>CM028131.1:827765000-832932500 GCA_016271365.2 Neoceratodus forsteri
CCTACTAAAGGATTCTCAACTCCGGGGGGGTGCATGTTGGGAGGGTGAAATACTTAAAAAAAAAAAAAAAAGCTGCCTGCCAAAAAATAAATAAATGCACCAGACCCAAACCCTGCACCCTGCACCTCCCAACCAACCACCCACCCCACCATTCCTGTAGCAGACCAGCTCGGCAGCTGCTCAGCACACCCCGCCATACCTTGAGTTCCCTTCCTCTCCCCACATGTGTGCGCATCGTAAAAGTGCATATGCTTCCCGTTGCCCTACTTCACCCACCCAGGTATCCGGTCACTACCCTGCCAGGTAGCCCTGAACACAGGCGCCATAACTGAGTTGCTGTTTTTGTAAGTGCTCAATTGCGGTCACCGTGTTCACTGGAAACATAGATAGATAGACAGACAGACAGACAGACAGACAGAGCACCCCTTCCCGGATGCTTGGAGCACTTAACAAGCACTTAAAAACATCAGTTAACACAATATTCCAATAACACAATGCAGAATATGAAAATACAAAAACAACAACTCTATCTATAACTTAAAACAACAGTCATTACACAATGTGACCTTCCACAATTATACATTATGTAGGTCGTAAGCTTGATTAAATAGAAATGTTTTCAGCCCTTTTTGAAGGTTTCCACTGAGGGTGCCTTCCTTAAATGTCTTGGCAGTGAATTCCACAGGGCCAGTGTGGCAATGGAGAAAGCATGATCTCCAGAATGCTGCAACCTAGTCCTAGGAACCACCAGGAGGCAACCCTCGGAGGAACGAAAACCACCCTTAGCCATTCAGAAGTGTACACATTTCCCCCACTTCCTTCTTCATGTGCTTCTACTTCCCCTACGCAGGACAGAAGTTATCTATCCAGAAATGTTCCTTAGAAAAGTCATCTTGCATTTGCTGCCCAGTTTCTCAAAGTCCCCCCACAAGCCATTGTCATTAGCAGTAGTAGCAGCCTCCAAAAACAGCATGAGGGAAGAGAGCCAAGTGGCACTACTAAATTTTGAGTTCAGTTTCATAATTCATTTTTATTTGTCACATGTATAAAAACAATTATAATAAATGCAAAATAAAAACATATTTATATTAGTTTAAAATATCAAAGTCTACTTTACGATATGACAATAAATATGCAAATTTCATTGCTTTCACACTCCCCTATGATCATGAATAAACCATGGTTGACCATGTGTGACCATTTGCGTCCTGAGGCAGTATAGCGCAGTAGTCTAAGGCTCTGAGTTGCAAATCTGGTGACATCCAGCAGACCAGACCTGGGTTTGAATCCCATGGCTTCCACTTGCATACTGTGTGATCCTGAGCAAGTCACTTAACCTCCTTGTGCTCCCAGGTTGCTCCTGTAAAAAAGCTTTCAGCTTAGTATGCTATACCTGGTTAAACAACTAAATAAAAAAAAAAAAATACACTGGAAAAGTCCATTATAAATGGATAGCATGCTTAAGGGGTTCTATAAGAATGTTGCCCAAACTGGTAGCTACATGGAACCAAAATAATCTATTAATCTGCCTGGTCTATTGATAAACTGTAGATTTTTTGATTACAGCTGTGGCCTAACTATATTTTGAACAAAGCAGGAAGACCAGCACTTGAGGGCCCCTGATGAAGACTATATCGAACAAGCAGGAAGACCAGCACCGAGGGGACAAAACATGATATACACAAAAGACCATCAAAAAGCACATTTGCTGATGCAGCGTGACCTGATACAAACAGCACCCGTGGCACGACCTGGCGGTGTGTGGGGGTGTCAGATTATCAGGTCAGCTGCTAAAGTAAACGTCATTGGTAAATGTGCTTTTTTGATGATATTTTTGTGAGTATATCTCATTTTGTTCCCTCGAGTGCTGCTCTTCCTGCTTAGTTCTATTGATTGTTGAAAGTGGCTCCTTCCTGATCAGCACCAAGCCTGGATCCAGGACAAGCTGCAAACCTTTTGTTTTTGACTATAATTTGAGAAACTGTTGTTTAATTTAAAACACAAAATGATACACAATGGGTAGCTGTTGATTAAAACTATGATGGCGGATAGCATAATTTAGATTGAGAATTAAACTTTTCCTGTCAAGGCTTTGGATGGATTATGATGAACTGAAAAAAAAAGAGTTGGCATAAACAAAACAACAGTCCAAGTAAAAAATAAATACATCAAGAAAGTTGTATCATTCACTCTAGTCTTCACATTTGGGAGTGATACAGTACCTCTCACATCACTTAAAATCATCTAGACCCTTTAAATGGTTTAAGCAGATACATCTCAAAATAAGAGTTAAAAGGACAGCCATATCTTATAGAATTTTACTGTAAAATGTATAGTATAAATATTGTAGTTTAATTTATAGAACTACTCTAATGTGATAATGACATTGAGGACACTGGATGGGCAACAATGAACAATAAAACTGCACCTGATTTTACAAAGGACATGAAGGCCTTCCATCAAGCCCTGCATCTAATGCAAAGAGAGTCACAGATGTGCCAAAGCCCCTCAGGAGCAGTATGGTTTGATTTTCAAATGGGTGGCACTTTTGCAAGAACTTCCCAAATTTATGGCTACTTGTGCCAAAGGGTTGGTGCAAGTACTGCAATCCCAGACACAAGATTAGTCCAGGGAGATGGTGGTCTAACTCCTTGCAACCTGAGTTCTGGACTTGCAGTGGGCGTTTGAGGCACACTGCATTGAAAATCACACTTGCCGCAAGGTGTGACAAAAGTCGTAACTTGTGTCAAACACCCTGCTGCAAGTCTGTTACGATGCCACATATTTTTTCAAAATAATTCTGACTGTGTTCACTTTGAGAGGTTGTCAAGACAACCTAGGAAAGCTGTCATGATACTCTGAGAAGTGAACTCAGAGTTGTTGATTACCTTTGCCCATCCATTATTTTTTATAGTGTATGGGCAACAGTTAAAAACTGAGCATTTCTTTAGCATTGTGCAGCTACCCTTCCCTACACTACATTGAACAAGCCATACTCTGCCTCCCCACTTGCAAGTCACACGGACTAAATGTTTTTTTTAAATAAAATAAATCTGATGGACCATACTATTTCGTATTGAAGTTCACAATGTCTGTTCACCTCATCTTTGCCAGTTGCTTTCACAGTACTACATCCACAAAGTCAGTTTTGCCAGACAGCATAAGACATTTAAACACCGCACTGCGAGTGGAGGAAGAAGCAGACTCGCATGCGCAAAGATGGTCAATGTTATCAATGGCACAACACAAGGATTCAATTGAAATCAGTGAACAATAACCCTCTCCCATACACGATAATGTTTAGATTAGGGTTTCTCAGAATCTGTCTCACAGATTCAAATTGGTGGGATTCTGTGCTATTTTTAAAATTTTGCATGTTCGGAATTGAAGGCCAAGTATCTTAAGTCCTAAAAAAAGGCTGGATATGTTGAGTGGGTGTGGGAAGGAGTATGGAGAATGGATGCTGCTACAGGGGTTGGGGGAAGGGGGTATATTTAGTTACACAGTGAGGCATCAGAGGGTGACCCTTAGCATGGTGGTAGGAATTTGAAGCAGTATTGCATGTGAAATTGGAATCGGATTCTGAATCCGATTGATTAACTGCCTTCATAGAAACATAGAAACATAGAATTTGACAGCAGATAAGGACCGCTTGGCCCACCCAGTCTGCCCATTTCCCTACCTGATGGATAAGCTGCAGGTCCTAGTTAACCAGCAGCCTACTTCTTCCTACTCCCACCCCCTAGAATTGCCATATGACTGTCCCATGCATGCTTGAATTCCACCACTGTTTTTGACTCCACAACCTCCTCTGGAAGGCCGTTCCATACATCCACAACCCTATCTGTGAAAAAATACTTCCTTAAATTACCTCTGAGCCGGCCCCTTCTATCTTCAAATTGTGCCCCCTTGTTCTTGCACACCTCTTTTTTTGAAAGATGCAACCCTCTTGGAATTTGTTGATTCCCTTGAGGTACTTGAAAGTTTCTATCATGTCTCCCTCTCCCTCTTTTCCTCGAGGCTATACATATTAAGCTCCTTAAGTCTCTCTTCATATGTCTTCCGGTGCAGACCCTGCACCATTTTAGTTGCCCTCCTCTGGACAGCTTCCATCCTGTCTATGTCTTTGCGGAGATTGGGTCTCCAGAACTGCACACAGTACTCCAGATGGGGTCTCACCAGCTGTCTGTACAGAGGGATAATAACTTCCTGTTTTCTACTGGTGATGCCTCTTCTTATGCATCCCAGTATCCCCCAGCCCTCCTTGCTGCCCTCTCACATTGCTTGCCCACCTTTAGGTCATCTGATATGACTACCCCCAGGTCCCTTTCCATTTTTGTTGTTGTTAGTATCTCACCCCCCATTGTGTACTCTTCCCCTGGGTTTTTGTTTCCCAGGTGCATTACCTTGCACTTCTTAGCATTGAATCTAAGCTGCCATACATTTGACCATTCCTCTAACCTTGCCAAGTCCGTTCTCATCCTTTCCACTCCACCTTGTGCATCAACTCTGTTGCAGATCTTTGTGTCATCTGCAAAGAGACATACTTTTCCTTCCAGTCCCTCTGCAATGTCGATTATAAAGACATTGAAGAGGACCAGTCCTAATACTGAACCCTGCGGTACCCCACTACTAACCGCCCTTTTTTCAGAGTGGACTCCATTTACTATTACTCTCTGTGTCCTATTCTCCAGCCAATTCTTTACCCAGGCTGTCATCTTGGGACCCACTCCCAGGCTGGCTAACTTGTATATTAATCTTTTGTGTGGGACTGTGTCAGATTGGAAATAAACATAGATTCAGATTTCTGATTATCCGATGGATGCCAAATGGAATAGAATCAGATGATTCTGAGCATCTCTAATTTATAGTTTAACCAGGTAATACTGGTTTCCATTGTTTTGTTGTTATGTCTATACCAACCTTTTAGTATACTCAATGGGTATTTGTAATTTACACACTTATGGTTAAAGGAGAACTGTGCTGATCTGGTAGGTAATTTTTCCCTAGTAGAAGTTATTCTTTAAATACTAGTTCAAATTATGTTATTTCTCAAGGTATCCAGGCTGGTAAAGAACCATTTTAGAACTGTATGATGTTGTTTATGTCCCTGTTCTACTCTTCTATTGTTGGCACAATGCATTCATGTTCTATTACAGAACTATGTGGTCGAAAGGGACATAAACTACTGTACATCATGGAGTTCTGAAATGGCACTTAACACCAGATTGTAAAGCAGAAACACCCACTGAGGTTACTGAAAGGACTGTAGAGATCAAACAATGATAGAAATGTAACCAGTACTTAAAACACAGCTTCTACTGGAAAAAATGTCTTAGCGGTTCAGTGCAGTTCTCCTTTAAGAACTATTTTGAACTGCATGATGTATCTAATGTTCTTTTCAACCTTTGAGTTCTACAGAGCAACACTGCGGCACTGTGACATATATGTAAGAGTTTTACAAGGACATTAACTATGTAATACAGTTCCAAAATGGTCCTTACCCCTAGTGAATTAATCAGAAACACCCACTGGGATTTTCTCACAAAGTGCATTGTCAACTGTGAAAAGCATTACATTTTACCCTACAGAAGGATATCACCCAGTCACTCATTGGGAAACATAATTTTGAGATAGCTGGGATGGTGATTCCTGATAGGGATTGGCGGGTACTAAAATACCTGACCACCAACACTACCTGTGGGTACCCCAAAAGTATCCTAAAAATACTTGGATGAAAAATGAGTAGTTGGGTCATGTCAGATAGTTACTACCCAACTCGTCCTACTACTTGATTACCCAACCTCGACCATAACAAAAATCATGTGAAAGACTTTTTCTTTGGACTATTAGACTGTTTAAGTGCCTCAAGCTGTTATACCCATGGGGGGCATTGTTGAGGTATGTATGAGAGGTACAGGCTCACTTAGTAAGCCTGCTGCTGTTCCCAAAAATTATACCCATGGCAGGCATTTCTGAGGTAGGTACAAGAGGCACAGCTGCTCTGATTGAGCCTACTGCAGTTTCCAAAATTTACACCCATGGCAGGCATTGCTGAGGCAGATATGAGAGGTACAGCTGCTCTTAGCAAGCCGCCTGCTGTGTCCAAAAATTATACCTAGGTGGGCATTGCTGAGGCAGATACGAGAGACACAGGCTATGTCAAAGTGAGATGTCACACATAGTGTAGCTATGACAGGGCTTGGAGCACCTAATATGCTAACAGACAGTGTAATACAGCCTAAATGACTTTCACTATACTGCAGAGAGACATAGAATAGCTATGTCACAAACAGGGCTAGGGCCAGCAAACTACAGATAGTGTGTAATACAGCCTAAATGGCTTCACTATACTGCAGAGAGCACAGAGTACATGTCACAGACAGAACTCAGGGCACCTAGCAACAGACAGCGTGTATACAGCATAAATGGTCCTTTTCTTCAGCAGGTGGTAAACTTAGCGACACAACCTAATGATGTTTCTTGGCGTTACAGTGCCATTTTAGATACACTTTACTCGACCCTATATGGCAAATGCCCATGCTGGAAAATGTTTTTCTTTCCCCTGACAGGCAATTTAATTGGGAGAAAATTTGGTCTGAATTGTACACTTTTGTTACTTATGATAAATTACATATTACACAGTTTCAGATAATTCAGAACTTTCACTATACACTCCATTGAATCTGATAACTTTACTAAGGCAAACCAAGAAACCTGCTTTTTACCACAGGGAATAGTTGTTTGATCATATTTAATACTAGCCATTAAAGATATATATATATGTATTATTATGGTAGCACAGTAGTGCTATCATAGTTAGGGTTGAGTAGCACTTTTAAGGTTAAAGGGTGAAATGTTGCACCTTAATAACTTTGCCACCATTCAACAGATTTACGTGAAATTTGTGATGCATGGTTGGGTATGGTAGATTTTGGGATTTGCCAACTTTTGTACCAGTCAGATATACGGCTGCAGAGTTATTAAGCAACATCGGAATGCGCATACGCTTTTTTGTGCATTCTTTGCTCACGCCTACAGGTCGCGTGGTTTGCGTGACCAGTCCAAAAACTTCAGGGAGCATGCGACCAGGTTCTCCAATGTGCCTTTTGAAGATCTCATGAAAAAATATTTAATGATTCAAAAGTTATTCAAAAAACAAGTTCCCATTATAAGTCAATGGGAAAAGTTAACAAAAAGTTCAACACTTTTGCAAATGCACTTTTTAGTGTCGCAAATGGCCCTAGTAGTGTCACAAATCCACCATTTTATTTTCAGTTACTGATCAGAAAAATGCTTGGCACTTAAAATTGGGACCCTCTAGGAACACAGTTCTTTTTGTGTTCACCTAGTCGGACCCTCAGGATGCTAGCCATGTCTTTATTTTGGGGTTAAACACCCCAGAAATATGTTTTTCAAAATTCTGGAAAAAGTAGTGTCACAAAGTAGTGTCGCACCTGCTACACTTTAGCAAAATTTTGTGAAAGCCTTCACAAATTGTGACACTACTTTTCCAGACTATGGCCAAAATGACAGTAGTTCTTTGCCACCCTGCTGCAAAAGAATAGTTTGGTCTTTTGAGCTGAAACTTGGATGGAAGGCAGTCAACATCTCTCAGATTTGCCTTTTTATGGTTTGGTGCCAAAATATTGCATGGATGCCAAGTTATGGTACTCCAAAGTTGAAGTTTTTTCCCCATAGACTAACATGGTGGCATTTGCCACACATTTCGAGACTTGCATATCAGAAACGGTGCGAGATACAGAATTTTTGTTGTGACAATGCAGAACCCTATCAGCAAAAAGCTAGCCAGGAAACTCATGAATCATGTAAAATAAATTTTTTTTTTACGTCGCACGGTTCCTGAGATATAAGCAATTTAGTATTCCAACAGCTCATTTTCTGCTCCGAGGTCCATTATTATACATACATTCTTTGTACACACTGTGTTTCTCTATGCAGCTGTTGGACAAAAATAGGGTGTGCGCCTTCGTTACTGTAACAGTTAGTGTTTCCACTTGCGTTTCCGTACCCGTTTGCATTACCGTTCCAGTGTACGCTTCCGTGTGCATTACCCTCTGCATTCTCATTTGCACTTGCGGTTGCATTACTGTTATCATTTGCGTTTCCACTACTGTTTCTGTTTGCATTTTGGTTTGCATTTCCAGCACCCCTTTTGTTTGCCTTTGCATTTCTCTTTCGGTTTGCTTCTTCGTTGTTGTTACCATTACCATTACCATTTGCATTTACAACTGCAGTAACGTGACCATGCGCATTACGGTTTGCGTTTCCATATGTGCTTTCATTCCCATTTCCATTTCTGTTTCCTTTGGCATTATTGTTCATGTTAACTTTACCATCTGCATTTACAATTACGGTACCATGCCCGTGAGCGCTACGGTTTGCGTATCCATCAGCGCTTGATTTCACATTTCCGTTTCAGTTCCCTTTGGCATTATTTATGCTGTTAATGTTACCATTTGTGTTTCCAATTGCCATACTGTGACCGTGCGTGTCATGGTTTGTGTTTCCTTACGCGGTTGTATCTCCCTTTTTCGATACTGTTTGGTTTGGCGTCACTTTGCGCTTGCGTTTCTATTAACGTTTACTTTACCATTTATGTTTCTGTCACCATGTGCACAACTATTAGCACTTGTGTTTCCCTTGCACTTTTGGGCCCCGCGCTCCCACCACCACATTCCATTCACTACTTCTACTGCACATTCTCAAAAAGAAGGGAAATTAGAGGCAAAAAACTCCATTTAATGCATCAGTTAGGACTGTTCCACAGTGACAAAAGTGAGGAAATTCAATGTTAGGGTTGAAACCCCCCCCTTGCACCCACCCACACCCTGCCCCCCAGCCGGCATCAGGGTGTGTGTTGGGGTCGTCAGTCCTAACTCTCACCCCATTCTCTATAGTTCACCACCTCAGCTTCTTTACATGTGATGGGGTGAGAGTTAGAGCCAATGACCCCAATGCACTGCCAATGCCTGCTGGGGTGGCAGGTGTGAGTGGTGGGTTCAAGGGGTTTCAACCCTAACATCGAATTTTCTCGCTTATGTCGCTGTCGAACAACCCTAACTGATGCATTAAATAGAGTTTTTTGCTAGATATATATATATATCTGCTTTAAAAGTTTTGCCATACTCTGAATTATATGCAGTGTGTTTAGAGGAGTTTTCAATATGCTTCAATCAGGAAATTTTGCCATACTCTGAATTATATGCACTGTGTTTATAGAAGTTTTCAATATGCTTCTATCAGAAATTGTTGGGAACGGGAGTACTTGTGACTGAGTTGCTCAGGTTTCATCTTGATCTGCATTGTTCTGTGTCTCCCTGGCTGTGGTTTTCATTTTTTGTTATTATTACAACTCCTCCCGCACCATCTCCCACATCTGAGTATGCAGTGTTTCTCCACATGGATCTGTTTTGCAAGGATTTGTTGCTGAAAGTGGGAGTTCCGTTTCAGCCAAGATTCAAAGATGCCTAATGCTCTGCAGTTTAAATTCCATGCTGGGCACTCCCTCTCTCCTCCATGCCTATCTCTTCCTCCTCCCAAGCAAGGATTGCATGGGCCCCACTTTCTCCATGTGACTTACAGACTGAGCATGTGAGAGAATTTGTACCCCTTCTCCATGTTGCCTCCAGGCCCACTTCCCTCATGCCTGCCTGTCCTCCCTTAGCATTCCTACCCCCCTCCCAAGTGGGAATTGTTGGCTGAAATCGGCCTATCAACCCTATCAGTTCCGTCCTCCCTCCGACTCCTCAGAGTGTATCTCACAGATACCAGAGCAAGTGTTTGGTTTCTTTCTCCTGGCTCCTTCTGGTGTTCCTTCTCATATCCTCACTAGTGGCTGAGCATGTAGGGAGCGGGGTGATTTAGTCACCGTTGTCCCCTATTCTTGGTGGTTGGATTGTGACATCCCCTCTGTCCACCTCGAAGGCAATGAAAAAAAATAAAGGACATATAAATGTAGAGTGACCTTCTTCTGTGCCCCGAAAGTACATCTCTCTCAGTAGAGTTAATCAGGGGGCTGAGTCAAGTTCCAAGTTAGGTAAGAGTTTTGTGTTGTTTCTGCTCACCTCAAGCATTTCCATCGGGGAGGTAGATGCTACAGGTTGAGTGTAGGCCACCAGGCATTCTGTTTAGTCCCGCACCCCTAGGTACCATCTTGCCCTTGCATGGCTGAGTCTCCCCAGTGGCCGTTCAGATGCATGCGTAAGTGCGTGATCAGCCCCCCACCATCTTAGGATGGTGAGAGCAACTCTGCATGCATACAGCATCAACAGCAATCTTAAGGAGATCAAACTAAATGGAACCTCTGAGCGGTCATGCTATGCCTGTTCATTAGTGATCCTGCTTAGAGTTTAGAGATCACTCAGCATTAAACAGTACAATGAAGTTTTTTATGAGGAAAAGATTGTGATAAGAGGAAAACATCGATGGAATATTACACTGTCTCTGTGGGAAGTGGTGGAAGGCTAAAGTGATGGAAAATTTGAGGAACACCACAACACCTAGTTCAGCTGCTGGGGCAGTCAAATTAAACATCAGCCTCAGTGAAAAATTGGGCTACCGGGATAAGCCCCTTTGCTATTGCAAGGGACCAGCCTGACAGACCACCACTTCATTATCTCGTACTTTATAAGGTAGTGTCAATTATTAGCTTAGTGTTATAGTCCAAGACTAAGAGCTGATTGTTGCCTATAGTTCCCATGCTTCAACTCCTACTTATCCCTCTCTTTCTTTGTCCTTAGATGGTTAAGACTAAGAAATGCAGCACCTGCAGTGCCATGCTGATGAACCACAATTTGGGCCTCAATGACCAGAATGCTTGCATGAGGAGGATGAGGCCTCACTGGAGCATTCACGTTCTCTGGATCAGAACCTGCCTGGTTCTAGTAGAGCCAGCTGGATGGGGTACCCATCTGCCTTGTTATTGAAGACATAATAAGCTGCAGCGGCCATGATGGAGAGTCAGCAGAGTTTTATGCTCAAAATGATGGAAAAGCTGGAATCCCTCACTAATGCCAAACCAGTAGGCCCCAGCGGGCCCACCCCTGAAGGGCCAAGTCAACAGCCCGAAGCCAACCATCCACAGCCAGGAGGCGGCACAGTTGACAATCCTGAAATTCCTGTTAACCCAGACAGAGGCAATGGTAAAGGTGATACTGACAGAGTTGATGACTGCAAAATTGATTCCGATAAGGAGGCAGAGCCTATGGACTCAGGCACCCCCTTCCTCCCTCACCTCAAAGTTGTGTCCCTTAGACTTAGTCCCAGGGCTCGTGAAGGCCATAAAGACCACAATGGGGTTTGAACTACCTCCACCACAGTCTGCATCAAAATTGGATCCGATGATCAAACAAAAGTAGACTTTCAAGGACACATTTCCTATATGTCCAGCAATACAGGACATTTTCATCAAAGAATGGGGGTCCCAAGAGACTCCCCGAAAAAAGGAACATAGATTGCATATATTCTATTCAAGAAGAGAAAGCAAAGCTATGGTGCATGGCTCCCACTATTGATCCTCAAATAGTAGCGCTGAACAAGAAAACGGTCCTACCCTGTGGCACAATTTCCCTCAAGGACCCGACAGATAAAAAACTAGAGGACATGATCAAGAAGCTATTTAAAATCACAGGACTGACAGTTTAGGCAGCCACAACGACAGTGTAAGCTGCCTGATCCCAAATCTGCTGGTAGGAAGAATTATTGGAAGCTGCAGATCCCAAGACAAGATAGACGGTGATCTAGAGTTCACCCTAGACACAGTGAAGTACATGTGGGACATGGCTGTCGATGCCCTCAAGCTCAATGCCAGGGCATCCGCCCTACCCAATAGGGCATGGAGAGCTATATGGCCAAAACTATGGGGGGCAGATAACAAATCCAAATTGCTCTTGCAGAACCTTACCCCAAAGGCAAATGTGTTCTGGGAGGGCCTGCATGAATACCTGAAACAAAAGGAAGAGGGCAAGGATCTGGCAAAAGACAAAACTAGATCAACCTGCTTGCCATCTGGACACCGGCATTTTTAAAACAACAAATTCCAGAAACTGAAACAGGACATCTACACAAATAACAACTCCTTTCACGGTAGAGGATGCAAACAACTGAGAAACAGGTGCACAAAAGCCATTGGCCAGTCCAAGGCTTCCTACTTCAAATCTGAACTTGATCAGCACCACTACTCCCCTGCTTCCTTCTGGAAGGTGATCCACTCCCTTCTGTATCCCCCCCTCCCAGCAAACCTGTTCAGTCCTTAAAATTGACTGTACCCCTGTCTCTGACCCTGCCTCAGTAGCTGAGACTTTCAACAACTTCTTCGTCTCTTGTGCTCTGCCCAACTCCACCTCCCCCATCACCACCACCATTCACACCCTTTGCCCTCCAGACTTGTCCCCCCAACCACCAGCTTCTTCTTTCCTCCCTTTTCCCTTTTTGAAGTCTACTCTGCACTCATCTCTCTCAACCCCTCCAGATCTAGCCCTGATAGACTCCACCCCAAATTGCTCCACGTCTCGGCTCCTGCCACAGTTGCCCCACTAACTTACATACTAAATCTCTCTCTCTCTCTACAGCCACGGTTCCAAATGCCTGAAAATCAGCTAAAGTCCTCCCACTGTACAAAGGTGGTGACCCATCATTTCCTGGAAACTGTTGTCCCATCTTGCTCCTCCCCTCCTTTGCTAAAGTTTGGGAATCCCTCATCTTGGCTAAGTGCTCTGACTTGCTCTCCTCCAATAACCTCCTTTCACTTGTGCAGTCTGGCTTTTGTAAACAACATTCAACTATCACCTCTCTACTGCACATCACCGACTGCGTCTTCTCTGCAATGGACCAAAGCCAAATCACTGCTGCTATCTTCATTGATTTAGTCAAAGCCTTTGACTCCATCTCTCACCCTCTCCTTCTTCTCAAACTCTCTTCCTTTGACCTTGCCAAACCAGCAGTTGACTGATTTCGTTCGTACCTGCAAAATTGTCAACAATCAGTCTAAGTAGGCGATGCACTCTCCACCCCTCTTCCTATCCTCTCTGGAGTTCCTCAACGCTCTATCCTTGGCCCTATGCTTTTCTCTATCTTTATAAATATCCTTCCCTCTATCTGTCACTCTTCCAACATGCTTATGTACACAGACAATACTGTTATCTATGCCTCCTCCTGCCCTTCCCATGGCAGTGTTCTCCCCAGTCTCCAAACTGATTTCAACCGGGTTCTGTCCTGGTTTCTTTCTAATAAGTTAAAACTCAATGCAAAAAAGACAGTTACCATGATTTTTGGAACAAGACTGACACTGTCCTCCCTCCCCACCCCTTCAGCAGTCAAAAACATTGACGGCTCCCCCTCTTGAATTGGCCACTGCTTTCAAGTACCTGAGCATCTGGTTGGACAGTCACCTTGATTTCTCTACCCTCATTGATGCCATCTGCACAAAACTGTGGTCTATGGCACTGCCCCAGATTCTTCCCTTATCAAACTGGACACCCGTCTCAACTCCTTCCTCCTCTTTGCCACTGCCTCTCCCCCTCTTACCCACCACTGTCTTCTATATGATCCTCTCTCTCTCTCTCATGCCACTATCCCATAGGAGAAAAATTCACTGCACCTCTCTCATTGCTAAATTTTGGCTAGGTTCCCTTCCCTCCTACCTTTCCTCCTGCCTCACACCAACCAAGTCCACAACCTACTCACTTCACCATAGGGACTCGCGATTCTTCTCCATCCCTCGCCCTCACTCTTCTGCTGGTCAATCGGTCTTCTCGCACTGCCTCCCTCTTCTCTGGAACCATCTACCCCCTGACCTATGCTTAGCCTCCTCTCTCTTAGCAGTCAAAAGGCTCCTCTGACTCTTCCCCTTCCCCCTGTGCTCCCAATGCACCAAACCACTCCACCTTCCCCCTCTTCTCCCTCCCTACCTCTTCCTATCATTCTCCAGCCCTTGCTTATTTATCTCTCCTTGTTTACACAGTGCCTCAATCAATTTAATAATATTTTGTAACTACTTTATTTTATTTTGTAAATATTTTGTTAATGTCTTGTTATCTCCACTGTAATCTCCTGTTACTCTTATCTGTATTGTAACAAATGCTTTACCCCTGTTGTAACCCTTTGAACCTGTGTCACACCTGGAAATGAGCCTCAGCTCAGTGTGCCTTTCCTGGTCACCAATTTTAAATAATTAAAATAAATATGTAACTACCACTCTTCTTTCAATCACAACTCATCACCTAAAAAAGATCACCCAGGCGGAGGTTCAGCAGTAGAGGTAGAGGGGGGAAATCAAATCAGCAATGACTCAGACATGAACCACTGCAGGTCAAGCCTATCCTTTCTCTAAAACCACCCCTGCAAATGTCACCACCTGTTTGTCAGATACTGTTTCTTTTTCAAAATCAATGGCACTGCATGACCTCGGACTGATGGGTCCTAGAGGTAGTCTCCAAAGGCTATGCTATAGAGCTATCAGAGATACCGAATAGAGACAGGTTGATAATCTCACCAGTTGCAAAGAAAAAGGTGACAGCACACCAGATCCAAGACATTCTAAGAGATTAAGTATAGAACAAAGCCATACAGGTGGTACTAAAGAAGAACAAGGTATGGACTTCTAGTCAATATTTACTCTAGTTCCAAAAAAGAACAGGGACTTACGACCAATTCTGGATCTAAAATTCCTAAACAATTATGTGGCAACACAAAGATTCAAGATGGAGACCCTAAGATCGACACTCAGAAGTCTCCAGGTGGGCAACTACCTAACTTCAATTGATCTAAAGGATACCTATCTCCACACACCCATAAGACTGTCCCACAGAAAATATCTCAGATTTCATATTCTAGGCCAGCATTTCCAGTACCAGACCTTATCCTTCAGGCTAGCATCAGCTCCAAGGGTATTTACAAAAATATCTGTTGTTTTGGTGGTGCACCTGAGGGAGAGGGGAGTCAACATCATCCCATATTTAGATGACTGGCTTATATGAGCATGAAGCAGTGCACAACTTCACAGAAACACAAGCTGAGTGATTGGTACACTAGAGTTACATGGCTGGGTGGTTAATTTCGCAAACAGCTCTCTGACACTGGCTCAATCAATAGAGAACTTGGGAGCAGAGACAGACACTGGCAACGGGAAAGCAAAATCCTCCCTCAGCAGAGTGAACAATCTGATCAAGATATATGAAGATCTGATAAGGACACCCTCTCCTACCAAAGGACAATGGCCATGGTTCTGGGGTGCATGGAGTCATGTATCAACCTGGTACCTTGGGCCAGGTGGAACATGTGACCACTACAGAATTGCCTTCTACGCCAAGGCATACCAGCAGACAGAAACATGTCTGAGAGGGTTCAACTAACCCAAGGAGTCAAGAACTCCCTCTGATGGTGGACAAAGAGAAAAAAAACCTAACCCAAGGATCCAACTTCAAACAAACCTATGAGGTGACAATGAAGACAGATGTATGTTTGACTGGATGGGGTGCATGCCTGGGCTGTTCCTCAGCTCAGGGAAAATGGACACAAATGGAGGCAAAAATCTCCATAAATATACTGGAAATGAGAGCTGTCTATCATGTGCTACTGGTGTTTCAGACAATGATTACAGAGAAATCTCTGTTAGTACACTCAGGCAACAAGGTGACCATAGCGTACATTGCAAAGCAAGGTGGAACCAGGAGCATAGCCATGCAGAAGGAGGTGAGATGGGTGATGCAATGGGCACAAACCAACCTTACTCACTTGTCAGGGAAGATGAACATCAGGGCAGACTGGCTCAACAGGCAGAGGGTACATCCTGGAGAGTGGCAACTATACCCTGAGGTCTTCCACTCTATAGACCAGAGGTGGGGACCAGTGACCATAGACTTGATGGCATCCAAGACCAATGCACAGGTCCAAAAATACTTTTCCTGGTTTAGGGAGAAGCCATCATCAGGGATCGATGCACTGTCACAGGAATGGACACTGGATCAGTCATATGTGTTTCCCCCAATCCCTCTGATTCTACAGATCCTTGTCAAAATATGATGCTCAAGGAGACTCGTCATCCTAATCGCTCCATACTGGCCGAGAAGGGCCCGGTTTTCGACAGCAATGGTGCTAGACATCTGGCGTCTCCCATCCAAATGCAACATTCTCTTTCAGGGCCCAGTACTACATCTAGCTCCAAGAACACTCAAACTCTTGGCCTGGCTCCTGAGAGGCAGAGACTATTAAAAGCCAGATATCACAATTTGGTGATCAGCACCATTCTACAGTCCAGAAAGCCATCGACCACCTCCACCTCCACTTACAGCAGACAATGGAAGATTTTCTCGACATGGAGCAAAAATAAAGGAGTGGACCCAGAAAAGGCAGATGTGACCTTGATCCTTTTATACCACCAAGAAGGCCTGGACAAGGGTCTCTCACTGGCCTCAGTCAGATAACCGCTGTCAGCCATAAGTGCTGCAGTGCGTCAGGTAGGGCAGTTCCTACCGGGTTCAAATCCAGGTGCCTTAAAGGTTCCTCAAGTCAGCAGAGATGATCCATTCACACAGAAGGTCGCACACCCCATCATGGGATCTCACCCTTGTGCTTGATTCGCTCTCTGTTCCCCCTTTCCTGCCTCAGTATCACTGAGATATACCTCGAGATACACCTTGGTACTGATAACATTTTGTATGATCAGCACTGCATACTGGACAGGCCTCAAAACTTGTTTTCTGATCACAATATTCTCTGGTTGCAGAATTAGTGAATTGGGAGCTCTTTCCTGCAAAGAGCCCTACACGGTATTCACTGGGAAGGAGTATCAATGAGGATCATACTGGTCTTTAGTCCCAAGGTTACCACAAACTTTCACTCAGAACAAACTATCAAACTGCCAACACTTTATGAGGATACATTCGAGGGGGAGACTAGATCCCCACACAATTTGGATGTGAAGGGCACACTGGCCACCTACATTGCAAAGATGCAAAAGATATGGAAAACAGAAAGACTGTTTAGTGTAGCACAAGGCCATAAGCGAGGACTGGCAGCATCAAAAATGACAATTACGAGCTGGCTAAAGAGAACTATCCAGGAGGCCTATAAGTCACAGAGCTGAAGCTCCCCAGAAGGGATAAAGGCTCATTCCACAAGGGCTGTAGCAACCTCTTGGGTGGAAAGGCTGAGGGCTGGATTCTCAAAACACTCTGAAGGTGCAAAACCATCCGCAAGTCCCCAAATGTTCTGCAGTTGCAGAGAAAATGGGGAAATTATACTGAGTGGTATACAAAAAACTTCCACAGCTGCAGACAAAATACACTAGGGACTGTGGAAAAAAGTGCAGCTGCATAAGTTCCTGATGAAAAAAAAGCCATTGAAAAGTATGGCATATCCCCTTAAAGACTATTCTCAGCCAGTGTTTTTTTGCAGTTGCGGAAAAATATGTTGCACACATTCTGCACCACAGATAGTGAGGCATAACTCTCCCTGAGCAAAATGCAGTGTGCCAGCAACTGGGATACAATTACAGTGGAGGTTCAGGCACCAGACAACAGCAAACCAGTGGGTGTATAGTAGTGTCAGTTGTTACAACAAAAATAGCACGTATTTTCATTGAAAGGCAAAAAAACTACAAGCACTAGACCCAGTGCAACCCATAATGGAGCCCCACAGGCAGTAGAAGCAGAGCTGGTGACAGCCTGCAGTCAGTGCTACTGAAGCAGGCAACATAAACACTAAGGGAGAGACACAACCATCAGTTGTAGACAGACACTGTGGTGCATGGTCCAGTGGTGCTGCAGTGGTCCCAGTTGTGGGGCTGGCTGCTGGTCTCTCTTTGAGTACTTTCTGCTACATCTATGGCAAGACTGTCAGGGCCTTCTGCTCCAGTTAATATGGATCACCTGTTGTTGTGCCTGCTGAGCCTTTTCCTTAGCTGCAGATCCACACTTGTGAATTTTCAGCAGCTGCGGGAAAAGTGTTATAGTATCTCCACAGAGGACATCTGCCAAGCAGCCACATGGAGCAGGATTCACAAAGAGAGCCAACAATTCTGCAGTTGCAGAAAAAAGCCTTGCAGCACTGTGGAAATTTAGTTGAGGCAGATTCACAAAGAAAATTTCCGCAGTTGCTCAAAATCGCAAAACAGGCAAGTTGCGAAATTCCGCAAGTGCTGAAAACCCATAACAGTTTTTCCGCAGCTGCTGAAAATTCGCAAGTGCGGATCCACAGCTGAGAAAAAGGCTCAGTGGGTGCAACAACAGGTGATCCATATTAACTGGAGTGGCAAACTTTGACAGTCTTGCCATTGATGCAGCAGTAAGTACTCTCAGAGAGATGAGCAGCCAGTCCCTCAACTGAGACCACTCCAGCATCACTGGTACCAGCAGGGCCATGCACCACAGTGACTGTCTGTAACTGTGTGTAGAACTGATGATTGTGTCTCTCTCTGGAGTGCTTATGTTGCCTGCTTCAATGACACTCACTGCAGGCCTGTTACCAGCTCTGCCTCTACTGCCTGTGGGGCTCCATTATAGGCTGCACTGGGTCTAGTGGTTGTAGTTTGTTGTATTTCAATGAAAATGTGTGCTATTTTTGTTGTAACAACTGACACTACTATAGGTTTGCTATTACTTGTGCCTGCACCTCCACTATAATTGTATCTCAATTGTTAGTAAGCTGCACTTTGCTCAGGGGGCGTTATACCTCACTCTTTATGGTGCAGCACGTGCAACATTTTTTCCGCAACTGTGGAAATACACTGGCTGTGAATAGCCTCTACGGAGATATGCTATACTTTTCAATGGTGTTTTTTCCTCAGGAACTTCCATAGCTGCAATATTTTCCACAGTCCTGAGCAGGATTCACGAAACACTTTGAAGGGGAAAAAAATGTGCAAGTCCACAAAATTTGCACAGTTGTGCGAAAAAGGGGGTAATTGCGCTGCATCATATACACAAAAAGCCAGCAGCTGTAGAAAAAATGCACTGCAGACTGTGGAAAATGCACAGCTGTAAAAAATTCCTGTGCAAAAAATGGCATTGTGAAGTATGGCATATCCCCTTAAAGGCTATTCTCAGTCACTTCTTTTCCGCAGTTGCAGAAAAAAAGTTGCGCACATGCTGCATCAAGCTGAGTGAGGTGTAACTCACCCTAAGCCAAAGGCAATGTACTAACACTAGGGAACAATCATAGTGGGGATTCAGGTGTCAAACAGCAGCAAACCTGTGGGCTATATAGTAGTGTCAATTGCTATACCAAAACTAGCACACGTTTCCATTGAAAGGCAACAAAGCACAACCACATGATCCAGTGCAACACATAAAGGATCCCCTTAGGCAGTAGAGGCAAAGGTGGTAACAGCCAGAAGTGTGTGCTATAGACATAGGAGAAAGAAACATCTCAGAGACACAACCACCAGGTACATATTGCCACTCGGTGCAAGGTCCTGCTGGTACAGGTGGTGCTACCATGGTCCCAGTTGAGGGACTGGCTGCTTGCTTTGCTGAGAGTGCTGTTTTTGCTGCAACATTTGCAAGACAGTCAAAGTCTCCTCCACTTAATATGGATCACCTGCTGTCATTCTGTCTGGTGGGCCTTTTGTATTATTTCCGCAGCTGTGGAAAACATGTTGTAGATTTTCAGCACTTGCGGAATTTTGCAACTCACCTGTTTTGAGATTGTCCACACCTGCGGAAATTTTGACTGTGAATATGCCACACTTGCATTTCCGCAGTTTTGCAAGCCTTTTTTCCACGCATGTGGATTTGTTTACTCTCTTTGTGAACCTAGCCCCCTCAATGTATATTTTTCCACAGCTGCGGCTGCTTTGTGTGTAGCACTCGGAGCAAGTTCCCCTTTTTTCTGCAGCTACGGAACTTTTGGGGACTTAGGAAAAGTTTTGCACCTTCAGATTGTTTTGTGAATCCCCCCCATGGTCTTCCATCTATACCTTTGCCAAACACTACAGACTTGACACTCTTGACATATCCAAGGCACTTGAGCACATTGTTGCTGATCAGCTGGTTGAGTACCTTGAAAAATACTCTATCCAATGCCCGCAGCAACACGGGTTCTAGAAGGGGCACAGCACCACCTCAGCCCTGATGGAATTCACTGGCTTTATTCATCAATCACTGGATCAGGGCACCTTAGTAGGGTCTGCCTTCATAGACCTCATTAAGGCTTTTAATACTGTCCATCACTCACTACTCCTCCAACAGCTTATCGCTACTGGCCTCTCATCTGACGCAACACTTTGGTTCAAAAGCTACCTTGAAGACTGCTCTCAATGGATGAAAATAGCCAACATCGTATCTGACCGACAGCTCATCTGATCTGGTGTTCCAAAGGCCTCAATCCTGGGGCCACTCCTATTTAGCATCTTCCTTAATAACCTACCTCGTTTCTGCCACAAAAGGATCATCCTCTATGCAGATGATGGGGTCATCTATTCCAGCAGCCACAACTCCAAACAACTGGAACTTCACCTTCAGAGTGGGTTTGCAGAAGTGGAGGACTGGTTCTCTAAACATAAACTGATCCTCAACTACAAGAAAACCAAAGTAATGGTGTTCAGCAGCACCCGAAACAAGCACCAATGCAATACGCTTAACATCAGAAACTGTCTTGGAGTCCATCTTGAACAAATACCACATTTCAAATACCTGGGGGTCACCTTAGACAGCTGTCTATCCTATGCTAAACATAAATATTTTATTTATTTATTTAGTTTTTGTTGACTGGGTAAGTGCACTAGACAACTCCTGCCTATTTTCAGGCACGACCCAGGGGAGGGAGATACAGATGAATGCCAACCGACTTTGAACCAGATTAAGCTGTTGGTGGTATTTTTAGTGAATGAGGGAAATTTGGCTAGGACACAGGGGGAAATTCCACTACTCTTTTCAATAAGTACCATGGTATCTTTAACATACACCTGAACTACCACCAATCCAGGCAGATGGGACCTCTGTTTAACGTCTCATCCGAAAGACAGCACCTCAGAAGTGCAGCACCCCTCTCATGCTGCACTACAGTGTCAGTACTGGGATATTAACCCAAGTGCCAGATGTGGGAACTGAACCCACAGCCCTCTGATCTCCCAGCCTCAGAGGCGAGTGTGCTACCTACTGAGCCACTGACACTGCACACTAGATAATGTGGCCAGGGCTGTCAACGTCAAGACTGGTCTCCTACATAGACATAAACACTGCCATACTCCAGAAGCCCTACGACTTGCTATATATAGTTCCATCATATCCACTGCAAACTATGGTCTTGTAATCTATGGAGCAGCCCCTATGTCTTTGTTGCACAGGATATCCATTGCTCTGAACAAGGCATGCCGAATACTCATGGGGTCCACACATTTCACCCACACCTGTGATCTTTATGCTGAGACTGGTTGGCTACAGCTCTTCAGGAGGATCCAATGCAAAACCTGTCTTTTAGCCAAAAAAGGACTTCTCAGCCTCCTGCCTCCAGACACCACAAACCTGCTAAGCCCCCATTGTAGTTCACAGCATACACAAAGCTCAAACAGCCATTGTCTCCATGTTTCTAGATGCTGGATAGCCCAGGGGCAATGCTCATTTGCCTACAGAGCACCTCACTTGTTTAATACTCTTCATAGTTATATAACTACCCTACCTAAATTGGGATGAGTCAAATTGAAGTTACGCCAACATCTCACAGGCAACAGTTCTTGTGACTGCTTCACCTGAGACTCCCATCTACTAGCATTCAATCTTCTCCTCACAACTGGATAACCCTGTATCTTTGCCGTTCCCTCTATAATTCCAAGGCTACCCCCTTTTCACACTTTGACAAGTCTCCTGGCTACCCCCATCCACCTCACCCCCCCTTCCCCTACCCCTTCTACACCACACCAGCTTGACAAGGTCTATGGCTGCTACTTCCTACCTTTCTTACCACCCCATCCACCTCACCCCACCTGCCCCTACCCCTCCCACACCTGCTTGACAAGGCCTATGGCTACTACTTCCTACCTTTCTTCTTTCTCCCATCTTTATCCTTCCTCCTCTCATCTACACTTTCCTCCTATTGGAATGATAAAATTACTTATAGATACATATAGATTTGCTCACTTTATTTTACTGTTTTGGAAACATTGTACTTTTATCCCTTTGTATGTTTTTTCTCCCCTTCCCACTGATGTGGAACCTTTGTAAATTAGCTGTCTGTGCTCAGAGGTATTGTAATCCAAGAATGAATAAATAAAAATAAATAAATAAAACTCTATACAGGCAAAGGGTGGCCTTTGAGGGTAAAATACTGTCAACAGCTTGTCCCACAGGTTTCCAGTCTACTCGCTCTAACCCTCTCTAATTGGGCAAATACTGTTACTTACCCATCCATGATGTAATGATTGGAGTGTCATGGATATAAACATAACACAATGGATGTTTACTCACTTGGTAAAGGTGATTGCTTTAGTTTATATCCATGGCACTCCACAACCCACCCTGTGCTTGAGCAGTCACTGAGGAACCCTGTCAAATGGGATCCAGTAGTGATTATTGAAGTTCTTTCAAGTTGAGTAGAATATTGGTCAGACATTCTAGGTGTCTGAATTTAGAATTGAACCAATAGGTTATTAAATCAGAATAATAACAAATTGAATTATAGATAGATACATGTGTATTACAAGGCAGTAATACCATCGAGAGGTTTTGGGGACATGGACTTCGAGAGTGACGCTCGAGAGGTGCTAAAGTCCCCAAAACCTCTCGATGGCATTACTGCCTTGTGAAACACTTATCTTTCTGTTATTTTTTGTAATATATGGATCCATTGATAATACTACAGTTGGCGATGATCTTTGAACTGCAGTATTATCAGCAAAAACGATAATATTATCACTTTTCAGGATAGTATTATTGAGAGTAGTGATGTATTACTAGGAAATTTCTGTATAACTTATTATAGCATTATTGAGGCATATCAATATATTACAATATACTTGACTATAGGTAAATTTGTGTCCCCTGTGGGACTGGAGAGCAGGGGATCCTGGGACTGAGGTAGATCCATGAAATTTGACCCTAGGTCACATGTGCATCATATAGCCTATCAGGTAGGCTTAGACCCATGATGTAATGATTGGAGTGCCATGGATATAAACTAACACAATCACCTTTACCAGGTGAGTAAACACCCAATAGTCAGTCCACACTTGAACAGCAAAACTGAGGGAACAATTATGCATTTAAAAGGGATCCTTTATGCATTTAACAGGTCTGTTTCACATAGGAAGTATAGGGAAAAAATTGGGACTTGGAAATTCTATGCATTTATGCGAGCTATGCATTTATCAGGTATGCATTTAAATGGGATGCACTGTATATCAATGCAGAATAAACTGTTACAAACCAGTTTTACACCACTGGCTGGATCAGGATACAATTTCTTATACTGAATGACTGCATGAGTTCCTATTTAATCTGAGTCTTGAAAAAATGATTGCAAGTTTGCATAATAAAGTACCACAATATGACAAATGATGGTGCAAACTACACACCTAAATACCCTTCTGAGCACTCCTTATATATGATACATTGGCCCTGTTATTATTAATTATCTGATATACTTTCCTTTTACTCTGGGTCTGTGGACATTGACTTTGTATGACTTGCTTCTAATTTTATAACATTCTAAGATTTATGCTGATATACCGTGTCCCAATAGTACTCACTCCTTATAAATAGTTGGGGTTATATGTGGTTTTATGTTTTGTGTCTTTTGTGTGTTTCAAATTCATAAATAAAATAAACTTAATTTAACAAAAAAAACAATAAAACTCCCACTGGATAACTAAAAAGCCTGTACAGATGGAAAACAACAGAACTGGGACTGGTATTTAAAATGCAGGCTCTACAGGGACACAGGGAATAAGCATTTGTCATAGTGGAACATTCGCTTGCAGGTATTTGCATTAGTGTTTGGCATTTATGCAGCCCTTCCCCCCCCCAGTTATATCCATGTCCCTTTAGCATCCATATCCCAACAGAGTACGTCTCTGCAACTCCTCTTGCATTGGATCAACATTTCACCCTCATGATCCTTAAGTGTCTGTCTTAGGAACCCTAACACCCTGGGTGTACTCAAGGGTACGAGCCTGTGTGGTAACTGCGCAACCCGTGCTCATAACACAGTCATTCAGTAGAATTATTTCACCAAATTTTTAACATAGGCATTTTATCACCTCCGGTCATGAACATTGTCACTATGATTTTCTTACTGTGTACTGAACACTGATTTCCCACAGCAATCACGCTATTCTGTGCTGGAAGTGTGAAAACACATTTCAGCCAGGATGTGCAAAATGACAGCTGTACTGTTCATAAGGAGGTGGGGAAAATGCAAATGTTGGAAATCTGGAGTGAAAATATGACAAATTTGCGAAGTTACGAGTGCGTGTGGAAACTACGTAAGGCACGCTCATAAAACAGTCATGTTTTGGAATTTTGCACTGAATTTTCAACATAGGCATTTTAGGATGTCTGCTGATGAACAGTGTCACTGTGGTTTTCTTACTCTGTACCAAACATGATTTCCCACAGCGGCTGCACCATTGTACACCGGAAGTGTGAAAACACACTTTGGCCAGGATGTGAAAACTGACTGCTGCACTGGTCAAAAGGAGATGTGAGAAAATGGGCAATGATGAAAATCTGGAGTGGAAATATTAGAAATTCATGAAGTTATGAGTGTGCATAGAAACTGCTCAACGTACGCTCAAAACACAGCCATTTTATGGACTTTTGCGACAAAATTTTCAACATAGGCATTTTAGGACCTCTGCTCATGAACAATGTCATTGTGATTATCTTACTATGTAGCAAACACTGATTTCCAACAGCAACTGGCCTATTTTGTGTCAGAAGTGCGAAAACACATTTCAAGCAGTATGTGAAAAATGTCAGCTGCACTGTTCATAAGGAGCTGTGGAAATATGCCTATGTTGAAGATCAGGAGTGAAAATATTACAAATGCATGAACTTATGAGTGTGTGTGGAAACTGCACACTCATGAAACAGTGATTTTTTGGAATTTTTTCACCAAATTTGCAAATATAGGCTTTTTGAGAGCCCACCTCATGAACACCAACACTGTCATTTCGGTAATCAGTCCCGAAAGGTGATTCCTCACAGTGACTGCAAAATCACCTTTTGGGACTGAATAATGCCAAGACAGTGACTGAATTCATGAGGAGGGGTCACTATAACCCCATGTTGAAAATTTGGTGCCAAAATTCCCCAAAATGGCCAAGATATGCACCAAAGTTGAAAAAACCCTATTTATGCCATTATACAGCTTACCGACATTTCTTCAGTTTGCGGTTGGCTTTGAAGAGTGCAGACATGTTTCTGGTCCACCGAAGATAATCACGCCGGCCTCCAGAAGTAAGTATAGGGGGTGTGAGGAGGTGGGATCACAGAGGGTGGGAGCGGGTTGGCAGGTGGGGGCCCAAGGACTCACCGAGGGACTGTTTTCTTGTTTTATAGGATGTAAAAAAAAAAAAAAGAAAACAGAGGCTTTTGGTACACTGGGTGGGCTCCCAACATGCCACCTAGGTGAGGGGAGGTATGTGGGGAGGTGGAAGCACAGAGGGTGGGCGCAGGTTGGCGGGTGGGGCGAGGAATAAAAAAAAACAGACGCTGCTGGCATGCTGGGGTGGGCTCCCAGTGTGCCACCTACATGTTTGCTAGGGGGACTGGACACCCCAGCTGGCCATACAGTGTGTGTGTGGATGGGGAGCATGAGCGGTGGACTCCCAAGTGCCAACTGGTTTGGTTGTTTTGGGGTGGGAGTTGCAGCTGATGGGGATTGGGCACCCCCGTCGGCCACACAGTGTTCTGAGGGGTGCATGAGCCTAGGGGGATTGGGCACCCCTCTTGGCACACAAGGTGGGGGCTGGGGATAACAGGGAAGGGGAAGACATTAGCAGAGGGAGGAAGTGGGAGGGCTTTGAAGCTGAGCTGTGCATGACAGCAGTTCAGCTGATGTGTATGCTAATTGCACACGCGCTACCACTGCTGACTGCAGTGGGCTTTTTGTTAGACGTGAAGACCAACACAGCCAAACTGCTGTCATACACAGCTCAGCATGTATTGGTCCCCAGGGTCATGCCTGCTACACTGAGCACTGCATTGGGGAGAGGGTCACACAATTTGCTAAGGTACACTGTTACAAGACGTCCTTGTGCACGCGCACAAGCGAATGTAAAAATGACTTGCTGGTTCAGGCAAGTTATATTTTAAACAGGACAAAAATAAAATAATTTGATCACCATCATAATTAAAAAACAAATCATGAAAACCATGATTAGGCATGGGCCATAAAACAATATTAAAATCATAGACAGTTATGACTGGTACCTGAAAAAATTTAAAATGTTTTTTTTTTTCTTAGAATCATTTTTCTTTTATTTGTCAGTTTGAAAATAGATTTTGTTCCCCTGATTAGTCTCTCTTCCCTTTGATTTTTTCCATGCATTTGTGCATGTTTTTCAACCATGGACAATCTTGTCCAAGAATTATGCACAAGCCATGGACGGATTTATCATGAGCAAAGATCAGGGACAGAGCAGGGATGACCATGGGTTTCCATGGACAACCTTGTTTGTCCATAAAAACATGGAAAGACAGAGATTAGGGTGATGTTAAAACATACTGGCCCAGATATTCAAAAGGGTTGTGCATGGCGCAACAGTGTTGCACCATGCACAACCGACTGATGCGCCCCGGTGCGATATTCAAAAGGGAAAAGTGCACGGCACAAATCCTGGTGCACCAGAGCGCATCAGTAATGTATGCAGGCGCAGGTGGGGGGGCATGCCCATGCATACCCTGCACAGCCCGATATTCAGCCCGGGATGTGCAGAGCCATGCATGCGCAACCCCTACCTGTACCAGCACAAAGTTGATCCCCCAAAAAAAGGAACAACTTATGGCCACCCACAGGTGAGCTGCCGCATTGCAGGATGCAACACGGCAGCTGCCACCTCTGGGTGGCCACCCGAGCTCCGGCTGCACTTGGTGGCACTCCCCATGC
Organism: Neoceratodus forsteri; assembly: GCA_016271365.2. Taxonomy (NCBI): domain Eukaryota; kingdom Metazoa; phylum Chordata; order Ceratodontiformes; family Ceratodontidae; genus Neoceratodus; species Neoceratodus forsteri. The sequence continues at coordinate 827,792,067 of CM028131.1, forward strand.
CCGATTGTGGGCATTTGTAAAAAAAATAAGAATTCTGTCAAATATCCCTGGTGGTCCAGTGGACCTCTGTCGAATCATTCACATATCTGGAATGTGTTATACGGTACAGGCTGCATGCCCATTGGCTCCGCTGTGAACCAATGGGCGTACAGCTTTACCGATGATGTCGTCAGTCTGACGGGGCAGCGAAGCGGGTGGGTATGCACTGCCACCCGCCGGCTGACTGGGGGTAGAGGGCAGGGGCTCAGTGGGTGGGTGGGTGGGGAGGGGTACCTAGACCACCAGGGATATTGGACATAGTTATTTTATATACAGATGCCCGTGATCAGGCAGACAATGGTCCAGTGGACCACCAGGGATATTGGACTTATTTATGTTTTTCATTACAAATGCCCACTATTGGGCAGACAGCAGTCCACTGGACCACCAGGGAGTTTGGGGACAGTATTTTATTACTTAGCCCTCGATCGGATGGGCAGGTCCACTGGACCACCAGGGAGTTTGGAGATTGAAATATTTTACTTAGCCCACGATCGGGTGGGCAGCGGTCCACTGGACCACCAGGGAGTTTGGGGATATATTTCTTTATATATTACAAATGCCCACGATCAGGCAGATATCGGTCCACTGGACCACCAGGGATATTAGACATTTATGTCTTTGTTTTACAAATGCCCATGATCGGGCAGGCAGTGGTCCACTGGACCACCACGGATATAGGACAAATTCTTCTTTTATTTATACAGATGCCCATAATCAGGCAGATAGCTGTCCACTGGACCCCCAAGGATATTGAACTTGTTTACTTTTATTTATACAGATGCCCTCAATCGGGCAGACAGCGGTCCACTAGACCACCAGGGATATTGGACATATTCTTTTATTTATACAAATGCCTGCGATCGGGCTGTGGAGCACATTGCCAGCTGCCGGGGGCGTCGGTCCCCGACGGCTGCTGCCTGGCAGGGTGACAGGCGCAAGTCATCAGGGATCAGGGATCTCAGGTCCATCTTGTAAATGAGCTATGCTCAATGATGTTCGCCTGATTAAATAAAGATTTTGATTGATTGATTGATTGATCAGCGCACCTGCATGCCAATGGGGCCATAATGACATGCAAATGGCCCCATGTGCGCTTTGCATACATTTTGGTCCCATTTGCATGTTAACTTTTGAATATTGTGGTTGCTGTGCATGGCGCAATGGAACTTGCGCTAGCGCATCCCCATGCCCCACTCTGGCCACATGCACTGGCGCAGTGCCACTGTGTCATGCACACTGCGGGTGGCCAGGGTGTGATATTCAATGCTGCTGAGCCATGGTGCAGCTCCGTTGAATATTGCCCAGTCCACACCCCTGCGCAGCCAAGTTGAGCTGCGCCCAAGCTTGCGCCACAGCCTGGCGCAGTTTGAATATCTGGGCCACTGTATTTATGAAACCTGGGTTTTTGCTTTGCATTCAATGTGGTGGGGATCATGGATGTGATGGATGAGGATGGTAGAGTAAGGTTTCAAAAACCCAACATCCATTTACTTACCTTTTTACTTTTTTAATAAGCCCTAACTTGTGCGTTAATGCTTGTTTTTGCAATGAATGTTCTGTCTTTTTGAGATAGATGAGAATAGCAGCTTGCTTTGCATATGGCCCTGCATCCATAAGCAGTGGGGCTATCCTGCCAGACAAAGCCCAGTACCTCTAGCTCGGTTTGCATTTTGCACTCTGGGTCATATGTAAAGCAAGTGCAGGTACATCATCATGCACATTGTGTCAGACCAGTAGCAAACTTTGCTAGTGGCCTAGTGGGTTACTCGTGAAGCAGTGGCATTATCACATACATGTCCAGACCTGTAGTGGGCCTGTACCCGTGCATGGAAAGCCATCTACTGTATGTTTTTTTTACATTTTGAAATTGTCTCATAAAAGTAGAATTGCATATTATGAAACTAGGCTTGCGAGCCACACTTAAGAAACACCTGTACAACCTAGTCTGTCTACCGTACAGGTTTCAGACTTCAGTTCCAAGTTTGTTGGTGTTTTGTGTCTGATGCACAAAGTTTTCTCTTATATTACCCACTTTTGTGAGCTCTAAGATTCAAAACAAGGAAGTCTTACCTCACAAAAACAGGTATCAGGTCATGAAAACAGGACCTCCTGCTTTTGCACAAAACAAATTATGCAAAATGTATAAAAAAATGAACCTCACATGTGCAAAAACAGAAACCATATAAAACATATTGTTGTGCTATACTGTACCATGGCAGCATTTTAAAGATGACAAACACATCTGTAGTTTGTTGCTTAGTCTAAGCTGAAAGAAATTTAACAGCCTGTTTTGTGAAATGTTTGTTCTTTTTTTGTCTGCATTACACAATTTGCTTACTGTCACCCATGATGATTCACACCAGGTTTGAAGCTTTAGAGTGTATACATGTTGCTGAAAGAGAGGTATAAAAACAAAACAATACTGAAATGTTTTCTCTTCCTGCATCCTTCTTAAGGATTCTATTCACTGTTCTTCTTTCAAACTGGAAGATGACTGACAGACCTATACTTCAAAAGTTACTGATAACATGAAGGAAAAAATATCCAAATGTTTGTAGAATCCAAAACGGTGCTTTTATTACACACATATGTGGTGATAGCAAACAATTCCCAACCACAATTCAAGGGCACACATTCTCTGTTTATACAATTGTGATTAAAAACTACCAGTAACCATCCAAATGTATAATATAACATAAAAGATTGGTAAGTGCCGTATAGTCAAAAATAAACCCACTGAGGGAGTTAACAAGATAATGATTTAACTTGTTTCTTCTGCTTGTGGCTTTATGATCTGTCTAGCCACTATATAAATACAATAGTATTTCCTTCTATACCACACCTATCTTTAGCTGGATAGCTAGACAGAGATAGATAGATAGATAGATAGATAGATAGATAGATAGATAGATAGATAGATAGATAGATATGCAGTGCTTCTCCAGAAGGAAATACAGTATCACAGTTTTAGCCAGTGATACAGCACATTGCAGGATACTGCAGGAGCCAATGTAATCCAATTAGTAATTAATACTTTGCACCAAAAAAAACATCTAATTGCCATCTTGATTATTCCTAGCTGCAAGATATGCAATACCAGAGAAAGGAAGTGTGTCCAGGAATCTCAGGTCAAATCATGTGAGCCTGTAGCTCATTGGTTAGAGCACTGAGATGGTATTCCTGAGGCCTGTATTCAATTCCAAATAGATCACATTATTTCTTTCTCACAACAATTTGTGATTTAAATAGCTTAGCAATTACTAATGCTGCACCAAAAAAATAAATAAATAAAAATCTAATTGTCATCTTGATTATTCCTAGTTGTGGGATATATAATACCAGAGAAAAAAGGTATGTTCAGGAACCCCAGGTCCAACCAAGAGAGCCTGTAGTTCAGTAGTTAGAGCACCGGGATTCTATTCCTGGGGCCTGTGTTCAGTTCCCAGTATGTCACATTATTTCTTTCTCACCACAATTTGTGATTTAAATTGCTTAGCAGTTGCTAATGTTGCACCAAAAACATCTACTTGTCATATTCATTATTTCTAGCAGCAAGATACTGTATGTACTACTAGAGAAAGTCAATATGTCCAAGAACCCCCAGGTCCAACCATGTGAGCCTGTAGCTCAATGGTTAGAGCGGTGGGATAATATTCCATGGGCCTGGGTTCAGTTCCCAGTGGGTCACATTATTGCTTTCTCACTAAAATATGTGATTTAATTACTACTTTGTAATTCAGGAAACTGTAACATCTAATTACAGAGTTCATCTTGGTGGGTTGCACTGTATATATCCCTTAGCTAATTTATACCCTTTATAGTATTCTCAGGCTACCAAAAATACAGAGTCAAATTTAGCATAAGGACTTCAGAGCATACCCCTGCCTTGAAGCGTTACATTTCTAGTTGACTTGGAATCCTCCTGTCTCTTTTCTCTTTCTTGTTTTCTGGAGACGTGATTGCTAACTCTGTATATTTCTTTATCGTTAATGATTACGTTATAATTTAGGAGGTGCACAAGAATTACTGAGAAATGTTATTAAATTGAACAGGGAGACATGAGGAGGTAACTGCAGGGATATAGATGTCTTTGGCTTATCACTCTTGTTACGGGGACCTTAGTAAGGTTTTCAATAGGCCCCCTGTGTCATTAAGTTCTGTGCTGTCTGAAAACTTGATGAAGAATCTGCACATCACTATTATAGAAGAGATTAAAGTGTAGCATTTTTCCCTGTACTAATTCTTGCTCAAGCAGTGCTAAAATACTGTGGCAAAATTAAACCCAAGGAGTAGCTTGTAAATATGATACAGTTTTTGTTTCAAAAGCCACTATTTTTTGCCAATCCTGCAAACTGCTGAATATACTGTCAACTGCAGCACAACGCAAAAAGGGCCACAACTGGGCAATTTTAGCAGAAAATCAAAAAAATGCTGTAAGGCATACCATCATGAACTTTTGAAGTGCATGCAGACCCAAAGCCGTAAACCACTGTTCCCTGTCATGAACTTTATAGATCTCCTCAAATATTGTCAGTTATTTAAGACACTGAACTATTTCTGTAGATCTCCCCAAACACTGTCAGTAAGTTTACAACACTTAACTATTTTGGGTAGATTTCCTCAAACATTGTCAGTCAATTTAAGACACTTAACTATTTTGGTTCAGCTTGATCAACAAGCTCTGGTACACTCAAAAACAATGGTATAATATATGCTTAAAGATTAATCCATTCTGCAAGACTTGAAAGGGGCATCTTGGAGATTGTTTTGTACACATGGTCTGGCTATGTCTTAAATAACATTTACACTGGCAAGACTTTGATGAACTTCCCTCTGACATTCTAGCTATGCTATACAAGTAACCAAAGAAGTGGATCAGGGAGGAGCAGTGGACGTGACCTACCTGGATTTCAGCAAGGCATTTGAAACTATTCCACATAGAAGACTGATAAGCAAGCTGTGTAGCCTAGGAGTAGGACCTAAAATGGTAAAATGGGTAGAAAGTTGGCTGAACAATAGGAGTCAGAGGGTGGTAGTAAATGGCATCCACTCTGGAATAGGCAAAGTGACCAGTGGAGTGTCGCAGAGATCAGTATTTTGGCCGCTCCTCTTCAGTGTCTTTATTAGTGATATTACAGAAGGTCTGGAAGGGAAAGTATGCCTGTTTGCAGATAATGCAAAACTCTGCAACAGAGTGGACAAACTGGGGGTGAGCGGAAAAAATAAGGAATGATTTAAAAAAACTGGAGGAATGGTTAAAGGTTTGGCAACTGGGTTTTAACGCAAAAAAGTTCAAAATCATGCACATGGGGCACAGAAACTCATGGGCAAAATACCAGCTGGGAGGAGAGGTATTAACAGTCACAAAGCAGGAACGGGAACTGGGAGGTGATCATTTCTGATGACCTGAAGGTAAGTAAACAGTGTGACAGGGCAGTGGGGAATGCTGGCGGCATGCGGGAATGCATCAGCATGGGACTCATCAGCAGAAAGGGGGTGGTAATAATACCCCTGTACTAATCACTGGTGAGGCAACACCTCAAGTACTGTGTACAGTTCTGGAGGCCCCATCTATGCAAGAACATAGATAGGGTGGAGGCGGTACAAAGGAGGGCACCCAAAATGGTGTATGCAGGTTCAGCATAAGTTGCACTCCCAGAAAGAATGTACTCACAAGCTTACTTTCAGATGGCTACAGCTATGCTGGGCTGATCACTTGGGAGAGGAACAAGAAGATTGATTATTTTGTCTCATTTTGTTTTAAATCGTTCTTAATCATTCTTTGTTTATTTATGTTCTTAGCGTAAGTGTGCGAGGAAAGAAAGTTTGCTGAGCTGTTCGAGAGAAGGGACGCTGTAGTTTCAGTTTGTGCTCAGACCTGCCGTGGAACTTTATTAACTTTGGCTGTGCCACTGAGCTATTTGAATGCTTGCACTCCTATCTGCCTATCTGTCCCTGCTGTCTCTGTTGACTGCTTTGCAGGAACTTTTTATCAGAGAACAGTGGCATGTGACTTGTAATTTAAGCTGCTGAGAAACAGAGAGGAGGGGGGATAGAAGATTTTGACTTTTTCTTGGACAGCTTCGGTTGTTGTTGGCCTTTTCTCTCAATTGCCCGAAAATGTGAAGCTGCTTAATTACAGTTGTGTCTCAGGATTGCCTAAGGCATGAGGGTCTGACTGGCTGTGTGAGGAATTGAAAGAGCTATTACCTGTGGAGTCCTGGGCATTATGTGAGTGTGGAGAGTGGAGCATTGAGTCCTGGTGATGGACTGAGGAGTGAGCGAGGAGAAACCTTGAGTGGCCCTGACTGAGCAGCGAGGAGCGGGGAGTGATTTTGGACTGTGTCTGATTTTATGATAAACTCCAGTGGACTGGTGACTTTGGGGAGGAGTTCCTTCCCAACCCCGGCTTCAACCTAACGGTGTGCCGTGGTGCTGCTGCCATTGGGTGGCCATATGTGTAGCACTTCCACATTTACCGTTCGGTAGCTGGTAAGCAGCCATAGAGGGAGCGGGTCTGGGAAGAGGTATTGAGGTTTGGGTGGGACTTTCCTGGAATGGTGGAGTATTGGTGATGACTGGGAGGTTTTTCTTCTGAAGTGCTGTTCCTGCCCTGCTATTAGTTTCTCATTGGAGTGGAGAAACAGAATTTTGGCTTCCTGGATGTCCTGGCTTTGCTTTCCCTGCTCTCCGTTTTCGGATTTTGCAGTAAGTTGCGGCTTTGACTGCAGACTGCATGCATCTTTTTTAGGATTGAGAACACTGATTGGGGCTCTGTTGTTTTCTAGTGGAGGTGAGAGCGCACTTGAAAAGAAAAATTGAGAACACTGACTGGGGCTCTGTTGTTTTCTAGTGGAGATGAGAGCCCACTTGAGAAAAAAAATGGAATAGTGCTACCAATTTTTGGAGGTGTGAGCTCCTGCTAAGAGGGGTCTACAATATATTATTTTGGACTGGTTTTTCAATCATGAGAGGGGTGAATTAACTATGAGCTGACCCTGTACTTCGATGAATTTGTGTCTCAAATAAACCTGTAACTTTCAGATATTAGCCCTTTTACTCCCTGTCTGTGATTAGGTAGCTCTGATCTCTTGGGCTCTCTTTAGATCTGGTTTTGATTGTTATTATTATCTGTATGGGTGTATAAAAGGAGCGTGTGGTATAGAGTGTGTTTGTGGGTCATATTTTGGGTTAAGGGTTGTATAATTAGCAGGGATGTGTCTGGGAAAGTGTGAGGGCCTGGGGTGGGCTAGGATTGTGTATGGGACCCCCAGCTGTACAATATTCGGCCTTTTATCAGCATCCCAGTATCTACTTACATAGCTAGGCATTGTAGGGAGGTTGGAATGAGGAGGAATTGTTTGATTCGTCTGGGTGGGGGGTGCCCCTGCACTGCAGTCGGTGGTAGGATCGAGACAGTAGGATGTAGAAGGCACCCTGGGGCTAGACGGGTTCTGGAGAGAGGCCAGACTTGTTTAGTTCCCGTCACTAGGGTTCCCACCAGACCGAGTGGGCAGGTAGCCAGAGGGGCTGCACTATCCACCAATCCCCTGATGGCGGTGCTTTGCAATGCCAGATTGGTCAGAAACAAGACTGCAATTATAGCAGACTTGGCTTTTTTGGCTGATCTGGCTTGCATTATGGAGACCTGAATTGGTGACAATGCCGGCCCAATTTTAGAGGCTACCATCCCGTCCTGATATACTGTGGTGCACTGCCCCAGAGTGGAACGCAGGGGAGGGGGGGGTAGCCATTTGTTTTAGATCTGAACTTGGCTTCACCCTACACCCAGTGAGAATGCCTCATTCATTTGAATGTGTGGCCATCCATGTGGGTCCTGGCACAGGTTGCCTGATTCTTTTGATTTACCGTCCTTCTGGGACAGTGGGGGGACTTCCTCCAGGAGGTGGCCAATTTCATGGTTGGGGAGATGTTGGAGGCCCCTAGATGTTTACTGCTGGGGGACTTCAACATCTGGGCCAACAATGAGTCATCTCAGCTTGGTTCTAACTTCCTCCAGATGATGTCTTCCCTGGACTTTGCACAGGCTGTGTCCTCCATAACCCACCTGGGTGGCCACATGTTGGATTTGGTGTCCTCACTGGGGCTTGAGATTACTTGTCTCAGGACTGATTGGGTCATTTGGTCCGATCATTGTACGGTGAAGTTCTCGTTCAGGGCCCCCTCCAAAAGCCCTCCCCCTGCTGAGATGGTCAGCTATCGCCCTTTGCGGGGGTTGACCCCTGAGGGTATTTTGGTGATAGCTGACCTATCTAGTGTGGATAGCATATGCGTTGGGGGTGTGGGTGCAGCCCAGGATGCCTATAATAAGGCGCTTGCTGGTGCACTCAACTCTCTTGCACCAGTCCGTGTACAACCCAGGTCTTCTCACTTGAGATCCCCTTGGTATGATGGTGAGCTCAAGGGGTTGAAGACCTTGGGTCAGAGATTAGAGCAATGCTGGTGGAAATCCAGCCTGAAGGTGGACAAACTGGCCCTGAGTGTGTACTACTGTGCATACCAGGGAGCAATGAACCATAAGAAGGCAGAGATCCTGTCTCGGGAGGTTGCTGCCAGGAGAAACCGACCAACTATGCTCTTTCGGACAGTGGTCAGGCTTCTCCATCCTTCCTGTCTACAGCCGAAGGTAGCCTTTTCTAATGCAATGTGTGAAGCATTTGCTCAGTTCTTCTCAGACAGGGTGTCCGCCATCAGGCAGGGGGCTCTGCCAATGGGTCAAAGTTTGGCCGACAGTGGTCACCATGAGCGTCCAGAGAGCTCTCCACCTGGTTGGGGCGAGTTTAAGCCAGTGGAGGTGGTTGAGGTCATTGAGATTGCTTCCAAGCTCCGGCACACCTTTTGTGAACTGGACCTGGTGCCAACTCATTTCTTAATGAGATGGGTTGACTCCATTGGCCCGGTATTTGCCTTGATTGTCTGGTGCTCCTTGTTGGAAGGGGTTTCCCCGATGTCTTGAAGGTAAGACCCCTTCTGAAAAAAAACATCATTGTACCCTGAGATCAAGGAAAATTACTGACTATCTCCAATCTTCCATTTTTGGGTAAGATTGTTGAGAAAGTGGTGGCACTTCAGCTGGAGGAGCATCTCATGGCCCATGATTTATACAAACCGCTCCAGTCTGGATTTTGTCCAAGGCATAGCACAAAAACTGCATTGATTTAGGTGCATATGACCTCCTTAGGGCTAGAGATCTAGGAGAGCGGACAATTCTTGTTCTCCTCGATCTCTCTTCAGCATTTGATAAGGTCGATGATCGGGTATTGCTTGACCACCTAAGGGAATTCTGTGGACTCACCGGCAAGGTTATCTGCAGGTTTGAGTCCTTTTTATCTAACAGGAGACAGAGTGTGGTGATGGGAATTTTTTCTTCTTCCTCTGGCAACCTTCTGTGCAGGGTTCCCCAGGGTTCGGTCTTGTCGTCGATGTTGTTTGCCGTATACATGCTGCACCTGGGAAAGCTCATTGGGAAGTACAGTCTGGATTTTCATTGCTATGCCGATGATACCCAGCTGTACTTTTCCTTTGTCCCTGGAACATCTCATGCAATGGAAGTCCTTAATAGCTGCCTTGCCAAAATTAATGACTGGATGACCTCCAGCTGGTTGTGACTGAACATCGATAAGACTGAGGTACTGGTGGTGGAGTCGAACACAGGGCATGATAGGCTGGCCTCTGGTGCGGAGACAGGGCTCTTTCTTGGCTTTGTACCATTGAAGGCCTCCCCTAGGGTGCGGGATCTTGGCGTTATTCTGGATAGTGGATTGATACTTGAGTTTCAGGTGTCTTCCACTGTCTGTACCAGTTTCTATCATCTGAGGAATATCGCCAGGATAAAGTCCCTAGTTCTGCCACAGAACCTCCCCACCTTGGTACATGCCTTCATGACATCCAGGTTGGACTACTGTAATGCACTCTATCTCGGGGTCTCGGGGGGGTACCTTGCACCGACTGCAGCTAGTGCAGAATGTGGCAGCTAGGTTGTTGACTGGACAGTCTAAGTACTGTCATATTACTCCGGTCCTGCGTCAACTGCACTGGCTGCCAGTTAGGTGGGGTGCCCTCTTTAAAGTGGGTTTACTCACCTTTAAGGCCCTACATGGCCTGGGCCCTGGCTATCTGAAGGACCTTCTCATTCCTGCTGTCTCGACCCTTCCCATCCATTCCTCCTCCTTTAGGGGCCTCCTCGCGATTCCCAGGATGAGGTTAAAAACATCTGGCAACAGAGCATTTGGCATCGCCGCTCCTGTCCTGTGGAATTTGCTTATACCAGCTGTTAGGGAGGCCCCTTCTGTGGAGGTTTTTAATGCCCGCCTCAATGCCCTCCTGTATAATCCAGCCTTCCCAGATTCTGTACTATAGTCCTTGCTGTTTTAGAAATTTAGTTAGGCTAGTATTGCCTTTTAGGCACTGGTTCCCATTACCTTAGTTATTGTATATATTCATTGTGTTTATTTTTGATATAGTGTTATGTTTTGGTTTATTTTGAATGTATAGTATTTATTCTTGTTTAAATGTCCAGCACCCAGAGCCTCCGGAATGGGCGTCTCTTAAATACAATTTGCCTTGCCTTGCCTTACAAGTTTTATTGAGGCAAATGCTCATATACAGTATTCAGAGCTGTTGCCAGTCACCAAAATGGTCCTTACCCCAGTACTTTGCCTCAAAACAAGGCTTTGTGAGTGGACAGTAGTGAGGAGGACATCACATACATTTATAGTCCCTAGGAAATTACATCATAATAGGGCATCTAAGAATTTAGAAACACAAACTAACATTTTTTTCAAATTTTTATGTGAAAAAAAAACTGTGAAAAAAACAATGTTGTGTATATAGTTAAACATAAATAGAATGGGATGGTTATTTCAAATTACAAGTAGAGTTTAAGATCCCACATTTCATTCATGCCATGTGGGTTTACTGTATTTAGTCTGTATATCCAATAGCCTTCCCTTCTTAAAAGTAGATTAGCATGACTTCCACCTATTTTTCCACATTGACTGCCTCTAAACCCATACACTTAAAGTCTCTGGGATCAGAATTGTGCATTGCCAGGAAGTGTCTCCAAACCACTTTGTTGACCCTCTTATTGATTTCATATGGAAGATGTTCTTGAATTCTTTCCTTCAGGCTACTGACAGTTCTCTCCACATAGCCAAGACCACAAGTACACATGTTGTTACAGGGAAGGATCTCACATCATTTAATGATAATAAGGATATATTCATTAGAGATTTCATTATCTGTGACACAACAAAGGTGGTGTTACAGATAATGAAATCTCTCATGAATATATCCTTATTATTATTAAATATGTGGTCACCAACAGGTCTTGTTGGCAACCACATGCCATGTTTTGGTTCCTCAATGGGTAGGTAGCTGTGTACATGTTTATCATGTAAATTGGGAGCTCTTTTGAAAGTAACTCTGTGGGAGGTACCTACTGCTCCACCCACTGTTGAGTTCCCTAACAAAATAGACCAGTTTTTCCATATAATGTTCCCAATAGAGCCAGAAATGTTATTGTACTGTGTGGAAAAGGTAATTGGACCCCACTCTTTATTTTGATTGTTTTCTTTCCCCTTTATTAGGTTTCTATGTGTATTCTGTTTGACATCCCTATATGCTTTATCAATAATATCAGCACCATAACTCATTTCTAAGAACCGATTTTTCAATTCAGTAACCTGTATCTCAAAATCATTATCAGAGGAACAATGTCAGCAAACTCATAGCATTTGGCTGTAGGATATAAAGTTTTTTAACTTAACAGAGTGAGCACTGTTGTATCTAAGTACTGCATTAGAAGCAGTATTTTTCTTTCTATAGCCCTTTGTAGTGACCTTCTCTGTTACTGGCTCACCCATTAGTTTCAAGTCTAGAAAGTCCACTCAATCTTTAGCAATTGTACATGTAAATCTGAGATTTGCATCATTAGTGTTAAGCCATTTCATAAATTCTTTTGCCATTTCTTCACTTCCCTCCCACACACACAGACAATCATCATGTATTGTCAGCTCTGTTTGAACCTGTACTGGAATGTTTGCCTGTATTGTTGTACTGTACCCTCCTGAGTTGTGCCTGAAAATAGTCATTGCTATGGCTAGTGCACTTACCGGGTAAACAAAAACTAAATAAATAAATAAATAATGATACCATTGTTATGTGGCTATGGAATGGATTGGTTGCAGTTATGTGTATATATATATATATATATATTAGTTCCCAGTGGACCATAAATATGTAGGCATAAGAGGGAGCCATGACTGCCCCCATGGCTGCCCCACACACTTTCCCTTAGAAGGTTCTCATTATTCAACATGAATGTTTTACCTTATTCATTTCCTGTTGTACATTCTCTGAATCCACTGTTCTTTTACTTTAAGAAATAGTAATGGCAATGGTTAACACATTCTTTTTTATGTTTTTTTCAGGTAATGGGATGCCTTGGCACAAACAAGTAATTTGAAAGCACCACATCATCTCTCTGCACCAGTAGATCCCCAGAATTTGCCCTTGAATAAATGAGGGGTGATTACAGGAACTAGATGATGGTGGGACCCACGAATTAAATTATATTTAAAAAAAATATTTTTTTGAAAGTTTACAAAACTGCCTGTGCTGCACTTTACTTGTGTACTGGTAGAATAGTCATGAAATAATTAATGACTTATTAATACTATCACAGTATACCAGGGCTAACTGTATTGAACTATAATATATAAATGATCTGACTGCATTCTGATTGTAAAGTGTGATATATAATTTGCATAGAAATATTAAAATGTTTAAATATGTTTTAAATAATATAAAACCATAACTGCTGCAATCAATTATGCTGAGGAACACAATATTGTTTTTTCCACTTTTTTTCACTTTTTTATTTATATGTTTAAAATGTAAAACTAAGAAAAAAATGTTAGTTTGTGTTTCTAAATTCTTAGATGCCTTATTATGTCATTTCATAGGACTATAAATGTATGTGAAATCTTCCTCACTACTGCCCCATTACAAAGTCTTGTTTAGATACAAAGCACTGGGGTAAGGACCTTTTTGGTGACTGGCAACAGCTCAAAATATATGAGTGTTTGTCTCAGTAAAACATGTATAGTCCTTCAATGAAAGTGAGCTTGTGAGTAAATTCTTTCTGGGATTGCAACTTATTCTGGACCTGTTTTACTATTTGGGGGTAGCCACCCTTTTTGTTTGCACCCTCTGGGACTGCTGAGCATGACAGCATTGTTTTGGATTTTCTCAAAATGGTGTATGGCCTGCATGAAAAGCCCTATAGGGAAAGGTTTATGGAATTAAATATGTACTCCATGGAGGAAAGGAGGGAGTGGAGGAATATGACAGAAACAGTCAAGTACCTCACAGATATAAATGAGGGATATAAAGGAAGTGTTTTCCAAAGAAAAAGATCTTTGAGGACAATGGGATACACTATGAAGACAGAAGGGGGGAGTCTCAGAGGAAATGTGGAACAACCTACTGACAGAGGTGGTAGGGGCCAAAATGCTTACAGGATTCAAGAATACATGGGATAGACACAAAGGGATCCCAGAAATGGGGGGGGACCGCAGTCTGAGTAGGGTCTGTGGTGTCACTATAGGTAGGGTAAAAAGGGCAGACTGGGTGGGCCAGGAGGCCCTTATCTACCGACAGCGTCTATGTTTCTATGTTTCTGTGTTTCTAACACTATCCCAAAAATTATATCAACATTGAAACACAAATAATGCTACTCTCATTTCTGAACAAGCATTGTCTTTTCTGCCTGTCATACACAGCTGCAAAGAAATATATGCTTTTAAACTGGACATTTCAGAATACCCCATCATAGGAATTGGCTAGCTATCCCCCTCTAGAGAACATCACTAACTTGGTTAGGCAACAACCTAATATCTGAGAACATATTTACTCCTGTCTTTGCATTGTCACAGTCAGAGGTGGCTAAATCTGAGAGGTTCAGAATGGCCATGGCCACCTATTGTAAAATCAGGTTGACTATATTTATTTAATTAGTTTTTGTTGACCGGGTAGGTGCACTAAACAACAACATTTTCTGTTTTCAGGCATGACCCAGGAGAGTTACAGACAAAACCAGCATATTATAACAGGGGAGTTCCAGACAGCATACAGCACAGAAAATAGTGGGGTACACGATAAACACATGGTATGCAATGAATATACACAGAGAGTACAAGGAATTCAACAGGCAATCATCACTGTAAGGAAAAAAATAACACATGTAAGTACAGAGGGCACCATGAAACAGAGGGTGGGAAGAATTACCTAGAGGACTAATAGAGGAGTCAAGAGTAAGTGGCCAACAGGTTGATTCTAAGAGCAGTGAGCTGGGATAAGGGAGTCCCAGAAGTGCTAGTGGGGCCTTGGGGAGATACAACAACCAGGTCAGTACTCCATACAGTTTAGGGGCAAGAGCATTTGTCCTTGATTTGTAGGTGGCTTTTGAGGCCATTTTTAAAGATATGGTGGAACTGTGCATGTTTCAGTTCCTTAAGGAGGGAGTTCCAGAGTTTTGGTCCAGGCACTGCAAAGGCATAATCCCCCATCCTAGTTTTGCATTTGGGAATATCCAGCAGAGAATTGTCCATTGAGCACAGGGAGTGGGTCGGTAAGGAAAGTTTGAACCAGCAAGCGATAGACTCAGGAAGGTCTTCTCTATTTGTTTTGTCAATGGCGCAACCAGTGGCATATGTCCAGTGTGAGGGAGGGGAGAGCCAGCCAAGGTCAGCATAGAGAACACAGTGGTGGGTGCGCCTTGTCATAGATAGAGCAAAATGACAGATGCTGTTATAACAGGTATTCCATTTGCTTAGAACAGCTTTATTTGCATCCATGTACAATAAGAGGCTGCATGTGAGATCAGGCCTTAGTACACCCTGAGCGATGGCGAGTCTCACATGGGAGGTAAGGTTGTGGTGAGTCTTATATGTGATGCCAAGCTTAATGTGGACAGATCTGCATACAGCTGAAATATGACGGTTGAAGTCAAGAGATGGATCGAGAGTGATGCCCAGATACTTGAAAGAGTCCACCATGTCAAGAGAGGAGTCTCCAGGCCCCCTTATAGTAAACATAGAAGGGCAGGCTCTCAGTCTGGATGCTGAGCCAAAAAACATGATGACTGTTTTTTTCACGTTGAGAAGGAGCTTGTTATGCAATATCCATGACTGGATGGTGGGAAAATCCAGGTTGAGTTTTTGTTGATATCAGTGATGTCAGCAGCACTGGTGTAGATGATCATGTCACCCTCATACAGAAAGGCTTTGCAGGAGCTACAGTAAGAGATTTGGGCAAATTGTTGTCAAATAGAGAGAATAGAAGTGGCCCAAAGATGGACCCCTGAGGAACTCTGACCTAGATGGAGCAAGATCTGATTTGGCACCACTTTTTTCAACAAATTGCCATTGACCAGATAGGTAGCTTTCGAACCAAGACAGCGCAGAAGATGAGAAGCCCAAAGCAAGCAGTTTCTCTAGTAGCAGGGTGTGATCTATCAGGTTGAATGCTTTGGTTAAGTCAGTGAATATTGCGTTCCAGTGAGCATCCCTTTGTCTATAGCTGTTCTATTGTCATTATCAGATTTAAGAGATTTGTAGTGGTACTGTGGCCACTCCTGAAATCATGTTGGCATGGAGTAATCTGTTGGGTTTGTTGCAGGAAGCCTGTAACCTGAGAGACAACAATTTTCTCAAGAAGTTTATTGAGGGTGGAGAGAACTGCAATGGGCCAATAATTATCCGTACCTCTGATGTCACCTTTTTTGTGTATGGTATTGACCCAAGCTGTCTTCCAGAGTACAGGCACAGACCCTGAGGCCAGGGACAGATTGAACAGTCTTGTGATGGTGGCCGCTATGAGAGGGGTGGCCAGCTTGAGAAACCTTGGTAGGAGCCCATCCAAGCCAGCAGAGCCACAGTCGGAGATGTAGCTGAGAAGTCAAAAAACATCCTTCTTGGTGACTGGCTTGAGGTCGAGGTGTAGGGAGCTTGGGGACGGGGGGGGGTCCATGGAAGAAGTCGAATTGTGATCAGACTGGAAGGAGAAATGAGATAGGTCCAAGAAGTGAGTATTTACGACATTAGCAATGGTAACAATACTATGGCAGTTGATGCCATCCATGGTCACGTCGGTTATAGATGAATTAGTACCTTGTCCAATGAAGGATTTCACATGGTTCCAAAAAATTCAGGGGTCATGAGTAGATGTATGAAGCAGCTGTTGGAAATAGGCACTTTTAGCATTGTGAATAGCTTTCTTGCATTCCTTCCATTGGACCATGCTTTATCTTTCCTTTTCATTAGCGTAAGTAGTTGACTGTTTATCCATCTGGTGAGTGAGCCTCTGATACACCTTTTCTTCAGGAGGACAAATGCATCTTGGAGGTTAAGAAGGGTGTTATGTAGGAAGCTGAATGCTTCATCTACATCAGTGATATGATAGAGTGGGGACCAGTCAATAAGTTGGGAGGCCTAAGCCAGGGATCCATAGTTTAGGCTAGAGAAGTCTCGGAACTGGATTTCTTTGAGAGGAGGTTTATGAGAGCAAGCACTCCATATACAAAAAAGGGGTGCATGGTCACTGATAGCATTGGGCAGTGTCCCAGCAGTTGTTATCCTATCCTTCCTGTTTGTGAGGATCCAGTCTTTATGTATTGTAAGTGACCTCAGCAATCTGACCTTTCACATTATTCAAAACAGCATGGGATCCCTGTTAGAATGCCTGGACCCCCCCTACGAATATGTCCAACTAGGAGTCAGATGCAGATGGGGGAAAGGTTACAGCAGTTATGGGCACCATGCTGAAGGCCTGGGAATGCTCTCTATCATGTGTCCTATCAAGTGAGAACTCTGGAAATGGCCTCTCAGTTTCTGGGTATACCCTCTAAGCACATGGTCCTCTATATTCTTTATATAAAAGTCACATACCTTCTTGCTCCAGCTTCCTTTTGAAGCTGAGTCTAAAAGCCTTTCCTTCCTCTCCCTGAGATATTTATTCTGTTCCATTCTGCGTTGTTTTCTGGTGTGCGGTGCTAGTTGTTGGAAAAGGACCCACAACAGGAGGAAGGAGGATCATCAGCAGGAGGAAGGAGGATCATCAGCAGGAGGAAGGAGGATTATGCTGCTGAGTGCCTTGGCTTTGCTGCAGCTATTTCCTCCTCTTCCAGAGATGTTCATTCTGTGCAATTTGTTTTTGGTGCTAATTATACGAGGAGACTTGGTTAAAGCTGATGATACCACAAAAAATAGTTAACAAATGCCTTGGGTCCTGGGGTCACAATTGTTTTCCTTGGATCTAGAAACTGCTTTTGGATCTGTTCTAATACATTTTTGTGGGTTTCCAGAGTAGTTTATCAATAAAGGAATATTGCATTCCAGAATGTGTATCATGCTGCGATAGCATCATGCCTCGTGTGGTTGAGCATGAGGCCACCGTCCAAGTGCGTTCTACACTCAAGGAAGTGACATTATCACAGCACGACACACACCCTGGAGTGCATTATTCCTATTGCAAAATGTCTCATTTGTGTGAAAAGCAAAAAAGATTAAAAAAATACATTTAAAAATAGATTTTTAGTAGTTTTTTTAATGGGTAGATATAAATAGAAAAACAAATTGTGCAGATTTACTGTTTTGCCCTGTAGGTGGAGCTGCTGCTACAAAACACCTTCCCCAGTGTCGCACTCTCTTGGCCTAGCTGTTACTGTGTCTCTTTTATGTGTCCCCTCACTGACTGGTTTTTATTCACCCCCCAAGCAAATTTTCATTTTTCTAACAGTTTCAACAGCAGTCACTGAAAACGGATGTCAGCCAAAATGTCTTTTTTATGACGACTGGAGATTGTGGTTAGTGTTGGGTTTTGGCTGGGAGTGAAGGTCGGTTATGTATTGCCAACAGGAAAAAGTAAAAGGTAGGTTTTGACTGTGCATGAGGTACCAGACCAAGGAGTGGAGATTTGTCCCACTCACCGCGTTCACTTGTCAGTTTGCAGTTGTCTCTCACCTCCACCACCACTCTCTTTAGGTGTCTTCTTCTCCTGGTACAGTTTGCAGATTTACAGTTTGCACTGGGAGAAAATGCCGGTGCATTGTACATCACATTGCACTGTTAAAAAGTATACATGCTATGCTGGCAAGGGTGGAGAATGCCTATTTCAGTTACAGCTTTTTTTAACTTTGTTTAAATAGCTGCATATTTTAAAACTAGGAGACTAAGCAACTCAAACATTTCTAATGGTGATGAGCTAATCAGTGAGCGCAAAAAGTGTGGCATGCATGCACTCGCATTATCATGCTGGCAAGGAGGAAGAAAGCCACTTTTAGTTACTGCTTGTTTTTTAATGTAACCCCCTACAAAATGGGGTTCCTATAATGTCTTCCTGGGCTTGCCCAATGCTCATTGTCAAGATGGTGTTCTGTGTCTGCAGTAATTCTGGATTATCTACATGAGAGTGCTCTATCTAGCCTCCATGCCTGTCCCTTTAAGAGAGTTATTATGCTGTATTAGAAATTAGTCTGGGCTGGGTCCAAGTAGTTTAAGGCTTGCGACCAGACAGACTAGTGGTATTTCTGCTCCATTCTGCAGTTGCTATATGTGCAGAGGGAGCCCTCTTAGGAACTGTGATTATTTTCAGTTTCTCTGGTTTAATAATAATAATAATATAGGAGTTTGTTTAACCTGCTTTTCATTACAGCTTGAACTTTTGCATAGGAGCTAACATTTTGGTTCTGGACTTCCAGAGCTGGACCAATCGGAACCTAGGGGGACCTAAAATGGAGACTGTCCCCAGAGGCCTTGTGGGATTGAATTTCTGTAGGAATTGTATTTTTTAAGGTTTGGCACCCAAATGGACCTGGAGGGGGAGCCCTTTCTGTGACAGACAGATTCATCTGCCAACTGATCCTTTTGGATCACTGGGAAAGCCAAGAGCTGCCTGCAGCAGTGAGTCAGTAGAGAGTTGGAGTGAGGAGAGTGAACAGCTCAAGCCATTCGAGCAGCTGCCATGTGTAGTAGTGCAGGGAATTGTCGAGAAGGCTGTGTTTGGTCTGCCTGTCACCATATTCCAGTGTGAAGAAGTCTGAGAGAGTAAAAATCAGACTTAGATCTGATAGTCTTGTTGAGACCTGAAGCCTGAAGAGAAAGTGAGTGATCATTGCCTGAATTTGGACTTGCTCCAGAAGTGATCGGCCTGCCAGGTACTGAAGTGAGTCATGGATTGAGAGGTTTGTGTAGAACTTCTGCTAAATTGCAACCGGACTTTATCCGAACTGTGAGTTGTGTTGCTTATAAGTGTGCTGAATGTGCTGTGTGGGTCATGATTTGGTTCCCCACCTTCAAGTATGTTATGCCAGGTGGAAGCTGCTCCAGCACTCGTTATGGACTAAATCCAAACTGCCTGCTCTGGTTTGGGCCCTCCCATCTCAGCCTAGACTGCTGATGTCATCACAGAGACATTTCCGATGAAAGACCTGCTCAGGGATTTGGCTCCCTGCTCAACACCATCAAACAGGTAGTGACCACCACGGTGAGTCGTGTGGGCCTTTCTTTCCCTGGCAAACCAGAACAACATCCAGAGGTCATTATCTCATCAGTCCTGCCTCCTGGTCTGTGTACCATGAGTACTAAACAGTGGAGCTCCCTGCAACAAAGCTGCAATCTTTGTATGTCATTTGATTTACTTGTTCAGGTTTATTAAAATGAACTGAGCCATCCAGTTCTGGATTACAAATTCTGGGTTGATGTGCATGTAATTTTTTTCTTTCCTAAGGGCCCCAACAACAGCTGCAACACCAGCCTACCCCAGGCAATGCTTCAGGCTAGTCTGCTCAACAACTGAGTACGCAGGGTTGTGTGACTGCATACAAGGGACTCACTGTGCATGCATATTCAGCCTGAATTAATCAGATCTGTTAGTCATCCACTAGATTCATGCCCCACCCCTGTTCACTTACCCCTGAATAAATCAGATTTTGTTCTTTCTGCATTTAACCTGGCTAGTGTGTAACTTCTTGGAAGGGATATTGTACTGCAATTAAACTGTTGCAATACAGAGCTTATTTTACAGGGGGTCTCCAGGGCACTGCAGCTGATCCAGCCCTGATGGTAAGTGCCAGAAGTGTGGGTTCAGTATTACTGTCATCTGATATATGTGAAAGTTATTTTGCAAGTCTGCGTAAGCCACTAGAAGGGTTGATTGGGGGGGGGGGTTATAGAATCCCAGAGGGCTATACCCACAGCAGTTATGCTACCCCAAAACCATTTCTCTAGGTGGAGGCACCCATTGAATGAGCTCAGGCCCCTCAACCTGTACCTAGTCATGCAGGCAGGGATAGTAGCCCATAGGGTAGTGCCACCTAGGGGTTACATTAAGTTTGTTTAAAATATTCAACTTGTGAATTGTGTGGGGGAAGATAGGACACTGATGTCTGTTATGTGTGGCCAATGTACTTAAGGTACAAATAGGAAAAAATTGATGTTTGTTGAGCTGGTAGTGTGACTATAAGCCGGGCAGTTGTGTGAAGCCTATCACATACAGGGCTTTCACTTTTCTTGAACGTAGGATATGTACTGATTTTTTGGGTGGCCAGTGAAAACAGCCAAGTAAAAACAGCTAAGTCAAATACAGCAACTGGAAATTGCCCCCCTCCTGGGGCGCATGCTTCCTGGAGTTGGTATACATAAGAAGAGTGTGTGTGTGTGTGTGTGTGTGGGGCAAAGTCCCCCACAAGGGGGAGAGCAGGGAACTTACACCCTGCAAAAACAAAACTTGCTGTTTTTGACTGAACTATTTTCTATTTTTGTGTGTGATTTGGTCGTGTGCAGTGGGACTAGATCCATGATATTATGCTGCGATAATATCGTGGGTCCAGCCTCTGACTGACCAGTCAGAGCCCAGCATTCTTTCTTCCCATTGTATAATAAAATTTAGCACGACATGAGTTGTACTTTTTAAAGAACAAAACTCTGAAAGACCACTAGACTGCACCAAAGCACTTTTTAAAAAAACACAATTTTCTGGGAGCATAGAAGGCACCCAACCCCTCCCCCCCAACATTTGTTACAGATATTTGTCCCCCAACACAACATTAAAGCCACTTGAACCACCCCTAGTCAGAGTCCACAGATAGTGAGCACTACAACAACTTCCAAACTGTGAATTTAAAATTGTGGTACCGTATAGTTTAAACCTCCAAATACTGTTCAACTGAATAGTTACACTGGTGGATTTCTTGTACATTCAAAAACTATACCAACATTAATGTAACATGATCACATTTTTATGACTGTATAATTAGGGTATTAGTTTATCCAAACTTGAGGTGTGAAGTTTTGGTATACAGGATATGACACACAATACTTTTCAGAGTGAGACCTGCAGTGACCATCTACTCAGGAAGAATAAAGAAAAAACATTAGGACAGAATGCAGTACAATGACTCTGTTAAAGTGCATTTGCAATGCCGTACAGTTGACTATCCTTTCTGATCCACTTTGCTATTTTGTCAGTTTTCTAAAAGAAAGGCATACAAATTGCAGTTTCAGCAGAAAACAGTGATTTTGTCTAACTACTGTATAATCCTTCTCTACGTTCATTCTCTGTATTTTGTCAACATTGGTAACATTGTCACACATACTGCATGCAGTAGTCATGACTGTCACTGGGTAAGGAAGTTAAGTCCTCTCTTTCAAATGACACCAGCCATGGTTTGATTCCTGCTACATTGTCAAGGGCCTATTTGGTAGGCTTGTACTAAGCTTAATCTCAGTTCAGAGATGTTGAAGCCATATAAATCAAGTCTTCTAGGATCAACCCATTCTTCTATTTAAACATTTATAAGGCATTATTTTTCGAAAGAAATACATTAATTATTATTATTCATCTTTTAAAAATGTTTTTTTTCTGGAGAACACATTGTGCTAAATCTTATTTCCTGGTGTGATTTGTCGTTGGGGGTCCTAACACAGACATGAAACTCAGAAACTGTAAGAAGAAACATGTTATTAATACAATTCAAGAATAGACCAAAATAATGGCACATACTGTATAGTCAAACATGAAATGTCATCTACAGCAGTACCTTCGGCTGCCATTTCATAACTTTGCAAGATGCCTTTCTACGATTATTCTGGCAGCACACTGTTAGCATTTAGTATTAAATATCTTTTTTGGGATATATTGTGAATTGTGTGTGCAATACTCATCAATGTTATTCATTTTACCTTCCAAAGGCAACATCATGGATCCAGACATTAATATTCTTTGCAAGCCTAATCAATGAATAGACAGAAGAGAAGTTTGACAAGTCATGGCAGCTATTTTCTGAATTGCCTTCGGAGAAGATAAATCATGTTTCAATAGCATCAGAAGTCCTGCACCATTAGGTAGTGCAATATTGTCTGTCTGGCGTGCAAATGTAGTAATTTATCATAGCTGTGCTCTTGAACTAGAGATTACATTGTCAGAGTATTTATTAAAACCGTGCTATATTTACATTAAAATCAACCAAATGTTAACAAAAAAAATTTCATTTTTTTTCTGTAAAAAATCTGTCTTTTCTAATTTTGTATGGCAAACACTTCTGGGCAGCAGAAGAAGCATTTCTAATTCATCGTTTCTTTTTTCAGAGTAAGAGATATCTTTAAGAACTGTGGTCTGCCTATTCATTACTTTCGTCCTTTTCAGACAGCAATTGATAGAGTTTAAAATTGCCTTTAGGGAGCACTCACTTCAAATAACAAATGTGTATCTATGGGATGAGTAATCTTCAAAAAGCTACACAGCATAGCCACACAATGATCACATTGATGATCACACCTGACAACACTGTGGGATAAGCATACTTTGTTAGACTTGATACCACATTTGTCTGCTGCAGTTCTGTTTATCAGGTGACTACATAAAGCATTGCTGTGTCTAAATTAATAAAACATATGTAAAAATATGGGGGCATCTGGATGCCATACTGTGCTGTACGGAATGCAATACCAAAAGAGATGCAAGTCTGGCAAAAAAGTGAGTTGCAGAAGTTTAAGGCTATGCTAGTGGTTCAGTGGGCAGCTGACAAAGCTCCACCCACTTTTTCCATTGAAACCCTTCAGTCCAGGAACTCCTGGCCATAGTTGCTTCAAGTGTCAACTTACCTCTGTGCTTGCTTGGCTGCCTCTGCTTTTTGCTGTCTCTCTTTGTATGTACTGCATTGCCTTCATATGTGTGGTGCTGATCCCAGTTTCTGTGTTTTTTTCTTCTCGTCTCCATGCTATTCTTGCATCTCCCTTCCAGTATGGTATCCTTACCTTCTGTTTACTTTTGCCACCTCTTTTCACAGCTCCTAGTCTGCTGTCTCCCTTCCTTTCTCTCTCTGTTTCTTAGAAACATAGACTTTGATGGCAAATAAGGACTGCTTGGCCCACCAAGAATGCTCATTTCCCTACCTATTGGATAAGCTGCAAATCCTAGTTAACCAACAGCCTACTTCTTCCTACCCCCCACCAGAATTGCCTTATGTCTGTCACGTGCATTCTTGAATTCACCCACTGTTTTTGAACTCATGACCTCCTCAGAAGGGCCGTTCCATGTGTCCACCACCCTCTCTGGGAAAAAATACTTCTTCACATTGCCCTTGAGCTGTCCCCTTTCTATCTTCAAATTGTGTCCTCTTGTTCTTGCACATCTCTTTTTCTGAAAGATGGTACCCTCCTGGACTCTGTTGATTCACTTGAGGTACTTGAAAGTTTCTATCATGTCCTCCCTCTTCCTCCTTTCCTCGAGGGTATACATATTAAGCCCCTTTAGTCTCTCTTGGTATGGCTTCTTGTGCAGACCAGTTCCACATCCCATTGTGCCACACCTGTTTGTGTCTGCAACTGTCTCATTTATAGTGCTGGAAATGGAAATAAAAAATCACTGGGGAGACCACCTTTCATGTAAGATCAAACTTACCTGAGAGAGATCTGGGGGCATGTTTCTTCATTATACATTGCATTTTCAAATGTTATTTAACCAGTTTTATGCCTTTAGAGCAGAGGTTCTCAAATGGTGAGGCCAGCCTTCCTGGGAAGGCACCAACCTGTTCCAGGGGAGGCTCAAGCAAGTTTGAAAAAGTATTGTATTTAAATTTTGGGTTTTATGTATTTTGTGTGAAGAGTGAAGCAAATTGAAAGTGGATAATAACAGTAGGTGAATTTTATGTATTTATTTACTAATAGGTGACAAGGAAGGTGATTGAGCCAAGGTTCATTTCAGGTGTACCCAGGGAAGGGTAGGGGGTGAATACATTTCAAAAGGTAACTGCAAAACAATCAAGAAATATACAATGAGCAATAGTGCAAATAAATACGAACAATAAATTAATAATGAGTGGTGGGAATTGATCAATTTGGAGACTGATGGCAGAACAGCCCAAATACAAGGGTTGAGCATAGAAGTGCTAAGAGCAACAGAAGGAAGGAGCAAAGTAATCCCCAAGAAGTTGCTTAGGAGTAGGGAAGGAGGGGGAGAGGTAAAGCATGTAGGAAGGTTATTTCATATAGAGAGGAAACAAAAAGTAGTCTGACCCAGGAAGGTACTGCAACAAGGGGGAACAATGGTTCAAGAATGAAAATAGCAGAGCAAGTAGGTTGGCCAGGGGAGGCGGTTACAATAAGCTGAATAATAATATTTGTTTATTTATTTGTTGTTCAGATAACACCTTTGAGCACTGGTGCTCTTTTTCAAAAGTTCCAAGTCAGTATAAAACAAAGAACTAAATGTGAGCCAAGTACTCAAAGGGGTTTCAATTTATTCATGGTGTACTGTGCAAAGTATAGTCTGTTATTTTTCTTTGGGGAGGTCCAAAATTATTTCAATTTTTGGGGGAGGCTCAAAATCTTTTCCATGGATTTGGGGAGGCTCACTGTGACAAAGTCTGAGAACTATTGCTTTAGAGTGATATCTTTTACACAAGAACAATTCTTCCATATTGTTCTCCTGGAACTGAGTCAAACTCCAAATGTTTCTCCTGAAACTGCATTCCCTCAGCCCCCCCCCCCCAATTTCCACCATTGCTCACTTGTGCCGCTCTCCAGTCCCCATTTCTCTTTGCAACTCCTTTGGCTCTTCTGCCCCTCTTTCAGTTTTTCTTCCTCTCTCTTCTTTGCTATGCTGAGCCCATTTCCTCCTTCTCTCCTTAACCCTGGCTACCATAGTTGCTGTACTACTACAGGAACTTAAATTAGATATGTGTGTGTGTGTGTGTGTGTGTGTGTGTGTGTGTGTGTTTGTGCACATGCATGGGAGGGCATTTTTTTTAATCAAATAGACTGACACTGGGATGGAGACCCAATACTGCAATCTGGGAGTGGGAAATTATTTTGTGACAGCAAGGTAGTATCACAGCATCATATTTCATGGCAGTGGCTGTCATTCTGTGACACTAGGTGGGGCTCCCATTGTTGCCCTCACTGGTCGGGGGGTATAGAGTGCATAGATATGTTACCAGAAGTCTAGATGAGACTCTGCCGGCAGTCCTAAAGAAAGAGAACAGTTGAAATGAAATGGTGACTGTCTCCTGCTACAACATCTATAATGGGGATGAGCAGTCTTGGAAAATGGCAGCTTTGTGGTGCTCATGGGCCTGTAATTGTTAAATTCTAGTGCTGTGCAGAACGTGAAATCCCACTAGTGGAATTATTGTGAAAGGACCATTCCACTGGCAGAATTTCCATTGGAAATCCAATGTTCATTCTGAGGACTTCTGCTAGCTGTTACCAATAGAATTCTATTCAGCAGAACAACATTATCCTGTGGATAATCATTCTGTGATCATTACATATAATTTCCATAGAATCATGTTGGTGAACTTTACTTAAAATGTGGCCTCCTGACTCCTAGTGGACTGGACACATCTACCTTGGGTACAAAAAATTGTCTTGTGTTTCTGAAGCAGAATTGGAATCATACAGTATTTCCACAATGTGTTCTGCAGAATTGTATTCTGTGATTCATTGGAACTGCAAAGTATTACTCCTGCATGCATTGTTGATGATATTTATAATGTGCCTGAATGCTATTCTGTGGTTCTTAAACAGTGTTTAATGAAAAAGTGGGATAGATATTGTTATCTATGGGATTCCATTCCATGGTTCCACCACACCATCATGCAGTTGTTTCAGTACGAGGGTGAGTGTTACTGTACTCTATTTACTCCTATTTAATATGAAACACCATAATGTGATTAATCTACACAATAGGGTTGGCAGTATTGGGCTATATCCCAGGGGCTTTACTACTGTCCATGCTGGAGTGCATTATTTGGCTTTGAAAATGTGTGTTAAGTGATGGTAAGAGTGACTAGTGTTAACACTGCTTTTTTCTCACTCTCAAGAGGTAGTAGACAGGGATTCCCCCATCTCCTCTGCTCTTTTCACTCAGCCTGGAACCTCCGTTGGCAGCTGTAAGGCAAGACATTCACATCAGGGGGGTGATCGCTGGGGGACTGAACAAAATCTCTCCCTTTATTCAGATGATAATATCTTTTTCCTGAACCAATCCCAAGAGTTAGTTCTCTGCCTCATCCACTTGTTTAAAGCATTAGGGTAGGTGCCAGGCTATGTTAATTTTGAAAACATCAGAGACCCTCATACTTAGTGAGCAGTGCCCAGGGTGTTTCTGGGTACAGTTCCCATTTGCCTGGGCCAAGCATGGCCAAATTAGATATCTGGGGATACAAATCCATACAGACTGTTCCAAATTGTTCACATTAAATGATCAGAAGTTATGGATGTTAATCCAACAAGACATAACTAAGTGGGCAGTACTGCCTCTCACTTCAGCAGGCAAAGTAGACACTATCAAGGTGAGCCTTCTTCCCAAGCAATTATTTCCCTTTGGTGCCCTGCTGTTACCTATCCTTCTGGCATTTTGGACCCTTCTCACCAAGGGAGAATGACAAGTTTTATGGTGAAGCAAAAGGGCTTGAATCAATTCCAGGACTCATGCTGCCCAATGAACATGGAGGTTTATCTCTTGCAGACCTCAAACTTTATTACTTGGCTGGGCAAATGCTGGCAGTTTGCACCTGGGCCAGACAACATCAGGCATCCAGTTGGTATTATATTGAGACTTCTGAGGCTGGGGGGCAGCCACTCTTTACTTTTGCCCTTGTCCCTGTCTCTCTTGAGTATGGTTGTAACATCCAGAATGTTTGGTTCAAGCATACCCTGCACATGCTAAACAAGGTCAGGAGAACTTGCAGTCATGGGTACTCTGGTCCCATCCTCACCTCTTAGATATCACCCTACTTAGTACACCTTGATTGGATAGGGGCTATAAGTGTTGAGGACAGAAAGGGCCTACTCATTTCTCACACTTGCTTGAGAATGGGTCTTGCATATCATTTCAAGCCCTGAGAAAGAAATTTGATCTGGAGAACTGGGACTTTCATAGGTTCATGCAAGTCAGACATTTTATTAATTCACGTACAAACAGGTTATCCTAATTTAGACCTCTTACAGCCTGGGAAGAGTTCATATACTGGGTGGTCATCTTAAAGGACAAAGATATAGCTCTGTAGTTTATAAAATACTGCAATCCGCCCAAGGGGACTTACTGAATGCTATGAAACCTGCCTGGGAGAGGGAAGCAGCATTCACAATTCCTGAGTGAACCTGGACAAGGAGGTTGGAGAGGGTTTGAAGGTTACATCTTCTCCAACATGGTGGGAATTCTTTTGAAAAATTTTGGTCAGTTACTTTCGGACACCAGTAAGCATTTCCAAACCACAAACACAGCAGATTGGTGCAGGAAATGTGTGTGCATGGGGGGGTCTTGGGCAATCACTGGTATATTTTCTGGGGCTGCCCATGGTGTCAGCCTTTTGGGGGGAATATACAAATAGTGGTTTCTCTAGTATTATACAAACCTTTCCCAAATACATTTACTGGCTGGGTATCAGGTTTCCCAATGTTGGTTGGTTTTCCCAAAGACATTTGCCAGATAGCCCTCACATTTATTGTGGTAGCTTTAAAATGCACCACTTCTCATTGGCTACAGGAGGACCTCACCAACACAGGAGGAATTGCAAAAAAAATGTCAGCCAGATTCATGACATGGAATCCATTACAGTCAAACTGCAACTAAAAGAAGAAAACTACTCGAGCGAGTGTCTTGCTGGCAGCTGTGGGACTCTGGAAAAGTGCTGGAACAGGAACTCCCATCTGCAGAAGATTCTGACTGATATCATTAGCTTCACTTTGTCTTAGCATTTAGTTCCAGAGAAGATTGGCTCCCATCTGAGGATCATTTTGGGCCCCTCCCCCACCTCTTGGAGGTTTATGCATGATGTCTTCACTCTCCACTGGCCCACTTTGTGGTATCTCCTTTAGACCCTTCTATTTCGTTTTTAAGTTAACATTGGTGAGTACAGTATATAGATAAAATAAGATTATGCACACTGGACTATTTTAAAGGTTTTAAAATAGTTTGTTGTTGATTCTTGAATTAATTACAGTTTTTTATCTCCAGCTTATTCAGACAGGTAATTTTATCTTTTGTGGTATGGAAAATACCAACTTGAATATTTGATTTTGAGTAACTTCTTTTGTCAGATGTATTAGATGTCATAATGTCATTTTTTATACTGACAATTACAACATTGCTTTTATAACTGAATCTGATGTATTGGGACTAGCGATAGGCTAGCCATCAGGTAGCTGGATTGGGTAGGTCAGGTATCGGCGATTTTTTGATGTGTAGGGTAGTTCAGGTAATTTACTACCCTACCTGACATAACAGTGTACTTCACAGGTCAGTTAGTTTTGACATGGGTAACAGGTCGTGGAAGAAGTATTTTTTAAACAGGCATTACAGGCAGCCTGTGGGGTCCTGGGACTCCTTCCCGGGCTGGAAACAGGCATGAAAGCGCATCCTGTTGGGTCCTTCACAAGTTCACAGCAGAATTAGGTGCACATGACACCAGGCTGACAATCTGATTGGTCAGTTGTTTCTGTGTTCCGTCTGCTGTGAGCTCGTTGTCCAGATAGCAGCCAGAGTCTGGAGGGAGTGGAAGGAATCAGGCAATACTTTACATTTTCACCTAAATTGCAGCATAAACTTATTAAAAATAACAACAAAAATAAAGCCTTCACAAAGGAGCAAGGGGTTGGAGACTGAAATGATCTGAGGAGGGAAGGGGGAATCGGGGGATCATCTGATGGTGTGGGGCTGGGAGAGAAGGAGCAAGGGAGGGACAAACAGCACTGGCAGTTGGTTTGTGTCTCTGCAGCACAGTGAAAACCATTTAAGCTGTAAATGTACACTGTTTGTGTTAGGTGCCATGAGCCCTGTCATTTTATTACTGTGACATAACTGTGTGTCTCTGCAGCATAGTGAAAGCCATTTAGGCTGTCTGTTAGATGCCCTGAAACCTGTCTGTGACATTAGCTTCTCTGTGTGTCTCTCTGCAGCACAATGAATGCTATTTAGGCTGTATTACACTGTCTATTATTTGCCCTGAGCCCTGTCTGTGACATAGCTACTCTGTGTGTCACTCTTCAGCATAGTGAAAGCCATTTAGGCTGTCATTTACACTGTTTGTGTTAGATGCCCTGAGTCCTGTCATTTTATTACTGTGACACAGCTGTGTGTCTCTGCAACATAATGAAAGCTATTTAGGCTGTATTACACTGTCTGTTAGGTGTCCCAAGCCCTATCTGTGACATTAGCTACCCTGTGTGTCTCTGCAGCATAGTGAGTCATTTAGCCAGTATTACACTTCCTGTTAGGTGCCCAAACCCTGTCTGTGACATAGCTAGTCTGTGTCTCTCTCTCTGCAGCATAGGAAAAGAAACTTAGACTGTATTACATTGTCTGATAGGTGCCCCGAGCATTGTCATGTATTATTGTGAGATAGCTACACTGTGTGATATCTCTCTGCTGCATAGCAAAAGCCATTTAGGCTGTATTACACTGTTCATTAGGTGCCCCGAGCCCTGTCATTTATTATTGTGACATAGCTACACTGTGTGTAACATCTCTCTGCAGTATAGTAAAAGCCATTTAGGGTGTATTACACTGTTTGTTAGCTGCCCCAAGCCCTGTCATTTATTACTGTCTGTGACATAGTTAGCTACACTATCTGTCTCTACAACAGTTAGTGAAACAATATCCATTCTTTCATGTCCGAGTCTACTATGCCTCATATTTCCCAGTCTAAGTCTACTAAAAGGAAGTACAGTGCTGCTGCACATGCAACTGTTAATGATGTGGACAATATGAATCATATCCCTAATGAAGAACATTGTGACAATAATATAACCACCAGGACTAGCACTAAATATCCTCCTGAACAAAAAAAAGTGGTACTGGGTGAAATCATCACAGACACAATATCACCGCACATAACAAAGTAGGCTGCACGTCGCTGACTACAATGTCAGCATGTAACTTAATCACCCACCCAAACCCCATGGTCAGTCCACAGCATGAAACGGCAAGGTGCCACCAAGACCCCGGCCCACCGAATGGTGCCCCAGGCACCATACCTGCAGCCACTCACAATGTATTTACCAGTCCCCCCAACTCACTGCAATGAGGTAGTCTACATCCCTGGTGTCTAGTGGCCCCCCCTTCACCACTCCAGCAGGTAGCTGCCCACCCCCGCACCCCCCAACATACCCCGGCAATGAGTGGGTGGCCAGCACAGCCCTTACACACCACCATGGCTGGCTGCTCCACTGAACGAACTACTATGCACTCATCCAGTACATTCAGTGGAGCAGCTGGCCATGGCAGTGTGTGGAGGGCTGTGCTGGCCACCCGCCCGTTGCTCGGGTATGTTGTGGATGGTGTGGAGGGTGGGCAGCTACCTGCTGGCATGGTGAAGGGGGGCCACTAGACACCAGGGACATAGACTACCACATCGCAGTGAGTTGGGGGGACTGGCAAACACATTGTGGGTGGCTGCAGGTACGGTGCCCAGGGCACCATTCGGTGGGCTGGGGTCTCAGTGGCATCTTGCCGTTTCGTGCCATGGACTGACCATGGGATTTGGGTGGGCTATTAAGTTACATGCCAATATTGTAGTCAGCAATGTGTAGCCTACTTTGTTATGTGTGGCAATATTGTGTCCACGATGATTTCACCTGGTACCAAAAAAATCATGTTAGCAATGAAATGATAGTAGAGTTTCAGAATGAACTGACTAGAATTACTCATCGAGGTACTGAGTGTTTTTCCACATGAGCCAGGATACTTCCAACTGCTGAAGCAGCATGCAAGGAGGCATCACAGAAGGCAATTGCTTAACCTTAAAATAGCAGTTTGACTATTAACACTTTAGCAGTATTTTAGCATGAAATTAGCATGCAAACTGTTTTGTAATGTTAACAGTTATTTGTGTTATAAATGGCCATCATGATGGCCTTCACAGTCAGAAGCCTTAAGTTAGCCTGCCTATAGCAGAAAAAAATTAAATGAGATGCAAATTAGAAGCCTAAGATAACTGTTTTCATAGCAGTATGGGTGATGGTTAAGGACTGCTTTGTAACAGTATGCTTTTACTGCTTATGAATACCTTGTTAAATGACTGTTATAAACTAATATATTTAAGGTTAAAAATATTGCTTAGGACTAGGCTGTGACTGTTAAGTGAATGATAACTCCCTGTTTAATTTGTGTATGAGATATTTAAATTTTAATGTATAAATTTATTTTGTATAAATTAAATACACAATATAGTGTCTCAAAGTATACATTGGGACACAACCTATCTTGTGACTTATAGTTCAATGCCCCAACATATAAATAAGCATATAATGATGCATAGTGTAAGCAATAATAAATGAATGTGTGTTATTGCCAGATAACAGAGCACCCCATGTGCATGTGATATATTGTGCTTGCATTGAGTACCTTTAGCACCTGAAAGTGCTCTTATCAGGCAATAAGCCACACCTCAAAGTGCCTGCCGCTTCTGCAAAAAAAGTTGCCAATATTAACAGAATAAAGTATTGGTGCCCACTTCTTTTGCCCAGAGAGACTGGCAAGTCCTGCTGCATCTAGATCCCAGTATTTCATACCTTTTTGAAGGTGCTTGAAGGATGTTACAAAAGTTATCTTCAAGGGTGGTATCCATCACATCAGTCCTCGATCTGCTAAAAGGCATGACATGGCTGAGTGTCAAGAATGGAAGGAACAAAAAATAAACTTTTTACAACTGAACTGAAAACTGCTTTGAGAGAAGTATGCTCAGTCTCCAGACCCCTACATCTGCATAGACATTATCATTTAGAAGACTACCCAATAAAAAGCTCATAGTAAATAGAAAATGTAAAAAGTGTATCTTAACCTATTATTTTAGTGCCATGCTGACCTCTACATATGTTCTTATGTATGTTGTCACTGCAAGTACAGGATTTTAAAGTGTACTTACCTTTTGCTAAAGAGAAACAATATTTCCTTCTGCTCAGGTTATGTTCCAGATTAATCATCCAGTCATTATGCCTGCTTTTGCACTATAGGACAAAAACAAAATAAATTCAAAACATGCAAACATAGACAATGATGGCAGAAAAAGATGAATGGTTATCTAGTTTGTCGAATTCCCTATTAGCCCTGGCACATACCATCCCCTCCAGGGTTCTACCACTCCACTCCCCATCCTCCACTTTGGTTTTGGTGCCCCAGCAGCCACTGTACCCTTCAATCTGTCCCTGTACTTTGAAACAGTAATGGTATTCATCACATCAGTTGGCAGACTGTTCAATGGCTCCACCACCCTCTCTGTAAATCAGTACTTCCTCACATCCCTCTTAAACCTCACCTCATGTGCGATGTGAGGCATGATGCACTTGCACCGAATGCCTTTATCACCTGAAATTGCTCTTATCAGGCACTATACCACAGGTATCTGTTCTCAGCCAATCACAGTACAGAATAGCCCTCATTTATTCTCTCACAAACTACATTTACAAAGACCCAGAGTCAGTTATTCAATAAATCCCCTCCCACAGTGGGTTAATGGTCCTCTAACCATGCCCACAATTAGTTAATAGCCATCTAGCCATGCCCACAGTCAGTCAATGCTCTCTTACCATGCCCACAGTGGGTTAATGGCCCTCTAGCCATGTCCACAGTTGGTTAATGGCCCTCCAGACATGCCCACAGTCAGTTAATGCCATCTTACCATACCCAGTCAGTTTATCATCATCTGTTCGTACTGCCCATAAACAGACTGACTGAGGAGACCAAGGTGGATGAGCAGCGAGAGACAATTTCTTTCTTTTCTTTCTTTTTTTTATTATTTTCTTTTTGTGGCAGGTGGCTCCAGACACTCCCTCAGAGGGGGTTATCTCTCCAGTCCCAGCATGGAGGCAGTCATGCCATCATGAGCCTGCCAGCTCCATTTTTCTATGTCTTTCTCTAGAGCCCACAATTGTGCAATGGGCAGAGCGGCTGGGCTCCGACTCTATGAAGGCAGCCTTCCACTCTGAATGTGGGCCCTCCCCATTCTGGCAGCATGCCTGTGTTGAGGGTGTCAGGCAACAGCACGCTGCACTAACCACCTTCCACTGGGGAAGAAAAGCTGTCTGTGGATGCTCAATCCTTCCCCACACTCTGTCAACCCCTGAGCCATTCCCAAACTTGGGTTTGCCGGCGTGGCGTGAAGTGTGGTGTCCAGCGGCTTAACCCTCAGCATCACTGGGCAGGCTACAAATTTTTTTTTCTGAAGTGCGCTGAACATGGGGAAAATACAGAAAAACTGAGAGAGAGAACTTTCAGCATTCAGGACAGAACAGATCAGCAACAACTGCAGAGTTACATGTAAATCAAAAGCAAGCCGTGACTCTGGGCACATGTATCATGACTGGCACTAATGCACATGCCAAAAGTCATGGCTTTACTTTTCAAAGCCTGATTTCAACATCCAACAGCATTCGTTTTTCACTAGGAGTTATATAAAAAAACCTATGTAACTCCTCGTGGTGTAATAGCAATGACATCTATGTAGTAGGTGTGCACTAGCAATAACCATCTTCTGTGAATGATTAAATGCCTCAGCTTCACCTCAGCATTTAATCATCCACAGAAGCCAGTTATTGCTTTGTATACTCCTACTACATGAATGTTATCACTTAAATAATCTACACTTCAAAGTGTCTGTTTGCTCTTGTACCCTGTGAAAAAAGTTACCAATATTGGGCCCTGTGCATGAAGGGGTGAGGTGGCTACGCGACACGTAATATGGGTGCATAGCCACCACACATCCACTGTACACCACATGGGATGCACAAAGAGGGGGTGCGTGGACCCAACAAACATGATCTCCCATGGTCATGGACCACACTGCGCTGGGGGGGTGCCAGCACTATGCAGTATGCACTAAACCACGTAATGCTCGCCGCATGGGTGTGGAGAGTAGCACTGGGTACTCCAGCTGGGACCAGGTATAACCTGGTGCATGCCCCCACAGATGCCATTGGCTGGTGCTGGGCATGGTGGGACAGAGACAGGACCCCCCCATGCTGCCATGGCCCACAGGACAGTGAGGGGTGTCATGGACAGCCGGTCACCTCGCTCTACAATGGCAGCCATGTCCCTGCCACAGGGTACTACTGCTTGACTGCATGGCCACCACACATCTGCCCGGGACCTCAGCAGGACAGCAAGACACATGGCACTGGTGATCATCGATTCATGGTGCATGGCACAGAGAGTGTGCTGGCCAGGTATGTGCCATGTTGGTGGGGGGTGGTGGTGGTGGTAGGGCTGGGGGGAAGGGGGTACATGGCCCACCTATGGGTGCATGGGTCCGGTGCCTGCTGGAGGCATACACTACCCCAGACCTGTGCCACGCTATGTGAGGGATTCACTTTGAGTCTCAGGAGGGGCTTCCCATTGGATGCCCACCTGAGATCTTGTCTCCTCCCCCAGGTGCCCTGAGGTGTTCTGCATGCCGGGGGAGGAGCTGTGGACAAGTGGCCAGCGTTTGAGAATGCCGGAGTGGGTACCTATGCCCCATTTGTGCATAGGGGCCATAAAGAGAAGAAAGTATTTTACATTGTTATCTAGTACAGTAGAAAATGTAAAGTTGTCCCTGTTTCTGTCTTTTGCCATAAATGGCACTGTCTACCAATGTATTATTTGGTCTTTAGACTGTATTAGTTTTTTTTAAGTGATTTTACACTTCATGATCTAAGGTACCACTTTTTGGACATGGTACCTTAGGTCCACAACAGTCTCTCTGTGTAATCTTTAACATTTTATTTTCAGTCTTTTTTAAGTGGTAAGGGATCATAGTTTGACCCAAGGTTAATCCCTTCCACTATCTGATTCAGCTACCCTTCCCCACTCATGTATGTAGTGATGCGAAGCAAGGGAGAATGCGGGGGTGAGCCCCACTAAAATGAATGAGAGGAGACTGATTTATCCTTCACTTTTTAATACATTACGATGGCAACTGGAAAAATAATAAGGGCAACTGACTAACTAACAAGGGACTTCTTAGTCAGTCAATGGCTCTTATTAATCTCCAAGTCACCAACATAATGTATTAAAAGGAAACAAATCAGAGGATGCAGGCCCAAGTGGCACACTGGTGCCTCTATCTTGCAACTGCCAGCCTTTCTGATGTGTAGAGGGCTGTAGCTACTGGACGGCATCTGCCCATAGTGCAGGGCTCCTTAATGTACTGTGGTAACTGGTATCCACAATCCCCTGCTCCACATGGTAAAAGCTAATCATGTAGCAACAGTGGATGCAGAAGATTATAAAGAAAAGTGATTTTGTTAATCTGGAAGGGAGCGGTGGGGGGCTGAAAGTGGGTTTGCATGTGAGAAAAGGGAAGGAGATGAAGAAGAGGTAGGAGGTAATACAACAGAGGATGCTTCTAGGAGAAACAGTACTAGAGTAAGAGGAAGGAGAGGGAGTAGCACAAGAAGGTTGCTTTGTGTATTGCAAGGTTCAAGAGAGGTGGTAGAGGTGAAAGCAGAGGGGCTAGGGGGAGTAGAAGGGGAATAAAGTTTGAAGGTTAGCGAAGAGGGGTGGGAGAAAGCAAATGGAGCTTGGAGGATAGCTAGGGGAGAAAAGGAGGTGGGGAAAGAGTGGGAGAACCATGGTGCTGAGAAGTGGATCAGGAACAGCTGCAGGAAGGGGAGATAAAATTGAGAAGGAGATGGGATAGAGATGGAAGGGAAGGGGCAGATGGGGAAGGGAGTTACTTATTCAGGGGCTCAAGATTTTAACTTCCATCCCTGATGCTCCTATGACCAGGAGTCTCCCACTGAGTTAAAATAATAGAAAATATACATCTATCTTTTGGAAGAGACATTAAACCAAGGTCCCATCTGCTGTTCTGGTGATTGCTCAGTTGGATGTTAAATATCCCATTGCATTCCTCAAAAAAAAAAAAAAGAGTTGGGGAATTTCTCCTGTGTCCTGGCCAAATTTCCTCATTCACTAAACAAAAAACACCAATAGCTTAATCTGCTTCAGTTTCAGTTAGTCTCCATCTGTATCCCTGGATGAGGCTGAAAGGCAGAATTGCCTAGTTCTCTCTCTGTAAAGGCTGAGGCCCGCAATGCATGCCACAACACCTTCCTATCAGACTCAGCACATCCAGCTGGCTCACTGAGCTTAGCTCACACCTTGAGAACTTTGTCTAGTTCTGAGGCCAACACATCCTCCCAAATTCAACCCATCCAGCCGTATCACTGAGCTGTGCTCACCCCTGAAGTACTTTACCCAGTTCTGAAGCCTGTGCTGCATGCTGCAGAACTGTAAAGGGCATGGCCACACCATTACAGTCAACTCACCAAGTATAGGTATAAGTCAAAAGTTGCTTACCTGAGTACTATGGAGCCAGATGTAGGAGACTGTAAGGATGATGTCCATGGAACCTGTAAAATAAAATACAGGAAAGGGGGTCACAAAGGATACACAGTTCATAGAGAGGAAAGGAAAAGTTAGGCATACAATGATACTTAAGGAGGAGGGAAGGATTCAGCATCCTGTCAGACCAGTAAAATAAAGAAAATTGCATTAACATTGAGAAAATACAGTAGAAGGAGTAGAAACAGAGAGACGAGCGACAAAAGAGACATAGGACAGCACAGAAATAAGGAAATGGGGAAATTTAGAATTAAAGGCTTCAGCTGGGACAAAGTAGGAAAATAGACTAGAAAGGAAATAAATAAATAAAGACAGAAAAGAGAAAGTGCTGTTTGGGGAGGGGCTCAGCTAAAACCCCATAGTGCTCTGGATGGTCATTTGGCCAGTATTTTAGAATGGTAGCCTAGGTGGGCTAGGGGAGCCTCATTTGGACTATGTCGCAGTTGTAATGAAATGTGGAAAGGGGAAATTGTTTAACCAATATAGGCACACTAAGGCGAAGCTTGATTCCAAGTGCAACCTGGAAAACAAGGAAATTAAGTGACTGCTTAGGGTTATACAGTGTATAAGTGGGGGCTGTGGGTTTCAAACAAAAGTCTCCAGGTTTGCACCTTAATGCCCACAGCACTATATTGCCTCTTAAAAAATAAAGTTAGCACTGGTGGTCCTGTGGGCTAAAGATGCCCTAGGAGGCCTGCTTCCTAGAACTGGTAGCACAGGTGGGCTAGTTCCCGGGAGGCCTGTGGACAATGATGTTAAGCAAAATAAGAACTCCTCCCTGAGGTCTAGGGGGCTCCTTGGGCTCTGATCTTCTGGTTGAGAGCAGGGTGGAGAGAAATGGAGGAAGACAAGCTTGGGCTACTGCACCAGCCATTCCTTCCTATAGCACGACTATGCTAAAAGTGAAAGTGCCTGCAGGCACTTGTTACTCCCAGCTCGTACAGAGCTCAGTCTGTGGCTTGCTTCATGCAGGTGGGAGGGGGGAGACACAAGCTCAGTGGGAGGTGGAGAAGGCCATGGTAGAGTGGGAGGTGGAGGAGGCCATGGTAGGAGCACCTCCCTCCATCTTCCTGAACCCCACTCTGGTGGCAATTTTAAGGGCTTGGGGGTGGCAAGTGGCAGCCAGAGAGACAGACACACTCGCAGCTAGTTAAAGCTCCCAGTCAGGAGCAGGAAGATGCCAGGCTGGTGACTGGGAAAATCCACTAGCACCGCAGACTTTTCCACTAGCCCAGCTGGAGTTCTTCTTGAAATGGCACCTTCTCCAGTGCATATCTGCAGGCTAGTTAAAGGAAAATCTTTCCAGCCATATACAAAATCTGCTGGCATTTGACTAGTGGGCCAGTTCCATTTTTGGCCCATGAGGTGAAGGAATGATTTAAAACCATTGGCTGCCAAGTGCCTTACTGTATTTTTCCTGAGTTCCACACCACTTCTTTTACAGGGACCTAAAACCTGTGGGGAACAGACACTTCCTATTTACTTTGAAAGCAAGAGATAAGGAGAGAGATATGTAGAAATGGTCAAGAGGAGGTACAGAAAGCAGGGGTCAGTAAAGAACATTAAGGTAAGGAAAGAGAGAGAAAGAAAAGTGGGCTCATGTAAACATAATCTGTTGTGGTGGCTAATATTGCATGAGCTGGTAAAAGATGCCTCTGTGTGGAGTCCACATACATTTGGGGAGGGGGAGTAGCTCCAATGTACGCCAGGTTTCACACCAGCTCAAACATAGCCCATCTGGGTCCCTTCATGGCTTGGTTTTCTCTGCTCTTGTGGATGATTTAGTTCGGCTTAAAATGTAGTGCAGACCATGTCTCCAATGTCCACAGGGAATAAATGAAGCACATTCACGAGGTTGACCAGCAACATAGAAACATAAAAACATAGACTTTGATGGTAGATAAGGACCGCTTGGCCCACCTAGTCTGCTTATTTCCCTACCTATTGGATAAGCTGCAGATCCTAGTTAACTAACAGCCTATTTGTTCCTACACCCACAAGAATTGCCTTATGGCTGTCCCATGCATTCTTGAATTCTCCCACTGTTTCTGACCCCATGACCTCCTCAGGAAGGCCGTTCCATGCATCCACAACCCTCTCTGTGAAAAAATACTTCCTCACATTGCCCCAGAGCCATCCCCCCTCTATCTTCAAATTGTGTCCCCTTGTTCTTGCACATCTCTTTTTCTGAAAGATGCTACCCTCTTGAACTTTGTTGATTCCCTTGAGGTACTTAAATGCTTCTATCATGTCCCCCCTCTCCCTCCTTTCCTCAAGGGTATACATATTAAGCTCCTTTAGTCTCTCTTCATATGGCTTCTGTTGCAGACTCTGCACCATTTTAGTTGTCCTCCTATGGACTGCTTCCATCCTGTCTATGTCCTTGCAGAGATGGGGTCTCCAGAACCTCACGCAGTACTCCAGATGGGGTCTCACCAACTTCTGTACAGAGGGATAACAACTTCCTGTTTTCTACTGGTGATACCTCTCCCTATACATCCCAGTTTCCCTCCAGCCTTCCCTACTGCCTTCTTCACATTGCTTGCTAACCTTTAGGTCATCTGATATGACTACCCCCAGGTCCCTTTCCATTTTTGTTGTTGTTACTAGCTCCCCCCCATTGTGTACTCTTCCCTTGTGCTTTTGATTCCCAGGTGTATTACTTTGCACTTCTTTGCACTGAATTTAAGCTGCCATACTTTTGACCATTCCTCCAGACTTGCCAAGTCCCTTATCATCCTTTCCACCCCCGTTGTGTATCAGCCCTGTTGCAGATCTTTGGGTTGTCTGCAGAGAGGCATACTTTTCCTTCCAGTCCTTCTGCAATGTCACTTATAAAGACATTAAAAAGGACCGGATCCAGTACTGAACCCTGCAGTGCCTCACTTGTAACCTCCCTTTCTTCGGAGTGGACTCAGTTTACTATTATCCTCTGTGTCCTGTTGTCCAGCCAATGTTTTACCCAGGCTATCACCCCAGGACCCAGTCCAAGGCTGGCTAATTTGTTTATTAATCTTTTGTATGGGACTGTGTCAAATGCCTTGCTAAAGTCTAGGTAGACCATGTCCACAGCCCCTCCCTGGTCTACTACTTTGGTTACCCAGTCAAAGAAATCAATTAGATTCATCCAGCATGACCTTCCCACTGTGAATCCATGCTGCCTTGGGTCATGTGCCCCACTGGTCTCTAGGTACTCAACAATTCTTTCCTTCAAAAGTGATTCCATCATTTTTCCTACCACTGAGGTCAAACAGACAGGTCTGTAGTTTCCTGCCTCTGTCTTGCTCCCAGTTTTGTGTAGTGGAATCACATCCGCCCCCCCACCCCAGTCCTCAGGTACCACACCATCCTCCCATGATTCATTAAAAAGGGTTGCCAGTGGTGTCACTAGTTCTCCCCTTAGATCTTTTAGAATTCTGGGGTGAATTCCATCAGGCCCCATTGCTTTGTCAACCTTCAGTTTTAGGAGTTCTTTCAGAATCCTTTCTTCTGTAAAAGGACTGGTATTGACCCCCCAATCAAGAGTGCTTCTATTGATTGGATTAGGTACCTCCTCCTCCTTTTTTTTGTGAATAGTGAGCTGAAGTATTCGTTCAGTATACCTGCTTTTTCACTGTAGCTCTCTGCCCACCCACCTCCCCTTTATTAAGCCTCACTATCCCTCCTTTGTCTTTCTTCACTCCCTAATGTACCTATAAAAGGTTTTATCCCCCTTCTTAACAGAGTTACCTATCTTTTCCTCGGTTTGGGCCTTTGCTATTCTGACTGCCTTCCCCACTTTCTTCTGCTTTAACTGGTACAGTTCTCTGGGTATTATGGCAGACAGGCTGCAGTCAAAGTGGGGGGGGGGTGAGTTGGCAATGAATAATGACAGCCTCAGGACATTACAAATAAATGAGGAGCTGCATTAGTGGCAAAACTAGACATTTCGAGTGAACCATGTTGTGGTAGGAAAGTGTGGCATTGTGGGGAAGTGACAAAATATCAGACACCTCATTTTAATCACTGTAATGGAGGCTGCTGTACA
Source organism: Neoceratodus forsteri (assembly GCA_016271365.2). NCBI lineage: Eukaryota > Metazoa > Chordata > Ceratodontiformes > Ceratodontidae > Neoceratodus > Neoceratodus forsteri. The sequence continues at coordinate 827,833,042 of CM028131.1, forward strand.
TTACAAGGAAAGGAGGGGAGCGTTGCTTTGTAACCCAACTTATTTACAAATGGTGGCCCAGTTATGCACATAGGTCCCAAGTTTCAGCAACTGGAATGCTGTTCCAGACTATGTTTTGGGGGGAAGGGTTGGGGTTACTGGCCATTAAAGCGACTAGCAGACAGGACTTGAACTGCTGGGACTAATGGGTATCTGGTCTGCTTGTATCATTCCTACTGGATCTGGCATTTTGATTCCTGATGTTCCACTGCAAATGCATTAACATGATATGTGGGTCATGAGCATAGGCAATGCAATGGGTGCAGGAGACAGGTAAGGCACAGTTGAGGCTACATCATTACAGCTTGCCTAACTAGCATAGATAAGAGATCTCTTACCTGGCTCTTGGGGAGCCTGGGATGGGTGTCCTGGAGTGATGTCCAATTGTACCTATAAAAAAACAATCTCCATTGGGTCACAAAGGATCCATAGAGCTTCAAGAACAAAATGGGACCAATTGGGAAGGTTACTAACATACTAACATACTAAAAGGCCAGCAGAATAGGCCTAACGGTCTTTCGTGTCTGCTCGTTTGGTCAGCCCCCACCCTGGGTGCTGACCTTGCTGCCCCCTCGCCTTCTCTGGCTTCTCCCTTCCCAGTTCCGGATATTCTTGCTGCATTGGATTTTGCTTCCAGAACCCTTCCCCTGTACCTGTCCCACCCCCTCTTGAACCCCTCCAATGTCTCTGCCCCACCAGCCCCTAGGCAGCACATTCCATGGCTCCACCACCTCTCTCAGTGAAGTAGCACCTCCTCCTTCTCCCTGAATCTTCCCTCCAGCTTCCACCCATGCCCCTCTAGTGGCCCCTCCTCCTTCCTTCGAAGCACCCTGACTGTTCCTCCCTATTTACCCTCTTCATGTACCTGAAGACCTCTATCATGTCCCCCGTCCTTCTCTCTTCCAATGTGTACATATTTAGCTCTTCGAGCCTCTCCTGATAGGTCCTGCCCCCAAGCCCCAAATCATTTTGTTGCCTCCTCTGGACCCTCTCCAGGAGGTTAATGTCCCTCTTTAAGTGTGGCATCCAAAACTGCACACAGTACTCAAGGTGTGGCCTCACCAAGCAGTTATACAGAGGGAGTACTTCCTCCTTCTGGAGGTGATCCTCAGCGATGCATCCCAGCATCCTGTTGGCCTTGGCTGCTGCCCTCCTACAAGTCTCAGAGTTGTTCATCTTGACATTCCACCACCACCCCTAGGTCCCTCTCAGCCATCGAGATTTGTAGCATTTCCCCTAGGTGTACACTTGTCCAGGTTTCTGGCCCCCAGGTGGAGTACCTTGCATTTCCCTGCATTGAACCTCAGCTTCCACTTTCTAGACCATCTTTCCAGAGCCTCCAGGTCCCCCTGTAGGGCCACCCTCCCCTCCTCCTCATCCACCACTGCCCCCAGTTTCGAGTCATCCACAAAGATACTCATCTCACTCCTGATTCCTGTCCTTATGTCAGAGACATAGGCGTTGAACAGAAGTGGCCCAAGGACTGATCCCTGTGGGACCCCACCAATGACCCTCCTTGGGGATGAGACTGAGGTTAAACATAAACAATACGTATCTGATATGTAGGTAGTCTGTGTCCTGTCAGACTGGGGCCAATGTCCTCTGAGACCTGTAGAAATAAAGGAAAAAAAAAGGATTATTATAAGGAAAAAAGAAAAGCAAGAGTACAGACAGAGTTCAAGATAAGTACAAGAGCTACAAGGAAAACATAGGTATGACATACTCAAGGCTGTTGATCCCTAGTTCAAATCCCACCACAGTCACTTGCTCACGATATGACATTGCAAATGACGCATGACCTCCCAGCTTTAAAACTGGGTTGAAACCTGGGTGTAGGCCTTCATTTTGATTCAATAAATTTAACATAATAGGCCTTAATTCTGCTGCCCGTGGATACTTCCTGACCTACAGAGCATGAATTAATACTTGGGTCTTTAAGGGTGGGTGGATGAAAATAACTGATGCCACAGATGCCCCAGCCTCCAGCTCAGGGCCAATGAGCAAGGGCACAGCAATGGTCAACACAAGGCACAGTTCCAGCAGAGTCAGCAGTGCACATGGCACCAAATATTGATATCAGTGCAAATGGCTCCGTGTGTAATTGGCAGTGCATGTGGCACAGCAAGTGGTGGCATTGTGCATAGAACAGCAAGCTGACAGATGTGCAAGTGGCACAGTGTGATGATGATAGTGTACATGGCATAACAGAGTTGGCAGCGCATGTGGCAATGCAGTAATGACAATACATGAGTCACTGTGTGGTGTTGGTAGAGCACATGGCACAGCACAGAGTCAGCAGGGCACATGGCACCACAAAGAGATGGTGGTGCAAGTGACACAGTGCAGTGGCAGTAGTGTAACAGTGAGGTGGTGGCAATGTATGTGGCATTGCATGCTGCACTGCAGTGTCTGCACAGCACATGATGCAGAGTTGGCAGTGCATGTGGAAATGCACTGTGATGGCATTGCACATGGCACAGTGGAGTGGCAGAAGTGTATATGGAACAGCGAGGTGGTAGCAGTGCACATGACACTGTGATGAGGGGAGTACACATGGCACAGCATGGAGCCAGCAGTACTAGTCTTACCAGTTGAGGGCTAGCAAGAGAAAATATTGACCCTAATGGATGAACTGCTGATTGATAGTTGTTATGACTGTTGGTAGTCAATAGTGCATGCTGAAAAGTCGAGGTTTCCCATTATATATCCTAACAATTCTGGTTATATAGCCTAACAATTCAGGTCTGACCACCATCTCCACCATCCAGTGCTTGTATCAGCCTCTCCCTCCCCCAACAGTCAAACACCCTCCAGTCTGTTAGATCACCCTTCCAGGCAACATACTATCCTCCATGCAGCTGGACAACCCTTCTAACCCCAGCTTCTTCCATGATGAGCAATCTCACTAGAGCAAGAGCACAACACAACTTCCAGACCAGCCTCTTCACCAGCCAACCACCCTCCCTGCATCTGGACAAGCCTCCAACTACATGCCATATAACCTCCATGTAGCTGGAGCACCCCCCAAGCCTCCCCTCCAACAGACCACATCTCTGCAGCTGTACCCCCAAGCTCCTGAACCAGTACTCCACCAGCCAACCACTCTACCTACAGCTGGACCCACCACAAGCCCAGTACCAGCCTCATCATCTGACCTCCCACCCTGTAGCTGGACCTTGCCTCCACCCCTGAACTGACCCCCCACCCCCAGCCACCCTCCCTGCTGCTGACTAACCCTTTCATGCCCTGGACCAGCCTCCACCAGTAGACAACCCTCCCTGCAGCTAGACCCCATTGTATTCATTCCCACTCATAGACCAGCCCCCACCTCAAGTTGATCACCCTCTCTGGAGCTGGACACCCAGATAACCACTCTTCCCAGCAGCTGGACCCTCCCTCACTCCCTTCTGAGCAGAACCTCCCCCAGACCACCCTCCCTGCAACTAGACCCCCTCCCCAGATCTCCCTTCCACAACCATGGACCCCATAATTCTCAACATAGTACTGTATAAATAAAATGCAAGACACCAACATACAAAATATAAATTAATTAGCACCTTTAAAATAAACATCTACACAGATTCAAGGGAATGCTTTTCAGAAACAGGACAATTACTCAAGAAATTCTTCCATAAATACACAAAAGAGAGATTTTCATAATCAACAGCCTTCAGCAAAAAAAAAAAAAAAAGTACACTGATCCCTGTATTACTACAGTATTTAATTTAATGTAATGGACTTATATATGCTAATTTTTAATTCAAACACAATATAAAATGCAAATGCACAGCTTTTCCACCCCACCGTGAATCAGTTTATGAACAAACAAGATCCAAGCAAATATAAATTCCTCCAGTAGTATATAAGGAGATAGTTTCATAAACAACAGTCAACAGCTTTAGGAACAGAAAACAAGCACAAGAATCCCATCATTACTATTTAATATAATGGATTAACACATGTAAATGTTTTAATCAAATATAATCAAATGCAAAAAGCTTTGCTCCCTCCACACACATTCAAACACTCAAATATCTGCAGTAAATAAATCTTTCTTCATAAATCTGCAGGTCAGATTTTCTCAGATAAAACAAACTGTAAAGCATTTGCTCTGCAAATATAAATGAATAGGATATTGAATTGTTACGCACACAGAAAATAAATTCGGAATTTGCTCATTCATACAATCTTCCTGGTGATAGGTAACTCTCCCCTGCCCCACCCTGTAAAGAAACTACAACTTTAAAAGTAATGAAGTCAGTAAAAATACCACAAATAATAGGTAATCTAGAGGCACAGTGCACACTAGACACTTTAAGTAGTGATGTGATTGAAAAAAAACTGTGTATTTTAAAGGCTTTTCAAAGGTTTTTAGCCACATAAGTTCAGAGCAGAGAATATTTCCTTATAGCAAAATATTCACAATTAAAAATGATTTAAAAAACAATAAAACCTGAATAATTATTCCCTTTCTGTATTTAGCATTTCAGGGAGTTAAAATTATGCACATTTCTATTTCAGGTTCAAGTTTATTGCAGGAAAAACTCCATTGAGCAGGCTCATTTACAAGGAGGTCCTGGTTACAAATCATTAGCAGGTAGCAAAAAGAAATAAGGGTAGTTGAACAAAAGCTTAGAACACTGAGACATAGAGGTCACAAATGGTGGGATAATTCCATGAAGGTGAAAGGGATACAATGCAAACATCTTTACGTAACAGCAATAGGAAATGAAATGCATAAAATTTACATATTGGTATCAGAGGAAGAGTAGGGGGGACTATACTAAGGTGCATAAAACATAGACTATTGAAGTAAGTGCTAGGCCACATTGGGAGAGTAGAAAAGAAGTTTAGTTAGAGAAGGAGAACTGAGTGAGGAAGGGGATGATAGCTAAACTGGAAGGGGAGGTTTACTTAGAAAGCGAGAAGAACAGGAACACAGAGGGAGAGGGACGAGAGGGATGGAAAAGTTGATGGGGGGTAAGAGGGTACCTGGGAGGGAGAATGATGGGGTGGTATGGGAGTTGGTGGGGGAGTGGTAGAGAGGAGGGGTTAGGGGAGAGATGTTGTGGAGTGGGGGTAGGTGTTGTAGTATGAGGAGATAGATTGGAGGGGTAGAGGGATTGGAGTAGCATGCATATGGAGCATGCATGGGTGTCTGAGTTAGATGGGAGGGAAGGGAGGAGAGGGAGTGGAAGAGCAAAAACAGGAGGGAACAAAAACGTAGTAAAGATTAGAATAAGTGCACATGTTCAGGGTAGAGGTGGGAGGGGGTTGGAAATGGGATGGAAGGGGTAGGGGTTGGGGGAATGGAGATGTAATGGGAAGAGAGGGTAGCAGGAGGAAAGGGAGGAGGGAAGTGCAAGATCAAGGGGTAGAGAGGGCAGGGGAGGCAGGAGAGGATATGGGGGAGTAGAGGGGAGGATGGGGTTGGTGAAGGGGGGAGGGAGGTAATAGGCTGGGTGGGAGGTGAGGAGAGAGAAGGCTACGTCCTACAGCAGTTGCACACTTCTTTAAGTTCTCTTGTAACTTGGGATTTGAAAACATTTAACCAGATGGTGCTGGTAAGCTTAAGGACCACCTGAAGTCTGTTCCAGGCTGCAGGGAGTGCAAATGAGATAGCAGAAAGTACGTGTCCTAGGTGTGTCCAGTTGGATATAGGCTGATTTCCTTAGGGAGTAAGAACTATGAGAGATATGGATGAGAGAGGAAATATACCCCAGGAGCTTGTTTAAGAGTATATTGAGTGTCCACATACCATGGTGTATCAAACACCTGGTTGATAGTGACGTCCAACCTATGATTGTGTAAAGGTTGCAGTGGTGTGTTCAGTAGGGGGCATTGGTAGCAAAACTCAGTGTACAGTGTTATGGAACATCGGAGCTTATGCAGATTGGCTGCTGAAGTGCAGTTGTAGAGTATGTCGCTGTAGTCAAGGAGAGGGAGGAATGTCGCTTGGACAAGTCATAACCTAGGCACAGGGGGAAAGAGTGCCCGGTTTCTAAAGAAAAACCCTAGCCTGATTTTAAGTTTGTTAGTGAGACTCTCTATGAGTGTTGAAAGACAGCTTGCTGTCAATCCATAGCCCTAAGTATTTAAATTTGTCAACCTCCTCTAGAGTTTCACCTAGGGTGGTTATGATAGAGGACCGCTTTGAATTTGCAGGGTGGGAGGTGGATTTGCTGCTGAGAGCAAAGAACATGGCTTTCATTTTTCATGCATTTAGAAGTAGTTTAGAGTTGATGAGATTTTGTTCAAGCTGTGGGAAATCCACTTGTTGCTCCTTGCAGACTTCGGCCAAGGGTCAGTTTTGATGTATAGAGAATGGTGTCATCCGCAAAAAAATGAAGCTTGGAATTGATGATGTTAGTGTCTAGGGTATTATTGTATAGTAAAAAAAGTATAGAACCAAGAATTGAGCCTTGGGGAACACCCCTTCTAATGGGAAGGGTGTCTGAGAGGAGACCATCAGCTTTGTTTTTTTATATTCTGCCTGAAAGGTAGCTAAAGAACCATTGTACTGTATTTAAACATAAGTACTTACTTGATGGCAACACCAGCTAAATGTGTCGTTAAAATGAAGATTAACAGTCAGTCAGTCAGGGTAGGAAAAGGAAGTGGTTCTGGGAAATGTAGTTCACTGACTGAGTAGACTTCTGGAAAATGAAGTTCAGTAGACTTTTATGGGAACACTGTCAATTTTTTTTTTCTCATAATGTGGCCTATTCACAAACAACTGTGGTGGCTATGAGCCACATAAGTCGGGCGCATAGCCACCGTACAGCCACCGGCACACACTGTGCTCCCTCTTGCCCCATTTCTGAAAATGATGTGCCCTACCCAGGCACCCAATCCCTTGGCCAATCACGGAGTTCCACATGTGGGCAGGCCAGAGGGTAGTGTAGGGGGTGAGCCAGCACTCTGTGGCATGCACAACCTCACTGAGTGCTGTGCGCAGGGGCTTCAGGCTCCACATCTGGGAGGCAGCCGTAAACCACAGGGGCCGGTTATGTGCTGCCCGAGAAGGCTGCCTCCAGATGCGATGGACTTGGTGGGGGGCACTGCTCCCCCAACAATGCTGCCCCTGCAGTCGTGGCACTTCAGGAGGCCTGAGTCAGGAGGATGGGGTAGACCTCCTCCTCAGCTTGGTCGGTGCACTACACACTGGCCGGCAACATGGCTCCCATTGCGTGCAAGGGATCCACTGTGGGTCCCTGCCTGGGCAGCCGATTGGCTGCTTGCCAGGATCTGCCACTCCACACCCACCTGCCCCCCATGGACCTGCATGCTGAGGTGGTGGGGCCAAATATGGGAGCCAGGTGGGGCTGGTGTTCATGAATGTGGCCCCCGCATGCAAATCCCTCAGGCACAGAGCTGTTCGCCTTGATACGTGCCTCTTGTGCACTTTTCTGTAAATAGGCCCCATTATTTCTAGGTAAAAAAACACGTTTTATGACTGCTTACCATCTCTAAAATTCATTCATGTTGCTGGTTGTTTTATCTGCCTCCTTGCTCAGTAGAACTGAAATGCATGGTAATGTACCCAGCCTTGTTTGGCTTCAAATCCTTGTACTACTCAGCTGACTGTAATCTTCATTTATGATTCAGTAGTATTAAAAAAATTGTACTTTGAAGAGCATTGCAGTTCTATTTCTAAGCCTCATTTAGTAATAATTTACTCTTAAACAAGTAGTCCGCTGAATACTTTTTAGAATTTAGTATTCTTAGAAGTTGTATTTTTTTAACAATGATTAAAAATGACTAAAATTAGTCTTTGAAGACAAAGTAATGACGGTTTTAATACTAAATTTAGTATTTGATTTTATTGAGGGCTATGTCCTATAGGTCCCTGCACTTCAACCAACCCTGAAACCACTACGCTGGCCTCTCCCATTTTAGTCCCTCCTGTCCCCCACCAAGACCAGCTGTTGAATCCCAAACTGGCATGTCCTTCATTCTGTTCACCAGGATAGCCCGGTAAGCCCTAGATGAGTATTTGACATCAACCTCAACACTCATCTCCCATGTTGTCCTGCCCTTGAGCCCCCAGACAGGTGTCCAAAACTCATCTCTGCCCTCTGCTTTATGCAGGACCAGACAAGGGACACATGGATAAGTGTCCAGCACACACATTGTCCCTTATTTTACACTCAGACCAGCCATAGGACACATATACACTGGTCCCACACTCATCCCCACCCTCTTCTCCCTCCTGAGCACCCCTAGGACCATGGAACTTTGCTCTAAAATCCACCTGCACACACTTCTCCAACTCACACCATCCTTAGGATCATTGAACAGGGCACAGATACGCACATGCACCTTCATCTCTCACTTGGACTACCACCTGCACCCTCTTCTCCCAATCAGACCATTCCTAGACCCACAGAACCAGGATTCAACATAGACCACACTGAGACACACACAGACCATCTATAGAACCTCTACAGAGCCAATTCACCCATTTGAATTACCAAAGAGCACCCGCCCCAACCAAGCTTTCCCAGCTATGGCTTCCGTCTTCCCCCATCTGGACCTCCCAGGGGCCCCACATGCTAGACTCCCCTCAACTACATTGTAATGGGCATGGGCACACTGTTTCAGTCAACCCACCCAATATAGATTAAGTAGATAGTCTTAACTGACCACTAGACAGACAGATGTGGGAGTCTCAAAGGGATGTTGTCTGCCGCACCATTAAAAAATATAAAAGAAAGGGGGGTCACAAAGGATACACCACTCTTAAGGGGTACTGTAAATATGGTGGAAAGGACAGGTTAGGCATATAAGTATACTTATCTGATGGGGAAGTAGTCTGTGTCCTGTCAGAACAGTAAAATAAGTAAGCAATAACCGACAAAAGGGTGTGAGTTTATAGACATTTAATTCATGCCTGGGGTGCGTTGAGAGGCATGAGGCCACCGGCCAAGTGTCCTCACAGCACACCAGGTGTGCATTAAATGCCTATAAACCCACGTCCTGTCATGGGTTATTGCACTTATAATATGGATGCACTGAAAGATACCAAATGTATTACAAAAACATATTTTAAATGTCTAAACAGACAAAAATGGAATGTATCTTCCTGCCACCAAAAGTAGTCCCTCTGGAAAAATACAACACTGAATGCCTGCTCTACTGACACAACTGCGACAGATACAGCCGTGATGTGCTCTGTCACAGTACATTTGCAGAGTGGCACAATTTTGTCTCCTGCTCACTCTTTGTGTGTCTCTCTCTCTCTTTCTTGTGGTGAGCTGCATCTGCACCAACTTCACATTCCCAGCCACAAACAGCTACTGAGTGTGAGTGACACAGACCTGAATGATTACCCTGGCAATGTGCGATAATGCTGTTGGCCTTTGGGGGATATGCCAAACAGTGCTTGTGGCTCACACTTACCATGGCTGCACAACCAGTTGCTGCAGCTGGATGCCTGCTGCTCCTAGAATATAACTTTACTGAGACAGTCCTCATGTGCATGTGTCAACACACCCTGTCACTGGGTGAGCTTGCACCATGTTCTGTGTGTCTTGGGAGTGGGTAGTGGGGAATACCATGGAAACAACTATTGAAATCACACCCTGCTGCTCTCACACTGTGTTTCAAGACTCCCGGTGCAGGAGCTCAGTGATGCTGCCTGCGAGGCACCACTGTGCACTCTGGGGGGTTATCCGAACTGGCATGGAATGTGCATTTATTGCATGTTGCAATCTATATTTATTGAATTAATTTTGTTCTGCACATCTGCTGCCTTGTGTAGATTAAACCTTTAGTTACACAGTGCACACCGCAATCTCACAGACACAGAGAGAGCAAGAAAAGGAAGCATGCGACACTGACAGTAACTGAAGCACTCTTATTCTCTCTCACTGTCTCACACAGGCTCCTCCTGCCAGTCTCTCTCCTTCTCTCTCTCATGTATCTCTCTCACTGTCCCTTTCTCCCACTGAATGACAGGATGTGCAGGTCTCTGTGTGCTGCGGGAAAAACAAGGCATGTGGTGTCCTCTCGCTGTCAAGCTGGCCCCTCTCTCTCTCTCTCTCTCTCTCTCTCTCTCTCTCTCTCTCTTCATCATGTGATATGCTTGGTGGGTTGCATTCTGCTCTTGTTGGGGTTGGGGACTTGTGATTATAATGTCCTGGTTTCTCGACTCAGTGTATGGTGGGGGGCTGTTACTCTTTGTAAGTGAATGAGAAATGCCTGGGAAGGGGCACTGAGTGTTTGGTCAGGGAGACAGTGAGCCAGTCCTACTGGACAGACCAACCAAGACAGAGGGATGAACACAGAGACACTGTAACTGACTCATGTAGGGTGATTGCAATGTTCTGTTCTCTTGTTCAGTGTATGGTGGGGGGGATCTGTCACTTTAACTGATTGGGAAATGCTAGGGAAAGGGGCACTGATTGTTTGGTCACAGAGACAGAGAACAAGCCCTACTGGACAGACCAACTGAGATACAGAGACAAACAAAGAGACCTGTAACTGATCCTCATAGGGGAAGCTGGCCACACAGTGCTGCTCATTAGGGCAGCAGTTCATGCCGTGGGAGACACAAAACCAGTGCATGAAGACTTCGCAGTTGCACACTTGCTGACAACAATAAGAAAAATCAGCGGGCATATTTGACTCCTCATCTGAGCTCTGGGACTCCAACTCGCTCATTACCACTGCCTATCCCATTTTGCACAGTCCCAAACAGAGCACTGCTTCTGTTCAGGCATACTGCCCTGACCATACCTTAAATGCCAATAGATGCACAGCAATACCTTGCAACCATGACACTGCATCAGTCCCCCTTTCCCCTCTGCACCACTTAGCAATGATTGTAAATGACTGCCATTCAGTTCACACTTGCTGCCCAGATAACGAGTTCTGCTGGGCTCAGGGATTCTGCTCTGGGAAGCATCGTCCTAACTGTGCTGGTAGAGGCATTTAATCTGCAGTAAGGTGGTGCTTTCTGACTAATTGATGCTGCTGCTCAGCAAACCCATTTTATAAAAGAAAATAGATTAGCTAGAAAAAAAAAACAGAAATGGAGCAGAAGCAGAGAGGAAAGAAAGTGTGGTTTGGAAGGGGTGCTCAGCAAAAATCCACTGTGCTCTTCTGGGTGGCTGAGTGACCAGTATTGTACTTGGTAGCCCAGGTGGGCTAGTGAAGTCTCTTGGGCTAGCAGACCTGTGGTTAAATACAAGAAAGACATTGGTGGTGTTCTGTGCAGGGAATGCCATGGGGAGCACTAAGTAAAATGGTAGCTCTGGTGGTCTAGTGGGCTAGTATCCTGTGACTGTGACCAAATCCATTTTAAATAAAACTATTTCCCTTTCCTGGTGTCTAGTGGGGGCTACCTGAGCCCTTGTGTTGTGCTACATGTTATAGTAGCAGGAGGAGGACAAACTGAGGCTGCAGCTACAGCCACCCACTTAGTGTGATCGTGCTACAGTGAAGCTGCCTGCGGGGACTTGTAACACCTAGCCCACACTGAGCGCAGGCTGTTGTCTACTCCACACAGGTGGAAGAGAGAGTGAGTGAGAGAGAGAGAGAGAGAGAGAGAGAGAGAGAGAGAGAGAGAAAGGAGCCAGTGGAAGGTGGAGGAGGCAATAGTGAAGCACCTCCCCCCACCTTCCCAAACCGCCACTCTGGAGGCAGAATTTGTTATGCCCTAGGGGCTGAAGCAAAGAGGAGGCCATGGAAGAGATGCATCCACACCTGAATACAGTGCTCCCAGCTGGGAGTGGAGGTTGGCAGGAGTTGCCATTAAGTGATGCTGCTCCTGCAGCAGTGCTGAAGCCAGGAAGGGACTGGAGAAACACAAGGCAGCCTGTGACTTACCCCTCAATGGTGGAGCTCCCGGTGGGTGGTAGGGGGGCAGGTGAGAGACCAAGATCCATCTGAGAACCCCAACAAGCTGGCTGGGTGTTGTTGAGGAGATGATCATGGTTGCGTCCTTAGATTCATACTGCACATGAGAAAGAGGGTTTTCTTCTTTGCTGCCAGCCCCTACTGGAAGTGGATGTGCAATGATGTCAGCACACATCAGGGATGCTCCAAACCCCGATGTGCAGTTGTCTGCTGCCTCACCAACCCAGTGCCTCAGCACTGGTCCCACTCACCTCTAGCCATTACCAGGGGTCAGTGAGTGTCTACCAGATCTGATGCCAGTATCTTTTGCACTGCAGAGAAGGAGAGCAATCCTTGGGATGCTCATCCCTCTCCACACCTCCTCAACCAGCCTTCCAATGGCCGTAGTTCACTACTGAACCCAGATCGGCAGTGCTGCAAGCTGTCCCTACCACTGTGCTGGTGGGCTGGCCTGTATTGTTTAACTTTGTAAAGTAGTGCAATCTTATTGCAATGTTTGTATTTAATCATTTAAAAATAACAAAATATGCTCTTAAACGGTTTTGAATTATTTTTAAGCATAGCCAAATGTAATTTAAAAAAACATTTAAACAATCATTTCAGCAACTTTTACTGATGTTTCTGTTGTGTTCTGCACAAATGCTTGTGATATATGTTAGATATTTTCCAGCTCTGTGAAACTCTTATAGCATGGCTGTCAATAAATTGTTTGCTTAATGAAAACAAGCTTCTTTCAAAAATGTGTGTGTTTTATAGCCCAGTTGAAGATTTTGTGCCAGTAATGTCATGATCTTTAATAACTATTTTAGGTTGCTGTCCAGCATTGCACTGTGTTTGTTGTTCTGTGGAATCCTTATACTGCTTCTGATAGCTAATGACTGTTAATAACTGTATACATGGTTAGCAGTATTTAACATTAGAGTCGGCTCCAAATGACTACTAAACTGAATACTAAACTGATTGACTGCTAAAATACTACTAAGGAACTCTATTGTTGCAGTCAGAAGGCCATCTGCATGCTAATATATTGTTAATATAGCAGTCTGCTTTGGTAAGGGATATCCCCCTCAAATATTAGCTCAGATGCTGAGGCAGCAAATGCTGATAAAGATGGTGGTAATAGTGGGGACTGGGAATGGGATAGCCCAGGCTGTATCTCACATGATGATGAAGGCACTTCTAGTTCTTCTAAATATTGTGGTGATGAAATCTCAACTTTCGATGGGGGGGAGTAGGAGAGGATGCCACTGTAAGGCATGAGTGGCAAGTGCAGAAAAAAAATCATGTGCTAAACATAAGAATAAGAAGATGAGCACAAATGAGAATAATTTATGTCAACAAGAATATGGCAGTGTAGAGTTTCCTCCATGTCCCTTGACTGTACAAGAAATAGGGCCAGGCACTGTGGTACAAAGCACAAAATGTAAATCTTTAGTGTGGAATTTATTTAATGTTGACCCTGCAGACAACTTTTAGACTGTATGCAGTCTGAGCAAAAAGAGCATCAGACATGGTGGGAAAGCAAGAAATTTATGAACATCAGTAATGATATGACAACACCCAATTGAGTGGAGCAGGGCAGGGACAGCGTAGTTGGCATGGACAGTAGTGGAGGTGGTGATGGCAGTGACCATAGTGACAATTAACTAGAAACAGGAACTAACATTGAATCAGTTGATGTGTCCTTGCAGTCTTTCCAGACAAACATAGATTGTTTTCTTCTGAAACCACCAAATACTGCAGAATCCCAAAGTAGTCCTCCATGTGAAAAGGATGTGAAAAATACAGTCCCCGCAAAATTAAAACTGCCTTGTGATTCTCATCAAATAACGTTAAAAGAAAGTGCTGCGAGGCCATCAAAATGTATCCACAAGCATCCAATATGCCAGCTGTTAAATAGAACCATTGCAGAGCTGTTCGCCAGTTGTCAACTCCATTTTGCTTCTGTTTCCCAAAAAGTTTTCCTCAGTTCATGAACCGGATTGAAGCACGGTACACCATTCCCTGACAAAAATGTTTCTCAAAAAAGGCTGTTCCACAGTTGTGTGACTTGGTGTGTACTGCAGTCATCATGCAGTTGAAACTCTCAAGGTGAAACAGATTCACATAACCACAGATATATGCACCAGCAACCAAGCAATTGACTACATAACTGTTACAGCTCATTGGGCAAGTTTACAGTCAGAAAGTAATAATTCCTGCTCTACTGTAAGCAGTAGGAAGCAGGCTTTATCATGTGTTACCACTTTTGAGGAAAACCATACTGCTATGAAACTTTTGCAGGAGCTGCAAAATCAATTCCAGAAATAGCTTAATCCGTATTCCTCACCTCCAGGTTTCATAGTGTCAGATAATGGTGCCAGCATAGTCAAAGCTGTTAGAGATGACAACTACCAACACATGCCTTGTTTTGCACATTGTTTAAATTTTCTCATCCATAGTTTCTTAAATGGAAACATGGATGCTAAAAACCTGTTACTTCTTGCTAGGAAAATATGTGGGCATTTCATCCACTCTGTGGATGCACCAAAAATCCTAAAGGGGCTGCAGAAATCAAACAACATACCATTTTGTACATTAAATCAGGAAGTTCCAACTGGCTTGAAGTCAACAGTTTACATGTCAGAAAATCTTCTTGAACAGAAAAGAGCTGTACATGACTACACCATGCAGAAGAGAATAGGAAGAGTAGACATCGTGCTCAGTTCCAGTAGCTGAACTGTACTCGAATCTTTAGCCACCTTATTGGAACTATTTGAGGTTGCTACATGTGATGTCAGTACAACCTGAGTCAAATTCTTCCTCAAATAAGATTTCTTTACATTTTCCTTGATGACATAAAGAAATACTTTCAGCCAAAAGAAGACACCACCGCTGTTATGCTTGTAGATGAGTTGAGTCTCAGACCATTGACTGATCAGAGAATAAATGCCATGTTTAAGAATGACACCTATGTGTTGACTACATTGCTAGATCCCTCTTTAAGTGGAACATTGGAGCCATCCTTCCTGCAGGGGAAGACACCGAGTATTGGAGAGATCTGCTAACCAAATGTGACATTGCCCTACAAATACCATTTACTGATGTACAGTGAAACCCACCAGGATGAAGCACAGTGTGACAGGTTTACTGCATGACAAAAGGGATTAACTCCCATTGAAATTACATTGTTTGCTGCAGTAACTCTACTGCAGAATTCTGCAGTGCTGCCCTTCATGCTGGTGGGCTTCATTATACACAAGGCCCCTGGAATTCTCCGATTCTGCAGTTGCGGAATTTGCCGCAGAATTTGCATCATGCCGCAGAATATATATAGTGCCGCAGAATTCATTGTTTTTGGTGAATTTTCATATAAATATACTGTTTTTCAATAGTGTCAGGCTTTCTTTCCCACCTCGTTTATACTGATGCCCCTCCTCTATGCTCAGCATATGATGTCATCGATGACATCACATCATATTTAGCCAATGACAGGACTGCATTCTGCCACAGAAATGAATAAATCATGCCGCAGAAATTAGACAATGCTGCCGCAGAAGTCAAGGAGCCCTGCCGCAGAAATCAGAAAATTCTGCCGAAGAACACCAGGGGCCCTGATTATACAGCAGTCAAACCCAGCTGAACCATCAGAGTGCGCCTCTGGCTCAGACAATAGGATATCTATCAATTTGTCACAATCACCAGTGTCATTAGCGAGGGAAAGGATAGCTGCAGCTACTTCTCAGGCTTCCTATGTTCAGGATCAGAAAGGCAGATTACTTCTGAGTCATCTGCAACAACATGGATATCCTGTAAAGAAAGTGCAGCTTGTTCATCTGCCAGACTGGTAACCATCTCATGCAGCACAAACTTTCTAAACTGCAATCTATTACTGATATCTATTCTCCCCCACCTTAGCAAACTCCTTAAAAAGGTTATTCACCACCAGCTATCTGAATATCTCAATCAACATAACCTCCTATGTGCCCAGCAATGTGGCTTCTCTAAGTATCATAGTACAGCAACGACATTGGCTCTGTTCACCAATCACATCCTCATCAACATGGATCACAGCTGTGCTACAGGTGCAGTCTTTGTTGACCTATCAAAAGCCTTTGATCTGATAAACCATGCCCTCCTCCTCTCTAAACTGCAATCTATTGTCTGCTCCGAGGAAACCACTAAATGGTTTCAGTGCTACCTCTCTAACCGCTCCCTGTCAGTCTGTATCAGCTCAGTCACTTTTCCTGCCATGTCTGTATCTGCTGAAGTTCCCCAAGGGTCCATCCTGGGCTCCCTGCTCTTCTCTATCTTCATCAACACCTCCTAGTGATGCAGGGAATTTAAATTCTGCCTTCAAAAACAATGCAAAGTGGGCACTTCATGTTGCCACTCTGCTACGTGGAGTGGCCAATGTAAAATGCTCACTTCGCCTTGTTATTTCCACCTCACATTAAGGCAGAATGGTAATGCAAAGTAAGGTGAAGTCGTTGTTTTAAATGGACTTCACATTCCTCATTATGATTCTAAGTGGTCAACTTTGCATTCCAGATTTGGCAGCCCACCCACACATCACCTGGCTTACAATACTGTAAGTCACATGCTCTTTAGCCAGGCAGGAAGGAACTGCTTGCCAAGGAGATAGTTTCTATCAGTTGCCACTTTCTCCTGTGCAGGTGGAAAGAGAGGAGTGCATTGTTTTGTGACTGTGAGACAGCATGAGACATGGAGATCAGAGCGAGAAGGAGATTTAAACTTTGAATTAGACCCAGCAGCTTTTTTAAAAGCTATATTTTTTTGTCTTTTCTCTACTTTTTTTTACTTAATTTGTTCTTTCTGTAAATAAGTAGTTAGTTGTTTGTCTGTGTCAGTGTGACTGTGTGTGTGTGCTGTGTGACAGTGTGAGTGTTTTCTGTCTAGTCGAGTAGTCATTGCTCAAACTGAGGGAGCACAGTAGGAGAGATGGACCAGGGTGAGGGAATGTCTGGGGCAGGGGCATTTCTGGGAGAGCATGGTAAGTGTCACACTGTGCACACATGTGGGGGGCATGGCCACTGGTTTCTGTTGGACCGATCCAAAATTTTAAGTCCCCCCCCAGAAGCAGGCCAGTCCCTCTTCCTGACTCTGAGGCAGTTGATCCACCACCACCCCTACGTCCAGCACCAGGTCCTCTGGAGCAGGACATGCCTGTGCCCCCAGGCCCAGGTGTGGATCCCATTCCTGTTGAGCACCATGACCGGCCAGCTGCCAGTGCATCTGGCCCTCCCCTGCCTGTGTCTGGTCCTCCCCACAACTCCATTTTTTGGGAGTTTTTTGATTGTGTCAGGGGGACAGCAGCATGATCAGGTACTGCCTATGTCAGGTGGAGGTGTGCTGTGGCCACCGGGAGACTCACTTGAGAATTGGTGGCCAGTGCACCCATATGTTGTACCACCACCAGTAGGAGTGGCAGGCTGCCACAGAACAGGCCAGGCCTGCACCTGCTGGCCCTTCTGTGGCAAAGGGTGAAGCTTTGTGTGGCAGTGACCCTAAGAAGAGGAGGACCAGAGCAGCACCTGCTGCTCCACCAGCACCCCCACCACCTCCAACACCACCACCAGCTGAGCCTGTAGAATGTGTGGACCCCAGAGAACTGCCTGTAATGCAGGCTGACCTGGCAGTTCTCTGGACTGCTGTCGAAGAGAACAATGAGAGGGTGAGTGCTGTCCAGTAGAGGTTGGATCACATAGAGGGACATCAGTTACAAATTATGTCCATGCTGGAACTGCTGCTGGACCACCAGGGGATCCCACATTAGTTTTTTCTCCTCACACCATATGCCCCCCCACACCTTCTCTGCTGTGTTATAAAATGTATTCCTCCACCATCCCTGACCCTTGTATGTAATTATGCCCTTTTTTGTTGTCTTCTGTATGCATGACACTTTGTATTCTGGCCCCCGTTCCTTCTGTTAAATGTGTGTGTGTGTGTGTGTGTGTGTGTGTGTGTGTGTGTGTGTGTGTATGTGTGTGTGCATGCTGTTTTGGTGCCTCATTATTGTTTACTTCCTGTCATAGAGTGTTTGAGGAAAAGCAGGACTGAGCAGTGAAAGTATACTGTGCTAAACTGCATGTGTGCAGTCAGTCTTCTTTCCTGTGTGTGTATGTACTGCAGACACTGTCCAGCTTCTTGCAAACATATATATGCTGATTGCTGTCTGACTTGTTGCTGGTATAAAGAATAAAGATAAGAATATATAACATATATGTAATTTGTTAGGAGATCATAGCAACAAAAAATCCTGCTTTTCAACAAACTGCATCCAACATATATGAAGTATTGCTGATGCACCCAAAATGTTTCACAGTGTACAGACATTATAAAGTCAGAACATATATAAGGACCAGTTCACTGCCACCACACTGCACTACCACATTTCTTCTTTTCATTATTTGTTCTGGAATATGTCTTTCTAGTTTACACTGGCAGTGTCAGTTTTGCATCATGTTGATGTACACCATAACACGGCATGGCACCAGTGGTAGCACAGTGTGGTGGCAGTGGACTTCAGGACCTGTTATATATTCTGACTTGAACATGTCTGTACACTATAAAATATTTTGGGTGCCTCAATAATATTTTAGGTCTGTTAGGTATGGTTTGTTTAAAAGCATGATTTTTTTGTGCTATTATCTCCACAAAGTCATGTGTGCACTGTGTCTGTGTGAGTGATTGAGGTGCACACTGGCCCAAGACCTCTGAAAACATATCATATCACTTTGTCTGCTGCCATTGATGGTACAAATAAAATGTACAATATACATTCTTATCTTTATTCTTTATACCATAAACACTGCAACAAGTCAGCACCAGCATATATATATATGTTTGCAACTTGCAAGAAGCTGAACAATGTCTGTACACACAGGAAAGAAGACAGACTGCACACATATAGTTTAGCACAGTATAATTACACTGCTCAGTCCTGCTTTTTGACAAATACTTCACAATAGCATGACAGAAAGTAAACATTACTGAGGCTCCAAAAATATTTACCAGACTCACCAGAATTCCCATTCTCAAAATGCAACTATATTGTGTCCAGAAAATTCCCCAGTGCTGATGAAGTGAAATTGTAGCATAACAAGACTTACAACGCCTCCAGGAATTAATGGCACAGTCAGTCATGTGCGCAGTACTCACACACAGTCCCCAGAATTATTGTGCATCCCCAAAATGCAACTGTCTTGGGTCCAGAAAAAATTCAAAAGTACTACTGCTACTGCTGCACTTACATGTAATGCTGCTGTGTGTGTTGGCCTTACTGTGATGATGATGTCATGATGCACAGTGTCTTGCCAAACCGTGTGAAGAAGGGATACCATGATATGAATGACCATTCAGTGTTCTGTCACAATTGATGACAGTGAGAGAACGGTTGCTTGTCCAAAGTGTGCTGCGATTCGATCACCTCAACTGGATGGATGAGTGCCCTTTGTGCGTACACTAATAGTAGCCTTGGTGAGTTGAGAGATATATACAGGGGGCCGGATATTCAAAAGGATTGCGCCATGCGCAATAGGGTTACGCATGCGCAAGTCCAAAATTGCACCATTCTGCAATATTCAGCAGGAGGCAGTTGCGCCACTGAAAACAGGCTGAGCAACAGCGCAATGCAAATGAATGCATGCTCAACTGGAGGGGGAGGAACCATGCATAAACTGCACAGCCCGATATTCAGCCGGGCTGTGCAGAGTTGTGCAGGCGCAACCCCCAACCTGTGCCTGCACGACTTTGAGCCCAAAAAAAAAGGCTTAAGTCGAGGGCCACCCACAGGTGAGCTGCTGTATTGCAGGGTGCAACACAGCAGCTGCCACCTGTGGCTGGCCCCCAACCCAGTCCCTGTGCCCCCCCTGCAGCCCGATCGCAGGCAGCCGATTGTAAATCCCCACCACCACCCCCAGTGGCCCGATTGTGGGCATAGTGTACCCCCACCAGCCCGATCGCTGGCAGCAATGTGCCCCCAACGTATCCCTGGTGGTCCAGTGGACTGAAATGCCCGATCGCGCAGTAAGTTTAATAAACCCCCAAACATATCCCTGGTGGTCTGGTGGACCAAAATGCCCGATCGCGCAGTAAGTTTAATAAACCTCAACGTATCCCTGGTGGTCCGTGGACTGAAATGCCTGATCACAGCAGTAAGTTTAATCAGTCTCTCGGTCGGTCTCCCTGGTGGTTCGGTGATCAAATGCCTGATCGCGCAGTAAAGCGATAAACCCTGAACGCATTTCAGGTTCGCGATCAAATGCCGATCGGGCAGTAACAGCCCCTCATGGGCCTGGTGGCTGTGCCCCACCACTCACCTGCCTCACCACTACCTCTCACAGCCGGCGGCGCAGGTCCACCTGCTCGCGTCACCGCCGACGCCGATCGTTCGTAGCCATTGCGCAGTATAAGAGTCAATACGCAGCCCATTAACAGAGATGACAGTCCAGATTTGTAAATGAATCATTCACAAATCTGGACTGTCATAACGGTATGACGCATGCCCATTGGCTCTTGCTCTGCACCAATCGGGCGGCAGTTCTCACCGGCAGTCAGTCGGTGACGGCGGGCAGCAGGCGGTGGGATGCTGCCGCCCGCCAGCTGTGGGGAGAGCGGGTGGTGGGGCTTCGTGGTGGGTGGGTGGCACACTAGCCACCAGGGCTATGTTCCGGGGGTTATTAAACTTACTGCAGCGATCGGCATTTCGTCCACTGGACAACCAGGGATATGTTCAGGGGTTTATTAAACTTACTGCCGGATCGGGCATTTCGTCCACTGACCACCAGGGATACATTCTGGGAGGCTACATTGCTGCCCGTGATCGGGCTGGGGAGTACACTATGCCCGCGATCGGGCCACTGGGGTGGTGGTGGGATTGTACACTGATTCCCGCGATCAGGCTGCAGTGCGCCGGTCCCCGATGGCTGCTGCCTGGCAGGCGCCAGGCCCAAGTCTCGGGGATCGGCGCACCTACATAAATGGCATGCAAATGGATATAATCAGATGCAAATGGCCCCTGTGCCTTGCATGTATTATAGCCCCATTTGCATGTCACCTTTGAATATCGGATTTTGCTCATGGCGCAATGGTACTTTGCGCCACCGCAAGTTGAATGCTCCACTTCAGTCAACTTCTGGCGGTGGCGGAAGTTCCACCGCGCCATGCACAGTGGTTGTGGTTGGGTGATATTCAAAGGAGTTGCTCAATAGCTCAACTCCTTTGAATATCGCCTTGGACACACCTCGCGCAACTATTTTGTGCAGCAGGGCTTGGCGCCTTTGAATGGCGTAGTTTGAATATCCAGCCTCAAGATGTATATATATATATATATATATATATATATATATATGTATTTCCTTGGTGGGGGTTGACATATATATACTTGTACTCATTGTACTTTTTTGTATCACAGGTCACATACTGTTGGTGTGCACACTCCCGGGTTTGATGAGAAATGTTGGTGTTGGAATTGGAAATGGAATACTGTCAAGTTAATGAAGGTAGGTATTTTGGGGGGGGGGCATATTTGCAAGTAGATATCATTAATGGTTTATTATTTGGTTACTTCTTCTCAGATTGTGTCTGCATCCTTCTCTAGTCCGGTAATGATGGTCATGGTCATCATCAATTCAAAAGACTTCTGCTTGTTGCATGTCTGCCCCAGCACGGGGGGGGGGGGGCTGCATTATGTTAAAGAAGTTCTTTGGATAAGGCAACTATGATGCCACAAAGCATCTGGAAGTTTCCTAAAAAGAGAAATGAAGGACGTAATACAACTTGATTGCAGCAGTAAGACATGATGATTAAGCCATGGCTGTTACGCCATGGGTATCTGGATTAACACAGATAGCAAACTGTCCCACTGCAATCATCAGATAACAATTTAAATACCAGGCTGTAACAAATACACTGTGTCAGTGTCCCTGCATCTCAGCTCAAGTTACATTTTAAAACCACATCTTTTCAAGTAACACAATCTTGATTAAACTTTTTCAACACTGTCATGGCTGCAGCTGTAAATTTTGAATACAGTGCATGATATGTTGCAGAAATATTTTTTGTGACAGATGAAATAAAATTGATATACTTAACCGGTATGGAATGAAAATGGATATCCCATAGGTTCCTGTCAACAGTACTGCTGCTGTACAATTGATACAGACCTTCAGCAAAGGACAGTCCATTGTTGTTAACCTGTAAAATAACAAAATAAGTTGACTGTATGTGTTTGACCATTGCAGTTTGGAAAAGCTAAAGAAAACAAAACACACAGCTAAAGGAAGTTTAATAGCATGAAAACCATTAGTACACATATTCACTTTATAATATTCATAGAAAGAAGTCTTGTGCCTGTGGCTGATGGATGTGTTTTCCTGTTTGACTCCCTCTGCCTTGGCATCGTCAAGACATGTAATGGAAAACATTGTCACAACAGTGGCGGTGGGTGGTGGTGGTCACAGCTGAGGCTCATGATGACATTCCCTCACACATCTTCCTGCATCTGGTGGTGGTGGCAGTGACTAACAGTGGTATTATGGTGGTGGTGGTGGTCCAGAGGGCACGCAAAGTCATTCCCCCTGGTGGCACTGGCTAACAGTGGTTTCATGGTGGTGGTCCAGGTGGGCACACAGTGACATTCCCTATTGTGGTGGCAGTGGCTAGGAGTGGTATTATGGTGGTGGTGGTCCAGGGGAGCACACAGTATCATTCCCCCTGGTGGCAGTGGCTAGCAGCAGTTTTATGGTGGTAGTCCAGGAGGGCACACAGTGACATTCCCTATAGTGGCACTGGCTAACAGCAGTCTTATGCTGGTGGTCCAGGGGGCACACAAAGTCATTCCCCCTGGTGGCAGTGGCTAGCAGCAGTTTCATGGTGGTAGTCCAGGGGGGCACACAGTGACATTCCCTATAGTGGCACTGGCTAACAGCGGTCTTATGGTGATGGTGGTCAAGGGGGGCACATGGTGACATTCTCTATAGTGGCACTGGCTAACAGCCTCAGCACCCATAGCAGTGGAATTGATTGGCTAATGGAGGCAGACTCGCCACTCACTGCCTCTGTGGCATGTTCAAAAGGCCTCAAAATTGTTATTACTGAGTCCATGAGTCACCACTGTTCAGTCGTCATAGACTTGGAGGCCCCGGAACTGTCATGGGTAGTGTGCATGATAAAATATTCTGAGATGGCTTTGAATTGTTCATACAACCTCCCTGTCATGTATAAAATGGAGTTCCACTGGGTGATAACTTCCAGCTTCAAGCAGTGCTGAGGGAGTCTGTTTCAGATCTGCAACTGCCAAAGTTGGTCACGGGCCTTTGCAGAGCATGAAAAGTGAGAACAGATATGGCATGCAGCTCTCAGCATTTCCTTTATATCAGTGTGCTGCAGAAACTCCTGCACCATGAGATTTAAACAGTGGGCCATACATGGAACCCGAACAAAGCCACTATTCGTGATGCATTTCACCACGTTTGACCCATTGTCACTTGCTATGAACCCAGCTATCAGGGACAGGGGCTTCAGCCACTTGTCAATTTCCATCAGTACCAAGTCCAAAATGTTTTCACCAGTGTTTGAACAAGTCACATTGCACATAGCAATCATTGCATGCTGTTGAATTCCTGGAAGATTGCTACCACGACACTCCTCCTTACTACACTGATTATTCACACTACCAACAGCACAAACAACACCCAGCACCTGCACCCAATGTGCAACTATATACAAATATGAACTCCCCACTATTTTGCCACTTGTCCACATATCCATACTTAAATGGATGAATGGAGAGGAGGGATGTTGAAGGGCATGTCTTACAGAGTCAGACACAGTTCTGTACAACTTGGGGACAGCACGGGTAGAAAAGTCTGTCTTGGATGGGACTTTCCATTTTGGACAGGCATGTGCAGCAAACCGCTGAAACCCAGAATACTCCACAAAGGAGAAGGGTAACTGGCCCATCAGCGCAGCGGTTGGATTTCCACTTGCGACACCAGTGATCCGGGTTCGGGAACAATCTCTGGTTGCTGGAGGGCCGGCCGGGGGTAGGCAGCTTGAGCATCCCATGACTGCTCACTGTCTCCAGGGAGGGAAGGGATTGTGACCCAGTGCTGAAGTGGCCACTGGTGGAGGTCAGTAGTAGAGCAACATGTCGGGGTCATTATGGGTTGGTGTGTGAAAGACGTCGGCTTACGCCTTGACATCTGGACATCACACACCCTAAGAAAGCCAGAAAAATCACTCGCTGGCCTCCAGATGATGGCTCTCTGTTCCCGAAGACATCCAGGGCCTTCCCAGTGCCTCCTGTTCCCAGCAGCATCCACGGACCCTAGAAGTGTGAGCTGGGGTCATCCCCCGTGCCTTCCCCCTCGGAGGAGAGGGCCCCACAAGGTGAAGGGATACACAGGAATATCCTGGGAGTTGGCTGCGATCTGGGGATTAGAGGAGGGCTGGGTAAGGACAGAAGGGGTCAAGGGGAACATGGTAGAGCCCGAAGGAGTGGAGGACCAGCAAGCACGGGGGTGGAAAAATAGATTACACAAAGGAGAAGGACAAAAGATCAATTGCCAGCATTTTGGCTACAGCAGCATTAAGTTCATGTGACACTGTATGATTGGGTGGGTACTTCAGCTTATGCGCAAAAACACTCTGTAATGTGGGCTGACTTAAACATTTGACATGTGGTGTAATGACAAATGGTTCTGCTCTGCGAATGGCAGGGGGTGGAGAGTGGACGTGTGATGAAAACGGTTGCACAGGTGATGATGACAAACCCACAAATGCAGTTATTTCCCAGATTTACCCAACAGGGTTGATGTACCACTTGCACTAGACGTACTGCATTCACCACCACCACCACCACCAAAACTGCTACTGTCACCACCACTGGACAACATTTCAAAATCATTATGCTCCTCCACCTCATCTTGCCTGTAGTAATCCTCTGCTCTTATTTCATCACTACTGCACACATTTAATTTCCTGCTTGATTTTACAGTCATGGAAGTGGATAACATGCTTGTTATGGTTGATGACGAGGGTGAACGCCCCACTGTGGTATTAGCTGCCATCTTGTGCTGGGTGCACAGTGCCATGTGCCTGTTCTTAAGATGCGTATGCTGTCCCCCTGTGCCCAGATGGCTCCCCTTTTTACCTCAACTCACACATGCATGGCAAACCTGGCAGATTGCAACTGACTCATCATTGATATCTTGCACAAAAAAATCCCAAACAAGGGATTGTGATGCTCTAGTTTTAACATGTCCCTGATGCTGTTCATTGGACTCCGTTTTTTAAGGCATGAAGTGGGGGGTGTGCTACATGATTTTTCAGGCAGAAAACACTTGGACTGCAACTGACCACCACGACTACCTATCATTATCACTGGGTCATCATCATCATCATCATCACCATCAACTGAACCTGTAAATCACAACTTTTTATCGGGGGGGGGATTAATGCAAACAGACCCAGACAAAGCCACCTTGAATTTCTTTTTCTCCTGTTCCCAACTGGGGTCACTTACATCATCATCATATTCATCAACATCACCCACATCCACATCTTCTGCTTGGATGCTGGCATGTGGACTGCATATTGCAACCACAGCAACATCATCATCATCATCATTAGATTCATCATCATCAACACCACCATCACCTGATATTTTTTCACCACACTGTGAATCACTGCATGGCAAATGCGTGACCTGATCCTCGGTAGAAGAAATGTCACATTGTATGCTATCATTGACATGATCAGAATCCTCATGCTCAGTTACTGGGATGTTACTGGGGAGTATGACATTATCTACACTGCCTCCCAATCGCACTGCTTCACACTCCACTATATTTATTTTTGGACACAGTAAACTGGTCACCTCCAGCAACTGCACTAACACCACCAGCTGGGACAACATCATCTCCTCCAACTATGAGTGAAGCTACTGATTACACTGTAAGAATCATTGAAGGAGAAGTAACTTTCCTCACATCAGCAATGCACTTCTGCAACTGTGTACTACCACACCCACATACAATCTTACCACTGGCAGCAGTGCCATGGCAAGAAATAGCTTTGCTTGCACATCTCTTTGTGGGCATTTTGGGGGATCATCAAGAATATTCTAAACAAATTTAGATTTTGGAACATTCACTCTGGGTGGGGGGTTGGCATTGGATGTGAAGCCATAAAAACAACTGTGGCTTCAGCAACAGATACATACACAAAGTCACAACAAGTTCAACAACCCCTTAACTAACCAGTGGTGTTGAAGGCATAGACAATCCAATCTGGAAAATAATTCCTTTTGCCGGTGGGGGGCACTGACTGCAGATTACGGAAGTACAAAACCAAGAAAAGATACCACAATGGCAATACAAAATCATGCAGCTGCAGTGGATAGCAGGTTCACACTGCTGTGCCTGCAATTACACTGTGGCACAATAAAAGGTGTATTATTTGATGTTACGCATCACACACACACACACACACACACAGACACACACAATTTGTCTACAAGTAATGCGTAGCAAATTGAAAACTTCAGTAATATACCATGTATTTTAAACAACCTGAAATTATGCACTGCTGTACCAGATCCACAACACACAATCGGCAAAAACATTTCAAAAATTACTGAAAATATTACTGTGTGTACATTAACACATTCGGTTATGCAACAAAAATATAACCAAAAAACAAAGAACTCCCTATTTCTCCAACTTAAATTTACCTACACCACAGATACGCCCTTCCCCCAAAGCACATTTTCACTGTCTCTTAGTACACAGACTCAGTGTTGTATATTAACATTCAAAATCCACACACAAACAATAAACGCTTGATGATATGAGCAAGGAAGATTTCCTTCAATCGATGAACTAAAGTTTGAGCAAAACAAATTACTCAAAAAGGCTTTTTTAACAGCTTTTAGAAGGTCTGAATCACAGAGAGCTCTCAGAGCAGACTGTCTCCTACAGCTTCTTACACACATTACCCCAAACTGAGGCTGTGCAGAACAATCTAGAGCCCATGTGACCTGAAATCCCATGAACCACTGCAAAATTCCCCTTTGGAACTTAAAAACAAGGCAAAGTGAGGTGAAGTATATTGTTTTCAATGCACTTAAAATTGATGGAGTAGTGGTTTGGGGAAGGCAGAATAATGCAAAGTCATTGTTTTCAGTGGACTTCGCATTGCTCATTATGACGAGAAGTACTCTGCTTTGTGTTGCGGAGTACATCGTGAATTTGCCTTCACTCTGTGAATCAATTCACAGAGTGAATTGAACCCACTTCGCCCACCACTACACCCTCTCCTCTGACTGCCTCAACTGCAACACTCTCCTTTACGTGGATGACCTAGTCATCTTCCACAGTGACAAATCCCTTCCTCGAATATCCTCAGTCCTTACCCAGAACTACAGAGCTGCCCATAGCTGGTTCTCCTCCAACCAACTACTTGTCAACACCAAAAAAAACAAGACCATGCTATTTGCATCTAGGCCATTCCGAATCAAATCCATCACTGTCAATTCACCCATTCTTATCCTCTCACCTGATGGTCCTCCCCTTGAAAATGTCTCCTCCTTTAAATATCTGGGGGTCACTCTTGACTTCACTCTTTCCTTCACAAACCACACCAACACTGTTATTCGCAAGATAAACCAGAAACTTGGGACTGTTTACAACATAAAGCCATACCTGTCCAACAAGGCTTGCTTAGCTATAGTCAGAAAACCTTCTCCCTATACTAGACTACTGTTCCCCCATTTACCCTTATGTCTCTGCCACCCTCAGGACTAGACTCACGTTGACCTACAACAGCGTTTGTCGCTTTGCGCTGTCCGCCCCTTTCTCCACACATCACTGTGACCTTTACCTCTCTTTCAGCTGGCTCTTTCTACGGGGCCACTTTGAATTTACCCTAGGCTGCTTTGTGGACACTGTCTTAAGACACAATGCTGTTTCCCCGCTCTCCAACATCTGTAAGCTCCATACCTCTCCCAGGTGCTTCCGCTCCTCCGCTGTCCCTCCTCTAGAGGTACCGTGCACCATGACGAAAATGGGAGGGAATACTCTGCCCCTACTTTCTGGAATGGGCTTCCCTTGCCCCTTAGATTCACCGACGCCCATATTGCCTTCAAACAAAACCTCAAATCCTGGCTGCTTACCAAACACTGCTGTAACTGTATGCACAGGCAATCTCCTCTACCTTCTTGACTACCCTAAAGTTATCCTACTCTTCTCCTCCCTTCCTCACTGCCATCATTTGGTAGCTAGTTATTTGCACAGTGGCTGGTGGGGGAGTAGGTTAGCTGGGTTCAATCTAATGCTGTAATTCTGTGATTCACCAATCTGCCATGTGTTGATTTTCCTTACTTATGTTGTATTGTTATTGTACTTATCCTTACTTATGTTGTATTTTCTTCCTTGTAATAACTGGTGTACTTAATTTACCCTACTGCACTGTAGTTCTATTGCAATTCTAGCGTTCATGACCACCCACCTGTACCTTGTCTTGTTGTATTACCATTGTATATAGCATGTATCATGTTCCTCTTGCCACTTGGCTCGGGTCATGCCTGAAAACAGTCCCCTGGACCAGTGCACCTACCTGGTTATTAAAGTCATAAATAAATAAATATTTTGCAGACAACACTGTGATTTGTCTTGAGAAAGATCGATTACTCTGTTGGAAATAAAAGAGAACATTCCCACTTTGTTCAACTTGTTCATTAGTGATATGGGTATCTCGGCCAACAATTTTATGGTTAAATTTGCCGATGACACCAAACTTGGGGGTAAGGTTAATAACCAGAATAATAGTCATAACCTAAAACTTGATCTAGCCTCAATTGAGAACTGGGCATTTAATAATAGAATGTACTTCAATGTTTCTAAATATGTAGTACTCCACCTGGGAAAAAACAACCCCAGACAAACTTAGTTCCTAAATAATACCAATATTAGGACCTCTAACATAGAAAAATATCTAGGAATATTAGTCTAGGGGGATCCGTAGTCCTCCATCCCTTTTCTGAGCAGCCAACTTATGATCTGCTAATCATATCTAGGAATGATAAATTATCTTCCACTTTTCACTGTTCCTGAGTTGCAAACTAAACCAATGCGCTACTTCGTAGGATTAATAAAACATTTATTTCCAAAACAGAACAATGCCTCATGACTTTGCATAGGTCACATGTTAGGCCCCATCTGGACTATGGATCCCCGTTTTGGAGTCCTTATTTAAAGACTGATATAAATAGAATCGAACAAGTTCAACGAAGAGCTAGTAAACTTGTCCCCCACCTTGCTCATCTTGATTATGATACCAGACTTCAAAAAACAGGACTCCATTCACTGAAGCGGAGACGGATCAGAGGTGACCTATTACAGTTGTTTAGGATTCTCAAATCTCCTGCTCAAATGATGATATGTGGTATTGCTTACTCATCAAGGAAAATTGTGGCCAGACTCCACAACAAATAATTAGAAGTAAAAAAGCAAATAATAACAAGAGGCTAAATTATTTTTCCATTAGAACACCTAACATGTGGAACACACTATCACAAGACATAGTTGACTCACCAAATATTACAATATTTAAGAAGAAACTTGGTAAATGGATGGAAGTTCAGAATTTGGGCTAAATGTTCCATGTATATGGAGGACAATCTTGATGGGCAAATCGCCTCCTTTTGTCCTATAAACTAAGTAATACCAAGTAACAATATGACCAGATCTAACTACCAGTAATCTTGCAATAATGTACCTTAGTTGTCAACCTTCAAGGGTATATGCAGAATGCATATTTAGTGCAGCTGGAGGAATAGTCACTGACCACAGAGCACTGCGAAGACCTGTAAATGTGGAATGGCTTACACTTCTCAAAACAATTACTGACAATTTCCCAGTTCTACCAAACACTAAATTATGTGGTTCTGACCCTGAACATGAATAACCGCCTGCAAACAGTGATACTGAATATGATGACTAGGTTGTGTACAAAATGAATAGAACCACCACCACTGCCATGGTGCCAACCACATGTGCCGCACTACTCTTAGTTTTCTTTTGTCAATCATCAGTTTTATATTATGTCACTTTGGTGCCACCATGTCTATAATTTTTGGAAACAGCAACTGCTTCACTCAGAGCTGCTACACCTTTTGTACCTACCTCAGCAATGTCCATCATGAGTATCATTTTTGGAAACAGCAGCAGGCTCACTCACAGCAGCTGCGCCTCTCATACCTACCTCAGAAATGCCTGTCATGGGTATAACTTTTGGAAACAGCAGCAGGGTCACTTAGAACAGCTGTGCCTCTCATACCTGCCTCAGCAATGTCCCCCATGTGTATAACAGCTAGGGGCACCTAACAAACAGTGTAATAGTACAAAAAAAAAGTTTTTTACACGATTTTTATTATGACCATGGTTGGATAATCATATAGTAGATGGTCAAGAAGTAACTATCCAACTTGACCCAACTACTCGATTTTCATCCAGGTATTTTTAGGGTACTTTAGAGGTACCCATGGGTATTTTTATTTTTTTTTCAATTATTTGTTTTTACATTTTTCCCATTTTTTCCCCCCACCCTCAGATCCTTTGTGTGAGCGCACGTGTGTGGAGGTATGCATGCATCATGCACTGTGGGATGCCCCACCCTACCAGTCACCTGTACCTGCCTGTACTGCCACCGGACCTCCACCCAGTGGTGGCTGGACTGTGGGAGGGTGACCCCCCTCCCCGGGAGAGGAGAGCCACTGATAGGCAGTGCAGTCCTGCTCCTGCCCATCCCCCATGCTGGTTCCCCGAAGACCTGCAGTCATTCCCATATATGGGTCACTGGCATAGTGCAAGATAAGGTGTCTAGCACCTCAGCAGCACTGGGCCGGCCCATCCACTGATAATTTTGAGGATCAAGTATTTTATTATCAGCCCATCCCTAATTGGTACTTGATTGATACATTATGTCGTGCCATTTGTCCCGAATAAAGCTGAGTTAAAAAAATGTGTGTTTAAATTTTAAATCAATTTCAGGACTGTCTACTCTACTTTTTATTCAGTTTTTATACTGCTACTGTGTTATTAATTTCTGGTCACCCCTGAACATTTCACTTTTAGTCTCAGTGGGCCTACCTGGTTAACAAAATGCAATCACTAAATTACTTAATTTTATCAAAAATAATTATTCAAAATAAAAAAAAAATCACTTCAGCAAAGAAGAAAAAAGTGAGACCAAGAGGTCTGATTCACTAAGGCCGACACAAGCTGCACTGAAGGCAGCTTGCACTGATTACTGGTGCACCAGGGACCCTGAACCTAATTCACTATCGGGACAGGACACAGTGGCAAAGTCCCTCAGCTTGCGTCAACCCTGGGCCTGTGCCAAACAGACAGCACATCCAGAAGATGTACTGCAAGCCGTGGGATGGCCATGTTGCAATACCACCATGGACAGCAGTCCTTGGTGGCTAGCGGTTCCTCTCCCCCAGCCCCGATCCCCATTTATGAAAAATACCTGCTGTATAATCTGTTTGACAATTCTATGGTATTATGAGTCCCCCTGGGACAATGCATATAATATATAAGCTATGTTCTCTGCTGTGTATGTGATGATATATACATATAATTATTTTCTTTTTTCCACTATTGTTCATTGCTGTAATGTTGTTTACCTGACTTTGTAAAATGGTCTTAGAAACAAGCCACAAAGAGACAACATCATTGCTTAAAACCCGTCACCTGACCATTGATTAATGTGTGGCACACCAGCACTTAACTTGCCAATCTAGATCTCTTGTCAAGCACAGCCTAATTTGTCAGAAAGAGAAATCCCTGCATTTATGTTTTCTCAATCAGAACGGCATCATTTACAAAATGAGCCAAGTGGGTGAAATTGACAAAAGCAAAATGTCACGGAAACACATATGATGTTCATTTATTTCTAGGTTTGAGGCTTGTTTTTAAGACATTTTAAAAAGAGTGTGTTGTCATCTGCTTCCGCAGCTGGCCGAGATTTCAAACAACAATGTGTTACTCAGAGATGCTTTTAAGCAAATTTTATGGAAACATGTTTAAACTTAGGTAGCTTAATGGAAGTATTAGAGACATTTAGCAAAGATTTTTAAGCAATCAGTTGGCTTGCCGGCATTTGAAAAAGTAAAGTGTTTGCACAGATTTTGCTTTTAAGTACATTTTATTATCTTTTCAGAAAGTTGTCAGTTGTTTACCATGAATTACAACATCAAGAATGTTATGCAAAAGTTTGAAGTCTTTCTGCATTTTCTTTTTGATGCACAACTTTATTCATGCTGCTTGCTTGAGGTTGCGGCTTCAGTACTAGTTGGAGAAAAAAAATGTCCTGCATTTACAATGACGTGAGACGTCAGTACATGTTACACATTGAAAAGATGATTTTGAAATGAAATGCATGTTGAATTAAGAAAAAAAACAGATTTCTACCTAGAAACAAATGTAATTTATTCACGATAAATAAAGAATGTTAAAATTCAGTTTTATTAAAAGGAACTACTTTGTTAGGTGGACATTGAAAATAAAGGAAATAGTAATCTATTGATAATGGTTTGGAATATTATTTACACTTAAAAAACATGTAATTTTATAAGTGCATCAACCTTCTCCACGGCCATAGGAATACTGGGCATTAATGCACTTCCCAGGTGGCTGGAGGTCATACTGACTTCGCCCTCATGCCTCCCAATGCACCTAGAGCATGCATTAGTACCCAGTGGGCCGGCAGTATAGCCTAGAGGTTAAAGTAATGAGCTGTGAACGAGCTTGGTACATCTAGCAGACCAGACCTTGGTTTGATTCTCACAACCTCCACTTGCATACTGTGTGACTCTGACCAAGTCACTTAACCACCCAGTGCTCCCAGGTCACCCCTGAAAACAGGCACTTGTGCCTAGTTGGTCTTACCCAGTTAACAAAGACTCAAAAAAATAAATAAAATGCCCATGCTCTGTCATGGGTTGTAGCTTACGTAAGTTAAAACCTTTCTTAGTAAACATCATATTGAAAAAAAATGTAATAATCCAGCATCTCTGGTAGTCTAGCAGACCACCCCACCCCTGATCCCTGTTTATTAAAAAACAACAATGTCCCCAGGGGTCTAATGGACCTCCTCCCCAGCAAGCAGAGACCCGCCACCCCGCCCCATCCCATCCCAGAGCCAGCACCTGGCATAGCCTTCCACTCTCCACCATGGCCAGGTGCTGACTGAGCTGTCAAGAAGCATAATGTATGAGGGTGCCAGCTCTGGGATGGGATGGGATGGGATGGGATGGGGGGAGTGGGGTGGTGGATCCCTGCCTGCCTGGGTGGGGGTGATGTTTTTTTAGCTTACTTTTTCTCTTCCTTGTCCCCCTTGTCAGCTCCTTTCTTCCTAGCATCCTTATTCTTCTGGCTGCTGTCTGTCCCACACCCATCTCTAACTCAGGCCACCACCTTGCTACCCCCATGATTTACCCTCTGTGGCGGAGTGGTGGGGAGCCCCCTAACTTACCCACCAGGACTAGATCCAGTACAGGTTGTGCCCTCAGAGATGGTGCGTTGTGACAGATGGCCATCAAGCTGCTCGACCCAGGCTGCCATTTCCCATTTTCAATTTCCAGCAGCAAAGCATGCATTGCTGACAGTGGGTGTGCCATGCACACGTCCACATGCAGTGTCCCTGCCAGCTGCTCCACCTTCATGCCCCACTGTACTGGACCAGACATGCCCACATCCAGCCTCCGCTAACTGCCAGGCAAATGCTGGCCTCTGTTCCCCATCCTCCCCGGCAGAGGAAAGCTGTCTTCTAGATGCTCCATCCTTTTCCACCCTGGCCAGCCCCCGATGATCCACTCACACTGCGAACATGGGTCACCAGCATGGCAGGAGGTAAGGCATCACTACCTCAGCCCTCCACACCACTGGATTGACCTGATGTTGTTGTTTTTTAATAAATGAGGATCATGGATTGGGAGATCTGCAGGACTACCAGGGACGTTGGATTGTTTTATTGTGTTTCAAAATGATGTTTACTAAGAAAGGTTTTAACTAATTGTCAGGTCCATAACATTACAGCAATGAACAGTAAAGGAAAAAATAAAATAATTATAGGTATGTATCATTGCATACTCAGCACAGCACATAGCTTATATATTATATGCATTGTGCTGTGGGAACTCATAACACCATAGAATTGTCAAACAGATTATACAGCAGCTATTTTTAATAAATGGGGTAGGGGCTGGGGGGAGGTATGCTAACCACCAGGGCCTATTTTAAAGATATTACTAGGAGATCAGGGTGGGAGAGGGGGACTGTGACATATTGGTGCAGGGTTCTTTATCATCCCAGAGGACATTTCTAAGTACCCTGTAACCAACCCTGGCTGGTCTAACTGTACTTAGAAATGTGCCCTCTGGGAGGGTTTAGTAAATCCCAGCTAAGGGAATATGGCAGCCTGCATCTGCCACAACCATGCTAGTGCCATGCTGTAACCCATTTTGTGATGCAAGGCTGGTGCAAGCTCTCTTTGGTGCATGTAGCCTGCGTCAGATGCAGGTTGTCTTTCTGAATTGCTCCTGGTGCATCTTTTGGTGCAAGCCACACCTTGCACTGTTCCTTGTGGCGCAATCAGCTTGCGCCATTAAGGGTAGCTTTGTGAATAGTGCCCTTCATGTTTTTGTAAAATAATTTCTCTGCTGGTACACTTGCTAGTCAATGGTGTTGTTTTTTTAAGGGAATTTTCTTTTACAGTGTGGGC
The DNA here is from genome assembly GCA_016271365.2 of Neoceratodus forsteri. Lineage (NCBI taxonomy): Eukaryota > Metazoa > Chordata > Ceratodontiformes > Ceratodontidae > Neoceratodus > Neoceratodus forsteri. Next base: position 827,867,734 of record CM028131.1, read on the forward strand.
ACCACTGCATAATTCTGCTTTGATGAAATCACTTTTATTTTATTCAGCCACCTTTATAAGTAGCAATCCATGTTGGACTTGATCCCCCACACCTGAGTTGTTATATTGTTTGTGCAATAATACAGAACTCCTTTTTAGGGCTGCAGTGGATGAAGACGTGCTAACCTCCTGCTAACAAATAGGAAAGGACTCACTGGATTCAGACCGAATGAAAATTTGGAGTTCCATAGCAGTCTCGTCCGTGGTCTGTGAAGCACTCCATTCTCTCCATTGACTCCAGATGCACAGGATTATTTTTTGTCATTCAGTTAAGTTCCATTCGAGGAGGTCACGGCAGAACACAGCACAGTCCGCCCAGCCCAAGATGGTCGCCAAACTATATTGCACATGCACCATAACTTGCATATGCACAATAGAGCTTGATGGCCATCTTGAACATTGTGGACTGTGTTGTGTTCTACCATGACCTCCTCAAGCAAGACCACAGAGGAGACTGTTGTTTATTGTGTTTTTAAAGATAGATTTTTTCCTCCTGCCCACCAAGCCTTCCCTCTTAGCACCCACCACCCCCCACCAGAAACATAACAGTGACACTGGGTGTGCCCAATCCCCCAGTGTCACAATCATGAATCCTCTGTACTTTTTTTTAGTCCTTTAAAAAAAAAAACATCCATCGATGTCTTTTGTGGCCATTACTGTCCACTCACCTGACCTTCCAACTCAACACCCATCATCCCGCATCCATCCAAGCCCTTACTTCTCCATCAGGGGTCCAACGCCATAATCTTCTCTGGACCGCAGACACATCTTCACTCTTCAAAGCCAGGCAGTGAACTGAAGAAACAGGTATGTGGTTCAATTTATTTCAATGGAGTTTTGAACTTAGTAGCATAACATGGCCATTTGTGCATATTTTTGGCCCACATTTTCAACAAGCTTTTTTGGGACCCCGCTTCATGAACAATTTCACAGAGATTAGGCAAATCTGTCCCAAAAGGTGATTTCATGGTCCCTGAGTGAAATCACCTTTCGGGCAGGAGTTGAACATTTTTTTCTGCCCTTGTACATGAGATGGAGTCACAAGAAGGTATGTTGAAATTTTGGAGAAAAAATATTAAAAAAACGACAAAGTTATGAGCCTATATTGAATTCTATGAACACATGCTCATAACTTTGGTAATTTTCAATATTTTTACCCTAAATTCACAACATAGCCATATCTTTACAGCACCTCATGAATGTGACAGCTGTGATTTTTCAAATCCTGTCCAAAATGTTTTTTTACATCCCGAAAGGTGGTTTTGTTGTTCAAGCACAAAATAACCTTTCAGACAGGAGCTGAACATTTTCTCTGCACTTGTTCATGAGGTGGAGTCATAAGAAGACTATGTTATAAATTTGGTGTAAAAACAATTAAAAGCAAAGTTATGAGGCTATGTTGAATTTTGCAAATGCAGGCTCATAGGTTTGGTAATGTTCACAGAAACATAGAAACATAGAAGTTGACGGCAGATAAGGACCACAAAGCCCATCCAGTCTGCCCATTTCTTTTTCTATCTTAGAATGTCTCATTGGCCTTTGTTCTGTCACTGGCCTATAGAGATACAGTGAATTTAAAATCCGCTGGTGAAGTGCACGCAAAGTGGTCACTTCACGTTGCCACTCCACTATGCGGAGTAGGCAATGCAAAGTGCTCACTTCGCCTTGTCATTACCACTTTGCATTGGGCTGAATGACAGTGTGAAGTGAGGCAAAGTCATTGATTTCAATGGACTTTGCGTTCCTCATTATGATTCTAAGTGATCCACTTGGTGTTTCAGACTTGGCAGCCACCCCCACACATCACATGGCTTACAGTGCTGTAAGTCTCATGCTCTCTAGCCAGGCAGGAAGGAAGTGAGTCACACAGACAGTTTCACTTTCTCCTGTGTAGACTGAGAGAGAGAGAGAGAGAGAGAGAGAGCTGTGTACTAGAGAGAGGAGTGTCTTGATTGCAGAGGAGGAGAATTAACATTTGATAAATAACCCAACAGCTTTTTTAAAAGCTACATTTTTTGTTTTTTCTGTACTGTTTTTTACTTAATTTGTTCTTTCTGTAAATTTAATTTTTCTTAGCTACTTATTTAGTTATTTGTGTATGTGTGACTGTGTGTGTGTTGTGCTTGTGTCCTGAGATGGAGCAGGGTGAGGGAATGTGTGGGGCGGGGACATATCTGGGAGAGCGTGGTAGTACACATCGTCGTACTGTGCGCATGCATGGGGGGCATGGGTGCCCATTTGTGTTGGACCACTCTAAACTTGTGAGTGTCCAACCCCCGGAAGCAGGACCAGTACCGCCTCCTGACTCTGAGGCAGTTTAACCACCACCACCAAGTCCAGCACAAGGTCCTTTGGAGCAGGATGTGCCTGTTCCCCCAGACCCACGTGTGGATCCCATCAGTACTGTTGAGCAATGTGAGCAGCCTACTGCCAGTTTATCTGGCCCTCTCCTGCCTGTGCCTGGTCCTTCCCGCACCTCTGTTGTTTGGCAGTTTTTTGGCTTTGTTGGGGGGGACAGCAGTGTGGTGAAGTGTCGCCTATGTGCAGTGGAGGTGCACCGTGGCCCCCGGGGAAGTCACCTGGGGACTGGTGGGGCAGCACACCCATATGCTTAATCATCACCAGTTGGAGTGGCAGGCTGCCACAGAATGGACCATTTCTGCACCTGCTGGCCATTCCGTGGCAGAAGGTGCCACTGTGCATAGCAGCATCCCTAAGAAGAGGAGGGCCACAGCAGCACCTGTTGCTCCACCAGCACCCCCACCACCACCACCAGCTGGTCAGCCTGTCGAAGGAGTGGACATCAGAGAAGTGCATGTAACGCTGTCTGACTTGGCAGTTCTCTGGAGTGCTGTTGAGGAGAACAGCAAGAGGATGAGTGCTGTGGAGCAGCTGCTGGATGACATAGAGGGATATCAGCTTCAAATTATGTCCATGCTAGAACTGCTGCTGGACCACCATAGGATTCCACATTAGTTTTGTTTCCTCACACCATGTCCCCCCACCTTCCTTGCTGTGTCATAAAATGTATTCCTCCACCATCCTTGATTCTTTTATGTAATTATGCCCTTTTTTTGTTGTCTGCAGTATGCATTACACTTTGTATTCTGGGGCCCCTTCCTTCTGTTAAGTGTCTGTGTGTTTTATGTGTGTGCGCTGTTTTGGTGCCTCATTTTTCTGCATCCACAAAAGGCATCTGTCTTGTGTCCAGAAAATTGACAAGTGGTAACAGAGTGAAATGAGAGAGTTTCAGCACATACAAAGTCCTCCAGAATTAATGGCATACTCAGTCATGCACACAAAAGTGGCACAGAGTCCCCAGATTTTTTCTGCAGCCCCAGAAATGCATCCTCCATGTGTCCAGAAAATTGACAAGTGGTAACAGAGTGAAATGAGACTGTTTCAGCACATACAAAGTCCCCCAGAATTAATGGCACACTCAGTCATGCGCACAAAAGTGGCACAGAGTCCCCAGATTTTTTCCTGCAGGCCCACAATGCATCCTCCTTGTGTACAGAAAAGTGAAAAGTGATCATCTCAACTGGATTAAAAGGTGCCCTTTGGATGTACACTAATAGTAGCCTTGGTGAGTAGATATACTGTATATATATAGTTGTGTATTTTGTAGGTGATGATGAGGGGCGGTTGAACTTGACATGGACATGTACTCATGCTATTGTTCTGCATCACACACAGGTGACTCCGTCTCTGAACTGTTGTTGTGCACCGTACAGTGCTCAATGAGAATTTTTTGCACTTAAATGGAAATGGATAACTCTCAAGCACATGAAGGCAAGTATTTCTTTTTTTTGGGGGGGATCATATTTTCAGTTTTGTCTGTAAAGGTTTCTTATTTTTTTATTTCTTCAGAGATTTCATCAGCATCCTTCTGGAGTCCGGTTCTTAATGTTGGTCATGGTCATTGAATGAAACGACTTCTGCATGTTGCATGCGTGCCCAAGCTCAGGTCGGGAGGGGTGTGCCTGATCATGTTGACAAACTTTTTTGGATTAGGCCACTTTGACAGAACAACAAAGTATCATGAATTTTCCGAAAAAAAGAAATGAATGACTTTTTAAAAGTTATAACTTCATTGTTATGTGTCCCTCCCTGGTTCTCAAATCTCAAGCCCTATTGTCAACTAAGTTACATTTCAGAGACACATCTTGTCAACTATTAAAACAACCTGTTGTTTGCAATATTTGCAGCAGTCTTTACAAAGCAATGAAACAGATGAAATAAAATCTTCCTACTTACCAGAATGGATTTCACATGGACGTTACATCGCTTACTCTCCGTACGGTATAGCTACAGCATCTTTCCTAATGAGTAATATTAGCAATGGAGCCTGTTTTTGTTCTCCTGTAAAAGAAACAAAAAAAGTGTACTGTATGTGTTTTGCCACGGTGACTCTGAAAAGCTACAGAAAACAAAACAGACAACTTAAGGAAGTGAGGCAGCATAACAAACATGAGTGCACATACTCACTTTATGGTTTATATATTAAGAAGCTGGTGGTGGTAGTGGTGGTACACTGGTAGACTGGTAGTCCATGGTGGGCAGATAGACTCATGGTGGCAGCAGACTAGGATAATATCAGTCCCAGTATTGGTGGTGGTACATGAGGGGCAGACAGACTCATGGTGGCAGCAGACTTGGATAACATCAGTTCTGGTGGTGGTGGTCCGGGGTGGGCAGACAGACTCATGGTGGCAGCAGACTTGGATAACATCAGTCCCAGTGGTGGTGGTCCGGGGTTGGGGGCACACTGCCTTTTAAATACTGCAGTTAAAACCTGCCAACATTAACCACATCATCATCCTCATAAAGAAAACTGCCCTCACAGTCATTGATGTCTGAAGTCTGACCACTGGGAAATTCTTTCTCCATTGTGTCATCATCTACGTCAGTGGTGGGCCGTTTCAGGCAGCCACTGCCAGTGCCACTAGGATGCTCCATTTCCACATCAGCAAGACCACCATGACTAGGCCAGGGTATGAATACCGAGGTTGCAGTCTGTGCTGGTATGTGCCTCTCATTCATTTTAATGAATGTTAGCAAACAAACATTTGCAGGAGAGAGGTTTGTCTGACGATCCCTGACTATTGCACCTGCTGAGCTGAATACCCTCTCAACACTTGCCCTGGTGGGTGGGTGTGTGAGGTTCTTCAGTGCCACTGCAGTCAGCTCTGGCCATTCACTGACCTTTTCACTCCAGTACAAAAGAGGATCTTCACTTATTGTCAGATGCCTGTTTTCAGACAAATATGACAGCCATTCTCTGTGCCGCACTAAGTCCGATTGTTGATGCATCAGCCTGTTCCCCGGAATCACTGATGTCACAAATACCCACTTGGGACAAAGCCTCCCAAAGCAGGTTGATGCCAACCACTTTGGATGACAGAACACCAGGAACTACAGTCCCCTTACCTGTGCATGATATGCTTGCTGGTCCTCCAGCTACACCTTCAGCTGGATTATGCTGCTGAGGTTTGCAAACCTTGGCACGTGACTTCTGTGCCCCATGAACCAAGCGAACCAGTTGACCACTGATATTTTTTATCTGTTCATGCCCTCCCTCTAGTACTGATGTAATTCCACATTTGTATCGTGGGTCCAGCATTGTTGCCATGGCAAAGTTATCACCACGCTGAATGCTCACAATGTGACGATTCTGGTCGAATACTGTCAGCATGTGTTGCAGCAACATACTGCTATCACAATCTCCGGCAACATCAAGGCTATGATGCACATTCATCAATGTCTGCCTCAGTACCTGCAGCAGTGGAATTGATTGGCTAATGGAGGCAGAATCACCACTCACTGCCTTTGCGGCATGTTCAAAAGGCCGCAAAATTGTTATTACAGAGTCCATGAGGTGCCACTGTTCAGTCGTCATAGGCATGGAGGCCCCAGAATTGCCATGGCTAGTGTGCATAACAAGATATTCTGTGATGGCTTTGTATTGTTCATACAAACTCTGTGCCATGTATAACGTGGAGTTCCATCGGGTGACAACTTCCAGCTTCAAGCGGTGCTGAGGCAGGCTGTTTTGTATCTGCAACCGCCGCAGTTGGTCACGGGCCTTTCCAGATCTTGAAAACTGAGAGCAGATACGTCGTGCAATGGTCAGCATTTCCTTTATGTCAGGGTGCTGTAGAAACTCCTGAACCACAAGATTTAAACAGTGTACCTTGCATGGAACACGAAAAAAAACACCATTCGTGATGCATTTCACCACATTTGACCCATTGTCACTTGCTATGAACCCAGCTGTCAGAGACAGAGGGTTTAGCCATCTATCAATTTCAGTCAATACCATGTCCAATGTGTTCTCACCAGTGTGTGAACAGGTCACACTGCACATAGCAATTGTTGCAGGCTGGTGAATTCCAGGAAGATTGCTACCGCAACAATCCACCTTCCTACACTGATTAGTCACACTACCAGCATCACAAACAACCCCCGGCATCTGCGCCCAGTGTGCAGTTATATACAGATATGAACTCCCTGCTGTTTTGTCACTTGTCCACATATCCATACTTAACTGGATGAATGGAGAGGAGGAATGTTGAAGGGCATGTCTTACTGAGTCTGAGACAGTGCGGAACAACTCGGGAACAGCATGGGTAGAAAAGTATGCCCTGGATGGGACTTTCCATTTTGGACAGGCATGGGCGGCAAACCACCGGAACCCAGAATTCTCCACAATGGAGAAGGGCAAAAGATCAATTGCCAGCATTTCTGCTACAGCAGCATTAAGTTCACGTGACACTGTATGATTGGAGGGGGTACTTCAGCTTATGCGCAAAAACACTCTGTAACGTGGGCTGACTTAAACGTTTTATACGATGTGTGTTGTTGGTCACAAATGACTGTGCTCTGTGATGAATGGCATTGGCAGGGGGTGGAGTGTGGACATTTGATGAAGACGGTTGCACAGGTGATGATGACAGACCCAGAAATGATGTTATATTTTCGGATTTGCCAACCGGGGTTGATGTACCACTTGCACTAGACATACTGCATTCACCACCACCACCGCCACCACAAAAACTGCTACTCTCACCAGCACTGGACAACATTTCAAAGTCATTATGGTCCTCCACCTCATCATGCCTGTAGTAATCCTCTGCTCTTATTACTGCACTACTGCACACATTTAATTTCCTACTGGGCTTATCAGTCATGGAAGGGGATAACATGCTGGCTATGGTTGCCACCAGTGATATGGGTGAACGCCCAAGTCTGGTATTAACTGCCAGCTTGTGCTAGGTCCAAAGAGCCAAGTGTCTATTCTTAAGATGCGTATGCTGTCCTCCTGTCCAAGGATGGCTCCCCTTTTTACCTCGACTCACACTGTCATGGCAAACCTGGCAGATTGCAACTGAATCATCATTTGCATCTTGAACAAAAAAATCCCAAGCAAGGGATTGTGATGCACTGCTTTTAACATATCCATGATGATGTGGCTTATTTAAGTCTGTTATTTTAAACACTGAAGTGTGGGGGGGGGCCCGTGATGTTTCTGGCACTGCACACCTGGACTGCTGCTGACCACCACGACTACCTATCATATTGAGTACTAGGTCATCATCATCATCATCATCCACTAAAACTGATTACAGTAAATCACAAGTTTTTACGGCGGGGTGGGGGGATTCCTGCAAACAGATTCAGACACAAGCACTTTTAATTTATTTTTCTCCGGTTCCCAACTGGGGAAAATTAAATCATCATCTTATTCATCAGCATCACTGTCACACACATCCGCATCTTCTGCTTGGATGCTAACATATGGACTGCATGTTGCAACAACAGCAACATCATCATCATCAGCATCATCACATTCATCATCAGCATCTACACCACCATCACCTGATATTTTTTCACCACACTGTGAATCACTGTTGCATGGAAAATAAATGATGTTATTGCCATGGTGGATGGAATATAACACTGTATGCTATCATTGACATGATCATCAGAATCAGGTTCAGTTAATGGGGTGTAACAGGGAAGTATGACATCATCTATGCTGTCACTCACTTGCACTGCTTCACACTCAATATGCTTGGATACGGTACACTGGTCGGAATTAGAACTTGACGCAAAAATGCTAGTACTACCTCGACCACCACTAACACCAGTAACACTAACACCACTGGCTGGGAAAACATCATCTCCTCCAACTATCAGTGAAGCCACTGATTGGGCTGTAAAAAACATTGCAGGAGAAATACCTTTCCTCACATCAGCAATGCACTTCTTCATCTGTGTACTACTAGCATGCCCACAGACCCTCTTACTGCTAACATTGCCATGGCCAGAAACAGCTTTACTTGCACGTCTCTTTGCAGGCATTTTGGGGATCAACCACAAATATAGATTTTGATACGTTCACTTTCTGACTGGAGAGTCACTATTCGCTAGTTGGATGTGAAGCAAAATAAACAACTGTGGCTTCAGCAACAGATAAGGGACTACTGTGTTGTGACACTGTCATGGAATTAAAACAACTTCAGTAACCAGTGGTGCTGATGGGGTCACAAAAACAATCCAATCTGGTAAAAAATACCTTTTCAATGTGTGGGGGGCACTGAATACAGACAGTGCTGATTTTTACGGCACTACAAGCAGCAATGCTAAGAACAGAGAACACGATAGCAGTACAAAATCAGGCAGCTGCAGTGGATAGCAGGTTCACACTGCTGTGCTTAGTTGCACTTACACTGATCTGTGTCACAAATTTTAAAAAGTATATTATAGTTGATGCACGCAACACTGCACACACAACGCAGAACACGTCGTGTACAATGCTGAATGAGGAATGTGATGCAAATGCAAAAGTTCAGTGTACTCAGTGCCACATAATGTAAATTTGTCATTTAAACAACCTGACCGTATGAAATGCTGCACCACATTCACACAACAAACAGCAAGACAATTTGTACTATCACTGACAATTTTATTATGTGTACAGTAACACAGTCAGTTATATAACAAAAATATTACCAAAACACAAATAAATCACTAGTTCTCCAACTTAAATCTACCTACACACAGATACGCCCCTCCCCACACAGCACTCTTCATTGTCTTTCACCACACACACTCAGTGTTGTAAATTTACATTCATAATCCACACACAAACAAAAAGGCTTGATGATGTGAGCACAGGAGGGTTTCCTACAATCGATGAACTACAGTTGGATCCCCCCCAAAAAAGCAAAAATGCTTTTTGAACAGCTTTTAAAAGATTCCTACAGGCAGCTATCAGAGCACACTGTCTCCTACTCCTTCCTACTCTTACTACCTCGAACTGAGGCTGTGCAGATCAATATAGAGACCATGTGACCTGAACTCCCATGAATCAGTGCAAAATCCTCCTTCGGAGCTGAAAAACAAGGCAAAGTGAGGAGAAGTGAACTGCCACCAATGTACTTCGCCTTAAAATTTGAAAGAGAAGTGACCAGTGGAGACGAAGTAACGCGAAGTAGCTGTTTTCAATGCACTTCACGTTCCTCATTATAACACGAAGTACTCCACTTCGCATTGTGGAGCACTCCGAGAATCCACCTTTGCTCCGCGAATCACATTGCCGAGCGGATTGAGCCCACTTCGCTCACCACTGCTGGCCTATCTATTTTTACTTATCTGTATTGCTCCCTTATGACTATCCCATGCCTGCTTGAAGCCCTGCACTGTATTCATATCCATCACTTCCTGAGGTAGGCTGTTCCAAGCATCCACCACCCTTTCTGTGAAAAAGAACTTTCCCATATTACCCCTTAATCAGCCTCCCTCTAATCTCATGCTGTGTCCTCTTGTTCTGCTACTTTTGTTGTATTGAAACATGTTAGACTCTTTCACCTTGTTAATGCCCTTAAGGTGTTTAAATGTTTCTATCATATCACCTCTCTCCCTCCTTTGCTCTAGGGTATGCATACTGAGCTCCATTAATCTGTCCTCATATGTTTTCTGATGCAGTCCATGCATCATTTTGGTTGCCCTTCTCTGGACTGCCTCAATTTGGTTAATGCCCTTGTGAAGGCGTGGCCTCCAGTACTGCATGCAGTACTCCAGATGGAGCCTAACCGGTGTCTTTTAAAGAGGGATTATTACCGTCCTCTTCCAACTTGTGATACCTCTGTTAATAAACCCCATCATCACCCTAGCTTTACCTACTGCTTTAGTGGTCTGCTTGGATGATTTCAGGTCATCAGTGATGATGATGGCCAAGTCTCTTTCTTTTCTTCTGACTGTCAGCAACTCCCCTCCCAGCCTATAGGTGACTTCAGGGTTCTCTTCCCTATGTGCATGATCTTTCACTTCATTGCGTTAAACCCCAGTTGCCACTCTTTCAACCATTTTGCTAGTTTATCCAGATCTCTTCTCATTCTGCCCACCCCATCTAGATCATCTACTCTGTTGCAAAGCTTGGTGTCATCTGAAAACAGACAAACCTTACCCTCCAGTCCATCTTCAATGTCACTGATGAAGATATGGAAGAGGAATGGCCCCAGGATTGATCCCTGAGGTTTCCCCACGTGTGACTTGCATCTCTTCTGACTGTATACCATTTACCACCACTCTCTATTTTCTGCCCATCAACCAGTTTGCCTCCAAGTTGACCAACTTCTGACCCCCCCCGAGCCTACCCGGCTTATTAATCAATCTTCTATGTGGAACAGTATCGAAAGCTTTGCTGAAGTCAAGGTAGGTGACATTAACTACTCCCCCTTGGTCCACCACTCTGATTTCCCAGTCAAAGAAATGTATGGGATTAGTTTGACAGGACCTTCCTTTTGTAAACCCATGCTGTCTTGGATTCTGTGCTCCTATGGATTCCAGGTGTTGCACTATCCTTTCCTTAAGGAGTGCTTCCATAATCTTGCCCACAACTGAGGTAAGACTGACCGGTCTGCAGTTCTCTGCCTCCTCCCTGCTACCACTCTTGTGGAGCGGGATCACATGAGCCCTTCTTCAGTCTTTTGGTACCTCTTCTGTGCTCACAGACTCACTAAACAGTTCTGATAATGGATCTGCTAGTTCCAACCTTAGTTCCTTTAGTACCCTGGGATGTATGCCATCCGGTCCCATTGCGTTGTGCACATTCAGCATAGAGAGCTCTTGTAGGACACTTTCTTTTGTGAAGGGACTTGTGCACACCTCCCTCCCCTGTGTCCATGGTGCTGAGCTGTGGGCCCTGTCGTACCTTCTTCTCAGTAAATACTGAGCAGAAGTATCTATTTAGAATAGATGTTTTTCCTTGGACCTCTTCCACACACTCCTGCTTACCCCCTTTGATCTTAGCAATATCCTCTCTGGACTTTCTCCTTTCACTAATGTATCTATTGAAAGTCTTGTCCCCTTCTTTTACTGTTCATGCTAGTGTTTCCTCAGTTTGGGCCTTTGACTGTCTTACTGCCTTCTCTCCTTCCCTTAGGGAAGTTTGGTATGCCTCCCTATCTTCATCCCGCTGTATTCCCTTATATTTCCTGAAGGCCAAACTTTTGGCTGTGACCTTTTCTGCTACTGTTTTTGAGAACCAAAGTGGTTTCCTCCTTCTTTTTCTTTTCCTTTTCTCCCTAACACAATGGGATGTTGCTTCGAGTATTGCATCCTTAATGCTTGCCCACTTTGCCTTTACCCCCTTACCTGTATTTCTTCTTGCCAGTGCTAGCTTAACTCTGCTGGCCATCTTATCAAAGTCAGCTCCTCTGAAGTCCCATATTTTTGATTTGGAATAGGATGATTTGGTTCTAGTGGCCAAACTGAATAATACCATGTGTTGCTCACTGGTCCACAGATGACCTTCTACCTGGAGATCTGTGATCCTTTTCCTTGTAGTGTGTACTAGATCCAGTATAGTCCTGTCTCTTGTGGGTTGTTGTACCAATTGTTTGACGTCCTCCCCTGCAGGGAATCCACTATGTGTCTATTTCTGGCAGATGTTCCTGCTGGTATTGACCAATCTGTATCTGGCAATGTTGAAGTCTCCCATTATCAGAACCTCCCCTTTAGCTGTCATGTTTTGTATATCTTCTAACAGTAATGTGTCTATATCCTCCCCCAGGCCTGTAGAGAACCCCAGTTCATATGATTGTCCCATTTCCTGTTTCCAGGGTGATTCACAGGTCTTCTGGCTCGTTATGTGTATTCTGAATTTTCATTGACATAAAGGGCCACTCCCCCCCCTTTTTGCACCTCGGTCTCTTCTGAACAGTACATAGCCAGGTACTGAAGACTCCTAAGTGTGTTTACTGGTGAACCATGTCTCGCTAATGGCTACTATGTCCATTTTAACCTCTGCCATTGTTGCCTCCAAGTCTGGGATCTTGTTTCCCAGATGGCAGGCATTTGTGTACATGATCTTCCATTGTTCTGATTTCAGTGCGTTAGTTGTAAGGCAAAGTCCAGCTTTTTCCCCGTGTGTCATAGGGGGAGCCGGAGCTTTTTCCTTACCTGATGATGCAAATGAACTACAAACATGCTGAACTCCTGTTTGACCACTAGCTGAGCGGAGAGGGTGTTCTTCCTATTCAATGTATCGGGTGCTGCACCCCTCTCCCCATTTGCTAGTTTAAATATTCTGCAAAGACAACAAACTTCTGCCCCAATAATAGAGTAAGCAATGGCAATGGCTTTGCTTACTTAAATGTTAGTTTTTTATGTAATTATTTTACAGAATAATATGCATTTCATAAGTGCCATGTCCTGCTATTGAATTCTATTTCTTTCTTTTGGGGGGGACCTGGAAAGTGAAGGATATACAGGACAAGCAAGATGTCAGCAGGGAAATCAAAGGAAAAATAAATGTCCACCAGTTACTTTTTTATTCTGTACAGGGCAGGGGTATGAGTCTCACTGGGTACTGGATGACACACATCTTTGTTCTCTGTGATTCACTTCACAAGGTGTGAGCAGAGGTAACCATCAGCTTTCATTGTTGATTGAGTCATTCATCATACACAATGATTGAAGCATTTGATTTCTGTACTGCAGTCCACTGTTTGTGCAGTGTATCCAGTGCCCATCTGGCTGCTGGCAGACTTCCTTGAGGACCTGGGCACAGTTGATGTGGAGACTGTCATGAGTTCTGTGAGACAGGGTGTTTTCCCGGTGGCACTGAAGAAGGTGATAGTTAAGCCTCTTCCCTCTCTTGAATAAACTATCTTTAAACTGTATTATGACTGTGATTGCCACATAGATTGTTCATACTCAATATTTGCAATCTGTTATGATATGTCGAACATCCTGAGATAATTAGCAACATGAAGACTTATTTTAACTATCCTTATACCAGTAGCCACTGACCACTTTCCAGACTGATTTTGGTTTTATTAATTTAATTTAATTTCAGTTCTGAGCATGTTCTGTACAGTATCAAACAACTATCCAACAGAACCAACTGAGCATTCTTAGAATCAAAATATATAATCTTTATAACATGAAAATGGATTAATGTTTTTTCACAAACTAACAAAATGTACCATTCTGGGGCAAGCCCTTTTTACCCTGAAAGCTTCAAACCAAAATTCCAAACTGTCTGTGCTACATAGATACATAGACACTGTCAGCAGATTAGGGCCTACGGCCCACCCAGTCTGCCCATTTGAGCTTGTAAGTTCACTTTATGTTTTCCTAGAAGTCTGTTGCCCCTTACCCCTGACCTCCAGAATTACCTTATGTCTATCCCATGCATTCTTTCAGCCCCCACTACTTCCTCTGGCAGGGTGTTCCACTTGCCCAACACCCATTCTGTGAAGAAATTCTTCCTCATGTTTCCTCTAAATCACCCTCCTTCCAACTTCATCCCATGCCTTCTAATCCTGGAACGTGTTTCTCACTGAAAAATAGTGTATTCCTGCACTCTGTTCCTCCCTTTAAGATACTTGTATGTCTCTATCATATCCCCCCTCTCCCTCCTCTCCTCTAGGGAGTACAGTACATACTCAAGTCCTTCAACCTGTCCTCATAGGACTTTTGATGCAATCTTTGTTGCCCTCCTCTGAACCTTCTCTACCCTGTCTATGTCCTTACATAGGTAAGGTCTCCAGAACTGTACACTGTACTCCAGGTGGGGCCTTACTAGTGTCTTGTATAGTGGAATTATGACCTCCCTTTTCCTGCTGGTGGTGCCCCTGCCTATGCATTCTAGCATCCTATTTGCTTTACCTGGTGCCTTGCTGCACTGTTTCCCTACCTTGAGTTCATCAGAGATGATAACCCCAAGATCACTTTCCTGCTTGGTGCATGCTATATCCTCACCCCACAACTGATATGTCCTTCCAGGGTTTTTGTGTCCCATATGCATTATCTTGCACTTCTTTGCATTGAATATCAACTACCAACCCCCTGACCATTCTTCAGGTTTCTGCAGATCCCTCCTTATTCTGTCTACACCCTCTGGTGTGTTCACTCTGTTACAGAGCTTTGTGCCATCAGCAAACAGGGACATTCTGCCTTCTAGGTCCTGCGCAATGTCACTGACGAAGACACTGAATATGACTGGTCCCAGTAGTGATCCCTGTGGTACCCCACTGGTCACTCTTCCCTCTGTAGAGTGACAGCCATTTACCACCACCCTCTGTGTGCTGCCACCCAGCCAGTTACCTACCCACCACACTACTGTCCTGCCAACTCCCATATTCCCTAGTTTGTTTAATAGCCTTCTGTGTGGCACAGTGTCAAAGGCCTTGCTGAAGTCCAGATAGGCCATGTACACTGCCCTCCCCAATTCATCTCCCTTGTCACCCAGTTGAAAAATTCAATGAGGTTGGACTGACATGACCTCCCCCGTAAAATCATGCTGCTTTGGGTCCTGCAGTCCATTGGCAACCAGATGTTCCACCAATCTCTCCTTCAGAAGTGCTTTCTTGATCTTCCCCACTACTGAGGTGAGGCTGACTGGTCTGTAGTTCCCCACTTCCTCTTTGTTCCTGCTTTTGTGTAAAGAGGCTACATCTGCTGTCCTCCAGTCTTTGTGTACATCCCCTGTTTCCAGTAATTGGCTAAACAGGATTACCAGAGGCTCAGCTACCACCTCTCTTAGTTCTTGTAGGATCCTGGGGTGCACTCTATCTGGCCTCATTGCTATATCAACTCTTATTTCTTCCATTTCCTTCAGGAACCTTTCTCATGTAAAGGGACTTGTGTCCATTTCTGTACCATTCCCACCCTCTGTACTCCCTTCAGGCCCATTACCCTCATTTTCCTCAGTAAAGACAGAGCAGAAATACCTGTTCAATATGTCAGCTTTACTGTTGTCATCCTCCATGCAGTCCCCATCCTCCCCTTCAGTCTCACTATCCCTCACTTTGCCTTTCTTTTTTCACTTATGTACCTATAAAAAGTTCTATCCCCATGCCCACTGATTTTGCAATGCACTCTTCTGTCTGAGCTTTGGTTTCCTTTACTGACCTCCCTACTTCCCTTTGCTTCTTCTGGTACTTCTCCCTATCCCCTTCTGCGTGCATCTTTTTGTATTGCCTACATGCAGTCTTTTTGGCTTTCACTTTCTCCACTACCTCCTAGGAAAATCATAATGGCCTCCTCTTCCTTCTCCCTTTGGAAACCTGCTTAATGCATAATTCTGTTGCTCTTGTAATCCCCATTTTAAATATTGCTGACTGTTCCTTAACCCCTGATTCCTTCCCCATTCCCATTAATGCCTCTTTCAAGCATCTCCCCATTTTCCCAGAGTCTGCCCCTGTAAAATCCAGGGTACATGTTTTTGTGCGGTTTGATTCTGCTCCTTCTGTGATGTCAAACCACAGTGACTGGTGGTCAATGTTACCCAGGTGCTCCCCCACTGTTACCCTCATCACACTGTCCACGTTTTTGAGCACAAGGTCCAGTATTGCCTTCTGCCGAGTTGGTTCCATGACCAGTTGCTTGAAGAAGGCACATTGAAGGGAGTCCAGGATAAATCTACTCCTGGTTAATGCTGCTGGGAGACTCCACTCCATGTCTGGAATATTGAGATCTCCAACCAGCACCACCTCACCCTTGTCTGCCATCCTTTGGATGGCTAACATCAGCTCCCTATCTGTTTCTTCCTCTGGGGATGGTGGTCTATAGACCACCCCTGTGCTAATGGCTAGCCCCATTTTCCTTTCCAGCTTAACCCACAGTATCTCTGTCCCATTTTGTTCCTCCTGGATCTCTGTGGCCTTTATGCCATCTTTCACATATAGTGCCTCTCCTCCTCCTCCCTTCCCACCTGCCCTGTCCCTTCTGAATATGCTGTAACCAGGTATGGTCATCTCCCAGTCATGGTTGTCATTACACCAGATCTCTGCTGCAATGCCCAGGTTCGACTGTACCTTGACAGCCTCCAGATCCTCCATCTTGTTACTAAGGCTTCTGGTATTGGCTCACATGGCTTTCCATGATTTGAACTCCCTGGACTGTTTAGCTGCTCTACTCCAGCCCCCTCCCTGGTTGTCCTTTATCCCTGGTTCTCCCTGCTGTCTGTCCTTCTTTTGAATTTTGCCACCTTTCTTCCTATCTACCTCTTGAGTGCTTATTTCCATCTTTTGCACACTGCTTTGAAGAGATACCCACTCCTCCTGTTCACTGGTTCCACTGCTATCTGGGTGAGTGGGCAATTAGATACCCTCCTTGCTGGCCTGCCCCCCCCCCCTTGGCTAGTTTAAATGCTTGTCCATGTAGCATTTAAACTTATCATTGAGTGTTTGGATTCCCCTCCAGGATGTATGCAGGCCATCAGGCTTGAAAAAGGCTCCAACCCTCCAGGTGGGTCCCCAGTCACAAATGAATCCAAACCCTTCCTCACAGAACCAGTTCTTCAACCATGACTTAAAGTTCCTGGTGCATGCACCCCTATGCTATCCCATGCCTCTGACATGAGAAGGTGACAGAAGTATCCACTTGCTTGAGACCCCTCCCCAATTTCCTAAACTCTTCCTGAACTTCCTGGGGCTCCCCATATGCCAGGTCATTAGAACCTAGGTGGATAATGACATCAAGCTCACCCTCCCATCTTGCTGTCCTGGTGATCCACAGGATTTTCCTCCCATCCCTCCATGCCATGGCACCTGGTAGGAACCTCACCTCCCTTTTCTCCTGTTCCTGTGTTTCTAGCTGGATCCCTCTTATGATAGAGTCCCCCCAACAGGATTTGCTTCCTCCTCCTCTTGGGTCCACTGCTCTCCCCCCTAAGATCACCTCCTTGGTTGACCTCCACATCCTTCCTTTCCACTTCTCTGGGTACCTTTGTTTGGTTGTCCCCATTTGCCAGTGTGGTATATGAGTTCTGGAGTGGAATAGGATCTGGGATGTGCCCCTGCCTGACCGCCATAACAGTCCCCGAGCCCACTGTCATTCATTTTATATACCTGGATATTGTGGCAGTCACTGAAACATGGTACACAGAGAACCATGAGTGGGATGTCAACATACAAGGATACACAGTCTACAGGAGGGACAGGGGTGGGTAAAAGAGGAGGAGGAGTAGCTCTGTATATAAGGGAAGGGATTAAAGCAACAGAACTAAAGAGTAAACAGGAAGTTGATGAATCACTATAGGTCACCCTGGAGACAGGAAATGGCACCACAATCCACATGGGGGTTGTGTACAGACCCCCAACTCAGGGGGAGGAAATGGACAAGGAAATGATAGAAGGCATCCTTAAAATGTCAGCAAAAGGAGAGATATTCTTGATGGGGGACCTGAATATACCAGATGTTAACTGGAGTACCTTTGCTGCAGGCACACCCAAGAGCAGGGTAATTCTTGATGCCCTACAGGGGGCATGCCTCAGACAGCTAGTGTTGGAATCCACTCGCAAGGAAGCAATCTTAGACCTGGTACTGTCAAATGGGGAAGGAGAAAGGATCTTAGATTTAGACGTGGGTAGCCATCTGGGAACAAGTGACAACCAAGCAGTGTGGTTCACAATAAACACAGCCATAGAGTCAAGCCATACAAAAACAAGAGTATTGGACTTTAGGAAGGCTGACTTTGGGAAAATGAGAGAGTGCCTCAGAAAAGCACTAGCAACTAACACACCACTCTAGAGATGGCAAGACAGAAAGATGGCAGCTGCACGCTAAGCTAAGAGTCAGCTGTAGCAGGGAGTTTGTGTGCTTTGTGCAAGACTTTAGTAAGGTATGCCACCATTGCCCTACCTTTGATTTTCTTGCTAACATTCTCCTTTCCACACTTTCTTGTGCTGCGAGGTTTCCTCTGTTCTTTGTTTTTTGGTCTTGTTTTACCCCCAGAGCAAGAGGAGTCAGTGGAGGAGCCTGTTGTAACTGAGGGAAGGTGACGGTAACCCCACTGGGTGGTCAGTGACTGACAGAGACCGAGAAAATGTGGAAAAGTGGAAAGGAGCAGAGAGAAGTGTAAAATGTGGAAATTAAGTGACTGAACATTTGCAGAACAGAAGCAAGTTTTAGAATTCAAGGGTGAGTAGAACTGATATTGAGCAGAAAAGGAAACTGAGAACATGAGAGAACACTAGAAGTGTTTAAATTAGAAGCTTCAGCAGTGCTGATTAAAGACTGCACAAAAAGCATATATTTATAACTACAGCGTGTATCGGGGAAGTAAATTCTCTCCGTTTTTTGTTCTTTTTAGTAATTCTAATGATGATGCTAGAAGCTAGTGTTTGTGCTTGTGTAAAGACTCTCTGACACTCTCTGATATTACTATTGATTTCCTGCCCTCTCTGAGAGCATTGGAGGTTGACTGTGGGGTTTATTTCCCAGTCTGTTTCTTAAATTGTTCTTCCCCGCTCATATCCTTCCACCTTTTTCTTGCATCGCCGTATTATGGTTTTGTCCTTCTAAGTGCACTGATAAGTGTATCTTGTATTTTGTATTATTCTGCATATTTAGTAATTATTAAATTCAATTTTGGGGGTTGATCTAAAACAGAATGGGATTAGCTATACTATTGCATATAATGTTATGATGCCGTATGCCGAGCCTGTGATTAGACCTGATTAGGCTAATTGAATGGAATTAATTGAGCTGGAAGGGTTGCATGGATTACATGATCTATGTTAATTGTTAATGTTAATTGGGTGCAGCTGAAGCTGCTTATGCTTGTTCCTTATAACTCGGTTGCCTAGCATTCTACCTTAATGCAGCATTCTACTCTCCTTTCTGGAGGAAAAGGACACTAGGCACTGTTCTTAGGTGGCAAAACGCTGCTAGTTAATCCCATTTTGTGGCAGCTGTGTGTTGGTCTTGGATGTATTTTACTTGTTTTATTTGCTTTGCGAATAGAAACAACTTAGGTAAATTATATTATTTTTTCCTTTTTGTTATATGATCAGTAATAACTGGATTCTTTATTATATTAATTAGGATTTTTCCTATTTTATTGTTTGCTGATATTGATCTATTTTTATATATTTACATTTATATCGTATATTTGCTTAGCAATTAAGTGTTGAGATTGAGTATTAAGATCTCTTTTATTTGCCTTTTTTAAATCATAGCAATAATAATGATGATGGATGACTAAAAGCTGGAAAGATATTATGGACCTGTCTAATGCAGTGTGATTTTGGAAGCACCTCTGATTTCTTGTGACGGCATCACTTCTGTAAGAGGCTTCTGTGAGACAGTTAAAAAGAACCATTGATCTTGGAACTTGGATCTTGGACCCTAGCAGCTATGAATAGTTCTACCAAGGGGGTCTAAAGATGTTTTCCCAGATTATACCAGGTCTTGAAAGTTGTGACCTATGAATAGTTGATAAAAGGAAAATGATGAAAAACGATCAAAAGAAAGGGACTTGGAGTACTCTATTCTGTCTATCTTGAACTTGATGTAAACTGAAATTTTAAAATTGGAAAATGTAATGATTAAACTGATGCTAATGGTTAATACCCTCTGCTAATAATTGACTGAATTTGAATATTGTGATTATTTGATGATCTTTGTAATTAACATTTAATTAGTATTTAAACATATACATTTTAGATTTTATTTTAGAATAAGAAATGTGTATTTGTAATAGATCTTAATTCACAGTATGGCAAATAAGAAGAAACCTAGTCCAAAGGGCCAAAAAAAGAAGGGGAAAACAGGTTTAATGCCCAAACATATGCCTGATGGTACAAAAAATATTACTAACTACTTGATTACAGCAGGTTCCCAGTTAGAGTTAATTAGTGCAGAAAGCATAGTTCAGGTTAAGGCCTCTCTAATACCGAATAAGACATCATCCCCAATTAGAGGGTCACATTCCTTGCTTCTCACTTTTGAGCACCCTTTAAGGAGAGAAATCCATAATCTAGAGAATATGGAGGAGGGAGCTATTTTAACTAAGTATAACAGTGTGGACTTACATAAAGATTTGATTAATAAACCTCTTTCCCAGGATAAGAACCACTGCATACAAACAATAAAGGGGAACCAAAGACATGGCAGTTTAAATTTAGCTATAGATATGGATTCCCATAATGCTTTTAATGGACAACTGCCAGAAGAGCTTTTTTCATGGACTTTGAGAATTTTATTTCCCCTATATAGATTCAATGAAACTTGATCCACACACTTTATACTCCTTGGCTATTCCACATTTGTGGGAGAATGATAGCAAGGAAGGGAATACAAATACTCAGCCACCTTCAATAATAAAGGAATGAAAATTGGAAAAAAATGTTCTAAACAATAAAGAATGAGAACCCACTCCCATTGGGACAGACTACCTGAATCAGGTTTTGGATGAGATCTCAGTGATTAAGAATGCAGTGGTTAAACAAACAGATATTTTAAATCAGATACTTGCAACATTAAAAGCTAGCGATGGAGAAATGAGAATTTCAGCTAAAGAGAAAGAGGGACATGGAACATATGATTTGATGGATAAGGATCTTCAGACTTGTACACAACTAAATAATAACAGTTCTCAGGGGAGGGATTGGGTATTGTTAATAATTCTAGGAAAATGAATACAAGAGTGCAGGAATTCATAGAACATAAGAGACTTGCAAAACAAAAAGGAATTTTAAAACAAAACAAGGGGAGAATTAAGGAGACAACTGCTCTGATAGCAGAGAAAGAAAAACTGGCAACACAGAGTCTGGTTGAAGAAATTCGGCTATATAAAAAGGGGAATAAGGGAAAGGAAAAGGAGTAAGGCAGCAGTATGACAAGAAAGACTAAATTGCATCTACTTCTGATTTACAGAATAATAAAGGGATATAAGTGGAGATAACTAAAAATAGTAAAAAAGTGAATACAAGCATTCAGACTAGTAGGATATGGTTAGAGGATGATCTTCCAGTTAAGACTAATGATGGGTTTCCCATAGGATTACATGAGTCTAAATCTGCAGATGTCAAGGATAAAGACATTTCCCAAGGTATCAGGTTGCCTATGAACTTTCTTGATGGTATCCCCAAAAACAAAAGAGAGAATATAGTTACACTAAAATTACTGGTATACAATTTATGTAAAGGAGTGCTGGGAGCCAAGTTTATATGGAATGATATTAGCTCCACATATAGATACCAGACAGGACCAGATAAAGGTATGATTTGCTTGGTCTTGAAATCAAATAATTTAAGGAGATGTTTACTGACTATAAAACAGGAGTTCAGGGATTTGGGTGCAAATTTATATGATACAACACTGATGTTAGGGGAAAATAGGAAACGTAGAAAGGATAATATTTACAACATCAGGAAAATAGTTGCAAGGGGGATCAACTTAGAATTAAGTAATGGGAATAAATAAACATCTATCCCTGTAACACTACAAACTAGAATTACTGAATTTGTTAAGCCTATAGAATTTACACATGTCCTGAGAGGAGAGAAATAACCCCCACAGAACAACTGTTTTAGAGGTAGGAAAACTATAGGACAAATAATTAATTCAGAAAAAATACTATAAGTCTCTTCTTGTTTAGACAACTCTTATACCTTAAATGAAGAGTCACATATTGAATCTGTTAGTACTAAGTCTACCATCTCAATTAGTTCCAATTGACAGCAGAAAGATCTACTAATTATCAGTTGGAATATAGCAGGCCTTCCAGGGAGATTCACAGACTCTGGCTTTCTAAAAAAACTAATAGATCATGATATAGTTCTTCTCCAAGAAACCTGGCTGTTAAGAGAAGACTTTTGTGTACCAGGGTATAGGAGCTGGACTAAGAGGGCAATAAAAACACATAAATGTGGTAGGCCAAAAGGAGGGCTACTTATATTGGCCTCAACTAGAAAAATTAGAGCGTGTATACAAATAGAATTTGATAACCCCTTGATACTAATAGTGAAATTTGAATTGTCCAATCAAGATATGCTTATAATCCTAAATATTTATATTCCCCCTTTGACATCTATGGAAATAACAAAGTCCAAGGCCTCATTTCAAGAAGCAATTATACTCATACAGACAACCTATCCAGTGGCAACTATATTGATTATGGGTGATTTTAATGTAAGAATATGAAAATTGCAAGAAATAAATTACCCAGTTTGGCTCCAGGATGATGTATTCAAAATACCTATAAGAGATTCCAGAGGTAACATGGTAAATGGGAAAGGTAAAAAAATAATTAACTTAGTGGCAGAATTTAATTTGAGAATCCTAAATGGTACAGTACAAGGAGATAAACAAGGGGAAATTACTTTTCCAACAGTAAGAGGTGGTAGTGTCCTTGATTTAGCTTTAATAGATGTATTCTCTTTTTCTTGAATAAATAAATTTATTATTTCCCTTACATGGGAAAGTGATCATCATCCCCTAATAGTTCATTATAAAAATTGGAATGAGGTTAACCAGGTCTGTCTAGTGGATCCACAAAAAGCAGATGAAAACCTTATAATATTTAATAAAAAGTTAATAAGGTGGACTCCACAATTAACCCTGTTTATTAAACCCCTTTTAGAGAATTGGGACACTGAGAAGTTAGGAGCAGATATTAATCCAGTACAGAAATATAATAAGTTAATATCCTATTTAAAAAGTCATATTTATAAAAAGAAGGCAAACAATATTAATACAAGAAGACGAGGGACAAGAAAGGATGTGCCCTGGTTTAATAAGGAATGTGAAAATCATAGAAATGTGATGAATAAAATAGGAAGGTATTCAAAGAAGACTACTGACTGGTACCCTAGAATATCCATGAAATGGCTTAAAAAAGAATATAAGGACCTTATGAATAAAAAGAAAAATCAATATTTATTTATTTATTTATTTGCTTTTGTTAACCGGGTAAGCACACTAGACAGCCAAGTGCATATTTTCAGGTGCGACCCGGCCTATTTTCAAGTGCAACCCGGAATATAGGAAGGGATTATGGTACAGATTACAAGAAACAATAATAAACAAGGATAGTAAATCATTCTGGGAAATGGTAGCATTAGAAACTGCTAATATTGATATAAATACACATTCAGTTATTCCTGTTAGTATTTGGGAAGAGTTTTTTTATCAAGAAGTATGAAGTACCAAAAAATTGACCTTTATTTTTTCTCCCTAAATTGCCTTCTGATCTTATAATAACTGTGGTAGAGGTGAAACAGGCAATTATAGCACAAAGGAAAATAAGGCCGCAGGTATTGATTTGCTGGGAGCAGAATTTTTCCAGACCCTCCCTGACTGGTGGACCAATAAACTGACTAAACTTTTTAATTATATATTAGAAAAAGGAGTCCTTCCAGATGAGTGGCTGATTAGTTTGATCATTCCAATTTATAAGAAAGGAGACATTAATAACCCAGGAAATCATAGACCCATAAGTTTATTATGTATTGCGGAGAAAATTCTTACTAGAATTATTCTACAGAGACTGGAGAATTGGGTAATGGAGAATAATGTGATCTCTGAAGAGGAGGCAGGATTTAGGAAAGAAAAGGGGACTATGAATAATATATTTATTCTTAAATTTCTTATAGATAAATATTGTATACAACAAAAGGTAGCTTTATACACTGTTTTTCTGGACCAGAAGTCAGCCTTTGACAACTTGAATGGGGGATACTATGGGCTTCATTGCAACAGTTAGGTATCCAAGCAGAATTACTGAATGTATTAAGGTGTATACATGATAAGACTTATGCCTTGATTAGGATATCAAGAGATGGTCATGCCTCTCAGCCAATCCCCCTGGGTAAAGGGGTTAAACAGGGCTGTCTACTGACACCATTATTATTTAACTTATATTTGGAGAAATTAATAAGGGAAATAAAAGTTATAAATTGTGCAGCACCTAGCATATAAGGAGATAAAGTAAACATTTTGGTATATGCAGTTGATATTATGCTATGTTCCTTAACTAGAACTGGAATAATTCAGGCCCTGGAAAGGTGTATTCACATACGTAGAGGCTTGGAGTTGACTGTAAATAGTGAAAAATCAGCAATTCTGATTTTTGGAAATAAAAAGAAAATTTAACAAAGGAGTTGGGTTATAAGTAATCTAAGCTTTGAAATAAGAAATGAATACACCTATCTAGGGGTCATTTTTGATGTAAAAGGATTATGGAATTTGCATCTTGGTTGGTGTAAGAAGCAAGCAATAAGTTCTTCTCAAGCTATTTATAGATTTGCTCAAAAATTTGCAGGCCATTCCTATATGGCTCTTAAAAGAGCTTTTGAGTCTAAATCCATGGGTATAGTATTATATGGATCAGAAATTTGGGCCTTTTCGGAGAATGCACTAATATTAGAAATGGTGCAAAATATGTTTTATAAGATCATTTTTGATTTACCCTATAAAACACCTACAGCCACACTAAGAACAGAATTTCATATTATCCCAATATATATACGAGCACAATTTAGGGCCCATGGCTGGTGAAAAAAAATTATGTTGGCACCACCAAATACATTATTATCTAAATGCTTGATAGAAGCAAGAAGTAAAAGTAAGATTATACTGGGGGGATGGTTTCAAGACCTTAATACCCGAATAATTACATTGGGTATGCCCCCAATTTGGGATGTCTTGACTATGAATATTAATCAATATATAAATACGGTTAAGCAGAGGATAAGAGATATTTATTTTCAAAGAGAATTCAGTAAAATAAGAGAGATCCCTTACTTTGAAAGTTATATAGGCTATAAGCAAAATATAGAATGTGAACTCTATTTCACTTTCTGTGAGAATACTGCCCAAATAAATGCTTTATGTAAATTTAGATTGGGAATAATTAAAGTAGATTCTAGAAGAGAAAATATTTTTTTGCTCCAGCAATAAGATATGTCTTTGTGATTCTATTACTGCCATAAACATTAGTCATTTGATTTTTGATTGTCCACGACTTACAAAAATCAGAGAGCAATTGCTGAAACCAATTTGGGATCATCTAGAAAATAATAAGCCCAGAAATGTGCTAGAACGTATACTATCTTCTAATAAGCCTGCTCACGTGTATGTAATAGCTAAGTTTGCTAAGTTTGCACTGTATAACTTAAATAACTAGAGGCTGAAAGAAATGGAACTTTTTTAAATTGTATTGTGACATGATGTGATTTAAATTTATAATTTTAGTGATGTAGTGTATGTTATGATTTTCTTTTCTATACATACTTTAATAAAGAACCTTTGAACCACTAGCAAATGGGCAAGAAGGAGGGGTGGAGGAACAATGGGGAATAATCCAAACAGCCATCGCTGTGGCAACAAGTCTTTGTGTGAAGCAAATCAATAAAACAAAATGAAGGAAAGAATCACTATGGTTCTCAAAAGAGGTGGCAGGGACGGTTAAGGAGAAAAGGATAGCATTCAGGAAATATAAGGAAACACAGAAGGAGCAGGACAGATAACTTTATCAGTTAAAGCAGAAGAGGCAGGGAAGGCAGTCAGAATAGCAAAGGCACAAACTGAGGAAAAGATAGCCAACTTTGTCAAGAAGGGGGATAAAACCTTTTCTAGGTACATTAGGGAGCGAAGAAAGACCAAGGAAGGAATACAGAGACTTAATAAAGGGGAGGGAATGTGGGCGGAGAGTGACAGTGAAAAAGCAGGGAAACTGAACGAATATTTCTGCTCAGTATTCACAACAGATGAGGAGGGGGAGGTACCTAAACCACACAAGGGAGAAACTCTGAATAGGGGGGTCGATACCAATCCATTCACAGAAGAAAGGGTATTGAAAGAACTCTTGAGACTGAGAGTGGACAAAGCAATGGGGCCTGATGGGATTCACCCAAGAATACTAAAAGAACTAAGGGTAGAACTAGTAACACCACTGACTACTGTCTTTAACAAATTATGGGAGGATGGAGTGGTACCTGAGGACTGGAGGAGCGCAAATGTGATTCCACTTCACAAAAGTGGGAGCAGGGCAGAGGCAGGAAACTACAGACCAGTTAGTTTGACCTCAGTGGTAGGGAAAATGATGGAATCACTTCTGAAGGAAAGAATTGTTGAGTACCTAGAGGCCAGTGGGGCACAGGACCTAAGGCAGCATGGTTTCACAGCTGGAAGGTCATGTCAGATGAACCTAATAGATTTCTTTGACTGGGTGATCAAAGTAGTAGACCAGGGAAGGGCTGTAGATATAGCATACCTAGATTTTAGAAAGGCATTTGACACAGTCTCACACAAAAGATTAATATACAAGTTAGCCAGTCTTGGAGTGGGTCCCAAGGTGGTAGCCTGGATAAAAAACTGGCTGGACAACAGGAAGCAAAGGCTAATAGTAAATGAAGTCGACAGTGAAGAAAGGAGGGTAACTAGTGGGGTACCGCAGGGTTCGGTACAAACAATAAAAAAGAGTCAAAACAAATGTTGTGCTGAGGGTTGGGTTCCTCCCCCTTATGCCCCTTCTACTCCACAACCCCTGCTAGTCCCTGTGCTTAGCTCCTGGCAGTCAGATTTAACAGGGCATATAATTAAGAGTGGGGAGTGGGGGAAGATGGGAGGAAATTTGCAGCAATTAAAGACAGCAAAGGAATATACCACCACTACAAGCACACTAAGCTAGAAAATTTTCAATAGCCCAAAAACAATTCTAAGTAAAGACAGCAAGAAATTACAGTGCCACTTAAAGCCCACAATCTAAGTTTAAAACAAAAACAGCAATGAGCAGTTACTGCAAAGCACTGAAATGAATCTGGATCCTTCCTCTTCTGGCTTCTTCTGAGAAAACCAAAATCAGCTTACTATCTCAAATGTGATTTTGCCCCACCTCCAGTTATCACATAGCTGAGGTCAGAGGTCAGACAATTAGCACCCTTACCCAAACTAGCGGGCAAACCAGACATGACAAGACTTGATATGCAGCAATTAAAGACAGCAAATGAGTACACCGCCACTACAAGAATACCATAAATAGGCTATAGGTGATGACAGAAAAACAGCTAAAAAAAACTGACTTTTCTTAAAAATGCACTATCCGGATCTCATAATCTGCACATCTGACTGGAATGAAACTTGTCACTTCAAGATATCGTGCCCCTAAGACTTTGCATGCAAAATAGTGTGCAATTCCATTGAACGGGGAAAAGCTATTAAGGTGCAAAGTTCGAGGTTTATCATTAAACAGCCTGCTCATCCCTAACTATAGTGCAGCTACTACAACACTGTATACTGAACGTAGATATAATAGCTTCACCATTGTTCAACAAAAACATTGCACAAAATTTTGCATGCACATTCTGGGGGGCAGGGTGCTTTTATTTCCAAGTTTTGTTCTAGTCAGACGTGTAGATTCCAAGATTCAGATAGTGTGTTTTTAGGAAAACGGGGGATTTTTGCATTTTTTTTTTTTTTTTTTGTCATCACTTACAGCCCAGATCGTTTCCAATGTGGGTCTGAAATTTTCAGTGTAGAAAGGACTTGCCCCAGAATCATGTGTTGCAGTGGTTTGGTGAAAAAGTATCATTATATTCCCAAGTTATAATGACTTGAAATTTTGGTTCACCCACAAGAGCATGCTCAGAACTGAACATTTTAAATCCATATAACTTGAGAACAGATTGAGACTTTTTTCACTAAACCAATGAAAGACACCATTCTAGGCAATCCCTTTCTACCCTGAATATTTCAGACCAAACTTCCAAACCATCTGGTCTGCAGGCTGTGAGAGAAAAACAACAAAAAAAACCTGATTTTTCCTAAAAATGCACTACAGTACCAGGATCTCAGGATCTGCACATTTGACTGCCACAAAACTTGGCAAATCAAGACACCTTGCCCTCTAGACTGTGCATGCAAAATTGCGAGCAATTATGTTAAATGGGGGCAAAGCTATTAAGGTGCAATATTAGGGGTTTAACATTAAACAGCCTACTCAACCCTAACTACAGTGGCACTACTGCAACACTATAATATTTATAGTTCGGGAACAGCCTTTGTTTTTATGGATTAATAAACTTTAAAACTGCTCTGCTCAGCCGGCCCAGTGGCTTTGGGGGCTGAGGCGCTGGACGTCTTACCTCATGCCACACTGGTGACCCGTGTTCGGGAATGAACATGGGTCACCGGGGGTTGGTGGGGAGGAGAAGGATCGAGCATCCTTTGGACTGCTGTCCTTGTCTGGAGTGGGGGGACATTAGCTGCCGGTGTTCCACTGGCCCCTAGCGGCTGCTGGGGGGCAGCGCACTGATGCTACAGCCAAAGGGGAGGAGACGGGGCAGACGCTTGGTGAGAACGCGTGTGGAAGCATGAGTGCTCTCACTGCAGGCAACATTGCACGCCCTGCCTCCACACAAGGGGAGAAAATTGGAAAAAAAAAAAACAGCTCCAGCAGAATGAAGTGGTCCCTGCAGTGCCACCTCCGAGAAGGCACCTCCCTGTCTAGGATCCGTTGGAGTGGCTTGAGTCGCTCCCCACCACCCTGCCACGAAAGCTAAGTCATGGGGTGCACAAAGGAGGGGGTCTAACCTTCGGGGCTGTGCAGGGGGACAACTGAAGGCAGGCTTGCAAGCTGGGAGCTCTGGAAGAAATAATACATCAAAAAAAAAAACTGCCCTGCTCATTAGCTGCCTAAAACTGGACATTTCAACATAAGAGTATGGCAACATATCAGCTGATAGCATTTGTGCCAAATAGGCATTGAGTGCATGGGGTCTGGGTGGTTACAGTGATATTTTATGCTTTTGAAGACAGCCTCAGTTATATTAGGTTGCAATAGTGTTAGGGGTGCATATCAGGATCATCGTGCAACATATAACTGGGATAGATAATTACAACCTAGGGTAGGTCGCATGCATTTGCCCCTTGATAAATATCCAGAAATCAAAGTAGCCTATTTTGAAACTTTACTGGCAAGAGTGCAGGTGTCAGGTAGAGATGTAATGTTTCCAGTGCTATGGCTACTATTATCTATGTCCCTAACCATGGTTTCATCATACATCGTTCCCCTATGACCAACAAGAGGTCACCTCAGTCCTAACTGAGTTTCCCCTGTCATGCTACTGGCACTTAATTATGTGTTTGGTTTTCATATGGCTACACTGACCCCGTAGTTCTGAGATGTGATCCAGCTGTGCCATGGATGACTTGAGCTTTACAGATCTGGTACACTGCAACTGACAGCTGCTTCCTAACACATGGCATTTGACTATGTTGAGGGGACATGACTGGGACTGCACCTTTGATATTATGACCACCCATGCCTCCACTGCTAACTCCCATAACATTGTCCCATTATTGTTACTTATCATCGTAGCCCTGTTATACATTAACTGTTTTATTTTTTCATCTTGTATGTGCCCTTATCACATGGATCACCCTCAGCATTCTCCTCCTCCCACCCCTCACATTCATGGTTCCTTTCTCATTTATAGAATGAAATCCTGCGGGCCTCTCTCTGTGGCTCCCAGTGTCAATCCAGGACTGGATTGTGTAGATCTGAACAAACAAATACAGCTGCTTCCAGTATTGATATCCTTGACTAAATCTTCCATCTCCTCCTAATGTATCTTCTCCACTCCATCATCTACCTCCTCCAGTGCCATTTTCTCCACTCCATCATCTACCTCCTCCAGTGCCTCCTCTTCTAACACCTCACACTGAGAATCATCCAAAATTATCTGAGTCTGAGTCTCAGACTCGACAGTGGCCTGACTTCGAGACTCCACCCCTCCTTGTGATTGGGATATCACAAGCATTGCTGCCATGTCACTTGCTGATTGTTTTACAATGCAACCACTCTGTCTGGTCGCACTACTCCCACTACCTGTGACTTCTCTTACACCTTCATCAGATGGAACAACAGCAGCCATTTGTCTTACTGGATCTGCGGTCAGCATGTGCACAAAAGTGGGCTGCGAAACATGAATGTTCGATGATGCTGCTGCTGCTCTGTTACTGGCCACATTGCCATCTCTTCCTTTGCCTACCCCAATGATGGAACTCAGCTGCACAATACCATGCCCTGAGCTGCATTTCTTCAAAGTGATACTGACATTGGAAATATTATTCAAGGTCAGAAACAGAATCAATTTAGTTTATTACAAGGGAAAAAAAAATCTGCTGAGAAAAAAAAAATATTTAAAGCAGCAGCTCTATGGTATCTCAAATGTCAGATGTATTTTCAGAGTGACACATTAGCAATTAATTCCTTAATTATTTGAGTATATATAATATTATTCAAAATGACACAATTTTATTTGTCAGACTGTGCCTGACTACAGATCTTTCTCTCTCTGTCACTCTCAGTCTGCAGCTGGTGGTTAGAACAGCCCTTTCCCTGTTGTCTTGGAGGGAAAACACAGCTGCAACAAACACATTAAAAAAACACAGACACAAATATTATAAACCAAGAAAATAATACACACACCACATACACCACTATTACTTTTTACACTAGCCTGTGGTAAAAGTACTTGATGAAGCAAGTTTTGGGGACTTTGAAGCACAGTTTACAGTATGTTTTAACAACAGCAGAGCCAATTCTTCTCTTTCAAATGCCTACATAATTCAATTCAATTCATCTTTATTTATAAAAAGTGCTATTCATGCTGATCATAGCGCTTGTACAATAAAATTACATAAAGTCGTACTTAAAACTATAAAACCATTTCACAAAATTCATCAACATCTCAGTAACTCAGTAAACAGGAAATGCCACAGCAAACAAATTCATATTTAGGGCTGTTTTGAAGCTCTCCACCATCAGGCACTCCTGTATCCGATGAGGTAGAGAGTTCCACAGGGTAGGGGCCACAGTTGCAAAAGCCTGGGCCCCAGATGTCTTCAACCGAATCCTGGGAACATTTAGCAATCCCTCATCGGTGGAGCAAAGTGGTCAGAGGGGGCAGTAGGGATGCAGGAGCTCTTGCAGGTAACTCGGACTCCATCCGAGTAGGGCTTTATAAGTCAGCAAGTTGACTTTAAAGGTGATCTGCCACTAAACAGGCAGCCAGTGCAGTCTGCGCAGCACCGGCGTTACATGGCTAGATCGAGACAGCCCTGTCAACAAACTGGCTGCAGCATTCTGCACCAGCTGTACATGGTGGATATCAACCCCAGGAAGCCCTAGGTACAGGGAGTTACAGTAGTCAAGGTGGGAGGTCACAATGGCGTGGACCAAAGTAGGTAGGTTGCCCAGTGGAACAAGGTGCTTAATCCAGACAATATTCTTCAGATGGTAAAAAGAGGACACCTGAGAATGCAGTGTCAACCCATCATCAAGAAAAATGCCCAGATTCTGCACCCATTCAGAGGACAACAGCTGGCTACCCCAAGCTAAAGCCCAGAGGCTGACCCTCCACTAATCCCTCTGCCCGATGACCCAGATCCACCAACAGAACCTCAGTCTTATCTGGGTTCAACCTCAACCAGCTGGAACTCATCCATTCATGGATTTTGGCAAGGAAGTTGTTAAACACAGAGACTGCACTATTTTGCTCAGGCACAATGGACAGGTACAGCTGGGTATCATCTGTATAACAGTGAAAACCCAACCCATACCTCCTAACAATGTCTCACAATGGCAGCATATACACCACAAACAACATGAGTGACAGCAGAGAGCCCTGCGAGACCCCACATGGCAGAGAGAATGAGTCAGAGGAATAAATCCCCAACACCACCCTCTGAGATCTGCCAGTGAGGAATGACTGGAACCATCTGAGGACTGTACCTGACAGGCCACAGATCCACCACAGATGCTCTAGCAACACCACATGGCCCATGGTGTCAAATGCCACAGAGAGATCAAGAAGAACCAAGATGGTACGGCTTTTCTGATCCCTCACTATCAGGAGATCATAGAACACCCGAACAAGAGCAGTCTCTGTGCTATGCCTCTTCCGAAAACCTGACTGGAGAGAATCTTAGATGTCATGGATGGTAAGATGATTCTTCAGTTGCCGCACGACTGCCTTCTCAATAACCTTCCCCACAAAAGGGATGTTAGCAGGATAGTCTGGGTCGAGAGAAGCTTTCTTAAGGAGGGGTGTCACTACTGCCTCCTTCAGAGTGTCCAGAAACTCCCCTGTCTCTAACGAACACCAGACAATCTCCGCAAGGACAGGGCCAATGACTTCAAAACACCCCACAAGGAGGCGGGTTGGACCCCGGTCCAAACTACAGCTGGTCAGATGCATACTCTGAATAATCTGCATAATATCTACATTCTCAAGCTGGTCAAAGTCAGACCAGTCAAAATAAGGAACTGTAACCTCTCTCTGGCCACCGCCACCCCCAATAAAGCTTGCCAGCCAGATCTCGGACCTGATGTTGGCCACTTTATCAGCAAAAAATCGAACAAACCCATCACACTTTTCTTGTGAAAATACTCTCCAAATCTGCAGACAGGCCAGATTGCACAGTCTGTCCACAGTTCAAAAGAGCTGAGCTGGTTGATTCTGTGCTGCAGCTATCTCTCCAGACAGAAACTCTACCTTCTTATGAGAAATAGCAGATTGATGTTCCCTATAGTGGTCCATCAATCTAAATCTGTCAGCATCCAAGCCTGATTTCCATCAGCAATGCTCCAACCTTCATTCCATTCACCGCAACTCCCTCAACGTCCCATCAAACCATGAGGACCGAGGGCAAAGGGTGAGGGGACAAACCCAGATGGGAGCGATGGAATCCAGAGTCCCCATCACAGCCCTATTATAGGTTAACAACAGATTGTCTGGACCCATGCTTTCATCAGGTAATCCCAATAGATCCAGCACCACCATCAGAGCCTCAGGGGTCACACCCCCTCAAAGGGCGGTACTGGACCATCTCCACATAGGCAGGTTCATTTGGAGGAGCATGGAAATTGAATCTTATAGTGTGATGGCCAGACCACCTGACTGATTCCACCACTAAATTGGAGATCTCCATACCTAGCAGAAAGACCAGGTCCAATGAATGACCACAGTTGTGTGTTGCAGAGGCAACCACCTGTGTGATGCCCAATGAATTCATAAGTTGGAGGAAGCCCTTACCAAATAGCTACAGCTCATTGTCAACCCAGGCATTGAAATAGCCCAGAACCATCAATCTGGGGATTCCAACACCATGTCAATGACAAAGTCCGTGACTTCCTGAAGAAATTGCTTCTCACCCCCAAGTGGATAGTAACATAGAAACATAGAAACATAGACTTTGACCGCAGATAAGGACCACTTGGCCCACCCAGTCTTCCCATTTCCCCACCTACTGGATAAGCTTCAGATTCTAGTTAACCAACAGCCTACTTCTTGCCACCCCCCACTACAATTGCCTTATGTCTGTCCCATGCATGTTGGAATTCCCCCACTGTTTTAGACCCAACAACCTCCTCAGGAAGGCGGTTCCATGCATCCACCACTCTCTCCATGAAAACAAATTTCCTCACGTTACCCCTGTGCCATCCCCCCTCTATCTTTAAATTGTACCCCCTTGTTCTTACTCATCTCTTTTTCTGGAAGATGCTACCCTCCTGGACTTTGCTGATTCCCTTGAGGTACTTGAATGTTTCTGTCATGCCCCCCCGTCCCTCCTTTCATCAAGGGTATACATATTAAGCTCTCTCAGTCTCTCTTCATATGGTTTCTGATGCAGACCCTGCACTATTTTAGTTGCCCTCCTCTGGACTGCTTCCCTCCTGTCTATGTCCTTGCATAGATGAGGTCTCCAAAACTGCACACAGTACTCCAGATGGGGTCTCACCAACTGTCTATACAGAGGGATAACCACTTCCCTTTTTCTACTTGTGATGTCCCTTCCTATGCATTCCAGTATCCCCCTGGTTCTTCTTACTGACTTCTCACATTGCTTACCAACCTTTAGATCATCTGATATGACTACCCCCAGGTCCCTTTCCATTTTTGTTGTTGTTAGTACCTCCCCTGCTATTGTGTACTCTTCTCCTGGGTTTTTGTTTCCCGGGTGCATTATTTTGCACTTCTTTGCATTGAATCTAAGTTGCCATATGTCTGACCATTCCTCTAACCTTGCCAAGTCCCTTGTCATCCTTTCTACCCCACTTTGTGTATCAACTCTGTTACAGATCTTTGTGTTATCTGCAAAGAGGCATACCTTTCCCTCCCAGACCCTCTGCAATGTCACCTATAAAGATGTTAAAGAGGACTGGACCCAGTACTGAGCCCTGAGGTACTCCACTAGTGATCTCCCTTTCTTTGGAATGTGTTCCATTCATTATTACCTTCTGTGTCCTGTTGTGCAGCCAGTTTGCTACCCAGGCTACCACACTGGGACCCACTCCCAGGCTGGCTAACTTGATTATCAATCTTTTGTGCGGGGACTGTGTCAAATGCCTTGCTAAAGTCTAGGTAGGCCATATCCACAGCCCCTCCCTGGTCTATTACTTTGGTCACACAGTCAAAGAAATCTATTAGATTCATCTGACATGACCTTCCTGCTGTAAATCCATGCTGCTTTGGCTCCTGTGCCCTGCTGGCCTCTAGGTACTCAACATTTCTTTCTTTCAGAAGTGATTCCATCATTTTCCCTATCACTGAGGTCAAACTTACAGGTCTGTAGTTTCCTGCTTCTGCCTTGCTCCCACTTTTGTGAAGGGGAATCACATCTGCCATCCTCCAGTCCTCAGGTACCACCCATCCTCCCATGATTTGTTAAAAAGTGTGGCCAGTGGTATCACTAGGTTCTCCCTTAGTTCTTTTAGGATTCTGGGGTGAATCCCATCAGGCCCCATTGCTTTGTCCACCTTGAGTTTTAGGAATTCTTTCAGGACACTTTCTTCTGTAAATGGACTGGTGTCAACCCCCCTACCCAGAGTGCTTCTATTCTCTGGTTTAGGTAACTCCTCCTCATCTTCTTTTGTGAATACTGAGCAAAAGCATTCATTAAGTATCTCTGCCTTTTCACCGTCTCCCTCTGCCTACTCCCCTCTCCCTTATTAATCTTTACTATTCCTCCCTTAACCTTTCTATGCTCCCTAATGTACCTATAAAAGGTTTTATCCCCCTTCTTAACTGAATTGGCTATTTTTTCCTCGGTTTGGGCTTTTGCTATTCTGACTGCCTTCCTCTATTCTTTCTGCTTTAATTGATACAGTTCCCTGTCGTGCTTCTTCTGTGATCCTTATACTTTTGAATGCAGCCTTTTTCTCCTTAACCTTCCCTGCCACCTCTTTTGAGAACCATAGACGAGAAAAATTCTGCATCATACACCTGTGACCACAGTACACTCAAAGGATTGGGTCTCCTCAACTGGCACATCTACAAGACCCAATTCCATTCTAAAACAGACTGCTGCTCCCCCACCCCTATGATCCAGCCTTGGGCAGTGTATCACTGAGAATCCGGACAGAATGGCTGACTCCAAAATGGAGCCAGAATTCCCATCCAGCCTGGTCTCAGTCATGCAAGCCAGGTTTTCTGACCCAAAAAGATCAGCCATTATAGCTGTCTTGTTTTTAATAGACCTGGCACTGCATAACACCACCCAAGTAGGGTGAGATTCCAGAGTTGGCTGAGCTACTGGCCCACTAATCGTAGAACCCTTGGACATGAGTACCAGGCAAGGCGGACCTCATTCTGGGACCCATTTCACCCCAGGACATCTCTTGGTCACCACTACCCCAATCTTGACACTCTGCTCCAACCACCCCCTCAGGTCCAGGGCTCCCCACCCCACCCTTCCTACGCACTATCCCTCGAGAATTGCAGCATCCATAGACCTTGCCAAGCATTGGCAGACAGTAAAGGGGTAGGGTAACCACTTGCCAACACATTCCAGCTCGGCACTAAATAACCCAAGTAAAAATTAAAATATCCCCAATACCTTAAAATCCCAGTTAATATAACCAAATCCCACCCCACCACCCAAATATCAACAATAAAACCACCCCCTAGTCTGGTTCAGAGATTATGTATAAAACTATATCATGGACAGTCACTGAGAGCTAGAGGCTAACTGGGGCTCTCACCCCCTGCAGCCAATGCTTTCTAGTGTCCAGTGATGCAGGACTCTCACTACAGCAATCCACCAGATTTACAAGTTAAACAAATAATTTTGGAGTTCCTCTCACCACCTCCAAGCAGCATAACAGTCAGTTTCACTGCTAGACTGCAATATCACACAAGGCAATCAGATTTTCCACAATTCAGGCAGTGCAGCAGAAATCAAACCAGGACAGCCAGATCTTTATGACGACTCAGCCTGAAAGCAGAAATCCTCACCAAAACAGTCACTATCAATCTTCAACCCACAATAAACCCCCTGGCAACAGCAGTGAAAAGCAGGGAGCCCCGCAGAACTAGGGGACCAGGGGAGAAGACCCTACTGCTTCTTCTCCCGGAACCACCAAAGACTAGCCAGGATCCTGCCTACCTCCAGTTGCAAGTCCCCAGCACCTTTCCAGGGAGTCCATCCCACCCACACTGCCACCCACTAGATCAGCTCCGTGGATCACAAATCCAGAGATTAACAGCCACAGTTCAATGCTCTAATAGTTCTTAAGCAGCCAGGCAATAAGCCCTCAGCTCAATTATGTAGGTGGCATTCAACCACCTATGGACAAATGACCTGGCTGCAAATGGGATCAGAGTGGTACAAGAGGAGTTTGTGGAGTTGGGGAGGGGCCTTAGACAAGTAGCATGTACGGTAACCTTCTCGGAGGTGCTGCCTGTCTATGGCAAGGATGATGCTTTCAACTTTCAAGTATCTCAAGGGAATTAACAAGGTACAAGAGGGAAGTATCTTTCAGAAGAAGAGATGTGCAAGAAATAGGGGGCACAATTTGAAGATAGAGGGGTGACGGCTCAGAGGTAATATTAGAAAGTATTTTTTCATGGAAAGAGTTGTGGATGCATGGAACAGCCTTCCTGAGGAGGTTGTGGAGTCAGGAACAGAGGGAGAATTCAAGAATGCATGGGACAGGCATAACGCAATTCTAGTGTGGGGCAGGAGGAAGTAAGCTGTTGACTAACTAGAATCTGCAGCTTATCCATCAGGTAGGGAAATGGGCCAACTGGGTAGGCCAAGCGGTCCTTATCTGCTGTCAAATTCTATGTTTCTATGTTTCTAACCCTCCCAAGGCTCAGAGATTCGAGCCCCAGCAATGGCAGCCATCCTCCAGCAGCTCAATTACAAAGGGCCCCTCAGTCCCAGATACCCCATCTCTTTGGAATGTGGCTCCATCAGCCGTTGCTCAAGCCCAGTTGGGCAAATAACCACCCCACTTAAGAGCCCAGGCTTCCTGTTAACCAGAGACAAAGATGACCAGCACCTCACAAAAGTTTCAAAGATTTCACTGGTAGCGACTGCTACCACTCACGGCTTGTTGACACTTCACTGCTATCGGCTCTTCACAATCCACTCCATGGCTTGCAGAAACTCCACTGCTCCCAGCTCTTCTACAATCTGCTCCTCCATGACTACAATGGCCTCCTGCTCTTGCTCCCAAACTGCTTGAATTGTCCAGCCCGAAAAAAGGCACAAATGAAAAAAATGCCCATTGCCCCTGTATCAGACAGTCTTGTTACAATCCTATTGTGGTCCAGAAAAAGTGAATTAGTTGACTATAATTAGGCACTTTCTGTAAAAGTGATCAATAATTCTGTCATCCAAGGCCACACAGTAATGGATCAAGACAACACGCTTAACTTTCAAATGCCCAGGACCGCCTTCAGCAAATTTAACAAAGTGCCTGATAAAACATCAAACATACTCCCCAAAAAAATGCTATCCACCTAATCTACTTCACTCCAAACCATGACTAGACTAAATTATCAATAAAGCTATAAAAAAAAAAAAAATGAAAATGAAATGAAAAATAAATTAAAAATTCATGAAGTGCAGAGCTCGGAATCAGGTCAGCCCATACCAGCCACCATCATTTAAATGATACTTAGTCTGCACTAAGCTGAGGCAGACACATGCACACATTTAGTGTGGAATGCAGCACCGTGTGTCCATTATTTAACCTTTGTGAGATTACCCGTGAAATTGTATTCCACACAGACATTCCCATGGAATAATATCCTGCAGATGACAATGCACGCTTGGTGATTGACGTGATACAGCAGAACATGAATTAGAAACATAAAGAACACAACTCATGATCAGGTTACTCATCCTCAAGCCTAAAACATTGAAATTGGTGTATTTTTTTTTTATTTTATTTTTAATAGTTTCACAAGAGTACAGCGTACAATATCAGAAACTTGGCATCAAGTTTAGCAATAAGTTGATAGTACTCTTAATGTAGGATATCATATGCCATGTTCTACAATACACCATTTTGGGAAGAATTGCCTATCAGTGTTATATCAAGTTAAAACAGTTTCAGCTTGAGGCATCATAATGTCCAGGATGAGCCTATTGCAGTGCAAATGCAAGGGACATGGTACAAAAATTCTGTCCGTAAATCTTCAGGTCCCTGACCCGCTCGTATGCCACTCTACGATGACTGTAATGTCCCAATACAAGATAATTATAAAAAAATATTAAAAAATATTTAACATGCAGTAGTGAACTCCTGACATATGTAGAACTTCACTGAAATGCCAGATATTGAGTTTGTAACATTTAAAACATTTAATACTGATATAGAAAGTTATTAGCAGTCGATTCATTTTCAAACGTTTGTTTCTTTGAAACGATTTGTGATGTTGCACTTGCAGTATATGATGTGCTATAGCATGCTGAAAACAAAAGTCTATTAATTAAGAAAAGAAAAACAGGCTGGAGTAATGGCTGTACTGGTCAAGACAAGGGTATATGAGACTTCTAAATAACCCACTTCACTTTGGTAGGAACACTGACTGAACACTAAAGAGTTGCTAAGTATGGAGATTCCCAGCTGAGTGCTTATAACACCATTATTCCTTGCACAAGGCCAGTGCCATTTTGCAACACCAGTGTAAGCAGAGGCCTCACAATAGCCTGCATGAAGATATCCAAATTAATACTTTTTTTCAGTTTTAGACACTGAATCCCACATCTTAAGTCAGACGTACACAGATCATACTGCTAGATATTCTATTTTAATCCATCACTGCTCATAAATCAACCTATTATGTAAAACCCAAGACCTCTTTTAAAGTAAAACAGCAGCACTTTCAGCACCAATTAATCAGAAGAAAAATACATTCCAGTTTTGTTTCCAGTCCTCTGAATCTGGCTCTTGAACTGCTGCCCCTGCAGCAACATTTGCCTGGATCAACTCTAACTTTTTCCTCACATCAACACGGTCATTGTACAGGTAGGTTCTCCCAGCATAGGAGATTTAAAGTTTTCCTAATAATTGGAGTGCTTGTGATATACTCAGCATTCAAAGTCCAGACTATAAGACACTGAGGGTGGGATATTCAGACTGCACCGGGCAGGGGCGCAAGTCTGGGTGCAGTGCAACTGGGATGCACCAGGGCATGGGCTGGGCGATATTCAACGGCACTGCACCATGGCCCAGCGCCATTGAATATGGCACTGGGGGTGCCCGCACTGCACACAGTGCAGGGGCACTGTGCCAGTGCAAGTGGTGGGTGAGAAGCACGGGGTTGCGCCACTGCAAGTGCAGTTGTGCTAGGCACAGCAAGAGTGATATTCAGACTTGAGCATGCAAATGAGGCCATTATGTCTGCAAGGTACAAATGGGGCCATTTGCATCCAGTGCGCTGATCCCTGGTGACTTGTGCCTGGTGCCCTGTCAGGCTGCAGCTGTCGGGGACTGACGCCCCCTGCCCCTCAGCGAGCAATGTGCCCTATCGCCCGATTGTGGGCATATCATAAACAAATCCCTGGTGGTCCAGTGGACCTGCTCCCCTGCCTGACCGAGGGCATAGAACATATAATTAAAGTGCCTGGTGGTCCAGTGGACCTGCCCCCCTGCCTGATCATTGGCAAATAATGAAATGGCATACCCTGGTGGTCCAGTGGACCTGATCCCCAGCCAGATCATGGGCG
Organism: Neoceratodus forsteri; assembly: GCA_016271365.2. Lineage (NCBI taxonomy): Eukaryota > Metazoa > Chordata > Ceratodontiformes > Ceratodontidae > Neoceratodus > Neoceratodus forsteri. Next base: position 827,908,045 of record CM028131.1, read on the forward strand.
AATAATGAAATTAAATCCCTGGTGGTCCAGTGGACCTGATCCCCACCCGCCCACTGAGACCCACCACCCCGCTCACCCTGGTCAGTGGCGGGCGGCGGCACCCCACCCGCAAGCTGCCCAGTTGCCCGCCGGCTGACGGCAAACAGTACAGTACAGCTGTATGCCTATTGGTCCACTGCGTGGACCAATGGGCGTGCAAAAAATACTGTACTACACAGTCCCAAAATGTGAATGGTTCACATTTCGGGACTGTGTAGTACAGTACTGTCTGCATGCCCATTGGCCCACACAAGGAACCAATGGGAGTACAGTCGTACTGTACACTGTTAGTTGGTGGGCAACCAGCAGCTTGCAGGTGAGGAGCTGCCACCTGCTACTGACCGGGGGGGGTGGCGGGTCTGACTGGGCGGGTGGGGAGAGCGGCACTGCTGACACACCAGGGAATGTCATTACAACTAAAGCCTGCAATCGGGCTGGGGATTGGATCCACTGGACCACCAGGGACTTATTCTATTCAATTGCCCATGATTGGGCAGGGGATAGGCTCCACTGGACCACCAGGGAATTAATTTATTCATTTGCCCTCAATCAGGCAGGGGGAGCAGCTCCACTGGACCACCAGGGTTTTATTTATGGTATGCCTGTGATCAGGCGATGGGGTAGGGTCCACTTGATCACCAGGGATTTATTGCTATTATGCCCAAGATTGGGTGAGCGTACGATGCCCGTAGTGAGTCTCAGGAGGTCAGGTGGCCACCCACAGCAGGTGGCTGCTGTGTTGCACCAAGCAATACGGCAGCTGGCCTGTGGGTGTTCCCCGACATGCTCCTGTTTTCCACGGGCACATCTTTGCACCCCCCTGTGAGGCGTACGGTGGATTTATGCCTGCATATGTGCTGCACATCCCCGCTGAATATCGGGATATACCGCATGAACATTGGCACGCCTCCTGCACTTGCACCGCATACATTACTGGTGACCTCTGGAGCATCAGGAATTGCACAGTGCAACATCCCCCTTTGAATATCGCACCGTGGCACATCAGTGGGTTGTGCATGATGCAACACTGTTGCGCCATGCGCAACCCCATTGAATATCCCACCTTGAATGTCTTGCAGCATTGTCATTTGGAAAAACTCAAGTGATCAAAAACAATGTCATGGGTTGATTGGGGAAATGCTGGCATCTTCTGGTATTTATTCTATATACTTTACAGATGCAGTTCCTAATATTGACATCCAGAAGAGTAGCAAGAAAATCTGTAACAAACTGGACCACATCTCCTTCCAGGTTTTCTGTAATAGCCAAAATATGCACATTAGCCATGCAGGCACCATTTTCCATCTGTTCTGTTCTGCTTCTTAACGGTATGCTTTCCTTTATGATACCCGACACAGCCAATGATGAGACGTTGACCATATACATGGCTCCTTTTGCCTCTTAGGCCACATTTTCTATTTTGTTCTTGGCATGGATAATTCTGCCATAGGAATTTTCAACCTTTTTATCAAGGTCTCTGATTGCCTTGAACAATGCTGCATTAGACAGATCCTCAGGCTGGCTGTCTCCTTCTACACCATGTGCCTCAACCTCTGGCAGTGTCTGTGAAGCTGTCTTTGTGGTCGACTGAGCAGCCACTTGTCATAGTTTCCCCATAGTAGCAAAATGTCCAAAAAATAGCTTGCTTAATAGTCCTGTCTTTCTTCTAACTGCTGCTACGCTTAGAAGAAATTATACTTTCATTTAAAGCAGCAATGCAACAAAACATGATTTTCCAGTTTCAGCTACAGTTTCGAAAAATATTAGCAAACATGTCAAATGTACTTGCATAGGTAACTCCTACGCTGTTCACCTTGAAACTTTTTATATTTTTTCTGCTCTATCCTTTGCCTGGTCTACAATGTTATTTCTATGGAAAATGTGGCGGCCATCTTTTTTTCTTGAGAAAAAAATCAATTAAAACATTTGTAAAATACTCAAATGTTGTGGAAATAGAAAACTGTACTACTAAATTAAACTGGAAGATGCTGGGAATCTTTTATAATGACGAAAAACAGTAGGGTCAAATTTTTGCCCAATTTCATTGCACTGCTGCTTTAAATGTATCAACTTACTGAGTTTGTTCAGTATAGTCAGGAGCTCCACTGTGCACATCATTCTCGGCTGACTGTAGGCTCGCCCCTGAAATGAGTGTTTTTCTTTTTTTTATTAAATTTGATAGCTGTATTACAGGTAATATAAGTAAAATGGCTGCAGAACATTTTCCACAGAATATATATATGGCCCGAATATTCAGAGCAGTTGCACATGGCACAACTGAGTTGCACTGGCACAAGTGCAGTGTTGTGCCAAGGAGCCATATTCAGTGTGTGCCATTGTACAGCGCAAAATCCATTGCACCAATGCGCAACTATGATGAATGCAGGTGCAAGTGCAGGGAGCATGCCCATGAATATCCCGTGCAGTGGCATATTCAACCATGAATCCATGGCCCAAGTATGGAGCAAATCAAAGTTGCTGTGAGCAGACTTGTTCCTATAAATACAGGGCACAAACACACAGACAGCACTTGCATCAGGGGTGAGAGTGAGAGGGAGTGTGAGAGAGAGACAAACAGACAGAGAGAGAGAGACAGACAGACCAGGGCAGACAGAGGGAGAGGGACAGTGGTGGCATTGGACAGAGAGAGAGAGAGAGAGAGAGAGAGAGACACACACAGACAGGCAGTGCACCAGGGTGGCACACAGCCAGCAGCAGCCAACTGCCCAGGAGGATATTGGACAGCTAGGGCCATGGACAGTGTGTCCTTCATGATGGAGGCCGTAATGAGGGGGTGTGAGGGGGCAGGAGGAACAGCAAAGTGGCTGAGGAAGGGACTGTCAGTGGTATGCCCAACACTGGTGGTATCGTGCCCACATCATCTTTGAGAATTACAGTGGCACAGAGATTGTGAGTTGGTACTGCTACAACAGGACCATTCTGAGGCAGCTCTATGAGCGGTGCAGTGAGGAGATACAGGCACCCACTAGACGAAGCCACATCATGTCTGTGGAGACGAAGGTGACAGCCATCATGTACCTGCTCACCACGGGCACCTTCCAGAGACCTACAGGGAACATCACAGGCATAACCCAGTTGGCCACATCTCATCTCCTCACACAATTCCTCAATGTTCTGCTGCCATGTGCTTCAGAAATCTTCTGTTTCCCCAGCACACAGGTGGAGCATACAGCAACCATGCAGGACTTCCATAGGGTTGCACATATGCCTGGCATGATGGGGGCCATTGACTGCACCTATGTGGCCATCCACATGCCACCTGGCTCTGAGGGTGTTGCATACATCAACCGGAAGAGGAGCCCCAGCATAAACTGCCAGGCGGTGTGCAATGCTACGGAGCGCATCACTAATGTCTGTGCCACACACCCTGGGAATACACATGATGCATTCATTTGGCACAGCTCTGTGCTGTGCCACAGGTTTGAATCTGGGGACATCACCACAGGCCACATAGTGGGTGAGCATGGCACGGGAAAGGGGCGATGGGCAGAGCAGACCCTGGGATGAGGGATGACAGGGTGTGCATGTTGGCGTGGGCACCAGGGACAGGCAAGGGCACAGCATAGAATAGCAGAGGGCTAACCATGTCATTATGCACACAGGAGAAAGAGTGTACCCACTGAAGCCCTGGCTGCTCACCCAATAGCAGTGCCCATCATCCCCAGCAGAGGAACGCCACAATGAGGCACACGCCAGCACGTGCAACATCATCGAGCATGTCTTTGGCGTGCTGAAAGCATGGTTCTATTGTCTAGACAGGTCAGGCAATGCCCTACAGTACAGCCCCTTGAAAGCCTGTGGCCTATTCCTGGCCTGCTGCATACTGCACAACATGGCCATTGACTGTGGGATAGTTGTCGAGGCTGAGGAGGGCGACAGTAGTGGGGATGACAGTGGCAATGGGCTGGAGGGTGGTGGACAGCCACCCCCTGGGTGGAGGGATCCCTGGCTGCTACAGCAGGTGCGACACCACTAGGACACCATTGCACAGGAGCACTATGGTTCACACAGGTAGGTGGTGTGACCCACATGAATGGGCCACACAAAAAGGTCAGCACACATGTAGGGGAGTGCATGGCACTGGGCATGCACACACAGAGGCATGAAGTAGGGGTAGTGGGGTCAGTGGCACACAACCAGACACAACAACACACACACACACACACACACACACACCCACCCCCACACACCCACACACCCAGGCGTTGATATATGGTGTGGATCAGATGTATTGCACTGGTGCACAGGTGCAACCGGTGCTGGCCTGCCCTCACCATGCTCATGTCACACGTTCCAGTGGCTGGGCAAGCATTCACACAGGCAGCATGTGGTATGACACACAGGCACAACACCAGTGGAAGGCACACACACACACACACACACACACACACACACCACCCATGTGCACACAGGGCAGTAGCGGCAGACAGTGGTCAGTGCGGCTCACACATCAGTACCACTGCACGGAACCATGGCCATAACGGTCAGGGGGCAGCCTCGCCAGGGCCTATTGACAGCCACAGACTGTGCATCAGCCATGGGGGGGTTGTAACAGCCCCCCAGGGTGGAACCATGGGGCTGTGACCATGTCCACTCGGGGGTGTGCAGGCGCCCAAACAGGCCAGCCTCAGGCATGCCTAGGATGCCTATATCATTGCCCAGTCTGGACTGTGATGGGGTCACCCAACGCCAAGATCATGGGGTGAACAGCACACTATGGGGGGGTCACCTGTACATGGCCATGCCCTGTGACAGCCAGCAGCGCAAAGCCATCTGTGATCGCAGTGGCAATGCGATCCTGGGATGCAGTCATGGCCCTCTGCATGCACTTTATCCCCCCCAGGATCTGTGCAGTGCCCCTCTCCTGCTGCTCAGCTAACTGGAGCACCTCTGCATGCACTGCATGCACCCCAGTGACAAGCAGCACCTGTTGCTGTATGGGTGTGCTCAGCCAGCCGGTCGGTGTCCTGGGGCTCCTGGGTGGGATGCCGATCCTCATGTAGTAACCTGCCATGCTTCACAGCCCCCCCTCTGGTGGACGCTGCATGGTGGGATCTGCAGGGGGAATGGGCACAGTTGGCACACCAGACAGCACACCCTGTGTCCGGCTGCCTGGTGGCATCCACAGCCTGCTGCAGTCACCCATCCAGCTGCTGTACACCACCCAGCACCTACGCGGCTGCACCACCACCATCGTAGGGCACAGCCAGGGCAGCGCACACCACAGCACCTGCAGTGGTGGTAGGCAGCTGTTCCACTGCTGGCAGATCACTGGGCATGCTGCCTGTGTCAGTGGCCAGCAGGGGTGTCTCACCCACAATGTTGCCCATGCTGTCAGGGAAAATGTGATGTCATCATCGGAGTCGGACCCCGCCCCGATCTGTGTCTCTGCGCAGAGGACACCAAGGCTGGCATCCTGCAGTAACACATCCAGGGCGTTGTCCGACTCCAGGTCCAGGACATCCACCTGCACTGTGGTGGTGAGCTGCAGCCTGTCAGGCCCCCGAATGCAGGTGAAGGTGGACAGCTGGTCCTCCGGGGCTGTACCAGCATCCACGGCTGCTGCCGCTGCCAGGTCACCATCATCTGCACAGAGGCATGTTAGTGCTGCAAGAGAAAGAAAGGCGTGTCAGCGATGCGATGCCCACATGTGCCCCCCCAAACTGCTGCTGCACATGTCCTGCCACATGGCTTGTGCACGGGTGTGCACACATGTACATGACATGCATGCCAGCTGCATGCATGCCAGCATGCCCGTGTATGCACTCTCCATGCCTCCAGCTGTGCATGGCTGACATACTTACCATGCAGTGATGGTCTGCCACCCATCTGAATCCACCTCCAAGCACACCCTCCACCCTGGTGCTGCACGTGGTGGCTGCCACCAACTCCTCCTGTGGCATTAGCATTGTCGCATCTGCCGGCCCCTCTCCGGTGGCAGTCCAGGCCACTTGGATGGCAGCCACCACCTTCTCTTTAATGTGCCTCTTGTCTGTCCCCATCCAAATTCCTGCACTCCTGTGCCAATCGCTGGTGGCTGCAATGCTGGTTGACGTATGCTGCCACCTCCTGCCATGCTCCATCCCTGGCTGATGGTGTACCCGTGGCACCACTCAATAGGGGTTCCCTGTCCAGATAGGCCTCGAACAGGGCATCAGTCTTGGGCTTAGTGAAATTAGGCCTGCACTTCCATGCAGACCCATGCTCCTTACCCTCCTCATGATCCGGACATGTCGCTGTCTATGGACATGGACAGCGCAGTGTGTCAGTGGCAGCATCTCCCTGGTCCATCCCACCCTGCAGTGCTGTCCACTCCCAGTGAGCTACAGCAGCATTTACAACTTAATTCAAAAGCATGCAATACTGGTCCATGAGCCCCCAACTGTTTGGGCAGGTGCACCAGTAGCAGGCCAGGGTCATAGTTTGGAAAGGGATTGCTTCCAGGCTGCAGCAGAGGACCGAGGTGGCCAGGACAGGGGAGCAATGTCTTCACCGATGTGGGGATCTCCTGCAGCGGGACCCAGAGCACTTGTGATGGTTACAGGCACGCGTCAGGTGAGGGGCTGTGCCACAGCCAGGTAAGTCATCCCATGTTGCATGTGTGCCCTGGTGCTGTACTGTGGTGTTGGCTAGGCTGCCTGGCATGCCGTGCAGAGGGGTACACTGTTATCATGTGCATTGCGGTGTTGCATTGCCAGCCGCCACTTGCATTGTGATGCAGCCATGTGGGATATGTCCGGCAGGGGCACACACTGTGCACAGTGGTGGGGTAGTGGGCAGATGCTGTGGTTGATTCCTGATGTGTACCTGCCTTTTTGCCATTCCCAGGGCCTGAGGATCAATGCTGGGTTCAGGCAGCAGCTGTACAGCAGGCCGCGACGGGCCACAGTGGAGCGGGACCAGCACCAGTGGGGCCACAGAGAGCAGGTAAACACTGTCATGGTCCTTCGCACTGTACATGGGTGGTGATGGGGTAGTGGGTGCAGGCATGGCTGCCTGTGCCATGTCCTATGGCAGCTGTGTGTGTGTCGCACTATGCATGGTGCATGCCACTGTGGCACATCCATTGGACATGTGTGCCAGCTGATGGTGGGGTGGGCATGTGCCTGGCTGCCACTGTTGTTGCTGTGGTGCTGCTGGTGCACTGTGCCATGTAACTGTCATTGCGCAGCTGGGTGGCCATTGTGTGGTGGGGACCACCTCTGTGCAATGTCATGGTGCGCCGAGTTGCTGGCAGGCGTTGCCCCCCCCGTGGGTGGCCAGTATGGGCCCTCCAGGGGTGTGTGTTCCTGCTGCCCAGTGCCCACTGTGGGTGGGTATGGTTCCTTGGGATATTGCACTGATCACCTGTCCTGTCCCTTGTTATAAGTGTCCAGTGGAGGGGACCCAGGTGGCAATTGTGTGGACGGCTGCTCTGGCAGCTTATCCTGATCACCTCCACCACATTGGAGGCCGTGTTGCAGATAAGGTGCATGATGTTGGCAGATAGGAGGTGGCGACAATGCCAAGGGGTGGCAGGACATGGCCGCCATTGATCTGACCCCAGCTTTACCCTGTTTTCCATGCTGTACCTCCCCTTACAGTCCCCTTTCCCAATGTACAGTCCCTATTCCCTGTCCCCTTCCCTTGCATTACCTACCCTTTCCCAGCCTCTTGTTTTTGTGCTTTGTTGTGTTCAATAATACATATTTTCTGACTTAACTGCCTGTGTCAGTGTCTGCTTTGCAGGTGGTATGAGGAGCCATGCTGCAGTGGCCTAGTGTCTGTCTATGTGGTGTGCATGTGTAGGGGCACGTGTTGTGCTTCTGTGCTTCACTGCTGTGTGCTGTGGTGTGTCCCACTGTAGTGGTGTCCTTCCTTTCGGTCAGTGACTGTGCCTTGGGGTGCCCATGGGGTGGCTTTCACGGGTGTGTGTTGGATATGTGCCTGGTGGTGGCACATGGCCATGATCATTGATCAGGTACTGGCCGCACCCTGTGTTGGGGCCCCTACTTGGTATTGTGCTGCCTGTCCCATGTGGTCTGCCACACTACCTGCCTCCTGGCATGCTCAGTGCCTACTGTGTGGGCTTCCTGTGTGACTGTGTGGCGTGTGTGTGCTTGGCTGCATGGTCCTGGGTGTGGCATGCTATGGTCTGGGAGGGGCAAGACCAGCTGACTGTGGGGGAGTTCCTTTGGTGGCCCTCCACTGACCGTTGGCACCTCCTTTTGCCTGCTATCTGTGCCACTTTTGTATTCTGGGCACTGGTGTCTGGGTGCCTGTGGGCACCCTGCTGTGCCCTTCTAGTGGGGGCCTCCTGTGGCCTGTCACTGTGCTTCCCTGGCTCTATCCCTTGGTCTGTTCTCTGTGCCATGCCCCCCTCTGTTGCTCTGCTGCTCTGCTCCCACAGTTTCGCTGGAGCATCTCTTTTTGCACAATGGCACAACTCTGATTGTGCCATGGTGCAACTATGTTTGCGCCATGGTGCAACTCTGCCATATTCAGACGGGTTACGGTGGTGTAGTTCGGCCTGCACAACCTCTGAATATTGCTCCTGTTGCACTCCTGTTGCCCCATGGCAAATCAGATTTGCACTGCGCCGGTCCTGCGCTGGGCTTTGGCATCTGCTGTGGGTATCTGTACAGCAACAGGTGCTGCTTTGCTGCAATTCTGAATATCTTGGCCATACAGAATTGTATTCCATGGTAATGGAGTGACAAACCCATTTCACAGTATTCCACTGCAGAATTCTGCTGTTCCACTTCCAATGCAATCTGGAAGAATCTAACTGAATTTCCCCAAATTCTCCAGAATTCTTTTCCACACAAGTTTTAGAATTCTGCACAGCACTACTGAATTCAATTACAGGTGTATGAAAACACTCTATGAAAAGTTCAGTGAAAAACAAATAAGCATGTACAGCCTGAGGTTTTTATTTTGTTTTTAACTCAAGATATTTAAGCCATTTTCATTATAAAGACCATGAATTTGAAGCAGAAATGCTGTGAGGAACAGAAGTTGTTCTCCATTTGCAACAAAATGAGTAGCATTGGTGGGGAACTAATACCATTCCTGCTCTGAGGAATGTTGTTAGCAGTGTTTATTACTCTGAGGCCCAGATATTCAAACTGCACCAGGCTGTGGCACAAGCTTGGGCGCAGCTCAACTTGGCTGCGCAGGGGTGTGGACTAAGTGATATTCAAAGGAGCTGCACCATGGCTCAGCAGCTTTGAATATCACACCCTGGCCACCCCCACTGTGCATGGTGCAGTGGCACTGCACCAGCGCAAGTGACCAGAGTGGAGCATGGAAGTGCGCTAGCGCAAGTGCCATTGCGCCATTCACAGCACCTGTGATATTCAAAAGATGACATGCAAATGGGGCCATAATTTGTGTAAGGGGCACATGGGGCCATTTGGATGTCATAATGGCTCCATTTGCATCCCATTTGCATGCAGGTGTGCTGATCCCCAACGACTTGCACCTGGCGCCCTGCCAGGCAGCAGCCGTCCGGACCAATGTCCCCTGTAGCCCGATCGCGGGCATATGTTTAAAATAAATTCCCCGTCCTATATCCCTGGTGGTCCAGTGGACCACTTTCTGCCCAACTGCGGGCATCTGTTGTAATAAAAGAAACCTCCCTGTCCAATATCTGGCTTTCTGCCCAATCACGGGCATCTGTTGTAATAAAAGAACCCCCCCCCCGTCAAATATCCCGCTTTCTGTCTGATCACGGGCATCTGTTGTAATAAAAGACACCCTCCCCATCCAATATCCTTGGTTTTCAGTGGACCGCACTCTGCTCGATCGCGGGCATCTGTTGAAAAGAACCCCCCTCCATCAATATCCCTGGTGATCTATTGGTAGTCCCCTCCCCACCCGCCCACTGGGCCCCACCACCCTCCCCGGTCCAATGGGGGTGGCACCACCCGCCTGCCACCCGCTGCCTGTGACTGACAGCTAGGGAGTTTACACCCCATGGTTCACTGCGGTGAGCCTATCGGGCATGCAGTTTACTAACAGACATTCCAGATATGTGAATGAATCACATATCTGGAATGTGTAGTATGGTATGGCTGCACACCATTGGCTCATGCTGTGAACCAATCGGGCATGCAGCCCTCACCGAGCTGTCAGTCAGCCGGGCAGTGGGTGGAAGGCGGGGTGTGCCGCCCACTGGCTGACCGGGGAATGGGGTGGTGGGGCTCAGTGGGCGGTGGGGAGGGTGGTACCACTAGACCACCAGGGATATTGATAGGGGGTTTTTTATTACAACAGATGCCCACGATCGGCAGAGTGCAGTCCAGTGGACCACCAGGATACTGGACAATGTCTTTTACAAATGCCCGCAATCAGGGATGGGGTGCACCGCCAGGTGCAGCCCGGTTGAGGTATTACCCACACAGGTGGCAGCTGCCGTGGTTGCACCTGCAATGAGGCAGCTCACCTGTGGGTGGCCATCAGTTGTTCTTTTTTTGGGCTTAACTTTGTGCTGGCGCAGATATGGGTTATGATGCATGGCTCTGCACATCCGGGCTGAATATCGGGCTGTGCAGGTTATGCATGGGCACGCCCCTGTTCCCCACCTGTGCCTGTATACATTACTGATGCGTCCGCACATCGGGATTTGTGCTGTGCACTTTTCCCTTTTGAATATCACGCCAGGGCGCATCAGTAGGTTGTGCATGGTGCAACACTTTTGCGCCATGCGTAACCCTTTTGAATATTTGGGCCTGACTATATAGGTGGTTTCATGGACAAAGGTGTTTACATTTTCCTTATAGACATACCAGACTGCATCTGATTGCTAAGCACCCATATATAGTGATTTGCTCATGTAGAGTTTTTATAACCTTGTAATGGTATAATTTAACAATACAATGACACTCCTGACATTACAAATGTATAGCACTCATATTGTAGCTGCGTAGTACTTATTGCCATTCTCTTTCTACCAAAGACACATTGTTAGCATTTTTGAAGCTAAAGCAAACTGTAGGGTAAAATTCCCTACCGGGAACAAAGTTATCTGACGTGCACAAATTGGTTTAATGGAGCAAGTACAGAGCCAAGTTTGCACATGCAAAGTATATTACATTATACTGCCATGAGAACACAGGGCATTGAAGGAGCAAAGTTCACCCAAAGACTCCTGCTGACTTAGCTGTTTGCTCCTGGGACATATAGCCTATAATTTAACCATGTTATGCAAATGACCACTTTGCTCTTGGATGGGAGAAGGAGGACATTTGGATGTCAGGATAGTCTCATTGCAATAAGGGTCAAACATTTGCTCCCTCAGACCTGTGCTTGCTGGATGTTCTACACAGCTTCTGACAGTGGCACTGGTTCAACCAAGGACACAGCAAACAGCACAGGTCTGGAGCTCCCCCCCTCCCAATAGCTGCACAAATCCCCAGTATCCACTAGGACCACTCCCTCATCTGATTCCCATTTTACATTTTATAATAATCACTGGGGTCCAGTGCCCCCAACTCACTCAATCCCCTATTTCACATATTACAATAATTGCTGGTGTCTTGTGGTCCTCCTCCCTCACTGGACCCCTATTCCACTTATTATAACACTTCCTGGTGTCCAGTACCCTCCTTCTCTCACTTGATCCCTGTTTCACAATATAATAATCCCTGGTGCCCACTGGCTCCTCTGTCACCCAATCTCCATTTCACATATTATGCTGATCTCTGGTGTCCAGTGGTCCCTCCCTCCACCTAGGCCCATTCAGTCAGTACCCTCCAACCTATACACCCACTGGCATCTAGCATCACTCCCCAACTCAAAAGGATACATTAGTGAGTACCTGTAATAAAGAAACAGTCCCTTACAGTGGCTGTCCTTTCACAGCACTGATTCTGTCAAACTGAATGAATATGTGCTGGCGTGTATAGTAACAGCTGGTTGTTCTATGTTGTCAGTCAGTCAATGGTTACTGCTTACACCAGCACCAATTCATTCAGTTTGAATGAATCGGTGCTTTCAGAGGATGGCTGCTGGCTGCTGTGGTGGTTTACTATTACAGACAGCAAGCATGTGAGTATTTTCATTCAATAGAATGTATCCCTCTGTGGAGGAGGGCAGGTCTTGCCTAAGGCAGAAACTGGAGTTTGGGGGAGGAGGGCAGGATCAGGGTGCTGCTAGCATGGGAGAATAGGGGAGACATTAGAGTGATCTTTTATTAGCACAAACAAGCATTTTACTTTTGTGAAGATGGTGACTGGCTGTTAGAGATAGGCAAAGTAGGCCCCAATTCTCTCGAAGTGATTTGTGGAGTGAGGCGGAGTAGAATGCCCCACTTAATCTGCAGTAAGATACTTCACATTATAATGGGTGACACAAGTCCATTGAAAACAATGACTTCCACGTTACTCCATCTTCCTAAACCACTCTCCACCAATTCTTAAATGATACATTAAAGCAATGTGCTTCACCTCCTCATGTATTTTTAAGCTCAAAGGCAAATTTTGCAGTGATTCATGGGATTTCAGGCCACATGGGCTCTAGATTGTTCTGCGCAGCCTCAGTTTGGGGTAGCGTGTGTAGGAAGCTGTAGGAGACAATCTGCTCTGAGAGCTCTCTGCAATTCAAACCTTCTAAAAGCAGTTAAAAAAGCCTTTTTGAGTCATTTTTTTGCTGAAACTTTAGTTCATCGATTACAGTAAACCCTCCTGTGCTCATATCATCCGAGCGTTTATTGTCTGTGTGTGGATTTTAAATGTTAATGTGCAACATTCAGTCTGCGTACTGAGAGACCGTGGAAGTGTGCTTTGGGGGAGGGGTATATCTGTGGTGTAGGCAGATTAACTTGTAGAAAAAGACAGTGCTTTCTGTTTTGGTGATGTTTTTCTTGTATAACTGTGTTAATGTACACACAGTAATATTTTCAATACTTCTTGACTTTTTTTTGCTGATTGTTGTTTTGCAGCAGTGCTTAATTTTAATTTATTTAAAATAGTTATATTACTGAAGTTTTCAATGTGCTACGCATTACTTAGTGTGTGTGTGAGGATGTGTGTGATGCGTATCATCAAATCAGACACCTTTTATTGTGCCACATAATAATTTCAGCAATGTGAACCTGCTAGCCACTGCAGCTATATGATTTTTGAACTTCTTTGTGGTATCTTTTCTGGTATTAGTACTAGTGACTGTTACTATTGCAGTGCAGTATACTGCTCCTCCCCCGAAAAGAGCAGCCTGTCCCAACCAGCAAAAGTATTCTTTTCCAGATTTGAATTTCTGATGGTGAGCACTGGTTAGGTGTTGTGCCTTTGCGTCTGCATCTCTTCCGTGCGCAGCGCAATCTTTAATCTGTCTGTGCATTTGCATCTCTTTATGGCCCAATGTCCATCTGTAACTTAAGTCACCGTTGTTTCTTTGGCTTCTCTTGAATACTGGACAGGTGTGGAGCATAATTCTGCATGAGCATTGTACTCATTAATATGCGTTTTTAAGTCAGGACCATCATCATGAGTCACTCATGATACAAATCACATTCTTCATCATCACGGTCACAATGCAGTCACAAATCACGATTCACAATCACGTCACGAATCACAACACTAATTGTCTGACTAGTTACTTGGATGTATTGGAAGCATGTTTTGTAGTATCTCTCCAGGCTTCTCAACTCCACCATTGTACTCATTAATGAGTATTTTTAAGTCAGGGACTTTGTGATACAGCGCTGCATCAGGGAAGTACAGCCGTAGGCATTCGCGTTCCCAATACAATTCCATGTTGCTTATCTCACACCGTTGACACCGAATCATGTTCTTCATCATCACGGTCACAAATGCAGTCATAAATCATGATTCATAATCGTGTCACGAATCACAACACTAGTTGTTTGACTAGTTACTTGGATGTATTGTAGGTAAGTTTTGTAGTATCGCTCCAGGCTTCACCACCCTGCCATTGTACTCATTAATGAGCGTTTTTAAGTCAGGGAGTTTTGTGCGACAGCTTATCAGGGAAGTACAGCCATAGGCATTCACATTCCTTCTCGTACACCACGTGAGTTACAGTGCTGTATGTAGTGGTGGGCAAAGTGGCCCCGATTTGCACTATGAAGTGATTTACTGAGTAATGCAGAATTCGCAGAGAACTCCACAATGTGAAGTGGAGTACTTAACTTTATAACAAGGAACATGAAGTCCATTGAAAGCAATGACTTTGCATTATTCCACCTTCCCCAAACCACTTCTCCACCAATTTTAAGGAGAAGTACATTGAAATCAATATAATTCACCTCACTTCGCCCTGTAATTGAGATCCAAATGAAATTCTGCAGTTATTCATGGGATTGCAGGTCACATGGGCTCTAGATTGTTCGGCACAGCCTCAGTTCTGGCCTGGGTAGTGTGTGTGGAGTGATAGCTGGAGACAGTTTGCTCTCAGAGCTCTGCAATTCAAAACCTCTAAAAGCTGTTTAAAAAGTTTTTTTTGAGTAATATTTTTTGCTCAAAATTTAGTACATCGATTGTAGGAAACCCTTCTGTGCTCATGTCATTGAGTATTCATTGTTGAATGTGGATTTTGAATGTTAATTTAGAACAGTCAGTCTGTTTACTGTGAAGTGTGCTTTGGGGGAGGGGCGTATTTGTGGTGTAGGTAGATTAACTGGGAGAAAAAGGCAGTCTATCTGTTTTGGTGATGTTTTTCTTGTATATCTGTGTAAATGTACACACAGTAATATTTTCAGTAATTCTTGAAATTTTTTTGCTGATTGTTGTGGTGCAGCAGTGTACAATTTGTCTGTTTAAAACATTTGGTTATATTACTAAAGGTTTCCAATTTGCTACTCATTACTTGAGTGTGCATGTGTGTATGATGTGTGCCATTAAATCGGACACCTTTTATTGTGTTGCAGAGCAACTGCAGCAGTGTGAACCTCCTATCCACCGCATCTGTATGAATTTTTTATACTGCTTTGTGGTATCTTTACTAGTAGTGGATTGTTACTGCCGTGCATTAATTCCCCAACTGGCAAAATGTATTACTTTCCAGATTTGGATTTGTGACTTGTGAGCACTGGTTAGGTGTTGTTGTGCCTTTTCATATGCATCCCTTGAGTGTGCAGTGCAGTCTTAATCTGTCTATGCATTTGCGTGGCACCATTAATTCTGGGAGACTGTATTTCTTGTTACGCTCTCATTTCACTTCATCAGCACTGGGAAATTTTCTGAACGCAAGACAGTAGCATTTTGTGGATGCACATTAATTCTGGTGACTCTGTGTGTGACCTGACCACTGCCTGCATGACTGAGTGTGCCATTAATTCTGGGAGACTTTGCATTTCTTGTTATACTCTCATTTCACTTGATCAGCACTGGGGAGTTTTCTGGACACAAGACAGTAGCAGTTTGGGGATGCACATTTATTCTGGCAACTGTGTGGTGGGATGCTGCCAGTATTGTTGTCACTCCTCCTTACATCGCATTTAAGGCAGAATGACAACGCAAAGCAATAATAACAAGGCGAAGTGAGCCTTTCCTATGGGGCACTCTGTGTAGCGAATTGTCATCGTGAAGTGGCCACTTTGCGTTCACTTTGCCAGCTGATTTTAAATTCTCTGCATCTCTACTGGCTGTGGAGGCATTGGGTTGTGTTGATCATCCACCATGGGACTAAAACACAAATATTTTGGGTGCCAAGGGGAGTAGGGTGGGAATGGGGTGCAGACAGAAGGTAGGGGTGGGAGGGCACATTAATTGATGTGTTTGGGATGGATGATGAAGTGGAACATTGAAAAACAAGCAAGGGTGAGGAAAGTATTTTTTATTTGTTTTGTTTAAAAAACATGAATAATGAACAACAATTACGCAAATATTTGGTTGCCTAATACCAAACATTCAACTGAGGATTTAGGAAAAATGCACAACCCTGTTGTGGAGATGCTCGCACTGTGGTCATGCATGCTGTATCTGTGGATATAAGTTTCTAGTGCTGTTAATTCAGCAGCTTTCACAAGCACTAAATAAACACAGAGCAAAAATGTGCAGTTTCAACAAATAGTCTCAAAGCTGCATGTGTCAAATCTGCAAGTGAAACTAAAGTTATGTTCATCAGATAAGACGCACAAACACACAATTTTAATGTAGTTCTTGAAACTTCTCTTTTCTTGTAGAAAATATGGTTAACAAATTGAAAAAAAGCAAGTGCCCTTTAAATTCCTGTTGCTGATGAATAGCTTATTGCTGTATGACAATTGTGAATTACTATACTAAACATGGACAATGCTGCTAAGCACAATGTAGGACATCTGTATGGCTGAGTGTCTTTTGTTATACTACTGAATCCTGAAAAAGGTTTTCCTTTTAAGCTACTACTGCTAAGTCAAACTGATTGCATAAGTTCCTACTGTTGAGCTGCTACAGTTGGTGGCTAACTACTGACTAAAGATTGTGAATTACTGCACTGCACATGAATCATGCTGCCACACACAACAGAGGATGTTTATATTGATGGGGTGCCTTTTGTAGTATTGACTAATGACAAAATAGGTTTTCCTGTTAAACTACTATTGCTAATTGAAACAACCAATTGCTCTTTTAAATTCCTGCTACTGCTAAATGACAAACTGTTGACTAATGATTGTGAATTACCACACAGTATAGCCTACCAGTTAGAGTAGCAAAATGCAAATGATCTTGGTACATCCAGCAGACCTAGATTTGATTCCCCCAGCCTCCACTTGCATACTGTGTAACTCTGAACAAGTCACTTAACCTCCTCAGTGCTCTCAGAACACCCCTGAAAACAGGCACCTGGTTCTAGTGGGCCTTACCTGGTTCCCAAAAGACATGCATGACACAATCACACATACACAACTGCTAAATAATGTTGCAGATAATATTGATTCCCTTCCTCCAAGCTATGCTTAATCAATAGAAAAGAAATCACACATCTAAAGTAAAGCTACTGGGAAAATCACATCCATATCACACTATTATGGACATTTATCTGACCTGTTGCAAAAGACAAACTTCTCTTCTTCAAGGATTAATTGTATTGAATTGAAAGCAATCTTTTTTTTTTAACATCCAACAGTTTTTCCTCCTCCAGGCAGAGCAGCACCCCAACAACCACCAGTCACCAGCACCTGCACCTGCACCCCCGGACCAGGTCTGGTGTGTGAATTTATATGCCCATCCACACAGGCCAGCAATTGACAGGACCCTCCCCCCCAGGGACCTGCAACTCAGACATCAGTTGGCTATGCCTCTTGAGTCTGGGGACACAGAGCTCGGCCATTAGCTGAAGCGGTCGCCCCACCATTCTCATCCAGGTTTTTACCCAAAGGAGCCAGACATGCAATGGCATCAGCGCACCTGTGTGCAGACACCTGCTGTGCTCCACCCCCTTATCGTGCTCATAACTGTAGTGCACCTAGCTTCCACCAGGTGCCACTGCAGTGCGGCGTAGAACCCTCACCCACCCCAGAGGAAGGAGATCAGCCATGGGATGCTCAATCGTTCCTCTCCCCTGCCAGCCCCTGGTGGGCCGAGTCCATTCACGAACCCGGGTCACTGGCGCGGCTCGAGGTGTGGCGTCCAGTGCCTCAACCCTCAGCACCACCGGGCCAGCACAGCTGAGAGTAAATCTAATTGCTGAGAGTGATGTATCTTTCCAAGACTGGAGAATATTACTGTAAGGGCAAAACAACCAAGAGTATGGGGAAACCCTCCTGCTTCAAGAAATGCTAAATGGTGAAATTGCTCAGTTTCTTATGAGGAAAAATGGTTTATTTTCAGAACTGTGTTTTTCAAAAAATTGAGTTTTTAAAAATATTTGAAATGCTTTGCTCTAAAAGCTGCATGGTGCTCATAGATGTCTTCCATATCATGAGATTAGATTTGCGACTTCATTGTCACCATCATCACTTTGTTCAATAAAAACCCAATTGCACATTGTTACAACTTTAACTATCTCTATCTGAGAAAATGATCTTTTTGAACCAAAGACTGCACATTTTCAAAATGCTGAATTGAAATATTAATGTACATGTTACAAGTAAATTACAGTCCAAATCACACATTAATTATTTATAACACACAGTTGGCATGTTTTTCTCCGGCTTGAAAAAGTGTTCTTAACATATGTTAAGAGCAAGTTTTTCAAAATATTTAGAACACCATTAGAATCTTCATTGTGGGGGCCAGCCCAGTGGCATGGCGGTTGACTACTGTCTGCCTACTGTCTGCCACACCAGCAACCCAGGAACAGGAGCTGGCTGAAGGATGAGGACAAGTCTCAGATAGACTGCTGTCCTCTACTGGGAGGAAGGCATGTAGTTCCTGCTGAATGGCTGCTGTAAACAGCATGGCTCAATTGGTAGCACATCCGCCTCTGGACCAGAAGGTCATGGGTTCTCGTCCCACACCGGGATTGGACTTGCACCTAAAAATCACTGGCATCCAAGTGCAGTATTAGGGTGTGCTGTACTGCTGGGATATGCCGTCCTTCGGATGAAATGTTAAACCGAGGTCCCTTCTGCCCACCCTGGTATTGTCCTGGTGGGTGTCCAGGTAGAAGTAAAAGAACAGAGAACATTCCCGGTGTCCTGGCCAACATTCCCCTTCCCATAAACCAGTACATGCAATTATCCAGGCTGTGTGTGAGTGATGATGTGCAATATGGCTGCCACCACATATTCAGTCACTTCACTACCAGTCTAGCATTGCTTGTAAAGCACTTTGGGATACTGTGTATGAAAAAGTGCTATATAAATGAAAGAATTCAGAACAATCAAGAGGAGAATACCTTTAATAAAATAAGAATCCAATTAGAAATTAAGCAAATAAAGATCAGCTCATCATTTAACAACCAAAAGAGTCAAGTACTATGGATGTCTTTGACTCTCAGTGGGGGCAGAGAGACTAACCCAGATCCAAATAACAGTTCCTTAAAGATAATGCATGACAACACAAGAAGCCTTATTAATAAAATCGATCTGTTTAGGACATGGGTAGAATTAAAGTCTCCTGACAGCATTACTTTGACTGAGATCTAGTTAAATAAGAAGACTGATACTAATGAAATTGAAGTGAGGGATTACTATAGTTATAGATTAGATAGAGGGACACATGGGGGGTGTACTGATGTACATAAATCATTCCCTGGGCTAATCGAATGAATTGTATTCTGGAAGTTTGCAAGGTTTAGAGTATACATTGGTCCAGTTACAATCATCTGACCTAGTAATTGGTGTGGTATACTCTGCCCCCAAAATAAAACCAATACTTTTTGAGAATTTTCTTCCAGCTAGTGATAGACCAGGTAACAAGTAAAAACATGATTTTTGTCAGAGATTTTAATGCTGCATGGGGAGGCCAAAGGGGATGAAAATTAAATGATTCATTTACAAAGTCTGTGTCTGCTACAAATGATAGACACCCCTACCAGTAAAGGAAAGATCAACAACCTAGGCAATATTCTACATTTAATATTTGTAACTCCCGAGTTAGAAAATGGTGTTAACCCACCAAACTTGGGGGACCATAATGTTACATTTTGTACTGTCAGAAATAATCTAGTGACATCAAATCAATACACAATTCCACCTAGTATCAGGAGATGTTTTAGAAATTATAGCAAGCAACTATTTCAAAATCAAATGACAAACACAAAATGGTATAGAGTGGCACTAATTCCTGACTTGAATTTAACAATGGAGGAATTTACCAAAATGTTTAAAGAGGTCTGTAATGAGTATCTCCCCCACCCACCCCAAGGAAACAAACTGAAAAATGTAAACACCTACCTTGGCTAAATGATAAGATAAAAAAATTAAAGAAAAAAAAACAACTATGGAAAATAGCTAATAAAACATTGAGCCAAAGAAACTTGGGCCAAATTTAAGAGGGTAAGAAATCAGGTCACGCAAGAAGTAATAAAACTTAAGGGGTACTTTTATAAATAAAAAGTAAATAATATTACAGACCCAAAGCATTACTGGATGTTAAAAAACAAACCTTAACTAACCACAAAAAAAGAACAACAGTAATACAATTTATGGAAAACGGTGAACCCCTTACCAACATAAAAAGTTGCTGATATTTTACATAATTATTTTATAAATCTTCCCAACTCAGAGGGCTTAGCAGAAACAATTACAGACATAGAGATTAACAGTAGAAGGAACATTGAAAGCACAGGAGACAGGACAATACCTAAATTTAGATTTTAAAAGATTAACAAGAGGGCAGTAATCGCAGTAATAAATATGTTAAAATCAAATAAGAGCTATGGAGTGAACAATATTGAAATTAGGATCATAAAAGAGACTCTGTATTTGAAATAGTACAGGCATTGACATATTTATTTAACTGGAGCTTAACAGAAGGCACCTTTTCAAAATTATGGAAACAGGCAAGAATTGTCCCAATTTTCAAAGGTGAAGCCTCTAGTCCTACAAATTATAGGTCAATTGCTATACTTTCCATTATACCTAAAATTATGGAATGGATTGTCCATTGTCAGTTAATGGATTATTTAGAAAAATATGATGAACCTCCTTGAATGCAGTCCAGATTTAGAAAAGGACTGTCCACAGACACTGTACTCATGGACTTTATCTCCTAGTGGCTTCCCCACTTGAGGAGGCACACGCCATGGGTTCAGTGTTCATAGACATGTCTACGGTGTTTGAGTTATTAGATCACAAAATATTGTTAAATAGGTTAAGTGAAATAGGAGTTACAGAAGAACCCCTTTAGATGGCTCCATTCTTACTTATACAACAGTTTTCAGTTGGTGACAGTGGGAGGAAGCAATTCAGATTTACTCATAGTAACATGAGGAGTCCCACAGGGGTCAATTTTAGGCCCCCTACTGTTTCTCATTTACTTAGATAAACTACCTAACACCAACTGAAAACTTGCATACAACAAACTAGTATAAGATTATATGCAGATGACACAGTGTTAGTGTCAGAAGGGAACAACATCAGAGAAGTTGAACATATCTTACAAAAATGGCTCATGTCCTCCAAATTAATTCTTAATGCTAGAAAAAACACAATCAATGTTTTTTAGCCCACCTCGAATAAATAAATCTGGAGAAATAAACACATTAGAAATAAAAACAGTGAATGGTCAGGTCCTCACAAAGCTTTCTACATTTGAATATTTGGGACTTTAAATTGATCAACAGCTCTCTTTTGAACAACATATTGATCATTTAATTAGGAAAATAAGCACAGGAATAGGTGTTCTGAGTGGAGTGTCAATTTTTTTTTACTAAAAAAGGACTGTCTAACATTGGCAAACCAATAAATTATCCTGATTATGGATTATGGGAGTCATGTATTTAGCTATGATAATAAAAAAACACTACAAAAACTAGATATTACTTCTCACAGATAGGCCAGGTTTGGACTAAAATGTGAATATGACACTCACCATTGTCAGTTATACCAAAGATTAGACAGGAACTCATTAGAACAAAAAAGGAAAAGAATATGGACAACCTTATTATTTAGAATTCTCAAAAATTGAAAACATCTGAGCCTTTTGGACAAACTTGATAGGCCAAACCACAAATTTCATTTAAGAAACAAAACAAGGGAACTAGTTGTGTCAAAAATAAAAAAAAAACAATTTTGAGAAAATTACATTCAAATACAAAGCAGCAAATACATGGAACAATCTGCCACCTCAAATCTGAACTTTAGATATGTCTGCCACTGCATTCAAGTCTGCCATAAAACAGGAACAGTCGCACGTATTCACTTGTAATGGATAACATGAATTGAAAAAATGTAATTCAAACTCTATGTCTGTATGTCTATGGCGCCTATTTAAAATATGTTTAATTTATATTTCTAAGCTTCTTATTGGTTTTGAGTAATGTAACTGTCTCATTGTGTAATTTGCCAAATTTTCTAAACATCTACAGGAACACCTTGTAAATGATATTTACAGCCCTGATGGTGTATTTGTTGCTCAGGTAAGCCTGTATAAATAAAATCATTTTACGACTACAACTTGAGGCCCAGTGGCAGTGCAGATCCGAAGGGCAGCACAGGAAAGGAGGGAAGTATGGGATTCCGGCTGTGCATGTGCATACCTCCACATGCTTGCACATCTGGGTGCACACCCCAGGATGGGAATTGGGGAAAAATATCAGGAGTGAAAAATGGTGAGGCAGACGTGTATGACACCCAACATGATGAACTCCTCCTGCTCTGCTGACAGAGACCCTGGAAAGCCAAAATACTAGATATGCATCTTTGGAGGGTGGCCCTCCTTCTCCTGGCCCCACCACAGGGGATATTCCATGGGGGTGTTGGTTGACTGGTAAGTCCTTGTAGGTAGGAGATGGTGGGAACATACATACATACTGTAGATGTATAGACACTGTCGGCAGATAAGGACCACCAGGCCCATCTAGTCTGCCCCTTTCTGGGGGACCTCCCCTTATAGTAGCCCTGGTATGTCTCACTCATTGCAGAAACCTTTAATAAATTCTTCACTGATCTAGAAGACTTCAAAGCTCCCTCTATCAGTGGGAACAGTGGGGATAGGGTCCAAGAGAGCCCTGTCTGCCTCAGCCACAGGCAGAAACCATCTTGAATTAAAAAAAGAAGCTTAAGCATCAGCTGAGCTGCAATCACAACTTTGCTAATCACAAACAAATGCTCAATTAAATTGAATTTTGGCTTTTGAAATCACTCAGCAACACTGTCGGCAGTACAACAAATGCAGCAGCACTGAGGAAAACTAAACACATTCCTAGAAAACATGCTAACATTTATATTACAAAAATTGAAAATCACCAGAGTATGAAGAACTTGCAGGTTCACACACTGTGGGGTGTTGTGGTATCATTAGGCACTCAAGGTTCGACCTTGTGTCACATGATGTCACAGCACCCACTTGGTGTGTAAACCAGCTTGCTTTTTACATTTTGGTGTTAGATATTCTTGACATATTTTATCAGGATAATGCATTAGTAGATGTTTTGGCTCTGACCACAGCATTTTTTGTTATTTTTGATCTTAACTTAAAATTTATCATTTTCACTTATTGCCCCCCCAACTTTAAAAAGTAAAGAACCAAATGATACCATATGTTTTCTCTCACTCCCTGAGTGACCACTCCCCCATCATGTGCACCTGGAGAAATGGTTTCTCCAAATCCACTCCCAGGGTCATCTCAACTAGGGGCTAAACCAAGTTAAACAGAGAAGCCTTCTTAGAATACCTCTCCAAAGTGAATGGGGAAATTTTGGAATCCAGGGCAGATGTCAACCTTGCCCTGGAATTCTTAATGAATATTCTTACAGCGGTAATTACTAAACATGCTCCTTTTGTTCAAAGAAGATACAAAGGCATTTGCTCTAAGTGGTTCATTCCCTCTCACCGCAGCCTGATGAAGATGCGTGATGGGGCCTGGTGCACATACAAAGCCACAGGCTTGCTACAAGATTGGCATGAATACAGCAACTATGAAACCTATGTAAGTCCATGCTAAAAAAAGCCAAAGCTAGCTACATAGGCTCCTGATGTTTTGTCCATTGTCGAAACTTGGCTCACTCCAAAAATACCTGACACTTCAGTCCTGATTCCAGGCTACACAGTCGTTAGGCAAGACAGGCTAACTAAGAGATGTGGTGACTGTGCAATCTACTTTTGGATAACTTACAGGACCTTGTCATGCAACTTGCCAACACTGGGGACAACATGCAAGCCCTTGATATTAAAGTCCTCCTTAGACCTCAGAGCAGAGCCCTTTACTGTGCTCACTGATTATATCCCAACTAGGTAGACGTCACCTGGCTTTGACTCACTCATGAACTGCCTAGATAGTCTGAGGTTCAACTTGGAAGTCGTCATCCTGGGAGACTTCATTGTCAGTTGGCTCTCCCTGAAGCAAACTCATTCAAAGACACAGTCTCGCGGCAGTCCACTTCACCCAACTTTTTGAGTATCCAACTAGAGTAAACTACAGGACTGGTACCAGTTCCTTACTAGACTGGGTGCTCTCAAATCGGCCTGCACATATCTCCAATACCAACGTCTTCCCAGATGCCATTAGCACCCACTCTCCCATTCTGTTCAGTTGGCTGCATAAGTTTCCCAATCCCCCTACTAAAACACTCACCAGTATGGTCCTGCTTAAAGATCACCTGGAGCCCCTGAAATTAGACCTCTGTCTCTCAGACTGGACTGAAGTCTACTCCACCTGCAATGTGGATACTGCACTGGAACAATTTATCTCAACATTTAATGCAGAATGTGATAAACATGCCCCATTCAAAAAGTGCAGAATTAAAGGACTGAGCAATCCCTAGATCACCCCTGAATTAATTGAATGACTTTAACTTAGGAATCACCTTTGGCACAAGGCCTGAGCTTTGGGCAAACAATCAGATCTTCAAGCTTAATAAAAAATCAAGAAATGCCTGCACAAGGGCCATCCATGCCGCAAAAGACAGCACTACAAGGAAGCTCTCTCACAATCCTGGAGTGATTGAAAAAAGTTCTGGAACAGCCTAAAAGAAGTAACAGAGAAATGCCCCAAGCTTGCGCCTGAATGCTAAACATTGATGGTGTCCCCTCCTTTTACCCAAGTCTCATTGCAAAAGTGTTCGGTATTGCATTTACTGACCTCAGTGGTGTCCTCCTCACAGACTTCTTCAGCCCCAGTGCTGCAAATGGCAATCATGGAAACCACTACTGTACTCCCACACATCTACATTTCCACTTCAAAATCATCTTGCAAAACAAAGCCAAAAAGTACTTCCTTAAGATGTTAGGGAAATCTAGATATAGTGGTGATGGCCTTGATCTCAAATTCATTTACCTTACTCTGGATGAAGTTCTGGCTCCGTTTACCCATATTGTTAACCTTTCCCTCAGATACTCACAATTTCCACAAAAATGGAAGTCAGCAGTAGTCACGCCAGTGCACAAGAGTGGGGACTGTGCCATTCACGGCAACTACAGACCTATTTCCATCCTCCTCCCACTATCTAAAGTTCTGGAGTGGATAGTTGCCGACCAGCTGGTTAACTACCTGGATAAACAGCTAAAATGCCCATAGCACCATGTGTTTTAACAATGATATGGTACTACAACAGCACTACTGAAGTTCACTGGCTTCTTACATAGTCCCCTTGACCAAGGTCACTTTGCTGGAGTGGCTTTTATCGATTTAACCAACGCCTATGACACAGTGCACCATATTCTTTTACTTGATCAGCTTACAGCCACTGGCATTGCCAATAACTCTGTGGGCTGGTTCAGAAGCTATTGCCACAATTGAACACAGCAAGAAAAGATAGGCAATGTCCATTTTGACAGTAGGCTTGTCCACTCAGGAATACCACAAGAGTCCATACTAGGGCCACTTCTTTTTAGTATCTTCCTCAACTCACTCCCACTTGTATGTCAGGGTCATGTGCTGCTTTACGTAGACCCTGCTGTCATCTTTGCTAGTAACCCTGACCCCAAGACCCTTGATATACAAATCCAACAACACTTTGCAGATGTAGAAAACTGGTTCAGCAAACACAAACTTATAATGAACCATAAGAAGACCAAAACAATGCTATTCAGCTATACAGCATGGTTTTCACCAAAAACATTCCACTGCCACCCCCTTGCCCTTCTGACTGACCACATCCTCTCTAACATGGATAAGGGTAAAGCCACCGGGACAGTTTTCATCAACCTCTCTAAGGCTTTCAATATGGTGGACCATGCTCTCCTTACTCTCCTTACCTCCAAGCTTGGCCTCCTTGGTTGTTCTCAGAAAGTCACTAACTGGTTCACTAACTACCTAACTGGCCGCTCACAATATGTGTGCATTGGGCAAACCTGCTCCCCTACACTGCCTGTCTCTGTAGGGGACCCCCAAGGCTCAATCCTGGGTCCCCTCCTTTACTCCTTATTCATCAACTCACTCCCCTCTGACTGCCTCAACTGTCACTCTCTCCTGTATGCTGATGATTTTGTCCTCTTCCACAGTGACAAATCCACGGACGCCATCTCCTCTGTCCTCTCACAGAACTATGCCACTGCATACCGCTGGTTCTCAAAAAAACCTCCTCTTAGTAAATGCCAAAAAAAACTAAATCCATGCTGTTCAGATCTAAGCCCTCCCATGCCAAAAAACACACACACACCCCTACGTATTCTCACCCCTCACGGTACAGCCCTTGAGAACGTTGACACCTACAAATATCTAGGAGTACTACTCAACCCCTCTTTCATGTTCGATGATCATGCATCTTCCCTTGTCAGAAGGTTCCATCAGACGTTAGGTGCTGCCTACAGACTCAGGCAATACCTCACCCCTGAAGCCAGATTAGCCATTGTCCAGAGTAATCTTTTCCCTATTCTCTACTATTGTTCTTCTATCTATGCTAGGACCTCTGCTACCACCATGGCCAAACTCTCTGCTGCCTAAAACAGTGCCTGTTGCTTTGCCTTATTGGCTCCATTCTCCACCCACCACTGCACCCCTCTATAATACCCTTGGATGGCTACCACTGTAAGGCCACTTTGACCTTGCCCTCTGCTGTATAGGGGACAGCCTCATCCGCATGGCTCAAGAATCCTCCCTAATTGCCCTCCTGACAACACAAACTCTTCACTGCAACCTCTGATCTAATGGTACGCCCCCTCTAGCTGTTCCTAGGGTATCCACCAACATGGGTAGCCAAGCTTGGTCTGCTGCTGCACACTTGCAGTGGAACAAACTGCTAGCTGAACTCCGTTCTTTTGACACTCACTACAGTTTCAAGTCCCGCCTCAAAATCTGGCTCCAGGCAAACTCCTCCTGCCGCTGCTCCCAGGGGTTACCCACCTGCCCAAGCTAGACCTCCAATGTTAGACCACTCTCCCTAGCCCAAAACTGTTACCTCTTTGGCTTGTTAATTAGATTTTCATGGTATACTGTACATGACTCCTTTGTCTGTACATATTGTATATATTTTTTCTCTCACTGTATCTTCTGTGAACTACATTGTACTATTGGTACTTACTGTCTATTTATTTTTCTTAAATGTATATTCACTGTATTACATGCCCAATGCTCTAGGTAGAATACTTTGTACTCTGTGCATATGATTGATGTTTGCTAATCAATCTACCTCAAGTCCCATATTGTACCTTGTGCTCAGTGTTCTTCATGGATTTACACAGCATGCTTGTACACTGCACCAAATATTGTTTCTTGTACCTATTTCTGTTTCTTGTGTACTACAGTTACCTTGTATTTCACCTGTCACCCTGTGCCATGTGTCATGGCCCGGATCATGCCTGAAAATGGTCCCTGGGATCAGTGCACTCACCTGGTTACCAAAGTCATAAATAAATAAAAAAATTCTCCAATCCTCAAAATAGGCACAGGGCCACCATCCACAATGCCATGGGCTCTTCACTGGAGCTAGTCCCTCAGTTTGAGTACCTGCGGTCACTATTGACAGCAACTTGTCTTATGTTCCCCATATGGACAATATTGTCAAATCAATTACTCGCATTAGGTTACTCTATAGGCATAAGCATTGTCTAACCCCTGAGGCCCTTAATATTGCCATCCATAGCTCAGTTGTTTCACTCATCGACTATGGCCTGGTCATTTATGGGGCTGCCACTGGCACTGCTCTCTGCCAAATAAAGGTAGCACTACGCAGAGCCTGATGCCTCCTCACTGGTGCTGGGCGCTTGATCCACACCTGTAATCTGTACTCCCAGGCTAACTGATTCCAGCTCAAGAACAGGCTCATGTACCAAACCTGTCTTCTAGCCAAAAAAATGATCCTTGAATTGCTGCCACCGGGGGTACAGAAGCTCCTCTCCCCATCTAACAATCAATGACATACAAGAAGTGCTGAGTGCCAGTTCTTTAGTATCCCTCATTGTCATACCACCCAAAAGCAAAGTCTTTCGCCCACTGAGCTCCACTCTGGTTTAACTACCTCAGTAATGATGTATCAGCAGCTCCTACCTTGGGCCCCTTTAAGAGGAAATTGTAATGACTAGTAGCAAACGTCAGCTGTGATTGCTTCCACTAACCTACATTTATCCAGTTGCTAGCAACTCCCAGTGGCACTTATCCTCCCTCCTCCCCTTCTTACTACATTAACAACTTGTAGCACTTCTTCCTCCTCATGCCCCACTCCCTTCCTCCTTCTCACTCCCTTACTCTTCCTCTCATGCCCTACATTCTCATCCTGTTTCCTTGCCTGCTCCCTATACCACCTTCTTACACACTCCTACTTACTCCAAAAAGAAATAAGGCCATACAAAACAGAAATAAGGCCATAAAAAATGGAGGGTAATGAGAACCAATGCCCGTAGTCTAGGTAAAAAGCTCCCCAGAATGGTGGCCTTGATGGAAGAAGGATACCTGGATATTGTGGCAGTCACAGAAACATGGTACACAAAGAACCATGACTGGGATGTCAACATACCAGGGTACACGACCTACAGGAGGGACAAGGAGGGTAGAAGAGGAAGAAGAGTAGCTCTCTTAGTAAGGGAAAGGATCAAAGCAACAGAACTAAAGCATAAACTGGGAGGAGAGGAGGCACTGTGGGTCACCCTGGAGACTGGAAATGGCACCACAATCCACACAGGGGTTGTATACAGACCCCCATCTCAGGGGGAAGAAATGAACAAGAAAATGATAGAAGGCATCCTTAGGATAGCAGAGAAAGGGGAGATATTGCTGATGGGGAACCTGAATATGCCAGATGTTAACTGGAGCACCTTTGCTGCAGCCACATCAAAGAGCAGGGCCATTCTCAATGCCCTACAGAGGGCATGCCTCAGACAGCTAGTTTTAGAACCCACTAAGGAGGGAGCAATCTTAGACCTGGTACTCTCAAATGGGGACAGAGAGAGGATCTCAGATCTAGAAGTGGGTAGCCATCTAGGAACAAGCGACCACCAAACAGTGTGGTTCACGATAAACTTAACTGCAGAGTCAAGCCACACAAAAGTGAAGGTACTGGACTTAGGGGGGGCTGATTTTGTCAAAATGGGAGAGTGCCACAGAAAAGCACTAGCAAACAGGCAAGAAGGTGGGGTGAAGCAATCATCAGGTGTGACCTGAAGCACTCAGCACACTGCAGGAGAGCAGCAGCAAAAGCAAATTGGATGCTTGGCTGCACAAACAGGGGGATCACCAGCAGGAAGCCAGAGGTCTTATTGTCAATATACAGGTCACTGATGCAACTGCACCTAGTGTACAGTGTGCAGTATTGGTGCCGTTATCTTAAGAAAGATTACAACTTGCTGGAGACAGTACAGAGAAGAGGAACCAAGATGTTTCAGGGTCAACAGGGTAACACTTATGAGGAGTGTCTCAAAGGGTTCAATATGCACAATTTTTTCCTCTGAGTCTGCTCAGTTGCACTCCCCAGTCTTGTCATTGACCTTCTGATGGACTTAGGTTATCCACCACTTGCACTGAACATGTTGGGTGGGTGGCCTGCTGTGTTGGTCATGCCAGATCCTGTGAGGAGGGTGCCAGTTAGGAACAACCTGACTTCTTTTTCCTCAAGTTTTCTTCCTAGACTTGAGCATCAGAATATGTGCACTAACATGTCACACTCCAGCCCTACCCCTGGCTTGCATGTACTCCCACTGACCTGCCACCTAGCCTCTGCCAGGTGGTGGTCCCTGCAGTGGGAACTGGTTCTCCCTCCAAGGAGGAGAGCTGCTACCAGGCACTCAATCTTCCCTCACCCTGGCAGTCTACTAAATGACCCTCATCTGTTCCCAAACCTGGGTTGTCAGCATGGGGGGGAGGAAGCACATTTGCTCCTCCACTACGCCAGCATGGTTATAGTGTTAAAGAGCACATTATTAGCAGAATGCCATCCCTGAACTTTGAGGAATTCTGAATTTGAATGACTATTTAAATCAGCCAATCAATGTAAATTACATTAGATTATAATACCGGGTCATCAGCATACAAGGTATGAGGAACAGGAGGAAGACATAGTAAGGAGATTTCAAATGAAAAGAGAGCAAAACAAATGACCTGGGTCAAGCCTTGCAGGACACCAACATCAGCTGACAGATCAGAATGAAAGCAATCCACTTTTCTAAATTGCTTCCAATTATACAGATATCTTTTGAACCAATACATCACAGTGGAGGAGGTACCTAAGTCTAGTTGCTTAGAGTAAAAAAAGTGAATGATCTGCGAGGTCCAAAGCCTTGGTCAAAATTACAAATACAGCACTTATCAGCTGACTCTTGTCTATTGCTTTACCAATATTATTTTAACAAGTGATGTAGATGTACCAAGACCTTGCTGAAGCCTTGCTGGGCAGAGAACAGAATGCTGTGTTTGTGAACGTATTCAGTAACTTGAGCACAGATCAACTTTTCAATGATTTTGCTAAATGTGAATAAAATAGCTGCATGGCTATAATTATCAGTAATACTAGGGTCACCCCTTCTTATAAACAGGAACAACTCTTGTTACTCTTTAAACATCAGGGACTATTCTTGAGGTAAGGGAGAGGGCTGTAGAGAACACAAAATTCCACCAATGGTGTGTTTGCTGAATGGTAGTTCCACTTCCTAAAAATTGTTTAGAATTTCTTATAAAATTCTTCAGAATTTCAAAAAGCATTTCCATGTAAACCACAGAAGAATTTTCAGTGGATCACATAAACCGTGAAATCATTTTCAGCAGATTCTGGCAAAAGAAGAGGTAAACTACAGGTTATTAATCCACAAAAAACATGTCACTTGCAAAATGTCAGAATTCAGCTACCAATGGAATTCTATTTCATCGGAATCTGAACATTCTCACAATCTAATACGTGATAAGTTGCATCGCATAGCTATGAAGCAATCCAAAAAGGGACAGCCAGTTTTAGTAGTTTGGGTTCTGTACCATCTGGGCATGTCCTATTGCTAAAGAATACAGCTGACAGCAACTTGAGAACCTCTGTGCAACTCACAACCCTTAAGGAAGGTTAAGGCTAGCAAGAGCAGTATAAGAAAAGAGTAAAGGAGGCCTATTAGGTAAATTATAATACTGGCAAGTGCAGGTGGAGGAATAAAAAAGTAATATTAGAAGCATTAAAAATGGTAACCAGGTTGGTAAACTTTATTCTGTTTATGAACATATCTTTCATAGAATGATTACTGTTTGACCCCATATATTATGTGTGTTACTGTACATTGCTGTGTCCTACTACTTCGTCATATTACTCCACTGTACTAATTATTATGTAATTATCCTCTTCCCCAGGACACATCTGAAAACGAGCTGCATGACTCATTATGTCATTCCCGGTTAATTTCTTTTAAATAAATTAAATAAATAAACAAATACATAAATAAATAAATATGAACCTTGAAATGACACCAGAATTCAGGGTAGTCACCAGCAGAAGATGTTAAGATTATTTCAATAAGTACTTTTCTTTCCCCTGAATGGCTTTCTTACAGGTGTTCATTTCCCTTCCCCCCCACAAAAAATAAGGGAGGCAGTCTTAAATTTGGACCATCATTTATCCCCTGCTTTGATTAGGGCTAACTATTCACAGTCCGAATGTCTGTCTCGAAGATGCCCCTTCCCTCCCATGCTCCTTTGAATAGTAGGGAAATGCTTGCCTTAAATTTAAAAAAACTTTGATTTAAAAGAATAGCAAAGCAGAGGAAAAGTTTCACTCCAGTCTGCTATAATTTAAGTAAACAGTGTGAGGCATTTGTTTTTACTTTATAAAATTTGATTTATAATTCTTCAAGGTCTCTCTCTCTCTCTCTCGCTCTCTCTCTCTCTCTCTCACACACACACTGTCACACTACCCACTTACAGATTTTTATCCAGTTTCTATGTTGCAGCAGAAAGCCTTTGGCAAAAGCTTTCCCCTCTTACTGCAAACTTTTGCTTTGTATAATTCCATTTAATTATGGGCCTGTGCTCTCAAACTAGAATAAAATGAGAAGTACAGTAGTTACTTTTAAAATGAAATAGGTCCACTCAAGCAGCTAATACAGGAAGATGTATCACCGTCCTGAATAATTGTGACAACCAAGACCATATCAGTGCCTGTTTGTTTGCACAATACCCTATTGCATTAAGAAAGCCATCCCAGCTGTCTTGAGCTCTGGAGTCACCCATTTCATCACCTGACACTGCAGCAGATGTTATGGCTTGATAAGAGACTTCACTTCATTCAGTCCACATCTAAGATTACCACTGAAAAAAATCAAATACATTATAACGCTGCTAGCCATTTATAAAGAAAGACCAGCAATTTATTCTTTTTCTCAGTACTAAATGGCCTTTTCAGCTTTCAGTATCAGAACCTTTTTTTTCAGCAGTAACACATTCACAGTGTGGTTATGCTGGCAAAACAGACACAATACACTGAAGAACAGAAGCTGAAACATAAATGTCAGAAGCAAAATAAAACTTTTTGAGAAATTTTCATTGTTTACCAGAGCTTTAAGTATTGTGCCTGAATTGTGACTGCACACATATTCAGGTCCAGGGTGTATTCCCTTATGGTTAGAGAACTTTAGCAGTAAAGCAGGAGTCTCCAGGATTGAATCCCACCCCAGCTGCCGGTTCCCTGTAAGAAGTATAATTTCTCATACTCCTGACCCTTCATAAATCTCTTAGAAATCACCATAGAATGGCATGTACAGAATGAGAAATGGCTAAGATATTTAGGCAATAATGCACGACAGGCCACGTGCTATGCTGGATAATGTCACACCCCTGGTGGGTTTGGCAGTGACATCAACCCCCATCTCCTGAAAAGTGATGTTATCCCAGCCTGACATATGTTGTGGAGTGCATTATTACAGTTACAAAAAGGCTCATTTGTGCACAAAAAAAAATCAGTTTTTAAATAATTTTCAAAATGATTTTTGATTGAGTACACATGTATTAAAGATGGATTCAATTACATGTTGCATGCATGTACTTTACCCATGATATTGTGCTAGGATAATATTACTGGAGAGGGTCCCAACTGACCAATCATGTAGCAGTATTTTTCTTGCCATTTTTTAATTTCACTTTTCTGTTTGAGCTATGTAGGCACCAAATCTCAGTAACAAAGTGTGGCAGCCCAAAACAGCATGCAAATAGCTGCCCAAGTGTGCTGCCGCACTTTGTAGCTAAACACAATGGTGACCAATCAACTGTCCCATTGTGCTGCCCCATTTTGGAGCTAAACACAATGATAATCTTAATCCAAGGAAGAAAGAGTTACCTGTGACTAAGTCACAATGCCAGTCGATAAGTCAGATGTAAATGGGTGCAAACAGTGTTCATCCTTCTACCACAATGGTTAGCAACTCCAGTGGGGTTGTAATATGGCATACTACCTGCCAGCCATGCAGACAGGCAGTGCCACTGGAAATGTTTCCCCAACCCCACTTCTCCAGCACCTGAAGAACCACTTCTGGTCCATCATTGTCTTGATTATTTTTGACCCCCCTGCCTGCTCCCCATCCATGCATGTCTCAATGTCATGCACTGCAAGGCCCTATCTAGCTACGTTCCCACAGGAGATTTTCATGATCTCTCAGTCCCACACTGATATATATTTATATATATAATAATCACATTAACCATAAAGGAGGGGGAAGTGTACAAGTAGGCTCCCTAGTGAACTTACATGGGAACCTTTGAACTGATTATAGGCAAATTGTCCAGATGCTAAATAAATATTTCAGTTTGGTCTTTAATGAAAAAAACAGTTACAATACCATCTGATTGTTTAGTTGGAGAGAAGTATTGAATACTACTGAATGAAAATTATATTAGAACTAGGCTACAGCAATTAGATCCAAACAAAGTAACAGGGCCAGACAGCGTACACCCCAGGGTGGTTAAGGAACTTGCTGTGAGACTAGCAGGGCCAGTAACTAGGATATTCCAAAAATCGCTAGACAGTGGTGATGTGGTTGACAGCTGTAGGGAAGCCACTATCATACCAATATACAAGAAAGGATACAAAAAGTAGAATAAGAATTACAGACCTGTAAGTCTAGCATCAGTATCGGGGAAGATTTTAGAAATGATATTTAAGGATGCAATCGAGGATTACATTAGGAGGACAGATCTGGTTGACAAAACAGAAAAGGGGTTCACCTAAGGAAGATCCTGTTGAACTAATTTGATTAAGTTTTTTGACAAAACTAGCATAGCCTTGGATGACGGGTACCCTGTAGATGTGATCTTTTTGGAGTACATCAAGGCCTTCAATAAAGTACCAAATAAAGAACTGGTAGAAGTCCTGCAGAACACAGGTTTACATACTAATATAGTGGCCTGGATTCATTTGTGGCTCACCAACAAGAGACAATAGTTGAATTTGAAAGGGAACAAGTCAGAATGGGCAGATGTGACAAGTGGTATAGAAACATAGAAACATAGACTTTGATGTCAGATAAGGACTGCTTGGCCCACCTAGTCTGCCCATTTCCCTATCTACAGGATAAGCTGCAAATCCTAGTTAACCAACAGCCTATTTCTTCCTACGCCCCACAAGAATTGCCTTATGTCTGTCCCATGTATTCTTGAATTATCCCACAATTTTAGACTCCACAACCTCCTCAGGAAGGCTGTTCTGTGTATGCCACAGGACTCTATACTGGGGCCATGTTTATTTAATGTGTATGTGACACCACTGATCATGAGGAGTGTTTCAGGCTATCCAAGCTCACAGGCAACACAAAAATAGGATCAGTGGTACATAACACAATGAAAATTTATAAACTACAAGGAGAATTGACTATACTGGAACAATGGGTATACAAATATAAATTAGATTTTGATGTAGAGAAATGCTAGGTAATGCAGCTGGATAAAACAAATTCTAAGGCTACATATACATTTAAAGGCCATATTTTAAGAGAATCAGCTGAAGAAAGGGATCTATGAGTAATGATAACAAATGACCTAAGGTTTAAAAGACACTGTCAGCCAATGGCCACGAAAGCGAACAACATACAAGGATGTATCAGAAGACACATTGAAAGCAGAGCTATGAGGGTATTGGTTCATTTAGAGTATTGTGCATGGCTCTGGTCAAGAAATAAAAAGGCTGAAATCAAAATACTGGAGTTGGTCCAGTGCAGGGCAAAGAAGATGGGGACAGTGGTTAAGAATATTAGCTATAAAGAAATGCTGGACACACTGGGTTTATATTCGCTTGAATATAGATGGCTGTGGGGGAATCTTAGTTTAGTGTATGGTGCTTTTTCTAATCATGATTTATGTGATTGTCTGGGTCTAGACATTAATAGCCACAGCCATAATACCAAAAAACATACATTGCAGCTGAAGGGAGAAATCTATTATACTACTAAAGGAGCAACCTGGTTTAACAAAAGAGTGGCAGCCATATGGAATGATCTTCCACTAGAAGTGGTAGGAAGCAGAAATATGACAGATTTTAAAAACAAACTAGATGTCTGCAGTACTATAGGAAGAACAATATAAATGGTTATTCCCTTTGAGATAAAGGGACACTATCAACCCTCTGAGGCCTCGAAATATCCCCAGTTTATAAAGCACATTTTATGATTGGTCACATTCTGTAGAGATCGTTTATATAAATGGAATTTGGATTTTGATTGTTTTTTTTTCTTTTAAAAAGTGAAAAACAGACTGCCTATCCTACTGGTGTTACCACACAAAACCATGTTTGTTTACATTTCTTTGATCAGCTCACACTGTGCTTTTCCTAGACTTGGGGACACCCCAAAACAGTCTAGCCACTCATTATGCAGGGAGAGAAGAGCCTATTGTATAATGAGTGGCAGCATAATTTGGAGTTTACCTAACATTCTGGAAGTTTGTACAAAGAATAGATAAAGGATTTAAAACAAAACAAGGTTGGGTATAACTACACTATTTGCATGCATTTCAGTTCTACTAAGAAAAGAAGCAGATAAAACAACCAGCAACATCAATGCATTTTAGATATATAAGCATCATAAAATGTGGGGTTTTACCTAGAAATAACATAATGCAAAAAGGGTTGACAGTGTCCCTTTAAGGGTGAGCTGTAAATGGGCATCTGCCTTACTTAGCTCGCAGCAAATCTATAAAACCTATGAAACCTACAGTATGATCTCCAAGTTTTGTTAATCCCGACTGGCCTGCTGCAGAATTACAATACTCTTGCCACCTGCCCTAAATAGTTTTAAAGGCAAGGGTGTCTGAAACCCTTTTTCAGCATTTGCAAGAATTAACATCCTTTGGGAGTAGATATGGGTCAATTCCATGGTGACCACTGTCCCTTTCCCTGCTTGCACACATTTGTGTCAGATTCTGTGCAGGGAAGACCCCCCAACCCAATGTATAACAGTGGAATGCAAGTGAAGGGACTGTTGTGAAAGTATCATTGCAACTGGTAAAACAGCTCCTTGCAGTTTTTATGTTTGCTTGCATGCAT
Source organism: Neoceratodus forsteri (assembly GCA_016271365.2). NCBI lineage: Eukaryota > Metazoa > Chordata > Ceratodontiformes > Ceratodontidae > Neoceratodus > Neoceratodus forsteri. The sequence goes on from CM028131.1 coordinate 827,944,504, forward strand.
GTGCAAGAAACATAGTGCCATCATCGGAGTTTTCAAAGGTGTGTCAGCCCTCTTCCACTTCAGTCAGTGTGTTTGCAGGTGCGGCCGTAGTTCTCCAATGCCTGCTGGAGCTGTCTATGACAGCTCCAAAATGCAGTGGCATACAGCTGAAAGGGGGAGCTACGCTTCAGTGAGCAGCATTCAGATATCACCTGCTCATGAGCGTTCCCCCTACATACACACACACACACATGCTGCATGCTGTTCCCCCAACTCACACTGTATAGCCGACAGGGTGACCAATCCCCATTGGCTGTGCTGCCCCGAAACACAGTTTCATATGCCACATGGGTGCCCACCCCAGCATGGCTACGTTATATAGCCACGGGGTGCCTAATCCCCCATTGTCTCCACTGTGTCCCCCGAGTACAAGGTGCCACACTGAGCCTACCCAAGTGTAGCAACAGATGCCATGGCCGACGGGAAGCCAATCCTGTTGGCTTCACTTCAGTCGCCCTTCTGCCATGCTGGGAGCTCCACCCTCAGTGGCAAATGTCCCGTGAGCCATTTAAAAAACAACCTGGAAATAAAAACTGTCCCATGGCGCTTCTCCTGCCCCCCACAACCGCACCCACCCACTGCGCCTGCCTCCCCACACCCTTCACCCCATACTTACTCTGGAGCTTGGCGCGATGATCTTCGTGGACGGGAACACGTCTGCACTCTTCAAAGCCAACCGCAAACTGAAGAAATGCCGGTAAGCTGTATAATGGGATAGATAGGGTTTATTCAACTTTATTGCATATCTCAGGCATTTTTGGGAATTTTTGCACCACATTTTCAACATGGGGTGTTTGGACCCCTTGTCATGAGTGCTGTCACTGTCATGGCATTACTCGGACCCGAAGGGTGATTTCACAGCCACTGCACGAAATCACCTTTCCAGAATGATTAATGAAATAACACTGCCAGTGTTCATATGGTGGGCTCTCAAAAAGCCTATTTTGAAAATTTGGTAGAAAAATTCCTTAAAATGACTGTCTTATGAGCCTGCATTGTGCAGTTCCTAGGCAGGCTTGTAAGTTCACTAATTTTCAATATTTTCACTCCAGATTTTCAACATTGCCATTTTACCACACCTTCTTATGAGCAGTACAGCTGTCATTTTTTCACATCTCACCCAAAATGTGTTTCCATCCATGTAGCGCACAATGGCACAGTCGGTGAGCGAAATTAATGTACAGGACACATTAAGAAAGTCACAGTGACCCGGTTCATGAGCAGAGGTCTTAAAATGTGGTGAAAAAATTCCTAAAAGTGACTGTTTTACGAGCATGCATTGCGCAGTTCCTACGCACGCTCGTAAGTTTGTGAAATTTCAATATTTTCACTCCAGATTTTCAACATTGCCATTTTACCACACCTCCTTATGAGCAGTACAGCTGCATTTTTCACATCTCACTAAAAACGTGTTTCCGCCCATGTAGTGCACAATGGCGCAGCTGGTGTCGAAATCAATGTACGGGACACATTAAGAAAAATCACAGTGACAATGTTCATGAGCAGAGGTCTTAAATGGCTATGTTGAAAATTTGATGAAAAATTCTAAAAGTTACTGTTTCTGGCGCATTGCAGAGTTCCCATACTAAGTAAGTTATCAAATTTTCAACATTTTCACCCCGATTTTCAACATTGTCATTTACCACACCTCCTTATGAGCAGTACAGTTGTCATTTTCACATCTCACCCACAACGTGTTTCTTCATGTAGCCTTTATGGCGCAGTCGGTATGCAAATCAATGCATGGGACCGTTAAGAAAGTCACAGTGACACTGGTCATGAGCAGAGGTGTTAAATGGCTATGTTGAAATTTTGGTGAAAAAATTCCCCAAAATGACTGTTTTAGGGCGCATGTTCGCAGTTCCTCACACTACGCTGGCAAGTTTGAATTTGTAATATTGCACCAGATTTTTCAACAGTGCCATTTTACCGCACTTCCTTATGAGCAGTACAGCTACCATTTTTCACATCTTCGCCTAAATGTGTTTCCGCATATGTAGTACAATGGTACAGTCGTGTGAAAACAATGTTTAGGACAGATTAAGAAAATCACAGTGACACTGGTCATGAGCAGAGGTCTTAAAATGGCTATGTTGAAAATTTGGTGACAAACTCCATAAAATGACTGTGTTACAAGTGAGAATTGCGCAGTTTCCACGCACCCTCGTAAGTTCATGAATTTGTAATATCTTCAGTCCAGATTTTCACCAGTGGCATTTTCCACACCTCCTTATAGACAGTACAGCTGTCATTTTCCACAACATGGCCGAAATGTGTTTCACACTTTCAGCACAGAAACGTGGTCACTGTGGAAATCATTGTTTGGGACAGATAAAGAAAATCACAGTGACACTGTTCATGATCGGAGGTCCCAAAATGCCTGTGTTAACAATCTGCTGTAAAAAAATCCCCAAACTAGTTACATTAGGGGTGTGCGTTGCACAGTTTCTACGCACGCTCATGACTTCACCAGTTTTTTTAAGATTTTCACAGATTTTCAACATTGCCATTTTTTACTCCTCCCATGAACAGTACCACTGTCATTTTTCACATCCTGTTCGGAATGTGTTTTTGCACCTGTGGTGCCAAATGCCATAGTCGCTGTGAAAAAGCAGTTTTCAGCTAACAAACTGATATTGCCACTGTTCATGAGGTGGGGGTCACAAAAAGAACATGTTGAAAATTTGGAGTGAAAATAGCAACGAATGCCTGGGGCGTTAGGGTTTCCGACCATAACGCCCCACCCTGTAGAGAATGACAGGCATCAGGGGTGTGACTTGGGATTCTTGCCTGTCATGCTCATACCATTCCACCCCCACCCACACCCTGCAGCTAGTGAAAGGCATCAAGGTGTGCCACGGACTCTTGGTCCAAACTTTTCTCCTATACGCACCCATCTCATCGTATTTCCTGATGGAATGGGGTGCGCATAAGGACAAAGACCCCATAGGCACACCGTGACACTTGTCAGTGTCTGAGAGTAGGGTGTGGTGAAATGGCGTGGTCGTTATGCCTGACGACCCAAAGGCACACCCCAATGCCTGTCACTGTCTGCAGGGTGGTGGTGGGGTTGGCTTCAGTTCAATACTTCACTGCCATTCCTATTATGCAGCTCTGTAACTTCTTCACTACCATTGCCAATGCCAGCAAGCAAACATTCGGCATTGTCAAATGCTTGTTTTATCTACCCCTTATTGTTGTAACATGTTGCAAGCTAAGTGAGCAGTTGATCGTTCCATTAATGCTGTGAATTCTGTGATTCTTATGTATACTCTAAACTTCACTTCTCTGCATCATAGTGCAGCATGGTAATATAGTTTGTATAGTTTTATACTGTTAAATCATTAAAATAATCATTGATTAAATAGATAGCTCTACAGTTGCAAATTATATATCATAGAAACATACATTTTGACGACAGAAAAGGCCTAGCTAGTCTGCTCATTTCCCTACCTTTCAGATACGCTGCAGATCCTGGTTAACTAACAGACTATTTCTTCCTACATCTCACAAGAATTGCCTTATGTCTGTCCCATGCATTCTTGAATATCATCAGCTCTGGTTCAACCAGTTAGGGCCAAGACTGAATTGCTCATTAGGACTGCTGAAAACCACATTTGCATGTTTTGAAAAAGTGGACTGTTCCAAAACAGTGTATTGTTTGACTTTGCAAGGAGGGTGTTCAGTATTGATAAAATGTTATTTACATGTATCAATAATTCATAAATCAGTTTATAAAATATGAATATGGATTTTGTGGTATACCTACCTTGTGCAAAACTGACATCTCTTATCTACCCAAACACATGCCAGCTAGATATCACTCTTGAATAGTGTGCCAAGATGTCTCAGGATCAGTATTTATATATTTTTATATTTATTTATTTGAAAAGGTTTCACCAGGAAAGACAACATGAGCTGCAAGCAGCTTATTTCCAGAAGCATCCGGGGGGGGGGGTACATAGTGGGGAGACCAGGTAGAATAAAATCTGGCAATATACAACCAGGTAACAAAATCAGGCGATATACAACCAGGTAAGTAAACAGGCTGTTGTACAGGCAGATATACAAAAAATGCACACACAGAACAGTGGAATACTATACTAGCCAGATAGCTGAAGCATACAGGACACTTACCTATTCCGTACAGGGCATAGGCATCAAGGCACACACTTAACTAGGAAGGTATAGACTAGCCACTGGAGTACACCTTAAAGTGCTAGGGGGTTCAGACTGGGTTTAGGGGAGGAGAAGTGCTTAGGTATTCTAGTTAGAAGACTGACTGAGCAGTGATGGGAATGGTTGGGGGGCATAGATACTGAGAACCCTACGATGGGATAGGGGCCCAGCAAATGAGTTGGGGGGAGGAGAAAAACTGGGAACCATGCCCCTTCAGATGGTGATAATTCCATAAGGTTAGGGTGAGGACCCAGAAAGAGAGGGGGGGAGGAAAGGGAGGGAAAAGAGACATGCTGAGAGCAACCTCCCTCCAGGATGCAGAGAACCCTGCGAAGGGATAGACCAGGCATTGAGTGTAGGGAGAGGAGGGGAGGAGGGAAGAGGCATGGAGGTGGGGAAGAGATACATGATGAGAACAACCTCCCTCCAGGATGCAGAGAACCCTGTGAGGGGAGGGCCTGGCATTGAGTGTGGGGGGGGGAGGCCTGGGGGAAGAGAAAGACATCCTGAGAATAACCACCCTCCAGGATGCAGAGAACCCTGTTAGGCAGTTGGACAAAGCGTGGGTGCATGGTTAAGTGCAATTGCAACAATATACAGTGTACTTCTGGAGGAGGAGTGAAAGTGAGTGATGGGAGCTAGCAGAGCGAATATCGATTGGGAGGGAGTTCCAGATGCTGGGGAACTTGTATGAGAATGCATAAATGATGGCTAGGTAAAATTCACTTGTGCATTTTTGTGAAGATATTTTTGCAAGATATTTAAACATTGCAAGAGTTACTCTTTATCATAAAGAAATATTTTACAAAAACTGTTGTTTTTCAAGGAAAGTTCCGAGTTTAGTTATATAAAATCATTTTTCCCTTGAAAACCAGTGATTTTTTTTTTGTTTGCAAAAAACAGTGATTTTACTTCAAGGCTAGCAAATTTAGTTTGATTTCTCTGATATGAGAAAATAACCATATCCTTCCAATATTCAGAATGATCTGTTGCTCAGAAATGGAGATTTGCTTAACATTCATGTGCAAATAAATGTACCACACACTGATACAAAAAGTGCAGAAAAATTAGAATCCGCATATAACTTAAGGCCCCGTATGCAGTCAGAACCACTGGCACAAAGCAATGGGAACAATGATTTTGTGCCAGTATTCTTCATTTTGCCACTTTGACTACAGACTACTGGGGTTGCAAGGTTTTTTCTGTGTGGTTGTTCACTGCATTGTAACCACCCAGGGAAAGGGAAATAGGAAGTGCAGCCATAAAAATGGAGGGGCTGGCATGCTAATGAACTGTCAAGTGACTGCGCTGCACCACCACTCATGGTGGAAAGCCATAGTACCCTCTCCCAAGCCCAGTAAAACTATAGGCTTCTGAATCATGAATGACACTCCGCCAGTGGAAGAAGTTAGGCAGTGCACAGCACCTCCACTGAAGATTATTCTGGAACAAAGCTAGGGAGTGGGGATCAATGGCACACCAGAGACTGTATCATTCAATGAGTGCTTTGAGGGTCACTAGGCTACCAACAAGGAACAGGCAGGAGCCAACAGGGCCAAGTTTTGACTATCCAGAAATAGGCTCAATACTGTATGTAGGGCAAGGGGGTATGACTATGTAGGTAGTGATGTTGGGCCAAGGCTCAGTGCATGGCAACGAAACACGTTGCAGATACTATGCTATACACATACCCTTGATGCTGGCACAATGTAGCACTGAAGAACATCTGAAATCACTAATTTATATGTTGTGTTAACTGACACTGTCACAGGAGAAACTCCAGCTCCTGACAATAGCACATTGGCATTGTGTATGGCACACAAGTGTGGCAGTAGAATGAGAAGACTACTGTATCCCAGTTTTGAATCACCACACAGGACAATTGTGTAAGGAGCCCCTGGTGGTCAAATTTTAATTCTGAACTTGATAACTAAGGGATTCAAAGCACTGATGATTCCAAATTCTCTGTTTTTGCTTAGCCATTGCAAACAAAGGTGATGTGCTGTATGCCCAACAAGAAAATCATTTTTATTTTGCAAAAACTATATTTCTAGTACAAAATGAGAGGAATGTGGAGAGAATGGGGGTCACATAAATGCATGGCCTGCATCAGACGCAGAGACAGCTTTATTTGGAAAGTCTGCAAGCATCACCTCTGCTTTGTATTTTTCAGTTTTGCATTTTTTTTTCCCTTTATATAACCCTGCTCCCACCATGATGTTTTGGGACACCAGCTGCACACTTCCCTCTGTGGGGGAGGGGGGTAGACTGCTGCCTTTACAGCAGTGCAAATGCTAACCAATGCTAAATCATAATCCACTGGCAATGAGCTGCATAAATACTAGGCAGACTAAATCCCCCCACCCCATGGTGCCGAATGTATCACCTCTGGGGTGAGATGAACCCCAAGTCCATTCCAGCATCGGATTCTAGGGATTACGTGTGAAGCCCTGTCTCTTTCAGTGGCAGTGTGAAGCTCTTCCTGCCATGCCACTATGTAAACCTGCAAGCATCACTTCTGACACAAAATGTGACATTAATGCAAAGTACGAGCCTCTTAGATTTTATTTTTGGGAGATTTAGAAAATTATTTCTGTAACATTCTCCCATAATGGAAATCTTTTTTTTTTCTTTCTGAAGTGGTGAAAAATGTCTTCATTCCTACGAATGTTTTAAAACTGGACCTCTGTTTTTGGATGTCATATTTATGTTGCTGCTGCTATAAAATAAAGGCACAGGGTCATAATGTCGCAAGACATTATGCTGCATGCAAAAATCATGTTGCCAATACAGCATAAGTCCATTTTTTTGTGGGGTGCTCCACCCAATGCACCCCCAAACCCTCCCTCTATAAGGATTCTCAACTCCAAAGGGGGGGTTAACATTTGAATCAGACAAAAGTGCAAAAAATTAAAAAATTCTCTTGCATCTGGGACAGGGAATCACACCCAGTCCCAAATGCAGTACTTGGGTTTCTTGCTGCCAGTAGCTTACTCTATTGAGCCACAGCAGCTGCTCAATGGAACCCCATCTAGGCAGAGGTCTTATTCTGTGCCTGGGACAGTGAGAGGGAGCAATACTGCATACAGAAGCATTCACGGTTTTGCACCTCGCTCCATCCTGGCGCTACTGGGGTTGGCGTCATGTTGCCAAAATAATGGTATATGACATACTGACCCGGTAGGTAAAATAAAATATTATATTAATGTATCTGTTCTCAATATATACTGAGTCAGCATGCTTCATTACTATCATTTTATTGTCTTAAATCTAGTTCATTTACACTTTTTCTTTTGCTTTGGCAGCCACTATAATACCACATAAATATGAAACATTATTATCATATTCACTATGCAAATCATTCATTTTTGTCTACTTTTTGGCCGGGATCAGCCTCAACAATATGGGCTGCCACAGCTGAACCCATTCTTTCACCAGAAGAGTGGTGAAGTGACTGCTTTTATATCCAACACCCATGACATTTTATGGTATATTAGCAGCGTGAGTACAGGTATTAGAGTTAGGCAGACACCTCTCCTCCCCCACCTAATCTGACAATATCATTTCTTTCACAGGACTCTTAGCCAATTCATGTGTTGAATTCTGGGCTCACTCATAATCCCTGTTCTCCTGGTGGTAGCACAATACACTTTTGGCATTCCATGGAGACATCATATGTTGTATTTTTGTCTGATTTTAAGGTTGTTTGTCTGGTATGTAAGGCCTTGCAAAGGTTCTCCCCTCACCCAGATCAGTGAGTTGCCAGTCACCCTAACAGCTGTCTGTGATAGTGCAGTTCTATGTTAATTGTGATTTGTGCATGACAGAACAACTGTAAACCATCAGCTTTAACTCTGTTACATTGTCATGCAGGCCAGAGGTAGCCGGAGTTCCACAAAGCTCTTTATTGAGGTTCATCTTATTTGCTCTATACATGGCACATTTGGAATACATCATAAGTGCACATGGCCTGTTCAACCACAGCAGCAATGCAGACGATACTCAGGTCTATACTCCTGTTGCTTACTCTTTATTATTCACTCTAGATGTCTCATTGCCTTGCCAACATCTAATCATGGATAACCCCAAATTCACATTGCTTAAATGCCAACAAGACTGTACTTACTGTATATGTAACACAAGGGCAAAGACCAAATCCCTCAGATTCTCAGACCTTGGTCTACACTTCGGTTCTGCTGTCATTGGTGCTGTTTGAAAATAAAATTGCACCAGCGGAATTACTGCAAGAGGTGGAATTTCACTTCCATGAAATTTAGGAGTGCACTTTGGAAACTTTTATGAATTTGTATTTATTTATTTATTTATTTCAATCTAGGATTACAATATATTTGAGCCGAGGCTCTTTTACAAAGGTTCCACGTCAGCGTGTGCAACAGTCATCAATTTTAGTTACAAACATAATGTCTCTGACTTACAGACATGTAATAACCAGTACAAAGACTTGAGCTATGGAGCAAGACAAGGAGGGGGTCGGGGGGAGAAGTGAGGGTAGGAGATCGAGGGGGTAGGAGGTGCAGGGGTAGGGGAGTACGGGAGTTGGGTGGGGCAGGATTGAGATACGGGGGGGAGGCTAGGGTGGGAGACAGTGCAGCTAGGGGGCCTTTGTCGAAGGAATATGCCAGGTAAGGTGTTAGGGGTGCAAAGACTGACTGAAACTGTAACTTAGAATGGTGGAATGAGTGTATGTAGAAACATAGAAACATAGAAGTTGTTGGCTGAAAAGAACCTCTTGGCCCACCTAGTCTGCCCCAAAAATCCCTACCTAAGGTGCTACCACAGACCCTACTTTATCTCTGCCCCCCACAAGCCCTAGTACTGAGGTCCCTTTGTGCCTAAACCATGCATACCTGAACCATGACACCATTTTAGTACCAACACCTCTACTGGGAGCCTGTTCTAGATATCCACCATCTCTTCCATGAAGGAGTACTTCCTCACATCTCCTCTGAGCCCCCCTGAAGCCTCATATTATATCCGCTTGTCCTTAAGCATCTTTTTCTATGAAAAATACCACCCTCCTGTACCCTATGTATAGCATTGAGGTATTTGAACATTTTTATCATGTTCCCCTTTTTCCTCCTTCCCTCTTAAGAGTACACATTTAATTCCCTGAGGTGAATTCAAGAGTCCATGGGATAGACAGAAGGCAACCCTAGTGGTAGGAAAGAGAAGGTAAACTGCAGATCAGTTAGAATCTAGTTTTTATGCAGTAGGTAGGGAAATGGGCAGATTGGGTGGGCCAAGCAGTTCTTATCTACAATCAAATTCTGTTTCTATTTCTTTTCTCGTAGGGCTTCGAATGCAGGCCATGCTCCATTTTGGTTGCCCTCCTCTGGACTGCTCTACCCAACCTATGTCTTTCTAGAGGTGGGGCCTCCCTTAATGGGTTTTTACCCACCTAGTCTTTTTGGTTCATGAAAGGTCCAAGTGCACTGATTTCAAGAACTGTAAAATTAATCATACTACGACATTGGTTAGATAATGTCACCCCTTCATATCGAGCATGGCACCAGGAGATTCTCCAGGCTTTAATGGTAGGAAAACAAACTGCTTTCTTGCACCATTAGATAGAGCTCTTCTGAGATAGATGGGAATCCCTTTATACTTTAACATCATGCCGATACAGTTGTAGGAGGTCAAGTTTTGTCTCTTATTCTTTTTTTTCTGCCATTGCCTGAGCTCCTTTTTATAGTATAATCTTGTTTCGCCTTGTATGGTACTCCTTCTTTTTAGCTTCTGTCTAGCTGGTTGTGCCCCGGAGGGAGGGGGGGCGGTATCTGGTGTGGGAAGGGGGTTGGGGTATATTGGGTGTTCCTTTTATTTTTGGAGTTGTGTATTTTGTTTGTGTGTTGTTCTCTGTTTTAGTTATTGTACTTTTCATTAAATTCTAATACCGGGTATTCAATTAAAAAAAATAGAGATAGGGCCTCCAGAACTGGACACAGTACTCCAGTTACAGGGGTAACACTACTTCTCTCTTTCTTCTTGTGATACCCCTCCTTACACACCCCATTGTTCTACTAGCTTTCCCCCTGCCTTATCACACTGCTTTGCTACCTTCAGGTCATTCATTGAGGACTGATCTATTATACTGTGTAATGAAATACCACAGAAGTGATCATTCATGGTTGCATATACTGCATATTGTTGTATCACATTGTGGAATAGAATTCCACAGAACTGTCATTCCACAGCTCATGTATATCATTACACAATTCAGTCATAACATTTTGCAGAATGGAGTGAAAATTTGTGGAACACATTAGGGGGATTCATATTTTGCCAAAGTCAGGTTTTCAGATAATTTTGTACAGCACTAGTAGTCATTCATCCTACCACTGTTGCTCATGATCTTGGAGTTCTTCTTAATCAATTCCTATAGTTTGAATCTCACATTAACAGCGCTGATACAGTAGTTGAGCATTTTATCCATTTACTCTATGGCCCAGATTTTCAAACTGCGCCATTCTGAGGTGCAAGCCCCTGCGCTGCTCAAAATAGTTGAGCAGGGGTGTGGCCGGGGTGATATTCAAAGGAGTTGCGCTATTGAGCAACTCCTTTGAATATCACCCCCCAGCCACAGCACTGCGCATGGCGCAGTGGAACTTGCGCCACCGCAAGTTGCCAGAGTTGAGCATTAAACTTGCTGTGGCGCAAGTACCATTGCGCCATGCTCAAATTTCCGATATTCAAAAGGTGACATGCAAATGGGGCCATAATTTATGCAAGGCACAGGGGGCCATTTGCATCTATTTATGGCCCCATTTGCATGCCATTTGCATGTAGGTGCGCCGATCCCCGAGGACTTGCTCCTGGCCACCCTGCCAGGCAGCAGCCGCCGGGACCAACGACAATGCAGCCGATCGCTGGGCATCACAGGTACATGAAACCCCCACACATATCCCAAAGCCGATATCGGGTAGAACATATGAACCCCCAGTGCCCGATCGCGGGCAGAATGTAACCTCCCCAACCCGAATATCTCTGGTGGTCCAGTGGACCAGTAAGCCGATCGCGGGCAGAATGTCACATCACAACCCCCCAAACATCTCCCTGGTGTCTAGTGTCCCCCACCCACCCATGAAGCCCTCCACCCGCCCCCCCGCAGCCAGCGGCGACAGCATCCCACCGCCTGCCGCTCCGCCGCCGACAACTGACTATCGGTAGGGCTGCCGCCCATTGGTGCAGAGCTACAGCCAATGGGCATGCAGCCCATACCGTATATGACAGTCCAGATTTGTGAATGGTGTTCATTCGACAGTCAGTCGGCAGGCGGCGGGTGGCAGGTGGTGGATGCTGTTGCCGCCGGCCGCGGGGAGCGGGTGAGGGGCTTCGTGGTGGGTGGGGGGACACTAGACACCAGGGAGATGTTGGGGGTTGTGATGTGACATTCTGCCCGCGATCGGGCTTTACGGTCCACTGGACCACCAGGGAGATATTCGGGTTGGGGGAGGGTTATATTCTGCCCGCGATCGGGCACTGGGGGTTCATATCGCTCTGCCCGTGATCGGGCTGTGGAGATGTGTGGCTGGGGGTTTCATGTAATTGTACTGCTCCGCGATCGCGGCTTCGGATATGTGTGGGGGTTTTGCTGTAACTGTGATGCCCGCGATCGGGCTGTGGGAGATGTGTGGCCGGGAGGGTGGGGTTCATGTTACTCTATGCCCATGATCGGGCTGGTGGGGGGGCACAGGGACCGAGTTGGGGGCCAGCCAGGGGTGGCAGCTGCTGTGTTTGTGCCCTGCAATACAGCACCTCACCTGTGGGTGGCCCTCAACTTAATCCTTTTTTTTTTGTCTCAAGGTTGTGCAGGTTGGGGGTTGCGCATGCACAACTCTGCACAACCCGACTGAATATCGGGTTGCGCAGGTTATGCATGGTTCCTCCCCCTCCTGTTGAGCATGCATTCATTTGCTTCGCTCTTTTGCGCAACCTGTTGCCAGTGGAGCAACTGCCTCCTGCTGAATATCGCAGAATGGCGCAATGTAGGACTTGCGCATGCGCAACCCTGTTGCACATGGAGCAACCCTTTTGAATATCTGGGCCTATGTGTAGTTGGTGAGTTACATATTTACTTCAACCAAGACACTGCTGCTACCCATATTCATTGTTTCATTTTTACTCCCAATGACTATTTTTAATTCTCTTTGAGTTGGTTTCCCCACTTGTACACTTCACCATCTTCATCTTATTCAAAATGATGCTGCTTGTCTTTATTTGGCGTCAATATCTAATGGACCTGAAAGTTTCAGGTTTTAAATTAGAGTATTTTTTTTTTCATTATACGAGGACAAGAAAAAAAAGTACTGAAATGGGAATTAGTTATCTAAATTGTAAAATGAATAACTCAGAAACTGCTAGAACTAGTGTTTTGAATGTTCACTTGAGGCCTCAGTCAATCAGGTTTTACAACAGGCAAAGATGTCATTCATTCATTCATTCATTCATTCATTCATTCATTCATTCATGTGATACTTACTGAAGAGAGAGAATGTCTCTGCAATACAGGATGGTTTTCTTTTTACCAGTACATACAATATGTTTTTTAGTGGGTGTTGGGGGGCGGAGGATAGTGGGGGCCCAAGTTGGTTAGGACAGGAGATTTCATGAAATGATTGGGATCTGGTCAGGTGAGAGTAAGCGGGGGGAGTTGAGTTTGACATGCTGTTGAGGGGAAGGGCTAACAACTGATTATATGGGTGGTGGTAAACTTCACTGGGAGGGGGGTGGGGTTTCACGGCAGAGTTTGGTTGGAAGAACATACTAATATAAGGCACTGGGTGGTAGGTGGGATTGGGTACAACTTAACTGAGTGGGTAGGGGAAGGAATTGAATAAAAAAGGAGTTTTATTTTTCCATCAGTATTTATCTCCTCCTGGGCCTACCCTGCCAGATCTGCCAGTGCCATCACCAGCCTTCTCAGAGGCTTACCATCTACCCACCACTTGCACAGGACCACAGAGTTGTGAATGATCAGTGGCATCAGTCTTGTGAGAATCTGTGTGTGTGGGGGGGGGGTGCTAACATAGTGCAGCCTGTCTATTTTCCTTTGGTTTTCTCACCGGGGCACCATGCATAGTGAGTGAGGTGCACATGGTTGTAATGGCATGCCTCTGCACCAGGTTGTCTAGCAGCAGCTCCTTGCCTTGCATGTGCTCCCATCTGTGTTGCCAATGGGTCTTCACCAGGTGGCAGTCATGCTGTGTGAGTTTTGTCCCCCTCCCTGAGGAAGGAGAGATGTTCATGGGACACTCAATCCTTCCTCCTCTGCTGGTCTTCTGAAGATCCGTGCTAGCTCTCTAACTGGGTCACTGCATTGTGAGCAGTAACACTGCACCGATGTGCTGGCAAATACAGAAAAAAGTTTTAAAACTTTGGCATATGAAGCTGGTGAAATAAGAAGGGAACTTCAAAATGTTTTGTGATGTGAGAAGTTTGTGACTTTGCACCAACTTCACTAGTGAAGTTTACAATCACTTCATCTTTACTCATAAGGTCATCCGAGGTCACTGCAACTTGTATGTATAAAAAATGTATCCAACACTGCCTTGTTGCATGTCCTCTATATAAATGATTTATTCTTTATTTGTACAGGGTCAGAACTGGAACTGTTAGAATTCCTTTCTTACTTAAATGGTCTAAGTGATCGCCATAAGTTTATGTTAGAATATAGCTTTATGGAAATTCCTTTCCTGGACGGGAAAGTATATAACTAACTTAAAGTTAAGCTCTATTGAAAACCAACAGATACAATTACTGTTCCTCACTCTACATCTTTTTACATGATGAGTATTAGAAAAAGCATTCCATATACTGTAGTCATTTTCAGCTGAGTAGAATAAAACAAAATGGCTCTGATGAGGAGGAGTACCTCACATTAAAGGAAAAGATGAACAAATTAAACATTTTAAACAGGATGTCAAAGTAACTAATATGAGCTACATAACAAAAAGTAATTCAACCAGAAGATCAGAATTACTAGTTATTATGGGAGTTAAATGTGTAGGTGCTAGAATTATTTTTAGCACAGTGAATTCCCAATTGATGTTTGAATAACAAATTTAATCACATTTTGGATAACCAGTGGCATATTTTAAAGTAATGAGCTGTGTGTGAGCTTGGTACATCCAGTAGACCTGGATTTGATTCCCACAACTTCCAAGTGCATACTGTGTGACCCTGAACAAGTCATATAATGTCCCCAGTGATCCCATGTCACCCCTGAAAAGAGACCATGGGCCTCGTGTGCTGTACCATGTTATTTTGTCAGCAGAATAAGCACTGTTATATAATAAACTTATGTAGGCTACAAAAAAAAAAAACAAGGACTATTAATGAATATTTGGTCAGAACAGCACATGTGCAATAAGCACAAGAAGAAAAAGGCTAAATTCATTTGACTCTGTTACCATTAAATGTTTTTTTTCTTGAGGCAGATGTGCCCAGTGTGGATTTGTTCCAGTCAGATGTGCAGATTCCAAGATTCAGATATTGAAAAAGAGGAAAAAAATATATTTTTTTTATTTTATTTTTTTGTCATCACCTAGCACCCAGACAGTTTGGAATTTTGGTCAGAAAATCTCAGAGTAGAAAGGGTTTGGCCCACAGTGGTGCCTTTTGCTGGCTTGATGAAAAAAATATTAATTCATTCCACAGTTATTACATTTTAAAATGTTGATTCTGAGCATGCACAGTACAGTCTTTTGGATAGCTGCTTGAAACAAAAAAAAAATTTGGTTCATACGAAATGGGATCCTTTTTCATCAGGAAAAAAAAACCTTTCATATGGCCTCCATCTTGTTTCTGTTTTTGTTTGTTCAAAAAAAAAATTTTTGAAAACCCACAAAAATGATATCCTCCACACATACAAACATATGTATCTTGATAATAGTGAACCTGTTAGGTGGATTTTGCACTTTCTTCTTGGAAAAATTACCTGGAAATCTGTTTTTTATTTTAATTTTAAAGTTCTTTTTCGTGACTCAGTTTTGTTTTTTGGTATGGTTATACCAAAAAGGAATATGGCCATATGAAAGAAGAATTCAGACTTGTTTCTTTTTTGCCAATTCTGTTTTTGTATGAAGGCACTCTTTTTCATCTAAAAGAAAAAAAAAACATACAAAACAGGATTCCTTCACACAAAAAAAGTAGTGGAAAAAACTAAGTCCAAATCTTTTTCCAGATGAAGGGATCCTTTTTCTTGTGTTTTTTTTTTTCATTCATATGAAAAAGGATGCCATCCTATGAAAACTGATTTTCGACTTTTTTGCTTTCCGACTCTTTTTTTCTTATGAAGGAATCCTTTTTCATATGTTTTTTTTTTTTTTGGTTCATACAAAAAAAATCTGTACTTAGTTGTTTTTTTTAATTCTTTTTTCATATGATGGAATCCCTTTCCATATGAGTCTTTCATTTCATACGAAAAAGAATCCCTTTTCATGAAAAAAGATTATGTGCTTAGTTTTTTTTTTACTACATTTCAGCTTCAACAAGCCATACCTCCCTCAATATTTGGAGTTAGTGGAAAATCTATATATCAAAAAAAGGTCTTAATGAGTATTACATGAATAACACATAATACCTCTCCCCAACAATTTAGGGAGCATATTATAAAAAAAAAGTGTTTAAAACATGGAAATTCCCATAGAATAACACCTGAAGTTGAATACGCTATATAGCCAAGCAAATAAATTGCTTTTTGGCAGAAATGGAAGCTTAGGGCCCTTTGGGCCCTGCACTTCCACAGGCAAATGGATATGTTCATGTAGGTCCCTTTAATGAGGCTATGGTTGTACTATCTCAAAAAGTAAGGAAATCATTGCACAAAATTCATTAATGCACAAATTAGGGTTAGAGCAACAAAAGTAGGGAAATGTGGTGTTAGAGTTCCCAACTCTAATATCCACCCCACCCTGTAGGCAGCAACAGGAAAAAGAAATTACATTTTCATGTCTCCTGAGTCTTCACAAATCAGGTGTTGGGTGTATCTTGGGGTTATCAACCCTAACTTTCACCCTATTCACATATATTCTACACATCTCAGCTTATATACTGATGGAATGGGGGTAATTATTAGGCTTGACAACCCCAAGATACACCCCACACATTATTTGCAAAGAATAAGGAGAGGTAAAAATGTAATGGTTTTTCTTGTTGCTGCCAAGGGTGGAGGTGGGGTGGTATGGTTGGGAACCCTAGCACCACGTTTCCCTACTTTTGTCACTCTAACCCTAACTGGTGCACTAACAAAGTTTTTTGCAAAGAATATAATACATAGCCAACTGATAGTTTGATGCTGTATTGTTTCTTTGTTTTCTGTATATAATTTTTATTATGTATAGATGTTACCTTTCTCTTGTATAATACTGTCTTTCTCCTTTTATTTATTCTGTCAGTACCATGTGTCAATATAAAGAAAAAGTGACTAAGTTTCCTAATATTTATAAACCTTAAAAAATGCACTGGCTGTATAGTTTTGTTCTTTTTCAAGATAATCTCTTATCACCATAGAACTGATACATACGTCCAGTGTGTGAAGGGTGGGCTTAGAACCACTGTTGTGTCTCATTCTAGAAAATTCATTCACCAACTCTGGAGAGATGTCAAAACAGCATCTCATGTTAACCCATCCTCCAGCAAATATTGTTATTGTTCCATATAAGGAGGACACTGACTTCTTGGTGGTTACACTTCAAAATGTCTTTGAAACTGGATGAAGAGCCTCAGTGTCAAGCAGTCCCACTGCAGCATTTCTTCATAACAAGTCCTTGGTGGTGGTGGGGGTGGGGTCATATGTGCTCCCAGACAAGATGATTGCTTAAACTACAGCACTCCTAACTGTCACAGCTGAATACTGCAGAATCCTGTAGACAGAGACACCAACCTAAAATCTTTTTGAAGAGTTGTCTGAGGACATCTCCAAGATGAACCTAGTGGCACCAGTTTAGATTGAAAAAGAAAGAACGAATTACATGTCTCTTCTTCAGCCTGTATGCAGCCACAGGCCAAGATGGCCACACACAGAGCAAGTCCCAGGACCTCCAGCTTTGCAGAAATTAAGGCCATGCTGCTTACACAATTGGCAGTTACACAAACAATAAAGAGGACAGTTCCTGACACATAGGAGAGCTGAATCAACTTGCAATACAGATTGGTGCAAAAGAGAGTGAATCTGCCATCCTGAAAGACTGTATGGATGACTGCATGCAAATGAACAAGAACTTTAACACATCTACATAATAAACTGGGTGATTTTGAAATCAGTAGTGGGCAGAATAATGTCCATTTGGAGAGGCTGTTAGAAGGGACTGAAGGATGAGACATGATTACTTTTCTATATGAGTTCCTCTCTATATGGCAAAATCTGGGGCCCGAATTAATCTTTGAGATGCAGTGCACTCACAGAGCTCATACTGTCAAACCACAGCCCACTACAGAGTAATCTAGACCCATGGTCATCCACTTTCATCGATAACCTGATTGAGAACTTGTTCTCCAGAACACAAAGGAATAAAAAGGTATTCATCACAATAAATGCTTGTCCTTTTACCCTGATTATTCTTGTACAGTGCTGGCTGACAAGCATGCCTTTGATGGCAAGAGCAACGTCTCCATAAAAAAGGGCTTAAATATCCCCTCAGCCTTCCAGTCATTCTCTATGTTGAGCTTCAGTGTAATATGGAGTGCTTTGCCTCACCCAAAGAAGCAGAAGATTTCTTTTAATGATGCCTGGGAAACTTGCAGAGACCCGTCCCCAAAGTATGTACCACCTATGACAGAGTCTGTAACCCTGATGATGGAGATCACACCCAGACAGCACTTAAGAGATGCTTGTATCTGATGTGTGTAAGTCCACAATTCAACCCCCTTGTTCAATAGTAGATCCTATGTAGCATTTTTGGATGCAATACCTTTGCTCCCCCACCCTCTATCAAGGATGGGCCTTGAAGCATTGCCCACGATCCTTTTCATGCAACAACTCTTCACCCTTCTACCTTCTGCTGACTGTAGTTCAGTAAAAGGCCTGTGAACCTGGGCATGATCCTGCCTAACACTGTTTACTCCTCTTCATTTGTGTCTGCACTTCCTTCCCAGTTCTACTGTACAGTACAAGTCACATTAAACTGTTTCACCAATGAGTTGGTTCAGCATTGTTTTTCACAGTTGGTATTGCACTGGCAACTCATACTGCATTATTTTTCAATGCTTAAGCAGCTCAAGAGCAATGTTTATAAAATGTTTTTGCAACTCATTTGGAACCTATCTACAGTCCAGTCACAGTGCAATGCAAATCTGAGTTTCAACTTTTAAGAAATTGTTTTTACAGAGTTTTGTGCTGGATTCAGCAACACTTATACAACTCAGTCAGAAATGCTGCAGCAACTCATTGAAGGAACAGTTTAATGTGACTTGTACTGTACAGTACCACAGCAATTGATTTATCTACAGCTGAGGGATTAGGCTTACTCCCCAGAGCTCACCCATGCTGTAGCAATGAAGCCTGCTCTCCTACCCACATCTATCATGTGAGACTTTTTCACCAGTGGGAACAATCTACCTTGATTCTGCCTACCCACCTTTGTATTCTCCCAGATATGGGATAACCAGCAGAAAAAGCATCCTGTGAGCCAACAGGAGGTGGCCACTAACTGTAGAGTGCCACTGAATTTCTAAATGGGCTGAAGCTGATCATAATGCTAACCCACCAAGACTTTGCCTTTGGGCATTGCTGGCCTTTTCTGTACTAGAGGCAAGTATAACTGTATAATTGTGTGTGATGGTGGGAATAGAGCAGAGAATCAAAATAGTTCTCTTTTTTATGTTAAGTTTGCTGCTCCACTCTCCCCACTCTCTGTACCCAAGAACTACTTCACAAAGGCAAGTTCATATGTGTCTTGCCACCATTTCATAGCTCCCCGATATGCTGGCCTCCTACTATGAGGTATGGATACTGTACCAACCCCAGTAGAATATTTGTCTTGTTTAGAAAATGTTTTAAGTTGTTCAACCTGTTCAGATTGTTGCTGCCAATTGGCAGCTTTTTTGATAATATATCTGGGTCCTCTGTTTGTTTCCTTTGCCTAGTTGCCCATTAACCCTCGTTTCCTTATCCCTGTCCTTTCAGGTTACCCCTTGTATCTGCTTAAGTGCCTCAACCCCTGGGAAGGGGATGGCACAATTATATATCCTTGTTTGACTTTCTTGCAAGTCTCCTACCATAGACAGGTACCATCTTTCTCACATCAATACCTATTTGTTTAAAGGTAACCTTCTATACCTTTGTGGTGGCAGTGGGACCTTTTTATTATTTTGAGTAGTCGTATGTAACACAGCCTCACATCAGGTGTAATACTTGCCTTGTGGCTGGTATATGGTCTAGAACTCTGTCTTCATGCTGCATCATTGTTCCTCCACAGGATTCTGAGCACTGAGATACATCCAGACCTCTTATCTCACATACGGTTCAAAATTTTGTTTGTTGCTGTACTACAATTAGTTTTTCATAATTGAGTTACACTTGTCCATTCTGCTGTACAGCTGCCATTTTTTGTTTGTTTTTCCTGTGCTGCTTTCTGTGATGCTCTCTTATGAGTCACACCTTCTTCTTCCCTGGCTTGTGCTGGAGTGTCCAGTAGGTCATATTACATCCCTCTGTTTAATACTATGGCTGCAATGCTTAATCTTAAGATTGTTGCATGGAACGTGAATGGTCTCCAACATCCTATTAAATGCAGAAAGATGATCACTGGACTTGAGACCCTGGGCTATTAAATCACATTACTTCAGGAAACCCACCTGGGAACTCTGAAACCCAGTAAGGTCCAGAGTCAGTGGGTGGGAAAGGTATTTCATAGTGGACACATGTAGTTATCCTGTATGCAAAGCAACTCCCTTTACGAGATACCTGATGGGCAAGGATGGCAGATCTGTCTTCCTAGAGGGCCCATTAAAGAGTAGTACAATACTACTGAGCATTATTTATGCCCCAACCACCCTAGATCCCTCCTTCTTTACTAGCTCAGATATGAACCTTTGTTGGTACCCTGATTATTGGTGGAGATTTCAGTGTAGTGCTCAACCTTAGCCTAGATTGCAATGCTGGATGGTTAGAACCGTCTGATAAAGACTTGCCATAGAGTCAAAGTACCAGAGTTATGTACTACCTGCTCTAAGCAAAATAAACTTTTTTTTTTGCATTATCCTGTGGTTCTTGTACATGGTTAGCCCAAAAAGTTTAATCATTTACAATACATGGCTCGTTCAGGGGATCCAGTTTATGACAATTCTTCATCTTAATAAAAATTAAAATTAAATATTTACATTAATTAGAAATTCAAAAA
Source organism: Neoceratodus forsteri (assembly GCA_016271365.2). NCBI lineage: Eukaryota > Metazoa > Chordata > Ceratodontiformes > Ceratodontidae > Neoceratodus > Neoceratodus forsteri. The sequence goes on from CM028131.1 coordinate 827,965,083, forward strand.
ACAGGTGGCATTTGGGTCTCTCCTTGAAAATATTTCAAGCAACCAAGCCAGTAACAAAATAGTGTTTTATTCATGCAAGGAGCACCAAACAACAACGGACTCCCTCACCCAGCGCTTCGACTTAAACCAAGTCTTCCTCAGGGGTGACACTATTTTGTTACTGGCTTGGTTGCTTGCAATATTTTCAAGGAGAGACCTGAGTGCCACCTGTTTTTTGAATTTCTGGTTTACGCTATGAGCTGGCTGCTTGTTCTAGGTGAGCACCAAATTGACCTGGCCCCTGTCGCGGCGTTTTCCTTTGTTGCCAATATTTACATTAATATTGTTTATGTCAATCATAAACAATACAATTCTGTTTATGGATATTTTTATGCAATAAACAGTACTCAGTTATAGTACCTGACCCTTTGCTTTCTGGTTTTTAAATCTTTTCAACTTGTCCTTATGTTTGCCTGTGAACCAATAACCTGCATTAGTTTCAATAATTTAAATTGTTTAAATTCAAACATGACTCCCAACACCATCACCCTGTGTGTTTAGTGACAGGACATGTTGTTATGGCTTTACTGCAGCATTACCAAGGCTGCACACTCTGGTACCTGACAGTATTTGTTTGAACATCATACTGTAATTTTAACTCCTTCTTATATGCCTTTTCAAAATGGCTTTTGAGTTTTCCTTGTGATTTAAATTAATTGCTCTCACACTTGTTATTTTGAGTTAAGAAAACCTTTGGATCTTTTTGCCAAAATCAGACTAAAATTTATTCACCACTCCTAATGTTCATCCTCATGTTTTTTTTATCCCTAGTCGCCCAGCTGCCCCTATCAACCTCCTCTCCCCCATCCCTACCAGCCCACCATCTCTCCGGGAAATACAGTGCGATCCTTGCAGTGCCCCACAGATTACCCACTGTGGCAGAGCCTCCCAGGTGGCCACAATTCCCAAGAAGTGTTTAGCTTGGTTACAGGTCATCATGCTCAGTAGGTGGCTGCCGGGTGTAACCACAAAACAAAGGAAAATAGCACCTCAGGACTGCCTGATGGCATCGTACCATCACACACTCTAACATAAAAAACCAAAAAGTTTCCAGTTGCACATCTGAATACACAATACCAGTCCACAGTTAGGACATGCTTAAAAAGTTGTATTACACAAATCAACACAGGTGTAGCATCCCCCAATGTGCATCAATATTTCGCGTCACACTGACACTTTGTCAAGATGCCAAATCAAGTGTCCATGATGCCATTAAATACCATCTTGCTGAATTTCATTTACATATACAAACAACTCCTTAAAGTGAAACACCCAAAGGCACATAATATAAATATACTACTAATTACATATGTGCATTTAAAAACATTAATGAACAACATAGCACAGCCCTCCCCCTTATTTTTTGTTTGTAAATAATAAATAAATAAGGCCATCACTAGTTCCCCAGACTGACTAATAAAATCCTCAATTTTTAAGTAATGGTGCTAACTGAAATTGTTCATTTCGACTGGGCACAGTACTAGCTGTAAGCCTGTATTGCCATGAAAGTTTCACTGCACAATAACTTATTGTCTAGATCCCCTCCCATTAAATCAAGTGGCACTCTTTCCAGTCTCATGAATGTAAAACAATGGTTTGGTCCTGCATTGTTGATATGTAATGCTAAAACATTGTCCAGTTGTTCTCAAATGTTCAGTTATATGGGTTATGAATTTTCTAACAGTCTTGCCAACATAGTAACAACCACACAAGCATTGTGCCAGATATACCACTGCTTCTGTACTGCAAGTAATAAATGAGTTCACTTTATAGGTAGCATTCATATGTGGCAATTTAATTTCGTGTCCCACGTGTCAATGTTGGTATGCCGTACAGTTCCTGCATTTAAAATTACCCGCAGAGTACTGGTCTCTCCTACTCTCTGTCTTATTCATGCTTTGGACCAGGGTATCTTTTAAATTTCTCCCCTTCTGTGAGTAACTATAGGACCTTCATTAGCCAACTTGCTGAGTTCAGAGTCAGTCTCAAAACATGCCAATTTCTTCTTAAAATCTCCATCAGGTTTGAGCTCTGTATGGCAAAAGTGGTTATAAGTTCAGGACCCTTATACTGAGACATCAGGTTTTTATGATTAGATTCTAATAGAGGCATTCTATCTAGATCATCCACCCTTTCTCTGGCAGTCTGGAAACATGCAGGTGTATACCCCCAATCATAAATTCATATTGGGGAGGCAGTATAGTACAGTATAGCACAGTGGTTTAAGGCTCTGAGCTACAAATCTGGTGACATCCAGCAGACCAGACCTTGGCTTGAATCCCACAGCTCCCACTTGCAGACTGTGTGACCCTGAGCAAGTCATTTGACTTCCCTGTGCTTCCAGGTTGCACCTGTAAAAAAGCTTTCAGCTTAGTATGTTAGTCCTGGTTAAACAACTAACAAAAAAAAATCTTTCAGTAAGAATAGTGGGCCCTTTAGTGTAACCCACATCAGTATTACAATTCTGCTTTAGGTGCATGTATTGCCCAACTGTAATGTTGTTTGTTATGTGCTTAGGGTGACAACTGTTGTGGTGTAAAATATCATTCCAGTCTGTTGATTTGTGAAAAAGATCTTTCACCAGGTTAGCATCATTGTCCTTACTTACAGCTAGAGCCAAAAATGTAACATTTGAGAGGCTAGCATTAAAGTGAATTTGAAATTACTATTGCTCCTTTCTAAGTATTGCACACAGTCATCACGTTCCTGTCTATTGCCTTTCCAAATGAGAAATGCATTATCAATAAATCCATTATAAACATCAAGATAGTCATAAAATGGGTTAACTTCTGAATCATAAATATACTTCTTTTCCCATTTGGGATAAATAAATATTCACATACTGTAGTTGGAGGCCATTGATTCCCCCATTGCGGTACACTTAGATGATACAAATCAGACATAAATGAAAACACATTTTTTGTTAAAATAAACTCTGGTAATCTAAGTAAAAATTTAATGAATGCACTAGAAAAATTAGTATCCTCATAAAGTGCCTCTCATAATGCATCTAAACCCTCATCTTGAGGTATGTTGGTGTAAAGTGCTTGTCTGTCTAAAGTGGCTAAAAACCAGTTTGGCTTTACAGCAATGTCCCTTAAAGTATCTAAAACATGGGTGGTGCCCCTGATGTACACTCTTGGGTTTTGGGCTATAGCTTTTATATGTGTATCAACATACTGAGCTAACAGTTCAGTCAGGGAACCATTAATCGAGACTATAGGTCTCGCTGGGGGTGTGTGCAAATTCTTATCAACTTTAGGAAGTCTATATATGACTGCTTTAACAGGACGTTGCACTATTAAAACAATCTCAAGCTAATTGGCTAATTACACCATTCATAACTGCTTCATACAAGAACATATCAATCTGCTGTTTATACTTCCCAGTAAGATCAAAAGACAGTTTTCTGTAAACATCTATATCTGCAAGCTGCCATAACATCTCATTAGTGTACTTATCTTGGTCCGTCAACACAATAGCCCCACCCTTATTGGCAGGCTTTATGATGATGGTGAATTTGTCCTGTAGCCTTTGTAAAGCTCATCTCTACTCTTTGGTTCAGTTGTTAAAAGTGGACTTTGGTAGGCTCCTCATAAGGCTGACCACATCCCTCTCACAGGCTCTGAAAAACACACTCACTGTGTTCACTGGTGGAAATATATCCAGACTTCTTTTTCTATTTTTTATCAGTCAAAGGTGTTTGTGTCAATTCCACTGATTACTGGCTTTTGGTAGTACCATCACTGGGTTGTATCTCTTCATTATATAAAACGTGTAAATTCAACTTTTGTGCAAAACTCTGAAGATCCACAATGGTACCGAATTCATTCATGGAGACAGTTGGGACAAGTGAAAGGCCTTTATTCAAAATGTTGATTTCAGTTTCTGATAACTCACATTTTGAAATGCTGATAACCAGTGAGTTGGTTTTCAGATTGTCATATTCTGACTGAGGGATCCCAATTGCACTGTAATCCCGAATTAGTGCACCATTCTCCCCCTCTGTGGGTATCCACCCCTCTATGCAGCTCTCTGATACCATGCTCCCCTGTACCTGCTCTGTTCCTGGTATTCTCCATTGTTCCTTATTCTTTCCCCTTTCCTTTCCTCTCGTGCCCCTCCTGGTATTTCATCTGAAAACCTTGTTAATCTGGGGCTGTGGTGCATCATCTTCTGTGGGAGTATGGTTAGTTGTGGAAATCCTGTTCCCAATGTCTGGGGAACACATATTTCAGGTTCTTTCTGAGGAGTGTGTCCCCTAAAATGTTTATTGATTTGGTGGTGGTGTGGCTATCAGAGTTGTAGATGTAATCTTCATGTGTGGCTCTATACTGGTTGTCAGTTGTCCTATAGGGTTAACCATCAGTGATTCCTTGGCCATGTAATAAAAAAGGTTGCTGCCTTGTTTGATTATTACTGTTATCATTCATGTCTTCAGTTTCAGAGCCTGAAGCACTGGTATATGTATCAACATTAATGGTCTTCTTAAGAATGGAGCATGTCTAGTAATTGTTTTTCTTCCCCCATTCAAAACTAGGACCATTCTTGTAGTTCCACCTGTCTCAATTCAAATTCCTAATTTTAGTTCTTGTGGTCCTTTCTTCTTGTATCCTGATCATTTCTCTTAAATTGGTGAGATATTGATTAAATTCAGAGTGTGCTTTAATTGTGTCTCATTAATGTTTTCATGTGTACGTATGTAATTAGTAGTATATTTATATTCTGTGCCTTTATGTGTTTCACTTTAAGGGGTTGTTTGTATATGTAAATTCACTTCAGCACGATGGTATTTAATGGCATCCTAGACACTTGGTGGGCATCTTGACAAAGCATCAATGTGAGGCAAAACATTGATGCACACTGGGGGGTGCTACACCTGTGTTGATTCATGTAATAACACTTTTTTAACCTATCCTAACAGTCAACTGGAATTGTGTGTTCTGAAGTGCCATCAGAAACTTCTTTTTTTATGTTAGGGTGCAGAGTCTGCAAGGAGAGAAAGGTGTCATTGTGCTGGCTGAGTTTTTTTTCCATTGATCTGGAGAACCTTTGGATGCTGTGGGGTTGTGATGGTATGTTCATCCTCATGTTAATGCTGTCAAGGACTAAATGACTCAACCTCCATTCCTTTTGAGCACAGGAGTGGTCTGATGCCCAGCTTTATAATAATATTACTGGATGCACTTGTGTGCACATGCTGATTTGCTAAGAAACCCAATATGCAGATGCCTGTGACATCTGCTGGCTGTGCATCTATAGACCTGCCTGACCTATACTACCTAATGTGAACTGTTATTATTCTATGTCACAGCATAAAGGATATTAGTGTTCACTCATGTTTGCCATGACATACTATTTAGTATAGTTATATTTGTGGTCTTAGCGCACCACCTACTGTTATTAGCCATAATGCTATGATCAGCATATTATATGAATCATTCTTATGGAATCCCAAAGTAGTTTTAGTCAGCATAATACTTATCACTGTTTATGTGCAAAATCTAATGGCCTTGGGTGTGAGCTGCCCACCATACCTACCAATAGAAATGCTTTGTTTAGCTTTTCTACTAAGCAGATGAGCATGTTACCAGGTAATGGACCTTCTTATCTCTGACTATAGGAGTTGGTGTAATTCTGTTTTTCACTGAGTTTTACCTATGACGACACCGGGTGTTCAGAGGTTCCAGACTCCCAGCTGAGATAAGCTGTCCTTTTTACATGTATTGGGGAATAAACCTTTATTCAGCAACACCTGTTTCTTGTCATATTATACCATCAGGTTTAGATCCTGCAAGAACCCAACAAATGGCAACCATGGCACGGACCTGATCGGACAGAACTGAACCAATATGCAAAAGGTGTACAGATGAACAGGTATAGGAATCGTGAAGGCACTCGAACATGTGCCCACCCATTCAACCCATACAGACAATCTTACAGGCCCTCACTGCCATGAACAGGAATGAGAACTACAAAGGTGTTCAAGCCTACCTCCCCATTCACAGTGACACTGGTCTGGTGGATTTCTTATACCAAACATGTAACTGTCTAGTTGTAGAGCACAAGGTGGATCGATTCGCCTTGGACTCCTGGCTACTACAGGAAAAGTAGAACCTTCCAAAATGGCCATTAGTGCAGAGCTCAAGTTAGATGTCTCAAACTTTTTAACCTCCCATGAAGGTTGGGGTGATTTCACACAGGACGTAAAGTTGTACGGTCATCTGATACAGTATTTATGCTTGCTGTACTTGGAAACCAAACCTACGCTAAAGAAACATGACCAAAAGGGAAAAAGGGAGTAATGGTAGCCACCCTGTACACTGCACTACAGACAGGGGAAATGGAGGTCCAAACTCTAAAAAACAAGCTGGGCTCATAATCCCGAGAAATGGGTGAGCAACAGAGGGAGTTGGTACAAGAAATCCAAAAGCTCAGAAATGAGACTCAGAATGAAAGAGGTTGTTAGATTGAAAGAGGATTGTGAAAGGTTTCAGCAGGGTAAGAAGCATGTGTTACAGCTAAATGATTTGCTTACTGGAATGAATAATATGTTGTGGAGTGAGATTGAGGAGTTGTATGAAGAACTGGAAAATGCCAGGAAGCACTGGACAGGGAGATTAGGGAAAATCATGAAGTAAGCACATCATAGAGTGTTGCAAGTGCATATCAGTAAGGGACAGTACAAACGCAGAGTGAATCATTCAATGTGTAAAGCCAAAATGACGAAATTACTTCAACAGTTGGCAATCCTGAAGGGTCATGTGAATGCCATGCCGTATGCCCTGCCTAATGACCTGGCATCATCAGCAGATGATGAAGGTGATGACAGAGAAATCCAAAATGGCGGACCTTGGGATGCTGGAGGGTGGATGCTTCACCCGCAGCCTGTAGCCATCTTAAGTAAGCAAGGCATGGGTGAAGTGGAAGCCTTGATTGAACAAGCAGTCATGAAGGCTGGAGTCTCCAAGGCGCAGTCCTTAGTGATTTGACAAGCCATGGCTAACCTGTTGAAGAAGGAGGAGGATCAACAGACTCTCCTCCAGGGTGTGGTGACTGCAATGGTGGAGGCAGTCATCAATTCCATGACAGGGCAAATGGGGGCTACCCCGAATGCTCTGCAGTCACATAAGCCATCCAGACTATTGCAGACCAAGTAGGCCGTATGGCCTCTGGTGACTATCTTAGTTGCCATTTGGAGAAGGTACCAATTCAATGTGAAATGCTCAGCCTCCTATCTGAGCATGGAGTCCAGGTTTTGAAACAAACCATGGACCCCACATTGTGGGCCAAGTTACCGGTACTGGTTACATAGTGGTATGTATAGTAGTAGCCACAGACATGGTCAGATATTTCCAGATATTTTGTGAAATGTCTAAAGACTCTGCTGCCCCTACTGTGGAAATGCAGAAAGCAGATTTCTCTAGAAATATCATAGAAATCTCAAGAAATACCTGATCATGTCTTTGGCTGGGACCGACATCAGAGCCCCATTTGATGTAATCACATCCAGCCTCCTGGTGGTGCACAATCCCAATATGGTCAGTGTGATGCTAGCCCATCCAGTGAAGCAATACACCAAAGAGACCCCGGTGCAGTACAACAGCCGATTGTGGCTTGCATATGCAACAGGCAAGAAGTTGACCAATGAGGCTGCAGACTGAGACTCGATTGAGTGCAAAAGTCTGTTTCTGAAAAATATGCAGCCAGCCCTTCCTGAGAAGGTTAAAACAGTGGTATTCCCAATATGGGACTGCTTCCATGAAATCATGGAGAAAGTGGAGCGTGCATACCAGATCTATGCACGGGACGTGGGCTTAGGTTCCAAGGACAAGGTGGCCATGATGCAGAACAGTACTAAGTCATCCACCCAGTACGTGGTGGAAGGGAATTCAAAGGATTTCCAACTAGACAAGCCCTCCTACCACAACTGAGGAGGGTTGAACAAAAATGAACAGCGGTATTGTCTGAAGCTGAACAAGCAGAATGTGAAAGGGAACAACTGACAGAAATAGCCCTCCAGCCCTTCGTACCATGATTTGGCCAAGGAAAACAACCAGCATCATGAGTTTAAGGCCAAAGTCCAATCGCTGATGGCAGCCATCCCAGCCAGAACCGTGGCTGCCATCTCCTCTGCCCCAGTATTGGAGAAATCCGATGAGGGCAGGTGGGCCAAGTCTCTGTACTCCGAAGTGGTACAAATGCTTTGAGAGATAGACCCCTCATCAGGTGACTCTAGCCAAAAGCACTATGAAATGGACTGATGGTGTCAAGCCCAGGTTCACATCATCACCACCATGGTAATCACTGATTCGGGGCATCCATGTGTAGAAGAGCTGGTTGGGAGCTGCTAGCATGAGTTACTTCTTGATATGGGTGCTGCAGATTTAGTGCTGCACCATGATGACCTGCAGCTATCTCGCTGGTTGATGGGGAAGGCCACTTCAGCCCAGACCTTCAAGGGGGCTGGGTTCACAATGTACTGGCCCAAACCAATACCAGTCATCATCGATACATTGGAGGTGACACCCCATTTTTATCTCATGACATTACACTATCACCAGAGCATCTTGGGAATAGATTTTCTTTCATGCTATGGATGCATGGTGAATTTAGCCAACAGGCTATTGCTTCAGATACCTGGTAAATAAAATATGCTTCTCATTTCTGACTCACATGTGGTAGCAGCAGTAAAGGCCAATGATGTGGAGTACAGCATCATCCTCATGCTTCAGCACCATAAGCAATTCCCTCATCTGAGATGGATTTTGGAAAGGCATCAAGAGGCCTTTGCCAAACACAAACATGACTGTGGGAGAATGGACATGCTAATACAAATCACTGGTGATGAACCCCCAAGTCAGAGACAATATCCTTTTCTATTAGAGGCAATACCATCTTTAAGGGCAAACAGTGACTCCCTTCTAAATCCAGGGGTCATTAGGTCCTTTGAGTCCATAGTCAACTCCCCCATCTGGCCAGTGAAGAAGCTGAACAACAGCTGGATGCTCATCATTGACTACAGGAGACTTAACCAAGTCATCCCCAGTTGTGCACCCACTGTGGCATCTTTCTCAGACATGCAAAAACTTCTGAAACCTGAACACAAGTGGTTCAGTACACTAGACATCTCCAGTGCCTTCTAGTTACTCCCATTGGCCCCTGAGAGCCAATACAAGTTTGCCTTCACCTTTGAAGGATGTCAGTACACATGGAACTGCCTCCCACAGGGATTCCACTATAGCCCCTCCCTCTTCCACATCCACATAAGGGATGCCATACATGGCTTCTCTATACCAAAATGCCTCTTGTAGTATGTAGATGACCTTCTCCTGGCCACCACAGGCCTAGAGAAACACCTGGAATTCCTAGATGATCTCTTGACACTCCTACAGAGGGCAAACTTTGAGTACTACCCTGCATAGGTACAATTGTGCCTCCTAGAAGTCTCTTTTTTGGGTCTGCACATCACTGCAGAGGTCAGGAGCCCTGCCATGGACAAGGTCAAAAGCATTCAGGATTTGTCACTTCCTACCAGTGTGGCTACTCTGAGATGTTTCTTGGGTATGGTCAACTACTCCAGGGACTTCATTTGCAACTTTGCACAGAAGGCTGCACCCCTGTATGAGCTACTGAAGAAAGACGTCCCCTGGGAGTGGGGACCAGAACACACAGCTGCTGTCATTTTATTGAAGCAGGCTTTGGTCTCTGCTCCAGATTTGGTCAGCTCTAATCCAGAACTGCAATTCCATCTGGAAACTGCCACCTCTGAGGTGTGCATGTCAGCAGTCCTTGCACAAAAGGCAAATGACACTCTGAGGCCTATTGCCTATGCCTCACAGATACTCTCCCTCCTGGAGTAAAAGTCTGTGTGTGAGAGGGATCTCTTGGAAACTTTCTTGGCCATCAAACACTTCATCTAAATCACTGGGTTTTCCCCATTGTGTTGCACACCAAACACACCCACACCAACTTTCTAATAACAGACATAATCAAAGATGGAAATGTGTTTAACACCAGACTCACCCACTGGTCTCTCCTCCTATAGGACTGAGGCAAATGCCCTCCATTTTGGTACATGGGCTCCTATACCAAGTCAATCCTTATGAGTGTGGCCTACAGCCACCCATCCTGCCAGAGCCAGGTCCATTCCTGCCTGCCACTAAGCGCACTCCAAAAGACCCTGCACTCTGTTGCATCTTTACAGATGGATCTTCCTCCTACCATGAAGGAGAACAAATTGCAGGCTTTGGGGTCCTGGTCCTGTATCCAGCAGGTGACATCTTTGAGGTGTCCAGGAAGTGCACCATAAGATCTTCCTAGTATGCAGAACTTGCTGCAGTAGCCTGTGCCCTGGAACTCCTGGGTGTGCAATTTGACACAATGTCTTCCTTTCTCGAAGACTCATGATTTTGCCTCTTCAGAAGGCACCCCTGTGAAATACAGGGATCTTACACATTGTCAGCCTTGCTGAGAAATTCATTTTCAGGCCATACATACAAAAGGTTAAGGCCCACTGCAAGGCTGAACCTTTCCATGAATAGAATGATTGAGCAGGCACTTTAGCAAAGGATGGTGCTCGGGTGGGTATGGACCATGCAACCCCTTTCTTGGACACACACACTGGACATTCACAAGAGGACCAAAGGGGTCCCTTTGGATCTCACTGCAGTGTAAATGGTAGATCCAGAGATAGAAGAGGTATGAATACCTCTCAAAGGAAATAGAAAAAAGAAACATCTCTGAATAACCCATTCAAAAGACATTCTGACAACCTTCATCTCTGTGCAGACCAGAAGTTTGTCCTGTACCACTCTGGCCATCAAAACCTATGGGTGATCCCTAAATCACTCCAACCAGAATTCAACCATCAGGTCCATGACACCACTACAGGTGGACACCAAAGGGTAGACAAGACCATGCAGAGACTGAAAACCATAGGCTGGTGGCTGGGCATGACAACAGATGTCCAACATTATGTGGGCAATTGCATTACCTGTGCATAGAACAACCCTATTCCTGGCAAGAAAAAAATGCCAAATTCCATCCACAGAGACAATCAGGTTCCTGGAATGCAATTCAAATTAATTTCAACAGATCCTTGCCTATCACTGGCAGGCAGAACAATTATGCACTTGTGATTACTGACCTTTTATTGAAATGGGTGGTTGCCTTCCCATGTAGAGCTAACACGGGCCAAAGCCACTGCCAAAATCCTGGTAAATCAAGTATTTACCAGGTGGGGTCTAGCTCTGAAGTTAGACTCTGAGCAAGGGTCTAGCTTTACAGCACAGCTGACACAGGAATGCCTGTAGTTATTGGGGGTAAGCCAAAAGTTTTACATTGCATACCATCCTCAGTCATCTGAACAGGTAAAGAGAACTAACAGACAGATCAAGCTAATGTTGCATAAATTTGTAAATGAAAATGTTAAAAGTAGGGACACTTTGTTGCCCTTACTCCTAATGGCAATCAGAGCTACCCTGGCTGCAGTAACACAGTGTACACCCTTTAAGGTGATGATCAGCAGACAAATGAGACTATCTGAACATCTGTGGCTTGATCTGAATGCCCATACTGCAGACAGAGTGTCAGCGGATACTTATGTCATGGAACCGAAGGACAATCTGGTACTGACCTACCTTTTTACTGCCAAGCAGCAATCCAAAATATACTTTGACAAGAATGTCAAAGAAGTCAATTGGCAAATACTGTAGGAGACTAAGTAATGGGATTGAAATTCTCCACCCCTGCCACCTGTTTACAAAGAAATAGGTGGGCCCCTATGACGTCATCAATAAATTGAACCCTACTGTCTACCAAGTGCAGATGCTGGACTGCAAGAAACCCATTGGCAAATGGTACCATGCCAATAAACTGAAACTGCACAAAGGTGAGTAATGCGCCTTCCCCCCACTGAGGGAGGGAGATCTGTAAGTTTACCTTTCTATGTTTTCTTCATTTTCAGAAAAGATGATCATCTTCATCTACTTTCTGTCATACACGCTGGCAAGCATGTCAGAATTCCACAAGATGGATACCTAGGGAAGTCTCCACATTCTCAACCCTTGGAATCCAGACTACTTTTCCTCCAAACCCTCAGCATCTTACCCTGGAGGAGTAGCCATCGACCTTCCATCCTCAACTGTCACTGTTCATGAAGGAAGAGATGTCTATCTGAGTGCTATGGTGGTATCTCCAGACTATTCCACTCGGCAGATAGAGTGGAAGACCAACAACCCTCATGGAAAACAGATTCCAGTAGCCCACCTTTCCAAAGGAACTTTTTAAGGCTGGCCAAATACTCGTATCTGCCCCAATGGCACTTTATACATATTCCAGGTTCACCAGCAACATACAGGTTTCTACAGCCTCACAGCAATGATGACTCCAGACTTTTGTTCCAGATGCCCTAATACCACCATGAGCCAATACTGTACCAATCAGTCCATTGCAACAGCTGCTCTTATCCTTACAGTCATCCCAACATCAAAGGATGATCTTTTGCAATGTTCAAACATGGAGTCTGGTCCACCCAGTGGTCTGTCTGCTACTTCTGTTCCTGGGACTCTCATTAATAATGTTCAATTTATGCATGCTCCTATTGTTTTGAACCTTACCCACTGGAACATGGCTGAGTTTGGCCACTGTTCCTCAACAAATGTGTCAAAATGTCACACTGTTATGTTGTTAGATGTAATGGCAACATATCAAGCACATGCACGAGACCCTGTAGCTGGGCGCTGCACTAAGGAACAACGAGGGGTATTCTGCCCACAATCTCCAAAGTAGGATTTGGGATTTGCTGACATAACAGGTGTAACAGGCGCTGTTACAGGTCTATTTGGCTCAGGAATGTCAATCTGGAACTGAATCGATACAGCTAAAATTCAAAGTCAAGCAAAAATTTTCAACAGTAAAGGAAGTCAGGATGTGATGTGGCCCATGCTACATGGTATTGATGGTATTTCCCAAGAGGAACGATTCATGGTGTATAACACACACAATATTACACATTTATTCAATGAGATATGAAACAAAATTCAATGAATTGAGCTTCCAAAACAATAAAGAAGCCTCAGAGCAACACATAGGCAGGGAATTCATTTGTTCAGCTTATTGCACTTTTGCTATGACCACTATCACAAATCTGTTCCGAGTTTTGGTATTAGGGCAGATCCCAGTTTGATCCATGATAGACATATGGCTAAATCATAATGCCCCTATTGCAGAACCCTGACATGCACTACCAGGTGCATGGACAGGACTGCATCCTTTTCATTGGCCACAGCATGGAACTTGGGCTATATAGCACCAGACCCAAACCTGGGACACTGCTACGCTATGGGTCAGTGTAGTCTGCAGAACACCATGTAAATTACCTTCAATGTGTCCCTCCGAATCTTTGACAAGGATTCTTCAGTCTTCAACAAGCTGGTGAATGTCCACTCCATGGGTCATCTAGTGGGCAGCATCTATCGAGAATGGATCAACTTGCCTCCTTTGCTGGTGTTTCATCCTCCACTGGATGTCTGGGTAGCCCCCAATGCAGACTGTTGTGCCAAACAGGGTTACCACTATTTGTGCAGATGTGATGTCTTTGACGTAACCACTTCTGTTTGCTGTTACTTACTGAACTCTGTGGACTGGTCATATACATTTAATAATGACCTCTTTGCAAATGAAGCTGTTTATGTCACATCTCCTTTTGACAAGCCAAATGTTACCTTCACTTCACCAGCCAGATGACAAATGCTTCCATCACCTGCCCTGTACAGCTCATGAAGTAGTGCCTTCTTCATTTTCGAGTTACCTACAGTTTCGGTGAACAATACTGTGTTGTGACCAACTACAAGATTACCTCTTATGGACTTCTGGTGTGTGGTGTCACTATGCCCAACTTCTGTTTTGTACCTCAGCAGCACAGTGTCATTGGCCATATGATTATCAGCCCTGTTCCCACCCAGGAACATGATTACATTGATAGTGAACCTGAATATCTTAATGCTGTTGCACAGTATCTACCAGTTTTTAATGTACTGTACATATCGACCCACTCACCCTGAATCTTACAGTTTTGTTAGATAGAAATTATACACACCTTATCAATATTAGTAGAACACTACTAAGGCAGGCAATTCTCTGAATTACCTATTTCATGATGGTGATTTAAGCACTGCATTGTCCAACACTTGGTTGGAATGTACTTTTACAGGTTATGCTATTCTTCATGTTTTCTTGATTGTTTTTCTATTACTTCTTGCTGTCTATGCCACATGCTCAAACAACATAGTGCACAATTGAAATTTCTGTACAAAACCAATGCAGCTAGACTGTAACCAACCACACTTTCCCTAAAGGTGTTGCCTCTTTATTCAGGAAACAAGGTGGGGGGATATATAGACCTGCCTGATCTACAGTCTCTAATGTGGACTGTTATGATTCTATGTTACAGCATAAGGGATATTAGTATTCATTCATGCTTGCTATTCTATGTTACAGCGTAAGGTTAGTGTTCACTCATGCTTGCTATAATATACTATTTAGTATAGTTATATCTGTGATCTTAGTGCACCACCTACAGTTATTAGCAATAGTGCTGTGATCAACATATTATATGAATCATTCTTTTGTAACCCAAAAGAAGTATTAGTCGGCATAATACTTATTACTGTGTATGTGCAAACCTAATAGCCTTGGGTGTGAGCTGACCACCATACCCCCCAATAGAAATGATTTGTTTAACTTTTCTACTATGCAGATGAGCCCATTACTAGGGAACATACCTTCTTATCTCTGACTATAAGAGTTGGTGTAATTCTATTTTTTGCTGAGTTTTTCCTATGACAACACATGGTGTTCGGAGCTTCCAGAATCCAAGCTGTGGTAAGCTGTCCTTTTTACATGTATTGGGGAATAAACAACACCTGTTTCTGTGTCACGTTTTGCCATCAGGTTTAGATATTTCCAAAACTCAACACTCCTGGACTCATGGCACAGTTGGGCACACTTCACCTTTCCTTGCCATCAGATTATCAATATATTTGCTTCTTTATCAAACACAGTTGTAATTACCTTTGTTACTGATTTATAGCTATGTTTTTCACATGCTCAGGTCTTCATTCCATGTTAGTTATTTCTTCATAACTTAACAAATGTGCTGCCATATTAACATTCAATTTATATTTTCACAATTGTTATAAAGTTGTCATGCACACTGAATTCAATATTGTTATAGTTAACTTCACTTCTACTGGATTTCCTTGTTTTTGCTAATACTGATAAGCCCCTCCATTGCCAGCATTGCACTTTACAGGAAGTGTAGGCATGCTGATATTCTTTATACCACTGTAAATATACATTAATGTTAAAACTTTGCTTTTCTCATTTACTTGACGTACCCAAGCAGATTGAGTTTCTGCTCTTCACATTAAGGAAAATTCAAACAGTTCCCATCCTCCATCTGAATAAACTTAATAAAATTTGTCTCATACCTTACAAGATCCAGTCAACATTCCTCTCACATCCTAGTGCTGCTAGAGCCAACAATCTCACCAACAGATACCCCAATTTGCTTGTCTATTCATTCCTACAGTGGGATTAAGCATATCTACTTTGTGAAACCATTGCATTTCTGGTCTCTTAAGTCTCCTCTTTGGTCATCCCTCTCTACTTTTTCCAACCCCCTGAGTCTAAGGGAGGTCATGCTATGTCCTTTCTTCCTAAAATGTTCTGCCATGGGAGACTCTGCATCATTGTTTCTTATTGTGTTTTAATGCTTCTGCATTCTAGTTTTTAAAACACATATTGTTTTACATGCATAGATATGGTCACATGGGCATTTTAGGACATATATCATACCTGTTATATAGGTTCCATGTCAGTAAATCGAAAAAGATTCTGTTGAAACCCCCGACATCAATGGCAACAATGCCAGCTGTCGGCAGTGTTCCCATTGGGAAAAAGTGTTTTTTTGTGGGGAGCTTTGCCCTCCGCCCCCATCTCTAATTAACCAACTCTGAGTTGGAGTTAGTTTGGGGTGGGGCGAAATAGCAGGAGTCACAGTGTCAGCATACAGCAGACTACCACAGTGACCTGGTGAGTTTTGTCACTGTGGTGGCATTCACTGTAAAAATGTTGATGTACTGATGTGCTACCTGTGATCTCGCATGTAATATGTTGCTGAATTTTATATTTGTGATTGCTGTGGGGATCTTCAAAACCTTTTCTATGGCTGCATAGTGGAGCTATGCTGATGTTATGCATTTACATCAGTAGAGAAAGGGGTTCTGGAATATCTGGAATGTTTCCTAATGCTACACAGTCTGTCTGCATCCATGGAGTGGAGTTGAATAACGTCTCATCATGTCCTCTCCATTCAGCACAGTGCACCTCCCCACTCCCCTGATTAACTATTTTCTTCATGAATGTCTTGCAGTGCAGTGCACCTCTCCATCCTCACCACATTATTTTCTTCATGAATGTCTCACTTTTCACAATTGCTGCCTGTTGCTTAAAAAACAAAGAAGCAGTTAGATCCCAAGTAGCAAAAATGCAAAGCACTTAAGTTTTGTTAATAACTCACATACCTGTATTATTTCTTTTTTTTCTGGTTGAGCCTGTGACCCCTTCCACCACCGACCATCATTGCCAACTACCAGTCTCTAAATCCCCCATGGCCAGCCCTGTGATGGTGCACATGGTGGGCTAAACTTGGGCTAAACCAGGCACTTGGATTAAATTCCAATAATGACACTGTAGTGCAGCATGAGGGGGGTGCTGCACCCCTCAGGTGCCATCTTTCAGAGGAGACGTTAAAGCTGAGGTTCTGTCTACCTGTTCTGGTGGTTGTTCAGGTGGACATTAAAGATCCCATGGCACTTCTCTAAAAGAGTTGGGGGGAGTTTATTGAATACAAAACTGAAACACATTAATACATAAGAAAATATCATAAGAAAGAACAAACAGAATATGTCATTCAATAAGCAAAATCATAATCAAAATAAATGATACAGCTCTTAAATTCAGAGACTACCACAAAATCAGAACAAAGATAACAAATTGGTAAAGGTAAAGAGAAAAAATAATTTAAAAACACATTCAAAGTCTCACAATCCATAATCTATACAAATACATAAAAAAATGTTGTTGTTCACTAAATATCAACTGTATGTTATGATTTGTCCCATACCTATGTTATTGGAGCATCAGAATCCGTCAACCAAGACATATCATATCAATTCATCAACCAAAGTTGGTTATGCAAAAAGGATTTTTCTCTCAGACAAATTTGTTCCAGATCTTTATTAATATTTCCTAAAATCTCCAAATAGATAGTCAATTTTTGTTGCAATGTAAAAAAGCAATGTGCATTCCAAATATGCCATTTACATACCACAAGATTCACCGGTAAAGATTTTTTACCCCAATTTTTCCATGATTCTGTGAAGATTTCATACAATAGGACCCTACAAGACATCAGGGCAAAGGTAGGGGCCAACTAGGCTCTAACAAGAAATGTCCAAAAATCTTTAATAAAGGAACAGTGAAACAACAAATGTTCAATCGCTTCTGGCTGATTAATATATTCAGATATACTGCATAACCTTTCACTGACCTGCTTGTGTTTCTGGTTGCTTTTAACATTAATTTTCCCATGGCAACTAAGCCAATGGAAATCCCACATATGAGAGGGGTTTCTAGGATTTCTAAGTAGTTCTAATAAGTTTCGTCTGCTTTCTTCTAGGCAACATTCAAATACAATTGGGACTGAGCAAATTGTTTTTAAAAGGTCAATATATAATACTCTCCTTTGAAGAGAGATAATCATATTTTCAGTAACATTCCACTGTCTCAATCACTGTCTCAATCTCATAAATATTTCCCTCCAATAAAGTGGAATATCCAACTGTTATCATACAATTCTAAGTGCATTATTTTCCCATAGTTGAAGCCACACTTTAATATTATTATTATACACCCAGAGTTCCCACCCTTTATCCTTATGTACTAAAAGAGTTTGTTGATTGGCCATAAAAAATATACAATTGAAAAATAGTAAAGGATGAACCATCTGCAAAGCACCCTGCTTAAAGGTAGATATGAGACAATGCTTTTTATGGGGTTAAGGTGGCTATCCCAGATAGCTTGAACAAATATACTTAATAAATGTGACTTGAGACACTTTTGGGGGGGGGACATTACTAATAAATAGAAACACTGGTATCAAAAACGTTTTAATTAAATAGCCTCTCTTCTTCTTCTCCATTTTCCATTTATTCCAAGTAGAAATTTTTATTTGTGCCACCCCACGGTTTTCCTCCTAATTAAGCACATCAGAGCATGTTGTACCTAATTTAATTCCTAAGATTTTTATCAGCTTTGCTACAATAGTTATCCCTCCCACACGGTCTAAAGCTAATAGGTCAGTCCCTAAAACTTTATCTACACATTCATGTACAGTGCCTTTAGAAAGTGTTCACCCCCCCCCCTGGATTTTGTCACATTTTGTGAAGTTGCAAACTCAAATTAAAATACATTTATATGGGATTTTTTTGTCACGTATCTACACAAATTACTCTATAATGTCAAAGTGGAATGAAACTTCTGGGATTTTTTTGTACATGTAATTTAAAATAAAAACCTGAAATGTCTTGATTTGATAAGTATTCATCCCCTTTGCTAAGACACTCCAAATTGAGCTCAGGTGCATCCGATTTCCTTGTGAGAGTACTCTAAAATTTGAATGGAGTCCACCTGTGTTCAGTTCAAATGGTTGACATGATTTCAGAGGAAATACACCTGTCTATATAAGGTCCCACAGTTGACAGTGCATGTCAGAGCAGAAACTCTACCATGAAGACCAAGGAGCTGTCCGTAGAACTCTATGATAGAATTGTGAGGAGGCATAGATCTGGGGATGGGTATAAAAACATTTCTAGGGTGTTGAAAGTTCCCAGGAGCAAAGTCAAGTCCATCATTAGGAAATGGAAAGATTACTGAACCACCCAGACTCTTCCTAGAGCAGGCCATCCTCCCAAACTGAGCAACCGGGCAAGAAGGACCTTGGCCAGGGAAGTGACCAAGAACCCAATGACCAC
Source organism: Neoceratodus forsteri (assembly GCA_016271365.2). NCBI lineage: Eukaryota > Metazoa > Chordata > Ceratodontiformes > Ceratodontidae > Neoceratodus > Neoceratodus forsteri. Next base: position 827,984,222 of record CM028131.1, read on the forward strand.
CCTGACAGAACTACAGAGTTCTATGGCTGAGATGGGAGAACCTGTCCAGAGGACAACAATCTCTGCAGCACTTCACAGATGTAGCCTCTATGGGAGAGTGGCTAGATGGAAGCCACTCCTGAAAAAAGGCCACATAATAGCATGCCTGGAGTTTGCAAGAAGGCACAGGCAGACTCTGAGACCATGTGGCAAAAGATTCTCTGGTCTGATGAAACAAAAATTGAACTCTTTGACCTGAATGCAATCCGCTATGCCTGACACAAACTGAACACAGCTCAGCACCCGTGTAACACCATCCCTACCATGAAGCACATGGTGGCAGCATCATGTTATGGGGATGTTTTTCAGTTGCAGGGACTGGGGCACTTGTCAGGATAGAGGGAACAATGAATGGAGCCAAACACAGGCATATCCTTGAGGAGAACCTGCATCAGTCTGCAATAGACCTTGGACTGGGGCGAAGATTTACGTTCCAACAGGACAATGACCCCAAGCATACTGCCAAAGCAACACTGGAGTGGCTTCAGAACAAGAAGGTGAATGTCCTTGAGTGGCCCAGAGAAAGCCCAGACTTGAATCCCATTGAGAATCTGTGGAAAGACTTAAAGATTGCGGTTCACTGATGCTCCCCATCCAACTTGACAGAGCATGAGCACATCTGCAAGGAAGAATGGGTGAAAATCCCCAAATCCAGATGTGCAAAGCTGATACAGACATACCCAAGAAGACTCAAAGCTGTAATTACTGCCAAATGCACTTCTACAAAGTATTGACTCGGGGGTGAATACTTAAGTAAACAAGATATTTCAGTTTTTAATGTTTCATACATTTTTGTTACACAATAAAAATATTTTTGCCCCTTTAAATTGTTGAGTATGCTGTGTGAATCAAGGGAGAAACAAATTGTTTCAATGCATTAAAAATTCTGGTAGTATCACAACAAAATGTGACAAAATCCAGGGGGGTGAATACTTTCTGAAGGCACTGTATATTTAAGGTTGCACCAGCTACAGTCCCAAAGTTTGAACATATTCTCAAAGCTTCTACCACTGAGGCTTCATTTTTCAATAATAAGCACATATCACCTACATAAGCTATTGTATGCGAAACCAGCAGACTTGCAATATCTCTGATCGGTGTGAGCATTCAGGAGACATTAATCATTCTTAGCAAAGGATCTAAGAAGAAAATGTGTAGTAAAGGACTCAGGAGGCATCCCTGTCAAACCCCTCTTTTAATGCTTATTAGAGGTTCCCTTTACCCATTAACCAATGAGACTGTTGTTGCAATATGATATAACACTTTAATCCACTGCATAAATTTCTCAGGTAACTGAAGATTTTGCAAAACCATCCTTAAAATATCATGACTAATAGCATCAAATGCCTACTTCTGTTCCAACGATACCACTAGGCCCAAAAAGATGACCCAAATTCTCCTTTTCTGTCAGTTCCCGAAGCAAAAACAAATGATCCTGAATGCATCATCCTTACATGTTTTCACCACTCCCATCAGCCTTTTAGCCAAAGTTTTTGTAAGAATCTTAAAATCTGTATTTAACAGACAAATTGGCCTCCAATTTTGTAAAGTCTGTTTATCTCCCTTTTTATGAATATAGATCAAAGACCCCATATTCATTGTTAAAGGAATATCTTGAAAATCCAACATACTATTATAAGCTTGGGTTAATTCTTCTCCCAATGATATGCCCCAAAATTTATAAAGTTCTGATGGTAGGTCATCTGGACCAGGAGCAGTATTATTATTATTATTTAAGGAGTGAATGGGTTCCATGAATTCAAATTGTTGTATTGATCACTCTAACTGTGCATTCTCTGTGAGGATACTGGAAAGTCAATAGAAGATAAGACAATTTCAGCCTCCACAGCATCAATTTAAATTGGGCCATATTCTGTTCTGGAATATTCAGTAACTATTTCCATAATCCCATTATTACTAGTTATTAAATCATTTTGGTGATTATATAATGCAGTAATTTCTTTTTTTAACTCTAAATTGGCAAGCTTCATAAGGACAGATTATATCAGAGGTTCCAGCCACACCAAACTGTTGGTGCTTGAGCATTTGTATTTTACCCATATGGAATGCCCATAGCAGATTTTTCAGCACTTGAATTTGTGCTGCATAGTCATGTTTGGTTATTGTGGATAAAGACATAAGCCTTTGTAATTGGCTTCTTGTTTGTACATATCCTTTATATTTTCCCATACTGATGGATCTATGATATTGTTTTAGGAATTTGACCAAATCTTGATTCAGATCTACCCACCACTGTATAGAGTCATCATACAAAATAAAGACTGATTTCTTTGATTCCAGAAATTATGTCAGTAGGGGCACAAACTCCTCCTTTTGTAATAATGTGGTATTCATTTTCCAGTTACCAGAGCCTTTTTGTATACAATGTTTGGTCCTCATAGTGACTGTTAAAACATTGCAATCTGAACATTCTGCAACAGTCACCATGGAATCTCTAATAGGTAAATTGTGAGAGAGAAAGAAAAAATCCATTTGAGTAGCCAGGTTTCCCTTATGAAATGTTGGTGTGTGTGTATTTGTGTATGATTTACATGTGCCTATCAAATGTGCTGTTTTTAATACTGATGTTAAAAAGTTAGAATCACAGAAAAGCTTTGAAGTGGAGGAGGTGGAGGTCTTATCCTTTAGATAAAGGCCACAGTTAAAGTCCCCCCCAAAAATGATAAACTGTGATGTATGTAGAAAAGGCTGAATTGATTTCAATGGGTCATCTCTCAAGGACTTAGTTTATGAGGAGTAAATGTTTATCATTCTCCAGTTGTTTAACCAGGAGTGGCACACTAAGCTGAAAGCTTGTTTACAGGTGCGACCTGGGAGCACAGGGAAGTTAAGTAACTTGCACAGGGTCACACAGTATACAAGTGGGGGCTGTGGGATTCAAATGCAGGTCTCCAAATTTGCAGTGCAGAGCCTTAAACCACTGCGCTGTACTGCCTCCCACCAAATAACATATGTTGAATTTTGACATCCAGAATGAGGACTCTGCCTGGGACCAAATCAAATAATTTAAAAAGTTCTATGTCTGGCACATTAAGAAAGATCCCTACTCCAGAGCATGTTTCCTGGTCAATGGATCAGAAAGAGGGTCCAGGATAACATGCTTACTTAGCCTGCTGTATTTCATATAAGGTATGATATCTTAAATCTTGTAGAAAGACAACCCCTAGAGCACACATGGTAAGATATGAAAACACCAAGTCTCTCTTATCTTGGTTCTTTATGCTGTTAACATCAATAGTGTGGCATGCAAAATATTCATGTTCCACCATGAAAGTAAATTTTCATCACATCATCCATTTACAAATTTCAGCCTCCCTCTTCATAAAGTAAATGCTATATGTTTATGTTTTTCTTAGACTTCTGCTTTTGTGGGCCTGAGCATTCTATTGGAACCTCTGCATCTGTCATTTGTTCAAGAATAGATGACTGAATTGATGAAGTATCTGAGTCACTTTCTGTTTCATTAACATTCATCTGTAAAAGTTCATATTTATTCTGGATCACTACTGGTACAGAATGCATTGTTTGAGATTTTGTGGAATCCTGCAGTCTCTTGCTTCTTGTAGTATGTACAGTAGTAAACTGGGTAGCAACAGAAGGTTGGGGGGGGGCTTCATGATGGCATCGTCAGTACTTGTCTCCAGTGCAATGTCTGTACTAGGCTATTCCTTCTCCTTCTGTATGATAGAAATAGTTTCAGATGCACTCTCAAAATCCCCATCTCCAGCATCCATCTCCACAGTTTGGGGGGGTACACCATTGGGTACCTCCTGAACTTGAAGCGCAGTATTATCTACCCCTGGATTCTCAGAATGTCCTGGGGTTTCTTCCTGTGGTGTATTATCCTGTGCCTGAGCATCTTCTTGCCTTGTGTCTTTTCTGGCAAAAATCCTCTTTTTTTGTGCTAATATGATGTATAAATGTTGCTCAGCTCCATCCGCCAGATCTGGTTTATTATGTGCCGCCCACTGACAAGTCTGAAAGTTACATCCAATAATATCACATAAGTTGCACCTTTTTCTGTCAGTACAATGTGCCCCAGAATGTTCAATTGTTCCACAAATAACACATTTTACTTGATCACAGGCACTACTGAGATGTGCCACCAAGCCACTTTTATAGCATGCCTTAGGTTGCCCCGGGTAGAAGAGAACTCCCCATATCTCTACCCAGGAAGAAGCTGTTTAGCAAGTGCATCACCCCTGTATTGATAATTTTTAACATCACTTAAACTCGCCAGCCCCCAGTCCATATTTGTTAGGAATCAAATATTGCCTCAGGTTCTGAAAGAACAGTGCATCTTGTTTTAAGCCAGTGAGTTAGGTCACTCATGTTCACCGCTTCACTGCAAAATAACACTGTGATTGTTTTCTGTGTGGGCCTAGATGGGGGAGAACAGAAAAGGAGTCCAAAATGAGGTATTCCACTGTCTCTAGTATTCAACCCAAAAACTTTCAAGACCCTGTTGTGTTTTAAGCTTATGTCAAATATAGTCTCTCCTGATATATGAATACAGGCATGAATTTTATTTGCAAAAAGCTTGAGGGAGTCCTTAAACAACACTCTAGCAACATATAATCGTCTGGGGCTTCTTGCATGCCTCCAATATATTTGAGTCTAATGGCATTGTGCCATTTTTCCAGTTGAAGAGGGGTTCTGAATGAGGATACAGAAGAACGTGCGGTATTTCTAGATGCTGCCGCAGAGTAAGTTTGCCTCTGCACTGATGTTATGTTCAAAGTATGGCCTGGGACTTGCTGTCTCATGTCCATATTAAAAGGATCTGTAGAGGCCCCAGGCCATTGTAGGACTAGATTCTGTGTCAGATTTAAGTCAGGAGGGATTTCTAATATTTAAGTGTTTGAAATATCAAGGTTGCCCACTCTGTACATCATTTAATGCCCCTGGAATATGTATTGGCTATGTGCCTAATTTCCAATGACCTGTAGCTGTTTCTTTTTCACACCCTGCAGCCTGTAAAGCCTTATTCGCTGACCATACCGCTTGCACAGTTTCATTCGGTACCGTGGGGCACTTAGGCCAGACAGTATATCCGTTTTTGCTATTCCAGACATGAGTCCCATGGTATGATCAGTAGTTAATACAGTAGAACATTCATGCAGTGCAAAAGCCCTTACCTCCTCATTCGGAGTTGAAATATCTCTTGAAGTCATCCTGGAAATAGCAGTGTTTCATCCTGTTGCAAGTCTAGGCTCCATAGCAACCGACACTGCCATGTCATCTGTCAACTCATTGTGCAACATTCCACCCACTTCCATTTGCACAAGCAAGGCTGTCCATTTTGCTGAATGGCTAGCATATTCTTCATCCAGTAACTTTTTTAAGGCAGGGCTTGTGTTCTGAATATCCATAATTCTTGTATCCTCACTACAGCAGGGAAAAGCAACATCCTGCATTTTTTCTGTGTTTGATAGGCAGTCTGCTGGACCATATCTTTTTTCTAAGGCAGAGTAGGTGGTACTGGATCTACTTCCATACATTCTGTAGAGGTCTTTAACTGGGCTACGATAGGGAAGGAGACCTGCTCCCCTACCTCCACAACACCCAACTTCTCTCCTTCCAACCCAGACACCATCTTGGTCAAGTGCCAGGATGTCAGAGGTTCACTTACCTGTGAGTAGGGGCATTTTTATTGACACGTATTCATAACACAAACATAAATCATATATCTGCATAACAATTACTTACATTTTGTACATACATTTCTTCATAAATGTCACTCTTTCTAAAATTTGTTGAATATTTCCCCTCTTCCCTTTTTCATGTGTCCTATTTATTTCCTCCCACTTGGTTCCACCTCCCTTAGTCCCTCTTCCTTTCTCCATTTTTTATGCATATTTGATAACATAGAAAAATAAACATCCACCACACCATCACTTATGCTCTCAGATGCATCCTTAAATCTCTCTTGTATATGTTTTGTAATGCATTTTTGCATATATTTGCAAATACTGGATATATCATATACTTTTGTTGGAACAGGAACTGATATCTACTTTGCTATAAATAATATTCAGTACTGCAAAAAACACTGTTAATGTCCCAGCATCATACTTGCCCAATAGTTGTGGGAAATTCCCCAAGACCTTCATTTGATATTCACCTGAATCATCCAAGGCATCTTCCACCTCACCACCGCATAAGCACATGCCCCTACTGTATAAAAACAGTCAATCAAAAAATGCTCCTGAGTTTTAATTTTATCAATACATTCCAGAAATAAGCATTTCCTATCTTCCACAGCTTTGTGTTAATGGTTTCCTCTTACTCTCACCCTCCCATGTACACACATCCACTGGCTATACTACATTTTCTTTGGTACTCTCTGGTTCATTAGTTGTTCCTATACCAAACTGTTTTTCCCTTCCAAACAATGTTCGAAAACCGGTTCATTTGGCCCAGTGTTCTCTAAGGTTTGTTGATATAGTTGAGATCTTGTTTGTTGTAACACCATCTCTTTGCTTATTTTGCCACTTTGTCATTTTCTAAAACGTTATTACCAAATACTTTTCTACCTCTGCCCGAACAGCAATTTTTGGCATTATATTTCTCCAAATATTATTTACCCATTTAAAAGTTTGTGTCAGCCATGCCTTACATATTGATATCTTTGCTTAAAAAAACAGGTTTAATATTCATTGTCCAAAACAAGCAGTGAAAGAAAACCACAGGGTTTAACACATCTACTCCACCCTTCCTTTTTGGTAAATTTGTTATTTCATGCTTAACTAGGTTTAGCCGGCTCCCTCAAAATAGCTGGAAGAACACTCTGTATATTCTCATCTCCAGACCTTCTGGGAGGGGAAATAATGCACTCACATAAAGGAAACATGGTAATAGAAACTGTTTAATTAAATAAACCCTTTTTAACTTAGACATCTTCCACCTTTAAACCTTCTGTTCTGCTTTAGTCACTGCTCTTTTCCAATTATCTCTAGCCATGTCCCCTTGCCCAAACTGTACACTTAAAATGTCAATTGGTTGCCCCAATATTTGTATTTCCCCTATTTCTTCATTTCTACCCCCTCTTCCCCTAAGTATGTTCCCTTGTGTGATGCCTCACATCTTGCTTTTCTGTAGGTTTAATCTAGACCCACAGACTTTCCCATATTTCTACAAAACTTGTAGCAATTCCTCCACCACCTCTCTATTCCTTATAAAGGCCACAATATCATCCGCGTATACTATCATTTTCACCTCACTCTCCTCCACTGTATTAGTTATGCCTGTTATATCTGAATTTGCTATCACTCTTCTCATGATCGGGTATAGCACAAATAAGTTCAATATGGGGCTCAATGGGCATCCCTGGTGGACCCCTTTCTGTAGTTTAAACTTTTTTCCTGTGTCTCCTGTCATTATTGATGCTATTACTGCTTTATCATACAATAGTTTTATCCATCTCAAGAATGCTGGAGACACTCCATAACCCTTTAGTACCCTAAACATAAAGGCATGATTTACTTTGTTGAATGCCTTACTCTGGTCCAGTGATACCATGTACCCATCTATCTTATTTCTCCAACAATATTCATATATCTCTCTCGTAATGTTAACATTTTCCTGAATATGCCTTCCCTTGAGTCCACACATTCGTGTACGGTGTATCACATCCCTTGCTACCTTTTTTAACCTTTGTTGTATTATAAAAGTTAATATTTTAAAATCCACATTTAACAGACATTTTGGTCTCCAATTTTATTTGGTTTCTTTGTCTCCTGTGTTATACATATTTGTGATTAACCCCTGTGTGAATTCCTCCGGTAATCTCCCTTGCTCCAGTAAATACCTAAAAACCTTCCCTAGTAGTTTAGCCATTATGTCTGGGAAGATTTTATACAACTCATTTGGTATCCTATCATCCGCCCAGTGAAATTTCCTGTTTTAAAGTTTTAATAACAATCAGGATCTCCTTGTCTTGTATGTCCTTCCCCAACTCCATACTCTGTTGGTCTTCTATTTTTGGTATTTCTTGTTCCCTCGGGAAGCTGTCTGTCTCCTCTGCATCTATGTCTTTTACTCTCACAAACTCTTCCAAATGTGCATCTTCCACTTCAGTAATGCCTGTCGTATCATCACTCCTTCTCCCTTTCTTATCTATTAAGGCCGCAAAATGTGCCTTATTTTTCCTTTCTTTACACACCTGGCATGGGTCCCCAAATAGTGTTTTATTCATCCCCTGACTTAATTCAGCATATAAAGTTTCTGCTCTATTATATCGTACATTTTTCATTTCTTGCTTTATTTGTATTATTTGCTCTGTTAAGTCAGTTTGATGGTTTGCAGTAGATGAGAGAAGCTTATATAGTTGTGTTCTCAGTGTAAGATATTTCAGGCCCTTTATGTTTGCCACCTACTTACATAACCTTGCATCCATTTACATATTTCTGTTTTTAAATCTACCCACCCCCCCATATCTTCATATAGGTGTAGTACAGATACTCTTGCTATCAATACTCCCAACATACCCATTTTCACCTCATGTACAGTTAAACTCTCTGTATTCATCCTCCACTGCAGTCTGGGTGTAAATACCCCAGAATCAGTTGTAATTTTTGACCATACTGCTACATGTTCAGGAAATTCCACCGGGATACTTTTTGTATCTAATATTTTCATTCTGTTAGAAACATAAAAATAATCTATTATTGTAGATACATTTCCTCTGACATATGTGTACTTTGTTTGTAGGTCTGTTTTACAACTGCAATCTTGTAATTCAGCTACCTCTATCCTTTTTTTAAAGGCTGCAGAACCACAGTAGACTTTTTTCCCTTGTGATTTATGTGCAGCAGTTTCTAAAGTAAAATTAAAGTCCCCCCCCATAACACATGAAGTTAGCTGTACCTAAGTATGGTGTCCAGCATTCTCACTCTCCCTGCCTATGTTTGTGGACTGCAAACTACTATAAACCTACCTGGCTTATTTTGTCAAATCCCATCCACTATTAAAATTCTCCCCGGATGTTCTTTGTTACCTTCTGGCTGCCCTATATTGCCCTCTGGTGCATGCTCCAGTGCTGTTTCCTTCTCCTGAGCCTCTGGGGGTGTCTCTCTCTCTCTTTTGCTGTGCCCTTTTAATGAGCTCATCTTGATTCAGGGGGTGTCTCTTATTGTAAGCAGCCCATGGATAAAGCCAAAAGTTGTGTCGATGTTCTCCACAAAGATTGCATCTAACCAAGTTTGTACATTGTTGGCTTACATGTCCCATACCATTACATGCCCCCACACCTTAGCTTATCACATACATTTGCAAGTGTGTCCTGTCTCCACATTTGTGGCATGCCTTCAGTTGGTCTGCGTACAGGTCACACCTCTATCACAGACCAGAAATAACTGTTCAGCAGGTGGATCACCCCCCCTCTGCCATTTGTCTGAGCTTGATTTTGAACTTCCAACCTCCAGTCCAAAAGTGATCTTCATCTATTACAGCTTCTGGTGCACTGAGAATCTCACACCTATGCTGTAACCAGTATAAGATATTGTTGACTTGCACACCCTTATTTTGGAACATTATGTAATATATTTGATGGGTGGCTATGACAAAGGTATACATATAAATGGGGACCACAATGATGCAAACTTGAGCTGGTTATATCTGACCTGGAACCTCTCCAATGAGTGAAGTGACTAGAAACTTAGATAAAAAAAATATTCTCCAGAGATATGTACGAGGGCATAAATTTCTGAGGCCTTAAACCTCATAGACTCTTTAATGAGTGTTTTCCCCACATGATATCTGTCAGGTTCATTCTGTAGTCCACTTCTATACCTGATTCTTACCACATTTCTCCCCAGTGCAGGTTCCCCATTATTGAATAAATTTGCAAATCCTTGTTTTTGTCTTAGAGGTGGTTGGGCGTTCTTTGCCTGCCTTCCCTCCTTCTTCTCCCCCATTCCATATTGACCCCTTTCATCTTTCCCCTCATCTGAGGTGGCTTGGGCCCTGGTCGGGCATTGCTCTTCACTTATGGGGCTTTCTTCATTATCATCCTCCCTCACTTCTCCCTCAGTACCTTGCCCATCTCTGGGTGTGCCTTCAGTCATTTCTTCAATTCTCCCCTTAGATAATACTGGGTTTTTACTTGCATTACCCCCCCGTGCTGTTCCATCCCTTCATTTACAATACTTCTGCTGTTCTGCCCATTACACTCAGTACCATTTCCTCTACCTTTCTCCTGCTGTCTTTTCTGGCTCCCCATGTTCCTTTTTTTTCCTATATAGCTTTATCCAGCACCTCCGAAGTTGCCCTGAATCCAAAAGGTCTGTGTCCATGTCTGGGTTCCATTTACTGACTGCATCCATCATCCAGCCTGCATCTCTTAAAGGTCCTTCAGCTGACCAGTCCTGCTCTTCCCTAGGTACCTCCCATGCTCCGAATGCTTGTACTATTAGTTCTTGGGCCATTAGCATTCTGCCCTTCTGTCCTGTGGTGTCACTCTCTCTGGGAACCACATCCAGAGCTTTGGGGTTTTGTACTGTTCCTTCCTCCATCTGGCATGACTCCTTTGCCTCATGTTCTTGTTCCTCTGACCCCTCCTTCCATTTGCTGCCTCCTCTGATGTGTTTTACTCAGTAGCTTCCTCCTCACATACCTTTCTTCATCTTCTGCCAGTAGTTTGAATAAGGTCATTCTCCTTTCATCAAGTTCCTTTTCCATCTGTTCCTCTGCATTTATAATGTCTTCCTAGGATACTCCCTTTGCACTTATATCCACATCTATATCGATAATATCCTTATCCTCCAAATCTTCACTTCTGCCTCTGTCACTCCCATTTGATACCAAATCTTCTGCATTTTCCTCATTAATCTCCATTGCTGGACTTGCAGGGGTGGAGATCAGCTCCCCTGAAGGTGCATCAGCAGTGTCCTCCTTCTTCTGTCTGTCCAATATTCTTATGACCAGAGTGATGCTGCACCCCCTACCAAACAGTAGGGGAATTTTTTATTAACATTCAAATCAGAACAGAAAAAAGGAAAACATAAGAAATCATAGACAGTCCAAACAAGGAAATAACTGGACCAAAACAAAAAGGAAAAACAATCATAAACCATGATCATAACATGTAAAAGGATCTCTGAAATGAAAACAATTAATAGAAAAAGCTTATCCCACTCAATGAATACCGTTCCACAACTGGGCACAAAACTGAGTCCTCCAAAAAGTATTTTCTACAGCGTACAATGCATCCAATTCAGCTTGAATGTTAAAGAAGATGTTGTTAATAGTAATAGTTTCTTGTTTCAAAACTCTCTGACACCTTACATGACAGATGGCCCATTTTATACATGCACAAATAACAAAAACATTACTCTTATGCCAATGTAGTCATGGTGCTGTCAGTTGGCCATAAATTAAAATGTCATATGTCAAGTCTGCAAAGCCAGTAATATTCCAAAAGGCATCTAATTGTAACCAAAATCCTTTGATAAAGGTACAGTCAAAAAAAAAATGAGCCATAGTCACTATCTGAGCTCTACAACCATCAAAATCACACAATCAGTCCTGTAGCTGTTTATGTTTGTGGTTTCCACTGACATTTAATTTATCATGTCCACAGATCCACAAAGTATCCTGCATCTTTTGAGGTATACTTGATTCTAGCATACATTCCAATAGCAAAGATACATCAACAGAAGGGCTAACCTTAAAAACTAGGTCTTCAAAATACTGCTTTTCTACCGCAGTAGCATAGAACTTTTTACATGAAACAGTCAAAACCCAATTCAGTTCTATTTTCCATAACCTGATGTACTTTAAACAAGTGTGTACTGGCACTGGAAGAATGAATTCTTCCCTGTGCCATTTCCCTTTCCCCCAGGCTGTAAAAAAGCTCTGTTCCCATAGTGTCATAGCAGAAGTACCTACCCCCGACTGTTCTAATATTAGCGGTCTAATGTTAGAAAAAAAAAATCCTCCCCCCCAAAACCCAAAGGATGCACCATATTTAACCCCCATCATTCCAGACCCGATAGGTACGGCATCTCTTCACAGGATTTAGGCGACTGTCCTATACTAAAGAAAAAAACAAACTCAGTATGTTGGCAAGCATCTTAAAAGAGAGTGGGAATATGTGGGAAAGATATACAAAAATTTGGAATTATATATGATTTTAATTAAAAAAAATGTTTTCTTACTTGTCATCTTCCACATTTTCCACTTCTGAATTTTCTTTTGAGCAGCATCATAAACATTGTCCCAATTAAACTGAACTTCTTCATGAGACCCAAAATAAACCACTAACACTTTCATACTTTCCTTCTTTACCAGAATTACAAAATCTGGATCTTCTTTAGCCATCCCTTAAGCTAATGCTTGACGTTTTGTTGAATTGATTTTAATGCCTGTAACTAATTGATGTTTTGCAAATACCTGAAGAGCCTGTTCCCCTCACAATAAATCTGATACCAACAAAGTACAAGCAACAGCCTAAATGGTGATTTTACCCATTGATCTACCTAAGTTATGTTGAATAGGGGAAACCTTATCTTGTGCTTCTATATACTGTAAAAGATGGTCCAAACCAAAAACACATAACAAAGGGCTGAGGGGACAACCTTGCCTCACCCCATTTCTAATGTACATAGGAATTCCTAACTGTCCATTAATCAAAGGTTGTACTTGAGCCTCTTTATATAAAAACTGTATCAGAGCTACAAAATCTTTTGAAATGCCATATGTCACAAGACTGTCCCAAAGATATTCATGTCTTATAGCATCAAAAGCTGTTTCTTGGTCTACAGAAAAAAAAATTGCCATCCAGATTCATAAGCATGCCCTGTTCCACTATTTCTTGAATAAAAATTAGGTTTTGCATGATGTTTCTTCCAGGCATTGCACATGTTTGTGCTTCTAGTATACCTCCTTTGCTACCTTAGATAATTGAACAATTAAAATTTTTGCTAAGATTTTATAGTCAGTTGTTTAAAGACTGATAGGCTTCCAATTGTGCATATCAATGCAATCACCTTTCATATACATATATATATATATATATATATATATATATATATATATATATATATATAAAAACATAATCCCTTCTTTCATGCTGGGGCATAGTTTATTTTCATTCATAATAGCCAAAAAAACTTCTGTCAACATTGGTGCTAACTGATCACAAAAGTGTTTATAGAAGTTATTAGGGACTCCATCTCCACATGGTGAGGTGTTTCATGAAAGGTTCCCTATAGCAGTCCATATCTCAATCTCTGAGATAGGCTCCAGAAGCTGAGTTTTGGCATCCGGTGAAATCTGGGGAAACTCAACATTATTTAGGAAGCTTTCTGAACACCTATCCCCACCTACCTGAAATCTCTCTGCAACATATTGTTGCACCACCTGCTGCATAGAGGGGAACTCTGTAACTAGTACCACATCAGATCTCTGTAAAGCCATCATAACTCGCTGGTCCACTCTATCTATCTGAGTAGCATGGGGTTCACCTCCAGTCTGGTGCCATTGGTGTTAAATTTCTGATTATAGGCCATATTTTTTTCTTGTTCCTGATGGTAAGCAAACATTTAATTTTTAATATCAGAGATTGTTTGTGAAAAATGCACCCCAGTGTCCCTCATTAGGGTCACTAGCTTCAAAAAGTTAGCTCACAATCTCAGGTAAGCAAGATATTTCTCTTTTGCCATCTTAGTGGAAATTTTAATGAGCATATCCTTTAAATCAGCTTTAGTATCCTCCCACCAGTCCACAGGACTGTCATACCATATGTCATGTCTAGATTCCCAACAAAAAAAAAATATATGTCTGTGGGAGTCAAACCCTTCTCATTCTCATTGCAGATGACACAAAGATCTGCAACAGGGTTGGTACACCAGATGGAGTGGAAAGGATGAGAAAGGACTTGGCAAGGTTGGAGGAATGGTCAAATGTATGGCAGCTCAGATTCAATGCAAAGAAGTGCGAGGTAATGCACCTGAGAAACAAAAACCCAGGGCAAGAGTATACAATGGGGGGTGAGATACTGACAACAGTGAAAATGGAAAGGGATCTGGGGGTAATTATATCAGATGACCTAAAGGTGGGCAAGCAATGTGAGAAGGCAGTAAGGAAGGCTGGGGGGGGGTACTGGGATGCATAGGGAGAGGCATCAATAGTAGAAAACAAGAAGTTGTTATCCCTCTGTACAGACAGTTGGTGAGACCCCCTCTGGAGTACTGTGTGCAGTTCTAGAGACCCCATCTCTGCAAAGACATAGACAGAGTGGAGGCTGTCCAAAGAGGGCAACCAAAATGGTGCAGGGTCTGCACCAGAAGACATATGAAGAAAGACTAAAGGAGCTTAATATGTATACCCTTGAGGAAAGGAGAGAGAGGGGACATGATAGAAACTTTCAAGTACCTCAAGGGACTCAACAAAGTCCAAGAGGGTGGCATCTTTCAGAAAAAGAGATGTGCAAGAACAAGGGGGCACAATTTGAAGATAGAGGGGGGTCGGCTCAGAGGTAATGTGATGAAGTATTTTTTCACAGAGAGGGTTGTGGATGCATGGAACAGCCTCCCTGAGGAGGTCATGGAGTCAAGAACAGTGGGGGAATTCAAGAATGCATGGGACAGATATAAGGCAGTCCTAGTCGGGGGAAGGAGGAAGTAAGCTGTTGGTTAATTAGGATCTGCAGCTTATCTGTTAGGTAGGAAAATGGGCAGACTAGGTGGGCCAAGCGGTCCTTATCTGCCATCAAATTCTATGTTTCTATGTATTATCTCATGCCCTACTCACAATGAGAGTTCTACCGCAAAATGGCCCTAGGTTTTAAAAGGAACCACTTTTTCAGATACTTCAATTGTTCTCCTGGATAGAAACCAAAAATCAATCCTAGTTGAAATAGTACCCTTGTAGAATGTATGGGTGGATGGAATACCTATTAAATCATATACATCTACAAGGTGAGTTCTGGCCAAGGTTCCTGCTGCAGGTTGGTATCACAATATGTTTTCACAGATTTCCTACCCCAGTCCCTACCAGATAAACCACAATTAAAATCCCCACCCCAAAGAATCACCTTTGAAGAGTTTAAGATGGGTTCAATGCGCCGTAACAAAGCCATCATATCTGCTTTCAATTGGGGAGCACAGACATTTATTAATCAATATCCTATCCCCTCAATAACCACATCCATCAACAAAGTCCTACCTTGGAGAACATCAAGAGCTTTCAAAGTTTTAATAGAAATGCCCCTAAACAAAATGCCCTAGCCAGAACACTTGTCCTCACCCACAGACCAGATCGAAGGTCCACATCGCCAATCCGCTTTGGCCTGATCTATGTCTGTGAGCGTATGTAATCTGGTGCATGTTACTGACTCATGGGGAGAGGATCACAGATCTTCAGGTAGAAGGTCACCTGGGGTCCAGTGACCATCACATGGTATGATTCAATTTGGCCACTAAAGCTAAATCATACCTTTGCATAGTAAAAGAATGAGAATTCAGAGGAGCTGACTTTGATAAGATAGCCAACTGAGTTAAGCTATCCCTGGCAAGAAGAAATACAGGTGAGGGGGTACAGGCAAAGCATTAAGGATGAATACTTGAAGCAACAACCCATTGTGTTAGGGAGAAAAGCAAGAGCAAAAGAAGGAGGAGGAAACTACTTTGGTTCTTAAAAAAAGTAGCAGAAAAGGTCAGAGCCTAAAGGCTGGCCTTCAGGAAATATAAGGGAACGCAGTGGAACAAAGATAGGGAGGCATACCAAACTTCCCGAAGGGAAGCAGGGAAGGCAGTAAGGCAGACAATTGCCCAAACTGAGGAAACACTACCATCAACAGTAAAAGAAAGGGACAAGACTTTCTATAGAAACATTAGTGAAAGGAGAAAGTCCAGAGGTGGTATTGCTAAGATCAAAGGGGATAAGAGGGCATGTGTGGAGAAGGACCAAGGAAAAGAATCTATCCTAAATAAATACTTCTGCTCAGTATTTACTATGGACAAGGCAGGGTAGGGCCCATAGATAAGCACCATAGGCACAGGGAGGAGGTTGGGAGGTGTGCACAAGTCCCTTAACAAAAGAAAAGGCCCTACAAGAGCTCGCTAAGCTCAGGGTGGACAAGGCAATAGGACCTGATGACATACATTCAGGGTACTAAAGGAGCTAAGGGTGGAACTAACAGAGCCATTATCAGAACTGTTTAGTGAGCCTCCGAGCACAGGAGAGGTCCCAGAAGACTGGAGAAGGGCTCATGTGATCCTGCTCCCAAGAGTGGTAGCAGGAATGGGGCAGAGAACTACAGACCAGTCAGTCTTACCTCAAAAGTGGGCAAGATTATGGAGGCACTCCTTAGGGAAAGGATAGTGCAACACCTGGAATCCATAGGAACACAGGATCCAAGACAGCATGAGTTTACAACAGGAAGGTCCTGTCAAACTAATCTCATAGATTTCTTTGACTGGGTAACCAGAGTGGTGGACCACGTGGGTGCAGTTGATGTCGCCTACCTTGACTTCAGCAAAGCTTTTGGTACTGTTCCACATAGAAGATTGATTAATAAGCTGGATAGGCTCTTGCTGAAAGGGTGGCTCCTCCATGGGCGCTGGAGGAGGCATATCATTGTCCAACAAGGAAACTGATTGTTGGACAACATCCTCCATGGAGGGATAGACAGCACTACTGGCAGAGTCTAACACTTTGTTTTAGCCTCCTAAAGAAATCAACTTGTCTGCTGCTATCACTGCTGGGGAAAAGGGGGGGGGGAATTTTTGCTGGTGTCTCACCTGTGACTGATGCCATAACTGAGTCATGGACAGCACGATGAGGCTGTGGTTCAGTGACAGAGGAAGGCTCAGGCCGAACCTGTGTCTCCTGTGTGGAGGGGGTTGGGGCAGAGGTGGAGTTCTGTGGACCATAGCCTGGAACATTAAATTGTCCATCTTCATGCTCTCCTTCTGTGCAGTAACCACATATATATCTTGCTCTGCTCTAATGATGGTATCTAAGCTATTGTGGGATGCCTATGGACAGGCCTGAAAAGCATGGCCAGTCTCCTCACACAAATTGCATTTTACAGGACTGGAACAATGGATGCTAATATGTCCCAATTCCCCACGAAACCCAAATTACAGCTTTGTACATACATTACTTAAGTGGCCCACATCTCCACAATGGTAACATGCACAAGTTTGCCCCACATAAAACAAAACTCCCCTATCCTGCCCCAAGAAAAAACAGTTAGGAAAAAGTTTAATCATTCCATTCTCTTGTTTAAGGGTGACTTTGTATCACCAACCTCCTGTCCACAAATGTTCATCATCAAGGATTAACTCTGGATAACCTGTAACTGTGCAATGTTTCTTTAACCAACAGTTAATTTCTGCCACATTAACCCCTTCATTTCAGAAAAGTACAGTAACCCATTTGAAGGAGGGATTCGTTAAGGCAGCGGCGACAAAGGGTCTCCAAAGGGCAGTATTCCTCAGCAACAAATACTGTTTCCAAAACCACTCTAGGCTGGTTGCATGTTTAAAACTAATATCATAACATGTGTCCCCCGGCAAAAGAATAAGGGCATAAATTTCATAAGCATAATATTTCATGCTTGTTTTTAAAAGAGCTGTCCTTATATATAAACAATCTGGGATGTCTTCCATGTTCCCCCATACCATAAGCGCACAGCATTCCTGCATGCTGCAGGTTCAGAGGCCAGCTTTACTGATTCAGGAAATAAGCATTCCTTTACATTCATATTCCATATATTAGCCCTTTGACCACCTTCCCATGCTGTGGCACCCCGGTGAGCCCTTTTGGTTGGTTTCCTCCGGTTGTTCAAAGTCAAAAGCAATCATAGCCTCTGCTATCTCTTGCTTCTCAGTAATAGGGGCTGACACCTCATGAGATGTGACCTGTGCAGTTACCCCAGCTCCCTCTCCCTCTTCCTCCAAATCCATAATATTTTGCAGTAGTTCTTGGAGGTCATTTTGTTGTGACTCTGTAACTATATTAGACCCCATATGTTGGCCAGGTGGAAAAGACACATATCCTGCATCACTTGACACAGGACCTGTGAAGAGGTGAGGTCTGGAGAAATTTCCATCCCATTCTGCTTCATCAAGGTATTTACAACCCATCCTCCTCCAGTTTTCAACCAACTCAGCCCTGTTAGAGCTGCCTGCACCCATGCAGAAGATGCGGTTGTGTTTGCAGAGCCAATGTCTGAGGATACTATAGGCAGGGACACTGCAGCTTGTGCAGGCCCTTTAGGGTACAGTTTGTCTTTCTTTTTCTATTTTTCTGCAAGTACCTTTGCAGCAGCTGCCATTTTCTTAGGGCTGCTGCTAGAGACCCCAAATGAAAAAACTACTGCCTGAGGAAGCCTAGAAGGCACTTCCATAACCATCCCCCCATTGCAGAGTCCTGAACAACATTTTGCTCTGCTAGTATTACCTCACCAGCAGAGCTGATCCCCAGTCCTGTGTCTCCTGCAGTTAAAGCTTTTTATTTTTCTACTCTCCCACCCGGGCCACTATCTCGGATACTGAAGTTACCTTTGGCTCCAGAGAGCCTCCTGGTAGCTTCTTGGTGAGGTCCCCAAGTCCCGCTATTCCATGCTGCCCGCTGACATTAGACTCAGCTCAACCCAAACCCATCTCCTGGTGCACCTCCTGGTCCTTTCCCAATTCCATCCCTTGGCTTCTCAGTTCTAACTCAATGTGGGTCCATCTTGCATAGCACCGCTGTTCTTCTGAAATAAAAAGCTGCAACAAGGGGCATGGCCTGACCAGCAACATGGCTGCAGTTTAACTTTATAGCTCCATCCCTTACCAGGAGCAATCTATGGGCGATGGATGTGATCCATGACTTCAATCAGCCCTGAAGATGGGTTGTTACTAATTTGCTATCCCCCGACTGCCCTCATGCCAATATTCACCTCTGTGGTGTAGTTCTGCACAAGTTTTTCTCCCTCTGGTATCTGTCCCAGTGAGTAGTGGGTTCCATGGGACACACAGGCCCTGACATGATTTATGAGCATATCCCCTGTAGTTATGGTAGAGTCGGGCTTCTAGTTCCTCAGTCATCGTGCAGCTAATGGTGAATAAGCTTTGGGTCCTTCTGGCTACTCGAGCTCTAATTTGGCCGAATCCTTTGGGACAAGACATGGCTGAATCTGCAGCTGGGAAGCCTTCTACTGCTCTGGGGCAAGGTTTGAATCCCTCCCTTCAGCAGCTACAGGGGGATGACCCTCTTGCATATATTACAAAGATGCTGGAGAATTTGTTGTGCAGGGTAGATGGCATTAATGCTGCCCTTATGGGCAACATGACAGATGTTGTGGGAGAGGGTTGAGGATCAAGAGAACCAGGGGCACCAGAACAATATCTGTATTCTCAATGTCCCTGAGGGTGCAGAGTTTCTACCTAACTTAATGGGAGATAGGTAGAAAGAATCAGTTGATGTGGAGCGGGCCCATAGGCTGCATGTTAAAACTGACCCCCCGCACCTCTCCCCCTTGGACCATTATTGCATATTTGCTGCACTACTCTACCAAAGAAAAGCTGCTGAGAGTAGCAAGGAACTTGGAAGACATCTCTTGGAGGGGATCCCACATCTTCTTGTTTTGGGACAACTCTCATGAAGTGACAATGAAAAAGAAAGCATTTGTTCCCATTAAAAATGTGCTACTACCACATGGGTTTAGAGATCAGATGAGGCGGCTTACCTCTCTTTATGTTACCAAGGATGGGAATGAGTTGTTGGCCCAGCATCCCAAAGAGGTCAAAGACTGCTTAACATGATTCTGGCATGAAGTGATGAAGCATATTACCTTTCCCAGATGTCTCTGGGTTTCAGGAGGGTGCGGGCAATCTAAGAGGAACCAAAAAGATGTGCCACAGCTTCAGGGGGAGACAATATGTGACTTAACTGTGCAACAAGTTGACAAGCCCCCCAGTATCAGCCTGAAGAGCCATCTGAATTTCTCAGAGCCTCACTACAGAGGGGGCAAGCCTCCCCTGAACTTGCCAGATTCTTCCTTGCTTGCCTCTGAAATGGTGTCGAAGACGCAGGCGCGTAGATCTAGACCAAGATCCTGCATTTCGGGGAGACAAATTGCAAACACAGTGGAGGCCTCCCCTTCAGCAAAACTACTGAAAGGGAGCTCCAGTTCAGAGGACGAAGGCCCTCTGGGCCAGGAGACAAATGCGGAGGAGATGAACACTAATGCTCCTTTGGACTGGGTAGCTGAGACTGAAGTTGCGGATGCCCCCCTGCCAGTCAAACTGGGTCTCCTATACTTTGTGGCTGCTGTATCACAAGGCCTAACCCAACGACCTTCCTTGGTTACTCCTCCCATCTCCATTGCTCTTGGATCGTACACTTAAGGGTATGGACCTGGGCAGGGATGGGCCACATGTTGTGTGTCCTCTTCTCTACCCCACAGGGTGCTGGGAGCTAGCATTGCTCATGTGTACCATTTTTCTACGGTGCAACCCCAGACATGGTTATCTCCTCACCCTCAGTGGAAACACAGGATTTTACCTATTACTTCAAGTTAGTGTTACTTCTGTTGTAGTTACTGTTCACCTGGTAGGTGTTCTTTCATTTGTTGAACCTGACGTTGCTCTTGTCTTCTCTTTTATAAAACAGTGACGTCGGCTGCACTTCACTGATTCTGTAGCAGAATAACTATTTGTTCTGCTACAGCTCCCTTCAGACTATCCCTGACTGCCGGTGCAGAGGACTAACTCCATAGGCTGTAACAAGGTTGGGGTTTCCTTTTTTTGCATAGGCTTTTAGTGAGACACATTCTGCAGGTAGGGGTCTGTCCTTTACTTTTCTGGGTCATGACATGGCTGAGTCTACTGTTGCAGGCATTTGGTTGGTCTCCTGGAATGTTAAAGGCCTGAACCATCCAGTGAAGTGCATGAAGGTGCTGCAGCATTTTCGGTCTCTGTATGCCGATGTTGCCCTCATCCAGAAGACTCACCTCTTGGCCAAATCTTAAACTGGCTTAAGAAGATGTGGGTTGGTAGGGTAATAGCTAGCTCGGCCCCCAATAAAACCAGGGGCATGGCTATATTGTTGCACAAAATCTGTCCCTGGATACCTGAGGATGTCAAATCTGATGTTCAGGGGCAGTGGGTTGTTGTGCATTTCTCCTATGCGGGAGGTGGATCAGTGCAGGTTAACATATATGCCCCAAACACCGACTCAGTAGCTCCCCTGTTAGGTGTAGGTCAGGACTTCACATCTATCACCAAAGACCATGCTAACCTGCCTATTATCATTGGGGGGTTTTAATCTAGTATTGGACACCTTCCAAGACAAATCCAAGCCCGCCCCAAGGCAAGGGTGGCTTTACAAGAGATCATGGATGAGTGGGGGCTTCTTGACCCATGGAGAAGGGATTTCCCTAGTGGTAGGGACTATACCTATTTCTCACCCATTCATTCCTCCCACAGCCAAATTAACTTTTGGTGGGCCAATGAAGAGGCCTCCCAGGGAATTAGTGATATCAAACTCAGAAATATTCTTATATCCGACCATGCCCCCATCCTCCTCCACTACCTTCCTGTCAGGCAGGGGCTGGAAATCACCAGGTGGCACTGTAACTCCCTGCTTCTCCAAGACAAGGAGTTTCAAAAGATGGTTAGGACAGAGGCTATGGACTATTTCCACTTCAACTCGGAAGATGAGGTTGGGGCGAACACCATGTGGGAGGCCTTTAAGGTGTATTTGAAGGGGAGAATTATCTCATATGCAACCTTCAAAAACAAAGAGAGGAAGTAAAACCTTCTCAAGTTGCAAGTGGAACTCTCTGTCTTGCAGACTAAGTTTAAAACATACTCCCTAGCCCATGATGACGAGCTCCTGGTTGCCTCTATCATAGGGCTTTTTTTTTTTAACTTTATTTATTCCTCCCATACCCCGGGCATCCTTCAGGAGTGCCCACACAGAACTCCTCCTGTACTCCCAACCTGAACCCTCCACTTCTCCCCGACTGCCTCCCCCGATCAACCACATACAGACCCGACCCCCGGTACCATCTCCAGGGCTGATTCTGCTCCTCCTTCAGTGGCGACTCCCTGAGTATGAAGGGCCTACCTGTATGCCGTTGGGTCCTCCGGAGGCAGTTCGTAGGCACATCTGGGACGGTATCTGGAATGTGGGAGGGTCCACCGGGGCCACCATCATCTCACCGGTGCATAGGATGCATTTTTTCACTGTTTTTGTTCCCACTCCCTCAGAGCCGGCTAGCATGGCAGTGTAGCACTGTGGCTCCGCCCTCCCCCTGGCATGCGCCTACGCTGCTCAGTCGGCGAACCCCTGGCTGCCACCAGAGGTAGCTCCATGAGCGAGCGTATCCCATCCCCCCTGGGGAAAAGAGAGCAGTCCTCCGGACTCTCGATCTCTTTCCCTGGGTCACTGGCATGGCGTGAGGAGTGGCGTCCAGCGCCTCAACCCTCAGCACCACCAGGCCGGCTCTATCACAGGGCTTAAGTATAAGATTAATACTCTTTTTACAGAGGAAAGCTGAATGGCAACTGCTCCACTCTAAGCATACTGTAAATACTGAGAGGGGGGTGAGAAGGGTGATAAGCTACTGGCGTACCAGCTACGGAAGCAACAAGCAGGCTCCCGCATACATGCTGTGAGAGATTCTTCTGGTGCCACTGTCTCTGATCCCCAAGGTATAAATCAGGTTTTAACTCATTTTTTACCAGGGATTATAGCAGTCTCATGCAACAGAGACTGGTAGTAGTCTATCTCGGTAGTTTAGTGAGTTCTGCACCTCACTAGATATTCTCACACTACCCTTTGACTCCATGGAGCTGTTAGATCAGCCCTTTATCATTCAGGAGTTATGCTCAGCCCTTCTTCAGATGGCTAAGGGGAAAGCTCCAGGCCCAAATGGGATGTTAGTTGAACTGTACCACTTGATGATGGACGAAATTTTCCCCCCTATGCTTTCTGCCCTGCAGAGTCTCACAGCAAGGGGGTTCTCCCTACTTCGACAAGAGAAGTGTTGGTCACACTGCTGCCAAAAAATCTAGTGACACCCTTGAATGCATCAAATTTCACCCTATTTCACTCTTGTCAGTAGACACTAAAATTGCAGCTAAAATCCTCGCTAATTGGTTGGTCTTCATTCTTCTGACTACTGTCCATCCCTCCCAGGCAGGATTTACCAAAGGAAGGGCCAGGACAGATAACCTTCAGCTAGTGCTGAACCTCAAGTGGCTAGCCATGCAGGTTCCCAAGCCGGCTGCGACCTTGGCAATTGACTTCTCCAAGGCATTTGACTCCTTGAAATGGGGGTATTTACATGAGGTTCTACAGGTTTATGGCTTTGGCCCCTATTTCCGGGGCTGGGTCTCCACCCTATATAACTCACCTCTTGCCAGAATTCTGACAAATAAGAATATCTTTCCCCCATTTCAGCTGCATAGAGCAACCTGGCAGGGCTTTCCCCTCTTCTCTTTCTGGTAGGTCTGGACCCCCAGATCAGAAAGCTTATCCAGATCCAAGGCCTGGAGGGAATTGCTGTTCAGGATCAAACTCACCTTGTGTGTGCACATGCTGATGACCTGCTACTTACCATCTCCCAACCTTATTCCTCAATGCAGAAGGCCCTCAGCATTCTAAGGGACTTCATGCAGCTCTCCAGCCTCACAGTTAACCAGAAAAAAAACACCCTAGCTCTTCTAAACAAAACATGTTCTAGGGAATGCCTGGAAGGCATTGAGATTGCCTGGGCACCAGACAGTTTTACCTTCCTAGGTGTGGTTATCCCCAAAATATGGTGGGACCTGGAAAGTGCTAACTCCCCCCCCCACTTACCTCCTTATCTGCAGAAGTGGACAGGTGGCATAAGCTTCATTTGTCACTCTGAAGCAAAGTAGAGGCTGTATGGATGTTTATTCTACCAAGGCTGGCTTACCTCTTTAACAACCTCTCTATTCCTCTATCCCAACATCTATTCTACACTATTAATAAGCTGATATCCCTGCACCTCTGGGAGGGAAAGTCCCCAGGTGGAGCAAGGCAAAGTTACGGGCTCACTGGACTCTGTGGGGTCTGGAGCTCCCTTGTTTCCAAAACTACCAGATAGCCTATCTTACCTCCCAAGTGATTAAATGGTTAGTTCCCTCGCTATCCCCTCCCACATGGGTTGGCCTGGAGCAGAGCCTATTACCTAGTACCCCACTCTGGTCTCTTCTGTTACCCTCCTCTCATGTGGCTGGTGAAGGTACACCAGTTATGATGGAAATGGTGAAGGCCTGGAGAAGATGTATGACCTTTTCCCATATGCCACAAAAGGCCTGGTATCCACTGGTGTGATATACACCCCTCTGGAACAACGGGCAGCTGCTCATAGGTGGCCAACCTATCTATTGGGCAACCTGGGCCAAATGGGGCATTAAATTTCTTGAGTATTTCTATATCCCAGGCACTCAGGACCTTATGTCCTTTGAACAGCTAAAGGCATGCTACTCCTTCCCAGCTAAGGACTTTTGGAAATTCCTACAAATATATAGTGCATCATCTGAGCTTCGAGTGCAAGTGGCAGCTGACCCCAAATGGCTGTGGCTAGGTTTGTTGCATAAGTCCACATACCAAAGGGGCATTGCAGGAGGGTTTATAGAACTATGAGAGAGGCCCAACCCGACCCTACATAAGCCTGTAGAACACACTGGGAGGAAGATCTTGGAATCTCCCTCTCGGCTGACACCTGGAGTCGATGTCTAAGGCTAGCACACACAGCCTACAGGAATGCAAAGAGCCAGAATATCCAGAGAAAATGTATTCTTAAGTGGTACAGAACCCCTGCTGATTTGTAAGGTATGGACCTTCTATGCCACTCCATTTGCTGGAGATGTGGCCAACCTCCCGCTCATCTACTGCATATTCTGTGAACATGCCCGAAGCTTCTCTATTTTTGGGAGGCAGTGCTGGAGGATTGCTCACAGATAGCTGGTTGTCCTATCTGGCACTCTAACACCATGCTGCTTCTTGGTGACTCCACTTCCCTGGCCAAGCTACCCCCTTCCCTTCAGAGATGTGTTCTGGTGGCTGTGATCAAAGCTAAACTTGTGATTTTGATGCATTGGAGGAAGGTTAACCCCGCTTCTCTTTCAGTATGGAGGTCTGCCCTAGCGCAGGTGGCTATCTTGGAAAGACTTTCTTACTCCCAACTCGGGCAACTTGCTAGATACCAGAAAAAGTGGGGTGCCAATCTACAATCACACTTATGTATGGTGTCTCCTCCCCCTCCTGCTAATCCACTGTTATAGGGTGTCCTGCTCAATAAGCCTGACTTATGTACCCTTGTCATCCTGGAGGTATCTGTAGCACTACACTGGTTTAAATCATATCTATAGATACAAGAGTATGTGGGTAAGTTCTTTGTATTGATCCACTACCCTATCTCCTGTTAGGATTTGGCACCTTTTACATATTTTCTTCTAGATATGTGTAGGTATATTTGGACCTTTAAGGTTACTATTTACATCTTGTATCATTTCTACTGTATCTGAAGGTGCACTGTTTATGGTCTTGTTCAGTATGGCAACCTATGTGTCTTCTGAATGTTAAACTTTCTTGATGTGGAATAACAATAAAATTTGACATGTTGAAAAAAAAAGCTGCAACAAGGTATTGGAAGAGAGAATGGCAAGTCCCTCTTCTGCAGCTTCTGAATCTTGAACTCCTGTGCTGGTCTGCATGCCTGCCAAAGCGACATCTGAAGAAATCTCAGGTAATCTTTCCTGGTTGACTAAAATATCCATTTTGGTTGGGATGGCTTCTAAGTTACTCAAAACTGAGGAGGGGGTCCTCTCCTCAGTCCTGCAGATGTTCTGCTCCTTCATCCTCAAAAGGACGACTGGCCCATCAGCACCAGTCGCAGCGCCCCCTACCAAAGAGTATGGGTGTTTATTAGGGTAGAACATCAAACAGTAAGTACATCACTAATGCAGCAAATGAACATTCATAAGAAATGCAAACTAGAAGCAAATCAAAAGGGCAACCTCATTTACCCAAAGGAAAAAAAAGAGAAAGGAATCAAATAGATGAGGAGAGAAACACAAAACGTGATATTGATGTACAAACTGTTAAGTCACAGAGAGACAAATCAAACCAAAGAAAAGGAAAAATAAAAAAAGGGAAACAAATGTCATTAGACAGTTAGTACATAACCAAATTTGCAGAGAGTACTCTTTTTAAAGTCAAAACAATAAGAGAAGAAAAAAAAATCTGTGCACTCACTTGATGGGGACACATTAGAGTCGATGACCCATGGCATGTTCCTCCATGCCATACCAATCCATCTACTTTGCATGTTAGTGGTTTCAGAATAATAAATACATTGTAACTCAGTCAAAATTTTTGCAATCATCTCAGTATGATCAAATTATTTTTGTTGCATTGTAAAAAAAAATCTGGTATTCCAGATGTGCCATTTCATAACTGTAAGAACCAGATTCAGTGTGCTCTGGTACCATTTAACAGCATACCTATCATAATGGCCAAACATCAGCACCTCATTAGTGAATGTAGTAAACCAAGGTTCTTGCCAAACCATCGAAAGAGTATTCCAAAAACCTGCAATACAACTACATTGAAAAAAGAGATGGTCAGTTGTCTCTAATTCCTGGAAGTAAAGAGGCCTATTGCACATTCTCTTAGACAGCTGTTTATGCTTCTGGTTATTTTTAATATTTATTTTCAAGTGACAACTCAACCAGTGAAAGTTCCAGATTTTATCCGGAATTCTTTTTTCTTTCATAAGAATTAATAAAGATGAAAGGCAATGGGTGGGGCATAAGGGAAAGATAACGGCTTCCTGGAAATTATGTAACTGTATCAAAAAATAAATCTATTTTCTGGATTTTGTTAAAATGATTTGGTATGGAACTTTCCACTGTTTAAGTTTCAGAAATATCTCCTTAAGAAATTGTGGAGTATCAGGTGACCTTCTCAATCATCCTATTGTACCCTGTTCCCACTGTCTGAACCAAATTTTAGAGGAGGCTAAAAGGAAAGGGACCCATGCCTGTCCCATAAAAAACATCAATGGTTTAAAATTGGAAGCAAAGAAAAAACTGAAAAAAAAGGCAATGGGATTAACCATTCCCAGACCTCCTAAGTGTCTGGACAGATAGGTAATGTTTCTCTTTATGGGGTTCAACCTACTGCCCCAAATTGCCTGGAAAAACAAACTTAAAATCAAGGTTTCTAAAGCTTTAGGTGGGGGGAAAACTGAGAATACATATAAAAAAAGGGGTATCAATAAGACTTTACTAAATGGACTCTCTTCTGCCTGCCAAGTGGGTACTTATACCACTTAGCCACCATAAGTTTGCCCTGTTGTAATTTAGGTTCCCAATTCAAAAAAGACAAATTATCAACATCAAAAATAATGCCCAGGAAGCATAGAGGCTCAGTAGTTATGGGGACTGCAGCTATATCAGGACAGCTAGTAACCCGAATACCCAAACATCTGCCAGAATGTTTAGTCAAATTAAGGACAGCTCCAAAATACTCCCCATACAAGGAACAGAGCTGAAGGGCAAGATCAACAGAATACCTGTCTGGTACTAATAAACAGATGTCATCTGCATAGGCAATTGTAGTACATGGAATGGATATGTCCTTCAAATGTATACTATGTATAGTGGGGGAGGAATTTAATAATCTGAGCAAAGGGCCAAGACAAAACGTGTAGAGCAAGGAGCTTAATGGGCAGCCCTGTCTTATACCATGGCCCACTGGGGCCATAGGACCTTTCCACCCATTTGTGACTGGTGTCACCGTGGCTACATTGCACAGACATTGTACCCAGGAAGCAATTTGTTGTGGGATCCCATGTGAATTGAGCACAGACCATAAAAAATCATTCATGACAGAGTCAAAAGCTTTGTGCTGGTCCAAAGAAATAACATACCCAGACAATCTGCCCTTACCTCCATGTTCAAAAATCTCTCTTACAATAACAAGTGGTCCATAATTTTTCTGCCGGGCAGAGTGCATGTTTGGGCCGAGGAGAGTAAAGTACATTGTTCACCACCGGCCAAAGCCGGGTATTCAGAATTTTCATTTACATCTTAAAATCAGTATTTAATAAACTGATCGGATGCCAATTATTAATGTCAAATTTATCGCCTTTCTTATCAATATAAATCAGCTGGCCATTCAAAATTCTGATACATGGGAACCTGGAATAAAGAAAACAAGAAAGGACTTGAGCCAGTTCCACTAGTAATATGGGTCCGATTAGCTTATACAATTCAGATGTTAGTCCATCAGATCACGGCACTTTACCTACTGACAGTGTCTTAATGGCAGCTTCAACTTCAGCAGGGGAAATATCAATTAAGGTCTCCTCAGGAGAAGACATAGTGAGGTGTATCCAGAAGGAAATTCCCTGGGTCAGGGGGTCAAGAAATAGGTGCTTGAAAAGCTGAATGGTATGCTGTATAACTATGTCTGCAATCCCTCTAAGGTCCGTACACAGGGACTGGGTATTGTCCCATAGCCCTGCCATATGTTTGTGCTGATTGTCTATATGACAAGATTCATAGGGACAGATTTGTCCTTTATTCCCTTGTGTGCAAAATTGTTGTAAAATTGTAAACGATCAGCCTGTTGTACATGGAAAGTGGTCATTTGTCCTTTTAAATTCACAATTTGTGTACTAAAATCATGACTTGTTGTGTGAGAGTGAGACGTTTTTGCAATTGAGTCCTGCATTGTAGATATAATGAATGAGAAGTGTTACGTACAGTTTTACTATGACCTTTAAGGAGGCGTGAAATGTCATAAATAGTGTCTTCCCACCATAATATTGGGTCTTCATACATGAGCAGGACAGATTTCCTAGCTGTTATGAGAGATAAAACAAACTGTTTAGTGTCCGGTTTTTCTAGCAAAGAGTAATTTAATTTCCATGCTCCAGGTCCTCGTGGGGGCTGGGATACATCACCTAATCTGACATACACCATCCCATGATCAGAGAACTCAGTTACAAGAACCTGGGCTTCCTGAATCTTTAATGAGGCAGTGATGAAAAAAAAAATCTATACGTGTGGCTAAGGGTCCCTTATAGAAAGCTGGGTCATGTGTACCTGTTAGCTGTAGACACGCATCCACAAGATTCATGTTGTGAATCATTTTCTTTAAAAAGGCCATGTTACAGAATATTTTTTTTGTAGTAGATCATTTTCTGCGATCTTGAAGCATAAAACCATAATTACAGTCCCCTCCTAGAATAACATTTTGGGCAGAATATAGAAAGGGTTGCAACACCTGAAACAATGCTATTTTGTCTACTTTAGGTTCCAGAGCATAGATATTCAACAAACGAAATAAAACATTATTTACTGAAACATCCAAAATGAGTGTCCTCCCAGGAACCAAATCAATTCATTTAAGTAAAGTAAACTGTACATTCAAAAATAAGATGGCCACTCCTGAGCAAGAATCACCCCCCATTGACCAATATGAGGGACCTGCATGCCAGGAGTGTACAACTTGTCGTATTTCATGGGTTGTATTTATTCTGGTATCTTGTAAAAGGAAGATACTAGTTTAAAATTGCCTAAGATAAGGAAAAACAGCAAGCTTTTTCCTGGGAGCTTTTATACTATTAACATTAATAGTATATTTGGGGATTGAAAATGCCACTTAAGTAAAGTAGATGTGGGAATAAATTCAAAAGAACTGAGCAAAACCTTCAAAGGGGCTGATCAGAACTACTCTGAGTTGTTCTGGAGTACTTCAGCTTTGCCTGAGACTTGGTAGAAATCGTGGCAGAACCAGATGTGGTCTTGGGAAGAGGGACGGGAGAGGGTAAGAGGGCTTCAACATCTGAACCCATTTCCGGTACACAGGACTGTACTGAAGAATCATCCGAGTCATTGTCAGAAACAACAGGTAAATCAAGCAAAGGGTCATAGTGGTTGGAGGTTGGGATTGATGTCTCCTTTAATACTTTAGAAGGGGCTATGCCCAAACACGTCACCTCCTAGTCCCAGTATTGCCCACCACCAACTTGGAAATAGGTCCTGGGTGTGTGGGTAGCATGTCTGTAATCACTGAGGAAGGGGTGAGAGCATCATCAGTTAAAATGTCTAGCTCAGTACTATATTGTGCAGGGAAAGGAGGGAAGGTTAGTTCCAGAAGCCTAGGTTCTGGCCGGAAGGGGTGGCTGTGTTCACGTTGTGGTGACTGTTTCTTTCTATCCATTACTTTAGAAAAGAATACAGTAGTGCCATTTTCCTGTTCTGTTGGCACAATCTGGGGTTGAAAAGTAGGTATTCTACAATGTCCCCTTTGAGCAACTGCAATCAAAAGCCTTTGCTCTTCACTATCGGCCTGGCCTGGGTGACTATGTGTAGCCTTAGGACACGAGTGATAGGAATGCCCACGATTGTTACACAGATTACACAACAAATTTTTCATAAAGTGTCACTGCTGTACCCCAGTTCATTACATAATGTACATTTAAGTTTGTCAGAAAGACTGCTGATGTATCCAGTCTATCCACAACGGTAACAGGCTTTGGGCTGCCTAGTGTAGAATAGTACTCCCCTGTCTCGGCCTAAAAAAAAACAGTTAGGAAGATGTTGGAGACCATCCTCACTGGTGTTTAAAACCACCCGTGTGTGCCATCCATCAGTCCAAATCCATTCTTCATCAAATATAGCATTAGGGGACCCCAAAACCAAACACAGCTGATGGAGGCAAAACAAAAGGTCAGTGATACTGACCCCTTTATTCCTGAAAAGAACAGTGATGGTTCTGTTAGCTGGCTTAGTCAGTGGTATAACCTGAAATGGTGTCCATAGAGGAGTATCCTTTAAGTCTTGATAAAGTGCCCAAGCCTTATGCAGCCCTCTACCCAGTTTGAAGCAAACATCAAATGTACTTTCCTCCAACACATGAATCAATGCATATATTTCAGTGGCAGTAAATTGCATTGATTCTTTAAGTAAAGTTCTGGTCACATACATTCTGTCTGGGAAGACATCTAGGCCACCATTGTAAAGGAGCCTTGCTGCATTGTGTCTCTTGCAGAGCATGCAGGTTGTCTAAAAAAGGAGGCATATGACCTATCTTGTCTAGGTCTAGGTGGTGGCCCATCACCAAGTAAGGGAGTCCTCTTCTGTCTAGAGCCAAGTATTGGAGAGGTAGCAGGGCTCAGTGTTATCCCAGTGTCTGCCAGTTCAACAGGTGCATCAGCGACAGTAGCGACCTTCACTGGGGGGGGGGGGAGAGGATGCATTTGGCAATACCAAACAAGGATTCTATGTAAAGGCTAAATCCAGTGGAAGATGCAAGGGTGAAACAGAAGGAGGCAGAGAATCTGCTTAAGAAAATGGCCCAGTCATATTGTCAGGAGGAGTTGGACAATCCATAGCCTGTAACTCGTGAAACGAGACTGGAGATTTCCCCAGTATCTGGATCGGGGAAGAGCCCGAAGTCCATCTGCCAGATTGTTCTGATGTTTCCCAACCTGCCACTTGAAGGGTGGAATTAGTCAACCACTCGGTCGGTTTAGCTGGAGAAGTAGAACTGGGGGCTCGTTTTAGGCCAGACCTACTTTGGTCTGTTATTGCCATTCCCAATGGGCCCTCTACCAGTAATTGCAACTTCTGTCCTTTGAAAACAAAACAAGGAGAAGAGATTCCTGGTTTAAAGGAAAAGACTGGGTCCTTTGGTAAATGATCAGTGGCTTTCTCCCTTTGCATAGCATCTGCAACCGAACCTCGCTGAGAACCAACATCTGGAGGTGCAGGATGAGTCAAGACCATGACTGTAGGGATCTCATCTTGTGGGGCCATAGCACTATTACTACATCTGGCAGCAATCGCTCGAGTGAGCTCAATCTGTCTTGCCTTAAAGCACTGCTCCTCACTCCAGAGTTGGGCTTGCTGAATCTCTGTGTCCTCTGTTTGAAGAACAGGCTTAGGCGGTTGAACCACATCAGGTTGGATCACTATTCTCGTCGTAGGCTCCGTAGTCAGTTTAGAGATCACTTCTGTAGTCGTTAGATCCTCCACAGGAACCATTTGTATTTCAATAGAGAATACCTCCTTAACTGTTGCAGATACTATAGTGTCCACTGTATTAGCGGTATCAAAGAACCGCTCAATCTCAGAACTAGGCAGGCCAGGAAAAGAGACCTGTTCTCCTGCCTCCACAACATCCATCTCATCTCCAGGTGCAGCAGAAGCATCCATCTTGGTGGAATGCCAGGATGTTAGAGGTTCCTCTACCTGTGAGTAGGGGAATTTTTATTCAAAATAAGGTAAAGTAAATTATACAGTAACAGTGCTAACCACACACTATCAGTACAGCAAAATCAAAATAATAAGACAATAAGTGAAACAAATATAAACAAAAATAGAGACAAGAGCCTTTATACCCAAACGACTGTCCATCTCTAGTATAAAACACCTACTCTAACCCCTTCATTTATATTTAATTACTCTAGAAAAACCCTTCCACCAGCTTAAAACTTCATGAGCAACATGTATATTTTTATCCTTTAAATATACTTTATCTAAAGCCTGAACTACCAAAATATGTACTGTATCATAGGACATCCTTTTCTGATGCAGTGTCCATTGGCATCTTGCTTGCCATAAATAAAATTTTAAACATCTAAAAAAAAAAATAAGGTGTCTCTGATACCTGGATTCCAAGTGTGCAGTTTGTCCTAGAACAAAGGTGTCATACGTAAGGGATGTTAACCAAGTCATATGCCAAGTTTTACTTAAAAAAAAACAAAAAAAACATAGATTCTTAGCATATAAACACGAAAAAAGAAAATGTTCCATCATTTCTACCAGGTTAATACACTCATTGTATGGGCAGTTCCTTTCCTCCAAGGCATTGTGTTTCAGCTTGCCATGGACATTAAGCCTCCCATAAACTGGCAACCACAGCACTTCCCACATCTGTAAAGGAACTCTATCACTCTTCAACTGTCTACACACTGAGTCACTTATGGTCACCGGACAGTTCTTAAATATGGGTATAATCAGA
This sequence comes from Neoceratodus forsteri, assembly GCA_016271365.2. Taxonomy (NCBI): domain Eukaryota; kingdom Metazoa; phylum Chordata; order Ceratodontiformes; family Ceratodontidae; genus Neoceratodus; species Neoceratodus forsteri. The sequence continues at coordinate 828,017,297 of CM028131.1, forward strand.
TACATTTTTCCCAAAACCCAAGAATAGAATTGTACACTCTTTTTAGTTATAATATCTTGTTTAATCAGTCTCCAAGAAAATAATGTTTGCACCACTGCTTTGAAATGTACTGAGACCAAAAGATATTTCGATAGCTTGAGTGAAGCTACTGTCCAAGCTCGTAAATATCTTGTCAAATTCTGAGCCACCCACTTCTGATGTATCACTGTCAATGGTAACAAACTACATTTCACCATTTGTGAGAGAAATAGGGTGTGAAAAAATACCACCGGATCCACCATTCCTAGGCCCCCTTTGTCCCATGTCAGATAGGTATGACAATGTTTAATTGGATTCAACAGATTTCCCCACAACATCTGAAAAAATAAACAATAGAGTTTGGTATCTAACTGAGATGGAGGAGGAAAAATCATTGCCACATACAATAAGCCGGGAATCAGAAACTGTTTCATGATCTGAATTCTTTTTAACTTTGACAGTTTCCAATGCGTCCAGCATTGTACTTTAACTTCCACAGTTTGCACTGCATGTTCCCAATTAGCCACCAGTAAGTTTTGTGGCCCAACATTTTCAATGGATCAGCAGAGACGGTAATCCCTGCAGTTTTAAGGATATGAAGGGCACTGCAACCCACCCAAAGCCCTTTGCTCTTACCTTCATTAAGTTTTGTGTTAAACACTAATGAGTACTATCCCATGGTGTCCAAAAAAGACCCAAATTGTTGAAGAGTGGAAAAAAAAGGCAGATATCATCAGCATAAGCTTGTGCATACACAGTCAAATCACTATGTTCCCCTAAAATGCTATGCCATTTGGGGAACTCAGTCAAAGCCCGCAACAGAGGGTCCAGAGAGAAAATGTAGAGTAAGGGACTGAGAGGTCATCCCTGTCGCATCCTAGTGGAAATAGCAATTCTATCAGTCACTTGTGATTGTAAAATTGTCCGTACAGTCATCAATTCATATAATGATTTTACCCAATCAATAAATTGTGGGGGAACACCGTATGCCTGCATGGTAGCAAACAAAAAAGGCGATACACTCTGGCAAAGGCTTTTAATTGGTCAATTGAAATAATACAGCCCTGAAGACCATTCAGTGAGAGATGGTCAATCATATCTTGAAAACTCATCAGAGCAGTCGGAATTCTTCTATCGGGAATACCACAATATTGATGCTGAGAGATAACCAAACCTGCATAGCTCTTCAAGCTATTATTTACCAAATGAGCAAAAATCTTGAAATCTGAATTCAAAAGTGTAATGGCTCTCCAATTTTGTATCCTCAATTTATCTCCTGATTTACGGAGATAAATTAACAAACCTTCTGAGAAGGAAATGAGAATCATGTGACCCTGCAAATAAACTGAAAAATAATCAAAAAATGTTGCCAGATCATTAAAGAAAACTTTAAAGAAATCATTAGAAAGTCCATCAGGCCCAGGTGAGACCCCATTTCTCACAGATGAAATTACTGCCTCAATTTCTGCTGCAGTAATGGGTGCCAGCATGTCTGAGGCCTGTTCTGGATATGGGAATACAGGAACATCCTTCAGAAATGACTGTATCACAGTCATGCTAGGGACAGGGGAAGGAGTGTGTGTACTGCTAAATTGCTTAATAAGTTCATGAAGACCATCAGGTGTATCTATGATATCCCCAACTTCATTCTTCAAGGAGAAAAATGATGTAGCCTCTTTCCTAACTTTACAAAATGCATAGGGGTCTCTAATCTGGGTTTTCATGGTGCCAGATTGTAGGAGTGCTCTCATCGTATCTGTCCTACTGTACTGGATTAACTTCATCTCTGCCTGTAATGCCTGAATTTGGGAGGAATAGTCATGTTTCGTGGTATAAGAAAGAGAAAAAAGTGTCTGAAGTTGTGTCCGAAGTTTTAAATAGGTCAAAAACATATTATTTTTACCTTACATTTCCCATAGCTTTGTAACTACCTTTTAAAATCCTTTTTGGAATCCTCCCACCAGTTCCCCAAATCCTCGTACAAAAAACTCACAGAAAGTTGTGCTTGTATCAGACTTTGAAAGCTACTGCACACCTCAGAGTTGGTCAACATCGCAGAATTCACTTTCCATCGATTTCCAGCACAGAGTGCCTCAGGTGTGTCCTAAAAAGAGATCATTAACATCAAATGGTCAGAAAATTCCATCGGGTGGGTTCAAAATTGTACTGTCGGCATATGGGGAGAAATAAAAAAATGATCAATTGATGAAGTCAGTTTACCTTTCTTGAAAGTATAGGGAGGGCCACTAACTTGAAAATCCCTGAAATCCACCAAATATGCAAGTTCTAGCAATTTAGTAAGGGGGTTGGATTCACAGTAAATTTTCCGGTGTGAGTCTGGTTGATGCAGTAGTCATGCTCTAGTATTGCAATTAAAATCTCTTCCCAAAAAACTCTTCATTGCAGTCACCAAATATGGCTGAATAGCCCAGAAAGATGCTACTCTGTCAGCCTTTATCTGGGGACAGTACACAGTATTGATTCTACACTGATTAGTGTGAAAAAGTCCATCCAAAATGAACACCTTACCAGGTATTAAGTCAATATGCTTATGTAAAACAAAATCAAAGGAGTTAAAAAGCATGCCTTCTCCATCCGCACTGTCAGACCCAAAAGACCAGTACGATGGGCCCCATTTCCATTCTTCCTTAAAAAGACATATTTGGGCATAAGAAAACATCCATGTTTCCTGTAATAAACTAATGTCTATATTTGACTTGTGAGTGAAATCATAAATAGCCTGCCTTTTGGTAACATGTAACACACTATGGACATTAAAAGTGCTGATAGTAAGTTTAGGCACAGAAATGAGAATTTAGAAACATTTTTTCCTCTTTTTTTTCTTTTTCCCTTTGTATTCCACTAGTACTGGGGACAAGGGCGGTGGTTCTGGGTCAATCGGAGTCTGAGGTATATCCCCCTGATCCATCTCAGAGTCACCCCAGGTAGGGGTTAACACAGCAAAGGGGGTCTCAGACTTTATGTCACTCTCTACCTGAGTAGGACTCCCCTTTAAGTTACAAGAGAAATGCCATCTGGGAAGGGAAAAAAGAGATGTAGTGGAAGGGCCCTCCATTTGATTTCCTACACCTACTTGGTCCTTATAACAAACCGGGGCCATGGCAAGTGTTGGAGGGACTGGATCTGAGGGAGATTCCTGTTTTGCAAGTGTACCATCAGGAGTATTTACTGTTCGTGGCAAAGAGGGGTCCTCAGGCCTAGATTCTGAAGGGACTGTTCTGGGGCTCAAGGAAGAGGGAGTGGGGTAAGGAGTGGAGGCCTTAGCATCTCCTATCAATGCCAAATCCTGAGCCTGCTGAATTAGCAACTCTGGGCTCATATACAAAGCCTTGTTCTTAGTGGACCATGAACATTCAACAAAGGTATGGCCATATTCTTCACATAGATCGCACTTAGTGTGATTAGCACATTGCATAGTGATATGGCCAATTTCCCCACAATTGTCACATTGAGGCTTATCACAAGATCCCGACAAATGAGTACGGGATCCACAGCGGTAGCAGGACCTAGGCTGACCTGCATAAAAACATACCCCTCTATCCCTACCCAACAAAAAAGCATTAGGGATGTGCTCAATTCCTTTATCAGTTTTATTCAACTTCACCTTATATTCCCCCCCGTCCAAAACCATTTGTTATCCAAAAGTGGTTCAGGAGGAGAAAGAACATTACACTTCTGTGCCAACCAGTAAGTAATGTCCTCCACATGGACCCCATCATTCTGGAACATAACAGTAACAAATTTTGTTAAGGGTTTAGATAAAGGAATAACAAAAATGAGGGTCCATATAGGGGCATACTTTATCTGGTTGTAGCATTCCCAAAATAAATCCAAAGCATGTGCGGTCCGACAACTGATGTCAAAATTACCTTCACCAGATATATTGATAAATGCGAAAACATCATTGGGGGAAAGTGCGAAGAATCCTTCAATAAAAGTTTTTCAACATAATGCCGATCAGATGGAGTCTCTAGTCCCCCCTTGTAATGGAGACGAACGGCGTTCCGTCTAGGGGCTGCCTCTTTTTTTGATCTCAAAAAAAGTTCTGAAAGAAGTGGTTTAGAAGGCTCTGATGACTCCAAAGGAGCTACCTTGGGCTGTAGGGACATCTCAGAAGGGGAAACAATAGGTATAGGTGCTGCAGTAGGTAAACCAATGCTAGTTTCTGGTATCAAGTTCGTAATCCATGCAGTCTTTTGGGAAGAGACCTCCTTCATGACTGCAACTGAATCCCCCATGTCCTCTGTTGACTCCAAAGCAATGGAAGTGGGTCACCAATCCAACAAAACTTGTGGCAGTCCTTTGGAGGAATCTCAGGCAGGATCAGGCAACCAAGTTCCGCTGGGCACCCTCTTCCACCCCACCTGTAGCAGGGCTATTTTGGGCAACCATGCTTCCTCTGGTAAGGAAGAGGCCACACTATAGAAGCCTTTTGAATGGCCACCATCTCTGTAACAACTGGAGGGGTTAAAATGTCCCGGCACAAGCCTGTTTTGTATATAGATCCCAAAACTGGAGAGGCAATATTTCTCTAAGTCAGAGTCACTGCCGTTCTTTTATCTTTAATATCGTCTCTTGCATTGAGATAACAGGCTTTAAATGAAAACACTGTGTTGCCATCCTGCCTCCTTTGATCAGTCTGATATTGGACTACAGAGCTCTTAGAAACCCACCACACAGTACTCGAGCCAGCAGGTGTAGATTGAAAAACAAACCCCGCTGTTTTAGAGAGTTGGACATGGACCAGGAAGGATGAAGCCTCTGCCGCACTCTGTGGCATAGCAGGGGTCTGAGTGACAACTGCACCATCGTGCTCATCAGAGGTGGAGTGTGAAAGCGAGGGTGATTCTGCAAGCATAACATTAGGGAGCAAAGGGACTGCCTCAGGCTCTTGGCACTTGCAATCAGTCTCGATTATGCTGCCAGCCAAAGTTTGCAAATTTGATGCAGTTATGCTTTCAAGATCAAACTTTAATGACCCACCATGTTCAAGAGCAGTCCCTAAGTGCCGTGCTTCAGATACCCCCAGCTCTTGGTTGTCAGCGTGGTCTGGTTCTCGTACAGATGAATCTTCCTGTGTTAACTTTGCCAAGTGCTTCTTTTGCTGGTTCTGTTGAGCGAGGTGTCGAGCATTCTCCATGTCAATCTGGTGCAACAAATTGTTTAATTCAGAGCAAGGTAAGTCCATTTCAGTATTACTAGGTTCCTCCTGAAGGCTGCTAACATCTTCTGAAGAGGCAAAAATATCAGGATCGGAGTTCTCAGCCACCTCTCCAGTAGCAAGGTCTTGCTGAGCAATATCAACCTCAAGTCCAACAGAGGCAGGGGAGGAGGCCATCTCCCCAGACTGAGACCCATCACGTTGTTCAGAGTCACAGACGAAGTGGCCATTTTGCAATGGCCACCATCAATTCCCCTACAGATGAGTAGGTGACGTTTTTATAAAGCAATCATGCAAACCAAACAATAAGCATACACCTGAAAAGTACCAAAATGTATAATGTCCAACAGCAATATTCAAGTAACAGGGATGTCTGTGTCCATTATCCAAGGTAAATTTCTCCAAAGTTGCACTAAACAAGATCTATAGAAAACTTTCATTTCAGAATAATAAAGCTTCTGCAATTCAAACAAAATCTTGCCATACAGTTCAGTACGAGACATCTGGAGCTTTTGCAAAGTAAAAAAGACACCTTGAATTCCAAACATACCACTTTATGATAACAAAAATAATATTCAAAGTACTACTGTCCCATTTCAACCAAGAAAGAGGGTAGTCCCCATTTAGAAGCCTGGAATAAGTAACATGATGGAAAATGGGCATTTCAGTCATGGCATACAAAAAAATTCCAAAAAGCTAAAATATAAGAACAAGAAAAATACAAGTGATCTATGATCTCAGGTTGAAGGATGCATAAAGACCTGGAACAATTCCTCTCCGAGACCTGCTTATGTTTCTGATTTGCCTTAATGTTCAAACGTTCATGACATGTCAGCAGAGGAAATCCTTCATTTTGTCCGGTAGTCTCTTATCCAAAAGAAAATGGAGTAAGGCCACATGAAAGTGATGTGGACATTTTGGAAAAGGGTCATCTTCCTGCAAATGTGTCATAAGAATAGAGATTCAAGTTGTTTTTTAGAGTGAAGTTGTACTGAAGTGTGGGTCACTCACCACTGCTGGAGTTTTACAAAAACATCCCGAAGATAAGTCAGAAGGGGTCTAACAACCGGAGTTGCCAGAGCTGACCACTCACCAAAGCCTCATACCACTGGGATATGGAATGAGAAAAACTCATACACCAAAATCCAGCAGAGGCCTGATGCAGGGGCTGAGAATTTACATAAAGAAGTTGACAAAAAAGAAAAAGAATAGGGTTTATCATATTTTGACCCCCTTTGGACAAGGGCAAATAAAGGACATTACAATTGATAGGATTGAATCTGTGGACCCAAAAAGCCTGAAAAAAAGGCTATAGACAGTGGCTTCCCTAGATTTGGGCACAGAAAAAAGAGCACTAAGAAAAATAAAAATAAGTACGAGAAAACTCTTAGTAAGATAAATCTTCTTCTGGAAGGACATTTTCTGTTTGGACCAGGAATGCAACGGAGCCTTCCCCAGCTGAGGCTTTGCTTCCCAGTTGACAATATCCATCTTTGTACTGCCTAAAGAGATCCCCAAGATTTTCAAATCTTCAACAGTGATCGGGACACCAGCTACAGTAAACTGAGAGGGGCCAGAGACCCCTAAAAGTCATCCCTTAATTTTAAGTAGATTAAGTTGCGTCCCTGAAAAAGTGCCAAAATCATGATAGTGAAGGATGGCTGCTTCCACTGAAACAACATCCTTCATCAAAATGATAAGATCATCAGCATAAGCAAAAGCAGAATATGGGACCAGTTGACCAGGTAAGCGAAGCAGAAGAATATCTGGTGCTGAGTGAAGAAGATGCAAAAGTGGGTCAATGGAGAAAACAAATAACAATGGGCTGAGAGGACAACCCTGTTGAACACCCTTTCGAATGGGGACATAAGGTCCTAGATAATCATTAACACAAGATTTGACCGTAGCAGTTTTATACAATAACTGTAACCAAACAATAAAGGAATGAGGGATACCATATTGGGCCAAAGTATACCACAAAAAGGAGTAACTGGCATTGTCAAAAGCTTGTCTCTGGTCAAGGAAAGCAACACCCCCCTCTAGTGGTGAGATAGCATTACAGGTAAATATCTCACTCAAGAAAATCAGTGGGTCTGTGATGGACCTCCTGGGGACAATATAAGATTGACAAGGGGAATGAGATACGGAGCAACAATTAAAAGTCAATTATTCAAAATCTTTGCTAATAACTTAAAGTCAGTATTTAGGAGACTGATAGGTCTCCAACTGGAGATATCAGACTTCTCTCCTTTCTTAAATAAAAAAATCAGCACACCAGTAGCCATGTCCAAAGAAACCTCACGGTGCTGCAAGAGATAATTAAAAAACATGGTATGTTCCTCAGAAATTTCCTGACCCAATAGTACAAACAATTCTGAAGGAAGACCATCCGGACCTGGTGATTTTTTTGAGGCTAAAGACTTAATAGTGTCTGAAAGCTCAGAAATAAAGGTTCAGACAGTGTCTGAAGCAGGTCAGGTGGGGCCGTAGGAAGAGGAAGATCCTGAAAAAAAGAAGCAAAGTCAGGGTTAGTGTGGGCAGGGCAACCAAATAAGAAAACAGCATAGTCAGTGACTACGCGTAAAAGTCTAGAGTGAGAGGTTTGGAGGACTCCAGCAGGGTCCCAGAGTGTTGACATCAACTGGTGGCCAAGATGCTTCTGAATATAAAGCAAAGGGCAAACCTCGGAAAGAGTACCAGTTGTACAGAATTGATGCTTGAGGCGTAATCCTTAACATTGAGAGGAATGGTAGGATAACATCTTAGATTTGATACAGGAAATCTAGTCTGAAAAGACATGTTTAGTGGAACAAGAAAGGGAAAGGAGATGTTTCAAATGTTTCCGATCATTCAAATAATCCACATAAGCATAAGATTGAACGCTTTTTACTATGCCTGATAAGTAAAGTCCGGAGCTCTGATTTGTTCTCCTTCCACCATAAGAGACAAGACTCGTAGAGGTCAAAGGTTTTCTTTCTGCATCACAAAAAATAAATAATATGTTGGAGAAAAGTGGCTTGTGTCAGCAGGGAAGAATTAAACTTCCAATAACCAAGGCCAGAGGGGGCCGCTGGACTACCTAAGAGCATGGATAAATAACAATAGTCAGAATATTCCACTGGCTGAACAGCAGTACGAACAACATGTAATGATTTAGAAATAACCATAAAATCAATGCGGGTCGACAAAATCCCTTTGGAAAAAGTGTGTTCATGTTTTCCAGTGTGTGTCAGAAAAGCATCTTTCAACCCAGCCAAACACGTAATAGAGCACAGAACAGACATATCTCCAAAAATTGTGTCAGTCATTGTGAAGGAACCCCTATTGAGCTTACTGGTCCCACAATTAAAATACCCCCCCCCCCAAATGATATTATGGGCCACATGGAGATATGGACTAATCAGGTGAAACATAGCAGTACACTCAGCTTTAGACTGTGGGGTGTAAACAAAAATAATATGAAAGGAAACATTTTGGATATGAAAATCCAATAAAAAGGCATGGCCAAAAATTAGGTCAAGAGTTTCAGTACTGTTGGCTGAAGGCAATGGAATAAAATACCCACACCAGAGCAACTCTCAGGACCAACAGACTAATAGGAGACACCGGAGGTCCATTCCCTAGTAGCCCTGGCTACTTCAGGAAGGGAATGGAGTGTCATGTCTTGTAAAAAAAAAACACCTGGGGGTGAGAACCTAGGAGATGAAAAACAGCCCCCCTCTTTCTGACCTGCTGAATGCAATTAACATTAGAGGAGAGAAAAAGCAGAGAAGAGACTAAAGACAAATAAAAGGTCATAAGAAAGTTAAACTGTTTTTTTCCTTCTTAACTCTACCCCTCTTAGGTGGAGGCTTAGAACCAGAGGTTTGAGCATCCATAGGCACTACTTCATCCTCCAGATCTTGTGAATGTGAATCTGGGATGAAATAGCAGACTCAGCCTCAGAGACCACTTTATCATCTAACACTCGGTACCTATTAGAAAGAGAAGTAGGTACAGTCTTGGAAACCTTAGGCAGAGGCAGGGACCCAGACTGGTGCTTTCTAGTCATCATCTTTCCTCCCGGAAGGTCTGAGACAGGGGGAGGAGGGGGCATAATGTTCAAGGAAGGGTCAAGCAATAGCCCTGAAGGGGGAGGCTCCACCTGGGGTGGATCAATAGCAGATTCAACTGGAACTGGAGGAGGAGAGGAAAGAGGGACGGGGGGGGAGGAAGAACAGAGTCTTGTACAGAACTGGAAGTAGAAGGATCACCATCCGATACCAGGAGACCCTTGGTACCAGACCGAGAGGTCGGGGAACACTGAGGCTGATGGACAAGAGGTGTCTCTGGGACATGCTGTTTGTTTAACTCCCTCTGTGCGGTAGTAATTAATAGCTGCTGTTCCTCTGGATCAGCCAAAGCTGATTTTTTGTGGGCCACTTCAGGGCAGGAAGCATAGGCATGTCCAGTGGCACCACATAAATTACAACGTACCAAATTACCACAATGGGAACTGGTGTGACCTATTTCATGACAGAAAGAGCATTTTAGATGTTCACAAACACTGCTAATGTGACCCACCTGACCACAATTGTAGCAGGTCTTAGGCTGGCCAGGATAGAAGAGAACACCTCTATCCCTACCTAGAACAAGCTATTAGGTAAATGCTGAAAGCCAGCCTCATCAGAATGCAGGATAACCTTAATACGCCAACCCCCGTCCATATCCCTTCAGAATCAAAAATGGCCTCTGGATGGCCAGTAACCATGCAGCACTACTTTAACCAAAATAAGAGGTTAGTCACGCTAACTCCATCATTTCAAAACAGAACAGTGATAGTTTTATGGGCTGGCATGGTTAAAGGAACAACCTCAGAAGGGGACCAAAGAGGAGTATTCTTCTGATGATATCTGGCCCCAAATTTATCCAGCCCACTGACCAAATTAAAGCTGATATCAAAAATATTTTCCCCAGACACATGAATCAAGGCATAAAGTTCAGATACAGTAAATTACAAACTATCCTTCAAAAGAGTTTTACCAACATACACATGGTCATGAAACGTGTCCAGACCCCTCCCCTTATAAATAAATCTAACCTCATTTAGGTGCTTAGCAGGATAAATAGTTTGCTGAAAGAAAGAGGCATATGTTTTTTGGTTATAAGACAGTGTTGGTGGGGGGTAAAGGTAAAGCAGGTGCCACAAGTCTATTCCAAACCACTGCAGGAATATTCCTAGGAACGTCTGAAAAATCAGAAATGTCACTCAGCTGGTCTTCAGGAACATATTGTGGCAAGTCCAGAGGGTCAGTAGCAAAAGCCTTAGGAAGGACAGGGTGTTGAGTCAGTTCCAAATCTGGGGTCAAATGCAAGGAAGAAGAGACAGAGGCCGAAGGCTGGGCCAAAGTAAAATCAGCAGGAACCGACAGTACATTAGAACTCAGTCCATCAGAAGCAGAAACAATGGCTATACTTACTGTTGGTGGTATAGCAGTTGGGGCCAGAGACACCCCAGGTATCTGAATCATAGCAAAACCAGAAATCCAATGAGTGGAGTCAGAAGATCGGACCCAGCCTGCCATTGCAAGGGATTTCTGCATGACCACTGTTCTCCCCTCCGTTAAAGGCAAATTAGCCCAACAGAACTTGCTAGAAGCACCCTTCTTAGTAACTCGATCCAGTAGCTGAGAATCAGGAGAAGCAGAGAAAGAAAACACCATAACAGAGTTCTGATCCGGACCCACAGAGAAAACTGTAGGTGGAACAGCATGCGCAGTGTCAGTACCAGTGTCCATAGCAACGACTGTCACAGCCGGGTCAGCGGGAGAGCCAGGACACCCCGCAGGCTCCAGACCCGGAGAATGAAAACGGTCCAAAAGTGCTTGTTTCTTCTTCAAATGTTCAGCTTCTTCAAGAAGGAAAAGTTGATCAAGAGTGAGCTGCGCCTCTCCCCCTTCACAAGAGACCATTACAGACAGGTCAGAAGAATCTTGTGGGTTCATAGAATCCAAACCAGAAGCAGGTAATTGCACATCCATGTTACTGTCCATGGGAGAACTTGCAGCAGCACCAAAAAAGATTTGAGGTTCAAACAACTCAGGCACTGAGGAGGAGACAGGCTCCACAACCTGCCATCCCTCTTGCACCTCGCTCATCCGCACAGCAACTGACTCAGCCATCCTCTGACGGCCAAAGACTCCCCCTACTAATGAGTAGGGGAATTTTATTGAAAAAGTGGGCTTCAATACAGAGCAAACAAAAGAAAATACAAAACAAAACATCCCACACAATGAAAAAAAAATAACAATCAGTGAGTACATAAGAAGTCCCACAATATGAATTAAACATCAGAAAACCAAGTACACCAATAAATCCATAAGCGATGAGCTTTTTCAAGGGAAAATCGCTGGATGTCCAAAAATGTTATACGCTGTAAAGAAAACTGAATATCAGAAAACAGTTCATCATACTGAATAGACCTCTGTTGAAGAATTAATATACATTGAGCATGCCATAAAAAATAACGAATAACAACCAGTAATAAATAAACTGTATCCACATGATGGTGTGGAAATACATCCTGGAAGGGTCCATACAACAAATCTGAATATGTCAGAGTACAAAGTTGAGGGACAGACCAACGGTCAGCAAGATACTGCCAGAAGGCCCATGCATATGGACAATCAAGGAACAAGTGCAATTGGGTCTCTAAAAGCTGTGGACAATTATCCCGGGGACAATATCTCTCAAAAAGCTGTTTATGTTTGCTGTTTGCTTTCACCCCCAGACATCCATAATTACTCAGCCAAGTACAATCCCAAACAAAAGGGGGAAGACGTGGGTTACTCAATTGTTGAAGTATTAAAGGAACCCTTTCCCCAGGGCACTCTGGAAACCCCAGAAAACCTTGTTGTTCTGGAGCCGAGATAGATTTATAAAGTTGTTTTCTAGTCATTGTAGCTATCTGAGATGGGGAAATGCCCCATTTAATGATATTCCTATAAGAATCTCTACCATATGAAGGTACTGGCAAGGAATGAGATAATGCCCTAATTGACCGTTGCATTCAAGGGGCCAAACAATGGGATAGCTAGGCATGTACAAAAGATTTCCAAATCTTGTCACCTGGTTTCAAGGTCATGCAAATATTACAAGAAATGAATATACTAAAATAAAAAGATACTGGATTAACCATATTAACCCCTACCTCAGTAATCGGACAATAGGTCAAGTCCCTCTTAAGTGGGTTTAATCAGGAGCCCCAAAAGCATTGAAAAAAAGACTAAACAATCCAATGACTACAGCTTGTGGTGGAGGGTATACATAACGTAAATAAAGAAAATCAGAAGGAGCAAAGTCTTAATGAGAACCACCCTGTTGTTTTTTTAGAGTTGCTGCCCTTTTCATGTATTCACTTATCTAAAGGCCTTTTCCAACCTATCCTCCCAATTCAGCAATGCCAGCCTCCCAGGACCAAATTTCACTCCCAAAATAGAAATGGTCTCTGTAGATACAAGAATGCCTGCCAAAAGATTAGCAGCAGGTAAAGGGGTATTCCCAAGCACCACCCCTTTACATTTATCCAAATTAATTTTAGATCCAGATACTTGAGAAAATAACTCCAAGACAGGTACTAAAGACTCCGCTGAAGAGGTAGGAACCAATGTTAAAACCAAGTCATCTGCATATGCTAGAACCTTTATAGGGCATTGAATAAGAGAAATCTGAATACCAACTAGGTGATCATTTGTGGTCAGAAGCCTCAGTAAGATGTCTATGCCGAACACATAAAGAAGTGGACTTAGGGGGAATCTCTGCTTCACCCCCCATCTTATTTTAACTTTCCTACTGAACCACCCATTGACATTGGTGTAGAGGAAGGAATACCCATATATAGTCCATAACCAAGACACAAAAACAGGAGGGACACCAAAGGCCAATAATGCAGAGAATAAAAATTGTGATAAAGCTTATCAAAGGCCTTTTCATGATCTAAACTCAGAACATAATCCGAAACCATATTATGCTCCCCCTGAGAAAATAGCTCCCGCAAAAGAACCAAGTTATCATGCTGTGTATGACCTACAACAGCACAGATTTAGAATGGACTAATTAAATAAGGGGCAACCACAGCCAGTCTATTCAATAAGATTTTACTTAGGATTTTAAAATCTGAATTTAAAAGACTAATAGGTCTCCAGTTACAAATATCCAGACGGTCACCCTTTTTATATAGCAAAATCAAAACTGCCTCCAGCATAGATTCAGAATATTTATTAGAACTCAGCATATGGTTAAACAGGATTACTAGGACCGGGCCCAACTCTGATTTAAAGGTTTTATAAAATCCTGTACTGATACCATCAGACCCAGGAGCAGTATCACTTGAGTCAAGAAATTACAGACTCCACTTCTGCTAAAGAGACTCCTACAACCAGGATAGACGCATCTGCATCCATGACCTGGGGTAGATGTAAAGACCGAAAAATGTCATACACATCAGGTTCAGGAGTGGGGGTGCCAAAAAGGCCCATAACATGGGAATTCACAACTCTTAATTGGTCTTGGGGAGAAGTAACAAGTTGCCCAACTGGAATAGGCAGAGCCATGACAACTTTATTCTGCGTCCATCTCTTACATTCCATAAATGGGTCTAAAGAACCTTTCTGGGTGTTAGTCCCAAAACGAAGCTCTTGCTGCAATGACTGAGCCCTATCATACTGTAAAGCTGTCATCTGTTTTTTGTGTTGGCTTGCCGCACCTGCGCAAGCTGACATCTTGCAGTAGTGCAGATTTGGAGGCACGGTCGCTGTTGGGCGAATGCAGGGCATGCATCAGTAGGTGCATCCCTCATCCCCAATCAGCCTGCATACCGGTGCCACACCATGCATATATAATGTGGTGAGCACATCTAAGGAAAGGTCTGCTGCAATCCGAGCAAAGCTCGTCAGAAGCAGCGGTCCTTTTCTTGCCGTGCTCGCAGCAATTATGTGCATGATGGGACATGGCCATAGAATTGCCAACTTTGGGGGTGCCCAATCCCTCTGTCAGCTGCCCCTGTCCCCTGTCAATGTGCCAACATGGGAGCCCACTCCCCGCTGGCATAAAGCGCACCCCCAATTGTGTAATCCCGAGGGGGTGCCCAATCCCTCCTCAGCTGTTACCCCCCCCCCTTTCCTTGTGTGCTGATGGGGGATCCCAATCCCCATTGGCAGAAATAATCCCCAACTGTTTAATGCTGAGGGGTGCCCAATCCCCCCTTGGCTCTGTGTCCCCCCTTCCTTCTTTGTGTGCCGACGGGGGTGCCCAATCCCTGTTGGCATAAATTCACTCCCCCATGTTGTTTGCCGACGATGGTGCCCAATCTCTCGTCGGCTACAGATCCCCTAAAGCAGTTAGATGGCATGCTGGGAGCCCACCCCAGTGTGCCAAATCCTCTGGAAAAAAAAATGTCACATGATGTTTACTTTTCCTTTACTACCTGTAAAGGAAACGGTCCTTGTAGTCTCTGTGCCCCTGCCCCCACCCGCACCCACCCACTGCGCACCCTGCCTCCCCACACCCCCCTATACCCCATACTTACCTCCGGAGCTCAGCGCAATGATCATCGGTGGACCGGGAACACGTCTGCACTCTTCAAAGCCAACGCGAACTGAGGAAATGCCAGTAAGCTGTATAATGGGATAGATAGGGTTTTTTCAACTTTAGTACATATCTAAGGCATTTTTGTGAATTTTGGCCCCAAATTTTCAACATGGGGTTTTTGGGACCCCTTCTCATGAATTCTTGCACTGTCGTGGCATTATTTGGTCCCGAAAGGTGATTTTGCAGTCACTGAGCAGAATCACCTTTCAGGACCGCGTAAGGAGATGACAGTGCCACTGTTCATGGGGGGCTCTCAAAAACCCTATGTTGCAAATTTGGTTGGAAAACTCCAACACATGACTGTTTTATAAGCGTGCATAGCAACTGTGCAATGCATGCTCGTAAGTTAGCGAATTTGCAATATTTTCATGCCAGATTCTCAACACTGGCATTTTACCACACCTTCTTGTGAACCATGCAGCTGTCATTTTTCACATACTGGCCAAAATGTGTTTTCACCCTTCCGGCACAGAATAGCGTGGTCGTGATGTGAAATCAGTGTTCAGGACACATTACGAAAATGACAGTGACACTGTTCATGAGCAGAGATCCTAAAATGCCTGTGTTGACAATTTGGTGACAATACTCCATAAAGTGACTGTTTTATGAGCGTGCGAATCAACTGTAAAAAGCACGCTCATGCGGTGGCACATTTGCACTATTTGCATGCCAGATTCTCAACATTGGCATTTTACTATACCTTCTTGTGAACTGTGCAGCTGTCATTTTTCACATCCTGGCCAAAATGTGTTTTCGCTCTTCCGGGGCAGAATAGAATGGTTGCTGTGCAAAATCAATGTTTGGGACACATTGCAAAAATGACAGTGATACTGTTCATGAACAGAGGTCCTAAAATGCCTGTGTTGAAAATTTGGTGACAATGCTTCATAAAATGACTGTTTTACCAGGTGCATAGCAACTGCACAATGCACACTCATAACAACACATTCGCAATAATCAGTGTGGGATGCTTTACTAAACCCCTTGGGCTTTTCCCTCAGGGTTTATGTAGCATCCCGCACTCAGGTGTGTGTAAAATTCCCATCACACACGCCACCCAATGCATTATTCTATATGTAATATGCAAGGGCATGTTCCACACAATGCTTGCAGCTGCTCCACTCCTGCAAAGGGGGTGGACAGCTGCAGAGGCCCCTCATGCACAGGATGTGCACCTTTGCGGCACCCCACAGCATCCAGAACCACTGTTGTATGCTTACTCAATGCCCAAATCATGGTCACAGGACCCATCTCTGCGGCGGACTGGGGGCAGGCAAGGGGACAGACAACTGCATGATCCTGCACATTGCCAGGGAAGCAAGTGCAGCTGGTGCAGAGGGCATCTACTTTAGGGCTGTTGTACCACCTATGTGCCCCTCTCTGACTGGTTGTCCAGTTCATACCGAGGCAAGAACAGCCCATTCTCCACTGGCCCCCAATCCTGAGTGAAGAGGTATAGGCTGGGGGTGTCACTGGCACTGATCTGATAATATGGCACATTTCTGGCTTGTTTTGAAGGGGGAATGGCAGCCTCTGGTGGACTGGCATGGGCTGCCATATCCTGTGAACCCCACCCCTGGTGTCACCCATTGGTCCTGCACAGCAAGGCCAGAAGACCCCAAGGCACACCACAACACTTGTCGGTGTCTGCATGGTAAGGTGAGGTGAAATGGCATGAGCGCTATGGCCTATGATCCAAAGGCGCATCCCAGTGCCTATCAGTCTCTGCAGGGTGGGGTTGGGGTTGGCATCAGTTCAATACTTCGCTGCCATTCCTAGTATGCATCTCTCTAACTTCTGCACTACTAATGCCAATGCCAGCAAGACAACATTCTCCATTGGCAAATGTTTGTTTATAACTGTAATCTGCTCCCCATAGTCAAAATGAGTGCTATTAGATAAAGAGATAAGGTGCTGTGATTGGTGTCTAAGCTTTAGATAATGTAAATAAGCAGCAGAGACTTGGAGATGTGCTCTATGCTGAAAAAAAGTGTGCCAGGGCTGTTTAGTGTCCTCCCACCAGTGTATCACATCTGAGTAACACTCAACTACTGAGAGCCGAGCTAGGAGCTCTCTTCTCCATGCCAATTGCACTGAGGCAGTGGAAAGCACAGACTCATTCAGCCTCCATTGGTTTTTATTGCATCAAGGGGCAGAGGCCCAGGTGCATGTCAGCTTAAGAATGAAATGGTCTGAGAATTCACAGGGTAGTAAACTCACATCAGAAAGTTCCAAAACTGAGGATGCACAAATAAAGCCTATGTGCGTCCGAAGAGGACATTTAAAAAAGGTGTACCCACCGGACAGATGGGTGGCCCTATAAATATCCACCAGTCCAGAGGAATGTATGGTGGTATTCAAAAAATTGGAGTCGCAAAACAGTCTTTCAGTTTGTAGACCCCTATCAGTCCCGGAGAGGCCACAATTGAAATCACCGGCCAAGAAGAGAAGACGAGAGGTGTACAATAAAGGACGTATTTCTTTAAACAAAGCAAGTATCAATGCTTTAGTTTGTGGGGCATAAATTGTAATGAGATGGACGCAGACAGAAAAATACGCGATGTCTAATAAAAGAGCCCTACCCAGGTGTACATCTACCAGTCTGGAAATCTTAAGAGCTGAATTGGTAAACAGAACTCCCACCCCATCACAGGTATCAATACTGGTGGACCAAAAGTAGGGACCCAGGGTCCAGTCCTTAGAGGCCTGATGCAGGTACAAAAAGGTTTTAGACAAGTGTTTTTAAGACATATAATGGCACTGCGTAAAGTACGCATAAAAAGCATAGCACCAGCTCTCTTTCATATAGCCTTAATGCTATTGAGATTGACAGTGCTCAAAGTGAGAGTGTGCATAAGGGTATATAGGAGCGAAAAAGAAAACCAAATGGAGCTAAAGAAAACAACTTAAGGTGGTTTACACTGTTGCCTAGTCCTTTTGGCAATGGAGCCTGCGTTACCCTGTTCAGTGTCAGTATCCGAGGTTACGGAAGAGTCATCCATCCCATCATCCTCAGACTCCCCCTCCATCTCCTCTAATTGAAGAGCTGCAAACTTATTGCCTTTCTTCCAAGAGGAAGTCTCAACCTGCTGAGCAACCCCTGTATGTTTAATTTGCTGAGAAACCTTTTGCCCTTGCCTGGGTTGCTTTTTTGTAGAGACCAATTGGAAGGGAACAGCTTCTGACCCAGGGGGTGGGGGGGAGGCATAGTGTTGCCAACCCCAGAAGAAGAAGCAACAACCAGAGCAGGGCCAGTGTTATAGTGTCTGTACCTGATGCTACAGTGTCCTCATCCACAATTATGCAGGGGTCTGGAACTTGAGGGATCGAAGTGTCTCCCCCCAGGCTGATCAGGGGTGCCTGGCATGTTCTCAGGTGCCGACACTCGGATTGCCTGTTGGTGCTGGCCTGAATTGATAAGACCCTCATTGTTAGGAGAATCTACCCTGTTATGTGCAGCCCAAGGACAGCGACCATAAGCATGACCTGTCTGTTCACACAGATTGCATTTAAACAGATTAATGCAAGCAGAGGAAACATGACCAAATTCCAAGCAATGGCTACATCGCATGGTGTCACAAACAGAGCTAAGGTGTAACCAGGAACCACACTTAAAGCAGGACCTGGGCTGCCCGCTATAAAAGGTGGAACCCCTGTCCTTCCCTAGAAAAAAAGTACGAGGTAAATGTACTGGGCTCATATTTGTGGAGTGCAACTTCACTTTCACCTTCCAGCCACCATCCCAGATATATTCACTATCCAATGTTGGAAAAGGTTTACCCAGATCCTCACAACGTTGCCTCAACCAAAACAAGATATCTTCCAGCTGCACACCCTCATGTTTAAACATAACCGTAATTGTTTTAATCAAGGGGTTTAGTGAGGGGAACTGCATGAAAAGGGACCCAAACTGGTGCATTCTTTAGAGACTGATATTGGGTCCAGAACCTCTCCAAATTGGAAACATGTTTGAAACTAATATCGAAATTCCCGTTTCCTTAACCTATAAGGGCATAAATTTCAGAAGGAAAATAATGCATTGATTTTTTTCAATAGATCCTTAGCAACATATAACCTATTAGGAGGATCCTCCAAGCCTTCTTTGTAAAGAATACGGACTGCATTGCGTCTTGGTGCCGGCTTGCCCCTAGTCGAAAAGAGGTCAGCCAACTTAAACAAAGGATCGGGCACAGATTTACTAGGCAAAATGTTCACAGGGTCAACGACTGCAGGGGCCGCTTATGGAGCGTCTGGCTGTGGGGGTACAACAGATATAGACTGTGGAGACAGTGCATTTGTAGTAGGAGAAAAAAGAGTCATTACCCTGAGGTGAGTTGGAGCTCAGGCCTTTCGTAGTGTCTTTCACTACAGGAGAGGAGAAAGTCTCAGTCAGGTCTTGAAAGGACCGATCCTGAGCATCAGGGGTCCAAGATCCAGAAGGCTCCTGTACCCATTCCATATCCTGCAACGCCTTCTCAGGGGTCCACTCAATAGAGCCCACTTCGGAATCCATACGATTGCCCCAATTCAAGGGACGCTGTAGTAGTGTAGTCAGAGCTGTACAATCAGGCTCTATCGAAGTCTTCGTAGAAGACATAGTTGGTTTTGCAAGTCCAAGACATCGCCCTACAGGCAGCGGGTGTAATAGCGTAGTGCTAGAGTCTTGAGGCTGTAGGCACACGGGAACAAACCCATCTTTACTGCCAGCCTCCAGCAAGACGTTCCCCAGGGGAGTACTCAAACCTGGCACTTCCGGGCTATAGTCCACCAAAGGAAAGAGTCGAGTAGAAACATCCATACCCCGTGAATTCGGGGCTGCAGCAGCATCGACCTTAGGAGTAGCAATCAAACTGAGAGCTGTATCAAGCTCTTGTAACTTTTGTAGTTGTTTTGCTTTCTCCAAATGAAGAAAAGCAAGGTGGGACAGTAGCGTTTCTCTAGCGACTGTATCAGGCGGGTGTAGAAAAAACTGAGATCGTACCATGATCGGAGAAGAATCAGGAGCTGGATGGGAAGCAGCATCCACCAAGTCATCCAAAACTACACCTTCCATAGGCTCCGGAGGTAAAATAGCAGAGTTAGGTAGCAAAGAAACATCCGAGGAAGAGGCCTTCTCTCCCTCCAAAGACACAGCCTTCTCCTCCACAGGCTCTGGTAGACTGGCCATCATGCAGAACGGCCAGAGGGCCCCCCCCAACTGGAGAGTAGGAGAATTTCCCAGATGTCCTGGTCAAATTTCACCCATTAACTAAAAATACCACCAGTAGCTTAATCTAGTTCAGTTTCAGTTGGTTACCATCTGTATCCCCCGGTCACCCCTGAAAAGGGGACTTCTAGTCTCAGTGGGCCTACTGGATCAACAAAATTCAATAAATAAATAAACCATGAGGGGACATCTATAGTATATGTCTATAAGCATATAGTAACTCTAATCTGCTTATTCAGCAAGTCTTCGTGCTTATAGTGCCAGTACTGATCAGCTGAGGGTGGGACTTTCCTCAGCTGATTGGTACCAGCACTATAAGCGCAATTACATGCTGAATAAGCAGATTCAAGATACTATATGCTTATGTAAACAATAATACATGACATGGTGGGCAGTGGTTAGGCTATATCGGACCACCCAGAGGCATAATGAGGCCTAACGCCACAGGTGGAGGGCCTTATAGCCCATGGAATGTCCTGTATTGCCCAATACTGCCCACCCTGTCAGGTGTTATTGTGCTTACAAAATGGGCCACTGTGAAATATATTTTTAACAAAAATAATATTCATGTTTTCATTTATTTTGTAATAAAATAGTTCCTCTGCTAGTATTAGAATGCTGTTTTTTTTTGAACTAGGGAGTTTTGTCCTACTGGAGCCTCTGTAGTTGTGACAGCGGAGCTGGTTGGCATGGTTACCCCCTCCCACTCACACAAAATTTTTGTTTTACTTTTATTTACCACTCACACATAGCTTTTGTTTTACTTTTATTTATTTTTGAATTTATTGTTATCTTTCATTTTCCCTTTTATTTTTTCAATGATCTGAAGTTTTCTGGTTGCAGTATAATAGGTCAGGACCCATATTCAAGGTGATTGAGCACGGTGGCAGAAAACAAAATAGGCATGTGAAAAGCTGGTAGCTTTTGTCTGTTTACTTTTAGTTTTGGTGCGCAGTGTTGGTGTGAGGTACTTAGCAGGGATTGTGTTATCAGGTTTCACTGGTCAGTACAATCAGCCAGAGTGATGGCGGCAATTTGAAGTGTGGTGGAAGGGGAAAAAAGGGTAGTTTTCCATGTGTTTTTCTAGTTTTGACTTGGGGGAGCTTCTTAGCAGTGCAACTACAAGGGCTAGAGCAATCGGGAGAATGGGGAGAGGATTGGTGGTGGACTTTCTTAACTTCTGCTCCCACAGACATGGAGACGCATTACCAGCTTGGTACAGTTACTGCATTCGGTGGCCTCTGATGGCCCAGGAGCAGCAACTTGCTCTGTCAGATTACACCAGTTTGCTGCTGCTGAAAATGCCAGGTGAATGTTCTGTTTCTCAGAAGCAGGCAGTTTTTTACTTTTTTTTTTTCTTTTATTTTTTACATTTATCGAAGGAAACTGAGACCAACTGCCCTCCACTTCAGTCTTGACAGCTACCTCTCCCCTCTTTGCCCCCTTCTACCTGCCTACCTCCTTGCCCCTCTCCCTTCCTCCCCCGGCATTTCCTGACTTTTTCCCTCCCTCCCTCCCTTTAGAGCTCTTATCCTCACCATCTACCTCCGACAATGGACTTTATGCCTGCATACCCCTTCCCTCTCACCTGCAGTGCTTATTTACAAGATTGCCCTTGGCTGGTATGTCATGCTACCTAACATTTGGCTCATTTTGAATTACTGGAATTTCCTAAGCCTCAGCCTCTTACTTCTTTTTATTGTATAACTATGTATGATTATGTTGACCTTTGTGTGTATGTATAAACCCCATTCCTTCGACGTGGAACCTTTGTAAATGAGCAGTTCCTGCTCAAAGGTATTTGTAATCCTAGATTTCAATAAAATAAAAAAAAATAAATAAAAACGGTGGTGGTGGGGGGGAGTTGGGGTTGGCTGGCTGGCAACTTGCCACTAAGTGAGAGAAAATAATATGTTGGCTTGTCAGTGTGAAAATTTGGAGTACCCAATAATACCATAAGTAATGGGACCTCCCTAATTGGCACTTGTTTTTACCAGGTGGTATTGAAAAATAGATGCATGTCTGACCATGGCTTTCAGCCATCCAGCATGCTTTAGTTTTCAAGCCCATTTTAAAGGCATATAGAAGTCCCCCATGGCTTAGCCCATCATGCACGTCATCAGGGGGCTGACCGTGGGGGATTCTGGGACTGGTAGTCACCGATGATGGCTGCCGGGGGGGGGGGTCACTAGACTAACTAGATAAAAAGACATAATACAGGCATGTGAGTTACTGAAAACAATTAACTGCTTTCCATTTTTGCTAATTAGGATCTAGAGTCCTGCTTCAGAAGGTAAAAGCATGTACATTCACATTTCTGCAATACCTTATCACAGTAGAATGGCTCTGACCAGAACTTGTTCTTACTAGTGTGTTCATATACACTATATGAACCACAAGGCACCATTCCTGGTTGCAGGGGGCCAAAAATGTTCCTTGTCCATCCTTCACTTCCCGTAATTTGTGAACTGTATGTACCCATTTGAGCCCTCTTTGCTGCCACTGTTGGTGTTTATCTAAAAGCTGCATCCCCCGATTGGTAATCCTGTACTATGTGCCAGTGTTTATTCACTGCCTGCCCTATTTCCTTCAGTTTTTCATTATTTTCTGTTGCTAGCACAGTTCTTTCCTCTTCTCTGTTTGTTCTGTTTCCAGTTGCTGTCCTTGCTAAGGCCTGTTCCTGTGACACCTCTTTGACTCTCTGTCTTACTTGTAGTAAGACTTTCCTGGGATATCCCCAAGTTACCTTGGAAGCAAACCCGACCATGGCATCCCTGACACTTGCAGCAGAGGTGGCTACTGTCATCCAGTCCACGTTGCTGGGGAAGGCCCCTGGACTGCATGGTTTTCCTGCTAACTTTTGTTCAGCTTTATCAGCTAACATGGCCCCATTGCTAGCAGCGGTCATAAATGAGGAAAAGCTCTCAGGGGCACCATCTGGCTCCTTGGCATTGGGGCTTATCTCTCTCATGCTAATACCCAGTTTTGACCTATCTCTCTCATAAATGCAGATGCAAAAACTCTGGCAAAAAAAAAAAACTACCTAACTGGCTTACCCTTGTAATCTACCTACTGTTTTTCACCCTGACCAGGTGGGCTTTGTTCCAGATCAGTTAGGAACAGATAATTTCAGATTTCTATTTGAGCTCTTGTCACGTTACAGGTAGCATAGAACCCCAGCTGCTGCCCTGTTGTTGCAAAGAGGCCTTTGAAAGGGTGGAATGAGGGTTCCTCTGGACATCCATGAGATGATTCGGGTTCACTGAAGCAGTCTTGGACTGGATTCACCTTCTTTACCATCTTTCCCAAACAGATATCCTCACCGATAGATACAGATGTGTCAGCCATGATGAAGTGCAGTAACTTGCAGTAATGAAATGTCACAAAATCCTGCATTTCAAAAGGGTTTAATTGTCATTGACTTACAATGGCCTCTGTTGTAAATTGCAGTAATCTGTGATATTCTGCAGCATTTCTGCTCCTGTCAGGAAGGACTAGACAGAGCTGCCCACTTTCCCTTTTTCTGTTCCTGCTGGCTATTGAACCTCTAGCCCTCAAAATATACGTGAATCCCCTTATTGAAGGTCTAGTGGAAGGGAACAAGGTTCATAAACTCCTTCTATTCTTAGATGACTTTAGTTTCCCTGTCAAACCTAGTGGTGATAATGCAACCCTTTATGGACACCTTACAGTGGTATTCCAAAATATCATGATACAAACTCAGTGCAGACACATCCCAGGTGTACCATGTATCAAGGACATGCCCTGTGCATCTCATTGTCTCATAATCTTTCCCATGGCACCCTCGGGATGTCTCCTACCTAGGAATTCAGCTAAAGTGGACAGTAGTAAGTACAGTCACCACCAATCTTGATCCACTCCTGGGTATAGTCAAAAGAGACACACAACATTGAGTGAAACTCCATATTTCCCTCTGTGGATAAGTAAACACACTAAAAATTATTACTGTTCCTAAGATTCTATATGTCCTGGGCAACATCTCCCTCCCTATTCCTCAACACTATTTTAATTCACTGAACCAGATGCTTTGCCTTTTCCTGTGGGAGGTAACAAAGCCTGCTTAAACATTGATAAATTATCTAGCCCATGGCAACAGAGAATCCTGGGACTCCTAGACTTGACAAAATACCACACTGCTTTCCTGATCCATACAACATGCCTCCTACTATCAGCAGCTGCTGCCCATGACCCCCAACCCCCCTGAGTTACCTTGGAATTCTCCCAAATGAGAATATTGCAACTTTCTCTTCCTGAACTTCCCACTACCAGCCCAAACTCCTCTCACAGTATGTGTGACTCTAAACTGGGATAGAGTACAGCTTGGTCTCTGCCTAGACCACAGCCAAACAATTCCAGACTCAGGATTGGCAGAATACCAATTACATGACCCACCTGGATACATGCCCACATACTTGCTCCAAGGGAACTCCTAGCTCCTGCCACAGCTATTTTGCTGCCTTTTGATGAGCTTTTAGACCAATACAGTATATCCATGGCTGTAAGGTGGTAGTACATGCAACTTTGCAGTGCACTTTGACAGTGGTGAGGCAGTGGTCTCTTGGAGGGATCAGTCCATAGCATGCAGACCCCTAGAACATGGACTCCAAGTCCTCTGCATACAAAAAGGCACGTCATCTGTATCACTGGTTATCCATTGACTCTCTGACACCCTGTGGCCATCTTTGCAAGTCTTAGAAAACTGAACTAGGAACACCCATCCCAGAAGTTGACAAGGAGGTGGTATGGTGCATGGCCTATTGATTGTCTCAAGAACTTCAAGGAAGGTTGACCTAGTTTTAAAACCCTGCACAGCACTTACCACACACCTGCGGTCCTGCTTGGATGAGGCATCCTTCCCCACTGCTGCTGCTGGTGGTGCCACCACACATGTATCCTCTAGGAATGCTTTGCATTCCAGTCATATTGGCACCAGATACTCCAAGAATGTGAAATGGCACTGAACTTTGCTAGTTCCTGCAACCCACATCTAATTATTCTTGGATATACACAGTCATGCCCCTTTCGAAAATGGGCAAGAAACCAACTAACAATGGCTCTACTTGTTGTAAAATGTGTACTGTTACGACATTTGAGAGACCAGCAGTGTCCAACCCCTTGGGAGTGGTGAGCCATCTTGGAGCATACCGCCCAATACATAAAATTGATCTATGCTGTGGTGAACTACAACCACCTCTATAACCTTACCTGGATTTCAGACATGGAGAGACTACAGGCATAATGCATAACCAGCTTGAAGACCAAAGTTCCCAGCATACAACATAACCTGCTGTTGACTCCACATGGGAGTGTTCTATCCCATGGGTGGCAGTAGCCATAATGTCTTTTAAAATAATATTTGAGAAGGATATCCTCTTCTTCTTCTTCTATTACTGGCTGAAATATGTGTACATCCTGAACTGAGTAATATATGGACACCTGTTATTGTGACACTGTAATCTGTATGGACACCTGTTACTGTGACGCTGTTACTCCCCCTGGCTAATGAATACTTGTTATCACAACTATTATGATGCCCTGTGATTTATCCATATATAGCCCTAGATACATTATTCCTTTTAAGAGGTGAAACTATGAAGCATGCCTATGATGTGCTGTTGTCAATATGATATTGATGCACCTAGTCTGTAGCTGCAGGGTAATATATCTACAACTTTATTTTCTTACTACAGGACTTAGCATTGGCCTACTACCCTTCTCACCCCCACCTCACTGAAGTAGATGGGACAACTAATCTTATCCCCAACATATTGTTTGTGTTTATGCATGGATATCACCTCTATTCCCCCCAGACCAACCCTGTCCCCATCCTCAATATATCCCTGACCTTCCTCTATATTTCAGATATTTTAGATCTCTTATTTTTCTATTGCTTGTTCTCTTTTTCTTTTGGACATTCCTGTACACCTACTGCCT
This sequence comes from Neoceratodus forsteri, assembly GCA_016271365.2. Classification (NCBI taxonomy): domain Eukaryota; kingdom Metazoa; phylum Chordata; order Ceratodontiformes; family Ceratodontidae; genus Neoceratodus; species Neoceratodus forsteri. Next base: position 828,043,285 of record CM028131.1, read on the forward strand.
CTCTGTGGCATACTTTTTATCTACATTGATAAAGTATGCATTCCATCTACGAAATAGAAACTATTCCATATGTCTTCATGTGACAAGTGGTTATAGGCTTGTGTGATCTGGCCCGTGTAGATGCATTTCTATATTATACCTGCTATGCCTGCAAATGTATATTATATAGTGCTTATATTGCTGTTTTGAACTCTATATGAAAGTGAAAATCAAATAAACATCCTTATTGAAAAATATGTTTGGTATTAGTTGAATGCAAGTACAAAGTACCATCACTATAGTAAACCAATATAATAAAATACCTCATGTGAACATCTGGGATCCCTTACAGAAATAATTATATAAAATGTTTTCATGCTGCACACATAAAACTACCTAAATAATATGCATGCTGCAAGCATGATTTAAATGTTAAATTAGAACTGATTGCATGCATATGGCATGCATGCAGAAGCAAGTGTGGAAACCACAATTCTTATGTTAAGTTGGGAAAGACTGCATGCATGTGGCATGTGTTCAAAAAAGCAAGTCGGCACTGAAAACTGCTCACGTAAAAGTTAAGTGAGTTACTCAGGATCACATTATACACAAGTGGGAGTTGATGAGATTCAAACCCAGGTTTTCATGCCTCCAAGTCTCCTGGCTTGTAGTTCAGTGCCTTTAACCACTAAGCCATACTGTCTGCACACATATGGCTTGTTTGTACTTCAATGCATACTGTAGCTGAATACATTTGCATGCATGCGGCATTCTTGTTGCCAGTGTATGCTTTTCAGTTTTCTTCTCTCCCTCATCTCATTTTCACAGTTGAACTGTAGCACACATACTAATGGAAACACATTTTTCCCACCCCAATACACAAACGTACCCACAAAATCACTTAATTATGTCTGTCTGGCCTGTACTCCTACTATTTTTTTCTCCATAGTTTTGAATGCTTCCATGCAAACAGACTTTAAGGTGCAAACACGAATGTAGCAATAACTTCACACACACACACACACACACACACACACACACACACACCCACCCACATGGCCAGTGCCCCCTGCACACACACTGTAGTGGGTACTGCTATGCTGCTACAGATAACCCACCAAGTATAGATATAAGTAAAAAGTCTTTTACTTGAGTACTAGGGAGCCAGAGGCAGAAGTCTTTAAGAGATGATGTCCATGGGTTAGAGTGGTAGGGCGTACCCCCTTGAAATGAATGGAGTTATTTTCTATTACTGTTTTATGCTTTTGATGGTGAGTTGGAGAATAATGAAGGCTACTGCTGTACTAACAAGACCCTTGTTAGTCAAGCGGTGGCCTTCATTAATCTCCAACTCTCCTTCAATAATGTATAAAACAGTAATTAAAAAACACCCACATTCATTTTCAATGGTGCACACCCCTGCAGTCTTCTTTGCACTTTGTTATAATGTGCCTGAGCTTGGGAATGTGGAGGTCAGCTTCACCGGGGGTGGGGTGGCAGAACCCTGACTATAGCTGGGCTCCAATAGTCTGTGCTTCCCATACTGCTTAACTCTCCGTGAATGCAAGGGGCAGTTCTAAAATGTCTGTACCATCTCTAAAAGGCACAACTTATTTGGTTTGACTGAAACGTGATATGCAAATCAGGAAAAATTCAAATGTACAGGGTTCATCTGTATATACCCCATAGCAGTGCACCAGATTTAGGCTTAAGCCAATCCAGTTACTAACCAATTTTTTTCATGGCTGAAGTTCGCCCTCCTCCCTAAAAAAAAAGAACTTTGTCCTGATTTTTCTCCCTGATGCCATTCCATTCAATACCCATCCCCTATGGGTCAAAAAGTGACCTGAAGGTGAAGAAATGTGAAAAACATATCAATATTTCAGTCCTTCCTCCCTCCCCAATCCTCCTGTAAAAAAAAATCATTTACTTTTACTTATCCGCCATATGGCCAGAACCTGCAGCCTGGCATAGTGTGCCACCAGCCCAGTTTTTAGTCTGCTCCCCTTTCTTCTTCACCAGAAACTGGATGCTAGAATTGACCATCACAGGTCTCCAACGTGATCCACGACCAAGTCACCTTGCCATATGAATCCACCCAACCTGGGTTGCTCCTTCTTGCTTGGTTGCTGCTGTGGCTGCTGCCACACTATACTGATAAAGCCTATGAAGGCCACCCACACCTCTGTCACCACTGCTGCTAAGCCTAGCTTGCTGCCGTGGGGGTCTGTGCTGTTTTGTTTTTGTAATGCGAGCCTAGTAGAGAAAGTAGGTAGCCTAGTCTTGAGTTAGCTTCTAGCTCACCCTCTGCCCCTTCAGCCACCAGTGAAGATGGAGACTCACTAAGAGCAGAACAACAAAAATATGCTGCCGCAACACTGCTATTGAGAGTTCAGTGCTCACTGACTCTTCCAAGCTGTAGTGTTCAGCCTGTCTATTGTGTGGCTGGAAAGACAGAGGCACACTTGCAAGGCTCATGCACTCTTTCTTGGCTGCAATTAATCCACATCATATGTGATTGTGCCACTGCTAATAGGTGGAGAAAGTCGACAACACAGTACAGACACAGTCAAGTCTGGAGAGTACCTGCAGCATGAGCACACACAGGGCAGGTGGGATCTTATTGTGCAAAAGATTAAATCCAAATTTAAAGCCATTCCTGCCACACCTTAAGAACAACCTAAACACAAATACAGGGCTGGGACAACTGCGCCACTCTGCCCTACCTAAATGGCACCCTTGCATAATGGTAGAAAATCATTCTCAGGTGCTAATACAATGGTTTCCACTGTGTTCTGATGTACCATATCTCCATGTTTCATGATGTTTCCTGATCATCATGTGGGTTAGTGTCCCTTATTGTCCTTCATTTTGAGTGTCCACGTCCCTCATTTCAGTGATATGCTTTCAAGACCCTACTCAGCACAAAGAGTGCTGAGCATGGCCATAGTGTATATGCTCAGTACAGAATGACAAAGGGAAAGTAAGTGAGATAAAACAGTCATGGAGAAACACATTTGTAGCAGTAAATATGCATATGGGATTTGCATGGTCAAAACAAAAAGGATAGACTTCACAACACAGAGGCTCCTCTTCGTACACCTGAAATGGGGGATGTTGATTGGCTATTTCCTAGACATTTAATGCAATAAGCAAACAATACTTTACAGATTAATGGTGAATCAATGGCAAAATCAAAAGCCATTAAACAATTTGCAAAAGGGTCAGAATTAATGAGTTTACCTATTTCTTTTTATGGGAATTCAAATAAAAATGTATTTTAATGACTAATTGCTAGCAGTAGTATAAGAAATAGAAACTAATGTGTTTTTAGATGAAATTTGCACCAGTTTAGCTGCTGCACACATGGCAAGCATGCAGCATATGACCCTGATGTGATGTTTAAATGATATTCACACTAACTTAACTGCTGCATTCATGTCAAGTGCGCAACATGCACATCTGATGTAATTTTTAGATGTTCACACCAGCTTACCTGCTGAGCACATGTCAAGCTTGCAGCATGTGAACCTGATTTGTCTTTAAGACCCGGTGCACATATGTTCACATACTGTATGCAAACCACATGCAAACATTGCACAATTAAGCATATGGCATGCATTCTGCATGTATACAGCACACCTACATTTCTGTAAGGGTGTGACAGTTTAGAGGATGATAAATATTTTCAGCATTCTCATAAATGCTGTTCTTTATTTTCATAATAAGGGGCTAAATGTAGGTGATTAATGAATACATTGTTTCTTAATAAGTACTTTCTTAATAAGTACTTACAGGTTCCCTTGCTGGGACACTGTCAGCCCTTTTTGCATTATATTAGTTCTCATTGAAACACTGCATTTTATAATTGTTTACCTTCTCTAAAAAGTCACTTATGTTACTGGATGTTTTATCTGCTTTCTTTCTCAGAAGAACTGAAATGCATGCTAATGGAGTTATTATACCCAACCTTGTTTTGTTTAAAATCCTTGATCTACTCTTATTGTATACTTACTGAACATTGGAGAACACCCCAAACAGTGCAGGCACTCATGATGCAGTGTGTTCTTCTCCTTCCACTGCATCATTTGTAAATAGACTGTGTTGGAGGTATTCCCAAGTCAAAGAAAGATGCAGCGGGAGTCAATCAAGGACAGTAAACAAACACATTTTTTATACGGTAACACCAGATGGTAGGCAGTCTGTTTTTTACTTAAAAAAAGAATCAGACTCAAACTACCATCTGCATCAACGGTCTCTACAGAATGCAACCAATCATAGCATAGGTTCTTAAACATGAGACACTTTGAGGCCTAAGGGGGTCGACAGATTCCCTTTAATTGACATAAGTGAAATTCACAATTTATGAATGAGTTTTATATCTTCATTATAAAAACAAATCTTAAAGATGAGAGATTTATGTAAGTTTAGGGATGTATGAAATGCCACTTTTAAAATACTTTATGTGGTTTGGCAACTTAAAGGCATTACTATGAACAAGAGATTAAAAGCGTTTATTTCTGAAATAGACATAATTCCCAGTCAAGTGAAGATTTTCTGTGAAAAATTATGACATGTTTCGACCTTACTGAAATAATTTCCTTTTCTACAGAGCATTAGAAGCATTAAGAATAAGTGAAGAAAGATTATTTAAAGTACAGAAATGTATGTGTATAAGTTGCTAAAACATTGTTAATTCTCCAGTTAGGGTCAAAGTGACAAAAGTTGGGAAATGAGGCATTAGAGTTTCCCCAACACCCTACCCTCCCAAACCAGGCCAGAGAGCGGGTGTGGGGTGTGCCCTGTGCTTCTGAAGCCTAACACTCACCCCATTCTCATAAAGTCTACACATCTGACCTTATTTACAGATGAAATGGGGCGAGCGTTAGGTTTGAGAAGCCCAAGGCAAATCCCACACCTGCTATCCTGCCTGGTTTGGGAGGGTGGTGTGTTAGGGAAATCCTAACTCCACATTTCCCAGCTCTTGTCATGTTGACCCTAACTGGAGCCTTAACAGCATTTTTTGCAACTTATTTCTTTACTTTTTGAGATAGTATAATGTTATCCTTATTTTACCATAGGATCACAGGTTCAGAATCCCTCCATAGATGTATATATCTATGTAGTTATGGAAGCACAGAGCCCTCTGGGCCTTGCACTTCCATTTATAGGACAACAGTGACCAATTTATTAGCATATCCATCTTATTACCCCACCACATATACATAATATAGAAAATTTTCTAATCCCCGACAAAATGTAATTCTGTACAAATGCAATGACATTCTGGGCCCCAGGTGCAAAAACACATTTTGGTCAGTATTTGAAAAATGACAGCTGTGACATATATGAGGTGGGGTAATAAGAAGGCTGTGTTGAAAATCTAGGGTAAAAATATTTAACATTTCCAAAATTATGAGCGGGTGTAGTGAAATTGCAATGAATGGTCATAACTTTATCATTTTTGTGATATTTTGACCCCAAATTTTCAACATGGTCTTCTTATGACTCTAACTCCTAAAAATTCCATAGGCAAAAATGTTCTAATCCATGCCAAAATACCATTCCATGCCACAGGTGCAAAAATTCATTTTGGACATGATGTCAAAAATGACAGTTGTACTGTTCATGAGCTGGTGTGAAAAAATGTCTATGCTGAAAATTTGGAGTCAAAATATTGAAAATTACCCAAATTATGCATGTGTGTAGAAACATTTCAACAAACGCATGTAATTCAGCCATTGCTAGGAATTTTTTCACTAAATTTTACACATGGTCTTTTTGGGACCCCATCTCATGAACACTAGTGGTAAAATTTTGTTAGTCAGACCCACACGGTGATTTTGCAAAATGATTAAAAAAAATCACTTTCCAGGCACAATTAATAAAAAGACAGTCACAGTGTTCATGAGGTGGGGTCTCAAAAAGGTCATGTTGAAAATTTGGTGAAAAATTCCAAAAAATGGCAAAGTTATGAAAATAAGTTAAAAACACCATTGAAATACATTATACAGCACTTACCTTTATTCCTCAGGTTGAGGTTCAGCTTTGAAGGGTGCACACGAGTTTCAGCCCACAGAAGATGACAGCATTCGACCTCAAATGGTAAGTATATAGTAAGGGGGGTGGGGTCTTGGGTGCTCAGTGGGATAATTGGGATTCGGGAGGGTGACAGTGGGGATGACGAGGGACCATTTTCTTTTTTCAGGTTTAAAAAAAAGACATTGGAGACTGTTTTCTTTGTACAGGATTTCATGAATAAAATATTTTGGGACACTAGGAGTAGGCTGCACCATGTCCCACACTGCTGAGGGGGTGGGGCTCTAAATGCTGACATGGGGCTTGGGCACCCTGATGTCAGCCAATAAATAAAAGAACAGTCTGTGAGGGGGCAAAGCAAAGGACTAGGGTAGAGTGATCAGAGGTTGAGGGGTTCCAGTGAACACCAGGGAAACATCAGGCATAGACGGGAGGGTAGGGGTTCCCACTAGACATAAGGGAAACATCAGGGACAATCATTGAAGGGTGGTAGGGTGTCACTAGATGCCAGGGAAATTAGTTTTATTATGGGCATAGTGATTGCAGGGTAGGGGGTGTTACTAGATACCAGGGAAATTAGTTTTATTACAGAAACAGTGATTGGAGGGTTGGGGGTGCCATTAAACACCAGGAAAATGAAGGGGCAGGGGTATTGGAGGGTGGGGGGCCACTAGACACCAGGGAAAAACAGTATAGTACTGTGGAAGGCAATGAAAGGGACAAGCAATGATTCTCAAGTGACAAACAAGGATAATTTTTCATGACTCATGATATGAAAAAGGAATCTATTTTCATATCATGTTGTCATGAAAAGTAATTTATTATATTAAAAAAAATCAAGGGCATATTTTTAACTTTGAAGTGCAGATTGCACCTAATGGGGTTCCGATGAGCCAGCTAGGTGTGGTGGTCTCTTTACAGGATGTCATTTTTGTGGCTTTTGAAAAAAGAAATTCAGAAAAAACAGAAACAAGATGTTGACTCTTGAAAAAGGAAATTTCTCTCAAGAAAAATGATTTTGTTATCATGAAAAAGAAAATGATCTCATGAAATTGAATCCTTTTTCATGAGATCAATTCCTTTGCAGAACATTTTACCTCTATTAAAAATGAACTGTCCATAGGAAATAATGGGAACTTAAAAACTGAATAACTTTGGAACAGGTTAATATTTTTGCACCAAACAAACACTGGCAGTTCTGTTACCCACATTCTTTCTACCATAAAAAAATCACACCAAAATTCTACACTGTTTGGGCAGAAGACGATGAGAAAAAAACTGCAAAAAGTAGAGACTTTTAACTTTTTGACACTATCCAGATCTCAGAATCCACATATCCAACTGGATCGAAACTTGTCAATTCATGAGATCTACCCCACAGAACAGTGCATACCAAGTTTTGGGCAAATCCATTGAATGGTTACAACGTTGTTAAAGTACAAAATATGAGGTTTAACATTTAACAGGTTACTCAACTCTAACTATAGGGGCACAACCATGCCCTTATAATAAGTTTACAGTAAAGAAAAGGCATTTCCCATTGATGAACATAATAAATACTAAGCACACTTTAGTTCATTAACAGGACTGAAATGTATTTGATTAAAATTTTATGTTGAAGTGGACAAAAATGTTTTGATATAGATTTAAAGTTTAGTAGAAGGTAAATAACTTAGAAATGTTGATAATAAATTTGGCTAAAATTGTTCAGTCATCTGATTACTTACAAGTTTAACATGGTGTTGAATATTGAACTACTTGCCTTGAGAAAGCAATAATACTGTATAGTGGCATGTATGTGTAGGGCCCTGAGTTCCCTTATCTGAAAAGAAGAGACATACAGTACACAGAGTTTTGGAAAAATGTCTATAGCCAAGTGTTTATTACAACCTCAACAAGTAATAGCATGACATGCTAAACTCGGTAGTGTCAGCAAGCTTCTTTTAGGTGGACCTACATTCCCCAATCCATACACTTACCACTCGTGGACCCCTACCATGTAGACCCACAATCCTTTTTAAAAGACGGCACTGCCTCCTGATGTACTGCAAACTCCAAGGCCTAAAGGGGTAGCTTCAGAGGCATGTGTCATGTGCCTCACTCCTATCAGAGGTCTCTACACATGCAGGCCAAAACCCAAGGATGCTATCCCCTGACTGGCCCCTTGGGCTCCCCCTTGTCAGGGACTTCGCCTCCTGCCAGCCTCAAGAGGAAATCCATCTGTCTCAGTGGTAGGTTCCCCCATTACTTGCTTTGTACACTACCTGTGAGACTACCATGTCGACACACTTACATGACTATGATACCCTGCACTAAATCCCTACCACTATCCTATTAGTGGAGGTGAAAACCCCAGAAAAAAACTGTTGGGAAAACCAGGAAAATTACTCCTCAACCACTAAGGTGATCCCTCTTAATTGGAGTACAGGTATTTATTTATTAATTTATTTCAATTTAGGATTACAATACCTTTGAGCCGAGGCTCTTTTACAAAGGTTCCACATCAGCGTGTGAAACAGTCATCATTTTTAGTTACAAACATATAGTCATTGACTTACAGACATGTAATAATCAGTACAAAGACTTGAGCTATAAGCAAGACAAGGGAAGGAGGGGGTGGGTGGGGGGAAGTAAGGGTAGGAGATCGAGGGGGAAGGAGGTGCAGGGGTAAGGGGGAGTATGGGAGGTGGTTGGGTGTGGGAGTAGGAGTGGAGATACGGGGGAAGGTGGACAAGGGTGGGAGACAGTGCAGTCAGGGGCCCTTGTCGAGGGAATATAGATAGAAACGTTCAAGTACCTCAAGGGAATCAACAAAGTCCAAGGGGGTAGCATCTTTCAAAAAAAGAGGTGTGCAAGAACAAGAGGGCACAATTTGAAGATGGGGGGGCGGCTCAGAGGTAATTTAAGGAAGTATTTTTTCACAGAGAGGGTTGTGGATGCATGGAACGGCCTTCCAGAGGAGGTTGTGGAGTCAAAATCAGTGGTGGAATTCAAGCATGCATGGGACAGTCATAAGGCAATTCTAGGGGGTTGGGGTAGGAAGAAGTAGGCTGCTGGTTAACTAGGATCTGCAGCTTATCCAGTAGGTAGGATAATGGGCAGACTGGGTGGGCCAAGCGGTCCTTATCTGCCATCAAATTCTATGTTTCTATGTTTCTATGTAATATGACAGGTAAGGTGCTAGGGGTGCAAAGACTGATTGTAAGTGCTGGGTGCTGGGGCATGTGCAGCTGGAATGGTGGACATGTTAAGATGGGCAATCGTAGGATACAAGCAGTGAGAGGCACAGCTTGGACTTGAAGAGGCCGAGTGTTGGAGCGGTCGCTATGTCACTGCCAAGAGAGTTGAGCCAGTTGGATGCCCGATAGGCGAATGATCTTTGTCCTTGGTTCGTGCAACATTGTGGGATATGTAGTAGATGGGAATTGGATCTCCTTGTAGTGATATTCCTATGTCTAGGCTTAAGGAGGGCACAGACACCAGGTGGGGCAAGCCACATTATAATTTTCTTGGCTGTGATGCTGGTTTGGTATTTTATGCGTTTGTCCAGTTGAAGCCATCCAGATTGGGAATAAAGGTCACATGTGTGGGTACGGTGATGCGAGTCAATGATGAGATGACAGGCCTTATTCAGGGAGGTTGCGATATGTTTGAGAGCAGTGGTAGTTGCAGACCCAAATATACTAAGACCATAGTCTATGATACTGATGATGGAGCTTTGGAAGGCCACGGACAGTGCTTCTGGGGTTAGGTGTTTCCTGTGTCAGAAAAATATGCCTAACCTCACATTGGCAGACTTTGCAACATTGCTGATATGGACAGCGTATGAGAGGTGGGAATCAAGGGTGTAGCCGAGGTACTTGAACGATTGTGTTTGCTCTAGGATGGTTCCTTGTTCGGTTGCAATGGAGAGGTGGAGTAGTTTGTTTTTGTTGTGGGGGCTGCAGAAGACCATAGACTTGTTTTTTTTTTTCTGATTGAGAAGCAGTTGATGATTTAGGAACCAGGATTTGACGGAGGAGAAGGCCTGCTGAAGTTTATTTTGTAACTGGATTGGATCATGGTTCGAGGTGAGGATCACAGCATCATCGGCGTAGAGAATTATTTGTTCTGGGCAGCTGTCCGGTAGTGTGTTTAAAAATAGGTTGAAGAGGAGGAGTCCCAGAATGGAGCCCTGGGGGACTCCCAAGCGGACCGGTGTAGGGTCCGAGAGTATATCAACGATTCTTACTGTTTAAGACCGTTCTTCAAGGTAGCTTTTAAACCAGCCAAGGGAGTCGGTTGACAGCCCAGTGTTCTGAAGCTGGACAAGCAGGAGGCAGTGATTTATGGTGTCGAAGGCTTTAGTTAAGTCAATGTAGATTGAGCCTAGTAGTTCACCGGAGTCAAGTGCATTGTGGATTGCGCCAGTGAATTTAAGTAGGACTGTGGAGGTGCTGTGACCTTTGCTGAACCCGTGTTATTGCTTGCACAGGATGTTGTACATATCCAAGTATTCTGTGAGCTGGTCCGAGACGATGCGTTCTAGTGCTTTGGAGAGTGGGGGTAGTTGGGAGATAGGTCTGTAGTTATCATGGGCAGTTTTGTCACCACTTTTATGGATTGGGGTGACAGTGGCAGATTTCCATCTGTCTGGGAACTGGCTAAGGCTGAGGGAGAGGTTGAAAATTCTGGTCAGAGGACTAAGCACTTCATCAAATGTGAGAGGATTTTGAGATCGAGGGAGTCGTTACTGAATCTTGATTTACCAAGTACTATGGTAACATATTTGCGTACTTGGTGAGCCTTGATTGCTTTGAAGTAGAAGTGGGGGGCTGGTGGGAGTAGTGTTCTTTGCAGGCAGAGGGGCTTCACCACCTTTGAAGTAGTCCTGGGGTAGGACAGCGCTGAGGTCAGAAAAGGCTTTGTTAAAGGTATCCCATCTGAACCCTACTGAACCCCAGCCTTCTAATCTCTCCTCTCCTCTCCTCTCAGGGTGGGTAGGTGGGTATGAATTTCTACTGGAGGGAGGAACAAAGAAGCTGGCCTTCAGTTTACATCATACTTTATAGACAATTTTCTCCTCCCCTTCCAGCACAACTTTACCCTGCACCTGGATGAATCTACTGCCTGGTCCTACCCTCCCCTTTTCCCTTCTCTTGACCTCCCCCTTCCTTCTGCCTGACTTCCGTCTGGTAACAGGCCAAGGGTCAACAGACAGATCCCTGCAGATTTCAAGGTGAGGCCTCTTTGTCTGCTTGTTACTGTCTGCATAGGGCCCTTAGTCCTCTTACCTGAACAGAAGAGACATACACAGTATTTTGGAAAAATGGCCACAGCCAAGTGTTTATTGCAACAATCATAGCAAGTAATAGTGTGATGTGCACAGCTCAGTAGGTTCAGAAAGTCTCTTTTCAGATGGTCCAACCTTCCACGGTCCATCCACTTACCACCAATGGACCCCTGCTGGGTGGACCCACCATTTTTTTTAAAAGGAGGGCACCTCCTCCAGAAAGGCCCTGGCCTCCAATACCTAAGGGGTGGCTTCAGAGCCATGTGTTGCATAACTGTCCTCTATTACAGGATGCTAAACATGCAGGGCAAAATCTAAGGATACTGTTCCCTGTTTGACCCCTCAGGTTCCCTCTCATCCTAGGCCTCACTTCCTTCCAGCCTCAAGGGTAACCTATCTGTGTCAGTGGTAGGTTTTTCCTGTTACCCCTTTGTACTTTTCCTGTGAGACTAACATGCCACCACAGTATGATGCTAGTTATTCTCCCCCAAAGCAAGCCGCACAAACAGTTCTCCATAAATCCTGTACAGCATATCCGCTAAAAAGTATCCAGACCTACCGTAGACAGGTGCGCCCCATGCCTTGCAGAAAGATGTGGCAGTGTGGTGAAAATGTCATCATGTCAAAGCACAGTCCCACCTATAGATCCAATAAGGGTGTGCATTGACATGATGACCACCCTGCAAACCTTTTTGATCACTGTTGGATCCCTCATATGCCATCACCTTTGATGGTGTACTATGTGTAAACAAACCAGTGCTACACCAAGTCAGCATTGCCACAAAAAATGAAGGTCATCTTTCATTTGGCAGATCAAACTTAGTGATTTCACCAGCCCCAGATTACTGCCCCCCAAATAGACCACCAGCACTACAGGAAGGCCTTGCTGCTGGGCCTCCACCATAATCCATGTCAGAAAGTCTTTCCACTTGCTTCCTCAATGACCCATCCATTGCACTCACTGTTTTTGTAGGTCCAAGGAGAGTACAGCACCTCCCAGCATCTGTGCTGCCCTTCTTGCAACCCAATGGATAAATGAGTTGCCACAAGTCCACACTTGCAGTATGTGATGCACACCACCTGTTGATAAAAAACAAATAACGTTACAGCCGATACAGACATACATACCCTTCAGAGGTCTGCAACCTCCATTGGCCCAACACCTTTATCTGGGTGTCCAATAACCCTTCTGCCCATGCATTTGTGACTGCCACAGTTGTAAAGGAATGTGTGATAAACTCCACTGTGTTCAACCCTGATTCCCTCAGGGCCTTTCCAAGAACATGTCTGAACTGGAATATCATCAAGGGGGTTCCATTTTCATGACTAAAAAACAGTCTTCCCCAAGGTCTCTGAGCATCTGAGCAATATATTACTGCTGTTCAGTCCTCACATTCCATATGGCCCCCTTGGGTGCCTACAGGTTGCACCAAAACACAAACACCAACCAGTCCATTTTGCTCATACATATGCATAAAAACACTCTATCAGATGTCAAGATGACTTCTTCAAATGCCAATACTACCTCTGCGTCCACTGCCTTGTTTGGCTATACCAACTACAATACCCTGAAGACATCATAAAATGCTACCAAAAAAGTCATAAACAGTATAATTTCTGATCTGGGTGAACACACTTTTTCTAGCTCACCCCAAACCTGCTCAAGTAGCCTGGGGCTAAGAAGCTGCTGTTTATCAGATTGCTTCTTAAACCCTCTCGCCCAGCCTTCTACCAACTTGTGAAGCCAAAATGCTTGTGTGTTGTCCTCAAAACCTGTCATCTTGGAAGATAAATCTATCTCTGCTAGGTGTTGGCTTTCCATTCTTGTTGTGACCTCTCCTGCTTTTTCTGCGTAATATACAAACATAGCCGGTCTACCGATATGGGCCATTCATTTTCTCACCTTTGGCTTTTCCTGGCATTTAAGAAACCTTCAAAGCCCCTTTTGTATGCTGCTCTTGTGCCCAGAGCTAACGCATTCCTGATAAACTCCCAGGCTTCTGGCTCACCAGTTCCCAGAGGAATGCTTGGACTGCCCTGGGGTGCTCTTCTGCTTTAGGTGACAGCTCGCAGAACCTCTGCCACTGTAAACAAGAAAGAGTGTTAACAGTGTCACTATCTACTCCAGGCACATGTAATGACTTAAAATGGATGTTCATCATTAAGCAGCGAAAAAAAAAAACTAATCGAATCTCTTATAGGCCCTGTTGCCCCCAATTGCCCAGTTGTAGTACCCTCATATTGTCTGATCTGAAAATCACTTTCTGGTCCTGGAACTGTTTATCCCTTACCCAGAGTGCTACCACAACTGAAAATAATTCCAACAAGGTGACATTCCTTGCTAACCCAATGTTATACCAGCCTCATGGCCATTGTTTAGCACACCATGCTCCATGGAAGTACGTCTCAAAGCCTCACCCTCACCAAAGTGCCCATATAGAGCTCATTTCCTGGCTGGTGGTCATGGTCAGCCAACTTGAAATGCCATTACAGCATTGAAAAATGCCATCTAGATCACCAGATCCTCCTTCATACCCTCTGTGACTCAAAGTCTATGCTGTGGTTTGCAGCAATCTGTCCCTACCTTTGCCATCCTACGCAGGAATATTCTTACCATTGGGATAAGTTTGCATGCAAAACTGAGGTACCCCAACAGCTGTTGTAACTCTTGCAGTGCAATATTGCATACCCTTGACACCCTGCCTAGAAAATCCCGCAATACTATCACCTTATCCCCAGGTACTAGAAAGACTTCAGCCAGTGAATCAGTCTCTACACCAAGGAAAGATAGCACTGTGCACTGGCCTTCTGTCTTGGCCTTTGCCAATGGGACCCCCAAATCTGCACACACTTCTTAAAATACTTCCAGCAAGCACCCACATTCCCCAGTGCATTACTTTCTTATGAACAAGAAGTCATCCAAATAATGAATCACTTCCATTCTGTCAGTCTTGATCATTAGTACCCACTGCAAAATGTGATTAAATACTTGAACGCTGCACATGCTACTGCGCACCCCATGGGCATGCACCTGTCAACATAATACTGTGCTTCAAACTTCATCCCCAATAACTCCCTGTCCACTTTGAGCATTAGCAATAATCAAAAGGCCAACTCAGTACCCACCGTTGCCAACAATGTCTCCTTTACTGCCACCCGCACCTCCTCCACAGTCTTGTCAAACAATGCATATGACACCACTGTGAAACACAGGCCAGTGCAGTCATTGACTAAATCTTCTTACAGATATGACAGGTGGCTTATTGGTCTACAAACAAAGAAAAGGTGGCAGCACTCCCACATTCTTAAAGGTACAACCAAACATAATAAGTTGAATAAAACAACAAAATGGTGCACACACTAAGTACTGATAAGACTAGTTATTTATTGGTGCAAAGCTTAAAGAAAATGTCTAAGATTTTGGTAATGGCTTTTAAAATACATGCGTCCATTACCTTATGCTAGTGATACTCATTTGAGCCCAGAAAGACTACTGCAGAAGGGAAGAGATTGCAAATTGTGCTGAGCAGATAGCCAGTTGATCTCTTCCTCTTCATAGTCAGCTGGCCCCACCCCCTCACTCAGATGTTTTGTGACTTCTAACCAGGCAGAGGGAGGGGGTGTGCCACATAGAAGTCAAAGGACAACATTTTCTGAACTGTTTGATGCTGTATATACTAAAGTAACCTTTGATATAAATGAAAGTCACTGCCTAACTAACAGGGGCCCTATTAGTTGAGCAAGGATTTGTATTTATAACAAAGTTTGCTTTAACATACATAAAACTGTTTCAAAAAGTTCCTCCATTTACTTTTATGTGGCACACTCCTGTGTTTCTGCCTGGTTAGACATCACAAACTGCCTGAGCATGGGGGTGGGTCCGGCAGGTCAGGAACTGAAGGGGTTGCCTGGTCATCTATTTAGCACAATTTTTAATCACTTCCCTTCCATAGTTGACTTAAGGAAAACATTCCTTTCTATGCTCAAATGTCTAACCCCAGAAAAAGGTAATTAGCTACTGCATTTAAAATGCTATTACCAAAATCTTAGACGTTTCCTTTGAAGAACCATGGACCAGATGCCCCTACATATCACCATGCTGTGTGGCTTCTCATAAGTCTAAACTCTCCCAGGGCCTTTCTGAAAACAAGTACAATCAGGGATACACACAGTGATGGTGAAGGCAGAGATGGAAAGGGGCCACTAATCCGCTGTACTCTCAGCTCTTGGGCTAGCTTGTCCCTAACCAAGTCAGCACAGTCTCTGACAGATTTCAGTTTCTTGGCTCCATCCCACCAATGAGAGCCCTTCTATGGGATCTGGAATCCCATCAAAAACCCTACTGCCAGACTGAGCAGCCACCTGATCCAGACAGTGTAATGATCAGCATGATCTGCCCCTGTAGGTATTGGGATGCTGGTTGCACCACTTCAGAAATGACCATGGGGTGCCACCTCCTGGCTTGCACTGCGTGAATGGATGGAGTCATCTGCCATCCATGCACTCATGCTTAAACCTGCACCATTCCAACTTACACACATTTTAATTGTTGTAACAAAATCCTGCCCCAGTCCCACCCCCCTTGGGCTGAAAACCCTTAAACCTCTTTCTTCAGGAAAGGGGCCCTCCTGACTGGGAAGCCACTGTCCATGCACTTCTCCTGCCCATGCTCTGTAATCCACAACAGGATCATGTCCAGTGCCCCAATGCCTGGTGAGGTCAGCAGGTTTCCATCAGCCAAACTCCTCATGGTACTTCAGCAAGCCATAACCTGGCTTATTGGCATGCATAGCCATGACTCTGCTATAATAACTCCATTGCCTGTAGGCTTTCTCTGAGGACTGTTGGATAGTGCCCACAAAGATAGCAAATGATAGTGCCCAGTTCTCCCATGTCCAGTGGATTTGCACCCATTGTCAGACATCTACTCTGTCATCCTCGTCTTTTTTTTTTCTCCTTATCTTCCTCTGGCTCCCTTACTTGATTAAGTCGAGAAAAAATTTCCATGTACTCCCCCCCCCCACCAAAAAAAATCTGTAACCATACTTTGTCTGTCAAGTGCAATGCAATTGGTTCTCCAGGGCTGACAAAGCCAGCTGTGGGAGAAGTAGGCCCTGACTGAGAGCTCACAGTGGCACTGGACCCACAGGGAGATAGCAGAGACAGTGAGAGGGACAGCTGCAAGGATTTCAACAACCAGACCAGATGCTCTGCCACCATTCTTGGGGGGTACTGGCGCCATTGTTGGTGGCTGAAAGCATCCTTCTTGACAGAAGTTGCATTCCATCAAAGCCAGAAGCCTGTCAAGCCACTGTTCCAAATGCCACCACCATCTGTCTGATGACCAACTCCCCCCTTCCCGTCCCGGTTGTAGGCCTGTTTCTGGCAGTCCCATTGGTATCACAATGGAAACCGTCTATGAAGGGACTTCCTGCTTATCAAGGGGCATGACCTGGATCCTGACAGAGCTACCTGGAGCAAGAGATTCACCAGACATAGACTGCTCTGGCAATGCCCATGCTAGACCCCCTCTAGATGCCTGAGGTGCATCCCACAGGGTGGCTCCCCCATTGCTGGTCCATGACCTTTTCCTTGCAAGGTCACTGTGGGTTGTCCCTGTCAAGGGTCTTTACCTGGAACATCCTCATCTGCTCAGTACTTCTGCAAGATTTGACCTACCTGACTCTCTTCTGCTGGCTGGTGTCACTATTAACGTTTGCTGCCTTGTGGCCAGCACCATCTTTTTACCAGTAATCTTCTTGGTCACCATCTTCTTTGCCACAGGCTGCTGTGGTACAATTGGGCCTTGGTCACCAATGGCTGGGGTGCTGTTTCAGGCCCCATCCAATGAAGAGACCAACATGAAGGGACCAGCACCACTGGAGGGGCCAGCTGTATGAAAAGATCTGAGGACCCTTCTCCTGCTGGATTTCCAAACTCCCCACTTGAGGTTGGAAAGCAAGTCTCTCACCATGCCTTACCTCTTGCATACACCAGCACCTGCAACTACCTTTCAGACTCTGAAAATTCCCTCTTCTTTATGGTCTTCCCTGCCCCTGGCATCACATCCTGCTCACCAGCTGAAAAAAATAAACACCCAGACAAACTGACCCTTCATACTAGCTTTCTCTACTCACAGGGCTGCACTGTGTAAAAAACTGAATTAATCACATGCTGGTATTATGAACACATCTTTTCTCAGTGCTTTTACACTGATGTTCTTTGTCTTTCAACTATATATATATATATATATATATATATTATATATATATATATAGATAATATAGACACATACATTGCAAAAGACGTCATTAATGCATCAGTTAGGGTTCATACTACAGTAACAAAAGTATGGAAATATGGTGTTAGGGTTCCCAACCCTAACATCCCATCCCACACCTCAACCAATCCTACCACCCCACCCCACCACCAACCTCCACACACCAACAGACATCAGGGTGTGTCTTGGGGGTCATTGACCCTAACGCTCACTCCATTCCCGGTGTAAGTAAGCTAAGATGGTACAGCATAGGAGAATGGGGGTGAGCGTTAGGGTCAACAGCCCCAAGACACACCCTGATGCCGGTTGGTGTGTGGTGGGTATGGGTGGTGTGGGGTGGTAGAGATGGTTGGGTGGGTGGGATGGAGCATTAGGGTTGGGAACTGTAACACCATATTTCCATTCTTTTTTTGCTGTAATACGAACCCAAACTGATACCTTAACAGAGAAAAACTGAATTCAAGCAACAACTTGATAATTTATTGGCTTCTGGGTATAACCCCGCTTACTATAATTTGCAATAGAATATGAGCACTTTGGGGCCTCATCAGCCTCCTTGCTCCTTAAACACCTTAGTATGAACCTTAGTTTTTTTGCAGTGAATTTCCTTGCTTTTTGTGAAAGAATCACCACAGCCATACTTGTTTATGGGAACGCAGGGCTGCTTCTATCTATCCATAAGTGTAGGGACATTGTAATTAACCTTTATCTCCCTGTTGGAGTGCCAGAGCCCTTTGGTCCCTTTGCTCTCATGCTCTGTGATTTTCCTTATCTTATTGTGGGAACAAAGGGTCCTTCAGACCCTGCTCACCCATCCCCTTGTACGTGCATTAGCAAATTATCACCATAACCATCTGATTACCCCAGGACATGTACCTGGAACAGAACATTTTCAAATCACTGCCAAAACATAATTCTGTGCAACTGCGATGCCATTCCATTCCACAGGTGCAAAAACCCATTTTGACCAGGATTTATAAAAATACAGCTGTGACATACATGAGGTTGGGTAAGAAAAAGGCTATGTTGAAAATCTGGGGTCAAAATCTTGACAATGTCCATAGTTATGAGTGGGCATACCAAAATTGCAATGAATGGTCATAACTTTATCATTTTTTCATATTTTAACCCCATATGTTCAACACAGTCTTCCTATCACCCACCTCATAAACCCCATAGGTGAAAATGTCTTAATCCATGGCAAAACACCATTCCACACCACAGGTGCAGAAACGTATTTTGGGCAGGATGTGAGAAATGACAGCTGTACTGTTCATCAGATGGTGTGAAAAAAATGGCTATGTTGAAAATTTGGAATGAAATTATTAAAGATT
This sequence comes from Neoceratodus forsteri, assembly GCA_016271365.2. NCBI lineage: Eukaryota > Metazoa > Chordata > Ceratodontiformes > Ceratodontidae > Neoceratodus > Neoceratodus forsteri. Next base: position 828,062,189 of record CM028131.1, read on the forward strand.
GCCAAAGTTACATGCGTACATTGAAAAGTTGCAATGACCCCGTATAACTTGGGCATTTCTTGGTATTTTTGCACCAAATTTTAACTTGGGCTTTTTGGGACCCCATCTCATGAACACTGACAGTGTCATTTCATTACTCAGTAAGAAACGGTGATTCAAGCAGCAACCATGAAGTCACCTTACAGGTCCAATTAACAAAACAATAGTGACAGTGTTCATGAGGTGCGGTCTCAAAAAGACCATGTTGAAAATTTGGTGCAAAAATACCAAAAAATAGCCAAAATATCACCATAAGTTCAAAATACCATTGGCAACCATTATACAGTACTTACCTTGATTCTTCAGTTCACAGTTCAGCTTTGCAGAGTGCAGACATGTCCCAGTCCACAGAAGATGACAGCCAATGATCTCCAGTGGTAAGTAAAGGGCAGGGGGGGGGTGTGGGGTGGCGGGTGGCTCAGTGGGAGGGTCAGGATGGGGGAAGGGATGGGGAGACGACGATGGAATGTTTTCTTTTTTTCAGGATTAAAAAAATCGGGGGGACAGTTTTCTTTTTTAACAGTGTGTAAACAGCATCATTTTAGGACACTGGGAGTGGGTGCCCCAGTGTCCCACTGTACTGGGGAGGTGTACTTCGGAATGCCGACACGCGATTGGGCACCTTGATGTTGGCAAACAAGGATAACAATGGGCTTGGGGGCATCCAACATTGAGGTGGGCATCCCGGTGTTGGAATACACAGCAAATAAGTTAGGTATTTCAGGATACTGGGGGTGGGTTCCCCAGTGTCCCACACTGCTGGGAGGGATGACTTCAGAATGCTGACATGGGGATTGGGCACCCCAATGTCAGCAGCATATTTTAAACAATGGCCTTTTTTGGGGGAGTGACATCCAACACTGGGGGTGGGAATCCAGGTGTCAGAATTAAAAATAAACTATTTCAGTACACTGGGGGTGGGCTCCACAGTGTCCCACTCTACTGGGGGTGGCTAAATGCTGACATGGGGATTGGGCACCTTGATGTCAGCAAAACTTTTTTTTTATTAAAGCATGCCTTGGTCCCTTGGAGGCAGTAAAAGGAGAAAATATTCTTTTATTAGGTAAACACCTACAGATGATTACCTAAACAAGGGCAAAGGAATCCAATTCTGCAGTTATTTGGGCCAAAAAGTGGTCAGAAATTATTTTTTTTTACAAGGGCCAATGCTTTTTTCTGTTAAAGTAGTGACACGAATTGTGGCAGTTTTTGTGAAACAGTGCTGCAATTTGCTGCAGTTTCCATGCAACAGCGCCGTTAGTTGCATGAAAACTACTGCAATTTGTGGTAATTTCACAAAAATAGTGCCACAAATGTGTGACATTACTAAAGGCAAATGTTAAAAAACATATTTCCAGGCACTATTGTTAAAAATTAAGGGCAGAATCATGTTCCACAGTCCCTGATTAGGTCAAACCAACTGTTGGTGTTTACCAAGGGGCAGTATTTTTTGAATTACAGTGTTTTTCCTGTTGCTAACTGAAACCAAGATGGCAGCAGCATGACACTACTAATCCATTTGCGAAAGCAAAAAGTGCAAAAAAAACAGGATCGATGAAGAAGATGAGGGGGAAAGGATGCAAATGGACTTGGCAAGGTTGGAGGAAAGGTCAAAAGTATGGCAGCTTAGATTTAACACAAAGAAGTGCAAAGTAATGCACCTGGGAAACCAAAACCCAGGGGAAGAGTACACAATGGGGGGGTGAGATATTAACAACAACAAAAATGGAAAGGGACCTGGGAGTAATCATATCAGATGACCTTAAGGTGGTCAAACAATGTGAGAAGGCAGTAAGAAGGGCTGGCAGGACACTGGGATGCATAGGGAGAGGCACCACCAGTAGAAAACAGGAAGTTGCTATCCCTCTGTACAGACAGTTGGTGAGACCCCATCTGGAGTACTGCGTGCAGTTCAGGAGACCCCATCTCCACAAGGACATAGACAGGATGGAGGCTGTCCAGAGGAGGGCAACTAAAATGGTGCAGGGTCTACAAAAGAAGACATATGAAGAAAGATTAAAGGACCTTAATATGTATACCCTTGAGGAGAGGAGGAGGGGGGGGGAGGACATGATAGAAACTTTCAAATACCTTAAGGAAATCAAAAAAGTCCAAGAGAGTAGTATCTTTCAGAAAAAGAGATGTGCAAGAACAAGGGGGCACAATTTGAAGATAGAGGGAGGATAGCTCAGAGGTAATGTGAGGACATATTTTTTTCATGGAGAGGGTTGTGGATACATGGAACAGCCTTCCTGAGGAGGTAGTGAAGTCAAAAACAGTGGGGGAATTCAATAATGCATAGGACAGACATAAGGCAATTCTGGGGGGAGGGGTAGGAGGAAATAGGCTGTTGGTTAACAAGGATCTGCAGCTTATCCATTAGGCAGGGAAATGGGTAGACAAGGTGGGCCAAGCAGTCCTTATCTGCCATCAAATTTTATGTTTCTGGGCTGAGCAAAAGCTCATTTCCAGGTGCGACCCGAGGACTGGGGTACAGAAACAACAGAGGTGTACATAAAACAAATACAGTGTAATACAATATACATAGATGCTATTTACATATATATATATATATATATATATATATATATATATATATATATATATACATATATATAACTGATAATCGCTAAACATAGCAAAAATCAGGAAGGGGAAGAAGTAATTAAGAAGTTGGGCAGGTACAGGAAGTAGTAGAAGTAGGTCTATGTAAGCGCTTAAGGGCAGGAAAGGAGGGGGTGAGATGGGTATGGGGGGATGTTGATCCAGAGGGAGGGAAGTCTGTAAGAGAAAGCTAGGTTACTGGCTGAGGTGCAGACTCATGGCAGGGCAAAGGAGCTGATGCCATTTGTATGTGAGTTTCAGGGGGAAGGAGTGGCAGGATTTAGGAGAGAGGTGAGGTAAGACACAAGAGCCCCAAACCAGCATTTAGAGATAAAGGTGGTACAGTGGGAAGAGCATCTCTGCAAGAGGGATGGAGGGACGGGGGAGGAGCAGAGATTGCAGTGGTGAGTCAGGTGGAGGGAGTTTAAGGTGAAAACGACAGAAGGCATGGAAAATAATATCTAGTTTGGTGAGGGAGGTGACTGAAGCAGCACTGAAACTACATCACCATAATTGAAAGCAGGGAGAATCCATTTGACCACAACATCATGTCTAATTGAAAGGGAAAGACTAGCCTTGTGGCAGTAGAGTAATCCTAATTTAGGGCGCAATTTGGAATGAAGGGCACTAAAGTGGGAAGAGAAGTCTAGGGAGGGATCGAGCCACACTCTGAGGCAACTGTAAGCAGTGACACTGTCTGTATGTGTGTGTGTGTGTGTGTGTGTGTGTATATATATATATATATATGCACACACACACATACATATTGCAAAAAACTTCATTAATGCATCAATTAGGTTAAACCAACAAAAGTAGGGCAATGTGGCATTAGGGTTTCCAACCATAACACCTCATTCCAAACCCTGCACAGACCCACAGGCTGGGGGGGGGTCTGTCTTGAGGCCGACAACCCTTTTTTTGACCCCATATTTTCAACACAGCCTTCTTATGACCCTGCCTCATGAACAATATAACTGCCATTACACAAATCCTACCAGAAAAGTGATTTTGCCAACAAACTGTGAAATCACCTTTTCGACAGGAATTGCCTAATGACAATCATATTGTTCATGAGGTGGGGTCCACAAAAGGCTATGATGAAAATTTGGGGTCAAAATCTTTAAAACAGTCTGAGTTATGCATCAAACTAGCCTGTATAATCCTTTTTCATGACCTCACGAAAAAAGAATCGGCTTGCGAGAAAAGGAATTGGCTCGCAAAAAAGGATTTAAGCTAGTCACGAAAAAAGAATTAAAACATTAAAAAAAGGCATTGCAAGGTTGTTCTTCCACCAAGTAACTTCACATTCCACCTAACGGAATTCCGATGAACAAGATACACGAGTCGGTGGCTCCAGATACTTTTATTTTGGGTGCTTTTCAACTTTTTTTGAAAAACAGAAAACAAAATGGCGGCTTGCCAAAAAGGAATTTTTTCCTCACGAAAAAGAAAACACTCTAGTGAGACTAAATCCTTTTTGGTGACAGCAAATTCCTTCATCGATTTTTCTCCCTCTGTCCTGAAAAGTGCAATTCCCATTGAAAACAATGTGAAATGAAAAATTGCTATAACTTTGCAAAAGATCTATAGTGTTTCACAAAATTTGGCATGCCTGTTCTGTTACCAAGCTGGTTTTCCTTAAAAAAAAAAAAAAAAAAATCACATAGAATTCCACACCATCTGGAGACAGGGCGATGGGAAAAAACCTGCAAAAGAAAGATGACTTTATGACTTTTTGCACTGTCCAGATCTCAGAATCCCCACATCCAATGGGAACGAAACTTGTCACATCAAGACCTACCCCATGGGACAAAGCATACCAAATTTTGAGCAAATCCATTGATTGGTTGCAAAGTTATTAAAGTGCAGAATTTTAGGCTTAACATTAAACATGCTACTCTCTCTCTCTCTCTCTCTCTATATATATATATATATATATATATATTTATACATTACATATTATAGTGGCAAGGTAGTGCCACTATAGTTAGGGTGCAAGGTAACTTCTATGTTAAATTTGAATTCGTGAACCTTAATAAATTTGGAACCGTTCAACAGATTTGCATGAATATTTGGCATGCATAATCTCTAGCTGTAGGTCTCTTGACATGCCAGATTGTTGTGTGAATCTGTTGTGTGGTTTCTGAGATACAGAGTGTTGGAAAAACAGAAAAATCCATGTTTTTTGCCATTTCTTTGTCCACCTGGATCTCAGAAATGGTTTTAGGCTGTGGTCTGAAGTGTTTAGGGTAGAAAGTCTTTGCCTCACAGATGTACCTTTTGAAGGTTTGGTGAAAAAATGTTAATCTGTTCAAAAGTTATTAATTTTTAATGTTCCCATTATTTCCTATGGGAAAATTTATATGTCAGGCACAAAAGAAACTATTTTTCAAAAAAATACTTTGTGCACAAATCCAACTGTTTTTTGTGCAAAGTAAGTCAATCTTTTCGAACAGTATACGGCTTTGCCATGGCAGAGCTCTGTTGTGACCGCCACCTTGTTTTGCTTTTAGCAAGCGAGACAAAGTGAAGAAAATATGAAAATGAATGTAATAAAGAAAGACATTTAGCTAAAGGGGAGCCCTTTAGCTACATTCTGATGTTTTTTTTTAATGTGGCCTGAACGTTTCCTGAGCACCCAAAATCTCAGGTTCAGAGCTTAGTGAGAGGACCTCTTCTCTCCCATTCTCAGTATAAGAATGAGTATGAGTATTTTCTTGGCTTCTGCAGCAACAGCTGGAACTCATGCTGCCGGCTGCAAAGTCAGCCCTGAGTCACCCCCCCACACCCGTTGTGTAGTGGCACTTCCAAACTGACGATCACCTTTAAACTACTTCAGTAAAAAAAAAACATTGTTGAACTGGTTCTCTGCTGGTGCAGAGGACTACATGCATGCCTGACAGGCAAAGAGTGCATGATTCAAAACAAGGCACTTTACTGTTTTTTTTCTTCTTATAATAAAGGCTAAATAAAATGGAATGAGTCACCTTGAACTTGGGACCCTTAGCCTGGCAGACATACATCTGATCCTCTGCACCTTCCACATGGTGCCCCCCCAGCAGTGTAGGACACTGGGAGCCCCACCCAGTATCCCAGTTATCTATGCCCCACACCCATTATATGGGATACTTGGGAGCCCAATTCCAGTATTCCAAGTTATGCACCTGCATTCTCCCACAGCATGAGACACACTGGGAGCCAACTCCCAGTGTTCCCAGTCCCCAGTCATGTTCACCCCCCCAAGCAGTGATGGTCATGGGGGAGCCCACTCCCAGTGTCCCAGAATCTCTTTCATTCAAAACCTGTAAGTAGAAAACTGTGCACCAATGACTTTTTTATGGGTTTCACCTGAAAAAAAGAAACCAGCCCATCTCCATCTCCCTCCTGCAACCCCGACCCTCCCACAGCAGACCCACCACCCCACACCCCTCTTACCCTATACTTACCTCTGGGAGTCATCTGCTGTCATCTTCTGTGGACCGGGACATGACTGCACTCTTCAAAGTTGAACCACAAACTGAGGAATAAAGATAAGTGCCGTATAATGGCTGTCAATGGCATTTTCAACTTATGTAGATATCTCAGCCATTTTAAGGTATTTTTGTACCAAATTTTCAACATGGCGTTTTGGGACACCTCTTCATAAACACTGTCACTGTCATTTCTTTAATCGGACCTGTAAGGTGATTTCGCGGATGCTGCATGAAATTACCTTTTGGGCCCAATTAATGAAATGACAGTTCCAGTGTTCATGAGGTGGGGCCCCAAAATGCCCATATTGAAAATTTGGTACAAAAATACCAAAAAACACCCGAGTTACATACGGTTGTTGAAATGTTCATATGCTAGTGTGTAACATTGCTAATTTTTTATATTTTCACTCCAAATTTTCAACATGGCCATTTTTTCACACCACCTCATGAACAGTACCACTGCTATTTCTCACATCCTGCCTGAAACATGTTTTCACACCTGTGGTGTGGAATGGCGTGGTCATTGAGCACCATCACCTTTTGGGACTGATGAACAAAATGTCAATGTCAGTGTTCATGAGGTGGGTCATAAAAAGCCCATGTTGAAAATTTGGTGAAAAAATGTTCTAAAGCTGGCCAAGTTACGTGCATTCCTTGAAATGTTTCTGCACAAGCATGTAACTTTGGTAATTTTGAGCATTTTGACTCCAAATTTTCAACATAGCCATTTTGTTCACACTACCTCATGAACAGTACAACTGCAATTTTCTAAATCCTGTCAAAAATATGTTTTCACACCTGTGGCACAGAATAGCATTACAGTTGTGCATAATTATGTTGTGGCAGTGATTTGAAAGATTTCTCTACCAGGTACATGTGCTGGGGTAATAAGATGGCTCTGCTGATAATTTTGTCATGCATCTATGGAGGGATGGGTGTGCAGGGCCCAAAGGACCCTGCACTCCCACAGTAAAATAAGGAAAATCCTCAAGCATGGGAGTGCAGAGCCCAAAAGGACCTGTACTCCTACTATGACATAAGGACAGTTATAAATGTTGAAAAAGTAAGGAAATTCATTGCAAAAAACATTGTTAATGCATCAGTTAGGGTGAGTTCTATAGCAACAAAATCAGGGAAATGAGGTGTAAGGGTTTCCAATCCTAACACCCCACCCCACCCTACAGACACTGACAGGCATCAGTGGGTGATCTGGGATCGTGAACACAAACGCTCACCTTATTCTTGTATACTGTACCCATCTGAGCTTATTCACTTATGGAATGGGGTGAGCAATAGGGTTCACGACCCCAAGTCACCCCACTGATGCCTGTCGGTGTCTGCAGGGTGGGGGTGGGACATTAGGGTTGGAAACCCTAATGCCTCATTTCCTTGCTTTTATCACCATAGTACTTCCCCTAACTGATGCATTAACAAAGTTTTTTGCAACGAATATACTGTATATACTGTATGAGATAACCCAAGCTCACGGGAGGGGCCTCACTGAGGCTGCCTGACTTCCCACTAATGCTTCCCCCACTCGAGGCTCCTTCTGCCTTCCCTACTGTCATCACCTATCACATAGTAATTACGTGCCATGCTTCCCATTGACCAACTGGGTCTCATTTCCTTGCACTGCTCCTTGCTCCCCATAGCCTAGCATCCCAAATCCATGATTACTTTTTTTTTAAACCTTAATTATTCCTGTCCCTACCACAAGTCTGCCCAAATCCCATCTGCACTCTTCTGCCACTTATCAGGAACTCCCAACAACCCCCTCCTTCAAATTGCTATGTGGCACTTTATCACTGCACTGTGACTTTAAGGTTCAAGCATGCATCATGGATATGAACAACACCTGCTTAGGCAAGCCGAGCAGTGCTGGTGAATCTCCCACATAAGTGTAGGGTTGCCACCGTTGGAGGAGGCAAAGATCGGACACAAAGCCACACCCTAAACTCTGCCCCAGTTCCATCCCTTTTCATGACTGATCATGCATTGCTCCTCCTCCAAAGCCATTGTTATGTCAGTGAAGACTTTAATGGAACAGCAAAACTAGACTTTAATGGAACAGCAAAAGACAATATTTAAAACAGCAGTTCAAAAAACAATGCTAACATAGTGTGTATTAAATTTTTCATTTCTAGGTTCTTCCTAGTTATTAATTTAGTTAGTTAGTTAGTTAGTTAGTTAGTTATTGAAATTGTTTTACCACGTAAACATACAGAAATAAAGGAAATCTCATTTTCAGATGTGATAGGGGGCACAATGGACATACTGTAAATAGCATACAATTATATATAATAAACAAATCGTTTGCTTCCTATAATGTGCACTTTATTTTTTTCCTGGATCTGATTTCTTTTTATGTCCACAGTTTCTGAGGACCCTGGTTCAATTCCTAGTAGGTCACATTATGTCTTTCTCACTACAATTTGTAATTTAATTTGCTTGGCAATGGCTAATACTGCCCCCAAAAAACATCTAATTGTCATCTTGATTATTCCCAGCTGCAGTATATGCACTACCAAAGAAAGGAAATCTCTCTCTGAGAATCCCACTTCCAACCAGGTGAGCCTGTAGCTGAGTGGTTAGGTCACTGGAATTGTTTTCTGGGGGCCTGGGTTCAATTCCCAGTATTTCCAATTATTTCATTTTCACTACAATTTGGGATCTAAACTGCTTAGCAGTGGCTAATACTGCACATAGGTGCCAGAATCTATGGGTGTGGGGGTGGCAGCACCACCGCTTTTGACCATAAGCATTCTAAGTTCCACTTTAGCACTTGTAAGGTCAGAAGGGAAGCAATCATGGTCTGTTGTAATTACTACCGCCCCCACCCACACTTTTCCCAAAGTTCCAACACCCATGGCACCAAAAAATATCTAATTTTCATCATGTCTACAATACTATTTCAAAGCCAAAAGAAATTATCATACTTTTTATAAACGGAAAAAAGTAATAAAAAAACGAATTTAAAACATTTAAAAATGCTTAAATTCTGTTTGAAACAGAAAAGTTTACCAGCAAATGAAAGTGGAAGATAACTGAATCTTTCACTGTTCAAAAGATTGGGTCACTCTTTTTGCCCAGCTTTGCTGCTGTGCTACTTTAACATGCAGAGTGGAAAAGATTAGATTAAATATCTGTTAATGGTATTAATGGCCATACTTTACCCCTCCCAGGTTGACTGCTTTTACAAAGAAAGGCCTGTATTGACAACAGAACTTGTTTGTAACCTGGAAATACAGCCAAAATAATGAATAATATGAAAAAATCTATTCCAAAAGTATGTGAGCACTGAAAAGCTGCGTTTATACGGGCACGGTGCTCTGGCATTTGCATCACTCTTTACTTGTTGTGATGGCTGCTATTGGCTCAATTAGATGTTTACATAGCCCACCCTCCCGATGTTGCAGTTCGTGCCACAGAAAAGCTGTACATTCTGTGTGCTGAGTTGCTCCACTTGATGTCAGTAGTGATGCACTGCTGATGTGCTCACTGTTGTGATCACTTCCACTCATTGCCATGCCTTCCAATATACAGGAAGTGCTGGTGTGAACAAGCCCTCAGCTGAAAGTGGGAAAATACTTTATTGGGCTGAATGCTACATAAAATACTTTATTAAATACTTTACTTGTCCGAATACTATATTTGTTCCCTGTCATTAACTCACACACCTGTTGGTTTCTCTGTTCAATTTCCCAGTTCTGGCAGACAGACTCACGGGACCAATTGAGGATGCTGGGAGAGAAGGTTTCCCATCGAAGCAAGTGCAGCAGAGGATTCACACTGCAGAATAACATGCTTGCTCTGATATAGGTAGCCACTCCTGAGTCGGAGCAAAAAAAGGACCCAAAGTACTCTTAGGACACTCTAGTAAGTGTCTACACAGCTGACTTTACAGTGCATCAACCTGTATGCATGGGGTGATGCGTTACAAAGTTGGCTGTGTAAGCAAGCCTAAAATGACTGAAAAATTTATCTCTGAGCAAAACCAGATTACCAGATAGAGACCATGAAAACTGGATTACCAGGTAAAAAATCAGTCAGGTGGCAACCCTAAGTGACAATCCCCATTGATTAATAGTGTCATTGTACTCCTGCTGTCCGTGCAGGCTGGGAGATCCAAAGGGAACTTGTACAACTGAGACTGAGCCTTCTTTGAAAGTTGGCACTGCTGCACCTAGCTGCATGGCATTCCATGCCCAACATGACAGCCATGCATGTATGTTGTGGTACTCCCTCACACTGACACTAAGTACAACATGACATCTGTGCATACATGGAACAACAACTGGCATTGCCACCATCAGACTGGGAACCCACTGTTCATCTTGCTGCACAATCTCCCAGGCAGCGCCTACAGTGTTTTTGTCCAGCAGCCCATTTCCACACAACATCAATATCTGTCATGTTTCAACTCCCCCCCCCCACCTTTTGACTCCAGAAAAGTTCTGGGAGGGAAGGCATCTTCTAATGCCATGTTAAGGAGTCACCAGCCTGCTTTTCCACCACCCACTCCCCTTCACAGTGTACTGCACAATCTTGCCCATCTCCCATTCTGCAATATATTTATTATCTTTTTATGTTGTCTTGCACATGAGCAAGCAACATCTTGTGGTAATAGCAGAAATGCAGAGGTGTGTCAGTGTTGGCGAATGCAGGGCACGCTTTAGTAGGTGTGTCTCTCATTTCCCAATTAGCCAGCATGTTAGCACTGACACAAGAATTATGTAAAGTGCCACCAACTTGAAAGAAATGTATCACTGCAATCAGAGACAAGCTCATCATGCAGTGGCACAGATGACACGCCTCCCGTACTTGCCTTTCCTGGTGAAACATTTCAGTGAACATGGCTGCGGTTCTTGATGCCACCACACAATCCCCAAAGAAAGCCAACATTGGTGGAGCAATCCCCATGTCGGCATATCCGCCAGCCCCCCCACATTGTGTGGTACACTGGGAGCCCATCCCAGTGTGCCGCCGCACACAGAAAGCCAACCATGTTGGCATGTTCCTGGCACAGCCCCACCCCCATTGTGTGGCACACTGGGAGCCCACACCAGTGTAGCTAACATCATGCCCCCCAAAAGTCATGGGGCACACTGGCACTCCAGTGTGCCCAACATTTGTTTTATTTCATCTGTAAAGAAAGAAAACTGTCCTGTGAGGTCCAGTTTTTTTTTTTTGTACCTGAAAAAAGGAAATGATTCCTCATTGTCTGCGGCACCCCCTTCCCCAACCAGCACCCACCCTCTGCACACCTCACCTCCCCACACCTCCCTTACCCCATACTTACCTCTGGAGTTCCGGTGCTGTGATATTTGGTGGAGTGGGAACATGTCTGGACTCTCCAAAGCCGAACTGCAAAATGAAGAAATGCCGGTAAGCTGTATAATGGCATAAATGAGGGGGTTTCAACTTAGGTGGATATCTTAGCCATTGTTTTTTAATTTTGGTTCCAAATTTTCAACATGGGGTTCTCAGGACCCCACCTCATGAACACATGCACTGTCATCTTGTTATTCAGTCCCAAAGGGTCATTTTAATTTGCGGGTACTGCACAGAAGCATCTTTTGGGACTGATTAACAAAATGACAGTGCCACTGTTCATGAGGCGGGGTAGCAAAAAACCTATGTTGCAAATTTGGTGAAATAATTCCAAAAAATCACTGTCTTATGAGCATGCATTGCCCAGTTTCCATGCACACTGATAACTTCGACAATTTGTAATATTTTTACTCCAGATTTTCAACATTGCCATTTTTTCACACTTCCTTATGAACAGTATAGCTGTCATTTTTCACATCCTGTCTGAAATGTGTTTTTGCACATGTGGCGCACAATGGCGCAGTCATTGTGGGAAATCAATGTTTGGGACATAATAACAAAATCACAGTGACACTGTTCATGAGCAGAGGTCCGAAAATGCCTATGTTGAAAATTTGGTTAAAAAATTCCCAAAATAATTGCATTACGAGCATGCATTGCGCAGTTTCTGCACACGCTAGTGACTTCACCAATCTTACACATTTTCACTCCAGATTTTCAACATTGCCATTTTTTTACACCTCCTCATGAACAGTACCACTGTCATTTTTCATATTCTGCCCAAAATGTGTTTTCATACCTGTGGCGCCAAATGGCGCAGTCACTGTGCAAAATTACCTTTCGGCTGACAAATTGATAGTGCCAATGTGCATGAGGTGGGGTCACAAAAAGCCCATTTTGAAAATTTGGAGTGAAAATACCAACAAACGCTCAGGGCATTAGGGTTTTCAACTGTAACGCCTCACCCTGTAGAGACCGATAGGCACAGAGGTGTGACTTGGGATTGTCGGCTGTAATACTCACGTCATTATACCCCCATCCCCACCCTGCAGTCAGTGACAGGCATCAAGGTATGCCTAGGACTCTTCAGATACAAAATTCACCCCATTCTCCTACACTGCACCCATCCCAGCATATTTCCTTATGGAATGGTGTGAGCGTAAGGCCCAAAGACCCCAAGGCACAACGGGACACTTGTTGGTGTCTCAGGGTAGGGTGAGGTGAAATGGCATGAGCGTTATGGCCGTTGACCCAAAAGCACACCCCAATGCCTGTCAGTCTCTGCAGGATGGAGGTGGGGTTGGTGTCAGTTCAATATTTCACTGCCATCCCTATTATGTGTCTCTAACTCCTGCACTACTAATGCCAGTGCCAGCAAGACAACATTCGACACTGACAAATGCTTGTTTTATCATACTTTGCTTGGCAAAGATATGTCTAGTGAGTGAAGGGGGGTTCAGATCCATGCTGGGTTTGGCACTGTGCCCATGGCGCATGCGTATACATGCCACAGCCTCCAGACAGTACCAATCAGCACTGCACGGCTATCCCTTCACTGAACCCCTAACACCAACCATCCTCACAGTTTATATACAGTCCCTACTACCAAACTGTGCTACCAGATCAGTGTTAAAGACTCCCAGTTCCCCTGGCAACTGCAGTTCATCAGCTCCCCATGCCACAGGATCTTGTAACCCACCAGCCATCACCCCAGCAACTTCATTACCTCAGCAGCTGACCCACCATTCCATTTCTTCGGTGGCAACAACTTACTGCTCTTCAAATTATGTCCAGGTCAGTAAACCCATTGTCAATTGAAGCAATTCAAAATGTACCCACGGTAGACTGAACTCCCATACACAGCTCTATCGACTCCTGCACAAACCTTCTTGTGGACACTTTCTGTGCAGGCTGTTCCTGGCTCTGGCACACCCCTCCCACTACATCTGACTTTCCCAGGTTGTGAGTAGGGGTATCCACCACTGTCTTGCCCTGTCTTGTGCCTCTTAATGGACTATTTTTTTTTAAATGAGGTGGGGGACACTTGACTCTTGTGCCGGCTCACTCAGGACCAGCAACCCATGAACTCTCTGCCTCATGCCTACCTCCTGCACCCTGCAGGGAAGGCCCTGTTATTCCACACTCACATCCTTTAATAATTAACTTGCTTCTTCTTTTTGTTCATACATGCCCCTTGCTACCTACTGTCTACTCACAGTAGTTAACTGTAGCCCATGTAATCTAGCAGCAGTGCTCATGCAGTCTACATCACTTGAAGTCCAGCTGATTATCATACTTCCACAGGAAAGAGGAACAAAGAGGATGGGCTTTGGTCTCCAGCAATTTTTGTAGCTTCATTATTCCTCCTCCCCTTTCAGCAGAACTCTCCCGTGGCTCTGGGCAGATCAACTGCCTGGTCCTACCCTCCCCTTTTCCCTTCCCTCAACCTCCCCTTCCTTTTACCTAACTTCTGCCCAGTAACAGGGCCAGCGGCCTACAGACAAATCCTACAGGCTTCAAGAGGGAGCCCCTTTGCCTGCTTTATAAAATGTTGGCTACCTATGGTAGTTTAAAATTGAAGCATACTTCTGAATAAGCCTACACATTTCATATGTGTTTACCACATATTTGGTGAGTGATCAGATTTTTATCATTCTTTTGCATTCACTATGGATTCCAGCAGGCAGTACCTCCGGATACTAATTACAACACAGTGTTCCCTCACTGAAGCAAACAGATTGGAAGCCACATGTACTGTATCTATGTAATGTATGTAATAAATCGTATTTTTACACAGCAAGTACACACTCAGGCAATAATGTCTATTCTCAGGTTTATCACTGTTACACACTAAGTTACCTTCTTGCATCTTCTGCACAAGACATGCAGTAGAAAAACAGATAAATATAAAAATAATTATTTCACCTAAAATATAACATTTATTATAGTGCTGTGTTTATTAAAATGAGGAACACACAGAGATAACCTGTCAAATGTACCTGTAAATTGTAAATAATTGAAAAACATCCCATTAGGTAAAATAAAGAAGATTAGGTATTAGCAGTCAAAAAGCAGGAAAGGGACCTTTTTGTAATCATTTTTGGTTTTTTCCATTTGTCCCTGGCTTTGACCACAGGGTGTACCCCTCCCCTCCCCCGGTCTTTTGACTGGGTCCAGGCATGCTGGGATCCCAGCACTATGGTGCTCGACATCTGGGAGTTTTTCCATTTTTTCTGCCCTTTTTCTTGTGTGGTCCTCACCTCTGAGGGTGCTGGCATGAAGGACTTACATCGAGAATGATGACATGCTAACGCACATCATAGGCAAGCACCAAGCAGTGCCCTTCCTGACCCGTGAGAGCCTTGCCCCCTACTGTCCATACTTCCACCAGCAGCAGTGCTACAGGTGCTTTCGCTTCCTGGAGCATTCCTCCCCCCAGAGGAGGAGACCATCCTTTGGAATGCTCAATCCTCCTCACCCCGACTGACCCCCAACAACTCAGGCATGTTCCCAAACCCAGGTTGCTGGCATGGTGCAAGGTGTGGCATCCAGCACCTCAACTCTCAGCACCACTGGGCAAGCTGGGTTAATCATTTCTGATGACCTGAAGGTAGTTAAACAGTGTGATAAAGTAGCGGGTAGGGCTAATGGGATGCTGGGATGCATTGGCAGTGGAATCACCAGCAGAAAGCGGGAGATAATAATACCCCTGTATAGATTAGTGGTAAGACCACACCTCGAGTACTGTGTCCTGCTCTGGAGGCCCCATCTCTAAAAGGACATAGATAGGGTGGAGACAGTACAAAGTAGTGTGACCAAAATGGTGCAGGGCCTGCATCAAAAGCCCTATGAAGAAAGGCTTAAGGAATTATATATGTACTCCCAAGAGGAAAGGAGAGAAAGGGGGGATATGACAGAAACACTCAAACACCTCACAGGTAAAAGCAAGGTACAGGAAGGTAGCATTTTCCAAAGAAGAAGATTCTCAGGGACATGGGGTCACACTATGAAGCTGAAAGAGGAGAGGCTCAGAGGAAATGTAAGGAATACTTCTTCACAGAGAGGGTAGTGGACACATGGAATAGTCTCTCAGTGGAGATGGTGGGGTCTGTAATGGTTACATTATTCAAGAATGCATGGGATTGACACAAGGAGATCTTAGAAGTAAGGCAAGGGGTGAAGACTGGAGACCAAGTAGGATCTGCGGTGACACTGTAGGTAGGGAAAATAGCACAGACTAGGTGGGCCAAGAGGTCCTTATCTGGAGACAACTTCTATGTTTCTATGTTTCTATTAGCAAGCTAATTCATGTGTTTGACTTTACTGTTTTATTTATTTCAGTGGTTAAAAAGGTGGTATCCAAAATATGAGAAATCCTGAAACTAATCAGTTAATTGCTATGGTACAGTACGTGGCAATTTACTCAGTTACTGCAGTTCAAAGAACATTGTTATTTAAGACTGTTCAGTTGATTTAGCAGCTAAGTCCTTTGTATATGAAACTAGGTGGTGACGTTGAAGTGCCTTTAGTGGGTCTGCCTCCTGGGATTGTAGCCAGTCCAGTCCTGTTTGGAGCCTAGAAATTGTGTGAAAAATCCAGTGTGGACACCCCTAATATATGGAAAAAAGCAACAGAAGGAATCGTTTCTAACACATTCAACAAAACATCCCAAAGGATATTAAAACATGACTCACTCACAAATGATAGTGACTGTTACTCTGAAAAATAAAACAATGCTACTAATAATTACCACACACATACAATAAATCAAGAAAACTAAGAACAACCAAAATCTTAGAGCGATATAAAATATATTAAAATAAAATAATAAAAAACATATTTCAGTCATATTCACCCCTTGGGTACCTACAAACATACTTTTTAGTTGAAAATCTGAACAGACCAGAATTAGGGTCCGACCCACAAAGGGATACACACCTGCGGAGGGTGCCTGTTAGGGCTGGTGGTATTCAGAGGTCTTGCTTCACACATGCAAAGAACTACATGCATCCACAGCCCTGTGCAGATTACAGTTGCATGCTAGCACTTGATTCATGAATCTCTGCAGTGTGGAGTGCCATCAGAGGGAGTGCAGGCTACATGGGACAAGAACCTGGTATAGTTATTATTGTATAAGTGCCCCTCTGCCTGGCTGCGTAATGTCTCCAGGGGCCTGATCAGTCTCCATCCCATCTGCCCCCAAGCATCTTATAAAGGCTTTTTTACAGTGGCCATTTCTACTTGGGTGTAGAACCGCACTGGTATACATTTGCATGTGTAAGCTGCGCAGATGTCAAACCAGTGTGACTCTTCTGCTCCTCTCTCCGGATGAGGAGATGAACTGGTGTAGGTTGCCATGGCCCCAAGAGCTGTAGAAACAGAGGTCATTCTCCTCACTGCCTGAAAGTAATTTAGCATCACAACACGCAGGGTACTCGTTGCAGGATGGGTCCCACAATGCAGTGGAAGTCTGTCGTTAGGTGTGGTACACCACTTGCTTCATAAATGACCAGCTGAATACTGACTCTGGTGTAAGCTGCACTGGTGTGTAACAGCTTGGTTAGTGTAAACAGGGTCCACTTCCCCTTTATGACTGGGAACAAGGAAAATGATTTCCATGCAATTGTGTTCAGTAATAATGAATGATAATTTTATTTATTTAGTTTTTGTTGACCGGGTAAGTGCACTACACAAATCCTGCCTATTTTCAGGCACGACCCAGGGGAAGGGGATACAGATGAATTCCAACTGACCTTGAACCAGATTAAGCTGTTGGGGGTATTTTTAGTGAATGAGGGAAATTTGGTCAGGACACCGGGGAAATTCCCCTACTCTTTTGGAGAAGTGCCATGGGATCTTTAACATCTACCACCAATCCAGGCAGCTGGGACCTCAGTTTAACATCTCATTTGAAAGATGGCACTTCAAAAGTGCAGCACCCCTCTCATGCTCCACTACAGTGTCAGTACTGGGATATTAACACAAGTGCCAGATGTGGGACTTGAACCCACAGCCCTCTGATTTTCCAGCCTCAGAGGCAAGTGTGCTACCTACTGAGCCACTAACTCCACTATGAGAGAGGACATACAGAAAATTTAGGAACTAAGTGGTTGAATTCCATCAAAATATTGTATTTTTAAAAGTTTTCATGAGTAATGGAAAACTGCTTAAATTCTGAAACAGAGATAATTTCATTTTTCCAATATTGCTTAAATATGTAGTCACACTGGTTCCCTTGCATATGACATAGGCTTCAAACCCACTTGTTTGTAGCCCTCAGATCTTATCTACACACTAATTTAGTGTAAGATCCAAATATGTTTTGTCTTCTGATCTGTCATGGCACCATGATTTTGAATGCAGTAGGAAGGAACTGTGCTGTAGGGAGTTAGGCAGTTCTGTTCTTTAATGTTCAGATCATTCCTCTGATCTCAACAAATAGAAAACATTGGGCCACTTGCTTTCCTTCTGAGCATCAATTCAAATAGTAAAATAAAGTCAATAAACCATTTCAAAACAAAATCTAAACTCCACCACCAACATAATATGAAAGGGTAAAAGGCACGAAGGTTTCTTTCGATATACCACTTGGCGGGAATAAAGATGCAACAAGAAAAGAAAGAATGAAAGAAAAAAAGACACTTTTGTTTGTATTATCAGCCTTTTCTTCCATTCATTTCATGTCTTTGTTTCACCATGTGAGAGTGAAGCTGCTGAGAACAAGTTCTCATTAACAATGGTGACCTGGACAAGAGGCAGTCAAAGCTGCTGTAAAGATAGAAGCATTTAGTTTCCAGGAGCAATAAACCACACAAAGACCAATAAGAGGGTCATTTACATTGCAAACATTTACGTATTCTGAAAGCTATGATAGCTAGATAGATGACATTAGACAGACAGACAGATAGATAGATAGAGATCTAGACATATAGTATAAACAATAGGTGTGCAGACATATAAATAGGAACAAATGAGGTTTGTACAGAACAAGCATAAGGTTATCTTGCTGGATATAGACAGAGGCAGATCCTAGTTATATCTAAGAACACTGGGCTCTGCATGAACGATAAGCAGTGTGCACGCAGGTGTGCAACATGTGTACATAAGAACATAAGTGCAGAATGCAAGCACAGCACAGCGGAGAGACATGCACGAATTGCATGCCAAGGTACATGTAGTCAGCCTGCAAGCAGATGCATGTCCACTGCGTGATGCGTGTGCGGAGTGTGTGGTCACTTAGCAGCATGCGTAGCATCCCTGAACATGCATGCATGAATCCAGATAAGATAGCCAGGTGTGTGCTGTGAGGCATGGACACTTATGGCAGGTGGAGGGCTGCTGTAAGTGGCAGCTCACCGTGGCAGGTAATGGCTCCCACACAGGAAGGGGTGCCATGGAAGGGGATGGATGTAGGAACACCATAGCAGATATGACTAGGGCCATCACCATGAGGCACACAACCAGCAACAGTATAGGAACCCCCCCCCTCAGGAAGACTGGCACACAGGTGTGTAACTGACATGTACAGTACAGTCCCGGCAAAGGAAGGTGGCACCTGGGCAAGATAGTATCGCCATCAAACACAGTCACTACCATGGGAACAACACCCACCCCACACAGTCCACATAGGTGGTCCCCCCAAACACATGACCCACAGTGCACAATGCACACATCACCCAACCCACAAGAAGACCCACACAGAAGCCCCAAGGCCCCTCCACATGTGCCCCAGCCACCCACAGCAGCACATAAACCACTGTGATGGACACAAAGAACAACACAGGTGTAAGAAAATAAAATATGTTTTAGAAAACCATGTCACTGTAACAACAGAGTATAAGAAGAATCATTATGAAATACAACCAGGTACAGTGCAGTACACAAACAAGAAAGGAAGTGTACACCAGCACACAGTCCAAATATATGAAAAAAGTCCAAATATATGAAAAACCAAAAAGACAGCATTGCGGGACTAGCCGGAATTGTCATGTATGCCACCCATCAGTGCCAGGGTGGTGGACCAGTCCTACTCCCCCTCCTCCTGGGAGTCCTCACTTGAACCAGGTGGCATAGTGTCAGTAGAGGGCCATGGCAGCAGCACCATGTGGCGCAGTGGTCCTCTGTTGCACTGCAAAGAGAAGAATACACAGGGAGGACAGGCATGAGTGAGAGACACATGCTGGGCCCAACAGGCAGAAAACCATGGTACAAGTGTGCTACAGGATACCACACCTACCTTGGATGGCTCTACCTCCTTCCACATCTCTGCGATATATGTATTGTAGTAAATGTCCCTCGACCCCACCTGCACAGACAGAAAGTAAGGCTTCCGGCATTGCCTACGCCTCCTCCTTGGTTGTGTGTGGACCACAAAGGTGACCCTATCTATCTGGTCTTCCCCCGATCAGCACCATCTTGTCTACCCCACCCTGCAGGCAAGGTAATACCTGGATTGGTATCATGATCTGCCAGATGCCACCCGTTGCGGTTGTTAAAGTAGCACTCCTTGGGCACTCCTTGGATACTCTCCACAGTTTGCAGTGGTACAACCCCAGTTGCCCAACCTGTGGCACAGACAGATAGTCATGAGCCACAGCAGCTGCCATCTCCAGCAATGCAGCTTATGGTGTGTGCATGTGACACCCAAGCAGGTATTGTTAGCACACCCATGGGGCCCACCATGCCCACTTAAAGGTACATGCGAAGATTCTGAACAACATAAAGTCCAATGTCCTGACACCTACCTGTCAACAGGTATCCATGGGGGGTTGGACGAGATGTGTCCAGGCTGCCTGATGAATGTGCTCCTACTGGAGGCAGAGCAGGAGCAGCAGTGCCAACAGACTCCATGGCCATAGGTATTTAGGATACATCTGGATGCAAGGACAATGTGAGACACACACTGCATCGAATGCTTCAAGGTTGAATGGAGCACAATCGAACAGGTGTGAAGCATGATCTGTGACAACATCACACCACGGACCTGGCATTTCAGGGAGATGACAGCGGAGACCAAGGTGCTATGTGCACTCTCCTACTATGCCACAGGGTCATTCCAGAGGGTGTCAAGTGACATCATTGGCGTCATTCAGTTATCTGTGTCCAGGGTGCTGGTGCAGATGACAGATGCCCTGATTGTCCATGTGCAGGAGCACATTAGATTCCCCATGTCTGAGGCCAATGTTCATGCCACTAAACAGGAATTCTATGACATGCATGGCATGCCCAATGTACTCAGTACAATAGGTTGCACCCATATAGGGATAGTGGCACTGTCCAAGAATGAAGAGGCATACAGGAACAGAAAGGGGTTCCACAGTATAAACTGTCAGGTTGTATGCGACGTGGATGGGCATACCCCTACCATTACGTTCTTACTCCTTGGTCTTGATAATTCCACCCATAAAGTATCATGATAAGATTCAGCATCTTCGCTACATGGGACCTGTCTACACTGAATTTTTTTTATTTTTAACATATCCCAATGCAGAAATAGTTTGAATGAAATGCGGTTCTCATAGTAGTAACTCCTGATTGGCTGATTGAGGCCAATCAAATGTGACTTCTCACATAGGAGGATGAGACAATAATTTTGAAGTAGTTGGTGAGGGGACAGAAGTGTTAGCAGTAGGCTGTGCCGCCACGACAAGGCCCTCGCCCCCACTGACTCAGGTTATACTAATAAAAAATACAAAGCAGGAATTTATGCTTCAGGGTGGAACCTGTGTGGCTAGTGGGGGAGCTAGCCATTTTGGTGGGTTTGTAGAACTGTTGTCAGTTCACCTGCATGTGTGTGGCAGAGGTGAGCTGTGTGTGTGAGTTTTGCAGATTATGTGCTGGGTAGGGAACCCAGGCATGTGTGTGGGTATCTGGAGATGTCAGTGACACAAACTGGGGTTGAAATGTTATATTTTTGCCCTATAAAAACATTACCTGAGCATACAACACTTGCATAGGTGGTGTGGATGGCTGGCAGTGCTGGTTTCTGGGGTGTCTGTTCTCTTAGGGGGTATGGGGGACTGCTGTGTTGCTGACAGAGCAATCTGTGTTCACTTGGGTGAGGTGGGAGAACTTTCAGAGATGAGTTTTTAATGTGTTTGAGCTCAGACATGAAAACTAGGAGGCTCCCTTTTCATGGAGACCAAGTGAAAAAGTAGCCAACTTACTGTGGGTGCTATTTCTGGATTTGCCTATTCATTGCGAGATTTGTGTGTCTCTCCATTAGAATCCCCACTAGTAACTTGTGGATTTTTTTAGTGGGATGCACTTTGTTTACAAAGAAACCAATTCAGGCAGTTACATGCTAGATAGGACTGAACCACAGGAGTCCACCTTGGTGCCTGGTGGTTTGGCTTAATTCACATCTGAGCTCTGACAGACAAGCTTTGGTACATGGGGCTAAGGGATGGGTGCCATTGTGATGCTGCTGCTGCCATCACACCTGAAGGGTGGGAGCTGCAGTAATACTGCTGTTGAACTTGGAGGATCGATGAAAGACTGCTGCTGCCATCTTGCTTGGAGTTGCAAGATGAAGTCTTCATGAATGCCGTGCCTTAAAGTATGTGCACTGTTGCAGATTCATGCTGATGTTGAATAACCAGCCAACACTGACTGCTACCAGCACCTTATGCTTGTTCCTTTGCTGCACTCATCAAGTTAGTAGATGTGGGTGTCTGGTTCTGAGTTTCTGAGTCAAGATTAGGTCCAATGACAATTTGAGGATTTTTTAAATGTAATTTCCAGGGTATTGGTCATTGGAGGGGAAGGTTAGTGACAAGCTTGGTCATCATGACAAGTCCCCCCCACCCCCAAGACTCAGGTTATTACAAAAAAAAATGTACAGAGCTGGCCTATCTATTCAGTGGTTGGATTTCTGCTTGTGACACCAGCAACTTGGGTATGGGAGTGAGCCCGGGAGCTGGAGGGCAGGCTGGGGAGGAGAAGGTTTGAGCTTCCCAAGGACAGCTAGCCTTCTCCAGGGAGGGAGGGGGCAGTGACTCTGTGCTTGACTGGCCCCAGGCAGAAGTCTGGGGCATAGCAAGCCTGACCTCACACAGAGGGGTGGACATCATGATGTCAGCGCTAGGCGCCTTGATGTCAGGGTGAAGTGATGGCCAAAGAAACAAGGAAAATCTCCCTCCAGCTCCAGGGAGATGGAGTGCTGAGTCCTGCCCCAATGTGCTCCTGCCTGCCTGGCTGCCTCAGGCCCGATGAGACAAGAGACTGGTTCAGGGTGCTCCCCCCGACCCCACCCACCCTGTCCCAATCTGGAGGGTAAACCATGGTAGGATGGGGGACCGGGCCAGTACAGGTAAGGCAGGTTGCAGGGGTGGACTTCATAGGCACCTCCTGATGATGCGGAGCTAGAAAGGATGGGGGTGATAAATAGAAATTGAAAAAAAAAGTACCTTTTAGAGTGGTTCCCAGGTTCCTATCCTGGCTGGAGTCTGAAGACTGGGGTCCTGGGGCACCTGTGAGGATCCTGGTTCCAACTGTGCCTGGGTTAATGTGCCTCTTGTAGTGGCATGAGGCCCAGGTGAAACTTGCTCCAGAAAGATGGACAGTGCCTGGTCTAGACTGTACCAGGACACCTCTTGACATGACATTACTAAGTTGCATCTAAAGGGGGGTGGATTTTCCTCCCCTACCCCAATAAATGTTCTGGTGTTGAGTGTTGCTGCTTCTGACTGCAGCAGAACTGTGTGGGTGGTCATTCAAAAAGGGCACTGAAGGGTCTAAACTATTGTTCCATCTTTGCCCACCATCTGGATTCCTGGCAAAGTGGAGGGAGACAAGGTGAGGTGGACATATCTGATAGTCTACACTCAGTTCAGGGACAGTGCCAGGGATGCAGGATGTGTGTGTGGGTGTCTGCTGGTTTTACTGAGGATGGTCTGGAATGTGTGTATGGGGACTTACTGCATGGTGGGTATTGGTTGGGCTGGTCTTCTGTGTTCATCATTGGATGTTAACTTTCTTTAATGTTGTTTGTACTTAGGTCATATAAGGTACTGCTGGCTGTGAAAATCTGTTCCTGTGACTCCTTGTATTTTTTAACAAGTACAGTTTGCAATCTGATGTTGCTGTTTGATTTGATAAAAAATAATTTATCATGTGTGTGTGTGTGTGTGTGTGTGTGTGTGTGTGTGTGTGCATGTGCATGTGTGCGCATATGTGTGTGTGTGTGTGTGTGTGTGTATACAGCTGGTTTGAGAGGCTAAATGGGTGGGTGTTGTATACTCTTGGATGTGTGTGGGTGAAGCTGGGATACTAGGGGCCAATAAGGGTAAGTTAATGTTTATGCAGTTCTCAATCTGGTGTGGGTTCCTGGTGAGCTTTGAGGATTAAGGGTGAACTAAGTATATGGTTGTGAGCTTGTGTCTTTGTTGGGATAATAATTTTGTTTTTTAATGATTTTAGACTTTAACTTTCCCGCTTGCTGTGAATTTCTGCTGCAAATAATCATTTCTAAAAGGTATGGTCTTCATAAATTATTTTTATTGAGTTCTAGTTCACACAAGATAATGAAGATTGCTCAGAATGTTCTGTACCTAGATCCTTGCTGAACATTTGGTATAGGAAATTTGCTTGGCCATTATTTCTGGACCTGGGTGGGGGACTGGCCATGTTGTTGTGGGGGAGCTGGCCAGGTTCAGTTGGATGGGGTTTGGAGATTGACTGTGATTGGATGGTGTGGGTGAATTGGCCATTTTGCTGCGGTGGTAGGGATTGGCTGCATTGGTACTGTGGTGGAGAGATGGCTGTGTGTATTTGGGAGGAGCTGTCTGAGGTGGCTAGTTGTGGAGGGAGCAGGTTGTGCAATTCAACAATGTGTTCAGGGCTCGAAATATTGCCTTTCTGTATTTCCGTGGAAAAGCAGTTCAAGCTCTGAAAGTGTACTTGTGCAGTCAGCACTTCCATCTAGAAATGCATTTGCTGCAGTGTGGTAGCTTGGTTGCTTGGTTACGATGGCAGTAGTGAACCTCTGTAACATGCACACATCATGCCTGAAGTGGGGGGAGGACTGTTTAAAAAAAAATCCCGAGTGGGCTGAAGCGGGCGAGGGAGATGCAAGCTGGCAGTCAGTGTGTCATTTGCGAAGTATGGGAAGAGAGGCTGCCAGCTAGGACTAAATCTGAGAACAGATCATGTACTGAAGAGAGGTCAAGGAATATGAAGATAGTGTGTCATGTGCTGAAGGGAGATTGTGAAACAGAGCTTGAAAGCCGATAACTTGGCACAAGTCATGCGCTGAAGTGGGCTGGAGGAGGGCACCACAGTTCGCTTAGACAAAGCAGGAGGGGAGCATGGATCTTGTGAGACTTTTGTTGCAAATGTGCTCACAGATAGAAGAGCAGGTGCCAGCCAAACCGTAGACAGCACAGGGACACAAATAGCAGCACTCTTCATGTGGAACAGAAAATGACAATTAAAGCCATTTGGACTAGAAAGGCAGAGTGCCATGGCATCAATGCCCTAGTGCTTCACATTGTAATTGTCTTAGTTTAGTTAAATTTAACACTGTATTTTCTGCTCTGCATGGAGAGTGCGGCCGTTTGTGTCCTGAGCATGGATCCTGGGCTATAGAGATGACTATTAAAGAAAAATAACTTCAGGTCAGGCATTTCATGAACAAAAGCGTGCAGGAGCAGGCCCAAAATACTGTAACTGGTGGAAAAGCAGTGAGGCAAAGGGAAAGGGCCTGGGAGAAGGCTCAGAGACACCAAGAAAAAATACAAAGAAAATAAAAAGCATAGAGAAAAGCAGAGAATCTAGATAGATAGATAAAATCTTTATTTTTGTACAGTAAAAACATGTTGTTAGGGTAAAGTAGAACCCTGTTCGCAAGACAGTCCTGTTGGTTTCCTATATGTAAGCCTCCCAATATTGTTGGCCTTCCTGAAGTGGACCCATGCCCCTGCAGTGCTGCTGATTCCGAACTCCTTCTTCCAGGTGGATTGATGGTCCACGCATGCATGGTTCATGCACCTAGTTTCTGGCCACTGCTGTGGTGATTGAGGTGCTTCTCCAAATGTTTCCATCCTCTGTATTCAACTAGTAGATGTCCAGACACCTGTAGTAGGCTGAAGAAAAGCACCTAAGAAATATATTTTTCAAGTGCTGGTGAGGACTACAGGGAGACATTAAGAATAATTCATTAAGGCTCATGAATATTAATGAGCCAGTGGCTGCATCTGGAGGATTGTGTTTCGGCAGCAGTGACTGGCTGCCAGTGGATAAAAAATTTAAAACTCAGCAATGGTCTGGGAGATCAGGAGGGACTGCTTCTAAGCTTTCTGGAAAATACCTATAAATAGGGATTGTGTGGCTGAAATATATACGTATAAAGTGGGACTTTTCTGGGACTGAAGATCAGCATCCATACTTGTGCTCCCTAACCCCTGAAACAGCCAATAGGAGAGCCAGGATTTCTAGAAGGATTTATGGGACTGATATAAGGCTTGTGGGAACAAAAACAGGAACTTTTGTTGGTGCCATTTCAGTGGACCAATGGGGCATCGAAGGAGGTTAATGAATATTAATTTTCTGGAGAGACATGGGTGTGGACCAATCAGGAGCTTCAGAGTGCTCCCAAAGTCTGAGAGACTTTTTGTTCTGGGGTCAGTCCCTCAGGAACCCATCCTGTGGGAGGCGGCTACAGTACCTGTGAGAGAAATGTTGTATCAAGGGTTGAAAAGGGCTATCCCAGGGGTTGCCAGTCTCCTGTTCCCCAGGGCCCATGGTAGTTTGTGAAACCTTGAGCTCTGAGAGAGCTGTGGAGCCCACTTACATCCAGCTGTGAGAGAGCTGTAAGTGACTGAGATCACAGTGGTGGCAGCACTGTGGATGACTGTGACTTAACAGGGTTAAGGTTTCGTATGAAGAAAAAAGCTTGAGAATTTTAAGAACTGTGTGTTTGCTCTTCAATCTTGTTGGCCACAAAATAAAGGACAAGCTCTACTGGGCCTTTATGAAGTTGTGTTAAAGTCATTTGGTAAGTAGTTGCTCAAGTGAAATCTTTGCCTGATTACTGTTACATGACGGAAACTTCGGTTTTGCTCCAGAGAGAGGGCCAGAGACTTGAGAGTGCTTAACCTTCAGCTGGAAGAGAAGAAACATTGCTTTAGTGAGAGTGATTGAAACAGGAATCTGCCAGATTGCTGCTGCATGAAGGAAACTTTGGTTTTACTCCAGAGAGGGAGCCTGAGATTTGAGAAGAGATACCGCTCCAGAGAGGGAGCTTGAGAGATTTGAACCTGCGACCGGGGGCAGCAGCCCCACCATTTGAGAAGAAGAGAATTGTGAGACTGTTCCAGAAGGGATCGGATGTTTCTGCAGTGCAGAAAGTGCATTGAATCATTTGGACTTCAGAGACTGTATAGGTAGATGCCTAACAAACCACTGTGCTCGGCTGACTTTGAAAATTTGAGTGTAAAGGTCTTTCTGCTTGTTTGGAGTCTGAGAATTTGTACCCATATAGAGAGAGAATTTGTACCTGGATGACAGTGAGAGAAATGTGTACCTGGACAATGAGAAAATTCTAGAAAGATAAAGCGTTAGAGAAAGTGTACCAAGACAAAGATAAAAGTTCTGGAAAGACAGTTTGAGAGGCCTGCCATGTGAAGACTGCCTACAAAGGCTCCAATGGGTGAAGATTGGAAAGGCTTGGCAAGTGAAGACTGGCCTTCATCATAACTCCAATTAGTGACTTGAGTTCTAACAACTACTACAAATACCAGCATGTTATTGTGACTGCAACTGTCTGCAAAATTCCTTGAGAATCAGCAGAACTGTAAGTACCCTGGGCTGTGGTTTTGGGGAAGCCTTCATCATCTATCCAACTAGTCAGAATCAATGGGGTTAATTTCTGGGTAAGATTGTACAAGATCAAATGTTTGTCCAGTTTAAAGTTTAAAAGTTTTACATTTGCTAAAAATGATTGGGGCCCCAGCAGGGGTGTAGCCAGAAATTTCCATTTTGTACACAGTCTCCAACAGTTACACCCTCCCCCCCCCAATTAAAAAATGTACACATCCTTTCCAAATGGCACCCCCTTCCAAACAAGTCAGGCTGTTGTCAGATGATTCCTCTAATCTCTAAAGAGGTTATACATGTATCTGTCTCCTAAACAACAGAAGCTTAAACAGAGACACTCCTCAGTGGCCTACACCAACCCAAATACTACAGATTAGAATAAAAATGTTAACATAAAGGCATATGGTTTGTGACAGGCACTCAACAAAACTGTACACAAATGTGTACAGTGAGTATGCCTGTCTACACCCTTTGGCCCCAGAGAAAGATCCCCTGCTTCTTCTGCATCTGCAGTGTGGTACCAACCTTAGGACTTTAGAAACTTTTGGGCAGTTGCCAAAGGGGAACCAGGTGCACCCGCTGGTGGGAGGTGGACATTTGTGTGGGGTAAAAGTGCTGCAACAATGAATAAAGTGTTACGCTACTTTTCTCCTATTCCCCCTCTCCCCAAATAAAACACATTAATTGTTAGTGTTACATGATGGTACAGTATCTTATTGCAAAAGGTATAAATTGTTGGTTGTATGGGGAAGGTATTTGGGGGCAGCTACTATAATTTCCTGGGGGTGTTAACTGGAAATTTGTTTCCTGGTATTCCAGGCCACTACCCCAGTTGGAGGCACCAAGTGCACTTATGGTTCCATTATCTTTAGTACCCCCAGAACCTAGGCCGGCCTCCTCGTGGCGTATCCAGTGAGGATCCGAGGGCCTTGAACAATGGCCAAAGGTGAGTGCATAAATAGTCAGGCTGTTACATAAATGCTACACTAAAATACAGCATGGGGTCATGATGTCGCAGCCGAAACCATGCAACACAACAATGCCACACACAAAACAGTGTGTTCCAAAACAAGTTCGGGGAAAACACCAACCATACACGTAACAGCACACAAGGCACAAAAAAACTTGGTATCTTTTGTTTTTGTGGGGGGTTCCACCCCTGCACCCCCTGATGTAGGGGACTTTGCCACCCACAAACCCCCAGACTTGATATATCTAACTGTGAGGTAGTGTGGACTTTGGGGATGGGTTGAAACACTGGAGGGGGAAAAGATTTTTATTTTTTTTTTAAACCTGCAGCAGCTAGGATCTGAACCACAGTCCCAGATCTCCCACACCACCAGGTGCAGATGCCCTAGCCACTCCACCATGGGAGAGACTCAAACAGGTATCACACCGGCAGCCTCTTTGATACTCCTTCAGATCATCATACAGCAACAGGAGTAGTGGTTCTTACCATATGCTGAGCTACCCTTGTTGATGTAGAAACTTTCACGCTATAGGCAGCATGGTCTTTCATGTGCTATTTAGGCAGCACTATATTGACCCGACATCCTAAAATACAATACAGTATTGGAATACAGTGGAGATTAATGAAAGACACCGCTCAACTAACAACGCCCTTGTTAGTCGAGCGGTATCCTTCATTAATCTCCAACTGGCCATCTTAAGATATCAAATTGGACACAAAATCGAGACCCATTCATTTCAATGGGGCGTGTCCCCAAGCTCTCCCTCAGTGGACGTCATAGGGCGGGGGCATGTTCAGCAGTCAGAAACTTCAAGAATCTGCTGGAG
Source organism: Neoceratodus forsteri (assembly GCA_016271365.2). Taxonomy (NCBI): domain Eukaryota; kingdom Metazoa; phylum Chordata; order Ceratodontiformes; family Ceratodontidae; genus Neoceratodus; species Neoceratodus forsteri. The sequence continues at coordinate 828,091,249 of CM028131.1, forward strand.
CATCTTCTCATGGCTGAAATATGATCTCTTATATCAAAATACATACCATGGATTAAATATGAAACAGTGCAGAATGACGTTCGCCCACCTAAGGTATGCAATAATATAAGGCAAGTTGCTGAATAGTAAAGTGATAAAATCACTTTGAATGGTAATATATGTGTCTTCATTATGAATTTCTTTCTAGGGACAGCTTGTTCTATAGCTGCTCCACTTGGCTCACTCATCCACGGTCTGTAATTATCTGCAATATTTGTCAGTTCATTGTTTTAACTTCTAGGGCCAGCTTCTGTAGCTGCCCCTCTTGACTCTCATCCATTGTGGCCTGTGATTAAATGATAATATTTGTGTCTTGACTATGAATTTCTGGGGACCGCTTGTTCTGTAGCTGCTCCACTTGATTCACTCATCCATGGTCTGTAATTAACTGCAATATTTGTCAGTTCATTATTTTAACTTCCCAGGCCAGCTTATGTAGCTGCCCCTCCTCTCGAATCTTTCATCCATGGTGGCCTTGGATTTGTTTCTTCTTTAACTTCTGGGGCCAGTTTCGGTAGCTGCTCTTCTCAACTCTCATCCATGGTGGCCTGTGATTAAATATCTGTGTCTTGATTATGAATTTCTGGATCTGACTTGTTCACTAGCTGCTCCACTTGACTCACTCATCCATGGGCCCATAAATAACTGCAATATTTGTTTCTTGACTATTGGTACTGATCGAGAGAAATCGGTCATGCATCTGATCTTGGATTATTTATACGTTTCTCAGGCTTTCATCTTTACCTTCTAACTAGTCTAAACATGCACTTTGCAGTATCTTGGAAATAGTCCTGAACCTAGGCAACATCTTTGTCTTATGTTGCAGCTTTGTGTATCTTTGTTTAAACTGTGGTTCACTTGTAGTTCTTTGGAGACAACTGCACTACATGTCAAAATGGCAGCATAACCACCACAGAAAATGGCAAAGATCTGTAGCATCAGTGTGAAGGACCATGCAGTACAATTCAAATGTTATGGCATGTATGAAGAAGGAAGAAAGATGTTCTGCTGCTTCCGTGACTACATATGGGAGGATGCTATTGTAGATCATCATAACAGCAAAAAGCATACGAAAAATGAATGACTAAAGAATGTCATAAATGCCAGACAGAAAACCTTGCATTCTAGCTTTGGTTCCACCACTTCTGCAGCAGCTGCACAAGTGGAAATTGTGGTGGACACTTTAAAGGCTTGGTGTTGTGCCAACATTCCAATTGCAAAGCTGGATCAGCCCTGTCTCAGAGATTGGATGGGAACATACAGAAAAGGAATTGGAGCACTTCCAAAGGTGGATACACTGTATCAAAACTACTTGCCAAGATTTAAAAAGCAAATGGAGGAGGCCCTTACTGAGAATGTAAGAAGGAAGACTCTTACACTGAACTGTGATGAGTCTACTGATACAGACACTCGCCGCGTTCTGAACATTATTTTTGTGATATAGGGTGGCAAGTTTTATATTGCCAACATGATAGAGCTGACAGCAGTGAACCATTTGACAGCTTTGCAAATGGTCATGGAGACACTACAAACGTACAACATTGGAATGGAACAAATGATTGCATTTGTTAGTGATAATGTAGGATACATGGTAAAATGTGTTAATGATGCTCTTAAAGGCATTATTGGAGACCACATTACGCATGTTGCTTGCGGGGCACATGTGTGATCCCTGGAAGGTGACACATGTATAGGTCACTTTGAACTGGTCAACAAGCTGGTCATGCAAATCAAATTTGCTTTTCAGCAGTCCCCAGAATGGAAGAGGGAATACATTGCATTTATGGAGGAGGGGAGTATAGAGAAGAAAAAAAAAACATTGCCTCCAGTTCCTATCCTTACCAGCTGGAACACTTGTTTCAAGGCTGTGAAACACCCACTCTATCCACCTACAGTATCTCAAAGATTTCTTCAAAGAAGATCTGAGTGATGCCAACTCCATAAAATCCTTGGGCACATTATTTGAAGAGTGGTTTACAGTGCCCCAGGTGCACATAGCATTCATTGTTGCAGAAAATTGCACTGATTTCTCTGAGACAATAGAATTGCTGCAGTCCAAGTACAAGCCCTTATCTGTGTCAATATATGACACACTCACCAAAATTTGTACCCGCTTGGAGGCAGGAATGTATAAAACTGGACTGTTTGGAGAAAACTAATGAGATTCTCAGCCATCTTAGGCCCCGGATCAAGCCGGTCCAAGTGACCTTTTTTCCAAAGGCATTTTTTGGTAGCATTGACAAAACTGGCAAATCACTTTGGGTCCAACCCATCAGTTCTCTTTCTTAAAAGCTGCCTTATATTGGACCCATTCAATCTGGCAAAACTGAGCAGGGACTTCCAACAATATGCTGAGGAAATGTCCCTTTTCAGCCTGCACAGCAACTCTGCTCTGAGAAGTGTATATAAAGCAGGACTTAAAAGAGCACCTGGAATGGTCAGATTTTGATGTCTGGCAGTATTAGATTTCAATGGAAAGTCTTCTACCAGTACTAGCCAGAGCAGCCCAACAAGCAATTTGGGTACCTGTCTCCAGCGTGGATGCAGACCAGTCCTTGTCTGCGTATGAGCAAATCCACATGGATCAGTATAGGAACCTATTGGTGAACAATTTGAAGAAATTATCTATGTCGATGTATAATAACTGACAAAGTATAGTTGACTTTTTCATGGTATTCTGCTTTTATTATCATAGATATACATTTCATTGAGCTTTAGTTTGGTTTTAACCTTTTATTTTGACACTGTTCAACATTTTATGTACCACGTTTTAAATAGGCTTCAGTTCTGTTGTATTGTTACACATCTCCTTATTTCAGTTCCATTTCTTGCACTTTTCTGCATATTTATGCAGATTTGAATTGTATTATGATTTATTGTACAGTGTTCTGTACTTTATACCACTTTTGTATATTTGGGGTATATATTTGTATATAGATCTTGTTTATGAGTAGTTCATGTGTTTTGCAGGGTTTTCTATAATTTTCTACATTTTTTGTATACCACTTTTGCACATTTTACTGTATTTACAGGTGTTAGTTTAGTTGCACATCGTTGTTTTGTTCCACTGTTTTGCATGTTTGTATCTGTTTGCACATTTCTATTATGAACACTATTTTATTGTATTTACAGATTTTAGTTTAGCTGTACATCATTACTTTGTTGCACTGTTTTGCACATGTTTGTACATTTCTATTATAAACACTACTTTTTCTTACTTACAGTGTTGTAGTTCATAATTTCAACGTATTCAGTAAATATTTTTCTATAATCATGAATCAGTTGGTGACCCATAAAGGCACATTGAGAGAAGGCTAGCTTCTGTATGTTATTCTTGGGGGGAAGGGGGCACTACATGATACAAAGCAGGCAAAAATTGACATGCGCACATGCACACACATACAGTATATACGATATACACATATGGCATGCACATTTGGATTACTAGGATGATAAAGATGGATAATAGTGGTAGGATTGTATACCTATAGGAGACAAAGCAAATGGTTGTACAGGTTGAGCTCATCTATATAGGTCATATTATAAGTACTTTTTTTTTTTGTTAACTCTTTTTATGTCTGCCGGCCCTGGTACTTTGTCAGGCATCTTCACTCACCGCCAATGCATACCACCCACCTGAAGCTACCCCACTGGGAAATTGGGGGCACTCCCCTACCTACCTGGTCCTGCAGGGCACCAACATCGGAACCAAGAAAAGGCCAGGGGACCGGGAGAGCCAAAGGGTTAATCTCGGCATTGGGTGGGTTGCGGTGTGGAACGGGAGGTGCCATCACCTATCCAAGGAGGGGGGCTTTTTCCATAGGTGTTGCCCCTGGAGTGTGGACATGCAATGACGTCTGTGCAACTAATGTGCTGATGTCAGCCGCTGCTCCAACCCTCAGTACAGCATCACTGCTGCAGTGTCACCGATCTTCATTGGGAGCCACCGGTGAGAGATGTATGGCCCACAACCCTCTTCAGGAGAGGACAGCTGTCCTCTAGATGCTCGATCTTCTACCTCCCCAGCTGACCCTCAGTGGCCCAAGTCGGTTCCCAAACCTGGGTCACCGACATGGCAAGAGAAGTGGCGTCCAGCTCCTAAACCCTCAGCAGCACTGGGCTGGCTATTATAAGTAACTTTTAATATGTACAAAGGCTGATGTACAATAGCAGAGGTCAAAATAGCTAAAATGCATGCCAGCAGAGTAAAAAAATGAAACACCGGTAAAAACAGATTTTGGTTTTGCTGGCACTGTTGACAATACCATTTTGTTCCATCTGCAAAATGGAATTTGCCTTTTCTCAGTCATGGTAAACCAGTGTCCTTGCAGATGGCATATTCACCAGCTTGTGTGCTAAGTACCCTGATTCATGTCACGATGCATTCACACTTGACAGGTTATGTCTCAGTACCCTTCTCAGTTCTGGTTGGATTGATGGATGGCTATTAGTTGAGTATAAGGTGGCAACATGTCTGAGACCATGCAGCATCCCATCAACAGCACCTTGATTGTGTGTTGTCTGTGTCCCCTGCATAGGTAACAGCAGATACCTACTATGGCCGTATCTGAAGACACCATTCCTATAGCCACATGGCACTGCCTAGGAGGTGTATAACAATGCCCACAAGAGAACATGTTCTGTCCTAGAGAGGACTACTGGCCTTCTGAAGATGAGGTTCCATTGTTTGGACCATACAGGTGGTACAATGATGCTGTCACTGGAAAGGGCATGCCAGGTGTTTACAGCATGCGCTATTCCCAATAACATTGCTGTAAGATGCCATGTACACATTCTGATGGATGTACAGTGGTGTGTTCTGCCTGATGTGGATGATGGGCATCCTGTCACGGGAACAGAGACACTGAGTGGACGTGCAGAACATGATGCCTTTGTACAGAGCTCATTCCACCCGTAGTGATGACCACTACCAGGTAGCAGCCTTGACAGACATGGGACATGTACGACATCATCCATAGTGTGATTGTCCACTGCATGGGGGATACTGTATGTGTGTGTCAATGGTGAGGATGTCACTGTGTCATGGCAAGTGTGGGTGGCGGACCTGGTAGGGGGCAGGTGCACAATGATGACATATACCATTGAGTGCACACCACCAATGGGGGGGGTGGGGATACTGTTGTGTGCTTGGGGGTATGTGTGTCTACATGGTGTCATATGTGTGTGTGTGTGTAGGGGCCTGGTCAATATGGAGGGGTGTTGTATGCTTGTGTTGTGTGATGGGGGTTAGCTGTACAATGGTGAGGGGTGTATAGCTGTTGTGCATGATGTGTGTGCTATGGGGTGCCACTGTGCTTGTGTAATACAGTGCTTTTACACATTTGAGGGGTGTTTCACTGCCTTGTCCTGTCGTAGGGTGTCTGCCTCAGGCATGCAAATATCCGTGTGCCCAAATGCCGAGAGGGTGCTTGTGCACATCTGAAACCACATTGGCACACAGCTGTGGGTGTGGATACCATCTGCTGTGCCTTCGTCTCACCCTCAGGTGCTAAGCTGTAGCTGTCTTGGTGGTCATGCGTTGTAGTTGGTGGGGGAACATTGCATGCTGGCATGTTGCCATTGCTGTAGTGGGGGGCTGGTTCCCTGTGTGTCAGATGTGTTCAGTTCTGCTGTTACTGTGCACTTGGACTCCACCTACAGGGTGCTGTCAGTGTACCATATCTGGGTGTCCTTTAGCACCTCATCAGGCAACATGCTGCTGAAAGATGATGGTTGGGCTTTGGCCACATGACATGGGGTGGACACTGTCTGGTATCGTTTTACCGACTCTGCCACGATGTTGTCCATGAGGCATTCCTGGAGGTTGCCGAGCCTGTCTATCCCACGCTGCATGCCCCACACCTCGTCTGTCACACTCAACAGTGCCTCTGTGTTTCAGGTCTGTGCCTCCAGCCTATCCTGCTCCAGCTACTGCACCTCAGTGTAGTAAGTGTGCAGGACACCTCGGGTGCACAGTCTCCATGGCCGGCTTGTTGGCCATGTTGATGGGTCCTCATCACCACTGTCCCCAGGGGGTGTTGTTGCCATCTTGCAATGGACCATGGTGCTCAGACATGCATGGTCTGTGCCACTGCAGGTGAGCAGGCCCATTGGGTATTCCTCTGTGGTGCTTTTGGGCCAGTGGGGTGTGGGATGGCTGTCATGAATGATGCTCTGTTCTTCCATTTCCTTGTCCTTCTCCTCTGACCCCTCATTTATCCATCCCTGTGTGCCTTCCATGTCTATCTCCATTTCCTTTTGTGTCTCTGTCTCCTGCTTGGTACCTGAGGATGACATGGGTATGGTATGATAGCTATGCCAGGGAACCTGTTGGTGCTGATCATTGCTGTGGTCTTTGTGCACTTTGTATCCTACCTGTGCCATCCTCATCTTTCTGATCATCTCTGCATCCGACCAACTGTGCTGTTGGGCTCTAGGCAGGCAGTGGCACCCCTGTGTTGTGTGTCCCTCTATGCCGGGGTCTGTGGGATGTAATACATGGCACTTAGCACATGCATGGGGTACACACTCTCAGGACTCCTGTTCCTGCTAGCCCTGCATACCTGCCAATGTGTCTATGACTGCCTTCTCCCCATGTAGGCCTTCTTCTATGATGGTGTTGGCAACCATCCTTTCTATTAGTATCAAGGTTAGGGCTCAGCTGGGTGGGCCACCACCCATGCCCTGTCATGCCCCTGCACCTGTTGTGAGTTTTTTCTTCACTGCTGAGCACAGACCACACCATTTGTATTTTACAGCTACCAGTGTCCTTGCCTCTGGCCTGGCAGTGTTTGCATTGGCCTGGATGTCCAGCCACAGCTGTGTGATTGTCTCCGGGGCCATCAATAGGGATTGTGCCATGTACAATGTGATGTAATGGGTCTAGATGTCAGATACCATTGACACCAGCTGTCCACCTATGAAGTTCAAGGACTGGGTACATTCCCTACCTTGGTTACGGTCACCTCCACAGCGTTGTCCAACACTATGGCCTGCCCCGCTGGGCATTGCTAGTTGGAGTATTGAGTCCTGTGCATCTCTGCCACGATCCACCATTGTCTCCACTTTGTTTGCTATCAGCTATTCACTTATGCACCTCTGCGTGGGGGTGGACTGCTTGCCCAAAATGGTGGGGTCAAGGGGAGGATCCATGTATTTTTGGCCTGTCTCGTATGGTCTGCGTGGAGCACTGCATGTCTCCTGTGGTTCCGCTTACAGGCTCTGAGGCTACTGCGCATCCACTGGTGTATGCCGTGTTCCCTGATTGCCTTGTTTGCTGCATAGCTGAGCGATTGCATTTCTGACCCGTTTCTGTGTACTTTGCACTCCTTTGTGCATAGAGCCTACTGTGAGAGATGAGGTAGGACCATTTCAGGTAGAATTTCAGGTGTCTCTGAAGGATATGCAGCTGTCAGTAGAGGACCAGTTATATAATTGTCTTCCAAAGGTATAAACAGAAGATACATTACATATTTCTCATGTGATGAGCATGTCCAATCTAGGATACATTACCTGGTGGAGGAAAAGATAATAGGTTCTCACATTTAAGAAGGTGAGTTGGTAGTTAGACATTATAAATACAATACTAATTTTTAGTAAGAACCATTTTATTAGGTCATGTAAGACAGATTTGATCAATACAGTATAGCCACCATTAACTAATTTGTCTTATGATAAAAAGTATCCCACATGGTCAGTGCTTTAGACTGACTGCCCTCTAGTTGGAAAGTGAAGTATGATTTATTATAATATAGGGTATACAATTAGGATCAAACATTTTGTTTGACTGAATGAAAATCTGTCTTAAAAGATAGTACGGTATACTGTTTTTTGTCACATAAGGTCTCTTCACTCTCACCATAGACAAGGATGAGTGTGGATATACTTACCCCACTTATTCCCTCTTCCACTTTATGACAACCCTTTAGCAGCTATGATCCTTAGTACTGATTATAAGAAAACTGACTACTTAACAGTTTACACTGCTACTATGGATCTTGGCCAGAATTATTCCAAAAGCCTCCTAGAGGGAAGTTTAGGTTTTGTGCTCTTACTACTTGCATTGACAGGTGATTTAGAGCCCAACCCTGGAACCTCTCCTGTTTTACACAACTTAAAATGAATAAGTACTAATCCGGGAGAGGGGGTCATGCACAACTGTGACTGGCATGGCAGCTTGAGAAAGTAGCTCTGCATTGCCGTGTAAAATCTGGTGTCTTTCTTCATTAATTTTGGCCTGTCTTATAAGTTTTTACTAATCTTACCCTGTGGAGTCATCAAGGTACCTGGCGGTTGCAGTTATATCCTTTGGGAGCTGCTCATTTATACCGGTCAGTCAGACTGCATCATTCAAAGTGTTTTGGACAGCGTGACCGAGAATGGCATCAAACAGATCTCATGTAGCAGTAGACCCGGCAGATCTCTCTGATATCCGGGCGATGCTGCAGTCTCTTGTGAGTGATATTCCTGTTATTAAAGACTCTATGACCCGTCTAGATCAAAGAGCTGAAACGGTGGAACTGTAAGTGGCAGACACTGCTTTCTTCGCTTCTAAGGTGGAAACAGAATCAGCAAGACAGGCCAACAGGATAGCTAGTTTAGAACAACAAAGCTAACTCCTTGAGCTCAAACTCAATGATTTAGAAAATAGAAATAGACAGAATAATGCATGTATTGTTGGGGTACCGGAAGGATCGGAGGGGACAAATATGTGTTTGTCTCTTCAAATGCTTACACCAAAACCCTTGAATTATCAATGGGACTTCCTTTCGAGGTGGAATGGGCCCACCCATCAATATTATAGGAATCATAGGAATAATACAAGTCAGAAGCGGTAGCCATATAGACTCCACCAAAACTTGCTGGTAGTGAAGGCTGCACCAGTGAGTGTAAATATTTGTCTTAAAAGATTCCATTGTAGGACTTTCAGCTATATGTTCTGGTAAGGAGTTCCAGATATTAACTATTCGCTGATTAAACCAGCTACCTCTGGTAGTAGTGTTACATAATTCACCCCTCACCTGTATATCATGTCCCCTTAGGCTTCTGTTTGCTACCTTGATCTTGAGCCCCAGACATTCCCATCACTAGGACCTAAGTCAGCTAGGACCCCCCCAACCCAGCATAGCTTATTTCCTTCGATTTTCCATTAAAGAGCAAATCCTACATCTGGTGAGGGAAAAAGGAACTCTTAAATGGAATAGACATACAATATATATTTTTTAGGACTTTTCTAGTGACGTTGCAGCTAAGAGGAGGCCGGCTTTTGTGCCCATTTGGAAGGAGCTGGCGCACTACAAAGTACAGTATTCTATGCGGTACCCTGCTATGCTGCAAGTTTTCTGGGACAGCAGCTGGCTAAAATTTGAACATCTTCATGAGGCGCAACAATTTGTGACCAATATTAAGCAATGGTCTAAAACTGGCTAATTTCCTCCGAATACTGTTTCTACTCCTGCTTCCCTCAATGCTATGTCACTGCATCCCTCTTTGGATCAGGCCCAATCTGCATCCTCAAAGGTATCAGCTATACCTCCATATCAACAAGGGCCTGTGCCTGCTTCTCAGTTACCCAAAAGGGGAGATTCGATTAATAATCCTAAGCCAAAGAGACACTAGGAGGGAAAGAAAAGTACTGGAGCTAAGCAGTCGCTCTTTCCTGTCTCAGATGGCCCTTTCTTAGGGCAGAACACCTCAATACCCTCCTCAATACCTGCCACATCGAACCCTTCTGGATGGTCTAAAACCCCTGACTCAAAGCACCCAAGACTTTCTCCTAACCAGTCCCCCAGAAAATCTCAATCACCAGACATGGACTGGGCTGACTATTCAGAAGATTTGATTGCTTCATCACCAACAGGAAGACATGAGGAGAATGTGCAAGCCATATTGGTGCATGGTGGTGGGGTTCAGTAACAGAGCTGAAGTATAGTGAAAGGGATTCGTTTACCCTATCCATGGTCAGCCCACCTGATGAGTACCTAACCTATGGATCTTGATGGATATTATATTAGGACTTGTTGAAGATGCTTCTTGTTATGGCTCACACAGATTATAGCATATCTCTATTCCACTAGAGCATCTCAGGTTGAAAGGGGGAGTTGTTTTACTATTGCTATGGCACTGCCTTGGCTCATTTATGGCTGTGGGAAGGGTGTGCTATGGTTGTCCCCTTTGTTCCTTAATAAGTCGAGGGGAGCCGAGGTACAGGTACCACCCTAGTGCTAAACTGATATTGTCTACTACCTAGGGGATAGCACCTTGCCAAATGTGGGTTTCTTTCATTAAGAGACCACTATACAGGGCATGGCAGGAGCATGTTCAGGTAGCCATGTATTGTATATCAGTGCTCTGGGTGTGCATGATGTGTTGCCTTACACCTGCTGGGGAGGGAGAGTGGGTGGGCATTTCTCAAGCATTAGCTCTGCTGGCCTACCTCCTTTGAGCTACTGTCCCCCCCTCCTTTGACCTACTGGTTCTCCAGTGTGTACTTGCACTGGGGAAACTGGTTGGATAACACACACATATATATATATCTATAGTACAATATACTGTACAGTGCCCGCAACAACATGGGTTCTGCAAATCACACAGCACCTCTACTGCATTGCTTGAGTTTACCAGTTATATTCACAGTTCCCTGGATCATGGCTCACTAGTTGGCGCCTCTTTCACCGACCTGTCAAAAGCCTTTGATGCAGTTAATCATGACCTTCTAGTCAAGCAGCTTGCATCTGTTGGTCTGTCTACTGACATAGTTACCTGGTTTAAGATCTACCTCACGAATCACTCTCAGCAAGTTAGGATTGATAATATCCTATCTGACAGTAGACCCGTTCTCTCCAGTATACCCCAGGGCTCCATCCTGGGTCCCATTTTACTTAGTTTGTTCCTAAACAGGCTCCCGCTTGCCAGTAGCTGTCTGATTCTGATCTATTCAGATGATGCAGTGCTGCATACAAGTGACCCTGATCCTTTTAACTTGGAACACAAGCTCCAGGACAGCTTTACTGCAGTCAAGAGATGGTTCAGAGAACATAAACTCATCCTGAACTATAAAAAAACAAACCTTGTTGTTTTCCAGTCCCCAGTGTAAGTAGGCATTGTTCACATCCACTCAACATAACAAATGAAACTGGGACTACATTGGAACTCATCCAGCATTTCAAATATTTGGGGATCACAGTAGACAGCACTATGTTATATGCCTACCAGATTGAAAATATTGCAAAGGCTGTGAACATCCATATTGGTTTTCTTCATAGGAACAAGTAATGTCTTACCCCAGAGGCCCTAAATCTCACTATCCAGAGTTCAGTGATCTCTCTTGTTGATTACGGCACAGTAGTCTATGGCTCAGCTATGGACACAGCTGTTCACCATATAAAGATTGCCCTAAATAAAGCCTGTTGACTCTTAACTGGCTGTCCATGGCTTACACACACGTGACCTCTATGACCAGGCTAACTGGCTGCAATTCACAGATAGGCTCAGGTTACAATCATGCCTTCTGGCCAAAAAAGTTAGCCTGGGCCTCATGCCAGAGGGTATACAGAAGCTCCCTACTCCCTATGATAACAGCTGTTCCGTCAGAAGCTCAGATAACACAGTCTTTAAAATTCCTAGGTGTCACACCTTTCTTGGTTAAAGAGCTTTTGCCTACCGTACTCCCATTTGGATTAATAATCTTCCTCCTGCCATCTTCTCAATAACAGAATTAGGCCCCTACAAACGTGAGCTCTGGAAACATCTCAATGCTAATGTTATCTGTGACTGCTTGCCTTAGCCCCTCATGCTGTTTTTCCATGTCCCTAAGCAGCTGTCCCTCATGACCACATGGATCCTTAAATCCTACACTTTTTACTTCCTTTTGTCATGTGTCTTAATGTAATCTATCCCTCCCTCCCTTCTTTCCTTCCTTCCTTCCTTCCTTCCTTCCTTCCTTCCTTCCTTCCTTCCTTCCTTCCTTCCTTCCTTCCTCCTCCCTCCATCAAATTTCCCTCTTACCCACCACACCCTCTTTTCTCCTACTATCCTCTCCCATCTGCCATCAGCCCCAAATCCCCCCCCCCAAGAAAAAATTGTTCGACTAGGATGTCCTGGTCTGATGCTTCTCCTCTTATTGAGTAGGTGTTGGCCACCCTGGGCTGCTGTAACCCCCTGAACATAGCCCTCCATCCTGACAACTCAGTCTGCTGCAGTACCTCCATCTGCCTTACAGGCACCCCCCCCCAGTCTGACTTGCACCTCTCTTCCTTAAACTACCTTAACCGTCTCACAAACTTGTTGTACTTACAATAACCTGCTGACTTAGTCTGTTTGCTTATGTTTATATTAATACTTAGACTCATATTTGTTATACTTACAGCTCTATTGTATACCTATATATTTTTTTCCTTTTTTAATCACTGTTAATGTAATTCTGACGTGGAACCTAGGTAATGAGCTTGTCCTCAAAGTTGCTAATCCGAGATCACAATAAATAATAATAAAAAAAAATATATATATATTCATTGCAAAAAACTTCATTAATGCATCAGTTAGGGTTAAAGAGACAAAAGTCGTGAAATGAGAAGTTAGGGTTGAGCCGCTAACCCCCCTACCACCCAATCCTCCACAGACTGACAGATGCTGGGGTATGCCATGGGGTTGTGAGGCCCAACTCTCACCCCATAACATCTGTAAACAGGTTGACATGCTACAATAAAGGAGAATGTGGTGAGAGTTAGGCATCTTGACCCCATGGCACACCCCAGCATCTGTGGGTCTGTGGAGGATGGGGGTGGGGTGATGGGGAGGTTAGGGGCTCAACCCTAACATCTCATTTCCCCACTTCTGTCACTTTAACCCTAACTGTTAGTTTTTTTGCAATAAATTTCCTTACTTTTTGAAAAAGTGTACTATAACTAGTAAATGGTATGTGTTGGTGGGATTGTGGGGCCCACGCTCCCACCAAGTTGCCCATTTGTGCATAGTGATATGCGTCTGTGAGAGTAAAGGGCCTCTGGGCTCTGCATTCCCACTTACACATAACTACGGAGCCATGCAGCAGCCCTATAGGGCAAGAAACACTTGTAACACTAATCTGCCAATATCTCAGCACCATAACAGCTATAAAAAAAATCCAGGTGCTGTTGTAATCATGACAGTGAAACCTCCATGTGAGATGAGTTGACTAAATCCACCCCTTCCATTATTTCCAAGGTACAGGCACCAAAAAGCACTGTGGGCGCCGTAAAGTTATCCTATGGGAAAAATCTCATCTTAGTAATGGCATATCCATGGAACCAATAAAATGTTTTACACCTAATCGGCATAAGTCACATCTCTGGGGAATCCCCATTATACCCTCCCATTATACCCTGCAAATTTCAGGACAAAAGACCAAACTGTTTATTTACAGTGCACTGGCAAAGCTTTAAAAAGGTTTTTTGGAAAGTGTAATGTACCTGGTAACTGGTATGTGTTGGTGGGAGCATGGGCCCATCAAGCTGCCCATTTGTGCATAACAATATGCATGTGTGGGAGTGCAGGCCCACTTACACATAGCAACGGAGCCAAACAGTAGCCCCATAGGGTTCAAAAGGAACCCTTGTAACACTAATTTGCCAATATCTCAGTAACTATACAAGTTATGAAAAAAATTCCACAGCAGCTGTGACTTCAAAACTTCCACACGTGCTTAGTTCCAAGGTGAACTAAACTGCAGATAGCAAAAAATCTGTATCTCTCATTGTTTCCAAGATATGGTCACCGGAAGTCACTGGGAGCACCACAATGTTATCCTATGGGAAAAATCTCAATTTTGTCATGGCAAATCTGTGGAACTATATACCTTTTTTACACCTAAACAGCATAATTCACATCTCTAGGACACCCACTTTATACAATCCAAGTTGTAGTGCGCATACGAGGAAAGTAGATGCTAGCATATATAAAAGAAAATACAACTCTCACAATGAAGTTGCACTCATGGGAGACAAGGTGCTAGGGGCATTGAATGTACTTGCTTGTTCTGTTAAACACTTACAGCATGTAGAAAATCTAGTAAAACTGTATTGTGCAGCTTCATTGCAAGAGCTGTATTTTCTTTTATACATGTTAGCATCTACTTTCCTTTTAGAGGCAAGCTACCTCTGGGACTGCAGCGCAGGCTGGAAGTGGCCATTCATGGTGTTCTTCTTTGATCTGTTTACACTCACTTTATACCCTGCAAATTTTAAACCAAAAGACTAAGCCATTTATTTACAGTGCAGTGGCAATGTTTTTAAATTCCTAGTTTGTGAGGTGGCAAAATCCACATCCACGAGATCAATCACCACTTGTGAGCTGTCAAAATCCCCGTTCACAAGGAATCCTTGATTGCCAAATTTTGGCAATCTGGTCTGAAAGTCGTGATCAAGGATTTTGTCAGCTCACAAAAGAGGACTGGCTCACAAAAGGGGATTGCGTCATCTCACGAATGAGGATTTTGTCAGCTCATGAATGAGAGATTAAAAAAACAATCCCCTTTCGCGAGCTGACAAAATCCCCTTTTGCGAGTCGATCCCCTTTCGTGAGGTGTCAAAATCCCCATTGTGAGTCAATCCTGGTTCGTGAGAAGGGCCATCTGGTTCTGAAATGATGATCAAAGATTTTGTCAGCTTGCAAATGGGGATTTTGACACCTTGCAAAAGGGGATTTTGTCAGCTCGTGAAAGGGGATTCAAAAACCCAATCCCCTTTTGCAAGCTGACAAAATCCCCATTCATGAGCCGATCCTCATTTGTGAAATAGGGCCATCTGGTCCCTAAGTCACAATGAAGGATTTTGCTACCTCGCAAAAGGGGATTGGCTTGCGAACAGAGATTTTGTCACCTCGCTAACGAGGATCGGAAGCTAGTCAGGAAACGAATAATTTTAAAATCTAAAATGGCTGTTTCTGGCCAAAATGAAGGAAACTAAAGACATGGGTTTGTAGAGGGCATTACCCTGAACAGAACCCATGCCTCAATAGTAAAAGAAATCAGCCATGGAGCAAGCTACAACATTTTGTTTGGGGGTTAAAATGAAAACAAGATGGCGGCTCGCGAACGAGGAATTTTTCCTCATAAACAGGGATTTTGTAAATCCCCTTTTGTGAGGTGACAAAATCCTTGATCGTGAGCCCAATCCCCTTTTGCAAAACATACATTTAAATCTTGGCATGAACTGAGCATGCTCAGAATCCAAAAATTCAAAATTCAATAACTTTAGAACAGATTAATATTTTTTCACCAAACCAATGATGTATTGTTCTTTCTCCAAACCTCTTTGTACCCTGACAATTTCAGACCAAAATACTACACAGTGTGGCCACAGCATGATGGACAAAATATTACCATAAAAAGTGCCAACAAAGGTGAAAAATTAGTTTTTCAGGGTTTCGCTGCACGTAAACTGCACGTCTAACTGAAATACAACTTGGCAGATCACAAGATCTACCATATGAGACCTCGAATTCCACATTTTGTGCAAATCCATTGAACAGTTGCAAAGTTATTAAGGTGCAAAATTTTGGGTTTAATATTAAGCTGCTTACTCAATCTTAACTATACTGGCGCAACACCAGTATCATATATATATGTGTGTGTATATATATATATATATATATATATATATATATATATATATATATATATATATATATATGTGCTATAGTTAGGGTTGCCTGGCCACTTCTATGTTAAACCCCAAATTTTATACTTGAATAACTTTGCCACTGTACAATGGATTTGCCTGCAATTTTGCCATGCGTGCTGGGGCACCATAGATCTCTGGATCTGGCAAGTTGCATTATGGTCAGATGAGTGGTTGTGGAGCTGTAGAGCACCACAAAACACACAAAATTGGATTTTTGCATTTTTTTTTGCTCATGGCTACAGCCCACATGATTTGTCCACCTGGTCTGGAATCTTCAGGGAAGATGCAGTCTGTGTCATTGATGTGCCTTTTGAATATTTGGTGAAAAAAATATTAATCTGTTCAAAAGTTATTCAAATTTTAATTTCCCCATTATAGTCAATGGGAAAAAAATATATGTGTCTCACAAAAGCTGCTGCCAGTACATTTTACTGTTGCAAATGGCCCTTTTACTGTCGTGCTGCAGGCATCTTGTTTTAGTTAATGGTGAAGAAAAATGTTTGTAATTCAAATTCTACTGCCCTAGGTAAACACTGACAGGAATGTTTACCTAAATGGGGCATGAGGAACACAATGGTGCCATCAGTTTTTTTCTAGGACCCCTAGAAATGCCTTTTTTAAAATCAAGTCCCCGGTAGTGTTGCAAATCACGACAGTACATTTGTGACATTATTGCAAATCACGACACTGTTGCATCTGTACTGTCACAATTTATGACACTACTGAACCAAAAAATGCAATTTCTTTGCCACACCGATGTACCTAAATGGTTAGAGCTTTTTGGCTGAAATTTACAAGGTGGCAAGCCATTTCTGTACAGATGTACCTTTTGGTGGTTTGGTAAAAATACGTAAAGCGGGTACAAAGTTATGGCAATCCAAAGTTGAGATATTTCCCATAGGATAACACTGAGGTACCCATGGTGCCTTTTGGTGCCTGAATCTCAAAAACGATTAGAGATACTGATTTTTCACTACCCACAGCTTAGTCTACCTTTAGGTGGACTAAGCATGCATGGAGGTTTGGAAGTCATGCTACGGTTACTCAGATATTGACAAATACATGTAATGAGGGTCCACGCTCCCACATACGCATACCATTATGCAAAAACTGGGCAGTGTGAAGGAAGCACAGGGCCTGGAGGGCCCGCGCTTGCACTAACATATACCAGTTACCAGTTAAATTACACTTTCTCAAAAAGAAGGGACATTCATTGAAAAACACTTTGTTAATGCATCAGTTAGGCCTGATAGCACAGTGACAAAAGCATAGAAATGTGATGTTAGGGTTACCCTCACCACCACTTCACCCCCAACCCCTACCCTCCACACATCAACAGATGTCGGGGTGTGCCATGGGGTCATGGGACACTTTTTGGGATTAGTGAGTGTATAAGACAGAAAGAACCACCTTTATTTGCACCCTTTTGTTTTGTAATCATACCAGTTATAAGCCTTCCTGATTTTTCTTTCTGTACAGTTATTGGGCATTCTGTAGGATGACAGAATTGAAAATTCTCAGTTGGAATGCACAGGGCATGAATCACCCCATTAAACAGATGAAGATCTACTTCTTTCTCAACTCCACAAAATGTGATGTAGCCCTCCTGCAAGAAACCAACCTTCTTAAATGGGAGATGGTTAAATTGGTGAAAGGTTGGATGGGGTCTTTTTCCAGTTCATTTGTGTCTAACAAATAGGGGGTTTCAATTTTGATTCGGAAAGGATGCCCCCTTCAGGTAGTGAATGCTGCTATGGATAAAAAGGGGCTGTGGATTATACTACAGACCTGCCTGCATGGATTATATTTCCTTC
The DNA here is from genome assembly GCA_016271365.2 of Neoceratodus forsteri. Lineage (NCBI taxonomy): Eukaryota > Metazoa > Chordata > Ceratodontiformes > Ceratodontidae > Neoceratodus > Neoceratodus forsteri. The sequence continues at coordinate 828,108,761 of CM028131.1, forward strand.
TGGTTAATATATATGCCCCCAATAAAGAGTGTTCAGATTTTTTCTTATCAATTGCCCAGTTGATTTCTGAAAGGGCTCAGGAATCCACAGCTCTCATTTTAGGAAGGGACTTTAATTTCGCTTTCAACCCAATTCTATATAGGTTCCCCCAGGAGAAGGGTACTCCCTCTCTCAGCAAAGCAAGGAATGTCCTTCACCACGTATGTTTGGAGTTTGGTCTGCAAGACTGCTGGAGGCTTTTTCATCCAGATAAACTGGATTACACATTTAGGTCGACTAGATTTAAGTCTCACAGTCAACTGGACTATTACCTCTGTAGCTCCATGATCATAGGAAATTTATTGTAAGTGAGCATTCTTCCTATTGTTATATCAGACCATGTTCTGGTTTGCATGGCCTGGTTCCCGAAGGTGTCAGTCTCTGAATCACCATGGTGGCGTCTCAACCCTATGCTTTTAGGCTTGGAAGATTTTCATGAATAGATTCGAGCTGAAATGCAGTGCTATTTTGAGATCAATGCAACCTCTGAGATTTGTTTGTTTATGCTATGGGAGACATTTAAGGCCTTTGTTAGAGGACAAATAATTTCTTAAGACTCTAAACTTAATAAGCAGTGCAAACAAGAAATTTCAGACCTCGCTGCGCAAATCAAAAAACTGGAGAATAACATTTATACATCTTCCTTGTCTTCAGATTCCCAAATTGCTGAGGTTACTTCTCTTAAGTACAAGCTAAATACTGTTTATACTCAGCTGGCCACAAGAGCTCTCTCTATTTTTTATGAGACAGGTGTATTGGGAAACAAGGTGGGAAATTTACCTGCATATAGATTAAAAAAGAAATCCATGGAAACCTCAATTCCATTTTTAAAATCTTATTATAATCATCTGAAATCTGACCCAAGGCAGATGGCCTGCCCCTTCCGGGAATAATACTCTACCCTCTATCAGTCAGTGGTAATCCCAAAGTAGAAGACTATGACACTTTTTTCAATAAATTAAATTTGCCTCACTTACCTCTGGAGGTTGCCCAAAGTTTGAAAGAGGACATAGCTTTACAAGAGATCCAGCAAGCAATCCATTCCATGGCTCCTGGGAAAGCCTCAGATCCAGATGGTCTGGAATCAGACTTCTATCTAACTTCTGAATCCATTTTAGCCCCATGGTTACATAAATGCTTTCTGGCCATTAAGGATTCTGGGACTTTGCCACCCTCTATGCAGGAAGTCACCATTACAGTACTGCTGAAGCCCAACAAGGACCCTGCAGCTTGCTTTAATTTAGGCCTACTTCCCTGATAAATGCTGATTGCAAAATTTTAGCTTAAACTCTTGCTCTCTAGCTGGTAAAGATTCTCCCTTTGGTTGTTCATAAATCACAGGCAGGGTTCATTAAGGGCCAACAAGATAGTGATAAACTTTGTGCCATACTAAATTTAATTCAAGTGGCTTCCTGGGGTCCAGATTCAGTGGCATTGATAGTAATAGATGCTGAGAAGGCATTTGACTCCACTGAATGGCAGTATCTGATTCAGATGCTCTCAATCTTTTGGGTAGGCCCTGTGTTTTTGAATTGGATCTGGTGTTTATACCCATTCCCTAAGGCCAGAGTGCTGGTGAATGGGGTCCTGCTAGACTCCTTTTCACTGTTTAATGGTAAAGGCAGGGTTGTCCTCTGAGTCCATTGTTATTTTTCCTTGCAATGGAGCCTCTTATTGCTGCTTTGAGACAGCACCCAGAGAGATATATGGGATACATGTGGGTGGTTGTTTTTTCACTACTTTTTTATACACAGATGATTTACTTTTAACTCTGTCTAAGGTAAAGGTATCCCCCTGCCATTTGGGGGGTTCTTGATTCTTTTAGCTCCTTGTCAGGATTGAGGGTGAATTGGACCAAAACAGAGATCCGTCCCCTTTATAAGGTGGACCCTGCCTTGGTGACTATGTATTAAGAAGTATTAAAATGGGCCCTCTCTGAGATTAGGTATTTAGGAATTTTTATTTTCCTGAAGTTAATGAGATGCATAATAAAAACATACAGGATTTATTGGAGAGCATGGCGTTGGATATGAATCCCTGGGCTAAATTATTTCTGTCCCTCCCTGGGAAGACTGCAGCTAAAAAATTAATGGGTCTTTCCCAAACTATTTTATTGTTGGAGTAATTTAACAGTGCCAATTTCCTCAAAAGCTTTGTATAAAATAAATTAGTTATTTTTAAATTTTATTTTAAGTGGTAAAATACCTTGATTTAGTAGGAAGATATTAAGAGCACCTATCTCAAAAGGCGGACGGAATATGCCATGGCCATGGGTATATCACATTGCACATTGTTTCAAGCAATGTCTACAATGGCTTCACCCAGATAAAAAAAGAGACCCCATTATGGGTTGAAATTGAACAGTCTATTGTCGGGGATTTCCCAATGGTGATTTTAATCAGGGATTCTTGTTCGATTGCTATTTATTGTACTGCCTATGTCAGGTTCAGCAAACAAGCTTGTCAGACTGTGACTAAACTTCTGGGTTGAAATCATTCCTTTTTGGGCCCTTATGAGACTTATGAGCCATTGTTGCACAAACCGCAGTTGTGAAGAGGGGGCAACACATTCTCCTGGGCCATTAAGGGGGCATTCTTAGTGGGGAAATCTGAATTGGATACATGGTTGCACCTATACAATCCAGACACACTTGCTGTCTCAGAAATATGGCTCAAGCCCAACATACCTGATTCTGAAATGAACTTCCCCAGCTAAAATTCATTCTGAAAGGACAAGCTGCACTTAAAGGAGGGGACGGTCTTATTTTATGTATGACTAGACCAGGAAGTCAATTCATTAAGCCTGACTTTAATACCAAATTCTAGATGTGAATTAATGGTGTTTACAATTTGTATGAACTAAAAAGTGGTATACAGTATTTAAACCCTTTTCACAGTTGCAAGATGAATATAATTTACCAAAACAGGATTTTTGGAAATTTTTATAGTTGAGACATACTCTAGATACTAAATTTATGAAGGGAGACACTTTGCCACAGACAGAGTTAACAACTATGCTATGGAAATGGTTTTTAATACCTAATGGGCATACAAGTCTGATTTATAAACTTATGCAGAAGAGATATATTCCAGACTGGGACCCTCATAGATTGCAATGGATTAAATAATTTAATATGGGCCTATCGGTCTCTACTTTGTGTTGGAGATGTAATCGGGAACCTAGGTCTCTGTGCCATATTCTCTGGGGTTGTGCAATGGTGAGCAACTGGAAGGAAGAGATCATCACAACTACAGAAAAGTTAATAGGATTACAACTGCCCCATGCTCCTCGGTTATGGCTCCTAGGGCATATCTCCTTACTAGCTAGAGCAGCACTTAAATTTAAAGCATTCATCCTAGTAGCTGCTTTGGAAGCCAGGAGGCTTCTTATTCTGCATTTGTGCTCACTTACCCTTTCTATGTTTAGTAAGTGGCTCCAAGTGGTATCTAATGCTGCTTCTTATTTACAGGTAACTTATTGGAGAAGAAGATCAATGTCATAATTTTACCAGTCTTGGGAACCCTGGTTAAGACACATTGGAGTGCAGAAGTAAATGTTAGTTAACTCTGCACAATTCATTTATTTTCTTGGGAAATAATTGTTGGTATGCGAGAAAGGCTAATCTTTACATTCTTTATCTTTATTAATTGTTGGGGAATGAGGGTTAGTAGATGGTGCTCCTTTTGTTTATCTGCCTGATTGTAACTAGCCAGTTATTAACAATTATTCTGTATATTGTACTTTCATCATTTTGTTGACTTTTCATGAAGATTTATATGTCCGTTTTTTTTTTTTGAGTTATCTGTGTTTTTCTCTCCTACCATGCTCCAGATCTGCCTCTCCTTCAGGCAGCCTAGGTCACCGGCACTCCTCTGCTATCTCCCCCTCGCCTCATATCACAGCTGACCCCCTGAGGTAACTTGGCATTACCCTCTTGCTGAGTGGGTCACTTTCTTCCAAGGGGAAAGGCACTAGTAGCGGCAACCCAGTACACTATATTTTTCCTTCAGCCATTGGGGTGCTGCTGAGGTGAATTGGCCTGCAGGAAGCCTGGAGAGTGTCAGTGGACCGGATGCCATCATCCAGCCAATCCAGAGTGATTTTCCTTTTTCTGGCACTTCCCACATTGCAACACTTCTGCAGTGTTCCCGGTCTCCACCGGGGGCTGCTACAGAGCAAAGCGGCCCTGTAGCACACCCCAGGAGAGGAGAGCATTGCAATCAATGCTCAATCCTCTCCTTCCTCTGCCGACCCCTGGCAACCCGAGTCCAGTCCTGAACCCGGGTCATCGTTGTGGTGTGAGATGAGGCACCAGTGCCTCAACCATCTGTACCACCGGGCCGGCCAGTTCGCTCTTTTTAATATGGCTGTCAGGTATTATCATTCTTCATAATTTTTCTTTATATGTAGGAAGATGTGTAATATTATAATTACTTGATTTTCTTTCCTTTTATAGGACTCGGAATGGAGTGTTATTTTATTATGTCAGGTTACATACTTTTCCTGTCATTGTTTTTATTGATATGGTAACCCCAAATTGTCATTTAGATTGTGATGTTCTTTTCTGGTCTTAATAGGTCCCATTCACGATAGGGCAGGAATTACGTGCTGGGGCGCATATCCCAGCTGCGTAATTCTGCACCTGTGGACAGGTGTGCATGGCCGGCATTCACCATTGGCTGCCTACTGGCTGCTGCCCCCCACAGTGTGCAGTACCCTGCAGTACAGCAGGAAGTGGAGTCGTGGACCCAGTCAGGCATCCAATCAAATGCCCATCTTGGGTCCAGAGTGGATCCATTGAGTGGCAAGCCATAGGTTCGGGTGCATGTGCAGTGCCCCAGGAGTACAGCAGCCACCCACCGCACAGCCGCACTCCCCCCCCACACACACATGGCATCCCCAACACCCACTACCCTGCAGCACAGCCCCCACAGGCCACCCCATCCGCTCATGGTAGACACAGCATCCTCCACTCCCCACACATGACTGCCCATGTCCCTTGTTTCCAGCAAGGGCCCCCCATCTCTGGTGTCCAACAATGCCCCCCCAATGCACACACCTGACCCAAGCCCATCCCCCAGCCCTCAGTGGTAGTCAGTGGCTCCCCCCAGCCGCACGCACGACACCCCTGTACCTGCATAATTGGTGCCACAGCTAGGTACAGACAACAGCACATCCTTCACACACACCTCTGCAGCCACCAACCATCTAAATAATGTTGGAAGCGCACTGCCTATTTATAGTGGCATGCTCCTAGCAGCATTCAGATGGCTGGCGGCCAAGGAGGTGTGAGGAGGGTTGTGTCTCAGGCCGTCCCGAGCCACAGCACTGATGGGAAGGTGCAGGGTATGGGGGCAGTGATGTCAGTGCTGTGTGGGGGGTCCACTGACCACCAAGGCTGGGGCAGGGAAATGGGCTCTGAGTGGATGTACCAGGACACAGCTATGCAAGGGGTGGGGGGACTAACCATGAGTACAGGGGTCAGTGCTGCCTGTGATGGGGTGGGGCATGGGGGGGTTCACATCGTGTATAGGTGTAGGGGCTATATTGTGCTGGGTGGGTGCCTGCTGCATGTCAGGATTGGGGTTGCATGGTGTTGGAGGAGGTTCCTCACATACAAGGTGATTGGGGAAGCCATGGGTGGGGGGGATGCCAGCTGTTCACCAGGGTTGGGGCAGATGAGTGTTTGGGTGGGGGATTCCTGCACTGGGGACAGGACTGCACTGTGTGCAGAAGGGGGGTGCCTGTGGCCAGTCAGGGATGGTGCTGTACTATGTGGGATACAGGCTTACATGGGGTAATGGTGGTGGGGAAGGCATGTTGGTTGTGTAGTGCACTTTTGGCAGGGTTTCCCCTGGCATAATGGGCACCCTCCTATGCCCCCTGGTGCGCAGCACTGCTCACCTTGGTGCATGGTGTGTAGTGCTGGCATGCCCCTGGCCTGTCCATGGCCCACTGCTGTCTGTGCGGCAGGGGGATTGGGTGCATGGGGGCTGTGTGCACCATTCTATAACTCCCATGTAGTGGGTGCAATGGGCGCAGAGTGGATATGCACCACGGATACACAGTTCATGCATAGGCCCCAATATAGTTTATGTTTGCAAGTAAGATTAAAGATCAATAAAGTGTTTTTATACAAAAATAAGTACTAATCCATAATGGATATTGGTGAATGGTCTCAGGTGTGTACACATTAATACCTGTTGGGTGTTAGCTAAGAAATCTGAATTGGATACATGGATGCACTTGCTGACTCTGAAATATGGCTCAAGCCCAACATACCTGATTCTGAAATGAACTTCCCCCAACTAAAATTCATACAGAAAGGGCAAGCTGCACTTAAAGGAGGAGGCGGATCTTATTTTATGTATAACTAGACCAGGAAGTCAAATCATTAAGCCTGACTTTAATACCAAATTCTAGATGTAAATTAATGGTGATGCAAATTAAGCTACAGTTGGTAATGTAAAAAAACTTACCCTCTGCTGTGCTTATAAGCCTGCCTGTTGTAGAGAACAGGGTCATGCAGACCTGCTGGTGAATATGACATGGTGGAACAATGGTGAAGTGCTAGTATTTGGTGACTTCAACTTAGACTGGTTGTATTACAGACCCAAATCCTTTAAATCTTTTCTCGAAAGCAGCCTGCCAGCAACAAGTGATAACAGAGATGACCAGGAATAATCTTGAATCCTCTAAACACATGCTACTTCACTGGATTATTTTGTCAGATAGTACCAGAATAAAGATGGTAGGTCTGATAGTCAATACCATAAGCCATCATCGCCCATCCTTTTGTGTGTTTAACAATGAAATACTGTACCAAGGCCAAAACTTAAGGTACTTGAGCTCTGTGACTACTAGTGATGGGTGAAGTGGTCAAAATTCACTCTGTGAATTAATTTGTGAATGGCACACAATTCGCGAGGTGGAATTCGAGCAAGTCACACAATTCGTGGAGCGAGGATCCAACATGAAGTGTGGAAATTTGTTTGCGAAGTTCCACACTTTACAGACAAAACTTTGCCTTCATTGGTATCTAATGGGAGCCCCTCCACCTGCCAATAGACAGCCCTAATAAATCTCTGCAGTCTAGTGGACCCCTCCCACCCCATCCCCTAATTGAAGTCCCCAGTAAAAGTAATTATTTGTTTAAATCCCTGGTGTTTAGTGGTCCATCCCGTCCCGCCGTTGCTGATCACTGACCCCAGTGTCACATTATTTATTTTGTTAAATAAATCCTTGGTGTCTAGTGGACCCACTCCCACCCCACCTGCTGATCATTGGCCTCAGTAAAATTAATTGTTTAAATCACTGGTGTGTAGTGGTCCCCCCCAACCTGCTGCCACTGATTACTGGCATCAGTGTCACAGTACTTATTTTCTTAAATAAATCCCTGGTATCTAGTGGACACCCCCGTCAGGTAGTATCTCACCACCTCGACTCCCCCAACTCGACCCCCATTGGGCAACCAGCACAGTCCTCCACTCTCCACCATGGCTGGCTGTCCAACTGAGCTGGAATGATTGAGCATGAACTTGTACAAATATGCGCTCATTCATTTCAGCCCAGTGGGGTGGCCAGCCATGGTGGGGAATGGAGGGCTGTGCTGGTCACCCACCCTACCAGATCACCGTCTAGTATGTTCTACAGCACATGTCAAAACCATGCAACAGGAACAGCGCAGTAGGGTACAGCGAGAGGGTGCAGAACTGCAAAAGGGTGTATGCACGGTAATGCACCCTCTCACTCTTCCCAGTAAGAGGATAAGACTTCTGCTGGGAAGAGGGGCCAGCAAGCAGCTGCTGTGGCTCAACAGGATGAGCCAGAGGCAGCAAGGGAGGCAGTGACTCTGTGGACCTGGTTTTGATTCCCGGTCCCAGACAGAATTGCTTTATTTTTTGCACTTTGTGTGACTTGAAGTGTTAACCGCCCCTTCCCCTCTGGAGTTAGTTATATGAGTTGGGGGGGTTCATAGGTGCAGCTCCCTTAATGGGGAGGTGCAGAGGCGGAGCCCCCCAAAAGATGTGCATTTTTAATGTCAGCATTATACTGAACTGTATTGGCAGCATGGTGTATTGCTGTGCTGTAATGTCTTGTGACATTATGACCCCATGCCATCATCCACTGGGGGTGGGGGGAGTGGGATGGTGGGGCACTACCTGATGGGGTGGGGGTCCACTAGACACCAGGGATTTATTTAAAAAATAAGTAATGTGACACTGGTGCCAGAGAGTGACAACAGCGAGTTGGGGGGGAGACCACTAGACACACCAGGGAATTAAATAATTAATATTACTGGAGCCAACAGATTGGCGGGTGGGGTGGTGTGAGTCCACTAGACACCAGAAAGTTATTTAAGAAAACAAATAATATGACACTGGAGCCCTGCAATAAGTGACAGCGGGTTGGGGGGTGCCCTAGACACCAGGGATTTAAACAATGAATTAATTATACCGGTGCCGACAATTGGCAGGTAGAATGGGGGTCCACTAGACGCTTGGGATTTATTTAGCAAAGTAAGTAATGTAGCACCTGGGCTGGTGATCAGCGATGGCAGGTGGGGGGGCCACTTGACAGATGAGGGATTTAGTTTAAAAAGTAAATCATTTTACACAGAGGCCAGCAATTGGTAGTGGTGGGAGGCTAGCGAGTAGGGGAGGGCACTGGGATTCACCATTTCTAACTTGTCCTTGCTTTGTTTTTTTTAATGCAATTTGCACTTAAAAAAATCCCAGCAGCAAGGCAAAGCTACAAATGGCAAGTTTTGAATTAAGAGGGTCAGCTTTGCAAAGTGACCCATAGCGGCTAAATTGGCCACTTCACCCAAAATTTGCCAGCAAAGTTGCATCTCTGCTCTAGTTTAAATACACAGTATTTTGTAAATAACCTAAAACTAATGGAATTGTCCTTTATGAGAATCACAACAGATGTATACTGTGCCCTAGATTGCTTTCTAAGGGAATTTACTAAAATATGGACAAATGTGCTCCATTTGTTCTAAGGACAGTGAGAGGGGTCACCACTCAGTGTCTATCTAAATAATTACTTTTGAGGGACAAAGCCTGCAAACAACATTGTGGCTATCTAAAGAACTGTGCTTGCTGTTAAATGACAGGGACAACGCCTGTGAACAACATAAACACATACATTTACATGCTGACTGGCTAGTTTATTGGCAGAAAAAGAATCTATGTAAGAAAAAAAGAGATTAAGACATCCAACATTTGTTTTTTCCAGAACCATCAAATCAACTGTAATGGCAATACACAATTCTTCTTGAAAAGTATAAATAAGTGTAACCAGCCAATCCCTGGGGTTACTAGGATCCCATCAGTTTTAGATCCGGCAGAAAGCCTGGGAAGTTCGAGAGGGTGTAAAACTCTCTGAAATACATTACATCATCACCTGCTTAGCTCTTCTGGGGCAGAGGATGATGTAATGGAATTTAGAACTCTCGCAACAGCATAAGCCTCAGTGCTCCACTGCTGTTGGTCTTCTGTGAGTCAATCTCAGTCTGGCGTTTGGAGTTAAGCATTCTACAGGCAAGTGATGCTTTGCCAAGGCCACTTGTCAGAGGGAATGACCCTCAGTTTGTTATTTTTTACCTTAGTACAGTAACCAATGGCCAGTTTTGTGGGATGTAGTGGCTACCAGATCCTGTGAAGCCCCAAGGTGCTGAAGATTGCTCTGCAGGAGTAAATGGGACTGAAGATTTAGTGAATAGTTTGGGGCAATCCCCAAAACAAACTGTGAGAACCAACAGAACTACCCAGAATAAAAACTGTGTTTTGCAAACCAAAAGCTGTGGATTTTGAATGGGATCTGTGGAGTTCAAGTGTTTTAACAAATGTCTTGGGGGCACATCATGCTGTAAGTACAAGATTAATTTGTTGTTCAGCTGTGGGTTGACTGGTACCTTGCTAGGAGCCCAGTAAGGCTCAGATGCAGGTTCTCAGAACCCTTGCACAAGAATGTGTAGTAAGGATGTCTCCCGTGGCCCCTGTGTGGCTGAAGAATCTAGGTTTTCCTAAAAATGTGATAGCAGAGAGAGCCTAGCTTTGGCTGGAGTGGAGTTGACCACTCACTCCAGGTTTCAAAGGACCTAACTGATTACAAGGGTCAGACGTGTTAATTTAGTTCACCTAGTGGTTCTCAAATTTAGTGCTGTGGCAGCAACCACCAGAAATGCACTCATAAAGTCCAGAGATCCCTAAACAAATATGTGGATGTCCATGAGAAGTGTTCTTGTGAAAGGTCTCAGTACTGCAAGAAATAATTGTGAAATGTTTCTGCCTGAAATAAGTGTGCCATCTGTTTATACAGCTACAAGCCCTGGGGGGCATCACGGTTTTTTTTTTTCTGTTACCATTCTATCAGGAATAAAGCCATACAGTACAATACAATTTTCTGGTTGTGGACATTCCATCACTGAGTAATCTATATGAGTTTTTTGGGGGGCATACAGATAGGAGACACACCACAACCCTGGCATCTCTCCCCTGGATCAGGGTAGGAATAGAAATGTTGTTTCGTAGCACTCCCCTGCCTCCTAGATGCCCGAGCCAGGGGTTGCCCTAATGCCAGGGGTGATACCATTTGTTGTGGTGGAAGTTGCCTTTCTGACAAGCTGCCAATAAGAAATAAGGGGATGTGCCCATTACAAAAATTGGGGCATGTCCAGGATTTGGGGAGAGTAAAGGCTGCTATGCAGAGTGTATGGTTGTGGTCTTTTTGTCTGATGGCAGTGCACCCAACAAAGGACTGTTTTTGTGAAAAGAAAGTTGCAATTTGCTGAGGAAAATGCCTTCCGCATACGTACAGCTTTGAGAGTGGACTGCAGTATGAGATTCATTGGAAAATGTGTTGATAAGGACTGCTTTGGTGGAACTGTAAAACCCTGCTTTAAAAGTGCTTAAAACTAATAAAATTGCAGAGCGTGGCCTGGCTGTGCTGAAGACGGCTGCTTAATTCTGCTTCTCCCTGAGACTACCATCTATCATCATCCATCCTCCTGATCCCAGATTGTCAGCGTTTACCAGCAAGTGAAACATAATTTTACTATCATCATAGCTCAACTCTGTTAAATTATTTTCTCTATATCATAACTCTGTAGCTATAATTTTTCTGCATTTATACAGCTTCTCTGTGAAGGCCTACTACAATGGCTGAGCAACTCCTGCAAAGCAGCTCCCTTAGCAGAGTAGAAACTATGTTTCAGCAGCTCATCTGTGAAATTAACGACTTGAAAATAACATCTCAAGCAAAACATTACTAACATGTAAATGTTAGACCAAAAGATCAATGATGCTGGAGTTTAAGTTGCTCAAAATGAAAGTTCTATTAACATCCTGCAAGACACCATCAGAGAGCAAGACAGAGTTATCAGAAGCCTACAAGATAAAATCAATGACATTGAAAACAGAAACAGATGCAATAACCTGAGATTATTGGGTTTTCCTGAAGGTGCAGAACTCGGAGACACTAGTGCATTTCTATTACATGTGCTGCCAGCCCTGCTCAAACTCCCACCTGGTCAAGTCCTTACTATTGAGAGATCACACCATACTTTAAGCCAGAGGCCTGGTCCAGATCAGAAACCTAGGTCTATCATTGCAAGATTCTTAAACTATGCCCACACTGAACTGATTATCAATAGAACAAAACAAATGGTAATGCTTACTTGGCAAGATCATAGAATGTCTATTTTCAGAGACTTCTCTAAGGAACTCTCTAATAAACGCAGAGCTTTCAACCTTATTAAAACTACCCTACACCAACGAGGGATCAAATTTGCTCTACGCTATCCTACCATCATGCGCCTGTTTCTGGGAGACTCAACCAAAGATTTCAACACTTCCGAAGCCTTGGCTACATTTCTTGGTGAGCCCCAGCCTCCAACTTCCCCGTTTGGAAATACTGATGTAGCCCCTTCTCCCACAGTCTCTGCAACTTCTCAATCAGACTGGTACACCCACATTATGGCTTCAAATCATGAACACACTGAGAAACTTGTATCTCTCCAGGCTGATGCAGCACCTCCTGTCCGAATCTCAGCCCACTTGCTAGACAAAAAGAACTTGAATCCACCTCCTTCTAAACATGTCTGTTGTGCAGATGCTACTCCTTCTAGGCCTACCTCTCAGCACGAGCGACATGTTGGCTTCACTATACCCCTAACCCCTTCCAATAAGTTTTCTTTACTACAAGAGGACTTAAACTCGTCTCAGGAAGACCTCCTGGAAACAGCTGTGGATTCTGTCGGAAATGACCTTGGAAATGCTTTACAGGGCAGCACGTCTTCTGATTCCCCTTGGACTGAATTGGTGACCAGATCCCCTTTCAAATCAGCAGAGCTTCCTAAAAAGAAACGGAAGGGGAAGCTCAAAAACAAATCAACCTATAAATGATGCCTGGGCATGTGTATATATTAGTACCTCTCGAGGTTAGTGCCTAATTAACCTCGGCTCTCTGATTACTATTAGAATTCGTCAGCCCTGCAACTGCTCATTGCACTCCTTGTGTGTGCATACTATCACACCCAGCTGGTTTGGAAGCCGATAAGCTGTACATTGCAGTCACAGGCTTTTGGTTTAATAGCATGTCATATTATTTAGGCATCTCATTGTGACAGTCTTGGAGTTTTCTATCTCAATGTATTGTTTGCTATATTATACATCCAGTTGTTTCTGCATATATTACTCATAATGTAAGTTTTTGAGTATCCCTAATGTTGGGCTGTGTTTTTCTTTTAAAGGGACAGTTCTTATACACTGTTAGACTAATTCATATATGCTCATTGATTTTATATATTCATTTAGAGGTGTCTACCATCTTTTTTATCAGTATGTCCTTCTTACATAACCATGAAGGGATGTTGCCTCCTTAACTAATTTGTATCCAACATCACCCCACACATTTGTTACCATATATAAAAATTATAAATTTACATTATCTTGGGGTTATATTAATGAGGTCTTCAACTAGTTTTTCCTTTCATCTACTACTACATCCCAGACTAACATTTGACATTTTAATATTTTTATCTAGTCTCCTTCCCACTCCAACCTGCCTTTATCTAACTTTTAAATCCCCTTTTTTTTTAACCATGGTATACCAACTTCTTGTATTGTTTTATTTATCTATCACTTAGTCTTCAGTTTTTACCCTACAATTAGGCGTTGCAGGCTATTTTCGAGGTGTCTCATTTGTATTATTTTACTCAATGTGCTGCAATCAATAATAGATAGCACAGTCTGACTTTAAGCCCTTATGATATGGCTTTTTAAGCCTGTGTTGTAATCTTATAGTTGAGCTCACTTGACCCTCGCCAGGTCTTGAAATCTCACTATGTTAAAGCAACTCCTACCCTGGGGCGATTTTTGGGTCTGTGCTACTGTTAAATACCTAGTACTTATCAATAATATATGCAGTACCTCGAAGCCTGAACAAACTCAACTCTTATAAATGTCATATTGCCAGAATGACTACGTATTCCTGTTCAGTACAAGACTTTCACCAGATACCCCCCCATACAATTTGGATCTTGCAATGCCTCGACACCCCATAAATCCTTATACTATTTGGACCCTACTCGCTCCATTTTACCTGAACACTCCTCCTACATAAACACTTCTGTGTCTAACCATTATGATTATGTAACTACATAGTAGATGGCACAAGTACAGCTGTTCGTATAATTTTAGGACTTAGCCAACCATGATGGCATACTGTTTGCATTTCCGTAACAGTGTTTCAGCTCAGTTCTTTTTTCCTGTCTAACTTAGATTCAAGATGTATTATTATGTCTGGGATTGCATATACTTTCTGTAATCCCCTTTTCATATATGTTAAGATGCTCATGGTTCCCCCCAAGGAATTATTATGTTCACTTTATTTCTGGTCACAGTTATAACTTGATAGAAATAATTGTTTACAGTTTGTATCTTGGGTTTAAGATCATTTTCTCCCAAGATTTACTTACTATTTACATGCTCTGTAGTATAGCAAGAGAGTCTTGGCGATTTTGCCACTCATATCCTGCCATATTACCTCAAGACTTCATAGTGTGTTAGTATAACATGCATAGGTTTTGTTTAGTAACTACATATATGTCTTCTATATTCTTTTTACTACCTTTCTTCCTTGTGAGACCCAATGGAAACATTCACCCAGGATTTAAATATTTCCACAAAGTAAATATCCTGCACACATCTGACTGTGCTGGCCCTCTCCTTTCTGAGTCTGTAACATCCTCTAGCCCTTTCAATATAGTCCCTTACTTCCTATTTGTGTTTTCATACTCATCTCCCCATTAACATGAGTGATCTAATTCTACATTCATGGAATGTTAAGGGACTCAACTCACCCTGTAAACAAAAGCAAATATTTTCTTATCTCAAAAAGCATAAAACTCATACTGCTTTCTTACAAGAAACAAAACTTTTAATAGAGGATGTAGACAGCCTCAGAAGAGATTGAGTCGGTCAAGTATATGTGCCCTCCTCTACTTCTAAAAAATGTAGGGTTGCTATTCTATCACATAAATCACTTCACTGGACCCTTATCAAATCCATCTCTGATTCAGATGGCAGATGAATTACAGCCCACTTAAATACCCCTCCAGGCCCCCTTATGATAGTCAACGTATATGCCCCTAACTCTGATTCACCTGAATTCTTTCATAATATGGCCCAACAAATTATGAACAGTAACTGTAACAATTCTCCTGTACTTGTATGTGGAAATTTCAATTTAGCTTTGGAAGCACATTTAGGCAGAAGTAACTCATCGTGTGATTTCCACACCAGAAGTATTTCTGCACTCTCATTGCTAATGAAAGACTTTGGTCTCACCGACATTTGGAAACTACACCATCCTAGACAGCACGACTATACTTTTTACTCACTGCTTCATAACTCTTATAGCAGAATTGATTACGGGGTTTCCTTCCCATTCATCACTGAAAAAATTGTCGACACAACTATCCTCCCGATTACTTATATGAGACCATTCTCCTATAAAATTACATCTTATTTGGGGCCCGCCCCCATCTAAATGCTCCTCCTGGCATCTAGACCCACTCTTACTGAAAGACCCCAATTTCTTACCTTGGATTAGATCCCAAATCCAAGAATTTCTTTCCTTTAACAACACTCCTGATGTATCTCGAGGTACCACCTGGGAAGTACTTAAAGCAACAGTTAGAGGGAAAATTATAAGCTATGGAGCACACAAGAAAAAAGTAAGGGAACAGCAATTGTCTGATTTAAAGAAATCGCTTAAAGAAAAATAAATCCAATATTATAAAACCAAAAATCCAGATAATAACTCACAACTTCACCTTGAAGTTCTTCAGCTTAGAATTAAAATCAGTGAATTAATATCCAGGAAAGCTGAACTTGCCCTCCTTAGACTTAAATACCGTTATTGGGAACAAGGGGATAAATGCGGGAAGCTGTTAACATATCAACTCAAGAATCAATAGATGGAGAGACATATTGCCAGTCTGAAAGATCCTTCAGGCAAAATCCATACAGATAATCCCTCAATTAACCATATTATGCAATCCTTCTACCAACAATTATACTCTCATCTGACTCCCCCACATCCTGAATATATACAACAATTTCTGGACAATTTACAGTTACCACACCTCTTCCAACAAGATATGGCTTTGCTAGATGAACCCTTTCCCCTAAAAGAGATACAAGCAGCACTAAATTCCCTTAAATGTGGTAAAGATCCTGGGAGTGACGTTTTTTCCATAGACTTTTATAAACCCCTAGCTGACATCTTATGCCCCTTACTGTGTAAGGTCTTCAAAGAGACATCTTCACAAGGTAAACTTCCCTATTCTATGACAGAAGCCATTATAACCGTCCTACCAAAAAAAGATAAAGACCCTTCTCTCCCATCCAGTTATAGACCGGTATCATTACTTAATACGGACGGGAACATTTTTGTCAAAATATTAAATACTCGCTTAGAATCAATAATTTCGAAACTTGTCCACACCTCCCAAGCTGGATTTATCAAAAAAAGAACTGGCTCTGATCATCTCCGCTCATTATTTAATTTAATCTACAAAGCTAAATCGCTTAAATCACCTGCCTCAGCTATAGCCATCAACTTTGAAAAGGCATTTGATTCTCTCAATTGAACTTATTTGTATCAAGTTCTATCCCACTTTGGTGTCACTAATAAATTTTGTACATGGATTCAATTACTATACACCCTCTCCTCTGCCTGGGTTCTTACTAACTCTACTCTGTACTCATCTTTTCATCTGGCAAGAGGCACCAGGCAAGGGTGCCCCTTATCTCCCACTCATTTTATTCTAGCTAGGGAACCTCTATCAGCTGCTCTTCATCAATCCTCCATGATCCAAGGTATCTCTATCAGTTATTCCCGCTATACTTCACTATCCTACAATGATGACCTCCTTATTCTACTCAAAAATCTTGAAATTTTGGGACCACCCTTAATTAAGTTACTTAGCAACTTTACTTCACTTTCTGGGCTCACTTTGAATCTAAACAAATCAGAAACAATGCCACTGAACAATTTTCGTAATCCTTCTATGTATACAATATTAGGTTTTCATTGAGCCCCTCAAGGTACCTCTTACCTTGGAATACAGATCACCTCTAAATTAGACAAGACATGGGATACCAATCTTTCCCCATTATTAGTAAATATTAAAAACACCTCAACAGATGGAAACTGCTTAACCTCTCTTTTAATGGGAAAATCTCAGCTATCAAGATGTCAATAACTCCCAAAATACTGTATCTATTTTCTAATATCTCTTTAACCCTCCCTACTTTTTGTTTTTGTCAGAATTGATGATATAATTGGCAATTTTTTATGTGAATGCAAACTTCCCAGATTTAGTCATAACAAACTGCGCTCCCACTAGTCCAAAGGGGGCTTCAGGCTCCCCTAGTTCCATGCATATTTTTGGGGCCTTCTGCACTGTCCAAATTGTAAAATGGTTTAATAAATCCAGCAATAAATCACCGTTGTGGGTCAATATGGAAACATCTCTATGTCCGGTCAATGTCACCACTTTAACCCTCTCCTCCCAATTTAAAATCTCACATTACTATAGCATCATCCATATACTACTGGAAAATAATTCATAAATGCCTTAAATCCAACCCAACCCCTCTCATATATGCCCCCATTTGGGGGAACAGCAACATCACTCTTGATAATCACCCAGTGTTTTGTTGTAATTGGAAAAAACAGGGCATTTTTTTCTTGAAGGATACACTTATACCTCAGACTCTCAAATTAAAATCATTTTTTGACCTGCACAAACAATGGAATCTTCCGCAGCACGATTTCTGGAAATATTTACAGTTACACATGGCTTGGAACCTTTATCTTCCTACTATTCCTCATCAATCTATATATGATAATTTTATTTCTAAATGGATCAAAACAAACTCTAACTTAAATAGTATCATTTACAAACATATCAGAAATACAATTCCAGATCAATCTATCATTGCAAAAAATAAATGGAGTACCTTTTTAAATTATAACATAACCAATTCACAGTGGCATAACTGCTGGCTATCCGGCCATAAATCTTTCAAGGATAATCACAGTTCACTCATACAAACCAAAATTCTACATCTATGGTACAGAACTCCTGAGATTTTGCAAAAAATTGGCATAATGAACAATAATAAATGCTGACGCTGTAACTCCCCCAGTGGCAATTTGCTATATATTTTATGGCATTGTCCTCCCATACACAATCTTTGGCATCATATTCATTTCTTTGCAGTGAAAGTGATTGGTCTGTCCTTTGCATTAGATCCAAAACATTGCATACTTGGTATTTTCAATGCTCATTCATACAAAATATCCCATTCTCAGAATAGATGGTTATCCCTACTATTCCTTCAAGTAAAATGCTTTATACTAATGCACTGGAGATCTAACATCATTCCCCCCCCCCCGGATATTCTCAAACAACTATCTCAATATGCCATCCTTGCTTGTATGTCACACTTAGCCTCTGACTGACTTAATTTATATAATAAATGCTGGCAGGAATATTTTAAATATTTAAATATGTCTACAAATAGCATCACTTAATCCATGGGTTGTTATATGTTCAGATTGGAATCTCGCTTCTTGCTCTTTCATTCCTTTTTCATTTCCTCTCTTTCTATCTTTGTATCTCCTTTTCTTCTTCCCTTTCCCTCTTCATTCCTGTTTACTTTCGTAGATATTTTTCTCTTTTTTATGTTCTTCCTTTATACAATCTTACACATACTTGTATTAAATTACAGCATAATCACGGCATAACAGTACAATCATGACTGCTCTTATTTCTTGTTTGTATCTACTCCTTTTACCCCTTGAACCATAAATTGAAATATTTTCTCTCTCTATCATACAGATTGTACTGCTGCATATTGTTTTCTCAACATTTGTTTTCCCCTTTAATATCATTGTATAATACTTTAGACAACATGTGTTTTTTTCCTTCTCCCATTAAGAATTTATGTAAGTGTATATTGGAGAATTTAGTGTATTTGAATGTATAATCACAGTAATTACAATAAAAAGATTAATTACAAACAAACTGTTAAAATTGTCAAAATTGCCAGCTGTAGAGTGATTTTGAGCAAAGAAATTCTTGATTTCTATAAATATAATTTCCCCCATGCCTGAGGATAAAAGTAGTGGATTAGCTGTAAAGAACTGTGTTTTGAATGTAAAAAAGCAGTGAAATTGCTTGTTGGGACTGTACGTAGAAACCACAAAGAAAAAAGTCAGTTTGTACTTTGAAATTGGTTCTCTTGGCTCGAGGCTTGCCTAGCAGAGAGAAAGGGAGAGAGTGCTCTTAGCTGATTTGCACAGTGTTGAGTGATTGGCTCTTTCCATGAAGCCCCACCCCCTGGTTAGAGTTTCTGTGGACTGGTACAGTGTTCGAGGAGGAGTGAGAGCAGCAGCGTGTGAGGCAGCAAGGCCTAGCAAAAGTGCTTCGTTGGAGAACTTGTGAAGTTAAAGCAAAACATGCTGGAAATCATGGGGAAAAGTCAGGCGTTTTCCTGAAGCAAGTGGAATTGTTCATTCTAGTAGCCATTCCAGCATTTTCCTTGTTGGTCGTCGGGTGGGACCATTCGCAGTGAGACTGCGTTTTGCTGTTGTCTGGTGCACAGGCCACAGAACCGAAAGTGAAGACAGCAGCTTCTGTAAGTACAAATAAAATCTCCTGTGTAAAATAAAAGGTGTTCTGGGTAGTTGAAGAGTGAGATGTACAGTAACTGTGTGCAAGTAAAGAGAGCAAAGTGGAACAAAGTGTGAACTTGGTAATGATGCAGTAGTAAATGCAGCATGACATGCTAGGGCAGGGGCCAGACTGAAAATTAACAGTCAAAAGTAAAAGCAAACCACAGGTCACCAAATAAAGTGGGCAGGCTGCAGGAAAGAATTTGTAAATGTCAAAAAAAAAGAGAGAGTTTGCACATAGTAACAGCAACTTTTTATAAAAATGTTTTTGCAGAGAGTAAACATGGCAAGTTGATCCAAGTAATACTCCTTGCATGTCAAAACATGGGTGGCACAGAAAGAGCAAGAGCTGAGGAAGTTTGAAGAAGAGTATAACTGTGTGAGAGCTCCCCTCGACATAGTGCTACCTGTTTATCCAGTTAGTGTGTGTGTGCAGTATGCCTAAAAGTTGGACAAGATGTCATAGCCATTCCCCACTGCCAGGATTTCAGGAGAAATTTCAGCATGTGTATGGCTAATGGCCCTCCCAGACAGACTGTCCGATGTGTCCGGTTGACCTCTACATGGACTCTAAGTGCAGAGGCTACTGTAGCTGTGAAATACAGAGTGATACCAAATGTGAGCAGGAGGAAGCAAAGGATTTCCTCAAGGAATTTTTTGGGGGTGTGACTGAGTTCAGCAAAGAGGTGCAAGCAACATGTTGCCCCTCTGACCAAGGAAGAGTCTGAGAGGGGTTTGGCAGTGACAGGACTAGAACCTGCAAACCCTTGTGCAGAGGGCCCAAGTCCGAGTGTGCTCTGGAAGGATGAAGAGTTGGAGAACCTCATCACATGGGAGGCACATGCCACTGGTAGTAGTGAAAAATGGGTGTCCACAGGGGTCGAGCCAGTAACCAGCTCCTGGTCAGCCCATATAAGAAAAAGGGGGATGTGCCCATTACATAATGTACCACACCCTAGTGCAAAGCAGGCTCCAGGTACTCTCATAGTGGATGTAGAGATTCCTCTGACCATAACAAAATTGCCTGTGACTTCAATACAGAATTCACCAGTCTGGAAGCCCACACAAAAAAAAATCTCACTGTTGCATCTATCTCTTGGACCCATCTGTTTTGAACAAATCAAAACTCTATTGTAGGTTTGTCTCCCCCTCTGAGATTCATGGATGGATTAACCCATGATAGGGTATGGGTTTACTGAGCATTAATCCACGCCTGGGAGGGTTAAAAACATGAACATAAGTGTTTTTTTTGTTTTGTGTGTGTGTGAGTGACAGTATGTGAGTTTGTATGTGTGCCGGAGACTTGCTTGGGAGGGGTGGACGTGGACCCTAGAAAAGGCAAGTCACTGGGCCATAGGTGCAGTCGGAGGGGAGTCTGGACATGTGGGGGTGGTCATTTCATGCTGAACCACTCCCAGCTCCTGGGTGTTGCTTCCCCCCAGCCCCATGTTGAAACAACAGCAACAGCAGCAGCAGCATCAGCACCAGTGCCACCGGTGGCTGCTGTGCATCCACCTTCTCCACCACTACCACCACCACCAGTAGCAGCTGTAGGGGCTCCAGCAGCACCACCTCCACAGCCACAGAAGGTGCCCCTAATAAATCAAGGTGGTGCGAACTATGTGACTCCTGCGAGGATTGTGTCTGGTCCCCACCTCACAGCTCCTCAGTGTGGGAGTTTTTTAACTCTGTGGGGGAGACAACACAGTTGTGGTGTGCCATGTGTGTGGTGTGCTGGTGCTCTGTCGCCCCTGTGGGACACATTTGGGGGCCGGTAGCCAGCACACCCACATGCTCAACCACCACAAGGCAGAGTGGCAGGCTGCCACAGAAGGGGACAGGCATCAACTTCCTGGCCCTTCCATGGCAGTGGCTGAGGGGGCTGCTGGAGTTGGAGTTGTGCCTCACAGTCACTGCCTCAGCAGGAGGAGGGCCAGTGCAGTAGCTGCTCCACCACCACCACCGCCACCACAGACACCAGCACCACCCTCTCCACCACCACCCCCGCTATCTGGATTTCCAGCTGCAGTGGACCCCGCCACAGTCCCTGCAACACAGCATCACATCTCCCTGGTGTGGGTGGCTCTGGAAAAGAACAGTCAGAGGGTTGGTGCTTTGCAGCAGCAGGTCCACACAATAGAAGAGCAGCAGCAGCAGCAAATAGTTTGAATGCTGCACCTGCTGCTGGACCACCACAGCATTCTATGGCCACAGTAACTTACGTGATTGTTTTCTGGGCCCCCCCATTACTGTGTTGTACTGTTTTTGTGTGTTTTTTCTTTGTTGTTGTTTAATAATACACATTTTCCCTTCCAGAGGAATCTTTCTTGTGCCACATAATGCAATACATTTTGGCGAAAAACGCCCATAATTTCATTACAGTGTGTCATGTGATGGAGGAACTCCCGTTCTGAAAAGCCACCCACATTCTGCCTCCCTTCTCAGCAATGTTAGGATGTGATGCCAGGAAAAGCGCATGTGCATGCTCCATTACAGTGACTATCCGATTGTCCGGCAGCTTTCCAAATATTTCTTTATGTTATAATGGTCAGTTTGTGGTGAAACGTGTGGGCACATTTCCAGTAAGAAGAGCCTTGTTAGTGGAAACGTTCCCACATTTCACCACAAAATGAACCTTATAACATAAGGAAACATTGGGGTAGCTGGAGGACATTCACTATAGTGGAGCATGCACCTGCACCCCCCCTGGCATCACGTCCTAACTTTGCTGAGAAAGGGGGGCAGAATGTGGACGGCTTTTCTGAATGGTAATTCTTCCATGACGTGACACACTGTAATGAAATTACAGGCGGTTTTCACAGAAATATATTGCACTCTGTGGAGCAAGAAATATTCCAGTGGGAGTAAGGCCCCCACACATTATGTTATATGGAACACCATAACTATGTAATGTGGTGAATCTCTGTAAAGCAGTAGCAGAATAGCAATCTGTTGAGAACTCTGAGCTATATTTTTTAATGCTATGTTACAGCTTCCTTTACTTAGATCCTGACTGACTGGAATGATACGAGAATTTGAGGTAGTTGAGTCTGCTGTACTACCTTTTTTCATGTGTGAAATAGTGAAAGGAGCATTCCTTTCAAATTGGTGCTGATCAGGTCTTTGTCATTTTTTTCCTCTGCTTTTCTCCACCACATCAGTTAGTTGTTATATATCACTTCTGTTGTTAATTAACAGTTATGCAGCAGGCAGTGTTTTATGACACCACAGAACAATAATTATTGAAAAGCAGCTGCAAATAAATACAAACCTGGTCAGAACAATATTGGAAGGTGTGCTTATTTTTTTTTCATACATGAAAAAAGTAGTCAACTAAGTAAAGCAGACAGAAACTGTGAAAAGAAGCGTATCATTCAAGTCACGACTTGGAGGTAACTAGTGGCTGTGGCAATGTAAAGTAGCATAAAAAAGTACAGTTCAAAATTGTCACAACATTCTTGCAATGCTGCTTTAGTTGTAATGTCAGTATGACACCATGAGCCCACAACAATCACACGTTACTCAAAAGTGGCACAGAGTCCCAGATTTTTTTCTGCAGACCCAAAATGCATCCTCCTTGTGTGCAGAAAATTGGCACTTGGTAACACAGTGAAATGGGAGTGTTTCAGCACATACAAAGTCCCACAGTATAAAATGATGATCGTTAGCATTCTGTTGTTGGTTCAATGTGTTCTGTGAGGCGATTCGAGCTAATGCAATATGATCATCTCAACTGGATTGAAGGGTGCCCTTTGGCTGTACACTAATAGTAGCCTTGGTGAGTAAATATATATATATATATATTAGAGGCAAAAACTCCGTTTAATGCATTAGTTAGGTTTGTTCCTCAGTGACAAAAGTGAGGAAATTCACTGTTAAGGTCGAAAACCCTAACTCCGAATTCACCCCCCCGGCACCACACACACACAGACACACACACACACATGCAAGTATGGGGGAGGACTAAGTCAACACAACCAATGACAGACATCCAGCAGCAGGTGACAGAAATAACAAACAATTGTCTAAATGTACTACGCGACATCCCCACCCACCTGACCAGGTACTGCATGCTCAGTGGAGATCAACAGCAAAACTGAGGCCATGTACACCAAACATACACATCCCTGATTGCAGCTGCACACAATGTACCACACTTAGTAGTTACATGGCCTTACCTACCGATGCCACAGAGCACACCAGACCTTGTACTGTGCCTGTACTCAATATAAATTATGAAGGGCCATGATCACAGTTGTACAAAGGTTTTAACACAAGTGAGTATACATGAATTGCAAGAACTACATTCATTAATTAGAAGACACAGCCATGGTCAACATTAAAGTACTGTTGCATTTAGTAAGTGATTTACATAATAGTACATTTACTGCTACTGTTTACTGAAGATTGAGAGCCTGATCTAAATGTATAAAAATCATTGCCTGCTGAACGCTGTGAAATTCATACTGCCAGTATCAGATGCAGTCTTACTGATGAAGGTGTACTGCTGATGTACATACATATACCTTCAGTGTGTTTGAATACTTAAGATGCAGTAAGTATTCTTTGTAAGAAACAGTGTAATTGCATGCATCAGGCCAACCAATGACTAAATATAATAGCACTACTGAAGCAACAATGACATAGCTGTATCGGACATGTTTGTAGCATAGATTTTCCTGTGTCCACTTAGTAAGTATGTTGTACCTGATAAAGACAATGTCATTGCATCTGTGATTAGTAACTTCTTTAAATACACTTACATTTACTATTGTTACAATGTATGATATATGCCACTTATGTACAGAGGCTACTTTTTTAACAGTTGTTTCATACTCAGTCTGTATGCCTAGTGTTTCGGCTTGACACAATTCTGTCACTGATGCCATCAAAGTGATAACTATGTTAATTGTCCTACAACATGAATCAAGTAGGTATACTGTACATATAAATAGAATGTATTTCAGCATTTATTTAACTCACAATGGGATAAGTGTAATAGGACAGCACCGTTTTTTCTTTATCACTGACTGTGTTAGTTATAATCACACTAAAGTTTCTATTACTGTAATATTAAGTTACACTGCTCATCTTCATGAGTTCACATTCACAGCTATTGTCCAGTAAGTAGACATTGCATGGTGTAACTGGGTCACACACTGTCTTGCAAAGCTCCTGCAGTGTCTAGCAGAGGAAGTATCTACACATGAAGGTCATTGACCAATAAGGGATGATCAGCGGTCATGTTAAATGGTTTGTTAATCACTCTATAGTGCTTTAATGTTGAATGAGGTGTAGCTCACTGCCACATGTCGCTAGACAGTGATAAACTGCCCATTTAAATAATACCTGGGTGTGGCTTATTGCTATCATGATAAACTGTTTTTTTTTTTTGTTACAACATTAAACCATGTGCATGATATGCTTAGGCTGTACATGTAAGCTAATAAAAAGGAAAAATATGGCCGATACAGTGTTTACAGCTAATCAGAAAGCTGCATCTCTCAGAGCCTTTTTATAATGAGAGATATAATAGCTGTACTACTCTTTGGTTTTGGTAAACTGTATTGCTCAGGTGGTCCACCACATGTGATGTGGCATGGGGCATCTGTAGGTAAGGCCATGCAACTACTAAGTGTGGTACGTTGTGTGCAGCTGCAATCAGGGATGTGTACGTTTGGTGTACATGGTCTCAGTTTTGCTGTTGATCTCCACTGAGCATGCAGTACCTGGTCAGGTGGGTGGGGATGTCTCGTAGTACATTTAGACAATTGTTTGTTATTTCTGTCACCTGCTGCTGGATGTCTGTCATTGGTTGTGTTGACTTGGTCCTCCCCCATACTTGCATGTGTGTGTGTGTGTCTGTGTGTGTGTGTGGTGCTGGGGGGTGAATTCGGAGTTAGGGTTTTCAACCGTAACAGTGAATTTCCTCACTTTTGTCGCTGTGGAACAACCCTAACTAATGCATTAAACAGAGTTTTTTGCCTCTAATTTCCCTTCTTTTTGAGAATGATAACGAGAAATAGTGAATGTAATGCAGCCCTCCCACCACATGATGTCTTGTAGCATAGTAACAGGAACAGCAACACAAACAGAAGCGCTAACAGTGTCGCCCATGGTAACGCAAGCATGAATGAGAATAGAAAGGGTAATGCATACGGTGGCGTAGATGGGAACGGTCTCCCATGTGATGTGTTGTCACATAGTAACATGGTGCCTGCAAATGGAAATGTCAATGGGCATGGTGATGCAAAGTGCAGCAGAAAGAGAAACAGTACTGTAGACACATATGGCAAAAAATAACAGAAACGCAAGTGCAAATGAAAACGCAAAGGATAATGTACATGGTGGCGTAGACATCAATGGTAAGTGAAACGGGAACGGAACCGCAAGCAAAAGGGCAACGGTAACAGTAATGTAAGCGCACAGTTTGGTTTTCCCCAAAAGCTGCATAGAGAAAGACAGTGAGTACAAAGAATGTATGCATAATAATGGGTATTGGAGCAGAAAATGAGGACTTGGAATACTAAATAGGTTATATCTCAGGAACTGTATGACATAGAAAAAAAAATTAAAAGTCATATGATTTATGACTGTCCTGGCTAGTTTTGTGTGGGGGCTAAGCATTTTTCTGACGAAAAGTCCGTATCTTGCACCGTTTCCGAGATACGGGCCCTGGCGCGGCGAACGCCGTAATGTTATCCTATGAGAAAAAAGAGAAGTTTGGAGAGCCATAACTTTGCCTCCCTGTAATATTTTTTCACCAAACCACTGAAAGACACATCTGTGGGCTGTTGGCTGCCTTCCCTTCAAATTTCAAGAAAAAAGACCAAACCGTTATTTTGCAGCAGGGTGCCAAAGGATTCCTGTAATGCGTCGGGTGCCGCAAAGTTATCCTATGAGAAAACTGTCAACTTTGGAGTGCCGTAACTTTGCCGCTGTGTAATATTTTTTCAATACAACACTGAAAGGCACATCTGTGAGATGTTGGCTGCGTTCTCTCCACATTTTAGCCCAAAACTCCCAACCGTTCTTTTGCAGTGCAGTGCCAAAGAATTGCTGTCATTTTCCCATAGACTAGAAAACTACTATCCTAATTTGCGAAAGCTTTCGCAAAAATTTGCGACACTTTTTCGTGAGCATGAAAGTAATTTGTGAAAGTACTTTTTCCAGAAATTTGAAAAACATTTCTGGGGTGTTTTACCCAAAATAAAGACATGGCTAGCATCCTCAGGGTCCGACTAGGTGAATACAAAACGAATTAGGTTGCTAGAGGGTCCCAAATTTAAATGCCAAGCATTTTTCTGATCACCAACTGAAAACAAAATGGCAGATTTGTGAAAGTAACAGGCCCATTTGTGAAAGTAAAAGTGCATTTGCCAAAGTGTTGAACTTTTTGTTAACTTTTCCCATTGACTTATAATGGGAAATTGTTTTTTGAATGACTTCTGAACCGTTTAATATTTTTTCACCAAATCTTTGAAAGGCACATCGGGGACCCTGGCCACACGTTCCTGAAGATTTTGGGCCAGTCGCGCAAACCATGCGACCTGTACGCGCGACCGTAGAATTCCAGAAAAAGCGTAAACGCGTGCACAAATCACGCTTAATAACTCCGCAGCCGTGTATCCGACCGGTACGAAACTTGGCAGATGCCAAGGCTTTGGTTCTTGATCATGTATTCCAAATGTCAGGCAAATCCGTCAAACGGTTGCAAAGTTATTAAGGTGCAAAATTTTGGGGTTTAACATAGAAATGGCTCCTCAACCCTAACTATGGTAGCACTACTGTGCTACCATAATATATATATATATATAGTTGTGTATTAGGTTAGAAGGGAGGTTGACATGGACTCATGGTATTGTTCTGCATCACAGGTCACAGAAACTGTTGGAGTGCACATTCCAGTGTGCTCGATGAGAATTTTTTGCGCTGAAATTGGAAATGGATAACTCTCAAGCACATGAATGTAAGTATTTTTTGGGTGTGGGTGGGGGATCATATTTGCTGGTTTGTTTGTAATGGTTTCTTATTTTGTTACTTCTTCACAGATTTCATCTACATTCTTCTGGAGTCCGATTGTTGTTAATGATGGTTATGATCATCTAATAAAATGACTTCTGCATGTTGCATTTGTGCCCAAGTCCGGGGGAGAGGGGTATCTGATGTTGAAGAACTTTTTTGGATAAGGCCAGTGTGACAGAACAACAATGCATCTGGAAGTTTCCTTAAAAAGGCAATGAATGGCTTCTTACAACTTAATTATTATTTCCCTCCCTGGTTCTGAATCTCAAGTCAAGTTACATTGAAACCCACATCTTGTCAACTAACACAACCTGTGTGCAGTCTTTCCAAAACAATGAAACAGATTAAATAAAATCTTCATACTTACCAGAATGGATTTCACATGGATATTCCATTGGTTCCTCTATGTACAGTACAGCTGCAGTACCATTCCCACCGAGTTATAGAGATGGAGGCTTTTTTTGTTAGCCTGTAAAAGAAACAAAATATGTGTACCATATGTGTTTTACCATTGCTGCTCTGAAAAGCTACAGAAAACAAAACATACAACTAAAGGAAGTGAAGCAGTATAACAAACATGAGTAAACATACTCACTTTATGGTTTAAATATTAAGAAGCTTTGTGTCTTCGGCTGATGGATGTGGTGGTCCCGGGTGTAGACAGACTCAGGCTCAGTGGTGGCAGTGGCTAACAGCAGTCCTGGTGGTGGTGGTCCAGGGGGTGGACAGACTTAGGCTCAGTGGTGGCAGTGGCTAACAGCAGTCCTGGTGGTGGTGGTCCGGGGGCAGACAGACACAGGCTCAGTGGTGGCAGTGGCTAACAGCAGTCCTGGTGGTGGTGGTCTTGGGGGCAGACAGACTCAGGCTCAGTGGTGGCAGTGGCTAACACCAGTCCTGGTGGTGGTGGTCCGGGGCAGACAGACACAGGCTCAGTGGTGGCAGTGGCTAACAGCAGTCCTGGTGGTAGTGGTCTTGGGGGCGGACAGACTCAGGCTCAGTGGTGGCAGTGGCTAACACCAGTCCTGGTGGTGGTGGTCCAGGGGCAGACAGACACAGGCTCAGTGGTGGAAGTGGCTAACAGCAGTCCTGGTGATGGTGGTGGTCCTGGGGGAGCAGACTGCCTTTTAAAAACATCAGTTAAAACCTGCCAACATAACCACATCATCATCCTCATAAAGAAAGCTGCTGTCACAGTCATCAATGTCTGAAGTCTGACCACTGGGAAATTCTTTCTCCATTGTGCCATCATCTACGTCAGTGGTGTGCCATTTTAGGCAGACACTGCCAGGGCCACCAGGATGGTCCATTTACACATCACCAAAACCACTATGATTAGGCCGGGGTATGAATACCGAGGTTGCAGTCTGTGCTGGTATGTGCCTCTCATTCATTTTAATGAATGTTAACAAACTAACATTTGCAGAAGACAGATTTTTCTGACCATCCCTGACTATTGCACCTGCTGAGCTGAATACCCTCTCAACACTTACACTGGAGGGTAGGCATGTAAGGTACTTCAGTGCCACTGCAGTCAACTCTGGCCATTCACTGACCATTCCACGATAGTACAAAAGAGGATCTTCAGTAATTGTCAGATGCCTGTTTTCAGACAAATATGACTCAACCATTCTCTGTGCCGCACTAAGTCCTGTGGTTGATGCATCATCCTGTTCTCCCAATTAAGTTATTTCACAAATATCCACTTGTGACAAAGCCTCCCAAACAACCCCCAGCACCTGCGCCCATTGTGCAGTTATATACAAATATGACCTCCCCACTGTTTTGCCACTTGTCCACATTTCCATACTTAAATGGATGAATGGAGAGGAGGAATGTTGAAGGGCATGTCTTACTGAGTCAGACACAGTGTGGAACAACTTGGGGACAGCACGGGTAGAAAAGTATGTCCTGGATGGGACTTTCCATTTTGGACAGGCACGGGCAGCAAACTGCCGGAACCCAGAATTCTCCACAAAGGAGAAGGGCAAAAGATCAATTGCCAGTATTTCCGCTACAGCAGCATTAAGTTCACGTGACACTGTATGATTCGGGGGGGTACTTCAGCTTATGGGCAAAAACACTGTGTAACGTGGACTGACTTAAACATTTTACACGGGATTTGATCACAAATGTTTGTGCTCTGTGATGAATGGCATTGGCAGGGGGTGGAGTGTGGACATTTGATGAAGACAGTTGCCCACGTGATGATGACAAACCCAGAACTGCTGTTATTTTGCCAGATGTGCCAACCGGGGTTGATGTACCACTTGCACTAGTCATACTGCATTCACCCCCACCACCGCAAAAACTGCTTCTCTCACCAGCACCAGACAACATTTCAAAGTCATTATGGTCCTCCACCTCATCAAGCCTGTAGTAATCCTCTGATCTTATTACCTCACTGCTGCACACGTTTAATTTAGTGCAGACTTAACAGTCATGGAAGGGGATAACATGCTCGCTATGGTTGCTGGGGACAAGGGTGAACACCCCACTGTGGTATTAGCTGCCAACTTGTGCTGGGTTCAAAGTGCCAAGTGCTTATTCTTAAGATGCATATGCTGTCCTCATGTGCCCAGATGGCCCTCCTTTTTACCTTGAATCACACGCACATGGCAAACCTGGCAGATTGCAACTTACTCATCATTTGCATCTTGAACAAAAAAATCCCAAACAAGGGATTGTGATGCTCTGCTTTTAACATGTCCATGATGTGGCTTATATAAGTCCATTATTTTAAGCACTGAAGTGGGGGGGCATGTGATGTTTCGGGCAATGCACACCTGCACTGCAACTGACCACCACGACTACCTATCATATGTATTACAGGGTCATCATCATTAACTAAAACTGGTAGATCACAAGTTTTTATGGGGGGGGGATTCCTGCAAACAGACTCAGACACAGTCACTTTGAGTTTCTTTTTCTCTGGTTCCCAACTGGGGTCAATTACATCATCATCATCATATTCATCAACGTCACACACATCCACATCTTCTGCTTGGATGATAGTATGTGGACTACATGTTGCAACAACAGCAACATCATTGTCATCATCACATTCATCATCAGCATCTACACCACTATCACCTGATGTTTTTTCACCACACTGTGAATCACTGCATGGAAAATGCGTGACATTAACTGCCACGGTGGATGGAATATCACATTGTATGCTATCGTTGGCATGATTATCAGAATCTTCAGGTTCAGTTATTGGGATGTTACTGGGAGATATGACATCATCTAGGCTGCCACTCACTTGTAGTTGCATTGCTTCACACTCAGTATTTTTGGATATGGTACACTGGTCGTAATTAGAACTTGACGCAACAATACTAATACTACCACCACCACTAATACCAGTAACACTAACACCACTGGCTGGGAAAACATCATCTCCTCCAACTATGAGTGAAGCTACTGATTGGGCTATAAAAAACATTGCAGGAGAAATACCTTTCCTCACATCAGCAATGCACTTCTGCGTCTGCGTACTACTACCATGCCCACAGACTATCTTACTGCTCAATCAATCAATCAATCAATCAAAATCTTTATTTAGTCAGGCGAACATCATTGAGCGTAGCTCATTTACAAGATGGACCTGAGTGGTCATACAAATAAGAGTACAAGTATTTTTACATAGACAAGAATAACATAAACAGTAGTACAATTACATAAAGTGATAATATACAACAATTTACATATATACAAGGCACAGTAAAACCATTTAATCTGTAAGAAAAAGGAGACAATGGATATAGCAGGCATAATATATAAATTATAGGGCCTAGTTGGCTTTTATGAGAGTATATCAGGTGACTGGAAAATAGAAGTAGAACTAACATAATGGAACACGGAAAAGGGGTGGGAGGTAGGTAGGGTAGGGATTAGGCCTTATAAAAGCAATTGCAGAGCTCTGGAAATAGGGTGGAGAATAATCTTTTGAAGGATGTTAAAGGTAAGAGGCTATTTAGCTTCATGGATTTTGGAGTGAGTTCCATGCAACTGCTAGTGAGTGGCTGATAGCGGCCCTCCCAAACCGGTGCAGGCATTGGGGACCTTTAGTATGATGAGTTTACTGATCCTTAAGGTGTATGGCCTAGAAGTAATTCGGTAAAACAGTCTGTGATATAGGTGGGTAGTTTGCCTGATAAAGCTTTGAATATCCAGATTGCAGCATTCCTATTTCTTCTGTGTTGTAGTGATGTCCAGTTGACTGCCATATAAAGAGAGCAATGATGGGTGCTGGAGGAAGGTCAGTAATAAATCTGATGGATCTATGATACAGGGTGTCCAGCTTGTTTAAGAGGGAATGAACAATGGCCATAGAGAAAGTCAGCATAATCAATGAGGATAGGAATGATGCCTGGATTAATCTTTTTGGAGTCTCTGTTAAGGTAGTGTTTTATTCTAAAAATAGACCAAGCCTTTGTCTCAGTTTTTAGTAGCTCTTCAATATGGACAGAATAGTCAAGCCTATTATCAATACAGACTCCAAGGTATTTGAGTTATCAACAAATTCCAGCTTCTCTCCAAGTAGGGTGGATAATTGTAGGGTTGTGGGTGATGGGGTAGTGGCAGAGCAACTCTTTGTGGCAAAGAACATAGCTTTGTTTTTTGGCATTTAGAAGTAGTTTTTCCAGTAGATTGTGTTGCAGGATGGAGAATTCAGATTGTAACAGCTCACAGGCTTTAGGTAATGAGGATTGCTGACATATAATACAGTATCATCAGCAAACAGATGAATGTTAGATTGAGTGAGGTTGGCATCGATATTATTAATATAAATGGCAAAGAGGATGGGGCCAAGAATAGAGCCTTGCACACCTCTTAGCAGTGGTTTTAAGGTGGATAGGTAATTTCCATTTTTTACCAGTTGTGACCTATCTGATAGGTAGCACTTAAACCAGTTGAGTGAGAGAGGATCCAGTCCTAGTGAGCTAAGGGAGGTGATTAATGATTCATGATCCACTGTGTCAAATGCTTTACTCAAATCCAGGAACACAGCACAAGTACTGTTCTTCTTATCCAAGGCAATCTGCCAATCGTTAGTTACTTTGGCTAGGGCAGAAATGGTGCTATGCCTTGATCTAAATCCCGATTGTGCTGAATTTAGGAGGTTATTGTTATCCAGATAGTCCCTTAATTGTGAGTTTACTAATTTTTCGAGCATCTTGGATAGAACTGATAGGATGGAAATGGGCCTGTAATTGTTGAGGTCCATGGGATAACCAGATTTAAGTAGTGGAACTACTTGAGCTGTTTTCAAGTGGAGGAATGGATCCAGTAGTTAGGGAAAGATTGAAGAGATGAGTGAGGGGGGCAGATAAGACGTGTGATGCAATTTTAAGGAAGTAGGGATCCAGGGAGTCTGTACCTGCACTCTTAGAAGTATCTAAATTAGAGAGGAGGTCTTCTACTTCTTTCAAGGATATTGAGTTGAAGGAAAAAGTTGAAGTAGCCTTTTGTCCCACAGTGGATTGAAGGTTCAAGGAAGATCTCAGGAGATTTGCAGGTGATGAGTCAAATGCTAGGCCAGCTGTGGTGAAGTGATCATTGAAGGTATTTAGGATTTCTTGTTTGCTCGTAATTTCTGTATCATTTAGTAGCAGTTTGGAGGTTAAGGCAGGAGTAGAGTTTTGGCCCAGAATTCCTTTTATAGCACCCCAGAGTCTGGTTGGGTTATTGTAGGAGGCATCCAATTCAGCTCTATAGTAGGCAGCTTTGGCAGTTCTTATTTGTTTTGTACATTAATTCCTTGCTTTTCTGAAATTTAGCCAGTCTCTGGTATCCTTTGTTTTTATTGCCTTTTTCCACAGTTTGTCTCTGGTTAACAAGGCTGCTTTAAGATCAGTAGTGAACCATGGACAGGATCTTGCTTTAGTTCTGATACTGGTGATTGGTGCATGAATACTGAGAGCATTAGTGATAATGTCCTTTAAGGTCTGGAGAGCTGTTTCAACTGAGGTTGTAAGGTAGAAATCTTGCCAATATATTGTATTACTCAAGTCATGGAGGTATCCTGAGATGTTGAATTTCTTTTTGACCTTTTGAGGACAAATTCTGCAGGATTGGTGGTTTGAGTGTAGATCTTATGCCAGCTATAGGACAATGATCACTTACATCACTCGGTAGTACTCCTGCATGTGATATAAGTGAGGCTTGTTTACCAACATAATATCCAGGAGTGAGCTGTTGCTAGAGTTTTAGGTTAACCCTGGTTGGGTCTTTAATTAGTTTTGTAAATCCATAGGTGTCACAAAAGGTTACCAATGGTGCAGATACATTAGATAGCCAGTTTAAATTCAAATCACCAAGGATGATGGTATCTTCAGGGCCTAGATTGAGTATTGACCCTAGGTGAGATAGTAGTTTAAGGCCTGCAGAGGGGGGCCTATAGCAGCCAATCAATTTAAATGAAGACAAGTTAGGAAGGGATATTTTGATTGACAAACATTCAAATTCCTTTGGTTTGGATGTATTGATGAGGCAGGTTGCAGAGATGGTGTCCTTAATGTATATGGCCACCCCACCACCCCTGGAAGGGTGATCTGCTCTGAAGAGCTGATAGTTGGGAAGGTTTACAACACTGTCTTTTGTTGTAGGTCTGAGCCAAGATTCAGAGATGACCAGGAAGTCAGGTAGAGTATGTGCCACCCAAGCCAGTATTAAGGAGAACTTTTTTAAGAGGCTGCAAGTGTTGAAATGTAGGAAGCTTAGGCCATTTATGGAGGATAGA
This sequence comes from Neoceratodus forsteri, assembly GCA_016271365.2. Taxonomy (NCBI): domain Eukaryota; kingdom Metazoa; phylum Chordata; order Ceratodontiformes; family Ceratodontidae; genus Neoceratodus; species Neoceratodus forsteri. Next base: position 828,142,827 of record CM028131.1, read on the forward strand.
TCAGCAGGGGAAAAGAAACTTTCAATGGGGCCAGGATTTATTTCAATAGCACCAATGCAGATCAGAAGGAAGAAGATTAATTTGAGGAGGGCACCAAGGGACAGGGATAGTGAGTGGTCAGAGCATTTTCTCTTCTTCCTGGGTGCCCGCTGTGTGATGGGAGAAGGTCCTGTTATATAGGTGTGAATTTTATCATAACATAATAATCTGATGGACAGGCATAGTGGGTTAATATAAAGCCAGGATACATGTAAGGTGCTAGGGGAGTGTTGAATTGTTAGAGAGGCTTTATGTGGGATACCCCAGGGGTTGCAGTGTAAAAGTGGTTTGAAATGAATAAGGAATAGGTGGTTGTCCATTGTGGATGGCAGGGGTGGGCAGATCGTATTCACTAACTTATTCATCATGACAGGGGGTATATCATAATTATCATAAGGGATTGGGGGAGAAGAGAGGCTCAGGAGCAAAAGGAAGCAAAGTAGCATTGTGGAGGTTAGGTATGGGTTAAGAGAGGAAGGGAAATAGATGTGGGCGTGGATTAGAGAAATGGCGGGGAAAGTGTATAAAAAGAATCAACCGAGAGGGGGAGGGGCGGGCAAAAATTTGCGGCTTTGACCGTACCTTCTGCCTGCTTCTCCCGGCCTCCTGGATCCCTCGGTCGGCTAGATGGATGCCGCCGGCCCGCTGGCGGCTTGGAGCCCCTCCAGTCTCTGGATCTCGAGGGCTGTGCTGGCTACAAGGTAGGGGACAGAGGAGAAGGCAGTGAGCAAGGTACTTTATTGCAGGCAATCTGCAAAAAGGTGCTAAAGATCTGAATCTGCACAACAAAAGACTGGGAGGGTATGGGGGGGGGTTAGGCGCCTAAGCGTCTAGCCCACACAGAACACAAAAAAGGCTGTAATCACAAGCTAACAAGATATCAATACAACCCTCAAATCGGGCACATTAAAGAGTAAAACAGCTCTTTTTGGGTGAATTTAAGACTAAAATAAAAATAACAGAAATCCCAGCCAGAAATAGTGTTGCAAAAGTCCAGCTAAAGTCTTAGGGAAAGGCGCACCAATCGGAAGCAAGGCAGAGTCAGCGGTCGCTTTCTGATTGGTTTGCGGCTTTGCCCGTACCTTCTGCCTGCTTCTCCCGGCCTCCTGGATCCCTTGGTTGGCTAGACAGACGCTGCCGGCCTGCTGGCGGCTTGGAGCCCCTCCGGTCTCTGGATCTCGAGGGCTGTGCTGGCTTCTGCCTGCTTCTCCCGGCCTCCTGGATCCCTCGGTCGGCTAGACGGACGCCGCTGGCCCGCTGGCGGCTCGGAGCCCCTCCGGTCTCTGGATCTCGAGGGCTGTGCCGGCTTCTGCCTGCTTCTCCCAGCCTCCTGGATCCCTCAGTCGGCTAGACGGATGCCGCTGGCCTGCTGGCGGCTCAGAGCCCCTCCAGTCTCTGGATCTCGAGGGCTGTGCTGGCTTCTGCCTGCTTCTCCCGGCCTCCTGGATCCCTCGGTCGGCTAGACGGACGCCGCCGGCCCGCTGGCAGCTCGGAGCCCCTCCGGTCTCTGGATCTCGAGGGCTGTGCCGGCTGCAAGGTAGGGGACAGCTCACATCGCCATGGCGAGAAACAGCTTTGCTTGCATGTCTCTTTGCAGGCATTTTGCTGGATCAACCATAATATTATAACCAAATTCAGATTTTGATACATTCACTCTCTGATTGGGGGGACGCTGGATGTGAAGCCAAAAAAAACAACTGTAGCTTCAGCAACAGACAACAGACTAGTCTGTCATGCAATGAAAACAACTTCAGTAACCAGTGGTGCTAATGAGGTCACAAAACAATCCAATCTGGTTAAAAATTCCTTTTGCACGTGGGGTTGGGGAGGAGCACTGACTGCAGTGCAGATTTTTACTGCAGTACAAGCAGCAAAACAAAGAACAGATACCACAATTGCAGTACAAAATCAGGCAGCTGCAGTGGATAGCAGGTTCACACTGCTACGCCTGCAATTACACTAGTCTGTGGCACAATAAAAGGTGTATTATTTGATGTCACGCAACACCGCACACACACTCATGCACACACACAGAACAGTTTGTCTACAATGCTGAATGAGTAATGCATAGCAAGTGCAAAAGTTCAGTACTATGCCATGTTACGTATTGTAATGTAAATAACCTGAAATTATGAACTGTTGCACCAGATCCACACAGCAAACAGCAAGAACATTTGAATATTACTGTGTGTACATTAACACAGTCAGTTGTATAACAAAAATATAACCAAAAAACAAAGAAATCACTATTTGATCAACTTAAATCTACCTACACCACAGATACGCCCCTCCCTCAAAGCACACTTTCACTGTCTTTCACTACACACACTCTCAAAGTTGTAAATTAACATTCAAAATCCACACAAAAACAAAAACACTCAATGATATGAGCACAGGAGGCTTTCCTACAATCGATGAACTAAAGTTGGAGCCCCCAAAAAATGCAAAAATGCTTTTTTAACAGCTTTTACAAGATTTCAATCACAGACAGCTATCAGAGCACATTGTCTCCTACTCCTTCCTACACATACTTCCCAGAACTGAGGCTATGCAGATCAATATAGAGCCCATGTGACCTGAAATCCCATGAGTCACTGCAAAATCCACCTCGGAGCTCAAAAACAAGGCGAAGGGAGGCGAAGTGCATTGTCCTCAATGCACTTCACCTTAAATTTGGTGGAGTAGTGGTCTGGGGAGGCAGAATAACGCTAAGTCATTGTTTCCAATGTTCCTCATCATAACACGAAGTACTCAGCTTTGAGTTGCAGAGCACTCCGCGAATCCACCTTTGGTCCGCAAATCACTTTGTGGAGCGGATTGAGCCCATTTCACCCACTACTACCTCAGAGTTTACTCAAACCTTTACATTTTTATACTTCTTTCCTTGCATTGCTAATTAAAACCAAGCTTCTACAAATGGCAGTCACTTCAGCCTGGGTTGGAATATACCTGAAGAAGAGGCTTATAGGCTTCAAAGGTCTGTATCTTTAACTTTCAGTTAGTCTAATAAAGGTATTATCTTTACCCTACTAAAAGATTCTTTTTTTTTCTTCTGCTTTTGTGTGGGCTAACACAGCACAGCCCTATACTGATGTAAACTAGGGTACAAATAAAAACTTCCATTAACTATTTTGTTCGCCTACAGAAAACAGAAGCAGTTTACCTTTTCAGTAGCCATATAAGGTGAAACACACACACACACACACACACACCAATTCTTTAATGCCATGTTTGATTATAGATTCTGCTTTGTGCATATTTATAACAAAACAAATAGTCAGTAAAAGGCCATACCGTTTTATTGTGTTTCAGTGTTTCACTTATACTCATATGTAAGCACCACCTTCAAGAGATACTTACTACTGTACCCTCTCTGCCCTGTTGCCCTTTTTGGGGGGTTGGGAGCTGGGCCACCAGCTGGTCAGGTGGGGCTAGTGCCCCTGTGTTGGTATTTAAGGGAGGCATTTTGGCAGTCAGGAGGAGGCCGACAGGAGAGAGAGCAGAGATGCACAGTGAGGCTGGGGCATTGGCCCTGGACCAGTTTGGGGCTCAGTGGTTCATCATTGGGAGTGTCCACTTGGGAGTTTGTGTGGCTGTGGGGAAAGTTTGCAGTGTTCTGGAAGCTGGGCCCATTGAGGGAGACCTGGCCTGGAGAGTAAGGCACCCATCTGAGTGCACCATGGCACCAGGGTGGGGAAGGCCCAGATGCCAGTAATGTAGTGCCAGGAAAGGAGTCTGAAGCGGTGAGGACAGCGTAGTGGTGGCAGCCTGCATCATGGGAAGAGCAGTGGCAGTAGCCTGCCTCCCCTTACCTGTGTGGCACTCTACCCAAATTAAGATGGCCTGTGGGTAGTGAAGAAGTTGGCCGGTGAGTCCCTCGGATTGCCTGTACCCTGGAAGCACTGGGATAGCTGGAGCCTGGTCAAGTAGATTGGCAGGTTGAGAAGAGATCATGGGAGGTGCTGCAGCTTGTGTACAGCCATCACAAATATTTGAGATGAGAGAATGGTAGGTCCTCATTATTTGAACTGGTGTGAGGCTGGTGGGGGATTCTGCAAGGCCTAAGCATGCTGCTGCCATCACTTTCTCGTAGGGAGACACTTCAGCTCCTCGGGGACTCTGTATTGCAGCCTTAACAGTCCTTGCATTAAGCCATGGCTCTGTGCCACAGAAGACTACTGTTTTCTTTAAAGTCATGCCTCAGCTCACAGGAGCTGTATGTGCTGTTTCATGCTGCATTTTAAATTAAATTTTGCCTGATTTGTTAAAATGGACTTTGGAGTGGGCCTCCAGTCACTTTATGAATTACCCTTTGCTGCCTGCTAACATCTCATCTCTACAGCCTCTATTTACTGTCCTCTGCACCCTGATTCTGGCTACACTCTGTGACTGCCTTCTGAGACTAGTATGGACCCAGGTATGTGCCAGCATTCATTTATTCTGGATATGTTTACTGCTAAGTGGTGCCATCTCCCCAGAACTTTCCAACAGGTCCCTAGACAGTGGGGAGGTGGAGATTACAATGTGGGGGCTTGTCCGGGATAAAGATTTGGGGTTCAAGACAGTACCTTGGCTGCTGGAGGACTGCTGCAGTATCCGGTATTGTACTGAGGCCTGAGTTTTGGTTGTGCTATTCCTGGGTCCTGCCATATTGGATTAGTGCTTCTTGTCTTTTCTTCTTCTGATGCCAGAGTGAGAGATCATTTACATAGTCAATTCCATCCTAATGACTATTTGGGCTCAGCAGATTGGCTGAAGTCAGGCAAGAGACTTGTGGGTGAAAGAACTGAAACCACCATCTTGAGAGGTTGGGTGTGTACTAAATAGCACTGTGAACTGGGCAAGATGGCTCAAGCTCCATGAGAGACTGATCCTATAGCTGCTGTTCCAGTGTCACTCCTCTCTTGGTTGTGGAGTAATGAGGGCAGGAGGACCCTGCTGGACAAGTGTGTGATCTGCAGTTACAAGGGGGTAGGAGTTGCCCAGCTGGCCTTGTGCTCTCTGTGAGCTTGTGGAGTGCCAACTATGGGAAATGTTTACATCATGTCTCCGTACTTGCCTCCTTGGCCTTGGTCAGCACCTGTGTCTCCAGGGACTACCACCATCTCTACTATGGGCAGTTTGGAGAACTGGGATGACCTGAGATCTGTCACTGCTCCCTCAGAGCCATCTGTGAGAGAAGTTAGGCTTGAGGAGGAGGAGGATACTCAGGCAGAGATTGGGCCTAGATGTCTACCCAGCCCTACTCTGCCATGGGTGCCTGACACTCCCCACGGCAGAGGGAGAGGCCATGGGAGAACTGAAAAAAATGCCTGGCTCCTTAGGGCCCAAGGAGTCTGGTTTTGCCCCATGACCACCAGGCCCCTCAGCTCTTCATGCCATAATAATCCTGCCAATGGAACAGTCACTGAATGGCAAAACAGTCAAGACCAGCTCTAGCGATTCTGACAATGCAGACCCCCCCCCGTGTTACCCCCTGGAAAATCGATATTGGCATTTGGCTTTTGAAGAGCAGGATGTGGAGCATGCCATTCCACCGCCCTATCACCACCCATGTCTGACGCTGTCTGATAGCACCCAAAGCTGCCCCAGGTTTGCATCCTTCTGAGAGAAAAGATGGATGGGCTACTCCCAGATAACACTCTGAATGTGAAGTACTGTTCTTGGGTGTGGTTGGAGGAAAGTATAACCCTGCGGACCAGCTTACATAGTATTACAGAGTGGTCTTAGGCAGAGAGAAGAGTCAGGAGGAGGATCCAAGCTGAGTACCCTCAGGCGGGGTACTCTTATGTGTCAGAATGGATTTGAGACATTATCAAGGAGAAAAGATCTGACTGGGTGTTTTGGGGAGCTGTAGACAAAATCCAACTTAGAAACTACTATCCCCATGGTGGATGACCTGCTGTAGAAGGTTGTAAACCCTCTGCTGGACCAAGTAACTTCTTTAATTAGCGTTGCAGAACTGTTCTTCTGGGATACCCCTGAAGTGTCTGGGACTTTTTCTTTAAAATGGGTGAGATCTTTTTGAAATTTCCTCTGCCTAGCTGTTAGCTTTTGTTATTGCTAATATTACAGTCATTGTGTTTGAAAATAAATGATGAAGGAGAAAGTTATTTTTCTGCGCACATCTCTCACTGACTAACAGATGGTCTAGTACCCTGGGACTCTTGGAATTGTGTTCTTTGAACCAACAATCTTCCAAGGACTGTCAGCATCTTATTGCCCAATGTTTTTCAGTAGGTGGGGGTAGTGAGTGAAAGAAACAAAAGATGGAGTGGTGTGTGTGTGTGTGTGTGTGTGTGTGTGTGTGTGTGTGTGTTCTGGTGCATATGTTAATTATATTAGTTGTATTGGGGTGTCTGTGAGTGAGTGTGTATGGCAGTAGATATGTGTGTATGTGGTAGAGTGAGTTACTAAAACTGGGGAATAAATATTAATTGTCCTGAAACACTCATTTACTTAATGTTATTGTTATTTGCTGTTTGTATTAACCTTTGGGAGGGGGCAATGTTTTTTGACTTTTGAGCCTGCAAAAAGATTTTGAGCCCACCGTTTTTTGGTGGCAGCAGCACTGGGTTTGTTCATGGAGTTTTTTGGGTCCTTGTGACCCAGGGTGTAGATTTAGGGGTCTTCTCCCTGTTGGTGGTATTGCCCCTGGAAGGCAGGGAATGGAGAGTGTGCATATCCTTCCTGGAGCCTTTTCTGGGGGTAGGCAGATGCCCCATTCACTAGGGGGTGATTGGTTTAAAGCATGGGAGAGTATAAGCACCCAAAGGGGGATGCCTACCATTGTAACTGTCTCTGCTCAGTTGCCTTTTTTGGGGGGATGGGGCTAGCCCACCGACTGGTCAGGCAGAATTAATGGCCCTGGGTTGGTATTTAAGTGAGGCATTTTGGCAGTTAGGAGAAGGCTGGTGGGAGAGAGAGCAGAGATGCACAGTTGGGCTGGGGGAATCGGCCTAGCCAAGTTCAGGGCTCAGCGGTTAATTGTTGGGAGTGCCCACTTGGAGGTTTGTGTGGCCATGTGGAGAGTTCTCAGGGTGCTGGAAGTTGGGCCCATTGAGGGAGCTGTGGCCTGGGGAGTAAGCCTCTGACCTCCGTGCACCAATGCACCAGGGTGGGGAAGGTCTAGGTGCCAGTAATGTAGTGCCATGAAAAGAGTCTCAAGCAGTGGTGGTGGTATAGAGGTGGCAGCCTACATTGTGGGGAGAGTAGTGGTGCCAGCCTGCATCCCCTTACCTGTGTAGCACTCCGCCTAAGTGAAGATGGCCTGTTGGGAGCAAAGAAATTGTCTGATGAGTACCTAGCATCACCTGCACCCTGGATGCGCTGGCATGCTGGGGTCCCAGTTGAGTAGGCCCTGTTTGGCAGGTTGAGAATAAATCATGGGAAGCACTGCAGCTTGTGTACAGCCACCATAAATGTTCAAGAGAAGAGAGCAGTAGGCCCAGGATTTAAGCTACTGTGAGGCATATGGGGGATTCTGCAAGGCCTAAGTGTGCTGCTTTCATCAATTTCTTGTAGGGAGTCACTTCGGTTCCATGGGGACTCAGTATTGTGGCCTTAATATTCCTAAGCATTGTGCCATGGCTGTGTGCCACAGAAGACTGCTTTTCTCTTTAAAGCCATGCCCCCAGCTCCTGGGAGCTGTATGTACTGTTTTATGCTGCATTTTAAATAAAATTCTGCCTGATTGTTAAAATGCACTTTGGAGTGGGCCTCCATTTGCTTTATGAATTACCTTTGGCAGCCTGCTAATATCTTGCCTCCACATCTTCTATTTACTGCCCTCTGCACCCTGATTCTGACTGCGCCTAGTGACTACCTTCTAGGGTTGTAGCTAGGAACATAAAGTTTGTACATCATTTTGGACACCATGACCTTCTTTCTTGACCCTACCTTCTTTGTTGACCCAGTTGTACCCTGTTTGTTTCCATTACTCTGCTTGTTGCTCAGTTGTACACAATTTGTTGCCTCTAGACATAACCTGTTTGATGCTCTATAGTTGTATACCCTAAAAATAAAGCAGCACCAGTTGTATGCAATTACGCAGTGACTTTCTTACGCAGAGCACCAACAATCATATTATACCATCAGATGGTGGGACAAATAATGCCCTTGGGACTGGGCAAAATACTGCCCCTCAAAATTAAATTTGTACACCATGGCTTACATGGTGTATGTAATGCATACACCCTTGCCAATATGGACCCAGGTATGTGCCAGGTTTTGTTTCTTCTGGATGTGTTTGCTGGTAGGTGGTGCCCCCTTCCCAGAACTTACCACCTGGCTCCTAGACAGTGGGGAGGGGGAGGCTACACATATTTGGAGTCCTGCATACCTGTCTGACAACACCAAATGAGAGAGTGAAACTAGCCTTACAACACACACACACAAACACACATATACACATGCACACTAGTGCACTTTTACTACTCCATCAGAATTCACTAGTTAAACATTTCACACTGAGATGGCTGCTTCCTTTTATTGTCCTAACTGGCTTTGAACCAGCTAAAGGGATCATTATTTAAAAGCAATAGTGTGAATGATAAGCAAACAAAGTCATTAGGATTTGTAGGTTTTATGAGTGTACCTCAGTGACAACTAATTGTTCCTCGTTCATAATGAAACATTTGCTGTGACTGTATTATATTCTCTCTGCTACTTGATTTGTAGTTTTACAGTTATTTGTTCCTATGGATATTCTGAGATGAAATGTTTCAATTATTAGTGAGGTCCTGTATTAATACAACTGTAAAGATGGGAGGACTGAAACAGAAGGAGATAAGTGACTTTCAACACATCACAGATTGAGTAAACAACTATATCAGGATTTGAGCCAGAAATCTGTTCCTCAGTTCAGTGCTCAAACCAATGACCACACTGCATTCCTTATTTCAAGAATTCGGGGAGTGCTGAAATCAAACAGTGGGAACGTCCCCTTTTCCCCAGATATGTTGGGCCAGCTCAGCCTACAGTGAGAACTTGTGCATTCTGCAAAATACAAAAATGAGTAAACTTTTGCAGACAATGCAATACAATTCAATGCACTTTTATTTTGTAGCACATCTTTCATTCTTGATATATCACAAAACGTTTTACAGAGGGAACAAACAATAACATTATTTTACACACCAGTGAAGAATTACAGTACAAAAATACTTTTAGCATTAGGATAAACAGAGGATAGATAAAGGATGCATTTGGATGGCAGCAGAACACACTCCATCAAGCAAGATAAGAGCAATGTTGAAGTCCATGATAAAAGATACAAATTCACAGCTGAAGCAGTACAGAGAGTTGCTGCAGAGAGGGCAGTGAAGAGAGAACAAGCAAAACTAGTGGTTGTGACCAAGGTCAAAGAGAAGAGTCTTTAGTTTAGATTGAAGATAGACTATAGTAAATCAGAGCGGCTCTTCAAGGCAGAGGCATTGTAATTTTAATGACATGAAATGCAATTTTTAACTGACTTTATGTAGAACTAGGATGCTAATGGAGAGTCAGGAAGACAGACAGAGGTGATACATTCATATTTTTTTTTTTTTTTGGGGGGGGGTGAGAACATGAAAAGCTCTCACAGTACCATGGCCAAGATGGAAACTAGATTGAAAGTGAGCAGGAATGTTTTGCTGTGAGAGATTATCAAAGAGTTATGAAAAGGCTACTTTCTGAAGCAGACTGCAGAGAAAGGGGAGGTTGGTTATGGGCAGAGAGCTAGATGTGTGCTGGCTGGGTCTATGTTTTTTTTAGAAGAGGAGTGACAGAAGCAGACTTGAGAGAGTAAGGCAAACATCCTGAGATACATGATTGATTGGTAATGGTGTCAAAATAAGGGGTAAGGGGAAGGATAGAAACATAGAAGATGATGACAGAAAAATACAGATGGCCCTGTCAGTCTGCCCACATTATCGTATCATACTCCAGGATTTATTGTCTCAGTGGGGCCTTTGCTTACACTAGTCCCTCTTTTGTTATCTGTGTTGCCGCTCCACATTGCCACTAAGTAGCTAAGATCCCCTTGACTCTATCATAGCCATGTTTGAAGACATTTATTGTTTTGGCATCCACCACCTCTGACGCTGACCATTGCATGGCTTGACCACTCTTTCTGTAAAATAAAGCTTTCTCACAGCATTTTTAAACCATCCTTCCGGTATCCTCCACTTGTAACCCCTTGTTCTATCTTCTCTGTTCCTGGCAAAATAGCTTATCACAGTTAACATTGTTAATTCTATTCAGGAACCATAAGGTCTGTATTATATCCCCCCTCTCTCTTCTGGTTTTGAATGAATACTTGTTCTGTGTCTTTAGTCGATTCTTACAGGCTCGCCCACCTGACCCTGAATCAGCTTGGTCATCCTACGTTGTACCTTCTGTAACCTGTCCATCTTTTTTAGGTGGGGTCTCCAGCACTGGGTACAGTCTTCTAGGTGTGTCCTCATTAGTGACCTACACAGTGGTAATAATACCTTTTGACTTCTGTCAAAGCCTCTCCTGATGCACCCCAGCATCCTGTTTGCTTTGTTGAAGACACTGTTACATTAGCTGATTTGTTTAAGGGAGTGCAGAGGCTGCAACAGAATGGCAGCCACTGTAGTTTATCTGGGGCCATCCTCCACTAGACTGGGAAGGAGGAGGGAAGGGGGGAGGATAAAGGTGGTCCTGGGGGGATTTGGGTTAGGCAGGATTGGTCTGGGACCACCAGGGGCCTCCCACTTGGGAAGGAGGGTCACGTCCTGCAGGAGCAGGAAGAGGAGGAACATATTGGGAAACAGCTAGCTGTCCATCCTCTTTCTCCTCTGCCTCTCCAAGGATAAAGACATCTAGAACAGTGGGCAGGACAGCAAGGTAAGGGCCCAGTAGGCATAGGGGCTATCCTGCAGGCCTAGGCATACTCAGCCTGGGGGCTGGGGGGGTCAGGGCCAGGAGGGAGATAGAGGGCTATCCTTGTCCAAGTGCTTGGCCATGCATATTGTGGATGTCAAAACAAAAAAAAATATATAAAAAGGGAAAATCCTAGCAGGCTGTGGCTAGGGGCTATCAGGAGTTATGGACTGGGCCCAGTGCCTGGAAGATAGCATATGGCAGGGGTTGCACTTTCTTCCCCTTCAATGGCTGGTGAATCAAAAAACAAATAAAAAAAAAAAATTGTTCTGGGTGTCAGATTCCCTGTGTTGGGAAATGCTTGAGCACTAGGATGCTGGTCCTTACCTTCTTTCACTGCATCCTGAAATGGGATCTCCTGTCACTCCTCTCCTGGCAAAGGTCTAGGCCGTGCACCAATCCTCGAGAGCTTCCTGGGGCATACTGTGTGATCTTGAGCTGGTAGTGCTTCTCTGGTGGCTGAGGTGGGGGAAGACGCTGGGTGAGTATTGGGCCATGGCGTGGCACTTCAGCAGATGACCCAAGTCCCGGGGCAGCCCATTTTCCCTCCCCTACTTCTCTGGCATGCTAGGGGGGATCTTGCCCACAACTATGAGTGTTGGAAGTAGCATCGTGGCCAGGTGGGCTTCTAGGAGCTGTGGGGGGATCCCCCTTAGGTGCAGCAGCTCTTGGGATGAAGCCACAATTGGTTTGGTGGGCAGAGATCTCCAGGATTGCAGGAGGATACCACAAGTGAGGCTGGTGTTTGTGGGTGGTGCTGTAACTGGGGCTAGCTATCATCGGCCTCAGGCCCCCCATGGTCTCAGGGGCTCCTTTGCAGGTGGCCACATGGTTTACAGGGCAGGGGTGGAGCGGCCTCCATCGAAGGTGTGGTATAGAGCCCTGTTGATCTTGCGTAGCTCTCACATGAGCATGGAAGCCATCTTGGCTGGGACTTTCCTTCTCATCAAGCCTCGTGACTGGGCTGCATAGACCTGGCCCAAATCTCGTCGCTTCCCACAGGAGTTGGAGTGGCAATCTTTCCTGGGTTTGACACTGGCAGACCACACCTAGGGACTTTCTACAGTAGGGTAACTTGGTGGAGCTAGCAAGGTGGAGGCTACAACCATGAGGAAGATAGAATTGCGGACAATGATAGGAAGCTTCCCTTATAAAAACCATGGTGCATATATAATTATCTGCACATTCACATGGGTGGATATACATACATATATTCATATAAATATATATATATATATATATGTGTGTATATATATATAAATATATATATATGTGTGTATATATATATATATATATATATATATATATATATATATATATATATATATAGATATATATAGATATATATATATATATATATTATAGTGATGCAGTCGCACCACTATAGTTAGGGTTCAACGGATTTGCCTGAAATTTGGAATGCATGGTGGGGCATGGTAGATCTCTTGATTTGTTGAATTGTGTTTTGGTCCGACTTATGGTGTTTGCGTACGAAAATGCTGAAAAATGCAAAATTATCCATTTTTGGGGCAGCTTTTGGGATTTTGGATGTGGCCCTACACAGCCATTGTGTGGCATTCTACCCTGTGAGATGGCTCTTTTGAAAGAGCTTTGGTGGCCAAATATGCCACTTTTTGTTTGGTGAAAAAATATTAAAGCATTCAAAAGTTATGCCACTTTTAAGTTCCCATTATAAGTCAATGGGAAAATTTATATGTATGTTTTGCAAACAAAGAATGGGGTTCTGTCCATCTTGTCCCACCTGGCGATCAAAGAATTTGCAGCATCTCGGTTCAAGAATCTTTGCCCCTGGGAACTTTTAAAATTCTTTGATCGCGAGGTCCTCCATCTTGTTTTTGATTTTTCCGATCAGAAAAACACAAATATCTCGGCTCAGGGGTCACTTCTGAAGTAAAACTTGGATGGGTTTTACTCAGAGGACCCCGATCTATTGAGCCATACCTTTAGTTTGATCAAAATCAGTCCAGAAATAGAGTTCTGAGCTTTTAAAATCTTATTTTGCTGCTCACTAATGATCTTTGATTGTGAGCCTGCAAATTCTTTGATCGAGAGATTCTTTGATCACGATCATGCATCACGAGTGAGGGACGAGATGGTCAGATTTTAAAATGATTTCAGAGCGCCTCTTTGCATTAGCGCTCATGGAGGTGAGAGGTGGGCTATGCCAGTCACCGGCTGGGGAAGTGGGGGGTGCTGGATGCTGGGTGGGGTATGGGAGACCACTAGACAATCAGGAAATTGGAAATCCTTCTCTATTTTATTATGATGGAGGGGGGCTGCTAGACTACCAGGGATATGACCAATCATTATAATTTAATACATATCGGAGGGGCCACTAGTCTACCAGGGATCTAAAAAAAGCAATATACATCAACTACACATTGGCCACTAGACAACTAGAAAATTGCAGATGGTTATATATTTTATTATGATGGGGGGGCGCTAGACTACCAGTGATATGAATTACAATTACTATTTTATACACATCGGGGGGGCCACTAGACTACTAGGGATATAAAAAACAATATTTATGAACATTGAGGGGCCACTGGACATCATTATATATGTTATCATGATGTGGGGAGCCGCTAGACTACCAGGGATATATAAAACATGATTGTTTTCATTCAGATGGGGCAGAATTTCTTTGATCGCGACCCTGCAAATTCTTTGATCACGATTGTGCATCACGAGTGAGGGACAAGATGGCCAGATTAAAAAATAAATTTTTCTGCCCAGGGGTGTCTTAGGAAGACAAATGAGGTTGGGTTGTACACAGGGGGCTTCGTTCTGATAAACCATGGCAGTGGTTTACCGCAATTCTTTAATTTTTTAAATTAGAAAAGTTTTTATTCTTTGGTCATGACCCTGCAAATTCTTTGATCGTGAGCCTGCAAATTCTTTGATCTCCAGATTTTTTGATCACAATCATGCATCTCTAGTGAGGGACAAGATGGCCAGATAAAAAAAATTAATTTTCTGAGCTCAGGGGTGTCCTAGGAAGACAAATGAGAGTGGGTTTTACTCAGGAGGCTTCATTCTGATGAACCATGGTGGTGGTTTACTGCAATTCTTTGAATTTTTTTAATTAGAACAGTTTAAATTCTTTGATCATGAGCCTGCAAATTCTATTATTGAGAGATTCTTTGATCACGAAGGAGGGACAAGCTGGCCAGATTTTTTATAATGGAATAGATAGGGAAATTTTAGCAATCTTTAAGATTGAATATCTCAGCAACGGATTGGTCTTTTTACTTGAAATTTGGAGGGTGTTTACAGCATGTCCTGTAGAAGTGAATTATTATGTGTATGTGTTGAAGAAATTTTTTTTGCTGAGATATTGTGTGACACACTTTACATTTTGAAGGCAGTGTTTTGGATTGTGCTGGTGGCTTGAAATAGATAGGATGCTTAGCCTTAGTGTCATGGATGTACTTTTCAGTTGTTGTGTTTGTTAAATGTCAACAGGTGTGGAACTGTGCCACTTTGAGGAATGAAAAATTCAAATTTTGACATGTTATATCTCGGACATGGCTTGGTCTTTTTACTTGAAATTTGGAGGGCATTGATGACATGTCCTGTAGATGTCAATAGTGGTGTTTATGTGTCAGACAATATATTTTTGCAGAGGTATTGTGTGGTGCTGTTTACATTTTCTGGACAGCATTTTCAATTGCTCTACTAGATTAACATTTGTTTGGTGGCTGGCCTTGCTGTTGTCAATGTACTTTTTAGTCATTCGGTGTGTAATATGGCCTGACACTTACAAGTTGGTGGGAGCACAGGATGGTGGTGTAGCAGTGTACAATAAAGTTGGTATAGATTGTATGGAGGTGTATATAGACACCCCCTCACCTCCTGGTATTGAGATTTTATGGGTTAAATTTAATTAGGATTTGTATCCCATGGCAGTAGGGATTTTTTATAGACCTCCCTCTTTGGAATCTAATAAAAATGATTTATTCTTGGATCATTTGCAAACTATTAATCTACTAGAGAATATACTGTTAATGGGAGACTTTAACTTCCCATGAATTAATTGGTTTACTTTAGAGGGCACAGAATATCAGGAATCTAAATGCTTAGACACTATAGTCCATTTAGGACTAGACCAATTGGTTCATGAACTTACAAGACAGAAAAATATCTTATATCTGATTCTAACAAATATTGGGAATATATTGGAAGCACCAGTTATATTGGCTCCACTAGGAGATAATGATCATTGTATGATTCAACTGTCAATAAATTATTTTAAACAGGATCCCAAAGGTGTAACACAAATAAGGAATTATTATAGAGCTAATTATGAAGCAATAAAAGCCTATTTATTAAAATGGGACTGGCAACAAGAACTATATAAGCTATCTGTAGAAGAGATATGGGCCAAAATAAAATAAAACATTTATTATTGCATTCTAACTTGGGTACCAAAAAGAATAAAATATAAAAATAATAAAAGGCTGCCACCTTGGTATACTACAGTAATTAAAATACTTGTTAGGGCTAAAAAAAGGCATTTAATAAATATCAAAACCATAGATCAGAGGTCAGCTGGAACAAATTTCAACAAAAGGCTAAAAAAACAAAATCAGCTATTAGAAAAACAAAGAAAGATATGGAATATAATCTAGCTACTACTCAAATGGATAATAAAAAAAAAGGTTTTCAATTATATTGGTTCCCTAAAATCTACAGTGAGTAAGGTTGGTCCATTAAAGATAAATGGTGAAATAATATCAGATGAACAATCAATGGTAAACAACTTAAATCAATATTTTGCTAGCATTTTTTTTAAAAGGAATTAGCATGTAATATAGACTATGACTTTATAGATCCTATAGTCAGATTTACTGGTGCTGAAACTTATTCAACTATCAATTCATTTAAATCTACTCCTTCAGTTGGACCTGATAATATTCCATTTATATTCCTAAAAATAGTATCATATGAACTAGCCAGAACACTGATGTTACTATTTAATGAATCCATTGCAAAGGGGGTGGTCCTCAATGAATGGACAGATGCCCTGGTAATCCCTATTCATAAGGGTGGAGTAAAGCAGGAAGTGAAACATTATAGACCTATAAGTCTAACATCCTGTAAAGATAAAGTAATGGAAAAACTTCTTTCCCAAAAAATAGCACCCATATAGTGAACCAAGGGCAGTCAGTTATTTGTCAATATGGTTTTCAACCAGGAAGATCTTGCCATACAAAATTAAATAAATTTTTTCGAACCCATTAGTGAAGCAATAGATCTAGGACTTCCTGTAGATGTAATTTTCTTGGATTATGAAAAAGCCGTGTACTCTGTGTCACATAAAATCTTTGTTTAGTCAAAATGAAACTGAATAAACATATAATTGTCTGGATTTCATCGTGGTTAACTGACAGAAGCCAGCAGGTTATTTTAAGTGGGTATAATCTCCCTGGACTAAGATCACTAGTGGAGTATCCCAAGACTCAGTTCTGGGCCCTATTTTATTTAATGTTCTAATAGCCAGTATGACCACTATGAATGGAATATAGCTAAACAAATATGCAGATGATGCTAAGTTGGGTGGCATTGTAAATGACATGATCTCTGCTCAAAAACTACAGGCAAACCGGAATTGTATTTCTGATTGGGCAAATTCGTATAAATTAAACTTCAATCTTACAAAATGCAAAGTGATGCATTTTGGAAAAAATAATAAAAGAATCAACTATGTTATAAATAATAGTATATTAAGTAAGGTAAGTTCTGAAAAACACCTAGGTGTATTTATTACAAATAATTTGAAATTTTCAGAACATTCAAACAATACAGTTAAAAAATGTAACCTTTTAATTAATTGTATTTTGAAAAATATTAAAAGCAGGGAGCCTGAGGTATTAATTCCTTTATAATGTAGCATAGTGAGATCTAATTTTGATTATTGTTCCTCTCTTTGTATTCCAACTTTAGTACAGGACAAACAGTCCAGAGAAAAAGTAGAAAGAAGATTCACTAAACACATTGCTAATATGTGTTCTCTTTCATATACAGATAGATTAAAAAAATTAAACCTTTACTCACTTGAATATCGCTCTATGAGAGGAGACCTATGTTTAATGTATAGGGCTACAAATGATAAAGTTCTGTTTGAATCCATATATATGGATTGGCATCCTTCAGTTTGTACAACAAGATCTCATAATATGAAATTAAGGGCTAATATAAACAAGACCTCTAAGAGAAATAGTTTTTTCACTCAAAGAGTAGTTCCAATTTGGAATTCCCTTCCACAAGAGGTTGTGCAAAGTGAAAATGTATGCCAATTTAAATAAAAATGTGATTTATATATGAACGAATCAAAATAAAATTACCATCCAATGTAGGGTGGCGTGATCAAAATGGGCTAGACTCTAGATCTCGTACTTTTCCTATGAACCTATAATGTTGATGAGGAGGTATGGAAAAGGGTATTGTTGGAAACCAGGAGGGAAAATATGGAAAACTGGCGAAGTTATGAGCTCGTAACCCTAGCATGACCTCTACCCCTGAGGCATCGATGTACGGTATTTGGCAAATGGTTTCAAAAATGGTTTTCCTGTACCAGGACCCATGGGTGTCCACCACGGCTTTTAGCCTCAAATCAGTGCACCCCTTGAGGCATGCTGTAGCAATCAAATTACAAAATTGTTTTTTGCCCTATCATTTACTTCAATCTTATGCAAGAAGCTGCCGACAGTACTGTGAGTGCAGAGAATGAGCGAGTTGGCAGCTTCAGAACAGCAGAAAGAAATGAGAGTGAGCATTGCTATAATAACGCTCACTCTAGATTTCTTTCTGCTGTTCTGAAGCTGCCGACTCGCCACCTCTGCACTCACAGTACTGTTGGCAGCTTCTTGCATAACATTGAAGTAAATGACAGGACAAAAAACAATTTTGAGTAAGTTTGGAACACTGACTGGTGTTGTGTAAATCACCTGGGAGTTCATTCTATTTCTTACTATGTACGCTCGGTCACGCTACATTTCAAGAGAGAAAGTGGCAGTGTTATTTTCAATTACCGAAACACGGAGTGGCAGGATCAACCAGATATGCCTTACAAAGTTATTTGTTAAAAAATAATTGCTGGGTCAACTAAATGTCAGGGGTGTGTGCGCGTGTGTGGGGGAAACAGCGCTAGGCTCTAGAGAGGTAGGACTGCAATGGAAAGTGTAGTTTCACTTTTGTTTGGGTGACGTATAGGAACATAGAGATATCTTCATGATGTATAGGAACATGAAGATTTACTGTGACGTATAGGAACATGGAGATATCAATGATATCTTCACTGGGTGCCTGAGATACAAGTTTTTATCTGTATATTTATCCCCAAACATTTGTTGTATAAATATATATATATATTATGGTAGTACGGTAGTATCTATCCTAATATCTATCTATCCTAATATCTAATTTCCTCACTTTTGTCAGTTTAACCCTAGCTGATTCATTAACAAAGTTTTTTTTGGAATGAATTTCCTTACTTTTTGGAAAAGTGTAATATAATTAATAAAGAGCATGTGTTGGTGGACTCTGTGCTCCCACCAAGCTGCTCATTTCTGCATAACTATATACATCTGTGAGAGTGTGGGCCCTCTGGGCTTTGCACTGCTCCTCACAAATACAAGTACAGATCCGTACAGCAGCCAAATAGGGTAAGGAACCATGCCACTTACATGCCAATATCTCAGCAACCGTAGCAGCTACAAAAACAATTAAAATGTAATCATAATGATAACAGCGAGACCTCCACGTGCAAAGAGGTCGACAAAAGCTCTATTTTTCATAGTTTTCAAGTTAGAGGTGCCACGGTGGCCACAATTCAACGGATGCATGTAACTCGGGCATTTTTAGAACTATTTCTACTCAATTATCAACATGGTATTTTGAGGACCCCACATCATGTACAGTTTCAGAGCCATTTCATCAATCTGTCCCGAAAGTTGAGTTCATACAGCAAATGTGCCATTCTGTGCCACAGGTACAAAATCATGTTTTGGGCAGATGTAAAAAATGACAGCTGTATAATGTTGATGAGGAGGCATGGAAAAGGGTAATGTTGAAAACCAGGAGGGAAAATATGGAAAACTGGCGAAGTTATGAGCGTGCGCTGAAACTGTGCAATGCACGCTTGTATCCTGGTTGGTTTTTGTAATTTTTTAACCAAATTTTCAACATGAGCTTTTTGGGAAATCCCTTCATGAACACTGGCACTGTGATTTTGTTAATCCATCCCAAAAGTTGATTTTGCACAGTGACGTGTCATTCTGTAGCAAAGGTGCGAAAACACACTTCCAGCAGCATGTGAGAAATGACAGCTATACTGTTCATGAGGAGGTGTGAAAAAATGATAATGTTGAAAATGTGGAGTCAAAATACTAAAAATTGGCGAAGTTATGAGCATGCGTATAAACTGCGCAACACAGGCTTGTAACACAGCCATTTTTGAAATTTTCTGCACTAAATTTTTAGCATTGGCTTCTTGGGACCTCCCCTCATCAAGACCAGGATTGTAATTTCATTAATCAGTTCTGAAAGGTGATTTTATGTCCCGAAAGTTGATTCCGTGCAACAACCATGAAATCACCATTCTGGATTGAGTAATGAGATGACAGTAGCATTGTTCATGAGGTGGGGTCCAATACCACCCTATGGCTAACATGGGGTGATGTTGGAGGCAGGGTTACATGGGTTGATATTGGAGGTGGGGCTTACATGTTGTGATACTGGAGGTGGACCTTACATTGGGTGATGTTGGAGGTGGGGCTTATATTGGGTGATATAGGAGGCACAGCTTACATGGGGTGAGATTGGAGGCAGGAATTACATGGGTTAATATTGGAGGCGGTGCTTACATGTGGTGATATTGGAGGTGGGGCTTACATTGGGTGATATTGGAGGCAGGGCTTACATGGGGTGAGATTGGATGCAGGACTTACATGGGTTGATATTGGAGGCGGGCTTTCATGGGTTATATTGGAGGCAGGGCTTACATGGAGTGAGGTTGGAGGCGGACCTTACATGGGGTGATATTGGAGACTAGGCTTGCATGCCGATATATATATATAGTGTACCACGGGGTGAGAGCTTTCTCAGTAGGATAACCTGTGTTATTTACACTGCAGTGAGGATAAATCCTGATGACATCAGCAGAGTGAGCATATCAACATTTTTCCATACCCTGCTGATGTCACCAGAGTGAGGATAAACGCACTGGAGCTTGCATTCTAAAGGAAACTGCTTCAGAAAAGTTTCTCTTTTTCGCTGGAGCTGCAACTTACTCAATTAGCTTTGCAAAAGACTCTCACCTATGTCCCATTGTGTTTCTAACATTGCTAGCCCATTACTGTGCTGATCTCAGCTTCAAAACAACCTGAATTCTAAATGAAAGTCTTTTACAAAGCAGGTTCTGTTTCTCAGAGCTACCTGCAGCAGTTTGTCTTTCTCACTGAGCCCCTGACTCACTCAATTAGTTTTGCAAAACACACTCACCTGTGTTTCTGACTCCCAGTCCATTCAGAACACATACACACACACACACACACACACACACACACACACACACACACACCTCTGACAGCACACGCAGATTGAGCAGGAAACACACAGACTCAGAAAAAAATGTTCCTGCAGCTCTCTGTGGTTTAAATTGCATACATGATGGGCAGATCATGGCATATGGAAAATAATCTCACTCCTGCCTCATGAGCTGTGTATTTTCACTCATGCCTTTGGCACTCGTGGAGAATATACAGCTCACTCTGCAGGAATGAGAATATTTTCCATATGCCTCCCTGCCCATCATGTATCTATATATATATATATATATATATATATATATATAAATATATATATATATATATATATATATATATATATATATATATATATTATTGCAAAAACTGCATTAATGCAACAGAGTTTTTTGCAGTGACAAAAGTGAGGAAATTCGATGTTAGGCTTTTCAACCCTAACTCAGCCCCCCAAGCCCCACTGGCACACACACACACACACACACACACACACACACACACACAGACACACACAGGCACAGACATAGACACACACACACACACACACACACACACACACACAGAACACAACTATGGGGGGCAGTACAAGACCAGACAACCAATCACAGACAGACACCATAACACAACAGAAATAACATACAACTTCTTAAACATACCACAACAGGCATCCATCATCATGTTTCAGCAACTGTATGTCTTCTCCTGTTATTCCAGTCTCCAATATGTGCACAGCCTTCTACATAACAGCATATTACTGATAGTGATGCACATGTATTGTTGGCAGTCTAGAGCCCTTTGGTCTACTGCTGTTTTACTAACTTATCAATTTGTGCATAAAACCATTGCATTGTGCTGCTACTAATGTCGATATTTCTGCATAACAGCATACCGTAAACCTCCACTAAGTTGCTCATTACTGCATAGGACTATAGCCACATGGTATCACCAACTTGGCCATTTGTGCATAACAGGGCAGTGTGATGTGTCAAGTCTACTTGCTGATTTGTGGATAACACAATAAAACAAATACTTAAATACATGTATTGTTAAGGACATGGTACTTAGTCCCTAGTAACTTGTCAATTTTTATATAAGAACATAACATCATGCTACCATGAAGTTTGCCATTTCTGCACAACAGCATACCCATAACTACACCTACTTGCCTGTTTCTGTGTAACACTTTAACATAATTGCTAAGACAGACAAAGTACTGCAAGCAAAGTCTCAGCAACTTGCCCATTTTAACATAACAGCATAAATGAATCCTCCAACCAAATTCTTGAGTTTTGCATATCATCATGATAAAAATAGACAAACACATGACTTGGTGAGAACACAGGAGGTGTAGGTTCACTTCACTTGCATCAACTTCCCAAAATTATCCATTTCTGCATAACAGTATGATATAAGAAGTACATCTCATGTATTAGTCAGAGTGTGGTACCCTCTTACTTGCTATGGTACACCAACTTGTCCATTTGTGCATGATGGCATAGCCCCATGTTCTCACCAACTTGCCCATTTCTACATAGCACCTACTTCATATTTGTACATAACAACATAGGTCCACATGCCCAGCAAATTTTCCATTTATGTTAAGCAGTACTATATCAGTGATAACGCAGATGTATTGGTACCTATATCTGATATGATTCTACCACATCTTGCTTTAGGCGGACAACAGACTGGGAAGCCAGGAGAACTAATACAGTTGGTGAAACATGATAATGGATGCCTGTTGTGGTATGTTTAAGAAGTTGTATGTTATTTCTGTTGTGTTATGGTGTCTGTCTGTGATTGGTTGTCTTGCCTTGTACTGCCTCCATAGCTGTGTGTTCTGTGTGTGTGTCTATGTCTGTGTCTGTGTGTGTGTGCCAGTGGGGCTGGGGGGGGAAGCAGGAGTTAGGGTTGAAAAGCCTAAAATTGAATTTCCTCGCTTTTGTCACTGTAAAAAACCCTAACTGTTGCATTAACGCAGTTTTTTGCAAAGAATATACACATATATATATAAATATATATATATATATACACGCACATACATATACAAAAAAATGAAATATAAATAAAATAGAAAATAATAATAATAACAATAATAATAATAATAGAAAAGGCATGTAAAATCCAGTACCACTGAGCTCCTTCCTGGCCTCCCGGTGAGTTCCCAGAGAAGGCGGCAGTGTAGCCTTGCAGCCTGGGTATGGGGGTTGGGGGGAATGGCGCAGGTTAAGGGGGTTGCTCTTCTCCTTGGTTCCCTCTTTGCCACAACCCAGGATGGTATGGGGGTGTGAGAGAGGCTGTGGCTCCCAATGTTAACTGGTTTCTGGGGGAGTGGTGGTTAACTTGTCTAATTGTTCCTTGGGGATGGGGGGGTCCTCTAGTGTGTTGCAGATAAGATGCCAACCCGCCAGAGGAAGCTGACAGTGAAGGCCACAGAGGGCTTGGAGTCACAATTGCGGGAGATGTATCAGAAGAAGAGGCAGCATGGCTGGAAGCCTGCCTGGAGAGTCTGGAAAGCCCATCAACCTCAGTGGCTGCAGGGCTCCATTGAAGAAGTGCCCGGCCAGGGAGTGGGCAGTGCCTCCAGCGAAAGTGCCAAGGACTCTGGAAGGAGGTAAGCATGGTGAAAGGGTAGGCTGCTTGAGTGATTGCAATGTGCTTCAAGTTCTCAGCATGGCCCTAGTGGGTGGAAAAAGGGACCCAGGAGAGCCTGAGGGGTGGCGAAGAAGCAACGGTTCAGGCTGAGGCACCACTGAATGGGTTGCATGATACCCCACTGGGGAATCATACCTGAGGGGTTTCCCCAGAAAGTAGTCAAAGCAAGGGGGGGTTGAGTCAGAAGTTAGACAAGCTGCTGGACCTGATGGCAGCCATGGTGGAGAAAGTGGGAGGGGGCAAAGTTTGGGCATGGGGCAGGTGGTCGCCCCAGCGCCCCCCTCTGCAGAGTCTCCTGCAGCCCAGCCCAGCTCTAATGCAGGGGGTAGACAAGCAGCTGGGGTTTCACCTCATGGATAAGGTTAGGCAGCAAATTAGGAACTGGGAATATGTGGACATGTTTTCCCTCCTCAACAGCCTTGTGGAGCAGGATGAGAAGAAGAGGGAGAAAGGGGAGGAGTCTGATAGGAAACCCCAAAAGGTGCCATGCACCTTTGACAACTGGAGCATGGCCTTTCCCATTTTTATGGGTACCATCCTCCAGATGGAAAGGGACCAAGGTCATGGAATGTTCACTTATCAGAACCAGATTACTCTCATGCACCGGAGAAAGGGGGGCAAGGCATAGCTAGAGTACAATGAGGAATTTAGGAGGAGGCGTAAGGAGGATGGCACCTTGGGGTGGGGTGGGGTGAACATTACCCTCCTGGTGGACGTCATGCATGGGGGAGCACACACAGACAGCAGCCTGCCACTGAGGCCATTCCCAGTGCAGAAGGTGAAGGGGGGGCCAGCTCCAGTGCAGGCTTGTTACGCCTTAACCACTCTAAGTGCATCCAGGTGTCATGCCATTTTCGGCACATTGCGTGGTCTGCGAGCAGCAGCACCCTTTCATTCTGTGTACCTCACCGCATGCCCCACATGGTGGTGTCAGTGGCATGACCCAGAAGCCAGGGAAGCTACATGGCAACATTCCTGCCAACCCCTGCAGGGGTGGACAGGATTAGCATGTGGTGAGTCAGCCCCAGGATGGGGAGCCCAGGGCACAGTGATCAACTGCCATTGCCCAGGGGGGGTTCATGATGAAGAAATGGTGGCTGGTGAGGTGAGGGGATTGATCAGTGCATCCTGGGTCAGTCTCTCTTTGGTGGTGACCACTGGATGGGCATCCAGGGCAAAAAAAGGGGGGGTTTGCCAGACACCACAACCTGTCAAGGTAGACTGTGGGGGGGGGGTTGAATGTGCATTTGTAATTGAAATGATGGTTAACAGAGTTGGTTTGGCTATGGTCATGCCTGGGGTACACAATGGAATTACTGATGCTTGGTCTCGTTCACAGAGGCAACGCTTTTGGGAGCAGACTCCAGCAGTGGAGCAGCACCTACAGGCAGTACCCTTCCACATTGGGAGGGTAGCAACATCTTGACTTGGAAATGCATTGGCAATTTCATTGCTACAAAGACAAGGGAAGTATACAGGAAGGGGGTAACACAGTACCTATGGGTTCGGGCACAGCAGGACTGGCTGGAGGATTGGCCCATCCTGGCTGAACAGCTGTGCACATATATCATGCTGTCCAGGAAAAATGGGGATATGCCTGGGGTGGTGGGCAGGTGTCTTGCTGGTCTGTCATAGTTCTCCAGGGCCCTGGGGATCACCAACAGCACAAACATTTTTAAAGTGTGTAAGGCACTGGAAGGGTGGGGAAGTCGTGGGCTTCCCACCAGGACACGATGTGTCCCATCACCCCAGCAATCTTAGAGAGCATTTAGGGGGCTCTCCCCAGGGTCTGCTGGACACCATTTGAAGTGAGGTTGTTTGACACCATGTTTCTGTTGGCCTTTTGTGGGGCCTTCAGGGTGTCAGAGCTAATGCAGCCAAACTGATTTTTGGATGCAATTGGGTTTGGCCTAGGGGACATAGTAACAACTGAGAAGAGTGCATGGGTATGGCTACACAGGAATAAGACTGACCAGAAGCAGAAGGGATGGTGGTGCCTGGTGTAGGCTCCACCACATGTGCCCTGGAGGGTTCAGGATAGAGTGCAGGATTATGCAGTATAAACCCCAAAAAAGGTAAGGCCTTTTTCCAGCAGGAGGACAGCAGGCCAGTCATGACCTTCCAGTTTAGAGCAGTCCTCACCTGGGCACTACAGGAGGTAGGCCTGAATCCTGGGGGAGTTCTGCATGCACTCTTTCAGGATTGGGGCAGCAACAAATGCAAGGAGTCAGGCGTGAACAGATGGGCAAACACAAGCACTGGGGCATTGGAGGTCCCAGGCATTTTTGTGGTATGTGTGCTCTCCCTTGCAATAACAGCTTTCTGTTTCTTCCAACGGCCTCTGGAATCAATGGTTTGATTTGGATTTGTGGTCAGGCCTTCATATAGCTGGTGGCAGTGGCAGTGGCAGCTGGGACAGGGAGGCTGCTACATAATAAAAGTTGGCCGACAATTCAGATCCAATCGCTAGGGTCTGAAGGCATGCACTGGGAAAAGCTGATCCCCCTACTTCAAGTGGAGGGGAGGATCCTGCGTGTCCTAGAGATATTGGTAGGCCACCTTGGAGGGGAGGACCTGGGATGTTGGAAGACAGTGGATTTGCTGCTGGCCATGAGGGAGGACCTTTGAACTATTAGGGAGTGGTGGCTGCAGACCATACTCATCTGGTCCCAGCTGATTCAAAGGCCCTAGATGGTCAGGTGGGGGTGGGAGGGCTCTTCTCAACAAGGCTTGCATCCGGATCAATCAGGAGAAGAGGGTGGCAATGCAGGCCATAGAGGGGACCGAGGTGAAACATAGTCAGATTCAGGCTGCAGGTCAGCTCATGGTGGCCGAGACGGAGCACCTGACTGAGCTGGGGCTACAGTGGTGGTTAGGAGCACTGGATAAGATCTTGGAGGAATAGGCAAGCAAGCAACTTGGGGGGGTCAGACATTGTCCATCCAGTAGCATCTCAGCAGGATCACTAAGAGATGGCATAGTGGAAAGGGGGAGGTGATGAGCTGAGTTCTTCTGAAGAGCTTGTGGCACCCACTGGTTTGGCATGGAGGGAGACCAAGCAACCAGACCCGGGGAAGGGTCTTGGTCTGCCTGCAGCAAGTATAGCTATACTGCAAGGAAACAGTGCCTGACTGGGGTGGCCGTACAACCTTGGTCCAGCACAACCACAAGGGTTGGTGATCCTCCTGGTTGCACATGCTGCTAGCAATAACTGGAACATTATTCAATAAATGCATGGCTGTGGCCATTTCCTCCAATACACTGTGTCAGTGTGTTTCTTTCTGGGAAAGGGAGTATTGAGGGCTACAACTCAATGCAGATGCTGCAACAGAATGGCAGCAGCCGTAGTTTGTCTGAGGCCATCCTCCCCTGGACTGGGAAGGAGGAGGGAAGGAGGGAGGATAGAGATGGTCCTGGGGGGATTTGGGTTAGGCAGAATTGGTCTGGGACCACCAGGGTCCTCCCACTTGGGAAGGGTGGGGTCACATCCTGCAGAGGCAGGGAGAGGAGGAACTTATTAGGACAGAGCCAGCTGTCCATCCTCTTTCTCCTTTGCCTCTCCAAGGATTACCCACCCACCAGCCCTCATAAAAGCAGGGTAGTGGAGGTCAGGGAGCTAGGGTCCCTCTTTTGACCCAATAGGGGTCACTGCACTAGGGGTCAGGGAATGGCTTTTTCTGGTTTCCCTGTAGCAGAGTTTTTTCATGTTTTTCACCTCCTCCAAAAGAGAGATAAACCAAGGTAGCAGTGGGAGAACCTAAATAGGTGAGACTAAATAGTCAGGGATGGTAAATTGCTAATTTGTCACAGTCATGGTGGCATCTCGGGAGGATCACTAAAGGATGGCATAGTTGAAAGGGGGAGGTGATGAGCCGAGTTCTTCTGTAGGGCTTGTGACGACCTCTGGTTTGGCATGGAGGTGGACCAAACAACCGGACCCAGGGAAGGAGTCTCAGTCTGCCTGCAGCAGGTATATCTATACTGCAAGGAAATGGCACCTGTTGGGGGGTGGACGTACAGCCTTGGTCCAGTATGACCACAGGGGTAGGTGATCCTCCCAGGTGCTGTCACTGTTAGCAATAACTGGAACATTATTCAATAAACACATGGCTGCGGCCATTTCCTCCAAGACATTGTGTCAGTGTGTTTCTTTCTGGGAAAAGGGGTGTGGAGGGCTACCAGATAATCACTAATGGTGACTCCTATGTCTGTTTCCTCTGATGTTGTGTCCAGCTTAACTTTTACCCCCACCCCCAGTACTATGTTCTGGTGAGTTTGTTCCCTAAGTGCAGAACTTTGCACTTGTTGGCATTGAATTTCAGCTGCCAGACTTTCAACCACTTTTCATTTGCATGAGAAAGCAATGGAGGAGGGGACAGGATCTAGAGAAGAGGGTTGTTTTTTTTTTCAGGGACAGAAAAGCATCAGAAAGTTCACTGGAATAAACAGCCAGGGAAGATGATGTGGTGGGGTGGCAGTGCAGAGTTTTGATTTTAGAGGACTGGTGGAGTTGCTGATTATGTTACTTATGAACTGAAAGATTAAAGCAACATTCAAACACCTAGGGGAGGTGGTAGCTGGAGACAAGGGAGGACTTCCCTAGGTGGGTAGTGGTGGATGTTAATGGTCATGAAGAGAACATAGGGATGTCTGACACCATCTGACATAAATGATAGAAAGATCAAGGTTTTGCATATTGAAGAGGATATGTCTAAGTGGTTGTGTGTAATGGACCTGGAGATTTAGTGGACTTGACTGCTTTTTAAACATTGACCCACACTATTTGAGGATACGGAGAAGATAAGCATACCCAGGAGTGTGGGTAAGAACAATAATTATCTTAACAGGAGCTAACTGTTTTAGGGCACAGGTCAAGACATCACTGTACAACTCAAGAAAAAGGAATGGGAAGATGTGACGGCAGGAAAAGAGTAACTAATGAATGTAAATGTTTTGTGGAAGGGATGGGCAATGCAGAGAGTACTCAAACAAGATTATTAAGTGATCAGTGAATGTGAGTTCCTGGATGGAATGTGGATGACAGGAGGGAGAGTCTCACACAACAAGATCATCTTGAAATGCTCAATCAGCTGAGAACATGATTTAGAAAAAGATGTGCAGTATCCCAGGTTTGAATGCACTGGGTGAGATCTGCACTTAAACTGTATTTGAAATATTACAACAGTCACTCACCAAAGAGTGTCCACACTAACCCTGTTATGATAGGGGAGCCTGGAGTTCAGAGTGGGGGCAGTGTGCTTTGGTTGGGGGCAGGTTGATGGGGTGTATAGATGGGCAGAGAGAGAGAGCGTAGGGTGCTGTAGCAGGAGGAGGGCCAGCATAGTAAAGACCATGCTTGAGTGAGACATTTCCCAGTAAAGAGCAAGATGCTCAATTATGAATAATGTATCTATTATTGTTTTACCAATGTTAGTACCTATTAACTTGTGACTTGCTGTCAAATTGAGTCTCTTGTTGTTCTTACCAATGTTAGTACCTTCCACAAGTTTAATCCAGCGCAGCCTCGCTGTCTGCTCTCTCCAAGTGTATATTTTTTATGTATCTAACCTGTTTCGTCATTTCCCTGTCCTAACCTCACACTTTTGTTGTCTCCCCCTTTTTGTGACGAGGTACCTTTGTAAACGAGTCTTTGACTCAAAGGTTGTAAATCTGATCTCTACAATAAATAAATAAATAAA
The DNA here is from genome assembly GCA_016271365.2 of Neoceratodus forsteri. NCBI lineage: Eukaryota > Metazoa > Chordata > Ceratodontiformes > Ceratodontidae > Neoceratodus > Neoceratodus forsteri. The sequence goes on from CM028131.1 coordinate 828,171,676, forward strand.
ATAAATATCCAGGATACTTACATTCAGTAGCTCCACTCCACAGGCACCACTCCACTCTACTCTAAAGACACAAACAGAAATATTGAAACACAGAAGCAGAATTTGTCAGCAGATAGGACCACTTGGCCCTCCTATCTGTCATTTTTTTCCTGCCCATTTGTCACCAGAGACCCTACCTGATCTCTGGCTCCTTTCCTCCCCACACATATTTGCCAACTAAAATTCGCTTGTGCCAATACCATGCACGATTAAAGACCACTACTGTTTTTGCCCCCCACTAACTCCTCTGGAAAACTGTTCCTGGCATCCACTGCTCTTTCAGTGAAGTAGTACTTATTCATATTTCTTCTAGATTTCCCACTTCTATTTTCAGTGAATGCCCCCTTGTTCTCATGCTCCTTCTCCTCTGAAAAATACTCGCCTCCCATACCTTGTTCAACCATATGAAGTATTTATAGATCTCTATCATGTCCACCGCTCCCTCCTCTCCCACAGTGTACATATTGAGACCCTTGATTATCTCATCATAGGGTTAATGATGTAGCTCCTACATCAATTTAGTTGCCCTCCTCCGGACAGTCTCCACCCTGTCTGTGTCCTTCTTGAGATATGGTTTCTAGAACTGGAAACAGTACTCCAGCTGGGCTCTCACCAATGATCCATATAGTAGCAACATCACCTGCCTCCTTCTACTGGTGATACCCCGTTATACACCACAGAATCCTACTGACCCTACCTACAGCCTTATTGCACTTCCCCACCACCTTGAGGTCACCAAATGTGATTACTCCCAAACCTCTTTTCCTGTTTGGTGACCATCAATACTTTTTCCCTCATATTGTACTCAGTCTCTAAGATTCTGTGCCCTAGGTGCATGATTTTACACTTTTTTTTGCATTGACACCCCAGCTACCATACCCTTGAAAACTCTTTGAGTTTTCTCAAGTCTCTGCACATTCTCTCCACTCTCTTATGTGGTGTCCACCTTAATGCAAATTTTAGTGTCATCTGCAAAGAGGCATTCCTTCCATTCCAGCTCTTCTGTGATGTCACCTACAGACATTAAAAAGGACTTGACCCAGTACTGAGCCATGAAGTACCCTGTTGGTCATTCTTCCTTCACCTGAGTGGTCCTTTTACCACCAACCCCTGGCAATTACTCATCAACAAATTTCATACCCAATTTACCAACTTAGGATCCACCCCTAAACTGCTCATTTTCCTTATGAGCCTCCTATGAGGTACAGTGTTGAAGGACTTGTTGAAGTCTAAGTAAGCCACATCCACTGCCTCATCCTGATCTATGTCCCTGTTCATCCAGTTGAAGAAATTGATCAGGTTCATCTGACATGACCTGTCTCCATGAAGCCATGATGCCTCGGGTCTTGGGACATGCTACATTCAAGATAATCCACAATCATTTCCTTCACAAGTAACTCTATTAACTTCCCCAACAACAGATGTTAGACTGGCCAGCCTATAGTTGCTAGCTTCCTCCCTGCTACCACTTTTATGAAGCAGGACTACATCTTTCCTCCTCCAGTCCTCTGGAACCACCAGTCCTGTTGCCAGTGAGTCATTTAATAGGGCTGTATGAGGTGCAGCCAGTACCTCCATGAGCTTCCTCAACACCCCTGGGTGTCCTCCATTTAGCCCAATAACTTTGTCCACTTTAGATTTGCAAGTTCTTTCAGGAGTCTCTCCTCTGTAAATGAACTTGTATCTACCACCCTCTCCCAAGTGTTTCAGCTGCTTTTATATGGTCCATTCCCTTCCTCTTTCACTGTGAAGACTGAACAGAAGTTTCTGTTCAGGATGTCTGCTTTTTGCTGATCCTTCTATGCACAGCTCCCCCCCCACCTTCTTAACCTCACAATACCTCCACTTGTCTTTCTATTCTCACTTATGTGTCTAAAAAAACAACTTGCCACTTTAGTTATCCCTTTGGCTATCATTTCATCAGTTTGCACCTTTGCACTCCTCACTGCTTTCCCTGCTTCCCTCTGTTTATCCTGGTACACCTGCCTCTCCCCTTCCCTCTACATCTCTTTGTGCCTCCTGAATGCAACCCTTTTAGACTTAACCTTCTCAGCCACTTTCCTTAAGAACTATAGCAATCTCTTTTTTCTCCTGTTTTGCTCACTTCTATGCAGAGGTTTGTTGCCTTCTTTATGCTATCCCTTAACTTGGCCCACTGTTCTTCCACTCCAGCGAGGCCATATCTTCCTGCTAGGTCATCTATGAGGCATTCACCCATTTTGTTTTTAAATCTACCCTCCTGAATTTCAGAACCCTTGTCCTTGTGTTGTTTGTTTCCATTACTGTTGTTATGTTGAACCACACTGTATGGTGGTCATTAGTCCCCATGTGGCATCCCACCCTGACGTCTGCAACACTGTCCCTGTTTGTGATCACCCGGACCAGTATTGCCCCATCATGAGTGTGCTCCCTGACTGGTTGTCTGAGAAATACCCCCTGCAGGGAGTCTACAACATCCCTGATTTTAGCTGAGTTGCAGCTTGGAAGCACCGGTCTACATCCAACAGATTTAAGTCCCTCACCAGTAGCACCTCCTCTTTTTCCCTAATTAAATTAATGGTTCCACCAGTTCCTTACCAGTTCCTCTTCTGAATTGGAGGTCTGTTGATCACCCCAGTACTAATAGTGGCTTTGGCTCCTGTGACCAATGTGACTCACAGTACCTACAACTCCTTCTTTCCTCCATGGCTTGCTTGGGATTCCATGCTTTGGTACCTTCTCTCACATATAGCCAGGGCCCCTAGTGCCCTGCGGCAGCATTTTCTGATTTCTGCAGTAGGGCTCCTAGGGTTCTGCAGCAGCATTTTCTGATTGCTGTGGCATGATTTATTCATTTCTATGGCAGAATGCAGTTCTGCCATTGGGTAAAATACAATGTGATGTCACGGATGACATTACATGCCAAGCATAAAGGAGGGGCTTCAGGATAAACAGGATGGGTATGGGAGCCTGGCACTATGGAAAAACTCTATATCTGAATGACAATTCACCAAAAACAATGAATTCTGCTGCAATATATGAATTCTGCAGCATGATGCAAATTCCTGTGGAAAATTTGGCAACTGCAGAATCACAGAATTCCAGGGGCCTTGCATGTAGCACCACCTCTCCTCCCAGCCTGTTTTTCCTGATCTGAGTATACCCTGGTATGACCATGACCCAGCTTTGGTAAGTCTGTGGTGGGGTGCAGTTTATGTCTTCCTTGTTCCTTCTGCCACCTCCCCCAGCTACTTTAAATGATCATCAAGGTAAAATATAAACTGTCCACTGAGGACTGCATTTCCACTCCCAGACAGATGCCGGCCATCAGCTCTGTATGTTGTTGTTGTTAAAATTTTATTTTTATGCAGAATACATATTGTTGGAGTTAACACCCCATTTTCAACATTGTCCTGTGATAAATAATATAAAAGGGCATACAGTACAATATGCAAGTCATATAAACAGCTTACAAGTTCCTACATTTCCATTCATGATTCATCAAATTTCCATTCACACTATCAATCATTCAAATAATCACTGATTTCTAAATAACAAAGACTACTTCCAAATAGAACATTTACATAATTTCCTTCACCCAGAACAAGTATAATCAGTTTGTATATAATCTTTCAAAAGTTTTTTAAACAATGTGTCCCCCTGAATCTGTCTTAATTCTAATGATATTCTGTTCCAATGTATCGCTAAGTTATTTTGTAGGGTGGTGTCACAGAGTCTGTTTGTAAATTTAGTTCTAGGAATAAGTCTCTTTCTGAACCTAAGAAAGGTCTTCACAGGACATATTAGAGCCAAAATAACCCCCTTATTTAAAGGATGAGGTTTTGTACTATGAATTAATTTATGATACCACATTAACCATAAAAAATATTCTTTTGGTACTTGGTTGCAAACAACCTAACTTTTTATAACCTTTACAATAGTGAGTATCATATTTAGCTCCTACTGCAAATTTCCTGACCTATAATATGTTTGATCTATCTTGTTTAAGGAAACCTGGATGGAGTTCATGTATAAGCATAAACCATATTCCTGAACTGAAAGTAATAATTGGGTTAATAATTTTACTTTGGTTTCAGTTGGCAAGCAACCTGACACTCTTCTTAGGGCTCCTACCTCTGTTATACCTTTTTTACCTAGGTAGAGATGTGATCAGAATAGGTAACTTCAGAGTCTACTAGGACGCCTAGACATTTATAGCTTCTCACGTTAGTTATTTGGGTTTCATCTTCCAAACTGAGTTTTAACTGGAATGGGGTATGCCTTGTTTTATTTCCAGAAAAAGTTATGAATTGAGTTTTTTTAACATTAATCTGCAAGGCTGATTCCTTAAACCACCCCTCCATGTTAAGCAAATCCACCTGAAGTTGAAACTCCATTTGTTCATAACTATCAGCCAATGTCACCACCATGGTGTCATCGGCATAAAGGTGGATTTTGCTTTTTACTAATTTAGATGGAAGACTATTGACATAGATATTAAACATCAAGGGGCCTAAAATTGAACCATGTGGGGCCCCTTGACTGACCTCAACAAACTCAGATAACACAACTTCATTGGACACACATTGTTAGGTAGGACTTGAACCCCCATTCCATACATTCTCCCCATCAACCTTTGATGGTCCACTAAATCAAATGCCTTGCTGAGGTCCATAAACACCACATCCGTCTTTCTCCCCAAACCTAAGGAGGAAGTCACAGGTTGTTGAAATCAATGAGCACAGTGTCCGTGGACCTTCCAACCTAAAACCATGCTGATGATTTGTTAATAAACTATATTGTTCCAAAAATGTATTCAGTTGGTTATGAACCAGTTCCTCCAAGATCTTGGACAAAATAGGCAGGAGAGCTATTGGTCTATAGTTAGATAGAACAGTCTTATCACCTCCTTTAAATATAGGAATTACTTTACCCCCTTCCATAGGTCTGGGAAAACAGAGGACCACAAACTCCAATTAAATAAATGAGTTACCATGGGGGCCAATATATTTGCTCCTGCCTTTAAGAACCTAGCCTCTATCTCATCTAATTCTCCTGCTTTAGAAATATTCAAGTTTCTTAATTCCTTTTCTATGTTCCAGACCTTAATTTCTTTAAATCTAAAATCGGTCCATATCAGTCCAGATTGGTCCCTAGTTACTGATATAGCAGAGCCCGTCTTCTCTACACCATTGATTCAACCATGAGTTTAAGTTTCCAGTACAATGTACCCTATCCTCCCCAGGTTGTCAACAGGCAGCACCTCAGTAAAAGCCACCATTTTCACTGCTTGCCGAAGACACCATCTTCCAAGCTGCCACATACAGTAGTTGGCTGTCCCCCGAGGGTGGTCGCGAGGGCAAGAAGATGGAGCCCTCCCACAGAGCTTCCAAGCCACTGCATAAGTAGTCAGCTCCCCTTGAAGGTGGTCATGAGGGCAAGAAGACAGAGCCTCCCCCATAGCCTCCAAGCCGCCTCATACAGGTACGCTACTGGAGTCTTCACCCAGATGGGAGAGGAGGACTAGTTTTGGTGGTATTTCACAAATTCAAACCTGGACTTTGTGGGTCATGTCCCCTGATTTATTTATCACCATACATGTGCTGATAGTATTTTTTGTTAACAAGAATTTCAGCAAATAAGCCTGTTTTTATTTAGTTCAGCAGAGTACTTTATTTATATTTATTTATTTATTGAAAATGTTTCACTAGGAAAGGCACACTGAACAAAAAGATGCTCGTTTCATGGAGCGACCTGGAGGGAAGGGTTACAAGTGGAGGCAGATCAATGTACAAACATTGAATATTGAATAACGCAATACAGATAATGTACATAGTTGGGTTGGATTACATTAGTACATTTTTACAATGGATGAAACAGTACAGGAATCAAACATCAAGGACAGGGTATACATATCATGGAACACTTCAAGGTTAATACATGATTAAGTAAGTGCCAATAACAATACTTGAGTGTCAGTAAAAGGACTTGAGCAGAATCGAGATGCACCAAGTTGACAGTAGGAGTTGGAGGAGAAGATGGGGGTGATAAGGGTGGGGTGGGGGGAGGGAGAGGGGAGCAGTAGCAGTGCGTGAGGTTGAGAAGTATGGGTTACTTAGAAGGGAGGGAAGGGGGAGAGATTAGGAGGGAATTAGAGAGTGGGAGTGAGTGAAGTGCGTAGGGCAGTGTATAAGCCAGGCAATTTGACAAAGGCTGAGCAGCTGGTCAGGCACTAAGAGGGGATGGTGGAAGAGAGCTATCGGGGGGGTCAGGGGCAGTTGCAATTTGGTGCAAGGAAGTTAGTGAGGGCAAAGGATAGGGAGTGTTTGGATGATGAATGGCGGATCTGAGCCGGCAGGCAGTTCCAGAGTTTAGAGAAGAGGTAAGAGAAGGCTGATTGGCCAGTGGTGGTCCTACGGTGAGGGATGACCAATAGCCTAGCATCAGAAGACCTGAGGGAGTGGGTGGGGGTGGGAGGTGAAGATAGGGAAGATGCGACGTAGGGAGGGAGGGAGCTGAGCCAGAAATTGAAAGCGAATTTGGCAGTATGAATTAGGCACCGGTTGCTCAGGGATGGCAGGGCCAGTGAGCTGTAGAGCTCGCAGTGATGTGAGCCAGGGGGAGCATCGAGGGTGAAGTGGCAGAAAGCATTAAAGAGGGGGTCAAGTCTGGTTAGGGTGGTCTTGGCAGTGGAGCTGTAAACAACATTGCAGTAGTTGAAGGAGGGTAGAATCATTTTCTGGACTAATTCCTGTCTGACCAGTAGTGGGAGACTAGAGCATTTTTTTTCTATAGAGGGCACCAAGTTTGGGGCACAGTTTTGAAATGATGGCATCCACATGTGTGGAAAAGGAGAGATGTCGATCGAGCCAAACTCCTAGATACCTGAAGGAGGGCACTTCCTCGAGGATGAAGTTATTTAGGGTATGGAAGATCGGGGGCAGGTGAGTTTGGATAGACACTGTCTAGTGCCAAAAGTCATAGAGACAGTTTTTTTGGTGTTTAGGAAGAGCTGGTTGGTATTGAACCAGTGCTGGATTTTGTTGAAATCGGTTTGAAGTTTGGAGCAGACTTCTTCATGGGTCCAGCTGGAGGTAAAGAGGACCATGTCATCTGCATACATGTGGATTGAGGTAGAGGAGCAAGAGTTAGGCAGATCATTTAGAAGGATGGAGAAAAGGATGGGACAAGAACTGAGCCTTGGGGGACTCCAGTGGTGATAGGGAGCGGGGGGAGGTATGGTCAGCTATTTTAGTGGATTGGGTTCTATTTAGAAGGTAGGCACTGAACCAGTTAGTGGCAGACTCTGCTAACCCAGCCCCAGATAGGTAGGATAGGAGGAGAGGATGGGATATCGTGTCGAAAGCTTTTGCTAGGTCAATGAAGATAGCGGCAGTGATTATTCCTTTATCCATCACAGTGAGGATGGAGTCCGTGAGTCTTAGTAGGGAGGAGGTGATAGAGTGGTGTTTTTTGGAAAACAGACTGAAAAGGGGTGAAGAAGTTAGTTTCAGAGAGAAAGTCAGAGATTTGGGAAAGCACTAGGTGTTCCTGGAGTTTGGCGAGGGCCGGGAGGAGGGAGATGGGATGGTAGTTTGTTGTGGAGGTAGGATCACCACCTTTAGGGTGGGGTATGACAGTGGCATGCTTCCATTCGGAGGGGAGTGACTCAGTGGAGAAAGAGAGATTTAGTAGGGCCACAAGAGGAGTAGCAATGGCTGGGGCAGATAGGAAGAGGAGTTTGTTATCCAGACCATCAGGGGATTTGCCTTTGGAGGGGTTCAGGGAGTGAAGGGCATCTAGGGTTTCGGCAGGGGAGATATGTCTGAAGGAAAAAGTGCTCCTACCAGTCAGAAGGTGGATAGATGTCTGGGGAGCAGGTGTGGTTGCTGGAGGAAGGGAATCTAGGATGGCCCTGCAGCAGGTAGTAAAATAGGAATTAAACTCGGAGGCTACCTTCAGGGGGGTCGGAGAGGAGAGTCCCTTGGGAGAGGAGGAGAGGAAGGGGGGCTTGTTGTCTGGGGGGTGAAGAGGGACTTAATGACTTTCCAGTATATAGAAGGACTCCCAAGGTTTGCATTTAGGGTGTTGTTGAAGTAATCTGCTTTAGCTAAGCAGATGGCCTTTGTGCACTTGTTGCGGAGTGTGTGGTAGGTGATGTAGTTGCCTGGGAGGAGCATGGAATTTTAGTTTCATCAGGCCTTGTCACTGGCTTGTTGACAAACTATCAGCTCAGGGGAGATCCAGAGTAGGTGAGACCCCCGGACTCTATCCCGGCGCAGGGGGGCGTGTTTGTTCCAGGCAGTGAGGAAGGAGTTCTGAAAGTGTGAGAGGGCAGCATCCATGTTAGAGCAGGTAGAGCTCGGGACCCAATTAGAGTGGGCCAAATCATCCAGGAGGGGGGAGAGGTTAGGGGATTTGTATGACCGCTGGAATATGAATTTGGGAGGGGATTTAATTCTGTGGATCTTGTGGACCAAGTAGAATAGATGGTGGTCACTGATGGAATCAGGGAGGAGGCATGAACTGACAACGCGGTGTGGGTGGGATGTAAGTGCCCAGTTAAGGAGGGAGTGATTACCAGACTTATGGTTAGAGTGTGTGGGTTCTGAAATGGTTTGACTAAGGTTGAGAGTGGTTATTTCAGTTTGGATTTTGTTAAAAGTGGGTTCTAGCCAGTTGTGGTTAAAGTCACCCATGACATATAGTTCACCTGACTGTGCAAGAGATGAGAGCTGGCCTAGAAGGTCGGTGACTATTGTGGTTGATGTGCCTGGGCAGCAATACATTCCGGCCACAAAGATAGGTAATGAGGAGGGGAGTGACAGTTTTACCATTAGAAGCTCTAAAGCTTTGGGTTCAGCCTTAGTGAGGGAGACAGTGAAGTGTAGGGCTGATTTGATGTACATAGCCACATCACCGCCTCTGGAGGGCCGGTCTTGCCGTGTGATGGTGTACCCTGGAATAGTGATGGTATTATCTGGAAGGTTGGGGTTTAGCCAGGTCTCAGATAGGATGATTATGTCGAGGGCATGGTGGGCAGCTAGGACCTGGAGCTAATTGAGCTTAGGGGCTAGGCTATGAATATTTAGATGGAGAAAGGGTAGGCCACGGGGAAGGTGGGGCGGGCAGTTGATGTGCTGCAGCGTCGGCGGGCTAACCCCACATGAGGTGCTACAGATGGAGGTTTGTCCCTCAGGCCCGCGTGTTCTCCACGCTCCTGGAGGGAGTTGTAGGGCGGTCTCATGCACCAGGGGTTTGCAGATACCTCGGTCCCACAGAACTAATTCAAATTAATCCTAAAAATGCATGTCTGTAACTGTTACAGCAGGGACCTTTAATTTAATCCAATACAGTGGGCCTTTAAATTAATTAATTTGCACTGCCTAGCCTGTGCTGGTTGATTTTCAGATAGAAAGGTCCTAGTAGCTCAGCTTGTATTGTTTGCCTGAACTGTTAAATTGTTGTTGTAGCAAGGCTCTGTTTAGGTTCTTAATTATTTTTCAAGTGTCTACCGAATTAATATTCTAATTTATTTGTGTTAGCTAACTCCATTTTGGTGGTATATCTCTGAAGCTTTAGTGTGTTGTGCTCAACTACACGTCACGGGGTCCCCTATTAGCTAAAGTTCAGGGTCTCCTCTACCTGAAATTTCTACAAGCACATAGATAAACTGAGTGTCACTCTATTTTAAAAGCAGAGCAAAATGGAGTAAAAAGTAAATCTCCCAGCGGGTATTTTAAAAGTAGAGCAAAACGGAGTAAAAAGTAAGTCTTCTCCAGGCTTTCTCCTGTGACCCCCCACTCCCCATTTATTCCAGCCCCTCTCCACCTCATTTTGTATTAAATGCAGTTTTCTCCTCTGCTTCCTCTGCAGTAGTTGGCCCCCCCCCCAGGGTGGCAATGAGGGCAATAAGATGGAGCCCTCCCCCAGAGCTTCCAAGCCACTGCATACAGCTATGCTACTGGAGTCTTCACCCAGATGGAAGAGGAGAACCCTGCCGATGCTCTGCTTTGGCTGCCCCACCACCCGCACCACCACCTTTGGTGGTCAGTGAGTCATATAGCATCTAGCATGTGATGGTTTGAACCTATCAGCCTTGTTTCCCATTTCCAGATTATCTGCTCTTACCTCTAATAGCCACTACAGTTACACGTGCAGCCTCTTCAATGAGACAGGGTGGCTTCCACTCCACTTTCGAGCTCAACTCGAAACTTGTATGCTTATCAAAAAAGCCTTGCTAGGGCTTATGCCTGAGTCCAGTAACAGGCTTTTTGCAAAGGTGTTACCGTTTAAGCAGACTAGGAGTGCTGCAAAAGGGGGACTCCAGGTGCCATTCAAGCGTACTAAACTAGTAGAGATTACTTGCCTTCTTGGGCCCAAAGTGGTTCAGTGAGCTGCCTACCACACTCTTAGAATGCATCAAGCTCAGACAATTCAAAATTGGGCTTTGTTCCCAACTAGAACTAATAAAAATCTGTGTATGTCGCACTTAGCCCATGCTCAGGGCCCCTAGGCTATCCCACCCACCCCTTGGCTCTAATCACCCAACCACTGCCCACTGCACTCTTCCTTTACCCTGCTCTCTTCAACAAATCCTCCTATTCACAAAATACCTACCTTGCATAGTCTACATTATAATAAACTGTCAACTCACCTCCCCGTAAGATCGCCCACTCCATCAACTACATACGTGAACATCTGACAATGCCTACATTGGGCTACCCCCTATTCTCACCCCTGGCCACCACTGATGAGCTTAGCCTACCACTCTGGCAACCATCCATGCCCCAGACCCCACTTGCCTCCTGTACTACCCAGGGGAGACTTAATCCCTGGCCTCTCCCCCTCCTACCTGTTTCTAACACTATTATGCCCGCACTTAGTGCTGTTACTTACAATGTTAGACTCCTATGTACTAGTGAAACTTATAATGTTTGACTCCTATGTACTAGTAAAACCTAGACTCCTATGTATTAGTTAAACTTAAAAGTATGTGCAACCCTCTGTAACCTAATTTTGTAATCCACTGCTGTGCTATGTGTTATGTTGTCTGTATCTGTTCATTTAACTTACTCAGAACCATTGAAAATGAGTCCTTGACTGAAGGGTATTAATCATAAACTGAAATAAAAAAAAAATAGTTATTAATCTGCTACATCCCATTCATAGCTGTGCCACCATGCTGCCTTCCCTAACAATAATCTCCATCCTTGCTCCCCTAGTGTCACTCCCACCATCCACTATCCTGAACTGCAGGCATGACTGTTGCTATATAGTTCCTTAACTGCCACTGATCCTCACTCTGCTACTTCACATGCAGGTCTGCAACCAGAATCATATCTGAACTATAGCTCTGTGGGCCCAGCCATTCTACCACCATCCTTCCATGCCAACCTGCTAGCCCTAAAATTTCCCACTCAAGTGTCCCCAATGCCTACAAATCTGACACCTGAGTCTCTGTGCAAGCGTCCTTGGACCCGGTCCCTCACTAAACTCATGATCAACCTACTACTCCTCTTATCTGTAAATGTTGTGCTAAACCCTGTCCCATCCCCCATCTCACACCATATCCCACCCCACCCTTTCTACTTCCAAGGTGCCTAAAACTGGTCCACCTAAATGTCTGCAGCCTGCTATGCAAATTAACCCTCCTGCAACCACTTGTCCTATCCCTACGTTCTGACATTCTAATTATCTCTGAGACCTGCCTAAAACACCACATAAATGACACTGAAATTACTCTCTGGCTACACTGTCATTCATCATGATCGTCCCGGCAGAAACATGGAGGTGGCATAGCCATGTATGTTACATTTTTGCTTCAATTCTCCCGAGACCCATTATCCATGCCTGCACTGTCCATTGACACCTTAATGCTGAAACTATCCCTCCCCTACACTATACCCATATACATAATAGGATCCTACTGCACACCTGACACCACCATGCTAGACATACTGGAACACCTTGCCAACCAAAAGTCCCTGGCAGCAGGGGGCAATCTGTACATCTTAGGGGACTTAAATTGGAACTGGCTCACCAGTGCCAGCTCCAAGCTGTGCAGCCAAGTGGCTGCACTCAACCTGTCCCAACTGATCACAGAGCCTAAATGCCTAAACCCCAAATGCCCAAACCACTCTCTGATTGATTGGGCCCTCACCTCCCATCCACAATGAGTAGTAGCCTCTGGCCTCTTACCGGAGTCACTAAGTGATCATCATATGATCTACTCAGTAAGAAAAATCTTTAGGCCAAAGGCTCCTCCCCCAAAGACCTTTCTGACCAAGTCCTATAAATCTCTTGACCTCACCTTACTTCTACATGACCTGGCAAATGAGGACTGGTCTGGCAACCCCTGGGCAATCTCCATTGATGCAGCCCTAGAAAACTTCAAGTCTAGGTTCATTGCTGTCTGGGACCACTATGTCCCACTCAGATGGGCTAGGGTGAGAGGTGCTTACCTGCCCTGGATCACAGCTGACATCATGGTCCACCTTAGAGTTAGAGACCAGGCATGAAAATCCTTCAAAGTCTCCGGCCAATCCATGGACCATCTATGGTATCGGGCTCTACATAACGCCTGCACAAGGTTAATCTGGCAAGCAAAAGCAAGCTATTTCAAAACCACCTTTGCCAAGAACCTTGACCGCCCAGCCAAATTCTGCAAGGTGGTAAAATCACTTTTCTCATCATCGTTACAGCCCCTAACCCCTGCCCTAAACATAGCTGGCTCCATTGAAACTGACCCTTTTATAGTGGCTTCTGAGAGCAACTCCTTTTTCACAAGCTGCACCTCGTCTCTACTGTCCTCTCTCCCCTCTGCTCCAACTTCCCCACAACCAGCTCCTACTACTGCTCAAACCCCTCCACTAGTCTCCCTCTTCACCTTCTGCCAGGTTACCCTGCAAGAAGGACTAAAGGAGCTACTTGCTCTAAACCATCCAAAGGTAAATGCCCCTCCTGCCTGGACTCCAAAATGCTATACATGTCTGCTCCTGCCATCATCTCCCCACTGGCAGCACTCTTAAACCTTTCATTCTCCCTAATCTCCATCCCATCTGAGTGGAAGCATGCCACAGTCATCTCCCTTCCAAAAGGCGGCAGCCCATCCATCCCTGGAAACTACCACCCTATATCCCTCCTGCCCATACTGGATAAGCTTCAAGTACACCTGCTCCTTTTGCAACTCTCCTCCTACCTGGACTCTTCTTCTTATTTCACTCCTTATCAGCCTGGTTTTAGGAAGATCCACTACCGCCACCCCCTGCTAAGGTCTAGTGATTCCATCCATACTGGAATGGACAAAGGCCACATCACCTCAGCAATTTTTGTCGACCTAGCAAAGGCGTTCAACACTGTCTCCCACCCTCTTCTCCTGTCCAAGCTCTCACTCGCTGTACTCTCGGATGTAGCAACCAACTGGTTCCACTCCTACCTGGCTGGTAGATCCCAATTTGTCCGTATTGGTAACACCATCTCTGCCTCCCCTTCCTGTCTCTACTGTGGTGCCACAGGGCTCTGTCTTTGGACCACGTTTGTTTTCTATCTTCCTCAATGACCTCTACTTGCCCTCAGACATCCATTCACATGTATGTAGATGACACAGTGCTGTATACTTCTGGCCTCATTACCACTGATGTGGCGAACAGACTACAGCAGAAATTCAACAATGTCCAGCTCTGGTTTCACACAAATCAACTATCTCTCAGTGCCAGGAAAACAGTCTCCATGACCTTCAGCACTAGGCAGAGACTCTCATGGCTCCACACCACACCCAAATTCCATACCCTTTTAAATAAATAAAGACACCACCCTAGTTTTTTGAACTCCACCTTCACAATTCCAGCCTCTTCCCTAGATAGTTCACTTGTCCTCATGTGGGAAACTGACATCCAGCTCTCCCTTCTGCCCACCACCGCAGCAATCTTTAGGATCTGCTGACCATCCCTTGGAGCCATTGCACTCAGTAGGCACCTTACTTCCCTCTTCCCCTCTTCCTGCTCCCAAGTCTACCCCTAACAGTCAAGTTCACCACAAGAAGTTGCTTCTTCTCCTGTTGGGGTCCTCTCCCTTCCACCTTGGGGCCTCCACTACGAAGGACTGACACATCGTCCTTTGCCACTACTATGGGTGCCTCGTCCCTGCAGTTCCATCATGCCAGTGTGGTGAAGAAATTTTATAGTGGAAAAGGTTGAGAATTATGCCCTTGACCTTCCATCTCTACCCTCTCACAGTCCAGCCAGCACTCCTTCTCCTGGTCAACCTCTGGGGCAATGCTGGTAGGCTGAATGATCCCTGGGTGGGGGAAGAGATGCTCCAGATCCTAGCCAACTTGTCCCACAGGCCAGCAACCTACTCCCTCAGCTTAGAGAGCTGTGAGCAATTGGGGAAGCACCTCAGTCTCCAGAAGGTTTCCTGGAAAACTGCAGCTCTGCACACATTATGCTGCCCAACTCCCCAAAATGCTTTTATATTTCACTGTCTACAGTTACTGACTGAGCCTTTCACTATTATCTCCACCCTGTTATTTTAGTCTTTTTCTTCCTGCATCCTGTACTGTTGATTATTTTGTCACCCTTTCCTAGATAGGTTGTTCCTTTTTTTCCCCTATTTTACCTTTATATTATGTGGTGGTTTCAAAATATAAAACCACACACACATGGTATTGATACCCCAAGTTCACAGTTTCTGCCAGGTGCCAATTGATGGCCAATCAAAAGGTTCTGAATTTCAGAACTATCAGGCACATTTGTGAGCAGCCATATAAAAGTCTTGGGGCTGTCCAAATACATTTGTGGCCTGTGGTACCTTCAAAATAGATCTGCCAAAGTTGTACCATGGGAGTACCTGAAATTGTTGTTGCTGCTGCAGCTACAGTCAATTATCGGAACACTGGGGACAATGCCATTTACATGGTTTCTGTTTGCACTATTGTTTGCCTACTCAGAAGTAAGGTTGGGAAAGATAAGCAAATTCCAGTTCTGCAGAATTTGTGTGAAATTCTGCAAATGTTGCTAAATTATGTGGCATTTCATGAAATTTTCAGACATTTTTAATTGGTTATAACTCAGTCACTCCTACAGCTAAATACCTAAAATTTGGCATATGTACACGTTGTAAGGGGTCCTAAAGAGACAAACATAACAGAATAAGAAAAGTGACCACAGAAGGGGACCTTTGGATCCATCTTGTCTGCCCTTTTTCTTGTTACCCCCCCCCAGCTAATTCTTTCTTGTCAGGTTTCCATAGCACCTATCCCTTGCTAACCTGAACTCCCTGACTGTATTAGACTCCACCACTTCTTGTGGCAGACTATTCCAGGGGTCCACAACCCATTCCGTGAAGAAACAATTCCTAGTGTTGCTTTTGAACCAATCTCCTTTTTGCCACATGCAGTGCCATCTGGTGCACTGGCAATTCCTATGATATTCCCTTACAGAAATAATTACATGAGATGTTTTCATGCTACGTACATAAAACTATGCATGTGATATGCATGCTGCAAGCATGATTTAAATGTTAAATTGGAACTGATTGCATGCACGTGGCACGTATGCAGCAATCAAATGTGGAAAGCATGCTTTTTATGTTAAATTGGAACAGACTGCATGCATGTGGCATGCATGCAAAAAGCAAGTGGTCACTGATAACTGCACACTTAAAAGTTAAGTGACTTGCTCAGGATCACACAGTATGCAATTGAGGATTGATGAGATTCAGACTCAGGTGTTCAGCTCTCCAGGGCTTCTGGTTTACAGTTTAGTGCCTTTGATCACTAAAATACTGTATACTGCCTGCATACATATGGCTCGCTTGTACTTCAGTATAAATCTGCATACATCTGCATGCATGCAGCATGCTTATAGCCAGTGATACACTTTTTAGTTTTCTTGCCCCCCCTCATCTCAGCTGTACAGCTGAACAGTAGCACACATACCAATGGAAACAGATGTGGTTCTTCCAACCCCCAAAACACACACTTACCCACAAAACTACTTAATTGCTTCTGTATGGCCTGTACTCCTATTTTCTCTCCATAGTTTTTAATGCTTCCACACAAACAGACTTTAAGGGGCAAACACAAAAGCAGCAAAAACTCAACACCAACTCACCCACATGGCCACCCCCACCATGCACATACACTGTAGCAGGTGCAGCCATGCTGCTACAGACAATCCTCCAAATATAGCTATAAACTGAGAGTATCTTACCTGAGTACTAAGGAGCCAGTGATAAGAGTTTTTAAGAGATGATGTCCATGGGTCAGAGTGCTGCAGTGTACCCCCTTGAAATGAATGGAGTTATTTTTTATTATTATTTTATACATTATGGTGGTGAGTTGGAGAATAATGAAGGCTACCGTTCTACAAACAAGGCCCTTGTTAGTCGAGTGGTGTCCTTCATTAACTCCAACTCTCCATCAACAATGTATAAAACGGTAATAAAAAAATAGTTTTGTTTATTTCAATGGGACATGCCCTTCCACTCTCCCTTGCCCTATGTCATATAATGTGCCTGAGCATGAAGACGAGGAGGTCAGCTTTACTGGGGGGGGCATAAGCCTAACTATAATGAGGCTCCAAAATTCTGTGCATACCATACCGCTCAACTGTCCCTGAATGCAAGGGGCAACCTTCATTTTTTCCCTGAAAACTGCTCTGGCTCTCATCCATCCATCCATCATGGAAAACATGCTGCTTACACAGAGGATGTCCTGTAAATTTAGACTTTATGGCAGGGGCGCCATTTCAGGTTTCAGCAGGGGGAAGCCAACACCCAGTGGACGCCAGGTGCTAGTTAGCCCCTGGGTGGCAAGCTCTGGAATGTCTCTAAAAGGTAAAACTTCTTTGTTATAACTGAAAAGTTATATGCAAATTAGGAAAAATTAAAATACGTAAGATTCACCTGTCGATAGCCCGGAGCAGGGCATCAGATTTGGGCTTAAACCTACCCAGTTACCAACCATTTTTTTTTCCTGGATGAAGTTCTGACCCTTCCCCCACCCCACCCCAAGAAATAAAACATTTTGTCCAAATTCTCTCCCTAACTCCATTCCATTCAATACCCATCCCATATGGCTCAAGAAGCCACCCAAATGCACAGAAACATGAAAGACACAACAATATTTCAGTCCTTCCTCCTTTCCCAATCCCCTTGTAAAAAAAAAATTCTTATTTTTACTTAACCAGCCATATTGCCAGAACGTGCAGCCTAGCCCAATGTGCCAACAGCCCAGTTTTCAGTCTGCTCCTTCCCCATCCTTCTGCCAGAAGCTGGATGCTAGAACCGACCATCTGAGGTCTGAGGTCCCCAACATGGTCTGTGACCAAATCACCTCACCAACCAAACCCACCCAACCTGTGTTGCTTGCTTCTTGCTTGGCTACTGCTGTTGCTGCTGCTGCACTACACTGATCAAGGCCTATGAATGCCACCCACACTGCTGTCACTGCTGCTGTGAAGCCTAGCTTGCTGCTGCAGGAGGCCCGCGATCTTTTTTTTTGCAAGGTGAGCCTTGTAGAGTAGGTTGGTAGCCTAGTCTTGAGTTAGCTTCTATCTCACCCTAATTTTAATGGGAAATCAATGACAAATTTTAATGGGAAATCAATGAAAAATGTCTCTAATTGCTAGCAGTAGTATGAGAAATAGAAAATAATGTGTTTTTTCGATGAGATTTGCACCAGCTTTGTTGCTGCACACATGGCAAGTGTGCAACATGTGAACCTGATGTGATTTTTAAATGATGTTCACACCAGCTTACCTGCTGCACATATGTCAAGCTTGCAGCATGCAAACCTGATGTGCTTTTTAGACCTGGTTTGCATAGGTTCACTCTGTGTATGTGAACCGCATGCAAACATTGCACAACTAAGCATGTGACATGCATTTTGCATGTAGGCAGCACACTTATATTTTTGTTAGGGTTTGACTTAAGGTTGTGGAACTTACAGGGGTTAAAATGCTGGCAATTTATTATTTTTAGAGCAAATCCAAGGAATGTGGGTTCTCTCCCGATATCTAAAGTTTTCAGTTGGGAGCTGGTGGGTGGGTGATTAGGCATACAAGGGAAAAGAAATGCTAGCCATGCCTTAATAGTTTCAAACGTTTTCCATTTTATTCTTCTTTCTTTTTTTGTCTCAAAAGATCCCAATTACCCAATGTTGTGCCTTGTTAGACTTCCTCAGGGATGGGATCTATGCATAAACTTATTTACAAATTGAGTATAATAATAATTTTCATATCATAAACATTTTATAATATTTTTTTTATAAAAACGTTTTCTTGGTAATAGTTGATTCATGCCACTAGAGGGAGAACACCACCTGTTTCTAACGATTAAGTTAAAATACATTTTTTTCTGAATGGTGAAGCAGTTTTAAATATCTTATTTGTATATTCAGTAGTTAATATAATAACTAATGCATAGACAGGGAGACAATGTAGACCTCCTTTGGCAGAGAACACCAGGACAAGGAGCTGCTGTTGTGACTGGACTTCTCTACTGGGACTAAAGAAGTAGAACTCTGCTACTGGGACCTTCAATTTAGGGTAAAAAAAGTTAATGGGTTTGTCTGAGTTGGCTGAAGTGAATTGTTATCTGAGCAGTTATCTAGGTGTTAATCTCAGGTGGCTGAATGGGATTATTATCTGTGCAATTTAACTAAGTGTAGAAAGATCTGTTAAGTAAGGGGAGTGGCTTAACTAGAAGGAAGCCATATGTAAAGCCAGATTTAAACACTGCCCTAGATAGCTTCTGCCAGAGAATGGGCAGAGAACACAAGGACAAGGAGCAGCTGTTGTGGATGAACTTCTCTACTGGGACTATATTTCCCTCCTTCCCTCCCCCCCCAAAGCCAGTTCTACTTTTATAGACACAGGATTTGACTGACAACAGGAACTTCCTGTTTGAGAGCAGGAAGTAAGTAATCACAGAGCCACCAAAAACTCACCATCCTAGAAGGACAAGAGTAGCTCTCCGCCCCTTCCCCCAGCTGCTGGAGGTCTGCCTCTGGGCAAGTAAGGGGACTACTGAGAAATGTAGGATCTTCTTGTCTCAGAACAGGAAGATCAGAAGCTTAAAGGGCACAGAGACAGCAAGTAAGTAGGGAGAGAAAAAAAGTAAACAGAAGAAAGAGTAAGGATTCCAAACAATGAAGGGGCCAGAAATAAGACATGATGGGAGTGGTGCAGTGCAGTGGCTGTGGATCAGCAGTCTTTTGAGAGACGTTCTGGAGGATGTGGTGTTGTCCCATCTGCAGGCACCTCTCTGGGCTGAGGGAGGAGGTTGCACATCTCCAAGCTGAGTTGGCCAGGATTTGTGGGACCATCTCTCCCACCCAGAGACCACCAAGGCCACTGCCGTTGCCTCAGAGGTTGCCAAGAAAGAGGAGCGGTTGGACCACAGTGGGCTCAGGGAGGGTGAGGGTGGTGGAACAGAGGTGCATCCCTCCAGTTGTACCTCTCCACAATTCATATGCTGTTCTGACAAAGTGTGGTTCCCCTATGGAGGCACCCACAATAGAGACCAAGAAGGATGCTTGGAAGCTCCACAAAGGATACCCACAGGAGGGTGGCATGGGACCCATACCCATACCCCCTCTCTGATTACAGAACTTCATTCTATCTTGGGTTGGATAGTGGTCGCATTCTTTGACTTGCACTGCAGGCAGGCAAATCACCTTACATGCACTAGCATCATGGCCCTGCAATGATATTCAACAGTCCTGTGACAGTGATGCCCAACATCATGCTCCATCATGGCTAAAGATATCCAAATACTTCTGTCACAATGGCATCATCACAACTAGTTGTAATGCTTGGCATCACTTGGTGCCACTGTTTTTAAATGCTAAAAATATACATTGTTATCTACAGGGTTGATATAGAGTCAGAAGGTAATATTATACAGAAACAATGCTGCGCATGCATGTGCTTCTAAAAGTCATTAAGTCACTGAGCTCTAGTAGTTAGCCGGCATGTTGCAATAAGACAATTTAGCGCACAGAGATGTGCAAAATTATTCTTCATGGTTCATCAGTCAAGATACTGACCTGACACTTGGCACCAGAGTACTTATACTATGGAATCTACTATGACTGCTACCTTATTGCCACTCTGCCAAACCTTTTCCTTCCTCCACAATGGCAGCTCAAGTGTATGACTAGGCAAAACATATGAATATGGCTTTCACAAAAGTGTCAAAAGTATCACAGAATCCCACAATTTCACAAAAGCTCATGAAATCCAACTTCAATTGCTGATGCAATTTTGCTATCACTGGCTGTTTGTAACTTGGCCAGCATCTGAGGAAGAGATTAGAGCATTAACACACACAAAGCTTCATTTTAAGGTTGATGAACCTAACAAAATTGCTGATATTCCAGTCTCTAGTTTTCAAGTTATAGGGTTTAAAATTCTGCAGTTTACATACCTGCAGAATGTACAGTAATTTTAAAATTGTTGAATATTTGGATGCTGATACTGTAAATCATTCACCTTTACAGACAGAGTTGTGAAATGTAGTACACTTCTCCATAATGACTGATGAATTCACCATAATAGATTTGGAGCAGCTTGGACATATACTTTCTAAGCAAGATGGAAATCACTGAAACTACAACGTTGGAGAAATTCTGCAAGATTTCACATCAGCAAAATTGCAGTTTTGCTAGAATTTCACCATGGAAGATAAGTTTCACGCAGCCCTATTTAAAAGGTGATGCATTTTGGAACAGTAGGTATTTTGGAACAAATCTTACAAATCATATATTATTTAGATCCTTGAGATATAAGATGGGTTTGTATTTGGAATGAGAATTGAAATTACTGTATGCTCTGCAGTTTGCAGGTCGACTCTGGATGGTCACTCAAAGTAATACTGGGTGAGTTAACATTTCCATCAGGGTTGCACATATGCCCTGTGTGCTATAATTGTGGATGGCACAACTGAGGAAAAGGATCTAGGAATAAGTGTAGACCATAAGCTAAAGCCAGGCAAGCAGTGTGCTACTGCACTCAAGACAGTGAACTTTATGTTCAGATGCATCTGGATCTGGTATTGAACAGGTCAGGGAGGTAATTATTCACCTGTACAAGATCTTGTTTAGACAATAACTGGAGCTCGGCATTTAGTTCTGGTCACTACAGTACAGAAAGGACAGAACAATGAAGATATGAAGAGTGTCAAGCACAGGAAATGCAATATTAATATGGGGCTCAAGGGCAAAGAGCTATGAGAATGGACTGGGCTATTTAAATTATTCAGCCAAGAGAAAACAAGGCTTAGAGAGGACATGATCACAGTGTTTCAGATACTAAAGGAGGTTGAATAGAATGCAGTATACACAGATGTATAAGCTGATGAGTGCAGGCAGAATTACTAAATAAAAGGGCACAATAAGAGGAAAGTTAAAAAGGGGGTCAGCCCTGTGTCGCAGAGGGCAGAGGCACCCATGCCTAACCTGCTGTCATGCCAGTGACCCAGGATCAGAAATTACCCTGGGCCACCGGGAGGTTGGCTGGGGAGAGGAGGATTTAGTGACACAGTGGATACTCTCCTCCTATGGGGAGGGAGGGCAGATTGTGCCACTGTGACACTACCACCTACATGACCAAGGATGGTAGTGCAGATGGTCAGCAGTTCCAGGTGGGAGATGCTCCCTGGCGGAAAACATAAGTGTAACATCCCGTGGTAACCCACCCCTGCCTTTTTACTAAAATGACAGGTGGCATGCTGTTGGCATTTGGCAGCAATACCTAGTGGGGGACCTGGGTTCAAGGAAGGATGAGGTTACCTGGCACAAGGGACCTAGGTTTGGCTACTTTGCACAGGGGCACCCAAGTAAATCCAACTACAGGAAGCAATAATTGTAATGTCCAGAACCAGAATTGGGATTTTTCAGTGTGGCTTTATTTAACTAACTGAACATAAACAAAGCATTGCATGGTCCCCCAAAGGGCTACGTTACTGTATGTGCAGATTAGAGGTTAACACAGCGGTCCATTTGAGGAATGAACACATTACTACAGTTTTCTGGCTTTGGACCCACCAGGCACTCAGCCCAGACTTTGCATGCGCATTGGATACATAGCCCGACTGGCCCGGCTCCCCTGCCGGCCACTCGACTGACGGTCCACTTGAAGAATGAACCCAAACTTTACTTGGAAAGACATCCCATCAAACAAGGAGACTCCCAAACTGTGGCTCCCCACACCACTTAGAGTCTGCGACTCCTAGAGAGATTTGTTTTCGTACTTCCAATCGAAACTCCCATCAAACAAGGAGGCTCCCATCCAACAAGGAGTAATTTTCTCATCCTGTGGCTCCCCACACCACTTAGAGTCTGCGATTCCTAGAGAGATTTTCAAGTTGTGACCCATGTCTGGGTACCCACCCCATCACTGGCCAAGTGCATGAGGCAAGTAGCAAAACACAGAAGAAACTGTGAGGGACCTGGTTACATAAAGATGGAGGTTTTCCCACCTCCAGCTCCCACAGCCCATACCCGCCATTTCTCTGGATACACACAGAAAACTTTAGACTTTAAATGTAGATTGAACGGTGGATGACCTGAAGCACCCCCTCTACAGCGAACTTTAAATCCATTTAAAACTTTAAACTGTTTGACTGCTCTATTTGTTTGTCCTAGTTCACATAGTCCTCCCAAATAGCAGTCCACATTTATTTCAGCTGAAGAAAAGAAGTTGTTTGCCCTTCAAATGGAGCCAACACTCACCCATTCGCGGCAGGTGCCCCACAGGCAAAGTACTGTAACCTTTGCTGTTATACAAGAACAGACAAACAAAATCAGGCAGCTTCCTTCCATGGTGGGAGAAGGGATTGCCCCTGGAACCCATAGAGAACTTTTCTTCCCCCCCCCCGGAGGGAGGGGGGCACTGAGACCGGGGAGCGGTCTCCACCACTTAAAAAGGGGTAAAACACAGGAACACTTCCTTTTTCTTAGTGAGAGATCAAACAGCAGACTGATGCTTCCTTCTTGCTTAAGGACAAACGGAAGACTCCCTTTGAATTTCCCAAAGTTCTAAACTCACTCCCTGAGCTGTAGATTCCAAAGTGGCTCATGCAGGTGCGACAGTTCTATAGTGATGTCATCTCTCAAGTCTCAGCTGTGACTGAGGACAGAGTGAGACAGTGTGAAACCCATTTAACTGGAGTTTCACAAGCTGCCTTCCCTGCCTACCACAAGGTCTTACTGGGATTCTAGTAACCCCAGGTAACAAAGGGGTTACATAAGCACATCTACTAATGTGTACATGTCAAACAGTCACCTCCACAGATCATCCATGGGACTGGGGAGAATACAGAAAATCACCGCTGGCTACAGGATGCCACCCCAGGGAGCACCACAGACCCCAAACCACCTACTGGGCTCAGGACCATGAATCTGAACATGGGCCCTGGAAGGATGCTTGGGGGACACCCTGATGGCCCCACCACAGGGATCAATCTGTGGAGTACTCCGCGGCCTAAGGTAAGTTCCAGAGATGGCAGGTGATGGGGTTGGGGGAACATTGAGGGCCAGTGGAGGGGAGAAAAAAAAAAGAACATTAGAAAGCTTTATTTCACACAGATGGTGGATAACATGTGGAATAGCTTACCTGATGAAGCAGTGGAAGCTGTTACTTTTGATGTAGCAAAAGTAAAACAAAAGTAGTACTCCAAATGAAATAGCTGCAAAAAATAAATACTATAATATGCCCCTCTTTGAAGGCACGGACGCCGAAGCACAGGGGTTCATGGTCCATTATTTCTGGCATGCAATAAAAAGCTATTATAGCGTTTATTTTTTGCAACTATTTCATTTGGAGTGCTCCTTTTGTTTTACTTTCGCGTGTTTGTGCTGAGGTTAGCTACCTCCAGTAGGAGACCCCCTCACCTATCGTGCACTGCTCCAAAACAACCAGTACTTTTGACGTAGAACTGCGCAGGTTCCTGAAGAAGCATGACTTTAAGGTTTACAAAGTATATGTACAGGTATCATTCAAGTTGTTTATCTTGACTGTGTTTTTGCACAAATAAGGAATGATTACTGGTGTTTGGCAGGAGGGGAAAACAAGAGGGACACTAGATAATTTCCGTAATAATTATGTTTCTATGTTATAATTCACAGTGTTCAGATATGGATCTTGACAAGAAGTCAAAACATGCAGTGAGGGAAAGAGTTCTGTTGAACATCTCCAAATTTAAGTTAGAAGAAAAAATAAACTTCCAGATATAAATAATTCAAGGCTTACTCCTTACCCCTCTCTGACTGAAGTCCAAACTCATAAAAACATAAAAACATAGAAACATAGAAGTTGTGGGCAGATAAGGACCTCTTGGTCACCTGGTCTGCCCTATATTCCCTACCTACTGTGTCACTTCAGACCCTACTCAATCTCCAGTCCCCCCCCCTTGCCTTACTTCTAAGATCTCCTAGTGTTTATCCCATGCATGCTTGAATCCTGTTATCATTTTAGCACCCACCACCTCTGCTGGGAGGCTGTTCCAGGCATCCACCACAATCTCTGTGAAGAAGTATTTTGTCACATCTCCACTGAGCCTCTCCCTCTCCAGCTTCAGAGCCTGACCCCTTGTCCTGGAGTGTCTTCTATGGAAAATGTTACTTTCCTGTACATTATTAATACATGTGAGGTATTTGAATGTTTCTATCATATCCCTCCTTTCCCTTCTTTCCTCTAGAGAGTACATATTTAGTTTCTTAAGTCTTTCCTCATAGAGTTTTTGATGCAGGCCCTGTGCCATTTTGGAAACCCTCCTTTGTACCACCTCCACCCTATCTATGTCCTTCTGGAGGTGGGGACTCCAGAACTGGTCACAGTATTCGAAGTGGGGTCTCACCAGTGATCTATACAGGAGTAATACTACCTCCCTCTTTTTGTTAGTGGTGCTCCTCCCTGTGCACTTGAACATCCTGCTAACCTTCCCCACTGCCTTATCACACTGCTTGGCTACCATCACATGATCAGAAATTATTCCCCCCAGGTCCTTTTCCTGTTTTGTGGTTGCTAATATCTCCCAGTCAATTGATACATTGCCCCTGGTTTCTGTGACCCAAGTGCATGATTTTGCAGTTTTTTTACATTGAAACCCAGCTGTCATTCCCTTGACCAAACAACTGGTACAGCAACCCACAAGAGACAGGGCTATCCTAGATCTAGTACTGACTAACAAAGAAGGGATCACAGATCTCCAGGTAGAAGGTCACCTCGGGGCCAGTGACCATCACATGGTATGGTTCAATTTGGCTACTACATCTAAATCATCCCATTCCAAGGCAAAAATATGGGACTTCAGAGGAGCTGACTTTGATAAGATGGCCAACAGAGTTAAGCTAGCCCTGGCAAAAAGAAACACAGGTGAGGAGGTACAGGCAAAGTGGGCAAGCATTAAGGATACAATACTTGAAGCAACATCCCATTGTGTTAGACAGAAAAGGAAGTGCAAAAGAAGAAGGAAACCACTTTGGTTCTCAAATATAGTAGCAGAAAAGGTCAGAGCCAAAAGGCTGGCCTTCAGAAAATATAAGGGAACACAGCGGGATGAAGATAGGGAGGCATACCAAACTGCCCTAAGGGAAGCAGGTAAGGCAGTAAGGCAGGCAAAGTCCCAAACTGAGGAAACACTAGCACGAACAGTAAAAGAAGGTGACAAGACTTTCTATAGATACATTAGTGAAAGGAGAAAGTCCAGAGGGGGTATTGCTAAGCTTAATGGAGAAAAGGGAGCATGTGAGGAGGAGGACCTGTAAAGGCATCTATCCTAAATAGATACTTTTGCTCAGTATTTACTGAAGAGAAGGTAGGGCAGGGCCCACAGCTCAGCATCATGGACACAGGGGGAGGGAGGTGAGCACTCATCTCTTCACAAAAGAAAGGTCCTACAAGAGCTTGCTAAGCTCAGGTGGATAAGGCAATGGGACCTGATGGCATACATCCCAGGGTACTTAAGGAGCTAAAGGAGGAACTAGCAGAGCCATTAGCAGAATTGTTTAGTGAGTCTCTGAGCACAGGAGAGGTCCCAGAAGACTGGAGAAAGGCTCATGTGATCCCACTCCACAAGAGTGGTAGCAGGGAGGAGGCGGGAACTACAGACCGGCCAGTCTTACCTCAGTAGTGGGCAAGATTATGGAGGCACCCTTAAGGAAAGGATAGTGCAACACCTGGAATCCATAGGGGCACAGGATCCAAGACAGCATGGGTTTACAAAGGAAGGTCCTGTCAAACTAATCTCATAGATTTCTTTGACTGGGTAACCAGAGTGGTGGACCAAGGGGAGCAGTTGATGTCGCCTACCTTGACTTCAGCAAAGCTTTGACACTGTTCCACATAGAAGATTGATAAATAAGCTAGGTAGGCCTGGGTGGGTCAGAAGTTGGTCAACTGGGTGGCAAACTGGTTGACTGGCAGAAAACAAGAGTGGTGGTAAATGGTATACAGTCAGAAGAGATGCAAGTCACAAGTGGGGTACCTCAGGGATCAGTCCTGGGGCCAGTCCTATTCAACATCTTCATTAGTGACCTCGCAGATGGACTAGAGGGTAAGGCTTGTCTGTTTGCAGATGACACCAAGATCTGCAACAGAGTAGATGATCCAGATGGGGTGGGCAGAATGAGAAGAGATCTGGATAAACTAGCAGAATGGTCAGAAGAGTGGCAACTGGGATTTAATGCAAAGAAGTGCAAAATCATGCACATAGGGAAGAGAAACCCTGAAGCCACTTATAGGCTGGGAGGGGAGTTGCTAGCAGTCACAAAGGAAGAAAGAGACTTGGGCATCATCATCACTGATGACCTAAAATCATCCAAGCAGACCTCTAAAGCAGTAGGTAAGGCTAGGGGGGTGTTAGGGTGTATTAGTAGGGGTATCACAAGTCGTAAGAGGGAGGTAATAATCCCTCTGTACAAGACATTGGTTAGGTCCCATCTGGAGTACTGCGGCAGTACTGGAGGCCACACCTTCACAAGGACATTAACCAAATTGAGGCAGTCCAGAGAAGGGCAACCAAAATGGTGCAGGGACTGCATCAGAAGACATATAATGACAGATTAACGGAGCTCAATATGTATACCCTGAGCAAAGGAGGAGAGAGGTGATATGATCGAGACATTTAAACACCTTAAGGGCATAAACAAGGTGAAAGAGTCTAACATGTTTAAATATAAGAAAAATAGCAGGACAAGAGGACACAGCATGAGATTAGAGGGAGGCCGATTAAGGGGAATGTGAGGAAATTCTTTTTCACAGAAAGGGTGGTAGATGCATGGAATGGCTTACCACAAGAAGTGGTGGCTATGAATACAGTGCAGGGCTTCAAACAGGCATGGGATAGGCATAAGGGAGCAATACAAATGACTATGAATAGATAGGTCACTGACAGAGCAAAGGCCGATGGCACATTTATAAGGTAGAATAAGAAATGGGCAGACTGGATGGGCCTTGCGGTCCTTATCTGCCGTCAACTTCTATGTTTCTATGTTTCTATGTTTCTATGACCATTTTTTCAGCTTTTTCAGATCGTCCCTCATTCTTTCTACTACCACCCCTGTGTGTCCACTCTGTTGAAGATTTTTGTATCATCCATGAACAGGCTTACTTTCTCTTCCAGATCTTCTGCGATGTCACTAATTGAAGAGGACTGGGCTTAGTACTGACCCCTGTGGCACCCCACTGGTCACCTTGCCTTTTCCAGAGTGCACCCCATTTATCACCACCCTCCGACTCCTATTGCTAGCCAACTTCTTACCCATTTTACTACTTTTTGATCCACTCTTAGGTTGCCCAGCTTGCTCACCAGTCTTCTGTGTGGAACGGTGTTGAAGGCCTTACTGAAATCCAAGTAGGCCACATCGACTGCTCCTCCTTGATCCACTTCTTTGGTCAACCAGTCAAAGAACTTGATCAGGTTTGTCTGGCAAGACCTCCCCCTGTGAAACCATGTTGCCTTAGATCCTGTAATCCACTCATTACAAGGTATTCCACAATCCTTTCCTTCAGTAGCGATTCCATTGTTTACCCACTGATGAAGTCAGGCTTACAGGCCTGTAATTTTCTGTCTCCTCTCTATTTCCATTTTTGTGTAGTGGGACCACATCTGCTCTTTTCCAGTCCCCCAGAACCTCCCCTGTTTCCAGTGATAGGTTAAACAGAGGTGCTGCCAGCACTTCCTTGATCTCCCTCAGTATCATATGGTGCACCCCGTCATGTCTCATTGCCTTGTCTTTTTTTAATTGTGCTAGTTCCTTGAGGACTCTCTCCTCTGTAAAATGACTAGTGCCCACGTCCCTTCCTTTAATGCCATTGTCCCTTACCTTTGGCCCATCACCTACCCTTTCATCCATAAATACTGAACAAAAGTAATTGTTCAATATGTCTGTTTGCTTTTGGTCCTCTTCCTCACAAACCCCTTCTTCTACTTTTAGCCTTACTATCCCTCGTTTGGTCTTTCTCTTCTCTCTTATATATCTAAAGAATTTTTTATCCCCTTTTTTTACTGACTGGGTAATATTCTCCTACATTTGCACATTTGTACTCCTAATTGCAACTCTTCCTATCCTCCTCCTCCTCCTCCTCCTTCTGTGTCCTCTTGTACCTTTTAAATGCTAGTTTTTTTACCCCTACTTTCTCAGCTACTGTCTACAGAACCATAGCAGCCTCTTTTTTTCTTGCTGTTGCTAACCTGTCTGACACAGAAATGTGTTGCCTTTACAATGCCTCTTTATTTTTGCCCATTGTTCCATAGCCGCCCCCCCCCCCCAGTTTCCCTTTCCCTGCTAGGGTGTCTCTGAGGCATTTTCCCATTTTCTTAAAATTGGCCTTCCTGAAGTCCAGTACCCTTGTTTTAGTGTGACTCTATTCTGGCCCAGTTCTTATACTGAGCCACAACGTATGGTGATCACTCGTTCTCAGGTGGCCACCCACTGTGACATCAGCAACACTGTCCCTGTTTGTCAGTACCAGGTCCAGTATTGCCCCCCTCCCCACGAGTGGCTTCCTTAACTAATTGCCTTAGGAACACCCCTCGTAGGGAGTCCAGGATGTCCCTGCTTCTGACTGTTGCCACAGCTGGTAGGTTCAAATCCACAACAGGTAGATTGAAGTGCCCTACCAGCAACACCTCCCCTTTGTGTGCCATCCTTTGGCTTGCTTCCAGCATATCTTTATCCACCTCTGCCCCCTGGGCTGGAGGTCTGTAGATCATTCCTATGTGAATAGTGGTTCCCCTCCATGTCTCCAAGGCAACCCACAGTACCTCAGCTCCTCTCTGTATTTCAGTAGCATTTATGTTGTCCCTAACATAAAGAGTCACTCCTCCCCCTTTCTTACCTACCCTGTCTTTTCTGAACAGAGTATACCTTGACATGGCTACATCCCAGACCTGGTTTTCATTGCACCAGGACTCAGTAATTGCTACTACTATATGTCCAGGTCCACATCTGACATGGTGGCCTCTAGAATTGCAGCCTTATTGCCCTGACTTTGAGCATTTGCACACATGGCTCTCCATATTGCCATCATATTTCCCATTTGCCCTTCCTTATTTCTGCCACTGTTTTTTTTTTTACTGTCTCCCTTCCTTTTTCCCCTTGGTAATTTGGTTCCTTTTGAGATTTCACTTCCTCAGGATTCCCATTGTTGACCTCATAAGCCTGTGGGGGAGGGACAGTTTATGTCTCCCTGCTTTATTCACCTCTTCCCTCAGCTACTTTAAATGCTTGCCAATGTAACATTTAAGCCATTTACTGCTGACCACAGTTCCCCTCCTGGATGGATGCAGGCCATTGCCCCTGTATAGGCCCTTATCCCTCCAAGTTGGTTCCAGTCTCCAATGAAGCTGAAACCCTCCTCTCTGTGCCATTCCTTCAACAATGCATTGCAGATCCTGGTGCAGAGAATTCTGTCCTCCCTCCTATCATAGACAGGTAGCAACTCTGAGAAGGTCACAGATCATGCCACTTGCCTTTGACCCATCCCCAGTTCCCAAAACTTCTCCTAAACTATTGCTGACTCATCTCAAAACAGGTCATTTGTCTCCAGAAGGACAATGAAGTCCAGCTCTCCTCCCTCCCTCCTCCCTTCCTGTTGCCCTAGTGATCCTTTGGATCTTCTTTCCATCCCTGCAAGCCATGGTGCCTGAAAAGCATGTAATCTCCTCCTCATCCTTACCTACACAACTGTATCCCCCTCACTATGGAGTCCAGCACCAGGATTCACTTCCTCCTCCTCCTCTGGGGTAATCAGTGTTGGGATCTGCACTATGGTGGACCCCCAGATCTACCTGGGTCACTACTTTGAGTGCCTCTGTGGGACATTCTTTCTTGGCCAGTTTGGCATAGGTGTTTCATAGTGGTACTGGATGGGAGATGTGCTTACCCTCTACCATCTTAACCGTCCCTGAGTCCATTGTTGTCCATCTGCTCCTCCTTCTGGGCAACCTCCTAGGTAGCAGTGGCAGACTAGGTGGTCCCTGGGTGGGGGAGTAGGTCCTCAGAACCCAAGCCAACTCAGCCTTGAGTCTGTCAACCTTCTCTCCCAGCCCAGAGAGGTGCATGCAGATGGGGCAGCAATGCAGTCTCCAGAATGTCTCCCTGAAGACTGCAACCACTCAGCCACTGCACTGCACTACTCCCAACATAACTATGTCCTCCCTTGCCTGTTTTACTGTTTTGCCTCCTTTTGTCCCTTTTACCCCTTGCCCAATTTTTTCTTGAACCTACCCCACTTCCACCCTGCCCTTCTTTGTTTTGTTTAATTCAAACCCTTAATTGCTTCTACCCTAGATATGGTGTTTCACCTATACATACACTGTTTCTAGAACCTAACATGCAACTATTCTCTTTGGTTTTTTTTTCCTACTCCTACCTGTACGCTTCCTATTGTGAGTTCTGACCCTCCTTGCTCCCTTGCAATGTGTGTGCAGTTACATGAGTTTAAGCAAGAAGTGTTCCTGTGTTATATTGTACACTGTCCTGATGTCCTGCTTCCTCCTGTGTTACTCCTTTGTTGCTGCTACCCCATCAGCTTGTTGAGGTGCAGAGTCCCCAGTTGTCAGTTGCCTAGGTAGGCAGACTTCAAAGTCCTTAGCGCATTTGTCCTTTGCATGGTGGGCCACAGTGTGGGGAATTGCTTGTTGGTCCCTTCCCTTTATCCCAGATAAGGGTCAATGGGTCCTATTCCTGGTTGCCCATGGTTGGCTACTCAGAGGGTGGGAGGAGTGTTGTGTTGCCAATTGGATCGCACCTCCACCACCTCTGCTTCTCCAATTTTTTTCTCCCAAACACTAAAAACATAAGTTACAGCTCAGAGGGAGGGAAGGCTCCTTAAAATGTGGCAGAACCTCCTCCCTGTTTGCTCTGGCAGCTGGTGAGGGGTCCAGCAATATGCAGGGGTTTTAAAGCCCCGAGATCTCTTCCTGATCATCCTTGGTTGGCTGCTCAGAAAGTGTGTGGGGGGGGGGGTGTCTGTGTTGCCAATTGGATTGCGTATCCACCACCTCTGCTGCTCCAGTTTCTTTTCCCCAAACACTGCAAACATAAGTTGCAGCTCAGAGGGAGGGAAAGCTCCTTAAAATTTGACAGAAACTCCTCCATGTTAGGTATTGTGGGCTTGACCCAGAGCAGAACCAAAGTGCAGTGCTACTATTCATTATAATGCATATTTGGTGACTAGTGACTAATTAAAAGTCTATACCTGCAGCTCAGTGGGCAGGGGCATCCAGCTGCCCCACGCCTACTAGGCTATTTATACTAGCTTACTCTAGCCTCATTCAGAAGCTAGGTTTCTTTGCTGAAGCCAGAGGCTTTTTTTCTGTCTACTCCATGTGTTTTCTCCTGCTTTTCCTCATTTTTTTGGGGGGGGGGGGATTTCAGTTTGGCTTGTGCCTTCAGTGGCTTTTTTGGTTAATAGTTTGTCTTTCTGCCTTCCCTTGCTTTAACATTGTGCTTCCTTCTTTTCTTTAAGTCAGGCACTCATGCCCTCGTGTGTAACTCCTCTGTTTACTTATTTCGTTTTGATTTTCAGTGTGTTTACTAGTTTCTATGTTCTATGTCATTCTGCTGTTTTCAGCTTTTGTTTTCACAGTCTGCTCTACCTGTTGTCCATATCAAGCCACTTGCAAACCTCTTATCAATTCCTCTGCATTCCTGTTCATTCATTTCACTTAGCTTTCTTGCTTCAGCTCCTCTCACTTGTATTGTACTCAGTCAGCCACCCTTACTCAGTCAAACTGCTTTAGCATTATCACCTCAGTCTTAGTTTAATACAACTGCTGGCTTTTCTGGCTTGTGAGTTGTGCCTATGAGTTTGACCTTTGATATGCGTTCATATTTTAAGTAACTTTTCAACTAGTTTATGCTCAATCAAAATTAGTCAATACTTTTCAAGTACAGAACTGTCTTGTACACTGGACTGCAAAGTCCAAATGACATGTTTCTTCCTGTATAAAAATAAAGTTTTACCTACCTGCCTACCTACCTTTTAGCACTCATCATCCAATCAGTCAAACTCAATCACATTAGTAATTTATTCAGCAGTTATTGTTCAGTCAGTCAATTTCAGCCTCTAGTCTATCAGGGTTTATCAATGCATTCATACTGGCCATCACCATATCCCCAGAATCTTGTCCTCAGGGCTTGCTTTGTGGCTGGCAATACTCACTTGCTCCACTTGAAATCCATGTCTTCAAGGTGTGTCTCTTGTCTCAGGTAAGGGTCCTTCTCTGTAGGCCATTTGCCTCCTGCAGCACCTCTTGGTGGTCCCACTGGGTAGTAAGGTCCAATGTCTGTTACTTTAAATCTTGCTCTGAATTACTGCATTTCGTATTCTCTGCTCCAGTTACTTTAAATCTTGCCTTACTACTGTAGCTCCATTTACCATTTTAGACTGTTTAGATTGTTTAAGTCAATGTTGCTCATTGTTGTGTTACACTGTTAGTAGATTGCTTAACAGAACAGTGCATTGGAACCTGCTGCATCACAGTCTTCTGCCTTACAGGCGCCATTTCTCTCTCTGCCCACCTTCCTAATTCCCACCTTGACCTATTGTCCTGCACCTCAGCTTATCTTATATTATCCTTTGTTTCCTCAGGCACTTCAGACAGTTATGCTGTGTGAGATCCAAAGTCGGAGGCTCTCCCCTCACCTCCCAACTACTGGATGGACAGCAGCCTGCACTCCTCAGCAGGTACAGGCAGCATTTCACCAGCTGAAGTATTTCTGTCAGCACAGCAGTGTTGTCCCGCCGCTGCTACTGCAGCAGCTACCGCACCCACCCCCACCCTCCCAACCTGGGTGGACCTTACCTTATGGCCAGCCCCCATCATGTGACACCGATCACGTGATCCCATCTTATAGTTTATCTCCCCAAATTGCCATTAGCTGACTATATGCCTTGGCCACTAGGGTCGACTTTCAACCCCTCTAGGGGAAGCAAAAAATTACTCTCCCAATGTTAACCAAAAGCATTCATTACAAGGTGAATTTACGCTTCTCAACTACCCCCATCTACCCTGTTACTCTCCTTAATTTCTCTCCTCATTTCAGCAGTTGGCCTTGAATCTATGTCTCTGAAGTTAGTTTCCTCCATATTCAACCACTCTAACCATTAGGCCACACAACCTGCTAGGGAGCACCCTTCCCCTACTTCTACTATCCCACATTTCGCCCAAAGGCCACAAGTGGTACTACACCTCTCCATGCAAACCAGTTCACCAGACAATATATATTTTTAGCCCTCATTTGCTTCTTTCTCTGTACCTTATCTCTATCACTACTTAATTTACAATGCATACAATTACCTTCTTTTGTCTTGGCCTCACATTTCTCCCTCCACTAGTCCTACTACCACCTCTCTCTTAACCCTCTGTCCCCTACCCTTCCTAAACCAGATACAGGAACAATCAACTAAGGCCCATAGCATTTCTAAGCTTTATTCTTTCCTATTGGACACTAAATTCCTGGACTACCTGATTGGTTCCAAATGCTGGTCTTCTCTTCTGCCAGATACCCTTCTAGATTGGGAACAAATTTGGGTAGATACATATCGGTAGCTCTCTCAAGACAGACATAGACTCACTCAATACCATATATTGAACAACATGTATTATACCCCAGTTAAATTGGTTAAATTAAACAGACTATCTTCAACTCTATGCACAAGGTGTGGCACAGTGGAAGGGAACCTGGTACACATTTTCTGGTATTATGAGAAGGTGGCTCCCTTTTGGCAGTCCATCCAATCTAACTTAGACCCTCTTTTGGGCCTGGATGATTTATTCACTATAGAAGTTTGTATCCTAGGGAAGCTTTCCAACATACAAGTAGTGGAGCGTAGATTCCACATGGCCTTAATCTCGATGGTTGTCGAAAGATTGGTCCTTAGGCATTGGATGGACCAATTGGTTATCTCGTATGCAGAATGGATCAGTGAACTTTCCTCTCTGTTTTCAGACTGAAAAGTTAATAGCAAGTTCTTGGAATTGTCTGGTTTCGTTTGAGCAAAAATGGGGCAAATTATATGCTCTTTATTTGAATTAATGTCCTGTTGGGTACACCTCTAGCTACCTTGCAGCCGATATACCTTTATGTATTTCATATGTATCAGAATCAGCTCCCTTTCTTCCTTTTCTTCTCCTTTCTTTTCTTTTGTCTTTCTTTCCCTTTATAGAAGGCACATCCGGGGAGTGGGGGGATGGGGACCTGGGGATTTGGGTGAGGGGGGTAGGGGGGTATTTCTCATTGCTTTTCCAGATTCAGGGATTTCTGTAAAATGCTGTATATTGTTACTCTGCAGCTGCTATACAGTTGATGTCATTGGTCATAATGTATATTCCCTGTACTGTTCTCTCTGGTACATTACCTTTAGATAAAATAAAAAAGAACTATAATTTCAAAAAAAACCTCTGTCCCCTGCCCCCATCCTTTCCACCCATCCTACTCCCTAACACATTCTACATTCCCCACTCACCCTACTCCAGTCAATTACCCATGGCCTCCCCATGCTACCATAATCCCCCTGAATCTCTCTTAGCTATCCTAAATTATTCCATACTCCTTTTTTCTCCTCCCCAACCCCCCCACAACCCATCATGCCCCACAACCAAAAACTTCCAAATGGTTCTACCCATTTTCCAAACTGCTTATCACCCTCCTCCTCATTTCAGCAGGAGACATTGAATCAAACCCTGGACCTACCCCCCCCACACCACTCCCATAGGGCTTAAAAATTGTTCACCTCAATATAAAAGGCCTGCTTCCCAAACTCTCCCTACTCCAGCTGATCATGCTAAATTTATATCCAAATGTCCTGGTGAGGTCAGAAACCTGGCTGTCAGACAAGATACTTGATACAATTCTTGCTACTCCTGGTTACACTCTTATTAAACAAGATAGACCTAGCAAGGGTG
This sequence comes from Neoceratodus forsteri, assembly GCA_016271365.2. Lineage (NCBI taxonomy): Eukaryota > Metazoa > Chordata > Ceratodontiformes > Ceratodontidae > Neoceratodus > Neoceratodus forsteri. Next base: position 828,207,118 of record CM028131.1, read on the forward strand.
GAAGTATTGCAATATACCTATCCTCCAACCTTCAGTACTCTCCTGTTCTGTCTGTCTCATCACCATCCCAATATGAACTCCTCCTAATCATGCTATCCCTCTCTTTCACGCTGCCAATTTACATATCTGGCACCTACTGTTGCCCTGGTCTCTCTACATTGGCCATATCTGAACTTATCACAGCTATCTCCTCACATATCTCCTCTGGTGAGCAATACTTATTAGGTGACTTAAGTGTGAATTGGCTCTCTCCTGCCAACTCTACAATATGCAACAAAGTAAACTCCTTAACCTGACACAACTTATTATCTCTCCGACTCGACTAAACCATAAATCCCTCAAACACACACTGATTGACTGGGCCCTCACCTCCTACCCCCAATGCATAATTAACTCCAGTATTCTCCCACATTACCTTAGCAACCACCACATGACTTACTGTATCCAAAAAGTCCTTCAGATTAAAGATCCTCCCAAATTGATATATCTGCACTCTTTCTGATCACTAAGCTTAGCTCTGCTACTAAATGACTTACACCACACCAACTGATCCCCCCTCTCTTTAGCATCCTCTATTGATACCATCCTTAGCTACTTCCAAACTAAATTCCTGGAAATCTGGGACCTGCACACCCTCCCCCCACCAAATTAACTAGAGTCAAAGGCTTACGCCTTCCCTGGATTAATGATGAGCTGTTGGTCTGCGTGTGTGCTATGGACCTGGCCTGGAAGGCCTACATGAAAACCAGATCTCACACTCTCCTCCTCCACTATAGGTAACAGAAACACTTGCACAAAGGCCTCAAGATATGCTAAATCAGAATATTTCTCCTCATCCTTCTACACCAACCTAAGCCATCCCTCTAAGTTCTGGAAAGTTGTCAAATCACTCTTCACTCCACCCTCCTACTCGCTGATCCCAACACTCGACCATGGTAATGAAACACTCTCTAACCCTACATCAGTCGCATCTGCCTTCAACACCTTGTTTACAAACTATGCATCCTCGCTCCTCTCCATCATCCCCACATGTCTGCCTTCTGTTCCTCTTGACCCCTACCCTCTCCAAACATCCCCTCCCCTTCCTCATTCTCTCTCATTTCACCAAATGATGCACCAAAGGCCCTCCTTGCCTTGAACCCCTCCAAGGGTAAAAGCCCAGATGGCCTGGACTCCAATCTGCTCTATATCTCAGTCCCAGCTTTAGCAGCCCCCCTGGCCTCCCTCCTCAGCCTATCCTTCAGTCTTCAGTTCCTTCATCCTGGAAACAATCTACTTTTATTCCCCTCTCTAAAGGTGGTGATCCCGCTACCTCTGTGGACTATCACCCTATTTCCTTACTTCCTATCCTAGTTAAGCTCCAGGAATGCATTGTCTTTGCCAACTCACCCCTTACCTTAACTCCACCTCATTTTTCCCCCCTTTTCAGTTTGGTTTCAGTAAGTCCCACTCCACCATCACTTCCCTCTTACAGCTTACTGATCCCATACTCACCAATATGAATTTGGGACATGTTACCTCTGCCATAATTATTCATCTGGCAAAAGCGTTAGACACAGTAGCCCATTCCCTACTCCTCCAAAAACTCACTGGTGCAGGGTTAAACTCCTCAGCCACAGCATCATTTCAGTCCAACCTGTCAGGCAGATCCAAATCAGTCAAGATTTCATCCTCTCTCTCTCCTGCCCTCCCCATCACCTCTGGCATCCCACAGGGCTATGTACTTGGTCCCATAATATTTTTGATCTTTCTCAATGATCTCCCTTCTGCCTGTTCTATTTCCCAAATCCACATGCATGTGGACAACACAATCCGATACATGTCTAGCACCTCACACACTGAAGCTGAGGCTAGATTGCAACATGACTTCAGCAAGGTCCAGCAATGGTTCCAGTCCGACCAGCTGTTCCTGAAAGCCAAACTGATAGTCTGCATGTCCTTCAGCACTAGATAGAGGCCTTCTAAACTTAAATCCCTCTGTCTTCGGCACACTGGACAGCACCCCTATTGAAAACATCACAAGCTCTTGGGGTCTGACTAGACCACCGTGTGCACTTCTCAGCACATGCAGATGCAATTCAAAAGAACTTAAACCCCAAGCTTGGTGCCTTATATAGAGACAGAGATTACGTTCCTCAATCTGCCCATCATGCAACAGTGCAGAAAATGATTATCCCCACATTTGACTATGTAGACATACTCTACAGAGCTGCCCCAAAAACTGCCTTGGCCAGACTGGACACCATCTTCAACTCTTTCTGTTGCTTTGTGCTTTCCTGCCCACCTTGAACTCACCATTGTAATCTCTACAAGTCCCTGTCTCTTCCTTCTCTGGAGTCCAGATGGCTATCCCATACTACCTATCACACTTGGAGCACTGACTCTGATCCATGTATCAAATTTTATTTGTATTACATATAATTTATGTAAGGGAAGGGCAGTCAGAAGACCCACAGTCTTGCTGAACTGACACATCCAAATAAAACCCAAGGAGAAGTTCAAAGAACAGGATATAGCTAAATCTGCAGCTATTTAAAATGCAATTCCTTTGTTAAATTTTCTTTGAAGGCAGGAACCAAAGTATCCACTTTATAATGCCCTCAGGGAGATCCTTTGACTTGCAATAGTTGCCAGGAAGAACCTGTGTTGGGAGGGGTGTCACAGGGAGCCCTTGAATTACATCAGAAAGACTTTTGATGTACAGATAACAAGGATCCAGACAAATTTGGAAGGTCCAATACACTTTCCCAGGATGCTTTGGAAGGACATCACAGAAACTGTTTATGTGTTTATGTGTGTGTGTGTGTGTGTGGCAGAACAAAAAGCAGTTCTGACCAGTTAACCTGAGGAGAGGAAATTGAGTATGTCACTTATCATTTTTTTAAATCTTGTTAGGACATCCTGTGTTGAAAAATATAACTTTTAATACTCCAAGGTGGAGTTTAATGACCTCAGAGAGGAGGCCAGCTCAGGACTGCTTTTATCCAACTGAGCAAGCCTTAGAGAGACACATTTTATTTTATTTCTGACTGAGAGAAGAAGGACAACATCAGCACTGTAGGAGATAAGTATTATGGGGATAAGAGAGCTTAGTTTGTACTTTAAAAACCTGTTTCGTTTTTAAGATCGTATGTGTTTGGGATGTTTGTTCTGTATTTATTGTTCTGTTTTGATATTTTAAAGTAAAGATATATTTTACAACGGAAACTGCCTAGAGTGCCTTGACATTTCTTTTTATTTAAGTGGAGCTTTTAAAGGTTACAGTTAACACTGTGTATGGACTTACTGATATACCAAACTGGGAAATGGATAGAGTTCTCTAAAGTCTTGCATAGAGTTCCAAGGGTTCATTTGAAAGACCTGGTTGGGTGCCCATAGGCAAAGATATCTGGCCCCCTGAAGATAGAATTATCTGAGCCTGATAATTGGGTATGCTAACAAGAGGTTATCAGTTTGAATCCCTCTAGAACCTGAGACTAAGGTGACTTGAACCCACAAAACAGACTAGAGGGTTACATTGTTCTGTTCACTGTCCACAAATCATACGCTTAGGGGTTGGCACTTTGGGAGTAGAGGGCTGACCGGCTGAGCAAGTTTGTGAAAGATTGGTTGGCAGCGGTGGCATAAAAAGTTTGGTGGTATAAGCTTCATTGTTCAGTGGGTTAGCTTGAAACCATTTAGCTCACTTGAAAAAAAAAAAGAAAGGCAGTGTTTTATTTCAAAAGGAAACAGAAGTACTGTATGTCCTTTGACTTACAGTTAGGTTCTCACCCATTTTATTTTTTTTTCTCTGAAGTGCCAATCAGAATAGTATTAGTAGTGAGGGAAGAAGAAAATGGCTTCCTACTACAGCAGGTACACTATAGATTATTTAAAGCAGTTGTGTGGAGACAGGGGAGTCCCGTTTGGTGTGAAAGCCAGTAAGCAGAACCTCATAGAGGTCCTGATGGTAGCAGATACCCAGAGCAGTGAGTCACAGACCATGACTGAAAGGGACCAAACCTCAAGTGTTGATGGGCTAGTGGCCAGTGAGGGGTCCCGAGCTGATGAGGCAGGCAGCAGGGCCACTGTCAGTGAAGGGCTACAGCAGCAGGGACAAGTCACCAGTATCCTGAATCTGGAAGTTCTCAGGTTGCAACTTGAGTTGCACAGAATGGAGCTGGAGTCCCAGGAGAGGAGAGGAAGGGAACAGTGAGAGGCAGACCGTGAAGAGCATGAGCACCAGCAAAAGGAAGAAGAGAAGAGAGAGAGCAAGAATGCAGAGAGGAAGAGTGAAAACAGCGAGCTGCAGAGGAGAGGAGAGAGGAGTGCCTGTGGTAACACAAACTGTAGAAGCTGCGATTCTAACCAGCGGCACCAGGGCAGGTAAGTGACTTGGGTTTAATGAGGACTGCAGGACTGGGTTACAAATTGAACTCCAAATTAATAGCCGAGTTTAAGGAAGGGGAGGACATGGACTCCTTTTTAAATTCTTTTGGAAAAGTTTGTATTCAGGCTAAAATTCCTAGAGAGTCCTGGAGCTTCCAGCTATCCTCGCTACTTACCAGAAAAGCTCAGGATGCCTTGGGTCAAATGAACAATGAAGACAGTGACGATTACAGTAAGTTAAAAGCTGAACTGCTAAAAAGTTTGAATTAACTGCTGCATCATACAGAGCTAAATTCCGTAAACTCAGGAGAAGCCCTGATATGAGCCATGAGGAGCTAGCCATGAAACAACGACAGTTTTTAAAACATTGGTGGGAAGGAATTGAGGCAAACACTGCTGATAAAATTGAAAATGTGATTTTATTGGAACAGTTTTATTGGGCATGCCCAGCAGAGTTAAAAACCTGGCTAGAGGACCGAGAAATAAAAACAGTGCAAGAGGCTGCTGAACTCTCGGACCGCTATCCCAAGAACAGACCTGCTCTGAGAGTGAATGGGGCGAGTGTGGCAATGCAGAAAGGGAAAAGCACACCTTCCGGGCAGTTAAAACCCTCACTGCCTCCACCAAAACCAGTTAGCCCCAGGTTTCAAAGAAAATATTTCTCTGAAGTAAGAAATGTTTGTTGGTTATGTAAAGAAACTGGGTACATTGCCAGACAGTGTCCAAGAAGGGCAAGCAATAATATGCAAAGTAGTACCAGAAAAAAAAAGTACCAGAAAGGAAGTGGGCTGTTTGTGTGTCCCTGGAAGCATGCCAGTGAACATGAGGGAACACATGCACCCAGTCATGCTAAACGGCATACAGATGCAGGGGTTAAGGGACACAGGGGCATCCCTGACATTGGTAAAGGGGGATCTGGTACAGCTTGGTCAGCTTATACCCAATAAATACGTAACTGTACAAGGGTTTACTGGTGAAGAGAAAACATTGCCACTCACTAGTGTTCTCCTGGACTGGGGTGAACCAGGGGGAACTGTGCAATAGGTGGCTGTAGCCAACACATTAGCAGTGGATGTGATCCTGGGTAACAATCTCCAGCAGGGGGTGGTATGTGCAGTTACCCGTAGTCAAGCGGCCAGGGAAAATTGTAGTTCCCAGAGCCCCCCAGAAGCCATTGGGGAAGATACTGAGAGGCTGGTCTCCCAGCCTGTGTCTCCAGAGGGGGAGACTGATAAAAAGAGGGAAGAAATTTCCCCAGTAGCAAGGAACCACATAGCTACAGAGGGTTACTTCCAAGAGGGAGGGGTGACCTCTTGCCAGAGGGTTAGGATTGATAGTGATCCTGAAGGCCCTGATGCTAGTGCTAGGGACCCAAGTTTAGCGATGGAAGGGGACATGTCCCATGCCTTGAGAAGGTGTGAGGGGTTCATAGCTGCTCAGAGAAGTGACCCTAGTTTAGAGAAGCTGCAGGCTTGGGCAGACACAGACGGTGCACAGGGAGGTGACGGCAGACATAAGGTTTATTGGGAAAATGGACTTATATATACAGAGGCAATACAGACAGAGGGAGGGAAGGAAGGATGCTAGGCAGGCAGCTTGTCATTCCCCAGGGATATCGTGAGCAGTTTCTCAAGGTTGCCCATGATATTCCCTTGTCTGATCATCTGGGAATTTCACGTACAATGCAGCAGTTGGCACAGAATTTCTACTGGCCTAACTTCACCCAGCAGGTGAAGGAGTATTGCAGGTCTTGTCACCGGTGCCAAGAAATAGGGAAGGCGGGCAAGAAAACCCAAGCCACCCTGATTCCATTGCCCATAGTGGAGGAGACATTCCAGAGGGTGGGACTGGATATTGTGGGGCCTTTAAATACCCCCAGCTCCTCAGGGAAAAGGTTCATCCTGACTGTGGTGGATTATGCTACCCAATACCTGAGGTATTCACCCTATCCTCACTGAGGACAGACAAAGTGTCAGATGCCTTACTTGGGATTTTCTTCCATGTTGGTTTTCCACAGGAGGTAATTTCTGATTGAGGGGGTTCCTTCATGTTGGACCTAATGAAATGTCTATGGAAGAAGTGTGGGGTGGTGCAGAGATGCACGACACCATGTCACCCACAAGCCAATGGACTTGTGGGACAATTCAATGGTACCCTAAAGTCAATGCGTTTGCTGAACAGCATGGGAGGGACTTGGAGAAATACCTTCCCCACCTGTTGTTCGCAGACAGGGAGGTGCCCCAAGAGTCAACAGGATTTTCCCCCTTAAAGCTCTTGTATGGACTCCGGGTACGTAGGCCCCTAGACTTGATCCAGGAGGACTGGGAAGGCAAGCACACCACCCAGGGAACTCCCATTGTGGATTACATCCTAAGGTTTAGGGAAAGGCTGAAGGAGCTTATGGGGACAGCCCAGAGCAAGTTGGCAGCTGCCCAACAGAAACAAAAAGTATGGTACAACTGCAGAGCCAGAGTTCGCTCGTACAAGGTGGGTCAGGAAGTCATGGTCTTTATTCCGGTCTGGAAAGACAAGCTGCAAGCTGAGTGGACAGGACCTTACAAAGTGGTTAGGAAGGTAAATGATGTAAACTACATTGTGGAGTTACCTGACCGTAGACAGACAGAAAGGATGTACCATGTTAACATGATGAAGCCATATGCAAATAGGGCTGACATGGTGTTCGCAGTGTGGAGTCATGGGGAGGGGACGGATGAAGGAGACCCCCTTTTGGACTTGCTGGAGGAAGGTAAGTGAGAGTCCTCTGTGGAGGCAGTAAAATTGTCTCCCCAGCTGAACCCAGACCAGAACCAGAAAGTGAGGGAGCATTAGCAGACTTTGCCCCCTTGTTTATCGCCAAACGTGGACTAACCCCCTTAGCAACACATGATGTGGAGACAGGAACACAAATGCCCATATGGTGGACAGCATATCAGGTGTCAGAGGCTGTCCAAAAGGACATTAGGAGGGAAGTGGAGGAGATGCTGGATTTAGGGGTAATCCAGAGATCCCACAGTCCCTGGGCCTCACCCGTAGTCCTTGTACTCAAGCCAGATGGCTAGACCATTTCTGTGTGGACTATCATGGACTGAATGCAGTCATGATATCAGACACCCACCTGATGCCCCGGATGGATGAACTCTTGGACAAGTTGGGAAGGGCGACCTACCTTACGACCATTGACCTGAGAAAGGGGTATTGGCAGGTAGAGTTGACGGACAGAGCTAGGGAGAGGTCGGCCTTCATCACTCCAATAGGCTTATTTGAGTTCAAAGTAATGCCTTTCAGAATGAAGAACACCCGGCCACTTTCCAAAAGTTGGTGAACCAGGTGTTAAATGGTGCTGAGGAGTACGCTGTGGCATACCTGGATGGCATTGCCATCTTCAGTACCAGCTGGGAGGAACACCTTTCACACCTTAGGGAAGTGCTGGGCAGAAAACAGAGGGCCGGGCTCACTGTCAAAGCCAAGAAGTGCCAGGTGGCCATGGGAAAAGTGGCATACCTCGAGCATGTGGTAGGCCAAGGACAGCTCTGTCCTAGCCAAATAAAGATAGAGGTAATCCAGGTGTGGCCCAGACCAGAAACCCAGAAGCAAGTCAGGAGCTTTCTAGGGACAGCAGGGTACTACAGAAAGTTTGTACCTACTTACAGTGCCCTGGCTGCTCCCCTATCTGACCTGACAAAGAAAACAATGCCAAGGAAAATCACCTGGAGCCCAGCCTGTGAGGAAGCCTTTACAAAACTGAAGGAGACACTGTGCAGTGCTCCTGTTTTGAGAAGTCCGGACTATAGCAGAACTTTTATAGTTCAGATGGACGCCTCAGATGTGGATATTGGGACAGTACTAAGCCAGACATCCAGCGAAGGGAGGGACCATCCCATTGCCTACCTCAGTAAAAAACTGCTTCCCAGGGAGCAAGCATACTCCACTGTGGAAAAGGAGTGTCTTGCCATACTGTGAGCCCTAAAGAAGTTGGAGCCATACTTGTATGGGCAGCCATTTGTGGTGCAGACTGACCAAAACTCCCTGGTTTGGCTAACGCAGATGGGGAAAAACAATGGCAGACTGCTCAGATGGAGTTTTGCTTTACAAGGGTATGATTTGAAAATCATACCTAGGGCCAGAGCCAGGAATCAGAACTCAGATGATTTAGCCCGTGTGTATGGGGAATTATCTGATTTGGGAAGCTCATCCCATGTAGGGAATAGATCCCCCAAATTCAGTCTGGGTGGGGAGGAATTGTCACTCTTGGACCACTGATTCTGATCCATGTATCAAATTTTTTTTGTATTACATATAATTTATGTAAAGGAAGGCAGTCACAAGATCCACAGTATTGCTGAACTGACACATCCAAAAAAAACCAGGGAGAAGTTCAAAGAACAGGACATAGCTAAGTCTGCAGCTATTTAAAATGCAATTCCTTTGTTAAATTTTCTTTGAAGGCAGGAACCAAAGTATCCACTTTATAATGCCCTCAGGGAGATCCTTTGACTTGCAATAGTTGCCAGGAAGAACCTGTGTTGGGAGGGATGTCACAGGGAACCCTTGAATTACATCAGAAAGAACTCTGATGTGTAGATAACAACAATCCAGACGAATTTGGAAGGTCCAATACACATTCTCAGGATGCTTTGGAAGGACATCACAGAAACTGTTTGTGTGTGTGTGTGTGTGGCAGAACAAAAAACAGTTCTGACCAGTTAACCTGAGGAGAGGAAATTGAGTATGTCACTTATCATTTCTTTAAATCTTGTTAGGACATCCTGTGTTGAAAAATATAACTTTTATTACTCCAAGGCAGTTTAATAACCTCGGAGAGGAGGCCGGCTCAGGACTGCTTTTATCCAACTGAGCAAGCCTTAGAGAGACGCATTTTATTTTATTTCTGACTGAGAGAAGAAGGACAACATCCACACTGTAGGAGATAAGTATTATGTGGATAAGAGAGTTTAGTTTGTACTTTAAAAACCTGTTTTGTTTTTAAGATTGTATGTGTTTGGGATATTTGTTCTGTATTTATTGTTCTGTTTTGATATTTTAAAGTAAAGATATATATTACAATGGAAACTGCCTAGAGTGCCTTGACATTTCTTTTTATTTAAGTGGAGCTTTTAAAGGTTACAGTTAACACTGTGTATGGGCTTATTGATATACCAAACTGGGAAACAGATACAGTTCTCTAAAGTCTTGCACAGAGTTCTAAGGGTTCATTTGAAAGACCTGGTTGGGTGCCCATAGGCAAAGATATCTGGCCCCCCGAAGACAGAATTATCTGAGCCTGATAATTGGGTATGCTAATAAGAGGTTACCAGTTTGAATCCCTCTAGAACCTGAGACTAAGGTGACTTGAACCCACAAAACAGACAAGAGGGTTACCTTGTTCTGTTCACTGTCCACAAATCATACACTCAGAGGTTGGCACTTTGGGAGAAGAGGGCTGACCGGCTGAGTGAGTTTGTGATACTACCTTCCTGGCCAAATTCTGGACCAGTAATCTCCCCACCTCTCTTTCATCCTCCATTTCTGCATCCTCCCAGCACTCCCACTCCATCTGTAACACTGACCATCACACCTTCTGAATCCCTTACCGGTCTACCTTCACTGGCCAATCTGCCTTTTCTCTCCGTTGTCTCAAGCAATGGAACTCCCTTCCCTCCCCTTCCCTCCTCCATCTGCCATACCACCTCACGTAAATCAGTCTCCTTCTTCCAACTCAATTTCACAGCCCCTTATGCCCCTGTCAAAATGTATCGACCCCTCCCACTACACTATTCCACCCTCCTCTAATCTTTAGTCCTTTGCTTGGCCTCATCATGCAATGGTTTATTTATTTATTTAGACTGCCCAACACAGCGCTAAGACACTTTGCTTTTCCCAACAGTCTGTCTGCCTATCTAGCTCATCCTAATATGAGTGTTCTTCCCAAGAACTCCCTATTGTAATTTTGTTATACTGTCATGTGGAAATACTGTTCAAATCATTGGATTTACCCATCAAATTGTTCTTACTGTTTCTGCTTACTGTCATCTGCCTAATATGTAAATTGCTCTTGTATTCAGTGTAACTATTTTATTACTGTCACAACAAATGTACCATGTCCTATATACTTGTGTAACTCCACTTCCCTTCCCCCCAGGAGGCATCTGGAAATGAACAATATTGCTCGGCATGCCTTCCTTGTGAAACATTTGAATAAATAAAAAATTAAAAATGCTTCAAGGAAAGTTCTAGTCGATGGCACCTCATAATGTAGCATCTATAACTTCAGCTGCAAGAGGGTGGAGCCCTAACCACAGTTGGGTTCCTTTAGCTGTGTTGGCTACACCTTTGAAAGCTATTCTACCTGTGTCTGCCTTAGGTCCACCTAGTCTCATTCTGTTTTCTCTATCTTCAGTTTCTAGTCAAGGTTAGGTCTACTGTTTTGAGGCTGGGTGGTAGCTTTTCAGCAGTTGATGATTCCCTTACCGCATGCTTTGAGGGGTGGGCCTTCTTCACAGGTGATCTTCCTTTAGCTACAAAGATTGACTCGCAGCACACTTCACCATTATTCTGTTAAAAGGATATATGGAGATTTATCCTTCAAAAACTTCCCCTGACTTGAATTCCAAATTAACAAAGCTGAACTGTTATAATAATAATTACCCATGCAAGGAGGGATGGAGGCTGAAGCCATGGATCCCCAGAGATTTCCTGAACATGAATTTTTTTCTCTTCTGAGTGCCAAAGACTGTAAGGTAATATATATATATATATATATATATATATATATATATATATATATATATATATATATATAGATAGATATATATTATAGTGCTGTGGTAGCACCACTATAGTTAGGGTTGAGAAGGTAGTTTAATGTTAACCCCAAATTGTGCACTTTAATAACTTTGCAACTGTTCAATGGATTTGCAGGGAATTTTATATTCATGGTCCCATTGGATATCTCTTGATCTGCCAAGTTTTGTTCTGATCGGGTGTGCTGATTTTGCATAGTGCATAGTGAAAAAATTGTGTTTTTCACTTTTTTCCACCCATTTTTGCTGATTTTTCCACATTGTGCTACATGCACACCATTTGGAATTTTGGCCTGACATTTTCAGGGTACAAAGAGCTTGCCCCAAAGAACAGAACAAGTCAGTGTTGGTTTGGTGAAAAAATATTAATCCGTTGTAAAGTTATTCAGTTTTGAAATTTCGAGTTCTGAGCATGCTCAGTTCAGTCTTTTGGATAGCTGCACAGCCTAGAACAAGGATTTGGCATCATGAATGGGGATTTTGACAGCCACAAATAGGGATTCATTATCTCCGTTTCTATGAAAAAAATTCCTGTTCGTGAAGTTGTTTTTCATTTTGAAAATCCTTGTCTGTGACTCTCTTCCGATCCTTGTTCGTGACATGTCAAAATCCCTGTTCACAAGACAATCCTTGTTTGTGAGCTGACAAAATCCTTGTTCATGAGAGGACAGCCAGATGGCCCTATCTCACAAACAGGGATTTCTCAAGAACAAGGATTCTGATACCTCACAAACAGGGATTCAGCTCGAAAACTGGGATTTTCACACCTCGAGAACAGGGATTATAAAAAAAAATCCTTGTTAATGAGGTGTCAAAAACACTGTTCATGAGATGTCAAAATCCTTGTTCGTGAGAAATCCCTGTTCATGAGGTGTAAAAATCTTTGTTCGTGAAACGATGACCAGATGGCCCTATCTTGCGAACAAGGATTTCTCACGAACAGGGATTTTGACACCTCATGAACAGGGATTCAACTGTTTCTTTGCCACTTCATTGCAAAGAAATGGTTAGGAATTTTGGCTTGAAATTTGCAGGGTAGAAAGGGGAGGGGTTCCTGGGCCAGCCCAGTGGTGCTGAGGGTTTGAGGTTCTGGACATCACACCTCACTCCATGTCAGTGACCCAGGTTCTGGATCAAGCTTTGGCCACTGGGGGTCAGCAGTGGATTTTGAGTATTGAGTGTTCCTTGACTGCTTTTCTTTCCTGGGGACAGATGGGCATGTCGTCCCACTCCTTGGCTGCCTCCTGATGGAGGTTGGGTGGCAACACCAGATTCCAGGAGACTCGAAGTGTGGCTTCATGACATATGCAGCCTTCATGCACACGCAATCACAGCTGTGAGGTGGAGGGACCAGAAAAGAGATAAAATCATGGCTGCAGTCTCCATGATGTCCCCTCTGGTAGGCGGGCTCTGCTATCTCAGGATAGCCCATAATTGCCCACTCTGGATATGTTCATGGGAGTGGGGGGAGAACAGCCCCCTCCCATTCTGCCCTACCATGGGGGGTAATCTGTGAGCGAAATAGGGCTCAGAGCACCTGGGGGGGTGGTAACCAGAGGATGGACCTCCATCTACAGGCTAAGGAGGATAAACATAAGATGGAATAAAAAACAAGCTTTTGTCAATGCCGAATGTTGTCTCATTGGCATTGGCATTGGTAGTGCAGGAATTAGAGATGCATAATAGGAATGGCAGTGAAGTACTGAAGTGATGCCAACCCCATCCCCACCCTGCAGAGACTGACAGGCATTGGGGTGTGCCTTTGGGTCATCAGCTATACGCTCATACCATTTTATCTCACCCCACCCTGTAGACAGTGACAAGTGTCGTGGTGTGCTTTGGGGTCTTTGGGCATTATACTTACCCCATTCAATAAGGAAATAGGCTGAGGTGGGTGCAGTATAGGAGAATGGGGTGAACTTTGTGGCAGAACACTGCAAGGCATACCACGATGCCTGACACTGGCTGCAAGGTGGGGATGGGGTTGGAATGGCAAGAACATTGCAGCCGATGATCCCAAGTCACACCCCTGACACCTGTCAGTCTCTACAGGGTGGGGTGCTACAGTTGTAAACCCTAACATCGTAGGTGTTTGTTGGTATTTTCACTCCAAATTTTCAGCATGGGCTTTTTGTGACCCCACCTCATGAAGAGCGGTGCAATCAGTTTGTTAGCTGAATGGTGGTTTTGCACAGTGGCGATGCCATTTGGCAACACAGGGATGAAAACACATTTTGGGCAGGATGTGCAAAATGACAACTGTATTGTTCATGAGGAGGCATAAAAAATGACAACTTTGAAAATCTGGAGTGAAAATATGAAAAATTGGTGAAGTTATGAGCATGCATAGAAACTGTGCAACACACATCTGTAACCCAATTATTTTTGAGAGTTTTTTAGCCACACTTTCAACATACTGTAGGTATTTTGGGACCTCCCCTCATGAACAGTGGTGCTGTAATTTTGTTAATCCATCCCAAAAGTTGATTTCCCACAGTGACCATGCCATTGTGTGCCACAGCTGCGGTAACACATTTTGGGCAGGCTATGAAAAATGACAGCTGTACTGTTGATAAGGAGGTGTGAAAAAATGCCAGTGTTGAAAATCTGGCATGAAAATATTGCAAATGTGCAAATTACAAGGGTGTGTGGAAACTGCACAATGCATGCTTGCAACACAGTCATTTTATGGACTATTGGCACCAAATATTCCACACAGGCATTTTAGGACCTCTGCTCATAAACAGTATCACTGTCATTTTCTCAAACTGTCCCAAAAACTGATTTTGCACAGCGACCATGCTATTCTGCTCCAGATGTGCAAAGACACATTTCAGCCAGGATATGTAAAATGACAGCTGTACTGTTCATCAGGAAGTGTGGAAAAATGCCAATTTTGAAAATCTGGAGTGAAAATATTACAAATTCACGAAGTTATGAGCGTACATGGAAACAGTGCAACACACACCCGTAAAACAGCCATTTTGGGGAATTTTTTCACCAAATTTGCAACATAGACTTTTTGAGAGCCCAACTCATGAACAGTGGCACTGTCATTTTGTTACTTGGTCCCAAAAGGTGATTGCACTCAGTGACCATGAAATCACCTTTCGGGACTGAATAATGCCCTGACAGTGACTGAATTCATGAGGTGAGGAGGGGTCCCAATAACCCCATGCTGAAAATTTGGTGCAAAAATTCCAAACAATTCCTGATATGCACTAAAGTTGAAAAAACCCTATTTAAGCCATTATACTGCTTACCTGCATTTCTTTAGTTCGTGGTTGGCTTTGAAGAGTGCAGACGTGCTCCTGGTCCACCACAGATTGTCGCGCCAGACTCCAGAGGTAAGTAAGGGGTGAGGGGGGTGTGGGGAGGCAGGGTGCACAGAGGGTGGGTGTGGGTTGTGGGAGGGGGGCAGGGAGACCGTGAGGGACCATTTTCTTCTTTCACAGGGTTACAAAAATTTAAAAAAAAAAATTGCGGGATGGTTTTTATTTTTCAGGGGATTTGTCATGCTGGGGTGGGCTCCCAGTGTACCATCAAAGTGTTTGGGTGGGGATGCTATAGCCGACAGGGGATTGAGCACCCCCGTTGGCACACAATGAAAGTGGGGGGGCAAGAGCCGAGGGGGGAGTGGGCTCCCCTGTCGGCACATACATTGGGGCAGGGCATGTCGACAGGGGGATTGGGCACCCCCAAAGTTGGCATTATGGCAGGCAGTGTGCAACCATGTTCATTTTATTTTCTCACCAGAGAAAGCATGTCAGGAGGTCCACTGCATATGACGAGCTTTGCTTGCATTGCAACATACCTTTTCTTAGATGTGCTTGCCACATTATGTGTGCATGGTGTGGCACCGGCATGCAGATTTATTGGGGAATGAGGGACGTACCTACTAATGCATGCCCTGCATTCGACCAACAGTGACCGGCCCTCCAAATCTGCTACTACCACAATATGTTGGCTGCGCATGCGCGAGCCAACATAAAAGGGGGGGGGTCCAGGAGATGTGACTTATGCTGGTTTATTGTAATAATTTGTATCAGTTCCATAGTTATGGTATTACAAATTTGATAAATTTCCCATAGGATAACATTGTGGCAAACATGGTGCCTTTCGGTGCCTATATCTCAAAAACATTTTGAGATACAGATGTTTCGTTAAACACAGCTTAGTACACCTTTAGATGTACTAAGCATGCATGCAGGTTACCAGTCCTTGATTACAACTGCAGTGGAAATTTTTCTAAGGTTGCTACGTTTACTGAGCTATTTCACCATTTGCAGCACAAGAGTTACTTGGAATGTGTCTCGGCCTGTGCTCTGTCTCTACAATTATAGGTACAGTAGATGGAAGCGCAGAGCCCTCACTTATGGATACCATTATGCAGTAATGGGACTGCTGGGTCATCCATTGTGCAATACTGGTAGCGCAGGACCCAAAGGGGCCTGCACTCCCACAGGGAGATGACAGTTCATTACAATGTCTGTGTACTTTTTGATAGATGGGAGCGTAAGGCCCAGTGCTCCAAAAAAAATGGATTGCATGGGTGTGCAGGTCCATAATAGGTAGATGGGAGTGCAATAGTACTTCAGGGTGATCCATTATGCAATACTGGGAGTGCAGGGAGATGACAGTTCATAACACAAAAGCTGATCGGGCCCTGTGTTTCCCAAACCATATAGGGGTGAAATTATACTTTCTCAAAAAGTAAAGAAATTCATTGCAAAAAAAACTTTGTTAATGCATCACTTAGGATTGAAGTGGCAAAAGTTGGGAAATGAAGTATTAGGGCTGAGTCCCTAACACCTCCTCATCCTACCACCCTACCCCACCCCAACCTCCACAGACCAACAGTCAACAGGGTGTGCCTCGGGGTTGTCAGGCCTAACTTTCACCCCATTCTCCTATAATGTACCATGTCAGCTTCCTTACACATGGAATGGGGTGAGAGTTAGGGCAGATCACCCCAAGTGTGTATATATATATATATATATATATATATATATATATATATATACACATATACGTGTGTGTGTATATATATATATATATATATATATATATATATATACACACAAAGTGATAGTGTTTACCTTAGTAGAAGGATTTCATCTGCAAGTTGGGGTTGGATGGTGGCTCACTTTTTCTCATCCTACATGCCTGTCATTCCCTGTCTCCCTCTGAAAGTCATGCCTCTGTCTACTATCAGTCATCACCAGCTATCATCTGTCTATGTCATTACTTCAGTTAGTCTGAGTTTGCAATAGAAGTGGATTGCTGAAAAACACTACTGGTCCATCTAGTCTGACTGTTGTACTCTATTGTACCACCAAGACCTAGTGCCTATATGGGATTCATGCCTATGCTACCCAGCCCCATTTTCCTTGCCTTACTGCTACCCCCTGGTTAACTATTAAGTCCTTAACTCTGTCCCGACTGTCTTTGAAGCCATTAATGTTACTTGTGTCTACCTCCACAGTCAGCAGGCTGTTCTATGAATCAGCAGTCTCTCTATAAAAAATAATTTCCTCCCATCCCTCCCAAATTTCCAGTCCACCAATGTATATCCAACAAGCAGAGCACCAGGAGGAAGGAGCTGCTGGTATAACTAAACTTCTCTACTGGGACTAAGAAATGGAACTCTTGTACTGGGACCTTCAATTTAGGGTAAAAAAAAAGTTGGTGTGTTTGTCAGAGTTAGTTGAAGTGAATTGTTATCTTTGTATCTGTTATCTGTGTAGTTATCTAGGTGCTTGTCACAGATAGCTGAAGGAAATTGTTATCTCTGAAGTTAACTAAGTGGAGAAAGAGTTGCAAAGTAGGGGGAGTTATCTAGGTGCTTTTCACAGGTGGCTGAAGGGAATAGTTATCTGTGAAATTAACAAAGTGTACAAAGATTTGCAAATAGGGGGAGTGGCTTAGCTAGAAGGAGCCTGGTTAAAACCAGATTTAAATACTGCCCTAGATAGCTTCTGCCAGAGAACAAGCAGAACACCAGGAAGAAGGAGCTGCTGGTATAACTAAACTTCTCTACTTGGACTATATTACCCTCATTCCCTCCCCTCCACCCCCCCCACCCAAAGGTAGTTCTACTTTTATAGGCACAGGATTTGACTGACAACATGAACTTCCTGTTTGGGAGCAGGAAGTGAGTGATCACAGAGCCACCAAAGACTCACCATCCTAAAAGGGAAAAAGTAGCTCTCTCCCCCCCAGCTGCTGGAGGACTGATTCTGAGCAAGTGAGGAGACTGCTGAGAAATATAGGAACTTCTTGTCTCAGAACAGGAAGATCAGGAGCTAAAAGGGCACAGAGGCAGTACGTAAGTAGGGATAGAAAAAAAAAGAAATAAACAAATGGAGGAAAGAGTAAGTATTCCAAACAACAATTAGGGGGCCAAAAATAAGACATGATGGGAGTAGTGCAGTGCAGTTGCTGTGAAGCAGCAGTCTTCTAGGAGATGTTCTGGAGGATGCAGTGTTGTCCCATCTGCAGGCACATTTCTGGGCTGAGGGAGGAGGTTGCTCATCTCCAGGCTGAGTTGGCCAGGATTTGTGGGACCTCCTCTCCCCAGGGACCACCAGAGTCCACTGCCATTGCCTCAGAGATTGCCAAAGAAGAGAGGTGGTTGGACCACAGTGGGCTCCAGGGAGGGTGAGGGTGATGGAACTGAGGTGCATCCCTCCAGTTGTACCTCTCCACAATTTCTATGCCATTCTGAAAAAGTGTGGATCCTCTATGGAGGCACCCACAGTGGAGACAAAGGAGGATGCTGGGAACCCCCACAAAGGAGACCCTCAAGAGGGTGGCATGGGACCCCACAGGGGAAGTAAACTACTCCTGGTGGTGGACTCAATTGTTAGGAAGGTAGAACTGGGGGAGGAAGGGGAGAGGGAGGTAAGGTGCCTGCCTGACGCCATGGCTTGGAAGGACAGGGAGTGAATCCTCAGGATTGCAGGAGCAAGTGCAGAGGGGAGGGAGCTGGAAGTCATTGTCCACCTAGGGACAAATGACCTGGCTAAGAAAGGGACCAGAGCAGTGCAAGAAACATTTGTGGAGATGGGAAGGGGCCTTAGACAAATAGCACTCATGGTAACCTTCTCGTAGGTGCTGTCTGTTTATGGCATGGGTGAGGCTAGGGTGCTCAACACAATGGGATTCAATCAGTGGTTGAAAAACTGGTGCAGAGCTCAGGGATTTGGCATCACTGGGGACTGTGGGTCCACCTGAAGGGATGTAGGCCTATACTGGTGTGATGGTCTGCATCTGTCCAGGAGGGGAACCGGGATCCTAGGTGATAGGTTTAAATGCTTCTTTGGCAAGCATTTAAACTAGCCAAGTGGGAGACACTGGAGAGGAGCAGGGAAATCCTAGCCCCCCCCCAAAAAAATCAGGTTACTAAGTAAGGTAGACACCAACATAGAGATGTCAATAAGGAGAAGCGCAGGGGTAAATGGAGAAAGTGACAAATGCAATGAGGACAGGGATGGGGCAAAAAGAGGTGAGGCCATCAAGAAATGGAGGGTAATGAGTACCAACGCCCATAGTCTGGGCAACAATCTCCCTGAACTGGTGGCCTTGAAGGAAGAGGGATGCCTTGATATCATAGCAGTCACAGAAACATGGTACACAGAGAACCATGACTAGGATGTTAACATACCAGGATTCACAACCTACAGGAGAGACAGGGAAGGGAGAAGAGGGGTGGAGTAACTCTGTATGTAAGGAAAGGGATAAAAGCAACTGAACAAAAGAGTAAACAGGGAGGAGAGGAGGCACTGTGTGTCACCTTAGAGACTGGAAATGGCACCACAATCTGCACAGGGGTTGTATACAGACCCCCATGTCAGGGGGAAGGAATGGATAAGGATATAATAGAAGGCATACTTAGGATGGCAGAGAAAGGGGAGATACTGTTGATGGGGGACCTTAATATGCCAGATGTTAACTGGAGCACCTTTGCTGCAGCCACATCCAAAAGCAGGGCCATTCTCAATGCTCTTCAGGTGGCATGCCTCAGACAGCTAGTTTTGGAACCTACTCATGAGGGAGCAATCTTAGACCTCGTACTCTCAAACGGGGACAGTTAGAGGATCTCAGATCTAGAAGTGGGTAGCCATTTGGGAACAAGTGACCACCAAGCAGTGTGGTTCATGATAAAATCAGCTACAGAGTCAAGCCATACAAAAGTGAGGGTTCTGGACTTCAGGAGTTCTGACTTTGGCAAGATGGAGAGTGCCTTAGAAAAGCACTAGCAAACAGGCTAGAAGGAGGGGTGGAACAATAATGGGGAACTATCAAAACTGCCATCACAGAGGCAACAAGCTTTTGTGTGAAGCAAATAAACATATCAAAATGAAAGAAAAAGCCACCGTGGTTCTCAAAAGAGGTGGCGGTGAAGGTTAGGGAGACAAAGATAGCATTTAGGAAGTATAAGGAAACACAGAAGGAGCAGGACAGAGAACTGTACCAGTTAAGGCAGAAGGAAGCAGGGTGGGTAGTCAGAATAGCAAAGGCCAAAACTGAGGAAAAGATAGCCAACTCGGTTAAGAAGGGGGATAAAACCTTTTATAGGTATATCAGGGAGCGTAGAAAGACAAAGGGAGGGATAGTGAGGCCGAATATAATGGACGGTGGGTGGGCAGAGAGGGACAGTGAAAAAGCAGGGATACTGAATGAATACTTCTGCTCAGTATCCACAAACAAGGAGGTGGGGGAGGTGCCTAATCCAATTAACAGAAGCACTCTGGATAGGGGGGTTGATCCCAGTCCTTTCACAGAAGACAGGGTTCTGAAAGAACTCCTAAAACTGAAGGTGAACAAAGCAATGGGGTCAGATGGAATTCACCCCAGAATTCTAAAATAATTTAGCAGAGAACTAGTGACACCACTGGCTACCCTTTTTAACAAATCATGGGAGGATGGTGTTGTACCTGAGGACTAGAGGAAGGCAGATGTGATTCCCCTTCACAAAAGTGAGACCAAGACAGAGGCAGGAAACTACAGACCTGTCAATTTGACCTCTGTGGTGGGGAAAGTGATGGAATCACTTCTGAAGGAAAGAATTGTTGAGTACTTAGAGGCCAGTGGGGTACAGGACCCAAGGCAGCATGGGTTCACAGCGGGAAGGTCATGCCATACGAATCTAATTGATTTCTTTGACTGGGTGACCAAAGTAGTAGACCAGGGTGGGGCTGTGGACATGGCCTACCTAGACTTTAACAAGGCATTTGACACAGTCCCACACAAAAGATTAATAGTCAAATTAACCAGCCTGGGAGTGGGTCCCAGGGTGGTAGCCTGGGTAAAACATCGGCTGGACAACAGGACACAGAAAGTAATTGTAAATGGGGTCCACTCTGAAGAAAGAGTGGTTACTAGTGGGGTACAGCAGGGTTCAGTACTGGATCCAGTCCTTTTTAATGTCTTTATAAGTGACATTTCAAAGGGACTGGAAGGAAAAGCATGCCTGTTTGCAGATGACTCAAAGATCTGCAACAGGGTTGATACACAAGGAGGCATGAAAAGGATGAGAAAGGACTTGGCAAGGTTAGAGGAATGGTCAGAAGTATGGCAGCTTGGAGTCAGTGCAAAGAAGTGCAAAATAATTCACCTGGGAAACAAAAACCCAGGGAAGATTACACAATGGGGGGGTAACAACAACAAAAATGGAAAGGGACATGGGGGTAATCATATCAGATGACCTTAAGGTTTATTTATTTATTTATTAAACTGTAGGATTATAAGTACCTTTGAGCAGGAACTGCTTGTTTACAAAGGTTCCACGTCAGAGGATGGGGGTAACACAACAATGGCAAACAATGGTAACAATCATAACATACAGATTACTTGTACATAAATAGTTCAGTCAATATGTTGAAGTAGAACAACACTAGCTAGCTTCTATCAGAATTCATGGTGAAACAGTATACTTGGTAGGAAGAAGTCAGGAGGAAGCCGGCTGGTAGGTGCCATTGTCAGATAAGGATGAAAAGAGTGAAGGGGACAGGGGCCAGTGGCCATAGGTATGAGTGAGTCCGTAGAGAGGGGATGGGTGGGTGAGGAGGGGCAAAGGGAGAGGGGGAAGGGGCTGGTGCCACAAATGCAAGTCTGGAATGGCTGTTACAGTTACAACTAGGGTAGAGGGTGATGACCAAGGCTTAGGGGAGGTAGTCACAATGTGAGGTAGAGAGGAGGAATAGACACAGTTGCCTTTTAAAGGGACTTAGCATTGCAGCAGCAAGAGTTTCGTTGTTAAGGGTATTGAACCACTGAGGAGCCCTGTGCATTAAGGATCTCTGACCCAGCGAGGTCCAGTGCCTGGGGACCAGGAATGTCTGGTACTGAGAACTGCATGTTGGCTGAGTGCTGCTGTTGGCAGTAAGGAGTCTTGCCACACCTGGTGGCATGAGTCCAAGAAGAACTTTTTTGGCAATCAGACAGGTCTGGTATTGTATTCTATTAATGAGAGGTAGCCATACAGCCTTCGTGTAAAGGTCACAGGTGTGCGTTAGGCGGTCAGCCCCCGTAAGAAGTCTACAGGCATTGTTAAGTGTCACAGATATCCTCCTAAGTGCAGTAGGGGAGGCAGAGCCATAGATGACTAGACTGTAGTCGACAATGGAGGTAACAGAGCTGTGGATAGTCTAAGGGCTTCAGAAGTCATACAGTGTTTGTACTTGTGGACAGGCCAAGGCATGTGTTGGCAGACTTAGCAACCTTCCCAATGTGCTGGTAGTAAGAGAGTGAGCTGCCCAGGGTGATGCCGAGGTATTTGAACTTGTGAACCTGATCAACTGAGGTCCCATCTTGATTCTTGATGGTGAGGGGTAGAGGTTTATACTTGCTACGTGCATTGCAGAAAGACATGACCTTAGTTTTGCTATAATTCATGACAAGTTTGTAAGAGCCAAACCATTTTTCCACCAGCCTGAAATCATGTTGCAGTTGACTATCAAGTAGGTTAAAGTCTCGGTTGCTAGAAAAAGAGGACTGCATCATCTGCGTAGAGTAGTATCCTCTGTTGGCAAGCAATGTGAGAAGGTGGTAGGGAGGGCTGGGGGGATACTGGGATGTATAGGGAGAGGCCTCAGCAGCAGAAAACAGGAAGTTGTTATCCCCCTGTACAGACAGTTGGTGAGACCTCATCTGGAGTACTGCGTCCAGTTCTGGAGACCCCATCTCTGCAAGGACATAGGATGGAGGCAGTTCAGAGGAGGACAACTAAAATGGTGCAGGGTCTGCAAGAGAAGCCATATGAGGAGAGACTAAAGGAGCTTAATATGTATACCCTTGAGGAAAGGAGGGGGGGCATGATAGAAATGTTTAAGTACCTCAGTGGAATCAACAAAGTTCAAGAGGGTAGCATTTTCAGAAAAAGAGATGTGCAAGAACAAGGGGACACAATTTGAATATAGAGGGGGGATGGCTCAGAAGCAATGTGAGGAAGTATTTTTCCACAGAGAGAGTGGTGGATGCATGGAACAACCTTCCTAAGGAGGTTGTGGGGTCTAAAACTGTGGGAGAATTCAAGAATGCATGGGACAGACATAAGGCAATTTTTGTGGGGAATAGGAAGAAATAGGCTGTTGGCTAAATAGGATCTGCAGCTTATCCTCTAGGTAGGGGAAATGGGCAGACTAGGTGGGCCATGTGGTCCTTATCTGCTGTCAAAGTCTATGTTTCTATGTCCTTAAGTTCAAGATTCGCTATTCATGTTGAATAGTTCCTTACAGTTTTACATGTTCATTCCTTTCAGGAACTTCAAGATCTCTATCATACTGGCCTTCCCTCGTAGGATTTGTCCTGCAAGCCATAAGTTATTTTTGTTATACTACACTGCACCATCTCCAGCCTGGCCATATCTTCCTCAGGTGAGGGTTCCAGAACTGGGCACAGTACTCCATATGTGACCTTACCAATGATCTATAGAAAGGTAGTAAGGCCTCCTTTCTCCTGCTATCAAATCCCCTCCTTCTACACCTCCTAACATCCACTGTCTTGGCCTAGACCTGTTTATGTTGGCTAGATTGTTTATGGGACTCACTTATGGTAACTCTTATATCCTGTTCCTCAATAATAGTGTTCAGTTTAACACTTCCAATCCTATATTGTTACCAATGTGTATCATCTTGTATGTTTTGGTTTTAAACTTCAGCTGCCAAGTCTTGGATCAACTCTCCAACCTTTGCAGTTCCCTCAGTAACTCCCTTACTCCCTCTGTGCTGTCTACCCTACCACAAAACTTAGTGTTGTCTGCAAAGAGACACTTCTTGCCCTGAATACCTTCTCCTATGTCACTGAGAAACACATTGAAAAGGACTGGATCCAGGACTGAACCTTATGACACTACACATCTGATCACTCTCTACCCAGATTTGACTCTGTTTACCACTATCATTTGCTGTCTCCTCCCTAACCCACTACCTACCCACTTAACCATGTCCTTTTCTACCTACATCCTGTAGCTTCTTCAGCAACCTACTGGGTGGCAGGGAGAAATCAAAGTATAGTAAATCTACTGCTTGTCCCTTATCTACAACCCTAGTTACCCAGTAAAATAATATACTCAGGTTATTCTGACAAGAACTCCCTGCTATGAACCCATGCTGCCTGCTATCACACAGCCCTTATCTCTCCAGGTAGTCCACCAGGTCTTCTTGACTAGTGTCTCCATCAGTTTATCCACAACAGAGATAAGACTGACAGGCCTGTAGTTTCTTACTAGCTTGCTGTCTTCACCCTTATAGAATGGAACTACAATTGCTACCCTTCTGTCTTTATATCCCAGAATAAATTAAGCTATTGAATACCCCTGGCAGGGGTTCAGCTAGTTTTGATATTTCCCTGAGCACCTGCAGATGCATCCCATCTGGCCCCAGATGTTATCTGTCTTCAGGGCTGCCAACCTTTTTCTGCCCCTTTCACTTGTAAATACCTTCTGTCTCACTTCTGAGAACCCCTTTTGGCAACCTGTATGCCACTTTCCAGCAGAGGCCTCCTATTCTCCACTGTTAAAAATGAGTAGAGGTAATTGTTAAGAATGGCTACCTTCTGCGCATCCTCCTCTATTACCCTGCCTCCCTCTGTTAGCTTACAATTCCTCCTCCTATCTTTCTTGTTTCCTCTCATTTATCTGAAAAGGTGTTTTTACCCACCATTGACCCCTGTCCGAAAATATCCAACTCTGTGCCTATTTTTGCATCCCTATCTGCCCTCTTGTCCCCTGTAATTTTAATTGGTACTCATTCTGTTCCTCATCCCCTGGCTTCTTCTTGTATCTGATGAAGACCTTTTCTTGGCACCCACCACCTCAGTGACCTTCATAGACTACCAGTGCATACCTGTTTCTCTTAGTGACAATCCAAAAGCAAGACTGTTACCTCAGGAATGGCACATTTAATTGCCCCCCCCCACCTTTCCCTATCACTCCTGATTCTGTCCACCCCAACCAGATTATCTCAGATTACTTTACTAATCTGGCTGAAGACAGCTCTTCTGAAGTTCAAAACTTCAGTCTTTGACAGAGGTGTACTGGTATTGAGTGCCAGTTTGAAACCATATGGTGTTTTGGTCATTGTGTACCAGTGGTTCCCCACCTGCTCTACTTCAACCATTTCCAGTTGGTGACCGTGTCACAAATCACAGTCTGCTTTGTGGGTTCCCTGAATTTATAAATATTGCCCTGTTCTGACTGGTTACATTGACTGTCCTTGACCTTTTAATTTCTTTACTTATTTATTGAATTCTTATTTAATTATTATTGTAGTTTTTATGATCATTGTTATTTAATGATGCGTTCCTTTGTTGGTTTTTATGTATGGTGCCCAGAGCCTCCGGGATTGGTGTCTTTTAAATAAAATTTGCCTTGCCTTGTCTAAGGTACCTTTAGCCTAAAGGAATTATATTTCCAGGGCACCTCTAGAGGCAGAACCCTCCTCAAGAGGGTTCCTTTGCCTTCATGGTACCTTAACAGGGTGGTATTACCATAGGGGACATATAGTGCAAATGTTGTAAGCATCCCCATATAACAGTCAAAAAACTCAAACATACATCTAGCCTCCTGACTATCAAAAATATTGCACAAGCATACTACTCACTTTGATTGCATACGCCCCTTGAACTAAAAGGCTATGCCAGCAGTTTGATGGGCTGGAGCAACCAGCAACACCCACCTTCTTGGACTATTTTAACCAGCTTCCTCCAGTCTCATTTGTGTAACCCACCATGGGTAGGGCATACCTTACTTTGCCTCCTGGCCACCTGGTCCCACCAGTCCCAGTCCTGGTCTGTTCTTGTTCTTGTGCTTCTGCCAGCCCAATGTTAAAATCTTGATGGGAGACTGGAGCAGCACGGATTTAATGTGAAACCACCAGCTCAGCAGTAAAGTTTGCACTAGAGCTTCAGTGAAAAAACTCAATGTGTGCATGTTTGAGCTGGCTCCTGCTCGAATGCATGATCTGGCAGCTCTGCTCACACAATTGATCAAATACATGTGCTGGCAACTCTGCTCACACAATTCCTGCAAGTGCTATGGTGCTCAGTGTAAAAAAGCAGCCTGGTAGCTCACTTCAGTGTTCCCTTTTGTGTGCTCCAGTCCCAAGAAAAATAGTGACTGCAATAGGGACATGAAGATACTTGGGGGGGGGGGGGAGGATAAAACTTTAAAAAAGCAGTTTTAAGTGCTATTACATTAAGTGTGCTATAACTTTAAGAGCAACCAAGGCTACTATGTCTGCTTAGCCCTGCCTGACACCTGTGGGGAGAGCACTATGGCACTCATGACAGGCAAGGGAGGTCCCTGTCAAGCTCCACTGTGCATCAAACAACAGGGCAGAGGGACGCCTAAGAAACCTTGGGGACAGTAAATGTTGAAACAATACTGTTTACCTGAAAAATAAAGTTTAAGCTGGGACATTAAAGAGCCACTAATGCCTCAAGAAGAACTTTGGAAAACAGTATATTTGGACACAAAGGAGTTTATATTTCTAATTAGCTCTATATTGCTTATCCCCATTATTTATTACTCAGGTCATATGCAAGAAAACAGGACAGCTGTTCCTTGAGGGTTAATCAGCTCCTATTGCTTCTTCCCAACCTTATGTCATAATACTCTGCTAGTGACATCTCAGATACTCCCATGGCAACAGATTGTGATGTCACAACAGAGCACTATGCTTTGAAGAAGGGAGTAAGCCATAGAGGCAGATGAACTTCAAGGGATAAAGATCTTGTTTTTGCAGGAATTTCTTCAGTAATAAATAATAGAGAGGAGACATCTATAGAAAATATATGAAATAGAAGCTATATGTGTCGAACTATTATATTTTCTAAAGTTTACCTAAGGTGTCAGCTGCTCTTTAAATTGCTAGACCTGCAGCAGCCATCTTTGTTACCCGTGACCCTTTTAAGCAGCCAATAGGAGATCAAGGACCCCAGAAGACTAGAGCAAGGGGGCTCCTGGGAAAAGTAGATGACTGCCTTAGCGCCTTTTCTTCCAGCCAGTTAGGCATCAAGTGAACATTCTACATACTAATTTTGTGGATTAACAGCCTGCTGGACCACTGCCATGCTGCACTGATCTCACCAGACACAGAGGGCAGTTCCAGCTCAGGGCATTCTACTGGAGCTTCCAGAGACTGAGGAGGGCTTGGACTGTGTTCCTACTAAACGCTGAAGAGCTGCCTGAGGCTTCCACAGCCACTAACCCAGGAAGAGCCTGCTTTGTTTCCAATATCTGGAAAGAGCTGCTAACCAGAATTAAAGTGTTGTTTTGCTGAACAGATCCAGAGCTCCTGCAAATTGCTACAAGACTGTTTCCAGCTTACAGAAAAAGGAGGTGATCCAGATCTGCTAAAGTAACTGAGCCAAAGCTGCTAGATTGCAGCATGAGTGAAGACAGTGTTCCAGAGAACAAGGAGGATGTTTCCATGCCAGTGGATGGTCTAGGGAAT
This sequence comes from Neoceratodus forsteri, assembly GCA_016271365.2. Taxonomy (NCBI): domain Eukaryota; kingdom Metazoa; phylum Chordata; order Ceratodontiformes; family Ceratodontidae; genus Neoceratodus; species Neoceratodus forsteri. Next base: position 828,234,245 of record CM028131.1, read on the forward strand.
TGGGTGGGTAAGTGCCACAGCTGAGTGTTGGCTATTTTCTCACCCTGAGGGCAAGATGACAGGATGGGTGGGTAAGGTGTGTGGCTCTGGTCTCTACAACTGGTCTTTCTAGCTGTCTGCCAGAGAAGCAGAAGATGATTTAAATCTGAAAAACAGAAGAGATTGCTAGCCATCCAGGCATTCAAAACCTACATCCTGGTCCAGAGCACCCCAGAGCTGCAGCCTGACAAATCTACAACCTGAAAAGATTCAGAAACTGGTAACTCCAGAACCATAAAAAACTTCAGGACTTTTCCTGCACTTTGGGAATTCGTAAATAGTTTTTCTCCAAGGCTAATGTTTTGGCCATCAGGGCAGGATTTACAATTGAGTTTCTTATTTGTTTGAAGTGTACCTATGTCAACCAATCTGCTGCACCTCAATTGGGCCTGCACCAGTTCAATGGCTGAGTACCCAGTGAAGACATTGGGAGCCCCCACTTAGTTATCTGAAGAACTGGTACCCGCTTGAAGGTGGGCTGTACTGTTCATGTGCCGGTTGGGGTGGGCACTCTGGTTGTTAATGTTTATTTTTAAACAGTTGAACAGTTATTCTTAAACCACCTATCCCCATTTCTCTACCATGTTTATTAAATAGTTTATTTTCCTGTTTAAAACTTTCTTGTGAGCATATTATTAGAGATAGTCAATAACTGCATGTATATTGAAATATTGCTATTGTTTTTGGTATTATATGTGTGGAGTGACTGTGCAGGGAGGTGGGGAGGTACGGCATCCCAGGGGGTTGTACCACATTGTCACCAGGCCCACTTAAATTTGATCTGGGTGGAGGCACCATGCTATTTGCTATTCTGTTGGGAATGAACACTCAATTCAGGATAAAACAGATCACAGTCCCCTCAACCTTGTTTGAGCCCACAAGGCAGGGGTAGCAACCATAACATCCACAGCAACCCAGTTACATCTTTGAAGGCACTGCTGGAATCTCCTGTTTACCAGTCAAGCCCACATGGAGCCTGATGCTCAAGGAGACAGTGTTCTGGCCCCCAAACACTGAATTTTGGCAGACACTATGGCCTACAATAAATTGATTGATTAGTGTGAAGGTGAGAAGCTGGATCCTCAGAAAGCCATCTTGCTCCAAGGAGTCCTGACCATGACAGATAGGGAGAAGATCAAAGAAGGCGTGTTTGTAGTCAAATGCCTCAGCCCACTTGCTGTAAGAGGTTGGGTGAGGGACACCACTACTAAGACTTTAACTCTGCTAATTGAATGTTGCATTGTTGTTGTTGCCACTAGAGTGCCTGACATACTGACTCCAGAAGGATCCAGTGCTGCATGGACTATAATGACATAGGCTAATGTGACTCCCAAAACAGAAGCCTTGTCCAAGTCTGAGGGATTCAGGGAGAACTCAACAAATGGTTGCAGGCCCAAGTGAAGATAAATAAGGAAGTTCAAAAAGTACTTGATGTCCAAGGGGTGTCCCATCCCAGACCTCAGGAGGAGAACCCGCCTATGTGCCATCAGTTGGTCAAAATTCTGATCACAGGTTGAGAATGTTTTCAGGTCTAAGGCTGACCCCGGCATGTGAGGATAATTTAGAGACATGGATGGACTATACTGTTCTTTTAGTGTAAGACCAGCAATGCTCAGAAGCTGAGAAAAGAAAAGGCCTGGGAGAAAGCCTCCAAGGGCCTGCTTTGGACACTATTTGTTCTCTAAGAGCTATAGACCAAGATATTCCTGCACATAGAGAATACTGAATGGGTAACCATGCAGAACCAGTGTGTTCTGCCAAAGGGGGATCTGATTCCCAGTGACCTCGAGGTGTAAGCTCAGTGGTCCTTGGGAGAATCAGACCCGAGTGCAGATCTCACTGGTTCTGCATGCGGTTACCGGTCTAGTATTTTGTTTATAGTGTATGGTGCCCCTTGAATTATTTTTAAAACATTTTTAGGCTTTGAAAAACATTACACCATACACTATAAAGAAATTGCTTTCCCCTCTAGCTAGGAGATGGAGTTGAGTGGTTGCTAGGGACTGGGCATCCCTATTGTAGCAGCGCACATGCCCATTGGTTGCCACTCTGTTATGGACGGGATTTAGAAAAAAAAAACATGGTGGACTGACATCTCGCTTAGCGAGGAAAATACCTGTCCCGAAGCTGAAAAATGTGTTTTAAACTTTTTAAGGATCAGAATCTAGTTGATCCAGCATTTCTGTTACTTGTTAGCTTGTCTAAAAACCACCTCAGTCATTTTCTGACTGTTTCACTGATATTGGCCCATGGCGGTTTTCTGTTGATGCCGGCTACAGCTTTCTACTCTAAATGAATGGAATGCTGTTCTGCATGTACGGTCCGAACAGCGTTCCATTCATTAAAGTGTGTGTGTGTGGATGGATGAACAGAGTTTTTGTAAGGCTGGATTTCGGGTGAGAACAATGTTCCACCATACACTATAAGAGTATTTGACTGCTTTGGAAAATGTGTTTAGAAGCACAGAATCTAGTGAAGATCTTATGTGGAATTTTAAGTCAACTAAATATTGGAAGGGAGAACCTTTGTCTGCTTATCTAACTTGGTGAGAGAGCACTACAGAAAGTCTTCAGGAAAGGAGGTGTGGCCTCAAATGAACTGAACTGAGTTGGGCTGGATCAGGCACTCAAGTCTGCCTGGTATTCCAGTTTATTGTTTCTCAAGTTGCAGCTACAAGACTAAAGAGATAACCAACCATCCCATAGCATGTCAATGAAAGAAGTGCTGAGGATGAAGAGGAATCATGAGATCTATGTGTTGGTGCGGCAGCTGCAACTGCAGTCCCCAAGAGAGGACCTGCCAATGACAGCCTGGGAATTCAAGAACTTATTACTGAACTCAGAGAGCTGAAAGTCAGCTCAACAAGTGTTCCAACTTCAGGTAAAGAATGTGACGCCCACCAAGGTCAGCATCGTGTAACCCCAGGGGGTTTGCTTAGGCAGGAGGGCCTGCAAGGCATAATATGAGGGAGCCATATGGGAAGAACCTCAGATCGAGGGGAAAGGATGGGGGGGTGGGAGCAAGCTGAACATGGGACCTAGCACTGTAGGGAAGTCCAAATTCTGGAGGGAAAAGTCAAAGCATGTCAACTCAGTGGGGGTAGGTAATAGGTTTGAAGCACTGGTGACTTTGGTGGTAGAAGTTGGGGTGAGGATCTCAGGAGGGAGCAGGAGGGAATAGGAGGAAAGCACAAGAGGTATCAGGCAGCTGGAAGAGGGGTCAGTGAGGGGTGGGGAGGAGGGAACTATGCTGGTAGAAAGGACAGGAAGAAGATGGAGGGCCAGGTGGGTTGGGAGGGCTGTGGAGTTAGCAAAGAAACAGGTACGGTAAGGGAGGAATAGGACAGGGGAGGGGGAGCTATAGGGGTTGGGACATAGCTACAAATAGGGTGGACTGTAGGGTGAGGTACCTTGGTAAGAGAGTGGAGGCAGGGGCAAGGAAGGATAAGAAGGGAATACTAGTGCTGGGGGATTCCATACTTAAAAGAATAAGATGGGGCAGTAATGGGGAAAGACATAGTCGTATGTTGGTAGAGTCCATACCTGGGCTGATGATGGGCATAATGGGGCAGTCTATTTGGAAGTGTGCAAGGAGGGGTAGAAGGAAGATGCATCTCATGGTGCACATGGGTACGAATGACCTGGCAGGGGAAACAATGGAAGTTCTGAGGGAGAGGTTCAAGGAACTGGGAAGGTTGGGTGAGGAGCTGGAGGAGTCGGTGGCCTTCTTGGAGGTGCTCCCAGTGCCATGCACAAGTACAGCAAGGAAGGGGAGGATTAGAGAGTTCAGCACATGGCTGGGGAATGATGTCAATTCAAGGGGTATAGGGTAGTGGGAGGCTGGGGGTGCAGCTGGGATAATAGCGACCTATACTCAGGGGACAGGCTACACTTGAGCGGGAAGGGAAAGGCAGTATTAAAGAAGGGGAATGAGAGGTACATAGCAACAAAGGTGGGTTTAAACTAGGAGCGTGGGGTAATGAGTGGACTACTGGTAGACAGGGATCCCGGAGAGGGGTGCCAGATGAGCTAACCCCCCAAGTTAATAGGGAGGAGGTTGGGGTAGGGGCATGGGGAGAAGGAGAGAAGGCCAGCGAAGGGCAAGGGAGAGACTGAGTGCTGTTTGAGTCACGCTTAATGTGAGGAGTCTAAGTAATAAGTCAGCTGAGTTGCAGGATCTCCTTGCAGTGGGTGGGGGTTGACATTGCGACCATCACAGAAACGTGGGCCACCCAGTACTAGGACCGAGATATGATGATAACAGGGTATAGAATATTTAGGAAGGATAGGGCTAAGGGGAAAGGGGGTGCATGGCAATGTATGTACAGGAAGGGATAAGGTGTATAAGGGAGGAGGGGGAGGAAGGCAGAACAGAGGCCCTATGGATTCAGTTCTAGGACTGGAGGGGTAGGACACTAAGGGTGGGGGTAGTATACAGACCACTGGCACAAGGGGCAGACCTGGATAGAGAGCTAGCCAAGCAAATCAGAAGGGTCTGTAGGATGGGAAACACCATGGTGGTGGGGGACTTCAAGCTACCTGGGGTGGAATGGACCATTTCAACCACCACATGTGCAAGAGAGCAGGTACTAAGAGAAGCATTTCAGGACAGCTTCCTGGTGCCGCTGGTATATAAACCGACTAGATTAGAGAGGACACTGGACCTGGTACTTTCAAATGGGGAGGCAGTAAGGGATCTGGGAGTGGAGGATCCCCTGCCTGGGAGTGACCACCACTCATTGTGGTTCATGCTCAGTATAGGTAGGGAAACAGGGGGTATGGGAACCAGGGTGATTGAATTTAAAGGGGCAGTCTTTAGAGGGATGGGGGAAATATTGGGTAGGTATCTGGCAGGAATTCAACCGGACATGGATGCTAGTCAGAAATGGGAATGTATTAAGAAAGGGTTGACAGAGGCCATTGGGATGTGTACAAGGTCAAGGAGCAAGAAGAGGAAAGCAAAGAATTGGTCTTGACTCATGAGGTTAGGGAGGCAGTCAGGGACAAAACAAGGGGAATCCGGAAATTCAAGGAGTCGGGGTTGGGGGAACAACAAGAATGATTATGCAAAGAAGTCCAGGGAGGTCACCAGGTTAGTCAGAGCAGCCAAGGCTTCAAGAAAACTGAGACTGGCACAGGGTATCAAGGAAGGTGAAAAAGACTTATTCAGATACATTGGAGAAAGAAGGAAGAACAAAGACCAGATTGTAAGGATTAAGAAGGAGGAAGGGTGGGTGGAAAAGGGTGTGGATGAGGCAGAGGCATTAAATGAGTACTTCTGCTCTGTGTTCACAAGGGATAAAGTGGGGCAGATACCTCAAGGGAAGGGTGGAGTGGGATGGGGCAAGGGGTGACTGATGTAAGGAATACAGAGGACAGGGTTCTAGAAGGACTTAAGGGACTAAGGGTGGACAAGGCACTGGGACCGGATGGTATTCACCCTAGGGTACTCAGAGAGCTAGCAAAGATCCTGGCAGAACTACTGGCTGACCTGTTCAATACCTGCCTGGACAAAGCATGCATACCACAAGACTGGAGAATGGCCCATGTGGTACCCATTCACAAATATTGCCTGAGGGATGAACCAGGCAACTACAGACCGGTGAGCCTCACTTCAATTATGGAGAAGCTCATGGAGACAATCCTAAAGGAGAGACTAGTAGCTTTTCTGGAGGAAAATGGTCTTCTGGATGGACATCAACATGGGTTTGTCTCAGACAGATCCTGCCAGATGAATCTAATTGAGTACTATGACTGGGTGACCCAGGAGCTGGATGGGGTATATGCAGTGGATGTCCTGTATTTGAACTTCAGCAAAGCATTTGATTCCATGCCACATGGGTTGGGTGGGGGAGGAAGCTGGAGTACATAGGGGTGGGAACAAAGATGATCAAATGGACTGTCAACTGTCTTGATGGTTGGCAGCAGAAGGTGGTGGTGGTGGGGGTAACTCACAACACCGAGGCAGGTGACAAGCGGGGTGCCACAGGGATTGGTACTGGGCCCAGTGCTGTTAGGGATGTTTATAGCAGATATCTCATACAGGATATGGAGTAGGATCAGTCTGTTCACAGATGATATAAAGATAGGAGCTGTGGTGGATGATGCTGAATGGTGAAAGGGGTTACAGGAGGACCTGGCAAAACTGCAAGAGTGGTCGGAAACATGGCAACTGGGGTTCAATGCAAAGAAGTGTAAGGTATTGCACTTTGGTGCTAGGAACCAGGGGAGGAGCTATCAACTGGGAGGGGTGCAGATTGAAAGCACTGAGGAGGAAAAGGATCTGGGGTTGCTCATAAAGGGCAGCATGAACAAGTCAGCCCAGTGCAGGAAGGCGGCAGCAAAAGCCAACAGGATGCTGGGGTGTATAGCGAGAGGAATCTTCTCCAGAAATAGGGAGGTGATCCTTCCTCTATACGGGTCCCTGGTCAAGCCACACTTGGAACACTGCGTGCAGTATTGGCACCTGTTCCTGAAGAAGGATATAAAATTGTTAGAGGGGATGCAATGGAGAGCAACACAAATGATACAGGGATTGGAGGGAAAGTCCTACGAGGAGATATTGGGAGAGTTGAACATGTACTCCCTGGAGGAGAGGAGGGCTAGAGGGGATATGATTGAAACCTTTAAATACCTCAAGGGGATAAACAAGGTTAACACAGAAGGAGTTTTCCAGATTAGAAGAGGGAGGGATGCGAGAGGGCACCACTTAAGACTGGAGGGGGGGGGAAGATTCAGGAGGGAAATCAGGAGACATTATTTCAAGGAATGGGTGGTGTACAGGTGAAATACTCTGCCTGAGGAGGTGGTGGCCTGTTGTTCTGTGGGTAGCTTTAAGAGGGGGTGGGATAGGGTAAGGGGGGGATTATGATGAGGGAGTGTGGGGGTCGGGCAGCTGTGAGATGAGAGGCCAGCTGCACAATTGAGCAGACTCGATAGACCGAAAGGCCTGCTTCTACTGGCATGTTCTTATGTTCATAGTCTGTGATAGGTGCTGTCATACAAACACAATTTTGTAGCCATTAGAAAACTCCAGAACCAAGTGAAGGAACAAAGGGGACAGGAACAACCAAAGGTGACAAAAGGAATTTCAAATACTGTAAACCACCACCTAGACACAAACTGGAATGGGGTGCTATTAAATGCTTGAAGTCTTACAAACAAGTTTGATGAATTTCAACATATGTTAATAACTCTTGATATACACATTGCCCTTGTGACTGAGACATGGTGGGAAGATATGGATTTATGGGACAAGAATATAGACAGTTACAATCTTTATTCTAAATCTAGACCAATACAAAAAGGGGGGGAGTAGCCATATACATTAGGGACTCTATAAAAAGTGAACAGGTGGACACAGAAATAACAAACAGAGGCAATATGGGTAAAGACACTACCAAAAACTACAACCAAAATCAATTTAGTATTGCTATATAGGCCCCCCTCAATTTCATCAACTGATGAAACCCAGCTATTAACATACTTATCACAATTTAATCCAGCAGAACAAAAAATAATAGCAAGAGATTTTAACCTGCCTGGGATCAACTGGCAGAAATCAAAAGGAACAACAAATAATGATAAATGTTATTTAGAAATACTAGATCAAACAGGGGTTGAACAAAAAGTAAATACCCCGACTAGAGGAGAAAACACTCTGGACCTCATACTGACAAATATGGGAGACAAGGTAAACAACATTGTAGTGGATAGTCCATTGGGGAATAACAATCACTGCAAGGTATTCTTCAAAATAAATGTGGAGCGTAGTACAGATATTAGGACAGGTACAGCATACAAACTAAATTTTGGCAAAGCTGACTTCTTGTCATTTAAAAAAGATATGAATGACTGGAATTGGAGAACTGAATTTACAAACAAAACATTAGAGGAGATGTGGGAACATTAATTAAACAAATTGATAAGGCTGTAAAAACTAACATACCTAGTAAACCCAAATATGGACAGAATGCACATACTCCTGTATGGTTTAATTCCAAAATTAAAAAAAAAATGATTAAACATAAGAACAAAATATTTAAGATGTTACATAAAAGGGATGACCCACTTGGGAAAATAGTATATAGAGTAACAGAAAATTAAAACAGGTAATAAAGTCAGCTAAAGCAGATTATGAGCTACAATTAGCCTGCAGGACAAAAGACAACTACAAGGCCTTCTATACATATATCAACAAAACTAAAAAAGTGCAGAGCAATATAGAACCATACCAAAATAACCAGGGGAAAATAGCCAATGCCAAGGAAATGGTGGACATACAGAACAATTACTTTTGTTCGGTATTTAATACAAAAAACAGGTGCCAGATAAGGTAAAATAAATTCTAAATCCATGGAAATAATAATTGACCCAAAGGATGTAAAAACTAGATTTCAAAATATAAATACAAATAAGTCACCTGGGCCAGATGATATACATCCCAGAGTACTTAGGGAAGTTGCAGACGTTTTGGCTCTGCCATTAACCCACGTATTTCAAATATTACTAGATCTCGGGATAGTAGTTCAGGGCTGGAGAGAGGCCTCAGTGGTTCCCATCCTTAAAAAGGTCCCAAAAAATAAACCAGAAAATTTTAGGCCTGTCAGCCTGACGTCAATCATGGGCTAAATTCTGGAAGGAATTTTCAAGTAACACATTCTAGACCACTTAGAAAAGAATAATCTTATTGACAAAACCCAACATGAGTTTACTAAATCCAAGTCATGCCAAACTAACACACTTTATTTTATGGAAAAGTCAGTAAAGCCTTGGATGAAGAAAATGCAGTAGATATAGTATGTTTAGACTTTGCCAAACCTTCGACAAACTACCCCATAAGGAATTAGTAGACACATTAAATAATATCCAAGTTGATGTCAACTTAACTTATTGGGTGGAGGCTTGGTTGGGGGGAAGAAGACAGAGAGTTGTGATAAGTGGAATACTGTCTGATTGGGTAAAAGTGACAAGCGGGGTTCCCCAAGGCCCTGTTCTGGGTCCCTGCCTGTTCAATATATATGTATCCTCACTCAAAAGTAATCATGAAAATGTCTGTATGGTGAAATTTGCAGACAACTGCCGCATTGGTTCAATAGTAAATAAAAAAGAAGATAGCACAAACTTGCAGGTCACCCTAAATAGCATACATCTATGGACAGTTAATTATAAACTAGACCTAAATGTAGGAAAATGTATAATTATGCACATGGGGAAAAAATCTAATCATACTTATAAAATTGGGAATAACACCTTACCACAATTAAAAGAAGAAAGGGATCTAGGTATTAGGATTTCAAATGATTTACAATTTAGGCAACACTGCAATCTCATCACCAAAAAGGCTAATCAATCCCCAAATTATACATTGCAACACATAAAAATTAGGAACAGCAAAGTATTAATACTGTTATACCAAGCTTTGGTTCTCCCTCATTTGAAGTAGTGTTCACAAGTTTGGTCTCCATACAGGAAAGGAGACATAAAGAAACTTGACAATATCCAAAAAAGGGCAACAAGAATAATGACAGGTTGTGGAGGCAAAACATACTCAGAAAGGCTGGAAGATCTAAACCTATTTACAATGAAGCACAGGAGAATTTGAGGTGATATATGCATGGTATACAGGGCATTACAAGATCAGGAATTATATGAGGAATTAGGCTTAAAGTACAAAAAAACTATGTACTAACCTAGGGGCCATCAATTTCAACTAACTATAGACAAATGGAATCTTCAAAAAAGAAGATACTGGTTCAGCCAATGAGTAGTACCACTGTGGAATAGTCTCTCAAAAGAGATAGTCACTAGCAAATCAATGAACCAATTCAAACATAGACTGGATAAATACTACCAAAATAAACATAATCTAGATTAGAACAAATAGCAAGCAATAATGGATGCAAGTCTGCAATGCTTGAAATACCTATGATACATTTGATACCAATGAACTACGAGCACTAGTGACTGAAATGAAAAAAAATGAAGCACACAGCAAGTTGCAGGGAAGAAGGATGGAATTAGTGAGGATCCACAGCTGGCAGTGCACCTGCCATAGCACCCGATGGGAACCTTCAAAAGGTGAGTAGTCCTGGCTGGAAGTCATCTGCTGGGACACCCCATGAATCATCTACTCAGCAAGGAATATTTTGTTATCAGTCTGAGGAGGATGGCCACACAAAACAAGAATACTGATCCCCAGAAGACTTACTCAAAGTGAATGCAAGACTGTGCATCCTGATGCAACAGCAAGGAAGTTTCAGTGGATCCCAGCTAAATCAAGCCCTACCCAATCTGTAGCAAAGTCTTCTCCTGAGACTGCACCATTTGACCTTGATAAAATTGTTGGACCATCCATTATAACTATGGTCACTATTGAAGGAGTACCTGTTTGAGCTGTCCTGGACAGTGGTTCACAAGTGACAGTCACTTTCAAGAACTGGTAAAACTGGCACGTGTCCCATCACAAGTTGTTGCCCTTGGAAGGTTTAAATGTTTGGGATTGAGTGACAAGTCCTACCCATACCTAGAATACCACAAAGTATGGATTGCTTTCCTATCCAAAGTAACTGGAATGGGAGACCCTGTGGAAATGTTGGCATTACTGAGTCTGGAGTCCAGAATGTATGACGGTGTGCCCGTTGTACTTACTGCAACTAATGCTCACATGTTTGGTCACCTGGCTCAACTTTGTCAAGTGAAGGAAGCCAAGCAGAAGGAAAGGGTGCTACATGTGGATGCCCAGGTAAAGAAGGCCTATCAGCAACAGATGCAGACCACCACAAAAGATTGAGACAACCCTGTAGGTATAGTTTGATGCCGTGATGCTGAAGAACTTGTACTGCCACCTAATGCTGAGTGCAGTATCAGTGGCATGGTGCACCTGAAGAAAGATATCAAAAATCAGATCCTGATGCTGGATGCTTCTGATGAACTTTGCCCACCAGAAGGGCTATTGGTGAAGCCTAGTGTATTGCCAGTGAGAGCCAATGCTTACGCGTAATGAGTTACCGTCCAGGAAAAGAATGTTACTGACAGTGACACTGTCATCAGGAAAGGACGAACCTTGGCTTCTGTGTACTGCACTGATACAGCAGTGCAACCAACCCCAACCAAAGATGCCACCCAGCCTAGCATTGACCCAGAACTTTTTGATTTTGGAGACTCCTCCATGCCAAAGAAGTAGAAGACCCATGTCAACCAAAAACTGGCTGAAAGGACAAAAGTGTTTTTGTTTCATGACTGGGATGCAGGATGTGCAACTGGAAAAGGCACCATATCGAACTTCACAATGACTGCCATATCAGTGAGAAGTCCCATCATTTGGCACCAGTAGATACTGACGATGTGAGGAGGCACTTTCAGTAACTGTTGGCTGCAGACATTATTCAAGAATCAAGAAGTCCTTATGCTTTGCCAATAGTAGTTGTGCACAAGAAATATTGAACTGTGTGCATGTGCATAGACTATCGAACTCTTAACAAGCAGACTATTCCTAATCAAAATACTATGCCCAGGATTCAAGATGCCTTAGATTGTCTTAATGGAAGCAAATGGTTTTCCGTATTTGACCTAAGAAGTGGCTACTATCAAATCCCAATGGCTCCTCAAGACCAGGAGAAAACTGCCTTCATATGTTCTTTTGAGTTTTATGAATTCTCCTGAATGCCTCAAGTTATATCTGGTGCTACAGCCACATTTCAGCAACTTATGGAAAGAGCTGCCAGACATTTATTTATTTATTTATTTGTTTGTGAAATCAGTTTACAACCTTTGAGCCAGAGGCTCGTTTCTAAAGGTACCTTGTCACATTAAAGACATACATAGAGTTTTAGGTTACATAGCATAGGTTTGCAAAACAATAGGCGTTCATCAGAGGCGCCACATCACACTGAGGTCAGACAAAATACATTTAGGTTACAGGGTACAAGTAATTGAGAACAGGTGTTACACAAGTTGGTATCAAAATTGAGCAATCCAATAGGTATACAATGAAACAGCTGGCACTAGCCAGAGTTGAACATGGAAATACGGTGTGCAGGAAGCGGTGGTGGGATGGCTGGGTGGAGAGCTGCCCGGTGGGCGTTGTCATGAAGTCGAGGTGGAGGCTACTTTCAGAGACAGGAGCAGCTGCGAGTGTTGAAGAGTTGGTTTCGAAGGGTGGTTTTGAACTTGGAGATGGTGGTGGCAGTGGTGATGGGGGCAGGGAGAGAGTTAAACCAGGATGGGGCTCTGTAGCAGAAGGACCTCTGGCCACGGCTGGTTCTTGATCTGGGGACCACTAGAGTGGTCTTGTTGGATGACCGTGTTGCAATAGTGGGTGGGAACTGGTGGATGGATGCCGTTACCCCGGGGGAGGAGAGCCCGTGTAGGGTTTTTTTTGTGAGGAGGCAGGTTTGGCAACGGAGCCGTTCATCTGGGGTAAAGATTTTAGCCTCGTCATACAGCTGACAGGTGTGTGTGAGCCTGGGGGCACCAGTAATCAATCTGCAGGCTTTATTCAGGGTTAAGTGAATTTTTTTGAGTGCAGTAGTGTCAGCAGCACCATAGACTGGTAGACCATAGTCTACAAGGGACAAAACGGAGGACGTAACAGCGAGCAGAGCGCATTTGGGGGAAGGCAGGTTCTATGGCGGAAGAGGATGCCAAGCCGTGTGTTAGTGGCGGATGTTAGGGCATCAATGTGGTTGTGAAATGTGAGGGCTGAGTCGAAGGTAACCCCAAGGTATTTGTAGGAGCAGACTTGTTCCAGTGGCTGTTTGGTACTAGGAAGGATATAGAGTGGGTGGTTGCTAGCTTTGTTTTGGGGGTGGGAAAAGAGCATAGCTTTGGTTTTTTTAAGATTGATGATGAGTCTGCGCTCCTTAAACCAGGCTCCGACATTATTGAAAGACTGCTGTAGGGTGTCCTGAAGGGAGGCCGGGATTGCGGTGGGTGGCAAAAGGACAGCGTCATCTGCATACAGGAGAATTTTGCCAGGGCATGCATTGGGCAGGGTGTTCATATAGAGTGAGAAGAGAAGGGGGCCCAGGATGGAGCCTTGGAGGACCCCAGAGTGAATGGGACGGGTATCAGAGAGTATCCCATTGATTTTTAACACACTGTGATCGAGCGGCTAGATAGCTTGTGCACCATGCTAGGGGGCCAGCTGAGAGACCAGTGTGGCAGAGAGCATTCAGCAGAAGAGGATGGGAGATGGTGTCAAAAGCCTTTGAGAGGTCGATGAACACTGCACCAGCTAGGGAGCTGGTATCCAAGGAGGAGTGTAGGAAGTTGGAGAATTCAATTAGTGCAGTGCTGGTACTGTGACCAGCACGGAAACCATGTTGCTCTGGGCATAGATGTTATGCTTAGCCAGATAATCAGTGATTTGAATGGCCACCACTTTCTCCAGGGGCTTTAGAGAGGGGAAGGATGGGATTGGCGGTAGTTGTTGGCCGACGACCTGTCGCCTTTATGAATGGTGTGATTATGACTGTTTTCCAAGCCGTGGGAAATTGTCCCAGGCAAGCGATCGGTTAATTAGGCTGGTGAGTGGGGCAGGACTTCATCTAGCACCAGCCTGAGGATACTGGGGTCCAGTGAGTCACTGCAGGGACTGTTGCTATTCAAAGCTTTGATTAGGATGGGTCTGGCTTCCCAGGCGGAAATCTTGCGCAGGTGGAAGCTGGGGTGCTGGAGGACAGGGAGAGGTTGGTTGGGGGGAGGGTCAAAGAAATTACTAGGGAGGACTGAGCTAAGGTCAGTGAAAGCGGTGTTGAGCCAGTTAGCTATGGTGGCAGGCTCGGTGGTGGTAGTGCCATTGCTAGTGAGCTGGGATGGGGCAGGGGAGCATGATTTTCCTTTTAGTTGTTTAATATTATCCCAGAAAGTCGGGCCGAGCTCAGGAGAGAGAGTAAGGGTGGCCTGTAATGAGTGCCTTGGCTTTCGGACGCCCAAGAGCACTTATTCTAGGCTGCATTGTAAGCCTGCCTATCAGACAGCTGACCCGTTTCAGTGGCAAGGTGCCAGAGGTTATCCCTATTTCTTAGTAATTGTAGAAGGGCAGGGCTAACCCAGGGTGCATTCTGCTTTTTAGATTGGATTTTGGTGAAAGGTGCAAAGAGATCACAGGCCATGTTGAAGGTGTGTGTGAAGAAGGTGTGGGCAGTGTCAATGTCGGTTGCATGATGAATGGGGGACCAGTTTATCTGGGTGAGGAATAATTTAAGTTTTTGCAGCCCACCAGGGAGGAGGCGCCTGCGGAGGGTGGTCTGGGCTTTGGGTTTGGGATTGGGGACCGCCCAATGAAATAGGATATGAGAGTGGTCACTTAGGGAGTCTGGTAGAACCTGGATGTTTTGGATTTTTTGGGGTCGGTTGGTTATAATAACATCCAGAAGGGTGCTGGTTCCTCTCTTAGGGTTTATTCTCATGGGCTGGGTCACGAGTTGCATCAGGTCTTGGGTGGCAAATGAGTCTCTGATAGTGGAAGAGGAGGTGCTGAGCCAATTTACATTAAGGTCCCCAACTAGGATTTGTTCTGCCTTATGGTGGAGGGAGGCCAGATAGTCAGTTAAAGATACCAGGGCCGGGTGCTGGTTCTTTGGGGGAACGTAGGCCATGGTGAGATAGAGAGGGCCCCTAGAGGGGTCCGGGGTGAGTTTGAGGGTAAGAGCCTGGGCCCCATTTACAAGGGCAGGGGTGGGGAGTGCGTGTCCAAGTATTGTGTCCCTAGTGTAAATTGCACAGCCTCCCCCTCATTTGCCTACTCGGTCCTCCTGGTATAAGGTATAGCCTGGGAGGGAGACAAATGAGTCAGTGGTGGATTTGGACAGCCAGGTTTCAACCAGGGCTATGATGTCTGGTTGATGAGCCATGGCCCAGCACTGTAGGGCATCAAATTTTTTCAGCAGGCTGCATATGTTCATGGAGGCTATTTGGAGACCAGTGGGCGGTGAGTGGGTGGGAGGGGCAGGGCCTGGGTTGGGATGTATGTTCCCTGTCAGGAGGTAGAAGGAGGAGAACTGCTCTGGTCAGAGGGTGGCAGATGGAGAGTTCGCCCGGGAGGCGATAGGGAAGAAAGGGGTTTTGTAGCACAGGGGTGGGTAGGGCAGCACAGGCAGAGAAGGCTTGTGTGATCAGATGCCCAAGGGAGCAGGGGGGAAAGGTAATGTCCGGATGGGGGGTGAGGTGGAGAGCAGCATATGGGGTGTGTGGAGGAGGAGGGAGGGGGAGGAGCAGTGGTATAGGAGGAGGGGAGGATAAGAGGGTAGGTAGGAGCACTGGAGTAGTGAGGCTGAGGGTTAACAGGGATAATAGGGTTGGTGGAAGGCAAAAGGAGGAGGAGGAGAAGAGAGAGGCAGGTGGGCAGGAGGTGCACATGCATAGTTGGTAAGGGTGAGAGAGCTGAGGTGAAGAGAGGTGGGGGAATTGGGATGATAGAGGGGGAGATAGTAGTGAGAGGTCACCTCTAAGTGTGGTTGCCGCTTTGGTACAGTGGCAGAGCTGGTGCCTGTGGTGCACAAGGCACTAGGTTCAAGACTTGCCCAGGTTAGTAGGAAGTACCCCAGACAGTGGTTGTAGCAGCAGGGAGCTGGGCTCAAGGTCTGCCGAAACAATCAGGCAACAATTTAGCAGTGTTTGAGGGTTAGTGTTTTTTAGAGTTTGAAATCCTGCAGAAATAATAGACAGGTGTGTTAGCTGAGTGGTGGAACTGCTGACTAAGACAATGAGGGTGCAGGGTTCAAAGGCAGCAAGAGAGAAGTGGCAATCCCCGTGTTCAGGCTCCGCTGCTGGGCAGAGTACTACTGGAATGTTTGGTTTACCCGGATGATCTCATTGTGTTTGGAAGAGCCTGGAGGAACATGGGTAAGACTGCTAAAGGTTCTAGATTGACTGGAAGAGTTTGGGCTCAAACTCTTAAATGGCAAATGCCAATTCCTTCACAGTTCAGTCAAGTATGTGGGATATATTGTATATATTGTATCAGCTTAAGGCATTCAAACAGGTTCAAGAAAAGTCAAAGCCCTAGCTACTTTGGCTCTAACCTCAAAACCTGAAGGACTTGCAATGCATCCTATGTTTCTGTGGGTTTTACATGCATTTCATTAAAGATTATACCTGAGTAGTGAGGCCACTACTGAATTTGATACAATGCTACCCACTCACCAACAAAAGCAAAAAGACCTCAGCCACTACTGCTGAATCCAAACCAAATGTTAACCCATCTGAGCCATATGGGCAATGTTGGAATGCTGAACGTGATAAAGCCTTTGAAGAAATAATTTATCGACTGACTCATGCCCCGGCACTAGCTTATGCAGACCCTGAGAAACATTACATTTTGCATATAGATACCAGTTTCAGTGGTCTTGGGGCAGTCCTCTACCAAAGATATCCAGAAGGATTACGTCTAGTTGCTTTCACCAGTAGAAGTCTAAACAGTGGTGAGTGAAAATATCCTGTGCATAAGTTAGAGTTCCTAACTTTCAAGTAGGCTATCGTGTACCACTTTCATGAATATTTTTATAGGGCACACATTACAGTCAAGACTAACAACAATCCGCTGACATGTGTGCTAACTACTGCAAAGCTTGATCCTGCTGGACACAGGAGGCTTTCAGCATTGTCAGCTTATGATTACTGTGTGGAATACAGGCCTAGACTGAATCACATAGATACTTATGTGTGCTCTCAATGCACAACAGCATCCACCACAGACAAAAAAGCATGGATACAAATTCCAGAACAAACTGTAAAAGTTCTATGCAAAAAGTTTGACACAGACAAGCAGCCTTCTACAGAAAATGCCATTGTGGACAGCCTTGGTGCTTCTGGTGATTGTCTCTCAACTGCCTCTTGTAACCTGGCTGCTCTGGACTTAAACTCATTGCCACAATTGTCTCCACAGGACTTGCAAAAAGAACAAGGGCTAAACCCAAGTGTTAAGATATTGTCAACACCCTGAAGAAGGGGTGCCACCCAAGTAGTCTCAAATAATCCAGATGTGAAATTCTTACTGTGACTGTTGCCAAGACTCAAAATGATCAACAATTTGTTGTACTGAGAAATTTAAGGCTCACCAGGGTTCCCTCATCTGCAATCGATCCTGCCATCAAAGTTCAAAAAAGTGGTACTCTGTGCATTGCATAATGACATGGGACATTTAGGAAGTGAGCTTACATTGGACTTGGCTTGTGCTTGTTTCTATTGGCCACATATGGGCAGTGACATGGAACAATACTATAAAAATTGCAGTAGATGTGTCCAGCGAAAAGCTTTACCACAGAGGGCCACCCTTCTGGTCAACATAGTGACAAATGCACTTACAGTATGGAACTAGTGTGCATAGATTTTCTAGGTTTGGAATCTGACTTAAAGAACATTTCAAATATTCTGGTAGTCACAGACCATTTCTCCAAATATGCCCAGGCATACCCAACCAAGATCAAAAAGCCTCCACGGTTAGCAACATCCTAGCTGAGAAGTTTTTGTGCATTAGAGGCCCCACACAGAATCCACTCAGACCAAGGGTGGGATTTCAAAAATCATCTAGTAAAAGAACTGTTGTTATGGGGGATCAGCAAGTCTCGCACAACTCGTTATCACTCACAAGGTGATATACAGCCTGGGAGGCTCAATCATTCAGCTCTTGACATGTTGGACACCTTGGACTGTAAGAATAAAAGTAAATGGAATCAGCAAGAAAGTGCTTTTTGTTCACACTTACAACTGCACCAAAGTTGATGCTACAGGATTCTCGTCTTACAGCCTAATGTTTGGTCGGGAAGTCAGACTCCCTGTAGATTTGTGTTTACATGTCTCTGCCAATAAGGCTAGGCCAGACACCTATTTGCAATATTTTCAAAGACTGAAAGACTAATTAAATTCTGCTTACAAGCTGGTCACAGATGCCACAGCCAAACAAAACAAAGCCAACAAAGAGAGGTATGACAGACAGGTAAAGGCACAAAAACTGCTGCCAGGAGACCTTGTATTGTTGTAAACTTTAGGAATACCTGGGAAGCACAAAATCACCGACAGATGGGGCAGCACCCCCTATGTTGTGGTTGAGAAGATGCATGACTAGCCTGTCAACAAAATTTAATCCTGAAGGAGATTCAAGTGGGTTCCAGACCATCCATCGCAATCACTTGCTATCTGTTAGGCAAATGGTTACTAATGTTGACAATGACCTTATACAACCGCCAAAGCTCCTACAACTAGATCTGCTATGTGCAGACCCAGGCACAACAATGAAAAAAGCAATCTGAAACTGTTCTGTCAAACTCGATGAGCAAGCGGATCAAGAGGGTCTGGACTGTGCGTCAGAGGGAGAAGTATATTATCCCACAGTTGGAACAAGTGGAACAACAAATAATGTTACAGACATGCCTACTACAGAGCCTCCAACACCAACAGATGACTCTGTGACAACTGTAGATGTATCGTTGGATGAAGTGCCAGAGGAAGAAAGTGGAGAACCTGTACAGCCTGAGAAAATAGCTGAAATGCCAGAGGAAGTCATGGTGCCCACTTTGCCTGAGAATGTCTCATTGCTGGTCAATGAAACAGGGAGAGCTCACCCGGATGCTAAAGAAGTGTCAGTGCCATCTCGTCACTCTGAAAAAACTGTCAAGTCATTGCTGAAACTCACTTATGACTCTCCAGGAACTCCCGCTGACTTACCAATACAAGTGGTACACAAGGACATATATGGCACCCTTAGATCTTTACCCAGAATTGTCTTTTGCCCATCCAAAGCCAAACTACCCAGAGCAGGTAATGCTGTAAAAAGTAAAAGGAGAGTTTAAAAAATGTCAATATTGTATTGTCTATAACTGTAGCTTTGTATGGTCATAAAAAATACTTATTCTTGCAGTACTGCAACTTATCTTTATGACAGCTGCCTACAAATTTGAAAGGCCTCTTAGTAGTTGTTCCTTGTTACTGTTTAGATAGTTGCTTTTGTCTAGACTAGAATGTATTGAATGCCTATGCAGTTAGGAGTCAATTGTCTGGTTAGACTATGCATCTTAAAATGCGCTGGCTAACATTTATTGGTACCTGGACTTGGTATGGATGCCAAGTGTTTAGGCAGAGGAGAGAGTAACCCCCCCCCCATGGTTGGGGCTTACCTTAGTTTTCCACTCAACCGCCTGATCCTGCCAGTCCCAGTCTTGGTATGTTCCTCTTGTTGTGCTCCTGCCAGCCCAGTGTTATAATCCTGGTGGGGGACCAAAGGAGTGAGGGGTTTTATGTAAAACTGGCAGTTCAGCAGTACAGGTCAGGCTAGAGCTTCAACGAGCGCCGCACAGCTCAGTGTGCGTATGTTCAAGCTGTCTCCTGCTCAAACCTGTAAGCTGGTGGCTCTGCTCACACAATCCCTGAAATCGCTACAGTGCTCAGTGTTAAAAAGCGGCATGTTGGCTCTCTTCAGTGGCCCCTTTTGTCCACTCTGGCCTCAAGGACAATAGCAACAGCAAAGGGTGCTTGGAGACACATGGGGGGGGGGCGGGAATAAAACTTTGAAAAAGCACTTTTTAGTGCTATTACTTTGAGAGTGCTATAACTTTAAGACCAGCCAAGGCTGCAATGTCTACATTGCTCTGCCTGCCTCCTGGGGGGGGGAGTGCTATAGCGCTCACAACAGGCAGGGAAGTCCCTGTCAAGTCCCACTCTGCCATTGGACAACAGGGTAGGGGGGCAGTTGACAGAACTTGGGGGCAATATATGTTAAAACAATACTGTTTGCCTGCAAAATAAAGTTAAAGCTGGGACATTAAACTGCCAGAACTGCAGCAGCCATCTTTGCTACCCGTGACACTTTTAAGTAGCCAATAGGAGATCGGGGAGTCCAGAGGACTACAGCAAGGGGGCTCCTGGGAAAAGAAAAGGACTGTGCCGTGACACTTTTTCGTCCAGCCAATCAGGCATCAAGTTAACATTTATACTAATTTTGTGGATTAACAGCCTGCTGGACCAGTGGGATGCTGCCCTGATCTCACTAGACCCAGAGGACAGATCCAGCCTGGGGCAGTCCAGCTGAAGATTCCAGAGAGTGTGAAGGGCTCAGACTGTGTTCCTGCTAAAAGCAGATGGCCTGCCTGGGGCTTCCACAGCCACTAGCCCCAGAAAGGCTTACTTTGTATCCAATATCTGGAAACAGCTGCTAACCAGAATTAAAGTTCTGTTTTGCAGAACTGCTCCTGCAGAGTGCTGCAAGACTGTTTCCGGCTTACAGACAAAGGAGGTGATCCAGGTCTGCTAAAGTACGATAACTGAGCCACAGCTCCTAGTCTGCAGTGCAAGTGAAGACAGTGTCTGTGAGATTCAAGAGGAAGTCTCCAATCCAGTGGATGGTCTGGGGGATCTGCCAGTCAATGCAACCACTGGGTGCTGGCTACTGTCTCACCCTGAGGGCTGGATGCTGGGATGGGTGTGTGAGGCGTGCGACCCTGATCCCTACAACTGGTCATTCCAACTGTTTGCCAGAGAAGCAGAAAACGGGTTCAAGACTAAGAGGCAAAAGAGACTGCAATCCATCTAGTCATTCAAGACCTGCATCCAGATCCAGAGCACCCCATAGCTGCAGCCTGAAAGATCTGCAACCTGAAAAGACTCAGAGACTGGTAACTCCAGAATCATGAGTAACGTCTGAGCTTGCCCCCACCTGGGGAATTTGTAAATAGTTTTTCTCAAAGGCTACTGTTTTGGCCGTCATGCCACGATTTGCAATTGGGTTTGGGTTTCTTATTTGTTTGAAGTGCACCAATGCCGGCCAACATCTGCACCACCATCATGCCTGCATTGGTTCAATGGCAAAGATATTGGAAGCTCCCACTTAGTAATCTGGGGAACTGGTATCAGTTGGGAAGTGGGCTGTACTGTGCTGGTGGAGGTGGGCACAGCGGTTGTTATTGTTTATTTTAAAACAGTTGAACAGTTATTTATTCCTGAATCCCCTATCCCCCATCTCTACCCTGTTTATTAAATAGTTTATTGTTCTGTTTAAGATTGTCTCATGAGCATATTATTTGTGAGCATATTAAATGAGATAGCTAATAATTCCATGAGTATTGAAATATTGATATTGTTTCTGATATTCCACGTGTGGGGTGACTGTGCAGGGAGATGGGTAGGTATGGCATCCCAGGGGGTTGTACCAGTTTGTCACCAGGGCCACTTAAATTTGACTCTGTGTGGAGGCACTGCACTATTTGCTACTCTGTTGGAAACAAACCCCCCCCATTTAGGAAAAACAGAGCCCAAGCTCCTCAACCTTGACTGAGCCCGTAAGGCAGACGTAGTAACTGTAACATCCATGGTGGCCCGATCACATTTGGAACCTATGTTTCTTTGCTCCCACCTCCCTCCTCCCTCCTCTCCTCCTCCAAGAGCTTACTTCTCTCCTTAGGGCTCCTTCCTACGGAACCTTATGCCAAAATAAATTATGTTCCCCTAGCACCTTTGGGCGTGACACTCTCCTCAGGAGTGTTCCTTTGTCTTTACAGTACCCTGACAGTATAGTAGTCAAATAGAGGACAGAGCGCATGAATGGCCAAATCATCTATGTATAACAGTCACACAACCCAGTTATAACACTAGTCATTACTAGGGAACCAACATAACTGGGCCTAGTTGGTTTCAGAATTGGGGAAAGTCTGACTTGGACTATAACAAATTGGGGAAAGTATGAATATTTATTGGTTGTACAGCTGGAAAATAATCAGAGCTTCTATTAACTGGTGATGACTGGACCTTCCCTACTCACTGCAGCTCTAACTCTACTACAGCCCCTATGCTTTATAGCCACACACCACATACATGTCAGTGTACTCTACCAGTGGGAATGACCTGTCCACTGACCATGTAGGAGGATTTAATATGGCTGTTGTCATCATGGCATGTGCATGGTGACATTTAATTAAGCCCAGGAAAAGGACAGCACAAGGAAGGGATGGGGAGGGTACATGGCATAGATTAGGTTTAAAATAAACACAGCAGGGCTTGAAAAGAAGTAAAGTAGTGAAACCGAAGAAAAATGAGCCCAGTCTTTGATATCCAAAGAACTGAAATAAATAAGCATTCCATTTCTATCAAAGATTTGTTCTGCTCTACTAACGCCATCTAAGCCACAGACAAATCCACTGTTAGCTGCCTCACACAAACATACCAAGATACTTGCTACTATACTGGAAGTGAGCTGCTGAGTGAGTGTGCAGTGACTAAGCAACCAGGCTCAGCATTGATTTCAAAAGGATTCTGAAAACAGTATTTTAGCTTTACATCTTAACTCATTACTTCCAACAGTTCCATTTCATGTCTGGACCATTCACTGCTTAACCTGATAAAAAATGGCCTCCCAGGATACAGTGAGTTAAAGTAACACAGTTGGCCTTTGCCCAAAGGAAACATAAATATTTTGGAAGCAGCAGTATCTTTGTGGGCAGCTTTCACATGACTCTTCACTATGACAGGTGTTTATCAAAGAAAAATGTTTAGTACAATAATCACGGCTTGCGTTTTGATACCCAATAATGCCTCTGCCACAGAAGGTCAGAAAACTTTAACACATTGCTCCATTACTCGAGTCACAGCATTAGAGATATATTTTCTTTAATTTTTTTATATTATATTGATGGATTTAGATTCCCATCCAGAACCATATTCTTGTATCTCTATTCTATAGATTTATAAGCCAGCTTTACTTACTGTCATTAATCAAACCTGCTGTCACCTGGCTCTTTGCACTCACAGTTGTGAGCATGGAGGATGAAAGTATTGGTTTCTCAAGCCAGCCCAACAGTGTCTGATGTCCACAGCTGCCCTTTTTTTATGAACCAGCTGTTTCACACCTAAATGAGATACTGGAAGAAAGAGTATCCTCTCTGCTTGAAAACCCTCTCACCTTCAGTAGGCAGCCATCAACTGCATTTGGGAACTCCTGGTCTTCCTTGTACTGAAGGCCAACTTTTCAGGCTCCTTGGTGTGCTCTAACGTTTAGAAAGTTAAAGATACACTGAAGTTATTAAGAGCCATGCTGTAGAGTTACTCTACTTTGACTCCAACAAGAAATTTGACTCAGTGCCAAATCAAAGGCTGCAAAAGAAGATGTGGGATCTGTTAACAGCAAAGGAAATAGTAAGGTTGGTAGGGAGTTGGTTGAAGTGGAGGCAGCAAAGTGTAATGGTGAATGGTGTCAGATCAGTGGAAAGCGAGATCACTAGTGGAGTAGCACAGAAATTTGTTCTGGGCCTAGTAATCTTCAATATGTTCATCAGTGACATGGGAGAGGGAATCCAGGGCAGGTTGTGTCTATTCTGAGATAGTACTAAACTCCGTGAAAGGGCTAACAAGAGGGAGGGGATAAGGAAGCCACTGAAAGACCTGCGAAGGCTGGAGAATTGGTCCAAAATCTGGCAGCTGAAATTCAATGCCAAAAACGTGCAAAGTTATTCACTTAGGGAACAAAAACCCCAGAATAGATTATTAGATGGGGAGTAAGTACACAACACTGAAGTAAAGGGACCTGAGAGTCAACATTAGTGACTTCCATAAACAAACTAGTCAATGTAACAAGTCCCACAGTTAGCCTAACAGGATGATGGGGGTGCATCGGGAAAGAGTCAACCACAGAAGGCAGAAGGTATATTTACCAATGTATAGATCACAAGTGCTGCCACACCTGGACTACTGTGCCCAGTTCTGGAGGCCCTCACTTAAAAATGACAGGGATAGGTGAATAGAGAAGGTACAACATAGGATAATCAAGATGATTCAGGACTAGGAGGGCAGATCCTATGAGGATCAGCAAAAGGCACTGAACATGAATTCACATGAAACCAGAAGAGATAGGGGAATATAATGTAATCCCCCTACAAATGAGGGTTCTTAAATGTCTTCCTGGGTCTGCCTAAATGCCCACTGTCAGGCTGGTGTTCTGTGTCCTAATAGAGTTACAAATGCTTGCATGAGAGTGCCATTAGCCTCCTTGCCTATCTCTTTAAGAGCTGCCTATCTCGTAGTGTATAATTAATCTGGGTGGGGGTTGAGTGTTCCTAAGCTCAAGTCCCTCCTGGGCTGCCATATAATTGCTCCAATCTGCCATTGCTAATTGCACAGAGGGAGCTCTATTAAGAACTGTGACTGTTTGCTGATTATCTGCATTAATAATAATGATATCGTAGTTTGTTTAACCTGCCTTCCTTTGCAACATGGACTTTTCTGTTAATCACCACCATCTTGGTTCGGGACTGCCAGTTGGGACCAATCAGTACTTTTGGGGACCCTAAAATGGAGACTGTCCCCAGGGGTCTCGTGGGAGTGAATTTCTGTATGAATTATAGTTTTTACTGTTTGGCACCTAAATGGACCTGGAAGGGGAACCCCTGCTGTGACAGATAGATGAATCAATGAATCAAACCTTTTAGATCACTGGGAAAGTCCTGAGCTGCCTTCAGCAGTGAGTGAGTGTGAGTTTGGAGTTGAGAGAGTGAACAACTTGAGTGATTCGAGCAGCTGCTCCTGAGTGATGCATAGGGGAAATTGGCAGGAAGGCTGTGTCTGGCCTGCCTACTACCATCTTCCCAAGTGAAGACACCTTGAGCCTGGGAATCGGACTTTATCCAAAATTGCAGTTTTGTGTGATCAGAACCTGAATGTGACAAAGTAAAATTCGCCTGAAGTGGACCGAAAATTTGCCTCGGTGTGATCGGCCTGTCAGGACTTGAGACTGCTGCAGAGCATATGGTTTGTGCAGAGACACTGTGAATAGCAACAGGCTTGTCATCTGAACTGTGGTATTTACTTGCTTTTACTATAAGTGTGCTGAATGTGGAGTGTGGGTCGTGATTTAGTTCCCCACCTTACTTAATGTGTCACCTTGCTGGAAGCTGCATCCAGTACTTTACTGGACTGTATCAGAACTGTTCACCTAGTCTGGGCCTCACCATCTCGGACTAGATTGCCGCTCATGCTGCAGAGAATCATCCGACAAGAAACCAGCCTGGGGATTCATCTCCCTGCTCAACACCAACGAACAGGAACGACACCACAGTGCATAATGTGGACCCTGCTTCTCCTAGCAAACCAGTACTTCATCCTGAGGTCTCCATTTCATCCATCTTGCATCCTGAACTGGGTAGTGTGAGTAAACACCAGGGTAACTCCCTGCAACAAAGCTCAAATCAAAGTGTGTCAACTGATTTAATTGTTGTTGCTAATCATTTCAAATTGAGCAATCCGGCTCTGGATTACAAATTAAGGGTTAAACTGCATGTTGTGTTTTCTTCCTTGCAAAGGGCCCCAATAACAGTTGCAATGCTGGCCTACCCTGGGCAATGCTTCAGGCTAGGCTGTAGTTCCAACTAGGTACCCAGAGAGTGTGTGTGTGATTGTATCACAGGGACCTTTGAGTGCACACTTTATAACCTGAATCAATCAGATCTAGAATCAACCACAAGATTACTGCCCCTCCCTTGTTCACATCCCCCTAATAAATCAGATCTAAATCCTTTTGCATCTAAACTGGCTATGGTGTACCTCTGTATAGAAAGTACTGTGTAATTGTTGTTTACTGTTACAGGTCTTGTTTTACAGGAGGCCTCCAGGGTTGTTCTAGATAATCCAACCCTGGTAGTAAGTGTGTTACAAGAGGGGTTAACAGTGCATTACATTGTGTATTGGGATTGTGTTATTTCAGACTTGCTTTCGACACTACAGGGGAAAGGGGGGGGGTATCAGTGTCCCAGAGGGCTGTACCCAGAGCGGTTATGCTGCCATTAACCCTGTCCTCTGGGTGGAGACAACCTTCTCACGAGCTCAGGCCCCTCAACCTGCAGTTAGTCACGCAGGCAGGGGTAGGATCCCTTGGGATAACGCCATCTAGGGTTTACAATAATAAAAACCTTCAAGTTCCTGAAAGAAGGCAGGCGTGGCTTGCCTACAATAGGAATGGCTGCCTGATTATATAGCTCCACTACTCCAGATTTAAAAATCCACCTATATATCTGTCAAAATGAACAAAACTTGGCTACATGGGCATATAAAGGTAGAATAATACTCACTGCTACCAAAAATCAACTTTTGAAGACCACACCTGGACTGGATCTGGAGGAAATATGGGAAACAACTTTTGCCATGAGTCTGGGCCCTGCGAGATATCTGATTCCCAAGATGGAGTTACCTCTTCCCCCAAACATGGAGGCCAGCCTGCAAGAATTCAGAGGGATGTTCAATCAACTATTGACTCATATCAGCAAGCTCAAACTGTCAGCACACCATACTGCAGAGGACATAATTACTTTATCACAGAATGCAAATGTGAATGAACAAATAATTGCTGATACTGAGGACAAAACGTTGTGTTTAGAGGTTAACATCAAGGAACAGGACCATACAATCAATATTCTCTGGAAGTGGGTTGAGGACTTAGAGAACCGCAGCCGAAGGAATGATTTGAGATTCTTGGGATTCCTGGAGGAATCCAAAGGCTCCCACACCATTGTCTTCCTCCAAAATGTACTACCAGGTCTACTATCTCACTCCTGGTTGAGCCTGATTGAAATTGACCAAGCTTACCACTCACTGGCCCCCAAACCAGCCCCCAGATCCTGGCTGCAACCCATCCTGGCCCAGTTCCTCCATTTCAGGCACTGGGAAGAAATCATAAATGCTGTCAGGGAAAAGAAAAACTTGCTCTGGAGAAGGCAAAAAACACAAATATTCGCTGACTATACTCAAAAGCTCTCTGAGCCAAGAAGAGTTTTCATTATAGCCCAGAGAACTTGTGCCATCCTCAGGATTTCTTACTAGGGCTCATACCAATCCAATAACTCACCTGAAGTGGCTGAACAATTCCTGGCAGCTCAAGCCCCAGAACTGGATTGGAGAAAATTAAGAGACTCTCCCACGCTATGCAGCCAATGGAGCCGCTACCCTTCTCCACAGCACTCGGCCAACAATGGATACAACTTGACCAATCACCTCAGAGGCAATCCTGAATCAGCTCCACAGAACATGGAGGTTGAGCCATGGACCCCGGCCCCCAAGAGCTGGTGACAAAACCGGAGAAAGCTGCCTGAAGAGGGGAAATATCTAAATAAATCCCCCAGGTTCTGCTCAAGGAGCCACAGTAAAAGTGAAGATTTGGTCTCCAACCCTGAGTTCGAGGAGGCGACAGACACTAATAACAACTATGCTGTGCTGCAGGACTTGCCCAAAGAATATTCAGAGCAAACAACTCCGCAGAGAAATCAGCAACCTGAAAGGCCCCCCTGCACATTGTGATGATGAGGCGGCCCAGCCTGGTCCAAAACATGAGGGCTCCCTCTCTGGAAACAACAATGTGGGCACGATACTCCCGGCTGTCCCTCCATGGGCAGGAATGAAATCTGCCTGATGACAGCAGGGAAGAACTCTGCTGCCCAATGGATTGTTGATTTTGCAGTCTGTGCCACACCACAGGCTAACACACTGGAGGTAGGCCGCATTTGCCTAGATACAGGTCGCTCTGTGACATATGGGAGGTAACCCTTTCTTGCCTGTGGTCCCCCCCCCTTCCCCGGTGAACTTTCGGTGCATTGCTAATTGGTCTGGAGAAACTAATCCAGCATGAACATTCATGAAGTCAGCTGGGCTTTAGCAATCCACATGACAGAAGGTAAACACACTAAGTATGGACTAACTAATTTTATTAATGCATTGTTGTTGATGCCCAATAAGGGGAACACCTGGACAATTATGACAGGTGCAGATGGAGGGTAGCTCAGAGCTAAACACCCAAGAGGCTAGCTGCAGATAAATAATCCTGCAGCTATTGGGGGCTGAAACCTGTACCTCAAACATACTAATGGGGTAAGGGAAGGGGGAATGGATGGCCTCCACTACTACCTCTCCGGAGATGGGACAGGGAGGTCAGGGAAACAACATATATGTGAATCATTAGAGTTGAGTGAACCCCTCTCCCCATCCCGGACAGGCTAAGCTGATCCTCGGAACTTGCTCCCCTCTCTTCCACCTGTATAACCTCCTGCTAAGGCTGGGGAACAGGCAAACATAAAGACGATGGTCTGAGATACCAGCAGCACCCCATAATCCCCAATACAGGCATTCAGTGCAGAATGATAGAAGCACAGCCCATGACATACTGATAGCAGGCTGCTTCACAGAGAAACATACAACAGCAAAACTGTGTCAACAGATTTAAGGGTCCCTGCCCTGGGCATCACAGGAGAAACACCTAATAATCATATGATGTATTTGTTGAATCCCTCCAGGTGCCCCGGGAGAGGGCCATCAAGGGGCAATCTACAAATCTAGAGCAGTAATATAGAATCCCAGGATGGGGCTCTATGGCCCACTCACAATTTCACACTATTTAGTGGGATGGCACAACAGCTAAAGCCGCATAAACCATCATGGTGTACAGGTCTCTCCTACAGCTAAGAAACCTGCCATGATTGGTAGCATGTATAAGAAGATTATATATACAGAGTGATGCCCATTTTGTCTGCATGGGCATGACAATCTGAAGAGTGGTACACCCCAGAAGCATGTACACAGTAATGGTCTGAGATAGACCAAATGGTCCCCCTAGTAATGATTGCTGGTGTCTGGGCCACCGGATGACTGATGTGTGATGTGTGATGTGATGGTGGGTTTTTGTGAAGCGGTGGGGAAGGGAGGGAGACACCCATGGGATGGGTGTCAAAAGTCCTTTGAGTGTTCATACTATAGTATTGTTGTTATTGTTATGATGTTATTGTTTATAACAATAGATGTGAGGATGAGCATGGTAACTGGGGGAAGGGGTGGGTAATGTGGCATACTATGGGGGGGTGGGGCATTAGCTGGGACAAAGGGCTATGAACTGGCATAGCACAAGGTGTACTATCAGTCCTCATCCACCCATTATACCACACACTGGCCTACAAATGGAGAATAGGTTTGTGACCTGGAATGTGTGGGGTCTCAACTCCCACATTAAAAGGAAAAAAGTAATGCCTCATTTAAAAAAAAAACTGGGACCCCAGGTGGCATTCCTTCAGGAAACAAAGATAACCTCCACAGAGGCAAAGAAGCTCAGGATGGGATGGGTGGGGGAAGAAATTCATAGTGTGGCAGCATCAAGTAAAAGAGGTGTATCAATATTATTGCATAAGGATTTAGGTTGGAAAATCCTGAGGACCAAATGGGAGAAGGGTGGTAGGTGGGTGATGGCCGAAGCCCGTACACTGACTGGTCCACTGATTCTGCTGAATTTGTACACCCCCAACCAGGATGACCCCATGTTTTTCCATGAGATCAATCAAATATTAACAGAGTTTAATGGGCAGCAGGTCTCTGTCCTAATTGGGAGGAGTCATTAACCTAACCATGGACCCATAGATAGATCGAAGAAAAGGGAACCTAGAACCACATAGACAAGCAGTGAAGGCAGTTCACACAATAACCACTGAGCTCTTACTTTTGGATGCTTGGCGCATCAAACATCCTGGGGTAAGGGATTATACATACCCCTCTGGTTCCATGTCATAATAGCCATCGCAAAATAGTGATCGCTATTATGGTGAGTCTATATTGCCGAAAAGCAAATCAGCGATATACGCTCCCAGGTGACCCGACATCCGGACAATTAAAAGCGTTTTTGTGGGAGGGCTGTACTCCCCCATAGAGTTGCCCTCACCCTCCGAATATAGGTTCTTAAGTCCAGGTGAGTGCATGTTGGGGAAGGGACAAAATCCTTATTTCACAAAAAATTAAGTGCTGCAGCCACAGGCAGCGGCAAAATTTCCAACACTCCCTCCCGAACCCTGTACCTGCTGCATCTGTGCTAGCCACCCACACCACCACACAGCTAGCTTGGTGGCAGCAGGTGCACCAGTCCCCTAAAACTCCTTCCCCATCCCTCCCCTTCCCCTCACTATCCCCCCTCTTCTTGTCGCCCTTTACTAACCTCGTGTCCGCTTAGGGTTGCTACCTTTGCAGGGTAACCCAGGAGGAAAGCACTGAATAGGAGTAACCATTTTGACAGTCACTCATATTCAGTTGCCATCCTCACTGGATACCTCTCTCCACAGTTCATGGATTGGCTAGTAGACTGGATATGTGGCTCCTAACACACATCTGCTACAAACCGGTTGCACAGATACACACCCACCCCATTATAATATTGGACCATGCCCCAGTAGAGACGAAACTGAGAATTGGCCTTGAGCCCCCACAACCCCTGTCATGGTGACTAGACCCCGTATTATTAGAAGACCAGCAATTTCTTAGATGAGGCAAAGCAGAAAAGGCCCCATTATGGGAGGCGAATGGCTCTGGGGACGTCTCAGACTCCACTTTATGGGAAGCATATAAGGCTAAACTAAGGGGCCATATTATGGCCTACACCTCTTGGAGGTGGAAAAAAAAGAGAGGCTGGGCAGTCAGCCTTGGAGAAGCAACTTAACAATTTAGAAACACGGTACAAGGCTAGCAACACCTGGACTCCTGACCCTACCCTACTGGAGCAGTTGAATAGCACCCGTGTCCAACTTAATGCATTCCTCATGAGGAAGGCCAAACTGGCACTTAAAAGGGTAAGTTACTCATATTGGGAGGGAGGGGAGAAATCTGGGAAACTATTGACATACAGACTTAAAAGCAGAACTACGGCCAGAACCATAATGGATTTAAAAGACTGTAAAGGTAACATGATATGCTCACAAGAGGGCATAAGCAAAATTATGTCCAAATTCTATGAACTGCTTTACGCATCCCCTAACCCCCTGGGTAAGGGAGACATAGAGGCTTTTCTGGCCAAGCTCCCAATCCCAAGAGTTCAACCCAAGGTGGCCACCACCCTAGAGGAACCCATAACAGAGGCCGAAACCCATCAAGCCATTCAGTTTCAGTTTGGGATTAATATCTTTGAGTCAAGGACTCATTTTCAAAGGTTCCACGCCAATTGTTAAAAACAGACATAACAGTGTAAAATACAGTGTTAACAGTGAAAGAAACATTGAATCATATACGCAACCAGTAATAGAACAAGTCTGAGGTTTTACACATCAATTTAGTACTTAATTACACAAGCCTGATTCAAGGAAAGAGAAGGGGGGTGGGGGGGTCAGCCAAAAGGTGGCATCATCATCAGAGGAGGGGGGAGGAGTGTTCAGCCATGAGGAGACATTATTAGTTACAAGGGGATAGGGTAATGGGGGGTCCTGAGGAAGGAGACATTGAGTGGAGTGATAATTGAGGAAAGGGGTAGGTACTGGGAGACTGTTGGCTGAGTTATTACCACATTAGCACCAGCAGGTACAGGTCATTTTTGAGCCAAGGAAGTTTCTGAGCCCAGTTTTGAAAGTACTAATCTTGGGTTTCTCAGAGAGGTCAGTGGGTAGTTCATTGTACCACTTCAGTTCACTCCCTGAATCCCCATAAAGCCCCAGGAGGAGATGGGTACTCCGTTGACTTTTATAAGGATCTAAAATTAAAGATTTCCACGTACCTCAGGAGTATGTTCCTGGACTCCCTAACCAAAGGAATCCTCCTCCTCACCCTGAGGGAGGCAGTAATTACAGTTTTCCCAAAGAAGGGCAAGGACACAACAGCTCCTGGGAACTACCAGCCCATATCTCTTATTAACTGTGACACAAAAATCCAAGCCAAAATATTAGTGAGCAGACTTGAATATCACCTCGTAGGCCTTATTCACCCAGCCTTGAGCTAGATTTATAAAGGGCAGAATGGGCTTGGACCATCACAGAACCCTGACACTTATTCATCAGGCCTAGTTGTCCCCTCTCCCAATGGTGGTCCTAGCAATCAACTTTGAGAAGGTATTTGACTCAGTCGAATGGCCCTATCTGATGGCCATATTAGAAACAATGGGGCTGGGCCCCATGTACAGAGGTACAGAGACTGGATTACTCTTCTGTACTCAGCCCCATGGCAACAGTCCTGACAAACAGAACAAAATCAACAGCTTTCCCCCTATACAAGGGTATGAGATGGGGTGCCCTTTATCACCCCTGCTCTTTGTTCTTGCCATTGAACCCTTTGCAAGTGCCCTTAGGGAGGCACAAGATATACCACGGATGCAGATAGGTGACAATAACTTTAAAAACTTTTTATACGCTGATGATCTCCTGATCACCTCAAACTTTATCCCAATAGCCATTAAGGTGACCCTGAACTTACTATCTCACTTCACAATGGACTCGGGCCTGAGAGTTAACCAAATGTAAACAGAAATCCTACCCATGAATGACAAATGCAAGGAAATGGGGTTTAAGGCAGAGGGGTTAAAATGGGCCCCAGATGGTATAGCATACCTGGGTGTGACCTTAAACAAGAACATCCAGAAACTTATAGATGCTAACTTTGCAACTCTACTACAGTCACTGAGATGGGAGCTGGACCATTGGAGGGCCCTCCATCTTTCAATGGCCGGCAAAATTGACTCAGTCAAAATGATGCTAGTCCCTCGGCTACTATACCTCCTAGCACATCTATCACTGCAGATTCCTTCTAAGTGGTTCCACAAAACTGATACCCTAGTAGGGTGATTTATATAGGAAAGGGCTTGCCCTAGGATCAGTAGACAAAAACCTAGGTAACATTGGAGCAGAGGAGGGCGGGTTCTGTCCTGGTTCCAGGGATACCACATGACCTTCATCACAGTTCAAACTACACAATGGTTCTCACCCATTAGAGTGGAATCATCACCTGGCTCCAGCTAGAGGCCACACTAAGCACTGCTCCTTCACCAGTGGTGTGGTTGTATTAAAAGAAAATCCCGCAGCAACAAATATCCCCAGTGATAGCTATGTCAGTACAGTACTGGATAAAAACACATAAAATAATAATAATAATAATAACAATAACTTTATCTGTATAGCACCTTTCAAGTTATCAATGCACTTTAACAGTGAAAAGATAAAACAAAATACAATAAAACATAACTAAATGCAAATAATAATAAAATTCATAGCTTCAGTAAAATCAGACAGAATAGGCCTGGTGCCATAAGTAGGTTTTTAAGGCCTGTTTGAATCCCCCCACAGTTGCGCACTCCCGAAGCTGATGGGGTAGAGAATTCCAAAGGGCTGAGGCCGCATACATAAATACACAAGCCACTGATTATTTTTTTTTATATATACTTTATTTTTATTAGTTTGCAATGTACAATACATTGTAAAATACACATCTCTTGGTTACAAATATAGGAATGATCTTCAATTACAGCATGGAATGATAGGATACAATATTTGACATCCTTTGCTACCCCATGGGAGGGGACTGTATATTTTATCAATATACCAAGTACAAGTAATGGTTCCATTATATGACCCTTGGAGCATGCTTATGGACTGAAGCGATAATCATACAAGGAATTATACCCCCCAGGTGAAGAAACTCACCCTATAACACCAAATGGTGTTTTATAGACCATAAAACAAACAAAATCAATAATGTTTTACTTTTAAGAGTAGGACATGTCATTTCAGAGGATCCATCCATAAAAGCTTTCCATCCCCCAAAATTTGTGCTTAATAATCACCTCCCTAAAATGAGAAAACAGAGAACAAGACATACATAACATTTCTGCATATATATAACCTCTTATTCTACTCAGTGCTAATCCCCTTTTTAACATTAGGGTAACTCTAGTCTAGTAAACCCCATCTTAATAGACAGTACAGTAAATATAAACAGCTAATAAATGTGCCTTATGGGTTAAAGAAGATTTAGCAGTTCTGTCCAGTTATTGCTTTCAATACGTTTTTTAAGACCATACTCTTACCTCACAGTACTAAGACAACTCTAAGCCTAGTCTTTGGGGTACAGTCAATCATCTTCATCAGATGAAGGCTCCAATCTGGTGCAATGGAAATCCTTTTTGATAAGGTCCAAATTCTACCCAGCCTCTTGCCCGCATAGTAAATCCTCAGCCGAGCCAGTTGCTGCAACACTTGCATGACTCCCAATACTCTCAGGCCTGCTCGGACACCATTGAATGCCTTCCTACGCTGTTGGGTTGAGTAACTCAGGTCAGGAAAGAGGTGTATCTGAGTGCCAACTGTCAACTTCAGCAGGGCCTTTATTTTAGCTGCTGCCAGGATTTGATCACAAACATGAGGGCCACTGGTAGTAATCATGATAGTGCATGGTAGATTTTCTGATTGAGCTCTCCTGGGAGTAATTCTGTAGGTTTTTAGGATAATCGACTGAGTGTCCAAATCAAGGTATTTGTTTAGAAGTGTTCCAACGTATCTCAAATAGTCAGAGCCTTCCGATTCCTCTGGTATTCCCAATAATCTTATAGTTGCTGCCCTTGCTCTGTTCTCTAGATTTTCCAGCCTGAGACGCAACAGTATCTTACAGGGAGGAACAGGGTGCAGGAATGCACTATTTTTAAGCGAAAAAGATGTTCCAGGACTAGAGGGCATGGGATGAAGTTGGAGGGAGGACGATTCAGAGGAAACATGAGGAAGAATTTCTTCACAGAACGGGTGGTGGACAAGTGGAACACCCTGCCAGAGGAAGTGGTGGGGGCTGAAACAATCACGGGATTTAAGAATGCATGGGATAGACATAAAGGAATTCTGGAGGTCAGGGGTAAGGGGCAACAGACTTCCTGGAAAACATAAACTGAACTTACAAACTTAAATGGGCAGACTGGGTGGGCCATAGGCCCTTATCTGCCGACACTGTCTATGTATCTATGTATGTATCTATGTAACAGTTTATTTTCATTAATGATACCAGCGACCGCTGCTGCCGATTTGTTCGCAGAATTGGTTGCTAATTTAGTTTCTGTAGTCAGCACGTCCATTCTGGTCTCCAAACATGTAAAGCGTGTTACCAGGGTCTCATCCTTCTTATCGAGGTCCCTGATCACTTGCAACAAGGCACTGATAGTCAGTTCAGGGGTTCCTCCTGCCGTGGTTTCTGTATCTATGCCATATGCAGGATCTACAGACTGCTGATTGTACTTTTTTCTGACTCCGCTGTGGCTGTGTGTTTTGTTCATCCCATTGTTCTATTATGCATTTGAAAGCTCCAACTGTAGGCAGGCTATTTCTCAATCTGATAATAGTATTTACTAGGTTAATACCTCTCAGTTATGTGATTTAAAATAAAATTGAGTAGAAAGATAGACGGAGCTCTCCGAGGACACGTCTGCTCTAGCTGGCTGCTGGCCACGCCCCCCCATCCCCAATGATTTTAAGGATACCCTTGGAATCTCTAGCAATCCCTCATCAGCCGAGCAGAGTGATTGCCTGGGGCAGTAAGGAACCAGTTGCTCTTTCAGGTAGACCAGGCCCCATCCGTGTAGGGGCTTTATAAGTCAAAAGTCTGACTTTAAAGGTGATCCACCACTGAATCAGCAGCCAGTGCAGTTCGCGCAGCACCCGGGGAGATATGACAAGCCCTGGGAGTTCCCATCAACAGCCAGGCTGCAGCATTCTGCACCAGCTGCAAGCAGTGGATATTGACCCCAGGTAGCCTTAGATAGAGGGAATTGCAATAATCAAGGTGCAAGGTCACAAAGGTATGAACCAGCATAGGAAGATTACCGGGCGGAAGTAGGTGCTTGACCCTGAAGATGTTCCTCAGATGATAAAAAGAGGACTTGATGACTGCCAACAACTGAGATCTCAGTGTCAGCCCATCATCAAGAATCACCCCCAGGTCCTACACCTGTTCAGAGGCAAGACACTGGGAGCCCCACAGGAAGAGTCCCATAGGCAAACCCACTCCCAAACCCTCTATCTGGCGACCCGGGTCCACGACCATCATCTCAGTCTTTTCTGAGTTCAACTTCAGCCAGCTGGAATTCATCCAATCCTGGATTTCAGCAAGGCAGTTATTAAACACCGAGAGTGGAGGTGAATGCGGGTTATGCCAGGGAGAATCCTGCTGTAAGCCCACTGCACATCCCGTGCCTCCATCCCTCAACAACAGGATCCTACATGTTTAGTATAAGGAAAAGATGTGCTCTTTGTACAACTTGAAAGAAAATGCTGTTGCCACCATTAAAATTTGTTCTACTGTCTAAGCGCTGTATGTTGTTGCCTATAAACAAGTAATGCAGGCTGCCTGGGGCCACCCACCCCTGCACCCAGCCATACCACCTCCACCTGCCCGTGCATGCCAACCCACCCACCCACCCTACCACACACACACACACACACACACACACATATACCCATATGGGGGCACCGGCCCCTGGACTGCAGATCCCCCCCACAAAACACCACCAGCCCACCTCTGTGTCCCCTAGCCCTGCATCCCAGTCCCTCTGGTGTGCTGGGCAGCATAAACCCCTCCCCCAACACATGCCCTCGTAACAATGCCCCTAGACCCCCGTACCTCCTCATCTGTTTGGGGCATAGCACGGCCAGCTGCACTTCCCAATTGCCATCTCCATGGCTGCTGGCCATGTGGACATCCACGGGGGAGTGCAGACTATGTGCCCCCCACCATGTAAGTGATCCACTGAAGGATCTGGGATAGGCATCCCACTGGATGCCCTCCCAGGTACGAATCTCCACCCATGGCCGACCCTCATTAACATGCATGTACACGCACGCCGGGACGGTGGGGCAGTGGACAGGTGGCCAGCAGTTGTGAATGCCACTGGTATGCACCTGTTCACAGGTGTGGAGCTCTGTGGGTAGGATACGCATCTTTGGCTCATAATTCCCTCCCATTAGAGCATAGGCCCCATTGTTTCTGGCACTTGTACCATGTTGTTTTCTATATTGCTTGCACTTTATTTTTAAAATGCTTCATTACTGGCATTTATGATTTATAATATTCCCTTCCCTTTTCCCTTGGTCACACCTGGAAATGAGCCTTGGTTCAGTGTGCCTCTCCCAGCTACCAATGTTCAAATACATACATACATACATACATCACTCAATAAATAAAGTGCTGCTGTCTTGTGGTCACTGAAACCGCAGGGTTCCACGACTGCTACTTTCTGAATCCTCTCATTGTTGGTAAGGATGAGATCCACCAGGGCCCCATACCATGTTGGGCCATGACCAGACTGTTCTAGGAATGCTTCCTGGTAGGCATCCACCAGAATCTGGTCCTAGTACTAGCAATGATGAGGACTTTCCAGTCCACACCTGGCATACTGAAATCCCCAACTACCACCACTTCCCCTAGAGTGGCTTTCTTTGTAAGGGTCTCTCCCATTTCCCTGTCGGTCACTGAGTTCTGGCCTGGTAGACTGTAGATCACTTTGATCCAGATTTGTTTCCCTCTCCCTCTTGCTGCCAGTACTCATAGGGTTTCCAATTCACCTGATCCCTTTAGACTATCAATTTCTATTGCTTAAATACCCTCCTTAACATACAGCACTACTCCTGCACTTTGTCCTATCCTTCTGAGTAATGCGTAGATTGGTATGGTTGTGCCCCACTCATGGTTTAAACTTAGCCATGCCTCTGTTACTGAGACCAGGTCATCCCCCCCTTTGTGACCAGTGCATTTTACTGCCCTGACTTCTAACATTGGCATATCCCATAATTCAACATTTCTCCCTACCCCTTTGTGCACTCTTTACATCAGCCTTGAGTTTGCTTGGTTCTTCTGAGTTCAATTGGGGGATGCCAGCAAGCCTCCCCTTCTCTGTATCATTTTGTATGTGCCTTGCTACTCTGACTCTCCCCTTACTAGTTTAAACTAGCAATGTGTTGTGCCCACTTTTCTCCCAGTTCCCTCCTGCCCTCCTTGTTGAGGTGCAAGCCATCTCTTTTGAACAACCTCTAACCCCTTCAGGTTGGGTCCCAGTCACATGGAACTGAAATCCCTCATCCCTGCAGCTACCCTTCAGCAAATCATTGAACTGAAACACATGGAAATGTTCCCTTTGTTTCAGGTATGACAACGATAGTACCTCAGCGAAGGTATGGTTGCAGTAATGAATAAAAAACTTAGAAAGTCAAGGTTACTGCTCCTGCACTCTCCTTTACTACTTTTCCCAGAGCACAGATGTCTGCATTCACTTTTTCCATACTTCACTTGCTCATATTATTCATGCCTACATACACAATCAGATCTGGCCTTACTGGCCCCTCTCCCATAAGTTCCACTACTCTGGCTATATGTTTGTCCATTGTTGCACAAGGATAACAGCAGACTGCCTCCTTGCCATCACAATTGAGACCCTGATCTCTTCCAATGCCCCTCACTATTGAGTCCCCCACTACAGGTACCTTTCTATTGCCTCTTCTGGGGCTTGGCAGAGGGTCCTCCAGTCTGCTCTTCAGCAGAGCCAGTCTGTTGGGCATGCTAGCTCCCTCCTCTCTTCTGGTGGAATGTTGGGGAATCTCCTGTTGTAACAGGGTAAACCTGTTGCTGATGCACAGTCTCAGTTCTTCAGGCTTGGGCTTCCTACCCACCTTCTTCTCTTATCACTTCCACTCAGTTCTGTCCAGCCTCCCTCATAAGCCTGAGATGGCCTATGAGGTGGATGTGGCAGCAGTACTCATGTGCCTGGTGGCTTTAGCTCTCAAGTGTCATATTTCAACCCTTTTTTTAAAGAGAGAAACAACTGCACATACCCCAGTATTACAAAGCATAATGGGAAGCATATGCAAATCCTCATGAAGGAATATGGACTGTCTCAATGTTAAGCAGAATTACATGGTGCTGAAAGACCTCACAGTACAATCAGCAAAAGCTGAGAACAGCAGACAGAGACACATGTTTTGGCCTTATTGGGACTCATCAGTGTGCAATATCAGTAACTCAGCCAGAGTGAGGGAGCCAGCCTTAGGAGGGTCTTATTTGTTTGGGCCATGGGGAGACCAAAGTAGAGAAAAGAAGAACTACAAAAGAGAAGAACTTCAGAGCAAATGATCTGAGGCAAGGGTTACCCTGAAAGGGTATTGGCCATATAGCCAAATTTCAAAGAGAGGCACAACTGCACATATCCCAGTAATGCAAAGCATAATGAGAAGCATATGCAAATCCCCATGAAGGAATTTGGACAGGCTCCACTTCAAGCAGAACTGCATAGTGCCAAAAGGCCTCATAAAGCAAACCACCAAAGGCTGAGAACAGGAGACACAGACACGTGTTTTGTCCTTCTTAGGACTCATAAGTGTGCAATATCTGTAACTCATCCCACAGGGAGTGAGTCAGCCTTAGGAGAGTCTTACTAGTTTGGATCATGGGGAACCCAGAGTATAGAAGAGAAGAACTACAAAAGTCAAGAATCACAGAGGTAACCTTTGCTTCAGGTCATTTGTGCTGGATTTCTTGTTTATAGCATTTCAGCCCCTGCAGTTTCTAGGTCTGCCCTCATCACCTGGAAACTCCTACAGCTGAGACAATGGCCAAACTCATAGACCACTCTGTTGTTTGCCATTATCCCACACCGTCTACTCGCACACCACATCCCAAAAAAGTGCCTCCTATATTGTGTCTTTCACAGTGATGTGGGAGTGTTGTATTTGTACTCTAAGGGCTATCCAAGTTAAGGAACTTCTAGGATTCACTTGCACTGTTTTTAAATATAAATATGCAATATACAGTATGGTTACCCCAGATATGATATCTCTTGGAAATGCTTATACTCCTGCTTTTTAACCCCCTCAGATAGTTGCTCTACTTGTTACCTCTTCCCCTGGCGTTCCCTGCAGTCTTGCAGGCTTCCTACGGAAGTCCTATAGAAAACTCCTGGGTCAGACATCCCTCTCCTACTCTGTGCCACTCACATGATGGGACACAAATGCAATGGGATTGCTTCCAGGTATGGAACTTAAATCTCTGTCTACTCTAAGGATGCTTCAGCCCCTCCTCCAATCAGACACCTGTTTCACAAGGTGTTACTAGCCACTCAACCGACAAGACACTTTAAATATTCTTCCAGCTACAGTAGGTTCCCTTCCTGGACTACTAAGAATTATAGAAAGTTACAAAAGCCCCTAAACTGCACATCTCAATGTTCGTAGTCTCATCCATAACCATGCTGAACTGACTGCTTGGGTTGACCACTATAACCCTGATATTCTGTGTCTCACAGAAACGTGGTTGAAACCTGCCACCCCTGACTCAACCCTCGCACTCCCCAATTTTAGCCTCCTGCACTGTGATCGCTTGGGTAAAAAGCGTGGAGGTGGTCTTTTGTTATACTACAAAAGTCACCTTAACATATCCCTAATCCAGTACAACTTGGATCCCTCTTCTGCCTCCTATGATTTCCTTCATGGGCTCCTCCTACTAGGGAATGCCAAAACAATTCACATCATCTGTGCTTACAACACTCCAAAGCGGGGTATCAAGGGTCTCTTATCTGATTGATAGCATTAGCCCTAAAATCACCTCAGATTAGGTACTTATATGTGGTGATTTCAATCTAAACTGGTCTGGTGACAATGTCAAGCAGTATGAACCACTGCTAGGGGCCCTGGGCCTTACTCAGCTCATCAGTGAGCCCACATGAAACCACCCCAATGGGAGTTGAGGAACACTCCTTGAATGGATTCTGACAAATAGGCCTGATAGGATCTCAGTATCTGGAGTCCTTCCTGACTCCATAGCTGACCATTCCCCCAACTACTGCTTTTGGAGAGTCTCCTCTCCCAAATTGCCCTATAAAATTATACAAGTGAGAGACTTCTCCCACTTTAACTCTGCTTTCTTTCTTCAAGATCTTGCAACCACAGATTGGGCCACAGTACTCTCTGCCATGGATGTCATACATGCTCTTGACAAGCTTCTGAACATCCTCCCCTTTCTGCAGGATAAGCATACACCTCACGTCAGAAAAAGAGTTGGAAGCACTATCACTAAATGGTTGCATGGGGACTTGCTCTCCCTCATGAAAGCCTGTGATAAGCACTGAGGTAAATTTAAAGCCACTAAGGAAGTGTCTGACTACCATGAATACCAGCGGCTCTGCAACATCTGCAAAAAAGCCATACGTAACAGCAAGAGTGAATACTGCAAGACTGCCCTCTTAGCTTCTGCTAGGGACCCAAGATACATCTGGCACACTGTTAAAAATATGTAGTCAGGGGTTATAGCTGGTGTGATATTATGAATATGATTGTTGATGGTAGAAATTGCAATAATGCTACTGCCATCACCAGTGCCTTTAACAAGCAATTCTCTGCTCTCTCGAAATTCACCTCCGTTTACTACTGACAATGATGAGTCATCTACCTCTAGCCATTTCTTCCCT
Organism: Neoceratodus forsteri; assembly: GCA_016271365.2. NCBI lineage: Eukaryota > Metazoa > Chordata > Ceratodontiformes > Ceratodontidae > Neoceratodus > Neoceratodus forsteri. Next base: position 828,275,465 of record CM028131.1, read on the forward strand.
CCAGAATCTTTGTCTCGCTCACCTTTCTATCTTAAAACAATCTCAGTGAGGGAAACCTGCAAGCTTCTCTTCATATGACTGCTGATCATGATGACCTCGAACCAAAACTCCTAAAGATTGGGGTCCCTTTACTTGCATTCTCAATATCCCATATTCTTAACCTCTGCCTCACCACTGGAATTGTTCCTGCAATTTGCAAAGTAGCAAAAGTTATTCCTGTTTTCAAGCAGGGTGACCAGAAATGCATAGAAACCTACTGTCCTTTAGCCATCCTGTCTGCTGTTAGTAAGATACTGGAAAAGGCAGTGGAAGTGCAGCTGAAAGGACTACCTGTCTAAACATACCTTACTGTCACCCAAACAGCACGGATTTCTTAAAAGGCATAGCACAGGTAAAGTACTTGAAACATAGAATTTGACTGCAGATAAGGACCGCTTGGCCCACCTAGGCTGCCCATTTCCCTACCTGATGGATAAGCTGCAGATTCTAGTTAATCAATAGCTTACTTGGAGGCAGTATAGCACAGTAGTTTAAGGCTCTGAGCTGCAAATCTGGAGACCTGGGTTTGAATCCCACAGCCCCCACTTGCATACTGTGTGACCCTGAACAAGTCACTTAACTTCCTCATGCTCCCAGGTTGCACCTGCAAACAAGCTTTCAGCTTAGTGTGCCACTCATGGTTAAACAATTGGGAAAAAAAAAACGTCCTCCTACCCTCCACTAGAATTGCCTTATGTCTGTCCCATGCATTCTTGAATTCTCCCACTGTTCCTGACTCCACAACCTCCTCAGGAAGGCTGTTCCATGCATCCACAACCCTTTCTGTTAAAAAATACTTTCTAACATTACCTCTGAGATGTCCCCCCTCTATCTTCAAATTGTGCCCACTTGTTCTTGCACATCTCTTTTTCTGAAAGATGCTACCCTCTTGTACTTTGTTAATTCCTTTGAGATACTTGAAAGTTTCTATCATGTCCGCCTCTCCTCCTTTCCTCAAGGGTATACATATTAAGCTGCTTTAGTCTGTCCTCTGTGTCTTCTGGTGCAGACCCTGCACCATTTGTTGCCCTCCTCTGAACAGCCTCCACTCTGTCTATGTCTTTGCGGAGATGGGGTCTCCAGAGTGCATGCAGTACTCAGATGGGGTCTCACCAACCGTCTGTACAGAGGAATAACAACTTCCTGTTTTCTACTGTTGATGCCTCTCCCTATGCATCCCAGTATCCCCCCAGCCCTCCTTACTGCCTTCTCACATTGCTTGCCCACCTTTAGGTCATCTGATATGATTACTCCTAGGTCTCTTTCAATTTTTGTTGTTATTATCTCACCCCCATTGTGTACTCTTCCCCTGGGTTTTTGTTTCCCAGGTGCATTACCTTGCACTACTTTGCATTGAATCTGAGCTGCCATTTATTTGACCAGTCGACCAACCTTGCCAAGTCCCTTTTAATCCTTTCCACCCCACCTTGTGTATCAACCCTGTTGCAGATCTTTCTGTCATCTGCAATGAAGACATACTTTTCCTTCCAGGTGCTCTCCAATGTCACTTTTAAAGACATTAAAGAGGACTGGGCCCAGTACCGAACCCTGCAGTACCCCACTAGTTAACCTCCTTTCTTCACTGTGGATTCTGTTTACTATTACCTTTTGCATCCTGTTGTCCAGCCAGTGTTTTTTTATCCAGGCTACCACCTTGGGGCTCACTCCAAGGCTGGCTAACTTGTATATTAACCTTTTGTGTGAGACTGTGTCAAATGCCTTACTAAAATCTAGGTAGGCCATATCCACAGCACCTCCCTGGTCTACTACTTTGGTCACCCAGTCAAAGAAATCTATTAGGTTCATCTGACATGACCTTCCTGCTGTGAAACAATGCTGCCTTGGGTCCTGTGCCCCACTGGCCTCTAGGTACTCAACAATTCTTTCCTTCAGAAGTGATTCCATCATTTTCCCTACCACTGAGGTCAAACTAACTGGTCTGTAGTTTCCTGCCTCTGCCCTGCTCCCACTTTGTGAAGTGGAATCACATCCACCCTCCTCCAGTCCTCAGGTACCACCCCATCTTCCCATGATTTGTTAAGGAGAGTAGTCAATGTTGTTACTAGTTCTACGCTTAGTTCTTTTAGAATCCTGGGGTGAATCCCATTAGGCCCTATTGCTTTGTCCACCATCAGTTTCAAGAGTTCTTTCAAAACCCTTTCTTCTGTGAATGGATTAATATTGACCCCCTTATCCAGAGTGTTTCTCTTGTTTGGTTTAGGTACCTCTCCCTCCTCTTCCTTTGTGAATACTGAGCAGAAATATTCATTCAGTATCCCTGCTTTTTCACTGTCACCCTCTGCCCACATTCCCTCCCCTTTATTAAGTCTCTGTATCCCTCCCTTGGTCTTTCTTCACTCCCTAATGTATCTATAAAAGGTTTTATCCCCCTTCTTAACAGAGTTATTTATCTTTTCCTCAGTTTGTGCCTTTTCTATTCTGACTGCCTTCCCTGCCTCCTTCTGCTTTAACTGATAAAGTTCTCTGTCCTGCTCCTTCTGTGTTTCCTAATATTTCCTGAAGGCTATCCTTTTCTCCTTAACCTTCCCTTCCACCTCTTTTGAAAACCATAGTGTTTTTTTCCTTCATTTTGTTTTGTTGATTTGCTTCACACAAAGGCTTGTTGCCGCTGTGATGGCTGTTTTGATTATTCCCCATTGTTCCTCCACCTCTCCTTCTTGCCCATTTGCTAGTGGTTTTCTGAGGCACTCTCTCATTTTCCCAAAGTCAGCCCTCCTAAAGTCCAGTACTCTTGTTTTTGTATGGCTTGACTCTAGGGCTGTGTTTATTGTGAACCACACTGTTTGGTGATCACTCATTCCCAGATGGCTATCCACTTCTAAATCTGAGATCCTTTCTCCATCCCAATTTAAGAGTACCAGGTCTAAGATTGCTCCCTCCTGAGTGGGTTCCAACACTAGCTGTCTGAGGCATGCCCCTTGCAGGGTATTAATAATGATCCTGCTCTTGGATGTGCCTGCAGCAAAGGTCCTCCAGTTAGCATCTGGCATATTCTGGTCCCCCATCAACAATATCTCCCCTTTTTCTGCCATTTTAAGGATGCCTTCTATCATTTCCTTGTCCATTCCCTCCCCCGAGATGGGGGTCTGTACACAACCCCCATGCGGATTGTGGTGCCATTTCCTGTCTCCAGGTTGACCCATAGTGACTCATCAACTTCCTGTTTACTCTTTAGTTCTGTTGCTTTAATACCTTCTCTTATATAGAAAACTACGCCTCCTTCTCTTTTACCCACCCTGTCCCTCCTGTAGATTGAGTATCCTGGTATGTTGACATCCCAGTCATGGTTCTCTGTGTACCGTATTTCAGTGACTGCCACAATAAACAGGCATCCCTGTTCCATCAAGGCCTCTAGTTCAGGGAGCTTGTTACACAGACTGCGGGCATTGGTACTCATCACCCTCCATTTTTTGATGGCCTTACCCCCTGTCCTGCTCCCTACTGACTTTTCTACCTTGGTGTTTACCTCTCTAACTACTGTGTTTTGTTGGGGAAGGCTTGGATTTACCTGCTCCTTTTCAGTGCCTTCCCCCTTGGCTAGTTTAAATGCTTGCTAATGAAGCATTTAAACCTATCACCTAGGATCCTGGTTCCCCCGGACAGATGCAGACCATTGCGCCAATATAGGCCAACATCCCTCCAGGTGGCTCCCCAGTCCCCATTGAAGCCAAAACCTTGAGCTCCACACCAGTTTTTCAACCATTCATTGAATCTCATGGTGCGGAGTACCCTATCAGCATCCTTGCAATAGACAGGCAGCACCTCCGAGAAGGTTACATGCTACTTGTCTAAGGCCCCTCCCCAACTCTACAAACTCCTCTTGCACTGCTCTGATTCCATTCTCAGCCAGGTCATTTGACCCTAGGTGGACAATGACATCCAGCTCCCTCCCTCGTGCAGCTGCTCCCGCAATCCTGAGGATTCGCTTCCTGTCCCTTCGAGCCATGGTGCCAGGCAGGTACCTTACCTCCCTTTCCCCTTTCTCTCCCACTTCTACCCCCCTAATGATTGAGTCCCCCACCAGGAGTTGTTTCCTTCCCCTCTGGGGTCTCATGCCACCCTCCTCTGGGTCTCCTTTATGGAAGTTCCTAGCATCCTCCTTGGTCTCCACCGCAGGTGTCTCCATAGAGGAACCACTCTTTGCCAGAACAGCATATGAATTGCGGAGAGGTACAACTGGAGGGATGCACCTCTGCTCCACCATCCTATCCCCTCCCTGAGCCCACCTTGGTCTAGCTAAGGTCAGCTGACTTGCTAAAGTTACATCTGATATAAGGATTGCCACGGACCAGGGTATGCTGACTAGGGCTATCTTCATGGACCTCTCAAAGGCCTTCGATCTAGTGAATCACTCTGTACCAAGCTTCACTCCCTCGCTGTTGGTGGTCCAACCATAGACTGGTTTTCCAACTATCTCACTAGCAGACTACAGCTTGTTAAGTACAATAGAGCTCTATCGGAACCTGTTCCTATCACTATCAGTGTCCCTCAGGGATCTATTCTGGACCCTATCCTATTTTCTCTTTTCATCAATGACTTCCCAATGGTCCCTACCTATAGCACCACAACCTTATATGCTGATGACCTGGTCCTCCTAGCTAACTCAGGTGATATCCATGCCCTAAATCACAACCTACAGGCTGACTTCAATAAACTGCAACATTGGCTCCTGACAAATAAGCTCGTGCTGAACTTAAAGAAAACTCAACTCATGCTCTTCAGCTCCTCTGCCAAATCTTAAACAGTGTCCTGTCCCACTCAATGTCTTAAGCCTTGATGGTAACCCAATTGGTACTACATACTCCTTTAGATACCTGAGATTTATTCTTGACCCCCAGTTAGACCTGTCTCTACACATTCAAAATGTCTGCAGGGCAACAAATATCAAGCTTGGACTTGCAAACCGGGCTTGTGGGTCCCTTACTGCTGCTGCATGGCTTGCCCTTGCTAAAGGTTTATTCCTTCCCTCTCTTAACTATGGACTGAAAATCTTTACCCTCACTGCAAAAAATAGCCTTGTTAAATGGGATGTGGCCTAAAATAATATTTGCCGCTTTGTCCTTGCCATCCCTTGACTTACCCATCACTGTGATTTATACAATCAACTGCACTGGTTGTCCCCTGATAATTATCACTCATTTGTCTTGGGCTGCTTCACAGACAAAATTATCCGCAATGCAACCCCACCCGCCCTGTCCAAACTCCTTCGTCCGGCTCTACCATCATACCGGCTAAGGTCAGCTGACTTGCAACCCCTCCTTGTCCCAAAAACACATACATTGTCAGTGATCATGCCTTTGCTGTTTGTGCCCCTAGATTTTGGAATACCCTATCTGCAATCATTAGATGTACCTCCACTCATCCCATCTTTAAGAACTCCCTCTGGTTGCACCTGAAGTCTGCCTCAGCCTGTAACTTTTCCAAGGCTGCTTGATATCCCCTACCCCTGCTTTGACCCTGTTGACCCTGTTGTGCACCCTCCACTTCCCTTGTTCCCCTACCCATTCTGAGCTCTAGTAAGGGGAATTATCTACCCTGCACGCCCTTCACCTCAGCACTTACCATCCTCAAAATGGGACAAATTGCACTTATATTATTTCCACAAAATGTAACTATTGTTTGCTCGTTCTTATCTTTGATGTATATGCTTATCTGTTCATCCTGTGCCTATTTATTTGTATCAACCTGCTCATTGCTTGTATTTCACATTGTTGTAATTCCTTTGCACTGTTCTGTAAACCACGCTCTTGTAATCTCCGGGGTCATATCTGAAAATAGATATTCCTTGTCTAGTGCGCTTACCCGGTAAACAAATGCTAATCAATAAAAACACTGATCCAAAAGCATCCATGTCTACCCACTCACTCACTCACTCAGACCCTTTAAGTATGAAATAAAATAAAGAGTCTTTTCTGTAAAGGCTAGTTGGTCTCATGTCTCTGTCCTCTCAGATCTTCTTTCTATTAGCGACATACACACAAACAAATACAACGACCTAATCTGGTCTAGGGCCGGCCCACTGGTGCAGTGGTAGGGTTGCCACTTACAGCGTTGATGACCTGTGTTTGCAAGAACAGGACATCAGAGGGTCAGTCACGGGGAGGTATGATGAACATCCCATGGACAGCTCTCCTCCTCCTACAGGGGAGGGTTATGGTTATCCAGACAACTAGTGACACCCAGTGGAGGCAGGGTGTGAAACAGCCAGGGCCACTCTACAGTTAGGATGTGACAGCAGACGTCTGCAGGTCGGGTGCAAGTGTGTGCCCATCCTGTGCTGACATCATTGCACATCTGCACCTCTGTTGACAATTAAAGGAAAAACCCCTCTGGGCCGAGCACTATGGTGCCTTCAGACCCCCACCCAAATGATGCCCCAGGCTGTAGCCTCAGCAGGTGCCTCAGGTGAATTTTGGTCTCTCCTCCATCCCCCCCAAGGGGATCTCCACCATGGTGGGCAAGCCACAAGCCTCCCCAGACCAGGGTGGCCTGGTAGGGGATGCCAGGTGCTGGGTCTGGGCACAGAGAGGGGTTACATCCCCCACCATCTCAGGGGTGCAGAAGCAGTTGAAAAAAAATCTGGCCTGCCTATCACTTTCCCTGTGGGACTTGGGAAAACTGAAGTAACACACAGAATGAAACCACAGGTAAGCAAGACCAAGGCCAGGATTCACAAAACTTTGCTGCTCACACACAAATCCATTTTTGTGCGAGCAAACCAGGTTTTGCCCTGTTTGTGCACTCAAACCAGGTTTGTGCTGGGGCAAAGAGTGGAGGGAGTCACAATGCAAATAAAGGGGAAGGGATCTGCATATCGGCGTACTCCCATTCATAGATCATTTGCTCCACTCAAGGGCCTTTTTCTGGGTCCCCCTGCCCAGAGGAAATACCACCAACCAAGACCTTGCTTTAATCCCACACAACCCTAGTGATTGGCAGAGGTACCCATCCAATCACCCGATAGCAAATAAAGGATTCGCTGTTGTCCAGTGGTCACTCCCCCCACCCGATCACCCACACAATAGCAAATAAAGGTTTCCCTTGAGTCCAGTGGTCCCTCCCCTTCCCGATCACCCACCCAATATCAAATAAAGGTTTTCTTGGTGTCCAGTGTTCCCTCCACCCACCTGATTACCTGCCCAATATCAAATAAAGGTTTCTCTGGTGTCCAGTGGTCCCTCCCCCCAACCAGTCACCCACCCGATACCAAATAAAGGCTTCCCTTGTGTCCAGTGATCCATCCCCCACCCGATCACCTGACACACACAATGTTTCCCCAGTGTCCACTGTATCTCCCCCCATCCCAATCTCCTTTATATAAAAGTGAAACTAGTCCCTGGTGGCTAGTGGACCCCCTCCTTATCATTGAGTCCCTGTACAATAGTGGTAATAATTCCCTGGTGTCTAGTGGACCACTTGCTCCCCCAACACCAGTAGGTAGTGCCCCACCACCCCACTTTTCCCCATTCTGACCCCAAGCTAGGGACCAGCACAGCCCTCCACTCTCCACCATGGCTGACTGCCAACTGAGCTGTCAGTGAGCATATACTGTATACAGTATGCACTCATTGGCAGCTCAGTCAGCAGCCAGTCAAGGTGGCGACTGGAGGGCTGTGCTGGTCACTGGCTTGGGGTCAGGACTGGGGGAAAGCAAAGTGGTGTGGCACTACTTACCAGTACGGTGGGGTAGAGGGTCTGCTAGACACCAGGGAAATGTTGGCACTTTTGTGTAGGAGATTGTAGATAGGAAGGGAGGGTCCACTAGCCACCAGGAACTGGTTTCACTTTTATATGAAGGACATTGGGATGGGGGGAAATACACTGGAAACCAAGGAAATGTGTGTGTGTTGTGTGGGTGACTGGGTGGAGGGAGGGACTACTCAACAACAGGGAATATGTCTATACACATTGGGCATGGGTGTGTGTGGGGTAAACCACTGCCACCAGGGAAACTAAGCTTTTTCTATCAGTCCAGCAATTGGTGATCATGGGGGGTGGGGGCTACTAGCTCACCAGGGGAAACAATTTTTTTTCTATCGGTCCCGTGACTTGGTGATTTTGGTGGGACCATTACCATCAAGCAAACTGTTTAATTTGTATTGGGCTCATGGATCATGGGGGCAGGGAACCACTGCCATTAGGGGAAACTTCTTTTTTCTATCAGTCTGACAATCAGCAACTAAGGGGGGTGGGGGAGCACTACTACTATAAAGACCAGCGATCTGTTGGGGGGGGGACACTAGCACCAAGGACTGGGAGTTGCATCTCTGGCAAGGGCTGGGGGGTGCCATGCTCGGTGCAGCCTATGTAAATGGGCCCATAATGGGCATGCAAATGGACACTTAGCACCTTACATACCCAATGGGCTCATTTAAATGGCTGCTTTTGTTAATGGAAAATAGAGCACCTGTGCTATTCATTTTGAAGCAATACTCCTGGCTTCATGTCATGGAAGCACTAGTGGGGTTGGTGCTAGTGGTAATGGGGCTACCATTGACTCGACCTAGCCCTATTCTCAGTCTGATAGGGTAGGTTGCTATCTGACTGAGAATAGCACCATTAGACACCTGGGAAATGCAAAGCACAATGCAAACTTTTGTGCTGTGCTTTGTGACTTTTTGTGAATCTAGCCCCGGATGCCTTACTCAGAAGTACAGTAGAGCTGCCATTTCACTCCTATACCCTTGGATATACCTTTAGCATAATAAGCATTTCCTGTTTATCTGTTAATTATGTAAGGATAAACACTTTTTGCTGCAAATTACCAGTCTCAAAAAGAAAGGGGTTTTGTATCATCTTTATTTCTTCATTTACTTTTGCTTATTTTATTTTTAAGAGAAACTTCTCTTGAGCTGTGTTGAGAGGCAAACATCAGGGCAATATTTAGTTATAGCTTTAAAACCAGGTTCTCTGTCATGATTCCTTTTACAGTTTTTAACTCACCAGGGCACAGCACCTTCACTCGTGGCTCTCCCCTTGATTCTAGAAAGGAGTGAGGAGCCGTGGCTGAATGCTAAACTATACTATAATGTTATCCATACTAGATACTGCTGCCTTGAAGAAGCTGGGTTTGTCTTGCAAAACATTGGCACTTTAAGCAGGTCTGGAAATGTGATTCCTGAATAAACATGTTGATATATAAATATATATACTTGTTTGCTTGAGTGAGTCATCTTTTCTACTGTGAAGGGACTTTGACAGGACGTTTGTAGGAAATGAACTCCTCACACTTCGTTTTAGTTTTCAGGTCAAGGAAGTCAGGATGGCAGTATTTTCACTGAGGTCCATTACTCTCTGTGCAAATATCTTGATTGTTTGAATGCACTCTGCTTTTGCATGGGCCTGGACCCCTCCCAATGTGTTTACCTTTGCAGGGTCCCAGGATCACACTGGAGTTTCTTCTCATAGGCCAACTCAATTCTCCGAGGTCCCACAAGGAAAGTGATGGCCATGCCAGAACAGGTGGTTGTTTTACTTTTTACTGATATGTCACTGAGTGGAGTATTATGTTTGATGCCCAGGGACAGTCAGGACTGGGACAGAGGGAGTTGGACTAGGGAGGTGACTGTGCTGCTGCAATTAAAGACTGACAAATGAAGTTCAGTGTGCCCCCCCCCCCAAAACTACCCAAACAGGCCTGTAATGGAGGACTTTTCCATCTCTCATATCCCAAATAGGGGATCTTAGTTATCAAACTTTGGCCAAAATGTGAACAAGCTAAACCACTTTGTCAAAGTGGCCCCAATTGGTTTGGTCATGCACTTTAAATAATGAAAAAGGTACCTTGCTGATCTGAGTTAGAGTCCTGCTATTTCATTCTCTGTTTGCAAAGACAATACTTCAGGGGCTGGAATGTCAAGACCCTGACGCAAGCTGCAACAATGACAGCTTGCGCCGAGTGCAGTGCACCCAGTACCCTGCGCCCGAATTTTGATTGTTCAGAGTCCTGTCGCCTAAGTCCTGTGGCTTGCAGCAAAGGGAGTACTGTGCCGGATGAATGGTGCACCCATCCGGAATGCTGCAATGGTTTTGAGGAGTCCGCAGCACTCACAGACAGGGGCTGGCAACCGAGCACTGCCCCCCAACACCACAGCACCATGGGCACCGGCGCCATATCACTCTCCAGGACCCTGGTAGGCTAGCAGCCCCCCAGTGGTACCCATTGCAGCACTCCCACCCCCCGTACCCTGATCCGGCGACCAGCACTGCCCTCCTCATGCCACCCGGGCCGGTTGCCGAATGGGCAGTCCATGCACGTATTATATAGTATATACAGTACACTCACTGGCAGCTCATTCGGTGGCTGGCCATTAGCCCAGCGCATATGGAGAGCAATTATGATACCAGTCGGGGAGTGCAGAAGAGTGGGTGTGCTACAATTAACTTCATGTAAGAGAGATAACGAGATACTGAGCGTGGTGTCGAGGACCATGGCAAGGGTGAGGGGACCACCAGGGATCCTGCCACCAGGGAGGATCAGGTTGGGCCCTGCGGTGCTCATACAGGGCGACCCCTGGGGCCATCTAAATCCCTTAGACAAGCCCCTCGCTGGACTAAGGGTACTTTGCACTTGTTTCCTGTGGGGGGGGGGTCTTTCAAAATACGGATCTGAGGGCTGCGGCAGTCTGGGTCTGCCGCATGTTGCCAGCACCATGCAGCAGCCACTTTTGTGGTGCAAGGATGGCATTAGCACACTTTGGTGCAGGCAGCCTGCTGGGTGACACAGGCTGCCTTTCAAATTCCCACTTGGCGCAGCCCTTGGCGCAAGGTGCCCTTGCATCAGACCTGTTTGACACAAGCACCTTGCGTCAATCTAAGGCCATTGAAAATCTAGCCCCAGCTTCATTGTCTCACATTTATAAAGTGCAGTCTGCTAGGTGAGGCTGGGAGCAAATCACTAGGAAAGTAGTCACAGCTTTCCCCTAATCGTAAACCAATTCATTGTGTGATATGCTCAACCCTGGGTTTATAAACTTATTTAATTATTTTTAGAGGGACTCAGCCCCTCTAAAAATAATTAAATAAATTTATAAAGCCAGGGTTGAGCAGATCACACATTGAATTGGTTTGCAATTAAAGACTGGAACATAGAAACATAGAATTTGTTGGCAGAAAAGGACCTCTTGGCCCACTCTGTCTGCCCAGCTGGTCCCTGCCTAGTCTGCCTCCACAGACACTAACTGGTCTCTGGAGAACTTCACTCCTCCCTGCCTATTTACTAATATTCCTCTATGTCTATCCCACACTTGATTGAAGCCCTCTACAATTTTCACCTTCACCACTTCTACTGGCAGTCTGTTACAGGCAACCAGCAATCATTCAGTGAAGTAGTACTTCCTCACAGCCCTCTTAAACTTCCCCCACCCTCCAGCTTCATTGCATGGCCTCTGGTCCTTCCACTCTTTCTCATTTGAAAGAAACTTGCCCTCTGCACCCTGTTCACCCTTGTAAGGTACTTGTAGGTCTGTATCATGTTCCCTCTTGCTCTCTCCTCCTCTTCTAGGGTCTACAGGTTGAGATCCCTCAGTCTCTCCTCACAGGGCTTTTGCTGCAACCCCTGCACCATTTTAGTTGTCCTCGTCTGGACTGCCTCCACACTATTTATGTCATTTCTGAGGTGCAGCCTCCAGAACTGGACACAGTACTCTGGGTTGGGTTTCAGAAGAAAGCAATGCTGTGGCAAAATCAACTCCCTCGTTCTGCTAGAGATACCTCTCCATATGCATCCCAGCATCCCACATGCCCTACCCACTGCTTTGTTACACTGCCCTTCCACTTTGAGGTCATCAGATATAATAACTGTAAGGTCCCTTTCTTGCTTTGTCACTGTCAGTACCATCTTCCCTCATCCCATACTCAGCTCTTGGATTCCTATGCCGTAGGAGCATGAGTTTGCACTTTCTGGCTTTGAACCCCTACTGCCATGCTTTTTCACACTCCTGAAGTTTCCCAAGGTCCCTATGCATTCTCTCCACCCTCTCCTGGATGTCCACCCTATTGCAGATTTTGGTGTCTTCTGCAAAAAACAATACCTTCCCTTCCAGTTCTTCTGCAATGTCACTTATGAAAACACTGAAGAGGACTAGTCCCAGTGCTGAGCCCTGGGGCACTCCACTGGTCATTCTCCCCTCACTAGAGTGAGTACAATTAACCACCACTCTCTGTCACCTATCCATTGACCAGTTCTTTACCTAGTTGGTCACATTGGATCCCACTCATAGGCTGTTGAATTTCTTTATCAGTCTCCTATATTGCAGAGTACAAAAAGCCTTGCTAACGTCAAGATAGACAATGTCCACTGCCCTCCCCTGATCTATTTCCACGGTCACTCAGTTGAAAAAATCAATCAGATTCATCTGGCATGACCCCTCTCCCATTAATCCATGTCATCTTTGGTCTTGTATCCCTTTTTTGTTAAGATAATCTACCAACCTTTCCTTTAACAGGGTTTCCCATAATTTCCCCACCACTGATCTGAGACTGACTTGGCTATAGCTGCTAGCCTTCTCCCTGCTGCTGCTCTTATGTAGTGAGACCATGTCTGCTCTCCTCCAGTTCTATGGAACCACACCTGTTTCCAGTGAGATATTAAATAAGGCCATCAGTGGGCAGCAAGCACCTCCTCCAGTTCCTTTAATACCTTTGAGTGTATCCTGACTGGTCCCATAGGCTTCTCCACTATTCAAGCTGCAGGTTCCTCAGGACTCCTTGAAAATATGCTTGTGTCCACCTAACCCCCTTTGTTTCTGCTGCTCCTTGGAGGTCTGTCCCCCTACCCCAACTGTAAAGACTGAGCAGAAATACCTGTTAATGAACTCTGCTTTTTCTTGCTCCTCTTTAGTGTGGTCTCCCTCGTCACCCTTCTTATCCTTCTTATCCCTTGCTTTTTTCTTCTCCCTTTATGTACCTGAAGAAATTTTTATCCCCTTAGCTATCTTGTTGGCTATCCTTTCCACAGTTTGTACCTTTTCTCCACTCACCACTTTTACCACATCCCTCTGTTTAACTTGGTGTTCCTCCCTGTCTTCCTCCCTCAGTGCTTCCTAATACCTCCTCTATGCCACCCTTTTTTTCTTTTATAACATTAGCCACTTCCCTATAGCAGTCTCTTTTTCCTTAACTTTTACTCTCTTCCTTCTCAAAGAGTTTGATTGCCTCAATTATGCCCTCCCTAATTTTTCCCTAGTATAACTCTACTCTTCCTTCTAACCTAACCTAAAAAAAAGGCATGATACTTTATCCTTGTGCTAAACCACTGGATTAGTCAACCCATGACTTTTTTGCCATGTAACCAAAAAGGTTCAAAAATATGTGTGATAATGTCCAGAGGTGTTTGTAAGAAGTAACCCCAAAGTCACATAATTCCACAGTTTTAAAACTCCATTTCAGTGGATTTAAGAAATTGTTCTTTAAGCATAGAAGCCACAAATCCATGAAAACATGTAACAGCCTCAGCAGTGAGCACCCTATTTACTTGCTATATGATATCATCACTCCTAATTAGCAAGATAGCAATCAGGGAACAGAACTTCTGTAGAGAAAATAGTTCAGCTTATAACAGTGTTTTTTAACAGAAGTGGCTAGTGAGCTGAAGTGAGAGGATCTCAAGAGTAAACTACTGCTGTGCACCAGGAAGACTGCTGTGCAGTGCATATAGCACCTTGCATTCCCTCCAACACATGATGCTGCCGTCTTGTCTCCCCCAGTTTCATAATGGCTACAAGTAGCAAAGTAATCATTCAAATGTAATTTTACTTGGAACAGCAACACTTTTCTCCCCAGTATCCTTACCTACTATAATTAACAACTATAGGAGTCCTCACCCAGCCCCACAAAACCGCTAAACCATTTTCATACGCACAGAGTCCAGGATATAGAGGAGATATGTTGTTGAAAGGACCAAACAGGCTTTTATTTTACTCCCAAAAAAGAGAAGTACTCAGGCATTATGGCTCACCTCTTGATCTGCCACAACTTCTCTTGCTGCAGCATCCACTTCGATTTTATCCAGTTGTTTACTGCATTAGTTGGGTCCTTAAAGATGTAAGCTTTTTCAGCATAGTTCAGTCTAAGTTTTGCAGGTTGTTGGAGGGAGTGGAAGCCCAGGCTGCATCATTCCTGCACAAACACCATCAATACATTTACAACATCTCATAGCAAAGCATAGGTCAGGAAAACAAAAGATCCTGGGGCCATTTGAGAGACTTAGCTTTCCATGTGATTTAGCTGCAATTAAAATCAAGGGCCGTATTTTTTTTTTTAATTGCACTTTTTGCCCCCGCTAACTGCAATCAAGCACCTCAGCCTGGTCACAGACCCTAACCTCCACCACCACATTAGAACCAACCTCTCGGGTACCCCTTGGCTTGCCCCCCAGGGTGGGGTGCGGCGCTGGCCCCCCTTAATGTAGCTGCACAATGGGACTAGGCTTCATCTAGGGCCGCAGGCAGGAAGTGTTTTTTGGTGCTGTATGTGGGGGGTAGGAATGTACAATGACATCCAGCGTCTGTCCCGCCCCACTGCCCACTTTCAGATGCCGGTTGCTGCAGTACCCCTGGCCTCCACTAGGTGTCCATCAAGCACCAGATATGCACCCTGCCCATCCTCCCCAGAGAAGGAGTGCTGTCTCTAGGATGCTTGCCAGCCCTCTGAATACTCAGGTCCGTTTCCTAACCCGGGTCGTCGGTGTTACAAGTGGAAATCCAACCGCTGCTCATACGGACCCATCAGGACATATTTTTAAAGGCTGGACACAAGCTGTGACAATGGCAGCTTGCGGCAACAGCTCCTGCATCAGGGACCCTGTGCCTGATTCAGTGCCAGACAGGGTCCCTGAGCCTGCATCCTGCAGCTTGGGGCATTGGTCAAAGAGAAGGTGCACCCACCAAGAATGCCGCAAGCCATGGGGTGGTCAGGCAGCATCTACACCTCTGAAGGGACCATGGTAGTGGGTTGTGCTCCCCCTAAACCTTATCTGCCAATACAGTGCCATCTTAATATAAAATGTCAACCTAGGGGAGCAAGTGCCCCCCTCCCCACCCTGATCCACTGGTAAAATGTTATACTAAAGTATATTACAACCCCGATGCCCCACCACCTGGCCCCAACCCACTGGTAAATTGTAGTAATTAAGTACACTAAATACCTGGTGAACCAGTGGCCCCACACTCCCCTACCCCCACAGGTTGTGCCCACCACCCCACTTCTCCCCATCCCAGCCCCAGATCCAGTGACCAGCACATCTTTCCTCACACCTCCATGGCCGGCAGCCGAATGAACTGTCAGAGTGCATACTGTATACATACTGTATACAGATCTTGCCACTGCTGACTGGTCCCTCCTAACCTCCCTCCCCTCAGTCGACATGGCCCTTGTCTACTTCCAAGAAATCTTTTTTGCAAGCTGGAACTCATTTGCCCCACTAGGCAAACCAGAGTCAGAGGTAGCCACCTACCATGGATCACGCCTGAACTCCTAGCCTGCCTCAGGGATAGAGATTGAGCCTGGAAGCATCATAAAGTTACCCTTCATCCTAATGACCTGGTGTACTACCGGATGCTCCAAAACACTTGCATCAGAACTACAAGGCTAGCCAAGTAAGAATATTTCAAATCCACCTTCAAACACCAACATAAATTCCCCTTCAAATTTATGGAAGGTAGTCAATGCCTTATTTAGCCAATCATCTTACCCATCCCCCAGTACTTAAAATAAACAGCTCATTAGTGTCTGACCCCCTGGCTGTAGCTGCAGAATTTAACTCATACTATACCTCTTGTGCCACAAAGCTTCTGAAATCCCTCCCTTTCCCCCTCTCCTATCAGTCTGCCCCCTCCACCACCACCCTCCCACCTCCACTTCTTTTTCACCACTGTAACCCCAAATGATACCCTAAGTGCTCTCCTTGCTATCAACCCCTCTAAAAGAACCTCCCCTGATGGCCTCAACCCTAAACTCCTCTCCCTTTCCACCTTGGCCATTGCCTACCCCCTCTCAATAATCCTCAGCCTCTCATTCTCTGCTGCCTTGGTTCCTTCCTCATGGAAACATGCTGTGGTCCTCCCTCTACCCCTCTACCTAAAGGAGCGACCCCTCATCCCCATGCAACTATCACCCAGTTTCTCTCCTCCCTACCCTTGCCAAGTTTCTAGAGCACATTGTCCTCTCCCATCTTTCCTCTTTTCTATCTGACACCTCCTTTTTCACCCCTTTCCAGTCTGGCTTCAGGAAAAAACACTGAACCACCCCTCACTCCCATGGCTCACTGCTTCTATTCTCACCAGGATGGACCATGGCCAAATCACCTCTGCCATTTTTGTCAACCTGACAAAGGCCTTCGGCACTGTATCTCACTCCCTTCTCCTAGACTCACTCCTGGCAACTGGTCTATCTCTCTCTGCCACAAACTGGTTCAAAACCTACATTATTGTCAGAACCCAATCCGTACGGATCTTGGATGCCACGTCACCTCCCCTCCCAATTAGCACTGGTGTTCCCCAGGGCTCTGTATTAGGGACCCTCCTATTCTCCACCTCTTAAATGACCTTCCCTCTGTTTGTTCCCCCTCCTCTGCAATTCATATGAATGCTGATGATACAGTTCTGTATGCATCTGGCTCCTGTCATGTTGAGGTTGCAACCAACTTACTGCAAGACTTCAATAAGATCCAGCTCTGGTTTGCTAACCATCAGCTTTTCCTCAATGCCAAGAAGACAGTCTCCATGACCTTTGGCACAAGGCAGAGACCTTCTAGGCTTCCCTTCCTACCTACTTTCCACACCCTTGATGGGATTTTACTTGAGAACACATCCTCCTTCGGGTAATTAGGCATTTAGCTGGACCAGCACCTAAACTTCTTTGGACATATTGACGCCATCCAGAAAGAACTGCTCACCAACCTTGGTGCCCTGTTCAGGAACTGTAGTAGCATACCTCCTACAACTAGGCGTGAACTTGTTCAGAAGATGATGCTACCCATTTTTGACTACTGTAACATAGTCTATTGTGCTGCCCCTAAGTGCTCCCTGGCTAGACTGTACACCCTTTTCAATTCCTTCTGCCACTTTGCCCTTGACACCCCCCTCGCATCAATCACTGTGATCTTTATCATGCCCTATCCTTCCCCTCTCTCACACATAGGTGACTCTCCCATTGTGCCAAATTCATCTCCAAGCACTGGTTGGCAGAGCTCCCTCCCTACCTCAACTCCTCCCTTAAAACTCCCTCCCTTCCTCCCATTCCCTTAGATCTATCAACTCCCGCACCCTGGCAGTCCCCTGCAGATACACACAAATCGTCCAATTTGGGTTCTCTCACCGCCTCCCAGAAATTTGGAATTCCCTCCACCCTCAAACCTGGCACTCATCCTCCACTTCTCTATCAGCTCTGCACTTAAAAATTACCTTGCACCTAGCTGATCCTGCCATGTACCTCCCTAATATCCTCCTCCAATCCTTGCACAGTCCCCGTCTGTTTACCATACCTTCTCCTTACCCGGTGTACCCCTTCCCAAAAATTATTTTCTCCCCTCTCCAAAGTGCTTATTGGCCTTTGCTGCTCTCTCACAGAATGTAAAGGACCCCATATGTACTCCATGGTTCCCTCTCCTTCCCCACCTGGGGGCTTGTATCTGTTCTCAACTCCCTTTCCCCTACCATCCTTACTTCTCCCTAAACTTCTGTTCCCTTGCAGGGTTCTAGCATCCTGAAGAGGTCCTTTTGCATCTAGTCTCATCACATTCCCCCTGTCAACCAGTCCCCCTTGCCCTTGCAGGGTTATCAGCATCCTGAAGGGGCCCTACTACACCTAGGCATCACATCTCCTTCCCCAGTACTCCGGGCATATCACCTCTACCTCTACTCTCCATCCCCCTTTCTCCCTTGTCCTTGCAGTCCCCCTGCAGGACTATTTGCATCCTGAGAGGGCCCAATCTGCACCCAGTCTGTCTCCTCACTTCCCTCTTCCACCTTTCTTTCCACCCCTGCTATCGCATTCCCCTTGCAGGGTTCTCAGTATCCTGAAGGGACCCAATGATGCCCTAAGCACTTCGCCCCTCCTCCAATTAGCACTATACTAGCCTTTCACACCTGCTAGTAGGGTCCACTCTATCTTGTTGGACCATTAATCAAGCCCCATCCCCTCCACAGGTGCTAATCTCTCTTCCCCTCAAGGGGTCTATTCTTACTCACCTCCTAATCCTCCCCACCCCCCTACCTCTCCTATCCCCTATTTCTCTCATGATAGCACTTGTTTACTAATTCTCATGCACCTATTAACCCCCCCACCTCTACTATTCTCCTATTTCTCTCATGTCAGCACTTGTTTTCTTATTAATCTGGCACTTATTATAGTTCCTCTCCTTCTACCCATTATGTGATGCATTGTTGTAATACTGTTTGGTATCCACTTGCCTACAACTGTATGTTAAGATTGTTATTGTAATTTGAATGTCCAATGTCTATCCCTATTGTACCCCCCCCCCCCCAGGTTGCACCAGGAGATGAGAGACTTGTCATTCAGTGTGCCTTCCTGGTGAAACATTTCAATAAATAAATAAATTTACCAACAGGTTAGGGCCAGGTGGGGGACACTGGGTTGTATTGTACTTTAGTATAACATTGTACTGGTGGATCGGGGAGGGGGGCACTTGCTCACTAGGGTTGACATTTTATATTGAGATGGCACTGTATGGCAGATGTGGGCTTGGGGGGGCACTAGACCACCAGGGCTGCATTGTGCATAGGAGATACTTCATATTGTATAACTGGAATGACAACATATTGGGGAGTGGGGAGAGTGGATAGGGGCTGGGGGTGGGTCTGCTAGCCCACAAGGGCTTCAGTGTTGCAAATTTTGGGGTTTGGGACTGGGAGGGCAGTAGCCCACGTGGGCTTCTTTTTTAATACTATTGGGGATTTGGGCATGTGGGGCAGCACATGTGTGATCATGGGGGGGCTGTGGGGTCACTTTTGTCACATCGGCACAACCCTTGGCAGATGGCAAAGTGTACTTTCACCAGTTAATAGCTGGTGTAAATGTATTTTGATGGATGTCATCCAGGGGTTGTTTGAGAATCCCAAATTAGGGGTTGTGGCAGCTGCCCTTTGTTAATAGGGCACAGCTGCTGCCATAAACCCCCTTGCACCATGTTGCAGCCATGGTGTCCGTTCAGCCATGGCAGAAGTCCACTTTGGTGCAAGCAGCCTGCATCATGTCACAGGCTGCTTTTGTGAATCCTGCAGGGTGCAACTAATGGCACAAAGTGCTACATGCATCATTCCCATTGGTGCAAGTCACTTTACACCATGCTCAACCTTTAGAGAATCCAGCCCCAATTTTCTAATATTTGGTCCCATTGTCACAAGCAGCAGGGTCATTGCTAGGGCTGAGTTGGTCGGCATTTCTTAGGGGTCACTCTACATACTTTGTATAACTAACCTTCTGTTTTTAGACCTAGGAGCTCCAATATAAGTTTATAAACAGAGCTCAAAAGATAGTTTCCTTCAAGACCCTCCTGTACCCCCAAAAGCCATACATTGGCACTATATGTGACATTCCCGAAAATGTTTGAGTCTCAATCAGTGGATCTTGTTCTCCTTGCTTGCTCCTGCAACTGCCACTGCTGATTTGTTTGCAGTATCATAGGCCAACCGTGCCTCCGAAATTACCATGTCTACTACTTTCTCCACGGTGGTTACCCGATTATTAAACTGGTCCCTTTTATGGTCTATATGTTTGACCATGCACTCCAAATCTTTCATGGACTCGAGTACTTCACTGATTGTATGTTCAACTTCTCTACTAACTTTTTGTTCAGGCCCACTCTTCCCAACTTGCTCCACTTGCTTTTTCAGTTTCTTCATGTCACTGGACTATGGCAGACAAGATGGGCCAACTGATCCTTTTCTGCTGACAAAATCTATGTTTCTAAGTTACAAGGTACAGGTAAATTATAAAACTCACTGGGTACTGTTGACTGGCTTAAAAATAATAAAACTTCAATAGCTTTAATCAGATTTATTTTTAGTTTAAATGTGGTTAGTAGCTGGAGCCTCTGAAAGACATATCTTTGCTTGTCAGCTGCAAGCTTCGCGTCCCCCAATGTGGTCCTGTTCTTACCTACAATACTGTACATTTACAACCAGGAATGGTGCCATTCTAAGCACAGGCTGTTCAGCTCAGTCCATTTAATGAAGGATGGCACATTCCCATTTGTTACTATTAATATAATATTAATATGTGCCCTAAATATTCCAGCATAGGTACATTGGAACCATGTAGATCTAATATCTCTTATGTTTAAGTCTTCAGAGCTTAATGGTTGCAGTTGTACATCTTTAAAATTTGGCTGCATTGGTATTAGTTTCTAAAACAACCAACTTTACACCAACTATTCATTTGAAATTAGGACCTTCCCTGATCCAATAATATTTGGTGGCTCTAGATAGATCTGGACTCCCAGTATAGTCATGTTGGGTTTTGCTTAGTTGTCGATCTGACCAAAACCAATGCATTTATTATCCTCCATTTAATGACACACTGCTAAACCTATTAAATCTCCTACTAATCTTTTCTTGAGCACCACTCTCCAGTGCTAGGTGGGACTGTGCCTAATATTTATTTTATTTTCAGGACATTATTCTAGACTCCTCATTGCTGCTGCTAAACTGTTCCAGATTGACATCAGTGCTGACCTGACATAAATGTGTAAGAAAACTCAAGAGTATCTTTCTTTTTTTTATTATTAAACCAGTTTTATTAGTTTTAACCATCAGTTAAAATAAGTAAGACAGTACAGAACAATCACATGGATATCAAGAACAAAGTACATTAACTCAAGTAACCAATAACACAAACTCCTTTCCCCCCACCTCCCAGACCACACACTTTGTTTACAATTAGTTCACCGCACCTGGGGTAAATTCAGTCATCAAGGCTTCCAGGCTATCAGGAGAGTCTCAAGGGTGCCCCAGAGGGATGAGTAGGCCTTAACTCTGCCTTGTATGGAAGCTATATGCCTTTCCAATTGTAACGCCAGGATGCTCTCTCTGTACCACTCCATTGTGGTGGGAAGCTTATCTTCTGCCCAATGTCTCATGATTATCAACTTAGCTGTTGCAGAGATAAGCATCATATGTGCCCTCTTAACTTTGGTAATGCCATCTGGAAAATAGTTTATCAGACAAATTTCAGGGGTAAACAGGGCTTCTAAGCCAAGGATAGGGTATAAAATGTTGTTAATAGATTGCCAGAAAGCCTGTACATGGGGTCATAACCATAACATGTGAAACAGAGTACCGTTGTCCTTCTTACATTTACCACACAGTGGTGCATCTAATGTCCCATACCTAAACAGTTTAGCTGGCGTGAGGTAAATGTCATGCATAATATTGAAGTGTACTAATCTGAGCCAATCTTGTTTCATGAATTTGTACATTGATAGCCAAAGTTTCCTCCATAGATCAGGGTCCTCAGGGATACCAAGCTCCCTTGTCCAGTAAAAACAGATTCCCAATGGCAATCTAGAGTCCCAAGCCTGAACAGTTTTATACAAATTAGAAACTAAATGTGACTGGGAAGCTACCTGAAAGAGTATAGTTAACTCTCTTTCTCTGGGGACTGCCAGCGGGACCTGGGAGAAAAAGGAAGCTAGGGCCTTACTAACTTGAAGGTATTTAAATACTTCTTTATCTGATACTCCAATGGATTCTTGTAGTTGATCAAAGGGGAACGGCTTCCCATTTGACCAAATATCTGAAACTTTGAAGCGATTTAACTGAGGCCAATAAATGAGGGATATTGGTGCACCACCGATCTTAAAATGCGGATTACCGGTGACAGGATGATCTGATGACTGATACCACCTCACTGCAAGGTATTTTGGATCTGGTAAGAGGCCTTTAGTGACCATCCCATGGGGTTGCTTCTAAGGGGCTTGGGAATATAGGATGGGGAGACATATAGGAGAGCCCTTAGCGAGCATTTAACTCGGGCTGCCAAATATTGTTCAATATCAAGCCACAAAGGGAGATATTCCGAGTGCTCAATCTCTTTATGCCAATAGGCCAACTTGCTCATGTGTTTTGCTATGTAATAAAAGAAAAGGGAAGGGCCGTGAGCCCTTCTGATTTTGGGGCCATCAATTTGAGGTTGGATCTGCGAACTCCTTTCTTATTCCATAAAAAAAGGTTTGCTGCACTTTGTAGCTTGGAAAACCATACTTTCGGTAGGTAAGTACCCAGCATACCCATTGGATATAATATCCTCGGTAGAACATTCATTTTAACTATGCTTAGCCTTCCCCATAAGGAGAAAGGCAGTAAGAGCCATCTC
Organism: Neoceratodus forsteri; assembly: GCA_016271365.2. Taxonomy (NCBI): domain Eukaryota; kingdom Metazoa; phylum Chordata; order Ceratodontiformes; family Ceratodontidae; genus Neoceratodus; species Neoceratodus forsteri. The sequence continues at coordinate 828,297,857 of CM028131.1, forward strand.
TCCATGTCCTCAACTATCGTTCTAACTACATTGCCAAGGTTATCTTTTATTATAGTACTAGGTTCCTTAGAAACTTATATTCCCAGGTATACAACAGACTTTGCTTCCCAAGATAGGCCAAGGGGAAGGAGTTCGGCCTTATTTACCCTACAATTTAGAGGAAGAACCTTAGTTTTGGCCTGATTTAGTTTATAAAATAATATTTTAGAAAATTCCTCAATCTCAGCTAGAATGGCTGGAACTGAGAGACCTGGCCTCTCAACATGCAATAAGATGTCATCCGCATACACTGAAAAGGCATACTTAGCATTTCCTATTTGAATCCCCCTTATATTAGCATTACCTGCCAGTCTGCAGAGCAATGGCTCCAGATATAAATTAAACAGTAGGGGGGACAAGGGACATCCCGGCCTTGTACCCCGAGCCAGTTTGAAGGAGGGGGACAGTATTCCATTACATTTAACTCCAGCTGAAAGAAGAGAATATAAAAGTTGTACCCATCTCTGAAATTCTTTTAGGTAGTTCAAAAGAGGTCAGGGTAGCAAATAGGAAATCCCAAGAGACTCTATCAAATGCCTTTTCGGTATCTAACGAGACCAACACCATTGGTATGCTAGAGTCCCTAGCAATAGTGATTAGGTGTAACAACTTTCTCATGTGATCTTGAGATGACCTTCCTGCCATGAATCCAACCTGCTCCTGGCCTACAAGAGTATCTTTCTTGTCCATACAGGGCCTCTCCAAATATACAAGGTCCCAATTTACAGGTCTGAAATAGAGATCTGAATCAGTGATCTGGAGATGAATGCAACAATAACCTACTGTTAAACGACTGAACTACTATCTAGCAGATTATATTAGCTTTCTGTTTATATTAGCTATATTAGCTGAAAGCAAATAACTGCTAATATAAACAGACTGCTGATATAATCTGCCATACTAACTGTATTGCAGCAGTAAGCACTGACGTTAACTATAACAGGTGCTAATATGTACAACTGGAGTTTTCACTGTATGTACATCAGGCGCTAATATTAACTGCTATACAGTATACTGATCCTAATAAGATTATTTACTATGCTATCATTTGTATACAAAGTATATCACAGCTTTACTTGCAGTGAGTTTAATTGCTGTTATTTGCATACAACATATGTCATAGTGCTTTATTGACAGCAGTCTGAATTCTGAAAATGCAGTGATGGTATGCAGCCACTGTGAGTTCAAACATCCCATACATAGCCATGATCAATTTTATTAAAAGTTCTCAAGCAACTTATACTGGAAGAGCAAATTTAAAATGTATTTTATTGCATATTTTAATTTTTTTAGCCCAAATGTCTCAGACGTGTTCATTTTTTGTCACAGTCCATAGGGACAACAGATAAATTAAAACTGTGCATAAACACCCTCTGAATTCCCAGGCTTTATGTGAATGTCAGCAATGGTCTACTTCAGGCTCCTACAAAGCAATGTTGTTCTGCTATAAATCTATTGTCTACTCATACTCCATTTCCTGATATGGAACAGCTCCCTAATTTTTATTTTGTTTGTGGAAGCCTACTGGAAGTTCCCATATATCTTTCTCTGTCATGCCACAAAACTTATGATCAGGAAGCACTGATGTTTTTACTTATCAATGGTCACAGTTAAATATAAGCTCTGTGGAAACAAGGGGCACAGTTCATCAGTTGAGGGTCACATTAGAACTCTCTGTTCAGTATTTCATGTTTGTCCTCCCACAAATTACATCACAGGAAGAACTAGACCCCAGAGCTTCAAAATACACAATAGTATAATGTATTAATCACATCCCACTCTTGTAGGTTAATATATGTTCCTTAGAGTACAATTAATCTGACTTGATTTGTAATTTTTATAGAGGATGTGTTCAAGAAGACAAGTGAATATACCTAGCAACAGAATGTAAGAACACTACCAACTGGAATATTCGTGACCAAGTAAAGTGTAGTGCATAAGTGTGGTAATGTAATAAGAACAAAACAAATTCTGCCTCTTCCAGGTGGTAGGCTTGCTTTGTCTACTCCACATTTGCCATGTTTCAATGATTTATAAGAATACTTTCTTGCAAACAACTGTAATATGGCTAGAACCACTCCATAAAAAATCTAGAAAATTATCAATTAATTATAATGTTTCTTTTAAATAGGTTGCAGTTGGAACAAGGATAGCAAATTAGAAAATAATACAGGTACATGTTCTGTAATAGCAATTAGGGGCCCTATACACATGTACAAAGGGGTTGTAGCTAAGTAGTCACAGAGACCAGTTAGTAACAACCCCTTGTGTATTGCCCCACTGTGCTACACAACATGCAGTACCTCTCAGTTGTCTCACGTTATGAGGGATATCACTAATACTGTATTTCTCCTTCACAGTATCTCTGTCCCATATCTGTCTCACATGGAATCAGTACAGTCGACACAGAGAACATACTGTGTAAACTTTAAGTTCTCAAAGCATAAATTCTCACTATTATATGATTAAAAATGAAAATTGAACAGTGTGCATATAAATGCACACATTTCCACAGCGTTTTGAGCTTGTATATCCATGTTTGATTATGTGAACCACATTTTGAGGGTCATTGTCCCAATCTGCACACATTTTGAGTATGAGTGCCCTATATTTTCTGTGACAATAATTCAAGAGGTTGTGACTGGAAAACCTTCCATGAGTGATCAATAAACCCTTTGTGGCATATTGGGAAAGTGGGGAGATTGAATTTTAAGTGGCCTGCAGAGCCATGCCATTGTTTCTACAAAAAACATGCTAACAGCTGTTTTTGATAATGGGACAATGATCTGGGTTTATGAGATAATAACAAAACCAGGGTGAATAAACAGCTAGGCTGTAGGCTGATGTGTTTAACACCAGAGTCTGGTTAATTCTGAGTACAAATATGGCTACTATACAATTATAGCTAATACAAAGAAACAAGCGTTTGTCAATACCGAATGTTGATTGCATTGGTCTGTTGAGCTCTTTCAGTGGCCCTCTATCACTGGCTCAGTCTCTGTCCCAGTGCTGCAGGCTGCTCTTTTGTACTGGGCTGCTGCCTGCATTAGCACCTTGTTCTGCTGAGGAAGAAATCCACAGCTGTCCTGACAGAGCTCCATTGAGGTGGCTCACTCCCCCTCTCTCACTCGCTCATTCTGTTTTTCCTGGCACTGCAGGCTGCCCTTTTGTACTGAGCTCCTGCCTGTGTTGGTGGCTTTTTCTACCCACAAAGAAATCCACAGCTGTTCCGACAGAGCTCCGTTGAGGTTGCTCTCTCCCCCTGTCTCACGCACTCAGTCTGGTTCTCCTGGCGCTGCAGGCTGACCTTTTGCACTGGGCTCCTGCCTATGTTGGCACCTTTTTCTGCCCACAAAGAAATCTGCAGCAGTCCTGACAAAGCTGCGTTGAGCTCGCTCACTGCCCTTCTCTCACTCGCTCATTCTGTTCTGCCGGCGCTGCAGGCTGCCCTTTTCTACTGGACTCCTGCCTGCATTGCTGCCTTCTTATGCCCACAAAGAAATTTGCAGCAGTTACAATGCAACTCTGTTGAGCTCACTCACTCACTCATTCTGGTTTTCCTGCCACTGCAGGCTGCCCTTTTGTACTGGGCCCCTGCATGCATTGCTGCCTTTTTCTGCCCACAAACAAATCTGCAGCAGTCCCAACAGAGCTCCGTTGAGCTCAGTGACTCCCCCTTCCTCACTCGCTCATTCTGAGTCTCCTGGCACTGCAGGCTGCCCTTTTGTACTGGACTTCTGCCTGCACTGGTGACTTTTTCTGGCCAGAAAGAAATCTGAAGCAGTCCCGGCACAGCTCCACTGAGCTCACTCACTCCCCCTCTGTCACTTTCGCATTCCGTTTCTGCAGGTGGTGCAAGCTGGCCTTTTGTACTGGGATCCTGCCTGTGTTGCCACATTTTCTGCCCACAAAGAAATCTGCAGCAGTCACACTAGAGCTCCATTGAGGTTGCTCACTACCACTCTGTCACTCGCTCGTTCTGTTTCTCTTGGCACCGCAAACTGCGCTTTTGTATGGGGCTCCTGGCTGTGTTGGCACCTTTGTCTGTCCACAAAGAAATCTGCAGCTGTCCTGACAGAGCTCCATTGAGGTCGCTCAGTCTCCCTCTCTCATTGCTCATTCTGTTTTTCCTGGCGCTGCAAGCTACCCTTTTGTACGGGGCTCCTGCCTGCATTGGCACCTTCTTCTGCCCACAAAGAAATCCCAGCAGTCCTGATAGAGCTCCATTGAGCTCATTAAGTCCCCTTGTCTCACTCGCTCATACTGTTTCTCCCACCACTGCAGGTTGGCCTTTTTTGCCTGTATTGATGCCTTTTTCTGCCCCCAAAGAAATCTGCAGCTGTTCTGACAGCACTTCAGTGAGTTTGCTCACTCCCCTTCCCTTACTCGTTCTGTTTCTCTCAGTGCTGCAGGCTGCCCTTTTGTACTGGGCTCTTGTGGTGGGGCCTTTGCCTGTCCACAAACAAATCTGTAGCAGTCCCGACAGAGCTCAGTTGAGCTCGGTCACTCTCCCCTGTCACTTGGTCAATCTTAATCTGTCCCAAACACTGATTTCCCAGAGTGACCATTGCTATTGTCCGGCAGGAGTGCAAAAACATATTTTAGCCAGGATATGAAAAATGACAGCTGTGGTATTCATAGGGAGTTGTGAAAAAATGCCACTGTTGAAAATGTGGCATGACAGTATAACAAATTTGCGAAGTTACAAGGGTGCGTGGAAACAGTTCAACACATGCTTGTAACACAGTCATGTTATGGAGTTTCGTCACCAAATTTTCAACATAGGGATTTTAGGACCTCTGCTCATGAACAGTGACACTGTCATTTTCTTAATCTGTCCCGAACACTGACTTCCCACAGTGACCACATTATTCTGGTCCGGAACTGTGAAAACACATTTCGGACAGGATGTGAAAAATGACAGCTGAACTGCTTATAAATAGGTGTCGAAAAATGCCACTGTTGAAAATCTGGTGTGACAATATCACAAATTTGCCAAGCTACAAGGGTGCTTGGAAAGTGCGCAATGTACACTTGTAACACAGTCAGTTGATGGGCTATCATCACCGAATTTTCAACATAGGCATTTTAGGAACTCTGCTCATGAATGGTATGATTGCCATTTTCTTAATCTGTCCCGGACAGTGATTTCTCACAGCGACCGCTCTATTCTGCACAAGAAGTGCGAAACCACATTTTGGCCAGGATGGGAAAAATGACAGCTGCACTGTTCATAAGTAGGTCTGAGAAAATGGCAATGTTGAAAATATGGAGTGAAAATATTATAAATTCACGAAGCTACGAGCGTGCGTGCCAACTGCGCAATGCACGCTCGTACCACACTCATTTTATAGAGTGTTGTTACCAAATTTTCAACATAGGCATTTTAGGACCTCTACTCATGAACAGTGTCACTGTCATTTTCTTAATCTGTCCTGAATACTGATTTCCCACAGCGACCATGCTATTCTGCGCCAGAAGTGTGAAAACACATTTCGGCCAGGATGTCAACAATGACAGCTGTACTGCTCACAAGAAGGTGTGACAAAATGCCAATGTTGAAAATCTGCTGTGAAAATATTGTAAATTCGCGAAGTTATAAGCATACGCAGCAACTGCACAACGCACACTCATAAAACAGTCATTTTTTGGATTTTTTCCACCAAATTTGCAACATAGACTTTTTGAGAGCCCACCTCATGAACACTGGCACTGTTGTTTTGTTAATCTGCCCCAAAGGGTGATTCCCCACAGTGACCGTGAAACCACCTTTCCGGGCTGATTAACGCCATGAGAGTTCAAGAATTCATGAGGAAAGGTCCCAAAAACCCCATGTTGAAAATTTGGTGAAAAAATACCCAAAAATGCCTGAGATATTTACTAAAGTTGAAAAAACCCTATTCATTACATTATACAGCTTACCGGCATTTCCTCAGTTCGCGGTCGGCTTTGAAGAGTGCAGACGTGTTCCCGGTCCACAGAAGAACATCACGCTGAGCTCCGGAGGTAAGTATGGGGTGATGGGGGGTGTGGAGAGGCAGGGTACACAGTGGGTGGGTGCCGGTTGTGGGAGGAGGCCTCGGAGACTACTGAGGACCGCCTTTCCTTTTTCAGGTAAAAAAAAAAAATCTTGTGGATCCATTTTACCTTTACAGGGAGGGACATGTCGTGCCACCAGAGTCTTGCTTGGGGGGCAGCTGTAGCCGGCGAGATTGGGCACCCCATCGGCAAACAACAAAGAGGAGGATTCTGCTGACGGGATTGGCACCCCACAGCAAACAACAAAAGGTGGTTCATTTCTGCCAATGGGGATTGGGCACCCTATTGGCAAACAAGAAAAGGGGATACATTTTCAGCCGATGGGGATTGGGCACTCCCTTTGGCAAACAACAAAAGGGGATTAATTTATGCCGACGGGATTGGGCACCCGTCAACAAACAACAAAAGGGGATACGTTTCTGCCAATGGGATTGGGCACCCCGTTGGTAAACAACAAAAGGGGAATCCATTTATGTGGACAGGATTGTGCACCCCCATCAGCAAACAACAGAAGGGGGGATTCTTTCTGCTGATGGGGATTGGGCACCCCATCGGCAGACAACAAAGCAGGGGTGTTACAGTATGCCAATGGGGAGTGGGCTCCCCAGTCGGCAAATAAACATGGGGGGTAGATATTGTTTGAGAATACAGTGGCAAGCCACCGCCATGTTCACAAACAATATCAGACATCCTACATCCCGCCCTGCAATGACGGGTCGCTCCCTCATTGCAGCGGATGGCTGACGCTGCAATGATGAGGCAGCCCCTGATTGCAGAGTCTGATTTTTTAGAAAGTTGTGGCATGCTGGCTGAACTAGTGTCAGCAGCAGTGTGCCACAGCATTGGGGGATGGGGGACAAGCCTTTTTAGGCTGTGGGGGCATTGGGCACAACAGTGCCACACCTCCACAACCTGCTTCTGGAGAAACCCACCACAATATGTTTCTTGCACATGAGCGCAATCAACATAAAAAGAAACTAAGTTTTGAAATAGAGCACCTGTGAGGAGTCTAAAACTATTCAGCAGATTATCACAGAGATGCTGTAGTGCTAATTTTAGCAAACAAGAACTCGGATTAGCATACAGTTTCATTACTGAGTCTACTGTCTGGTTATCAGAATAATTAGGGCAGTAGCTCTATGTTCCAACTGGCTGAGAGAGATCTTCTTCAGTATAATATATAACATGTTGACCATTTCAATAAGCAGTTGTCTGTTCAGTCACTTTCCATAATGTAAAATGGTAACTCATTGCTGCTGATAAATACATAGGGCCGGATATTCAAAAGGGTTGCGCCATGTGCAATAGGGTTGCTCATGCGTAAGTCCGAAAATGTGCCATTCTTCCATATTCAGCGGGAAGCAGTTGCGCAACCAAAAACATGCTGAGCAACAGCGCAATGCAAATGAAGGCATGCGCAACCGAAGGGGGTTGATCCATGCATAAAGAGCGCAATGCGATATTTAAAGGCTTGCGCAATGCACAACAGCGGATCAGCTGGAAGGTGCGCCACGGCGGAAATGAGCCAAAATAAAAAGGCTCAAGGAAGAGGCGCAAGAATGCTACAGGGAAGCCACATGAGGCAGGGAGACAGACAAGGTGACAGTGGCAAACAGTGCAGGCCAGGGAGTGCACAGGAAAGAAAAGGGACAAGGGAGGGTGTGTGGGGCCACAGACTGCAGAGGCCAGTAGGTGTACTCAGTGCAGTAGAGGTAGCAGTCAGGACAGCGGGGGTAACAGAGCAACAACAGCCAGGGGGGGAACACAAGCCAGGGACATGGATAGTGCCAGCTTCCTCATGGAAGCTGTAATGAGGGTGAGAAGGCATGTGTGGGGGGACGTGGCCATGGAAGGGCCTGTCAGCTGAGCACCCAACAGGCAGTACCGTGCCCGCGTCAGCTTTGAGCTGTACATGGATGTAGAGATTGTGGGCCGGTACTGCCTGAATAGGGCAATACTGAGGTGGCTCTGTGAGCTGTGCAGTGATGTGATGCAGGCACCCTCACGACCGAGTCACACTCTGTCAGTGGAGACAAAGGTAACAGCCTGCATGTGCCTGCTCACCACGGGTACCTCCCAGAGGCTGACAGGGGACACCACAGGCATAACACAGTCAGCCACATCACGCATCCTCACTCAATTCCTCAGCGCACTGCTGCCACATGCTGCGGAGTACATCCATTTCCCCAGCACCGCGGCAGAGCATACAGCAAACATGCAGGAGTACCACAGGGTAGCACGTATGCCTGGTGTGCTAGAGGTGATAGACTGCACCCATGTGGCTATTTGCACGCCACCTGGCCCCGATGGGGCCACATACCGAAACCGGAAGGGATTCTCCAGTGTCAACTGCCAGGTGGTGTGTGATGCCAGTGGGCGCATCATCAATGTCTGTGCCACACACCCTGGTGGAGCACATGATGCCTTCATATGGTACCAATCTGCACTGTGCCATCGATTTGAGAGTGGGACATCCCCACAGGACATCTAGTGGGTGAGTATGCGTATGGGAATGGCAAAGTTGGGGCAAGGGTGGGAAAGCCACAGGTGCCATGGTAGTGGCACACAGGGATATGGGCAATATGGACCTGACCATGATACTCATCTCCACTATCTCCACACAGGTGACAGCGGATACCCACTCCATCCCTGGCTGCTCACACCCTACTGGCGCCCCATGACCCCATCGCAGCAACGCTATAATGAGGCACATGCCACCACACGCAACATCATCGAGCGGGTGTTTGGGATGCTTAAGGCACGCTTCTGATGCCTAGACACCTCAGGCGGTGCCCTACAGTACAGCCCCTCAAAGGCCTGTGGGATATTCCTGGCCTGTTGTATCCTGCACAACATGGCCAAGGACTGTGGGGATAGCCGTACAGGTCGAGGAGGGGGACAGCGATGGGGACGCCGGTGACACCGGCGATGATGGGGATGAGCAGCCCCCCCTTGGACAGCGGGACCCCCGACTGATCCGGCAGGCCCAGCTGCACCGGGACACCATCAAGGAGGAGCATTTTGCACAACACAGGTAAGTCAAGGGGCCATGTGCAACCAACACTGTCTAGGCGCAACCCACAGGCACACAGGGAAACACACCAGGGGTGCATGACGGCAAGGGGAGTAGAAGGGTCCAGGCACACAAACACACCATCAGTGAGGGGGTGAATAGTCATATGGACACACACACACACACACACACACACACACACACCAGGCACAAAGCGTACATGGGCAGGTGCACAGCAGAGCAGGAACAGACATGACAAACACACAGATCAATGGACCACCACCACCACCTGTACTGTCCAGGTACGTGTGTCAGATGCTGGGCACCCTTGCACCTTGGTGTACAGTACAATGCAGGCATCATCATGCACATGCACCTGTGGACAGCAGTCGGGTGGGTGTGCAGGTGGTCCGTGTGTCGGCGTGTTGGGCAGGGCACCCAGCAGTGCACTGCCCACCATGACACACATTGCACACAGGGCAGCATCAGGCAGGGCCCGCACTGGGAGACAGGTCACTCAGGTGGCACTGTGCGACGACCACCTCAGATGCGTGGGCGGCCCCGCCGTGACCCAGCAGCACTGGCAGGCTGATCATGGGCCACATGGGGTGGCACCGATGGACCATCAGGGGTCCCACTGCGCGATCGCGACCTTGTCCGCACAGGGGTGTGCAGCATGCCGAACATATCTGCACCAGGTGTGCTCGGGATGCCCACAGCAGAACCCAGCATCGACAGGCTGGGTGTCGCATGATGCCGGGAATGGGGAGTGGAGCATGAACTGTGTGGGGTGTGCAGTACAGGGGCACCTGACTATGTGCCCAATGTGGCCACGACAGAGACCACTGCCTGGGTCAGCCTGTCAATGGTGAAGGTCACATCCATCCGCATTCTGACCATCTCTGCAAGGATCAATGCATTGTCCCTGCTGTTCCGCTTCACAGCCACGCACAGTGCCTCCACGGACATTGCAACCCGCATCTGCTGCTGTACTGATGCTCGCAGCAGGCGGGTGTGCTCATCAAATGGGTCCTGTGCCACATCGGCATTCTGTCCCCCAAGGTGTGGAAGGTCCTGATGCTCAACACCCCTTGAGGGTGGGCGCTGTTCACCAGGACCAGGTGTGGGCAAGTCAACAGGCAGTGTGCATGTGCCACCGCTGGACCCTGTACCCCCAGACCTGGTGGGTGACTGCTGCTGCTGCCCCTCCAACTGCTGTGCCCCAGGGACCACTCGTTCCACTGCTGTGGCCGCAACAGTGCCAGGAACCTGCACAGCCACCGGTGCTGCCCCACCGGTGCTGACAGGCACAACCTGGGACTGTGCTGATGTGCTGGCATGCACGTTGGAACCAGCTGGGTCCAGGGGCACGTGCTGGCCTGCTGTGTGTCCGTAATGAGACACACATGTGTCACTGCCTATTGCAGTCCTTGCATCATCAATGGTGCAGGTTTGTGCAACAGCCACAGTCTCAGCATGCTGGCATGCTTGCATGCCAGACTGCTGGGACACAGGATGTGCACCCCCCACACCTGACTCACCGACAACAGAGGTGGCAGCCAGGTGTGCATGCTGGTGCAGTGCATGCCAGCTGGCAGCAGAGGTGGATGGACCCTTCACCAACTCTGGCAGGCCTTCCACACTGCATGGTCCCACCACCACCATCCCCTGCAGATGAACAGGATCTGTAACAGAAAGTGAGAACATGTTAGTGCATGTGATCAACCTCCCCCCCAACACCACCACCATGTCATACCGTGCAGTGATGGGCTTCCATCTGTCTGGAATCCAACTCCTGGTACGCTATCTATAGCACTACACTGCATTGATGCAGCCAGACGGTCCTCCACTGGGGTCAGCTCCCCCACCTCTGGCTGGCCCCCACCTGTGGCAGCGCGTGCCACCCTGAGGGCTGCCACCTTCTCTTTGACCCGTCTCCGGTCTGTCCCCATCTTTTTTTTGCATTCCTGCACAGAGCGCTGGTGGCTTCCATGCAGGTTTACCACATGGGCTACCCCCTCCCATGCAGCAGCACGGGCCTGAGGGGTGCCCCACCGTCCACTCAGTAGTGGCTCCTCTTCCACGTAGGCCTGGAAGTGTGCCTCTGTCTCTGACTTGGTGAAGTTGAGTCTCCTCTTTCGCCCACCATCTTCATCCTCACCTGGTCTTTACTCGGTCATGTCGGTCTGTATGGGTGGAAGTGGACACCCGCCACTGTGCAGCCTACAGCGTTAACCCATGACCATTGCCCAGAACATCACACAGCATGCAACTCACCTCTCACCTGCAGTAACCAAATCTGGCCAGCGCTGTCCACTGTCACATATTGATAGCGCAATGCATGCAAATTAGGAGTGGCACAACTGTAATGAGATGCAAATCAAGCCACTGCACCTTTGAATGGATGATCAGCTGATTTGCTTGTGTCGGCTGACTATCACGCCGTTGCGCTTTGCGCAATACCGTTGAGCCGGCTGAGCCAATGGCGCATTTCTGTGACTACGTAGTACACCGCATTGCTCATGCCCAGGTAGCTTACGCAGGCATCTGCCGCGCTGATGACGTGCTGTGCGCGATCAGCAATTCATGTCATGGCCACCATTTTGCCAGTGGCGCTACAGTACTGGTCACCAAATGGCGCTCTGGCACAACTGCGCAATAGTCCACTGTGGCACTGGCATGCAGGTGACTGATCGTGCAGGATGTATAGATGTCCAATGGCGCTGTGCGTGGCCTTGTGCCGCTGACCCATGACCTTGTACCCGACCTTTGGCCCCTGGCGCTGTACGTCTGGCATGTGTACAGCTCTATCGCGCTATTCAGTGACAGCGTGATGTGGACCAACGGCGCTGTACGAACAGCGCGATAGGGACTCATGGAGTTGTATTGCGCAACATTTCCATGTGGGGTTGCCGCACTGCGGAGCGCCATATTGCTACTGTACAACTGTAGAATGGCACGCAGGAGAGCTCCACAGTGGGGGGCCCTGGAGCTGGCAAACCTGGTGGCTGTGGTGGAGCCTCACCATGGGACACTGTTTGGGGTAGTGCCCCTGCAGATGGCACGTACCCATGTGTGGCAGCAGGTGGCAACTGCCCTAGAGCAGGCCACTGGGTGGAGGAGGACTCCTGAGCAGTGCAGGCACCACTATAGTGACCTGCAAAGGAGGGATCATGCTCTGCTGGAGCACCTCAGGGCTCATGCCAGGAGGGGCATTGTGCCTAGGCCAGGTGGGTGTGCTGTTTATGCACCGGTATTGTCCGCATGGGTGACACTGTGTAATGTGACCTGCGCATGGGGGTGGGTTGGGCTATGGTTTGCTGTGAAGGTGTTTGCAGGTGTGTGCTGTTTGGGTCTGGTTGTGTGGGCAGACACACTCAATGGGGCAAGGGGCTGTCTGCTTTGGGATCTCACTGATGTGTTTCTCTTCATTTGTCTCCCACAGGCGTGGAGGAGCGGAGGCGGGCCCAGGCTGAGGCATGGGATGGCAGTGCCAGGGTGGCTGGCAGAGGTGGTGTGCCACAGCCACAGCAGCAGCAGCAGCAGCCACAGCCACAGCCACAGCAGCATCAGCCGCAGCCGCAGCAGCACCAGCAGCAGCAGCTTGATGAGGGTGAGTGTCATTACATCATGGATGCTATTGCATGCTGGGGGGGCACGGCCACCATCCATGGACAACACTACCATGCACACAACATGTGACAGTCATCACTGTCCAGTGGCACTGCATGTGTGTGTGTGCATCACTGGTGGTCCATGCATGCACTGGGCACATGGCTGTGGCACTAGCATCCCACCACATAGCCACATCACTGGGCAGCCTTGGTTGTGCTGTGCTGGACATGGGCGGTGTGTGTGTGCAGTGGTACACATGGCTGTTGCTGCCTGGTTGGGCATTTCTTGTGCACGGTCACTGTGGGTGGGTGCAGTCCATCACAGGGGCCGGGCACTTGGCTGCATGCCATGCATGATGGGTGGGATTCAGGGATGTGGACAGTCACAGCCATTTACTCTGATCCCTTGTCCTAGGTATCCAGATCCTGCGTTGGATCAAGCGATCACTGCGGAGGTTCACACAGGTGGCCATGGATTCCCACGCCATCCTTCTTGACATGCAGCGGCATGGGATACGGTGCCGGAGGAGGCCCCGGGCACAGCACCAGGCGGAAGGAGGGCAGGCTGCCGGCCGGTAGCTGACCATCACCACACCCCACCTTCCCTCTCCCGGTTGTTTACCCCTGCCCCTTACCCACCCCTACCTTATACCCATTCCCCCACCCCTGCTTTGTATATATGTACATAGTTGCTTTGTTGTTCTTGTTATTCTTCTTCATTACATTTATATTTTATTATGAATACTGTGGTGGTCTCTGATTTGCAGCTGGCTATAGGTGCTCAGTTGCAGTGGTGTGCATGGCATCTGGGGTGGTATGGTCATGGGTATGTGTGTGCATGTGTGTGGGGTGGTGTCTCTGGTGTGGGTGTGGCTTCCAGTCAGTATTGCCGTGTGCTGCCACCCACTGCTGGGTGCTCATGGTGGGTTTGGCTTGTATAGTTCTGTGGTTCACGAGGTTGCAGTGTGCCGGGGGGCCTGGGGATTCCTGCAGTGCTGGTCACTGCACATGGGTGGTGTCTTGGGGTCATAATGCTGGGTGTGCTGTGCACACGGGGGAGGATGCTGGACACTGGGGTGGTCCACCCCCTTTGTGTGGCACTCTCAGCTTGCCAGTGGGTGTGCTGCAATAACACGGCCGGGATGTGCTTTCTTTGCTTGTCCCCATGGTCCGGTGGCTGTTCCATCCCTCCCCCAGTTATGCTGTGCTTGGGGTGTGGGGGTACATTGTTGGTTCTGCAGTGTGTCCCTGTGCCCATCTGTGGCATGGGTGGTGGGCCCCTGCCTACCTCCCTGGTTGTGCAGTTCCATTGCTCTGCTGCTGGGGGTCTCTTTGCTTGCGCTATGGCGCCTCTGGACTGCTCAGCTGGGCTGCCTTTGTTGCACTATGGCGCATCATCTCTGCTCAGCTTCCCCTTCCTGGTTGCGCTATGGCGCAGGTTGTGCGATATTCAGATGTTGGCTGGTTGCGCAATTTGTCTTGCTCCATGTTTGAATATTGCATGTATTGTGCATGTGCGCAATTGATTTGTGCTTGCTCCTGCTGTTGCGCACTTTTTGGGCGCAGTTTGAATATCTGGCCCATAGTGTGTTGATTTACTATATTTCCATGGCAATGTTCAAACTGTGCTTCTTGCCATTTATTGCAGAATTACTACCATGTATTGTAACACACCATGCTGTTCATTACAGATACAGCAATACTGAAAGTTGTTGAACAGTATTCACTATTTTAAAATATATGCTATTTATTTAAAAAAAAATTGTAATGCACTAGTTAGGGTTTAGCTGACAAAAGTAAGGAGATGTGGTGTTAGGCTTCCCAACACTAATACCTGGCCAGCACCCTGCAAGCATCTACAGGAAAAAACATTACTATTTGACCTCTCCTGCATCTTCACAAATCAGGCATGGGGTGTACCTTGGGGTTGCCAACCCTAATGCTCACCCCATTCCATCAGTAAATAAGCTGAGATACATACAATATATGAGACTGGGGTGAGAGTTCAGGTTGACAACCCTAAAACACACCCCACATCTGATTTGCAAAGATGCAGGAGAGGTCAAATAGTAATTTTCTTTTTCCTGTTGCTGCATGCAGGGTGGGGATGGGGTATTAGGATTGTGAACCCTAATGCCACATTTCTCTACTTTTGTCATTGGTTTAACCTGAACTAGTGCATTAACAATGTTTTTTTGCGTTGAATTTCTACTTTTTGATGTACTATAATTGCATCCTCATTGCTTAGGACTGCAGGGCCTCTTTGGGGTTCTGCACTCTATCCTCCATAGATGCTGCTTTGGAAGCACAGGACCCTCTGGGCCCCGTGTTTCAATTTCTGCCAAAACTGCAATTTCTTTCCTTTGTGGTATGACTTGTTAAAGTTTCAGCATTGTCCTATGGGAATTTGTATTTTTTTATTTGTTATGCTTTTTTATATTGCCTCTAAATGTTAAACCAACCCAGTGATGTTTAGGGTTGAGGAACTAGATGCCCACAGCTCTTGCCATGCTAGCAACCCAGGTATGGGAGCAAACTCAGGCTGTTAGGGGTCACCAGGGGCAGCAGAGGATTGAGCTTCTAGAGGACTGCTCTCCTCTCCTGGGGGCAGGTGGGTGTGCATGCTGCAGTGCCATTGGCTCCTGGTGGTGGCCAGGGG
This sequence comes from Neoceratodus forsteri, assembly GCA_016271365.2. Taxonomy (NCBI): domain Eukaryota; kingdom Metazoa; phylum Chordata; order Ceratodontiformes; family Ceratodontidae; genus Neoceratodus; species Neoceratodus forsteri. The sequence continues at coordinate 828,313,221 of CM028131.1, forward strand.
TGGTGTGACTTGTGGCTTGCTCTTTTGGGGTTGAAAGTTCAGCAGATGCTTTATGCATGGGTGCAGGAGTTTACCTGTCATGTGCAGGGCATTGTTGAATATCCACTCCCCTGGGGTCAACTATAAACAAGAAAAGCCCTGGCACCTGGACAGGTGAAAGTGAGGCCAAGGATGTCTACCATGCCCACAGCCAGGTCCTAACTGGCCAGTTACTGTGTCTCTCCTCCACTCCCCAGCTGCTCTTCTAGATTATAGATAGAGCACTGGAGGGGTTAATGGTGGTCCCACCCCAGGGGACTCAGAGACGGGAGGTTAGGTGGTTGGCAGAGTTGGGGGAGAGCTTCTGGGAGTAATGCACCAGGCTCAGGGGGACCTCAGACAGGGCAGGAAACAAGCATCCCCACACCCCACTGGAGAGAGGTCTAAGGGGCCAGTGAGGAGGAGGAGGAGCAAACAGAGTTAAAAAAAATTGCCCCTAAATGTTGATGGGGGTATGCATTATTCTTGTAATACTCATTAAAACATTTGTTTTGATATATGGATTCTTGCTTAGGTCCAGATACTGAGGGAATTATGAGTTCTTGAAGTTTCAATGTTATCATAATGGAATTTTAATTTTTAATTTTATATTGCCCTTAAAAGCTTTGGGGGAGGATATGTGTTATTCTTGTAGTACTCATTAAGACCTTTGTTTTGATACATACTGTAAGTTTTACCCCCTTAAATCCAAATATTGAAGGAGTTATGTCTTGCTAAATTTCCAATGTTATCCCATTAGAATTTTCATTTAATTTTTATGATGTATTTTTATGTGGACACTCAATTTGTTTAATGGGATTATATTCATGTAGCACACATTGGGACCTTAGTTTTGATATATAGATTGTCCATTAACTACAAATATTGAGGGAGTTATGGTTTGTTGAATTTCAGATGTGGGAAAAAACCTTAGTCCAAAGTCTTTTTTCGTATGAGGACATTTTTTTTGATATGAATGATAAAAGGATGCCTTCATTTGAAAAAAGAATGGGAAACTACCTAAGTTTAAATTCTTTTTTGTATGAGGGTATTCTTCTTTTGTATGAATGAAAAAAAAACATTCAAAAAAGGACTCCTTCTTACAAAAAAAGAATAGAAAAAAACATTAGTCCAACATCTTTTTTCGTATGATGGCATCCTTTTTGTGTGAATGAAGACAGCATATGTAAAAGGATGCCTTCATACCAAAAAAGAATTTGGACTTAGTTTTCTTTCCATTCTTTTTTCATATGAGGGCGTTCTTTTTTGTATAATTTTTTCATTCATATGAAAAAGAATGCTTTCAAACGAAAAAAGAACTGAAAAAAGACCTAAGTCCAAATTCTGTTTTCGTATGAAGCCATCCTTTTTCGTATGTACCAGTTCTCTTTTTGTATGCCCATATGAAAAAAAAAATTGTCTCATGAAATAGGATTTTTAAATGTTAAAAAATAGATTTCTGAGTCATTTTTCCAGAAACTAAGTGCATAATCCATGTAACATGGTCCTGATTAGCAAGATACATGTGTTGTTGTGTGTGCAGGATGTCATTTTTGTGGGATTTGATTTTTTTTAGATGAAAACAAGACGGGCAAGGCCCAACAAGGCCATAAGAAAAAATACTTTTTCCTCATGAAAAAGATTACCCCATATAAAAAAGGATCCTTTTTCATATGGACCAAATTCTTTTATCATTCTAAGCAGCTATCCAAAAGACTGTAGTGATCATGCTCATAACCAATTTTTTAAAATGTATTCATTTTGGAATGGAGTAATATTTTTCCTTTTTTTTCAATTTAATAAACTTTATTGAATTTTCAACAACAAACAAAGAACAATACAATTAGCAAAATGCAGAACAGTAAAATGCAGTTGAACATGCACCTAAACAAAAACAAAAAGCCAAACAGTTAACAAAAAACACCAAACCAACCACCCCAACCTCCACACCTAACAAAAAAGCCACCCTTCCACCCTCCTGCCCCACCCCCCCAGAGCAAACCCGGTGATGCACACTGCCAGATGGTATGAAGTGCAAATAGCAAATCAGCAGGGAACCCAGGCTAAAATGAATGAGAGGAGCCTACCGAGAGAAAAGCTTAATGAGATTCCTGAGGATAGGCCAAGGTAGGCAGAAGAGCATAGATCAGATCCCAGTGTGCCTTAAAATGGGAGGACCTGCTTTGTCTGAAAGAAATCTGCCACTCCATCTCTAAAGCCATAAGAATGTCCTGGCGCTGCTCCTTATAAGACAGGATGGCATCATCCAACCAATGCCAACACATTATTAACTCCACCATTATGGAAATCAGAGACATGTAAGCTTGGCGGGATACATACAGCTCCCTGGGGAAAAGGCCTACTAGACAAATCTCTGGGGTAAAGAAGGTTTCTAAGCCTAAGAGAGGATCCAACAAAAGACAAATGGCATTCCAAAAAGGAATAACCTTTGGACACTCCCAAAGAATATGTTTCAAATGGGCCACAATGGGAGTAGAGGGGCAAGGCACATTTGCCCATCTTATTGGACCTGACGGGTGTAAAACAGGGGTTGTGCAGAATCCTAAATTGCAACAAACAGTATCAGTCCTGTTTTACAAATTTACACAGGTGTAGCCAAATACCCTGCCAGTCCGTTACCTCCACCAAGAGTTGTAAAGCATGCTTTCAGTAACAACAAACACCATCCAAACTAGCACGCTGATAAAAGCGATAAAGGCCATCCATCATATGCGGCTGATCTGCCAGGTGAAAAAGGTTCAGAAGCACCTCTGCCTGCAAAAGGGTCCATGGTGGGGGCCTAAGAAATAGATAATAGCCCTGGTGATCTATAAATACTTAACAGGGTTAAAAATTGGGAGAGAAAATCTGGTCGGTATATCCAAAAGTGTGACAACAGTGTCTCCATCAGTAAAGGATGAGAGGGTAGCAAACTTAAGATGAGAACAAAATTGAAGGGGGATCAGCCTTTGAGCAATTAGCACATTGGGGTTACCCAAAGGTGGTTGAGACAAGTCCCGTCCCCACTCCCAATCCATATACTGTACATACGCAATTGTCTAAGGGCCTGGAGAGACCACCAAAGTGGGGTACCATGCAACTTGGAGGGCAACTGGGAAGGTTTGCAATAAGGAAGGCTACAAAGCTGAAGACTCACCTGCTCACATAGACGTTGCTCAAGAAGTAGTCAAAGCAGATGATAACCTAGGACCTCAGAAGAACATGGAGGGGAATTCCATAAAAAAACTTTTAGAACTGTGCAAAGCACAGTGGTATAAGAAAAAATTGGGAAGGCTGAGACCACCCTTTTCTCTACCTAAGGTGAGCTTATAATAGGCTCTATGGGGAGCCCACTGTTTCCAAAGAAAGGCTGAGATGGATGAATTGAGCTTGGCAAACCAGACCTTCAGGAGATAGAGACCCAGCATTCCACGCAGATAAAGTATGTGGGGCAAGATGTTCATCTTAATGTTATTCACTCTACCCCAAAGAGACAGGGGAAGATGCATCCATCTTTATAAATGCACCTACACTGTTTTCAATAAGGGTGCAAGATTCTCACTCCGCAAGGCTGCCAAGAATCCTGAAAACCTTAATGCCTAAATAGGTAATAGAATGTGGCTCCCACAGCAAAGTCAGGTCCACTATTTGTTGATGTGGTCCCAAAGGATTCAGTGGCATGACATTGGTTTTGTCCAAATTCAGTTTACACCCCACCACAACTGAAAACTAGTGTATTTCAGTGAGCACTGCTGGGATGTAAATGGGGGATTGACCAGATGCAATAATGAATTGTCCTTATAGGCCAAAAATTTACAAGTAATCGTACCCACTTGGATAACAGCAACTGCCAGATTCTCCTGAAAATGAAGCAACAGGGGTTCAGGGTAGAGGATAAAAAGGAAAGGAGACAGGGGGCAACCCTGTTGGTTTACCATGCTGCAGTGTCAAAGGCTCTGACTAAATCCCTTTGCAACAGATCCTTGCATTTGGGTTGGAATAGAAAACATGCACCCAGTCACAAAATTCCTCTGGAAAACCAAATTTTCGGAGTGTGGCGAAGAGGAAAGGCTGCAACATTTGATGAAAAGCTTTTTCTGCATTGAGCATGACCAGGGCTGCAGTGACCTTGCTCCCGCTTGATGCAGAAATTAAGTTCCAAAGTTTATGAAGGTGATCAGAGAAGATCTCCCTACCCTGAAGCCAATTTGCATGGGTCAGATGAGACTCAACCAAACCTGAAGCAGCCAAGCAGCCAAAACATTTGCCATGATTTTCAAATCAGAGTTGAGTAAAGAAACGGGCCTGAAATTAACAGGCAACAGGGGATACCAACCTGGCTTCGGAATAAGAGAAATCCAAGTTTGATGAAAGAGCCATCAGCAAGGCTGGATTCACGTAAATAGTTAAACAAATGTGCAAGCACTGGAACCACCAAGTCACAGCACTCAATGGAGTAATATTTTTTCACCAAACCAATGAAAGGCACATCTGTGGGCCAAGCTCTTTCTATCCTGAAAATGCCCAATGAAAATTCAAAAAACTACCTGGGTCCTGGCATTTTCCTCTGCTTTCCTCCACTTGCACCTATGCACCGTGCAATGGCCGTGGCAGCCATCTTCACCTCCATAGAGGCAGACAAGCATCCCAGGCATGGGCAAACCCCTCTAGCTGTGCTGACACACACTGCACAAATCCCCCACCCCAAGGAAGGAGAGCAGTGATGTTCAATCTTTACCTCCCCAGCCAACCCCCGAATGACCCGAATCTGTTCCTGAACCCGGATAGCCAACATGGCGTGTGGTGTGGCATCCAACACCTCAGCCCTCAGCACCACTAGGCTGGAACTGAAATTAAACTTGGCTTGTCAACAGATCTCTCTTTAGACTGTGCATGTAAAATTTCATGCAAATCCAATGAATGGCTGCGAAGATCTTACAGTACAAAGTTCAAGGTTTAACATAGAAACCCCTGATGAACCCTAACTATAGTGGTGCTATATGTGCTGTAGTCTGATTATTGTGAAGGCAACCTTTTTTGTGATGATATATCTCAAATTATGAACTGAGGATCATAAATAGAGCAGGAGCAGTCTGTTTGGCTGAGATCTTTTTGAAGCCATGATGATATCAGGCTACATCATCATGGCTTTAAAAAAGTTCCAGCACCACCAGCCTCCTTGCTCTCTACTGTCTGAGAAATATTTTTTTAAAATGTACTCGTACACCACCCAAAAACTCATTCATAAAATGTTTTAAAACCTGCTTCTTGTTTTTTATCTAAAAAACTTGAAACTCAGTTCATATTAGTAATACATCACTACAGGGTGTGGTAGATCAATATTAAATGGAGGGCAATGAGTACCAATGCCCGTAGTCTGGGAAACAAGCTTCCTGAGCTAGTAGCAGTAGCAGTAGCAGGAAAACACTATTTTTAAGCGAAAAAGATGTTCCAGGACTAGAGGGCATGGGATGAAGTTGGAGGGAGGACGATTCAGAGGAAACATGAGAAAGAATTTCTTCACAGAACGGGTGGTGGACAAGTGGAACACCCTGCCAGAGGAAGTGGTGGGGGCTGAAACAATCACGGGATTTAAGAATGCATGGGATAGACATAAAGGAATTCTGGAGGTCAGGGGTAAGGGGCAACAGACTTCTAGGAAAACAAACTGAACTTACAAGATCAAATGGGCAGACTGGGTGGGCCATAGGCCCTTATCTGCCGACACTGTCTATGTATCTATGCATCTATGTAGCCCTGATGGAAGATGAAAAATTGGATATTGTGGCAGTCACAGAAACATGGTACACGGAGAACCATGACTGGGATGTCAACATACTGGGGTACACAGTCTACAGAAGGGACAGAGAGGGTAAAAGAGGAGGTGGAGTAGCTCTATACATAAGGGAAGGGATCAAAGCTACAGAACTAAAAAGTAAAGGGGGAGGACAGGAGGCACTCTGGGTCACCTTGGAGACAGGAATGGCATCACAGTCCACACAGGGGTTGTATACAGACCCCCGTCTCAAGGGGAGGAAGCAGACAAGAAAATGATGGAGGACATTCTCAAAATGGCTGAAAAGGGGGAGCTATGGGGGACCTGAATATGCCAGATGTTAACTGGATGACATGTACTTCAGCCACATCCAAGAGCAGGGTCATTCTCGATGCCCTGCAGTGGGCAGGCCTAAGACAGCTAGTGTTGGAACCCACTCAGGAGGGAGCAATACTAGACCTGGTACTCTCAAATGGAGAGAGGATCACAAATTTAGAAGTCAGTATACATCTAGGAACAAGTGACCACTGCAAAGTGCGCTCCACAATAAGCACAACCATGGAGACAAGCCATACAAAAACAAGGATACTGGACTTTAGAAGGGCCAACTTTGGCAAAATGGGTGAATACCTGAGGAATGCACTAGCAAATGGCCAAAAGGAGGGGTGGAAGAACAATGGAGAAAAATCAAAACTGCTATCATAGAGACAACAAGTCTTTGTGTGAAACAAATAAAGAAAACAAAGCAGAGTGAAAAACCACTATGGTTCTCAAAAGAGGTGGCAGGGAAGGTTAAGGAGAAAAAGGCTGCATTCAAAAAGTATAAGGAATCACAGAAGGAACACAACAGGGAACTGTATCAATTAAAGCAGAAAGAAGTGGGGAAAGCAGTCAGAATAGCAAAGGCCCAAACCGAGGAAAAAATAGCCAACTCAGTAAAGAAGGGGGATAAAACCTTCTATATATACATTAGGGGGCACAGAAAGGTTAAGGGAGGAATAGTGAAGATTAATAAAGGAGAGGGGAAGTGGGCAGAGGGAGACAGTGAAAAGGCAGAGATACTGAATGAATACTTTTGCTCAGTATTCACAAAAGAAGATGAGGAGGAGTTACCTAAAACAGACAATAGAAGCACTTGGTGTAGGGGGGTTGACACCAGTCCATTTACAGAAGAAAGAGTCCTGAAAGAACTCCTAAAACTCAAGGTGGACAAAGCAATGGGGCCTGATGCGATTCACCCCAGAATCCTAAAAGAACTAAGGGAGGACCTAGTGACACCACTGACCACACTTTTTAACAAATCACGGGAGGATGGGGTGGTACCCGAGGACTGGAAGAGGGCAGATGCGATTCCCTATCACAAAAGTGGGAGCAAGGCAGAAGCAGGAAACTACAGAACTGTAAGTTTGACCTCAGTGGTAGGGAAAATGATGGAATCACTTCTGAAAGAAAGAATTGTTGAGTACCTAGAGGCCAGCAGGGCACAGGACCCAAGGCAGCATGGATTTACAGCAGGAAGGTCATGTCAGATGAATCTAATTGATTTCTTTGACTGGGTGACCAAAGTAATAGACCATGGAGGGGCTGTGGATATGGCCTCACCTAGACTTTTAGCGCAAGGCATTTGACACAGTCCTGCACAAAAGGCTAATAACTGGCTAGCCAGCCTGGGAGTGGGTTCCAGGGTGGTAGCCTGGGTAGCAACTGGCTGCACAACAGGACACAGAAGGTAATAGTGAATGGAACACATTCTGAAGAAAGGGGGGTTACTGGTGGAGTACCTCAGGGCTCAGTACTGGGTCCAGTCCTCTTTAACATCTTTATAGGTGACATTACAGTGGGTCTGGAGGGAAAGGTATGCCTCTTTGCAGATGACACAAATATAAGTAACTGAGTTGGTACACAAGGTGGGGGTAGAAAGGATGGCAAGGGACTGGGCAATGTTGGAGGAATGGTCAGATATATGGCAACTTAAATTCAATGCAAAGAAGTGCAAAGTAATGCGCCTGGGAAACAAAAACTCAGGAGAAGAGTACACAACAGCAGGGGAGGTACTAACAACAACAAAACTGGAAAGGGATTTGGGAGTAGTCCTATCAGATGACCTAAAGGTGGGTAAGCAATGTGAGAAGTCAGTAAGGAGAGCCAGGAGGATACTGGGATGCATAGGATGGGGCCTCACAAGTAGAAAAAGGGAAATGGTTATCCCTCTGTACAGACAGTTGGTGAGACCCCATCTGGAATACTGTGTGCAGTTTTGGAGACCCCATCTACGCAAGGACATAGACAGGATGGAAGCAGTCCAGAGGAGGGCAACTAAAATGGTGCAGGGACTGCATCAGAAACCATATGAAGAGAGAGACTATGAGAGCTTAATATGTATACCCTTGATGAAAGGAGGGACGGGGGGGGGACATGATAGAAACTTTTAAGTACCTCAAGGGAATCAATAAAGTCCAGGAGGGTAGCATTTTTCAGAAAAAGAGATGTGTAAGAACAACGGGGCACAATTTAAAGATACAGTAGAGGGGGGATGGCTCAGGGGTAATGTGAGGAAATTTTTTTTCACAGAGAGAGTGGTGGATGCATGGAACCGCCTTCCTTGGGAGGTTGTTGGATCTAAAACAGTGGGGGAATTCAAACATGCACGGGACAGACATAAGGCAATTGTAGTGGGGAGGTTGCAGGAAGTAGGCTGTTGGGTAACTAGAATCTGCAGCTTATCCAATAGGAAGGGAAATGGGCAGACTGAGTGGGCCAAGTGGTCCTTATCTGACATCAAAGTCTATGTTTCTATGTTTCCATATTGTCACTTCTTGGTTGATTGGACACACTCGGCCTGCGGCGTCATGCCCAACTACCCAAGGCATGATGATATCTCATGATATACCACACCCTGTCATGCCTTATTGCTTAATTATATGACAGGTATCTTGTCAGTCAATCTGAACACAGGAAGACTCATATTTAATACCCTACAAAGTACTGCAAATATATTTTGAACATGCCCACAGTAGGGTACCCACATTTCAGACATACCCACAGTAGGTTATCCATATTTCAGATACACCCACAGTGTTTTTTTTGTGTAGTGCTCAGAAAAAAAGGAGGGGGCATATTCTACTGTAACTACCATAGGCCTTTTAAAATCCAGAGTTCAAAATTCCTAGTCATGTAATAGTAATAACATTCACTTAGAAGGAGTATACTTGGAATAACCAGCTTGTATGGTTCATTAAAGCTTCAGCCCTTCGTCTCATCATTTACTCACCAACATTAGTCAGTTATTCGTTCTTATACTCTGGCTAACTTAATGTTGTCACTTAAGTAACACAACATCTGTGATGGTACAGGGTCTCACACAGCTGAGTGTGTTACAAATATTTATTTTAGATTAAACTTTGAGCAAAATAGATTTACTGTAAAACACTTAAGCTGTGGGTATCCCATAATAATATCAAGTCAAAAAGGGCAAGTCCAAAATCAGCAAAGCCAAAAGAGAGTGGCCACGAGGGGTATAATCCAGCAATCACCAAAATGGTGGCTACGGCTTTCCCACCTCCCCGAGTTGCTTCTCCTTCATAGTTGGTTGTTTTAGTAAGGGGTGTGTGGGGGGATAAGCCCCTCACAGAAAGCCATCTTTACATTTCTGTTGCCATTTTGGCGATCACTGGGTTGTACCCCTTGCCGTATATAGCCACCCACTTTTGGCTTAGCTGATTTTGGGCTCACTGTTTTTGACTCAAAGTCACATAGACCAGGGCTGTGGTATTTTTGTGAACTACCACTATCTCTATAGTGATTATGCAGTTGTGTGGTGATATTTCATAATTGCACAACACACTTCCTTAGCTCTGAATATTATGGAGTAGTTCAGAGACAATGGCATAATCATGTGTTGCCCCCTTCTGTGTATACCCCATCCAACTCCAGTTCACCATTTCAGAGGAATGGTATACACTGTTTTATAAACCATTACACAATCCTATTTTTTTTATGTTTAGCTTTCCTTTTAATTTAGTCAACCAATGAAAGTGATACTAGAAGAGACTGAAATTACAGTAGTATGAGGAATATTATATTGCAGCTACTGTACTTCATATTTACTTCTATTTAATTTATTTATTTGTGTTTGTTCAGGAACCTAGATTAAGAAGAAGTCATTTTTAACTATGTCTTGAGCAAGATGGATAACAGCAGCAGTATCAAGGGTCTATATGTACATCACAAATGACAGCAAAAAAACAACAAAGATGATATGATCATTATTAATTCCATACATTTTACAAACACTGGGATTAAATAGACATGACATAAGAATTACAGGCAAACATATTCGTAATTAATAGTAATAAGAAACATTTAGTCGAAGTAGAACATTTTATTTTTATACAGGTAAAACATGTTGGTACAAGCACCATTAGGACGGGGAGCCTTGTTTTCAAGGTGGTATTGTTAAACATATCAGTTTCAAATTGTACAACAAATGTGACATACTACACAAGCAATATCTATTTACAGTTACTATTGCTATTTATTGCACCCTTAGATTCCCTTCTGTTTTCCTTTTAGGAGTTCACGTATTCTCTGATATTTGTAATCTAGATTTAGTATTTGCCGTATTGGTCCTTGCAAGAACAGATCCAGAAGCAAATGATTTGATACCTTTTAATGGACCAACATAGATGTAACAACAAGAACAAAGTGCTCTAGCTTTTGAACCTACCAGTCCTTCTTCAGAAGCCTAATGGCCGTTGTTTAGAAAAAAACAATACTTTTAACAGCTAGATCATGCAGAAAAAACCAACAGAAAAAATCCCCATTGGTTTAAACTACTCATTTAAAAAATACAGATGATTATGTCAGAGAAGTTTAACAGTACCATATTCCCTTCAGCCAGGAGGGTCCCATGGTCAAAGGTGCTTGGTGCAAAACACATAAAAAGAATCCCACTGCATATAAATTCAGTTGGCATAAGATAACACTGCTGGAGCAGATGACTCTTAAATCAAGCTGTAAGTGTCACAGTGTGTATAAGGATGTGATTACTGAAAAGCAACCCCCACCCAGATTAAAGACATACTAAGATTGTCTTAGAACTCCAAGAAGTTTCAATGCATGCATTATAGACAAGAAATTACCAGTGAAGTTGTCTTAAAAACATCAGTGCACACTGTATGATGTGTAAAACTTAGCTGGACCTATCACCCAGCTGTACTCTCCAGCTAGATATCCTGCCCCATAACTTCAAAAACCTCTAGGATAGTGACAGGACTTTATAAATGATAATTTAAATATAAATTGACAGTATTAGTGTCAAACGAAAAACTCTATTCAAGGACCATCAAGAAATTAAGACCATGTAGCCTGATATGTACTGATGTCAATATACACAGAGAATTTAACAACTTGATGTACCAGAAGTATCTAAGGAATCTGAAAAAGTGATAAAAATTTAAATGTCTCTCCTCCTCTTTACACAAACAATACACCCTACCCCACCCCACATCCCCATAATGTTGGGGTGGGGGGATGACTAGCTTTAAAGAGATACTTTCTCTATCTCTCTCTCTCTCTCTCTCTCTCTCTCTCTCTCTCACACACACACACACACACACACACATATACACACACACACTTCTAATGAACTTTTATTCACATCAGTCACTGCAATTGTTCCCCAAAGGAATTCAACTTGTCATGAAATCATAAGTAAAATGGCTCATGTATCCTAATACCTACAGAACAAAAATGTGACACCATTTAACTGTACTCCTATTTGTGTGGTAACATTTCAAAAGATTCTGGATAGAACTACAATGAAATAAAACTACCACCTTCCCCAGGATAAGGTAACTAGAAGTAAATATAAAGTATGTGTGTAAGACCAGAGGTCTGACATACCTACATTTCCACAAATCACTACAATACTACCCTAATGTAAAAAGATCTGTCCAGGACCCCCATGCAAATGAGAGCTCACACCCCAATTTGTACAGAGTTGAACAAATATGTTACAGTCTATGATAACACTTCTGTATGTACAGTAACAGGCTAGGTAATCTGAATATGGTGCAACGGAATCAACCCCACTCCCGGGCAAAGAGAAAAAGTAAAGAGGAATTAATATTCATTATGTGTGTGAAGTAAGAGTAGTAACACACTGTAACTTCATGTATCTAAAAAGAGGCCTAACTCAATGTGACAGCAAGCCCCACACTGGTTATATCACGTACATCACTACACATACCCACACACATACATACTCACACGCACCCACATCCCATACATGCTGAAGTCCTATAATATGCCAGTCTGAAGAAGAAGTCTGTAGATGTAATTTTCTGTAATGTCCCAAGAAACCCAGATCAACGTTCATCCCATCTGCTACCACATTAAGCTGTAAAGTAAATTTAATCTCAAAAGCTCATCTCTGTTGTGTGTTTGAGATTTCCTTTTAAGACCATTACTGACATATCCGAAATTGAGTAGTCAGGCTGGGAGAAGTGGTGCCCCACTTGTTTTTCAGTCTTCTTTCTTCTAATAGTATGTCTGTGAGAGTTCATCCTTGTGCAGAGCTGTTGGCTTGTCTCTCCAACATATCCTGTTTGTGGACATCTTTTGCACTGAATGAAATAAACAACATGTTGTGATGTGCATGTATAACTCCCAGCACCTTGAATTGTCTGTTTTGTGATGTAACCATACAGTCCAAGGTGGGAATGAGCTCACAAGTCCTACAGGTGTGTTGATTGCAGGGTCATGTGCCATTGTGTGACATGGTGTTCTGTTTTGGTGAAAGCTTGCTCCTAATAATTAGGCTGGCTAAATTTGGTGGTTGTTTATAAGATAGTAGTGGGAGTTCCTTAAAAATACAATTAAGGTTTTCATCCTCATTAAATATTGGGTGGAGGTCTTTAATAATCTTATGCAGAAGTGCAAGGTCTGGACAATATCTGACTACTAAGGGTATTCTGTCTGTAGCTGTCTTTTCTTTATATTGAAGTAGTAGTTGTCTTGGTACTGATGTTGCACTTTCTGTTATCCTGTCAATTTCTCTGGAAGAGTGTCCCTGCTCCATAAAGGTGTTTTTCAACAAAGCCAAATGTGTATCTGTCATCCTCATTTGAACAAATACGGTGACATCGGAGTGCTTGACTGTACATGACAGATTTTTTTTTATGGTTTGGGTGATTACTTTTCTTGTGTAGGTATCTCTGTCTGTCTGTTGGCTTCCTGTAAATACACGTATGTAAGGTTCCATCCTTAATGGTGACTGTGGTGTCCAGAAAATTAACATTCGTTGTAGTATACTCCGTGGTAAGCTTTATGGTAGGGTGGAGGTTATTCAGTTCATGATGAACATCTTTAAGTGCATTTATGGTTTGATTTTAACTCCAATTTAGTAAAAGTATAATAAGGTAACAAAATGGTAAGGAAAACTTTTGGAATTTCAAATAAGTAATCCCAATGCAACTATGATTGCTATAAAGGAAAACTACAAATAGTGCTTAAACTTAAATATGTGTAATGCCAAAGGTAACTTCCCATCAAGGAATGATATCTTGGTAAACACAGGTAGAAGTTACAAGTGCCAGTTTAGTGGTGCCTTCAGCACATGGGGGGGGCAAAACTTATAAAATGTAACAAAAAGTAACTGCTAGCCTTATTTGTACTGCAATACTAAAGATTTAAAATGGTACAAGCATTTAAAAAGATTTTAAATAATAAACAAGAAAATCTAAAAGGTCAATTGCAATGCTGATTTTTAAAGTTAATGAACAATGACAATTTGTTGTTTTAAAATGTTCAACAATGTAAAAAAAATATTATGAAAGTGTACATAGTTGTAATCATGTTTAATCATGTTAGTTCATGTAGTACTGTACACACATCTATGCAAAATAGTATGTCTCCACTAATGTCATCTAGTGATGTCACATCTATGATGTCACATGTGAAGTTGCAATGTACTGATGATGTCATAAGTTACTGCATAATAATGCAACTTTGTCTTTTATGTTTTGTTTTCCATGCAATACTTAAACCTATATACCCACATATAGTAAAATTATCATTTTGAATTGCAAATGCATTTTTGAGGTTAACAAGATTTTTGATATTTGTTACATTTGTGTAATTAAAATAATCAGACTTTATTGCCTTTATACCTACGTTAAATGTATTTCTTTTCAGCAGCTGCAGCTCTTTCTTTTCATACAGTCTTAACATGACTGTTACACATTTCCAGGTTGTATAAGTAAATATCATGGAATTCTGTAGTTGATTTCATGGAATGTTTTGGAAATATGAACATGAGCAGTTGTTGCTATAGTCGGGGGTGGGAAGAAACAATATTGATTTGTTGGCACTGCAAAGCTGGATTATGATTTTCTCAAAGGATGGTTAACACAAGTCAGAATTTGTAACTGACATGGAAAAGAAAACAGGAGGGCATTTAATAGTACCTCAAAGGGGTGAACAGGGTGTGGTGGGGAGTCTCTTTCAAATAAGAAAGATCACCAGCACCGGGGGCATGTGATAAACATGGTGTGGGGGGAGTTCAAGTGAGATGTGAGGAAATATTTTTTTCACTGAATGTGTGGTAGATGCTTGGAACAGATTGCCAGTGGAAGTGGTTCAGTTTAAAACAGTTTGGGGCTTCAAGCACTTAGGGGTATATTAGTATATTAGAAAAGGGACAGAAAGGTGGGAGGATCTCTGGAGACCAAATAGGGTCTGCAGAGGTAGATTAGGCAGGGAACATCTGAGCAGGCTAGGTGGGCCAAGTGATCCTTTTGTGGCAAAATTCTAGTAGAATAATATACTGGTTCCTGTCTCTATTAAAGTTGGGTACAGATCATCAGATTCCTTGCAACAATTTTTGCTTAGTGACATATCCTTGAATTTTTCCTAACGTGAACTGCATCTTGCCTATATGTATTGCAGTCAGCCAAGATGCAATGACCTGCAATAAGCATCTCAAACTTTCCTGCATGACAAATTGGAGTACTTGCCATTGGATTGCTTTGTGTTTCTGCAGTATTCTGCAGCATATCACTGGCAGAAACTGTAATAAGAGCACTGCATCCTGGCTGACTTCATTGTATTTTCACATGCCACTAGGAGGAAACCAAACTCCAGGTGCCTTCAAAATAGCTTTCAAACATGTGTGGAAAACATACAGTGTGTAAGATTTTCATCTGCAATGCAGATGGTTATACCATGAGTTATAAAATATCAAAAATAAATTGAGTAATTTCATTTACCAAGATACATCAGCTGACCATACATTAAATCTCTGTAAATGCATGGTCAGGTGCTGAATATCATTTTCCTCCCACTGAAAGCCTACATTCTGTGCAATATCCCTAAGCCTCCCTCCAAACAGAAAGTCAAAAACAAAAATACATCATCCGCCCCTTTTGAAAATGCTAGCCTTTACTACCACAACATTTCTAAGAAATGTTTTGTAAAATAAATACAATTTTTGACAAAACAAACTACACTGCCAGCATCATAGGACATTATTAAACATTTTCCCCCAATTTAATCAAACAATTTTGATTTCTTTGAGTTGCTGAAAACATCAGTTTTTTTCCTCAATCACCCTCTACCATGGAGCGGTGCAGCTGTAGAGCAGTGCAATTCTATTTCTCCCTAACACAACACATTACTGTGTTTAGCATCACCCCAACATGCCTACTCTCTCTTTCCTTCTACATTATACAAATTTATTGCTCCTCACCCATATTGGCATAACTTTTTTAAACAAGGGGAGGTCAGAGCCGACATGACTGCAGCTGCACTGTAAGAGCACTCACTGAGCTCATAGCAGAACAGTCCACCATACCCAAGATGGCCACTGGTGCATGCACCGCTGTTCATGCATATGTGTTAAGCTCAAGTGGCCATCCTGGGCATGGTGGGCTATATCGGAATTGATGTAAAATATAAAGCAGTTCACCCACAGACAACTACATAGCAGAGTGCTCCAACTTGTGGAGTGACCATGATACAACTCCAACTTTGTTCTTGGGTCAGATCTGAGATCAGATCAGAGCATTTATAGTGATTGCAAGAAGGCTGCAGGCTGCAGGCTCCACCCACTGCAGCCACAACAAGCATTTGTCAATGCTGAATGTTCACCACTGATGTACACATGATAGCGCTTACTGCATCAGTAGTTTAAAAAACATTTGCTTGCATATTATCAGGAATAATGGGCAGGATGTAGGTAACACAAACTAATAAGGAGGTGGTTGAATCTCACCAGGCTCATGTGCTAGAAAAGAGGAGAAGAGGTGCAATGTGTCATAATCTGAGTTGGTTCTGTTAGTCAATAACCCCATAAGGGAGGATGGGGATGGATGGAGCTGCATTTTTTCCACATGCATCCAGTAAAGCCAATTACCTTCACTCATAATTCATGAATTCTTGCCATTTTTTAACTTGATCAACATCTGTCCTTACCGGAAATATTTAGTCACACTGCAGAATGACTGAAATAGATAGCAGTTCTTTAGTTTAGGTAACTGTTCTAAATAAAAGATGTAATCTATATGGCTGTCTCGAATACAATTGATTACATGGAGGAAGAATTCAAAGCTATGTCAATGAACTGAATTAGACAGAACTCACTGTAAAGTCTCAACTTGTTAGCAGGGTGAACCATACACTGTATTTAAATGTGAAAGCTTGTAGTCATGAAAAGAACAGGATCCTGAATGTACTCACATTTTGATTTGGGAGGGGTGTCTTTAAAAAGTCCCAATCTAAATCAACATGTGAGAACATTCAAAATCCTGTTCTTCTCATGCCTAGAAGCTTTTATATTTAAATACGGCGTATGGTTCACCCTGCCAACAAGTTGGGACTTTACAGCGACTTCTCTCTGGCTCACTTCATTTACACAGCTTTTAAATGATCCCCATGTAATCCATTGTATTTAAGCCATCCATACAGTTTACACCTTTTATTTAAAACAATTACCTAAACTGAAGAGTTGCTATCTATTTGAATCATTCTGCTCTGTCGCTAAAAGTTCCCAATAATAAGGATAGCTGTTGATCAAGTTAAAAATGTCAAGAATTCAAGAGTTATAAGTGAAGATAATTGGCTTTACTGGAGGCATGTGGGAAAAAACACAGCTCCATCCATCCCCGTCCTCTCTTACGGGATTATAAACAAACAGAGCCAACTCAGATTATTTACCATTGCACCTCTTCTCATCTTTTCTAGTACATGTGCCCAGTTAGATCCAGCCACCTCCTCATTAGTTTATGTTACCTACTTCCTGCCCAGTAATCCTAATTATTATGAGATGCAAGCAAACATTTTTTAAACTACTGACTCAGTAAGAGCTATCATTGTATACGAGTGTAGTGCATGTCTGACTATATATCTTGCGATGGGACACATTGTGTATGTGTCATGCATTGCCTTTCAATAGTAGTTTAAAAACTGTGACTTTGACTAGCATCTCTAACTTTGTTATATTTATATGTTTCATAATTAAATATGATCAGGAAGTCACCGTTTGTCCCTACGATTGATTCCTTAATTAAAAGTTGTTTTATTTTAATCTTGTTTAATTAGTATTCTGTTAATAACATACAGTTTACATATATGTTTGCTCATGATCCTCTAAATTTGATGTGTATGAAGATAATTTTTTCGAACCACTGACACTTTGACAAAATGAACAAGAAGGGGTTTGCCAAAATAATTTCTGTTTTTCTGGGTAGGGTGAGGGTGGGTTTGGGACAGTTGCATCATAAAGCAATGAACCAGGTATTCACTTTTTATATGACTAGATGAAATACAGTGAATTATAGCATACAGGGTCATTGCATCAATGCATTCAGTTTGCAATCAAATTCAATCTATATATGCAGCTTGTTTTAATTATGGGGCTAAATGATGATCTATGCCTGACGAGGAATCAGTATATTTTAATTGGGAATACACCATGTCAAATAATAGTGGCATGATAACATTATCTACACCACTGTTGGAATTGCAGTTTATGAGCTTTGTTATCGGGGCAACACAGTTAACTAAGCTGTAAAATCAGTGAGCACAATAACCGTGATGAACAGCATTGTCTGCAGTGCTATAAACATGAATACTACTGACTGTAATGCCAATTGAAACAATTTAACAATATGTGACAGATGTCAAAAACAGAGTTTATGCATGAGCTCTGGATTTAATCAGTACCGATCGTGATACTGCGCTCAAGAACACCATGCCCTGTTTGAAGATTAAAAAAAACACAAACTCAATTCACATTGAAATAAATAGCAGCAAAATGAATACCACAACTCTGTAAGGGGCACAACAAAAATCTGCGACTCTAACAGACACAAATGCACAATTTAGTGTAGTGGGAAAGTGTTCAAAATATCAGAGCACAGCAGCATTCCAGGCATGCACTTTACCCTACTGATGTATTCAGCATTCTGCATTTTAGAATCAGTGCCAACTTGCTTTTCTTTACACTGACTGCAAAACGCCACGATCTGTGGTATGAACTTGATGTGTTCAGCATTCTGCATTTTATGATAAGAGCCAACCTGCTTTTCTTTACACTGACTGAAGAAAGCTGCAATATGTGGTATGAACTAGGAGAACAAGTAATATAGTTTCTGTTCCTTTAGATTAATTTAAATGGTGTTTGAATTCAGAAGGCTCTAACGCAGTCAGAATCCCCTTTTGTCATCTACCTGGGGGGGGGGGCCTTTACTGGTGACAACAATGATATTGTTTTCCTACATGCTTCCATATGAAATCCTGTCATATGACCACTAAAATGCAATAAAACACAGCATCATGTTCAAAGTGCTAACAGTGCTCCCAAACAAAACAAGAAGCTATATGTTTCATACCTTATCCAGCATCCCCACAGCCACAGGTGACCCAGTACTTGGTATGGGGCACTTCTCAATTGTTTTTAAATGTACGGTGGCAGCGGGAGCAAAACAAGAAACTGAAGGTTGTTTTTTTTCCTACAGCTGTACAGCAGATGTATATGCACTGAAAGAGTGTAATAACTACCTCTTGAAACTCCCTTTTCCAGTCAAGGGTGACCCAACACTAGGGGCAGGGATTTCGTCTTGATTCTCGTGGTGGCTGTGGCAGTAATTCAAGGTACTAAAGAGGTATTGTGAATGCAAACCTACAACTGTTTCCCCTATCAGCATCAATCACTCAAAATCTTTACTTATCCCAGCGGGCACCATTGAGCAAGGCTCATTTGCAAGGTGGACCTGGTCATGAATACATCAAAGTACAGTACAGAAGCAGGTATACAAAAAGCAATAATATACAAGGAAGAAAAAGTATATACAGTGTATACAGTAAGAGTACAAGGTTGAAATAAATAAAAAAAACAGGATTATTTTACAACTGAAGAAGTAAGCAGAGGTACAATCAACCATAGGCATACAGGGGTTATAAGCAGAGATCTTTTGAGTGAGACAGCCAGCAACTACACATATAGGGGAAAGAGGCGGTGTATGGGGTGGCAGGTTAGAGAGGTAAAGAGAAGGAGGGATATACTACCGATGACTGGGGGAAAAATTGAGCTAAAACCACAGAAAGTGACGATGGCTGTTGTGTACTTGTTTATTATGACAATGACGGAGGAGGGGTAGATAATTGGGACACTACTATGGATGGGGTGGGACTTTAGCCAGGCTGGAGTGGACAGGGAACAGTGGGTGCAGCAGGAAGAGTTAATAGGGAAAGAGTCAGAGCCTGGGGTAGAAACATGGCGAGTGTCAGGATGGGAAGGGGGAGTTGTGGAATTAGTGGGCTAGCGGTGAGGAAAACATTTGCAAGGTGCTTTCATGTAGCGATCTTGGAGCACCTTGAAGATATTCTGGCTAACAGGGCAGCTCAGCTTCAAGTTCCTTTGTAAACCATTCCACAATGTGGGTAAAGAGAAGCTTAGAGCAGCTTTCCCTAAATGAGTTTTGACCCTTGGAACTTGGAGGGCAATTAGGAAATAGCTCCTTAGAGCTTAGGTGCTTAACACACTCCAGGAAATACAATCTGAGACATATGAGGGGAGCTTGTTGGTCACCGCTCTGAAGGCCCATAGGGTGGCATTTCTATTCCTTCTATAGTGAAGGGAAGTTCAGCCTAATGATGAGTACAGGGAGCAGTGCTGTGTGGAAAGTGGAAGGCCAGTAATGAACCTGATAGCTCTGTGGTAGAGGGTGTACAACTTAACCAGTGCAGAGGCAGTGCAGTGGCTGTAGAGCAGGTCCACATAATCTATTAAAGATAGGAAGGTAGCTTGAACCAGCTGAATCTTGGCCTCCTTTGTGAGCAGTTGGTTAATTCTGTAGAATAGTCCTAATCTTTGCCTTAGTTTCTACTGTAGTTCTTTAAGATGGTTGGCGAAGGGAAGTTTATAATCGAGCCAAACTCCTAGATATTTGAATTTAGCTACATACTCTAGTGTTTCTCCAAGAACAGTCGTAATTTATGGGATAGCTACCCCCGCGCATGCAAGGAGGGGGAGAAGAGCATGGCTTTTGTCTTTTTACAATTGAGCAAAAGCTTTTTGTTTATGAGCTAGTATTGTAGAAGGTTAAATTCAGCTTGGAGGTCTTCATAGGCTGCTTCCGGCATGGGACGACTCAAGTACAGTGCAGTGTCGTCCGCGAATAAGTGGATGTTGGCTTTTTTGATGGGGTCATTGATGTTGTTAATAGTTCTGCAAGGCACAGCAGGCTGTATTGGAACTGACAAAAAATATAAAGTAGAGGGCCTGCGGGCAACTACCGAGTGGAGTGCTCCAACTTGCAGAGTGATCATGATGCGTCTTCAATTTGTTGTTGGATCAGATCTGGTGACTCCATTTTTCAGTGCTCTCAAGACAGCTGCAAGCTCTGCCCACTGCAACAGTAAAAAGCTTGTTTCCCCATAGTCTACTACCAGCAACAGATGCTGATTTCCAGAGCTAGGTGGGCAGGAGGGCAGCCAGTAGCCATTCTGTTAAGGAACCACTGACTCCTGATTCTATCCTTTTCACTCCTGACTCAGCTCTGTGCCTAAACTCCTGCCATGAAGGGACAGGGTCTTAGACCAGTGAACTCAGTTCCCTGCCTTGACTCCTGATGTGAGAGTGTGAGGCTGGATCTTCACTATAACAGCCGGGGCTCAAACAATCTGGCATAGGCATCTAACACTGGAAGCACAAGTCAGGTTCATAGCAGCACAGTATCACCTGCTGCCTTAATGGATTACAGATACACCAGAGAGAATGCAAGACAGGGACTATTAATTTAAGTTTAGCTTTTCATTTGCAAACATTATTAAAATACATTTTATTTTTTAAATGAAAACACAATTAGAATTTTTAAAGGTCCTTATTGAAAGTAATGAGCCATTTTATAAGTGTGATAAACCACTCCAGGATGCACATTAAAGGATTTATTGCACTTCCAAGGCATAAGGACACTCAGCCTTTGGACTTGTGTCTTATGATGCCCTTGAGGCATGCATTAAAATCCTTTTATGCACACCCTGACATGGCTAATTACTTACATACATCAGCTCTGTAACCGTACTGAATATCTGAAGTGCCCCTATGTAGAGTGTTACTTTGCTGTACATGTACTTTGTAAATTAAATGTCTGTAAATGGTCCTTTTCTCTCCTCTGGGACACCACTAAAAATGGACTTGGTTTCTCGTGTTCTTACCCAGTTAACAAAAACTAAATAACCAAATAAGGCAAACAGCCACTGTTCTAAAGTTCATTCACGCAGGAAAAATAATATAATTCAAAAGTATAACTATCAGAAGTTCTTCTTCAGAGACAAATGATTCTGTATAACTAGACTAATGCTTGAATTTCTGGGAACCGATTCAGAGATAATTCCACATCAAAGATAATTTGACATCAACATCTTATCTGTATATTTTTTAAAAGAAGGTCAAGAAAGCAGCCTCAGAATCTAACATCTTTGGTGCATTTTGCAGAACTTCAAAAGAACCTCTTAGTAAGTACTGATACTGTTATTAATGTTCTAAGTAGTCTATTTGTCCAGTAGTGTAGGCTGCAGTCTCCAAAGGGAATATGTGCAGCCCAAACACTTCAAGATTGCTCTCACAGGACAATATGTAGGTGTGAGATTACTCACAGTAGTGATGCACAAGGCCTATCTATCCGTATGGGAAAGTTGAGGGAATTTTAGAAATGTAATTTATTTTTAAGAGTTTAAACATCCTACAACCAAAGCAATACCCATGTATACATTCTGAGTAAATGAGTATGTATGCATATATAATTTTAAACACCTCTCTACTACCAGCAGCATGTGTGTGTGTGTGTGTGTGTGTGTGTGTGCACATGTGTGCATGCATGCATGTACTGTATGTATGTGTGATTTTAAGCATTTCACTACCACCAGCTCAGCCCATGCATATGTACATATTCATTGCAAAAAAAAACTTTGTTAATGCAACAGTTAGGGTTGGTATCAAAGTGACAAAAGAAGGGAAATGCGGTGTTAGGGTTTCCAGCCCTAACTTTGAATTCCCCCACCTACAATAAGAAGAAGGGACAAGCCAACACAAGTAAGGACAGACAGTGATCATAAGGTAAGACAAACAACATACAACTCTCTGAAGATAACACAAGAGACATCCATCATCATGGTCCACCAGGTGTATGAGGTCCACTGCCGTGCCAGTGTGTTGGGGGATGCCCACATGCTGGGCACCATAAGGGAAGGGTCACTGCCTGCACCACACTCCAATGTGTTCCCTAGAGACCTACTGAGAGGCTGCTGGGGTCACAGGGGGTGGGCCAATGCATAGGGAGGACTGGTGGGAGGCCAGTCAGTGACATGACGGAAGGTACCTGGAACACAATAGAGCAGTATGACCTTCCTGCTATGCCAAGGTGTTAAGGAGGTACCTGGATGTCTACTAGCATTACAGTGTATTGAGATCACAAATGAATCCTAGCCATCCTTGGGAAGAGAGGGCACAGCAGTGCATAGGTAGGGCCGATCAGAGTTTCATTGAGGAAAGAACGGGTAACAGTAGCACCACAATGAGCTTGTATGAAGTCTACCACCATGCCACTGTGGTTCTGGGGTGCCTGTAGGTCTGCTGCAATGCAGCTCTGTTTGGCCAGCACCTGTGAAAGAGACTCAGTGGGAGATTGATGGGCTTGTATAGGACAGGCAACTCAATGAAGATGGCTGGTGGGACACAGATAAGCAACAGGAGGTGTGACAGCAACACCAGAATGTAACTGTATCAGGGCCACTACCATGCCACTGTGTTGGGGGGCCCCCATACAGTGGCACCTGAAGGCTATTGGGGTAGTAGAGGATTGGGCATTGAATAGAGACAGCTGTTGAAGGACAGCTGCATTATGGGAGGAGTGGCAGCAGCATCACAGTGAGGCTATATGACTTCCAGTGCCATGGCACTATGCTGGGAGGGTGCCTGTATGTCTGATGCCATAGCAGTGTATTGTTGGGGCTCCCACATGCAGGACAGCCAGGAGTGGTGGCAGTCCCTAGCAGGGCAGGTAGTAGACAAATACATGACAGAAGGTGTGATGACTGCATGAGAATGGGCCCCTATGATGTCCGCTGCAATGCTACTATGTTTAGGAGTTATCTGGAGCTTTGTTGTCATGACACAGTGTTTAGGCAACACCTGGAACACAGAGGTATCAAGAGGCTGCTGGGGTCATGTGAGATGAGTAAGTGAATGGGGAGAGAAATGTATGATGAGATAAATGGCAGCAGCACCCCAATGGGACTGTATTAGTTTGACGGCTATACTGGTGTGTTGGAGAATGTGCCCAGATCTATATTGCCATGTTACTGTGTTTGGTGGGAGATACCTTCATGTGGCCTCCCACTAGCTCTGCTTATGCATTGCCCCATCTCCCATAACTGATAGCCTCTCGGTAGGTCTGTAGGGAGCACTTTGGGGTGTAGTGTGAGCAGTGGCCCCTTCCCCATGGTTTCCAGCTGCGGGTGCCCCCCCCAACCCAGTGGCATGGCAACGAACCTCATATACCTGGTGGACCATGATGGTGGATGTCTCTTGTGTTATCTTCAGAGAGTTGCATGCTGTTCATCTTACCTGATTATTGCTGTCTCTGCTTGCTTGTGTAGCCTTGCCCCTTCCACTGCTTGTGGGGGGGAAGGGGTAGCAAGATTCAGAGTTAGGGTTGAAAACCATAGCACCACATTTTCACTTGGGCTGCCTTTTATGTACTGGGTATCAGGGCAACTTTCCAGAGTGTTGGGGCTGTCCATTCTAGACTGAATCTATTAAATAACCATTTGACTGGTGCTGCTATGACTGGGGTTGCGATTTTGAGTAGTCTAGATTCAAACTTGTTGTACCCAGCAGATTCTGTGATTTTGATGCTCCTAAGTAGTTTAAGGACCCCAACTTTTGTAGTTAGCTTGAAATGAAAGTTTGGTGTGGGGTGGGGCGTTATATCTGGCATCATTTGTACGGATGGGTGTGACCCTGGACTATGTGTCTTGAATTTATCAGGTCAGTGAAGAAATGGTTGAATGCCTCAACAGCTTTGACAGGGCTTGGAGTAATGTGCTTTGTCATGCAGCATTATGTTATGATAGTAGGCATGTACCTACTGTAAACTGAAAGTGCTCTGCACTTTTTTACAGCAGTATACCATGACAGACATCTACATGGGGCAAGACATTTTATGCTTAATGATTGTACACACAACCCGGCACTGTCATGAAGAGTCCACTCAAACTGTAAACAGTTCATTTTAATCAGTAGAGCAATCAAGGCATTACATGTAGAAAGAAACAGCAAACAAAACAGTACTTTTCACTATTCTTATGGCAAGATGATGTTACATTTTCTTTTATATAAGTCTACCATGAGAAATATCTTCATGAGCCAAGATATATTACACTCACTGACAGTATACAGATGCCAGCAGCCTCATGACAGACCACTGGATATGAAATAGTACATTTTGATCAGTGGAGCTATCTAGGTGTTACATGTGGGAGGAAACAGCAAGAGAAAGAATATTTTTCACTGTCCTTATGGCAGGATACATTGCAGGTGTGACAGATGTGACTAATGGAACAGCAAATTTCCACAAGTTTAAAGTACACATAAGTCAGAGGCATTCTGGGATGAACTAGTGTCCTGCAGCTCATATAAGCTCCATGTTTCTGAGCACCAGGACATGTGCATCCTTGAGATTCTTTGGTAGTCTGTCTTTGAAGGTACATTTAGCATCATTGCACTCTACTTGCTCACCTCTGTATCTGCACCATGTGACATAATGACCAGAGTGTACAGAAGATCTACGGTGAAAAATGGTTGCATGAGTGTCAAAATGCGCACCTGAAAACATGACGTTACCAGTAGTAAAGTTCGATATTGGTGTCATAACTTTGACTTCATGTGAATCAAACTGTTGTAGTACAAGCCATGAGATATGTAATGCACTGAGTGACCCTCAGAGCCATGTGGTGTTCCAGCTGTAACTTAAACACTACCACCCCCATTTTGCATCTGTAAACAACTTCCAGAATTTCACAGATGGGTTATCTAAGATATACAGATAAATCCAGAGCATGTAGTCTCTCACTTCTCTGCCTATGTTACCACAGGACAGGCATGTATACTTGCATACATAACAACCTGTGAAGTACTGTCTCACTGGAACGTCATCCTCCTCCAAACTGTTAAGAGTCATCATGAACTCTGTAACATCTTGTTGAGCATTATCAGCAAACATCCTATGTCCACAATAAACTGATAGGGCTAAACAAAGTGGTGTTGTCTGCATGTTTGGAAGTTGCTTTTGACTGGCACTTCTAACTCACCTCAATAAATGAGGCAAAGTTGTTGACTTGCAAGTATTAATCACGTCAGTCACTTGATGGCTGCATAAGCGAGCGCATCTTCTCCCTGCTGCTTTCCACCATAACCCGCTAATTTGTCCTTTTTTTGCTTTTTTTTGGCTGAATTTCCCCTTTCAAACTTCCGTTTTGTATCCAGGATTGTTTCTGGAGGCTGCACCGATTGCTCTACATGAGAAGAAATGGATGCGGATATGAAAAATCCGCCACCACGCCACATGGCGCCCCCGACCCCAGAGAGGAAGAAGCAAGCTACATTGACTAAGCAGCAGGCCACAGCATCCCCAAAAGACTTCTCCAGCAGGGACTGTCCTAACAGAAGAGAAGTTGATGGAAGAAATGAAACCCCTGCAGCTGGCAATGTCAACCTTCACAGATTAGCTCAAGTGGCTTCGCTCATCAGTTGATTCCCTCACCATAACAGTTACTGATTCAGAGGCCCGAATATCCTCCATGGAACAGTAGAGGGGGAAGCTAGACCCTAATGTTTCTGCCTTGCATCAATGGCTTTGCCTCCTTGAGGACAAGCTTGAAGATCTCGATGGTCAGAGCTGGCGCAATAATCTAATCCTTTCTGGCTTACTGGAGAATTAAGAGGGCAATAACCCAATGCAGTTTATTGAAAAGTTTTGATAGCGGGTGGTGGTCCCTTTGCCCAATGGGCCCCACTATGTAGTTGAGCAAGACCACCACTCAATGCATCTGCCACCACCCTCAGGCTGCCCACCCAGACCATTAATATTCAAGCTGTTGAACTTTTTGGACAAACAGCACATTTTGTCCAAGACTAGAGATTTGAAAGAATTGCTTTGGGAAGGGCATCGACTCTGTTTGACTCAGGATCTCCCTCAGTCTGTAAGAGCCTGGTGTACAGAGCTGCATCCATTTGTCAGTAAGCTTATTGCAGCAGGGAAACCTTTTCAGGTTCAATACCCCACTGTGCTACAGGTCTTGTATGATGGCAAGTTACGTTCTTTGAAGACCCTTGCCCAGGCTGTCTTGGAGCTCAAAACTTGGTTTCCTGACTTGTTTAAATGAGTCCTGAGGGGTATCCCTTGTTCTGGATCATTTGAGTGACTCTAAATTGTGCTGTATCTGGTAAGCCTTTAGCCTTTATAGACTATATTTGATCTCACTTTCAACTCCTCACATCAGCAAGCTTTGTTTTCCAGTCTACTGTTTTTTGACCCCTTCTTCCCCCCTCCTCCACATGGATCCTGAAGGTGTCCCCTGGCGTTTCCCATACATGGGCTTCTTCTCCATACATTTGTTTAGAGTGCTTAATATTTTGTGGACACTCCTGCCTACTTAGAGGGGATAACTTGCTCTCTGGACTTAGTGCTGTGTTTTTCAGAGACTACATGCCATGGACTGTATTGCAGGACATGTGCAGGCGCTTTGTTGGTGAGATGTTAATGATCCCTGCATTTCACACCAGGAGGAGGAATAGTGCATCACAGCTTTTCTGCCTTGATCTCCATACTCCCTTATATTTGGCTACACTACCTCCTGATGTGGATCTAGTTCAGATGGGGTAAGTGAGATCTAGATTTTGTGAGGGAGCGAGACTTTCAGTAGCAGATCCCATATGTCAGGGATATCTTTATTCAGTGACTGCCTTTCACTATATTTCAGCATGGGACTTCCAGTATCTATAGATTCTTGGACTCTGTGGTTTTATGTTTATTAGATTCATATTATTGTTATATACGTTTCCTCCAAATTTATTTGGGTGCTCTGGGGGGAAGATTTTAATTCTGTGGTTTCGTGCTGTTGGGGTATCGTGACTCCTTTTTTTTCTACCATCCTTAACTAATAGAAAGTATGCAAGTTTTCTCATGTTGTCTTTCCTCTCTATAAGTGTGGAGCTTATATTTAATGGAGTTAGTTAGGTGCTAAAAGGGGGTTTTACTAATCGACTGAGATTATCGAGATTCACACCCCTTCCCTCCCTGTATGTCACTTTTTAAGTATCCATTTATTCTTGTTTTTTAGGAGGCTGCTTTTTAGACCTCTGCAGTACCTTCCTGGGCAGGGAGGCAGATTATTTCTCCAGTTATTACTGCCGAGAGTTTCAGGCCTGGAATTTTAGTTCTTGGGTGACACCGAGGGGGGGGTATTTTATTTCATTTTGTTCTGGTTAACTCATTCTTTCCTTCATCATTGCTTTTGCCTTTTTGCTCCTCTTTCCCTCAACCATTCTTCCTCCCTCCCTCAGCACTTGGCAACCTCCTTCTTAGCACTTGGTAACATGGCTTATGCTTTCTGTTTCTTGTTTTTCTGTGCAGACGTACAAGCCTGTATATGTTATTTGCGCTACATTGTGTTCCCCAACTGTGTACTCAACTTACTACCCACATTGTTATTACCACTGCAATGCCTTTTGTTTGTACTGTTGTTTTAAATGCCACTGCTTGTCTTTTGGTTTAAGTACAGCTGTGTTGTCCAAGACATGGGGCCTTTGTAAAAACGCCAATTGGCTCAAAGGTTGTAATTCCGAAAATAAAATAGATAAAATAAATTTTTAAATGAGATAAATGTCTGATTTTATTTTTTCATGGGGACAATGCTGATATTGTTTGAATGTTGATCTTTTTTCTACTTTTTTCTACTCCATTGGTGGAAGGAGGGAGTGGGAAAGGTTGGTCTTGGGTAGTACAGAGTTTAATCATCATGGATGGGAGATTCTTAGGGATGCAGTCACTAGGATCAGGGTTAGTGTTACCTTGGCATGTTTTATGGCATTCTTTTTACACATTGTCCAGGTTTTTGGTGCTCTGGGGGAAGGAGGTTTGGGTTTTGGGGATGCAGGTGGGTTTTGTTGGATCTGTTTTTGGGGAGTTTCCGGGGGGGGGGTGGGAGATATGTCTGCAACCCTGCTTTCACTATGGGATAGATGGTTTGGGCAATTTTTCCTACCACTCTTCTGTGCACAGTGCCTGGTTCCAGTTTAAATAATGAGAGGTGCGTATTCTTTCATTAGTTGGAATGTTAAGGGAACCCAGGATAGGCGTAAATGGTCCATGGTTTTGCATCATCTAAAACAGTTAAGGGTAAGGGTGATCTGCTTGCAGGAATCCCACCTTTGTTGGGAGGATATCCAGTTTTTTTAGATGAGAGTGGATTGGTCAAGTGTTCGGGTCCGGGGTCTCCTTCAAAAGAGGGGGGATAGTTATTTTAATTGCCAGGTAGACACTTTTTCAGCTTATCCAGGAGCTATGGGATCCTGAGTGGTGAACATTCCCCTGTTAGGGTCCAGCACCTACTGGGAGAAGGTCTACGGTGGGATACCCTATGACGCCTTAATGCCCAATTTTTGCAGATTCCTGACACCCTATCCCATGTTAGGAAGTTTATTTCCACCTTTCTGGATATTAATAGGGGGTCTGTTGAGCGTGTGGATACTCTGTGGAAAGCCTTGAAATGCGTGATGCGGGGAGAGTTTATATGACTCTCCTCTACCCATGCTCGAGCTGGTAAGGTCAAACTTGAGCAGCTTCTTAGTGATATACGTCACCTAGAAGGCTCACTTTCCCATGCTTCACCTGATGGGGATTGGGCTAAATTACACTCCCTTCAGGTCAAGTACTCAGATGTTCTGGCCCAAAAAGCTGAGCTTGCACTTTATCACACCAGAATGAAATATCTGGATGCTGGTGAAAAGGCGTGGAAACCTCTGGACCTTTGGTTATGTCAAGCAGAAAGTTCATACCGAGGATACGTCCTCACCCTGCAGCCTAAGTGGTTACTAATCCTAAGGAGATGGCTGATGTCTTCCGTACCTATTACATGAGGCTGTATACTGTTGACCTGGCTTTAGACCCATCTCTGGAACCATCTTGGCCTTTCCAGATTCTGTTCCTCTCCCCACTCTGTCTTCCCCCACAGGGTCCTTGCTTGGTGCTCTCATCACTGTGGGAGAGGTGGAGAGTGCCATTCGACAATTTCAACAACATAAGGCACTTGGGCCTGACAGGCTATGAAATATTTTTTACATGGCGTGCATAGCTGAAGTTGCTCCCTTGTTGGCAGAGGTTTTCAATTACTGGCTTGAGAGGGGGATGGGTGGTTCTGCTTTTCTGGAGGCTTTGGTTACTCTTATTCAAAAACCTGGTAAAGACCCTTTGCTGGCTTAAAGTTATCATCCCATCTCTCTTCTGAATTCAGATATTAAAATTCTCACAAAAATCTTGGCCATTCATGTTAGCTTCCATCATGGGTCCTGTTACTGGACACGAGCAAGTAGGTTTTATGTCTGGTAGGTTTTCCGGTGACTGTCTCAGGAAGCTTCTTTATCTGCTTTCCACATCCAGGGAAAGTCAGCCTCCAATGGTTCTGGTATCCCTGGAGGCAGAAAAAGCATTTGATTGGGTTTCTTGGAGTTACCTGTTTGCTGCTTTACATAGATTTGGTGTCCCTTCAGATTTTATTAAATGGGTGCAACCTCTATACACCTCACCATCCGCTCACTTTTGGTGTAATGGTCACTTCTCTGCTTCTTTCCCCTTAAGATGTGGCACTCGTCAAGGGTGTCCATTGTCCCCTCTTTTTTTTATTTCTATTTGGAGCCACTTATAAGGCATATGTGTAATCTGAGTGATATTAAAAGGATTTCAATGGTGAGCAGGCGTTGTCTTGTTGGCCTGTGCTGATGACTTGCTCCTACACTTGGAAGACCTTGTGGTATCTATCCCAGCCCTTCTCCAGGAGATTAATAATTTTTCTAGCGTCTCCTTCTATAAGCTGAATGTCTCTAAAACCAAAGTTTTTCCTCTCAACAGCCTGGTTTGTAAGGGGGATATTCAAGGTCTGAGGCATTCGTGGGAGCACCGGGTGTTAACCTATCTGAGGGTCAAAATAACTCATTCTATTTTGACTAGGGTTAAGAAGAACTTGACTAAACATTTAACTGTATTAAAATCTGATTTAGACAGATGGTCCTCCCTTCCAATATCTTTATGGGGCACAGTTATCATCCTGAAGATGAATATCTTGCCCCATGTGTTAGACCCGCTGGGGATGTTGGGTTTTTATCTCCTTAAGCTCCAGTTTTCCCTCTTACAACGGTTGTTTAATTTGTTTCTTTGGAAGTCCTCCATCATTCAGTGACCTTATATACAATTATCTGCCTCTAATCTGAATGGTGGTCTGTCTCTCCCCTCCATCTTGTTATATTATTGTGCCCAACATGGCAGTAAGGTTTTCCGGTGGGGTGCTGGTGGTGCTCAGCCAGGTACCCTCACATACACCCCTCTCTGGATGGATATTGAGAGAACTCTTGCTGACAAGGTGGATTGTTCTCTTACTAGCCTGCTACATCTTAGACCTTCTCAACTCCCCCATCTTCTATGTGCTACTCCAGTAGAGTGGGCGCTTAATGCTTGGACACAGGTACAGTCGTATCTTTCACTGTCATGGTTCAAGGCCTCTTCCCAGCCTGTGTTCAACAATCCTCATTTTAAGATAGGTAGTCGTTCCATTCCAACTTCTTTTTGTCCTCGACTGAGTAAGAGTAAGTTGGCAAGCATTTGCCATGCAGATGGGATGATCACTTTTCAAACATGCAATCCTGATTACAGCTACCGGGTAGAGACACCTTTAAGTACCTTCCGGTTAAAAGTGCTGTAATTGCATTTTTGGGTCCTAAACCATTACATTTAATGCCATTAGATGGGGTAGACTCCTTGCTATCTCTTACTATGCAGTCCCACCCAGTTTCCACTCTTTATAAATATTTTCTGTCCATTGATTCACACATCCCTGTCGGGGTTTGTTATTACTGGGTTTATACACTTCAATTACCAGATCAGTGGGATTACTGGAAGATCCCTTAGGTAAATTTATATAGATTTATAAAACAGGATAGGCTCTGGTTAGTGCAGTTTAACAACATGTGTGATTTGTATTTTACTCTGCTGAAATGGCATAGAATGGGCAAGCTCCCCTACTCACTGTGTTCATGGTGCCAAGAAGGCTCTGATTCCCTTTATCATATATTATGGAAGTGTGTTAAGATCTGGCCCTTCTGGAAATCTATCCAGCAAGCCCTAGATCCCATGTTGGGACTGGATGATCACTTTACATCTACTAGTTTTTTGCTGGCCATCTTTCCACCCTGGCACCCCTAATATTAGGAAAGCCCACCTGTCCCTTGTGGCTGCTATGGCCAAGCTTGTTATTTTACGACACTGGAAGGATGAATATCCTCCATCCTTCTTAGAGTGGCACCATGAAACCCTGTTGGCACTCCAATTAGAGAAACACGTAGTATCAGTGCGGAAGTGACCTCAGCTTTTTTCTACCAGTGGGAGTCTCTTCACATGCTATTGTCCCTCTGGGGTACCTATGATTTGATCTGACCCTTCCTGGAATATTTAGCCCTGTGTTTTTTTCTGATCTAGGAAGGTGCCTATCCTGTCCAGGAGTATAGGGGGTAGCAGGATAGCAGATGTTGGGAGGAGGGTGGTTGTGGGTGGTGGGGTGGGGTTTTATAATTTTATTTTTTTCTGTGTAGCCTGATCATGTATGGTTTGTACCATGTGATGTGTTGAAGGGGTCTATTCTTTACTGTTGTTTTTTGGTTTTGCACTGTTTGTTCTTTTGAAAAATCTTAATAATGCATACTAAATAAAAAAAGTATTAATCACATCAAGAAACTCTGGCATATGGAGGAATGCCTGCATTGCAGAGTTAGCGTAGCAGTTTACTCCAGTACTGTTGTCAAATGTTACCACTGCTGACAGACCAGTACTATTCTTTGCTGGTGGTGACCTCATTTGATCAACAGCAGTAGACTGGCCATGAGAAGTGAAGGCTGAAGAGTGACCAACACAAGAGGACCCATATTCAGAAGTGGCAGGTTGCATCGCATAAGTGCTTGTGCTGTGCAACTCAAATGTGCCAGCACAAAATATTGGTATATTCAGAAGTTGCACCATAATATGTGATCACGCATGTGTGACTGAATATCACAAACACATACGAATGCACAGTGGGAGATGCGCAGCTTGGCCGGTACCCAGAGCCCAATGCAGAGCATATGGGAGTGTGCAATGGAAAGCCACTTGTGTGGCATGCAGATCTGCAATATTCAGCTGGAATATGCAAATGGCCTTATTGCACAGTCAGCACCCAAACAGCACATTTGTATCTCATTACTAGAATGTAATCAGTCCATTTGCATACCATTGGCATGCACAGTTCCAGCATTAAAGGGCAACACCACCACTCCATAAAGGTGATCAGGAGGTACTGCAGCCTAGCAGGTAGGTGGAATGCATGGATGCTTGTGGGTGGACTGCATTGGCTTGAGTACAGTGCTACATACTCCCCAGCCTATGAACATCCAAATGTGTGCCAAGGTTTGTGGCAACTGGTCAGAATGTGTAACAGAGCAGAAAACATAACAGTGCAAGCATGGAAGACTATGGAAATGAGTGCACCAATGTTGCTACAGTGTGCTGATACCTAACATCTCATTTTATCATACAATTCTGCATAGCAGTCCCAGTGGTCAGTGTGTAATGTCACCCACTCTATGTGGGTCAGAGGGTGTCTGAGTGATAACATGAGTGCCATATCCCATACTGTGTGACAGTTGAGAGGTTTGCAGTACTACTACCCATGACCATGTCTGTGCCCTAGGTGGCCACATGCATAACACTGAAAGAGTCCAGTGTCCTTGGAGCATGCCCCTGCGGCCTCCATGCTGAAGGTGGTGCCACCCCTGCCCGTCTCTGCTTACAGTTATGCACTGTTCACCACCAGTACACCACAACAACCTGAACCCAGGGCCCCTGTGGCATTGTTACACTGCAGGGATGGCATAGATGACATGAATGTAGTTCCTGCTGGTGTGGGTCTGGCACGGGTGTGCTGTGTGCACCTATGGTGTTCCACCATGGATGTGTGCCACTGAGCTGTCCCTGACCCATGTCATGCAGCCACCATTACCACCATGCATCCTGCTGACCACTGTCCCAGATGCCACCATGGTCACATGCCTCCACCAGGTGGCACTCTGAGGACCACATGAGTGCAGGCCATGGCACCTGGTGCATGTGTTGAAATGTAGTTGTCAGCTCCGCTGCTGTGCTAGGAGGGTGCCTGACTATCACGCAGAAGCTGGGCCTCCCTGACTTGGGTGTGGTGAGGAGAGTGGCTGACTTGTCTGTGCTATAGGTGTCACCCAGCAGCACCCAGCAGGTGCCCAGCAAGCTGGCACAGCACAGCTGTGGCTTTGGGTGCTACTGCCCTGGCATGACTGCTGTATGTGGGTGCCTGAAGCACAACCTGGTGCACCTCTGTGGGCTTTCTCAGGGTCACCTGTCTGCAGTTCTGCAACCTGACTGTGGGTGGCTGGCTTATGTAGGCCATCCCCTGACATACCTAACTTTGCACAGCACAGTTTTATGATGCACAACACATGCGCCACACATTTTGGCTGAATATACTCTTGCATTGCATATGCCGGTACCTGCCCCCTTTTTGTGTGCCTCGTACATTTTTCTGCATGGTAGCACATTCGGAAATGCTTGATGCATCTCTTCCTTTCGAATATCATGCTTCCGTACATTTTCTGGGGTGTGCCGTTCAACTCCATTTTGGGCCATACATCTCCTTTGAATATGTGGGCCTAGGTTTCTTCCTCTTCAACACATGTAACACATCTACAGAGAAATCTCACATCACTACATTGATAGGTATGGGAATCCGAGATTGGTTGGGTTGGTACAGAGTCCACAGGTGATTGTACTAAAAAGTCCATTTGATATTAGCACTGATTTTGTTTGGTGCAATGTTTATGATGCACAGTCCTGCCGGACTTCTGACATGAGATAAGGAAACATAGCTCACGCCATCTTTGAAGATGCCATTGCCTATGTCAGCCATTCTTGCATCCAGAGTTAAACCTTGAGACTTGTGAATTGCAACATAGAGTGGGAATTGCTTTCTGGTTACGTAAATGTCTTTCACAACATGAAATTTTACTGATCACTTTTCGATGCTCTGTGGGTGTTCAGTGTCGACAAACTTCCCACGAACCACCTCAACAAATGTTCTCTGAACATTATATTGAAAGTCAGCTATGTGGCCCATTGCACCACTGACTAGTCCACAATCCACATGGAGATTATGACGTAGCATGACACATGCATTCTTAAACACTGTCAGAACTGCCTCCAAACCAGCAGTTCAAGAAACATCTGAGGTCAATTCTTTCAGTCATTCAACCATCCTTGATATCATCTTGTAACTGAAACAGACACCATCGATTGAATTAAGCAACAATAACATGTGAAATAGTTGCTGCTGTCTCACCATCATAATCTGGATGAATTTTGCAAACTGCTTAAGTCTTGGCATCAAACAGACAATGCATATCTCATCACTGTATAGCTCTGAAAACAGATCACAAGCATCAAGCATAGAAGTTTATTTTTTGGCTTTGACACATATCTTCAAGAGTTCTGCATTGGAAGATGATGACTTTCCAATGCGAGCCTCATCGAGTAGAGTTTTATACTGAAGATCAGCTCTCTGTCTCATGTTTTGTAACAGTTCAACATAGGTGAAAAACTCCCAAAGGTTTATTCCACTAATTCAACTTATAGTCTTTTTTGCTTCTTCAACAGAAAATGTAGAGATGACTTGTTGACTATTCACAGATGCTAGTTGAAGAATGTCTCCAAAAACAATGTCGCCCCACCAGCAAGGGAACATCATCGTCCGTGCAAACAGTCTCCTGCAGACATGGGAATGAAAGCAAGAAGATCATTGGAGACAATGTGATCTCATCAATAATCAAAGTTCCATCTTACCAAACATGGTCCATAGATCACTTGCAACTTCAAATGACAATTTTTGGTACTCACTTGTCTTGCCATGTTCAACAGGTAGCATAAAAAGGTGGTGTAGTGTTACTCCACCTATGTTGTATGCTGGTAGCCCTGTTGGAGCTGTCACAATGACAGATGTTGGTAATCCAATATGCTTCCTTATTTCTCCACTAATAGCTTCAATAACAAAACTCTTGCCTGTCTCAGAAGCACCACTGATAAACATACATAGTGGTTTGTAGTCGTCACAAAAACACTCCTTCTTCCAATGCTGCATACCATGCTTCACAGCATACATTACAGCAGTGTAAATGATTTCCTGATGTCCGTTCAACTGTTGATGTATCATGCAGCTATCTGTGCTGGAGCTGCCTGCCTGCTGCATGGTATTTCAACCTCTGGCTTCAGTACTGCTAGATCATTAACTGGGAGAGGTGATACCAGAGCTCCTTCTCCCTCTGGGTCACAAAGTTCTTGTGAGTTTACTTGGAGTATCTTCTTCCAGTTGTCAAGCTTTTTCTGGTTGCTCTTTTTCTACAGAAATTGATGCTTCAGTCTTGAGGGACTCATAGCTTAAATGGAATTACTCCTCAAATGTGTCACAGCCACATTTCAGTGAGTGTTCTTTCCTCCACGGCTTGAATAGGAGCAATGTAGTAATGCTCCTTTTTCTCTGTGGTTTTCATACTGAGCTTGCAATGGTCAATCAACCAAGGCTTCCACCTCTTGATGAGACTACCTGCAAGTCTGTCACTTTGTATATATCTCTAGCTGGATCTGACTCAATTCTGTACTTGTAGTCATACCATTGTATGATTTCAAAGAGGCACATGTTTTCTATGGCGTTGTGGTGCAGTGGATAGTATGCGTCAGTTAAGTTGTTTTTCAAGATGTTCATTGAAGATGGGCTGTTTACCACAAGCTTTTCGATCTCAGCATGAGGTTTGAGGACTCAGCATCTCTTTTCCTTGTAGTTTATGTGCAAGTACCATATTTACTCAGATTTCCCATATAGGTATGTTCTGATTAACCGGTCAATAGCTGCATAGGCTCCACATTAATCTTGTGACAGAGTCTTTAACCCTAGTGACTACAGTCATGAAGAGACAGATCTGCTGCTGTTAAACAAATCTTCTCAAAGCTCCTGCAAGCACATATTCTCAGTTTTTGGTGGTGTACAAAGTGACACACCATACCATGACCATTGAACTGTCTGCAACAAACTGCATGTCAGTGTTAGCCTGCGACATCAACAACAAAGATGGTCTGTAATCATTTATGATTGCCTCTGTTTCCTTTCTGGGCAACTCATTTATTTATTTATTTTCTGAAAATAATCAGAATTACAATCCTTTGAGTCATAGACTCTTTTGCAAAGGCTCCACGTCAGGTAAAGTAAAAGAACAGCATAAGACTCAATAAAGATACATTTACAGTAGTAGTAAAATAATGCAGGTTAGACAATCTTGGCTTAGGTTCACTTAATAGGTTATATCAACTTGGAGCACGTAGGAGTCCCCGGGTCAAAGTTAAGACAGGAAACATTTTCATAAGGTCATGAGGGACCCAGAGTCATAGTACCTGCATAAAGGGAAGGGGAAAGTTTGGGTGTCTTGGGAGTGAGGCTAGCAACAATCAACCAAATGATTATAGGATGTTTACTGAGACAGAGTAGGTTCCTGAGTAAACTGACTCAGGAAATGGGTGCGGGGGGGTTGGTGAGAGGGATACAGTGGGTGGGGCTTTAATTACAGTCACAGGTTGTGGAGTGAAGGAGTAGGGTTTTGAGCCCTGACTTAAATTGGTTGAGGCTGTGGGTCAATGAGATGGAGGACAGGGGGCTGTTCAACCAGAGAGGAGCCCGATAGTGGAAGGATCTTTGTCCGAGAGATGTTCTACAGTGGGGGATTAGCAGGTTGGAGTTAGCTGCATGCCATTGTGTCTGCCTATGGGGGGCTATGCGTAAACTCAGCTGGAGGCCGATAGGGGCTAGTTTTAGTTGCATCTTTTTGGCCATGAGACAGGTGAAGTACTTAAGTCTGCCTTGGAAGTTACGCCATCCAGTATGTTCATAGAGCTCACAGGTGTGGCTTAACTTACCACAACCCAAAACTAATTGGCAGGTTTTGTCGAGGGCCAGGTTGATGCTGCGTAGGGCAGTGTGATCTGCTGACCTGTAAATGACTATCCCGTAGTCCACCAAGGTTAGAATAGAGGAGGATACAGCAAGGTGCATGGCTTGAGGGGGTAGACAGTGCCTGTGTCTGTAAAGGATCCTCAGTCTTATGTTGATAGATGAGGAGACCTGTTATATATGGGTGTGGAAGGAAAGTGAGGTGTCTAAGGTGACTCTGAGATATTTAAAACAAGAGATCTGCTCCAGGGCAGAGCCATGGGTGTTTGTTATGAATAGGGGAGCATGACAGTGGGGGCTTTGGCAGTGTGTGAAGATCATGGACTTCTTTTTTTTGTAGTTTATAATAAGCAGTGTCCAGAGAACCAGGTTTCTAGCTCCCTAAAGTATCCCTGCAGGACTGGTTGAAGATAGTTGGGGTGTGGGTGTTTCCAATAAACTACTGCATCATCAGCATACAGCAGTAAGTGACCACTGCAGGATTTAGGGAGGGAGTTAAGGAAGAGGGTGAAGAGTAGGCCAAGTATTGACCCTGTGGGACTTGCATGAACCGGGCAGCGTGGAGATAGCTAGCACTCACCCGTTGCCACCACTCTGAGGTAATCCTTGAACCAGGCAGTGACCTCTGGTGTAATGCTGTGGGAAGGGAGGGTATGGAGCAATAGCTAGTGACTGGTAGTATCAAATGCTTTGGTCAAATCAATGTAGGCAATCCCTGCCACAGATTCTTGTAAGAGTGTCTCATGAATAAAGGTAGTGAATTCAATGAGGGTGGTGGAGGTGCTGTGGCCCCTTCAGAAACCATGCTGTTCATGGCAGAGTAGGTCATATTTGGATAGGTGATCGGTCAGCTGATCTGAAACTATTTTTCAAGAGCCTTAGAGAGGGGGTGATAGAATTGAAATTGGTCTATAGTTGGTAGCCGCAGTGGGGTCCCCACCCTTCAGAAAAGGGGTTATTACTACTCCCTTCCAAGCTGAGGGGAATTGGCTGAGGCATAAGGGCAGGTTGAGGATTTTGGTGAGATGTGGGAGTGTCAACTCATACACTCTCTTTGTGGATTTCACATTCAGATGATGAGGTATGGTGGAGAACAAATAATTCCGATAATCATTTTCGCACACACATCTGGGAAATCTAAAATGACACCTCGTGAATCAGTTGCCATGGTTTTTCACCTTTTTATGACAATACTTAAAACACAAATGACACTGGAATTTCTTAACCAGCTTCCATAGAATTGGACTTTTATACTTGTCAGGGATCTGACACGATATGTACTGCATGATGAACTTGAGGATCTCAGAGTCCTCACTGTCTCCAATGTGGGGAGTGTCCTTCACCCACAGTAGCATGTGAATATGAGGATCCCCATGGGCCTGATATTTCACTCTCCAAAAGTAGTGTTCAACAATATCAAGAGGCGGATTAGTCTTCAACATAATCTGAGCAGTGCATGAAATTGATGGTGAATGTGTCGTGACACAGACACAAGGTCTAGAGAGCACATCTCACCAAAAGTCATAGATGATATGCCATCTACATCTGCTATTGCCCACTTGAGAAGGTCTGCCAACACTTCCCAACTACAGTCTGCAAAGCTGAGGATAACAAACCAAGTGATTGCACCATATTCTCATAACATACACATGACTTCAGACTGCCTTTGGTACCAATACTCTTTTGATGCCTCACATACTGGAAAGGATGGAGTGCAAATTTACCTGCAGTGTCTCATCCTTTTGTTGCAATTTTTGAAGCAACTGTGCAGCTGAACTCAGCCCAGCAGCAGAGACTGAATTCGGGGATTGCCAGAGCCTGTAAGATGTAAAGTGTCCTGCACTACCACCTGACTGTTGTGAGTCACTGCCCACCATCCCACCCAGGGTCAGAGCTCCATATATTGCTGCTGGCAGGTCACATGTCACATCATGTGACCTACTCTCCTTTTTACTAGTCTACTTTTCCATTTGCAGGTTATAAACACCAACCACTAGGGGTCACTGCACTTTCCACTCTAGCTGCTCTTTCAACTCTATACCCCTCCTAGCTACCATTTCAAAGCTGACCCACTAGAGGTCACTGCAGTTCCCTTTGAATCCTTCTACCACCT
Source organism: Neoceratodus forsteri (assembly GCA_016271365.2). NCBI lineage: Eukaryota > Metazoa > Chordata > Ceratodontiformes > Ceratodontidae > Neoceratodus > Neoceratodus forsteri. The sequence goes on from CM028131.1 coordinate 828,353,009, forward strand.
ACTTTCCTCACTCCTCCATCAGGCTATCTCTAAGCACCTGCTAGCATCAAACCTGGTACCCTTCTGTCCAAATTCTACTGGCTATCCTCTAAGCCAATGAACCAGGCCAACAACTTCCTCTATTTTCATACTCTTAACCCTTCCTCACTCCCTCCTTTTCTGAATTAAAAATTAAATCTTTCTACACTGGGTCCCTGAGCTGTGATCAAAACTAGTACCCTTGCAGTCAGAGTCAGCTGCGCTACCTCTACACCACATTGCCTACCTATTTTGTTTCTACTTTCTAAGCCTTTTAGTCACTTACCCCCCTCCACCTGCCAAAATATAAGTTTACCTCTTCTCTCTTGCTGCCTTGCAGGATTTGAACCCTGCACTCTTACTTCCAAAGTCCACGGTTCCACCACTCAGCTAGCACACCTGCCTATTTTTATTGCAGGATTTCAAAACTCTAAAAACGCACTAACCCTCTGACAGAACTAAAGTGTTATCCAACTGCTTCTGCAGACCTTGAACCCAACTCCCTGCTGCTACAGCCACTGGTCACGCTCTTTCCTGCTATCCTGGTCAAGGCTTGAACCTGGTACTCTGTGCACTTCAGGCACGTGCACAGCCACTACACCATAGCAGCAACTAGGCTTAGAGGTGACCTCTCGCTACTATCTCCCCTCTATCATCCTAGTACCCCCATTCTTTCCTCACTTCAGCTCCCCCACCCTTTCCAACTATGCATATGCATCCCCTGCTCACCAGTCTATCTCTTCTCCTCCTCCTTCCTTTGTCTTCCACCAACCCTAGTGTCCCTATTAACCCTCAGCCTCACTACTCCAGTGTTCCTACCTACCCTCCTGTCCTCCCCATCTCCTTTACCACTGCTCCTCCCCCTTCCTCCTGCTCCACACATCCCATATGGTCCTCTCCACCTCACCCCCCTTCCAGACATTACCTTTCCTCCCCCCAGCTCCCTTTCACTTCTGATCACTCAGGCCTTCTCTGCCTGTGCTGCCCTACCCACCCCTGTGCAACTAAACCCTTCCCTCATTCTATCGCTCCCAGTGTAAACTCTCCATCTGCCTCCCTCTGACCAGAGCACTTCTCCTCCTTCTACTCCTAACAGGAACATACATCCCAACCCAGGCCCTGCCCTCCCACCCACCCACCCAGCCACTGGTCTCAAGTAGCATCCATGAACATATGCAGCCTGCTGAAGAAATTTGCGCCCTACAGTGCTGGGCCTTGGCTCATCAACCAGACATCATAGCCCTGGTTGAAACCTGGCTGTCCAAATCCACCCTGACTCATTTGTCTCCCTCCCAGGCTATACCTTATGCCGGAGGACCCGAGATCAAACAAATGAGGGGAGGCTCATGCAATCTACACCAGGGACACAATACCTGGACACGCACTCCCCACCCCTGCCCTTATAAATGGGGCCCAGGCTTACCCTTAAACTCACCCAGACCCTCTAGGAGTCCTCTATCTCACCACAGCCTACATTCCCCCAAAGAACCAGCACCCGGCCCTGGTATCTTTAACAGACTACCTGGCCACCCTCCACCATAAGGCAGAACAAATCCTAGTGGGGGACCTTAATGTAAATTGGCTCAGCACCTCCTCATCCGCAATCAGAGACTCATTTGCCACCCAAGATCTGATGCAACTCATCACCCAGCCCACGAGACTTAACCCTAAGAGTGGTACCAGCACCCTTCTGGATGTTATTATAACTAACCGACCCCATAAAGTCCAAACCATCCAGGTCCTCCCAGACTCCCTAAGTGACCACTCCCCTATCCTATTTCATTGGGTAGTCCCCAATCCCAAACCCAAAGCCCAGACCACCCTCTGCAGGCGCCTCCACCCTGGTGGGCTGAAAAAACTTAAAGCACTCCTCACCCAGATAAACTAGTCCCCCATTCAGCATGCAACCAACATTGACACTGCCCTCACCTTCTTCACTCACACCTTCAACATGGCCTGTGATCTCTTTGCACCCTTCACCAAAATCCGGTCCAAAAAACAGAATGCACCCTGGGTTAGCCCAGCCCTCCTACAATTACTTAGAAACCAGGATAACCTCTGGCACCTTGCCACTGAAACAGGTCATCTGTCTGATAGGCAAGCCTACAATGCAGCCCGGAATAGTGCTCATGGGCCATCAGGAAAGCCAAGGCAGACCGTACCAGGCCTCCTTACCTCCTCCTGGGGCTCCAGCCCGGACTTTCTGGGATAATATTAAGCAACTTAATGGTAAAGCTTGCTCCCTGCCCCATCCCAGCTCACCAGAAATGGCACTACCCACCGAGCCTGCCACCATAGCTAACTGGTTCAACACCACTTTCACTGACCTTAGCTCAGTCCTCCCTAGTAATTTCTTTGACCCTCCCCAACCAACCTCCCCCTGTCCTCCAGCACCCCAGCTTCCACCTGCGAAAGATTTCCACCCGGGAAGCCAGACCCATCCTAATCAAAGCTCTCAATGGCAACAATCCCGGCAGTGACTCACTGGACCCCAGCATCCTTAGGCTGGTGCTAGATGAAGTCCTTGCCCCACTCACCAGCCTAATTAACCAGTCACTCTGCCTGAGACAATTTCCCACAGCTTGGAAAACAGCCATTATCACACCTATTCATAAAGGGGGCGACAGGTCATTGGCCAACAACTACCGGCCAATCTCCATCCTCCCCCCCCCCAAAGCCCTGGAGAAAGTGGTGGCCATTCAAATCACTGATTATCTTGCTAAGCATAACATTTTATGCCCAGAGCAACATGGCTTCCGTGCTGGTCACAGTACCAGCACTACCCTTATTGAATTCTCCAACTTTCTACACTCCTCATTGGATACCAGCTCCCTAGCTGGTGCAGTGTTCATCGACCTCTCAAAGGCTTTCAACACTGTCTCCCATCCACTTCTGCTGAATGCACTCTGCCACACTGGTCTCTCAGCTGGCCCCCTAGCATGGTGCGCTAGCTATCTTGACACTCGATCTCAGTGTTTAAAAATTAATAGCATACTCTCCGATACCCTTCCCATTCTCTCGGGGTCCCCCAAGGCTCCATCCTGGGCCCCCTTCTCTTCTCGCTCTGTCTGAACACCCTGCCTAGTGCATGCCCTGGCAAAATTCTCCTGTATGCAGACGACGCTGTTCTTTTTGCCACCCACCGCAATCCCATCTCCCTACAGGACTCCCTAAAGCAGTCTTTCAACAGTGCCGAGGCTTGGTTTAAGGAGCGCAGACTCTCATCAATCTTAATAAAACCAAAGCTATGCTCTTTTCCCACCCCCAAACAAAGCTAGCAACCACCCACTTATATCCTTCCAAGTACCAATCAGCCACTGGAACAAGTCTGCTCCTACAAATACCTTGGGGTTACCTTGACTCAGCCCTCACATTTCACAACCACATCGACCCCTAACATCCACCACTAACACAAGGCTTGCATCCTCTTCCGCCATAGAACCTGCCTTCCCCAAATGCTCTCCGGCTCGCTGTTACATCATCCGTTCTTGTCCCTTGTAGACTATGGTCTACCAGTATGGTGCTGCCGACACCACTGCACTCAACAAAATTCACTTAACCCTGAATAAAGCCTGCAGATTGATTACTGGGGCGCCCAGGCTCACACACACCTGTCAGCTGTATGTCGAGGCTAACCTGCTTACCCTGGATGAACGGCTCCGATACCAAACCTGTCTCCTCACAAAAAAAACCCTACTCAGGCTCTCCCCCCCTGGGGTAACGGCATCCATCCACCAGAGTCCTCCCACTATTGCAACACGGTCTTCCTACAAGACCACTCTAAAGGTCCCCAGATCAAGAACCAGCTGTTGCCAGATGTCCTTCTGCTATAGAGCCCCAACCTGGTTTAACTCTCTCCCTGCCCCCATCACCAATGCCACCACCATCTCCAAGTTCAAAACCACCCTTGGAACCACATCATCGCTTTCGTAACTGCTCTGTCTCTGAACATAGCCCACCTCTGCTTCTCTTGACAACGCCCCGGGCAGCTCTCCACCTAGCCATCCCCACCACCACTTCCCTGTACACCGTGTTTATGTTTAACCTGGCCAGTGCCAGCTGTTTAGGTGTTTACCAACTAGATTGCTCACTTGATACCAACTTGTGTAACACCTGTTATCAATTACATGTACCCTGCAACCTAATTGTATTTGTCTGACCACAGTGTGACGTGGCGCCTCTGTTGAACGCCTATTGTTTTGCAAATCTATGCTATGTAACCAAAAACACAATGTATGTCTTTATGTGACGAAGTACCTTTGGAAACGAGCCTCTGGCTCAAAGGTTGTAAACTGATTCTTAGACATAAATAAATAAAAAATAAATAAAGCCGTCAGATCATGTAAATCTGTGTTGAGCAGCAGAGTATGTACAATGGATGCAGAGAGTATACGTAGTTCACTCTTCCACAGCAGGTGAAATGAATACTGGATATTTTATCTGAACCTACCATCCAAAAGCAACACTCTGGATGCTTGGTAGTCAGTTCCAGGAACACATAGCTCACATTCACCAACTGACCACCAGTACTGTGTGGAAACAAATTAGGGATGCAACGTGCTTCTAGCATGCTGTCTCAGATACTAACAGCGGTTCCTTCAAACTGCTTCATTTAGTACAACTCAGTATTCTCAAGTACTGGATCCTTGCCATGCAGTGGATAGCTTGTGCAGTATACTCTTCATACGCATTCTCATTTGTATTCACTGAGACCTTCTCAATCATTGTTTTGCTGGTGTCCACCACTACAAACTGAGTGCCAATATTAGCAAGGTGATCCACGTTTATATCCTCTTACAAGGGATTTCTACGCTTTAAATAGCATAAAGCATTTTCACTTTCTCAACAGTGACAACATCTTGCCAAATTGCTTTGAACTTCTCTACATTTTCTTGCAGTGAGAGTGGCAGGCACATAATAGTTCCCTTTGATGATTTAATGCACTCTTTGTGCAGGATGTTTTTCATTTTTGTATTTAATCTCAGAGTTGCTTGAAATGGCTTAATTGGCTGGATTAGAATCCTCGCAAACAAATTTAAGCTTGTTATCTCAGGAGGTGTAACATAGAAGCATAGAAAGTGATGACAGAAGGAGACCATACAGTCCATCTAGTCTGCCCATAGGCCTACCACCCTCCCTTAACTGCTAGTCAGTGTGGTGGTGCCTTCGTACCTGTCCCAAGTGTTCTTGAAACCTATCACTGTTTCTAGCCCCACCACTACATGAGGAAGGCTGTTCCATGCATCCACCACCCCCTCGGTAAAGAAAAATATGCTTGTGTTACCTCTGAATTTGCCCCCCCCGCTTCATGTTGTGCCCCCTAGTTCTTGTGTGCTTTCTGGCTTGGAACATCTGCCTCCATCTTGTTTAGCACAGACCTAGGAGGAACACTGTTTGATTTTATCTTTTAGAAACAGTACAAGCAAATGTGCACTGCTTCTTGTGGTTAAAATTCACTCTTTAGTAAGAGATAAATAATCAACGGTCCCCACATCTCATTCCACCTCAGAATTATATACAGGTCAACCTTTTACCGGTTGCTCACAGTAGAATAGTTGCTTGCATGATACGCATACAATGTCAAATTTGGTGTGCCGTCAGTGCAGTGAAACTCCTACATCGACGGCACTGCGGGTGCTACAACCTGATTGGCAGTGATTCCATCAAATCGGGATTTTACAGCACCCACTGTCTTGCCACCCGAAGGGTATTCACTGTTCCCCCCTACATATTCGACCTGGAGGTGGTTATATTATTTCTCGGGGGTGCAGGAAGCAAAGCCCCCCCCCCCAAACAGAAGGGATGAGCCCTGGTGCTTTGCCATGATCATGGTCGGGTGGCATGACCGTCGGCATTTCGTTGTCCCTGTAGTGTTGTTTGACTTGTTTGATGTAGAATTGACTTGGTGAAACTGTCAGATTTCTGTCTCTTAGCCAGCTCAAATGTTGCAATTTGATAACCAAATTTCTTAATCAACTGTGATTCTTTTTTCTGTCACAGACTGATACATATGATCCACACTGGGACTCAACACTTCATCAGAAGGTGCATTGCATTCTTTGAGTTGATTAATAAAATGGTGCACCTTCCATGTCACCTTTGAATAGCAAATAATCAAATCATGTGAAGTTGCGAACATCACTTCTGACACAATGCAAAGTTACCACAAATTTTCTCATTCCTAAATCGTGTACAGCAATCATGCAGAAGTGATTAAATATGTTGCCACAAGCTTCAGTTTGCAAACATGCCAGAGAATGGCCCATCAAACCAAAGTGGGATCTAATCTTGCACTTGTCAATGTTTTAATTAGTTTGTATATCTCTCCACGTTTCATGGTGAAAAACATTTTCAGAAAAGTTTCTACCTAATGAAAAGATGTTTCTCTGATATCGTACGCATCATCACATGTCCATGTGCGATACTTCTCTGCTCTGAATCTGGGATATTTTCTTCATCCATCTCATGCACATCATCATCTTGGATCGGTGGCAAAACACCCTGTGCTTTGCCAGCTTCATCTACACAAACAGCTACTTGCTTATTGTGTACATAATAACTTTCTTCCCAGAAATATGCCTCAATACACTGAGTGTGTAGCCAACATCCATCAAATATTACACAGAAGTTGTCTCTACTTAGAAGTTCAAAGTCATCCAATTTGTCTTTAGCATTCTCAGCCTTCTTCGAAAATTTGTCAATTACAGCCACAGTTGACCACACTCGTGACCATACATTTATGGCCATTTTGACAAACTGCCTTATTTTAAGATATAGTTTCATCTGGTTAATTTTCATCTTTATTTTTTTACCAGTACATCTTACTATGGCGGGTATCATTTGTTCAGTTTTCACTTTTGCATACAACATTAAAGGAATAATGCCTAACAGGGTGGGTGTTATGCTGGGATAACATCACGCCTCAGGTGGTTGGGCCCAAGGCCACCGACCGAGGGCATCCAGCACCCGAGAAGGGATGTTATCCCAGCATAACACCCACCCTGGAGGGCATTATTCCTATTATACAATGCCTGTTGTTATATACAGAATTAAAAAAGAATTAAAGAATGATTTGTTAGTCTAGAAAAATATTTTTGTTTCTTAAGAGAAGATGGCTAAGGATAATGCTGCAAGCAACAACAAACAATCAGCCGGGATGTTATGCCAGGATAACGTCCCTGCTGTGATGGCCAACTTACTAATCAGGAGCCAGGATTCTTTCTTGCCATTGTATAATATGAAATATTTTACTGTTCTGTGACAGACAGTGGCTACACAGTCATTTGCACTTGTTTTCTTTTGCTTTAACTTCTGAGCCTTGGTCAGTGTTTGACATTTCACTCTAGGCTTCATTAATGTTGCTGTTACCTGCACTTTTTTGAGTGTGGCTGACCTGTCTTTGTCACCACATCTTACATTGTTTTTTGCATTTGCCTTTCCCATAAAACAAGAGGCCTGAGAGATTGTCTTGTCTATATTGCATTCTTCAACACCATTAGCCTTGTAACACAAACCACAGCTAATGAAATTCTTTTTTACTTTCTGACCATTCTGTAGTAGGCCTCTATTTGTTCTCTTCAGAATTCACCAACCAAAGTTCAAATGTTCTCTGAAATCTGGAAAAGAAAGAAAAAAAAATACAACAATATTACAAAGTAATTTCCTACAGAAACTGTGAAAAAAGAAAAAAACAGAACATACTGTACAGAAAATAAAAATGTAGCACTTAAGAAGCTACTGAGGAGCAAAAGTAGTAAATATGACTATGAAGCACAAAATTCATAACTGTTTGAGGTAACATAGAAACATAGAAGCTGATGGCAGATAAGGACCACAAGGCCCATCCAGTCTGCCCATTTCTTTTTCTACCTTATGAATGTGCCACAGGCCTTTGCTCTGTCAATGGCCTATCTATTCATACTCATCTGTATTGTGCCCTTATGCCTATGCCATGCCTGTTTGAAGCCCTGTACTGTATTCATATCCACCACTTTGAGGTAGGCCATTCCATGCATCCACCACCCTTTCTGTGAAAAAGAACTTCCTCATATTACCCCTTAATCGGCCTCCCTCTAATCTCATGCTGTGTCCTCTTGTCCTGCTATTTTTCTTATATTGAAAGATGTTAGACTCTTTTACTTTGTTAATGCCCTTAAGGTGTTTGAATGTTTCGATCATATCACCTCTCTCCCTTCTTTGCTCTAGGGTATACATATTGAGCTCCATTAATCTGTTCTCATATGTTTTCTGATGCAGTCCCTGCACCATTTTGGTTGTCCTTCTCTGTACTACCTCAGTTTGGTTAATGTCTTTGTGAAGGTGTGGCCTCCAGTACTACATGCAGTATGCCAGATGGGGCCTAACCAGTGTCTTTTAAAGAGGGATTATTATCTTCCCTCTTCCAACTTGTGATACCCCTACTAATACACCCCAACATCCCCCTAGACTTACCTACTGATTTAGTGGTCTGCTTGGATGATTTCAGGTTATCGGTGATGATGATGCCCAAGTCTCTTTCTTCCCTTGTGACTGCCAGCAACTCCCCTCCAAGTCTATAGGTGGCTTCAGAGTTTCTCCCTATGTGCATGATATTGCAGTTCTTTGCATTAAACCCCAGTTGCCACTCTTCTGACCATTTTGCTAGTTTATCCAGATCTCTTCTCATTCTGCCCACCCTTTCTGGATCATCTACTCTGTTGCAGATCTTGGTGTCATCTGAAAACAGACAAACCTTACCCTCCAGTCCCTCTGCAATGTCACTGATGAAGATATGGAAGAGGACTGGCCCCAGCACTGATTCCTGAGGCACCCTACTTGTGACTTGCATCTTTTCTGATTGTATACCATTTACCACCACTCTCTGTTTTCTGTCCGACAACCAGTTTTCCACCCAGTTGACCAACTTCTGACCCACCCCATGCCTACCCAGCTTATTAATCAATCTTCTATGTGGAACAGTATCGAAAGCTTTGCTGAAGTCAAGGTAGGTGACATCGACTGCTCCCCCTTGGTCCACCACTCTGGTTACCCAGTCAAAGAAATCTATGAAATTAGTTTGACAGGACCTTCCTTCTGTAAACCCATGCTGTCTTGGATCCTGTGCTCCTATGGATTCCAGGTGCTGCACTATTCTTTCCTTAAGGAGTGCCTTCATAATCTTGCCCATTACTAAGGTAAGACTGACTGGTCTCTAGTTCCCTGCCACTACTCTTGAGGAATGGGATCACATGAGCCCTTCTCCAGTCTTCTCCGACCTCTCCTGTGCTCAGATACTCACTAAACAGATCTGATAATGACTCTGCTAGTTCCAACCTTAGCTCCTTTAGTATCCTTGGATGTATGCCATCAGGTCCTGTTGCCTTGTCCACCCTGAGTTTATCGAGCTCTTGTAGGACCCTTTCTCTTGTGAAGGAACTAGTGCTCACCTCCCTCCCCGTGTCCATGGTGCTGAGCTGTGGGCCCTGCCCTACCTTCTCTTCAGTAAATACTGAGCAAAAGTATCTATTTAGGATAGATGCTTTTACATGATCCTCCTCCTCCTCCTCCTCACAAGCCCCCTTATCTCCTCTGATCTTAGCAATACTACTATGTTTCTATGTTTCTATGTTACCCCCTCTGGACTTTTTCCTTTCACTAATGTATCTATAGAAAGTCTTGTCATTTCTTTTACTGTCTGTGCTAGTGTTTCCTCGGTTTGGGCCTTTGCCTGCCTTACTGCCTTCCCTGCTTTTCTTAGGGAATGCCTCCCTATCTTCATCCTGCTGTGTTCCCTTATATTTCCTGAAGGCCAGCTTTTTGGCTTTGACCTTTTCTACTACAGTTTGAGAACCAAAGTGGTTTCCTTCTTCTTTTGCACTTCCTTTTCTCTCTAACACAATGGGATGTTTCTTCAAGTATTGCATCCTTAATGCTTTCCCACTTTGCCTGTACCCCCTCACCTGTATTTATTTTTGCCAGGGCTAGATTAACTCTTTTGGCCATCTTATCAAAGTCAGCTCCTCTGAAGTCCCATATTTTTGCCTTGGAATGGGATAATTTAGTTGTAGTGGCCAACTTGAACCATACCATGTGATGGTCACTCGCCCCCAGGTGACCTTCTACCTGGAGATCTGTTATCTTTTCCCTGTTAATCAGTGCTAGATCTAGGATAGCCCTGTCTCTTGGGGGTTGTTGTACCAGTTGTTTAAGGCCTTCTCCCTTCAGGGAATCCACCATGTGACTAGTTCTGGCAGATGTTCCTGCTGGTATTGACCAATCTGTATCTGACATGTTGAAGTCTCCCATAATCAGAACCTCCCCTTTAGCTGTTATGTTTTGTATATCTTCCAACAACCGACAACTAGGAATGGTTATGGACTTATTCATGGCAAAATATTTATTACTCTACTACTTTCATGTAGCAGATATCAATACAGTAGCCTTGCAATGCAGAAGTTATCACTACACACTGAAAATTGTATGATAGGTAGTTATCTCAGAATTACAGAACATACTTAGAAGCAAGTAAACCATACCACATAACACTATTTCATTTAAAGAATCATAGTTATTTATTTATTCTTACAATCGGAACACACCTTTGAGCTCAAGAGCTAATTTACAAAGGTTCCACGTCACAGAAGCAGTTACATAGTATAGGCAGTGAGGATGTAGGAGGCGACTCAAGGAGCTCTGTCACAGAGGTTACAGAGGCGTATCAGTAGGTAAGTCAAAGTAGGAGAGAGAATCACCAAACAGATAATGCTGCCATATTGGGTATATTACAGAGTGCCCAGCAACTATACAGAGTATCTAGTAGTCAGATTGTATCAGGGGTGGTAGTCAAACTTGGACCTGAGTGTGAGAATATATTTTTAGTTCCTTCTTGAATGGGGCCAGTTTAGAGAAGTTTAGCAGGGATTCAGGGAACTCATTCAACCAGAGGAGTGCTCTATAGGCAAAGTAGCACTGGGCCTGGCCTGTTTTACAGAACGGCATGGATAGTGTATTCCTGGTCATATTCCTGGTAGTAAATTGGTTAAAAGTGGGAGGCAGGAGTTTCTGTATGGCAGGGTGAGAGATGCATGTGAGTGTTTTTTCCCCATTAGACATGTCTGATATTTAATTCTCTCTTGCAGTTGAAGCCAGTCAGACTGGGAATATAAGGTAAAGGTGTGTGTGAGTCTATCAGCCCCAAGGGTGAAGCGGCAGGCCGTGTTACGTGCTACCTTGATCCTGTTGAGAACCATGTTAGCAGCTGCTCTGTAGACTGATAGGTCACAGTCCAGCACATGGCGTAAGGAGCTGGTTGCTGCCGTTTGCTTTGCTGCTGAGGTGAGGTAGTGCCAATGCCTATACAATTCCCCTAATTTTATGTTAACTAGCTTTACTATGTTATCTCCATGTGGGGGGGGGCCAAAGTAAGTACATCATCTTGGGTGACACCTAGATACTTAAATGCACTTACCTTCTCCAGGGGGATCCCCATTTCCTGTTTATTATCATAAGCAGGGGGACCTTGTTCTTCATGACAGAGTCTGTGAAAAACATGGTCTTCATTTTTTTGTAGTTGAGAATCAGTTTATTTTGACAGAACCACTTTTCCAATGCCCAGAAACTGTACTGCAGTTCATGTGTTAGAATCTCCATCCATGAGGTACTAGTGTAGATAACTGCATCATCTGCATAGAGGAGTATCTTTGAGGGGCTGGCTTGGGGAGGTTATTTACAAATAGTCCAAATAATAGAGACCCCAAGATAGATCCTTGAGGCATTCCAACAGTAACACTTTTGGTGTCAGACAGTATACCATTGACTCTTACATATTGCAACTGGTTTGAGAGGTACTGTAGCTGTGGAACCAGGGCACAATATCTGGTGAGAGGCAGAGGGCATGGAGTTTGGAGAGCAGGACTGAGTAGTTGATAAGATCAAAGACTTTTGTTAGGTCGATGTAAATTGATCCTACCAGGTTTCTGTTGTCAAGCGCCTCATACAGGTAGCTAGTGTACTCTAATAGTGCTGTAGTAGTGCTGTGCAGTTTCCTAAACCCATATTGCTGTGGGAATTAGATAATAAATTTACAAAGATAATAAATAAGTTGGTTTGACATAATTCTTTCCAGCATTTTTTACAAAGAGGATAGGATGGATATTGGTCTATAGTTAGACACTGGAGAGCGGTCACCACTTTTGTGGACAGGGATGACCAGGGCAGTTTTTCATATCCCTGGGAAACCATAGGGAGAGGTTGAATATTTTGGTAAGGGAGTGGGCCAGTTTGTTCAGGGTTAGGGCTACCAGTTTCATGTCTACCATGTCATTGTCCATTCTTGTTTTCCCCAGAACCCACTTTACATACTTTACTATGTCATGTTCAGCGACAAGTCTGAAATAGAACTGTGGGTTACAGGGGTTGCATGTAGTGTCTGCAGAAGATGGTTCACTCCTGGTTTCAGAGCTGTCTGCTACTGGATCGGCATTTGGGTGAGGATGGCACTGAGGTCAGTGAAGGCATTGTTGAAGGAGTTTCTCACTTGGGTCATACGTGACTGCCTCATCGATACTAAGCATTAGAGGTTGGAATTTGTCATCCTTCTCCAAAACATCTTTTAAATTCCCCCAGAATTGTTTCCCCATCTTCCCAACTATTTGTTTGTTTTTCTTTAAAGTAGGCTGCCTTGGATATGCCCCTGATGCATTTATTACGGGAAGCCATGTACTTTTGAAGGTTCGCTTAGGACCCGGATGCTCTGACCTATTCTCACATGTTATCTCTGTCCCACTTCTGGGTAAAGATAGATGGGGAGATCCACCCTACACTTGCTCCTTGGATCATGTATTTTCAAAATGGGGGCAAATATGTTGCAGGCCACACTCAATTGATTAATGAAATAATCTGAGGCTTAGTCGATATCAGGAATGGAGTCCAAGAAACTCCAATCCACCTGAGCAAGGTAGGTTTTAAGTGCAGATAATTGTCCCTTTTGTAATACCCACTAATCATAAGTTTGGGGGGAGCCTTTGGAATTTTATTGAGGGCTTCTAGAAGGACAGAGACATCTACGAGTCTTTCAAGGTTAGTCAGAATCCAGTCTATTAGTGTGCTGGTTCTAGCCCCATGGTTGGTCCTGGTGCAGTCTTTTACCATCTGAGTAAGGCAAAGACTTGCCACCAGGTCCTTATGTGCCGTACTAGTTTTTGCAAGCTGGTTAGTATCAAAGTCACCCATGACAATTGTTTCCCACTTATTGGCTATTTGTATAAAGTGCATGGCAAAAGAATCAAGACCAGCTTGCTGCCTGCCCAGGGGTATGTAAACTGTCATGAGGACTAGGGTTTTACAGCCTTCTCCTACCAGGAGCTTCACTGCCAGACATTGACAGTCACTAGTAGGCTTATTGTGTGGAATTATATGACCCCGTAAGCTAGTCCTCAGGTAACTAGGCATCCACCCCCACACTTACCCTGCCAATGCTGTCTGAGGGCATGATAGCCATCCAGGGTGAGGACGGTGTCAGGGGTTTTAAGGGTGAGCCAAGTTTCAGCAATGATAATCAGGTTGTACCAGTGCCACCCAGGCCTCAAATTGTGTGAATTTCAGCAATAGGCTGACAATATTAAGGGAGGAAATTCTTTGGTGGTCCTGCTGGTATTTGCTCTGTCCCATTCCATAGGGTGGACCTGGGTTTGGGGGAATATTGCCCAAGATAAGCAACAGGGCAATATCGAGTTGTTTTATAGCATACATTTTTTGGGTGGGCTGCTGCAGTTGGCTGTTATGCATGCTAGATTTAGCAAGGGTTTTGCAGGTCAGTGGGTTTGGGGAAGGGGTAGACAAATTATGATGGGATCCTTCGAGTCCCATGGTGGAGTCAGTGGCATATTTTGGGGGCCATTCAAGGAGTGTAGAGGCAGGGAGTAATAACATAATAGGTATGATGTATTTTTTTAAATAGACAAGCAACAATTACATCTCCTAATATTTAAGCTTGCTACCATTAACACACCATTGCAAAGACCGTACTTGTAGAACATTATACTGCTGCACATTTAAATGTTATTAAAAATATCAGTTAGGTCATCGACCACAAAAGCAACTCCAAAGACTGATTTGCATAATTGAACAGCAGTGGCCATGAGATGGGACCATAAGGAATCTATATTTAAAATTAGAACTTAGAAGAGACAAAAATAGCATACTTATGGCAAAAAAGAATATCACATTTGAAATCAATGCGTTTTCAAATTAAAAGGGATCCTTTTTTTATTTGTTTGCAGTTTCTTTTTTTGTTTTACAAAATTCCTTTTTCATATCACAGATAAGAAAAAAGAATTTCACAAATGTTAGAAAAGCACCCTGAAACCACATGAAAACAGACTTTGTCATGAGTCCAGCAGCAGTGGCTATGAGGTGGTGTCCTCAGGAATGTTTTTTTTTTTGTGAAATCTAGACTTAAAAGGATACGAAATTGTAAAGTCATGTGAGAGAATTCAAACTCACTCATTGAAATGCATTGGGTTTGATATGAAACAGACTACATTTTCATATTATAATATGTTTTCATTTTTCTATGTACAAAAGATTCTCGGAAAATGAAAAAAGATTTGAATCAAAATAGGAAATTCCTCAGAACAGCCAATAGGAAGTGTTTCTCACATGCGATCACCACAGGAAGTGTACCATCTTAGATTTTACACTCAGATAAACTGCAGCGAGATAAAACCAGTGCTATAAGTACTTAAATAATCAATTAACTTTTAACAATGAAAGAAATTGTCATTCAGCAATAAAAAACTCATGACACAAAATTGGACTTTGTGTTCTACTGCCTCGTACATTTCTAAACCCTGTGATGCATGTTTTTCACCCAGAAGGTCTGTTTGAAATAGAAACAGTTAATTTTCTTCCAAGTGCTTACTTAATTTACTCAAGTTTCACATTTAAAAGAAATATTAATGCAGCACAAATGAACAGAGGTCACAAAAAATAGTTTTCATAATGTAGTGACACAAATGCTTATGAATTCAATACTACATTAGTTTACCACAGAATCTGAATGTTTAAGTTAAAAACAGATGTGTCTTGTCAGCAGTGTATTAATTAATTATGTTTTTACTGACAGACCAGTAGTTATCCAGCAGTAAAAAGGCAGTTTACAAAACCTAATTTTATTATGTATTTTCACATATATTTATTAACACAGTATTTAATTTTTTTTCATCAAAAATTAATTATACTATTAGAATCAGATAGCTGTCTTCCACCCAGGATATCAGCTCAAAAAGGAGGGAAGAAAAACTTTGTGGCAATATTGATACCCGTGTGGCAAGGTTGATAGCTACCCTGCCACCAACAGAATTGCTGAATATTGTTATGTTAGATATAGTGCCCTATCACATAGTATTAATCTCCCTCCAAAATGCATGTATGTTTTATAAACAGTTGACTAATGACAAAGTACACACTAGACATAATAAAAACTATTTTTTATGACTGAAAAACTCGAGTTCAACCACCTGCAGAAAAACTGTTGCAACTAAAGTTGCTTCTAAATGCCAAAAAAATGAAGGCTATGCTTTTCTCTCTCTCCTTCTTCCAATTTGTCTTACACTACATCCCTGGGTGTGCACCTCATATCTCAACCATCCTTGGTGAACCGCTAGAATTTGTGGTCAAATTCAAATATCTGGTTGTATGGATTGACCACAAACTTTCTTTTTCGAAGCACATTGAGGAACTCACAAAAAAGCTCAAGCAGAGACTGGGCATATTTTTTCCATATAAAGTACTTACTAACAGTGGAAGCAAAAAAACAGACTTTTCCAGTCAATCTTTCTCTCCTTACAGGACTATGCAGATGTTCTTTATGGTCAAAGCCCTTCTGTCACCTTAAAAAAGCTTGATACCTTATATCATTGGGTCATAAGATTTATTACGGGAGCATCCTATTCTACCCATCACTACTTTCTATATGCACTAGTTGGTTGGACTTCACTCAGCTACAGACATCAAGGAAATGGAGTCAGATGGACCTTCTGAGCCTTCAAGAACAAACTCCCCAATATAATTCTGATTGCTTACTAATTTGTTCTCCTGGAAGCTATGAACTGAGAAGCATTTCTTACATATTTCTAGTTATTCCTAAAGTCAGAACTTGCTTTGGTAAGTCAGCCATAAGACACTCCCTCACTTCCCTGTGGAACAAATTACAGAAAACCCTAAAAATAGCCATCCTGCCAAAACTGCCCACCTACAAAACCCTGTTCAAATGAGCCATTACTGAAAATTGCAATTATAGGTCTTAAGAACCTACCTTACTTCCCCTCAGTACTGCCATCTGTCCCTTTCATTCTTTACACCCATTCCTTTTCCCCACCCCTTCTCAACCTTTATCCTCATTTTTCCTTTCCTTACACCTATTCCTTTCCCCCGCCCCATCTCAACCTTTATCATCATGTATCTCCATCCCCTAGTTTTAATTTGTCCATGTGTATTCTATGTTAACGTGATGCCTCCAATCGTACTATTTCCTAAATATTCACATGACTATTGTATGTTTGTATCCTTCAATTATTGTATTGTTGTATTATTTCACTGTATGTTTTTACTGTCTTAATTTTACTATGCCCAGGTCCATCTTGGAAATGAGTTCTCCTCAATAATGTTTCACCTTGTAAAATAAAACTTGATTGATTGATATACGCAGATTGGATGTTGCCAATCAAGTGTTTAAAAAGTAATTGTTGCTGCCTGACTTAGTAATCTGCCTCTTGACCCTGAGATAATGAAAATCAGACAGTCACTTGGCACAGGCTGTTGAGAGAGACACAATCATTTTAGAGATTGCTGTCACTTACACTGTCTGAGAAAGGACTGAGCATGGCAGAAGGCTATAGAACTATTGTTTGGATCCTCGGAAGTTCAATTGTGTGTAGGACTG
This sequence comes from Neoceratodus forsteri, assembly GCA_016271365.2. Taxonomy (NCBI): domain Eukaryota; kingdom Metazoa; phylum Chordata; order Ceratodontiformes; family Ceratodontidae; genus Neoceratodus; species Neoceratodus forsteri. Next base: position 828,369,948 of record CM028131.1, read on the forward strand.
CACAGAGAAGTAATTTTTGCAATGACTTGCAACTGCCAAACTCTGATATTTACTGGTTTGGTAAGGGTGGCATGAGGTCAGAGCAGCTCATACCAGCAGTGCACCGAGTTTTAGGCATCCACTCTCAGCCAGACATATTTCTGATCCATCTCAGAGGTAATGATTTGGGCCACAAAAGGGGTAGGGAGTTGATTGAAGCAGCTAAATCTGATTTGGCTGCACTTATCGCAATGTTACCTGCCTAAAAGGTTCTCTATTAAGACATTACAAAGTGGATAATCTGAAAAGGCCAACAAAACACTCCTGGAATTGAAAGATCAGATAGAAAGGTCAACATTCAAATATCTGGCTTCCTACATGATCTGGGTATGCATGCTGTACGTCAACCTGAAATTAGGCATAACAAAAATTGGCTTTCTCTAAACGATGGTGTGCACCTCTCAGATGCTGGCAATACAATTTTCTTATGGAACCACTGATATGGAATCTTAACAGTGTAGTGAATGTGTTGTCATAGTGATCAGCAGTACCATCATGCTGCCCTACACCAGCTCTTTTCAAACCCAAAGCCATATATGCCTTTGTCAAAAAAAGAAGAGATACAACTGCGCAACATACAGCTGACATTTTTAGTATTATTTTTTTGTTGTTGTTGTTTGGCTAATGCCTCTGCTACTGTAGTATGGCATCTGGACAGGACTTTGACTTCACAACTGCTGGGGGGGACAGATTTAATGCATGTACAGTGATGGGGACAAAGTGCTTCATTGGTGAGCAGAGCTGTAGCCCATGATTAGGGGTGGCACACACAATGTGCATGCTGATTAGAGGTTGCAGGGAGAATATACCTGATATTTTATTATTTTTTTGGGGAGGTGACACTTCTGCTAGCATAGACTTTGGTAGCAGAAGGGTCTGGAAGCAGTACAAAAATGAAAAATTACACTGTTTCTGCATTTACAGTGGCAGTTGCAGGGGTAGGGGATTGTTCCTACATGCACAGAGGGTGGACACCAAAATTACTAGGTGTAATGAGGGTGTGGCACATAGCTGTACATTCCAAGAGAGGCTTTGGATCATGATAGTTGGGTTAATTTTTTGGGTGACACCTCTGCCAGTATGTGATTTGGGTATCGGTGTAACTTCACAGCTCAGGGGGGCAACCATGTTGGTGGGTGTAGAGAGACAGGGTTAGTAGACCATACTTCGGTGTGCAGAGGTGTGGTCCTAATTAATGGCATCAGAGACAGTGTGCATGCTGATTACAGGTTGCAGGGAAAATATACCTGACTTTTTCTCTTTTTCTTTCTTTTTTTGGGGACACATTTGTTAGCATAGACTTTAGTACTGTGGATAAACATGGATGCTACAAAAAAGGGAGAAATGACACTGTTGCTGCATTCATAGTGCAAGTTGTGTATGGGAAGGCTTATTGCTACATGCACACAGGGTAGTCAGCATAATTACTAGGTGGAAGGTGGGTTTGGACCACCACTGTACAGTGCAAGTTATGGTTTGTGACCATAATGTTTGGTGTGTGGTGTGTGTGTGTGTGTGTGTGTGTATGTGTGTGTGAGAGATACCTGTGTTGCTAAGTGCTTTAGCCATCACTGCGACTTTACAGCTATGAAGGGATAGGTGAAAATGAGTGGCTGGGTGTGAAATGACAGTGGGGGAAATTGTGCTTCCTGGGTTTGCATATGCATACCTTTACACCATTAGTCTCAGAGACAATGTGCACACTGATTAACCCTTGCAGGGAGAATACACCTGAGATTTCCTTGTTTTTTTTCTGTTTTGTTTTTTTTTATACAGTACTTCTACTAGCATAGACTCTCACAGCACGGGGACCTGGAAGCTACACAAAACAGAAAATATTACACTCTTGCAGTGTTTACAGTGTCAGTGGTGGGGGGATTATTTCTATGTGCACAGAGGATAGGCAGCATAATTACTACATGGAAAGAGGGTCTGCACCAGTGTATGTGCGGAGGGGGGTGGACCATGATTCCTGGGTTCTCTCTTTTTTTTAGGTGACACCTCTGCTATTATGTGCTTTGGGCATCATCGCAACTTCACAGCTATTGGGGGGGTAGGGACCATGTTCCTGGGTACACATTGATGGGGGGGGGGTGGAGACCGAGTTTACTGACTATGTGGAGCTCTAGTCCCTACTTAATGGTAGCAGAGATGATGCACATACTAATCATGGCTTGCACTGAGAATACACCTGACATTTTCTATTTATTTCTTTTTTTTCATTGATTATATGTTCTTCTACTAGCATAGACTTTAACAGGATGGGAGGCCTTGGAGCAACATCAAATGGAAAAATGACACTTTTTTATGTCTACAATGTAACATGCCTTTGACATGTAACATGCTTTGGCATAGATAACTGACAACAGATCACTCTCAGCACATCAGGGGAATAGCATTGCACTGGGATGTCATGATGGATGTTTCTTCAGTGTTGTATTGTATTATTGTTTCACTGATTTGACATTACACTTCACTGAAATATGTGACAGGAAATAAAGTATATAGAGTCAGGCAAGAAAGTTAAACATGATGAAGTCAGAAATGAAACATTCTACTTCATAAATAATCATATAGCCTCATTCTAAATATATATTTGTTTTTTTCTTTTGCAACAGAAACATGATCAAAAACCTGGAAATATGAGGAGTTGCTCACCCTGCTCGAGGTTGGTAAGGAACACAGCCAGGCAGATATCATGATGTAAGGAGCTAAGCTCCAGCTAATGAAAATCTGGAAAAGGTTTGTCACTTCTTGGGTAACAAAGGCATTGCAATAGAGCCAGATGCCTGCAACTGCAAGCAGAAGCAGGTGAGCCAAAAGTTTTACAAAGCAAAGGAATCTGGCAGTGTCCACATCCATGACAGGGACTGGTATGAGTGGGCTCTTGAGATCTGGGAAGAAGCAGGGAAGCTTGAATTTGGAGACCAGCATCATGGAAATAAGTATGTCTGTACAATCATATCGTAAAAAACTTAAGTAAAAAAAAAATAATAGAATGGATATTACTGATCTCATACCGTACTACAATACTTCTATGAAGAAGTTTAAAAACAATGTGTATTAAAATAAATAAAAACAGGATGCACACATATTACTTTCTATCTCGTGTATAGTACTGCACAATGTGTGAAATATTATAGCATTTTCATAGTCACTAATATGACAGCTGCCATTGCAGTAAATAGTAAATAATGGTAGAGTAACAAGAATAGGTAACAAATGACACATGGCACAGCAATGTAAAGTTGTAATATTGGAACTGCATAGTAAGGCACAAGGTACATCTGACTGTCTTCAAGCATCTACATGCTATTGAACTACAATGAAACATAATGCAGTCTGATCTTGTGTATTGTATAGATGAAAATGTATTTCCTTGAAACAAACTTATCTAATAACATGTCCTTTAATCTTCTCTATTTCCACAGAACATTCAGGCATGCCTGCCACACCAGCCAAGATGGCTCAGCAGGTACCATTCCTCACTCATCAGGTGGAGGAGGATCAGGCTCCTTAAAAACAGATGTTGGCTGTGAAGCCTACTGGTATGTAACAACAACTAGAGAGTAACACTAAATACAAACATGTTCAGTGCTATCATATGTTACATTGGTACCAAGTCATAGGTTTTAATATTGTGGAAGTACCTTGTCTATGATGCAGGTAAGAAAACAGCATACTCTCACCACCCACCATGTCATTCTCCCACCACCCACCATGACATCCAGCATGCCACCAGTGGCGCCACCATACTACCCAGCATGCAGACACACACCCCACTCCTCCCATCACCCGTCTATGTTCCACCATACCTCCATATGCACTACACTGTTGCCCAGAGCCACAGTACCCTCCTGTTAGGTGTCTAGGCAGCCATTTGCAGTACAATTTCTATGGTTCAAAGAACCTCAGTGCAAAAGCATTGAGGCAATGCTTACCCCAAAGGGCATTGGCCACCCCACCTAATATGGTCTGCAACATGTCAACAGTTTTCTGCTCCCCCAACCCCCCATGGTTACCAGTCCCTGCAGTGGCCAATCCACACAACATGATGTGCTGTAAGAACCTACCCAATAGTCAACTGTGCACAGGGTCCCCCAGGAACCAGGAATTGCTGCCATCTGCATTCTGTTCATCTTCTAATTCATGCATTGTAGTATGTAACTACTAATTACACATTTTGTATATACACACATGTACACTAGTGCCATGACTTACATTTGCAGCACTTCATATGCTTGAGAAGATTAAAAGTTCATTGCCCTAGATTCAGCTCTAAGCAGGATTGTGTCTTTCAGTTTTTAGCTACCAAATACAAGCAGTGTACACTACTACCTACCTACCAGAACAACAAAAGTTTCTATAGGAAGCACTTATAGCAAAGTGCCATGATTTATGAATTGCTGAGACACAATACTACTGTATTAGCATACAAGTAAAGGTTGTGTATATAATTTGTTTTTTGTTTTCTGCCATATTTCACATAACAAGAATCACATACATGCATCATGTAATATGAATCCTCCACAATAAGGAATATGTGTCACCTCAATAGCAACTGAACAAAATATATATATAATTTTAATACACTGGCAAACTTTGACTATATGACTTTTATTTATCTGTTACACAACACCAAAATATAGATGTCAGATATACCAACAGTAAGTAATAGAGCTGTCAGATAATAGAAAACAATATCAATCCTGCTGTTGTCATGTCTGACGCTAGACTAACCATGTGTATTACTAGCTGCTTACATAACTCAATAGCAGGCAGAAGCTAGTGAACTATGATGCAGTAAAGCATTCAATATGCCACATCTTATCTCAGAACAATAAAGTATCTATGTGTTAACATAATACTAAACTATCTACTTTTGTTATCCTTGTCTATTGCAGATCAAGCAACCCTCAGAGAGGACACCGGTGGTTCCACAGAACAGGCCACAGAGGAAAGGGGCCAACAACATCAAGCCCCTCTGTGACCCAAACAGACACCACCACATACTAGTGGCTCCAAAAAACAGCAACAACCTGTTGAGGAGCCCCAGCCTGGTTTATCCTGTCAGTCCAGAGCTATAGCAGGACACAGTCTCTCGCTGTGTGGATAAGTGAAAAAACACTTCCTTAAAATATGATATTATATTTGGCTGTGTCTCTCCATTTAATATTTGCATTTCAGTTTTAGAAAATTGCACTACCTCACAACACAGGTACACTGTATGCACAGCTACCTTCAGAAAACATGCATAGCCTACTTGTGCCCGTGCTCTCCCCTAGCACCTACAGGTACACAGAGACACATGAATAGTTTAGTAGAATAATAATATCCATCGACATGCTGCTTGATGTACAAAAAGACGTACTCAGTACAGAGCAGTATACAATGGTATCACATCAGCACAGTGACATTTTCACAGTGAAGTCTACCACAGTGACAAATCTCACCAGGTCGCTGTGGTGGTCTACTGTTCACCAATGCTGTGACTCCTGGTGTTTTTCCCCCCACCCCAAACCAACTCCAACACAGAGCTGGTTATTTAGAGATGGGGGGTGGAGGCACAGCCCCCTGCATGGGTGTGGGGGGCAAAGCCCCCTGCAGAAAAACACTTTTTCCTGAAGGGAACAATGGCGTTTGTTGGCATTGTTCCCATCGCTGTGCAGGATGTCACCAATTGTTGTCGATATTCTGCCATGCAACCGTATATGACCCCCCTTACACCACCAACAACAAATCTTCCATACCTATACTGTATTCCACCACCCCAGTCCCCAACAAACATATCCAGTACCACAGCACAGTGGCACAGACACACAACATCCAGGCATAGCACCATGGATTCTCCACAGATACATCAGTACAACAACATGGCTCTGAAACCCCACTATTTGCACAGCAATCACACTATCATATTAGCCATCTCAGCATAGTATCATAAGAATAGTAGTTACAGATTCTATCACTGTCAATTGTCTTTGCAGCTACCTGTCTATAGGATGATGCCAAATACCACTCAGACACATAGTCCAGCCCTACCATGGCACCTAGATAGACACAATATCATGGAAGGTTCCCTATTCCTATTTAGCCTCTCACCCCCTCCCACCCCATCAAACTTGTTCAACATAGAACTCATACCATGGCACTGTTATGTGACTGTACAGTATATGTTGTGCTGTAGATACTGTATCAGGCTATGACACATATATGAGTGTAACTGTGCCACAAACAGTCTGCAAACTTGGGAACAGATAATATATGTATAACAATATTACAGGTTTTGTATCTGCAATGCTGTTTTCTAGCAGGAGGTAAAATGTTAGTTGTTCCACATGAAAGCCATATCATTGCAATCTTTGATGAGTTATGAACAGATGATACATATGGAACAATCATTGCAAAATTGTGCATGTGCAGTGCTAATGTCTTTTAAAAATTAAAGTTGTACTTGTTCAGGGTAAAAGCCATATTAAAGTTAGCTGTAACAATCAATTATAATATCATAGTCATAGAAAAAAAAAAAGCATCTTCCTAACTACATACATTTATCTCTCTTTCCATAGGTCTACCTCCCCTGTGCCAGCAAATGATTGCTGCTAAGAAAGGTAAGGCATAGCTCTTTTTAAACAGACACTACAGTACACTATCAATTCTCCAAAGTATGCTCAACTATCACTATCTAAGTAAGACTTCCACGTGTCATTTGTGTTGTGGAAGTTGCATGTGCTTTGAAAGAGTGACAACTGTGTGCTGTGTGCAGAGTTCAGTTTTTCATCCCCCACGCATTTTTTTATTTAAGTATTTTATTTTTTTTTTTTACAGATCAGGGTCTGTGTTACTGAAGCATTTGCTTCTCCCCACCTCCCTGTTTTCACTTTAACCTCTTGGTGCTGTCCCTTTGCTGTTATCCAAGTGGGCGATACACTGTCTTTCAATCATGTTCAATTCATTTGGAGCTGAAATGGGGGGTCAAACACTGCAAACTGCTCCCCCTCAATGCAAGTACTGTACATCCTTTTATTACAACACTGGAGATGTCATTTGTAAGAACCACAACTTTGAGAGAACAACTGAATGAGCCAATATATTGTAGATTTATTTTACAAGACCACATCAGAGATTTAGGAGGAGGAGCATCTGCATGAGGCAGATCCAAGATGGAAAACTGAATGCTCTGGCATTGACTGCTGTCCCACCTGAGCTCACTTCTATGATAAAGAGGTGCATGGAACTATACTGAAGGATGTGAATATCTCTTTTCCTGCACTTTCACTGATCCAACTTGTGAACTGCTGATCCCATTTTACCTGGTTTGGGAAGAGTATGTCCCAATGTCCCAGCAAAGTCGTCGGAAAGCTGCCCTGCAAGAGACTGGCTGTGAACAATGTAAAAACAAGAAGCATTCTCCCACTCCAGCACCAACGGCCGCCTCATCAGAATTAGTTTCGACTTCAACTACATCAATACTGAAATGTACATGACTACAGCAAGAAAGACTTCATTTATTTCTAACCCTGACAACCATTTTTTCAGGCAGACCTCTGTCTCCCCTTCCCAACTCAACAGTGAACCCCATTCCACACTCCAGATCAGAATTACTGGAATTACCCTCAGAGAATGAACCAGAGGAGCTAAACTACACAACAGTCAATGAGGAAGATGAAAACTCTCTGGAAAATCAGTTCATGGCAGGGATTACTAGTGACGCTGACACACAGGAGATTAGTGAAGCCAGTTTGGTCAATATGCCTGACAAAGTCATTAATTCCAATGTCAGTCAGTCTTACCATGAAGAGCTAAATGTGAATGGTGATACTGTAGTTAATCTTACTTTGGAGCAGGTGATAACTGTTCTTCCTACCATTAATATGGAGAATTCACCGATTGAAGCAGGCCAAGTAAATTGAATCAGTTCTTCCGGAGCTATTTCAGCTGAAACTCTCAGACAATTTCAAAATGGAATCAGAAATGAAGTACAGACTGGCTTTGTTATGATTACTATAGCTCTTCAGATTTATTCAAAGTCTTCACTGACTTGACTAATAAAATGGAAACCCTAACTCTCCAAACTACTGAAACTGATCAATGGATCAGAATCAGAAGACAAATTTGGGCCCATAGAGGATAAACAAATGCAACACAATACTTTGTTTCAGGAACTGAAACAGAAAATCACCAATCTAGAAGATCAACTGTGTTGCAACAATGCAAAACTGATCCGCATTCCTGAGAGTATAGAAGGTCAAGAGGATCCCCTCCCATTCTTTGAAAAACTGCTGACTGTTGCTTTAAACCACAAATATCCAGAGCATAAAATTATCCTTTACTGAGCACATTGGGTGGGGGGACCAAGAATTCATGAATCCCAGAATAAAAAAGAAAGAGCCCCAGGGTGGTCTTTATTAATCTGTACTATTAGCAAGACCTATAAGCGGTATTGCAGGCAGCCAGGGTTAATAGAGGCTTGAACTTTGAAAACTGGAAATTTTCTTCCTATCTGGACTTTTCATCAACTACATTACAACCCCACAGGGTTTTTGACCGAGCCAAGAAACTGCTGAATTAAAAGGGGATCCATTTCACCATGTTACCTCCAGCTCGGCTATGACTGTTTTTACACGGCAAAAAAATTATCTTTATGGACCTAAAAAAGCAGAGACATATTTATTGAAGTTGGACAATCCGGACCCTTCATCAACTGCTCTACAATATTAACATTAGAGACACAGTAACAAGCCCACATGTCTCTATTTCTGTGCAATAAAAACGTCTTACATGTTCAGCCATAATATCTAACAACTGCTTACAATAGCCCTGCAAGCTGACCATATGTTCCATCAACATTTTAAATCACACTCAGAAAATGCTGACACTTGGAGTCATGGAGGTGTATCTAAATTTGTTTACATAGAAGTACCTGGTTGATTGACTCTTGGAATGACTGCTCTTATTTTGTGGACTGGAAAAAAGAAATACAAATACCTGTCAATGGCTAGAAAACCTACAAATGAAGAAAAGCTAGAAAAGTTAGAAATTACTTTGGGGGCTTTGGGGTTAAGAGTTTATGAAGTAGAATAATATCATAATTTGAAATTAATTTTCTCCTAGTCTCACACTGTCTCTTCAAGAGGAAAGTGGAATCAAAGGTAGAGGGTTTGCCCCCCCTTTCCCTTCTCCAGAAGGTAATACTATATACACTATGGCCCAGATATTCAAACTGCGCCAGTCTGAGGCGCAAGCCCCTGCGCTGCTCAAAATAGTTGCGCAGGGGTGTGGCCGTGGTGATATTCAAAGGAGTTGCGGCTGTTGAGCAACTCCTGAAATATCACCCTGAGCTTCACAACACTTGCGCATAGGCGCCAATCGGAACTTGCGCTTCACATAAGTTGCCAGAGTTAAACATTAAACGCGATTGGCGCATGTACCATTGCGCCATGCACAAATTTCGATATTCAAAACGTGACATGCAAATGGGGCCATAATTTATGCAAAGGCGCGAGGGGCCATTGCATCTATTTATGGCCCCATTTGCATGCCATTTGCATGTAGGTGCGCCGATCCCGGACTGCTCCTGGCCACCTGCCAGGCAGCAGCCATCGAGGACCGACGCCTGATGCAACCGATCAGCAGGCATCACAGTTACATGACACCCCCACATCTCCCACAGCCCGATCGCGGGCAGAACACGTACATGTCGCCCCCCACCACACATCACCCACAGCCCGATCGCGGGCAGAACACGTACATGTCTCCCCACACACAGCTCCACAGCCCAATCGCGGGCAGAACCTGTATGATTCACAAATCTGGACTGTCATATGCGGTATGGGCTGCACCCTTGGCTGTAGCTCTGCACCAATGGGCGTGCAGCCTACCGGACAGTCAGTCGATGAATGGCGGGCGGCAGGCAGGTAGGATGCTGGCCGCCCGCCACGGCTGCGGGGAGCGAGGTGGAGGGCTTTGTGGGTGGGGGACACTAGACACCAGGGAGATGTTTGGGGGGTTGTGCTGTGACATTCTGCCCCGATCAGGCTACGGTCCACTGGACCACCAGGAGTTATTCGGGTTGGGGAGGTTACATTCTGCCTTGTTCGGGCACTGGGGGAGTTCATACAGGTTCTGCCCTGCTGATCGGGCACTGAGAGTTCATACAGGTTCTGCTGCGATCGGGCTGTGGGTGATGTGTGGGGGGGGACATGTACGTGTTCTGCCCGCGATCGGGCTGGTGGGGGGGCACAGGGACCGAGTTGGGGGCCAGCCAGGGGTGGCAGCTGCTGTGTTGCACCCTGCAATGCAGCAGCTCACCTGTGGGTGGCCCTCAACTTAAGCCTTTTTTTTTTGGCTCAAGCTTGTGCGGGCGCAGGTTGGGGGTTGCGCATGCAGAACTCTGCGCAACCCGACTGAATATCGGGTTGCGCAGGTTATGCATGGATCCTCCCCCTCCTGTTGAGCATGCATTCATTTGCATTGCTCTCTTGCGCAACCTGTTGCCAGTGGTGTAACTGCCTCCTGCTGAATATCGCAGAATGGCGCATTTTGGACTTGCGCATGGCGCAACCCTGTTGCGCATGGCGCAACCCTTTTGAATATCTGGGCCTATAGGTATTTTATTAACCTAACATACATGCATTCGTTATAAGGTTTCACTGTTATGGGCGGTATTCAATTTACCCTTTTTCTATCTGGGCATATTTATATACATGCTATTTAATCCTTATGGTTTACTGGAAAGGAAAAGAGTATGTTTTCTTTATGCTCAGGATACAGGGGTACAGTAGCCATCTCATCAGTCCACAGTACAGCCATTAGGATGGACAAAATGGGAGGGACCCACAGTTTTGTAGGCTGCAACAGGGCGGGTTATAGATTTGCATGAAACAGTGGCATCCCCAGGATGAAACCCACTTTTAAAGCACTTTGCAGTGTGCTGCAGCAGACCTACTGAATAAAGCAATGTAATTTCAATGGCAATTAGTCCCTTTTGTCATGCAGGAAACTGTGGCATTCACTTCATCGTGGCAGTGTCACATTTTTTCTGAATGACAAAAGCGTCTAATTTCCATTGAAATTACATTGCTGTATTCAGTAGGTCTGCTGCAGCATTCTGCATAGTGCTGCAAAATGCTGCATAATTGGGTTTCATCCTGGGGACACCACTGTATATGTACTGTTTCACAAAACTAATGCATAGATTTATAAATTATGTTAAAAATAGTCATATTCATTATGTAAAAATTAAAAGTAAAAATGTGAAATTTACTTTGGTCATAAAGTGAGCTTTTAATATGAGCACTGGGGGAGTATTGGATTTATGCTACTTTGTTTATAAAGTTAAAATTAAATGGGAGTGGGCCGGATGGGATTCTACAAGAAAGATTGATGGGTTATATGAGAGCAATACGATGATAAGGTGTGGGTAATGGCCTGAAAAGAGCATGCCTAGCATGCGTTATAAGACCCCTGAGAAGTGCTCTTATCAGGCCATAACCCACACCTCAGAGTGTCTTATTGCGCTTATAAAATGGGCACAAAATTTCCAAAATACTGCATTAACATATTTCTTCATAGCATTTTTAATTAGTGAGAAATAAAATAAATGAAGTGAAAAAGGTGTTAAACAGTTTCTGTACTCAGTACTTTTCAATACAGATAATGACAGGTTGTTGTGAAGCCAGTAGAGGGCAGCTGTCCTACTGTTAATGTTATGTTATGTGAGCCTCCCCCACCAAGATTTTATTCTTTTTTTCTGGTTTCCATTTCCATTTTCAGCTTTTTATTTTAATTTATATGCTGTGTTGCCTGTTTGGTTGAAAGCAAAAAGATAATATGTGAATATTTACAAACCATAACCACCATTAACTCAGTCTGCTGCTGACGAGTGACTTCAGACCCCCCCCAATTTTATTTAGTTGTTTTTTTTCTTGTGGTTTGTGCTACAGTTTCCTGTTTTGTCCTCTGCTGCCTGCTTGCAAAGGGGACGGATGGTAGTCTGGCTACAAACATTTACAGAGCTCCATTGACTGAGCTGACCGCTGAAGGATGACTTCCAGTTTCCTGGTGAGGTGTTTGGAGATCGTGGTTGGGACTGTGTCAATTTTCCCACCATCACTGTATCTGTTATGCAGTCTGGTCCGTTCCTTTGAGGAAAAGGGGGTAGATGTTTACTGCCAATTGCTCAGCGAGCCGCCAACTGAAGGTGGAGTGCAAGTTTTGCACTCATTGGGATTTGAAAGCCCTGGGTAACAGCTTGCAGAGTTGGTTGTGATCAGATAGCAAGCAGCACAACACAGGTCAAACTTAAACATCAAAAGTGATTTGGCGAATTACAGAAATGGACAGTTTGTCTGCCCATTTTATAAACAGATATCTAAGGCTATGCTTTGAAAACATATCTAATATACTTTTGGTACATCAGGTTTATTTCTAGTAGCCCTAAGCTGGTTATCTTATTTATATGAATGGGATATTTTATGGATACTGAAACAAATATATTATTGTTATTATTTTTCTGTAACATTGCTTATGACTCACCAAATAAAATGATATAGTTGTAATGTGAAGGGACAACAGGACCAGATTTAAACAAAGAAAATCTTTAATTACCTTGACAAAATGGGTACCAACTGTGCTCTTTTACAAGAGTCTCATTTGATGCAGGGCAAGTTCCAGTTTTATGCCAATAAATGGGGAAATGGCATTAACGCCCCATTTAAGAATAACTCTAGGGGAGTTAACATTTTTTTTAAAAAGTCTCTGACTGCTAAAATTCAAAAAAAAATAGTTGATGTTAAGGGACAATATATTATTTGCCAAATCCTTGTACTTGTTAACTCATAATACTATATGCAATTTATATGGACCTAATGAAAATTCTCCTTCCATTTTCAGTCATATATTTCTAGAAATCTCTAACTTGTCTGCCCACTACATTATCGGGAGCAGCTTTAACTTAGTCCTCAAACCTAGTCTGGATCAATCTGGAACTCTTCCTGACAGAATTACCACTGTTGCCTCTGAGGTTAAACAATATACAGTATGAAAGACCTGTACCTCATAGAAGTTTGGCAACATCAAAACCCAGATTCTCAGCAATATTTACACTTTTCAGACCATCAAACATACGCCTGAACTGATTTTTTTTCTTTTGTCAAACTCCTGTGCAAAGGTGGGCTAGGTGTCCTTCCATCTTACCTTTCCACCATGCTCTCGTCTGCCCCCACCCCCACTCATGCCCTTAGATCCCTCAATTCCTGCCAACTAGTAATCCCTCAGCAGAGGACCACTGTTGGCCAAGCAGCCATCTCTCATCACTTCCCTAAGCTCTGGAATGAGCTGCCACTGCAAATTCACCATTCCTCCTCTGCCAAGTCTCTCTCCACCGCCCTGGCAAATTACTTCATGGTAAATTGCTCCTGCACCTGACTCTGTCAGGCAATGCCCCACTCCCCCCTCCTTGTCTGACCAGCGACACATAGCATATGCTATGAAGCTGGCCTATTTGGCCCAACTGACACTTTTTGAACCTACACTCTTAATGTTATTGCTAGCTGCTTCTTGTGAGTCTATGTCTACAATTGTTCAACCCACGCAATCTCTACCATAGTATATTCATATATGTGTATTAAGTGTATTATGTGCCTATCTGTAACCTGGTTGTTCCATGATCTCATCTGTAACTCACACAAAGTGTAAACAAAATGTATTTTACTGTTAAATGTTCCTCAATTTATTAACATGCATGTTATCCCTCCCCCATTCTTTCCTTCCTCCTAGGTTGCACCGTGAGACAAGCAGCTTGTTGCTCAGTGTGCCTTTCCTGATGAAACAATTTCAATAAATAAACAATAAATAAATAAAAAATCAAGTTAGTGATATTAAATATTATAATATCATTATATCTGATCATGTAGCCATTCAAATTTCATGAAAGTATCAAAATAAGCCCCAGATTATATATTGTAAAATAGACCCCACACTTCTAAAAGATCAAAAAAGTCTGTGATCAATTGAAAAAAAAAATAATTAACTCCTATTTTGAACATAATACGACTAAGGACATTAATATTGTCACCATCTGGGAATCATTTAAAGAATTCTTAAGGGGGTATATAATGTCTTATACAATAGCACAAAACAAAAAGAAGCAAAAAAAAAAAAATAATCTATGAGATAGAAAAATTGATTAATCAGTCAGAAGCATCCCATGTGCAAACAGATGATTCATCCATATTACAAAATTTGCTTATATTAAAAGAACATCATAATAGCCTTACAGCAGAGTAAGCCAAGAGGAGACTTCTATACACCAAAAGCCACTATTATGTTATGGGGACAAGCCAGACAAACTGATGGCATGGCAATTAAAATCACACCAACAAAATAATCTCATTATCAGTATTCAAGATCAAACTGGCTAAACAGTCACTTCTCCACAGGAAATTAATCATATCTTCTATCAATATTACCAAAAATTATATACAGCTGAAGAATCCAGTACACCGGATTCTACTCAGCAGTTTCTCAAGGATTTTAATTTTCTTTCCGTAATCCTGATGAATCACCAAAAAATAGACTAAGAGATTTCTATAAATGAAATTAAAATAGCCATCAATTCCCTCCCATCTGACAAGGCTCATGGCCCTGATGGCCTAACCATCGATTTCTTAAAGATGTTCTCTTATTTGATTTTATTTATTGAGATCTAGGAGTATACTTTGAGCTGGAAGCTCATTAACAAAGGTCCCACAACAGCAGAAAATAACATATTACATACATTTCAATAACAGACAACAGTACGTGAATTTCAAAAATGGAACCATACGGAAAATATAAGTGCAGTGAAACATAAAACAGTTAACAATACAGATGAAAGTAAGGTTACAAACGATGTGAGAATAAGCAGAATAACATTTCATTGTCATGATATGGGGAGGGACTGGGAAGAGGGAGAGACGTAGGGTTGGAAATAAGTGTATCATGTAGGAAATAAAAGGACGTGTCCAAGGAAGAGTTTAGGTGAGGGATAACTTAGAGCTCACTGGGGGAGGGGTGGGAGGTGGGAGGGAAAGGGGTAATGTGGGCAGGAGGAGGGTATGCAAGCAAGAGAAACAGGGTTGGCAGTCACAGCTGCTCAGGCTGGCCAATAATGACAGCTGCTCCAATTGGTGAGGTATTGGCGAAGTTCTTTTAAATGGCCCCATCTTGAGCTCACAGGTTATGTCTGGGGGAGATAGTTTTGCCAAAGGGGAGCATGTTACTCAAATGACCTTTGCACCTGAGAGGTCCAAAAGAAGGGGACAATCAGA
Organism: Neoceratodus forsteri; assembly: GCA_016271365.2. Lineage (NCBI taxonomy): Eukaryota > Metazoa > Chordata > Ceratodontiformes > Ceratodontidae > Neoceratodus > Neoceratodus forsteri. Next base: position 828,385,298 of record CM028131.1, read on the forward strand.
GATTGTCTGGAATTGCTCCTAGTGCAGTGGGGATTGGGGGCTGTGATGATGAGCTTCTGGATGGTTGGGGGGATTGGTCAAGACATTTTGTTTTTCTCCCTAGTAGACATACTTGGTACTGTACTCTACCTTGAAGGTTTAGCCAGTTAGTTTGTGCACAGATGTCACAGGTGTGGGTTAGCCTGTTTGATCCAAGGAGCAGCCTGCAAGATTTGTTTAGGGCAACATTAACCTTTCTGAGGGCTGCACCATATACCACTAATCCATTATTAATGACAGACAGTATGGAGCTTTTTATGTTGAGAGACAAGTCATCCTGGGTTAGGTAATGTCAGTTCCTGTATAGAAGGCCAGTTCTGTGGTTGACTACTTTTACAATTTGCTCTGTATGCAGAGCAAATGAGAGAGAGCTGTCCAGGGCAATGCCAGGATATCTGAAGGTTTGCACTTGATCTACTGGGGTGAGAAAGTTATTGAGGCTTGTCAGCTGAAAGTCTTATGTTTATTGTGGGGGTTCACAAATAACATTGAATTAGTTTTTTTATAGTTCATTATAAGCTTGTACTTGGTGAACCAAGCTTCCACAGCAGTGAAATCACTTTGTAGATGAAACTGAAGTAGTTGTGGGTCAGAGTTTTTTTAAAAGATGACAGCATCATCTGCGTACAGGAGGATATGTTCTTTGCAGACAGAGGGGAGTTTGTTAATAAAGAGGCTGAACAGGAGTGGGCCAAGAATTGATCCCTGGGGAACACCCATGCATACCACCCGACTATTGGAGAGAGTCCCACCAATTTGTACTTGCTGAGACCTGTTGCTGAGATAGCTCTGGAATCACCCTAGAACTTCATTGGAAAGGTCAATAGATAGGAGTTCAGTAAGTAGTGCTGTATGGTTAACAGTGTCAAAAGCCTTGGTAAGGTCGATAAAAAAATTCCCCCAGCTAGTTGATGACCATCAAAAGCCCCATGCAGGAATCCTGAGTACTCCAGTAGGGTGGTGGAGGTACTATGCCCATTGAAAAACCCATGTTGCTGTGGGCATTGGATTCCATACTTATCTAAATAGTCAACAAGTTGGTCAGCAACTATATTTTCTAACCTCTTGGAGGCAGAGGCTGTATCAATATTGGATGGTAGTTTGCATGTATGGCTCTGTCACCACTTTTGTGGACTGGGGTGACCACTGTTGCTTTCCAAAGCAGGGGGAATTGTCCCAGCTGGAGAGATAGGCTTTAACGTGTTGTTAGTGTTAGGATCACTTTGTTAAGGGTAAGGGCCAGTAACCTAAGGTCCAGTGAGTCATTACTGTGTCTGGTTTTGCCTAGAACCTGTGACAGATACTTTCTGAATTTGGGTACAGTGACTGCTTTAAAGTAGAAGGGGGGGCATGAAGTGGACCCTCTGTGTGTGGTCTTAGGGCCTGTCGTAATATTGACAGATGACTCAGGGGCATAGGTTGGTAGTATACTGCTACAGTCTGTAAAAGCACCAGTAAAGGTATTAGCAATGGTGTTAGGGTCCTGGGTGATCACACCATCCACCAACAGCATGGAAGGTGAAGTTTTGTTATTTTTGCCAGTAAGGTCATTCATGTTTTCCAAGAATCATTTGCCATCACCCCATGAATGAGTGAGGCAGTCTTTAAAATATTGAGATTTCTCGTTTCTGATCTCACGGGTGCAGATGTTTCTGGCAGATCTATATTTCTCCATGTCTGCATTTGTACCAGTGGCCATGCTCTATGCCAGAGATGGTCTCTTTTGGTCATAAGATTCAGAAGAGTGGGGTGACCAATGAGTCATCAACTCCCTTAATGTTGTGATTTTTATTTGGAGCATAGATGTTACAGGCATCATTAAATTTAGCAATAAAATAATCCAATGCTAGGTCTATGTCTACTGCAGAGTATAGTGGGGACCAGTCAATGAAGAAACTAAAGCAAGCCTTGAGTGAGTTGAGCTGCCCATGTCTGAGGGTACGACTAAAAATTATCTGGGGGGGCTTAGCAGCCTTGTTGGCCCAGTGGCAGGAGACCGGGGAGTGATCATTAAGCAAGTCTGTAAGTACTGCGGTGTTGGAGATCCTGTTCAGTTGGTTCGTGATACTCCAGTCAAGTAGGGAACTGGAGCATGTTTGGCAGTTGATTCTGCTTGGTGAATCAACCATTTGTGAAAGGTTGATACAAGACTGGGCATCTCTGTAATGGGTGGCTTTATGGGATAAACAATTTATATTAAAGTCCCCTAGGATTACCACTTCCCAGCTTTGCTTAAGTCCTTTAATGAATTCAATGATTTTGTGGAAACCAGTCAACTGATCACTAGGAGGAATGTAAACCGAGGCTATTGTCAGTGACTTGCTTTTGAGAACCTAACTTTAGCCTAAGAGTTAGGGCTTGTGCAGAAGTCCCAGTGCCAATTTGAGGGATGACATGGCACCATATATGATCTTTGATATAGATGGCATACCCACCACCCCTTTTCACAGCTATGGATGCATCAGAGGTGCATCAGAGAGCCTCGGTGATAGTCGGGTTCTCACTAAGGAAAGGATATCTGGATTGTGCTGGCTTACCCATGCCTGGAGTTGGCCAGCAGGCTATTGATATTAATAGATGCAATGTTTATTGAATAGTGGTTGTTTCCATTACCAAGAGTCTGTTAGTGGGGCAGGGGCTGGAATGCATATTACCAGAGATAAGCAGTAGCATCACAGCAAGGTGATATAGGACGTTTAGTATTAATGGGTAGCCTATTCACTTACAATTGCTATCACTATCCTTCTTTGTAGGGTATGTCATGGTGGCAGGGCATGGTATAAGGTGACTGATCATGACCAAACTTCTTCAATTAATGTTGAAAGGACAGGAGTTGGACAAGGCTGAGGGGAAGTGAAAACCACTTTCAGTAAAGAAACTTGGGCACAGTTACTGTATAAATGGACTTTAAGAACAGACAAGACAGAAGAGGAACAGAAAACAGTGTAGAGAGCAAAAGAGCTATGTGGCCTAGAGGATGGTGTTGCTGATTTTGGTCCAGCCAGAGCCCTGACTGTAAGGGTTCAAAACCTGAGGGGGTGAGAGTGGGACTTGCAAAGGGGAAACTTGGGGGGTTGGACTTGATAGATGAATCATGTTACCAGGCAAAATTAGAGGCTTGCTTAATTAGTAGCACCAAGTAATATCATATTCTATTGATGTATTGATTGGGTGGCAAGAGGAGTGCAGCAGCTCCTAGTGACTGGAGGTAAAAGGGAGCAAAGGAGAAAGATAGTGAGAGGGGCACAGTGCTTCATAGTGACCAGAGGATATAAGGAGCAGAGAGGAAAGTGGGATGTTAACTCCACACGTGACTGAGTCACATGATCCCCTGCTCCTATAAAGGAAGTGCCTGCCCAGGGTGAGAGGTGGGTGGGGCAGCAGCCTCGCAAGTGGTGGTGGGATCAGATGTGTCCTCCGACTGTGCTGAAGAACTACCTGCTGTGGGGAGGGAGGGTAGCGGCTGGTGGCAGGAGCAGAGGAAGGGAGTCTTAAGTGTGGCCCTGTGGTGTAGAGTCATAATGTAGGGAAGGAGGGTAGTGACCACCAGTAGGAGCAGAGGAAGGGAGCCTGAAGCATGACTCTGTGGTGCAGAGTCCTGCTGTGGGGAGGTAGGGTAGCGACTGCCAGCAGGAGCAGAGGAAGGGAGCCTGAAGCATGGCTTTGTGATGCAGAGTCCTAGGAGGCAAGAGACTAGCACCTCATTTAAAGAATATATTTGACTGTATGTTTGAAACCAATACTCTTGCACCTTCATTTAAAGACGCTTGTATTTTAATGTTTCCTAAAAAAAATAAAAACCCTTTACTACCTTCCTCCTATAGAACTATTTCACTCATTAATACCAACTCAAAAATTCTGGCAAAGATCCTAGCCACCAAATTGGAAAAGATCCTACCCATATTAGTCCACCTGGACCAGAACGGCTTTATTAAAGGTAGTTCTCTTAACTCAGATATTAGGAGAACTCCTAATATCTTGGATTACCATAAAAAATTCCAACTTATCAATCTCATTGCTTGATGTGGAGAAGGCACTGGACCATCTTGAATGGCCATATATCAAAACAATTATCCATAAATTTGCATTTTGTCCTAATTTTAATAAATGGGTGGACATACGGTATTCCAATCTGGTGGCTAGGGTCAAAACCAATCAAGATATTTCACCACTCATTACTCTTCAGTGCAGCACCAGACAAGGGTGCCCTTTGTCACCTCTCATATTCACCATGGCAACTGAACCTCTGGCCATGGCTATAAGAACTTCTCAAAAAATCTCAGGGCTCCCAATTAATGGTGTAGAACACCGGATTAGTCTACACGTGGATGATATGCTCATCTATGTCAATAACCTTAACCATAGATGGGTAGATAGTAAAACTTCATTTTTATACAGGAAATACATGTTTAGATTTTTGCAGTCCAGTTCACAAAACAGTCCTGTGTTTATCTTAAGTTGCAACAAAAATTTCACATAAAAAATTGCTTTCCCTACATTCTGATATTCTTACACACTACAGCACTGCATCTGGCTATAAGGTTAATTGGACCAAAGCAGAAGTTCTTGAAACCAAAACTCATTCTGTTCCTTTTATGGCCCCTCCACATGTAACCATCCATATTGTTTCTAAAAAACATCTTTAGACATCATAGCAGATAATGAGCTCAATAAATTTCAGTCATTAAATTTTGACCCTTTAATACAAGAAACTAAAACTCTCCTCTGTCAGTGGGAAACTCTTCCACTTACTCTGATAGGTAGAACAAATGCAATCAAAATCCTTATTCTTCCTAAATGTAATTTTTTATTCTAAAATACTCTGATTATCCTTAAGGATGACTTTTTTAATGGATTGGATGTTATTATTGAGAAATTCCTCTGGAAGGGAAAAAATGAGACTTAAAATTAATAAACTATACTTATCTTTAACTGAAGACGGCCTAGCCCTACCTTGTTTGAAATACTATTACTTCACTGCTAATATTCCATCCAGGTATAAATGGTTCAGAGACGATAGTACTCTCCTTTGCCATTGAATATTTCAGCTCTCCATATACTAATATCAAACAGTTTATATGTACTGTAGGTGCTTATAGAAAAAAAAATTAAAATATTGCCTTGCACAAAAACAGTGACTAATATTTGGCATAGAGGTTTGAATAAATCTAAGCACTATGACCATTTCCGCACATACTCTCCAATATGTTTAAACTCCAATTTCATTCCATCCCTATCCTATCCTATCCTATTCTACCTTCAAGATGTGGTACTTCAATGGTTTAAAAGAAGTTAGACAATTTACTCAGTCAGACCAAATCATTGATTTTGAATCCCTAAAAATAAAATATGGTCTTTCCAATTCCCAATGCTATGGGTATTTACAAATCAGAGATTATATATTAAAAAACATCAACATAAATAAAATAATATAATATTAGACCAACTTGAAAAAATATTGACTTCCCCCACAGATTCAAATTATGTCACAACTATATAAAATCATACTATCCAATGACACAGTATCCTGCCATACGCTAAAGCAAAAATGGGAAAATAAACTTAACCAAGTCATTCCTCAAACATTATGGAAAAGAACAATAAACATTAAGACATGGGTTTAAAATTGGTTAAATTGCAACAAATTCAATTTAATGTACTTCATCATATATATTACACCCTATATTGTCTAAACAAAATGAATCCCTCAAAAACTTCTTAGTGTCCTAGATGTAGTGATGCCAATGCCACACTCGAACACATGCTTATTTTATGTCCAGCTCTCACCTATTGGTGCCAAGCAGTTCTCTAATTTTTATCACAAGCCTCAGGCAAAACACTCTATAAAAACCCCCTATGAATGCTAGTTCGATATGGGGGTCTGCTCTACAACATGCCCTATATAGCACAATGTCTAATATAGCTATTATCATTCCTTTTAAACATATATTAATTAAATGGGAAGATAGTTACCTCCCACAATATACTGTGTGGCTAAGCTCCATGCCATGCATACATCACACAGAATGATTCCACTATCAAACTGTTAAACACATGAGAAAATTCAGCCAAATCTGGGTCCCATTTATTAATGAGTTAAGATCCTTGGTAAATCCTTAACATCTCCATTATACATTTTATGGATGGGTAAAATGTTACTGTATGGGATGGTACCAATAAGATATCATTATAGTCCCCCCCTCACATTCCATAAAAGCTATAAATTCACTTGTGAAAGGCTCCATTCACAGCTTTTTTTTATCAACAAAGCTATAGGCAGAGACTGCAGGAGCACTGCAGTCTCAGATATTGCAATATGCAACCATTTTGTATATATGGTAAAATATGCATCTTTATTACATATTCCCTTAAAGAAATGTATAGACATGCAAGTATTTACAGTAACACTTGACAATGTTTACATATGTGAAAATGTTTTTGATGTTCAATAAACAAAAAAAAGAGAGAACAAATGAACATCAGGTGTGTGTGTGTGGGGGGTGGGTTGTCTGACAGACCACAGAGCCACAGTGAATTTACAGTACTATGATTACATTTAGGGAAAGCACTTTGATAATATTTGTTTTCCATTATTGCTAGGGCACAATTGGGCATGATGAAGGCTTCATTACTCATCTATTTAGACAATAGTGGAGTACAGGAACTGGGAGTCTCAGTCCAGGCATCAGAGGACTGGATCCTGAGCCCTATACTATTACATTCTGAATCTCATTAATGTAGACTCATTTGAAGCAAGTCCTCCTACTGGAACCTCTCCTACACATGCTGGACATGACAACAGTGCATGAACCATGCCACCTGTTTGACTGATGGCAGGGGAAGGGGCAGCAACAGTGACAATAGTATTTACCATTCATAGCACTGCCATATGAGACTTAAAATGAAAAGACCTCCATGTTATCTGTACGGACCACATTCACCTCCCTCCCATTCTAAAGGCTATTGATTCAATAACCCTTTAGAGTGCATATTAATCCATACAAAGTAGCAGAAAAATAACTCTTCATAATGTAGCAAACAATAAAGATGTACTGTCATTTCTCACCACCCTTACATCGTACTGCATTCACCACACTTCCACAGACAATATGACATTTGGCATAATCTCAGATTCCACATTGTAGTATAATAAAGCACTTCATGTCTAGTACATCACAATTTTGTTTGTATTTCACTATTTATTCTGCTGAACAAGTATTAATGTGAAAACTGAAGATTTTCTGCACAGTTGAAGTCTCTACAATATGGTATTTATATTGTTCTGTGCATCATATGCATGACTGTAGCAGTATTCCCTAGCAGTACACTGCAACAGCTAGCAGCCTGGTCTTCAACTCCAGCCCCCTCCCCGCACAACATAGTTTGCATGCTAAACTTCTTACCATACCTCTGTGTCCATAGCCTGTGCCTGCTCCCAGTATGTTACCTTGCTACAGCTTCACTAATGCATGCCCTGCACTTAACCAGCATTACATATTGCATGGGAAATCAACAGGTATGTTGTGTCCTTTACAGAATCTAGAATTATTTTCAAACTTTTAGTTCATAGCTCCGAAGGCAACCCACAATAATTGTACTCCTCCCCACCATTCTATCAATATGCTAATTGTCTGTAGTAAAACAAAGCTGTTTTGAATAGTACTTACCTTCACAACCTGGCCAAATGCCCTTTGGGGTAACCATTGCCTCAGTGCTTGCACACAGAGGTTCATTGTCTTTTAAATTGTTTTTTGTTTTAATTGTGTTCACCACAACATAACCCAGATAGTCCATCTTAGGGTAGCTGGTTCATTCACCTAGGGTGTCAAACAGGCGAGGCATACTGATGAGTTCTGGTAGGACAAAACATGTGTCTATGTCTTCTGTTGGTACCCTTTGCAAACTGTGTGAGAGGCCTTTTGGCACTATGCATTTCTGCTTAAAGTTGAACCAGCATAATAGTCTGTGGTGATTTGCATATGCAGCCCATGATGCTTTGCACTGTGAGGGCATGTGTGATTTTGTATTTCTTTGAAACTTGCCTTAATGGTCAAATGCCCTTTGGGTAACCATTGCCTCAGTGCTTGAGCACAGAGGTTCATTACCTTCACAAACTGCAATTTCTATTTATATTAGTTTAGTTTAGTTTAGTTTATTGTTCTAGGAATTATTACCTTTGAGCCAATGGCTCTTTTACAAAGGTTCCACGTCAATTAAGTACAGAAAAAAGGTTACATAGAATGGCACTACAATTGTGCTGTGTCAATAGCAAGAAAACATAGACAATAAATATCAAAATTTGTGCAAGGACAGGTAATACCAGTATATACTTATCATACAAAAAAATCAAGCCAGTTGAGGGAAAATCAAGTTAGGGAAATGTACAGATAGAGAGGGTAAAAGAAAGGTGAGGGGAGCAGACAATAGCAAGAGAAAATATTCTCTAACATGTCTTTGTCAAGTAATGGACCATAGTGGGTAAATGATAGATAAAGATTTAATCAAGACAGTCACAGGAGTTGGAGGCAGCAAGGTGAGAGTATAGCCTAGATTTGAAAGCACCTAGGGAGGTGGAGGAGGTAATAGGAGTGCTGAGGGCATTTAGCCAGCTGGGGGCACGATAGGCAAATGATCTTTGACCCTGAGTAGTCCGGCATCGGGGGATCTGAAGAGGCTGATGTTCTGATATTCTGGTGAAATGGATACTAGTGTTCTGGCATAACAGGTCTTGGATACATGGTAGAGTGAGGCCCACGGTGGATTTTTTCACCAAAAGGCAGGTAAGGTACTTTAAGCGGTTTGAGAGTTGCAACCACCCTGTTTCAGCGTAGAGCTCACATGTGTGAGTACGTCGATGAGCACCAGTGAGCAGTTGACAGGCCTTGTTTAGGGATGTTGTAATGCGACTAAGTGTGGTAGTAGAGGCAGACCCATAGATAATTAAGCCATAGTCAATGATTGAGATGATTGAGGATTGAATAGCAATCCTCAGTGCAGATTGGGTAAGGAGCTGTCGGTTCCAGTACAGGATCCCAATCCGCTGATTAATAGTTTTCGCTGTACTATCAATATGGGTTGCAAAGGTTAGGCTTTGATCAAAGGTGATTCCAAGATATTTGAAAATTGCCACTTGTTCAAGGGTATTTCCCAGGTACATATTGATAGTGAGTGGTACTTGCCTTTTCTTGTTTTATTGGACAATACTGTACCATGACTTCACATTACCTGTTGTCTTCCACAGGAGAAGAACAGCCAATTTAATTCTCATTGTTTACTAATATATTCTTCAAAATTACAGGTCTACAACATTCTGCTTTGCCCTTCACAGACATCTTCATCCTCACAGGCAGAAAAATCACTAGATGGCATATTCAGATACAACAAGTAGAGATGCAAAACACATTAGCTACTTTGTTTCCATGTTTAGCAGCAGCGCCAGAATTTTAATATTACAATATTACTCATTTTCTCCACAGTGCAACGATAACAGGACCAACAAATATTAACAATTCTTTTTTTTTTTTACTACACACAACACAGTCCCTTCAACTATAAGTACAGCATCAAAACTCAATAACTTCCTCTTTCCCAGCCTTTGACCCTCCATCAGAATATAAATAGTACTAATTCTCAACATGAACAGGAACAACTTCTAAGAGTGTTTCCAGTACACACACCACAATGTACAAAGTTCACTGAAGTATTTTATTTTCTTTTTTTCTATTGTAGCTTCAGTAGCAGCAATCAAGGCACTGTGGGAGGACCTCTTTCTGTTTACAGAAACCGTGATGGAGGGCTTCCAAAGTCTGACAGAGTCTGTCCTGTTAGTGTTAGAACTGCTGAAGGAGATACTGGAGACTGTTCACCAACGTGGCAGGTGGAATGGCAGACATACAAGGCTCTCTGTGGCCTCCAGAGCATCAACATTGGACTTACTCAGAGTACGCGATAGGTCGCTCAGAGCAACAAGGACAAGGTAGCTGCTCAGGAGACCACTCATGGTCTCCTGCATGGACTGATAAAGGGGCTTCAAGAGACCACAAGAGACCACAGAAGTGATCCAGGAACACAGCCACATCCTGCTACAGCAAAGGAACTGAGCCATCTCTGAGGAAGGTCAGCAGCCACAAGATCCTCCTTTACAGTCCCCTTCTTAGTTGTCACCTTCACAGGAGACCCTGTGATCCAGCTGATGATTGTCCCCAGCATGGACACTTTCGATGAGCACCTGCTTCCACTTGCAGGTCTCTCCCAAGAAGTGACACCCCGCATTATGATATCCAAGGGTAGGTACTTCCTCATCCCCCACCCCCCCTTCAAAAAAGCTCAAAAAAGGACTCAACATTTCCAAAACAAAAATTTACCTACCAAAAAAAAGACTATGTTTCAGAAAAAAAAAAAACCTTTTACTTTTAAAAAGGAAATGTCTATTTTGTTGAGGTTTCATTTAAAGCAATGTATATTTTCCCTCATGCCCACTCTTAGCTTACGTGTCTAGGCCTGGGTCTTGAGAATACAGTCTATTGGAGAAGAGCTGGTTTTCCAGGGGAACTTTTTCAGCAATTGGATTAAGAGGGGGTGAGTGCACCTCTTGTTGTTTGTCCAATTTCATCTGGAGGAACTTTTGGTATTTGGACTAAGAGGGGGTGAGAGTCCCTCTTGTTGTCATCTAGATTCTACATTTTGTGGTGGAAAGCTGCTATTTTGTCCTTTGACACTGACTTTTAGAGATTATTGTGTGATTTGAATTTATGATTAGTTTTAGAATTTAAGGGAGGATGATAACCTCTTGATTTTTAGTTTGTGAATGTTGGTTATTTGGATTTTTATCTGATTAATTTGATTTAATTTTTGTGTTTATTTTATTTTTATTTATTTACCTTGTTTTATTTTGGGTTATTGTTTGAGTTTGGTTTTATTATGTGTAGAGGGTCTGCCACCACGGTCGTACGCTATTCGTCCTCCACTCTCCGTGCCCTCCGACTTTTCTCCCCAATGCCATTACAGGTGTCAACTTACCAGCACTGTAGAGTGCTGGGAATTGTACGGAGGGGGAGGAGGGTTTTTGGAGGGTGCAGGCAGTGGAGGCTGAATGAGTGGCAACATCTGATCTGGGTTGTGGAGACCAGAAGATGCCCTGGGGAAAATGGAATAGAGAGCGAAGTTCTCCTTGTCTGGTTTCCATACCCAAGGGCAGCTCTACTATTAATGGTATTGGGCAAGTGGTCTGTTCCACTTCAGTGACCCGTCCAACCCGAGCGGTGTTGTGCAATGCCAGATCCATTAGGAACAAGACTGCAGTTATTGCAGATCTTGTGGAGTCAGTGGATCTGGCTAGCATAACCAAGACCTGGCTGGATGGTAATGCTGGCCCAATTTTGGAGGCAACAATTCCAGGTGAGTACTCTGTGTTACACCACCTGAGGTTGGATTGCAGTCTGTTTCAAGACCGAGCTGGGACTCACAAGTGTACCAGTTGAGGAGGCGGAGTCCTTTGAGTATACTGCTGTGGCAGGTATGGGATGTAGAATTGTTCTCATCTACCATCCACAAGGGGATGAGAAACGTTTTCTGCAGGAAATAGCTGACTTCATCGTCGACATGGCATTTGAGTCTCCCAGGCAGATGATCCTGGGTGACTTCAATGCCTGGATCGATGATGAATATTCGCAGTTTGGACAACATTTCCTCCAATTAATGACATCTTTGAGTCTCACACAAGTGGTTACTTCTGCCACGCATAAAAGTGGTCACTCCTTGGATTTAGTCTTCCTCCAAGGGATTGAAGCCACTGACGTGGGGGTGGAACCCATCAATTGGTCCGATCATTACACTGTGGGCTTCAGTTTTTGTACCCCCACTTGTAGGCCTACCCCTGTGGAGATGGTTAAGTGCTGCTCTTGACAAGATATTAGCTCTGTAGGCCTGGTAGCAGCACTTAACCTATCAGAGTTTTCTGAAGTGAGCAATGATCCTGATGCCTTGGTGCTGGCCTATAATAGGGTTGTCTCTTGGGCTCTGGATCAAATTGCTCCTGTCCACGTTTGTCCTCTCCTCCTTCGGCCTTGGTCTCTATGGTTTGGTGAGGCCTTGAGAGAGATGCGGTGACAAGGACGAAGATTAGAGCGTTGTTGGCAGAGACCTGCCCTTGATGCCAACCATCTTAGATTGATGGAACATTATCAATTCTGTCATTCCACAATCTCTCGTAAGAAGGCACAGTTCCTGTCCAGAGAGATTGCGGCTGCTCAGAACCGACCAGCTCAGCTTTTTTGAACTGTTGACAGACTATGCAACCCAGCCTGTCTCCAGGTTCGGAAAGCCTTTTCACAGTTAGAGAGTGAAGAGCTTGCTCGCTTCTTTGCAGATAAGGTGGCAGACATTAGGGCAGCACTCCAACCTGCTCCCTCTATTGGAGATGTTTCTGATCAGCATTTGGTTGCTCCCTCCAGTCTCTCCTGGAGTTTCTTTGACCAGCCCGAGATCATTGATGTCATGAGGAATGTTCAAAGTTCGCACCCTATGTGCTGTAGTTTAGACCCGGGCCCGACTTCCCTGATAAAGGGTTGTCTTGAGACTATCGGCCCGGTTCTAGCACGGATAGTCTGGTGTTCCCTGGATACAGGTGAGATTCCTAGCTCCCTGAAGGAGGCAGTGGTGACACCCCTCCTGAAGAAAGCTACCTTGGACCCTGACTGCCATGCTAACTACAGGTCAATCTCTAATCTTCCCTTTGTTGGGAAGATTATTGAGAAGGTGGTGGCTGCACAGCTGGAGAACCATTTAACCAACCATGACATATATGAACCCCTCCAGTCTTGTTTTTGAAAGAGGCGTAGTACTGAGACAGCACTGGTTCAGGTGCTCAATGATCTCCTGATGGCTAGAGATCAGAAGAATCATTCCGTTCTCATTCTTCTTGATCTCTCATCAGCTTTTGACACTGTGGACCATGGGGTACGTCTCGCATGCCTGGAGTTTCTGTGGTCTGTCAAAGACAGTCCTCAGTTGGTTTAGATCTTTCCTCACTGACAGGACTCAGAGAGTGGTGCCTGGATTAAATTCTTCCTGCCCACTCTCATTGTCATGTGGGGTACCCCAGGGCTCGGTGTTGTCCCCCTTGTTGTTCGCAGTGTATGTGCTGCCCCTTGGAGACATTGTAAGAAGGTATGAGCTGAAGTTTCACTGCTATGCAGATGATACTCAGCTCTGCCTGTCTTTTGCACCTGACCAGGATAGAGTTCTCTTGGTCATTAATAGCTGCCTCACCGAAATACAAGACAGGATGAGTTCGAGCTGGCTAAAGTTGAACTCGGAGAAGACGGAAGTATTAGTTGAGGACTCAGGTAGCAGGGTAGAGGGGATAGGAGCTGGTTAATCCTCAGGTTTATTTCTGGGAGGTATCCAGCTGCCTACCTCTGTATGGGTGCAGAACCTGGGGGTGATTTTTGACAATGAACTGACACTGCATTTGCAGGTGTTGGCAGTTGTCAAACTTTCCTTTTATCATCTCAGGAACATCACCAGGATAATGCAGCTTGATCCATCAGCTGACCTTCCTACACTGGTTCACGCATTTGTGACCTGGATTATTGTAACTCCATTTATCTAGGGCTTCCTGGGGGTTGACATCCACCGCTTGCAGCTAGTGCTGAATGCTGCGGCCTGATTATTGATGGGTAGATGTCATACCTGTCATATCTCACCAGTATTACGCGATCTGTACTGGCTGCCAATTCAGTGGCAGATCATCTTCAAAGTAGGTCTTTTGACCTACAAAGCCCTACATGGACAGGGTCCAGACTACCTGAAAGAGCTTTTGGTTCCCTACCACCCCGGGTGATATCTCTGCTCGGCGGACGATGGGTTGCTAGAGATTCTAAGGGTTTCTTTAAAGTCATCAGGTGCTTGTGCTTTTATGTTAGTTGCTCTGACCCTTTGGAATTCTCTACCCCATCCGCTTCATCAGTGTGTGACCATGGAGGAGTTAAAAAAAAAGCCTTCAAGACCTATTCATGGTCTAAGATTCAGTTTAATTAACTGATTGTGAATTGGAGCTCAGATCTAGTGTTGTATAGATTTAGTGTTTTATAAATTATTGATGGATTTTTACTTATTTATTGTTTACTGTTTTAAATATTGTAAGGTGCCTTGGTTTGAGAAAGGCGCCATATAAATAAAGTTTCATTTCATTTCATAATGAATAGTTACATTTTATTTCTGTATAAATAGTATTTATGTTCTATAGTTAAATAATGTATCTTTTTTACTTTATTTTTTTAAGAATCATAAGTTATTTTCTATTGAAATTATATTAAAAAATATTTTTATAATGAAATTATTTGTGTTGTTTCTTTATTTGTAGCTATGTTAACTACACAAATGTATACTCAGTTCCTGGGCAACAGAGCAGTGAACAGGGAGGCCTTTTATGAGAGAGATAGCTGACAGGAGAGGTGGTACCAGCACCAAATGGAGCTCTATTAGGTCAGCCTCCATAGCATAGCAGTTCAATACGATGCCACAATGTTGAAAGACTGCCTCCATGTCCACTGCCATCACAGTGTCTCAAAGAGTGTCACATGCTGAGGTCAAAGGGGCAGGGGAGAGGGACAAGAAAGTCACTGCATTGTGCAGTCACATGAACTTCCACTGCCATGCTCCACATGTGCTCCATGCCACTATGTTGAGGAGACACCCGGATGTCCAATGATAACCTGTCAGGCTGAAGGGTTGTCCAATTGCTGTGCACCATGGAGGGGGCAGTGGGGGCCAATGCAGGTACCATACCACAAAGTGCTCCCTGCTTGCTGAGCACCATGAAGTGAGGTGGGAGGAGGCCATTGCGCATACTGCAAAACAAATTATTCCCTACAGACCTATATGGAGGCTACCAATATGCCTGTATGAAGTGCACTGCCATATTCATGCATCAGGTGCCCGTCCAGTGGTCCACTGCCACCCCACTGTCTTGCAGCAGAACATGTGACAGAGACCTAACAGAACCCTGCCAGGGTGAAAGTGGGGAGGAGGGAAGAAAGTGAACACAAAGTGCTGGTGTGAGATATACAACTGACACAAGGGGTAGCACCAGCACTTCAATAGAACTGTATAAAGCTCAAGATGTGGTGCAAATATTTGCGCTCTGCTTTGCTTTTTTTTGAATATCGGGCCCATATATTGTGATACCCTAAAACATACATACATAAATAAGTTAAAAACCATGGCACTGTGTTCATTGTAGGATTGTGATGCACCCCCCATGGATGTATTACAGCATGCGGCCATAGGCCGACTGTGTGCTTAAACCACTGGGAACTGTATTATAGCCCTATGATGCGCACCATGGAGGGGCTTATTATACTTCTGAAATGGCTTTAAGTCATTTGCAAGGCCACTGATTTTCTGTTTTTACCAGAAAACCTGGTAAAATTCCGGAATTAGAGCTGTCTGAACATCAGTAAAAACAAAGATTTCATGGAATCTGGCATTTTATATCTGATCAGTAAATCTACAAAACTTGTATTTTTCTTATAATTGCTTCCTGTACTATTTTCAGTTTCCTTTATTTAATGCTCTGTATATTAAGCCTTCTTTTATTCTGATTATTTATGCACATACTAAAAGAATGACAGCAGAATCCCGGTAAATTCCGGAAATTAGAGTAATAATCACAGGTGCAATTCCAGAATCTGATGTCTTGAAAGTGGAATTTCATTGTTTTAATCACCATAAATCAGTGACCTTGGTCATTTGCCTTGAAAGGAGAATGACATTATGCACCTGACCTGACAATGCATTTTTAGAGAATTCATGCATGGGCATGTAACATATTTTACCAATCATGTCTGTTTATTTTCCAGTGCAATTGAAGAAATGCTAAATTCAGTACAGTACATACCAGTAGAAGCAATAAAATACACCAAGCAAAGCAATTACATTTCGATACCATAACCAGCCATGGGGAGGTACTGTGCATGCAAGTGTGCAACAGAAAATGAATTGCATAATTTTCTTAGAACAGAACAGCACATTAGAACAAGACAAAGAACCTCTGTGCGAAAACACTGAGGCAAGGGTTACCCCAAAGGGCATTTGGCTGGGAAGCCAAGTTTCAAGAAAATACAAAATCACACATGCCCACACAATGCAAAGCATCATGGGCTGCATATGCAAATCACCACAGAATGTTATGCTGGTCCAACTTTAAACAGAATTGCATGGTGCCGAAAGGCCTCTCACACAGTTTGCAAAGGGTGCTAACATTACAAGTACTACATGCTACGTAAGACAGGGTGGTGAAGTGTGAACACCAAGTACACTCATGCCACTCTGTTTTTAATGCCATCACACCATATCTCCACATAACACAGAGTTGTACAGTGCTCCAAAAAAAAAAAAAAAAAAAAAGGAAAAGCACACTACTATTAATAATGTATTGGAGAAGGGGGAGGTTAGGTGAGAGGTGTTTTGAGCTTGTTTTCTAAACTTAATGTCACTGAACAACTTCAGACATTGGAACTCATGGTGAATTGTGTTATGGGATAATCATGGTCAACACTGGGATGACCATCGGGAAGTGAACAAACCATCTTATCACAGAGTTTCCACATAGGGAAGAGAGAGAGTACAGATGTTGGTGCGATACCATGCCATAGTTGAGCAGAGGAAGACGTGCAGCCAGCAATGTCGAAGCAGGGAGGGAGGACATCAGCTTCAAGTGTCACTTGCACACTCACCAACTTGCTCATCTGTGAAGTGCATGGGAGGTGAGAATAGTGAATAGAATTGAATAAGCATGGAGATCACGTGATGCAGAGCTCCTGGTAGCTGCTTCTCCAGAGTGCTCCTCCACCCGACCCCATAACTACATCAAAATTCTCGTTTTTTCACACCAGGAAACTATTCCTATCGCATATTCTATGACACAGAAGACAGAAGACCACTTTGCAGCTTCAAATGAAAGCAGAAATGAAAAAAGCACTTCCGAAGCATACTCCTCCTACTTCTCTGGAGAAGGCCCCAAAGAAAACCAGGGCCTCAGCTAGTCAGCAAGCTCAGCCTCCGGGTACAGACGTCACCACTACAGAACCGCTGTCACTGGCAAGATTTCTAGAGGCATTCCAGCCCTTTAAAACTGAAATGAAGGAGCTAACAGGGGAAATTAAAATGTTGACTCAAGCTCTCGAAGATCTTTCACTACGCACATCTGATAATGAGACCCGCATTCGGTCCATCGAACGGAAAAATGAAAAAATTGAACCCGAGGTAGTGGCCTTATGACAATGGATTGCCAAGCTCGAAGACAAGACGGAGAAGATTGCCGGCCCCTCTCCCTACGGGCAAACGTATATTATTGAAAGAGCCCACCGCGCTTTGAGGGCCCCACCTCCGGCAGGAGACCCCCCCCCAGCTCCTTCATTCTCCGATTTTTGAATTATTTAGAATGTCAGTTCTTCCTCCGCAAAGTTAAAAATATAAAAGAGCTCTGTTGGGAAGGTAATAAACTAAAATAGTACAGGATATGCCCTTATCAGCGAGACAAAAGAGAGCTGCTTACCATCCTATTATCGGGAAGCTGATCGCAGCCGGCATTAATTTTGGATGGGATACCCAGCTCGCTTCCGAGTCATGCTATCCGGTTCCTGGCGTTACTTTGACAGCCCTGATTCTGCACTGGAAAATCTAAAAGAGACATTACCTAGCCTCTTCAAGAAACCTTGAAAGAGTGGCTCAGCAGGTCTGACAAGTAATAGCGCTTCCTGTCATAGAATTGAAGAAACAGGAGCTCATCACAGATTTCACTATAGTTCCTGAAGCGAACTAACTTTGCTCCCTATCAAGCATGTTTCCAATATTAGAGTGGCTTCCTCTCTTCAGTACTTCGTTTGGACTCTGATTGGGACAATTTTGCCTCTCTACCTGGGCTGGATTTATCGCTCCCGCAATATATATTTCCTTTGCAAGTGAAAATCGCGAGGACTCTCTCCGTTGTTATGACTTCTGCTCCCCACTCGTAATGTGGTGTGTCGTGTCTCCGTTTTAATTTTATATATTCTTAACCTCAGTTTCCAGACTTTTTAAAAGGTTAGAGGTTCATTTTCCTTGCATCGTTCATGGCACAATCTTAACGCCAGAGGGAGACAGTGACTTTGCTACCTGCGTTTAGTTCCTGTATGCTGTACAGGTTTCGTTCTCAAGAGTTGGGTTTTATTTAACTGGAGCCCTAGTTTATTGGGCTAAAGTTGTCTCTTTCCCTTTTTTGAACAATGTTCTTTCGTGTGGTGGCGGGTTGGGGGGGAGGATGGAAGGGGTCGGTGTGAGAGGACTAGGTGGGCTGCAGGCATGACTACTGATAGTTCGGGTGGGTTATGGGAGGAAGGGAGCAGGCTTGGGGGGATATACAGGTGTTTGGGGTCGGGATTTTCGGGGATTATGGTTGATTGGTATATGAGGGGGGTGGTTAAGGATGGGGATTGCACAGCGCGCATTACTTGTACCAATATAATGAGGGAACCCTGGTGCAAAGCAGGTTTACATCTGGGACTAAATATAATTTCAGATGGCTGGAAGCATTAATTTTGTGACCTGGAATGTTAAAGGGGCTCGCCATAAAATGAAGCAATACAAAATTCTAAAACACCTAGACCATGTTCATGCTAACGTTATGTTTCTACAAGAAACTCATCTGCTCAGTGATGAGATTAATAATCTGAGGAGACTGCAAATAGGGCAGGTTTATGCCTCACAAGGCAGCACTCAAAGCAGAGGAGTGATAATTATGATCCGTAGATTTCTCCCCTTTAGGCTGACCCAAATTCTGAAGGATACTGCTAGGAGGTATATTTCCATTAGAGGCACCTTACACACTGTTGAGATAGTATTGGGGTCGATCTACTGCCCAAAATACTGACACCCCTGAATTATTCGTGCAAATAATGGAAACACTCAGACCTTTTCTCAACCCACCTATTATTATTGGGGGGGACTTAAACTTAGTTCTAGATCCACTCATGGATAGGTCTGGGAGCCTCAGGAGGGGTCCTACCCCTGTGCAAAGGGCTGCGACTGAATTACTGGACCAAATAGGCCTCTACGATGTTTGGAGGATCCTACGTCCAACCGAAAGAGACTTTACATTCACCTCCCAGGTCCATGCCTCTAGATCTAGGATAGATTATATCCTAATGTCTCACACCCTCATGGCAGGCATTGTGAATGCGACTATAGCCCCCGGTCCTCCCTCCGACCACTCCCTGGTTACCTGTGTATGTGTTTTCTTCCCTTCCAAAAACTGGGGGCATGGAAAATAAATAACCAATTATTAAAAGATCCCAAAGTAGTTCACCTTATTTCCACCCAAATAACTGATTTCTTAACTATTAATCAGAACCCCGGTACCCAACCCGATATGCTGTGGGGGGCATTAAACTTACCTGAGGGGAACCCTGATATCTCTGGCTTCCCATTGGAAAAAAGAGAGACAAAGTCGGATTTCTGAGTTATTAACTCAGATCCGGGTGAAAGAATCCAGACTTTCCCCTTCCTCTTCGGAGGAATATTTACAAGAACTAACCCAGTTAGGCGATTCATACCTCCTGATATTAGGGGAAAAGGCGGAATGGGCAATTATTAAAACAAGGGAAATATACACTGACCAAGGAGAAAAAGCCGGTAAAATGTTAGCTAGACATCAAAAACAATTGGAATCCTCCAGGCTAGTCGCCGCCATTCAATCTTTAAAAGATAACTCCCTCAAAACAACTCCCAAAGATATATTGGTCAAATTTAAAAAATACTTTGAAGAGTTATATGGACCTATGAAAAACCCACCTTCTGATCAAATGATTAGCGACTACTTAAGCTGCCTGAATCTGCCATGTTTGGAGAAGTTGAGTCAAGATAAATTGATAACTCCTATCACAGAAAGTGAAACTGATAAGGTCATCAAGTCCTTGCCTTCTGATAAAACACCAGGCCCAGACCGGTTCTCAGCCAACTTCTATAAAGTCTTTTCTAAACAGTTAACCCCCCTATTATTGCAGTTGTTTCAATGTATATTAGATGGGTCTGCCACTGATACATCCTTGTTTGAGGCCTTAATTATTCTTTTACTTAAACCGGGTAAACCTTCAGAGTTAGTATCCAGTTACAGACCTATATCACTCCTTAATCAGGATGTCAAGATTCTTACTAAATTATTGGCAAACTGAGTCAATGAGGCCCTTCCCGGGTTAATTGGGGCTGAACAGGTGGGTTTTATGATAGGGAGATCCTCAACAGACCACATACGATCCTTGGCCCATGTCTTCTCGGCCTCCGGCGAGGTTGACCATCCTATGGCTCTGGTCTTGTTAGACGCCGAGAAGGCTTTCGATAGGGTCCACTGGAGCTATCTGTTTAAGGTGCTGGAGGTTTTTGGTTTCCCTCAGGTATTCTGTTCTTGGATTCTCTCTATTTATAAGTCTCCTGTTGCTAAAATATCTTGCAACGGTACAATATCCGAGCCCTTCAAACTGTTCACCGGCACCAGACAAGGATGCCCCCTGTCCCTACTTCTGTTTAATTTATATATTGAACCTCTTATTAGGTGGATTGTACAGGCACAAACGATTCAAGGTATCTCAATTATGGGGCAAACCTTCAAAGTCCTTGCCTACGCCGATGATTTACTACTGCAGCTTTCCCATCCAGTGTCCTCTATTCCGGCACTACTCGAGGCTATTCAGGGTTTTAGTACTATCGCTAATTACAAGCTCAACACGGGGAAAACTGTGGTTTTTCCACTGAATCATAAAATTTTCATCCAGGACATTCATCTCCATGGGCTTGCCTGGAATGCAGAAACAATTAAATATCTGGGCCTTACTTTATCGAGATCCCCTTCTCGCATAACCCAGATTAATCTTTTTTCCTTACTAAATGTTATCAAATCAGACCTTAAAAGATGGACCCTTCTCCCATTATCCATATGGGGGGAAATCAACTTAATCAAAATGAACATATTTCCACAATTGTATTATCCTATTTCCATGTTAAATGACTTGCTCCCTTTAAAATGGTCCAAGAAAATTCAAGCCATACTTGGGGGTTTTGTTTGGAATGCTAAGAGGCCCAGGCTAGCCTACCAAAAACTTATGGCCCCTAAATTGCTCGGTGGTCTGAGACTTCCCCATATGGGGCTTTATTACTGGGCAAGCCTCGCCAATAAATATTTTAGATGGTCAATACCTGCTGAACCCCATGATAGTAATTATACCCCCCCTTTGGTTAACCTTAGAGAAGTCCTACATTTCTAAGCTAGGGCTTTCCCCTGCCTCTCTCTTGTATTGTCCTCTAAGATCACTTCCCAGAGCTCTTCGTAATTCTCCCATTGGGACATCAATTAAAATCCATTCACAACTTTGCTCATTTTTAAAATACTCCCACAGTAAGGACCCATCTCAGCCTTTAGTGGGCAACCCAAATCTTCTTATTGATGGTAGGCCCATCAGGTATAACTGGCTACCACAAATAGGGGAACTTAGGGCAAAGGATCTCCTCTCAGTGGAAGGGTTGGTTTTAACGTCTACTGATATCGTGAGCAGGTTCCAAATTCCACAAACTAATATAGTTAAGGTATTTCAACTTCGCCACTTATTGCTCCAGAAATTGAGCCCAACCCCTGTAGCTTTTTCCATCCCTGACTTTTATGACGAGATATACCCTCTGGTTGGTAAACCTCATGCAGTCTCTGGCATCTATAGCAGTTTTCTTGGTTGGCTTCTCTCCTCTAATCTGGCTCAGACTAGCTTTTGGACTTTATACTTCCCTAACGTTGTTTTGGATTGGTCTTACATATGGAAAGCTTGCCACAAATTTGTTGTGCAAGACAGGCTAAGACTAATGCAATTCATGCTACTGCATAATACCTATTATTCTCCCCTAAAACTCACCAGATTAGGCATGATATCTTCTCCTACCTGTTATAGATGCCAGCATGATACTGGGGATTTATTACACATCTTTTGGAGTTGTCCCAAAGTGGCTCCGCTTTGGGCCAAGATTAGAAGTCGAGTGTATCCCCTTTTAGGACTGGAGGATTGTTTTACTGCTGAGAGCTGTGTCTTGGGAGATGTCTCCTCCATTGCAGCACGTAATAGAAAATTCCATATTTGCATGATTTCTGCATCGGTTAAAAAAATTGTACTCAGGCACTGGAAAGATACGCTAGATATCTCCTATGGCGAGTGGCTTCAAGAACTTCTTGCCAATCCCAGGACTGAATGTTCTATTGCTAGTCTCCAGAATAATTTATGTAAGTTTAATCAGATCTGGGGCCCTTTATACACGCTTTATTCTTTATCTGATGAAGTATAGTATTTTATACCCTATACATTTGATATATATTCTTTAGCGCTGTGTGGGGTTAGGCTTAGGGGGGTGTGGGGTTTCTGGGGGTTAAGTTGGGGGATTGGGTTTAATACATCTGTTTTTCATGTTACTCTCATATTCTGATGTACTTTCCTGTTCAAACCTAGTGGCCTGTTGTATTCACATGTTGTAATACCTTAATAAAATTTGAATGGCAAAAGAATTGAATAAGCATAGTGGTGCTCACCTGCAACTATGACCATAATACAGCCAACATGTGGCTGTCCACAGTACAGCAAGTCCAAAGGTCAATGGGGAAGAGATGGGCACAATATACCATGTCATGAGTGGCAGCCAAGAGAGCAACAAAGGAAGGAGGTGAGAACTGCAAACAGCAATTGACTGTGGCAGGACCATGGCACAGGTAACGGTGGATGTTCCTGGAGGGTAAGGAAAAGTATTCATTTGAAAAAAAAAGGGCAATGCATAGAAACCCAATCAGGAAGGGGCAACAAAGGATGACTATTGGACTGTATGCCACCAACACAGTTTTTTTTTGTCAGTCACTGAAGACAGATGCACGTAAAAAGTGGAATATTAAGTTGTGTCCACAGGAAGGTCTGTGTAAATGGTATGTAGGATGTCACTTGTATCACTGTTTGAAGAACCTGTGTTGCAATGTCGGTGGTGGAACACTCAGCAACATGGTCATCACACAGAAGTGCTGGTGGATCACATGGATCTGAGAGGTAAGGGCTGGCATGAATGGAATGTTCAGTTTTACATTCAGTAAAGACAAGTATGTTTTCCTTGAAGTACAGATTATGCCCAAGTTATAACACAGTAAATACTTGTTTTCGGGTGTCTCTCCTCCCACTGTCCATCCAGATATATGAATTTGTTCAGCATGGACTCCAGAACGTACTGATCAAAACAGTTTGAGGTAAAATCAGGATGCATTGTCATGCACTGAATATCTGGCATATCTTCTAACTTCTGATGTATCTAGGCATAGCTCCAACAGTATTTATTCACTGTAGGTGTTAGCATCTGCTGGCATTCCCCACAGTGGCATCTACCCCAAAAAAACAAGATACAGCAAAAATTGCTAAGATTATAATACGGTGTATGTGCATGACTTAGAAGCATCCATAAAACACATCCTATGTCAGAAAGTGTTCACAGGTGCTGGACCTTTGCTGCTGACAAGTGCAGTGGTCATAAGAGTATTACCTATTGATGCAATGCATGGAAAGGTTCTTCAAAAACCTGCCTTGCTCATGGGTGGTAGTTAGTGGGAAGTGAGTGCAAAATCCAGATAGAATGATCCACAATGTACCTCGCCAACAACAGTGATAAACCACAAGTGATTCCCATTTTTGCAGACAAGTATTGGAATGCAGTTGTCTGAACACTAATGGAGAGAGGATGACATGACCGCATCAGGATATGGGGGATGTGTGATGGGAGCGCATGCACACCTCTATGTGCATGTACTACATGTTCACATGAGTTTGGGACAAGAAAAAAAAAACAAGAGTGACAAGGTTGGCACATCAGGGTCATACGACAAATGGCCACACGACAACAATCCACCACGTCACTGGCACCTATGGTGGTTAACACATTATTACATGGGGGGATCCAGGACCCTCACCCTCCTGACATGAGTATGGCGATAAGATCCCTCTGGATGTCATGCACACAGTTATCTGGGGGGGCATTGTGCACGATAGGAAGCAGTATTGTAGGTTGCCAAAGGGAGCATACAATGCCATGGCAAACAACAGAAACACCTGCATATACAAGACTGATAGAGTGGTACATGAGCAACCAAGCATTACACATATGCAGAGTAACGTATAATGTGGATGCAATGACAACACAACACACAGTTTGAAAAATTACATGACACCACTGAAACAGCAAGGGAGCGCTCCGATCAGAGAGACAGACCAAACCACACACATATGACACTCAGAAGAATCACACCACCATGAGAACCACATACAGTATCAGCCATGGGGAGACACACATCAGAAAATGAGAAACAACATAGTCAGTACCTCAAGTGAAGAGCACCATAAACCTCATTTAAAAACATCACTGGCTGACTCCATGGCGTCAAGCAAGGGGGGGGGATCGTTTGACAACCTGATGATCCTGATTAGCACCCTGTAATTGGGACATAAAGAGCAGAGACAGGCAGAAAGGAACAGAGAGCATCCTTTGGATGTTCTTCTCCTGTGGGAAGGGAAGTCACAGAGACACTATGCAGCAGCTCCTGCCATTGGCTTCTGGAGGTGCCATTGATGGCATGCATGAACACACACCTTCTGGTACCCTCTCCTAGGTCAGCCATGTGTGCATGCCAAACATTGAGGGTGGAGGCTGCACAGGACACAGAAAAAAGGAACACTGCCGTGCCAGCATGCCACTGATGGTCCATCTGCTCCACCACATGTCTGGACACTTCTACTCACACCTGATGGTCACACCCCCCTGGACACTGTACATACTGTCATCCTCTAGGCTGCTGCATGGACCCATGGCAAAGACAAGTGCAGAAAATGTGGAAGGAAAGGAATGCAAGCTTTCATTCATATTGTCCACTACAACCACCTTGTGAGACCCACGGCAGGGACAAGCTGGACTTACAAGCATCCAAAGGTCAGGACTGGAAGCATGGCCTAGCAGGGTGCTCAAAGTGGGTTGAGTCTGGCAGAATAAGAAAAGATGTGTGGGCACAAAGAAGGGTGATGGGAGGCTTGGTAGGAGTCAAACAAAAATAGGAAAAATAACTCACTACATGCTAAAGAAAGGTGTAATAGAAAATAACTGAATGAAAACCTGTCAAGTGACTTTGATAGTAACAGAAAGAAATCAAGGAGCATTGCACTATCACAACACAAGCAGAGGCAGAGAGAGAGACACACATTGACAAAGACATGAAGAATCAGATACGCACACACACAGACACACATGCACGCATGTACGCACACACACGCACCACTGAGGAAGAAGACAAGAATGAGAGCACTGAAGTGGGAAAAAAAGCACACAAATCTCAGTATTTACCACCAATAGAACAGCTGTCATGCTCCAGTTTCCCAATGTACAAGTTTTTTGCTCAGTTGCACATGTAAGCCCCCTTTCCTCCATGTCTCGGGGTCCTGATGGAAAATAGGAGAAGGAAGCCCAAATCAGAAACTTCTTAGGAAACGCAGCCTTTAAATTGAATAAGATGGGCTTACCTCACCTACAGGAACTCATGCAGCAGAGTGGGGGATGGCTCTCCTTGATCAGCTGGATAACCAGAAACAGGCTGCAAAGCTTCAAGGCCAGGACCAGAACGACAGATGCTATTATTCTTGGAAAGGGGCAACATTATTAAGTAGTATAAATAATCCCAGCATACACACAGGGTGAAAATAATAAAAGAGATTTGATTAATTATTAAAATTAATAAATAAGGTATATAGCTCCATGGAGAGAGGGGTCAGACAGGTCAGTAGCCACACACGCAGATAACAATACAGCACAAGGCTATAGGTCTTAAAAGGCCGAATTAGGCCAGAAACAGTCTCCACATAGCTACCAAGAGCTGGAATAAGCTCAGATTGTTAATGGTACGGAGACCTACTCACACTGGAGGAGTGACTTTCTGCCCCCTCCCCCCAGCATAATTCAAAACAGGCAACAGCCTACTAAACCATGGCCTCCCTAAACCTTGCTGGAGATCAAACCATCCCAAACCACCTTAACAGGAAAGTTGCAGGGATAAAAAGCAGCAAGCAACTTGGCTCACTCTATTTAGTTTCACCATTCTGCACTTTGGGCCTAAATCATGGACATGCCCCAGAAATGGGCACTTCACGCCCCAATAATGTGAGATTCCTGTAGACGACCTGAAAATACACCGGCAGTGTGCCAAACAAGGCAACAAATCCCTCAGCACTGCCACTACTGAGGAAATCCTGTCGCAGCCCTGCTGCCGCCGTAACAGCCCCACTGCCAACTCTTGCTAGAATGGAACCAGGATCCCAACACACCCTTGTGCACAAGGTGGGCTTACATCCATTTTTCCAGTCCATGACTGTCACTCCTAATATGGGGACCCCATTCCCACAGTCGCATGCTCCTACAACTTCCCGCACAAGAACCCATCCTCAAAACTAATGCTGAAACCAAGGTGACTGCATCTCTTAGGCTGGGGGTTCGAGACCCAGGCCCACTTGCTCTAGCTCAAACCCACCAGCATCTCCGAACCAGTCCCAGGGGTACCATTTTAAAGGGCAAGGGCATTAAGAAACACCCCCAGGTGGTAGACCCAGGCTGCCCATCAAACCGGACTGACCAGAGGGAGAGAAGGTAACTTTAATAAGCCTACCCCCCCCCCCCGAGAGTGGTGGCTTACACCATGCCCTGTTTAAATTCAATTTCCTCCTGGAAATGTGGCACCCGGCCTTCTATGGAAGAAACTGATCACACAGGTATGTGCACTCCCCACCTGGGCAGGCCTCCCATGGTCCGCCGGTGAACTCAGTCTCAAGGACCCACTCCCAAAACACTGCATGGAGCTGGTCTGCCTAAATGGCACCAACAGGATTTGTGACCTTATAAAGCAACAGTACCAGACTGTTACCTGCTAAAGATTGAACAACAATAACAATAGTTCTAAATTTAATAACAACTCCCATCATCTTAAAGTACTTACTGCAAACACACTCACTTTCAGCCCCACACTCACAGCCTAATTCCAGAGTTAGGAACATTAACATCAATCTCTGTGTTTTTTTTTTTAGATGAAAGCAACATTACATCTCCCCCGCTAAGAGAAGAGACAATAAACGTGTCACAGAACTTTTGCACTTTGCATTTAATAATAGTCAAAGTGGATTCAGTCTACACAGTCTCAGTTCCCAAATACAGGAAACAGTCCTGCAGTGACCTACATTGGGCATCAGTCTCTGGGGTTCAAAACTTTAATCAGCAAAACTGTAACTGCAACTTAAGTGTTAACAGTCCTGGCAAAAAATAAAACCTGGTATGCTGAGTCTATCAGGTGGGGTCCCCTCCGCAGGGATAGTAGAAGGCAGGGTCTGGTTTGGTGGCCTCTTCTGCAAATGAGTCCATGGATATGATATAATACTTCATTCTGCAGCCAGCAACATCATGGACCAGAGCATAATGCTTGAAAAGGGGGAGTCCTGTCCAGGCTGACAAGAAGGACAGGGACCAGACTGTTCTGGTAATTTTCTCTGTCGGTGGGCCAGAAGCTCCATTTCAAAGTAGCAGCTTATGAACTATCCCGCAGAAAACCCATTCTGGGTGCTTCTCCTCCACAATATCCCAGAGCCTCTCAGATATATACAGTTAATCTGTGTTTGGGTATTCTATGTGCATTCGATGATGCACCCACCTCTCGGTCTGTGACCACTCTTGTAGGTCGCAGACACTGGTCTGGGTGGCTCTGCCAGTCTCTAAACATACTCCGGTCTGGTAGGGCACATTCAGCAGGTCATTATTGAGCAGTATATCCATTTTTATGTGTGTTGCTGTGCACAGTGTGGGCAGGTGTGGAACTTTGTTCTTTTTTTCTATTTTCTTTTTCTCTCCTCCTGCCAGGTCGTCCAGGGTATCCGCCCGGTCACGGGCCGATGGCTTCCACCCCCCAGAACGGCCTCGAGCCCTCCGAAGCCCCGTGGCTTACCCCCCATGGTGGGGCTATGGGATGCGAGGGGCCAATACCCCGCAGGACCTGTATTAGGTTGGAGGGCAGGCCTGGGGGGCTAATTGAAGCTGCGGCGGGCTTCATAGAGGACGACCGGCAGCCATTTTTCCATATTTCCGGGATGCGGGACGTGCAATGACGCCTGACGTCCTGTCCCGCCTCCAAAGTGTCTTTCGTGTGCTGGTAGCTGTGCGACTCCCAGCCTCCGCCGGGGATCACTCGTGCTTCGAGCATCAAGCCTCCCCTCCCCCCTGGAGAAGGAGAGCAGCCCATAGGACGCTCAATCCTTCTCCCCCCAGCCGACCCTTCCAGCGACCCGAGTCCATTCCCGAACCCGGATCGCCGGCGTCGCAAGCGGAAATCCCACCACTGCGCCGACGGGCCGGTGGCAGGTGTGGAACCTTATCTGGCAATGAGGTCACAGGACACACACAGGAGTAAGGGATGGCATGGTACACCTCCTGATCGGCAAACTGGTAGGTCCGAGGAGCTTGACCAGGGGACAATGCAGCTGCCTCCTCCCATACTGGCTCACTCTCTTGTTCTTCCACCCCCAAAGAGCCATTGTTGCCAAGTAGGGGACCTGCAGCCAACCCCTTGGCCCTGGAGGATCACTAGTTGTAACTCCCTGTCCCCTTTCTCTCCCTCTGCCAGTGAGATAGCCAATGGTAGCTGGCTGGGGGGCTTGGCAGATGGCTATGCCTCCCAGCACCCTCATCAGTGTTCTCCTCCTCCTCAGCCTCCACTATGGCATCAGGGGACTCTGCATTAGGCTCATCGAGGCAGCGGAAGGCTTGGAATCCTCATATAGCTCCAGGCTCCTCATAGATAGTAACGATGCTGTGCCCACAGATGCTACTGATGGATACTGCCAAATAAATGGGTGGGGTAAGGCTTCAAACAGTCATGAGAGGGCCTCCTAGCACAAACAGAACACAGAGGCAACTGGATTACTCCCTTACCTTGAAAGTTGCAAAGCACACATTTCTCCTCTGCTGCTCCCCTGCCAGCTGATTTCCACAGGCAGGAGAGCAGCGATGCTGAAATAACAGACTAGGGTTCGTTAACAGGAGTTCTCAGCCATATTGGTATTTTCTCTTTCTCTCTACAGTCCTTGCTTTCATACCACAGGCTCGAGGAGAAAATGGCATTGCCACATCACATTCCTCACACAGCTGCACCATGAGCCAATCAGATATGTCACCTCGCCCCACCTGACCATTCCATCAGACTGCCAGGTGCCTTGTCTTGCAAAGTAGAAGGGGAGAAGGAACAAACCATTCACAAAATGGCAACCCATGATGATGCACTAAAAAAAGAAATGTCCAGTGCCCACCACAGCAGCTAAACTATTGCTTCAACCAGTTCAGCTAGAAGCATCCAAACTGAATCCCAGACGAGCCCCCACATTTGTAAGCCCCCTTTCCTCTGTGTCTAGCGGCCCTGATGAAAAATAGGGGAAGGAGGCCCAAATCAGGAACTTCCCAGGAAACACAGCTTTTAAATTTAAAAAGATAATTTTACCTCACCCACAGGAACTCATGCAGCAAAGGGGAGGCGGGGGGGGGTGATGGGTTCTCCTTGATCTGCTGAATAACCAGAAACTGGCTGCAAAAATTCAAGGCCAGGACCTGAACGATAGATGCTATTATTTTTGGAAAGGAGCAACATAGTTAGGAACCATAAATAATCTAAGCACACACATAGGGTGAATATAATAAAAACAAACTTAATTATTAAAATTAATAAGTAAGGTGTACAGCTCTGTGGCGCGGAGGTTCAGACAGGTCAGTAGACATGCAAGCAGAGAACAATACAGCACAAGGCTGTAGGTCTTAAAAGGTCAAATTAGGCTGGAAACAGTCTCCATGCAGCTACCAAGTGCCAGAATAAGTTCAAATTGTTAATGTTACAGAGGTCTACTCACACTGGAGGAGTGACTTGCTCCCCCCAGGCATAATCCAAAACAGCCAATGGCCAGCTAAATCAAGATCACCCTAAACCTTTCCCGAGATCAAACCATCCCCAAACCACCTTACTAGGAAAGTTGCAGGGATAAAAAGCAGCAAAGGACTTGGCTCCC
The DNA here is from genome assembly GCA_016271365.2 of Neoceratodus forsteri. NCBI lineage: Eukaryota > Metazoa > Chordata > Ceratodontiformes > Ceratodontidae > Neoceratodus > Neoceratodus forsteri. Next base: position 828,415,507 of record CM028131.1, read on the forward strand.
TCTTTTCAGTTTCACCATCCAGCACTTTGGGACTAAATCAGGGACCTGCCCCAGACACGGGCACAGCAGGACCTGATAGCATAAGATCCCTGCAGGCCACCTGAACATACACTGGCAGCGTGCCACACCAGGTAACAGCTCCCTCAGCACTACCATTAATGAGGAGACCCTGTCTCAGTCCCGACACAGCTGTAACAGCTCCACTGCCAGCTCTCGCTAGAATGGAACCAGGATCACAACTCACCCCAGTGTGCAAGGTAGGCTTACCTCCATTTTTCTGATTCATGAAGGCTACTCCTAATTCGGGGAATGCACTCCCATGGTTGCATGCTCCTACAAGCCCCCCCCTCCACGTAACCCATCTGTGAAATCAACGTCGAATCAAGATGACAGCATCTCCTGGGAAGGGGGTTCGATACCCCGGCCCATTTGCTCCAGTTGAAACACACTGACCTCTCTGAACCACTCCCAGAGGGACATTTTAATGGACATGGGCATTAAGAAACACTGAACCAGGGGAAAAAAAGGCTCGTCTGTGAAAAAGGTGTGGTAGCCAATATAAATACAAATTACATTCCACAAAAAGGCTCGCACGCAAGAATAAAGTCAGTGACCACAAAAATGCATATAAAATTAGAATTTTATTCTCACCAAAGTGGACTGGACATCACAAAGCACTCCCACAGCCTGGAAAAAAATACCCAATGGTGTTTCATACCCAAACTGGTGCTTTATCAAGAGTAATTAGTTGAACCCACCAGTGTTGCTTTTATTTTATTTTTTTTAATTCAATAAGCTTTATTCATTTCTGATATGACAACATAAAACCCAGTCCCCCGAGGGGGGATGACAGTTAGGCAACCAATGCTGCAATACAAACATGTCAACAGAAATCAATCACCACCCCCCACATCCCACCTATCCCCCTCCAACCATCTCCCTCCCCTTACTTCAAATCCTCCCCCCCCCCCCAGAGCCAAGTGTTATTCGTATACCATTCAGGTAAATATTCACAGCAATGGTCCAAAGTCTTACTTGGTTAGGGCTTCTATACGGCAAGCAGGGCATCTAATGATCCCCATTTGCTCTGGTATGTTACGTATCTATTATGCATTTGGCAGATATGTTTCTCCAATTGTAATGCCAGCAACGCCTCTTTGTGCCATTCCAGGACAGATGGGATACATGTAGTAGTAGTAGTAGTAGTAAAAACTTTATTTTTATACAGGAAAAGTACATGTCGTTTGGATAATACAATCCAGTTTTCAAGACAGTCCTGTGCAAAATTTCCAAATTTCACATAATCACACCAATTACAAACGAACAATCTAATACATGCTATGTATAAAAAACACAATAACAAGATTACAAAAACATAAGATAGAAAATGATAACAAACACATGTACATGAAAAAACCTGATACATCTTTAACCCCTTAAGAAATTTTTTAACAGTTTTCTCAGATCGTAGTGAAGAAGGGAGTGTATTCCAACATGCTGATGCTTGTAATACTAATGTTCTGTCCCCAAATTGAATTTTTTGCTTGTCTGGATCAATTCTGTTTTGATACAAAGTTCTAACTGAGTGTCTCCTAAGGGCAGGATTTTTATCTGCCAGTATTTTAGCTATGTTATGCTTTAGGTGAATTGTCCTATATTTATAAATAAATAAGGACCAACTATTCCTGTATTCCAAGTCAAAAGATAAACAATTTAATTTAATTAACAGATCACAATGATGAGTCCTAAAACTACAACATAGGACGTATTTTGCTACCCTATACTGTAATTTATCTAATTTATTCAAACGTTGTTTTGTTGCAACTCTGTAGATGACCTCTCCATATTTAATTACAGGGAGTATGAGCTGTTCTGCAATCAGTTTCTTATCTTGCAATTTTAAGCTCTTTGTTGTTCTCTTTAAAGCTCCTAACTGTTTATGTGTTTAGTAATAACAGACTCAATATGACTCTTGAAAGTTAATAAAGAATCAATATTAACTCCCAAATAACAATAATTAGTAACTAGTTCTATTTTGGTTTGGTTCAATGATGTGATCTGTACATCTGAAAATCTTTGTTGTCTATCTATACCAAAGAACATTAATTTTGTCTTGTTTACATTCATTATTAGTTGTGACTTGGTGAACCACTCCTGAACCCTGGTAAAGTCAGTCTGTAGGTTTCTCTGGAGATCCACCAAGTTATTTCCAGAGGCCACCAAAACAGTATCATCTGCATACATCCTTATGTCTGTATGCTGAATTACTGATGGTAAATCGTTATTAAATATCAAAAATAACAAGGGTCCCAAAATGGACCCTTGTGGGACTCCCCTTTTGACAGTCTGAGGATTTGAGAGATGATTCTGTAACTGAACTCCTCTGGGAACGGTCAGTCAAGTATGACATGAACCATATTAGTGGATCTCCAGAGAAACCCAGACTGACCAACCTCTCGAATAGAATGGAGTGGTTCACCAAGTCAAATGCTTTTGATAAATCAATATATATTGCTGCTGTGTCCTTACCATTATTCAAAGATGTACAGATCAGATCATTAAACTCAACCAAAGCGGACGTAGTTGAGAAACCCTTTCTAAAACCTGACTGATATTTCGTTAATAAATCATATTTTTCCTAAAATGTCCCATTTTCTGATTAACCAGTCTCTCCAAACATTTGGACAAAACTGGCAAGACAGCAATGGGACGATAATTATTGGGAGATGTTTTGTCTCCAGTCTTATAGATAGGTATTATCTTCCCTGTTTTCCATAGAGTAGGAAAATGTCCTTCCTGTAAACTCCAATTAAATAATGCTAAGATTGTATGTGCTATATATGGGACGGCTATTTTTAAAAAACGGCCTTCCAGATTATCTAATCCTGCTGATTTGCATGGATTTATTCTTGATAATTCCTTAGTAACTTCGAATAATGTTAATTTTTTGAATCTAAAGGGAGGATATTGATCAGAATGATATTCTTCACTGTTAGTATCAGTTATTATTGGTCTATCTCCTATTAATCTTAAGTTAGGAAGATCAACAAAGTAATCATTTAAAATATTTGACACCTCCTCTGGATCTTCTATTATAGTTTCATTTGCTCTCAAATTTAATTTTACTTGTCGTCCATGCCCTCCAGGGTTTGACAAATTTTTTATAGTCATCCAAAATTTTTTAGGATTAACATTATGGTTTAATTTACTATGATAGTAAAGTATTTTTGCCTTTTTTGTTAATTTTTGACACTCATTTCTTTTGATTTTAAATAACTCCCAATCACAACTTTTTTTTGTCTTTTTAGCTTTCCTCCAAATTCTATTTTTAAATTTAATTATTTTTTGCAATTTTTCTGTTATCCATGGAAATTTAGGTAAATCACTATTTTTTTTATTATTTTGGGGCCATGGGTATTACACATTTTTTGGAAGGTGTCAGTAAAATATTCAATACTGAGGTCCAACTCTGGTATTAATAGACACCTCTCCCATCTTTCTAATCTAATACTCTCCAAAAAAAGAGATTCAGAAAAGTGTCTCGTATCATGAGACCAAGTTTGTTTCAGTTGTTCACCTGACCCCCTTTTAGGATGAATAATGAGAACAGTCCAAACAGGATTATGATCACTGAAGTCAGGAGGCAGAATTCCCTGATCTTTTATTTGAAGAGTTTGTGGAACAAAAATGAAATCCAATATAGATCCCTTTTCTATAGTAGATGTATACCGTGTAGGTAAATCAATCAATTGAGGAAGACCCATCTCAGTTGTGATCTCCTTTGATTTTTTTCCCCTGACATTTGCCCAATCACAATTAAAATCCCCTAACAGAACAATAGGTTTATCTTTTATACAATCCCCTATTTTATGTAAAACTCCCTCTATAATTTTTAATTTTGTTCAGGGGGGTAAGTAAATCACAGCTACAACTAAGTTTCGATGGACAACAGAAATAACTAAATAATCTATGTTCCCCTCACTTCCTGCCATCATTTTTTCAGCATACCCCAGTACATTTTTAACAAAACACATTACTCCTCCCCCTTTACCTTTTCTGTCTTGCCTAAAAGTCTGATATGCTGGCACACTCATTTCAGTTGTACTAATTTTTTCATTAAGCCAAGTTTCACTCAGACCCAGTATAGATGGATTCTGAGAGTCTATAATGGTTGCCAGCAGATCAGCCTTTTTAGATACACTACGGTCGTTATTATGTAAAATTGTTATTTCATTTAAAACATTAGGTCCTGGATTCATTTCAACATCACCCCCCAAAAATCAAGACCAAATAACATGCATCCATAAAACTATCAGGTGACTTGTTGAAACTTGGAGGTAACCCCTTTAATTTGGTGCCTGCTCGTATGTACATTATCCTTCCAGTGCCTCATTATAACCAGCTTTGCTATTATAGCAATCAGAGCCATATGGACTTTCCTGACCTTGAGTGCACCCTGGGGAAAAGAGTTCAATAGACAAGCTTCTGGGGTAAATAAAGGGTCCAGACCCAAGATTGGATCCAAAGAATGCCTAATTGCCTGCCAAAAAGTTTGCACTTTCGGGCATGTCCACAGCATATGGAACAGAGTGCCCAGCTCACCTCCACATCTACTGCAAGGCAGGGAAGAAAGTCGCCCCAATTTGTGAAGTTTCATAGGGGTGAAATACAGGTTATGCATGATGTTAAATTGTATGAGACGCATTCTATCCTGTTTAATAAAATTATAAGAATTGAACCATAGTCTCTTCCAGAAATCTCTGTCTGTACCCAAGGGTAGTTCCTGAGCCCAGTAGTAGCAAATGCCCCAAGGCAGGTTACTTTGTAGTACTTGTAACTTTTTATAAACTAAGGAAATTGCATGGGGTTGCCTGGCCAGTTTCAAAATAGAAGATAATTCCACCTTATCCAACTCGGGGCACCGGGTTTTACCTATGTGGGAGACTATAGCCTTCTTGAGCTGTCTATATTGGAAAATGTTTCTATCATGTGTATTGAATCTGCTTTGAAATGTGGGGAAGGAGATTATTTCTCCACCAGCATACAAATCCATGACTTTCTTCCCCATCAAATTAGGCCAGCAAGACACTGGGATGGGCAAAAGCCCAATTCTAAAGTGAGGATTTCCCAGCATTGGTTGTTCTAGAGAGGTATGCCAATTAGTGGGCATACTTACCTGCAATTGATGTAACGCTTTATTAGACCAACCTAACAGGGTGGACCTTAAGGCATTAGGAATTACCCAAAGAATGGCATATAGTAAAGCAGGGAGGGTACACTTGCATCTGGCTGCCAGGTACTTCTCTATTTCCAGCCACTCTGGTGAGTATTCTTGCACATTTACGATGTGCGTTTCCTGCGCCCAGTGGGCTAGCTTACTAATATGATGGGCGCAGTAATACAAGAAAAAGTAGAGAACAGCAAGACCGCCCTGCCGTTTTGGAGCAGTTAATTTAAAATAGGACCTTCTGACTCTTTTACCCTGCCAAATGAAAGCATTCAGCATAGACTGCAACTTGGTGAACCATTTTTTAGGGAGGAAGCAGCACAGCATACCCACTGGGTATGAAATACGGGGTAACACATTCATCTTCACCATGGTGATCCTCCCCCAAAGCGACAAAGGGAGAGCTCCCCATCTATCAAGATCAGATTTAATTGTAGTCAATAAATCTGAGAGGTTGGCTTTCATCATACAGGTAATATCTCTTGTCACTTGAATTCCCATATATAAGAGAGATTTCGGCTCCCATGAGAGAGCAAAATCAGCCACCTCTCCCAGGGAAACTCTATTATTCAGGGAAACACCTTAGTTTTGGAGAGGTTGAGCTTATAATGGGAGATCTTGGAGAAGGCCTCAACTTGCTCCAAAAGGGCTGGCAAGCATTCCCGTGGGTCTTCTAAATGCAACAGCAAGTCATCCGCATAAGCTGAGAGAGTGTATCATTGGTCCCCCACCTGGATCCCCCGAATGTTCAGGGAAGCTACCAGGTTCCTGATAAGGGGTTCTAAATATATATTGAATAAAAGGGGGGAGTGGGGACACCTCTGTCTGGTACCCCGGCAGAGCAAAAAGGCATCAGAGAGGACACGATTACATCAGATTTGGGCTGATGGAGAGGAGTATAACAACCTAACCCACTTAAGGATGCCCTCAGAGAGACCAACACACAGCATGGTGGTGAAAAGGAAATCCCATGACACCCTATCGAAAGCTTTCTCAGCATCCAGTGACACCAGAGCCATAGGAAGTTCTGAGTCCCTGGCCACCGAGAGGAAATGCAACAGCTTCCACATATGATCTCCCGAGGACCTTCCTATCATGAAACCAATTTGTTCTTTACTTATTATGAGGGGCATGATAGGTCCTAACCTACTGGCCAAAATCTTGGCCAGGAGTTTCACATCAGTGTTGATCAATGAAATAGGTCGATAGCTCTCCAGGTATTGCGGGTCTTTGCCCTTTTTAGGAATGAGAGTAATTATTGCCCTCAAAAAAGTGGGTTCAGATAAACCCTTATCGAACCAGAAATTATAAACTTCTGTCAGTAATGGGGCTATTTCTGATATACAGGCCTTGTAGAAATTATTGGGGAGTCCATCAGGTCCTGGGGATTTGTCCGTTGGGAGGTGCTCAACAGCCCTCACCACTTCCTCAACCTTGATGGGACCCTCCAAAGAGAAAGTGTGAGCAATTGATAACATAGGCAGATCTGTCAAGCTAAGATATTTCATGATATCTGCCATAGAAGGGCATTTAACCAGATCTTCGGCATACAAACTCTGGTAATATTGCCTTAACACCCCTGCTATCGCTCGGAGATCAGTGACAACTGGTGTATCTTTATCCGGTTTGATACCCAGGATAAACCGGGATGCCTCCTCTTGCCTGAGCCTCATGGGCAGTAGTTTACTAGCTCTTTCCCCTGATTCTAAGTAAAGAAACTTTGTACGTTTCAGTGAAAGCTCAGCTTTCTGGGATATCAGACTGAAGTATTGGGCCTGCAAACCATGTAGCTTGACCCATTCCTCATCTGTTGAGAGCCGAGAAACTGTATTTTCCAATTGACAAATTGAGGAGAGCAAAGAGTTCAACTGTAATTTGGATTGCCGGAATTTTGTTGAGGCCAATCGGATATGCTCCCCCCTTAAGGAACATTTTAGAGCCGCCCAAACCACGTCTATTCTGTTCAGTGAGTCCCTGTTGCTCCTTATGAAGTTGGTGACAAAATCTTTAATATGCTGTAAGGAACTAGGTTTCTGCAGCAGCTGAGTATTGAGCCACCAGAGGGTATCTTTCTTAACTACGGGTCCCACTAGAAGAGGAAGGGAGACTGGCGAATGGTTGGAAAAAACCCTGGCGTGTATATCGGCACTGATAACACCTGGGAGGGCAAAAGAGCTCATAAGGAGGAAGTCAATTCTAGAGAATGTTTTATGTGGTGGGGAGAAAAAAGTATATTGACGTTCCTCCGAGTTCAAAACATGCCAAACATCGATAAGATCAGTCCCCTTCATGAGCTCATGTAAGGCCCTCTGAGCGGGGGAAAATCCCCATCTCCGGGAGTCAGATCTATCTGTATGTGAGTAGGGGGTAATATTCCAATCACCCCCCAGGATGGTAAGTTTGGGGGGATTAGTGACAACCAACTCCATCAAATATGTGAAGAAATGGGGGGAATCGATGTTTGGCCCATAAGCCTTTCCCAATATAACTTCTTGTGATTCCAACGAGCCATGTACTATGACATACCTACCGTCCGGATCCCAAAGTTCATTTTCAAGGGTAAAGGGAATCTTTTTATTTATTAGAATTACCACTCCTCCCCTATTAGTGAATTTACCTGCCCCATAAACTTGCCCAACCCACGCTTTGCGAAACAGGACAATATCTTCCCGTTGGAGATGCGTTTCCTGAAGGAAGGCAATCCCAGTGTTCAAACATTGCAAGTGTCTAATTATAATGTGTCTTTTACAACGGTCTTGGGCGCCCTTCACATTCCAGCTTATAAAGTTATATGGGCCACTCATAATAAGGTTTCGGTTGTGACACTACCCCTGTTGCTGTTTTTAGAAACAATAGGACGAAAACACTTGGCCCCACCCATCCCCCTAACCTTAACACCCCCTACCAAACACCTATTAGTCCCAAAAAACAAATCCATGCACAATAACTAATACCAACTAATACTAACTCTATTTCCTCTGCTATTCTATACCCCAGTTCTAATCAACCGCAACACTTTACTTCTCTCAGTACGTGATGTTAATGCAAGCCTGCATCCCTCATAGCACCCAACCTGCTCCCACCCCTCCCCCACTATTATTAACAAAGGAAAAGAGAAAGCCCCGGCAGGACATGTAATTCCACGCCACTGTCAGATACAAAAACATATACCAGTATCTGGAAGTAACCTTTTGGTTCATTCACTCCCCTTCCATGGTAAAAGAAAACCAAAATTACGTGTTATCATCAAATATCTGAAAAATAGTAGGAGGACTTGCATACCAGTACCCACCAGATAATATCTGCACCACACCCTAGATAAGAAGTAAGGAAGAAAGACAGTTGCCCCCTTCCCCCATGTCTAACACTGCTCTAGGTTCCTTAAAATGTCAGAAGGGAAATCCTGAAAAAAAAGGAAAATAAAAACCAGGGACCATCATGCCCATATTAAAGTACATTTCCCCTCAATCTACAGTATACACGAGGAGGGCCTGTAGCACAGTCTTGGTATCTTAATAACTTAAACCAATGTCCAGTATCCCAACACTCTGTTTCTCAGGACAGTCATTCGACATGGACCTTCTCCAGGTCATAAAAGGGCAAGAAGACACTCTACACATGATCACATGTGCGAGTGCTCAGTTCACTTTATTACTCTCGCAATAAAAAGCGCTATGCAATTCTAATAAAATAAAAGTGATCATCTCTTCTCAGTTCTACATATGGGATCTCCCTCTTTCCCAATCAGAAATCCATTCTTAGGAGTTTGCTAGCTCACAGTACTCAAATTGTAAAATCTGATTTATTCACCCGTCACTCAGAGATGGAAACTCGCCCCGGTACACTCCTCACTTGAACAAATCCAGGAACAGGGTCTTGAGCTCTTTCATTGCTTGCTCCTGAGATTCAAATGAGAGCCATTACTCTCCAGATTTAACTTGAAGTGTCGCAGGGTACCTCATACGAAAGGGCTTCCCTGCGGTGATCAGCTTAGATACTGTCGGGTACGATTCCTGCCATTTCAGTCGGACAGACTGCGGGAGATCCTGCGTGATACGAATTTTACGGCCCTCCCAGAGAACTTCTGCAGATTTTTAAATTTACTCAATATGAATTGCTTGTCAAGGAAGTTTAATAACTTGAAGATGATTGGTCGAGGAGAGGCATCAGGAGGCGGAGGAGGACAGAGAGCTTGATGTGCACGCTCGATAATGTATGTTGTACTGTTCGGGGACAGTCCGGCTATCCTCTCACACAGCTTCTGTACCAAAAGAATTGGATTATTTCCTTCTTCTTTCTAAGGTACCCCGATTATCAGGAGGTTATTCCTTCTACTCCTCTCTTCTAGGTTTTCGAGTTTATCCTCGAGTTTCTTCATCCTACGACCCAGTTGAGTGCCTCCTGCTCCATTTTACCCTGCTTTTTCTCCAACTATATAATGTTAGCCTCAGAGTCCCCCACACGTATCGATAGTGATTGCACCGATGTTTTAATTTGGTGCAGATCATCAGACATGTAGGATATTTTTTCATGCAGGGGCTGCATTATTTCAAGGAACCTCTCCTCCGAGAGGGCTGTAGCCAACGTAGAAGGTTTAGATGCCCCTGCCGCTTGCTGCTTCGGGCGCTTTGCGGCCTTATCTTTCTCTGGTGTTGGAGGGAAAGAGTGCCGCGGAGGCACTCTTTTCATAAAAACTTCCATTCTTGCCATTTAATTTCTCCAGTCATTCAAATGTGCTGTGTTTCCACCACCTGCCAAAGCCACTTATAGGCAACGATCAACTCTCAACAGGGATTAAATCGTACAAGTTGACAGCAGGAGAGCGGAGCCGCGGGTAAGTGGTACTGTTCTTCAGGCTGCCATCACGTGACCTCCCCAGTGTTGCTTTTATACTATTTTTGTTAACTAGATCACAGATTATACAAATCAGTTAATCAATGAATTTAACAACATTCGCATCAAACTCTATAATACCAATAAATACTTGAACAACACTACAAAGGACCAGTTCATTATTTAAATCATTAGTCTAATAGACACCAAGTGCAACAGCAACTATTAGTAATGATGTTCAATTAAATGTTCAGTATCTCATGAAGCAAAGTTTCTTTGAACTTATAGGAACAACTTGATTGATTCCCATCACCATTATTGCACTTATTTCACTTCTTGTTTCTTTATTCTTTCTGCTTTTTTTTTTTTTTTGCTTCAAGCATATCTTCTTGAGCACTCTAATATCATTTGTCCTTCAATTCTTTTGGTCCCTAAGATTTCATAAATCAGACAGGCAAACCACTATAAATAAAAAAACACATACGTTTAAATATCATTATCACATAGATATGCAGTAATTCATCAGTAACAATTTGTCTACTGTGGTACATCCATAGCTGTGTGTGCCAGACAGCAACACAATCATATTTGAAGCCAAATTCACTTTATCATTACTATAAAAGGGATCTCTATATTTCCCTCTTACTTTTCTACTTTATTATCTGTTTTATAATTCAGAGTTGCACTCATATTAACAGCAGACTAGTGGTGTAAACACATCAGGTTTCCAAACATATTTATTTTCTCATCCCTTTTTCATTGCTTTATCTTTTGCTTATTTCTATTATCTTAAACATAGAATTTCTCTTTAGGATCATTTACACATGGGCCCAAATATTCAGAAATGCACCAAAGCCTGGCACAGTGGAAATCCAATGTGCCATGGCACAACTGGAGCCATATTCAGAGGTTGTGCAGGCCGAACTGCGCCAGCACAAGGTGGCTGAATATGGCAGAGTTGCCCCATGGTGCAAACAGAGTTGTACCATGGCGCACACAGAGATGCCCCAGTGCACCTGTGGCAGCAAAGCAGCAAAGCAACAGATGGGGGCAGAGCACAGACCCAGGGACATGGCCATAGCAGCACAGTGAAAGGTCACAGGAGGCCTCCTCCAGCAGGGCACAACATGGCACACACAGGCACCCCGACACTGGACTCCAGAATAAAACAGTGGCATGAACAGCAGGGGACAGAAGGTGCCAATGGCCAATGGAAGGCCACCAAGGGAGCCCCTCCCCCAGCAGGCTGCTGGCCATGCCCTACCCCCCCGAGACCATAGTAGGCCACACCCAAGACCATGCAGCCACACACACACATGCCACACAGGCACACTCGGAGCCCACACAGTGGGCACCAAACAGCTTGGGTGGTAGATAGCATAGCAGAGCACATGGGACTGGCCACACAAAGCCAGGCAGAGGACCCTAACTCAGTGGGCAAACAGTACCCGACCAATGACCATGGCCGTGTGCCACCACCATGCACACACTGGCCACACACCTTTGACTGCCTCCCCCTGAGAACCCCAATGCACAGCCACCAACCCAGGGGGTCAACACCACTACAGTGGGACAGACCACAGCACACAGCAAGGAACCACAGAAGCACAACACGTGCCCCCTCACATGCACACAACATGGACAGACACTGGGCCACAGCAGCATGGCGCTGCAAGCCACCTGCAAAGCAGTCATGGACACAGGTGGGTATGCCAGGCAATATATATGTATGGAACACTGATGTACAGAACCAGCAGGGTCTGGGGAAGGGTAAGGACAGTGCGGGAAGGGGACAGGGAAGAGGGACTGCTCAGTGGGAGGGAGGGGACTGTAGGGACAGGCCCAACAGGGAAGACAGGGGACACAGGTGTAATCTTAGCAAAAGCCCTGGCCGACTGCCCAGGCATGCCATCCCTCACTCCTCTCTGCCACCAACATGCCTTGCATGGCCACCACCACCCCAGGTATGCCCAAGACCAGAAGCAAGGTCCGCAGCATGAGCCAGCTCAGCATCTGGCATGGCAGTGTCGGCACTGGACGCTGGACACCTATAGCAAGGGACATGACACTTGCCCAGTGCAATGAGCCAGGGAACCATACCCACCCGCAGTGCACATGTGCGCGATAGGGAACACGCCATCATGCATGACGTGTGCATTGCTGGCCCTGCGCAGCTTGCGCTGTGCTGATACAGTGCACTGCTTGCACATCTTGCACGATTGGCACCATGTCAGCGCAGTGCACATGCACACTGCAGGCCTGAGAACCATGCATGCATGGGCAGTGCACTGCCGCATGCTCCAGTGCAATACCATTGTGCATGGCGCATTACCTCCATATTCAGAAGCCGCATGCAAATGAGCTCATCAGCCAATGCATGGCACAGTGGGGTGCATTAGCATATCATTACCATTGTGCACAGCCTCATTTGTATGCTTTGCACTACATACATGCCACCGAACAGCACAGGCCATGTACCCGTATTGCAGCCTTCATAGGTGTGGTGGAGGCCGCAGCAGCACACTGGGGGCTGACAGCACTGCAGGGTGGGATGGACCCAGGGTGATGCTGCCAGGGCCTCAGTGGGTATGCACTGTCACCTGTGTGGAGCATGCCACGGTTGGCCCTCTGCTCAGCTGTGCTGCAACCCCTGCCTTTCCCTAGCACCCACACCACCATGCACACCCTGCCCAACCCCATCCCCAGGAGTGTGCTGCCCAATCACACCCTGCCTGTGCCATGCACACCCACTGGGTGGCCTGTAGGGTCATCCCCATGTTCACATCCATATCATGGCACAGGGCTGTGCTGGTTGATGGCATCCTGTGCACTCCCAGCATGTGGGGCACAGGCATTGGTGTGCACCCTGTGGCATTGCATGCCACCTGGCAGGTGATACTTGAGTGCCCCATCCAGTTGATATGCGCCAGTGCCACAGGGCCAGGTGGGTTGTGGATGCCCACATGGGTGCAGGCCCTGGTCACACTCACGCTAGGCATGCATGCCACTCCTTGGCCATCCTGCAGTGGTGTTGTACACTCCACCTGTGTACTGGGCAGATGGCTGCATTCCACAGCATGTGGCAGCACAGCAGCAAATCAGTGGGGACCTGTGTGGGGATGCGGGCCGTGGCCACCTGGGTGATGCCCGTGGTGTTCCCTGTTGGTCCTTGGCTGGTGCCCTGCACAGTTTGCAGGGCTGCTTCAGCATGGCCCTGTTCAGGTGGTGCCAGTCCATGTTCTCAGTGTCACTCTGGTTTCCGACTGTGCTGTGGGCACGGTTCCACCTGTGTTGAGCATGCCGCCACTGGGCCCTTTGTCAGCCATGTAGCTGTTCCTCCTGCCTCCTCACACCCCTCATTACCACCCCCATCAAGATGGGCACACTCTCCATGTCTCCTGCTGTCCACTGTCCCCCTGGGCGGTTGGCTGCTGGCTGTGTGTCACCCTGGTACACAGTCTTTGTGTGTGTGTGTGTCACTTTCTCTCTCTGCCCCTCTCTCCCTCACCCATGCCACCTCTGTGTCCCTCTTCCTCTTCCACTGTGTCTGGTCGTGTGTCCATCTGTCTGTCTGTATGTCTCCCTCTCACTTCTATTCTTGGCACAACTGCTGTCTGTGTGTTTATACTCTGTTTTACTAGGAACAAGTCTGATCAAAGCAACTACGATTTGCTCCACACTTATGCCATGGTTTCACGGTTGAATATGCCACTGCACTGGATACTGGAGTGACTGCCCCCTGCTCTTGTGTCTGCATACATTATAGTTGTGCATCGGTGCAATAGATTCTGTGCTGCGCACTGGCTCACACTGAATATGGCTCCTTGGCGCAATTCTGCACTTGCGCTGCTGCAATTCAGTTGCACCATGTGCAACTGCTCTGAATATCTGGGTCATTGTGTATAAAACACACAAAGGTATAACTTCCCAAAGTGAACAAGCATTATTCAATGTATTTTTTTATAAAGATGTGAAACCTAAATAAAGTCAGATGCATCACAGATAGGGGGTAATCGCAAAGAGCTCATTCAGCCCAGGTATGTGTAAGCTATCAAGATAAAACATCCATCTCCCCTCACTTCTCAGTAAGGCTGCATCTAAATTTCCTCCTCTTGGTCCAAAGCTCACTTGCTCTATTCCATAAAAGCACCATTTATGCAATCCCTTTTGTGCATTAGTGCCTTATGTGCTACTAATACATTCTCATTTCTTCCATTTTCTATGTCTCTCAAGTGCTCCCCCACTTGTAATTTTAGGGACCGCATAGTTTTACCTACATAATTAGCTCCACATATGCACTCTGCTCTATTAACTACTCCACTAGTATCACATATAATCAGCGGATTCATTTTATACTTTTTTTTTCTGTTTGGTAGTTCTTAAATACCTTACATTTTTTAGCATTAGGGCAGAATTTGCATTTCCCATATGGGGCACTTCCTACCACCCTTGTGTTTCTTTCTTCTTCTTTTCTAATGGGCTGTAATGAATGTGTTAAAATGTCCCCAGATTTTTAGCTTTTTGGTAAACAAACATAGGTGCTTCCTGTGTAAACTGAGCACACACAGAATCAGCTTGTAAAATGTGCCAGTGTTTCATTATGATACTACGCAGCTCACTTGACCTTTTGTTATATGTTGTAATGTATTTAAAACATTCTGTATTTACTCCACTGTCTGTTCTCTGTCTAGGAAACACCTCCAGGGGTGGACCCAGGCAGCCCATCAAACTGGATGGACCAGAGGGAGAGAAGGTTACTTTAGTAAGCCCTCCCCGAGAGGGGTGACTTACACAGAAGAAAAGCCACAAATTAAAGTCTGCAGCAACACACATACAGTAACAGCAGAAAAAAAGGTATGCCCCCCCTTATGGCGACACCAACGCAGCATAATACACACCTGTCAGCAAAATTGACACTTTGCCAACAGGTCACTGTGTTGGTGTGCCCAAGACAGGAGCACGCTGCCTCCCGGTCCTGCAGCCTAGCCCCAAATCAACTCCGACTGGAGCTGAGAATCTAAAAGATGGGGGGGCAGGGGGAAGAGCCCCACACATTGGAGGTTCATGGGGCAAAGCCCCCCGATGAAAAATACAGTACCGGGAGACACACAGGGATCATGTAAACCGCTACTTGCGGTCGACATGATCCCTATCAGTGAAATGCTGGAAGACATAAAGAATGTTGAACAGGCATGGTAGAGCCAAAAAAAAATGCATTAATTTGACACACACATAAAATAGTCTGTGGAGAATAGCATCATGAGGTTTATGCATGACTGCTTACTCACCATGTTAGGGCAGTAAATAAGCATTCCATCTGCATGCTACACAGCGTGGTCCAGAGCACCACTTGCAGCATGTACCTAAAGCATGCTAGCGCACTACATGATGGATCCCTCGAACGGCTGCATAATGGTGCACCAGGGGTGTGCCAGGGGGCATGCCCTGCACTGCATCCATGCACAACAACATTTCGCACTTTTCAAGAGCTGCAAAATGTATGTAAAAGGGGATCCTGCCATAAACAGTTATGTAGTAGACCACAAGTTGTAGCAAGGCTTGGTGTCAATGGAATTCACTCACACAGCTGCCCCTCAGGGCCAGGATGGCCATTTGGGCAAACGCCCATTGTTTAATCACTGTACAGTGCATGCCATCCCAGGACCCCTTTGTGTGCAGACAGGAATCCACTAAAGGAGTGTCAGTGGCTCAGTAGGTAACACACTCGCCTCTGAGGCCAGGAGATCAGAGGACTGTGGGTTCAGTTTCCACATCTGGCACTTGGGTTAATATCTCAGTACTGACACTGTAGTGCAGCATGAGAGGGGTGCTGCACTTCTGAGGTGCTGTCTTTTGGATGAGACATTAAACTGAGGTCCCATCTGCCTGGATTTGTGGTAGTGCAGGTGGATGTTAAAGATCCCATGGCACTTATCGAAAAGAGTAGGGAAGACTTTTATTGCAACACATCAAATAATAAAATGATGTCAACAAAACAGAATCATACAATAAATGTGGTAGCGAGGGGAAAGAAAAAAAACAAAACAAAAACAACAACAACAACAAAGAAATATAGGGAAATGTACACAAAATTGGTTAAAGCACCAGTATCAACATAATGAAATCTAAATATTCTACTTATATTTGATAAAATAAGTGAAACCCTTAAACCAATTCAACACCTGCTGTGAAGAATATAATGAACTGAACAGTCTGAATAGTAAACATTCCTAAGTTCATTTGAGACTAAAATACTCAAACAATCATGAAACATTTTGTTTTTGTTGCAAAACCCATTGACATCGGGCTTGCCATAAGTAATATCAGAGACAGCAAAAAAAAAAAAAAAGCATCAGGATGGTAGTTAGCTAGACCAGCCCCATATTTCCCCACAACTAGAATATCATATGATAAATAAATAAGCCAAGGCAAAGGCCATTTATTCACCAAAAAATTCCATAAAGCTGTGATATAAGAACAATGCAGCAGGAAGTGCTCATGAATTCCAACTGGGCCACACACTCCATGTAAGGACAGTTTCTCTCCATTAGACACTTATGTTTAGCATTTCCCCATAAGATTAATCTTCCATAGACAGTAAGCCATAGATTTTCCCACATCTTCTGTGGAATTCTTGGAAGAGATAATTGATGAAAAATGAATCCATTGTCACCTGAGGGGCAGTTTTTAAAACTAGGTTCCCTAGGGTAATATCTGAGCATTATGTCTTGATAAAGAGTTTTAGTGGTGTGAGTGGTAGTGCAAACCTTTGTGATTCCCCATTTATACAATTTCTGAGCTGCAGGAATGAAATAGGGAGGAATGTTAAGCTGGGGGTGTATCTAAGGTGCTATCTGAAGCCATGATCGAAGATAAGTGGAAAAGGAATGTCTTGTCCAGGTATTAGAAACTGTCTCAGTACTGAGCAACATAGTACCAACCGAGTGTTTAAAAAATAAAAAATGCAGGAAAACCACTGGTTCTATCATGTTAAGACCTCCTTCATTTATGGCCAAATAAGTATAATGTCTTTTAATGGGGTTTAATCTAGTACCCCACAGCATTTGAAAGCATAAACTATAGAGTTTAGTTTGTAGTTTTATGGGTAAAGGGTACAAAGATGCTACATATTGTAATAGTGGTAATAGTGTTTGCAAAAGAGCAATAGATTTTATTTTTAAAAGTTTCCATTGTTTCCATCTATTAATTTTTTGCTTGGCCTTCTGCAAGACCAGATCCCAATTTTCACCAGGTAAGTTTTGAGGACCAAAAAATATTCCCAAAATTCTCAAAGGGGTGGAGAAAATCATAAACCCATGTCAGATGGCATTGTGGTGAATGCCAGTTCCAATGATTAGTCCTTTACTGTTATCCATGTTTAATTTAGCATTAGAAACCTTCTGGTAATGATAAATTGTTGTAAAAAAAAATGTGATGTACTCCGGATGCGAAAACAATGCACAAAAATCATCAGCATAGGCTTGTATACATAAGGCCTGGGGAATTCCTATCCCTGTAAGCCCTTTCCATTTCGGTGGAGACATAATGGAACAAAGTAAAGGATCAAGCTAAAAGACATATAATAGAGGGCTAACAGGCACCCCTGTTGAACTCCACAGTGTACTTCAAACCCATGATCAACCACACCCTTTAAAAAAGGTCTGACAGTGAAGAAAGAGTACAATAACCACAACTGATTTATAAAAGGTAAAGGTACTTTATAAGATTGAAAAACTGAAAATAAGTAATGAAGAAAAACCCTATCCAAGGCTTTCTCCTGATCAGCTGTTACAATACAACCCAAGTGACCGGAATTATTACAATGATAAATTGCATCCCTTAAGGTCCTTAAGGCTCGTTGTATATTCCTGGCAGGCAGAACACAATATTGATATGGTGAGATTACCAAGGAGGCATATGCCGTTAAACGGGTGTTTAAGATGTGTGCTAGTGCCTTATGTGCGCTAGTGGACTTATGTCTCAGTATTAAGGAGAACTATGGGCCTCCAACTACTAATGTGAGAACAGTTCCCTTTTTTATATAAGTAAAATAATAAACCTTCAGAAAAAGAAAGATGGATAGTATTGGTCCTAAACCACAATGTATAGGCTACAAATAATCTCTCTACCTGTAGGGGGCAGAAAGTTTTATAAAGCGCAAGATGGATACCATCCAAGCCTGGAGCTGTGTGAAGTCATAAAGATTGTATAGCTTGTGTGATTTCTATCATGGTTATAGGGGACTGTAATTTCAGAAGTTCTGTTGGATAATCCGGAACTAAAAGGGATTGTAAAAAATCTAGGTTATCACAGGTCAAAATGGGTGTTTGCGGTTTTAAGGAGTCATAATGCTGTTGAATAATGGATTCCAATTCTTGGAGTGAACTGACCTCCTGTCAGTCTGGAGAGAGTAAAGAGTCTAGTGAGATTTTATTTTTTAGGGTTTTACAGGCTTCGTAGGGATCTCTAATTGGAGAGGTAGTGATACCAGTTGACAATAAAGACTTAACTGAATTGGCTCTATCAATTTCAAGTATTTTCATTTCTTCCTTTACCATGGCAATCTGAGTAGATAAGTCACATCTGGATAGATTTGACAAAGACATTAATCTGTATAACTGTTGTCTAAGGGATAAATATTTTAAAAAACTTATTATTTCCGATTTTTTTATCATAGTGTATAAACCAATTCCGTATATCAGATTTGGTGTCCATCCACCATTCCCCTTTATCAGGGTACAAGAATTCCACTGATAATCTTGCCTGAAGTAAAGTCATCATATCTTTAATAACCCTGGAGTCCTTTAAAGCTGAAACATTCAGCTTCCATCTACCATGTAAAGGGGTTCGTTTAGTAAAATGAGTCAGTGATAAAAGTAACATTAAATGATCAGAGAATGCAACAGGTATAATAGAGAGAGACGTCTTAAGCACATTACTGGAAATAAATATATAGTCTATTGTAGAGGTATAAGCATTGCATTTTTACATGAAACAGACCTTTTGCGTGTAAAGAATGGCAACTCAGTAGCTCAGCAGTGTGAACCATCTGAGCCAAAGCATTGGAGTCACAATATTTTTTTCCCCACAACATTAGACTTATGTTTGTCCAAACTACAATTAAAGTCCCCGCATAGAAAAATGTTATAGTGAGTAACTAAAAAAGGCTGGATTGCTTTCATAAGGCTTACTTTTTCCGCCTTAAGTCGTGAAGTGTAAACAGAAATAAATCAGCAATCCATATCTTTCCAAAGCCCATCAAAAATCAAGGCCTTCCCAAGTATTAAATCATATAATTTACACAATGTAAAATTGTATGAATGAAAAAGAATCATAACTCCATCAACACAGTCTAGGCCAACGGACCAAAAAGATGGACCCCAAACCCATTCCTGCTGAGACTGTCTAATTTGATCCACATTATACAGTCTGGTTTCCTGTAGTAAACAAATATCAATAGATATATAATGCAGAAATTGAAAAACAGCGCTTCTTTTGTCAGAATTTAGTAAACTATGCACATTAAGAGAACATATCAAACCCTCAGTCATTCAAATAATTCAGGTGACCCAGCAACTAAGCTTTTTTTCCTCTTTTTTTGTTTTTCGTTTTATAATCCCCCTCACTCATGTTGTGTGATGCTTGGTCAGTGACACATTTCTGTGAATCAGAGTCTCCTACATCAATTTCAGTGTCCCTCCCCAATTTTAAAACAAAGCTGAATATGAATTTTTTGTTTCTATTGGAGTGGCAGGGTAAGAGGAAATAGATTTAGAAAACCTAGAGGATCTCCTGTAGGGTAATGGGTCTGGAATGGACAAGTCAGAGTTATCCATAGGGGAAACAGGTGGGTCTTCATAACAAACAGGGGTTAAAAAGTCTGTGGCAGGAGTCTGTTGTGAAGGAGCATGTAAAGTACTGTCATGTGTGGCTGGTTCAGCTAAGACAAGAATGGGAGCTTCAGGAAGGTTTTTAGTAACTTCAGGAGGGGAAGTAATCAAGAGGGGTGGTTGGGGAAGGGGGGTTCTGAGAAACACCACCAACTGAAACAGGCTTCAGAGTGTTGGGTACTACGGAATCCTGAGCCTGTTGAATGAGCAAATCGTGGCTAATACAGGAGGCCTTGTTTCTTGCCGCCCAAGGGCATTCTCCAAAAATATGCCCATATTCCTCACAAAGATCACAGCGTATATGATTGGCACATTGCATAACGCTATGGCCTACCTCCCCACAGTTGTTGCATCTGGGTTTATCACAAGTACTAGAGAGATGAGTGCGAGAACCACACTTATAACAGGCCCGAGGCTGACCTCTGTTGAAGCAAACCCCACAATCACGACCTAACAGAAATGAATTAGAAATATGTTCAATTCCAGCATCACCCTGATGATGTTTTATTTTATATTTCCACCCCCCTGGCCAAAAGTGTTCACTGTGGAGGATAGCTTCTGGTTCACTCAATATTTCACATGTTTGTGACAACCAATAGGTTATATCCTCAACATAGACCCCCTTGTTATGAAACATAGCAGTAACATACTTCACCAGAGGTTTCTTCAGAGGTATAACAACAAAGGGGGTCCAGGTTGGTGATGTTTTAACCTGTCCATAACATTCCCAGAAAAGATCTAAAGCGTATGAAGTGTGAAAACTAACGTCATAATTATCTTCTCAGAGATGTTTATAAAAGCATAGACCTATCTCGGAGAGAAATGTAAGGATTCTTTTAACAGTTTACCCACATAGTATCTATCAGGTCTATCCTGTAAACCACCCTTATAACGAATGCAAACAGCATTCCTACATGGTGCTACTTTCTTGCTTTGTTTTTCTAAATAAATCAGATAACAATGGCTTTGAGTCCTGTGGGGTATCTGAATCCAAAGATGAATGAGGAATGTTTTTAGATTCCAAAGGTGGTGAAATGATCGATTTGTCAATGTCTGGAGAAGAAATCTTAGGGGGGAATTAATAGTAGAAGGCAATTTAGGAAATTCAGTATCTTGTGGTAAAGAAACATCTGGTACTGGACAAGAAGGTCATTTTGGCTTCCATTCAGCAGAAGCTTGGGAAAGTGGAAAGTCCCATGAGGGGTCTGGAACCCATATACTCCCATTGATTGCTTCCATTCTGCACTGGAGAGTGCCTTCTGAGGGGACCATGCATCCGTGGGCTGAGAAACAGACGGTTTAGTGGGAGAAGAAAGGGGAACAACAAAATCATCTGCAGAAGTAGAAACAGAAGGAATAGTTACAGTATGAATGTCAGTTTGTTCTGTTGTCTCTCGTACTGTGCCTTTTTTGTACTGGCAATTGCGGTGCTAGTCTACATCCACAGCTTTTGGAAGTTTAAAAACAAATCCTGCCATTTTAGAAAGATGTATGCCCGAGTTAGATGGCACTGGATTCATATCATCTGAAGCAGTGCACTGTGGGCTTCATTCGCTGAGAGGAGCAGAAGTAGTGTTAGTATCAAATTTGTGAGTGTCAGACTCTAGGCACATACCAAGGTTAGTGTTAGCACTGCCAGTCTGAGACTCAGATCGAACCGGGGAGTCAAGTTCAGTAACACGTGTCCCTGCTGAGACAGGTTGTGCCCGACTGTGGGGAATGGAAGAGTTCAAAGACGAACAGAGCTTGCTGTCGTTAACAGAAGAAATATGTTCTGTAGTTATAGTAGAAGGGTTGACAGTTAAAGCAGGCTTTCGACACACATCAGAAGAGATATGACTATTAGCAGCCACATTCAGTGAAATTGTAATGAAAGTTTTCGTAGACTCACCTGGCCCTGCCAGGGAGTTGTCAGTATTAGCTGCATAAGCAGGCTGCTTGACAGGCTTAACAGTCGAGATGACAGGAGTTGCATCAGACTGCAGAACCACCAGTTGTGCTTTTAAGTCCATTCTTTCCATTTTATGGTGTTCCAGTTCAAACTGCACCAACCTCGGAAGTTCCTGTTGTTTTATCACCCAGTTTAGTAATGAAATTCTTTTTCTTAACCAATGCTGTATCCATACTTAAATCTTCAGTTGAGACATAAATATTTGTGATATCCTCATTAGAAGAACTTGTAACAGTGGTTAAATTTTTTTCTTCAGCCTCAGTCAAGTTCAGAACGGGAGAGGAGGCCTGCTCTCCCTTCTGCAAACACGTCTGCACCCTCTGGTGCTCCAGACATAGTGGCCATCCTGCATATGGATGGCAAGCCCCCCTACTGTCAGAGTAGGGTAATTTCCCTGGTGTCCTGGCCAAATTTCCCTCATTCACTAAAAATACCACCAACAGTTTAATCTGGTTCAAGCTCAGTTGGCATTCATCTGTATCCCCCTCCCCTGGGTCGTGCCTGAAAATAGGCAGGATTTGTCTAGTACACTTACCCAGTCAACAAAAACTAAATAAATAATATGACCTGGGTGGGCATCGTACTGCATGCCGACTAGCATTCCGCACTCCAGCCTTGTGCTTTCACAATCCTCCACCATGCAGCTATGCACCGAGAGGGCGGAGGTGCAGACAGGTGAACAGCGGTCAGGAAAGCTGGCCTGTGGATGCCTCTGTGGGGAGCAGCACGGCCAGTTTACCCATGTTCTGTGAGTAATTTCTGCCAGAAAGTGCACAGAACATAATGATAATGTGGGGCAATCTGGGCTGAGGACAGCACATCCGTTACAGATCCGTGATTACACTGCGGAAAATATGTCTCAATATATATGTCACTTTTACATAAGATATTCTCCTCTAGTTTTACAATGGCATCTAGATGTCTTGGGGATGGAGGGAGCTGCACAGCTGTATGTTTCATTACCTGCATTTGCCACACATATAGCATGAATTGTCGGGAATCAGTAAATGACTAGTGGGGGTGCAGGTTGTGTTCAGTAGGACCTGTCCGGCCCAGAGGTTCTGTGGATCTGTTGGTTTGAGCCCAGGCCAGGAGATATTTTCTTCCCATCAAGCGCAAGAACATAGGTGATCTCTACTGTACCTTCTTCCTTCTTACTCTGTAAACCTGCCCCCAGTGAGATGGCTGGGAAGTCCATTCATTGTGGTTTTCACCTCCCCCCACAGCCTTGGCCACTTAACCACTAGGACTACATGGTGTATATTCAGCTCAGACTGTCCAGCTTGGAGTTATTGCATTGCATAGTTGTCATTCGAATCAACTCATCCATAGACACAGGCTCCCATTTCACCCTCTTCCCCCTATCTTAAAGTAGTGGCACCATGTTTTAATCATTTGTTTACTTATTTTGAATACCTTGAAAGGTGTTTGCCACATGTCTGTCCTGTAACTAGTACTGGAGCAGGTTGCATCAGGGATAATTTTTTCTACCTGTTGCATCAATACTGACCAAGAAGGTGGCAAAACCCATGGATTCATAGGCATTTGTGCCCTTGAAATTCACCCTAAAGGGGAATGGTTACAGGCACCACAATAGATCCTTTGGGAGGATTGTGTAGCTGACACAGGTGCTGTGTTCTGTGTGCCGCCACACTGCATGGCAAGCCACTGTACTGTCACAATTTGACATCTAATACCAAAATCCTTCTTCTGCATCATGTCAAGCATAGACAACACATCGATCTTTAGCCCCGTGACTCCAACCAGGAGACACCCCCCAACCCGTAATTATTAATTTGTTACATTTTACTAGGATGGAAGAGAAAATGAGATTGGCAAGGGACAGAAAACAGTTGGTGCTGTGACAGAAAAGGATTTTTGTCTTTCAAGATTTTGCCACTGAAACTGATGATACACAGAAGGAGTTCACAGAGGTCAGACAGAGTTCACACAAGAGGATGGAATTATTATATGCACTACCTAGCTAATGTAGTAATCTTCAGTGGCAGCATTCCTCCTTATCTTTGCAGTACTCAAAAAATGGCTTGTGATGTTTTATCATGCAAAACCTTTCATAGAGAAACTGTGGACCAATTCACACTTTGGCATACATAGCCAAGGAAATTTAGACAATACTGCCCCCCTCACCTACATGTTACACAGTTGTGCCGATGAACTGTGCAAGTATGTGGTTGTTTACATTGGGCACCATTACCATTTCTGTGATACAGGTAACTACCAATCAATTGCTCATTCACCAGGAAATAGAATGGTGGGAAAATATTGGGATAGCTTTTTACTTTGTACATTTTGGAATCAGAGAATATCATCCTCCTCACTCAAGGTACCATCGCTGGATTGAACTCCAATTGCTGCTGCTGAATTTCTTGTCAAAGGCTCAAAATTGTATGGCCGTATCACTGTGCCATAAAAGCTGACAAGTGATAACTCTGTATCCTCGTCAGATGACATTCTTTTATGGAAAAACAGTTACAATTCAGCTTGGAGCACCACCACGATGCACTGCTATACCCTACAGTCAAAATGCATCTTCTAGACCACAAGAGGAGCACTGTCACCTTCTATGATGTCACACACACAGATTTCTGGAAACAGCACGATCTTGGAAACAGAAATGTGCTTGCATCATGGAGTTCCTTCACAAGAAGTTAAAACGTCATTAAATTGTCATGAATATGCATTTCAACACAGAAAGCATAGCACAGCAGTGAAAACAGAGCTGAAAGTTAGGGATAGAACACACAATTACAGTGACTGACAAAGTATATTTGCACATGATCTTTAAAGATCCCATGACATTTACTGTAAGACAGGAACAAGAGTAGTGTTCTCAGCAGTAACTTGAGTTCAGTTCCAGGTGGAAGCACCCAGCTCCCCACAGAAACAAACACAACAGATGATGGTGAGCACTTGGGAAGAGGTCAGTTGTAAAACTGGAGACAAAATTCCACAGGAGACCAACTGCAGCTCAATCTGCTTATTGTGGACAAGATATATCTGAATCCACTAGCACAAGTAGGAAGCTCCTGAAGATACAACACACCACGGTTCTTTGAGCATAGTCTTTGTCAGGATGCTGGGTTTGTTGGGCTGCTCCTCCCATTTTCTATACCGCTAGCCAACTGCACAGTGCCACCTGCAGGGTGCTGTCTTTCCATTTCAAAGCTGCTGGATCAGTGGCTTTGTGGGGATACTAGTCTGAGACAACAGTACTTGCATAAACAGTAAAAACAGTGACAAGCAAAGTGAAAAAGTGTTAAATGCAAACACAAAAGAATGAATAAGTGAATAAAACACATGTACATTAAACCTTAAGCAAGAATACAGCTGTAAACAGTCCTGTCACTATTGATGTAATTAGTTGCAAGCCAAGTGGCTAAAATGGTCTGTCACCCAGAGGTAAACTGCAACTACTGGAGCGAGAGTATGGACACACAATGCAGCACATGCAGCACCTTGACATATTTATTCAGGTAGTTCAGAAAATTCTTTGAGTACAGGATTTATGTACTATATATAGTGCTTTTCACACAATTTCCTCTAAAGTGTGCTGCAAGGACTGTGGGGGGGGGATACTGATACACAGTGTAGCACCATGTAGTAGCAAGTAGCAACCTGACATATTTATTCTGCTACTTGCAAAAAATATGGGAGTACAGCATTTATGCATATTGTTCTTTTTGAACAATTTCCACTGAAATGTATAACAAGAACAGCAGTAGACAGACAAACAGTGTAACACCATGTGGCACCATTTTGCATCTGACATATTTATTCTGGTAGTTGAAAAAAATTATGGGAGTAAATAATTTATGCATATTGTCCTTTTCACACAGTTCCCTCTAAAGTGAGTTACAATGACTCTGGTGTGGGGACTGACACACAGTTCAACATCATGTAGCAGCATGCAGCAGACTGACATTTTTATTGTGCTAATTCAGAAAAATTCTAGGAGTACAGAATTTATATATATTGTGCTTTTGCACAATTTCCATTAAGGCCAGCCAATTGGGGGGGGGGAGACTTGAGTGTCCCACAGGATGCTGTCCTCATCCAAGGGGGGAGGCTGTCACACTGCCCATTACCGCGACCTGTGGATGCATGGGCAGTGGCATGGGATATATGGTGTGGGGAGGGGAAGATGCTGTTAGGCACTTGGCTGAGACATTCACCAGTATGTCTACAGCCTGGACTCTTGTCCTTCATACTGGCATCCTCAGCGAGTGGGGTTTTGGGGACCAAATGAAATGAGAGAAAAATACAAAACTCAAGCCCCCACTGCCAAGCAGCATGATCCCTGACAAAAAGTTGGAAAGAGGAAAGAGCACGGATGTCGGTACTACCACAACAGAGCCCCACCGACAGTGGATTATAAGAACTGTGGTTTGGGAACTGACACAACGCAGCACCATGTAACAACATATAGCAGCTTGACTTATTTATTGTGGTAGTTAGGAAAATTATGGATGTCAAGAATTATGTATATACTGTATGTATATTGTGCTTTTTGCACAATTCTCACTAAAGTGCATTACAAGGACTATGGCAGGGGACTGACAAACAGTGTAACAGCATGTAGCGGCATGTAGCAGCCTGACATATTCATATTGTTAGTTGAGAGAAATTCTGGTAGTACAGCTATTGTTATATTGTGCTTTATGTGCAATTTCCACTAAAGAGTGTTACAAGAGCTGTGACAGGTGACAGACACACAGTGCAGTACCATGTAGCAATGTTTAGCAGCCTGACAAAATTTATTCTGGTACTTGAGAAAAATTTAGGGAATACAGAATTTATTTATGCTGTGCTTTTTGCACAATTTCCATTACTTGCATAAACAGGGGCTGTGGTTGGTGGACTGACACATAGCACAGCACCATGTGGCAACCTGACAAATTTATCATGGTAGCTGAAACAAATTCTTGGAATACAGAATTCATGTGTTGTGTGCTTTTCGCACAATTTCCACTAAAGTATGTTAGAGAACTGCATCAGCCGAACTGACACACAGCATAGCACCATGTAGTGGACTGGTATATTTATTCTGGTACTTGAGAAAAACTCTGGGAGTACAACATTTATGTACTATACATTGTACTTTTCAAACAATTTTCACTAAAGTGCATTACAAAGACTGGATGGGGGGACTGACACACAACGCAGCACCAAGTAGCAGCATGTAGCAGCCTAACATATTTATTCTGGTAGTTGAGAAAAATTCTGGGAGTACAAAATTTATGTTTCAAAGGGTCATTGGGCTCTTGAGTAAGTTAAGATTGATTGAGATTGAGTAGTTTGTGCCGAACTTTGGCTTATGCTATCTCTGTCTCTGCTACAGGGACTACTACCCTGCTGGGGTGTCAGAAGGATGTGGAACTCTGATAAAGGGTTCCAAACCCTCAAGTTGTCACAGGGATTGGGTCCCATGATCAAAGGCAACATAGGTCAGAAGGACTAACCCCAGAAAGAGAGAGAGAGAGAGAGAGAGAGAGAGAGAGGTACTGCAGGAGGAGGTGGAGGAGGGGGAGGAAGGTGGCAACAAAAGATTCAGAGCATCCAAAGGACATGTGTGGTTTTAACTGCGTGGAGGGGGATGTGACTTGTGTCACCTGCTGTGCTCTGAACCACAGGCAAAAGCCTTAAAATTCAAAGTATCATAGGGGTCTTGAGTAGCTTAGCACTGATTGAGACTGAGTAGCATGTGGTGCTTGTGCATCTGCAAACTTTGGCTTACACTTGCTCTGTTTTTGCTACAGGGACTACCATCTTGCCAGGTGTCACAAGGATGTGGAACCCTGATGAAGGGCTCCAAGCCCTCGATGTGTCACACAGATGGGATCCCAGGACTGAAGGCACCTTAGGGAAGAAGGTCCAAAAGCACAATGGAATGCAGACAAGCACAATTTTCCTAAGGAGAGGAGCGATGTAGCCAGACTGAGACCCAGACTTGGAGAGCCAGCAGCCAACTACAACTCCTGTGCAGACTACTTAAGTTTGATGAAGTTTGGCATGGAAGGGAGGAAAAAATCCATATAAAGGAGGAAATCTCTAAGGATCCAAGTCCTTGGTCACCTTTTCTCCAGGCTAGGGAGTGAATTTGTGATGGCTCAGCTACTGCAATTTAGAAACCCAATTCAGGAGAAGATTTTTAGAGGAAGGGCTCTCTTTTCTATCCATCTAACAGGATTCCAGCAAGGGTGCTGCAAGCCAATCTCTGCAGCTAGAGGAGGTTCCTCACAAAGAATGCCCACCCACCCAATGCAGGAAGGAGGACAGAAATTACCACTAAAGGGTACTGTACTCACCTGACCTCTAACCAAGTGAACCCTAGGGAGAAAGACAAACTCTTGAGGGGCAAGACATTGGAGATGAGCCCTTTAGGGGCAGTGAGTTTGATAGTAGTGTGATATTTGCCCTTGAGGAGCAGAGGAAAGGAAGTAGGTGCACACTAAGTGAATCATAGGTGGTTGTAAGGAGAAATAGCTATCAAAGGTGCTGCCAGTGTGGCCCACACAGTTAAAGGAGCCCTGGAGGAGGAAGATGGCCCATCACCATAGCTGAGTCTTAAATGCTGCATCAAGGGGTTGTTGTTGAGTCAATCTGCACAGCTAAAGCTTCCCCAAGAATGTAGGACATTCTCACCCAAAGGGCAGAAAGGAAAGGACCCCATCCGAGTCAAGGAACCCACCCTCAAGCTAAGGACTTCACAGAACCAGAGCAAGACCATTGTCCCTCTGGGCAGGTGAGCCCTGGAAGCCAGTCTGGTCATGGGAAGCATGTATCCATAGTCAGTAAGAACAGAACTGCAGTAGGAGACCAATTTCCAAGCCAGATGGCTATTAGGAGAATCAGTAAAAAAAAACAATTCAGAACATTCCCTTTAATACAATCAGCTAGACAGAGGATCTCAAGGTTATATGCAGAGCTAAAGAAAAGTAAGTAACAAAGGGAGTGGAAAAATATAGAACCACTGGGAAATGGAGACACATACTGAGTTAAAGAAGAAGAATGGCAACAAATATGGCAGCGGGTCCTCAGGACAACCTCCTCAGGAAGTTGGAGGGTGTTCTGATGGAAGTTCATAACATGTTTTTTTATCGTACCTGACAAATCTAAACACATGGGAACAGCCACCATGGACCAATGCTGGAGGGGGTGTGGAGACAGAAGGACACCATTACACGCATTTTGGACATGCAAGGCATTACAGGGATTTTGGGAGGAAATAGGAACTAAAATTACAGAAATACTTGAACTACACCAAGAGCTAAAAGTGGTAAATACTTTGTGTGTTTTGTATCCTGTGACAATGAAAGGAGGGGCCAAGACATACTTATATAATATTCTGATTGCAGTTGCATTTAAGGCTATAACACAAAAATGGATGATGGCACAATCCCCAGAAGTGAATAAATGGTTAAATAATTGCAATAAAATTAAATCAATGGAAGAAATGTCAGCAAGGCTTAATTAAGTACAGGCAGATTCAACACTAGATGGCTGTCATTTGCACACACGATAGAAGAGATTGAGGGAATCCCAGTATTAGAACAGTTCATATATGAATAAGAGAAGTAGGAGAGCAAAAATATGAAAGAAGGGTATCTGAAGAATAGGGAGATCTGCCAAAACATTATTATTTAGTTTTTTTCTGTAGTTACAGAAAATTGCTGAAAAAAATAGACACAGAGAAAACAGGTGAACAAAACAGTGTAAGAGCAAACAGGGAAAGGTTTGAGTAAAAATAGGACATAGCAAAGAAATACAGACAGCAGGTTGTAGGCAGAATGTAATGCATAGAAAGTGATGAAAATTAGAAAATGAATGTTAAGTGGGGTAAATAATGATGAATGTAGAAATTACTATAAAAACAAAATGTAGAATGTCCATTTTGCTCTATAATCTGATGAATATATACAATAATGACATTTTAAAACATAAATAGCAGTTGTACAAAGGCAAGGATTAATGGTCAGACGTATGGCAGCTAGGATTCAATGCAAAAAAGTGCAAAATAATGCACCTGGGAAACAAGAACCCAGTGGAAGAATACACAATGGGTGGGGAGGTAGTAACAACAACAAAACAGGAAAGGGACCTGGGGGTAATCATATCAGATGACCTTAAGGTTAGCAAGCAATGTGAGAAGGCAGTAGGGAGGGCAGCTATACTGGGATGTATAGGAGAGGCATCAGCAGCAGAAAACAGGAAGTTGTTATCCTCTGTACAGACAGTTGGTGAGACCCCATCTGGAATACTGTGTCCAGTTCTGGAGACCCCATCTCCGCAAGGACATAGACAGGTTAGAGGCAGTCCAGAGGAGGGCAACTAAAATGGTGCAGGGTCTGCAAGAGAAGCCGATGAGGAGAGACTAAAGGAGCTTAATATGTATACCCTTGAGGAAAGAAGGAGAGGGGACATGATAGAAACTTTCAAGTACCTCAAGGGAATCAACAAAGTCCAAGAGGGTAGCATCTTTCAGAAAAGAGACTTGCAAGAACAAGGGACACAATTTAAAGATAGAAGGAGGGCGTTCAGGGGCAATGTGAGAAGTATTATTTCACAGAGAGGGTAGTGGATGCATGGAACAGCCTTCCTGAGGAAGTTGTGGGGTCTAAAACTGTGGGAGAATTCAAGAATGCATGGGACAGACATAAGGCAATTCTTGTGGGGGGCAGGAAGATAAAGGCTGTTGGTTAACTAGGATCTGCAGCCTATCCTGTAGGTAGGGAAATGGGCAGACTAGATGGGCCTAGCAGTCCTTATCTGCCGTCAAAGTCTATGTTTCTATGTTTCTAAGGATTCTGTGTTAGTAAAACACACTGCAATACAATAAAATGCTGATGGATAACATTATTGTGGGGTGCAGAAGGCAATACTGAGTTCATGGCAATGGTTGTAGATTAGGAGGGTGAAAGGGGAACTGCACTAGTGTTGATGCAGGGCTAAGAGAGAGCAGAGGAAGGAGGGTGGAGGGAAGCAGCCCAGTGTCCAGTATCAGGGGAAACCGCATACAAGAGTAGTTTGAGAGTTCTTGCACCTCTGTCATCTTTATTCATTGAATACTGTAGGAGAGTTCCACCACCTAGGATGGCAGTAGTTCCATACCTGCAAATTTAGAGGTGAAATTTCCCACACCTAAGCATTTCCGATTTAACCACTGACTGTGGTGGTGGTGGGGGGGGGTGAGGGGCACAACTAGCAGCACACCAACCTGCAGACTTACATGCTGAAACATCATCACTCTGAGTGAAACTGCACTTCTTTTCTGCCACAGACATGAAGTATGGTTTGCAAACTATAAAAACAGTCATCTTGGAATTACAGTGTAAACTGCAATTTGTATGTTTTGATACATGACACACAGAAATGCTATAGTAATGATGCATACTGGACCTTAACATATACTGGCATATGTAAATAATGATGAATGTAGAAATTACTATAAAAACAAAATGTAAGCGACTAAGTCGCTTAATCACATTTTTCCTTTCATGTCCCCTTTAACTTTTGAGCACCTAGATAGCATCAAGAGAATGCATCTAATTTTCATGATTGTCCTAGGGTACAGCATTTTAAAAAAAAAGCATGGTATACATTCATACACAGCGAGGTAAACAATAGCAGTTAACAAACAGTAACATAAATGAGCTCCCAGTATTATACTACTAGCAACCTATTCCTGATTTCTCCTCCCCCTTCTAGTTACAATAACCACACATTGGTTTGGATTTAAATGGCCACAGGAATATGTTTAATAACTCCACCAACCATAGTTGTGTGTTATGTGCCCAGGTGGGAGTTTTTTGCAACACTTGCCCATCCCTTGTAGCTGGGAGTACCATTTAGTAATGCCTTTTTGCCATTAAAAGGGCCACAAATTGAGCCATGCATCTTGTAGGCCTTGAGGGATACATGGGAGGTCTCTAAGAAAGGGGGGGGTAACTAGTCCTCAATGCCAGGCAGGATGTCATGAATGCCTCTTCTGCTCGCATGCCGTAGGCAAGTCTGTCACTGCTTCACACAGACCACCTTTTTTGCATCTGCTGGCTGCCATTGTCCAGCCTCCCTGAGGGGCAACGTTAAACAAGATACTCTCAAACTACCAACAGCCCAGCCCATCTCTGCCTTGGCCACACACCTCCAGACCATCATGCCAAGTAAACCTGTAATGTATCTGGTGAATGCAGGGGAAACAACTCCAGCCCCACTTCTGAGAAGTGAGAACCATTTTTATGGTACAATCCTGGATATCTCATCTCAGCTTGTCATTTTTTCCCAGTGCTACCTCAGAAAGTGGACTGCAATTAAAACACGAGCCTATCCCTTTGCCAGGCTCCCCAGCATATCAAACTAAACTGTCTTCTAAATTGTTGACCAGGAGAGGCATACTGGGTGGAAGCTAATTTCTTGGTATAACCTTAAAGCAAGGGTTGCAAATGGATGGGGAGAGCAGGCAAATAAAATAATCCAATGTTTATGTGGTCCTCTGATCAGTTTTTAGGTCTACCCACAACAAATTAATTAGCTATGTTAAAGGAGACACAGTGGTTATTTCTTGACACCCCCCCCCCCATCTATTCTTAAACCCAGACTTCTGCAGGTCAAGTAATCACCAGTTGTGTTTTGTGTAATATGGACAATTAACTTTTTCATTTGTACCTGGAATGTCTTCAAAAACTGGAAGAAAATATTACTAGCCATTTCTTTAGTTCACACAGAATAAATGGACAATGACTTTGGATTAGCAGGAGTGACAGGCCTTGGTATGCTGTCCACGTTTCTCCCATTGCAAAAGCTTTTTGTGTTGTTAAGATATCACACATTTACATGAATGTCCATTCATCTAACTTGACTTTCTCACTCTTTTTAAATATCACATATTTGTACAGTTTACCTTGTCTCTAACTTGACTAGTTTTGCACATTATAAATGTCTTTGAAGAGATCTGAAACTCATAAGTACTTTATTTTTCGTATGAGGACTGTCTGCAAACCAACAGAGCAGCAGTCAACAGCGTCCAAGCACTGCAACACACAATGCAGAATTGTATTACTGAGAGAGGGAATGTTGGTTAGGATTGTAAAGACTATTAATATTCTTTTTGAATAGTGTCATGGAATCCTTAGCTGCCAACTGGAGAGCCACCAGTGATAGTTCATATGGAGTTTGATTTATGTCTCATATCTGATGTTAGTGTACGTACCTGCAGGCTACAGGAGAATGCAAAATAACTGTAGGTGAGCACGCAGTTTGGACTCAGCCAATAAACAAGCACAGTCACTGAATGTGTACTGACCACAACCAACTGAAGATCTTGAGCTATGGGAGCCAGTGGACAATGGAATGCATGGTTGTGTGAGGGGTTGGGGTTGGATAGTCCAGAGTGCCTCCTCCCGACAGTTTCTTGGAAACTGCTGCACAAAGTCAATCATGTGCACTGCAGCACCTGACCCAAAACTACACCCATGCTACATCAAACATCTAGTCAGAGATACAGACTTGTGTAACAAAGTTGAGATATCTGATGCCTGAGTACGGAGGCTAGTAAGCCAATCCACTGATTTGGAGAGTGGGGCCCAACTTCTCAGTAAAGTGCTAGGAGTCTGTGCCAACAACAGCTTTATAGCACACTCTGGTATCCGGGTTGCAAGGGGGAGGGTCATTTTTTTGTCTGTCAGAAATGACCTTAGGAAGTAGGTATACTGAAATTGCAACTCCTCTAAGGGCACATTAGTCTCAGGCCACCTAGCATTACAACTGACCAGTTGGCAAGCTTAGCAGGCAATGGGCATAGACGCACCCACGGGTTCTTCAACGTGTATGGTTCTGCAGGGGTCGCATTGCTGCAAGAATGATCTAGATGGACTGTAGAAATATAGTATAAAGGAGGAATGAGCTGACAGACAAACAAAATAAAAGATGCATAAATAACATTAGTGTTTTTCTTTCTTTCTCTTAAATGTGATTTATGTTTGCTGTTTACATGTCATTTAAATAATTCCAAGAATGACTTCCTCTTTTCCAGCTGCACACAACTGAAACCAATGCATATGTGTGTGTGTGTGTGTGTGTGTGTGTGTGTTATTCCCCCTGCAAAAAGTTTGCATAATCAGATATAAGGCCTGGTACCTAGCATATGTTGAAATTCTAACTGAGTTTGTATAAAATTGGTGTTATTCTTTATAACTGCTAAAATAAAAGAAAGGCCCATTCGACTTTAAGAGTTGCAGCTTAGAAAATGAAAATTGACTAACTTGGAATTAGTTTTTGTTTTTTTTATTCAGAAAGACCGTTCAAGTCAGTTTCTGAAACAGAATGCTGCAGACTATGTATATAGACTGTGTAGTTGTTTCAACAATTAGATTATTTCTTCTTGTGTGTTTTCTTTTTCAGTCAGCCTTTTCATGGTACAGCAGCCTTGTCCTAGGGTTAGATGAAAACATTCACATTTTTGTCCAATATTTTATTTAAAACATGAGAATAACCAGCACCAGATTTGTCCTAATGAAAGGAAATAATTCGTGTTGCCTAAATTAGGCCCCAGGGAAACAAAATGGGAGCATTAAACTGTTTAGCTTTTGACAAGTTTCCAAAAAGTGCATCATTCATTGGGAAGAAACAAGGCTGCAGTATAAATCCTTGCATGCAGACAAGGGGGTCAAATCTAGCTTTTTCTCAACTGTTTTGGTTTGCCTAAACTTTGGGACTTGAATTGGTAGGTCTGTGAACAGAAACAGCTTCTGTAAATCGGTGGGTGGGAATCTGCCTGCCTCCCTTTGTGAACGTTCCAAAGGCTACTGCAATAAAACTAATCATCTACCAAGGGGACCATTAGGATAAGAGTTTATGATACTATGTAGTAGTGTGAAGCAGTGGGTAGGAATTGACTTAAGTATTGTGGGTGAAAAGAAAAAGGCTCCTCATTATTTCCTTTTGTTAATATCCCAAAGGGCACTGTTCAGTGAGATTGTGCTGGGTGGTCTGATTATCGCTGGGCCCACACTCTCCTGGTTTAGTACATCAGTAACTAATGATCTGCCCTATGCACAGCATTTTGCAGTGTGCTGTGCACTTTATCTCTGTTTTCCATAACCTTCATGTAAGATTCCCTGTGTCTTCCTGGCAACATGTACCACTGGGGACAGAAAGCAGCTATGGCTTTATTTATCAATAATATACTTTAAGCCTCTTTTCCACTGGCTTCAAAAAGTTGTTCTAAACATTAGAATAGTTAGAGCAACTTTTCACAGGTGCTGCTGATTAGCTTTCAAAAACGTTACTACTCAGCACCAACTGAAACTGAAAACAGTGCAGCAATATCCTATCTAGACAAAATACCAATGTTTCATCTAGAAGAAATATCGACTGACCAGCTCTGTTTTAAGGAAATGTGTTTTTTAATTAGAAAAATAAAGGCTCATATTTTATCATAAGCAACAACTCTCCCCCCACACACTCCAACTGCAGAACAAGTTGTTTCTCACACCTCGGAGGGTCAGTGCTGTCAAAGAGCACTCAAGCTTTGCTCTGGTGCTTTATGATGTCACCAACTTTCCTTGCTGTAAGAATCAGCTTGTTCTGCACAAAAGGGTGTACATTATTCTCTATGTAATAAGTATCTACGTAACTTTAGCTCTTCAGTAGTGAATTAAAAAAATTAAAAACACGTAAAAAGAAAAACTCTGAAAAAGAAAATCTAGTTTTATTTTGCATTTAAAATGGGTATGGTAATGGAGTCAGTTTTGAAGGAAAGGATTGTAGAGTATCTTGAATGCAGCAGGTTACAAGACCCAGGACAGCATGGCTTCACAGTGGGGGGAGGAGTCATGTCAGACAACAGGGCTCCCAGATCTACAGGGATTCTAGTATTTTCAGGGATTTGGAGGCATCTACAGGGAAACCCTTCCAATAGAGTTGCATTGGTTATACAGCAAAACACAGCAATTGAGTAGCCATAGGAAATAATGTAATCTACAGGAAAACACAGGAATATCACCCTGGAATTGCAGGGAAAATGCCAAATCAATATGGGAGCACTGCAGACAAACATGCTAGGTGTCTTTGATTGTGTGATCAGGAGAATAGATCAGGGTGGGATGGCTGATGTGGCATACTTAGGCTTCAGCAAGGCTTTCAACTCAGTACCTCATAGAAAGCTCATTAGGAAATGGAGAATTTTGGGGGTGAGTCCTAAGGTGGTAAATTGGCTATGAAATTGACTGATGGACAGCCAGCAGATGGTGGTGGTAAATGGAACTCAGCAGAGTGAAGACAGAATGAACAGTGGAGTAACACAGGGCTCAGAATTTGGTCTTTATAAGTGATATTATAGAAGAGCTGGAGGGCACGGTATTCTTCTTTGCAGATGACACCAAAATCTGCAATAGGGTGGACACCCCAGAGGGGGTGGAGAGAATGTGCAGAGATCTGAGAAAACCTGAGAAGTGGTCAAAGGTATGGCAACTGGGTTTCAATGAGAAAAAGTGCAAAATCATGCACCTAGGGCACAGAAACCCAGAAGCAAAGTACAATATGGGGTTACCAAAGAGGAAAGATTACTGAGAGTAACCATATCTAATGACTTCAAGGTGGTGAGGTAGTGTACAAGGCAGTAGGTTGGGCCAGTGGGATGCTTGGGTGCACAGGGAGGGGAATCACCAGCAGAAAGAGCGAGTGGGTGCTGGTGTAGCCACGGTATAAATTGTTGGTGAGTCCCCACCTGGAGTACTCTGTCCAGTTCTTTTTTTTTTTTAGTTATAACTTTTTCCCTGGCAGCCAGCCTGCCTTACCTTTCATGTAGGCATCCTCTATTGGTCTCCGGCCACCATCCCATGACTTCTCTGCTCCAAATCAGGCCCTGCAGCTGCCCTCGTGGGTTGGCCCCCACGGGGGGGAGGTGGAGAACCCCAACCCTCGCTCTACCACCAGGACCATGTCCAATAACGCTGCATGCCCTTGGAACTGAGCAAGTCCCCCTCAGAGACGACCATCATGCCACAGTGACTGGTGCCCTGTTTTCCCTGTTCTCCCATTGCTTGACGTGTGAGGCATGCAATGACGCCAAGGGACAGGAGTGTGCATGCTACCACATGCACTCCTTCCCGGTGTCAGCCCCAGCATGTCCCCCTTCAGAGACTTCCTATGCACTGCAATGCCTCCTGCCATCACCAGAGACTGTCAGCACACTGACGGCAGCACACACCCCTCCCCAGTGAAGGACAGCAGTCCTATGGAGGCTCAATTCTTCTCCTCCACTGCCAACTCCCGATGATCCAGGCTCGTTCTCGAACCTGGGTCACTGGCATGGTGCGAGGTGTGGCATCCAGCGCCTCAACCCTCAGCGCCACTGGGCCCTGTCCAGTTCTGGAGATCACATCTCAAGAAGGACATAGACAGTGTGGAGGCTATCCAGAGGAAGGTAAATAAAACGGTGCAGGGGCTACATCAGAAGCCCTAGGAGGACAGACTAAGGGATTTCAATATGTACAACCTGGAAGATAGGAGGGAGAGGGGGTATATGTTAGTGGTCTATAAATACCTCCTGGGGTTGAACAAGGTACAGTGGGGAGTATTTTTCAGAAGAGAACGTACTCAGGAACAAGGGAACATGCAATGAAACTGTGAGGGGGAAAATTTAGGAAGGCTATGAGGAAGTACTTATTGACTAAAAGAGTGGTGGATGTCTAGACAGTTTTTCAGCAGAGGTAGTGGGGGCAAAAACGGTAATGGGCTTCAAGCATGCATGGGGTAGGCACAAGGGAATCTTAGTTGTTAAGCAGGGAGAGAGGTAGCTAGAGATCAGGTAGGGTCTATGCTAAAAGCATAGGCAGGAAAACAATGGGAGATGGGGTGGGCCAATAAGTCCTTATCTGCCATCAAATTCTATGTTTTTATGTTTCTATGGTACATGAAATGGAGAGCTACAATTGGCTGAGACCAATCACATGACTGTGTGGTTCTATTGCTTGACACAGGACCCTAGCATCACAAAAGCTCATCATACACCTCGTAGCACTACACCATTACATAATTTACAACAGAAAGTTTGTCAATCTTTTTTTCTTTGCACTGTTACAGTCAGTACAGAATTGTGGCCCTCAGATATTAAATATAACTATCAGCCATTAAAAGTGTAAGTTAAACAAACAAGCTTTTTAAAATCATCAGCATTTCCTCAGTAAATAAAACATGTCTCTTTGCAAATCACCACTTACCATAAAATGGAGCAGCATTCTTGTACTTCATGTAAAATCCCCACCCACTGCTTTCTTCACTGACCTCTTTCTTCCTTCCTGTAATGTCTGCAATCCAGTGCAAACAAAAAAGTTTCAACTGCACAGCTGCATTTTTAAATACTGTGCATGCTGCTGCATGTCTCCTTTCTGATGTTGCCAGGTGTGCAGTCCCCTTGTTTTCTCCCCCACTGCCATGTAACTTCAGCTTGTACACTTCACTATGTGTCTCTTCTCTGCTGTTTGCTACTGCTACCTGTGAAGTTGTTCACCACTTGTTTTCTCCCTACTGAATAATTATTCCAACCTAGGTAATGTATAGAAATGGTTGTTCAGCTTGTGTGGCCAAACAATACAATTTAGAGACAACAAAAGTAACAAAAACATCATTGACTGTGATGCTCATGATCCAAGTACAGGAATGAGCCAGGGCCATTGGATGGCCAGCCAGGAGGAGAACGAATGTGCATCCTATCAGACACTCTGGAGAGTCCTCCAATGAAAGGGAAAGACACACATCTGGCTACCATACATCCACCTGGGTGACTACAGGTGGTGGGGGTGCAGGGGAGCAGTGGGTGGATGGGAGATGGAGCACAGCTGCTGTCAAGTGTGTCAGGTGTGCCTGCACCAGATGATGCCACTGTGCTATGGGGAGGAGGATCCAGAAAGGGGAACAAAAATGGCATTGTCTAAGGAGGATGAAACCTCTGCCTGCCACACACAGCAATTTCTGGCCTTTGCCACAGACTTCCAGGAATACTCCCAGCATTCACCTTCATAGAGGGTGGCCAGACAAAGCAAGATAACTATGCCATTAGCTGGTGAGCAAACTGGGGGGCACAATGTTGTGTTGTGCGTGAGTTGAGGAGTCCTTAAAATCTGGTTGGCAGGGCTTCGAGGGATGGGAAATGAGCAGTGGTAGTTGGTGGAAGAGGTCCTGGCTTGGGGCCAGGAGCATAAAAAATAACATAACTGACTGAAAAAAAAGAACATTGAAGAAGGACAGTCTATTTCAGTACATTAGCCACAAAGATCTGGCTTACACAATGGAACATACAAGTGGCCTTTGCTGCTTCTTTCCATCATGGCAAAATGCACTGGTAAGATTGGGGGCACTTAAAATTATTTCAGATAGCTATTTAATGGATGAATACTGTTGCTTAGGGGAGCATCTTGAGAATTAGAATTAAGGGTTTTGCCTTGCTGGTTTTGAAACACAATAAAGGACCTTTTCCATGGGGTTCTCCTTTTTTAATAGTGGATATTAATTGTAATTGCATTTGCACCTAATAGGAAAAGTCTACTTCTACTTTTTTAGCATGAGGCAGTACTGGTTAATTGTAATGTTTTATTTTTTATATGGTCACTTGGATGGCCTGATGGGCAATGCTGCAACTGTGGCCCGGGAAAGGTTTGATAGGCCACCTCCAGGAAGCACAGGCCCTTTAATGCCCAATACTTTTTTACCCAGTTTTATTTTTTATTTATTTATTTATTTGAAGTATCAGTTTAGCAACCTTTGCACCAAGGGCTCATTTACAAAGGTACCTCATCACATGAGGGACATAAGACACATTGAGGGTAACAGATACAATAGAGTAGCATTCATGTGTAGATTGTAGACATTGTTTACAAATATTATATAGAAGTTTGGAAACAGACATTTACATGAGCATAGAA
This sequence comes from Neoceratodus forsteri, assembly GCA_016271365.2. Lineage (NCBI taxonomy): Eukaryota > Metazoa > Chordata > Ceratodontiformes > Ceratodontidae > Neoceratodus > Neoceratodus forsteri. The sequence continues at coordinate 828,455,347 of CM028131.1, forward strand.
AATAAGCATTGTTGCCGTGAAAGAGCTTGCATTACATTTTTATACATCTTATTCATGAGCCAGCGATGGAATAATCTTTGTTTTTAGGTAGCTACGGTCCATAGTGGACCTTGTTGGGGTTTGGGCCCAGGAGGGCATGAGAGTGCTGGCTAGTTGCAGTTACAGGAGTGGGTATGGAGGAGATGGTTGTGGAGAGCCACTTTGAAAGGGGCAATCTTGGGAGTGCTGGTGATGGTGGCTAGGAGGGAATTATATCAGTCCAGGGTCCTGTAGAGGTAGGATCTCTGGGCAAGAGGTGTTTTTACCCTGGGTACCATCAGGATGGCTTTGTCTGAGTAGTGGGTGGAGATAGAGGGTGTGGCAGTTTGGAGGGAGGCTGTGACTCCAGGAGGGGAGAGTCCAAGCAGAATTTTCTTGGTCAGGAGGCAGGTCTGGAAGTGGAGTCTGTCATTGAGATTGAGGATATTGGCAGCCGAATAGAGGGAGCAGGTGTAGGTGAGCCTTGGGGCTCCAGTAAGGAGCCTGCAGGCCTTATTGAGTGAGATTTGTATTTTCTGAAGAGCGGAGTTATCTGCTGCCCCATAGACTGGGAGTCCATAATCCACTAGGGACAGTATGGAGGAGGTGATAGCAAGCCTAAGGGCAGCAGGAGGGAGGCAGTCCTTTTGCCAGTAGAGGAGCCCAATCTGAGTGTTTACAGCAGGTGCTAGTGAGTTTATGTGATCATGGAAGGTAAGGCAGAGTTGAGGGTAAGCCCCAGGTATTTTTAGGTGAATACTTGTTCAAGGGGGTGCTGGGTGCTGGGGAAGATGAGGACTGGTGTATTTTTTGCTGTGTTTGGGTGGTGTGAGAAAATCATGGATTTTGTCTTTTTTAAATTTATGACCAGTCTACGGTCCTTGAACCATGTTTCAGCCTGAGTGAAGGTGTTTTGGAGGGAGACTTGGAGGGAGGTAGGTTTATGGTGTGAGACATAAAGCACTGCATCATCAGCATAAAGTAGGATTTTTCCGGAGCAGGCCAATGGCAAGGTGTTGAGGTAGAGGGAGAAGAGTAGGGGGCCCAGGATGGAGCCCTGGGGCACTCCAGAGTGGACTGGTAGTGTGTCGGATAGGGTGCCATTTATTTTAGCACATTGGGACCATGTGGAGAGATAACTGGCACACCATGCCAGGGGGTCTTAGGAGAAACTGAGTTAGTAGAGAGAGTCTAGAAGCAGTGGATGGCAGACTGTGTCAAAGGCCTTGGAAAGGTCTATGTATACAGCTCCAGCAATGTTACCAGCATCTAGGGAGGAGTGCAGGAAGTTAGTGAATTTGAGCAGGGCTGTGGTTGTGCTGTGGCAAGAGCAGAAGCCATGCTGCTCTGGGCATAAGATGTCATACTTGGCTAGGTATTCAGAGAGCTGCGTGGCAACCACTTTTTCCAAAGCTTTGGATGGGGGAGAATGGAGATGGGTCGATAGTTACTTGGGGGGGGGGATTTGTCAACACTTTTATAAATGGGGTAACAATGGCAGTCTTCCAGGCACTGGGGAATTGTCCCAGGCACAGGGATCTGTTGAGTAGGTCCATGAGAGGAACTAGGATCTCATCAAGGACTAGCCAAAGGAGCCTAGTGTCTAGGGGATCCATGCTAGGGTTATTGCGGTTTAGTGCATTTTGCAGGTATGGACGGGCTTCATGGGTCAATATTTTATGCAGGAGGAAACAAGGGCGCTACAGTGTAGGGGATTGGGATTTAGGCACAGGGTCAAAGAAGCAACTGGGGAGAACAGTGCTGAGATCTGTGAAGGTGGTGTTTAGATATTTTGCTATGGTAAGGGGTCAGTGGAAGAGGTGCCATCAATGGTGAGCTGGGAGGGAGGTGGGGATCATGATTTACTCTTGAGTTCTTTGATATTACTCCAGAATGTCCGGCGGACCCTCATGTGGTGGTGAGAGTGGATTGATAGTAGTCCTCTTTGGCCTTGCGGATTGCCCACGTGCAGCCATTGCAAGCAGCATTATAGGATTGTCTGTCAGCCATCCTGCCAGACTCCATGGCTTTGTACCAGAGGGTGTCCCTTTCCCTCAGTTTTTGGAGTGAGGGGGGAGTGATCCATGGTGCATTATGTCTTTTGGTGCAGAGTTAGGTGAGTGGGGCATAGAGATTACAGGCTTTGGTGAAGGCCTGTGTAAACAGGTAGAGTGCAATGTCAATGCTGGGGGCTATTTTGATGGGAGCCAGTCCATTTGTGTGAGAAGTTGTTTGAGTTTTTTTAACCAGCCAGGGCAGAGACATCTATGAAAGGTGGTCTGGGCTGTGGGTTTTGGGGTGGAGGAGGTCCACAGGAATAGGATGGGTGAGTGGTCACTGAGGGAGTCAGGTAGAACTTTTATATCCTGGATTTTGAGGGGGTGCCTGGAGATAATGACATCCAGGAGGGTGCTGGTACCACTGGAGGGATGAAATCTAGTGGGTTTAGTGACTAATTGGACCATGTCAAGGGTGGTGAAGGAGTCCTTTGTTGGTGCAGCCGAGGAACTGAGACAGTTTACATTTAGGTCCCCTACAAGTATCTGTTCAGCTTTGTGAGGGAGGGTAGAGAGATAATCGGCGAGGGATGATAGTGCTGACTTTTGGTTCTAAGGGGGAACATAGGCTACTGTGAGGTATAATGGGACCCTGGAGGGATCTGGGGTGATTTTTAAGGTGAGTGCTTGGGCACTGGTTAGGAGCCTGGGGGGCAGGAGCATGTGGATAATAATGTTATCCCTGATGTAGATTGCGCAGCCCCCTCCATGTTTTCCCACCCGGTCTTTCCAGATTAAGGTGAACCCGGGAAGTGAGACAACTGAGTTGGGGGTAGAATTTGAGAGCCATGTCTCAACAAGAGCAATGATGTCTGGTTGGTGAAGGGTGGCCCAACATTGGAGAGCTTCAGATTTTTTTTAGCAGACTGCATATGTTCATGGTGGTGATGCAGAGTCTTGTGGGTGATGTTCTGGGTGCGCAGGTGGGGAAGGGACCCAGGTTAGAGCTTGTCCGGAAGAATTAATGCCTTCCTTTTTATTTAGGGACTTTATGAAATGTTTATATTTCGGGGGGGTTCTTGAAAAGTAAAGTGTTCACAACTCACTAATTTTGCACTATATAGACCGTCTCAACTTAAGCTGAAAAAGAAAATCTGTTGTGTATTTAAATTCATGTTAATTTTGATCCTCTTGCTAAGTGGGGACATCCATCCGAATCCTGGCCCAGTTAACTCTATTAAGTTGAATGCAGAAATATTAAGAGAAGATGCCTTAAGTATCGTTCACTTTAATGCATGTAGAATTTGCAATACAATGGATTTAATTAAGGACTGGATAAGGAAATATAATTCCAACAACACTATTATTTCAGAAACCTGGCTTAACAAAATAGTTTTGGATGTAAGTTTACAAATAGATGGGTAGCAATTTTGTAGGAAGGATAGAAATAAAAAAGGTGGAGGGAATTTGATATTTGTTAATTTGCTTCTGGATGCTAGGGAAAAAAGTTGTGACTCATTGGACAAGGGTTTGGAGGCAGTGTTTGTTGAAGTGCGGATACCATACTGTACTTCAAACCTCTATTAATTACCAGAGTGTACAAACTCCCCAAATTAGAGAATAGTATCTTTTTAAGCTTACAAGATTTTTTGGGGAGATTTAAACAAACCCCTGGGTTATTTATTACAGGTGACTTCAATGTCAATTGATTCCAGATGGAACCTATTAATAGTTTAATTGAGTTCCAAGAATATCTCCAATTGTCTCAACTGCTGTCTGACCCCACCAGGATTAATTGTAAAAATGTACAAAATTCTTCCTTATTAAATCTTATCTTTAGAAATTGGCCATCTGAATATTCTCATAGTGGTGTCCTGCCTGATGCCTTTTCAGACCATCAGGTCATATTTGCTTTATGCAAACATTTAAAATCAGTCTGGCAGGCCCAGACTGTACAATGGAGAAACTTTAAGAACTTTAACTATGTACATTTCATTGTGAATATTGAGACAGCAGGTTGGGAAAAATTAGAATTAATATCAATGGCTTCAGATGCCTGGAGATATTTCCAGGAGGAATTCACAAAAATATATACTAAACATGCTGTGTTGCAAACAAGGAAAGTTAGGGCTAATAATGGTAAGTGGTACAATGTTACTTTACATAAATAAAAAAAAGAGAGAGATGCTTGTTGGCACAAAGCCAAAGATTCTGGTATTAATTCTGATTGGGATTTCTATAGGCATATGAGAAATAAATATCTTAAGTTAATTATGAAAACTAAATATACCTATTATGGATCTTTTTTTGGATCAAAATAAAAATCAAAACCCTAGACTTTTTTGGAGCACGATGACTAAACTAATGGGAAAATCAAGCAAGGTGTCAATTAATAAAATAGACATAAAGGGTGATCTGGTTCCATTAAATAATTTGGTAGTAAATTAATTTAACACATTTTTCTCTGAGGTAGGAACAAAGATTTTGGACAATAATTTGCTTGATATTGACCCAGTATCTGAGTTGCAGAAAAAGCATACTTATTCAAATAAGATTGTAGAGCAGGCATTTAAATTTAAAAATATTGAGATACATGTAACAAAAAAATGTTCTTTTGAAACTAGATGTAAAAAGGCTACTGGTTTAGAAAACATTGACGCTAGACTATTGAGGTATGCTGCCCCTTTTATTGCTTACCCCTTGACCTATTTGTTTAATTTTTCCCTAGCCACTGGCTAATTTCCTATGGATTGGAAGATAGCTAAAATATTGCCAACCTATAAGGGTGGATCTTGGAATGATATTAATACTTATCATTCCATTTCTCTATTGTCTATAGTTTCTAAAATATTTGAGAGATCAGTGGCCACTCAGTTAAAACATTTTTTGGAGGGAAATAGGTTAATAAATCCCTACCAATCAGGGTTCAGATCCCTTCACAGTACACAAATGGCTTTGGCAAAAGTAGTGGGTGACTTTCAGGACAGTCTGGACAGGAGAATGTCTGTGGGTGCATTATTTGTAGATTTATTTAAGGTGTTTGACACCTTGCACCACAGCATTATCCTGTCCAGACACTACAATATCACTGTTTACAACATACAGTATTTGTTAGATAGGGAACGGTTAGTAGAAGTAGGTCGTTTTAGATCAGAATGGGTTAAAATTAAAACAGAAGTCCCCCAAGGGCCAATATTGTTGGGACCTCTTTTTTTCATCATTTATATTAATAACTTAGAATTTAATGATCAAGGAAAACACTACCATATATACACACATGATACAGTTACATACATTGAGGGGAAGGATCCTAAAGTTATCCAAACAAAACTTCAAGCAGCCTTTAATAATTTGCAAGTTTTCCTTTTGGACCATAGTTTGTATCTAAATGTTGAGAAAACTAATTGGATCTTGTTTACAGAAACTATAAGTGATTTAAACAACTCTGAAATAAAATCCCTGGATGGTATAACTATCCAGCAAGTTTTTAGATATAAATATCTTGGGGAAATGCTGGACGAAAACTTAAACTGGAGACCCCAGGCCCATATTGAGGCCCTGATTAAAAATGTAGGCAACAAACTGGGATTATTGTACAAACTTAGGCAGTATCTGTCCCTGGAGAGCAGACTGAGGGTGGTTAATAGTATGCTACTCCCAGTTCTGGATTACAGGGAAGTTTTTTATGCAGGGGCATGGCGGTGGGGGGGGTTGCACTTGCTTGATTAGACGTAATATATAATAGGATGGCATGATTTATACTTGATGCACCCAGAAAAACCCACCATTGTACGCTTTATAGATCTGTGCTGTGGATGAGATTACACAATCAGAGAGAATGGCACCTTTTCACCTTTATGCATAATGTATATAGTCAAAAACTACCACAGTACTAATTAGCTTCATTTTTCATTAGGGAAATAAAACCTAATTTAAGTTCAGCATTTGGTTTGGAATACATTGTTCCTAGATGTAACTCAAATGCAAAGGAATTTGCTGTTTGGCATAGGGGGCCATTAGTGTGAAATTCATTACCTATTACCTTGCATCAAATAAATCAATCAATTAAAATGTGCTGCATAAAGCAGTGGTACAAAATCAAGTCAGATGTCCCCTCTACTTGCTGCACTGAAGGATTTACTTGAGGGACCATCTCAAAACTGTTGTTTAAATATACATTGTTTGTTATTAAGGTGGGTTAAACTTGCATGTATGGTTGATTGTGCTTTTATATTTTGGCACAAGTTGATATGCATTGTATTGATTGTGCTTATTGTATTGTCCTTTATATTGTGTATTGCACATTAGATCCCTATTATGTAATGGCGTATATGCAACTATTTATTATAAATAAGGATATCCTTTGAAATGAGCTCCCACTCAATAGAGTATGTAACATCTACCCTATTCATGTAATTTGAATACAATGTTATATTACATACTACTACTACTACTACAGTGGAGGTTTGGGGGGAATACTTTCCATGACCAAGCAAAACACATACATATTTTTTATAAAATACAAGGTTAATTTTACATTATTTATTTATTTTTTTTTGCAGACACATTTTATAAGTGCAAAAACACACTCCAAGGTATGCAGCAATGGGAAATAAACCTTGTTTTAATGTGGTTAAGCTTCATATTGAGCATTTAAAGAACAGCACATCAATGAACAAAACAACACAACATAACACAGAAACAAGGTGCCATATACTACATAATTAGAATGGCATTGGCCAAATCAGTTAGGAGATTAGAACATAATAGACAACCTGAAACAGCCACCATAAAGAAGTGTGAAATACACAGCTACCTATCCTAAGGCTTAAATCTTAAACAGCTATTACATCAGGGTCAATAAGAGAGGGTTTCAACTTCAGAAGACAATCCTTACCTGAGCTTTGGTGATGATACATAATGAGGTCTTCCCAATCCCCATATTGCAGCAGGCCCTTTTACATCTTTAGGTCAGACTGTCAAGAAGCCCCGATGTGACAACCCAACTGGTACCATAGGCCAGATAAACACCCTGAGATACTGGAAGGCATGGTCACCCTGTGGGCCCCTTTATACCTTTATATCTAAGTAGCAAGAACCCCCTGGTGTGTCAACCCAGTTGGCACCTCGGGCCAGGTAAACACCCTGAGGTACTGAGTGGCATGGACACCCTGTGGCACTCAGAGTCCAGTGTTTGCTGGGGAGCATTGATGCATATATTAAATACACATGGGGGGTTGAGGGCAAGATTAACTGATCAGAAGTATGTTTACAAGGAAGGCAGGAGATCAACTTAACATTCCCAGCTCATCAGGGATTGTCTCTCATATCAGTCATATTATGGTCTATAGCTCTCCAGAGTGAGGGTAGGGTACATAAGAGGGAGAAAAGGTATATACCCCAGTAGCACTGGTACTGTGTAAGGCGGTTAGTGGCCAGAGCAGATAATTACTCAAAGTTCATCAGTTTCCCTACTGAGTTAAACCACTCTTGAACTGTGGGCATATCAGTTGTGCATCACTTGTCTAGTAGCAGACACTTAGCTTCCAATAAAACTGCAACCAGCCTTTGTATTTTTTGTTGTAAAAGGGGATAGGCAGGGCCAGGGAGACCTATCATCATTAGTTGTGGATAATGGGGGTTTGGTAGGTTGATTACTTTGGAACAGTGTCTCTGGAACTGATACTTAGTGAAGAGGAGGAGCATGACCAAAGGATGTGGACCAGGTGGTCCCCTGCCACTCCACATTTCTAGCAGTTGTAATTCAGCATAAGGAGCATTAGGTGCAAAACAGTAGACGTTCTGTACTACATATGGAGATTTTGTTCTGTATTAGCTGAGTGCTGCTATCAAAGCAGGTTGTGTCAGGGATGTACCAACACCTGCGTCACTGAATGTCAGATATAGGAACCTACAGTAGGGTTTCCCAAGAATCTTTCACCTTGTGGGACTGGTCAGGTATTGCATCTTGAATGGCAACACAGATCTGCAAAGATTTGCCCTGCTCTGCATCTCTCCAAGCACATCCAGATCAGCAGTTTGGGGTCAATTGCTACTGTACTGGTTCTACGTGATAATGGCGATTGTGAAAGGGTGATCGCCATTAAGGCAAATGTTCATCACTGAAAACAACAACAGCAATGTGCATTCCCAGTGCCAAAAATAACTTTAGTTTTTTTTTTAATTTATGTAGGGGGATTTTCCCCCCAAACCCCAACTAAAATAACTAACTCCGGGGGTGCATGTCAGAGAAGGGGCAGAACTGGGAAGACAGAGTGAAAAAAATAAAATGGCATGACACACCAATAAAATATTGTTCTTGCCCTGAGCCCCAAACCCTGCACCCTCCTCACCGAAGCCAGCCTTCCTATGCCCGCACCACTTAGCTTGCTCGGCAGCTGCCCCTCTCTCCAACCCTCACATACCTTGCAGATATCCTTCTGGTATCCTGTCACCATCCTCTCACCCTGCCCTTTCCTGTCGCTACCCTTGCAGGGTAGCCCCCAATAGAGGTGCTGAGAATGAGTCACTCATATTCGAATTGCTAAATCTCAGTCACCCTTTTGACGGTATACCTACTGTCCCCTTCAGCAGAGGAACTAATGCGAGCCTCAGCTAAAGTTATTTCCAAAAATCACTTTTTTGAAATGAGAATTTTGCCACCATCTTCCAGAAAGTATCTAGCACCATTCCTATCTTGTATGAGGACATCTGCAATCCTCTCTAAATCAGCAGAGAGCCATGTGGGTCACAGCACTGATGCACCTCCAATTTGTATTGTGGAGTTGTTCTGCAGGGGGATCAGGGGAGTAGGTGTGATCAACAGTTTAGCTATTTTGATTAGAGAATTCCACACTGGGATTAAGGAGGCAATGGGGAGAGGTATACCTTCTCCTTGAGTGGAGTGAGTCAGTATAGTGTAAAGAAATACAGATGGACTAGTGTTGTGTAAGAAGTCCCTATCCATCTATATCCTTTGAGCTGCATATTTCTGATGGGTCTGAACCATCTCAGAGTTTGTGCCACTAGAAAGGCCAAACAGTACCCCAAGAACCAGGTGAGACCCTACCCCACCCTTACGCCAATGTAATCTGAGTTTCTGTGGACTGAATATAGGGGGTTTATCCTCCAATAAAAAGTCATCTATCATAGATTGAATTTGGGGAAACCAGGTAGCAGTGCTCTTCAACAGAATGGGGGAAGGCAACAAAACATCTTAGAAGCAATTTCCATTCTGACAGCAACTATTTTCCTCACAAGGGTTATGTTGGGTTGTTTCCATCTGTCACACTCATCTTTGATAAAGGTCAGTAGTAAAGGAATGTTCAATGTGGGTCATTTGTGCACAGCCTGTGAGATTTTAATTCCCAGATATGTCATCTGTGCTGGGGCCTAACTGAACCTTGGGGGGTGAATGGCGAATTGGTACAACTGTTGTTTAGTGGAAGAACATCTATCTTATTATTATTCACCTTCAGTCCAGAGACAGCCATGAATTGAAGGAGGAGAGAGGTGAGACAGGCAATGGTGTTGGGGCATCTCTTAGGGTGACCAGTAGATTGTCTGCATATAGAAAGGTTCTATTCTTCTTACCCCATACTGATGTTCCAGTGAGTGCTGGCTGTTGTCTAGTGACTAAAGCAAAGAGCCCAGTGCACAATCTCCCCATCCCTGAAGCTCTGAATTTAACACTCAGAGACCCCTGCACCCCTTTGGGATACAATATGTAAGTAGCCAACTGAGGCAGAAAGCAAATTGTAAATTTGAATGGTTAGCCATTTGGGGGGAGAGTTTGTGCACTGGGTTCTCCACTTTCCCTGATTTATGCCATAACTAGTTGCACCGCTAATGAGAATAGTGATTAAATGTTTGTAAATGAACAAGTGTTGAGCTGCTAATTTGGGTGTGTTTAATGTTTAGGAGATGTATGGCTGACTCTAATAGTAAGCTCCCCACCAATCACCAGCACATTGACTGGGGTTACTCCTTATTTAAAGTACAGTAAGCTAATTTAGGAAGTGCATCTTATTTAAAAGGAGCCAACTCAGTCAGATATATTTTATCATAGCGACCCAACTGATGGGTGATTCACATGTCATTCAGTGGCTGTGCTGAAAATTCAGACTAGAGATTTTAAATGAACAGTAAGAGACCCCCACTCCCTTTTGGGATAAAATAAGTAAGTATCCAGTTGAAGCAGGAAGCAAACTGTAATATTTGAACGGTTTGCTTGGGGGGTGGATGCACTGGGTTCTCTGCTTTAAATGATTGGTGCCATTACCAGAGACATTCCTAATGAGGAAAGTGATTAAACGTTTATGAATGAGCAAAGGCTGAGCTACCAATTTGGGGATTGTTATCTAATGGCAATGGCCAGTGGTTCTATGTCAAGAACAAATAAAACATAAGATAAGGAAAAACCCTGGCTAGTGCCTTTTTGGAGGGGAAAGAGTGGAGAGAGCACATCATTAGTTAGAACTTTGGTCTATGGTGCAGAGTATAAGGTCTGGATCCAAGACAGGAACTGAGGGCCAACAATATCCCCCATATTGATGTGCTGCTGATAAGCCCATTCCACAGAATCCAAATCTTTTTCAGAATCTATGGCAACCACAGGTGCTGGATTAGGGCCAGCTGTAGCCACCTGAAAAAGAGTGGCCAGGGCAAGGAGATGATATGAACTTAGTCTGCCCTTCACAAACCAAATTTAAGAGGCTGGATTAAAGACAGGGTGAGGCATTGCAGTCTTGAAGCTATGGCTTTCACAAATACTTTTGTGTCAACATTGGTAAAGTAATTGGTGGGAAGGAAAGGGTCCTTTCATTTTTTGATGAGAACAGCAATGGTGGCTTTGCTTATGAAAGAAGGGTGGCAGCCTTTTACCTATGCTTCCCTGAAGACCTGCTGAAGGATTGGGCTAACTAGTGGGACTATCTGTTGATAGAGGTCAACTGGAATTCTGTCTCCTTCAGATGCTTTATACAAGGTGAGCTGGGAGATGGCCTTTGCCACTTCCTGTACTATGAAAGGGGCTTCTAGGGCAGTGCATTGGTCATCTTGAAGTGTTGGGAGCAGGGATGCAGATAAAAAAGTATCTATGGCAGCAGGAGATGGTGGCGAGGGGGAGGCATGCAGGTCCTAATTGAAGGGTTGCATAATCTTGTTAATATCTGCATGGCTTGCATGCACAGTACCCTTTTTTGTTTACTGTTGGAAATCTGAGCACTTGAAAAGTCTATTAAACACCTCAGTGTATAGCTGTGTGTCTTTGTTTTGAAATAGTTCTATTTTTCCCTATTAAGGGGCCCACACTTTGCTGTTTTTTTCCCCACTAAATATTCATTTTTGAATTACATATTAGATTTGGAACCTAGTAACATCTGTTGAGTGGAAGCCCTGTGTGGAAAGTTCCCTTTCAGCGGATGTCCTCAGGTTCTAGAACTGATTAGTAATTGAAAAATGTGATCTATTTACATAATAATTCATTGTGGTGATGCCACTGTATAGAACATTGGTGAAACCTCATCTAGATTACTGTGTCCAGTTCTGGAGGCTGCATCTCCAGAAGGACATAGACGTAGTTAAAGTGGTTCAGAGACGGGTGACAAAAATGGTGCAGGGGCTGCACCAGAAGTCATATGAGGGGAGACTGGAGGATCTCAATATGTATTTCCTGGAGGAGAGGAGAGAAATATGTAAATATATCACAAATGTGATGTAAAATATCATCATAATAACATTTTTAAGAAGTAGTTAGTTGAAACTTTTTATTTCTGAAGTGTTTTTTTTTTCCTTTTGTTCATTGGAATGTCTTCTATGTGATAATATTGTTCTGGATATGTGAAACAGCTCTCAGTCTGGCTGCTTACATTTCTATCTCTATGCCCCTCCACTACATCATCAGCACTGTGATCTCACTGACTGACAACAAAGGTGACTAACCTGGCAGTTACTAAGTGGCTGTTCCTAAGCAGCAGTGATGTCAAAGTCAGTGAAATCACAGTGCTGATGATGTAGTGGGGGAACTAGAGATAGATATGTCAGCTACCCAACAGAGTGCTGTTCCACACATCACACCTGCTAACATCAAGTAAACAATCTTCTAACTAACCAAACAGAAAAGAAAGTGTACCTCAGTTATAAAAGCTAATGATTAACTACTTTTAAAAACTAATACAAGTTTTAGGCAGTACACTAGCTCTTTAAATTATCAAAACAGCAATCGTAAAGAAATTAGAGAAAACATCAGTAGAGAACCACAAGTAGTAAGGATTATATAATACATACAATAATATGTTTACAATATGTATGTATAATAGTAAGTGCAGAACTGACAGTGGGGTTAACAGAATGCGCAATGCGTACAAGGTTGGACACATAAACAAATCATATGAATTACAGCAGAATTGAAGCATAAGTCTAAGATACTGTTTAACAGAGGAAACACTAATAGGCAGGCAGTTATCTGAGCTACTGTAAATTGTTCCATAACTGGTGGAGTCTGTAACAAAATGCCAACTGACCAGACTTTAAATTGCACCTAGGAATAAAGAACATGTTCATAGACTGGGAACATAGAGGATTGTGTATGATTGCTCATACACAACAAGGATATTTTTCCCTCGAGAGGTTTCCATGGTAACTGGAGACCTCGAGAGTGCAGCTCGAGAGGTCTCGTTACCATGGAAACCTCAAGAGTTGAAAAATACCCTAGTTGTGTATGAGCGATCATACACAATCTTTTATAGTGTATGGTAGCTCGTAAAAAGTCTGCCCTTACTTTTCTTTAGATTCTGGTGTGGTTTTCTGTTCCTCCGACCCATTTCACCACCACGGCCATTGTTAGTGCATCGCCGGTCACTCAATCACTCATGCACACCCCACTTCCACGAAAGCGCACACACCTTCTCAGTGTTATGCTGCACTAGCTATGTAGCTAGTGCAGCACAACAACGCCATTGGGAGCATGGATTTCCATGCTCAACAGCGTTCTACCATACACTATAGTGATTTTAACCATAGTTAGATGTAGGTGTTAGCAGGTTGAAAAGGTAGCTGGAAAAGCTTGTTGAGCTAATATTTATACCCATAAAGCCCAAGATGCTGCAAGCAATGAAAGCTGAGGGAAAGCCACCTAAGCTGATCACATAGAGAGCAGTGGTGGTTCCTGTGAGTTTAGCAGAGAATAAAGTGACAGAGGGAGTTAAACAAGGTTTCCAGTTAGGCAAATTATATTTAAGGGCTGCGGGACACTGTAGTTGATATTCCCAAGATGAATTACAAGTAAAATGAGGCCAGCCATGACACAATGCAGATGAATTACAGGCACAGCAGAGCCAGCTACAATACAATGCAACACCTTGCAGTAAATTACATGTCACAAAATACTGCACGACAAAAAGGCATAATTGCCATTGAATTGCTCTGACCCCTATAGCACTCTACAGCACTCTGCAATAATTTATTTTGTTTACTGAGAGAGTTGGAATTACAACCTTTGAACTACAAGCTCATTTACAAAAGATCCTTGTCAATCAGTGGGAGGGCGAAGACAAAATACAGGGGTAGGCAAATACAGGGGTATAGCAGCTAGGAGGCATTGTTGAGAGTACATCAGATTAGACATACAGTAATTAATGTTACAGGGTAATATAAACAAAACATCTCAAAATCAAAGTTGTAGGTAACTAATATCAAAGTCGTCGATCTCCTGGCAATAAAGTTAAAAGTGCAATGCCCAACTCAGAACAAGTTTTGAGAGCACATAGGTAGGAATGATATATCTTTGTCAAAGACCCAGAGGGTACATTTAGAAAGGGCCAGAGCAGCCATAGGGGAGGAAAGCTATGTGTTAGTGGGATGAGGGTAAACAGCAGAAGACGAGCCAGGGGCCAGAGCAGCTATAGAGATAGAAGGCTATAGGTTAGTGGGATAGGGAAACAGCAACATTAGGTAGGATTGGTCACAAGGTGGGGTTAAAGGGGGAGGGTGGGGAGGGGAGTGAGAATCAATTAGGTGAGACATAGAATGGGTGGTGGCGGGATGAAGGGTGGTGGGAGCGAGGGGGGAGGGTGTGTGGTGGGGAGGTAGGTTGGGAGATGAAAGGGGAGTAGTGGACCTCATAGCTCCATCTTGTCTGAGTAGGGTGATACTGAACCTAGCCCAGGTCCCAAGTAGGCTAGTTTATACTGCAAGGTACTGATTGCTTCCTTGCTGGCTCTGCTACAGGATCATCACTAAACATGGCATTTCCTCATACTGTACATTGGGAGAGGCAGCCAATAACTCTATAGAGGTCTTCTTGCTCTCTGTATGGTTTACAGGCCAGCAACTGGATTTTGGAAGAGAAATCAAGTGATGGATCATTATAATGAGTTGCGTGTCCATTTTGTTTAAGCTGGTAGTGCATTGGCAACTTATATTTTGCTGTGTGCAACACATATCCCAGTCATGAACAATTTATAATCAGTTCATTCATTTGTTGACCAGGTAATCTTTCTGGAAACAAATTACTTTTACAAGAAAGACCCAGGCCATATGGTACAACAGTATACAAATTATAAAAAAACATCCATTTGCCATAAATGTAAAACAATCTAATATTTTTCGAATAGTATAGAGTCTTAAAGCATTTGAATATATAATTATTAATTTAAAGATCTTTCAGTTTGCTTTTAAAATCTATAGTTCAGTCAGGAAATTGAAAAGATCAGGGAGTTCTAACATTATGCTGTGAAATGGCTGAAGGTGTGGCACCATTTTTGATTTTACATGTCGAATAAGCAATACAATTTTATTTGCTGTTCTAAGATTAACACTTGGTTCATAAAATGTCAACCAACAAACAAGATACTCAGGGACACCATTTAACTTTATCCTGTGGACAAAGTTTGCCCAGATAAAACCACCTCTCTAATCCCAACTAACAAGAAACACACACACCTTCATAATGTGGGAAAAGGCTGATGTTTAATCAACAACTTTAAAACATTCATACATACATGTTATTTTTTTCATTAAAATGTTTCTTTACAATATCACTGATTGTCAGACACATTTATAATTAAATGCATAAGAAATTTCAATTTTCACCCCAGGGCAGCAGACTGATTCAGGCCTTAACAAACGGTCCAACCAGTATTACCACCTTCACATTGCCAATCCATGATCAACAGCAACTAGCAAACCCCCACCAGGCTTGTTCACTCACTGACTAGCCCCAATTATGTCAGATTCCAGACTCGCTAGGCCATAATGGAGCAGTACTGTCCATAGAGGGCTTCATCTGACCTGCCAATCGCCCACTGATGTCCATCATTCTGCCCCACAATTCTAATGCGATAGTGACGTGTTTTTGTGTACACTCTCACAGGGTCACCCTCTTCATATCATTCCACGTTCTTTGTTGCTTTACAGGCCTGATTTATCCACAGCCCCCTTGAACCCTAATAGTCTACTACCAAAGAATTATCCTATCGGCCTGTCCTGTTATAGGGTGGGCAGGAGAGTTACCTGCTCCAGGCAAGAGTCCAGACAAAAGGAGGATGACCCTCTTCAGTCTGGGCCATTTTATTGCTCCATTGACCCTACTTATCTACCCCTGTGGCTAGATTCCAGCCCACTTGTGTGTGAGGTCAATGGTCACTGGCCTGACCTTCCCAGGTTTTTCCAACTTGGAAAGCCATGCCCAGGGAATGGACCAGTGGCCACTGTGCAAGTATCCTCCCAGTGATGCCTGGGAGGGGAAATACCCAGATAAAACCACCTCCACAATCCCAACTAACAAGAAACACACAGACCATCATAATGCAGGAGCAGGCCAGTATTTAATCTACAACTTAAAAGCATTTGTATATGCATAGACTTTTGTTCATTAAAATGTTATTTAACAATATCAGAAATTGTCAGACACATTTAGCAGAAAAAGCATAACAAATTTCAATTTTCACCCTTGGGCAGCAGACAGATTTAGCCCTTAACAAACAGTCCAACAAATATTACAGCCTTCATGTTGCCAATCCATGGTCAAGAGAATCTAGTAAACCCTTACTGGGCCTACTCACTTACTGACTGGCCCACTTATGATGGATTCTGGACATGTTAGGCCATAACAGAGCAGGGCTGCTTGCATAGGGCCTCATCTGCCCTGCTACTCACCCACTGGTGGTCCACCATTTAGCCCCCCTATTGCGAATGTGATAGTGACATGTTTTTGTGTGCAACCCCAGAGGGCCACACCCTTCATAACTTTCCACCCTTCCTGTTCCTTTGGAGGTAGTATACACAGAGGTTTAGGGCTCTGAGCTGTAAAGTTGGAGACCCGGGTTTGAATCCCACAGCCCCCACTTGCATACTGTGTTGCCCTGAGCAATCACTTAACTTCCTTGTGCTCCTAGGTCGCACCTGGAAACAAGCTTTGACTTAGCATGCCTCTCCTGTTTAAATGATTTCCCTTTTTCCTTCTTTCCTTTACTGCCCTGAATCATTTTCCACAAGATTTGAAACATACTTACGTGTCTCCCAAGCAATGCCTGTGGATTAATATCCCATAATGAACATTCCATTACCTCCTTGATGCTGTTATTAAATCATGGCCCACATCAGGCATGTGCACTTCATCCTTATCTTAAGGACTCCTCAATCTGGTGAGTTGTGATGGTGATAGACAATGTGGATCCCTTCAGAGAGACAAAATCAAGGCACCTCTTTATTCACCTCCCTGTGGAACCTGTGCAATGGTCTTGTGGCCTTGACCATCCTCCATTTCTTCCAGGGTATTATTCTGGACCAAGCCAGAGATGGGTTGGATATCTGCTGCCATAGTCACCCCAAATCTGCCATGATTATTCTGACCACATCTATGGAGGACCAGTGACCCAGATTAATTCCACCTAGATTAATAACAAAATCCAGTTAGAGAGAGTTGGGCAAGCCCAGCTTCTTCACCAGTGAGATAAGTTCCTACAGCTGCATACCTCCTTTATTTACTTATTTAAAATGTTGGTAACCAGGAGAGCCACACTGAGTCAAAGCTTGTTTCCAGGTGTGACCCGAGGGAAAAAGGGAGTGGAAATAAGAGAAAAGTCAGGTTTCAATTTTTGCTAGACATGTGTAGTCCAGATTTAGCATAGGAAGCCATCAGTAAAGGAGAAACTAAAGGAGGCAGGCAAGGGGAGAAAGAAATCTTAAGGAGGTGAGGAGAGGGTTACTGATGGCAATTATGAGTCAGATGGATTAGGGAAGATGGAATGTAGAAAGGATGAAAGTTAAGAATGACTAGAACCAAGGTGAGGATACACCACAGCCTTCTCTAGAAAAAACCTTAGATGAGTTCTGTTTGCCTAGCATGCCATCCTGTCATGTGCTCCTCTGATGTATGAATGTCCCAACATCCATATTGTTTTGACCAAGTTCAAGTTTACTGGTACCACAGTATGCATAAAATGTCTTATGTACATGGACAATTAATGCTGCAAGACATTAATACATAAACAGTATTAAAAACAATTAAAAACTGTATACAAAATACACAGTCTTTTAAGCTATAGAAAAGCTATAACTATTTATATTTACTAGAGCAGACCTTCCTGTTTACATTTTGTTTTATTATGCCCTTAAATTGATCTTTAATACTTACATTCCTCTTTCCACAAAATTTCCTAAGGCAAATAATGCCACTTTCAAATCTGTTGATGACAGTTTAAGCAATTTTTCTATAATGCCTTGACCATTCATAAATTTGTAATTTAATATGCTTTATTGCTTTTCAAAAATGGAAAGGGCAATACTAAAAAAAAAAATTAGCAAGATACAATGAGCAAACAAGAGAACCATAGAACCAACACATAAACACAACAATCCCCATAACAGCGTTACCCCTCCTACCACAGAGTGCTGCTCTCTAAAATCATAAACCCCTGTAATACATAAAGATGCAAGAATATAACAATAAAAGGAATAAGGCTAAATTAACAATAAGAAAAAGAAAGTGGGGATCAAGATAAAAATGATAAAATATAAACACTTATTACATTGTTGTTAACCAGGCATACAATAATCCCCACTTCTCCAGAAAAGATTGAGAGTTATGCCAAACATTGGCAATATGTAATTCCACATTCAAGGCACTAAGGGCCTTTGCATGCCATTCTTACCAAGTTGGAGATTTGGCATCTAACCAGTGGTAAAGAAGAACTATATTGGTTGCTGCAGAAATTGGAGCCATATAGCACTTACAATATCCTCAAGTTACACTATACCCTGGTAAAACTCTAGTAAGTAAACTTCTGGAGTAAATATTCTGCTAGATCAAATGCTGGACCCAGCCAAAGTTTAACAGCTGTCCAGAAGGGCATAACCTCACGCAGGTCAATAGAATATGGAGTAATGTACCTTCTTCCTGTTTACATCTGAAGCAGAGGTAAGATCCTTCTTGCTTGATTTATGTAATGTCTGAAGAATAAAATAAAGATTATGCAATATATTATATTGGAGTAATCTATAGTGATCCTGTTTTATATACTCGTAAAAATCTGTCCGATCCTTGTGCCATTCTAAGGGAGCCCAGTTAAGATGGGGAGCATTTTGCCAATAATAGCAAATTCTCAGTAGGGTCAGTGGGTCCTTGGATTGAAAAATGGCATAAAGTTGGGAAATGACGGGGAGAATGTGCAGCCTGGAGCAGTTCCTCAAAAATATGTAATCCTAAGTCAGTCCATGGAGGGGGACTTAGATGGGATGCCAACGCCTGAAAAATTTGAAGATATTTAAACAAGTGTATGTGTGGGATAGGTTTTTTTTTTTATTTAGTTTAACCAGGTATAGTACACTAAGCTGAAAGCTTTTTTACAGGAGCAACCTGGGAGCACAAGGAGGTTAAGTGATTTGCTCAGGGTCACACAGTATGCAAGTGGAAGCTGTGGGATTCAAACCCTGCTGGATGTCACCAGATTTGCAGCTCAGATCTTTAGACCACTGCGCTATACTGCCTCAATTATATCTGGTTTGCAGGGGAAGGAAAATCAAGTAGTTTATCTATGGAAGGAATTGTAGTCACCGATGTAGTTGCACCCAGCAGAAGAAAATTACCTGGACTAGGTCAATGGGCGATTTTAAAATTAGAGGTAAGAAAAATGGGTTAGACAAGGCTATGGGTGGCTGAAAGCCAGAAAGATTTAACAAATTGGGCATGGGCTTATACGGACCAATATATAGGATTCTGTTTCAAAGTAATAGGGAGAGAAGCAGGAGAGAGCAATAACAAAGCCAAAAGCTGGATGTTGTGACCCCCTGCATAAAGCACTTTCAAGGCTTTCAAGGATACAGACATAGACAGGATAGAGACAGTCCAGAGGAGGGGAACTAAAATAGTGGCGGGTCTGCAACAAAAGCCATACAAGGAGAGACTAAAGGAGCTTAATATGTATACCCTTGAGGAAATGACGGAGAGGAGGACATGATAGAAACTTTTAAGTACCTCAGTGGAATCAACAAAGTCCAAGAGGGTAGCATCTTTCAGAAAAAGAGATGTGAAAGAATAAGGGGACACAATTTAATGAAAGAGGGATTGGTTCAGGGGCAATGTGAGGAAGTATTTTTTCACAGAGAGGGTGGTGGACGTATGGAACAGCCTTCCTGAGGAAGTTGTGGGGTCTAAAACTGTGGGAGAATTCAAGAATACATGAGACAGACATAACGCAATTCTTGTGGGGGGTAAGAAGAAATAGGCAGTTGGTTAACTAGGATCTGCAGTAACCCGTGAAGTGGGCACATGAGAAAGGGCGCCGTCCATTATAACAACACCTTCCCCGCACAATCCACTCATGTTGAAGGACAGGTAGGGCGACCAGATGAAGGGGTGGGCCAACTAGGCAACAGGATGTCACTATACGTACATGCACAGGGGGTGGGTGGGAGCGAGCACGAGCATGGGCAGGAGGGGGTGGAGAGGCTGTAGGGAGTGGTGCTGTGGTTGCCGGTCGAGACTGCGTTGTGGCATTAGGGATTGGCTAGTGCTTGGGGGGCTGAGATACGTGTCGTGTCCACAGGGTGCTGAGTGCGATTTTAGCCTAGCCCAGCCTGAACCTTTATTTTACTGCTTTCACCCCCCCGACATGCACCCCTGGAATTGAGAATCCTTAAGTAGGGGGGGGGGGCAAAGCCCTTCATGAGGGGTGGAGGGGCACAGCCTTCCCACAGAAAGCAGTAAAAATATGTCCTGGCGCCATTGTGCTGGTGCGCCAGGGTTGTGAGAATGCTGAAAATGTGTTTGGCACTCTGACTGAGCGATAATGGTGATCGCCTTTAGGCAATCACCATTATCACATAGACCCAGGATCTGCAGCTTATCCCGTAGGTAGGGAAATGAGCAGACTAGGTGGGCCAAGTGGTCCTTATCTGCCATCAAAGTCTATGTTTCTATGTTTCTATGTAACCACGGTGGTTTATAGGGATCGTTCTGTACTTCTTGGGTAGTTAGGCCCCATTTAAAAAATTTATAACCATGAAAAGCTGTATAGTAAAAATAGAAGTTTGGGAGATAGAGGCCCCCACATTTTTTAGGATAGGCCAGTTTTATGTAAGCCCTCTGGATAGATTTACCCTGCCATAAAAATGACTTGAGTTAAGATATGCCTGAAGTTTTCAAAATCAATCTTGTGATAAAATAATATTTTGCATCCCAAAGGAATACAAGTTACTTGGTAAGATATTCATTTCAATCACATTGATAAGTCCCCATATGGACAGGGGAAAGACCATCCATCTATGCAGATCTTATTTAATGGAGCTTAAAAGGGAAATTAGATTAAGGTTTTTAAGGACAGAATGGTGTAATATATAAACCAAGGTATTTAAGTGCCTTCAATTCCAATGAAACCCCAAGTGAGTAATGTCCTGTTTAGAAACAGATGAGTTTAAAGATAAAACACATAGTAATCTTGGCTAGAGCAGCAGGAATAGAAGTATCAGGGTAGGATAAGTGTAACAAAATGTCATCTGCATAGGCAGAGAGTTGGTATTCCATTTGTTGAATTCAAGTGCCCTGACTGGCCAGATTTCTATTTTGTCTCAAAAGCAAAGGCTCTAAACAGAGATTAAAGAGTAGCTGTGTCATAGTGCAGCCTTGTCTGGTTCCTGAAGTAATTGAAAAAGTTTCAGAAAGAACACCATTACAGAATAATGAAGCTGTGGGTTGAGGGTAGAGAATTTGGACCCACTGAATGAGAATTTGAACACATTGAATAAGTCAGAAGAAATATGATACACCCTAAGATTTCAAATAAGAAGGGCCATGACACTCAGTCAAAAGCTTTCTCGGAGTCCAGGGAAACCAGGGCTGCATAGGTCCTGGTCTCCCTGGAGGCTGGGATTAAGTGAAAATGTTTACGAGTATGATCACTCAAAACTCAACCTTTCATAAAGCTGATTTGCACTGGGCTAATTAAATGGGACCAGACCTCTTCTAATCTATGGGCCAGGATTTAGGGGAGTATTTTAAAATCAGTATTAATAACAGAGTTAGGGCAGTAGCTAGATAGAAAGAATTCACCCTTCCCAGGTTTAAGAAAAATTATATAGGCTTGTGTATTGGAAAAAGCAGTAAAATACTGAGAGTGGATATAATCAAAGATATCTACTAATATAGGGGTAAGTTTGTTAACATACTGAATGTCTTATAAAAATTAACCGAGAAACATTCTGGTGCTGGTGCTCTCTCAAGTTGCAGAGAGGTAATAGCCCAACAGACCTTAGCTGGAGTAATAATGGGGCCTTGAAGCAAGGCACTTTGATCATCAGAGAGTCATAGTAACGGGGTTGTTTGTATATACTCAGGCATAGCAGTTTGATGGTGGGGATCCAGCAGTATAATGTGGGTAGTGGTGCAATGCAGTGGCTGCGGGGCATCTGTATACAGGCAGACCTTCTGGATGCTGAGGTGCTGCCCTATCTGCAGACATCTCTCTAGACTGCAGGATGAGGTTGCCAGACTCAGAGTGGAAGTAAACTGGGTCAGGAGTACCTTCGTCCCTATCCAGAGACCACCCAGTTCAACACTGCTGCCTCAAAGGATACCAAGAACAAGGAGCACTTGGATGATGGTAGGCTTAGGGAGGGTTAGGGTGATCAGGCAGAGGCACATCCCAAATCCTATTCCACTCCAGAACTCATATGCTACACTGGAAAATGGTGACAACCAAACAGAGGTACCCAGAGAAGTGGAAGGGAAGGATGTGGAGGTCAACGGAGGAGGTGACCTCAGTGGGGAGAACAGTGTATCCCAGAGAAGGAGGAAGCAAATCCTGGTGGGGGACACTATCATAAGAGGGATCCAGCTTGGAACACATGAAGGAGAGGACAGGGAGATGAGCTGCCTACCAGGTGCCACAGCATGGAGGGATGGGAGGAAGATCCCGGGAATCGTCGGGAAGGCAAGATGGGAGAGTGAGCTGGATGTCATTATCCACATAGGTACTAATGACCTGGCAAACAGGGAGCCTAAGAAAGTTCAGGAAGAGTTTAGAAATTTGGGGAGGGGTCTCAAACAAGTAGCTACATCTGTCACCTTCTCGGAAGTACAACCTGTGAGAGGCATGGGACAGCATAGGGGTGCATACACAAGGAACTGTAACGCATGGTTGAAGAACTGGTACTGCAAGGAAGGGTTTAGATCCATTGGTGACTGGGGACCCACCTGGAGGGATGGGGGCTTGTTCAAGCCTGACGGTCTGCATTCATCCTGAAGGGGAATCCAAGCATTCAATGATAAGTTTAAATGCTACATGGACAAGCATTTAAACTAGCCAAGGGGGTGGCAGGCCAGAAAGGAGGGTACCTAGCTGCCCACCCCACCCCCCACAGCTAACAGTGGAGCCAGTGAACAGGAGGAGGGGATATCTCTACAAAGCAGTGTGCAAAAGATGAAGTTAAGCACCCAAGGTGTGGATAGGCAGAAAGGGGGAAAAATTCAACAGAAGGGTAGACAGCAGGGAGAACCAGGGATAAAGGACAACCAGGCAAGGGTCTGGTGTAGAACAACTAAACAGTCCATGGAGTTCACATCATGTAAAGTTAAGAGTACCAATGCCAGGAGCCTTATCAACAAGGTGGAGGATCTGGAGGATGCCATGGTGCAGTCAGACCTGGACATTGTGGCCATCACAGAGACCTGATGTACTGATAACCACAACTGAGAGATGGCCATACCCAACTACAACATATTCAGAAGAGACAGGGCAGGCAGGAAGGGAGGAGGAGTGGCACTTTATGTGAAAGATGGCATAAAGGACACAGAGATCCAGGAGGAACAAATGGGGGAATAGATACTGTGGGTTAAACTGGAAAGGAAAATGAGATCAGCCATCCACACAGGGGTGGTCTACAGACCACCAGCACAGGAGGAAGAAACAGATAGGGAGTTAATGCTTGCCATCGAAAAGATGGCAGCCAAGGGGGAGGTGGTGCTGGTAGGAGACTTCAGTATTCCAGACATGGACTGGAGTTTCCCAGCAGCAGCATCAACCAAGAGCAGATTATTCCTGTACTCCCTTCAAGGTGCCTTCCTTAAGCAACTGGTCATGGAACCAACTTGGCAAAGGTAATACTGGACCTCGTGCTCATGATTGGGGGAACATGTGATAGGGGTAACAGTGGGGGAGCACCTGGGGAACAGTAACCACCAGCCACTGTGGTTTGAATCATGGAAGGAGCAGAACCAAACTGCACAAAAACACGTATCCTGGATTTTAGGAGGGCAGACTTTGGGAAAATGGGGACATGCTTGAAAGATACAAAAATGGGAATGGGGGGTGGAATCAGGGGTGCAGAAACAGTGGGCAATATTTAAAACAGGGATTACAAGAGCAAGAGAATTATGCATTAAGCAGGTTAGCAAGGGGAAAAGGAAGACGAGGCCATTATAGTTTTCTAAGGAGGTAGCAGAGAAAGTGAAAGCAAGAAATATTGCATTCAGGCAATACAAAAAGACATAGGCAGAAGGAGATAGGTAGAAGTACCAGGAGAAGCAAAGGCAAGCAGGGAAGTCAATAAGGAAGCCAAAGCTCAGACAGAAGAGTGCATCACAAAATCAGTGGGTAGAGGGGATAAAACCTTTTTCAGGTACAAAAGTGAAAAAAGAAGGGCAAAGGGAGGGATAGTGAGACTGAAGGGGGAGGATGGGGACCACGTGGAGGATGACAACAGTAAAGTTGACATACTTAACAGATATTTCTGCTCAGTCTTTACTGAGGAAGAGGAGGGTAATGGGCCTGAAGAGAGTATAAGGGGAAGGAATGGTGCAGAGATGGACACAAGTCCCTTTACACGGGAAAGGGTCGTAAAGGAACTGGAAGGAATAAGAGTCGATAAAGCAATGGGGCCAGATGGGGTTCACCCCAGGGTCCTAAAGGAACTAAGAGAGGTGGTGACTGAACCTCTGGCAATCCTGTTTAGCCAGTCACTGGTAACAGGGAAGGTACCCAGAGACTGGAGGACTGCAGATGTAGTCCCTTTATGCAAAAGTAGGAACAAAGAGAAAGTGGGGAACTACAGACCAGTCAGCCTGACCTCGATAGTGGGGTAGATCATAGAAGCACTACTGAAGGAGAGATTGGTGAAACATCTGGTTGCCAATGGACTACAGGACCCAAGGCAGAATGGTTTCACCAGGGGGAGGTCATGCCAGACCAACCTCATTGAATTTTTCAATTGGGTAACAAGGGAGGTGGATCAGAGTAGGGCAGTGGACATGGCCTATCTGGACTTCAGCAAGGCCTTTGACACTGTACCACATAGAAGGCTATTAAACAAACTGGGTAATATGGGAGTAGTCAGGACAATAGTGCAGTGGGTGGGTAATTGGCTAGGTGGCAGAACACAGAGGGTGGTGGTAAATGGCTGTCACTCCACAGAGGGAAGAGTGACCAGTGGTGTACCACAGGGATCAGTCCTGGGACCTGTCCTATTCAACATCTTCATCAGCGACACTGCGCAGGACCTAGAAGGCAGAATTTCCCTGTTCACTGATGATACAAAGCTCTTTCACAGAGTGGACATGCCAGAGGATGTAGACAGAATAAGGCGGGACCTGCAGAAGTTTGATTAATGGTCAAGGGTTTGGCAGTTGAAATTCAATGCAAATAAGTGCAAGATAATGCATGTGGGGCACAAAAACCCTGGAACAACATATCAGTTGGGGGTTGAGGATATAACATGCACCAAGCAGGAAACTGACCTTGGGGTTATCATCTCTAATGACCTCAAGGTAGGGAAACAGTACGACAAGGCATCAGATAAAGCAAATAGGATGCTGGGATACATAGGCAGGGGCATCACCAGCAGGAAAAGGAAGGTCATAATTCCACTGTACAATACATTAGTGAGGCCCCACCTGGAGTACAGTGTACAACTCTGGAGACCTTACCTACTTAAGGACATAGACAGGGTAGAGAAGGTTCAAAGAAGGGCAACAAAGATGGTACAGGGATTGCATCGTAAGTCCTATGAGAACAGACTGAAGGACTTGAATATGTACTCCCTGGAGAAGAGGAGGGATAGAGGGGATATGATAGAGACATACAAGTACCTTACAGGGAGGAACAGGGTGCTGGAATGCACTATTTTCAAACGACTAGAGGGCACTGGATGAAGTTGGAGGGAGGGAGATTCAGAGGGAAAGTGAGGAAGAATTTCTTCATAGAAAGGGTGGTGGACAAGTGGGGCTGAAACAATCACGGGATTTAAGAATGCATGGGATAGACACAAGGGAATTCTGGAGGTCAGGGGTTAGGGGCAACAGAGTTTTAGAAAAATTTAAAGGGAACTTAAAATCTCAAATGGACAGACTGGGTGGGTCATAGGCCCTTATCTGCCAACAGTGTCTACGTATCTATGTATCTGTGTACACTTACAGTACATTCTAAAAACCCCTACAATTTCACAAGGTTTAGTAATAAAATCTGATGACTTATCCATTTGGAGACCACAGACTGCCTGTAAAGATTCCTGCTGCCATAACTGTAAGGCTAATAATTTCCCTGTCTTCTCCCCATGCTCCAAATATTTCACCTTTATCTGAAAAAAAAAAGTTTGGCTTGCTCATTCAATAAAGTGAGGTACTGGGAGCGAAGAGAGTTAAGAGTTATCCATGTTTACTTGACCATTCATAACTTTAATAATTGGATGAATCCATGTTTTCCTTTCCCTTCTCAGTTTACAGCATTGAAAAAGAATACGAGGTACAGTTAACCTTATATTGTCATCACAAATGCATTGTCCTAGGGAGTAAGCTACTAGGAGGACCTTTCCATGACTTAGTTAAAATTTCAAATCTGTGTTTACAAATTACTTTTCTATGTAAAGCATTCTCACAAAATAATAGATTCTCCTGTCATAAAGTTATTTTTAATTTCTTTCAATATATTGAGTTCCCAAGAGTCATGAACTGCTGCAAAATCTTTTTGTACCACAACATCAATTATTATGTTTGCTTGCATGCATGTGCAAGAAACATAGTGCCACCATACAAGAATTCATAGGTGTGCCTCTCCCACTTCCAATGCCCTGGTCCATTTTGCAGGTGCGGCTGCACCACGCCAATGACTGTCTGAGCTGTCTATGACAGCGTTGAGATGCAGTGGCGTACAGTTCAAAGGAAAATACAGCCACAATCAGCGGTGGTAATGTGAAGGCAATTTGCATACTGCCAATGGTAGTATGCAAATTGCCTACACATACGTCTTCACTGCATCTGAACTGTCATAGACAGTTCGTCGACGCCCTCCCACACTTACGTAGCATGCTGGGAGCCCACGCCAGTGTGCTCATGCGCTCCCCTCCACCTACATGCACTGTATGACCGACGGAGGTGCCCAATCCCCCATCGGCTCCACTGCCCCCCCCAAACTGACCTCTAGGTGCCAAGCTGGGTGCCCTCCCCAGCGTGGCAAACATTGGTATGGCCGACATGAGTGTCCAATCCCCCGTCAGCTCCACTGCCCCCCCCAAAAAAATAATCATTCAGCTGCCACGCTGGGAGCCCACCCCAGCATGGCAAAAGTCGGTATGGCTGACAGGGGTGCCCAATCCCCCGTCAGATCCACTACCACCCCTCAGAAATAAGCTTTTAGCTGCCACACTACGAGCCCACCCCAGTGTGGCAAATGTCTTGCGTCGTCTTCCTGCAGTAGAAAAAAAAACTATAAAGATCCCTCGTTGACTGTCTTTGCTGCCCCCCAACCTGCGCCCACCTCTGAGCACCCACCTCCCACACACTCCATCACCCCATACTTGCCTCCAGAGCCCAGCGCAATGATCTTCAGTGGACCAGGAACACATCTACACTCTTCAAAGCTGACTGCAAACTGAAGAAATGCCGGTAAGCTGTATAATGGCATAAATGTGTGTTTTTAAACATTGGTGCATATCTCAGCCATTTGGGGGAATTTATTCACCAAATTTTCAACATGGGGTTCTTGAGGCCCCACCTTATGAACTCAGTCACTGACATTTTGTTATTTGGTCCCGAAAGGTGATTTCGTGGTCACTGCGCGGAACCACCTTTCGGGACTGGGTAACAAAACGACAGTGGCACAGTTCATGAAGCAGGCCCCTCCAAAACCATAAGTTGAAAATTTGGTGAAAAAATTCCCAAAAATGACTGTTACGAGCATGCATTGCGCAATTCCTATACATGCTAGTAAGTTTGTGAATTTTTAATATTTTCACTCCAGATTTTCAACATTGCCATTTTACCACACCTCCTTATGAGTGGTACAGCTGTCATTTTTCACATCTCGCCCAAAATGTGTTTTCACGCATGTAGTGCACAATGGCACAGTTGGTGTGCAAAATCAATGTTTGGGACAGATTAAGAAAATCACAGTGACACTGTTCATGAGCAGAGGTCTTAAAATGGCTATGTTAAAAATTTGGTGACAAATGACCATAAAAAGACTGTGTTATGAGTGAGCATTGCGCAGTTTCCACGCACCCTAGTAAGTTCATGAATTTGTAATACTTTCAGTCCAGATTTTCAACACTGGCATTTTTGCACACCTCCCTATGAACAGTACAGCTGTCATTTTTCACACCATGGCCGAAATGTGTTTTCACACTTCCGACGCAGAAATGAGAGGTCACTGTGGGAAATCACTCTTCGGAACAGATTAATAAAATCACAGTGATACTGTTCATGAGAAGAGGTCCCAAAATGCCTGTTTTGACAATCTGCTGTAAAAAAATCCCCAAGCTAATTACATCACGGGTGTGCATTGCACAGTTTCTACGCACGCTCGTGACTTCACCAGTTTTTTTATATTTGCACTGCAGATTTTCAACATTTCCATTTTTTACACCTCCCCATGAACAGTATGGCTGTCATTTTTCACATCCTGTTCAAAATGTGTTTTCGCACCTGTGGTGCCAAATGGCATAGTCACTGTGCAAAATCAGCTTTCGGCTGACAAACTGATCAGTAGTTCTGTTCTGCAGCAGACCTCATAATACCTTCTGAGGCAGTATGTATTTTGCACTTTTAAACTTAAATGAAAGGATTTTTTTCACATTTTTGAACAAGTCTTTTGTGTGTCTGTGACTGCGGGTATTTACTTCTATTCTTGATATTACAAACTGATATTGCCACTGTTTATAAGGTGGGGTCACAAAAAACATGTTGAAAATTTGGACATACCTGAGGTGCATAGGTTTCAACCATAATGCCCCACCCTATAGAGGCTGACAGGCATCAGGGGTGTGACTTGGGATTGTCATCTGTAATGCTCATACCATTCCACCCCCACCCACACCCTGCAGCCAGTGAGAGGCATTGAGGTGTGCCTTGGACTCTTTGGCCCCAAAGTTCACCACATTTTTCTATACTGCGCCCATCTCACCATATTCCTGATGGAATGGGGTGAGCATAAGGCCCAAACACCCGAAGGCACACCATGACACCTGTCGGTGTCTGCAGAGTAGGGTTTGGTGAAATGGTGTGGCTGTTATGCCTGACGACCCAAAGGCACACCCCAATGCCTGTCAGTCTCTACAGGGTGGTGGTGGGGTTGGCTTCAGTTAAATACTTCACTGCCATTCCTACTATGCATCTTTCTCACTCCTACACTGTCAATGCCAATGCAAGCAAGCAAACATTCAGCATTGACAAATGCTTCTTTGTGATACTGCTTTCACAAAGTTGTTATTAATCGCCCTGTGGTTAAGAGACGCAATTGTTATCTAGCCCATATATACTGTGCACCAAATTTAATCTGTCACACCATGTCTGCTTCTTTATTGTTTTGCCTCTGCTCAACTGTTACATAATAGGCTGTCTGCTGGGGCCAGTATTATCTTCATCCAAAATGCTATATTTATTTCCATGACTCTTGGGTACATGGTCAAGGTTCCTGTCTCAAATAACAGCATTTGAGGTTGATCTTGGCATACCCCATTTACCACACCAATACATCACAGCTTTTTTGTGGAGATAACCCAGCTGAGTTCCAGTTGCCCAACATGCTTCTCTGTCAGACGCTCTACTGATGTGTGAATATCCCTGCATCCATATTGCTTTGACCATAGAAACCAGATCTGTTATAGTAATCAAAAAATAGTTAGCTTCATGCCCAGCGCTTCCCCCAGTGGTAACAGGCCTGACATAGCACCCTTTTCTTCCGATTCAGACATCATCACTAATCTCACTACCCACTCTTCTTCTGGTGAACTCCTCATCCTCGGAGATCTCAATATAAATTGGCTTTCCAGCACACAATCCAAACTTTGTAACCACATCTCCTCCCTGAATCTCACTCAGTTTATCTCTGACCCACCCCCTTTAAACCACAAATCAGGTAAGCATTCTCTAATTGATTGGGTGTTATCATCTCACCCCCACCAGGTAGTTATATCAGGAATCCTGCCAGATGCACTTAGTGACCATCACATGGTCTACTGCATGTGTAAAATCCATCGCACCAAAGCACCGCAAAATATCCTCCACTTTCGCTCTTTTAGGTCACTTGACTTGACACTCCTCCATGAGGAACTTGTAGGTACTGACTGGTCTCCAATAGCAAATGACGCTTCTGTCGACTCAGCTTTGGCCTACTTCAAAGCCCAGTTCTTGAACGTTTGGGATCGGCACGCTTCAATAAGAAAAAGCTGAGTCCGGGGATCCCTTCTCCCTTGGGTGACAGCAAATGTCTGGCCTGTCAGTGTACTCATGACCAAGCATGGCAGACTTACAAGACCTCTGGTATTCTTGTTGATTTGCTAAAATATCCCTCCCTATGGAATGCCTGCACTAGAGCTATCAGACTTGCCAAAAAAGAATATTTCTCCTCCTTCTTCCAGGGGAACCTTAACACCCCCTCCAGATTTTGGAAGGTAGTTCATGCCTTTTTCTCCACACTTGCCCAATCCTCTCCCCCACTCTTAAAAACAGGTAATACTGCTATCTCTGACCACACTTCTGCAGCTATTGAATTCAACGCCTTCTTCACCACCTGTGCTTCTTCCCTTCTTGCTTCACTATCCCCTCAATTTCCACCCCGACAGCACCTTCCGCTCCTTCTACATCCTGACCACTCTGTTTCTCCTTCTCACCAGTTTCCACCAATGGCACCCTAAATGCTCTGCTAGCCCATAACCCCCATAAAGGCAAAAGTCTGGATGGGCTTGATCCTAAGTTTCTGTACCTCTCTGTCCACACCATTGCTCTTCCACTTACTTACCTCCTGAACCTCTCCTTCTCACTGTGTACTGTCCCTGATGCTTGGAAGCTTGTCACTGTTGTTCTTCTTTCCAAGGGCAGTGATTCTTCTTTTCCAGGTAATTACCACCTGATATCCCTACTCCCAATTCTTGCAAAGCTCCAAGAGCTCCTGGTACTGGCTCAACTTACTACATTCCATGCCTCCACCTCCTTCTTCATCCCGTTCCAGTCTGGTTTTCACAAGTCACATTCCACCATGATCTCCCTGCTCTGGCTCACTGACTCCATTCTCTCTGGCATAGATCAGGGCCATATCACCTCTGCCATCTTTGTCGATTTGGCCAAAGCTTTCGACAATGTTGCCCACACCCTGCTCCTCTCCAAGTTGGCTGCAACTGGTCCCTCTGAGAACTCCATTAGCAGGTTTAGTTCTTATCTTATGGGTAGGTCCCAATCAGATAGGGTAGGTAACTTCATCGCCCCCCCATCAACACTGGTGTCCCTCAAGTACAGTACTTGGACGATTTCTCTTCTTGATATTTCTGAGTGACTTACCCTCTGCCTGCTCATCAGGAGATATCCACATGTACATAGATTATACTGTTTTGTTTTCACTGGTACCTCCCTCCTCAGGTGTGGCAACCAGCCTTCAACTGGCTTTTCACAATGTTCAACATTGGTTCCGTCGTAACCAACTGTTCCTCAATGCCAAAAAGATCATCTCTATGACTTTTTGCACCAGGCAAAGGCTCTCCAGGCTTACAGCCACCCCTACTATCCATATTGTTGGTGGGTCCCCATTGGCAGACATCTCCTCCTTTAAATACCTCTGGCTCTGGTTCAATAGGAACCTTGACTTCTCTTGATATGTGGTTGCTTGTCAAAACAAGCTTCATCACAAACTTGGAGCTCTTTACAGACACAGTGGCTGTACCCCCTCATTCAGGTCTGCCATGAAATTGTCCAGAAGATGATCCTCCCAATTTATGATTTTGGAGACATTGTCTACAGTGTCTCCCCTAAGACCACCCTTGCAAGACTGGACACTCCAGTCAACTCCTTATGTCACGTTGCCCTAAATTGTCTGCCATGTACACACCACTGCAACTTCTACACTGCTCTCTCCTTCCCATCTCTTGAGGCCAGATGCCTTGCTCATTGTGTTTCACTAGTTGGTAAGTTCTGGTTTCACTCCCTTCTATCCTACCTTAACACTCTTTTCTACCCCCTCTTCTATCTCCTATTCCCTCCAAACTCCACTCATAGGACTCTCGCCCTCCCTGCCCAAAGCTCCAATGCTGGTAGGGCCACTTCTCCTACCATTTTCCTAATCTCTGGAACTCGGTCCCCTTAGAGAACTGCTCTGCCCCTTCCACTAGTTCATTGTCTTGACTTCTCCAGAAATATATTTCCCCATCCTGCAACTGCTCCTGACCCTTACTTCCTTCACTACTTTATCCCTTTTTCTTACTATCTATCTTGATTCTATCTACCCTAGCTCCCTCCCTAATTTTAATTTCCCTTACCCTCCCCCACACTGTTTTATGTGGCTGTACATTTTTATGTAGGTGTATGTTTTCTATATTAAATATGTGTTTTTATATGTACTATAGGTGTATATATATATATATATATATATATATATATATATATATATATACTGTATATATATTTATATATATATATTAGAGGCAAAAAATGCCATTTAATGCATCAGCTAGGATTGTTCCACAGCGACAAAAGTGAGGAAATTGTGTTAGTGTTGAAAACCCCCTTGGACCCCCCACAGCCCACCTCCTAAATGGCATCATGGTGCACCATGGGGTCATCGGCCCTAACTCACACCCATCACATGTGTAAAGAATCTGAAGTGTAGAAAATGGGGTGAGAGTTAGGACCCGACACCCATGGCTTTGCACCACAATGCCGGTTGGGGTGGTGGGATGGGGTCAAGGGGTTTCAACGCTTACACCGAATTTCCTTGCTTTTGTCACTGTGGAACAACACTAACTGATGCATTAAATGGAGTTTTATGCCTCTAATTTCCCTTCTTTTTTAGAATTATGATGAGAAATAATGAATGTAATTCCATGGCGGGGTCCTGCGCTCCCACCATGTGATGTCTTGTGACATAGTAACAGGAACAGCAATGCAAACAGAAGCACCAACAGTGGCACACATGGTAATGGAAATGTAAATGGTAAAGGAAACGTTAATGGAAACGCAAGCACAAAGTGAACAGTGATACAAACGGACATTGAAGTGCATATAAAAACTCAACTGGTAATGCAAAAAGTGATGGCAGCAGTATTTAAAATGGAAATGTTAAGTGTCACAGCAAAAAGAACATGAAGAGGAACAGAAACGGAAATGCAAATGCAAGTGCACACGTAAACGCAAACTGTAACATGCACAGGCATCGTACCGGAATTGTAAATACAAATGGTAAAGATAACAGAAAGAATAATTCCAAAAGAAACAGAAATGGAAACGGGAACAGAAGCACGTATGAAAATGCAAACCGAAACACGCACGGGCACAGTACTGCAATTGTAAATGCAAGTGGTAATGGTAACAGCAATAATAACACCAAAGCAAACAGAAATGCAAAAGGAAATGCAAGCACATATGGAAACGCAAACCGTAATGTGCACGGGCACAGTAAAGAAATTGCAAATGCAAATGGTAACAGTAACAGTAACAGCAAGGAAGGCGCAAAATGAAAGAGAAATGCAAATGAAAGGGCTGCCATAAACAGAAATGGCAATGCGCATGGTGACACAAAGAGAAACAGTAGTGTAAATGCAAATGGTAACAGTAACAAAAACGCAGGAGCAAATGACAACGCAAAAGGTAATGCACAGGGTAGCGTACATGGGAACGTAAATGCAAACGGGGACAAAAACGCAAGTTGAAACAGTAACTTCAACAGTAACGGAAGTGCACACCCTGTTTTTGCTGAACAGGTGCATAGAAAAACACAGTGTGTATAAAGAATGTATGCATTGTAATGGACATCGAAGCTGAAAACGAGCATTGGAAGTACTTAATTGCTAATATCTCAGCAACTGCACAACGTAGAAAAAAAATGAAAATTTCACAAAAATCATGATTTTTCTGGCTAGGATTTTGCTATTATACAGCCCATAGGACTATGCAATACGCAACAATAAATCTGTATCTCGCATCGTTTTCGAGATACGAGCCCCAAAATGCACGGTGTATGCTACCGTGTTAGTCTATGGGAAAAAATGCCAACTTTGGAGTACCGCAACTTGCAGCCATGCAACATTTTTTCACCAAACCACCAAAAGGCACATCTGTGAGATGTTGGCTGTGTTGGCTGTGTTCCCTCCAAATTTCAGGCCAAAAGACCTAACCATTCTTTTGCAGCAAGGTGGCAAAGAACTCCTGTCATTTTGGCCACAGTGCTGCAAAGTACTTTTGTGAATTGTGAAAGCTTTCGCACAAATTTGTGAAAGTGTCGTGAGCATGAAAGTGCTTTGCGAAAGTACTTTTTCCAGAACTTTGAAAAACATATTTCTGTGGTGTTTAACCCCAAAATAAAGACATGGCTAGCATCCTCATGCTCCGATTAGGTGAACACAAAAATGATTGTGTCCCTAGATGGTCCCAATTTTAAATGCCAAGCATTTTTATGATCACCAACTGAAAACAAAATGGTGGATTTGCGAAAGTACTAGGGCCATTTGCGACAGTAAAAAGTGCATTTGCAAAAGTGTCGCACTTTTTGTTAACTTTTCCCATTGACTTATAATGGGAACTTGTTTTTTGAATAACTTTTGAACCGTTCAACATTTTTTCATGAAATCTTCAAAAGGCACATTGGGCACCATGGCTGAATGTTTCCTGAAGTTTGCGGACCACTCGCGCAAACCGTGCAACCTGTAGGCGAGAGCAAAGAAATCGCACAAAAGCGTAATTGCGCAGTTGGTTGTCGCTTCATAACTCTGCAGCCTTACATCCGACTGGTACAAAACTTGGCAGATCCCAAGACCTATCATGCCCAATCGTGCATACCAAATTTCAGGCAAATCTGTTGAATGGTGGCAAAGTTATTAAGGTGCAAAATTTGACCCTTTAACCTTAAAAGTGCTACTCAACCCTAACTATGGTAGCACTACTGTGTTACCATAATATATATATATATATATATATATATATATATATATATATATATATATATACTTACATGATTACTTGCAGGCATAGATGTGTCTGAGTTCATTCTGGTTCATGCACTTTATTGTTTCTTTTTTTTTGTATTGTTATATCCTTCATGCTCAACTTTATTTTGTATGATTTTGTTACATTTTTCTATTCATTATATTTTGCACTCTGCTATGTTTACTGTATCTCATTCTCCCCTTACCCCATGACACTTCTGGAAATGAGCTCTTTGTGGCTTATATTGTCTTTCCTGGTGCAACGTTTCAAATAAATAAATAAACCCCTATAATCCTCTGACATCCACCTGCCAATATCTTTTATCTTCTGCTCCTGATGACCTAACTGGTCTTCCTCAGTGGCAGCCCCAGTCCTAAATGAGTGGGTGTTTTATTCACTCAGGTCCCTAGCCATAGCTGAATACCTTTCCTAAGAACTTCTGCAAACTGATACCTAGTCACTGGCTGCCCATTACTGTGGATAAATAAATCTCCATTGCCCTGTGGCCTATGTACTAAGTAGTCATCAGCCAGCTTCCAGGGGCATAGCCTATGCCCCATTATCTTAAACAAAGTCACCTGTTGGGTTGGTCACAGTTGATTAGTCTTTGACTAGCACAATGACATCACCATGCAATCTGCTAGCAGTCTCACATCACTGACCTAGGACCTGGATGTTATTACCCACTACAGCTTTAGAGTCAATCATTATCTCTGACACCTGAAAAGCACCAAAAAAAAGGCACATGCAAAAAGAGCCCTGAAAAGCCATGTCTCATCCACTGTTGAGCACACATAGCCCAAGCAACCATTCAGTAAAATACTATCTACTGGTTTCCCAGCATCCTACCAATTTCACCTCATCTGTGTCCAATCATCAACCATTTTCTGGATTATGAATGACACTGTCACATCCCTTAAGCCATACATTTTTGCAAAAAAGCCTATTCCAGAAAATGGCTACAAGCCTCCAAGGCAGCACATGAGATGGCACAACCCATTGGCATGGCCACGTTCCAATAATATTGGCATTCGAAGAAAAACCCTAACAGATCAAAATTACTTAGCCTGACTGGTAACAAGAGGAAGGCCAACTCTATGTGACTCCTAGCCATCAAGGTAACCATGCCCACCTGCAGCATAAATCTGACTACACATCTAAGGAAGCATAGGCAACTGCACTGTCCTCTGCACTGATGTGATCATTCACCCTTAGAATAGGACAAAGGGTGTATCAGCCTGAACTTTCATGGCATCTTTTTGGGAAATGCCCCCAAAGGTGAAACCCTAGGTGGGTCCTTAGGTGACTTGTCAAAAGGGCCAGCCACTTGCCCTGCTTCTGTTTCCTTTTGTAACTTGATTGCTACAGCATGCCTCAGGGGGTGCACTGATTTGAGGCTAGAAGCTGTGGTGGACACCCATGGGCCCTGGTACAGGAAAACCATTTTTGAAACCATTTTCCAAATACCATACATTGGTACCTTAGGGGTAGAGGTCAAGCTAAGGTTGGAGGTGGTCAGGGTTTATGAGGGACATTGCCAGCCTTCTGGGCTCCCTTGTCCCCTTGCTTGCCATTGCTAGTCTTTTGTCCCTCACCTTTGCTATGCTTGCTGCCGCTGTGGTGGGACAACACCTTGTGTTTTCCCCTGCAGTTGCTGCATTCATGCCTGAATTTGCAGAAGTCACAAAAGCACTTCTCAGTGTTAAACTGTTGGTATGTCCCTTCATGGACCACCCATGCTACCTTTGGAACCATGTGCCTGCTAGCAGGGTAACTCATTATCTGGCTTCCCTTGTGCCTTGTGCCATGGCTATAAAATGTCAATTATCTTACCCAACCTCATCTTAGATAACCTCCCCATTTTCATCCAAAAAAGCTCATCATAATGCAACCAGGTTACCTTCATACACCAAATATGCTGTCTTTATGTTGTCCCTGTATTTAATAAGCTGTGCTATTTTTTGGGGGAACTGTGTGCCATACATGGTTATGAAAATATCAAAGGCAGCTGTCCAGTTTTCAAAGGCTGGTGGTGCTTTGAGCCTGCACCATTTTTCATTCTGTACCTTTTCATTGTCACTTGAGTCAGGTAGCTCCCTGTGCTATAGTTCTTTTTATTTTTTATTTTAGTGTTTTTGGCCTTCCCCCACCCTCCTGAAGGGAGCTCAGTCCATGCCTGCACACCATCCCCCCATGCCTAGGCTAACCCCCCAGGGAGGGGCCGGCAAGTGGGCACCTGCTTCCAATGGTCATTGGTATCTTGCCCTGGCTTACCCCTTTGGGTGGACCATGGAAGCAGAACCCCCCCAGCTGACACTGGTGGCAGCAGGTAAGGCAGTAGAGCAGGGTGTCATGCTTGGGGGACCAGAATTTGTTGTGACTTGTGGTATTCTCCCTATGAGGCGGGGTGTGCAGTGATGCCAGCATCTGTCCTACCTCCCATGTTAGCCTGGCGCTGGATGTTGTTGGTCCTCCAGCCTCTGCCAGAGGCCTCTGAGACACTGAGCACTCTCCCCACTCCCTCCCTCCCTCCCGGAGCAGAAGAGCCATCCCTTGGATGCTCAATCCTGCTACACCTGGCTGACCCTACAACTCCCGGGTCCATTTCCATACCCAGGATGTCTGCACTGCATGTGGACACCTTACCACTGCACCAGTGGGCTGCCCCTTATGCAGTACTCCTAATATCTCAACATACCACCCTTTCCAGATCTTCTCTCATATTGCTCTTGGTATATGGGTATCCATGGGGTCATCAACCCTAACGTATGCCCAGTGATCCCCAGCTGAAACTGCCTCCACCACTGATGATTCACTGTAATTGGGGTCATTTGATGCCAGCATCCCTGACACCACTGGGCCTTGCACCAGCTCCTGTCCTGCCCACCCATGTCCTGTTGCCTGCTGCCAAGGTTATCAACCCCACACACTTGCAACACTGCTTGCTCCACCTGAGCTCCACCAGCAGCACTTTGCCATATGCTAGGTCCCTGCTGCTGACCTACCTCCGCTACCGGCACTGGTAGACCAGGGTACACCCCTCCCAGGATGGCCCTCTGCTGCCACAGTCCCTGCTCCCCAGTAGCCCTCACAACATGTGGACCCATTTGCCTTTGGTGGGCAAAAGCACTGTTCATTCCTCCTTGTTCTGGATCCACGTTATCCACCCTCAGCCATGCTTTCCCAAGTCTGTAGTGGCAGTGCACCCTGATTCACAGCAATGTTGTTTGCAATGTTGCCCACTCAAAGAACTGCTGTCCTTCCCTTTCTGCCCACCACCACAAGTGTTGTGCAGAGGGGGTGTGAAAGGGTGTTTGCCCCTCACCCATCATGGCTACATTGGCCAATACCATCAGTGCGGGAATAACAAAGTAAAGGCAGGAACCATGATAAAGGCATCATGTATAAGAAAGGGCCTGTGCATCCACCGGGGTGAGCCTTTCTCCACTGCACACCCTTGGAGAGCCGGCTGTTGTGCACCTGTCAATAGGGTGCCAGACCCAAAAGTCATCACCCCCTCCCCGAGCTCTGACCCCCCCAGTTACAATACTAAGTATGGGAGGGTTGGCACAGCCCCCCACAAAGGAGGTTCCGGGGGGTGCAGTCCCCTGCATGAAACCCGATCGATGACTTTTGGGTTTGACGCCCTAATGACGGGGTGCACAACAGCTGGTGCGTTCCAAGGATGGAACCGCCATTCCCACCAAGATGCCCTGGCCTGTGGTTCAGTTTGTACTGCTGCTGCTGCTGTCTCATGAGACCCACCTGTCCTGCTGGTAGTCCAGCACATTCCCCTCTTTTCCAAGGCACTCCTGAAAGGCTTAGCATACAAGTGCCGGCTGACAGAGGGGAACCCACCTTTACTCCTTCCCCTACCTTCCACCTGGGCAATGATCCTTTCCTTTGCAACCACTGAGGTTGACCGCCCACTCTGAATTGTGTATCAACCCCATTGATGCCATCTTCTGCACAATACTCACCCTCTGTGCCTCACAGAATGGTCCTTGACCCAAGCTCCTGCACCTCCATGTCTGCTGCAGTGTCCATGGCTGGTCTGCTGAGGTCCAATTCTGCCACCTCTGGTTCTTCTGTTGCAGAATTCTCATTCTCCCATATGTTGGTCTTTGCCCATCTCTTCTTCTCTGTCCCCAATTGCACAGCAAGTGCCTCAGCCAGCCTCCCTGAGGGCTTCCGTATCCTCAACAGGGAGTACAATGAGCCAAACACCATTTGGAGAACTGTTCCCCTTCCTGTGCTTCATCAGCAATATCAGGAATGAAAAGTATTGAATCAGTACAGAGGAAAATGACCCAAAAATTACATAACCTACAAAATCTAAACTGCAATGATAGACTAAGGAAAACAGGGCTTTATTCAATGGAATATAGAAGGCTTCGAGGGGATTTATATTTAACTTTTACAGCCATGCATAATGAGTACATAGATACATAGATACATAGATACATAGACAGTGTCGGCAGATAAGGGCCTATGGCCCACCCAGTCTGCCCATTTGAGCTTGTAAGTTCAGTTTGTTTTCCTAGAAGTCTATTTCCCCTTACCCCTGACCTCTAGAATTCCTTTATGTCTATCCCATGCATTCTTAAATCCCGTGATTGTTTCAGCCCCCACCACTTCCTCTGGCAGGGTGTTCCACTTGTCCACCACCCGTTCTGTGAAGAAATTCTTTCTCATGTTTCTCTGAATCGTCCTCCTCCAACTTCATCCCATGCCCTCTAGTCCTGAAACATCTTTTTCGCTAAAAATAGTATTTTCCTGCACCCTGTTCCTCCCTGTAAGATACTTGCATGTCTCTATCATATCCCTCTCCCTCCTCTCCTCCAGGAGTACATGTTCAGTTCCTTCAACCTGTCTTCATAGGACTTGTGATGCAATCCATGCACCATCTTTGTTGCCCTCCTCTGAACCTTCTCTACCCTGTCTATGTCCTTACATAGGTATGGTCTCCAGAACTGTACACTGTACTCCAGGTGGGGCCTCACTAGTGTCTTGTATAGCGGAATTATGACCTCCTTTTCCTGCTGGTGATGCCCCTGCCTATACATCCCAGCATTCTATTTGCTTTACCTGATGCCTTGTCACACTGTTTCCCTACCTTGAGGTCATCAGAGATGACAACCCCAAGATCCCTTTCCTGCTTGGTATGCCATATCCTCACCCCCAACTGATATATATTGTGCCAGGGTTTTGTGCCCTATATGCATTATCTTGCACTTCTTTGCATTGAATTTCAACTGCCAAACCCTTGACCATTCTTCAAGTTTCTGCAGGTCCCTTCTCATTCTGTCTACACCTCTGGTGTGTGTCTACTCTGTTACAGAGCTTTGTGTCATCAGCGTAACAGTGAAATTCTGCCTTCTAGATCCTGCTAATGTCACTGATGAAGATGTTGAATAGGACCGGTCCCAGCACTGATCCCTGTGAGTACCCCACTGGTCACTCTTCCTCTGTGGAGTGACAGCCATTTACCACCACCCTCTGTGTCCTGCCACCCAGCCAGTTACCTACCCACCACACTACTGTCCTGCCCACACCCATATTCCCCAGTTTGTATAATAGTCTTCTATGTGGCACAGTGTCAAAGGCCTTGCTGAAGTCCAGATAGGCCATGTCCACTGCCCTTCCCTGATCCACCTCACTAGTCACCCAGGCAAAACATTCAATGAGGTTGGTCTGACATGACCTCTCCCTGGTGAAACCATGCTGCCTTGGGTCCTGTAGTCCATTGACAACCAGATGTTCCACCAATCTCTCCTTCAGTAGTGCTTCCATGATCTTTCCCACTACCGAGGTGAGGTTGACTGGTCTGTAGTTCTCTGCTTCCTCTTTGTTCCCACTTTTGTATAAGGGGACTACATCTGCTGTCCTCCAGTCTTTGGGTACCTCCCCTGTTTCCAGTGATTGGCTAAACAGGATAGCCAGAGGTTCAGCCACCACCTCTCTTAGTTCTTTAAGGACCCTTGGGTGCACCCCATCTGGCCTCATTGCTTTATCAACTCTTATTACTTCCAGTTCCTTCAGGACCCTTTTTCGTGTAAAGGGACTTGTGTCCATTTCTGCACCATTCTTACCCCTTGTACTCCCTTCAGACCCATTACCCCCCTCTTCCTTAGTAAAGACTGAGCAGAAATACCTGTAAACTATGGAAACAATTGAGTTGGTTAAGCATTCAGGTAATAATAACATTAGATCACACAATTAAAAACTCAAAGGTGAAATAAATAAAAACAATTAAAAGATGTAACTGGTTCACCCAGGTAGTACCCATCATTTGGAACACCCTGTCAACATATGTGGTAGAAAGTGAAAACATGACTATGTTTAAGAACAGATTGGACAAATATATGGGGGATAAAAAATATTCTTTCCACCATTAGTGAGTAAATGGTGGCAAGTTCACATTGGGCCTATGGTCTTCTTGAACTTGAACCAACCCTGTGCATCTATGATCCTATGGCTGCTACCCCTGTGCTTCCTACACCAGTTGCTGCAACCAAATGGGGCCTCCCAGCTCCATGAGGTGCTGCACTGTCTGCATAAACTCAATACTCAACTCACTCTCCAGCTTGAAGCCCCATGAAACCTCTGTCTCACCACACCCTCTGCCTGAAGACTTGCCTGTCATAGTAATAGCTACCCATTAATAGTCACCCTTATCTAATACAAATGTGTTTCCTTCCTTCAATCCTGTGTACCTGTGGTATGAAAAAGTGGGAAAAGAGAACAGGGATTCATTAACTATTTCAAGCATATCTATCACTCAAGCAGACAGGGGTGATTACTCAACAAGCCATAATGCCACAACACTCAGCTTGAGATGCCCAACCTGCCTGTGGATGCATGTACCAACATATCTGCACAGATGCCTATGTAAAAAAAAGAAAAAAAAAATATGTATATATATATATATATATATATATTTTATTGGCACAGTAGTGCCACTATAGTTAGGGTTGAGGAGCCATTTACATGTTAAACCCAAAATTTTTACACCTTAATAACTTTGCAGGTGTTCAACGGATTTGCCTGAAATTTGGAAGACACTATCAAGACCCATACGCCTTGGAATCTGATAAGTTTCGTACTGGTCGCATGAACAGCTGCGGAGTTATTAAGTGTGATCTGCGCGCGCGTTTACGCTTTTCTGGAATTTTACTGTCACGCGTACAGGTCGCACGGTTTGCGCAACTGGTCCGAAATCTTCAGGGAACGTGTGGCCAGGGTCCCCAATGTGCCTTTTGAAAATTTCATGAAAACATATTAAATGGTTCAAAAGTTATTCAAAAAACAAGTTCCCATTATAAGTCAATGGGAAAAGTTGAAAAGTTCGACAGTGTCGCAAATGCAGTTTTTTACTTTCGCAAATGGCCCTTTTACTGTCGCAAATCCGCCCATTTGTTTTCAGTTAGCGATCAGAAAAATGCTTGGCATTTAAATTTGGGACCATCTAGCAACCTAATTCTTTTTGTATTCACCTAGTCGGACCCTGAGGATGCTAGCCATGTCTTTATTTTGGGGTTAAAACACCCCAGAAATATGTTTTTCAAATTTCTGGAAAAAGTACTTTTGCAAAGTACTGTCGCACTTGCAACACTGTCGAATGAATTTGTGAAAGCTTTCGCAAACTGCGACAGTACTTTTCTAGGCTGTGGGAAGATGACAACAATTCTTTGGCACCCTGCTGCAAAAGAACAGTTTGGTGGTTTTGCCTGAAATTTGGAAGGAACTCAGCCGACATCTCACAGAAGTGCCTTTCAGTGTTTTCTTGAAAAAATATTACATGGCAACAAAGTGACGGCACTCCAAAGCTGACGCTTTTTCCCATAGGATAACATTACGTCGTCTGATGCATTACAGGAATCCTTTGGCGCCCTGCAGCATAATAACGGTTTGGTCTTTTGGGATGAAATTTGGAGGGAACACAGCCAACATCCCACAGATATGCCTTTTTGTTTGGTGAAAAAATATTACAGGGTGCCAAAGTTATGGCACTCCGAACTTCTCTTTTTTTCCCATAGGATAACATTACGGCATTCGCCACGCTTTTCAGGGCCCGGGATCTCTCGAAACGCAACACGTAGATACAGACTTTCATTGAAAATGCTTAGCTCCTTTACTGGGGGTAAATATAAAACTAGTCAGGAAAGTCATAAATCATATGACTTTTAAATTTTTTTTCTACGTCGTACAGTTCCTGAGATATAAGCAATTTAGTATTCCAAGTCCTCATTTTCTACTCCGAG
This sequence comes from Neoceratodus forsteri, assembly GCA_016271365.2. Classification (NCBI taxonomy): domain Eukaryota; kingdom Metazoa; phylum Chordata; order Ceratodontiformes; family Ceratodontidae; genus Neoceratodus; species Neoceratodus forsteri. The sequence goes on from CM028131.1 coordinate 828,498,519, forward strand.
AACCATTATTATGCATACATTCTTTGTACTCACTGTCTTTCTTTATGCAGGTTTTGGGGAAAACCAGCCAGTGTGCTTACATTACTCTTACCATTACCATTTTTGCTTGTGGTTCCGTTCCCGTTTCACTTACCGTTCATGTCTACGCCACCATGTGCGTTACCCTTTGCATTTTCATTTGCGCTTGGTTTTGCGTTGTTTTTAACATTTCTGTCTACACTACTGTTTCTCTTTCTGTTTTGCTTTGCATCACCATGCGCATTACTATTTGCGTTTGCAGGCACAATCTTACTATGTGACAAGACATCAGCTGTCAGGAGCGCGGGGTCCCCGCTGCCGCATTACATTCACTATTTCTCATTAACATTCTCAAAAAGGAGGGAAATTAGAGGCAAAAAACTCCGTTTAATGCATTAATTAGGGTTGTTCCACACTGACAAAAGAGAGGCAATTCAGTGTTAGGGTTGAACCCCCCCCGTCCCCCCCTGCCCACACCAACAACCGGCATCGGGGAGCACATTAGGGTTGCTGGTCCTAACTATCACTCCATTCTCCTACACCTCTGCTTCTTTACACATGTTATGGGGTGAAAGTTATGGCCAACAACCGTAATGTGCACCCCGATGCCTGTTGTGGGTGTGGGCGGGGTGGGGCCAAGGGGGGCTTTCAACCCTAACATCGAATTTCCTCGCTTTTGTCAGTGTGGAACAACCCTAACTAATGCATTAAATGGAGTTTTTTGCCTCTAATATATATATATATATGTATATTATGGTAGAGGAGCCATTTACATGTTAAACCTAAAATGTTGTACCTTAATAACTTTGCAACTGTTCAACGGATTTGCCTGAAATTTGAAATATGTGATCACGAACCATACATCTTGGGATCTGCCAACTTTTGCTCTGTTCGGATATACGGCTGTGGAGTTATTAAGCTTGATCTGCACGCACATTTACGCTTTTTTGAATTCTTTGCTCGTCCCTACAGGTTGCATGGTTTGTGCGACCAGTCCAAAACTTCAGGGAACATGCGGTCGGGGTCCCCAATGTGCATTTTGAAGATTTCATGAAAAAATATTAAATGGTTCAACAGTTATTCAATAAACAATTTCCCATTATAAGTCAAGGGGAAAAGTTAACAAGAAGTTCAACACTTTCACAAATGCAGTTTTTACTTTCTCAAATGGTCCTTTTACTTTCGCAAATCCACCATTTTGTTTTCAGTTGGTGATCAGAAAAATGCTTGGCATTTAAATTTGGGACCCTCTAGCAACACAATTCTTTTTGTGTTTATCTAGTCGGACCCTGAGGATGCTAGGCATGTCTTTATTTTGAGGTTAAACACCCTAGAAATATGTTTTTCAAGTTTCTGGAAAAAATACTTTTGCAAAGTAGTGTCGCACTCATGAAAGTGTTGCAAATTTTTGCGAAAGCTTTTGCAAATTGCGACACTACTTTTCCAGGCTATGGCAAAATGAAAGCAATTCTTTGCCACCCTGCTGCAAAAGAATGGTTTGGTCTTTTGGGCTGAAATTTGGAGGCAACGCAGCCAATATCTCACAGATGTGTCTTTCAGTATTTTGGTGAAAAAATATTACAGGGTGGCAAAGTTACGGCACTCTAAATTTGACACTTTTTCCCATAGGATAACATTATGGCGTCCCCCGCATTACAGGAATCCTTTGCCGCTCTGCAGCAAAATAACGGTTTGGTCTTTTGGGCTGAAATTTGGAGGGAAGAAAGCTAACATCCCACTGATGTGTCTTTTTGTGGTTTGGTGAACAAATATTATAGGGCGGCACAGTGACAGCACTCTGATGTTAATGCTTTTTCCCATTGAATAACATTAAGGCACCCATCACGCCTTTCGGGTCCCGTATTTCGGAAACGGTGCGAGATACGGACTTTTTGTCACAAAAATACTTAGCCCCATAGCAGGGGCTAAGTACAAAACTAGCCAGGAAAGTCATAATTCATAAGAAATTTACATTTTTTTTCTACGTCGTACGGTTCCTGAGATACAGTATAAGCAATTTAATATCCCAAGTCCTCATTTTCTGCTTCAAGGCCCATTGTTATATATACATTCTTTGTTTTCACTGTGTTTTACAATGCATTTTTTTGGGGAAAAGAAGGGTGTGCCCTTTCATTACTGTGCCAGTTAGCATTTCCAGTTGCGTTTCCGTTACCATTTGTGGCACCATTACCGTCTACGCTACCATGTGCGTTATGGTTTGCGTTTTCACTTGCGTTTGCATTTCTGTGTCGTTTGGTGTTATTGTTGCTGTTACCATTACCAGTTTCATTTGCAATTGCGGTACCATCCACGTGCGTTACAGTTTGCGTTTTCATACGCGCTTGCATTTCCGTTTCGTTTCTGTTTCCATTGGTGTTATTTTTGCTACCATTTACATTTACAATTGCGGTACCATGACCGTGCACATAACGGTTTGTGTTTCTGTACTCGCTTGCATTTGCATTTCTCTTTCTTTTGGTGTTATTGTTGCTGTTACCATTACCATTTGCGTTAATAATTGCGGTTCCGTGACCATGCATGTTACGGGTTGCGTTTCCGTATGCGCCTCCATTCCCATTTCCATTTCTGTTTCCTTTGGCATTATTCTTCATGTTAACTTTACCGTTTGCATTTACTATTGCGGTACCTTGCCTGTGCATGTTACTGTTTGCGTTTATGTGTGAGCTCACGTTCGCGTTTTCATTTCTGTTCCCTTTGCGTTCTTTATGCTGCGACACTTAAGATTTCCATTTAAAATACTGCTGCCATCACTGTTTGCATTACCAGTTGTGTTTTCATATGTGCTTCAATGTCCGTTTGCGTCACTGTCCGCTTTGGTGTCACTTTGCGCTTGCATTTCTATTAACGTTTCCTTTACCATTTGCATTTCCATTACCATGTACGCCACTGTTGGCACTTCTGTTTGTGTTGCTGTTCCTGTTACTATGTCACAAGACCTCATGTGGCGGAGTGTGGGGCCTGAGGGCCTCACTCCACCCTTCTACTTTCACTATTTGTCTTCATCATTCTCAAAAAGAAGAGAAATTAGAGGCAAAGAACTCTGTTTCATGCATCAGTTAGGGTTGTTCCGCAGTGATAAAAGTGAGTAAATTTGGTATTAGGGTTGACAACCCCCCTTGGACCCCCCAGCCCACCCTTCAACCGGCATTGGAGTGCACGTTGGGGTCATCGGTCCTAACTCTCAGCCCATTCTCCTATACCTCTGCTTCTTTACACATGTGATGGGGTGAGAGTTAATCGACGACCCTAACGTGCATCCTGATGCTGGTTGGAGGGGTGGGCTGGGGGTCCAAGGGGGTTTTTTAACCTAACACCGAATTCTCACCTTTGTCACTGTGGAACAACCCTAACAGTTGCGCTAAATGGAGTTTTGCTCTGTATATATATATATATATATATATATATATATATATACACACACACACACATATCTGCTTCATTTCTGTTTTTTTTTATGCCCCGGGCCACTTTGTGTAGGCAATGACCACCACCACATGGGTCCCCCAATATTTGCATGAGCCCAATTCACTGGCAAGAGTGCTGACCTTCATAATCCCCCCAAGCACAAGCGCTGCTGTAAAGCCCTCAAGTTGTAGTCAAACCTCCCCCTGAATGGTGTTGCTAGGCTGCTGTTCTTAAATGCCGAACTGTGGTAGACAAAGTGTGGGCTCCTCCTCTCTGAAGAGGGGGGCAAGAGACTGGCATGTAACTGCCATGCTGTGCACATCTTTTTTTTGACTGTCCTGCACTCCAGCCAGTTATGGGTTCTTGGTGACCCCTACATCTCTTTGCCAGAAGCCGGACCATACTGAAGGGAGGAGACCAACACTTTCCCACAGCAGATGATCTTGTACTGTATTCAAGCTCTGATAAGGTCGCCAGCATAAATGCATCCTTTTCTTCAGATTTCACAAATGTCCAAAATTGGTTTTCTGCACATAAGCCTGTACTTAATGCTAAGAAAATCCAAGCAATGTTACTTGGATCTGCCCCTAAACTTAGGACATGTCAAACTCCCCTATTAGTGCAAGACCGCAGTGGCACACAAATTGAATGCATTACATCTTTTAAGTACCTGGGAATTCTTCTGGACCAATCCCTGGACTTCAGCATGCATATACAATCTGCCTGCATGGCAATGAATGCTAAACTGGGGGTTGCTTTCAAGTCCAGTTTCATGTTGACTCCCTCTGCTAAACTTGCTATTGCCAGAGGCATATTACTCCCTGCCCTCACCTATGGCATGCTGACCTTTGCTGCCACACACAAAACCATCCTTCATAAGTGGGATGTCACTTATAATACTATCTGTCGATATGCCTCCTTGTCACCACAGCTTAGGCACCACTGCCAACTGTACACGGACCTGGGCTGGTTAACCCCCTCAGCTTGCTGTCAATACTCTCTTGGCTCCCTGATTGACTGTATACTCAGAAACCAGATCCCTTCAGTGCTCACAACATTGCTGGTACCTCAAACCTCCTATAGATTGCAATCAGTAGATAAATCCCTGCTGAATGTACCTAGATGTAAAACATCAAAAGGCTCTGTTGCCTTCAATCACTCTGCTCCTAAGCTTTGGAACTCTCTCCCCCAGGCACTTTGAATATCTGAATCCCATGACAGCTTTAAAAAGGAGCTGCACTTACATCTATCCCTTGCTGATCTCTGCACTTGCTTAAATCCTCCCCAATCCACTCACCCACCAGATGCTGCATGGCCTGACTTTAACCTCCCTACCTCATAGCACTTCTTACCCTTACTATCTCCTTGATAGCTAATCTACCCCAACCCCCTCCACACCTGAGTCTTGTTTCAGAGGCCGTGATAATGCATCCTGCCCAGTCAGGAATTTGCTCTTGCCTTGTTTCGCTGCCTATTTGAATCTTCATTGTTGTGACTAGTTTGAACAATATATCTTTGCTGCTATGTTGTGGTATCTCTTCCTAGACTGTGTAGGTTTTCTCTGCCTAAAAATTCTATGTGAATTTCAATGATTTTTATTGTCCTGGCTGCATTTATTCATTACTACTAACTGTTTTGACCTATGCTATTGTAATTTCATTGTATTCATGCTATGTACCTGTCTTTGATTGTTGTACTCTCCTGGGTCGTGCCTGAAAATAGTCATTTCATGGCTAGTGTACCAATCTGCTTAACAAAAACTAAATAAATAAATAAATCTTACACCACTGCTCTCTCTTTTCCTTTTATGATTTTTTTTGGGGGAGGGCATGCTCATGAACCTTGGCATGCCATGAAATCCAGTATCCACACACTGACACAGCTCTGCTCCACACTCATGGAGGACACCCCACCCCTGATCCCATTGCCAGAGAAAAACTTCCCCGAGGTCCACTTCCACTGTCCTTCTTTACCCTCGGCTCCTTCCATATGGCCACACCAGTGGTGGGATCAGATCTAACCATACCTGCCCTGCCTGCTGATCCCCACTGAGCCACCACTGTTAGCAGCAGTAGCATAATGTTGTCACCCACTGGGGGAAAGAGGAGGGGTGGAGAGAATGGGCTGGTGACCCATGGGTGTCTCCTCCAGCCATGGCCAGAGTGCTTATATGCTGCTGTGGCAGATGGCAAGCTGTGGATCTCAGCTCAATATTCTGCCTTGTTTTATTTATTTTTAAATAGCAGGGATGCATCTGTCTCAGTGGGGGGGAGCTCACCTGACCATGTAATCATTTGCAGGAAGGTGTTCCTGCTTGAACCACCAACTAGTGAATACAGCCCCCATGGCATTTAATTATTTATTTGAATTTTGGTAACTGGGTAGGCACACTGAGATAATGCAGTCCCTTTTTCAGGGGCAACCTGGGGCAGGGTACAAAGAACAAATAGTTTACAATATACTAGTTTACAACATCCATAGAGGCACTGAACTATTCAAAGCCACAAAATGAACATAGCAACTAATACAATTTAATATATAAAACAATATCCACAATGTAATACAGTTACAGGTCAAAGGATGGTGAGGGTTGGAAAATTAAGCTAAGGATTTATAGAAGGATAAGGATATGAGAAGTAATCAGTCAGTCAGGTGATGCAGGCACAGTTTCCTGAAACAACAAGGTATTTATGCAGGGCAAGTTTGAAGCGAGGGAGGGTAGAGCAGGAGAAGATAGATGGGGGGAAGGAGTTCCAAGCCGAAGGGGCAGCATTGGCAAAGTATCTTCTGCCTGCAGATAGACATGTTTTAGATATGTCTAGTAATGGAAGAGAAGTACAGCTGAGAGATCATCAGGACTGTTTTCATACTATGATGTTAGAAAGGCTAGGTGGAGTGTAGAGATGTGTGTGCTTTTAGGTAAGGAAAAGCGAGGAGTATTGGAATTTGTGTTCAAGTTATAACCATCCCAGATATTCTAGAATTGAGCAGTGGTGTTGGAGGGGGACAGCTTCAAGAGCAAACCATCCAATCATATGATATAGTTGTTTCAGTTTGTTTGTGAGAGAGGTCTTGATTGATAAGAAAAATGGAGCCCCATATGATAGCACAGGCAGGAGTGAGACAGTAGCAATTTTAAGACAGGAAGCAGTCAATAGTAAGGAACAAAGAAAGTGTAGCAGATCAAACTTTTGGTGAATGGCTATGATGGTCCTGTGGACATGGGCCTTGAAGGAGAGGTTAGGATCCAGCCGGATGCCCATGAATTTAAAGGAAAGTACTGTTTCAAGGAGTTCACCACCGTTTAAGCTGCCCAGTAGACCCCCCCGGACAACAGAGGTCATGAGGGCTCGCTTCAGCCCTCCCCCACAGCCCGAAAGGAGCCACCGTTTAAGCTGCCCAGATACAGTTCTCCTTGCTGCCTGCTCGCCACCGTTGCAGCCCAGACCTCACTGTGATTGAGAGCATTCAAATCCTGCTCCTTGGTGCCTTTTTTTAAAGATCTTTTCTCTCAGCTTGGAAGTGGAGATAGTTTTATTCTTACTCACACTGTAATCACTTGTTGCTCAGACCACGTCCTTTCTGCATGCTTCTTTAATGTAATCCCCTTTAATTTATTACAACTGTGATTCATATTTTTTGCATGCACAAATGTCCTTTCTACTGCTACTGTAAAGTCTGCTTACTTTAATTCAGCATATTATTTGCAAGTGCAAATGTGCTTTCTACTTTTAATTGTAAAGTCTGCCTACTTTAATTCAGCCCTTGTTGCAACACTTTTCAGCTAGTAGGAATCTGCTTAAATAATTCAGTTGTTGCTGAAATACTTGATTCCTCCCTTTATCCCAATTCTGCACAGGCCCCTTTCAGTGTTCCTCTCCACCCCCTACCTTTTTAACTGGCTTTTTTCTCCTCTCCACAGTAGACCCCCCAGACAACGGAGGTTGCGAGGGCTCCCATCAGCCCTCCCCCACAGCCGAAAGGAGCCACCGTTTAAGTTGCCCAGGTACAGTTCTCCTCACTGCCTGCTTGCAACTGTTGCAGCCCAGACCTCACTGTGATTGCCCCGCCGAAAACTGCTCGTTCGGCTCCCCACCGCCCACACCACCACCCTTGGTCGGCTCTGTCTTAAATAGGCTGTAGCACATCACGTGAGGACGAAAATAACCTATCAACCCTTTTTCCCATTTGCAGCTTATCAACTCTCTCCACTAGCAGCTGCCCTCCAGCCCAGTTCCTACTGCTTCTACTACCTGTCTTTCTTGCTAGCACCACTGCAGTTTCAACAACCCCTCGGTGCTTCTGTGAATTACAACTTTTAGTACACCCTTGTGGTGTCACTGGGGGGTGTTTAACTATGACCCTGCAGCTTGTACATTGCTTCAAGCATTGTGCCCTCTCACAATTCCTGTCTGGCCATTTTCTTTTCTCCCTGTTCTCCTCTGGCTACTGCACTCTTGCCCTGGCATCTCCTTTGCCCAATATCACACTGTTACCAGCTGCACTCAGGACCGTCTCCTCAGCCCTCCCTGGACCCACTGGGAGTATGGCTAAACTTCTTGGTCAGCAAGCCAACTTGCCCTGTTTCAATTCACCTCCTGCCTGGCTCTCCTCCAAAGAAATTGCCCACCTGAACGTTCGTAGCATCTTACACGACATAGCCGAACTTACTTCCTGGGTGGCTCACTACAAACCGGATATAATGGGCATTTCAGAAACTTGGCTGAAGCCTCACATCTCTGATATAGTGTGTACCCTTCTGGGCTACAGCCACATCAGACAAGACAGGGTAGGGAATAAGCATGGTGGCGGGGTGCTCCTCTATTACAAGGTGCACCTGAATGTGTCTACCATTGATCACTCACCACCTACCTCCCCAGAATGCGAGTTCCTGCATGTCCTTCTTCTGCTAGGTCACACAAAAAAAATACACCTGGTCTGTACCTACAACCCCCCAAAGGGCAGACTGCTAGGACTCTCCTCACTTCTTGACTGCATTAGTGATAAGGCAGGACCCAATGAGGTATTAGTGATGGGTAACTTTAATCTTAACTGGACGGGGTCCAACTCCAAACAATATGAGCCCTTACTCTCGGGCCTTGCCCTAAGCCAACTCATAACTGAACCCACTAGGCTCTCCTCATGGGGGGATAAAGGGTTCCTTATTGACTGGGTCCTGTCCAACAGACCTGACACAATAATATCCTCAGGTATACTCCCAGATGTCATCTCTGACCACTCTCCTATCTACTGCATTTGGGGCATCTCCTCACCCAAAATCCCCAGTAAAGTGATCCAGTTGAGGGATTACACTAAATTCAATCTAAATGACTATCTTGCGGACCTACTACAAATTGACTGGTCATGGGTCACAGCCACAAAGGACCCCGCAAGAGCTCTTGACCTCTTCATAGCAGAGTTTGTCCCCTTGCAGAACAAACATGCCCCATTCATTAGAAGGAGGGTGAGGGGCGCTGTCACCAAATGGCTTCACGGCCGCCTATTCTCCCTCATGAAGCTTAGGGACAAATGCTGGGTGACATACAAGGCCTCCTGTGACAACAATGACCTCTTAGTATACTGGCAGCTTAGAAACTCCTGTAAAAGGGCCATCCACTCTGCAAAGAGTGAGTTCTGCTAATCTGCCCTGCTATCCTCTGCCAGCAACCCAAGGAGCTTCTGGCAAAATATCAAAAATGCAGTTGGTGGGTCCGCCAGAGTACAGGTCACTGACTTGCTCCTTGATGGGGTCAGCTGTAATAACCCACTCACTATCTGCAATGCCTTTAACTCCATATTCTCCGACCTGTCTGCCCTTCCCTTCACAGTCCCCTGACCCCAAGTCTCCGGGTCCCCCCTAAATGGACTCACCTCCCAACCTCCCTTCTACCTAAAACAGATTTCAGTAAATGAGACCCAGAAGCTGCTCACTGGTCTCTCCCCTCATAGCGGGGCAGGGCACGATAGCCTTGAACCGAAACTGCTCAGGCTAGGGGCTCCCCTCCTTGCCAGGCCTGTCACACATATCTTTGACACCTCCCTAATATCTGGGATCATCCCAGACATATGGAAAGTGGCCAAGGTTGTCCCTATCTTAAAACAGGGTAACCCCAAAGATCTCTAGAACTACCAACCCATCGCTATTCTGTCTGCTACCTGCAAGGTTCTGGAGAAGGTCATTGCCTCTCAGCTCTCCCACTACATCCAGAACCACAAGCTCCTCTCCCCCGCGCAACACAGCTTCAGGAAAGGGCACAGCACATCTACTGCTCTCGCTGTGGTTACCTCATTGATTAGGACCGCTGCTGATCAAGGCAATCTTGCCGGAGCTATCTTTGTGGATCTCTCCAAGGCCTTTGATCGGGTTGATCATGCCCTCCTCAGCTCCACGCTTCTGTCCCTTAGGTTCTCTCCCCCACCCATGCCTGGTTCTCAAACTACCTCTCTAGCAGGCAGAAATACACTAACTTTAACCAGACCCTCTCCAACCCCTCATCTGTTCTCTACAAGGTCCCTCAGGGATCCATCCTTGGACCAATTCTGTTCTCCCTTTTCATTAATGAACTGCCATCTGTCACTGCCCATGGACATACCACCCTTTATGCGGATGACCTCGTCATCCTGGCCAGCTCCCAGAACATCTCTACCATAAAGTCCCAACTAAATTCTGACTTTATGCGCATTCAAACCTGGCTAGTGCACCATAAGCTTACCCTCAATCACAAAAAGACCCAAGCCATGCTCTTTGGCTCCTTGATCAAGACAAAAACCTGCCCTGCTCCCTTACAGATCCATGGGGCAGATGGCTGTCCCCTGCAGACAGTGGATGCTATCAAGTATTTGGGTGTTACCCTTGACCCGCTACTGGATCTTACCCTATACATTCAGAACATTTGTAAGGCTACTAATGGTAAGCTCGGTCTTGCCTATAGAGCTAAATGCTGCCTTACCCCGGCTGCTCGAGTGGCCCTAGCTAGGGGGGGTCCTCCTTCCAACGCTCTGCTATGGACTTGTATCCTTTGCCCAGGTACCAAAATCTAGCCTCACAAAATGGGACACTGCTTATAATAATATCTGCCACTTTGTGCTCTCAGCCCCTCCTCTCACACACCGCTGTGATCTCTACACGCGTCTGGAGTGGATCCCTCCGGAGAAGCACTGCACCTTTGTCCTCGGAAACTTCATCAACAACACTGTAAGATCGGCCACCCCCTCTGCCCTTGCCCTTCCCTTCAAACTTGGCACCCCATCCTACCACTTAAGGTCGAGGGATATGCTGGATCGTATGGTTCCTAAAACCCGCACCCTTGCAGGTGATCGGGCCTTCACCGCCTATGCACCAAAAATGTGGGACTCCCTTCCTGCCTTAATTCGGTCCTCCTCCTCCCATCCCTGATTTAAAGCCTCCCTTTGGGGCTTCCTGAAATCAGCCTCTGCCTGTCACTGCACCTCGTAGCCCACCAGTGGAGCCATACTCTCCCCCAGCCTATTTATGGTGGGGGCATTGGCTCCAGCACTTAAAGTACTTCTCCTCCTGTAACTGGTCGAGTTAATAATTACTTGGCATCCTAGCACTGAGCCCACTCCCTGCGCACCTGTCCCAGCAGAACACCTGGCCTTACCCCTCTTTCCCAGGTCTCTTTCCTGTAGTTTGTACTCCTCCTGCTGACCCACTTAGTGTCCCCCCCCCACAGGTACGGCTTACCCTACACTGTTTTCCCTGTTGGCACTGACCATACTTTTCTTTATTATGCTGTTCGCTACCTAAGTTATCTAGTATGTACCTTATGTAGATACCTAAACATTATCTGTTTGTGTCTAAAGTCTCTCATGCTGTTAGCTACCTATTAATCTCTGTTAATGCTTGATATTTTCTGTATGTTAACTTTGACTCCTCCTACTGTTCTTGAATGTATGTACCTTGTAATCCTCTCGGGTCACACCTGAAAGTAGGCACTTGGTTGTCTAGTGTGCTTACCCAGTTAACAAAAGCAAATATATAAATAAATGGAGTGGATGGAGACTTCAAGGTTGAGAGACGTTTTGTAGGAGAAGGAATGGAAAAGCATTGGATTAGTTTTTTTTTTCATGTGTAATAGTAAATTATTTTTAAGGATTCAAGTTTCTAGTGGGCTGAAGTCGGATTCCAGAGGCTGATTGAGCCATTGGGTATCAGCTGAGGAGTGGTATAGTATGGTGTTATCTGCGTAAAGTTGAATGGACACCCCACTGAAGAAACTAGGCAGCTCATTAATGAATAATGAGAAGAGTAGGGGGCCCAGGATGGATCCCTAGGGGACTCCATGGGTAATTTGTCTAAAAGGGGATTGACAATTACCCCATTTGACACTTCGGGAGTGACCAGATAGGTAGTCAAGTAGCCAGGATGTGGACAATTGATCAAGACCCAAGGATTCTAACTTTGTTAACAGCAGTGCATGGTTTACCAGGTCAAAGTCATTGGTGAGGTCGACAAAGATAGCCTCCGTTAATAGTCCAAGGTCAAGGGCATGGTAGATGTCTGAGGTGACTTTAATGAGTGCAGAGAGAGTACTGTGATTTTTGTGAAAACCATGCTGGCAGGGTGACAGCAGTTGGTGATATTCGAGGTAATCTTGCAATGGATTGTATAGAATTATTTCTTGAACCTTTGCAAGGTGGCAGAGAACTGAGATTGGCCTGTAATTTTTGACAGGTGTGGCCGATCCCTCCTTGTGGATCAGGGTTACTAGTGCTGTTTTCCATTTTGAGGGTATGGTTCCTTCAAGAAAGGATCTATTAGTCAAGTTTCTAACCGGCACTCCAAGTGCTGGTGCTCCCCATTTTAAAAACCTAGGCTCGAGTGAATCATGGCCAGGACAGCCATGTTCCTTGAAGTATTGGAGTAGCATGAGGACCTCTTTTCGAGTAGTGAGTTTGTTGTGGAATTGTGGCAATGCGGTCCTTTAGGAATTTGTGGTTGGAGAGGGTTGATTGTCCTGATAGGTAGTGAAGTGGAATACATAGTTGCTGAGTTCAGTAAAGAAGTTGTTAAACACTTCTGCTATTGATGCTGGGTCTGAGAGTACTTTGTCCTTCATTGAAAGCGAGTCCGAGCAGGTGGAAGTTTTACCTTTGAGGAGGGAATTTATCTGGGCCCAGAATTCTTTGGAGTTTCTGAGTTTTTCTGTTTGCAATGCACTGTAGTAGGTCCTCTTTGCATTGGTTATTTTAGACTTGCAAGAATTTCAAAGCTGTCTATATGCATGCCAGTCTGAGGGGAGGCCAGTCTTATGTGTTTTCCAGGCTACATTGCATTTAGACATGTGGGTTCTTATATCTTTTGTCAGCCATGAGGCTTTAACACCTTTGAATCTACATCAGGTGAGTGGTGTGTGGCTGATATTAGTTGCAGTGACAGTATTGATTAGGTATTCCTAGGCTTGGTCAACAGTAGACAGGGTACATATAGGGTCTCAATTTACATTATTGAGGGAGTTGAGGAGGGATGCAGGATTAAAGGAGGGCATATGGGATTCTACAATTTTAGGAAGAGGGGTTGGGGAGTTATTACTCCAGATGCAATAGACTGGTGAGAGGTCACTGATGCTGTCTGGTAGTACACCAGAGGCAGTTATTCTGTGGGCACAGCTAGATAGGACCCGGTCTAAGAGGGAGTGGTTTCCCATTCTATTATTCCTTCTTGTGGGTTCAGTAATGTGTTGAGTTTGATAGGCATCAGCCAAGGTGAAGTGGGCTGTGCTTTTGTTACAGGTTAACCAATCACTATTGAAGTTCCCACACAATATTATATCTTGTGGTGGAAGGTCAGAGAGGGAGGAGATGAAGTTGAGTAGGGTTGTAGTAGCAGCCTTGGGTGGTAAGTAAGTACATCCTACTAATAGATTTTTAGTATTGCCTAGGGTTAAGGAGACAAAAATAGATTCAGCCAGTGATTTTATGGAGGCTGGAGGTGGAATTTTGATAGCTGCAAGAGTGGACTTGACATATAAGAGAACACTGCCACCTCTTCTATCAACCCTGTCATGCTAGAAAGTAGTGTACCTGGGCAGTGCCACTTCATGTGGGAGGATGGAGAGTTTTAACCAGGTTTCACAAACTCTGAGTACTGCCGGATTGAAGGAAGTGGTCCAGGCTTCAAGCTCTGGCATTTTGGGATGCAGGCTTTGGCAGTTTAAATGTGCTATTTGAAATCCCTTAGTATTAGCCCATTTAGAAGTCTTGGGGCCAGCTACTAGAATTTGATAGAGTAAATGGAGAAGTGCATGCCGGTTGGGGGTGAGGTTTTTGATTTTTTAGGTCTTTAAGGTAGGCACATGTAGGTGGTTATGTAGCCAGAACCCTAGATTGGTAGCATCCTTTTTAGCAAGGCAGGAAAGTAGGAGTAGTCCAAAGGGGTACTCATATGGTATGTGCTGTAGTGGGATGTGGAAACACTGTTCTTGGAAGCAGTGTTGTGCCTTCGTTGTGCAGGAGGAGATGAATGGGGGAAGGACACGAATATAAGAATATATAAGATAGCAGATACCAATCCTAGATGCTGCCTTATTCAGAAGAGATAACAGGCAAGAAAGTATAAATGTGCTAGAAATGCTGGTGAAGGGGCTGGGCAAGAAGTATAAGTGTAGATTAAGAATATTTAGTTAAAATGCACTCAAGATGAAGAGGGGGAATGGAGTGTTTGATAGAAGTGGGAGAGTGATAATGAGCTTCTAAGAAAGGATGAGATACCTAATTTTCAATGTGGTCATGATAAAATTGACAGATAGAAATTGGTCATGGGAGAGCAGTTGAGTCCCTCTAGTGGTGAAACTGTATAATGAGCCAATGGCAAAGTGGGTAGATAGACATCCAATCAAAGAGCACCAGTATCACTTTAAAAGTAAGTGTCCAGATGGGTGGGCAGGAGTGGGTTGGGAGATTCCACGAATCGCCGGTGGGGAACAGCTCTAAGTCGGAGAAGAGACTATAACTTAAGGGAGAGCACCAAAAGATCCTGAATTAAATTGAATAAATTAAGAAGTAGCTCCAAGATCCTGAATTAAATACTTTTAAACAGTAGCTCCGAGTTTCACCTGAACTAAATTAAATAGAATCTCAGCACAGAAGACCACAGCTTCAATCATTTAAAGAAGAGCCCCTAACTTAGTTCAGAAAAAGCTCAGAGGACCAGCTGTATGGGCAGAGAGTATCTGAACAGCCATTGGGTCTGAAAGGTGCCAAATTCCAAAGAGTAAGGCAGGGGCACAGTCACAAAGTAGGTCCTGGAAGTCCGTACCTTGATGGAGTTGATGGCAGGCACTCATGGAGCTGCTCTGAAGTGGGATGCCCAGCTCAGGTGGGGAGCTGAGGAGAGAGAAGAGAGAGAAAAGAGGGTGGATGAGTTAAAAGGGGATTAAGGAGGTGGCTAGAATTCCAGTTATAGCACGAGGTGGCAGAAATTGGAGTACAGATGGAGGGGCATAGAAGAACTGAAGCAGATTCAGAGCAGAATTACAAAGTTGGCAGGAGGCAGGAATTGGAGTGGGGAGGGGGGGCTGAGAAGTTCTCATTATAGTAGTTGGAAATTTAACCTTCTGCTATTACATTTTAAAGCAAACAAAGTCCACAGGTTTGGGTGGCAAAACAACTGATTAAAATAAATAAAATGCTTGAAAAGCCCAACAAATCATATCAAATACAAGTGGTGGAAAGGAGGTAGTGCAAGTGGGAACTCAATCCTAGTAATAAAATAAAAAATCTGACTCAGTTTAGAAGCAAAATTCAGAAGAACTGCTGTTGTATAATATATTGTCACTTAGGCACAAAAGTACACTATGTAAAGTATATGAATGCAACATTTATTGATGAATCCTCCTCCTGAAGTGTAGCCACACATCAGAGATACCGAAGGCTACATCAAAGGTAATAGGTTCTCCAGTTAATTATTTTCCATTTCCTCCACTGTCAAAAACAAAGTAATAGAGAACCACATCAGCATTTTTTGTCTCATTCTACAACTTTATAGACTTCACTTTCCAGATCCAGTTTACCAAACCAAAGCACAGCAAAGGTATATGGGGAGTAAATATCTAACATATTTTAAAAGGTACTAAAGAAGAACTATGTTGATCCTGTAAGTCATGTTTTCCTTAGAATCTGTATTTTAAATACTGGTTTCAATTCTGTTAGTGTCAATGGGTTTACCTATAGCGCTTCAACAGCGCTAGCGCCAACATCCCCTACAGCTATGGCTGCAATGCCGACTGTCGGCATTGTAGCCATGGAATAATCGGCGCAAACAATCAGAGGCTGAGCGAACCCCTGGTCTCTAGAATTCTAACTCAGAGTCAGAGTTGGACCGGGGGGGGTGCAAACACCCAGTGAGGCAGTCACGATCCCCACACAGACCACCACAGAGACAGGTGGGTTTTGCCAGATTCCTGTCGCTATGGTGGTCTTCGCTGTGCTGGTGTCGCTGCAGTAACGGTATACCTTGCCAGTATGTATTTTTGATTTATATTCTGGTGATAAGGATAATTTTGGAACCATATAAGATAGGTTATGTCAATTCTAGACCCATAATTCTACAGTAGAACTTGGATGCATTGTGTTAACATTAGAAGAGCTGAGCAAGGACATTAACTAAATCACACAGTTCTAAAATGGTACTTCCACCCTTGGACCTATCAGAATCAACCACTGTGTTAACTAAAAAAACAGAATGGATCAATAATAGAATGCTAACTAGTATTTAAAAATCAGCACTCACAAACAACTCTGGCTAACATGTAATGCAGAGTTTCAAACAAAGGTGGTTGTGCTCAAAATCCCTATTTCTGGGGAGAAAGGACTAGGTGCTCAAATAGCAGGGAAAAGTTATATGTTTTGTAATCACTATGTGAACAAGTCTATTGGTGCTCTTACAAAGCTGTTACCCACTCAGCATTTATAAAAACTTTTGAGTTTTTATTTGAAAGGCAGTATAAAACAACATCTTATACATGACACATTCAGCTTGTGCCAAATTTGAGTTACTTATGATGCCCTAGCAAGAAAATAAATAAATAGTCACTGTACTTGTTGATATCATCTTAGTGTCTTAGTAGTCCCATTTCTTTCTTCATGGCTCAATTGCCTATTCCATATTTCTGATCATTCCATATACTGTATTATGGTATTCCAATGGTTTGTAGATATATGCAAACAGTCTTGCACCATGTTTGTTTGCCTTACTGGATAGTAATAAGGCAGACCATTGTTTTCATGGACCTTCTCCTCTACTTAATAGCACCAAGCACACTTCTCTGGATCCCCAGGCTAATGATGTCCTTTAGCCCAATGGCTGTTGTTCATGCTGCTGCTGCTGCTGCTGCTGTTCAGTACCTGTTGTCAGGTGTTCTCAAGTCATCAGTCTACTGTTCTACATGCTGATGTTTTGGAGCTACAGGGCTCAATCTTCAGAGTTGTTCAATTGTGCACTAATTGCCTTTTTATACTCTATGGGTACTATGGCAACATTTAACATTTTAGCATTCTGTTACAGCCACCGTTCCTTACATATTTAAGTTAAACATCTCATTTTGTTTAATGTGTTCATTCTATCCATTACCATGCAAACTTATATTTACATTCATATCCTGTACTTTTTCTTTTTTTCTCAATTTTTAAGTATGTTATATAATTTAATATTTTGTACATTTTTATTTCTGAAAAGCAATATTATCTTTTAGCTTTTTACTTATATGCATTGTGTTTTACACACAAAAATACACATGTGAGCATTCATCCACTTGAACACATCCTCTCAGTGAAAAGGATTACGTGTGACTATTTTATACTGATACTGATCACTCCAGAGCTAGCATTCCACAACTTTAAAAAAAAAACATATTTTCATTTAAAAACAATGGCTTGGGAATTTCAAGTACATTTCTGGAGGGTTATAAATAACTGCTGAATCCTGCATCATCATCATCATTCACACCTTTCTGCCATATTTATATCCATCCACAAATGTACTTGTGTTTCAAAAATCATTGTTTTTAAAAGAAAATATGAGGAAAAACTAAGTACTGGATATGAATGTAAAAATAAGTTTGCATGGTTATTGATAGAATGAACAAATTAAACAAAATGGGATGCTAAATATGTAAGGAACAGTGGCTGTAACAGAATGCTGAAATGTTTAATGTTGCCTTAGTAACCATAGGGTTTAAAAAGGCAACTAGCCTACAATTGGGCAGCTCTGAAGATGGAGCCCTGTAGCTCTGAAATGTTAGCATGTAGGAATGTAGGCTGATGACCTGAGAACACCTGACAATAGGTACTGAACAGCAGTAGCATGACAGCTATTGAGCTGAAGGATGTGCCCCTAGTCTGGGGAGCCAGAGAAGTGTGTTTGCCGCTACTAAATGGAGGAGCAGGTTCTGGACATCAATGGTTTGCCACATTACTATCCAGTAAGGCAAACAAACACAGTGGGAGAGTGACCACAAATATCTGCAAAGCACTGGACTACCATAATATAAGGAATGCTAATAAAAAAAAAAAGGAACTTGAGCCATGAAGAAAGAAACAGGACTACTAAGATACTAAGGTGATACCAACTGGTACAGTGACTATTTATTTATTTTCTTGCCAGGACATCATAAATAACTCAAATTAGGCACAAGCTGAATGTGTCATGTATAAGTAATTGTTTCATACTGCCTTTCTAATAAAAAAATCTAAAGTTGGTATAAATTCAGTTTACAGCTTTGTAAGTGTGCCAATACACTTGTCCACGTAGTGAATACAAAGCGTATAGCAGGTTATGCAGTTTTGTTTTGTTTGTTTTTTATTACACCTTTTCTAGTGTTGTAATTAAATAATACTGGTGGCTGTGGCTGTGATTGGTCATGTGTTGAATGAGCCATATCAATGAATGTCTTAAGAATGATGAGGCTTTCAACAGAGAGAAAGTTGAAATGGCACCAGAACTCAGGAACAAGAAATGTAACAGGAACAGATTTAGTCTTCAGGTAAGGAGCCCACATGAGAATGACCAAAAGAAAATTCCTACAGAAAGTAGCAGCTCAGAATATAGAGTGCTGGTATGATCACAACCTCTTATGGCCTAGGTGAGTTACCTATCATGTTTTTATGGAGATTCTCATCTAGTTGTGCCAACATTCAGATTACTGGTTTGGAATATGGCTGTGTGAAATTTAAACTTCTGCTAGTGGGAATGAGGCAAATTTACAATTTTGCTTCCATTAAATTTTGTGGAATTTACACAAGAAGTCTGCAAAATGTTGCCGAATTTAATTTCAATTTAATGTCATCTAATTTTAATTTCATTCATCAGCGTTTTACCAAATGCAGCATATTCACAGTTCTATATCACATATGCATGCTGTATGTTTGCCAAATTCCAGATAATCTAGTTTTTGTTTTCTACTTAGCTGTTTGGCCCATGATCCACTACCTTATGCCTGCTGTCAGGCATTCCTCCAGGCTACAGGCACTTCTGCTACTCCTCCCAGAGTCATGCCGTTGGGGATCCACATAGAACAGGACCTGAAGCACTGGTACTGTCACGCAGGTGGATCAGGCATATGGAATTTACATTTTTACACCCCCTTTCCTGTAAGCCTCCCTCCTCCCTGGTGTTAACCCAGCATCTTATGGCATCAGCTGGCACAATGTATTCTGAGCAATGCTGCCCCTTATGGACGAATAAGTTGCCGGATCCACCATGAGGAACCACTGCAG
This sequence comes from Neoceratodus forsteri, assembly GCA_016271365.2. NCBI lineage: Eukaryota > Metazoa > Chordata > Ceratodontiformes > Ceratodontidae > Neoceratodus > Neoceratodus forsteri. The sequence continues at coordinate 828,517,698 of CM028131.1, forward strand.
CTCCAGACATCAGACATCACCATTCTAAGGCTGCTCTGACTCTGGATACCCAAGTTTGCTTCTGAACTCAGGCTGCCAGCATTGAAGTGAGACACACTTCCACTGGACCACCAGGGGACCCTATATCTCTATATTTTAAGGGGAATGAGTTACAAGCAGCCAAACATTCAGATATTCTTTAATCACTATACATTCTGCAAGTACATGAAATGTAACATTATAAACCCCTGTAACTTTAAAACTATGGGATGCAATATAGTAACATAGTAACATGGTAGTTGACTTCAGATAAGAACCACTTGGCCCATCAAGTCTGCCAGTGTTCCATGCTTGCATCAGTGGCCAATGACCCTACTTAGTCATTGGCATTTGCCTCTCTTTCCCACATTTAGGATTCTTTTATGTTTATCCCATGCATGCTTGAATTCCCCCACTGTGTTGGCACCCACCAGCTCATATCATCAAGTTTGACAAGTTCATAGACTCTAAAATGAAGGTAGTGTGTGCCATCTCTTTAATCTTCTGTGCTAACGGTGTCCATCTTATAAGCAGCCAACAACAGCAAAATAACATCAGTAAGTAAAATCAAATTTCATGCATTTCATTGAAATATTTGGAATTTTGTGATCACTTTGTGGAAACCATATCCATAAATTATAGCAAGCCAAACACCGGACCTGCCATGGAAGGAAGCAGAAAAGTCTTGGTAGAGTGGTAACAAGGTTGTATTAATAGTTGATTCCATTATAAAAGTATCAGGAGGATTGGTGGGCATTGCAGGACCATAATGCTAGTGCAACCAGGGTGACTTCTTGTCTCTCATGCATGTCAAATGAGTGTGATATATAGCCAGGCATTGCAGCCAGAGGGGTGATCATCTGATGGTTGTCCATATTATGATAGGGTATACAATGTGTGAGGATACAGTATAAGGTAATTTATCAAATTATGAATGTTCTTAATGGGATATTTATCCAGATGGATCTTCTTCAAGGTCCTCATGGTACTGGGACCTGTGAGGAATAACAGTGACAGAAATTAGACAAGCTAACTTCTGCTATTATGTTGTGGAAAGAGGAAAGGTCTTCTTTCTCTGGCCAGCTAGAGAATATTCTGGGGCAAGGAATGCCTACATGCTCAGAATGAGCTGCTGTTGTGACAAGAGGTAAGTGGCACTGATCAAGACAATGGACTGGTCAGTCTGGGGGATTTAAATGAAAGGATAGGGGTTGGGTGTCAGTGCAGTGGGTCACTGGCTGCAGGAGTTAGATGTATGGGTTTGGCAAGCAATGTACAGCTGAACTGGACAGCACAAGAATAGCAGTCCACTCAGTGTGAAAAAGGAAGCACTGAGGGGAAACAATTCTGATTTGAAAGCAGGCCATATAAGAATCACACTGAGCAGATTTGACTAGCATGAGAGCCTAATGTACTTGAAGGTCCAGGACTTAGAGGCATTCAGAAAGACCTACTCTAGTGGTGGAAGAAAATGACTAGGGCATACCGAAGGAGGAATTCTAGCTGTTCCAGTGGGATTGGTCTGACAAGGACAAGGAGTAGGAGGCTCCTATTTTTACCTAGGCAACCATTTTGTATCAAGGGTTTCCAAATAAATCATCTGGAAACACCAATGTGCATTGGGAAGCTTCTATACTGCGCAGACATGTGTACAGAGCACTTCTGTCTGCAGTTGCCTGCATTGTGCATTGGTGTCTTGCTGACTTCTTCACCTTTGGCGCAGAAGTGCCGCTGCTCTTACGCTATGTGGCCAGGTATGCATCCTGGATCCTTTGTGGATCAGGCCCTTAGATCATACCAGGCACTTTCCAAGCAGCACTAGCCATGATCTATGCTGCAGCATAATATACTGAATACAGCTTTTAGGATTTGGCCATCTAGAGCCCTTGCATTTTATTTCCAGTATTTCTTGTACAATAGTGGGTCCAATATTGCAATGTCATCTGAACACTGGCTCACAAAGCACACAGTCGAATTGATTAGTTAAGTGAACATTAACTACAGGACCACAAAATGACTGCTAGCATGCAATATACAAAGTCAGGCACAGTCACCATGCTCTTTAAACAATAGTTTAAAGTTAAAAAAGGTAATTTCATTTTTTTTTGGGGGGGGGCAGCTTGATATCAGTTGCCCCCTCAAGCTGTGATCCCTTCCAGACAAAATAATGATCAGTTAAGGAATAATGGCTGAGATGAAACCATGCAAGTGGTCATTGCTTGCCAGGAAATATTCTCACCTTTGGGTAATTATGCTTAGCTAACTTTAAACTTCATCTGCATTCCAAAGCATGACAAGTAGAATACTACTGTGCAAAAAACAAAATGGTCCACTAACTGCAAACATTTTGAATAAGAGACCTAATGTGCCAGATTGGCAAGTATTTGTCCTATATACTGTATGTTCAGAAATAAATATGTGCTATATATCATTATCAAAACTCATTCCTAATGTATCATATCAGAGAAAGAGAAATGAAACAGAGTTGACATCAGAATACTAAAATTCTAGTGTTTGCATTGAGCAAGGAAAGTGCAAGACATGTCTAACTTTTCCTTATTCTCTGATTTTAATCCCTGTTTCATTCTTTGAGTGTTTATATGTGTCTGTTTGTCTTTTTATTCTTGCTCTATCTCTGTCTCTCTCTCTCTAGCTCTCTTTCTCTCTCTTCTTCTCTCACCTATTATTTCTGTTTTGTCTTTTTTTGTTGTTGTTATTGGCTATACATTACCCTCCTGCCTTCAGAGTGTTGCAAAAGTAACACTACTGGATGTGCCAGGGTTCTGCTTGTGTTATCATTATTTTCCCTGTTTTCCTAATTCTCTTCCTTTTTCCCCACTTGAATGATTTGAGAACAATGTCATTATACAATGATTTAAAAAGTGATGCTGTATATTCAGAACACTCTATGCAAATTAGGAGATGGATTCAATAAGGATTTCTATGGACCACTGATAAAACTTCAATATATACCAGTAATACAAGGGCTTTTTTTAATGTCATAGCCCATTGCCTAATATTTGTGAATGTCTGTTGAACTATAAATTGAATTTTTTCTAGTAGCCAGTTTGGGAGGGTTGGGATCATGAACTGGCCAGATCAAGCGGTCAGCCAAACCCTTTCTCTTCCCATACTGCAGGTACCCCCCCATGCTTAGATGTTTTGAGTAACTAGCTAATACAATGTAGACATGTAACTAGGGAGAGTGTGAGGCACACCACATTGAAGTCTGTGTGTCACATTTTCAAACCTGTTTTATATATGTTAAATCAACCTTTGATATAAATGAAAGCTACTGCTTAACTAATAGGGCCCCCTAACATCAGTGTTTGACTGGAGAGATTTTGGGTCCACTGAGCCACCCAGAAAGACTAGGCAGGGATGTTGAAAATGTAACATGGCATGCACAGCAAGTGGCCAGATGGTACAGGATGAGGGGGTGGGAGACAACACCAGTGGTAGTGCTGTGTGCCTGGGGAACAGATCATGGCATGGCACTATGTTATTGTTGCAATGCCATGGGACAGCCCCCATGGTTGAGGCATTTTCAGTGTGTCAGTGATCTCACAATCTGTCTGCAACCACTAACATGTGGAAATACAATTTACATAATATCTGGAGCACAACTGTCGTATGGTACAATCTGCTTCTGCAGACAATGGCACCTATTTCTGCATGACAGTTTTGGTGGGTAGTACTACTGAAAACCCTGTACACCACTTGAATACTGGTACCAGGTGAATATTTTGCACCTTTATAATAAAGAAATGTACTTTTTTTCAACTGAACTGGTATAGTGCAGTTACTTGGGGATAGCAGTGGTGGCTACTTTTCTCCATGTTATTTTTGTAGTAATGTATATAATTTATTGGCAGAAAAAAACAGGACAAACCTCATTTGATTTGACTGTGTGAATTATAATATTTAGAAATTACACTGCACAAGTCAGTATACACACTGTAAAAATAGCCTTTAGAATACTGTGCAATAAAACTATTTTCTAACACTAGCAGATTGTAACACTGTAGGTATAATAGACCTTTATACTATTTCTAAACCCAGCAAACTATAAACAGAATCATTAAAAGCTAAATCCAGTATAAAGCTGTCTTGTACAAACTTTATTTGCAGCTTTTTTCTTGCTAGTAGGATTCAAAAAAGTGAAAGACTGTTCAAAAGACATCTGCCATACACCATCAGCACTGATTTCATACATTCTCTCATATGAATTGGAGACAAAGGAGAGGGCTGGATAGAATTAAAGAATATATATAAAAAAAAGCACAGTGATCAAACGTTGCTGATAAGAACAGCCTGTGTGCTCTCTGGTGATGTGTGTATTCAACTCCAGTCTGACTCCTCTTATGCTAATACAGCCAATTTCCTCTTTTATTTCATTTCTGGAGCCCAAATCTGTGATCTCTGATAAGGTTCCCTAGGATACCGCCTTCACTCACAAAATGGTGTGGGGGGTAGGAGCTGATGGAGATGTGTATAACGTAGAGAGCACCAATGGATGAATAATTTAAAGCTCCGCCCGGAGATTTGAGGCGAAACGGTGAGATAAGAGACACCACAGGGTCTTCTCTGTTTATTCAGAGCTTCATCTTCCAATGACAGCTGACCTGCAAGGTCAAGGGCATGATGGGAAATGCAACCAGCAGTGGAAAAAGGTACCAAATCCCAGAAGGAAGCAATGATTCACTCTGCATTGGATGAAAAATTGAGCTTTTATTTCTCTTAACTTCTCTCAGCTTTAAGAAAAGGAAGACAATGCACAAACTATAGATTGAAGAATGATTGTACTTTACATGCAAGCTGTTTCCATAATCTTGTATTTCTGTTTCAGTCAGTATGCCATCATGGGCAGTCCTTCTTTGGTAAAGTGAGAAACATACAGCAGTATTTGCAGTTTTTTATTCTTCACCAATCAGGCTGAAGAATGTAACGCATTCTCTGAGCTGGTACCTTTAAACAGTCTTTTCACATGCTACAAGCAAAATAACAATGCATCTGCAAACTGAGAGACATTAGTCATGAAGTATTAACCCATTTTTCATTTACATAAATTGCATATTCTTTACTTATAAATTATTACATTTACACATCTCTTGAGTATAAACAGAAACAGCTTGTTATAATAGGTACTGAAGACAATAGGTTACAATGATGACCTCTGTGGTAGCTGGTGTCAAATCATTTTGCAGTGCTGGCTCATATTTCTCACACAGCCAGTCTGCTGACTCTGCTTTCTCCTGTTTGAGTTTATAAATGTTTTCATTCCAGAGTAATCATACCTTTTATCATCCCTGATAAAGATGAAACACATTCAGGTCATTACCTTGTGCAAGGTGTGCGTGACTGTCACACCGTCTTACTTAACAATATTTGAGGAGGAAGACGCCTTACAGTCTTCAGTGGAAAAAGCAGGCCAGTCAGAAAGGTGACTCACAAATGTGCTCAACAGAGTGCCCACACAGGTTATCCTTGACCGAGCATGACGGTTGCAACTACCTGGCGCCACATTGCTGCATCTTTATTTATGTATGCTGCCAAACCCCACCCCCCATCTTGTTTCTGGTGTTTTGCTCTTACATCTGCTGAAACTAGTATTGCACATATTCCATCAATAATTTTTTTATTTACATTTTTTATGCTTAGAATATCACAGCCATTGTGTAGATGTGGCTACAGGAGGGAAAACATCTGTTTTATTTCCATGTGATCAGTAAACATTCTCAAGGTCAGCTGCAGTGCACAGAAAAATGCAGATATTGTTACACCATGGGTTCTCTGAATATGAAACAAGCAGCAACAGATGACTTGATAAGGAAAATGACTGACAAAGTATCCAGGATTACTGTACTGATATCTTAAAACACTTCTTTGAGCAAGTAGACGCCTATAAATGTGAGCAGCCCAGTGAAATGCATGGTCTCCTTAAAAAGGCTTTCCATGTCAATCAGGTGCTGGTGGAATTAATTCTAATGTTACACTGAGGTGACAGAATGGCCAGTTGGTTACATACTGTAGTGCAGAGGTGTGAACCTTAAAACTCAGGTTGGAGTCCCACCCCCTAGGAAGTCACTTAATGTCTCTCTGCTTCACCTCTCTGCAGTTGTTTTCTGATGTATGACATTTGCTGTTTGTGCCAGCATGGCTTAGTTGGTAGCACATCTGCCTCTGGGCCAGAAAGTTGGGGGTTCCATTCCTACACCAGGACTGGGCTCATACCATAAATGCTGGCACTCAAGTGCAGTATTTAGTGGATGTTGGGGTGTACTGTCCCTTGGATGAAATGTTAACTGCCTTATCTGGTGGTTGTACAAATGAATGTTAAAGATTCAGTGGCACTTCTTGAGAAGAGTAACATAGAAACATAGAATGTGATTGCAGAAAAAGGCCTCTTGGCCCACCCATTCTGTCCATGTTTTTAGACATTTGTTTTCTTGCTGAAGATCGGACTTGATCTATAGCACCATCCCTTGCCTTTCCTTACTTACCCCTATGATTCCATTGTGCCTGTCCAAGGCAGTTCTGAACACCACCACTGTCTCCACCTGCACTATCTCTGCTGGAAGGCTGTTCCAGGCAGCCACCACCCTTTCTGTAAAGAAGTGCTTTCTCACATCCCTCCTGAAACTACCCCCCTCCAGTTTTATAGCATGCCCCCTTGTTCTAGAGGACCTTTTTTCTGAAAAATACCTCCATCCTGTACCTTGTTTACCCCTGAGATATTTAAAGGTTTCTGTCATGCCCCCCCCTCCAGAGTATACCTATTTAGCTCCTTTAGTCTGTCCTCATAGGGCTTTTAATCTGGACCCTGCACCATTTTGGTATCCCTCCTCTACTCTGTCTATGTCCTTCCTGAAATGTGGTCTCCGAAACTGGACACAGTACTCAAGTTGAGGTCTTCCCAGTGATTTGAATAGGGCAGCACCACCTCCCTTTTTCTGCTTTTGATACCACTTCATATGCATCCCAGCATCCCATTAGCCCTCCTAATTTCCTTGTCACACTGCCTGTCCACTTTTAGATCATCCAATATGATTACCACAAGGTCTCTTTCCTGCTTGATGTTTATCATTGTCAATCCACCCATTTTGTACTACACTTCCAGGTTTCTATAGCCCAAGTACATTATTTTGCACTTTTTTGCATTAAAACCCAGCTGCCATACCCTTAATTACTCATTCCAGTCTTTTCAGATCCCTGCCCATCCTTTCCATCCCTCCAAAGTGTCCGCTCTATTGCAGATCTTGGTGTCATCTGAAAATAAGCAGACCTTTCCTTCCAGTTCCTCTGCTATGTCACTTATAAAGACATTGAAAAGGACTGGTCCCAGCACTGAACCCTGAGGTAACCAGCTGGTCACCTTCCCTTCCACTCCTTTCCTCTGTGTGCAAACTCCATTTACCACTACCCTCTGTGTCCTATCCACTAACCAGTTTCTTGTTCAGGTTACCACCTTATAACTCACTCCCAAATCCCTCAACTTGCTTACCAGTCTCCTAAGTAGAATTGTAGAATTGTGTTGAACACCTTGCTGAAATCCAGGTAGGCCACCTCCAGTGGTCCCCCTAATCCAACTCCTTGTTCACCCAGTCAAAGAAATAAATCAGATTTGTTTGACATGACCTCCCCCCATGAAGCCATACTGCCTTGGACCCTGCAATCCACTGGATATAAGATAATCCACAATCCTTTCCTTTAGTAGTGATTCCATTTTTTTATGCACTATTGATGTCAGACTGACAGGCCAATAATTGCTCACCTCTTCCCTGTTACCACTTTTGTGAAGTGTGATTACGTCCACCCTTCTCCAGACCCTAGGGACCATGAATGCCTCCAGTAACCTGTTAAACAAGTCCATCAGAGGTGCAGCCAGTACCTCCCTAAGCACCCTCAGCACCCTTGGATATACTCTGTCTAGCCCCATACAGAGATGCTGCAAAAGAAAATTTCACCAGAGAAATTGCAGCGAAATCAACAATTTCACAGTGTGAAATATTCTGTGAAATGTGCACATTTGGCAAAATATTTTGCAGGTGCGAAATGTAAAGTTGTCCCTGGAAACTGTGAAATTTCACCCAAAATATGTGAAATTTCACTCGAAATTTGTGAAATTTTGCATTTCATGTCACAATTTCACAATTTTTGGGTGAAATTTCACAATTTTCTGGTGAAATTTCACATTTCACACCTGCAAAATATTTTGCTAAATGAGCAAATTTTCGTGAAATACTTTGTGTAATGAAATTTCTCAGTTTCGCACAACACTAGCCCCATAGCTTTGTCCACCTTCAGGTTAGCGAGTGCTTTCAGGACTTTCTACTCAGAAATTGGAATAGTGTCCATCTCCCTCCATTCAAAGATCCTGGCATCTTTCCCCTTCTAATGTGAATACTGAGCAGAAGTATTTAAGATGTTTGCTTTTCTTGATCCCCCTCTGTAAGTCACTCCCCTCCCTTTTTAACTTTACTATCCCTCCCTTTATTTCCCTTTGCTTACTAACATACCTAAAAAAATGTCTCGTCCCCTTTTACAACTCCCTGTGGTATTCTTGCCTCAGTTTGCACTTTTGTACTCCTTACTGCTTTGTAGGCCTCCCTCTGTTTTCACAGATAATCTTTCCCATCTTCCTCTTTCTGGGTCTCCTTATACTTTTTGAGTGCTACTGTTTTAACCATTACATTTTCTTCTACATCATTTGAGAAGCATATCAGTCTGCTTTTTCTTTTACTTTTGCTTACCTGCTTGACACAGAGGTATGTTTCCTTTATTATACACTCTTTTAATTTGGACCACTTGGTAGAACTTTATTTTACGTGTACTTAACTACACTGTAGTTACTGTATACCTACAATGTAACTGCTATGTAAGTACTGTGTAGTTGCATGTAACTATAATGTAGTTGGTAATTAGTTTCACATTTGCGTATTATGTAGTTTGGCACACATTTCTATGAAGTAACTACACTGTTATTGCACTGTAAATAATATCTAGTTGTTCATCACTTTCACATTTGACTGGTATGTAGTTATACAATTTGCATGAAGTGGTAGTTACACGTGCAACCACAACCGTTTCTCTTTAGGCACAAATTGATTTATGCTGGAAGTGTAACTACACACATGTAACAACTGTTGCAAAGTGCAACAGAAAAATGGATTTATGCTGAAAGTGTAACTACACATGTAACATCTCTTGCAAAGTATGACATACATAGTTAAATTTGCTAGAAAGCATTGATTTGAGGCAGAAGGGAGGCAACAGTAATTGCAGTAACTACCACTTCATGCAAATTGTGTAACTATTACAGCATGGTACTACCCATCTACCCTGTGTCAGTCTTCACCATTTATCACTGTCTGAGTGACAGCCAGAGGCACAGCATCCAGCATGATTTTTTTTTTGTATGTGGAGGAGCCAGCACCACAGGCGGTGCCGCTTTTGAGGCAGATGCATTACGAGGCGCTCACGGGTCAGCTAGCAATGGTCACCAACGCCCCTCTGCCCCAGTTCTGCTTCTCCAGCCATCAAGAGTGCAGCACCTCACACTTTTTGAATAAATTTCATCTGCGACATTGTGGCCTAGTTCGTTGTTTCAATGTCGTTGTTGACACCGTTTTTGTTCCATTCCAGTCCTCATGTAACTTGGCACCATTTTCTGCAGGAATCTAGTAAGACCTTTCATTTTTCTTTCTTAAAGCAGTGCCAAGTCTGTTTCTTATTATTATCTTAGTTACCGTGAGTCATGTTGGGTTAATCTGGGGACAAAAACACTCTCCCAAGGCAGACTGGCCTCCTACGCGCCGGTGTCCCTGCACTGGCAGATGTCCATCACGGATCAGCATGACCAATACCTCACCTGTCTGCATCTGTCTTATGATATTAATAGTTGAAATGTTTGCTTCTTCATGGACTGGGAGCACTAGAACACTGCATGTGGAAAGTCAGACGTGATACACTGACATTCGGAGTGCAGTGTTGTATGAGGGACACTAAGCACAGGTCTCACCACCCTTCCTTCAGATCCCCTCCCAATTCTATACAGACCTGTGAGGAAGGGTCCCTCCTCTTCTTCTAGCCTTGCCAGGGATGAGGTCTCTTCTGCAGTGCTGGAGGATTGGTCCAGGTATCATGGAGGCTGGACTGGGAGCAACGCAAAGGCAGTCAACTCCTAAGAGATGCAGGCTCCCCCCAGTGTCATGGCCCACACCTGCTGGTCCCAGCATGGGTGGCTCCTCAGCACCAGCCAGCAGTGCCTTACTGTATCTCGGGGCTGTTTGCGGCTCTGGTGATTGGCACCATGAGTGACACTGGGCCCTCCTGCTGCACCACAAGTGGCACCATGAGTGGGAAGACAACTGGGGCTACTCATCTGGAGGTCTTCTGGATCTCCTTCTCTCCAGAGCCAGACACTTGGAAGACTGATCTGGACTGGCTGCCCAACTCCTCAAAGTCGGAAGATTCTATGGTGTACAGTAACTCTATGCCCTCCCAGGCATCCCTTCTCTTGGCATCAGCGAATATGATTGGTGCTGGCTCCCATGCCAGTGGTGACATCAGCAGCATGCCTGCCAATTGGGACCCGCCATCTGAGGGGATGATAGTTTGGGTCTTGGGGGCTGGGAGAGTTGTCAGCCCTAGTGCTGTCCCCCCCAGGCCAGAACAAGGACACTCTTCTATGGCCTCCCTCAGGAAGCCTTTGGGAATGGAGCAATCCCTAGCTTTGGGAGTGAGGAAGAGGTCAACCTCGAAATCAAAGGGGTAGAGAGGGCAGGACATGGGCAGTGACCTTCCCTGGGGACCCTTGGGGGTTCAGGGATGTGCCGCAGTGCTGAGCCTTTGTTCTCTCCCTTGTCCCCTTCAAAAGAGACCTTATTGGGTGGGGTTGGAGTCCACCCTTCTGGTTCTATACAGCCCCGGTCTCCTCACAGGGGAGTTTCCTGTTCAGGGCTCTGTCCTTACTGCTTTGAGCTAGTTGAGTGACCAGTAACTGCCCAGACCAGTGGATCCCCAGGAGGTCCAAGATTGTCAGTGAGGTCCCCTAACCCTGGCAGAGGTCACTCAGATAAGGTGGTGTGTCTCCCCGTTGCCTCTACAGCCCCCCCTGTCATTTCTCAGGGCACTTGGGTCTGTCAGGGCCCTTGACCTGGGAGCAGTTCAAAGCCACTGCTGCCAGCTTCCTCAGATATGTTAGGGCTATGGATGAGCAGGTCTTTCGCCTGCCTCCCCCACAGCAACTGGACTTGGACTCTTCAGATTCATCAGCCTCCTCATCTTCCTCCTTCAAGGAAGAGGATACCTCTGTCCATCTGTCCTTAAATGCTGATCAGATAAGAGTATCAGCACTTCCTATCGAAGTTGATAGGTGATCTGTACCTGTCCCACATTACAAGATGCAATACTGAGTGGATGACACATGTCTTCCTTAGAAAATTCAGTGCAGACCACCTAGTCATCCTTTCCTGGGCAATTTCCTTCCTGGAAGTGTCATTCCACACCTGGCAGTGCCCCTCTGTCCCAACTCTAGCCACTATGGACTGTCAGCACAGGTATTGTGCACACCAGAGGTCTCCAGGGACCTTGCCTCATCCGACTTTGGGAGTGAGGATACTGGATACCCCTTCTGGGCATAGACACCTAGTGTGCAACTGGCCCCCGGATGTGGACTCTGTGGAGTTTGACCATTGGAGATGGATAATGTTCTCTTTGGCTTGTATCATGTTCAGCTTTGCTGCTCATCAGGCACACCACGCTGTCTAAAGTAGGCATCTGTGGTTAATGCTAGGTCAGGTGCTGACATTGCTGCCTGGCATGAAGGCAACCAGACAGGCCATTGCCCACTCTGCACAGGGCCTGGAGCTCACAAGGCACCAGGCAAGGGTGTCTTATGATGCCAATGAGGTAGCTTCAAGGCTAAAGTGATAGTGATCTGCATTAGGCAGACAGCCTGGCTTCATCTATCAAGGCTGTCACCCTTGGCATGGTGTAGGGTGCTGCCTTGACTCTCCAGGGAACTCACCTTTTCTCCCACATGGCGAGGTGGGAACTAGAGGGGTGACTTCTGTTCCCCAGGCAATGGGGGAACTCAACTTGCCCTGACCAGTCGCAGGTCTAACTGGCCTGTAATGAGTCCCCTCCTTTTGTGGTCCTCCCCCACAGACTCATGTCCCTCAGGAAAGTGCTGGGCTCCCTTTGGGGGGCTTAGTACTCACCCAGACAGTGAAGAATGGTGAAGACTGACACAGAGAAGATATAAAAATTAAGTACCTATTGTAATTCTTGATCTTCTTGTATATCTTCACCATTCATCACTGGCACTTTCCCTTCTGGGCCTCAGTCCCTGGGTGATGCCCCTTCCCTGCTTACCCTCCCTCCTTGAGGTCAATTGTGGGATGGGTCCTACTGGTACCTCCAGGTCCTCTGTTACCTTCCTAAGCATCAGAGGGCCCACCCTGGGAGGGACGGCAAGTACAGCTTCTTGAACTGGCCTTAGAGGCTCCCTGTAGGTCCTTCCCTTCTCAGCCAGGGGGGTTTCTCCTGGACTTGGTCTGGTCCTGTGGTGGGGCTCTCCCCTAGGTGGGGTAGAGAGGAGAGGGACCAAGGGGACTCCCTTTCTCTCTCCTTTTATAATTTGTCCTCTTCCCCCCACTTTTGTTTGGGGTAGGACTTGTCCTGGACAGGATTGCCCCTGAACCCTGTGGGATCTCCCTTTCGGGACAACGGTAAGCAGAGGGCCTCTACTTTACCTGTAAATAAACTGTCCTGTTGTACAATGCTGAACAGTCATAAGACTGACTGATTGTACATCATGTATATTTCACCTGCACTTTAACTGCTACTGTATTGTATTTCAACTGTATTCTTGCACTTAGTTGTACCTAGCTGTATACAATATATTCAGTGTATTCTATTTCCTGTACCTTTCTTTGTTATTGTAAGTGTATTGTCTGTATTATCTATGTACCATCTGTATGGCCCGGGTCATGCCTGAAAACAGTCCATTGGATCAGTGCACCTAGGAACATACGAACATAGGAAATTTTCCAGTAGAAACAAGTCAAATGATCTATCAAATCTGCTCGAATGTGCAGCTATCGCACCTACCTTGCAGCTGCCCCTGCCCCCTTCCCTTCACAATAACCTCCCATCTCACCCTGTCCCACCCCCTTTTGAAATCCCCACTGTCTCGAGAATACCAGCTCCTCTGGCAGAGTTCCATTCTGCCACAACCCTCTCCATGAAAAAGTGTCTCCTCATTTCCCTCCTATATCTATCCCCCCTCCAATCTAAGACCATGACCTCCTGTGTCCCTCCCCCTGCTTAACTTAAATATCCCTTCAGTTCCTGTCTTGTTAATCTCCTTTAAGTACTTGAAGGTCTCAATCATTTCCCCCCGACCTCTCCTGTCCTACAGGGAGTACATATTCAATTCAGACAGCCTCTCCTCATATAGCTTTTCCTCCAGTCCCTGTATTATCTTAGTTGATCTGTGCTATACCCCTTCCAGTAGTCTGATATCCTTCTTTAGATATGGGCACCAGAGGCTGGCCTGTCTGTGCAGAGGTTGGATTTCTGCTTGCGATGCTGGTGACCTGGGTTCAGGAATGGACCTGGGTCATCGGAGGGCCGGCCAGGGGAGAAGCAATGATATACTAGAACCCAGGTTGCTTAAACTTGTAGCCCCCATTCTAGCTGTCCCCATTGCAGCATTATTTAATATTTTCCTCTTGCAGAGTGACCTCCCTGTTATATGAAAAGTGGCCCACTTAGTTCCCATGCATAAAGGAGGTGCCAAAGAACCTGTAGATCAGTAGTGAACAACCTTCATTCTTTGCACCCTAGCCAAAGTCCTAGAAAGACTGGTCTCTAACTAGCTCCATTCTTACATTGAAACCCACTCTCTAGTCACAGATGCCCAACATGGCTTTCGGATGTACAACAGCGTGGACACAACCCTAGTATGGCCCACAACAGAACTTCTTGAAACCCTGGAGACCAGCAAATCTACTGGTGCTATCTTTAATGACCTGACTTAGTCAATCATGAATTGCTCCTGCATAAACTCAAGGGGCTAGGACTGCATAATTTGTCTTGCTCCTGGTTCGGTAACTACCTAACTGGCCGTAAGCAGCAATTTAAAAGGGGAGGTAGCCACTGCTTCCTGAGAGATATTACTGATGGGGTTCCCCAAGACTCTGTCCTGGACCCATTGTGTTGTTCTCTGTTTTTATTAATAACTTGACAAAACACTGTGGCAGTACCAGGGCTGTTCTGTGCAGACGATGTGGTGCTATACAGAAGCCACTGAGACATTGACTCAATTGAATCAGGTCTCAAAGCTGACTGGAAATATAATTTAAATGCAAGAAAAAAAAGTCCATCCTATTTGGTCCTCCCTGTTTAGGCCCATTGAGGAGTAACTTGCTAAAAATTTGCTTGCAGATTGATGACCCCATAGAGATTGTTAACCCTATCAAGTATCTGAGAATTATACTGGATCAGGAAAATCTTGTTCCAGCCTCATGTTGACTGGGTGAATGAACTGCTAAACCAAAAGTTAGTGCTCTTACATTGATTAACCCTACCTCACCTCTGAAGCCATAGAATCTATAGCTAACAGTATTTACTGCCTGATATCCTGTATGGTGTCCCCATCATATCTTCTGTCAAAGATACTGGGCTTATTAAGCTCAAAACCTTATGGCACTGTGAGTCCCATTTCACTTTGGGTGACATTAAAAGTGAGCACCACTGCAAGGCACTAGCTGTGTTAAACTGGATCCCCCTGGAAAGGATAGCCCATGATGAGGGTTCTGAGGAGAGGGCACCAACAATAATGGTGACCCACTCCCCAGCGCATTGCAGGAACAGCTCCAAGGGGACACGGCAGCTGGATAGGGGGGTGGGTGACTATAGTGACATCCTGTCACTATACATACATACGCGTGGGAGCTGGCATGAACAGTGAGATCACCCCCTTGACATGCACTCCCCTGGAGTTGAGACTCCTTCAGTGGTGGGGGTGCAGAGGTGAAGCCCCCCATGGGGGGTGTGGGGGTGCAGCCCCCCCACAGAAAACAATAAAAATTAGGTCCTGGTACCTTTTTGCTGTGCACCGGGGTGTCAGAGTGCCAAAATAAATTTTTGGCACTCTTGACTTCTGCATAACGACGATCACCTTTAGGCTTTCACCTTTATGACATAGATCCCCTGGAAATTAGGTTTCACTATTCCACACGCTGTGTGGCACATACAATTGTACTTTCCTATCCCCTTAACCTTGCCACAATCCTGGAACTTAAACCTCATATTAGAATCCTTCAGTCCAGGTCACGTGATGGCAGCTTGATGAGAAGCAGCAACCTCCTACAGCTCTGCACCTCTGCTGCCTAAATTGCCTATTTTGTTTGACTTACATAGCAGATAGCGAACTACAAATATCACCTACTAACTCCAGAGGGTCTCTGGATCATTATACTTGGGGAGATCATGGAAGTTTATATGAAGAAAGCACCTCCGTGGCACTCCCATCTGCCGACTCCGGAGAAAGACAAGGCCATGAAGTGCCTCAAGCACCAGCCTGCCGGCTTGTCCAAAACTTCTACCCCAGCAGCTGCCCTTTCAGAGGAGTGATTCCTTGAGATCATGCATCCACTTCAGGAGAAGATTGCAGACATATCGGATGATCTCCAACAAATCAAGACTTCTGTGCAGTCGTTAACTATCCGAGTGAGTGACTCGGAAGCTAAATTGATCTCTATTGAGAGAAAGCAGGGCAAAGCGGAACAAGATACTATACAGCTTGGCTGGAGATTCAAAAGGCTTGATGAAAAACTGGAAGATTTAGAGGGAAGGAGTAGGAGGAATAACCTCCTTGTCATTGGAGTGCCTGAAAAGGAAGAAGGAAATGCCCCTGTACTATTCATACAAAAGTTGTGCGAGAGGATTGCAGGACCATCCCCGAATGGCACCACTTATGTTATAGAACAGGCACATTAGGCCCTCCGTCCCCCCACACCACCTGGCTCCTCACCTTGACCCCTCATCTGCAAGTTTTTAAACTTTTTGGACAAGCAATACATACTTCCCAAAATTAAGGAGCTCCAAGAAGTGTTTTGGGAGGGATGCAAAATCTGGATTACACAAGACCTCCCTCAGTTGGTCCAAGCAAAAAGACAGGAAATGTATCCTATTGTTTTGAAGCTAATTGCCACGGGCAAGCCATCCCACATGCAATACCCAGCGGTGCTTCAAATCAAGTCTGGGGATCAGTGGATCTCTTTTGAGTCACAGGAACAAGTTGCACAAGAGCTTAAAACCTTACTCCCAGATTTGTTTAAGTGAAGAGATCTTAAATGGAGAGAGGTAACCTTCTTCTATCAAAATCTGGCTATACTGAGGTTTTGATTGACCTTATTGAGCTCAGTGAGGTAACGGCTGCTAATTTCTAGGCCCGATTTGACTTCTGTTTATTCCACTGTTTCAAGGGCCCACTGCACCGTAGTTGTTAAGATGGACCAGGTTATAGACAGAGCATACCTTAGTACAATACTTAAGCATTTCTCTGTGGGACCTTGAGAGGGAGTCAGGCATGACATCTGCCCCACTGTTTAGACTGTACTTCTGCTTGCCTGCACTTGCCCCGAGATAATATTTCCTAAGCAAGCACACACGACAGAGACATTGACATTACCATAGGGTTTCAGGTCTCCAGAGGACCTCAGACTATGAAGAAATAAAAAGATCTTCCAGATTTTGGTCTAAGCTCACTTTCGTACTAGGCCCATTTTCAAAACTTTTAATTTGGTCAATGGGGCCTACTGTGCAACCAGCAGTCACCATGAGATTATCAAGAGAAACATACCCACATGAAAACCTCAGATCCTCTTCGTTGTGGTTCTACGAGCTCCTTTGATATACGTAGGGCTACTCCCTGTTGGTATTAAGCAATATAACAGGAGACCTTATGCTGGCTATTTTTGCTTTTGTCCAGTGACTTTAACTGGTTAAATACAATACTTGATTCTGTTCTTATTATGAGTGCTTATATATATATATATATATATATATATACAATGCTATCTTTTTAGACATAAACGGGGTTGCTCCCTGTTGGTATTCAGCAATATAACAGGAGATCTTATGCTGGTTATTTATGCTTTTTCCCAGTGACTTTAACTGGTTTAATATGATACTCAGTTCTGTCTTTAGTATGATTACCTATATATGTGCAGTGCCATCTTTTTTGACATATACAGGCTTGCTTCCTGTTGATATTAATCAAAATAACAGAAGACCCTATGCTGGTTATGTATGCTTTTGCTCAGTGACTTTAACTGGTTTAATATGATACTCAGTTTTATTTTTATTATGATTGTTTATATGTTTGCACTGCTATCTGTGCAGCAGGGGATTGGCGGGAGAGGGGAGGGGGGTTTGTTCGGGGTGCTTCAAGTTTGCGCTAAGATATCACCCGCCTGTATAAGTTCTGTGGTGTGGTTGATTTGAACCTGGGTTTTGGAGTAGAAAAGTAACGTGTTAAGAGGGGACTTATCCCCCTTTTTTTTTATAAATAAGGGGTGGGTATTAGGGTGTATGTTTTACCTAAGTAAGTTTCCTTTATATTTTTATATTATAGTTCGAGTGAGGAAAGGGCCAAGTGTGCTAGCTGAGTTCACCTTTGAGGGAAGTGCCATGCTGAACAGGGCAATGATTCCCGTTCACTATTCTAAATTTCAATATCTCTCCTTTAATGATCCACTATGAGTGGCCCTTATATTATTATAAGTTGGAATGTCTGAGGTGCCCAGGACAGATGCAAGAGGCAAGTTATTCTTTCTCATCTCCAACACTTAAAGGCAGGGATAGTATGTCTTCAGGAGATGTACCTCAGATGAGAGGATGTGCCTTTATTATGTTGGACCTGGGTGGGATAAGCATTCAGGTCAGGGATATCTACAAGTAGTGGGGGGGGAGGTAGCTGTACTGATAGATAAAAGACTTCCCTTCAAACTAGAAAAAGAAGTATTTGATCCCAATGGCCAGTATATCATCCTTCAGGGCTTACTATAATCCCAAAGAATCATTTTGGGAGCTATATATGACCTGAACTGCAACTCCCTCCAGTTTTTCACCCACCTTTTGGGATTAATCATCACCAACCCTCCCACATTGACTTTCCTAGGAGGGGATTGTAACATTGTTCCATCTCCATACATAGATCTGACACCACATGACCTTATGAGTGGTGCAGATTTAATAGATATTTGGAGAGTTCTGAACCCTGAGGATCACCAATAAACTTTCTTTTCCCCTCCACATAAATCATTTTCTAGAATAGACTTCCTCCTACTGAGTTTGTTTGCTCTTCTGGGCATACTAAGCTCCAAGATACATGTGAGGGTTCTTTTGGACCATTCACCTGTATCTTTCACATACCTCCTGGGACCTGGAATTTAAAAGGACTCCCGTTGGTGGATGAATACACAACTGCTTCAAAATCCTTATTCCTTGCAACAGATTAAGGATTTTATGTCCAGTTTCCTAGAGATTAACCGGGGGTCAGTGACTAGAATAGATGTGGTTTGGGCAGCCCTGAAATGTGCCCTTAGGGGGTAATGTCTCTGACTGACTGCTATGAAATTCTGACAGTCGAAACAGTGGATGGAATCTCTGCTTCGGTCAATTGGTCAGCTAGAGCACACACTTAACCATCAGTCCCCACAAGAAGACTGGGTTAAATTGCACAGTTTGCAAGCTCAATATGCTGACCTGATGTCTCAGAAAGCAGAGCTCTCACTGAAACATGCAAAGCTTAGCTACCTTGATAGGGGGAAAGGGCAGGGAAGCTTTTGGCTATTCAGCTTAATCAAGCAAAAGCCTCTCGATTTATCCCGGGTATTAAGCCAAATAAAGACAGTCCAGTGGTTACTGCCCCTAGAGAAATCGTGGCTGTTCTCAGACGTTGTTATCAGAAGCTTAACTCTGAAGCTCAGGCCAACCTTCCTACTAACATAGATATCACCCAGTATCTTAATTCGGTCGACCTCCCTAAACTGCCCCCCTCCCAGGCTACTCCCCTAGGTGGTCTTATTAACTCTAGAGAAGTCATGAATGCGGTAGAACAACTCCCGCTTGAGAAATCCCCGGGGCCTGATGGTTTACCTAACAATTTATATAAGGTATGTCTATTAGAGCTAGCCCCATTATTACAGAGGTATATAACTTCTGATTTGACAATGGATTCTCTGAGTCAAATTTCCTTAATGCACTGATTACCCTCATCTTTAAGCAAGGCTAGGATCCTCAATACCTTGAAAGCTACCTACCTATTTCATTGAGTAACACTGATGTTAAAATACTGGCAAAAATTTTGGCCAATAGGCTAGGACCTCTCCTGAACAATCTGATTAACAGAGAACAAATTGGATTTATAGCAGGAAGGTCATCGGGGGACCACATGTGCAAACTATTGCATCTCCTCTCAGCGTCTAGGGATTCACAACTGCCTGCAGTTCTCGTCTCCCTAGACACCGAGAACTTTTGATAGGGTCTCTTGGGACTTTCTTTTGAGGCCATGGCCCACTTTGGTCTCCCTGAAGGATTCCTTAAGTGGGTTAGGCTATTATATTCTTCCCCCTTAGCCCACCTCCTTACCTCCATTACTCGATTCCTTCACTTTCCCTACTTGAATATAGTAGTATTGTTAACCCTTTTAGACTACTCTATAATGTATTTCTGGATGAACCTTCTGGTATCCCAACTGTTACCCATGCCTCTGTGACCATCATGTTGAAATGAAACTTAAATAAAGGTTAATGAGTTAAAAAAAAATCCTTCAGTCCTCCTCCCAGTTGCTCCTTACTATCCCAAGAGCTACAACAACTGGCAGCAAAAGGTCCTTTGCCTCTGTGGCTCCAAGGCTGTGGAACAACATTCTGGATGATCTCCAGGCTTGCACTAATCACAAGTCATTCAAATACTCCCTTAGTTGCATTCTCCTTGTGAGCAGCCAGTGTACATGCCCTAACTGTGCCCCCCTCCACCGCTGCTGATCTCTGTGAGGTAACTGGTTTAACATAGATCTTGCACAGGCTACTGGTTGTTGCTGTTACCTTGTTGCTATATGCTGTACTTTCTTAATTTCTGATTTCAAAATCTGTATAGCTGAAGCTTGTCAGTATAACTTGACTTTATAATGTTTGTAAATTGTTTGCCAATATTGTTTTGTATTCTGATATTCTAAATTGCTGTCTATGTCCTATTATCTTGTGCTGTTACCTGTACTTATAACCAATTGTTGGATGTGATTAATTCCAGGTTGCTCCTGAAAAAGAAACCTTTAGTGTCAGTGAGCCTACCTAGTTAACAAAATCCAAATAAGTAAATTGTCCCCTTTAACTAAAAATACCACCAATTGTTCAATCTGATTCCATTTTAGTTAGTTTAAATCTCTACCCCCTCCCCAATGAAGCAAAAAATGAGCAGTTTTGTTTAGCCCTTCTTTGCAGGTCAACAAATAAATCATCTTGTAGGACTGATGGCACTGTATAATTCCTGGAAGGCAGTTGACTTGCTCAGCATTGCACAATAAGCCAGTGGCTACAGTTGGATTGGAGAAAATAAGAAAAGGAAGCTTCACATTGACTCAGATATAGAAAGGTATATTTTATGAGACATGTGTACGGAAAGCTCCCTTTCCCCTTAGCAGGACCACTGTGAGTGTCAGTTATGGCAGATGGGTGCCTATCAGTGGGTATTATTAAACCTCAGACTTAAATTCTGTCCTGTGCCCGGCCAACACCTGGTCACATGACTAGAAATATCAGGCATTATTGCCTCCTAAAGTCCCTGACAATGGGCAATAGTCATAGCAACAACTAATACTCTAAAAAAAAAACTGTTGTACACTATACTTGTGCATGTGCACAGTCCTTAGTAAAAAAATAAATAAATAAATACTCCACTGCCCCTGATACTGAGTCCTTCTTTCTTCTATCTTTTTATTTCTCCCTAGTAGTCTATTGGCCCACCCCCTCTAAATTTGGATTAGCATTTCACTTCCCCACCCCGCAGTCTCAAGACAACAGCCAGTATTTACCCTTACTCGCCCTGGCTTCTAGCCACTATCTCTCACAGCTGCAAGGACTTGTGTTTCCTAAATGACTTTATCAATTAAAGTCACTTTGGATAATGTAAGTGTAACCCCCCTATAATTGGGGGTTCCTAAAAGCCTCCTAGGAGCTGCATAAGTGTCCCCCTGGTGGTTGGCGTTCGGCGTTTAAGCCGTTTTAAATGGCATTGCTGTGAGTGTTTTTAGAGCCCCTGTGTACTGTTCCTTTAAGGGTTGCCTGCTTGTAGTTATAGTTAGCTTGAATGGGGGGGTCTGTGTTTCCCTGCTTGAGTCCCGCTCGAGCTGCTGCCCAAATGCCTTGTGTTGCTGCCGCTGATTGCGCAGAGAGAGCATGTTATAAAGATGTAACTATTTGCTGGGGATTGTTAAGCCTAATAATGAAGATGCAGTTTATTCTAACCTGTTTTCTTGCAGCTTGGACTGTTTTTGGTTGTGCCCCACCATGTTGGTCCTGAACTGTTGAAGTGGACCAATCAGATCGTGAGGATGCTCTAGGGAGTCGGCTGACCAATGTAGATGCAGCTTGTAATGCAGGGAAGAGGCATTATGGGATTTGGCACTTTTTTTCTTGCACCACTGAGAGCAGGAGTAAATGACTGGCATGTGTAGCCAGCCTATGAGAGCGGGTAGCGCCCAAACTGTAAGGAGTGCCCCATGCTGTTAGGGGCAGATGTGCTGTGACTGGAGAAGAATAGGGAGCTCTGAGCTTCTGCGCCATTGAGTGTTCACGCAGGAAGCATGTGAAGGGCCTAAGGCGGCTGTTTCCTAGCCAGCAAGCTTCCGACTAAATCCGCCGGCGTGCGGTCAGAGAAGGCTATGTATAAACACAGCTACCTACCAGGCTTCACCTGAAGAAGACTGGAGAATCTGCTGAATCGCACTCAGTCTGTCAGGACGTCTGGAGTGGCTGCTAACACCTGCAATTGCTGTGAATTCATTCGGGTCCTGAAAGCAGCTGCCTGGTATGGTACCCCTCTGTTGTTTTCCATATAAATGTGTGAGGAGGCCTTTGAAGTTCAGGCTCAGTCCTGCAAGTGATGAAGGAGTGGTTATCTGCTGGAGTTGTGAGTACTGGATCAGGGTAGCTCCCTGTTAATCTTTCAGACAAGTGGCAAGCAAAACAAAATAATTTCGTTATACTACTGCCTGCACTAATTGAGCCTTCTGCTCATTCTGATCTGCTCAGGAAAGTAAATGCTCATTTGTGTCAGGGCCCCAACCAGCTGCCATGAGGGACTAGCCATTAGGGCTTGGGTACCCATGTACAGTAACTAATAGGTTTAGGCCTGTGCACAGAGCCCTAGGTAGTTAAGTATATTTTATAGTGATAAGCCAATCACCTTGATTTCCCCCCGGTCCTTGTTATCTCCCCTTAAATAAATCAGATTGTTTGTTTGCAACTGTACCCTGGCTGGACTGTGTTTTACTGAGGATATACTGTACAGTGAAAATGTGATAACTGTGCCTTACTTTCCAGGGGGTCTCCAGAGTGAGCTGAGAGGTACGAGCCGGAGGGGTAAGTGTACAGGGGGAGAGTATTGTAGCTAATTCATGTGAGCCACTAGTGGGAAGAAAGGGGGGTTGCAGTGACCCAGAGGGCTGTGATCGAGTCAATCTTGACTGTCTTAACCCCAACCTCTGGGTGGAGGCACCCGTCAACGGATCTGGGCCACTCACCCTGTCACAGTTGAGGCAGGCAGGGGTAGTAGCCCTAAGAGTAATGCCCCCTGGGTGTTACAAAAGTCACTGGACTTGCATGAAATGGCATCCAATAACAGAGATGAATAGAAGGTAAATAACAGCAACAATTGTCTTTGGCTTAGGGGGTGGAAAGTAAAATGGAGGGGGTGAACCGAATCAATATGGTGATACAGACTATAAACCAATCCAGCATACACAAGCAAAAGTGCACCTGACACAAAGTACTCCAATGAACAAGGTATAAGATTTAGTTACACACTTTGGGGCTATGCACAAAGGTGCAGAAAGTACACAACAAAGGCATGTAGTTCTGCACCCGAAAACCGGTGTGCACCAGTTGGTATTCACTATCGCTGGTCACCTATCCATGGTCCCATCCCCCGGCATGCAGGTTCACAGGGGGCAGATGGGTGAGGAGTGGTGGACCCAGGCAGGCATCCAGTTGGATGCCTGTCCTGGATCTCAGACTGAATCCCTTGAGCTGTGGGAGTGCAGGAGTGTGAAATGGCATGAATCGAACAATGGAGAACTAAAAGGCATTCGCCCGAATGGCTACCCCCAGTCCTCCCCATCTGTCTAGTGGGCTGGGGAAAAATGAAAGGACAAAATACCACCATACATACTGCACTGCCAGCTGATGTCTGAAATGCTCTTTATCCCTGTATATTATTGGATGACAGGGTGACGGAGGTCATGCACAAACTGGTAGCTGTCAGATGTACTTGTCAGAGGAGGTGGTAGTGCTGTGGCGACTGGCAACGTGGTACTGTACGACAGATGAGGAGGAGGGGAGCAGGATGGTACATCGGCAGTAGACAGCAGCACAGGATTGCTGACCCACAGTGCCAAGATCAGAGGCACTGTCCCTACCTTTCTGACACGTAATGCCATCATTTGATGGGTTGTGGATTCCTGCCATCCTGATGTGTCCATAGCCTGGGCAGGACCACCCCCCCTCACCCCATCGTGAACCTGTGTGGTTGTATCTGGTGACCTGTTCACTGTCATGTACATGACATGGGAGCAGTGGGCCAGCAGCCTTGTCAGGGGCACTCCATGTGGCATACATCTTATTGTCATCCATGGGTGGGCAGTGATTTAGTACTGGTACATGCCAGTTCTGATGCAGCAGGGTGCCACCTTGCTGCTCTGTGGCCCATGCTATTGAGTGTGTTGCAAGTGCCCACTGCCGATGCTGTGTATGACTTCTAGTACCACCATGGCTGGCAGGTGTCTTTTGGAGGGAGCGTGTAACATTGTTATGGCACAGTCACCCCTGCCATAACTCCCACACCCCGGTGCGTGGCACTCCATGTGATTCTGCACCTTTGTGAATTATGTGGAGTGCGGGCACACCACTGACATGCCCACAGCCAATGTGTGACTATTTTCTGCATAAGAACATTCCACTAGCAGAAGAAAACCAGTCTCTATTGTACTGAAACCAAAGAAAGACCATTTGGTCCTGTTTGACATAGATACAGTTTTAAAGCATGCCACCACCTTGAAAGAAAATAGTCGCACCAGTCCGGGAGCACCTCGTCATAACAACAGCAGCCTGTCATTTCGGCATAAAGAGTTTTGCTGACAGAAGCGGAGGCTGCGATGGCAGAGTGGCCCCGACTGATGTGGAATAGTGTTGCTCTTCTGGCAATATGCTTTTATGCCCAGTTCAATAGATGGGGGAGCCCAATCTCCATTGGCATAATGCCCCCCTATTTGTTGTGTGCCGAGGGGGTGACCAATCCCCCTCAGCATCATGCACCCCCCAACAGTCTTTCTCTGCCGAAGGGGGTCCGATCCCCATCGGGTTCAGTCCCCCCTTCCCTGTTCAATTTGCTGATGGGGGAGCTCACTTCCTGTTGGCATAATGTCCCCCCCAATCTGTTGTGTGCTGAGGGGGGTGCCCAATCCCCCTTGGCTCCTGCCCCCCCATCCCATATGTGCCAATGTCTGTGCCCAATCCCTGTTGGATATAGCCCCCCCTCAAATACTCAGGTGTCATGCTGGGAGCCCACCTAGCTGCTCCAAATGTCCTGTAAAAAAAACTTCCATGATGTTTTTGGTTCCCCTTTTTAAACCTTTAAAACAGAAATTGATCCTCGTTGAGTCCGGTGGTCCCTCCCCAATCCACACCCACCATCTGCACCCCTCCTCCCATACCCCTCACCCCATACTTACCTCCTGGAGCCCAGTGCGAGAATCTTCGTGGACTGAGAACACGCCTGCACTCTTCAAAGCCGACCTAGAACTGAAGAAATGCCGGTAAGCTGTATAATGGCATAAATACGTTTTTCAACTTTGTGCATATCTCAGGCATTATTTGGAATTTTTGCACCAAATTGTCAACATGGGGTTATTGGGACCCTTCCTCATGAATTCAGTCACTATCATGGCGTTATTTGGTCCTGAAAGGTGATTTTGTGGTCATTGCGCGGAATCACCTTTCGGGACCGATTAATGAAACAACAGTGCCACTGTTCAGGAGGCGAGCTCTCAAAAAGCCTATGTTGCAAATTTGGTGAAAAAAATCCCCAAAATGACTGCTTTATGAGCGTGTGTTGCACAGATTCCATGCATGCTCATAACTTCATGAGTTTGTAATATTTTCACCACAGATTTTCGTCATTGGCATTTTCCTACACCTCCTTTTGAACGGTAAAGCTGTCATTTTACACATCCCGGCCAAAATGTGTTTTTGCACTTCTGGCTCAGAATAGAGCGGTCGCTGTGGGAAATAAGTTTTTGGGATAGATTGAGAAAATGACAGTGACACTGTTCATGAGCAGAGGTCCTAAAATGCCTATGTGGAAAATTTGGTGATGAAAGTCCATAAAGTGACTGTATTACAAGTGTGCAATGCGCAGTTTCCATGCACCCTTGTAACTTCGCAAATTTGTAATATTTTCATGCCAGATTTTCAACACTGGCATTTTTTCACACCTCCTTATGAACAGTAAAGCTGTAATTTTTCACATCCTGGCCAAAATGTGTTTTCACACTTCCAACCCAGAATAGCGCAGTTGCTGTGGGAAATCAGTGTTTGGGACAAATTAAGATCGAGCGAGTGAGAGAGGGGGGAGTGACAGAGCTCATCTGAGCTCTGTCAGGACTGCTGTGGATTTCTTTGTGGGCAGAAAAAGGTGTCAATGCAGGCAGGAGCCCAGTACAAAAGGGCAGCCTACAGTGCTGGGAGAAACAGAATGAGTGAGTGAGAGAGGGGGAGTGAGCGAGCTCAACGGAGCTCTGTCGAGACTGCTGCAGATTTCTTTCTGGGCAGAAAAAGGCACCCACGCAGGCAGGAGCCCAGTACAAAAGGGCAGCCTGCAGTGCCGGGAGAAACAGAATGATCGAGTGAGAGAGGGGGAGTGAGCGAGCTCAACAGAGCTCTGTCGTGACAGCTGTGAACTTCTTTGTGGGCAGAAAAAGCTGCCAACAAAGGCAGGAGCCCAGTACAGAAGGGTAGCCTGCAACGCTGGAAGAAACAGGATGAGTGAGTGAGAAAGGGGGAATGAGCGAGCTCAACGGAGCTCTGCTGGGACTTTAGAGTTGCCCACCCTACCGCCCAGGGTCCTCTGTGGTCTTATATATTACAGCAGGATCTCTGGGGTAGAGACAAAGCAATGATTGGATACTTTTAGGATTGCTGTACTAATACAGATTTAATTGTTCTGTGTATTTCTGTAGCTGAGTTAAGTACTGAGCTATGCTGTTATCATTGCTGTAATAATACATATTTATTTGTTCTGTTTATTTCTCTAACTGAGCTGAGTAATACTTGGAGTGCAATAGGGTTTCTAACTGGCTAAGTGAAACTATATGAGAGTTGAGAACAAAAAGTATGGTATCTGAGGGGTGAAACATGGACACGGAGGCTTTAGGATTGCTACAGTAATGCAGTATCTAACAGATGAAATTTGAGACTGAATTAACCAGGTCAGCAAGGGGCCAGTAGGGGGACTAGTGGTGGGGGGGACAGGAATTTGAGTAAATAGGGGCCTAACAGTTGTAGTAGGGTACAGAACCTGGGAGTAAGAGCCTGTAACATAAGATGGGGGCTAAAATAGGGCAGGTACCACATGTCAATGGGGTGGGCATCTTTGGAAGGGTGGTGAGGTGTACAAGGTGTGGGTCCACCATGATCCTGGACTGGGCTTGGAGGATGGGGGGATGTGTGGTCTGTAGATGACTGGCTAGTTTGAGGGAGGAACTGTGGAGGTTAGGGAGGAGTCTAAGTGGCAGGGCAGATGAGGATGGTAGGCATCCTGTCTGGGGGGAGATAGGGGATGGCAAGGGGGGACGCAGGAAGAACAACCAGGGACTGAAATCGACCCCAGTATCAGAGGCACTAGCAGAAAAGAGAGGAGAAGGAAGGGGGTGCCTGAGGCGAAGGAGTGCCCCCTGATGGTTGAGGAAGAGACCATGAGGAGTACCAGAGAAGAGAGCAGATGGCTGCGGGTAGGGAGGGCCCAGGGGTGGGACTGTAGTACGGAGGGGAACAAGTGAGGGGAACCGATGGGGAAGAGATGTGGGAGGGGCATTGACTAGGAATAGATTCAAGCCTCTGCTGGGGAGAGAGAGGGGGAGCAGGAACACACTGAAGGGGGAAGACAAGCGGGCATGAAGGGATGGCAACAGGTAGGAAGAGATAGTGAGGATGAAAGGGTAGAAGGGGGCTAGTAAGGAAGGAGGGGTGGTGACTGGAGGAGAGAAGGCTGCGGGAAGGGGGAAGGATGGGAGAGGCATCACTATCAGGGTAGAAGGGAAAGGGGTCTCTAAATCAACAACAGGGGATGTCAACATAGGAAGCCCAGTAGGAAGTAGTCAGGCTGGGAAGGAGTTCAAGGGGGATGGGAGGAATAAGGCAGAGAAAAAGGGTGAGGTGGAAGTAGAAGGTGCAGATACAGAAGTTACAGAGGGTGCAACTGGCAGGGGTAAGGGACAGGGAAGAATGAATACTGGGGTGGTGGAAGGGGCATTAGAAGGGAAAGGGAGTAAGGGATGTGGGGTACTCATCCTGGGGGATTCTATACTGAAAGGGGTGAGATGGGGCTGAAGGCGAGAAAGACACAGCTGTATTTGGGTTGAAACTATCCCCAGCTTGAGTGCAGGAGGGGCAGGGCAGGCACTGCTCAAGTGTGCAGCGAGGGGGAGGAAGAAACCTCATTTATTGTTGCATGCGGGTACAAATGACTTGGCGGGAGAGACTGTGGAAGTAGTGAGGAGGTTTGAAAACTTGGGCCGGCAGGCAGTGTGAGGGGGTGGAGGAGTCAGTGACATTCTTGGAGGTAATCCCGATACCATGTGCAAGCACGGGGAGGAAGGGCAGGATTGAGGAGTTCAATAAGTGGCTGAGGGATTGGTGCCACACCAACAATTATGGGTTAGTGACTAACTGGGGTAGGGTCTGGGGGAATAGTGACTTGTATGCAGGGGACAGGGTACACTTGAGCAGGAAGGGGAAGGGAGTATTAAAGGCAGGATTAGGGGGTATATCTCAACTAAGGTGGATTTAAACTAGTGGGGGATTGGCCAAAAGACTGAGGTTGGTAGAAAGGTCCAGGCAGGGGAGCCTAATGAACTCTAAAGGCGGAGGTGTAGTAACCCTGGGAGGGGGCGGGCAGAGTGGTCTGAGTGTAATATAGAAGGCACCACCATCCAGTAAGAATAAGGAGGAGAAAGGGTGTGGACTACCGGGAGGAGGGACACTGGCCAAGGAGGAGAAGAGTGGTGAGAAGGAGGGGTACGGGTGGAAGGAGATCTCTCTCAATCCAAGAAGCCTGGGGAACAAAATTGAAGAGCTTCAGGTGCTCCTTTCAGAAAGGAAGGTGGACATTGCTACAGGGACAGAGTTTTGGGCCACAGAGCATCATGATTGGGGTTTGGCAATCCCAAAATACAGGATATACAGGAAGGACCAGGAGTTGGAAAGGGGGGTTTGTCAGGGAAGGGATTAATTGCATAAGGGACGAGGGAGAA
The DNA here is from genome assembly GCA_016271365.2 of Neoceratodus forsteri. NCBI lineage: Eukaryota > Metazoa > Chordata > Ceratodontiformes > Ceratodontidae > Neoceratodus > Neoceratodus forsteri. The sequence goes on from CM028131.1 coordinate 828,546,541, forward strand.
GAGGAGAGGACACAGGCACTTTGGGAGCAGCTCCAGGACTCCAAGGGCAGAAAGCTGATGCTGGGAGTAGTGTACAGACCACCAGCCCAATCCAGGGAACTGGATGAGGAGTTGCAGAGCAGATAAGGAGGGTGTGTAGAAGGGGGAGTGTGGTGATAGTGGGGGATTTTAATCTACCATGTGTTGACTGGAGCACCCTGGTCACTAGCAGTACCAAGGAGCAGGTGCTCCTTGATGCATTCCAGGACAGCCTTCTGATGCAATTGGTAAGTGGGCCTACAAGCCTTGGTTGCATTCTGGACCTAGTACTGGCAAATGGGGAGGTGGTGAGGGAGGTAAGGGTGGAGGACCCACTAGTGGGTAGTGACCACCAAACTGTGTGGCTCGTTGTCACTCTGGGCAGGGAGACAGGAGGCCTGGGCATTAAGGTGGTGGACTTTATATGGGTGGTCTTTTGGGTGATGGGAGCAATACTGCAAGGGAGACTCCAGGATATAAGGCCAGGGATGGATGCAGAACAAAAGTGGGGAGTCATAAAGACTGGACTAACAGAGACCACAGTAGACTGCACCAGGGCCAGAAGTAAGAAGAGCAGAGGTGAGCAACCATGCTGAATGAACAAGGAAGTGGTGCAAGGGGTGAGGGGAAAGATGGCTGCATACCGGAAGTACAAGAGAACAGGGAAGGGAGAGGATAAGGAGGCTTTCGGAAGTTGATCAAGGGAGGTTGCCAGAAGGGTGAAAAAAGCTAAGGCCTCCAGGCACTTAAGTTCTGCAGTGCATAAATGGAGGGGAAAAGGACTTTTTTTTAGTATGTCAAGGAAAAGAGGAAGTGCAAGGAACATACTGTGAGGATAAAGCTGGGAGATGATTGGGTGGAAAAGGGGGAGGAGCAAGTGGAAATTCTAAATGAGTACTTCTGCTCCGTTTTCACTAAGGAGAAGGATGGCCCACTACCAGAATGGGCTGGGGGTTGGGGGAAGGGGGGAGCAGGAGACAGACAATGTGATCACAGGAAGTAGGGTGCTAGAGGGGCTGAGGGCAGCAAGGGTGGACAAGGCACCAAGTCCCGATGGCATCCACCCCAGGGTGCTGATGGAGATGGCGGAGCTGTTGGCTGAGCCGCTGGCAGATCTGTTCAACACCTCTCTGGAAACAGGGTGTGTGCTCCAGGACTGGAGGGTGGCCCATGTGGTGCCCATACACAAGAGTGGGCCTAGGGAGGAGCCAGGAAATTATCGGCCAGTAAATCTCACGTCCATAGTGGGTAAGCTTATGGAGGCTATACTGAAGGAGAGGCTGGTGGCATTCATAGAAAGTAATGGCCTCCAAGATGGGTGGCAATGTGGCTCATCTCAGGGAGGTCTTCTCAAACCAACCTAATAGAGTATTGTGCCTGGGTGACAAGGGAGTTGGACAGTGGCCATGCGGTACATGTCCTGTACTTGGACTTCAGTAAGGCCTTTGATACAGTGCCTCATGGGAGATTGGTGGGGATGCTGACAGCAGTGAGGGTGGGAAAAATGCTGACTAAATGGATAGAGAACTGGTTACAGGGGAGGGTGCAGAGGGTGGTGGTGGTGGTGTGGGAGCTCACGCACCCAGAGCAGTGTCAAGCAGTGTTCCACAGGGGTCAGTGCTGGGCCCAGTGCTATTTGGGCTCTTTATCTATGATACAGCACATGGAGTGGGGAGCAGGGCTAGTCTGTTTGCACATTATACCAAATTGGGGGCAGTGGTGGATGAAGAGGACAGATGGGAAAAACTGCAGGGGGACCTAACCAAACTAGAGACATGGTCGGTGGAGTAGCAGCTAGGATTCAATGCAAAGAAGTGTAAAGTGATGCACTTCACGGCTTAGAACCAGAAGAGGGACTATTGGTTAGGGATCACAGACGAGGAGAAGGACCTAGGGAGTGTTGGTAACTGGGAGCAAGAACAACCTGGCCGACTGCAGGAGAGCAGCAGCAAAAGCAAACAGGATGCTGGGGTGCATCATGGGGGGGTTCTCATTCACACACAGGGATGTGATCCTACCTCTCTACAGATCATTGGTCAGACCGCACCTACAGTAGTGTGTGCAATACTGGAGGCCATGCCTGAGGAGAGATATAAAGTTACTTGAGGGGGTGCAAAGGAGGGCAACAAAAATGTTAAAGGGGATGGAAGGAAAGGAAAATGAAGTTAGGCTGAAGGAGCTGAACATGTACACACTGGAGGAGAGGAGGGATGGGGGGATATGATTGAAGTGTTTAAATATCTGAGGAGGGAAATAAACCTAGCACCGAGGGGGTGTTTAAACTGAGAAGTGGAAGAGAGATGAGGGGGCACGTACTAAGCTTGGAAGGGGGACATTTCACAAGGAAAATGAGGAGGCACTACTTCTCTGAGAGGGTGGTGTCTAGATGGAATGCGCTGCCAGAGGGGGTGGTAACATGTAGGACAGTCAATAGTTTTAAGGAGGAATGGGATAAGGGAAGGAGGAAGAGACAGTGGAGCAGCAGCTGGGACAAGCGGGGAGGAACTGAGGGGAGGAGGCTGGGGCAGCTGCAATCTAGGGTGCTTGCTGCACACTCGGGCAGACTTAAATAGACCAATTGGTGTGTTCTGCTGGCAGATTCGTATGTTCATATGTTCGTATGTATGTTCATATGTAAAACCACAGTGACTGTTAATGAGCAGAGGTCCTAAAATGCCTATGTTGAAAATTTGTTGACAAATTACCATAAAATGACTGTTACAAGCACGTGTTGTGCAGTTTCCATGCACCCTCATAACTTCGCACATTTGTAGTGTTTTCACTCCAGATTTTCAACAATGGCATTTTTTCAGACCTCCTTATGAACAGTATAGCTGTCATTTTTTCACATCCTACCCGAAATATGCATTTACACATCTGGCACAGAATAATGTGTTTGCTGTGGGAAATCAATGTTCAGGACAGATTAAGAAAATCATAGTGAGAGTGTTCATGAGCAGAGGTCACAAAATGCCTATGTTGAAAATTTGGTGAAATAAATCCACTAAATGACTGTGTTACGCCCATGCGTAGTGCAGTTTCCATGTACGCTTGGAAGTTTGAGCATTTTTAATATTTTCACTACAGATTTTCAACATTGTCATCTCTTCACACCTCCCTATGTATGGTACAGCTGTCATTCTTCACATCCTGCCCGATCTGTGTTTTCATGCATGTGGTGCACAATGGCACAGTCATTGTGGAAACTCAAATTTTGGGACACATTGACAAAATCGCAGTGCTACTGTTCAAGAGAAGAGGTCCCAAATGCTTTCATGAGGTGGGGGCCACAAAATGGCCATGTTGAAAATTTGTGCTGCAAATACCAACAAATGCCTGGGGCGTTACGGTTTCTAACCATAATGTCCCACCTTGTACAGACTGACAGGCATTAGGGTGTGCCTTTAGATTGCCGACTGTAAAGCTCATGCCATTCCAACCCCCCCCCCAACCCTGCAGCCACTAACAGGCATCGAAATGTGCCTTGGACTCTTTGGCCCAGAGTTCACCCCATTCTATTTTGTACCCATTTCAGCTTATGTCCTTATGGAATGGGGTCATTGTAAAGCCGAACATCCCAAGGCACACCTCGACACTTGTCAGTGTCTGCAGGATAGGGTGAGGTGAAATGGCATGAACATTATGGTTGACAACCCAAATGCATATCCCAATGCCTGTCTGTCCCTGCAGGGTGGAGGTGGGCTTGGCGTGAAGTTCAATACTTCACTTCCATTCCTACTCTACATCTGTCTAACTCCTGCATTTCCAATGCTGATACCAGCAAGCAAACATTCGGCATTGACAAATGCTTGTTTAAAAATGAACCTGCTCCTTTTTCCAAATTCCATTTTGCCACAGTTTATGGACAATGAATGGTCTACACTTCCAGCTGGGCTAAAGACTGAGGATGATGAGGTACATCGGAAGGGCTTCAGATTCCTTCAGATTACTGTTTTGTGAATTTATGTCAGGTTTACACAGTAGAATAAATAATTTTGGGGGCAATGTTTCCCATGAAACCAGTGTGTACAACACTTATCTATGGCATAATTGAATGCCTTGTCCATGTGTGGCACTGTCCCTATGGGCAAAAACTTTTTTGAACCAGTAGCCCACGTTGTACAGTAGGATGCTGCAATGTTACCTGCATTCAGTCATCTTGCAATGCAGCAGCTTGCAGTAAATGACATGTCACAAAATACCGCAGTAAAAAAGAGCTAATTACCATTGAATTACACAGTGTCCAGCAGCATACTGTAACATCTTGTGATATACTGCAGCATTACTGTTCTGCATCCTCAAAGGTGCCACTGTACACAGGCCGAATACATAATTTGGGGGTAATGTTGTCCATGAATCCAGTGTGTACAACACTTATTCATGGCATTATAGGAAGCCTTGTCCATGTGTAGCACTGTTCCAAATGGTACACAGTCTTTGGAACCAGTAGCTCACACTGTGGAATGCTGCACTGCTGTCTTTACTCAGTTGTCTTCAGATTACTGTTTTGTGATGTTACGGGAAGACTACACAGAACAATATGTAATTTTTGGGGCAATGTTGCCCATGAATCCAGTATGCACAACATTTACCCATGGCACAATAGGAAACTAGTCTCTATGTCACCCTGTTCCAATGGGTACACAATGTTTGGAGCCAGTAGCCCACTCTGTAGGATAGTGCACTGTTGTGTTCACTCAGTCTTCTTCAGATTGTTTTGTGAATTTTTGGCAGGTCTACACAGGCCTAATAAATAATTTCTGTAAAAATGTTGCCCATGAAACCAGTGTGTACAACATGTATCCAGGACATCCATGTGTTTCACTGTCCCATTGAACACACAAATTATGGAACCAGTAGCCTACACTGTTCAATGTTGCACTGTTGTCATCACTCAATCATCTTTAGATTAATGTTTTGTGTATTTTATGGTAGTCCTACATATGCCAAAAAAAATAATTCTGGTGGCAATGGTACCCATGAAATCAGTGTGTACAACACTTATTATCCATGGCATATTGAAAAGCCTTGTACATGTGTAGCACTATCCCAATGGGCACACAGTTCTTGGAACCAGCAGCCGATACTGTGGGATGCTGTACTGCTGTCTTCACTCAGGCTTACTGGGATTAATTTTTGTGAAATTTGGGCATGTTTACACAAGTCAATAAATACATTTTGGGGCAATGTTTTCCATGAAGCCAAGGTGTACAACATTTATCCATGGCATAATGGGAAGTCTTGTTGATGGGTGTCACCGTCCCAATGAGCCCACAGTTTTTAAAACCAATAACCCACACTGTAGGATGTTGCACTGTTGTTTTCACTCATTCTTCTTCAGATTAATGTTTTGTGAATTTTTGGCAGGCCTACACAGGCCAAATACATATTTTAGGGGGCAATGTTTCCCATGAATTCAGTGTGTACTAGATCTAGCCATGGCATATTGGGAAACCTTGTTCATGTGTGGCACTGTCCCGATGGGCACGTAATTTCTGGAACAAGTAGCCCACACTGAGGAGTGCAGCACTGTTGACTTTACTCAGTCTTCCTCATATTAATATTTTGTGAATTTTTGGCAGGCCTTCACAGGCTGAAAAATAATTTATGGGGCAATGTTTGCCATGAATCCATTCTGTACAATACTTATCCGTGGCATATTGGGAAGCCTTTTTCATGTGTGGTACGGTCCCAGCGGGCAACTATGGAACTAGTAGCCCCTATTGTGGAATACTTCACTGTTGTCTTCACTCAGTCTTCTTCAGATTAATATTTTGTGAATTATTGGCAAGACTACGCAGGCTAAAAAAAAATATTTCTGGGGCAATATTGCCCATGAAAGCAGTATCTACAACACTTATTCATGGAATAATGGAATGCCTTGTCCATGTGTGGATCTGTTCCAGTGGACATACATTATTTAGAACACATGGCCCACACTGTTGGATGCTGCACTGTTCTCCTCACTTATTCTACAAAATAATCTTTTGTGAATATCTGACAGGCTTACACAGGCCAAATAAATAATTTGGGGGCAATGTTGACCATTAAACCAGTGTAGAGATGGCATAATGGGAAGCCTTGACCATGGGTGGTACTGTTTCAATGGATACAACCTTTTTGGAACCAGTAGCCTTCACATAGATAGGCCTTCCAAACCATTTTATTTTGAGCATTGCTAGCTACATACTCTTATTTACTGGTATTGTCCATGTTTGGCACTGACTGAAGAGATGTAATTTTTGTTGCCAGCAGCCCTCAGTGTGGACCACTGCATCATCCTGCTGGTTTGGGTTCTTTAGCAGCCCAGTGCATTATGATATTTCATTTTTATCCAGTTTCCTAATGTTTTTTAATGGTCAAATCAATGCAAACTAGTCTACCAGTAAGAGAACTTTGGTGCACTGTGTCTGGTTTGGCAGTCAAAGTACACATGGTCAAACTTCGGAAGGTTTCAACAGTTATAATATACATAAAACAATTTTCCAGGGATTTTATTTGATTTTACACTGCTATTTATGAAACATATTCTCATTTTCATTTTTGTATGTTTCTCCTGATTCTGCACTGTCTTTTATGAGTGGAATAAAACAACAAGAATAGTAAAATAAGACCAGACAAAGCAAATGTGACACTGGTTTTCATGTATATTGTGGTCAAATATAGCTGAAAGACTAGGGGCCTCATATTCAAACTGCATGCAAAATGCTTTCTGCTCATTTTACTTGTTGCATGGCACAAAAGGAGGTACTGTATATTAGACACAAGTGATAACAAAATAGGCAGCCCTAGCAGGTTTCCAATATCATTGAAATGAGCACTGTGCTAACCAAAGCCTCATCCCTTGTGTAAGCATAAACCATGTAAGTGACCACATTCACTGAAGAATTAGACCTCCTTATGCTGACCAATCTGGGCACTTTGTGAGTCAAAAAAAATCCTTAGTGCTGAAGCAGTGAATTGCAGTAAATTACTCATACTCATTTAACAACTCTCCTCAACATGCATGGCACTAATACCACCTTACCTGATCATTACTATATAATTCCCTGACAATCTAGATGTCAGTATCACAGCACATTTCTCTAATCTCATTGCAGTGGATGAAAGCTGTAGGTTGTCTCCTCCTTCTCCCAGCACAAATCCCTGGTGTCTTATAGCACCCCCTCTCCCCATCCCTATTAGAGATGGTCAAAGTAGATAAAATTTGCTTTGCAAATTAATTAGTGAAGCTGGTAAAATTCATGAAGTGCAAAGTGCCAACTTCGGGAGGTTTTTATAAGGTGATGCTACTCTTTTTCTAGGCGAATTGACTTAAATTTGCCTAACTTCACCTTAACTTTGCCACTTTTCTAGGTGAAGTTGCAAAGTGGGAACTTTGCAAAGTAATTAGAAAAAGCAAATTTCACAACTTTGCTGGAACTTCACCGGTGAAGTAAAACTTTGCAACATCTCTAATTCCTATTGATAACCCCCCTGGTGTCCACTGGCACCCTCTCAACCCAAGGAGCACTCAGACCCCTGCCCAAGTTCCATGATGGTGGCAGGCACAGTTCTTCTGCTCTCTTCATTGGTTTGCCACTTTCTAACTCATACATCTATAATATTGATATACCAGCAGATATATCAAGATAGTAGTCATGAGATGTCTTTAAAAAATCATAGAGCTTCCTTAGTTTTTCAGAGCTGTCTCACAATTTCTGTATTCACATGCCTATTGGTAAAACATGTCAATATAATTGTTGCAGGTGTTAGAGGTTATGAGCTGTTATGGGCCAGGGATGGTTATTGGTGTGCTGCAGGGGAGGGAATACCACCATATACCAGGGATATTAATAATGGTAACAGGATGAGGCAATACCATGGGACACCAGGGATTTGGATACTGGGAATGAGGGGAGGAAGGGAGGGGGCATGACACTGGCCACAAGGAATATGCTTACATGATGGGGATTTCACTGTAACCCAGAGATAACACGCCAAAGGATGGGAGAGGGAGGGTTCATGCTATGTGTATATTGATAAAACATGCTTTTCAAAAATGTTAACTAGCACTACACAAACAGGTGCTAGATAGATAGATAGATAGATAGATAGATAGATAGATAGATAGATAGATAGATAGATAGATGGATGGATGGATGGATGGATGGATGGATGGATGGATGGATAGGATAGATAGATAGATAGATAGATAGATAGATAGATAGATAGATAGATAGATAGATAGATAGATAGATAGATAAACTTTATTTATAAAGCACCACTTCCCGGGGGCTCAGAGCACTGTACAATGCATAAAATCTAATACAACGATAAAAACATTCATCTTAAACATACATAAAATCATCACATTGCAGAGCATAAACATAGTTAAGATACAGATCACAACACTAATAAATAAAAGGTGGATAGCACTTCCAAAAAGTTTCTCATATGCCAGTGTACCCTGTATGCACATGTCTGCCTATCATAAGCATGAACCTCTGGAGTACATTAGCACTCATGAGCTAATATCTTTGGGCCATCCAAACTACATCTTTCAATATTGCATTTGTCATGGTAACTACTTCTAAAACAGGTTAAGCACAGTTAGCACAGCTGAAGACCTATTACTGCAGTGCTTCATATCCCAATATGAGGCCAGCAGTGATTCATGAATTTCAAAGGTTCTCGGATACAAAGCATTGCCCACAGAAGACTACAAAGGAGAAAAATACTGCAAACAGGAACTTTATTTAGTGCCCAAAACTTATTTAGTGTAGTTTTCCAATTCAACAACATTATGCAGGTTCACTTCAGGAACCTATTAAATGATTGTTGACTCTATTCCACTATTGGACTCTCTTCTTTGTTATAATGGAAAAAAAAAGATGTAGCTATGTATGCCCTTGGAAAATTAGCATCGCTGGAGAGTTTGATATTTTTACTTTGACCAATGTACCTATTGTATAAAGATGTTATAGTACATACGAACATATGAATTTGCCAGCAGAAGCATGTCATAATGGCATATGAAATCTGCTTGAGTGTGCAACTCAGTTTAGTTCACTGGAGCTGTCCCCTCTCCCCTACTCCTCTTACAAACATACAAACATACGAAAACTGCCAGCAGATACAGGCCTTATGGTCTATCAAGTCTGCTCGAGCGTACAGCTAGCAGACCATTATACTCTTGGAGTCAGCCACCCCACCTATAGTACCCTCCCCCTTCCACATCCCAGTAATGACTCCCCCATCCCAATTTTCTTCTTCGCCCTATCCCACTCCCCTTGAAACTAGCCACCAAAGAAACATGTGAGCTACATACTTTCCTTCACTGGATGTCAATTGGTTAGGTCTTCTTTTTTAGAGAAATAGCCGTACTTCCATCATGAGACAGTATGATCAGTCTTTGAAAATCACAGATGTACTTGCATTCAAAAATAAATAAATTTCAAACATTCTTAATGACCTATAATGATGCAAAATGTTGGTCTTTTATATTATTATTGTTTTGTAGTGGGACTTTATAAAGAAGGGTTCCTGTCAGTTATCTACTGTATGAACTCTTGGAATGTAATTTTATGAATTAATGGGCACTTACCATGTGTACTCGCATGCATAATATGGATACAGTTGGTATTAAGAGACATATTCAGGCGCCCAATGATGAATTTCTGGGTGTTACTGACTAGCGTACTTGGGGGTTAAATCCAAGAGCACTGGTGAACTGATGCATATAGCTGGGGTTCCTCTTTATATTCTTGTTATGAAGAAAAAACTGACACAGACACAGGGAATTGTTAATATGCAGCCATCTTTACTCAAACTGAAACAAAGGAACTATACTCGGAGACCAAAGGTTAAAAGGCTTCAAACTGAGTATGACACAAAACTACAAGGACTACAAACTGCTCACTACAGCACTACAAGTAAGATGGCTACCAGGTACTTCTGGAAAGTCAGTACCACATCTACTACACTCCTCCTTAGACAAAACTAGTCCACAAACAATTATATCCTACTTTCAGGGATGAAGTAGACTATTCAGGCCCCAGCAAGTTCTGGGAATTATTCTGCCTCTTTGCTTAGAATGTACTCTACCTAACAACAATAAAATTCAGTGGGACAACAAATATTTTATTAATGAAACAAGTTTATGTGGTGCCTTGTTGGATATCTTTAGTGTGGGGCAACAGATACTTTGGGAACAGACATGGCTAGAAAGGTTGAGGGCACTTGAACCAGGACAAGAATGAAATCATCATCATCATCCTCTTATTCTTGAGAGAGGCCTTTTGCTGATGGTGGTATGGGGCACTTGTTGCTAAGAGGTGGTCCACATGAACATGTATGGTTCATTGTCCTACATGTGCCCTGTAGGTTAAAGGTCCCCAAGTCTCTTGTACTGTCCCCAGACTCCAAAGTCATTTCTGCATCCAGAAGTCTCAGACCATCACTTTCTCCCCTGGATGAAAATATGGGATATCTATCTCTGTCATGTCCATTCTGCTCTTGTAACTGGTGCTTGTAAATTTGGTGCAAGTCTGTCTTTAAGCGAGACCGTGTAGACTGTGGATGTCATTTTAAAAATAATTCAGCTCAGCCAGCACAGTAACATGTGGGGCTGAGGCACTATTCCCAACCTGCCACCACACTGGCAACCTAGGTTTGGGAATGGACTCAGGTCACTGGTGGTTGGCCAGTGAGAGGAGAACTGAGCTTCTGGCAGACTGTTCTCCTCCTCTGGAGAGGGAGAGACACAGATTCCAGCACATGACTGGCATCTAGTGGACACTGCAGGTGCAGACAGCTAGGGACCACCACTTGGGGCAGGGAGGATCAGCAGCCAGCAATGTCCCATGCACAGGAGTGTGGATGGGCACTTCTGGACAGCATCACATGTCCATTCCTCCAGGGAGAAAAATGGAGGAAAAATGAGTGGGTGCAAAGCAGGAAGACACTAACCTGTCGCAGGCTCCGCACCAGGTTACAGGGCCCTCTCCCAGAAAAAAATGGATCTGTCCATTGCCATTATGGCACCAGGCCCCACCACAGGGGGCAAGCCATAGGGGAAGCACTGAGATCTAAGTCCCTGAGACACTGGGTGATGGGGGCTGGGTGGGATCAGTTAAAGGATAGCCTATACCGCGGCAGAGGAGTAAATGAGATTAACTATTAAGTAAAAATTGAATTCAGCTGTTGTTTCCTCTTTAAATACTGTGGGGTGTTCTGGTGCATAAAATAAATGTTTGTCAGCTGTCGGGCTGTGGGTATTGTGTGGCCATCTTCTCACACTGAAATCTTTGCCTTGGAGCCTAGAATGGAGCTGTTTCCATCCTGAAATATCATGGCATTCTTGCTTCACTGTTGTTTCATTGGGTTTTGTGGTGCCTCTGTCACAGTGCTTTGAAGGGAAATCTTTTCCCAATTTAATAGTATTTTCTGCAGCCAGTTCCTGCAGAGTAAAAAAAGGTGTCTTTTCATGTACTGTGAAGAGAGGCAGCATCCACTCTTATTCTTTGTAGGTCACTGGGATTGGTATCTCCCCAACACAAAAGTACAATCACTGATGTAGAATAGTTGCCAGATGGGGGATGGGCACAGTGGGTAGTGGCTGAGACAGGTGGTGTAGATGTACTTGGGCATCTGCAACACTGATGCTCTGGTGTTGAGCTGCATACTCACAGGCATGCCCACTAACCCCAGACTCAGACAGATGCCATCTCCATGGCCTTTCATGGTGTAGATAGTGAAGAAGCCCAAGAAGTCACATCCCTCAAGTGTCTCTGGCAGAGTATCCATCACATACTGTGCTATACCCCACGCACTTCTGCAGACCCTCATTAGATGTTCTACTTTTATGCAGTCATGGCACATTTCTCAGCAGAACCAGAGCATGTCTTTCAGTGGTCTCCTCCACATAGGTAACATGGTTGCTTAGCCTTGGCTTGTGGGAGTGGATTCTGATCAGTTTGGTGAGGAGAGTGAGGTGTCATGTGGACTCCCTTTGGCCAGGGTTGTCATATGTGAGGTTGATCAGGGAGGGAATGTATGGATGTACTCCCTGTGTTAGTCTGCATGACCTGCAAGCTCATTGATGTGTTTCCTGGCATGTTGAAGTGCTAATGTTGTGTTGGATGCAGACTTAAAAGTCAGGCCTGGTTCTGTGAGAAGGCACTTTCTGTAGTGGTCACTACAAATACCACAGACAAATGGTTCCTTTAAGGCATCATTGAGGAATTGTCCATGTTCTCTTGAGGTTTCTATATTTTTCAGTGCAATTATGAAATCAGTAGTTGACTCTTCTCTTTTGGAGCAGTTGTGGAAATTATAGTGATTCGCTATCACAACTGATTTGGGCTTGCGCCACTGTAAGTGTGTGCATTTAAGCTGGTCGTAGTTGTGACCACTTAACAAATCTGTTGCGACTAGATTGTTAAACAAAGTTAACATGGGGACTGGTAGGATAAATTGATAGAGGTCCCATCATTAATTGTTCTGATCTGGAATTTTGTTTGCTGAAAGGCAGTACTCAAACCTTTTAATGTACATGTCAATGTTTTTGTTAGATTCCTCAAATTTTGGTACTCTTTTCACCTTAATGCCATTTTGTCAGGTTACACAAAATGTTATAGTTTCTGAAGGGGGTCAGTCTTGTTTGAACCTCTTGTACTATTTTTTTCCCTTGCACATTGCACTGTTATGCTGTTCTCAACTTCCATCAGACGATGGCACTATCTGTTCAGATTATATGGTAACTGAGCAGCCCTGCTGCTGTTCAGTTCTCAGCCAGGGATGGCATGAGGCAAATTTTGCACTTCTTTGTTAGTTTTGGTCTGTGGACTACAGGCAACAGTTTGCAACTACCCGTCTTCTGTTTCCAGCTTCTATTGCCTGAGATCTGAAGCAGTAATGTACAGCTCTTTAGTGCTGAAAAGAAAAGTATAGGTCCTTTTTGCTGTCTGATTCATTCTTTTTATGTTTGCTTACACATGGATGCTCTGCAGACATTTTGTTATGATGCACCTCATTTCAGAGGTTTGCTACTGTCGGGGCCAATGCAGCTCAAGCTGCAACAGGCTTGACAGCGACAGTCCAGTAATCAGACAGGATGACCATGATGCTGTTTTCTGCTTGCTGGGTGGAAGCTTTGCATAGTTGTAAACAGATGGCTGCTCCAATAAGACAGCAGCTGGCTTCTATATATGCATCACACGTCTCAGCAAACAGCACAGCGGTGTCAAGATCAGCCTCGGTCATCAATTGTCAAAGAAATGTCTCCTTCTCCTGCTTCTTCTTGCATGGGAACTCATACTCCCCCCCCCCACCAACACACTCACTGGCCCCCACTTCCACACTCCCCCCAAGCACCTAAATAATTACACCCAAGTTCATTTTACTGGATGTCAGGCAATAGGAGATTGGCAACATGGTGGAGCTGCTTGCACTCATCTTCTGGCTTCTGAATGACTACTAACATCCTCCTCTAGTAACACCTAATTGGTTTATCAGGTGTTACTATAGGAGAAGGAGGACATTAACATTTATTCACAAGAATTTGTAAGATGAGCATAGTAGCACCACTGCAATACCAATCTCTTACTGCCAGACAGCCAATCCTGTGAACAGTAAACACTACACAGCATTTGATTAGTGACAGGTTGCATCTCAATAAATACACTCACCCCTAAAGATCTGAATGTAAAAGAATGCCTTAGGGTTGCCACAATGAAAGTTGCCTTCTCACATTTTCCTCACTGCCTCAGGGCTGGTTTGACCAGTTTTCAAGACAACAACCCAGATCAATCAACAGATCAGCAAAGCTCACTGTGTATTTCAGTGGGCTACCTCACCCTACCCCCATTGCAGCTGGCTATCTACTCCTTTTACCATCACTCTTCTCACGACCAGTGAAAAGAACACAGCAGCTTCCCAGTTACAGGCTGCTCTCTAATCAGTAGTCTGCCCAATCACGTGCTGGTAATTTAAAATCTCATCCAGTAATACAAGGTTATGGCACTCTTTCTCCTTAAGATGTTGAAATAGACTGCCTGTATTTAAATTTCTGTGTTTCACTTGCTGTCGATTGCTCCTGCTCTCTGTTGATGCCACAAACCCCACTAAAGCTGCATAATCTCCCACTGAAGCAGCTGGACCATCTGAAGTTGCCAAACACCCTGAAGCCACCAAACCTCCTGAAGCCACTGACCACCCTGAAGCTGCTGACCTCCTTGAAGCTGCCAACCACACCAAAGTTGCCTGACCCCAGCTGCACTGCCTGGCAATCGGTAAAGCTGGTGGACATCTGTTGACACCATTGACTGTCACTGGAGACAAGAGGAAAAAAGAACAGTCTCATGTCAGTAAGGTGCAGAACATGAAAACGATATATGCACTGCAGGTGCTTTGAGTCCTTTGCATAGTTGATGTGTTCATTGAGTAGGAACTGTAAAAAAAAATCAAACATGGTGGAGGGTACTGAAGATAAAATGGATGACTTGGACAAGACATAACTGTGGGTATTTGTACAAAGTGGAGGGAGAGTGAATTTTCCATTACAAACTGCACTTTTGTCTTCAATACCCCTCAAGACATCCTCCCATTTGATGGCTCCAGCCCAGACTTGGGGGAGAGGGCAAAGCATCACTATAGTCCAGATTTGGGGGAGGCCAGAGGGACAGGATATGGCTCCAGCCCAGATTTTGGTGGGGTGAAAGAAAGAAAGAGGGTAGACTTCAACTTTGTTCTTTTTTCTCCCAATAAAGCTTTTTCTGTCCTTACCTGGATAGTGGTATCACTGCAGTAGGGTCTCGCACTGATTGCCTCCTCATGGTGCGGCCTGGAGGGGTGCTACTTCCTTCTGCCACTTACATATAGATTCCAGGCAGGGATGTGGGTCAGGGCACGTGAGCAGGGCTTCACAATGCCCACATTGGCCATTTTCCCTTTTCTTCCAAGACATGTGACATGTAAGAGCATGCTTGTTGAAGCATGCATGCACTCCAAAGCTGAAGCTCCTCCCATCAACACTACTCAAGACTACGCTACCACCAGGCCTCCATCTGGTTGCAGTCAGAGGTACAGTAGATGGGCCTCCCCACCCAGGAGAGGAAGCAATGTTTTGGGTGACCTATCCTCTCCTCCCAGTCGACTCTTGGCAACCCAGGTCACTTGCATGGTGGGCAGTAGCACTACTGCCATGCCTCTGGGAAGCCTTTTTACTTTGCTTTTATTTTTATTGTACTTACTGGACAGCCTGGCCTTCTCATGTGCATCTTCTCCATCTGGTTGGTCTATCCTTCTCTCCCCACCTTCAATGTTCAGCTCCTTGGATTGTTGTTTAGCTATGGGGGTTAAGAGGTATGACTCCTACCAACTTTTGTTATTACCATTGGGTGGGCCTGGTCTTCTTTTGTGCATCTTCTCCATCCACTCAGTCTGTCCATCCATCCCTACCTATAATGATCAGCTCCCCCTCAGTTATGCTCCTGCCATTTAGTAATTAGAAGGCTGGAGGTGCAGGGCAGGTCAAAGGAGCAAGGGATGGGGACAGAGTTTTGTGCTGATTGCCAAAATTCTGAACTGGCTTGTTTTCCACTTGAAATCTATACTTCACTGCCCACAAGTCCACCCAAAGAATTGCCACTTCAGCACTGCTGCTAGTCAGTGTTTGTCTGCTCAGCTGCTCCACTCAGCACAGTGCTTTTTCCTGATCTGGCTAGGCTCCCTCTTGGGCCTGAAGTGTTGAGACCTAGGAGACCAACTCTGTGACTCTGCCTGCAGAGCAATCAACAAATAAAGAAGCCACAATCAGCAAAAGGTCCCAGCTGATGCTCACTGCTCGAGGTGGCCTGCCCTTAGTAGTGAAATGAAAAGTCCAGCAGTTGTAGTGGCACTTGAGACCCTAATGAGGCACACAGAATCTGCACAGTTTAATGCTTAAAATGATTTATTGCTATATAGCAAAACTTGTTTTGTGCAGGTCTGCAGCAATAGCTCCTCCTGACCACCCAGCACTTTGACTCTTCATGAGTCTTCCTCAGGGGTGTGGCTAGGGGAAGGTTGACATGAACTTAAATACAAGAAAATTACACATTCTTGAGCTCATTCTCTTGTCATAATTAAAGAAATAGTGGTTACAAACCAAGAGACGTCATCTATTCATAATTTCAAATGTGCTTGAAAAAAATATATTAAACAAGTAAAGAAAATAAAAATTAAAAAAGCTCCTAAATCAATTTCTAATTTTATGTGCTAATATTCAAGCCATTTTATAACAATTTTAAATTACTTTTTGGCTATGTTAAGCAGCTGCTGTTATAAGTGCAAGCTTGAATGTGATGAAAAGAGTTAGATGAAAGCTAGTCTCTGGACTTGTGACAGAGTGACATGGCAATAAGTTTATGACCCTCTATTTATTGAGGTGTATACACCGTGTCATCCATTGTCAGAGATGAAACTCCCAAGGTACAGTGGCCTACAAAAAAGAAAAAGAGAGAGATTCAAAATTAACAAGCATGATTAAAAAACATGCATTTAAGGAACTGCAAAAACTGTTATGGTCAAGATTACAATCCTTATTTATGCTTCAGGAATGGTTTCAAGTCCCACCTGTCATTAAGACCCATGGGTGTTACACAGTTCAATTTATAAATTCACATACTTTCCTTCTGTAAAATGGCATTAGGTCTATCACCTCCATGTATCAATGGGGTACCCAATTGATGCCCATGAATTTCAAGTTCTGAGGATTGGACTGATGTTGCAAACTAAATGTAACCCCACAAGGCTGTCTTGTTTATTGTTGACTGTGGAGTGTATATGCTTTTGTATCTATTATTTTAATGGACATACCGTTTTACCCACGTATACTAAATTACAACTGCACCACAAGGCATATACCACATTACTGGTATCACAAGTTATCAATTCATTAATCTGCATCTGGATATCTGAGTATCTAGGATGTTTGAATTCCTTGCCTGGAATGCTATATTTGCAGATGTTACAACAAGAAGACCTGTTGAACCCATTAGGTACAGTATAAGTGACAGTCATGTGATCCTTATGTTCTGTTTCTGTGTCTTGATTCTTGTATGAACTAATCTATCTTTAAGGTTTGGGGCTCTACAAAATGAGACCCTGGGTCTAGTGCCTACTGCTGATCCCATATCACCGTCTCTGAGTAAAACGGGCCAGTTTTTATGAATCATATTACCAATTCTAAAAGCGTTGTGATTATACTTAGTGACAAATGTACACGGTTGTGTGTTGGATGTGGCTGGTCAATAATTTAGTAAATCCTTCCTTTGAATTCTAGCTACTCTTTCTTTTTGTTTCTGCAATAAACCCAAATCATAGCCCCTTTCCTGAAATCTCTGTTAATTCAGTAGCTTGTTATTCAAAGAGTACAGTATATCTGAGCTACAATTCCTCCTAATCCTTAACAATTTGCTATGTGGTATTAAATCTTTCAAGTTCTGAGGATGGGCAATGGTAGTAAATAACACAGACTTAGTGGCTATGGGTTTGCGGTAACATTTGATGTCAACAATCATATTGTTATCACTAACAGAGAGGGTCAAATCCAAGAAGTTCAAAGTTCTTTTATCTGTCTTCTGTGTGATTTTTTTTTAATTAAGCTTTTTGGTTCCCATCACCTCCTCCCACCAACTGGCAATGGGAACACATCTGCATTTTCATGGTTTTCTCCCCATACCCTCTGAGGCCCCAGCACATGGCCATGCGAGCATGTGGAGGCATGCTTCGCATCCCGTGGTGCCAGCTCAATTTCTTCAAATTCCCAATACTTTTGCTACCCCTTGTCTACCTACGCTACCCAACAGACCTCCACCTGGTAGGATCGGAACTATGGGGAGATGCCAACCCACCCTCACCCCCCCCAGGAGAGGAGAGATGCCTGCCAACATACTCAATCCTGCTGCACCCTCCCCCCATGCCGGCACCCCCAATGACCTGAATTTGTTCCCAAACTCAGGTTGCTGGCATAGCATGAGGTAAGGTATCCAGAGCCTCAACCCTCTGCGCCACCGGGTCAGCCTCTCATGTGTGAATTTAAGGTTCAAATTATTATCATTAAGCCAGTAATAAATAAGTTGTCAGTAACAGAGAGGGTAATAAGGGAATTCAAAGTACAGGCATTAGAATACATCTTAAGCCACAACTATTTCAGGTTTGATGAACAGTTCTGTCTACAGACTTGTGGCACCGCCATGGGTGCAGCCATTGCACCTAGTTATGCCAACTCATTTCTTGGCCATTTGGAGTGCACCATTGTGTTCAACCCAGAATGAGATCCATTCATGGCACACATCAAACATTGGTAGCGCTTTATTGATGATGCACTTTGTGTTTGGCAAGGTGACACCCAGACTGTGCCACTATTCATTAACTGGCTTATGATAATGATTTAACCTTAAAGTTACATGAGACAGATGAAGCAACCTAGTACTTCTTTGATTTGACCCTCTCTGCTAGTGATAACAATATGTTTGTTGACACCATATGTTACCACAAACCCACAGCCACTAACTCTGTGTTATTTGCTACCAGTGCCCATCCTCAAAACTTGAAAGATTCAATACTACATAGCCAATTGTTAAGGATTAGGAAGAATTATAGCTCAGACATACTCTTTGAACAATAAGCTATTGAATTAATAGAGAAATTTCATGAGAGGGGCTATGATTTGGGTTTATTACTGAAACAAAAAGAAATGGTAGCTAGAATTCAAAGAAAGGATTTATTAAATGATTGACCAACCACATCCAACATGCAACAGTGTACATTTGTCACTGAGTATAATCACAAAGCCAATAGAATTGGCAACATAATTAATAAAAACTGGCCCATTTTAGTCAGCGACAGTGATGTGGGATCAGCAGTAGGCACTAGACCCAGGGTATAATTTAGTAGATCCCAAAACCTTAAAGATAGATTAGCTCATAGCAGAATCAAGACACAGAAACAGGATACAAGGACCACATGGCTGCTACCTAGACCTAATAGGTTCCACAGATGCTCTTGTTGTAACATCTGCAAATACAGCATTCCAGGCAAGGAATTCAAACATCCCAGATATTCAGATATCCAGATGCAGATTAATCAGCCGATAACCTGTGATACCAGTTAAGTGGCATATGCCTTGTGGTGCAGTTGTACTTTAGTATTCTTGGGTAAAACAGTACATCCATTAAAACAACGGATACAAGAGCATATACACTCCATAGTCAACAATAAACAAGACACACCAGTGGAGTTACATTTAAGTTTGCAACATCAGTCCAATCCTGAGAACTTGAAATTTATGGGCATCGATTGGGTACCCCCATTGATAGAGAAAGGTGATAGACCTAATGTCCTTCTACAGAAGGAAAGTATGTGGATTTATAAATTGAACTGTGTAAAATCTATGGGCCTTAATGACAAATGGGACCTCCTGAAGCATAAATAAGAATTGTAGTCATGACCATAACAGTTTTTTGAAGTTCTTTAATGCATGTTTTTTAATCCTGCTTGTTACTTTTACATCTCTCTCTTTTTCTTTTTTGTAGGCCACTATAACTTGGGAGTTTCATCTCTGGACAATAGATGCCTTAGTGTATACACCTCAATTAATAGAGGGTCATAAACATGTTGCCATGTCACTGTGTCACAAATCCAGGGACTAGCTTTCCTCTAGCTCTTTTCATCACTTTCGAGCATGCACTTATAACAGCAGCTGCTTAACATAGCCAAAAAAACAATTTAAGATTGTTATAAAATGGCTTGAATATAAGCACATAAAGTTAGAAATTGATTTAGTAACTTTTTTAATTTTATTTTCTTTACTTGTTTATTTTTTTTTTCATGCGCATTTGAAATTATGAATAGACTTCTCTTGGTTTGTAACCACTATTTCTTTAATTATGACAAGAAAATGAGCTCATGAACATGCAATTTTCTTGTATTTAAGTTAATGTCAATCCTTCCCTAACTACACCCCTGAGGAAGATTCACGAGGAGTCATAATACTGGGTGGTTAGGAGGAGTTTTTGCTGCAGACATGCACAAAACAAGTTTTACTATACAGCAATAAATCATTTTCAGCATTCAACTGTGTGGATTCTGTTTGCTTGAAAAGCAACCCAGCCAGCATTGCTCCCCCTACTGCAGTGCCTGCTAGGTTGTTGTGTTGGTCTTGTCTGAGTGGGGACTCATCGCAAGGGGCTCACTCAGGGGAATGTTTTCTGGCCCTCAGGGCTCTTGCAGACTGACTTTTTGGAACAAGAACCTGAACAATTGGAAAGAACAAGTCAAACAAAGGTCATAAAATTTTAGATTTGTTTTGTACTTTGCTGGTTGAACTAACTCCTTGCTGCTATCTGACTGCTGCATTTATCCTGGAAGTATAATTTCTTTGGTTATGGGGAATGGGCTATATTTATTCAGTGACCAGTGCTGGAGGTGGGATTTTGTCACTGATGGGGGAGGGCTGTATTTATGCATTGCTCAGTGCTGGTGGTGGATTTCTGCTACTTATGGGGGGCTAATTGACATGGTTACTGCTGCTAGTATGGTATGGTATGGTATGGTATTAGCTTGTGAAAGGGACAAGAGGCTGTATTTTTGCTAACTGCTCTGGGGTTGTATTTATGCCCCTTGTAACATTTTATTACTAAGAACCATATGTCACAGGTGTGCCACTGTCTGATCCAGTGCAGTTCAGGCTGCAGTGGGCTTGACAGTGACAGCCCAGTGATCAGCTAGAATGATCATGACACTGTTCTCTGCTTGCTGGGCAAAACTTTGTGTAGTTGAATGGAGGGACCCATTCCTATTATGGATACGGCTTGCCCCTTTCATTTGCATGAAACTTCCCAGCAAGGAGCTGAGTAGTGACATGATCAGCTTTCACATAAATGTCACTGGATCAATTCCATAGGTCCCCCCTTCCCCAGATATGGAAGGAGGGGGCTAGTGTCTCTTTCATCGAGGGAGGGGGTAGTGTCAGGAGGGAGCTTGTAGAGGAAAGCAGCTGACATCTGGTGCTTTGGAGGAAGATGTCTATTGTCTGGAGCTGTACAGGAAGGGGGCTAATGTTGGGAGCAATGTAAGAAAGTCTTAAGTGCTCTGGAGGGAGGGAGGGAGGTAGGCTTATGTTGAGGGCTTTGGATGACAGGGGCTACTGTCGGTGACCATGGAGGAAGTTGGCAAGTGTTGGATTCAGTGGAGGGAGGTGGGCCACTGTAAGAAAACAAGAACGTTATGTCTGAACCTATTCATTTCACAATTATTACAATGTCACGTTTATAGTTTGTCTTATTAACTTGTGAGTTTTACCCTCTGTGCTAGCTATGCCCAACAACTTAACAGAAAATGCAAACAAGAAAACAGTCGGCATTGACAAATGCTTGTTTTCCTTTCCTTTTGTGAACCCCCTTACCCAGCAATTTTGATAAGCCACAGGGAAGATAGTCAGCAGTAGACAATAAAGGCAGGCTGGGAGTATCATTTTCTGGAGAAGATTCAAACTCAGCACAATTTCTACCTTTTGTGTCTACTAAAAAAAGATGGAAAGGGTTTAGCAGACAGCTGTATGGATGGTTCACCTATGGATTCTTTCTTTTATCTCATATCCACTGTAGTATCCTTGTTTTGAAAAACAGACTGACACAGACATAGGATGCTGATTGTACATTGCCATCTTTACTCAAAATGAAGACAAAAGCACTATACACAGAGACAAAAGGTTAAAGGGCTTCGGACTGAACATGACAGGAAACTACAAGTACTACAAATGGCTCACTACAGGACTACAAGTAATATGGCTTACAAATACTTTCTGAAAGTCAGTACCACATCTGTTACAGTTGATATATACATATGTGACTGCTAAAATCTGCACTTGGGTACACAATATAAACATGTGGTTGTTGGATGTACATTTAGGCAAATTATAGAAAATAAACATTTGCAATAATGAATATCTGGAGGTTGTAATTAATGCTTGGGTGCTGTAATGAATGCTTGGGTACTAAAAAAACAGCCAGGTGTAGTACTGAACAATAGGTTGCTGAGAGAAACACTTTGGCGCCCCAATGAGCACTCAGATGCCAATCAAAACACTTGGGTGCAGCAATGCACACTCATGTGCTGTAACAAGCACACCTGAGTTGCAAAAAAACACTCAGTTGCTGTACTGAATAATTGGGTGCTGTGTGAAACACTTGGACACTGCAATGAATACTCAGGTGCTGTATGAATCATGCAGGTGCTGTTATGTACATTCATGTGCTGTACTTAACAGTCAAGTGCTATGCAAAACACATTGGTGCTGTCATGAACACTTTGGTGCTATACTGAACATTCAGATGCTGTGTGAAACATTAGAGTGCTATGAAAAACATTTGAGTACTGTACTGAAAATTCAAATATTCTGCAAAATGCTTGGAGGCTGCACTAATCACTTGGTTGCTGTTATGGCTACTAGTGTGCTATTATGAACTCACTGGTGCTTAAATAAATAGGTGCTGTAATGAATATGTGGCCATTATAATGAATACAATACCTAAAATACTAAGCAACCAGACACTGTGATGAACGCATTAGTTTTGCAGTGAGCAGTCAGACTTTGAAATGAACTCTCAGATAATGCTGTGTCATCCCCCACTCTCTACCCCTCCCCCCCATTTTATGACTGGTAAACAAGCAGTCAGACTGTCAGGGGTCCAATTAGATTCATATGTACTTTATTCAATTATCTGAGCCAGGCAACAATACTCTACTGCATGCTGACCCTAATGTTTTGTGAGTCTTATCTACATATTTAAAGGTAACTAGGTTTTTTTTTATTTAGATTTTAGCAATGTTAAACAAACTCTAACAAGAGCCAATATGGCTGCAAAATATTGGTATTGTGGGCAGTGAGAAATGTGTAAAAAAGAGGGTATGAAAAATCACTGAGAATGAAATAATAGTTTTATTATGGAAAAGCTGAATAACATTGGAAGGGATAATATCAAAATATTGTTGTTATAAATTGTTTTGTACATGTTATAGGAGTGGATATAGCTATATATGTACATTCACAGAAGTTTGAATCACTGTGGTGAATAGTACTGACAATTGTTTTACGTACTTTTTCACCTGTACTAGTAAGATATACACAGCAAGTACTAAGAAAAAGAGAGATGGCTGTTTTTTTTAGTTATTTAAGTTTATTGAAGTAGTGAGGTTTGGACCTGCATTGTCCCAGTTCCCATGTTGGTGCACTAATCACACTGCCTCTGCATTATCTTTACACTCAGAGGAGAGCACTATTATTATAAACACTTGCTATAAATGTATATGGTAACTACAGAAAACAGTTAACTTGATATACACGTCCAGGAGCAACATGTCAGAAGAGAGGAGAAATACGCATTTACAATTGTTTTAACTATATTTGTAATACAGTAACAATAAATGTCAAGGACACAGGTTAATTACATTGGCTAGCCGAACTGAGACCATATGTTGTCGGAATTCCTCTGAGAATTTGGTGACAGAAACACAAGAAGATCAGAGGACTTGCTGAAGATCACAGAGGCATTTTTTTCAACCTGGTGTCCATAGTTTACACAGTGTTCCATTCAAATAACTAGTCCACATTGCTACTGTTTTGATCTTTACACTTCTTAACAATGACAATAAAAAACTTCAAGCAGTCATAAATAAAGCAGTACTGCCTATTAATATTATTTTCTGCTAAACCAGTGTTTCATGAGGTACTGTAGACACTCTCCTTTTCTCATCCCTCCATCTCTATATTTTGTAAAACATTTTAATCCAGGGACAGATTAAGAAATGCTGGGGAGGCTCGATGCATAGGGGAGGGTGGAGGATCACTGTATTTTCTATGACCGACACATTATATTGCCCGTGTACTTAAAGAAATGGCATCCCTGTCTCAGGCTCTCTCCTGCATTATTAAATTGCACTCTGGTTAAACAAAATGAACTTGCAATGTCTAAAGTGGGGCAATACTTTCAAGGTGAAGATACACAAGACTTTTCAGCATTACCCGGTTATTGTATCTGAAAGGCACTGACCGCTGGATATTACTTGGCTCTTTCCATGCAGATTTCATTTAGTACTAATAGTTTACAGCCATCCCTAGACAAGTATCCCTCCATACAGCAATTAACTTTTACACCTGCAGAAACAACAAAAGAGTAAGAAGAAAGTATTCCAGATAAGCAATGGTGGTGGTTACTGTTGCTTGAGTCTGCTTGTTGTTGTACAGAGGACCCTATGCTATCTAGCATCAACTTATACAGATCATTTGAATATGTATAACATACAGAAACAATAAATGTCAAGGGGCAAGTTTAATTACATGGGAATGCCCAACTGAGATCTTATTTTTGGGGGGTTCCTTCTAGAACTTGGTGACAGAACCACAGGGAGGTCAGGGAACTTGCCAAAGATCACAGTGGCATTTTTTAACCTACTGTCATATCTTACACAGTGTTGTGTTCAAATCACTAGTCCACATTGCTACTGCTTTGGTCTTCACATTTCTGAAAAATGACAACAACTAAGGACAATCATAACTAAAGAAGTACTGCATATTAATCATTTCTCTCAACTAACACAGTGTTTCAGGAAGTACTGTAAACACTCTCCTCTTTTTGACCCTGCATCCATATATTTTTTAAAACATTGTAATCAAGGAAAGGTTCTAGAAATGCTGTGGAGGGGGTTTTTATGCATGTGGTGGTGTTGAGGGGGGCACTGTATTGACCATGACCCACACATTATTAACTAAAGGGCATCTCTGTTTCAGCTTCTCTCCTGCATTTTGAACAAACTGCACTCTGGTTAAAACCAAAGTGACTGTGTCCCCTGTGACCTGATTAGGGAAGCTCATCTAAATTGCTTATTGCTGTTTATCAGTGCAACTTACATACAGCTATGACTCCTCACAGATGACCTGAAATCATCCAAGCAGACATCATCACAGATGACCTGAAATCATCCGAGCAGACCACTAAAGCAGTAGATAAGGCTAGAGGGATGTTGGGGTGTATTAGTAGGGGTATCACAAGTTGTAAAAGGGAGGTAATAATCCCTCTTTACAAGACACTGGTTAGGCCCTGTCTGGAATACTGCGTTCAGTACTGGAGGATGCACCTGCACAAGGACATTAACAAAATGGAGGAAGTCCAGAGAAGGGCAACCAAAATGGTGCAGGGACAGCATCAGCAAACTTATGAGCACAGATTAATGGAGCGTAATATGTATACCCTAGAGCAAAGGAGGGAGAGAGGTGATATGATTGAAACATTCAAACATCTTATGGGCATTAACAAGGTGAAAGAGTCTAACATGTTTCAATGTAAGAAATATAGCAGAACAAGAGGATGCAGCATGAGATTAGAGGGAGGCCGATTAAGGGCTAATGTGAGGAAGTTCTTATTCACAAAAAGGGTGGTGGATGCATGGAACAGCCTACCTCAGGAAGTAGTGGATATGAGCACAGTGCAGGGCTTCAAACAGGAATGGGATAGGCATAAGGGAGCAATACAGATGGGCATGAATAAATAGGCCATTGACAGAGTAAAGGCCTATGGCATATTCATAAGGTAGAAAAAATGGGCAGACTGGATGGACTCTGTGGTCCTTATCTGCCTCCAACTTGTATGTTTCTATGGTTCTAAGTAACTGAGTCCTATAAAGCACACTGCTTTTACTGTCTGTTTAAAACTGTGCACCACTTGATTGAGAGTGTTGCATTATCAGGAACTAAAATTGACTAAACAATGGAACAGCTGCTACATCACCACTACTTAAATATAGTTATAACTGGAGATCCTGGATTACGACATGTTGACAAGCCTTGACAACAGCATTTAAAAGATACTAAAAACATAATAACATATGTTTTTTCTCTGTTACAGTGCCGTGACTCCATTGAGGGAGTATATTGATAACATTACCCCAACAGTGAAGCTTAAGAGGTTATTGATGTGCTTAGAATCCCGAGATGCAATTGCAGTAATGTAACAGATAGAATCCCAAATGTTTTGGTAATACTGTACATAGCACATCTGCCAGTCTCATTACAAATACCATTACTTGTCATCACACCACCCATCCCTTCACTAGACAGCAGCTACAAAGTCATATACCATGACTTGCCATCAAACCACCTGCCAAAATATTGAACTGTGACCACAAAAAAAAAATGTTGCTTGCCATCAAAGAGAGAGAGAGAGAGAGAAAGAGAGACAGCCACTTGTACATGTGAAGGGAGAGAGATAGAGCATGATCCTACCGGGCCACAATGTCACACACTTAATAGTAAACATTATGGCTAACCAGTACAGTGCAGTATGCTACCACTACTGGTGCAATACCTTGTATACAGTTGTATACATATGCACCAATGTGATGTCAGGCAGAGGATAAGACCTCTGCTGGGAGTGGAGTCTAATAAAGAGCAGCGGCTCAAGGACTGAGCCACAGCAGTAGGAAGCCCAGATGCTGCATCTGGGACAGGGTTTGATTCCTGGTCCGAGAAACATTTTATTTTTTTCTGACTTGCAACATCCTTTCTTAGCCTTCTTTGTTGTGCTAACTTTCACAAATTAATTTCAGAAGTATAAATAATAAAAATAACCAGTACAAAAAAAAAACTCATTAAGTAATTTATATAAGTTTGTGTGTTATTTACTGTTGCCCATTTTTAACTCTTGCAGATCGACAGAACTGATACAAAACAGTTTATTCTCTGTTAATCTGAGGCATTTCTCAATAGCCTCTGAAATCTGATCCTCCTTCCTCAATCTCAATTACAGTTTATGACTGGGGAACACTAACTAATTTGACATCTTTATGAGCTATGAATCCTTCTTGAAAGAGGATACTACCCAGCTTGAAGATAGTAACCATATTATCACACAAAATAGTGTGGTGCACCACTGCATAGCTGAATGAGCACAGCAGACTGCTTCAGTTAGTGGACTGATTGCACTTCACCTTCAATTTTGTCTTGTCCATTTGGAATCTGGAGAGCTCCATTTTTCTACTGTGATAGCAAGATGTCTGAGAGCTCTGCCCTGCCATAAAAAACAATTTCACATTTAGATTTTTTATTTATTATGCTTTATAATATGAACCACCTGAAGGATCAGCCCATGCTCTACTCTGGTCCCCCCACCTCACCCCTGGAACTTACCCCTACCATTGATCCTCCTGGCTTACCCCCGAGGATGAGACAACCACATTGACATAACCCTCAAGGTGCCAGTACAAGGTTGCTGGTGGGAGTCATCCATTGGCATTGTCTCCTTGGCTTACCCCTCAGGACAGGGCATGGAGCAGGTCTGGCTGGGCACCAGTACTAGGTCACTGGTGGAGAGCCATCAGAGGCTATCTGGGCCTGAGGAGTGAGATGTTATACATGGCAGCTACTATTTTAGAAGAAGCCCTGATGGAAGTCATAGTATGCAATGATGCAATGACACCAAGGCATCAGTAACTGACACTCCTCCCACTAGATCAGTGATAGCAGCTGCAACCTCCCAGCTTCTGCCAGGGGTCAGACATGAGCCAAACAACTCACTAACTTTCCCCCAAGAGGAGAAGAGCATTCCCTTAGATGCTGCATCCTCCTTGCCCCGGCCGGCCCTCAAACTCCAGGGTCTGTTCTTGAACCCTATGAGTCGGTGTCACAGACAGATGCATAGCTGCTGTTCTGGTGGGCTGGTGTCACAGGGTGCCCCTGTGAAGGGTTGAGGGCCCTGAAATAATAATTGTAAAAATACTGGATACCTGAAGGTCGGACTGTTTACTGCCCTAAAGGTGCTGTGATAGTGCATATCGTCGCACAGGCAGGCTGTTTAGTTCAGCCTGATGTACGTCTTTGGGTTGCTGGATTTATGTGCTCATGTTTGTTTAGTTGTAAGGCAACCGCTATTCTGGGGGGGTGTTCTTTGAAATTATAAAATAAGGGAACCTAGCAGCTGAGCCTTAAACTTGTTCTAACCTTATAACTTGGTGTTTAAAAAAATGTCCCCGGCATCTCCACCATATGGTGTCAGAAATGGGATGCAGTGTGGCCTGCATAAGGTCTGGTGGGCAGTGAACTTAACAGGACAGTACAGCAGGTCTGATATCCCGTTGTTTGCTGCTGTTGAGAGGAACTGTTCCAGTGATGGAGTCGATGAAACAATTGACAGATGATGAGGCCTTGTGTGAACAGGCTACGCAGAACAGTGACCACTTGAAAGTTTTGTGATGGCTGTATGAGTGCTGGATGGAGGCAGAGAGCTGATGCAGGAGTGCTGAGTTACGGTACCAAGAAATATTGGGATGTCTGGCAGTGTCTGGAGAAGAGACTGCTATTTTGGATCCTATCGGAGAGGAGGGAGAAACACTATTTCAACAAGGTAATGAACTTCTTATTTACCTATGTTTGAAAGATTGTACTGGATAGAAGATGAGAGTCAAGTTCCTAATAAGTCCCCAGGTGAGACTGTTCTGGACTTTGGGATGAAGGTAGAGAACCACTGTGCAACATGTTTTGAAAGTTCTGATTTGCTTGTTGATGAAGGTCGGCAAATTCTGGATAAGTCCCCAGGTGAGACTGTTCTGAACTGTGGGTTGAAGCCAATGGTCATAACAGAGGAAGCAATATCTAGAGAGACTCATAGTACATTTTGTCATGCACCCACAAATGAATTATTTACTGTTAACTGGGATGTGTTACAGGTGGGGGATCCTGAGATTATACACCTCAGTAAATATGCTATTCAACAGAATAAAGGTATAAGTGTGGATGGGAGGAAAGGGCAGTTATGGTGGTATGAAGTAAAAGATGATATATTGTACCACATGAGACCAACCCCCATACTAAGCAGGTGGATTCAAGGGTGGTAATACCTCATAAGTATATGGAATGGGTATTTAATGAAATTTGTAAGGAAAGTAGGTATTTAGATCATGGGGAAGTGTTGCAATGTCTAGTTCCATATTACCACTGGCCTGGGATGTACCGACAAGTGGCAGTGTATTTATGGGAAAGCGGGAGACATACTGGAAAATGTGGAGAAAGATGTAACCCAAAGGTATGATAATCACAATAAGTGGTTACCCTGGAGAAAGGGGAAACTTTCCTATAGGAACAAGGGTACTAGATATACTAGATGGTAGATGCTCAAACAAGTTGTACTAGGCTGGGGTAGTTTGGGGTATTCAGACCTGGGTAATACAAGTTTGACCCCTGTTACTGGGAAAAAAAAAGTAAATGGGAAGGTGGAGATGAATTATTTGAAAAGGGAACGCCCAAATTAAGGAACGCTGCCTGAATACAGACGGGGGTTATCATTACTTCTTGTTCAGGGTACTTGTGTGGAGCTGTTATGATAAAGGCTAAGACCTGATCTCATTCCAATACCTATATCTGAGCCTGCTTTGGCTAAAACATCTAAAAGCTAAGCGATATGTTTTTCCTAATCTCTTTATGACTGGAGGGTTGGCCATCTACAGCCGCCTTTATTCTATCCCATTATTTTTATGTTTTTGTTGGGTTTGTTTTCCTTATTTTGTACTTTATTTTTAAGATGGAAAGGGTAATATCTGCTTGCTTAAAGTGATGTTATTTAGTATGTGGGGGAAGTGAAGCTGACAAAGTGAGCTAGCTATTTCTAGCTGTACTATTTTGTGAAATTTTGATTTTCTTCTCAATAACAGTATAGAAAATGTGATCATTAGCTTGCAAATGATTTTTCATTTGTAAGATGGAAATATTTCACAAACAAGGCATTAATGTGTCTCTTTTTGTATAAGTACACAGATGTTAGTGACAAAAATAGTCAATGTGGGTAAAGAAAACAATTTATATGAAATGCTTTAGATGTGACATCCAATGGTGTTGGGGAGCGTCCAAAAATTGGACTACCTCGAAGTTAAAGTAGGTTGTAGAATTTGAACATGGGCTTTTGGGCGGTAATATAAAATGAAGCCCTAGGATATTGGTGTGTTAAAATCGCAATATATGTTATAAGAATGATGTACTAAGGGACCCTGGGGCGGAGCTCTAGGTGTGGGTGGGCCGGAGCTCCACAGGTTTCACTCCTCTCTGTTATAATGACATCTGAAATATTAGGATAACCAAATAAATGGTTGCCCTCCCTCTTAGGTGGGGAGGAGTGTCACAGGGTGCCCCTGTGAAGGGTTGAGGGCCCCGAAATAATAATTGTAAAAATGCTGGATACCTGAAGGTCCAGCTGTTTACTGCCCTAAAGGTGCTATGATAGTGCGCATCGTTGCACAGGCAGGCTGTTTAGTTCAGCCTGATGTACGTCTTTGGGTTGCTGGATTTATGTGCTCACGTTTATTTAGTTGTAAGGCAACCGCTATTCTATGGGGAATTCTTTGAAATTATAAAATAAGGGAACCAAGCAGCTGAGCTTTAAACTTGTTCTAACCTTATAACTTAGTGTTTCAAAAAAAAATTTATATAATGAGTGAAAGAGCTGTGGGTATAGAATGGCATTTCTTAATGATTTGCCATAATGTAGAATAATTCTCCCCCTTCTCTGCATTATAAAAATAGGAAGTCAGTGCTTAGAAAAGAAGTTAGCATTTAGGTGTTGCATTTTTAAGGTAATATAAAGAAACAGAAATGATATGGGAAGGAAATAAATAAGAAAACACTCAGTTTTGTAAACACAGGGCACTGTTTTATCATGTAGTAGTATGGCTTTTTAAGCCTGTAAATATCCGTTACACTTATCAGGATATTAAATGAAAGAACTTGCTGGGTCCTTAATTTGGCCCTGTTATGCCTGTCTTTTAAAGAGCTTTGCGAAATACAGCATTCACACTATTGCAAAGGCATTTTACTTTTGGGTTCCCCCTAAAATGAAATTTACTAAATAATATCTAATGTTTTGAGTTCTACAAACCTCCTGAAGGTAGAATAAAGAGGTTTGGTGTTGCAGTTGGGACTTCTGGAAAGCGAAGGTTTTTGTTGTTTTTCTTTTGGTATTTCAGAGCCCCAGTCGGACTCTTTCTCAGCTGCAGTAGTTTCCTTAGGAGTCAGCTGGCTGTTTTCTGACTGCCTTTATACTGAATAACAAGGGGTGGTGCATTCTGGGATTAGAGACTGAATTAAACATTTCACAGAAAGACTGCATTTCACTTCTATATACAAGAGTGAGTTGTTATGTTAAATAGAAAATGTTTAGACATACTATATAAAATATAAATGTTGTAAATAAAGAGATAATATTTAAAATAAAGTATAGGGGTGGGGTTAAGATGTCACCTGACCCCTGCAGTGTATAAATGCTGAACATGGAGTTTGGTAATCGAATTTGCTTGTGGGTCTGTAGGTACACTCCAGGACGTTATTGAAGTTGCTCTGTAGAGTTCTATCTGAATATTTGCTGCTCCAAATGGAAGTTTAAGCTGCCAGATTATTCTGCTGTATTGAATTTGTCCTGATGTAAACAACTTCTGAAGAAGAATTAATTAAAACTGGAACTTTTAGAAAGAATTGGTGATGTATGTTTCTCTATGATTGCCCACTTACACCTGCGCCCTACCACAGCCAGCTTTTTCATTTAGATTTTAGAAATATTAAAATATAAAGCAAAATACAAAATTAGTGTTAACAGTTTTAAGTCTATTAATATTGGATGTCATGGGGGATAGTCTCATGCCTTCCTGGTGCATCAGTCAACCAGGATAAGAAGGATGGCAGAGAAGGAATGGGGGAGCTGTAGGTGCTGATATACCTAGGTCCAGTGATCTGGAAAATCAGTAAGCGGAGATGGTGAAGCAGAACTTTCATAGACTGGGGGACAAATTGGCAGCACACTCAGCCTCCCTGGCCTTTTCCAAAGTCCTCCTTGTGTGGGTCAGGGAGGAGAAGCAGGATAGGATAAGGTGGGAGGCAAGCAATGCATTAAATGGGCAGCTTAAGGGATGGTATCAGGAGAATGGATACAACTTTGTGAGGTATTGGGGGACTTCTGGGACAAGAAACACTTAAAGGGCGACAGACTTCACCTGACAAGAGAGGGGACTGTTTAAACTTACTGTGGGGGAGACTGGGTTTAGGGGAACAATGCTGACAGGTAAAAGGAAGGGGGTTCTAGCTATTACTCCCAGACATCTGAAGGCTTATAGCTGCACAGCAGATACAAGGAGAGCTGTAGCCCAAACTGGACAAGGTGAGGCAACTATAGAAAGGAACAGAAAGTGTACAATCACAAGGAAAAATGTAAGAAAAAAAAGGGAAGGAAAGCACAAGGGTATTGGCAAAGTAGGATCGAGAGTAGAAGTAGTAGTCGTTATTTATTTAGGGCACCCTTCCACAGAGGCTCAGGGTACCAACACAATAACATAAAAGAGTATGATAAACCACAATCATTAAATACATAGAGAATAATACATGAGGTGGTGTGTGTTATGAGAATTGAATACACAACTGAGGTGAGCAAATGCTACATAAATCCAAGAGTGAAGCTCAAGGGGTTTATTCACGCATCACACACTGAGGGTGTGTAGTAAATTTGAATAATTACATCACCCCATGTTTTATTTTAGATAATTACTGGTCATCAATATTTTCCTCACACCACACCCCAATGTTAATCACTCTGGTTCCTTGAAATTATAACAGTATCACTCACTCCCCTCTCCCCTCTCGCAGAGGAGCTGCTTCCTGGTCGACAGGATCACAGAAGGTGTTTTTCGGTACTGTGTGGGATCAGACAGGATATGTTGATTCAGAGTGTTTCATTTTTTAAAGTTTCCACTAAACATCTCCAAATTGAACAACACCACAATCCTCCTCCAAAAAAAGAGCTGCTTTTGGGTTGCCGGGATCACGCTGAATGTTTTTCAGTACTGAGGATATCACATAGCATAAAACTAGAACAAATCCAGCACTCACCACCATTTACAACAAAGGACACTGCTCTCTGAATATAATTAAAGCTCAAATTTATTGAAGTGCCACAATGTCTTAACATGTTTGGTGTAGCGTGAGATTACTTTTTTTTACATTTTCAGTCAAAATGCGTTACTGCTGCATAATTTGTTTAAAGGTTTGACCTGACTGAACGCAGTGCTCAAGACTGTTTTGAGACAGCAGCTGCTGTTCAGTGAGTGTGTGTTTGCCGTAATAACCAAACAGTTGTTACAGTAAGTAATAATTGGCTATCAACATTGAAAAGATTAATGACCAGTTATTATAACCCATTAAAACATGCTAATAAAACATATCCATAAATAAAATAATGACTAAATCAATAAAATATACTATAAAGGTACAAAGATATGATGTATTTTCCCCCTGTAAAAATAGAAATGATTTCAAGCCCATTTTAAAGGCCTCCACCGCAAAGGCCTCCTTGAAGCTCCAGACAAGGAATTCCAGAGGACTGGGCCTGCAACCTCGAAAGCCCAGTCCTCTGAAGTCTTCAGCCTCACCCTTGGAACCACCAGAAGGCCCTCCTAGGCAGAGCAGAAAGAGTGTGCAGGTATATGAGGGTGCAGGAACTCAGCCAGGCAACCTGGGCCCAGTCCATATAGAGCCTTTTTTTAATTGAATTTATGGTATTATTTTCACAAACACAAAAACAAACACATAACAACATACAACAATACAAAGAAGCATCCCCCCTTCTCATCCAACAGAGTGAAGTGGATCAAAACCTAAAACAGAAGACATGCAATAAACCATGTGCATAACAAATAGGGATTCATATCACATGCCAAATATAGAGAATTGAACTGTAATCATATAGATAAAAAAATACACATTTTATTATCTGGCTGGTGCAGCTCCATGACAGGTTTAAATTGTATATTAGGTGTGCAGTTTGCTCCATTTTCTGGAATATGACTTGGGCATGTTATAACAGCTTGTTATCATTTTTTCTAGACTGAGACTGAACAAGAATTCTTACAACCACTCCTGATATGAGGTGGAATCCTGATCTAACCACTGCCAGAGAACTACATGTTTAACTGAAGGAGATATAATTGCAATGTTATATCTCCTCTCTTTCACAACTATCCCTCTACAATCACCTACAAAAAAAATTGAGGAGGGGTAAAAACTGCATCTAGTCCTAAAAAGGGGCCTATACTTGGTTTAATGATTTCCCATAGCTGATTAACTGCAAGAGACTCCCAACAGATATGGAATACGGTACCCTCCACTTATTCACATCTGTCACAGGCTGTGGGAATAATGGACCAAGGAGGAAGTAGATGTTGAAGTAAATCCCAATAAAACTTATTTATTTTAATAAAGAGCAAACTCAATGTGACAAAATAACAGAAGCAAACATAAAAAAAAATAATAGCTTTAAGAACTAGCAGACACTAGTTCCATAGGAGGCTTACAACAGCACTTCCAGGTCTGGCTTCTCAGAACCAACTGAACTGACTTGAGTTGGGAGTACAGCATTTTTATACAATCCAGAAGTCATGTGCTTGCCCAACTCCTCCCCTTAGGTCTCTTATGGTTCAAACATTTTTTTAAATACAGCATGTTTTATTTTATTTACAATATTACAATCTTTCCATTAATGTACAAAAGAATTTTCTAGAGTTGCTTAATAATAAACAGTTCCTTTAAATGACTTTAGAGCATAAGCAGCAGAAACAGGTACCGCCCCTTTAAGCCAGCCCATAAAACTAGCTACAGAAAGGCCGGCCAGTCCCTAAGGAGCTTACTGTATGCATAGAGAGGGCAGAGGAACACAGCAGGAAACCAGCTTCTCCCTACAAACATCCTCGATTCTTCAAACTGTCCCTATGAGGGTTGTAGCTCCTAAATTTCAACCTTCAGGTATGCAGGGGTGTTTTTAGCCTAAATTATTTTCAGACTGCTTATTTTAACATGAAGGACGAATAAAAAACGTCTTCACGAATGTGTGCACTTTCGCGCGGTAAATTTACCATGATTGAGACTCCATGAAGGATTTGCCTACAAATTCTAAAGAAAAACAGTGATTATTACAAACACTTCAAGGGGAAACAACTCCAGGGGGATATAGATATTAAATGCACTGCCTAAGTCTCACTTTTAACTTGGCATAAAATTCAAAATGGGAACTGTATAGAGCTTAAAGCATAAGTTCTTTAACAGGGGTTTAAAACCCTGCTATTAAAGACAAAACTGGACTTCATTAAACTTGTTTTAGCCCTGTCTCCTGTTTACATTTTACTAAGGTTTCATGCCTATCTACAACTAGCACCAAAGAAAGGAAGGGGAAAAACAAAATAGGGGATGCTGAATACAAGTACAAATACAAAATACTGAAGCCCAGTTGTATAAGTATAGGGCATAGACAAAAACGTTTCTGCAGAAACTAAACTTTTAAGAAGGGGATTTAATTCTCATGGTGGCATAATATATTTAATCCTAATGTTAGTAGCTTACAGCTATGTTTCCTTTATTATGGAGATGATAATGGAATCTCAATGTACAGAAGGGAAAGATTCACAGTAACAGACAGGAGACAAACATATAGTTATAACAAAATGGGTGGCCAGCCCAACGAACACACATTTAATTCACTTAAGACATGGACACATAAACAAACATACATCGTAGGTTCATTATCATTCCTATAAGGGAACTCATGAAACAAATAAATGTGAGGGGGGGGAGATTTTCTTACTCTTTCACATCTACTACATTGACAAACATTTTGTCAACCCATCTTGACTGTTTTTTTGGGGTGTGAAATAAAGACTATGCCGGATACGTAACTGGATAAGACATCATTTATTATTAGTAACGTAAGTACATACTGTAAGTCCTCTCATATCTTTGTCAAGGTAAAATGGAGGTCAGGGAAGACCCAATTTCAGTAATAACATTCTCTATTAATGTCAGCGTACATTTTAGCAAATATTAAACTATAAAGTTGAGACACTGCATGCAGTTGTAAAGCCAACTCTATAATCAATTACAGAAACTCACTTTGATTAATGTCAAAAGGCGGAGGGCCCAAGTGGGCCAAATGGGTGTGTTTAAGCGAGTTAACTTGAAAACATACTTATTTTCTAAATTATATGATTGTATAATGTCAGGATATGGTTTCAGGTTCCCATCCTGGAACAAATTGCTCATTGTGGCTGTTTCAAGTTGTGGTAGCCATTCTATCTTAAGCACTGTACCCCCAACTTTGAAGTTAGGATTACTGAAAACTGACTGGGAAATACCTTTGACATGGTTATATTTCATTAGGCTACCAAGCTGTACAAGGACTTTTAAAGAGGCACCTATCACAGAGTCTCAAAAATTTGGGAGCAGAACCTTAAGTGACAGAAAGGGCAACCTGAACCCACATGATACAGAGTGAAAGGGCATAGCAGAAGGTGAAAAGCCCAAGTCCTTAATCTGTTCTCTTTCTGTTTCAAGCCAAATGGGGGAATAATGAGAATCTGTATCTGTAACCTCTTCTATGGACCATCTAAAATATTAGCTGACATGGCAGGCTAAAGAATAAATGGTAAAATGTGGAAGATGAAGGACACCATGTACCTTAAGAACTGCTTATCAAGTAGAGGCGCTTCTTTGTTATTTGCCCATACAGATAAATTCAGAAACCATTGTGTGGATATTCTTAAACCATAATAAGGCAAATAGATGTTAAGCATGTTAAGAGGATAAAACAAACAGGGAAGAATGTTCATCTTAATAATATTCATTCTTCTCCATAAAGTCAATGGGAGGTTCTTCCACCTATCTAAATCTTGTTTAATTATAATTTCCATGTCCTCTAACTTCGTCTTTTAAGGTGGACCAAACTTCTAGTTAACATAATTCCTAACTACTTAAGTTGTTTCGAGGTCCAGGTCAGTCCCATGGCCTTAATATCTGATTTAAAGACACCTGAATTTAAGGGTATAACCATAGTCTTGTCTATATTAAGCCAGTAATCAGATAATTGATTGTATTTCTTAATAACAGCCAATGCAACCAATATAGAGGCTTTAGGATAGGTAATATGCAAAAGTATGTCACCCAGATATGCAGAAAGATGCAAATGTTTAGTAACAATGGATACACCTGTGAGATGAGTGTGTGTGTAGTATGTTTTTGTAATAGGGGTTCCAAGTATAAGTTAAATAATAAGGTGGATGGAGGCACACTTGTCTAGTTCTGAAGGATAACAGAAAGAGTAGAGAACAGATGCCATTATAGTAAATATTTGCACTGGGGTAAAAGTACAAAACCTTGATCCATTAAGTGAACAATGAAGGGAAGATACATTTCTCTAGGGTAGTAAATAAAAAGGTCAAATTAACTCTATAAAATGCTTTCTTCACATCCAGGAAGACCAGGGCCACAGGTACCTTGGGATCTCTGGATGCGGAGAATATATGAGCCAGTTTTTGTAACTGGTCAGCTGAGGATTGTGTTGGCATAAAATCAGCTTCTTCCTGGCATAATAAATCTGCCCCAACCTTGTTAATCCATGTGGCAAAAATATTTGCCAATATTTTAATATCATAGTTATTTAATGAGATTGGGCAATATTTATCAACTTTATGGCAGGATTTACCTGGTTTGGGCAATAGCACAATTGTAGCCTCAAGCAAGGTGATATCCAAGAACCCATTAGTGTAGATGTCAACAAAAAATGTATGTAGTAAAAGGGCTAGATCACCTGCAAAAATGTTATAAAAATTAGGTGTAAGGCCATTAGGCTATGGGTCTTTGTTGAGCAACAAGGCTGTGACTGATTCTAAAATTTTCTGTTGTAATAAGCGCCTCGCCAGGTCTGCCTGTTGTTCATTTGATAAAGTAGGGAGAGTAATTCCAGTTAAATAATATTGTATGTCACTAATGGATGGTGGTTTAGGCATAGGACTATAAAGAGACCTATAAGGGACCTATAAATCATTTTGAATTCCCTCATAGTATCGCTAAGAGAGGTAGTGTTATCAGCCTCTGATCTAATAGATGATATAATATGGGAAGCCTCTTGTATTCCAAGGTGCAAAGCCATGTGCCCCGCCTTCTCACCTTGATCAATGTAAGTTGAGTGTTTTTTTAAAAAGTATTCGGCTTTCTCCCTTAATAACTTAGCATATCTATCCCTAAGAGAAATCAATTTGGTTCTAAATGCTTCTGAAGACCATGGAGTTATGTGACGCACTGTCTCTGTAATACAGGTCAAAACACTGGAAGCTGCCTTGTTCTTTGCTTCTGCTTTTCTGAAGCTAAACAATGAATTCTCCTCTTATAAAACATTTAAATGCACTCCATTCTTTGTCACCTAGTGCAACAGGGCCTATGCTATGTAGGGAAAAAAACTTAATCTGTTTTTTAATTCTTTTAACAATATATTCATCTTCAACTGATTCCTAAGTGTCCATATTTTGTCTGGATCATTACCCAGAAATGAAGTTGTGCTGTAGCCATACCAAGGAGTGATCTGAAAGGACTCTTGGGGCAATTCCGCAGGCTTGTAAGCCATGCAAGGCTCTTTGGCTAATCAAGACATAGTCAATTCTGGAAAAAGAACCATGGGTTGCCTAATAAAATGTGTATTCTTCAGACAAGGGGTATAAAATTCACCAGGGGTCACACAGCTCTAATGAACTGACCATGCCGTATAGTGCACACTGCCCTGGTGATATTTGGGCATGTATCTTAATTGCCCTATCTAGGTCCTGGGTGAAGCAAATATTCAAAATAGTAGCTAAACTAATGAAAAAACAAAGGTGACCACATTAGACACATAAACATTGCCCAGTACAATTTCATTATTGTCTAATTGCCTTTTTACAAAAATATATCTGCCCTCCAGATCCTTGAGACTCTGGATAAATTTAAAATTTGTGATTTTATAGATCAGAATGGCTGCCTCTCTTTTTCAGGTGTTGTCACTAGGAACAAATACTTGCCTAATACCTTCTCGATGAAAAAGATTACACTCAGACGTTAACATGTGAGTTTCCTGCAAGAATATAATATTAGACATCAAGTGTCACAAATGCTTAATAATTTCATATCTTTTAACCCTGGCATAAGCTCCTTTTATATTCCATGAGACATGTCAGAACCTTCAATATATAACGTAAGTCTCTTGAGCCAACCAATCTTCACACTAACCAGCATTATAACCACACCACTCACCCTTCCTCCCACCCCAAAACCCAGACCACAAACCCAACAAAACTAACACTCACATTGCAGCTAATCAACCACAAAAACTGGACCTCCACCCACCCACCCCATAAACCAGAACAAGATCCCCAACAAACCCCAGGTCCAAGGGACCACAATTCTGATACTACTAGGTCTGTGGTGATCCTGAACTCAGCCATACCCTCCTCACCCTAGCCCCAAAACTACACAAATTATGATTGTAACCTTGCAAATATTCAGAAGGAAGAAAAATTGAGAACAATGACTGAACTCACATATAATTATCAAATCCAAAACTATCCTCTCATCATCTGTCACTATGAGGAGCTGACATAAATACAGGCTCATTCACTAATATAGACATATTATCTATGTCTGTCCTTCCTAGACTCCTCAAATCAGAGAATTATGTCTATTCCATGTCAGGAATAATCTAAGCAAAACTTAATGAGTACCAAAAGTTAAAAGCTTAACAGTTTCAGCTATTTGGGCAAGGCACTTGACAACTCCACCATTTCTCTGTATCAGGTAAATGAAGGCCAGGTAGTAAAATAAGATGAACAAAAACAAAGGTAAGAAAGAAAAAAACTCCCCTTTTCAAGGCAGAGCCCATTCTACACTTGGCTGAGGTTCACAGACGAAGAGAGATAACAGGATGGGCTACTGCTTAGTGGGATGAGAGACAGATGAACCTAATGTTACTGCATGTCAGCCACCCAGAATAAACAACACCTACCTGTAGTGGTCTGACTGCAGAACAGAAAATACACAATTATGAATCATGTCCCCA
The DNA here is from genome assembly GCA_016271365.2 of Neoceratodus forsteri. Classification (NCBI taxonomy): domain Eukaryota; kingdom Metazoa; phylum Chordata; order Ceratodontiformes; family Ceratodontidae; genus Neoceratodus; species Neoceratodus forsteri. The sequence continues at coordinate 828,586,515 of CM028131.1, forward strand.
CATGCATTAGCCAATACTAATAGTGAAATAACCGAGTATTAAAGATAAAGCTCCAGTCTTGGTTGAGAAATAAAACCCCAAAGAATAAATAGTGTCAGCAATTCCCAGTAGACAAAGCACTTAAAGAAATAGGAACTCGTAACTAGCCCAGCTTTCATGCATGCATTGTAAACTGCAAAAAAGTACTATAACTATGACCATATGAACTTAATAACACAGATCATTCTAAACATACAAATGAAAGCATTCAGCACAGTTCCTGCAATGTGAACCGAGTAAAGTCCAGAGCTACTATTAGGCTTTTTTAAAAAGGTTCAGGTACAGATTAATCAGTTTGGTGGTGGCTTGCTTGAGAGTGTTAAAGATTTTAGGGGTTACCTCATGCCAAATCCATAGTTGGGCTGGGTACAGCAGATTGAATCTAGTCTAAGCAGTCACTAGTTTAGAAATTACAGGGTGAAAGTCTACTCATTTTTCCCGGACAGCTGGGAGAAGGTCCTGGAAAATCCACAGCCATCATCCTTCCCAAGTAACTTCCTGTAAATCACGGACCTTGTTCAAGATTTACTGCTTTTCCAAAAAGTTCAGTAATTCAGAAATCAATAAACAAGGCTTGTCCCCTTCAGACAGTATTGGCCAGAGTGCCCTTAGCGCTCTTTCAATAATATAAATCAGGCCATTTGGAGAGAGTCCCACCAGCTTTTCACAGAGTTTCTGGACAAACCTCTCCAGGAGACCTGTAATAACCAAATTATTTCATTGGCTATGGCCCTCTAAGTCTTCTAGCTAATTTTCCAATTTGGCAGTTTTCTGTATGAGTGAGGTTAATTCAGGGTCTGTCCAATTTTGCCAGTCTTTAGTGGAGCTCACCATAGCTTCCACATCACCAGCATGATGGATGAGCTCTTCTGTGGCCACTCTAATAGCCTTAATATCCATAGAAAGGGAAACTATAGTGTCTTTAAGTGGCTCAATCTCCTGGATAAAGTGCTCCACTGTGAGAGTGTCTGCAAGAGAAGTGGGCTTTGTGGTGGTAGTAGTGACTGACTTAGAGCACTTGGGCCTGCAGTCTCACTCCAGAGTAGGTAGAGGACTGTAGCACACCATTGCCAAATCCATATCTGAAGTGTACTTTTCAGGAAAAAAAGCCTTCTGGCAGCTCAAGCACAGGTTAAGTGTCTGTGATAATTCAGGAAAGCGCAGTTACAAGACAGGTTACTCCAGAAAAGTGCAATTTCTATCAGTGCGAGGCACGGGAGCAGGAGGAAAGTGACCAAGTTATTGCCTAAGAGATTTACATGACACCCATGTAGAGCCTTTTATATTAATAGTCCCACTTCAAAGGAGTTGTGCCAATTTACCAGCAGCCAATGTAGATCAGGCAGCACCAGGGAAACATGGTACGATCTTGGAAGTCCCGTTAGTAACCAAGCTGCTACATTCTGTAACAGCAGCAGGCACTGCAGCATACCTCCACTGACCCCAAGGTAGAGATTGTTGCAGTAGTCAGACCTAAAAGTCACAAACCCAAGAAACACTATGATCAGGTCACCTGGGGGGGGGGGTAAGAGGCTTAATCTGGCAGATGTTTTGCAGGTGGAAAAATTTATTCTGCACTACTGTCGACACTTGAGCCTCCCTCAGATGGAAGGGGGGGTATGCCTTAATGCCAGGATCCTAGGTCACAAAATCAGCAAGCTTCAGGTGCTGATGATGGACACTGAGGTGGATCTTGTGGCCATCACAGAAACATGGGCTTCAGAAAATAGTAACTGGGAACAGATTGTCCCTGGGTACTCATTGTTCAAGAGGGATGAAGGAACATGTAGAGGGGGAGGAGTAGCCATTTTTGTCAAGGACAGCACTGAGGTGGCAGAACATGGGTGCATCAGGGATAGCATGGAGGAGACAAGTCACTAAGGGTGCAACTCACAGCAGCCTAAGGCAAGAAACTGCACTTGATGCTGATCTAAATCTATAGACCTCTGAGGCAAAGGTAAGAGAGGGACAAGAAGCTCAGGGAAGAACTTGGAAGATGAGTAACAAAAGGGGGAAGTAGTGGTGGTGGGTGATCTGAACCTTCAAGACTTGATTGGGATGTTCCAAAGGCCAGGGGCACCAGGAATCAAGTCATGATGAATGCCTTCCAGGACTGTCTACTGGTACAGCTAGTTAGGGAACCCACCAGGCAGACTGCAATTCTAGATGTGGTGCTCACCAACTTGGAGGTAGTAGTAGCTGTGAGAACAGGGGAGTCATTGGGGAACAGTGACCATAACTCCATTTGATTAAAACTGGGCCTTGTTTCCAGAAAACCATGCAGAGAGCTGAAGTCCTTGATTTTAGAAATGTGGACGTCAGCCAAGAAAGATGGTCAGGGAAAAGACAGTAGTGGTGGGCAACATAGGCGGGGTAGAGTAGAGATGGGGGGAATTAAGGGGGCAATTTTTGAGGCATCTAACTTATGTAAGGAAATGGTAACCAAACAGAACAGGTTCGAGAGACCATTATGGTTCTCAGGAAGGATCAGGGAAGTGATGAGGGCCAAGAAAAAAGCCTTCTAAAAGTTTAAAGAAAAGCAGGAGGAGGAAGAATGCCTTATATATTTACTGGAAAAATAGGGATGCTAAGAAGGTGATTAGAAAAGGAAAAGCAGGCACAGAGCTGCCTATTGCAGAGGGGATCAAGAGTGGAGAAAAAACAGTTCCTCCAATGTATTACGGATAAAAGGAAGAAAGGAGGGGGATTCATAGGGCTAGCTGAAGGGGATAGGGAGACACAGGATGATTGGCAAAAGGTCATCATCCTCAATGATTACATTTGCTCAATTTTTACTAGGGATGATAGTGGATCGTTGACAGACAGTGGCATCAAGGCAGTCACTAAGGGTGTCCAGGGGATGAGGCAGCCAACATTTATAATGAAAGAGTCCAGGAAGGACTGACAGCCCTAAAGATAGATAAGTCCCTGGGACCAGATAGGTTGCATCTGAGGTTACTCAGGGAAATGGCAGCAGAACTGGTCAAACCAATGGTAGGTCTGTTCAGCAACTTGCAGGGCACAAGTGTTGTTTAAAAGAACTAGAGAGTTGCAGACATGGTTTTGCTCCATAAGTTGGGGGGGCAAGGAACAAGCAGGGAACTAGAGGCCTGTAAGTCTTAATTCTATTGTATAAAAGCTGAAGGGGTCATTAGTCAAAAAGGACCTCATGGTTTTCTTGGACAGCAACAGACTCCAGGGTAGTAAACAACATAGATTCATGGAAGAGATCCTGTCAGACTAATGTGATAGCTTCTTTTTGACTAGGTGACAAGGAAATTGGATAGGCACCATGCTGTGGATTTGCTCTAGTTTTACTGCAGCAAGGCTTTCAATTTGGTGCCTCACAGATGCTTGTTGAAGAAGGTGGAGGAACTGGGTCATTGCAAACTGGTTAAGTAACTGGTTAAAGGGAAGATAGCAGAGGATTGTGGTCAATGGGATCAAATCAAAAGGGAGGGAGGTCATGAGTGAGGTGTCACAGGGGTCTGTCCTGGGTCCAGTCCTTTTCACTATGTTTATATGTGACTTTGGTGAAGGAATCTGGAGTAGGGTATGTCTCTTTATGGATGACACTAAACTATGTGGGAGGGTGGATAGCAACAAGGGAATTATGGACGTGCATAGGGACTTAAAAAAGCTAGAGGGGTGGTCTAAGGTTTGGCAGTTGATATTCAATGCCAAGAAGTGCAAGATAACGTACAGAGGCAACAAGAATCTTAGGACTGAGAACTGAATGGATTGGGTGAGACTTAGCACTATGGCTGAGGAATGAGACCTTGGACTATCAGCAGTGACTCCCTAAAAGGGTAAACATCCTACTTAACAAAGGCTGTCACCTGGTTCTGGGGGTGGATCACTGGACATATTCTTGTGTCCTCTGTCAAGAGACAGGATGGCTCCCTCTTCACCATATGATTATAAACCAAATGTGTCTTCTTGCTAAGAAGTCTTTACTGGGGTTTACCTCTAGATCAAGCTTCTACCTATTCCAAACCACCCAAACTACTATTAGGACCTGAAATGCAGTTAAGGAGGGCTTGTGAAGCTATTCAAGTGAACAGCACAAGCCCAGAGATACCTCTCTCTGTGGTCTCAAGTGGCTCAATGAATTCCCCAAGGACCTGATCGAGTGTAGTAAGGTTAGCCAGTTCAAATTGGGTCCCCAAGCCCACTTAGCCCAAGATAATGTCTGTAAATGTTTCCATAAACCCTAACAATATCTAGCCCTTGCCAAAGTAGAGATTCCCGGGCTCCTTTCATGACACCACTTTGGACACTAGTGTAAACTGTTAAAATGACTTTCCCTCCCCCCAGTCATTGTTGCCCTCACCTCACATCTCTCCCCAATCTCCCCCATACTACCCCTTCCTTTAGATCCCCTTGCCACCACTTCCCCTACTAGCCTGGTTCACCCCCTGGTAACCACCCCTCTTACCTACTCCCATTCCCTCTGTTCACCCCTACCATGATTCTCCTCGCCACCATACTCCTTCATCTATGCTAGTGTGCTGACAAAGCATTCTCTGGCTGCTTCATTAATTCAAGCAAGTTTTGGATGCTAGTCCTCTTGCTGTACTCTGCACTTACCATGGCACTGCTTTACTCTTCAATCTGCATCTGAAATGTAAACAGCTCTTTCTATTTCACACTGAACTCAAATCTGGTCATGATGTGTCCTGGGCTACCAGGTTCACTAAGCTCCTTTACAACCAATGTACTCATGTGGACCCTTTTGTAACTTGTAATGTAACTTACTATTGAATCTGTGTAACCTTATGTAACCTATGTGTTGTTTGATTGTCCTATGTATCTGTATGTCCTGGAACCTTTGTAAATGAGTCTCTGACTCAAATGTATTAATCCCAATCTGAAATAAATAAATAAAAAACAATTGTTTCAGTGCAACAAGGCATATAGTAAAGTGAGTAAAAGTCTGAGTTGTATTGGATGGGGTATTGATAGCAGGAGGGAATATGTAATACTTCTTCTATATAGATCCTTAATGAGGCCACACCTGGAGTATTGCACCCAGTTCTGGAGTTCTCATCTCAGGAAGGATAGTGGTAGGCTGGAAATGTATCATGGAGTCATAGAACCTGATGGTAGATAAGGACCTCTTGGCCCATCTAGCCTGCCACTCCCCCACATTCTTCCCTCCCCCCTCTAAAAGCACTCATCCCACCTCTCTTTAACCCAATGTTTCTGTCCCATGCTCTCTTGAAACCTGACACTGTCGTGGACCCCACTATCTCCTCTGTAAGCCTGTTCCAGGCTTCCACCATCTTCTCAGTGAAGAACTGTCCTCTCACATTGTTTCTGTAGTTCCTCCTCTGTAGTTTTAAATGATGCCCCTTCATTACGGTGTCTTCTTTCTTGGGAAATAAATGCCCTGGGTCCGCTTTGTTTATCCCTTTGACATATTTAAAGGTCTCTATCATGTCCCCTCTCTCCCTTCTAGTCTTCAATGTGTATAGCCCCAATTCCCTACATATCTGTTTGTATGGTTTGCCCTTCGTCTCTTGCACCATCTTGGTCGCTCTTCTCTGAAACCCATTCAATCAAATCTATGTCTTTGTGCAGGTACTGTATGGCCTCCAGAATTGTACTCTGTACTCAAGGTGACATCTCAACATGGCTTGGTGTAGGGGCATCAGGATCTCACTCCTTCTGCTAGTGAGTCCCCTGCCTATACATGCAAGCATAAGATATGCTCTCCCCACTGCCCTGGTACAGTGCTTCCCCACCTTGAGGTGATTGGACACTATTATCCCCAGATACCTCTCCTGCTCTGTAATCCTGGTGCAGCTCAAGGTGATGAAAAGCATTCGAGGGCAATAGGGCAGTTCCTATGAGGAGCACCTCAAGGACTCAAACATGTATTTGCTGAGACCAGAAGGGAGAGGGGAGATATGATAGAGACCTTCAAGTTCCTAAAACAAATTCACAAAATGAACTGCGGGAAACTATTTAGCTTGAATACTAGTTCATGGTCATGTGGACATGAGTCGACCCTAACAGGAGGGAGGTTCAAGAAGAAAATGCAGAAGTATTATTTTACAGAAAAGTTGATAGAGCCATGGAACAGTCTACCAGCCATTGTGGTAAGTGCAAAAAATGGTGGTTTCAAGTATGGTTGGGACATAATGAGGCATATAATGCTTGCTTGCTTAGGGTGGCAGAAACTGGGAGGAGAATGGAGGTGTTATGGAGGGCTATGAGCCTAGGACCTTGGAGGGACAGTAGGTCCCAGGGCTAAATAGGGAACTTAGACAGACTAGATGGACCATGGGTCTTTTTCTACTGTCATTTTCTATCCTTCTTTATTTTGTCTAAGGACTAATGTGATGGTTAGAAATGTGTGAAGTTGGAAGACTTCACATCACAAATTGTTTACAAAGTTCCCCGACACTGTAGAGTGCAAAGTACAACTTCACATAGTTCTATACCTGGTAAAGTACCTGCTTCACTGGGTGAACTCTACACATAGTGGGACTTCACCAGCAAAGGTGTTGGTGAAGTGTGACTATGAATAGTTTTTACTGGTGGAAGAACAATAAAAAGTCACTTTCTTTTTTTTTAATTTTTGTTTCATGATTCCACTGTTGAAAGACAGAATTCCCATCTTCTGGGTTATAGACACCCACCCCCTGGCACCACACCTCAGGTATGTCACCCATCCCCCACTAGGCCGCCACCTCCATCCTCCACCGTGATCCAAGTAAGGTTTTCATTTAGAGCATAATGTAAAATTCCCTTCTCCACTGCTCCCAACATCTGCATATACTAATCTGCATTCTTACCATTTTAGACAGTACACAAGTAAAAAATGAAAGACAGCTGTACCATGCGGTTGGGCCAGCAACAATGCCATGCAGGCCATCTGTGTTCTGAAGTATCAGTACCAGGCAGCCATGCTAGCACTGGCTTTCAGCAGGGCACCTCAGCCCAGGAATGGTTGGTGACAGGTATCTGCATCACAGTGACCCTTGCAGAGAGCTAGAAAGCTTGATCTATTACAAGGGCATGTTGGGTATGCCATTGGCAGGGCACAGCTCACTTTCATTTTTAATGCTGGTACAGTATAAACAGTATTAATGCCAATTGACACATCAAATAAGGACAGACAAAACACCTATCTAAATTTTCTAAACATACAGGTACACTGATTACTTTTTTTTTCAAAGATGCTCTGTAACAAGAGGCTAGAATCTTACAGGACCCAGCAAAACAGTCTATGAAACAACTTCAGTTTGACCATGACTTATAGGAGCATGCAAAAATGCCTTTCACATCATCACAACTAGTCCGCAAAAAAAGAAAATATAGATTTTTTCAACAGATAACTGATTTTTCTCTTTTGCTACAGCTAAAAGACCAAATAAAAAAATCAATTTTAATGATATTGATCAAATTCATAAACATCAGGTATAGCATTTCAGCAGAGAATTATTGCCTGGCTCAATTAATAAACTTAAGTAAAAATGAATATGATTGACTTCATCACAGTCTGAGGGCTTGTTTACAAGGCAACATGTCTTGATGGGTGCAGTAACTCAGCATTATCCAAGAGTTCATTTCAAAGCCTACATGTTTACTTCAAAACAAACAAGATCACAACAATGTATGTGTGTTTGGTATGTCACTAAAATAGTCATTACAGAATCTAAATATTCATTACAACACCTGAATATTTATTTCAGCTCCCAAGCGGTCAACATAGCACCTGAGTATTCATTATAGCACCTGAGTGTCTTGTACCGCACACAAGTGTTTGGTACATCACCGAAGTGTTCTGCATGGCACCCAAGTACTCCATTAAGAATCTGAATATTTGGTACATGTATTTCACACAGCACTTGAGTGTTTAGTACAGCACCTGAGTGTTCAGTTCAGCACCTGAATGTTCATTGTAGCACCCAAGTGTTCATTACAAAGCCAAGTGTTTCACACAGCAACTGAGTATCCAGTACAGCACCTAGTTTTTCATGACAGCAGCCAAGTGTTTCACACAGCACCTAAGTACTCAGTACAGCTTTTTTTTTTACACTCGGAAACCGTTGGATGCACACAGCAGTTACAGAAGGACTGAACGGCCGAGGCGGTGACTATATTTCAAAAAGTAAGGAGCCATTTTCCTTTATTTGTGGGACCATACACTATAAAAAATAATGTATGGTCCGTATATTGGCAATTGGTTACTGTTAACCGTCTCAAGGTTGCCATGGCGATGTAAACCTCTCGAGCTTCACTCTCAAGGTTTACACTGTCGCCCTGGCAACCTCTCGACAGTTAACAGACCGGTTACCAATACAGGACTATACATTATCCTCTATATTATGTGCTATGATCTTCGATTACAGACTTGCCAGCTGACCTCTGTAGTTTAAGTATCCTTGTTACAAATGCTTTTTTTTACCAAAATGTTGCCTTAAATTGGCGAAGTCCATGCCTTTACTCTTTCCCTTCAACCTAGCCAGACTCATTCTATGCACCTTTCAACTTTTTCTACTACTGCTTCTCCCATCTTACCCTTTACTGCCAGTTGCAATGCTGCCTATTGCTTCTCCTTCCCTCCCTTTAAACTATGCTTCTATTTATCATCGCCACCCTATCCCTCCTGTTTATCCTGAAGTGCATCCTGCCCACTACTCTTCCTATCCTTTCACCCTCACTCTCCTTTGCTCCAGTCACCTCCCCCACACTTCCATCTTCCTGTCTCCACCCTCTCCTTCATTACCCCGGTTCCCAGGATCCTCTTTTCTCCCCTTCCCTTGTCTTCGTCTAGCATCCCTTTGCTCCTAACTTAACGCACAGTTTCCCCCCTAAACATGACACCTCTACTACCCCCTCTACCTTGCAAAGGTGTATTGCTCCCGTCTAAGCTTCTCATCATTTTGCTGCTTCTAGAAGCAGGAGCTATAGAACCTAACCCAGGCCCCATCAACCCCTTCCCCACTGACCTTCACAAGGGTCTAAAAGTGGTCAATCTTAACATCAAAAGTCTCCTCGCTAAGATTGATCTGCTCCAGCTACTCATGATTAACCTGAAACCAAGTGTGCTAATTATTACAGAATCATATCTCTCCTCCAAGATTCCTGACACAGCCATCTGCATCCTAGGTTACCCCCTCATCTAACAGAATCACTCAACCAGAAGTGGGGGGGAGGTCACCATATACAGTACATCTCCTTGTCCATCTGGATCATTCTCATACTCTCCACCTCCTCCCCCTCTGCTTATGAACTGCTTCTTCTGAAGCTCTCCCTCCCTTGCTCCATCCCTATATTTGTGGGCAGTACTTACCGCTGCCCAGGCCTCCCTACTGCCTCGATCCCTGACCTCATCTCAACTCTCACCAACCACCCTTCTCTGGGTGAGCTCCTTATTCTTTGGGGTTTTAACATAAATTGACTCTCCAGTACTCAATCCAAATTCTGCAATGCCATCTCTTCCATTAAGCTCACACAATTGATCTCCGAACCAACCCTTCTAAACCACAAATCTAGTAAGTATACCCTGCTGGGCTAGGAACTTGCATCACACCCTCACTGGATAATTGCATCAGGAATCCTTCCAGATGCATTCAGTGACCACTTCATGGTCTACTGTGTGCATACAATCCACTGTCCAAAAAAGGCCCGCCAAGCATCCTCCTGCTTCATTCCTTCACGTCTCAGGACTTGTCCTCCCTCCGCAAGGAATTAGCAGAAACAGACTGGTCTCCTATTTCCATTGTCTATTCAGTTGATTCCACCCTCAGTTACTTTAAGACAAAGTTCCTAAAAATCTGGGACCAGCATGCTCCCATCAGGAAAACCAGGGTTGGAGCCTCCTACCTCCCCTGGATGTCAGCAGAATTGCTGGCCTGTCAGCATGCTTGTGACCTCATGTGGAAGGCTCAGAAGGCCATAGTTGCCCATGTGGATTTGCAAAAATACCAAGCACTCAGCAATCCCTGCACTAGGCCCATCAGACTTGACAAAACTGAATATTTTTCATCTACCTTGCAGGAGAACATTAACCACCCCTCTAAGTTCTGGAAGGTAGTCCATGCCCTGTTCTCTCCCTCATCCACTCCCCTGCCCCCGTCCTGATGGTAGGAGACACCACTATTGCAGAGCCCCCTTCCCGTGGCTTCAGAATTCAACATCTTCTTCACCACCTGCACTTCCTCCTTTCTAGCTTCCCTTCCCCCTATGTTCCCTCACCACCAGCCCTCTGCTCACCCCTTTCCTCTTACTCCAATTTCTCCTTCTTGCCCATCTCCCCTGCTGACAACCTGAAGGATCTCCTAGTCCTTAACCCACTTAAGGGTAAAAACCCAAATGGGCTTAACCCCAAGCTTCTTTATCTCTCAGCCCTTGCTATTGCCCTTCTGTTCACCTCCCTTTTAAACCTCGCCTTCTCCCAGGCTTCCATCCCTGATGCCTGGAAACTTGCCACAGTCCGTCCCTTCCCTAAAGGTGGTGAATCCTTCAACCCAGGCAACTACTGCCCTATATCCCTGCTCCCAATTCTTGCCAAGCTTCAATAGCACCTTGTACTAGCACAACTATCTCCTTTCCTTGACTCCTCTTCCTTCACACCTTTCCAGTTTGGTTTTCATAAGGTCCACTTCACCTCAACCTCCCTTCCCTGGCTTACTGAATCCATTCTCTCCGGCATGGATCAGGGCCGCATCACCTCTGCCATCTTTGTCAACTTGGCCTAAGCCTTCAACACTGTTGCCCACACCCCACTCCTTGACAAGTTTAGAGTAGTTGGTCTCTCTGAAACAGCCATTGGCTGGTGCCATTCCTATCTTGTGGGTGGGACTCAATCAGTCAGAATAAGCAACTCCCTCCCTCCCCCCAGCTCCCCATCAACACTGGAGTGCCTCAAGGATCATTCCTCAGCCCAATACTCTTCTCAATATTCTTAAATGACTTTCCTTCTTCCTGTTCCACTGTGGCTATTCACACATATGTGGATGATACTGTTCTGTGTGCTTCTGGCACCTCACCCTCAGATGTGGCAAACTGGCTCCAGCTGGACTTCAATAAAGTCCAACTCTGGTTTTGTTCAAATAAATTGTCCATAAATACCAAACAGATGGTCTCTATGATCTTTGGTACATGCATAGGCTCACTTGGCTTAATGCCACCCCATCATTCCACACCATCAAGGAGTCCATTTTAGAGGATGTCACCTCCTTCAAATACCTCGGGCTCTGACTCAACCAGCACCTTGACTTCTCAGGACATGTGGATGCAATCCACAAAGAACTGCACCCAAAGCTAGGTGTTCTGTATAGACACCATGGTTGTATCCCCCTACCAGCACACCATGAAATTGTCCAGAAAGTGATTCTTCTAATTTCTGACTATGGTGACATAGTCTACAGCACTGCCCCTAAAGTCCACACTACCCAGACTGGACACACTTTTCAATTCCTTTTGTTAGTTTGCTCTTGACTGTCCACCCCATACACATCATTGTGACCTTTATACTGCTCTCTCTCCCACCTCTTGGGGCCAGACGCCTCGCCCACTGTGCTTCCCTACTTGGGAAGTACTGGCACAGTTCTTTCCCCCCCACCTCACTGCCCTTCTCTCCTCCCCTCCCCATACAACCTTCTTTTTCTCTAGCTCTAACTCTAGCTATCGGACCCTTGCTCACCCTGTCAGATCTTCCATTTCAGGACAGGCTGCTTTCTCCTATCACTTCCCTAAAATTTGGAACTCCCTTCCCTTAGTTATCTGCTCTGCCCCATCCACTCATTCATTATCATCTCTTCTTCATATCTACATTTCTCCGTCCTGCAACTGCACTAACATACTCCTACTTACTCCTACTCCCACTAACAACTCCTATCTCTCCCCACAACACTGACTGGCTTTACAGATACAGTGTTGGACCCCTGTGGTGTCCAAAGTCCAGAGGGTTATAAGATTTTTCCCTCTTCCTTCTACCCTATTCTCTCTGTATGGCAGGCCTGGGATACCAGTACCTTTTGGTTAGGGTTGCACCCTACCGAGTCTGGCCCTTCTGGGGTTTTGCATCCCAGAGCATCATAGAACTGCCCCACTTTCTCAGGCTTCCTAGCTATATTCTCTCTTTTCCCCTCACCCATTCTGTCTCTGCTAAGGAACAATCCTCCAGTCTCAAGTCCTGAATGTGCAATATTGTATTTCTAAGTGTACTGTCCTCTTCACGTATTAAGCTGGATATAGCTGTAATTGTTTGTATGTATATCAATGTACTATGCTTATTTGCTTGCATCTAAGATTTTATACATCATTTGTAACTTCCCATTTCCCCTCCCCCCAGACACATATGGAAACCAGCTTTTTTAAAAGCTCAGTATGCCTTTCCTGATGAAACCTTTTCAAATAAATAAAAAAATACACATTATATTCTATGCAGAGTCTGCCAGGGCCTTATAACATCAAATGATTATTTCCCCTGCCCTGTGAGTCACCTTTTTTTTATGCACAATTAGAAGAATGAAGAAGATGCACTCATGGACCAAAACATGCTGATCATTCTTACTTTATGCTTTTAATGCACACAAGCATTCATCTGGCCCTCTTAACAGTAGCCACACTGTTCTTATCAGGGTTTAGTCCCTTGATGGTTATGGCTCCATGCTTCTTTTCCACCTCCACTGCAAAAAAGGAGCCCTATACAGTGTGCACTGTACCATAGGTCCCACCTCTGCTTTTACTCCCTATGACTCTCCATGTATTTGGCAGCATTGACCTGATACTCTAGCTGCTGGACCAATCACCCATTTTGTTCAAGTTCTCCTGAAGATTGTTGCTGCTACTGATGATGATACAAGTTTATTTTTGTACGGGTGATTACATATTAGAACAGAGGTTCTATTTTCAAGAGTAGACCCGTAGCATCAGACAAATTGATAATACAATGTACGTGAAATACAATTAAAACTCCAAAGATTTTGCATACAGTATCAATTATCATGCATACAATTTAAAGTGCATGAAAACTAAAAACAATCACAAATATTAAATACTTCTCTCTCAACTATGGACTGAAGTTCACTCAGGGGCTTTGCAGTGCTAGCATCTGCAGAAATTTGGTTCCAGGATCCAGCTGTGCTACAATAGCTTTAGGGGTCCTGGAAATGAATCTCGAAATGGGTGTGGGATCTGTGAAATCATTTTGTTTCCTTCATGGGTACCTTGCATCAGTTTTTATACTTTGGTATATTAGCAAATACAATTTATGATTAGAATTGTGTTGTAGAGTTTTGAAAACCATTGACAGCCAGCATCTTTCATTTCTTGTTGCTAATTGTTGACAAGTCAAAGACTTGTAGTGACAGCAATGATGTGTAGTTAAGCTGCACTGAAAGACAAATATTGCAACTGTATTATAAAGAATATCAAATTCAGCCAACTTGGAGATATTAGCATACTGAAAAAACAAAATTGTCATTCTCAAGAATTGGAATTAACAGTGGTTGGGCAGATTTATATCTATCTGTCTTGATTTGTTAATACCCTCATGGTGGTTCCTTAACCTGGTCAGTTTGTGTCACCAGTGAACTTAAACAACCTGCAGTCCTAGCAACCCCAGTTTTCAGTTCATTGATGACAGTAGTGTTAAATAGTATTGGCCCCACCACAGATCCAAAGGGACACCACTTAATGTCTCGCTACTTGAAGAGGTGCCTGTCCACCAAAATCTCCAGCTTCCTGCCCTCAAGTAAAGTTAGCAATCCACATTTTGTATCTCTCATGTATACTATGCTGGTTGGTCTACAGTGTTCAAAAGCTTGTCATGCGTAACAGTGTCAAAAACTTTGCTGAAGTCCTGATAGGCTACATGTATAGCCCTGCCTCTGCTCACCTCCCTGGTGGTAAACCCCTTGAAGAAGCTGATCAGGTTTCTATGACAAAATTTGCTCCTAGGTACAGGTTTCTTTGTTTAGTATCCAGGCCATTATCCTGATACCAAAGTACCTGGGACAGTCTGACTAAACTGTTATCCATAGCATATCTGCTGGATAGGTTGGATAATAGGGAGTATCTGCTGTGGAAATAAGAATCTGGTTTACCCCAGTGCTGCACTACAGTACAGTAAAATTATTCATATTATCACACCCACTGGAAATATCGAAATCCTGGGGTATCCATAAATGTCAATAAATTATCTGAACTATTCCAAAGTCAACACAGCTTTTTATTTATTTATCATGTGGTAACTGGGAAGGCAAGCTGAGCCATAACTTATTTTCAGGCATGACCCGGGGGTTACATGGGAGTAAAAAGAATCACATAATCAACAACTTCTGAGGGAAAACTTTATGTTACCAGCAAATACAACATAACTGGTTAAATTTGGCTAAATGCAGGAAGCACCACTAATATAATATATATATATATATATATATATATATATATATATATATATATATACAGCTCTGCTAACATGCTCATAGTTTAGCATCAGACTGTCTGCTGCCTTCTGTTTCCTGGTTCCTGTGATGGTCACTATTATAGTGCTAGGGCCCCAGTCTGAGTTATTTTTTCTTCTCCTCTTTTTGACCTGTCCTTTTGTGTCTTATACCCTTAGACCTATTGCAGCAGCATTTTTCTGTGTACTCTGGGAAATGATTACTCCCAAGACTGTACACCCCATTGCATCTTCAAAATTAAATCAAAACCCTTTTTGTTACCTGAGATTCTTTTTTCATTCTTTAGCATGTTTCTTTTTCTGAAAGCCCCCACAGAAATGAACAATCAGACATACTTTGCCTGCCCACTCCTACTTGTCAGCATAATTCACAGGAGAGAAGAGGTGCTATAAATAATATACTGGTGGCCAGTCTGTGATGCTGCTCTGCCCTGGCAGAGGTAAAAGCTGCTGGCTACAGGAAGGTCTCAGTCATGCAGTCACTCTACCCCACTCTTTGAGTGACTTTTGTTTAGTTCCACCCAAACCATCAATGCCTTAACAGAGCACTGCTTGGTTGAGTGAGGTAAAGAAATTACAGGAGAGACTTGCGCTACAAGTCTACAATTTCTATCCTGCCTCCCAAGCTACTGCTGCAGTGTATTTGGGTGGTCGGGTAGGTGGGGGAAAGGAAGTCTGACATCTTGCACTGTGAGACTATTTGTAAATTTCCCTATCCAGATCAACAATAAGAAAAATATATGAGCAGCCAGTGAGGATAATTTGAAAAGTAGTTCAGAGCTTTCAGAAAAGCCAGCCATGCTGTCTGCCTGAAATTGGCACCGGGCAGGCAGTTTTGCCCATACCTCTCAACTGTACCACATCACGAGGATTGATCCTCATTTTACTTCACAAAAGCTCCCTGTTCCACATTGTGAGGACTTGTTCCATATTCAGTATTAACATTTTAAAGCAAAAATCTGTAGTAAATGTTGCAAAAAACATATTACTCAATTAACAACAGACTTTCTAAACATAAATGCAAACATTTTAACACTGTTCTGAGCCTTCTAGGTAAAGATTTGATTAAGTGTTAGACGTTTTGCTCATTTGTTCCACATTTTGAGAGGCAATGTTCCACATTTGGGAGACAAAAGGTTGAGAGGTATGGTTTTGCCATCAGAGAGAAGCATTCTATTGTGTGGAGCAATGGACCACTGCCACTTTTTTGGTTCAAGCACCACCAGGGATTTAGATAATTTTAAAATAAAATGTTACTTTCCTCTGTCTTCTAGACCAGTGACATGAGGAAAAAGTGTCATGAGAAATGAATGAGAGAGACAGAGACAGACAGAAGCCTACATACGAATACTGTGTGTGTATATCCTGGATAACATAATTGCTGAGCTCTACAGTAATTGTCTGATAGAAAATGCTGTCAGACTGAAAAAACATTAAGCTTTCTTAAAGCCAGGTTCATGTTAAAATCATTGGGTTTATGCTGAGCAAATTCAAGCAAAACCCCTCTTTTAAAATCAACCATTTAAAAACATATGCAGTACACAATACAGATAAAAAAAAATTCTGGCAGTCATAGAAAACAACTTCTACACCCACTAGCACCCCTGCTAACCCTCCATCTCCCACACTCATCTTTTAAGTAAAATCTAGCATTGTACAACTAGAGCAACTCTCTACCACCTTGGCTAGCTTCCATCTACTAAGGTGGACAAATGCATCTAGATTAGTTATTTTGTTGTTGTTGTTGTTTGCTTTTCCTTGTGTGCATAGCTTGACCATTTTGGGCCCAAATTTTCAGGGTTCCCAAACTGCCATCCCACCTCATGACCGCATAAGTTCCCCCTTGCAAATGTGACCCAAACTGTGTTTTTGTGGTTGACCTCTCCACAACATTTTTTGTATCAGATTTACAAGGTGCCACTTAAGTGGCCATGAGGGGGCATTGCTATTTGGGTACCTTGAAAATATTAGCCCAAATCTGCCAAAAATGGCCAAGTTATGAGCAAAATGTAGGACATGTTCCATGCATGCATGTAGCATTAGTTTTTTCCCCTCAGTATTGTTTCTTTTCATCACATCTTGGCCATTTTTGGCATGTTCAGGGTGGTCAAGGTGCCACCCTCCTCATTACTACATACATGGTCATCATCAAGGCCAGTTTGAAGGGGGGATATCTCAAGTGAGCACCTTGTCAATGAATATATCCCCAACATCTTCCCCCCCATCCCCGGTGCCAGTGATTTCATGAAGCAAAGCCCTTTACCTATACAGGAGACAGTGCATCTTCCCTGCATCTCTAGCTCCAAACATCTGTTCTACAACCTGCATCCATTGGGAAAGACTGGTACAATATGGCATACATCTCTACATGCAGCATCATCACATGGATCTTTGTCATGCTTAAGCTGCAGTCCAGGTGCCTTTATCATTCCAGTGGTTCCCTACAGTACATCCCCCAGAAGGCTGGTGCCATACTTCTTGCCTGTTGCATACTACACATCATGGTGCTCAACTGTGGGATATGCTTACCGGCCACAGAGGAACACCCTGCAGCAGACGGAGAGCCAGAGGACCAAGAGATGCAGGAACTGCTTAACAGGCATTACCCCAAGATGGCCAGGAAGTCACAGAAGTATAGAGACTACCTAATCACAGACCTCTTTGGACCCAGATTCTGAGTACAGACCGCAAAGAAGACTGTGATGTGTTCAGATATTGTACTAATGAAATAATAACAGTGATGGTCAGGAAACAAAAACAAACAGAAACAAGCCATCCAGACAAGGGGGTATAAAGGGGGATGACATCAAATATTAGGCCATCAAGGCTGCTGGGGTAAAGGGGGCTGAAAAAAGTAGATAAGTAAGCAAAACTTTATTTGTTGCATGCCCATTTCCTGAGGCTCAGGGTGCTGTGCAGAAGTCAGGACAGTTCAAACATAAACATTTCCAAATATAAAACTCTTAAATATTTATCTATATAATAACTAAAATAAATACAAGATAAAATAAATTATGTAGTTAAAATAGTGATTTCAAGTCTGAATAACAGGTCTGACCAGCAGTCTGTGAGGGATCCTTACCTATATTCCAAAGGTCTCCCTACATACGTATGATTTGAGGTCCCTCTTAAAGGCCTACATTGAGAATGTCTCCATCAAGGGTCTTGGGAGTGAGTTCTACAGGGCCAGTCCTGCTGCCTCAAAAAGCTCAATCCTCAGATGATTTGAGCCGTGCCCTGGGAACCACTGGGAGACCCACCTTGGAGGAGTGGAGAGGGTGCTGGATATGGTACAGAGTCAGCAGCAATGTTGGAATTACAGGGGGACTTGCCAGGGCTTAGACCCCCTGGCTCTAAAGTGAGCTCTGAGAAAGCTCACAAATCACTGTTATCAATTTACAATTGGGTGGAGATCTCAGTCTAAAGATAACGCCCTAGCTCCCCAAACTCATAAAGTGCAATTCCAGCACTGGTCATAAGGTTATTCAGATAGCCAGGGACCAGTCTGTACAGGACTTTATAGGTCAGTAAACCAACCCTGAAGGTGATTCTCCACCTCACTGGCAGCCAGTGCAGATAATGCAGGACAGGAGTCACATGAAAGGATCTGGGAGGCCTGTCAGTAACCAAGCTGCTGCGCTCTGCACTAGCTGCATGTGAAGCAGGATCCTTCCATTATTCCAGAGGTAAAGAGTGTTGCAGTAGTCAAGTATGGAAGTCACACAAGCAAGTACTAGTGAGGCAAGTCATCAGGCAGGTAGAAGGCTTTAATGCAGGTGATATTCCTAAGATGGTGAAAGCCACTCTGGTAGATGGATGACAGCTAAGCCTTAAATGTCAATCTATTATCCAGAATGGGCCCCAGATTCTTCAACTTAGCAGAGGCAGTAAGTGGAGGGGAGTCAAGCATCAGGTCAGTCACCTCCCCTACTGCCTCTGCACCCTGCCGAAGACCAGTCTCAATCAACAGAACCTCCATCTTGTGTGAGTTGAGCTTCATTCAGCTAGAGAACATCCAGTCCTGGATCTGTGACAGACATGACTTCAGTACCTCATCTGTGTCACATGTCCTGGATGCAAATGACAAATATAGCTGGGTGTCATCCACATAGCAGTGAAATCCCACACTGTACAGTGCACGTCACATTAAGGTGTTCCTCCAAATCAGTGGTTTAGCATTTTTCAGTGGATTACTTAATGTGTGCACTGATCATTACACTGTATTAATAAAAGTTTTATAATGGTTTATCTCTAGCTGCTTTTTAGATTCAGCTTACTTTGTAGCTCTCTGAAATATTTTATCCAATGCAATGCAATGATCAGTACACACATTAAGCAACCCATAAATAATGCATAAACACTGAGTTGGAGCCTGATTTTATGATGTACTGCTATGTACTGTATGTAATCTCAGCCTCTCGGTAAAACACTGTACAGTACATTCTCTCTCGCACAACAGAGCCACAGCTGAGTGCATGAAAATCAAATGAATGAAATAAATACTGTAAATGTGATGGTGTGGGCATTTGAGATGGGCAGGTTGGCCGTGATACGGTTCTGATTCTGACTCTGATATTTTTGCAAAAGGTTCTGATTCACCCTGATTTACTCTGTTGAATTGCAGACCTATTTAAGTATATTTCGAGTATGAGAAATGTATCAGTATTATTCTTTTAGATCTCTCTGTTAAAAAAATGAAATGCTACTTTTTTTTATCACTTCCTTGTTTCTTCTTGCACTGTGCGGCCCCCATCTGACTGACTCCCCCAGCCCCATCCCCAGAATTACCGGGGCCTACCTTACACCCAGTCTGGGAGCGGTGCCTGCAAAGAGTCAGTCGCCATCCTGCCATCGGTTGTCTTTTTCCGTTTTCTCCCCAGTTACTCGAGGACCCCAGGAGAAGGACACATGTGTGTGGAGGCATGCATGCACCTTACAGCCCCAGTAATGGCCCTCCTCCTGCCTGCCCCATTGGCCTAATGCCGGCACCCTTGCTTGCGCAACCTCGCGGCCTCCACCAGGGGGTAGTCATGAGTGAGGGATGCCTCCCCACCTCCCCAGAGAGGAGAGCTGCCTTGGTGGCCACTCCATCCAGCTCTGTCCACCTCCCCGTGCTGACCTCTGACACTCTAGGCTCGCTTCCGATCCTGGGTCGGCCAGCGTGTCACGAGGTGAGACGTCCAGCACCTCAGCCCTCTGCGCCACCCAGCTGGCCCAAAATGTTTCCTTTTAAAAAAAAAAAAAAAATTGCATCTGCATTTTCATGTTGTTTTTCAAGGTTAGCAAGCAGCCAATGGCAATAAAATAATTGACCATTGTTCTTGCTAATCCTGTGTGTCAGCCACCACATGGCACTTGTAGGATGTGTGGGCTAGATTCACAAAACTCTTGAAAATCCCGCAGCTGCAGGAAGAACTCAGTGCAAGTGGGTTGCCACTTGTGGAACTGCAATTTCTCCTGCAGCTATGGTATTCTCAAAAGTGGAGCTGGTTTATAACCATTTCTACGATTTACGGCAGCTTGCGGGTGGTGTTGCCATGGAAATTCCCCCAGCTGCAGAAAAACATTACAGCTGGTGGGATCAGTTATAACATCTTCCATAACTGCTGTGAATATAGATAGCAATTTCCACAGCTGCAGAGATTTCAGTCTGCAACTGCAGTTGTGGTGTGGGACATACTCCCAAAAAGTTTTGTGAATCCAGCTCAATATATATAGGTAATTTTGGGGTTTGCCATGAAAGGATGCTGTGTGTCAAACATTAGTCAGATAGAAAGAGAGAGACCAATTAATTCAACAGCAGAAAGACAACAATAGGGTTCACCCACTTTAGGGCTAAAACAACCACAGCACCATCAAAAAGAGCACAAGGAAAATGCCAACTGTAAAAATACCGTCAGACAATTCTGCCGGCAGACAAACACTGCACATACCCCAGTCAATCGAGCCCCTATGCAGAAGCACATCAAACATTATTCACATCAGGCAACAATGGATCAACTCTAATAGAAATGTTCTCCTTTCACACTGATTTCATGCAAGGGGCCCCATATTGAGGAGCAGAAGACACATTCAGTAATGGGCAGCAACAGAGAAAATGAGCACAAAGAAAGAACACCAGCAATGTAAAGAGCTAAGTGCACAGTGTATAAGAAAATGACAGACTTCCACAAGCAAGTTGGCCAAAAAAAAAACATGATGGCAGCAAGGATTGAACCGCAGTCCACTGGATCCCATAAAAACGGCAGCTTGCGGGTGGTATTGAAGTTGGAGGGAGGACAATTCAGAGGAAACATGAGGAAGAATTTCTTCACAGAACGGGTGGTGGACAAATGGAACACGCTGCCAGAGGAAGTGGTGGGGGCTGAAACAATCACGGGATTTAAGAATGCATGGGATAGACATAAAGGAATTCTGGAGGTCAGGGGTAAGGGGCAACAAACTTCTAGGAAAACATAAACTGAACTTACAAGCTCAAATGGGCAGACTGGGTGGGCCATAGGCCCTTATCTGCCGACACTGTCTATGTATCTATGTATCTATGTATAAAAAAAAGCATATCCCCAGCTTAGGATTCTAAGCTCCAGACTACCAAGGCAGCACACTTTTCATTGCACACTCACAAATGTACAGATAAAACAAAAGCAGTCTGCAACACAGTACAGGGACACATGCTGCAGCACTATAGCTGTCCAAGCACTGTAATTTCCACTGCACGATTCTTGCCCACTCTGTCATTCCAACGCTCAAGTTCTAAAGCTCAGATTCCAGGGCCCTACTGACAATATACCCAACAGCAGAGTGCAGACCTTCACTGAGTCTGGCATGCTTTTTGGTAGGAGACAGGCCTCATGATCAGAAGATGTGATGGGGCCCCGTCCTCCCCTCCCGTCCTTTTGATTTGAGCTGTTATTTTTTTATTTCTAATTATTTTGTTTGCCTTCTTGGTGTTATATCAAGCATCTTGGGCCCCAAACCATCCAACACACTCCTGCCTCATTGGCCAGTTATTTTTTATCATTTGTGTTTTGTAACTTATGTGGTTGACCTTACCCCCCGCCCCAGCACTGCAGTTTTTGTATATAGCCTACAAGCTTCCACGACTAATAACAGCAGTCAATTTATTTATTTTTTTTCAGAGCTATTTGGCCCTGACTGCCACCTACTCCTATCATGAAACCCACCTTCCAGTCCCCAACCCCGTCACCACTCCCACTGTCATCAAACCAGCAAGGATCTGCACGGTGCAGGACCTGAGGACTGCGGGGGCAGGTACTCATGGCGGCCATGCATGTACATGGGTATTTTTCCTTTGTGTTGTCCCCTTGGTCCTACCCTCCACCCCAGACATCCAGCAATTCACTGCCTGTGCTCTGTTTGAATTTTTAACTTGCTGAATAAACAAATTACACTGCACCTGGGTTCCCAAACTGAATGTGGAAAACACATACATCAATACATATGCTGTCATATTCACTGTGATCTCACAAGAAGGATTTTTTATTTGATCTTTTTGTTATGGTTGCTGACATTTGTTTTCTGAATTCAAAGAAATAAATCATTAAATTAAATAATTTCATCACCATCATCTTCAAATACCATCAAGGAAGAACCCTTATTGGGTGACACCTATTGCAGCTGTTTGTCAACATCACTTTTATGTTCCTGACACTGTTCACTGAACTGGTAAGAGAATTTGCTGAGAGTAACTTTTAGGAAGGTAAGACACTGTACATTTTCAGCAGTAACCCGTTTGTGGCTATCAGAGACATTTCCAGCTGTGCTAAATACACGCTCACAGTAAACTCTAGTTGAAGGGCAACAAAGAAGCTTAATAGCAAAGATAGATAGTGCAGACCAGATGTTTTTCTTTTCCAGTCAGTAGTCAAAAGGGTCATCAGTAATATTAATGAGTGGTTCTCTTAAATAGGCATCCACAATATTGAAGACAAAGGAGGCGGCTCCACAACAGATACATCTGAATTATCAGTTTCCATGGGTTTAGACCAAAATGTGTGAGACTCATCTGTGTGCTTTTCAGAAAGAAATGACTTTTTCAAGGGCTGTGAAAAAGGACTGTGTGTAGGACTACCCAATGTTGATGAAGGAGTACATGGTGGCAAGAAGTGGAAATTATTGCTGTCACCACCAATAGATCTTGCATCATCAGATGCAGCAGCCATATCATGTTATTCACTTGTACAGTATTGTCAAATATAGTTACTTCCTTTTCCTGTGCAATTGCTGAAATAAGTATGTTTTTGTATTCGAGATAAGAGTCACCAAGATCTGATTGAGGCAGCTGTTGTAACTTAAACAGAGGGCTAAGAAGAGTCAAAAGAACAATTTTGTTTGTGGTGATGTTGTGAAGTCTTCTGCATATCTGGAATTGCTGTATCAGTCGGTCAGTAAGGGATACACCAGATTTGCCTCTGTTTTGGTCAAAACCTCTATGCAACCTCCAGAGTTCCTTGTTCAATAAATGTATGCTGTGAATACAGTAACATGGCTTAGATTAGCATTCTCTTTGCTAATCTGTTGGGTTGCTTCTTCAAAAGGAGTCAATAGCAATGTAAGCTGCTACATGAGGCCCCACTGGAATTAGTTCGGCACAGCACCATCTGCTACATTGTGCTCCATGGTATATTCATGAGCTGCCTTCTTTTATGAGAGAAGTCTGTAACACATGTAAAATGATGAGTTCAATCTTGTCAGAATATCTTGTTTTAGGTGCTGTATTGGCAAGCTGTTTTTTTTTCTGGAGGTCAGTCAAGATGTCATGTTATTTTACAGAGTGACTAAAATGACTAAAGATTTTCTTTGCATCTCCCACTAGGTTACTAACTGTTGTCACTTGAAAGAGAAGCTCATACTAACAGATTTAATGAGTGTACAAAGTACGGAATGTGAGTAAAACCACCATGTTCCAATGCACCAACAATATTGGTGCTATTGTCTGAAACCAGAAAATCAATAGTGAGTTCCAGGGGTTATAACCACTAAGACATTTTGTCACACAACTCTTCCAAAATATTGTCAGTGGTGTGATACTTACCAAACATGCTAATGAAAAGAGCTGCCATTCTTTGTCTTTCTTTCTGTACACTGCTGCTTGTGGCAGTATTTCAAGATGATCGTGACACCAAATGTGCTGTATTGCACATATAATAAGTGGTTTGAGAACTCATCCACATATCTGTGGTCAGGTGCACAGAACAACATTCCTTCTCTTGAAGATCCATTTTTTTTTTTACTTTGCATACATTTGTTCATTTTGGGACCAGCCACAGTTTCAAAATATTTACGGCTTGGTATGTTGTAACATACCATCCCTCACATGGCAGTATATGTGAGGGACAGGATCAAATGCACAAGGGATGAGGGGGAGAAAAGGAGAACAGAGGCAATTTGGCTGCAGCTCCTAGACTCAAGGGGTAGGAAACTGAGATTTAGGTGGTATACAGGCAGCCATCCCATTCTGAGGAGCTTGACAGGTAATTAGTGGGACAAATCAGAAAGGTATGTAGAAAAGGGAAGGTGGTCATCATGGGGGATTTCAACTTGCCGGGGGTTGACTGGAACATTCCGGTCACCTCCAGTGCTAGGGAGCAAGTGCTCCTGGATGCAATCCAGGAGGGTCTCCTAACGCTGTTGGTCAGTGCATCTACTAGGCTAAAGAACACTTTAGATCTGGTATTGTCGAATGGGGAGGCAGTAAGGGAAATAAGGGTGGAGGACCCACTAGCTGACAGTGATCACCAAACTGTGTGGTTTAATATCACAATGTGCAGAGAGACAGAAAACTCAGTAACCCGGGTGGTAAACTTCAGGGGGGCAGCTGTTGGGAGGATGCAGGAAGTACTGAAAGGGAAACTAGAGGACATAAGGGAGGAGATGAACAAGGAGCAGAAATGGGATATTATTAAATGGGGGATTACAGAGGCAGCAGAAGCCTGCACCAAGACACAGAGTAAGAGGAGCAGAGCAAGGAAACCATGCTGGGTGTATAGTGAGGCAGTGGAGGTGGTGAGGGCAAAACAAGAGAAGCACAAGAGGTATAGGAGGATGGGGAGGGAAGGCGACAGGGAGGAGTATGCAAGATGGTCCAGGAAGGTGACCAGAAAAGTGAGAGAAATCAAGGCCCAGAGGGAGCTGAGATTAGTGCAGGGAATTAAGGAGGGGGGAGACTTTTTCAGATACATCAGGGAGAAAAGGAAGTGCAAGGAAACAATAGTGAGGATAAACAAGCATTTGTCAATGCCGAATGTTGATTGCGTTGGTGTGTTGAGCTCGCTCACTGCCCCTCTGTCACTCGCTCAGTCTTTTTCTCCCAGTGCTGCAGGCTGCTCTTTTGTACTGGGCTCCTGCCTGCATTGGCACCTTGTTCTGCCCACTAAGAAATCTGCAGTTAGCCGGCTCGGTGGTGTAGAGGGTTGAGATGCTGGTGCCTTACCTCAACCCAGGCTGACGACCCGAGTTTGGGAACGGACTCAGGTCGTCGGGGGTCAGTAGGGGGAGGATAGGATTGAGCATCCGACTGACTGCTCTCCTATCCTGGGGTGGGTTAGGGACTAGCCTCGCTGATGTAGCAGCCCCAATGGAGATTGGAGGCACTACAAGAAGCGGCCAGCAAGGGGAACAAGAAAACTGGAAAAAACACTCTGGAAGACTAACCAGATGATGGCTACCAGCCTCAGGCACCTCTGAAGACTCGCCTGGAGAGCTACAGAATGCCTCAGCAGCTCAAGGGATTGAGAGAAATAGTGTGCTGGTTAATCCAGCCGTGCCTTCACCCTCGGAGGAGTGGGGGCCCACCCTGTGAAGGGTTACACTGGGCTGCCCCACGGAAGGCTGCAGATATGAGGTAGGTGGTTGAAGGGGGAATAGTAGGGGAATGCCTGTGGACCATGGTGGCAGCTCTGGGGCACATAGGGGGATAAACAGATAATGCAAAAAAAAAAAAAAAGAAATCCGCAGCTGTCCTGACAGAGCTCCATTGAGGTGGCTCAGTCCCCCTCTCACTCACTCATTCTATTTCTCCTGATGCTGCAGGCTGTCCTTTTGTATTGGGCTCCTGCCTCTGTTGGTTGCTTTTTCTGCCCACAAAGAAATCTGCAGCAGTCCTGACACAGGTCTGTTGAGCCTGCTGACTCCCCCTCTCTTACGCACTCGTTCCATTTCTGCTGGCACTGCAGGCTGGCATTTTGTACTGGGCTCCTGCCTGTGTTGCTGCCTTTTTCTGCCAACAAAGAAATCCACAGCAGTCATGATAGAGCTCCATTGAGCTTGCTCATTCCCCCTCTGTCACTCTCGCATTGTGTTTCTCTCAGCGCTGCAGCCTGTCCTTTTGTACTGGGCTTCTGCCTCTGTTGGCACCTTTTTCTGCCCACAAAGAAATCCACAACTGTCCCAACAGAGCACAGTTGAGGTCGCTCACTCCCCCTGTGTCACTCACTCATTCTGTTTCTTCTGGCACTGCAGGCTGCCTTTTGTACAGGGCCCCTGCCTCTGTTGGCACCTTTTTCTGCCCACAAAGAAATATGCAGCAGTCCCAACAAAGCTCTGTTGAGCTTGCTCACTCCCCCTCTCTCACTTGCTTATTCTGGTTTTCCCGCCACTGCAAGCTGCTCTTTTGTACTGGGCCCCTGCATGCATTGCTGCCTTTTTCTGCCCACCAACAAATCTGCAGCAGTCCCAACAGACCTCCGTTGAGCTCACTCACTCCCCCTCCCTCACTCGCTCGTTCTGTGTCTCCTGCCGCTACAGGCTGCCCTTTTGTACTGGGCTCTTGCCTGCACTGGTGGCTTGTTCTGGCCAGAAAGAAATCTGAAGCAGTCCTGACACAGCTCCATTGAGCTCACTTACTCTCCCTCTCTCACTCACTCATTCCATTTCTATCGGCGCTGCAAGCTGGCCTTTTGTACTGGGCTCCTGCCTGAGTTGCCGCATTTCCTGACCACAAAGAAATCCACAGCAGTCACAATAGAGCTCCGTTGAGCTCATTCATCACTGCTCTGTCACTCACTCATTCTGTTTCTCTTGGCACTGCAGGCTGCGCTTGTGTAGGGGGCTCCTGGCTGCATTGGCACCTTTGTCTGTCCACAAAGAAATCTGTAGCTGTCTGGACAGAGCTCCATTGAGGTTACTCAGTCTCCCTCTGTCACATGCTCATTCTGTTTGTCCTGGCACTGCAGGTGACCCTTTTGTACTGGGCTCCTGTCTGCATTGGCGCCTTTTCCTGCCCACAAAGAAATCCTCAGCAGTCCTTATAGAGCTCCTTTGAGCTCACTCAGTCCCCTGTCTCACTCACTCATACTGTTTCTCCCACCACTGCAGGCTTCCCTTTTCTACTGGGCACCTGTTTGCATTGATGCCTTTTTCTGCCCACTAAGAAATCCGCAGCAGTCCTGACAGTGCTCCGGTGAGTTCGCACACTCCCCCTCCCTCACTGACTCTCTCATTCTGTTTCTCCCAGTGCTGCAGGCTGCCCTTTTGTACTGGGCTCTTGCGTTGGGGTCTTCTTCTGCCCACAAACAAATCTGCAGCAGTCCCAACACAGCTCATTTGAGCTCGGTCACTCTCCCCTCTCACTCATTCAATCTTAATCTGTCCCAAACACTGATTTCCCACAGCAACTGTGCTATTCTCTGGCAGGAGTGCAAAAACATATTTTAGCCGGGTTGTAAAAAATGGCAATTGTACTGTTCATAAGGAGGTGTGAAAAAATGTAACTGTTGAAAATGTGGCATGAAAATATTACAAATTTGCGAAGTTACAAGGGTGCATGGAAACAGTTCAATGCACGTTGTAACACAGTCATGTTATGGAGTTTCATCACCAAATTTTCAACATAGGGATTTTTGGACTTCTGCTCATGAACAGTGCCAGTCATTTTCTTAATCTGTCCCGAACACTGATTTCCCACAGTGACTGCATTATTTTGTCCCCAACTGTGAAACCACATTTCAGTCAGGATGTGAAAAATGACAGCTGTACTGCTCATAAGGAGGTGTGAAAAAATGCCACTGTTGAAAATCTGGCATGACAGTATTACAAATCTGTGAAGTTACAAGGGTGTGTGGAAAGTGTGCAATGCACACTTGTAACACAGTCATTTGATGGGCTATCATCACCAAATTTTCAACATAGGCATTTTAAGTCCTCTGCTCATGAACAGTATCACCGTCATTTTTTTATCTGTCCCAGACAGTGATTTCCCACAGCAACAGCTCTATTCTGCGCTGGAAGTGCGAAAACACATTTCGGCCAGGATGGGAACAATGACAGCTGCACTGTTCATAAGTAGGTGTGGGAAAATGGCAATGTTGAAAATCTGGAGTGAAACTATTATAAATTAGCAAACTTACGAGAGTGAGTGCATACTGCACAACGCACGCTTGTAACGCAGTCATTTTATGGAGCATCATTACCAAATTTTCAAAGTAGCCATTTTAGGACCTCTACTCATGAACAGTGTCACTCTCATTTTCTTAATCTGTCCCGAACATTGATTTTCCACAGCGACTGTGCTATTCTGTGCTGGAAGTGTGTGAACACATTTCCACCAGGATGTGAACAATGACAGCTGTACTGCTCACAAGGAGGTGTGAAAAAATGCCAATGTTGAAAATTTGGTGTGAAAATATTGCAAATTCACGAAGTTACAAGCGCGCATAGCAACTGCGCAGCGTACACTAGTAAAACAGTCATTTTTTTTATTTTTCCCACCAAATTTGCAACATAGGCTTTTTGAGAGCCCACCTCATTAACAACGGCACTGTCATTTTGTTAATCAGCCCCAAACGGTGATTCCATGCAGTGACCGCAAAATCACCTTTTGGGGCTGATTAATGCCATGACAGTTCAAGAATTCATGAGGAGGTGTCCCAAAACCCTCATGTTGAAAATTTGGTGGCAAAATTCCAAAAAATGACTGAGATATGCATTAGAGTTGACAACCCCTATTTAGTACATTATGCAGCTTACCGGCATTTCCTCAGTTCACTGTCAGCTTTGAAGAGTGCAGATATGTTCCCGATCCACCAAAGATCATCATACTGAGCTCCAGAGGTAAGTATGGGGTGAGTGGGTGTGTGGGGAGGCAGGGTGCATAGGGGTGGGTGCAGGTTGCAGAAGGCGGGGCAGAGAGACCTCCGAGGGACAGTTTCCTTATTTTCTGGGTAAAAAAACAAAAAACATGTCGTGGAACAGTTTTTTCACAGGGGCATGTGGCATGCTGGGGTGGGCTCCCAGCATGCCAAAGGACTCTTTCTTTGGGGGGGCAGCAGTAGCCGACAGGGGATTGGGCACCCCTGTCAGCACACAACAACGGAGGGTTCAGATTATGCCGATGGGGATTGGGTACCCCCATCAGCAGACAATGAAAATAGGGTGGTTATAGAATGCCGATGGGGAGTGGGCTCCCTCATTGGCAAAATCAACAGTGGGGCACCGAAGCCGATGGGGATTGGGGGCCCCATTTGCAAATAAACATGGTGGGGGGGTTATATTGTTTGTGAACATGATGGCAAGCTGCCACCATGTTCACAAACAATATCAGGGTTTAGAATTTCCGCTCTGCAATGATAGGTCACTCCATCATTGCAGCAGATCGCTGAAGCTGCAATGACTAGGCGGCCCCTGATTGCAGCGGTGAAATTGTCAGAAGTTGGTGCAAAGATTCCAAACCCGTGTCACCAACAGCATGCAATGGCATTGGGGGAAGCAGGACAAGCCTTTGCAGGCTGTGAGGGCATTGGCCACAACAGTGCCACACCTCCACAAACTGCTTCTGAGCAAGCTGTCCCAATATTTTTCTTGCACTGCAAGCAATCAACATAAAAAGGGTGGGGCATGGACAGAAAAAGGGGAGAAACAGGCAGAAACACTGAATTAATACTTTTACTCAATGTTCATGGCAGGAAAGGGGGAGCCACTACCACCATGGGCTTGGAGGGTGGGGACGGGGGGAGATGAGGTGACAGATGGAAGAACTGAGGGAGAAAGAATCCTAGAGGGACTTAGGGCACTGAGGGTAGACAAGGCACTAGGGCTGTATGGTATCCACCCCAGGGTGCTGAAATAGATGGTGGAGGTGTTGGCAGAGCTGCTGGTGGATCTGTACAACACCTCACTGGAGTCAGGATGTATGCCACAGGACTGCAGGATGGCACATGTAGTGTCATTACACAAGAGCAGACCAAAGGGCAAAAAGGGTAATTATTGTCCAATAAGTCTCGCCTCCATAATGTGCAAACTCATGGAAACAATATTAAAGGAAAGACTGGTGTCATACCTGGAGGACAACAGCTTCCAGGATGTGAGGCAGTATGGGTTCATTTCAGGAAAGTCCTGTCAAACCAACCTGGTACAATATTATGACTGGGTGACAGGTGAGCTGGGTAAGGGTCATGCGGTGGATGTTCTTTACTTGGACTTCAGCAAGGCCTTGGATTCAGTGCCTCATGGGCAGCTTGGGGGGAAGCTAACTGGTGTAGGGGTAGGAACAAAAATGAACTGGATTACAAGTTGGCTGAGTGGGAGGCTGCAACGTGTGGTGGTGGGAGGGGAGCTCTCAGCTCCAAAGCCGGTGATGAGTGGGGTGCCAAAGGGCTCTGTGCTGGGATCAGTATTATATGGGGTCTTCATATCAGACATTGAGCACAGGGTGGTGAGCAAGGTAAGTCTGTTCACAGATGACACTAAAGGGGGAGTAGTGGTGGATGAAGGGGAGGGATGGAAGCAGCTACAGGGGGACCTAAGCAAGCTAGAGGAGTGGTCAGAGAGGTGGCAGCTGTGGTTCAATGCAAAGAAGTGTAAGGTTAAGCACTTCAGGGTGAAGAACACAAGAAGAAAATACTGGCTGGGGGTGGTAGTTAAGCTTGGGATCACTGAGGAGAAGGACCTAAGGGTAATGGCAACAGGGACCATGAACAATACTGCGCAGTGCAGGAGAGTGGCTGCAACAGTGAACAAAATGCTGGGGTGCATAGTGATGAAGTTTTCATCCAGGTAAAGAGAGATGATCTTGCCCCTCTACAAGTCACTGGTAAGGCCGCACTTGGAGTATTGTGTGTAGTTTTGGAGGCCATACTTGAAGTGTGATATCAGGCTACTGGAGGGGGGTGCAGAGGAGGGCAACAAAGATGATATGTGGAATTGAGGGGAGAGACTAGGAGAGCAAGCTGGGAGACCTGAATGTGCACACCCTGGAGGATGGAAGGGACGGAGGGGCATGATAGAGACATTCAAGTATCTGAGGGGAACAAATAAGGATGGGACAGGCAGGAGGTATGGGCTAAGAACAGAGGGGGAAAGATTTAGAAGGGAAATGAGGAGACACAATTCACAGAGAGGGTGGTAGCAAAATGGAATGCACTACCAGAATGGGTGGTATCATGTAAATCTGTGAACAGCTTTAAAAGTGCATGGGACAGGGAACAGTGGAAAGTGAGGGTGGGGGGAGGCAGTGGGATGCCAAAGCAGAATGGGGTGGGGCAGCTGCAAACTAGGGGTGCTAGCTGCACACTCAAGCAGGCTTAGATAGACTGGGTGGTCTGTTTCTGCTAACACATTCATATGTTCGTAACACAGAGCAAAATATTTTAAAAGGGCACTACAACCATCATTCTCCACCACTGAAAATGGTTGCAGGTCCTTGGCAATAAATTCAGCTATTAACTGATTAATTTTTAATGTGACTTGATGTGATCTACTGCAGGGAGTTTTTTTGTTCAAGCATTGCAGTGATGATCTGCTGTTTAGTTTGTGCAGGGGGTGAAAACCACAGGATTGCAGTGGCAAAGCTGTAGTTTGTCGAAATACTTTTGTCAGTGAAGTCGAACATGTTTTTTTTTCTGCCCTGTTTCTCAGCCTCTTCACCATCACTATTGTCTGTAGGATTATTTTCATCACAGATATTTTTCCCTTGCTCAGAACTGCTGCCCAGCTGAATGGTTGGATGTACTCTTTGAATGTGAATGAATTCATTCACATATCTGGACTGCCTTGTACGGTATAGGCTGCACGCCCATTAGCACTTGCTCTGAACCAATGGGCGTGCAGCCTACCAAGCTTGTCAGTCGGAGGGCGGCAGGGTGGCAGGTGGGTGGGGTGCTGCCGCCGCTGGCTGACAGGGAGGCGGGGTGGTGGGGTTCCGTGGGCGGAGGGGGTGGGGGTCACTAGATCACCAGGAGTCTGGACATGGGGTGGATGCCCGTGATCGGGCTACTCGGGGGCCTTTATATTATGCCTGCGATAGGGCTATTTGAGGGGTGGGATGTTAACATTATGCCCATGATTGGGCTATTCGGGGTGGATGTTAACATTATGCCCGTGGATCGGACTATTCGGGGGTGGGGATGTTAACATTATGCCCGCAATCGGCTATTCGGGGGTGGGGATGTAACATTATGCCCATGATTGAGCTACTGGGGGAGGAGTTTACATTATGCCTGATCGGGCTGCTGAGGGGACGGAATACTGTTCTGCCTGCGATTGGGCTGCAGGTGGCGTCGGTCCCTGACAGCTGCTGCCTGGCAGGGAGCCAGGCGCAAGTCATCGGGGATCGGTGCACCTGCATGCTAATGGCATGCAAATGGGGTCATAATTAGATGCAAATGGCCCCCATGCACCTTGCATAAATTATGGCCCCATTTGCATGTCACCTTTTGAATATCGCAAGTGCCGCACATGGTGCAATGGAACTTGTGCCACCGCAGCTGAATACTCCACTCTAACCACTTGCGGTGGCGCATTCACTCGCGGCATGCACAGTGGTGTGGTTAGGGGCGATATTCAAAGAAGTTGCTCAATAGCGCAACTCCGTTGAATATCGCCCTGGCCACACCCTTGCACAACTTTTTTGAGCAGCACAAGGGCTTGCACCACAGAATGGCGCAGTTTGAATATCTGGGCCCGCAGCTTACATAATTGTTCATAACAGCCCTGAAATTCCTTTACAATCTCCTACAGTGCAGTCAGAATTTTAGCATCTGTGTTAGAACGGATGCCCCTAATTAGGCAAGTCATTTCCTGATTTTTTTAACCGCATAGCCAGTAATTTGCTAGCCTTTTTAGCATACATTGTGTAATTTGCCTTTGCTCTAAAAATAGTGTACTCTACTGTTTCTCATAATAATTCCACATCTGAGCCTGTTCTTTATTGAGGCAAAGCCAGTCTGCCCCAGGAGATCTGGGGGTAATATATATTTCTAATGCATGGATAGAGCAATGTAAGTTCACCACTTGAGCTTCTTTCCATTTCTTCTTTACTGTGCCTAGAGGAATGAGTTCACCCCTAATACAATGTTTGAAAGTCTGCCATAAGGTATCTAATGTATGTATTAAACTGTAAAAAATCCATAATATCCTGTTTTATTTTATTGAAATAGCACTCTTCTTTCAATAAATAATTATTTAATCTCCATTGCTTGTTAACGTCCCAAGATGTAAAAGACTGATGGCCAGATATTCAAAGCAGAGCGCAGCGTGCAGATGAGTTGCACGGGAATAGCGCAGGAGTAGCGTGGAGCAGCCATATTAAAAGGACCGGTTAGCACGCACTAACAGCAATTGCGTGGGGCAAACAATAATTTATGCAAGGGGCAAAGAGAGGGGGTGGTGGCCTGCATAGACGTGCTAAGGGATATTCAAAGCCCTAGCACCATGCTAGGACACATAGCGTGACACCTAGCACAGTGCTAGTTACCGCCTATAAAAGGCTGGTCTTAATCCAGGGCAAAACACATTGGAGAAGAGACCACAACAGGAAGTGGGAATGAGTACATTGACAAACATTTAAACTAGCAAAGGGGGGTGGCAGGCCAGCAAGGATGGTACCTACTTGCTCACCCCCCACAGCTAGTAATGGAACCAGTGAACCAGAGGAGTGGCTATCTCTGCAAAGCAGTGTGCAAAAGATGGAGATTAGTGTCCAAAGGTGGATAAGCAGAAAAGGGCAAAATTCAGCAGAAGGGCAGACAGCAAGGAGAACCAGGGATAAATGACAACCAAGGAAGGGCTGGAGTAGAACAGTGAAGCAGTCTAGGAGGTCAAATCATGGAAAGCCATGTGTGCAAATGCCAGAGCCTTAGCAACAAGATGGAAGATCTGGAGGCTGTCATGGTACAGTCAGACCTGGACATTGTGGCCATCACTGAAACCTGGTGTAATGATAACCATGACTGGGAGATGGCCATACCTGGCTACAACATATTCAGAAGAGACAGAGCAGGCAGGAAGGAGGAGGGTGGCACTGTATGTGAAAAATGACATAAGGGCCACACAGATCCAGGAGGAACAAAATGGGGGAGAGATACTGTGGGTTAAGCTGGAAAGGAAAATGGGGCCAGCCATCCGCACAGGTGTGGTCTATAGACCACCAGCCCAGGAGGAAGAAACAGATAGGGAGCTGATGCTAGCCATCCAAAGGATGGCAGACAAGGGTGAGGTAGTACTGGTTGGAGACTTAAATATACCAGACGTGGACTGGAGCATCCCAGCAGCAGCATCAACTAGGAGCAGATTTATCCTGGACTCCCTTCAGGGTGCCTTCCTCAAGCAACTGGTCATGGAACCAACTCGGCAGAAGGCAATACTGGACCTTGTGCTCACAAACAGGGACAGTGTGATGGGGGTAACAGTGGGGAGCACCTGGGTAACAGTGACCACCAGTCATTGTGGTTTGAAATCACAGAAAGAGCAGAACCAAACCACACAAAAACACGTATCCTGGATTTTAGGGGCAGACTTTGGGAAAATGGGGAGATGCTTGAAAGAGGCATTAAGGAATGGGACAGGAATCAGGGATTGAGGAACAGTGGGCAGTATTTAAAATGGGATTATAAGAACAACAGAATTATGCATTAAGCAGGTTAGCAAGAGGAAAAGAAAGAGGAGACCATTATGGTTTTCCAAAGAGGTAGCAAAGAAAGTGAAAGCCAAAAAGATTGCATTCAGGCAATACAAAAGACACAGGCAGAAGGGGATAGGGAGAAGTACCAGGAAAAATAAAGGGAGGCAGGGAAGTCAGTAAGGGAAGCCAAAGCTCAGACAGAAGAACACATTGCAAAATCAGTGGTTAAAGGGGACAAAACCTTTTACAGGTACATAAGTGAAAAAAGAAGGACAAAGGGAGGGATAGTGAGACTGAAGGGGGAGGATGGGCGCCTCGTGGAGGATGACAACAGTAAAGCTGACATATTGAACAGGTATTTCTGCTCAGTCTTTACTAAGGAAGAGGGGGGTAATGGGTCTGAAGGGAGTACAAGGGGTGAGAATGGTGCAGAAATGGACACTAGTCCCTTTACGAGAAAGGGTCCTGAAGGAACTGGAAGTAATAAGAGCTGATAAAACAATGGGGCCAGATGAGGTGCACCCAAGGTCCTTAAAGAACTAAGAGAAGTGGTGGCTGAACCTCTGGCTATCCTGTTCAGCCAATCACTGGAAACAGGAGGTACCCAAAGACTGGAGGACAGCAGATGTAGTCCCTTATACAAAAGTGGGAACAAAGAGGAAGCAGGGAACTACAGACCAGTCAGCCTCACCTCGGTAGTGGGAAAGATCATGGAAGCACTACTGAAGGAGATTGGTGGAACATCTGGTTGTCAATGGACTACAGGACCCAAGGCAGCATGGTTTCACCAGGGGAGGTCTTGTCAGACCAACCTCATTGAATTTTGACTGGGTGACTAGGGAGGTGGATCAGGGAGGGCAGTGGACATGGCCTATCTGGACTTCAGCAAGGCCTTTGACACTGTGCCACATAGAAGACTATTACACAAACTGGGGAATATGGGTATGGGCAGGACAGTAGTGTGGTGGGTAGGTAACTGGCTGGGTAGCAGGACACAGAGGGTGGTGGTAAATGGCTGTCACTCCACAGAGGGAAGAGTGACCAGTGGGGTACCACAGGGATCAGTGCTGGGACCGGTCCTATTCAACATCTTCATTAGTGACATTGCACAGGATCTAGAAGGCAGAATTTCACTGTTCGCTGATGACACAAAGCTCTGTAACAGAGTAGACACACCAGAGGTGTAGACAGAATGAGAAGGACCTGCAGAAACTTGAAGAATGGTCAAGGGTTTGGCAGTTGAAATTCAATGCAAAGAAGTGCAAGATAATGCATATGGGGCACAAAACCCAGGCACAATATATCAGTTGGGGTGAGGATATGGCATACCAAAGCAGGAAAGGGATCTTGGGGTTGTCATCTCTGATGACCTCAAGGTAGGAAACAGTGTGACAAGGCATCAGGTAAAGCAAATAGGATGCTGGGATGTATAGGCAGGGGCATCACCAGCAGGAAAAGGAGGTCATAATTCCGCTTACAAGACACTAGTGAGGCCCCACCTGGAGTACAGTGTACAGTTCTGGAGACCATACCTACGTAAGGACATAGACAGGGTAGAGAAGGTTCAGAGGAGGGCAACAAAGATTGTGCATGGGTTGCATCACAAGTCCTATGAAGACAGGTTGAAGGAACTGAATATGTACTCCCTGGAGGAGAAGAGGAGAGGGATATGATAGAGACATACAAGTATCTTACAGGGAGGAACAGGGTGCAGGAAAACACTATTTTTAAGCGAAAAAGATGTTTCAGGACTAGAGGGCATGGGATGAAGTTGGAGGAGGGACGATTCAGAGGAAACATGAGAAGAATTTCTTCACAGAACGGGTGGTGGACAAGTGGAACACCCTGCCAGAGGAAGTGGTGGGAGCTGAAACAATCACAGGATTTAAGAATGCATGGGATAGACATAAAGGAATTCTAGAGGTCAGGGGTAAGGGGCAATAGACTTCTAGGAAAACAAACTGAACTTACAAGCTCAAATGGGCAGACTAGGTGGGCCATAGGCCCTTATCTGCCGACACTGTCTATGTATCTATGTATCTATGAGTGTAGTACCAGTTGCAGTGATGCTGCCATTGATGGCAGCTGTAGTGGAGGAGGAGGAAAAGGGAGCAGGCCCAACATGTGCCACAACACAGGCTGAGGAGACAGTATGCTGCAAACAGGTGGTACCAGCCCAGGGTCTTTTTCGAGACCCTGCCAGATGACCACATCACTTTCCGGTACAGGATGAACAGGGGAATGTTGAGGCAGCTATGTGAACTTCTGAATAAGCTGCTGCACCCAAACACCAGACATAGTCATGCCATGACAGTGGAGGAGAAGGTGACAGCAGCAATGTGCTTCCTTGCCACAGGGATGTTCAAATGACCAATGGGGGGCACCACTGGGGTATCGCAGTCTGCCACCTCACGCCTTCTGACCCAGTTCCTAGAGGCCTTCCTGCCACATGCTGGGGAGTTCATAGTATTCCCTAGCATGGCAGAAGAGCACAGAGAAACAATGCAGCAATTCCATCGAGTTGTGCACCTTCCAGCTGTACTGGGTGATGGCAGTGATGTGTACATAAACAGGAAGGGGTACCACTCCATCAATTGCCAGGTGGTGTGCGATGTGACTGGGAGCAGCAACAAGGTCTATGCGCAGTACCCTGGCAGTGCCCACAACGCCTTCATCTGGCACCAGTCACAGCTGTGCCAAGCATTTGAGGAGGGAAGGATACCCAGTAGGCATCTAGTCGGTGAGTATCAGCTTACAAGGCACACTCACCACAGCTTGGATGGGGACAGGCAGGGGAGGCTAGGGAAGGGGTGTGGGAGGGCAACACAGGGGTGCAGGACAGTAACGGTCAGGCAGTGGTACAGCACTAACAGGTACACATCTCTTGACAGGGGACAGCACCTATCCCTTGTGACCCTGGCTGCTGACTCCAGTACCCCAGCCAGCCACAGTGGCCGAGGAGGTGTACAACGAGGCACATGCCAGCATGAGAAACAACATAGAAAGGGTGTTCGACATACTGAAGATGTGCTTCAGAAGAATTGACACATCAGGCGGAGCCCTACAGTATACGCCCCAGAAGGTATGCTGTATCTTCCTAGCCTGTTATATGCTGAACAACATGGCAATGAACCATGGGATACAGGCACCTGAACCTGAGAGACAGGTCTACAGTGAACCAGAGCCAGTGGTCAGGGGGATAGTGGAGCAACTCGAGAGGAGGGACCCTCGCACGGCCTGCAGGGCCAAAGAACACAGGGCCAACATCATCAGGACACTGACACAGGCAAGAGGGTAAGTACAGACTGCATAGCAACATGAAGCAGTACAAGGTTGAAATGTTTAATGTGCACCAACAACCAGAACAGTGACAACAACAATCACAACAGGAACACAACAATGTGGCACAGAATGCATGTGTGTGTGTGGTGCAATGTGAGGAGTGTGTAGGTCACATGGGAGGTGGACACACAGCCATGGTATAGTGTAACCAGTGATGAATGATGTGAGGTGGGAGTGTGTGGAGGTCCAACATGGCAGTGACAGTGTGAGTGTGCATGGGATGAAGTGTGTGTGTGTGTGTGTGTGTGTGTGTGTGTGTGTGTGTGTGTGTGCGTGTCAGTGTGTGTGCATGTGTGTACAGGGTCGTGGGTGTGTCAATGTGGAGACAGTGGTGATGACAGTGTAGAGGTGCAGGCCGCCCATGACAATCACCGGCAACTACCACCATGCACACGTTGCACACCACGGGCACCAGTCACAGATCCAGGGGTGCTCTGAGCCGAGGACATAGCTGAGTAACAAGGTGAGGCAGGCAGGGCAGCCCTCCTCTACCCCCGTTGACCAGTGGAGCCAGACAGGGTGGGTGGATAGCCACAGTGGCGCAGTGTGCTTGAAGAGGTGTGTGTAGCAGTTGAGCTGGAGTCAGTGCCAGTCCTGTGGCCATGGGTTGCCCACCTGTGGGCCCCTCTGCCATGTGCACCTTGACCAACAAGCACAGGCTGGCAACCCCCATGCACCCCACGGAGTACAGTGGTGAGGTAAACCACTACATCTATCAGGCCAACAAAGCCACAGTAAATCACAGCCACCATGCAGCCCATCCTGTCCTCTACCCACTGTTCTGCATGGGCAAAGCCCACTGACACTGTCTCCCGCATCAGCGCCAGTTCATGCCTCAGTTCCCTCAACATGCTATGCAGGTCCATTTGTGCCTCCTGCTGGGAACTTACTGCAGCCTGCAGGAGTGGGTGGGCACCAGGGGCATCCTGCTCCAGGGGCACAGCCCCGTCTATGGCAGTTGGCACTGGTGCCTGCTGCGCACAAGGTACGGGATGCTGTTGTATGTCCAGCATATCCTGCCACTGCACACCACTGGCATTGTGCTGTAGGTCCAGAAAGCCATGATCCACATTCTGTGTGGGACACAGCATGTCCAGTGGTGCACACATGTCCCCTGCACAGCCCACCATTGGCTGCACAGGTATAGCCATGCCAGCAATGCCGAACACCCTCCTGGCACCTGTTCCACGGCCTGCACCCAGCCCTGCCACATCAACAGGCACATCCATGGGCAGGTGGTATGCACCCTCTGATATGTCCGTGGCAATGTCACAAGTGACTGTCACCAGGAGTACCTGCCCAACACCCAGCTCCCCCACCTGGGCATCCTCCAGTTGCTCAGTGTATTTCAGTTCCCTGCCTGCAGTGTGTCCCCCCTCTAGTGACAGATGCAGCCCCTGTCCAGTTGTTCACCACACACGTTGTGGCTGTGGGCGTCCTCGACCGGCACCCAGACCGGATGTCGATGGCTGGTCATTCTCATACTCCATGACCTCTGGACCAAGGGCAGTCATCCTGGTCTGTTATTGTGTTGCTGCAGACCCTGCACGTGTCACTGTGAAGGAAAATGGGACAGGGTAAGTCACCTGTACACGCACAGGGTCAGTCACCTGTACATGCACAATGTGCCCCACTACCTCCACCACCACCGCTACCACAACATGCACACCCTAGGACACATGCCACCTGCTGTGGACATGCACACCCCATACACACTACACACATGGCCCTATCCTGTGCCCACATGCACCCAAACAATGCACAGTGCACATGCCAAGGCCAGTCAGCTGCTAGTCAGCCTAGAGCAGTGCAGTCCCACAGTGCACTCCATGCAAGGCACCAACAGCAACACGTTGCACCTGTGCTGTCACACCATGCAGTGCACACAAATGCGAATACAGACCTGTCCTGGGCAGTGTGAGAGGTATCTCACACTCACCACCTAGTATACCTGCAACTGCCACCGGCCGCAGTGTTTGTGCCACCACGGCCATGAGCGGCTCATCCACCCGCTGCTGTTGTGCCTGTGGTCCACCACCAGTCCGCAGATGTTCACACAGCCGCTGTGCATCCTCCTCCTTTGCGCAGTGAAGCAGGTCACTCCACCACTTGCACACCGTCTCAGTCATCCTGCCACACCCGCCGACTACATTGACCCCAGTAGTCACTTCCTTCCATGCTTGGAGCACCACTGCATTCATGGCCTTGTGTTGGCGGAGCACCTACTCCCTCTCCTTCACTGTATGCACCAGGGTCTTGAGCTCTTCCTGGGAGAATCTATGTGCATGTGTGTGCTCTGGTCTTGCTGTACTACCTATGGGACAGTTGGAAAGAGACACGTGTCACCAGCTGTGGTGGGACTGTGGTGCATTGCACATGCACATCAGTGTGTGCATGCACACCCCTAGAGTGTCACTGGTCACATGGAGATGGTACATGGCAGCATGTGTGTGTACGGTGCACACAGCCTCAGTGTATGTTGGCCCCCCATGTCTGGACAGCATACACTGGACCCACATGTGCACTGCTGTCACCCATTGCTGACATGTGCACCCGAAGCTGGGGACACCCCTACGCCCACCTCATGGCACTGTACTGTGCCCTGACATATGCACTGCTCTGAGGTAGTGAACACAGAGACTGGCACACCTACAGTGGCAGGCTACCGGGCACAGGCCACATGTTACTAGGTACAACACAGTACCAGGATCCTGTGTTCCACCAGCAGAGCATTGAAAACCCTACACGTCACACATCCAGGGCGGCATCCGAGGGCCCCTGGACCCCATGGCAGTGAGCCAGGGTTGCGGGGCACACACACATGCTGCAGTATTGCACACTGGCCCCTGCCTGGTGCCCACAGTGTGCAGGCAGTGCCACACAGCACAGTATGATGCAGGAGCATGTGCACATTGCACATGCCGGTCTGCTGTACTGGCAGCCATATGTTGCTGTGCACCATTACTCAGCACAGTGCTTGCCTGTGGTCCTGCATTTGGCTGCCTGTCCCTGACCAAAACATCTGTGGGCTGCAGGTGCACCGTGCATATGAGCTGATCCTGTTCCACACTACAGCCATTATAGGAGTTCCCCAGCAGTTGTACAGACCTGCCCCTTGCTGCTCTGCTGCCTGCTGCATATTTCCTTCTGTCCAGTGTTGTTCCACAGTATGTGATGCACGTTGCAGTCCCACAACACAACACCGGTGGTGCACTGCTTCCCTTTTATAGCCCGGCTGTGCAATCCATCCTGTTATGCATGCAAATCAGCATATAATGATATACTAATCACACTGTTTGCACCATGCATGAACAAGTACCCTCATTTGCATGTGCTAGTTGAATATGGGCCTGATTAGCTGGGCTAATGCCTTAGCACCGTGCAAATGTCTTTGCTGGGCTACTGGGTGTCCAGCACCATGCTATCCTGGTAGTGCGGCACTCTGTGGCATAGTGCGACCACCACGCATGCCCATGAGGCCCCATGGCCGCACTAGCATCTGGGTACAGTGTGATGTAGCACTTCGCTAGCCCACAACTGCAGCGCAATGTGCATGCATGGTGTTGTCCTCCAGGATCATGCTAGGGGTCGCACATGCACAGTGCCCCCTCTTCTGGGTAGTGCCACACTACGTCATGTGATAGCATGGTGCTATGGCAGTTGTTGCTGGAGAGTCCTGAGTGTGGCATACGCTGAGGCTTGCAACAGGTAGCAGGGTATCTGTGCTGTGTGGGCAATGCCAGGACGTGGGAGACTGCATGCTGTGGTGCACAGGGACAAGTGCTGGGGGGAGGTGGAGACTGCAAATCTGGTCAAGCTGGTAAAACAGCAGTACAGGCGGCTCTTTGGAGAGGTTAGGGAGGGTGACCTCCCATGGAGGCAAGTGTGGGCATTCATTGCCAGGTGGCTCACAGAGTTGACAGGCATCCACAGGGATGCTGAGAAGTGCCAACACAGGTATGTGGACTTGCACCACTGTCAGAGGGGGCCGGCTGGAGGTGTACAGATGCATGGTGCATGAAGGCACTGTGCCA
Organism: Neoceratodus forsteri; assembly: GCA_016271365.2. NCBI lineage: Eukaryota > Metazoa > Chordata > Ceratodontiformes > Ceratodontidae > Neoceratodus > Neoceratodus forsteri. The sequence continues at coordinate 828,628,213 of CM028131.1, forward strand.
GTGCCAGGTGAGTGCCCCTGCATATTGCACACATCCACAGTGTGTGATGTGGTCTGGGTTTGTGTGCCTGCATGTGCCTGTGTGTGTCTGTGTGCACACGGCTGTGTGCACAGGGGTGCATGTGTGCAGGGCGGTGGGGTCACATGTGGCGCAGGCTGTGGAGCATGATGTGTGGTACAGTGGTCCAGGAGGGCACGGACACCACATGTGCTGGGTGATGGGCGCAGTGGTGTCATGTCATGCATGGGTGATGTGGCTGGTGGGGCGTGCTACAGGCCCATGACAAGGCCTTCACCAGTGTTGTGTGGGTATGCCGATGCATGGACACCAGATCACATACACAGGTGTGTGTGCCTCTAGTCGCTATGCTCAGCAACATTTCACATGGCACATGGTCGATATGTCTAGGGTCCACTGTGTGAGTGCCAGATGCATGCTATTACTGTCCCTGGGCTACTCTGCGTGTATGGTGTCTTTGTGGTGAGTGTGTATCCTGATGTTGTGATCACAGTTCTTGCTCTTCAGTGTAGTAATGCTGCTTTTTCCCCTGTCCACTGTAGAGCTGACCGTGCAGCCCAGCACGGGGAGTGGGGGCACAGAGCTGTTTCAGGCACATTCCAGAGGCAGCCCCAGGGTGCTGGCCATGCAGCAGCGGGCCCAGGAGAGTAGCCCCGAGGCAAGGGGCCTGTTGCGTGAGTACATCTCAGTCTTCAATTGTGCTGTGCTTCTGTAATGTGTTTTTTCTGCACTGGACTGTTTGGACTGTGCTGGGAGTTTGACCACCATGAGTATCATGCAGCTGCAGATTCTGCTGTGTTGTGCAGTGCTGTGTCTTGGTGCTGGCAGTATCTGGATGAGTGGATGCCATGCCCTGAGATGGGGGGTGTGTGTGCCAGTGACAGCAGGCATGGCAGGCATTGTTGTGCTGTCCCCATTCAATGCTGGCCATGTTCGGATGGTCACCTGCCATGAGGCTGTCCTGGCTGCAGGACACCACACGCATTGTTGTACTTGGGCCATGTGTGGCAGCATCTGTTGGTCCTCCTCTGCTGGTGTGTGTGCCCTGTGGGTTTGCAGCTCCTGCAGGTCAGTTCTGACCATGCATGGGATGCCACTGGACACACACCATGCCTGCAGTGCACTGACCCTACACACCTGTTGTTTGCTGTTTCACTCTGCTGTGTGGTACATTGCATTCTGACTGTGGACAGCATGTCCAGATGTTAGGTCACCCATGTGCGTGTTGTTGTGTGGCCCACAACCACCACCATTCGGGGGTCTGCCTGTGTGTCTGCACTCGCTCACTGTCTGCAGTGCTGGGGTGGGTGGTGCTGTCCATGCCTTGGTGTTGTCAGGGCCTGCATATCCATGTGTGTAGGGTTTCAGGTTGCTGCTTGTGTCTCCCTGGGGTCATGGGTCGGGTGTGCCTACCACAGTGTTCCTTGACACCACATGGGCATGTCTGTCAGGACATGGTGTCCATCCCTGTCTGGCCATCTGTATCTGCTGTTTGCCTCCAGGCTGGTTTGCCGTGCTCAAATGCTCCCACTTTCTCTTGTAGGTCCACTCCGTTCATCAATGTGGGCTACACGGCCAGGGAAGTCCGAGGGCACCGAGGACCTACTGTGGAGGATGGTGCACCAGCAATGCACGCTCATACAGCAGCAGGCTGTGATCATTGCAGACACCTGGAGGGTGGCCACTGTTATTGAGACCTGTCTGCCAGAATCTGCTGCTCCCAACCATGACCTGCAGCAGCACACCTTTGTTTACCTTGCACACCCCACCACTTCTGGACTTTGTATCTGTTGCCACCCTTATCCCTCCTTGTTTGTGTCACTATCCCCTTCCCTGCATGTGCCTTTGGTCTGCCACTTTCCTCCACCACTGGACCTCTGTGCATCCCTGTGTTTAGCTTTGTTGCAGTTGTTCACTTGTTAGTTGTAGTGTAGTCACCATTGTTGTTTAGTGTGTAGTTGTAGTGGAGCATTGTATGTTGTAGTTCTTGTAGTGGCAGTTGAGGTGTTAGTCATTGTACTGTAGTAGTTGTAATTTGTAGTCCTAGTTGTAGATCCTGTTCATGTGTGTATAGTGTTTTGTGTAGGTTTCCTTTTGCATTTCTAGTCAGTTTACGTTACATTCCTGATTGGTTGCATTGAGTTGTTCACCTGTTGCTTACCTTTATCTGTTACCTGCATCACCTGTATTATACTGTATATGCCTTTCTCATACTTGCACTGTGTCCTGTGTCTTTATTGTGTGCCTGCCATTTGCTACAGGGTTCTTCTGTACATTGGTTCTGCTCATGGGTCCTGGTGCACTGTGACCTGTCCCCTGGTTGTGTGTGTATCAGTGTCTGGGTTCTGCACCACTGTCTACTCTTGTGGTCCCTTTCCAGCCTGTGCTCCTTTGCCTATGGTGCTGGGATTGGCGGCTCCGTCTGCATTGTGTACCTGTTGGTATTTGCACTACCTGCTTTGGGTGCTATATTCAATGCTGTCTTATTAGCCGTATTTAGTGCTGTGTTATTCCTGAGCTGTTTTTGCCTTGCACTCCTGGTCCTGTTTACCCAGCTTCCTTTGCTTGCTATATTCAGTTGGTTTTGCACCGGGCTATTCCTTTTGAATATGGCTTGCATTTTGCTCTGGGCTAAGTTTGCATGCCTGGTAGTTCTAATCTCGGCAAGGGGCTATCCTTTGAATATCTGGCCCTGAGTGTGGTGGAGACAGGGGCGTGATCAGACAGTACCCTACCTTGTATCTCACAGCTCCCTGTTTTTGTGTTTTACTTTTACTAGATTTTTCTGGCAATGCTGACAGAACTGCACTATAGAACTTTGATATGGGAATTCACCAATATTTTTTTTCTCTTTATGGCCGTGTTGCTTCTGATTTTTCTGGTTGTGTTGCTTCATTCTTATCAGTTGTATTAATTATATCTTCAGCAGTGAATTTCCCTTATTTTCTGAATTTGTTTTTGGGAAATATTTTTATTGTTACGTGTATCAATTTCAGTCATACTGCAGCTGTTGGCCGCATGTTCCATTTCCACACAGACTCTTGATTCTGAGTCCATTTTTGGGGGGTACAGCTTAATTGCTTACTTAGCAGTATTAGTTCAGAAGCAGAGATTGGCAGCACAGAGTCTGAGATGTGACCCCCACCTCACAATCTGTATGGCATTATGATCTAGCAGTAGTTTAAGCACAGAGAAGGGTAACGCAGAGTCTATGCTACAGCAGGATGACCTAATAGTAGTTCATACACAGAGATGGACCACACACAGTCTGAGACGTAACCCAAGCTTCACAATCTGTATGGCATTATGATCTAGTAGTAGTTCAAGCACAGAGATAGGCAATGCAGAATGTATGCTACGGCAGTAACCCGTGAGGTGGGCGCACGAGAAAGGGTGCTGTCTGTAACAGCAACTCCTTCCCGGCACAATCTATCATGGTGATGGGTGGATAGGGTGACCAGATGAGGCTGTAGGTGAACTGGGCAACAGGATGTTGCTATTGGGGTGGGAGCAAGCATGGCGAGTGGTCTAGGAGGGGAGAAAGAGGCTGTAGGGGTGGAGCTATGGTAGCTGGCCGAGCTGCATCATGGCATTGGGGGCTGGCTGGCGGTTGAGATTAATTGATGCGGGTTTGGGTCAGCGCTGGTCACGATTTTATTGTGCCTGGTCCTAACCTTTATTTTTTACCGCGCTCACCGGACGTCACCCCTGAGCTTGAACCTAAGTAGGTGGGCACGGGTGCTGAAGCCCCGTGAGGGGAGTGGGGGGGCACAGCCCCACCCCAAAAAAGCAGTAAAAAACTGTCCTGGTGCCGTTGTCCTGATGCACTGAGGTTGTCAGAGTGCCAAAAATGTTTTCGGTACTCAGACTGAGCAATAACAGTGATCGCATTTAGGCGTTCGCCGTTATCACATAGACCCTGCTACAGCAGTATGACCTAATAGTAGTCCAGGCACAGAGACGGGTAACACACAGTCTGAGATGTAACCCCCCCCCTTCATAATCTGTATGGCATTATGACCTAGTAGTAATTCAGGCACAGACATAGGCAACACAGATTCTGAGATGTGACCCCTCCCTTTGCAATCTGCATGGCACTATGACCTAGTTGTAGTTCAGGCACAGAGATGGGCAACACAGAGTCTACAGCAGTATGGCCTTTCAGAACAGCACAGAGATGGGCAACACAGAAACTCAAATGTGACCCCCCCCAGCATACATGAGGCAGTATGACCTAGTAGTAGTTCAGTCACAGAAATGGGCAACACAGAGTCTGAGACATGACTCCCCCCAGACCTTTCACAGTCTGTATGGCACTATGACTTAATAGTAGTTCAGGGCCAGGCACAGAGATGGACAACACAGAGTCTACACTATGACAGTATGACCTAGTAATAGTTCAGGTACAGCGATGGGCAACACAGAGTCTGAGGGCTGACCCCTCTACACTTCTTAATCTGCATGGCAATATGACCCAATAGTAGTTCAGGCACAAAATGGGCAACACAGAATCTGTGATGTGGCTCCCCCAACAACCTGTATGACACCATGACATAGAAGTTCAGGCACAGAGATGGGCAACACAGAGCCTACAGCAGTATAACCTTTCAGGGCAGAACAGATATGGGCAACACATGGGCAGAGACATGGGTGACACCCCCTGTTCAAAATCTGTATAGCACAATAAGCCCCCCTTCAAAATTACTGAGGCACTATGACCTACTGACAGTCTTCCTGCCCTGTCTGATCCTGCTCCCCTTAATATTTTTTTTATTATTTTTCTGCACTCTGCTGGTGTCTGCTATTGAATTCATTGGTTTCACTCTCTGCTGTCGCTCTCTTTCTCTCTCACTAACAAAAAAATTCATTTTTTTAGAGAGTAAAAGCTGCAGCATCTGCACTCTACTGTTGTCTCCTGTTGTCTACCAAGGGTACCACGTACACCACAAACAGCATTTTGTGGGTGAGAGGATCAAGCCTTGAGGAAATCCACATGACAGGGGCATCAGGTGTGAGGAGAAATTCCCCATCATCACCCTCTGTGTCCTATCAGTGAAAAAGGACCCAACCTAGCTGATGAGCGTGCAAGGAGTTCAAAAAGTTCCCTAAAGTGATCCAACAACACACCATGGTCCACAGTGTCAAATGCTGAACAGAGATCAAGGAGAATGAGAATTGAACATTCTCCTTTATCTCTAGCCCTGAGGAGGTCACTGTGCACCTTGACTAACATGGTGTCCATACTGTGCCTAGACCTGAATCCTGACTGGAAAGGCTCATAAATTTCAAAGGTCATGAGATGTGCCTCAAACTGCAGAGCCACTATTTTCTCAATAGATGCTAGGGAAGGATCCTTCTCAGACAAGCACTGGAAAATCTCAGCAAACACTGGACCTGCAGACCTCACACAGTCAAAAAGGAGATGGGTTGGGACCAGGTAAAGTTTACAACAAGTGGGCTGTAACTTCGAGATTACTTCACAAACCTCTTCCACCCCACTGGCCTAAACTCACTCCAGAGAGGAGCAGTTCTGCTAGTGGGAGCCACCTCTCCACTATGGGGCCATGACAGCCCTGTTGGGGAAATCCAGGTCTGATACAGGACACTGTCCAAGAAGAACTGAGCAAACTCTTCGCACTTGGCAGCTGAAACTGCTCCTTCCAGCTGCAGACAGGTAGGATGGAGTAACCTGTCTACAGTCCAAAAGAGCTGAGCCAGTCTGTTCCACCCTGAATCAATCTCCCCTGACAGAAGTACTGCCTTCTTATAGGAGATTGCTCTTTGATACTAACTGTGGTGAGTTCTCAAAGTCAGTTTGTCTACCTAAGTCTTGGACTTCTGCCAACAGCTCTCCAACCTCCAATCCTGGGCTTTAACTCCCTGAGCTCCCTGTCAAACCACATGGATCTCAAGTGAGAAGACCTGGGTCATATATGCACTGGTGCAACAGAATTAACAACTGAGGCAACAGCCCTATAGTATATCTTTGGCCTTTGTTCTGTATAAAAATTAGCCTGTTCAAAAACCTTGTTGTGCACATTCTAAACTGTTGTGTGCATTCTAAGGTGTTGTTGTGTGCATTCTGAGCAGTTGTTCAGCATAGTTCAAAGGTCATAAAATGATAAATTCCTCATTCATCCAGCACCTAGCTGATTACTCACCACCTAGTGACTAAATTTGTACCTGTTAACTTGTAAAAATCTATAAATTAAATTTCAATAATAAAACAACAAACAAAGAGCAACTTTTTTTTTCTTTTGTTTTTATTTACTGTGGTAACACTTCTGTTATTTCTATGTACAAAACCACATACTATATAAAATAAAATATGGTCAGTCACACACAACTTGGCATGTGTTTCCATCTTGGGGCAAAGATGACAACATGGACCTCTCGAGCTTCGCTTTCAAGGTCCATATGCTGTCATCTCAACCCCTTGATGGAAACACAGCACCTGAGGCACCACTTCTCCCATATTACTGTCCTCTCACCGTTGAAGCGGAAAATACAGACCTCATTAGGGGCCCCTATGCAGCCCAGGACCCTCACCCAAGTATGGTAAATGGTCACTGAGGGCTGAAATGCAAAGAATTGTACCTTCTGATGGAGGCTTGACTAAGAATGACTAAACATACCACCTCAACTTTTGCATACATGGAGTCTGTATATACCACAGCAAAGCTGAGTGATGCATGTATGTTCCTACAAGAAAGGTTGGAATGTATATGGTGAACCTACCCCTTTTCAATAAATTTGTTTGTAACTCTTTGCACATGTTGTAATTTGTATTCTCAATCTATGTATATATAACTGTCTTAGACAACAGCAGGTCCATCTTGTAAATGAGCTTGTTCAATGATGATCGCCTGGATAAATAAAGATTTGATTTGATTTATGTATGGTTGCCCATACATTATTCTCTGTATTATATGCCATTACTACCTCTCCCAAACCTGCCCCACAAGAAACCATCACACCTGAGAGGTCCTTCGCCTCCTGGAGTCATGCTGGGGACAACCACTCCCAAGAACAGTAGCAAACCATCTCCACATAAGGTGGACTACCATAGGGGCCCCAAATGAACACTTTGCCATGCAATGGCAATGGTCCATCCAAATGACCAGTTCAATCTCATGGTTACTTACCCCAAGCCCCAATGGGAATACTAAGTCCAAGGCATGACCATGTCTTGGGTTGCAGTAATAAAGGTTTGTGTGAGGCCCAGTGAATCCATTGTCTGGAGGCAGCCTTATCCAAACTGTGAGAATTCATCATCAGTCCAAGCACTGAAATCACCAAGAACCAGCCACCTAGGTGACTCCAATACTCTCTCAGTGATGAAGTCTGCAACCTTCTGCAGAAATTTCCTCTCATGTCCTTGAGGCTGGTACACCAAAAAGATTCTGCAACCTGCACCTGGACCCCCTCACACAGCCGTGTGTTCAAACAATGAAGCAGAACCCACTGGGTGCACCACAAGGTTCAGGTCAGATCTAAAACAGATGGCCACACCCCCTTCCTTGCAATCCCTCATTGGGCAGTAAACCACAGAGAATTCAGCCAGGATAGATGTCTCCAGGCCTAGATCGACATCACCACCCAGTCTGTTCTCTGTAATGCAAGCCAGATCAACTGAGGAAATCAAGTCTGTTATAATGACAGTCTTGTTCCTGATCAATCTTGCATTGCAAAGCACTCATGATGGGGTCGGGCAGAAGATGACAGCCTAACAGCTACCTGCTCACTAAGAAGGGGAGAGGAGGAGAGAGGGGGAGAAGATAAATATATATTAAAAAAATGTTTAGTGGGTGTAACTAGAGACTATTAAGAGGAAGCTGACAACAAACATGATGGGAGTGGTGCAGTGCATTGGCTGTGGGGCGACAGTCTTCAGGGAGACGTTCTGGAGGCTGCAATGCTACCCTATCTGCAAGCACCTCTCTGGGTTGAACGAAGAGGTTGCCTGTCTCTGAGCCGAGTTCGCCAGGTTGCAGGGGACATTTCCCCCCCCGCCCAGAGGCCACCTAGTTCACAACCTGCAGATGAGACCAAAGAGAATGGGTGGGTCATCCATGATGGAGCCCAGGGAAGGATGGAAGAGGATCCCAGAGAAGGAAGAAGCTACTCCTGGTGGGGGACTCAATTGTCTGGGTAGTGAAGTTAGGCAACCTAGCAGGGAGAAGAGGGAGGGCAAGTGCATTCCATGAAGCACTGCATGGAGGGATGGGAAGTGGATCCATAAGATCACAAGGCTGATAGTAAGGATGGAGGAACTGGATATCATTGCCCACCTGGGGACAAATGACCTGGCAGAGGACAAGGTGGAGACAGTCCGAATCCAGGAGGATTTCAGAAAGTTGGGGCAACTAAAGCAGATAGCATGCTCCATCTCCTTCTCAGAGGTTCTACCTGTTCACGGCATGGGGAAGACAAGATCTCTCTGCACCCAGAAATTCAGCTCCTGGTTCAAGGAATGGTATGGAAAGGAGGGTTTTGGCTTCATGGGGGACTGGGGCCCCATCTGGAGGGATGCAAGCATGAATAAGGATGATGGTCTGCAGCCATTCGGGAAGGGGACCTTAGTCTTGAGTGAGAAGGTTGACTGCTTCAGCAGCGAGTATTTAAACTGGCCAAGGGGGGGGAGCAGGAACAGCAGGAGGCTTAGTAGCCCCTCTTCCCATGGGCACATACAGGAAAATGAGTGGATGACAGAGACAACTGAAGCACTCAGAAAGAGACGAGCAGAGGAATTGAGACCACACAAGAAAAATAACTGGGGTGAGGGGACACAGTGGGAGAGCATAAACAGGAGCATAGGGAGGATAGGATGCAGAACATGGAAGGCCATGGTAACTAATGCTCGCAGTCTTGGAAATAAAATCCCAGACCTGGAGGCCTTGTTAGTAGAGGCAGACCTGGACAAAGCAGCAATCACTGGAACCTGGTACACTGCAAATCATGGGTGGGACATAAATTTACCAGGATATGTTCTGTTCAGGAGGGATGGGGGGGAAGGGGAGGACCTGTACATCAGAGAGGGTATAAAGGCAACAGAAGTGCAGGGTAAACAGGGAGAGACTGAGGCACTGTGAGTCACCCTCGAACCTGGCAATGGCACAGCAATACACACAAGGGTACTCCACAGGCCTTTGTCATGGAGGGAGGAAGTCAACAGGGAGCTAGTGGATGAAATCCATGAGATGGTGACTAAAGGTGAAGTTCTGCTGCTGGGTGGTTTCAATATGCCAGACACTGATTGGACCACTCAGGCAGCTGCTTCAACCAGAAGCAGAGGCATCCTAGATTCCCTACAGAGGGCAGGTGTCAAGCAGCTTGTGCTAGAACCCACAAGAGACAGAGCAATTATGGACCTAGTACTGACCAATGCAGACAGAATCGCAGAATTTCAGGTAGAAGGACAACTGGGGACCAGCGATCACCACATAGTGTGGTTTAGCATGGGGCAGGGACTCAGTCAAGTCACAAAAAGGTGAAGGTTTTAGATTTCAAAAGGGCGGACTTCGCTGAAATGGGGAGAAGTATCATAATAGCCCTGGAGAAGAGGGAATTAAGAGAGGGAGTGGAAGAGCAGTGCGGGTACCTCAAAGGAGCCATAGTGGCAATGACAAATCAATGCATCAGATTGGTACCAAAGGGCAAGAGAAGGAGGAAGTCACTACGGTTCTCAAAATAGGTGGCAGACAAAGCAAGAGCTAAAAGGGTGGGTTTCAGGAAATATAAGGAGACTCAAAAGGAGGTAGACAGGGAGGTGTACCTAGAGTGTCAAAGGGAAGTGGGGAAGGTTGTTAGGAGAGCAAAGGCGCAGACTGAGGAAAGGTTAGCGCAGATGGTGAAGAAAGGGGACAAGACATTTTTTAGGTACATCAGCAAAAGAAGAACAGTCAGTTGGGGGGGTTGTAAGACTCAAAGGGGATGAAGGAAAGTGTGAGATGGGAGACATTGAACAGGCAAAAATACTGAATTAATACTTTTGTTCCGTATTCACTGAAGAAGGGGAGGGTCAGGGATCACAGATGGGCAACTGGTGCTAAGGGGGGGGAGACAGAGGTGGACATCAGTCCATTCACAATGGAGAGAGTCCTGGAGGAGGTCACAAAACTGAAGGTAGACAAAGCAATGGGGCCAGATGTCATACACCCGAGGATATTAAGGGACCTGCTAAGGGAGCTAGCAGTGCTTCTTGCAGCCATGTTCACTGAGTCCCTCAACACATGAGTGGTTCCAGAGGACTGGAAGAGGGCACATGTAGTCCCTCTGCACAAAAGCGGTAGTAGGGAACAGGCAGGGAACTATAGGCCAGTCAGCCTCACCTCAGCAGTGGGGAAGATCATGGAGGCACTGCTTAAAGAAAGAATAGTAGCACATCTGGAAGCCAATGGTGCCCAGGATCTGAGGCAACATGGATTCACAGCAGGAAGGTCATATCACGCAAATTTCTTTGATTGGGTGATGAAGGAAGTACATGGGGGGGGGGGGTGGACATCGCCTACCGCAGTTTCAGCAAGGCCTTCAACACCGTCCCATATAAAAGGCTGGTTAACAATAAGGGTAGTCTGGGCATGGGGCACAAGGTGGTAAACTGGGTAAGGAAATGGCTAATGGACAGGAGGCAGAGGGGGGTGGTGGTTAATGGGATCTAATCCTGGGTAAAGGGAATGACCAGTGGGGTACCTCTGGGATCAGTCCTTGGACCAGTTCTGTGCAACGTCTTCATTATTGACATTGTGGAAGGGCTGGCCGGAAAGATCTGCCTGTTTGCAGATGATACAAAGATCTGCAACAGAGTGGATAATCCAGACGGGGTGGAGAATATGAGAAGGGACCTGTGAAGACTTGAAAAATGGTCTGAGGTGTGGCAACTGAGGGTTTAATTCAAAGAAGTGCAAAATAATGCACCTGGGACAAAGGAACCCTGGGGAGAGTTACAAGATTGAGGGGGGTGTTGACAATCACCAAGGAAGAAAAAGACCTGGGGCTTATTATTTCAGATGACCTGAAGGTGTCTAAGCACAGCACAAAGGCTGCAGGGCGAGCCAGTGGCATGCTGGGGAGCATAGGCAGAGGAACCACTAGCAGAAGGTGTGAGGTAGTGATGCCATTGTATAAAACACAGGTCAGGCCTCACCTAGAGTACTGTGAAGCTCTGGAGGCCACACCTTCATAAGGATATTGACAGGGTGGAGGCAGTTCAGAGAAAGGTGACAAAGATGGTACAGGGCTTGTACCATAAAACATATGAGGAGAGATTAAAGGACCTCAATATGTACTGTACTTGCTAGAGGACAGGAGGGATTGGGGGCACATGATAGAAACATTCAAGTACCTGAAGGGCATAAACAAGGTGCAGGGCAAATACATATTCTAATATAGGAGGAGTACAAGAACAAGGGGGCATGATTTGAAATTGGAAGGTGGCTGGTTAAGGGGAAATGTGAGAAAGTTTTTCTTCACAGAGAAGGTGGTGGACACATGGAATAGTGTATGACAGGAGGTGGTGGGAGTGAGTACAGTGGAGGGATGTACTGTAAACATGATGGGGACAGGCATAAAGGAACCTTAAAGGTGGGGTGGGGTGGTGGTAGACCACTAACCAGATAGAGTCAGAAGTCACAAACAAGTATAGGGCAACAGGCAAACAGGATGGGTCTAGCAGTACATATCTGCTTACAATTTCTATGTTTCTATGTTTCACTCAATCCGGAAGGAGCTATGGGTATAGGAACCAAACACATTTGTCCTCTTATTGGGTCACATTTCACACCAGGGCACCTCCTGGTTCTCACCACCCCAATATTAGCAACTGTCACACCCTGTAGCCTACCATCCCACTGTCTTACAATGGAAATCTCCATACAACACCTATATGCCGCTGCTGGCAGGGGTTGTCACTGAAGGATGAAGGTCCAGCAGTTGGGATGGAGCATAGCTAAGTCTTAGGAGCTCAGAACCCATGCACATCTTTACACCAGCTATCCAATAGCACCCTAAAAACACCCTAAAACAATATCCTATTCTTATAAATTCATACCTGAAAAGTAAAAACCAAACAACCCTTTCCTCTCAATGTCAGAGAATCCAGATATTATGCCAGCACAGGTGGAAAGTCTTTGTGCAATTGCAGTATAATTCTTAGCCTAAGCTCTTACTATAATTTGGATCTGCTTCCAAGAGAGCAAAAAAAAAATAAGCCATCCAGGTGAGGGAGAGGTGAAGGTGACTGAAATAAAATATTAAGCCATCCAGGTGGGGGGGTGGGTAAAGGGGGCCAAAATATAATAGTAAGACATCCAGGCAGGGTGGATTATGGTGCCTGAATAAAAAAGGTGTGCCACCCAGGATAAGGGGTGAAATGATAATTTGTTGGGTGGTTATGAGATGGAATATGTGGTATAGGGTTGGGAGTTTAGTATGCACTACTACCTCTGCAAAGACATATGCTGCACAAACTCTGTATTCAGAAAGGTAGTGGGGGGTCCTCATCCACACAATGGGGGAAGGGTGTAGGGATGTGTTAACCACCCATGGCCATGGCCTCACGGAATACTGAACCTGCTGAGGAGCAAGCTGTGGCCAGGGGCATGTGATATCCTGTACATCCTGGGTGTGCTGCAGTATACCAGGGTGTCCACTGTAGAGTAAAAATACCCCCACTTAAAGAACCAGGGCTTGGCCTGGTGTCCATGATGCCTGAGAATGTGGCTGCAGGCCCAACACTGTAGCAGCCAATCTATCAAAGCCAGCATCAATGCTGGCAGACAGATGCTGCCAGAGGTCCACCATGGCAACCATGTGCTTTGCATATCAGGCCTCTGCACATTGCTCATTGTCCTGTGGAATGTGCCATGTGTGTCCCAATTCTGCAGGCACACCCTCCTGTGCCCCCACAACTGACTGGAGCAGCTGCCTATTGCCACTTCCTGCTGTCACCATGGACTGTCCCCAGTACAGGGTTAGGCTGCACCTGTGGCTGTTACGTGCCTGAGGATTGCACTGTGTTCAATACTGTGTGCCATTCAGGCAGTGAGGGTGGCACAGTGATGACCTTGTCATTGTGTTTGGGCTGGGGGGGGTAGGGTTGTGGTCATGCCAGTGGCAGGGTCCAGTGGTGGCACAGCAGTGGCTTGGCCAATGGACTTCTATAAGAGGGGCAGAGCATTGGCTGTGCTGGTGGTCAGGTCTGGGGTTGGCACAGTAGTGGCAATGCCAAGGGCAGAGGGTGGGGTAGCATGGCAGTGGCCATGCAGGAGGGTGGCTGGGCCCCATCAGTCAGTGGGCCAGCAGGGGCAGGCAACCCCTCTTCATGTGAGCCAGACCCCTCTCCTCACCTCAATGAGGGTCTCAACTTCATTATCATCTTCTTCTTCTTCTTCTTCTTCATCATTCTCCTCCTCCTTTCTCGAGTCAGACTCTGACCCAACTCAGTTGGGTGGCAGGGGCAGTTGCCACTGAGATAGTCCTGGGCCAAAGGCAGGGACAGTGTCAGTGATGGTAAAGTGAGTGTTGAGAGAACAGAAGAGAGAGATGTTGCTGGGTAATGTACATACTGTACCAGTGTGCTGACCATGGAAGCATGGAGGCCCAGTGTAATGTGTATTGACATCCATGCCATCTTTACAGTGCAGGGGCCGTACATCCCTGGTGCTGTACACTCCACACACCCCATCACCAGTGATGACATAGGTGACCACACATATGGCAGAGCAGTGGATTACCCCACAGACAGACAACCCACCAGGATACCACCAGATGACCCACACCCCTTGGGTAACACAACCAGCAGTCATGGGCTGCCTGGGTGCCCCACAGCAAATCTGATACAGCAGATAACTCAGGACATCAATAAGGGAGGGACAGAGAAACACATGCTTTTAAATGTCACATGTAAATTGATACACTAGGTGCAGGTGTTCCCTATACCTATAACATGGACCAATCACAGCCTCCTGTTGGGCCTATCTACCACTGCAAACTTGTATACCATTACAGATAGAGTATGCAATAGTAATGACCCACATGTGTGTGGTCCAGTGTACCATGCAGGAGGCATAAGTATGCCTACAGTTGATGGGTACATATACAACAGATCAGTGTCTTATATCCAATTTCACAACATAGTGCCTGTGCATCCAGGAAAAACAGAACCTGTATCTCCCCTATGCACACCCCAGCACCACCCGTGTGTATACACACGTACACACACACACACACACACACACACACACAATGTGATGGTGTAAATGCAGTTACTCACACTGCTGGGCTGGTCCAGCCTGGCTTTCATATCTGCCACTGGCCACCTCTGCAGCAGTGAGGGTTGCTGTGATCAATTCCTCTGTGGGGGCTCGGGGAAAGCTGTCTGTGGGCCACCACCCGTGGCCCTGAAGTCTCTCCACGTCTTGGCCCTCCTCTTCATTATGGCTGTGGGGAGAGCCTATCTTGCTGTTTGTAGCTGGAAAAATGGAATACCGTGGAACACATTTTGGAATTTTCAATGTATCCTTCCACAAGTACAAATCACTATGCCAGCTGAAATAAAATACTCCCTTCTTTCTGTTTAGAATATTGGGAGACAGAACTCCAAGCTGCTAATGAGATGGCCATTAGGAAACAGAAACAGCTTGTTAGATATTGGTTGCCTATTAAACTGGAGGTTTGTTTACCCTTTCAAAATACAACTTACACATTTAAATACTTAGCATTTAAACAATTTCTTGTTACTAGCTTCAGTTGGGCAGGTATTTTCTTTTAAGAAAGATTCATACCTCATAAATGTCACCCTTTCCCAGCAATGAATCTAGAAAGATTTAAACTTTTTCTTAACATCTTAAGACACTATCTGATAAACACTGTCTCAGATACATGCCAGGTCTTCTGTGAACTATCCAAGCTAAATGTATAGCAATCAGCAGGCATTTTTTAGCTTTTTGGGAAAAAAAAACATATTGAGCTACAGCAAACACACACACACACACACACACACACACACACACACTGTACACACCATCCTCATGGCCACAACATTCAAAATAAATAGTGCAGTCTAATACATTATATAACAATAAAGATACTGTCAGTGAACACAGTGAAGTTCAGTTTACAGTAGATTTCCTCTAAATATTTCTTATCCTATATTTTGTATCCTGTATAGCGCAGGGGACATGTTACATCTTATTGTTATAAAAATCTTCGTTTTACACATTTTTGCACTGTATTTACTCAGGATGAACCTCTCAAGACACTATCTGATAAGCACTGTCTCAAATGTATGTCTGGTCTTCTGTGAACTATCCAGGCTAAATATATAGCAATCAGCAGGCATGTTTTACCATGCTTTTTGGGGAAATATATATTGAGCTACAGCAACACACACACACACACACACACACACACACACACGCACGCACATGCACGCACGCACGCACACACACACACACACACACACACACACACACACACACTGTACATACCATCCTCATGGCCACAACATTCAAAATAAATACTGCAATCTAATATGTTATAAAACAATACAGAAACTGTTTGTTTATGTTAGCGAACACAGTGAAGTTCAGTTTACAGTAGATTTCCTTTAAATATTTCTTATCCTATATTTTGTATCCTGGATAGCGCAAGGGAGATGCTACATCTAATTGTCATAGCGATCTTCATTTTACACATTATTGCACTGTATTTACTCAGGATGTCCCAGATTAGATGCAATATCTTGTTTTCAGAGGAGTCATGATTTTATAATTTTTATAATGTATTTATTCAGGGTAGCCTAGTCCACATGTAAAATATTATTTTCAGTGTGTTCTAAATTTTACGCAATGCAGCATAATATTGTGAAGATGTAGAGCTGCACTGAAGATAAGATGCCATGTCTTCCATGAACTATTCAGGCTAAATATATAGCAATCGGCAGGAATATTCTGGAAAAAACATTGTAAAAATGTGTAAAAAGAAGACCACATTGAAACTGCCTCTCAGCAGATCTACATTGTGCAAATTCATTAGAAATAATGGGTAAAAGCATCCAAAAGCTCTCCACAACCATATCATCTCTGACCAGAGTTTGTTTTTCAAAGGTGATTTCAGACATCATTTAGGTTTCTTCATCTCCCCTCTATTACATTCATAGCCTCTGTGATGTCTTGCCATACTGTCCTGATTGCAGTCCTTGACCCCTCTTCTGGCAGATAATTCTCTCACTGGCAGCATATTCATGTGCTAGGGTCATTAGCTTATCTTTGCTAACTTGTGCTTTCTATGCCTGTGTGCATCATCCATTGTTCCTGTTGGAATTGTGGAGAAACAATAGTGCTGAGCATTACATTCACACAGCAGAGCACACAGAACAGGTACAGTGGTGTGTAGGCCTCACTGCCCCCTGGCTGAGACATGTAACTGTTCCTACATTACCGATCCCAACACACAGCATGCCACTTGCCTAACACAGACCATGGTCATGTGCAGACTCAGCAGTAGCCTAGTTCAGATACAGCATAACACAGTTCTATTATTACCCATATCCCTCTTGTGGGCTGTTCCATAATACACTTACCTCTGGTTTCCTGCAGTTCCTCTGTGAAATCTGGGTGGTGTACTTTGCTCCTTTTATATGTTCCTTGCACAACAAGGCATGCATATTATTGAATACATTCTATTAATGCCATGTAAATACAGAATTTGCCCTCTAACTGCAAAATCAGCTCATTTGCATAAACTGACTAAATATTGCAGGTTTGCTGCTAGCACTATTGTATTAGTGCTAATGCTATGCCTATATCTGGCACAGACATGATGTCACATGTCGAGAGCAATATCATGATGCAGTGCCAGCAGGTGTGCTTGGATGACATGCTATGGCATTGTGCATGTGCTGTGCTGATCTGCGCATGCTCATATGCCACTGCATGTCTGCTGTGCAGAATTCCTCACACCAGAAGCATGCATAACACTGTGCTAATCAATAGTAGTGCTGTGTTAATGCTGAAGTGTGCTTTGCAAATAGAAGGCCACACCCACAGAGCCAGGCACCTGTCAGCAGTTTAGTGTGAAGGCTGGAACTGTGTACACTACTGCCACTGCCATGCCTGACAGCAGGAGACCAGTTATACAGAGGGACACCAGGTTATATGCCATCATGCTGGCCAACGTGGTGGACCTGGTGATGGTCAGGAAGGAGCAGTTCCTGTTAAAGGGAGCTGATGCAGGCAGGGCCAGGTGCAAGGCGTGGGCTTCCGGAAGGAGGCACCTTAAACGTTGCATAAGGGTCACCTGCACCAGTGACCAATGTCACCACTGCTACAGTGATCTCAGCCAGAGGGAGTCCCACACCTGCAACACCTATGGGTCATGGTTGTGAGTGGCATGGTGCCAAGGCTAGGTGGGAACAGACTGCTTTGTGTATGGTTTGGGTTGTGACCTTTGTGCAGTAATGTTGCAATGCTAACCGACCTCTGTGTTATTGTTCCTGAAGGACTGTGCACTGTACCTGTCTGTGTCCCTATTGAGTTCCATCTGTCCTATGAGACCTGCACTGCTGTATAGCCTAATCTTATCAATTCAGATGTGTAGCACCACTGTCCCAATACATGTCTCCAGTGCCCTGTACATTACATAACCCAGTTGGAATTGATGAGACATGCACCTACCGTGACACCAAGGGCATGTGATTACACAGTGACTTGGTTGCAGTGTCATGACTGATGACTCTATCATTTGACATGTGGTCTACATATGGCTCTGGAGTCATGTGTACCAACAGTACCACACAGAGGCAACTGTCTGTTCCATGTACACTGTCCATATTCTGTAGCTTGGGTGTGAATATGTATATGCCATGTAATGTTTCCTGTGCTCCTGTTGTGTGTGACCTGGAGCTACATGCATCCTGTTGAATACTATGAGATGTACATGGCTTGTAGATTACATGTGTAGGTATGTTGGACAGGGGTGGTTGGGACAGCTGGCTATGGGTACTACACAGGCTTTAGTACACAGTGCTAAGCCATATCTACAACAGTGGGATGTAGCCTTCCTCCTTTGTCTGGGCCCTGGTTCACCTGCCTGTGTGGGTCCAATGCCCATGCACAGGACAGCCCTGCACAATCCTATCCAGCCATGCCATACACATGTGGTTGTTGGTGCACAGTACCAGTATATAGGTGTGTGTAATGTTTAGGGCTTGTGGTACTGTTTCATGTGTTCCTCTTCATACTATTGATCATGTCTCCTTTGTCCTCCTCCACAGACATCAGGGCCAGTAGAGACATGCCAGAGCCAGACAGCCCCAGTCAATCCACCAGGACCAGCAGAGGGAAGAAGGGTTGCTAGACCATAGGCCCAGCTTGACTAGGCAGCTGAGGGATGTTGCTCTGTGCTGTATGGTATCCTGCTAAGAGAGTGAACACAAAACAGTGAAGGAATAAGAGCAAGTCAAAAATAGCTACTGTCATTTTGGCAACATGGTGTGAATAGCATCTGGATATTTGAGTGATGAGTAGTGTCCTACAGCAGTGTAGGGAGTAAACAGCAGTGAGTAATGTACTTGGTAGTGTCAGATCGAAAACTGTGCTGGCTCTGTGGTCTACAGGCTTCAGTCACTGGCTTTGTCTGTGGTTGCTGCACCCATGCCTAGGTTTGAAACTTGGCATTACTTATAATTTTTTTTTCTTTGGAGTCTTGCACCTGCTTTTGCACCAGCCCTCCCCCAACCCCAAGTGACAATATAAAGTCTTCTCCCTCCAAAGTTTCTCCCCCTTCCTGAGTTGCATTCCCTCCTGGAGTCTGAATATATTAGCTGCCCCCTCCTGAGTTTCTCCCCTTCCCCGAGTTATGTCCCACCAGGTGATGGTTATCTTATTTTAGGTGGGGTGCGGGGGGAAAAGCCCCACACAGAAAGTCAGTGCTGCACTGTTTCAGCGATATACAGCGATGATTTACTTGGCAGTTGCTGTATATGCACTCACTGTTTGTGACTTGCTCTTTTTGTAGTTGCTCTTTTTGGTTCAATCTTTTGACATGGAACCATGCTGCATGCATATGATGAAGAGGGGGAGATGTCCATGTGGGTCTCAGCTGGCTGCATGCATGCATGTAAGGAACCACCCATCCAGTTGTTAGGAACACTTACCCAGCCCTTGGGCTATTGTCTGACCACTGACACTGAGGTGTGTCAGAGTCTGTGCAGTCTGTTGTTGTGCACATCCTTGCAGCAGGCATGCTGCCACATGTGTGTGTCTGTGTGTATTTACTGTGCCTTGGCATGCATGTCCTCTGTCAGCGACCTGATGCACCAAGGCTCTTGTGGTTGTGCGTACAGGCCCAGGCAGTATGCCTGCCATTGTCAGTCATGTCTGTTATGCATGGCTGTCTAGCAGAGAGAGGCACAGACCGCTGTTTTATCAGTACACCACTGCAAAATGCTGTGTGACTCATACAGCACCCATGGCAGTCTGCCAACATCTTTGCCAGCTACAGTGCCATATACACAGGGTGTCCTACCACTGCATCACAACAGGGCTGGATGTACAGTATGTGGCATGGGGTCAGTGGCAAAGGCAGGCATTGGTGGGTTTTGCATGTACCTTACCATATGTGATCAGCATCGTAATGCATAGTCAGTAGTGTATAAGCAACACAGTGATATCAAGGATATGATTATTCCACTGTACACAGGCAGAGCTATGCATACATTCAGACACAACTGGGTTTTCGCGGGGTTCTTGTCCTGCAATGGCTGTGTATGAGTATAACTGGCAAGTCTGTACCTAGTGTAGGGACAGCATCTGCTGGGGGGGTCCTATAGGTGGCTTGAAATCCCTCACCAGGGCTGAGCTGATGAGGTACAGTGTATAAGGGACCCACCCATGAACACCACTGCTGTACTTAGGTGTTACACAGCTGCTGCATTCAGTGCTGCATGATGGTGCCATCAATATACATCTGCACAGTGGGTAACATGTATGCCTTAGACTGCCATGTGGCTGAGAAGGGCAGCTTATGGATGTCTGATGTCCTGCACACCTGTGTTGGCCTTTGTGCTGGATGGCTGGTGTGCAGGGTGCTAGCTGTGTGGGTGCAGCTCATAGCCCCTCAAGCCATGACATTTTTTTTTTTACAGGTCAGGTTTGTATCCTTTAATCCTATTTCATTTCCAAATTTGGGGATTGGGGGAGAGGACGGAGGTTGGGTGGTTGAGGGTGGTAGGGTGGTTATTTGCTTCTATGTTCATGACTCAGGGGAGATAGCCTAGTGATGGGGAGAGGTGGGCAATGTGCTTTGCTAATGTGATGTTAGTGGTGGGAAGGGATTTGATACAAATAATAAACAATTTCACCAGAACTGTGTGTGTGTGTGGGGGGAAGGGGGTACTGGAGGAAGGAGAATGCTAGATGTTGGCGAGTCTTTGTTGTAAAATGGTGCCAATGCTGCAACACTTGAGTACTTTATTATCCAGTTTAACTGGGTCTGCGACATTACTGCCCCATTCAAGCTTATAGTTTGAGAGGGGAACTCTCAAGCATTGTACATCCCTGCTATTAAGTTTTTGACCCAGGAACATGGCAGAGCCTGGAATCCATACAAAGAACTAGCCTTCAAAAGTACAAGGAGTTATGTAACTCAGTGAAACTTCATATCAGGGAAGCCAAGGCTGTTAACTATAAAACCGAGCAAAAAAACCCCACAAAACTACTTAACCATCCCAAAAAGTTCTAGGGTAGTATTAATGATCTACTAGGGAACTCCCAAAAATCCTTGCCACACTCCATGGGCCATGGTGGCATCACCATTGATGAAGACAAGTAAGTTGCCAGTGTCTTTTTTTTTTTTTACATTCTGTTTAACCACTCCAAAGGGCTGGGCATCCTTCCAGGGTACTTACTGGGCTAGGGCCTCTAACTCCCTGCTAAAGCCCCCATGACATGGAACTTCTCCACCCACACTGCCCAGACCAGACCCCAGCCCCCAATCTAGCTAGGGTCCACGCAGCCTACGGGATGGCACCCAGGAAAATCCCAACAAGCTTGGCCAGTGGTGGGATGTGAGCCATGCCTCGGGAATGTCCCCATCATCTCCGCAGTCCCTCCGGAGGAGATTTTCTACTTGTGGTTTTATGTGCTGTCCCCCATCCCCACCCGTTACGAGGCGCACGTCCGACGATCTGGTGCACGGCAACCCTGCCAGCGTCGGCCCCTCTAGTACATGTATGCCTAACCTGCTGCAGTGCCCCCGGTCTCCACCGGGGGCCACTGACAGGCCAAGACATCCCACCCCTGCTACCCAGGGAGGAGAGCACCACAAGGGCACTCATCCTCAACCCTCCCCCACCAATCCCCAGTGCCCAAGCTCGCTCCCGAATCTGGGTCGCCGGCGTGGCATGAGGTGTGGCATCCAGCACCTCAACCCTCAACTCCACCAGGCCGGTAGTTGCCAATGTATTTAATAATACATTTAGTGATCTATTAGCATAAATGCCAGTACTTAGCATCCACCCTGTCCCAGCTGGTAAATCACCTTGTGAGCACAATAGAACTAGAGTCTACTTTAAATGAATTACATGGGATGATGTATTTAGCTAACTAATCAAGATAAAAATTATGACTAGACTTGGTCCTGATATCTACTCATATTTGGGATTAGGAAGTCACCTATACCCTGCAGCTAGTTTTCAGTTTGTCCCTGATCACAGGGTGAGTGCCTGACCTATGAAACAAAGGCCTATGTAGTCCCTGTGTTCAAGGGTGGGGATGATACATTGCCTTCAGTTACCAGCCCATTTTTATCCTTCCCCCCATCCAAAACACTTGAGAGGATTGTCAATGACCAGCTTATAGACTACCTCAGTCAGCATGAACTCCAGGCCAAAGAGCAGCATGGATTCCTAAAGAACTTCAGCACTATGACTGCACTTCTGGGGACTGATTTTCAAACACTCAGGAATGGTGCAATGGGTCTGCATCAAGGAGACTTGGTGCGAAGAGCTCCTTGTGCTGCACCTTGCAACCATCCCAATTTTGGAAAAGCACCCTGCACCACTTGGGGGACTGCCTGCAACAATCAGGCTTCGTTTATTTTTTATTTATTTGAGAAACATCAGAATTACAACCCTTTGAGTCAGAGACTCATTTATAAAGGCTCCATGTCAATAAAAACACTGTACAGTGATAAAAGGTATAAAGAAAAGGAGAAACAATACATGTGATAATATGCATAACAAATCATCTAGGGACCAGTTACAAGGCCCCATGGCTTATGCCATCCTTGCTGCAGCCATACTGGTGCACCATGATGGAAGGGAGTTTGCACCACGGCAGCACAGCAATATGCCCCAAAGTGGGATTTTGCAAGCCCCTCCAATGGGCACATGGATCGTGTTGTTAGACCTGCCAAGAGATGGTTAAACCCACCATGCACCACTCCTGGACCTGTCACTGGAAGGGTGGTCAACCTGTGCCCCCATGAGGAAGGCACCCTCAGAGCCCCTGACACCTGGCAGATCACTGCTGGAGCAGCCAGTGGTCCATGGCAGGTACCAGCCCACAATCACCCACCTCAGTGGAGTAGCACCAGTGTGTCTGCGCACCCACATGGACCTGCATTGCAGATGGTGCCAATGCATTTGCCCCATCAGGGGAAGTTGCCACCTTCTCCCCCATCTCAACATGTGTCACCCCCCCCGTGCACTATGGCATGCTCAGGATGACCCTCCAGCCTCCAGGGTAACTGGCTGGCAGGTTGTCATCACTGGCTACTGCAAGCCTGTCCCATGGCTTAAGACATTCTCTTTTCCATGCACTGTTTAGCTTACATAGCTCTCAGCATGTGGCAACCTCAGGAACTATGGCACCAGTACCCCTCTTTTTCTAAAATCCAGCGCAGGGTCCGTGGCGCTCCTCGAGTTTGCCACTGCTGGGAATTTGGTGAAAACTGTGACAATCCAGGTGATCCAGGGGATTTTCTAAAATTGAGCCCCTGGACATTACGCATTCAATACATAGTGCACTGGACTGTGAAGAACTAGCAGGATCTATATACACAGATATTACCAAGGCATTTGAGCTAGTCAATCATGCTCTCCTCTGTCAGCAGCTACTCTATCTGGGCCTCTCTAATGGTGGAGTCTGCTGGTTTAAGGACTACTTGTCATGTAGATCACAATCTGTAAAATGCCAGAATGTGCTGTATGATTCCAGGATGGACAATGTAGGAGTCCCCCAAGGGTTCCTTCTTAGGCATCTTCTCTTAGTCTAATATTAAACAACCTACCCATCGTATGCACATCAACCAAAGCAATTCTATGCAGAGACAATGCTGTCATGTTGTGAAGTGGTAAGAACTTGTATAGTCTGACAAGGAGGCTGCAGGATGACTTTACCTCCATGCAAGCATGGGTCACTTCAGCCCTCCTGGTAGTGAATGAAAGGAATACTAAATGTATGCTGTCTTGCACATGCAACAGGATTGATGTCTCTTCTGACTTAAAACATTTCCTCCTCAACTGGGATCACTGTTTAGCATGTGATAGCCTTTAAATAACAAGGTGTTATCCTGTACATTGCCCTGTCATTTGCTGATCACATGGACTACCTTGCTAAAGCAGTAAACACAAGATTTGAATGCCTTTATAGGCATAGGCATAGACATAACTTCCTACCAGAGATAAACAAACAGATCACTTCTCAGTTCAGCTAAGCCCCTGTCAGGCATATTTTAAATCAAGGATGGAAATGAGAAAGGAAAAGTGTAGCTCACAGGGAATTGAACTCAGACTGCTAGTAATACTGTTTCAGTGTTCTAACCATTAAGCTATGGGCTCACAGAGATAAAGAAACTCTTGATCCAATGCTTTATAACAAGCATTGTGGACTATGGTGTCATTGTTCATGGTTTGACAAATAGCAACCTGTCTTATAACTGTTGTACTAATGATGATTGAGACTTGAATTGCAGATCTAAACATGCTTTACTTGTGCAAAATATGTTTTAAACAGGTCAAATGAACTCCAGTGGTATTATGGTATTAAGTATAGCAACTTTCATCTTCAGTTTACAGGCATTTGAGCATGACTTGCTCACCATGGCTTGTTGTCGCACATGGTTCAGTTGGCAGCCCATCTTGATGTACTTGCATCTGAAATGCTATTGTTCAAAATTCTTTTTGCACACAAATCAGTGTGAAATTGGAAAAATGAGGTGGTGGTAGAAGTGCAAGAGAACACACCTGATGCTTCTCTCCACACAGAACTTCTAAGGGAATAAGGTACACAGCAACAAAGAGGCCTCTTGTATTTTCACAAAATTATTAGGGACCACAGTTATTTAAATTAAGTTTAAATAATTATCAAAGATAAGAGAGCCAACTAATCAGGAAGCTTCAGCTCTATAATCTAGTACTGCCAACATTTTAATCCCCTTAAGGCTTAATAAAGCCAAAAAAAGTTAAAAATGTTATTACAAAATAATCAAATCAAACAGGAATGGAGTGGTTTAGAAAGAACTCTTAAAATATTTTGGTTCATCTTGGTATATTACTGGGATACCTAAAATGTAGCTTACAACAGTATCTGAGTCCCTCAATAACCAATTGCAAAATCCAATACTACTTAGTTTTTTTTTTTCACATTTTCTTTATGTCCTCGGCTGGGGCAGTTGTGTCTTTGGTTCCCCCTTCCAGCTAGCCTTCACTGCCACTGCCACGGTCACAGCCAGAGCTCACCTCCCCACCACAGCCCTCCCCAGGCCACATTGCAGCAGGTACTTAGCCCACCACTGCCGAGACCTGGAGGGTGGGACCAGGAGGCAGCTGACTTGGGTGCATCCATGGCTGTGCCATTGGGGCAGCTGTCATTCTGCTGAGGGATTTTTCTTAGATGTAGGTAGCCTCCTCAGTGCTGGCATTCAATGGCATCAATGATGCTGAAATGCATGCTTCCTTGTGTTGCACATCAGATGTCACCAGCACCATCCCTTCTGTTGGCCCCAAAGCTACAGAGCCCCCAGCCACCTCCAGAAGCCAACACCTCAGTTGTCCTACCCACTCACCCACTTTCCCCAGAGGAAAGCTGTCCCTGGGATGCTCAATCCTCCTCCTTCTCCTCCCGTCTGACACCGGTGATTATGCCCGCTCCCGAACATGGGTTGCCAGCATAGTGCGAGGCATGGCAACATACTAATTAGTGACATTCGTGCATTTAAATTCTTTGTTGGGGATTGCATAAGGATATGTATAAGATTAAAGGATGCATGCCTAAATGATTTTATAAAATCTGATATGTAAAACTAAGACCTGCGTTCAAGCTAACTTAGGTCCAAACAATCCATATAACATTTTTGGCCCTCTTTTTCTGTAATACCTTTCAGTAGAGTTATTGTGCAGAAAGGCAGTCCATTTTGAAATCCATTTTTTTTCTGTTTTTCCAATAATCAAAGAACTCAATAACACTTTGAGTCCTATGAAAACCAATTATTTGATTAATAGTGGTTTCTAAACATATGATTAACTGATTATTCAGACTGTCTTAAAGGTAAGTATTAGTGTATTAACAAGAGACTACTCAATGGAAAATTAACAAAAAATAAAAACAAAGTACATAGAACATTCCACAACCACGTTGGTAGAGTTTTACTAATATTGAACTATAAATACTGGAATGAGCTCTATTTCAATTTTACTTTTCCTCAGAAGATTGTACTCAATAAAGTACAGATATGTTTGTTATTGTCAATTGAACTCCAGGAAGCTAGTATAGTATAATACACACCATGACAGTAATCAACATATGCATCTCTTCACAAAGGACGATATTCCATAAAATTGATGTTGTATAAATAGAATGATGCATGGGGAAGAGTGGTTAATGAGGATTTTATGCAGACCCAAGGTGTGTGATGCCCCATATATGGGCATCACACACAGAGGATGTGCATAAAATCTGAGTACCCAGACTTCCTCATGTTTTATTTTTTATATTTACTGGTTAAAGCAAAGCCCATAGATGTTGGAACAGACAGAGTTCTGACAAGAAGATGCTATAGTTTGTAAAACGGAACAGCTTCAATTTCACTTTTTGGTTTACTGAAAGCCACTCCATCAGCAAAAGTCCCCTGATTGCCTCTAAATGATGAATTAATGATATAGATACAACTTAGAGTGCTTAGAATGAAAGAAAAATGTGTTCTGGAGGGGCTTCACTTTATCTTGCTGTTCAGAACCTAGTCTTGTAAGAACCCCGAATTGAAAATGTTTCCAAAATCGGCGAAACTTGTAAGCAGGACTGGTAGCTGAAACAGGGTACTTTTCTTAATGACATGATTAGAAGACTGATATTTTTTTTTAAATAAAAAGTAGTTTGCTTGTTCTGAGAGAGATAACGAGAGAGAGAGTGTATATGGTTTGTGTTTGTCCAAGAAGAATGTGTTTCGCACTGGCATTTTTTTTTAGAGTGAGCACGAGTGAACAGCCAGTGCTAGGACAGTCTCTTGCACAGGTACTGAAGTGCACTCATGGCTCTTTTTGAAACTGTGATTTACGGAACTTTGTAATTCACACATGTGAATTATGGAGTTTGTGAGGTTGTGGCAGCAGTTGTTAACTGGCACTAACCAGTAAATATTAAATTATACAGTCTACACCAATTACTTTTTTTATGGAGAAACACACAACACTGGCTGAATGTTAATTCTAATAGGCTGGGGGGGGTTAAAAAGGAGTCTGGAAGCTGCCTCGTTGTGCTCCATGGTGGGAGGGGTGGGGATGGGATATTTGGGAGGGGGTTTGTATTTCTTTCAGATGGTTTAGTTTGTACTATTGCTTCTGAACTTTTTGCTTCTTTCTTATGCCAATTGGTTTTGGTGTTGTGGTTTGTATTTTTATTACGTGGAACATGTTAATAAAGTATATTTATTAAAAGAAAATAAAAAGGAGTCTGGAAAAGTTTGCAAATTTTCTGAAAGATCAATGGAAAGTCACACGTGTTATAGCAACATTGTCAAAGATAGTTCTTCATTCAACATCATAGGGGATAGACTTTTCAAGTTAAAAATCCATTTGCTTTCTTTCTGCTCTAGCAGTTTATTTATTTGTCTTCCCTGTAAATGTACAGTGACAAAATCAATAGCCATAAGTTTTAAGCTACTAGTATCTCTATTATGCACCTATTTGAAATGTTGAGCCACACTGCTGTCACATCTCTAACTATTTATAGCTCATATGTGTTCCTGGACTTGTATTGTCACATGTCTGATCATCTTACCAGTATATCATTTTGAACAATTGCACCAAATATCATATATTACATACAAGCTACAACAAGTGAGCAGACTCCTAATGTCAACTTTCTTATTATTCAGAGTTTACCAATGACAGCATATTTACAAGTAAGCAGTTGCTGCAGCAAAAGAACCCAACTGGTTTATTTTGTTTTAAATCATTTTTCTGGTGTCAATAAAGTGGCTTTTTGTTATAATATCTGATAAGATTTTACTTCTTGAAAAAGCCACTAGGGGTTCTCACCTACCAAGTCTTTCAATTTTGAATCACTCTCCAATATTTTTCCAGTTTGTATAAACTATTGGTCAGAATTTCAAAGGTCAGAGAATGATACACAGTGATTGCTTTGAAAGAAATGATGCAAGGGGCAGGGCACATCAGAACTAGTGTTAATGCTGATTTTAAAACAGTACTTGCACCACTGTTAAGAATGAAGGAGCCAGACTTGCTTGCACCATGCTTGCATCAAAGAAATGGCTCTGCCATGTCGGAAAGGTGGCTGGCATTCAAAAAATGATGCATCATCCCCTTATTTGGGATTTTCAAAGAATAAAGGTCCTGTCTGTGATTAGACCAGCCTGAACTGGTCTAACTGACACTAGGGCATATAAAGAGGCCCACAGCAGGCGGAGAGACTTGACTATGTTACTATGAATAGCATTCTGCTGCAAGAGTCCTGCATTGTATACATCATAATTCTGCCTCATGTATTATAGCATGTAAAATATGGCTTCTGGAGGCAAGTCCATATAGTACCCATCAGTACTGTCATGTGCATGCTATGATTGGAATGGAGAGGGTAAATTATGTAGAGGTTTGGTTATAGAGCCAATATTCCCTGGCAGGAGTAGTTTAAAGCATTTTGTGGGCTTAAAATGCCATCGTTTAGGTCATTTCTTCAACCAAATTTGTTGACACAGCTTCCATCATTCTTGCCCTGTGGCTCATATGTTTGATGCAGGTTCTGTCATTCTCATCCCATGTGTCACATGTTTGACCCAGCAGAGCTCTTGCATCATTTTAGGGCACATTAACACAGTGAATGCTTTTCTAGCAAAATATGGTGCACAGTATTTGTCCTGCACTTACACCAAACAAACTGGAAGAGATCCCACAAAAATACATATGAACTCAGAAAACAAAGTAATTTAAATTTTTTAAATAAAAAAAACATAGTCCCTGTAGGTTTGTGCCAGTATGTGGCACTATTGTGAGCAAGCTTATTGAGGCAATAGAGCTGTTTCTGAGTATGGCTTTATTTGCTTATTTATTTGTTTTAATGTATACTCATGTGTTTCTGTTTTATTTTGCCTGAAAGCAATGCTGCAGTTTGTGAGTGCAAGTGAGTAATTTAGTTTCCTAAAAGCAGCTTCTAAGAATGAGAAAAACAGAGAGAGAGAGACAGAGAGAGAGAGAGAGAGATACAGAGGCAGAGACACAAAGAAAGATACAGAGAGCGAGCATGTGGCAATTGTTTGGAAAGAGAGAAAGCATGAGGCTGTTGTTTGGAAAGAGAGCATGCACCCATTCTTTGGAGAGTGATCATGGTGCTGTGTGCCACTAAGACAGTAAATATGAACAGCATAGTCATGAGTGGCACTGGTAACTAGTGTAATGAAATACATTTTAAACTTGTAAACTCAAATTGGTAATAGTGACTGGGCAAGTGTCAGGTCAAGTCAAGTGAGGTTTATTTAATGGGCACAGCCCAAAGGTATCTTGCTAAGAGTTAATTTAAAATAACAAGGTATTCACATACGGTAATCATGTAAACACATTACATCTCTACCTACTTCATAGAATGTGAAAAGATGCAGGTGTATCAGGAAACAGTTGTGCAATATTAAGTATATAAATTATTTAAAAATATATCAAGAGACATACCTCACTAATAAGTGTGCAAATGATGCCAAACTAAATATAATCAACTCTTTAATTGAGGATAGAAGGTAGACTGGACAATTGAACATGTGTATGTGGGTAGGGGGGCAAGCAATTGTCATATGGAGGGGGAGAG
This sequence comes from Neoceratodus forsteri, assembly GCA_016271365.2. Classification (NCBI taxonomy): domain Eukaryota; kingdom Metazoa; phylum Chordata; order Ceratodontiformes; family Ceratodontidae; genus Neoceratodus; species Neoceratodus forsteri. The sequence continues at coordinate 828,657,543 of CM028131.1, forward strand.
GATTGAGCAAAATATTGGTGGTGTATTGCAGCAGATAAGAAATTGAAATGGAGGACTACAAAAAAAAAAGAGAGAAAATAGAAGAAAGGGTAAGCAGATAGGTTTACATGTTTTCTTTTTTACATTTATTTATTTATTTAGTTTTCATTGACTGGGTAAGTGCACTAGACAGATTCTGCCTATTTTCAGGCATGACCAAGGGGAAGGGGATACAGATGAATGTCAACTGACCTTGAACCAGATTAAGCTGTTGGTGGTATTTTTAGTGAATGGGGGAAATTTGACCAGGACACTAGGGAAATTCCCCTACTGCATTGCTGTCAACAGGGGGAGCTGCTGGCGTTGGTCTGCAGGATGGCAGACTGTGCTCAACCTCACACAGAGAAGGACGTTATGCTGACTTCTGGAGGAAACACTATGGATATTGCTGTTTTGCCCGAGAATTCTTTGCCTTTAGCCATGGAAGAAACAGTTTCTACAAGTGTTATGCCTGAAATTATGAAGGATTTGCAGGAGACTACTGGCTTTGACCCAGTATCAGAGATCACGTCTGAAACTTTTCGTTCTGACACAGTTGACTTACCAGGTACTGAACGTTCAGGATTGCATGTTACTTCTCCTGATTCTGTGAAAGGAGGCCCGAAGTTGGCTGGGGCTGACCTTATTTCAAAAACGAGGATTTCAGGTGCTGCAGCTTGCTGCAGCTGGTAAACAGCGAAGTGAGGAAGCTGTTCCTTTAGTACAGACAACTTACTCTACGTCGCAAGCAATGCGACGGCAATTCGGACTATCCTCTGCTGATGTTGATTACCTGGGTGATGACTGGTTGGCTGACAAAGCGCTCAGTGATTCTGGGTGGAAACACATGGATTTGGGACACTGGTCTCCTGATCTAGACTGGGGGAAAGATTCGCCCGACAACACAGCCGCAAAAAAGCATGCCACCATAGACAAAATCCTGAGCTCAGGTAATGAACTTTTAAGTTTAAGAAGGGCCCTGCCTGATAACACTGTGCAGTGTGTTGAGGATCAGGCTGCGGCCTTGCCTAGACCGAGAACATCCAGAGAAGGAGAACAGGACCATAGACAAGGTCAGGCAGGTTTTGAGCAGGCAGGTTTTGGAAAAGATAACACACAGAATACAAAGCGGGTGCCAATGTCGGAATTGTTTAAAAATAAATTAGAACAGACTCCTAGAAGGAACGCAGTTAAACTGCATTATAAGGGAGGGCTTATTGAACATCCTAATAGGTACTATATTGCAAAGCAGCTTTTAAGGGGTTCTATGCTTTTTTTTCCTTTAGATATTTATGCACTAATTCATATCTCTGGTGAAGACTCCTTTGACATTAGCTTTAAGAGTAATATTAGTTTTGAGAAATTCTGGGAAAAGTATTCAACCTTGAAATCTACCCCTTTATGGACTCCCATTTATGCAATTCCCCTTACACGTCCCCAGGTTAGACATATTACCATTATGTTTAGGAATGAGGGAGTTAATGTCAGTGACATTTATCACTGGCTTCAGAACTGTTGTGATATTTTAGGTTCCCCTGAGGCTATTCTTGATTTAGAAGGGATATGGACTGGAGGATGGAAGTTTAAGGTGAAGTTGTTTCAAATCAATTCTGATATTATTCATCTCCCTAATAGCTTTTTTTTAGGAAAAGACAGGGGAGTCTGCTTCTGTGGGAGACAGTCCAGAGCCTGCTATAAATGTGGGGCAAAAACTCATATCAGTATCTCTTGCAACATGTTAAAATGCTCATTATGTGGGGGGATATTGGCACTCTGTGGACCTATGTGATAATATTTTCCAATGTAATCTGGCAGTATAGCCTAGAGGTTAGAGGAACGAGGTGTGAACGAGCTTGATGCATCCAGCAGACCAGACCTTGGTTTGATTCCCACAACCTCCACTTGCATACTGTGTGACTCTGAGCAAGTCACTTAACTGCCCAGTGCTCCCAGGTCGCCCCTGAAAACAGACACTTGTGCCTAGTGGGCCTTACCTGGTTACCAAAGACTACAACAACAACAATCTCTGTGTTGAAAAAGGTCATGACTTTCATCAATGCCCCTGGGCAAAACAAAATCAAACTGAAGGGTGGGATCAGGATGATTTACTAAATAGGGCCCAAGATAAAAGAAGAGATTCCAATTTTAGTTCTCCTACTGAAATGCAGGGGGAAGAAACAGAGCAAAGAGATACCTTAGCTACAACTGGGCCAAAGGAAGTTGGGGAATTATCTTTAGTAGATGAGCCTATACTCAGTTCTCAGCAAAAAGATGAGGATACTACTGACATTTTTTCTAAAGGTAAAGATACCCCTGCTATCTTAGAACAACCTGCTACTAAATCTATGCCTCCTTCCTTTGAAACAGTGAAAGGCAAAAGGTTTACTAGGGCCTCTCTTAGACAATCTGTTGCAGGCCCCATCCCCACTGAGAATATCTTTGCACCTTTGCAAGATGACGTAGGGGATTCTGATTTGGAATCTGATGCCTCCCATAGGTCAGAAATGGTTACTGAGGATGAGGACAGTAAGACTACTGAACTGGCAAAAGAGAAAAAGGGAAGAAAAGGGAAGAAAAGGAAAGCTAGTCTCAGTCACAAAGTGGGGTCTTGACTTTATTAAATCTTAATGGCTACTTTACAACTGACTTCTTATAATGTGTGTAGTCTTAAAGCCTACAAAAAACAAATCTCAGTTTTGGCCTATTTGGATTTACTTAAAGTGGATATTATTTTTATACAAGAAACTAGATTATCCTCTCTTTTTGAGATAGATCATTTGGTCTAGATCCTGCTAATGGGATAGGAATTTTATTTAAAAATACTAAATTCTGAATTTCTAAACTAATAGATATGAGGCCTGGGCGAGCCTTAGTCCTAGATTGTTCTTTTGGAGATTTTTCTTTCCGCTTTATTAATTTGTATGCCCCCAAACAAAATCTAATAGAATTGAATTATTTGAGGAATTAAAACCTTTTTTATATACTAGATGGCATATTGTGTGGGGTTGGGATTTCAGTTGTGATATAGACACTAAATATTCTGGGGATTCACAAAAAAAAGTGTATTGTGATTCGCATGCTTTAAAACAAATTATTTTTGATGCTGGATTATCAGATGCATATAGATCTTTACACACTAATTATGGGGCTACATATCATAGGCATGCATATGATACGCATATAGATATGTTTTTTGTCTCTAAATATAATAAACCAATATTTAGTGATGTTAAACCTACAGAATTTTCAGATCATCGGATCCTACTCTGTGACTTTAGTCTATCTAATGTCCCTACTAGAATATTCTCCACTATACAGAGGTGGAGGTTAAATACATCCCTTTTAGACTTACCAGAATAATTTCATGGTTTGGAGGTTTTTTTTGAAGCCAGACACTCTACTATGTGTCTGTATGATGATATCTATGACTGGTGGTTGGATACTAAAACAGAGTTGAAGACATTATTTGTTAGTTGGGGAAAACAAAGGGCTAATTCTAATTATTTTAAATATTTAACTTATAGGAATCAGTTGTATAAACGTATGTCCTTTCCTCCATATGATCACTCAAAATTTAAATCATAAATCTTTGAAATAAAAAAACAGATGAAAACCTACCAATATGATAGGGCTAAATCCTTAGAAATGGAATTTAGATTTGGAACATAGAAACAACCAGCTTCAGACCCTTATAAAGCATTTAAACAATTATTAGATAAAACCTTAATGACTAGTTTATTTAAATCTGATAGAGTTATAGCAGATACAGATCCGGAAATGTTACTGGTAGTGCAACAATATGTCACAGATATGTTTAAAGATACAGTAGGGAATACAGACACTTTGCCAGATAATCTTACAGCACCACTTCCTCATGTAGAGAAGTCCATGAAACAATTTCTGACGAACCCCATTTCTTCACAAGAAGTTGAGGAAGTGATTAAAAAGTTAAACATGGGAACGTCTCCAGGACTAGATGGTATTCCTAATGACTTCTATAAAAATTTGTGTCACATATGAGTTATTTCCTACCCTTGGTATTTAACTTTATGCTGATTTCCAATTTCCATTTTGAAGCATTTACTACTTCTTTTCTGAGCTAAATACATAAAAAAGGAGATAAGAAATTACTCCCTAACTGGAGACCTATCAGTCTCCTAAATAGTGATTATAAAATTCTCTCTAAACTTTTGAATAATCGCCTGTTACAGGTTGCTGATACTTTAATTCACCCAGCCCAGACCTGTGCAATTCCCCTTAGGAAAATTCAACATAATCTTTACTTGTTGAGGGAACTTTTTGAGGCTAGCAAAATGGGGCACAATTCAGGTTTTGTGGTGGCCTTAGACCAGGCCAAAGCTTTTGATAAGGTTAGACATAAGTGCCTTTTTGATATCTTGTTAAATTGTGGTATACCTAATCAGTGTGTGCAGTGGGTTGTTCTGCTCTACACTAATGCTACAATAATTCCCACAGCTAATGGACTATTTGGAGCAGATGTTAAGCTTTGTAGATGTGTTAGGCAGGGATGTCCTTTAAGCCCTGTGCTATATACCTTTGCATTAGATCCAGTTATTTGACAAATTCAATGGGATCAGCATATTATTGGTCTTTCTCCCAAACCAATTTTATAAACAGAAAAAATCATGGCATATGCTGATGATGTTACTTTATTGATGAAGGATGTTACTTCACTTAAAAATGCACTGGAGGTTTTTAATTACTGTGGATAATTACCTGGGGTGCAAATCAATATGGAGAAAAGTTTTGTATTTTCTTTGGATCACAGACAGATAGAAATTATGGATTTTACTGAAACTCCACTGACCACCTCCCCCCAAAAAATGTTGGGTATTTGGTTTGGGCACAGGTATATGGCTGTTTACAACTGGGAGCAACAGTTGGTACTTGGAGAAAGTAAAATTAATGTATGGAAACAGTGGAAATTTGAGAAAAAGAAATGTATTATGATAATTAAAAAATTCCTATTACCAGTTTTTCTTTATTTAAACTGCCTTTATCCACCTCCAGTCAATTTAGAAACATGACTATTTAGTTTATTTTTTCACATGGTATGAGGAAATAGATTGAATCCAGTTAAGAGGGATATTACGTATCTACCAGTTAAAAAAGGTGGGTTACACATGGTGAATCCTTTGGTATTTTACCATTCAATCTTTTTATTTAATTCCTTTAGTTTTTTATGGAGACCAGCCACTATGACATGGCAGATTTGGTCACAATTTCTATGGAAACAGTATTTCCAGAAATGGATTCTTTTAACCCTATGATATTAGTTCCAGATAATCTTCCAAGTTATGGGATTTCTTCTATTAAAAAATTGCAGCAATGGAAAATGCTGGTTCAAAAATTACTTTCTCTGGATAGGAATCTGTTTATTCCTATATGGTTTATGAAGTACAAAAAGTATCTCTTATTTTTCCTGAATGTGTACCTACTAGAATGACTTTTGCTTTACATAAAATAACAGACTTTAGATTACCAGTACAGATTTGGGATATTGTATGGATTTCTGCCCAAGGAAGATTAGGAGTCTGGGGAAATGTTAAATATAAACCACAGGCTGATAGATACTGCCCTAGGCTTTTGTGTCATAATACTGAGGAAAGTCAGTCACACTTTTATCTTGAATGTACTGACAGTAATTTATTTTGGAGTGAGGTGGCAATTAAATGGAGTATGCCTTTCCTGACATTACTTACATATAATACCTTAATTTGGGGGGATTATACGGGGGTATGGAAAAAGTATCATAAAATTACTCTGAATGTTTTGGTTTTTTTTGCATATATTCAATATTTTTTATGGCAAGCTAGGTGTCAATATGTTCTACAACAGCAACAAGCTTTACATTCTACTGTGATTTCACAAATAGAGACAGGGATGCTACAGGTTAAAGAAAAAGGTACTCGTAAGTTTTCTCAGGATAAAGTTTTCAATTTTGGAAACATTTCCCCTTTTATATGTTAATAATTGTTGTTTATGTTAATGTTGTTATCACACAATTTTCTTTTCTGTAAATACTTGATGTCATAATAATTTATATGAGTAATTCTCTTGATGGAAATTCAGATTTTCTCTGATGTTATATTTATTCTGCTCAATAAACGTCCCCTACTCATTGGTAGGGGGAGGTGCTGTGCTGCTTTGCAGAATGGAAGACTGTGGCCAGGCTTTGGAGAAGATGGATGTTTCTGCTGTTGTGCAGACACAGAAACATTTGCAAGATGAAGTGTATCCTATGGTAGCAGGAGTTCAACCTTAATCTAGAGTGATTTGCATGGCGAGACCCATGCAATGGGAGAAGTGGATGACAGCATTCCCATTGATATTTCACCCGATACTGCGGAACATGATAAGGTGCAGTTTGCGGTTATACACACAGAGGAGCCAGGCTCTGCAGCTGTCTCAGAGCCTGCAGTGGACTGTGTGTTTGACAGTATGAGTCACAGTGCTGACGTGGCTCAGAAAGGTATGTGGAAGCAGTCTGGAGCTGAGAATGACAGATGCTGGTCAAAGGAGCAAGCCCTGCTGAATGCAGGCTGGATGTGTGTTAACCACAAGTGACTTCCTGACTCTAATTGGGAGTCTTTCTCTCCGTCGCAGGTGGATTTTCTGGGGGAGATGGCTGCAGAACTTAATACAGGTCAGACTCTTGTAGACCCCATTGTTGTTGATTAGAACAGTTTGGAGGATAACTGGGGGCCCAAGCGTGCTAATGACACTTTCCTGAATGCTCCACCAGCTGGTTTGTCCCCTCCTTCTCCCCGGAGGGACTCCCAATGATCTGGACCTCGATTCTTGGATATTTTTAAAAATAACAGATTGAAGCAGGCCCCTCAACGTAATGCTGTCTGCCTCCGATATCGGGGTGGTTTACCGGAATGCCCTGATAGAACTTATGTAGCAAGGAAACTCCTGAAGGAGTCTATGCATTTCCTTGCTGCAGACGTTTATGCATTAATCAACATCAGGGGAAAGACACTTTTGATATTAGTTTCCAGACTTTTTCTAGTTTGGACAAATTCTGGCAGCAATATGAATCCTGTAAATCATTGTCTTTATGGGTTCCTTTTTTGCCATTCCTCTTACTAAACCTTTATTTAAAACGTTGTATATCATGTTCTGTAATGAAGGGGTTAACGTGGGGAATATTCAATTCTGGCTTGAGCAGAAATGTTGTGTGTTAGAACTCCCAGATGCTGATATAGATGAAGAGGGTATATGGACAGGTAGTTGGAGATTCAAAGTAAAATTACATTTAGTAGATAACGAAGTGTTGCACATTCCTAATAGTTTTTTCTGGGTAAAGATTGGGGGGTTGTTTTTACCAGGGCAACCCAAAGCCTGCTACAAGTGTGGCAGCCATAGACACCTCAGTAGTGTCTGTGACAAAGTGAAATGTGCCTTATGCGGGGATTTTGACCATGACAGTGGGGTCTGTAGAAACATCTTTCGGTGTAATTTGTGTGATGAACAGGGACAAGCCTATCATCAGTGTCCCTGGGCTGGGAAAAACAGACAGGGTGGTATGAATAAGGATGATCTCATAAACAGGCCCAATAAGCACACAGGCCTCCTCCTGCAGCCTGGGACACATTCCACTCCAGCCCTGCAGCACAAACAGATCCTGATGTTCGGCCTGAGCACTGCCCTCATGCTGTGCAGTCTATTGTGACTTGCTCCCAGAAGGGGGCACAGGACAGCCTGACCACTGTTGGTGCTGCCAATCTTATAGTGGCTGAGTTGATGCACCCCCAAACTGATTTTCATACCCCACATCCCAAGAAGGTTACCAGAGCATCTAGCAAATTGCATATTCCCCCTGTTGCGCTTTTCTCTCAAAACCCATTTCAAGTTTTGCAGGACCAAGATGGCGAATCTAAATCTGAAGTCTCTTCTAAGACTGGTATGCACTCAGAAATAGAGATAGAGGATAAGGGGGGGTTCAGAAGTTAGGACTACTAAGAAAAAGTCAGGGGAAAAAAGGAAAAAAGATAAACATTAACTTTTGCTGGCATTTTTAAACCTAGTCTCACTCAGTGCCTGCAGTATGAAACATTATCAGAAGTGACTGGCTTGTTTGAATTATTGCAGGGGTTTGGGTGATGACATAATATTTTTGCAAGAGGCTAGGTTTAATACTTTACAAGACATCACTTTGGCAAAGAAAACCTGGATAGAGGGTTCTTCTTTCTGGTCCTTTGGGGAAGATATGGCAGATGGTTTGGGGATTCTTTTTAACCACACACAGATCCAGGTTCTACATTTGGTGGATTTAATGCCTGGTAGGGTTCTGCTCCTTGATTGTGTTTATAAAGGGTTTTCCTTATGCCTTATTAATATTTATGCACCCTAGGTTAAAACAGCTCATATTGAATTATTTAACTTGGTCAAACCTTTTCTGTTTACCAAACTGTATGTGATTTGGGGAAGGGATTTTAATTGCAGTTCAGATTTCAAGGTTAAAGATCATATACAGAGGAAAACCTATTGTGATACCCACGCTTTACAGGATAGCACCAGGACTACTGTGCTGACAGATACTTATAGGCAGCTTTATAAGGATGATAGGACTAGCTATAGGAGAAGTGTGTTTTCTTCTTGCATTGATTATTTTTTCCTTTCTAAATATCTGCTGCCAACTGAATTTACTTTACGGTATTGTGAAGTCTCGGATCATTTGGCATTGATTTGTAAATTAGGTCTTTCTGCTGTCCAACCTAGGTTTCTGTCAGTCACTAGTCGGTGGAAATTGAATTCCTCTTTGTTGGCGCATGATAACAAAAAATAAATGTTTATATGGTTTGCGTTTTAGACTGTCGGTGGTTGAATGTATGATGATTGGGGTACCTGGTGGGAGGATACCCAGAAATATATTAAACAGTGTTTTGCTCACTTACGAAGAACAAAAAAAAAGAATGATTATTTCAGATATTTAGGGTTTAGGGATCAATATTATCGATTGATGTTCTTGCCCACTGTTTCTTATATCAGGGTACGAAATCAAATAGATGACATTAAATCTAAAATGAGGCAGTATCAATATGACAGGGCAGTTTCTTTACAAGCGGAAATGTGTTTTGGATTACAAAAAACTCCTTCTGTTGATCCATGTTTGGCTTGTAAAAAGGCTGTAGAGAGTAAACTGATGGATGGTTTGTATGCTGCAGATGGCATTTTGAAGCAGACCGATGTTGAAATGTTGGGCATCGTAGAGTGTTTTTTACACAAGCAACACGGGGATTGTTTTCTTTCACATGTCATCTGGGAGGAGGTTTTTCAGTTTATATCTCCTGGGGTGATGCAGGATCAAGTTGTTGAGCTAGATCATCCTATTACGGTTGCAGAAATTAAACAGACTATAGCTCATTTAAAATTAGGGGTTTCCCCTGGTGAGGATGGTATCACCTACGAATTTCATAAACATTTTTCAGAAGATCTACAGTAAGTGTAATTTTATGTGAGCTATATAATGAAATCTTACAGACAGGACAGACATTTCATCAGTTTACTGCTGCCATTGTTATATTTTTATATAAAAAAGCGTCTAGACAACACTTAGAGAATTGGAGACCAATCAATCTTTTAAATATGGACTATAAACTTTTAGCCTCCATTTTATGTTGTAGGCTTCAGAGTATAGCCTTGACTGTTATACACCCTGCATAAACCTGTTCTATTCCTAATAGGTCAATACAACAGAATCTTGTTTTTTTGAGGGATGTATGTGCATTTGGTAAACAGAAACAACTTTCTGGATATTTAATAGCCTTGGATCAAATCAAAGCATTTGATAAAGTCTTTCATGCTTTTCTTCACCTGGTTTTACAAAAATATGGGGTTCCTGCAAAATTTTGGACCTGGATACAGGTTTTGTATTAAAATGCTATATTGTACCCACTTGTGAATGGGTTATTAGGAAACAGTGTTTATAGTCACGGGGGTGCAGCAGGGCTGCCTTCTTAGCCCACTACTGTATACTTTTATTTTAGATCAGGTGGTACGGATGATTATAAATGATACTGGTATCTGGGGAGTGTCCCCTGCCCTGGATATAGTACCCCAAAAGATTGCAGTTTATGCGGACGATATATGTCTCACTGTTCCGACTGAGGACTCTGTTTTACGTTGCATGACAGTTTTGAACTTATATGCCAAAATTTCAGGGGTGGAAGTCATTTTCACTAAAAGTTCAGGAGTGTATATAGGGGATGGGCTTTTTGTTTCTAATATAGGACAGATTAAGATATCCAAATTCTACTGTTAAATTATTGGGTTGTCACTTTGGTAACAGGGATTTAGCAGCCCTGAATTGGATTGAGAAACTGGAAATTGGGGAGAGAAAAGTGCATCAGTGGAAGTCCTGGGCTTTGTCAAAAAAGAAAAGAATAATGATTATTAAAAAATGTTTTCTACCAATATTTCTTTATATTAGTGCTATTTTTCCGATCCCTCTGAATTTGGAAACAAGAGTTCTGAGTTGTTTTTTTCAAATGGTTTGGAGCAGCCATTTGAACCCCATTAAACAGGATTTTATGTACTTAAGATTGACATAAGGGGGTCTGGGAATGATTCATCCTGTAGTGTTTTATTTTTCCTTTTTTTATATTTTAATTTTGGGATGGAGGAGAAACATCTTTGGTGTGATTGGACATTTTTTTTTGTTTACGCCTTTGCTCCAGAAGTGGGGTTAGGATTTCCCTTGGTTAACTTCTGCCCTACAAGTCCCTAATATTGCCATCCCTGCTTTAAAAAAAATTTACTCTTGGAGCATAATGAAATTTATGTTACAAACCTTAAATAGAAAATCCCTTTATAAAGCAGTAATGGAGCAAAATTTTGCAGTTCCAGTTGACTTTCCAAAATGCTTGCCTACGAAATTGGGGTTTGCACTCTGACTTCTCACTGGTAAAAGGATTCCAGTTGCTATGTGGGTCATTCAGTGGTTAAATTGTCATGGGAAACTCGGGGTAAAAGGGAACCTTAAACACAAATCGGTTTCAGAACGGCAGTGTATTAGACCAGAATGTGGGGGTGTTGAGGAATCTATGGAACATTTTTTTTCTTCTGTGTCCTTTTACTACTGTGTTTTGGCATGAGTTGGTCACTCGTTGGAAGTGGCGACTGGTGTGCAATGTTACATATGAATGTCTTGTTTTAGGGGACTATTCTGTTTTTTCATTGTGATATCATCACAGTACTTTGAAAATTATTTTTGCCTGTATTAAGTTTTATTTACGGCAAGCACAATGTCGCTTTTCTTTGCAGCATGTCAATACCCCTATGTTAGTGTTAATTATACAAACTGAAAAAGCTTTAACGCTATAAAAATAGAAAGAACGGGCAGTCTTAGATCCTAGTCTTTTTCAGTCATATTGAAGGAACATACCATGGATTTAAATATATTTCACTGTCTGTTCCTGTATGGATTTTCTTTAGTTTCAGGAGTATTTCTTCCTATGCTATACAGGTTATTTTATGCTGGATGTATTGGTGGTGGGTTATTTCAGGGGCTCAAGTCTGTTGTTTTTTTTTTTTACTTTGTTTAAAGGGGATTGTGTTTTTCATATGTTTGTATTTTTTTTCCCCATATGGTGATATGTTTGCTTTTCTTTCCTGATGTTGTTGTTTTGCAATAAATAATTCCCCTACTCTTCCTGCAGGGGGCCTTGCTTCCTGTGAGCAGATAGGACCCATTGCAATGGCAGACTCTCAGGTTGGGGAGTTGGCTGGTGTACCTGCAGGAGAACAGATCTCTGCTCTTGCAGGTCCAGCAATGGAGATTGCTTCTACTAGTACTGAGAATGTTAATATTTTGATGGGTTTCAAGGTGGCTGGTATGGAACTTGAGTTAGCTGAACAGGACCTACAGAAAAAGACTGCTTCTATTGCTATTGAGAATGCTAACATGGCTAATGATTCTGATGAGGCTGGTATGGATTTTGAGTTAGCTGAACAGGACTTAGAGAAAAATCTTATGGAACAGAAAAAATGTTTAACTGAGTTACTTTCTTCAGCTGAACATCAATATATGGCCAACGACAGAGACTGGAGGAGGAAAACAAACAAGAGGAAGCATTTGCCTGTGAGCCCAGATGGTAATGTGGGGGAAAAAAACTCAAATACAATATTTTTCTTTGGAATGAATTCTGCTTCTGCTTCGAGTAATTCTACTGACTTACATTCAGCAGACTGGTCTCCGGACTTGCCTTTAAACCCGGCGGGCTGGATTCAAATGGATAATGGTGAATGGCTTCCAGATACATTAATTCCTTTGCCTGGAACAAGTACATCCATGGAAACAGTAGCCACAGTGAGGACAGAACAACCAGCAAGAAATCAAATGGACACCCTGAGAAGATCCCGGATCTGTCCACAGTGCAGCATAGTGTTTCAGCCAACACGGTGATTTCTTCAGAAACTCCACATAATGAGGTAGCACTGGACAAGGAAGTTTCACAGGGGGATCCTGAACTCATTGACTCGCAGATAGCATCAGCACTAGAAGACAATGGTCAGACACCACAGGACAGTTTCTCCTTTGGACAAAACCCTGGTCAGAAACAAAGTTTTTCTAGTTTATTTCATGCTCCCCCAAGAAATGCTAAGTGGCGTTATGCTGTCCAAATTAGATACACAAGTGGATTAGAGGAACCTCCAGACAGATTATTTATTGGGAGAGTTTTAAGAAAAGAATCCTTACAGTTTTCCCCATTGGAGGTGTTCACTTTCTTCCATGCTCCTGGCAAACACAGCTTCAATATAAGCTTTCGGACTCCAGCCCTACTGGATAGTTTTTGGCAAAAATATGCTAGTGTAAAGAATTTTGAAGTATGGTCTCATTTTTATGTTATCCCCTTATCCAAACCCACTGTAAAAATGGTTACCATTTTGTTTAGAAATGAGGGGGTCAATGTTAAAGACATACTGTATTGGTTATAGCAATGATGTGAGGTTCAGGGCTTACCTGACCCAATAATTGATGATGAAGGTTTTTGGAGGGGGAGGTGGTGCTTCAAAATCCAACTAAAAGTTACAGATTCGGGTGTGTAACATCTGCCTAGCTGTGTTTTTGGGGGGAGAGATGGAGGTATCTTATTTTATCCTGTGATGCCCCGCATTTGTTTCAAATGTGGTTCCCTCAGACATGTGAGTAGTAGCTGTGATAAAATCAGATGCAGCATGTGTGGGATGCAAGGACACTCTGGGGCTCATTGCACTTTTCCCCCCAAATGTAGTCTATGTGACGGAGAAGGTCACACCTTTACAAACTGCCCTTGGGCATCACAGAACACCTCGAATGCTGACTTTGCAAAATACAACTTTTATGTCAACACTGCCATACATAAGAACTCTTCAGCTAAAACAACCCCCCCACCTCCCCACGAGCACCATCTCCTTCCCCTCAGTCAGCTAGAAAGATTCCTTCCATGGGGACAAGAAACCCCAGTACTCCTCAGACAGAAGAAACTACTACTAAAACCCCCCATACTGACTCTACAACTCCTTTAGCTGAGCAAGTTTCAGAAGTAGTCACTACTAATTCTAATCCCACTTCTCAAGCTGAAGAGAGCAGTCATTTTGAAAATGAGACAGAAACTCCCCCCACCCCCAAATTACAAGCTTTTCAGTTGGTAACAAATGGGAAAGGGAAAACCAAGCAACCAAAGACCCACCCAAACCAACTCCCCTTGCAGAACCACTATGGTGTTGTGCAGTAGGGTGACACCAAGATGGAAGATCCATCTGATGCCTCCTCTGTTCTGGAAGTCTCTTCTGAAAGTGAGAATCCCTCTATGCCATAACCCCAAATAAAAAAGAAATGCTGGGGTACCAGATCTAAAGCTAAATTTGTTCCATACCATTCCCCATAAAACAAAAGCAACACAAGTCAATAGGACTAGGTTTCAGTTGTGATTGATTTCTCAGGTGCCTCGCTTAACATTAACAACTTAAACAATGAGAAGCGCAGGACAATGACCTTTGCAATATTTAATTCTTGTCAGCTAGATGTAATTTTCTTCCAAGACACTAGGATTCAGCAGTACTCTGAATCACTTAGAGCATCATCTGATTGGAAATGGGGGCCATGCTATTGGTCACTGGGGGTAGAACTGTGCAGTGGGGTGGGTATTGGGTTCTTTGAGCACACTATTAAACCCTTGAAAATGGTAGACATTCATCCAGGGAGAGCCCTATTATTAGATGTGATGCTTAAAAACAGTGTCTACTATCTCATAAAATGCTATACCCCTCAAACAAAAGTGGGTAGGAAGGACCTTTGGAAAGACTTACAATCCTTTTTATTCACATCAAAAATAGTTATTTTTGGTGGAGACTTTAATTGTGGGTGGTTACGTTCTCATAGAAGTGATAAAAGAGAGAAAACCTTCTGTGACATGGTAGCTCTGAAAAACATTATTTCACAAGTAAATTTAAAAGATACCCATGGTTCTCTGTATTCCCAGCCACCCCGCACTTATTATAAAGGGTCATTATCCTCACGCATCAATTTTTTTTTTGTATCTAACACAGTTTCTGTCCAAAACTCAAGAACTCAAGTTATTGCAACTTTTGATCATTGTTTAATTAGTATTCATTTGGGAAATATTCCAGAGGTAGCCTACGGGAAAGGGCAGTGGAGACTCACTATGACTCACTTACACCCTAGTATTCATGATCCCATAGCTGAATTAATAACAGCCAGAAAATCATTTGTATGTCTATATGACAATTTAATACAATGGTGGTGGGATACAAAAAAGATTTTACGGTACGTTTTAAACATTTTTCAAGAGCTGTCCAGTATAAAAGACAAAACTCCTATTTTAATTTACTAATCCAGCTGTAACTTCTTCAAGAAAGAGTGCATTCCATGAGGAATGTTTCTTCAGACATTGCTCAAATTAAAAAAGAGCTTCAGAACATACAGTACAACAGATTTTTGTCCTTAGAAACCAAACAAAAATTCGGAACACAGGGCAAATCTTTCTTAACAAATCCATATGAGAACTGCATTCACAGAAGGCAGAATAAACATATCAAACAATTGATATCTCTGTCAGGTGACGTGGTTTGCTCTAAAATGGGGCTGCTGGCTATAATAGACCAGTACATTCAGACTAAATTTTGCACAAGATGTAATATTCCTGATGAAACAAAAGACTGACTTTAGTGTCTCTCCTTACCCCATATCTCACCCATACAGCAAGCCTTATTAGTTCAGATTATTTCCGCTTTAGAGGTAAATAATGCTATTTCTTCCCTTAAATTAAAAACTGCTCTCAGTGCAGATGGCTTAGCCCTAGAATTTTATAAATGCCTATGGCCACACTTTTCTATGGAATTAGTTCAGGTAATCAACCAATTATTACAAATGTCAGCAATTCCTCCAGATATGAATATTGGTATATTATTCTTCCTTTTTTTAAAAAAATGGGATAAATCCTTACTCGCTAATTGGAGACCCCTTACACTATTAAATGTAGACCTGAAGATTTTAGCTAAAATTCTTAATTCTAGATTAGTCAATGCTATGACAGAGGTTATACACCCCTACCAATTGTATACAATTCCAGGGCATAAAATCATTGACAACTTACTTCTGTTTAGAGAAATACTGAACTCTAGTCATACACTACAAACTCTGGCATATATTCTCAGCAATGGGCCAGGTCAAAGCCTTTGATAATGTCTTTCATGAGTTTTTATGGTCCTGCCTTATGGTTTATGGGATCACAGAACAATTTACTGCTTGGCTTCAGAGTTACTATAAATCATCATCAGTATCACCGTTGTTGCATGGATGGGTAGGAAAAAATAGGAAAATACACAGAGGGGTTAGACAAGGCTGTCTGTTAAGCCCAATGCTATATATTGTAACTTTGGACCCAGTTATTAGGAGGTTAACATTTAGTACATTAGAGGTATCTCAGCTCCAAACCTACTCCCAGTGAAAGTATGTGCTTATGCTGACAATTTAGTGGTTGTTGCTCATAACCAAGCAGATTGTGAACAAGCCCTATACATTCTAGAGAAGTATTCCACCATTACTGGAGCAGAAGTAAATTGTTCCAAAGCTTCTGTTTAATCACAGGGGCCACAGCAAATAAACAAAAATAAAGGATATACCAGTTGTTTTCACACCCCAAAAGTTGTTGGGTGTGTATTTTGGGCCCGGGACATGGCTGAGTTTAATTGGAAACAAAAAATTGAACAAATAAAACCTCAGATCCAATTATGGAATACATGGAACATGGAGAAGTTAAACACATTTATACGATCACAAATCACCTTATTTCCTTTGTTGTTTACATAAGTCAGGTGTTTCCTATACCAAAACAATTAGAAAGTGCACCGTTAGGATTTTTTTCAGTAATATGGGGCAGCTGCCTTGATACTGTTAAAAGAAGTATAACTTACCTTCCCATTAATAAAGGGGGTTTAGGTATGGTCAGTCCTATTAGTTTTCATTTTAGTATTTTCTTTTTTACTAATTTTGTCCCACTTTTGAAAGGACTACGTCCCAGTTGGCCATTTTTCGGTTCTCGACCAAATTCAAGGGGTATTTTTCCAATAGGGAGATTATACTGGCATTACTAAATTTTTTAAAACTCATAAATTCCCAACCTACATTAAATAAAGTTTGGATAAGTTAAAGATGTGGCAGATTAAGAAATATTTTTTTTCACCTGACCAGGAAAGTTTTATATAACTTAATTATGGACACACATTTTTATGTTGATCCCTATGAGGACAGAGCTGCACAAGAAAAGCTTTTGATCTGTCAAATGATCTCTGAGAAAAGAATCCCTGTAAAAATCTGGGATGTGGTATGGTTAGGGGCACACGGAAAATTAAAAATCAAAAATAACTTAAAACATAAGGAGGTAAATAAACATTATTGCCCCAGGCCAGGATGTGACACTACTTTCAAGACCATTTCCCATTTGTATTTTGAGTGTCCTTATGTTGTAGAGGTATGGCAAACAATATGCACAATTTGAAATTGTCTTTCCTTCCAGTATTTAAACTATGATACATTCATACTTGGACTAGTATCTAATCATTGGGCATCCTTTAATAAGAGTAGCTTGTATGTATTTTTTGGGGTTCATTAAATATTGAATTTGGCAGAGTAGGTGCAGATTTTCTTTACAGCAACAATATGTGTCTCCTCAACAGTTAATGAATATGCTTGTAGATGACATCCAAAAGCATAAAAACTATGACTGTGTGGTGTATTCTAGGTTACAATTTCAAGCCTTTTGGGATAAACTTCCCTGAACTTTGGTTTTGTGGTCTCCCTTTTTTTCCATAAAGGGTTATAAAGACTAATTTCTTTGTTTTGGGGGGTTTTCTCCTTTCCTTCCCTGTTTCCTTTTCATGGTAAGTAAAAATGACCTATTGATAACCTAGAAGAAGAAGGGCTAGAATACCCCTTTTTTAGATTAATTTCGCTATATCCCTTCCCATCTCCATTTTCCTCCCCCTTTTTTTTTTATTTTTGTTTTCCTGTAAATGACTGCATCTTATGATTTGTATGTGTTTTTTTTTTTTTGGCAGTTGTAAATATCAGTAGTTTGTAAGGGTATGCCACCCTAATTGCGACATTTCTAAGGTGACATGCATCAATCTTGACAATGGCGCCATGCCACCGTAGAAGAGCCACTGGAAGGGGTCAACCACTTCCCCTGACATGCACCCCCTCCCTGAACTAACTCCAACTTGGAGTTAGAATCCTTTAGTTCAGGGAGTTCAGAGGGTGAATCCCCCCAATGTAAAAAATAGAGCTAAACTGTGTGGCTTCATGCTGACTGCAACTTGCAGTCGACATGGAGCCCGTCACTGTAATGCTGGTCACAATCTTTTTTGTTGCACTGGCATGGTAGAGTCGATTGTAAGTACCTGAACTGCAGATATTTTACTGGTCCCCCTTTTGTTTTCTAGTTGATCTACTCTTATGTTATTTTATTCAATCATATTTCTCAATTAGAACAACTAAAAACATGTGTATATACCTTGTTTTATTTGGTTAAATTTCAGGTCAGCCAAGTGAATTATTTATTGCTATAGATTATTATTACTGGGACATAATTTGTTGTGTAGTTACAACACACAAACCCCCTACTCTCTTAATTGGGGGGGGGCCCTTTTGTTTTTGTTAGTTTTTTGTTAGTTTTTTTAGATGTTATAATTGGGCTTTAAAAAGGTAGTTGAAGGGAAAGTTTATGTGTATGACTGCAATACCTATTTTGAGTTTTTCTTTTGTTTTATGAGCCATACAGTATTTTGTGTGAAGACATCACTGTTTGGTACTACTGTTGAAAAAAAAAAACTTTACCCAATTTTTTTTACTGGGGGGAAGGGGGGTTTCTGTCAGAACTATGGGGGTCCTTTAGGTTCTTTTATGATTTTTTCTTTATATGTGATCTAGACATATGTTGCCTGAAATACTTATTTGGCTTCTTTTTTTATGATTTGTATGATAATTTAATGCGAAGTCAACAAGGTTTTGCATTTATTTTTGTTATTGAAGTTTATAAATAAAAATTCCCCTACTCTTTTCAAAAAGTGCCATGAAATCTTTAACATCCACCTGAACTACCACCAGAACAGGCAGATGGGGCCTCAGTTTAACATCTCATCTGAATGATGTGTTAGGTGTTTGTTAGATGGGGGTTGAGGACGGGGAGTTTTTAAAATGTGGTAAGATGGATTTTTTTTTTGTTACTTATGGCAAGTTAGGTGTGTTAAGATGTTCTCTTTATAAACATGGCTGCCAAAAATCTTCTAAAAAAAAATAATTCTGGTAAGCATGGGTATCTAGATGAAATGCATCCTGGGTGCTGGAAGGGCTCTGGGACTGATGAATGTCACTATGTAAGGCACGGGGCATGGACAATCAGGATGCAGCAAATTACCTACCCATTTCAGAATAGTAAATAAATAATGCACTGCAACTGACCATCAATTTAATTAGCTTGTGATCTAACTAAATACTTTAAGTACTGTAGTGCAAATTGATGCAAAGGCACTTGGATGGAAATGCAAGCGTATTTACACCATGGGTAAGGTTTATGTAATAGTATTTCTTAAAAGATATTGAAGCTATTAGTGAAATGATCCAATGACACAATATAACCCCACTATCTGCTTACTACAGAGTCTGTGGTTGCATTTTATGTCAATAAAAGTATTCGATCATAACCAGTCAACTGTGTTTTACTAAATCCTTTAATGGCTGCTTATTATTATTATGTAGGTACACATATATGTGTGTTTTATATGTGAATGAATTTATTTTAATGAACTGTTGCTTCTCCAGGGACCCCTATGAATAGTAGAATTTGTCTCATTAGAGTTTCCCTGGTGTGGGAAACTTTAAATGTGTAATGGTAAGTGGTTTTATTTTGGCCATAAAAAAAAAATGAACAGATTTTCACATTTTTATAATACTTTTGAACAATTTTCTTACAAGAAATTTAAAAACATAATTCTGATTTTCTGATAAATTCTTCTGATCAATGGAGGAGCATGATCCTGTGGTTTGATTATACATTATAACTGGGAACCAGGAGATACAGGTTCTGCCTATGACATGTGGCATACTTTGCTTATAGTGCTGTTATGTTACAGTGCAACAGTGTGACATAACCTCCATCCCCATTTTGTGCTGACCTCAGTAGCGATGAGAACTGAGCTCTGTGAGTGTGTATTTTATAAGCTCTTACCTTTTATTTATTGGTCCTGCTGTCCTCCCAGAGGACTGTACCTTGCTCTGGGAAAACAGCAGGACCGACAAACATCTGATCAGACGCTTGATAATGCATTGCAGGCTACTGAATCTCCCATTACTGCAGTGAAGCTCTGACATCAGTTGTAGGGGATTCTAGTATATCTGGTTACAGCGTATGTCAGCTTTTGGGTCAGTAGAATCAGCTGCACACAGTCCTTTAATGTGCAGTAAACAGTAAGTATTTTTTTTTTCTTTTTTGCACACAAAATACAGATTGGGACCAGCCCTTTAGTCGGGTGTGGGGCTTTTAGTACTGATTTTTTCTCTTTATTGACTGTACAGCAAAGCTTCCATCAAAGGTCCAGTTCTTGATTCTGAAAGTAGTTTTAATTTATCACTTAAATGTGAATAGATGTGTTTTATACTTATCTAATGCAGTTCTGGGACAAATAAGGATGTTCCAGTTTTATACTTTTATACTCAGAACAGAAAGTATTACTTTGGCACT
This sequence comes from Neoceratodus forsteri, assembly GCA_016271365.2. Classification (NCBI taxonomy): domain Eukaryota; kingdom Metazoa; phylum Chordata; order Ceratodontiformes; family Ceratodontidae; genus Neoceratodus; species Neoceratodus forsteri. Next base: position 828,677,831 of record CM028131.1, read on the forward strand.
GTTGCTAAATTGATGGCAGCAGTTTGAAAGTAATCCATCAAGAGCTCATGTGTCCATGTATTCAACTGGAGATATGTAGCTGCCTGGAAATACTATACAACTAACATTTCTGTCCATCTGTTTGAATTTTCACAAAACATCAGATTCAAATTAAAGTTGGACCTGAATTTTTCTGTAAAATCATGCAAATTGTTATTTTTTGAACTAGAGACAGGCACATGCTTTTAAATTTAGTTGCAATTTTGGACATAAATTTGGATGCAGATTTAAATCCAGTAAGCAAGCAGTTACACATGTGCCTGCCCCTTCTGAAAACTCAGACTGTAACAAAAAGCACTCGTCTGTAGGCTATGATTTGCATGCTTCCAAAATCTGGCAAGGATCTGGAGGAATGTGAGTCACACCACACCATATCACTCCTAAATTGTGATGTCAGAATCTTTATGAAGGTACTGGCCCGAAGACTGCAGGTGCTCCTACCCCAGTTGGTCCATGCAGACCAAATGGGGTTTGTGCAGGGCTGTCAATAATATCATATAAGGCCCTATGCATGATGTAGGTACAGGTATGCAAAATCAGCGTGTACCCTGCCCATGTAGCTGTGCACCCATGGACAGGTGCACCCCTACCAGCATTCAGTAATGCCGGCCACCTGTCCATGGCTCTGCTCCCCCCCCCAGCATACAGGACTCCACATGGTGGCTGGGGGAGGAGTCAAGGTCCTCAGCAGGCATCCAATAGGATGCCCCACCTGAGACCCACAGTGGATCCCTCGCATAGCAGGGCACAGGTCCAGGATAGTGCATGCCTACTGCAGGCATCCTGATCCATGTGGCATAGCCACATCCCCATCTCAGCTCATGGAACTCAGCGTCCTCTCAGTGCACAGACAGACCCCAGCAGTAGACACTGCCCCTGTCCCACAGAATGCACATCCGCATGGCTGCTGTGCCCCAACCCACTCCTGACCATGCTCTCTGCCACTACCCCACACCCCAAGTGGTAGGCAATGTCGAACCCCCCCAGCATCGACAATGCCCCCCCAACAGTCAGTCAGTGAAAGGCACTCACCCTTTCAGCAGCCCCTGCCCCCCCATATGTCCCAGTGGGTTGTGGCAACACAGGGAGGTCCTAGCTAAGGTCTACCACACCTGGTGGGAGGCATCTATGGGAGCATGCACTGGGTTATGCCTGCTCCTGGCTGGCATACCCAGCACCACCCTCTGCACCCATGCGGCCAGCACTACATGGGTTAGTGAATACTGCTAGTGCTGTCATGCCCCTGGAATGCCACCAGTGTGGTGTAGTCCACGAACATGGGGGATCAGGTGTGTTGGGTCCTCATGCCCCCCAGTTGTGCATCCCACATGGGGGCACAATGGGTGTGGGGTGGAAACACACCCAAGTTACGTGGTGCATAGCCACTCTGCAACTTCATGCATAGGGCCCATTAATATGAGAAGACTTCTTAATGTCATACAGTGGGGGGTAACCATCATCCAGGACAAGTGGTGGTGCTGTCCATGGATACGTAAAAATAATTTGACCACATAGAAAGGCCCTACCTCTTCGAGGTACTAAAAAAATTCAGATTAGGGGACAGCTATATAGATATGGTCAAAATGCTTTATAAGAAATCAAAGACCCAGGTATTGGTCAATGGCGGGGCTCTCTGATATATTTGAATTGCACAGGGGAACTAGGCAGGGGTAACCTTTGTCCCCCCCACTCTTTGACTTGGCTGTTGAGCTGCTGGCCATTCACATCAGAGCTGACACTAGGATTCAGGGGGTGTGGGGTGAATCAGGAATGCACCACAAATTGACCCTATAAGTGGATGATTTGCTGCTGTTCACCACACATCAGGACTCTACCATCCCAGCTCTACTAGAGGTAGTACAGGAGTTTGCAGAATTCTCTGAGTATAAGCTCAGTCTTTCCAAGTCAGAAATGTTTAGGATTATATAAAAACATAGAAACATAATTTGACAGCAGATAAGGACTGCTTGGCCCACCTAGTCTGCCCATTTCCCTACCTGATGGATAAGCTGCAGATTCTAGTTAACCAACAGCTTGCAGGCCTGAGGGGTAAAAGGAATAGCAATACAAGGGGATTTAAGGTGGTGGAGAACAATTTCACCTATCTGGGGATCAAGGTAGATAAGGACCTGGTGGGATTGTACGAGATCAATTATGGGCCCCTGTAACAAACACTTAAAGTAGATATGAAAAGGTGGAGAGCACTCCCTATTTCATGGCTGGGCATCATTAACCTCCTTAAAATGAATATATTACCCAGAATGTTATATTTAATGCAGATGCTGCCAATGGGATTGACAAACAGGGACTATAAAGATATGGAGAAGTAATTTGCAAGGTTCATCTGGCAGAATTGCAGACCTGGAATGAGTCTATTAAGATTAAAGGGCAGGATGGAAAAGGGGGGAGGGTTAATTTCCCAGATATGAAAGGATATGCATCAGTTGTGCAGAGTGTATATATTTAGGACTGGGTACACAGTGGGTCAGAAGCGGGATGGATACATTTAGAGGGGGAAGTTGCGCAAGTCTGTTTGACAGCATCTTGATTCGGGAGGCAAAAGGGCATACCATAGGCTGCAGAATAGAAACCCACTAGTGGAATGGACACTGGAAGCATGGGAACAGGCCAAGAAGAGAAAAAGAGCAGAGATAGAGGTTACAGGGCTGGTGGTAGGGAACCCAGCCTTTTTGCCAGAGCTTGAGGGAGTGGGGTTTGAGCTATGAGAACTGGAAGGAGTGCGCTGCCTCTGAGATTTAGTGGGGGGGGTGGCTATGAACCTTTGAGGAGTTAAGGGAGAGGTACAGCATCCCGGCCATGCATAGATACCAATACTTTCAGATAAGGGCCTTCAACATAGCTAGAACTGGTCAGGATGAGCTTACCAACATATTGGAGCCTTTAGAGGAACTGGTATGGACTGTGCAGAATAACCTCAAGGGCCTCATTGCTCATGCAGTAAGGCAGGATAGAGATTTGTTTCCAGATAGATCTTTAAGGGTTAAGGGATTGTGGGAAAGGGATTTGGGAATCCTCCTCACAGAGGAGAATTAGGTCCTGGTCCTCCAGACCCATATGGGATTACTGATGTGCAATAAATTTAAGGAGCCCCAATTCAAATTCCTGCACAGGTTGTACTGCCCTTCAGTGGTGGTTAATAAGTTCCATCCAGCGGTCTCACTGATGTGTTGGAGATGTAAGGTAGTAAGGGGTACATACATTCATTACTTCTGGGGGTGTGGAGAATTGCAACCCTTCTGGTCAGAGATAGCTCAAGAAGTATCAGGAGCCATGCAAATATTGATGGCAGACACTGCAGTCTCCCTCTTGTTTGGGATGGAGGTCTTGAGAGAAGAGGAATGAGAGGTATACCCCAGAACGGTAAGGGTTCTCCTAACAACGGCGAGACAATGTATACAAAATACACGGGTCTTCCACGTCAAGCCATCACTGGGATAATAGAAAACACTGGTAATCAATAATTTGGTACTGGAAAGGCTGACATACAGTACCAAAGATATGGTAAGGAGGAGTTATTCCTGAACAAATGGGGGGACGTACATAAATTCACTGCCTGTAGGGGAGGTAATGGCTCTGAGACAAGGAATAACCTGAACTCCCTGGGTTACACTCTTGCTTAGGAACAAGAGATAAGAGGATTATCTCCCTGGAACTGCAGAGAAGGGCTGTAGAGATACCTGTGAGCTGAAGAGAGGACCTGAGGCGGATTTGGAGTCTCTGTGGTGGCTCACAGGTAGGAGTTATGCACACAAAATAATGCAGTGAAGGAAACATATCTGCAAAGATATCTCATGCATTATGAAATGAGTTAGTTAGGGTCCTGAGAATGGGAGATACCCCAAGGGAACAACATGGCCTACATCACCATCGATCAGTGTCATAAGGGGATAGAGGAAGGTCAGAGGGAAATATCACACACACACACAACAATATGATAACAAAGTATAATTGTATACTAGATGCTAGACAGATACATGGATCATGGCCATAGGTTTGTAGATAGTTTGTGGGGATTTTAGTATAATACATGAATCCAGGAAAATGTCTCAGTTTAACGTAGATCATTTCCCAATATCTATTAGTAATGCTGATTGGACACCCATTACTCACCTCCCCTCAATAGACTAGGCACTCAATTCTTTTATCCTTACCTTTAAAAACATTATCAACAGCCATGTTCCACTTACTAGACATAGATCTAAGGGTATTAAGGCAGCCTGACACTCTACTGAAATCAGGACCCTCATGAAGAGTCGTGATGCAGCCTGGAAGACCTATAAACTCAGCCTCCTTCATTCTGATTGGCTATATTATTGACAGCTGAGAAATAAGTGTAAAAATAGGGTACAGGATGCTAAATGTACCTATCTCTGCTCATTTCAGACTGAGAATCTCAGCAAGCCCAAAGCATTCTGGAAACATATCAATTCCTTGACCAAAGGTAAATCGACCCAATGTCCAAGCTCCATATCATCCGGTGGCCACCTCCTTCAAGATCCCCCGTCCATTGCAGAAGGAATTACTCAGCTCCTCACTGACCTTGATAGGTACACAGCTCACCTACTGACAGTCTCAGATTTCTCTATCCCTACTCAGCATCACGCCGCTCTTGGCTCCCAACCCCCTTTCCACCCAAAAAAAGCCACTAGAAGAGAAGTCCTCAGGCTGTTATCAAATCTCAAGTCAGAGATATCCCCTGGCCATGACACATTTGACCCAGGTTTCTCAAACTAGGGGCAGCAGCACTCGCCACACCTGTCTGTGATCTTCTAAATAGATCCATCCTCTCTGGTGATGTGCCAAGTCTTTGGGAAGTGGCTGTGGTGGTCCCCTTCCATAAGGGGGGGACCCACGCTGTGGAAAATTATAGGCCTATTTCAATTCTCTGCCCACTGGCTAAGATCCTGGAGTGGATTCTGCACATTCAGCTACAGTTCTACCTAGACTTACATCATCTTCTCACAGACTGCTGGCATGGCTTCAGGAAAGCCCATAGTACTACCAGAGCTCTTGTCAAAGTCTCGACTGACATTCTTAATGCAAGTGATGCTGGTCTTCTAACTGATGGAGTATTCATCGACTTGACTAAGGCCTTCAATCTAGTCAACCACCGCCTTCTCCTTGGGAAATTGCATTAATTAGGCCTAGATCGCTTAGCACTCCACATGGTTCCATGACTACCTCACTGGAAGATCGCAAAGGGTAAAATGGTCTGGTTCACTCTCCTCTTCAAGGCCTATCTCATACAAAGTACCTCAAGGTTCTATTCTTGGCCCAATACTATTCTCGCTTTTTATCAACAAGCTCCCCAACTTCTGTGGCGGTGCATCGTGCAATAATGTTATGATGATGCAATCTTATATCACTCATCTAACAATATAGACTGGCTTAACCAAAGCCTTAACTCTGATTTCTTTGAGCTTGAGATCTAAATATGAAAAAAACCAAAGCTATGCTTTCCATAACCAGTCCCCTGAACCTACCAAACAGCTCCAGATCAGTACACAGTCAGGAGACCCCACAGAGGTGGTTAGTACTTTTAAATACCTTGGGGTTCACTTAGATGCCTCCTTCTCAATGGCACATCATGCAACTCAGCTTACCAAAATGGTAAACCAAAAGCTTGGGTTATTATACCGTCTTCACCCCCTTTTATCCAACGCTGCCTGTAAAAAGATTGCGTCAACATCCCTTCTCCGTATTTTGTTCTATGGTGCCCCTCTACTACTCTCTTCCCAATCCTCTTCCCTTACACAGGTTCGGCAACTCTATCATAGGATTGGACATTTTGCCCTTGGAGCGGACTCCAGAAAACACCACTGTGAGGCGCTGTATTCTCTTCAATGGCCTACCTATGACTTAAGGTTACAGTTTCACATGTTATGCCTTGCATTCAAACTTACCAAGCTCTTTAATCCCCCTTGCTTAAGGGGAATCATTTACAAACAAGCACCCATGCCCATGCTTAGATCTACTTCCTTACCCTTATTGGTAATACAGAAGATGCAACGCCTATCGGGTAAGCGCTCATTCGCCTTCTCAGCTCCCTCTGCTTGGAATTCCCTCCCCCCAACTTACTCTCCTGCCCCATCCTATCCTCCTTCAAAAGTGATCTTACCTCTTTCCTACTAAATCTCCTCCTCTGCAATTGCTTTAAATGACCCTTATAGCGTTGTTAATGCCTAGTCTATGTTACTCTGATAGATGTATCTTGTAATCTACCTGCTCTCGTGTTCCTGCTATGTATATATTGTATAATATTAGTTATCCTGTTCATTTATATATGCTTAATGCCTGATCTGTTTTAATTTACTAACCTGGCTTTCCACTGTAATAATTTTTGCAACATTGTTAAATCTCTCTATATCCTGTATATTATTATTGTATTTATCTATTGCACTGTGTTCACTATTGACACCCGGGTCGTCACTGAAAAAGAGACTGCATGGTTTCAGTGGACTTACCCAGTTACCAAAATTCTAATAAATAAATCAATCAATAAATAAATAGATAAAGGGTTGTTTTAAAAGTTACAAAAGAACAGACAATGCCTAACTTGCTTTCAGTCTGTAATAGTATGAAATGTGAGAGTGGTTTCCTTGGAACTTGGAAAAGGCACTTTCTACTGTCTAATCTGATTTGGTGTTTGAAATTAACCTGAATAAAGGATACTGATACTAAAAAAAAGCAACAGAAGAAATCCATTTGCACAACATTGGTCAACAGAGCTGTGCATCTCAGTGTCAGTGAGGTTCTGCTTCTACTTTTATATTCAACACAAATTTTACAGCTAGAAGGACCAAAACATGAAATGGGAAAGTGACACACTTGCAGTCATGAGGTAAGACAATGTTAACTTCAGCAGGATTTGAACCTGGTGGTATTTCCTAGACTTTTGCTTCATAGTGTTGTACTCCAGTGGGTAAATTGGAAATGTTTTGAAGTGGGAACTCTCATCTTTAGACTTTCAGGGGGGGGTCATCTTTCATGCTTCTACAACAGTTCATGCAGTAAGGTGACAGAGTGGCATGGACACTCATTCAGTTTTGTGAGGAGGGAAAGCTAAATTCCTGCAAGTTCCTATGACGTGCTCTAGCCATTAGACCATACTGCTTTGACTGGAGCCATGAAGAAAGGAAGGAGTGTTTTGACAGTGGAAACTCATTTACTGCACAGGCAGACTGATTTTCAAAAGTGTGCAGGTGCTAGTGAGGGACTACAGGCACTCAAATAGTTGTGCAGGGCTTATGAAAATCAGTCTTCGAGTCAAAAGACCACTGGGTTGGAAAAAGAATATATTTTGTTTTCTAATTAAGCTGTCAGTCTAAAAAGTATAATATTCTCGCGGCACAAGAAGTGTAATGTGGTACCGTTTAAATAAAATTTCTATCTCCCAGATGTTCTCATCTTCCATATACAGTAACAAGAATGAGCATAGCTCAACAGAAGATATAAGGACAATTTAAATATTTCAAAACGTTAGTTTCTAACAAGTATATATAATATATCCTACCATTATTAAAAGATGGCAATGGCACCAATAATCAGTCTTTCTTTCTTTCTTTCTTTCTTTCTTTCTTTCTTTCTTTCTTTCTTTCTTTCTTTCTTTCTTTCTTTCTTTCTTTCTTTCCCTGCCTTCCTGCCTTCCTACCCCTCCATTTCAGCTTGTCCTTGCCATTCTTCCCTATCCTCTGTAACTCTTATTTATTTTGCATCAGCCTGTAGCTATGCTTCAAGTGCCATGTTCCTGTTTTGCTCTTGCCTTTCCATGGCTTACCTACTCAGTGTTGGGCATTCCACAGGGACAGCTGAAAGGGAAATAAAAATATGTCTGCAAAAGAAGAAGACAGCTCCAAACACAACCATGTCAAAGACCAGGCTAATGCCAAAAATATGGGAATATGCAATTATCCCGGTAAGTTTTGGGTATGTTGCAAGGAGGGATCTGTGGGCATGGTTCCCCTTCCCCTCCTAAAAAAAACAAGCTAAACCGTAGTTCTAATTGGCATCCATATTAGTTGCTTTATAGGACTGGCTTGCTTAAAGATAACTTTTGTTCTTCCAAAATCATGGAGCAGGAAAGCAGAAACAGAATCTGCAAACAGCATGGTCTAGAACTGCAGTTTAAGTATGGATTTGAGGACAGGGAGATTAGGTTCAAATCTTACCAGAGAAACTGTCGCGATGTGACCTTTACCACTCACATAAACCTCTATGTGCCTTAGGTTTTCCAGCTGCAAAACTGGACAAAACAAGACTCCACAGAAAACAAGATATTGCATTACAGCTTAGCTCTCCTGGGCAAATAAATGCAAAACAAAAGGGGCCCTATATTCAGAGCAGGACACATGTGCAGCCTGTTGTACTGGACTTGTGACAGTGCATGGCTAGCTCTGAGCAATATTCAGCAGGTAAGTATGCACTGAGAGAGCATGCTAACTAACTAGATATATGAAGCCATGTTGATAATAATGCTATGTGAAAGTGTGCTGCACTGACACAGACCAAGGCAGCATATGCCCCACAGGAGGCAGTGCTGCCCAAAATGGGATAGTGCCAAGGCTCTTTTGGGTCATATTCAGCCCAATCGTGTAAATGAGTTCATTGGGAATGCAAGGCACTAAGGTGCCATATGCATGCCCATTAAGGGAGCATTCATATGTGTATAGATCACCTGCTAGTGCGCATGCTGGAAAGAAAACAGAGGAGTTCCTGGCAATCTAGTAGTCCCTGCAATCACCCCTGTAGTACTTAATGTGAAACATCCCTGGTAGTCTAGTGTTCCCCTCTCCCCACAATCGCCCCAGTAGTATGTAACCTGAAGGAACCCTGGTAGTCTAGGGGTCCTCCTCCCTTGGATCGCCCCAGTAGTGCACAATGCGAAAGATGTCTGGTAGTCTAGTGGTCCACCCTCCACCCAGTCTCCCCCATGTCATCTATATAATTATGATCTTGAGCCACTCCTTTTCTCAATATTCCTAAATGAACTCTCAGCAGTCTGCACCTCTACCTCCATCCATATGTATGCAGACAATACCATTCTGTTTGCAACAAGACAGTCTCCCTGTGATGTAGCAACCATTCTCCAGCAGGACTTCAACAACATTCACCTATGGCTAAGCTCACATCAGCTCTATCTCAATGCCAAGAAGACAGTCTCCATGAACTTCACCACTAGGCAGAGACTCTCAAGGCTTCAGTCCTTGCCCTCTTTCCACACTGTTGATGGTACTATACTGGAGAACAACTCCTCCTTCAGATACCTCGGTATCTGGCTGGACTAACACCTAAATTCCTCTGATCATGTTGATGCCATCCTGAAAAAACTGTGCCCTAATCTAGGCGCCCTATACAGGAACCGCAGTAGTCTATCACTACTGGTTAGGCATGAACTACTGTGATGTAGTGTACAATGCTGCACCCAGGTCCTCCCTAACCAGATTGGACACCCTCTTCAATTCCTTCTGTCGGTTTGCTCTGGACTCTCCTCCCCTCACTCATCACTGTGAACTCTACCACTCTCTGGCCTTCCCATCGCTTACAAATAGACGTAGTGTACACAATGCCAAATTCATCTATAATTTCTGGTTTGGCTCACTCCCCCACTACCTATCTTCCTCTCTCGCCACCCCTCCATCCCCTCCCACTCCCTTAGATCCTCAGACATTCATATGTAGTCTGTCCCCAGCCAAACAACAACAGTGGTAGGCCAGGCTGCACTTTCTCACCCCTTTCCCAAGCTGTGGAATACTCTACCCTGCCATACAAGACATTCTTCCTCTCCCTACTCTGTCTCCTTTGCCCTTCAAAACTACTTCTCCCTAAACTGCAATTGCACTTAGATACTCCAACCTCACCCCTCCCACTTGTTAAACTAATGCTTGACAATTATCTTATGGTACCCATCACACTTGCAACCACTGTTTTACAACCTAAATTGTTCCATAAGAGAGTTGTAACTCACTGCTTTGTTTGTTTATTGTAAAAGTTTATGCATGGTACCACCTCAGTGGTGTACCCAGTTGTGTTATTCCATGTCTGCTATTTGCCAACGACGTTACTGCAAACTGTACACTTGTCATCCAACTTGTAATCTATGTATTGTACAATTTAAACTTTGTATGTTATGTATATTCCTACTGCCTCTACCTCAGGATGCACAGTGAGACAAGCAATTTATTTGTTCAGTGTGCCCTTCCTGGTGAAACGTTTCAATAAATAAATAAATAAATAATGCACATGCCTGGTAGGATTGCACCACACCACCACCAAGCACCAAAGCCCCTCCATCTGTTGCCACCCCGCATTGCCCACTTGCTGAGAGCCACCACCCCATATATGACTGCACTGTGTGACTGAGATAACAGATGGATGAGAGGTGAGTAGAGGTCTGTGCTAGCCACCAATCTGCATTGTAGTAAGTTGTGAGTTGTGACCGGGATGAGGGATTATGAGAGGTGGGGGTGCTTGTCAGCTGGTGGGTAGGGGTGGCAAATGCACAGGGGGGGCTTCAACACTTAGTGGGGGTGCATTAGCCCACAATGGATATAGATTATACAGGGAACATGGGGAGATCAGGGGATGGTGGAGCACTACACTACCAGGGATCTTTCATGTTAGGTATAATAGGGATGATACAGGAACCATGAGACTGCCAGGGATCCTTCATGTTATGTACTATAGGGGTGATCAGGGGAGGTGGACCACTAAACTACCAGGAAGCTTTCATGTTCTATACTATGGGTGAGGTCGAGGGCAGCAGGATTACTAGACATAGAGGTGAACAGCTGAAGTACAGACGGCCTGTCTTCAGGGGTGCGGGCGCAGCCTTGTGTTGTGATTAGATAGAGTTTTTGGAGATGGTAAACAGTGCCACCCTGGAGATTTTTTATCACTGCCACAAACCTTTGAATATACTGCTGCACCATTATGCAGAAGGGACGACCTCATTTGCATAGGCACAGTGGTACGGTTAGCACAATAGAACTGCTGAATTTGGGCAGCACTCCAGGGACTCTTAATATGGCCCATCTTAAGCACCATACAAACCCAGGTTAGCACCCATGCTAACCCATGAATAGTGTTTGCAAGACAAATATCTATCAAGCTCATCACATGGTTGTTAGTTGAAGAGCTTTGTTACTAACAATTTCTGGCCATTGAGCATTCGTTGCAAACCCTGATTGACAAATGTGTGCATGATTCGAATTTTTATGTCTTGAATGTGATATACTGTACATTAAAGAGCATAGCCCAGATTTGCAAAACAACTGCAAAGTGTTGTACTTTGGCAGAATTTGTGCAGATTTTTTTCTGTCAGTATCGATGCGTGTGAAGCCAAATTTCAGAGAACCACTGCATTGCAGCGTTTCTGGGCACTGTCTTCACATTTTAAAACCATCTTCCTGTAGATGGCTGAAACATGGCCATATGGTACTGTAGATGGAAAGAAAAGCCTGCCATCAGACAAGGCTGTATAGTCTTTGTAATGCTCCATACTGGCACAAAAGATAATACAACCAATATTTTGTGTGCTGCTCTAGTATTAAGCTTTTCAAAATCTGTCCACAGACGTACAGGAGAGAATGCATGACTCAGCTCCAAATAGCTTGTCCACCAGACCACTGAGCCTGTATCAGTTTACTGCCATCACAGATATGAGGTCAGGGTACTATTATGCTATTTTGCTAATATTTTCTCTCATGCACTTACTTCCTTTAAATATTGATTTATTATTCCACCCCATAGCACCACAGATCATCACCTCTGGTGACATTTGGGCTTAAGTGAAAAATGAGGGGGTTCAGGATTCAAGCACACAACTCTCGGATCACAGTCCTATGCCATAACCACTTGGCTGTGCTGGCTGCTGAGTTTTGGATCACTGGTAGGTCCCAGAAGGTGGTGTGAGTTGGATGCAGACTCTCATGTATGAATGAAGTTATCAGTTGGGGTCCACAGGGGTCAGTGCTGGGCCCAGTGTTTTTAATGTGTTCATTAATGACATCGGGAATAGCATTAAAGGCAAGTTCTGCCTCTTTGTGGATATCACCAAGCTCTGTGGGAGTGTGACACAGATGAAAGGGTACAGGACCAAAAAGAGGATCTTTTGAAGCTGGAAAGGTGGTCTGGTGTCTGTCAGCTGGGGTTCAATGCTAAAAAGTGCAAGTTCATGCCCATAGGAGGAAAGAACCTGAGGACAGAGTACAGCAGGGTGGTAGGCCAATGCTTCAGAGGAAGAAAAGGACCTGGGGATAGCCATTGCTTGCAATCTAAAGCAGACCATGCTGTGCTGAAAGGCAGCAGCCAAGGCTAACAGAATTCTGGGCTATATTGTTAGAGAGTGTACGAGCAGAATGGAGGATGTTATCCTTCCACTGTACAGCTCTTTGGTGTGGCTACATCTGGAGTATGGTGTGCAATCCTGCAGTCCCTACCTAAGGAAGGATATCAACCAGCTTAAGGCAGTGCAGAGCAGGATAACAAAGATGGCTCAGGGACAGCAGGACAGGGCATATGAGGACAGACTGAGAGAACTCAATATTTAATCACTCGAAGAGAGGAGTAAGGGAGAGGACATGATTGCAAACTTAAAGTATCTGAAAGGTAAAAACAAGTTGGATATCGAGGACCTTTTCTTAGTGAAAATATGACCACAAGGGGGCACTGTTACAAAGTGATGAGGGGAAGGTTCAAAAAGAAGGTCAGGAAACACTCCTTTACAGAGTGGGTAGTGTCAGGGTAAAATGAGCTCACATCTGAGGTCGTCAATCAAAACGTGGTGGGGAGAGGCTCAAGAAGGGTGATAAAGGATGAAAGAAGGGTCAGGGTTGGCATGGAGGGGGACCTCACTGTAATCTCTGGATAAAGGGCCCCACAATCGAGCATTCTCAACAGACCAAACAACCTTCTTCTTGCTAATTTGTATGTTTGTATGTATGTTCCTATGTGTTTTTTTAGTTCTGCAGACATGTAATATGTTTGTCAGCTGACCATGGGTTAGTCCTGATTATCAACCAACTCTGGGTCAGTTCTGCATGTTAACTGACCCACAAACAGTGCAGGCACTATATTGATCAGGTATTAGCTATCAGAAGAACAATCTCACAGTGGGGGGGGGTGACTCCTTAGACATCTCCAGTTTGGCATTATGTGAGGGAAACAGAAACTGTTCTTTCCTTCTTCATGGTATGTGCTTAATTTTGGTTTCCTAATTAACTCCTGAGAATTACTGGTCTTGGTCCATCGTGCCTTGTTCTTCTGAGCCCTTTTAAAGTGAGTCTCCTGGTGATACAGCAGACATTGCTTTGAAGCCCATAACCACCAGTTGCATAGTTTATAACCCTGAACAAATCACCCCTCCACCCTTTGCACTAGTGACACATCTGGCAATAACCATTGGATCAGTGTGTCTTTCTCAGCCAAATATTTTAAAATAAAATTCATTTAATGTACTTACGCGGCTTAGTGTAGTGATGTGCTTATGCAACTTGATGAATAAACCTTTGAGGCCATTTGCCTTTGGTTCCTTGGGGAATACCACTCTGTAGGGATGCCAAAGGCAAGAAACCCCATAGGAGGGTTCCACCCCTAGAACTGCCATGGGAAGTCTTCCCTTAGACTAAAGTTACCTTAGGAAGGAGCCCTGAGGAGAGAGGTGAGCCACTGGAGGAGGAGGGGAGAATAGTGGGGTAAAGAAAAAAATGCTTCTGAGTGAAGCAGGAAGAGCTGACTTTAAATAGTTCAGGAAAGAGGCCTGGCTGGTTGCTCAGCCTATTGAACTACAGACCCAGCCTTTCAATTCAATGTTCTTACACAACTTAGTGTAGTGATGTGCCTATGCAACTTGATGAATAAACCTTTGTGGCTGTTCACCTCTCGTTCCTCAGTGAAGACCACCCTACACGGATGCTGAAGGCAAGGAGCCCCGTAGGAGGGTTATAAACCTAGAGGTGCCATGGGAAGGATTCCCTTAGGCTAAAGGTACCTTAGAAAGGATCCCGGAAAAGAATGAAAAACAGAAAGCATTGCAGAAGGTAACAAGCAAGTATTGTGTATTTAGGACCTTAACCTAGGCCAGCAGGAGAGAACAGGTAATGAGAGGCAGAAGACAATAAGTAATGTATAGCAACCATCACATAGGTCTGAAGATTAAATAGAATGAGGGTATGATTTCCTAAGGAGAGAGGGATTGGCAAGGAGGGCCACCCTCCATCTTCATCCAACAGCAAAACACCTACCAAAGAAATCTAGGAATAGCTACAGTACTGAAATCTAACCAGGTAATCTACCTAAGCAACCTAGGTATAGCTACTAAAATCGAACTAGGTATTATGACCTTTGACACAGAGGAGAAAAAAAAATTCTTTAAGGAGGAAACTTCTGGAGATTGAAGCCTAGGTTGCCTTCCCTCCAGGCTTTGGGATATTTTGTTTAGTGCTGGCTCCAATGATGCAGTTTAGAATGCCAATCCAAGGGGTGGAAAATATTTCAATTTGGGGGAAAAACTTTAACTGTATCCTTCTAACAGGGACACCTTGAAAGGTTACAAGTGAACTCTGAAACAATGGGGTACTCTGCATGTGGTACCAAGCTCCAAGGCAAGAAGAGGAGAGTGATAATCGCTGAGGCAGTCATCTGGCCTTCTGATCTAAGAGCAAACTAGGTGAACCAGAGGCAGTTGTAGGGAGAATAGCTGAGAAAGTGCCTCCGAACCAGCTGGGTTAGCTTAAAGGGCACCACCATTGAGGGACCCACCTCTCGCAGCTGAAGTCTTAAATTCATCATCAGGAGGTGCCACCAATATGTCTGCACAGCTGAAGTTCCACCCAGAGTGAGGACATTCTCACTATGAGCCAGATAAGAAGGACTCCACCCTGAGTATCACATGCTGAAGATGCAGACTTCTTGGGTACAGAGCAAGACCATTGGCTGCAGGGCGGACCCTGAGCCATAGAAATTAATGGTCATGGCTGGCAAGTTTCCAGTTTATGAATGAGAGGATAAATTTAACTGTAAAGTATTTGTGGACCCACACATAGGTCATACTGAAGCATTAGGAGACCCTCACATAGGTCATACACTATTTGTGGAGTATATTGAAAAGTATCCTTCACGTAGGTCAGGATAAACAATCATCAGACACCTAATGTTAGGGAAAGCAAGCCAACCAAGTCCATCATAGAAGCCAAATTAGTGGTGACAATAAAATATTCCTTTGAATGAGCATAAGGTTAACTGAGAAGAGCTAGATGGGAAGAGGCTGGGTAAAGTCAGTGGCTGTAGGGTAGGCAGTGGGATGTCAGGTGAAGCCAGTGGCTGGAGGTGCAGTAGTAGCAGCATTTGATAAAGTAGCAGCATTTGCAGAAGCAGTATAATGTGATAGGTGGTAGGAGGCTTGGTGAAGCCAGTGCCAGTAGGTTAGTTAATAGGAGCAAATGCCAGTAATGAATAGATGAAGTTTAGGTAACTGAATTGATGTGATTTATGCATGAATACCATAAAAGCCATTTAGGCTGCAAAGGAGCAGAGCAAAATACATACAACTTACATGATAGCATGCTCCCACCACCTGGAGTACAGTGCCTCACTGTGACATCACAGAACCCTGCTTTGGGAATAACAGGGAAGCCACAAGCTGAGCATCATGAAACCAGACAGCTAGTTTAAATGACTGAAAGTTTCAGTATGGGTAATAGTCAGAAATGGACTGCTGTGGTTTTAGTAAAAGTATGGTTTGGTAAAGTATGAAATAGCAACAAATGAGTCTGAATAAGACAATCGTAGGAATGAAGGGTAAATGAAGTAGGCCATAATATAACCAGAAGCAGCCAGAGGAATGAGAGAAAGAGTTATAGCTGATAAGGGGAGCCAGTACTAAGTGAAGCAAGTGCAAACAATTAAGGTGATGTGCAGAAAAATTGCTACAGCATGAAGACAGCAGTGGAACTGAGAGCACACAGGAAACAATTACAGAATCCCGAGGGATAGCTTAAGGTAAGGAAACAACAATATGCAAGCCTGAAAGCACTAACAAGCAATGTACACACAGGGCATTAGAAAACTAGAAAAGCCCAAAAAGAAACAAACAAAAGCAAATACAAGCACAGTAGCTGGAAGGAACAAAAATAAACAACAGACAGAAGTAAAGACAGACAGCAGCCAGAGGCAAAGGTAAAATACTGACTTGGAAGCAGGAGGAACAGGAAACAGGCAGAGATTCCAGCACAAGCCAGCAGAAATCCAAACAAAATGAAAAGCAGGAACAAAAACACAACAGAAAGGGGGGGGCTGAGAGAGGTTGGGACCAGAGAGACAGAGAGAGGTCAGACAGAGCCTTCTGTGGCAAAGAAAACAAGCATTTGTCAATGCTGAATATTTGCTTGCTGGCATTGGCATTGGTAGTGTAGAAGTTACAGAGCTGCATAATAGGAATGGCAGTGAAGTATTGAACTGAAGCCAACCCCACCACCACCCTGCAGAGAGTGACAGGCATTGGGGTGTGCCTTTGGGTCATCAGGCATAACGGACATGCCATTTCACCACACCCTACCCTGCAGACACTGACAAGTGTCACAGTGTGCTTTGAGGTCTTTGGCCCTTATGTGCACCCCATTCCATCAGGAAATACAGTGAGATTGGTGCGGTATAGGAGAATGGGGTGAACTTTGGGGCCGAAGAGTCCAAGGCATACCTCGATGCCTCTCACTGGCTGCAAGGTGTGGAATGGTGTGAGCATTACAGGCAAGAATCCCAAGTCACACCCCTGATGCCTGTCATTCTCTACAGGGTGGGGCATTATGGTTGGAAACCCTAACACCTCAGGCATTCATTGGTATTTTCACTCCAAATTTTCAACATGGTTTTATCGTGACCCCCACCTCATGAACAGTGGCAGTATCAGTTTGTTAGCCGAAAGCTGCTTACGCACAGCGACTACAGCACTTAGCACCACAGCTGCAAAAACACATTCCGAACAGGATGTGAAAAATGACAGCTGTACTGTTCATGGGAGGTGTAAAAATGGCAATGTTGCAAATCTGCGGTAAAAATATTAAAAACTGGTGAAGTCGGCGTGCATAGAAGCGTCAACGCATACCCAGTAATGTAATTAGTTTGGGGATTTTTATACAGATTGTCAACATAGCCATTTTAAGACCTCTGCTCATGAGCAGTGTCACTGTGATTTTTGTAATGTGTCCCATACATTGATTTCGTACACCGACTGCGCCATTGTGCGCTACATGGGCGGAAACACGTTTTGGGCAATATGTGAAAAATGACAGCTGTACTGCTCATAAGGAAGTGTAATAAAATGGCAATGTTGAAAATCTGGAGTGAAAATATTAAAAATTCACAAACTTACGAGCATGCATAGGAACTGCGTAACGCATGCTCGTAAAACAGTCATTTTTAGGAATTGTTTCATCCAATGTTCAACATAGCCATTTTAATACCTCTGCTCATGAACAGTGTCACTGTGATTTTCTTAATGTGTCTCATACATTGATTTCACACACCGACTGCGCCATTGTGCGCTACATGGGCAGAAACACATTTTGGGCAGGATGTGAAAAATTACAGCTGTACTACTCATAAGGAGGTGTGGTAAAATGGCAATGTTGAAAATCTGGAGTGAAAATATTGAAAATTCGTGAACTTACAAGCGTGCGTAGGAACTGAGCAAAGCACGCTCATAAAACAGTCATTTTTAGGAATTTTTCCACCAAATTTTCAACATAGGCTTTTTCAGAGCCCACCTTATGAACAGTGGCAGTGTCATTTCATTACTCGGTCCCAAAAGGTGATTTCACGCAGTGACTGTGAAATCACCCTTTGGGCCCGATTAATGCCATGGCAGTGAGGGCATTCATGAGAAGGGGTCCCAAAAACCCCATGTTGAAAATTTGGTGCAAAAATTCCAAAAAATGCCTGAGATATGCAGCAAAGTTGAAAAAACCCTATCTACCCCATTATACAACTTACCGGCATTTCCTCAGTGTGGTCGGCTTTGAAAAGAGTGCAGACGTGTTCCGGTCCACCAAGATCGTCGCGCCAGAGTCTGGAGGTAAGTATGGGGTGGAGGGGTGGGAGGCAGGCTGCACAGTGGGTGGGTGTGGGTGGGCTGGGTGAATGCTGAGGAGCATTTTCTTGTTTACAGGTTTTTTAACAGGAAGACAACACGTGGCGTTTGCCATGCTGGGTGGGCTCCCAGCATGGCAGCTAGAAGCTGTTTGGGGGAATGGAGCCGATGGGGGATTGGGCATCTCCGTCGGCCATACTGGACTTTGTCGCACGCTGGGTGGGCTCCCAGCGTGGCAGCTGTAAGGCTGTTTAGGGGGACTGGAGCCGAGGGATTGGGCACCCCGTCGCCCTCTGAGATGTTGCTGCAGCTGGGGTGGGCACCCAGCGTGGCATCTGGAAGCCTCTGCTTGGGGGAGTGCAGCATAGCTGACAGGGGATTGGGTACCCCGTCGGCTATACAGTGTGTGCGGGGGGTGAGCACACAGTATGCGTGCGCGTGTGTGTAAGGGGAGAGCACGCATGAGCAGGCGATATCTTATCACTGCTCACTGAAGTATAGCTCCCTCTTTCAACTGTATGCCACTGCATTTTCAACTGCTGTCATAGATAGCTCCAGCAGTGATTGGAGAACTGCGACTGCGCCTGCAAACACACTGACTGAATTGGAAGATGCTGACACACCTCCGAAAAACTCAGATGATGGCAATATGTTTCTTGCACATGCATGCAAGCAAACATAAAAATGTTTCTGAGTGAGGCAGGAAAAGCTGTCTTTAAATAGCTCAGGCAGGGTGCATGGCTGGTTGCTCAGCCCATTAAACTACAGGCACAGCCATTCAAAAACAGATGTGGGAGAAGAGTTGGATATTAGAAGAATCATGTCTGCTGCAGGCCAGACCTTCCCCAAATGTGGCTCACACTTTGCCTTACAGCATTTCCTGAGTTTAAAACACATTTATGCAACTGTTGCTGCAGTGTCGTTGCTTCAGTGTGGGCGTAACCTAGTGTACCTACCAAAGACAACCAGTTGTAAAAATATTTTACCAGACATTGCCATGATGTGGGAACACTGTCTTTCATTTCACATACTTCCTAAAGGTACTAAGGATTATGATTTTAACTCTTACTACAGCAGCTCTCAAGCCTGCATATGAATCCAGTGAGCCCTGAGTCAGTTTTGTGAAATCTGGCATTGGGGGGTACATTTTCATAGGGTCCTACATGGCCCAAGGAATAAGTACATGTGCACAACTCCCTAGTATGGGGAAAAATCCTTGCACCTACCGAGATGTTGTTTTCAGTATTTTATTAGCTTTTGCAGCATTTTCCTTTTTTCCACAGTTGTACAAAGAACTATGCACTAACTACTGTAAACTATAAAAAATGTTGCAAAAAAGGCAACATTTTTTAAAATTGAGCACGTGTGAAAAAGTATGGTTGCACAAAGAAACCTCTTCCTTTGAAACTTTATTTGTACACCTCTGCAATGTTTCCATTTTGAAAATATAGCTCCAAGTTTCCCTTGTGTGTGTTACTGTGAAAACATCAGTAATTTGACTAACAAATGATTGTGAAGAGACATACAGTACTTGTAATCTTTCAGCTTTTTTTCCTGGTGTTAAGAGCAGCAACTCAAATGAAAAACATTTTCATATTCTTCAGGCTACACTCCTTTTGCTGTTTATTTTTGTTTCTAAATCAGTTTATTTGGTGCCACATTTCATTTTATGTTCGCCATGCTACAGCTTCTGTTTTGTGACCTGAAAATAACGCTGATATCCCTAGTATCCCATAATGTCAGGGATCGTTGTCTTTTACTTGCTATTTCATCTTGGTCCAAAGAAAACTGGGCCTCTAGTCACACCCACATTTGATGGCATTGCCATTTTGGAGCTCAGACAGGCTTTGTGTTGCTCAGCCACCAAAACTTGCTATGCAAAAGAGCTTGCCTTGGTTGTGGGGAAGGTGTCACCCCAGTAACCAAGGCGCAGTGCAAATCTGTTGGCCTGATGTTAATGTGTGCAAATGGTGTTTTCACCCACCCATAAAGTGAAGTGTGACACCCACAGCCATCTGGCTTGGTATAGCACTAGTTGCTCAAGGCAAAGGCATGCCCCCCAGGCCATGGGCAGAGGCACTACCGCATACTTTATCCCCCATCAACCTAACAAGTAACTTGTGGCTCTCTTTTGCATTGACAAATCATTCATTTTCCATGGAGACTCTTTCAAGCATCGATGACCTAGTGGTCCCCCGCACCTGTTTCCTAAGTCTAACACCATCCCTGGAACTGACTGGAAACTCCCTGTATAGCCCCATTCCACCATGCACTGATTTTCATTTTCTGATCTCTCATGGAGCTTCATATCCCATTCTTTCCTTGAGACCTGGCACAAAGTTCTAGCTCCCCCTACTACCAGCTTGTATTATTTATACAGGCAGTGGGTATCTGGAAACTCTGCACCAGCCAGTGCCTGAGTAACCAAACTTTGTGCATGGCCCTGTGGGCTGCCTGCATGGTGGCCCCAGTTTCCTTCCCCACTCGGTTGAAGTATACTGTGCAACTATGCAGGGAAGATTTGCAACTGCATTAGTGCCTTGCACAATTGGGCCCAAGTTAAGAGACATTCGCAAACTGGCCATTCAAGAACTTTGCACTATTCCCTTGTGATCATGTAAGAAGCCTCTGATGGTAAATTATGAGGGTTCAAATACAGCTGAAATATTGATGGATAGATTGTTTACAGCCATATGTAATGTTGCTCACAAGTAATGGTCTCACATCTTAAAAAAATGCTTCTGCAGACTCAAAATGGGGAAAAGAGTATATTATAATGACATGAGAAAGGGTGATTGAAATTGGAACAAAATATACACTGTATGCACATTATTTTTTACTGTAACATGATTCTTTGCCATAACAGGACATTTGAATCATCCATCAGTACGATCCTATATCAGTTTTGCAGAGGACACTCTGACCTGCAAAAAGCTTTGTTTTTCACCATCGCTATCGTCTTGCCAGATTATCTTGCTATAAATACAGAACTTATTCTGCAGTATAACCTATAGGTTAGAGTAATGAGCTGTGAATAAGCTTTGTATATCAAATAGACCTGAGTTTGATTCTTACAACCTCCACTTGCAAACTGGGTGACTCTGAAAAAGTCATTTATCCTGCCCAGTGCTCCCGGGTTGGCCCAGAAAACAGACACTTGTGCCTAGTGGGCCTTACCTGGTTACCAGAATAATAATAATAATAATAATAATAATAAATAATGAGATCAGTTGTTGACTATGTCAAAGGTGCTGGAGTGGCATAGTGCCATAACTACTAGTTTTTGTGCCAAAAAAACAAACAAAAAACAAAAACAAACAAACAAAAAAAAACACAATGAAAGATCATAATGGCTTGTTGACTCTTATCATGTTAGCCTCAAATAGATCAAGATGCCCAAATGGTAAAAAGGCAAATTTTTCAGTTGGAACAACTAAACAAAAAAAAGAGAGAGAAAAAAGATTAAGGTGAAAGTTATATAAAACCACCTGGCATATATTTCACAACTCTCCAAAATCCCCCACAATCTATACAACATTTTAGCTAGTTGATGAAAAATTTTTGTTATAGTATATTGTGATATTATTTATATTAATTTTTTTTAATTGGGATTGCATTTATTTGTTTGTATTTTTAGTTATCTGTATTGTATTGTACTGGTACCCCCGGAGCTTTTGAGGAAGGGAGCAATAAAGAAATAAAATCTACCACTACTACTACCATAGAAAGAGACTAGAATGCATTAAGGGTCTTTGAAAACATTGATAACATGATGTCTCAAACTGTTTTAGTTGAAAGCTGGTTTTAAAGCAGTATTCCCTGAAACAAATAACATGTAAATGATATGACTAGCAGTGTGATGCTGATAGGGATATAGGTTATTAATTGCACATAGCTAAACTGTTCTGTCTTATTTTGTTAAATGTGGGCGTGGGCTCACATAGCCAGCACCCAGGCCACCACTGTCTGGGTGAGCACTGCCGATAGCCATGTGTCCCAGCCCAGTGATGGTGATGCTGTGCTCTGCCCCTGCAGCAACCACTGGGATGGCCATGAAGATTGTTCTCCCTCTGGGGTCATGCTGCATGTGCATGAGATCAGTGGAATGTGTGTGAAGTCACTGGGAAGTGGGAGGCTCAAATGGCCCAGCACAACCCCAGAGCAATTCATCGAGCTGAAACTAAAAAGGGTGCCAGATGAAAAGAGCAAAGGAACAAAAGTGAGTAAATAACAGTGAATGAAAAACAGAGATGTCATTTCGGCAAAGTGGTAAGTGCAGCGCACGTAATTTTCAGCAATGTAGGTGTTACTGTTGTGTCACATAGACCACTGTAACTTCTTGACTGTGTGCTGCTTCGGTATCCTGCCACTGTGGCTTACAGGTTAGAGTCACAGTCTGTGAGTGGCTTTAGGATGTACAGCTTACTCGGGTTCAAGTTTCAGGGTGCCATGTTACGTTTTTTCCTTGTTTGCCATCGCACCCCCGATCCTGCTTTATCCCCGGCCCTGAGTTGCATCCCCCCCGCAGGCACTTTAAAAAATGTGCTCCCCTCCTAACTGTCTCCCGCTTCTTGAGTTGTGTCCCCCTTAGTGTCACTTTAATAAATCTGCCCCCTCCCAACTGTCTCCTGCTCCCTGAGTTGTACCCCCTGGAGTCAGTTTCATATATCTTAAAGGGGGGAGCAGGAGGCAGTGCCCTCCACATAACACTGTGGAATATTTTGCTCTTTTGACCGTTTTCTTTGGTTGTTATTCACTGTGTTGGCAGATGCTGATATTACTTCACTGATACTGTGTTCATTATTTTTGTTTCACTCTTTTCACATAGTACCATAAAAAGTGGGGAAAAATGAGGTCACTAGCTTGGAACGGAATAACAACTTACTCCCTGGTATAGATTTAATATTTTATTAATAGTTAACTCAATAAGCTGATGTATATAAGTGCAATTGCTGGGAACTGATATCTAAGTAAATCAGTATCACTATCCCTCTTCTATGCCAAAATTTTGTGACTTTCAAAGTCACTTAATCAGGGTAGACTCTATTCAGCAGTGGGTGTTGCACCTGGTTAAATTTCTCAGAGTCTTTTATACTTCACACTGTTATCAAATGTTTATATAGACCGTACAATGCTACTGGTATAAGGTTTTCCTGGATCTCCTATCCAAACCTGTACTGAAAAAAATACTAGCGTCACCCATTTTCAATAGGTCTTAATGACAGCTGATACTTAAGTTGGGATTGCCCCTGTAGGAAATATATTTCTCTATTATTTGTACTTATGTTTAGTGCTTTATACAAATATTTCTCATCATGTAAATAAACATGTCCAGTCCCAAAAGGATTCTCAGTTTCTCCACAACAAATTTTCCTTAGCTTACCCCTTAATTCTTACTGGTAGCGCCATATGGTGTCAAAACCAACCATTGCTTAACCCAACTCAAAATGGCCGCACAAGATACATAGAAACATAGATAGAAACATAGAATTTGACAGCAGATAAGGACCGCTTGGCCCACCTAGTCTGCCCATTTCCCTGCCTGATGGATAAGCTGCAGAGTCTAGTTAATCAACAGCTTACTACGTCCTACCTCCCACTAGAATTGCCTTATGCCTGTCCCATGCATTCTTGAATTCTGCTACTGTTTCTGACTCCACAACCTCCTCAGAAAGGCTGTTCCATGCATCCACAACCCTCTCTGTGAAAAAATACTTTCTAACATTACCTCTGAGCCGTCCTCCTCTATCTTCAAATTGTGCCCCTTGTCCTTGTACATCTTTTCTTCTGAAAGATACTACCCTCTTGTACTTTCTTAATTCCCTTGAGATACTTGAAAGTTTCTATCATTTCCCCCCTCTCCCTCCTTTCATCAAGGTTATACATATTAAGCTGCTTTAGTCTGTCCTCATATATCTTCTGGTGCAGACCCTGCACCATTTTGGTTGCCCTCCTCTGGACAGCCTCCACCCTGTCTATGTCTTTGCGGAGATGGGGTCTCCAGAATTGCATGCAGTACTCCAGATGGGGTCTCACTAACTGTCTGTACAAAGGGATAACAACTTCCTGTTTTCTACTGTTGGTGCCTCTCCCTATGCATCTCAATATCCCCCAGCCTCCTTACTGCCTTCTCACAGTGTTTGCCCACCTTTAGGTCATCTGATATAATTAATCCTAGGTCTCTTTCGATTTTTGTTATTGTTATTAAAGATAGAATGAGTTAAGAAAAAAACATACTCACAAATGCTACCCACTGCTGTTACACTAGTATTGTTACCATCAAGAGGAGGACCCCGGTATTCTAAAGCCTGGTCCACCCCACCACCACACCTGATTGATATGTCCATGGGGGGAAGGGACCTTGCCATGGGGGCCACTGATGGTGGTGATCAGTGTTGAGGCTGTAAGGATGCTTCAGCAGGCCTGCAGGTTAGATGATGCAAGGACATAAATACAGGATTACAATAACAGAAAAAAAAATAAATAAAAAGAATAAATTAAATAAAAACTGTGTTTTTGATATCCTGCAACTAGGTAAATTAAACACGTCTCAGTCTGGTGCACGTAATGGTGTGTGCAATGTTCAGAGTGTGTAATAATGCATACCCCAAAGTAAGATGAATCTTTTCCATCATTTTTATTTGAGTCCTGCAAGGCAATCCTTTCAAGTTTGTTTTTCAAAAGCAAAATACAGTGGACAAAGACGATATGCTTAACTAGACACACGCTTCATGTGGTGTGGAGAATGGTAACCTATGTCAAGAAACTACCTAAAGCAAAAAAGTGATAATTCATTTTACTTAAAATAACTTTCTAAAATTATGTTTCAATAAAAAAGTAAGAATTTAACTTTGAATTAAATTTCTATGAATGTATACAGTGCACAACAGCTGCTCAACTGTAGTATAGCATGCCTTTTTCAATGCTTGCAAGAGTTTCTAATGCCACTAGATGGCAATGTTTCCTCATACACAGTAGAAATGTTCTGATCAGCAAGGAAACCATGCATTTGTTCTGAATTAGCTTTTGTTTTAGACTGTTTCTTTAATTAGTGAGAACTAAGGAAGGAAACACTGTACTTATTTATTTATTATTTTTTTCCTGAAGATTATCATTTTCAAAAGCTCTACTTCCAAATGCCAATCTGCATTTTCTTACGACCTGCCCAAATTGTGGAACTCCAACAACCCCTTGTCCCATCGCCATGCCCCCTCACCTTCTGCTCTCTCCTTCGCAAACTCCCTCCCAACACCTGCACTTACAACTAACCCATCTCTCTTTCCCATCTAACTTAACTCCCTGCATATTTCAACCCTGCATCTCTGCAGCTAAGGATTATTATACTACTGTAATTGTTCTACCTGTATATATGTATATATTTACTGTGGCATTTCCCCCATTCCCTCTTCCACTATTTGTGGAAATGTTGTACTTGCTTTTACCTGTATGTATATAATCTACTGTATTTACCTGTTTGTAAGTATATAATCTACTGTATTTACTTCTATGTATATTTGTTGCTTACTTACCCTGTCCCCCTTCCCCCAGGTTGCACCTGGAAATAAGTCTCAGCTCAGTGTGCCCTCCTGGTAAAAAATGTTTTAAATAAATAAATAGAAATCCCAGTAATGAAACAGACCAAAACATTTAAGGTGCCTGGTTTTGTACACATTTGTAAAATTCTTCCAGTGGCATGTTTCTTTAATTAGAAAGATTTGTATTGGTACAGTGTGCCTTCAGCTATGTACTGTAAATGCAACATTGGGGATCAACTTTCAGTGGGCCAGGAATGGGCCAGCAGCTAAGTGGGGTGGGAAACTTGTCAGTGTGAAAGTAAGCTCCACATAAGTGACCTGTTACGATATGACTATTTTCAGCAGTTTCTCTGCACGGGTGCCAATATTCCCTTTCTGCACCCATGCTATGCCAGGTCATTCCAGGTATGGCATGTGCACAGAAACAATCTGACAGTTCATGTAAAAAGCAAAGAGGGTTACAAATAAGAATTTTTTTTTAAATTACACACACACTATGTACTGTAGCAAGAAGCATGGAAACACAAAGATACCCTGCTGCACAACAATTCCTGCCTCTTGTGCACTGTTTTCAGCTTTTGAAAACTGGGCCATCGAAGTTTCCTTGTAGGCTCCAAAGGGCAGCATTAAAGCAAATCATTCACGTTACAAAAAAAACACAAAACAAAGAAACGGCAAGTTCAGTCTTCATGTTGCATCTTCTGTTTTACAGAAAAAGTGAAAATATGAAAGAAAGCCAAGGTCAGGATTTGAGCAAGATCTATGTTTCTGTAATAAGTTTCCCAAATTGAATTTTTATCACTTGATTATTCAGGTCTAGATGATTCCTCTTGCTAACAAGTAAAGTTGACATTTTTCATTGTTTATGAACTACAGTTTCTTGCTAACACATTTCTACAGTGACTAAATCTCAGCTATTTTCAGTAGGTACTAGTAATCAATCAATATGTTCGGTAGATAGTAATCAATCTAATTTTATTTATTTAGTACCTTCCATGTCATAGGTACTACCAGGCACTGAACTTAAAACAAAAAAACAGAATGGAAAATATAGTAGAACATTAAAATGATATTACACAGGAAATACTGAATTAAATATATTAATTTCACCTTGGGATCATTAGTTGATATTAATACTGTCTGAAACCTTGTACTTTATAATGGACCTATATAAATTGTTCTGTATTTTGTCAGTACATACAGTTACACCTTGTATTATGTTTGCTATGTTTTTAATAATTATGATTGCTTTTGTAACTACTCCTTCTCCCTCTCCCCAGGGACACACCTGGAAATGAGCTGCAGCTCAGTGTTTCCCAGTCACCAAATTTTAAATAAATAAATATACAGTATGATATATTTTCATGAAAGAGAACAGTTCAGAGGACAGACAGTGTTTACTATTGTAAGAAGTAACTTTTAGTGTTTAGGGGTGGGAGGGAGAAGGAGAAAAACTTTTAGTTTGGTCAGTAATCCCAAACATTTGTACTTGAGGAAGTACAGGTACAGTAATCAAGAACGGCTGTAGGATATAACCATGGAGCAGGGTGGAGAGCTTTACTTTTAACAAGTCAATAGATAAGAAAAGGCTCTTCAGTTTTATCCATCAAACATTCATACATGCACAAAAGCACCTTGACATTCACTCCATACACCTTTAGTAGCCAATGCTAAGGCAATAATTTGAGACAACCCCCCACACACACACACACACAATATACATTTTATGTGAAGAAAAATTGAAGGAGAACACACAGTTAATGTGCAGGTGTCAATACACCCTTAGGGGTTTCACTTGTCAGCCCACTTGCAAATAAATAAATGTGATTCATAGAATATATATTTTTTCTTAGAACTTAAAATGGCCCTTAAACTGAAGATGGGAAATTTGGAGGTGGGGGAATCCCATTTTTAATAGGAGGTGGGCTTCAAAGTCCTTTTATCAGCGGTTTCACTAGTAAAAGTTTACACATACAGTACTGAGCAGAGGTTTTCCTTGTTCAGTTGCCTTTGAAGATGTGATACTTTTTCTAAAAAATAGATTTGCTTATTTTGTTTTATAGCAAAAAGGTTTAACTGTTACTTGCACCACCCAATTACTTTTTATTTTAATGTAGGCTTGCATTTTAATAAAGATTTCCCCAGAAAGAAAGGGACTTCAAAGTCAACCCTTTACTTTTGTACTGTAATGGCCCACCCCCGCTTTAGGTTGTTTCATGTTCCCAAGAAAGAGGATCTAACACACCATTTTCCATTAGAAGCAGTTGTCTGTCAACTTCATAATGGGCATGCCATGATATGATCAAATTATTTTGCTTAATTCCAGTCCTGCTTGAATTTGTTTGTTATCCATATTTTCTAAGATAACGTAGAGAAAAAAATGTGCAACTGTATCTAGAAAAATGCAAAATTCCAATTTAGAATTCCATCAAGAAACTGCACCACTCTAATTTCTCCGTGCCACGGTTTGTTAATATTCCACAGAGTCCCAGGATGCAACTCTAAGGCTGCATTCAAATCTATGAACATGAGGCAATCATGCTCAGTAGAGTATAACAATAATTATAATGGAGATTAAATAAAAATAATTAGAAAAAAAAATCATCTAGTTTTGATGTATTAATTATTCTGACCCTGCTTTAGTCAGAGTCTAATTATCTGCTTCAGTGAAAATGCCAAGATTTCTACAACTCATAAAAATTACATTCAAGTAATTATGTCAGCAAACTATACAGTAATCATTTACCTTGCCTTCTATGGACCCATTTGAATACATTTTTTAAACTAGTTTTCACTCTTTGTTGCTGTTCACAGTTAATGCAAAAACCTGGAAGTCAATTTTCTGTAACTGATGTCATATGAGTATCTCTACTATGTCTATCTTCACAGCTCAGCAAAATGCTGTGCGATTTAACATAGCCTCTTAAATAAAGTTTTCCATATAAGTGTTGCAAATAAAGTTTTTTTTTTCAAATGTTAGCAGGATACAAAGCAAGTTAGCATACTTTTCCACTGCTACATAAAATTTAGCAGCAGATAAGTACCGCCTGGCCCACCTAATCTGCCCATTTGCTGTACCTGCTGCAAAAACCAAAGACCCTTCTTGATCTCTGGCTTTGTTCTCCTACCTATTGCTAGGGCACACCTATGCAAATCCCATGAATTTTTGTATTCCCCTACCTAATTTTCCCCCACCACCTCCACTGGGAGGCTGTTCCATGCATCCACCACCCTTTCTGTGACGAAATACTTCTGCACATTACACCTTAGTCTACCCCTTCCAACCTCATGTCATGACCTCTTGTTCTAGAACATCTCTTTTTCTGAAAGATGCTACCCTTCTGTACATTATATACCCTTATTCACCCTTGAGATATTTGAAAGTCTGTATCATATTCCACCTCTGTTTCCTTTCCTCCATGGTGTATAAATTATGCTCCTCCAATCTGTCCTCATATGACTTTTGATGAAGGCTTTGTACCATTTCTGTTGCCCCTCTCTGAACTGCCTCCACCTTGTCTATGTTTTTATGTAGATGTGGCTTCCAGAACTGGACACAATACTCAAAAATAGGACTCACTAATGAGTTATGTAGAGGCATCCCCACCTCCTTTCTTCTGCTGGTGATACCTCTCTCTATGCACACCAGTACCCAACTGGCTTTCCCCACAGCCTTGGCAAACTGCCTGGCCACCTTTAGATAATCTGATATGATTACCCCAATTAGTGATGCATTGAATTTAAATTTCGCCGGTGAAGTGAATGCGAAGTGGGCACTTTGCATTGTCATTCTGCTACATGGAGTGGCCACTGTAAAAGGCTCACTTTGCATTGTAATTATGACTTCGCATTGTCATTCCACCTTAATGTGAAGTAAGGTGAAGTGGCAACAATATAGGCAGCCCCCTCACACATTACATGGCTTACAGTACTGTAAGTCATATGATTTTGCCAGGCAGGAAGGAAGTGACTCATGCAAGCAGATACTTTTACTTTCTCCTTGGAAGAGGTAGAGCGAGGAGGCAATTTGTCTGAGTAGGAGTTAGGAGCAGAGTAGATCATATAAAACCCACCCAACAGCTTTTTTCAAAGCTATATTGTTGTTTAGTGTTTTTTGTACTCTTTTTGTAGTTCATGTTTTCTTTTTGTGATTGTGATTTTTTTTTACTTTTATAAATTTTTAATTTTTCTGTGTGTGTCTGACTGTGTTTGTGTGCCTGCGTTGTGGCCATGAGTGTTTCGTGTAGTTGTCAACTTGTCATGTCATTGCTTGGACAGAGGGAAGGGGGGAGGGCAGTTGAGTAAGAGTTCGAGTACTTAAGTTGGTGAAATGGAGCAGTGATAGGGTTAAAGTCTGCGAATGTCTGGGATAGTGCCAGGGGCAGTGGGACTGCATGGCAGGTGCAGCATGGTTGGCATGGGAGTAGTGTGCACCCATGGGGATGTGTGGCCGGTTGCTGTTGGACTGGTCTAAAATCTTGGGTCCCCCCTGAAAGCAGCAGCAGGACCACAACCACCACCTCCCTCCCCCCGCCGGAAGCAGCAGCAACACCACCACTACCACCACCACCACCACCAAGTCCACCACCACCTCCACCACTGGCAGCAGCATCAGCAACTCTAGCAGCACTGCCTCAACAGCAGGATGTGCTGGAGGTTGAGCACCACTGTGATCAGGCTGCTGCCAGTGCATCTGTCCCTCCCATGCCTGGTCCTCCCTGCAGCTCCCCAGTTTGGGAGTTATTCGACTGTGTTCAGGGGGACAGCAGCCTGGTACAGTGCTGCATTTGTGGTGTTGAGGTGAACCATGGCCCCGGGGGGACACACCTGGGGACTAGGGGCCAGTGCAGCCATGTGATTACTCACCACAAGGTGGAGTGGCAGGCTGCCACAAAATGGGCCAGGCCTCCACCTGCTGGCCCTTCTGTGTCAGTGGCAAAGGGTGCTGCTGTGCATCACCACAGCAAGAGGAGGGCTACAGCAGCAGCAGCTGCTCCACCACTAGCACCACCCCAGCCACCACCACGACCAGCTGTACCACCACCAGTGGAGGACCCCACACTGCCTGTAACTCAGGCCAGCATTGCTGTGTTGTTGTGCACTGTAGAAGAGAACAATGAGAGGGGAGTGCTGTCCAGCAGCAGTTGGAGCACATAGAGCAACACCATTGCAGACTGTATCAATGCTCCATCTGCTGCTGGAGCAGCAGGGGATACCACATTAGCCTTTTTTTGAACACCCCACCCGCTGTGTTATAATCCAAGTTAAGAATGTGTACCCTGATGTATTTCCAGTGCCTCTGGAATGTAAAGTGGTTGTGGAAAAGCAGGACTGAGCAGTGCAAGTATAATGTGCTAAATTGCATGTCTGCAGTCAGTGACAGTGTTCTTTCCTGTGTGTGGACTGCAGACATTGTCCAGCTTCTTGCAAACATATATATGTTGACTTGTTGCAGCGTGTATGGTATAAAGAATAAAGATAAGAATATATAACATATATTTTATTGGTACCATCATCAGCAGCAGACTAAGTGATATGATATTTTTTCAGAGGTCTCTGGCCAGAGTACACCTTAGTCACACAGTGCACAAATGACTTTTAGGAGCTAGATCATATAGCAACCAAAAATTCTGCTTTTCAACAAACCTTACCCAACAGACCTGAAGTATTGGTGATGGTGAGGCACCCAAAATATTTGACGGATGGTGTACAGACACTATAAAGTCAGGAAATATATAAGGTCCAGTTCACTCACTGCCAAATGTCAACACAGTGTGCTACCACAGTTCTTTTCATTTTTTGTTCTGGAATAAGTGAATGGCTTTCTAGTTTAGACTGGCAGTGTCAGTTTTTAAGCAAGTTGATGAACACCATAACACGACACGGCACCAGTGGTTGCATAGTGTGGTAGCAGTGAACTGCAGGAGTTGTTTTATATATTCCAGCTTTAAAATATCTGTACACCATAACATATTTTGTGTGCCTCAGCAATATTTAATGTTTGTTGGGTATGGTTTGTTGAAAAGCATGATTTTTTTTGTGGTATCTGCGCAAATTCATGTGAGCACTGTGAGTGACTGAGATGCACGGTGGCCCGAGACCTCTGAAAAAATATCATATCACTTACTCTGCTACTGATGATGGTACAAATAAAATATACGTTATATATTCTTATCTTTATTCTTTATATACTGCAACAAGTCACACCATATATATGTTTGCATGAAGCTGGACAGTGTCTGCACACACAGAAAAGAACACTGACTACACAAGTGCAGTTTAGCACAGTATTCTTGCACTGCTCAGTCCTACTTTTGGCCAAACACTTCACAACAGAAAGTAAACATTACTGAGGCTCCAAACATATTTATTTTTTGAAATAGACATTAATTTATAATTTATGACATTATGTGCTCACAACACACATTCCTCAGAATTTTTGTGCATCCCCAAGATGCAACTGTCTTGTGTCCAGAAAATTCCCCAGTGCTGACAAAGTGAAATGAGAGCATAACATAAAATGCAAAGTGTCCCATAATTAATGGCACCCTCAGTCATGCATGCAGTGCTGACACACAGTCCCCATAATTTTTGTACATCCCCAAAATGCAACTGTCTTGTATCCAGAAAATTCCCCAGCGCTGATGAAGTGAAATGGGAGCATTACAAGGAATGCTGCTGCTGTTGCAATTACATGTAATGTTTCTGTGTATTGACCTTACTGTGATGATGATGTGATGATGCACAGTGTCTTGCCAAACCATATGAAGGAGGGATAAAATGAATGACCATTCAGTGTACCATCACAAATGATGACACTGAGAGAACTGTTGGTTGCCCAAAGTGTGCTGTGATCACCTCAACAGGAAGGGTGCCCTTTGTGTGTACACCAATAGTAGTCTTGGTCAGTTGATATACTGTATACATATATACATATATGTATTTTCTTGGGGGGGGATTGGCATAAATATACATGTACTCATTGTATTGTTTTCTGTCACAGGTCACATACTGTTGGTGTGCACATTCCTGTGCTTGAGAAATTGTGGCAGTAGAATTGGAAATGGAATACTCT
The DNA here is from genome assembly GCA_016271365.2 of Neoceratodus forsteri. Taxonomy (NCBI): domain Eukaryota; kingdom Metazoa; phylum Chordata; order Ceratodontiformes; family Ceratodontidae; genus Neoceratodus; species Neoceratodus forsteri. The sequence continues at coordinate 828,710,583 of CM028131.1, forward strand.
CAAGCCAATGAAGGTAAGTATTTTTTTTTTGGGGGGGGGAGTCTCATATTTACAAGTAAGTCTCATTAATGGTTAATTGTTTAGTTACTTCTTCACAGATTTTATTTGCATCTTTCTCCAGTCCAGTAATGATGGTCATGATCATCATCGATTCATATGACTTCTACTTGTTGCATGTCTGCCAGCCCGGCAGGGGGGTATGATGTTGAAGTTCTTTGGATACCGCAACTATGACACAACAAAGCATCTGGAAGTTTCCTAAAAAAAGAAATGAAGGACTTATTACAACTTGATAGCAGCAGTAACACATTATGTTTAAGCTGTGGCTGTTCCACCACAGGTATATGGATTAACACAGATAGCAAGTTGTGAAGCCACAAGAACACTAAATCATCAGATCACAATTAAATTTAGTACCAGGCTGTAAGAAATACACTGTATCAGTGTCTCTGCATCTTAACTCAAGTTACATTTTAAAATCACATCTTGTCAAGTCACATGACCTGGGTCAGACTTTTTTCAACACTGGCATGGCTGCAGCTGCAAATTTGGAATACAGTGCATGATGTGTTGGACAAATATTTGGTGACATACATGTCCCCTACTTTATGAATCATCAGTTGGATTGTTTGCAATCTTATGAAAAAAAAAAGAACAGATTAAATAAAATTGATATACTTACCAGTATGGAAATGGATATCCCATAGGTTGCTGTACACAGTAATGCTGTACAATTGATACAGACCTTCAGTGAAGGAGAGTCTTTTGTTAACCTGTGAAAAAACAAAATAAGTTGACTGTATTTGTTTGACCATTGCAGCTCAGAAAAGCAGCAGGAAACAAAACACACAGCTAAACAAAGTTGAAAAGCATGAAAAACATTAGTACACATACTCACTTTATAGTATTCATAGTAATAAGCCTTGTGCCTGTGGCTGATGGATGTGATCTCCTTTTTGACTCCCTCTGCCTTGGCCTGGTCAAGATGACATTCCCTCTCACATCTTCCTGTATCTGGTGGTGGTTGCAGTGGTTAACATCAGTCTTATGGTCGTGGTCCAGGGGGGCACACGGTGACATTCGCTATAGTGGCAGTGGATAACAGCGGCCTTATGGTTGTGGTACAGGGACCAGGATATATTATGCTCTGTGTTACAAATGTGATGTGACATATGGAATTTGAGTCACTCTGAGTGGGACACTGATTTAACTTTATGAAAAAGAAAACATGTGTCATTCAACAAATGTGACAGCCTTTTAACCACTTAATCTAAAACCTGACAACATTAATCTCATCATCATCCCTGTAAAGAAAGCTGCCCTCACAGTCATCTATTTCTGAATTCTGACCACTGGGAAATTCTTTCTCGATTGAGTCATCATCTACGTCAGTGGTAGGCCATTTCATACTGCCACTGCCAGTGCCACCAGAATGCTCCATTTCTACATCAGCAAAACCATGACTAGGCCTGGGTATGAATAAGGTAGCAGTCTGAGCTGGTATGTGCCTCTCATTCATTTTTATGAATGTCAGTAAACTGACATTTGCAGGAGAGAGGTGTGTATGACAATCCTGAATTATTGCACCTGCTGAGCTGAATACCCTCTTGACACTTACACTGGAGGGTGGGCATGTCAGGTAGTTCAGTGCCACTGTGGTCACCTCTATCCATTCACTGACCTTTCCACTCCAGTACAAAAGAGGATTATCAGTTATTGACAGATGTCTGTTTTCAGACAAATATGACTCAACCATTTGCTGTGCTGCACTAAGTCCGGTAGTTGATTTTATTTTTATTTATTTATTTATTTAGTGATTCAGAAAAGACCTTTGAGCACAAGTTCTTTTACAAAGGTTCCATGTCATAGATTGCAGAACAAAGTACAATAGCAGAAAGCAAAGGTACATCACAATGAACGATACAGCTTGGATTCAGAACTTACAGAATAGCTCAAAACACAGGTACAAGTTAAAATAACAAGAAAAACACTTTATGGGGGGGGGATAAGCAGCCACAAAGTGCCTTGTCAGTAGTTCAGAGGGATGGGGATAGCTGGCAGTGTGGTGAAGAAAGGAGGTACGAGAGAGAGGTAGGTACTGTGGTGGAGGTGAAGGGTAGGGGAAGAAGGGTGATACAGTATAGAGAGAAATAGGGGGCTGAGGGGAGGCTGAGCAGAGAAGATGTGTTAGAGTAAATGGTGGGGTGTGATGAGGCATGGTCAAGCAGCTTGCATTAGTAGTGATTGGGTTAGCGGGGAAGGTATGACAGGGACTGTCAAGTTCCCGAAAGGAATGAGCACGGTGTACCGCACTGCAAGAAACTATTGAACAGGAGTAGCGAATCAAGAACACGAGGACACGAGTAGAAGTTAGTGAGGGGGGATTCAAGAGATATGTGATAAAAGTTTTATTTTGCAGAGAGAGTGGTTGGGCCATGGGACAGCCTACCAGTGGAGGTGGTGAATGCCAAAACTATGAATAGTTTCAAGCATGGTTAATAAATGGCTTAGTAATCACTCAGGGGGGCAGCAGTAAGACACAGATGCATCATCCTGTTCTCCAGAATCATTTATGTCACAAATCCCCACTTGGGACAAAGCCTCCCAAAGTGGGTTAACGCCAACCGGTATTGATGACAGACCACCTGGAACTGCAGTCCCCTTCCCCTTACAGGATATGTTTGATACTACTCCAGGTTCACCTTCAGCCTGGTTATGCTGCTGAGGTTTGCTGACCTTGACATGTGACTTCTGTGCCCCATGAACCAAGCACACCAGTTGCCCAATGAAATGTTTTACCTGTTCAAGCCCACCCTCCAGTACTGAGGCAATTTCACGTTTGTATCGTGGGTCCAGAATTGTTGCTATTGCAAAGCTGTCACTATGCTGAATGCTTAAGATGTGACAATTCTGGTAGAATACCGTCAGCATGTGTTTCAGCAACACACTGCTAGCACTGTCACTGGCAACATCAAGGTTATGCTGTACATTCACTAATGTCTGCCTCAACACCTGCAGCAGTGCAATTGATTGGCTAATGTAGGCAGACTTGCCACTCACTGCCTGTGTGGCATGTTCAAAAGGCCTCAAAATTGTTATTACAGAGTCCATGAGGTGCCACTGTTCAGTCGTCATAGACATGGAGGCCCCGGAACTGTCACGGCTAGTGTACATGACAAGATATTCTGAGATGGCTTTGTATTGTTCATACAACCTCTCTGCCTTGTATAAAGTGGAGTGCCACCAGGTGACAACTTCCAGCTTCAAGCGGTACTGCGGGAGACAGTTTCAAATCTGCAACTGCTGAAGTTGGTCACAGGCCTTTGCAGAGCATGAAAAGTGAGAACAGATGCAGTGTACAACTGTCAGCATTTCCTTTACATCAGGGTGCTGCAGAAACTCCTGCACCACACAATTTAAACAGTGTGCCATGCATGGAACCCGAACAAAGCCACCATTCATGATGCAGTTAACCACATTTGACCCATTGTCACTTGCTATGAACCCAGCTCTCAGGGACAGAGGGTTCAGCCACTTGCCAGTTTCAGTCAGTACCAAGTCCAGCATGTTTTCACTGGTGTGTGAACAGGTCACATTGTGCATAGCAATCGTTGCATGCTGTCGAATTCCTGGAAGATTGCTACCACGACACTTCACCTTACTACACTGATTATTCACACTACCAACAGCACAAACAACACCCAGCACCTGTGCCCAATATGCCGTTATACACAAATATGAGCTCCTCTCTGTTTTGCCACTTGTCCACATATCCGTACTTAAATGGATGAATGGAGAGGAGGAATGTTGAAGGGCATGTCTTACAGAGTAGGACACAGTATGGTACAACTCAGGGACAGAATGGGTGGAAAAGTATGTCCTGAATGGGACTTTCCATTTTGGACAGGCACTTGCTGCAAACTGCTGGAACTCAGAATTCTCCATGAAGGAGAAGGGCAAAAGATCAATTGCCAGCATTTCAGCTACATCAGCATTAAGTTCACGTGACACTGTATGATTGGGTGGGTACTTCAGCTTATGCGCAAAAACACTCTGTAATGTGGGCTGACTTAAACACTTTACACAGGGTGTGATGACAAATGGTTCTGCTCTGTGAATGGCAGGGGGCAGAGTGTGGACATGTGATGAAGACAGTTGCAGAAGTTATTTTCCCAGATTTACGAACAGGAGTTGATGTACCATTTGCATTAAATGTACTGCATTCACCACCACCACTACCACCACCAAAACTGCTACTCTCACCTCCACTGGACAAGATTTCAGAATGATTATGCTCCTCCACCTCATCATGCCTGTAGAAATCCTCTGCTGTTATTTCATCGTTACTGCACACATTTAATTTCCTACATGATCTTACAGTCATGGAAGGGGATAACATGCTCATTATGGTTGATGGCGAGGGTGAACGCCCCACTGTGGTATTAGCTGCCATCTTGTGCATGGTTCACAGTGTCATGTACCTGTTCTTAAGATGTGTATGCTGTCCCCCGTGCCCAGATGGCTCCCCTTTTTACCTCGCCTCACACGCGCATGGCAAACCTGGCAGACTGCCACTTACTCATCATTTTCATCTTGCACAAAAAAATCCCAAACAAGTGATTGTGATCCCCTACTTTTAACATGTCACTGATGCTGCTTATTGGACTCCTTCTTTTTTAAGCCCTGAAGTTGGGGGTATGCTGCATGATTTTTCAGGCCGGACACACTTGGACTGCAACTGACCACCATGACTACCTATCATTATTACTGGGTCATCATCATCATCAACATCATCAACTGAAACTGGTAAATCACAGCTTTTTATAGGGGAAGGGGGTTAATGCAAACAGACCCAGACACAGCCACCTTGAATTTCCTTTTCTCCAGTTCCCAACAGGGGTCACTGACATCATCACCATATTCATCAACAACATCCACATCCACATCTTCTGCTTGGTTGCCGGCATGAGAACTGCATGTTGCAACCACAGCAACATCAGCATCATTAGATTCATTATCACCTGATATTTTTTCACCACACTGTGAATCATTGCTTGGCAAATGCATGACCTGAACCTCGGTGGAAGAAATGTGACATTGTGTGTTATTGTTGCCATGGTGATCAGGATCCTCATGTTCAGTTACCAATGGGATGTTACTGGGGAGTATGACATCATCTACATTGTCACTCATTGCTTTACACTCAACTATATTTTTGGACATGGTCAACTGGTCAGAAGTGGAACTTGAGGCAGCAGTATTCATACCACCAGCAACTGAACTAACACCACCAGCTGGTACAACATCATCTCCTCCAATTATGAGTGAAACAACCGATTCTGCGGTAAAAAACATTGAAGGAGAAATACCTTTCCTCACATCAGCAATGCACTTCTGTGACTGCGTACTACCATGCCCACAGACAATCTTACCACTGGCAGCAGTGCCATGGTGAGACACAGCTTCACTTGCATGTCTCTTTGCGGGCATTTTGGGGGCTCAACAAGAATATTTTAAACAAATTTAGATTTTGTAAAATTCACTCTGAGCCACTGGATGTAAAGCCAAGAAAAACAACTGTGGCTTCAACAAGAGATACAGACACAAAGTCACAAGTTCAACAACACCTTAACTAACCAGTGGTGCTCAAGTCACAATACAATCTGGAAAAGAATACCTTTTGCCAGTTGGGGGGCACTGTGACTGCAGATTACAGTAACAGTGCAAAACCAATATACCACAATGGCAGTACAAAATCATGCAGGTGCAGTGGATAGCAGGTTCACACTGCTACAATTACACTGTGGCTCAATAAAAGGTGTATTATTTGATGTCATGCACCGCATACACACTCACACACACACTTTGTCTAAGCAAATTGAAAACTTCAGTAATATACCACATATTTTAAACAACCTGAAATTATGCACTGCTGCACCAGGACCACAACACAATCAGCAAAAAAATGTCAACAATTACTGAAAATATTACTGTGTGTACATTAACACAGTTATACAAGAAAAATATAACCAAAAAACAAAGAACTCCCTATTTCTCCAACTTATATCTATCTACACCACATATACACCCCCCAAGCACATTTCTACTGTCTGTCAGTACACAGACTGAAAGTTGCACATTAACATTCAAAATCCACACACAAACAATAGACACTCAATGATATGAGCACAGGAGGGTTTCCTACAATCGATACACTAAAGTTTGAGCAAAAATAATTACTCAGAAAGGTTTTTTTAACAGATTTTAGAGGGTTTGAATTGCAGAGAACTTTCAGAGCAAACTTTCCTACAGCTACCTATACACACTAGCCTGAACTGAGGTTATGCAGAACAATCTGGAGCCCATGTGACCTGCAATCCCATGAATCACTGCAAAATTTGCCTTTGGAGCTTACCAACAAGATGAAGTGATGCAAAGTACATTGATTTCAATGTACTTCGCCTTAAAATTAGTGGAGTAGTGGTTTGGGAAAGGTGGAATAACGCAAAATTATTGCTTTTAATAGACTTTGCATCCCTCATTATGACACAAAGTGCTCCACCTTGCATTGCAGAGTATTTACCCTGCATTACCTGCGAATCACTTCATGGAGCGAAGAAGCACTTCGCCACCATCACCCCCAATCCGCTCCTGTTTGGTTGCCGTTAGTATCTCTCCTCCCATCATGTAAGCCTCTCCTTGGTTCCTGTGTCCTAAATGCATGATTTTACACTTTTTTGCATTGAATTTTAGCTGTCACACTCTTGAACATTCCTCAAGTTTACCTAGGTCCCTCCTCATTTTTTTCCATCCCTCCTGGAATGTCTACCATATTGCAGATTTTAGAATCGTCTGTAAATAGGCATACCTTTCCTTCCAGACTCTTTACAATGTCACTTATGAAGACATTGAATAGGACTGCCTCCAGAACTGACCCCTGTGGCACCCCATTGGTTACCTTCATTTCCCTGGAATGGGCTCCATTTACTACCACCCTCTGTGTTCTATTCCTCAACCAGTTTCTAACCCAGTTGGCCCTGAGTGGGGAATTGGTCCTCCTAACCCAAGCCAACTTGGCTTTGAATTTGGCAAATTCCTCTTTCAGCCCAGAAAGGTGCCTGCAGACGGGGCAGCACTGCAGTCTCCTGAAGGTCTCCCTGAAGACTGCCACCCCACAGCCACTGCACTGCACCACTCCCATCATGTCTACTCCTTTTTGCTAGACCTTACTCACTAACACTGCATAAAAGCAAAGGTTTTTATGTTTTTTTTTTGTTACCTCCTTACCCAGGGTTTGAGGCAATCAGCTCAGTATGTCAAACCTTCCCTTTATGTGGTCTGTTAGTTCCCCCCTTTCTGCTCCTTGACAGGAAGTTCTCCCTCTGTCATTGAAAGACAACTGCCTATAAATTGCAACTAGGCTTAGGTAGGTGGGAGGGAGGTAACTACCAGGCCCTAGAGGAGATCAAACTACAGAAAGAGCAACTGCAAAACATGTAAACTCAAAACAAAATAACTCTTCTTTGCATAAAGAGAGCAGTCAAACTGCAAAACCTGTAATCACACAACAAAACAGTAACTCTACTTAGCCTACAGAGAGATCAAACTGCAAAACCTGTTAACACAAAACAAAACAGTAACAAAACAGAAACTCTGCTTAGCCAAAAGAAGCCTTAATCTTTCTCCCTGCTGTGCCTGTCCTTTGCTTTGCCCTTTCAAGGAAACCTAGAATACAGAAGGTTCAAATAAAGCTAGGTGCTGCCACTCCCCTCTGTCAACAAACTCTAGTGTTTCTGATTTTCAGGGATGTGCCAGATTTTGTCTTTTTCAACAGTTTCCTCTGTCCTTCATAATTTAATTATTCATTTCATTAGTTATTTAAAATTGTTGTCTGGGAAAGGCACAGCGAGCTGGAACCTTCTTTTAAGATGTAACCTGGGAGATGGGGTTAAGGGAAAAATAATGGACAGTGGGATACAGAACAGACAAAGTAATTCAGACTAAAAGCAATGCATGAAACTGACAACAGCAGCTCAGAATGTAATGTACAAAATCAGCAGTGATGTCATAGAATTATACATTGCAGTAACCACAATAATAAGATTTAGGGGGCTAGGGATGTGGGGAGATACTGTATACACAAACAGTTATGGGCAAAGAGGGTGTGAAAGTTTAGATTACCCCCTGTTAGAAATAAGGCTATAGCATTTCTCTTTGTACCCCTTCAGTCTACTTCAGTAGCATTTCTTAACTTTTCTGAATAATTAATTTTCATTTTTCTGCTACTATGGGTAGGCCACCAATAATAGAATCTCTTCTCTCTTGAATATTCCCTCTTTGTATTCCTTTTCCTCCCCTGCCATATGCCCTTAAGCAGAACAAATATTAGAACAGCAAACTGACTTAAAAAATAAAGACTAAATAGTAACTAGCAGAAATAATCTACACAGAGTTGGTTTGTGTTCTTGTTTACAATGTTATGTTCTGTTAAATAATTTAATATGATGCTCAGTCAGAGACAGGACAATGTCTTTTTGGGCACTGTTGTGTTATTTGCTGTTTAAAGTTTGTCCCACTGCAAGTTTGCGCAAATGAAAGTGCCCTGGTGTGAAAGGCAGTAAGCGAGTGTCCCCTTTGAAAAGCTGCACTCCGTTTCAAGAAATGTTTAGCAGCTGATTGCTTTTATGTCCTTTTCGAACTGCTAGGGTAGAATTACGGGAGCACTGTGGTCTCCCTTCCTAGCAGCAGTGTGGGAGGTAGAGCTACTGATTGCACAGTCAGGTGTGTTGAATACCTTCTTGCTGTGGGAAGAAGTAGCAGTTGAAGTTTGAAGATGTGGTGAGGTTCTGGAAAGCTAACTTTGTCATAAGTTTTTTAAGTTGTTATTGTTTGTAAGTTGTGTTTTAAATTTGGCCTAACTCCTTAAGAACGTGTTGGACTAGAGGGACATAAATCCTTAAATCTTTCTGTGCTAGCTGGAGACTGTTCTTGTGGGGAGGGTTCTTTAGTAACACAGCCAGCCAATCAAAGTTGTTTTCATTTCAGTTAATCACTGTTTAAAATCCTCACTGAGGCATTTTAAGTCTTCTTGCTGTGGGCAGAGGTAGCAGTTGAAGTTTGAAGATGTGGTGAGGTTCTGGAAAGCTAACTTTGTCATAAGTTTTTTAAGTTGTTATTGTTTGTAAGTTGTGTTTTAAATTTGGCCTAACTCCTTAAGAACTTTCTGGACTAGAAGGACATAAATCCTTAACTCTTTCTGTGCTAGCTGGAGACTGTTCTTGTGGGGAGGGTTCTTTAGTAACACAGCCAGCCAATCAAGGTTGTTTGCATTTCAGTTAATCTCTGTTTAAAATCCTCACTGAGGCATTTTAAGTCTTCTTGCTGTGGGCAGAGGTAGCAGTTGAAGTTTGAAGATGTGGTGAGGTTCTGGAACGCTAACTTTGTCATACATTTTTGTAAGTTGTTATTGTTTGTAGCTGGGAATGTGTTGCCAGGGCTGATACACACTCATGAGAGTTGGGTGGAGGCCCAAATCCCACCCTACCTCACCCCTCCATCCCCAGACCTCGGCTCATTTATAGGGGAACACATGCCCTGAGATTGGAGGACAAGGCTTCAGGTGCAGCTCATGTAGTTCTAGCCACTGGGGGTTGGGTTTAAAGGCTGGGAGAAACGAGCTTAGGGAGTTGTACACTTCCCTTATAAGTTTTTTGTGTAGAACTGCACCTAGTAACAGGGTACCCATTTACTGTGGGAATGTATCTAGGATTAGTGGGGGACCCGAGTAGTGGGGAGGGGTGTATCTTGGACTAGTGAGGAACCTGGTAGCTCACCCAAGGAAGCCTACTTGGATGGAGATGAAACCTCACATCATTAAGGCTGGCATCTTTGGGAGGGTGGTGGGGTGCACAGGGTGTGGGGAGGCCATGATACTGGACTGGGCTCGGACGTTTGGTGGTTGTCCAGTGTGCCATCAGCTGGCACAGTTTAGGGAGGAGGGTAAGGGGATTAGGAGGCAGCTGGGGGGAAGGGGGAGGTATGGTTGGGGAATAGGGCAGGGTCTGTCCCATGTGGTTGCACCAAACACTAAGGGTGGGGGCATAGGGAAAGGAGTGCAAGAGAGTACTCTGGGGTCACATAGGGACCCTGACAGAGGGGGTCCAAAATGAGGACACTACTGAGGAAGCAGGCAGGTATCCAGGGACCCTCACAGAGGGGGGGCCAAAGTGAGGACATTCTCAGAAAAGTAGGCAGATGGTTGGGGCTGGACAAAAGGAAGCAAGGTAGGGAGGTGGATCGGACCTTAAGCTCTGTAACCACTTCAATTCTTTTCTTCTGCTTGAGGATGAGGGTGGTGATGTAGCCATGACAAGGGCAGTTAGAGATGGAAAGGGAGTAGGGGGGAGCCAGGGCTAGATAGTAGAAGGAATGGGGGGAACTTGGAATGTGGGAAAATTGGGGAGCAGGGGATCGGAGAAGGAGGGGGGCTGAGGCAGGAAAGTGCAAGGAGAAGGACCAGTTGAGAGGAAAGGGCAAGGAGAAGGACCAGAAGTACAAGGAGGATACAGTAAAGGAAGCTGAGGGTTTAGGCTAAGGGAGCACGACAGGCATGGAGGGGCTGAATGGAGATGGGAAGGAAGGGAGGATAAGCCAGGCTAGTTTAGCAGATGGGGGGAAGGACCAGTCACGAGCAGTCATGGGGGGTAGTGGAGCACAGAAAGATACTCGGGAGGAGAAGAGGCATAGGATCAGAGGGGAGGGAGGCCAGGGAGTAAGGAGGGTGGCCGGTAGCACCCAGATAGGGGGAGGAGCAAGGAGCCAGCTGGGAGGAGGGGCCGGTAGAAAGGGACATGGAAGGGGAGGAATTGGAGGTAAAGGAGCTGTCAAAGTGCTCCTGTTAGGTGATTCCATGATCAGGGGTATCAAATGGGATAGTGAAGAGGAAGCCTGCCTGGTTAGAACAAAATGCTTCCCTGGACTAACGGTGCACAGGGCCAAGCATGAGGTATATCAGCTGGCAAAGGATTGTGGAGGTTCTCTAGACATACTGGTCCCCTGGGTACCAATGACATTGAGGGTAACAGTGAGCTTGAGATACAGGCAAGGTTCAGGGAGCTTGCCAGGGTCTGTCATGACATAGGATGCACAATTTCTTTCTCAGAAGCCCTGCCGGTGCCAAGGCTAGTGGGGAACACAAATGGAAGATTAGGGAGATAAACCAGTGGCTCAGGGAGTGGCATGAGGCCAGAGGGTATGGGTTGATGGGTGATTGGGGGGGGAGACCTGGGAGGATAAGGGGCTGTATGCTAGAGATAGGCTCCATTTTAATTTGAAGGGGAAGGAAATCCTTAAGTTGAAAATAGAGGGGTTCGATAGTGAAAGGAGGGGTTTAAACTTGTGAAGGGGGGAGGGATGGGAGAAAAGGCTGTTGAGGGGGGTCTGATAAAGGAGGGACTCTATCTCCAGCCCCTGGAGAGCTGGAGGAATGCAAGAAAAGGCCAAATGGTAAGGTGTAGACCAGGGAAGACAGAATCCCCACGAGAACATGAGCAGGGGAAATGGAAATATAAGGAAAGGGTGGAAGGTAGTCCTGTTAAATGCCAGGAGCTTGGGCAATAAAATGCCTGAGCTCCAGGTGATGCTAACTGAGGCAGAGGTGGATGTGTCAGTGGTCATTGAGACCTGGGCCACCACAGCGTATGACTGGGACCTGAACCTGGAGGGCTACACCATGTTCAGGAAGGACAGGAAGGAGGGAAGGGGAGGAGGGGTAGCAACAATAGTCAAAAATTGCATTGCCATAGGAGGAGTGAAGGAGGTGGAGGGAACAGTGGAGGCGATTTGGGTCACCTTCATAACAAAGGGAGGCAAGAGAATAAAAATAGGAGTGGTGTATAGACACCCTGCCCTGGCGGAGGAGCTGGAGGAGAGTCTGGTGGCAGATGTTGGGAGACACTGCAGATTGGGCAGGGGAAGGGTGGTGGTGTTGGGGGACTTAAACATGCCAGGAACAGATTGAGAGACTATGACATACTTGGTGGCCAGGAAGCAGAGGTTGTTGCTTGTCTTTCAGGATGCATTCCTAACTCAGCAGGTGGGGGAACCGACCAGCGAGGTGTGGATACTGAATGTGGTCCTGGCAGACAGTGACCAGATTGGGGGCCTGCAGGCAAGGGACCCATTGGCAGGGAGCGACCATGCCACGGTCTGGTTCTGCATGAACCTAGGAGGGGTAGAAGGCTGCACAAAAATGGAGGTAACTGACTCGAAGGGGCAGATTTCAAGGAAATGGGAAGGATCCTTAAGGAGCACTTGGATGGGATTGGGCCAGACATGGACGCTGACAGAAGGTGGAAAATCATCAGGAGGCTACCAGCACCTGTGCAAGAGTAAGATGAAAATGTGGTAGGGCCTGAAAACCCTGCTGGTGGACCAGGGATGTTCAGAGGTGGTGAGGGGAAAGAAGGCAGCCTATAGGTAATTCAAGTGCTCAAGGAGTGAAAGGGATCGAGGGGAGTACAAGCTGATGGCCAGAAGGGCCACTAGGGTGGTGAGGGTGGCTAAGGCAAAGAAGGAACAGAACCTGACCAGGGAAATTAGGCAAGGGAACAAGGGGTTCTTTAGATACATTGGGGAAAAATGAAAGGTGAAGGGGCAGATTAGCAGGATTAAAACAGGGGAGGGATGGGCACAAGACCCAGGGGAGCAGGCTGAGGTACTAAATGAGTACTTCTCCTCAGTTTTCACCATGGAAACTGGGGGTCTGCATCATACATGGGAGGAGACTGTGAAACTGAGGAGGGGGGACCCTTACCAATCAGTGGGTCTGGGGAGGGGGGCATCACTGGCAGATGGGGAGAAGGCAAAGCAGGGGGATGAGGCAGCGGACATGGAAATCATGGTAGAGAGAGTGAGGGAAGCCCCCAGGTCCCTTAAGATGAAGAAAGCACGGGGGCCATATAAATTACATCCCAGAGTCCTGAAGGAACTGGCAGCTGTCCTGGCGAAACCCCTGGTGGAGCTCTTCAGCATCTCTCTCTCTGGGGACAGGGTGGGTGCCCCAGGACTGGAAGGTGGTGCATATAGTGCCTATCCACAAGAGGGGATCAAGGGAGGTGGCAGGGAACTACAGGCCAGTCAGCCTGACATCAGTGGTGGGCAAGGTGATGGAGGGCATTGTCAAGGAGAGACGGGGGGGGCCTGGAAAAGTTGGGATCCCTGGACGATAGACAGCATGGATTTGTCCTGGGGAAATCATGTCAGACAAATCTTGTGGAGTTCTATGACTGGGTGACGAGTGCCTTGGACCTGGGTAGACCAGTGGACATCCTCTTTCATGACTTCAGCAAGGTATTTGACTCTGTTCCTCATGGGGGCCTGTTGGATAAGCTGGGAGAAATGGGAGTGGGGAACCAGACAATCAGATGGATAGGAAACTGGCTACAGGACCGGACCCAGAAGGTCATGGTTGGCAGGATAGTCTCATCCCCAAGGAGGGTCATTAGTGGGGTCCCTCAGGGATTGGTCCTTGGACCCCTCCTGTTCAACGCCTACGTGTCTGACATAAGGAAGGGTATCAAGAGTGAGATAAGTCTCTTTGTGGAGGACTCAAAACTGGGAGCGGTGGTGAATGGGGAGGAGGGGAGGGTGGTGCTACAGGGGGACCTGGAGGCTCTGGAAAGGTGGTCTAGAAAGTGGTAGCTGAGGTTCAGTATAGGAAAATGCAAGGTACTGCACCTGGGAGCCAGAAACCCGGGCCAAGTGTACACCCTGGGGGCGAAATGCTACAAGTCTCGATGGCTGAGAGGGACCTGAGGGTGGTGGTGGATGTCAAGATGAACAACTCAGAGACTTGTAGGAGGGCAATGGCAAAGGCCAACAGGATGCTGGGATGCATCACTAGGGGGGTCACCTCTAGAAGAAGGGAAGTGATACTCCCACTGTATAACTGCTTGGTGAGGCCACACCTCGAGTACTGTGTGCAGTTTTGGAGGCCACATTTAAAGAGTGACATTGAACTCTTGGAGAGGGTCCAGAGAAGGGCAACCAAAATGATTTGGGGCTTGGGGGACAGGACCTATGGGGAGAGGCTCGGAGAGCTAAATATGTACACATTGGAAGAGAAAAGGGACCGGAGGGACATTATAGAGGTCTTCAGGTACATGAAGGGGGTAAATAGGAAAGGAGCAGTCAGGGTGCTCCGAAGGAAGGGGGGGCAGCTAGAGGGCATGAGTGGAAGCTGGAGGGGAGATTCAGAGGAGAAAGGAGGAGGTGCTACTTCACTGAGAGGATGGTGGAGCCATGGAATGCACTGACCAGGGGGCTGGTGGAGGCAGAGACAGTGGAGGGGTTCAAGAGGGGGTGGGATAGGTACAGGGGAAGGGTTCTGGAAGCAAAATCCAATGCAGTGAGAATATCTGGGACTGGGAAGGGAGAAGCCAGAAAGGGAGAGGGGGGCAGCAAGGTCAGCTCCCAGGGTTGGGGGCTGACCAAACGAGCAGACACGAAAGACCATTAGGCCTATTCTGCTGGCGTTTTAGTATGTTATTACGTTAGTAATAGAGACATGGGATTTGTCTTTTTAAAGTAGTTTGTATATAAACACCCTATAGAAGGCATAACTAATGTGCAGAAACTAAATATAGGAGTGCTTCCTTTAGTATTCTCTGCAGAGAGTGCTCGTACCAGAATTAAGCCTTCTTGGAAAAAAATGTACTTCAAGGAGCCAGCAGCCCCATGATGAGGCTGTTACTGTATATAAGAAACTCCCCAGCTGTCACTCAGCTGAAAAGGGGCGGGGTTTTCTTGTTTACAAGAAATTAAGAAGTCTTTCTCAACAGCTTCAGTGACAGAGTGTTAAAGGCAGAATGAAATAACACCTTATGACTGTATGTTTTTCCTCTGTATGTAGTCAGTCTGATCCCCCATATGTTTGTACTAGCCAGAATATTCCCGTGTTAGAAAAGGGACGGATCAGCTGACACTAGTGTCATAGGAGGGCTGCACTATAAAAGCTGCCACTGAGCTAAGGTTAGTCAGATCATCCTGGGAGAGTGTCCTAAGAGGCTAGTCTGAAAGCACAGAAGTTGGTAGAAATTGTCCTGGTTAAAGTATTCTACACTGTGGCAGAATCACTGGAGGAAAGTGATTCTGGAGCTCGAGGAGAGCTCATTTATTTCTTTATTGTTTTCTTTTGTTTATAGTCTGAAGTTTAAGACAGTATTACTTTATCATTGATTTGTGTTTATTTTTGTACAGCATGATTTGCTCTATATTATTTTTACAAAAATAAATATCACACAGAATTTGTGTGTTGAACAAATCTTGGAGTACTGCGTATGCTTTAATTACCCTACCCCTCGAACCCTACCACAGAGGGGTACAAAACACATTATACAGGCAGCAAACACTCGCGTATAGAGGTGAAAATGCAGCAAATCCTTGTGGGTAGTATAAGGGAAAGATTAAGTGGGAGGAGGAGCAGGTTAGAAACAGAAATCTGTTCCATAGATGCAGAGAAGGCAGGAAAGGGTTGTTTGTCCATAAGTCTTTTGCAGTGGAGGAAAGAGAAGATTCTTCAGGACGCTTTCTTCGGAAAATTAACTTGTGTCCACCCCCCTTGTTCCCACTGCTCCTTGGTGGTCTATCAACCCTACTCTCCACAGTGAAGACTGAGCAGAAATATCTGTTCAGGATGTCTGCTTTTCCTAGGTCCTCTTCTGTGCAGTCCCCTTATCTCGCCTTATTCTCACTATCACTCATCTTGCTTTCCTCTTCTCACTTACTACCCATCCCCCGAATTGCTTGGCCATCAGGTATGGAGATTGCGCACCCCGAAACAGACGTGGGGGAGAAATCTGTTGCTTTTATTTTAGGACTCAGGGCTATTGCTCATAAGGATCGTTTCTACTCATATTCCTAGCAAATGAAATCTGCCTGTTCTAACTTGAATTATCCTCCCTTGCAATGTGGCTGCTTTACATTAATTAGGGTCTCTAAACTGTTAAAACAGCAGCAACTACACAGCAAGGGTTTGCCTACTGTAAATGTGATAGCCTTAGCAACCAAGTTTAAAGAAAAAAAAAGCCATTATATTAATTGTATAAGGTGTTCTCTGAGGGCTTGTGGTGAAGCTAGGCTGCTCTGGTTTAATATAGGCTCTGTACTCAAAGCACAAAAGTCCCCCTGTAGCAATTTGAATTTAACTGGGTAATTGTATTTAGTAGTATAATATGCAAGTTTCACAAGTTCCCCCGTGCTGTAATTCAAATTAGCAAGGTAGATGTGAATATATTTTACTGCTAATCTAACATTCAAAATCCGAATTGCTGCAGAGTAGTCCTGATCCTTAAAGCCCGCCAAAACTGCTAAATTTTAAACAAGGAAGCTGCACTCCTCCCCCGCTTCCCAAAGTACTTGTTTGAGCTTACCATTGCTTATCTTTTGTCTCTCCACAGTTGGGAGCCCAGAGGTTGTGAGGGCACTGCCGCTGCAGCCCTCCCCCATCCCCTGAATTGCGTGGCCATCAGGTACGGAGACCGCGCTCACCGAAACAGGGCAGGAATCTGTCACTTTATTTTTGCTGGCCCCACCGGCAGTACACGGCAGCTATCCCACTGCCCCCACCACCACCCTTGGTCAACTTGCCACTATATGACGGTGGTCACGGATTCGCCGTGAGCCAATCAGTCAACTTTTCCATCTGCAACCTACATTTTTACACCACTAGAGGTCACTTCAGCTTCTTCTTCTATTTCACCCTATATACTCAGTTTACCAGGTTGTATCTCTACCTCTTTCTTTCTACCCTGCTGTTCCCTTTGTTGTCTCTCCCACCCTCTAAGTTCCCTATGGAGTAGGCACAACCAATTTCTATTTATACCCTGCCTGCTTGGCACTTTCCCAGTGGCACCCCCCATATTGGGCTGTACCCATCTCCCACGCTACTGCTATGGCAGGTCAACTCCTCGATACTGCCCCTCCCTTTCATGCGGGCCTTATATCCCTAAAGTATACAGCTCCAAACCACTCCATGACAGTGCTCCCTCTAAGGGGCACTACCCAGAAATTGCAAACCTCAATTCTGTATGACACTCTAATAGTGACCCTCCTGTTACTTCTTGCTGGTGACATAGAGGAAAATCCCGGCCCACCCATTCCTTATTTACACGGACCCTCTACTACTCCCTTTAGCATACCTCGTGGCATAAAGTTGATGCATCTAAATGTCTGCAGCCTGATAAACAAAATAACCTTGCTGCAGCCTGCCATTCTCTCCCTGAACCCTGATGTCATAGTCCTCTTCGAAAGCTGGCTCAAGCCTCACCACAAAGACTGTGAAATTACTATCCCAGGCTCCTCTATCATCAGGCATGATCGGTTAAGCAACAAGAGGGGAGAGGGCTTAGCTATCTACATCTCTTCTTCTGTACAGTTCACCCAAATCGCACTACCAAGCCTCCCACACCTGTTAGATGCAGCACTAATCAAACTCTTCCTAC
The DNA here is from genome assembly GCA_016271365.2 of Neoceratodus forsteri. NCBI lineage: Eukaryota > Metazoa > Chordata > Ceratodontiformes > Ceratodontidae > Neoceratodus > Neoceratodus forsteri. Next base: position 828,728,084 of record CM028131.1, read on the forward strand.
CACATACAAACCCAATTTTTATAACTGGGACTTACTGTCCCCCAGTTTCCTCAGCTCCTGAAGTCTTTGAACTCCTTGCCACCTTGAAATCCCTTGCTAAATGTGGCAAGCTCCATGTAACCCCTAGATGGCGCTATCCCAGGGGCTACTACCCCTGCCTGATTTGCCACTAACAGGTTGAGGGGCCTGGATCCGATGGCGGGTGCCTCCACCCAGAGGTCAGGGTTTGAAATAGTTAAACTAACTTGGTCACAGCCCTCTGGGACACTGCAACCCCCCTTTCTTCCCACTAGTGGCCCACACAGTATATCAGAATTACCTTCACAGTATACACTTACCCCAGGACTGGTTCAGGCTTTGGGACCCCCTGTAAAATAAGCAGACAGTGCAACAATCACAGTACAATACTTTAACATAGACAAATACCTCAGGCAGTATAACTTTGCTGAAACAAGCAGCTCTGATTTATTTAGGGGGATATAACAAGGACAGGGGGAAATCAGGTTAATTAGCTTATCACTTTACTCATCTATCTATGGCTCTGTGCACAGGCCTATCCCTACCAGTTACTGTCCCTGGGTACCCAAGCCCTAGCGGCTAGTCCAAACCGTGGCAGCTGGTAGGGGCCCTTTCACACAGAGAAAAGAAAAATTAATTAAACAGTCAGCAGTACAGTAATTCCATTTGGATTCAATGTGGCAATTCAACAGGGAGCGACTCTGAATTAGTACTCACAACCTCTAAACAAGATAGGGTCCTTCAACATCAGCAGGGCTACTCTTGAGCTCCACGAGACTCCTCACACATTTATATGGCAAACTGCAACAGGCAAAAGTCCTTTAATGGCAGCAGGATTCACTTGAGCTATACAAGCCTCTCACACTTTATATGGTAAACAGTCACAGGCAAAGTCCTTTAATGGCAGCAGGATTCACTTGAGCTACACAAGCCTCCTCACACATTTATATGGTAAAAGAAAGTACTATACCAGGCAGGCTGTTTATCCCGATCGCAATTACTGCACAATACCCGGAGAACACACAGCAGATTCAGTTCCTGACAGACCGAGTGCAATTCAGCAATTTCTCCAGTCTTCTACAGGGTGAGCCTGGTTTCTACTCTTCAGATATCCTTTGATTCTCTTCACAGGACGGATTCAGTCCTAACAAGCAGTTACACAAGCTGCAGACCGGAACTCTGGGCCTTACACACGTTTCCCGACTAAAACTGCACAATCAAAAGCACAAGGCTCCTTCCTCTTCACTGCCATAGCTCAACTGAAACTCCAGCGACAAAACCGGGCACTTCCTTTGAGTTCCTCCCAGTTCTTGGCTGGATTGGCTGTCACTCACAATAGACTGCCCCTGTTGGTCCAAAAAGCGCTCAAGTCCAAACTACATCTCCAGAGTCACTGCCCATACAATCCTCTTGTGGCTGGCTCCAGATTATGAGTCCAAGTTCTGATTCATCCAAGGCACCATTTTAGAGCTACCTTAACCCACACTGATTGGTCCAGTTCAGCAGTTCAAAACTAGAATGGGAACTAGGCAATACAGTTCTGACTGCAAAGAAAGCAGGTTAGACAAACTGTATTTTCATTATTACTCTGAATGATTTCTGGCAAACAGTTACATCTTTCAGATAGGTTCCCTTGCACTCCTAGTGACTGCAAAAATGGAGTGAATTGGCAGCAGCTCGAGTGGTACTCAAGCAGAGAAGCACACAGTCCCCCCATACAAACTAAGTATGTCTGCAAGCAGACAGCTCTTAAACAGACAGTACCAGAGGCTCTAAAAACACTCACTGATAAATGGCTTAAACACCAAACACCATTCAGGCTTGGAGCATTCAAGCAAGCTCCTGGAAGTCTTTTGGGAACCCCCATTTGCAGGGGGGTTACACTCCATATCCTAGGGGATTTCAATTTAAACTGACTATCCAGCAACACCCTCAAGCTCTGCAACCAAGTTGCTGGACTGAACCTATCTCAACAGATAACCGAACCCACTCGTCTAAATAAAATGTCATCTAATCACTCCCTTCTGGATTGGGCTCTAACCTCCCACCAGCATCGAGTTATTGCCTCTGACACCCTACTGGATTCCCTCAGTGACCACCATATGGTTTTCATTATCCACAAAATATTTAGAACCAAGTCCTCCTCTTCCAGGATCATTCTCACTAGGTCCTTTAAATCCCTGGACCTTCCATCACCATTATACGAGCTGTCCGTCACTGATTCGTATCTCCTCCATAATGCCTCATCTATTGACAAAGCATGGAGCTATTTAAAACTCAAGTTCCTAGCAGCCTGGGATAAACATGCACCTCTTAAAAGGTCCTGGGTGAGGGGTGCTCACTTGCCCTGGTTCACCGTGGACATCAAGGCCCTCATCAGAGATAGAGACCAGGCTTGGAAATCATTTAAGGCCACCAGATCACCTGCTGACCAGGCAAATTACCTCTCCCTGTGCAACTCCTGCACTAGGCGTATCAGGCAGGCTAAGACGTGTTACTTCCAAGCTTCCTTACAGGCTAACATAAGCAAACCGACTAAATTCTGGAAAGTGGTCAAATCACTCTTCTCTCTGCCCTCTCAGCCTCCCGCTCCTATGCTAATTGTGGACGGATCCACCACAACCAACCCATTAGTTGTTGCATCTGCTTATAACTCCTACTTCACAAGCTGCACCTCAGCCCTACTGTCCACCCTCCCCCCATACAACCAATACCCAAAGCTGCAGCTACGTCCTCTAATGCTAATTCTTCTCCTCCCCCTACTTTCTCCTTTTGCCATACAACACCCTCTGAAGTCTTTGAAGCCTTGATCTCCTTAAATACTAACAAAGGAAAATGCCCTACAGTGCTAGATACCAAGATGCTACACCTAGCCGCTCCTGCCATAGCTGCCCCTCTGGCTGACCTCTATAACCTCGTATTTTCCTTAGACTCTTTTCCCATGGAATGGAAATATGCCACTGTCATCCTGCTTGCTAAGGGTGGTAACACCTCTGAACTTGACAATTACCATCCTATCTCCCTCCTCGCTATCCTGGCGAAGATCCAAGAGAAACTAGTCCTCTCCCAACTCTCCACTTTCCTTAACTCATCCTCCTTTTTTTTCACCCTACCAGTCAGGGTTCAGGAAGTCCCACTCCACATCCACAACCACTTCCCTCCTACGCCTCACCGATACTATCCTTGATGGCATGGACAAGGGCCATCTCACCTCCACAATTTTTGTCGATCTAGCAAAGGACTTCAACTCGGTCTCCCATCCTCTCCTACTAGATGAGCTCTCCACTGCTGGGCTATCCGCCATGGCCACCGGTTGGTTCTGCTCCTACTTGGGGGAGATGATCCCAGTAGATCAAAATTAGTGGATCCACCCCCCCCAGTTAACACCAGTGTCCCCCAAGGATCTGTCCTCCATCCGCTCCTATTGTCCATTTTTCTAAATGACCTGCCCACAACCTGCCTACACACCTCAATACATATGTATGCAGATGACACAGTCTTGTATGCTACTGGCCCCTCAACTACTGAAGTTGAATCCACGTTGCAGCATGACTTCAATCAAATCCAGCACTGGTTTTGTACTAACCAGCTATTCCTAAATGCCAAGAAAATGGTCTCCATGACCTTTGGAACAAGGCAGAGACTCTCACAGCTCAAATCCCTCCCCGTCTTCCACACCTTGGAAGGGACCACTCTGGAAGCTTGCACTTCCTTCAGATATCTCGGAATCTGGCTGGACCAGCATCTCAACTTTTCTGTTCACGTTGATGCCACCCACAAAAAAACTTCATCCTAAATTGGAAGCCCTCTACCACAACTGTGGTAGCATCCACCTGCCAGTCCGCAGAGCTTCAGTTCAGAAAATGATTCTCCATATTTTTGACTATGGTGATGTAGCCTTTAGTGCCGCTCCCAAATCCATCTTATCCAAACTGGACCCCCTCTTCCACTCTTTCTGCAGATTCGCCCTTGACAGCCTACCCTCTACTCACCACTGTAACCTCTATCAGGCCCTAATGCTGCCCTCCCTCCATGACTGGCTGCAAGCACACTGCATGCTACTCATAACAAAGTATTGGTCCCAGTCCCTCCCCATTACCTCAATGTAGTACCAACTCCTCTTCCCATCTCTGCTTATTCCCTGAGGAAAGCAAACACCCTTCTCCTAATGGTACCATGTATGACCTCATCGGCTGGCCAAGTAGCCTTCGGACACCGTATGCCTAAGCTGTGGAACTCCCTCCTTGCAAGCACTCGACAAGTGTCCTCATCCACTCACCTCAAAACCTCATAAATGCACACTGCAACTCACCCTGCAGGTGCAAATAGCGGTGCCAGCTCAGTACTCTGCCCTGGCATCCCACTACAGAACTGAATTAGTTGTCTCACTTCTAATCACATGCTTTGTTTCCTTCTGTATAAATTGTTTGACTGACATTGGCTGCAAGTCACATTGTTAATGTTTAAATATAAACATGGATAAATGTATATATGTATGCTCAAATTTTTCTAAATGATGTATTAAGCTAGTGTTGTATCTGAATTGTCACTGTACTTGCTTGTGCGTGTCTGTCTCCTTGTGTCCCTCTTCCCCCAGGACGCACCTGAATTGAGCAGTACTCTGCTCAGTGTGCCTTTCTGATTAAACTTTTAAATAAATAAATAAATATGCACTGTACCTGAAGAAAGTCTTATCCCCTTTATCTACCCCATTGGCTATCCTTTCCTCTGTCTACCCCATTGCTTCCCTCCCAGCTTTTCCTGCTTCCCTCTTTTTCACTTAGTATACCTCCCTGTCTTCCTCCCTTTGTATTTCCTTATATCTCCTGAATTTCCTCCCTTTTTCTTTTCCCACCCTGGTCACTTTCTTAGAGAACCATAACAGTTTATTTTTCCTTCTACTTTTACTCACTTCCTTCATGCAGAGGCTGGTTACCTTAATTATGCCCTCTCTTATTTTTACCCATAGTGCCTCTACTGCTCCCTGGCAATCTCCCCCAAGAGGCAGTTTCTGGGGCAGTCATTCATTTTTTAAAAAGCCACTCTTCTAAAGTCCAGGACCCTCATCCTCATGTGGTCAGCCTCTGTTTCTGCCTTAATGTTAAACCACACTGTTCGATGATCACTGGCACCTAGGGAACTGCCCACTGTGAAGTCTGCATTGCCTTCCCCATTTTTAAGCACCAGGTTCAGCACTGCTCCATTGCTAGTGGGTTCATTGACTGGCTGACTGGAAAAGCCCCTTGAAGAGAATCAAGAATGGTTCTGCTCCTTGCTGAAGCTGCAGTTGGAAGGTTCCAGTCCACTTTTGGCAGACTGCAGTTTCCAGTTAGCAGCACCTCCCTCTTACTTGCCATCCTGATGATGGCTTCTCCAAGTTCTTTATCCAACTCCTCTCCCTGTGCTGGAGATTTATAGTCCACTCCTATATGAATAGCTGCCCCTGTGCCTGCCTCCAGGATGATCCACAGCACCTCCAGTCGTTCCTTTTCATCTGGATGCCCCAGCACTTCCATGGCCTTGATTACTTCCCTTACATATAGTACAACCCTTCCTCTCCTCCCTTCCTTGTCTCTTCTGAACAGAGAGTAGCCTGGTATGGTCATATCACTGTTGTGCTTGCCAGTGCACCTTGACTCCATTATATCATCCAATCCAGGCTACCTTCCACCATGATAGACCCCAGCTCCAGAATATTACTTCCCACACTCCTTCCATTGGCTCACATGGTTCTCCATATCTTACTCCCTCCCTACCTGCTTTTCTGTCCTCCCCACCTGTGCTGTTCTTGGACTCTCCCCCTGAGTAACCTCTTCCTTTGTTACCTTCTCCATTACCTGTCTCCCTTACTCTTTCTTACTTTATAGTCCACCTGTCCTCTACCTTGTCCCCATACTTGTCTTTTTGTGCCCCAGTTCTGCGGGTCTTTACTTCCTTTAGGCCCTCCCTGCTGCTTCCCTTCTTTCTACAGATCCCACCAGCTAGTTTAAATGCTCATCCAAGTAGTATTTTAACCTCCCACTAAGGACTGTGGTCCCTTCCTGGGAGGATGCAGGCCATTTCACCTATTGAGGCCCATATCTTCCAAGATTGGCCTCCAGTCCTTCCTCCATGCACCATGACTTCAACCAATTGTTACAAACCCTGGAGCATAGTGTCATTTCCTCTTCCCACCCATATGTAAGTAGCACCACAGCAAAAGTCACCATGCCTGCTGCCTGCTTGAGGCCTCTCTCCAGCTCCCTGACATTTCCTGACACTTCCCCTACCTTGTCCCTTGCCAGGTTATTTGTCCCAAGGTGGACAATGGCATCTAGCTACCTCTCATCCCCTGCTGCCCTAGTGATCCCTGGATCTGTTCTCCTTCTCTCCAAGCTGAAGCTCCTCTCAGTCATGTCACCTTCCTCTCCCTTCTTTCCTTTCCCACTCCCATGTCTATCCTCCTAACAATAGAGTCCTCCACCAGCAGCTGCTTCCTCCACAGCTGGGAGCCTCTTCATCCCTTCTTAGGGCCACCCTTCTGGGGACCCCCACTTCCTTCCTTCCCAATGGTACTGGTGCCTCCTCCAGACTGCCCCATCCTTCCAGTATGGCAAAGGAATTCTGCAGTGGTACAGGCTGAGAAGTGTGTACCCTTCCCTCCACCCCACCTTCCTGGACCCCACCAAGGTCTAAACAGTCTGCTTCTTTCTAGGCATCTACATGGGAGCAGTGGCAGACTTGGTGGCCATTGGTGGGTCAGAAGGTTTTCTGTATGCTTGTCAGTTATGCTTGGAGTCCAGCAACCTCTGCCCTCAACCCAGAGAGGTGAGTACAAATGGAGCAGCACCTCAGTCTCCAAAAAGTGTCCCAAAAGATTATGGCTCCACACCTGTTGCACTGCACCACCCTCATGCTCTTTCCTTATGTTGCCTTAGTGCCTATTGAAATCTCCATGTGCATTACTGCCTTCTTTCTATGCCCACTGAATTACTACCATTTGTTCTTTAGCACTCCTTACTGCCTTTCCTGGCTCTCTCAGGCACTTATGGTACCTCTCCTTGTCCTCCTCACTTTGTGTCTCCTTATACTTCCTGAAGGCTAGCCTCTTGGCCTTTCATTTTTCTGCCAACCCCCCAGAGAACCAAAGAGGCTTGCTTCTCCTTTTACTCTTGTCTGTAAACCTGACGCATTGTTCTTTCCCCCCACTATAGCCTCTTTGATGTCTACCCATTTCTCCTCCATGTTTCCACCTCCTACCCTCTCATTTTCAGTGTTTCCATTAGCTGTAGTCACAATCTGGTAGTCTTCCCTTCTAAAGTCTAAGACTCTTGTTTTCATATGAGTTAACTGGATCCGCATGTCCACCTTGAAACACACCATATTGTGGTCACTGGACCCTAACTGTCCTTCTGCCCAAAGATCGGATACCGTGTCCCAATTGGTCAGCATCAGATCCAGGATTGCTTGGTCCCTGGTAGGTTTCTGAATGAGCTGTGTAAGGCCAACCCCCTCAAGGGAGTCCACAAAGTCTTGTGTCCTCACTGAGGCCCCTGCTGAGATGGACCAGTCCACTTCAGGCATCTCACAGTCACCCAATAGCAGTACCTTCCTCTTTGATGTCATGTCATGCATGTTTTCCAGCAGCTGCTTTTCAATTTCCTTAGCCTGTGCCGGGGGTCTGTAAATGACCCCAGTGCTTATGGCAGTTCCATTGCCTGGCTCGTGGGTGACCCATATTTCCTCTGTTTGCTCATGCCTGTTTAGAATTTCAGTAGCCCTTATGCTTTCTCTGATGTAGAGGGCAATCCCTCCCCCCTCTTAACTTCCCTATCTTTTCTGAACAGGGCATAACCCAGTACACTTATGTCCCAGCTTTGATTGCTGGTGTACCATATTTCGATTATTGCCAATATGTCCAGATCAGCAGGCATCATTATTGCCACCCAGTCAGGGACCTTGTTCCCCAGACTGTGGGCATTTGTGTATATTATCTTCCATGAAGAACGGCATTTTATTGTTCCCTCCTTACGCATTTCTCCCTGCTTCATCTTACTTTTCCCAGAGTGTTTTCTGTTTTGCCTCCTATTTATTATGCTACTGGATGCTTGAGGTCCAGATTCAACTTTTTTTTTCAACTCTTTTTTTGGCTCCAACACCCTGGGGAACTCTCTCAGGCATCCACCTGCTCCTCCAGCTCTACCTCCGGGCCTGAAACTCCTCCTTACTCCTGGCACCATCCCGGCTATCTCCCCAGCTCTGAGCCCCCTAGATGGGGCCATCCTATCCTCCCAGGGCACTCTAGCTACAATTCAGGCCGGGCTGCACTTGACCCAGGAGAGGATGGAGTCTGGCCAGTGGAGTGTGTCGAGAGGTAGGTGGTGCAGTCACCTATCTCTGGGGGCAGGGATTTTATGCTTAGGATTGCCCTCTCCACCACCCCCAGGTGGAGCCACGAGCATGCAGTCATGTCAGGGGATGTCCCTCATGGCTCTTCATCCCTCTCTGCATGCCCTGAGAGGTGCAGTACCTCCAGCCTCCACCAGTGGCTACTGCAGTGCCAGGTAGCCACTGGAACCCCCCAAAAGAGGAGAGCAGTCCTTCATATGCTTGATTCTCTCTCTCCCCTGCCAACCCTTGATGGCCCAGGCTCATTCCCGAACCTGGGTTGCTGGCGTGGTGAGAGGTGTGGCATCCAGTGCTTCAACCCTCAGCACCACTGGGCCAGCCCCAGGTCCAACTTTTGGTGGTGATATTATTATGTCCTGAGCATAGCCTAACCCTTTCTGCATATCCACCCAAAGGTTGACATCCTAGTCCTGCTCTATATGAGCACTAACCTGAGGGGGTGGGCTGCCTAAATCTCCCCACAGCTGACAGCCCCCCCCACAGTGCCTAGTTTAAATGCTTGCACAGGAAGCATGTAAACCTCTCATTGAGGACAGACATGTACTGCACAGAAGGATGCAGGCCATCCTTCTTGTAGAGGTGTGAATCTTCCCAGGTGGCACCCAAGTCCCCATTGTAGCCAAAGTTGTTGCCCTTGCACAAGTCCTTCAACCAATTATTGAAGGTGCTGATGTGGTGGCTCCTTCCCCCCCTCCTTCCCCTGACTGGTAGCTCCTCTGAGAAAATTACAGAGCTTGCCCAGCCCCAAGCTCCTTCCCAACTCCCTAAAATTCTCCTGAACCTCCTCCAGACTCACTCTTTCTTTATCTAGGTTGTTTGTCCCCAGATGTACAATGATGTCCAGCCCAACTCTCATAGCCACTGCTTTTGCAAACCTCTGGATCAGCTCCCTCCAAGCCATGCCTCCCAGGAGGCACATGACCATTCACTCTCTCTCTCTCTCCTGATGTCTGATCCTACATCCATACCCCAAACTACTGAGTCCCCCACCAGGAGAATTTTTCTTCTCCCCTGGGGTTCTCTGGCCCCCTTCCCTGTGACCCCCTTTTGGTGGGTCTGCCCATCCTCCCTTGTCACAACCTTAGGTTCCCTTTCAGGGATATCCCCCTCCTTAAGAAGATTGTATCTGTTCCTTAGTTGTAATAGGTGGGGGGCGTGTCTGATCTCCACCTTCCTTAACCTTTCTGAGCCCATTATAGTCCATTCAGGCCTCTGAGTAGCCTCTGCTGCAGTGGCTGGTGTTGTGGTGGTCTCTTGGTGGGGGCAGAGGACCCCAGCACTCCTGCCAACTGTGCTCAGAGCATGGCAACCTCCTTCCTCAGCCCATAGAGGTGTCTGCAAATGAGACAGCACCGCAGTTCCCAGAAAGTGATCCTGAACATTGCTATTCTGCACCCACTGCACTGCACCACTCCTTGCATCATTCTTCATACTCTTTAATATTGTCCTACTGTTGTTTTTTTTTTAAACTTATTTTACTCTCCCCATCACAGAATTTCTTTCTCTAAGTCCCTAAAATGCTTATGGACTCTGGTTACCCTAAGTAGCTCAATCCCCCAGAGAAATCATGATGCAATCAGAAGCCTCTGACCCTCAAATCCTGTCCTTGATTATCAGATAGTTTCCCCAGAGTAGAGTACACACTGCAGTGCTGAGGGCTAGCTTAGTCCCCCTTTATGTCCTTCCCACTCAGCTGCCTCTGCTATTCACTGTTCCTTGCTCCTGTCACTCAAATTCAACATGGCATTTAACAATGTGTGGAGGCGGGGTTGGGAGGGTGGGCAAATAAAATACCAGCAAACACTTCTTTAATAAAAATACTAACAACCAGTAGCTAACTTAAAATACCAGCAAAGCTAACTTTATATACCAGCAAATAAAAGAATAGGCCACTAAATATTATCTCAGCCAGAAAAAAAGAAAATAGAACCATATAATGAACTAAACAGCAAATTAAACAGTAGAAACCAACACTTCCCTCTTTCTCTTGTGGTTTCTTGCTTCTAAATGATTCAGTTTAGCTCCAAATGATTAAGATGGCTTCTAATAGTTTCCCTTCCCCCACTCAGAACACAAATGTCAGCAAAAAATATACCAGCAAACACTTGCTCACTTAAAATACCAGCAACCAGTAGGTAACTTAAAATACCAGCAAAACTAACTTTAAATACCAGCAATAGAATAGGTCACCAAATATTATGTCAGCCCCTAAAAAGAAAATAGAACAGTCAGTTATATAGCCATCTGGACCAGATGATCTGTTATTATTCAAATTTGGATCATGGCCTCCACCTCTACATGCAAAAAAAGGTTTTTCCATTTCTTGGGTTTGCTCTCTCATTAGGTTTGGAGGCATTAAGTTATCCAAACAACTATTAATCTTACACTAGTGAGGCCCCACTTGGAATACAGTTTCCAATTCTAGAGACCTTACCTATGTAAGGATATAGACAGAGTGACAACAAAGATGGTACAGGGATTGCATCACAAGTCCTAGGAGGACAGGCTGAATGATTTTAATACTGTATGTACTACCTGGAGGAGAGAAGGGAGAGAGGAGATATGGGTAATTTTTACAAGTACCTTATGGGGAGGAACAGGGTGCAGGAAAACAATATTTTCCAGTGAAAAAGATGTTCCAGGACTAGAGGGCATGGGATGAAGTTGGAAGAAGGTGATTCACAGGAAATGTGAGGAAGAGTTTCTTCACAGAAAGGGTAGTAGACAAGTGGAACACCCTGTCTGAGGAAGTGGTGGAGGATGAAATAACCACAGGATTTGAGAATGCATGGGATAAACGTAAGGGAATCCTGGAGGTCTGGGGAAGGGGCAACAGACTTCTAGAAAAACTTAAAGTGATCTTACAAGCTCAAATGGGCAGACTGGGTGGGCCATAGGCCCTTATCTGCTAACAGTATCTATCTAGCTATCTATCTATATATGTACTGCTCCTGGGTGCCTTCCCACCTGTATAAATTTGCATAATAGTTTTTGAAGACTTGAGCAATCTTTTCAGGCTGTGTTTATGCCCTCTGATCATCAAATTCAGTGTGAATTTCTGGTATGTTCCTATCAACCACTAGTTTACATAACTGAAAAGCAAAGAGCTGACCTGCTGTATTACCTGACTCACTGACTCATAATGTTTCTATGACACAAATCATAGCTTATTTTCTACCTTTCTACTTATGTGCTCTTCTAATTCTTACTTACACTGTTCCAGGCTCTACAAGTGCTCTGGATTCCTGGCTAGCCTATGTTTAATTCTGGGTCTGAATCTTTCAGATTTTTCAGGTTAAAATGACAGCCAGCCTCGGCAGCTGACGCTGGATGCCATGTTCAGGCTCACACTTGCACAGTGCCACGCGATTGCGAACGCAAAAGAAATATATGCCAGCACCTGCCACCACAACCATGGTCCATAATATCTGAGCATCAGGCACCAGCTACTTGCAGAACATATTGTTTATTTTACATGATCCATGAACTGAATCAGTCCTCACACAGCAACAGCGGGCAGACGCAGCAACTCCCAATGCGTTTCCCGCCACCTGGAGCTTAATCATAGGTGGTGTGAAATGTGTTAGGAGATTACTGCGTTACACTGCTGTTGCTGTATGACGGGACAGCAAGTTTCTATGGAGTTCATGTGCACTGTAAAATAAACAATAGCACTGTTTTTTGTACCTTACCAAAGGACTGGCTCTGAATTCTTTGATTGCCTGATGCCAGATGTTGATATGGACCATGAATTCTGAGTAGCCAGTGCTGGCATATATTTCTTTTTACATTTCACTTGTCATAAGCTGCGCGTGGCACAATACCCAAGTGTAGGCCTGAACTTCCTTGTATCCAGCATTAACACACGGAAGCAAGAAAAACAGGCATGGGCAACACAGAAAAATCTAGAAGAAAAGATTCAAGATTTGGATATGGACCATGGATTGTGAGTAGCAAGTGCTGACGTATTTCTTTTTACATGCCTTGTGTTAATATTGCCTGCAAAAAAAAGGCATGGCAATATATCACAGGTAGCACATCGTGGTCAAAATGATCACAGGACACAAAATATCGTGGATCAACATACCAATTGTGCAGAGCCCATGGTGTGCTGCCAGACTCCATGGGGACCTGGCGGACATAGTGGCACAAAAAGATGGCAAGAGATGCAGTCACAGTGCTACTCCTGGTCAGTGTGGCACTGGAACACTACAACCGGGAAGACAGTGCCACACTGACCTATGGGCAACAGCCAGGACATCATGGGAATGCCACATCAACTGCTGCATGAAATGAAAACCAGTCAGGCACCTGGGCGCTATTGAGGTACAGTAGGTCCACCACAGGGGACATGTTGGCCATAGCCATGGAACGTAGTGTCCACTCTCCTTGGCTGGAGGTGCTGCCATAGCCCCCCTCATTCTCCTGGCAAGCCCCATGTCTACAGTCCCACCATGACCCCCTGAACCAGCTGAGCCATTAGCCGGCCTATAGTTGCCACGTACAGTGCCACCTGTGACTGAGGTGCCCCTGTCTGAAACAACACACTGTACTAGGCATGCCTACCTTGAATACATTCAGTCCAGTAGTTCTGCTACCAGCATCCATGTCCATCCCCAAACTGCTAATCACCAGCCATTGTGCAGCCTCAGTGGTATCCCTGTGCCACATGAAGTGTGTGCCCCACAACAAACTCCAAAAACCACCATACCGCTCCAGTCCAAACACGAACACTGCTGCACACATGGTGATAGCGGGTTGCAGATGCCCGTGACAACTCCTGAAGGTGGCCAGAGCCATGCGCCTGCACACAGGAAGCTATGCCGTGCTCCCTGCAGGCTGCACACAGTTTTATCCTGCAATTATTTTTCCTGACTTTCTTTTGTTCCGTGATGTTTTTCCCACGTTATTATGTTCCAGTATATTGTTTACAGTGATATAAACAAATGGAACTGTAATTGCTTCCTACCCTTGAGATTTTCTTCCTTCCAACTGTCTGTAAAACCATCCTCAGCTTTTAGGGCTTTTAAAGTTCTTTGTTCCCCCTGTATGGCTTACCTGGGCACCCTGTGAATTGTCAAGAACTGGATCCTTCACACAGTTCTAATCTCCCCCAAGTAATATCTGCCAAGCTGAGAAGCTGGCCACCATACCAAATATCTGTTTAAAAAACTCTGGGGTTGGAGGAGTTAGGCTACAGTATATACATTCATGAAGCACATCACTCTGCCTGCTATAGTCCCTGAGAGAATGGCTAATCTGCCATCCTTGTTTCTAAAAGTATTGGTTTGTTCAAAAAGAGGGCCCTTTCTCACAAGAATGATCATGCCCGCCTTCTTCTCCGAAGGAGTCCTCCACTGTCCCCACCCAGCTTTTATGCAATTTGTTATGTTTCACTTGTGAAAGGTGGGTTTCCTGAAGGAGGCCTATATCATAATTTACCCTAGCAAGATCATGCAAAGTTTTGGCTCTCTTAACAACAGCATTGATCCCTTTCACATTTAAGAACACTACCTTGAGTGATCCCTTTTTGTCCATTAGAAAGAGTAGCAATGTTCCAGCTGCTTACCTTAGAAAAAGGAGTCGCTTTCCGTGTTCCCTTAGTCCACTTCCCGACTTCCCTGCAAGTCATGCCATCCACATCACCAGTCCCTTTTGCCCAAGATCATTCATCCACAGGTATACCACAATCCAAAAGAACAAAAAAAAATACATTATCAGTAACATCACTTTCAAACAAACCATTGAACAGGATCTAAACAATGAACCAGTAGAAGAACAGTGAAAATTCAATATCCAATATGAAATGAGCATGAGCTCCACCAAGAGTAGCTTGGACAAAGTTTGAGCTCAGAGGGACTTTCCCTCCATACTAAGGCAAGGATACTGTACTGGTATACCATCAAGATTATGTTGGGATTGCAGCGCAGTGACATTCACGCTGAAAAAATAGCGTGACTGAAAACAGCTACATGGACAATAATAATGGGGATATTATAGTGCTGCTGTACAGGTAGCTGTTTTCACTCATGCTATGTAGTTTAAGTCCATGAGTGTGTGATGCCTAACCATGCTTGTAGTGTAGCATTGAGGTTAGACCTGTTAATTGGCTTGCTTCATCCAGCAGACCTGGGTTTGATCCTGACAGCTTGAGTTTTTTTTTTACCACCACCCCCGGCCCCCAAGTTGTATTCCCCTTGGAGCCGAATAGTGAATCCCTCCCCCCCAAGTTGCTTCCTCTCCGAGCTGGAATACTTAATCTTCCCCCACCGGACTTTCTCCCCTCAACTTAGAATACTTAATCTCCCCAGCATTTCCTCCGAGTTGCATCCCCCAAAGATGGAATAGTTAATTCTCCCTTCCACACTTTACCGCCTTGAGTTGCATCCCCCTAGATTTCCCACTGTATGTGCCTTATGGCATTTTTACATGTCTCAAATTTTCATTTAGCTTATCTCCAGATGCAGTTTTCAACCACAGTTTTCTTCTATTTAGCAATCTTTATTTATTTATTGGAAAGTTTCACCGGGAAAGGCACACTGAGCAAATGCATTTGCTCATCTCCCAGTATGTCTTGGGGGAAGGGGGTAGAGGAGAATGAGCAACATCAGAGCATAGTATAGAGAATACAAACATGTACAATATGCAAATATATAACAAATTATGCAAGTAGTACAATGACAGAGTATGGCAACGGTGCACACGTGAATCCAAGTATAAAGTGCAAGAAAACAAAATAAATAAAAGGCTAAACAGTTAAGGAAACACAGACAAGATCAGTTGAAAGACTGGGGAGGGAAGGGACTAGTGTGAGGAGAAGGAGCAGTTGGGAGACAGAAATAGGGCAGGGAGCACTGTTTAATTAGGGGAAGGATAGGGGAGGGGTGAACCAGTGCTAGAATCAGGAATAATTAGGAGAGAGGAAATTGTGCAAGGAGGAAGAAAGAGAATGAAGGCTGGAGGAGTGTCAAATTGGAGGAGACAGTTGGTTCCAGAGTTTTGGGAATCGGTATGAAAATGCAAATTGGTCTGCTGAAGTTGAACAGCATGTAACGGCCAGGGTGCGGGAGTCCTGTGATCTTAGGGAGTGGGTGGGGGGAGGATTGCTAATACAGGAATGAGATAGGGTGGGTGAGAGCTGAACCAATATTTTGAAATTAATTTAACACAGTGGGAGAGACGCCGATTGTCAAGAGATGGAAGGGCTAGAGTATGATGTAAGGTGCAGTGGTGGGTGTGAAGTGGGGAATCCAAGACAAAACAACAGAAGGAGTTAAGAAGGGTGTCCAATCTGGTTAGGGAGGTCTTGGGAGCGGCACTGTAGACTACGATGCAGTAGTCAAACATATGGAGAATAATTTTCGGCACAATTTCATGCCTTACCAATAGTGATAGACAACTATGGTTCCTGTACAAGGCAACTAACTTTGGGCGCAGTTTTTTCAGGATAGTATCCACATGAACAGAAAAATTAAGGTGCTGGTCAAGCCACACACCAAGTTAGTGAAAAGAGGTAACGTCCTCTAATGAAGTCCCATCAAGGGTGTGGTAGTGGGAAAGGGAAGGGAGCCTTGAGAGTCTCTGCCTGGTGCCAAAGATCATAGAGACAGTCTTCCTGGCATTGAGAGTTGATGCAAGCTAAACCAATGCTGAACATTGTTGAAGTCAGCTTGAAGTCAGCTAGTAACATCTATGGAGGACTGGCCTGAGGTAAACAGGATAGTATCATTGGCATACATATGGATAAAGGAAGAGATACGTACCTTAGGGAGGTAATTTAGGAAGATGGAGTAAAGTATAGGGCCTAACACTGATCCTTGAGGCACACCAGTATTTATAGGGATCGAGGGGTTGGGGAATACAGTCAGTAATTTTAACTGACTGGGACCTACCAGTTAAGTAAGCTCTGAACCAATCAACAGCAGAGTCAGATAGGCCAGCAGTAGCTAGGTTATTGAGTAGATAAGGGTGGGAGGCAGTGTTGAAGGCCTTAGCAAGGTCGACAAAGATAGTGGAAGTGATTAGGTCGCTATCCATCCCTGAGAGGATAGAATGGTAGCAGCCATGCTGAGCACCGAAACAGAGGCACAGTATTGGTGGGTGAGTCATACACAGTGGCAGCCAAATGAGCTACTGTACAAGAACTCTGAATGTCAGCACAAGAGTGAGGTGCACCACAGGCCAGCATGGGCGAAACCCCATGCGGAAACAGACCGCACAGCAACCCAGACAGGCCCAAGAGGTCAGGGAGCGAGCACCGGCAGTGGGCCATGAAGCTGGCCACGCACTGAGCAGCAGAGACACTGGAGGACAGGAGCACCACTGCAAATACTGTACTGAACCACCCCCCTAACCAGCACAACACCACCACCACCACCACATAAGCGGATACACAGGTGCTCTCCAAGGCAGGACAGGGACCACACCAAGGCACCAAGGGGTGTCCACAGGACATTGGGCAGGGGCCTGGCAATAAAATACCAGATAAAGGTGGTAAACAGGAAAGGGCTGTCACCAGCAGCAGTGGGCAGGGCAACATACCTCCCACAAAAGGAGGGACTTGCACAATAGCCATAGAACTGCCATCCTGTGCTGAGGATGTCTGTGCAATTTGTGCAAAGCCAGCAAGGCAAACCACTAGCCGTACATAATAGCTATGTATATCGCAGGGACAAGGCGGGTCCTGAAAAGGTGTACTGGTGGTGCTCAGAGGCCCGCAGGTACAACTGCTTCACCCACTTGCACACTGTGGATGACAATGCAGTGGCCACCATATGGGAGCACAACCATGCCCCAGATGTGGCAGATGTTGGCGTGCACAGTGTACTCAGGACACTGCAGGACAGGGCGCAGAGGACCATGGACAGCACGTTGCAGGTCATGGCGGCGAGCATGGCAGGGATACCAGCAGCCATAGCGGGTCGATCACCAGGAGTGCGACTACTGCGCCAGACCGTACAGCTCGTGTGGCATGTGGCACAGGGGTGACCCACTACACCAGCCAAGGTCACTGACCTCGTGATACCAGCCGAGTTCACTGTGAGGGATGGGGCACAGTTCCTGCTGTATGACAGTGGCCGGAAGTGGGACTGGCTGGTCATATACGCCACAGACCAGGGTTTGTAGCAGCTGGCAGACTGCTCTGAATGGTTCATGGATGGCACCTTCTGGGCATGCTTGTCACTGTTTGATCAGCTGTACACTGTACACGCTGTCCAGTCAGGTGCAGTGCTGCCAGCTGTGTATGCCACCACCTGCACCAGGAGGGCACATACATACACATGGCTGCTGGGCCAGTTGCACATACACTGCTCTACACTAGGACACACCTCTGTGCTGCTGGACTTTGAGCATGCCAGCTGGCATGCTGTGTCCACCGTCTTCCTGGACACCAACATCCGGGGCTGCTTTTTCCATTTTTCACAGGCCATCTGGCACAAAATCCAGCAGTGCCCAGAGGTCCTGCAGAAGTACACCACAGACCCAGATCTTGCCCTGCACTTTCGGATGCTGCTGGCATTGGAGTTTGTACCACCATCTGATGTGCCGGCTGTGTTCCAGGAGATGCAGGAATGGGAATATGTGGCACAGAGCCATGAGGTGCTGCAGCTGATCCTCGACTACTTTGAGGACACCTGGATCAGTCACCCCAGTTCCCGGTCAGGATGCAGACATGCCACCTTCTCAATCAAACAGTGGAACTGCCATGGGGTGACCATCCATGGCTTGGCCAGGACAAATAATGCTGTGGAGGGGTGGCACAGAGCATTCAGCACCAGGATCGGGTCATGCCACCCCAGCATCTGGTGACTACTTCATTGCCTCTGGGAGGAGGAGTGAAAGACCGTGGTCCAGTCCAAGCAGTTGGTCTCTGTGGTGGAGGCCCCCCAGGACCGGCGCCGGTACTGAGACCTGAACACCTGCATCTCCACCATGGCAACAGAACACACCACACAGAGCCACTATGACTACCTCCATGGCCTGGTATACAACTTCGCATTCCATGTGTGACCAGGCACAAGGTGGCCTACCACAATGCCGCCTGGCATTGTTGCTGCCTATTGTGCTCTGCCCTGCCACCTGCGGACTGCCACCTTTCGCAGGTCACCTGCACATGCATAGTATGGGCACAGCAGGCTGATACTGAGCCCAGCAGTGGAGCGGTGCCACCCTGGTACAGGTGCCTGCTCATCTTTCTCATGTCTCTGGGTCACTCTTTTGACCCTTGCCCCCTTGCTGCCATCCCACAGGCCCCTGGTGGTGCAGCCATGGTGGTCCTGTGCTCCTCCCTGCCTTGGCAGGGTTGCAGCCTTCCCGGCCATTGCCGCCTGAGATCCACCCACGTTGTTCTGTGCCACTGCCCTCTCCTTCATGTGGCTAGCCCCCCGTGACCATTGCACAGCCTGTCGCCCTGAGCTCTGTGCTGTCTGCCATGGGCCATGTTGGGCATGCTCAGTGACAGTCACCCTCATGTGTGTACTCTTGCCTCCATGTCTGTGGCATGGGCGTGCAGTGCTACAATTCCTTCTGTCCTCTGCACCCCTGCAGGTCACTTAGTTGTGTGGTCATCCCATTTGCACAGTCATCCTAGTTATGCAGTCACCCCATTTGAGCAGTTGCCTTTGTTGTGCAGTTGCCCCATTTGTGCAGTCGCCCTTCCCACGGCTGCCTTTTTCCTTCACTCTGTGGGGACTCACCCTCAGGCAGTTGCCCACATCACATAAAGCTGATAGAATCAGTGAGCATAAGCAGGGAGGTGGTGGTGGAGTGATTCTTCCAGAATCCAAATTGGAAAGGTGTGAAGAAAGAGGATTCTGAGAAAAATGAAGTGAGTTGAGAGAGGAACAAGTGTTCCTGTAACATGGCAAGAGTAGGGAGAAGGATAGATTTAGTAAGTCAGTTAATGGATAGATGATTGCTTGGGCAGATAAGAATAAATATTTTGGATCAAGCCCATCTGGTGAACTACCTTTGGAAGGGTTGATCTCTAATAGGGCTGCTAAGGTTTCTGCAGGCAAAACTTGTAAAACGGAGAAGGGGTCACGTTTAGGGTTGGTACTATGGGGAAAACTGGAGCAGTGGGGAAAAGGAGTAGGGGACGGTGGAGGAGGGAAGGAAGATAGGAGAAAAGATGTGCAGGAGGTGAAATAGGTGTGAAATTCAGTAGCTATAGGCTGGCAGTCAGATGTAAGTGATCCATTTACATTAAGGAGTGGTAGAGAAGGGGTGGGGGGGAGAATGGACTACTTTTTAGAATTTTGAAGGTTTGTTTATAGTTGTCTGAACAGTAGAGTTGAAATACTCAGCTTTTGCCAGTCTATTGGCCTTGGTGCAGGTGTTACGATGCATATGGCATTGTTGTAAATCGGTTGGTAATTGAGAGGCTTTATGTGTCTTCCAGGCCTTGTCATGATCATGCTTACAGGCCAACAGTTCAGGAGTAACCAAGGGATGGTGTTTTACTCATGTCCTAGAATGCCTAATAGGGGGCATGATTTTTCCAGACACGAAGGAACTTGCTGTTGAAACAGGACAGGGCATCTTCCACAGTACTGGCTGAAGAGTTGGGGGACCACTCAGTGTGCACCAGGTCGTATGGGGGGGGAGAGATCTAGAGATTTAAAGGATCTAGTATGAAGAATTTTGTTGGGGGGCCTTAGGTCTGTGTATTTTATGGACTAAGTATATCATGTGATGATCGCTTAAGGCATCTGGGAGAAGTCCAGATTGAATGACCCTTTGTGGGGTGTGTAGTGAGGGCCCAGTTGATGAGAGAGTGGTTAAGGGATTTATGATTTAGTCAGGTAGGCTCCTCAATCAGTTACGAGAGATTCAGTGCAGCTAAATCGTTTTTGGGTTTTCCTTAGTGAGGAAGGCAACCAGTTGAGATTGAAGTCATCAATAACAAAGAGTTCACCTGTTGAGGTCAGAGAGCCTATAGTTTTAAGAAGTTCCATAGCATTAGCAGTGCTGAGACCAGGGTGAAAATAAACCCCAGACACAAAGATAGGTACAGAGAAGGGGAGGGAGAGACAGACAATAAGCGGCTCATAAACTGAAGGGAGAGATATCAATAGAATAGTGGTGAATTGGATAGTGGAGGAGATGTACATTACCACTCCACCTCCTCTGCCAGCATGGTCTTGAAGGGAAAGGGCGAAATCAGGAATAGCAATGGAGTAGTCAGGAATTTTAGCATTGATCCAGGGCTCAGTGAGTATTAAAACATCAGGGGTTAGAAATGCTGTGAGATTTGTGAGCAAGTCAATTTTTGGGAGGAGGGTTCTGAGATTAAGGTGGCAAATTGGGGAGGGCAGAAGGGTTAGGATTAAGGCTAGGGGAAGGAGGACCTGGATTAGGATTTATGTCACAGCATCTAGAAGTAGAAGAGTGATAATAATGTAGTGAAATTTAGTGCTCTTGTACCAAGGACGAGCAGACATGTAGCATGAGTATGAAGGGCAAGAGCGGGGGAAGAAAAAAAACATTTTAAGCAGATGAATTAAGACACTTGAGCTAGGCAGTGGGAGAAGAGATGAGTAAGGTAAGAACGGGAAATGTGAAAAGGATAAATAGTAATGAGCAGGGGTTGAAGAATAGGAGAGAAGTGGACTGTCCAGCCTGGTATGAAATGGAAGGGGTGGTGATGATGATGAGGAGGAGTAATGGGAAGGAGGAAAGCTAACAGAAGAAATGGATAGGCGAGTGCAAGATAGAATTAGCAATATGATGAGATGGTATGAGAATAATGGAAGCAAGTTAGGAAGATAATATAGGCAGAGGTGAAAGAATTGAATATAGGGGGCACAGACAAGGCAGAGATTGACCACTTAGCTGAAAAAAGCAGCAGCAGGGCAAGAGGGACGACCAAAGAACTGTGAAGCAGGAGAAAGGGAGAAAGCATGGAATAAGCTGCAAGTAGAGACACAGAATATGACTACGATTAGAGTATAAATAGAAGAGAGGAAATGGGAAGATATTGGTAATTAGTAGGATATGTAAGCAAGGCTACACAGTACAAATAGGGTTGAGACACTTTAAGGGTAGCTTTGGCAGATTAAACCATTGGTTGATAGAGTATGTGGGGAGGAGTTGTTTGGGCAGAAAGACCATTTAAAGAGTGACAGGGCTGGGCTGGGTGGGTGGGAGAAATTTTAAGCAGATGTGGGCCAGTACAGTAGAAGTCCACAGAGCATGAATTAGCTGTTGAGCCTTTTAAAAAATAGCAACAAGCAGCAGACTTCCAAACTAGAGGAAAACTGGCCGATCAGGAAACAGAGCAGCGAGGTAAATGGCCAATCTGCTTAAGCCAGCACAACTCCACTGTATTCTATGTGAGAGGGAAGGAGCCTTTGGAGGAGGTAGTGACAAGCAGAGCATACGTGAAGTTTTAGGAAGATGTCCAGCCCAAGGGAGGGCAGGAGCAGGGGTTGCAGGTCCAGGGACAAGCAGCAGCTGCAGAGATGACAAGAAAAGCTGCCAACGATAGCAGCACCCATTCCGATGCACATATTCGGGGAGAGCCTGACATTTTAGGAAGGCGCCCAGCCCAAGGGAGGGCAGGAGCCAGGGTTGCAGGTCCAGGGGTGGGCAGCAGCTGCAGAGATGACAAGAAAAGCTGCAGAGGATGGCAGCGCCCATTCCAATGTGCATAGTCGGGGAAAGCCTGAAGTTTTAGGAAGGTACCCAGCCCAAGGGAGGGCAGAAATCAGAGTTGCAGGTCTGGGGGCAGTCAGAGGCTTCAGAGATGACAAGTAAAGCTGCCGAGGATGGCAGCACCCTTCCAAGGCACACACTTGCAAAGAGCTTGAAGTTTTAGGAAGGCACATAGCCCAAGGGAGGGCAGGACCTGGGGTTGCAGATCTGGGGGTGGGCAGAGGCTGCAGAGATGACAAGAAAAGCTGCCGAAGATGGCATCGCCCGTTATGAGGTGCACTCTCAGGGAGAGCATAGGGGAGAAAGAGGCCAGTCTTATTGGTAACCTTACTGTACTGCAGTATCCATCACACTCAGCCAACTAGCAGGGTGCCCTTGACTCACTGCTGTCAGCATCGTGTACCATAGGAATTGGCTTAAGGAAGTTTGGGAGTGATTTTTTGTTTTACCTCCCTAGATTTGCCTCTGGTGTCTTAACACTATAGTGTTGTGCATAATATGTTCCCATCAGTTTTAACACAGTTCAACCTTTAACAGCCTTGCCATCACCTGCAACCCTCTGCCCCCCCCCCCAAAGTAGACATTAACTTTCTTCTTTGGGGCTCGCTAGTACCCCCATTCCTGATTTCCCTGAGTAAGGGCCTAAGCATCCTCAGCATCACTATAGCTGATCCCAAACAATCCATCCACCACCACTACCCTGAGGCACATCAAGATCTGGCATGCGTCCCCACATCTTCTTAGGTGGAGAAGCCCCTTCCCAGGATAAGCCTTCTGCTGCATAGGTTTCCAGAGCCTAAGTAACATAATGTCACAGTTCTCCAGTGCTAAATGTCTATAACTGGCTGACCTGCATTGTTAAAAATATCTTAACTGGTGACAGTCACTTGTCTGTAGCTTTGTCCATGCAGGTCACCACCTACCATGGCACTGTGCACTACTCCAATTGAAGATGAAAAATGAGTATACCTATCTTTGGTATGAGGGGAGGAAACTGAGTGCTGAAAGAAACACAGTGTCCCAATGCTGGCCTGGATGATCTGTCCACTTCCCATTTTGCAGCCAATGCCGGTCCTCTACATGCAAGATTCGGCCCAGGAAACAGTCCTCCTGCTACCACTACATCTGCGTTGTTGGAAAGTGTCAAATAGAAGGGGGAGGTTCGAAACATCTGCTCTCCCTCTGCACAGAGTTCAAATTTGCGAGTTGCTGGAGGAAGTGCATCACTGCCATGGAGCCAATTTTAGTACTAGATGAAATTGTAGTGGGAAATGTCTCTTAATTTTAAAACTGGGGCCATTTCTGGAGTTGTGTTGGGAGAGGTCACGTGATGCGCCTGAAGGAATAGCAGCTGCTCTGAGACTCTCCCCGCTCCGGTGCTACAATCTACTTTATTTTTCACATTCTAACGCAGTTTTACTGAGTTAAACCCACTTTAACAGCAGTGATCTACTATATTTAACGCCTCTCAGCGATCGGGTGAGAGAATGGAAGAAACTCCACAGGAGCTCGAGGCGAAACGGCCTAGGCGCAGCTCATCCCCACCAGATCCTCAGGACGAATTAACCCCTACCCGGGTTTATGGTGAACTTTCAACGATAAAGGAAGCCCTCTTTAAATTAATAGAAGACGTAGCAGAATTCAAACCTGCATTAACGCAGCTTGCTCGGAGAGTCACTGATGTCGAAGCCCGAATTTCGTCGCTGGAAAGAAGCACTGATAAACTCAACCCAGCCATGGTCGAGTGCAAGAGAGCGGTGGCCAAATTAGAAGACCTTCTCGATGATCTCGAGGGAAGGAATCGCCGCAACAATTTGGTCCTTTTAGGACTTCCAGAGGGAGAAGAAGGCCCGAATACAATTTTGTTCTTGCAGAAATTTTTAAAGAAAACAGTCGGGCCCTCGACTAATGGGCCAGAATACATCATTGAAAGGGGCCACCTGGCCTTAAGGGCAAAACCACCTTCGACAGACCCCCCCAGGCCTCTAATCTTCAAGCTCCTCAATTTCCTCGATCGGGAGCATATTTTGAAGGAGGCGAGGAAGTTACCTGCAATATTATGGGAGGGCAAGAAGCTTCGGGTGGTTCCTGATCTAACGCTGAAGATACGCCTGGCAAGAGCTAACTTCCGACCCATCACTTCCAAACTGTGGGCCAGAGGAGTCAAACACCGCATGTTGTACCCGGCTAGGCTGGAAATCTCCCTTAAGCAATTTGATACACCGGAGGAGTCCTTAAAATACCTTAGCAAGATGATGCCTGACTTATTCCCAACAGGGTGAATAGATCTACAGTCGGGACGCTTTTTTCCTCTACCTTCTATTCGCAAGGATTACGGAGAGACTGCTTTTACTTTGGCGTGCTAAAGCTGCTTTTGATGTAGCTATTTATGGACCCCTTCTATGGACATTTAATAGTTTAAGAACTGGGGGATATATATTTTATATGGAGAGTTGGCATGTTTGGAAAGAGGGGTTGCCCTAATAACATGTTTTTTTTACTTGCTTGACAGGGCTGGCAACCGTTGAAAACATGTGCGAGTTATTGCATGCCCTCAGTTCTTTTTTCTCTTTTAGTTAATATCCAGGACTTTTGGGGGTGATTTATTTTTCGGCCAGTCCCAGTATGAGATTTGTATAGTTGGGATACCTATGTTATGAGTAATATTCGTTATGATATAATAACTTGTTAACATATCAACTGGGTACATAGAAGGGACTTTAAACATTTCCTTTTTAGGAACTGCTGCACAAAGTTCTGGGTTTCTCAGGTTTACTTTTTGCAATCTGGGGCACCTATTTGCTGTAATATCAATGGTGTCAGCCGCTCCTGCCCCTCAATGAGAGTTATTCTGACACCTAGTATCTACAAGTGTAACTGATATTACAGGGTGGATCTATTGTTTTTTTCTCTCAAGGTTGCTGTTAATGTACTTTTAGGAGGGTTACCCTTTAGTCAGGGGTTCACATAATTTTTCTCTAAGCTCTCGGGAATGTGATACTTATCCTCATTTGGTCACGGGGGGGGAGGGGCTCGCACTTCAGTGCACGTCATGGTCCAGTGGTTATGGAGTCGGCCGTGGGCCGGGAGGTTGGTGCTTAGGGGAGGTTGGGATGGGGGTAAGGAGGTTTTCATTGGGTGTTTTTTTTTAGGGTTGGGGTATGTGGGGGATACTAGGGTGGGTGCAGGCAGCTTCCAAATGATCCTATCTTCCTTTGTTAAAATACCATATCGTTAGCAACCTGAATATTATTTCTTGGAATATAAAAGGGAGGAAGGATAACAAGAAAAAATATGTTATTTTTAAATCATCTGGCACATCTGGATCTGTCAATTGTTTTTCTTCAAGAAACTCATACACCTCAAGAGCAGCTCCATCATTTTAGAAAAAGGTGGGTTGGTCAGGTTTTTTGGAGCAGGGATCTCCTCTAGCAAAAGAGGGGTAGCCATTTTGGTGGCAAAAGGAATCCCCTTTTTCCCCACAGAGATCCTCTCTGACCCCAACGGTAGATATGTTATAGTCTCAGGGAAGCTGGGGGGAATCAGTATAGTACTGGGGTCTATTTATGGCCCGAATCAGGAGTCACCTTCCTTCTTTACCCAGCTGGCTGTATTAATAGCTCCCCTTCCAGATAGTCCCGTTATTTTAGGAGGAGACTGGAATCAGGTACAGTCCAACCGTATTGATCATTCGTGGTGCAGAGCTGCAGGCCTGTCTTCATCCCAGAGGGCGTTGGCTGCTGAATTAACCTCCTCCTTGGGTCTAATTGACCCATGGAGAATGTTTAATCCCACCGCCAAAGAATTTACTTTCTACTCCCCTGTACACAGAAGCTATTCCCGGATTGATTTTTTCCTGATTAGTTACCAGGTGCTTTCCTTTATTTATGAAGTCACTATAGAGAGTCGGGTAATCTCAGATCACTCACCCATAGGTTTTCGATGCCGTCCACTGTCTGCTCCACCTAGATCTTACTCATGGTCTTTAAATGATTCTTTATTAAAGGATCCCAAATTGCTGGGTCACTTTGCCCTTTATGTCCTTTGCAATTACATCTAATTGGGGCTCTATCAATGCGGTGGACCAGACATGGTCGGCCCTGAAGGCCATGTGGAGAGGCAGCTAATTAGACTAGCATCAGTTCATAAAAAGAATAGGACTTCGTCTTTTTATCTAATTGTTTAGAAAAATTAGAGCTCTAGAGCTGCTGGGAGCTGATGTGAGATCTACTGGTCAAGATCAAGAATTAGCCACACTCAGGGCCGCGGTATCTGAGCCGTACGGGAAAGGGTTGAGATCGAGCCTCTAAATTAAAGGCCTCATATATGGGACAAGGTAGTAAAGCTGGAAAATTCTTGCTTGGCAGTTGAAGCAGACAGCAACAGCTAAGAGTGTGGCAGGTGAATACACCCTGAGACAAACACCACAGTTTCCGATCCAGAGGGCATATTAGGAATCTTTTTGACTTTTAAAAAACCTATACTCTAATGTGCCCCTTCTTCGACAGAAACACTATGATAAGGGAGTTTTGGGAAGGGTTCCTTTCCTTCACTCGGAAGAGAGTAGTCAGAGGCTGGTGGCTCCCTTCTCTCAAAAGAGATCGGGAAGCTTTGATGCCCTAAAGATAGATAAAGCCCGGGCAGGATGGCTTTTACAGCCCTTTTCTTCAAGTCATTCAAAGATCTTTGGTACCATTATTACAGCAACTTTTTGCTTTTTTGCAGGAGCACGAACAAGACCATCCCTTTGAAGTGAGAATTATTTTACTACCTAAACCGGTAAACCATTAGATCTGGTGGGTAACTATAGGCCAATCTCACTATTGAACATCGATGTTAGATTTATGCCAAGATTTTGGCCACTATATCAAATCCTCGTGGTTGGACCCAGTGAGTCTGGAACATGGTTACTTGGCGGGCGCTCATCAGGGGACCATTTTAGAAAACTGTTTTATTTAATCTCTGCATCCTCGAGCCAAGATATGGAAGCATCTCTGGTGTCCTTGGATGCAGAAAAAGCTTTTGATAGGGTGGAGTGGAATTTTATGTTTCAGGTATTATCTAAATTTGGCTTTCCAGAGAAATTTTTGGACTTTATTCGGGTTCTCTATACATGTCCCTCAGCAAGGATTCAATGCAACAATTTGATCTCATCGGTTTTTCCTCTATTGAGGGGCACACGTCAGAGATGTCCCCTCTCCTCCTATCTGTTCAATTTGTATTTGGAACCTTTAATCAGGGTTATTAATAATGACAAGCAAATTAAGGATCTGTATAGGAGGTCTGAATATAAGTTGTCAGCTTTTGCTGATGATATACTTCTACATCTCCGCAACACCCGGAAATCACTTCCCCGTGTGTTTCAAATTATTTTGGTTTTGGTAAAATTTCGGGTTACAATTTGAACAAAAGCAAAACTATGGTCCATCCGCTCTCTCCCTTCCTGCAACAAAGTTGGTGTGCATCCTTGGGCTTACAATGGCAGCCTAAGTCCCTGCAGTACCTAGGAATTCAAATTTCCAAGGACTTAACTGATCTGGTAGATTTAAATTTTAAACCTTTACTGGGGTCGGTCAAGGAGAACCTGGAAAGGTGGTCAAAGCTTCCATTATCCTTTTGGGGAGAATAAATACAATCAAAATGATGATCCTACCAAAATTATTTTACCCCCTGTACAACCTTAATCTATACCTTCCCAGGTCCTTCTTTAACCCGATTTACAAATATTGTACCGATTTTTTATGGAAAGGAAAATCTCCACGCAGGGCCTACAGCAAGCTCACCCGTTCAAGGATGCTAGGGGGTTTACAACTCCCGGATTTTTATATCTACTATCTGGCCAACCACGTTGCTAGGGCAGCCTTATGGGTGTCAGGCGGGTAGCTTGAGGGCTTAAGCTTTATTGGGTCGTTAGCACATAGTGTTAATTCAGACTTTGAAGCCTGCTTGTACATTCTGTGGTCTAAAGTTCCCGCCAAAGTAAGAGATTCCCCGGTGGGGTGGGATATAAGGGCCCTCCACCAGCTATACTCGTTTTTGAGTATCCCATATGCAAAAGATGTAATGCAGCCCATCCTAAAGAACCCTAACCTTTTGGTCAGGAAACAGTCGATAAGGAGATGCGTAGGTAACTTCCCCTTTAAACCAAAGATAGCTGATTTCACTTCAGAAGGTTCAGTTATCTCGGCCTCTGTATTGGTGGAGGGGCTCAGGGTGGAACCCTATGAGCGATTACGCT
Source organism: Neoceratodus forsteri (assembly GCA_016271365.2). Lineage (NCBI taxonomy): Eukaryota > Metazoa > Chordata > Ceratodontiformes > Ceratodontidae > Neoceratodus > Neoceratodus forsteri. The sequence continues at coordinate 828,756,384 of CM028131.1, forward strand.
TGTATCAGATTCATAGATGCATTAGTTCCCTTCTAGGGGGCCGCAAAGGATCGGACGTAGCTGGGGAGTTTTTAAGGAAAATGAGGGATTTGATGTTATCTGGCAAACCAGTCTCTAAATTATATAAAGCAATTATAGCTAAGAGAGACATTAATATCTCCCCAATACTTATTATTGGGAGGCAAACCTCTTGCTGGGTTGGTCTGAGGAAGATTGGCGTGAAAGGTTTGGTCGGACCTATATCGATCATGTGTCAAACAAGATAGATTAAGGGGTCTCACAGTTTAATCTTCTGCATAATTTGTATCTCTCCTGGCTAAGCTCTCCCGAATATATAACCTTAATTCCCCAGAATGCAAGATGTGTGGCAACCCTGTTAGTACCACTTATCACAAATTATGGGAATGCCCTCAAGCAGTTAAACTTTGGGAGTCAGTGAAGCTATGGATAGGCCCCTGTGCTAACATTTCGGATTACTTTAATGCCGATGTCTGTATTTTTGGTAAGTTTTCTCATATACCTACGGTAGCTCAGAAATATCAAGTGGCCCTGGTGGTTTTGGTAACTAAGCTCCTCCTTCTACGTTACTGGCACACTGATAGATCTCCTTCCTATAAGGAATGGTGGGACGAGTTTCTTGGTGCTTTAAATGCGGAGGAGGTCCGTGGCAAATTTTTCTCAATTCAAGGAAAAATTTAATAAGAACTGAGATAACCTTTCGAGGAGTCTGAAGGTCAAGTATGGTTATTAGTGGGGAAGGTTTCCTCCCTCTTGAACATGCTACTGATCTTGACATGCCTAACATATTTCCCTCTTTCTTATACTGATGTCTGGGAACATTCTGGACCAAAAGGTATATTCTCTTTCCCCCTTTGGCGACACTTAGGATGTACACTTTTTGTTTTAAGGTCTAAGCAATTTGTAATTGCTTTAGTTAGCCAATGTAGAGGTTGCTAACTTACTCTGGTCTATATTATCAAGTTCTCTCTCTCTTTTCCTGGTTTAAAAGTAATGCTGCCTGCGGGTCGGGGAGTGGGAAGGGTGGGTTGGGTTGGGAGGGTTTGGGAGGGCATCCCCTTTATTTCTGCCTTTAATATCTGACAATTTATGACAATCTACAGTATGGAAGTTTGTAAAGGGGTCCTTGCCCTTTGGGTGGGGGTTATCTATTGTATGGTTATTTGTTATAAAATAAAGTTATTTGCAAAAAAAAAAAAAAAACTGGGGCCATTTCTTCCAATGCACCTCAGGTTCAGAAGTTGATGTAAAACATAAACATAGAAACATAGAAACATAGAAACATAGTCTTTGACGGCAGATAAGGACCACTTGGCCCACCCAGTCTGCCCATTTCCCTTCCTATTGGATAAGCTGCAGATTCTAGTTAACCAACAGCCTACTTCCTGCAACCCCCACTACAATTGCCTCATCTCTGTCCCATGCATGTTTGAATTCCCCCACTGTTTTAGACCCAACAACCTCCCCAGGAAGGCGGTTCCATGCATCCACCACTCTCTCCGTGAAAAAAAATTTCCTCACATTACCCCATAGCTGCCCCCACCCCCGCTTTAAATTGTGACCCCTTGTTCTTACACATCTCTTTTTCTGAAAGTTGCTACCCTCCTGGACTTTGTTGATTCCCTTGAGGTACTTAAAAGTTTCTATCATGTCCCCCCTGTCCCTCCTTTCATCAAGGGTATACATATTAAGCTCTCTCATTCTCTCTTCATATGGTTTCTGATGCAGACCCTGCACCATTTTAGTTGCCCTCCTCTGGACTGCTTCCATCCTGTCTATATCCTTGTGTAGATGGGGTCTACAAAACTGCACACAGTACTCCAGATGGGGTCTCACCAACTGTCTGTCCAGAGGGATAACCACTTCCCTTTTCTACTTGTGATGCCCCATCCTATGCATCCCAGTATCCCCCCCCGGCTCTCTTTACTGACTTCTCATATTGCTTACCCACCTTTAGGTCATCTGATATGACTACCCCCAAGTCCCTTTCCATTTTTGTTGTTGTTAGTACCTCCCCTGCTATTGTGTACTCTTCTCCTGGATTTCTGTTTCCCAGGTGCATTACTTTGCACTTCTTTGCATTGAATCTAAGTTGCCATATGTCTGACCATTCCTCCAACCTTGCCAAGTCCCTTTTCATCCTTTCCACCCCCCCCTTGCATATCAACTCTGTTACAGATCTTTGTGTCATCTGCAAAGAGACATACCTTTCCCTCCAGACCCTCTGCAATGTCACCTATAAAGATGTTAAAGAGGATTGGACCCAGTACTGAGCCCTGAGGTACTCCACTAGTAACCCCCCTTTCTTTGGAATGTGTTCCATTCACTATTACCTTCTGTGTCCTGTTGTGCAGCCAGTTTGCTACCCAGGCTACCACCCTGGAACCCACTGCCAGGCTGGCTAACTTGATTATTAGTCTTTTGTGCGGGACTGTGTCAAATGCCTTGCTAAAGTCTAGGTAGGCCATATCCACAGCCCCTGCCTGGTCTATTACTTTGGTCACCCAGTCAAAGAAATCAATTAGATTCATCTGACCTGACCTTCCTGCTGCATAAAGGACACTATCCTGAAAAGCATCAGTGTACATTGGGCAGTTCTATGTGAAAACGATGATCGTGGATGGGCGATCATTGTTTGGGCGAGTATACATCACCGAAAATTAATTACAGCGATGTACATTCGCAGCGACTATGAAACCGGCGACTGGTTTTCTATGTTATGTGGGGGCTGCACCCCCAGCACCCCCTACTTAAGGATTCTCAACTCTAGGTGGGTGCATGTCGGGGGTGTGTGTAAAACTTAAAAAAAAAGTAAAAGAAAACCGACCCAATGCAGAAAGTGAAAGCGCTCCAGAACCGAATCCAGCAGCCTACCAACCCCAGCCTACCATCTACCCACCATGCCACACAGCCAGCTCAGCAGCCAACCACTGCACTACACCTCACATACCCTCCTTCCCCTTCCATCCATTGCACGGCGTGGTCCCCCCCGCGTGCGTGTATATATAGCGATATCCCGTCACTGTATATGCCTGCCCCTATATCTGGTCACTGCCCTGCCAGGTAGCCCAGAATACATGTACCATGATTGAATCACCATTTTTATAAGCATTTAGTCGCGGTCGATGTGTTCACTGGATACCATGTTGGGCCCAGCACCCATATGTTAATGTTTTAAGAAAAATTCAATTCCCTCAATGGGCAACTAGCACAACACACATTCCTTCATGGCTGGCTATTATCTCACCTAGAATTTTCCTTTTGTGAAAAATCAGTTTATTTCCACCTACGCCCCCTCCACCTCTGCAGCACCACCCAACTCCCAGCATCCACCTCCAGCACTCAAATTTCCTGAACAGAAGGGGTCCCCCCAGGTGCAGCTTAGGCAACTGACACAACCCAACCTCCTCCATGGCCAGTCAGCTTCCTATGAGTGGAAGTGCTCCTGCACTTGCATGCACAGTAAAACAATTGATAGTGTGAGTTGGTAACATTGCCTGGGGGGGGGCCCTCTGTTTAGGAAATGTGGGTGCTGGAGGGAGGAGAGTGGAAGTTGGGTTCTGCTGCCAGAGTGGGTGGAAATAAATAGATTTTTTGGCAAAAAGAAAAGTGCTAAACAAGATGGCAGCTGGACATGGAGGTGGGCTGGTTGTGCTGGTCAATCATCTTGGGAGAATTTTATGGTTAAAACCTATGTGCTGGGGGGCAGAAAGGTGGGACTGGGCTTGCAGAAGAGGGTGGGAGAACAAGGGGTTGTAGTTTCAATGATTGGTCTGGGGAGGAGGCTGGGGGTAGTTTCTTTTTTTTTTGTATTTCCTGAATATCAATAAGCATGAATAGTGACACTGTTATTTGTATCCAAGTAACTAATAGTGTATTATTTTTGGTATTTGGGGAAATACTATTCGATACTTGCACACCCCTAGTTGCTTGTGCTGTGGAGTCATCCAGAATGCAATGCTCTGTGACAAGCATGTCACTTTCCTATGAAACAAATTGAAGTAATTGCCTTTAGATTACATCCAGCTCATGCAGTATTCTTCAGCATCTCACCAGCAGAAACTGTGATAAGAGCATTGCATCTTAACTGACTCCAATATACCTCAGTGAGTCCTCTGGGGAGTAGGGAAGTTTTATTTCACTAGCAAATTGCGTCAAAGTTGTAAACTTCACACTTCATAAAGACTTTGCAAAACTCCTGATGACCGCAACTTCATTAAAATATTTTAGAAAATTAAAAATATTCCTAAGTCCCACACCCACTCTGCCCTAATCATACATGCACTTTGACCCTTTCCTGTAAGATACCCCAACTCTGACAGCCTCTGCATAGGAAAAAACCTCCTCCCACTCCTCCTCTCAGTATAATCTTCTGCTAGATTATTGTATAGAAACTCTTCCCACTGCCTGCACATCAAGCCAAACTCTTCCCTCTTCCCCCCACCCAACTCAACCACCATCATTAAGTGAATTCCTTACTTCCAACCGCATTCTGGCCCCCTACCCCCTCTTCCCCGAGCCCCCAAAAATAAAACCTTTATGTAACTGTGAAAAAGGAAACCATCCTGCGTTGCAGAGAAATGTCCTCTCCATTTGTTAAGAATTGGTTGAATGAGTGCTGGTCCAGTGGCATGGAGGGAAGAGGCATCCATGCTTCACCTGATGCCACACTGGTGCCCCGGATTTGGTGACACACTCGGTGCACTGGGGGCTGGCCTGGGAAAGGAGGATTGAGCATCCAAAGGATAGCGCTCCTCCTCTGGGAAGGAGGGCTGTGGGTTCTTGCCACTGGACTGACACTGGTGGAGGATCATGGCAATTAGTGCACTCTTGGGGCTGGAGGGATGGTGGCTGTTGACACCTTATGCACGGCAGCATGTGTGGTGCATCTGTGATGGAATTGCACATCTGTCCCTCCCTACAGAAAAGAAAGATGGCCAGGTGCAACCTGGATGAAGCTGACCTCTCCCAGGCTCCTCACTGGACTATTGGACCCTCTCTCCACACTGGATCCATTCATCACTGGATGGCATCTGCCACCAGACCCCCACCATGGGGGGGGGCTGATCAGTGGGGGAAACTAGGGCTGAGGACCCTCACTGGATTGTTCCATGTCATAATAGCAAACCATTTTCAGTGACTCGTAAAAGAACTAGTACATCCTGGCGAACAGCAATACAGTACACAACCATATTCGCCGAATACTAAATCCGTGCATATCTAAATAAATGGTTAAAGTGGGGGGCTGTACCCCCGCACCCCACTTTGCATGGGTCAAGACCCCTGTACCCCCAAACTTTTATAATCATCTCCAAGGGGTGCAGACACTGGAGAAAAAATGAGGGACAGAGGACAGCAATAACTTAAAAAAAAAAAACACCACCTGCCAAAACTAATATAAAATATCTGTATGTAGTCCCGAACCTGGGACTACCACCACTGCAGCCAGTGTCCCTACCCACTACGCTACACAGGTAGCTCAGCAGAATCACACTCCACATCCCTATTTGGACCATCCCTCTTCATACCTCTTCCTTCCATCCCATCACTATTCCCTGCCCTTGCCATTGTTTTCCCATCCTCTCTCACTATTCCCTCTTTTGCTATTTCTTCATAGTCACAGCACGTGAAAGTGACCAAACTGATGCACTCATTTATGAATTGCTCATTTTGTTTTACTATTTTGATGTGCTACCCACTGAATACATCTTTCCGGTGGTGTGGCATCCCTGATGACCCCACCACGGGGGTGTAAGCCATGAAGGAAGCTTGGGGTGGAGGTAAGTCCCTGTGTGTGCCAGTGATGGGGCTGGAGAGGTGGGAGGAGGGTCAGCTGCACTGCGGCAGGGAGGATAAATAGTAGTAGTAGTTTATTCGTTCAACTTTTAGTCATTACAAAACAAGAAAAAATAACATTTTACAAAGATATACACAAATACATAAAAGACAGTCATTTTAAATTTACATTTCATCATACAACTCAGCTTAAGTCGATGATTTTGTAATCAATCCATAATTCCACAATTCTGTTTATGATTGATTTTAAAAGGCAAGATATAGGGCCTATATATAAATTAAACAGCAATTAATTATAACTACATTCTGTCTAACCAGAAAAAAGATCATCTCCTCAAATTAACCCAGATTTCTCTAGTTTGAGACATTAATACCTAAACCTGAAATACTATTTTAAAATGCTACTACTATGAATTACTATATTAAAATCCACCAATATTTCCTCATGGTAACTACTGACACTTATCTAGAGCATTTATTAAAGTCCTAATAAGTTGATTTGATTACATTCTAGGTTTTTAACCATTATTATAAGGTAAATAACCGTAAGCAGCAATTCATCTGTAGTTAAAACAGATTCTACTAATTAAGCAATTTTCATTTTACACTACTTAAAAATGAATTCAAGCCAATAAAATAAAATACATAAGTAAGGGAGGATAATTAGAATTGGATGAAAGAGTGAATAAATGAATGAATGACATCTTTACCTATAAGAAATTCACTGGTATAGGGTCACTACATGTAGCTTTCGCTGAATTAAGTACTGGTAGGTAATTTGCTATTTAAAGAACCATGCAAAATGCCAGTCTGCAAAGTTGGGAAACTGCACCAAGTGTTTTGTGAAGTGAAGTTTCCAGACTTTGCACATCTCTACTAGGGAAACAGGCTTTAGGTTGCTACTATACCATGCAGAGTCACACACTTTGAAATGAGCAAGAAACGCTAGAAAAATCCAGAAAAGGGGGACCTTTGTGACATGAGACCTTCTAATGGGGGTGATCTTGTTGGTCCCACGTTGACATGAATTTAGGTGAGAAGTCACAAAATTCTTTGCAAATGAAGGACACTGAGTGGTGGGACCAGTTAACAAAGTGATGATCATTATGGAGGGAGGACAGCTTGAAAGACCACAGTGACCTGAAACAGTTGTATTTCCACTGGGCTTTGGAATAGTGGCTCTTACAGCTGAAAGCATATGGGAGAGGAACAGTTTTCAGAATAAGATGAGGTGGGAGAAAAGGACCCAGTTTATAAGTGAGTGGTTGGATGAGTGGGGGTTGAAGCAGATAGGCTATGTGATTAACTAAGAGAGGTAGAGGAATTTAACTTGCTGAATGAGTGTTTTTGAGGAAAAGGAGGGCCAGTTTTTATTAAGTTTGTTAAGATTCAGGTGCTCACCAGAAGAGACAAGATGAGAGAGAGAGAGAGAGAGAGAGAGCGAGAGAGGATAGGAAGCCATGAAGAGAGTTGGCCTTGGTATGAAGTCAGGAGTGGATACCGTGGACGTAAACTGGGAGGGAGGGATGGAGGGAGAGAGGGAAGGAGGGAGGAAGGATGGGAAAGGAAGCTTAAACAGGAGAATTCTTTTTTGTGGGAGGGGCACAGGACAAAACGTACAACATCACAGTTAAGGCTTACAATGACCTAAACAGATACACTGCCCTATGCATTCTATGTTCATGTGTATGGACTGCATATCCTGAAATCCCAATGTCCACATCACTGATCAAAGCTGAAAGCTAGCTGGAATCAATGATTATTATGATATTGGGCTGCTATTGTATGACCCATGGCCTTAGTTGGACCAACTTAGAGTTTAAGATTGAAATGGAATACACTCAGATACTTATGGTTTCTTCCACAAAGCAGGAAGTGTAATACCAAAATAATACAGCTGAATAAAATACCATTTTCTATAGCAAATTTCCTTAAAGCATATCACAAATGATTCACAGGATTAGCAAAAGATTAAACATACAGGCAGGGTCATTAATAGATTCAGACAATTTTTCTGTCTAAGCCCATTAAGGTTAACACATATGGATTTATTTTGCAAGCTTTTGTGTTTGTGCATTTGTTTTCTTCTGCTTTAACCAATTTTTAGATGTGATGTTAATTAATTTTGATTATTTTATATTACTTGGTGACATGTAATTATTTCTGCTTTGAAATAATGTTTGTTTCTTTAAGATATTATGTTTTATAAGGCACTCTCTTTTGTGAATTAGCCACACACCCTCAGAAAGACCTTTCTGGTTGAACCTCCAGGGCTTGATACACAGCGTCTTTTCTTGAGGGATCACATTAAAGACCTTTACATGCAGCCTTATACTTGGAATATTTGGAACTCCTATGGGTATGGAATAATGAATTATTTATTTATTTAGATTTTGTTAACCAAGGTAAGCCTACTAAGACCAAGGTCCCTTTTTCAGGGGTGACCCGGGGTTGAGAAAACCAACCACTTTACATTAGGTATGCACAAAGTAACACAGTATAAGAGTACATTCATAGTCAGGGGATACATAAGACAATTACAGTTTTATAAACCCTGAAATACTATGGATCCATTAAAAAGTTGTATTTTACAGAATTAAGATTGATTTGTTGGACATTTATTTACAGAAGGGTCCTGTGAGTGTTTATTACTGCCAGCAGTGCAGGCAGACTGTGACTCTGGGAATTTCCTTTAAATTAGTTTGCTATATACAGGCTTTCATAGAACTGCCACACTAACGAGAACTGACTGGGACAAACACTACCTTGGACACAGCCTGTGATAGGGGTTGTATCATGACTTGTTTAAACACTAAAATGAATAAATTTGTATTATTGTTTGCGCTTGTGGATAAGGGTGTATGAACACTGAGTAATCATTTCGGTCATGCCTCCTGAGGACACCCTGCAGCGCAAAGGCAAGATGTGTGTGTGGGAGCTTTAAATTGTCATTTTGTTATATGCTTTTCTAATGATATTCTTTGTGAGTACTTTGAATTTTTCATCAGTAAAAAATTTTCTCTAACTGAATATGTTGGTCTGGAGTGCTGGTTCTTTGCAATTTATGTGCTTCATATTTTCCAGCACCCACTCTATGCTGCTTTCTGTGGATTTTAGACTTGTACTTGGTTACTGGGTTTTGCTTTATTTTTTCCCCATTTCGAGTCCTACCAATTGGACCTTCTGTAAATTGTGTGTGTGTGTGTGTGGGGGGTTATGGCAGCCCTCATAAGCACTGGCTCAGCATACTTGAATGCACTTTCCACTTCCTGGATTCTCTCAAGTGATTCACCATACCTAACAGAGCAAATGGAGCAAAATGACCAAAAGCAAGAAGGGGACCATTCTGCACAACGGACATACCAGGTGAGCCCTTCAATTGTAGTCATCTCATTAAATAACGTTTTTTCCAGAGGCATTATATTGAGCCCATGTGCCTTGCTGAGCTAAGACATCCATGTTACAGAGATGATCAACAACAACTGACTTATTGCAAATAAATCAGACACTGGGCCAAGCTGTAAATGAATGTTGGAAGATGCTGTGATGGTACAAGCTCATCAACAAAGATTGAGAAATGCACTTTTTGATGGTAGTGAAATACAAGGCACTAGCAGAGATTTCAATTTAGCAAGTTTATTTGCACAGCATGAAGAATTGAGACTTAAAGAACTCAGCCACTTCATTAACCAAATAAAATAACTTTGGTGAGATTAGATTGAATAGGGCAGTCCACATGGGAGCTTATTATGATTGATAAGTACCCACCTGTATTATAGAGAAGGTTGAGTTTAAAACAGCCTAGGAGGAGGAAGCACTTTATGAGTGCACCACAGAATTGATGAGCACCCTTGTCAGGAGGGATAAATGACCTTTAGACACAATTGCAGAAAAAAATACAGGACTTACAAAGTCAAAGTCAATTAAAGCAATATAAGAGCAACCCTGACTTCAGTATCTTAAACAAGATTCGTTCTGCAGCAGGAATTGGGGAGCCTCACTACACCTGCCAGAGGGGAAGCTCTCAGCGGCGAATTTAGGAGGTGAAGATAAGTCTTGGGGGACACCAAACAAGATTATATAGCAAAAATTAATACAGCAGAGAAAGAAATATTTGACAGAAAATAGTCAAAACTCACAAGGGATTCAAGTGACTTTGAGAAAGGTGAAGTAGTTGCCTTGGAAAAAAGAACCCACTCCTGTTGTAGGGGAAATTTACTTTCAAGACAGAATAACCATAAAAATAATAACAACAAAACAGACCATGTTCGAGGTCTGTGCAATTTCATAATCCTGCTGAATAGTCCAAAGAAGTCGACACAGATCTGTCCTCCAGCTCCCAAACATCCATGGATTCTCTTTTAGAGAGCAGCAAGCAACAACAGAAAAACAGAAAACAAAAACAAAACAAAAAAAAAACCAAAACAAAGGGGCCAAAAAATAAGAGAACCAGACAAGGATGCAGAGGACAGAGGAGCAATTCAAATAACAAAACCAAATGACAGGACACTCAGGGATCAGAAATGTGCAATTTCACTGTAATTTTGGTGGCAAAATTAAATTTTGCTGCATCTCTCATGCTTACACACTCCTGCTGCTAACAACCTAGGAGGTAACAGGAGAAAAAGCAGAAAAATACCCTGCCTAGATTAATGATACTGGCCATTCTCAGGCCCCACACCTGGCTACCCAGGTACCACCTCCTACAACTGGATTTGTTCTGCAGCAGGAGTTGGGGAGCCTCAATACACCTGCCAGAGGGGAAAGGTCTTGGAGAATATAGGAGGTGAGGATAAGTCCTGGGGGACACCAAGATTATGGGGGTGGGGCAGCTGAGCAGAAGGGAGCTGGCCAGACAGCAGGATGACAAATACATAAAAAAAGGAAAATAAGTGAAAGACATGAAAAATAAATAGACAAAGGGAGAGAAAAAAGACCATGGTTTTGATGACGATAGTTTCGTTAGATTCAGGCTTTCAATTTGTGTGGGAGCCACCCAATCACCAGTTTAGTTGGCTCCAGTGGTTGCCCTACTGGCTGTTGCCTAGTTCCTGCAGAACTGCATCATGTTCATAAGTGAATTATGACTGAGATATAAAATAGGAAAACCAAATAAAATGATTTAGGACCCACTAAAGACATTTCTCGCAAACTAATTTGCATACACCAAAGTCAGCCGTTGCTAGCCAGATCATTCCCGAAGCAGCTGCCATAACTGAATTACCTGTTTTTAATAACATTGAAGGCCTTGTGCACTTTGTAATACTGTTTGAAGATGATATAAACCAAACAGAAGTCATACAACAAATGACCCTTAAGTTGCAAAGCATCCACTATTGGTGCCCCATTTTTTTATTTCATTTCATTTTATTTTTATTTTGTTTACACTTCAGATCAAGATGAGCTACAGGACACAGCCCTTTTTCACAAGTGATCAGTTTTACATAAAATGTACAGGGTACAGAGCAGACAACATCACAATAAAAACATGGGCCAATAGTAAAGAAAATAACAAAAGGATAAAGTACAGTTTTGGATGTAGAGATACAGTTGAAGTGCATACTGTATGACACATATTGACAGAGTCTGTTGCTAAAGGAAGGTTGGAATGCTACCAATATCAGTGAGGCAGGCAGGTAAGTGGTTGTATGGGTCAGTGGCTGTGAGGGTCAAAGCTCTCTATCTGGAGGTATGAATGGGGGGATGAAAACAAATCTGGACTAGGAATGAGTCCGCTGTGAGTTGGAGAAGCATTGGGAAAGCACAGCACAGAATTGCATGGTTGAACTTTCATGAGTACCACCTTGTGGAGGAATACAGCTGGGCTAGGTGATCCTCCAGGGATGGGCAGGAAGCAACAGAACACATGACAGTGGTGGGTGTGAAATGGCAGACCAGTGAGAAAGCAGCTGTTGTAGGCAGTGTGCACCTTGAAGGGATCTTGGCAGGAGCAGCCACATATACCAGGGTGCCATTGTCATTTAACAGTAACAGGTGGCTATGTACAAGCAGTCTCTTAGTTTCTGGGGCTAGGAACTCTTTTATTTGGTAAAGAATCTAACCTCATGTGGACAGATTTTACTAGGAGGTTGATGTTGGAGTAAAAATTTAGAGAGCAGTCCAGGTACAGACCTATATATTTAAGTTGCATGACATGATCCACCTCCGTGCTGTCCAAGTCAAAAAGTTGGAAGGGGCACTGGTATTTTTTGTGCACCCTGGAGAAAACCATAGATTTAGTTTTTTGGGGTATTCAGGACTAACCTATACTTTACAAATGAGTCCTAGAAGAGGTCCAAGTCCTGCAGAATGGTATTGTACATAGATGCCTGGTCCTTGCCCATACCGAAGATGACAGCATGGTCAACATAGAAGATGGTTTCCATTGATGAGCAGGCATTAGATAATGTGTTCAAAAACATGGAAAAAAGTAGAAGACCAAGAATAGAGCAGATTTGATGGAAGTCAGAGACAGAGTTGTCAATTGTGGTCCTGTGGACATGGACAGTCACACAATTGTTGTACCAGTTAATGACCTTAAGGGGAAAATCAAGGAAGGAAAGGCCCCAAATCAGTAGTTTGTGATCAACAAGGTCAAAGGCTTTGTGAGGTCCATGAACACAGAGGCAATAAAATTACCTGAGTCAATTGACTGGTGTACGAAGTCTGTGAACCTCACCAAGGCAGTCTCTGTGTTGCATTGAGGATGGAAGTCATATTGGGCATGGGTCAACAGATCATATTGCTGCACTTCTTACAATTACTTATCTTACCTTTAATTACTTATAATTTCTGATTTTACTCTGAAGTCTGGTCAAGGACTATCATTTCAAAGAGTTTTGATTAGGGAGCCAGGAGTGAAACTGAGTGGTAGTTGATGGTGAGATGTTTGGGACATGACTTTTGTGTGGAAATGATTGTGGCCATCTTCCATGCTTTTGAACAAGCATCTGCACATAGAGAATAGTTGAAGATTTTGAAGATGTGATAAGCCAGAGTCTTGCTGACTACTTTGACTATGTGGTAGTTGAACCCATCATGACCAAGCACAGGTTTGGGTTGGAGAGGTTTGGGTATTTAGCCACCTGATCAATGTAGAGGTGTCTAAAATAATATTGATGAGAGGGCTGTAGGTTGAGGTATCTGATGATAACAGTGAGGGCGACTGGGGAGAACATTTTGTACTGATCAAGATCCCTGAATATGTCATTGAATAGAGTTGAAGTGGCCTATGGCTCACAACTAACACCATCTTTGCTTTCTATGGCCCAGGATTGGTCAGACTTGGACCTACTGTACCAATAAAGTTGTTGATGTTGGACAACAGTTTTTTGGGGTTTCAATGGTTAGAAGACAGGTTGAGCTTTATATGGTTAATTTTTTGCTTTCCGCACTGCTGACTTACAGCGTTTAAATAGGGTCTTGTATTCATGCAGATGACAGAGGACACATTTTTTTTAAACTGTGACCATTTTTTTGGCCTTTGACTCTGAAAAGTCCAAGAAGCAACTTGGAAACCTGATCTTATTTGTTACCCCATATTCTGAATCTTTTCTAATTGATCTTAGATGCTATTGAGAATTTGGTTGAAGTTATTGTAAGCAGTGTCTATTTCCACAATGTTATCAGGCAAGACCAGTCACAGGAGAATATTACAGAGTTTAAAGCCCCCAGATTCAAGTCACAAAGCCATTTGTTTGAGAAACAAATGGATGATTTATACAAAATCAGGAGTATTACAGCATAAACTTGAGCAAGTAGGAACACAACTAAAAGTGACTGAGAACAGAACAAATGAGGATCAACAAAATTACCATTTTGGAATGCATGTAACCCAGTGGTTGGTGAACATGAGTATGGCTCTCCAGAGGATTACTCAACAACTAGAAAACTTAGAATGCTAAGAACTGTAAGAAGTGCAGATAGAAGAGGATAACCAGCTCTCTACCAAACACTTTGTGAAAGATTTGAAAACTGAACCTTTTAAACTCTGCTCAGAGAAACTTCCAGTCATGGTAAAAGAATTCTGAGTCTCATAGAAAAAAAGCTGCACTTAAAAAAATCCATACCAAACAGTCTGCTAATAAACAAATCCATCCAACTACTGTATGTTAGTTAACTTCGGCTTTGACAGGGATAGGGACATGTTCACAAAGTTAGCAAGGATACGCGATAGACTCTCATATAAAAATACACCTTTGATCTTGGTCCCGATATTGCATATATTACACTTCAGTCAAGATGCAGATTTAAGGAGAGATGACGTCCATTAACAGGATGCACACTTTTCTCTCTGTTTGGTTATTTATTTAGATTGATAGGTCATTCCAGGAGGCTTTGGTCCACCTGGATTTAAAAAGGAACAGAGATAAAGCTTAGCTACAGGTCTACGCATATCACATCTTGGATCCAGGTTCAAAATGCATCCAGTGGCTATGCTCAGCATCATGTCAGGGCATTTTAAAGATCTGAGTCCTAACTTCCACTCCTTAGCTTTGTTTGCACTGCTATATTTATTTATTTATTTAAATTTTGTTAACCAGGTAGGCCCACTGGATCTCGGGGAACCTTTTTCAGGAGCAACCCAGAGTTAGTTACATGTACCATGACAAATGCATAATAATAATATATATATATATATATATATATATATATATATAAAATGTAGATAACAGAAGCTTATACAGATCAACTAGCAACAGTACAGTACCAAGAAATACAAAGGTATAATTCATTAGTAAATACCAGGCATGATGAGGCAAACAATATGATACAAAACAGGATGACATTCTAGCTCAGCTGGGAGAGGAAGAACATTAAAAGGGGTGTAGGGGGACCATACACAATCCATTTATAGTAAAGCTTTAGGGTCTTAGAGTATCACTACCATTTAGAGTGTGCAGGGGGTCCAGTGCAGATCCACCATGAGGGGTACAATGCTTACTGACAGGAGCAGGTGCTCTCATAACCCTTTTCTAAAGGATGCTAGGGAGCCGGAGAGCTGAAGGCCATGAGGGAATTTGTTCCAGAGCACTGGCACTACATGAGCAAAGGATTTTCCTCCAGCAGCAGACTTTAGCCTGGGTATCTCCAGTAACTTCAGACTGGTGGTGCACAGCAGTCTGCTAGAGTGTTTGGGCTTAAGTAGGCCTGCCAGTCCCTCAGGTGGCAGGTCCTGTGTTAGTCTGTAGGTAAGACACAGCAGCAGATAATGGAGCCGGTGGCTAAGGGAAGGTCATTTGAGGGAGGCCAGGACAACACAGTGGTGCTGTCATGGGTAAAGATTAACTGTGAACCTGGCTATCTTGTTGTACAAGGTCTGAAGTCTACTGAGCTCCTGCTTTAGGAGCAAGTGCAATACTGGGGCAGCGTAAATAAGGTTGGGAAGTAGGATGCTGCGTCAATAGCATTCCTGGTTTCTGGGATCAGCTGAGGGCTCAGCCTGTAGAGGAGCCCCAGTTTTTTGGTATATTTTTTTAATGATTTTGTATACGTGGGGTTTTAAAGTGAAACCCTGGTCCAGCACCATACCTAGGTATTTAAACTGGGTCACGACCTCAATTACCGACCCCGAAGAGGAGGCAAGAGGGAGCAAAATACTCCTGTCACTACCAAGAGACCTCGGGCCGAACATCAATGCTTTTGTCATGATGGTGTTTAGGAGAAGTCTGTTAGCTAGTAGCCACTTCTCCAGTGACAGGAAATCTTCCTGTAGGTGCCCAGCCAGGTCGGTTACACTGCCTGTGGTCCTATAAAGCATGGCATTATCTGCATACTGGAGGACAGAACTTCCCCCACAGGAAGTACTAAGGTCGTTTACAAATAGTGTAAACAGGAGGGAGCCCAGGATAGAGCACTGGGGCACCCCTTCCTTAATAGGGAGCCAGTCATACAGGGTATCATATCATTTGACCTGCTGTATGCAGCCAGGTAAGTAGCTGGAAAACCAGTTCAAGGCATGCCAGTCTAAGCCAAGGCAATTCAGTTAGTCCATAAGCAGGTTATGGTCCATCAAGTTGAAGGCCTTGGTTAAATCAATGAACACAGCCCCAGTGGGGGTGCCATTGTCAAGGGCATGGAGGATATCAATGGAAAATTTGACCAGTGTAGTGTCCGTGCCGTGCTTCTTCCTGAACCTATGTAGGGTTCCGGCAAGCAGGTTATTTGTTTCCAAGTAGTCTTGGAGCTGCTTATACATTATCTTTTCCTGGACTTTGGCTAGTATGCACAGGAGGGAGATAGGTCTATAGTTACTGATCTGCTCCTTGGGTCCACCTTTGTGTATAAGTACCACATGAGCTTGCTTCCATTGAGCTGGACAATCCCTTCAAGGATGAATCTGTGGATAATCCAAGTGACTGGAAAGGCTATGGTCGGGGCAGCAACCCTGAGCAGTCTGGGTGCTAGCCCGTCAGAACCTGTGGAGCCCCTAGCCTTAATTGTCTTTAGGAGGGGGAGTACATCTTTTGGTTGGGCTAACTTCAGGTGGAATTCTGGTTGGTTACTTACAAGCTCCACAGACCCCAGGTGTCCAGAGGAGGGAGACAACCAGCCTTGTATTTGTTAAGGTCAGTGAAAAACCTGTTAAAGGTGTCAGTGACCTCCTGATTGTCCCTGAGTGATTGTCCCCCCGAGGTGATGGGACCAGGAGGGGGAAGCCATTGCCTTTTAATAGGCTGCTGATTCGATCCCAGAAGGACTTTGGGTCAGACAGGTTTGCCTGCTGTAGGGCCTTGACATAGTCCCTTTTTGCGGTCTGGGCCAGTTTTTTACATTGGTTCAACAGCTCTCTATATGCAGACCAGTCTATTGGAAGACCAGATGATTTATTTTTGGCCCATACCCTATCGTGCTGTGTCATTAATGACTTTGGCGTGGGGGTGATCCACTTGAAACATTGCCCTTGGGTTCTTAACCTCTTGATGGGAGCAAATAAGTTGGCAACAGCGGTAAAGGTGTTTTGGAAGAAATCCAAAACATCATCTATAGTGGGGAGAGAGTTGAAGGGGCTCCAGTCTACACTAAAGAGGTGTATTTGGAAGGCTGATGGTCAGAACCGGATGAAGTCCCTCACTGGGATCATCCTGGGTGGGGGTTTGGGGGGACGATTCTTCCATATGCAGATGATTGAGGAATGGTCACTGAGGGCATCTGCTAAGGTCCCACTTGCCCGGATGTTGAGGGGATTAGAGACCAGTACTCAATCCAGGGTAGTGTGTTTGCCAGATCTTGTATTGTGCATCGTGGGCACAGTGATGATCTGTGAAAAACGTGCATCTAAGAGGAATGCCTTTAGATCCTGCCCTGAATCTGTGGCCCAGTGCAGGTTGAAATTACCCAGGAGAATAAGTTCAGAGTGGGCCTGTGTGCTTCAGAAAACCAAGCACTCAGATTGCCTGTGTGCAAATTCAGCAGTGTGGACACTTACCTGAGAGAGGTAAGTCGATCCCTTGACCACTTACTGAGGTGCAGCAAAGTTGGGGAAGCATTCCGGAGTGAGCAGTGTAAGCTGCCATGTGGACAGCCTCACTGCCCACCCTGATGCAAAATGTATACTCCCAAAATCCTCCTCTGCCCTCCCATGAGTCTTATGGCTTGTAGCTCCTTATTTCTATACAAAGGTTCTTAGTACACTCTATTTCCCTGCCTTGATTTGGCTAAGCATTTCCTCCATGTAGAAAGAACTACCACTTTGGTAAGGTCTAATGTTTTCCATCTGGCTATGCCTTCTTTCCCTGCACGTCCAGTGATGTACTGTGTTATATATGTAAGGGTTTTAACTTCTTAGGTTACATACTTTGACACCTGGATGATGCCTTTACAGAGTGACATCTGCCAGCTACAGTTGTCAGCAGTCCAACATGTCACTGTTGACATCACAGAACACCCTCCCACCCATGAATTTATACTCCCCTACAAAGGTTGCATAAGTGTGGCACATGGTCATGTAAACACATCTCACCATCAATGCACAAGGCAGAGGCAGGACTGGAGTGGACCACTGGAGGCATGGATGCAGCCATGTAAGCCTGGCTTTTTAAAAAAGTGTTGTTAGAAATAAATTGATGCATTGCTGCTAGTATGCCAGAATACAGCTGCAGCTGTGCACTCCCAGCAATTTCAAAGGCCATGTGGCCTTATGGTACTTAAGAGACAAAGAAAGAAGGCAACCTGTAAGAAACAGCTTTCTAAACTCTTTAAAATTCACCGAGAAAGTTAGAGAAAGGGATATTTAAAAGGCTATAGCTCCATCACTTTAATGTATTGGATCATTGCTCTTTCTCAAATTTTCTTAGAGAATTGTATAGTGCCTTGGAAGGTATTTCTTGTAGGCTGGCTTCTTTATTTAATACTTAATGAAAACTGGAGCCCTCCCTAATCTTCTCAGACCACAGAGAGGTAACAATGAAGCAGATTAATCTGAAATTAGGAGTCTGTTTCATGTTAAAGAAATTCTCAATTCCTGAAATATGGCTAACTATAGCAAAGGACACGCTTCTCCCCCTGGATTATTGCTCACCTATTTTCTCTCAAATCTCTAACTGCAACATCATCAAGATTAACACTGTCTACAACAACATCTGTAGATTTGCCTTGCTGGGCCCCTACAACACCTATCATTGCTCCCTCTATCAGATGCTTTGCTGGCACGCATAGTCTCAGGTTCTCATTGCACCTTCTTCTTGACCATCCCCAGATTGCTACATGTAAGGGAGAAAGGGCCTTCTCTATAGCACCCCCAGGATTAGGAATGGCCTTCCAGCCACCCTCCACTACCAAGATATGTCCTCTCTCTTCAAAGCATGCTTTCATAGCACCCTCCTAGCACCTCTGCCTGCAAGTGCCCCTGACTAATACTGAGCTGAGGTTATTTCTTAATTTTGGGATTCCTCCACAGTATTTCTCCACTTTCCAGCACAGAAGGTTTAGGTATCCTAAGTGAATCTCCCTTCAGTCAACCCTGTTTGTACTAATTAATGGGATGGTTTTATTGTCTCTCCTGTAACTTTATTTATGCTTTGTATTACTGGGACTTGTTCCGGTCTTTATTGACATGTGGTGTTATGTCCATTTTTCTTTTTTTGTATTGCAATTTTAGGGTGCTCTGTATCTGCATCATCATCATCACAGCACTCTACATTATTTGTCATGTTTTTTGAAGTTTTCTCCTCCTCTCTGTAATATTGTTTCCTTGCTGATATGTACCGACTTGATTGCTAAGGTCTTGTCTGAAAACAGTCTCTGTGATCAGTGTGCTCACTCAGGTAACAACTAACTAACTGCTTAAAATAACCCTCGGGTCACAACTGGGATTTTACACTTCTGTACTAGAAGCAACACATCTGTGGTTCCTTTCAATTTTTCTTAAGCTTTCATTTCTAACATTTGTTAGAAGGAAAGTTAGGACTTAACTCTTGAAGGTGCATTAGCATGGCACTGAGCTTACACACTGGATGTATTTTGAATCTGGATCAAGAGCTTTATGAGATGCATAGACCTGTAGCTGAGCTATATTCTCTTTTATTTTGAATTCAGTGGAACAAAATCTTATGAAATGATTAGCAGGGTACATGTTTGGGAAAGCAAGATACAATCATTTTGCCTATTTATTTATTTATTTGTAATTGATGGGTCACTCATCTTTTTTTTCCTAAATTCATATTTTGAACCATAAAAGGTACTCTGAGATGTGCGAGCTCATTTCTAGGTATGTCCTTGGTGGGGGGATATGGGTCTGTTTTATTTACAAGGGGAATGTTGTCCAGGACACCATGGAAAAATCCCCTACTCTTTCGGTAGGGGGCACTGTTTTGAACAGTAAGCAGCATGGCTGAGTTCAGTTCAGACCAGGTGCCTGAACAAGCAGGAGGCATGCCAGGAGCTCCAGAAGGTGCAGGAGACAGGTTCTGTGTGATAAAAGCAATTGCCAAAGGACGATTACCATTATGGTGAATGTACATTGCCGAAAATAAGAACGGCAATGTGCATTTGCAGTGACAAAACTACACTTAAGTATTTATGTGGGGGGGCTTAGAAACATAGACTTTGACGGCAGATAAGGACCGCTTGGCCCATCTAGTCTGCCCATTTCCCTACCTACAGGATAGGCTGCAGATCCTAGTTAACCAACAGCCTATTTCTTCCTACCCCCCACAAGAATTGCCTTATGTCTGTCCCATGCATTCTTGAATTCTCTCACAGTTTTAGACCCCACAACCTCCTCAGGAAGGCTGTTCCATGCATCCACTACCCTCTCTGTGAAATAATACTTCCTCACATTGCCCCTGAACCGCTCTCCTTCTATCTTTAAATTGTATCCCCTTGTTCTTGCAAGTCTCTTTTTCTGAAAGATGCTACCCTCTTGGACTTTGTTGATTCCACTGAGGTACTTAAAAGTTTCTATCATGTCCCACCTCTCCCTTCTTTCCTCAAGGGTATACATATTAAGCTCCTTTAGTCTCTCTTCATACTGCTTCTCTTGCAGACCCTGCACCATTTTAGTTGCCCTCCTCTGGACTACCTCTATCCTGTCTATGTCCTTGCGGAGATGGGGTCTCCAGAACTGGACACAGTACTCCAGATGGGGTCTCACCAACTGTCTGTACAGAGGGATAACAACTTCCTGTTTTCTGCTGCTGATGCCTCTCCCTATACATCCCGGTATACCCCCAGCCCTCCCTACTGCCTTCTCACATTGCTTGCTAACCTTAAGGTAATCTGATATTATTACCCCCAGGTCCCTTTCCTTTTTTGTTGTTGTTACTACCTCCCCACCCATTGTGTATTCTTCCCCTGGGTTCTTGTTTCCCAGGTGCATTATTTTGCACTTCTTTGCATTGAATCCTAGCTGCCATACTTCTGACCATTCCTCCAACCTTGGCAAGTCCCTTTCATCCTTTCCATGCCTCCTTGTGTATCAACCCTGTTGCAGATCTTTGTGTCATCTGCAAAAGGCATATTTTTCCTTCCAGTCCCTCTGCAATGTCACTAATGAAGACATTAAAAAGGACTGGACCCAATACTGAACCCTGCGGTACCCCACTAGTAACCCCTCTTTCTTCCGAGTGGACTTCATTTACAATTACCTTATGTGTCCTGTTGTGCAGCCAATGTTTTACCCAGGCTACCACCCTGGGACCCACTCCCAGGCTGGTTAATTTGACTATTAATCTTTTGTGTGGGACTGTGTCAAATGCCTTGCTAAAGTCTAGGTAGGCCATGTCCACAGCCCCTCCCTGGTCTACTACTTTGGTCACCTAGTCAAAGAAATCTATTAGATTCGTCTGACGTGACCTTCCCGCTGTGAACCCATGCTGCCTTGGGTCCTGTGCACCACTGGCCTCTAGGTACTCAACTATTCTTTCCTTCAGAAGTGACTCCATCACTTTCCCTACCACAGAGGTCAGACTGACAGGTCTGTAGTTTCCTGCCTCTGTCTTGGTCCCACTTTTGTGAAGGGGAATCACATCCGCCTTCCTCCAGTCCTCGGGTACCACACCATCCTCCCATGATTTATTAAAAAGAGTAGCCAGTGGTTTCACTAGTTCCTCCCTTAATTCTTTTAGAATTCTGGGGTGAATTCTATCAGGACCCATTGCTTTGTCCACCTTCAGTTTTAGGAGTCCTTGCAGAACCCTTTCTTCTGTGAAAGGACTGGGATCGACCCCCCTATCAAGAGTGCTTCTGTTAATTGGATTAGGCACTTCCCCCTCCTCTTTTGTGAATACTGAGCAGAAATATTCGTTCAGTATCCCTGCTTTTTCACTGTCCCCCTCTGCCCACCCACTGTTCATTCTATTCAGCCTCACTATCCCTCCCTTTGTCTTTCTACGCTCGCTGATGTACCTATAAAAGGTTTTATCCCTTCTTAACTGAGTTGGCTATCTTTTCCTCAGTTTGGGCCTTTGCTATTCTGACTTCCCTCCCTGCTTCCTTCTGCCTTAACTGGTACAGCTCTCTGTCCTGCTCCTTCTGTTTCTTATACTTCCGGAATGCTATCTTTTTCTTCCTGACTTTCACAGCCACCTCTTTTGAGAACCATAGTGGCTTTTTCTTTCATTTTGATTTGTTTATTTGCTTCACACAAAGGCTTGTTGCCTCTGTGATGGCAGTTTTAATGATTCCCCATTGTTGCTCCACACCTCCTTCTAGCCTGTTTGCTAGTGCTTTTCTGAAGCACTCTTCCATCTTGCCAAAGTCAGCCCTCCTAAAGTCCAGTACCCTCACTTTTGTATGGCTTGACTCTGTAGCTGAGTTTAACGTGAACCACACTGTTTGAGGTCACTTGTCCCCAGATGGCAACCCACTTCTAGATCTGAGATCCTCTCACTGCCCCCGTTAGAGAGTACAAGGTCTAAGATTGCTCCCTCACAAGTGGGTTCCAAAACTAGCTGTCACCTATAGGGCATCAAGAATGGCCCTGCTCTTGAATGTGGCTGCAGCAAATGTGCTCCAGTTAACATCTGGCATATTCAGGTCTCCCATCAACAGTATCTCCCCTTTCTCTGTCATTCTAAGAATGCCTCCTATCATACCCTTGTCCATTCCCTCCCCGTGACATGGGGGTCTGTACACAACCCCTGTGGGGATTATGGTGCCCTTTCCAGTCTCCAAGGTGACCCACAGTGCCTCCTCTCCTCCCTGTTTATTCTTTTGTTCAGTTGCTTTTATCCCTTCCTTTACATAGAGAGCTACTCCTCCCCATTTTCTCCCCTGCCTGTCTCTCCTGTAGGTTATGTACCCTGGTATGTTAACATCCCAGTCATGGTTTTCTGTGTACCATGTTTCTGTGACTGCTATGATATCCAGGCATCCCTCTTCCATCAAGGCCACCAGCTCAGGGAGCTTGTTGCCCAGACTATGGGCATTGGTACTCATTACCCTCCATTTCCTGATGGCCTTACTCCCTTTTGCCCCATCCCTGTCCTTCTTGCCTTTGTCACTTTCTCCATTTACCCCTGCCCTTCTCCCTATTGACACCTCTATGTTGGTGCTTGCTGCACTTACTACCGTGATTATTTGGGGGGGCTAGGATTTCCCTGCTCCTTTCCAGTTCCTCCCCCCTTGGCTAGTTTAAAAGCTTGCCAATGAAGCATTTAAACCTATCACCTAGGATCCTGGTTCCCCTCCCGGACAGATGCAGGCCATCATGCCAGTATAGGCTAGCATCACTCCAGGTGGACCCCCAGTCCCCAATGAAGCCAAATCCCTGAGCTCCACACCAGTTTTTCAACCACTGATTGAATTCCATGGTGCGGAACACCCTAGCCTCTCCTATGCCATAGATGGGCAGCACCTCCAAGAAGGTTACCGTGCATGCTACTTGACTAAGGCCTTTCCCCAATTCAACAAACTCTTCCTGCACTTCTCTAATCCCTTTCTTAGCCAGATCATTTGTCCCTAGGTGGACAATGACATCCAGCTCCCTCCCTGTACAGCTGCTCCGCAATCCTGAGGATTCACTCCCGTCCCTCCAAGCCATGGCGCCAGGCAGGCACCCACCTCCCTCCCTCCTTCCTCCCCAGTTCTACCTTCCTAACAATGGAGTCCCCACCAGGAGTTGTTTCCTTCCCTGCAGGGTCCCCTGCCACCCTCCTGTGGGTCTCCTTGTGAGGTTCTCAGCATCCTCTTTGGTCTCCACTGTGGGTGCCTCCACAGAGGAACCACACTTTGCCAGAATGGCATAGGAATTGTGGAGAGGTACAACTGCAGGGATGCGCCTCTGTTCCACCACCCTCACCCTCCCTGAGCCCACTGTGGTCCAACCGATCCTCTTTTTTGGCAACCTCTGAGGCAACAGCAGTGGCACTGGTGGTCCCTGAATGGAAGAGGAGGTCCCACAAATCCTGGCCAACTCAGCCTGGAGATGAGCAACCTCCTCCCTCAGCCCAGAGAGGTGCCTGCAGATGAGACAATGCCACATCCTTCAGAATGTCTCCCGGAAGACTGCTGTTCCACATCCACTGCACTGCACCACTCCAATCATGTCTTATTCCTGGCCCCTTAACTGCTTGCAATCCTTACTCTTTCCTCTGTTTTTTTTTTCTCTCTCTCATTACTTTCTGCCTGTGTGCCCTTTAAGCTCCTGATTGTCCTGTTCTGAGACAAGAATATCCTATATTTCTCTGTAGACCACTTACTTGCTCAGAGGCAGACGTCCAGCAGCTAGAGGGGGCTGGAGAGCTACTCTTGCCCTTCTAGGATGGTGGGTCTTTGGTGGTTCTGTGATCACTCACTTCCTGATCCCAAACAGGAAGTTCCTGTTGTCAGTCAAATCCTGTGCCTATAAAAATAGAACTAGCTTTGGGTGGGAAGGAGGGCAATATAGTCCCAGTAGAGAAGTTCAGTTACACAGCAGTCCTTTCTCCTGGTGTCTTCTGCCAAGCTATTAGCAGAATCTTTCTAAGGCAGTCTTTAAATGTAGCTTCCTTCTAGCTAAGCCACTTCCCCTACTTACTAGATCTTTCTACAAGTAATTTAAACCTCACAGCTATTAAGTCCTTTCAATCACCTGAGATTTACACCTAGATAACTGTTCAGATACCCATTCAGTTCAGTTAACCCAGACAAACACACACTTTTTTTTTGTTTGTTAGTTTCTTTTTACCCTAAATTAAAGGTCCAAGTACAAAAGTTCTTCTTCTTTAGTCCCAGTAGAGAAGTCCAGTCACACAGCAGTCATTTCTCCTGGTGTCTTCTGCCAAGCTATTAGCAGAATCTTTCCTAGGCAGTCTTTAAATGTAGCTTCCTTCTAGCTAAGCCACTCCCCCTACTTACTAGATCTTTCTACAAGTAATTTAAACCTCACAGCTATTAAGTCCTTTCAATCACCTGAGATTTACACCTAGATAACTGTTCAGATACCCATTCAGTTCAGTTAACCCAGACAAACACACACTTTTTTTTTGTTTTGTTTGTTAGTTTTTTTTATCCTAAATTAAAGGTCCAAGTACAAACGCTCTTTTTTTTTAGTCCCAGCAGAGAAGTCCAGTCACACAGCAGTCCTTTATCCTGGTGTCTTCTGCCAAGCTTTGCCCCTCATGCCCCCCATACCCCCCTTACTAAAACAACAAACTCCAGGGGGGGCATGTCTGGGAGGGGGGAGAACCAGGATGAAAAAATAAACAAATGCACAGGTGCCGAAAAGCACAATATATTGTGCTCCACCTCAGCACAGAACCCTACACCCTCCCCACCAGAGTCAGCCACCCTAACCACTGCACTACTAGGCCAGTTCAGTGGCTTTCCCTCTCATCACCCTCCACATACCTTAGGGATACCTTCCGGTATCCTGTTGCTGTTCCTCTCGCCCTGCACTTTCCAGTCACTACCCCTTCAGGATCATCCACAACACAGGTGCTGAGATTGAGTCACTCATATTTGAGTCACTCAGTCTCAGTTGACCTTTCAATGGGATATCCAGGAGACACAATAAAGAGAGCCCAAATAGAAAAAAAAAATCATTGGATAATCTATGATGGAAGAAGCTGGCCAACCCCTACAGAATGCACTGAAAAACTAAAAAAAGAAAGCAACACAGATTCTTTAAAAAACAGCAGAAATAGCATTTTTTGCAGCAAAAAATGTGCCAAAAGCAGAACAGTAAAAAAAAAAACAACTTACCACTAAAGCTCTAGGTGGTTTCACACCAGTAAAAAACAGTATTTTTGTTTTTGGTCCTAAAGCCTCAGACCCAACTTTACACCCTGCAGGTACAGACATTGAAGGAGTGGAAAAATAAACAAAAACACCAGAGAACCTTGGCTGGTCAGTAGAAAAAGCTCTGAAAGGAGCAGAATAGATTCAGTTCACAAATGGTACATGGATAATGCACCCATGGATGCCAAACAAGAGGATTCAAACCTGGAGTGAAAACAATGACTCCTGTTCAACAGGAATAAACAAGGGAGACATAGAACAAATGGACAGAGAGAGAGAGTCCACCTGACATTACCAAGGACACTGAAACAGAAGGTAACATTTCATATTCCCCACTAAACTCACACGTGGAAGTTTTTTTATGGTGCTAACCAAGATTATATGACCATAGGGAATGAAAAAGAGCCAAAGGTTGAAAAAAATACAAACTCAGGCACAGGCATAGCTGAACCAGAAGCAGAAAAAAATTATACCAGCTGGTTTCAAAAGCCCATAGAACTAACCAAACACAGAAATGCTTTAAGAATTAAATATTTTTTTGGGGGATGGAGTCACCCCCTGACAGACAATATGTTGGAAAACAACTGATAAAAAAATTTGTAGCTTTCACTCAGGGAGAAATATATGTGCTAATATATGCTCCCAGGGAATAAAAGCATTTGACAGAATTGTACATTCTTATTAATATGGAACTGTGTAGAATGCTATGATATACCAGAAGAATTTATTAGTTGGATGAAGGCATGCTATACATCAGCCACAGTATTCCTCTATGTCAATGAATGGGTGGGGAAAGCCTGTATAATAGAAAGAGGAGTAAGGCAGGGGTGCCCTCTAAGCTCCCTTTTAATATATCCTGAACCTGGAACCCCTTATTTGAAGGATAAATGAAGAAATGCAAATAAAAGGACTTTCAGTGTCTAGCAAAGATAAAGAAGTAAAAACAATGGCATACACAGATGACCTTTGTTTAACAGTGGCTGACCTCCCTTCAACAAAAAAAAAAAACAGAATTAATTCTGCAAGAATTTATGGTAGGGGTTGGTTCAGTAATAAACTATGCCAAAAGCAAATGTTTAATTTTTGGAACAGATAGAACGGATATTGATAAAGTTATAGGTATACCTGTATCAGAAGGTTTTATTAACATACTACGTATAATCTTCGGAAAGGAAACATGGGTCTCTTAAACTGGGACAAACGTTTACAAGATGCTAAAGTAAAAGTAGCTAGATGGAATTCTTGGAGAATGTCAAAGAAAAAGCATATTTATATAGTTAAAACATTTTTGGTAAGCATATGTTTGCATTTTTGCGTTGTTATTTCCAACCCTGAAACAGCTAGAAACCTCCATTTATACTGTTTTTTTCCAAGTTATTTGGGGCAATTGACTTAACCCTATCAAGTGAGGCATACCATACGTAGCGGTTAAAGAGGGAGGGTTGGGGATAGTGAGCCTGTGATATTCTTTTTTTGTATGTTTTTATACAATAATATAAAGTCTTTATTTGGAGACTCTCAAAAAACATGGTTTCCATGGGTCTTAGACCAAGTACATCCCTGGCTTCAATCATGAGATTTACGAAAAGCCATACCAAAACAACAACCTATGCTAGGTCTACCCATATATTTCCAACAGTGTATATGGAAACTAAAATTATGGATTATCCCAAAACAAATGTTGTTAAATCAGACAAGGAAGGAAATGTATGGACCTAGTATGAACTCCTTTTTCTTGGAAAAACCCTTCTTTTATACCACACACCCATCACAGTTAGAACACACTAGATATATGTTAACAGATTTTAGGATCCCAGAATACATCTGGGACATTTTATGGTTATGTTCACATGAGAGACTAAATGTGAAAAAAAAATGTATAACATAAAGACATCAAAGAAAGAGTTTGCCCCAGAATGGACTTATGCCCAGAGATGTTTGAAATTATGCAGCCCTTATACTTTGAATGTCCATACATAATGTCCTTTTGGGTTATTGTTTTTAGAAACTGGAAAGCAGTGCCATTTTGGACACTTACAGCTAACATCTTGTTTTTAGGCTGACTTCCTAAAGCTTGGGTAAAATATGAACCAAGCACAATGCACATTTTTTTAAATAGTACATATGACAAACTAGATGTTAACTAACATTAAGACAGAAATTGATATCCCCAGAACAACTTGTTTTGAATATTCATGAATCAATCTGCAACTTCAAAAGAAAAGAGAAAAAGGTGTTCTCTTCAGAAATTTTTAAGAAATGGTGGGGAAGTATAGATTGGCTAGAATAAAGAAATGTACTAAACAAAAATGATAAGTTTTAACATTTAACTTATACATATGAATATAATCTTAATATTTTACTTTCACTTCCCAGTTTAAATTATTTATAATAACCTCACCTTTTGAGACAGGTATGATAAATCTCATTAATTAATTTTTTTGGAGAATTAAGCTGTAAAATAGAATTTCAACAGCAGAAATATAAACTATATACACATGTTTAAGGAATGATCCTCTTTTGGGGAAAAAACAGGGAAGACTGACTTACAGAAAATACTTCCCTCTACTTTTGAGGGTGAGGGGCTAGTTTGGGGAATTATTTTTCTTTATCATTTCTTCATTACTTTCTTTAACACTGATAGTAGGGGATAGTACAGATCAATATTTATTTGTTTTATCATATGATTTCTTCCTTTTATAGCAATAACAAAGTTTGTATGTCATTATGAATTATTTATTGAAGCAGAAAACAAAATTCCCCATGTCTTTTGTTTTATAGCAGAAAGGTACAGATCCAGATATGGCTTATTGGTCAGTATGAAGTTAATACTGCTTTGTTTTTTCCTTATTTTCATTAAAACACAAACAGAATGTTTCCTTTTATGTTTAACTTTTTGCAATCATCAGTTGATAAAGGAAAAACATTATTCTGTATGAAATACTCTTGAATATGATTCACATAATGTTAATGTATTTTACTTTATGATTCCTTGTTGAAGTGTTAATAAACAAGCATTTGTCAATGCCGAATGTTTGCTTGCTGGCATTGGCAGTGGTAGTGTAGAAGTTAAAGAGCTGCGTAATAGGAATGGCAGTGAAGTATTGAACTGAAGCCAACCCCACCACCACCCTGCAGAGAGTGACAGGCATTGGGGTGTGCATTTGGGTCATCAGGCATAACAGCCACGCCATTTCACCACACCCCACCCTGCAGACACTGACAAGTGTCACATTCCTTGGGGTCTTTGGCCCTTATGCGCACCCCATTTCATTAGGAAATATGGTGAGATGGGTGTGATATAGGAGAATGGGGTGAACTTTGGGGCCGAAGAGCCCAAGGCATACCTCAATGCCTCTCACTGGCTGCAGGGTGTGGAATGATATGAGCATTACAGGCAAGAATCCCAAGTCACACCTCTGATGCCTGTCATTTCTATAGGGTTGGGCATTATGGTTGGAAACCCTAATACCTCAGGCATTCATTGGTATTTCACTCCAAATTTTCAACATGTTTTTTGTGACCCCACCTCATGAACGGGGGAATATCAGTTTGTTAGCGAAAGCTGTATGCTGATGACTATGGCATTTAGGCACCACAGGTGCGAAAACATTCGAACAGGATGTAAAAATGACAGCTGTACTGTTCATGGGGAGGTGTAAAATGGCAATGTTGCAAATCTGCAGTAAAAATATTTAAAAAAATGGTGAAGTCATGAGCGTACATAGAAAGTGTGCAACACACACCCGTAATATAATTAGGTTGGGGATTTTTTACAGCAGATTGTCAACTCAAGCGTTTTGGTGCCTCCAATCATGAACAGTGTCACTGTGATTTTCTTTATCTGTGCTGAACAATGATTTCCCACAGCGACCACGCATCTCTGCGTTGAAAGTGTGAAAACACACTTCAGCCATGTTGTGAAAAATGACATCTGTACTGTTCAAAAGGAAGTGTGGAAAATGCCACTGGTGAAAATCTGGACTGAAAATATTACAAAGTCATGAACTTACAGGGTGCGTGGAAACTGCGCAATGCTCACTGTAACACAGTCATTTTATGGACTTCTGTCCAAATTTTCAACATAGCCATTTTAAGACCTCTGCTCATGAACAGTGTAACTGTGATTTTCTTAATCTGTCCTAAACATTGCTTTTCACACACACCAGCACCATTTGTGCTAGCATGCGAAAACACATTTTGGGTGACATATGAAAAATGGCAGCTGTACTGTTCATAAGAAGTGTAATAAATGGCAATGTTGAAATTCTGGAGTGAAAGTACTAAATTCGCAAACTTACGAGCATGCATAGGAACTGCGCAACGCACGCTCGTAAAACAGTCATTTTTAGGAATTTTTTCACCAAATTTTCAGCATAGCCATTTTAAGACCTCTGCTCATGAACAGTGGCACTGTGATTTTCTTAATTTGTCCCGTACATTGATTTCGCACACCGACTGCGCCATTGTGCACTACATGGGTGGAAACACGTTTTGGGTGAGATGTGAAAAATGACAGCTATACTACTCATAAGAAGGTGTGGTAAAATGGCAATGTTGAAAATCTGGAGGAAAATATTGAAAATTCGCTGAACTTATGAGCTGCATCTGAACTGTACAATGCACACTCATGAAACAGTCATTTTTGAATTTTTCACCAAATTTTCAACATAGCCATTTTAAGACCTCTGCTCATGAACAGTGTCACTGTGATTTTCTTAATTTGTCCTGTACATTGATTTCATTACACTGACTGTGCCATTGTGCGCTACATGTGGAAACACATTTTGGGTGAGATGTGAAAATGACAGCTGTACTACCTCATAAGAAGGTGTGGTAAAATGGCAATGTTGAAAATCTGGAGGAAAATATTGAAAATTATGAACCTACGAAAGCGCATGGAACTGTGCAACGCACGCCAGAACAGTTATTTTGGAATTTTTGCACGTTAACATGGTTAGATCTTTCAGATCGATGTCACCGTCATGGCATTATTTGGCCTGAAGGGTGATTTCACGCAGTGACCGCTCAGTGACTCAAGAATCACCCCGGGCCTGAATAACACCATGACAGTGACATCATTCATGAGAAGGTCCCAAAACCCCATGTTGAAAATTTTGTGCAAAAATTCCAAAAATGCCTGAGATATGCAATAAAGTTGAAAACCCCTATTCAGCCCATTATATAGCTTACCGCATTTCCTCAGTTCGTGGTCGGCTTTGAAGAGTGCAGACGTGTTCCCGGTCCAGCGATGATCGTCCAATCGAGCTCTGGAGGTAGGTATGGGGTGAGGGGTGTGGGGAGGCAGGTGTGCAGTGGGTGGGTGCGGGTTGTGGAGGGGGCTGGGAGAAGTGCCGTGGGACCGTTTTTATTTTGCAGGTTAAAAACAAAAAGATGATGTGAGACATTTGCCATGCTGGGTGGGCCCAGCGTGGCACAAGGATGGCTGGGGACCGTGGAGCCGACGGGGATTGGGCACCCCATGGGCTATAAGTGATCAGTTGCCATGCTGGGGTGGGCTCCCAGCGTGGCACCCAGTACTGGGGTGAGGACAGTGGAGCTGACAGGGATTGGACACCCCCATCGGCTATCTTTATGAGTTGCCACGCTGGGGTGGGCACCCAGCGTGGCATGTGGAAGGTTTGGGGGCGCCGCACAAGTCAACGGGGATTGGGCACCCCATCGCGCTATACGTGGTGTGTGGAAGGGCAGCACGCAGTATGCGGCGCTTCTGTGTGTGTGTGTGTGTAGGGAGTTGCATGGCAGGCGATATCTTATCGCTGCTCTCTGAAGCATAGCTCCCCCTTTCAACTGTATGTCACTGCATTTTGGAGCTTGTCATAGACAGCTCCAGCATGCACTGACTTACAGGGGCCGTGCCTGCCAACACACTGACTGAATTGGAGGAGGAGGTGACACACCTCTGAAATCTCGGATGATGGCACTATGTTTCTTGAACATGCATGCAAGCAAACATAAAAATGCCCCTACTCTTCCCACAGAGGGCCCTGTTCACTTCTTCTCTGGAGGATGGAGATGATAGAAGAGTGGAGGAGATGCTTGGTAGCCCAGATGGAGGAGATAATTTCCCTTCCCACTCAGAGTATTGAGGAATCTCATGGCAGACAGTCATTGAACATGAAGCAGCCAGTTGCCCTGTTGTGCTGATTATGGGAGAAACAAACATGGAACATGTAGTACTAATGGGAAGTGTGTCCGAGACAGAATCTAAGGAACTTGGAGTTATTGGGGAATATGAGGTTCCTGACCATGTTATGGAAGCTGATTTTCTGGGTACCCTTAACTCAAGAACTCTGGAGGAGGTATTCTTGAATGAAGAAGTAGACGTAAATGTACTCTCCTTTTTATTCTGCATACAGATGAAGAAGATAGAACCAGAGGTCAGACACTGGCTTTGAAGTTGCAAGGTACCGTGAGTACCTCACCTATATTTTTGTAACTATATTAAAGTTCACAGTTTTAAAAACTGGTGATTCAAGGCCTGCTAAAAATGAAAGCAGTGCAGCTGCTGTCTTGCAGCTGTCTCCAGAGTACTGACAGCAGAATCAACCAAAGTGATAAGATCAAAGAAGCTGCTGTCATAGCCACCTGCCCTGAAACTGACAGCAAGCATTAACTGGAGAAAAGGTAAAGGGAGTTAAAGCAGGATGCATTTCTATTGAAATTTTACATGCTTCAGTTGTAGTATAATATATAATACGTTCAGTGGCTGATGGTAAGTTGATGCTGGGTGCACTTGCTTAGGTAATAGGTAAGTTTTAGGAGCACAGTCCTTAATTAAGACATGTCTTGAAACTTTGTGTGTAATGTAAGGTACAGTCTCAACTAAATCAGAAGGCTCTCTTAATAAATTAGTATCAAGTTACATTAAGTAGAGGGGAAGTAGACAGAAACCAAACAGTAAGGAAGAGAAGTTGGGAAATAGGTATAGAAAAAAGGAAGGGTTAACCTACTGAAAACATTAGGAGAAGGAAAGAAGGACACACTCTGAGTATGGCTATAGAATAAAATAAAGAAATGTAAGAAAGGAGGAAAAAATGAGGGTTAAGGAAGGTGAAAAAGATAAAGGGGAAAACTTAAAACACCCTGTTTATAGTCAAGTAACAAAGGGTTAAACTAAACAAATATGGGGAATGTTATAAACACCCTATCTGGATTCAGGGAACAGAATTTATTGCAGTAGCATAGTGAACTTAGGAATGGAAATGTTCAGAGTTCTGCAATGCAGTGGCTGTAGAGTGGCAGTTTTCTGAGACACCTTCGGGAGACTGAGGTGCTGCTACATCTGCATTCATCTATCTTAGCTGAGGGTGGAGGTCTCTAGACTCTGGGCTAAGTTGACTGGGATTTGGGGGTCATCTTCTCCCACCCAGGGGCTACCAAGTCTACCACCACTGATCCAGAGGGTGACAAGACATACAGCTGGCTGGACTGTTGTGGGCTGTGGGCGGGTGGAGATGCTGGGTTGGAGCACATTCTCAGCCGGTGCCACTACAAAACTCTTTCACTGCTTTGGCAGAATGGGACTGCAGTGAGCAGTCACTTGTGGTAGTGACAAGGGAGGATGTGGGATCCTCCCTTGCAAAGACCCCAAGGTAGGAGGGAGAGAGAGAGAGAGAGAGAGAGAGAGAGAGAGGACCCCAGCAGAGGTGGAAACAACTTCTGGTGGGGGACTTGATCATTGTGGGGTAGAGTTGGGAACAGAAGGTGGAGGAAAAAGGGAGGTTAGGTGCCTAATCACTAGAGCAGAAGGGCAGGAGGGGCAGCTGGATTTCATTGCCCACCCGGGGAAAAATGACCTGGCTATGGACAGGGCTGGGACTGTGCAAGGGGAGTTTCAGGAGCTGTGGGGATCCTTGTCAGGTAGCATGCTCAGTGGCTTTCACTGGGGTGCTGCCAATCTATGGCAGGGAGGAGGTTAGGGATCTCCACACCAAGAGCTTCAACTCATGTTTGAAAGAATGGTGTAGACAGCAAGGGTTGAGCTACATGGAGGACTGGGGACATACCTGGAGGAATAAGAGCCTATACAAGACAGATGGCCTGCATCTATCTAGGAGGGGAATCCCAGTCCTCAATCGACTGTTTAAATGTTACTTTGAGGAACATTTATAGTAACCTGGGGGGTGTCAGTAGAAATCAGGGATGCACAAACTGCTGTCTCCAGACTGTAATGGAGAGAAGGGATGACTCCGGGAGGCAAATCCCCCAGGGTGCAAAATAAAGAAAAAATTGAGTTGCTACAATGAAAGGGACATGAATATGAGCTATAAAATGAAAGGGGAAAGCAGGAAGGGACAAACAGCGTCAGGGTAGCAGACAGAGTGGTAACAAAATGTGGAAGGCCATGTGTGCAAACGTAAGAGGGCTTGAAAATAAAATTCCAGACCTACTGTAGAGGCTATCATCATGGAGGCAGACTTGGATATCAGGCCATTACTAAACTGTGGTGCACAGGAAGCCATGACTTGCAGGACCAAGACTGGGGGGGTGGGGGGAGTGCAAGAGATGCGGTTGCAGGAGGGCCTGCACTATCAGGGGCCCTCTGCCTCAGAGGTCAGCATTATGAAAACCTTTTATTGTCACAGACAAGCTTCAAACTTTCTTTTTGTACACTGTTTATCCATTTGAAACTGTGGCTGGCAGCAGTGGGGTCTGTGCTGCAGATTTGAACTCTGACTTCATGGGGTAGGGGGAGAACAGAACAAAGAAGCAGTAGGGTCCATTATGTGAAATATCTGATCTGGGTGCTGATGTCCTCATGAGGAGCAGGGACACATTACATTACATTGTTCAGTTCCTTGATAATGGTGCTAGCAAGGGAAAGGGAGCAGCATGGACAAACTACAGATGCTCAGCAAGACTTACACAAAATAACAAAATAACCTATGCTATAAATGTTTTATATGTGCTAATGGTTATTTTAAACTTATGGTAGGGAGGTAGCGTCCAACAAAATATTTTGAAGAGGGGCCCTTACAGTCATTGGCACAGCCCTGAAACTTGGACATGGCCATACCGAGCTATACTCTGTATATGAAAGATAGTGTGGGAAGGAAAGGAGGAGGGGTGATGCTGTTTGTAAGGGAGGGTATCAGAGCAACAGAGACACAGGGAATCCATGGAGGAATGGGGGTGTTGGAGGTACTGTAGGACACCCTGAAGACAGTAAATGAAGAAACAGTTCATATTGTTGCAAACCACAGACCTTCAACATGGGAAAAATTTAGATAAGGCACTGGTGGAAACCAATGGCACAATGACAGGAAAAGAGGAGGTGCTGCTGGTGGGTGCTTCAATCTGGTGGTTGCGGATGTAGATTGGAACCTTACAAACACTGCATCAGCTAGAAGTAGGGACATCCGGGAGTCCCTGCAGGGGGAATTTCTCAGGCAACTAATCCTGGACCACACTCATGATGGAGCAATACTGGACCTGGTGCTCACTAACAGGGATGGTATTGCAGACATCAAGGAGGGAGGCCACCTAAAGTCCAGTGAGAACCATACAGTGTGGTTCAATTTAAGAGCAGCAGTGGAAATGGACCACACAAGGACAAAGAGGCCAGATATTTAAAAAAAATATGGATGCATGCCTCAGAGACAGCATAGCAGGGAGATGGCCTGGGTAGGGTCAAGGAAGAGTGGGCTAAGCCAAGGGAAGGCACAGTGAAGGCACCACACCTCTGTGCAAGGGAAGTGAGCAAAACCAAGAGGGAAAAGAGGTGGTTCTCAGTGATTAAGTGGCTGAAAAGGTGAAGGCTAAAAGGGTAGCCTTCAGGAAGTATAATGAAATGCAGAGGGAAGAAGACAGGGAAGTGTATCAGGAGAAACAGAGAGAGGCAGGGAAAACTGTGAGAAACACAAAGGCACAAACTGAAGAAAGAAGAGCTCAAAGGGTAACTAAAGGAGGCAAGACATTTTTTAGGTACATCAGTGAAAAGAGGAATACTAGGGCAGGGACTGTGGGGTTAAGATGGGTGGGTGGGGAAAGTGTAGAGGAGGATCAGAAAAAACAGATATCCTGAACAAATATTTTTATTCACTGAACATAGAAATGGAATTTGATGGCAGATAAGGACTGCTTGCCCACGCAATCTGCCTTTTCTTCTCTATCTACATTGTTACCACAGACTGTACTTGATCTACTGCTCATTCTCTCCCCCTCCTCCTTTCCACTAGGATTCCCCTGTACCTATCCCATTCATTCTTGAACCCTGTTACTGCCTTCACCCCACCACCTCTGTTGGAAGATTGTTTCAGAAATACACCACTTACTGTGAAGAAGTACTTTCTAACATCTCTCCTGAAACTACCCCCCCTTCAGCCTCTTAGCATGTCCCTTTTTTCTTGAGCACCTTTTCTTCTAAAAAATAATCCCCTCCTGTATCTTTTTTACCCCTGTAAGGTATTTAAAGGTCACATCCACAAAGAGAATGGTTACTAGACCAACTGGTCAGTGAGGTACTTAAAGGTCTCTAATTTTCACTTATGTACCAAAAAAATGTCTTGCTTCCTTTAGTTACCCCTTGAGCTATTCTTTCTATCCGGTGTTGTTCAATGTCTTCATCAGTGACATTGGAGATGGCATTAAGGGCAAAATGTGCCTGTTCGCAGATGACACCAACCTCTGTGGGAGAGTGGACACAGGTGAAGGGATATAGGACCTACAGGAAGATCTGGAAAAGCTAGGGAGTTGGTCAAGGATCTGGCAGCTTGGCTTCAATGCCAAGAAATGCAAAGTAATGCATATTGGAGCCAAGAATCCTAGGATGGAGAACTACCTGGGTGGAGTCAGGGTATCTGCATCAGAGGAGGAGAAGGACCTGGGAGTGATGATCACTAGTGACCTGAAGAACTCCATGCAGTGCAAGAAAGCAGCAGCAAAGGCAAACAAGATTCTGGGATGCATATCTAGGAGGATCAGTAGTAGGAGAGAGGAGCTTATACTTCTCTTGCATAGGTCACTGGTAAGGCCACATCTAGAGTATGGAGTTCAGTACTGGTGCCCACACCTCAAAAAGGACATTAACCTGCTGAAGAAGATCCAGAGGAGGGCTACAAAGATGATAGCTGGTCAGCAGGGTAAGCCATATGAGGAGAGGTTGAGGGCACTGAACATGTACTCCCTGGAAGACAGGAGAGAGGGAGGGAGAGAGAGAGAGAGAGAGAACATGACTGGGACCTTCAAGTACTTGAAAGGGATAGATAAGGTTGATAAGGAGGTATCTTTAAGCTGAGTGGCAACCATAACACAAGAGGGCACAGTCTTAAGCTGGAGGGTGGGAGGTTTAGGAGGGAAGTCAAGAAGCATCTCTTCACAGAGAGGGTGGTGGGCACTTGGAATGTGCTGCCAGAAAAGGTAATCTCATTGAAGACAGTGGGCAGCTTTAAGAGATGCTGGAACAGGTATGGGAGAGGGTAAGGGTCATGGGTTGGGAGGATGGGAGGAGTGAGGAGAGGGGGCAAGGACGGTAGATCAAACTGTGGACCCTGCCACACGAGCAGACTTGATAGACCAAATGGCCTTCTTCTGCTGGCTTCTTTGTATGTTCGTATGTTCATGTCATATCCCCCCTCTCCCATCTCTCTTCTGGGGTGTACATATTGAGGTCCTTTAGTCTTTCCTCATAGGACATTTGATGCAGACCATGCACCATTTTAGTTGCCCTCCTCTGGACAGCCTCCATTCTGTCTATTTGGTCTTCTGAACTGCACACAGTACTCTAGGTGGGGTCTTACCTGAGATCTATACAGAGGTAAAACCTCTTTCAGCTAGTGATACCCCTCCATGTGCACCCCAGCATCCCACTAGCTCTCTTACAATGGCCTTGTTGCCCTGCCTGGCCACCATTAGGTTATTCAATATTGTTACCCCCGGTCTATTTCCTACTTGGTGGTTATCAAGACCACTCCACCCATTTTGTACTCTGCCACTGGGTTTCTGTACCCTAAGTACATTATTTTGCACTTTCTCACATTTAAACCCAGTTGCAGTATCCTTGACCACTTCTCTAGTTTTCTCAAGTCTGTGCTCATCCCTTCCACTCCCCCTGAAGTGCCCACCCTATTGCAGGTTTTGACATCATCTGCAAAGAGGCAGACCTTCCCTTCCAGCTTCTCTGTGGTGTCACCTATAAAGACATTAAAGAGAACCAGTCCCTGGGCCAGCCCTGTGGCACTTAGGGCTGAGGCGCTGAACGCCACACTTTGCACTACTCAGGCGACCCGGGCTCAGGAATAGACTCGGGCTGCTGGGGGTCAGATGGGGGGGAAGAGGAGTGAGCATCCCAACTGATGCTCTCCTCCTCCAGCGGTGGGTTATCAGGTAGGGCACAGCACCCTTAGCTCCTCTGGCTGTGGAAGCATGGGCAGTAAGGGCACATGGCTCTCCGGAGTCAGGGAAGACGTTGTTGGGTGCTTTACATGGCATGCATCAGCACATCATTTCTCTGGACATATGTCCTCTGCATGGCGTCCTCAGGGATATCGGGAGAAAATGGGGAAAAATACATACACCCGCAGACCAACGAATAACATGAAACTGGGAGGGGAAGCCTTGGGAGGACCTGGTGGATGGAGTAGGAGGGGTACGAGGCCCCCTCTGAAGCCGAGAAGCTGGACAAATAAAAAAAAAAAAGAGATCCAGTCCCAGCACTGATCCCTGAGGCACCCCGCTGGTCACTCTCCCTTCCTCGGAGTGAACTCCATTTACCACCACCCTCTGTCCCCTATCCCCCAACCAATTTCTTATCAAGTTTACCACCTTTGGACCCACACCTAAGCTGCCCAGCTTGCTTACTAGTCTCCTAAGTGGAACACGTTGAAAGCCTTACTGAAACTGAAGGAGGTCAAGTCCAGAGCTCCACCCAGATTTAACTCCATTGCTACCCAGTCAATTAAATCTGTCAGATTTGTTTGACATGACCTCCCCCTTGTGAATCCATAGAAACATAGAAACATAGACCTTGACGGCAGATAAGGACCGCTAGGCCCATCTAGTCTGCCCATTTCCCTACCTACAGGATAGGCCGCAGATCCTAGTTAACCAACAGCCTATTTCTTCCTACCCCCCACAAGAATTGCCTTATGTCTGTCCCATGCATTCTTGAATTCTCCCACAGTTTTAGACCCCACAACCTCCTCAGGAAGGCTGTTCCATGCATCCAATAACCTCTTGTGAAATAATGCTTCCTCACATTGCCCCTGAACTGCCCTCCTTCTATCTTTAAATTGTGTCCCTTGTTCTTGCAAGTCTCTTTTCTGAAAGATGCTACCCTCTTGACTTTGTTGATTCACTGAGGTACTTAAACGTTTCTATCATGTCCCCCTCTCCTTCTTTCCTCAAGGGTATACATATTAAGCTCCTTTAGTCTCTCCTCATATGGCTTCTCTTGCAGACCCTGCACCATTTTAGTTGCCCTCCTCTGGCCGGCCTCTATCCTGTCTATGTCCTTGCGGAGATGGGGTCTCCAGAACTGGACACAGTACTCCAGATGGGGTCTCACCAACTGTCTGTACAGAGGGATAACAACTTCCTGTTTTCTGCTGATGATGCCTCTCCCTATACATCCCAGTATACCCCCAGCCCTCCCTACTGCCTTCTCACATTGCTTGCTAACCTTAAGGTCATCTGATATGATTACCCCCAGGTCCCTTTCCTTTTTTGTTGTTGTTACTACCTCCACACCCATTGCATATTCTTCCCCTGGGTTCTTGTTTCCCAGGTGCATTATTTTGCACTTCTTTGCATTGAATCCTAGCTGCCATACTTCTGACCATTCCTCCAACCTTGCGAAGTCCCTTTTCATCCTTTCCACGCCTCCCTGTGTATCAACTCTGTTGCAGATCTTGTGTCATCTGAAAATGGCATACTTTTCCTTCCAGTCCTCTGCAATGTCACTGATGAAGACATTAAAAGGACTGGACCCAATACTGAACTCCCCGCGGTACCCCCACTAGTAACCCCCTTCTTCAGAGTGGACTCATTTACAATTACCTTCTGTGTCCTGTTGTCCAGCCAATGTTTTACGCAGGCTATCACCCTGGGTCCCACTCCCAGGCTGGTTAATTTGACTATTAATCTTTTGTGTGGGACTGTGTCAAATGCCTTGCTAGTCTAGGTAGGCCATGTCCACAGCCCCTCCCTGGTCTACTACTTTGGTCACCCAGTCAAAGAAATCTATTAGATTCGTCTGACATGACCTTCCCACTGTGAATCCATGCTGCCTTGGGTCCTGTGCTCCACTGGCCTCTAGGTATTCGACTATTCTTTCCTTCAGAAGTGACTCCATCACTTTCCCTACCACAGAGGTCAGACTGACAGGTCTGTAGTTTCCTGCCTCTGTCTTGGACCCACTTTTGTGAAGGGGAATCACATCCACCTTCCTCCAATCCTCGGGTACCACACCATCCTTCCATGATTTATTAAAAAGAGTAGCCAGTGGTTTCGCTAGTTTCTCCCTTAATTCTTTTAGAATTCTAGGGTGAATTCCATCAGGACCCATTGCTTTGTCCACCTTCAGTTTTAGGAGTTCTTGCAGAACCCTTTCTTCTGTGAAAGGACTGGGATCGACCCCGTATCAAGAGTGCTTCTGTTAATTGGATTAGGCACTTCCTCCTCCTTTTGTGAATACTGAGCAGAAATATTCGTCAGTATTCCTGCTTTTCACTGTCCTCTGCCCACCTGCCGCTCATTCTATTCAGCCTCATTATCCCTCCCTTTGTCTTTCTATGCTAGCTGATGTACCTATAAAAGGTTTTATCCCCCTTCTTAACTGAGTTGGCTATCTTTTCCTCAGTTTGGGCCTTTGCTATTCTGACTTCCCTCCCTGCTTCCTTCTGCCTTAACTGGTACAGCTCTCGTCCTGCTCCTTCTGTCTTTCCTTATACTTCCGGAATGCTATCGCTTTCTTCCTGACTTTCACAGCCACCTCTTTTGAGAACCATAGTGGCTTTTTTTCGTTTTGATTTGTTTATTTGCTTCACACAAGGCTTGTTGCCTCTGTGATGGCAGTTTTGATAATTCCCATTGTTGCTCCACACCTCCTTCTAGCCTGTTTGCTAGTGCTTTTCTGAGGCACTCTCCCATCTTGCCAAAGTCAGCCCTCCTAAAGTCCAGTACCCTCACTTTTGTATGGCTTGACTCTGTAGCTGAGTTTAACGTGAACCACACTGTTTGATGGTCACTTGTCCCCAGATGGCAACCCACTTCTAGATCTGGAGATCCTCTCACAGCCCCGTTTGAAGTCACGAGTCTAGCTT
Organism: Neoceratodus forsteri; assembly: GCA_016271365.2. Classification (NCBI taxonomy): domain Eukaryota; kingdom Metazoa; phylum Chordata; order Ceratodontiformes; family Ceratodontidae; genus Neoceratodus; species Neoceratodus forsteri. Next base: position 828,797,141 of record CM028131.1, read on the forward strand.
GCTCTCTCATGAGTGGGTTTCAAACTAGCTGTCTAATGCTCACACCAGGGCATCAAGAATGGCCCTGCTCTTGTATGTGGCTGCAGCAAATGTGCTCCAGTTAACATCTGGCATATTCAGGTCTCCCATCAACAGTATCTCCCCTTCTCTACCATTCTAAGAATGCCTTCTATCGTATCCTTGTCCATTCCTTCCCCTGACATGGGGGTCTGTACATAACCCTGTGCGGATTGTGGTGCCTTTCCAGTCTCCAAGGTGACCCACAGTGCCTCCTCTCCTCCCTGTTTACTCTTTTGTTCAGTTGCTTTTATCCCTTCCTTTACATAGAGCTACTCCTCCCCCTCTTCTCCCCTGCCTGTCTCTCCTCTAGGTTATGTACCCTGGTATGTTAACATCCCAGTCATGGTTCTCTGTGTACCATGTTTCTGTGACTGCTACGATATCCAGGCATCCCTCTTCCATTAAGGCCATCAGCTCAGGGAGCTTGTTGCCCAGACTACGGGCATTGGTACTCATTACCCTCCATTTCCTGATGGCCTTACTCCCTTTTGTCCCATCCCTGTCCTTCTTGCTTTGTCACTTTCTCCATTTACCCCTGTCCTTCTCCTATCGAACACCTCTATGTTTGTGTTTGCGCACTTACTACGTGATTATTTGGGGGCTAAGTTTTTCCTGCTCCTTTCCAGTGCCTCCCCCTGGCTAGTTTTAAAGCTTGCCAATGAAGCATTTAAACCTATCACCTAGGATCCTGGTTCCCTCCCGACATATGCAGCCCATCATGCCAGTATAGGCTTGCATCACTCCAGGTGGACCCCCAGTCCCCAATGAAGCCAAACCCCTGAGATACACACCAGTTTTTCAACCACTGATTGAATCCCATGGTGTGGAACACACTAGCCTCTCCTATGCCATAGATGGGTAGCACCTCCGAGAAGGTTACCGTGTGTGTTACTTGACTAAGGCCTTTCCCCAATTCCACAAACTCTTCCTGCACTTCTCTAATCTCTTTCTTAGCCAGGTCATTTGTCCCTAGGTGGACAATGACATCCAGCTCCCTCCGCTGTGCAGCTGCTCCGGCAACCTGAGGATTCAGCCCCTGTCCCTCAAGCCATGGTGCCAGGCAGGCACCTACCTCCTCTTCCTTCCTCCCCAGTTCTAACTTCCTAACAATGGAGTCCCCCACCAGGAGTTGTTTCCTTCCCTGCAGGGTCCCCTGCCACCCTCCTGTGGGTCTCCTTTGTGGAAGTTCCCAACATCCTCCTTGGTCTCCACTGTGGGTGCCTCCATGGAGGAACCACACTTTGCCAGAATGGCATAGGAATTGTGGAGAGGTACAATGGGAGTTATGCCTCTGTTCCACCACCCTCACCCTCCCTGGGCCACTGTGGTCCAACCGCTCCTCTTTCTTGGCAACCTCTGAGGCAACGACAGTGGCACCGGTGGTCCCTGGATGGAAGGAGGTCCCACAAATCCTGGCCAACTCAGCCTGGAGATGAGCAACCTCCTCCCTCAGCCCAGAGGGTGCCTGCAGATGGGACAACACCGCATCCTCCAGAACATCTCCCGAAGACTGCTGCTCCACAGCCACTGCACTGCACCACTCCAATCATGTCTTATTTCTGGCCCCTAACTGTTTGCAATCCTTACTCTTTCCTCTGTTTTTTTCTCTCTCTCCTTACTTTCTGCCTGTGTGCCCTTTAAGCTCCTGATTGTCCTGTTCTGAGACAAGAATATCCTATATTTCGCAGTAGACCACTTACTTGCTCAGAGGCAGACCTCCAGGAGCTAGAGGGGGCCGGAGAGCTACTCTTGCCCTTCTAGGATAGTGGGTCCTTGGTGGTTCTGTGATCACTGACTTCCTGCCCCTAAACAGGAAGTTCCTGTTGTCAGTCAAATCCTGTGCCTATAAAAATAGAACTAGCTTTGGGTGGAGGGGAGGGAAGGAGAGCAATATAGTCCCAGTAGAGAAGTTCAGTCACACAGCAGTCCTTTCTCCTGGTGCCTTCTGCCAATCCATGCTGCCTCAGGTCTTTTAACCCACTGGATTCAAGATAGTCCACAATCCTTTAATTCAACAGTGATTCCATTAATTTTCCCACCGCTGATGTCAGGCTGACTGGCCTATAATTGCCAGCCTTCTTCTTACTGCTACTCTTGTGTAGTGGGACTACATTTTCCCTCTTCCAGTCCTCCTGAACCACTCATGTTTCCAACGAGCTGTTAAACAGGACTTTCAGAGGTGCAGCCAGTATTTCCCTGAGCTCCCTCAGTACCCTTGTATGCACCTCATCTAGTCCCATTTCTTTGTCCACCTTTAGATTAGCGAGTCACTTCAGGAGTCTCTCCTCCAAAAAAGGACTAGTGTCTACCTCCCTCCTTCCAAAGCTTCTGTTACTTTTTTGTGGCTCCTCCCCTTCTCCTTCCTCTGTGAACATGAACAAAAGTATTTGTTCAGGATGTCTGCCTTTTCCTGGTCCCTCTCTGCACAGTCCCCCCTTCCCTTTTTAAGCTTACAATTCCACCCCGATCTTCCTCATTTCACTTATATAAATTTAGGGCCATGCCCATAGTTAAGTGGGGAAGAGCTCCTCCCCCACATCCTATTTATTTCCAGCAGGCAGTGCACCACCCTGCTTAGAGCGAGTCACACTCGCTAGTGGCACTGCCGGTGCTCGGCTGCTTTTCCTCCATTTCTGCTCCCACCCCTTCTTGTGCTTCCCTGCTCATTTGTCCCTTTTCCGTTGCTTGTTTATCCCCCCTCCCCCGTTCTCCTTCATTGTTTGCTGTTTGTTTTTTCGTCCCTTGTTCTTTTGGGGTTCCCTATTTTTCCTTTTGCTGCTTCACCATTTACTTCCTGCCTTCTACTCGACCCTTCCCTGCTCCCCTCTTGCTTCTCATCCTGCCTCTGCTTTCTGAGTAGCCATTGCCCATGATACCAGCGAATCCTTCACTGTCCTTACCTCTGGAGCTCCAGACTGCCAACTCCTGCACAGCTCTGCTTCATCTCTGCTGCGACCGAACTCCGCCTCCAAGCTGGATTCCATTTTCCTTTGTTGCTACGCTGACACCTGTGCTTCCCCGCATGCTTCCCGACCTGCCTGCTCATATGGCGCACCTTATGCCCCATAGGCCTCTCTAATCCTCTATCGGAACAGTATTCAAGTATAAGGAACTGGGTATCTGCTGAACTGTATGTATCTATCGTGACACGTTTTAAACTAAGTCGCTGTGCTACACTATTGGCTTATGGTTACAGCATTCATTTTACAGGCATTTATTCGAAGCTCAGCTTGCTCTCTACTACCATCACCAGAACTTTATTGTATAGTCAGGCCACCTACATAGGCATACCACTGCTCACTAACTTGTACTACAGTTCAGCATTCATATATGGAGACAGGTCCAACTGTCCTGTGGTCCCACACCTGCACTTGCCTCCTGGGCTGTCTGATCAGTTGGCTGCACTGGACCCTACACCCCTTTGAGCTTTGTGGAGCTATGCCCTGAGAACCCATCTACCGGTTCAGCTCCTTTGGATCCACAGCAGTGGATCTGACCTTCAGTCAAAGGACATTCTGGATTTGGCTACTTACTTTTGGAAACCTATGTACAGTATGTGTCTGTGGCTTATTATGCTTTTATTCTGGGCTTCTTTTACAAAACGTACCCTAGCTACTGGAAGTCATTCAGTGGGGCCCCTTTACTTCTGCTAGACTACTGGGCAGAGGTTGGCATAAACGTTTGGAGCCATGTTTTACATATGCATGCTGGATCCTTATCTCTTAGCGGTTGCTTCAGCCACCTATGGTATACTGCCATTGCATCTTTTCAAAGCTTTATTACTCAAGCTGGATGAACTACCTGACCTGCTTCGATCATGCATGGTATTTCCTTCTAGTCGCTCACTATATATGGTCTGCCACTCTTTCGCCTGAGACTCATCTACTTGGTATTCTGCTGCGCATTGCTTCAGCTTATCAGTCACTGTTCCGCATGACATTGGGATTTCTTCTGGATCTTCGAACCGCCATACTCACACCATGTATTCTACTTTATGTGTTACTGCCCTGACATGCCTTTGCTTCTGTATTCAGCTTATCCCTACTGCCTACTCTGGCTGACTTACATGTGGTCCAGCCGTACTGGCTCTCCTTTTGGGGTTTAGCTGCCACTAATTACTTATCTAACAGCTGACCTACATGTGGTGCATGCTAGCTTACGTGGGGCTAGCAGCCACTCTTACTTATCTTACCAGCTGACCCTATGGTCTGGCTGCATGATGAACTTGGGTTCAGCTACTACTTCTATTTACTCACCAGCTGACATACTCATTCAACCTTACCATCTCAGGTTCATTGGCTGACCTATGAGGTCTGACTGCACTTCCTTATCTCGTTGGGCTAGCTCCCTTTCATTCACTTGGATGATTCCTACAGAGCTGCTTTTATTCAGACCTACCCTTCCAAATATGCTTCCTAAGCTCCGCTTTGCTTTACATTGCATTATTTCTGGAATACATCAGATGTTCGCTTTAATCCTTGGATGCTGCTTGCCATGCTACTTCAGCTTCCCTGGAGTTACTACTACTATCTCCGCCAGGACTCCCTACCGACCTTTATTTTATATTGTCTTCCTTGCTTGAACTAGTGCCTCAAACATCGAATACAGTTTCAGGATGTTCATTGCCTCTCATCAAGTTGCCAACTCTTCTGCCACGATCTCTTCACCACAATCCCTACCATCCTTGATCTTCAGGATACTTCAGTCTATGGCACCGTTCCATTATCATAAGTCTGCCTAAAAACTACAGTAATACTCCGCACTGAACTGACTCAGGATATGTCGCCATTCTAATACCAATTGCAATTTATTCCTCCTACTTCGCTGCTTTTCTGCATTGCATGCAGTTTGATATTTCCATTATGATTCTACCTCTGCTCTGCAACCTGCCTCACTCCGTGGGGCCGGAGGTTCGCCATTGCATTCGCCTGACCTGCGCCCCCACGGCCCGGAGGTCCTTTACTCATATATATTACTGCATCATACTCACCTACTTTTATGACCTGCTCTGTCCTTCAGGCTGGGGGGGGGGTTAACTACTTCTACTCCACCCTCCTCGCCAGCTCGGGGGCTGGAGATTCACATATTCTAATATATGCCTACCTGCTGCCATGTCAGCCAGCCCAGGAGCTCTTTTACTCCCATCTGGATGTTAAGACATTCATCATCTATTCTTTGGATGCCTTGCTCTGCTGCTTCAGCCATATGAAATTACTTCTGCCACAGTCTTCCCTGGACACTTGGTTAAGCTTATCCTGGAGACCTTCACTATCCTGATCAATGCTCTAAGGCTTCTCAGACCCAGTGACTATGCTACTTCATTTAACTCAGCTTCAGTTATCACCATCTAGGATTCCATTGCTTGACTATTCGGGACTCGACAGAATATTCTTAACCAGTCACTTCTAGCTGAGGTATCATTCTGGCTTTGAACGTATATGTCAACATTGTTAAGCAAACATCTGGATCCACACAAAGCTCTCCGATTCCCTTGCCAGTACCATGTTTCATACCCCTAGCTTACTGCACGTAATCTTGCACTATTTCTTCCCAGCTACTATGTCTGCATCATGCAGCTTTACTTACTACTACAACTGACCTATATACAGGTCCACTTATTTACATTACTTGCTCATACTACCTGCTTCGCCCTTACAGGGCCTAGAGGTCATCATGACTAACTCAACATTACAATCTTCTGCACTCCTTGTGAGCTGGAAATACGTCTGACCTACACCTACCTATTCACTACAATCTCTACCTACTTCATATACTTGCTTCCCTTCTCCAGATTGGAGGATCCTACTGCTCCTTCATCCCGGTCACAGCATATGCCAGTTCTTGTGCTTCATTGCTGCGGCCTTCGTTTGCTAACCTTGCCATGCAGAACTTGACCCAATGGTCCTCCTTCTGGATATGGATGCTGAGCCTTGATTCCTGGATCTCCTCTGCGCAGTCATCCTCACCTGCTGGAGTGCTTCACCACTTGCAGCTCATCACTTCAAATTCATATCAACCATGGATTCCACTCTACTTCATTCCGTTCTGCTCATGTATTCTCAAACTTGGAGTTTACGAGATGGATGCTTGCTCTATTCACCTGACATGTCACGATTCAATACATTTCAGTTCTCCGTTTTTCTGGATTGGGTTCTACAACTTTGGGGTTTGGATTAGCTGATTAAAATATTTAGGATTACTCTCCTTTAGTATGCCCAGAAGGACAGGCAGGCCAGTAGTCATGGGTTCTCAGAGGTTTCCTCCTAAGGGGGTTTTTCCTCTCCTGCGTGCTACTGGTCACACTCTCCGGAGTAGGAGGAGGTGATCATACTGCTACTCATTTTTCTTAGGGATGTCATCTTACTTGACTCCTTCAACAGTCAGATACAGAACAATCATGGCTATCATTATTTTTGGGGGTCTCATAATACTGGACTAAGCATCTTTCCTATGGTGTGATACAGAGAAAGACCAACAAACTATCAAATCTTAACAGTGACTCATCAGTTCAAGCATCTAAGCACCTTGCATATACTTTCCAGTTCATATGTACTATAATCGCTGACTTGCTCATGCCTATGCTAAAGTACCTAAGCATGAATCATTTCATACTACTAGTACTCTACAAGCATTATCCCTACTTACTGGTCTGGCCTCTGTATCCAAGCACAACCTTCAGCATCCAGCTACAGTATGTAACATAAGCACGGAGCTCTGAACCACGGTTAACTAAAAAATGTCTTGTCCCTTTTTATAACTCCTGGGCTATTCTCTCTTCAGTTTGTGCCTTTGCACTCCTTACTGCTTTCCCTGCTTCTCTCTGTTTCCCCTGACACACCTCCCTTTCCTCCCCGCTCTGCATCTCCTTATACCATCTGAATGCTACCCTTTTTGCCTTTATCTTGTTAGCTGCCTCTTTTGAGAACCATAGCAGTCTATTTTTCCTCTTGCTTTTGTTTACTTGTTTGACGCAGAGGTTTGTTGCCTTTACTATGCTCCCTTTTAGCTTTTCCTATTGTTCCTCTACCTCTCCCAGGCCATGCCCCCCCTGCCAGGTCATCCTTGAGGCATTCACCCATCTTTATAAAATCTGCCCCAAGGAAATCTAGGACCCTTGCTCTTGTGTGGCTCGATTCTGCAGCCATCCTTATTTTGAACCACACCGTATGGTGATCATAGGTCTCGAGCTGGCCTCCCACCTTCACATCCACAATACTGTCCCTGCTAGTGAGTACCAGGTCCAGTATTGCCCTCTCACAATTGGGTTCACTGATTAGCTGCCTGAGGAATGCCCCCTGCAGAGAGTCCAGGATGTCCCTGCTTCTAGCTGAAGTCACTGCTGGGAGGCTTCAATCTACATCCAACAGGTTGAAGTCCTGAATCAGCAGCACCTCCCTCTTTTCTGCCATCTTGCCAGTGGCTTCCACCAGTGCCTTATCTAATTCCTCCCATTGTGCTGGAGGTCTATAGATCACTCCAGTGCAAATACTGACTTCATTCCCTATCTTCAGGGTGACCCACTGTACCTCTGCCTCCCTCTGTATTCACTGTATCTCTGTTGCTTTTATGCTTTCCCTCACATAAAGCACCATACCTCCTCCTTTCCTTCCCACGTGGTCCTTCTTGGACAGAGTATAGCCTGGTATGGCCATGTTCCAGTTATGGTTTTCAATGCACCATGACTCAGTAATGGCCACAATATCTAGGATGGCCTCTGCCATGATGTCCTCTAGGTCTGGAATCTTATTTCCTAGACCCTGCCACACTAGCATTCACACACACAGCCTTCTAGATTTTGTATCCACTCTGTTTGTTGCTCCCCTGTTTTACTTTTTGCCCTCCCACCCTCCCTATCTCTTTTAATGCTCCTGTTCCATTCCCCCTCTACCTCCACCACTCTGCTTCCTTTATCAATTTGCACCCTGGGGGATTCAACTCTCATCAGGATCTCCTTGCTCTCAACTTCAGCCTGTGGAGGGAGGAAGTCTCTGCCTCCCTGATTCCTTCCACCACCACCCTTGACTAGTTTAAATATTCATCAAAGAAATATTTAAACCATCCGCTGAGAACTGCAGTTCCTCTCCTGTATAGATGCAGGCCATCACCCCTGTAAAGGCCTTTAACCTCCTACTATAGGTGGGTCCCCACTCCCCAGTGTAGCTGAACCCCTCCTCTCTGCACCATTCTTTCATCCATGAGATGAAGCTCCTAGTGTGGAGATCCTCTCCTCACCCCTGTAATAGACAGGTAGCACCTCAGCGAAAGCCACTAAGTGAAATACCTAAGACCCCTCCCCAACTCCCTAAACTCCCTCTAAAATATCCCAGCCCTTTCTCTTGCCAGATCATTAGTCACCAGGTGGATAATGACATTGAGCTCTCCCTCCTGTCCTGCTTTCCTGGTGATCCTCAGGATCCGCTTCCCATCCTTCCAGGGCATGGCACCTGGTAGGCATCTAGCCTGCATCTCCCCTCTTCTTATTCCAAATCTATACCCCTCACAATCAAGCCCCCACCAGAAGTTGCATCCTCCTCCTCCTCCTCCTCTTCCTCCTCTGAGGCCCTCTACCAACCTCCTTGGCATCTCCACTATGAAGGGCCCCCACTTCCACCCTGGTCACTACCGCAGATGCCTCCTTTTGACAATTCCACTCCACCAGAGTGCTGTAAGAATTACATAGTGGAATCGGTTGAGGAATGTGCCTCTGCCTCACCATCCCCACCCTTGTGGAGCACACCACAGTCCAGCTGTTCCTCCTTCCTGGCATTTTCAGAGGTAACAGTGGCAGACTAGGTGGCCCTCTGAATCCTTTCCAACTCAACCTATAGTCTAGCAACCTTCTCCCTCAACCAAGAGAAGTAGGTGCAGATGGGGCAGCACCGCAGTCTCTTGAAAGTCTCTGAAAACTGCCACCCCACAGCCACTGCACTGCACCACTCTCAGCATTTCCATCTTCTATTCTTCCTGTGCTACCTGGAAACACCTGTGTACCCTTACTCCTGATAGAGTCTTTCTAGTTTTCCATTTTGTTTGTATCTATTTGTGTTTCCCTGTGCCTTGTTTAAGCCTCTTCATACTCATATCCTAGACATGGCATTGCATATATTCCCAGTTTTGGCCTACCCTTGATCTTCAACCCTTCCCAGCAGTGACTGTTACACAGTAGTGAACAGGTTCCTTGCCTTAGTCAACTGGCAGAGTCCTCTGCTTCTCTGCTTCCTTTTGCCAACATCTACCAACGCCTACGATGCCAGTCACCTGTTTGACACCATTGCTGTTCCACTCACTCACTGGGACATGAACGTGCTCTACACGTTAGAGTGGAAGCACTTGTACAGTGCTGTTGTAAGAAGGCACTTAGCCTCTGTTAACTCAATCATCAATCACACACCTGAATCACAGGGCTTCCTGAATCTTCTCACCCCAAGATTAAGCTCCTGAGCTTGTTTCCCCCACACCACCTGTTACAATTTAAAACTCAAGTTTTAAGATACCCCAAACACTGCCTACCCAATTTCAAAGTGCCCCAAATACTGCTTACAGATCTCTTCTTTTCTCCCCACTTACCCCGCTAATTTCAAAAGGAAGAGAAGTATAAATGCATTTTAGTATACCTTTAATGTAAAGCTATATGCTTTCACTCCACTATGTCACCAAAGTCTTCACAAAGGAAGGGGAGGGTATGAACCACATAAAAGCAATAGGGACGCTGGATGGGGAGAGGTAGACACAAGTCCCTTTACAGAGGAGAGAATCCTGAAGGGACTCACAAATCTAGACGTAGACAAAGCTATGGGGCTAGACAGGGTACACCCAAGGTTACTAAGGGAGCGCAGGGTGAGTACCGGCTGCACCTCTCACAGCCCTTTTTAACAACTCAGTGGAAACAGGAGTTGTTCCAGAGGACCGGAGGAAGGCTGATGTAGTCCTCCTTCACAAAAGTGGTTACAAGGAAGAAGCTAGCAACTGTAGGCCAGTCAGCATGACATCACTAGTGGGGAAGCTAATGAAGTCACTGCTTAAAGAAAGGACTGAGGAGTATCTTTAAGCCAAAGGGCTACAAGACCCAAGGCAACACAGATTCATGGGGAGAAGGTCATGTCTGACAAATTGAATAGAATTATTTGACTGAGTGATCAGGCTGGAGTGATGGACATGGCCTATTTAGATTTCTGTAAGGCTTTCAACACTGTCCCTCATAGGAGGTTCAGGAGAAAACTGGGCCGGTCAGGGGTGGGTCAAAAGGTGGTAAGCTGTGTAACAAATTGGATAAAGGATAGTAGACAGAGTGGTGGTAAACAGAGTTTGCTGGTGCAAAGAAGATTACAGAGCCCACAGGTCAGGGGGGGTGCATGTTGTGGGCTACTAACCCATTAATACAACTAGGCAAAGTCAACCACACTCACCAGTGTTTAGGTACAGCCACATCAAAAGCACTAATGCCACTGGAGATGGTGTATTGCAAATTTCACTTGGGCTAATAACAAAAATTCCACTTACAGCTCTGCCACAAAGATTCAACTCAGGATCACTCTCCCAAATGCCGTTCTGATGATGACTACACCTGTCAATATGCAATTGCTTACTGTGCTCACTCAGCTGTGTGGTCTTGGTGTTTAGAGGTGTCCTGCTTGTTTTAGCTATTTTTTACAGTTTAAAGTTTACAACGAATGTAATCCTCGATTTTCCACCAGACCTGTACTGTTGAACTTTCATAACAACTTTATTGGATGTGGGTAAGCCTTTCTTTTGTTCTTTATATATGTGCAAATAAAAGCCAGAACATTGCTTTCCATTGGCCTCATAGGTCTGATTGAATGTTTAGTGCTGTTCTTTTCACCACTTTTTTGCTGTTTCTTTGTGTCTTTGTAAGTGACTTTGCAGATAAGCAGGAAGGGAAAGTCTGTCTCTTAGTGGATTTCACCAAAATCTGCAGTAGTGTGGACATCCAGAAGGGGTGGAATGAATGTAAAGGGGCCTGCGAAAACTTGAGGAGTTGCCAATCGCATGGCATTTGGGTTTCAATGAAAAAAAAATGTAAAACCATGCACCTGGGGCTTAGAAATCCAGAGGTGAAATACAAAATGGAAGAAGAGTTATTGACAGTCAACAAGCAGGAAAAGCACCTGGGGGCAATTGTGATCTGGTTAAAATAGCACACCTGAAATATCGCATGCAATTATAGCATGATCAGAATAACGCTATTGAAAATAGCATGTCTACAAAATTGCTTTATCCCTAACAGCTTGTTCAAATATAATGTTTACCTTAACAGAGTTAAGAAAACCCTGGGAATAGTATTTGGACACATATGGAAAAAACATCCCCTCATTTTGGAATTTGGGAATGACTGTTGAAATGCTTTTATTGCTGCCAATTCAAAGTCTGTCAGTATAGTCACAGGCAGCAATGGTTCACACATATTCTGTAGCACAGTGAGTACTTTCACATATTCAGCAGCTGCACTTTTACACATTAAAATGTAAACAAGAGGAAGTACTGTGCCATACCTGACAGCATGAATTGTGTAGACTTGTGAGAAAATAGTGGGACAGCTCTTAAAAGTCCCATCGGCAAACCAAAGCTCCCACTTCTCTTTAGATGTTCCATGTCAACAGAGGTTGTAAATATTAGAATTCAGTCATTTCCAAGACTGCTGTCATACTGGAGGAATTTTTCATTTTTAATCATTTGCACAAAATCTGGTTGTATGGTCAGGGATATTGCATCTGCAGGCTCCAGTAAGGGTTGACCATGGGTCCTCCAATTCCTCCTGACTGTTCATTTTAAAAGTGGTATGGCAGGCAGTTGTGATGATACTTATGGTGAGAGTTGCGTCAATGCACATGCAACTATTTGGTGAGTAGCTTCCACCGTACTGCTGGCTCGCTCCTTCATTTTAGACACAGCTTCTTTTACAGCAACAGTTGCTGGATCAGGGAAATGATTGTGCTCTCCTATGTATTTTATCACAATCTACCCTCGCAAGTGAAGTCAAGCAGTACAGTGCCCCTTATTACATTTTAGACACTTATAATAGGTTTTATCTGATGTAGCTCTTTCTTTTTGATAAAGAAATCCATCCAGAACTGCTAGCTCTCCACCTTTTTGGCTCTTCACAAAATGAAGTGCCATTTTTGAGTATCTAGTGGACTTGCTGTTAACTACAGTTATATAGCAATGCCTATTACTATGTAATTACATGTTCAAAGTAATTATCAATTAGCAATTTTGAACTTAATTTTGAACTTAATGGCTTAATGTTAGATTATTATGCATGGGTTATGGAGTATATGGATACAAGATTGAAAAGTAAATATGCAGTAATGCTAAATATGCATCATGCTAATATTTAGGTGCTATAAAAAAACATGCACTACTAGTTAAATGCTGCATGTGCATGCGCTATAAAAACATGCGCTATTAGATAAGCACTATACCTGCATGTGTTATTGCGGATGCGCATGTGCTATTGCGTATGCACGATTTTGACATTAAACCAGGGTAATCACATATGATTACCTCAAGGAGGAATGCTGGGGTGCATATGAAGGGGTATCACCAACAGAAGAAGGGTGGTGGTGTTGCCACTGTATAGACTGCTAGTGAGACCCTACCCAGAGCACTGTTGTGTCCAGTTCTGGAGACCACTTTTCAGGAAGGACATAGACAGAGTGGAGGCAGTCCAGAGGAGGGCAACTAAAATGGTGCAGGGTCTACATCAGAAGCTCTATGAGGAGAGACTGAAGGACTTTGATATGTACAACCTGGAAAAGAGAAGGGAGAGTGGGGATATGATGGAGGCATATTAATACCTCACAAGGATAAGTAAAGTACAGGAGGAGAGCATTTTTCAGAGGAAAAGATGCACTAGAATGTGTGGACATGCAATGAATCTGAAAAGGGGTAAATTCAAGAAAAATGCAAGGAAATACTTCTTCACTGAAAGAGTGATGGATGACGGGAAAATTTTTCCAGGGGAGGTGGTGGGGGTGAAAACAGTAGTGGGCTTCAAGCATGCATGAGATAGGACCAAGGGAATCTTAATGGAAAGTGTGGGGAGGGGAGAGCAAGTAGATCCTGTCATGACAGTATAAATAATGAAAAATGGGCAGACTGGGTGGGCCTAATGGTCCTTATCTGCCATCATATTGTATGTTTTTATGAAAGAGGGCAGTTTATTTCAACAGACTGCAGCTTCCTACGCCCAAGCTTAACCTTTAACAGCACAGCCCAATCTCTTGAAGGATATGAAAACGAACAGGCTCCTACTTTTTCATATATGGCATTTTCCCTCAGTGTTCCTGACTGCTTTGATTTCACTCCAAATCTAGTTTTATTTAAATATGTGGTTTCTGGTGCCTCAATGGTTTTGGAGGTCTCCCCCTAGAATAAATCAGGTATATTATGCTTATCACAAAATCAGGGTCTTTGACAGCTCAGGGGATGGCCCTACTGATAAAAGATGAAAAAGGTCTGTACTCTCTATTTCACCAGCTTCAGAACCTAAGAATATGCCAGGAAGTTTTGCAAATACTGCTGGGCTTCTCCCTATAGAACTGTAAGACTGTAGAGAGCCTCATTCAAAAGGTCAAAGCAATGCTGCCGCTTGTCTCTCTGCAATAGGAGTGGTCAGTCCCTACACACACAACTGCAGCTCTTAAAAGATCCTTGCAGAGGAGAGGGGAGTCTGAATCCACAAAAGAACAACTCGGTCCTCAGGCAGAACATGTTGTATCACCTTGCCCAGGTCCTTCCAGAGGAGCATCTGGTTTTTATTTTCAACCTAATGAGCAGAGGAGATACTCATTCATTTTTATACCAGGCCCTGAATCTTGAAGAAGGCAGAATGCAGTCAGTATTCATTAAAAAGGTTGTTTGGAATAGGTACGTGATCAAGCGTTTGTGGTTTTTACACTCCTAAAGAATAAAAATGAAATTATATGCCACTGAAATATTTGCTTTGATTTATTCGGTAGGTGAGATCCACCATGTTGTCATCTTCATGGCACCAGAACTACTAGATAATGTGTGGAAAAAATTTCATGAGCTCCAGCATACACTGGTCTGGTCCTCCATTTTACAGTCCCATTAACAAAGCCAGCAGTGAAAGTGGTCACTATCGTCTTCAAACAGGAAGGTGTTAGTGTATTTGACATTTTACATTGGCTGTGGCAGTAATGTTCAGTGACAGGGAACCCAGAACCCATCACTGATTCAGAGCACATTTTGACTGGCAGGTGTCAGGTTCAGGTCTGCCTACAGCATTCGGAAAATGGCATCGAACATCTGCCTCATTGCTTCTTTCTTGGCTGTGACTGATGAATGCTTTTTTGTTAAGGGTAACTAAAGGCCTGCTGCAGGTGTAGCTCTCCATCGCATCTTAGCAGTGTGTATGACAGAATCCAGTGTGGTCTATGTTTGGAGCTGGGTCATTTAAGTGCACACTGTCCCAACACAATGAATTACAACTTGTGTGAAGAACTGAGTCATTCTTACTGTTCTTGCCCCTAGGCTTCCCATAACATTGACGACCCTATGGACCAGGCTGAGAATAAACTTTTCATGAATTGTACTCAGTGGACTGGGATGAAAAAGCTGTCGAAAGGCCTGCTAAAATGCCAAATGCCACTTCTGCTACTGAGGGTGAACCTACTCAGTATGATGAACCACAGGAAGCCACCCCCAACTCAGTTCAGCAGCACCAATAAGTTCTACAACTGTCAACAAGGGGGAGAATCCATAGAAAATCACCCACCAGCAGAAAAGCCCCCTAAGCAGGAGTTGGTAGAGATTGATCATCAGTTCCAGACCATCTTTCAGCAATCGGTCCAGCAAACAGTTTTGCAACAATCGGTCCAGGAAGACGTCTTGCCTCAAGATCCTCCAGTATCAGAAAACCCAGAACCAGGTCCTCCTGTGGAGGTCACTCCTGAGAAGTCTACTGGCCCATATATGCCACTTTCACCTACCCCAGTCATGGAGAGTTTGCAGATGGTTATGAGTAGAAAAAGGGCAAGTGGTCACTCAAAACCTAAGCTTATCAAAAGGGAAGGAGTACCACTTTGAAGTAAATATAAGATTCTGAGGGAAATAAAGGAATGGAGTGAGTTGGAGGATGGCTAAGATGGATTGCCCACAGCCTCATCCTACTACGACCCCCCATCTGAGACTGAGGGTGGGTCCACAAATCTAAAAACTTCAAAGAATGAGAGAAACAGGACTTGGGAGGGATGGGAAAAAGAAGTCATGAGTGTTCCTTTGTTTCATTTTAATTTTTTATCTTCTTAATTTACTTGTCATTGGGGAGCCATTCCACAATTTTCAGGGAACAATACTGAATGTCAACAGATTAAAGCTTAAGAGGAGTTTGCTGGCTATGTTCTCTATGTTGAAGTATTCAGCTGTTGAGATTATTTTGCCAAAAGATACACAACAACTGAATATTCAAGGAAATGTGAATACAGCCAGGAAATGTTGGTTATCTGGTTCCTTTTACTGGTTCATGAAAAAGGACAGTTGCTTTGAGGTAGAGATGCTGTTTTTCAAACTGGGAAATGCAGTTAATCAGGTTGGTTGATGTTCTACCTGGGAGAGTTTTGTTACTAGCCATTAAATTCCAGAATTTTCAGACCCATGTAGTTAATATTTATGCCACCCAATCTAAAGCAGAAAGGCAGGATGTTTCTAGACAGGATCAACCCTATCTATACACCACTGAGGTATTTCCTTGGTAGAGTATCTAATTCTGGATTGGCACACACTGACAGGGGTGCTTTCACTTCGAAGGCATTCTGTGATTCAGCTTCTTTTAAAAATGTGATAATTAAAGTAGGGTTGATGGATGCTTCCTATGAACTTGGAGGGGTGGGTAAACACCTTTCTGATCATCAGAGTGTTGGCATTAGTGCGCTGGCACATCAGGGTGCCGATTTTGGGATTCATGCCTCCTCCTTGGGGTCTGCCCTCCCTCAGAGTTAGAATAATAATAAAAGGGGTTGTGGGGGGCACAGCCCCCTGCAAAAACAGGGGTCTGTGAAATCCTGACTTGGTGCCCTGATGACAGGGCGCACAAATGCTGGTGATCTGAATGGGTGGAACCAGGTAAACACACCTTCATAAGGGAACTTTATCAAAAAGAATATATTTATTTTTATTTTTTCAGTTCGAATTGTAAAAAGCTGAGCTTACTGTGGTGAAATCTTCAGACTACAACATTGTGGATGTGTATATTAGGCACTCAGTCCAAAAAAGCTTTGATCCAGGGCTTAGGTGCTTGAATATTTCCTTACTGGAAAATTACATTGTAAAACTAAAACTGAAAAATGTTCAGGCTAAAAAAATAACTTTAGTCTTTTTGATGATCCTGTTCAGTGGCAGGAGAGATTTTAAGTTAGTTGCAAAGCCAAAGCAGTCCCAGTATTTAAAATTTCTGAATTTACATCAGCAGTTCCAGATGTTACCTCCTTGATGGGACAGATAGGAAATAATTTCTCTTCTGAATTACAGAAAGTTAAAATGCTGGCTGTCCAATATTAAAGGATGTCCTCCCTCATAATGGAGCGGAAGTATAATAACAAAGGCAAAAAATTCCAAACCAACACGTGATGATTGCATAAATTGGATAGACACATACAAACATAGAAACATAGAATTTGATGGCAGATAAAGGCTGCTGGGCCCACCCAGCCTGCCATTTTCATATTGTTTTTTTTTTTTGCTGCAGACCTCACTTGATCTACCTCACCATCTCTTCGCCTCTTTTCCTCACCCCTATAATCCCCCCTCACTTTCTTACCCTTACAATTCCCTTGTGTCTGTCCAAGGAATTTTTGAACCTCTCCACTGTTTTTGGCCCCCACTATCTCCACTGGGAGGCTGTTCCAGGGATCCTCCACCCTTTCCATGAAGGAGTACTTCCTCACATCCCTCCTGAATTTACACCTGTACAGCATCATAGCATGCCCCCTTGTTCAACAGCACCCTTTTTCTCTGAAAAATAATCCCCTCTTGTAACTTATTACTCCCCTTAGGTACAGCACATAAAGGTCTCTATCATATCCCCCCCTCTTCTCCAGAGTGTACGTGTTTAACTACTTAATCCTCTCTTTATAGGGCTTTTTTAACTTCAAAATACATTTTACTGGTAGATGTTAAGATAACAAAATCCAAAACTGTACAGCCACAGTCAATCATTATCTTCAGTTTTCAGTTCACAAGGTCTTACCTAAACTGCCATAAACACAGATCAATGCCAAACTAAAGACAAGGCATAATATAAACAAGCATTTGTCAATGCCAAATGTTGTCATACTGGCATTGGCAGTGGCGGAGGTGGAGACGCATAGCGTTGTGATTTTGTTAAGGTGTCCCAAAAGGTGATTTTGCACAGCGAGTATGCCATTGTGTGGCAGAGCTGCAGAAACGCGTTTTGGGCAGGCTGTGGACTATGGCAGCTGGACTGTTGATAATGAGGTGTGTACAAATTCCAGTGGTGAAAGTGTGGCATGAAAATATTGCAGATTGATGAAGTTACAAGGGTACGTGGAAACTGCACAATGCACGCTTGCAACACAGTCATTGTATGGACTTTCGGCACCAGATTTTCAACATAGGCATTTTAGGACCTCTGCTGATGAATAGTGTCACCATCATTTCCTCAAACTGTCCCGAAAAGTGATATCACACAGTGACCATGCAATTCTGCACTGGACTTGCAAAAACACATTTCAGCCAGCTGTACTGTTCATAAGGAGGTATGGGAAAATGCCAATGATGAACAGCTGGAGTGAAAGTATTACAAATTCACAGAGTCATGAGCGTGCGTGCAAACTGTGCAAAGCACGCTCGTAAAACACTCATTTTATTGACTTTCATCCCAAATTTTCAACATAGCCATTTTAGGATATCTGCTAATGAACATTGTCACTGCCATTTTCATAATGTGTCTTGAACATGGGCTTTCCACAGTGACCGCGCTATTGTTCGCCAGAACTGCGAAAACAGATTTTGGTCAGGATGTGATAAAAATGACAGCTGTACTGTTCATTAGGAGGTGTAGAACAATGGCACTGTTGAAAGTCTGGAATAAAAATATAAGTGCGCGAACTTACGATCGTGCGTGCAAACTGCGCAATGCATGCTCGTAACACCATCATTTTATGGAGTATTGTCACCAAATTTTCAACACAGGCATTTTAGGACCTCTGCTCATGATCAGTGTCACTGTCATTTTTGTAATTTGTCCCAAACAGTGATTTTGCACAGTGACCACACTATTCTGTGCCAGAAGTGCGAAAACACGTTTTGGCCAGGATGTGAAAAATGACAGCTGAATGGTTCACAAGAAAGTGTGGTAAAATGTGAATGTTGAGAATGTGGTGTGAAAATATTGTGAATTCACTTACTTACGAGCATGTGTTGCAACTTCGCACAATGCACGCTGATGAAACAGTCATTTTTTAGATTTTTGCCACCACTTCAATATAGGCTTTTTGGGAGCCCCCCTCATGAACAGTGGCACTGTCATTTTGTTACTCGGCTCAGAAAGGTGATTCCGCACAGTGAATGCAAAATCACTTTTCAGGACCAAATAACGCCATGACAGTGCAAGAATTCATGAGGAGGGGTCCCAAAAACCCCATGTTGAAAGTTTGGGGCCAAAATTCCCAAAAATGCCTGGGATATGCAGCAAAGTTGAAAAACCCCTATTTATTCCATTATACAGCTTACCAGCATTTCCTCAGTTCACAGTCGGCTTTGAAGAGTGCAGACATTTTCCCGGTCCAGTGATGATCGTCGCGCCAGACTCTGGAGGTAAGTATGGGGTGAGGGGGTGTAGGGAGGCAGGGTGCACAGTGGGTGGGTGCAGGTGGGGCCAGGGAGACTACGAGGGACCATTTTCATTTTACAGGTGGAAAAAAAACAAACATTGTGGGACAGTTTTTGTATTTCAGGGGATTTGGCATGCTGGGGTGGGCTCCCAGCGTGCCACCTAAATATTTGGGTGGGGGTCTGCTTGACGGAAGGAGACTGGAACCCTCAACCGGCACACAACACGAGGGGTGGAGGAAGTTATGCCGGCGGATTAGGCACCCCATTGGCATACAAAGAAAGTGGCGGGGGGCCGAGCCATGGGGGATTGGGCACCCACTCAGCATTTAACAATGGGGGGGGTTTATGCCGACGGGAAGTGGGATCCCCCATCAGCACACAAAAAAAGCGGAGGGGTAAACTGACAGGGGGATTGCGCATCCCCAAAGTCGGCAGTTGGGCAGCTGCCCGCCTACCATGCTGATAATGTCGGCGAGCATGTAGGAAGGGTCCGCTGTGTCTGACGAGCTTTGTAGTGGACCTTTCTTAGATGTGCTCACCTCATTATGGTTATGTATGCATGGTGTGTCGCCAGCATGCAGGCTGATTGGG
Organism: Neoceratodus forsteri; assembly: GCA_016271365.2. Classification (NCBI taxonomy): domain Eukaryota; kingdom Metazoa; phylum Chordata; order Ceratodontiformes; family Ceratodontidae; genus Neoceratodus; species Neoceratodus forsteri. The sequence continues at coordinate 828,816,626 of CM028131.1, forward strand.
GAATGAGGGACACACCAACTGGTGCGTGCCCTGCATTTGCCCAACAGTGACCGCACCTCCAAGGTTGCACTGTCCCAAGATGTTGGCTGCACAAGCACACCAACATAAAAATTAAAATGAGAAGTAAAAAGAGAGATCAATCAAAACATGTGGCACCATGTCTTTGGTGCCCATAATTACAGATCAATATTCTAAATTCTTTGAACTCAATCATTTCTGAAAATCTCTTAGTTCGGTCCAATCCTTAGTGTCTTGGAATCCAACTTTCAAGGTAGCAAAATTGTCACATGTAATAAAAGACTGACCTAAGGCATGTTATAAAGCAATACCTTACTGTGAACCAAGTGAGAATATTATCTGTATTGCTATCAGTTTCCTCATTTACTAGGCTATAGCGGCTGTTATATAGTTCTGTTCAAACTATATACATTTCAACATACACTGAAAGCCGAGTATGAACATCCCTCCCCGGCCACCCCACACCTACAAATAAAAGTCCAATCTCACTGGGGATCTGATTATAAAGGATTTTGATGCTGAGGGTGCCATATGTCCAAGAACTTGTCCTACTGTAGCCAGACCTGACTTGTAATATTCTCCATCCTCTTCAGTTCTGCTACCCGATCCCACCAACAGCCCAAAGTGGGTGGGGTGGGGGAGAGCCATCAGGGGGTGACACATTTAAGAGCAGCCACCCACAATATTTGTCCCAACTTTGTGACATCATTGGGGCAGGATAGTAAAGCTGGAAATCCTAACACTAAGTCATTGAAAGTGAAGGGAATGTTGAGGCCTGTTAAGTGTTGAATTTCCAAATGTATTGTTTGCCAGAACCCCACTAGTTTGGAGCAGGCCCAGAAGATATGGTAATGGGTCCCTTTACCACCACAGTCTCTCCAACACAAATTTGTATGAGTGGTGTTAAAGTGCTTAGTTATTACTGGAGTAGAGAAGAACCTCACTAGCACTTACCAAGTAAACTCCCACCATGCAGTGGATGCAGTTACTTGCTACCCGCATACCTCTCAACCTCTTGCCTCATAAATCAGGGACAAGGCTTAAAAAAATCAGGGACAAAGGACCAAAATCAGGGACACTTCTTCAAAATTGGAGATATTCACTCAGGAAGCTGGTAGAATGAAGGGCTTAGTGTAAAATGCATTTTCTAAGGAAGAACAAGTTTGTAACTTTAATGTTTGACATTATTTGTACTTAGAACCTCCGCTGTTTGGTCACAGAAACACCATTTTTAGGAGGGACGGAGTAAACTTTTGAGGCAAAATCAGGGACGTCCCTGAAAATCAGGGACAGTTCAGAGGTATGGCTACCCGCATATTAACCTTTTAGCCCACTGCTCCAGTTCTATCTGTAAACCTGCTTCCTGTTCCCACCTCTTCCTCTGGGTTTCCAGGGGTGGGGCTGCAGAACAAGGTAACATTGAATAAAGCGTTGAGAAATAATGGAAGTTGTATTTGAGGATGATGGCATGATAAAAAAGGACTCCAAATCACTGGGTTTTCTGTGAATCTCAGAAAGAACCCCCAGTGTCAGCAAAAAATGTTGGACTTGTAAAAACCTGTAATGGTCTCCTTTCTGAAGGGAGTACTTAGCTTGCAGTTGAGCAAACATAAGTGAACTGCAAAAATGTAGTCAGCTTATGGTCTGCCCAGTAAATATAACCTGGGTCCAATCTTGGGGGACAAAAAGAGTCCTCATGGCGCATGAGGGACAGGGGTCCTAAATCTTTTGTGGGATATTGATATGTTTACAAAGTCAGAGAAGGGTACACAAGGAGTGTTTAACCCACAGATTATCTGTATGATTCCATACCTGTACAGGAAAGCTATTTGTTGGCAAAGTCCAAAGGGTCCACCCTCTCAAAGAATCCTCTTCGATTTGATACCAGCCAGAATTCATGTGTCTCTTGGCCCAAGTACGTAGCTGGGTCCCTTGTGCTTCTAAATAATGATAGAAATTTGAGAGGGCCAAACCACCATCATTATGAGGGGCCTGGATCAGGGTCTTTGAAGGGCTTTTGATGCAGACCGTGCACCATTTTGGAGGCCCTCCTCTGAACTGTCCCCACTCTGTCTATGTCCTTTCTGAGGTGTGATCTCCAGAACTGGGCACAGTACTCCAGGTGCAGTCTCCCCAGCAATCCATTCAGGGGCAGAACCACCTGTCTTCTCCTATGCACATCACCATCCCACTTGCCCTACCGACCACCTAGTCACACTGCCTTGTCATTCAGGTCATCCAATATGATTACCCCTATATCTCTTTCCAGCTTTGTCTTTGTTAGTATCATTCCACCAATGTTGTAATCTGCTCCTGGATTTCTATGGCCCAAGTGCATTATTTTGCACTTTTTTGCATTAAAACTCAGCTGCCATGCCCTTGATCACTCCTCCAGTCTTTTCAGTTCCATAGTCCCCCCCCCCGAGTGTTCACTTTTCTGCAGATATTGGTGTCATTGGCAAAGAAGCAGACCTTCCCTTCCTTTGCCTCTGCTACTGTATGTCACTTATGAAGACATTGAAAACGACCAGTACTAGCACTGATCCCTGAGGTACCCTGCTGGTCACCCTCTGTTCCTCAGAGCAAACTCTGTTTACCACTACCCTCTGTGTCCTGTCCGCTTACCAGTTTTTTCCCCAGATTACTACCTTATTACCCATCCCTAAGCCCTCCAACATGTTTACCAGTCTCCTGTGTGGAACAGTGTTGAAGTTGTTGCTGAAATCAAGGTAGGCAATATCTGCTGCCCCACCCTGATCCAACTCCTTGGTCAGCCAGTCAAAGAAGTCTATCAGATTTATTCAGCATGAACTCCCCACGTGAAACAATGATACCTTGGATGCTGTAATACACTGGATACAAGATAGTCCACAGTCCTTTCCTTGAGTAGTGTTTCCATTAAGTTACTCATGACCGATAGGCTCAGACAGACCTATAATTGCCTGAGTGCTCCTCGCTACCGCTTTTGTAAAGTGGGACTACCTCTTCCCTTCTCCAGTCCCCTGGGATCATGCTAAATAGGTTTGTCAATAGACTTGCATTGACGTCACCATCTGACATGGCTGCATGATTTTTGGCTCTGATACCTCCTCCTTGAAAAAGGGCCCAAACTACAGTATAAGTTAAGAAAAATTATCTTCATCATCAGCAACAGTGAGCCTAAATATTCTATGGGCAAGCAATCAGCTACAAACTCTACCAGCCTAACAGTTGCAGCCAGCAGCTGGGAGTCTGATAGCTCTATGAGTAAAATGTTCACCTCCAGAGCCATGGCAATGGAGGTGAATAAATCAGGACCTCGGCCAGAATCTGCCACCAAAAACAAAAGATCGATCTAATTCTGCAGGAGCTGGGGGAATTTCATGAGGAGCATAACAATACCCTAGCAGACATATTAGTGGATACACAGCAGCTCCAACAGACCTCTGCTGAGCAACAAGCCACCATTATGGAGCTGGATTCCTGCACAGATTGTGCAGATCACTTACTACTGGAAGCCCTATGGAAATGTAATGCCCTAGAACACAAGTGCAAGGTCTTGGAGGGCTGATCATGGTGTAAAAATATAAGGATTTATGGTATATGGGATAAAGTGCACAGTTGGTTTGACTACACCAAGGATTAGCAGTGCCATGGACAATATGAAACAGCAAAACTGTACCTAGGAGGTTCAATACCTGCTTAAGTCTGAAGTGCACATTTATTTATTGTATATGGGGAGAAAGTAGAGGGATTGAATATAATCCACTTTTTGGAGACCTTTTTCCACTCCCGGTTTGATTTCCCACTGGATTTCATACCGGGCATTGAAAAGGCGCATAGAGAATTGGGTCCTTCCCTGGAGAACATGCAGAAACATCCTTGGTTCATTCTCCTACACTTTCAAAGCTTTGCAGCGAAACAGCAGATTTTGCTGGGCCCCTGGCAAAAAAGAGAGCTGTTCTAGTAAGGCCATAGAGTATACACTATGTGGATCATGATTACTCCCACGAGTTATGGAGCAACACAAGAAATATAGCCTCATTCTTGCACTGTTTCACAGCCATAAACCACATTTCCAGATGCTATTTCTGGCCAAGCTGCAAGATTTTTTTCCTGATGGACCCATCCTCTATGACTCCATTGTTGACGCTGTTGCAAGACTACAGGAAAAGGGTGATGCTGTACCTAAACCATCATGAACTGCTACCAATGTGAGCCAGTAATCTTGGTGGTCAAACCTCAGCACACATATCATTCTCGAGCTGCAGCTACTATTAAAGGCATCCAGGCACTGTTACAATCTTTTAATACTACCTCTGACACATGAGAACGTTATTCAGGTAACTGCCTCTACCTTACTGGACACTTTAGTTTGGCTGCAGCTTTGGTACTGGGTGTTTCTGTTGTTTGCATTCCCCAGATTTAAGGCATCCACACTTTAATCCATTGAACTAAACCCCTTACTGTAACTTCTCCTTTTTAGCTTGTACAGAGCTACCACTCATTATGGATGCTCTTCTATATATACGGTAGCCCCCCTATATTGTAGCCCTGTGTGCTGCCTTTTTGAACTATTTCTCCCTATTTATTGCCTGAATTGGGCACCTAAACTTGAAATTGTAGGGTTACTGTGGGCAGTCTGGATGCCCTAGCACTTTTCGCAGGGCAAACCACTGAGTGGGAGAGCCCTCTGCATAGACATCCCTCAACATGTAGAGTCATATCTTAAGTAGACTTATGGGGAGAGTAGTTTGTTTACTCCTGTTGCTGTCTCTTCTGGCTACCTATGCATTCCAATTGCACCAGCATTGTGAATGACATAGACCCCTAGCAGATTAATCTTCATCGAGTGAAGATGGGCAGTCTCAGTTTATAGATTCCTTGGATCCAACCAATACTTAAAAAGGGGGATATTACTTAATGATCATACCGCTGTGATCCAGATCTGAACTTTTACGTAACAGACTTCTTTATTAGCTGTATTGCAGTGATTACTGTGCAAGGAGGCAGGTACAGCAACACAGTTCATGACACCTCCTACGCTTTTTACACTCCTACAGCTGGTGACAGTCCTTCTCACCTCCCCCCTTCCCCTCCCCTTCCTGATTATACTCCTTGCTGTCCCTTGAACTGGCACGCAGAAGGCCTGTAGCACCTTAGGCACACACCTTTCCTCTTGTCTGAGCAGCTGGATGATGTTTTCCTTCTAGCTGCCCAGGAATCTAGACAGTTTTCATTTCAGCTATCCTGCTTTGGAAGTTCACATTATTACTCATCTGGGTACCCCCATTGGGGCCCTTCATTAACTGACAGTGTTCCATTTGATGTTCTTCATTTGTGGTTGTTTTTTGTTCTTGAGTTTTCATTGTCTTATACTAGATCACACAGCCATGTTGTCTCATTGTATTACTATACCTTTAAAGTGGGTCTTTTGACCTACAAAGCACTACACGGGTTTGGTCCTGACTACTTGAAAGAGCTTCTGGTGCCCTACACCCCTCTGAGACAGCTTCGCTCGGCTCACGAGGGGTTGCTGGAGATTCCGAGGGTAATTTGTCCTGCTTCCGCTTGGGTTTCGCGGCTCCTTCCTCTAGATTCTCAGCCCGTCAGCTCCGAGAGTACAATGGGTGGAAAGTTTTAAAAGGGCCTTAAAGCCATTTTTATGGGTTAAGGCATTCCCTGTTATACCGTAATTGGTTATTTTTAATATGTTATATTTGCTGTACTGTTTTATTGTATGTATTGATATGTTAATGTTTTGATGCTTTAAGTACAGCGCCTTGAAAATTTGAAAGGCGCTTAACTAAATAAATTTTATTATTATTTATTATTATTACAGTGATTTATGTGCAGATATCAGTCTACCTTCCCAAGTTGACAGAAGTACTACAATGACTTTGTGCTCCAACCCACAGCTGGAACATAGGGGATGTAGGATTGCTGTACTTCAAGCATGGGGAATTTTGTGGTTTTTCCTAATTTGTTTATCATTATGACTAAGCAAGTAACACTACTTTATTGACTAAATGCCTGTGGTTTAAACTACCCGGTTAAGCACTCTAATGTGATTACTGCTACTGTATTAAGAAAATCCATTCTGCCTTTGTGATTCTACAGGGGACTCATTTATCCACCCATGAACACCCAAAACTCATCAAATTTGCTGTTTTCACAAGTGGTTTCCTCTTTAAGCAGGGGAAGTATTGTGGTGTGGCAATTATCATACCCCAGCAGACTCTATTTCCTTGTACCTTGTTCTGTTGTGACCCCCATGGAAGACTGGCCATTGCCATTGGCACTTATCTGGGCAAGGAACTCACTTTAGCCAGTTTTTACATGCTACCAGGACCAGACACTCCTGTAATACAGGTCCTGCTTAACACAGTCTTCCAATATCAAAAGGGTATACTTCTCCGGGTGGGGGGGATAATAACTTAATATTTGACAGAAGGGATACTTCCAATCCCTCTCCACACTGGGAACTAGCCACAGAAAAAAGAAACCAAACAATTCTTAAAGAATTGGGCTGCAGTAATATTTGGCATTAATTAAATCCACCACAGAAGCAATACACCCATTACTCCCATCCCAGCCACACGTATTCCCTCATTGATTTGGTTCATATTACCTGTGAACATGCAGGACTTTTAAAGGGCTGTAAGATACTACCTATCTACCTCTCTGACCATGCTCCCCTAGTTGTGCAGCTAGCCTGGGGACCCCCTCAAGTCTCTAGGGTGTGGAGGCTTACTATCTCATTGTTAAATAGGCTAAACTAAACTATTTACAATGGACAAACCTTCCCAAATTCTGGCTGAAAATGAGGCCCCTGAGCTTACCCCGATGATCTTATGGGATACAGTGAAAACTGTCCTTAGAGGGAAGTTTATAAACCATGCATCTTACCTCAAGAAGCAAAGAGAGCAAAGGTTACAAAATTTTCAAATGCAATTAGTAGCAGCCCAGAATACTCATGCCCTGGGAAATGTGCTTCTAGGACCACAGATTATTATACTACAATGAGAAATCCAGGAGATACTTAACCTTAAAATGGAAACAGCTCTGTGATATTTAAAGCAATGCTTTTATGAAGGGGACTCCAGGGACTCTAAGGCCTTGTCCTTCTGCCTGCAACAACAAACAATGCAGTCCACCATTACTTATATTAAGAACCCCACTCCAAACAAGATATATACTACCCAACTATCATACTTCAGACTTTTCGGCAATACTATTCTGCTGTTTATTCTAAAGAGGGTGACCCATCCCCTGCCACCGTAACCACATACCTGCAGACTTTAAATCTCCCTCAACTAACAGAGGAAGTTGCCAATACATTAATGGCCCCCAAAATGCACTCTGAGTTACTTAGCACTTAAGGTGCTGAAAAATGGATAGAGCCCAGGCCTCAATGGATACCCTGAGGAATTTTATAAAACCATTGGAGATTCTCTTGCCCCAGTTTTGTTACAGGTCTGTCAGTCAGTCCATACAGGGGCCCCAGTCTCTCTCCATCTTGGCAGTATGCCATGACTTCAAATATTTTAAAGCCAAAGAATGATAAAACTAATTATGCCTCCGAGAGGCCAATATTGGTGTTAAATACTGATTACAAGATCTTTGCAATGATTTTGGCATATCAGCTGGATAAGTTCTTACCATCCTTAATTGATGGTGACCAGACAGGCTTTGTCCAGACCTACCAGAAGCAAGACAACATAAAATGGACCTTACACATTTTGTCCCATGCCACCCGGTCAAACAGTGCCTTTCTATTACTTAGTTTAGATGCTGAAAAAGTGTTTAACTGGGTATCATGGAACATTTTATTTGCTACCATGAAATGTATGAAGTTTCATTTGCCATTTATCAAAGTTATTCGGGCTACCTAAAAAGATCTGAAAGCCTATGTTAAGGTTAATGGACACATCTCTAAGTCTTTCTCTCAGCACAGTAGAATCTGCCAGGGCTGTCCACTCTCACCCTTATTATTTGTCGTTTACCTAAAAGCCCTCAGGTTCCACCCAGACATCCAGGGACCTACCTTGGGTGGGAGAAAACTACATTAGCATGGTACACAGATGATCTGCTTATGCTTAACCCCCGTTTGTCACTCTCACCTGTTTCTCCACTACAAAGCCCCTCTGGCTGCTTCTGTATCTAGTACCTACTGTATGTTTTAGGCTGGGTTCCACACTGACCCCATGTAAGTTTGTACTTTTAAGTGAATTACCACACTCCCTGTCGTGTTGCTGAACTCTTTTTGCACCTTATCTGACCTGGAAAGCTCTTTTAAATGCAATCTTTATGTAATAATTGTATTCCATTATGTTCTGTTCTCTGTCTAAACTGTGGTAAATCACCATTGTTCTTTGTTTATGTATTATGTATGACTCAGAACCTTTGTAAACGAGCCTCCTGCTCCGAGGTATTGAATCCTAAACATGAAATAACTAAATAAATAAATGAATAAATTATCTAGGGAGACCCTGAAGTGATACTCCTTAGTCTATGGCAAGTGCTCAATGACTTTGAGCAATTGGCAGGATACCACCTAAATACCACCAAGACTGATGTCTTGCAATTTAATTATACCCCCAGCGCACAAGCAAAACAATTCTTTAAATTTCGATGGGAACATCCTAAGTTTAAATACTTGGGAGTATATTTGCCTTTAAATTTAGTACTCCTGATCAGATTAAACTAGGAACTTTTTACAGAACAACTTGTTAAGGACATGGAGGTATGGAAGACAGTACCCCCTCTCCTTGTCACAGCATGTAGATAGTATCAGAATGGTACTCCTACCCCGACTATTATATCTGGCCCAAACCTTATCCATATTTCCTCGAGGGGACTCTTTTTGATGGTGGGACAGATTAATATCTCGCTACATATGGGGTGGCGTTGGAGGAACAAAATGATGTATTAAATTCTCCGTCCTACAGCTCTCTAAAATGCGGTGGGGTTGATCCCTACCAAATGTAACATTATAATTGAAATTGTGTTCTGAGCTGTTGTATCCATCTATATTGTATCATGTACTCAATCTTCCTATGGTCTGTATGTATCTGCCGATTATCTGTACGGCAGTTGGCCAATCACTGCTTGTATTAACTATGTAACTGTGTTTGTACTATTGTCTTGGGTCTTGACCCCCAGGTTGCATCTGGAATCGAGCAACACTGCTCAGCATGCCTTCCTGGTTAAACTCGTAAATAAATAAATAAATAAATGTATCCCTCTACTATGCTTTAGATATGAACAGCCCTCTACTGACTGACACCACAATATACAGCTCACTGGAAGACATTAGAACTAATAGAAGAGGATCTTCTTTTGACCCAAAACATGTTATTGTCTAATCCTCTCCCACAGCACCAATAAATTTCTACTAACCCTTTTACCTTAACCAAGTTTACATGCTGGTGGGAAACTACCCTCCATAAATGACTTCAGACAACTCGATTTTTAGTTACTTTCCTTTCCCAGAATGCCTCCTTTCTACCTAGACAATTGGAGCTTGCTTATACCTACTGGGACCGTGTGGGACTCTCTCCCCAAACAATTTCTCTGGGGCAGAGATCACTTATCTTTCCAGGAGCTCACCAGGTCCTTCAGGTTATGTCACCAGGACCATTTTTTGGTATCTCCAGGCTTGTTATTGTTTACAAATAGAACTCTGAAAATAGCCCCTAACTTTGGAGATCCCTCAGTTTCATCAATTATTAATTTCCATTTTGAAGGGGGATCCTGTAACCTCATTGATCTCACAAGTATACCAAGTGCTCCTTGAACTTCAAGGGCACAACATAGACTCTAGTAAAGTGAAGTGGGAGATACATCTACAGAGTCCTATTCCTCAGTAGGAGTGGAGTAAATAATTCATATTCACAAACAAATCTCTTCACATTATTGGAAGGAGTTCTCTTGGAAATGTTTCTCAAGGGGATTAACAGAATTCAAGAGGGCAGCACCTTTCAGAAAAGGAGATGTACAAGAACATTGGGTCACAATATGAGGCTGGGGGGTAGACTTAGGGTCAACGTGAGGAAGTATTTTTTCACAGAAAGGGTGGTGGATGCATGGAACAGCCTCCCTAGGAGGTTGTAGGGACAAAAACGGTAGACAAATTCAAGAATACATGGGACAGGCAGAAAGCAACAAATGTGGAAGAAAGGAGGTGATAAGGCTACAGATCAAATAGGATCTGGAGTTTATACAGTAGGTAGGGAAATGGGCAGACAAAGTGGGCCAAGCGGACCTTATCTGCCATCAAATTCTATGCTTCTATGTTTTTATTAGATTTTTATGTACTCCCCAAATCTTAGCCAGCTACATACTGACCCAGAATGAGCAGAACTGGAGAGGTTGTTGCATCAGCCCTGCCACTCATGGCCACATATTTTGGTCATGTTCAACTTTTCAGTCAAATTGGGCACAATGTCTTACAACACTCCAGACCATTTTTGGTACAGATTTCACTCTGTCTGCCATAAATGTAATATTCCTAGACCCTCCTCAGGGACATAGAGGTCTTCAGACAAAACAGTGTGTACAGATTTGCCTTTTAGCAGCAAAAAAAGTCATAATCAAATTGTGATTAACCTTGACAGTCCCCATGGTATCACACTGACAGGATGCTGTACTCCAAGTCTGGGATATGGAGAAGCTGACAGTTAAATTGAATAACACACTACGCACTTTGAAACCTTATGGCAGTGATGGGTTTAGAATATAATGACCATAAACTGGGTTTTACTCCTTAATTTATTAATAATAAGTGTCACAAACTCGCTCAGCCAGTCAGCCCTCTACTCCCAAAGTGCCAACCTCTGAGCATATGATTTGTGGACAGTGAACAGAACCAGGTAACCCTCTTGTCTGTTTTGAGGGTTCAATTCACCTTAGTCTCAAGTTCTGGAGGGATTCAAACTGATAACCTCTTGCTAGCATACCCAATTATCAGGCTCAGATAATTCTGTCTTCGGGAAGCCAGATATCTTTGCCTACGGGCACCCAACCAGGTCTTTCAAAGGAACCCTTAGAACTCAATGCAAGACTTTAGAGAACTTTATCCATTTCCCAGTTTGGTATATCAATAAGCCCATACACAGTGTTAACTGTAACCTTTTAAAAACTCCACTTAAATAAAAAGAAATGTCAAGGCACTCCAGGCAGTTTCCATTGTAAAATATATCTTTACTTTAAATTATCAAAACAGAACAATAAATACAGAACAAATATCCCAAACACATACAATCTTAAAAACAAAAAAAGGATTTTAAAGTGTAAACTAAGCTCTCTTATCCACATAATACTTATCTCCTACAGTGCTGATGTTGTCCTTCTTCTCTCAGTCAGCAATAAAATAAAATGTGTCTCTCTAAGGCTTGCTCAGTTGGATAAACGCAGTCCTGAGCTGGCCTCCTCTCTGAAGTCATTAGACTCCGCCTTGGAGTATTAAAAGTTATATTTTACAGCACCGGATGTCCCAACAAGATTTACAAAAAAATGATAAGTGACATACTCAATTTCCTCTCCTCAGGTTAACTGGTCAGAACTGGTTTTTGTTCTGACACACACACACACACACACACACACACACACACACATATGAACAGGTTCTGTGATGTCCTTCCAAAGCATCCTGGGAATGTGTATTGGACCTTCCAGATTCATCTGGATCCTTGCTATCTACACATGAAAGGTATTTCTGATGTAATTCAATGGCTCCCTTAGACACCCCTCCCAACACAGGTTCTTCCTGGCAACTACTGCAAGTCAAAGGATCTCACTGAGGGCATTATAATGTGGATACTTTGGTTCCTGCCTTCAAAGAAAATTTAACAAACAAATTGCATTTTAAATAGCTGCAGATTCAGCTATGTCCTGTTCTTTGAACTTATCCCTGGGTTTTTTTGGATGCGTCAGTTCAGCAAGACTGTGGGTCTTCTGACTGCCCTTCCCTTACATAAAGTATATGTAATACAAAAACAATTTGCTACATGGATCAGAATCAGTGGTCCAAGTGTGACAATTCCTCCCCACCTAGACTGAATTTGGGGGATCTATCCCCTACATGGGATGAGCTTCCCAAATCAGTTCATTCCTCATACACACGTGACAAACCATCTGAGTTCTGATTCTTGGCACTGGCCCTATGTACGATTTTCAAATCATACCCGTGTAAAGCAAGACTCCATCTGAGCAGTCTGCCATTGTTTTTCCCCATCTGCGTCAGCCAAACCAGGGGGTTGTGGTCAGTCTGCACCACAAAAGGCTGCCCATACAAGTATGGCTCCAACTTCTTTAGGGCCCACACTATGGCAAGACACTCCTTTTCCACAGTGGAGTATGCTTGCTCCCTGGGAAGAAGTTTTTTACTCAGGTAGGCAATGGGGTGGTCCCTCCCTTCACTGGATGTCTGGGTTAGTACTGCCACAATACCCACATCTTAGGCATCTGTCTGAACTATAAAAGTTTTGCTATAGTCTGGACTTGTCAAAACAGGAGCACTGCACAGTGCCTCCTTCAGTTTGGTAAAGGCTCCCTCACAGGCTGGGCCCCAGATGATTTTCCTTGGCATTTTTTTCTTTGTCCGGTCAGATAGGGGAGCAGCCAGGGCACTATAATTAGGTACAAGCTTTCTGTAGTACCCTGCTGTCCCTAGAAAGCTCCTGACCTGCTTCTGGGTTTCTGGTCTGGGCCACGCCTGGATCACCTCTATCTTTATTTGGCTAGGACAGAGCTGTCCTTGGCCTACCACATGCCTGAGGTATGCCACTTCTGCCATGGCCACCTGGCACTTCCTGGCTTTGACAGTGAGCCCGGCACTCTGTATTCTACCCAGCACTTCCCTAAGGTGTGAAAGGTGTTTCTCCCAGCTGGTAATGAAGATGGCAATGTCATCCCGGTACGCCACGGCGTGCTTCTCAGCACCATTTAACACCTGGTTCACCAACCTTTGGAAAGTGGCCGGGGCATTCTTCATTCCGAAAGGCATTACTTTGAACTCAAATAAGCCTATCGGAGTGATGAAGGCTGACCTATCACTAGCTCTGTCCATCAACTCTACCTGACAATACCCCTTTGTCAGGTCAATGGTCGTAAGGAAGGTCGCCCATCCTAACTTGTCCAGGAGTTCATCCATCCAGGGCATCAGGTGGGCATCTGACATTGTGACTCCATTCAGTCCATGATAGTCCACAAAGAAATGGGTTGAGCCATCTGGCTTGGGTACAAGGACTACGGGTGAGGCCCAGGTACTGTGGGATCTCTGGATTACCCCTAAATCCAGCATCTCCTCCACTTCCCCTCCTAATGTCCTTTTGGACAGCCTCTGACACCCAATATGCTGTCCGCCATATGGGCGTCTGTGTCCCTGTCTCCACATTGTGTGTCGCTAAGGGGGTTAGTCCAGGTTTGGTGCTAAACAAGGTGGCAAAGTCTGCTAAAACCTCCCTCACTTTCTGGTTCTGGTCCGGGTTCAGCTGGGGAGACAATTTTACTGCCTACACAGAGAACTCTCGCTTACTTTCCTCCAGCAAGTCCAGAAAGGTGTCTCCTTCGTCCGTCCCCTCCCCATAACTACACACTGTGAACACCATGTCAGCCCTATTTGCATTGTCTTCATCATGTTAACATGGTACATCCTTTCTGTCTGTCTACGGTCAGGTAACTCCACAATGTAGTTTACATCATTTATCTTCCTATCCACTTTGTACGGTCCTGCCCACTCAGCCTGCAGCTTGTCTTTCCAGACCGGAATAAGGACTATGACTTCCTGACCCACCACGTATGAGCGAGCTGTGGCTCTGTGGTCGTACCATACTTTTTGTTTCTGTTGGGCAGCTGCCAGGTTGCTCTGGGCTGTCCCCATTAGCTCCTTCAGCCTTTCCCTAAACCGTAGGACATACTCCACAATGGGAGATGCCTGGGTGGCGTGCTTGCCTTCCCAGTCCTCCTAGATGAAGTCTAGGGGCCCACATACCCGGCGTCCATACAAGAGCTCGAAGGGGGAAAATCCTGTTGACTCTTGTGGCACCTCCCTGTATGTGAACAACAGGTGGGGAAGGTATTTCTCCCAGTCCCTCCCATGCTGTTCAGCAAATGCCCAGAGCATTGACTTTAAGGTACCATTGAATCATTCTACAAGTCCATTGGCTTGTGGGTGATACGGTGTCATGCATCTCTGCACCACCTCACACTTCTTCCATAGATATTTCATTAGGTCCAACATGAAGGAACCCCCTCGATCAGTGATTACTTCCTGCAGAAATCCAACACGGAAGAAAATCCCAAGTAAGGCATTGGCCACTTTGTCTGTCCTCAGTGAGGATAGGGTGACTGCTTTGGGGTACAGGGTGGCATAATCCACCACAGTCAGGATGAACCTATTCTCTGAGGAGCTGGGGGTATTTAAAGGCCCCACAATATCCATTCCCACCTTCTGGAATGGTTCCTTCACTACAGGCAATGGAATCAGGGTGGCTTGGGTTTTCTTGCCCGCTTCCCTATTTCTTGTCACTGGTGACAAGACCTGTAATACTCCTTCACCTGCTGGGTGAAGTTAGGCCAGTAGAAATTCTGAGCCAACCACTACATCATGCATGCGATTCCCAGATGACCAGACAAGGGAATATCATGGGCAACCTTGAGCAACTGCTCACAATATCCCTGGGGAATGACAAGCTGCCTATCTAGCATCCCTCCCTCAGTCTGTACTGCCTGGGTATACATAAGTCCATCTTCCCAATAAACCTTATGTCTGCCATCACCTCCTTGTGCACTGTTCGAGTCTGCACAAGCCCTCAGCTTCTCTAAACTAGGGTCACTTCTCTGAGCAGCTGTGAATGCCTCACACCTTCCCAAGGCATGGACCATGTCCCCTTCAGTCGCTACACTAGGGTCCCTAGCACTAGCATCAGGGCCCTCAGGATCACTGTCAATCCCAACCCTCTGACAAGAGGTCACCCCTCCCTCTTTGGAGTAACCCTCTGTAGCTATGTGATTACTTACTACTGGTGAAATTTCTACCCTCTTTTTATCAGTCTCCCCCTCTGGAGACACAGGCTGGGGAACCAGCCTCTCAGTATCTTCCCCAATGGCTTCTGGGGGGCTCAGGGAACTACAATTTTCCCTGGCCGCTTCGCTACAGGTAACTGCTCATACCACCCCCAGCTGGAGATTGTTACCCAGGATCACATACACTGCTAATGTGTTGGCTACAGCCACCTGTTGCACAGTTCCCCTGTTTCACCCCAGTCAAGGAGAACACTAGCGAGTGGCAATGTTTTCTCTTCACCAGTAAACCCTTGTTCAGTTATGTATTTATTGGGTATAAGCTGACCAGGCTGTTCCAGATCCCCCTTTACCAATGTCAGGGATGCCTCTGTGTCACTTAACCCCTGCGTCTGTATGCCATTTACCATGACTGGTTGCATGTGTTCCCTCATGTTCACTGGCATGCTTCCAGGGACACACAAACAATCCACTTCCTTTCTGCTACTACTTTGCGTATTATTGCTTGCCCTTTTTGGACACTGTCTGGCAATGTGCCCAGTTTCTTTACACAACCAACAAACATTTCTTACTTCAGAGAAATCTTTTCTTTGAAACCTGGGGCTAACTGGTTTCAGTGAAGGCAGTGAGGGTTTTAGCTGCCCTGAAGGCACGCTTTTTCCTTTCTGCGCTGCCACACTTGCCCCATTCACTCTCAGAGCAGGTCTGCTTTTGGCATAGCAGTCTGAGAGTTCAGCAGCCTCTTGCACTGTTTTTGGATCTTGGTCCTCCAGCCAGGTTTTTAACTCTGCTGGGCATGCCCAATATAACTGTTCTAACAAAATCATATTTTCAATTTTATCAACAGAGGTTGCCTAAATTCCTTCCCATCAACATTTTAAAAACTGACGTTGTTTCATGGCTAGCTCCTCATAGCTCATATCAGGGCTTCTCCTCAGCTTACAGAATTTAGCTCTGTATGATTCAGCAGTTAATTCAAGCATCCTGAGCTTTTCCGATGAGTAGCGGGGATAGCTGGATGCTCCAGGACTCTCTAGGAATTTTAGCCTGAATACAAACTTTTTTAAAAGAATTTAAAAAGGTATCCATGTCCTCCACTTCCTTAAACTTGGCTATTAATTTGCAGTTCAGTTTGTAACCCAGTCCTGTAGTCACAGTTAAACCCAAGCCACTTACCTGCCCTGGTGCCGCTGGTTGAAGTTGTAGCTTCTCCAGTTCATGTTGCCACTGGTGCTCCTCTCTCCTCTCCACTGCCTCTCTGCAATCTCACTCTCTCTTCTCCTCTGCATCTCACTGGTGTTCACACTCCTCACGGTTTGCCTCTTGCTGTTCCCTTTCTCTCCTCTCCTGGGACTCCAGCTCCATCCTGCACATTGCAACCTGAGAACTTCCAGATTCAGGATACTGGTGACTTGTCCCTGCTGCTGTGGCCCTTCACTGACAGTGGCCCTGCTGTTCACCTCATTGGCTCGGGACCCCTCACTGGCCGCTAGCCCTTCCAGAATTGAGGTTTGGTCCCTTTCAGTCATGGTCTGTGACTCGCTGCTCTGGGTATCTGCTACCATAGGGGCCTCTATGAGGTTCTGCTTACTGGCTTTCACCCCAAACGGGACTCCCCTGTCCCCACACAACTGATTTAAGAAATCTACAGTGTGCCTGCTGTAGTCAGAAGCCATTTTCTTCTTCCCTCACTACTAATACTATTCTGACTGGCATTTCAGAAAAAAAAATAAAATGGGTGGGAACTTAACTGTAAGTCAAGGGATATAGTTCTGTTTCCTTTTGAAATAAAACACTGCCTTTCTTTTTTTCTTCAAGTGAGCTAAACGGTCTCAGGCTGACACACTGAACAATGAAGCTTATACCACCAAACTTTTTATGCCACTGCTGCCAACCAATCTGTCACAAACTTGCTCAGCTGGTCAGCCCTCTACTCCCAAAGTGCCAACCTCTGAGAGTATGATTTGTGGACAGTGAACAGAACAAGGCAACCCTCTTGTCTGTTTTGTGGATTCAAGTCACCTTAGTCTCAAGTTCTGGAGGGATTCAAACTGATAACCTCTTGTTAGCATACCTAATTATCAGGCTCAGATAATTCTGTCTTCAGGCGGTCACATATCTTTGCCTACGGACACCCAACCAGGTCTTTCAAATGAACCCTTAGAACTCTATGCAAGACTTTAGAGAACTCTATCCACTTCCCAGTTTGGTATATCAATAAGCCCATACACAGTGTTAACTGTAACCTTTTTTTTTTTTTCCATTTGGTCTTTATCCCCCTAGCCTTCCAGCCGCCTGGTGTCCTTCTCGGCCTGGTCATGGACCACTAGCTTCTGCACCCCACCACGGCCTCGGGCCCTCCGATACCCCATGGCTTCCCCCCCACGGTGGGGCTGTGGCACTCCCCTCGCATGCCACAGATGTGGAACTTGGTTGGAGGGCTGGCCTGGGGAGCAAATCGAAGCCGTGGTAGGCTTCATTAGCGGCGGCTGGTGGCTAATTCTTTTTCCGGTTTTCTTTCTGGGAGGCTGGGACGTGTAATGACACCAGCGTCTGCCCACCTCCTGTGCATACCAGTGCCGGTAGCTAGGTGTCCCCTGGCCTCCGCAGGGGTAGCCAATGCGCGATCACATCCCACCCTCCCGGAGAAGGAGGCAGTCCCTGGGGCACGCTCCATCCTTCTCCCCGGCTGCAACCCTCAGCGACCTAGTCTGTTCCGAACCCGGTCGCCGTCTGGCCAAGCGAAACTAACTGTTGCTACCGACGGGTCGGCCTAACTGTAACCTTTTAAATGCTCCACTTACATTAAAAGAATTGTCAAGGCACTCCAGGCAGTTTCCGTTGTAAAATATATCTTTACTTTAAAATATAAAAACAGAACAATAAATACAGAACAAATATCCCAAACACATACAATCTTAAAAACAAAACAGGTTTTTAAAGTGCAAACTAAGCTCTCTTATCCACATAATACTTATCTCCTACAGTGCTGATGTTGTCCTTCTTCTCTCAGTCAGAAATAAAATAAAATGTGTCTCTCTAAGGCTTGCTCAGTTGGATAAAAGCAGTCCTGAGCTGGCCTCCTCTCTGAGGTCATCAGACTCCACCTTGGAGTACTAAAATTTATATTTTACAGCACCGGATGTTCCAACAAGATTTAAAAAAAATGGTAAGTGACATACTCAATTTCCTCTCCTCAGGTTAACTGGTCAGAACTGGTTTTTGTTCTGACACACACACACACACACACACACACACACATAAACAGTTTCTGTGATGTCCTTCCAAAGCATCCTGGGAATGTGTATTGGATCTTCCAAATTCTTCTGGATCCTTGTTATCTACACATGAATGGTCTTTCTGATGTAATTCAATGGTTTGCTGTGACACCCCTCCCAACACAGGTTCTTCCTGGCAACTGTTGCAAGTCAAAGGATCTCCTTGAGGGCATTATAAAGTGGATACTTTAGTTCCTGCCTTCAAAGAAAATTTAACAAAGAAATTGCATTTTAAGTAGCTGCAGATTTAGCTATGTCCTGTTCTTTGAACTTATCCCTGGTGTTTTTTGGATGTGTCAGTTCAGCAAGACTGTGGGTTTTCTGACTGCCCTTCCCTTACATAAATTATATGTAATACAAAGAAAAATGTGATACATGGATCAGAATCAGTGGTTCAAGTGTGACAATAAGTAATGCTTTTTTCTTTCTACTGTAAGTATAACAGCAAATGAGCTAAGCCTATAGTTAATCAAATACTCAAAGCACTTTTGTTGATGTCTGTTTTATCAATGTATTGCTTGTCTTGTTACTAAAAAGTTCTAAACAGAGAGAAATTAAAAAGAAAAATAGGTCTGTCAGAGGTGCCGCTAGTACCTCCCTGAGCTCCTTCAGCACCCTTGGAAGTACCCGGTCTGGATCCATAGTTCAATCTATCTTCAGGTTAACAAGTGCTTTACAGACTTTCTCCTCAGAAAATGGACTGCTTTCCACTTCTCTCCCCTCCCCTTCTACTGTGAACACCAAGAAAAAGTATTTCTTCAAGATATCTGCCTTCTCTTGATACCCCTCTGTATAATCGCCCCCTCCCATTTTAACTGCACAGTCCCTTCCTTTGTCTTCCTTTTTTCACTCCATTTTGATATTCCCTGAGCTATTTTTTCCTCAGTTTTCACCTAAGCACTATTTGCAGCTTTGCTTACCTTCTTGTATTTTATTAGATTCACCTCCCTACCCTCCTCCCTCTGGGTCTCCTTATATCTTCTGAATGCTATTACTTTAGTCTTTACCTTTTCTGCCACCTCTTTGGAGAACCATAGTGGTCTCCTTTTTCTTTTACTTTTGCTTACCCACTTGACATATAGGTTTGTTGCCCTCACTATCCCTTCTTTTAGTTTGATCCACTTTTTCTCCACCCCCTCCAGATCCTCACCCCCTGCCAGGTTATTCCTGAGGCATTCTCCCATCTTTATAAGGTCAGCCCTTCTGAAGCCCAGGACTTTTGCCCTCCTTTGATTGGATTCTGAAGCAGTTCTTATGCGGAACCACACTGTACAATGACAGGTCCCCGGATGGCTTCCCACCTTGACATGCTCAGCTCTATCTACATTTGTAAGCATCAGATCCAGTACTGCCTATTGCGAGTGGGTTCATTGGCCAGTCACCAGTGGAATGCTAGATGTAGGGATTTTCATGATGTCCCTGCTCCTAGCAGAAACTGCTGCAGGAAGGCTCCTATCTACATCTCACAGATTGAAGTCCCCACACCAGCAACACCTCCCCTTGTAAGCCATTGTGCTAATTGCTTCTAACATTTCCTTATCTAGGTCCTCTCCTCCAGTGCAAAAGCCTATAGATTACTCCGTCCGAATAGTGGCTCCATTGCCTGTCTCAAGGGTAACCCACAGCACCTCTGCCTTCACCCAAATACTCTGTATTTCTGTTTCTTTTATGCTGTCCATCACATAAAGTACCACTCCCCCACATCTCCTTCCTTCCATGTCACTTCTGAACATTGTATAACCTGGTATGACCATGTCCCATTCATGGCTGGCTGTGCAGCATGACTCAGTAATGGCCACAATATCCAGGTCAGCATCTGCCATGATGGGCTCTGGGTCTGGGATCTTATATCCTAGACTTCTAGCATTTGTGCACATTTCCTTCCAGATTTTGTTAACACTCATGTAACCCCCCTGTTACCCAGGGTTACTAGAATCCCAGTAAGATCTAGTGGTAGGCAGGGAAGGCAGCTTGTGAAACTCCAGTTAAAAGGATTTCAAACTGTCTCACTCTGTTCTCAGTCTCAGCTGAGACTGAGAGATGACATCACCATAGAACTTTCGCAGCTGCATGAGCCACATTGGAATCTGCAGTTGGGAGTTAGGTTAGAATGTTGGGAGTTTTTGAAGGGAGCTGTGTGTTAGCAGTCTTGAAGAGAGGAGCACAGCAGCCTGTGCACAGGTTCTTGGAGTCTAAAGCTTTGATATAGAGCTACTGTAAGGGAGAAGTGTGTGTTTCCGCCAAAAGAGGAACACAGTAAGCTGTTTTTCAAGTGGTGGAGACCGCTGTTACTGGTCCCTGTTTCCCATCCCTGAGGGGATGGGGGTGAAAAGGTTTGCCTGTCATTCCAGGAGCAACCCTCCTGGTTCTGGCTAAGGAAGAAGCTGCCTTTTTCCAAGTTGTGCTGCGGCACTCAAATCTGTGGGAAAGAAATTCCTGTGAAGAATTGCCTGTGGGACACCTGCAACCAAAGGGTGAGTTCGCTCTGACATAGGGCCTATGTTTCACCCGAACTGTTGTAAAGTGGGGATTGGACTGCTTAATCAGTGGGAGGCCTACAGTAATGGGCTAAGCCAAGTAAAAGTATGTTCAAGTCCAGCACAAGGGGAAAGCCAAGACATGTAGAGGAAATGTGCCAAGCATTTACCCTTTAATCTACATTGCCAAGCTTTTCAGAAAGAGATGTTTAATGTCCAGAGAAATTGCCGGGTATGAATTGTGGAAGCAAGAGGTGGGAGACCCCCGCCATCGGTAGTAACCAAATTCACCTCTACAGATTTGTTCTGTGGCCCTTTTAATTTCCCTCAGGCACTTGGCCAGTGCTGAGGAAAGTACCCAGATGTGGGATTAAAAGGAAGTTCCCCTTATGGAGTCGAAGGCTCTTAGGTGGCTTAGGGAGCCACTGGAAAATGTTTCCATGTCAAATGGAAGGTATTTGAGTGGCCGGCAGGGGAGCTGAGCCAAAGAAATCCCAGAATAGTGTACAATTTTGGGCTGTTTACCCAAAGCAGTGTGCAAGTTTTGCTGCGTGCCTGGTGGGTTCAGATCCTGAGGGCTGAAGTGTTGAGGAACTGTTCTGATTCTTTTTAATCTGCATTACCAGAAATGTAGCCCTGTGGGAGTCTGTCTATGCTTTGTTTTGTTCTTCTTGGAAGTGAATAAAGCCACACACTAGAATCCCATTCCTGGTATTGGACATTACATTTATTGCTTCCTGTGTTCGGAATTACTTGGGTGCTCCTGTGCAGAGTAGCCAAACCTAGCCCTTGTGCCGAGTAACCTAGTCCTCCCCGAACCCAGTCCCCCACCTGGTACTGCTGTCAGCTTCAACAGCATACCACCTGTTGTTTGCAGAAAGGCAGGGGTTGGGGGTTACAAAATGGAGGCACCTCTTTGGATTTTTAATTTAGGGTGGAAAGGTGCTCGGGCAAGGGGCTAGTGTTTTGGTTATCTGGCAGTGGATAGCCCAGAAAGCTGAAGCAAGGTTAACTAGTGTGTCACTGTGTGCTGTTGTCCATATGCTGCTGTTAAAATGCCAACTGTTTACCAAGGAGCAGTAAAACTGAAAGAGTATGCCCTTGTCCTGCATCAAATATTTACAGTGTTTTGACAGCTTTTAAAAAACTATTGTGACAAAGAAAAGTGTGGAAGACTAGGGGTAGCAACAGGAACATTGTGCCCTGGACGTTGTAAATGCTTTGTAGTAAACTGAGAGACTTGCTGTGTTAATGGCCATGACAAATGGTTGAAATGGGCTCCCGACGTGGAGTCAGTTCAAAAAATTAAAGTGGTTTCTGCAGTTTAGATTTGCCTGCTCAACGATCGCCGTGAGGAGAAGAGCACTCGCGAGGGAAAGAGGCTCATTTGCATGGTGTCATGTGATTGGTGAGACTGCAATCAGTCCCTCCCCCAGCCAGCTCTACAGTGACTGCTCAGCATTCGAGAGGGAGTGTGAGTGGAGTCTGTGTACTGGTTTAGTGGAGGAGCATCGCGGTGACTAAAAAGCGCTGTAAAAGTTTCAAAAAGCAGATTTTACTGTTTAAAATCGGGCTCAACCCGCATCTCGATCAACTGGATTGTGAGTGTGGTGATCAGAGGGACAATCTGCAGGACTGCCCATCCGCTTCATTCCCGAGGTCTCCAAGATTGGCTGCAGGCTGTTTTTCCATCGTAGTAAACAGCTACTGATAACAGTGAGTACTAACAGTAATAATTGCTCAAAACAGTGATATTGCCAAAAGCCAGCTGAATCTGTGTGTAGCAGTGTAGTCGCTTTGCAAATAAAGACTGTGTCAAGTTTTACTAGCTAAAGCAAGTCTGTTACGCCATTGACTGTGAGCATAGTTATGGGTTCAGTGTCAGAATAAAGTTTCAAAGCCAAGAGAGACTGTAAGTTGTAGCAATTTATGCAGCACTAGTTACAGGCAATCCTGTGCTTGAAATCCTGAGGCTTTAAGGGACTGTGAGCTAAAGCAATGTTTTCAGCGAGTGAAAAGTCCGTGCAAATCATATAAATGTACTAGGAAAAAGAACAGTGCAAGTTTGTGCAGTTTGAACAAAGTTATCAGTAGTGTGTATAAATAGGATGCGCAGTGGCTTGACCCAATTTCTGAATGTTGATGAGCAGGAGTGCTGCCGCATCCATTACAGGGTGGGGTAGTAATGTAAACACAGCAGCAGAGGAGCCATTTTAAAAGTAAACAAAAGTGTTCAGTGATGTGGGACTTTCAGTTACAGTGAGCATTTGTTTGTTTTTCCCTGCAGTCATGGCCTCAGGACCAGCCCGCTACCCGGATCATGCCTGGGCTATGGGTAGCAACAGAAGTAAACAAGTTAAGGGACATTGAGAGGTGTTACTATGGAGGACAACTGCCTTCTCATGTGGCGATTCCTGGATACCCAGTGCAAGTGTGTTTAATATGCTTAAATGCTGGAAGGGAGGTCTTCATGGTACCTCACTGTTCAGGGTGCTTAGAGAAATCCGGCTTGTTTAAAGTGCCCAAGTTTCATTTGGCTCCCACATGGACAAAAGTTTGGGAATTTGTAGTTGGCAGCACACAGCACCAGGCGGAGCCTGTTGAGGAAGGCCCCTTGGGGAAGTGTGGCACAAAGCTAGAGGGTGCAGATTTGCAGACAGAACCATATGCTGATGTTTCAGATGCTGGATGGCAGAGAGACAATTCAGACAGAGCATCAGTAGACCCTTGGAGAGGGGGGCCTAGCCCAAGTCTCATAGGAGAAGATGAGATGAGGGAGGCCTTTGAATGGGAGGTATCGACTTCCCCGCCCAGTGAAGAATGGATAGTCTCAGGAGTGAGGACGACTGCTCACTCCTGGGCACAGATTCTCAGTGAGGAAGAAGAAGAGGGGGAATCTTTGTGGCCTTGTGAAAAAGGAACGGGTACACAGCCTCAAGCTTTTGCCTCAGAGTAATGCATGGAACAGAGTGGTCATGCCACTGCCCTGGCTGTGCAAGAAGAAGAAGAAGAAGAAGTCAGGGATCCATTTTTTGTCTCATTGAGAATGTGTAGCTGGCAGAACCAGGACTGGCCGCCCCCAAGGCAGGCCAGCGGTCTCAGGTTGACCAAAGCTAGTAAAGAGGAGAGACTGGTTTGTAGGAAAGCAAATGAAATCTATGGGATGTCCTTTCCTACCTTTCCTCAGAGAGTCTGGGAGGAGATTGAGAACAGCAGGAAATCCTGGATTTGGGCTGAAGCAATGAAATGTGTGCATCCTGGTACAAACAAGCATGTGAGAAACAGAATGTTTCATGAAAAATACAGCCAGTGGAAAAGAGGCAAGACACTGTTTATAGACACTGTTCGAATAGTGGATGGAGAGGGACGTGAAACCTTTCACAGTGTGAATTATATGTGCCCAGATGGGGTAATAATTCAAGTTCCAGACCCGCTGTAGTATTAGCCTCAATGCAAAGACCTTCCTGCAAATGTGGCTGTGCCTACCAGATGGAAAGCAGAGCAGTGGTAGTCAGTGTTGCCACTCTAGCCATTGTAGTGCCTTTGTTGTTCCGCCAGTATGGACATCCAGGACTCAGGTGCCCCACATTCATCAGTTCTACAGTGTACTGACTTTCCAGAATCCATCGACTTGCCCACCAGATGACTTCAGATCCAGAGAGGACGCCAGCCCAGCTGTATCCTGATTCATCGCCTGGTAATTGGATGACGTCAGACCAGCTGTTTTCCTTTTTGTTCCTGTTCCAAGGTTTCATCTCCAGAGATGACATCAACCCAGCAGTTTTCAGATGTGCCCTCCTGTAGTTCCCAGAAGATGTCCTCCCAGCTGTATCGGAAGAGTGCTGCCAGGGAGAGTCTTCGGCCGAGGAGCAGGTCGGTGCCATTGTTGGTTCTACAAGGAGCTGGTAAGTCCAAACTTTTCTATCCTTATGACATTGCAGTACACACCCTACACTAGCAGACTCCAGATGTGTGAACTGTCCTCAAAGACTCTTCCCTTCGGGACTTTGACCTGCTAGAACTGTGCTTCACCTGGCTCCAGCCCAGGAGAGACTCTTTAATGGACTAGCCTTCGGGCACTGTGGTCACTAGATGGGACTTTCAGGGCACTCCATCCCCCAAATGTGTATTGTAAATAATGTCATTTTTTTCTACTGTTTTCTAATGTATATACTGTTTTTCTACCTTTTCTAAAAAAAAAAAACATTCTGGGGATTCTCCCGTGTTTTGATGGTAGGGGTTCAGATAGACTGTGTTTGCAGATTAGGAGAGTGTGTGTTGTCTTTCTTTTTTCTTGCAGGTGTTCCTGAAGAAGATAGAAGAGATGACAAGAAGAGGAGGAGGGGCTCATCAGAGTTCCTCACTAGTACTGTTGTTGTTGTTCTTACTGTGTAGTAACCCTTTTCTTCCACAGGTATGGTTGTGGGGGAATGAGGGAGTATTGTAATGGTATAGTATCAGCTCCTGGTGTGTGGTTGCATGGTGCCCAAGGTTCAGGAGGTCCCCGGTTTGTTTTGTTTTGGGATGTGCATTAGAGGCAGATAGATTTTCCCTAGAGGGCTAGGGGGGATAGACAGGCTGTGGTCCTGAATGGCCATAGGGACTGCAGTGCTGATCTTTTAGGGCTATGCTCTGGACAGTTCTACCAGAGCCACTAGGCACCCGTAGTTAGTGGGTAAAGTAGAGGCTGATATGTCAGCCAAATGCCCCTAGGCCCTTAGTGTTGCCTGCCTGTGCTAGCACATGGTAGGAGTGGGCCTGATCACCCCCCTCTGCAGGTAGCACATAGGGTGAGTTGGCCTCAGCTGGGTAAATAATGACTGCAGACAGTCATTTTCCTGGCCCAGGGTGAGTGTAACACCCCATTACCTGGGGTTACTAGAATCCCAGTAAGTCCTAGTGGTAGGCAGGGAAGGCAGCTTGTGAAACTCCAGTTAAATGGATTTCACACTGTCTAACTCTGTTCTCCGTCTCAGCTGAGACTGAGGGATGACATCACCATAGAACTTTCGCAGCTGCATGAGCCACATTGGAATCTGCAGTTGGGAGTTAGGTTAGAATGTTGGAAGTTTTTGAAGGGAGTCGTGTGTGAGCAGTCTTGAAGAGAGGAGCACAGCAGTCTGTACACAAGCTCTTGGAGCCTAAAGCTCTGATATAGAGCTACTGTAAGGGAGAGGTGTGTGTTTCCACCAAAAGAGGAACACAGTAAGCTGTTATTGAAGTGGTTGAGACTGCTGTTACTGGTCCCTGTTCCCCATCCCTGAGGGGATGGGGGTGAAAAGGTTTGCCTGTCATTCCAGGGGCAACTCTCCTGGTTCCAGCTAGGGAAGAAGCTGCCTTTTTCCAAGTTGCGCTGCGGCACTCGAATCTGTGGGAAAGAAATCCCTGTGAAGAATCGCCTGTGGGGCACCTGCAACCAAAGGGTGAGTTCGCTCTGACATAGGGCCTATGTTTCACCTGAACTGTTGTAAAGTGGGGATTGGACTGCTTAATCAGTGTGAGGCCTAGAGAAATAGGCTAAGCCATGTAGAAGTGTGTTCAAGTCCAGCACAAAGAGTAAAATAAAGTGGGGATTGGACTGCTTAATCAGTGGGAGGCCTAGAGAAATAGGCTAAGCCAAGTAGAAGTATGTTCAAGTCCAGCACAAAGAGTAAAATAAAGTGGGCATTGGACTGCTTAATCAGTGGGAGGTCTACAATAATGGGCTAAGCCAAGTAAAAATATGTTCAAGTCTAGTACAAGGGGAAAGCCAAGACATGTAGAGGAAATGTGCCAAGCATTTATCCTTTAATCTACATTGCCAAGCTTTTCAGAAAGAGATGTTTAATGTCCAGAGAAATGGCCAGGTATGAATTGTGGAAGCAAGAGGTGGGAGACCCCCCATCAGGAGTAACCAAATTCACCTCTACAGATTTGTTCTGTGGCCCTTTTACTTTCCCTCAGGCACTTGGCCAGTGCTGAGGAAAGTACTCAGATGTGGGATTAAAAGGAAGTTTCCCTTATGGAGTTGAAGGCTCTTAGGTGGTCTAGGGAGCCACCAGAAAATGTTTCCATGTCAAATGGAAGGTGTTTGAGTGGCCGGCAGGGGAGCCGAGCCAGGGAAATCCCAGAATAGTGTACAAGTTCGGGCTGTGTACCCAAAGCAGCATGCAAGTCTGGGCTGTGTGCCTGGTGGGTTCAGAGCCTGAGGGCTGAAGTGTTGAGGAAGTGTTCTGATTCTTTTTAATCTGCATTATCAGAAATGTTGCCCCGTGGGGATCCGTATATGCTTTGTTTTGTTCTTCTTGAATGTGAATAAAGCCACACTCTAGAATCCCATTCCTGGTATTGGACATTACAGTTATTGCTTCCTGTGTTCGGAATTATTTGGGTGCCCCTGTGCAGAGTAGCCAAACCTAGCCCTTGTGCCGAGTAACCTAGTCCTCCCCGAACCCAGTCCCCCACCTGGTACTGCTGTCAGCTTCAACAGCATACCACCTGTCGTTTGCAAAAAGGCTGGGGTGAGTGGTTACACTCAGCATGCTTTTTCTCCTGCTTTCCTTTTGTGTTCCCTTTCTCCCTTCTATTTTCTGACCCCTTTCCCCTTTTACTAATCCCCTTTCACCTTGACTTACAGTACTTTCTCCATGGGGAACTGTTTCCCCAGGGGCTTCCTCTACACACTACCTCAGCCTGTGGGTGGGTGGGAGGCAGATTCTACCTCCCTTTCTGTTTCCACCCCCCCCCGGCTAGTTTAAATGTTCATCAAAGTAACATTTTAATTGTCAACTGAAAACTGTGTTTCCCCTCCTGGATAGGTGTAGGCCATCACCACTGTATATGCTCTTATACTCTCAAGTGTGCCTTGTGTCCACAGTGTACCTTTCCCCTTCCACTCTGCACCACTCCTTCAATCATAAATTGAAGGCATTGGCATGGAGATCCCTCCCTTCACCCCTGTCATAGACAGGCAGTATCTCTGCAAAAGCTACAGATTGTGATACCTGCATTGGACTTCTTTCTAGCTCCCTAAACTCCCCCTGCACTGTGCCTACTCCATTCCTAATCAGGTAATGCATCTCCAGGTAGACAATGACATCTAGCTCTGCCTCCCTTCCTCCCTGCTGCCCTACTGATCCATAGGATATGCTTCCCATCCCTCCATGTCTTGGCACCAGGTAGTCACCTGATGTCTGTCTTCGCACCCTTTCCTACTCCCAGATCAATCTGCCTGATGAATGAGTCCCTCACCAGAAGTTACTTCATCCTCCTCCAGAGTCCTTTTTCTCCCACCGTGGGATCTCCACCTGGGAGAGGGCACCCACATCTTCCTTGGCCACTCCCATGGATGTCTATTGGCAGTCCTGCTCCACCAGCATGGTGCAGGAATTTATCAGTGGAACCAATAGTGGATGAGAAATGTACCTGTGACTCCCCCCCAATATTTCAGAACCCACCACCCCCTTCCACCTCAAGCCCACCTTAGTTCAGCCACTCCTCCTACCTGGCAACTTATGAGGTAATGCGGTCGGACTTTTTGGTCCCTGGAAGGGAGAAAAAATTCCCTGACTCTAAGCTAATGCAGTCCCGAGTCTAGTGACCTCTTCCTGACTAATAACCAATGGAGTCTCAAGTCTAGAGAGGTGTGTGCAGATGGGGCAGCATCACAGTCTACAGAAGGTCTCCATGAAGATTACCACCCCACAACCACTGCACTGTACCACTGCCCACATTCTCCATTCTTGCTCAGTCTCTGCTTCCTGTACTGTTGTCCATGATTCCAATGAGACTAAGCTGTTCTTAGTAACGTTACCAAAATACAATAAAAACCTTCTAGTTACTCACCTTATGTATATCACCAAACACATGCTTTTTGTGTAGGACCTCCCCACCTACATGACAGTGTAGCTGAGAGCCACAAATTGCCTGAAACAGTTACCAATGAGCCCCCCTACCCACAACTCAACTCTTACCCAGAAACAGTTTCCAGCAAGCCCTACACCCACAGCATCAATCTTGGAAACAGTTGCCATCAAGCTCCATCACCCACAACACTCTTTTACCCAGTAATGGATATCAGTAAGCCCCACTCTCTCCTGACAACAGTTACCAAACAAATCCCCTCACCCACAAACACACTTTTACCCAGAAGCATTAATCATCAAGCCCCACTCCTTCCCAAACTAGCCCCCTCACCCACCAGAACATCACTCAATTAAAAAGAGGAGGATGGTTTCTTGGCCTTCCACTTGATAGTCAGAATCTTTGTATGGCAATTGTATAATGTCTGGGCCTGATTTTCAAACATAGTGCAGTTACCGCTATGGACTTGTGGCCCAAGAGTTCCTTGCAAGTGGTGACTTGCAGCAAACTGTGTCATGAGTGGGATTTTCAAAAACGATTTCTGCATTCCCCATGCCGCAATGTCCATTGTGGTCTCCACAGCTAAGTTAGACCAGCTCCCCCCTGGTCTAACCTTGCGTCTGACAGGGACCCTTTTTATGGGGCTTGCACCAAAGGTTTGGCGCAAGCTGTCATGAAATGTGAAAAATGTCACAACCTGTGTCCTTGCTACAAAATAGGGTGCAAGTTGCAGCAGCCTCTTGAATGCAGATATGTCAGAGTTTGCATCAGATGCAGGGAGGGACCGAATGCACTGCATTCACCATTGAAAATCAGGCCTTCAGTGTACATTACCTACAGGCCATTCTACTTGACTGACATACAGGCCTTAAATATGTTTCAATGGGCCTACACAACTGAGTATTGTACTATGCTTGTGCAACTTGGATAATCTTTTGCTGTTCATCTCTCTATCCATGGGATATACCACCCTGTAGGGGTACAAAGGTAAGGAACCACAGTGGAGGGTTCCACCCCTAGATGTGCCATGAGAATGATTCTCTTGGCTAAAGATTCCTTAGGAAGAAGACCCCTGGAGAGAGAGACAAGCCACGAGAGGAGGGAGGAGGAGGACGGGAAGATGGTGGGGCAACAAGAAAATGCTTATGGAAGCAGTTGGGAGGTGCAGCCTTTTATGGTCCAGAGGGGGAATGGTTAGTTGCTCCACCCCACTGAACCACAGGCACTGCCTTCCAATTCAGTGGGCCTACACAACTGAGTATAGTGCTATACTTGTGCGACTTGGATAATCTTTGGCAGTTCACCTCTCTATCCATGGGATAGACCACCCTGTAAGGGTATGAAGGCAAGGAATCCTAGAAGAAGGTTCCACCCCTAGAGGTGCTGCAGGAATGATCCCCTTGTCTAAAGGTACCTTAGGAAGGAGCCCCAAAAGAGAGCTCCGAGCAGAAGCATTGCAGGGTGACAAATGCTTATCAGTATTAAGGACCTGAATGTAGGTCAGTAGGTATAGTATAGCCAAGAACTTGAAGTATGGTAGCAGGAGGAATGGGTGAATAGTGACCCACTCGTAGGTCAGAATGTAAGACATGGAGGCATGACTTCCTAAGGAGAGGGAACGGCTAAAGGGGGCCACCACCCTTTACCATCCATCAGTGGAAACCTATATAAATAACCTAGGGAATATTACTAATCCTATCTAAATATTATAATCATTGGCACAGAGGAAAGGAAAAACCCCCATTGAGGAGGAAATCTCTGGGGATCCAAGGCCTAGGTCTCCTTACCTCCAGGCTTCAAGACATTTTGTTTAATAAAAGCTCTGCTACTGCAATTGTGTAGGCCAATCAAGGGGTGGAAATATTTCAGTTTTGAGGGAACACTCTCATGCTATCCCTCTAATGGGAATGTCTTGAAGGGTTATAAGCGAACTCTGCAACAATGGGATACACTGCACACAGTACCAACCTCCAAGGTGGAAGGAGGAAAGTGACAACTGTTGAGGCACTCTGCCAGCCAACTAATCAAAGAACAAACAGGGTGAACCAGAGGTGGTTGTGGGGAGAATAGCTTAGTGGGTGCCTCTGAACAGTGTTGGATAAGTTATTTCTTCTATTACTTTCTGTTGTACTTGGAAACTTGTTCCAGGAAGCTCTGAGCAGTCACTAGCAAGGATGGAGAAGTACTAGAAAAAGTAATACACCTTACAATTATAGTTACTTATTTCTTCTAATGCAAAAACAATACAAAAATAAATAAATAATTATAACAGATTAAATTTTTTGAAAGTAATAGGTTAGTTACTAGTTACTTTCAAATAAATGTAATCAGTTACAGTTACGTATTTCTTTTGTATAAAAATGCACAAGTAAATGTAACTGTAAGGTGTATTACATCTTCCAGTACTTCTCCATCCTTGCTAGTGACTGCACAGAGCTTTCTGGAACAAGTTTTCAAAAGTAATAGAAAAAGTAACTTACCCAACACTGCCTCTGAACCTGCTTGGCTAGCTAAAGGGGCCCAGTCAGTGAAAGTCCCACCCCTTGTAGCTGTAGTTGTAAATTCGACATCTGGAGGTACCGATAATGAGGTGGACAACTGAAGCTCCACCCAGAGTGAGGACATTCTCACTATGGGCCAGATGAGAAGGACACCACTCTAAGTTTCACATTCTCAACTTCTGGACTTTGTGGGTGCAGAACAAGACCATCAGCTGCAGGACTAGCCTTGAACCATAAGAACTGGTCATGGTTGGCATGTCTCCAACATGTGGAGAGAACAGAAAGTCAAGACTGCAGTATGAGAACCCACACATGGGTCATGCACAGATGTTCAAACACAATGACTAAACCTTCACATAGGTCAGACTGAACAAAAGAGGGACCCTCACGTGGGTCTGTATAAGGGCAGATAGCATTTCATAACCACAGAAATGCATGACAACCAATTCCAGTAAAAGGAAAATTAAGAATGAAATCAAGATTTATTGCTACTAGTGTGAGAGATGGTAAAATACCAGGCAGAGCCAGTGGTCATTGGTTGGGTAGGAAGAGGTTATGAATGCCAGTATGTGAATGGGTGAGGTTTGAGAATAAATTGACTTGATATGCTGATTGCGGTAATGCCATGGAGGCTGGTATGTACACGGTTACCTGTAGTGCCATATAGGCTGGACAGATCAGTAATAGGAGGCTGGGCAGGCCAGCAGCTGACAAATGACAGGTAATATATGGAAAATATGCTCCTACTGCTTGGAACCATGGTGCCCGTCGCAACAGTGTAGTCCTGTGCTGTGGGAATGACAGAGAAGCCATGAGCTAGACACAGTGAGACCAAAACAGTAATTTAAAGGTTCAAGATAAATAAATTAATTCAATGCCAGCAGTTGGAAGCCGATATGACCTACCATAGACTGAATATGTCGGTAAGGTAATGAATGTAAAATATGATAACAAATATATACACGTCCTGTCATGAGACTGCAAGGGATGAGTTTTATGCTTGAGAATGAATGTAGATAAGTCCTGTACAAGGACTAGGATAAAGTAAATATATGGGTAGTGAAGGGTAGGAAACCCCAATAGAGGCAGAGGTGGTCCCAGTCACCAGATCGGTGGACTGCAGACACAGCAGAACACGGCCACCAAAGTCATTATGGTGGAGGAAGCACAAGGGTCAAGGAGGGGGGAACACGGACACACAAGCCGCAGAGCAGGAAACCCAAAAATGAGCAAACCAGAAGGACAAGCCACTGGAAGAGCAGCAACAAAAATAAAAGGGGGGGGCGCAAACAGCCGCGGCAAGTGGCAAGGGGAACAGGGAGGGAATCACATAGAGCCACAGGGGAGCAGCAACAGAAACAGGAGAAGCTGGACAGGGAAGATGGAAGGCAAGGCAGAACAGAAGCACAGCCAGAGGTAGACAAAATACAGAGAGAGGAACAAGAGAAACACAAACCAAAGAACAAGCAGACACTAAACAAACGGAGGCACAAAGGAGCAGAAACGTAGAAATGAGCAGAGACCAAAGTCCAGGGAGAGAAGGGAGTGACAGAGGCTCCATCTGCAATGAGAAAACACTTGTGGTGCAGCCTTTTATTGTCCAAGCGGGGGGAGTGGTTGGTTGCTGTACCTCGTTGAACTACAGGCACTGCTTTCCAGATCTACTTATTCATGTATTTGTTCATTCCTGAATGTTTCATTTCTGAAATACTACTGTTTTATACACATATTGACTCTGCATTTATATTGTTGTATTACCTGAAACATTTTTAATAAAAAGTATAACAACAAAAAGGTGAGGATGGTAATCTCTTGACAGAAATTTGGAAATACTAGTGTTTTTGGAGGGAAACATGCCCAAAGAATGTTTGGAATGAAGGCATTAGCCTGGGCACATCAGAATTATTTTCTTTATGAGATCAGAATCCTACAAATCTCTAAATAAAATATAACCTTTGGGGCACTGCCATCTCTCAGGAAGAGGTCAAGGTGCAACTGCTCCTAGGTCAGATAGCCTGCCATGTGAAATTTATAAAATTTAAGAGGAGGACCTGCTTCCAGAATTGGCTATGGTGTTCGATAATATTTTGTCATCTCATGTTATAGGTACCAGTATGCAGCAGGGAACTGTAGTCTCACTGCATAAAAAAAAAATGTGAGAAATCAAATATTTTTAACTGAAACATAGAAACACAAAATTTTTGGGCAGGGAAGTACTGCTTGGCCGAACCAGTCTACCCAGACATTCCTTACCTAATGTCTCTTTGAACTGAACTAGACACATAGTGGATTCCCTGCAGGGGGAGGGCCTCAAACAACTGGTACAGCAACCCACAAGAGACAGGGCTATCCTAGATCTAGTACTGACTAACAAAGAAGGGATCACAGATCACAGGTAGAAGGTCACCTGGG
Source organism: Neoceratodus forsteri (assembly GCA_016271365.2). NCBI lineage: Eukaryota > Metazoa > Chordata > Ceratodontiformes > Ceratodontidae > Neoceratodus > Neoceratodus forsteri. Next base: position 828,850,160 of record CM028131.1, read on the forward strand.
GGCCAGTGACCATCACATGGTATGGTTCAATTTGGATACTACATCTAAATCATCCCATTCCAAGGCAAAAATATGGGACTTCAGAGGAGCTGACTTTGATAAGATGGCCAACAGAGTTAAGCTAGCCCTGGCAAAAGAAACACAGGTGAGGAGGTACAGGCAAAGTGGGCAAGCATTAAGGATACAATACTTGAAGCAACATCCCATTGTGTTAGACAGAAAAGGAAGTGCAAAGAAGAAGGAAACCACTTTGGTTCTCAAATACAGTAGCAGAAAAGGTCAGAGCCAAAAGGCTGGCCTTCAGAAAATATAAGGGAACACAGCGGATGAAGATAGGGAGGCATACCAAACTGCCCTAAGGGAAGCAGGTAAGGCAGTAGGCAGGCAAAGTCCCAAACTGAGGAAACACTAGCACGGACAGTAAAAGAAGGTGACAAGACTTTCTATAGATACATTAGTGAAAGGAGAAAGTCCAGAGGGGTATTGCTAAGCTTAATGGAGAAAGGGAGCATGTGAGGAGGAGGACCCTGTAAAGGCATCTATCCTAAATAGATACTTTTGCTCAGTATTTACTGAAGAGAAGGTAGGGCAGGGCCCACAGCTCAGCATCATGGACACAGCGGGAGGGAGGTGAGCACTACTCCCTTCACAAAAGAAAGGGTCCTACAAGAGCTTGCTAAGCTCAGGGTGGATAAGGCAATGGGACCTGATGGCATACATCCCAGGGTACTTAAGGAGCTAAAGGAGGAACTAGCAGAGCCTTAGCAGAATTGTTTAGTGAGTCTCTGAGCACAGGAGAGGTCCCAGAAGACTGGAGAAGGGCTCATGTGATCCCACTCCACAAGAGTGGTAGCAGGAGGAGGCGGGAACTACAGACCGGTCAGTCTTACCTCAGTAGTGGGCAAGATTATGGAGGCACCTTATGGAAAGGATAGTGCAACACCTGGAATCCATAGGGGCACAGGATCCAAGACAGCATGGGTTTACAAAGGAAGGTCCTGTCAAACTAATCTCATAGATTTCTTTGACTGGGTAACCAGAGTGGTGGACCAAGGGGAGCAGTTGATGTCGCTCACCTTGACTTCAGCAAAGCTTTTGACACTGTTCCACATAGAAGATTGATAAATAAGCTAGGTAGGCTCGGGTGGGTCAGAAGTTGGTCAACTGGGTGGCAAACTGGTTGACTGGCAGAAACAGAGAGTGGTGGTAAATGGTATACAGTCAGAAGAGATGCAAGTCACAAGTGGGTACCTTAGGATCAGTCCTGGGGCCAGTCCTATTCAACATCTTCATTAGTGACCTCGCAGATGGACTAGAGGGTAAGGCTTGTCTGTTTGCAGATGACACCAAGATCTGCAACAGAGTAGATGATCCAGATGGGGTGGGCAGAATGAGAAGAGATCTGATAAACTAGCAGAATGGTCAGAAGAGTGGCAACTGGGATTTAATGCAAAGAAGTGCAAAATCATGCACATAGGGAAGAGAAACCCTGAAGCCACTTATAGGCTGGGAGGAGTTGCTAGCAGTCACAAAGGAAGAAAGAGACTTGGGCATCATCATCACTGATGACCTAAAATCATCCAAGCAGACCTCTAAAGCAGTAGGTAAGGCTAGGGGGTGTTAGGATGTATTAGTAGGGTATCACAAGTCGTAAGAGGGAGGTAATAATCCTCTGTACAAGACATTGGTTAGGCTCCCATCTGGAGTACTGCGCAGTATTGGAGGCCACCTTCACAAGGACATTAACCAAATTGAGGCAGTCCAGAGAAGGGCAACCAAATGGTGCAGGGACTGCATCAGAAGACATATGAGGACAGATTAACGGAGCTCAATATGTATACCCTTGAGCAAAGGAGGGAGAGAGGTGATATGATCGAGACATTTAAACACCTTAAGGGCATAAACAAGGTGAAAGAGTCTAACATGTTTAAATATAAGAAAAATAGCAGGACAAGAGGACACAGCATGAGATTAGAGGGAGGCCGATTAGGGGAATGTGAGGAAATTCTTTTCACAGAAAGGGTGGTAGATGCATGGAATGGCTTACCACAAGAAGTGGTGGCTATGAATACAGTGCAGGGCTTCAAACAGGCATGGGATAGGCATAAGGGAGCAATACAAATGACTATGAATAGATAGGTCACTGACAGAGCAAAGGCCGATGGCACATTTATAAGGTAGAAAAAGAAATGGGCAGACTGGATGGGCCTTGCGGTCCTTATCTGCCGTCAACTTCTATGTTTCTATGTTTCTATGTTTCTTTACAGACCCTAACTGGTCTACAGCTACCCTCCATCCACCCTGTTTACTTTCTAATATACCCCTTTGTCTATCCCATGCATGCTTGAAGCCCCAATGTTTTCAACCCCACCACTTCTGCTGGCAGTCTATTCCAGATGTCTTCCATTCTTTCTTTGAAAAAATATTTCCTCATGTCTCTCTTAAACTTCCTTTCTCCAGCTTCATCACATGTACCCTGGTCCTTGTGCCTTTTCTCATTTTAAGGAGACTCTCTTCTTGCACCCTGTTTATCCCTGTCAGGTACTTATAGGTCTCTATCTCACCACTCTCCCTCCTCTCTTCCAGGTGCAGATGCTGAGATCTCTGTCTCTCCTCATAGAGCTTTTCATGCAACCCCAGCACCATTTTAGTTATCCTCCTCTGGACTGCCTCCACCCTGTTTATCTCCTTTCAGAAGTGCGGCCTCCAAAACTGAACACAGTACTCCAGGTGGAGACTCATTAGTGAGGTATACAGTGGCAACACTACTTCCCTCCTCCTGCTAGAGATATTCCTCCCTATGTACTTCAGTATCCCACTAGCCTTGCCCACTGCTTTGGCACGCTGCCCTGTCACTTTGGGGTCATAAGATATGAAAACTTCAAGTTCTCTTTCCTGCTTAGTGGCTGTCAGTACATCCCCCCCCATCGTATACAAAGGCCCTGCATTCCTATATCCTGGGTGCATGATTTTGCACTTTTTAACACTGAACACCAATCACCATGATCCTGACCACTCTTCAGATTTCCTAAGATTCCTGCGCATTCTCTCATTCCCCATTCTGTGTCTCCACACAATTGCAGATTTTGGTATCATCTGTAAAAGGCATAACTTTCCTTCCATTTCTTCTGCAATGTATAAAGACACTGAAGAGGACCAATCCCAGCACTGAGTCCTGTGGCACCCCACTGGTCACTCTCCCACTGTTAGACTGAGTGCTGTTTACCACCAACCTGTGTCTTCTGTCTGTCTGCCTTTTTGTATCCCAGTTCAAAGCTTTGGTTCCTGCCCTTAGGCTGTTCAGTTTGTTTATCTTCCTCCTGAGCTGCACATTGTTAAAAGTCTTGCTAAAGTCCTGATAAGCCACATCCACTGCCTTTCCCTAATCTACTTCCCAGGTTGCCCAGTCAAAAACATCTGTCAGATTAGTTTGGTATGATCCCCTTCCCCCAACCAGTCTTTCCTTTAGCAGAATTTCAATTAATTTTCCCACCACTGAAGTAAGACTGACTGGCCTGTATGTGCCAACCTCATCTCTGCTGCCGCCCATATGTATAGGGACCATTTCAGCTCATCTCCAGTCCTCTGGAATGCCTGTTTCCACTGAGCTTTGTGAAGATTTATTTATTTATTGAAATGTTTCACCAGGAAAGGTAAACTGAGCAAACAAGTTGCTCGTCTCACGGCACGTCATGGGGAAGGGGTAGTTGGGATAATACAGAACCAATACAACTTCCAAAAACATACAGAGTCACACAGTAGTAACATTAGCCATAATACAACGTAATTAGGCATGCAGAGTTTTGAAAAACAGCAACCGGTCACAACTAGTATGAATAACAGGAACACATATAGAATACTGGAAGTTTTGGAGTTACCGCATGTAAACATATGCCCAAGTGGGCTAGTTGGCATTTAGGCACCACCAGTGCTGGGGGCAAGAAAGTGCATGTAGCTGCTTAGGAGATGCAGGTGGTAATGGGGGTAGGGCTTTTACTGCTGCTATGTGGCCTTAAATGCCATGAGGATAGCTAATGACCGGTGGGAGTTAGTTGCATGTACAGTTGGTGATCAGGTAGTTTTGTGAGGCTGATGTGAGTGAACCTGTAGTAGACTAAGATTACTGTTAGTGGGGCAGCTAGTGCCTCCTTGAATTATTTTAGAACTCATGGATGTATCCCATCCAGTCCCGTACCTTTGCCCCCTTTCAGAGCTGAAAGTCCCTTCCAGACTCTTTCTTCTATTAATAGACTTGTGTCCATCTGTCTCCCTCCCCTTCCTTCCCCTTCCCTGTTCCTACCACTCCTTGGAGGTCCACCCCCCTCCCTCCACTGTGATAACTGAGCAGAAATATATGTTTAGGATGTCAGCTCTTTCTTGGTCCTCTCCTGCACAGTATCCCCCTACACCTTTCTAATCCTCACTATCCCTCCCTTGATTTCCTGTTCTCATGTATTTTAAAAGAGATAGGAAATGATTTTTGCATATTTAACTGTCATTCCATCTTCCTTTCCATGCCATTTATGTATTCTGATATGCTTTGATGATGTTTTTTTATAAATAAATAATGTAGCTTTGGGGTACCCTCAGATCTACATTGAGTTCCACTCTCCTCACCAGTTACTGCTCTTGAGTTTCATATCTCTAAGACATTCTATGACATCACAGACTCCCATTCCATGCCATTCATCTGAATGGCCTGGAAAGGAGTGTGTGATGTCATAGAATGTTCAGGCAATATGAAAAGAGACAGCAGCAACTGCTGAGCAGAGAGGGATTCAGGGTGCTACAAATGCAACAACATTTAATTAATAATTTAACAAAAAAGGTCAAAAGTATTTCAGAATACTAGGTATCCAATAAAAGAACAACTGAAGGGTGTCTAGAGGGGTAGAAACCATTTCCTATCACCTTTAAGATAGTCTTATCTCCCCAACTATCCCTTTGGTGATTATTTCCTCTGTCTGTACCTTTGCTTCCCTCACTGCCTTACCTGCTTCCCTCTGCTTTACTATGCATACCTCCCTGTCCTCCTGCCTCTGTGTTTCTTTATACTTTTTTCTTCATCACTTTTGTCACTTTCTTTGAGAACCATAACGGTCTCTTTTTCTTTCTGCTTTTGCTCACTTCCTTCATGCAGAAGTTGACTGCTTTAATTATGCCATCCCTTATTTTTCCAGACTCTTTGAGGCAGTTTCAAAGGCAGTCACCCATTTCTTCAAAATCCAGGACCCTCTTCCTTGTGTCTTTAGCTTCTGTTCCTGTCTTTATGTTACATCACACTGTACAGTGATCACTGGTACCCAGGGGACTGCCCACTGTGACATCTTCAATGCTGTCCCTGTTTGTAAGTACAAGATCTAGCACTGTTCCATCCCAAGTGGGTTCTTTTTGACTAGCTGCCTGAGACAAACCACTTGTAGGGAGTCAAGGATGGCCCAACTTCTTGTAGAAGCTGCACTTGGAAGGCTCCACTCCACACTGGGAAAATTGAAGTCACCAACTAACAGCCCCTACCCATTACTTGTCATTCTGATAATGGCTTCCCCAAATACTTTAACCAATTCTGCTCCCTTTGCTGGATGTCTGTACACTAATAAGTACAAGTAGTGGCTCTGGAGAACATCTTACACAGAACCTCCTGATCCTCCTTTCCTCATTGGGCCCCTGTACTTCTGTGGCATTGATTCACTCCCACACATATAAAACATCACCTTCTCCCCTCCTCCTCCCCATTTCTCCTGAATATAGAGAAGAACAGTATGGTCATGCTCAGGTCTGGGTGATCAGTGCACCATAATTCCATTATGGTCATTGAATCCAGATCAGGTTTTGCCATGATGGCTTTGAGGTCCAAAATTTTTGTTACCAAGATTCCTTGCATTTGCAGTCATGGATTTCCACAACTTTTCCACCACCCATTGCCCTGCTTCCCCCTGCAATTCCTACATGTGTTTTTCCCCCTGAAGATCCCCCTGATACACTTCTTCCCTTTTAACCTTCCCAATTCCTTCTCTTACAATCCTCTACCCTTGCTTACCTGAGTTTTACTTCCCTTTCTTGAGTCTTGGCCCAATTACTACCGTTCTGAACCCCTGCAGTAGGGGAGTTTTCTCCCCTCTGGCCCTCCCTCCCTGCTGTTCCAACATCCAGGAATGACCAATCTTGCTTTTTCTTGTTCCTGGTGAAAGCAGTTTTCTTGATGCTTACTGCTTCTCTGACCTTTTTGAGAAACATGTTGGTTTCTTGTGCCAGTTTCATTTTGTAACAATTCTCATGCATGTTCTTGTTGCCATGAGAATGGTCCCCTTTATTGCCCACCAGGTAATCTAGGCAAGGGGACATATTAGCATTGATGAAGGTCTCAGCAAAAGAGGAACTGAGACAGTGACAGACATGGGGCATGTTGCAGAGGAAATGGTGCACAGACTTAGAAACACTGAAGATATGAGGAGAAGAAAAAAAAGTTCCTGTTCAAGAAGAGTAGCTTGTCTCTGGGCAAAGGAGGTGAATGTGAGGCCAAAATTGAGGAGGAAGATGGAGGAGACACAGATTGATTTCAGAGATCTCCCTCCCAAGAGGAGGATCTCAGTATTAAACAAACTAAACGGTAGGACATTTAGTTGGAACCAGTCATTAATGCAGTTGAGGCAGGGTGATAAGGAGAGCCAGGAGGGGCTCAGCCAATAGGTTAAAAGACAATTAGAGCTGGAAGTCATCTGCACCAAATGATTGTTGATGTTAAAGGAAGAAATGAGTTTCCCAAAAGGGAAATGTTAGATGGAAACAGGAGAGAACATTGACTAGAGTCCTGAAGAATGTTATATAAATGAGGATGTGATGTGTTAGGTGCAGTTAGCATCAGAGATAAAGTTGGAGTAGTCAGAAAGGTAGGAGTGGAACAAGGAGAGCAGGGGATCTGAGACAAAAGCATAATGTTTGAAGTAATCAAGGAGGACAGAGTGACTAACAGTCAAAAGCTAAACTGAGATCCAAAAATATATGAAGGGAAAAATGAGTGCCTATATCAGATGAGATGAGGAAACCATTAACAACACAATTAAGTGCAGTGTCATAAATGTTACAGTACTAGCTCCCCCACACAAAATGTATTTTATACAATGTCACATATATAAAGAACTTCCTGAGTTGATATTTATTACCATTTCCCTAATTTCATTATTTTCCTTGATTTCTTTTTTTTTAAAGCTGTGTCCTTGACTTTGTATTATAAAGTTCAGTGGCTTGGTATTAAATAAAATACATGATCTACAGTATAGATTCAGTGAGGTTAGTTTAGGGAAACTGTAGAAAAGTAAAATACTCATGAGCCTAGGGAGGCTCTTGATTGGCTACTGGATCAGTCATTAACATCTTAGAAATGACCGATCCAGCTGTCAACTAACACCGTGCAGCGTGCAACATCGATGTACTTGTGCCGCATGGCTCATGCCACACTGCTAAAAAGGAAAAGCAAGTAAACTTAACAGTAAAATCAAAAGTTTGTTATTGTGATTAGACTTCTACTCTCAATAACAACCTCAAAGCAGGTATTTTCTTTGCATTAACTAACAACTGGAGGTAGGTGCCCTTCATTTGCACCTCAGACCTCCCATCCCCCTTACTGTTCATTAATCTTTCAGAATGGGTTAGCTTCTCATTTATTATTGCTTAAGTCACAATAGCCCACTTCAGACAACAGGGTAAGGTTCTGCCCAATTTTATAGCTGAAAGAATTAAAGTGCAGGAGTGGTTAGTGACTTGCTTGAGGTCACAAACTTAATAAATTAATCTCTGTCTCCTAGTTCACGACTCATTGTTAAGCCCTAGACCACATTGTCTGCAAACAAGGCAAACAATATTGCTAACAAAGGCTGACTTGGAAATGTTTCTGTGTGTGAAGCATTTAATGTAAACCACACTATAACCATCAAAGGGTGACTCAACTATCTATTGGTATTAATGCTTGCTGTGCCATGGACAGATACATCTTTGTCCAGATTTTCTACACATTCTAATTCTGTCAGAAGTCGAATGGGTTAACATTTAGATACCCTCAACATAAATTCAAACACTCAGCTTGAGGGCATAATGCCATAAGGTGTGTCTTGAGCCTTTAAGGCAGAATGGAGGCTGGCTTTCAAAAGCAGCAATCTGAGCTCTTATAATTATTGAAAAAAATGAACTGGAAAAGGTTGAATGTATCAGGAAAAATACAATTATTTTATCCAGACAAAACCTGAAATAGATATCTATTTCAGAAAATTATTCAGCAGGTCTTCCATTCTGACTCCCTTTTGTTTTTAAAGCCCAGTTAACAAATACATTGAGTCTTTCAGCACAAATTCTAACAGCAGCCCATCCCAACACATTTATATACTTAGATTATTGCAAAGAAACACAGGTTCTGTTTGTCAGCCTGTGCTGATTTATAAGATTGCTCTTTGCTCGTTGGTAGAATACACATTTTAACATTTTTATTGCATATGTTATGGTCAGGATCAAAGACGTATGAGTGCTAATAAGATTTAATGAACCATGAGAAGAGAACATAAAAAACTTACAAAGTGACATAAATGAGCAGAGCTTAATAATACAGCTTACAGATTCAACTTCTTTTTGTGAAATTGCCAGGGACATTCTTTAAAATACTCATTCTGCTTGTATTGTCTGTTAAAGCATGCAAGACAAACCTTACATTAGGGAAACAATCATATTATAAAACCAATTACATAGCGCATATGGTAAGATCAAGAGTGCTTTAAATTTGACGGCCTTTTTCGTTTACCCAAAGATACTGTACAGCTATACTTACGTTGGTTGTTTTTTAAATCACTGGGTTCAAAAGTTCAAGCTACTGTACATGTCAGATTGAGATGTTAAGTCATGAAAATTGTAACAAATTGAAGTGTAATACAAAGTGTAAAATAACTATGACAGTTTAATGCTGTGTAACTCAAACAAAACATAATGGTCAAGTTTGCATGCACCATGACATTTTGGGGTGGCTGGGATTTTTACTTAGGAAATTTGATCTGCAGTATGTAGTATATAAAAGAACCTATTTTTACAGCACTGATTTCAAGATAATTGCCAGAACAAAAACCAGAGGGCCAGGAATAGATCTAGCTTTTACCACCAGCAATTCCTGGAGTCTCTGGTGCCACCTTCTTATAATGGGTCATAGCTAGTACAAGTCACAAAATAATGATATTTAAATGCTTTTTAAGTTGTTCCATTCACAAGGGTACCTGTTGAAAGACCACACTGGGTAAACCACTGGGTTGATCAGAAACATTCATAGTAAAGCTATAGGACCACGAAGCCACCTTTTTCTATTTTCTCCTAATGTTTCTAATTCAGTTTCTTGCCCTATCTACCTCTCATTGACTGCCTCCTTACTCTGATATCAGCTTACCTTGAAGTTCTGTACAAACAGCTTTCCCTTCAATGGTAGGACATTTTTGGGGGGGGGGGGGCTTTCACTTTGGAGATCAAATCCAACTATCTTCAAGCAGTGGCATTTGCTCGAATATACCCTGGGTGCCATCCTGTTAATCTGGTATATTTCCCACATAGCTCTCATCTACCACCTCCTCCCTACTAGGAAACTAATGGCAAAGAAATAGGACACATGCATGTAATGTGTGCCTTCACACAGCAAGTCAGTGTCCTCCCTTGAACAAACTGCTCCACCTGCACCTCTACCTGTCATCATTCAGGTGTTAGTGGCAAAGTGGAATCAGTCATCTTCCCTCCCTGGAGGAGGAGAGCATCTTCTGGGATGCTTAGTCCTACTCCTGCTTGCCCTCCTTCATTCTAGTTATGGGATGAAGCAGGGCTGACAATGCAGTGGCTTCTTGCAGTGGGCTGAGGAACCTGCTCCTTCCCAAGAGATTTACATGCACACAAGTGTGCTGCACAGAGCATCACCACTAGAGGGCTGTAACTGATTCCAGTAAGCTACAGAAGCATGAAAAGAGTCTGTATTGGGGAGCAAACACCAGCTTCCATCCAAATGGTGGTCTCCAGTACAGTTGGACCCAACAACATAGAGCCAACATAGTTGCTGAAATTACCACATTATGGCTGATGGGACTGGGGGGACTTGAGGAGGGGTGACTGGGAGCTGAAGGGGATAAAAAGTATATAGATTATATTGGCACAGTAGCACAAGTATAGTTAGGGTTGAGTAAGGTATTCAATGTTAAACCCAGTTTTTGTACCTTAATAACTTTGCTGGTGTTTAACAGAGTAGCCCAAAATTTGGAATTTGTGATTTGGCTGGCAGAGTCTCAAGACATAAAAAAATAATCATGATAGCATCTTTTCCATTTCCAAGATCTGGAACATCAATTTTTGGAAAAGTGCTTTTTTCCTATACTTAATATACTTTTATTTTGGCTCTCATGTATGGCCTAGGCAGTATGTCTTTTTTCACCAAACCTTCATGGTAGAAGTGGCATGTATCGAGGTAGTGCAATTCTAAAGTTTTATGAAATAATATTAAATGATTCCAAAGTTATAAGACCGTCAAGTTTTTTTTTCCTGAGTATGCTCAGTAGTGAGTTGGATAACCCTCTGATATGAACCAAAAATTTTCGGTTCATGAGAGCATTTTCAGTTTGAATCATGTTGGTGTTACAAATTGAAAAATGGTTAAATAAGCCTGGCAGTAGGTTTTTGAACACCTGCAAATTCTGGGTACCCAGGATAGTGACAGGAGTCATTCTCTCCTGTTCTCTGCATGAGAACCATGAGACTTTCTTGACATCTGCAGCCGCAGAAGAATGCATGCTGCCAGCTTCAATGCCATCAGTGAGCTGGCAGTGGTTTGAAAGGTGACCATTTAAAGCAGTTAATCAATTATACACATACAGCTTGTATTACGATTTCAGCATCATTGCTTATCTAAACAATGGCTACATTTTAATCTGGAGGTGTGAGGTTCATCTGTACAATGATAAATAATATTGTATTCTTTTTGTAAAATCCCTTGATATCATGGCAATTTGCCAAAGACTCCAATGATAAAGGTACTTGGTCAACGAGAGGATTGTGACACCAGACCTAACAACAGATTCAGAGTAGATAAATCTCTGATTGTGGAATGTCTTGATTAACTCACTCAGATGACTCCTTACCTGGTGATTTTGTGTGTGTGTGTGTGTGTGTGTGTGTGTAAATGAGTTAGATTAAATGTACATGCACAATTTTCAAGCACAGCTGGAAAACTCAACAAAGTCCAGATACAAGTTCATCTCCCTATCAAACCATCAAACATCGTAAGGCATGCTTTCTTGTGTTCTTTAAATTATTAAGTACTGTACTTTGGAGAGCATTTTGACTTGATTTACATCAGTCAAATCTAGCAGATTGAAGTAATATTGCAGAGACCAACCCTGCATGGATATCTGCCACATACAAATTTATAGTGCACTTCAAAATAGTGCAGGATGATGCATGGTCATTTCCATGTGGGTATAAAAGCACGTAATACACCATATCCTGGATTAAAAAAAAAAATAGCAATGCTGCCTTTAAAGACTTCTTTTATTGGATCATCGCACTGCATGGGAATAGGAAACACATACATTTCCTAATGAACAGTAGAAACAAATAGCTGCACAGAGACACCCAAGCTGATTTTATAAATGTTCAGTCAATATACTGGTGTTGTTCAACAGAGGCATCAAATTTCAGCCCTCTACTTCACTCTTGTCAAATTATATCTGAAGCTTCGAGTTGATCCAGTGCTCAATTATTCATAATTATAACAATTATGTAATTACTGTAACTGGTGTTATTTATGTCCAGAGCAGTAATTTATATTTATTATTGATGCCCCGATGTGTTATACTGCTATGTTCATTTTATGTATTTTCCTCTCATGATAGTTGTTCATACACTCTTAAATATATGGAGTGAGAATAGTAACTTGATAATAGAGTATAATAACTGTAGACCCCCAATATCAACCCATTTTCAAGATCTGTAAAAAGTCATATCAACCCACGACGGGTCCCCTCTTATTTGCGGTTTGCATTAATAACATCAATGACACCATCAATAAAGCCAATATCCATTTATTCGCTGATGACGCAGTACTTTACTTGAGTCGTCCTGCACTGGAAGCAGCCTGTGAAGACCTCCAAGCTGAATTTAACCTATTACAATACCAGCTCATAAGCAAAAAGCTTCTGCTCAATGTGAAAAAAACAAAAGCAATTCTCTTTTCCCCTTCCTCGCATGCGGCAAATCCTGCTTGCATGGGGGCTATCCCTCAAATCACCACAGTACTTGGAGAAAAGAGAGAGTATGTGCCAAAATTTAAATATCTGGGTGTATGGCTCTATCACAAATCCTCCTTTGCCAAACATCTTGAAGAACTACAGAAGAAACTAAGACAAAGATTAGGACTATTCTACAGAATTAATCACCTTCTCAGTAAGGACGCCTAGCTTCAATTGGTTCAAGCCACCTTCCTTTCATTAATAGATTACACGGACCTTCTCTATAGCCACTGCACTGCCTCTGCCCTGGCTAAGTTGGACACGGTTTACCACAGAGCAATCAGGTTCATAACCGGCCTTCTTTTTCCACACATCATTGCTCCTTGTACTCAGCGATGGGCTGGACTTCCCTTCATTATAGGAGAAATGGAAACACCGCTCTATGGGCCTTCAGAGCGGTAACCAACAAGCTCCCCCATACTTCTCTGACTGTATTCCCCGGAGTGTGATAGGCACCTATGCTCTCAGGAGCTATTCCCTAATCACCCTCCAAGTTCTGAAGGTCAAATCTCATTTTGGCAGAGCTGCTTTAAGTTTGTCATTGCCTGCCTTGTGGAATGGTTTGCAAAAAAACTTAAAGCTGAACAGTTCAGTTAGTTTGAATATTTTCAAGTCGCTCTATGACCGTTACATGAAAGAATCCTGCAAATGTTTTCCACGTTGCTAGCTCACTTATTCTACAGTTCCCCCCATCCATCCTACCTCACACCCTGCCTCTGCCCCACCTCTCTCTCTCTGTCTCTCTCTCCCTATCAAAATATCTGCTTCTCGGGGCGTGGCTTGGACGCCGAGAAAGATGGCTGCCTAACTCGCTCGCTCCATCTCCAGCTAAGTCAATCCATCGGTAGTAGCCACCATCCAGAGGCATACTAAATGAATTAGGCATGGATGGACAATAACGGGATGTAAAACACCAGTTTTGAAGGGGTTTTATTGGATTTCAGACTCCGGGAACACAGGCTTCTGAGTTGGTCTCACAGGCTCCAAAGCACTCTCGAGCATAGGCCATGCAGCTACCAAAAGGCCTTAATGGACTTCCCCTGCCACTGACTCACTTAGGGGGACACCAGGTCTTATGCATATTGCCTGAGGCGAGTAGCGACTGTGCAAAGAATCTGACTATTGACTCCCACTATCGGCAGCAACTGAATATACCGACACGGCGTAAGGTATGGCATCCGGCAGACACCTTGCGACTAAGCCTGAGACTCTGCCCCAGCGCCCTCTTCCTCACAAATAGACGTTGGCACCTCTCTACAACGTATCACCACCTTATTAGAGACACTACTAGTAAGAGTCGACAATATCTCGAATACGTTGGCAAATACAGTAACCGAGGCGCACGTCCTGAGTGATATACTAAATGTTGTAGAGCAAAAAACAGAGAATCTTTAAACAGGCCATACAGCTATCCTACAGCATTTACAAGAATAGGACAATAAACTTACAATGCTCTGGAGAAGAGCAGAGGATCAGAAAAATAGGGGGAGGCAAAACAATATCTGGATTCTCGGCATACCGGAGGGATCTGAGGGAGAGAATAAGGAACGTTTCCTCAACTAAGTAATTCCTGTAATGTTGGGGGATAGCTGGCATGGCCCAGTGGAAGTAGAAAGGGCACATCATATCCCGGGAGGCCCTTGACCCACTAACTCTATACCACGCCCTGTTATAGCATACCTCCTAAGATTCTCAACTAAAGAGAGAGTGCTAAGAGCAGCCAGGGACAGGGGAGAACTTGTGTGGCATGGAGCCAAAATAGCCTTCTATAGAGATGTTTCAGCAGACGTGGCAGCCTGCAGAAAAAATCCTTTATCCAGATTAAAAAATTTTTGGCTCAGCATGGCTTCCAATACGGATTTCGGAATCTCACTCACCTGCATGTTTCTCATGAAGGCAGGGACATCACTGCAGAGACACCCAGAGAAATCAAAACATGGATCACTAAATGTTGGCTGAGAATACCATTGAGAACATCTCCCGGGCAGCTTTGGAGTCCAGGGCCGGGTGAGTGCAATAGGGGGAACAAAACTTGTGGGAGCAGAGATCATTGGGACCATGACTGCAACTGGATTGCACCACTGCTAAATGCCTCCCCCAGGTCGCCTCAGCTATCAACATCTACTGAAGGAGCAGCTAAACACTTATCTGGTCAACAAAGGCTGGGGATGGCAAACCTAGCAATCAGACAACAGCGGGGGACTGGCCAGCTGGTCCGCGCATGCTCGCACTCCAGAAGCAATCTGGAGTCCATTTCTGAAGACCCCGATATGGCACCACCTGCTAAGTTGACTAAGGAAGATGACATTCCACCTACCAGTGAGGATATACCAGATGATCTCATAGAAGTTGTAGATGGGCAATCCTGAGCAGACATAGCATCAGACACAGATGAGAATCCCACTTCTGGGACATTGATAATTAAGCCAGGGCTTCGATCGTATGCTGAGGCAGTTTCTGGAGATCTACAGTGCATCAATGCCTCTACCTCCCATTTGAGGGAAAATGAACCACCGGACTGAATCCTGATTTGTGGACACTTAGACCAGGATGTGACAGGTTTATTTTATATGCATAGGAAAAGAGGGGAGTTATCACCCAAGGGTTGTACAGAGAGCTAACCTCAATATAGTTAATCGGGGATACCTCTGGTTGCCTGTGCATAATAGAACTAGATGTCCTGGAGATAGGCTCATGGCAGGGTTGTAAGGTGCATCCTGCCAACTCCTGTCTTCTATATAGGAGGCTAATACAAGCCTTGGATGATAGGGGGTACCTGCCCCTTCCTTACTATTTTTTCCCCAACTACTAACCACCTATACACCTAGTGTCCTTCTATATCTCCATGCCATTCCCCCTGAGAATCTCCCTTGATGCCTGCCCTATTCTAAATGGGGGAAGGTAGCTTATAAAGCATATGGCAAGCTGGGGACAGAGCCCTGAAGAGTTTATCAGGCAGATAACACCCTAGTATAGGTAATTGGTGTGCATGGCTGTGCAGATAGTGCCCTCGTGTATACACCACATTACCATTAGCTGATTGCTGAAACAAATATTACTACTTTCTCTTCGCATTTTATATTATACGTGTTTGTTGGTATACATTGTTGAGGTTCATTCATTTGAGAAAGAACCCTTGGTTTAGTAATAACAGTTGTAGACTATACAGTCCATGGGTTTATTGTTATAACTTTTCTGTTTAACTCATTTTATTGCCAGGATCTACTTGTTATCTTTACTCTCCTGGTTGATTCACCATACTTCTTCTCTTTCAATACCTCCTACATCTCTCTCTCCAATAGTTTAACTTCTAATCTCTGGAGTGTGAGGGTGAGTACTGGATTCTGTTTTGGTAGTAGAAAGTAAGATGTTGCAGCATAACGGGGGGATCAAGTTTATATCCTGGAATGTAAAGGGCCTTAATCACCCCACTAAGCGCACAATGGTCCTTAAACATCTACATTCCTTGCAGGCAGATATTGAGCATATTCAAGAGATGTACCTCATTGCAAGAAAAGTAGGATGGCTTAAAATATCATGGGTAGGATTGGTATTAGCCAGTTCAGCAAAAAACAGATCTAAAGGTGTAGCGAAACTGGTTCTGAAATCGTGCCCCTGGATGGAGAACAAGGTAAATACCGACACTCAAGGCTGATGGCTAGTGGCTGGATTCTCCTACCCCGGGGGAAAGCAGTGCTGGCCAAAGTCTACGGTCCTAATAATGACACTCCAGATTACTTCCTAGACCTTAATCAAGTTATTGAAACACTCTCGGCAGATTACCCCAACGTGCCTATTATGATGGGGCAGATTTCAATTTAACCCTAGATATTTTTGTGGACAAATCCAAGCCTACCCCTAACTCACGTCCTAAAGCACTGCTGACTTTGCAGGATATGATGAAGGAATGGGGCATGGTAGACATATGGAGGAGAGATCACCCATCAGGAAGGGACTACTCCTCCTTCTCTACAGTGCGCTCAACCTACAGCAGAATAGACTTCTGGCTGGCTAACCCCTCTGTGGCTCAAAATATTGTGACCTGACAAATAGACAATATTATTATCTCAGATCATGCCCCAGTTTCCTGTGTTCTTGTACCTAAAGGACAAAGAGGATCAGGTACCAGGTGGCGATGTAATCCATTGTTAATACGGGATCCGCTTTTTCAGGATATGGTTAAAACAGCAGCCCAAGAGTACTTTTCCAATAATAAGACTGCAGACACCTCTGTGGCAATGAGATGGGAAGCCTTCAAAGTGGTTATACAGGGCCATATACTAGCCTTTACAGCCCATAAAAATAAGAAAAGGAAGGCTGATCTCACCCACCTCCAGACTGAACTGTCCACCCTAGAAGCTAAATTTAAGATTTCCACTACAGGGCATCCAGATCAGATGGCACTTCATGAAATAGTAGGCCTAAAATATCGCATAAATTCAATGCTTCAGCAACAGGCAGAATGGCTGATTATGAGAACTTAACATTCACACTGGGAAAAGGGGGATAAGGGAGGCAAACTGTTGTCCTTTCAGCTAAAGAAGCAGCAAGCTGCTTCGCGGATCCACGCCCTTAAGAACCACATAGGGGACATAGTTACCAGTCCTGAAAAAATCAATGAGTGTATGAAGCAGTATTACCAAGAACTGCATCAGCCACATTCGTCCTTAGAACAAACATGGCTAGAGGGGTGGGTGGAGGACTTTTTTGACACAGCTAACACTCCTCAAGCGACAGAGTCCATGAAAGCTGCATTGGACAAACCCTTCACTGAGACGGAATTGAAGTTAGCTTTGTCACAGCTGGCTAACGGTAAGTCCCCTGGACCAGACGGTATGACCACAGAGCTGTATCAGCTTCTGAGTACTGAAATCAGTGCTCCATTACTATCGATTCTCCAGGAAATGAACAGAACTGGTGTGTTGCCACCCACTATGAGAGAAGCGCTGATTACAGTGTTCCCAAAAAAATCAGATGATCCCCTAAACTGCGTTAATTTTCACCCTATCTCCCTTATCTCTGTGGATAATAAGATAGCGGCCAAGATGCTTGCAAACTGATTGGTGGATGTGCTACCCTCTATAGTACACCCAACTCAGGTTGAATTTACAAAAGGGAAAGCTACAGCAGATAACATCAGGCTGGTCCTTAATTTGAAATGGGTGGCGATGCATTGACCCACTCCTATGGCAGCCATGGCTGTAGACTTTTCAAAAGCTTTTGACTCGGTCGAATGGCCATATTTGCATGCAGTTCTAACAAAGTATGGTTTTGGCCCTTATTTCAGATGATGGATTAGAGTACTCTATAACCAACCCCTGGCCAAAATTTTAACGAACAAAGACATTTCCGGACCATTTTCTTTACATCGGGGCACACGGCATGGATGCCCACTTCCCCCTTATTATTTCTGGTGGCATTAGATCCCCTTATACGAAAGATACACCACACCAGAGAGGTTCAAGGCATACAGGTGGGGGAGTGCTCCTGCCTTGCTGCGGCATACGCAGATGATCTACTCCTTATACTTACATGCCCTTGGGAAGCCCTCACCCCAGTCTTAAAGATTTTAGACACCTATGCCCAGTTATCGGGATTGTGTATCAACACCAGTAAAACCGAAGTCACACCCCTAAATGTGACCTGTTCTGAGGACTGTATACGTGGTCTCGGTCTGGCTTGTGCTCCCAATAACTTATCCTACTTGGGGATTCAAATACCATTTGATTGGAAGCAGATCGAATCTAGGAACTTTTCCCCCCTTATTGCTCAACTATCGACTGAAATATCCAGATGGCGTTGTCTAAATATATCTCTCCTAGGCAAAGTGGTGGTGATTCTTATGCTTTTCATCCCCAGGGTCACGTACCTCTTCAATAATTTGCCCATTCCTCTTTCAGATATGGTTTTTCACATTCTAGAACAACTAGTCACGTGATACCTCTGGGAGGGTAAGAGGACTGCCAGCAACTTGAGAGCGCATTGGACTAGAGGTGGCCTTGGACTTCCATGGCTACAGGGCTACCAATGGTCCTTTCTTTCAGCTCAAACCACCAGATGATTTTTTTCCCACTTCTTCCCCACCAGCTCTATGGGTGCAACTGGAAACCCAGCTGGCACAAGGGATCCCCCTCAGCTTATTTCTGACAAGGGTACCATTATCCCCTAATAGGCTCACGCCTGTAATGGCAGAAACTAGGAAAGCTTGGTTTCGGCTGTTGGTAGCTGCCAAGACCAAGAAGCAAGAGTGTGCAATACCCCTTAGATATCTGGCATTGTGGCATAACAGACTCCTGCAAGTGGATCACAAACCCATTTATTGGTCAACTTGGGATAAAAAAGGGATACATATAGTTCAATACATGTATTTACCTGGTTCTAATACACTTATGTCATTTGAACAGTTCAAGAGTCGCTATTCGCTCCCGATCCAAGACTTTTGGAAATACCTACAGCTGCGTAAGGCGATGCAATCCCTTTATGGAACATACACTGTAGATCAGAAATGGCTTTGGTTATCCACACTGCATTTGAAGAGCTCTTTCCGAGGTTTAGTAGGTAAATTTTATAACACATGGTGAGAAGCACAGCCAGACCACACAGCATCCTAAAGGATGGCATGGAGCCGGGAACTGCAAGGTTCCATTGCACCTCAGACCTGGTCTTGGTGTCTCCACCTGGCACACATGACATATAAAGAGGCTAAGAGTCAATTAATTCAACTCAAAATCCTCCTACGGTGGTATCACACTCTGGCCATCCTACATAAATGGGGTATTCTCTCAAACGCGGCCTGCTGGAGATGCCAAGGCTGTCCAGCAACTATCCTACACATCCTTTGGGAATGTCCGATGTTAGCTCCTTTCTGGTGTGCAGTGATGATGGACTGTTCTGGAGTATTAGGACAACCAGTGGACCTTAGCGATCCCATGCTGCTCTTAGGGGACAATAAACCCCTGCAGCAGCTTGAGCCACAACACAGGCATTGGACCCTGTTAGCATTATTGGAGGCTAAGAGACTCCTCTTGATGTATTGGAAGCAACCCCATCCCCCGAATGCTGCGCTCTGGCAGTCTGCCTTGGCGTGTCTTGCTACTTTTTCACGTATGCTAGTAAGAGACAGCTGACATTATGTTATAAACAATGGGGAGCATATCTAAACTCATCACTCTTAAAGCACCACTACCTCAGCCGGGAAATCCCCCTCTTCCCCTCTAAAAACTGACTGACTCTGGAGTGAATAATTCTAGACATGGGCTAGCAGAGCTATGAACTCTAGGATCTGCATTGCTTGGTGCTGCCTATAACAGAATAGGATCCTCACCCTGGTATCTTTTAAATATAATCTCTCCTTTACTATCTGGGCTTTTTTATGTACCTAAGAAATATGGAATTTTAATCTGGTAGGTATCGATGTTGGGGATAGATATGGTGAATGTTTATTTCTTATTAATCTTTATCATCTGTTGGAACCCTACTTTTGCACACATTCTGCATGTAAATGATGCTACCAAAGGATGGCAATATTGTTATATACATGTATTCTGTAATGTGTGCATGTAAGTGGAACAGCTCTTTTACAATAATAAAAATTATTCTATGATAAAAAAAAAATATCTGCTTCTCTCACTCTTCCCTGTCTGCCTTTATCCTTGGCCAAGTTCCACCCCTCCCATGAAGCATGCCAGTTAACTACCCTTCCCTGTCGTTATGTTACTAAACTGGTATCCCACAGCTATCTGTCCTTAACTTTGGCCAAGTTCCACCCTCTTCCCTGAATTATGACAGGAACGATTCCTTCCCCTTCAGTATCTCCCTAATCTGATACCCCTCATACTGCCTTTCTCGCCCCTTTAGGCAAACAGGCTGGCTGTACCAACCAATAAGCCTATCTGTTGTAAAGCTCCATATGGTCATATTTTGTTGTACCTATGCTGATTTTGCTCCTTTGTATACTATTGCAATTTGTTCTACCTTGCTACTGTACTGTATATACTGTATATTTGTTCCCTCTCTGTATAATATTGCACTATGTCTACCATGTTACTGTACTGTAAAATGATTTTTTCATGACCAGGTCCACCTTGCAAATGAGCCTTGCTTAATGGTGCCTGCCTGGATAAATAAAGATTCTGATTGATTGATTGATTGATTGATTGATATGACTTTTACTGTCTTGCGTCTGATTGTCTCTAGCAGGCTAGCCCAATAAAACAGTCTAAGGCTCCACGAGATGGTTCTCCAACAGAAAAGCCTCAGTAACAGGATGACTACCCAACATTGCTGAGGTGCAAATCAGGTGATAAATTCAGCCATTTACACTTGTAAAAAAATAAAGGAAAAGTTAACACAATGGAGAACCGTTTTGTGGCTGCCTGCAGCAGTGACAGGTAAAAATTTATACTGGAACAGCAGAACCAGAATACCAGCAGAAAAATAGTAAGAAATCTACATATATTTGTACCAGTTATTATAAAAAATAAAACATTATAGGTGTGTGATCTGAATTTATTTTACACATCCTCAGTGTGTGATAATATAGAAACCTCTTGAGCTTCGCTTTCGAGGTTTCTGTATTATCACTCACCTTGGGTGTGTAAAAAAACTTCATATCACACACCTAGATGTGCATTATTCTCTTTATATTTTTAAGCACTTAACTCCATAAAATAAATTAAGGAGTCAGTGCATGAATGCATCTTTCACAATGTTATTTTTAAACTGAAGATGAAAACAGGTAAAATAAAAAAAAAATGTTAGCTAGTGGATATGTTAGTCTGAGCTTCAGAGGTATAACGCAGGCACCTTTCCAGCTAGGTTTGATTATAATTACCAAGTAATATGATTGTCTCTGATTTTGCATTTTAGTTATACATTTTTCATCCAAGTGGTTTCTGCATCTTCCATTTGACAAAATGCTACAGTATATACTGTAGGTGAATTTTATTTAAATGTGATTCCTATTTCAACCGAATTGCAAACTGTTTTGTACTGCAGCATCAAACTGTTGAAGTTTACAGTTTATTTGATATGTTTGGTTTCTGCTGCCAATATATTTCTTAGTCTCTCAGATGCTGGAGTGTTTGAAATATAATATGATTAAATCAAAATTTTGTTTCCAAATGGTTTCATTATCACATCTCCTTCTTGGAAAGGTATCTTTTTGTCTCCTATTTATTCTCAAGATTGTTTTCACATATTCAGCTGAGTTTTCTATTGCATCATTTCCAGTCATCTCTCTGACTAATGAAATGCTTCCACCCTACAGCCATGATTATAATCATATACTTCTCTCCAGCCAGTTTGATGAGTTGAATGTAGCCATTGCTCTGTTTTACTTGGCCTTTGTGTGTGTGTGTGTGTGTGCGTGCGCACACACAGCTGTAGTGCTTTCAGAATTAGGGTTGCATGTTTTATAATTTGACATCAGAGGAGTAAATATTTACTTCAAAGTTCTTTCAGTTGCTTTTTCTTGCAAAATGTCCATGATTTTTGTTATTCTTGTCTTGGTCTGCTTCATCTTTTGCAATGATATATTTGAATTGATTTCTTATGCTGGCATTACATCCTTACAGTGCTGACAATGGAAACAAATCACTGGGGGACAATACTACCTTTGATGGAGGTAGGACTGGAATTACTTGATTGAGGCCTGGGAATACATTTCCTCATTACATGTTTCATTTTTGACTTTAATTAGTTTTATTCTTTAGTTTTATTATGCCTTTAGGATACATTATACACAAGATCAGTCATTCCCCCATTTTGCTCCTCAAACTAAATCAGGCTTTAAAATTCAGTACTGGAACTGAGTCCCCCATTTCCACACACTGCTTTTTATCTCCTGCTCTGGTGCCACATTATTGTCCTGAGTGACATTGATGTTTAAAGATGCATCTAGCTCCAGCCTGTCTTGCATGCTAAGATATTTCTGCCTCTTAAAACTTCTCTCCAATTGGACCAACTGATGGTCAGTGAAGGCAGTACAAGTTTTGTGAAGCTTCTTTAGTCATACTGGAGCACTGTCTCAGTTGCTATTGATTTCTCTGTCCACTCTTCTTTACTGTATAAGATGAAATTCAGTGCAAGAAAGGGTGAGGGAAGGAAAGAAGGAAGGAAGGAAGAAAGGAAGGAAGGAAGGAAGAAAGGAAGGAAGGAAGGAAGGAAGGAAGGAAGGAAGGAAGGACTTAGGATACAGTGCAGGTTAACTGAAAAATAATATAATAAACAACTGACAACAGTAATCAAAACTTGTAGCATTAAAAATTACTCATATTTTTCCTTTCCTGTTATTATACTATTGATTCTTACATCTATTAATGGGAAACTAATCTCCTTGAAAGGCTACATCATGAGATACTCAGAGGAGAAGGAAGACTTACAAGTTTGCATCATTACCCTTGTCCTGCAGAAAAAGAAGATTTCAGTAGTATTTTTTAAAATGAACTTTAAGATAATAGTGAAATGTCACAAAGAACTTAACTGTATTCATGACTGCAATAACAAATTAAAAATGTAGTCGGTTATGCTAGAATAGATTCATTCATTAGAATAATCTGAAAGACAAAGAACTTCTGTGCGCAAACACTGAGGCAAGGGTTACCCCAAAAGGCATTTGGCTGGGAAGCCAAGTTTCAAGAAAATACAAAATCACACATGCCCACACAATGCAAAGCATCATGGGCTGCATATGCAAATCACCACAGAATGTTATATTGGTTCAGCTTTAAGCAGCTTTAAGCAGAACTGCATGGTGCCGAAACACCTCTCACACAGTTTGCAAAGGGTGCTAACAGATAACATAGACACGTGTTTCATCCTCTGGTTCACATTTTCAGTGTCCATTGGCTGGTAAGTAAATAAATACATCTTTTCCAGAGGCACATAAAAACTACATTCTGTATAACAGGTCATATTACAGACACATATCTTTGTTATTTTTCTTGAACTGTATGTGAACAATTTAGTGTAATGCTATGTAAAAAATGAAACAACAATGAGAAATAAGTGCATTTTTGGAATGCATAAATATGTCTGAGTGTTGGAACTGAGGCCATTTGCTGGCTGTCTCAATAGGATAGATAGATAGATAGATAGATAGATAGATAGATAGATAGATAGATAGATAGATAGATCGAGTATGGCATACATAGAGGATACTGGATGGGCACAAGTTTACAACAATACTGTGTTTCTTTTGAGGGGTTGTCATGACAACCTAGTGAACCTTGAGAGTGCGGCTCAAGAGGTTTACCGTTGGCATGACAAACTTGAGAAGGGAACACTGAATTGTTGTTAGTTGGTGCCCATCCATTTTCTTTTACAGTGAATGGGCACTAGTTAAACAAAATTTGTCCTTACTTTTCTATTTTTTTTTTGTTTTGCCCCACTCTACTTCAGGGCCAGTTCTCACTGCCACGGCCATTCATCCATCGGGAAGTTCAAGAGACACGCATGTGCAAAGACATTCATGTTGTTATGCTATCACTGTGATGTACTCAAGAAGGTATAACAACATCTTGATGTCACAATGATAGCAAAGCAAAGATAGGAATTCATTCAATTCCATCCTTAATAAAATTCTCCCATACATTATAAGGAAATAACCCCATTGAGGGGGTTAGCCAGGAGCATAAGGTTGATATCCTCAAAGGGTTTATTTCCTTGTACACCACACCTACCCCTCTTTTATTTGGTATAATACATTTGGATGGTTACTGTTAGCATGACCACAATTGCGTATACAGGGAAATGGTATATATGGAAAAAAAAAATGTTAACCACATCTATGGGTAAAAGCCCCATCCAGGTAGTCTATCTATCTATCTATCTATCTATCTATCTATCTATCTATCTATCTATCTATCTATCTGTCTGTCTGTCTGTCTGTCTGTCTGTCTGTTTGTCTGTCTGTCTGTCTGTCTATGGTGGAACCCCGCGTATTACAGACACCTCAGATGCATGTGTGTTTTGTCCAGTACAGGAGGTCTCTGCAATAATGTGGTTACAAGGTTGACTGTTCAAATCATAGTCTCCTGTGCTCCAGTGCTGCTCAGTTTTGCCCTCACACTAAAACTGTACTAGGACAGGATGAAACAGTTTTACTGGCTTTTGTATCCACTCACATATCCTGAAGTGTTGTGCAGTATAGGGTAAGAGGTTTCTATCTGCGTTGGCTACTGGGGCTGTTGCCAAAACACTTAGGTGAGGAGTGAGTTAAGCACCATTTAATTTCCTTTTCAGCTCTGTTCCTCACTCTGCTCAGGGATTGTTGTGAAACCATGGCTGCTGACAAAAAACATAGGAGAGGAGTGAGTTGAGTGTGTTTTACTTTACTTTTTGGCACATTGGCAAGGTTGAGTGCTGAGTGGGTACAGGAAACTGACACCAGCATTTTCCTGTTGAATGCACATCAAAAACAGAGTACAAGCTGCAGTGGTGCCCAGTAGTCAGTGTGGAGCCTTGGGGGGGTCAGCCTTCATCCGGTGACTGGAGGGGTTTCCACATTTTCTCCCTGAGCCCGCACAAAGTGCAATGACGCATTGTCTACACTATTCCTCAGTGGCAGCAGATCCGGTGTCCCAATGGACAGGAAACCTTCCCTTGACATCCCACTTAGCTGCCACCTAGGGTCGCCCCATGAAGAAAAGTCGTCCCCAGGATGCTCAACCTTCCTTTTCTGGCCAACCCCCAAGCAACCTTCACTCCTTTCTGAACCCACGTTGCCAGCATGACAGGAAGTGAGGCACCCAGCAACTCAGCTCTCCTTGCCACCAGGAAGGTCAACCCCATGAATTCTTGACATCCATTGCTGCATTTCCATAGGTGGGTGGATTCTTGACTTCTAAAATCTAAAATCTAAATCTTTGCTGGGATAAATTTATTCACTAGTAGTGGGAGACGATCTCGATGGGCAATTCGCATGCTTTTGTCTTTTTCACCTAGTAAGCCTAGAGGGTCCTACGTACCTCCATTTATTCACACAGGTCCTGAAGGGACATTTGTAAATGAGGATATGATTCCACTGTCTCAAAAAGAAAGGATATTCTTTGCAAAAAACTGTATTAATGCACCAATTAGAGTTTACCTTAAACAGATACTGGAGCCAAAACAGGCAGACAGGAGAATAACACAAATTTTAAGAAGCAGTCATTTGTAACTTTTTTTATTTCTGAAGTATTTTTCTTTTTTCCTTTGCTCATTAAAAAGTCTTCTGTGTGAAAATATTGTGCTGGATGTGTGGAACAGATCTTAGCTTGGCAGCTGACATATCTGCTCCCTCCCCCCCCCAAAAAATATCATCAGCATTGTGATCTCACTGACAATGACATCACAGGTGACTGACCTGGTAGCCAGTGAGTGACTGTTTCTAAGCAGCTGTGATGTCGTGGGCAGTGGTGGTCACAAGCTTAATGATGTCATGGTGGGACAGAGCTAGATATGTCAGCTACTTGGCTGAGTGTTGTCCCACGCATCGCACCTACTAACTTAGGGTAATAGGCTGAAGGAGCTGGTCAGGGATAAGTTAATAGGGGTGATGTTAGTAGGGGTGGATAACATTGATGAGTAGAAGAGAGATGGGGGCAATTAAGGAGGCTATTATCAGAGTATTATAGGGTCATGGTAGCGCCCCTATAGTTATGATTGAGTAGGCTATTTAATGTTAAATCCCACATTTTTGCACCTTAATAACTTTGGCGTCACTTCACAAATTAGTCCAGTATTTGTCATTTGTGGTCATGCTGCCAGAGTGTCAAGATGTGAAACGTTTTGTGATGGCATCTTGTTTAGTTTTCGAGATACCGTACGAAAGTGCCAAAAAACAGAAAACAAACAAAAAACAAACAAACAAACAAAAAACAAACACATTTAGGTTCCCTATACTTAACATTGAGTATTTTTTGCTCTCACAGCCTAGATGGTGTGGGAATTTTTCATGAAATTTTCAGGTTGAAGGGGGCCATGTCAAGGGCATACCTTTGGAAGGTTTCATGAAAAATATTATATGGTTCTAGAGTTATAATGACTTTACTGTTAACGTCACAATGTGAACGAATAAAAAAAGGTTGCAATTGCTTATTTTCATTATTTCCTGTGTGAACAGCAAAGAAAAAACAATTGTGACTGCTTACTTTCAGTATTTACCTCTGGTGCTCACAGAAATACCAATCATGTTGGCTGCCATTTTCTTCCTCATTTTAAACTCAGAAACATTAAAATGTACAAAAATAAAAAAAAATAAAAAAAAAGCAAACACTTGAATTTAGCTAAACCGGACCTAACTAGGTTCTGCTGTTTTTTTTTCCTTAAAGTACTCTAAAATACCTTTTCTGACCACCTCAAAATCCAGGGTACCCAGATTAGCGTGAGGAGCCATTCACTCATGTTTTCTGTATGACAACAGCAGGACTTTCTTGATATTTGCAGCCACATCTGGAACTCATGATGTGGGCAGCAGTGACAGGAGTGAGTCGCCAATTCACTCTTCTGTTTGTCAGCCTCTGTGTTAGTATTTCTCTGTGTGTGTCTGTCTGTGTCCATCTGCCTGTCTGTCTGTCAGTCCATCTGTCTGTCTGTCTGTCTACCTATTTATCTGTCTGTCTATCTATCTATCTATCTATCTATCTATCTATCTATCTATCTAGCAGACTGGGGATCCCATGTCATGTATTGCTTCTTTCTCCCCCCTTCCCTCCAGGTTGCCCACCTCCTGTTTACAGATTTTTTTAAATTATAAGTGGACTGGGGTGCCCACCTCCGAGACCACTTCTTGGGACCCCCTCTGTTCCAGGTCACCCATGCATGCCCAATCTCCAGAGTCAGAGTAAGCTGAAATAAAGAAAACTATCCCTTGATGTTTTTTTTATAATCCTTGTAAAGAAAGGAAACAATCCCTCACCATTCTGACCCACCAACCCCGACCTCCCACTCAGCACCCACCACCCAATATCCCCCTACACACACCCTCACTCACCTGAACATGCCCCATGGCAATGATCCACTTTCCAATCCAAGACATGACTGGCTGCTGGAACCACCAACTGCAATATGAGAAACTAAGGTAAGTGAGGTTCAATGTACTTCAAAGGAGTTTTGAACTTCGATGCATAATTTTGTCATTTTGCATATTTTGACCCCACATTTTCAACATGCCTTTTGTGGGACCTCACATCATGACCAATGGCAGTAGAAGTTGTAAATCAGGTCTGGTACGTGATTCCGTGATCACTTGGCAAAATCTCTTACAGGCAAGATTTGACATTTTTCACTGCCTTTGTTCATGAGGTGGGGTCATAAGAATACTATGTTGAAATCTGGGGTCAAAGTACATAAAATAGTAAAGTTATGTGTGTACATTGGCATTTTTCTACACCTACTCATAACTTTTGCAGTTTTGAATATTTTTACCTCAAATTTTCATCTTAGCCATTTTTTCACACCACCCCATGAACATGACAGCTGTAATTTTTCAACTCCTGGCCCACAAGTATTTTCACACCTGAGATGCAGAATGACATTTCAGTGGCATGGAATGACATTTTGACTAGGATCTGAACATTTTCACTTAACAGGTTCATGAGGTGGGGTAATAAGAAGGCTATGTTGGAAAGTTGGTGTACAAATATTATAAAATACTCAGGTTATGACTGAACATTCCAGTATTTTAATATTCACTCATAAGTTTAAGCTTCAGTAATTTGAGTGCAAACATTCAACATACCCATTTTGCACACCACCTCTTAAACATGACAGGTGTGATGTCTTAAATCCTGGAGGAAATGTGCTTTTGCACTTGTGGTGTGAAATGATGTTTTGACCAATATGCTATAAATGATACATGCCATGTTTATAAGGCTAGTCATAAAATGACTATCTTGAAAATTTAGGGTCAAAATAAAAAAAAAAAGAGTGAATGTGTGAAGAGTGAATGTGTAAATAGTGAGCACATGAAGAGTGACTGTGTACTGAATGTGTGAAGAGTGAATGTGTGAAGAGAGAATGTACAACACCCTGCATTTCTGTAGGTGGGCAGAGTTTTGTGACAGTGCACAGTCCAAAGGGCCTGAACATCTGCACCTATTTATGCAGGTCCCAAAGGGACCTGCATGAATGAGGATATGATTACACTATCTCACAAAGAGATAACATTTCTTTGCAAAAACCTTGTTAATGCACCAGTTAGGGTAACTTAATGCAACAAAATTATGGAAATGTGGCATTAGGGTTTCCTGACCCTAACTGCCAACCCCCCACCCCCAAGCAGAAAAAGGAAAATATATTAGGGTTTTGGGTCTCTGGAGTCTTGGTGTTGTAATGCTTATCCCTCCCCCCAGGCCATAGCCCCTAGTCTGCAGCACAAGTTATATGTCCAAGACAGTTCTTCATAGTGATACACTCTTGAAAGGTAGAGAAGTGTCTGTTACCACATGTTGTCAACACAGTTTGTTGCAGCTTTCTTGACAAAGGGCCCTGCAGGCCCTACGTGAAGAAAGGAGATCATGTGTGATATTGTTTGCTCTGAGAATGGGGTGAGCATTAGGGCTGACAACTCTAGGAAAGACCCAACCACTTATTCACCAAGACTCCAGAGACTCCAATCTCTAATATTTTTTTTTCCCTTTGATGCTTTTGGGGTGGGCGTTTGGAGTCAGGGTTGGAAATCCTAATGTCACAGTTCCCTGTTTTTGTGGCATTAAGTTACCATAACTGGTGCATTAAAAAGTTTTTTTGCAAAGAATCTAATGTATGCATGAGAACAGTAAACAATAAGAAAAGGTTCAAAAGACCACTATGGCTGTCGGTAAGGATCCAGGAGCAATGAAAGCCAAAAAAAAGGCATTTTTCAAATTTAAAGACAATAGAAACATAGAAACATAGACTTTGACGGCAGATAAGGACCGCTAGGCCCATCTAGTCTGCCCATTTCCCTACCTACAGGATAGGCCGCAGATCCTAGTTAACCAACAGCCTATATCTTCCTGCCCCCCACAAGAATTGCCTTATGTCTGTCCCATGCATTCTTGAATTCTCCCACAGTATTAGGCCCCACAACTTCCTCAGGAAGGCTGTTCCATGCATCCACTACCCTGTCTGTGAAATAATACTTCCTCACATTGCCCCTGAACCGCCCTCCTTCTATCTTTAAATTGTGTCCCCTTGTTCTTGCAAGTCTCTTTTCTGAAAGATGTTACCCTCTTGGACTTTGTTGATTCCCTTGAGGTACTTGAAAGTTTCTATCATGTCCCCTCTCCTTCTTTCCTCAAGGTTATACATATTAAGCTCCTTTAGTCTCTCCTCATACGGCTTCTCTTGCAGACCCTGCACCATTTTAGTTGCCCTCCTCTGACTGCCTCTATCCTGTCTATGTCCTTATGGAGATGGGGTCTCCAGAACTGGACACAGTATTCCAGATGGGGTCTCACCAACTGTCTGTACAGAGGGATAACAACTTCCTGTTTTCTGCTGCTGATGCCCTCCTATACATCCCAGTATACCCCGGCCCTCCCTACTGCCTTCTCACATTGCTTGCTAACCTTAAGGTCATATGATATGATTACCCCAGGTCCCTTTCCTGTTTTGTTGTTGTTGCTACCTCCCCACCCATTGTGTATTCTTCCCTGGGTTCTTGTTTCTCAGGTGCATTATTTTGCACTTTTTTGCATTGAATCCTAGCTGCCATACATCTGACCATTCCTCCAACCTTGCCAAGTCCCTTTCCATCCTTTCCACACCTCCTTGTGTATCAACCCTGTTGCAGATCTTTGTGTCATCTGCAAAAAGGCATACTTTTCCTTCCATTTCCTCTGCAATGTCACTGATGAAGACATTAAAAAGGACTGGACCCTATACTGAACCCTGCGGTACCCCACTAGTAACCGCCCTTTCTTCAGAGTGGACTCCATTTACAATTACCTTCTGTGTCCTGTTGTCCAGCCAATGTTTTACCCAGGCTACCACCCTGGGACCCACTCCCAGGCTGGTTAATTTGACTATCAATCTTTTGTGTGGGACTGTGTCAAATGCCTTGCTAAAGTCTAGGTAGGCCATGTCCATAGCCTCTCCCTGGTCTACTACTTTGGTCACCCAGTCAAAGAAATCTATTAAATTCATCTGACATGACCTTCCCGCTGTGAACCCATGCTGCCTTGGGTCCTGTGCTCCTCTGACCTCTAGGTACTCAACTATTCTTTCCTTCAGAAGTGACTCCATCCCTTTCCCTACCACAGAGGTCAGACAAGCATGAGGAAGAAGAATGGGAAGAAATCTTACTGAAAAATAGGGAGGCAAAAAAGGTTTGCAGCAGGATCTATGAAGGCTGGAGACCTGGTCAGATGCCTGGCAACTGGGGGTCAATGCCAAAGGGTGCTGCATTTTGAGGCAAAAAATCCTAGGAGGAGCTACCAGCTGGGGGGAGTGCAGTCAGCCTTGACTGAGGAGGAGAAGGATCTGAGGGTGCTCATTATGGAGACAATGAACAACTCAGCACAATGTAGAAAGGCGGCTGCAAAGGCCAACAGAATACTGGGTTGTATTGCCAGGGGTATATCCTCAAGGAGGGGGGAGGTGATTCTACTATTGTATAGATCACTGGTTAGGCCACACCTGGAGTACTGCATGCAGTACTGGCACCCATACCTGAAGAGGGACATTATGTTACTGGAAGGGGTGCAGTGCAGGGCAACAAAGATGATCTATGGTCTGGGGGCTTAACATATGAGAGTAGGCTGAGGGAATTGAACATGTACTCACTGAGTGAAAGGGGAGACATGATTGAAACCTTCAAGTTCATGAAGGGAATTAACAAGACTTGTACAGAGGGGATTTTCAAACTGAGGGAGGGGAGGGACACTTCAGGCCATGATATGTGATTGGAGGGGGGGGAGGTTCAGGAGGGAGATGAGAAGGTACTTTTTTATGGAGAGGGTAGTGGCTGGGTGGAATGCATTACTGGCAGAAGTGGTATCCAGTAGAACAGTGGGCGGCTTCAAAAGGGGCTGGGATGGGGCAAGAGGGAGGGTCACAGGAGGGCTACACAATCGTGCAGACTTGATAGACTATAAGGCATTTTTCTGCTCCCAATTTTCATATGTTCATATTGGGAGAGGTATAGCAGGAAGTACTATATCCTTGTTGAGACCACACCTGGAATTCTGCACCCAGTTCTGGGATCCTCACCTCAAGAAGGATAGTGATATGCTTGAGACGATGCAGTACAGGGTAACAAACATTATTCAGGGCCAGCAGGTAATGTCCTTTGAGGAGTGGCTGAAGACACTGAAAATGTACTTGATGGAGACCAGAAGGAGGCAGGGAGCTATGACAGATTTTCAAATTCCTAAAAGGAATTAACAGGCTGAACTGCAGGGAACTATTTAACTTTAGTACCAGTGCGATCATGTGGACGTGAGCAGAAGCTAACAGGAGGGAGGTTCAGGAGAAACAAGAGAAAATACTATATTATAGAAAGGATGGTGGAGCCATGGAACAGGCTGCCAGATGAGGTAGTGGGTGCAAATCCATTAATGTTTAAAAGTATGGCTGGGATAGAATGAAGGATATAGTGGTTGCCTGGAGCATCAGAAGCAAGGAGAAGAATGGGGGGTGGGTGGGAAGAGCTAGGACCATGGAGGAACAGTATGACCCAGGGCTAAATAGGGAAGATGGGCAGACTGGACAGCCCTTTGGTCTTTTTTGTGCCATCCTTGTCTATGTTTCTAAACAATCTTCTAATAAACCAAAAAAACTAAAGTACTTAAGATTTTATAGTCCTTGTGTGACTGTTTTAAAAGTAATATTAGTTTTAGGCAGCACACAAGCTCTTTAATACACAAAAGTAGGGAAATATGGTATTAGATTTGCACACCCTAACTCTCCATTCCCACTCCCCAAGCAGCAAAAGGACAAGACCACACAAGCAACCACAGACAGCCATCATCAGGTAAGACAAACAACATACAACATTTTCTAGTTGACACAAATGCAGTTGCACTGATATGCTATCTTTCGGATTTGTATCTGCAGCTGCATAAGCACAGGCCTTACAGGAGTCCGTACTTTTGCAGCTACACCTGTGTGTGTATGCCGTTCTTCATGCATGAATGTGTGTGGCTATAGAAGCACAGACCCCAAGGGGGCTTGCACTTCTACAGACCGAAGGCCTCATGGGGCCAGTGGCTCTGCAGCCAGAGGTAGTCATGCACTGTATACAAGGTATCTTGCAAGACAGCATGATCCATTAGTGCATGGTTTTCTATATGTAACTGTGTAAAAGAAAAACTGCTACATCCTTGAACTGTTTCTTGATTCACTGCTGAAACCATGATACCCTCATTGCAAGAGTACTTCCAGCTGCATAACTGCAGGCTACATAAGAGCCTGCCCTTCTGGAGTCAGATACTGGTGTATATGTCTTACACATGTGGCTGAAGCAGCACAGGCCCTTTAGGGGCCTTCACTTCTGCAGACAGAAGTACCGTTGCAATTGTGGTATCATGGATTTTGTGGCATCTGTGCTTCTACAGCCAGAGGTCAGTGTGCATGTCTTACACCTGTGGCTACAGAAGCACAATACTATCAAGTGTGTGTATGTTTTGAAATGTGCATGAGTATCTAAGGCAACAGAAGTGTAGGCCTCATAGGGGCCTGTACCTCTTCAGAAAAAATAACTCTTGTAATTTAGATATTGTGGATCTGTATATGTGGCTGCAGGAGCCTGTGCTTCTACACACAGAAGTAGTGTTATGATTTGAGTATCGTGGATTTCTATCTGCAGCGACAAGTGATTGTATATATTTGTAGTGTGCATGCCACTGATACAAATCCATGAAGGTAGCACATTAGTGTTACTGTATTTGTTTCATCTGAAAAGAGTTTTATGTTTTTTTTTTGCTTGTTTTTCACCTGATGATGGCTGTCTGCAGCTGCTTGTGTGGTCTTGTCCTTTTACTGCTTGAGAGTGGGGGTGGGGAGTTAGGTTTGAAAACCCTAACGCCACAGTTCCCTACTTGTGTGCTGTTAAGTTGAACCACAACTAGTGGATTAATGCATTTTTTTTGCAAACAAAATATAAATATACATTCTTCACAAAAAACTGCATTAATACAAAATCAATAGATCTTGTCCTCCAGACCACGTATGTAAAAATTCATGCAATTCTGTTAGAAAGGGGTGAAGCTATTAAGGTGCAAAGTTAGGGGTGTAACATTAAACACCCTACTCAACCCTAACTATAGGGGCATTACTCTGCCCCTATAAAATATATTATATATACAATTTGGAGTGGTGGTAGGGAGTTAGAGAAAGTGGTTTTCAGGGAAAGACATTTACTTTTCAGGTGCACTGTATCTCAATGAAAACCTGTTTTTCACATTCATTCTCATTTTTCACATTCTCATGCATCATGATTCTACAGTATGTGAAGAATTACTTAAAAAAACACTAGTAATTAAAGGCTAACCATCTATTATATAGTATTTCACAACAAGGCATCTTACTTTATAGTGCATAATGGCAAAGTCAGTAACTTACTGTGATTTATTTTGGTCGCTTTATTACATATTTAGTAACTATAATTACTTCATCCTATATCTTTTTACTTGGTTTATAACAGTCTTGCAGATTTTTCTTTAAATCCATTTCTGTTTCAGACTTGCCCTTTATTGATTATATACTCTGAAAGCCAGAATAGACATTAGGGCCCTGGACACACTACAGAACTGTTTTTGAAAACCGTTTTTAAAACCAGTTTAGCTAAACCATTTCAGTGCAGCCACACTACCCAGTAACCATTTTTGATAACAGTTTAGTGTGGCCACACTGCTAGTGTTAAATCTGTTCTCCTTGTAACTATTTTTTGTTATGTCCAACACACAGAACTGTGCTTGTCTGGACACACTGCAGCTAGAACTGTTTTAGTTAAACCATTATAGCTTAAAACGTTTTTACTCCTGGACAGACCTCTGAGTAAAACTATGCTAGCTCCAAAACATTTTTAAAAATGGTTTTAAGACTAGGTATCTAGCAGGGTTTAAAAACACTTTTGTTAAAACGTTTTAAGGAGCTTGTAGTCTGTCTGCAAACAGTGCTAGGGGGATTTAAACCATTTTAAGGCACTTGAACCATTTTAAGTTCCCCAGTGTGTCCAGGGCCTAAAGGTGAAATTAATGGATATGAAGTCATGAGAGTAGTTGTTATGATGCATGAGACATCACAGAGTGTCTTCAACCACCACAGAAGTGCTGTTATCCAACCACAAAGCACACCTGGAATATGTTATTACTTTCTAACATATCCCAGCATTGGCATGACACCACGGCTGCAAATATTATGCGTGACAAAATACATTTGTTTCACAATAAGTCATTAAACCCTCTGTTTTCCCCCAAACCACCATTGTTTACCTGTTTCCTCTCTCTACCTCCTTCTTTATATTATTTTCTCTGCTTTCCACATCCTGTTTTTTTCTATCTTTACTACATTCAATAGATGGAATGTTTACTATTGATGGAATACAAGAATTCAAATCTCTGCCAGATTCTACTGGCAGAATGTACACACCCACAATCTCACAACAGAAAGCTTCAGATGGATCCAGGACTCCTGTTTTGTTTGTAGTATGTTAAACAGCAGAGATTTCCCTGGTAAGCAAGAGAGGAAAGGAGGGTGAATTTGCATGGCCAGCAAAGAAGCACCTGAAACTAAAACTGTAAATACTCTAGTACTTCATTGTTTAGTTTGTGTCTATGTGAGTAAGAAGAGAATTGTAAGGGCAAGTAACATTTAATTATTAGTTTTTTTTTAATTGATGGCAGCCATATTTGTGATGGCAATCAGGAATGTGTGGCTATTATTGATTTTATTGTGGTGAGATTGCTGCATCTTAATGCAGTGTTGTTGTGCTGAGATAACAGTACAGGTAAAGATGTCCCTCAGTCAGTCTGGTTTCTGGATTTTTCAGACCCATTTCATAATAACTGATAACAGTACTACGGCCATGCACATCAAGTTTATTTTTATTTTTATGTTATTTTGTTTTTTTATTTTACAATTTTTGGCCATCAAAAACACACTAAACTGCTGCTTAATTCCAGACACATCCTTGAAGCACAGGGAAGTTAAGTGACTTGCTCATGGTCACACAGTATACAGGTGGTGACTGTGGGATTTAAACCCAGTTCTCCAGGTTTGCAGATCACTGCTCTTAACCTCTACACTATACTGCCTCTCCGTGTTGTAAAGTTCTGCTAGGTTGTGCCAGGTCAGAATGGGAAACTTGGAACCAGAACTCGAGCAAAAAAAATATAAAAAATGCATATAGCAAAAATCCATGGTTGAAGCTGGACCATTGGTACAGTGGTAGTGCTACTGCTTGTGATGCTGGTGACCTGGGTTAGGAAACATGCCTGGGTCATTGGGGGCCAGCCCAGTGGTGGAGGACTGAGAGTTAAAAAGGATGCTCTCCTCCTTTGTGGTGGGGGATTGTTGACTTAGATGCACTTCTGCCACCTAGGTGACCACAGCTGGTAGTACACATGGATTGATAGTGACTGGGAAAGGAAGATGACAGTGATGGGGTCCACATACTCTGCATGAAAGAATACTGCTTGCCTCAGAAGAGTGTGTTAGGCTCAGAGGGAAGAGCACAGGGGTGAAAGCACCCAGCTGGTTAAGTTCTGGGGTAACCCAGGCAGTAAGGGAAATAAGGTTAGCCTATAGGAAATTCAGGAAGACCAAGAGAGAGGTGGACAGGGAAAAATACCTAAGGTTGATTTGTGAGGCAAGCCAGGAAGTCCAGCAAGCTAAGGCACAGAAGGAGCTGCAGATAGCTGAAGGAATTAAGAAAGGGGAGAAAACCTTCTTTTGCTATATAAGTGAGAAAAGGAACAAGAATGACAGGATTATTAGGCTTAAGAAAGTTGAGGTGTGGGTGGAGAATAACGGGGCAAAAGCAGAAATACTAAATGAATACTTCTGTTCCATCTTCACCAGGAAGAAGGATGGACCAATGCCTTTAGGAGGGAAAAGAGGAGCAAGGGGGAGAAGAAAACAGATGTAGTGATAGTTGAAGATAGAGTGAGGAAGGGGCTGCTAACACTGAAAGTGGAAAAATCACCAGGCCCGGACAGAGTACATCCAAGAGTATGAAGGGAACTGGCAGAGGAACTGGCAAGGCCACTGGCAGGCTTATTTAATAGTTCACTGGAGTCAGGCATGGCACTGCAGGACTGGAAAACAGCACATGTGGTGCCCCTCCACAAAAGCTGTCCCAAAGATGAGCCAAGGAATTACAGACCAGTCAGTCTGACTTCAATTGCATACAAGCTCATGGAGACCATATTTAAGAAAGAGATTGGTAGACTATCTAGAGAAGCATGGTCTCCAGGATGTAAGGCAACATGGGTTCATGTGAGGGAGACTGTGTCAAACACATCTGATTGACTTGTATGACTGGGTCACTAAGACAGTAGACACAGGACAGGCAGTAGACATCCTCAATCTGGATTTCAGCATGGCCTTTGACTCTGTGCCCCATAAAAAATTGATCAGGAAGTTGGAGGATCTCAGGATTGAGGAGAAGATGACTGAATGAGTGTAAAACTGGTTGAGGGTCTGAACCCAGAGGGTGGTTGTGGGGGAGAGAGTTATCTAACACCAAAGAGGTCATCAGTGGGGTCCCACAGGGTTCTGTGATGGGGGCCAATGTTGTTCAATGTCTTCATCAGTGACATTGGGAATGGCATTAAAGGCAAAATGTGCTTATTCAGGGTTGACACCAAGATCTGTGGGAGAATTGACACAGCTGAAGGGATACAGGACCTACAGGATGATCTTAAAAAGCTGGGGAGGTAGTATGTGGCAGCTTGGCTTTAATGCCACAAAATGCAAAATTATGCTCTTCAGAGCCAAGGATCCTAGGACAGAGTACTACCTGGGTGGAGTCCAGGAACTGCATCAGAGGAGGAGGAGAAGGACCTGGGAGTGATGATCACTAATGACATGAAGCATTCCATGCAGTGCAAGAAAGCAGCAGCAACGGCAAACAAGATGCTGGGATATATAGCTAGGGGGATCAGTAGTAAGAAAGAGGAGGTTATACCCCCTTGTACAGGTCACTGGTGAGGCCACATCTAGAGTATGGAGTTCAGTACTGGTCCCCACATCTCAAAAAGGACATTAACCTGCTGGAGAAGGTTAGGAGTAGGGCTACAAAGATGATAGTGGGTCAGCAGGGTAAGGCATACAAGAAGAGGTTGAGGGCACTGAACATGTACTCCCTGGAGGACAGAAGAGAGAGGAGGAACATGATTTAAACATTCAAGTACTTGAAAGAGATAAATAAGGTGGATAAGGAGGGTCTCTTTAAGCTAAGTGACACCCATAACACAATACAGCACAGTCTTAAGCTGGGGGGTTAGTAGAGCAGTTAGGAAGTACTTCTTCAAGGAGAAGATGGTAAAAACTTGGAATGCACTACCAGAAGAGGTGGTCTTGTTGAAAAGGGTGGGCATCTTCAAAAGAGGCTGGGATAGGCATAGCGGAAAGGTAAGGACCATGGGTAGGGAGGATGGAAAGAATAGAAGGAGTTGGGGGGCAAGGTCAGTAGCTCAAGCTCTGGACCCTGCCATACAAGCAGACTAAATAGAAAAACAATGGCCACCTTCTGTTGGCTTCTTCATATGTTCATATGAATCTGAGCATGTGCACACCAGTGTTGCAATCCCATAGAGGAAGAAAAGTGGTACATTCCTGTCCATCAGCAGTATGAAGGTCTGACCCATCACAGACTCCACAACAGCAACATGGCCCCTCCCCCACTGAGAATCTGTTTCTGATGCTGCCATGGGGGAGCCATGGGAAAGAAGTGAGTGTATTTATGTATTTATTTTTTGTTAACCGGGTAAGTACACTAGACAAAGAATTGCTTATTTTCAGGATAGTTTAGGGTTGGGAGGTAAGTCTGTGGACAACTGGGTAATGGAACTGGAAGAAGAAAATTAGATATCTATGTCAGGGATAAACAAACTCTGGCCAGAGCCAATAGCACTGCATCTGAGGGATTTGGGGTTAAAATATTGAAAATTACCAAAGTTACAAGCCTGCATTAGCACAATATAATGTAGACTCATACATTTGTTTTTGTTTTTTTAATACTTTTACACCAAATTCTCAAAATAGCCTTGTTATGACCCTGCATCATGAAGAAGGGCAGTGAAAAGTTTAATCTCCTGGCCTATAGGTGATTTCATGCAGGGAGTGCAAAATCACCTTTCGGGATGCAAAAACACATTTTGGGCGGAAGTTAAAAAATGAGAGCTGTCACATTCATGAGGTGCTGTAAAGAAATGGCTCTGTTGAAAAGTTGAGGTAAAAATATTCACTATTACAAAATGTATGAGCCTGCTTTTACAAAATTCAACATAGCCTAATAAGTTTGTTGTTTTTAAACATTTTTACACCACATTTATAACATAGTCTTCTTATGACCCTGCCGCATGAACAAGGGCATAGAAAATTTTTAATTTCCGTCTGAAAGGTGATTTTGTGCAGGGACTGCAAAATCACCTTTCAGAATGGAAAAAAAAAAATTGACCAGGATTTGAAAAATGACAGCTGTCACATTCATGAGGTGCAGTAAACATATGGCTATGTTGTACATTTGGGGTAAAACGATTGAAAATTAGCAAAGTTATGAGCCTACGTTTTCAAAATTCAATGTAGGCTCATAACTTTGTTGTTTTTAAATATTTTTACATCAAATATTCGACCTAACCTTCTTATGACCCTACCTCATGAACAATGGCAGAGAAATATTTCAACTCCTGCCCAAAAGGTGATTTCACGCAGGGACCAGGAAATCACCTTTCTGGACAGATTTGCCTAATATCAGTGCAATTGTTCATGATGCGGGGGCCCAAAAAAGACATGTTGAAAATTAAGACCAAAAATATGCAAAAATGGCCGCGTTATGCCACTAAGTTCAATACACAATTGAAATACACTGAACCACATACCTGTTTCATTAGTTTGCAGTCTGGCTTTGAAGACTGAAGACGTGTCTGCAGTCCATGAGAGGATTATGATATTGGACCACCAATGGGTAAGTAAGGGCTTGGGGCGGTACAAGATAGTGGATGCTAAGTGGGAGGGTCAGTTGGGGGGGAATGTAATAGTTGCAAAAGACATCAATGGATGGTTTTCCTTTTACAGGGTGAAACAAAACTACAGAGGATTCCTGCGCTGGGGATTGTCATGGTTATGTTTGGGGGGAGCGTTTGGTGGGTGCTGAGAGGGAGTGTTGGGTGTAGTGAGGAAAAGAAAAACATGACCAATGATTCCTGCATTGGGGGATTGGGCAGCCCCAGTGAAGTAGACCGAGGATTTCTGCACTGGGGGATTGTGCACCCCCAGTGTGTCTGTAACATTTCTGGGGCAGAGTGCAGTGATGGGTGGTGGGTGCTGAGAGGGAGGGTCTCGTGGGCAGGAGGAAAAAATATAAAAAAAATGAAAGCTGGCAGAGGTCACGGTGGAAGACAGCACAGTCCACTGTAACCAAGATGGTTGCCAAACTCTGCTGCGCATGCACAAGTAGTCGCGCATGAGCAATACAGGTTTATTTTTTTGCTTTTGCTAACCAGGTAAGCACCCTAGACAGCAACGTGCCTATTTTCAGGAGCGACCTGGGAGAGTTACAGGGTATCCATAAGACAACAATTACATACGGGAGCCACATGCTCCAACAGTTTGGTTACATCCAGGAGTCACATGCTCCAACAGTTGGTAATACAATAGAGTTTACATACAGGAGCCACATACTCCAACAGTTGATAATACAATAGAGTTTACATACAGGAGCAAAGAGCTCCACCGTTGGATGATACAAAGGTAACAACAAATAACAGTTTAGGAATTTACAGCAAGAACAACAAGGCAGGAGTCAAACAATAAATGCCGCACCACCTGGAGTGGTAAGTGCCTGGGAAGGGTAGTCAGCAGCAGAGATATATGATGGGAGAGACTGCACGCTGAGGGGGGGCAGGTGGGAGCTTAACACAGGCAGGTGGATGCAATTTTTAGGTAGTTCCATAGGGAGGATTTGAAGCAGGGGTGGGAGGGGGAGGCACAGACATGAGCAGGGAGGGAGTTCCATAGTTTTGGTGCATGAACGGTGAAGGCCCAATCGCCTGTGAGGGTGCTGGTCTTGGGAACCCGGCAGGCCTTAGCTGTGCACGACCTAAGGTTGTAGACAGTGGAGGCGTGTTTTAGCAGAAGGGCGAGTGAGGCAGGAGTGGCTATTCTAACTATGTTGTCAATGAAGTTGCCAAGGGTGTAGGTCCGGAACTTCTCAGGGGGTAGCCACTCTAGTCAAAGTATAGCACTTGGCGGTGCAGTGAGTGAGTGGGGGCGAGAGTGTGAAGGAGCAAGCGTTGTGTCTTGGGTGTCCCACTTGGCGAGGCTAGAGGGGCGGGACAGGGCAAAGGCAATGAGCCTGTAAGAGAGTGTAGGGAGGAGAATCCTTAGCTATGGAAAGCCGAGCTCTGTGTGAGGCAGTCTTTAGCCTTATAGGCTAGGCCAACAGCATTAGTCTCTTTACACATGGACCGAATTTGGGTGAGATCTAATGGGGATCGAGAGTGACGCCTTAGGTATTTTACAGAGTCAGCGTTGGAAGGAGGGAGTTACTAGATCCTTGGATTTTTAGGGAATCTACAGGAGGAGGTTTTGGGCACGGAGCCAAAGAGCAAGGTCTGCATTTTCTTAAGGTTCACTGTGAGTTTGTGACCAACGAGCCAGTTCCTGATATGGGCGAAATCGGAGTTAAGCTGAGAGCTGACG
Organism: Neoceratodus forsteri; assembly: GCA_016271365.2. Classification (NCBI taxonomy): domain Eukaryota; kingdom Metazoa; phylum Chordata; order Ceratodontiformes; family Ceratodontidae; genus Neoceratodus; species Neoceratodus forsteri. The sequence goes on from CM028131.1 coordinate 828,891,286, forward strand.
GAGGTGATGTGCTGAGAGCTGGCTAGGATAACAAGGTCATCGGCATAGAGTGTTATGTGCCAATTGGAAGTGGCGGAGGGAAGCTCGTTTATGAACAGGAAGAACAGGATTAGTCCGAGGACGGATCCTTGGGGCACCCCATTGTTCACTAGGGAGAGGGGTGAGTGGGTTCATTTAAAGCAGGTATATTGCTGTCTGCCCTCAAGGTAATTGGCGAACCAGTCAAGTGCATGGAGGGAAAATCCATGGGACTGCAGGGCAGAGAGGAGGAAGGGGTGGTCCACCCGGTCAAATGCCTTCAATAGATCAATGAAGATGGCCTCAGTCAACTTGCCTTGGTGAGTTGAGGACCGGATCTGGGAGGTGACCACTGCAAGGGTGGTCGATGTGCTGTGCCCTTTGTGGAAACCGTGCTGGGAAGAGGACAGCACATCATGTCCCTGGAGGTAGTGAGTGAGTTGCAATGCGACTGCCTTTTAGAGGAGCTTACTGGCCGCGCATAGAATAGCAATGGGCTGATAGTTATTTACATCCTTCGGGTCACCATGTCTGAGTACAGGGACAACCTTGGCAACCTTCCACAAGTCAGGGAGGACCCCTGAGATAAGTGAGGCATTGAAAATATGGGCTAGCAGATGAGCAAGGAGAGGATCCCCCAAGCTAAGAAGCTTCTGCTCTAGGCTGTCGTGGCCAGCTCCCATGTGATGGGAGAAGCCGGCAAGGAGTTTCTGGGTCTCACCAATGGTGACTTGTTTGAGGAAGAAGGGGGTGCGGGTAGGAGGAGACACCCCCGGCGGTTGAGGGGCAGGGGACAGGAAAGGAGAGGAGGCTGGCAGGTCAGTGAACAGTCAGTTAAGAGAGGTGGCAATGGTTAGGGGGTTATTGCAGTTTGTACCCCCTATAAGCATATCGGTGGGCTGTTCCTTGGCCGACCCTCCGACTAGGTTTTTCACGTTAGTCCAGAAGCGCTGGGGCTATTTGGCGAGGCAAGCAGGGCAGCTCTGCAGAACTTGCTTTTTGCGGTGCATATAGCAGGCTTGCAGGAGTTTCTTAGCTGGCGGTAGACCAGGAGGTCAGTGTTATTGCGTGAGATCCTGTGTTTCATCCAGCTTTTGTCTAGCAGTTTCATGAGTGAGAGAAGGTCACTGTGTAGCCACTTTGTGACTGTGCCTCGAACTCTACTCTTTGAGAGGGGGGGTGCCTGTCTTGTAGTGGGACAAATACTGCAATGAAATGATCTAGGGCAGCTGCAGGGTCACTAGTGGATGTGATCCTGGACCAGTCAGCCGTCTGAAGGTCATTAATGTAGAGGCTGGTCGAGAACATGGAGTAGTCCCTCATCAGGAGCACATGACTGGGGACTTTGGGAGAGGTAGAACCCCAGACACAGTAGGTGGGGGAGTGGTCGGAGATGGAGTCAGGAAGTATCCCTGAGTGGATAATGTTTTCAAGTCGGTTGCTCATCACCCAGTCAATGACCATCCCGTGGTCTCCACGGCGGGAGGGCCGAGTGGGTTCGGTGATGACCTGGCTGAGTGCGAGGCCAGAGAGCAGTGTCTTGAACTGCTTACGGTTGGGCCACAGCCTGTTAAGGTTAAGGTTCCCTAGGATGAGGAGCTCATTGGGGCCAACCCTCTCCCTAAGCTGCTCGAAAATGGAGGAGAGCCCGAGTATACCACCCTTCAGAGGGTTATAGGTGCAGACGATGTGCACCTTTTTAGTATTGCCGAGGAGGAGGAGGTGTGGAGGAACTCGCAGGGTGGGGGTAAGGATGGGAGACCAACTATGGACACGTTAAGGTGCTCCTTATAGTACAGGAGTATGCCCCCCCATGCTTGCTACCTGCCCTATCACACCGTGCAAGGCTGTAGCCCGGGATGGAGCAGACAGAGTCAGGGGTGCTCGGCTTGAGCCAGGATTCGGAGATGCCCAGTGTGTCTGGCTTATAGAGGGCTACCCAAGCTGTTAGTTCTGAAATATTATGGAGGATGCTGTGGAAGTTAAGGTGTGCTATCTTTAGCTCTTTGGCTGCACACCAGGCGGGGGGGAGAGTGGCATGGGCCAGGGTGGTGGGGCGATCAGAGTGGCTAGCGGCTGGAACAGTCCAAGCGTGAGGGGCCATGTCCCGGGGTCGAGCACAGGCCAGGGGGCATAAGCAGCAGGGGAGATGATTCAACAGCTAGAGAGGACCAGGCAGAGAGTGGCCACCGGTGGCAGGCAGAGGCTGGGACTGGGTGGGAGGGTTACCTGTGGGGGCCCTCCCCTACCCCTACCCCCCTGATGCTGGATCCTGGACCCTGGACCCCTACCATATGCCAGGTAAACTACTTGGCCTACTAAGTGCTTCCCCAGAACAGTGACTCGACCGTTTCCTATGTTTGCCTGCAAATACAACCCCCTGGTGGTATCTTTCTGTCCGCCAGCACGCCTGCTCAGACTGACTCCTGCTCCGCTGCACGAGTTACTTCTGCCGTCGCTACTGCTGTGGGAAGGACTGGCCCCGCCGGCTTCGCTGGCTGCCCACCACCCGCCACCACCATAGTGCGTCACTCGCTTCATAGTGTGGAGGTCACACCCATAGTCGTCACTTGCTCTTTTAGTGGAGGTCACGTGCGCGATTTAGCCTATCAGCCCAGTTTGCCATTGGCAGGCTATACTGTCCTGCCACTAGGGGCATAGTGCTGTGTGACTGGTAATGGACAGCACAGAGTGATTCATGGATGCAGAGGTGACTGTGAGGCAATGCCACATTGTTATTCAGTTAGAAAAAATCCCTCTTTTCAGATCACAGGGTGGGTTTGGCGAAAATTGGAGGTGAAACAGGAGCTAGCAGAGAGTTCAGGAGATTAGCTGCAGTGGTGAGTATGGGAAAGAAGGAAAAAAGGAAAAATGCCCCTAGTGGCAGGACAGTATAGCCTGCCAATGGCAAACTGGGCTGATAGGCTAAATCGCGCATGTGACCTCCACTATAAGAGCGAGTGACGACTATGGGTGGTGGCGGGGGTGGTGGGGCAGCCAGCGAAGTCGGTGGGGCCAGTCCTTCCCACAGCAGTAGCGATGGCAGAAGTAACTTGTGCAGCGGAGCAGGAGTCAGTCTGAGTAGGCGTGCTGGTGGACAGAAAGGTACCACCAGGGGATTGTATTTGCAGGCAAACATAGGAAACGGTCGAGTCGCTGTGCTGGGGAAGCACTTAGTAGGTCAAGTTGTTTACCTGGCATGTGGTAGGGTCCAGGGTCCAGGATCCAGCGTCGGGGGTAGGGTGGAGAGGGCCCTCAGGTAACCCCTCGGACAACGCTCCTCGCCATTCCAGAGGCAATCCTAAGGGAGAAAAGAACAGGGTGAGAGTTCAAGGTTTTTCCAGCTTGGGGGGGGGAGTGAGCAGGTGTGTGAGTGGAGGATCGTTGGGGGGGCAGGACAGCTAGCGATCGGTGAGGCAGGTAGATTAGGGTAGGCTCACAGTTGAGGCTGGGACAAGGGGAGAGGGGACCAGAACAAGTGAGCAGTGTAAAATGAGGCAGTTACATGGCACAGTTCTGAAACGCTCAGCAACCTCTAGCGCCACCAACCACTCTAGGAGAGCAGGGCTTCACAGTATGGTATTTCAATCCAAGTAATGCAAACAGTGTTAGCGATTAGGATGCATGGCAACCTCTAAGGCCACCAACAAAACCAGGTGAGCAGGAAACTCACAGTATAGCATTACAGGCAAATTAAAACAACTGAATTATGAGCAAAGTACAGTAATCATTCGCACACCCAGTTTTAAGCTTGTTATAGGGCAGCACAGTGATAATCGGGCCAGCAGGGACAGCACAATTTAAGGCAGAGTACTGAAAATGGCAACCAAAGCAGTACAATGGGCAACTGTGGGGGCTGCACAAGATGGCGGCGCCACGAGGGGCTAACTTGTATTAAAGCTGGTTACAGGCAAACAGTGTCAGCGATTTCAGCCTCTGGGGCCACCAACGAATCTGGGAGAGCAGGAAATACACAGTATAGCAATTTAAAGCACAGAACGTGAGCAGGAGATTCACAGTATAGCAATTTACAGCAACAGAAAGTGAGACATCGACCTTAAGGGCCCTTTAAATTAAGGCAACAGTGTCAACTGGCCTGCACTATGGTACCAGGAGGTCAAAAAGCAGAGGAAAATAACAGTCAGCATTCATGTGCCGTCTTAAAGTCCTTCTTGATGCAGTCCTTCCCACAGCAGTAGCGGCGGCAGAAGCGACTCGTGTAACGGAGCAGGAGTCAGCTTGAGCAGGCATGCTGGCGGACAGAAAGGTACCACCAGGGGATTGTATTTGCAGGCAAACGTAGGAAACGGTCAAGTCGCTGTGCTGGGGAAGCACTTAGTAGGCCAAGTAGTTTACCTGGCATGTGGTAGGGGTCCAGAGTCCAGGATCCAGCTTTGGGGGGTGGGGCTAGGGGAGGGCCCTTGCAGGCAACCCTCGTGACCACATCTCGTCGTCTCCAGAGGCAATCTGGGAGAGCAGGAAATACACAGTATAGCAATTTAAAGCACAGAAAGTGAGCAGGAAATTCACAGTATAGCAATATACAGCAACAGAAAGTGAGGCATCAACCGTAAGGACCCTTTAAATTAAGGCAACAGTGTCGACTGGCCTGCACCATGGTACCAGGAGGTCAAAAAACAGAAAAAAAACAGTCAGCATACGTGCGCCGTCTTAAAGTCCTTCTTGATGCAGTCCTTCCCACAGCAGTAGCGGTGGCAGAAGCAACTCGTGCAGTGGAGCAGGAGTCAGCCTGAGCAGGCCTGCTGTTGGACAGCCATCTTGGACATAGCGGACTGTGGTGTGTTCCACCGTGACCTCAGACAGCAGAAAAATAGTGCTGTGTGACTGGTAATGGACAGCGCAGAGTGCTTCATGGATGCAGAGGTGACTGTGAGGCAACGCCACATTGTTATTCAGTTAGAAAAAAATCTCTCTTTTCGGAACACAAGAGGTCTGCAGGGCTCTTCCCACTGCAGCCCTTAAAAGGAGAACACAGGGTCCAGACCAATCAACACACAAGATGATACTTACGAACATATGAAATTTGCCAGCAGATAAAGGCCTAGAGGTCTATCAAGTCTGCTCGAATGTGCAGCTAGCACCCCTTATTCTGCTTCTGCCCCTCCCTTCCACCCTTCCCCTTCATTAACCCTTCCCCTTGTCCTGTCCCATCCTCGTTTGAAGCAGTCCACTGTTCTACTGCATACCACTTCAGGAGGTAACGATTCCACCCAGCCACCACCCTCTCTATAAAAAGTGTTTCCTCATCTCCTCCTGAACCTTCTTCGCTCCAGTCTCATATCATGGCCCCTGGTGTCCCTCCCTCCCTTACTTTGAACAGCCCTCTGTACTTTTTGTGTTTATTCCTTTCATGTATTTAAAGGTTTCAATCATGTCACCCCTGTCTCTCCTCTCCTCCAGTGAGTACATGTTCAACTTCTTCAACCTCCTCTCGTATGATAAGTCCCCCAGCCCCTTGATCATCTTTGTTGCTGTGCACTGCACCCCATCCAGTAACTTAATGTCCCTCTTCAGATACGGATGCCAGTACTGCACGCTATGATACTTGTCTAATACATAATCCATGTGCTACTGCGACAGCATTGGATAAGTAGTTTTTAACATTGTTTAATAAAGAAAGGAAGATAGAAGCAAGGGAAGATGATGAAAATGATAGGGATGAAAGAGAAAATGGGAACAAATTATGATACAGAAACTTTTTAGGAACAGGGAATTAACTCCTATAGTGCCCTGTGCCATACAACATATGGCAGAGGGAACTACTGTACACCCACGTGCTACCAGAAATGAAGCCAATGCACCAAAACCACAACAGCATTTCTTGCAGCAACCCACTGGATTGTGAAAGAAGCCCTTAGTCTCATGATCCTGTGGGTCCCCTGTGAATCAGATATCACATGGTTTCAGGGATTATAGGGAATATGGGCAGACTGGATGGACCTCGGGTCTTTTTCTGCCATTTTTGTCTGTTTCTAATGTCACAGACTGTTTGCTTTCACTGTGTCTCCCTTGTTACAACCATGGCTTTGAGGAGGCAGTGTAGTAGGGCTCAAGAGTTTAGAGCAGTGCAACTTTTGGAAATCTGATGTTGTTAAAAGGTGATAAAAGTTGTAAATAAAGCATTTAAGTGTCCTAATGGACCTTTCTAGTGTTTGGGGCTTGTTTTATTTTGTGAACTTTATTTAGTTAAAATTTAAATTTGTTTTCTCTGTCGTTTTTCATTAACCTGTGTTTTTTATTCTGCCGTTTAAACCTTTTTTTTCTCAGAACACTATTGTTTTAGGTCACTCACTCCTGAAGAAAGGCACTCTGTGACCTGAAAGCGTGTTTTCTGAAAATTTCTTGTTGGTCTAGTAAAACATCATATCACCTAATTTATTTATCTATTATTACTTTTTATGTTGATTGCGCACATGCGCAAGAAACATATTACAGCAGCTTTCTCCAGAAGCAGGTTGTGGAGGCACGGCACTGTTGTGGCCAATGCCCCACAGCCTTTAAAGGCTTGGCCCATTTCCCCCAATGCCGTGGCATGCTGCTACTCACACTAGTTCAGCTAGCGTGCCACCAACTTGTAAAAATTTAGCCGCTGCAATCAGGGGCCACCTCGTCATTGCAGTGTCAGCCATTCACTGCAATGACGGAGCGACCCGTCATTGCAGGGTGGGATCTTGAACCACTGATATTGTTTGTGAACATGGCGGCGGCTTGCCGGCGTGTTCCTCAACAATATTGCCCCACTAAAGGTGCCCAATCCCCCTTGGCAGCATGTGCCCCCACATAGTTTATTTGCCGGTCAGGGGCCCCAACCTCGCCGGGTTTCAGTGCCAGAAGATTAATGTTGCCAACGGGAGCCCACCCCATCGGCATTAGTAACCCCTTGCTTTTGTTGTCTGCCGACGGGTGCCCAAACCCCATCGGCATAATGTCACCCCCCTTTTGTTGTGTGCTGACAGGGGTGCCCAATCCCCCATTGGCTACAGCTTCCCCCCTCAAAAGAAAGTCTCCCTTGGCACGCTGGGAGCCCACCCCAGCATGCCACATGCCCCTGTAAAATAAAAAACGGTCCTGCAATGTCTTTTTTTTTTAGCCTGTAAAACAGGAAATGGTCCCTTGGCGGTCTCCCTGTCCCCCTCTCACAACCCGTTCCCACCCACTGCGCACCCTGCCTCCCCACACCCCCCTCTCCCCATACTTACCTCCAGAGTCTGGCGCGATGATCTTCGGTGGACCGGGAACATGTCTGCACTCCTCAAAGCCGACCGCGAACTGAGGAAATGCCTGTAAGCTGTATATTGGAATAAATAGGGTTTTTTCAACTTTGATGCATATCTCAGGCATTTTTGGGAATTTTGGTACCAAATTTTCAACATGGGATTTTTGGGACCCCTCCTCATGAATTCTGGCACTGTCATGTTGTTATTCAGCCCCAAAAGGTGATTTTGAGGTCACTGCGCCAAATCCCCTTTCGGGACCAATTAAGAAGAAGAAGAATCAGCATTTATATAGCGCTTTTCATACATCCAAAGCACTTTACAAGCAATGCTAGACTGGTAGTGAAGTGACTGAATGTGTGGTTGCGGCCATATCGCACATCATCACCCACACACAGCCTGGATAATTGAATGAACCGGTTTATGGGAAGGGGAATGTTGGCCAGGACACCGGGAACGTTCCCTACTCTTTTGCGAAGAGTGTCTTGGATTCTTTTACTTCCACCTGGACAACACCAGGATGGGCAGAAGGGACCTCGGTTTAATGTCTCATCCAAAGGACGGCACACCCCAGCAGTACAGCACCCCCCAATACTGCACTCGGATGCCAGCGATTTTTAGGTGCAAGTCCAATCCCGGTGTGGGACGAGAACCCACAACCTTCTGGTTCAGAGGCGGATGTGCTATCAACTGAGCCACGCTGACACCTAACAACAAAACAACAGCACCAGTGTTCATGAGGTGGGCTATCAAAAAGCCTATACTGCAAATTTGGTGGGAAAAATCCCAGAAATGACTGTTTTACGAGCGTGCATTGTGCAGTTGCTATGCACACTCATAACTTTGGGAATTTGCAATATTTTCATGACAGATTTTCAACACTGCCATTTTTTCAGACCTCCTTGTGAACAGTACAGCTGTCATTTTCCACATCCTGGCCGAACTGTGTTTTCGCACTCCAGAGCAGAATAGCACAGTCACTGTGGGAAATCAGTGTTCAGGACATATTAAGAAAATGACAGTGGCTCTGTTCATGAGCAGAGGTGTTAAAATGCCTATGTTGAAAATTTGGTGGCGATACTCCATAAAATGACTGTGTTACAAGTGTGTGTTGCGCAGATTGCACGCACGCTCATAACTTCATGAATTAATAATATTTTCACTCCAGACTTCAACATTGCCATTGTTCTGCACCTCCTAATGAACAGTACAGCTGTCATTTTTCACATCCTGGCTGAAATGTGTTTTCGCAGTTCTGGTGCAGAATCGCCTGGTTGCTGTGGGAAATCAGTGTGCGGAACACATTATGAAAATGACAGTGACACTGTTCATTAGCTAAGGTCCTAAAATGCCTATGTTGAAACTTTGGTGAAGAAAGTCCACAACATGAGTGTATTACGAATGTGCATTGCGCAGTTTCCACGCATGCTTGTACATTCGCAACTTTGCAACATTTTCACTCCAGATTTTCAGCATTGCCATTTTGCCACACCTTCTTATGAACAGTGCAGCTGTCATTTTTCACATCCTGGCTGAAATGTGTTTTCGCTCTTCCAGTCCACAATAGAGCGGTCGCCTTGGGGGAAATTAGTGTTCAGGACATATTAAGAAAATCACACAGACACTGTTCATGAGCAGAGGTCCTAAAATGCCTATGTTGAAAATTTTGTGATGAAACTCCATAAAATGACTGTGTTACGAGCATGTGTTGTGTAGGTTCCACGCACCCTTGTAAGTTTGCAAATTAGTAATATTTTTACTACAGATTTTCAACACTGGCATTTGTTTATACCTCCTTATGAACACTACAGCTGTCATTTTTCACATCCGGGCCGAAATGTGTTTCCGCACTTCCGGCACACAATACCGCAGTCGATGTTGGAAATCAGTGTTTGGGACAGATTAGGATCGAGTGACTGGGGGGGGAAGACAGAGCTCAACTGAGTTCTATCAGGACTGCTGAGGATTTCTTTGTGGGCAGGAAAAGGTTACAATGCAGGCAGGAGCCCAGTACAAAAGGGCAGCCTGCAGCGCCAGGAGATACAGAACGCATACCTTCCAACCTCCTGCTTCATAAATCAGGGACAAGGCTTAAAAAAATCAGGGACAAAGGGCCAAAATCAGGGACACTTCTTAAAAACTGGAGTTATTCACTCAGGAAGCTGGTAGAATAAAGGGCTTAGTGTAAAATGCATTTTCTAAGGAAGAACAAGTTTGTAACTTTAATGTTTGACATTATTTTGTGCTTACAACCCCTGCTGTTTGGTCACAGAAACACCATTTTTAGGAGGGACAGAGTAAACTTTTGAGGCAAAATCAGAGACATCCCTGAAAATCAGGGACAGTTGAGAGGTATGACAGAATGAGCGAGTGAGGGAGGGGGAGTGAGTGAGCTCAATGGAGCTTTGTTGGGACTGTTGCGGATTTCCTTGTGGGCAGGAAAAGGCAGCAATGCATGCAGGGGCTGAGTACAAAAGGGCAGCCTGCAGCAGTCAGAGAAACAGAATGTGAGAGGGGGGAGTAAGCGAGCTCAACGGAGCTCTATTGTGACTGCTGCGGATTTCTTTGTGGGCAGAAAAGGATGGCAATGCAGGCAGGAGCCCAGTACAGAAGGGCAGCCTGCAGCACCGGCAGAAACGCAACGAGCAAGTGAGACGGGGGAGTGAGTGAGGCCAACAGAGCTTTGTCGGGACTGCTGCAAATCTTTTGGGGGCAGAAAAAGATGCCGACAGAGGCAGGAGCCCAGAACAAAAGGGCAGCCTGCAGCGCCAGGAGAAACAGAATGAGCGAGTGAAACAGGGGGAGTGAGCAAGCTCAACAGAGGTGTATCATGACTGCTGCAGATTTCTTTGTGGCCAGGAAAAGGTGTCAATGCAGGTAGGAGCCCATTACAAAAGGTCAGCCTGCAGCACCGGCAGAAATGGAATGAGCGAGTGAGAGAGGGAGAGTGAGCGAGCTCAACAGAGCTGTGTCAGGACTGCTGCAGTTGTCTTTGTGGGCAGAAAAAGCAGCCAATGCAGGCAGAGACCCAATACAAAAGGGCAGCCTGCAGCAGCAGGAGATACAGAATGAGCAAGTGAGGGAGGAGGAGTGAGTGAGCTCAGTGGAGCTCTACTGGGACTGCTGCAGATTTCTTTGTGGGCAGAAAAAGGAAGCAATGCATGCAGGGGCCCAGTACAAAAGGACAGCCTGCAGCGGCTGGAGAAACAGAATAAACGAGTGAGAGGAGGGAGTGAGTGAGTGAGGCCAACGGAGCTCTGTCAGGACTGCTGCAGATTTCTTTGTGGGCAGAAAAAAATGCCAACAGAGGCAGAAGCCCAGTACAGAAGGGCAACCTGCAGCGCCCGAAGAAACAGAATGAGTGAATGAGATGGGGAGTGAGCAACCTCAACTGAGCTCTGTTGGGACAGCTGCAGATTTCTTTGTGGGCAGGAAAAGGTGCCAATGCAGGCAGGAGCCCAGTACAAAAGGGCAGCCTACAGCACTGGGAGAAACAGAATGAACGAGTGAGAGAGGATGAGTGAGCGAGCTCAACGGAGGTCTATTGTGACTGCTGCAGATTTCTTTGTGGGCAGGAAAAGGCGGCAATGCAGGCAGGAGCCCAGTACAAAATGCCAGCCTGCAGCCCTGGCAGAAATGGAGTGAGTGAGTGAGAGAGGGGGAGTAAGTGACCCCAACAGAGCTGTGTCAGGACTGCTGCACATGTCTTTGTGGGTAGACAAAGCCTGCAATTCAGGCAGGAACCCAGTACAAAAGGGCAGCCTGCTGCAGCGGGAGACACAGAATGAGTGAGTGAGGGAGGGGGAGTGAGTGAGCTCAATGGAGCTCTGTTGGGACTGCTGCAGATTTCTTTGTGGGCACAAAAAAGCAGCAATGCATGCATTGGCCCAGTACCAAAGGGCAGCCTGCAGCACTGGGAGAAACAGAATGAATGAGTGAGAGAGGGGGAGTGAGTGAGCGAGCTCAACAGAGCTCTATCGTGACTGCTACAGATTTCTTTGTGACCAGAAGAAGGCGGCAATGCAGGCAGTAGCCCAGTACAAAAGGACAGCCTGCAGTGCTGACAGAAACGGAACGAGCGAGTGAGAGAGGGAGAGTGAGCAAGCTCAATGGAGCTCTGTCAGGACTGCTGCAGATTTGTTTGTGGGCAGAAAAAGGTGCCAACAGAGACAGGAGACCACTACAAAACGGCAGCCTGCAGTGCCAGGAGAAACCGAATGAGCGAGTGAGACAGGTGGATTGAGCAACCTCAACAGAGCTCTGCTGGGACAGCTGCAGATTTCTTTGTGGGCAGAAAAAGGTGCCAACACAGGCAGAAGCCCAGAGCAAAAGGGCAGCCTCCAGCACCGGGAGAAACACAATGAGTGAGTGAGAAAGGGGGAGTGAGCAAGCTCAACAGAGCTCTGTCAGGACTGCTGCAGATTTCTTCTTGGGCAGAAAAAGCTGTCAACAGAGGCAGAAGCCCAGTACAAAAGTGCAGCCTGCAGCGCCAGCAGAAACAGAATGAGCAAGTGAGAGAGCGGGAGTGACCCACCTCAATGGAGCTCTGTCAGGACAGCTGCAGATTTCTTTGTGGGCAGCAAATCATGCCAACGCAGGCAGAAGCCCAGTACAAAACAGCAGCCTGCAGCGCTGGCAGAAACAGAATGAGCGAGTAAGAGGGGGGGCGTGAGCGAGCTTAATGGAGCTGTGTCGGGACTGCTGCAGATGTCTTTGTCGGCAGAAAAAGCCGCCAACGCAGGCAGAAACCAAGTACAAAAGGGCAGCCTGCAGCAGCGGGAGACACAGAATGAGTGAGTGAGGGAGGGAGAGTGAGTGAGCTCAACGGAGCTCTGTTGGGACTGCTGCTGATTTCTTTGTGGGCAGAAAAAGGCAGCAATGTATGCAGGGGCCCAGTACAAAAGGGCAGCCTGCAGCAGCAGGAGAAACAGAATGAACGAGTGAGAGAAGGGGAGTGAATGAGCGAGCTCAACGGAGCTTTATCATGACTGCTGCAGATTTCTTTGTGAGCAGAAAAGGGCGGCAACGCAGGCAGAAGCCAAGTACAAAAGGGCAGCCTGCAGTGCCCACAGAAACAGAATGAGTGAGTGAGATATGGGGTAATGAGTGAGGCTAATGGAGTTCTGTTGGGACTGCTGCAGATATCTTTGTGGGCAGAAAAAAATGCCAACAGAGGCAGAAGCCCAGTACAAAAGGGCAGCTTGCAGTGCCAAGAGAAACAGAATGAGCAAGTGAGACAGGGGGAGTGAGCAACCTCAATGGAGCTCTGTCGGGACAGCTGCAGATTTCTTTGTGGGCCGGAAAAGGTGCCAAGGCAGGCAGGAGCCCAGTACAAAAGCCCTGCCTGCAGCCCCGGCAGAAACGGAATGAGCGAGTGAGAGAGAGGGAGTGAGTGACCTCAACGGAGCTCTATCGTGACTGCTGCAGATTTCTCTGTGGCCAGAAGAAGGCGGCAACGCAGGCAGGAGCTCAGTACAAAAGAGCAGCCTGCAGCTCTGACAGAAACGGAACGAGCGAGTGAGAGAGGGCAACTGAGCGCGCTCAACGGAGCTCTGTCAGAACTGCTGCAGCTTTGTTTGTGGGCAGAATAAGGCACCAACAGAGGCAGGAAACCACTACAAGATGGCAGCCTGCAGCACCAGAAGAAACAGAATGAGCGAATGAGACAGGTAGAGTGAGCGACCTCAACAGAGCTCTGTCGGGACAGCTGCAGATTTCTTTGTGGGCAGAAAAAGTTGCCTATGCAGGCAGAAGCCCAGTACAAAAGGACAGCCTGCAGCACTGGGAGAAACACAAAAAGTGAATGAGAGAGGGGGAGCGAACAACCTCAACGGAGCTCTATCATCACTGCTGTGGATTTCTTTGTGGGCAGAAAAAGGTGGCCATGCAGGCAGGAGCTCAGTACAAAAGGCCAGTCTGCAGCGCCAGCAGAAATGGAATGAGCGGGTGAGAGAGGGGGAGAGAGCTAGCTCAATGGACCTGTGTCAGGACTGCTGCAGATTTCTTTGTGGGCAGAAAAAGCCACCAACAGAGGTGGGATCCCAGTACAAAAGGGCAGCCTGCAGCGTCAGCAGAAACAGAATGAGTGAGTGAGAGAGGGGGAGTGACCCACCTCAACAGAGCTCTGTCAGGACACCTGCAGATTACTTTGTGGGAAGAAAAATGTGCCAACACAAGCAGGAGCCCAGTACAAAAGGGCAGTCTGCAGCACAGGGAGAAACACAACGAGCAAGTGATCAAGGGGGTATGAGCGACCTCAACGGAGCTCTATCATCACTTCTGTGGATTTCTTTATGGGCAGAAAAAGGTGGCCATGCAGGCAGGAGCTCAGTACAAAAGGCCAGCCTGCAGCGCCGGCAGAAATGGAACTAGCGAGTGAGAGAGGGGGAGTGAGCTAGCTCAACGGACCTGTGTCAGGACTGCTGCAGATTATTTTGTGGGCAGAAAAACGTGCCAACACAGGCAGGAGCCCAGTACAAAACAGCAGCCTGCATCACCGGGAGAAATAGAATGAGTGAGTGACACAGGGGCAGTGAGTGAGCTCAACAGACCAACGCAATCAACATTCGGCATTGACAAATGCTTGTTTTTTTAATTCTTATAGGAAGCATTGATATTAATTGTTATTTTATGTACTGCCTTCATTTACTTTGTCCCACAGTAATTTGCAGTCTTGGAGTGGGAGGGGAGATACAGTACATGCACTGTTTCTGTCATTTCAGGCAAAGTAACACTATGAGAAAACAGCACTAGTATAATTTACATCTGGGCTCCAGATTAATGGCTTTTCACTGGTGCAATTTATGTAGTATGGAGATTCAAATAGCACAGCTAAATTAGTGAGATAGTACACAGTGGTTACACCCAGTGCCATTGTGAAATACTGGCAGTAGTGGCGTCATGAAATTAGCTGTCTACCTGTTTCAACTGGCTATACACAGTGAATTTAGTTTCTTCCAGGCAAAAGCATCTGGTTCTTTCAAATCCTTTATAGAATTCCAAACTGGTGTAATCTGAAGTCTCTAATCTGATTCAATAGAAATACCTGAAATGGAATGATATGAGAGTATTGGCAGACTGATTTAAAGGCATTTCTGCAGCATGATCCCAACTACAGGTGCAATTCCAGAGTACTGGCAGAGAGCAGTAGTTGTCCCTCTCCATAAGAGCAGCAGCAGGTATGAGGATATCAACTATAGGCCAGTCAGTTGCACATCAGTGGTGGGGAAGTTAATTGCAGCCCTGTTAAAGGAAAGGTTGGTAGAGTATCTTGAATCCAGTGGGCTATTTATTTTCTGAAACTGTAGAATATTGGAGTTCCAGACATGGGTAACATCTCCATATAAAGGTTTGCTACCCATAATCTTCCTCTGGATTATATACAATAATGTAAAATAAGTAAAAAAATGCAATTGCCACTCATTTTTAACCTACTTGTCTTGTTATTTTAAATCTGGAACCCCCTCCCCCACATTTCTGAGTTTTCCAGAGTAATCTGGTAACACAGATACCAAATACATGCAAACATACCATACAATTCTGTTCATACCTGCTTATTACTGTTTGCCTGAACAGTAAACTTTTCATGTGGTTCCTCCCTGCCTGCATTCCCAACAACTAAGATCACCTCAAAATGTTACGTTATCAAGCATGCAATATATCGTGGGATGGATTCAGGAACAAATACCAGTAGTAATTCCAGTGATATCTGTCCCTGTAGTGTCAGGTAAATCCCATACGATGCAAGGAAGGGGGCAACAATGGTTCTTGGCTATGACTTGCCTACTAAAACAGCAGCATCAGTAGTTGCCAAGGCAGTACCTGAGACTGCAACGCTCATTTTCACATGGTCTGCAGCAGAGCACTACATATAGGACTGGACAGTCTGAGAATATGTACTCAGAATATTTTCTGACTTTGATATTTGCCAGCCATCTACCATTTATTTATTTATTTATTTAATTTATTTAGTTTTTGTTGATCGGGTAAGTGCACTAGACAAATTCTGCCTATTTTCAGGCACGACCCGGGGGAGGGGGATACAGATAATTACCAACTTACCTTGAACCAGATTAAGCTGTTGGTGGTATTTTTAGTGAATGAGGGAAATTTAGCCAGGATACTGGCGAAATTCCCCTACACTTCTTCAATAAGTGCCATGGGATCTTTAACATCCACCTGAACTACCACCAATCCAGGCAGATGGGACCTCGGTTTAACGTCTCATCCAAAAGACAGCACCTCAGAAGTGCAGCACCCCTCTCATACTGCACTACAGTGTCAGTACTGGGATATTAACCCAAGTGCCAGATGTGGGAACTGAACCCACAGCCTTCTGATCTCCCAGCCTCAGAGGCGAGTGTACTACCTACTGAGCCACTGACACTGACAAAATATGGAACCTGCCCACAAAACACAAGAATCGGAGGGTGGGATACCTTGGCACAGTGATGCCTGTGACACTAGACCAAATTCCAGAGGCACTGGCTGTTCCAGGGCTGGCTAACCTGCCATCTACAGTAGTTGTGTCTATTGTTACCATTGCTATGGTTCCATGTCATAATAGCGATTGCAGGATAGCATTCACTGTTATGTCAAGTTTATATCGCCGAAAAGCAAATTGGCGATATACACTTTCAGGCAACCTGACATCCGGAATCGAAAAAAGTGTTTTTGCGGGGGGCGGGGCCTGAATAAGGATTCTCAAATCCAGGTGGGTGCATGTCGGGGAGGAGGCAAAATCCCTAGACCAGAAAAAAATTAATTGCCATGGTCGCGATTTTCCCGTGCCCAGTCCTGAACCCTATACCTGCTGTACCTGAGCTGGCCACCCACACCACCATACCACATAGCTACAATGGTGTCCCCAGGATGAAACACAATTCTGCAGCATTTTTCAGCACTCTGAAGAATGCTGCAGAAGTCCCACTGAATAAAGTAATGTAATTTCAATGGTAATTAGTTCTCTTTGTCATTCAGGAAAATGTGACACTGCCAGGATGAAGTAGATACCACAGTTTCCTGCATGACAAAGGGACAAACACGTGAAATACATTGTTCCAGTAGAGTCTCTTCAGCATACTGCAGAGTGCATTAAAAGTGTGTTTCATCCTGGGGGATGCTGCTCCCTCCCCTTCCCCTCGCTATTCCCCCCTTTCTGTCACCATACACTACCATGGTGGTGGTGTATAGTCACTACCCTTGCAGGGTAGTCCATGAGTATGGCTTCCAATATGATTCACCGTTTTGGCATGGCGCCCATATTCGGTCACTGTACAAACAGTATACCATTGCTATGGGGGTGATTCAGAGCAGCCCCTCCTGCCCCAACGCATGGACTACAGCACACATGTTGGTGGCACTAGGAGCACTGCTTTGCTCCCTATGTTCTCATATGCATATTTATGAGCAGCTGCCCACCTGATTCATGGACAAACTACCACTGCCTGCTACCAGCAGAGCATGCTGGGTATCCTGTATCCCATGGTAGGCAGACTGCTGAAGTTCAGGCATTAAGTATGCTGGAGTGGCTTGGATTTGTGAATTTAGCCCATTGTTTTTTTTTTTTTGTGTTATCTTTTTTTTTCACCCCCTATGTGCTCCTCGGCAGCCACTCCTTCAGGCTTGTCAAGGCAGTCTTCTGACCCATCCGTCCTCCGAGACTCCGCTTCAGATCGCAGCTGATCCCCAGCATGACCCGGCGTAATCCTTCGCTGGATGGGTCCCCCTACTCCAAGGGGGAAGGCACCAGCCAAGGGGCAGACCAGTGCCCTACTTTAGCCCCAGGGATGCTGCTGAGGCAGAGCTCGGTAGGACCTCTGATGGCTTCAGAGCGCCGGGCAGCCATCATTCGGCTACCGTGAAGCGGTATTTCCGCTTTTCATGTTACTCCTTCATTTTCCTTGCATGCGTCCGCAGTGCTCCTGGTCTCCACCAGAGGCTCCTGCAGCGCAACAAGACCCCGCTACCCAACCCCAGGAGAGGAGAGCAGTCCTACGGATGCTTGATCCTCTCCCACCTCTATCAGCCCCCGACGACCCAAGTCCATTCCCGAACCTGGGTCGCCGGCATGGGATGAGGTCAGGTGCCAATGCCTCAACCCTCTGCGCCACTGGGCCGGCAGCCCATTGTTTTAAAGTGTAGAAAATGAGTACTTCAAGGATGTATAAGAAAGCATCCTTACAAATTGTTTGCTACCCATAATCTTCCCTTAAATTAGGATCCATAGCCAAGAATGCCAAAAAAATTCCAAATTTTGGCCATTTTTAACCAAAATGTCTGCTTGTCTCATTTTGCAGGTGCAAAATCATTGTTGGGCCTCTCTAGAGTTTAGTTACCCTGCAGGTACTAAGAATATATACCTTTACCAAAGGTTCCCTGACACAAATATGCTACAAACCTCTGTCACTGCATGTAGCAGGGGCACAGATATTTGCAAGAGTAGTCAGCATGACTATAAGGAAGGGCAGTCTTATCAAATAAAAGTAATGACCTTCTTACAGAGATGGGCAAGAGAGATGGATAGTGGTAGTTATGCTAACATGCTATACCTTGACTTTAGTAAGGCTTATGAGAAGGTGAGCACCAAAAACTGTTAAGGAAGCTATGGATTAGAAGTTTATAAAATCCTAATGAAAAGGACTGGGAGTTTGCTTGGAGACCAGAATCAAAGAATGTGTGGATGGAAAAATATTGGAATGGGGTCATTGTGTTCTCATGTACTACAAGTGGTCCATCTTGCAACCATCTCTAACATAAATAAGAGATATGGACTCTGGTAAAAATAGTGAGGACTGCCACAATGGAGGGAGATGCTATGAATCTGCAGAATGATCTGGGTCTGTTGAAATGCTGGATGGATGTATGGGTAAGACCTTTAACATAAAAAAAAAATAAGTAATGCATTTTGTCATTGTAACAAGGAATACAAGTACTTGCTGCAAGGGTATGTTCTGAAAGTAGTGGAGGAACAAACTGTGCTGGAAGTAAGTACAGCAAAAGACCATAAGAAGTGATGTCAAATGTACAGAGATTTGTAAAAGAGTGAACATAGGTACCATTAAGAGAAGCCTTGCTTGCAGACCAAGGAGGTGATAATGCTGCTGTATTGGCTTATATACAGCCCCACCTGGAGTATGGTGAACAGGTATTCGCCATACAGTACTTGAAAAAGACTGTAGAAGAGCTGAAGAGGGTGTAGTTGTCAACTGTTAGGTTATTTGAAGGAGTGAATTATAAGGGCTACCTGGAATGGTGTTGGCTTTGGAATTACACTCCTTGAAACATAGATGAATGAGAGAACACTGGGTTACAGTAGGGGAGAGGGAGGGCTACCATGGTGGAAGAGAGAGGGCTGCCATGGGGTGAAAGTTTCCCATTATTGTCATGCTGACATGGCCACATTGCATGTGATTACAGTAGTTGCTTGTATTGCAATTCATGTTCTAATATATGTGCCCTATTACATACCCCCTTTAAAAACCTCCTAATAAGGGTATTTTTTTATCCTGGTAACACAAATACCAACATTTGTTACTGTGTATAGGAGTGGCCATCATGTATGGAGGTGGAAAGCCTACCAGTAGAGAGTGGCTATGCTGGGGGTGGTGGTTCTGGCTAGCATGTGGGGAGGGCTACTGTGTGGGGTGTACCATCAGCACAGCAACAATTTAACAGCGAAGTCCACCACAGCGACAAATCTCACCAGATTGCTGTGGTGAGCCACTGTACGATGGCACCGCTACTCCAGTGTTTCGCCCCCACCCTCAATCAACTCCAATTCAGAGTTGTATATTTAGAAATGGGGAGGTTGCTGGGGGCAAAGCCCTCTGCAAAAAACACTTCATCCTGACTGAAACAATGCTGACAGTCGGCATTGTTCCCATCATTGCTAGGCATGTCAACAACATCGTTGGCGATGTGCTGACATGGAACCTTGTGTGGGTGGGTGGCTCTGCACTACTGGTCCAGCCACCATCACAGTGTAATGTGGATGTTGTTGCTTTTCCAAAGAATATGACGTGGTGGACAATGTTCCACTTACCCATCTGGATAACCAGATACTCCATTTAGCAGCATTGACCCTCATTTGTATAACATGGGAGTCAGCTGGCATGGAAAATGTAAGCAAGTAAAATGTTATTTTTATATAGGGGAAAAAATACTCCAACGCCTATTTTCAGATCCATCCTGTACCATTCGTATGGTAACAATCCACACACTGCATAAAATGCTACATACTGCAAACATAATTAAAAACAATTACACTGAGTAGTGTACATAACCATATGATTGTGTTTGTGCATCCAATAGTGTTGTAATTAATTGGTTTCCCTTTTTCCCATAGGGAAACTGTGGCATAATGAAGGAGTGTTTATTATGGCAAACACACGGACAGTTTCTCTCATTCTGTGCATGCTGCAGTTCCTCGCTTTCTGACCGCTCACCTCAGCTCACCTGCTCACTTTCTTCCTGGAAATGAAACTGCCAGTTGAACTCAGCGGTAAGTTTATGTTTATTTTTTTTAACATGACTTAATTTTCAACTCAAGGGGGGAAAAGAAAGCATTAGTGAACATTTTAAAAATGCCAACAGGGCTAATGTGTGGAGCGGCAGAAAATGGAACTGGAGTGCAGCCACACCGGAACAGTTAGTATTTTATATATTGCTGTGGTAAAAAAGGGAAACCCAGCAATTATATAAAATAAAAAATGGGGTTGTGTATGGAAACCTGAAGTTTACACACACCACCCCATACTTTATTCTATTTATTTATAGTGGTACTCAGTACAGTAGCTCAATATTTATCCACAGGCATGGAGATGGATGATGAAGATATTGTGCCACAAAAGCCAGCCCAGTGGCATGGTGAGCTAAGACCTTGAATGTCTTAAATCCTGTCATGCTGGTGACGCATGTTCTGGAACAAGCATGGGTTTCCAGGGGTCGGTGGGATGGGAGAGGATTAAGCATACCAGGGACTTCTCACCTCTCTCAGAGATGGGTGACCAGATGGGTGTAACAGCCATGCCAACCACCTAGTGGAGGCCTGGTGGCCGTGAAGGTTAATGAGTGGCTCGAAGGGTAGGGCTACAGTTCTGCAGGATATGAGTCCCTTTACATGCATATACTGACTTGTCACCATGGCTGGAGTCAATAGGGGGAAAAAAATCTAGGAAGAGTGGATTGGGTAGGATTCCTGAAGCCTTGCCTGATCTCTCATGGCCAGTGCAGCCACTTGACCACTGGGGTCAATCTTAATACTTGACTGGGGAAGGATGGCCCTACCCCTCCTGGACCTGCCATGGGGGAAATCAGTTGGGGACTTGGCACCCCATGCGATCAAGGTTGGTGAGCATCAGCTGTAGGGGGCAGGGACAGGTCTGAGAACCACCTGCCTTCCTCAGAGGGTAAAAATCAATGTGGAAAGAGAAAAAAAAAGAAAAAGGAAAAGAAATTGTTGTGCCACAGCCACATCCCAGTAGTTGTAGCATGCCTGAGGGTAATCGTTAACCCACACTTGTGGGAATACCTGAAATCTGTTTGCTGCCTATGAAATCAGAAGTGGGAAAGCACAGGTCTGTTGACAGGAGGGATATAAACTGACAGATGCATGCTGTGCTGGACCTACAATGGGCCATTAATGAATACCTGGACAAAATATTCAGTTGACAAACATGTCATATAGTAATGGATACATTTGATACTACTGTGGCATCTCTAAGAACCATGCAGTAGCTACAGTGTTGTAGGCCCATAATGGTACACCTAAAAGGCTCACATCAAGGTACGACTTCCCTGCTCAGACAAAATGACCCTATGGATCTACCATTTTGCTGTGGGCTCTGCCACCACACCATACATCCCCACAGCCCATGCAATTGATAAATGTAGAAGCACACAGTGTAGCACACTGTGCACCATCCAATATTTCAAAATGTCCAACCAACAGTGATGTGTGGCATGGGGGTTGTTTCCAAACCACCTTTGTGTGGCTCAGATGCCAATGGGCAGCCACCTCTATCCAAGGTGGATGTATTATATTTCCCAGTACTTTAAGTGGTGGAGTTATGAAAATGTTGGAATGGGGGCATTGTTTAGTGGTGTAATACAGTGGTCTATGTTGGAATTGCCTCTAACTTAAATAAGAGATTTGGATGCTGGTATAGGAAGGAAGGTTCTATAATATGGATATGGTGGGTAAAGTGATGGAAGCATTCTTGAAAGAAAGGGTGGTCATATACCTTTCTGATAATGAATTGCAGGATGACAAACAACTTGGCTTCAGTGCAGGGTGGTCGTGCCAAACGAACCTCATTGAGTTTTTTGATTGGGTGACGAGGGTGGTGGATCGGGCCTACATGGACTTCAGGAAGGCCTTTGACTTTGTCCCTCATAGAAAGCTGGTTAATAAGTTGGAAAGGATGGAGGTGGGACAAAAATAATGAGGTAGGTAGAAAACTGGCTGCAGGACAGGAGCCAGAGGGTAGTGATGAATGGAGTGCACTCCAGGAGGAAAGGGTGATGAGCAGGTAGCCCAAAGGATCAGTGCTAGGACCCATATTTTTAAATATATACAGTATATCAGTGATATAGGGGAGGGACTGGAAGGGAAGATGTGCCTGTTTGCAGATAATATCAAGATCTGCAATAGGGTGGACACCACGGAGAGGGTGGAAGGAATTAGGAGGGACCTAAAAAGGCTGAAGGGGAGATCAAAAGCATGGCAGTTGAGTTTTAATCCAAAAAAATGTACTGTGATGTACATGGGACTTAATAACCCACAAGCCAGCTACATTATGGGAGAAGAGGAAATAAAGGTGATCAGGCAGGGGAGGTATCTGGGGGTTATAATTTCAGATAAACTCAAGGTAGGGAATCAATGCAGCAAAGCAGCGGGCAGGGCAAATGGAATGCTGGCATGCATTAGGAAGGGTATAACAAGCAGGAAGAAGGAAGTTCTTATGCCCCTCCATAAGTCCATGGTGAGGCCTCACCTGGAGTATGGGGAACAGTACTGGAGGCCCCACCTGAGGAAGGATATTGATGGGATAGAAAGGGTCCAGAGAAGGGCAACAAAGATGGTGCAGGGCATGCAATGGATGATGACCTATAAAGAGAAGCTGAAGGAGTTGGACCTGTACTTGCTGGAGACTAGAAGGGAGAGAGGGGACATGATAGAAACATTCAAGTATGTGAAAGGGATAAACTAGGTGGGAGAAGGGAGCCTATTCAAAATGAAAACAAGTGATAGGACAAGAGGTTATGGTCTGAGGTTGGAGGGGAAAAGATTCAGGGACAGTACACAGGCAGATTATTTCACCAAAAAGGTGGTGGACCACTTGAACAGTCTACCAGAGGAGGTGGTAGGAGCAGAAACAGTAGAGGGATTCAAGAGAGCATGGGACAAATATAAAGGATTGGTCAGAGTGTGACGAGGGGTGTATGTGGCTAGGTGTGGGGGGAGTATCGGGGCAGACTTGATGGGCAATAGTGCCCCTTTCTGCCTACATTCTGCTATGATTCTTCTATGATTCCATGATAATAAGCTGATGATACAAAAATAGTGAGGATTGCAATGACAGAGAAAGATGCCAGTAGTCGGCACAATGATCTGTGCCTGCTGAAATGTGGGGTGGATGCATGGGTATGATCTTTAACATAAGAAAAAATAAGATAATGCATTTTATCATTGTAACAGGGAATACAAGTACTTGCTGTGAGGATATGTTCTGGAAGCTCTGGGTGGGTGGAGAGTAAAGTGTCTTGCGAGTCATTATAAAGACCTTAAAAAAGTTCTAGCAATGTTCTAGCAAATGTACAAACATTTGTAAAAGAGTGAACATGGGTTCCATTAAGAGGAGCCTTGTTTGCAGATCAATGGAGGTGATGTCACTGTTTCAGACTTACTGGGCTAGATTTTAAAAGGGGTCCAATTGCTGTAAACCATGGATGTGCCCAAGATGCGGTGCACTGGGCTTGCAGCAATCTAACAGGATTTTACATTCAGTGCAGCAATTGCCACAAGTTAGACCAACTTTTTCTGGTGTAACTTGTGTTAATCCTAGGGTCCCATTTTATGGTGCTTGTGAAAAATATTTGTTGCAAACTACCATAAATTAGATAAACTGTATCAACCCCATCTAATCTACTAAAACCGGATGCAGTTGAGGCGAACCTATTTGGTACACTGCCAGAAACTAAGAGTGGTAGCACAGGGCTTGATGCAAACCCTGCACCATCCTTTGAAAATCTGGTCCACTCTATGTATAGCAACACCTGGAGCATGGTGTGCAGGTGTTCTCCAGGGATGAAGGATAAGGGCTACCTGGAATGGTTGTTGGCTTTGGAATTGAAGTCCTTGAAATACAGATGAATGTGAGAAGATTTTGTTGTATTATTTGGATTTCTGCGGGGTTGAGGGTAGATTGCGTCTGGAAAACTGTGGGCACCAACTGGACCTTGGAATACAAGGGAGCATACATATAAAGTGGAATCCAGTGGCTTCAAGCTAGATGTCAGAAAGAACTTCTTTATTAAAAGAATGGTGAGGTTGTGGAATGGTCTGCATGTGAAGTGGTGGATACAAACACCTTAAGAGAGTTTAAGTGAAACAATACTTCTGTTAGAGTTAAATGATATAAAAGACATGCTCTCTGATAAGATGGGAGGACAGGCTTTATTGGCATAGCCTCCTTCTGTCTTACTTCATGTAATTTAACATTTTGGCCTGATAAGTCCAACAGATTTTATTTTTGTAAGAGCCTCTTAAATTAATTGTTCTATATAGCATCAAAAGGCAAATAAATTTGCATAATAAAACGTTACTTTACCTAACAACATAGCTACTAGTACAACAACATTGAAAAATCATGTTGTTTTATTAATACGTATGTATGTAGAAGTTTATGTGATCTACTGTACAGTAAAGATAGGCATTACAATATATTAACAAGTATGAAACGACAAAAACTACAAATCAGTCAAGAATAAAAATGAAACAAAAAGCAAATTTCACGTAATAATAAGCAGTAGAATGTAAGATGCCAGGATTAATTAAAGTGCTCCCTTGCAATTATGGCTAATTTTAGAAAATGTGCACATCTGACTGTTAGCCATTTATTCTTTCCAGATAACAGTATGTACTATTGTTTTTCCGGAGGATCAGGGGATTTTGTCAAGAATGTACCAACCATTTTTCCTAAATTTGTGGGACTGTTCACAAAATAAGACCAAATGAATTGTGCCTTCAGGGGCAGCCAGCCTGTAGCTGCAAAATGTGGATTCATAAATATGAGAGGAACCAGAGAGCCTAGGTTCCAGAAGATGGGAATCAAAACATTGGAATTTAATCTTGATATAGGAACTACTTAATTTTATGTCAGAAAGCTGAACCAGTTAAGGTTCTAATTCATGGACATTCTTGTGACACATCAACCACCTACTGAATTTGGTTGTTCCTAGGAGACTGATGTCCCTTTGGCTTTCTCAGTCGGATAGCCTCTTTTTGAGCATAGCGATGTAAGGTGCACTTATAGCTGTACTCATACTCTCCAGCTGTGTCAGAGATACTGTAGACGTTTACAGTATCCAACAACTCACCACCACCAAATGAAAGCTGCTCAAAAGATATGCTGGCATGCAAATAACTTTATTAAAGTGCAGAATTCACATCTTGACACATTTCAGGAGAATTCCTTTTATCCTTTGATAAAGGGAATTCTCCAGAAATGCATCAAGATGTGAATTCTGCACTTTAATAGTTAATTGCATACCTGCATATCTCTTCAGCAGCTTTCATTTGGTGGTGGTGAGTATGGGACTGTTTTTGGATACTGCATTTGTGGATGAGTCTCCGGCACCCCACTCCAGGTGCACACTCCTTTTTGAATTGTACTATAGACGTTTATCCTGTCCAAGATTACATTAACTATGTAAGATAGACAGAAATAACTCCAAAGTTCTGTTATTGTAAGTGTTCTTGATAAATCAAATAGGGAATGCTGGAAGGAGGCATTTTGAGAAGGTGGAGACAATGGGAAATCATTCTTGTTTGGGCATTTACTTTCAAGCATACTTATCCCAGTTCAGCCCTCAAGGCACAAGCAGGTAAGACCTGGGATTGAAATGTTACCAATACTTTATTGAGAGTATCTAATTTCTCAAAAACCCAAATCTCAGATTTGCATAAGATTTTCAAAGTGAGTTTTGAGTCAGCAGCTCTAATAACTGACCTAACTGAATTCCCTCCATAAGGCCCATTGTAGAAAATGTACAGCATATTTACAGTTATAAGAAAAAGTGACTCCCAAATATACATATGATTTCACTACTTCAGTTTGATGTTATCCAATTTTGAAAAATACAGTCATGGATTCCTGGATTCAAATTGAACAAATGTACTTTTAGTTAAATTTATTTGTATGTCGAGGAGTGACAAAAGACCTGAAAGTGATTTAGAAGATATTGTAAGCCAAATGGTTTTATTTTATTTATTAATCTGAAAACTGTTAACTGGAAAAGCCATGCTGAGCTGGGGTTCATTTATAGGTGTGACCCAGGGAAAAGGGAAAGGGGATGTGATAAATTAAAAGCAGCAGCAGAGCAGCATTCCAATGGTACTATACAAACAGTGTACAATTCAACAAGATGCACATGCAAATAATAAATACTGAAGAGAAGTTGGTTGTATGAGCAGCACCAATACCAAATTATAATGACAAAAATAGGTTAATATCAATAAATGCAGCAGTTTTAGTGACATGAACAGACTCCAGGGGAAACCAAGTGAGGGTGAAAAGTACACCAGGAGCAATTCAGTTAGGGTGCTGACAAGAGTAAGAGGAGGACAGGATGAGCTTTAGTTGGTCCCTAAGAGAAACTGGGGAGGGTAAGAGATTCAGAAAGTAGGGAAGCTGGTTACGGCGGGAGGGAAGGTGATATGAAAAGGCTGAGTGCCCAGCAGAGGAGTGACGGTGAATGAGGGAGAAGTTGTGAGGATCTCTAGAGTGGAAGGAGTATGAGGTAGATGGAATGGTTGACAAGAGTCAGGCTAGGTAGGATGGTGGAGATCCAGTATTTGAAGATGGAGGAGATGAAGAGGGACTGGTGACAAGATGGTAGGGGGAATAAGGATATGGAGGAGTAGAGGGAGCAGTGATGAGTATGGAGAGGGGGAATTGGTAGCAAAGCAACAGAATACATTACAGAGGGTGCCATATTGGCAAGGAAAGAGTAGGGGGCAGTACCAATGACCACACCAGTGTAGCTGAAGAGTGGGAGCACTGTTTTAGTAACTAACTCCTGGTGTACCTGCACGGACACCTAGTCTTTTTTATGATACAAGGCTCCAATCTTAGGGCAGAGGTTAGAGTGGATAGCATTGATGTGGGCAAATGAGTCAAGACTGCTAACAAGCCACACACCAAGATACTTGAAGGAGGGAGACACTTTAAGAATGGTGCCATCCTGGATCAAGAAGGCAGGAAGAGGGGGTGAGCCTGACCAGCTCCTGGCTGGTGCAAAAGGTCCTATACACTGTTTTGTGGTGCTGACCCAGAGATGAATGGACTGAAACCAGTACAGGACATCACGTAACTCTTTCTGGAGTAAGACTTCCACTGTCACAATTGAGGGGTCTAAAGTGTAGAGAATGGTGTCATCAGCATACATTTAAATATATGAGCTAGCACAGACAGGGGGCAGTCATTGTGAAAAATGGGTAAGAGGATTCAACCCCCAGCCTGGCATAGTAGGGGAGGAGACAAGATATCTCCTGCCTGCACCAATTGCTGACAGCCCAAGAGGTAGGATCAGAACCAATCAACAATGGAAGCAGAGAGACCAGCAGTGCTCAGCTTGTCAAAGAGGAGTGGATGGGCCACTGAATCAAAGCCTTTGGCCAGACTGATGAAAATGGCTGCCATTATGTGCACTTATCCATTCTGGTGAGGATGGACTCACTGATATGTAGTTTGGAGAGGATGGTAGAATGGTATTTCTGAGAACAAAACTGGAAGGGGGAGAGGCATTTGGAAGAGTGGAGGAAGTCATCAAGCCTGAAGTAGACAAGTTTCTTTTGCAGCTTTGTAAGAGAGGGGAGAAAGGAGATAGGACAGCAGTTGCTAGGGTCTTGAGGGATCACCAATTTGTGGAGGGAGAGAACTTTGACAATCTCTCATGACTGAGGAACAGTGCAGAGAGTAAAGAAGAGGTCAAAGAGCTGAGTGAGGTGGAAGGCAATATCTGCAGTTGAAAGATGAAGAAGTTTATGGTCCAGGCCATCAGGGCTAGATTTGGACGAGTTGAGTGACTAATGGACAAGTAGGGTTTCCTGGGTAATGATGGGTGAAATTAAACCCCTGGCAGGGGTGGGGTACAGATAAGGGTATGGAGGAGAGGAGAGGAGCCAGGGCTGAGCACAAGTAGTGAAAAACTCATTAAATTGAGCAGTAAGAGAGGGAGGGCCGGAGGCAGCTGAACCATTAAGCATAACTGTCAAGATTTAGTAAGAGATATTAATTCAAAGTCATCTGTGTAGGCAAATGCAAAGATGGATGTTCCTAGCATTTTTCGAAAATCTCTATAAAAAGGTTGAACAGAAGTTAAGAAATCATTTACATAGAGGTTACATAATAAAGGCACATCTTGGCAACCTAATTTAACTCCTTTATTGGCACAAAAATCTGTCATATATCCATTAGGTGAACATCGAACTCTAGTCTATGTGTCAGAATACAAACTAATAATAACATTAGGATTAATTTAGAGTTTTAATAATTTCTGCCATAGAATAGAATGTGATAAAAGGGTCAAATGTGGCAGTTAAGTCAGTATACATTACATGGCAAATACCTTTCACCAACAAATGAAAGCATACTTGAAATTTATCTGGTTTAACATAAAACAATGATCCATTGTGAAAAGACCTGATCCAAAATCTGCTTACATATCTGAGAGTATATTTTGTTCAGCAAACCACTTCTCTAATTTTCTTTGAATAATTTTAGACTGGGGCCCCACTGAACTCAGAAATACCAGGAGGCAGTCAGGAGTGGGGACAGAAAAGCAAAGATAAACAGATGTTATACAGTAAATAGTGAAATAGTAAAGATATGGAAAAGCAAGTTGGATATTTAGAGTGCTATGTAACTAAGGGATTAACAGAAGAAAACAGAGATTAAAAAAGAGATAGTAACAGAAAGTGAAGAATTGTTACTGTATTGAAGCATGCTTTTTCCTGAAGAAGTGGTTAGGAAACCACAAAATGCCAACTCTGTATATAGCTTGTACAAGAATTGACTAGTGGTTTTGAAAATAAAATTCTAAAATTATCAACCAGTAACTGGGTCATTACTTTGCACTGTGTGATGAAATACTGTTTATTCAGTGGCCACTAGAGCTGTGGGGAATGGGACAATTCTGAATCTGTGGAATTTTGATAAAATGCCATGAAATTTCATAAAAAATGTTGTGGAATTTTTTTAATTTAGTAATCTGGTCATATCTCAACTGTCATTTAAGCTAAAGCCTGGACATTTAGCATGACACTCTTTGGGAGGAGGGCAAATAACGTTCCAAATATCATGACATTTGAATGGATAGTTTCAAAATTATAGGTGCTCAAAATCTGTCAATTTAATGTAAAATGTCATTAATAATTTTGTCTGCATATACTTCACCCATCTAGTGGGTCAGAAAGCTTAAATTTGGCATGGTTGCTTCATAATAAATTTTCTACTAATGTGCCAGATTTCAAGACAATATGACGCATTGTCTCAAAATTATATGGGCTCAAAATCTGTCATTTTATTTTGTTGCCGGACATTTTGTGGAAAAATGTCATTAATTCGTGCACCTTTGGCACTAGACATGTGTAAATTAGGATGAATAACCTCTTTGTAATGCTTATAGTATGATCTAAATATGAAGAGAATTGGATTAGAGATTTTTAAATTACGGGGGTTCAAATCCTTATTATGTAAATATTTGCAAAATTTTGTGAAAACTCTCAAAAATGTGGATGTTTGTAACTTCTGTGCTCTTGCAGGTGTAGACTTAACATTTGACATGCATATCCATAGCCAGTGTATCCTGGTGTCTAACACAACTGGATAAATTGGTTTAGCAGTTTTAAATTTGTGGTAGAAAAAAATATTGGTAACCTTTTCTGACATATTTATAATAGCATATAGATGAACCATCCAGAATTCATTTTTTGGAGTTTAAAATTAATGCATGTATCATTACTTCATTTGATAACCTGGGCTGAGCTTTTTGCAGTCCTGCTGTTCCTCTCTGGGGACTATCCCTCCCCCTCCGTCTCTTTTGGCATAACCAGATTGATTCAGTAGAACTACTGATCCCACCGATATCATCTTTGTTGTTTACAGTGACTAACCTCCTTAAAACACGAGTCACCTACTCCTTTTCCTATTGACCTACCCCGTTGGAATAGCCAGAATTCTTCCTTCCTGCTGCCCCAGACATTGTCTTCCTCCACTACATCTTTCTGAGTACCTCAGGCTCCTTGGATCATAAATTTACTGGATGTGATTCTTAAGTATCCTGCATTCAGGTTGGAATTGTTGACACTACGTGCTTTCTTGTTCCAACCTGGTGGTCTACCACTGTTGTGCTACCAAGCCTAACTGTTCATTTCTTTCTGAAACTATGCATCTAACTCCAGAACGTGGTGACCTCCTGCATTACCTGCCTCTCATACCCCTATCTTTTAATTAGGATCCTCCAGATAAGGCTGATTAAAATAAGCAAATTCCAGTTTTATGGAATTTTTCATGAAATTCTACAGTTTTCACAAAGACACGTGGGATTTGACTTTAAGTACAGATGTTATTTTGTAGAGTTGTGTGAATACCTTTTTCTGAATATTCAGTCTAATATTAGGTATTCGGGTTTCAGATTTTTGTTATTTGGTATTCAGTATTTGATATTTGGCCAGAAAAGCTGCCTTATTAGATAATTGCTACAGAAGTCCTTAAAATTGCTTCAGGAGCAGGAGGAGGAGCAATCAAGCCACTTAGGCTTGAATACTGGTGCCAGATGTTGTCTTGTACTGCTGGTGCTTCAGGCGGAGGATGCAGAGGTGATGGCACTTTGGTCTGTACACTGGTGCCAGAGGCTGGCTTGTGCTGCTGGTGTCTCTGGAGGATACAGAGGTGAAAATTTCCATATGGTCACAAAGGTCTCAAGAGGTACTAGAAGAATAATATATGCCAGACCCTTGAATATGATATTCTCACTCTAGGTTCATAGCAACAAACATATCACTGGTATTTGTCACTTTTTATCCTCACAGAAATGGCATAGATTCATATATGAGAAGTTATGGATTATGTAAGTTCTCCTTAACATAAAGAACTACTGGACATTTATTATCATCTACTTTATCTAATCTGCTTCTATACGGTATCAGATTCAAATGTCTGAATCCATATTACTAGAATATATTAACACCAAAAGCTATAAATTAGATCTAAGATATTTAGACTTTTTTTACATTTTTATTATGTATATTTGTTTTATGTAGATAGACAGACAGATAGATAGAGAGATAGCTAGATATATTATTTAAGAAGCAGCCAATCCCTAGGGCTCTGGGCACTGTATAATAAAAACACCAATGAAAATTCCAATTCTTTAAAATCAAACAACAAACAAACATATATAATAAAATCATTATAAATACAGACAACCATCTCTATATAATTCATGACAGAATCAGTCTTTAAAAGCCAGTTGGAACAGGTATGTTTTTTAACCCTTTTTAAAGGCTTCTACTGAGAGATCCCCCTTCAAATAATCAAGTAAGAAGTTCTGCATGGTAGGCATGGCCACGGCAAATGCTCTGTCCCCTGATAGAAACTTTCAAGTATCTCGAGGAATCGACAAAGTCCAGGAAGGTAGCATCTTTCAGAAAAAGAGATGTGTAAGAACAAGGAGGCACAATTTAAAGATAGAGGGGGGACGGCTCTGGGGTAATGTGAGGACATTTTTTTTCATGGAGAGAGTGGTGGATACATGGAACAACCTTCCTGGGGAGGTTGTTGGGTCTAAAACAGTGGGGGAATTCAAATATGGGACAGACATAAGGCAATTATAGTAGGGGGTTGCAGGAAGCAGCCTGTTGGTTAACTAGAATCTGCAGCTTATCCAGTAGGTAGGGAAATGGGCAGACTGGGTAGACCAAGTGGTCCTTATCTGCCATCAAAGTCTATGTTTCTATGTTTCTATGAATGCTGCAACTTAATCCTGGGAATCCCAAAGAGACCTCCCTCAGGAGAACAGAGTGCCAACAGATGATAAGGAACAAGGATATCTTGCAAATAGACAGGACCCACTTCATGCAGGGTCTTATAGGTAAAGAGCCCTATCTTGAAGACAATCTTCCACCTGACTGGCAGCCAGTGCAGTTCGTGGAGGACCAGAATAATATGCTTGCATCTCTTTACCCCAGTCAAAAGTCTTGTAGCCACTTTCTGTACCATCTGTAGCCTACAGAGGTTGCCTCCAGATAACCCAAGGTACAGGGCATTACAGTAATCCAGCCTGAAAATGACTAAAGCATGCACAAGTGTGGTCAGGTCCTAAGAAGGGATCAGGGTTGGGATTTGGGCAATGTTCTTAAGATGATAGAATCCACTTTTGACCACGGCCAACACCTGAGCATCAAGAGTCAGGCCAACATCTAGGATCACACCCAAATCCTTCACCTGTCTAGAAGGGACAAGGGGAACACCCCCCAAAAGTAGGCTGGGGTGTAATCCCCCATCCTCCCTCATCCACAACAACTCGGCTAAACCACCAGTACCTCAGTCTTGAATGGGTTAAGCCTAAGCAAGTTGTGAGTCATCCACGACTGGATTTCCTTGAGGCAGCTGTTATATATGGAGTCTGACACCTTAGGGTTGGGTGCACAGGACAGGTACAGCTGGGTATCATCTTCATAGCAGTGAAAACCCAACCCATACCACTGATAATGTCCCCCATTGGCAGCATATACACAGTGAACAATAAGGGTGACGAGACCGATCCCTGTGGAACCCCACAGCTCAGAGGCTTTGGGCTAGATGAGACAAGTCCCATTTTTACCCTCTGGACTCTGTCTGTCAGGTGTGACCTGAACCAGCTGATGACATTACTGGACAGACCACACCAGAACTGCAGGTGGTCAAGCAGCACTTCATGATCCACAGTGTCAACTGCTGCAGAGATGTCCAGGAGAACCAAGATGGTATGGGCTCTCCTGTCCCTCGCCATTAGCAGATCAGCAGATCATTAAGCACCCTTACCAGGGCAGCCTCAGTACTATGCCACACCTGGAACCCAGACTGGAAAGGCTCATGGGTAGAAGATACAGGATGTCTCTCAAGCTGAATGGCCACCACCTTCTCTATAACCTTCCCTAAGAATGGGAGGTTTGAGACAGGTCTATAGGTGCTGAGGCAGTCCAGGTCCAAACAAGGCTTCTTCAAGTGGGTCTAACAAAGCCTCTTTCAAGGACAATGGGAAGATCCAACTTCTCAAGGAGCTCCGGACCACCTCAGCAACCACATGTCCAATCAGGTCTGAACATACAACTAAAAGGCGGGTTGGACCTGGGTGCAGATCACAATGAGTCGGCCACAGCTTTGAGATTATCTTTATCACCTTCTCCACCCCAACCAGTGCAAACTCATTCCAGACAGGAGGATTGTTTTGGCACAACTCATGCCAGACACCGCATCCCTTTCAAGAGATACTGGAAGAGACCTCATTCCTGATAGATGACACCTTGTCAGGGAAGAACAGAGCCAACTCCTTGCACCTAGTGCTAGAACCTGCTCCTGCAACACGGAGATGGACAGGATGTAAAAGCCTGTCTACTATACACAAGAGCTGAGCTGGACTGCTCCTCACCACAGCAGTCTCCCTTGACAGAAATTCCACCTTCTTTCGGGAGATTGCCCCCTGATAGTCAGCATAATACGACTCAGAGCCAATTTGTCCTCTATCAGGCTAGATCTCCTCCAACACCTCTCTAACCTCTGCTCCTTTACCTTTAAACTCTGGAGATCCTCATCATACCAAGGAGGTCTCCAGTGAATAGACAAAGGGCAGACATGAGTGGGTGCAACTGGGTCAAAGGCCGAAATAACAGATTCATTATAAGCTGCCACTGCATCCTCCAGTCCAATCACACAAGCTGCCCCAACACTCAATAGGTCCAGCACCACTGACAGTCCAATGGAGGAAACACCTCTTAATTTGCAGTACTGGACCATCTCCACAGGGGCAGTACCATCTGGGGAGGGGCCCTAAACGTGAACCCAACAGTGCTGTGATCTGAGCAAACCACCAGATCAACACTGAGGTCAATAATATTTAAACCTACCAAAAAACTAAGTCCAGTGTGTGCCCTCCCAAGTGCGTTGCTGACGTTACATTTTGTGTCAGGCCCAGGGCCTCCATGCTCCCAAGAAGATTGCTCCCACATTTCAAGAGCCTGCCAGCGACCCAAGCATTGAAGTCCCCCAGAATCAACCACCTGTCAGGACTCCAACACCAGGCCAGTGATGAGCTCTTCGATCTCCCTCAAAAAGTCCCCATCTATTCCCAGGGGATGATAGAGCAGGAGAACCCGAAGTCTGCATCCACACCTCCCTAGGTGGCCTCACATTCAAAGGATCATGTAGGACCTACAGTTAGAACCATCAGGTTCAGGCAAGATTTAAAACAAATGGCCACCCCCTTCCTGGATCTTCTCTCGGGTGTGTATCACAGAGCACCCGGCTGGTACTGCTACCTCCAAAATAGGAGCAGCATTTTGATCCAGCCAGGTCTCTGGGATGTAAGCCAGGTCAACCGAGGATATCAAGTCCACCATTATGGCAGTCTTGTTCCTCATCGACCTGGCATTGCATAACACAATCCCAGCAGGATGAGGTGAGGCAGCTGGCCTGGTCATCTGCCCACTGTCTATGGTGGAACCCTTGGATGCGGTAACTAATTATGGCAACCCCCTCTCAAGTTCCCATTTCACCGATATGCACTATGATGTATTTCACTTACATCATGCCAGTGCAAATAAAGAAATTGATTGGTGGCAATCAGTGCTCCAGCCAACCATGGACACTTTTAGCTATGGATTAACATCCACTTATATCATTGTTTTGTGGTTTGAAAGACATAGGAAACAGTGGCTGGTGCATCTGCAGGATCTTAGGATTTTTTTAGAGACTTCTAAATTTTCATCTCACTGTTTGTTATAGTCTGCTGAATTAGTGCCTACAGGATCTTAGGATTTATTTAGAGCCTTCCAAGTTTTCAGCTCTGCACAGCTTACTAATATTCTGTCTGATTGTCCTAGGATGTGAATATTTAAGTCATTATTTACTGTACTGCTTGCTAGGCACAGTATATTGTATTGCTTTATAGCATAGTACTGGCTGTTTAAGCTGGTTGGTATTGCTGCAGGTTAAATTCCTCCAGCATTTACTCAAGGCCATTTTCAGCTCCTTTCTCTCTCTCCCCCTTCCCCTTTCTGCAGTCTGCCAGTTTCCACATGCTCACTAGGGCCTGGCCTACTTTCTCTCTCCAGCCAGACTCCTAATCCACATTATCTTTATTCTCTCGCCCTATTACAGGCCGCGGGACCCCACTTTCCAAGCACACACAGGTAGTACACAGCACAGGACAGCACCTGGGGAGCAGATCAGGAACGTGTGAGCCCTAAAGGTAATTCAGCAGCCTTCTGGAAGAGCTCCTTTTTGAGGGGTGTTAGCCCGTTGATGCTATGCATTGATTTCCCCACCCACACCAACCACCCTCCCACCCAGGGCTGTCCCTTAATTTAAGGACCTCCCTTGGTCACGTGACTTTCTGCCTCTATTTTTCTAAGTCCCTACTTTGCCATTTGCAGGTTATACCATTCCTCCACTTGAGGGTGGTATTGCTGGTTCCTGCTCTTCTCAGTCACTCCTCTCTGTCCATCTTCTCTGTTTTGTCTTCCCTCTCTCTCACTGCCTCCCTTCCTACTTACTTTCCTCTGTTTCCACTCCCACTTCCACCCTCTGTCCTCACCTATGGTGCTCTTCCTTTTTTGACCACTTGGAGTCACTATTTCTACCTCTTTTTTTCTGCTTTCTGCCCCCTTTCCCACACCCTTACCCTTACTTCCTTGCTCTTCTGTCTTGCCCTGTTCCTTTCTCTTCCCCTGGGATCCGAACCGTTGACCATTTGCACCACACTCAGTGACCTTTCCACTGTACCATCTGGTCAGACCTACTGTTTTCATCTCCTTTGTTCTCCTTCTATTGCTTCCTCCAATAGTTATCATGGTGTCTTATGCTCCTCTCTCTCACATTGTCTCCCTCTAACTATTTGCTGCTCTGCTCCTCCTCTCATTAATCCCACTTCATCCTCCAAGCAATCTCTCTAGCCTTAATCCCCCCTCTCCTAACTCTTCTCTCCCCTCTAACACTTCTCTCTGCCTAATTCCCCTCTCCCCCCTTCTCCACCGTCTCTCACCTACTCTGTTCCATTCCCAGCCTCCCCAACCCCTGCCATCTCAACCACAACCCCTGATCTCTTTCACTGCCACCCCTTTGCCCGCCCTCCTTGCCTTCCCTGTGCTTTGCTCCCTTCCCATCCCTGTCACTACCTCAGCAACTCTCTCCTCTTGCACTTCCCCTTCCCACCGCATGCAATACCTAGCCACTCTAAGCATCCTTGCTCTCCTCCTCATGTTCTCTGGAAATGTTCATCCTAATCCTGGGCCCCCTTCTATTAACCACCTCACACTCCAGTGCCCCATTTGCTGCACTTTGCATCCATGACCATATGTAGTTTGCTAAAGAAATTCCCTGACTTACAGGGTTGGACTGCTCTACATCAGCCTGATATTTTGGCCATTGTTAAAACCTGGCTTACCAAGGCCATCCCTGATGCTGCTGTTGCCCTCCCTGGGTATACACTTTTTAGGAAGGACCAGATCCCTAAGCATGGTGGGGGTTGTGCCATATACCTCTGCAACTCAATCCAAAGGCACACCTTCCTCACCCCTCAGCTCAGTCATGGCACCCAAGCCATCTCCCTCAAGCTTAACCCTGACCCCTCTAGAGCCCCTTTATATCTGACTGCATCCTACATTCCTCCTAGGCACCAACACCTTGCCTTCCAATCCCTCCTTGATCATCTTACCTCCTTGCCCCCCAAGATGAAGCAAATCTTACTTGGTGACCTAAACATTAACTGGCTTGCCGACTCCGCCTCCCAGGCTAGGAATGCCGCTGCTGCCCTAGACCTTTCTGAACTTGTTACTCTGCCCACCAGATCTAACCTGGTCAGGGATATCTCTACCTTACTGGATCTTGTTCTATCTAACAAACCCCACAAGATCTCCAACCTCGCTGTGCTCCTTGATGTGCTCAGTGATCACTCCCCTATCACTTTCTCCTGGTTGTGCATGAGGCCTAAGCATCCACCCAAACTGTCCACTCATTGTCTCTTACACCCTGGTAAACTTGCCCAACTAAAAGAGTACCTTGCTGGTTGTGATTGGTCCCCCACTGATTGTGCCCCTGACATCAACTCTTCCCTTCTCTATTTTATCCAAGTTTCCAACAAGGCCTGCAAAATCTTTGTTCCCCTTTCCAAAGTTGTCTCCAAGGACCATAAATCTCCCTGGGTCACTCCATCTCTGCTTGGTCTCATGCAATACAAAGACAACCTTTGGCACAGGGCTGTTGAATCCAGTAGGACTGTGGACAGGCAAGCT
This sequence comes from Neoceratodus forsteri, assembly GCA_016271365.2. Taxonomy (NCBI): domain Eukaryota; kingdom Metazoa; phylum Chordata; order Ceratodontiformes; family Ceratodontidae; genus Neoceratodus; species Neoceratodus forsteri. The sequence continues at coordinate 828,928,315 of CM028131.1, forward strand.
TACTGTACCGCTAGAAATAAATGTATCTGGGCTATCCGTAAAGCCAAGGCTGAACACTACAGATCCACACTTGACTTCTCCTGGGGCTCATCCTGTAATTTCCTGGGACAATATCAAGGAACTTAATACCAAGGCTGTGACCCCCTCCATCTCATTGTTAATGGTGCCTTGTCTACTGATCCTATGGTTATTGCTGTCTGCTTAAATAGTTCCTTCTCTGACCTCTCGGCTGGTCTCCCTCAAAATTTTTTGACCCAGTCCCATCCCCCAATCCAGTTGCTTATCCCCGTTCTACTTCAAACAACATGAAGTCTTGCTATTTTATGACATATGCAGTGAGTCCCAACCTTCGAACTGCTCTGGAGGTGAAAGAGTTAACTTTCCATGCCAGGCATGGAACGCTGAGCTCGAGCTCGGTTGAAAACTCTGTCTGTTATTCTTCAAACTCAAACTGTCAGATTCTTTACTCTGCCTCACTGAACAGTCGCTCCGGAGATTATCTCCTTCTGCTCGGTTCATTTTGTCAGTTAAAGTATTATTTTCTTGGTTTTTTGATCGAATTTAAACCGCAACCGGTCGGTTCAAGCTCTGTCTGTGGTATTGTAAGTACTAGATAGCTTTTATATTCAGTTCTTCTGTGTGGAACTTGTAAACAGTTATCAGTTCGGTTTGAACCGATCAGGTTGTTTGGAAAAATATTAATCTGTCTTTTAGAGTGTGGTTACCAGTTCTTATCGGTTCTAAAAAAAACGGATTTTATTACGTTTTTTTCCATGACCCGTGACATGGTTGGGAACCGATAAGAGGGTCTTGCTTGGTGGATTGCCATAAATGGGCAAGTTTTGGTTAGGACTGGCACTATGTCTGAGAAACCCAAAAGAAAAACTGGGCCCACTGGGTTTCAACACTGCAGTGTCTGTGGGGAAGCCTTTGCCAAGCCTGACCCCCACACCACTTGTGTTTATTGTCTGGGTTTGACCACCTCAATGCAGACTGCCAGATTTGCAAAACTTTTCCTGCAGCTACCCTGGATAAGAGAGTTGGTAGGCTCAGGGAAAGGGAGGCCAAGAAGTCCGCTGACCCGGATGGCCAGCCCAGTTTGGTTCCAACTGAACCGGAGGGAGTGTCCTCTGATCAGGGTGAGACTTCCTCAGGCAAAAGGAGAGCCAACTCAGAGGAGTCGGTTCAAGCAAAAAGGACAAGGAAATCAGCTGCTGTGGAGCCAAAACTTTCCTCTCCAACCGCTGAAGAAATAACCAAAGCGATTAAAATTGTCCAGTCACTTTCCCCGGTTCCGACCGAACCGGCACCATCAGGTAAGCATATGGTTCGGCCAGTTCCACCGGTTCAAGAGTATGATTTAGAGGAATTTTATGAACCGGAGGAGAGGGAAGAGGAGTATGAGGAGAGTGAATGTGGATTTGAAAGTCTGGATGTGCCCATTGAACCGGACATCTCCTCAGACAGACCTTCAGGAGTGTCTCCTCCTAGGCTTTCTGAGTCCCCTTCTCATTTTATGTTTTATAAAAAAGTGGCTGAAACCCTCCAGCTCCCTATGGAGGAAGCTGTGGATGATCAAGAGGAACCTGACTATGTGGAAATGATGGATATCCCAGAGTCCAGGAGACTGTCTATTCCTTTGCATAAATCTTTGGGAAACAGACAGTAAAAATTCTAAAACTCCTCACACTATACCTCCTATTGATAAGAGAGAATGGACAAGAGGCACACATTGTCAGGCTCTGATATGGAGTTCCTTACACAACAATGCAGCCATGTTGGGGTACTGCAGGCTGCAGCCTGTGACAAGGCAAATATTCCCTTGGCCTCACACCCCCCCTGACAAGGACTCCAGGAGGATTGATGCCATGGCAAAGAAACAGTACATGGCAGCATCCTTGGGACTCAGACAGACAAATTATATGGCTTATGTTGCTAGATACCAGAAATCCAGATGGGATACTGTTATGGCTCTAGCAAAACAAGTCCCTGGCCAGCTTGCCAGGAGCTGGAGCAGGTGGCTGCTGATGATATTGAGGCATCTAAGGTGCAATTCCATGCTGCAGTGGACTCTAATGATGTGTCATCAAGAGTCATGGCTACATCTGTGGCACTTCGCAGAATGGCTTGGCTCAGATGTACTAGCGTGTCTGGGATACCCAGACTAAGGCCATGGATTTTCCTGTTGTGGGTAATTCTCTGTTTGGGGAGCAGACAGAGAATTACATGAAGAAAATGGATGAGTAATGGACCACCTATAGGAGTGCACAGGCCAAGGAAAGGCAGGCCACTCCTCAAGCAAGCCTTCCAGGGCAGGGGCAGGCCTTTTCATAGAGCCTTTTACCAAGCCCAGGCCTCCTCTTCAGCTTACACCCAGAGGGGTTCTTTAGAGGGAGAGGCAGACGGGTACAAGCAGGCCTGCTTCCACCCTCAGCCTAAAGCCCCTGTCAAGCAGACACCCTGATGGGGTGGCCAGGGCCGATTCTCAATTACCTGTAAGGGGCAGGCTGGCTTACACTTTGTCCAGGGACTGGAAGTCTCTAACATCAGACAAGTGGGTCCTGGGTAGTAAGCCAGGGACTGGTTCTCAGCTAAAAAATTTCCAAAGATGAGAACCAGATCCTTTCCACCTGCAAATCCATCAGAGGCACTTGCCCTAGAGGCAGAAGTCTCTACCCTCCTGGCTCTCAGAGCCGTGGAAAGGGTTCCACCCCTACACCAGGGCAAAGGATTGTACTCCAGGTACTTCCTTACCCCAAAAAAGACAGGAGAATGGTGGCCCATCCTGGATCTCAGATACTTAAACAAGCACCTTTTAAAACCAAAATTCAAAATGGTGACTCTGGGAATTATTCTACCCTCTTTAAGGCCAGGGGACTGGCTAGTGTCCCTGGACCTCAAGGATGCCTACTTCCATATTCTCATCAGAAGCTCCCATGAAAAGTACCTCAGGTTCGAGCTGCCCTCAGGCCATTACCAGTTCAGAGCAATGCCCTTTGGCCTCACCTCTGCTCCAAGGGTATTCACAAAATGCCTGGCAGTAGCAGTTGCCTACGTAAGAAGGCAAAAAATTGCCATCTTCCCTTACCTGGACGATTGGCTCATAGTAGGCCAGTCTCCAGACCAAGTCAAGTCACATCTTCAGATAGCTCAGCAACTGCTTACCTTTCTAGGTTTCCTTCTGAATCTTCCAAAGTCAGTTCTAGAGCCTGTCCAGCTCCTGACCTTCATAGGCACAGAACTGAACACAGAGGCAGCCAGAGCCTTCCTTTCTTTGGACAGGGCAAGGACCCTGGTCTCTCTGGCCTCCTCATTCACCCTGCAGGTCTCTTGACCAGCAAGGTATTTTCTGCAGCTCCTAGGGCACATGGCTGCTTCTACAGCAGTAGTGCAAGGAGCCAGATTTCAGATGAGGGACATCCAGTTCCATTTGAGAGCCTTTTGGTATCAAAGAAAAGACCCTCTAACCAAATTGATTCCAGTGACTCGAACCCTGATCCAAGCCCTACAATGGTGGCAGGATCAGAGCAATCTGAGACAAGGGGTTCCCTTTGTCACTCAGTCTCACTCTTTAATCCTTACTACAGATGCATCCCTCTTGGGGTGGGGAGCTCACATGGGCGACCTCACTATCCAGGGACTTTGGTCCCCTCAGGAATCTCTGCTCCACATCAACCTGTTGGAGCTCAGAGCAGTTTTTCCTAACACTTCTAGCTTTTTTCAAATCTGTTCAGAACAAAGTTGTACAGGTCAGAACAGACAACACCACTACAATGTGGTACATCAACAAGCAAGGAGGCACTTAGCCTATGGCCTTGTGCACCGAAGCAATGAAGTTGTGGTCTCTGGCTTACTCCCTGAACACCTCCCTTATGGCAGTTCACCTCCCAGGCAAGGACAATGTCCTGGCAGATGCTCTCAGCAGGATTTCCCAGGGCCATCACGAATGGTCACTGGATCCCCATAGTCCTGGAGGTAATATTTGCCAGGTGGGGCACCCCGCAGATAGATCTTTTTGCAGCCCCAGACAATCACCAACTTCCCCTTTTTTGCTGCAGGCCCCCAGTGTTGGGCTCAGTCCCTCTGGATGCCTTGGTTCTCAATTGGGAAGGCAAGTTTCTCTATGCTTCCCCCCTTCTCTCTCCTGCTCAAAGTGTTAGTCAATATCAGATCTCAATCCTGCAAAGTGATTCTGATTGCTCCAGATTGGGCCAGACAACCCTGGTATCCACTCCTTCTGTCCTTAGCAGTCCATCTTCCCCTGTGTCTTCCCAGGAATCACAATCTGTTAACCTGTGCTCAGGGAAGGGTTTGGTACCTGGTCCTCAAATCTCTCAATCTCAAGGCCTGGCTCTTGAAGACTTAGAATTTGCTGATCTACACCTCTCCCAAGGTGTAAAGGATATATTGAAAGCTTCTAGGAAGCCTTCCACCAGGGCTACTTACAATTCCAAATGGAATAGGTTTTCCATATGGTGCTCTGGGAAGCATATTTCCCCAGAATCTGCTGATTTACCCACAGTCCTGGATTATAAGGTCCATTTGAACACTTTGGGGCTCAGACCAGCTACCCTAAAGGTGCATTTGGCAGCTGTGTCTGCCTTCATTTCAGCAGGTAAACCCTCTTCTCTTTCAGCTCATCCTATATTCTCTAAGTTTTTAGAGGATTGCTTCCACCAACCCTCCATTCAGGGCCCCTGCCCTGCCTGGGATCTTAATGTTTGCATTGCTCAGCTTATGCAACCTCCTTTGAGCCCTTGTCTTCAGCAGAGCTTAAGTATTTGACTTGGAAGACTGTGTTTCTGGTAGCCATCACTTCTGCCAGACGCATAAGTGAATTACAGGCTTTGTCAGTGGAGCCTGATTTTATCTCCTTTCATAGAGATAAGGTGATCCTCAGGACTAACAGGAAGTTCTTGCCTAAGGTGGTGTCAGATTTCCACCTTAATCAATCTATTTCTCTTCCAGTGTACTTCACTGACCATTCCTTCTCTGGCGAGAGGAGGCTGCACAGCTTAGATGTGAAGAGATCCCTTAGTTACTACATTGAGCATACCAAGGGTCACAGGTTTGACTCCCTCCAACTGTTCCTCACTTATGGTGAGGTTGGTAAAGGGAAACCTGCCACTAAAATATCCATTGCCAGGTGGATTGTCTCTTGTATCCAATTCTGTTATGAAAAACTGGGTAAGGTTCCTCCCTCAGGCCTGAGGGCTCACTCTACCAGAGGTACAGCTGCTTCCCTGGCTGCTGCCAGGGACATCCCCATTCTAGAGATTTGTCAAGCAGCTACCTGGAAAACAGTTCACACTTTTACCAAGCATTACTCTCTGGACACCCAGGCTAGGAGTGATGCTCGGTTTAACACAGTTGTGCTTCAGAGCCTATTTCCTAAGTAGGTTCTGTCCCTCCTCCATGGAGGTACTGCTGTGTAGTCTGCATATGTCATAATATAGCAAGACTTCATGTTGTTTGAAGAAAAATTACTCACCTTAGTAATGTTGTTTCTTCTAATGGAGTCTTGCATATTATGACCTCCCCTGCCTGCCCTCTCAGAACCTCTGTTTTGGGATGTGGGTGGGCAGTGCAGTGTGGCACTTAGTAGATGCCCACCTTGTTTTATCACCCTCCCTTTTTTTGGGGTGACTGGGTGTTGTGTTTTTCATTTTTTGGGTCTCCTGACTTGAGTCTTTGTTTTGGGACCAAAAAATGTGTTTCTGATATTTAGTAGCCAGTTGGCTAGTATAGGTTTACAGCTTCCACACAGGACCTTAGTGAGTTTAGCTCGTAAAGATCTGACAGTTTGAGTTTGAAGAACAACAGACAGAGTTTTCAACCAAGCTCAAGCTCAGTGTTCCATGCCTGGCATGGAAAGTTAACTCTTTCACCTCCGGAGCAGTTCGAAGGTTGGGACTCACTGCATACGTCATAATATAGCAAGACTCCATTAGAAGAAACAACATTACTAAGGTGAGTAATTTTTTCTTCAAGGCCCTCTCCTCTCATGAAACAAGACCCTACCTGCTCACATCACTTAAGGGCATGGGTCATAGCAGTGACTCCCTCAACACCAAATTGCCTAAAAGGGCCCTAGATGCTGTCATGAACCCCCTTACCAAATTTCTGAACTGCTCCCTCTTCCTCAGTCAATTCCCCCTTGACTGGAAAACAGCAGTGATCACATCTCTTCTTACATCTGGTAACCAGACCTCCCCCAGCAACTATCGCCCAATCTCCATCCTCCCCCCTCTCTCCAAGGCTCTGAAAAATAATGCGGCCGATCAGCTCTCTGGCTACCTCTCCACCTATAACCTCCTCTTCCATTAACAGTACGGTTTTCATTACACACATAGCACCACTACTGCCCTTATTGAATTCTCCAATTGACTTCACACTGCTCTTGACAAAGGTCATGTTGCTGGCTTTGTCATCATTGACTTGTCGAAAGCTTTCTGCACTGTCCACCACTCCCTTCTCCTCTCTTGTCTCCAATCCCTTGGCCTCTCGTAGGGTGTGTTGAATTGGTTCTCCAGCTATCTTTTCTCCTGCACCCAGTGTGTCAAAATTGTGTCTACCATCTCCTGCTCCTGACAGGTTCATTCCAGTGTTCCCCAGGGCCCCATCATAGGGCCCTTACTTTTCAGCCTCTATCTGAATTCTCTCCCCTCTTCTTGTAATGGAAACCTTCTACTTTATGCAGATGATGCTCTCCTGTTTGACTCACATGCTGATCCTTTACTTCTACAAAACTCGCTGCAGGACTCCTTCACCCAGGCTGAACACTGGTTCTCTGACAACAGGCTGGTTTTGAACTTAAAGAAAACTAAAACAATGCTTTTTGTGCATAACCAGAGTAAACGTAAAGATTATCCACTCTGGGTTTTATCTAGTACCCTCTTCCCCCTTGAACAAACCTCCTCCTTCAAATATCTCAGTGTTCTCTTTGATCCCTCCCTATCTTTCATAACCACATCTGCTCCCTTGCTCCTCCATCAACTCTAGGATAGGACTACTGTATCGCCATCATGACTGTCTCCCCACTGAAGCACTAAAGCTGGCCATCTCATCCTCGGTACTGTCCCTCGTGGACTATGGTCTGCTTATTTATGGTGCCGCTGACAACAGTGCTTTGCACAAAATAAAGCTATCCCTCAATAAGGCCTGCCAGCTGCTTACAGGTTCCCCACATCTTACCCATACTTGCACATTGTATTCCCTTTCTAACTTCCTTAATCTGGAGGAAAGGCTTATCTATCAATCTTGCCTCTTGACCAAAAAAATCACTTCAGGTTTGACTCCCCCTGGTCTGTCTTCTATCTTAAGCCTATCTACCCCTCCTTCTCTACCCACAGCATTGTCTGCTCCCCTCTGCAAGTCCCCAGAGTTAGGACCTCCCTTGCACAGAGGTCATTCTGTTACCATGCTCCATCTAGGTACAATTCCCTGCCTGTAGCTATCACCTCCCTACTAAGATTGGGGCCTTTTAAAACTGCTCTCAAGAACCACTTCCTCTCCTCCCACTGCTGTGACTGTCCTGGCTGAGTTTTCCCTGCAATTACTCCTCTCAATCTGCCCTTCATTTGACTCATTATTGCCCACATTGTTGTTTATGTCTATTATTACTAATTTACCTTGAAGTGGGGCCTTTGCAACCAACCCTTAATTTTGACTGTTTGCTTTTATTTGAGCTCATTTACTTTGTTTTCTGTTGCTTGCTATTAATTTATTTGTCTTCCTGATGAGGAGGCTTTGCAAACAAGACCCTGACTCAAAGAGTTGTAATTCTGATTACTTCTTAAATAATTAAAATGAATAAACACGTACTTCAGGAAACCATAGCCAATTGTAATACAGTATATCAGCTTTGGCTTTGAAAACAGCACCCACTGCATCTAACAATGGGCCTGGTTCACAAAACTCGGATTTTGACACAAGGTGCCTGTGTCAAACAGATTGGTGCAATGGGCACCTTGACTCAAAACTTGTGGAGTTTCTGATTCTGGAAGGCCGGCTGCAGCAAACTGGAAACCCTCTGCACCAGACCCACCATGCGTTAGGTGTGCGCCTAATTCAGGGCCAGGGTGTGACAGTGCACTAGAGGGGCTTACCGCAGATGCTGGCTGCCACATCTCCTTAAATGGGATTCTGAAAGCTAGTGGGACCCCCCCAGGGCTTATACCACCCAACAGAGAGTCTAATGCCCCTTTTACCATCCCCACAGACAGTGCAGGGTGGGAGCAGGGGCTGGCCCAGTTCCCAGGAAAGTGGGCAACTGAGTGATCAGCACTGTGGAGGACTGCAGCAATGTGACTGGGTGCAGACTGCACCAGGAATGGTGCCACCCACAGCCCATATATGTACCCCATCTGAATACTGGACCTGCAACAGTCACCCTATTGGCAATACTAGGCAGGCTCTCTGCAGGGCGCCATTCCCCCCCCACCACCTGTCCCTCATCCAGCACTCTGGCCAGGACTGGTGTGCTGTGCAACTGGGTTGGCAATCCATGCCACCCTACCACATCCTAATCCAAACTCCTCTTGTGCACCAAATGTGTGGCACATGGGAGCAGCAGTAACAACCAGTGGGGGTTTGACACCAGAATCCCTCCCATATTTGAATCAGGCATAGGGTCCCTAGCACAGAGAAGTTCAGTGGAAGCTGCCATTGGTGTGGCTTGCACTGATCTTTGAGACTCTAGACCAATGGGCTTTACAGGATTCAGGCATATCACTTGCATTCACAGTTTCAATGACCCAGCCTAATGTCTCATTATAACAGTGAGACAGGCCTTTGGAGTGTAATGAGGGGCATACTGTATGTCACAAAATTATTCATATAAAAAAACTTTTCTGGGATGAGTATTTGTTTGTAGCACAAAATTTTAGAGAAAGACTATCTGACTCTTCTTACAGATTTGGCACAAGTGCCTTTTTCCCTGGACCAACACTGAAATTAATCTGAAAGACCAGATTTTGTTTGAGGAAGCTTTGTGCTTGCACCAAAGAACATCGGAGCTGCATTTTATTTATTTATTTATTGAGTACAATCGGAATTACAATCCTTTGAGTCACAGACTCTTTTGCAAAGGCTCCATGTCAGGTTACAGGGGATGGAGGGTAGACAAATACAACAATGACAGACGAGAACAGGTATTAATTATAGATTTCAGTACAGACAATCTTTTTTACAAAGGCTCCACATCACACACCTGAAAAGAAACGACCTTCACTATTTCAGAAAAGCGTGGGTAGCGCAGGTGTATGGGGCTGGGGAGTCAACGAAGAAGGGCGGCGTGGCTATTCTTATTGCTAGGAACATCCCTTTTAAATTGGTAAATGAGTGTTGGGACCCCGAAGGCCGTTATGTAATTGTACATGCGCAGTTGGCTTTGCAACCGATTATATTAGGTTCTATATACAGCCCTAACAAAGATTCCCCCTCTTTTTTTATGAATCGACTGCGCTTAGTGGTATCCGATATATATAAATCCATGTTTATAGGGGGAGATTGGAATTTGGTGTGCCAGAATGACTTAGATAGGTCAGGTTTTGTAAGGCGGGTGTTATCGCCTGCACAAAGAGCCCTCAGGGACTTCATTAATAATGCAGCCCTGGTGGATATCTGGCACACACTCAACCCTGTGACACGGCAATATTCCTTTTACTCACCAGTACATAACTCCCATTCACGAATTGATTATATCTTAGTAAGTTCATCAGTGATACCTGATGTGATACAGGTGGAGATTTCTACAAGGGTTATATCAGACCATGCTCCAGTCAGTGTGATATACAGGCAAACCTTAGGGGGTAAACGCTCACCTCAATGGAGACTAAATTGCCAAATTTTAAAGATGAGTCCTCTTTGGTGATTCTCAAAGATTTTATTAAGCTTTTCCTAGAGGACAATCAGGACTCAGTAGGCCAGAGAGATCTGGTTTGGGCTGCCATGAAATGCTGCTTAAGGGGCGAGTTAATTAAGATTGCCTCCAGAATCAAACGTGTTCAGAGGGATAAGCTCGACACCTTGCTAACATCGATTAAACGGATAGAGACTGTTTTATCTCGGTCTTCTTCTGAATCGGACTGGGCCAGATTGCATCAGCTCCGGGCACAGCACTCGGGCTTAGTGATGCAGCAAGCTGAGTTAGCACTTCGACGAGCGAGACTTCAATACTTGGATACAGGCGAGAAAGCTGGAAAACTTCTCGCTATGCGTATTCGACATCTGGATTCGGATCACCACATTCCGGGTGTTCACACGGCCCAGGGGGGGCCGGTTTGCATGGATCTGCAGGAAATCTCCAGTGCGTTTGGGGCATATTATCAGAGATTATACGCGGAAGGTTCCGAATCCAAGCCCTCAATGATGGAAATTACCTCATATCTGAACTCAATATCTCTCCCAATATTACCGCCAGATGAGGCGGCCGAGATAGGTGCCCCAATATCACTTTTGGAGATTTACCAAGCCATTCAGCAGATGCCCTCTGACAAGTCCCCTGGGCCTGTTGGGTTTCCTAGTAATTTTTACAAGGTATTTTGCCCTGTCATATCCCCAATTTTGTTAACTGTTTTCCATTACTGGTTCGAGCATGGTATCTCTGACCCAAATTTCCAAGAGGCTACTATCTCGTTAATTCTGAAGCCGGGGAAGGACCCTTACAATATGGACAGTTACTGTCCGATATCTCTCCTGAACGCATATATTAAAATACTGGCTAAGGTTTTGGCTAATAGATTATCTAAAGTCATGGATAGGTTAGTCAGCAGGGAGCAAGTGGGCTTTGTGAGGGGGAGATTGTCCCAGGACCACCTGCGTAAATTGTTACATCTCATTGCGGAGGCCAGGGAATCTAAAACACCAGCAATACTTCTTTCTCTGTACGCTGAAAAGGCCTTCGACCGGGTGTCCTGGGATTTCCTTTTCACTACCCTTTCGGTATTTGGGCTACCTGAAGATTTCTTAAAATGGGTTAAGATATTGTATTCCTCTCCCTCTGCACGAGTGAAATGTAATGGGGTGTTATCGCCACCTTTTAAGTTAGAGCGTGGTACAAGACAAGGCTGCCCCTTGTCCCCATTATTATTTAATTTGTATCTGGAGCCTTTTTTGTGTAGATTAGCGCAGAATCCACTCATTAAGGGTATACAGGTGGGGGAATCTAGCTATGCATTTTCAGCTTACACAGACGATGTCTTGCTGCACATTGAAAATCCGGGGATCTCTGTACCAGCTGTTTTGGAGGAGATAGATGGCTTCTCCAAAGTATCTTATTATAAATTGAATCGGACTAAGACCAAAATCCTCCCTTAAATCATACTGTCATAAAAGCAGACCTACAGATGTTTGGCCTCGGTTGGGAGGCCAAATCCCTTACATATTTGGGCATTAGTATTAGCACAAGTTTACCCTCGATGATTAAAGATAACCTCGGTAATCTGGTTCAAATTATCTTGGGAGATCTGAATAGATGGCGCTCGATTTCTCTGTCTATGTGGGGAAGGCTGAATCTCCTTAAGATGAATATTCTCCCTAGAATATTATATCCTTTGGGGATGCTCGGCACTTATCTTCCCAAAAAATGGTTTATTTGTTTACAGAAAATATTTAATTCCTTTTTGTGGCAAGGGAAGAGAATACGTAGGTCTTATATCAAGTTGACAGCCTCAAAATTCAAGGGAGAATTGATGGCCCCTTCTCTGTTCTTATATTATGCAGCGCAACACATCTGTAAGTTAACTTGGTGGGCCGATGGACATAGGCTCTCTGGTTATTCCCCGCTATGGTTAGATATCGAGTGTGACCTGGCGAAAAGAATGAAGAGTTCTTTACATGCCCTCTTATTTGTTCCCCAGTCCATTATTTCTAAAATTCCCATGAACAACCCCATGGGTTGGTCCTTGAAGGCATACATTCAGTTGCAAACTTATCTTGGAGTCAAATGGTGGCTATTGGACAACCAGCCTATTTTTGAGAACCCTCAAAATAAAGTAGAAGTACCACACCCACTGCTTTTAACTGAATAAGTCATTTTCCGTGTCGGATTTTGGGAACTCGGTTATTTAAGTCCTTTCGACCAGCTGAAGAGACTCCATGGGATTCCTGACCATTATTTTTTTAAGTGGTTACAGCTTAGTAAAGCTAGAGCTCGGGTTTTTCATTCAGTGCCCCCCTCTGGTTGTACACCGGTTAGCTTGGATGCTTTATTAACTGCTGCAACCCAACCACATCCAGTTTCCAAAGTTTACAAGTTACTTCAGGAATGGGACTACAGGCTCCCTCAGGTGTTTGTTACTACTGGGCAGGGGTCTTAAATATTCAGGCTACCCCGAATCTTTGGAAAAAACTTTGGGTCACTATGTATAAATTTATTAAACAAGACAGGTTAAGGATGGTACATTTCAATATTATGCATCATCTATATTTAACTCCTTCTCATTTATTTAGGCATGGGGCATCTCCCACGTCTTTGTGTTGGAAATGCAAGAAAGAGGAGGGAACTTTGTACCATATGCTATGGACTTGTCCGGTTATACGGTCTGCCTGGAATGCCATTTCCAATCTCTTGGACCCTGTCCTTGGCTCACACGATACGTTCACCCCGGAGATTTGCTTATTGTTTCTTTTTCCCGCAGGCACCTCCAAGACTTGGAAAGCCTATGTTTCACTTGTTTCTGCTGTAATGAAATTGTTAATTCTAAGACACTGGTCATCTGATAAATCACCGTCTTTATTAGAATGGTATCAGGAATGTACTTTAGCTTTACAGCTTGAGAAGCACATTGCATATATGCGGGGTAAGCAAGAGCACTATGCATATCTCTGGGGCCCTTTAGATGTATTCTTTATGGCCTGGAAACCCTAGATCCAATTATCTTAAGGTTTATGTATTTGTTTTTGCTCCCTGTTGCTCGTAACCTGTGGGGTTGGGGGTAGTGGGGGGATGAGGGGGATGAGGATAGACTTTGGGCTTCTTTTCTTGTCTGAGTATTAACTGAAAGTAACTTGCATCTAGTTATGGCGAGTTTATGCCAATATCTTGTGCTTTCTGTTTACTTTTTCATTGTCTGTCCTCTAGCTTGGGTATGTTTATAAAAATAATAAAGATGGTTTAATTACAAAAAAACAAAAAAAAACAAAGGCTCCACGTCGGTTACAGGGGGTGTAGGGAAACAAAGACAGTATAAAACTAACATTGACAGGTATTTTATACAGTTTCAGTACTGGCAGGGCAGTCTAGAAACTTATTTAGTAGGTGAGATAATTAGGAAGCATACCTGCAATCCCTAGACAGAGATTTGTAGGATGCCATTTCATAGGGTCTAGGGATCCCCTGAGTCAGGAGAAGCAGTGGGGGAAGAGGGTGGACAGATTTAGCCACAGTCACATTTAGCATTTTCCATAAGTTGGGTTTTAAGACCTGATTTGAAGAGTGAGATGCTATGGGACTGGGAGAGTGGGGGGTGAAGTGTGTTGAGCCATAGGGGGCACGGTAGTGGAAAGATCTTTGCCCAAGGGATGTTCGACAGAGGGGAACCAGTAAAGATGATGTGGCTGTGAGTCTTATATTATGCCTGATGGGGGCTGGGCTGATGATGGGGAGTAGACTGGCAGGTGCAAACTGGAGGTGTATTTTGTTTTTGCGAGAATGCAGGTGTGGTATTTTAGTCTTTGTTGGAAGTTTAGCCAACCAGTCAGTGTGTACAGATCACAGGTATGGGTGAGTCTGTCGCAACCTGTTACTAGGCGGCAGGCTTTATTAAGTGCAGTGCTTATGCTGCTAAGGGTGGTGGTGTCAGCTGTGCCGTAAATAACAATCCCATAATCGATTAGGGAAAGGATGGAGGAGGTGACTGCTAGCTGCATGGCTTGTGCAGGTAGGCTGTTTTTGAGTCTGTAGAGGGTACCCACTCTAGTGTTGACCACAGACGAGAGGAGACGTACGTGTCTGTGGTAGGAGAGGGAGGTATCCAAGGTGATACCCAGGTATGTAAAGTGTATAACATGTTCCAGTAGGGTGCCAAGTGAGTTCTTAATTTGGAGTGCCATCTGGCTGTCTGGGCTTTGGCGATGAGCAAAGATCATGGACTTATTTTTGCTATAGTTTATGATCAGGCGGTGATCAGTGAACCAGTTCTCTACCTCCCCGGAAAAACCCTGAACAGCAAGTTGGAGGACGTTTGGTTGAGGGTGTTTCCAGTACAGAACCGCATCATCAGCATAGAGTAAGAGATGACCACTGCATGCTTTAGGGAGAGAGTTTAGGAAGAGGGTGAAGAGCACTGGGCCCAAGATAGACCCCTGCAGGACCCTTGAACATACTGCTTTGGAGATGGAGATGGTGGTGTTTATCCTGACATGCTGTGACCGTCCTGTGAGGTAGTCCTTGAACCAGGCCGTGGCCTCAGGGACCACATTCAGTTGTGGAAGGACATGGAGGAGTAGTTCATGACCGACTGTGTCAAAAGTCTTGGTCAGATCTACATAGATGGCCCCTGCGATCGATCCTTGGCCAAGGGCCTCGTGGATGAATGTGGTGAGTTCAGTGAGTGCAGTGACGGTGCTATGGCCAGATCGGAAATCATGGTGTTCCTTGCTGAGGAGATTGTGTTTAGTTAGATGTTCTGTTAGCTGGTCTGAGACTATTTTTTCCAGGGCTTTGGAGAGAGGAGGAAGTATTGAGATAGGTCTATAGTTGCTGGTGTTGGTGGGGTCACCGTTCTTCAGAATGGGAGTGATTATAGCTTTCTTCCAGGTTGAGGGGAACTGGCCGAGGCATAGTGAAAGGTTGAGGATTTTTGTAAGGTGAGGTAGAGTGACATCGAGGGTAAGTCTAATGAGTTTAAAGTCTAGTGAATCATTGCTGTAGCGGGTATTGGCGATAGCTTTGGTGATATAGCATTTAGCCACAATACAAGGGATGACTCGGAGCTGGTAAGGGGGTGTGTAGTCTTTACTCGGTGTTTTGGGTGGAGGGGGGTTTTGGTAGGGTGGAAGAAATTTGGAGGGAGGATATGTGAGAGGTCCAAGAAGGAGTTGTTAAGGGCTTCTGCGATATTGGTGGGATCTTGAGTTACTTCCCTGTTTAAATTGAGTTGGGTAGGGGTTGGGGAACGGGATTTACCACTGAGTTCTTGTAGATTGTTCCAGAATTTTTTTCCATCTCCCCAGGAGGAGGAAAGGGTATGCTGGTAATAATTAGCTTTTGCCTGCCACATGGCCCATGTGCATTTATTGTGCGCCTCCCTGTATAGCTGTCTATCCTGGGTGCGATGGGTGTTGGGTGTTGCATGAATTATTCATGCTTAAAAATTATACAGTCAGGGTTCTGCCTCCTGTTGGGAAGGACTAGATAGATTTCTGTTTACTCTGACATTACTGACTTTAAACTGAGAGCATGTGTTTATTACGGGGACTGCTTTGCACATACTCTATGGTAAAGCACATCAGACTAGCATTTATTGTTTTTTTTTTTTTTATTTTGTTTTGTTCAGATCAGGTATACCATCATCTGTTCCACTCTGAGATAATTTTCTCAGTTTGGTTTCTTACCAGGTATTTAGTGCCCATCATCATTTCCAAAGACTTAATTTCATACAAGGCTACCTAACCATTTAAATTATATGATATTCTACCACTGCAGTTTGTGCCCAAGCAGGAAGGCATTTATCAAAGATCTTTTAGTTTCGCTGACAATGAAGTTCATATACCTCATTATTTATCCCCATTATGATCCATTTAATAGTAACCATGGCACCATGTCTGTTCACTTCCACCTTAAGTGCCTCTTCCTCATAACCACCCTGGGGTTCACCTCCCACCAGCCAGATCTCACCCTATGCCCTTTGTGGACTGCACCATTGCATCTCTCCAGAATTGGCCATCCCCCCCACCTTGTCATCACACACTGGACCCCTGCATCCACCTCCCACTGGCAGCCCCAACCCCAGCACTCACCCAGGCCCCCCCCGGCTCCACCCCTTCTGCATCCGCCCATCTCTCCAAACCTTGCCCATCCCCTGCTCCACTACATCCTCCCCCCAAACGTACTCCCAAAAATATAACAACCTGCCACCCTATGGTTAGAGCCTTAGTCATCCTACTACTCCTCTCTAGTAATAGCCACCCTAATCCAGGCCATGCCCCCACCACTCCACCTACCAGACCCTCTGGACTCCGCATTGCCTCCCTGAATATACACTGCCTGCCAAAGAAATCTGCAGCGCTTTAATGCTGGGCCACCCTTCACCAACCAGACATCATTGCTCTAGTGGAGACCTGGCTCTCCAAATCTACTCCTGATGCCTTTGTCTCACTCCCTGGATACACCCTATATCGGGAAGACAGGGTAGGAAGACATGGGGGTGGCTGTGCATTCTACATCAATAATAACATTGTTGGTCACATGTTCCCACCCCCCAAACTCACAAACGGAGCACAAGCCCTCACCCTTAAAATCACCCCCGACCCCTCCAGGGGCCCACTATACCTTACAGTCACCTACATACCACCTAAGAACCAAAAGCCTGCCGTCTCATCCCTCACTGAATACCTCTCTACTCTACCACACAATGCAGAGCAGACACTAGTAGAGGACCGCAATATCAACTGGCTTGGCCCCTTGGCCGTGCCAAAAAAGTACTTGTTCTCGGCCCTTGACATGGTCCAAATAGTTACCCAACCCACTAGACTTCACCTATCTACTGGTACCCACACCCTCCTGGATATCATTATCCCTAACTGCCCCAACCAAATCCAGGATATAAAAGTACTTCCCGACTCCCTAAGGGACCACTCGCCCATCCTATTCCAATGGACCTCTTCCACACCCTTACCCATAACCCAAATAACCTTCCGAAGGCATCTCCGACCAGGAGGGGTATTAAAACTTAAACAGCTGCTCACCCAAATAGATTGGTCCCCCATTAATGTAGCCCTCAGCATCGACATTGCACTCAACCTATTTACACAGGCCTTCACCAAGGCCTGTGACCTCTTTGCTCCACTCACCAAACTCCGCACCAAAAAGCAACATGCTCCATGGATAATCCCGTCCCTACTCCAAATGTTGAGAGACAGGGATAATCTCTGGCACAAAGCCACAGAATCTGGTAGGATGGTGGACAGACAATCCTATAATGCCGCTCGCAATAGATGCACTCGAGCCATCTGTAAGGCCAAAGCAGACCACTATCAATCCACTCTCACAACCACATGGGAGTCTGCGAAAACATTCTGGAGTAATATCAAAGAACTCAATGGGAAATCACGCTCCCCACCTCCCTCCCTCCCAGCTCACCATAAATGGCACTACCTCCACAGACACACTCACCATAGCAAACTGTCTAAACACCACCTTCTCGGATCTCAGCAGTGTTCTCCCTAGTTGTTTCTTTGACCCTGTGCCCAATCCCAACCCCCAACCCTGAAGCATCCTTGTTTCCTCCTGAGCAAAATATCCACCCACAAAGCTCGTCCTTACCTACAAAAAGTGCTAAACAGCAGTAACCCTATAAATGACCCCCTAGATGCCAGGCTCCTTCGATTAGTCCTCGAAGAGGTCCTAGTCCCCCTAACGGACCTGCTCAACAAATCCCTATGCCTAGGGCAATTCCCTAGTGCCTGGAAAACAGATGTCATTACCCCCATCCATAAAAGTGGTGACAAAGCCTCCCCAATTAACTATCGGCTCATCTCCATTCTTCCCCCCCTCTCTAAAGCGTTAGAAAAAGTGGTTGCCACTCAACTTACGGAATACCTAGCCAAGTATGACATTCTATGCCCAGAGCAGCATGGCTTCCATTCAGCCCATAGCACCACCACAGCCACCCTAGAATTTGCCAACTTCCTGCACTCCTCCCTAGACACCAGTAACATTGCAGGAGCTGTGTTCATAGACCTATCCAAGGCCTTCAACACGGTTTGCCACCCTCTCTTCTGGACTCTCTCCACCAACTTGGTTTCTCCACAGGCCCCCTAGCCTGGTGCTCTAGTTACCTTTCGGCCCAGTCCAATGCGTCAAAATTAACGGAACCCTATCCGACACACTACCCATCTGCTACGGGATGCCCCAGTGCTCTATCCTGGGGCCACTTCTTTTCTTCCTCTATCTAAACTCCTTACCAAAGGCCTGCTACACAAAAATCTTACTATATGCAGATGATGCAGTGCTCTTTGCTTCACATCATAAACCCACACCCCTTCAGGACTCCCTCCAGCGTGCCTTCTCACAGGTTGAAACATGGTTTAAGGACCATAGACTGGTCATAAACTTAAAAAATACTAAATCAATGATCTTCTCTCGCCTCCAAAACAAAGCAAAAAGTGCACCTCCCTGCATCATCCCCAGCACCCAGCACCCCCTTGAACAGGTATCCAACTACAAATATCTTGGACTTACCCTCAACTCAGCCCTTACTTTCCATGACCACATAAACACCCTTGCTGCCACAACAAACACCCAGATTGGATTCCTTTACCAACACAGGGACTGCCTCCTCCCCATGCCCTTAGGCTTGCCATCACCTCATCAATATTGTCCCTAGTGGACTATGGGCTCCCTGTATATGGGGCAGCAGATAACTCCGCACTCCAGAAAATCCAGGTCTCCCTAAACAAGGCCTGCAGGCTCCTAACTGGCACTCCTAGGCTCACTCACACCTGCTCCCTCTATACCTCTGCCAATCTCCTCAACCTCGATGAAAGGCTCCATTACCAGACCTGCATACTGTCCAAGAAAATACTGCTTGGACTGTTTCCCCCTCGGATCTCCACCTTTCTTCATCCTGCCAACCCCACTATCTCCACCTGCAACTCAGAGAAAGCACCACTGGTTGTGCCCAGGGTAAAAACCTCCCTTACCCAGAGATCTTTCCACTACAGGGCTCCCACATGGTTTAATGCACTCCCAAACACCATCACTAGTGCACCCAAGATCGCCCACTTCAAAACTACTCTTCGCAACCACCTCTTCAATATCCACTCCTGTAACTGCAACTAACATTTCACTCTCTCACCCCCTCTGATCCAAATTCTTGGACAAAGTCCATTATGGATTGCAACCTACGTCAATAATACCAAACCCATGAATAGGACTGACTACTCTGTTTAGATGCTTTCTCAAGCTAATAATGTCTCTCTGCTGTGAAGATGTAAATATCATCATCCAAATATTGTAAATAATGTCTGAAAATATCTACATCTTGTACTTACTGTAAATACTGTAAATAATGTTAGTGTCAAATGTCTGTAACACGTGCTTTGTAACTGTTGTTATAGCCTGTCTGTATTAGCTTCTGTCTTACATGTGATGAGGTACCTTTGGAAATGAGTCTCTGGCTCAAAGGTTGCAAACCGATATATCACATAAATAAATAAATAAATTCTCACAGGTTTTGCTATATCTATCATCACTGATAACCATTCCTTATACTGTGGTGGTACTGTGCTTTTCCATTTTTGCAAATTTAACAGACTAGCATTTATTGTAATACTCTTACTCAAAAATTGTAGTGGTATGGCTGAGTAGGCACTTTTATATTAAGCCTCTATTTTTTATCTACTAATAACAAGATTATCTTCAGATAAAAGGGATTTAGAAATAGTCATGCAAAACTCATGGGAGAGGATCTCATGGTACTGAACTTTAGGTGTGATCTGAATCAGCGGTTTTTGATTCAGCTGTGCAGAAGACAGCATTCTGCCAGTCAAATGCCTGTGGAATTACCTTTCAGATTCCATTTTTGCCATATTTTAAATTTCATTTTCTAGTTTTCAAAGTATGTATTCAAATGATACCATGTTTGGCAGGTATGCAGGTACTAAATGCATTCATAAGTGTACCAAATTTCAGAGTCCAGGATTTGAAGGGAACTGAGTTGTGTGTGACCAAACATTTCATCAACATTTAATTTTCAGTTATTTCCATCTAATTTTAAAGTTTCTTATCCCAATTTCTACAAAGTTTCAGGATTTAGAGAAACTTGCAACATGGGCATGTGTGCCAAGTTTTAAATCTAAAACTTTAATGGGGGCTGTGATATAGGCAGCCCATTTGCCAAAATTTTGATTTTCATTATTTTAATTTAATTTTGAAAAGATTGATCAAACTTTTATAATATATTGCAGATGTATGGGATATTACCACATTTAAATATCTGTCAAGTTTCAGATTTCTGGCTCCAATGTTGCCTGAGGTATATGCACATAAATGTGTTCATTCAATTTTCCATAAAAATAAAATGGTGGAATTTGAGCACCTATACATTTGAGGAGATGCATCCTAATTTCATGGTATGAGGCACACCATTAGCACTCCTTCCAAAAAGTAACCATGTCAAATTGTAGATATCTAGCTCACTAGACAGCTGAGTTATAACAAATGAATACATTTCAAAAATCATACAGTAATTTTGCCAAATTTTACATTTCAGTTGTGTTGGTTTAGTTTTCAAAGTATGTCTCCAAATGCTACCAAGTCTGACAGGTATACAGGCACTAATGGCTGTCTTATATGCACCACAATTCAGAGTCCTAGATTGAAAGGTGTCTGAGATAGGGGTGGCCAAACATGTAATCACAATTTAAGTTTCAGTTATTTCTATCTAATTTTAAAATTTATTATCCAAATTTCTCCACATTTTGAGGATTTAGAGAAATGTGTAACATGGTTATGTACACCAGGTTTTAAGACTAAAGCTTTAAAGGGGGCTATATTATAGGTAGCCAAAAATTTAGATTTTAGTTATTTTACTATAACTTTGAACACATTCATCGAAATGTTGTACAGTTTTGCAGCTTTAGGGGCGATTACTGCATTTATAGATTTACATAGTTTCAGATTTATAGCTCCAAGGGCGCCTGAGTTATATGCAGATAAAAATGTTCATGAAATCTCCCACAAAAATAAAATGACAGACTTTAAGCACCTATTATTTTGAGATGTGTGCTAATATAATGATATTTAGCACAGTGTTAGAGCTCCTATTGACAGGGAATGCTGCCAAACATCTAATCTCTTTCGCAATATACAGCTGAGTTATTATCAAATTAATACATTTCAAAAATTACAAGAAATGCCAATGAAATTCTACAGAGCTTTGTGGAATTCCATGAATTTAGAATTTTCTCATTCTTTACAGTTCTAGATTTGAGCTACATGGTGGCAAATCCTCATCATCTTCAATAACTTAAAAATAGCTTAGATTTGAAACCTGATAATTTGAGATGTAGTAGGTACTGTTCCAATGATGACACTTTTTGTGTTTTGGAAACAACAACATATTTAAAATTATGTTGCTATAAAGGAAATACAGTACAATAACGTGGTCCCTCACGCACAGAAGAAAAAAAAGCCAGTTTAGGAAAAGGGTAATTGTCCCCAGAGGCCACAGCCAATAAAATCACAGAAACCTGTTTGTAGGTGTCCAGATTGCCAAACAAACTTTATTCCATAGTTATGCATCCATTACATCCTTTTATTCTGGTCAACATATTAAAACATCATAATTCAATTACATCATTTCTTCCTTTTAAGCCTTTTTCTGTAGATTATTTACAATCCTTTTTCAATTCCTCGTCACATCTTATCCTTTCCATTTACTCTTTTATGATTTATTCCTTTTTCTTCTCCCCCCAGGTGTACACCTGGGACCACTCTCTTCCTTTTACTTTCTTCTCTTCTTCGGGCACCAGTGTACACCAGTGCCCTTCTTCATTTGTTGTATTTGTGGCCTTCTGTCTCCCTTCCCCCTTCCTTTCCATACCCCCCATTTATTCTTGCCTTCTGTTGGCTGTCCAAATTTGGCCACATGATGTATGATACTGCATACCATGTTTTATTATTTCCCTTAGGCTTTGCCACCAATAAACTTTCAGACTGCCTTGATCCATGTCGTCTTCTCTTCTCTTAACCCTTAGATCACCAACAGAATTACAATGTATAGGAATTTTGGACTGATATATAAGTCTGCAGCCATGCAAGTGTTAATCCAAGCTGGTTGGGTGGGTGGCAATTCTATTAGCAGCAAGAAATGTGAGGCCTGTACCTAGGGAGCTGTTTAAAAAAAAACCTTCTAGTCCCTTCCCTCCCCAAATCCCCCATCCAATCCTCTTCCCTATTGCTTCCTTTGCCCCACCCCTTTTGTGACCCCACATTTTGTGACATCACCCACTTTACCTCTCCTTTTTTCTTTACTGCTCCTCCTGTCCCTCCCCTCCCCTGTAGTTGCTGCCACTGGGCTGCACCCCTATTGGCCAGGGCACTGGAAACAACAGGATCTGCTAGCTGAATCTGGCAAACCTCATTGTCCCCAGAGGCCTCAGCCAATAAAATCACAGAAACCTGATTGTGGGTGCCCAGATTGGCAAATAAACTGTATTCCATAGTTATGCATCCATTACATCCTTTTGTTCTAGTCAACATGTTGAAACATCATAATTCAATTATGTCATTTCTTCCTTTTAAACCCTTTTCTGTACATTATTTGCAATCCCTCTTTTTTTAGTTCCTAATCATATTGTATCCTTTTCATTTAATCTTTTATGATTTATTCCTTTTTATTTTTCTCCCCCAAGCTGTACACCTGGGGGCCACTCTCTTCCTTTTCTTTTCTTCCTCTGGCACTAGTGTACACCAGTGCCCTTCTTCATTTGTTATATTTGTAGCCTTCTGTGTCCACCTGTTCCACCTCCCCCTCATCCCCCACCCCCTCATTTATTCTAGAGAGTGACTATCTGACTCTTCTTACAGATTTGCCACAAGTGCCTTTTTCCCTGGACAATCACTGAAATTAATCTGAAAGACCAGATTTTTTTGAGGAAGCTGTTTGCTTGCATCAAAGTACATCAGACTTGCATAAAGTACTCATGCTTAAAAATTATACTGTTAGGGTTCAGCCTTCTGCTAGGAAGGACTAGAGATATTTTTGTTTACTCTGACATTACTAACCTTAAACTGAGAGCATATGTCTATTACAGGGACAGCTTTGCACATATGGTAAAGTGCATCAGACTAGCATTTATTGTTTTTTTTTTATTTTTTTTTCTTCCGTTTTGTTCAAATCAGGTATACCATCATCTGTCCTACTACTAAGTATTTGGAAATGGTGATGGGCACTAAATACCTGATAAGAAACCAAACTGAGAAAATAATCTTATCAGGTATTTAGTGCCCATCACCATTTCCAAATACTTAATTTCATACAGGACTACCTAACCATTGAAATTATATGATATTCTACCACTGCAGTTTGTGCCCAAGCAGGAAGGCATTTATCAAACATCTTTTAGTTCATCTGTAAATGAAGTCCATATTCCTCTATATATATCCCCATTATGATCCATATAATAGTACATTTTCTCAGGTTTTGCTATATCTATCATCATTGATAACCATTCCTCATATGTAGGTGGTACTGCGCTTTTCCATTTTTGCAAAATTAACAGACTAGCATTTATTGTAATACTCTGACTAAAAAATTGTAGTGGTATGGTAGTGCTACATTACTGTAGTTATGGTTGTGTAGTCACTTTTATATTAAGCCTCTATTTTTGTCTACTAATAACAAGAGTATCTTTTGATAAAATGGATTTGGAAATAGTCATGCAAAACTCATGGGAGAGGATCAATTTTCTGTTGAATGAAAACACCCATCTGACAAAGGGAGCACATAACTTAATGCACTTTAGGAAGGGGCTATTTGAATATTTAAATAATGGATCTGTGTAATTGTATGTGAAGTTATTTTATTGTATGTATTTGTACTTTTATACATCTGGTTGCAATTTTTGTCCTTTGTTCATTGTCAGACATGGCTGAAAAAGGGCTGTGCTCAGCCCACCTCCTGGTTAAATAAAAATGAAAAAAAAATCAAGGTACTGACATTTTGGTGTGATTTGAATCAGCAGTTTTTTTTATGGCTGTGCAGAATATATAATTCTGTCAGTCAAATGCCTTTGGAATTACCACTCCAATTCCATGGAACTTCATGGAATTTGTAAAAAATTTCTACAGAATTTTGCCACATTTTAAATTTCATTTTTTTTTCTAGTTGTCAAAGTATGTATCCAAGTGATACCACATTTGGCTGGTATGCAGGTACTAAATACATTCATAAGTGTACCAAATATCAGAGTCCTACATTTGAAAGGAGCTGAGTTATGTGTGGCCAAATATTTAATTGGTTTGCTGGCCAAGGCACCTAGCTTCACCTGAGCTCTTTCCTTGTAAGACTGCTTGAAAGGCAGAGTAGAGAAACTTACCAGAGCAAGGGAAAAGGATTAAGACTTAGTTTGGCTAAGCAGATTTACTGTGTGGTGGTGTTTTTATTTTTTACTAGCAGGGATTGCTACTGTTTATTGCTAACATTTCATTGCTTTATTTTTTCTCTGATTCAAATTGTTGTTGCTGGTATACCTTCTTCTGCATTATTACAAGGTGTGCCTACAGGTGTGTGCTAACAGATTACTCCTGTAATCTTCTGATTCAATTGTCTTTGCAAGGTATATCTTCTGTTACTGCTTTATTTTTCTCTGGAGCAAAGAGTTTCTTACAGCATATATCTTCTCTGAAATTATTACAGGTGGTGCTTTACAGGTTTTACAGTTTTATCTAACATTAGGATAAGCTTTCAGGGTTACTGCATTTGTTGTTGACTGATTGTTTCTGCTCTTACCTCCTTGTTCTTTCGTCCGTGGTTCTTCTTTTTAGGCAGGAGAAGGGCCCAGCCAACCACCCCATGCTACACTCCTTTTATAGGGTACCACAGTTGTGACATTTCCTGTGGCAGAGCAGTAAGGGGCGGATCAGTGGGCCTCCACAAGGTGATCTCATTTACAGGGGCACTAGTAATTTAACTTG
This sequence comes from Neoceratodus forsteri, assembly GCA_016271365.2. Lineage (NCBI taxonomy): Eukaryota > Metazoa > Chordata > Ceratodontiformes > Ceratodontidae > Neoceratodus > Neoceratodus forsteri. Next base: position 828,953,180 of record CM028131.1, read on the forward strand.
TTATAACAAGTTAAACAAAGCACAATTAAACCATTACTGACATTTTTTTTCCTTTTTTTTTTCCTTCTAATTACTCTGACTAGGTTACAAACCCAGCAACTTATTTGGAATGGATTTCATTAACTGCAGGTACTGTGGAACAATTTTCAGAAGGGCAGTCTTACAGGATTTAGGACACTGTCCTACATGCTGGGCCTTTGGAGATCTTAGGGCTCAGCTCCGGCAGCATGGCAGAGATTGCACGCCTCAAATTTCATATTGAAGAGGAAATATTATAAGAACCACCCACCATTTCCCCAGCATCCAACAGAAAACCTCGACCGCAGAGGGTAGTTGGTCCAGGAGGTTGGCAGGTGGTTAGGAGGAGACAAATCAGGTGCCCCATCACTCTCTGCTCTCCACACATTACAAAAACCATATAAACACTACAAACAGGTATCTGCCTCTATCTCTAAATCAAACAAGAGGCAGAAGACACTGCAGAGCAGGACATCATGCACAGGAGCTAGCACAACAAAACTCACCCAAATCAGGAACCAAAACAAAACAAGCATAAAGGAAATACAAAAAACTTCTGATCATAGGAGACTCCATGATTTGGGGAGTTGATACCCATCTCCAGCCAGGGGTGATGGTCAGATGTCTCCCAGGTACATCAGCATGGAGAGACACTGACCTCATTGCTAAAATTGTTCACAAAGCAGGAGAAAACATTGATGTCCTAGTACACATAGGGACTAATGATCTCACCAGCCGGTCAGTTGTGGAGACCAAGGAACACCTGACTAGGCTGGGTGACAAACTATCATCTATTTCATCCGGCATCTCCTTCTCTGAGATCCTGCCAGTCTGGGAGAGGGGAGCATATGGACGGAAGGTCAGAGAAGGGGAGATAGGGGAGCTAAACACGTGGCTCAAGGGCTGGTGCCAGGAAAAGGACACAGATTTGTAGGGAACTGGCAAAAGTTCTGGGGAGCGAAAGTTCTTTAAATTTGATGGACTGCATCTGACTAAAGAGGAGTCAGTGCATTGGGGCAGAAGTTTGATGTCTTTGCAGAATATTTAAACCTAAATGGGGAGAGGTGCAGCACCCACTCGTCGAATGGGAAGAACACCCCTCCCCTCAGCTAGTGGTCAACAGAATTCAGCATGTTTGCCATTCATTTGCATCACCAGGTAGAAAAAAGGTTTGTCTCCCCATAGATGCACAGGGTAATGCCAAACTTCACCCAACAACTAACACACCCGAAATCTGGCCAATGGAAAATCATGTACACAATGCTCACAGCCTGGGAAATAAGATCCCAGACCTGCAGGCAATAATGTCAGAGGCTAAACTGGACATAGTAGCAATTAGTGAGACGTGGTTTACCAGTAACCACACTTGGGAGACTTCAGTAACTGGCTATGTATTGTTCAGAAGAGACCGAGGTGCAAAAATGGGGGAGGAGTGGCCCTGTATGTTAATGAAAATATCAAAGCTACAGAAATTCAGAATACACATAAGGAGCCAGAAGAACTGTGGGTCACCCTGGAAACAGGAAATGGGACAGCCATAAGAACTGGGGTTGTCTACAGGTCCCCAGACCAGAGGGAGGACATAGACACATTACTGTTAGAAGATATACAAAACATGACAGCTTAAAGGGGAGGTTCTGATAATGGGAGACTTCAACATGCCGGATACAGATTGGTCAATACCAGCAGGAACATCTGCCAGAACTAGACTCATAGTGGATTCCCTGCAGGGGGAGGGCCTCAAACAACTGGTACAGCAACCCACAAGAGACAGGGCTATCCTAGATCTAGTACTGACTAACAAAGAAGGGATCACAGATCTCCAGGTAGAAGGTCACCTGGGGCCAGTGACCATCACATGGTATGGTTCAATTTGGCTACTACATCTAAATCATCCCATTCCAAGGCAAAAATATGGGACTTCAGAGGAGCTGACTTTGATAAGATGGCCAACAGAGTTAAGCTAACACTGGCAAAAAGAAACACAGGTGAGGGGGTACAGGCAAAGTGGGCAAGCATTAAGGATGCAATACTTGAAGCAACATCCCATTGTGTTAGACAGAAAAGGAAGTGCAAAAGAAGAAGGAAACCACTTTGGTTCTCAAATACAGTAGCAGAAAGGTCAGAGCCAAAAGGCTGGCCTTCAGGAAATATAAAGGAACACAGTGGATGAAGATAGGGAGGCATACCAAACTGCCCTAAGGGAAGCAGGTAAGGCAGTAAGGCAGGCAAAGTCCCAAACTGAGGAAACACTAGCACGAACAGTAAAGAAGGTGACAAGACTTTCTATAGATACATTAGTGAAAGGAGAAAGTCAGAGAGGTGTGCTAAGCAATGGAGAAAAGGGAGCATGTGAGAGGAGGACCCTGTAAAGGCATATATCCTAAATAGATACTTTTCGCAGTATTTAATGAAGAGAAGGTAGGCAGGGCCCACAGCTCAGCATCATGGACACAGGGGGAGGGAGGTGGCACTACTCCCTTCACAAAAGAAAGGGTCCTACAAGAGCTTGCTAAGCTCAGGATGGATAAGGCAATGGGACCTGATGACATACATCCCAGGGTACTTAAGGAGCTAAAGGAGGAACTAGCAGAGCCATTAGCAGAATTGTTTAGTGAGTCTCTGAGCACAGGAGAGGTCCCAGAAGACTGGAGAAGGGCTCATGTGATCCCCCCCACAAGAGTGGTAGCAGGAGGAGGCGGGAACTACAGACCGGTCAGTCTTACCTCTCAGTAGTGGGCAAGATTATGGAGGCACTCCTTAAGGAAAGGATAGTGCAACACCTGGAATCCATAGGGCACAGGATCCAAGACAGCATGGGTTTACAAAGGAAGGTCCTGTCAAACTAATCTCATAGATTTCTTTGACTGGGTAACCAGAGTGGTGGACCAAGGGGAGGCAGTTGATGTCGCCTACCTTGACTTCAGCAAAGCTTTGACACTGTTCCACATAGAAGATTGATAAATAAGCTAGGTAGACTCAGGGTGGGTCAGAAGTTGGTCAACTGGGTGGCAAACTGGTTGATGGACAGAAACAGAGAGTGGTGGTAAATGGTATACAGTCAGAAGAGATGCAAGTCACAAGTGGGTACCTCAGGGATCAGTCCTGGGGCAGTCCTCTCAACATCTTCATTAGTGACGTTGCAGATGGACTAGAGGGTAAGGCTTGTCTGTTTGCAGATGACACCAAGATCTGCAACAGAGTAGATGATCCAGATGGGGTGGGCAGAATGAGAAGAGATCTGGATAAACTAGCAGAATGGTCAGAAGAGTGGCAACTGGGATGTAATGCAAAGAAGTGCAAAATCATGCACATAGGGAAGAGAAACCCTGAAGCCACCTATAGGCTGGGAGGGGAGTTGCTAGCAGTCACAAAGGAAGAAAGAGACTTGGGCATCATCATCACTGATGACCTAAAATCATCCAAGCAGACCTCTAAAGCAGTAGGTAAGGCTAGGGGGGTGTTAGGGTGTATTAGTAGGGTATCACAAGTCGTGGAGGAGGTAATAATCCTCTGTACAAGACACTGGTTAGGCCCCATCTGGAGTACTGCGGCAGTATTGGAGGCCACACCTTCGCGAAGGGACATTAACCAAATTGAGGCAGTCCAGAGAGGGCAACTAAAATGGTGCAGGGACTGCATCAGAAGACATATGAGGACAGATTAACAGGAGCTCAATGTATACCCTTGAGCAAGGAGGAGAGAGAGGTGATATGATTGAGGCATTCAAACACCTTAAGGGCATAAACAAGGTGAAAGAGTCTAACATGTTTAAATATAAGAAAAACAGCAGGACAAGAGGACACAGCATGAGATTGAGGGAGGCCGATTAAGGGGGAATGTGAGGAAATTCTTTTTCACAGAAAGGGTGGTGGATGCATGGAATGGCTTACCACAAGAAGTGGTGGCTATGAATACAGTGCAGGGCTTCAAACAGGCATGGGATAGGCATAAGGGAGCAATACAAATGACTATGAATAGATAGGCCACTGACAGAGCAAAGGCCAATGGCACATTTATAAGTTAGAAAAAAAAATGGGCAGACTGGATGGGCCTTGCGGTCCTTATCTGCCGTCAACTTCTATGTTTCTATGTTTCTATGTTAATTAAAATTTAATTTCCAGTTATTTCCATCAAAATGTAACATTTTTTATTTAAATGTCTACAAAGTTTCAGGATTTAGAGAAACTTGCAACATGGGTATGTATTAGGCACACCATTTGAAGTCTTATCAACAAGTAACCATGCCAAATTTTGAATATTTTACTCAATAGACAGCTGAGATATGACCAAATGAATACATTTCAAAAATTGCACAGGGATTTTGTCAAATTTTACATTTCAGTTATTTTGGTCTAGTTTTCAAAGTATGCATCCAAATGCTGACAGATATACGGGCACTAATGGCTGTCATATATGCACCACATTTCAGAGTCCTAGATTGAAAGGTATCTGAGTTAGGGATGTCCAGACATGTAATCACAATTTAAGTTTCAGTTATTTCTATCTCATTTTAAAATTTGTTATCCAAATTTCTCCACATTTTGGGGATTTAGAGAAATGTGTAATATGGGTATGTACAGCAGGTTTTAAGACTAACACTTTAAAGGGGGCTATATTATAGGTAGCCAAAATTTTAGATTTTAGCTATTTTAGTATAATTTTGAACACATTCATCGAAATGTTATACATTTTTGCATAAATATGGGTGATTACTGCATTTATAGATGTACCTAGTTTCAGATTTTTAGTTCCAAGGGTGCCTGAGTTATGTGAAGATAAAAATGTTCATGAAATCTCTCACAAAAATAAAATGACAGACTTTAAGCACCTATTATTTTGAGATGTGTGCTAATATAATGATATTTAGCACAGTGTTAGAGCTGCTATCAACAGGCAATCCTGCCAGATTTCTAATCTCTAGTTCAATATAAAGCTGAGTTATTATCAAGTTAATACATTTCAAAAATTCCAAGAAATTCCAATGAAATTCTGCAGAGCTTTATGGAATTCCATGAATTCAGAATTTTCTCATTTTGCACAGTTCTAGATTTTGAGCTACATGGTGACAAATGCTTGTCATCTTCAATAACATAAAAATAGCTTAGATTTGAAACCTGATAACTTGAGATTCAATAGGTACTATCCCATGGATGGCACTTTTTGTGTTTTGAAAACAACAACATATTTAAAATTAGGAAGTTAGAAAGGAAATACAATAATGTGGTCCCTCATGCATGGAAGAAAAACCTAGCCAGTTTAGGAAAAGGGTCATTTGTACTTCACAGGTGAAACAGCTTTTGCACCTATGAAATGTCAGAAAACTCACATTCAAAACTAATTACACACAGTGTACTTGTGGTGCTGTTGAAATCCTGCTTTCATGAATGCTTAAACATGCAGCGTACCTGAGAAACTGGAGAAATCCCGCATTCATAGATACTCAAGCATTGTGTACCTGGGAAACAGTGGAAACCCGCTTTTGGAAATACTTTGTCATATCACAAAAGTACAGCTAAAAAGAGCCACACCAGAGTGCAGACATACTTTGCTACCCAGTATACTGTATATGTCAAGTAACACTGAAGTGTTCGTTAATACAAAATAGCAAGTATGTGTTGATACATTGTATATCTTTTTTTAAATAAGGAAATTCATTGCATAAAAACTACATTAATGCATTTGCTTGTGTTGCAGTTTAATGCTTCAAAGGGAAGGAACTATTTAATTAGACTGAAAACAAACTGAACCCTTGGTAAATCTGTGGTGTGTTTCTTGGTATTTGAATGCTTGTGTTATGCATCACTGTCATTGCCATAAATTCAGCACCCTCTTTTCAGTCACTGATATGTAAGTATACTTATGTGCTTGGAAAGACATTGCCAAAGCTACAGCACGGGAGCAACTGCACTGTGGTATCATTCAAACCATGAGAAACACCGCACCACAGATTCATTAAGTATCAGGTGTATTTTTCTTACCCTAACATTACATTCTCTTTCTTCTGTGGCATTAAGTTTCGGTGTTAACTGATGTTTTAACATATGGTTCATGTTGAATATATTATATAGTCAGACTTGTATATGCTTCCAGCTAGGCCTGGAACGATTGTTGTTATCTTTCAATTGGGCATTACTAAAATTAAAGTGACAGAGCACATTTCTTTTGTGGGCAGGTGTGTGTGTGTGTGTGTGTGTGTGTGTGTGTGAACTGGTAAACATCAGATTTGTATATACAGTACATATATATATATACATATATACACATACATACATATATATATATATATATATATATGTTGTGTGTATATATATCAATTATAGGGGCACGGTCATGCCCCTATCGTTAGCGTTGCATAACATGTTTAATGTTAAACCTCAAATTTTGCATTTTTATCACTTTGCAAATGATCAATGGATTTGCACAAAATTTGCCATGTGCTGTCCCTTGGGGTACATTCCTTGATGTTGCAAACTTCGTGCTGGTTGGATGTTCAGATTCTGAGATCCGGATAGTGCAAACACCTTAAAAATAGTCACATTTAGCAGTTTTTTCCCATCACCTTACTCCCAGAAGCTGTGCATTTTGGTGTGAATTTTTTTTGTAGAAAAAGCTTGGGTAACAGATCTGCCATGCACTCATTTGATGAAAAAATGTTAATCTGTTGCAAAGTTATTCAATTTTTAAGTTCCCATTGTTTTCAAAGGAACGATCACTCTCCAGGATAGAGGGAGAAAGTTCAAAAAATGACTTAGACTCACAAAAAAATGATTCTTTTTCGTGAGCCACCATCTTGTTTTCTGTTTTTTTTTTTTTTTTTCAAATAAAAACAGGTAAAAAAACTGGAAAAATGAAGTAATCTATAGACACCAATATATGTGTCTTGCTGATCGGGAGTGCCTTAAACTCTTTGTTGTACTTCAGTGGTAATAAGTTCCACAACTGGGTCAAGTCAAATACTTATATTTATTCCTTGCCATCGCAAGTCCAGCACCTTTGAATATGCACAGCAAGTGATCGTTTACTCACTAGCCCTGACCAATTTCATGCATGCATACTTCTTCATGCATGCACACTTCCTCAGGGAGGCAAGTCTTGTGTCACAGCATAGATTTTATACTTAACAACACACGTGTATATCATTCACCAATTCATCGTATGCACATAATACCTAACAACCATTTAAATTGCAATTCAAAAATCTTTTTCATTTTGTTCTGCCTTGGTGATGCAGCAATTTGTTAGACAATGCAATAGGAATGCCATATGTACAGATAGCAGTGTCAGTGTTAATACTGTGAGGACTATAGGTCAAAGCTGAATATTTCCTTTCTCACAATTTAATTCCTGGATCCAATATATTATTTCTTATTGATTCAGTACATTTACATTAATATGTCTGAAACTGTGGACTAGGGAGGTCAAGGAGGTCATCTAATATGCTCATAGTAAAAATTGTACTTAATACATACTAATACTTAACTCTCATATACTTCAACCTATAAATTAAGTGTACTGCATTGGTCACAGGTCAAAATCAATGGTATGCTAATGCATGTCATTATTTTGTTTTGTTTTTTCTCTACTCACTCAGTGTAGAAAGAAAGTCTGTGGTCCTGTGGGTCCTTAAATCTGAAAATAAAATAATAAAATGTAAAAGTAAATAATCTGCTTTAAGTAACATCTTAATTCATTTAGTATACAGTGATACTGTGTATTCTAAACCCACAACTTATATGCAATACCTAAGCAATATTCTTAACAATCATTTGTTCATCTAGCAGACATTTTAACACACTTAGAAACACCAAATCAACAGGAATACCTTTGTTCCTATGGGCTTCTCAGTCCTAATGCTCACCCCTTTCTCAAAAAGTCTACACATCTGACCTCATTTACAGATGGAATGGGGTGATTGTTCAGTTTGAGAACCCCAAGGCACACTCCACACTTGCTTTCCTGCCCAGATTGGGGGGGTGGGGTGTTAGGGTTGGAAACCCTAATACCTCATTTCCAAACATTTTTGTTTATATATATATATATATATATATATATATATATATATATATACATAAAATACATGATGAGGCATGAGTGTGATATGGCAAATATTGTCACTCCTGCAGAGTGAGCTTTTGATCCCTCATGAGTGCCGAAGGCATGGGTGAGATATCAAGAGCTCACGATGCAGGAGTGACAATATTTGCCATAGCACATGATCTGCATATCATGTATTCAATTTATACAATAGGGCTAGGAGTTTCAGAATTATTGTTATGTTGTCTTGTGTGCTGTTCCTGTTTACCTGTTTGCTCATTCTGAGTATGAACTTTTCTGACTAGGCTGGCAGTGTTATAAACTCTGGGAAACAGATGAGTGTGGTTTGCAATGCTAAATGAGTTAGTTTTAGGTAGGAGTGAGAAACAGACTATTTTGAGAAGCTGTATTCTTTAGAAGTCTGGCTGCAGTCAAGCTGAGAGTATCACAGTAATGGTAATGGGCTGAGAGTCAGTGTGTCAGAACAGCTGAGACTGTTTTTAGTGGTAATTGAGTTAGCTGCAGGCAGCAGTGAGGATCAGACTGTTCTGTGAAGCTGTGCTCTTTAGAATTCTGGCTGCAGTCAAGCTGAGAGTATCATAGTAATGAGTTGGAAGTCAGAGTGGGGAATAGGTGTGTGTTGTAATGCTGAGTAAGCTGCAGTCAGCAGTGAGACCTCTTATGTAGTTCTGCATTTGTGTCTATGCTAACAGCACAAGTGTTTCTTGCATGCTGAGGGGAAAGCTGCCAAGAGTGATGATATCAGTGACCTTTGTGCAACCTGTGTATGTAAATGGCTGATATCATCACAATAGAGCAGAGGGTAAAAATATCACACTGCAGTGGATGATACACTGTTTTATCTCACTCATTTATCACTTAGCCCTATTGTGTGTGTGTGTGTGTGTGTATATATATATATATATATATATATATATTTATACAACATATGTTTAGGGATAAAAGCCAGTATAAAAGTGATATCTCAAGTAGCCCAGTGAAGATATACTTGATATCTTCATTTTCCTATCGTCATCGTGTATCTTGCAAACTCCTACGTCATCATAATTCCAGCACTTTCACTTTCCCTGCTATCCACACACCCATCGCTGACTCTCTCACCCCTTGCCCCCTCCTCCCCAATACAGCTCCAACTTATCTGTTAAATTATCTGGTTGATCCTGCCATTATTTTGAATAAATATTTATTTTAATACTTATCTGGTTGATCCTGCCACTTTTAACACTTTCACTTTCCCCTTAAATGCAGCGTGTCGGAGCGCTATTCACACTCGTGGATGGCATAGTTTCAAACATTTTTGAGGAGGCACCCTGAATTGTAAAAGACAGAAAACGCTGTACTTTATGCACAGCTTACTGTTATTTCTTCCAAAAGAAGCTGCGGAGTACGCACAGACTACAGCGACTGAGTGACCGGCTTCTGAACTGCTGAGAGAAACGTGAGTGTGTGTTGCTATAGCTTGGCTTCACCACTCGTGAGATATCATGATATCACTGGCCTCTCGTGAAGATAAATATGATATCTTCAGTCAGGCCATGTCATATGCCCTATATATACATATACACATATACGTATACACATATGTGTGTGTGTGTGTGTGTGTGTGTGTGTGTGTGTGTATATATATATATATATATATATATATATATATATTTATAAAATGGCAGAGACCAATTGATGAATCTGATTGGTTATTTATAGTGCAATATGAGACAATGCTGCACAATAAATAACTAGGTCTAGTAAAACAACCTGATAACAGAATGTGATGGCTCATTAATTCATTTTAAACATTCTATTCAGAATGTTTCATAACTTTGCCGTTGCCATTTTTTTTAGCCCGCTAACGTCATGACAAGAAAGCAACTTTACATTTCTTCTTCAGCTGGCAGGCGATAATTCTCTACCATTTCCGTTGATGATTTTAGTTGGGACCCCCAACCCCAAACTGCAGGAAGAACATTTTGGGGGGGTTTCTAATCAAATGTGCAGACACCAGCCCACTTGCTGGTAGTGAGCATGACCTTAATTGGCCACCGAACAGAGCAGTGCCTTGCTTCAAGGTTTTCAAAACTGCCACCTTCTCCTCTGCAGTAACAAGTTGTTCAGTGACTCGATTAACAAACTTGCAATTTTTTTTAATTACGAGAGTGAGACAAGGGTAGGTGGTGAGTCAAGCGGGTGGAAGTGTCAGCGTGCCTGACTTTCCATTTTGTTTTAAAGGAATTGCAGTATACGTTTGGTTCACAATGTGGTTAAAACTGCAACCAGCACCGGACAACGGCAGACCTTTGCTCTGTAATGTAAACTACTCATAAAGGGATCTATTTTGTCTCCATAAAGGTGGTCAAACAGTCTTTCCCTACCAAAGCTGTTAGATGATTTTTTTAAAGCTGATTCGAAAACCACTGCTCAAAGCAGCCCGCTTGACTCATAGTGAGTGTATCCCATAGCAGACACTCTACAAAGCAACTTCCCACTTCATGATTTTCAAACCGCTAAGCCCTGCTCTGTGCTGGCAACTTGCTTACTGGCTTTCTGTCTCTTTATGCACTGCTCTATCTTAATGTGAGTGAGTCAGGCAAGAACAGGGAGAATGAAGTTGATGGACTTGTCAGTTAGCTCTGAGTCATGCTTCTAAACTTTGGCCAGGATAAAACACTGTTTTAACTGAGAAAAAAGGGAAAATAAAAACATGGCCTGATATTTCACGGCTTGTCAGGGCAGGGTGGGAGACACAAACAGTATAACCTATCAAACTAAAGTAAAACATCAACCACTAAAACTAAGATAGTTTAATCACTGTCACTATTAATACTATTATCATTACTGTTACTAATTATGCCACTAATTTAAGCTAGTAACAGTAGGCAGAAGGACTACTTTATGTTCACTACACATATTAACTTACATTTCTACATGTTTAAAAATGAATTTCTGAATAAGAAAACAGCTTTTAAAAATAAAGGCCCATTTTATAAGTGCAATAAGACACTCCGGGTGTGCATTACGGTGTGATAACGCCCTGAGCACGACCGCCCACGGCCTCGTGCTATCTACGCCCTAGGAGTGCAGTTATCACACCGTAATGCACACCCCATCATGTCTTATTGCTTACATATATATATATAAATAAATCAGACTTCCATATGGTGTCAGGAAGGACAAGAAAGATAGCATTGTTTTCCTTAGTCTGGCATCAGTGAAATTAATGTGACAGAGCAGATTTTTTTGGGGGGCGGGCAGGTGTTTGCATGCATCAAAGTATACCTTAATATACTCTAGCCCTGTCTACTGCTGCCAGACATAAGTGGAGAGCAGTTTTTCTTTACATGGGCATCCACGATATTAAAGCAGCAGTGAAATCAAAATTTCATGGTACAACTGTGTAATTGAAAAAGTTGATTAAACTTCATTTAAAAAAAAAAGTTTTTTTCCAAAAAGTCAGTTTCTGCTACAGACAAACATTAGCATACCTTTCAAATCCACTTTTCTAGATGTCTCCTATACTGCATACCATGAGTTTTTTTTTTCTCAGTTCTAACTCTTGTCAGATCTATAATGCTATTTCTAAGCCAAATGTGGGGGTCATCTTTTTTCTTGAGAAAAATAAAGCTAAATTAAAACATTTATACAATACTTACATTTTGGTAGAACTAGAAACATGTACCACCTAATAAAACTGGACAATACATGCACACTTTTATGGTGAAAAAAGTGAGAGTCAAATTTTTGCCCAATTTCATTGGATTATTCCTTTAAAGAGACAGAGCAGATTAGTTTTACAGGTATAGTATTGTACATAAGTATTTATGACCACCACAGAGCTAAGTGACAATGGTATAGCAATTAGTGTGACCCAAATATACAGTACTGTATAGTAACTCCCAAGCTGGCATGGGGAAATAGAGGATCAGATTCATTTTATTCAGCATTACTAAACAGTTTGCCACTCAAAAGACATGTAAAATTTTGAACTTTAAAATATTTAATACAGACATAAAAATACAATAAGTTCATGTTGCACTTTAATCCATCCAGTGACCAGTCTGAGATCCAAATTTCTAAAATTTCTCTTTGGCTGCCCACAAGGCAAATATTGCCAGACCAAATATATTGTCCTCCTTAACTGTTGTCATTAGTTTGTGTAAAATGACACCATCAGAGTACAACTCTAATTCAGTATAGACTGTGACTTATGCTGTATAGCCACAGTAAGTGTAGTTCAGTATAGCAGGTAGTGTTTCAGGGAGAATAAGTGATGATCCCACTGGAACATTTAAAGTGTGTTTTTTTTTTTATTTTACAATTGAGATTACTATTGGTCTTTGGGGTAACATGAATCATAACCTTGTTAATGCAGTTCTGTTGCTACAATTTGTACAGAATTCTAAACATTTCTCTCTGCCCTGGTCCATCTTATAACTTTTGTTTTCCCCCAATAATCCTGAGTCATTAAGTCTAGCTAGATTCAAATGCAACTCAGTGTGCTGTGTGCTACTGATCACCAACCTTTTTATAATATTCCTATTCTCTGACTGTAATTGATATACAAGCTTACCAAGATTAAAACCAGATCTCACCAGATCAGACTACAAGCCTCACACCAACTATACTTGGGGTTTCTGGATAGATCCAGATCCAGCTCTTCTCCCAGTATTATCTGTGGCAACCTTTTGTCATGCATTTGCAGTATGCAACAAAGTACTTAAATGCTCTTATGAAGTTTAATGTCTATAGAGGCCAACTTTCCTGTCTCACCACGAAGATGGGACCCTAGACTATAATGGGGCAGATTAAAATTTTGCACAAGGAATGATCCTGGTCAATCTTCAAAGAGCACATATTTTTCTCTACTCCCCATATTTTACTTCATAAAGAAGAGTAGCCCTGACTTTGGACTCACACACTCTTTCTATAGCAATGAAGAAATGTTTTGCATAGGTGTCGTAAAAGTTAAGGATTATATTTAATTCCTTATTCTGGGAAGTTTTATAGGTCTAATTGATAACTCCACTGATTATTTGAAAAAAGTTTATTAACAAGTATTTATAGACTTTTTACTTCCCCCAATTCTTTGGTCTCCAAACATAATTTCTGCTTTTCCATATTGTGTTTCCAAAAATCCAAAATGTTGGTCTTGCTGATGTTTATAATCAGATTTAGCTCCTTTAACCTGTTGCCTACAATAGTTATTTCCCTTTGTAAACCAGCTAGTGAAACAAGCAAAACAACTGTGTCGTCAACATGCAAAAGAATCGGTACTCCGATTTGTTCAATACTTGGGGGTGTACAGTTATTACAGAGGTGAGTATTAGCTAAAGAACTGATATATAAATAAATTTAAACAGATAAACAGAAAAAGTGCTAGTATACACTCTTGCTTTTCCCATCTTTTAATCTCAAATGACCTTGATAGTCTACCATCCAATCCATATCCTGGCTTGTGTATTCTTATGTGAAAGTTTTAATATGGCAAGCAAGTGATTAAACAAATTACATTTAAAATCTGCCACAGTGTTTCTTTATCTACTGCATCAAATGCATTTGATAAATCCATGAAGACAGCATATCATTTCTTGTAATGGCCCTTGATATATTCATCCACACTGAATTTAACGGCAAGTACATTATCCATTGTTGATTTTCTGAGATGATTTTGGCTTCCTTCTCACCACTCATGGAGAGAGTAAGAATCCAGTATATATTTTCCTTGGTATATTCTGTAATGACACTAGATTATACAGAAGCATGCTAGGTCATAGATGTCTTCCTTCTTAAAGATGAGGACAATAACATCCATTTTCCACCCCACTAGTAACATTAATAATTTGCAGCCTATTCCCAGTTGAAAGCCCATAATACCTCTGCTAGTATTCATTCTATGGCTAGTACTTTGTTTCTCTTTTGCTGTAAAACATATTATCCAGTCTCATTAGCGGTAAGTATAAAAATAGGTTCAAACCATTGAATAAGACCTCAAGATTAGCTGAAAATTTCAACACTTTTTCTTCTTGTACATTGAAAACACTTTCAAAGTGCACATTCCAACTACCCACTGTTATAAACATAGAAACATTGACTTTGATGGCAAATAAGGACTGCTTGGCCCACCTAGTCTGCCCATTTCAATACCTACTGAATAAGTTGCAGATCCTAGTTAACCAAGAGCCTATTTCTTCCTGCCTCCCACAAAAATTGCCTTATGTCTGTCCCATGCATTCTTGAATTCCCCCACTGTTTTTGACCCCACAACTTCCTCAGGAAGGCCATTCTATGTGTCCACCACCCTCTCTGTGAAAAAATACTTCCTTACATTGCCCCTAAGCCATCCCCCCCTTTATCTTCAAATTGTGTCCCCTTGTTCTTTCACATTTCTTTTTCTGAAAGATGCTACCTTCTTGGACTTTGTTGATTCCCATGAGGTACTTAAAAGTTTCTATCATGTCCCCCCTCTCCCTCCTTTCCTCGAGGATATACATATTAAGTTCCTTTAGTATCTCCTCATATGGTTTCTGTTGCAGACCCTGCACCATTTTAGTTGCCCTCCTCTGGACTGCCTCCATCCTGTCTATGTCCTTACAGAGATGGGGTATGCAGAACTGGACACAGTACTCCAGATGGGATCTCACCAACTGTCTGTACAGAGGGATAACACATTCCTGTTTTGTACTGGTGATGCCTTTCCCTATACATCCCAGTGATCCCCCCCAGCCATCCCTACTGTATTCTCACATTGCTTGCTAACCTTTAGGCCATTGGATATGATTACCCCAGGTCCATTTCCATTTCTGTTGTTACTATCTCCCTCCCCATTGTGTACTCTTCCCCTGGGTTTTTTTTTCCCAAGTGTATTACTTTGCACTTCTTTGCCTTGAATCCGAGCTGCTATACTTCTGACCATTCCTCCAACCTTGCCAAGTCCCTTCTCATCTCCCTCCCTTCGTGTGAAAACCCTGTTGCAGATCTTTGTGTCGTCTACAAAGAGGCATACTTTTCCTTCCATTACCTCTGCAATGTCACTTATAAAGACATTAAAAAGGGTTGAACCCAGTACTGAACCCTGCTGTACCCCACTAATAACCCCCCTTTCTTCAGAGTGGACTCCATTTACTATTACATTCTGTGCTCTGTTGTCCAGCCAATGTTTCACCCAGGCTACCACCATGGGACACACTCCCAGGCTGGCTAATTTGTTTATTAATCTTTTGTGTGGGACAGTGTCAAATGCCTTGCTAAAGTCTAGGTAGACCATGTCCACAGCCCCTCCATGGTCTACAACTTTGGTCACTCAGTCAAATAAATCTATTAGATTCATCTGACATGACCTTTCCACTGAGAATCCAGGCTGCCTTGGGTCCTATGCACCACTGGCCACTAGGTACTCAACAATTTTTTCCTTCAGAAGTGATCCCATCATTTTTCCTACCACTGACGTCAAACTGACAGGTCTGTGGTTTCCTGCCTCTGTCTTGCTCCCACTTTTGTGAAAGAGAATCACATCCACCCTCTTCCAGTCCTCAGGTACCACACCATCCTCCCATGATTTGTTAAAAAGGGTAGTCAGTGGTGTCACTAGTTCTCCCCTTAATTCTTTTAGAAATCTGGGGGGAATCTCATCAGTCCCCATTGCTTTGTCCACCTTAAGTTTTAGGAGTTCTTTTAGAACCCTTTCTTCTGTGAAAGGACTGAGGTTGACCCCCCATCAAGACTGCTTCTATTGATTGGATTAGGTATCTCCTCCTCCTCTTCTTGTGAATACTGAGCAGAAGTATTCATTCAGTATCCCTGCTTTCTCAATGTCCCTCTCTGCCCACTCACCATCCCCTTTATTCAGCCTCACTATCCCACCCTTTGTCTTTCTACGCTCCTTAATGTACCTATAAAAGGTTTTATCCCCCTTCTTAACAAAGTTGGCTATCTTTTCCTCGGTCTGGGCCTTGCTATTCTGACTGCCTTCCCTGCTTCCTTCCCCTTTAACTGGTACAGTTCTCTGTCCTGCTTCTTCTGTGTTTCCTTATACTTCCTAAATGCTATCTTTTTCTCCCTAACCTTCCCCACCACCTCTGTTGAGAGCCATAGTGATTTTCTCTTTCACTTTGATTTGTTTATTTGTTTCACACGAAGGCCTCACCATTTGGTTTTTTCAGCTTTACCTCAAAGGATACAATATTCCAGGAACAGATCAAACTCAGTCAGAGGCTCTAAGAAGCTGTGCTGGTGCCCATCAAGGATCCACTTATCCCAGCCATTATAGGCAAAGGTAAAAAGGTGGCACTCCATTGAAAAATATTGAGCGGACAGTTAAACCATTGAAAAAAGAATGCCGGAACATGCAAGGGCAATTTTAAATCAAGATGTCAGAAATGCTTCAGGGTTTCATTTTAAAAATTTTCACAGCTCAAATGTTAGTGAGTTATACTTTATGGGGATTGAGCATCTACCTCCTATAAAATAGGGTGGCAGTCATAAAGAACTCCTTTTACAAAAAGTGACAACATGGATTGTCACTTGGGACAAAATGGTTCTGAGGGGTTTTACAGAAGAGGTAGATTATAGACCCTATTAATAGATTGTTAAGTTTGTTCACTGCATTTTTCTATATTATTTAATGATTAAATGGAGAAGGTGTTCTATACCTATCCTTATGTCAGGGGTTCACCCTCAAGTCTCACATAGACCAGGTAACCAAAATGGTGCTCTGCAAACTGGGCCTCCTATATAGCCGGAATAACCAGCTCATCTCTGAGTCAAGAATCACCATAGCCAACAGTCTCCTCCTTCCTACACTGATCTTTGCTGCCCCTATACTTCAGGGACTGGCTAAACAGGAGTTGTGCAGGCTGCAAGTTCTCTACAACAAAGTAGCTTGGTTTGCATCTCAGTCTCACAAAAGGCAGCACCACTATAATGCCCTCACTTCCCTACAATGGACCTACCTTGATGGTCAGCTTCAGCACCCCCTGCTTTGCCACACCTACAAACTCCTGCAGTACAAATCTCCAGATAGCCTGTCCAGTATCCTGGCTCCCAAGCACTTATTGTGTACCCTACGAACCTCTGGGAGTAACCTCCTAGACAAACCTAAGGTTCAAACCCCTGCTGGCAGCAAGTCCTTTGCCATCTCAGCTCCTGCCCTATGAAATAAGTTTCCCCCCCTCAGGAAGCCCCCTCCATTGAAACTTTCCACAAGGGACTCCATGCTCGCTTACTTGAAGTTAGCATCTGCTCCTGTCAATGAAGGGGCATACCCAATCTCAAATGCTAGGTCCTATCTAGCCTAAGCTATTCACTGCTGTATTTAAGTATTACCTTATTTCCTGCACTGCTATCATTGACTTCTTAGGTAATTTGTCTTCTCCTGACTGCAGTACTGCTACCTTTGACATTTTTGCAATTGCCATCACCTGTAACTAACTTTGGCACAATGTCAGCACTGTTTATTCATGTACTCGAGCTCTCCTTATTGTTATGATGTACTGTGTCCTTGCTCCATTATTGTACTTGTATCCTTCTGTAGCTAATTCCGGGTCGCCCCTGAAAAACGGACCTTTGTGGCTCAGTGGGCCTACCAGTTACCAAAATTGAATAAATAAATAATAAATAATGTGGAATTATGCAGTGAGCACTTCATTTGTTTTATAGGAACTCATATGATATCAGTGTTGCAAGTTTCCCATTTAATTTATTGTATTTGTGAATTGCTTGATTTTGCATTTTCTACATTTATGGCAATGTTAGAGCTTGGTCTGTTACTCCTGTTCTTATTCTGTTTGGGGATTCTGATTTGATATGTTCAGCATTCTCTACAGATATCTGATACAGACATTTAATACAAATTTATTGGCATTTTGATAATTGTAGTTATGAAAATTGTTGGTTTATTATGTTATATGTGTGTGTGGTGTAGGATATTTATGAAAGTTGTATGTTATGTATTTATTAAGGGATTTGTATTTAATGACTGTGTTTTTAAAAATTGGTAATTTATAAGTGTGGTCTGTCTGACCTTCTTTACTGACACACCCCCTGAGGAAGACCCATGTGGTCGAAGTGCCAGGGTCTGGAAGCAGTGTCTTTTTTTTTCTTTATTTTTGGAATCAGATTTTGTCTTTATTCCACATATTTAGTAATAAGGGTTTAAAGTGCCAATTCATCATATTCCACCCTTCCTCTTTTATCTCTGATTTTGTATTCCTACCTGTTTCACCCCGGATTCTCTGAAACTTCTTAATTTTCCTATCATTTTATTTACTAAAGTCAAGGGTTATTTACATATTGTAGAAAGGGGACCCACATTTTCTGAAATTCTGTTTTCTTATCATCTATGTTATAATATATTCTTTCTAGATTTGCATTATCAGTTATTAAGTTCATGCATTGATGTATATGTTTTTTTCTTCCAGTTCTGCAATAAAACATTTTTCACACTAACCAGTGCCATATTTGTAAAGACTTCTTCTCCTGCTGACATTTCTGTTCCTGTTACAAATGGAGTTCTTAAGAATAATATTCCTGTATAAAAAGGAATGTCCAAGCCATTTGCCATTTCCACTATTGTCCTGATGTTTGACCAATATTCTTTAAGATCAGGGCAGGCGATGAACATACGCTTATTACTCCCTGCTGATTTTCCATGCCTTGGATATTCAGTGAGTATTTCTTTCTGAAATTTATGTATTTTAACTGGTGTGTAATATGTTCTATGTAATATATTGTGTTGGATTTGTTTTAATTTATTATTCTTGGATACTGACCCTATTGTATTAACTATTTCCGTCCAACATTATTTTCTTATTGCAGCCCCAATATCTCTTTCCCAATATTCTTTGAGTTTGTCTAGGAGTACATAGATAGCATAATTTATTTATTTATTTTATTTAGTTTTTATTTACCGGGTAAGTGGACTAATCAGAAAGACTATTTTCAAGCATGACCCGGGCCAGTATAGAGACAAAACTTTAAAGAGAACAATAAATGAATACAAAACACAAGTTACATGTAGATATTGGAGCATAACAGTGATAATTTTTTGGAATTTTAGGTAGCAAAACAAAATACATAAGAATACAATATTTAGGTCACATAAGGCAATACAATCAGGCAAATTAAAGCATCCAGACACCGATTTAAAAGTGGGATAAAGTGCTAAGAGAGCGATACCAGTTTGGCAGAAGTAGATGAAGGGGGAGCAAGAGAGAGAGAGGTGAGAGGAGTAGGGAGGCAGCAGTGCCAAAGGTACAGGTGATGAGAGATATAGTGTTTGAGGGAAGGGAGAAGCTATGTTTATGCTGGAAAGGGACGGGGAGAATAGAGGATGAGAAAGTAAGAGATAAGGAAATGAAGCTGAGAGGAAGTGCGCCATGTATGGAAGACCCCAGCACCCATGGTAACAACTGAGAGGGGGGTGGAGTTAAAGATAGTAAGAGCTGGGGGGTTCTGCAGTAGGAACCCCAGACTGAGTTTGCAGTCTAGCAGAACCCAATTTCTTTTTCTGCATAAGAGTGATTAACAAACGCTGTTCCTCCCCATCAGCCTGGTCAGGTATGTTATGGCAGCAGATTGGCAATTTTGGAAGGTATGGCCCATCTCATCAGAGAGATTACACTTGAATTCATTAGTGCATTAGGAACTCATATGACCTAACTCTCCACAAATGTTACACCTGATCTGATCACAAATGCTACTTAAATGAGCTACCGAGCCACACTTGTAGCACATTTTTGGCTATCCAACATAGAAAAGTATACCCCGATCCCATCCTAGACAGAAAGAATTAGGCAAGTGAATAATACCGGTAGCAGTAGTTTTCAATAGAACCTTAACCTTCCACCCCCCCCAGTTAATATGTTTTCAGAGTCCAGTATAGCCACTGGCTCTTCAAGTATCGTACAATTCTGTTTTAGCCAGTTAGTGAGATCATTGACACTGATCCTCTCATTGCAAAATAAAACAGTAATAGTCTTCTGCGCAGGCTTGGTCAGAGGTATTGCAACAAAAGGTGCCAAAAGAGCAGATATCTTTAAAGTATTGTATTTGATCTAAAATCTCTCCAAGCCATTGAGAGATTTAAAACTGATATTGAATGTAGTTTCTCCAGAAACATGCATAAGTGCATAGATTTTGTTGGAAGAGAACTTCATAGAGTCCTTCAAGAGAGTTTTGGCCACAAACATTTGCTCAGGAGACTCAGACATACCTCCAGTATAGGACAGATGAACGGCACTATGCCTTTTAGCAAGATACATAGAAAATTTAAATAAAGAAGAAAACGACCGTGGAGCATCTTTATTTACAACATTTAAAGGCAATTGTGGTGAGACAGTAGAAGTATTGGGGCATCTCCCAGTCTGAGTGCTATGTTCTGAGGATAAAGCATGCTGAGGAAACTGTAATATAGGATTCTATGTCAGCTTGCACTGTGGAGGCACCTCCAAGTCCTGAACATGTAATTGTGCAAGATTTTGTAGTTATAGCATTTATCTCTGGCGTGTGTATAGGAGAGGATCCTGAGACCCACTGACCTGTTTGTTTGTCCTGCTCCCACACTGCACCTTTCAAAGCAGTGTCCACTGACCAGGCTGTCTCTGAAGTTTTTGTACTCTCTGTAGGGCGTCTTAGGCCAGGTTTCCTTTCACCCAAAATTGCCATTCCTGAAGCTATTGCTGTAAGTCCTGTTCCCTGCATTTCTTGGTGTTCTGTTCGCTTTACAGCCACTGTCCAGCTCTTCGAGGAATCCTTTGATGCTCCTACATCATGTGTGACAGCATTCTTCCATTTGTCAGCACTAATTTCCCAGAGCTTCTTCTGAAGCTGCATTTTTAAACAAGTAGTTTTTTTTCCTCCATAGCAAGCCGTTCCATAATCTCTGCAGTTTCAGTATTAAAGATTTCTGGCTCACCAGGCGTGTCCATTGGAGGTTCACTGTCATTACTGCAATCAGAAAAGTTGTCTTCTGGTAACTCTGGTAAGAGAGCTGTTTTTAAAGGTGCATGTTTAGTTGAAATCCGTCCCAAACCATATCCATTGTAGTAGCAGCAGAATCAGTATTTGTAGCAACACTCACACCAGCATCCAGCATAGTATGTTGTTCATCAAGAACCATCTCTTCCTCGTCTCCAGTAGCCTGACAAACAGCCATCTTGGGAGATTGCCAGAGAGACAGCGTCTCCCCCTACTGAATAGTAGGGAATTTCCCCAGTGCCCTGGCAAAAAATTCCCCCCATTCACTAAAAATACCACCAACAGCTTAATCTGGTTCAATGTCAGTTGACATTTATCTGTATCCCCTCCCCCCAGATCATGCCTGAAAGTAGGCAAGAATTTGTCTTGTGTGTTTACCCAGTCAACAAAAACTAACTAAATAAATAAATCTATGAGTTCTTCCTTATTGGTTTGGTTATGTATTTCTATGATTTCTGTTTTGTCCCAATTTATTTTATAGTTTGAGTATGAGGAGAATTTTTCTATTATTTTGAATAGTGGTGGAAGATATATTTTGATGTCTTCTAAATAGATTAAGATGTCATCAGCATACAATGATATGATGTGTTGTTCATTCTGTATTTCTAGTTTCTTTATTTGTTTATTTTCTCTAATATTTTTGGCTAGTTGTTCCATAACAATGTCAAATAGGAGTGCAGAAAGCTGTGCCACTTTGAAGTTAAATGGATGTAATATTTGATTATTAGTTTTAATCCTTGCTGTTGGTTTATTATATATTAATCTAATGATATTACAGAATTTATTACCACAATTCATTTTTCCAGAGCTGTTATTAGGAACTTCCCACTCATACTATCAAAAGCCTTTTTGGCATCTTGTGCTATCAGAGCTGAGTTTTTATTTGTGGCAATTTCTATTAAATCTGTTGTGCGAAGAATTTTGTCTGCTAGCCTTCTCCCTCCTATAAACCCTGTTTGGTCCTGGTGTATGATTTATGACATTATTTTGCTTAACCTTTTTGCTAACATTTTTGTGAGTATTTTATAGTCTGTATTCAATAATAAAACGGGTCTGTATGAGGTGCATTTTTCTTGATCGTTGTCCAGTTTTGACAGTAGGATTATAATGGCATCACTGAAGGTATTAGGAAGTGCATTTTCTTTTAAAATATTATCAAAGAGTTGGAGCAAGATTGGTGTTAAATCATGTTTTATAAAACTCCATACTAAAACCATTCAGACCGGGGGATTTGTTATTTGGCATTTCAGTTATTGTTTCTATGACTTCTGTTACTGTAAAGTCTTTTCTAGTGTGTCTTTAGTTTCTTTATTGATTTTTGCTAAGTTTATTCTTGTTAAGTGTTCATTTATTTTTGCTAACATTTTTGTGAGTATTTTATAGTCTGTATTCAATAATAGAATGGGTCTGTATGAGATGCATTTTTCTTGATCTTTGTCCAGTTTTAACATTAGGATTATAATGACATCACTGAAGGTTTTAGAAGGTGCATTTTCTTTTAAAATATTATTAAAGAGTTGGAGCAAGAGTGGTGCTAAATCATGTTTTATAAAACTCCATGCTAAAACCATTCGGTCCTGGGGCTTTGTTATTTGGCATTTCTGTTATTGTTTCTATGACTTCTGTTACTGTAACATCTTTTTCTAGTGTATCTTAAGTTTATTGGTTTTTGCTAAGTTTATTCTTGTTAAGTATTCATTTATTTCAATTGTATTTTTAATGCCATCTTCTGTATACAAGTTTTTAAAGTATTCTAGAAAATATAGAATGTATTACTTTGGGGGTTTGATGGCTCTGACTTTGATTATCCTGAACTGAATTTATTATATTACTTGCTTTTTACTTTTGATTTGGTAGGACAATAGCCATTCTTATTTTTCACCTAGAAAATAGTATTTGGATCTAGCTCTTAACATGGCTGCTCTTGCGTTTGTTTCTGTTATTTGATTTATTTAATCTCATAATATTAATATTTTATTAAGATCTCTTTTGCTTCTGGATTTAAACATTTGGTTTCAGCCATTGTTAGCTCACTTTCTAATTCACTAAGAATTATTGTGTCTGTTTTGTTTTTGTATGCTGCATATGAGATGCATGTTCCTTATAGGACTGCTTTTAGAGCATCTCATTTTGTTTGAGCTGATAGGGATGCATCATTATTGTTAATTATACAATTTGCAATTTCAGTTTTGATTAAATAAATAATTACTTAATCATGTAAAAAAACATTTTCTAGTTTCCATACTATTTCTTTTGGAGCATCATCCTTATTTAGAGTTGTTATAGTTACTGGTGCATGATCTGAAATCCATATGTGATATATTTTATATACCCTAGAATGCTTTTCGATATTTAAAAAGAAATCTATTCTTGAGTAGGTTTTGTTTGGTGTTAAATAAAAGGAAAATGTTTCTTTACAGGGGTACAATTGTTTAAAGGGGTTTACCAGGTTGAAATATTCCATCATTTTTATGATTACTGCCACAGATTTGCTTTTCCTTTCACTAGACACTAGGGATCTATCCATATGTTTTAAGATGGTGTTAAAGTTGCCAGCTGTTATGTATGGTTCTGTAAAGTGTGTCAATTCCAGAAAGAAATTTGTGAAAACCTGAGGGGCACCCTGGTTGGGTGCATATATTGATGCCAGAGTCATGTTTCCCTTACCTTTTTTTAAAGTAACTTTTGAAAATCTGCCATTCACACCTCTTGCTTGTTTAGTTATTATGTATCCAATATTTTCTTTGATAGGAATTGATGTTCCTCTTGCATTTGTTGAGTGTCCTACATTTGTTCAATTAGACTGGAATAGATTTCTGCAATACTTAAAGTTTTATCTGAGAAGTGTGTTTCCTATAGCACCAAGATCTTGATAACCTTTCTTTTGCATAATGAGATACTTTTCCTGACTTTTAACCTTTCCCTCAAACTCTCGACATCTCAAGTCATGATCTATAATTCTGACATAATTTCATTTTATTTATTTTTGTCCAATTTCCTAGAATCCAGAGCCCCTGTAAGGCCAGATTTGTTTTCTTTAATTTTTAATTGTGGTCTAACTTTGCATGGGTGGAGTTATATTTTGAATTTTTGTGTTTCTTCCCTTTACTATATAGCCCCCTCAACCTTCCCTTTCTACTCCCTCCCTCCCTCCCTCCCTTGAGGTTTCAGGTAGAATTTTGTTAAGTTTAAGTTGTTTTGTTCATACTGTATAATTTTCCCATTACCTTTCTGCCTCTCTCCAATTAAACTGAACAACATCACAGGTTTGACAGTTTGGGCAGCATAGTAATGCAAATCTTCACCTTTCTCAGTCAGTTTCATGGGCCTTGATACTTCTTGTTCCAGGGTCACATATTTTACCCATGTATTCCCTCTTTTTGTTTATATCTTTTGTACCCTTATTCACTTTCAGTGCTTTGTTACCTTTGTGAGTATATCTATACCTATATATGTGTCTGTGTGGGGGGGTGTCACCAAAAAACATAGGTGTTTTATGTTATTTCCTGATTGTCAGGTTCCTCATTCAGTGTACTATGTTTCATATGTAGGGTTTCTTTTGCTGTTTGCTGTTTCATACGTAGGGTTTCTTCTGCTGCCAGTATACTTCTTATTTCTCTTTCTACTTCTCTTGGAATGATGACAATCCTTGTTCTTCCTTGTAGAGTAACTTTTAATTTTGCTGCTGGGATTATCATGAAACAGATACCATGTTGCACTAGAAGGGCTTTTGCAGTGGTGAAGGCTTTTCATGTTTCCAGCACCCTTGGGAGGGAAGTCCAGGTAAACTTGCATTGTGACACTACACATTTTGTATCCTCTTCTAATCTTGCCTTCCTGAGGATTTCTTCTTTGTTATGAATCCAGTTGTGGACATGAAAGGAAAAGTGTGATTGTCACTGGGATTTGAACCCAGGACCTCAGCAATTCATGCCTTAGCTGTTAACATCTGAGCTATGAGCATCTCACACAATTAAATCTCCTGAATTTTCCCAATGAATCACACACATTATTTTCAAAGGTGTTTCATAGTGAGCAACTAGGCAGTCTTTCAAGACTCAAATAACTACTCTCTCTCTCTCTCTCTCTCTCTCAATGCAGTAAGCCACTGCAGGGCACATTTAGAAATCCAATTGTAGAAGGGAAAGGAAAAGTGTGGTTCTAACTGGAATTTAAACCCATGACCTCAGCAATCTGTGCCTTAGCTCTTAACCATATGAGCTATGAGAGTCTCAGACAATTAAGTCTCCTGAATTTTCCAAATGAGTCACATACATTCCTTTCAAGGGTGTTGCATAATGAGCAACTAGGCAGTCTTTAAAGACACAAATAGCTACTCTCTCTCTCAATGCAGCAAGCCACTGTGAGGCATATTTAGAATTCCAGTTGTGAAAATGAAACAAAAAGTGTGACTCTCACTGGGATTTGAACCCAGGACATCAGCAATCCATGCCATACCTCTTAACCATCTGAGCTATGAGAGTTTCAGATAATTAACTCTCCCAAATTTTCCCAGTGAATCACATACATTCCTTTCAAGGGTGTTGAGTAATGAGCTACTAGGCAGCCTTTAAAGACCCAAATTACTCTCTCTATCAAATCCTAGTGAGAGTCACATTTTTCCTTTCATTTCCATAATTGGATTTCTGAACATGCCTCGCAGTGACTTACTGCACTGAGAGAGAGAAGAGAGAGAGAGAGAGAGAGTAGTTATCTGGGTCTTTAAAGACTGCCTAGTTGCTCATTACTCAACACCCTTGAAAGGAATGTGTGTGATTCATTGAGAAAATTCAGGAAATATAATTGTCTGAGACTCTCATAGCTCAGACGGTTAACAGCTAAGGCATGGATTGCTAAGATCCTGGATTCAAATCCCAGTGGGAGTCACACTTTTCCTTTCATTTCCACAATTGGATTTCTAAATATGCCTTGCAGTGGCTTACTGCATTAAGAGAGAGAGGGGATAGTTATTTGGTTCTTTGTCATGAAAATGGTAAATTTTATAAAGATAAATCTAGGTTGGTTGCCTGTGTAGTTTGGATTGTTAGCTCCCATATGCAACCTATCCAGTTCTACCTTTTTATCTGGGTATGTGTGACCTAGAGCTTCAGTTTTTATTTTTTCAAAGAACTCCAGAGGTTTAGATCCCTCTGAGCCTTCTGGGATGCCTACTAACTTCAGATTATTCCTTCTTGCTCTTGTCTCCAATTCTTTAGTTTTAAGCTTAAGAATCTCTAGCTCGTTTGTGTGCGTTTCCATTTTTCCTTGAATTGGTTTTATTTTTTCCACTGTTATATTTTGGCTTGCCTTCAGTTCATCTGTTCTCTTTGCTAACTTGTCCATTGTTTTTTGACAAAGCCAAAACTGATTCGTTTAATCCAGTAATTGAAGGGTTAATATTGGCAAACCCCTGTCTTACTTCATTCATAAGGGCTTCCTGTACTGATGTTTCCTTTTACCTCTGCTGATTCATGTCAAAGTCTACTGGGTTAAATTTGACTGCTAGGTTATTCCCTTCTCTGTTCTCTTCTGTAATAACATCTGTTCTATGTGTTGCTTTTTTACTCATGTTTTTGGTTTTTTCTGTGCTTTGCTTTTTGCTTTCTGCTACTTTTCTGTTTGTGAATATGGCCCACTGTTGCTCCTGGGTTTCACTGTCCCTCATGTTAGAATTGCTTGCAGATGCCATGGCTTCCATAGTTCTTCCTGACTGAGTGCCTTTGTCATCCATTTTGTTTGATTTTGAAGTCTTTTCAACTTTTTCTCCCTGGATTTATTTATGTTGTGTTTCAATTTTGCCACAGTTTGTCCTAACTTCTGTCCTGCACTCTTGTGCTACTGCTTGGACATTATCTGTATGCACCACCCCAAATCGGGGGCTTACCTTAAGTTATTCCCTGGGCTCTAGTAATGCCCACTGCTAGGCAGATGTCCTGCAGGGATAGTAAATCCATGGGTATTTGGTAATCCTGTTGATCTGCATGAGAGTGCCATGATGTGCCTTGACAACTGTCCCTTTAAGGCCATAGCCAGTTTGTCTATAGTCAATGGTCTGAGTGGGGTCCAAGTTCTTCAAAGCTCATGGCCAGCCAGGCACCATCCCAATTTGCTCCACTCTGTGGTCAGTAGCAAAGCAGATGGAGCTCTAACTAGTACTGTAAATATTTACTTCTAACTTGTTGTTATATTTAAATTAGAGTGCTTGGTTAACCTACCTTTATGGCAGCTTGTTCATCCAAGTGGAAGCCACCATGTTTGGTCTAGGACTTCCAGGAATTTGGACCAACTGGGACATAGGGGACCTCAAGGGGTCCTTAATTCAGGTGTCTCATGGGAAAAAGCTGTAGCTCTTGTAGTTTTACAGGTTGGTACCTAAACTGACAAATGGGAGCACCAGAACTATGACTGATAGCTCCCCTAGCCAACTGGAATCCAAAGAAAGTAAACTAGTTCAACAACTGCTAGAAAAAAGAAGTCAGTTGCTGTTGGAGTGGAGAGAGTGAGCAGCTCGAGCCATCAAGAGGCAGCTCCAGGTAAGGAGCTGAGGAGAATTGGCAGGGAGAGGCCTGACTAGCTTCCATGCTATTGTTTCCAGCATTGGACTGCCTTATAGCAGTAAAATGGACTAATCCAAAAACTAATCTTAAGCCACATCAGTTATCCCAGAGACTCTGAGGAGTGCAGCTCAAGCTGTTAGACTAAGAGGAGCTTCTGTAGAGTGTTCAGCCCAAGAACTGTGATCAGAGACTGTTTCTACAGATTAAGAGGTTTGCTCAGTGAATCGACTGCAATTGCAAACCGGCCTGAAACCAATCTGAGATGTAGAGAAGTGAATGCTGTTTCCATTAAATGTGCTGAATGTTCATTGTGGGTCAAAGCCTACTGTCCAGGGACTCCTGATTGCTAAAAAGGAGCCCATCTTTACCAGTGACTGGACAGTCTGCTAGCTGGAGGCTTTCACCAGCAAACAAAACTGAACTTTGCCATAAGTGTTCATCCAGCATTGGACTCATACTAAACCCGGCCCAAGCTGACCACCCTTGTACCAGTTACTGTTTACTCAGTGAGAGACCAGCTTGGGGATCCAGCCCCTGTGTGGTAAGAAATCACAGGTTGTGGACACCTGGTGAGAAAGGCCATGAAGCGGAGGTGAGTTTTTCAGACCCAGCTTCACCATGCTCTTCAGTGCCTTGCAACAGTTCTTTATATCACCAGGCCATCTACTACCAACTGGTGTTGTGAGTAAATTTGGGGTAGCTCACTGTAGCATTTCTTTAAATCATTTTGTGGTACCATCTGATTTTGTCAGTGTATTACAGGATTACACTGGACTGGACAAAGAGCTGAGGATACAAATAGCCCAGGTCTTTGTCATTGCATGTTCAACTGCCTTTCTTTCCACCAAGAGCCCCAACAACAGTTGCAACCCAGGGCAATGATCAGGCTAGCCACCAGCAGTCTGAGCAACCAGCAGCTGCAAAACTGTACTGTGGAACTAAATGCATATATGCAAATGTGCTCTGGTTTAAATCCAGTATAGCAATCATTCATCTAAATCTGCCCCTTCCCTTGTTCAAATCCCCCTTAATAAAGCAGTTGGTTTGTTTCACTGTTACCTTGCCTCATAAATATCTTATTGTCTTGGTGAAGGTTAATATATCTGGGGGAAATGTATTTAACAGTGTATGCCTGCATTGAATATTGTTTTACATGAGGTTACAGGGGATTTGCTGAAGACCAGACCCTGGTGGTAAGTGCAAAGGGTGTATGCTTATTGTTAATGTTAATTGCTAACTGTATATTAACTGCAGTAAAGTGTTGTTCTCCCTTACAAGGTATGTGGTCACTAAGCAGGTCTGTGGGTGGTGATAGCTTCCCAGAGAGCTATACCTGGTTAGGTAGACACCCCCACATTTATTACTCTGGGTGGAGGCACCAAAATATTGTGACTACTGAGGGCAGGAAAACCCTGATCATTATTAAGTTCGAACCCAGGTCCCTCAACTTGTTGTCCAACATATAGGCAGGGGTAGTAACCCTAGAGATAGCACTGCCTAGGGGTTACACATATACTCGCCATACTCTGTTGCCATGGATATCTGTGTTCTTTTCTGTTGATGTTTCTCCAAGACTACCCAGTTTAAAATTTTGTTTTTAAATAGCGCTGAATGTGTTTTTGCTAGTGCAAAATGTATCGCTGTATTGGAGAGCCTTTTTGGTTCTATTTTCTTTTCTTTTGTTTAAATGGCGTATTTCTTCTCTGACTTAAGATTAATACTTTCCCACTGTTTGCTTCTTGCTCACTATCAGATGTTAAGCTTACTGATCCTGAAAATGAATTGTCTGCAGGTAAGAAGTATTTTGCTGTTGAATTTGTGGGTTTAAAAAAGAAATTCTGCTTTTGTGCTGCTAAGTTCAATGGGCCCAGTAATACAGATTCTACTGTGCTGTTGGGAATTTTTATTGGTTGTGTTACCAAAGCTGCCACTGTTCTCCTAGTCACTCTCACATTCTTATCCTCTGGAAACTTTCTGTGTTTGGTTTTTACTAATCGTTATCATTTTCTTGGCTTCATTGACCGATCTGAATTTTTCAGACATACCAGTTAGTTACACATGTTTTTAAATACAGTCAGTTCTCTTACCTTTGTTTTTTTCCTTTTTCTAAGTTTAGAACAGAGTGTTATACTCACAAAAACTCACCATTCATGTTGCAATGACTTTTTCTTTTTTATTTCTCCATTGATTTTTTTTTGTGAAGGGTAAATCCTTTCTTCTTATTAAGGGTACTTTATTTACATCATTTTTAAAGTTGCTTTTGTGCTCCTGGCCGGAATCCAGCCTTTCAGCCATCCAGGCATTCGGTAATCTTGGATCTTCCTGGGAGCAGTGTATTCATGGTATCCAGAATAAACTCACTTTCTTCAACTTGGAGCATCAGTACTTTTCATTGGAATGCCACCAATTTTTCTTTGCCTGTACAATATCCCAAGCCTTTCTCTATCCCTTAGGTTCACTGCTTCCTTGAGTTCTACACATAGGTCACTTTGAATCTTTAACTGATTAGATATCAATAAACCTCTATGCTTGGCCCTAACAGAACAGAGGGCTTTTGATTATCCTTTAAGGGATTCCTCCTAACAAATTTAAACAAAATTTGAAATGAGTGTTTTAAACTTTCTACATTCTTGCTCAAACCAAGATTTATTAGTATATCTCAAACAGCCTTATTGCATTTATAAGATCTTTGAAAATTTGGGAGATTAGTTCATAATTTCTTGAAATGATTTGTATATCCATTACATTTCCTACATATTAATTGTGCAAATTTTCAAACTGTGTTACAATGTCTTCAGTTCATAAGCCCTTCAGGCTTTATTGGACACCACCATATTCTATGGTATTATCATTAATTGTTAACCATTTATCTGCATTGGTCCCCTCTTGCTTTCTCATACCTTTGAGTTTTTTTTTCTAAGAACAATAATAATTATACAACAAATAGAATAATGGTTACATCCTGAATGATCCAATACAGCAAAATCAGTAATATATCAGTAATGGAAAATATCTGACTAGATCTAATACGCTATCACCCCTGGATGAGGGAACATTATCTCCTGATTATGATCCTCCCTTATATGACTGTTTCATAGTTTAAGATTCAGTTCATAAGCCAGGGTATATATTTTGTTTTACCAATTTCACTCTTTTTTTAATCTTTTGAGAACCTTATCAGGATCTTAAGGGAGCCATCAACTGCACAAGTGTTATCATTGTCCTTATTCACATTCCCAACTCCACTATTATAATCACCCATAAGTAATATCCCTATCTCCAGGAAAGAAAGTGTAACAAAAATAATAATCTCTTTCAGTGAATCAGTTATATAAGCAATTTTGGACCCCTTTGTTAAGGGTGGTACATTCATCATTATGGAGCAAACTATTGGCCTCATTTGCCCAAAGTAGACAGTAGACAGAAAGATAGGTGCTTGAATGCCTATCTTAATACAGGTGCAATTCATACAGTATAATCAGTCACCAGAGTAACCAGACTTCCTTTATATCAGCCATTTTACGTATCTCTTATGTTTATTTTTGCTTTCTTTTGCCATATCTGTGCTTATGTTTCCATTTGTAATGCCTTAGATCTGTTTTTTGTTCCTAAATAACTTGGATTTTGACTTTGTCCTCAAATACAAAATCTACCTTCTCTTCCTCACCTGAGATGTCCAGGACCTTACTTGAATTAATTTTTGTAGCCAGCTTCCTGCATCCTCTGATCCAAACCTCTTGCATGGAATCCTCCCCTAATGTTTTGTGGATTAAATGTTCTTGTCCTATAAATTCTGTTGTCTTGTGCAATGCTTAATTCTCTGCTCTGATCTTTCCCCTCTGTCTTTTTCCCCACTCCCCTCTATCTGCAGCCCTTGTCTTTATTTCAGTATACCTTTGGATGTCTGGATATTATAATTATCCCAATCTGCTTTACATAGTTAAGCAGCAATTCATCCCTTATTTTCCAAGATTTCAGGACCGAACAAACCCATCCATGATTGTTTCTAATCCTGCACCTATAGGTTGAGACTAGGTCATCCCAGAAAATGCCATCTTTTAAATTGTCTTTTAGCAGATATATACCAAAAGCAGGTTCTCCTTACTCATTTGCAGTAGTCCTTTTCAATGAGATAGTTAGTAGACAGTTTGGCTTATGCATAGGTATAATAGCAGAGTTCATATAGTGTCCTGTAGTGCCTCTGTTTGAATCCCTTTATTCAATTTAAGTACAATATTTGTAGCTTCATCTACCTTCCACTGGACAAGCAGCTCTTTAACTTTGTCTTTGGACCCATGTATTTTTGCATTCTTATGTCTAACTGTGCCTTTCAAAACAATGTTTGTCCCATTTGCCTCATTTGACACTCATTTTCTTCTCTTTTGTTTAACAAGGAACTCCATCTCCACAGCTTCCATTCTTTCTATCTTGTAAGTAAACACCCTGTCTCCATAGCTTGTTTTCTTTCTATCTACTAAGTAATCTACCAGATTGGTTTATCTGCCACATTATTTCTGTCCCCAATAATTTCCTTCTCTTTCCCAATCATATTAAGTTGCTTTTGGTTTGTATTACAGTCCTGTAAAATCCCAGAGCAAAGATGTCAACTATCCACCATGAGAACGTCTAATATTTTTCTAAAAATGGCCCCTTACCTCATTATTATTAGGTTCTGTAGATACAACTGGGATCTTCTCTGATCCCTGCCCTGAAGCATTTTTGGGTGAAGAAGTCTTTTGGAATCCTCATCATGCCAAACAAATGGAATATTCACTTCTGCCTTATTTTGTTCTGTGGCAACATTAGACAGGAATGGTGTGAGCATGTTTTCATATTACATCAAATAGTTATTTCCCTGAAATGGGCTTTTCAGCTTTCCTTTAGAAAATGCCAGATGTTCTTTTCCTATGTTAAAAGGGTTTTTGAATAATCCACAACCATACCCACCTCAGCACATTTTCAGCCTCCTCAGGGTCTTGCAAATGTATGTATGCAGCTATAAACTTTATAAAAGCTTCAGCATTTATACACTCATTTACATGTACTACAACACTGTGTATATAGTGTCTAATAAGTACTACTTTGCTGTCTGGTTTTAACTTGTTTCAATTGTTAACCTTTTCCTACTACATTTTCATCAAACACTGCAAGTTTTTCCCCTCATCAAACCATTTTTATGTTGGCTCATACATGTGCGCCAGCCAACATATTGCATTAGTAGCAGATTTGGAGATGTGGTCACTGTGAGCTAATGCAGAGCATGCATCAGAAGGTGCACGCCTCATTCCTCAATAAGGCAGCTGCAGGCAGTGACACCAGACATACGTCAAGTGGTGACCAGATCTAAGAAAAGGTCTGCTGCAATCATGCAGCAGCACCGTAACATGCCCTCCTGATGTGCCTGTCCTGGTGAAACTGCCTGCAGAGTGCCCCAACCCACTTCATTTGCCAATGGCGGAACCCACTCCACGTCGACATAATGCCCCCTCCCATTTAAAATATATGCCAAAGGGGTGCCCAATCCCCCTCAGCATCATGCGCCTCATAACAGTCTTTCTTTGCCGATGGGGTCCTCAAGCCCCATTGGCTTTAGTCCCCCTTTCCTGTTTATTTTGCCGACGGGGGAGACAAGTCCCTGTTGGCATAATTTCCACCCCTCTACCTTTGTTGTGTGCTGATGTGGGTTCCCAATCCCCCTCGGCTCTTCTCTCCCCCCCTTTGGTATGTGCTGACAGGGGTGCCCAATCCCCCATCGGCTACAGCATCCCCCCACAAAATGCTCAGGTGGCATGCTGGGAGCCCACCCCAGCATACCAAATGCCCCTATAAACCAAAAACTGTCCCATTATGTGTCTTTTTTTTTAACCTGTGAAAGAAGAAAACGGTCCCTTGCGGTTGCCCTGCCCCCCAATCCACGCCCACCCTCTGCATGCTCTGCCTCCCCACACCCCACTCACCCCATACTTACCTCCGAAACCCAGTGCAATGATCTTCGGTGGACCGGGAACACGTTTGCACTCTTCAAACCCGACCGTGAATTGAAGAAATGCCAGTAAGCTGTATGATGGCATAAATAGGGTTTTTCAACTTTGGTGCATATCTCAGCCATTTTGGGGAAATTTTGGCACCAAATTTTCCACATAGGGTTATTGGGAACCCTCCTCATGAATTCAGTCACTGTCATGGCATTATTCAGTCCCAAAAGGTGACTTCGAGGTCACTGCGCAGAATAACCTTTTGGGACTGATTAACAAAATGACAGTGTCACTGTTCATGAGGGGGACTCTCAGAAAGTCTATGTTGTAAATTTGGTGGAAAAAAGTGAAAAAATGGCTGTTTTACCAGCTTGCATTGTGCAGTTTCCATGCACACTTGTAACTTTGTGAATTTGTAATATTTTCACTCCAGATTTTCAAAATTGACATTTTCCCACACCTTCTTAAGAACAGTACAGCTGTCATTTTACATATCCTGGCTGAAATGTGTTTTCGCATGTCTGGTGCACAATAGCTTGGTCTCTGTGCGAAATCAGTTTTTGGACAGTTTGAGAAAAAGATGGTGAAACTGTTCATGAGCAGAGGTCCTTAAATTTCTATGTTGATAATTTGGTGCTGAACGTCCATAAAATGACTGTGTTACAAGCATGCATTGCACAGATTCCATGCACCCTTGCACCTTCGCAAATTTGCAGTATTTTTATGCCAGATTTTCAACACTGGCATTTTTACACACCTCCTTATGAACAGTACAGCTGTCATTTTTCACATCCTGCCCAAAATGTGTTTTCGCACCTGTGGCACACAATTGCGTGGTTGCTCTGGGAAATCAACTTTTGGGACAAATTAACAAAATCACAGTGCCACTGTTCATGAGGGAAGGTCCCAAAATGCCTATGTTGAAAATGTGGTTACAAAAATCCCGAATATAATTGGGTTATGGGCATATGTTGCACAGTTTCTATGCATGCTCATGATTTCAACATTTTTTCCTATTTTCACTCTAGATTTTCAACGTTGCAATTTTTTTACACCTCCTCATGAATACAGTTATCATTTTTCACATCCTGCCAAAATGTGTTTTTGTCCCTGTGTCACCAAATGGCATAGCCGCTGTGCAAAACTACCTTTCAGCTAACAAATTGATAGTGCTGCTCTTCATGAGGTAGGGTTACAAAAAGCCTATGTTGAATATTTGGAGTGAAAATACTAACAAACGCCTACAGCATTAGGGTTTCCAGCTGTTACTCCCCACCCTGTAGAGACTAACAGGCATCAGGGGTGTGACTTGGGATCACTGGCTGTAATGCTCACGCCATCCTACCCCCACCCCCACCCTGCAGCCAGTGATGGGCATCGACGTCTGCCGTGGAGTGATTGGCCCTTAAGTTCACCCCATTCTCCTATACTGCACCCACCTCAGCATATTTCCTTATGGAATGGTGTGAGTATAAGGCCCAAAGACCTCAAAGCACACCACGACACTTGTCAGTGTCTACAAGGTAGGGTGAGGTAGAATGGCATGAGCATTATAGCTGATGACCCAAAGGCATACCCCAACACCTGTCAGTGTCTGCAGGGTGGTGGTGGCATTGGCATCAGTTCAATATTTCACTGCCATTCCTATTTTGCATCTTTAACTCCTGCACTATCAATGGCAATGCCAGCAAGACAACATTCGACATTGACAAATGCTTGTTATATCTTGTGATCTGGTTCCACTTTCTGGTGTTGTTAATTATTGAATCCCTTAGGGAATAAATAACCTTCCTATCTGGGGGCTAATAAGTGTTGCTCTTAACATCCTTTTAAAAAAGACCCATACAATACAAAAATCACAGTAAAATATAGTACAACTTCACTAAATAAAACAAAATTGTTGCCAGTCAAAGGTCCTCAATAAAATATTCAGAAGCATAGACAGATTTTATTCTGATTTCAAAATTAACCCCCAAGTGACACAAGCCTGGAACAAATACAAATAAAAAAGACAACATTAGTCTGTTTCAGACCCTGAAGGCCTTCCCAGAACTTACTTGCTTTTAGTAGCAGACAACATTGCAAGCACCTAATGGATTCTCAGGGATAACATCTTCCCCAGCACAGACGCAAAGTGGGTTGGTACTAGGATGAAAGGGATCATCTGATAATGAATTATTTTGTCAGTGGAGTCTTAAATTGGAAAAAAGGGGACACTACCATAGGAAATATATAAAATTAAAACCAAATAAAAGTATTTTAATGAAAAAAAGTTATAATAAAATATTTTAAATGTGCTGTATAAATGATTGGTACCTTCTATAGGGATCTGTTTTTAAAATATAAAATCTGTAGGCAGATTCACCACCACAATGGTATAATTACACTGCCATGAAAACTGTACTCAAGCCAGAGCACAGAACAGAGTTCACTTGTCTCTTCAATAGTGTGAACGCTGTTGGCTTAAACCCAAGATGGTAAGAACTCCACAATGGCCATTACTTGACTGACTCAGTAGGTCATCTGTCATCCCCTCAAATCCTGCAAAAATTCACAGCACCTGGATTTAGGAATTTGAATGTTACAAACATAATTAAACATTAATTTAACATAACTAAGCAAAATAGTTCAAACCACATACATTTTATCAAATTTCTCAAAACCAGGGAATAGTTGCTTCAAAGAGGTAAAAAAAACCCCACAAAATTATGACACAAGCCTACTAGTCCAAGTCAGATTTTAACTGTTCAATTGCAAATTTTATATTGCTGTTGTATGTTGATAATTCAAAATTTAATGGAAGATCCGCTGATCTCAACAATTTTAGCAGACTAGTGGGTTAGTAGTATATTTATTATTTTCAAATACTCTCACCAGGAAGGATTGAAGAAGAAGGGCCATGTTCAAAAGGAGAATTTAAAGGGCAAGGTACTGTACCTGTGGCCATAGCTGTGGGCACCATTAAAAGGGAATGAGTCAGAGGGTGGCATCTTTGCTAATGCACGATTAGATGCTAGAGGTCATAATAGTAGTATGACCACAGCACAAAAGTGTTTTTGCTGTCATTGTTTAAGAGAGGAAATGGAGCAGAGAGTGTATGTTATTGTTTGTTCCATCATGACTATAGATATCCTGATACCATGTACTGTGATAATGTCCTTGGTTGCAACAAGTTGTAATGTTTGGTGTCTCTTGATGTCACTGTTTTAACTGTTATAAATACAGTACACATTGTCATCTGCAGGGTTGCTAAAAAGTCAGCAGGTGTCTTTTGTGCTGAAAAGGTTATGTGCATGTATGTGTCTTCATAATCCTTTAAGCATGTGGGCTCTAGTGGTCAAGTGACACATATCAAAAAGACAGCACGTGCAAAGTCACACAGCATTGCCTATTGTTGATATTTCATCACACACAATACTGTTTGGCATGACTAGACATGAGGTAACCTGTTACTGGACACTACTGTAGAAACAAAGCATGACACCAGTGGGTAAGAAGGTGAGAGTGTAGAGCAGCATAAAGCAGAACACTCTAAACATGATGGAAAGTTGGAGAAGCAGAGACAGCAAAAGAGTTTTGCAGTGGCACTGGCTGAGGAATGTTTTTCTGACCTACCACACTCCTCTGCTGGAGCCCACCACAGTCCAGCAGGTCCTCCTCTTTGGCACTCCATGAGATATTGGTGTTTGACCTGGTGACCCTGGGTGGGGGAAGAGGTCCCCTGAAGCCCAGTCAACTCATTCTGGAGTCTGATGACCTCCTTCCTTAGCCAAGAGAGGTGCATGCAGATGGGGCAACACCTCAGTATCCAAAAGGTCTCCCTGAAGAATGCTGCTCCACGGCCACTGCACTGCACCACTCCCAACTTTCCTAATACTACACCCCCTATGATCTGGAAAAGAACTTGTGCCACCACCTCAGATAGGGTGTTTCTAGATTTCATTTGTTGTTATATTTCCCCTTGTTGTTTTACTCCAGAAAGAGCTTTTGTTTAGATTTTCCCTTTTGATTTAAATACGGCCTTTCTAATGTGCCCCTTTTTGTTTAGCTTCTAACTTTGTCACCTGACCCTAGATAAGGTTTAGTCTTCTGTTTTCTTTCCTCCCCCGCTTACCCTTACCTAGATAAGGTGTAATACCAATACCTAATTGAACAGTGTTTACAGATCTTATAATCCTTAACACAGCATGCAACAAGTGCACTGGTGGCCTACTGTACCTTACCTTTGTAAACTGACAGAGTTCCTTGTGTGCCTACTTTCACTTGCAGACACCTGCCCACACCTTACATGCCAGTCCTGTTCCACGCATGCTCTGGGACACAAGTGTGATGAGACACTTGTGGATAGTATTGTATACCTTGACTGGTCTTCTGCTTCTCACTGATTGGGTAACACAACTCCCTGGACCCACCTTCTCTCCTGATTGAGCTTCTGACTTGGCATTTAGCTGTTGTGCTGAGGAAGAAAAAATAACATCTGCAAATAGCAGGTTAGTTGTTTTTAAGGACTGTATCCCACCTTGTGCTGCTGGTGCTTTTCCCTATAAATCAAGTGCATGCCAAAAACTCTCCTTGAGGGACATTTAAATCTTTACTTGGTTTTCTTTCTTCTCCCCGCATGGCTGCCATTGCTCCTTTGGACCCACCTTCCCTCCTGACTGAGCCTACAACTTGTTGATTTGAGTTATCCAGTCTTGTCCATCTCCTGCATCTCTTACCAGCCATTCAGACCAAGAATCTGTAACCAACAATTAAAAAGTGACCACCAAGGTTCCAGTCAGTCATCGGTAACATCATCAGCATCTCCTGCATTGTGCACTTCATGAACATCTCCCTGAACTTCACCTCACTACAAAGAAGAAAAGTGAGTCACTTAGCACACACTTTACTAAAGTTATAATATATATATATATATATATATATATATATATATATATATACACACACAGTATATGTAGTTTCACAGTTCTAGTACTGAGTTATCATAGCATTGGCTTGGCCATGTGTAGACTGGAACAAGACATGAATTCCAGGAGTGCTGTGCTTGTGGTTCATGCGTGAGATAAGAAACTCACCACATGATAGCGGGAGCCCAAACCATCTCATACTCCAATCCACTGAGCTCTTTATAGCAGCTGCATTCATTGGCAGCAGTCATGCTATAGATTTTGAGCCAGATTCTTGAAGGTGGACACAGGGCTTGCACCAAGTCCTGCATCCACCACAAAGTTTGACACAGCTGCACCAAACCCCTCAGATGCAACTCAGTCTGATTCTAGAAGGGCTGGTGCAGTTGCAACAGTTTTCCCACTTTAAAGCAGCTTGCGCCAAAGGTTTTATGCAAGCCCTGTACAAAGGGTACACCAACGGATGCAAAGTTAGACCTGGGGGAGCTTGCAGCAGCTGGCTTCCAGAACAGCAAATTCACCCTTGTTTGATGCAAGTCAGCACTTGCGTCAAACAGCCTGCTGCAGGTCCCCTATGGCGATCGAAACCCCTTCCAGAATCAGCCCCGTTGTGTATTATGTCTTTCTTCCACAAGTACAGTAGACCAATCCCAGCTATGTAAGTTGCATGATGTGGTACAGTATTATGTTGTATGTACTGAGAGATAACTTAGAATATTACCCTTCACTTTTTCCTCTGCACTTCTGAAATATCTTTTTAAACATTTTGCATTTTTTTAAAATAATTCAGTTCAAAATGTTGCCAAAGCTGTTTTGTTTGTGTGTCTGTTTTAAAATATCCTCATATTGTACAAG
This sequence comes from Neoceratodus forsteri, assembly GCA_016271365.2. Taxonomy (NCBI): domain Eukaryota; kingdom Metazoa; phylum Chordata; order Ceratodontiformes; family Ceratodontidae; genus Neoceratodus; species Neoceratodus forsteri. Next base: position 828,992,513 of record CM028131.1, read on the forward strand.
CCGGTAGGGGAGGCAATGACTTTTGTGACTGGGTAGGGGAATCTGTTGGTGTTCAGCAGTCCCAACTGAGCCAACTGCTCAGTTCAATTCTATTCAATCGGATTTATTTTATAGGTTTTGAGTCACCAGACTATCAACTGCATATTTTACAACCAATATCACATTAAAACACATACAAAAGATAACATTACAGATAATTGTCTTAATTTTTTTTGTATAAACCTATCTACCAGTCATACAATATTTTGCAACTAACAAAGCACCAGAATATGTTGGCTACCCAACAGAAATTTTAATTTGTCAGAAATCATATACTGTAATTATTTAATTTTTCCAGATATGGAATCAACCATTTTTGATGGAAATCACCTAACAAAATATTATCAACTAGTGCATGTGGTACAGTAATACAATATTCATTACAGCCTGGGCAATCAGAGGTTTCAAACATTGATCTATATTACAAATAGATACAGAATTGTGTGAATAAAGGCCAGATCTCATCTGTGCCATAATCTTAATGGGCCTATGCATGAATGTGCGGAGTGGTTACGTGCCACAGACCCGTGGCATGTAGCCATTCTGCACACATTGTGCTCCCCATGCGGGATGCATGACCCGGGGTGCACAGCTCCTATGCACCTGATCCCCCAGTTGCGTGGACAGCAATGTGTTGGGGGCAGGCAGGGGGCATGCCAGCTCTATGTGCCATGCACTAAGGTGTGTAATGATGTGCACTGGGGCGCATAAGTGGGCACCCGATATGCCAGGGAGAACCTTGCCATTAGTCCCCTATGTGTTATGCCCCCACAGCATACCGGCTACTGGAACATCCCCGCAGCAGGCGGGCACCCCACACTCACAGAGCGGGCCTGCCCCGACCCCGTACCCCCAAGGCTGACACCCCTACACACACACACAAAACACAGTATTGCCCTGGCCCCTGATGCAGTACCCCCCATCCCAGTGCTGCACTGCAGTGCCCATGCAGCTTGCTTCCCCACATATGGCCAGCAGTATGCCCGGTGTGGTGCAGCATCTCCCACCCTACACAAGCCTGCACCCATCCTGTTCTGCACAGCCCCAGATGAGGTCACCAGTCCAGAGCAGCACATGTCCACCCCACACACACACACACTGGTGCCAGGTGTACCCAAACCCTGAACCACCCCCATTCACCAGTTGTCCTCCACCCATCCACTGCACTGGCAACCCCCACCCAATGCCACGTACTGTCCTGCAGGTGCTGTCATCAGAGACAGCCAGCAGCACAGCCCTCCACACACCTCTACAGCTGCCAGCTGTCTGACATACACAAGGGTGCACAGCCACTGCACATCCATGTAGGTCAGACTGCCAGTGGCCATGGAGGTGTGCAGAGGGCTGTGTCACTGGCCACCTCTGATTGTGGCACCAGCAGGACAGTACATGGCATTGGGTGGGGGTTGCTGGTGCCATGGATGGGTCGGGGAGAACTGGTGAATATGGGTGGTACAGGGTTGGGGTACACCGGGTACTACTCTGTGTGTGTGTGGAGGAGTGGGGGGGGTGGACATGTGCCAACCAGGACTGGTGCCCTCATTTGTGGGTCTCCACTGTACAGATGGGGATGGCCATTGGTGCTAATGGGGGATCATCGTTGTGGTGGGTGCTGCCACATGTGCCAATGTGGAACACACTGGCCGCTGCGGCTGATGGCATGGTGGTGTGGGTCCATGTGCCTGTCGGTGCTGTTCACACACCTGGACCCACTTCAGCCTGTGTAAGGGATTCACTCTGGGACCCGAGATGGACTTCCTATTGGATACTCGACCAGGTCCACTACCCCACCCTCTCCGCCCTGTGTGGTCCTGCATGCCGGGGTGGGGGTAGAGCTAAAGACATGTGGTGGCTGTTGGTGAATATGACCTGTGTACACCTGTCCACAGGTGAAAAGCTGCACAGATGGGATACATGCATCTGGTGCATAATTCCCACCCATTGGTGCATAGGCACCTATATTTGTGTTTAACTCACAAGATACAAGAAAGTGCTTTTGGACGTATAAGATATTTAACTACTTGTATTGACAAAAGATATTGGTAATATTCAGTCATGCTAAATCAATTTGGCTTGCAATATCCAGCAATCGTCATTTCACTAAGTATACTGTACTTCTAATTCTGGTATAGAACAACAGAGTGGGGGGACGTAAGAAAGCACGTAGTGCAAAATGTGTCAGGTGATGTCCTACGTGTTACATCACGTACCAGGAAGTACTGTGAGGGAGCAGGGAAGTGTTGGGTTTCATTTGGACTCTGGATTTTATTCACTTTTCCAGACCTAAATAAAAGATCATTTGTACTTTCTCCCGTCTGGTGAGTCCTTACACTTTAGTGGCTTTTGATTGGATTTATGGCATAGTTCCGTGTGCATGGGCAGAGGTGCTGATCCCCCATTCTGTTGTTCTTGACTGTTGTTTTTGACTGGAGCACGGCCCTTCCCCGGTGCAGTTGCACCCTAATTGTTAATTCTGGTGTACTCCAATTTAACAACAGAAATGGTAGTCCATTAACTTTTAGTATAATTCAATTACTTCATCAAGGTGGGTAAAATATATACCTATTATAATATCTCAGAGATTCTTTAATACAGTCACCTACTGCTGAGCTAAAACAGCTTTTTTGTTTTTTCTGTATCAGTAATTAAACACCCTCAATAAATCTTGTATTTTTACAGACAGCATATCTTTTTCAAGTCTCAGTGATTCCCCAAGAACAATCTGTGTAAGCCCCAATGATAATCTCAAAAACAAATATTGAATGAACTTCAACGTTATTATCAAATGTTCCATGCCCAAAACTTCTGAACCACATGAAAAAAGTAAGCAATAATACCTGATGGGGGGGCAGTATTGGACAATATTGGACTGCCCAGGGATGTAATGAGACCAAACACTGCAGGCAGAGGGGCCTTATAGCCCCTGGAAGGTCCAGTATGGCTCAATACTGCCCAGCCTGGAGGGTATTATTGTGTTTAGAAAATGTCTCCCTAGTAATAATTTTTTATAAAATTGAATGAAAGATGAAAAATAAATGTAATAAATATTAAAAACATAATAAAAATAATTTTTTTTGTAAAGTAGTCCTTGTACTGCTATCTTTGCCAGTAGAGGGCACTGATGTTTAGGAGTCCATCTTTCAGTGAGCTGTTTAAGATTCCCCTTTTCAGTCAAATTATTTTAATAGGTGTCTCTATTAGAGATGTGCAAAGTGGGGAAAATTCGCTCTGCAAAAAAATTCACAGATTTTCCCCACTTCACAGAGTGGATTGGGAGTGCGAATCCCTGCTTCACCGCCCCCCCCAAAGAACTCCTCAAAATGTGGAGTTTGGCAACTCCACTGGCAGAGTTCAAACTTCACATTTTGTGGAATTTGGCTACTAGCAGAGTAATGCCCCCACAGATTGCTCCTTCCTGGTGTCTAGTGGCCCCCACCAATCACTGCCTGTCCCAATATGAAAAAATAAATCCCCCAATTGCAGTGTGCCAGCCATGACTATAAAGTCTATCCTGGTGTCTAGTGGTCTCAGTCCCTGGCAGATTGCGGCCAGTATGAAAATTACATCCCCCAATTGCCATCCTTGGTGTCTAGTAGTCCCCCCACCAAGCACTGGCTTCATTGGAAAAAGAAGAAAATCAATGTCCCCGAATCACCAGGTGCCCAGTCAGCCACCTTTACAAAAGAATATTCCTGGTGTCTAGTGAACCCACCACTCCCCTACCCCATCAGTTAGAGCCCCCACCCACTCTCCCACACCATGACCCTGAGCAGGGCCACCAACACAGCCCTCCACTCACGTCCATGTCCAGCAGCCTGACTGAGCTCTCAATGAATGAGTGCCTGTTTGTACAAGCACACACTCATTCACTGAAAGCTCAGTAGGGATGCTGGCATTGGTGGTGACTGGAAGGCTGTGCCTGTGGCCTGCTTGAGATCAGGATGGGGGGAGCAGGTGGGGGGGCACTACATGACAGAGTGGGGGTGAGTGGCCGACTAGACACAAGGGAATTTTTTTTTTTTCCAAAGTTGGTTGGACTTGGTGCCTGGTGATTTTGGTGGTGGGGGGCCTTGGATTTTCTTTGTTTTGCAACAGGGACAGTGATCTACGGGGGCAGGACAATACTAGACACCAGGAATGGCAATTGGGGGATGGGATGTAATTTTTCATTTTGGGCCAGCGATCAGCTGGGGGGGTGGGACCACTAGACACCAGGGAGGGAAGTCGGGCTGCCATCCATGGGAGTGGGAAAGCAGCTGGTTCCAAACTTCTCCTTGCTTTTGGGTTTTTTAAGTGCAATTTTCCTTTAAAAAACCCAAAGGCCATGCAAAGTTACCCCGTGCCAGTTTTGGCAAAGTTTCCACCACAGGTGGCAACTTTGCGAAATGTCATTTAGAGGTGGAGTTGGCAGATTTGCCCACAAAGTAAAACTTTGCTGTGTCTCTATTACCACGGTGATTCCCCACAACCGTGTTACTCTGTTTGAGTTTATATCTGTCCCTGATGCTGCTGTTTCCCTCTTTATTCATTTAATGGCTTTCTGTATTCCTGCAGTGTGGCCCCTCACTCTGTGTTCCATGGTGTTGGAAGAAACCATTGTTATAGCTCAGGAGCCAGGCCCTTAATAAGAAGCTGCTATGTGCCATTGTAGAAGATAGCTCGCTGATCTTCATCAGCTGGGTCATAGTAGGGCAGGCATCAGGAGGATAGAGCATTTTAGTAGCAGCAACTATGATAACAAGGTATTAACATAATGTAAAAATCTTTGGAACTGCTTATTTTAAAGTGTTTCTCTTTGAAAGACCTACGGTAGGGAGAAGGAAGTCAGGGGCATGGCTCAAATGCATGTGCAACAATATTAAATTATTTTCATAAGAAAGCAGTAGTCTGGGGAAAAAAGTACTTTTAATTGAAATGGCTAAATTTTGTTAACACTGCTGTTCAGTTGCGAGGGTGTGGGGGGACTTACTCGCCTAGCGAGAAGGAAAAAATGGTGGCTATTGTAGTTTTAAATTCAAACTGATACGTGGATACCAGTTTGATGCTGAGGAGCTGCTTCTTGTTTTTTAGAGGACTGTATTGAAAAATAGATGCATGGCAATGAAATCCTGCTAGTCAGTCAGGAACCTAGGATTTCCATTGCCATTTTCTAACTTGCTTTTGTTTTTGCTGAATATACCCCATCATACACGTGAATGAATGATGAACAAAGCTCTTGCTATTACAATTTATCTCCAAGACTGCTTGCCTTGCTGTAGATTTCATTTTTGTCAATTCCAGATTCCAGCAGAGGGTATTAGAAATACTTATTCTTAAATGTACAAAACTGTCTACTTTTTCTATTGGCTCTGATCCAAATATTTACCGATGATTAATCGTGGGTCTCTGTTTGAAATTATCCTGCTGTTACACAAGCTGCTGGAATATGCAAAGCCTTTTGTAAGTGACTGGGTTTGAGAAGCTGTGGGTGTTCTGCAGTCCCAGCTGAATCAGCTGCTCTATTCTGTCCTAGAAGGCCATTTTGTGTCAGGTTAACAAACGGATGGTTCGGATTTCATATGAAGCTATTGGAAGTAATGAGTTAATGTCTGTCTTTCTAACTCAAAGCTTTCATTTGTCCCACTCATCCAGTTTTCACTACGTGCAAAGCAGCAGTTGGGGAAATATATCGACTGCCATGGTTAAATATATATTATCACCACCACCACAATCGCTAATGTCATCCATGACAGACTTATCACCTACTGTGCTTCACCTCCTCAATTTCATGCATGATAGCAGCTGTGTTGGCAAGTTCTAGGAAACTACAGATAATTTCCCATCCGAAAAGAAAATCCAAAAATCAAAATTAGTGAAAATAAATAGTTTTACTGTATTGTGAGTAACAGCATACAGAACACTAGTGCTTTGTAGTCTTAGGATATGAAGCACTGGAGAGCTGTATGCTGTAGTTCTCACTGCATTAAAATTAGGGATGGGCAAAGCCAGGGTGGATTTGGATTTGGTTTTGGATTTGCCAATTCCAGGCTGAGGTTGGATATGGATTTGCAAAGGATATAGATTTGTCAATTTTAGCCTATATATGCATGTATACTTGAAGGTAAGAAAGGGTTTATCGAGAGAAAAGCACCACAAAATTTCTAAGAAGTGGCAGTAGCATCAAAAGGGGGGTCCACTGCCTGAGATGCACTGCATCCTGCTGTTTAAAAAGTGTTTATTTCTAACCAGCCTGCATGGGAAACAACGAAATGGTAGCATGCGGATTAAAACTGCATATTTTGAACTCGCTGACCAACCCTTATGAATTCAACATAAATTTTTCTTTTCTGTAAGTAATTTTATTACTTTTTGTTAGTTTTCTCCCCAGCCCCACTCCCGCACATCCCTAACATGACGCACACATGTGGAGGCATGTGTACACAAGCCTTATGGGACGCCCCATCCTACCAGTCACTCCGTTACTACCTGCGCCTATCACCGGATCTCCATTTGGTGACAGTGGGACTACAGGTGGATGACCTCCCCTTCCCTGCAGAGGAGAGCCACTGCTAAATCCTGCTCCCACCCCCCCATGCTGACACCCAGTGACCCAAGGTCATTCCAGAACCCTGGTCACCAGTGTAGTGTGAGATAAGGCATCTAGCACCTCAGCCCTCAGTGCCACCAGGCCAGCTCATCAACGTAAATTAAAGACCTATTAAAAAATGTAGCAAAGCATACAAATGTCTCATATAGTTTTTAATTTCTAACATTATAGATGGAATCTAATGTTTGTTTCCATTCACCAATACAAGAGAATAAAGAAGACTTAATGGAAGTGGGTTAGATTACATTTATTAGTCAGGCTCAGACAACTGCAACTATATAATTCCAGAAAACAAAAATGTCTCGAAAACATTCCACATCTAATGTTAGTACCATACTACCCACACTGGCTCATTGAAGATTATGTGTTTGGCAAGCCACTTTGGAATACTTCTGATTCAAGAGTCTAGCACTGGTTCTGTAAGGAAACTGTACTTCTGGTTATTATCCATGTTCTTGCTTTTATAATGGATTTTGTAGAGCTTCCTCTAGCTGTATACTACAGTATATGGTGTTATCTTGGTGAAAGTAAATAAAACTTTTCATGATAAACAAAAAAAAAATATTTTCAAGTAAATTACGTAGAAAATTCAAGAAGAAGACCAGTGGTATTTGGTTAGATATTTATGTCAACTACCTGTAGGACAACTACACAAGTGCAGTAGTTACTAGTTAAGAATGTTTGCATTAAATTTCACATGTGGATTGTTTATTAAGAAAGTACAAGAAGAGCCAGTGTTTTGGGTTTGGCTTTGGTTACATTTTTTTTGTCAGACAACTACAGAAAAATTGTTATGAGCATTTTGCATAACAGCGCATATAGGACTAGTCTTGTCAACTAGATAGGGTTTTGTTTTGTCTTTGTCTTGCACATTGAGGAAGGGAAATCATAAATACGTGTATGTAATTTAAGATTGAAGAAGAAGAAGCTGAATTGACATTTGGCAATTTATAATTGCATTGCCACTAAACTAAAGTATTAATTTAGTGCAATTATAAATGACAAATATCAATTTGTCTTCTTCAATCTTAAATTACATGTGTGTGCTTACAATTTGCTTACCCGCATGCAAGACAAAGGCAAAACATAAACCCTAGAGAGCTGATCAATCTAGCCCTATGCGCATTGTTGCACAAAATGCACACAGATGCCTATAACATACTCTTATTATGCAGTATTAATTTAATACTGTATAATAAGGACATACTGTATGCATCTGCTTGGCTCCTACAAGATTTGACATTGGCCTTAATCTTAGCTGTGTTCAAGCTGGCTTGGGTGTCACTAGCAGCATCAGAGTCTCCCTATACTTGATGTTATTATAGTTTCATTCCACATGCATTCTGATACAGGCTGTTCCATCTTCTACATACACACACACACAGACATATGCACGAAGGTAATGGGCCTGATTTGAAAAAAAAAAAAATTGGCACAAGGTTCCTGCACCAAAGGATTTGATGCAGGTGGCACCTTGTGCCAAAGTTTGTGGCAATTCTGATTTTTGAATACAGGCTGCATTGAAATCAGGATGCCTTGCACTGAAGCTGCCCTGCACCACCCCTGTGCCAGAAGCGTTGTTGCAGCAGGTCACACGGGGGCTTGTGCCATGTTGGGGCTGCAGCATCCCCTTATTTGGGATTTTGGAAGCCCCGCCATAGACGCCGCATGGTGCTGAGGTTAGACTAGCCATGAACTAGTCTAACAGCCTTTGCATCTGGTGGCTGGTGTAAGCTACATTGGGAGGGACAAGCTCTATGGCACAGTGCAGCAGGACTGGTAGGGGTGCCAGTATTGGGAGGAATGGAAACAGTGGGGTGTGGGAGTGAACACTGGTGGCACCATGGCAGGCATGCCTTGGATAGTGACACACAGCCACAGAGTGAACATGGGCATTATGCTGCCACTGATCATGTCCAAGACCCCAAAACTGTTAACCCTGCCAGCTGACCCATAGTGTGCACATACCCCAACATGCTCAGCTCAGTTTAAAAAAATGTTATTTTTTCAGTCATGGACCTTCACAATGTGACATAGACACTCATAAACACATATATGTATATTAATAAATACAAATAATTTACAACTTGTCCAGCAGTTTATAACAACACTTGAATATCTTGCACTGGGGTAAGATAACACCACATTGTTAAAGTCTAATGGTCTAAAAACCCTAATATATTACAAGCTCTAAACGTAATATAAAGTAGACATATAGCATCATTAAATTCTGTGGTACAGGCTTAAAAGAATTCTGCTTTTGACATTTTTCAATTCAGTACTATATTTCAGGTGAATTTTAGTAATTGCATTGAAATAACCAGCAACTCTGTTAATTATTTACTCGTCTTCCACTGTAAACATTATGTTCAACAAAATCTCCTTATTTAAGGATTGGATTGTTTCCCAAACAGGCTGAAGCCACTGAACCCTTGGTTCATTATACCAATGACAGTTAAAAATAACGTGGTATAGATTCTCTCATTCTGTCCATGTGTAGGCACACAATTTCTATGAAGGCTGTCTTAATTTTAGATACCTAGCTTTTTAAAAATTACTGAGGGACAATTCAAGACAAAATTTAGTATACAGTTTCCTATTAAGAATAGTCTGTTAAGACATCCAGATATGTCTATATATGTCTGTTTTCATTAACAGTAAGCCAAGGAGAAATTTTCAAGGAGTATGTCATCTTGATGTCCTTTAACTTATTAATATTAGTGACCTTCTTGGTTATATATGTTTTATATTTTAAACTGATCATAAGTCCTTTTTTAAGGTATTCTCCTAGGAATTCCAAATCATATACTCTTAACAGCAGAAAAAACATTAATTAAGCATTGTGACTGATTTAAACCCAGAGTCTGCCATTTTGTTTTCTCCATCAGCCACTTATGTGGAAGTCTATGAGCATCCAGTCTAGTCAGTCTAATCCAATTAATGATTTTTTTTGTCTCCATCAGTGCTTTTAACCTAGCCATTCCAAGTTCTGCTCTTAGTAGAGAGGCCTGGATGGAATTACTAACCCCCTAACGTGACCTATAGAGTTTATTTAATGGAATTTTCAGACACTCCATATTGTTAGAGTCCCATACCTCTACTTGAAAGAGAGCCTGAGAGAAATATTTGGCCTTATTTTCTTTCAATAGGGGCCTTATTGAGTTACCACCATATCCTTCATTAAAATTTGTTAATGATCCAGCTGTTTGCTTGAGCTTCACAGGTAATTCTTTTGTACGTTGTGCCCAAGTACCATTATTTGACAAAGTTAAACCTAAATAAACATATGTACTTACAGTAATAAGTTTTCTATCCCCAATTTCCATTTTTTCCCAAATTGTTGGAGCCAAAGATGAGCACCTGACTTTTGACTTCATTTATCCTCAGAATATATTTTTCTGCATATGTCATAAGAATGTCTAGCTTTTTATGATGGCTAGAATATGAGAGTGAGATCAAGGCCAAGTCATCAGCATATGCTAGTGCCGGGCAGGGCATGTCATCAATTTGTAGAGAATCAGATTTAGAGTCTAATAATTAAATCAGAAGATCATCAATGTAAATACAGAACAATAATGGTGCTAGCACACAGCCATGCCTGACATTCTTGTGTGATGATATCTTTTCTGAATACTGGCCATTATTCCCAATCCTAATCTGGGCCCAGGTATTTGAATAGCCCATCAAGCTGACTGCCAGACCTCAAGAAGGCATCTGCTGCGTGTGGTGCCCATCCCACCTGCCATCACTCTTCTGGCAGCTGTGGCAGTGCATCAGGACAGCTGACTCTGCCTTGGGTATGTTCCCCACCATGTGCACCTCCTCATCCTCTACCATCATGGTCAGTCACACCCTGTCTGTTGGGGAGGTGGCACAATGCAGGTGGCTGACAAGGGCTGGTTGCATCAGGGCTCTGGGGCACAGTTTGTGGCAGCATACTGTCTACTGCACTCTTCACCTGTGATATCAATTTGAGGCACACCTGTTGTGGTGCTACCAGAGTACCCATCCACAGACTGTTGTGCCTCTGTTGCCCACTACTGGCACTCCCACCAGTCTGGCTGCTGTGTACCATGTAGCCTGTTTCCCCCAACAATGCAGCTGTGGGCCAGGGTTGCACCAGGCTGGAGGGGCTTGATAGGGCCCTCCATCAAATCCCTCTGGTGCACCAAAGGTTTGATGCAAAACTGAGACTGTAGCAAGTCCTGGGAATTTGGCATAGGGACCCTCTTTTTTCTATAATAGGGTGCAGGATATCTGACATATGTGAAGGTTGCTGCAGATGTAGATCTGTACACCATGTGCCAATGTAGCAGCCCATTGAAAATCAGACCCAAAGATGTTTTATTTTAACTTGAAGCAATAAAAAAGAAGAATAGCATCGGTGCGATTGTGTGTGCTGTGTCTTTCTTTCAGTCACACTTTAAGATATTGGTGTCATTTTCTGCACCTGTGACCTTACAGGCATCAGCACCAGCTAAACATCCACATGATACAATGGCCTATTAATCTTCATAATTAATGCATACTGACTCGTCTTCGTCACTATTAGGATCAGTGTGATGTTTTACAATAGATGTGAATCCACTGAAAAGATGAAGAATGACTTTCAGAAATGTGAGGCACTCAACATTTTCAGGTCTCAATTGGTTGCATAGGTCAAAAGCAACACTACCAGCAGTGCTACAGATTCTCTCAAAATAGACAATAGCACAAGGACAGCTTAAGAAAAAAATGGCTGTTTTGTGCAGTGCTGGCCATATTTTTCTGTTTATTTCAGAGGGTCATCACATATATTTTAATGGGGTTTTTTAGATAGTCTTCCACCATACTGGCAACAGTATGTCCTTGGAAAACACTGGAACAAGTACTTTTTTATCAATGTCTTACAGCTCTGACTAAATGCCCTCTTCTTCATCTTGATCTTTCACAGTGGATGCACTTCTTGCTAGTAGTAAGGTTTGGGAGTCTGTACACTCAAGAGGTTGTTGTGAAGATATAGTATCCACCATTTAATTTGACACTTTCAATGACTATGTCTTTATATCTGCTCATGTCTGTGATGCCAGAGGGGAGTAAGAAAGCCAGGATAACCTTAAATTGAGAGTCTAATATAGTGGCAAGAATATAATGTTTGGATTATAACATCATTTCTATTCTGGGGTCCATTTCAAGGGATATACTCAGGTGGTCTGTAGGCAAAGTCGCAGTGCCTTCCTACAGGAATTTTGCCTTTTGCTTTTCCAGTTTTTTTTTTAAGTAGGCATATCGGGGGATAACCTGACTCAGACTGGCATTGTCTGCACCCATTTCCCTAGTGGCTTCCTCAAAGGGTTGAAGAACCAGGCACAACTGTGCCATCATGTTCTACCGGGTGGAACCGAGACACACATCCCCTATCCCTACAAAGTGATCCATCGTGCACTGATGCACTGCTCTACACTGCTCTAGGAGTCATTGTACCATATAAAAGGTGGAATTCCACCTGGTAACTACCTCCTGCTTCAGTTGATGTTGTGAAAGGATATTGTCCTTCTGCAGCTGCCACAATATTTTGCATGCTTTGGTAGAATGGCTGAAATGTCCACAGATCTTGCATGCAACACTAATGGCATTCTGAATGCTTCTGTCATCCCAGAAAAAAATCATGTACTATGAGACTGAGGGTATGATGACCAAAGCAAGGTTTGTGCGTATACCCTCCATCCTTCACAGCACATATGATGTTAGCACCATTTTTGAATGCAACAAATCCCAGAGAATGGCCATGTGGAGTGAGCCATTCAACAAAGTGTCTTTTTAGCTCATGCAATAGGTTCACTGCAGTGTAATCTTTTGACTTGAAACTAGTAATACACAAGGCAGCCTGCTAATTAAATGTCCTGGTTGAGTCTGAGATGGAGGATGAGGCAAAAAAATCACAGAAGAAGGTACCGTGAGCAGTGACAGTCACATAGTCTACGATTTGACCGCTAGTCCACATGTCAGTTGTAATGGATTTGTGGCACTGCTGCCAGATTCAAGGCCTGCATCACTCTCTCTTGCAATTCACAATACAAATTTGGTACTGCGTTTGTGGCAAATTATTTCCTGGATGGTACTTGCTATCATGGCACTGTAAACTGCATTAGTATCTTAAAACCAACAGACTCAGCAAAAGAGAAGGGATGCACATCTAGTGCTATCATTTCTACTATGGTCTGGTTTAATTTTTGGGCAGCTGCATGATTGGATTCATATTTACATGCCCTTTGAAATGACTCTTGCATGGTTAACTGTTTCTATTTGTTGCCTTCTCTGCTCTGGAAATTGTGGACCAAATTGAGTGTAGGGAAACTTTCAGATGCTGGAGATTCTGATGGTGATGGTGAACTGCATGCATGGCTTTTTTGGCTGAGGGGTGATGATAAGTTATTGGTAATGACACCTGTTTTGGACACAGAAGAAGGATGGTCCAGGTCCCTGTCATCCAATGCCTCATCTTCTGCCTCATCACTCAACAGTGTCATCACATCTTTTCTGCATACCACTGGGTGCATGCTTTTTAAGTGTCTTATCAGTGTAGATGTGACCCAGTCCCAGCACTGCTAGCAGCAGTGCAACAGTTACCAAGGAGCCCCATTTAGTAACTGATGACTGATTATTTTCTTCTACTATGGTCAGGGTGATTTTGTGTGCTGCATTCACTTTTGCTGTTCCCCTTTTTGCTTACTGTAGTTACCATCACACTGCTGCTGTTGTTGGTTTGTAATTGTAGGTAGTGTGCTGGGACACCAGGTAACTCTCCTTCTCCCTGCTACTTCATCAGATGACATCTCCCACTCTGTATCCCTGGCTAGCTTTGAATGGTTTATGGCAAGCCCCTACCCAGGGGGTGGGGACACTGGGTGCTCGAGAATGGAGAAAATTACTGCAAGATGACAAGAAACCCTTGAATTAATGCAATACACTGTTTGGCACTGAAATATTTTTTGTTTCTATTGAAAAGTGTACTTGCTAGCCCACATGGGTTATAGCAAGCCACTACACAGGGATGGCACTAGTCTGGCAGCAATGGCAGGTGTTCGAGAATGCAGATAATACATAGCTGCAGGATGACACAGGATCATGGAGCTGAGGGGCGGTGCATGGCAGTACCAGGTTGGAGCCCCCAAAACACACACACATACACACACACACACACATACACACATACACCCCAGAGTTGGGTAGTAATGCATCACTGTAGTTAGATTACAGTGACGAGTAACATGTACCTGTAACTGATTACTTATAGGAAAATGTAATACTGTAGAGTTACTTATTACATTTTCATACAGGTAATGCATTACTTGTAATGCTATTTCCATATTACTTGGCCACAGCAACTGAGAGGAAGAAGGAAGAGCTGGAGGAGGATAAGTGTCATGGGAACAGTGTGATTTAATTCAGACTTTATTATTCTGTGTTGGGCTGGGCCCCTCTTGCCTTTGATATTCCCCACAGGGTGCCAGCACCACCAGTCAGACAAATGTTCCTAGTTCAAAATTTAAAACTCAAATAAAAACAAAGTAAGGTGAATTTATGAGAAACCAAACACTGCTATCATGCCCCACTCAGCCTTTGCTAACCTAGATGATGACTGTTAAATGACGACAAGAGACAGATGCAGCAAAGGCATGATAGTCGGGGATGGGATGGATCTATACCAAAATAATTAGCTTAGTCCTTCTTAAGCTAATTGGTCAGTAGTTGGGGGATGGATGAGCATTGGAACCAGGCTCTTCAGTTAATGATTCACCCATTTAATATGAGTTGCTGCCAGTTCCCTTTACATTTAATGTGTGCAGTTTTGTGATCCTTCACTTACCTTCCTTAGGGCATTTCTGTGAGCTGTTGATCCAGGACGGGAGAACAGAAAACTTAGAAGTCCTCAGAGGTACCAGGAGCTGCATGTCTGGCTGTTTGTGGTTGACCCAGTGGCATGGATGGACTGACCAGACTCCTGGAGTCTGATTCAATGAAGAAACTCGAACTGTAAAAAACCCAAATGGTAAGTGTGGGTTGGTAGTGTTGGACAAGGCAGGATGACAATGAATTGTATAGTGCACTTGAGCATAGCATTCAGAATCAGAATCAGTAACCTGCCACTGATGCAGAAATTTCAGAGTCAGCGGCTGGGAGTCAAGCCTGTGGACTGGATGGCTGGCCCACTGGCGCAGCGGTTGGATTTCCGCTTGCGGTGCCAGTGACCCGGGTTCTGGAATGGACCCGAGTTGTCAGAGGGCCAGCCAGGGGAAGAAGGATAGAGTGTCCCATGGATGGCTCTCCTTCTCCGGGGGGAGGGTGGTTAAGTGTCCGGTGCAATGAGGACCACTGGTGGAGGCCGGGAGTCACTCATGCTGCCAGCGCTCATCTACAGGGAGGTGGGGCAGACGCTGGTGTCATTGCACATCCCTGCCTCCATGAAAAAAAACAGGAAAAAGCAATAGGCTGGTGGGTCCGTTGTCTAAGTGAAGCCCTCCCTGGGGCTTCAATTAACTGCCATTGCTGCATCCCCGACTAGATACTTGTTCCGCAGCACAGATGAGGGGACTGATGCCGTGGTCCCACCCTCTGGGGGGTAGGACAGGCATGACTGGGAACGAGCGGCAGTAGATGGCAGTGGATGTCCCAGGGACCATGACCAGGGCTGATGGCCGACAAGCGGACCTGCCAGGATAAATAAAGCAAAAAAAAAAGCCTGTGGGTTGGAGTGGTATTGCATGAAAGGGTAGATAACCCAAAGTTCAGAAGAGATCCAGGCACACAGCACACAAAGACAATAACAGTATCAGATTAACTTTTTCAGCAAAATGCATGAATTTTTTCAAATAGACCTGGCCTGTTAGCCCAAACCCCAGTGTTTTGACGGCGACTGCCTTCACTGACAAAGGCTGCCTCTGAAGCACTGGGGTTTTGGCTGAGAGACCAGGTCTATTTGAATAAATTCATACATTTTGATGAAAAAGTTTAGTCTGATACTGTTATTACCTTTGTGTGCTGCGTGCCTGGATCTCTTCTGTCTCTGATGCAGCATCATCCTGTTGGTGTGGCAATAGAAGTTCTGGCAAATGGCTGTGGTAGGTAGGGTAGCCAGTCAAAAGCCATGTTTTACAAGGTGGCAGCACTGCAGCATGTGCGCTGCTCTCTTCATGATGCACTGACTTAATTCCCCTTTACACAGCTATCCCTTGCAGTGCTTCGGGTCGCTCCAAGGAGGGGCTGTGAATTCACCTGGCAGTTGATGAAAAATGGCATTCTAGTGGAGTGAGCACAGCAATGCGTTCTCACTACCATGTAATGCACTCGCTCCACTACTGATCCCACAACTGAGTCAGATCCAAAAAATGATCCGATGGGCAGTTAATGTGCTCCTGACAGTGTTTACGCTACTGATTTTGCAACGCATCAGCATGTGCACATGGGTTGATGCCCTGTGAAGTCGGCAGTGTAAACAGGGCTTAAGTGCAATAAGTGAGGGTTAGTCAAAAAAGAAAGAATCATTCCAGTTTAAAAAAAATAGTTGACCTATGAGCACATGGGTAAAAAAAAAATAATACTTTCCCCTACAGTTAATTTCAGGATGGGGGTTCATAGAGTGCAGTGCAATCTTCTGCAAACAAAAAGTCTGTGTCATTTTGCTCCTGGAGGTTTTGATTTGTATAAATGAAGCATTGTGTAAAAGCTGCCCCATTAAGCCAAGGCTGTGATTCTGTAAATGGGAGTTTATCATGAATGAAAAAAATAAGTTGATCTATGCGGTGGGTAAAAAAAATGTGCCCTACAGACAGTCAATGACGAGAGATATTTGGGGGCAGGGGGACAGTTTCCTTAGAGCCACTGTGTTGTCCTGCAAAAAAAAAAAAAAAAGATTTCCTTAGAGCCACTATGTTGTCTGTTAAAAAAAAAAAAAATTCTATTTTGCTCGGTGGGAGATTTTAGTATAAGCCCATGTCATTTAAAGATCAGTTGCAACTTTTTTAGCTGTTTCGTCCTATCACACAGCTACACTGCTCCCTGATGTTAGTGTACTTCAAAATGTTAATATTGTATGTTGTTTTGATGTGTTGCTTGATGTTGTAATACTTTTAATAATTTGCATTTGCCTCTCTTGATTTCCCCAATTTTGAAAGGGTCTTTTTTTCCTAGCTGCTGCCAGAGCAAGGGTAATTTTTGCCTAAGAAGTTCATGCTGGTTTGGTCTGTGAGGTGAGAGCAAACTGTGTTGGAGGCAGCTTTAACTTTAGTGAACTGTTCCTGGACTCAGTCACCTCACATTTGCTGCTTTTAAATTAAATCATTGTGTTCAGTGAACACAACCCAACATGTAAATAAAAGACTGCATGAAAATTGTACAACTAGGTATCCCCAATTGAATGCTCACTGCAAAAGTTGCTGTGGGAAGTATTGCTGCTTGTGGTGTGTGTAGAGCATGAACTAAGTATGTAGCAGGGAAACACCGGAGGGAACAGAAGGGCTTCTATTTTCCATTTTCTGTCCTTTTATACTGTTTTTTTTATTTTAATCTGTCTTAGTTTTTGTTTAAATCTTCTAACAGGACCAAGGAACGGCACCCATAAGGGACACAGGAACAGTATTCATTGGTTACTGGAGAACAGTATTCTTTTGGTTGTCTACTCTGTCTATTTCTTTTTTTGTTTAAATCTGCTTTCAGATCCAGAGGAGTTGCACCATAAGGGATACAGGCAGAGCTTGTGATAAATGCATGACATATTTTACATCCTGAAATGTGTGCAAAATGTCCAAAAAAAGATTCATTGGAGTCATTTACGCCTAAGCAAAGAACACTGTTAAGAGCTGACATGGTCCATGTTTTACATTCTGGAAGTCCTGAGGATTTAAGAGCTGATGTCCATTTTTTGTGTTAAGGACCTCCTGAGAATAGCCTAAGTTATTGCTGCATGATAGTGTCAGTGCCTTTGATCTTTGAAGTGCTGCCCATCCTCCAAGCTGCCATACAAATCAAAGAAGACAGCTTGTAACAAGCTGTCCAGTCTCAGTGTCAGTGCTGATTCCCTTCCACAGTCCCAAAACAGAGTTGTAATTAAAGTAGGGTTGTTATCAGATAATTGACTGCAAAACTGGTGGAACTTTACATCTCTGGTGAAACTTTCAGCTTCCATCTACTGTTAATTAAGGAGCCTTGCTTGCCCATTCATCGGCCTTCCCCTGCGCTTAACACTTTGTTGTTGTGGAGAGGAGATTCTCAGGATTTGACAGATAAGATGTCCTCCCTCCTGTCTGTACTGGTGCCTCCATGTACTATGCATCAAGCAACAACTGGTGTGGTGATGAAATAAATTATTTTATTTTGTGAACACAAGGTCCCACGTGATGGTCCATCTCAGGCAAGTGTGTAATAAACGCAGCTCCTCACCATACCCATCCTATTTCTCTCTGTGCTGCAAACTGGCTGACTCCTGCCTTGCTAGCTAAGTTAATCTACCTTCAATTATTCAGACTGGGAACGTAAGGGAATCCTCTCTGCTCTGCTGCTGCCTGTAGGTGCTCAACTGCTCCTCTTTGCTGCTACTGAACACAACAACCAACAGGTACATTCATTAATACTTTTATTGTATTATATGCCTCCATTATTGCCACATGTTTATGAGCACTTGCAGTTTCCACTTGTCTGTAACTGGGCAGAGTCTTCATGACTGCGGTAATGGCCTGTAAAAGTACAGTATGTTGCTTTTTGAGAGTGGAAATTTTTAATGTGGCAAGTTACAGGTATTGTATTTTTTTCCACTGCCAAATATCCTGGAAAACAACAAGAGAGAAAGATATTCTGCTCCTGCAACCCCCCACCCAACCCAGAAAAAACAGAGGATGCACACCAAGAAGCTGGCAGATTCTCCCTTCCCATGGCAGCCAGGTTAATTGAGAAAATAAAATCCCAATAAGTAATGCTCTACTTTGTCAGTGTGCTCAAAAGTAGAGTTATTTCATACACTTTTTACTTGTCAGTTTACCCAGAATAGCCCCCCTGCAATGCAATATCTCATTTCCAGTGAAATCATGCTTTTGCCCATTTCTGCAACTTGGCAGACTAGAGAACTGAGAGGTTAAGTGACTTGCCTAAAGTCACACAGTGAGTATTTGGCTGTAGTGGGTTTTGAAACTTTGGATCCTCATTCCAAGGCCAGTGTTCTAATTACTACAACCCACTGCCCCCTAAGATACCCCCCAGCCACTTAGTTGACCACGTTGCTTCCTATCTATATTGAAAAGTCACCTACTGGTTTTGCTAAAGTAGCTCCTAGTCAGCAAGAAGTTGATACCCAAGAGATCTTTCTGGTTCTTCATTGTAAAATCCTTATTTTGACCCCTGCTGACTTCTGTTTACTTCTGGTCAGAAAGGATTGATGCTGGAGACAGTCCAAAGTGATGATGGGAGGGGCTGTTACTGGCACAGGAAGCTACAAATCACTTTGCTGAAGTGACTAGTTAACCCCTTCACAACGGAAGAGAGGCAAACATGACTCTTTTTTTCAGTTGACTTCTATTTGATTCTACTGAGATTGGAAGGGGATAAACAGTCTATTACAATCAGTTCAACAATCAGTTCAACAGAGCCTATCAATGTCTAATCCCTCTGGATGGCAACAGGGGCCAAGTCCAATACTGTGAAGGCAGCAAACTCTTTAGAATGTCATTACTAATCCAGAAAAAATATCTCAGAGCTCTGGGATATACAATATGTTATCAGTTCTGACTGAAACATTATGGATCATGATGTCCTGTATTATAGAAAACCAGTTCACACATTACACAAGTGGAGGATGTGGGCGATTTATCCCATGTTTGTATTTATTTAAAACGTGCTGTTTGTACCAAACTGGTTAGTGCAGCTCTGACTGTGTCTGTGTGAGGATAGATTTTCAATAGGAGCTCATCAATCTCTTTTATCTGTGATCCCTTATTGCTTACTGCTCACTTGTTGCTTATACAAGAAAGAATGTATGTGTACCATGCTGCAAACATTAGTGTGCCACTCAACTACTGACATAGTAAAAAGCATTACCTATGTCACTGCTAGCGATGGAAGTAGTGCCATAAATACAGAGAAGGTCAGAGCTCATGGTGGTGGTGGGGGGTGGGGGCTGAAGACAATGATTTACCCAATGAGGATTTTCTTGAAATAATTGAGAGTGTCAGTGAATAATTTCATAACTGTTCTGATTTGACTGGTTTGATTAATGCTCTTCAGTTTTGTGTATAATTCCATTGTCGGACATACTGCAGATACATGCATTAACATTCTAATAAGTCTAATACAATGAATCTACTTTCTGTTGGAACAAAGTAAATCAAATATTGTTGCACTGTGGAAACCAGCAGCACCATCTTGAGTTAAGTCTGGTGGTGTGTGGGCACTTGTGTGGTGAATTTCCCATTTAAATGAGTGGCAATACTCTACAATATGCTGTAAATTAAACAAGAGCAACAAACAAAAACAAAACTACAACAGATTTGTTTGACTGTTGACTTGACGTGTTGGATGAATAATTGCATTCATGCTGCATTGTATTTTGCTTGCCATCATTTATGTATAATACAAATAACATGAGCTCCGATATCAAAACATATGTCAGCATTGCTATGAAGGTGATATCTGTGTGTTAGTGTATGATCACCAGACTTTGACTATAGCAGGCATCTGACTGTAAGCAACTTAACACCAGATTGATGGAGGTTACTTGCAACTGCAAGAATAATTCATGAAATAAACACATACTGTTACTGATGAACTGTGCACATTTTCCTTTCCTAGACTTATTCATAAATGTATTTCTGTGAATGTGCTATGGATGGGGTTACAGTGAGGTATTCCAAAGGACTATGGCTTCAAAAACTATAGGACTTGGAGTATTTTGACTTCCAAAATTTGCTGACTGGAATTATTTTGACTTCCAAAAACTAACAGCTGGAAGTATTTTGACTCCAGTAAAACTGAAATGACTTCCAAATTTCAGCCCATGGAAGTATTTGGCTTCCACCCAAAAAAAATTATCTGGAGCCTTGCATACAGCAATGGAATGGTATTCACTGTTTAGACTCTCTTGCCAGAGTCTTAGCTGGTTGAAGCAGTTTCTATGGTGGAAAAATGGTGGTAATTGCATAGAAACATAGAAACATAGACTTTGATGGCAGATAAGGACTGCTTGGCCCAACTAGTCTGCCCCTTTCCCTGCATACAGGATGATCTGCAGATCCTATTTAACCAACAGCCTATTTCTTCCTACCTCCCACAAAAATTGCCTTATGTCTGTTCCATGTGTTCTTGAATTCTCCCACAGTTTTAGAGCCCACAACCTCCTCAGGAAGGCTGTTCCATGCATTCACCACCCTCTCTGTGAAAAAATACTTCCTCACATTGCCCCTGAGCCGTCCCCCCTCTATCTTCAAATTGTGTCCCCTTGTTCTTGCACAACTCTTTTTCTGAAAGATGCTACCATCTTGGACTTTGTTGATTACACTGCTTGGAGGTGGTGAAGTATCTTGGTAATTTATTTTGTCTTGAGGATAGTGACCACGACTTGTCACACATATGGCTGTCAGTTGTAGAGTGGATGAGTAGCTCTCTGGTTTAGTAAACATTGGCTGCCTGAGTGAAAGCTATTCATTAGGCTCGCTGTGTGGCTGCATGTTTTCATAGGCCATAGCAAGCCATGTTAGTAAGTCAGACAACTTTTTTGCTTTTTGCTTTGTAGTTCCAGTGTTGCATTAGTGTTTCCCTTTGTTTATAAAACTTAGGGTTCAAGTTCAACAGACAGTATAGCGCAGTGGTTTAAAGCTCTGAGGTACAACTCTGGAGCCCTGTGTTTGAATCCCATAGCCCCCACTTGCATACTGTGTGAAGCTGAGCAAGTTATTTAACTTCCTTGTGCTCATAGATCACACCTGAAACAAGCTTTGATTTAGCATGTGTAATGCCCCAGAGTTGGGGTATCCCAGAAATATAAACCCAATAAAAAGATTAGGGGTTTGCAGGTGCCCAGGGTACCTGCCTTAGGTATAGACTGCAGGGTATTTAGTTAAAAAGGGGCCCCTCAGCAGTTGTTTCCCCTCCCTGTACTGTATAAAACACTGTAATTAATAAAGAAAGTACCCTGTGCACTCAAACCTGGAAAAAAAATAGAATTCAGGTAGCTTCAGCTACAATGGCCTGGATGGAGTGCTGTGCTGAGCTGTTCATGCACAGCATTCCACTCCAGCCACTCTAGAACCCTGGTAGGTTCAAGTTTAAAAAATATTTGTTCAGCTAGTGAGTTGCTCTTGGGCAGTGGTTGAGGAGACAGGACACAGAAGTCAGGGGACAGTTTAGGGCTTACCTTGCATTGAAGCTGTCCCTCTGGGCTTGCTGTGGTCCTGTGCTGCCTCCCCTGCTTGAAGACTCCTCGATCTGCCTTGTTCTGTGGTCGGTGGTGCCATCAGGGCACCACAAAGTAGCAAACGGCCGTTTACCATGGTTTGGGCTTGTTAGCCCCATCGTTTTATTATTTTAGCCCCCTCCCAGTAGTTTATTAGTTTAATTTTCGGTTCCCCGTCGGCGGCATAGAAGCGCCGCATCATCGTTTTCTGTCAACCCTCCCAGGTCCCCAGCCATCCCCTCAGCTGTCTGCCAAACTCTCTCCCACTGCCAGCCAGACCTCCCGCCTCCCGAGACCACAGCAACCTCCCTCCAGCAGACGACAGAGCGGTGAGTCGGTGACAGCACACGCTGTGCTGATCGCCCATTTCAGCAGAGACTGTTTTATTTTATTTAATTTAAAGTGCCCAGAAGGCGCTGGGGAAAAGCAGCTAAAAGCTGAAAGACCATCGGGTCAGAAGGACCCTGGATTTAAATATTCAGAAGGGGCGGGAATAGCGACGCCCATAGGAGGGGCTAAGTAGCGAGGACAGTGTAGCAGCCTATGAATAGTAATAAAGGGGGAGGGATTAAGGGTGGCAACTCAGGACTGAGTGACACTAGCTCTCAAGGATCTATACAGATTTAAAAGGGCCCCAATTATTTAAAAGGGCGATTCAGGCCCAAAAGCAAAGCAGGGCACCAGGTCCACTGAATTAAGGGCACCAGGACCATTTGTAAAAGGCTGTTAGGCCCAGTGAAAGAAGGCCTATCAGGCCCCTGATTTAAGAAGGGCTACTAGGCCCAAGATAAAGTAGGGCTATCAGGCCCATAGTTAAAGAGGGCACAAGGCCCATGATATTGTGAGGGCTACTAGACCCTGTATTTCGAAGAGCACCAGGCCCACTGTATTTAGGGCACCAAGCCCAGTTTTAAAGGGCTGGTAGGCCCACAGCTAAGTGTAGGGCATCAGGCCCTAGGTAAATGTAGGGCATTAGGCCCGAGGTAAAGCAGAGTTCCTGGGCAGCCCCGGCCTAGTGGATTAGAGCAAGCCAGCCTAGTGGTAATAAGGGCAGCTCCAGCCTAGTGGATTAGGGCAACCCAGCCTAGTGGTACTAAGGGCAGCCCCGGCCTAGTGGATTAGGACAAGCCAGTCTAGTGGTACTGAGGGTGGCCCTGGCCTAGTGTAATAAAGCAAGCCAGCCTAGTGGTAGTGAGGGCAGCCCCAGCCTAGTGGATTAGGGCAAGCCAGCCTAGTGGTAGTGAGGGCAGCCTGGCCTAGCAGATTAGGGCAACCCAGCCTAGTGGTACTAGGGGTAGCCCCAGCCTAGTGGATTAGGGCAAAGCCAGCCTAGTGGTACTAAGGGTAGCCCTGGCCTAGCGGATTAGGGCAATCCAGCCTAGTGACAGTAAGTGAGGCATATAGGCCCCATAGTAAACAAGGCATTTAGGCCTTTGGTGTTCCCAGCAATCAACCCAGGGCAAGTGATACCCTCCGTATAGGGGATAGGGCATCCTTAGCAAAACGTTCAGGGGTTGCCAGATCCTATTCAGGAAGACTCTACATTTAGGAAAAGGGGTCCATCCAAGGGTGCTCAGTTCACAAATACTGTGAAGCCACTGTAACAACTGTATTGTGCATACAACTGTGATTGCTGAAGTACTCAAAATATTCCGAACTTGCTAAGAAGCACTAAGACTGCAATGTATATGGATTGTGGTTATTTACCCCAGGTTATCTGAACTATTGCCCTGGTTATCTGAACTATTGCCCTAAGTATCTGAACTATTGCCCCAAGTATCCAAACTATTTTTCTAAGTATACGAACTATTGTCCTAAACACCCAAATTATTGTTCAAAGCATTTGAACTATTGCTCTAAGCACCTGCACAATTGCCCCAATTGTAGCAATTACCCAGAATGTTATAATTTGCCTTTCCTCGGCAAATCATCGGAACATTCCGCAGTCCCCTTGACATTGCAGGAAGGTGCATCTTTCAGCTATATTGTTACTAGTGTATGGGGACAGTCTCAATCTTCTACCACACTGCAGTCCCGTAGTGTGGTCTGTACTCCTCTGTACTCAGAATCAGTCTCTACCTAGAAGAGGATGTCTTCTCAGCATTCTTCACTCAAGTGGGATCATCCATCAGCTCATCTCCTCTGACTGTGTCTTCCGCCGAAGTCGAGTCCGTCGCCAGTCGTACAAGTCATACCTGCCATTTCTTGTTTTCACAGCTCGAAGGTACGTCCGCCAAAGCTCATCACGACAGCCGTGCCAGTGTCATTTCATATGGTTCCTGTTCCAGATGTCCCAAAGTTGGTCGCCCTCCTCAGAAGAGTGTGCTTATCCTGGAGAACCTGGTCTGCGCCCCTGGTCATTCGCTGAAAGTCGAGTCCGTCGAAGCCCAGTACAGGACGCGTCCGCCGTTTCTTTCTTTTTGTTCTAGTTTCTGATGATAAGATTGCAGGATCATCCATCATCTCTACAGATTCTTCTGGCTCCTGGTCCTGTCGGAGATCCTTCAGAGCTTAGCTGGCCCTTGGAGTGATGCAGCATCCTTCAGGTCGTGGTAGTCCTCCATTGGATTCATCGCCATGCAGGTCCTGATTTCTCTTCATCCTTGTCGACCCTGGAAGTGGGTTTTGTCCGAGGAACCCTTTGTTTTCAGTTGGGAATCCGACAGCCCATCAGTGGGCTATTTCAGGAACCAGTTGCTCTGGTTCTTTATTCCGGCAGCCTTGGAGAGAGTGGGCTTTGCCGAAGAAACACATGGTCTGTTTAATAAACCTCTCACCACCCAGTGGCCTTGACAAGATCCCTGCTGAGAATTATGTTAGCATCTACTGTTCCATTTGCTTCCCCTTCATAGCTACCATGGCAGACCGATGTTGTACACGAAGACGCTAGACCTCTGGACTCATGTAACATCTGGACTTTGGTAGAAGTGTGTAGTGATAGTTGAACCAAATACTGGTCTGAGTTGTGTATGTCATCTGATCTTCACCTAAGCTTATTGAATTGTAGAATAATAATAAAGTTAGAGTCGCAGTAGGCCTCAGCCTCTATTCTACTCTCGTTATAATAATTTTAGCAGTCATAGATAAAGTATCTGTCTTGTTTATCACCCTATTGTTTGGGTGACTTCTCCTTCCTCTTGTGACTGTGTCTCCCTATCCTCTGGTACAAAATAAATGCCATGCGGGCACTGAATCTCTAGAATGACTCCTGCCTCTCCTTGTCTGGGTAACGGTTATCTTATCCACAATAATTCGGACCTCTGTGCCTCACTCATCTCTTTTCACCACCCTTAGAGCAGAGTACCACACACAGCACCACTTTAGACCATCACATGTGTCTCTCCTGGTTTAAAAAAAAGGTTGGATGCCTTGGGAAAGGCAATGCACAAACATGATATCACAGCTGTGATAGTGAGTCCATAGTTGGGGGGGGGTTGCTCATCTAAACAATTGAAGTAGGCACATTATACCACCTTGCAACTATGAAACAGTAGAGCTTAGAAGTTAGACTAATGAGCTGTGAATGTGCTTGGTACATCCAGAAGACCTGGATTTGATTTCCACAACCTCCACTTACATGCTGTGTGACTCTGAGCAAGTCACCTCAGTGCTCCTGGGTCACCCCTGAAAACAGGCACTTGTGCTTAGTGGGCCTTACCTGATTACCAAAGAATAAAATAAATAAATAAAATTAAAAACAGATAAAACAAAGCAATAGTTCCTAAGAATATATATTTAAACCTCCACAAAAGTTGAATTACCCAGTACATTTCCTGTGACACTGCCATCCGTGTAATCAGGAACATCTGTGTCATCCCTTTTCTTTTCACAGCTAGAGCTACTCGTCCACCCCACAACTGAACTGACAGCCAGATATAACAAGTCAACAGCATCAAGCATATCAAAACATACAATGTTTGAACCACACTAACACTGGGGAAAGTCACATTGTAACTGTGTGATAACAACACAACACCTCCAATAATGTTGCAATTGACTTGTAATAAATAATAGCACCTTCAGATGCCATGGCTGTGATTCTGGGAAGGGGAGATTTTTAGTATAAACAAAAAAAAATGAGTTGATCTCTGCAGGAGGTAAAATAAATGAAAAAAAACAAAACACTCCCCTACAGTCAATTTCAGGAGAGATGAGGGGATGGGGCTTAGAGTGCAGTGTATCATCATACATTAAGAAGTTTATGCAGTGTGTATCCATTAAGATGTGTCAACTATTTTTTACTTTGCCATATTGCACAGCTCTTTGCACTTCCAGGTAAGCAAGCAATTGAATTGGTAGGGATTGGGAGTGATTGTCCCATCTTATTTTTTCATTGCTATTCAAAGTACTGCTGTACACTCTTTATTTAGCTTACATCAAGCAACTTTTGCATAAATATTGTCATGCTTGATGTGTTACTTCTAGGGTTTGGTGTGGATCCATCCTCTTTGATGAATTGCAACTGGGGATTCTAGGACCGGAAGCCTGCAGGTGTAGAGATTCCATAAAGGGACGGAGTAAAGCCTTTCTCATCCATGGTACTGTACTGCTGCATATTTTATATAATAATACTCTATTCTATGTATTGGAATTGTGGCACCCTATTTTACTGCACTGTATATGATTGGTCAGTCAGCACATGTTGCATTGTCATCATGACTCGTGCAACAGGACACAACTGCAAGGTTATCCTTTGTGTACCATCCTTTTCCACTGGGTATCCTCCTCCCTTAATTAAAGGGACACTTTCAACACCCTTAGGCCTCAAAAAGACCATAGTTTAGAAAACACATTTTATGATTGTTCACATATAGAGACTGTTGATGCAGCTGTTAGTTTGATTCAGATCCCTTTCTTGTTTAAAAAGTGAAAAACTGGCTGCCCAGCATACTGGTGTTACCACACCAAAACATGTTTGTTTTGTTTACATTTCTTGATGAGCTCCTATTGCATCTTTTCTGAACTCAGGAACACCCCACAATACAATCTAGCCACTCTTTATGCAGTGAGAGTGGAGGAGACTATTGTATCATGAGTGGCTACACTGTCTGAGGGTGTTTCTAATATGAACATACTAAAATGCCAGCATAAACAGGCCTCGTGGTCTATCAAGTCTGCTGAATTGTGCAGC
This sequence comes from Neoceratodus forsteri, assembly GCA_016271365.2. Lineage (NCBI taxonomy): Eukaryota > Metazoa > Chordata > Ceratodontiformes > Ceratodontidae > Neoceratodus > Neoceratodus forsteri. The sequence goes on from CM028131.1 coordinate 829,019,684, forward strand.
TAGCCCCTGCCCCACCCACTCCTCCCTCCTCACAAATACTCCCCCTTGTACCCTGTCCCATCCCCTCTTAAAACCGTCTACCATGCTACAGACTACCACCTCCTCTGGAAAAGTTTTCCACTTATCCGCCACCCTCTCAATGAAATAATGTTTCCTGACTTCCCTCCTGAATCTTCCCCCCTTAAATCTCATCTGGTGCCCCCTCGTGACCCTCCCCCTTCTAATCTGGAAACTCCCTTCTTTAGTAACCTTGTTAATCCCCTTCAAATATTTAATGTTCAGGAAGTGTACACTAGAGTAGTTCAGTGATATGACGCAAAACAAAGCTAGGCATAGCTACACATTACCATGCATTTTGGTTCTAATAAACAAGAAGGCAGACAAAGCAACCTGCAACATCAATGAATTGAGGAAGTAAGCAATCATAAAATGTGCCTTTTTTACCAAAAAATAATATGATGCAAAAACAGTTGACAGTGTCCCTTTAAGCATTTTTTTTATTGATCTTTTATTTATGGCAATGCTAGCATACTAGGATATATTTGTCCTTAGTTATATCTACAGGATGATCCCAACCTGCTGTGAGGTCCTATTTTGGAAGAACAATAGCTAAGGCAGTGAGGAATACATTTCATGCAGAAGAGAAAATGATTACTGACATTTCAATTGTTACAGTACTTTGAACCCAGATAAGGATGAGATGGCAGATTCTAGTTTTTTGTTTGTTTGTTTTGATATTTTAAGCAGACCTGTGGGAATAAAAATTGTGTAGGTAGGTAATGCAACAAGTACAAAACCCAACAAAGGTGGAAAGGTAGTAATGCAGATAGACAAGGTGACCACTAATGACTATTTCCATTTACAGATGTGCAACTGAAAAGAAATGACGGAAAGGTAGAGTAAGGTGTGCTGGATTATTTTTGCTTGGGAACCTGTAAAGTACTGGGATGCCACAAAGCAGTTACGAGTCAGTATTTTGACCGGTAGACATGAGGTATGAATTTGATTTGGGGGTGGAGACCTAGAAACTCTTTCAATAATCTGAATATTCACTGCTCACTCCAGATTACCATTAAATTGCTGATTGTTATTATACTGTGTGTGCTATAAGATAACTCGATTGCACTTCATGTGAAGCTGCTTGTAAGGCACCAGGAGCAACAAAGAAAATTAATTCAGGGGAAAGAGTAGTGGTCAAGGAAGGAATGGTTGCTGCTGCTTCTGCTGTTGCAACAGAAGCAGCAGTATGTTCTGTTTTTGCATTTAAATGTTCTTAGACAGTCTAAGATGTACAGACAGTTTGCCATGATATAGTATTAGCTCCTGTTGAAGCTAATTATTGTACTGTTTGTCACTTATGTGAAGTCACCAAGTTCTGATCCACTTTACCCAATTTAGAGAAATGTTATAGAACAAGTGTAATAATATTGTGTATTTTTTGAAAGACAAATGAAGTCAAAACTATTATTAAAAGAAGTATGATATCAGCTGGCATGCACAGATATTTTGAATTTCATATACCTATTCGAATTATGCTTAAGTTAGGGAAAGTGAAACTTGAAAGAATAACTTAATCAAAATGATAGACGTCAACCTGTTGTTGCTCAGTGCCACATTTTGCTCACTGAGCGATATGATATTTTACCAGAACAAAGTTATTTTCATTTACAGTGTACTTACTGTGGAGTTTATTTCAGAACTGATTGTGTTAATATAACTCAGCCATAGTTTGAATGAAAAGGAAGGAAGGAAGGAAGGAAGGAAGGAAGGAAGGAAGGAAGGAAGGAAGGAAGGAAGGAAGGAAGGAAGGAATTTAAATTGCCTGTGTTTGTGTGCTAAACCTTTTAGAATGTTTACATTGATTGAGGCATATGTAAAACTGTCAGGAACAGCAGTGAAGAGTTTATATTATATCATACAGTAGAAAAAGGCTATTATTGATGGTGATGCTCATGATTCATTCTGATTCAACAATAACTTGGAGTGGCATAATTACAAATGACTAAGTCACAGCAAAGATACATTTTTTTCCTCTGTAACTAATATGCAAATGGTTGGAATACTGAGTTGGACTGGAAGATCGAGTACAAACTAATAATCAGTTCATGCTGGTTATTTATTCATTGTGAGGAGTCTGCAATCTTGGGTGTTTGTTTCTGAGTTTAACTTCAAATGTGCAAAGGTTTGATGGCATTATCAAAATGACCATCAGGCAACCACACAGAATAAAATCACTATTAAAAAAAAACCTTGCACAATTTAAGGTTTTCACGATGAGTGTGGGGGAGGGGGGTTAGGACTAAAACTGACATGTCATAACCATTACAAAATTTATCAATATAAAAAACCAGTATTTTTTTTTTTTTAACATTAGCATTAATGCAATCCAGTGCTTAGGTTTAATAAGATACTTTTGTTAAAGGGAAACACCAGTTAACACTGTGTAACAATGTTCTTTTACCTGGTGCATTCTGTTTCCTGTTTCTTGATGTGCCTCAGCAAAGGGCCAGGTATTTCTTGAAAAATTCATTCTAGTAAACCCTTGTTCTACGCCATGCCCCACAACAGTACTAGCCAGAGTTGCTTAAAGAAAGTAAACATTGTGAATGGTCGCATTCTTGTGGTGCCACACTCATTCAAGCTATGCTGTTATCTGTGCATGTGCAAAAGACCACATGCTTCCATAACCGTGTTTTCCATGTCAGTGTTTCCTAGCAGTGTGGCTTGAATGAGTTTGGCACCACATGAATGCACCCATTCACGTTTACTTTCTTGGCATGACCCTGGCTAGTACTGCAGCATGGCATGGCTGATAATTCCTTAAGTGTATGAGGGTTTACAAGAATGATTTTTCCAAGGACTACCTTTCCCTTTGCAGAGACACACCAAGAAACAGGAACCAGAATGCACCAGGTAAAATAACATAGTTACACAGTGTTAACTGGTGTTTCTCTTAAACAAAAGTAGCTTACTAAACCTAAGAACTGGATTGCATTAATGCTAATATTAAAGTTGCTTTTTGAAATGTTTTATATTGTTAAACTTTGTAATGGTTGTGACATGTCAGCTTTACCCACCCCCATCCTGAAAACCTTAAATTACACAAGTATATATTTTTTTAATAGTGATGTTATACTGCATGGTTACCTGATGGCCACCTGTGCATTCATGCTTGGCTGCTGCAAGATCTCTTGCATATTAATCACCCCAGTGGTGGGGAGGGAAGGACAGGATGGAGGGTTCAGCTCCCCAAAAGATCCAAAACACTGAAGGGTAGTAGATAACCTGTCAATGGATGAGAGAATGCGTTGCTCTGGACTGGTTGATCATCCTCATTCCTTTATGTTTGCACCATACCCATTAATGTGTCACCTGGTTCACAGGCATGTGACACAATGCACCACTTCTGTGTGCTTTACTCTGCAAACACATGTGACAGCTGCAGTGGAAGTCACTATATAAAATTGCAGCGGTCACTATATAAAATGGTAATTGTTAAAATTAAAGTGGCACAGTGGGCTGAGCCTGCATGCATTAGTTTTTTTTTTCTTTTTAAATAATCTTTACAACCCTACAGAGAAAAAGACAAGCAAAGACACCTGCAAGAGGGTGTAGTAATGCAGCTAGCAGCATGCACTAGCAGCAGTGTGAGATGGTGATCCAAAAATGTATCCATCATCTCACCACCATCTTCAGCAAGGCAGACATCAGAACAGAAGAAGCATATCAATTTAAGCACCACTTCAGGCCAGGAGTTGTAGGCCACTATAACAACTAAATGACATTATTGATTTAATTTTCAAATTCTACTTTTTTCATACAATAACCAACATTTTGATCTTTACAATCATTAAAGCTGTTAGATCAATCTTCTGAATATGTTGAAGATTGCTCAGTATTTTATTCTTGAAGATTTGTAAACTACAGGTGTACCAGAAAGGTAAGAATTAAGAGTGCTGTAGATAAAAAAAAAAACATTCTGGGGTTTGTGTCAAGTTATAAGTTGCTAAATCATGAAACTAGTACCAAAAAAAAGAAAAAAAAAACAACACAAACAAAATCTCCTAAACCAGTTTTAATTTGCAATTTAGGCTACAATATACATATTTGTATTTACATTTTCAACACTGGCATATTCTTTAATTAGCATGTTTGCAACAAGAAAAGAAACAGTAGGCAATGATGCTGTTCAACTTGAAATGGATCCTCCTCCCCTCTTCTTCATTCATCCAGTCCACTTCTTTACTCAATAGCATACTACCACTGGCACTACTGAGCCACAATGCCAGAGTGTTTATGTTTTTTAAATGTGGTATTTGGGAGAGTTTTTTAATGTAAAATCTGAGAAGGGTAAAAATATTTCAGTTCAGTGTAAACTATGTATGATTAAAGTAAAGCTTCTGTCAGCGTCCAAAAATAGTATGTCAAACTTAAAAAAAACATATGAAATGTATCCATCCTACATTTTTGGAGACATTCAAAAAAGTTGTTACACAATGTAGCAGTTGAAAAGATAATCTAGCTACAGTATGCTCCCTCTTACTCAGAAAAGGATATGGGAAAAGGAAGAAGAGGTGGAAGATAAGTTTTCTAGCTCAAGCAGCGGTAGAAATTCATTGGCATCATGCCCATCATTCATTAAAATGAAGAAATGTTTTCTCCAACAATTAGTTGAATCTACAAAGAGTTCCCTTGTCAGTCATGCTCGCGTTGACAAGCTTATTATTCATTTTGTAGTTGAAGACCTACAGTCATTTAGTGTTGTTGAGCAGCCTTCATTTGTAAAGTTAGTTACTGGTCTACAGCCCCCTTAAAAAGTTATTGCACAGAAAACACTGACAGACAGAATAGATAAGATGTTCCAAAACATGAATTCAAACTTGATTTCTGAGTTCAGCGATGTATGTCACATCTGTACTACTGCAGACATTTGGACATCACATAATAGAAGCTACCTACTGTAGGTGTGACAGTTCATTGGATTGATCCTAAAACATTGGTAAGAAAATCTGCAGCATTAGCATGCATGTGAATAAAAGGGAGACACACATATGATGTTATTGCATTAAAACTGGAACAAGTTCACTTGAAATACCACATTCAACACAAGGTTGTTAAAACTGTCACTGACAATGGATCAAACTTTGTAAAAGCATTTCAGGAGTTTGGCTCTGATAATCTGATAATACCACACCCATCACTGCCACTATGATTCAGGATGAAGAAAATTATGATAATGATGATGATGATGATGATGATGCTGATGCTGATGATGACCATGACCAGCAACAGGCAGGGGGAAACAGCAGCCATGTTGGTGAAGATGATGATGACACAGTCGGGGATGTAATAAGTTTCACTGATGTATGCAGGATTCTAGATGATGGGGATGAAGACATGGAAGAAATTTACAACTGTCCTTCACATCAATGCTGTGCAGCTCATATCTTGAAGTTAAAGCAGTGAAGGATATAGAATCTGCTACATCAAATTTTGCCTACAAGAAGATCTACTGCAGCACAATGGCCAAATGTTCAGCTCTCTGGAACACAGTACACTGAAGTTCTCAAGCAAGTGAAACTTTCTCTGACAAAATTGGTACCCAACTGGTTGACCCTAATAATACAAGGTGGAACTCTTACTACAGAGCTGTGGAAAAAATCAGATCCATTGTCAAAAAAGATGAAGATGACCTACATAACATCTGCAATGAACTTGGCCTCACAAGGTTTAGAACACATGACATCACTTTCTTGGTTGAGTACTGCTAAGTAATGCAACCTTTAGCAAACACATTGGATAGTCTGCAGGGAGAAACTAAATTTACATGAGATATCTTCTTCCAGCATTAGTGCTTTGAAAAAGAAGTTGCCTGATATCAGATCATGATTATGTTATGCATCACCACTTCTTGATGCAATTGTGAAAGGTGTGAACACTTGCTTTGGTACTAGCTTTGAGCAGAGGTAGTTGATTCTAGCAAGCATCAGTTTACCACAGTTCCATCTTAGATGGATTGGGAATGAGGAAGAAGCCCTTGCAGCAAAAAACATGCTTGTAAATGAATTGCTGTTGCTGTCACATCAGGAAGATATTGTTCATGGAAGGCCATTGCCTGAAGACAACCATAAGGAGAATGATGATGACTTCTTCCAATTTGAAGAAAGCCTGCAACCTACTAGGGGTGGAATTCTTCATGAGGTGAAGCAGTACCTAAATGACACCAATAAAACACTTGAAACTTTACAACTATTCCCAACAATAAAGAAAGTATTCATGCGTTACAATACTGCACTACCATCTACTGCACCTGCAGAACTATTGTTTAGTGTTTGTGGACAGGTACTGACAGCTAGAAGAACCAGACTTGCTGATGAAAACTTTGCAGTATCGCTACTTTTACGCTGCAACAAAACATACTGGGAATAGTAGTATTCTGGACTGGTATGGCAAAAGGCTCAGGCAATGTTTGGATGATGCTTGTGGTGTGGCTTGGATAACTTACAAGTATTAAAAATTATAACTTCCTGTTGTGTATAGCAAGTGCTACAAGTTTTACTATACATTCACTGCCTCCCCCCCCAAACCCATAGATATGGGGGTCTTACTGATGACTAGTCCTCTTTAATAGAATAAATAAATGTAACACCATCTGACAGTGACATCACCAGTTTTATTCTTTTTATGTTGATCTGTTTTGTGCATGTGGAAACATTTTATCATCTCATGTTATACAAATTACTTATATGGTTATGTTTGCTTTTCTGCAATGCTCTAACATGGTAATAAAAACATACACTTAGGGACAATAACGAAACACATCTGTTCTGGTCCAACAGGACAATGTGATACAATCTGATGTATCATGCATTCTCTTTTCATCTTATTTTATTACAAACACTGTTCTGGTCCTACAGGACAACCTGGTACAAATTGATTCTCCTCATTTTAGTTTACTAAGAAAAGATAAAATAAAATAACATGCAACTCATTCAATGTTTTTAGAATCTTATTTCATTTCTACTTTTTGTTTTTTCAAGTTTCCAGAGCACATACATATGTTAAATGAATGAGTATCACCAAGTTATAAAAAGTAATATAAAGTAATATGGAAAGTAATATGCATTACAGTTACTGATTACTTTTTATGACAGAGTAATCAGTAACTGTAACTGACTACTTTTCTTTGAGATTAACTAGTAACTGTAAATGATTACTTTTTAAAAGTAACTTACCCAACTCTGACACACAAACACATACACACACAAACACAAACACACACACATATATTCACTAGTCGACTATGCTCTATTGTTCTTTCTTCCCTCTTTTATTTCTCCTTCTCTAACTCTGTTAGAGTCATTCTAGTCTTTTATTTATTTATTTATTTTTTACCAAGCAATAAAATATGGCAGCAGGAGAGCTAAAGGAGACAGGCCTCTACCCGGCCACTCCAAACAACTCACTCAGCTCCCCATACCCTTTCTTTTTTCTGGGTTTTTCTTTTATTTCTATTTTTTTTTTAAGTTTTCCTCTGAGTCCCCCTGGAGAATCCTACCACCACATGCACCAGTCACCCACCTACTGAGGAGTACACATTCACAGAGCCCCCCAACACACATATACTTTGTTTTTTTGTTGTTCTTTCTTTCCTGTTCACCTTCTTTTACTCAGAGTAAGCTGAGTCACTCTGTTCAACACAGCAGCAAGAGAGCTAAGGAGACAGACATGAACCAGCCTACCCCAAACCACTCACTCAGCAGTTTCTTTTTTTTTTTTTTTTTAAGTTTGGTCTGACTCCTTCGAGTCCGCCGGAGATGTCTACCACACACCCAGGAGTTCACAAACACATTCACAATCATAACGAAGTCATAACAGTCCCCCTCAAAACACACAGTCACAGAGTGAACTTTGGTTTACTATTGTTCTTTTCTTTCACTCCTCTTTTTACAGCTGCAGGGTGGAGCTCTGCATGATGTCTTACTATTATGAAGAGGGAAAAGAAATGGAAGCATGTCACCCTGCAAATGAAGAACACAATGTTGGAGTTAAAGCACAGTCACTCAGCTACATGAAGTACTCTGCTTCTCCATTCAGTAGACCACAGTGCTGTTCTTTTGCATTTGCCCCCCCCCCGCAGTATTTTCTTGCCCTGCGCTGACTTGGTATAGTCAGCACAAAGAGGAAAGAGCATGTGAGTCATGCTTTTCACCAGTTTGTACTTGTTTAAAATTAGTCAGTCCTGCAGTTAGCAGTGCTGAAGGCAAAATAGCATGGAAGAGCTTGTTCTGTGAGTGTCAGATAACTCACAGTTTCCTGCAACTTAACGGTGCCTATGGGGCACTTTAAACACATTATAACAGGCAGTAGAATCTGCAGATTGACACAGCTCAGTTTAGTGTAACTGTTTCACCAAGTTCAGCTAGTATTCCCTTTTCTGCTTGCAAAGAGCTTAAACAGAGTAACTAAGAGAGCACAGCCTCAAACTTAATCTAACAATATGCATATGGTTGGAAGTAATGGCTTCCTTATAGCGTTTAGGGAAATCTAATGAGGGCAACAACAGTAGCATAACTGGGTGTATAGATATAGGAATTTTTTGAAAGCAAGTGAATTATTAGAAGCGTTAAGGCAGGAGGGCAGTGTGTTCTATGGACAGTGACTTGGGGTCATTGTTACATCAAGTCAGACAAATGTCTACAGTATTTATCTGAACAATTAAGTCAGCATAAAGCAATGTTTAAGGACTGTCATAAAGTTTTTTAGAGTATGATAAGTAAAAGGACTCATGAGTTTAGAGCGTTCAGTAAGTCAAATAAAATTATAAACTTAGCATTCTGCAGAAAGCTCACTGTGTTTTAACTCAGGTTAGGATTGTATAGAATGGTTTGGAGGGAAAAATTTAAGATGTATTATTTCCCAATGATGGTTTAAATATATTAATCTTGCTAGCATGATTGCAATGCATCAGCATCTTCATAAAAAACATGTGTAAACAACCTCTAAAAGCAGTTGACTGGAATTTAACCTGTTTCAGTGGTTAAAGTCAACCATTCTTCCTCAATCCTACCTTTTTATAACTATATAACATAAGAACTATGCTGACGTATTGCTATCAGAAGAAGGGGTCTGACCTAAATTCCTTATGCAGCACAGCTGTGAAAGGGATCTTGTCTGACTTTAACTATTGAAACAGGCAAAATTCCATTTAATTAGTTTTAGAAGTTATGCTTTTATGAAGTTGCTGATCCATTGCTAATCATTCTGGCAGGTTAATTTTTTCAGTTAAAGTTTGTTGTTGTTTGATTATACAAATCATTACAACAATATCTAAAATGAAAACAGCATAAAATACCATACAAGTTACATATAAAAATAGTCACTTCACAATCATTTATATATTATCTTCCATAACTTCAATAAATAGATCAGTAAGCTATTTCCTTGATGATCTTTAAGTTGACAGCTTCATTGAAGAATTAAACATCTAGAAATTCAACAGTTCAGAATATTTTTAGATATGATTTAAAAATACTTACTGCAAGGTGCATAACAGAATTCCTTAACATTGCCAATAAGTACCCATAGCTTCAAATTACACAAGTGCAAGTTAACCCCCCAATATGCAGCTTGGTGGATTTGGCAACCAACAATACGGTTAGTGGACCAGCAGTCCTCATATGGGAGCAAGACCAAATTCTGGAAAACAAGCCCTGCAGCTGATGAACAGGATTACTGCTTCAGTTACTCTGACCATTCAAGTTGGAAGACCATTACCATTGGCTCCAGTATGAGCCAACCTCTGCTATTATTCAGAAAACACCCCTATAGGGATTATCGGTTTGAGAGTCCACATTTTACCACTTGGGGCTCATCCATCTGCTCACTTGAGCAACTATTCCAAACTGAAATGCATCTTGGGATCTTTAAAAAGATCCTGGTATTAAGGCTACCTTTTCTCTCTCATTAGGTCATTTCATTCCATGTTTTATCCTATACTCAGCAATAGGCCTAATTCCCGATTAAGGTTCCCCATACCCTCATAGGGTTACAAAATCCACTTTCTGTGGGTTCAATGGATCCATACCACAATTAGCATCTTAGAGGTGTTCACTTAATTATTATAGCCCCATCAGAAGACTTGACTACACAGGCTTTAATTCAGTCACGCATAATGTATAATTTTATCCATAATGTTTGTCCATTGTTTTTCCATATAGCCAATCTCTAAATATTTCAGTATAAATTAACCATAATCAATTTCTAAACAACCTGAAGTGCTCAGTATCTAGTAAGAATAGTGGGTGCTCATTGAACTGAATAATACCCTGCAAATTATATTTCTTGCCCAATAGGCTAATATTTGTCACCATTCAGCAGCTCATAATGATGGTCAAAAAACAGACTTAAACTAGAATTGGAAGGCTCCGCCTACACTCAGGAGTCCATCCCTTTTGTTCCAGGGTTACACAGCTCAAAATACTCTCAACAGTCCAACAGACTATAAAAGGAATAAAAAAACTACAAATTCTGTCAGGAGTCCACAAATACAAGAGGATTTATTAGATTCCGTCTATGTCCAGGAAACCATCATTTGCCTTAAGGGTAACCCACCATTTTCAGGAGTCCTTCCTTCAAATACACTTACTGTTCACTCAAATCAGAATTGCTTTGCATAACAACAAAATTAATCAATATGGGGGCTGCAGCACTGTTTGTCCAAAAAACATCCTGCAACCCCATTGTCTTACATAATTAAGGGATTAAATAAGTTCTGACAAATACCTCATGTCCAAAAAACATACAGCAGTACAGTACCTTTTTGAGGTGGGATCACCTGGTGGTCCTAATCGCTTGCAATTATAACTGTTCTCTTTAAACAGAGTCCATAAAGGAAGGATTGTCTATAGCCATGTACCACCAATTATTGAATACTTGTATGAAGTTTGTAACAAGAGTTTACTGCATGAAAGCCAACAGCTATAACTGGAATTATAAGCCGTATTGCAGGAGTTCCAGGTAGATAACAGAAGTCATTCAAATATGTGTGGATATTTTGTCCTTGCAGCCCTTATTAAGTTACTTGAACTGGGTATATAATCCTCAACAGAAAAAGAAAATAAATCACTACCTGGTGGGGGAAATCACCCTTAACAGATCTTCTGCAACCAAAAAGCATCTTTATAGAAATCCAGGAAAAGGGGGATTACTGGGAGCAAAACTAGAATATGGCTCCATTTTCTCAAGCAAGAGTGCAGGGTCCAGTCTCCACAGATCTGCTTTATGAAAAATCCTGTTTCACCATCTTCAAAAGAATTATTTTTTCCTCTGTAATTAAGCCATTTTAAGGCATCATACAAGGCTGCAGCACATGTGATTCAGTTCCAAAGAAATGGACCATCTAAAAGGGAATAAAAGAAAAGAAAACACTCCTTTGAGCATAGTAATTTCTTATTGTTAAGAGAATAGCACCCCAACCCCTCAGGCAAAATTGGCATACAGTACCTTTTAAAACAGTAAAAGCACCTTCAGCACTAATAGTGCAGACATACTGTCAAACTCTGTCTCATTAAACAGATGCAATAGGTACAACTTCTGTTTCATCTCCTTCTCAAACTCAAAAATCTTCGCTCCTTCACGTATTAGTCAGCTGCTGTATTACTTCTTCAGTTACTGTGTCTGAAGCATTTTATTGGCATTCTGGCATTTATGCTGCTCCGTGATACCTCTGCAGACACTCCAGATCAAGCTTTAAAACTGCAGATAAACAAACATAAAATAATGCCAGCACTTTGCTTCTTTTCAAAATTTCCTTTCAAAATTTCCATAGGGAAAAAGAGGTTCCAGAGGTCAGTGCCTAATTCAATGGTGCCTAAGCCAAAAGGCAAACATATAGCCAGTAAGTGTCTTAGATGTACCTCCGACAGTGCAAATCATAAAAGTTAATAAAAAACTTGCCATCTTACCAAGATAAAAGCGCTATTTAAAAAGAAACGTGTTCAACACAGAGTTCTAGTATAATACAATGCGGAGTAGAGCAGCAGCAGTGTAGCCTTCTTGCTGCTCCTCTCCCGCCAAAGGTCCATGTTAATATATTCAAACCATCATTGTGAAATGGCACATTATACATTTCACCTTCTGTGCCATTCTATAGAATCTTAACATATGTTAAAAGAAAGCAAGCTGTTCTGCAAAATACTAAGTTCAAATTATTATTTGACTGAACATACTTTGAAATCGTGATTCCATTTACTTATCATGTTCTTAAAAAAAGTTATGACATTCATCAAACATTGTTTTCCACTGACTTAATTACATTACCTATGATTGTGGAAATTGCTGCTCCCAAGGTTATTAGCTTTGCTGGTCTATTCTAAGTGGAAAGCTAATTGCTTTAATAACTGCTGGAAACTTGGGGGCCAATTCTGGAAGATTCCTGCATCAGACGAAACTTGCAGCAAAAAAGGAGGCTGCATCCAATACAGTTGTGGCAAATGCAAGATGTGCTATTCTGGAAAGTATGCCACTTGCAGCAAACTTTCAGGAATAGCATCAATATCTGGCCCTGCACCTGAAAGACTGGCACATTCAGAGGCTTCAGCTTAAGTTCGCCATGCAGTGGCAGATAAGGGCATAGGGTGCAGCCCAAGTGCCCCAAGGAGCACCAAGCAGGGAACACGGGCAGCAAAAGAGCAGCTTCCTCAAGGCTGTGACACTGGGAAGATCACCGCCATACTGCAGGATCCCATGCCAGTCGGGGGACTGAGTGGCACCATAACATACTCCATGTCTGGACAGGTGACTGACAACCCATTCCAACACCCCATAGAGGCAAAGGTCAGTGGTGGTATAGTGCCCCCCCAACCATCAAGGATACATGATCATCCCTGCTGTGTAGAAGTAAGGTGCCTAGTCCAATTCCATCCCTCCATCCCTGATTCCCCTCAGGAATATTATACTATTGGTCCCTATGGTACAGCCCTTCCCCATCCAGGATCTCCCAGGAAATGGCAGACTAAAAATACAAAGGATTTCAATCATTCTTCCTGGTGGTCCAGTAGACCCCCAGCCCTGACAGACAGTTGTACACAACCATCCCGCTTCTGTGACTGGCACTGCCCTCCTCACATCACCAATGCAAGCTGCACAATGCCATCACACAGACCACATAGTGCAGTGCTCACTGAACTGGTCTGTGTGAGAGCATTCTACAGCTGGCCATGGTGGTTTGAGGAGGGATGTGACAGTTGCAGATGAGATCAGCAATTACAGGGGAGGTGGGCTGCTTCAACCGTTCATTAGGATGGGGAGGGTGGGGGCCACTGAACCACCAGGTGATGCGGAGATCATTGATGCAGACACAGAAAGGGTGTGAGGGGGACAGACTGGACTAGGATTCCATTTGGTGTGCACTGGGGATTGGGGGTGATTGTATGTTTGGAGGTGGGGATACCTTTGTGCCTACTGTGTGTTTTGCCAGGGGTTGGCAATAGCCTACCACAGCTGGCATGCCATCCTATTGGTACAAGGGTGGCCAGACAGGTGTGGCACAGTGACCTATAGGGGACAGATGCCCCCTGCTACCACTTTATGGGGCAACAGCGCCTGTTTCCCTCCCCATAATACTGGTCCCTATGGCCCTGCTTCTTCAGGACAGAATGACTGCTCCCCGACTCTGCCTGTCGCAAGCCACTTAGACCACCTCCAGGTTGGTCTAAGTGGTGAATCCTCCTTCATCCATGGTGGGGCTTCCAGAATCCCAAGAAATGGGATGTGGCAGCCCCGCTATGGAGTAAGCTCCCTGGTGCACTAGGTTATTGGACACAACCCTGGTGCAATGGGCGTTGGCCCAGCATTCCTTCGGTAGATGCAGGCTGCCTATCAGAATTGCAGTGTGATGCAAGTGGTGATGCAAGTCACCACTTGCATCACACTCTTTTGATGCAAGTCCCTTGTGTCTGCTCAACCCTTTTAGAATCAGCCCCTTGATGTTACAATGACCCAACCTTACTGTTCACACAGAACACACAACCATCCTGTATTAACACTTCTAATAATTCACTTTCTTTCAAAAAGCTGCTATGACTATTTTTCAACTGCGCTACTGTTGTTGCTGCTGTTAGATTTCTCTAAATGCTATGCAGAATCTATTACTTCCAGCCATATGTATATTGTTAGATTAAGTTTGTGGATGCGCTCCCTTAGATGCTTCATTTAATCTCTCTGCCAGCAAAAGAGGGGATGTCTCAATGGGGGCTTGGTTTTGCCGGTTCTTTGATGAGAGATACATTAAACTTGTTGTAACAGTCTGTAGAATCTGCAGATTGATGCAATTCACTTTAGTGTAACTGTTTCACCAAGTTCAGCTAGTATTCCCTTTTTTTGCTGACAAGGAGCTTGAACTGAGTAACTAAGGGAGCACAGCCACAAATTTAATCTATCAATATACATATGGCTGGAAGTAATGGCTTCCACATAGGGTTTAAAGAAATATAATAATAGTAACAACAGTATAATAATATAATAATAGCAACAACAGTAGTGTAGTTGGGTATATAGGCATAGGAACTTATTGAAAGCAAGTGAATTATTAGAAGCATTAAAGCAGAAAGGCAGTGTGTTCTGTGTGGACTGTAAGGTGAGGTCATTGTTACATCAAGTCAGATGAATGTCTCCAGCAGTCATCTGAACAAAAAACAGTGGAAAGCAATGTTTGAAGACAGTCATAACATTTTTTATAGCATGATAAGTAAAAGGAATTATGAGTTCAGAGTGTTCAGCCAATCAAATAAAATTATGAACTTAGCATTCTGCAGAAAGTTCACTGTTTTAACACAGGTTAGGATTCTATAGACTGACACAGAGGATAAAAAGTATGATGTATCATTTCACAATGATGATTTTTATTTTATTTATTGAATCTCGGAAATAAGACCTTTGAGCCAGGAGCTCTTTTACCAAGGCTCCACGTCAACAAGGAATTATACAGAGGAGGGAGTAACTGGCATGAGTTCATTGGATACAGATAAGCAGTCTGGGTGAGCTACAATAAACCCAGGAAACATTTAAAAATAAACCTAGTACATACCATACATAATAATTCTGATATTAAGTGCTACGGTTAAAAATACATAATAATACTTGTGGTTTGAATATATTAACCTTGCTCGAATGATTTGCAATGCATCAGCATCTTCATAAAAACATGTTTCAATAATCTCTAAAATCACTTAACTGGAATTTAGCCTGTTTCAGTAGTTAAAATCAATTATTCCTCCTCCCTTCCCACCTTTTATGGTTCCATCGCGTCAGAGTTATGCTGATGTGTTGATGTCAGAAGAATGGGTCTGACCAGAACTCCTGACATAGCACAGCTGGGAAAGGGACCTCAGTTGACTTTATTAAAATAGGCTAAATTCCAGTTAATTTGTTTTAGAAGTTATTTAGCATGTTTTTATAAAGATACTGATACATTGCAAATCATGCTTGCCACATTAATATATTCAAACCATCATTGTGAAATGATGCATTGTACATTTTATCCTCTGTGCCCATTCTATAGAATCCTAACCTGTGTTAAAACCGAGTAAGTTGTTCTGCACAATGCTAAGTTCAAATTATTATTTGACTGTTGTAACAATCTGAACTCATGATTCCTCATTAGCACAGAACATGAAACTGTCCTTATCAAGTGACTGCATTAGCAGCCATAGTGGCTGGCTCTGAGAAGACCTTATTTATTTAACCCAACATAACCCAGACAGACCATCTTCTGGTAGCTAGTTCATTCCATTGGGGTGTCAAACAGACGAGGCATACTGATGAGTCGTGGTAGGATAAAACACGTGTCTATGTCATCTGTTAGCACCCTTTGCAAACTGTGTGAGAGGCCTTTTGGCACCATGCAGTTCTGCTTAAAGTTGAACCAGCATAACATTCTGTGGTGATTTTGCATATGCAGCCCATGATGCTTTGCATTGTGTGGGCATGTGTGATTTTGTACGTTCTTGAAACTTGGCTTCCCAGCCAAATGGCCTTTGGGGTAATCCTTGCCTCAGTGTTTGTGCACAGAGGTTCTTTGTCTTGTTTATTTAAGCTACATAACATGAGGGCAGCATGATTAGGAGAGCAAAAGGCCTTCTCTGTACCAGCCCACCTCACAACCACCCACCCAGCTCTCCCGTGTGTTTTTTTTAAGTTTTGCTCTGAAGGAATGGTCTGACCCGAAATGTCCTTGACTGAAGCCCCACATGTATCAGCAGCTCACCACACACCCAGCTCTCCAACACCCCTTTTTGTTTCATTTTTTTTTAAATTCCTCACAATGTGGAGTCCTCCTGGTGTAATCCTCCCTCCAAGTCCCCCTACCTCAATCACAATGACGTCACTCAAACCATCCCAACAACACACACACACTCAAAGAATTGACTTTGCTTTCTTGTTGTTCTTGTCTTTCACACTTCTTTTTTATTTAATTAAGCTGCAAAACAGGAGTGCAACAGGACTAGCAGAGCTAAAGGCCTGCCCTTTACCAGTGTACCCCACAACCATCCACCCAGTTCCCCCGGTGTTTTTTTTTAATATGTTTGTGATTTGTTATTTTAAGTTTTGCTCTGAAAGAATGGTCTGACCTGGCTGAAGAGTCCTTGACTCATTGATTGAAGCCCCATGTGGCTATGCACAAACATCCCACCACCCACCCAGCTCTCCCAGACCCCCTTTTGTTTAGTTTAATTGATTAAACTCCTCACAATGTGGAGTCCTCTGGCATAATTCTTCCTCTGAGTCCCCCTTTCCTAAACTCTGCCCCAAAAAATCACTGCCGAGGAATCCTTCCACGTGATTCAAATCAAATGAGCTGCAGTGCTTTGATCACAGTCCCATCTCTGCTGGCACTAAGTGCTGTAATGGAACCAAACTAACTATGTGCAAGCCTTATACCTCAGTTTTGTGAAGGCACATACTGGGCTATACTCCAAGCACGCACAATGGTGCATAGACATACTGAGCTCCTCCTCAGCCTCCAATGCATGTCACATAGCATGCATGCAAGCAGGGAGGCTGGGGGAAGACAAAAACATGCTGAGATCCAAGCTGAGCTGGCAGTGTTCAGTTTGGGTCTCACATAAATTGAGCTGCTGCAGTTCAGCAGGGCTCCATTTAGAGGGCAGAGATTTAACCCATCCTCCATTAAAACTGATTATTTGTGCTAGTTTTGCTTTTTGTATTTACTTTTCCTGATGTGCCCATCTGTGTAGCACCATGTGGATGAGCCAAAAAAAAGGTGAATTGGGTTAGAAACTGTCTAATGGATATACGACAGAGGGTGGTGGTTAACAGCACTTACTCTAATGATGGGAGTTTGACTAGTGGGGTACCACAGGGCTCAGTACTGGAACCGCTTCTCTTCAATGGCTTCATAAGTGACATTGCAGATGAGGTGGAAAAGAAGGTATGCCTTTTTACAGATGATACCAACATTTGTAATACAGGGACAATAAGGAAGGGGCAGAAAAATGTGTAGGGATCTTGGGAAACTCAAGGAGTGGAAAAGAGCATGACAGTTGTGGTTCAATGCCAAACAGTGTAGAATCATGCACCTAGACCACAGGAACACAAGAACTAAGTATAGGATGGGTCGCACCTAGTAATGAGCATTGGCTCAATACATCTTTCTTGGTTACAAATGTTCAAATAAATACATAGGATGGTTGGAAGCACTGTCAGTCACTAGGCAAAAAAGGGAATTTGGGGTAGTCATATCTAATGGCCTCAAAGTGGCAGGGCAGTGTGGTAAAGCAGTAGGTAGGACCAGTGGGATGCTGGAATGGATAAGAAGAAATATCTTCAGCAGGAGGAAGAAGGTGGTGTTTCCACTATATTGGTCACTGGAATATTGTGCCCAGTTCTAGAGGCTGCATCTCAGATGGGACATAGACATGGTTTAGGCAGTCCAGAGGAGGGCAACTGAAATGGCGCAGGACTGCACTAACAGCCCTGTGAGGAGGGATTGAGGGATCTCAACATGTTCACCCTGAAAGACAGGATAGTGAGTGGGCACATGATAGAGACCTGCAAGTACCTCACCGGGGGGGGAGGGATAGTGTGCAGGAGGGGACAATCTTTCAAATGAGGAAGAGCATCAGAACCAGAAGGCATGCAATGAAGCTAAGAGGAGGTGGGAGGGATGTGAGGAAATACTACTTCACTGAAAGTGTAGTGGACACCTGGAATAGACTGCCAGCAGAAGTGGTGGAGGTGAACACAGAAGTGGTCTTCAAGCATCCTTACAATTGACACAGGGGAATATTAGGAAATGGGCAGGGAGAATGAAGGATCACTGGAGACTAGATAGGGTCTACTGTATCTGTGGAGACAGACTAGGCAGGGACCATCTGGGCGCAGTAGGTGGGCCAAGCAGTCCTTCTTTGTCAATAAATTCTGTGTTTCTATGTTTTATACATACTAACAGCAGTAAAGTGCTGCAATTGTGATTTTGATGTATGATATAAAAATACCACATCTTGGGGACTTATGGAGGGTGAACTTTTAAAATATGGTTCCAGAAATCATAAGGCAGTAGTTAATGTTAACCATAATAAAAAAACAAACAAACAAACAAAATCTGCTAAAGTTTTTAATTCTGTAAGGCAGCATCTAGGCTCCCTTACTGAACTGTGCTACTGAAAGCTAAAAATAACTACGGAAAGCTACAGTAGTTAATTTTTATAATTTATCTGATGATCATTTTAAAGAAAGGATGGCGCTGGCCTTCCCCCATGGACTGCAGACCAGTTGCAGTAGTTGTTTTTGCAAATGTTGATTGTGATTGCTCTTGAAATGACAGGGGTTCTAATGCCATCTATTCTTTGGATTTTCAGAAAATAACTGTAGCAAGGTAAACTATTATAATACAGTCAGTCAGGATCACAAACTCCACATCCCCCTCTCTCCCCATTCTTACTGGTGTTCACCAAGGGTCAATACTAGGCCCAGTTTTATTCTCCCTTTTCATCAACAAGCTCCCCACAGTCTGCACAAGGTCCCATATACATATGCATGCAGACGACACTATACTTTTGGCATCCGGCCCTGTTCTAAGTGATGTCCACTCACTACTATAACATGACTACAACAATATGTAGTCTTGGTTTCGTGTAAACAATTTCAAAATAAATACCTTCAAAACTTTTTCCATTACCTAAGGGTCAGCCCAAAATCTTGCAAGAACACCCAGCTCCCCTGTAATCACCACCCTGGATGGAAACACACTAAACACCATCTCTTCCTATAAATACCTACAAGTATGGCTAGACCACCTGCCAAACTACACAACTTACATTGATGCCATCACTTCAAAGCTCCGCCTGAAGATTGGTCTTCTTTACAGAAATCGTGACTCCCTCTTACTACCTGTTAGATGCACACTGCTAGCAAAATATTATCACCTCCATTTTTGATTAAGCTGACATTGTGTACAAAACCACCCCCTCCACCTTTCTAACCAGGCTGGACTTCTTATTCCAAATGTTTTGCAACAAATTTCCCTTTCAAAACACACTACTGTATGCTCCTTTCCTCCCTCGGGTTAGTGCCCCTCTCCCACCACCATTTTTGCCACTCTGTTTCTTTTATTTCCAAATTTGGGTTTGAACTACTGCCCCCCCACCTGGCTGAGAAACTAACCCCTGAAGCTTTTTCTCCTTACTCGCTGTGATCTCTGGACTCTTGCTCCTTCTCCCTCCCCAAACCATCCTCATCAGCTGGCAAATCTGCCTTCTCCTACAGTTTCCCCTACCTATAGCACCAGTTTCCCCATACCCTCAGAAACTCACCCTCGCACAACTCTCAACAAATCTTAACTTCGTCAACTCCCCTTCCCCACCTGTAACTGCAACTAACCTGCCTTTAGCCAAATAAACACAGTTTAAACTTCAAAACGTCTGTACTGTGTATTATAACATACAAATATTGAAATATAGACTTTGACGACAGATAAGGACCGCTTGGCCCACCTGGTCTGACCATTTCCCTACCTACTGGACAAGCTGCAGATCCCAGTTAACCAAGAGCCTACTTCCTCCTACCCCCTTTAGAATTGCCTTATGTCTGTCCCATGCATTCTTGAATTCCCCCACTCCTTTTGGACCCCATATCCCCCTCAGGAAGGCCGTTCCATGCATTCACCACCCTCTCCAGGAAAAAAAATAATTCCTCACACCACCCTTGAGCCGTCCCCCCTCTGTCTTCAGATTGCATCCCCCTTGTTCTTGCACATCTCTTTTTCTGACAGATGCTACCCTCTTAGACTTTGTTGATTCCCTTGAGGTACTTGAACGTTTTTATCATGTAACCCATCTTCCTCCTTTCCTCGAGGATATACATATTTTAATCTTCTTTAGTTTCCCTTCATATGGCTTTTGGTGCAGACCCTGCACCATTTAGTTGCCCTCCTCTGGACTGCCGCCATCCTGTCTATGTCCTTGCAGAGATGTGGTCTCCAGAACTACATGTAGTACTCCAGATGAGACCTCACCAACTGTTTGTACAGAGGGATAACAACTTCCTGTTTTCTACTGGTGATGCCTCTCCCTATGCATTCCAGTATCCCCCATAGCGCTCCTTACTACCTTCTCATATTCCTTGCCTACATTTAGGTCATCTGATATGACTACCCCAGGTCCCTTTCCATTTTTGTTGTTGTTAGTACCTCATCCTCTAGTGTGTACTCCTCCCCTGGGTTTTTGTTTCCTAGGTGCATTACTTTGCACTTCTTTGCATTGAATCTAAGCTGCCATACATTTGACCATTCATCCAACCTTGCCAAGCCCCTTCTCATCCTTTCCACCCCTCCTTGTGTATCAACCCTACTGCAGATCTTTGTGTTGTCTGAAAAGTGGCATACTTTTCCTTCCAGTCCCTCCACAATGTCACCTATAAAGACATTAAAGAGGACCGGTCCCAGTGCTGAACCCTGCGGTGCCCCACTAGTAACCGCCGTTTCTTTGGAGTAGACTCTGTTTACTATTACCCTCTGTGTCCTGTTGTCCAGACAATTTTTGACCCAGGTTACCACCCTGGGATTCACTCCCAGGCTGGCTAACTTGTTTATTAATCTTTTGTGTGGGACTGTGTCAGGTTCCTTGCTATAGTCTAGGTAGGCCATGTCCACAGCCCTCCCCGGTCTACTACTTTTGTCACCCAGTCAAAAAACTCTATTAGATTCATCTGACAAGACCTTCCCACTGTGAATCCATGCTGCCTTGGGTCCTGTGCCCTGCTGGCCTCTAGATACTCAACAGTTCTTTCTTTCAGAATTGATTCCATCATTTTCCCTACCACTGAGGTTAAACTAACAGGTCTGTAGTTTTCTGCCTCTGCCTTGCTCCCACTTTTATGAAGAAGAATTACATCTATCCTCCCCTAGTCCTCAGGTACCACACCATCCTCCCATGATTTGTTAAAAAGGGTAGTCAGGCTGTCCCAGTGGCGTGTAGGGCTGAGGCATAATGGCTTACCTCCCGCCATGCCGGTGACCTGTCTTCATGGTGCGAGTGGGTCATCAGAGGTTGGCTGGGTAGGGAGAGGACTGAGCATCCAGGGGATAGCTCTCCTCTCCTGGGGAAGGTGGGGAACAGAGACTGGCACCAGCCTGACACCTAGTGGAGGCTAGGTGTTGGTATGCCACTCCCTACCCTGTGGGGCTTGGACCGGCGTGCTGCATGCAGAAGTGCACATAGCTTTGCCATTGTCATTAGTGCATGCTCCCCTCTGCAGAAAAACAGAAACTGGTCCTGGTCAAGCTGGATGAAGTCTGTTCTCCGCAGACGCTGCCCCTGAAAAGGCATCTCCCTGAACTGGATACAGTCCTAGCAGGTAGGTTTTGGGTCTCCCTGCCACCATGCCATGGAGGGTAAGCCATGGGAGAAGAAGGGACATTAAGCCTGAAGGTTGGGGGATGGGACTGGGAGGATGGCAGGATAGAGGGCCCACCAGGATGGAGGGAGAAACAGTAACAAAAAACAAGGGGGTAGTCATTGGTGTCACTAGTTCTCCCCTTAGTTCTTTTAGAGTTCTGGGGTGAATCCCAACTGACCCAATTGTCTTTGTTTTAGAAGTTCTTTCAGGAGCCTTTTTCTGTGAATGGACTTGTATTGTCAACCCTATCGGTAACCTGTGATGATGGTGACTGCATTTGAGTGGTTTCAAAAAGGGCGACTCAGTCATGGCATCTGAGCACAGAGCTACCGGGCAGGGAGGGTGACCAGATAGGGGGTTCAGCAACAATAGCGACAGGATGTCGCTATGTATATATGCACACCGGGGGTGGGGTGGGGTGTGACCATGTCGTGTGATGGGTGGAAGGGAAGGGAGGGTTTGTGGGGTGTAGTGTGGCGGTGGGCTGCCGAGCTGGCCATGTGGTGTGGTGGGTTGATGGCAGGCTGGGTGGGTGCCGGGTTCAGTCCTGGGCACGCTCGTTTTTTGAGCCGGGTTGGGGATTTCTTTTTTTTTAGTTTTGCACCCCTCAAATGCTCCCCCTGTAGTTGAGAATCTTTTAGTGGGGGGGAGGGTGCGGGTGGCACTGCCCCATGAATAAAGTGAAAAAACCTCACTGTTGTGCACCCTTTTGCTGTTCGCTGCAAGTGTACTTTGTCGAAACTGATTTTCAGTGATGTATACTCACCCAAACTGTGATTTCCTTTCCTAGTTCACCTTTATCACATGGAACCCCCCTATCCAGGGAGCTTCTATTGTTTGGTTTAGGTACCTCCCCCCCTCTTCTTTTGTGAATACTCAGCAGAGGTATTCATTCAGCATCCCTACTTTTTCACTGTCACCCTCTGCCCAACCCACCCCCTTAAATTAAGCCTCACTATCCCTCCCTTTGTCTCACTTCACTCCCTAATGTACCTACAAAAGGTTTTATTCTCCCTTTTTAACTGAGTTGGCTATCTTTTCCTCAGTTTGGGCCTTTGCTATTCTGACTGCCTTCCTCGCTTCCTTCTGCTTTAACTGGTACAGTTCTCTGTCCTGTTCCTTTTGTGTTTCCTTATACTTCCTGAATGCAATCTTTTTCTCCCAAACCTTCTCCGCCACCTCTTTGGAGAACCATATTGTTGTTTTCCCTCGTTTAGTTTTGTTTATTTGCTTCACACAAAGGCTTGTTGCCTCTGTGATGGCAGTTTTCACCACCATTTCTGCAACTGCCTTCTATTATTTCCTTGTCCATTTCTTCCCCCTGAAGCAGGGGTCTGTATACAACCCCCGTGCAGATTGTTGTGCCATTTCCTGTCTGCAAGGTGACCCACAGTGCCTCCTCTACTCCCTGTTTACTTTTTAGTTCCATTGCTTTGATCCTTTCCCTTTTGTAGAGAGCTCCTCCTCCTCCTCTTTTACCCTCCCTGTCCCTCTTGTAGATTGTGTACCCTGGTATGTTGACATCCCAGTCATGGTTCTCTGTGTACCAGGCTTCTGTGACTGTCATGATATCCAAGCACCCCTCTTCTATCAAGGCCACTAGTTTAGGGAGATTGTTACCCAGACTAGGATAATTGGTACTCATAACTCTCCATTTTTTGATGGCCTTACTCCTTTTAGCCCCCTTCCTGTCTAGTTAAATGCTTGCCAATGAAGCATTTAAACCTACAGTATCACCTAGGATCCTGGTTCCCCTCCCAGACAGATGCAGACCATTGCACCAGTATAGGTCAGCATGTAACTGACGGCAAACAACTGTATAAATGCAACTGAATGTAAATATCTCCTTTGTAAAAAATTATTTGATTGTACAGTATGTAATATTCTCATGTATCTATTCTATGTATGTGTACTGTTTGTAACTCCCTTCCCCTCAGCCCTGGGTCACACCTGGAAACAAGCCTCAGCTCAGTGTTAACAAATGTTTAAATAAAATAAAAAAATAAATAAAACTTGGCTATCCTGGTTTTGCTGTGGTTCCTAAAAGCTGTTCTTAACATAAGTGAAAAACAACTTTTAGAGAACATTAAGGACAAGTTATAACATTCAGCTTGAGCTTGGTTGTCATCACAGCAATGCTCATTACAAGCATATGGTTAGTTGAAGTGCTTCATCATTAAGGAAAAAAGTATCTTGTTGAAACCCTGTGCCATGGAAAGCAATGAAGAAAAAAGATAAATGCCTCCATTTTTCATTACCTCCTCCCCCTCCTCACCTTCCATTCCCAGCGCCTCATCTCAATAGTGCAAAGTCCCTGTGAGTGAGGGACTGAGGAGTTCTGAGTGGTTGTCCAGGTGCAGTGTTGGGGGTGCATTCAGTGCATAGAAGAAAGTGCTGTGCTCCATGACCCCAGTTTTTGATTCTGGTGGGGTCAGTAGAAGTGACTGCTTTTGTGACTCTGGCCACCAAGATTGTAGAGATCAGGAGTAACAGAGAGACGCTGCAGCTGCATGTGGTCCCTGGCCTTGTTTGCCATTGCCGTGGGGGTCAGGTGAGCAAGAAAAGTGTGGCACTGGCCAAAGGAAAAAGAGAAGAGACATGAAGCAGCAATATTATTCGAGTGCTTAAAAACATGCTGTCCATTATATTATAAAAATTAAAAAATAAACAAATAAATAACACCTAACTGTGAATAACGCACTTGTTAACCCACCTCATGGGTTCTCTAACACTGGTGCGACACATGAGCTTCGTCCACTGATGTCACTGTACCCACTAGATGTGTGAACCAGCTTGTTCTTCACAGTTTGGTGTCATCCTTAATATTTTACCTTAGTTACATTTAGGTTACAGTGCCACACTTCAGTAAGGGAGACTAGAGGCTCTCTTACTGACTCAAAACTAGCAGTGCTATATTTTTTTCATAGCTAGCATGATCTACAGCTTTAAAAGAACTAAATTCTCTTTTTTCCTACGGATGATTACTGTTAAACATTAAGCATCAGACTCCTTTAACAAACTGCCACATTTATTTTATAAAAACACTCAAATGTCATCACGTTTTTATACTTTTTCCCCATGTTCTCACTGCTGTCAAACTCAAAGTGCATCACGAAATGAAGGCAAAGAGCCTAGCTCTGCCTCCCAGATGACATATCGAGAGGAAGCAAAGCATGGTCAGGCATGGGGACCTATATGCTACTCAGTTTGACAGGCTATTTAGAAGCTTGGAGCATGTACTGTTAGATGTTATTTCTTTCATTTAACAAGGATAATTGATTTACATGGTGTACTGTCCACCACTCATTCACTGCTGCACTATCCAAACTGTTAGGAGCTGTCTTGATTGTATCTGCATGATCCTACTTGTGACATGTTGTAATAATCCTACCCATGACAACAGATTAAGTATCACAAGTGCAATAGTGCATTATGTAGTAACCACAGCTGTAGACAGGCAACAAACACTGCTGAAGTCTCCTGGACAAATATCTTGTTTTTATTCAACTAGCTAGTAGCAAAAAACAGTGTGAAGGATATAATACAGATAATATTCAAATATAAGCATAGAAATGTCTAACTGTTATATATATACATTTGTTTATATTTGAAGATTCATCTAAAGTGGCAATATCCTTTAGATCGATACTGCAAGTGCTACTCCAGCCCACAGTACAGGAGGTTGAAATTGAGAATGCTTCAGGTCTTGAATAGATCCAGAAGCAAATGATTTGATACCTTTTAATGGACCAACAAAGATGTAACAACAAGAACAAAGTGCTCTAGCTTTCGGACCAACCAGTCCTTCTTCAGAAGCTCATGGCAGTTGTTTAGAAAATACAATACTTATAACAGCTAGATAATGCAGAGAAAAACAGAAAAAAATCCCCATTGGTTTAAAATACTCATTTAAAAAAACAGAAGATGATGTCAGAGAAGTTTAACAGTACAATACTGCCCTCAGTCCGAATGAACCTTGGGTTCAGATGTGTATGAGTGCAACACACATACAAAGAATCCTACTGCACATAAATTTAATTGACATAAGATAACACTGCTGAAGCAGATAACCCCAAATCAAGCCATGAGTGTCACAGTCAGTATAAGGATGTGATTACTGAAGAACCCCCACCAGCTTAAAGACAAACTAAGATAGTTATAGGGCTCATGAAATTACAATGTATGCATTAAAGACAAGAATTACCAGTAAAGTTGTCTAAAAACATCAGTGCACACTGTGTGATGTGTAAAACCTAGCTGGACATGCCACCCAGCTGTATTCTCAAGCTAAATAAAAGGCCCAAGAAATTACAAAAACCTCAGGACTATATAAATGATAATTTAAATATAAATAGATAATATTAGTGTTAAACAAAAAACTCTAGTTGAGGAA
Organism: Neoceratodus forsteri; assembly: GCA_016271365.2. Taxonomy (NCBI): domain Eukaryota; kingdom Metazoa; phylum Chordata; order Ceratodontiformes; family Ceratodontidae; genus Neoceratodus; species Neoceratodus forsteri. The sequence goes on from CM028131.1 coordinate 829,045,995, forward strand.
CCTCAAGGAATTCAGACCATGCAGCCTGATATGTACTGATGTCAATATATACTGAGAATGTAGCAACTTCATGTACCACAAGTGTCTAGGGAATCTGAAAAAGAGTTACAAATGTAATTTATCTCCTCCTGTTCATACAAACAATACAACCTAACCCACCCCACATCACAATAATGTGGGTGGGGGAGATACATAGCTTAAACAAGATGTTGTCTCTCTCTCTCTCCCCCCTCCTTTTTTCTCTCTCTCTCTCTCTCCCACAGACACACACACACACACACACACACACACACTCAATCTCTCTCCTAGTGAACCTATATTAACTTCAGTCACTGTAATTGTTCCCCAAAGGAATACAACTTGTCATGAAATCCTGAGTAAATTACTATAATATTAGCCTAATGTAAAAAGATATGTGCAGGACCCCAAAGCAAATGAGATCACACATCCCAATATGTACAGAGTTACAAAAATTATATATAACAGTATAAGATAACACTCTTGTATGTACACTAGCAGGCTGGGTAATCTGAATATGGTGCAATGGAATCAATCCCCCCCCACAGGCAAAGATAAAAAGTAAGGAGAAATTCTTTATGTGTGTGAAATAAAAATAGTAACACATTATAACTCCATATAGCTAAACAGAGACTACCTCAATGTGACAGCAAGCCCACATCTGTTATATCACATACCTCACAACACATACCCACACATACATACACACACGCATCCACATCTCACACATGCTGAAGTCCTATAATATGTCAGTTTGAAGAAGAAAAGGTCTGTGGATGTTAGTTTCTGTAGTGTCCCATAAAGCCAATATCCAAGTTCATCCCATCTGCTACCATATTGAGATGTAAAATAAGTTTAATCTCAAAAGCTCGTCTCTGTTGTGTGTTTTTGAGATTTCCTTTTAAGACCATTACTGACATATCTGAGACTGAGTGGTCAGGCTGGGAGAATGCCCCACTGGTTTTCAGTCTTCCTTGCTGTAATAGTATGTCTGTGTGAGTTCATCCTAGTGCGGAGCTGTTGGCGTGTCTCTCCTACATAACCTGTTTGTGGACATCTCTTGCACTGAATGAAATAAACAACATGTCGTGACATGCATGTATAACTCCCATGCACCTGGAATTGTCTGTTTTGTGATGTAACCACACAGTCTGAGGTAGAAATGAGCCCACAAGTCTTGCAGGGGCTTTGATTGCAGGGTCGTGTGCCATTGTGTGACATGGTATTCTGGTATTCAGGTCTTGAAGGAATACTTTCTTGACATTTGGCAGTATTATTATTATTCAGTCAATCAATCAATCAATCAATCAATCACATCTTTATCATACCAGGCAGAACACCATTGAGATGAAGTAATTTTTGAGGTGGACCTACCCATGACAACAGATTAAGTATCACAAGTACAATAGTGCATTATGTAGTAACCCCAGCTGTAGACAGGCAACAAACACTACTGAAGTCTCCTGGACAAATATCTTGTTTTTATTCAAATAGCTAGTAGCAAAAAAACAGTGTGTAGGATATAATACAGATAATATTCAAATATAAGCATAGTAATGTCTAACTGCTACATATATATATATATATATATATATATATATATATATACATATATGTATTTGTTTATATTTGAAGATTCATCTAAAGTGGCAATATCCTTTAGATCGATACTGCAAGTGCTACTCCAGCCCACAGTACAGGAGGTTGAAATTGAGAATGCTTCAGGTCTTGAAGGAATACTTTCTTGACATTTGGCAGTATTATTATTATTCAGTCAATCAATCAATTACATCTTTATCATACCAGGCCGAACATTATTGAGATGAAGTAATTTTTGAGGTGGACCTGGAAGAGGTTAACAAGAGGCAACATGATACATACAAAGAGCTTCATTGACAGACAGCATACTGTACAGATACATATGGTAAAGTACAGGGCATAGAAGGTATCCATGTCAGCATACAAGTTTATGCACTGTACAGATAGGTCGATTTACAGTATAGTCTGGTATGATACAGTATATAAAGAAATTACACAGAATGTACACAGTATATGTACAGGATCTGTACTATGTGTAGAAAGTGACATAAAAGAGGTGAGAAGGAAAGAAGGCCAGAGGAATGGTATAAACATCAATTACTGGAACAGTAAGTTAAAACAAGACAGACAGAGGTAAGTCCTGAAGAAATTTAGGGAGGGGACTGGGGGATTATAGGTGAGAATGAGGGGACGACGGAATAGGCAGGGCCAAAAATGTGGGGGTCATTGGCGGAAGCAGTTGCATTTCTCTTTAAAAGACTGCAAAAATGAGTTTTTGAAGATGGACGGTGACAATGGGGTAGTGAGCTGAAGTGTTTTTTGTACATTATTCCAAAGAACAGGGAAGGTGTGGCTTATTGTCACTCTGCAGAAATGCTTTAGGGATCAAAAGAGAAATATAAGATAGACTTCTTAAAAGATAAATACCAGGATTACAAACAGGCAGGCAGTCCTTAATGTATTGTGGCAGCATGTTATTGATGGCAATATATGTCCAGAACACTGCATTCCTTTACCTCCTAAGACTAAGTGAGCTCCATCCTATGGTAGTATACAAGGTACAGTGATGTGTAAAATAGGGGGGCATCAGTAACAAATCTAAGCATCCAATGATATAGGGTGTCAAGTTTGGAAAGGGCTATGTTCGATCCATGCCCGTACAAGAAGTCGGCATAGTCCAGGAGAGGCATGAACGTAGTTTGTACTAACTTTTTGTTCTTCCCCCTAATAATTTCCCTAATAATTTTAATATTATTAATATTAATGTTTTCCTTTTCTCCAACTCTGCCCTGACCAAACAATCAAGGTTATGTCCTTCATTCAGCTGGGACAGTGACAAATGCTACTAACATAGTCAACACCAAGTGCCACTATGTGATGGGCCAGTAAGTGAACCATGAATAGAAACATAGTAACATAGAAACATAGACTTTGATGGCAGATGAGGACCGCTTGGCCTACCTAGTCTGCTCATTTCCCTACCTAGACGATAAGCTGCAGATCCTATTTAACCAACAGCCTATTTCTTCCTACCCCCCACAAAAATTGCCTTATGTCTGTCCCATACATTCTTGAATTCTCCCACAGTTTTAGACCCCACAACCTCCTCAGGAAGGCTGTTCCATGTGCCCACCACCCTCTCTGTGAAAACATACTTCCTCACATTGCCCCTGAGCCATCCCCCCTCTATCTCCAAATTGTGTCCCCTTGTTTTACATCTCTTTTTCTGAAAGCTGCTACCTTCTTGGACTTTGTTGATTCCACTGAGGTACTTAAACATTTCCATCATGTCCCCCCTCTCCCTCTTTTCCTCAAGGGTATACATATTAAGCTCTTTTAGTCTCTTCTCTTATGGCTTCTCTTGCAGACCCTGCCATTTTAGTTGCCCTCCTCTGAACTGCCTCCATCCTGTCTATGTCCTTGCGGAGATGGGGTCTCCAGAACTGGATGCAGTACTCCAGATGGGGTCTCACCAACTGTCTGTATAGGGGATAACAACTTCCTGTTTTCTGCTGGTGATGCCTTTCCCTATACATCTCAGTATCCTCTCAGCCCTCCCTACTGCCTTCTCACATTGCTTGCCAACCTTAAGGTCATTTGATATGATTACCACCAGGACCCTTTCCATTTTTGTTGTTGTTACTACCTTCCCCCCCATTGTGTAATCTTCCCCTGTGTTTTTGTTTCCCAGATGCATTATTTTGCACTTCTTTGCATTGAATCCAAGCTGCTATGCTTCTGACCATTCCTCCAACCTTGCCAAGTCCCTTCTCATCCTTTCTACTCCTCCTTGTGTATCAACCCTGTTGCAGATCTTTGTGTCATCTGCAAAGAGTCATACTTTTCCTTCCAGTCCCTCTGCAATGTCACTTATAAAGACATTAAAAAGGACTGAACCCAGTACTGAACCCTGTGGTACCCCACTAGTAACCCCTCTTTCTTCAGAGTGGACTCCATTTACAATTACCTTCTGTGTCCTTTTGTCCAGCCAATGTTTTACCCAGATTACCACCCTGGGACCCACTCCCAGGCTGGTTAATTTGACTATTAATCTTTTGTGTGGGACTGTGTCAAATGCCATGCTAAAGTCTAGGTAGGCCATGTCTACAGCCCCTCCCTGGTCCACTACTTTGGCCACCCAGTCAAAGAAATCAATCAGATTTGTCTGACATGACCTTCCCACTGTGAACCCATGCTGCCTTGGATCCTGTGCCCCACTGGCCTCTTTCAACAATTCTTTCCTTCAGAAGTGATTCCATCACTTTTCCTACCACAGAGGTCAAACTGATCCAGAGTGCTTCTGTTAATTGGATTAGGTACCTCCCCACCTCCTGTTTGGTGAATACTGAACAGAAGTATTCATTCAGTATCCCTGCTTTTTCACTGTCCCTCTCTGCCCACCCACCGTCCATTCTATTCAGCCTCACTATCCCTCCCTTTGTCTTTCTAGGCTCCCTGATATACCTATAAAAGGTTTTATTCCCCTTCTTAACCAAGTTGGTATCTTTTCCTCAGTTTGGGCCTTTGCTATTCTGACTACCCTCCCTTATTTCTTCTGTCTTAACTGGTACTGCTGAATGCTCATTGAGCTATTGTGTACCTCTGATAAATGCTCATGTAACTGAAGAACTGTATTTTGTTGCTGTAATTTGCCTTTCTGTTGTTCTCTCAGCTGTTTGCATGTTGTATTTGCTCATATATTTTTTTCACTACTGAATTGTTTGACATCTACTGCTGTTATCAGTTCCATGTCATAACAGCGAATATTTTGGGGCGACTCGGAAAACAGCGAATACACCCTGCTGAAAACCAATTCAGCACATCAAAATAAACACTGAACACCAAGTCAGCGCACATGTAAAATAATTTGTAATGCCAGTGGCTATGCCCCCCACAGCCCCCTTTGTGGGGGGTTAGACCCCACACCCCCCATACTTATATAATCATCTCCAAGTGGTGGCAGGCACTGGAAGAAAGAAGAGAAATTGATAATGACAATATGTTAAAAAAAAAACACATTTGCAAAAGAAAAAAAAAGTACCTGTATACAGTCCTGAACCTGGGACCACCAACACTGCAGATGGTGTCCTTACCTGCTGTGCTAGAAGGGTAGCTCAGTGGCATCACACTCCATGTCCCTATTTAGCCCATCCTTCTTCCTCCCACCTTCCATCGCTATTGCCTCCCTTGTCATTTTTCCTGTCCTACCTCGCTGTTCCCTCCCCTCGCTATCCATTCCTCATCGCCGATCCTGTAAGTGACCAAACTGAACAGCTCATTTCTGAGTCGCTCAGTTTGGTTCACTATATTGACGTACTACCACTGATATTTGTACAACTGTTCTTTTGTACCTGGTAACACTGTGATACTGTTGCTTGATGTTGTACAGCTCCCAGGTTGTGCCTCAAAGTAGGCTTCGTATTGTCTAGTGCACCTACCTGGTAAACAAAAAACTAACTAAATAAATAAATAAATACCCTTCCTCCCCAGGCTCGATTGCCTTACCAATCCTCTGCATTTTGATACCAGCTGACTCCAGTGCAGGAATTCATGCATACAGTTTAATCCTGGTTTCCCAAGTGGCAATGTGACGTGGTGTCAATGCATTATTGGACTGCCCCTCACCATTTTCTCTTTCAACGTTAGAGTTTATGAGGCCAATAATAGTTGTTTATTTATCATTATGAACTGAGGATCATAAATAGAGGAATCTGATTGGCTGAATGCTCTTTGAAGCTGTGATGACATCGGGCTACATCATCACGGCTTCAAAAAAGCTCTGGCGCCACCAGCCTCCTTACTGTTTACTGTCTGAGAACTATTTTTTCAAAACGTACTTCTACACCACCCAAAAATGTCAGCCCATCACACTGACGTTATACTCAGATAACATCACAGCCCCAGGCACACACTGACCAATCAGAGCCCAGGAAATGTTCTTGCTGTTGTATAATTAAGCAATAAGTCACTCCAGGGCGTGGTATATAATGGGATATCATCACTTCTCAGGTGGTTGGATGCACTCGGCCTGTGGCCTCGTGCCCAACCACCCAAGGCATAATGATATCCCATGGTATACCACACCCTGTCATGCCTTATTGCTTAATTATACAATGGCAAGAAAATGTCCTAGGCTCTGATTGGTCAGTGTGTGCCTGGGGCCGTGATGTTATCTGAGTATAACATCAGACTATGAAGTCCAGGTGAACACATGACTGCATGACAGAGTCAGGAATCATGCATCCCCTCCACAAGTTACTGCCAGCTTCCATCGTGCTGTAGAGCACAACCACCAAGCCAAAACAAACTACAAATCTTTTTCTCAGACTGCCACTGTATGAGTGGCTTCACAGACATGGCTCTGTACAGTGAACTGAGCACATCCATTCCCTCACACTTCACTGCTCTGTTCTGAGCACATTTTGGTAGCATTTGGAAGTGAGCTCCTCATACCTCCCCCCTTATTCCCAGACTTCTCTGTGAACAGCAAGTCAACACTAAAATCCGGCACCAAACCACTTTTTTTTTTCATCAACTGCCATTTGTAGTGGCTTCTCATGTGCAGCTTGTCACAACACAACAGTGACCACATGCAGTAGCCTCACACTCCCTGCTCTGCTCTGAAGGAATATGCAACAGCGGTTCCCTGATCCCTTGGTAGCAATAAGCTGATCACAACATTAGGGCACATCAGCCATGAAGTGACTTAAATTTAATATAGCACTGGCTTATTGTCACCACAATGAATCCCCCTGATGCGTTGGTGAAGCCAAGTGAACAGACCAAACATAAACCATGCTCCACTAGACTTAAACACAGTTTTACTCTGAGAAAATGGGCATGATACTTACTGACTGGCTAAGTTTCTGGAGTTTTTCACCCTCGGGGCTATATCATCATGATTGTAATTGGGAGGGCAAGGTGAGGGGACAGACACAGGAACAGGCAAGTGGGTACTGACAGAGACATACATGCAGCCTATCCAATAAAAACAGCACCACTTAGTGGACAGAAAAAAAGGAACTACTTTTTTTATAAATGTGCTTCCACAGTCAAAACGCAGTTTAAACCAGTTAAAAATTTATTTTTTTCCCTTTTTTTTAAATTTAAATATAAACGAGCTATTGTATAATAGCAATAATGCACTCCAGGGTGTTTGTCATGCTGGGATAGTGTCACTTCGCAGGTGCTGGATGTACTCGGCCTGCAGCCTTATGCCCAATCATCCAAGGTGTGATGTTATCCCAGCAGAACACACACTCTGTTGCGCATTATTGCTTATTTGTACAGTGTAACTGGGACTGCTTAAGTCATATACAATATCTGATCTTTAGTGGAGTCCTTTTAGCCACGTTTACAGCTGGATGAACTGATAATGTGTGAGTTTGCTTACAGCTTGAGAGATTTCAGTCTGGGATCGCTTGTTTCACAATTCATTTTTCTATTTACTAGAAATTTCTGCATTCTAACAAATAATTCAAATAACTAGTGCCAAGATCAGTAGCATAAACACCTACAGTAAATCATTATTCTTTACAAGTAAACCTGTTTCTAAGTACTGTATAATGCACACCTTTCTTAGTGCCCTCTACTTCCAGGAATATCTTTTGAAATGCTTATATTTATGATAATCTAAATTTGCTGACTGTGTTTTAGCTTCTCCATCAAGTTTGTGGCTATACCACTGTCTGACCATGTTAGTTGTCATGGTGTTTGAATGGAGGAGATTAACTCCTTGCTGTGGGGACATCAACGCTAGGATGGCTGTCCAGGTGGAAGTATGCACATGCTCATGCCCTGTCATGTGCTCTGTAATATTTAACCCTTAGAAAATAGGCAAGACAAAATCTTCATTCTGATTGGCTAAAAGACCCTTACACTCAAGCTGTTATTTTTTAACAATGCCCAGTTCAAAACAAGTGCCAATTTGGGGTGTCCTATTACTAAGGGTATCCTTGGGCACCCCAAATTTTTAAACTCGCCAGTGCCATTTTTTTTCTCGCTTGATAACTGAAGGGCTTGCCAACATAGACCAGGTCGTGTTCTTTGTGCCAACATTTGCCTACAACACAACCAGTGGCAGAAACAGAATACTGGGTCTGGTTGTTTTTTTTTTTTTTTTTTACTTTATTAAAAGTCACTTTCCTGCCTCACATATTCCCTTACAGCTCTGTTCCAGTTCTGAGCCACCAATGGGATTTCTGGCAGTCTGCCGACTGCGCCCACACTCATTTACTTACTTTCAACTGCCAATCTGTTCCCAGGTAGCATTCATTGTGCCCACGCTCACCCACAACACAAACAGCAGCAGAAACAGAGTAGTAGGTCTGTTTTTTTTCCTGCCTCACATATTCCCTCGTAGCTGTGCTCCACTTCTGAGTCACCCATGTGATTTGGGTCAGTCTGCAGACTGCGCTCACAGTCATTTACTTCCTTTCCCTATCACCTTCGACGCTGTCACTCTGACAAGCAAAACCAAAGGTATCCACATAGCATGAACACATAATGGGGGGAGCATGAAAATTAAAAGTAACAATTCCTTTGCTACTTATAAAAAACTGACACCTCTCTAACTAAAAAAAAAAAGATATACAAAAGAGCAGCACCCTTTAGTGGCAAGTGACTATTTTACAGAGACCAACATTTCTGTTAATTTTTAATATTTTATACTCTTTTTAAATGAAATCATTATTTTAAAAAATAATAATGTAAGCCCATTTTCTAAGTGTAATAATACCCTCCAGGGTAATAACATAGAAACATAGACTTTGACGGCAGATAAGGACCGCTTGGCCCACCTAGCCTGCCCATTTCCCTACCTAGAGGATAAGCTGCAGGTCCTATTTAACCAATAGCCTATTTCTTCCTACCCCCCACAAAAATTGCCTTATGTCTGTCCCATGCATTCTTGAATTCTCCCACAGTTTTAGACCCCACAACCTCCTCAGGAAGGCTGTTCCATGCGCCCACCACCCTCTCTGTGAAAAAATACTTCCTCACATTGCCCCTGAGCCGTCCCCCCTAATAATAATACCTTCCGGGGCAATAAGGTCCTCCACCTGTGACATCGGGCCTCATAACGCCCCTGGACGGGCCTTTACATCCCAATAACACCCACCTTGCTGGGTATTATTACTTACTTCCATATGCCCTGTCTGCTATGCTACCACATGTAGTCCTACAGGTGTTAGTGGTGACAGAGTGCGGTGATGCAACTCTCCTTCCCCAGATGAGGAGAATGTCCACTGTTATGCTCAATCCTCTTCCCATGACTGGCCCCCAACATCCCGGGCTCATTCCAGAACCCAGTTTACCAGCACCATGACCAGCTAAAATCATAATTTTAACAATAACCATAAGTAGAATTAATTATTCATGAACTAAACTAGCTCACTGATTGTCTGCCATTCTGGTTTGAAATCTCTTAGAAATGCCCAGCACAGCAGTGACACTCAGTTCATTGCACTCTATGCTGACAGCAGCGGTGCCAGAAAAACAGTTTTTGGTGCTGCTGTCAAATAAATAAAAACAAAAATGAAACTATTGTGATTAATGACATCACAACCTGTCATTTCCTGGCGATTAATGACTGGCTGGATGGGGCTGGCCCTCAGCTTCCTTCACCCCAGCTGGTTGCTAATTGCCAGGAAATGACCAACTGTTTAGTCATTATTGTTTAAATATGTTATAAATCTGGGCTGAAATCTGTTTGAATTCTCTGAACCATAGCAGGTTTTTTTTACAGAAGACAGCATGAGTACAGCTATGGGAACTGGTAAACCCAAGTGCAAGTCCCAAAAGGGCTGCTTAATCACCATGTAACATTCATTAGGGGATTTAGCCTCCCTATGCCTAAGTGGCCATAGCTAAGGAGGGCTTCACTGAAAATAGGATGTCATAACTCAGTAAAATTATCCTAAGTAAATATAACCTGTACAGTAAAGGAAATATGGGAGACACATGGTACCACAATTCTTCATGTTTTGCAAATGTTCTAATATTACTGAGTGAAAAATGGCATTCTGTTTATTTGAGGACAATTGTCCCATATCATCAGTATGAACACTAACTGTCACTGACCTGCCAGCACATCCACAGAGACACTGCTCACGGTGCTGACACCCAGGTTCGGGAATCAGCCGTGGTTGTTGGATGGTTGGCAAGGAAAGGACAATCAAAATCTCATTGGACTCTTGTGTCCCTCTAGGAGGGAGGACCACAAATTCCACAGCAACACTGCCACCTGGGGGACTACAGGTGGCAGTGCAGCACAGACGTAGTTGGGAGGGTGAATGTTGGCCAAGTTCTGCAGCAGCATGCTCTGCAAGTTCATGCACTTGGAGATCTATATGTGCTGATATACACGGGGGACTGGACAGAACACAGTAAAATATCCCAGTTCATTGTAGGATGACAGGGAACACTCAGGCCTTGACAAGGATAACTGGCCACCAAGGATGCCCACAGACCTTTAAAAATTAAGTGCAAACTTTAGAAAATATATTTTATGCGGCAGCACTACCACCAAGCATTGCCCATAGGAGGGTCGAAACTTAAAACCAGTGCTCTAACTACAATAACATAGGGTATGCAGGGTGTGTATTTGCATATGCCTGCAGTCAGCCTTGCTGTGCACCCACCATAGAGGCCCTCAAGGGACTCTCAACATCTCCTTTGCTGGATCTGGCCTTAGGAGCTTGAGCCCCAGATGTTTTCATATGGGAACCAGACATCTCCTCAATAAAACCGTTGCAATTAATCATTGTATGTAAAGTATATATGGCCTACCCCCAGCCTTTGAGAACTTGAGCCTGTAATATTTTGCTACCCTAACAATTCCTATGCTCGCTGGGGACTGGCCAGTCCTGCCTCAAGGAGTAAGCCAAAAGGGAAAAGGGCTCAAAAGAGTCTAGGAGTAAGGCTCTGTGGTTATCATTTTATGAGCGCAGTATTGGAAAAAGAGAACATGACATTACAAAAAAAAAGTCCCCTAACCACAACTTGCAAGTGATAGTGTCATTTGGATTTGTATTGCTTCCACACAGAACTTATGAATGTATCTGTTCTCTAGCAAAGTGAGTGCCTCAACAATGCTTACAGTAACAGAGTCTTAGTCCATCATTCTGTGACACATTCCACAAACAATTATTGTTATCCCAATGTGTTTGCATTTGCTCGAGGAATGTGTACAGGGTATTGTAATAAGGTACACTACTGGGTATTATGCCTTTATGGGAGGGACATTTTCGCCATCATCAAAGAGTGCTTGACAGACGGGGTGGGTGAGAGCTATCAATTACGTCTCTAAATTACAAGCTGTAGTTAACTCTGGCTTACTGTTATTCCCTAGTGGACCAGAGGTTAACCTGTTAAGTTGAGAACTGATCCCCAAGTAGACATTAATGTCTTAATGCATTTAGTAGATGTGCCTTTTTCCTAAGACAGCGGCCCCAGTGGGCCTTGCTGCCTCTCATAAGTAATTTAAATTGCCAATCACACAGGGTGCCTGGAATGCCAGAATAAATCTGGCATGCTCTGCCCTACTGCAGTTATTAATTGAAAGCTACATTTCTTTTTACTGGCAGAGAGGTTCAGATGTCCAAGGAAATTAGCTGTGGACCTGGGAGATTAATGCTGTTTAACTTTGAAGTACTGTGTAGTGTTCCATATGGCAAAATCTGATGATAGCAGCAAGCTTTTCTTCTTTGTTAAACTCAGCAGTAATAATCTAAATGGGTTTTAGTGTGAAAAAAGACTAGTGTATTACTATGTATTTTATAACACAAACACCATCACTACAAATTAAAACTAAAATGTTATCATGAGAGTATGCATTAATCATTAGAGTGTAAATGTTTCCCCCTTGGTCCATTATCTTGCTTCTGTTTAGTGACAGCATTGGATAATCATCCATGAGCTAGGGGGTTCCACTATACAAACACTAGGCAAAAAAGGAAAAAAAATGACGTGGCCAACTTTTTTCTTTGTTTTATGTGTCATAAATTGAACACAAAGTATAATCACAATGTTTAATGGAAATTGCAACGTGTATGAACATTTCATCACATTAGTGTGGTGTAATACCTTAAGATTTAAACATTTGTTTTCTGAATATTTTGATTTATTGTCTCCTTCAAAATAACTTGCATAAAACATCAGCTAAATGTAATTCTCATTCAGAAAATAAGTTCCACTCATATGACTTTAACCGTGAATGATAAATCAGATTTATTCACTGCAAACTAATAAACGCATGCATGATATTCTTTAACACACCACTACTGTAGTTAAGGCTGAATGCATTCGAGAACATCCTGTTGCCAGGTAGTAAAGGTCCACCAAAACTTACCACAGGTCAGCAATGTAGTTCTTCTGCTTCAGTGACCACCAAGGATAAAATGATGTCTCATGGAACATAATGCAGTAACTGTGGATTTGATTAGGGACAGAAGGACTGGATTTGTGTGTCAGATAAGAATCCCCCAAGACCAGTTTGTCTCACTTTGACTCTGGAAATCAGTCATCAGAGACACAACCTTAATTTGACCCAGTCTATTTAAACATTAAATGGCAAAAATAAAAAAAATTCTCCTTAAGACTAAGTAGGGGCAATGTGATTCTGTCATTTGACTCAGTCTGGATCAGACTCTGACCCTATTCTGGCCTGATCTGGAAAACGTATCTATTTTTTGATTTATATTGTAATCAGTACTTTATTTATAGTGTATCTTACCTGGATCTTGCATGTCTGGCAGCAGAGTTGACAGGTTGCTCTCTACATAAATATTGAATAACTGATTTGAAATTTCAGGATTCCATGAATGCCATTCCTTCCTGCACATTACAACAGGAGTAATCAAGTAGATGTACACTACAAGATTCATATTTTCCCACAAGTCCATATGAGGGCATGAAATTAATATTAAAAAGTGTCATTACTGTTAACGTGTCTCTGACATTTTAAAAGAAAATATATGTTTCAGAGCTGTACAGTTAGTAGCGAACAAATGATTTTCCAGTGACAAGACATATTTTGGTGCTTTTTAATAAAGTTCTTGCTTTCTTTTTAAGGGAGTAAAAATATAGATTTGCTGCCAGATGGAACGTTATTCCTAATATTTTGTCAAACAGAAATGATCCTGTAACACACAAGTAAGTAAGTAAAACTTTTTTTGTTGAGCTTCCATTCCCTGTGTCCCGGGGCACTGTACAGAGGTCAGGACAGTACAGGCATAAACAATTCCAAATATAAAAATACTTTACCCTTATGCTGCCAGCAGAATTAGAACATATAGGAATTCAGGACTGATATATCAGTCCTTGGCACAGCAAGGGTTAAGCAACGTTCTATATAATAAATAAAAGAGGTACAAGATAAATTATATTATATAATTAAAATAGTGATTTTAAGTCTGAAAAAACAGGTCTAACCAGCAGCCAGTGTGAGGAAGCCTTATGTACATCCCAAAGGCCTCCCTAAATAGGTATGACTTCAGACTGGCTTCAGCTGCATAAAATTCCAGCATCAATCTATTTACAAACCTACAAAAATAGCTAGTAGAAGGCCTATTGGTCTATCTAGTCTTCTCTATTTGTTGACCCCCTTATCAGCAACTACTTTGGGCTCTGGCCCCCTACCCCAGCAACTTCAACCCCCTTTCTCACTTTTCCTGTCCCCTAGTGACCCTGACCCTCCCTTTCATCCAGTCACACCCCCTCTTGAATCCTTCCATTACCAGGGAAACAACCTCCTTTAGGAGTGTGTTCCACCCCGTACCACTCATGCCATGAAGAAATGTCCACTGACCTCCTTCTTGAATCGTATCCCTGCCAGCTTACAGCAGTGCCCCCTTGTGATCTTGGTTCCACTAAGGCAAAAGGTATTCAGCTTGTTGATACCTTTTAGGTGCTTCAGAGTTTCCATGTCTGCCGTCTCCCTCCACTCTCTGACTTACATGCTGAAGTAATTTAGCCTGTACTCATATGCCTTGCCCTGCTGTCCCTGGGCCATTTTTGTTATCCTCCTTTGGACTGCATTGAGCAGGTTTATATAATTTCTCAGGTAGGGTCTCTAGTATCGCTCTCCATTCTCCAGATGCAGCTGCACCAAAGATCTTTACAGTGACAATATTTAGATAAGTATATTGTTCAACTAAAATAATCATTACAAATTTATGCAACATAAATTAACCAAGACAGGCATGTACATAAATACAATGCAAATATACAGCGTCATCTACAAAATATAATAGCATTAAAAAACAGTAAAAAGCCTATATTTCTGTTGCAAATCAATTTTGTATATTACAGTGGCACATAGCTGTCAGCTTTTGGTAATTCTGATGTGTTTCATCAAAATGTAAACTGAAACCGTTGGGTTCAGACATTGTTACCTACACTCCCAGATGGCATTTTGGAGCCAGTATTCTCAAATGTTCCCAAAACGGATAGAGATAGCCATATAGTGTCTACAAAAAGATGATGCTTTCATGCTCCTTGAGAAGGAGAGAATTAAAAACAAAATACTAGCATTCATGTAAGCAGGTATCAACATTCATCAACCAGACAACAACACTGCAAAACCAGTCAAGAAGCATTAAAGTAATATAGATGGTTAAGAATAGTGTTAATATTACTTTCTAGTAGCTTAACAGGAATGGATTATATCATATTATTTTTTATTTCCTTTTGTCTTTGTATTCATTAATTTAAGCACTCTTTCTAGCAATTCTGAGACATCTTTGGCAACCATGTTTAGTGTTGGTACTATTAGCCCTTTTACCGTATCATAAGTAATTGAATAAACAAGCATTTGTCAATGTTGAATGTTGTCTCACTGGCATTGGCATTGGTAGTGCCGGAGTTAGAGACACATAATAGGAATGGCAGTGAAGCACTGAAGTGATGCCAACCCCACCCCCACCTTGTAGAGACCAACAGGCATTGGGGTGTGCTTTTGGGTCATCAGGCATAACACTCATGCCATTGTATCTCACTCTACCCTGTAGACACTGACACGTGTCGTGGTGTGCTTTGGGGTCTTTGAGCATTATACTTACCCCATTCCATAAGCAAATACACTGAGGTGGGTGCAGTATAGGAGAATGGGGTGAACTTTGTGGCCGAACAGTGCTTCCACTGGTACCAAAATCCAAAAGTCAGGGCTTGTACCTTGCAGTATAGAGGAGTTCTGAAAAACTGTTTTGGTTCCAGAAATTGAGGGGTCCGTGGCCTTGTCAAGGCATGCTGGATCCCTGAAATAAAGTAGAAAAACAGGATTTTTAAAGGCTGGAAGAGGAGGCTTTTTACATCAGAACAAAGAGAATAATAGAAGTGGGCAGGGTCAGAGAGCACAGCTCACTGTTTGGGGGTTGGGGAGGAGATACAGTGCAGGCCAGACAGCAGAAGGATTTACACAGTCAAGGCTCACAATTCACTTCTAATATCAACTCAGAACTTAAAATGACTGTAAGGTTTAAACAAATTATTAAACCCTGGCACACAAATTCAACTAGAGAGACAGAGGGAGAAACAGTAGTTAGAGATGTGTTCAGCAAAAATCAGCTTCCACTGGTACCAAAATCCAAAAGTCAGGGCTAGTACCTTGCAGTATAGAGGATTTCTGAAAAACTGTTTAGGTTCCAGAAATTGAGGGGTCCGTGGCCTGGTGAAGGCATGCTGGATCCCTTGCAGTATAGAGGTTTTCTGAAAAACTGTTTAGGTTCCAGAAATTGAGGGGTCCGTGGCCTGGTGAAGGCATGCTGGATCCCTTGCAGTATAGAGGTTTTCTGAAAAACTGTTTAGGTTCCAGAAATTGAGGGGTCTGTGGCCTGGTCAAGGCACGCTGGATCCCTTGCAGTATAGAGGATTTCTGAAAAACTGTTTAGGTTCCAGAAATTGAGGGGTCTGTGGCCTGGTCATGTCACGCTGGATCCCTTGCAGTACAGAGGATTTCTGAAAAACTGTTTAGGTTCCAGAAATTGAGGGGTCCATGGCCTGGCTGCAGGGGTGGGGTGGGGGTGAAATGGCATGAGTATAACAGCCGATGATCCCAAGTCACACCCCTGACACCTGTCAGTTTCTACAGGGTGGGGTGTTACAGTTGGAAACCCTAACACCATAGGTGTGTGTCAGTATTTTCACTCCAAATTTTCAACATGGGCTGTTTGTGAGCCCACCTCATGAAAAGCAGCACTATCAGTTTACTAGCTGAAAGGTGGTTTTGCACAGCGGCTATGCCATTTGGCGACACAGGGATGAAAACACATTTTGGGCAGGATGTGGAAAATGACATTTGTATTGTTCATGAGGAGGCATAAAAAAATGGCAACATTGAAAATCTGGAGTGAAAATATAAAAATTGGTGAAGTCATGAGCATGCATAGAAACTGCGCAACACACATCCGTAACGCAATTAAGTTTGGGAGTTTGTTAGCTACATTTTCCACATAGACATTTTGGGACCTCCCCTCATGAACAGTGGGGCTGTGATTTTGTTAATTAGTCCCAAAAGTTGATTTCCCACAGCGACCACACCATTGTGTGCCACAGGTGTGGAAACACATTTTGGGCAGGCTGTGAAAAATGACAGCTGTACTGTTGATAAGGAGGTGTGAAAAAATGCCAGTGTTGAAAATCAGTCATTTTATGGACTTTCAGCACCAAATTTTCAACATAGGCATTTTAGGACTTCTGCTCATGAACAGTGTCACCTTCATTTTCTCAAATAGTCCTGAAAACTGATTTCACACAGTGACTGCGCTATTCTGCGCCGGATGTGCGAAAACACATTTTGGCCAGGACATGTAAAATGACAGCTGTACTGTTCATCAGGAGGTGTGGAAAAATGCTAATTTTGAAAATCTGGAGTGAAAATATTACAAATTCACGAAGTTACAAGCGTGCGTAGAAACAGCGCAATGCACGCTCATAAAACAACAATTTTTGGGATTATTTTCACCAAATTTGCAACATAGGCTTTTTGAGATACCCCCTCATGAACAGTGGCACTGCTATTTCATTACTCAGTCCCGGAAGGTGATTCCGCGCAGTGACTGCGAAATCACCTCTCAGGACCAAATAATACCATGACAGTCACTGAATTCATGAGGAGGGGTCCCAATAACCCCATGTTGAAAATCTGGTGCAAAAATTCCAAAAAATGGCCGAGATATGCACCAAAGTTGAAAAAAACTCTTTATGCCATTATATAGCTTACCGGCATTTCTTCAGTTCGTGGTCAGCTTTGAAGAGTGCAGACGTGTATCCGGCCCACTGAAGATCGTTGCACCAGACTCTGGAGGTAAGTATGGGGTGAGGGTGTTTGAGGGAGGCAGGGTGCGCAGAGGGTGGCGCGGGTTGTGGGGGGAGAGAGACATGAGGACCTTTTCTTCTCTCACAGTGATAAAAATAAAAAAAAAAAGACATCACTGGGCTTTTTTCTTTTCAGAGAGTTGGCATACTGGGTGGGCTCCCAGCATGCCACCTAAGTGTTTTGGGGGATGCTGTAGCCGACGAGGATTGGGCACCCATGTCAACACACAACAAAAGCAGAGGCAAAAGAGCCGAATGGGTTTGGTCACCCCCCTCGGCACATAACAAATTGGGGGGAGTCCATGATGCCGACGGGGAGTGGGCTCCCCCGTCGGCACATACATTGGGTTAGGGCATGCCGACAGGGGGATTGGGCACCCCCAAAATCGGAATTATGGCAGGCAGTGTGCCTCCATGTTTAATTTATTTTTTGAACAGGACAAAGCATGTCAGGAGGTACCACTCGTATGGCGAGCTTTGCTCACATTACAGGACCTTTCTTTAGATAATAATTATACATTATGAATTCATGGTGTGGCACTGACATGCAGGCTTATTGGGGAATTAGGGACGCACCTACTGATCCGTGCCTTGCATTCACCCAACAGTGACTGTGCCTTCAAATCTGCTACTACCGCAATATGTTGGCTGTGCATGTGTGAGCCAACATAAAAAGTATTGACATCAAGAAGTAACCATTTACAGTAGCTCTGATATTGGCATATACTGAACAGTAAACTACTACGTGTATTAGATCTTCTATCTTTCCAGAATGACAGTCGCAAAGGAGATCATTTGTGATGTTCTCCGGTGTACCCTTTGAATAACTAGCTTTAAGGTTTTTAGAAAGGTAGATTTCTAGGAGACATATGATAAAAGATTTTCCATATACTGTATATGTTTCTAAAAAATAGAAGTAAAATTCCATTCTGTGTCTCTCGTTATTTAAAGTATACCAAGGGCAGAGTTTAGTGATCTATGTCTTTTAGCTCTTCTTCTGCTGTGAGCAACTTTAATCTTACTTTTATTAAGGCAATATATGTTGGACTAACTTTAATCTCTTTTTCCCAGTGTTTCCAGACATGTGCCAGAGAAATCTCTTTAAGAATTTGCTTAACTTCTATTAGCCAAGGAATCTCTTGGCATGAATTGACCAAGTATATTTTTCATCTGTAGAAACATAAAATTTGATTGAACTTAATGACCACTTGGCCCACCATGTCTGTCCATTCTTTTCCCTACCTATTCTCTCACCACAGACCTACAGTACTTGATCTCTGGTCCCCCCCCCTTTCTTCCCGCTAAGATTCCTATGTGCCTATCCCATGCATGTTTGAAGCCCACCACTGTTTTCCCCATATCACCTCTGCTGAAAGACTGTTCTAGGCATCCACCACTCTACAGTGAAGAAATACTTCCTCACATCCCTCATGAAAGTACCGCCTTCCAGATTTACTGCATGTCCCCTTGTTCTCATGCATCTTTTCCTGTGAAAAATACTCTCCACCTGTACCTTATTTACCTCTACAACATATTTATAGATCTCTATTATATGCCCCCTCATTCTTCTTTCTTCTAGATGTATTATTGAAGCCTTTCTGTCTCTCCTTGTGTGGTTTCTGATGCAGACCCTGCACCATTTTAGTTGCTTTCATCTGGATTGCCACCACTTTGTCTATGTCCCTCCTGAGATATGATCTCCAGACCTAGACCCAGTACTCCAGGTGGGGTCTCAACAGTGATCTATGCAGTGGCAACACCACCTCCCTCCTTCTGCTGGTGATATCCGTCCCTATGAACCCCAATACTCACTGGTCCTACCTACTGCCTTGCCACCTTGTTATCATCAGATATGATTATTCCCAGATCCCTTTCTTGTTTGGTGACTGTTAGTACCTCTTCTCCCATATTGTACTCCACCCTTGTGTTTCTTTGCCCTAAGTGCATGGTTTTGCACTTTTTTGCCTTGAAACTCAGCTGCTATGCCCTTGACCATTGCTCAAGTTTTCTCAGGTGTGTGCACATTCCATGTCCACCTTATTGCAGATTTGGGTGTCATCTCCAAAGTGATAGCCCTTCCTGTCCAGCTCATTTGCAATATCACTTAAAAAGACATTAAAAAGAAGACCGGTCCTAGTACTGAGCCCTGTGGCACCCTGCTGGTCACCATCCCTTCCCCAGAGTGAACTCTTTTTATCACCACCCTCTGGCAACAATCCCTTAACCCATTTGTTACCCTGTAAACCACCTTAGACTACCCATAAGCTGCCTAGTTTCCTTATGAGCCTCCTATGTGGAATGGGGTACATCATAGAATATTAGGGGAACTATGAGAGGTGCTGGCAGCACCACTAGCAACCCTGTTCAATGAATCACTGAATACAAGAGTGGTTCCAGAGGACTGGAGGAGGGCAGATGTAGTCCCTTTTCACAAAAGGGAGAGTAGGGAAGAGGCTAGAAACCATAGACCAGCCAGCCTCACCTCAATAGTGAGAAAAATTATGGAATCATTACTTAAAGACAGGATTGTGGAATACCTTGTATCCAGAAGAGCATAGGATTTGAGACAGCATAAATCCACAGCAGGAAGGTCATGTCAAACAAATCTAATTGATTTCTTTGACTGGGTGATGAGGGAAGTGGATCAGGAGGGAGCGGTGGCTGTGGCCTACCTGGATTTCAGTAAGGCCTTCAATTCCGATCCTCAAAGAATACTTGTGAATAAGCTGGGCAGCCTGGGAGTAGGTCAAAAGGTGGTAAACTGGGTTAGGTTCTGGTTGAGTGATAGAAGACAGAGGGGGGCAGTAAATGGAGCTCAATCTGAATAAAGGATGGTGCCCAGTAAGGTGCCACAAGGGTCAGTTCTGGGGCCAGTCCTGTTTAATGTCTTCATAAGTGACATTGCAGATCGGCTGGGGAGAAGGTGTGCCTCTTTGCAGATGACACTAAGCTTTGCAACAAGGTGAACACTACGGGAAGGGTGGAAAAAATGAGGAGGGATCTAGGTAAACTATTCCAGAGTGTTTCAGCTGAGATTCAATGCAAAAAAGTGCAAAATCATGTATTTGGGGTACATGAACCCAGGGGAGGATTACATGATGGGGGGGGGATACTGACATTCACCAAACAGGAAAGGTATTTGGGGGGTAATCATATTTGATGATCTAAAAGTGGCCAAACAACATGGCAAGGCTGTGGGGAGAGCCAGTGGAATGCTGGGGTGCATAGGCAGAGGCATCACCAGCAGAAGAAAAGAGATGGTGATAACACTGTACAGATCATTGGTGAGGCCTCATTTGGAGTACTGTGTTCAGTTCTGGAGGGCTGCATCTCCATAAGGAGATAGGATAAAGGCAGTTCAAACAAGGGCAATAAAGATGGCGAAGGTCCTGCACCAAAACTCATATGAGGAGAGACTGGGACACCTCGATATGTACTGCATACTTGGGAGGATAGAAGAGACAGGGGAGATATGATAGAAACCTACAAATATCTAAAGGACATAAATAGGGTACCGGAGGGTAGCATCTTTCAGAAAAGGTGATGTTCCGAAATGAAGGGGCATGACATGAGGTTGGAAGAGGGTAGACTAAGGGGTAATGTAAGGAAGTATTTCTTCATAGAAAGAGTGGTGAATGCCTGGAATAGACTCCCAGTGGAGGTGGTGGAGACAAACATAGTGGAGGAATTCAAAAAAGCATGGGACAGGTGTGGCAACCCTAGCAATAGGATCAAGAAGGTAAAGCCGGAAATGAAGTAGGGTTTGTAGCTTTTGCTGTAGGTGGGAAAATGGGCAGACTGGATGGGCCTAGTGGCCTAATTAAGCACTGTTTCTTATGTTTCACTAGTTACCACTAACTTCATCAGAGATCTCGTAATGTAAGAAGCAGTGTCTAACTGCACTGCTATCCTGTATTGCACTGTCTGATGCCGAATGGATTAATTAAAGATAACTTCAGCAGCTTCTGTTGTTGAGTCATTTTCTACAGTCTCTAGCAGGGGTGAGTGCACTGTTCCTTTGGTTTACACAGATTGCTTTGCAACAGCTGCACCACCACCCCTGTGATCACTGCTACCCCAGCACTGTGCTGGAGGTCTGTAGATCATGCCAATATGAATAGTGGCTCAGTTTCCTGTCTTCAGGGTGACCCACAGTACCTCCAAGCCCGCCACTCCACCCTGGATTCCACATGACTCTGTCATTTTGATTCCCTCCCTCCCTTACATATAGCACCACCACTCCTCCCTTCCTTCCCACCGTATCTTTCTTGAACTGAGTATAGCCTGAAATAGCTATGTCCCAGTAGTGGTTTCCTATGCACCATAACTCACTAATGGTTATGATATCCAGATCTGCCTCTGCCGTGATGGCCTCTCTGTCCAGAGGTTTATTTCCTAGACTTCTTGCATTTGCACACATGGTCTTCCACATTTTATTACAATGCTGCTTGCTACCCTGCTTGTTTCCTTTTTTGCCTTGCCTCCTTATCCTCTCTTTTTTTACAGCTTGTATTCCTGTGCCATTTCATTTCAACCATACTGCTTTTTATTTTGCACCCTTGTGGATTTAACTCACCTTGAGTCTTCCCATCTCTCTGCTTCAATCTGTAGGGGTGGGGCATCTTGCTCCTTCCTGATTTCTTACCCCCCCAAGCTAGTTTAAATGTTCACTAAAGAAACATTTTAGCCATCCACTGAGGACTGTGATTCCCTTCTCAGACAGATGCAGGCCATAACTACTGTACAGGGCCCTTATCCCTCCAGGTTAGTCTTCAGTATTCAATGTAGCCGGACCTGTTCTCTCTACATCATTCCTTCAGCCACAAGCTGAAGCTCCTGGCATGGAGATACCTATCATCCTCCTGGCATAGAAAGGCAGTCCCTCAGCAAAAGCCACTGAGCGCATTATGTGTCTAAGACCCCTCCCCAGCTCCTTAAAATCCCCCGCCATAATCCCAGCCCCATCTCTAGCCAGGTAATTTGTCCCCAGGTGAACAATGATATCCAGATCCCCCGCCTGCCTTTCCACCCTGGCATCCTTAGGATCTACTTTCCATCCCTCCAAGTTGAGGCACCAGGTAGGCGCCTTACCTCCCTTATTCCCTCTCTTCTTGTTCCAAAATCTACCCCCTAATGATCAAGTCCCCCACAAGAGGTTGCTCCCTCCTCTGCTGGGATCCTTTACCACCCACAATAGGACCTCCTCTAGGGAGGGCCCTTACATTCTACCTGGCCACTGCCATTGGTGCCTTCTCCTGGCAGTCCATTCCAAGCATTTTTTGGCCAATTTACCTTCTGGTTGATTAAAGGTGATAGGAAACAGTATTTTACACCTTTAGACAAGGGTGTAGGCAGGAATACTCCAAGCACTCCATGGTGTGCAATTTTATTTAAGGAGGGTAGCAAATAGGCTCTGAACTGCTTCCCTTTCCCATGAAAACTAACAAAGAAAATACTGAACCTTTCTGTAATTTTGTTCATAGGAGTCGAAACTAGAAGGACTGGTCACTAATACTCTCTTTGCATCCCAAGGACAATACAACTTCTCAGGCTCTGGGCTGGTATGTGGGTGTCTTAGGGAACAATGCATGACATTTGTATTTACCCATGCATGGCAACAACCACTGTCATGAGATACAAAAGTTGTATTTATTGTGCCAAATGACGCAACAAACACGGTCCTGGTGTACATTTGCATATTGTCTGGCTACACGCGGGGGGGGGGGTTGATCACCCTAACAAGGGGGTGGGGTAGCAGTGACACCACTTGGTGTGCAGGTCTGAAATCCATGGCTACACGCCTGCCTTTAGATGCCCTCCTATTGCCCTTCTAGTGTCCATACAATACTGTGATATGTTCTTGAACTTTGTTGACAAACTGATAATCAAATTTTGTTGCCCTTGTAACTACATTGAGTCCCTGTCCCCTCAGCAGTCGCAGCTCTCTTTCCATACTGTCTGAATATTCTATGACATCAGTGACATCTTTTCTAGGCTATTCAGATGCATGGCATGGAATGGTGTTATCAATGTCATGGAATGTCTCAGAAATACAAAAAGAAAGATCAGTAAGCAGTGGGAAGAGCGGAGCTCTATGTAGATCTGAGGGCACCCCAAAGTTACTTTTTTTTGTTCATCACAAATTGATCAAAACTATTCAAAATATATAACTGGCATGAAATGGAAGATTAGAGGCAGTAAAATATATATGAATCATTTCCTATTTCCTTTAAGACTCTATTCTACTTTCGTTGTTATAGCAAAGGTGCTTATGTTTGATCTGCCTAATTCTGCTGTAGCTATTTCAGAGGGTATATAATCATGAATTTGTAATATAGTTTGATATAATTGTGAAAATGGTTGCTCAATCTTTCGGTAGTTTCCCAAATATTTTAGACCTGCACAATGCAATGCTATCCATTTTTATTTCTGCTGATTTTAATATGGATAGTATCGTATACCATAAAGAGTGAATTACATTGTAATATATGGATAAGCCATAATAATACTATTGTAACCCATACAAAAAAGTTCCTGTAATCCTACTGCCTCAAACTTGATAATGCCATCGTTGATGACTGATAATACAATCATTCAGAGCCCATAATACTATCTTTTGAAGCTCTGAACGATAGTATTATCAGAAAAGTAGAACAATATAAATGGAGGACTCCCTCACACACTAACCTGGTTGCCTTGCTGCCAAGTGTCATTCATACACACGCAATGTTATGTTTCTCAAACCAGCAGTGTGATTGGCCACTTTGCCTCTGTGGGTGCAAGCAAGCAAGTCTTTATTTATATAGCGCCTTTCAATATCAAGGCGCTGTACAGAATATAAAACCATGAATATACAGGCAGACAGCAATATAAATTTAAAATCTAAAATCAGTCTGGGAAAGCCAGTGAAAATAAATAAGTTTTTAACAGAGATTTAAAACTACTGATGATCATGCATTCTCTTAACCGATGAGGTAGAGAATTCCACAGGGTTGGTGCTACAAATGAAAAGGCACAAGCTCCAGATGTTTTAAGATGAACCCTGGGAATCTCTAGCAATCCCTCATCGGCGGATCAGAGGGGGCGATTGGGGGAGTAGGGAGTCAGGAGATCTTTCAGGTAGTCGGGTCCCTGTTCATGTAGGGCTTTAAAGGTAAGCAAGCCTACCTTATTGGTGATCCTCCACTGAACTGGCAGCCAGTGCAGTCCGCACAGCACAGGTGTGATGTGACTGGACCTAGAGGTACCAGTCAGCAGCCTGGCCGCAGCATTCTGCACCAGCTGCAAGTGGTGGATATCAACCCCAGATAACCCTAGATAGAGGGCATTGCAGTAGTCAAGAAGGGTAGTAATGAACGCATGGACCAATGTTGGAGGGTCGCCCGGCTGAACCAGGTGTTTCACCCAGATGATATTCCTCAGATGGTAAAATGAGGATTTAACCACAGCTGACACCTGAGATTTCATGGTCAAGCCGTCATCAAAGATAATGTCCAGGTTCCACACCAATCTGAGGCAGTGAGCTGGACACTGTCAAGCCAAAGGCCCAACATGTGCCCAGCCACTAAACCTGCCCCTGGGTGACCCGGGTCCACAATCAACACCTCAGTCTTATCAGGATTCAGTCTCAGCCAACTGGAACTCATCCAGTCTTTGATTTCGGAGAGGCAACAATTTAGCACAGAGATCGCATCAACCTGTCCAGGCACAAACGACATATATAGCTGAGTGTCATCTGCATAGCATTGAAAACTCAAGCTGTATCACCTGATGATATCTCCCAATGGCAGCATATACACTGAAAACAACATGGGCACCAAAATGGGGTCCTGCAGCACCCCACAGGACAGGGGTAGGGCATCAGAGGAATAGATTCCAGTGACCACCCTCTGAACCCTGCCCACAAGGAACGATCAAAACCATTCGAGGACTGTACCCGACAGTCCACAAAGAAACTGCAGGGTCTCCAAAAGCACCCCATGGTCCACAGTGTCAAAGGCTGCTGAGAGATAAAGAAGGACCAAGATGGTACTAGCCTTTCGATCGCTCATCATTAGGAGATCATTTAGTACCTGAACAAGGGCAGTCTTTGTGCTATGCCTCTTCCTGAAACCAGACTGAAGGGCTTCATAGACATTGTGAGTTACAAGGTGATCATCCAGTTGCAGCGCAACCACCTTCTCAATAACCTTCCCCACAAAGGGACGGTTAGAGACAGGTCGGTAGATAGCTGGATCGTTGGGACTCCAAGGAGGATTTTTTAAGGAGTGGTTGAATGACCGCCTCCTTTAGGGGGTTTGGAAAGACACCCCTCTCCAAGGATCTCCATACAATTTCAGCTAGGATCGGGCAGATAACATCTACACACCCCACTAAAAGGTAGGTAGGGCCCGGATCCAAAGTACAACAGGTTGTGCACAGAGTCTGGACAATCTTCACAGTGTCCATGAATTCCAGTCGGCTGAAATCCGTCCAGACAGACTGGGTGCTCACCACCACCCATCGACCTCTGCAACCCCTCATAGAAAGAGTCAGGCCGATTCCAGATCTGATGCTGCCAACCTTATCTGCGAAGAACTGAACTAGCTCATCACACTTAATTTTTGAAAAAGCTTTTCTGGATTGCAGACAGATGGGATTGCACAATCTGTCATGGTTCGGAAAAGTTGAGCTGGTCGATTCTTCACAGCAGAAATCTCCCTGGACAGGAACTCTGCCTTCTTACGGATGATTTCTAATTGATAGCCCTTATAATGTTGTATTAATCTAAGTCTGTCAGATCCAGGCTAGACTTCCACCATGCTCTTTCCAGCCTTCAGCCAACAAGCCTCTACTCCTTCAAGGACCCATCATACCAAGAGGACCTTGGGCGAAGAGTGAATGGTAGAACTCGAACAGGAGCAATCAAATCCAGGGCATCTCCCACTGCCTTATTATAGGCTAGTACGAGATCCCCTGGACTTGTACATTCACCCAGCAATCCCGATAGGTCCAGGGCTTCTGATTGGCCATCTGGGGTAACTCCTCTTAAAGGACGGTACCGGACCATCTCCGAAGGGGTAGGTCTATTGGGGGGAGCCCCAAAACTGAACCCTATGGTGTGATGGTCAGACCAACTGACTGGTTCCACCCCCAAGTCAGAGATCTCCATCCCCCGGAGAAAGAGCAGATCCAACGAGTGACCCCCTATATGGGTAGAGGAGGTAATCACCTGTGTAAGGCCCAGCATTGTCAATAAATGGAGGATATTTTGACCAAATTGCACAAGTTCATCATCGACCCATGCATTGAAAGTCCCCCAGAATTATCCATCTGGGAGACTCCAATACTGTGTCAACAATGAAGTCCGCAATCTCCTGCAAGAATAAACCCCCATCGCCTGGTGGAGGGTAAATGAGGAGTATCCTGCAACCTACACCCTCTCCCATGATACACTCAAAGGATCTGGTGGTCCCCACTGGAACATTCACAAGGCCTAGGTCGGTCTTAAAAAAGAAGGGTACACTCCACCCCTATGATCCAACCTTGGGCGGTGAATCACTGAGAACCCAGCTGGAACTGCAGAAGCCAATACTGGGCCTGCATTTTCATACAGCCAGGTCTCGATGATCCATGCCAGATCCACCATTTCAACAAGATTGGCTATAATAGCAGTCTTGTTTTTGATGGACCTGGCATTGTATAACACCGCCCGGGTTGGATGAGATGCTGAGGAATAACTCGATTCCTGACCAGCATTAATTGCTGAGCCCTTGGGTATGGGGACAAGAAAGGGATTACCCCTGTCCTGGCACCATTTTGCCCTAGGGCATCGCCTGGTCCCCACCACCCCAATACATCCTCCCCCTTTTCATTCCCCCACCATGCCCAGTTCTCACCCCTTTCTTGCACCTTCTAGAAATCCCGAAGGATTGACAACATTTGTAAGTATCCGCTGACAAATAAGGGCAGTCAAAAGGGTGCAATTCCCTGAGCCTGGTGGGGGAATACTGCCTGACCATCTTTTGGCCTCCCTGGCACATTCTTAAAACACCCAACAACTTAATCTCAACCAAATCAAATAACAGTCAATTCCAAATTATAATTAAAATAACAAACCAAAAATAAAAATATACTATCCAAAGACTACATAAAACTCAAAATACATATTCAACAAAACAATACTCTAACCCCCCCCCAATAACATGCAATAAAACAATTATTTAGAATAGGTACAGTGTTATAGTCATTATGTCCAAAGCAGTGGATTGGATTAAGCAAGAGGCCAAACATAAAAATGAATTCTTGAAACTGCAACTAATAATACAATACCAGATATAAATCAAAAACAGAGGAGAGATCAAGTTTTTCCAGTCCCCAATGGACCTCTCACCACCAGAGGAGACAGAAAGCCCACAGGAACTCTTACTTCCTGGGTCAAACAGCTGTTCATGTCTGGGTGATTTCTCCAGCCCCCAATGGACCTCTCACCTCCAGAGGAGCCCGAAAGCCCCCAGGAACTCTCACTTCCTGGGTCGAACAGATGTTAATGTCTGGGTGATTTCTCCAGACCCCAGACCACCCTCACTGAAGTGGGGACGTAATTGAGGATGAAGGGTCCCAAGAAAGTCCTCTTCTGCAATTGATGAACTCTGGAGTAGGAGCAGGGCTCTGACAAGTCTAATCGGGAGGATGAACCACAGAATCTATGGCTGCTACTACGGGTCCCCACCTGGGTCCACCAACTAGTAGGCTCCATGGAGAATCTAGGGGCTACTAGCCCAAACCCACCAGCTACCTAGTAAGTTGAGACCAGGGCCCCCATGCAGCCGCACACCCACTGACACACCCCACCCCAAGGATCAGGACAATCAGCTCACTGCACCAAATTAAACCAGTTCTCATACACCACCAATCTGACAGCATGGGTCATATACTGCAAATATTTTAAAAAAGTCTGCTATAAATAATCCAATATCTTCTCTTGATATGCCCACAAGTCTCCTTTGCTGTAACTACAAGGCAGTCCCAATAGTCTTCCCAGTACCGCTCTCAAAATTTGGCATCCCCAACTAGCAGTTCTACCCATGAAGCAATAACAGAGTTCCAGACTCACACCTTGAATCTTCAAAGGATATTGTCCCAGTAAAAAGCCATGTGATTCCAGCTGCTATTCCAGCTGAGCTGTTAGGAGAAAAAGCCTAAAGCCAAAAAGCAATCCCCCACAGGCAAAACAGTCTGCAGATAAACGTCAACAGTCCATGTAATCTATAACATAGATTTCGAGTTCAGTAGTCCACAGGCTTCTAGGGCACATACTCTCCAACAATTACTACAATGGAAGAAGAGTACCGCACCGACACTAAAAACCAGCAAACTGACAAAAATGCAGTAACAGTTGGCAACCCACCAAACTGTGCAAATGAATCTGTGGGTAAAAAGATTTTGGAGTTACGAGAACGCTGAGCATGAAATGTGGTAAAAATTTGCTAGATTAACAAAGCAGGGCTGCAGAGGAAAACCACAGGAACACCAAATACTAGAAGCAAAGAAGCGCGCTAATTAATTCTTCCTTAGTGTTCCTCCAATTACAAGCATCAAAGAAAGACGAACAAGTAAAAAACAGGTGAACACCACTAAGAACAGCAAGAATTAACTAGTATAAAATTAAAAACTAAATGTGACAAGACTCAAGTCTCAGGCAGCTCACACACCACCACCATATTGGAGTGCGTGGGTGGGCTGAACACTATTCAAAACATGGTGGCTGTCTCTTGCTTAATGAAAGGAATTTCCCTGGTATCCTAAAGTTGGCATTTTGTTTTTAATTTTAAATTTAAAAACAGTGTCTGGTTGATCCTGCTTTCAGTCAGCTCTCCAGGCAACAGGTAAATGGCACGAGTGAGGGTTCACTGTTGTCAGAAACCAATTGCTGACAAAGTGTTCACTAAAGTGGTGGGGATGGGTGCCAATTGTCAACCCGAAGATTTTTGTAAGTGCTTCTGGCACGAGTCAGTGTTACCGTTGTCGGGTGCCCATTGTTGAGTGAGTGTTCACTGTAGTTGGATGCCCATTCTGAAGCCGAGTGGGTTTTTTTAAAACTCAGATCCATATATAACAAAAAATAATAAATAAGAGATGGTGTATGACAATGGAGAAATACCATCTTGAGGATCTGGGGCATGGGAAACTCTCAATGGTATTACTCCCTTGTAATACACCATCTCCTATCTAGTATTCTATTTTTAATAGCCCAGCTTTAATCTGCATTAATTTCTGTGTGGTATTATTTGCTTGCAAAGACCATTTGTTATTATCTCTAAAATGTAGACCCAAATAACAGTAACTGTTTACGATGCCTAGGGATTTATTATCCAGTTTCCAAGTATGTTTTTTATTCCTAAGCCCAAAAACTAACACCTTACCTTTTGCTATATTAATAGTTAATTTTGATTCACTACATAAGAAACGTATTCTCTCCAATTTTCTTTTCAGACAAATAGGTGATGTTGAAATCATGACCATATTATCAGCCTGTAGCATACAAGGAACTTTGAATCCTTTATCAACGGGGAAAAGACTGTCTATTGATTCTGGTCTAAATGGAAGATCATTTATTAACAGTTGAAAAAGTGGGTGCCAAAAGGCACATCTGCATCACACCTATATTGGGCCTAAATGGAGGAATTACATTTCCTTTTAAATAATGTCTAATCACTGTCCAAGTTTTTGAATAAAGATTGATTATTATTCATAATACTCTGTGGTCAGTGCCTAACATACGCATTTTTCCCATATTAGTGAGTAGGAAACTCTATGAAAAGCAACTCTGAAATTAATAAATGCTACATAAAGTCCTAACCTTTTCCTTTTATAATATCTCTGTGCAAGATGGTTCAAAATAAAACATTGGTCTGTAGTCAAATATCCCCTTCCTGAATCCTGCCTAAAAAGGGTTCAGGACATTGTTTTTTTTCCACTCAATCAGTAAATCAACTTAAAATAACTCTGGTTAATATTTTTGCTATACAGTCTATAAGCTTAATGGCCTGTAGTTTGAAAGCAAATATGGATTGCCTTTTCTAAGTATCGGAATAAACACATTGGCTTTCCAGGCCTGTGGAAATTTATCACCCCCGAATATGTTTACTATACAATATTGCCAAGATATTGCTCCATCAATCCTTTTCTGTTTTGAATGCAGATGTGGGTATTTTATCTCCACCTGTTGCTTTATTTCCTTTCATCCATTCAATTGCCTCTGTAACCTCTTTTGGTGAAATATCTATCTTAATCTTTTTTTTTTCCTTTTAATAAGATAAACAAACTGACACACTCATTGCCTTCCTCTAAACTAGAAAAGATTTCCTGGTAGTACTTTATCCATTTCACTGGGGCTATATGTACAGAGGTATCCGTACTAAAGTTGTTGATCCCCTTCCCTACTAATTGTCAAAACAATTTGGATTCATTTTCCTGGACAGTTTTATACATTTTGTCCCAGTTTGCCAATTTGCATTTCTGTTTAGTTTTTTTCAAGAAGTAATTTATATTGGTTTCTTGCTTTGTTAAGATACAAGCAATTCTCTCTAGATGTGCCGTATACATTTCCATCCACTTTGCAGATTTTAAAAGTTCTGCTTTGTCAGATCTACAGGTATCATTGAACCAATCAACATTCTTTTTGGCTTAAGTCTCGGTGTACAAGAATGGGAACAGGAACTCAAAGACCTCATTTACCAGTTCCAAGATAGATTCACCAGACTCACTTTTTTTTTAATGGTCTCTGTTATCCTACCAATATGTTCAGATTGAATAACATTACTAATTCTTAACTGGAATTCCTCATTAAAATAGACCATACTTTTATTCCTAATTACAAGTTCTACAGCTTCTCTATCCTTCCATATTCTTAGCTAGGTTATGAGGGAGAAAGAACAGTTACATACTTACTGTTACAATAAATCTTTGAGAGAGTCTCTTTCATCAGGCCACACCTGTAGGACTATAGTCGTCAGGCACTAGGAACACATGGAAACTTTTTGAATGCAGTCTACCAAGGGCCGCCCACAATGACATCTTATGTTAAAGTCCTCCATATATAAATGTGGGTGGTCCCTCTCCTCAGTTTCCCACCAGAGATCATGCTCAGTGGACCTCCCTCTAGGGAAACTGGAGAGAACTGAAGTATCCAGCTACCGGGCAAGGCAGGAAAAGCAGGTAGCCCATCCTGGAGAGAGAGAGACAGGAACAAATGAGCTCTGAGTCTAAGGGTGACAGACGGTGTTATGGCATGGCCTGATGAAAGAGATTCTCTTGAATATGTACTGTTATGATAGGTACATTAATGTTCTATCTTTGAGGATATCTCATTCATCAGGCCACACCTATAGGACTAGTGTCAAGCAATACTGACCAGGAGACAGTCTGGGTGGCTGGGGGCTTCAAGCCTAGGAAAGAAGGCCTTGAAGCATGGCTAGGCCAAAGCTTGCCCTTCTTTGAGAAGCAATGTCCAGAATGTAGTGCCTAGTGAAAGTGTGGACAGTTCTCCAAGTTGAGGCAGCACACATTTCTGCAGCTGACTCATTCCTGAAACAGGCAACTGAAGTGGTCATGTTTCTTGATGAATGGACACAAACAACTCTAGAAAGTTCCTTACTGTGCTTCCTGTAATAGAAGGTAATACAGCTGGCCAACCATTTGGTCAAACACTGTTTTGAAACTAGAACGCCCTCTTTCCCAGGGGTGAAGGAAACAAAAAGTTGCGAGGACTTCCTGCAGTCCTTCATACAGTGAACATAATACCTGAGTATTCTATGTACATCTAAAGTGTGGAGCAATGCTTCCCCTGGATTGGCATGCTCAGGGAAAATTAACAGGCAGGTGGATGGTTTGATTTGGGGTACACTATGATATCATCTTTGGCAAAAACTTGGGACTGGTACATAAAGCCTCATGTCTTTGTGGAAAATCAAATAAGGAGGCAGACAAATAGGAGCCTGAAGCTTGAAAATGCTTCTGGCAGGAGTAATAGCAACAAAAATAATGCTTTCTAAGACAAAAATCATAGCTTGCAAGTCACAACTGGCTCAAAAGGAGTCAATGTAAGTTTCTCCAGAACAAAATTCAGGTCCCAAGCAGGGACTGGATTATAGAAGGGAGGTTTCAAGTGAAGAATGCCTCTAAAGAATATATGGAAAGCCTGCCCAGTGACGCAGAGGATTGAGGTGTTGGACACCACACCTTGCGCCATGCCGGTGACCCAGGTTTGGGAACGACCTCAGGCTGTCGGGGTGCCAGCATGGGGGAGGGAGGGCAGAGAAGGATTGAACATGCCAATGGGCAACTCTCATCTCCTGATGGTGGTGAGGGTGGGTTGGCACACCTCGTTGTTCCACTCCCACTGGGTGGGGGTCTGGTGGATAGCGTAGGAAGGGAAGGGGTGGCAAAAATTTACGGGAGGGTGGAAGGAGCTAAGCTGGTGCCATGGGGTGCATGCATGGTTGCCTCCACACACTTGCACAGTCGTGTGCCAGGGCCTCGGACGGGGCCAAGGGGAGAAACCTGTAAAATACCTATGTGTCCTGATTGCCAAGCTGGTGGGAGGTGACGGAGAACAAACAGCTCAATTAAAAAAAAAAGAGAACGTATGAGAGACTTCCAGCTGTGCCACCATATGGCTGTCAGTAGGAACATGGAAAGCTGAAATGGCAGCCAAGTGCACTGTCATGGAGGAGTATTTCAGACCAGCATCTGACAGGGACAGCAAGTACTCCAGAATCTGATTCACTGGGCAAGTGAAGGGATCCAAGTGTTGGGAAGCAACCCACAGAACAAACTGCTTCCACTTCAGAGAATAAGTGGCCCTGGTGGAGGGTTTTCTAGTAGTCCCTGGATATCAGCCACCTTTTGAGACACCCCAAATCTAGCAATGGCTATGTCTTCAGGAGTCATGCATGAAGATGGAGTGACTTGAGGTCTGGATGGATGAGGTTGTCAAGCTCATGTGATAGCAGGCCTTTGTACAGGGGCAGAGGTGCTGGGAGTTCCACAACCAGATCTGATGAGGCCAGAAGGGAGCAACGAGGATCTGA
Organism: Neoceratodus forsteri; assembly: GCA_016271365.2. NCBI lineage: Eukaryota > Metazoa > Chordata > Ceratodontiformes > Ceratodontidae > Neoceratodus > Neoceratodus forsteri. The sequence goes on from CM028131.1 coordinate 829,079,438, forward strand.
GTAGCTCCCTTCATCTGGAGCTTGATCAAAATTCTCTGAATTAGAGGGAAGGTAGAGAAGGCATAGGGGAACCTCCCTTTCCAAGAGATGGACAACACATCTCGCTAGAAAATTCCAGGCCTTGGAGTGACAGAGCAGAAAAACGGTGGGTTTGCATTGAGTGGGTACGCAAAAAAGTCCAACTCTAGATGACCCCACCTTTCAAACAATGTCTTCTTCTACTGTGGTCAGCAGCTCCCACTCACTGCTTAGCATGTCTGCCAGGACATTTTTGACACCTGAGACATGGAATTCAGACAGTTCTAGATCATGGTCTAGAGCCCAGTACTATACCCTCATCACTTCTCTGCAGAAGGGGTAGGAATGAGTCCCCCTTTTCCTTGTTTATGTAGTGCACTATATTGATGTAATCCATCTGCACTGGCAAAGACCCAGGGGACAGATGGTTCTGGAAGGCTTGCAGGCCATACAGGACAGCTCTCATTTCTAGCACATTGATGTGGAGGGAACTCTTACTGTGGTCCATGTATTTTGGGTCTGATGAGGCCCCAGATGTACCCTGCAGCCCATCCATGAAGCGTCTGTGATGAGGGTCTGATGAAGGGAGGAGATTAGAAAAGGAATCCCTTTGAGCAAGTTTCTGAGTTCCATCCACCAGTGGAGCACCTTCTTTACAGGAGACGTGACTAGAACCTTCTGTTCTAAATTATCAGTACATTGATCCCACTGGACTCTCAATGTCCATTGGGGGATCCTCGTGTGCAGTCTTGGCAGAGGTATCATGTCAATGGCTGCTGCCATCAGGTCCAGAAGTCTCAGGAATGTCATGGTCATGATCATGACATACCTCTTGTTGCAAAGTACCTGGGAATGTGCTATCAGGCACTCTGTCATGTCCTTTGGCAAGAAGGCTGGGCCCTCAGCAGTATTCAGTACTGACACTGTGTACTGCAGACAATGACAAGGGGTCAAGACTGACTTTAACAGATTGACCGTTATCCCTTAGGCACTGAACAGATGTCTGGTGCACGCTAGTGCGTGAGACAGTTACTCTTGAGATGGAGCTTTGAGCAACCAGTCATCTAGATAGATGGATACCTACAGTCCCTCTCCCCTGAGGGCTGCTGCCACAACTGCTAAGCATTTGATAAATACCCATGGTGTAAGCCACAGAGCAATAACTAGTAGTGCTCTCCCTGAAACAGGAACCTGAGGTACTTCCTGTGTGGGGGACAGACCTTGATATGCAGGTAAGCATCCTGCACATCCAGGGAGCATGTCCAGTTCCCTTTCTGCAGGAGGGGCATCAGACTTTACAGAGTGACCATCATGAACTTCTTGTACTGAAAATAGAAGTTCAGATCCCTCAGATCCAGAATGGGCCTTAAGTCTCATGTGGATTTGGGGACTAGGAAAAAATGAGAATAGAACCCGTTGTTTATTTGCTCCCAGGGAATTGTTTCTATGGCCCACTTGTGCAACAGTGTACATACTTCCCCTAGTAGCACTGGTATGTGATCTGGAGGAAAAGTTGAGGAGACAGGAGTAAGATCTCTAAGCAACTCCAGAAGTTCTAGAGTGTGGGCCTGCTCTATTAAGTGCAGGACCCAAGCTTCTCTTGTAATCTCTTTTCACTATTCCAAGTGGAGGGAGAAGTGACCCCCTACCACCAACTTTGGGTTTTGTACTGGAGAGTGGGGGTCTAATAAGGAATCATGCTGAAGTAGATCCAGGGGCCGCAGTCACACCTACTCCAGTGGCTTTGGAGTGGGCATGTGTGGAGGAGGTTGGGGCCAGCTAAGCTGCTTTGCTTCTACCTTGTTGCCTGGCCCCTGACCTAGATCTTGTAGTTGCCCAGTGAAAGGGCACCCTCTGCTTACTTCTCAGTTGTGTATGGTAAAGGGAATGGACTGACCTTAGAGTCCTTCTTGAGGCTTGCAGGTCAGACAGAATGTCCGGCACATCTGCCCCAAAGAGGTTTTAACCTCTGAAAGGGGCATTCAGAATGGATTGCAGGACATCACTAGCAAATCCTAAACACTCAAGCAAGGATGCCTCATTATACAGATGTCAGCGTCAGCTGCTCTGCCTGAAGAATCCAAAATGTCATATATAGACCCCACACTCAGCCCCAGAACTCACATGTGAGTTGAAATGTTATATACTTAACCTTATTTAAAATGGTCACCTTGGGCTGAGTGCATTTATTTACCCATGTCAGCCCCAATCTAGAGGGCCTTGAGCATCTCCTATTTCTGGGGACCTTCTAGAAGGGCCTGGGCTACAAATTTAGCCTTTTTCTAGAGGGTATTCTGGTATTTGACCATATGGGCCTGATAGTTTGCTATTCTAAGGCCCAGTGTGGGCAGAGGCATAATTTCGCTTTCCCATGAGGTCTAGTTTCCTCGACTATTTGGCGGGAAGAGAGAACTGAGATGTTTAGACACCTTAGATCTATCATGGGCTGACTTTATCACAACTGAATCAGCCTCAGGTTGGCCTGCAAAGAGGGGATTTCCTGAAGGGGCCTGGTATAGCTTGTCTGCTTTCCTGGGCATGGCAGGGCTCAAGTTTGGTCTGTGCCAAACGGCTAGGGTGGCATCGTCTATTGCATCCAATAGAGGAAGAATCACAAGGGGGTGAAAAATCTGGTAGGTTAGGAAACTCTACAAAGTTTATCCTAGTGATGTCTTGCTCCTCAGCATAAAATCCAATTGCAGTTTAGAGTTGCTTCATCATAGAGATGAAGGAGGGGTCTTCAGGAGGTGACCTTAGGATATACAGCACAGAGTCTTAGCTTCTGGTGGAAATGGCGGACCCAGACTTGTCAGAAGGGCTCCAATCCATATCTTCCTCCTCCTCTTCCTCCACTTGTGGAAGGAGGTCAAGGTTATATTCCTGATCATTGTCGTTGGGCCCTGGAGGCCACAAGGAAGGAAATGAAGATGTCTATGCCCTGGAGTGGGTAGGGCACTTTCAACGAAATAAATGTCAATGAGGGGGCTGGCCTGAGAGGCCCCACCATTGTTGTGTCTGGTGCAGGAGGAGGAGGTATGAGGCACTGTATTTTCTCCACATGAGGAGATCACTGTCTGCACATCAGTGGTGGCCTGCACTGCAGAGGCACCTTGAGACTTGGATGGGGAGACAGGAGCTCCGATGTCGATGGGCCATCACCAGCCATAGAAGATCTGACAGAGCTCACTGCCAGCTGACCTGGAGGGTTCTGAGGTCTGAGCAGCAGGGCTTGTGATGTGGATGGGGATGACAGCAGCCCCAAAGTCATTGGACCTTTTGCCGGCCATTGGAGGTCCAGCGGAACTAATTACCAAAACCAACCTTGTAGGATAGAAGTTCTGAGCAGCAGTAGGTGTTGCCACCAAGGTGGTTGATGATGCTGCAATGGTCAGTGTCAAGTGCAGCAGTGACCGGGAACATTCTGGAGGATTTATCCTTACTCCGCTCCCCCTCCCAGTGTTTGTGATTTCTTGAAAATTTCTCTCAGGCCTTGGAGGACTGGGGGCTCAAAGAATGAGCCGGCAACATGGTGAAGCTCCTCACCTGGAGCTCTCTCTCCATTATGGCAACCTGCTGCTCGAGTAGGAAGTTCTGCAGGGCTTTTTGATGGCATTGCAGGGTAGCTTGGTTAAACTTCAGGCAGAACTTGCAGGCCTTAACATTGTGGGCCTCTCCAAGACAACACACACAGACATCATGGTCATTGCTGGAGTAGATTTTTCCACCACACTCACAGTAACAAAACCATTTAGCAGAGTCTTTTGTCAACATACACAATGATGGCAATTACTTTAAAATAAAATGATAGCTACTAGGATGAGAAAAAGAATAAAACTTAGAAATTTCAAGGATTAAGCAGTCGACTGTAGTGGCGATGTCTCTGTGGAGTACAGCGAGTATGGTTGACGGTGGTTAAAGAACTGAGGAGGGGAAGGTGTGTGGTCCAGCCACCGAGGAAGATGACAGCATAGCTCCGCAGCTCTCACTAGACCTTAGCCCATCAGCACTTGGATGCCGCGATCCCGTGGAGTCTCCTATGTTAATCAACGGCTTAATGCACAGGTAATACCTTACTTGCTGGGCGGCGCATCCTCTCACTGGATTTCGGAGCAAATATTCTTATTTTTTGGTGCCGCTGTGACTCGAACCTATTCCGGGTCACCTAGACCTAGGCCGCACAGGCCCCACATCCTTGCACCACAGGCCTATTAGTCTACAGAACGATTGTCTCCATATCTCCTGCTCCCCTTGAGGTTGTTACGGCTCCAAGTGCCTTTGTCTACCTTGCTGGGCATAACATAGATTTCTCATGTCATCTCAAGCAACGGATGATCAACACCCGAAAATGGATCAACCAGTAAATGTCCTTGCAACATATCACAAAACTCCTGGAAACTCTCATTGCCAGAGTCGATGATATCAATCTAACTTTGGCTGGTACTACCAAAGATGTTCAACACCTACAAGACAGAATGAATGTAGCGTAGCAAAAGGCTGAAGCATGTGGAGCTCAGCAAGCCCAGATTTGGCAGCATCTCCAGCAGCACAAAGAACATCTCACAGCACTCTGGGAGAGAGTCAAGGATCATGAAAATCGCAGCCACTGCAATAACCTGTGGATTGTTGGTCTCCTGGAGGGGGCTGAAGGGTAATCAATGGAGCAATTCTTAAATGAAAAATCTTCCTTGCATGCTGGGGGACAGATGGAAAGGCCCAACTGAAATTGAGAGGGCCCACATGGTCTCTGCCCAAGTAGGCAGGCATTCCAATACAGCTAAACCAATTGTGGTCTACCTGTTGAGATATACTACCAAAGAGATAATCCTTTGGGCTGCCAGAGACTTAGGGGAACTTTCTTGGCAGGAAGCTCCACTTGCTATATACAGAGACTTTGCTCAGGAAACAGCTGCAAAGCAGAGAATATTCAGGACCATTAAAAGATTTCTTTACCAAAATGATTTCAAATTTAAATTCAAGAACCTTATTAAGTCACATGTTGTCAAGGAAGGACATGAGCTCCTTGCTGATCATCCAGGGAACATAGAATGGTGGATTGCTCAATTGCGGCCAGGCCTGCAGTGCCCTACTACAAATCCCAGGAAGCTTTGGGAGCCCCCTTCAGTGCTGCCTTTAGGTAGGAACCTTTCTTCTACATATGGTTTCCCTATATCCCATTTACAAACTGGACTGGTCCCACACCAAAATGGTCCCCCTGCAAAGCCTGCCTCTCAAGCGGCTTGCTCTAATGCTAATGCACTATCAATGGCTCTGCAGCCCTCCCTTCCTCAACGGGCATTAAACTCATCACCCAAGCCAAGACAAAGACCTAGAAGTGGCCCACAATATTTGCCTTCCAAATCTACTGCAGCTCCACCCACAAAGAATTCTAGAGACAACCTTTCTCCTGTGCTGACACAGGCTGTTACTGGAACCCAAGAGATGGACACTGAGCAGTCGACAGACTGGGCGGATCTCCCTGAAACGTCCTTAGTGGAATTAGTAGACACTGTTTCACCAGTTAGCCAGGGTCTCATTAGCTATGCAGCTGCTGTGGAGAAGACACCTCTAGATTCTGGATGTACCTATCGGGGACCCCCCAGATGGTCGAAGGCCAACCTACTGGACTCCTTGGAACTTCACTGCCTATCTAAGCCGGTATCTATAATATGTTGTGTGATGGGAGTTAATAGTCCATATACCCCCCCACATCATTATGCCTCTCCTCCCCCAGCCTATGCCATGGATTTGGCACAGTTACATCATGTACTTGATACCCCCTTCGATCATATGGAAAGTCTAAGGCTGCTTTGGCACATGCTTAAATACAGCCTCTCTCATTCATTTGGTAAAACTTCCTGAAGAAGCAAATAGGCCAAGTAGCCCCCTCCCCTCTCCTCCTATTTATCGTAAGTGCAGCAGTTAGGGCCTTGTGTCTTGCCTCTAAGCCTGGTGCATTCCCACCCTCCCTAGTGTGTTAACTTTACTTTAGTCTAGCAACCAGCAGGTAGGTATGCCCACCTCCCCTATCTCCCCCCATCCATCCCGCTCCGCATGGGTCAGGTCATCCGACCAAAGGTTAGGGCAGGTCTGGGATGAGCTGATTCTCTGTGCCATCCAGCCATCCACACCAGACCGCCCTGGGTGGAGTAATGGGGATAGCATAGCTGTAGGGTATGTGTGTGTATATATATATATATATATATATATATATATATATATATATATATATATATATATATATATATATATATATATATATATATATATATATATATATATATATATATATATATATATATATATATATATATATATATATATATATATATATATATATTATATCCTCATTTGTGTTGACTCCCAGTCTCACATCATTGTTGTTGTTGTATCTTTCTTTGACACTACTCTGTTTGGTACTGGGCTAGTTGCCCATTTTGATATTGACTTACTTTGTTCAAATACTAACTGGCTCTTTGCTTATTGTTTCTAGTACTGTAGTTACAGTCTTATCTACAAATTAGAATACGCAGATCAGATGTTACAGGTGATGCTTATATCCATTACAGCGCTAGTGCACATATTGATAGCCCTATCCTCCCTCAGGTATTTAGTGGTCCTGCAACTAGGTAGCCTTCCCGTTCCTCACTCAACTGGAAGTTCTGTAAGTACCTCCTTTTGTCTACTGTTTGGAAATATGCCTACTACTCCTGGTGTCCAGCACGGATGTCATTGGATATCCTGGAATGTGAAAGGATTAAACCATCCTATTAAATGTGCAAAAGTTTTGCAACATTTTAAATCCCTGTGGGCAGACATTGCCCTCCTTCAAGAAACTCACTTGTTAACTAAATGTACCAACTGGTTAAAAAAATTCGGGGTAGGAGAAGTACTGGCCGGCTCCTCCTCCACTAAATCCAAAGGAGTAGCCATTCTCTTTCATTGTGCCTTCCCCTGGGTGGTGAAAGAGGTCAAAAAAGATACTCAAGGTGATTGGATAGTGACAAAGCTATCTTCCCCTACAGGTGCTATCCTGTTGGGCAATGTATACGCTCCCAATGTGGAGCATGCTGATTTTTCCCTGCGATCAACCAGGCCCTCTCAGATTTACAGTCAGAGGGACCACCACTTCCGGTAATCTTGGGTGGCGATTTTATATGGTTGGGGACATATTTTTAGGCAAATCCCATCCAACCCCACATGCTAATCCCAAAGCCAGACAATCTCTCCAATGCATGTTAGAAGAATGGGTCTTAACGACGGGACTATTTCACTGGGAGGGACTTTTCGTTTTACTCTGTGCCCCATAAATCTCATAGTCAGATAGACTTCTGGCTTGCTACTGAATTAACAGCCAGATATCTTTCTGATTCTAACACTGGCTGTATTTTAATATCAGATCATGCACCCGTCTCATTGAGGTTTACCCCCCTCAGAGCATCACCCTTCTGGAACTCGTTGGCATTGCAACCCATTGTTACTTCAAGACCCAGATTTTCTCACATATCTCACACAAGCCACAAAAGATTATTTCTCCATAAATGCTGATTGTGGGGTTTCCCCGCCCACTGTCTGGGAAGCAGTCAAAGCCATGTTAAGGGGTTGCATCATTACCTTCTCAGCTGCACGGGATCGGAAACACAAGGAAACTCTGACTCAGCTCCAGGCAGACTTAGTCAAGTTGGAGCATCGCTTTAAGTCTATTCCATGAGTTACCCCAGATAATGCCCTACACCGGCAAATAGTCGGCCTTAAGTACCAAATTAATACAGTTTTGCATCAAAAAGCAGAATGGTATCTCTTGAGATCAAAGCAGACCTTCTGGGCTGGGTGCGAACGTGCAGGGAAGATACTTGTCTTTAGCCTATGAAAACAGCAGACAGCTACACGAATACATGCCCTCAGCACCTCTACGGGCTCCATAGTGACTAATCCCAATCAAATTAACATTACTATGCAGTAGTTTTTTCAAGCTCTCTATCACTCTCAGTCCTCTAATACTACTCAAGAGTTGCAAGAGCAATTTGCCAAATTCTGTCGATAAACCCCATTTCCGACTCTTACTTCTGAACAGGTGAATCATCTGGAATCCCCCGTCTCTTGTGCAGAGCTCCAATTGGCATTATCTCAGATGGCACAAGGGAAGGCCCCAGGTCCAGACGGTTTGTCTGTGGAGGTATACTAGGCCCTTGGACCAGACATTATCCAGCCATGGCAGTGTGCCTTATACTTTGCCCATACCTCTGGAACTCTCCCCCCTACTATGAAGGAGGCAATAATCTCTCTCCTTCTGAAGAGATCATCTGAACCTCTGGATTGCACCAGCTTCTGGCCAATATCTCTCCTGTCAGTTGACACAAAAATACTGTCCAAAGCAATGGCAGCTAGGCTGGTGTCTATTCTTCCCTAAATTATACACCCTTTCAAACTGGGTTCATGCGGGGAAAATCAGGGATGGATAATACCAGACTTCTAAACCTGAAGTGGTATGCCTCCAAATCGTCCCTACCCCTAGCAACCTTAGCTGTGGATTTCTCTAAGGCATTTGATTCTATCGAATGGCAATATCTCTATGAAGTTCTGCAGAGGTATCATTTCGGTATTTCGTTTATGCATTGGACACGTACCCTTTATTGCTCCCCATGGCCCGAATCCTCACAAACAGTGAGACTCCCCCCCGGTTGTGCTACACCTAGGCACCAAGCAAGGCTGTCCTCTATCTCCTTATTATTTCTGGTGGTCCCAGACCCTCTGATTAGAACACTTATTGCCTCCCCGCAAATAGGCATTGTAGTTGCTAACCAACCCTATCTGGTTGCGGCCTACGCAGGTGACCTCCTGGTAACCCTTTCTAACCCTCAACAAACTTTGCCAAAACTGCTTCAGATATTAGAAGAATTTGAGGTAATCTCTGGCCTCTGTATTAATAAAATAAAAAAAATCTTAGCTCCCCTAAATAATCACTGCACTAAGGCTTGTGTCAAAGGAACTAATCTGTCCTGGGTGAGTACTGGGTTCACTTACTTTGGTATTCATATACCATTAGCCTGGCAGGCACTTGAATCTGCAAACTTCTCCTCCTTGCTAGCACAACTAACTGTAAAAATAGAGAGATGGCATAGGTTGCAACTTTCCCTACCAGGTAGGATAGCAGCTCTTTGCATGCTCTTACTCCCACGGGTTATGTATCTTTTAAACAATCTACCCATTCCTCTCTTACCTAAGCTCTTCACCTCCTTAGAGAAACTAACAGCCAATTTCTTATGGGACTCTAAACTGCCCCAATGGAATAAGTATAAACTGAGGTCACACTGGTTCCATGGAGGCTTCAATGTCCCCTGGTATTTTGGTTATTACCTATCATGTATAGCTGCACAGGCAACTAAGTGGTTTGTGCCTACTGCTATAGACCCCTTGATATGGGTCCAGCTGGAATCCAACCTAGCAGGCGCAATACCCCTATATACACTTCTCACCCCACAGGTGCACTTGATATACTCTCTCCTGCCCATGGTGTTATCTACAGCCCACTCTTGGAAATGCCTGAGGGACAAATCCTATTTGCCCAAACAGTCCTGGAACCCTCCTATACAGTATGCCCCACTATGGCACAATAATCTTATTCAAATTGATGGGGCCTCAATAGGCAGGCCTTCCTGGCACAAAGCAGGAATCCAGGTTGTACAGGGCCTTTCTCCCTCTGGCACGTACCCCCTGCTCCTTTTGATCAGTTACAAAGACAATTTTCCCTACCACACAAAGACTTTTGGAGATACTTACAATGCTCCCCAAATCTCAGGAGATCACCCAATGGACATGGTTAGCTGGTTTGCATCATTTTCCCTACATCGAAGGGGTTATGGGTCACTTCTATAGTTCTTGAAGAGACTCACAACCCAATACAACTTTGTCTTACAAAAAGAAATGGGAAGTATATGTTGGCTCTCCCATCTCCGACAACCAATGGGCCTCCTACCTTAAAGGTATATACCACACATACAGTGACACCAATAGTCATTTTCTACAGCTAAAAATCCTATTGTTGTGGCACCGTACACTAGTGTTTCTCCACTCTCAGAGTTTGCTTAGCCATAACAAATGTTGGCACTGCTCCCAGGGGGAAGCACACATTCTTCATATTTTATGGTCCTGTCCTAATTTGTTAATTTATTGGAAGATGGTCGCCTTTGGGGGGGGGGACCAGAACCCTATGTGAGAGGTTTAAATGCTTCATTGGCAAGCATTTAAACTAGTCAAGGGGGGAGGCACTGAAAAGTAGCAGGTAAATCCCAGCCTCCCCCCACAAAACATGGTAATTAGTGAGGTAAACACCAAGGTAGAGAACTCATTAGGGAGCAGGACAGAGGTAAATGTAAAAAAAGGCAAAGGCAGTAAGGACAGAAATGGGGCTCAAAGGGGTAAGGCCATCAAAAAGTGGAGGGTGATGAGTACCAATGCCCGTAGTCTGTGTAACCAGCTCCCTGAACTAGTGGCCTTGATGGAAGAGGGTTGCTTGGATATTGTGGCAGTTGCAGAAACATTGTACACAGAGAACCATTACTGGGATGTCAACATACCAGGATACACAATCTACAGGAGGGACAGGGACAGTAAAAGAGGAGGAGGAGTAGCTCTCTATGTAAAAGAAGGGATCAAAACAACAGAACTAAAGAGTAAACAAGGAGCAGATGAGACACTCTGAGTCACCCTGGAGACTGGAAATGGCGCCACAATCCGCATGGAGGTTGTATACAGACCACCATCTCAGGGGGAGGGACTGGACAAGGAAATGACAGAAGGATTCCTTAGAATGGCAGAAAAAGGAGAGATGTTGTTGATGAGGGGCCTGAATATGCCAGATGTTAACTGGAGCACCTTTGCTGCAGGCACATCCAAGAGCAGGGTCATTCCTGATACCCTACAGTGGGCATGCCTTAGACAGCTAGTATTGGAACCCACTCGGGAAGGAGCAATCTTAGACCTGGTACTCTGAAATGGAGATGGAGAAAGAATCTCAGATTTAGAAGTCGGTAGCCATCTGGGAACAAGCGACCACCAAACAGTGTGGTTCACGATAAACACAGCCACACAATCAAGCCATACAAAAGCAAGAGTATTGGACTTTAGGAGGTCTGACTTTGGGAAAATGAGAGAGTGCCTCAGAAAAGCACTAGCAAACAGGCAAGAAGGAGGGGTGGAGGAACAATGGGGAGTAATCAAAACAGCCATCACAGAGGCAACAAGCCTTTGTGTAAAGCAAATCAACAAAACACAAAGGAGGAAAAAAATGCTATGGTTCTCAAAAGAGGTGGCAGGGAAAGTTAAGGAGAAAATGGTAGCATTCAGGAAATATAAGGAAACACAGAAAGAGCAGGACAGAGAACTTTATCAGTTAAAGCAGAAAGAGGCTGGGAAGGCAGTCAGAATAGCAAAGGCCCAAACTGAGGAAAGGATAGCCAACTCTGTTAAGAAGGGGGATAAGACCTTTTATAGGTATATTAGGGAGTGAAGAAAGACCAAAGGAGGGATACTGAGGCTTAATAAAGGGGAGGCAATGTGGGTAGAGGGTGACAGAGAAAAAGCAGGGATACTGAACAAATATTTCTGCTAAGTATTCACAAAGGAAGAGGAGGGTGAGGTACCTAAACCAAACAAGAGAAACACTCTGAAGATATGGGTCGATACCAGTCCATTTACAGAAGAAAGGGTTCTGAAAGAACTAATAAAATTGAAGGTGGACAAAGCAATGGGGCCTGATGGGATTCACCGAAGAATTCTAAAAGAACTAAGGGTAGAACTAGTGAATCTGCTGACTACTCTATTTAACAAATCATGGGAGGATGGGGTGGTACCTGAGGACTGGAGGAGGGTGGATGTGATTCATCTTCACAAAAGTGGGAGCAGGACAGAGGCAGGAAACTGCAGACCAGTTAGTTTGACCTCAGTGGTAGGGGAAAATGATGGAATCACTTCTGAAGCAAAGAATTGTTGAGTACCTAGAGGCCAGTGAGGCACAGGGCCCAAGGCAGCATGGAGTCACGATGGGAAGGTCGTGTCAGACGAATCTAATAGATTTCTTTGACTGGGTGACCAAAGTAGTAGACCAGGGAGGGGCTGTGGACATGGTCTACCTAGATTTTAGCAAGGCATTTGATACAGTCCCTCACAAAAAGATTAATACACAAGTTAGCCAGCTTTGGAGTGGGTCCCAAGGTGATAGCCTGGATAACAAAATTGGCTAGACAGCAGGACGCAAAGGGTAGTAGTAAATGGAGTCCACAGTGAAGAAAGGAGGGTTACTAGTGGGGTACCACAGGGTTCAGTACTGGGACCGGTCCTTTCTAATGTCTTTATAAGTGACATTGCAGAGGAACCAGAAGGAAAAGTATGTCTCTTTGCAGATGACAAAGATCTGCAACAGGGTTGATACACAAGATGGAGTGGAAAGGATAAGAAGGGACTTGGCAAGGTTGGAGGAATGGTCAAATGTATGGCAGCTCAGATTCAATGCAAAGAGGTGCAAGGTAATGCACCTGGGAAACAAAAACCCAGGGGAAGAGTACACAATGGGGGGTGAGATACTGACAACAGTAAAAATGGAAAGGGGCCTGGGGGTAATTATATCAGATGACCTAAAGGCGGGCAAGCAATGTGAGAAGGCAGTAAGGAAGGCTGGGGATATTGGGATGCATAGGAGAGGAATCAATAGTAGAAAACAGGAAGTTGTTATCCCTCTGTACAGATAGTTGGTGAGACCCCATCTGGAGTACTGTGTGCAGTTCTGGAGACCCCATCTCCGCAAAAGTCATAGACAGAGTGGAGGCTGTCCAGAGGAGGACAACCAAAATGGTGCAGGGTCTGCACCAGAAGACATATGAAGAAAGACTAAAGCAGCTTAATATGTATACCCTTGAGGAAAGGAGGGAGAGAGGGGACATGATAGAAACTTTTAAGTACCTCAAGGGAATCAACAAAGTCCAAGAGGTTGACATCTTTCAGAAAAAGAGATGTGCAAGAACAAGGGGGCACAATTTGAAGATAGAGGGGAGACGGCTCAGAGGTAATGTGAGGAAGTATTTTTTCACAGAGAGGATTATGGATGCATGGAACAGCCTCCTTGAGGAGGTCATGGAGTCAAGAACAGTGGAGGAATTCAAGAATGCATGGGACAGACATAAGGCAGTCCTAGTGGGGGGTAGGAGGAAGTAAGCTGTTGGTTAACTAGGATCTGCAGCTTATCTGTTAGGTAGGAAAATGGGCAGACTAGGTGGGCCAAGCGGTCCTTATCTGCCATCAAATTCTATGTTTCTATGTTTCTATGTTGAATATTTCTTTAGTACTTAAGCAACCAGTTGCTCTGGCTGATGTTAAACTATGCTTGGGGGACACTACCGCCTTGAGTCAGCTATCTAAACCCCCTTAAGGACTGGATATTGGTAGCTATCCTGGAGGCTAAATGCCTTCTTTTCAAGTATTGGCACCAGCCAGTCATCCCTACCCATAATGCCTGGCATGCAGCTTTGGCCAAGCTCTCTCTTTTCGAAAGGCTTTCCTATCTTTAGAGGGGTAACCTCGGCCATTATTATCAAAAATGGGAACCATATCTCTGCTCTCCCCTGTGTAAAATCCCCGGAACCACCATCTAACCCTCCTATTTAATGGGCTGACTGTAATCCTTTATTCACAATGTAGACTATTGTATAAGAAATTAGTTATTTGTTATAAGATATACAGTAAGCATTTGCCTTCACTTAGGGTTCAGTTCTTGTCTGTGTATCATTCTCCTGGAAGTATTATACCCCTTAGGGCAATTGTGCCATAGTAAACTTGGACATCCTGTCACTTATGATTTATAGTGAGAACACTTGTTTACTGGAAGATAACTCCTGCTACCATTGTGCTTTTTGAATGTACCATACTCAGTAATCAGTTGATTGTACTCCTTACTCTCTACTGTATAAAAGCACTAAAACTACTTCAATAAAATATTATATGATAAAAAAAAGAACTGAGGAGGGGAAGGGTTGCCCACATTTTTATATGAAGGATGTTGACATAAGATGTCATTGTAGGCAACCCCTGGTAGATTGCTTGAAAAAGGTTTCCATGCAGTCCTACTACCTGATGGATATAGTCCTATAGATGTGATCAAATGAAAGAGATATCCTCGAAAAAGATGTTTTATTAGTTTAACCTGTAAATAATTGTGGTCTGCTCTTTGTATAACTTCTAAGGTCTCGTCATCATAAACTGCCAAAAAAAAGCCATAGAAAAGTCAATTATTTATTTATTTAAAAAGTTTAACCAGAAAGGCACACTGAGCAGAGTACTGCTCAATTCCAGGTGCGTCCTGGGGGAAGGGGGACACAAGGAGACAGACACACACAAGCAAATACAGTAACAGTTCAGATACATCACTAGGTTAAAACATCATTTTGAAAAATTTGAGCATACATACAGTACATACATACATACATGTTTATATTTAGGTATTAACAATGTGACTTGCAGCTAATGTCAATCATCAGTTCATGCAGAAGGAAGAAAAGCCTGCAATTAGAAGTGATACAACTAATTCAGTTCTGTATTGGGATGCCAGGGCAGAGTACTGAGCCGGCACCACTATAAGCATGTGCAGGGTGAGTTGCAGTGCACTTTTATTAAGTGTCTGAGGTGAGTGGGTGAGGGCACTTGTCGAGTGCTTGCAGGGAGGGAGTTCCACAGCTTAGGCTTGGCCAGCTGATGAGGTCATACATGGTACCGTTAGGAAAAGGGTGTTTGCTTTCCTCAGGGAATAAGCAGTGATGGGAAGAGGAGTTAGCACTGCATTGAGGTATTGTGGGAAGGACTGGGACCAATACTTTGCTATGAGTAGTGTGCAGTGTGCTTGCTGCCAGTCATGGAGGGAGGGCAGCTTTAGGGCCTAATAGAGGTTACAGTGGTGAGTAGAAGGCAGGCTGTCAAGGGCGAATCTGCAGAAAGAGTGGAAAAGGGGGTCCAGTCTGGATAGGCTGGATTTGGGAGCTGCACTAAAGACTACATAACCATAGTCAAAGATAGGGAGAATCATTTTCTGAACTAGTGCCCTGTGGGCTGGCAGGGGGATGCTACCACGGTTGTGGTAGAGGGCTCCCAATTTAGGATGAAGTTTTTTGTGGATGGCTTCAATGTGTGAGTGGTCCCTTCCAGGGTGTGGAAGATGGGGAGGGATTTGAGCCGAGAGAGTCTCTGTCTTGTTCCAAATGTCATGCAGACTGTTTTCTTGGTATTTAGGAATAGCTGGTTAGTACAAAACCAGTGCTGGATTTGATTGAAGTCATGCTGCAACATGGATTCAACTTTGGTGGTTGAGGGGCCAGTAGCATACAAGACTGTGTCATCTGCATACGTGTGTATTGAGGTGTGTAGGCAGGAGGCTGACAGGCCATTTAGAAAAATGGAGAATAGGAGCACACCAAGGACAGATCCTTGAGGGACACTGGGGATGACTGGGAGGGGGTGGGAGGTGGATCTGCTAATTCTGACCAACTGGGATCGTCCCCCAAAGTAGGAGTGGAACCAACTGGTGGCCTTGCCTGATAGCCCAGCAGTGGCTAGCTTATCTAGTAGGAGAGGATGGGAGACCGTGTCGAAGGCCTTTGCTAGATCGACAAAAATTGAGGAGGTGAGATGGCCCTTGTCCATGCTATCAAGGATAGCATCGCTGAGGCATCGGAGGGAAGTGGTTGTGGAGTGGGACTTCCTGAACTTGACTGGTAGGATGAAAAAAAGAAGGAGGAGTTAAGGAAAGTGGGGAGTTGTGAGAGGACTAGTTTCCCTTGGATCTTTGCCAGGATAGGGAGGAGGGAGATAGGTCAGTAGTTGCCAGGTTCAGAGGTGTCACCACCCTTAGCGAGCGGGATGACAGTAGCATGTTTCCATTCTATGGGAACGGAGGCTAAGGAAAATGAAAGGTTATAGAGGCCGGCCAGGGGGGCAGCTATGGCAGGAGTGTCTAGGTGTAGCCTCTTGGCATCTAGCCCTGTAGGTCATTTGCCTTTGTTAGTATTTAAGGAGATCAAGGCTTCAAAGACCTCAGAGGGTGTTGTTTGGCAGAAGGAGAAAGTAGGGGGAGGAGAGGAATTAGCTTTTGTGGTGGCAGCTGCAGCTTTGGGTTTTGGTTGTGGGGGGGAAAAGGTGGACAGTAGAGCTGAGGTGCAGCTTGTGAAGTAGAAGTTACAAGCAGTTGCAATAACTAATGGGTCAGTTGTGGTGGTTCCATGCACATTTAGCATAGGAGTGGGGGGCTGAGAGGGCTGAGAGAAGAGTGATTTGACCACTTTCCAGAAATTATTTGGTTTACTTAAGATAGCCTAGAAGGAAGCTTGGAAGTAACACGTCTTTGTCTGCCTGATTTGCCTAGTGCAGGAGTTGTGCAGGGAATGGTAATTTGCCTGGTCAGCAGTGGATCTGGTGACCTTAAATGATTTCCAAGCCTGGTCTTTTTCTCTGAGAAGGGCCATGATGTCAGCAGTGATCCAGGGCAAGTGAGTGCCCCTCACCCGGGACCTTTTAAGTGGTGCATATTTATCCCAAACTGTTAGGAACTTGAGTTTGAAATAGCTCCATGCTTCATCAATAGATGAGGCATTATGGAGAAGGGACCAGTCAGTGACAGACTGCTCTTATAATGCTAACATACTAACATATTAAAATGGCAGCAGAATAGGCCTAACGGTCTTTCGCGTCTGCTCGTTTGATCAGCCCCCACCCTGGGAGCTGACCTTGCTGCCTCCTCGCCTTCTCGACTTCTCCCTTCCCAGTTCCGGATATTCTCGCTGCATTGGACTTTGCTTCCAGAACCCTTCCCTGTACCTGTCCCACCCGCTCTTGAACCCCTCCACTGTCTCTGCCTCCACCAGCCCCTTGGGCAGCACATTCCATGGTTCCACCACCCTCTCAGTGAAGTAGCACCTTCTCTTTTCTCCCCTGAATCTTCCCCCCTCCAGTTTCCACCCATGCCCTCTAGTTGCCCCCTCCTCCTTTCTTCGAAGCACCCTGACTGCTCCTCCCTTATTTACCCCCTTCATGTACCTGAAGACCTCTATCATGTCCCCCCGGTCCCTTCTCTCTTCCAATGTGTACATATTTAGCTCTTCGAGCCTCTCCCCATAGGTCCTGTCCCCCAAGCCCCAAATAATTTTGGTTGCCCTGTCTGCAGCCTGATAGCCTACCATTCTCTCCCTGAAGGATGGAAGGTCCAGGAATTTAAAAGACCTAGTGAGAATGATCCTGTGAGAGAAGGACTTGGTTCTGAATATTTTACAGATAATGAAACCATATGGTGGTCACTTAGGGAGTCCAGTAGGGTGCCAGAGGAAATTACTCTATGCTGGTGGGAGGTTAGAGCCCAATCCAGAAGGAAGTGATTAGATGACTTTTTATTTAGTCAAGTGAGTTCGGTGATCAGTTCAATCCAGCAACTTGGTTGCGGAGCTTGAGGGTGCTGCTGGATAGCCAATTAAAATTGAAATCTCCTAGGATATGGAGCTTTCGACACTTAGCAAGGGATTTCAAGGAGACAAGGAGTTCCAAGATTTCAGGAGCTGAGGAAACTCAGGGACAGTAAGTCCCTGCTATAAAAATTGGGTTTGTATGGGGTAGGGAGAGTTTGATTAGCACTGCATTTTTCAGGTGTGGGAGACTTGGTAGTGTGATTTTGGTGAGCTGTACAGAGGAAGATATGTAGATAGCTAAGTCCCTACCCCCTTTGTTGTCTAATCAGTCATGCCTGATAGTAGAGTAGCCTGGGATAGCAATTTTGCAGTCCTTGTGGTGAGGTTTGAGCCAGGTTTCGGAGATGACTACGACATCAGGGTTCAGGGAGAGAACGGTAGGCTACAGCAAAGTTATTTTGTTTATCAGACTGCAGACATCCAGATGCATCAACTTTAAGCCACGAGGTAGGCTAAAGGGAGTAGTAGTAGGTCCATGCAAATAAGGGGTGGGTGGGCTGGGATTTGCATCGCTGTCACCACAGGAAGTAACAGGAGGGTCACTATTAGAGTGTCATAAGGAATTGTGGTTTGCAATTTCCGGGTAGTGCCACTTGGAGGAGGGACTGTCATGGAGTGGTTTGGAGCTGTATACTTTAGGGATATAAGGCCTGCATGAAAGGAGGGGGGCAGCATAGAGAGGTTGACCTGCTATAACAGTTGTGTGGAAGTTAGGTACAGCTCAATATGGAGGGTGCTACTGGGAGAGTGCCAAGCAGGCAGAGTATAAATAGGAATTGGTTGTGTCTGCTCCTTAGGGAACTTTGAGGGTGGGAGAGACAACAAAGAGAACAGCAGGGTAGGAAGAAAGAGGTAGAGATACATCATGGTGATTGAGTATATAAGGTGAAAGAGAAGAAGAATCTGAAGCGACCTCTAGTGATGTAAACGTATAGGTTGCAGATGGGAAAATTGACTGATTGGCTCACTCTGAACCCGTGACCACTGTTATATAGTGGCAAGTCAACCAAGGGTGTTGGTGGGGGTGGTGGGATAGACGGCACAGAGCGCCAGTGGGGCCAGCAACAGATTCCTGCCCCACATCTGTTTCAGGGCACACGGTCTCCGTACCTGATGGTGATGCAATTCGTGGGAATTGCTCTGGTTCCTTTAGTGGTAACACAAGTAAATTGTGCTTGTGTGTCATTGTCTATTATACCATTAAATGTTATTAATCCTAAGGCCCCCAATAGGTTATCAAGTTGTTTTCCACTCTTATTCACTTATTTATCAAAGGCACAGTCTTTAAGTAAGAATATCATCCCATATACAGTAGTGTGGCGGACAAGCTGTGGTGGTTTGTACGCCTATAGTTTAGGGTGATGCCAGATAAATCTGGAAGGAGAGGCTGGAGGTGTACTCTAGAGCCAAAATGCAAGGTTTATTAGCAACAGTTAGAGCACACAGAAAAGACTTAGCATTCACTATCACTATCACACATGAGAAAGAATGAATAAGATTACTGGGACCACAAACTGGCCCCACTAATATCATTCAAAAGTCCATTTGATTCAAGTCCTAAGGACGTAGCAATCCGATGCACCAAGATTGGGTTTCTAGTATTTTGGTCGTCCAACCGCTGAGAGTGAACCTAAGGATGCGCTTCCTAAGCAGGCCATAAAATGGGGTGTCCCCCAGTGAACCAGAAACAGAGTAAAGCACTGTAGGCCTCCTGGCCCTGGAAAGAAGATGACTCCTGGTGTTACTGAGGCAACGCCAAAAGGGAAGGGCCTGGTTGAGGAGGGGTATTGATGCCAGGTTGTGGGTGAAGAGAACCCTTATCTGGAGTTGTCAGCTGCGGTGACCTTGGGCAGGCAGGCAAGTGATATCCAGTCAAGGAAAGGGCTCTGGGTGTGATGATCCACTGGACGACCTCTGGGTGGGTCCCTAGAACCCTTACCACCTCACCCCTGCAGCTTCAGAATCTGGCAATCTTCAGTATGACCTCTTGATGAGCTACTGGAACAAGAGACACCTACAGATGGTACAATCATGAGCATGGTGACCCTCGGTGAGGCCTCTTGCATGGGCCACCGGTACTTACACCACCTTGGGGGATGAGGCACAGACCCTGGCAATACTCAGTGAGTCCTTGGTGTAGGCCACCGGTTCTCTTGCCACTTTGGGACAATGTCTATGTGGGAGAATGGGCAGTGTGACTCTGAGTTCGGTGGACGACTGAAGTCCCTCACGCTAGAGCCAGGGCAGCCTCTAACCTGACTCACTTTGGTGGGCCCTAGCTACCAACTGGCTACCACTTATGACCATCAACTCAAACCTGGGGCATCGTGGTGAACACTTGGAGTTGGTGGAGGTCATTGGAGGTGGGTGCAGAGGCACCGGAGGAATCCTAGATGTGGTGTGTGCAGGAGCCCCTGGAGTTCAACAAGGATTTCTGTACCCTATGGAATGCACAACCACAAAGAAGTGATAAGGCCTCTTCTGGTAGAGACTGCTGCATAAAAGGTTCACTGGGTCTGTTTCCCAGCCAAATAGACTGACTCGCCACACTGTGTGAACCAACTAGATGGCAAATTTCTGCAGAAAACTGACTGAGGCTGCTATTGAAGATCTTCTGGAGGGAGTTACACTGAAGGGACCCAGGGGATTCGCTTCAATCTCCTAACAGGGAAGCCAACATCCATTACCTTACTGTTCTTCACCCTCTCTGGTCAAACTCTTTCTCTTGTCTCCAGCCTGTGCAGAGCCTCCTCTAGGCTGGGGCAGTCCTGGCTACCTGCCAGAGGATTGGCTCCTTCATCCAGAGGTCAGCCTCCTGAGGCTGGGTCAGTGGCTTAAAACAAAAGTCTCCAAATTTGAATCTACCCTGGCCACAGGGATTGGCTGAGAGGGCTCAACCTGGCTTTCATCTCCCCTGCTGGGACAGGAATGTGGTCCAGTTGGTTTGGCCTTGGCTGACTAGGTGTCAGTCTTGGGCAGGGGGAAGGGAGGACCAAGGAGGGGAAAAAATGGTTTTCTTTTAAAAGTCTGAATTTAAACTGCTAGGGCTGTCTGCTGGAGAGGGGTCTGTTTTGTGTTTCAGAGGGTCCCCTAAGTTTCTCAAGAGTTTTCCATTAAGCTGCCAGGGTCCCCATAACGGTCTGACCGCTCATGTTTCTGAGGATCCCCTATTTTCTGTGATGCCCCCAATTCCACTATTTTCTGTGGTGCCCCCAATTTCCCTGGGGCACTACAGTAGTTGCTGTTGGATTCTAGTTTCCTAGATGAGCATTCAGG
Organism: Neoceratodus forsteri; assembly: GCA_016271365.2. Classification (NCBI taxonomy): domain Eukaryota; kingdom Metazoa; phylum Chordata; order Ceratodontiformes; family Ceratodontidae; genus Neoceratodus; species Neoceratodus forsteri. The sequence continues at coordinate 829,100,224 of CM028131.1, forward strand.
TCTTCCATTAATAGGATATAATAGCTGACCATCAGTTTTTTCAGCGGTGATGGCCAGTTATTATTTGCCATAATAACCAGCTGATTATTATGGAAAACATGCACCATAGCTCACACAGCAGCTGTACTCGGAACTCACTGATTGTCTGTGTCGAGAACATTACACTTCATCGATTGGTGACTTTTCTTTTCTGTCCGAGAAAGCTGGTTCTAATAAACATTTTTAGAAAAGCAATCTGAAACAAGTTCCATAGTCTCCATGCCATGCTTATACAGTAGTCTGATCACTGAACATCATTTTAAAAATGAAAGCAGGCACAGCTAATGTCACAGTAAACAACTGCAGCTGCATTCCATAGGCAGAAAAAAGCAACGGAAACTAAGTGCAATGTATGCATGATTTTATCTAGGGAGAGGAATGAATGAATGAATCATTGAAAGAATGAAACACTTTCAGCAAACAGCAAGATGAGTATTTCCTTGCTACCAAGAAATAGTATACAATTTTTGATGGGGGAGAAAAAAACTGATGGTCACAGGAATCATATAAGAATCATAAGAAGAATCAAATTAGTCAGCATTAGCTTTTTATGTTGGCTTGCTGCGCTTGCGTGCAAGTCAACATCTTGTGGTAGTGCAGATTTGGAGACGCGGTCGCTGTTGGGGGAATGCAGGGCACGCATCAGTAGGTGCGTCCCTCGTTCCCCAATCAGCCTGCATGCCAGCAGCACACCATGCATACATAATGTGGTGAGCACATCTAAGGAAAGGTCCCCTGCAATCCGAGCAAAGCACGTCAGATGCAGCGGTCCTTTTCTTGCCATGCTCGCCGCCATATGTGTGGCGGACATGGCCAGAGAACTGCCGACTTCGGGTGGCCAATCCTGTCGACTGCCCCTGCCCCCTGTCAATGTGCCGACGGGGGAGCCCACTCTCCATCAGCATAAATTGCCCCTCCCTAATTGTGTAATGCCGAGGGGGTGCCCAATCCCCACCTCGGCTGTTACCCTGCTCCCCCTTCCTTGTGTGCAGACAGGGGAGCCCACTCCCCATCGGCAGAAATAACCCCCCCAATTGTTTAATGCCAAGGGGGGTGCCCAATCCGCCCTAGACTCTGCATCTCCCCCTTCTTTGTGTGCCGACGGGGGTGCCCAATCCCCATAGGCATAAATTCGCCCCCCCCCGTGTTGTTTGCTGGTGGTGCCCAATCCCCGCTGGCTACAGACACCCCGAAAACAGTTAGGTGGCATGCTGGAGCCCACCCCAGTGTGCAAAATCCCTGAAAAAAAACTGTCCTCAGATGTTTTTCCTTCTACTACCTGTAAAGGAAAAATGGTCCTTGATAGTCTCTGTACCGCCCCTCCCACACCCACCCACTGCGCACCCTGCCTCCCCACCCCCCATACCCCATACTACCTCCGGAGCTCGTGTGATGATCATCGGTAGACCATGAGCACGTCTGCACTCTTCAAAGCCGACCGCGAACTGAGGAAATGCCGGTAAGCTGTATAATAGGATAGATAGGGTTTTTTCAACTTTAGTACATATCTCAGGCTTTTCTCCAAGTTTGGCCCCAAATTTTCAACATGGGTTTTCTGGGACCCCTTCTCATGAATTCTTGCACTGTCATGGCGTTATTCGGTCCCGACTGATGATTTCGCAGTCACTGCATGTAATCACCTTTCAGGACTGCATAAGGAGATGATAGTGCCACTGTTCATGGGGGGGGGGCTCTCAAAAACCCTATGTTGCAAATTTGGCGGGAAAAATCCAAAACATGATTGTTTTACAAGTGTGTTTAGCAACTGCGCAACTCATGCTCGTAAGTTAGCGAATTCGCAATATTTTCACGCCAGATTCTCAACATTGTCATTTTACCACACCTTCTTGTGAACCGTGCAGCTGTCATTTTTCACATCCTGGCCAAAATGTGTTTTCCTCACTTCCGGCGCAGATTAGCATGGTTGTGTTGCGAAATCAGTGTTCGGGACACATTACAAAAATGACAGTGACACTGTTCATGAGCAGAGATCCTAAAATGCCTGTGTTGACAATTTGGTGACAATACTCCATAAAGTGAATGTTTTACGCGTGTGCGTAGCAACTGCGCAACTCACTCTCATACGTTGGCGCATTTGCACTATTTGCATGCCAGATTCTCAACATTGGCATTTTTTTTTCCATTCAACTTTTATTAAAGTTTTCAATACAGAGAACAAATCCATGGCACATTTGGCATAGTAAAGATAGAACAACTTCAAACAATGTAATGATTCATTCTCTTCCTATCCTCCCTCCCTCCCCCCGCTCTCATAATCCCCCCGAATCCCAGCGCAGCACCATACCAACAAAGTTACACCGTACACTATAACAATCATGTGTTTCAAACTAGTAAGCAGTACAGGGTTTGTAGAGGGCCCCATATCCTGCTGAACTTCTTAATTTTGTTAGAAAGACTTACAATGGTCCTCTCCGTTCTGAGGTTAGTGAGGAGCTCCTGGAGCCACTCGAGATAGGTCAGATTATCAGAATCTTTCCAATGTCTAAGGACCACTTTCTTAACAGACAAGGAAATTTATGCCATGTGATATTTTCTACACACCACTGAAATACAGGAGAAATCCCCCCAAAAACATACTTCAGGTGTGAAGAAATCTGAAAGCCCTAAAAGTGGGTCAACCCTTTGTTTAATAGTGGTCCAAAGAAGAACAACTTTGGGGCACTTCCAGAAGATATGGAGAAGGTCCCCAGTCTGCAAATTACATCTTGTACAGAGCGGAGAGGACACAACGCCCAAACTGACCAGTTTCTGTGGGGAATAATAAATATGATGTAAAATTTTAAATTGCATTAACCTAAGTCTATCCTGTAACAAAAATGTGTGACAGTTATGCCAGAGAAGGGACCAATCTAGCTCCTTATCTGGAAAAAGAGAAGACCAATAAGCAACAGGGGCAAAGTTGTCAGGATATGCCAACACTGGCATTTTACCACACCTTCTTGTGAACTGTACAGCTGTCATTTTTCACAATCCTGGCCGAAATGTGTTTTCACACTTCCAACACAGAATAGAGCGGTTGCTGTGTGAAATCATTGTTCGGGACACATTACAAAAATGACAGTGACACTGTTCATGAACAGAGGCCCTAAAATGCCTGTGTGGAAAATTCGGTGACAATGCTCCATAAAATGACTGTTTTACGAGGTGCATAGCAACTGTGCAATGCACTCTCATATCTTAACACATCCGCAATAATCAGTGCAGAATGCTTTAGTAAACCCCTCGGGCTTTGCACACGCCACCCCATTCATTATTCTATATGTAATATGCTTTGAAATAAGGGTATGCTCCACACAATGCTTGAAGCTGCTCCACTCTTGCAAAGGGGGAGGACAGCTGCAGAGGCCCCCCCATGCACAGAATATGCACCTTTGGGGCACCCCACAGCATCCAGAGCCATTGTTGTATGCTTACTCCATGCCCAAATCATGGTCACAGGACCCATCTCTGTGGCAGGCTGGTGGCAGGCAAGGGGACAGATAACTGCATGATCCTGCACATTGCCAGGGAAGCAAGTGCAGCTGGCCCAGAGGGTATCTACTTGGGGCTGTCATACCACCTATTTGCCCCTCTCTGACTGGTTGTCCAGTTCATACCAGGGCAAGTACAGCCCATTCTCCACTGGCCCCCAGTCCTGGGTGAAGAGGTATGGGCAGGGGTGTCACTGGCACTGGTCTGATATTATGGCACATTTCTGGCTTGTTTTGAAAGGGGAATGGCATCCTCTGGTGGACTGGCATGGGCTGCCATATCCTGTGGACACCCACCCCTGGTGTCACCCACTGGTCCTGAATAGTAAGGCCCAAAGACCCCAAGGCACACCACAACTCCTGTCGGTGTCTGCAGCATAGGGTGAGGTGAAATGGCATGAGCGCTATGGCTGATGATCCAATGGCCCATCCCAGTGCCTGTCAGTCTCTGCAGGGTGGAGGGGTTGGCATCAGTTCAATACTCACTGCCATTCCTATTATGCATCTCCCTAACTTCTGCACTACTAATGCCAATGCCAGCAAGACAACATTCGGCATTGACAAATGCTTGTTAAGACTTGTCACTTCTCAGTGGGAATACCCTTTATTCACTTTTGTATTAAATACTTTTCCAGCATATTCTTGAATGTATTCATAATCTTACATGTGACTACATATTCTGATAGACCATTCAAGACTGCTACAACTCTTTGGTTTAACCATGTCCCTTTTTTATTTGTCTTATATAGTTGAATAGATTGCCCTTAAGTTGTAGGTTATGTTTCCTGTTACCTCGGTCAGACTCTGTTTTCTCAATACCAGTACATTCCCACAAATAGTTATCATTATGGGTTTTTTAAATCAGGCATAGATCTCCCTTTAGCCTTCTGAATTCCACAGATTAAATATTCAGTTGCTCTCTTTTCTCAGCATACATTAGTTCTATTATATTTGCAATGGATCTATGTGATAACGGCCATTGCAGAATAGCAATCGCCATTAGGGCAAATGGAAATCGATGAAAAAAATTTCAACAATGCAGTCCCCAGCACACAGCAAAAGGGCACTGGAGACTTAGATTTTACTTGTAAATATGGGGGTCTGTGCCCCTCACACCCTTCCCAAGGGACGCTTCACCCACCACTCCCCACTTAAGGATTCTCAACTCCAGGGGGTACATGTCAGGGAGTGGGTGCAAAACCCAAAAAACGAAATATTCAGGCCAGGCAAAACAAAAGGCACCTGCACCCGGACCTGAACCCAACACCATTCACACCCCAGCCCTGAACCTACCCACCACACCAAGGGAGCAGCTTGGCAGCTCGCCACGGCGCCACCCCTCACAATCCCTTCCTCCCATCCCACCCTACGCTCAGCATGCTCACTCCCCCCCACATGCATACACATGTAGCAACAGGATGTCACTATATTCACACACCCCCATCCAGTCGCCCTCCATTCCTCATCGCTGTTGCGTGAGGTGCCGTGATTGAGTCGCTGTTTCAGTAGGTGCCCAATCGCGGTCGCCAAACTAGCAGGATATAATTTCCCACTAATTTAGTAGCTATTCATTGCACATTCTTCTGCCTTCTGATACTTTCCTTTTCATACATTGCCTAGCACTGCCCACAATACTCCAGGTGGGGACTAACCCAAGGCACCATTCAGCTGCATCACCACCTCCCTTGACCTGCTGGATGTGTTGCATTTTATACTTTACATCCCAATATTTTATTGCATTTTTTTGTGACCTCATGGCTTTGATTATCGAATTGTGGGTTATTTGTTATAAACACTTTGAAGGCTTTTCCTTAATCTGCTTTCTGTATTTTGTTCTTATTTGTTTAGTAAGTCGGCCTTTTATTTTTAACACCGAATTGCATCACCTTACATTTTTTGGTATTAAAGGCAAGTCTGTATTATTGGCCTATTTTTCAGGTCTGTAATTTCCTGCTGTAAAGTGTAGATAGCTTCATCATTTTCAATTACAGCTCTAATCTTTGTGTCATCTGTAAATTTGTATAGCCATGCTTTGTTGGTATATTGCATGAAGAACTTACAAATGTTGACTAGCGTAGATCCCAGCACTGACCCCTGCAGTCCAATTCAGAAAAGATTCCATAAATGCACACCTTTTGCTAACATTCTTGAAGGCAGGGAGCTATCCCATCCACTATGTTTTTATTCAGTTCCATTTCTAGTAATAATGTTAATTAATTCTAATTGAGGAATTGTGTCAAATGAGTAGTCAGCAATAATGTAAAATAAATCTTGGAATGGTGTTATTGCTAAAATTTAATACACATTCCAGTTTGTGATGCTTGAATAAACCTCTCAAGCTTCAATCTAGGGGTTTATGTAGTAACACACACTTCAGGTGTGTATTAAACTCTCATCTCCTTATCATTTGAAAGTAAAGGTTGCTTTTGCAAATCTGAACTTGGAGCTGGAAAGGATGCACAGTCTTGAACTAGGAAACTGGAGGAAGACACAGTCTTGCTTGATTTCTAAGGGAAGTGTGCCTTTAAATTTTTTAACTGGTTTAGCTTGTTTGAATCAAGAAAGTGTTTGCAATACTGCTGATCTTTTTGTAGATTGTTACTTTACATGGAGAGGGATTAAAATACTGCTGAATTGTTTTTCTTCTTCTGTGAATCTGGTGCTTTTTTTGTAGCTTGACAGTGTTTTGGTGCCTTTTTACCACAAAAATAGATTTTTTCACTGGTGGGTTATTTCATTTCTGCAGTCGGTCAAGTGTGTAATAGAGCCAGACATAGCCCCAGAAGGTTCAAACTGGATTGCTCTGATTGTCCTCATAACAGAACAGGTGGGTTGCAAAAATTCTACCCTTCCCCATTCCTTCCCTCCCCCTGCTAACTTAGCTTTATGGGGTTAGGCAGGAAGGTGTGACAACTACCTGTTCAGACACAAAACAGTGTGGGTGTGCCAGGCAGTGTTGCATAAGCTGGGAGGATATCTCCTTGTGACTGCTATTTAAAAAAGGAAAAAAAACTTGGGGGTCCTAGTAACATAGAAACATGGAACCTGATGGCAGATAAGGACCACAAGGGCCATCCAGTCTGCCTATTTATTTTTCTGCCTTATGAATGTGCCATCAGCCTTTGTTCTGTCAATGGTCTATCTATTCATACTCATCTGTATTGCTCCCTTTTGCCAATCCCATGCCTGTTTGAAGCCCTGCACTGTATTCATATCTACCACTTCCTGAGGAATGCTGTTCCATGCATCCACCACCCTTTCTGTGAAAAAGATCTTCCTCACATTACCCCTTAGTTGGCCTCCCTCTAATCTCATGCTGCGTCCTCTTGTCCTGCTATTTTTCTTATATTGAAACATGTTAGACTCTTTCATCTTCTTAATGCCCTTAAGGTGTTTGAATGTTTCGATCATATCACCTCTCTCCCTTCTTTGCTCTAGGGTATACATATTGAGCTCCATTAATCTGTCCTCATATGTTTTCTGATGCAGTCCCTGCACCATTTTGGTTGCCCTTCTCTGTACTGCCTCAATTTGGTTAATGTCCTTGTGAAGGTGTGGCCTCCAGCACTGCACGCAGTACTCCAGATGGGGCCTAACCAGTGTCTTGTAAAGAGGGATTATTACCTCCCTCTTCCAACTTGTGATACCCCCACTAATACACCCTAATATCCCCTTAGCCTTATCTACTGCTTTAGTGGTCTGCTTGGATGATTTCAGGTCATCGGTGATGATGATGCCCAAGTCTCTTTCTTCCCTTGTGACTGCCAGCAACTCCCCCTCCCATCCTATAGGTGGCTTCAGGGTTTCTCCTCCCTATGTGCATGATCTTGCACTTCTTTGCATTAAACCCCAGTTGCCAGTCTCCCAACCATTTTGCTAGTTTATCCAGATCTCTTCTCATTCTTTCCACCCCATCTGGATCATCAACTCTGTTGCAGATCTTGGTGTCATCTGCAACAGACAAACCTTACCCTAAAGTTCATCTGCAATGTCACTGATGAAGATATCAAAGAAGACTGACCCCAGGACTGATTCCTGAGGTACCCCCACTTGTGACTTGCATCTCTTCTGACTGTATACCATTTACCATCACTCTCGGTTTTCTGCCTGTCAACCAGTTTGCCACCCAGTTGACCAACTTCTGACCCACCCAGAGCCTACCCAGCTTAATAATCAATCTTCTATGTGGAACAGTATCGAAAACTTTGCTGAAGTCAAGGTAGGCAACATCAACTGCTCACCATTGGTCAACCACTCTGGTTACCCAGTCAAAGAAATCTATGAGATTAGTTTGACAGGACTTTCCTTTTGTAAACCCATGCTGTCTTGGATCCTGTGCTCCTATGAATTCCAGGTGCTGCACTATCCTTTCCTTAAGGAGTGCCTCCATAATCTTGCCCACAACTGAGGTAAGACTGACTGGTCTGTAGTTCCCTGCCTCCTCCCTGCTACCACTTTTGTGGAGCGGGATCACATGAGCCCTTCTCCAGTCTTCTGGGACCTCTCCTGTGCACAGAGACTCACTAAACAGTACACTGTAGTATATAGTCCTATGGAAAAAGGATACACTACTAAGGGATAGCGAGGTTCCCTAATAGCGAGAAAAAAAAAGCATGCACAATCTCAACAGGGAGGGAGAGAAACATGTGGGGAGTGGTGAAATGCACTGGCTGTGGGGCGGCAATCTTCTGGGAGACATTCTGGAGACTACGATGCTGCCCTATTTGTAGACACCTCTCTGCTCTGAGGGAGGACGGTGCCCATTTCCAGGCCGATCTGACAAGGAGTTGGGAAACCTCCTCCCCCACCCCGGACCTGGCAGGGGATTGGAAAATCTCCTCCCCCACCCAGGGATCACCAGGGCTAGAGCTGCTGCCTCAGAGGTTGCCAAGAATAAGGAGTGGTTGGACTACAGTGGGCTCAGGGAGGGTGAGGATGGTGGAACAGAGATACATCTTTCCAGTTGTACCTTTGCACAATTCATATGCCTTTCTGGCTGAGTGTTGTTCCTCTATGAAGGCACCTGCAGTGGAGACCAAGGAGGATGCTGGGAAACTCCGCATTGGGATCTCACAGGGTCTGCACCAGAAACCATATGAAGAGAGACTAAAGAAGCTTAATATGTATACCCTTGAGGAAAGGAGGGAGAAGAGGTATATGATAGAAACTTTCAAATACCTCACGGGTATCAACAAAGTCCAAGAGGGTAGCATATTTCAGAAAAAGGGATGTGCAAGAACAAGGGGGCACAGTTTGAAGATAGAGGGGGGATGGTTCATGGGGCAAAGTGAGGAAGTATTTTTTCACAGAGAAGGTAGTGGAGGCATGCAATGACCTTCCTGAGGAGGTCATGGGGTCAAAAACAGTGGGGGAAATTCAAGAATGCATGGGACAGACATAATGCAATTATATTGGGGGTAGGAGGAAGTAGGCTGTTGGATATCTAGGATCTGCAGCTTATCCAACAGGTAGGGAAATAGGCAGACTGAGTGGGCCAAGCAGTCCTTATCTGCCATCAAAGTCTATTTTTCTATATTTCTGTAATGTATAATATTCCATGTATTATTCAGTATGCCATCCTCAGGGTGATTAGTTATGGCATTGTTGACCTCTTTTTCAAATAGGGTCTATAGATCATTACTATGACCATTACCAATGATTAAAATGAGGAAAGGTTCCTCATACCACTTAGTAAGAAGTATTAAGTTATTGTACACAAAAAAGTTTACCTAATGTTTTTACATATTTCCCGCTTTTACTAATATGAGGAAACCATCTTTAGAGCATCCCATTAACATCTCTTTATCTTTGTACAGGTGCTGAAATACAGTCAAAACCCTCAGTCCTGACCTCTTCAAACATCCACATTCCTTGTAGTAATATTCTATGCTACTGTTTAATAAATATTGTACAATTAGTTTCTAGCAAATTCTTTAAGGGAAAATGTTCATGTCAGCAAGCACCACACCTCAGTGTGAGGCACCCCTGATTAGCATTTTCACCCACTGTATAGAAAATTTCAATACCTGCTTCTGAAGAAATTTTCTTTTGTTTGGTTGATCCTGCCATCACTCATGCCAGCATTTTAAATGAAGTGCCTCTAGCAGCACATCCCACAGTCACCCACGGCCGACATCAGAGCTAGGGGGAACAGCCACAGGAGCATTACAGTATTAGCCTATGGACGGAGCTATTAATAGCAGCAGTTTGCCACTTAGAGGTCTTGGCGCTATACTGAGACCACGTGCAGACTGGCTGATCAACTGTCAGTCAATACTTTGTCTCAGTATAGCACTGAGACCTTTAAGTGGCAAACCGGAGCTGTTGATAGCTGTGTCCGTAGGTTAATACTATACATGCTCTGGCAGCTGCTCCACAGTTCTTATGTCAGCTATGGGTGATTGTGGGATACGCCACTACTGGTGCTCCATTTAAAATGCCAGCAGGAGTGATGGTGATATCAACCAGATAAAAGAAACTTTCTTCAGAAGCAGGTACTGCAAGTTTGTTTACAGTGATTGAAAGCACTAATCAGGGTGGGGCTTATTGACATTGACGCTTCCATTTAAAGGCCTGAGTGTCCCATGATAAGAACTTCCCCTTCTCAGTATCATGAATTATTTTTAATTCATCAGGGTTCTCATTCCCTACAGCCCATAGCTGACTGGGAACAGGAATCTGTCACTCATTTTTATCACTAATAAGTTTGTAAATATTCTCATGGGAAATTTGGTATGCTTATTGAAGGAGGATTTAGGAGGCTTTGGGAGATTAATGGCAGTCTATTAATATTATAACACGCATTTCTGATATTATTAACATCAAAGACCAGTTCCTAAAATACACTTTGTGAATTACTTTTAGGTGTTTTGTTAATGTCTAGGTTATGGGCTTCAATTAAGATACGTGTAGTCAACTGGCTGTCTCTTTTTGCTAGTTATCTGACCCATACTTCATATACCTTTTCCCCTTCACTATCATTCAATGCTGTTCTTGCCCAATCTGATGTCCAGCATTTCTTTCAAGCAGGTAACATACTGTACTCATTAGGGTTTTTTGGTCCTCATTCTTTGATTCTTCCAAGCCATGTAATGATAGAAAAACAATCCACTCTGTATTTTTGGTATCTTCTGATTCCCATGAGACATTCAAAATTTCCCCATCTAATTCTATTATAGACAGCAGTTTTCCACATGATAAAATAATCCCAGTCTCTTCAAGACAGGAGGTCAATAAAATAAGTGGGACTACCTCCATATCCAAATATTTAACACCTTGCTCTGATTCCAAATTCAGCTGCTTATTTCCATTATGTTCAGAACAGTGTAGACTGTGGTATCATTCCTTGATTGTTTCCTTGTTACAAACAGAACATTGTTCTAACCATTTGGAATTCCTAGTTCTATTTGTAGCATGCTTTAAATTAGATTTCTCATGACATTGGTGCCTCATTATAATTACGATGTATGCCTCTAAATCTGTGGACTGACTGCCTCATTCATTGCAATCCACATCTTGTCTGGCTCAGCTTTTTTACTAGCAATTTTGGGAATGACTGATCTTTCTAGCTCGTTATTTCTAATAACACCTTATGAGACAATATCAACCCTTTAGTTTTCCTGCCTTCCATAGTTTCCTGGGTATTTTGTACTTGCACATCACTGTTTGTATTCTCTGGGCCCTCAGTTTTATTCTTGAGTTTCCTTTTATATATTTTTTTCTTTTGTTGTTTTTACAGACTTACATGGTTTTTACTCTTTTTTTTTTGTTAGGTATCATCAATCTTTTGAAATTATATAGAATGTGAGCCAGCTGTCTTTTTCTAATTTAATGCACTTTATTAGAACATTGTCATATACAGAACATAACACATAAACAAATACAACAATTCTAATTTTATAGATTTTATCGATACCAGCCCATTCACAGAAGAAAGTGTCCTGAAAGAACTACTAAAACTGAAGGTGGACAAAGCAACAGGGCCTGATGGGATTCATCACAGAATTCTAAAATAACTAAGGGGAGAACTAGTGACACCACTGACTACCCTTTTTAACAAATCATGGGAGGATGGTGTGGTACCTGAGAACTGGAGGAAGGTGGATGTGATTCCCCTGCACAAAAGTGGGAGCAAGGCAGAGGCAGGAAACTACAGACCTGTTAGTTTGACCTCAGTGGTAGGAAAAATGATGGAATCCCTCCTGAAGGAAAGAACTGTTGAGTACCAAGAGGCCAGTGGGGCACAGGACCAAAGGCAGCATAGATTCACAGCAGGAAGGTCATGTCAGATGAATCTATTCAATTTCGTTGACTGGATGACCAAAGTAGTATACCAGGGAGAGGCTGTGGACATGACCTACCTAGACATTAGCAAGACAATTGACACAATCCCACACAAAAGATTAATAAACATGTTAGCCAGCCAGGGAGTAGGGCCCAGGGTAGTAGCCTGGATAATAAATTGGCTGGACAACAGGACACAGAGGGTAATAGTAAATGAAGTCCACTCTGAAGAAAAGGGTGTAACTAGTGGGGTATCACAGGGTTCAGTACTGGGACCAGTCCTCTTTAAAGTCTTTATACAGTAGGTGACATTGCAGAGGGACTGGAAGGGAAAGTATGCCTCTTTGCAAGATGACACAAAGATCTGCAACAGGGTTGATACACAAGGAGGATGGAAAGGATGAGAAAGGACATGGCAAGACTGGAGTAATGGTCAAAAGCAAGGCAGCTTAGATTCAATGCAAAGAAATGGAAAGTAATGCATCTGGGAAACAAAAACCCAGGGGAAGAGTACACAATGTAGGGGGAGGTACTAACAACAACACAAATGGAAAGGGACATGAGGGTAGTCATTTCAGATTACTGAAAGGTAGGCAAGCAATGTGAGAATTCAGTAACGAGGGCTGGGGGGGATACTGGGATACATAGGGAGAGGCATCACCCGTAGAAAACAGGAAATTGTTTTCCCTCTGTACAGACAGTTGGAGATACCCCATCTTGAATACTGTTTTCAATTCTGGAGACCCCATCTCTGCAAGGACATAGACAGGATGGAGGCAGTCCAGAGGAGGACAACTAATATGGTGCAGGGTCTGCACAAGAAGCCATACAAAGAGAAACTAAAGGAGCTTAACCCTTAGGCTGCTGACAGAATTAGAACATATAGGAATTTTGGACTGAGATACCAGTCCGTGGCTCTGCTAGAATTAATATGTATACCATAGAGGAAAGGAGGGAGAAGGGGGACATGATAGAAACATTTAAGTACATCAAGGTAATCAACAAAGTCCAAGAGGGTAGCATCTTTCAGAAAAAGTGATGTGCAAGAAAAAGGGGGCACAAATTGAAACAGAGGGAAGATGGTTCAGGGGCAATGTAAGGAAGTATTTTTTCACAGAGAAGGTGGTGGATTCAAGGAACAGCCTTCCTGGGGAGGCTGTGTGGTCATGAACAGTGGGGCAATTTAAGAATGCATGGGACAGACATAAAGCAATTCTATTAGGGAGTAGAAGGAAGTAGGCTGTTGGTTAACTAGGATCTGCAGCTTATCCAATAGGTAGGGAAATGCGCAGATGGGATCCATCCTAAATCCCTCATTTTGAAATCCTGCATTTCAAAATCCTGAAAAAAAAAAATCCCAAATTAACATTTTGACATAAAAACCAGAATCCCGAATAGAGAAATCCAGAATTGTACTCGCCATTACATTATGTCCAGATCTAATTCGACTTCAAGTAATCCATAAGGTTTCAGCTTGCATGTGATCTATAAATATCACAACAATTAAAGAATCAACTCACGAGCAGCACAGAAAAGGCCAAATGGAATTAATGCGGGGAGCCTCCCGCAGGAGCTCGCTACATTGCTTGAGAGGAGCAAAGCTGCCTATTTCCCAGTTATTACTATTTGAGTGAGCCAAGCCCAAATGAGGGATGGCATTAAATGAAACAGTCTGTTCAAGATGTACTCAGCTGCACTTTAGAGCTGTTCAAAAAGGTGACTATTTTTAAACTATATAAATATTAAAGCTCTTCAATCATTTAAAACATCTATTTTTGTGCTGAAGTCAGGAGTGTGCATGTCTGTATTCATCTGTGTGATGAATGGCATGTTTGATAGTGGAGTTTTGTTTTCCGATTGAAATCTCTACCACTCAGTGACAGGAGTGCCAATTAGTAAGGACTTAATAGAATAATAAAGAAATGGTATCTGTAGGTGATGACCAGAACCCAATATTAGAAGCACCTTGAATTTCCAGCAGTCTCACTGAAAAGGGATGAGATGAGATGAGTCGAAGCACTCCAAATTCAATCTGTCACACTCAAGCTGCAATTAAATGGGGACATCATACAAAGATAAATCATATATGAGTGCTGTCAGTATTACTATAGTGTGGCATTATTACGTGTCGGACAAAACTTAATCGAGATATTGCAGACGGTGTTATATCAGGCAGGAAAATGGAACGCGGGATTTAGTACCTAACCCATTTTTACCCCAGTTATGCCAATCTTTTCCTGGGGTATTGGGGGGAGGGTACAATAAGGAGCAGAAATAATCCCATTGCCAACAAGGTGGTGTTGTAGTGCAGATATATAGATGATGTTTTTATGGTGTGGTGGGGGAGTGAGAGTGAATTGGAATACCTACGTGGTACCACTCATCTTAAGTTTATAGCCAACAGAGTTAGATATACTGTAGTGTTCCCTTTCTGGATATTGTGATCAAAAAGGTATGATAGGTTGTGTGGAGACAGGGATCTACCATATGCCCACTGATAGGAACACTGTGCTGTTGGAAGCACCCCAGTGCATCTCAGCCAATGGCAACCAGATGTCACATCCAGAAGAGAGAGCAAATGCATTTAACAGCTTCTTCATTAACCTGGACAGATATATTGACCCCACACCTGGAACTATGAACTTCTCTTCCTCTGATGCCGCACCAGTACCTAATTCCATTTCTACCTGATTACTCGCAAGGAAGTCCTCTCTCTGTTAAGCACCATCAAACCTGTTGGCTCTCTGGGATTTGACAAGCTGGAGCCCAGGTTTCTGAAAATGGCTTCCCCAATTATTGCGACTCCACTCAGGAACCTATTTGACAAGTCCTTTTTGCTTGGTCAATTCCCCACTAAGTGGAAAATGGCCACAGTAGTCCCCATTTACAAAGGTGGGGCCAAAGACCATGCTGAAAATTAGTGACCTATATCCATACTCAGCATGCTCAGTAAAACACTGGAGAAGCTTGTGCATAGACAGATCCTTGACTACATTGAAATCCATCATCTACTTTCGGATGTGCAGCATGGATTTAGGAAAAACCATGGTACCGACATAGCCCTTGTCAAGTTCACATCAGAAGTACTTGGGACTATGGATCAAGGCCTAGCCACTGAAGCTCTATTTCTTGACCTGATGAAGGCCTTTGACTTGGTGAACCATGATCTCCTCATCACCTGCTTGGGGAACCTCAGTTTGGAATCCCTTGCCTCTTCCTGGTTTCAACAATACCTCTGTGAGAGAAAACAGCTGGTAAGATGGAAGTGTACAATATCTGACATTATGGATCTAGCCTCAGACCCCTACTATTTACCATCTTCATAAACAGCATGCCTAATCATTGCGGAGGGGCCAACATCTCTATGCAGACGACACTATCATCTAGAAGACATTGAAAGGCATTAGCCAAATAAACCAGGACCTCAGTATGGTCTTCAGAAAACTGGAGAAATGGATCACTGTTAATAAGCTCATCCTCACCCTAAATAAATCCAAGGCCATGCTCTTCAGTCCCAAACACCTGGGAGCCAATAGATCTAACCTCCTCCAAGTCTCCTCATCCAATGGCACTAAATTGGAGGTCTGTGCTTCCACAAAATATCTTGGCATACAACTGGACAAGGAGTTAACCCTAAATTTTCACTTTGAGGCTACCAGCAAAATTCTCCATCAAAAATTTGGTCTATTATACAGACTAGGTGGGTATCTCTCCAGTGACGCTCACTTGGCAATCACCACTGGAACCATCCTCACAGTTCTTCTTTATGGTACTCCCATAATACAACCTCTCCAGGGTACTGAACTTGCCAAACTCAGAGTCCTCTATTACAAAACTGCCTGCTTTGCAACTGCTGATCATCCCCCGTGATCACCACTGTTATGTTCTCACCTCACTGAACTGGCCAACACTTGAGGCAAGACTTGTCTATCCTACTCTCTGTCTTGCTTTCAAAATGGCCAAATTAAAAGCCTCCCCTAGCCTAAATGGACTTCTCCAGTTCAAGTCATTTAAGCATAATCTCAGGCCTGCTACCCGCCCCATCCTGGAAGTCCCTAGGTCCAGATCCCATGCAGGTGACAGGTCCTTCACCATCTCTGTCCTGGCCCTCTGGAATAGCATACCTTCAGTAGTGATGAACTGCTCTACTCTGAACTCATTCAAAAAATGCTCTAAAATCCCACTTGCTTGAGGTAAATCAGTGCACTTGTACTTAATGTGGTTGGTTTTTTTTTTCCAGTGTACCCACCTGATCACATTGGGCTTTCCCTCTAATCCATGCTGTCCACTGATTAGCACCTAACCCAAGTACCCCTCCTGCTGAGGGTGTTGGATTCAGGCAGCTGGTGCATGACTCAACCAGGGACGAGTTAGTTCTGAACCTGGTATGGACCAATGGGTACAGAGTCAAAGAAATACAGGTGGAATGGCAGCTGGGGTCCAGTGCCCACCACATGGCATGGTTCACCATGAAGACATGGACTCAATCAAGCCATACAAGGGCAAGAGTATTAGATTTCAGGAAGGCAGATTTCACTGAAATGGGTAGATGTATACAAGCAGTCTTGGGGAAGGGAAAGATGGTAGAGAGGATGGAAAAACAATGGAAGAAACTGAAAGGAGACATCATGGATATAACAAACCAATGCATTAGGATAGTGATCAAAGGGAAAAGAAGAAGGAAACCACTATGGTTGTCCAAAGAGGTGAGCCACAAAGTCAGGGCTAAAAAGCTGAGTTTCAGGAAATTTAAGGGGAGCTGAAGGGAGAAAGACAGGGAGGTGTACCTTGAATGTCTAAGGGAAGCAGGGAGAGCTGGTAGGAGGGTGAAGGTGCAGACAGAAAAGAGCTTAGCACAGTCTGTTAAACAAAGGGGATAAGGCATTTTATAGGTACATTAGTGAAAAAAGAAAAAAACGGGAGTGGGATTATGAGACTCAAAGGGGAGGAGGGAGAGTATAAGGAGGGGGATCTGAACAAGGCAGAAATACTGAACAAATACTTCTGCTCAGTATTCACTAAGGAGGGGGCAGATAAAGGAGCACAGTTGGGGTGCAGAGGCAATGGGAGGGAGAAGTGAACACCAGTCCATGCACAGTGGAGAGAGTTCTGGAAGAACTCACAAAGCTGAAGGTGGATAAGGCCATGGGACCAGATGGCATCCACCCGAGGATATTAAAGGAGCTGCAAAAGGAACTAGCAGTGCCTCTAGCAGCCCTGTTCACAAAGTCACTCAACATGGGTGTCGTTCCAGAGAACTGGAGGAGGGCACATGTAGTTCCACTGCACAAAAGTGGCAGTAGGGAGGAGGTGGGGAACTACAGGCCATTCAGACTCACCTCAGTGGTGGGAAAGATCATGGAGACACTGCTGAAAGAAAGGATAGTGACACATTTGGAATCCAGTGGTGCACATGATCTGAGGCAACATGGATTCACAGCAGGAAGGTCATGTCAAACAAATCTAATAATTTTTTTTTTGATTGGTTGACAAGGGAACTTAATCAGGGAGGGGCAGTAGACATCACCTACCTGGATTTCAGCAAAGCCTTCAACACTGTCCCACATAGAAGGCTGATTAACAAGATGAGTAATCTGAGCATGGGAGACAAGGTGGTGAGCTGGGTTAGGAACTGATTAATAGGCAGAAGACAAAGGGTGGTGGTAAATGGGGTACAATCTGGGGAGGGAGGTGACCAGTGGGGTGCCTCAGGGATCAGTACTAGGACCAATCCTGTTCAATGTCTTCGTTAGTGACATTTCAGAGGGGCTGGAAGGAAAGGTCTACCTGTTTGCAGATGACACCAAGATCTGCAACAGGGTGGATACTCCAGAAGGGGTGCAGAAAATGAAGAGGGACCAGGAGAAGCTTGAAAGATGGTCAGATATGTAGCAACTGAGGTTTAATGTAAAGAAGTGCAAAATAATGCACCTGGATAGAGGGAACCCTGGGGAGAGCTACAGGTTTTGGGGAGAGGAGCCGAATGTCACCAAGGAGGAAAGGGACCTTGGGGTTATCATCTCTGATGACCATAAGGTATCAAAGCAGTGTATAACGGCAGCAAGGAGGGCCAGTTATATGCTGGGGTGCATAGGCAGAGGTATCCCTAGCAGGAGGTGGGAGGTGGTGATGCCGTTGTACAAAACATTGGTAATGCCTCACCTGGAGTACTGCATGCAGTTCTGGAGACCACACCTGTGCAAGGACATAGATAAGGTGGAGACTATCCAGAGAAAGGCAACACAGATGGTGCAGGGCTTACACCACAAAACATGAGGAGAGACTAAGGAACCTCAATATGTACTCACTGGAGGAGAGGAGACAGTGGGGGGACATGATTGAAACTTTCAAGTACCTCAACGGCATAAACAAGGTACAGGAGGGGGAGCTTTTCCAATGTAGAAAAAGTACAGAACAAGGGGGCACAATATGAAATTGGAGGAAGGTAGATTAAGAGGTAATGTGAGGAAGTTTTTCTACACAGAAAGGGTAGTCAACACATGGAATAGTCTGCCACAGGAGGTTGTAGAGGCAAACAGAGTGGAGGGGTTGAAGCATGCTTGGGACAGGCACAAGGGAAGCCTGAGAGGGGAGGCAGTGATGACAAGCCACTGATCACATAGGATCAGTGGCCACATACAATGTATAGGGTCTACGGGCAGACCGGATTATCCTAGCGGTCCTTATCTGGTGACAATTTCTACGTTTCTATTAATTGCACTTTGACAAAGCAGTATATAAGCAAGGAGAAAAACAGAAGTTGCCCACTCTTGATAAAGTTCTAAGTGAGTGAAAGGTAGATGTACATTGCACCACTGTTCAGCTGTATTTTGCACTTTTTGTTCTCGTGCACTTTGATGAACATTAAACTATGAGCTGTACCACCATTGGATGTGACTGCTTTATTTTACAAGTGGTGAGTGCTGTGCAGTTTTGTATTTGAACTCTATAGATTTCAGTGGTTAATTCATCTCTTAAAATATAAAGTTCTTCCAACATGTGGATGTTTGGCATGTGGTGATCTTTTCAAGCTTTAAGTAGTTTTGGTCAGAAGTATGGCAGCTTGGATTCAATGCAACAAGTGTAAAATAATGCACCTGGGAAACAAAAACCAAGGGGAAGATTACACAATGGGGGGTAGTAACAACAACAACAAGTATTTGTCAATGCAGAATGTTTGCTTGCTGGCATTGGCATTGGTAGTGTAGGAGTTAGAGAGCTGCATAATAGGAATGGTAGTGAAGTATTGAACTGAAGCCAACCCCACCACCATGCTGCAGAGACTGACAGGCACTGGGGTGTGCCTTTGGGTTGTCAAGCATAATGGCCATGCCATTTCACCACACCATACCATGCAGATACTGACAAATGTCACGGTGTGCCTTGGGGTCTTTGGCCCTTATGCTCACCCCCATTCCATCAGGAAATACGGTGAGATGGGTCCTGTACAAGAGAGTGGGGTGAACTTTGGGGCTGAAGAGTCCAAGGCACACGTGAATGCCTCTCACTGGTTGCAGGGTGTGGAATGGTATAAACATTACAGGCAAGAATCCCAAGTCACACCGCTGATGCCTCTCAATCTCTACAGGCTGGGGCATTATGGTCGGAAACCCTAACCCCTCAGGCGTTTGTTGGCATTTTCACTGTAAATTTTCAACATGTTTTTTTTGTGACCCCCACCTTATGAACAGTGGCAATATCAGTTTGTTAGCTGAAAGCTGATTTCACACAGTGACTACGCTATTAGGCACCACAGGTGCGAAAACACATTTCGAACAGGATGTGAAAAATGACAGCTGTACTGTTCATGGGGAGGTGCAAAAAATAGCAATGTTGAAATTCTGCAGTGAAAATATTAAAAAAACTGGTGAAGTCACGAGCGTGCGTAGAAAATATGCAACGCACACCCATAATTCAATTACTTCGGGGATTTTTTAAAGCAGATAGTCAACACAGGGATTTTGTAACCTCCGCTCATGAACAGTGGCACTGTGATTTTCTTAATCTGTCCCAAACATTGATTTCGCACACCGATTGTGCCATTGTATGCTACATGGGTGGAAACTGGTTTTGGCCGAGATGTGAAAAATGACAGCTGTACTGCTCATAAGGAGGTGTGGTAAAATGGCAATGTTGAAAATCTGGAGTGAAAATATTGAAAATTTGCAAACTTATGAGCGTGCTTAGGAACAGCACAAAGCATACTCGTAAAACAGTAATTTTGGGGAATTTTTTTCACCAAATTTTTAACATAGCCATTTTAACACCTCTGCTCATGAACAGTGTTACTGTGATTTTCTTACTCTGTCCTGACCATTATTTCACACACCAAATGCGCCATTGTGCGCTACATGCACGGAAACACATTTTGGGTCAGATGTGAGAAATGACAGCTGTACTGCTCATAAGGAGGTATGGTAAAATGGCAATGTTGAAAATCTGGAGTGAACACATTGAAAATTTGAGAACTTACGAGCGCATGAGAACAGCTGTAAAGCATGCTCAGAAACTATAAGTTTTGAATGCAATACCAACATAGGGTTTTAGGGCCTACTCATGAACTGTGACACTGTCATTTCATAAATGGGTCCTGAAAGGTGGTTCCGTGCAGTGACCGAGAAATCACCTTTTTGGGAAGATTAACACCATGACAGTGACAGAATTCATGAGGTGGGGTCCCAAAAGCCCCATGTTGAAAATTTGGTGAAAAAATTCCCCAAAATGCCTGGGATATGCACCAAAGTTGAAAAAACCCTATTTATTTCATTATACAACTTACCATCATTTCCTCCGTTCGTGGTCGGCTTTGAAGAGTGCAGACCTGTTCCCGGTCCACTGAATATCGTTGCACCAGACTCCAGAGGTAAGTATGGGGTGAGGTGGGGGTATGGGGAGGTAGGGTGCACAGAGGATGGGCGCAGGTGGGGGTCAGGACAGTCAGCGAGAGACCGTTTTTTCTTGCAGGTTATTTTTTTCTTGTAGACGACGCGGTACTTGTGCCATGTTGGGGTGGGCTCCCAGCGTGGCAGCTGGAAGGTTGTTTGGGGGGGCAGTGGAGCCGATGGGGGATTGGGCACCCCCATCAGCCATATGGGCTGTTGCCATGCTGGGGTGGGCTCCCAGCGTGGCACCCGGTAGTCTGTTGGGGGGGGGGACAGTGGAGCCGACGGGGATTGGGCACCCCTGTTGGCCATACAGTGTGTGTGTGTGTGTGTGTGTGAGGGGGTGCATGAGCACGCAATATGCTATATATAGCCATGGGTGGGGGGAATGAAAATGCCAACTAACGCCTGAGGCGTTAGGGTTTCTGACCATAACGACCCACCCTGTAGAGATTGACAGGCATCAGGGGTGTGACTTGTGATTCTCATCTGTAATGCTCATACCATTCCACACCCTGCAGCCAGTGAGAAGCATCGAGGTGTGCCTTGGACTCTTCGGCCCCAAAGTTCACCCCATTCTCCTATACAGCACCCATCTCACCATATTTCCTGATGTAATGGGGTGAGCATAAGGGCCAAAGACCCCGAGGCACACCGGGGCAATTGTCGGTGTCTGCAGGGTATGGTGTGGTGAAATGGCGTGGTCGATATGCCTGATGACCCAAAGGCACACCCCAGTGCCTGTCAGTCTCTGCAGGGTGGTGGTGGGGTTGGCTTCAGTTCAATACTTCACTGCCATTCATATTATGCAGCGCTCTAACTCCTACACTACCAATACCAATGCCAGCAAGCAAACATTTGGCATTGACAAATGCTTGATTTAATTTAATTCAGTAACTTTTCCACTCTAAGTCTTGAATCATTTCCTTCATCCTTTCTCCCCATAGGGACAATAAAATCTCCAGATCCCATGAATAATGTATCACCCATCGGTATAAACAATGTTAAAAGTCTTTTTCTCAATTTACCTAACTTCATTTCTTATGTTCCTGAGTTAATAACTATCACTGAATCATTTATTTTTTTAATACACATTTTTGAAATACCCCCCAAATCTTTTAATTTACTGAGTGTTTCCCCCCTTTACTTTCCTGATTTTCCTTTTTCTCCTTTCAGGTCAGTATCCATCAATACCTCTTTGCTCTGCTCCCCAGGAACATGTTCATGTAACTTATTGCTCCTTGTTGACACCATGATACAGTAGTTATATGAAACTAAATTCAACAAAGACAAATTTAGATGAGATATAAATAGTACACTGTATTATAGAATAATTTATTTTTCCTTTTTTCTTTCAGATGAGCTAAACCTTTATTAGAAACAATTTAAGACAACACATTTATAAAACATGAATATTCAAGTCATTCAGATTTCTTTTCCTATCCCACTGTTGTTATATAATGTGTCTGAGTTCTTCAGAATACTTAAGGACAAATAGGAATATTAAGCAGTTCATGATAAAAGTTTTTCAACAGAATGCAAATCAAAGTATTCAGGGTTCACTTTTCTTAGCAAAATTAAGACCTTCTGTTTCAACACTCCAACAACACAGTCCAAATAATTACTTCTGATTTTCATTTGCAGCAAAAGATATTCCCCTTCACTAAGCCTTTCTTCAAGCCTGGTTCCCTTTGAGAAAATCCCTCTGGTACACATACTGTGTGATGCCAATGGCCTGAGAGCTCACAAGTCTTTTTTTTTTTCATTTCCATGCCCATGCCCATGGCCTGTAATAGTCAACCGTTTAAAAAAAAAAGGTAAACAGAGCTATACTGCACCACAGTGCCTACACAAGTAATTATTAGAAAATGGATAAGGGAATCCCAGCTTTCCAATTGGCTAAGACACCAATCTTAGCAGGCGGGTATTTTTCAATACAGCCCACTGAATAACAAGATCCCATTTGAGGTGCCCCATTCCTTTGGATATTCTTGGGCACCCCAAATTTTCAGTCAAGCCAACTGCCATTGTTTCTGTCTCGCTTAGCGAGAATCACCTCAGCAGACGCCATAAAATGACCCATAGCACGGCAGTACATATGGGCATCAAACAAGAATTAAAACATTTTAAATTATCTCCAAAAAAGAACAAGATCTGTTTTCTCATTCTTAATTAAACAGCAGCATACTCTCGGCTATTTCTCATGGCCCGGCCCTTGCCTCGCGCTACTCTAGCTGCTCTCTCTCTCGCTCTCTCTCTCGCTCCATTCCATGTTTGCAAACAAAACAAAAGCAGAAAAACCTTTTTAATTAATAAAAATTAAAAAGGTACATCTTCTCTTTCCATGGTTTGTCACTCCCTTGCTGCACTCTCCACATTGCTCAGTAACAGATGGTGTGTGTGTGTGTCGGGGGGATGGACAGACAGACTGATAGCACATAAAGAAACCAAAAAAACGATAACGCGTGGGGGCAGTCAACATTTTGACAAAGCAAATGTTTCAGATGATCTCTGGCTGTGTGTGTGTGTGTGTGTGTGTGTGTGTAGGAAGGTAACCATAACAATCAGCTCCACTCCCAGTATGAACAATAATCTGCACCTCAAAAAATCACACACACACACACACACACACCATTGTAACATAAGTGGAAGAATTATTTTATTTAAAAACTTATTTTAAACACATTTTTTATTAACCTTTTTTAATCAAATTATTTTTTTTTTAGTCTCCATTTTCTAAGTGCAATAATACCCTTCAGGGTAGGTGGTATTGAGAAATACCGGACTTAGTCAGTACTTACATTCCAGATATGTAAATGGATCCATTCACATATGTGGAATGTAGTAATAAATATGAGCTGCACACCATTGGCTCATGCTGTGGACCAATGGCTGCAGGCCCTGACTGACGTGTAGCTGGCAGGTGGCGGGTGGTGGTGGTGCTGCGCCCGCTGCTGACCGGGGAAACAGGCAGTGGGGATCAGTGGGTGGTGGGGAAGGGACTTTACTGGACCACCAGAGATATAGGATTTCTTTTTTTATTTACTTAAGCCCACGATCGGGCAGACATCAGTCCACTGGACCGCCAGGGATATAGGATTTCTTTTTTTATTTACTTAAGCCCGCAATCGGGCAGACAGCGGTCCACTGGACCACCAGGGATATAGGAATCGGTTTAGTCATAACAATGCCCGCGATCGGGCATGGGGGGATGCCACCACGGAGGTGCAGCTGGAGCTCGGGTGGCCACCGACAGGTGGCAGCTGCCGTGTTGTGCCCTGCAATATGGCAGCTCACCTGTGGGTGGCCAGCCATTGCTCCTTTTTTTTTGCTCAGCTTTGTGCAGTGCAAGTAGGGGTTGCGCATGCATGGCTCAGCACATCCCAGGCTGATTATCGGGCTGTGCAGAGTATGCATGGGCACACCCCCTCTACCTGCACCTGTATACATTACTGATGCGCTCTGGTGCATTGGGATTTATGCCAGGTGCAATTCCCGTTTGAATATCACACCAGGGCACATCAGTGGGTTGCACATGGTGCAACACTGTTGCGCCATGCACAACCCTTTTGAATATCTTGGCCAAGGTGTTAAAAAGTATAATCATTTAATTTAATTCTTTAAAAAATATAAATCTTTCCATGATAAAATCAGAGTGATTTTATTTCTGTGCCCTTTTCTAGATCTGTGTTTTTATGAAAAGCAAGTCATCCCAGACTATTAAACACTCTGCACACCCTGCCCCTTCTGTAGCTGGGACTAGGTGTCAGCACTTGATGCTACTGATTGATTTTTACCTCCACTGGTTGCATCACAATAGCAAGAAATTAAAAAAAAAAATGCCTTCTAGCCAACCTGTTAGAAGTATAAATATATACTGTAGTTTAAATAAATGAATGAATATTCATAAATATACCCAAATTTACAAGGATTTATATATAAAAAGACAAAACTCAAAACTCAGAGAAATAAAAAGAGAGAACAAGAAATTAATCGATATGATGAACAATCCCATATCCCTGTGTGAGTCGTAAACACTTTTCCTGATTTGCCAAGAACCACAGTGATACTTCTGGCCACATTGATCCCCCATCCACTAGCCATATGACCCAAGGCCAAGCTACAGGTTCAGGACCATGCACTAAGGGTCTGGAGCATCAAGCATCAGATGTAGAGCACTGCCTTACAATTCTGCTGCTCAACATAAGGCCCATAGGATAAGGCCTAACTTCCGTTGCAAATGACCCTGACAGCCAGGCACAAAACAAGAGATCATTCATAACTTTCTTTGCTCAGGGCCCTGCAGGACCTGACTGAACCATAAGATCAGTCAATGGCCCCAGACCTGTACCCCCTATTTAAGGTGCTTTCTTGAGCAAGGGAAATGAAAAAATATACTTGAAAGGCCCAGTTAAAAAGGTATAAGTTTAGGCTGGCTGAGTGCCATGGAGGGCTAAGGTGCAGAGCGCCTCACCTCCCACCATGCTAGTGAATTGAGCTTGGAGATGGACACAGGTCACTCAGAGATGGCCAGTGTGGGAGGACTGAGTATCCATAAGCTTGCTTTCCTCCCTCAGGGAGGGGGTTTGATGTGGTTTGCTGCTTGTCTGCCACCTGGAGGTGTCTGGGAGGCAGTGTAAGACAGCCACATGTATAGGGAAGGGATCCCACATTCAGGGCACTTGGGGCATCTCGACAGAGGCAGAGCTCACACATTGCTCCCATTGCACATCTATGGGGCCAGGGTGACAACTCACTGGAAAAATACCCAACTGCAGGATGACAACAACCCCTCACAGGCCCCATACTGGCAACTGGGCATCCCCCATAGTCCTGCTGCAGAGGACGACTGAGGGAAAGTATGCACTGGAAGAGGCAGATGACAGGACTGTGAGGGCTGGGTCAGTCAGAGTGGCACTGCCAGAGCAAAAGAGGAAAACCAACACCTGTATGGAAAAAAAAAGTTGTAAATGTTAAACCAACACCTTTGCAAATAAAAAATAAAAATTATTAAAATGTTGGGAAAGAAATATGAAAAAAACAGTGCATTTTTCTTTTTAGTCATGACTGACTTTCAACTGAATTACAATTGAAAGAACAACATTGTGCTCTCCCCACTCACTGCTGGTATCCTGCCATGATATACAAAATGTTTTTTTGGTTTTTTTCCCTTTGTGGTTGACTTTTAAGTCAGTCACGAAGGAAAAAGATCCTATAATTTTCCCTAAAAGACTTTTTTTTATCTGTGATTGACTTCTGATTTAGTCATGAAGGACAAAAAAAAATGAGAATTGCCCTTTTCCTTTTCTACACCACGTGCCCAGTCCTGGTGTCAGAGAAATCAACCCTTCCTGACACTTGGGAGACCAACCCCAGTGTCAAGTGCATGTCATTTAAATAAAATAAAAAATGTACAATTTTGTAGATATGGGGTGCCCAGCCCAACTGGTTCAGTTACTGTGTCCCCCAAAACTTTTAGTAAATCCACCTATACTCACCTACACGCTGGCATCATGACACTCTCCCCCAAAGACCACCCCAGTATATGCTTGTAGATCAGTCCCACAGTAGGCAACTGGCAAAACCTTCCTTCTGCCTCAGCCATGTTGCAATCATTTATTCCACACTTCACCACTACTGACACCTGTCAAAGAAAGAAACAAACAAAAAATAAAAATACCCTCACCCACCTGTAGGCACCCAGGCCAACCCCCACACTAAAGTAAATCTCTTCCCATCACCCACTTAGCACACATTCTACCCCCACATTCTTCCCCCTCCCAGCTCTCTTCCTAATAATTATCCCCAGCCCTAACCCACCTTCTGGCACCCATCCCACCCTTCTCTCCTCAACAGCCACCCACCCATACCTACAATAGATTGGTCCCATGGTAGCTGACTGGCACAGCCCTCAATCTACCTCAGCCAGCCTTCTGCCCCATTATCCACCACTGCTCGTCCCTAATAATAAAAAAAGTGAAAAAAAAACTATGCCAGAAAAAGCACCGTTGTGTATGTTGAAGGATTTCATTTTTTTCCCCATAAAAACAGGGTTGAATTTTCTGCCTGAAAACTATATTGTAAGGCCAAATTCAAACACCAAAATAACATGGTCATGGACTGGGGGGGGGATGGTAAGCCCATTGACCCATAACATTGAAAAGGGGGTGATGGTAAGCCCATTGATCCGTGACATTGAAAAAAAGTTATAAATAAGAAAAGCTATTTGTGATTAACCTCCTGCCAAAGTCCAAAAAAATGTACTGTGCAAGAGCAGGGTCTTACTTTTGTTTTCACTACAGTTTTTTTTTTTTTTATTACTAATAAAAGTAAAATTTTTCAATATTTTAAGCTGACATATTGAGTATGGCTTGCTTACCTCCTATCTGACTACCCAAGTAGCAAATTGCAGACCTGCTCGATGGGTCTTCACCTCACATAGCTCCCACAAAGCCCTAGGTGAAGTATTGCACAGATCCAGTGTAGTTCCAAATGTGTCTGCTGCATAACTAAACCATATGACCAGTGCTGTGCCCAATGGGTTGATTGCTTCACATATGGCCTGCAGTCCCTTGTACAATACAGCCTACAGGTCTGCCCCATGCCCAGGTTGTCTGCTGCTTTGCATAAAGCTCCAAGGGCCTTTTGTGATATGAGACAAACATTCATACCCATGTACAATGGGTCAGTTGATTAGCTCAGGGCAAACATGGCCCTGCACAAAGCAAGCAAAAGATCTTAGTAAAATGAACCTTTCATGATACAGATAATTATTGCTTTTTACTGCAGTTAAAATCTGAATAAGGATTCACAGTTTGGTGCCAAAAAATTATACCAGTTTGCTAAACACTTATTTCATACAATTTTGCAAACTGCTATATAAAATCTCTAGACAAAAAATTGTTTGGGATAATTTTCTTGGTTCTCTTGCCTTATGAGTATATGCTGGCCAGTCAAGTCCCTCAGTTTACAGTAGACAAACATAAATTATGTCTCAGGTTAATTTATTAAGCAGTTCAAATGTTAGGCAAACAGCTGTTTCTCAGATATACACACTACGAGGTTGGATTGTTTGGTTGGAAGGCAATAATAGCATAATGGAAGTCCCAGTGAGGATAACTCATGTTTGTTTCTGATTTGTAGATATCTAGAGGGGACTCTTGAGTTGTGGTTGCCCTCCTCTTGTAGGGCAGTAAGGTTGAACCTTTGGAGCCAGTGTGATCTTAGCAGTCTCTGAGAAATAAAAACATTAGCTGATCTTGATTAAGTTAGGTTCCAGGCAGCATATCCAATCTATACATTATTGGGAAATGGTTATGGTATTAACTAACTATAAAAACATCTAAGCATTCATGTGAACTTTGGGAAGTTATTACTAAGCCCTACCTAAACCTTTTTGGGGATCCAGAGTCAGTACCTTCCTTTTGATCTAGTTGTAGGGCATGTATTGAGGTCCCAAGGAGGTGCTCTGGAATCGAAAATGAAACAGATAGCTTAAAAGCCTTTATAAAAATATTTGTTATCTCTAATATTTATTACAAGCATAGCTCAGGTGGCCATAGGAGACACAGCATTGTGGTCCTGTTCCTTGGGTTGCCAAGTAGTTAAATACATTATAGTCCATCATGAGAAATTTGTGTCTTCCTGCTCCAAAGGTCCAGGGGCATTCATGAATGCATAGTGGGCAATGCTGGTCATGGACTGCTAGTCCAGTAGCCCTGATAAGTGCCAACACCCTCTGTCCTGAACACTTCCAGTATCCAGCCAATCAGTACTAGCCCTTCCCAGTATTCTGGTTCCAGGTCCCCCGGGAGAAGAGTGATGCCCAAAAAACTCAATCACTCCAAGGCATGCTCCACCTAGGTCTAGTTAGTAGTTGTATTACAGTAGAAGAGTGCCTATTGCTGGTAATACCTCCAGTCCAACACCTCCACAACTGCAGCTGCTCCTTCCTCTGCAAGTCTTCTCCTCCTCCCCAGTAAAAACCCTCCCAGAAGCCCCAGTTCTCCTGGAATTAGCTGGTTGTGGCCAACCTGAAGAAAGCCCTGGGATTCCACCACACAATGCCTTAGTAGTACTGTGTCTGGTGGTGGATAACTGCAGGAATTTCTTAACATTGGCCACCACCAGATCACTCCAGGAGAACTGGGACTTTGAGGAGGGTTACTGGGAGATAAGAGATCTTACTGAGGAGGATGGAGTAGCTGAGCAGATGGGGAAGTAATGGTTTGGGCAGCTGTCTGGCTGCCTGCAGCAGGCCCTTGACTACAATAACATAACTACTAACTGGACTTTGACAGAGTCTGCCAAGGAATGGATGTGTGTGAACTGAGTTTTTCTGTCATCATTCATCTCTTGGGGTACTGGGAACTGGAGTAATAAGGAGATAGGGCTTGGCTGGCCATTAGAGTTGTTTGGGATGGAGTGGGGACTGTTCAGGGCTACTGGGCTAGGTGTCATGCCCTGCTTTTGCCCACCATACACACACACACACACATACCAGCTGTGCATGTACACAATGTGTGGACACGTTGGAACCTCCAACTATGTGAGATACTATCAGAAAGGAAATACTGATCCTTGTGCAGTTGCCCAGCATATCAGCACTAAAGTTAAGGGAGGGGGTGGAGGGTGGGTGGAGGGTGAGTGTGGGGGACTTTGGCTGTCTGCACTGTAGTTAGGTGCAGATTCTGAATTGGATTCTGCATTGGATTCTGATTCTGTATCCGACCAGAATTTTTTGATTCCTGATCTTCAATTCAGAAAATCCAAATATCAAAAAAATGCCCAGAATACAGTATGATGCATCTGATTTCATCAGATAGATTCTGAGCAACCTATTTTACGTATTATTAGACTGTTAAAAATTGTCTGTCAAATCAAACAACCTATGAAACCAACCTGTATATGTTGTAGAAGGCCTTCATTAACAACTTGGTGCCCAGTGGAGCTTTTTTCCTTAGTCTATCATGCGACTGAAAGATGCCTTCTACAACCACTCCTGACCTCCACGAGTTAACACTGCTCTCACTACCTGTGTCCCCTAGTCCAGTTCATCACATCAAAATGTCTTGTATAGCAACAAATGAATATTATCTGTGCATTGACAAACCAGATACATGATTCTTTTTCTGGACTAAGTGTGGCTTGTGAACTTAAAAGTATGGAAGCATAATTTTACCTCCAAGGTATTAGTGGCTTGGATATTTAATCACTGCAATGCAAAACAAGCAACCACTATCTTAGTTATGCAGATCATACAGTGACAGGGACTGAGGGGACCTCTGTCCTAGTGGAGGGGAAAAAATATCATTCTCAACCACTGGGAGTTCCTCAATGCTCTGACTAATGGAGTGTAGCCTTGTGATTAGAGCGCAGAACCAGAAGACCATTTTTGTATCCCACCAATGATGCTTACTCACTGACTGACCTTGAGCAATTAATTAAACCTCACTGTGCTTAACATCCTAATTTATTCTCTTTATTTCTTTTTCTAAACTTAGCCTCCCTGAGTTTTCTTTAACCTAACATAAACTCATAATAGCTTCGGCAATGGGTCATGGCCTACAATGTACTTCCAGACACAATGTGTTTGAATGTCACCATGAAAAACCTTCTTAAGTGGTGCCTTCAGGGATTGTACAACAGCATGGAAAGCTCTCTCTGTATCTGTATATGAAACAGGTAGGGGAAATGGGTAGACTAGGTGGGTCTGAAAGTCCTTATCTGCCATCAAATGCTATGTTTCTATGTTTCTATCTAAAGCACAACCCTGAGGCAGAGCTAATGGAGAATCTTCATTAGCTGATGCTAATTGAGCTTTTTACTTTTTCTAGTATTGTTTCTCTCTCTCTCCCTCTCTGTCTCATCAACCGCTCATCCATGTAATAGAGACTCAATGACATCTTACCCCACTTTCCTCTCAACTGCCTTTAATTCCTCTAGGTGGTGGAACTGGAGACTTAACCAGGAACTGGGAGATCTTTCATCATGGAAAGCAGATATGCTGCAGCAAACCTACAGCACACTCTGAATTAAAGGGTACCTAAACAAGCAGTTTTTTAAAACTGCAAACTCCAAAATCTGTCTTCATAGCAAGGTAAAGTAAAGGCTGCTATTTACATTTATGCTAATACTGCATTTATGTAAATAACATAAATGCAGTTTCATAGCTTTTGAAAAATGCAAACATCAGCCTTTCACTTTCAAAAAAACAACCTTGGTTTCTCCCTAAGATGTCTGCCAAGTGTGTTAAGTGATGAGTCATGGTGACATCATAGGAGCCAGAAACAGAGATCCATTTATATTTCTATAGTGCTAACTAGTCATTTTTTCCCTCTTTATTTTGAATTGTTGTACCAGAATGATCAACACCATGTATTAACTCATGGATTATTTTGATCATTACAAATGTTAGGCTATGATTTTGTTCATTTTGTTTACTTTAACTTGCAGAAAAATGTTTTGCAATCCAGCTGACTTTTTATTTGGCAAACTGCATTACAGTACAACACTTCAAATACTTGATGATCTAATGGTTATATAATGCACTGAATTTTGTTTTTGTTAACCAGGAGAGACACACTAAGCTGACAACTTGTTTACAGGTGTGGTCTGGGAGCACAAGGAAGTTTAGTGATTTGCTCATGGTCACACGGCAAAGTACCAGCCTTGTTCAGTTCCAAAGCTCTTGTTTTCTTGTTAATCCACAAGTAAGGCTTTATTTTTCCATGTGAACCCCCTGCACCTATCCTGCCTTCTGTCAAACACCTCACCATCCATACTCTGTCCTTAGTAATGTCTGGGGCCGCATCTGAGCTTGCGCTCTCATGAAGAGAATTATCAAACCTCCGATTGTAATCTTGTACCTCAGAGAGTTGTGCACACCTATATTGATACGCATCATCAGCTGCCACTTTTAAAAATGCCTCCCAAATCACTCTCCAGTCCACGTTCTCAATGTTTGACTTCTGCTCCCACAGTAAACATTGAGTGGATCATCACCCTTCTGCACAGTGAAGGTAGTATGTACAGTTACCTGTTGTGATTTTTCCTCACCTCATTAACCAACAACTAGGTCTTCCTGGAGGGCCAAGCAATAAGCATCATGACCCACCAGAACTACTGCTGTTCATGCCCTCATAAGAGCTGCACTTAAAATGGATAACAATATTATTAGCAGGAGAGGCATATTCATACCTTGGGCGAATCCACCTGTCTGCTAGTGTCAGTCTACTCCTGTACCTGTGATCTGCAGAAACTCGAAGGACAGTTCCCAGCAATTCTTCTCCATAACTTTTCTGTGCTCTACTTCACAATGCGAGTTGGCTGGCTACCACCCTTCCAAATCTTGAATGAGCTATATACAACTCCCTCAATACTGTCCTAAGAAACGTCAACATCCCCTTCCCCACACGAGGATAATCTCCCTACACTGAATTCAAGTAACAGTTTAGGTGCAGCCTTGCCACTCTGCGTATTTGTCATTGCTGGCTACTCTCAACCACAGTCAGGTAGTGATCACGATGCTGGCAACCCCACATTTCAGATCTCACAGTGATCTGCTCAGCGTCCTCCTTCATGTCTTCAACTAACCTGAATATAGCTGTACCCTACTGGAATTGCCTCTTCAGTACCTCTCTGGCATTCATTCTTCTCACCTGCTTCCCACACCAAAAACTGGTGAGTTCACTACCCTTCCGCATCATGAATGTGTTTAGTAGTCTCCTGTGTTATATTTACATATTAATAATAAACATGATCTTCTGGTAAGCCAGGCTGATACAGATAGCAGCATGGCACAAGTGGAAAAATAAGCTTTCCTACCCATATAAGATCTAAACCACCTATGATTAGGCACTATTAAATGACATGCATACTGATGTGCACACCCATCATTTAATAGTGCCTAAGATCTTTTAAGGATAGGAAAGCCTGTCATTCCCATTGTTCCCTGCTGCTATGAGCCTGACTTACTGGAAAGACATGTTTATATTTGATATGTCAAAAATAAAACAGGGACTGTACTACCATTCATGATCAGAAGGGTGATGAGCTCACCAGTTTTCAGTGTGAGGAGAATAGTGAAGAATAAATACCAGAGGGGGACTGAGAGGGCCACTCTTGCAAGGTACTGCTATATTCAGGGAAGGGGGAAGACAGAAGGAGAGAAATATGAGCAGATTACTGTGAGAAATAAGATGTGGGGCTGCCAGCACATTGATCACTACCTGACCCCATTGTCCTGGCCAACATTCCCCTTCCCATAAAACCAGTTCATGCAATTGTTCAAGGCTGTGTGTGGATATTAATGTATCAAATGGCTTCCACTACACGTGCAGTCACTTCCCTACCAGTCTAGTATTGCTTGTAAAGCAGTTTGGGATACAATATGTATGAAAACCACTATATAAATGTGGATTCTTCTTCTTATTTCCCATGGTAAAAGAAAACAAGACAAGCATATATTTGAATTTCAAGAAAGTATGAACTCTAACACTGGATTGCACAAGAACTTTGCTACAAAAAAGTGGTGGCTCTAGGGGGTGGTGAAGGGTGTGGCTGCACCCCCCCCCACACATAGTAACATACTTGCTTACTGCTGCTGCATTCCAGTTTGTTGAATACGTCTGATTTATTGATTGCACAAATATTTACATTCAAACTATGGATTACTTTTGTAGGTTCTGTCAAAAACGTGCTAGAAAAGAAGAATAGCAGAAAATATAAAGGTTTAATAAAAATGTTAAAAAGTGCATATTAAGCACGCACACCACCCCAGCACCCCCATTGTAGCATTCTGGATCCACCATAACCACTAGGCCACCAGATTATTCAAGATTTGTACTGCACTGTGGTTTGCCACAGAGAAAGTCGGTTGGATTAAAACACATTTTCAGCATGTTAAAGTAAACAAAATGAACAGAACCATAGCCTAACATGTGCATTGTACAAAATAATGCACATGGTTTTGACCATTTGGTTGAAATAATTCTATACAAAGGGAAAAATAACTAGTTAGCACTATAGAAAGCCATATATCTCTCTCTCACTTTGGCTCCAATGATGCCATCACATAACACATTTGGCGGCCATTTTAGGAAGCAGGTAAGACAGTTTTTTTGAAATTGGAAGGCTGATTTTACAATTTTCAAATGGTCTGGAACCACATTTAGGTAAATTATGTAAATGTAATTTTAGCATTAATGAATACAGCAGACTTTCCTTTAGTCACCTACAGAGTCAGATTTTTGAATAGTTTGTTGTCAAAATCTTGTTTAGGTATCCTTTAACACATGTTGCCATTTGAGATTGCTTTTGCTTCACTGGGTGTCTACTTAACAGTTTCCCCAGGAAATGACTACTAAGCTGTGAAACTGTTTGTTTCCAGAGACATCCTGGGGGGCAGGTTACATTGGAGAAAGCAATATGAAAAAACATGCAATAATGGCAAAAGCATACAAATAAATAAAACATGTTCAGGAAGCTAAAGGCATTTAATAAACTGCATAAAATGCAATAAACTGTGATACTGT
The DNA here is from genome assembly GCA_016271365.2 of Neoceratodus forsteri. Lineage (NCBI taxonomy): Eukaryota > Metazoa > Chordata > Ceratodontiformes > Ceratodontidae > Neoceratodus > Neoceratodus forsteri. The sequence continues at coordinate 829,134,454 of CM028131.1, forward strand.
GCAACATGTACCTCCCTCTCCTACACATCCCTTCCACTCCTTAACCTTTCTCATCCTTCCAAGTTACTGCCTGTTTACCTCCTCTCCCACCTTTTATTGACCTACCCCCCCCTTCGTCTACACTTCTCCTCTCTCTAAGGCCTAGGCTTCCCTTGGTATATTCAACCTGTGCTATTAGGCAATTATTCTTTTTATGTTGGCTTGCCGCGCTTGCACACAAGTCAACATCTTGCCATAGTGGCAGATTTTGGAGGTGCGCCAGCATGGGCGAATGCAAGACTCACATCAGTAGGTGCATCCAGCATTCCCCAATAAGGCAGCATGCTTGTGCTGATGCCAACATTATGTAAAGTGGACAAAACTTCTAAGGAAAGTACCGCTGCAATCAGAGACAAGCTCCTCATGCAGCGGCACCGATGACATGCCTCCCAATGAGCACTTCCTGGTTAACGTTTAAAATGAGACTTCGGTCTTAAAGAGAATACCACTGTAAAGGAATGAGACTGGACACCACTGTTTTCTCTTTAATTGTATTTACCAGAAAATGCAGAAAATAAAGAAGGTGTTGTCCCTAAATGCCTAGTTCACACATCCAACTAGATGCTACACAGTTTTCCTTTCTTGTTTGTTTGTTTACTTTGGCATTCAGATTTCTAAGATAAATAAAGAAGGTGCTAAAAATGTAAAATGGGTGGGCAGGAGCAAGTCCAGTGGGCGGTGCGGTCAGTTTTAACAGCAGAAGGGGGCTCTTGTTAACTGCTGAGAGAGAATGGAGAAGAAGGAATCACGTATCAACCAGCCTCAACTTGCTACTCAATGACTGGCTGCAGTGTAACAGCTTTTCAACTCGGTACCAAAGTCTGCACTGCAGCTCGCTCGTTCTAGCTGTCCCGCATTCCCCCGCCTCCTGTCTCCGTTCAGCTACACAGCTCTTTGAACATGCATGGAAACATTCCTTTTTACCTGTTTATCAAAGTGCATTCTATTTTGATTCTTTTCTAAACCGTTTTTTCCCCTCACTCTCTCCATTTCTGTCAGTCTGTGAAACAGACCTCCCCAGTCGCTCACTTAAACCCTTTGCTAATTACCCATTCTTCCACCCCCCAGGACTTGTTGCCTGCTCGCCTGCAAGCCACCCACCATATTCTGATTGCAAGGATCCAGCAAAGAATTATCACCCGAGTTATTCTTCTGATCTGAACAGAGGCATAAAAAGGACACCACAGAAGTTATACTAATTCGAAGGACAGCTGTGGAGCACACATGATTGTGCTGGATGTTGCCGGTTTGGAGGTCATCTCAGTCAGAGTGACAGAGGAGAAAAAGGAACAATAGGAAATGGATGCCGTGGCTCTGAGACTCTGAGCTAGCGGGCGGGTGGCTGTGGGGAAGGAGCAGTCCTCCCACAGCTGAAAGCTGGAGAAAGCATTTGGAAACTGGTGGGCTAAGTTGAACTGCATACAACTTTCATCATTTTTTTTCTATTTTTATAATGAGAAAAACGGGGTTGTTAAACGTTTTGAAGTTTTGGGGAGCTTGGATTAGCACACCAGAATGTAAGAAAGTGATACTTTTGTTTTGTTTGGTATATTCTACATTAAAATGTAATCCCCCCCCCCCATGGAAATGGTTTGTTGGGTTGTAAAAACTTGCTGTAGCAAAGCGTAAAAAAAAGTTTGCTGCGACCTGCAGGGCTGATGATGATGACAGACGAAAGTGGTAGTAGTCTCTTGCATACGGTAGGGGAGGAATGTCAGGAATGGTAAAGACGTGACGGTTTATTTTGTGACTGTATCCCTTGTTGCATGAAATACCAGTAGCCCTTGTTGCATGAAATACCAGTGTAGGAGCAGGGGAAAATAAGTGTATTCAAGTATAATATAAAAAGTTGAGTTACTCAAGAATAATCTTGTTGCAAAATCAAATGTTAGGTCGGTGTAGATTTTGATGTGGTGGCATATACAGCTACAGAGGAGCTATGTTGCATTTTCTAGGTTTGCAAACCCTTTATTAATTTAGCCTTTGTAATAATCTGTATCTTGTTTTTTTAATATTGCCAAAAACATCTCCATCATGTGTCATGCACAAAGCACCATAAACTAATGAAAGAAAAAGGTTACTATGGGCACAGTGCTGTTAATAGAGCCTTGCAGTCTGGCAGAGTGAGGAGAGGGTGACGTGTCTTCCTGTTCTTCAGATCATCTGGGAGAGGTTTCTTGTGCAGCTCTTAAAGGTAATTTTCCTCCTCCTGTTTCCCCTCGAAGTACTTCATTTCCTGTAGACCCCCTAGAAACTTCATTATCCTTTACTGACAAGTGCTCTGGTAACTTTTAGTCAGCCGCATACTACTGTGGTTGGTTGAAGATGCAGCAATTGCTGTAGATATGGTAGTCGGGGAGCTGTGAACAAATATATTTTAAATCTCTTTCTGTAAAAGGGCACAAAGAGGAATTGTGCTGCCCTGTATGAGTAGAATTGATTGAAAAAGGTTGTTATACCTTTTATTTGGCCAACATAACTTAATATACGAGTGTTTGAAGCCACATAGACACCTATGTCAGGCATTGTGACAACACAGCTACAGGGACATTTTATACAGAACACTCATGTTAATTATTCTTGTATTGTTGAAGGAAAAAGAGGTGACTGTCCTGTTTAGCAAGTTTCTTCTCTGTGTTGCTGACTTTCTACATCAGGCTGCGAAATGCAATGTCATCCATGCTAGGGTTACCAGATGTCCTCTTTTAGGATGTGTCCTCTTCTCCAGCTGCCAAATATTCTTCATGTGACTTCATCATCCTGTTTTTTTATTATTATTATTATATTATTATTTTATTATATATTTTTTTACACTCTCCTACCCAGGACCCCCTTGCAAATGATCTGTGAAGGCAGTGGAGACTTTAACCCAATTTGCTTGTGGTCTGGCACAAGGGCTCATCGGGGGAGGTACTAAGTGGCCTCTTTTTGGCATCCTAAAATCTGGTACTTCTACATGGTACCAAAAGGGATTATGCTGTGTCCGTCAGAGAGGAATTTATTTTTTGGACCCCCTTCAGTGCTGAAGGTGACTTGGAAAGATGCTCTCAGTCTATCAACATTAAAATGTGTAGCACTGACCTTTAAAAGTCACAGCAAATGGCCAGCATGCATAATAAGAATTATAAGAATAGTTTATTTATTTATTTGCTTTTGTTAACCAGGTAAGCACACTAGACAGCACGTGCCTCTTTTCGGGTGCAACCCAGGAGGATTACAAGTGTACAAATCAGAGTAAACAGGTAGAACAGGGAGCACATTAAGCCATTAAATAACGGCTACAATGAGAGATACATAGTGAACAGGTTCATACAGGAGCAATATACATAGTGAAATAGGGACGAGGGGTAGAATAGCAATATGTACAGGCAAGGGGGTTAAAACAAAAATACATACAACAAACATCATGTAGTTGGTGTTGTAGTGTTGTAAAAACTGTTTCAATAATGTTAGTTTACATTTTTAATGGTTTGCATGTGCAGCAAAAGAGCTAATATTATAACAAAATCATGAAATCTTTGTGGAGCAATTTCTGTGTGTGTGTGTGTGTGTGTGTGTGTGTGTGTGTGTGTGTGTCCAACATATTCAAATGATTAGCATGGCACTTACCAAGTCAGCACCACACTAACCGTGTACGCACCAGCATTTGGGAGGTGCCATATTCGGAGGGGTTAGGTGAGCTGCACTGTCCTGGAAGCATGACAGTGCAGACAATACCATTGCACCTATGCAAATGAGAAATGAGGACTCTTGCATGCGTAAGGGGTGCAGTAATATATTAAACAGTTATGGCAGTGTGCTTATAGTCTGCTCACTTTATTGAATGTAATCAAATTGTATGTATTGTGCACCAAATCTTTGTATACTATCCTCATGTTCCCCTACCCCCCCGTCGCACCCGAAGACGAGCAACTTGTTGTTCAGCATCCCTTTCTATTGAAATACAGTATTTCAGTTAATAAAGAAATAAAAAAACATCTAATTTCAGCAGGATTTAATGCTGCGAAAACCCTGCTCTTAACAGTGCACAGTGACTGCATCTCCCCCAAGCCCATGCTGTAATTATTTATGATATCCCTGGTGTCTACAGGTTCCCTCAACAACCCAGTCACCCCTGTTGTACAGTTTCTCCAGTCTCCTTAGCATCTAGTGGTCCCCCCCTCAAGCACCCATGCATGAATATCTTTAATCACCCACACTGTGCATAACCTATATATACCCTGGTGACTAGTGGTCTCCCTCCCCACAAACAGTAACTAATCCCCCCCGCCGACCTGATCACTCCATACCAACCACCACCCCCACCACAGAAATCAGTCCACAGACACAGACTGTGGTGGCAACTTGCACAGCCCTTTGCTCACCTCCTCGGCCGGTCACTGTCTGACTGTCAGTGAGTGATCATGAATACAGTGTTAAAGCTAACTATCTGACTGTTGCTTAGGACCAGCTGTGGGCTGTTTACTGCACAGCAGTACTGACTGTGTTGTGGCCGACTCTAAATATTGTGGCTGTAGTGTTGTGCTTGAAATCTAAACTTCTGCTGTTTGCTTAACTGCCCCAAGGTCTCTGAATTACCTTTTAACAGTTTTTACGGTCTTGTATGAAAACCAAATAATGTTCTGTATATCATCATATGACTGGGTGGGCCAAGTGGTCCTTATCTGCAGTCAAAGTCTATGTTTCTATGTTTCTACCATAATCACCTACTGTCATCATCAGTGTGCAAGTCAGCACAGTGTTCTTAAAGTGTATAGCACTGCTTTTCTTTCAACAACAACAAAAAAATTCAGAACCAGTCCTGGTCTTTTGAGAGAATTAGTTTTCAATTTACTAGTAACTCTCAAGGGGTCTAACCCCCCGCAAACACAGCAACATACAGGTACTGTAGGTTGTCAGTTCCACTATATGGACTTGAATGTTACAGGCTCAAAACCTTCAGGGGTGGTCTCTGACTGACTGTTGTCACTTTGGGAATTATTTTCCTTCCTAACTGTTAGAAGTCACTTTGGCAATTCTTTTCCCTCCTAACTGTCAGAAGTCAATCAGCAAAGGCCTAGTAGAAATGGTGAACCCAATGGTCTCGTACAAAAGGTGAAACCAGTTACCTCCCAGTAAATGAAGGGACCTGTTACATTCCATGGTTCTGTGTGTGGGAGCAGGGAGGAAGTGTTGTTATAACCAGCGAGAGCTCAGGCTGTGGTTATTTTGCAAATTGCAGGGTGCTGATTCTATATTTGAAGTTCTTGTTCAGTTATATTTGTAGTTTGTGACCACAGACACTTTTTAGAGAGTTCATTGTGTGGCATCTTTACTTGTCTTCTCAATCCGCTGTTGTTCCTGTCTTGCACACATGTATGGAAACTACTTGCATCTTTTACAGACCTCAACCATGGGATCCTTGCACCCGAGAATTTCAGAGGGTGAGACTTCTTTCCAGTTGTGCAAATATGTCAAAGACAAAAGGGACACTGTATTCTGCTCTGGCTTACATCAAGTAGAATCTAGTCAGGATCTTTACATGGTGTCTTCCATATACTCCATATCTCAAAGTGTTTCGTAGGTCAGTGGGTTACACAGTGGAAGAGCATGGGACTATGCAGGCAGACATATGAGCCATTTAGCATTTAACAAATCGATCACCTAAACGCACACCCCAATTTCTGTCAATCTGTGCAGGGTTGGGGTGGGATTAGTGTCACTTCAATACTTTACTGCCATTCCTATTATGCATCTCTCTAACTCCTGCACTATCAATGCCAATGCCAGCAAGCCAACATTCGGCATTGACAAATGCTTGTTTGTTGACAAGGCGTATACTGGCTGCATTATAATTGTATAATTGTGTCTGTGTGCTCCACTAAGTGTAAACTTATTCTATGTTTTGCCATAGTATCTACCCTAACTATTATGTCACATTTGTACTAATCATATATTAAGTAATCCATTACCTTGCTAATTTAACCGATTTTGTCTTACCTATCAGTGTAATGTGACATGGAACCTTTGAAAAAGAGCTTCTGGCTCAACGGTGTTAATTTGAAATCTAATAAATAAATGTACAAAAACAGGCATAATACAGTAGCATGGGACTGTAAAGAGGTATGAACTGGCAGTGTAATTGTTGCAGAACTGTGATTGGCAGAAACCGCAAACAAGGAAAAAGGAGTCAAGTAAAAAGAGAAAAAAATGAAAAGTTCTTAGAACTATATGTGTGGGCAGTAAGGAACTGACATTGTGTTATTTATTTTTGAGTTTTTGTCTGGGAGGGTCAGGTCCAGGATCCAAAATGGGAAGCGTGGGCCTGAAACATCAGGGAGCAGGGGCAGGAAGCACATCAGATAGATGGGGGAGGATATTACAGTACCATAGATTAGGGCGTCTGTAAGAGAAGAAAAAACTGAACTATAGAAGCCTTGTCCTTGAGAACAGAGAGAGCCTGAGAATCAGTAGAGTGGTGGGAGTGGGAATAAGGGGAGGGCAACAGAGGAAGAATCTGAGGTGGCAAGGGAGAGAACCAAACCAGTACATGGACTTGTGGGAAGAATAATGATAGAGGTGACAGCATTCAAGTAAAGAACAGATGGAGGAGTAGAGAAAGAGAATTTATGGCTGTTTACTATAATCGTATGTATCAAAACACAAGCATTGGTCAAGGTCTCCCATGACTTATATAATGAAAGCTTGATTATTATTCATTTTTAATTAATTTATTAGTAATATTAAAAAAAAGTGAAACAATAAACTTCTTGGCAAAAATAAATTTGACAACACAAAATATTTTGGGTTAACAGAAGCATTTGCCAAAATGTTCAGAGTTTGTGTTTTCCTAGTGTCACTGGTAAATGGGTTCAGAATAATAACACCACAGTTAATGGGCCTCCAACAATTTCAGTGCATTCATGCCCATACAGATATTATTATGTACTGTAGTGCTTATAAGATTATGTAAGCAATAAAACATGACTGGGTGTGCATCAAGCTAAAGTGTCACATGCCCTGGGTTCATTGTAAGGCATGAGGCCACTGGCTGACAGCTCTCAACCACCCGGTTAGTATAAAGATTTAACTTCATGCACTCCATGAAGAGTGTTATTGCTCTTACAAAATGGGTGTTTTTTCTTTTATAATTATTTGAAAAAGAGGTTTGTTTATTAAAAAATATAAATTATTGAAGAAATGTTTGCTGCACAGTTCTTCTAGCTACTGGTTCTTGATTCCATTTACAGTTTTTTTTTTTTTGGTATGCTGGCACCCATAGTTGTTGTTTTGTTTCAGTATTGTAGTTTATTGTGAGAACTAGAGATGGCCAAAGTTGGTTGAATTTGCTCCATGAATTAATCCACAAAGTTAGCACAATTTGCGGAATGCGGATCGATCTTCAAAGTGCAGAATTGTTGCCACAAATGGTGGAATGTCGCCTGTGAATAGTGGAATTTCACCCACAAATGGCAGAATTGCGACATGAATGGCAGATTTCACCTGCAAATTCTGCAGTTTACAGGTGATTTTCACACTTTTGCATTGAAAACGTTGTGATTTTGAGCATAGTTTAAATTGTCGTGGGCGGGGAAAGCTTTGAGAAAACTTGACATATGCAAATATTGGCAACTTCACAGCAACTTCGCATGCAGAGAAAAACTTTGCTGCAACTCTAGCAAGATCACTGGAAGTGAGACAGCAGCAGTCAACAACATACACGACAATTAAAATTAAGTGGCACCAGCAGATAAGATTTTTTTTTTATTTGAGTAATGCTGGGGTTTGATATGTAATGTCTGTGAGAAAGCTGAAAGAGACAGAGATACTGCCATACTCCATGGTCATGGAGATTTTTGACTCATTTTACAAATATCAATAAATTATACAATGGCAAAACACTATACTAATTCTTGATATCTCATGAACCTTGCTTTTAGACATAGAGCTACTGCAGCTTACTCGAGGTAACAGTGAGTAAGTGGCTGTGCTGGGCTTTGAACCAGAACTTGCTGGTGCCCATGCCTGAGTATTAACCATTCGACACCAGTACCATCCCTCTGTCACATTTTTATTGATTCTATTGATTCTGTCATATTTTTAACACAGATCCAGATGAACAGCACTCCTTGGCAACAAAGGCTCACCACAAACTTCAAGTTCTACCAAAATAGGATTTTATTGGGGTTCCATGTCATTTCAGTGAATGAATTACAGTGAGTACAAATACAAAAAGTCCTTTATAGTGACACAAAATACAGCAACCGGCAACTTCAGAGAAGGCACATCTCAACTACTATATCCAGATCAGCAACTGAAAATCACACCAGTGAGCATTTAAGCAGTTGCAGCTTGTTATTGCAGGGGGGATACACCCCCTGAACCCCCCATTTCTAAATTAACATCCTCCGATGTGCACCTGTACCTCAGAGGTAGGCTATGGACCCGTTATCACTGAATGTGTCTGTTGGTGTAATGCAGCAATTGCTATAATTGCAGTCACTATTATTATGTCACTGTTATTGACTCGCTGAAAATGAATTGCTGTATAGATGTGCTACTTTTTATTGGTGTGCAGAAAACAAATGATGAATGGAACTTCAAACCATTCTTGAAAAAAAGATACTAAAGTTATGACACTGGTTAAGTTGTGATGTTGCATTAGTTTTGCCAGATTTTATTATTGATTTGAGTTAGAGTTAATAGCAATAGAACTGTTATACATTTCTGATTTTGTCATCTGCCTAGTTTTCTATGCATTGTTTTCTCTCTCTTCTGTTGCTGGCACTTTCTGCAAGTTCCTTTGTTTACTGTATTTGTGGAGCCCCAAGTAAATAAGGAGAATTGCTAACATTTGGGTGATCACAAATAGCAGTCTCTAGCCTTCTGCCTTTCTTTTCATTTCATTTCTTATAATGGCACTTGTTGTATAAAATGTATCAGAACATTAATAAATGTGTTAACATGATGCTGCTTTAGAATGCTGATGTGAAAGAATGACACATGCTTATATAGAAATTTGCTTTTTTGTAAATAGTTAAAGTGAGAAATTTGCAAGTGTATTTTACATTGTTTTTGAAGTTTATCACTTAATAGAGTGTCTACAACTATGTTTAAATGCATTAACCTGTGGTTTATTGTTTGGGGAGTATTTAAGTGATGACTAGGTTTGCTGGCAAGGCACCTAGTTTTACCTGAGCTCTTTTCTTCTAGGTTGCTTGAAAGGATAGAGCAATGAACCTTACCAGAACAAGGAAAAGGATCAAGGCTTCTTTCGGCAAGGCAGATTTACTGTGTGTTGTTATTTTTATTTTGTACTCACAGGGATTGTTACTGTTTGTTCCAACATTTTATTGCTTTATTTTTCTCTGATTCAAATTGTTGTTGCTGGGTATACCTTCTGCTGCATTATTACAGGGTGTGCCTACAGGTGTGTGCTAACAGATTACTGCTATAATCTTCTGATTCAAATTGTCTTTTGCAAGGTATATCTTCTGTTACTGCTTTATTTTTCTCTGTAGCAAAGTGTTTCTTCAGGGTATATCTTCTGTGAAATTATTACAGGTGGTGCTGTATAGATTTTACAGACTTATCTAACATTAGGATAAGCTTTCAGGGCTACTTCATTTGTTTCTGGCTGATTGTTTCTGCTCTTACCTCCTTGTTTCTTTCATCTGTGGTTGTTCTTTTTCAGCAGGGGACAAGCCCAGCCACCCAATCCCATCCCCAACCACCACACACTACACTCTTTTATAGGGTAGCACAGTCGTGACATTGCCTGTGGCAAGGCAGGAAGGGGTGGATCAGAGGGGTATCCACACAGTGACCTAATTTACTGGGGTACTAGTAATTTAACTTGTTAAAACAAATTATACAAAAACAAACAAAACACATAATCAAACATTTGCTTTTATTTTCTTCCTTCTAATTACTCTGACCAGGTCATAAACCCAGCAACTTATCTGGAATGGATATCATTAACTGCAGGTACTGCGGAACACTTTTCAGAAGGGCAGTTTCACAGGTTAGGACACTGTCCTACATGCTGAGCCATTGGAGATCTAAGGGCTCAGCTCCGGGCAGCATGGGCAGAGATTGCACTCCTCAGATTGCATATTCAAGAGGAAATATATTATAAGAACTGCCCACCATTTCCCCAACATCCTACAGAAGCACCTCGACCACAGAGGGTAGTTGGTCCGGGAGGTTGACAGGTGGTTAGGAGGGGCAAATCAAGTGCCCATCACTCGCTGCTCTCCAACATATTACCTCCACAAACTGTACAAAAACTACAAAGAGGTATCTGCCTCTATCTCTGAAAGCAAACAAAGGGGCAGAGGACACTGCAGAGAAGGACACTGCAGCATAGGAGCTAGAACAACAAAACTTGCCCAAAACAGGAACCAAAACAAAAAAAGCAAAAAGGAAATCCAAAAAACTTCTGATCATAGGAGACTCCATAATTTGGGGAGTTAATACCTGTCTCCAGCCAGGGGTAATGGTCAGATGTCTCCCAGGTACATCAGCATGGAGAGACACTGACCGCATTGCTAAAATTGTTCAGAAGCAGGAGAAAACATTGATGTCCTGGTACACATAGGGACTAATGATCTTGTCAGCCGGTCAGTTGTGGAGACCAAAGAACACCTGACCACTCTGGGTGACAAACTATCATCCATTTCATCCTGCATCTCCTTCTCTGATATCCTGCCAGTCTGGGAGAGGGGGCTAGATGGACAAAAGGTCAGAGAAGGGGAGATAGGGGAGCTAAACATGTGGCTCAAGGGCTGGTGCCAGAAAAAAGGACACACATTTTTAAGGAACTGGCAACAGTTTTTGGAGTGAAAGTTCTTTAAATTTGATGGACTGCATCTGACTAAGGAGGGAGTCAGTGCATTGGGGCAGAAGTTTGACATCTTTACAAAATATTTAAACTAGCAAATGGGGAGAGGGGTGCAGCACCCCATACGTCGAATGGGAAGAACACCCCTTCCCCTCAGCTAGTGGTCAAATAGGAGTTCATCATGTTTGTAGTTCATTTGCATCACCAGGTAAGGAAAAAGGTCTGGCTCCACACACGATGCATAGGGGAAACACCAGACCTCACCCAACAACTAACACACAGAAATATGGCCAATGCAAAATCATGTACACAAATGCTCACAGTCTGGGAAACAAGATCCCAGACCTGCAGGCAACAATGACAGAGGCTAAACTGGACATAGTAGCAATAAGCGTGATGTGGTTTACCAGTAACCACACTTGGGAGACTTCAGTACCTGTCTATGTACTGTTCAGAAGAGACCGAGGTGCAAAAAGGGGGTGTGGAGTGGTCCTGTATGTCAATGAAAATATCAAAGCTACAGAAATTCAGAATACACATAAGGAGCCAGAAGAACTGTGGGTCACATTGGAAATGGGATATGGGACAGCCATGCGAACTGGGGTTGTCTACAGGCCTCCAGATCAGGAGGAGGACATAGACACATTACTGTTAGAAGATATACAAAACATGACAGCTAAAGGGGAGGTTCTGATAATGGGAGACTTCAACATGCCAGATATAGATTGGTCAATACCAGCAGGAACATCTGCCAGAACTAGACACATGGTGGATTCCCTGAAGGGGGAGGGCCTCAAACAACTGGTACAACAACCCACAAGAGACAGGACTATCCAAGATGTAGTACTGACTAACAGGGAAAGGATCACAGATCTCCAGGTAGAAGGTCACCTGGGGGCCAGTGACCATCACATGGTATGGTTCAATTTGGCCACTAGAACTAAATCATCCCATTCCAAGGCATAAATATGGGACTTCAGAAGAGCTGACTTTGATAAGATGGCCAACAGAGTTAAGCTAGCCCTGGCAATAAGAAATACAGTGAGGGGGTACAGGCAAAGTGGGTAAGCATTAAGGATGCAATACTTGAAGCAACATCCCATTGTGTTAGAGAGAAAAGGAAGTGCAAAAGAAGAATGAAACCACTTTGGTTCTCAAAAACTGTAACAGAAAAGGTCAGAGCCAAAAGGTTGGCCTTCAGGAAATATAAGAGAACACAGAGGGATGAAGATAGGGAGGCACACCAAACTTCCCTAAGAGAAGCAGGGAAGGCAGTAAGGCAGGCAAATGCCCAAACTGAGGAAACACTAGCATGAACAGTAAAATAATGTGACATGACTTTCTTTAGATACATTAGTGAAAAGAGAAAATCCAGAAGGGAAATTGTTAAGATCAAAGGGGATAAGGGTGTGTGTGAGGAGGTGGACCATGTAAAAGCATCTATCCTAAATAGACACTTCTGCTCAGTATTTACTGAAGAGAAGGTAGGGCAGAGCCCACAGATCAGCACCATGGACACAGGGGGGAAGGGGTGTGCACTAGTACCTTCACAAAAGAAAGGGTCCTACAAGAGCTCGATAATCTCAGGATGGACAAGGCAATGGGACCTGATGGCATACATCCCAGGGTACTAAAGGAGCTAAGGGTGGAACTAGCAGAGCCATTATCAGAACTGTTTAGTGAGTGTCTGAGTACAGAAGAGGTCCCAGAAGACTGGAGAAGGGCTCATGTGATCCCACTCCACAAGATTGGTAGCAGGGAGGAGGCAGAGAACTACAGACCAGTGAGTCTTACCTCAGTAGTGGGCAAGATTACAGAGGCAGCCCTTAAGGAAAGGATAGTGCAACACTTGGAATCCATAGGCGCACAAGAACCAAGACAGCATGGGTTTACAAAAGGAAGGTCCTGTCAAACTAATCTCATAGATTTCTTTGACTGGGTAACCAGAGTGGTGGACCAAGGGGGAGCAGTTGATGTCACCTACCTTGACTTCAGCAAAGCTTTTGATACTGTTCCACATAGAAGATTGATTAATAAGCTGGGTAGGTTCGGTGTGGGTCAGAAGTTGGTCGACTTGGTGGCAAACTGGTTGGTGGGCAGAAAACAGAGTGGTGGTAAACAGTATATAGTTGGAAGAGATGCAAGTCACAAGTGGGGTACCTCAGGGATCAGTCCTGGGGCCAGTCCTCTTCAATATCTTCATCTGTGACATTGCAGATGGACTGAAGGGTAAGATTTGTCTGTTTGTAGATGACACCAAGATCTGCAACAGAGTTGATGATCCAGATGGGATGGGCAGAATGAGAAGAGAGCTGGATAATCTATCAAAATGGTCAGAAGAACAACAGCTGGGCTTTAATGCAAAGAAGTGCAAGATGATGCACTTAGGGAAGAGAAACCCTGAAGCCACCTACAGGCTGGGAGGGAAGTTGCTGGCAGTCACAAGGGAAGAAAGAGACTTGGGCATCATCATCACCGATGACCTGAAATCATCCAAGCAGATCTATAAAGCAGTAGGTAAGGCTAGGGGGATGTTGGGGTGTTTTAGTTGGGGTATCACAAGTCAGAAGCGGGAGGTAATAATCCCTCTTTACAAGACACTGGTTAGGCCCCATCTAGAGTACTGTGTGCAGTACTGGAGGCCGCACCTTCACAAGGACATTAACCAAATTGAGGCAGTCTAGAGAAGGGCAACCAAAATGGTGCAGGGACTGCATCAGAAAACTTATGAGGACAGATTAATAATAATAATAATGCTTTATTTATAATGCGTCTTTCAAATATCAAGGCGCATTCCAGTAAAAGAATAAAACACCATAAAACAGAACCATCATCATAGAATAACAATACTTATAAAAACAGAGCTCAACATGTATACCCTAGAGCAAAGGAGGGAGAGAGGTGATATGATCGAAACATTCAAACACCTTAAGGGCATTAACAAGGTGAAAGAGTCTAACATGTTTCAATATAAGAAAAATAGCAGGACAAGAGGACACAGCATGAGATTAAAGGGAGGTCGATTAAGGGGTAATGTGAGGAAGTTCTTTTTCACAGAAAGGGTGGTGGATGTATGGAATGGCCTACCTCAGGAGGTGGTGGATTTGAATACAGCGCTTCCAACAGGCATGGGATAGACATAAGGGAGCAATACAGATGAGTATGAATAGATAGGCCATTGACAGAGCAAAGCCTAATGGCACATTCATAAGGTAGAAAAAGAAATGGGCAGACTGGATGGGCCTTGCGGTCTTTATCTGCCATCAACTTCTATGCTTCTATGTTTCTTTAGCCATACTCCTGAGGAATGCAGTAACCAAAGCTCTGGGGTAGTAGGCGCTTCTTGTCTGCACACCAATAAAATCCTATTTTGGTAGAACTTGAAGTTTGAGGTGTGCTTTCTTGCTAAGAAGTGTTGTTTACCTGGATCTGTAATACGTTTTGGGTTGGCTGCCCTTTACAGCACTCTCCTCCAGCAGCAGTTTAAGGTATGTGTTTGGAACTGTCATATTTTTAAAGCTGTTTATGGAAGCTTAAAGCAGACAGTTGTGGAAATGAGAGGGAACCCGAGGGAACACCGTTCCTTGAGTAAAATTGAAAGTCAATCTCAGTTCAAGGAGCAAAATGAGGAAGGACTGCTTCTATACAAAATGCACACCCCAAAAGACATAACAATGCCTAAAGAAAGTGTAAAAATACAACATACTGTATAATGAAGAAACACATCCTGAGACCCCTGTCAGATATGCTCAATACTAAATCAAAGGTCATGGGTTCCCTGAGTGAATTCCTTCCATTTCAGACACTGAAAGCACACTTCTTGTTAGCAAGCTGATGGGCATGGTCAAAACAGGAAAAGGAGAATTTTGCTTTTTTAACCCCTCCAAGGCAAAAAGTCAAGGAGGTGCCGATCACAGCACAGCTGTAATGCAGTGCTGTAGACTGTGTAGGATACACAGTATCCTTTTCAGAGGTGCTGCCTGTCAATGGCATGAGTGAGGCGAGGGTACTTTGCACCATCCAGTTTAATGAATGGTTGAAAAAATGGTGTGGAGCACAGGGGTTTGGCTTCATTGGGGACTGGGGTTCCACCTGGAGGGACACCAGCCTATACTGGCAGAATGGTCTGCATCTGTCCAGGAAGGGAACAAGTCTTTTGAGCAATCGGTTTAAATGCTTCATTGGCAAGCTTTTAAACTAGTCAAGGGGGAGGCACTGATAAGCAGCAGGAAAATCCCAGCCTCCCTCACCAAAACAGGGTACTAAATGAGAAAAAGACCGAGGTAGAAAGGTCAGTGGGGGATGCTGCAACAGAAGGTAAAGCCATCAAAAATGGAGAACAATGATTACCAATGCCCGTAGTCTGAGTAACAAGCTTCCTGAATTAGTGGCCTTGATGGAGGAGGAACATCTGGATATCGTGCAGTCACAGAAACATGGTACACACAAAACCATGACTGGGACGTAAACATACCAGGATACACTATCTACACGAGGGACAGGAGGGTAAAAGAGGAGGAGGAGGAGTAGCTCTTTACATAAGGGAAGGAATCAAAGCAACAGAACAAAAGGGTAAACAGGGGAGAGAAGAAGCACTGTGGGTAAATTTGGAGACCGCAATGGCACCACAATACACACAGGGTTAGATACAGACTCTTCTCAGGGGAGGAAATGGACAAGGAATGATAGAAAGTATACTTAGAATGGCTGAAAAAGGGAGATATTTCTGATGGGTGATCTGAATATGCCAGATGTTAACTGGAGTGCAGTTGCAGCAGCCACTTCTAAGAGTGGGGTTATTCTAGATGCCCTACAGGGGGCATGCCTTAGACAACTAGTATTGGAGCCCACTTGAGAGGGAGCAATCTTAGACCTGGTTCTCTCAAATGGAGATGAAGAGAGGATCACAGATGTAGAAGTGGGTAGCCATCTGGGAACTAGCGACCATCGAACAGTATGGTTCACAATAAACACAGCAATAGAGTCAAGCCATACAAAGACAAAAGTACTGGATTTTAGGAGGGCTGACTTGCTAAAATAGGTGAGTGCCTAAGAATGCACTAGCAAATGGGCAGGAAAGAGGGGTGGAAGAACAATGGGGAATAATAAAAACTGCCATCACAGAGGTAACAAGCCTTTGTGTACAGCAAATAAACAAAATGAAACGAGGTAAGAAACCTCTATGGTTCTCAAAGGAAGTGGCATTGAAGGTTCAAGAGAAAAAGAAAGCATTCAGGAAGTACAAGGAATCACAGAAGGAACAGGACAGAGAACTGTATCAGTTAAAGCAAAAGAAAGCTGGGAAGGCAGTCAGAACAGCAAAGGCCCAAACCAAGGAAAAGATAGCCAACTCAGTTAAGAAGGGGGATAAAACCTTTTATAGGTACATCAGGAGAGAAGGAAGACCAAGGAGGGATAGTGAGGCTTAATAAAGGGGAGGGAGCGTGGGCAGAGGGTGACTGTGAAAAGGCAGAGAAACTAAACAAATATTTTTGCTCAGTATTTACAAAGGACGAGGGGGAGGTACCTAAAACAAACAGTAGAAACACTCTGGATACCGAAGTTGATACCAGCCCATTTACAGAAGAAAGGGTTGTGAAAGAGCTCTTAAAACTGAAGGTGGACAAAGCAATGGGGCCTGATGGGATTCATCCCAGAATTCTAAAAGAACTAAGGGTAGAACTAGTGACACCACTGACTACCCTCTTTAACAAATTATGGGAGGGTGAGGTGGTACCCGAGGACTGGAGGAGGGCAGATGTGATTCCCCTTCACAAAAGTGGGAGCAAGGCAGAAGCAGGAAACTACAGTCCTGTTAGTTTAACCTCAGTGGTAGGGAAAATGATGGAATCACTTCTGAAGGAAAGAATTGTTGAGTATCTAGAGGCCAGATGGGCACAGGATCCAAGGCAGCATGGATTCACAGCGGGAAGGTCATGCCAGACAAATCTGATAGATTTCTTTGACTGGGTGACCAAAGTAGTTGATCAGGGAGGGTTGTGGACATGGCCTACCTAGACTTTAGCAAGGCACTTGACACAGTCCCACACAAAGATTAATATACAATTTAGCCAGCCTGGGAGTGGGTCCCAAGATGACAGCCTGGGTAAAGAATTGGCTGGAGAATAGGACAGAGAGTAATAGTAAATGGAGTCCACTCTGAAAAAAGGGGGTTAGTAGTGGGTACCGCGAGGGTTCAGTATTAGACGGTCCTCTTCAATGTCTTTATAAGCGACATTGCAGAGGGACTGGAAGGAAAAGTATCTCTTTGCTGATGACACAAAGATCTGCAACAGAGTTGATGCACAAGTTGGGGTGGAAAGGATGAGAAGGGACTTGGCAAAGTTAGAGGAATGGTCAAATGTATGGCAGCTTAGATTCAATGCTAAGAAGTGCAAGGTAATGCACCTGGGAAACAAAAACCCAGGGGAAGAGTACACAATGGGGGGTGAGATACTAACAACAACAAAAATGGAAAGCGACCTGGGGGTAGTCATATCAGATAACCTAAAGATGGGCAAGCAATGTGAGAGGGCAGCAAGGAGGGCTGGGGGGATACTGGGATGCACAGGGAGAGGCATCACCAGTAGAAAACAAGAAGTTATTATCCCTCTGTACAGACAGCTGGTGAGACCTCATCTGGAGTACTGCGTGCAGTTCTGGAGACCCAATCTCCGCAAAGACATAGACAGGATGGAAGCTGTCCAGAGGAGGGCAACTAAAATGGTGCAGGATCTGCACCAGAAGACAGAAGAGAGACTTAAGGAGCTTAATATGTATAGCCTGAGGAAAGGAGGGAGAGGGGGACATGATAGAAACTTTCAAGTACCTCAAGGGAATCAACAAAGTCCAAGAGGGTAGCATCTTTCAAAAAAAGTGGTGTGCAAGAACAAGGGGGCACAATTTGAAGATAGATGGGGGGTGGCTCAGAGGTAATTTAAGGAAGTATTTACTAAAGGAGCTTAATATGTATACCCTTGAGGAAAGAAGGGAGAGGGGGGACATGATAGAAACTTTTAAGTACCTCAGTGGAATCAACAAAGTCCAAGAGGGTAGCATCTTTCAGAAAAAGAGACTTGCAAGAACAAGGGGACACAATTTAAAAGATAGAAGGAGAGCGGTTAAGGCAATGTGAGGAAGTATTTTCACAGAGAGGGTTGTGGATGTATGGAATGGCCTTCCAGAGGAGGTTGTGGAGTCAAAAACAGTGGTGGAATTCAAGCATGCATGGGACAGTCATAAGGCAATTCTAGGGGGTTGGGGTAGGAAGAAGTAGGCTGCTGGTTAACTAGGATCTGCAGCTTATCCATCAGGTAGGGAAATGGGCAGACTGGGTGGGCCAAGCGGTCCTTATCTGCCGTCAAAGTCTATGTTTCTTTGTTTCTATGATACCATTGCATACCAGCTGCTTGACCCCCCATTTCAAGTAGTTCCTGCAGTGTAGCTGAATCCATGCACCATGAACTGTTCCTTATTATTCAGCAAATGTGTGATTTTTACATCACAATAATACAACAAGTGAATTACAACTAAGGCACACATTATTCTGTATCCTTTAAATGGCTAATGCTGTAGCACCCAAATTAACTGGCCAGAACTTGTTTGCTGTTGCAGTCACGCAACACTACTTTTACTGCTCTTCTCAGTTTTCACTTCTAAAATGGTTACATAGTAGTGCATTTACTTTAGACTGGAATGAACTGTAGAAACATAGAAACATAGACTTTGACGGCAGATAAGGACCGCTAGGCCCATCTAGTCTGCCCATTTCCCTACCTAAAGGATAGGCCGCAGATTCTAGTTAACCAACAGCCTATTTCTTCCTACCCCCCACAAGAATTGCCTTATGTCTGTCCCATGCATTCTTGAATTCTCCCACTGTTTTAGACCCCACAACCTCATCAGAAAGGCTGTTCCATCCATCCACTACCCTTCCTGTGAAATAATACTTCCTCACATTGCCCCTGAACTGCCCTCCTTCTATCTTTAAATTGTGTCCCTTGTTCTTCAAGTCTCTTTTCTGAAAGATGCTACCCTCTTGGACTTTGTTGATTCCACTGAGGTACTTAAAAGTTTCTATCATGTCCCCCCTCTCCCTTCTTTCCTCAAGGGTATACATATTAAGCTCCTTTAGTCTCTCCTCATACGGCTTCTCTTGCAGACCCTGCACCATTTTAGTTGCCCTCCTCTGGACTACCTGTATCCTGTCTATGTCCTTGTGGAGATGGGGTCTCCAGAACTGGACACAGTACTCCAGATGGGGTCTCACCAACTGTCTGTACAGAGGGATAACAACTTCCTGTTTTCTGCTGCTGATGCCTCTCCCTATACATCCCAGTATACCTCAGCCCTCCCTACTGCCTTCTCATTGCTTGCTAACCTTAAGGTCATCTGATATGATTACCCCAGGTCCCTTTCCTTTTTTGTTGTTACTACCTCCCCACCCATTGTGTATTCTTCCCTAGTTCTTGTTTCCCAGGGTGCATTATTTTGCACTTTTGCATTGAATCCTAGCTGCCATACTTCTGACCATTCCTCCAACCTTGCCAAGTCCTTTTCATCCTTTCCACGCCTCCTGTGTATCAACCCTGTTGCAGATCTTTGTGTCATCTGCAAAAGGCATACTTTTCCTTCCAGTCCCTCTGCAATGTCACTGATGAAGACATTAAAAAGGACTGGACCCAATACTGAACCCTGCAATACCCCACTAGTAACCCCTATTTCTTCAGAGTGGACTCCATTTACAATTACCTTTTGTGTCCTGTTGTGCAGCCAATGTTTTACTCAGGCTACCACCCTGGGACCCACTCCCAGGCTGGTTAATTTGACTATTAATCTTTTGTGTGGGACTGTGTCAAATGCCTTGCTAAAGTCTAGGTAGGCCATGTCCACAGCCCTTTCCTGGTCTACTACTTTGGTCACCCAGTCAAAGAAATCTATTAGATTCGCTTGACATGACCTTCCCGCTGTGAACCCATGCTGTCTTGGGTCCTGTGCTCCACTGGCCTCTAGGTACTCAACTATTCTTTCCTTCAGAAGTGACTCCATCACTTTCCCTACCACAAGGTCAGACTGACAGGTCTGTAGTTTCCTGCCTCTGTCTTGGTCCCACTTTGTGAAGGGGAATCACATCCGCTTCATCCAGTCCTCGGGTACCACCATCCTCCCATGATTTATTAAAAGAGTAGCCACTGGTTTCACTAGTTCCTTTCTTAATTCTTTAGAATTCTGGAGTGAATTCCATCAGGACCCATTGCTTTGTCCACCTTCAGTTTTAGGAGTTCTTGCAGAACCCTTTCTTCTGTGAAAGGACTGGGATCGACCCCCCTATCAAGAGTACTTCTGTTAATTGGATTAGGCACTTCCTCTCCTCTTTTGTGAATACTGAGCAGAAATATTCGTTCAGTATCCCTGCTTTTTCACTGACCCCTCTGCCCACCCACCGTTCATTCTATTCAGCCTCACTATCCCTCCCTTTGTCTTTCTACACTCGCTGATGTACCTATAAAAGGTTTTATCCCCCTTCTTAACTGAGTTGGCTATCTTTTCCTCAGTTTGGGCCTTTGCTATTCTGACTTCCCTCCTTGCTTCCTTCTGCCTTAACTGGTACAGCTGTCTGTCCTGCTCCTTCTGTGTTTCCTTATACTTCCGGAATGCTATCTTTTTCTTCCTGACTTTCACAGCCACCTCTTTTGAGAACCATAGTGGCTTTTTCTTTCATTTTGATGTGTTTATTTGCTTCTTGCAAAGGCTTGTTGCCTCTGTGATGGCAGTTTTGATGATTCCCCATTGTTGCTCCTCACCTCCTTCTAGCCTGTTTGCTAGTGCTTTTCTGAGGCACTCTTCCATCTTGCCAAAGTCAGCCCTCCTAAAGTCCAGTACCCTCACTTTTGTATGGCTTGACTCTGTAGCTGAGTTTAACGTGAACCACACTGTTTGATGGTCACTTGTCCCCAGATGGCAACCCACTTCTAGATCTGAGATCCTCTCACTGCCCCCGTTTGAGAGTACGAGGTCTAAGATTGCTCCCTCATGAGTGGGTTCCGAAACTAGCTGTCTAATGCCTGCCACCTGTAGGGCATCAAGAATGGTCCTGCTCTTGGATGTGGCTGCAGCAAATGTGCTCCAGTTAACATCTGGCATATTCAGGTCTCCCATCAACAGTATCTCCCCTTTCTCTGCCATTCTAAGAATGCCTTCTATCATATCCTTGTCCATTCCCTCCCCCCTGACATGGGGGTCTGTACACAACCCCTGTGTGGATTGTGGTGCCCTTTCCAGTCTCCAAGGTGACCCACAGTGCCTCTTCTCCTCCCTGTTTACTCTTTTGTTCAGTTGCTTTTATCCCTTCCTTTACATAGAGAGCTACTCCTCCCCCTCTAGGTCCATCAAGTGCACCCCCCCCATACCTGCTTTATCAGCAGGGATGAAATAAGTATGCTGTGCAGACATGTGCCATTTTTATATTGATTCCATATCCAGTCTATTTTGCTTGGTTCCCAGTGATTCCTTGGTAAGCAGGAATTTGTACAGGATTACCTGAATGGCTTGTACTGTCTTCATGCCCAGTGTCTCTGCATGTAGGCTTTTCCAGATTCACCACCCTCTGTGAGAAAAAGTGTCTCCTAAGCTTAACCCTGAATTTACCTCCTTTGAACTTCAGAGCATATTCCCGCATCCTACTGTAGGACACCAGATAAAGCTTATTTGACTGTTTGATCTTATTGATACCAACTGTTTATGTGAAAGACTGAGATCATGTGCCCTCACATCCACCTTTTCTCCTGGGTAAACATTTCAAGGGCCTCCAGGCTCTCCTCTTAGCTTTTGTCCCCTTAGTACACTAATTATTTTTGTGGCCCTGTGTCACAAACATCCATTTGCCTCAATGTCTCTTTTGCTTTAAAGAGTCCAAAACTGCTTGCAGTACTAGTCGTGGGGCCTGACAATGGCTTCATAAAGTGTCAAGATGGCTTTTTCTGCTCTGTTGATCATCACCTTTTGATAAACCCCAGCATTTTGCTGGGCCTTTTGAAAACAGCTGTCTATGGTTTGGTCTACTTCAGTCCCTGCCTTCTTATGACCCCAAGATCCTTTCACTTGTTGACTGCCACAAGTGGAGCCTATGTGTGCAGGTTCTGCCTATTTTTTTTCCTCTCCAAGCATAGCACCTTGCATTTGACTGCATTAAATCTGAGGCTCAAAGAATCAGATAGATTGCCCAGCTTGTTCAGATCCCCAAAGTTGTTCTCTATCCTGAAGGAAGTCCATCATCCTGGCCAGTCAAGTGTCCACCACAAACTTACACAGCCTGCTAGAGACTCTACCTTCCAGATTGTTAATGAAGATATTGAAAAGCAGTGACCCTAGTACTGATCCAGAGGAATTGGTGAGGTTTCATTTGGATTATGGTGTTCAGTTCTGGAAGCTGCATCTCTGGAAGGTCACAGACAGGGTAGAGGCAGTTCAAAGAAGGGCAACAAAGAAATAGGCAGACTGGATGGGCCTTGCGGTCCTTATCTGCTGTCAAATTCAATGTTTCTATGTTTCTGTGGTGCAGGGCCTGCACCAAAAGTCATACGAGAAGAGACTGGGTGACCTCAATATATATATCCTGGAGAAGAGGACTGACAGGGAAAATATGATAGAAACCTACAAATATCTAAAAGGCATAAATAGAGTGCCAGAGGGTAGCATCTTTCAGAAAAGGATATGTCCAGGAAGGAGGGGGCATGACATGAAGTTGGAAGAGGTTAGACTAAGGGGTAGCATGAGGAAGTATTTCTTAACATAAAGCATGGTGTATGCATGGAATAGACTCCCAGCAGAGGTGGTGGGGCAAACACAATGGGGGAACTGAAGCATGCATGTGACTGGCATGGGGAACCCTAGCAATAGGAACGAGGAGGTAAAGCAAAAGATAAAGTAGGGTCTGCAGCATTTACGGTAGGCTGGGAAAATGGGCAGACTAGATGGGCCTGGTGGTTGTTATCTGCCGTCAATTTCTATGTTTCTTTGAATGCCCCGGAGTACTCCTCTCCACTTTCAGTACTGTAAATGTTAAAAATTCACTGAGGAAAACAACCATCTCTGACTAAGGCCAATGTTTTCATTTGTAATATAAACATCCCATTAAATAAAACCTTTGCATTAAAAGATGTTTTTAAAAGTTTAAAGAGAATTGCTTCCATGGCAGCATTGTTCTGTTTAAGACAGAGGACAAAAGCAGTGAGAGTGTGTTTCCATGGAAGCAATGTGCTATTTACACTGGAGGACCTTTCTATTAGGGTATGGCCTGTAGGAACAATCCTTTTTTTAAAACAATGTGATAGTATTATTTTCATTTCATTTTCATTTTTATTTTTTATACTTGTAAGCAAGATGAGCAAATTGCCCATTTTCACAAGCGACAAGTTTAACATAAAAAACACACATTGTATAAATACAAGACACAATAAACAATGTTTTTAAATGACAAAACTTACTACCACATATCACATTCAACATACACATATGGCAATAGATATTGTGTCATGCACAAACAGTCTTCTACATAAAAAGGAAAGAAAGGAATTGAACAGCAGCAATGCATACTCATTAGGGGATAATACCACAAAAGATGTATGTTGTCGACCAACAAATGGGACAGGGTCCTATTCCACCCTATCACATATACTCCCTTACTTAAGAGGGAACCTGTTTTAGTAAACAGGTTGCCAAAACTTTCTATTCTCTACTAACATTTTCTGCTTTCAGAAATTAAACACATTTGTATCCATTTTTTTAACAGTACAGCAAAAAGTACAGTTAAAACCCATACATTAGTTTTTCCTTTTTCAATCATCAGAGCCCTCAATTCCTGATCCATATCTTGACAGAAAATCAGAATTAGTATTCTCTTTACCAGATTTGTGTAACACAGTGAATTTAAATGGCTGTAGTGCCAGCTTCCACCTTGTGATTCTGGAATTTTTATCTTTCATCTGGTTAAGCCAACAGAGAGGATTGTGATCAGTTACAAGAACAAATTCAGTTCCTAGCAAATAAAAGTAAATGGATTCCATGGACAGCTTTGCTGCTGAACACTCCTTTTCGATAGTGTAGTACCTTTTCTCTCTGTCATGCAACTTTCTACTTATATTTAGAATAGGATGTTCTGTCCCATCTACATTTTGACTTAGGACAACACCTAGGCCTACCTTGGATGCATCTGTTTGTAGTAGAAATGGTTTCTCAAAGTCTGAGCTTCTTAAAACAGATGCTGAACATAATGCAACCTTTATGGCTTGACAAGCTTCATCATACTCTGGGGTCCATTTCACATTTATTTGGGTACCATTTCTTTGTGAGTTTAGTAAGAGGAGTAGCTAATTCAGCAAAGTTATGAACAAATCTCTGATAATAACCAGCCAGCCCTAAAAATGACCTGACATGTTTCTTTGTTTTAGGTAAAAGGCTATTAGCTACAGCTTCTGTTTTAGAAACCTCTAGCTTAACTTCTCCATTTCCCTACACATAGCCCAAATATCTGGTTTCCTGCATGCCCAGTGCACATTTAGTAGGATTAACAGTCAGACCTGCATTTTTGATAGCTTGGATAACTGCTCATAGGTGTTCCAGGTGACTTTTCAGGTCTGGACTATACAACACAACATCATCCAGGTACACAGCACAATAACCAGTGTGAGGGGATAAAATGACATCCAGGTACCATTGGAATGCAGCTGGTGCACCATGCAAACCAAAGGGCATGGGGGTGAATTGATAGAATCCTATAGGGGTGGCAAATGCAGTTTTATCTCTAGATTCTTTAGCTAAAGGTATTTGCCAGAAACCCTTGGTGAGACTGAGGGTACTGATATACTTTGCACTCCCCAGTCTGTCCACCAAATCATCTATTCTGGGCATAGGGTAACTGTCAAATTCTGACTCTTGATTAAGTTTCCTGAAATCAAAGCAGATTCTAACACCCTCATCTTTTTTATTTACAATTACCATGGGAGATGGCCATGCACTCCTTGACTCCTCTATGATACCCAGTTCTTTCATTTTTTTGTATTTCCTTAACCACGCCAGCTCTTAACCACTCTGGCAACCTGTATGTCTTTTGCTTAATAGGTCGAGCATTCTTTGTCACTATTGCATGCTCAACCCCTTTTGCTCAGCCTGGTACCATGGCAAAAGTACTGTTAATTGTATTTAGCACATTACGAATGTCTGCAGTTTGTTCTGAAGTTAAGGAAACATTCATCCATACAGCATTGGCATTTACAATTTGTTCCAGTCTATCATAAACAACATCAATATCTTCTTTGTCAGTTTCTGGAAAGACTAGCAAAGCAGCTTTTGGCATTTTTTCAACCTATTTCTTGAGGAGGTTAGCATGGTATATCTTAGAAGAATTTTTATTGTCAGGGGTCTCAGTCTCATAGTTAACAGTGCCAGTATGTTTAAGAACCTTATACGGCCCTTGCCACTTCATTAACAACTTGTTTTCTGTTGTGGGTAACAGTAGCAAAATTGTTTCACCTGGCTTGAAAACATTTTCTTTTACCCCATGGTCATAATATACCTTTTGCTGGTTTTGAGCCTATTCCTGATGACTGTGGGCAATTTCAACATATTTTGCCAGTTTATTTGTTAGGGTACACATATAAGAAGATATAGATTATTTCTGAGTGGAGTTATCTTCCCACGTTTCCTTTAGTACATCCAGTGGCCCTCTTGGCTGCCTACCATATAACATTTCAAATAGTGAAAACCCTGTTGATGCCTGTGGCAATTTTCTGTAAGCAAAAAGTAGGTAAGTCAAGTATTGGTCCCAATCTTTCCCTTCCCCTTTACAAACCTTTTTAACATGCGTTTTAGGGTTTAGTTAAAATGATCAACAAGACAGTCTGTCTGAGGGTGATAGGGGGAGGTTCTTTTGGCATGATACCTAGCAGTCTGTACAGCTCCTTAAGCAGTGCATCACCAAAATTACTACCCTGATCAGTAATAAATTCTTTAGGTATGCCCACTCTGCTGAAAAGTTTGGCTAGTTCTGCTGCAACTTTTGGGGCTGTAACAGTACACATTGGAACTGCTTCTAGGTATTGAGTAGCACAGTTGCATACTACCAGGATTAATACATTACCCTTTTTACTTTCATCTAAAGGACCAACCACATCCATTGCAATTCTCTCAAAAGGCACATCTATCAAGGGTAGGGGCACCAGGGGTACCTTGTCTTTTCTAGTGACCAGGATTACTTTCTGACACTCAACACAGGAATTACAATAGGTAGCAACATCTTCATAAATTCCAGGCCAGTAAAATCTACACAGCAATCTGGCAAACGTACAATGTTCCCCTGAGTGACCAGCCATAGGACTATCACGTGCTACCTGTAACAATTCTGTTCTATACTTCTGGGGTATAACCAATTGTTCTGTCTGTCCTGTGTCTGAAGTTTAATCCAGACTCTGTATATTAACCCACTGCATTTTTTAAACAGTGGTCCACCCTGTTTTGGTTTCACCCCCAGCTACTTAAAGTAACCCTGGAGAGAAACATTGTTAGCTTGCTCTGAAAGAAAATCACAATCAGTTATCAATTTAGTTTCAGCATTTTCACATTTTAACCCTTTATGTCCATCAGTCATTTGTTGCCCCAGTTTTTTCAGGCTTTGTCTTTCTTTCCAGGATTTCCGGATCTTGGAGCTGTGCTCAAACAAGTCCGAATCAAAATCTTTGACAGGAAAAGTGTCTCCGCCATCTGCAATTTTCTTTGCCTGAGCTCTTGTCACCACAGCTGCTGAAACATCAGGATTTACTCCCTCTTTGATTAGCTTAGTAAATCCTGGAAAGTCATTTCCAGTTATCACAGGTACAGATAACTTTGCTACTTCCCCCACTCTCATTTGGTGTGACACGCCCTTAACAGTCAGAGTCACTTGGGTGGTGGGATAGTATCGAGTGTCCCCATGGATGCAGATGACACCAGTACCTGGTCCCTTTGCACAGTGTTTTCCCAGCATTTTAACATGCGCTAGGGTTTGTCTGCTTCCCAAATCGATGAGTCCCTTCACAGTCTTATCCTTCACCTTCACATCAGTTAAGTACTTGCCCCAATTTGCCAAATACAAATCTGCTCCAGTGCCACTCTCTTTATTATAGCAATTTCTTGCAAAATGGAATGGCTTATTACAGTTATAGCAGATAATGTCTTTTGGCACAGATGCGTTACCCCTACCAGAGTTCTAAGCAAGCTTGGAATTTAAATGGGAAAAAGAGTTTCTTACTGGTACTTGGCTGTTACCTCACTGCTGTGGCTTCTGTCTGGCCATTTGGTAGTCCTCAGCCAAAAAAACAATCTTTTCCCCACTCTCTAGTCAGTGTTCCTTTACCCACAGCTGCACGTCTGTAGGCAAAATGTTGATGAATTGCTCCATGGCAAATGTGTCAATTATCTGAGGGACTGTTTTGCTCTCTGGTTGGATTCATTTGTTCAGGAGTTCTCTGAGTCGGGTGAAGGCTTCTCGAGGATTGTCAACAGAGTTGTACCTCAGAGATTGAAATCTCTGCCTGTATGTCTCTCTGGAGATGTCATACCTTTTCAGGATTTTGCTTTTCACCAGGTCATAGTTTTCTGACTGTGTAGTGTCCATACTGCTCTAGGCAAGTTGTTCCTTTCCTGACAGGTAGGGTACCAGTCTGACTGTCCGTTGCTGCTTTGGCCACTGGCAGTCTATGGCAATTCTTTCAAAGGTTGTCAGGTATGTCTCAATATCATCTGAGGGATGCAACTTAGTAAGTTTAATGCCCATTAAGTTGCTTGCATTTTGTTGCTAGTCTGGATCTATGCCGAATCCTCTGCCTTTGATAGCTTGTAAGGCATCCAACCATCGCTACTCCCATTGCTGCATCTCTTCTCTCATCTGCTGCTTCTGTTGCTGCTTCTCTTCTCTCCTCACTGCTTCTAACCATTGAATTTCTTTTTCTCTCTGTGTCTCAGTCTCTTTTTGTTGTATAACCCACCATTTGAAAAAGTCAATTATATAACCCACCATTTGAAAAAGTCAATCAGGCTTTCAGATTTTGGCACTGCCTGTTCTTTTTACATAACTTGTGCTGGCTGTACAATCTCAGACTGGACTTCTGTTGCTACTAGTTTGGCTGCTGTTCTCCTGGTAGCATTTTCTACATTTACTGCATTGTGATGTATCCTATGTTATGTCATCCCGGGTTGCCCCTGAAAAAGGGACCTCCGGGGCTCAGTGGGCTCACCCAGTCACCAAAATTTAATAAATAAATAAATATAACCACTGCTGGACTTGCTGCTGCAGAATCCATACCTTCCTCTGTGCTTCCCTGGTACTAGGTCCAGTACCCACTCACAAAGCTCCTGTCTTAGGTTATGCATGGCTTAAATCCCACTCTCACACCATCTGTCATTGAGGCACAGGTCAGAAAGCATAGGGAAAACCCAGAAGCAGTTTTAAAATTCCACAAAACTGTTTATTTGTAGTTGCAGTAACATAAAAAAAAACCTGTTCAGAATAACTATGTACAGAAGAATAAAAATAAAATCTTCAGTCTGTGTCCCTTTTTCTTGTAGAATATTCCCTTGCAGCCCAGCCTAGCTGTTTTATAAGTCTTGTCAACCTCCATCCCTTCCAAACATCCTGTCTCTTCCACAGTGTTCTGTTCTTGTATATTTCAGGAGCTACTAGAACAGTATGCTTCCTGAGACCCCTTTATGCAAAAGGCTCACTATTTGCACTCAAGTAAGCTCTAGGTTTTTAAAGTCATGACAAAGTACAATTAATACACATTTCAACAGTAATACAAAATATTTTCTAAACAATAGGGATTAGAATATTAATTGCATTTCCATACATTGATTTGCACATAATTTTATATTAGCTGATATAGAAGTGAGAAAAACAGACAGCAAGAGAAAACAGACAGAGAGAGAGGCAACAAATTGTGAGACTGTTCGGGTTGATCAAGTCTGAGGTCTCACAGGAAAATTTGGTTGTGCAACCAGACAGAGAAAAGAGAAAAGGAAAGAATACAGATCCTTGCATTTACACACTTTCTCCATAACAAATAGGACAGGGTCCTATTCCACACTGTCACAATTTGCTGTGGAGTGCAAGTTGACTGGTGTAATAGGTTTTTTGGAAAAATCTAGATCAAACACAAAAGGTGTAATACTAACACAACAGATGATACAAAGCAGAGCAAAAGAGAGATGGTGGGTTTATTTATTTATTGAATTTTGGTAACCGGATGAGCCCACTGAGACAAGACAGTCCCTTTTTCAGGGGCGACCCAGGAAGTGCAGTACATTGACAGTGCAATTCATTGAAAACAATACTTTCACTAGTAGACAGAGAACATACAAAGCAATAATAAAAAAAAATTCAAGACGGTGTCAAGCAGACAGCAAACAATAATAGTACAGTCTAAGCTAACAGTACTGATGTAAAAATTACATTTAAACCAAACAATTCAGTAATTTTAGATCAAACAATACAGTAATAATAAGTCATAGACAGGCAGCAGTTAGAGAATCTCAGCTTACATCACAACTGATTTGTGTATAACTATATGTGTGTGTGTGTGCTTGTTTGTGTTTATGTGTTTGTGTGTGCATATGTGTGTGTTGGTGTGTGTCTGTGCATGATATGCATTTCTACTTATTTTTGGAAGCAGTAGATATTACAATGACATAACTTAGGCATAGCAATGTACTTAGAAAAAATGTAACACATTACAGATAGTAATACACAGGTGTTTGTGGCTCACAAGGAAAACTAAGCATGCATCAATGTCAACCATACACATCTAGCCTATTATTGATTTTATCTTACTTGTGGGTGGGGAAATGCATATGTATTCCAATTATAGTTCTCAGTGTGGTACTTAAAGAAATAAGAATGTATAAAATAATACAATACCTGCCTCTATACGCTGACACTTCTCAACAGGTTTGCTCTGCCGAATGGATGCCTCCTTATGATGACAGACCTGCATGGGCATGGCATCTTTCTTTAACCGGCGTTGACCCAGACAAAAGCTACTGTACATAGTAGTTTTATTCTGAGGCTATACTGAGGTGAGGAAGAAGTGACAGAAGCAGGAAACAGATGTGCTACATGAAAGCAATAACCAAGGACAGTGCATGGGTTTCTAGAGAGTTAGTGTGCACCCCAGGTAAATGGAATGCACAAGTCCAATGGCCAAAAGTCTTTCAAGTCACCTGATCAGTACATTAATTCTCAAGAAACTCATACCCTGGCATGGGATAATGCACTTATAAAATGGAAAAGGTTTTTTATTGTTTGTTTGTTTTTGTTAATTTAAAAAGCTTTTATTTCCCTGTAGAGACAATGTTGCTAGGTAGAACATGTGTGTTTGGTAATGAAGGCTGCATACCTTTACATGATTCTGGGAAGAGCATTTATTTTGAATAAATCTATACCCTGTATAAACAATAAGACATGACAGTGGGTTGTTGTCTGATAAAACCATGCCTCATGTATAGTAAGGCACAGAGTGTTTGCAACAAGTGCCTTCAGCAGCTAAGAAGTGCATTTATCCTACAACACGCATCCTGTAATGTTATATTGTACTTATAAAATAGGTCCAACGAGCACATATTAAAAAAAAGCTAACATAAAAAAATGATAAAAAGATTTTAAAAAGTTGTTTTTGTAGTAATTTGATGACAAAATATTTCCCCTTTTCTAAAATAGTAGCGTATTGTCAAGATTTTAGGTATTGACATAGAGTGCTTGGAACTTACATTAACTTCAATAGCACTGCTGCTTTCCTTCCGCTTCTCACCCAACCCCCAGTTAACTATTTGATGTTATATACACTTAATTTGGCACAAAAACTATGTAGTCTTTGTTGGCCTGTCAGGTCACAATATATTTTTTAATTCAGCTGTTTTGCAGGGACTAATACATGCTGCTGTGCTGCTTTCACTTTTCTCAGCTCTGGCCATTCTAATGAGCTTTTAGTATAGACAGGCTGCACCTGCCATAGCACAACCACTAACTCACCTATTCAACCTCTCCTTTTCCCTCAGTGCTGTCACTCAGTCCTGGAAGTTGGCCAGAGCTACGTAGCTGCAGAATAAGGGGTGCTAACTGCACATTTGAGCAGACTTGATAGACCTCTAGGCCTTTATCTGCTGGCAAATTTCATATGTTCGTATGTTCACATGAGCTGTTAGGCCCCTAACTAATGAGGGCGGTGGTTATGCTAGGTGCTGTGACTGAGCATAGTCATCTGAAACCTGGTCCCTCTGCTCACTCAACACATCTGCTGTCTTGAGTGACCATGGTGCTACAGATTTGATAGCCTACACTCTACCACAGATATCAACATTGCCCTCTCCCTGTTCCATTCCAAATTCTCCTCTGTACGGAACAGGTATGCCTGATCAGAATATCCAGAGTCTAAAATCACCATCAACCATGGATTACCCCTGAAATCATTGATCAATGTATGTCCCATGATCTCGTCTGGGCACATTTTTATTATTTCATTTTTGTTGACTGGGTAAGTGCACTAGAAAATGTTCTGTCTATTTTCAGGCATGACCTGGGGGGAGGTGGATACAGATGAATGCCAAAAGTCCTTGAACCAGATTAAGCTGTTAGTGGTATTTTTAGTGAATGAAGAGTTTCAGACTACCTTACTCCTTTCCTGACCTCCTCTTATATTGGACTATCAGGAACTCGTGTACAGTATCAAGGCTGTCTGGGCTGTGAAATTGCAATATTTCAAGGCGAACTTTCAGAACAACCTTAATGCCCCCACAGTGTTCTGGAGGGTAATTTATTCCCTTTTTTGATCATTCCACACATTTCGCCCTCCCTGGTCCTTCTTCTAAATGGTTCACCAATGTCTGACTCATCCACTGTTGCTGCTCATTTCAATGAGTTCTTTACCACTTCTGCTGTCCCTTCCACTCGCCCTCCAGCACTCCTCCGCTCCTCCTCACATTCCCTTCAGTCTCCCTTCCACTGGTTCTTTCTTTAACCCCTGTTACTACCCAGGAAACCTTTATTCCCCTTTACTCCCTTGACCGGTGCAAGTCCAGTCCTTATGTACTGGATCCTAAACTGCTACAAATCTCTGTCCCTGCCATAGCACAACCACTGACTCACTTATTCAACCTCTCCTTTTCCCTCAGTGCTGTCACTCAGTCCTGGAAGTTTGCCAGAGTTCTTCCACTGCACAAAGGTAGTGACTCGTCCTCCTATGGGTAACTTCCAGCCAGTCTCTCCTCTCCCTTCTATTACTAAACTACAAGAGAAGCTTGTCTATACTAAATGCTCATATTTTCTGTCCACCACTAATTTCAACTCCCCATTCCAGTCTGACTTCTGAAAGTATTGCTCCATGTGTGTAACTGATTTTATCTTCCTGGGGTGGATTAGGGGCATATCATAACTGCCATTTTCATCAATCTGGCCAAGGCTTTTACTTTGTGTCCCACTCTGACCTCCTGGGTAAGTTGAGTTCTGCTGGCCTCTCAGCTCCTGCTGTATACTGGTTCCATTCTTACCTCCCTGGGTGCCTGCAGTTATTACAGGTTAGTAGTGCCCTGTCACTTCCACTTCCTATTCAGACTGTAGTCACACAATGCTCCATTCTGGGGACCATTCTGTTATCTGTCTTTCTTAACAATCTCCCCACAGCTGGTACCAACTCACATTTCCATACATATGCAGATGACAGTCATTTATACCTCTTGTCGCTCAGCAACAGCAAGACTTCGATAATGTCCTCTGCTGGTCTAAATCTAATCAGTTCTGGATCAACACAAAAAAAAACTGTCCATTAGATTTAGCTCCCTCCCAAAATTGGCCAGAGTCTCAACTCTGCCTATCTTCTCCACCTTGAATGGCATGCCTGTTGAAATGGTTCATTCATTCAAATACATTGATATGTGGCTACAACACAAACTTGACTTCTTTGCCCACACTGATGCCATCCACACCAATCTCCACCCTAAACATGGTGCTTTGTAGTGCCATAAAGACTGTCTTACTCCATAGGCATGCCATGAGCTTGTCACCAAAGTATTGTTTCCATTCTTTGACTATGAAGATATGGTCTGTGACATTGCTCCTTCACCCTCCCTGGCCAGACTGGACATCCTCTGCAATGCCTTCAGTCATTTTGCTACCAATTTGTCATCTTGTACCCACCATTGCTCACTGTCCTCCTCTTTATCTGTTCTTCCTCTACCTTCACATCACCAAAACCACTGTGCCTCATTCATATACAAATACTGGTTTGTGTCCCTTCCCTCCTACCTCCAGGTAAGCACACTAGACAACAAGTGCCTATTTTCAGGTACGACCCGGAAGATTACAGTACAGAAACATGGTACATTGTCATGGCAACATACAGGCCCACATACAGGTGGAACCAGAGTACAAATAGAGACATGATACAGAGTCAAATAGAAACATGATACAGATACATCTTGTTATTGTAGTCATACATTGCTTGTGCCTATGTAGCAATCCAATTCAAATGTTTATGGCCTTGGCAACATTCTTGATGTTTTGTGTGTAGGAGAGAAAGTTATCCAACGTGATCCTAAGGTATTTGAAATGCTTGACCTGCTCAAGCTGGGTGCCAGAGCCATTCTGGATGATGAGGAAATGGGCTTTATGTTTGCTACGCACACTACTGAAAAGCATACCCTTGTTTTTGTTGAGGTTCAGGATCATTTTGTGGGCTCTGAACCATTCTTCTACCCTCACAAAGTCAAGCTGTAGATGATGCTCAATGCATTTTATTCCTGTTTTAATCATATATTGTAATCCACTTTATTGTAACTGTGAACTCTGTCATTGGTATGTAAACCCATTTAACAGTGCACTATGTCCATGCCATGTATTTGCCTCCCCTGTTATCTTCCTCTTCGTTGCACAAGGAAATGAGCCTTGGCTCAGTGTGCCTTTCCCTGTCAGCAATTTCCAAATAAATAAATAAATACATAAATTGTGAGTGTGCATGGTGTTGTGGTCACATAGTTGTTTGTTCTACCAAAGAGTATTGGGTGAAACAGAGAACAGATACACATTTGCACAGCAGGAGACAGAGATGGTTGTTACTAAGTAGGATGTGGTGCAGTGGGGGTGGGTGGGTGGAAGGGTTAAAAACAGAAAGAATTGATCATGCTACTGCAGGCACAACATAAACTCAGCCACTGAGAATTACAGGCCTATAGAAATGGAATTAAAAAAGATACAGCTGGTCAGCTGATGGGTTTAAACATTTTTTTAACATTATATGTTTGTTAGGTATGGGAAATTAAATGCTAATTAACAGGTAATGGTAAAGTACTACCATATCTGTCAGAACTTTTTTAAAGTTTTTGGGAGACATGGATATCTGGGTGTGCTGTGTCTTGGTTGCCAGAAAAGTATTAGGTTCATTAGTCCTTAAGGACATGGGCCAGGGTACCTCTCAACAAATCTGGACCTGGCAAATTCCATACTCATTTTTTTTAATGAGGGTCATTGCCTTTAAAATGCAGAAAAATTGATTTATTTTAAGGAAAAAAAAAGATGTATTTTCATTTAGGTAGGCCATTGCCAGGTAGATTACAGTAGACTAGATATGAAACGTGCAGTTTAGGCAATTAATCAAATTAATCAACAGTCAGGTGATGAGTTTCAGTAAATGACGTTTTTAGATTTATTTGCTGTCATGAACTCTATTTTATTATACGAACATACGAACATACAAAATTTGCCAGCAGATAAAGGCCTAGAGGTCTATCAAGTCTGCTCGAATGTGCAGCTAACACCCCTTATTCTGCAGCTGCCCCTCCCTCCCACCCTTCCACTTCATTAACCCCCTTGTCCTGTCCCATCCTCATTTGAAGCAGTCCACTGTTCTACTGCATACCACTTCAGCAGGTAACGCTTCCACCCAGCCACCACCCTCTCTGTAAAAAGTGTCTCCTCATCTCCCTCCTGAACCTTCCTCACTCCAGTCTCATATCATGGCCCTGGTGCCTCCCTCCCTTACTCTGAACAGCCCCTCTGTACCCATCTTGTTTATTCCTTTCATGTATTTAAGGTTTCAGTCATGTCACCCTGTCTCTCCTCTCCTCCAGTGAGTACATGTTCAACTCCTTCAACCTCCTCTCATATGATATGGCCCCAGCCCTTGATCATCTTTGTCACTCTGCGCTGCACCTCCAGTAACCAATGTCCCTGCTGAATGCAGGCGCCAGTACTGCATGCAGTACTCAGGTGTGGTCTAACTAATGACCTATACAGTGGCAGAATCACCTCCTCCTCCTCGAGGATATACCCTTGCAATACAACCCAGCATTCTGTTGGCCTCTGCAGCTGCCTTACTACATTGTGCCGAGTTGTTCATTGACCCTGTAATGAGCACACCCAGATCCTTCTCCTCCTCTGTCTGGGCTAGCTGCACCCCCCTAGCTGGTAACTCCTCCTTGGGTTCTTCATCCCAAAATGCAGCACCTTGCACTTTTGGCATTAAAGCCCAGTTCAGGCGTCTGACCAGGTTTCATGCTTTGCCAGATCATCCTGCACCCCTGCCATCCCCTGGGTCATCCACCACCGCGCCTACCTTGGTATCATCAGCAAACAAACTGATCTTGCTCTTGATGTCCCATGATATGTCTGCAATGAATATCCCAAACAACACTGGTCCCAACAGCTGAGCCCTGGGGATACCGCTCGCCACTGCCCTTGGGTGTGAGAGCTCCCCACCCACCACCACCCTCTGTTGCCTTCCCTGCAGCCAGTTTCCTACCCATCTCACCAGCTTTGCACCCGCCTCTGTGCCTACTAACTTCCTTCCCAGCCTTCCATGTGGCACTGAGTCGAATGCCTTACTGAAATCCAGATACAGGACATCTACTGCATGGCCCCTGTCCAGTTGCCTAGTTACCCAGTCATAGAACTTGACCAGGTTGGTTTGGCAGGATCTGTCACGTATGAAGCCATGCTGTCTGCTGTCCTGTAGTCCTTTGGCCTCTAGGAGGGCCACCAGCCTCTCCTTCAGGATAGTCTCCATTAGCTTACCCACGATGGATGTGAGGCTCACTGGTCTATAGTTTCCCGGTTCATCCTTGGGGCCACTCTTGTGGAGGGGCACCACATGAGCCATCCTCCAGTCCTGAGGTACACACCCGAATGTAGTGAGGCATTAAATAGGTCTGCCAAAGGTCCTGCAAGGACCTCTGCCAGCTCCTTCAGTACCCTGGGGTGGATGCCATCTGGGCCTGGTGCCTTGTCCACCCTCAGTGCTTTCAAACCCTCTCGAACTCTGCTCTCCATGATTTCCCCATCTGTCACCACTTCCCCCGCTTCTGCCATTTCTCCCACCTTGGGTGTCACCCCCCTCTTCTCTTTAGTAAATACTGAGCAGAAGTATTCATTTAGTGCCTCTGCCTTATCGCACCCTGCTTCCACCCAACCCCCCTCCTTTCTAATCCTTACTATGTAGTCCTTACAGCTCCTTTTCTCCCTGATGTACTTAAAGAAGTCCTTCTCCCCCTTCTTAATGCCTTGTGCCAGCCTGAGTTCCGTAGATGCTTTGGCTCCCCTTACTGCCCTTGTCACCTCCTTTGATTCTGTCAAGTACTCTTCCCTGTCCTCTCCCCTCCCTGTTTTCTTGTACTTCCTAAAGGCAGCTCTTTTCCTCCTCACCTTTTCCATGACCTCCTTGCTCAAGCAGATCGGTTTCTTAGCCCTAGCCTTCTTGCTCTGGGCTTTGCAGCAGGTTTTGGTTGCCTCCACTATCCCCAGCTTGTCAGGCTCCACCTCTGGTTAGTGTCCATACTAGATTGAATTCTGGCCAGGTACCCTTTAACCACTTCCCCATCCTCCAAAGTTGGCCCTCCTGAAGTCCAGCACTATTGTGCCAGATTCCTCCTTCCTTGCCCATATCCAATGTGAGCCATACTAAGCGGTGGTCACTCCTGACAGCGGTTCCTCCATTGTAAGTTCTCTCCAAAGTCCCCATTTGCCAGCACAAGGTCAAGGGTATTCCCTAACCTGGTTGGTTCACTGACCATTTGCAGCAGGAAGCTGTCCTGGAAGGCATCCAGCAGTACCTGCTCCCTTCTGTTCCTGGTTGTTGGGGTGCTCCAGTCCACTCCTGGCATGTTGAAGTCCCCCACAATCACCACACTACCCTTCTCGCATGTCCTCCTGATCTGTCCTGCTAGTTCCCTGTCTAACTCCTCCATCTGAGATGGTGGCCTATACACCACTCCCATTCTAAGAATCCTATTCTTGGAATCCTGGATTTGCATCCAAAGTGACTCGGTACTACCCTCCTCCCCTTCCACCCTTACACACTTCAGTCCTTCCTTCACATATAGTGCCATCCCCCCTCCTTTCCCAATCACTCTGTCCCTACGAAATAATCTGTACCCTGGTACAGACATGTCCCAGTCATTGTATTGGGTGGCCCATGTTTCCGTGATGACTGCAATGTCCACCTCTCCCTCTACCATGAGAACCTGTAACTCTGCAGTTTTCCTCCCAAGGCTCCTAGCATTAAGGGTAACCACCTTCCACCCTCCCCCATCCTGCCCTCCTTTCCTAGCATCACCAACAGTACTTGCCATTTGTCCTTTGTCACTGTTATTGGGGGTTAGCTCATATGGTTTCCCAACCTGTGGTCTCTGCATATCTCTTCCCCAACTGCCACCCCCACTCCTAGTTTAAATTCCCAGCTTCCTGTATGTACTCCTCCATCTTCTGTTTCAACACTTTCTTTCCCTCCTCACTCAAGTGTAGTCTGTCCTTGGCATAAAGACTACTGTCCTCCCAGGTCCCTCCCCACCCCCCCAAAAGCCCATACCCTTTAGCACAACACCAGGTTCTTAGCCATCCGTTAAATTCCTCTATTCTCAGCTTTCTTGTTGTGCTTGCCTTTGACACAGGAAGTATCTCTGAAAAAGTTACTGATCTTCCTGCCCCCTCACATAATTGTGCTAGTTCCTCAAACCTCCTCTGGACTGTATCTACTGTCTTGTCAGCCAGGTCGTTTGTCCCAAGATGCATAATTAAATGAGGCTTGCCCTACCCCTTCTAGCATATTTCAGAACAGACTGTCCCACCCTTTCCGCTGTCATTCCTGGCATGGCCTCCACCCAAATGCGACTATGCCTCTCCCCCTTGCTACACCACCTAACCCCTCTTAGTATGGAGTCCCCCAGCACTAAGATTCCACCCCTTACTCCCTGCTTGCTTCCATTCATCTCCCTCTCTCATTTCCAGCTCCTCTTCTTCCTCCTGCACATTATTTCCCCTTTACCCCTGTTGCAATTCTCCCAGCAGAACTTCCCCGCTCCAGTTTGGTCCAGGCATTTATCAATTACTCCTCTAATTTCATCATTTCCCTCCTCCACCTTCTTCCTCTCTAGCAGTGCACAACTATTTTCTGAAGGCCCTTCACAAATGCCTGCTCCCTCTCTTCATAGTAACCTGTTTCTCCTTTCCACTCCATGACTTTTGCCACTTCTTGCCTCCCTCACACGTTCGTATCTCCTCCTTCCATTTGTCTTTTGTCTCTGACCTGGTTTCCTGGCAATTGTTTTTCCTGGCCTGAGCCCCTTTGTCTCTGCTTCCCTTCTTCTGACCCTCTCCTCACCACTGTTGGCTTAAATCGCCCTCCCTCATCTCCCCTTCTTCCTCCCTCCATCATTGGGCTAAACCCACTCCCGATCTGCCTTGCCTGTCTTAGTTCCTCCTGCAGACCCTCAATCTCCTTTCTAAGTTTTTCTATGTGGTTGCACACTAAACATCCCCCGACACTCCAGGCAATTTTCAGAAAGATTGGTGTACTGCAGTTGTTGCAGCCTACCACCCTACCCATTGTTGTCATTGCCCACCAGCGACCCCCCACCCTTCCAGATGCAGGATACCAAACACTCCCCAAATCTCCCTCTCCACCTCTATCAGTGCAAAACATTTCTTTATTCCCTTACCTCTTTTGTTGCACATGTTTAGATATATTGAGCAACTGCTTTTATATTCCTATCCTTCCTATCCACACTCAAAACAGACTTTAAGTAGCCATTCACAACCTTCTTCAAACTCCTACTCCTCCTTTCCCCAATGCAATATCAATGCGAAGAAGTAATAATGAAAGCTCCTAGATTTGCATTTATTTCCCTTCCACTGAGAGAGCAGTCACCTCTTCACTTGCTGCTGTTCCTTTCCTGGATGTCTGCTTTTGCTATGACATGTGCATATCCTTTGCCTGTTTGAGGAAGTGATGTCAGAACCCCTGGTATAAAGGAAATAATGGACCAAGGGTGGGAAAAAAGACAAAA
Organism: Neoceratodus forsteri; assembly: GCA_016271365.2. NCBI lineage: Eukaryota > Metazoa > Chordata > Ceratodontiformes > Ceratodontidae > Neoceratodus > Neoceratodus forsteri. Next base: position 829,173,668 of record CM028131.1, read on the forward strand.
TTTGGATGACACTTACAGGTTAGTTATGACCACTGTTTTCTTCAGATCAACCTAAAAGAATAACAAAAATCCAGTGTAGACATTTGGATGCCCTAAAAACACTCCAGTGTGGACTATTTTTGAAATCATAGACCTGGTAGTGGCTAAAAAGGAATAAATACCTCCGTCATCTAGTATATTCCAAACAAAGAGTACCTGAACAATATGACTCCAAACCAGTCTTACTTGGACTGCCTATAAGTAGAAGGACATTACCCCTGTAATCACTTTATGTGCTGTGATAACACATTATGTATTGTCTGAAATTTATTAAAAACATCTTTAAGAACTAAATTATTGAACTGTAATAACCAGTAAACAGTTTTTTTCTATGGACTCAACCAGTTATTATTTGCCATAATAACTGGCTGGTTATTACAGCAGACGTACACTGCCTCAGACACTGTAAGCACAAGCTCTGTTCTTACAGTCACACAGCTGATGTCATTACTGCTACACTGGTGGAGCCTGCAGCTGTTTTGCTGTAGCTCAGAAAAGTGAGCTACCAGATCAGGCCCTGGAACACTTTTGTTTTGGACTTTCAGAATGATCCTTCAGAAACTACAAAACAGTCGGTACCAGTCCACCATGGCTGCACTATTTCGTGGCTGCTCCACTACTTCCACATTCGGTGAAGTACTGTGCATGTGCCCGTGTCGTGCATGCGCAGTTCTGTCGGTGACACCATCTTGGGAATGGCATAATACATCATTCAGAAGAACTACACATGCACGAGTATGCCGCATGTATAGTTCTGTCTGCACTGCTGTCTTGCATGTGGCATTCACATGCATTCGGTGGCACTTGTTCACCATTGGCAGCAGAGCTTTTCCAAGCTTGCTGCAATCATATCAGCTCTTGCTAGACTTGTTTTCTGTTTCCACTGCAGTTGTGACAATGGATGTGCTCATATCAGAACAAACTGCACTGATTTTCTTCATTTTGTTTTTTTTTTTAAATTTTGTTACATAATCTAGATATTCTCAACATTATGCCACAAGCAGTACACATTATGAAGTTAAAATCCAACTTTTTAAAAAATCAGCTTTTCCAGCAGCTCCTTGGACCATTGTTCACCTGGTTTGTTAATTCAGCATGATTCTTGGCTTAACAAAGTTGACAAAGGTTCCTGCAGAGGTACTACAATAAATTTCTGTCAAACTGCTTATTCATTATGTTTTTACTGTTTTTCCATGATTCCTGCTTGAATCATGGTTTTCCACAGTGCCATGGTTAAGTTCTTTTTATAGTTTCTAGTTGTAAAAATTGTTCACCAGAGATCATAAAAACTAATGGATGTATTGGAGGGCAACTCAAATTTAATACACACCCTTGGGTGTGTGATACTGGATAAACCCCTCCAGTTTCACTTTTGGGGTTTATGTAGCATCACACACCTTGGGTGTCTATTAAATTCTCATAAAGCACTCCACCCCATGCATTATTCTCTATAAAATACCATACTACTTTCCAATCCAGCTAGGTGGTATACAGTACAAGCAAAGTATCCATGTGACAAGATTTATAGAGGGGTAACCACCAGGCATTTTAGCATTCACCTCTCTAAGCACAACATTTGTATCCAAAGGAATGGTAAGAACTACTGAGTGGCAAGACATTTTTCAAGAGGACTTTATATGATTTCATTACTGTATTATATTTTATTTGGGAGGGAGGCTATAATACCCAGTAGAGGAAGAGATAGAGAAAACAGACTTCTGTATAGAGAAGCCTACTGTATTGATCAGTTCTACTCCAATAATCTAAGATACATTATGGCATCAACAAAGAAATGGACTGGTTATAAATCATGTTGAGTAATAATGTGACCAAGAATGAATTTCTTCACTTTGCTAACCTCAGTGTTAATTTTTCCCCATAAATTTCATTTAAATGTTCCATGTGCATCACATAACATGCCCATTTCTATTTTTGAAAGGCTATGCCTGTAGTTCAATGGGATGAGCAACCAGAGATGCCCCCTTTCTGAGTTATGTAAGCAGTTCCTCCTAGCCTCCTTCTGAAGCACTTTTTCTTTGCTCAACCATCTTCCCCTCCTCCTCCAGCAGCACGCCTCTCTCCTTGGGGGCTCCTTCCTTTGATATGAACCATTTATTTGAAAAATACATTTCCTTGGGAAAACAAAAATTCTATGTGGCCTATATCTACTTCAGCTCAGCCTTTGATTCCATCTCCAGAAAAACTCTATGGAAGCAAATTTTATAAAAGCGCATTGAGCAGAGCTTAGTCAGTATTACATGTGATCTCTATACCAACATCTGGGCACAGATTAGACAGGGGAATAGAGGCCAACTCTTAGCTACGTTCCCAACCAATTAGGGGGTTCATCAAGGATGCATGTTGCACCTACCTTGTTTGTATTTATATTGTATTTATATTAATGATGTGTTAATACAACTCATGGATTTGTTGTCTGATGATCCAAAGAGGGGCACTATAAAGTGTCCAGCTCTTGAGTATGTGGATGATTAACAGAAACAGGTCTTAGACACAGTTTGAACCTTTTATCAGTCTATGCTAAAAATGTTTAACTTAAAATAAAGACAAGCAAAAGTCAAATAATGATATTTAGCACTAATAGTGAAAAAGGGATCCTTGACAGTCGGTCAGCAATTTTGTTGTTGACTGATGTTACAGCAACTCCTTTATGTTGACTGCATTTGCAGTCAGCATAAAGGGAATCACTTCAGACTGTGTTTTCTTTGGGGCACTTTGCCCTCGAAACCCTATATGTGGGGGACTGTGCCCCCTTCATCCCTCACTACTAAATTAATCAACTCTGAGTCGGATTTGCTTTGGGGAGGGGGTGCAATACCCCCAGAAAGCAGTGCTGGGGTCTGGCACCAACACTATAGTGACCTGGCACTGTTGTCACTGTAGTGTTGGTCATGGTAAAGTTGTCACTGTAGCAATGGCATACCCACAAGCATAACACTACACTGGTTGCATAGGCCCATGGAATTGAAAGGCTATGCCTGTAGTTCAATTGGGTAAGCAACCAGCCACACCCCCTTCCTGAGTTATATAAGCAGTTCCTCCCAGCCTGCTTCAGAAACACTTTTTCTTTGCCCAATCATCCTCCCCTCCTTCTCCAGTGAGATGCCTGTCTCCTTGGGGGGCTCCTTCGTAGGGTACCTTCAGCCAAGGGAATCTTTCCCACTGCACCTCTAGAGATGGAACCCTCTTTGAGAGTTCCTTGCCTTTGGTATCCCTACAGGGAGGTAATTCATTGTGGAATATAAAATATGAATGGCCAAACAGTTATCACAGTTGCACAAGCATAACACTACTCCGGTTGTATAGGCCCAGTAAAATTTAAATACCCATTTCACTGACATTTCACCAGCAGTAAGTATGACCACTAAATCTGCATTTATATGCTAGCTTTCTCTCTCCTGATCTTTATTAAGCATCTGTTGCTCTTAAAACTTACGAACATATGAACATACAAAATTTGCCAGCAGATAAAGGCCTATAAGTCTATCAAGTCTGCTCGAATGTGCAACTAGCACCCCTTATTCTGCAGCTGCCTCTCCCTTCCACCCTTCCCCTTCATTGACCCTTCCCCTTGTCCTGTCCCATCCCCTTTTGAAGCAGTCCACTGTTCTACTGGATACCACTTCTGCAGGTAACGCATTCCACCCAGCCACCACCTTCTCTGTAAAAAAGTGTCTCCTCATCTGCTTCCTGAACCTTCCTCCCTCCCTCCAGTCTCATATCATGGCCCCTGGTGTCCCTCCCCTCCCTTACTTTGAACAGCCACTCTGTATCTGTCTTGTTTATTCCTTTCATGTACTTAAAGGTTTCAATCATGTCCCCCCATCCCTCCTCTCCCCCAGCGAGTACATGTTCAGCTCCCTCAGCCTCATCTCGTATGATAAGTCCCCCATCTCCTTGATCATCTTTGTCACCCTGCACTGCACCCCCTCCAGTAGCTTAATGTCCCTCTTCAGATACAGGTGCCAGTACTGCATGCAGTACTCCAGGTACGGTCTAACTAATGACCTATACAGTGGCAGAATCACCTCCTCCCTCCTTGAGGATATACCGCTTGCAATACAACCCAGCATTTGGTTGGCCTTTGCAGCTGCCTTCCTACATTGTGCTGAGTTGCTCATTGACCCTGTAATGAGCACTCCCAGATTCTTCCCTTCCTTTGTCTGGGCTAGCTGCACTCCCTTAGCTGGTAACTCCTCCTTGGGTTCTTCATCCCAAAATGCAGCATCTTGCACTTTTTGGCATTAATGCCCAGTTGCCAGGTGTCTGACCAGGTTTCAAGCTTTGCCAGATCATCTTGCAACCCCTGCCATCCCCCTAGGTCATCAACCACCTTTCCTACCTTGGTATCATCAGCAAACAGACTGATCTTGCTCTTGATGTCCAATGATATGTCTGCAATGAATATCCCAAACAACACTGGTCCCAACACTGAGCCCTGTGAAACATTGCTCATCACTACCCTTGGGTGTGAGAGCTCCCCACCGACCATCACCCTCTGTTGCCTTCCCTGAAGCCAGTTTCCTACCCATCTCACCAGCTTTGCACCTGCCCCTGTGCTTTCTAACTTACTTCCCAGCCTTCCATGTGGCACTGAGTCGAATGCCTTACTGAAGTCCAGATACAGGACATCCACTGCATGGCCCCTGTCCAGTTGCCAAGTTACCCAGTCATAGAATTCCACCAGGTTGGTTTGGCAGGATCTGCCAAGTATGAAGCCATGCTGTCTGCTGTCCTGTAGTCCTCTGGCCTCTAGGAGGGCCACCAGCTTCTCCTTCAGGATAGTCTCCATTAGCTTACCCACAATGTATGTGAGACTCATTGGTCTGTAGGTTTCCTGATTCATCCTTGGTGCCACTCTTGTGGAGGGGCACCACATGAGCCATCCTCCAGTCCTGAGGTGCATACCTCGAATGTAGTGAGGCATTAAATAGGTCTGAAAAAAAAGGTCCTGCAAGGACCTCTGCCAGCTCCTTCAGTACCTTGGGGTGGATGCCATCTGAGCCTGGCACCTTGTCCACCCTCAGTGCCTTCAAACCCTCCTGAACTCTGCCTCCATGATTTCCCCATCTCTCACCCCCCCCATTTCTGACATTCCTCTCCCCTTGGGTGTCACCCCCCTCTGCTTCTTAGTAAATACTGAGCAGAATTAATCATTTAGTGCTTCTACCTTATTGCACCCTGCTTCCACCCAACCCCCCTCCTTCCTAATCCTTACTATGTGGTCCTTACAGCTTCTTTTCTCTCTGATGTACCTAAAGAAGTAATTCTCCCCCTTCTTAATGTCTTGTGCCAGCCTGAGTTCCGTAGGTGCCTTGGTTCCTCTTACTGCCCTTGTCATCTCCTTCAATTCCATCAAGTACTCCTCCCCCCTGTCCAACTCCTCCTCCCTGTTTTGTTGTACGTCCTAAAGGCAGCTCTTTTCCTCCTTACCTTTTCCATAACCTCCTTGCTCAACCAGCTCAGTTTCCTAGCCCTAGTCTTCTTGCTCTGGGCCTTGCAGCAGGTTTTGTTTGCCTCCACTATCCCCAGCTTTATGAGCTCCTACCTCTGGTTAGTGTCCATACGAGACTGAATTCTGGCCAGGTACCCTTTTACCACCCCCATCCTCCCAAAGTTGGCCCTCCTGAAGTCCAACACTCTTGTACCAGATTCCACTCATTCCTTGCCCATATCCAATGTGGCAAATAGCCGAGGGCTGGGGGTGAACCGCCGACCATCTGATTGTCAAGTGGATTCTCACATCATTCACCACTTGACTATAGGGTGAATCAGGCTGTTTCACCTTTATTTTAACATCAAGGCATCACCTATTCTAATAATGGGTTGATGTCATTTGTGACATTTGTTACCCCTGCTGTTTTTACAGTCTTTTTAAACTGCACATGATCAGTGGTTCAGACCACTCCCTTCATTGTGAAAGAAAGTTTGGGAATGGTGTTTCAGCCAGGTAGGAATTGCGTGAAACTTCTTGAAATTATCAGAGTAAATTAGTTTAAAATATACTAGAACTAAGAGACTCATTGAGTAATTGCAAGGCACAGTGAAATCTTCTATCTTTTCTGTAGCATCAAACACATTTAAAAACGGGAACAAAGAAGCAATAATTCAAACAGGTAAAAACCTTTATTCATTTTAAAGAAAAACTAAAAGCAAACAGGCTAAATAACACAAAAAGAACTATCACTAGATCTCACGATGTATGTATTCTCTTATAACATATTGAGGTAATTAATCGGGTAACGAAGAAACCTTAAGAGTAACAGCTAAAAACCTTTATTCCTTTCAAAGTAAACGGTGTGAAATAATTATATATATATTGTACTACAATGAGAGCTAAAATAAATTGATTTATTTCTCTCATAGAGAAAGCTATAAAAATATTGATCCATAAGAGAGGTAAAAATTAATGAAGTTCTACATGATAAAGCTGGAAACAAGCTAGTTGAACAAAGTTTGACTGATATATGAGTGTAACATAAGATAACAGTAAGTTTTTGTTCATAAACATATATACATAAATACTTAAAAATAAGACATACAAAGTATGACATTAAAATAAAGTTTATTTTCTATTAGGAACAAAATAAATTAAGGCTGAACTTTGAGAGCATTAGGTGAATCTTACAGTGAAATGAACAATATCAGAAACAGGTATGATCAGTGAATACTGGAATGTTTGTGTTATAACAACAAAGTAAAACAAAGTATCAATTAAGTTGCAAGTTCCTGAATGGTAATGATACATAGTCATATTATTATAATCAGAATGTATCTTAAGAATAGAAATTTGGTTGTTTAAGTGATGGTGGGATATCTGTTTGACTGGATACTAATGAAATACATATAAAAAACACAAGAATATCATTATGAGAAAGTTTATGACTTTTATTTGTATATGTTTAGAACCAGCACTGTGTTATTAATTTTGGCCTGAAGAAGTGGTGTGAAACTATGAAACTGTGGCTGGTTGAGCATGTCTAGTGTGAAGTTAAAAGAAGAATAAAAGATTATTTAAGTTTTTTATGGACTTTTTGGACTGATGTCTTACTAATTTATGATTGTGTTCCATATCCAGTGTGAGCCATACTGAGTGGTGGTCACACCCTGACAGTGGTTCCTCCACTGTAAGTTCTCTCACAAAGTCCCCATTTGCCAGCACAAGGTCAAGAGTATTCCCTAACCTGGTTGGTTCACTGACCATTTGCAGTAGGACGCTGTCCTGGAAGGCATCCAACAGTACCTGTTCCCTTCTGTTCCTGGTTGTTGGGGTACTCCAGTCCACTCCTGGCATTTTGAAATCCCACACAATGACCACACTACCCTTCTCACAGGTCCTCCTGATCTGTCCTGCTAGTTCCCTGTCTAACTCCTCCATCTGAGATGGCAGCCTGTACACCACTCCATTCTGAGAATCCTATTCTTGGAATCCTGGATTGCATCCAAAGTGACTCCATACTACCCTCCCACCCTTCCTCCCTTACACTTCAGTTCTTCCTTCATATATAGTGCCACACCCCCTCCTTTCCCAATCACCCTGTCCCTACGAAATAACCTGTACCCTGGTACAGACAGGTCCCGGTCATTGTATTGGGTGGCCCATGTTTCTGTGATGGCTACAATGCCCACCTCTCCCTTTGCTATGAGCACCTGTAACTGCAGTTTTTCTTCCAAGACTCCTACCATTAAAGGTAGCCACCTTCCACCCTCCCCCCCATCCTGCCCTCCTTTACTAGCATCACCAGTAGTACTTGCCATTTGTCCTTTGTCACTGTTATGGGGGGGGTAAACTCATGTGGTTTCCCAGCCTGTGGTCTCTGCATGTCTCTTGCCCAATTGCCACCCCCTGCTCCTAGTTTAAATTCCCAACTTCCTCTATGTACTCCTCCATCCTCTGTTTCAACACTTTCTTTCCCTCCTCACTCAAGTGTATTCTGTCCTTGTCAAAGAGACTACTGTCCTCCCAGGTGCCTCCCCACTCCCCACTCCCCTAACAGCCCATACCCTTTAGCACAACACCAGGTTCTTAGCCATCCGATAAATTCCTCTATTCTCAGGTTTCTTGTTGTGCTTGCCTTGGGCACTGGAAGTATCTCTGAAAAACTTACTGATCTTTCTGCCCCCTCACATAATTGTCCTTGTTCCTCAAACCTCCTCTGGACTATATCTACTGTCTTGTCAGCAATTTCATTTGTCCCAAGATGTATAGATAAATGAGGCTTGTCCCTACCCCTTCTGGCATATTTTAGAACAGATTGTCCCACCCTTTCTGCTGTCATTCCTGGCATGGCCTCCACCCAAATGTGACTGTGCCTCTCCCCCTTGCTACCCCACCTGACTCCTCTTAGTATTGAGTCCCCCAGCAGTAAGATTCCACCCTCTTACTCCCTGCTTGCTTCCATTCATCTCCCTCTCTCATTTCTGGCTCCTCTTCTTCCTCCTGCACATTATTTCCCCCTTTTGCCCTTGTTGCTATTCTCCCAGCAGAACATCCCCCCACTCTGGTTTGGTCACAGCATTGATCAATTACTCCTCTAATTTCATAATTTCCCTCCTCATTCTCCTTCTTCCTCTCTAGCAGTGCAAAACTATTTTCTGAAGACCCTTCACAAATGCCTGCTCCCTCTCTATTCATAGTAACCTGTTCTCTCCTTTCCACTCCATGACTTTTGCCACTTCTTCGCCTCCCCTCACAAGTCCCTATCTGCTCCTTCCATTTGTCTTTTGTCTCCTGACCTGGTTTCCCTGGCAATTGTTTTTCCTGGCCTGAGCCCCTTTGTCTCTGCTTTCCTTCTTCTGACCCTCTCCTCACCACTGTTGGCTCAAATCACCCTCCCTCATCTCCCCTCCTTTGTCCCTCCAGTATTGGGCTAAACCCACCCCCAGTCTGCCTTGTCTGTCTTAATTCCTCCTGCAGACCCTCAATCTCCTTTCTAAGTTTCTCTATGTGGTTGCACACTAAACATCCCCCTACACTCCAGGCAATTTTCAGAAGATTGGTGCACTGAAGTTATTGCAGGCTACCACCCTACCCATTGCTATTGTTGCCCACCAGCGACCCCCCACCCTTCCAGATGCAGGATACCAAACACTCCCCCAAATCTCCCCTCTCCCCTCCCTACCAGTGCAACACATTATTTTCTTAATTTCCCTTACCCCCTTTGTTGTACACATTTAGATAGATTGAGCAGCTGCTTTTTATATTCCTATCCTTCCTATCCACACCCAAAAAGAGACTTTAAGTAGCTATTGCACAACCTTCTTCAAACTCCTACTCCTCCTTTCCACAATGGAATAGAAAAGCAAAGAAGTAACAATGAAAGCTCCTTGATTTACAGTTACTTCCCTTCCACTGAGATAGAAGTCACCTCTTCACTAGCTGTTGTTTCTTACCTGGTTTTCCTTTCCTGGATTTCTGCTTCTGCTATGACAGGTGCATATCCTTTGCCCATTTGAGGAAGCGTTTCACACTACCCAACTTTACTCCTTACATTCCTTACTACATATGGTTATTAGGCCGTGTGTACAATATCTCCCTTTTTTAGTTCATCCTCCTAAGAAAATGCTTATAAAAAGCATATTAATCAAGAAGCTTGAGTGATGAGAGCAGTCCATCCATTAGAAGTTCCATTTAATGTTTGGCTGTGTTCATGCACAAAGCAAATGTATTGGTGCTGTCTGGAAGTAGAGGGGCTGGGGAGGTATGTGCTGTACCAGCCAATGTAGTAGTAGTAAAAACTTTATTTTTATACAGGAAAAAACAAATATTTAGGCCAGTTGGCCTAGTTTACAAGATTGTCCTGTTTCTTACTAGTTGCCTACACATTTAAAAACATTTACTACAAGATAAACTAACAAACAAACATTGACAAGACATACAATGTTAATAATTACTTTCATCATGGTTCAGTAACAATCTCCAAACTTCCACCGACATGTAACGGAACTTGGTATAATCAATTCCTGCAAGAACTGGCCATATTCTGGGAATATTTGTGCTGAGTGAGGTGGCTTATTCCAATGTTTTGCGGCTTGATGACTTAAGGTCTTTTCTCCATATTTGTTTTTAACAGCAGCAGTGGGAATTTTATTTAAATGGCTAGATCTCTTAGGTCTTAAGTCAATTTGGTCATACCCTCCAAATAAGTTTTTGTTTATGTAGTATTCAGGGCTATCAGTATGATATTTAAGCAATAAGGCATGACAGGGTGTGTGTTATCCTGTAATAATGTCACTCCTGGGGTGGATTGAAGCATGAGGCGAAGCCGAGTCCTTCCATCACCCCAGGAGTGACGTTATTACACAATAACACACACCCTGAAGTGCCTTATTGCTATTATACAATGGCTCGTTCTGATACAAAATTAAAAAAAAATTAAAAAATGTTTTTAGTAGATTTTTAGTGAGGCAGTATATATTTGTTTCTTAAAAGAAGAAGAAAAAAAAAACTAATGCTCAACAATGACAGTGATGTTATTGTGTAATATCATCACTGTGCCAGGCACACACAGACCAATCAGAATAGAGGAATTTTCCTTGCCATTGTATAATTGTAAATTATTATTTTTTAAATGTAGCTGAGCCTGCAGCAGGGGTGCAAATGCACACCCAATGCTCACAAGACTCCTGCTGTCCCTGGGTCACTGGCTGATGGGCAACAACATTTCACATATGAAAGGATGCAGCTGTATCTATCTTAGTGTGGCTGCATCCTTTTATATGACTGTCATCAGCCAGTATCTGCCCTCACACCTGACCCAGCATTCCAATAGGTATCCCCCTCCCACCTGACATAGCTTTGGAGTAGGTATTCCACTCACATGACCCAGGATTCAAATAAAACTGGCACCGGGTACACAACCCCACCATGGTACCCCCACCCAACCCAGCTTTGGAAAATATGACTGGAAGCAGGTACTCAACACATAATCAGTATCCGTCTCCTACCCAAATCAGCTTTCAGATCCTTCTTGACACAGACTGAATCTATGGTGCCCACCATCTGTGCTGGCTAACCCCACCAAAAGGATATAACACTGGGGTACCAATCACTTAGCCATCAACCAACACACCGGCAATGGGGTGCCCGGTTCCCAGTGCTAGGCCCTGCAATAAAGAAAACCATCTCTCTTCATCGTGTGGAAGACCAGGATTGCTGTCAAAGACATCTAGCTTCACCTGAGCTCTTTTCTTCTAGGTTTGCTTGTAAGGATAGAGCAAGGAACATTATCAAAGCAAGGAAAAAGATTAAAGCTGCTTTTAGCTAGGCAGATTTACAGTGTGATATTATTTTCTTTTGTACTCACAGGGTTTGTTACTATATTTTGCTAATATTTTACTGCTTCATTGTTCTCTGATTCAAATTGCAGTTGCAGGGTATACTTTCTGCTCCATTATTACAGAGTGTGCCTACAGGTTTACTGGGTTGTGCTTACAGATTACTGCTGTAATCTTCTATGATTCAAATTGTTTATTGCAAGGTATAGCTTCTGTTACTGCTTCATTTTTCTCTGTAGCAAAGTGTTTCTTGTAGGGTATATCTTCTGTGAAATTATTACAGGTGGTGCTTTACACGTTTTACAGTTGTATCTATCATTAGGCTAAGTTTTGGGGCTACTGCATTTGTTGTTGGTTGATTGCTTCTGCTCTTACCTCCTTGTTTCTTTCATCCATGGTTCTTATTTTTTGGCAGGGGAAGGGCCCAGCCACCCACCCCCATCCACAACCACACAATGCTACACTCCTTTTATAGAGTAGCACATTCATCACATTTTCTGTAGCAAGGCAGGAAGGGGAAGATCAACAGGGTATCCACACAGTGACCTCACTTACAGGGGCACAAGTAATTTAACTTGTTATAACAAGTCATACAAAACAAATAAACAAAAAATAAAATCAAACTTTTGCTTTCATTTTCCTCCTTCTAATTACTCAGACCAGGTTATAAACCCCACAACTCATCTGGAATTGATATTAATAACTGCAGGTACTGCAGGATACTTTTCAGAAGGGCAGTTATACAGGATTTAGAATGTTGTCCTACGTGCTGGACCATTGGAGATCTAAGGGCTGAGCTCCAGGCAGCATGGGCAAAGATTGTGTTCCTCAAATTGCATATTCAGGAGGAAATATATTATAAGAATTGCCTGCCATTTCCCCAACATTCAACTGAAACACCTCGACCACAGAGGGTAGTTGGTCCAGGGACTTGGCAGGTGGTTAGGAAGGGAAAATCAGGTGCCCCACTACTCAATGCTCTCCAATATATCACCTCCACAAACCATATAAAAACTACAAACAAGTGCCTGCCTCTGACTCCAAAATCAAACAAAGTGGCAGAGGACACTGCAGAGCCGGACACAGCAGCACAGGAGCTAGCATAACCAAACTTGCCCCAAACAGGGACCAAAACAAAAAAAAAGCAAAAAGGAAATCCAAAACACTTCTGATCATGGGAGACATCATGATTCAGGGAGTTGATACCTACTTCCAGCTGAGGGTAATGATCAGATGTCTCCCAGGTACATTAGCATGGAGAGACACTGACCGCATTGCTAAAATTGTACAGGAAGCAGGAGAAAACATTTTTGTCCTGGTACACACGGGGACTAATGATCTTACCAGCTAGTCAGTTGTGGAGACCAAGGAACACCTGACCAGGCTGGGAGACAAACTGTCATTAATTTCATCTGGCATCTCCTTCTCTGAGATCCTGTCAATCTGGGAGGGGGGGAAGATGGACGGAAGGTCAGAGAAGGGGAGATAGGGGAGTTAAACATGTGGCTTGAGGGCTGGTGCCAGGAAAAAGGACACAAATTTGTAGTTAACTGGCAACAGTTTTGGGAGTGAAAGTTATTTAAATTCAATGGACTGCATCTGACTAAGGAAAGAGTCAGTGCATTGGGGCAGAAATTTGATATCTTTGCAGAATATTTAAACTAGCAAATGGGGAGAGGGGTGCAGCACCCGATACATTGAACTGGGAGAACACACCTCCACCCTCTGCTAGTGATCAAACTGGAGTTCAGCATGTTTATAGTTCATTTGCATCACCAGGTAAGGTAAAAGGTCCAGCTCCCCATACGACATGCAGGGGAAATGCCGGACCTCACCCATCAACTAACACACTGAAATCTGGCCAATGGAAAATCATGTACACTAATGCCTGCAGTCTGGGAAACAAGATCCCAGACCTGCAGGCAAAAATGACAGAGGCTAAACTGGACATAGTAGACATTAGCGAGACATGGTTCACCAGTAACCACACTTGGGAGGTTTCAGTACCCTGCTATGTACTGTTCAGAAGAGACTGAGGTGCAAAAGAGGGGATGGAGTTGCTCTTTATGTCAATGAATATATACAGAAATTCAGAATACACATAAGGAGCCAGAAGAACTGTGGGTCACCCTGGAAATAAGAAATGGGACAGTCATATGAACTGGGGTCATCTACAGGCCTCCAGACCAAGTTACTGTTAGAAGATATACAAAACATGACAGCTAAAGGGGAGGTTCTGATAACGGGAGACTTCAACATGCCAGATACAGATTGATCAATGTCAGCAGGAACATCCACCAGAACTAGACACATGGTGGATTCCCTGCAGGGGGAGGGCCTCAAACAACTGGCACAGCAACCCACAAGAGACAGGGCTATCCTAGATCTAGTACTGACTAACAGGGAAAGGATCACAGATTTCCAGGTAGAAGGTCACCTTGGGGCCAGTGATCATCACAACATATGGTCCAATTGGGCCACTAGAATGAAATCATCCCATTCCAAGGCAAAAATATGGGACTTCAGAAGAGCTGACTTTAATAAGATGGCCAACAGAATTAAGCTAGCCCTGGCAAGAAGAAATACAGGTGTGGGGGTACAGGTAAATTGGGCAAGCATTAAGGATGCAGTCCTTGAAGCAACATCCCATTGTGCTAGAGAGAAAAGCAAGAGCAAAAGAAAGAGGAAACCACTTTGGTTCTCAAAAACAATAGCAGAATAGGTCAAGCCAAATGGCTGTCCTTCAGGAAATATAAGGGAACGCAGTGGGACAAAGATAGGGAGGTATACCAAACTTCCCTTAGGGAAGCAGGGAAGGCAGTAAGGCAGACAAATGCACAAATCAAGGAAACTCTAGCATGAACAGTAAAACAAGGGGACAAGACTTTCTTTAGATACATTATGGAAAGGAGAAAGTCCAGAGGGGGTATTGCTAAGATCAAAGGGGATAAGGACGAGTGTGTGGAGGAGGACCAATGAAAAGCATCTATCTTAAATACAGTAGATACTTCTACTCAGTATTTACTGAGGAGAAGGTAGGGCAGGGCCCACAGCTCAGCACCATGAAAACATAGTGGAGGGAGGTGTGCACTAGTCTCTTCACAAAAGAAAGGGTCCTACAAGAGCTCATTAATTTCAGGGTGGACAAGGAAATGGGACCTGATGGCATACATCCCAGTGTACTAAAGGAGCTAAGGGTGAAACTAGCAGAACTATTAGCAGAACTGTTTAATGCATCTCTGAGCACAGGAGAGGTCCCAGAAGACTGGAGAAGGACTCATGTGATCCCACTTCACAAGAGTGGTAGCAGGGCAGAGGCAGGGAACTACAGACCACTTGTTCTTACCTCAGTAGCGGTCAAGATTATGGAGGCTCTCCTTAAGGAAAGGATAGTGCAAAACCTGGAATCCATAGGAGCACAGGATCCAAGACAGCTTGGGTTTGCAACAGGAAGGTCCTGTCAACTAATCTCATAGATTTCTTTTACTGGGTAACCAGAGTGGTGGACTAAGAGGGTGCAGCTGATGTCACCTACCTTGACTTCAGCAAAGCTTTCGATACTGTTCAACAAAGAAGATTGATTAATAAGCTGGGTAGGCTCACGGTGGGTCAGAAGTTGGTCAATTGGGTGGCAAACTGGTTGGTGGGCAGAAAACAGAGTGGTGGTAAATGGTATGCAGTCAGAAGAGATGCAAGTCACAAGTGGGGTACCTCAAGGATCAGTCCTGGGGCCAGTCTTCTTCAGTATCTTCATCAGTGACAGTGCAGATGGACTGAAGGGTAAGGTTTGTCTGTTTGCAAATGACACCAAGATCTGCAACAAAGTAGATGATCCAGATGGGGTGGGCAGAATGAGAAGAGATCTGGATAAACTGGCAAAATGGTCAGAAGAGTGGCAACTGGTGTTTAACACAAAGAAGGGGAAGATCATGCACATAGGGAAGAGAAACCCTGACACCACCTATAGGTTGGGAGGGGAGTTGCTGGCAATCACAAGGGAAGAAAGAGACTTGGGCAACATCATTACAGATGACCTGTAATCATCCAAGCAGACCACTAAAGCAGTAGGTAAGGCTAGAGGGATGTTGGGGTGTATTAGTAGGGGTATCACAAGTCATAAGAGGGAGGTAATTATCCCTCTTTATAAGATATTGATTGGGCCCCATCTGGAGTACTGCATGCATTACTGGAGGCCACACCTGCACAAGGACATTAACAAAATGGAAGCAGTCCAGAGAAGGGCAACCAAAATGGTGCAGGGACTGCATCAGAAAACATACGAGGACAGATTAACGGAGCTCAATATGTGTACCCTGGAGCAAAGGAGGGAGAGAGGTGTTATGATAAAAACATTCAAACATCTTCAGGGCATTAACAATGTGAAAGAGTTTAACATGTTTCAATATAAGAAAAATAGCAGGACAAGAGGACACAGCATGAGATTAGAGGGAGGCCGATTAAGGGGTAATGTGAGGAAGTTCTTTTTCACAGCTGGGTGGTGGATACATGGAACAGCCTACCTCAGGAAGTGGTGGATAGGAATACAGTGCAGGGCTTCAAATAGGCATGGGATAGGCATAAGGGAGCAATATAGATGAGTATGAATAGAAAGGCCATTGACAGAGTAAAGGCCTATGGCACACTCATAAGGTGGCATAAATGGGCAGACTGGATGGGCCTTGCAGTCCTTATGTGCCATCAACTTCTATGTTTCTATGTTTCTATCCTCTTTGAGTTGTTTTTTAAACCCTGAAAAAAGGAAACCAGTCCAAAGACATATTTTGCTCCTCCTGTACCCTACAACCCCTACAACCTCCACTCTGACCCCATCTCAGCACACACTCACCCGCAACCCTCACTTATCTATCCATTCCACTAGCAAAATCTTGCTGCTACTGCCGTCAACTGCAAACTGACTGAAAACAAGGTACATTGATTAATTCTCATTGGAGTGTTCTGCAGCTCTGCACTTTTCTCTGCAGTGTTTTGATTTTGTTAATTATTCTTTATCTCACCCTATTCATATGTAATGCTATGACCCTATGCTTTTTTGTATTTTCCACTGTCTTTGTAATCTCCTGGGTCATTCCTGAAAATAGGTATTCTTATTGTCTACTACACCTGCCTGGTCAACAAAAACTAAGTAAATAAAAAAATTATATTTTTTAATGCATTTCAAAGTTTTACTCATATCTATGTCAATGTTTAACATTATTGCACCAAATGTGTAACATATCCTTTTCTACCCCACCTATTGAACAAATGATGTGTAATTTTTCAGATCCTCTCCAAAACATATTTTTCTTTCAATTGCTCCACAAAAATCACCTTTGAGGCAGGATTTAAAGGTTCCTACTTGGCTTGATCATGAGGTAGTATCATAAAAGACTATGCTGAAAATTATGGGTCAAAATTTCAAAATGTCAAAAAGCAATAACGTTATGAAGAAAAAAATTTCTTATAACTGTAATTTTTGAAGATTTAGTTCCATTTTAATAATCAAAACTCTTTGTTACCCCACCTCATGATCATTACAGGTGTCATTTTTTTAAATTGCCTCCAAAACAAGTGTTTGCAGTCATTTTGCAAAATCACCTTTTGACTGGGATTTTTTTTTAAAAATCCCACCTGTCTTTATCATAAGGTGGGGTCATAAAAAGATTATGTTGAAAATTTTAGGACACAATGTAAACAAACAAAAAACAAACAAAAAAAAAAACAAAGCTATTAAGAAACATTGGATTTTCCAATGTTTACTCATAGCTTTGTTATTTTTGCAGATTTGGGCCCCACATTTTAAACAAAGCCATTTTGTTACCCGACCTCATGAACATGATAGGTGTTATTTTTCAAATGCCCTCCAAAACAGGTTTTTGCAGATACTGTGCAAAATCACCTTATGGAAAAGATTTAAAAACTTCCAACTATCTTGATCATAAGGTTGGGTCATAAAAAACGATGTTGAAAGTTTGGGGTCAAAATGTCAAAAAACAATAAAGTTATGAAAACTCATTGAACTTATAAAGATGTTCTTTATTTTGTTCACCAATGTTTCAGCTCTATACCCCTTAGCTCACTGGAATACAAAGTCTACGAGACAATGACTATTGTGAGTAAGAAATGTTTGCCCATAGCATCGAGATAATGTTATTCTAACTTGTAACAGCATGCAAGAAAACATGTTTGGCAGTATCACTATAAAACAAGCATTGACAAATTCTTGATTTGTATTAATACTGGTTCCTGAGATTGAATGACTAATCCTTCTTTAAAAGAAAGACTATCTAAATTTAATCTGTAATTTACATTTTTTACTTTCAACCACTAGAGAGCTTCTGACTCTTTGATACTGAAGATAATACCAGGATCAGCTCTCCCCAGGATTCAGAGCTTCCTCATAGCTCCTGCCTCTGCAGTAGAAGAGCAAGCCAGGTAGGGATGGGTGAAGCCTTCCTCATATGAAGCACATGTGTCTGTGATGTCACATGCATGATGATGCAGGGTGTCAGTTACATCCCCAGATTTGGGCTTGTTTGGCAAGATTACAACTGTTTAAACAAAAAAAAAGCATATCATGGTTATCCTGAGATGAAGCAGGTAAGGAGCCTGCCTGTCAGCCTTAATAATGTTGTGAATACTATTGCTCCTGACAATGAATGAATGCTTTTATTAATCAGTCATATGACCATTTCAGTAGCAAAAATCATAAAATATAGTAAAAAATGCACATCATAAGACTTCAATAGAAAAATTACAGAAAATATACAATGTACAAGATAAATAAGAAATTTAAAATACATATGTATACATGCAAAGAACTACAGCTAAATGAAGATAATCTAGGAGATAGGTACAAAAATATGCAGAATCAAACTATGTAAACTAGATCATTTTATTTTAAGTTAATTCTAATGAGCAGAATATAGCACTAAGCACATACATTTTATGATTGCAACATGCTAATCAATTTAATCTAATTAATACTTTTGATCCTAATTCGCATTCTAGCAATATTTGCTAGATAGCAAGCAACAGACTCAATTATATGGACATCATTAGTTGTAAGAAAAATATTTAGTAATATATTTAAATCATTGGTTTGTATAGAATTATACAGTGGCATCAGCCATTTACGTCTACCAGGGGCATATAAAAAAGATGTGATATAGATTTTCAGGATAAAGGGAAGTACAAGAACAGCATTTGACCTGAGGACATGAAACACTATTATATCTACATGGTTTACTCAGTTTACTCGGTGTATTTGGGACAAAAGAAGGTGAAGGCCCATCGAAATTGTCCCCCACAATATATGTGGTACATTAGTTCAAGACCTAGTGTTTTTGAGCCATTATTCAAAGCCTAGATTTAAATACATCAAAGGAGTGGGAATCCACAATTTCTTGAGACAGATAATTCCATAATCTGGGGGTCCTTAAAGTGTAAAAAGTGTAATTGTTTATTTGTATTACCTTTAGCTGCATTAATTTGTTTATTATGTAATCTGGGAACAATATATCTATTACTGAATTGTAGTCCAAATTGTTGCATCAATTCTTGAGACTATTGAACTTTGTATAGTACAAGAATTATGTTACTAAGAAAGACTTCAAACCTATATTTAATATATTGAATCCTTAGATTAGGTTCAGTAAGAATATCTAGATATAACCTATAATAATAAAGGTTTTCATTTTACTGTAACCAAGGTGAAATACGTAATCTTGAATGGAGCTCCAGGTCTTTTTCCCTATAATATTCAGTTATCATACATGTGACAAATGCTTGATATTTTAGGCTGATAGAAATACTTATAGTGACATAGTTTTTTAAATAATCAAGTCCTGTGTCATGAAGTAGCTTATAAACAATGGTAAGCCAATCTGATCATAAATGGCCTAAATTGGACCAAGTGTATTTCTCCCTAAGACAGAGATAAGTCAGCCTCTTAGGTTTATACTGCAACAATTTTATCCAATAATTTATTTTCCTGGCAACAAAGTGGGCCCTAAGGCTGGGAAGCCCGAGTTCCACTCTAATCATAGAAGATGGTATCAAGTTACTTTACCCCAAACCAGATCTGAAAAGTTTATTAAAATGGATCATTCCTTTTTTAGTTACTTGTGTCCCAAATTTCCCCATTGTGTAGTGTCTGGGCATTATATTTAGCATTAGCTGCAACTATAAGTGGCCTGATAGAGTCTGCCCCATATTTCTTGTTAAAATGGTAGACTGAATATGTAGTCTGGTAAGCTTTGTTGTTAAAGACTGTATATGCTTAGTCCATCTGCTGTTGTTTGTTGGTATTAGACCTAAGTAGGTATAACTTTTTACAGACTTAAGCCTAGAATCTCCAGTCTTCCAGATATTTCTTGCAACATTTGTACCAAAACTTAATGTCTGACTCTTCTGTTCATTGACCTTAAGATTATATTTATCGGCATAGGATTTCAAGATATTTAATTTGGTCTGTAGACCAGATTGTGATAATGAGAGCAATACCAGATTGTCAACATATGCTAACATAGCACAATATCTGCCCATAATTCTCAGGGAGTCAGACCGGAAGTGCTCCAATTGTTTTAATAATTTGTCAATATAAATACAGAATAACAAGGGAGCCAATACACAACCTTGTCTGACTCCTGTATTAGTTGGAAAAGTGGACGATAACTGACCAGTTCAACCCAGTCTCACTTGTGCCCATGTGTTATAAAGTTCACTGATGATGGCTATCAATTCATGTGTGAATCCTTTTTCCTGCATAAGGCACCATAACATATTCTGTGAAATGGTATCAAAAGCTGAACTGAAGTCAATGAAGGCCGCATACACTTTTTGTTTCCCTTATTGACAAATATTTCTCAAAATGATGTCTAGTTATAAAACAATTGTCTGTTGTGCAATATCCTGAGCGAAATCTGGCCTGAGATTCTAAAAGTCCTCCCAGGTTTGCAAGTTGTTCAGTGAGTCTATTAAGATTAACTTGGTAAACATTTTACCCAAATTGTCAAGTAATGAGATTGGTCTATACATAGATGGAACCCTTTTATCTCCTTTTTTATAAATTGAGATTATCAATGCTCCTTTTCATGAACTGGGAAAAGCTAAATTAGTACAACAAATACTAAAATAAACTGTAAGTATAGTTGTCCAAAGTGCCGGTGAGGCCAAGAAGACCTCAAATGGTATGAAGTCCAGTCCAGGGGCTTTTTTTGCGTTTCAGAGATGCAATTGTTAAATGAATGTATTTTCTTGTGAAAGGATTGAAGTGTGTCATATCAAAGTTTAACATAGCTTGGGAGATCCTTAATCCTGGCACAAACAAATGTACTAGTATAAAATTTAGTCCATGTGTAAAGGGAAATATGGGCGTCAATTTCAAATTTATAATTATTCATCACTTTGGCTACTAAAAGCCAATATGATTGATAATCTTTTTCATTAATATTATCTAGCATCTTATCCTATTGTTTAAGTTGGAATTCTTTTTGTTTTTTATTTAGAAGTTGCTTATAACTTTCTCTAGTCTTGTTTAAATTTCTATATGTTATATTCTGTTTCTTAACTTTTCTAATTTTGTGGTTATGGTCTTTTTAGCCTCACGGCACTCTGAGTCAAACCACATATGTTGAACAGAGATGTCCCTTGTTTGCCTATTCATAGTTGTTAGAAGAGATCTGATTTTTCCAAGACATGCTTGTATATATTCATTCATCTCTGTCAAGTCAGCATCACTCATAGGCAAAAGGGGAAAAGTATTCATTGATAGCTAACTGATTTGACCTTTCAATGCATCATGCCATCTAATTTTGTTGTGATTCCAAATCTCAAACAATGGAAGAGAAGAAGGATGAACAGAATGACCAAATTGATTTGTTGAGTGCAAAATTAAAGGAAAGTGGTCACTTTCTGCTCTTATGGCTACATTAAATGAATCCCAAATGATCATGTCCCCATTCCAAAAAATATCATCAGTGACAGAAGGCCCTTTAGAAGAATAGTGGGTATGGTTTCCAAGACTATTTCCCCTTAATCTGCCATTTATGGAAGCCATCTAATGTACAGTGAGTAGTTCTGTCAACTTGGAGCCCGTTTTGTTTACCTTAGTGTCCAAGGTGTTTCTAGGGAAATTAGCAGCATCAATGTGACACCAGTTATGAAAGTCACTGTCACAATAGCCATCAAAGGCCCGAATTCTAATGTTAAAATCCCCACATAGGAGGATTTCCTGACATGTAGCAATAGCCCATCTGTTGTGAATTATTTCTTCTAATTGTTCCCAAATTCTCAGAATAAAAAATATGGAATTAGTTGGAGGGACATATATATTAATAAGGCAGAAGGATCTATTACTACTTTGAATCCCAAAAGCTTGGAAACTATTATCCATATCTATAAGATCAGACTTAATTACTTTATCAGTCTTACATATGCACATATGAAGAAGCCAGCAGAAGAAGGCCATTTGGTCTATCAAGTCTGCTCATATTGCAGGGTCCACAGCTTGAGCTAATGTCCCTGTCCTTCCTCCCCACTCCTCCCATCCTCTCTGCCCATGATCCTTACCTTCCCCTATGCATTTCCCTGCCTCTCTTAAAGCTGCCACTGTCTTCAATGAGATTACCTTTTCCAGCAGTGCATTCCAAGTGTCCAACACCCTCTCTGTGAAGAAGTGCTTCCTGACCTCCCTCTTAAACCTCCCATCCTCCAGCTTAAGACTGTGCCCCCTCATGTTGTGGTTGCCACTCAGCTTAAAGAGACTCTCCTTATCAACCTTATTCATTCCTTTCAAGTACTTGAAGATCCCAATCATGTCCCCTCTATCTCTCTCTCTCTCTCTCCTGTCTTCCAGGGAGTGCATGCTCAGTGCCCTCAATCTCTCCTCATATGCCTTACCCTGCATACCTGCTATCATCTTTGCAGCCCTCCTCTGGAATTTCTTCAGCAGGTTAATGTCCTTTTTGAGAAAATATATGGGCACCAGTACTGAACTCCGTACTCTAGATGCAGCCTTACCAGTGACCTGTACAAAGCTAGTATAATCTCATCTCTTCTACGACTGATCCCCTAGATATGCATCCCAATCTTAATCGAGGTAACTAAACCCCCAGCATGTCTTCCATTCTTAGCAGTTTTTACAGCAGGAGCCTGGAAGGTGTGGTATCCATTGAGTGTCACATCTGTATCTTTAGTGTGCCAGATTTCTTGTAGACATATTATACTGAATTTTCTAATGTAATCCAGCCACTCTTTATCTTCAAATTTGTTCAATGACCCTGCAATATTCCTTGAAATAAGTGCACATTTTGAGAAATTATCATCCAAGACTGTAGAAGTTGATTCTTTTAGTCAGTCCAGATTTGCTAGAATTTCATATTTGTTTGTTGTAGTGACATTAAAAGCTAACAAATGGGCTTCTTCTTTCAAGTGATTGTATTTACTATGTGTTTCTACAAACTCAGTTGTATGTAAAGTATTATTTACATGACTGTAACTAGTTTCCTCTATCACTAGATAAAGCCCAAGTGCATCCAGTTTACCAGCATTCTCAAGAATCTTTTAAAAAAGGCTATTTTAATATATGCTCGATCATAATCAGGATCTGAACCTTGTCTAGTAACTGAAATTGCATTATTATTTTCTATGGAAATATGGAGCAATTGTTCCAGCAAATCCATTATTGTGATTTTTAGTTTTGTAGTATCTTCATTTTTAGTTCTGCTTACTCCATAGACAGAAAGAGTATTAGTTACCCTATCATTCATGTCCTGAGTTTTGTTTTGTTTTTCCTTATGACCTGTCCTGTTCAAAATGATACTATCCATAATATGAATGCCAATTGTATCCAGTAACGGGTCTCTGTTCAATATATCCTGTATATCCATCTCCTGTCTCTGTATCTGTATGTCCACACACCCAATGTTGAAGTCATTCCTACATCTAACAATATTCAGGATACTGAAGTCTTTATCTGGAATCTTTAGGGCACGAAAGAAAAGATTATTTAGAACAGTTGGAGTTTGATTTGTGTTTCATTGGGGGCAGCCTTCAGACCATAGATAGTTGTGTTGGTAATTCTCTGACTTATGTATACTGTCTGTTGAGAAGCTCCCTATTAAGGTAGTCTATGGTGTAGCCACATTTTTTTAGGGATTCACTGTTAAGCCATATCTGACTGGCAATGCGGGGAGCAGAACAGAAAATATACAGACAATCAGCTCCATCAACATCCCTGTCATTCCAGATTTGAATCACATCAGTTTTTACAAGATCAGATCCTGACAAAGAAAATCACTTTTCAGAATTATTTCAGTAGTCAGAAAAAGAAACAAGCATTTGTCAATGCAGAATGTTGGCTTGCTGGCATTGGCATTGGTAGTGCAGGAGTTAGAGATGCATAACTGTGGTGGCAGTGAAGTACTGAACTAATGCCAACACCCTCCTCACCGCAGAGACTGAAAGGTGTTGGGAGTGTGGCTTTGGGTCAATGGCCATAACGCTTATGCCATTCCACCTCACCCCACTCTGCAGACACCGACAGGTATCTTGGTGTGCTTTGGGGTCTTTGGCCCTTATACTCACCCCATTCCATAAGAAAATAAGCTGAAATGGGTGCAATATAGGAGAATGGGGTGAACATTAGGGCGACAGAACCCAAGGCACACTTCATGCCTGTCAGTGGCTGTAGGGTGTGGGGGGTAGAATGCTGTGAACATTACGGCTGATAAACCCAAGTTATGCCCCCAACGCCTGTCAGTCTCTACAGGGTGGGTCTATGGTTGGAAACCTTAATGCCCCAGGTGTTTGTTGGTATTTTCACTCTAAATATTCAACATTGGCTTTTTGGGACCCAACCTCATGAACAGTGGCACTATCATTTCATTACTTAATACTGAAAGGTGATGTCACACAGCAACTGTGCCATTGGGAGCCACAGGTATGGAAACACATTTCAGGCAGGATGCAAAAAATGAAAGCTGCATTGTCCATGAGGAGGTATGAAAAAATGGCAATGCTGAAAATCTGGAGAGAAAATATGAAAAATGTGCAAACTTACGAGTGTGCATAGATACTGAACAACGCACGCCCGTAACATGGCCATTTTGGGGAGTTGTTTCACCACATTTTCAACATGGGAATTTGGGGACCTCTGTTCATAAAGAGTGGCACTGTGATTTTGTTACTCTGTCCCAAAAGTTGATTTCACACAGCGACCGCTCCCGTTCTGTGCCACAGGTGTGAAAACATGTTTTGGATAGGATGTGAAAAATGATAGCTGTACTGTTCATAAGGAGGTGTGAAAAAATGGCAATATTGAAAATCTGGAGTAAAAATATTAAACATTGGCAAAGTTACAAGTGTGCATAGAAACTGCACAATGCACGCTGGTATTGCAGTCATTTTTTGGAATTTTTTCACCAAATTTACAACATGTGCTTTTTGGGACCTCCTCTAATGAACAGTGGTACTGTCTTTTCATTAATCGGTCCCAAAAGGTGATTCCACTCAGTGACGGTGAAATTACCTTTGGGAAGGAGAAACAAAATGACAGTTACATGTTCATGAGGTGGGGTCCCAAGAACCACATGTTGAAAATTTTGTGCCAAAATTCCTAAAAATGACTGAGATATCAACCTAAGTTGAAACCCCCCATTATAACGCTGACAGTCATTTCTTCAGTTCGCAGTTAGGCTTTGAAGAGTACAGATGTGTCCTGCTTCAGAGAAGATCACAGCTCCTGACCTCTGGAGGGTAAGTATGGGTGAGGGGGGTGTGGGGAGGTGGGTGCACATAGGGAAGGTGGGGATGGGGAGGGAAACAAGGGAGACAATGGTGAACCATTTTCTGCTTTGCCAGAAGAAAAACAGACCGCGAGGGAAGGTTTTCCTTTATTTACAGGTTCTGAACACTTGGTGCTTACACAAACAACAAAAATTGGAACACTGGTGTGGGCTCCCAGTGAGCCACAATTCAGGGAGAGGGGGATGCCGACATGGGGAATGGGCAGCCAGATGTCGGCAAGCTGAATAGATGGGTTGAGGGGGCCACATCTGACACCTGGAGTGGGCATCCCAGTGTTGGAAAAGGGAAGCTGTTTAACCAGGACAGACACACTAAGATTGGGGATGCTGACACGGGGATTGGGCACCCCAATGTTGGGATTGTGTAGTGGACGGCAGGAGCTGCCATATGTATTTAAATATTTCACAAGGAATGGCAAGTAATGGAGGCAATGTCAGATCTGCTACTGCAATGACGAGCCTGTCTCTGATTGCAGCAGCAGATTTGTTTCTAGTTGGTGGCTCTCTCTGAAACTGCTGTCATCGGGAACCATACTCACTAGTTGGTGGCTGAGAGATGCACCAACAAAACTATCCCCTGGAATCGCCATAACACTGACACATCTCTGAAAGTGCTACTACCCCAATATGTTGTTTGTGCATACGTGCAAGCCAACATAAAAAAAGGTAATCATGTATGTGTTTATAAGTATCATACACTAAGAAAGCTACAGAAAGACAGTAAAAAGCTCTTTTGAATGTAACTGGGTGATTTAAAGGCAAATTAGTACTGGTGTCTCCGGGAAAGATATGTGTTGCAAGTTTTGGTCATATTTCAGTCTTATTGTTTTATATATGATCTTTGATCTGATGAAACGCTACAGGCAGTTGTCTTAAACAGGTTACATTTTTTTCGATATTTGTCTTGAAAGTCGCAATTCATCAAATTGTCATCTTGAGAGTAAAATATTTTTTCTTCCTTTTGAGGAATGTTGTGACATCACATTTTGCAATAGCTGAACCATTATTAAATAATGTCAATTCTAGGTTTATGTGTGGAGTGGCCAGAATTAAATGAACAAACTGAACTAAGACATTTCTTGACATAAATGAAGTGATTAACTCTGCTATGACTGAATATGTGTACCTCATAATGTTTGATTATATGCTTCTATAAAATTACAAGTTCCCATTTTAAATGGATCATATTGGATACTGCTAGTATTTTAATTGTCTTTGGGTTTTTCTTTTATTCTCTGACAGTTAATGAATTGATAGGGATTACGGATCAAGCAATGAGCTTGGGATCAGGTTCACTGAAACTACAAATGATATTGAAGAATCTATGTTGAATGACTTTAATATGCATTATAGCTTTTCATTTTCATGGTGTAAGGCAACAAATCACAGGAAAGGGGCACAACAATGGTGCTGCAGGTGTAACGGGACAAAATCAGTCAGGGAGTTGCAAAGGGAAATACTCAACATTTGACAAGTACTCAGAGGATATCTGAAAAGGAGTCTGCCTCAATGCTAGTAGCCTGGAAAACAAAAGTATCATACTACAAACAATTCTAACAGATACAAACATGAACCTTGTTACCATTACCAAAACATGGGCCTCAGACAACAATGATTGGGACCTCAGAATGCCAGGGTACTCACTATTCAGGAGGGATAGAAGGGAAGGTGGTGAGGAGGTGTAGCCTTTTATGTCAGTGAGGGTATTGAAGTAGTGGAGGATAGGCATATCAAGTGTGGTATGGAGGAGGCTGAGTCACTGTGGTTACAGCTCACAGCAGCATCAAGCAAGAAACTATTCTTGGGGGTGCTGTACAGACCACCAGGACAAGGAGAAGTGGGTGACAAAGAGCTAGAAGAAAAAATAGAAAGATGGATAAGGAAGTGGGAAATGGTAGTGGTCGGGGATTTAAACATGTCAAACGTGGATTAGGATGTTCTAGTGGCAAAGAATTCTAGAAGTCAAGCTATGTTAGATGCGTTTCAGGACTGCCTGGAGGTCCAGCTGGTGAAGGTACTTACCAAACAAGGATCCATTCTGGATGTTGGTCTCACCACGTTTGAAGCAGTAGGGGCAGTAAGAGTAGGGGAACCACTAGTAAGCACCAACCATAATTCCATTTGGTTTGATTTGACCCTAGGAACTGAAAAAAACACTCAAGAATGGAGGTCCTGGACTTTGAGTGGGCAGAGATTGAAAAACTGAAAGTGTTTGTGTGAGACAAACTAACTGGGGCCGGTAGCATGGCAGGTGTGGAAGAGATGTTTGGGGTAATAAAAAAGGCCCTCCAAGAAGCAACACAATTATGTGTGAATACAGTAGCAAAGAGAAACAAGTTCAAGAGAACTATATGGTTCTCAGAGAGGGTAAGGGAAGCAGTTAAAGCCAAAAGGAAGGCCTTCTGTACATTTATGGAGAAACCAGTGGAGGAAAAATGGGAGGAATGTGTTCAGAAAAACAGAGAGGCAAAGTGGTCAGTTAGGAAGCAAAAGGTGACACAGAGCTATGGATTGCTGAGGGGATCAAATCTGGAATCCGGAGAAAAACATTTCTTCTGCTACATCAGGGTAAAAAGGAAAAAGACAGGGGAAATCGTTAGGTTGTCATACAAGTGAAGAGTAATTGAGAAGGATGAGCAAAAGGCTGCCATCCTAAATTATTACTTTTGCTCTGTCTTCACCAGGAATGATTATAGCTCCCTTCCTGAAAATGGCATCCAAGCGGCCACTAGAGGGATTCCTGAGATAGAAACACCAGTATTCACTAAGGATTCAACATCTCACTACAGAAGGGGGTGGTTCCTAGAGGTTGGAGGGTTGCCAGTCAGTCTTACCTCTATTTTAGGGAAACTGATAGAATTTCACATCAAGCAGGATCTAGTTGACTGCCCGGAGAAGAATGGCTTTCAGGATAGTTAGCAGCAAGGATTTGTGGCAGGGAGGCCCTGTCAGACCAATCTAATTGTCTTCTTTGGATAATGAAGGAGCTGGATAGGGGCCATGCAGTAGATCTACTATACTTCAACTTCAGCAAGGCTTTTGACGCAGTGCCTTATAGACACTTGCTGAGGAAGATGAAGGATCTGAGGGCAGCAAGGGATATTGTCAGATGGGTGATAAACTGGCTCAAGGGAAGGCAGCAGCAGGTTGTTGTCAATGGGGTTAAATCGGCAGAGAAGGAGGTCACAAGTTTATTTGTTTATTTATTTGTTTAACGAGTAAGTACATTGGAATACAATTCCTTTTACAGGTTGGGTACCACAGGGATCAGTCCTAGGCCTGGTCCATTTTAATATTTATTTTTTTTTATTTAAAGATTGGTAGCCGAGAAAGGCATGCTGAGCTAAGGCTCATTTCCAGGTCCAACCTGGGGAAAATGGGGGGTAACTTCAGAAGCCCAAATACCCCCATCCTTCTTTCTGAGGCATGGGCACTGGACTGGTCTGCCATTTTGTCAGAATCAAATGCAACCCAGGCAGCATCCATGTTCACTCAAGCTCTCCTGACTCTACAGGACAAGCATTTTCCAGTTACCACCAGAAGGGTGAGGGGTGGTTGCTCATGATGGGTAATGAAAGACCTCCTTATCCTCATAAAAGACAGGGACCATGCCTGGTCAACCTATAAAGCATCCCCATTTCCGACCCTATGGGATGATTACAGGCATCAGAGGAATCTTTGCAAACACCTGGCCAAAGCTCTCAAACAGCCATATTTTCTAAATCTCCAGCAAACTAACTTCGGAGACCCTAAACAATTCTGGGCATCCATTGGCTCTCTACTAAACCCCTCTCCAGTAAGCCTGTCCCACAGCTACACACTACTGCTAGCCTCATTACCATTCCCCAAGAAGTAGCCAAGGCCCTCAATGGAAAATTCTCTGACCTCACTATGTACCTGTGCAAATGCCCAAATGGCATGCAAAAACACCCTGTCCTCCTGCATGCCCCCATGACATCACCCACTGGGTCTACCTCTCAACCTCCACCTCCACCCCTTTTTCTTCAAAATACTCTCACACGCTGACATAGCTAAGCTCCTAAACAGCCTCCCAAACCATGGCTCCCCTGGAGCAGATGGATTATCCCCTGCCTTCCCTAGACTTATCTCCCCTGCCATCATCGCCCCCTAACGTTCATTTCAACCTCACCCTGATCACATCCTCCATGCCCGATACATGGAAAACCGTGAAGGTCATTCCCATTCATAAAGCCGGGGATCCACAATCCACAGACAACTATCCCCCAATCTCCATCCTTCCTCATCTAATCAAACTACTTGAAAAAGCCGTCCACCAACTTGCTGACTACATAGGTAAATATGACCTACTATGTAGCCAACAACACGGCTTCTGCAAGAATCACTCTACCACCACTGCCCACGCACTCCTAACTGACCACATCCTCACAAACACGGACCATGGAAATGCAACTGGCACAGTCTTCATTGACCTCTCCAAAGTCTTTGACCTGGCCACTCACTCGCTCCTCCTCTCCAAATTGCATCAACTTGGCTGCTCTCCAGAGGTCACCACCTGGTTCAGAAGCTACCTTACAGGGCATTCCCAGTTTGTGTGCATTGGCCCGGCCCACTCGCCCACCCTACCTGCCTCTACTGGGGTCCCCCAAGGCTCTATCCTGGGACCACTCCTTTTCTCCTTATTCATTAACTCCCTTCTAGTGGATAGTCACAACTGTCACTCAATCCTTTATGCCGATGACCTAGTGCTCTTCTCCAGCGGAAAGTCTCCTACCCTCATCTCTGCAGCTCTCTCACAAAACTACACTGCAGCCCACAACTGGTTCTCTGACAACCACCTTCTGGTCAATGCCAAAAAAACAAAAACAATGTTGTTTGGATCTAAGCCCTTCCTAACTAAATACAAATCTGGCCCACCCCTAATCATCACGTCCCCTAATGGCCATGCCCTAGAGGATGTCAAACATTTCAGATATCTAGGAGTTGTGCTTGACCCCTCCCTTTCCTTTAAAGAGCACATAAACTCCCTGGTGCTAAGATTTCACTAAAAACTAGGGTCTGCCTACAGATACTGGCAATACCTCACCCCTGAGGCCCGCCATGCCATCATCCAGGGAAACCTGCTTCCTATCCTGGATTACTGCTCTCCCATCTACTTCAGGACCTCTGCATCCACCATGGCAAAACTATCAGTAGCATACAACAGTGCCTGTCACTTCTCCCTGCTGGCCCCTTTCTCCACACACCACTGTACACTCTACACTGCACTGGGGTGTCTCCCAATACAAGCCCGCTTTGACCGTGCATTGTACAGTTTTATTGATTCTGCCATCCGTATTGGCCAGAAATTCCCTCTTGCTCCCCTTCTCACCACCCAAACCTCACACCACTACCTACGCTCCTTCAGCATCCCCTCCCTGAAAATTCCCAGGGTACCACTAATATGGGTACTAGAGCCCTGTTTGTAGTATCCCCCACACTATGGAACAAGCTGCCCACTGAACTGCCCACCACAAACACTCACCGCCAGTTCAAGACTCACCTCAAAGACTGGCTCCTGTTGGCATCCACCTGCCACTGCTTTAAGGACTAGCCCCCCCCATAAGTTCCAAGGGTAGGGCCAAATAGGTTCTCTTATTTAGGGAAACTGTACCACCATGAGCCTTACTTTGCTTTGTTATTTGTTGTCCCTCAACTACTGCCACCATTTATTGCCAAATGTAACAACTGTAACCTTTTACTATGTATTACCTGCTCTTGTTATGTTCTTGTTATGTTGATGTTTCTACTCTGTGCCACCTTACATTGTCCGGGTCATACCTGAAAATGGTCCCTGGGATCAGTGCTCCTACCAGGTTAACAAAGCCATAAATAAAAAAAAAAAACAGGATTTTACAATAACGAAAGAGACAATTGCATTAGAAGTACACAACATGTCATATGATTTAACAATAATACATAGTGTTGCCTAACAGTTATTCTCAGGAGTTACATCTGAAATACAGAGTGATAATGTATGAAGCATAAAAATTAATTTGACATAGATGGACAGATTACTAAATAACAGTGTAAGATATAATATAGTGAGGCACAAACACCATTTACAAAATTGGTTTTAGGATTAAAGTAGTAGAGAAAGTAAGGTGCATAGGGCTCCAGAAACAGCAGCAGGAGGTTACTGGGGGTGGTCTAAGCAGATGCTTTAGGGCTGGGAAGGTGGGGGTGAGGCGAATAGAAGAGAGAAGTTTGTTCCAAAGGGATGGGAGGCTAAAGGAGGTAGTTCATTGGCCTGTTGAAGTGTATGCATGGAGGATGCAGAAAGAACAGAGGGGGTTGGGGGTTGCAGGGGAGATGAATGAGGAGAGGTGGTATGGGAAGGAGTTGAACCAGTATTTTCAGATGAAAGTGAGGCTTTGAGCCAATCATCTCTGCTGAAGGGTAGAGAGAGAGAGAGAGAGAGAAAGGAGTAGAGGTCACAATGGTGAGTGAGTAGAGGGGAATTTGAGGCAAAGAAACAGAAGGCATTGAAAATACCATCAAGCTTACCAAGGGAAGAGGTGTGTGCTGAACTGCAGATGATGTCAGCATAACTGAATACTTGAAGAATCCATTTAGTAATAAGTTGGCGACGGACTGGGAGGGAAAGACTGCCCTTGTGTCTGTAAAGCAGACCTAGTTTTGGGTGAAGTTTTGAGTGTATGGTGGTGATGTGGGATGAGAAATCTAAGGATGAGTCAAGTCAGACCCCAAGGTATTTGTAGACAGGAACCACTTTGAGGGGTGTGCATGTGAGTGTAGTGAAGACTGAAAGAGGTGATAGTCCGGCTAGTTTTTGCCTTGAGCCAGAGGTCATGATGACTGTTTTTTTGCTGTTCATTTTTAGCTGGTGATCCTGGAACCAGTTTATAGCTGCATGGAAATCTTGCTGAAGGGGAAACTGGACATAGGAAACTTTGGGGCCAGACAGGTAGAGGACAGCGTCATCAGCATATATACTGTATGTATGTGGGAATGGGAGCAGACTAAAAGGAGATCATTAATAAAGAGAGAAAAGATGACAGGACCAAGGATGGAACCCTGGGAAATACTAGATAGGATAGGGAGGGAGAAGAGAGGACGTTACTGATTTGTATAGCCTGCTGCTTGCCAGATAGGTAGGAGTTAAACCAGTTTACTACTGGGGGAGATAGTCCAGCTGCCTGGAGTTTACTTAAGAGGAGGGGTGAGAGACGGAGTCAAAAGCTTTTACGAGGCCAATGAATATTATGGAGGTAAAGTGACCTTTGTCAATAGAAGACAGTATGGAGTCGGTGAAGCATAGTAGGGAGGAAGTGGTGGAGTGAGATGTTCTGAACCCTGATTGGACAGGGGAGAGGGCATCTGTGGATGTCAAGAAACCATTTAACCTTGAGTGGGCAATGGATTCTGGGATTTTGGCTAGGGAGGGGAGTAGGAAGATGGGCCGGTAGTTACCTTGGGAGGAGGTGTCACCACCTATATGGAGGGGAATCACTGTGGCAAATTTCCACGCCAATGGGACTGAAGATGAGGAAAAAGAAATGTTTAGAAGATTTGTAAGGGGGGTTATAATGGAGGGGGCAGAGATTCTGAAGAGACTCAGGTGGAGGCCATCTGGGCTGGACTTGGTTGGGTTTAAGGACATGATAGCTCAATAGATTTCAAGCTGGGAAACAGGGGACAAGAGGAAGCTCTGTGGCTGGGGGCATGTGGGCTTGTGGTTTGGATAGTTGGAGGATCATTGGGGAGTACACAGGTAGTGAAATATTTATTTAGGTGATTGACAACAGTAGATGTTTCAGAGTACTGGACTCCTGACTCCTGAAGGGTAGGTGAAGGGAGTTCGGGGTGGTAAGAGTGAGCGTAGATCTTTCCAGAAGGAGGAGATAGAGTGAGAAGTTGATTGCAGATGTGATTTGAAAAATTTGCTTTGGCTAGGCAGACAATCTTAGTACAACTATTGCAAACAGCCCTGTAGTGTCAGCAATCAGTAGTGGACTGGTAGACTTTGAATAGAGCCCAGGTGTGGTCACGAGATTTGCATAATGATAGTAAGTCAGGGATGATCCAGCGGTGGTGAAGATGTTTAACTCAAATTGTTTTTGGGGGGTGGCATGGATATTCCATGTTTTAAAGAAAGTGTTCATGAAATGGGCAAGGACAGAGTCAATGTTGGTGGCTCCTTTCCTGAAAGTGGCATCCAAGCGGACACTAGAGGGATTCCTGAGATGGAAACACCAGTATTCATTAGGGACAGGGTCCGGAAAGGGCTGTCAGCCCTCAAGATAGACAAAGCCCGAGATCTGGGTGGGATCCATCCAAGAGTGCTAAAGGAATTGGCAGAAGAACTGACTGATCCCCTGGTAAAACTATTCAACATCTCACTACAGAAGAGGTGGCTCCTAGAGATTGGAGGGTGGCTGACGTGGTTCCGCTCCATGGGGTGGGGGATAAGGAACAGGCAGTGAATTACAGGCCATTCATTCTCACTTCTATTGTAGGAAAACAGATGGAATCTCAGATCAAACAGGATCTCATTGACTACCTGGAGAAAAATGGTTGTTGAAGGAGGAGGTAGAGAGACATGATTGCAGATGTGATTCATGTTCATTAGAGATATCGGTGATAGAATCCAGGGTAAAATTAACCTCTGCACAGATGTCACTAAACTCTATGGAAGGGTGGATAGTGTTGAGGGATTTAGGGTATTACAAAATGACCTCCAAAGTCTGGAGAGATGGTCAAATATGTGGCAACTGAAATTCAATGCCAAGAAATGCAAGGTACTACACCTGGGGAAAAAGAACCCCAAGACAAAGTACTGGCTAAATTGGGTTAAACTTAGAACAACAAAGAGGAGTGTGACCTCAGAGTCATTACCAGTGACACCCTAAAGCATTCAAGCCAGTGCAACAAAGCCTACAGCAGGGCATGCAGGATACTGGGGTGTATAAGAAGGGTATTGACAATAGAAAGAAGTAAGTAATACTTCTCCTTTATAGATCATTGGGGAAGACACATCTAGAGTACTCTGTCCAGTTCTGGAGCCCTCACCTGAGAAAAGATTAGTATTTACTGGACGTGGCGCAGTGTATGGTGACAAAGATGATTCAGGAGTTACAGGGAGACTCCTACAAGAAACGTCTGAGGGCATTAAACATGTACCCGCTGGAGGCCAGAAGGGAGAGGGGAGATATGATAGAGACTGTCAAATTTCTGAAAGGTAATAATAACGTGAACTGTGCAGAATTATTTAGCAGGAACTTCAGCTCAGTGACACAAGGGCATGACTGGAAACTGAAAGTGGGGAGCCTCAGGAAGGACCTAAGGAAATATTTTTTTTGCTAAAAGGATGGTGGAACCATGGAACAGCCTGTCTACTGAAGTGGTGGGTGCCAAAACTATAAAGGGTTTGAAGCACGAATGGGACAGAATAATGGAAATAATAGCAAGCTCTACGCTGAGTGAGGGGGAAAGGAAGGAAGAGCTGAAAGTGAGGGATATGTCCCCAGATAGATGGTAGGTCTCGTTGTAAGATAGTCAACCACCGGCAGACTGAGTGAACCTTTGGTCTTTATCTGCCAGTAATGTCTATGATTCTGTGTGTCTATTTTGTATTTACTTTCATGTCTTTTTTCACTTTGCACTGAGTCACTTTGGTTAATATGTTTTGCTGTAACCATTCTAACTATGCATTTATTCATAAGTTTAATTGATCAATTAAATAAGCTATATGAAAGTGATAGTTCTTCAGCCTGAGTCTCTGATGAAGTGCACAAGCTATATGAGTGAATCACAAGACCTGTAAGATGGGCACTAAGGGGTGCGTGCCTGCACTAACTGGGTTCTGCACCTGATTTGTGAGTGGGATCTACATTCAGACACCCCACAGCCCAGGCAAAACTCATCAGCACCCGAGTTGTAAGTTACCGCTGCACACATGTAAATGAGGGGGTGCTGCACTGTATATTGGTGCAGCGGAAAATTAAGAGGTTTGCACAGGCAGTAAATGCCACTCGAAAGGCAGAAATGACTACCTTTGCAAACCTGACTTATTGGGTCACAAGAGCCTGGTGGTGGGCAAAGGGATTGCAACCACCTGCCCTGGCTCATTGAAGCACTTTATGCATTTTAAACATCCACTTTATGCAGCAAAGCTTTTGCGTTTTCTTAAAAACAAAAAAAGTAGCATTTAGTACAATGTCTGTAACTCTATGTACACACTGTCCCAGCACTTTGGCACTAAAACCTTCCTCAGGGAGCGTAACAACCCCTGAGAAAGGCTTAGTGCTGATGTGCTGGGGCTGTGTGTACAATGGGTGAGAGGCACTGTATTAAACATTACTTTTTGTTTTCAATAAAATGCAAAAGCTTTGCTGCATAAAGAGGTTCCAGTACCTTTCTTTATGGTTTGTGACAAGGAGTAGTGCTTGTGTTCTGAACTGTCTAATGGCACCCCCACCCTCTGATCACTCACTGTCATAATATTGAAGGTGTCCCTGGTGTCTAGTAGTACTCCCATCCTCCAATCACCTGCTGTATACTGTATGCACACTCCCTGTCATCCCATACAGTGGCTGGCTGAGGAGTTGAGAGGAAGGAATGCCAGTCATTGTATAGGAATTACCACACGGCCACTGTCTGAAATGTTTGGGGGGTTGGGGGGTTAGCTGAGGATGTGCATGGTTCTGGCATTGTGGGGGTTGCTAGCCACCAGGGCATGCTCACAGAGGGTAATTTGAATTGGTCATTGGTGGCTGGGATGGGTACCAGTAGACAACAGGGAAGACTGACGTGATAAAGCAGCAGGCAAAGAGAGGGTGGGGGTGGGCTCATTTGCATGTTGCCAGCTGAATATCATGCCAGGGGTTCCCTACACTAACAGGTCTGAGAGTGCAGTTCTCTTTGAAACAGAAGTCACAGAACTCACATCTCCAGTGGTAATACACTAAATGTCCATTCATATATCTTTCAGAGTATTGCAGCTTATTCAACAAATCGCTTGTAGAAGGTGGAGAAACAGTGACTGATGTTTCACCGCGTAAGAGGCTTTATCAAAGTGATCACCCTCTATCGTTCATTCTACCTTTACGGTATACAAAGTGTCATGTGACAGTTAAATATTTAAAGTGACCAAGTCAAATATTCTTTAAATAAAATACATTAAAGTGCTATAGTGCTACCTGCGAAGACAGCACATAACGGCAGAACTAAAGTGTTACTATGCTTAAAAATTCATGGTACATTAAAACATACACGTTTCTCTATATTAAGCCAGATAACACTAGTCAGGCACAAGAGCAAGTGCAGAGTTAACCTTTGCCCTCTGCTTTTGCCTATTACTGAATACCTAGCCCCTGGCTGCTGTTACATGTCTGTGATTTTTATATTACAATAAAGCCTTTTTCACTATACCTGGTCTTCAGTGCCTGTGTCCAGCATGGTAGGTGAATGTTTCTCTATCTTTTTGCATGCTTTAGAGGAATTTAAATACTGCTCAGAACTGAACAAATGTAATTTTTTTCTGGATTCTTAATTACTTAAGAAACTTAGAAAGAATGAATACTAAAATTTACAGTATGCTTGGATTCCTCTTTATACCTTATAATATTTTACATATATAGGATGTCACCAGGCTGAGGTATCTGGAAAGTGATGCAGTATCAGTAACAATTTCTGCCAATACAGGTTCATTGGAAACTTAACTTATTAGGTATTGCACAAGAACAATATTTATTATACAATGGGAATGAAAAAAAACAAGAAATGCTGCTTTTTGATTGACTGGCTGGCACCTTTCCAATGTTGTAAATCCTAGTAACACCCAACGAGAAAAGGTGCCAATCAGCCTCACCTGGCACCCTGCAAAAGCAAAATCCCTCTGAACCTCAAAACTATAATCAGCACCCGCCATCTTACTCTCTCACTAACTAGACTCCCAAGTACCAGTACAACCACGAAGTTCAAATATTTTAAAAATGAACACATCCTTTGACTTAATTGATCCCGATAAACTGGGCAAAATATTTTCCAGCATAAACAAAAATGTACAGTAACATACCATACCTCAGATAACCGTCGCACTATCTTTGCCATCAACACTGCCTCCAGTCACCACTGCTGCTTCTGTACATCAAAGCAGCACTGCAGCTGAAGTTGAAAGAAGATGCCAGTCAAGTACTGCTTCCTCGACACCTCCTCAATTGGCATCCGCAGTCCATAGCAGCAGTACAAGGCCACCAAATCCTGGCAAAAACAAACACAGATGTCACTCTGATGTACGTGAACACCTCCTATAACCATTAGAAATCAATAGAAATGAAGAAACAACATTACAACAAATGAGCTGGGCTATAAATGTTTTCACTGATTGGCTCACAGAAAAATCTATTAAACTTGATCTAAAGACAGTGCCATTACCAGAACAGAATGAAATTCTCAGGATGGTCTACAGTTCAGTCAGAAACTCCACAGGCCACACAAGGAGGGGGATGGAAAGGATGAGAAGAGACTGGGCAGTGTTGGAGGAATGGTCAAAAGTATGGCAGCTTAGATTCAAT
Organism: Neoceratodus forsteri; assembly: GCA_016271365.2. NCBI lineage: Eukaryota > Metazoa > Chordata > Ceratodontiformes > Ceratodontidae > Neoceratodus > Neoceratodus forsteri. The sequence continues at coordinate 829,211,364 of CM028131.1, forward strand.
GCAAAGTGCAAAGCAATGCACCTGGGAAACAAAACCCAGGGAAGAGTACATAATGTGGTGGGGGAAGGTACAACAACAACAAAAATGGAAAGGGATCTGGGAGTAATCATATCAGATGACCTAAAGGTAGGCAAGCAATGTGAGAAGGCAGTAAGGAGGGCTGGGGGGATACTAGCATGCATAGGGAGACGCATCACCAGTAGAAAACAGGAGGTAGTTATCCCTCTGCATAGAAAGTTGGTGAGACCCCATCTGGAGTACGGTATACAGTTCTGCAGACCCAATCTCTGCCAGGACATAGACAGGATGGAGGCAATCCAGAGGAGGGCAACTAAAATGATGCAGAGTCTGCACCATGAGCCATACGAAAAGAGACTAAAGTAGCTTAATATGCATACCATCAAGGAAAGGAGGGGGGGACATGATAGAGACTTTCAAGTACCTCAAGGGAATCAACAAAAGTCCAAGATGGTAGCATATTTCAGAAAAAGAGATGTGCAAGAACAAGGGGGCACTATTTGAAAATAGAAGGGGGACAGCTCAGGGGCAAAGTGAGGAAGTATTTTTTCATAGAGAGGGTGGTGGACACATGGAACGGCCTTCCTGAGGAGGTTGTGAGATCAAAAATAGTGGGGGAATTCAAGAATGCATGGGACAGGCATAAGGCAATTCTGGTGGGGGGGGTTGGAGGAAGTAGGCTGTTGGTTAACTAGGATCTGCAGCTTATCCAATAGGCAGGGAAATGGGCAGACTGGGTGGGCCAAACAGTCCTTATCTGCCATCAAAGTCTATGTTTCTATGAGCTGAGCAGTTATGTTGGGCTAAGATCTGGACTTAACAGATATTTAAATGACCCCCTAGTAAGCAGAAATGTAAATTTAATGTCTGACACAATATTCAATACTGCCAATAACACCTTCAAAAGTGTTGTAAAAATGTTTAGGAAGGAAGGAAGGAAGGAAGGAAGGAAGGAAGGAAGGAAGGAAGGAAGGAAGGAAGGGAGAAGCAAACCTACCACCCCCAACTTAGCCATGAAGAACTTATTTTTTTAAGAAATTCTCCGGTTCTATCCACAGATAATGCCAAGGGACTAATGAACAAAGTATGGTTGGATGTGCAACTCCACCTTGCTTGAAGTGGCAATGAGGATGTATGACAATTCACCCCACAACTCTTTTTGATTATTTCTTTTTACCTCCTCATCTGGAGGGGTTGTATCTATGGTCCCCCCCATTCCAGCGTGGTCTCCTCTGCTCCCTCCCTGGCTGCAGTCAGAGTTCAGGACTCCCTCACCCTACCCTCCCCAGGCTGCTTCACAGTGGGTACTTACCTTGCATGCTCTGGAAGACCTGGGGGCCAGGCTCAGGAGGAGCTCACTTGAGTGCATCCATCATGGTGCAGATGGGCCAGCTTTCATATGCGTACCAGAGGATTGTGTTTTTGCCCCTGTGATCCCCCCCCAATGTGGGCATGCAAGGACATCAGGAACACTGCTGCACATGCTTCTGCATGCAGCATGCCTGACATCAGCCCACGCTGACCCACACATTGGACCCCAAGCATGCACCAGCCCCCGGCCACCACCAGGAGCTAGTACCTCAGTGGATATCTACTCCCACCCTCCTGGGAGGAGGAGATCAGTCCATGTGATGCTTGATCCTCCTCTCCCCGGCTGCCCTCTGACACCCAAGTTAGCTCCCGACCCCAGGTCATAAGCGTGGTAAGAGGTAAGGCACCAGTGCCTCAGCCCTCTACACTACTGGGCTGGCTACCTCCAACTCTTTTGAAATTAAAGTAGATGAACAGAGTATAAAATACCTTACAAAAATGTACAACAAAGATGCTAAAAACCACAAGCTCTTCAATGAACCCACCCACCAAGCCCACAGAGGATTAATGTATGCACGCCCCATTTATCCTTTGACCCAATAAAGAGCTTTCTAAAATACTTTTCCAAACTGCCCAAAAAAGCACCAGCTCTATTTTGTCTTGCTAAATGACAGCCACAGGCTGAACTTGACAAATTTAAAATCTGGTACACAAGAGAACCAGTCGGTGTTAACTACATAGGTAAAATGTTACCTAGGATATGCAGAGACAGGCCTCCAAACCATCTATGGTGCAGCAACCACTCCTTGAGAGCTACAGCCATTACCCTTTTATCCAAAGCAGGAATGGAGGCCTGACAAATAATGGCGATAACGGGCCACACAAATGAGACATCCTTAAGAAATTATTGGATGCCCAGTCCCACAGATCATCAAATCTGGGGAGCAATAATGTCAGGCTGTAAACCAGGTCCATCTGCAAAATTCACAGGAAAAACTCACTACAACTCAAACTCCACAGAAAGAATAGCTCTTGCTAAGAGAACTTTGACCAGCTATCAGCAAGTGCACAATGTTTTACTTTCCCAGAACAAACTACTGAAAATGCAACAAACACAGAACGACTTCAAGACTGTACCACACCTCCAAGCAAAAGAAAAGCTGAACTAAAAAAACACAACTTTAATCTGCAGTCAGACCACAGAATACATACAATGTGAAATCACTCTATCAAACAATCCCGACCCTCCTTCAACACAACTGCAGTTCTTAGAAAAAGAAATCCTGCACTCAATTCCCAGTACTCTAACAAATAACTCAGTGCTGGACAACATAATAAATTAAGGCAGTCTCCAAACTACAGAAACTTCATCAGAAATCATTAACTGCAGCCAGCAAGAAACATTCCAAACCGTGGACACTAAATGCAGGGCAGAAAGAAATGCAAAACCAGATCACATGCCATCTCTGCCAGCAATGAGCCATTTTGTAAACTGTGGCTGAATCAATATCTACATGATGCCCAGAGAAAAATGATCTGCAGCAAGCAAAATCTGGCCTGCCACTCAGGTAAATACATAATTCCACCAAAAGCGATCACCAATTCACAAACAAAAAAATCTAAATAATGCTCTCTCTCGCTTTCCTCTCTTACAGGAACAGCTGGAAATTGCCCTGCAGAAACAAAAAAAATCTACCTTCATCCGTGCCTCTGAATGCTTTGCTGCCCACATATCTCCAACAAAAGAACCTCCTAAATAAACTCCAGCACGATGACTCCACCTAGCAACAGGAAACAACTGAATCCATGTAACTTGGAAAACAAAAAGGAACATACTTCCACCAAACTGTACTCACTCCAGGAAACAAAATCTTAAAAATACACTACAACTCTACTACTTCAAATCAAAAACTACAAACAAATATAATGTTATTTTCTTTTCATAATGCCTTTCAGATACTTGCAAATTAAAACTACATTTTTCACTGAAGGACTCTAAATAAAACAATTCAGCTGAAAACTACAAACCTAAGTTCATAGTTCAAGTTAAATATCAACTTTACAAGTTTACAATTTATTTCTGTTGCTTAATAAAGTTTCAAGTTTAAAGTGTTTCAAATGTAAAGTTCAACCTGTTTTTCCAATGCACTTTCACCATTCACAAGGGACTATTTCATGCAGCGTAGTAATACATTTCACTATTTGTCATCCTTTAAATTAAAAAAAATGCACTAAATTTCCTGTGTCTGCTTCATTTCTATACTATTTAGACATTGTATAATCGCAATATTCCACGAGAGGGTGTGGGTGATGCCAGGATTTATACATGCCTCATGTGTTTTGGTAACTTGGCCTGCGGCCTCATGACCGAACAACACACCAGGCATGGGTAAATCCCTGCATCACCCACACCGTCTCATGGTATATTGCTTAATTTTAATGTTTAAGGTACACAAACTGAATTCCAGAATACAAGCCTTAATCTATCAAATGGGCAATAACTATTTATAGCTTAAAACATTATTAATTTGAGAATACCTTTCTATGTGGAATTTACTAATGTATTCTTCGGAGTGTCTAGCAACAGAAATTGGCTATTCTCACACTTGCTAAGTAATTTAGTCCACAAGTCAATTATTTCTGTATTATAGCAGCTGCATGCCCTGATGTAGAGGATCCTTTAAACATTGTTTAGTGTAACAGTTCTGTAAACTTGCTTGGTACTGTTCTAATATTAAGAACAGATAATTTTATTAATTGAGGAAGTCCTGTTTCCAGAATATGTGTGGATCACATACAACAGTAATCATTAGACAGACAGATAGATAGATAGATAGATAGATAGATAGATAGATAGATAGATTATGATAGATAGTTAATTTGAAAATGCCTTTCTATTATCCAAGATGCCACCTTTATATTGTCCAAGGTAATATACACATCACATACAAATTACCACCATAAAAATGAAACTTACAAACACAATCTCCTGTTTAAACTATAGCAATTTAAATAAAAACTGAACAGTAAAAATTACATCAGAAGTAGAGCAACCACCAGCACTGTGAGAGTAAAGGATAACATTAGAAAACTGACCCCCAATGATCATGACTGATATCACATGAGCTAACCCAAATGGTAATGAAAGGTAAACATTCAGTTTTTGCTGTGTCAGGGTCAGAGAGCATTATTTTAGGGTATAACAACACATTTTAGGCATCAGTGGTGATGGCAAAAGTTTTTGGATGTTATTGTTCTCTGCCTTAAGAATCTGAATTTGTCAAGGTTTCAGAATTAAAAAAAAAATGTTAAAAGCAAATATATAGGAATTGTGGAAACATCACTAAAGTACTGATTCTTTTTCTTCATTTTTTTAAAGTATTTGTTATCTACTTCACGTTGGGAAGCCACCCTAAGGTTTGGGTTTCCAGTCAGTTTATTTCCTAACACAAGAGTCCTTTGGCAGCAAACAGTAAACAAGCATTTGTCAATGATGAATTTTTGCTTGCCTGTTGTGACATTTTAATTGTGTTAGTGGGGTGGTGTCTATTAACTCTAAACTATTAATTGCTATTTTTTGTAATATGCATAATTGCAGTGAGAAATAATATTGTGTTTTAACTGTGCTCTCCTTCTTACAAAGCTGTAGTCTTGCAGGAGAACTGCATGGCCTGAAGCATCAATAGGTTGACTGAGTTGTTTATAGTAAACGTGAGAAAGTGTCTGTGGTGAGACTGGAACATGGCTGTTTGCTCCTCAACACAGGGCACAGGGATGACCATTAAGAAGTAAATAACAGACCATGTAATCCACCCTCCAGGAAGACAGAATAGTCTCTTTTCAAAAGATGGTATGAATTAACAAACAGATACAATGGGTAAGGCCACTGTATTTTAAGAAAGTAGAATTCTGACAAATAGTTAAGTGTTACAGACACAATGGGATCTGCAAATTAGCTGCCTGAGCTAGCCCAGTCATCAAAATGATGATGATGCTGGGTCTGGCTCAAGCAGTACTGTCAGCCCAGCAGCCATAATTTAATATATTAAATACAACCTTAAAATTCTCAAATCTTGTGCCAGCAGCTAATGTGGGTTATTTAGAAAAGAAAAAAATAAAATAAAATACCCATGTTGGGTAAAACTTGAAGAAAGGAACCAATGTGTGGAGGGTGGCTATTTAAGGTCATCATCTCAGTGCTTTTACTCTCTGGTCCTCGCTCCACAGCTTGTCACTGTCCCCAAGCTATTCAGAGATGATGTACTGCAGTGCTGTTCTTATCTCATGGCTCTCGTTCTCTCTCCCCCCTCTTTCCAGCATGTGACATACTGTAGTAACATAGTATTATGGTGGTGGAAGAGAATAAGGGTCCAACTTGTCTGTTCCTCCAGCTGCATGGCTATGAGTGTACTCAATTTGAAAATGGGACACACATCCAATCTGGACAACTGGAATGCAACTATTGATTATACTGTAGCCGCTTCAATTCCATTCTTCCACGTCAGTCTGTCTAGACCTGCTTTGAAAGCCTGAACACTGCAGGCTTCCACATCATTTTGTATGCTGTTCCACATGGTAACCACATTCTGTAAGAAGTAATGCTTTATAATGTTTCTGCTTATCCCTCATGCACCCTCAGTTTAAATGCCTGGGCTCAATTTTCAGAGGTCAGAGAATGATGCAAGGTGCTTGCACCACAAAAGAATAATGCAAGGAGCAAGATGTGTCAAAATGTGTATCAATTCTGATTTTCTAATGCTGCCTGCATTAAAAGCATACTGCCTGGGCCAAAGTGGCTTGCGTCAGGCTTGCATCAAAAAAAATTATGCATCATCCCCTTTTTTTGATTTTCAAAGTTGGAAGCTGTTGACACTGCACTGAAGATGCATGCCAATATCAGACCAGCCAGAGCAGGTATAAATGACACTGGAGCATAAAATGGTGAGAGTAAATTATGTAGTGGGTTGGTTACAGAGCCAATATTCTCCTGCAGAACTAGTTGAACATTTCAGGGGCTTGATATGTTGTTGCCTTGTCTGTTTCGTCTTTTGTAATTTTTGACTCAGTTTGAGTCATTTCTCACCCCATGGATCATTTTTTTGATGCAGCTTCAGTCAATTTCTCATCTCATGCGTCATCTTTTTGATGCAGTTTGCATTATTCTCACTCCATGCATCACTTGTTGTTTTGACTCAGCTTGAGTTATTCTCACTCCCTGCATCACCTTTTTTTTATATATATAGATTTGTATCCCTTCTGAGCAGGTTGGGCGGCTGTATCAGCCCATCCCGTATCACTCGGCCGTCCCATGTCTCCACGAGTCCCTTGAAACTGGTGGGTTGCTGGTGCTGGTGAGAGGGCTTCATTAAGCCCATCCTCCTTATTTTCCTCCTGATTTTCTCCCGGGGCATGGCTGGACATGCAATGAGCATGGTATGTGCATTCCACCTTTGCATAGGTGCCCTCAGCACGCCATACACCAAACTGCGAGACTTCACATGTGCTGCCATCTGGATTCCTCCATGTGGCAGTCAAGCAGTGAGTCATGAGATTCCTCCTCCCCAAGGGATGAGAGCTGTCCTATGGATGCTCAGTCTTCCCTCCCCAGCCAAGCCCCAGAGCAATTCAAATCTGTTCATGAACCTGAGTTGCCGGCATGGCAGCAGGGAGGCATGGATGTCTCAACCCGCCATGCCATTGGGCCAGCTTTGCATAATATTTTGACAGCTTGAGTCATTCTCACCTCCTGCATTGTATTTTCAACTCAGCTTGAGCCATTCTTTCCACAAGTAACATAGTTTTGATGCAGCAGACCTCTTGCATCATTTTGGGGAAGTTGCCACAGGGAATGCTTTTCTTGTAAAATACGGTGCACAGTGTATGGCACACCTGGATTTGATGCAAAGTGGATGTCTGATGCATGTTGCATTGGTCTAAGGGCCCTTTGAAAATCTAGTCATATGTCTTCTAATTCTGCTTATACTAGTCAGCTCAAACATCTTTGTAAAGCCCAACCCATGTCTGTTCCCTTTATGGTATGGAACCCAGTGATCATGGCCTCCTCCAGCCTTCTCTTAATGAGAATGAATAAGTAAGGTATGCCCAGTCTTTCCTTGTACCTCTTGTCCCCTGAGGTACTAATCATCCTCTTGGCCCTGATTTGGACTCTCTCAGTCTATCCAGTGTCTTTTCTGTAATGCAGTAACCAATGAAGCAATACTTCAGGTATAGTCTAACCAATGCATTGTATGCTGAAAGGATCACCTCCCTTGACATGAACCTTATCCCTCACCCCAAAATGCTTCCAGGTATTGTGTTTGTTCTCTGGATGGTGGCAGCACATTGCCTACCAGGCTTTAACCTACAGTCTACAATTGTTCCCAGATATTTCTCTTGGTTGTGCTATCACCACTGAACCACACAGGATGCATATGCAACCTGGATTCCTTGCCGCTAGGCGTTGTACCTTGCCCTTAAATCTAAGTCCTTATTTCTCTGCCTATTCCCCCTAATATATGCAGATTCATCTGTAGTGCATCCTACCACTGCTGTGTCCACTCTTCCTGCAGTTTTGTTTCATTATCAGCATACTATAGTAGCCTGCCACTGCCCCCTCCTGCAGGTCATGAATAAAAATGTTTAATGGCAACAAGCCCAGGGCTGACCTAATAGCTCAGCAGTAGAGCTACCACATACCATGTTGATGATCTGGGTTTGGAAGTGGACTTGGGTAGCTAATGGTTGGCCAGGGGGAGGATTGAGCATCCAAAAAATTGCTCCCCCCTCCTATTGAGGGAGGGCCAGTTACTTCATTGTATGACTGCCACCAGGAGGAGGCCTGTGGTGGTGCAGTATGTGTGGCTCAAAGGGAGGGGCTGCCATTCAAAGCAACTTGTACATGACTCCACAAGCACACACATCATTGTCTGCCACAGCAACAGGGAAGGTAAAGGAGAAAACCAGGGGAAAACAACATGGGTCCAGCATGATAAAGCCACCAGCTGCCAAAGGCCCTGTACCACTGACAGGGCTCTGATGACCAGAAATTGGGATGAAAATCTCTGGGGCATTGGCACTCCCTCTCCTGGTTCTAACACAGGTGGAAGCTGTGGGGGAACCAAGGTCCAGTGAAAAGACTCTGAAAAGGTGGGTTGACAGAGCTAGACGGCTGGTGGCAGAACAAGGTTTGGCTGCCAAAAAGAATAAACACTTAGAATAAAGAGCAACAAGCCCAGCAACAATCTATAGACTACTGGCTTGGCTAAATCTATATAGTTCATGTTTTTATGTTTAGAAAAATTTTTAGTCCTTCTGAGACATCACATAGGGAATAAAAGATCCAGAAATGTGCACTTTTGATGTGCCTATTAAATAAATGCTTATTATTACAGACGTTGCCCAGCATAATCCAGTTGAGACCCATATCTTGTTTATTTATATATTTAATTTATTTATTTAAAATGTGTTAACCGGGAAAGGCAAACTGAGACAAGGCTCGTTTCCAGGTGCAATTGGGGGACATTAGTAAACATGTTAGTAACAACTACAGGGGCAAGACAAAGATGAATTTTATAAAATCAGGATAACATGGATAAATACAATAGTTATATACATAATAAAGAGTCTGACTTGGATAGCCATCATTGTTTGACATATTTTCATGTTTACATATTATACGCATTTTCCATATGGAAAAAGAGAGAGGAATTATAAGGATGATGTGACAGGGGGAGGAGGTGGGGTGGTGGGAGCAGAGTGTGGTGCAGCAGAGGAAGGGAAGTGGATGGGGGGACAGGTGCAGGAGGTGTGGTGATAGATTTTATTTGTTGATTGAAAGCTGGGAGGGAGTGGAATTCATAGAGGGGAGCGGGCAGTTGGTTCCAGAGGTGAGGAAGGAGGTAAGAGAAAGTGGAGGCACTGGCTGATGAGTGCCAGTGGGGGATGGAAGAAAAGCAAGGGTGCTAAGGTCTAAGGGGATAGGCAGGAGTGGGTGCAAAGATGAGGAGTGAGGAGAAATATGGATATGGATATCAGGATATGGATACCAGGATACAGATACAGATACGGATATGGATACCAGAATCAATATTTTACACATTTTTTAAGTAGTTGGACTAAAGCACTGAATGATTAAATAACTTTGTAATTGTCACACTGTGAGTAAGTGGTGCTGGAAGGATTTGAATTAAATCTTCTGGTTATGGTTACTGAGTGATACTGGTGGGATTTGAATTTGGTCCCTGGTTCCCAATCCAGTGTTTTACCCACTAGCATATGCTGTCTATTCCATAACTACATGTTACTAATTTCAAAATTATCCACACTGATAATAGATTATTTTAAATAATATGTTAGCTAGAAATGGTTTTTGATTTTATCAAAGTTTCCCTCTTTATTCATTTCTATTAATCTGACAATACCTTTCTTTAAACTGCCACCCATATGACAGAATGATCCTCACATCACTGGGGAAACACATTATATTCTGTTTACTTTTAAACTAGATGTAGTCAAAGTTGTAAATTACTTTAAACATATTACTTATTTAAAAAATAAATATGTGTCCTGTGAACACCATACCATGACAGGATTCCCCACAAACTGTCAGAGCAATTTAGAAACTTTAAAGCAGTGACAGACAGCTGTGGATGAAGGCTTACTGAATAATGTATAGTCGTTCAGACTGTAACCAACAAATGGTCCCAAGTAAGAAATAGGAAATAGGGACTACAGACTGTGAAGCACATAGGCAGTGCAGACAATTTGAGTCATAACTTAGTGGTGATTTGAGCTGACAAAATGTTATTGGAAGGATCACTCTTTTCAGCACTGTTTGCTTTGGGAAGTCGGGCAGAGATTTATTATGGCTGAAAACCATTATATTCATCGGAAGTAAGAATTGGTTAGAGGAGCAGAAAATAGCTGTCTGGGTTGACTTGGTCAGATTTTAAATACACTTCCATGTGGTGATTTTTAAATCTTATCAACTGTCTCTTTAAAATATTTCTTGTCAGTTCTGTGCCATTTTAAAGGTAGACTTCTCTCTGCATAAAAGCATATCTGATAAGATAAAATCTAATTTCACCCTCTTGAAAAAAAGAGGTAGTTTTATACTGATGTTGATTTGCTACCTTTTAAAAGAAGCATTAAGTTAGGGTCCCTTACTTGTGTTCAGATTTCCTATTCAACCATAAAGAGATACCATAGTGGTACATAACACACAAAACACATATAACAGAGTTTCATGTCCTTTTATGGTCAGATACTGTATGTGAAAGAAAGCTTTAAATCCAGACTGAAACAGAAATCAGTTGACCTTACATTGAAAATGTTTTCTTATTTGTGATGCTTGGCTCCAGCATTTGTTCTACTATAAATTATGAAGAGTAATGATGTTGAACCTGTCAAGGGCAGAATGGCATGATTTATGTACAGGAAAGGGATAGAACCTTCTAAGCCATTTTCACGTGATGGATAACAACAGGATAGAAACAAGAGACTAAAAGAGGGAACAAATATGTGCAGTAAATAAGTAGAGAATGATGCCTGTGCAGGTGTGTGCTATGCATACTTCTTACACATCCCAAGGCATATGATAATCTATAATCCCCAAGGGCAAAGCTTTAGGGGTTTATGAGATTTTTACTACTTGCACAGGCATTAATTTTTTATAATGAACAGTGCAAGTTTTGAAACATTGAAAAAGCTAGTATTTGTGCCAGAATTCTGTTTGTTTTCCTTCAACTGCAGAATGCAACTTAACTGAAGAATGAGCAAATGAAAACAACTGCACCAAGTAAATAAGAACAGCTTTGATTAAATCTGTTAAAAAGTTTAAACTTTATTCTGTTACCAGTTTCAGCCATGTTTCAGTCCAGGGATAACATTTCTGGTCAAACATCAAAACAGCTCAGATACATTTAACATTGAACATAACTTGCATAAATACTCCTTTTGAAACAATGCTGTTTTTTTATTTGAGTTCCTGTTCTATGGCCAGTGGCAGAAAGGTAAGTGCACCAGTGGCTTTTTATTGTGGGGAGACTAAGTGAAAGCATTTCTCGAACCAGTGTCTGTTTCACGGTTGAGAGCGGTGAAAACATAAGGATGAAAATACCTTAATAACCCAGTATCAAGTGGTTACAGCATTTATCAGGTAATTACAGCATTTTAAAAGCAGTCTGCAGTTAGATATTGTATGGGGACACCAGTTATTATATATTCATATTGAAAAACATTGAGTGTAAAAGTATAAGAGGCAGTGTGGTCTAGTGGTTAGAGCACTGGCTTGGGAACCAGAGGATGGCAAGTTCAGTCTCCACTAGAGTCAAATACTCACTGTGTGACCATGGGTAAGCAATTTATCATTTCAGTGCTCTAATTCACTCAATTGCAAAAATGATTATAAGCAGGACATGACTGGATATGAGATGTACAGTATCTTAGCAGGGCAATGCAGGGCAATACATAAGGCAAATAATGCATACATCTCTTGTTTAAATAATTTGGAAATATTCAAAGTACTGTACTAGAGATTAATCTGGAATCTAAATTAATCTGTATATGCAAAATATTTATTAGAAACCTTAGAATATCATTTAGCCAATCAGAGCACAGAAAATGTACACATTCTATCAATGTGGGGGGGAGGGGGAGGACAGGGAGAAGTGCTTGACAGAATTGAAGGAGGTGACAAGGGAAGTAAGGGGGCCAAAGCATCTATGGAACTCAGGCTGGCACAAGGCATTAATATGGAGGAGAAGGACTTCTTTAGGTACATCAGGGAGAAAAGGAGCTGTAAGGACCACATAGTAAGGATTAGGAAGGAGGGGAGTTGGGTAGAAGCAGGGTGCAATAAGGCAGAAGCACTAAATGAGTAGTTCTGCTCAGTATTTACTAAAGAGAAGAGGGGGGTGACATCCAAGGGGGGAGAAATGGCAGAAACAGGGGGGAAGGGATGACAGATGGGGAAATCATGGAGGGCAGAGTTCGGGAGGGTTTGAAGGCACTGAGGGTGGACAAGGCGCCAGGACCAGATGGCATCCACCCCAGTGTACTGAAGGAGCTGGCAGAGGTCTTGCAGGACCTTTGGCAGACCTATTGAATGCCTCACTACATTCAGGGTATGTACCTCAGGACTGGAGGATGGCTCATGTGGTGCCCCTCCACAAGAGTGGCCCCAAGGATGAACCAGGAATCTACAGACCAATGAGCCTCACATCCATCATGGGTAAGCTAATGGAGACTATCCTGAAGGAGAGGCTGGTGGCCCTCCTAGAGGCCAAAGGACTACAGGACAGCAGACAGCATGGCTTCATATGGGGCAGATCCTGCCAAACCAACCTGGTGGAGTTCTATGACTGGGTAACTGGGCAACTGGACAGGAGCCATGCAGTGGATGTCTTGTATCTGGACTTCAGTAAGGCATTCGACTTGGTGCTGCATGGTAGGCTGGGAAGTAAGTTAGTAGGCACAGGGGTAGGTGCAAAGCTGGTGAGATGGGTAGGAAACTGGCTTCAGGGAAGGCAACAGAGGGTGGTGGTGGGTGGGGAGCTCTCACACCCAAGGGTAATGATGAACGGTGTTCCATAGGGCTCAGTGTTGGGACCAGTGTTGTTTGGGATATTCATTGCAGACATATCATGGGACATCAAGAGCAAGATCAGTCTGTTTGCTGATGATACCAAGGTAGGAGCTGTGGTGGATGACCAAGGGGGATGGCAGGGGTTGCAGGATGATCTGGCAAAGCTTGAAACCTGGTCAGACACCTGGCAACTGGGATTTAATGCCAAAAAGTGCAAGATGCTGCATTTTGGGATGAAGAACCCAAGAAGGAGTTACCAGCTGGGGGGAGTGCAGCTAGCCCAGACAGAGGAGGAGGAGAAGGATCTGGGAGTGCACATTACAGGGTCAAAGAACAACTTGGCACAATGTAGGAAGACAGCTGCAAAGGCCAACAAAATGCTGGGTTGTATTGCAAGGGGTATATCCTCGAGGAGGGAGGAGATGATTCTGCCACTGTTAGGTCATTAGTTAGACTGCACCTGGAGTACTGAGTGCAGTACTGGCACCCGTATCTGAAGAGGGATATTAGGTTACTGGAGGGGGTGCAGCACAGGGCAACAAAGATGATCAAGGGGCTGGGGGACTTATCATATGAGAGGAGGTTGAGGGAGTTGAACATGTACTCACTGGAGGAGAAGAGGGAGCGGGGACATGATTGAAACCTTAGTACATGGAAAGGAATAAACAAGATGGGTACAGAGGGATATTAAAAGTAAGGGAGGGAGGGACACCAGGGCCATGATATGAGACTGGAGGGGAAGGTTCAGGGGGGAGATGAGGAGACACTTTTTTACAGAGAGGGTGGTAGCTGGTGGAATGCATTACCTGCAGAAGTGGTATCCAGTAGAACAGTGGACTTCTTCAAAATCAATCAATCAATCAATCAAGTCTTTATTTAACCAGGCGTTCATCATTGAGCAGAAGCTCATTTGCAAGATGGACCTGGGTGGAGCATGAACAATTGTATATACAGGTCAACACAGGTATTTACAAGGCAATACAGATAATACTCTTTACAGAGAGGAAGAAAAAGAAGTTCATATGTACATAGAATTATACAGATATTGTACAGATTACACGGTATTTACATATATAGAAGTGTCTATAGGAAGATAAAGCAGGTTATCTAAGGTTGCAGGAGGAAAGCACTGAAGAAAAATTAAAATAAAAAAATATACACCAGGTAGAGGTGAATGTAGGAGGGAAGAGAGGGGAGGAGTGGGGGGAAAGGCTAGGAGGCACGGTGCACAGAAAGGGTTGGTAAGCTGGATGTAGAGAAGGTGGATGGAGAAAAGGGAATAGTGTGAGCCCCGGATTGAATGCTATAAAGTACGGGGCATGGTAGATGTCACAACCCAGGGTAGTGAGCTCCATCCGAGGTTGGGAAAGGAAGAATAAGGGGATGGATGGACCTAGTGTTGATAAGACGGGATAAGAGAGAGAACAATTAGGCTGGTGAGGAGCAAGCTGGGGGGTCAGTACTTAAAATTGGGTCTAGGCGTGGCTATATACCAGTACTGGGTCTGAGTGGGTGAAGCAGTTACATACTTCTCTGATTGTATGGAAATAAAGCATCTTGAAAGCATTTATACCGATTAGAGTGCTTAATTTGAGGGTTTTTTGTAGATCATTCCATAAGGTAGGTAGCACGAAGCTTATGGCTGCCCTGCTGAAGCAGGATTTTGCTTTGGGTACTTTAAGTGTAATAGCTGAGTAACTTCTTAACAGCGTATTTCCCAATTATACTCAGGGGAAGACAGCAGGAGATATAGTAAGGCAGCTTATTAGAGATGGCTCTATAGGTCCAGAGAGCCATGCTTCTTGCGCCCTGAACTTTAGTGATGTCCATCCCACTGCCGCATATAGGGTGCAGTGATGTGTGTCAAGGGGAGTCCGCTATAAACCTCAGTACTGGCGGTAGAGTGTGTCCAGTTTAGCCACAAGAGTTGGGGCATTGGCTGTAGAGGAAGTCAGCGTAATCAACCAATGATAGGAAAATGGATTGGACCAGTTGTTTCTTGGCATCTCTGGTGAGAAATTGGTTGATTCTAAAAAACAGTCCAAGCCTTTGCCAAAGTCGTTTTAGCAAGTCCTCGATATGTTCAATGAAGGAGAGTCTTTGGTCTATCCAAACTCCCAGATACTTGAATTTTGTAACAAATTCTAGTTTTTCACCTAGAACTGTGGTAATTTGGGGAACTGTCCCACTGGACACAGGGTTAGCTGTACGGATAAAAGGGGAGAGGACCATCGCTTTAGTTTTTTTGGCATTAAGGAGTAGCTTTTTTTGGAGGAGTTGGCTTTGCAAAAGGTTGAATTCTGACTGTAGGTCATTGCAGGCAGCTTCAGGTGTTGGCGCTCCAGAGAACTGTATCATCTGCAAACAGATGGATGTTGGCTTTTTATACAGTAGTCGATGTTATTAATGTAGATTGCAAAAGTAAGGGCCCTAATATAGAACCTTTGAGGTACCTTCTTTGCAGAGTTTTTATAGGAACAGGCCTCCTTCTGGCTTTAGCTTGTTGAAGGAGCCCTGTAAGATAGTCAGTGAACCAACACAGAGAGGAGGGGTCCACACCTATGGTTTGAAGGGCGGAGAGGAAGACTATGGTCGACGTGTGTCGAAAAGCCTTGCTTAGATCAAGAAAACAGCATAAATAAAATTTTTGCTCTCAAGATTACGCTGCCAGTCATTAGTAACTTTGGCGAGGGCTGAGATAGTGCTATGTTTAGCTCTGAATCTGGACTGCATAGGATTTAGCAGTTCCCAGACTAAGGTGAGTCCTCAGCTGTGCATTTACAACTTTTCTAGGAGCTTGGACAGGACCGGAAGGAGGGAAATTGGCCTGTAGTTATTGAGATCACCACGGTCACCTGATTTGAACAGTGGTATGACATGTGCTGTCTTCCATATAGGTAGTAAGGTGCCTGAGACAGGGATAAGTTAAAAGGTGGGTGGCGGGTACTCCTTCTAGTGCGTGGTAGGCAATTTTTAGGAAGTAAGGGCCAAGGGAGTCTGCGCCCAGCACTTTTTCTAATATCCAACTGAAGCAAGAGGTCCTCTACTCTTTCAGTGTGGCATGCTGAAGTGAGAAAGGCGGAGCTATCGGAGTTTCAGGCAGTTGGCTGGCAGTCTGGGAGCCGAAGTGTTTGCAGGGAGTTATCAAATGCCATGCCTGCAGTAGCAAAGTGGTTATTGAATGCGTCAAGTATATCCATCTTTTCGTTATAGCCGTTGCCAGAGTGTAATCTTGGTCGGGAGTGAATTTCCTGGGAGTGGCCTAGCAGATCACTGATTGTGTTCCAGAACTTGATTGGGCCTCTTTGTGGCAGAGTCGAAGTTCGGATTTGAAGAAGGTGGTCTTCGATTCTCTGATTGTTTTGGTACATAAATTTCATAGTCTCCTGAACTGGTTCCAGTCCTCTGCAGTGTTCAGTCTGCATGCTTTTTTCCAGAGCTTATCTCTTTCTAGAAGCAAGGACTTGATCTGAGGGGTGAACCATTTACAGGTTTTGGTCCTAGTTCGAACTTTAAGAAGGGGAGCATACTTATTAAGGGCCCTTGATAGAATGTTGTGGAAGATATTGTAAGCAAAAGGGGATGGGACATGACAAGGGGTAGGATTAATGAAGAGGAAAGGTGGAAGGGAGGGGCAGCTGCAGAAAAAGGGGTGCTAGCTGCACATTCGAGCAGACTTAGACCTCTAGGCCTTTATCTGCTGGCAAATTTTGTGTGTTCATATGTACAACATTGACATTTCTGTTTGTTCTACTACACATGGACCATTTTTTACATATTGGCACCTTTTTCTATTTGTGTGGCATTGTTGTAGTGCTGATGCCCTTTACCTCTGTACTGTAGAACCGCATTGATCACAATACCTGAGCTATTTCCTTCTAGATTGCTTGAAAGGACACAGCAAAGAACCTTATCAGAGCAAGGGAAAGGATTAAGATTTCTTTTGGCTAAGCAGATATACTGTGTGTTGTTACTATTATTTTGTACTCACAGGGATTGTTACTGTTTTTGCTAACATTTTATTGCTTTATTTTTCTCTTATTCAAATTGTTGTTGCTGGGTATACCTTCTGCTGCATTATTACAAGGTGTGCCTATAGGTGTGTGCTAACAGATTACTGCTGTAATCTTCTGATTCAAATTGTCTTTTGCAAGGTATATCTTCTGTTACTGCTTTATTTTTCTCTGTAGCAAAATGTTTCTTACAGGGTATATCTTCTGTGAAATTCTTACAGGTGGTGCTTACATTTTTGTGACTTTTTATCATTAGGCTAAGCAAAATTACTGTTTGCGACTATTTTATTTATTTTTTTTGTTGGAAAGGTTTTTTGTCTCAGAGGTGTTGCAGTCTCTTTCTCACATTGAAGAAGCTAATTGCTTTCTTCCCACAGCTCTTCCAGGGATTAGGTGTGTATCTGGGGGGTGGAGCTGGCAAACTGTCAGTAAACTCCAACAGAAAGAAGGGTAAAAAGGTCAGGTTAGTTGATATCTTGGAGGTGGAAAACTAGGTTTGCTGGCAAAGGAACCTAGTTTCACCTGAACTCTTTCCTTCTAGGTTGCTTGAAAGGACAGAGCAAAGAACCTTATCAGAGCAAGGGAAAGGATTAAGACTTCTTTTGGCTAGGCAGATTTGCTGTGGGTTGTTATTTTTATTTTGTACTCACAGGGATTGTTACTGTTTGTTGCTAACAAACAGTTTAATTGCTTTATCTTTATTTTATTGCTTTATTTTTCTCTGATTCAAATTGTTGTTGCTGGGAATACTTTCTGATACATTATTACAAGGTGTGCCTACAGGTGTGTGCTAACAGATTACTGCTGTACTCTTCTGATTCAAATTGTCTTTTGTAGCGCCGGGCCGGTGGCACTGAGGGTTGAGGCGCTGGATGCCTTACCTCGTGGCACGCCAGCGATCCAGGTTCAGGAATGAGCCTGGTCATTGGAGGTCAGCAGAAGGGGGAGGGTGGAGCTGGATTGAGCAGCTGGCAGGCAGGCTCTCCTCTCCGGGGAGGGAATGCGGCACCCCTCAGCCGATGGTGACCCCTAGTGGAGGCTAGGAGTGGTATGGGTTTAGAGGGGGCAGAGCGTTAAGCCATGGGGTGGGGGAAAGGAGCTGTATCCGGGGCCGTAGGGTGCATACGCACCTCCATGCACATGCGCTCCTACTCCTGGGGCTCCTGGGTAACTGGTGGTAGAAAAATACCGGCGGCAGCAGGATGATGACTGGCTCCTCGCAGGCTCCGCTCCCATGCCGGGCATAAGGTAGGCACTGGATATTCCGTGACATGGGGCTGGGGGGGTCAGTCGGAATGGGGTGGCCAAGCGGAGGAGAAAAATAGAAATAATATAAAAAACAAATTGTGTTTTGCAAGGTATATCTTCTGTTACTGCTTTATTTTTCTCTGTAGCAAAGTGTTTCTTACAGGGTACAGCTTCTGTGAAATTATTACAGGTGGTGCTTTACAGGTTTTACAGTTTTATCTATCATTAGGATAAGCTTTCAGGGTTACTGGATTTGTTGCTGACTGATTGTTTCTGCTCTTACCTCCTTGTTTCTTTCGTCAGTGGTTCTTCTTTTTTGGCAGGGGAAGAGACCAGCCACACACTCCCATACCCAACCATCCCACAATACACTCCTTTTATAGGGTAGCACAGTCGTGACATTTCCTGTGGCAAAGCAGGAAGGGGCAGATCAGTGGGGTATCCACACGGTGACCTCATTTACAGGGACACTAGTAATTTAACTTGTTATTACAAGTTATACAAAAACACACAAAACACAAAATCAAACTATTGCTTTCATTTTCTTCCTTCTAATTACTCTGACTAGGTTATAAACCCAGCAACT
The DNA here is from genome assembly GCA_016271365.2 of Neoceratodus forsteri. NCBI lineage: Eukaryota > Metazoa > Chordata > Ceratodontiformes > Ceratodontidae > Neoceratodus > Neoceratodus forsteri. The sequence goes on from CM028131.1 coordinate 829,230,124, forward strand.
TATCTGGAATGGCTATTATTAACTGCAGGAACACTTTTCAGAAGGGCAGTTTTATAGGATTCAGGACACTGTCCGACATGCTGGACCATTGGAGATCTTAGGGCTCAGCTCCAGGCAGCATGGGCAGAGATTGCGCACCTGAAGTTTCATATTCAAGAGGAAATATATTATAAGAACCACCCACCATTTCCCCAACATCCAACAGAAGCACCTTGACCGCAGAGGGTAGTTGATCTGGGAAGTTGGCAGATGGTTAGAAGGGGCAAAGCAGGTGCCCCATCTCTCGGTGCTCTCCAACATATTACCTCCACAAACCATTTAAAAACTACAAACAGGTATCTGCCTCTATCTCTGAAATCAAACAAAGGGGCGGAGGACATTGTAGAGCAGGACACTGCAGCACAGGAGCTAGCACAACAAAACTCACCCAAAACAGGAACCAAAACAAAAAAGGCAAAAAGGAAATCAAAAAAACTTCTGATCATAGGAGACTCCATGATTTGGGAAGTTGATAACTATCTCCAGCCAGGGGTAATGGTCAGATGTCTCCCAGGCACATCAGCAGGGAGAGACACTGACTGCATTGCTAAAATTGTTCAGGAAGCAGGAGAAAACATTGACATCCTGGTACACATAGGGACTAATGATCTCGCCAGCTGGTCTGTTGTGGAGACCAAGGAACGCTTGACCAGGCTGGGTGACAAACTATCACCCATTTCATCTGGCATCTCCTGCTCTGAGATCCTGCCAGTCTGGGAGAGAGGGGCAGACAGACAGAATGTCAGAGAAGGGGAGATAGGGGAGCTAAACATGGCTCAAGGGCTGGTGCCAGGGAAAAGGATACAATTTTGTAGGGAACTGGCAACAGTTTTGGGAGTGAAAGTTCTTTAAATTTGATGGACTGCATCTGACTAAGGAGGGAGTCAGTGTATTGGGGCAGAAGTTTGACATCTTTTAAGAATATTTAAACTAGCAAATGAGGAGAGGGTGCAACACACCATTCGTCGAATGGGAAGAACACCCCTCCCCCCCTCAGCTAGTGGTCAAACAGGAGGTCAGCATGTTTGCAGTTCATTGCATCACCAGGTAAGGAAAAAGGTCCAGCTCCCCATACAACACATAGGAGAAACGCCACACCTCACCCTACAACTAACACACTGAAATCTGGCTAATGGAAAATCGTGCACAAATTCTCGCAGTTTGGGAAACAAGATCCCAGACCTGCAGGCAATAATGACAGAGGCTAAACTGGACATAGTAGCAATTAGCGAGACGTGGTTTACCAGTAACCACACTTGGGAGACTTCAATACCTGACTATGTACTTTTTAGAAGAGACCAAAGTGCAAAAGGGGGGGGATGGAGTGGCCCTGTATGTCAACGAAATATCAAAGCTACAGAAATTACACATAAGGAGCCAGAAGAACTGTGGGTCACTCTGGAAACAGGAAATGGGACAGTCATAAGAACTGGGGTTGTCTACAGGCCCCCAGACCAGGGGGAGGACATAGGCACATTACTGTTAGAAGATATACAAAACATGACAGCTAAAGGGGAGGTTCTGATAATGGGAAACCTCAACATGCCAGATACAGAATGGTCAATACCAGCAGGAACATCTGCCAAAATTAGACACATGGTGGATTCCCTGCAGGGGGAGGGCCTCAAACAACTGGTAAAACAACCCACAACAGACAGAGCTATCCTAGATCTAGTGTTGACTAACAGGCAAAGGATCACAGATCTCCAGGTAGAAGGTCACCTGGGGACCAGTGAAAATCATATGGTATGATTCAATTTGGCCACTACAACTAAATCATCCCATTCCAAGGCAAAAATATGGGACTTCAGAAGAGATGACTTTGATAAAATGGCCAACAGAGTTAAGCTAACCCTGGCAAAAAGAAATACAGATGAGGGGGTACAGGCAAAGTGGGCAAGCATTAAGGTTGCAATACTTGAAGCAACATCCCATTGTGTTAGAGAGAAAAGGAAGTGCAAAAGAAGAAGGAAACCACTTTGTTTCTCAAAAACAGTAGCAGAAAAGGTCAGAGCCAAAAGGCTGGCCTTCAGGAAATATAAGGGTACACACTGGGATGAAGATAGGGAAGCATACCAAACTTCCCTTAGGGAAGCAGGGAAGGCAGTAAGGCAGGCAAAGACCCAAACCAAGGAAACACTAGCACAAACAGTAAAAGAAGGTGACAAGACTTTCTATAGATACAATAGCGAAAGGTGAAAGTCCAGAGGGGGTATTGCTAAGATCAAAGGAGATAAGAGATCATGTGAGGAGGAGGACCATGTAAAATCATCTATCCTAAATATATATTTCTGCTCAGTATTTACTGAAGAGAAGGTAGGGCAGGGCCCACAGCTCAGCACCATGGACACAGGGGGAGGGAGATGAGCACTAGTACCTTCACAAAAGAAAGGGTCCTACAAGAGCTCGATAAGCTCAGGGTGGACAAGGCAATGGGACCTGATGGTATACATCCCAGGGTACTAAAGGAGCTAAGGGTGGAACTAGCAGAGCCAATATCAAAATTGTTTAGTGAGTCTCTGAGCACAAGAGAGGTCTCAGAAGACTGGAGAAGGGCTCATGTGATCCCACTCCACAAGAGTGGTAGCAGGGAGGAGGCAGGGAACTACAGACCAATCAGTGTTACCTCAGTAGTGGCCAAGATTTTGGAGGCATTCCTTAAGGAAAGGATAGTGCAACACCTGGAATCCATAGGAGCACAGGATCCAAGACAGCATGGGTTTACAAAAGGAAGGTCCTGTCAAACTAATCTCATAGATTTCTTTGACTGGATAACCAGAGTGGTGGACTAAGGGGGAGCAGTTGATGTTGCCTACCTTGATTTCAGCAAAGCTTTCAATACTGTTCCACATAGAAGATTGATTAATAAGCTAGGTAGGCTCAGGGTGGGTCAGAAGTTGGTCAACTGGGTGGCAATCTGGTTGTCGGGCAGAAAACCGAGAGTGGTGGTAAACAGTAAACAGTCAGAAGAGATGCAAGTCACAAGTGGGGTACCTCAGGAATCAGTCCTGGTGCCAGTCCTCTTAAATATCTTCATCAGTGACATTGCAGATGGACTGGAGGGTAAGGTTTGTCTGTTTGCAGATGACACCAAGATCTGCAACAGAGTTGATGATCCAGATGGGGTGGGCAGAATGAGAAGAGATCTGGCTAAACTAGCAAAATGGTCAGAAAAGTGACAACTGGGGTTTAATGCAAATAAGTGCAAGATCATGCACATAGGGAAGAGACATCCTGATGCCACCTATAGGCTAGGAGGGGAGTTGCTGGCAGTCACAAGGGAAGAAAGAGACTTGGGCATCATCATCACCGATAACCTGAAATCATCCAAGCAGACCACTAAAGCAATAGGTAAGACTAGGGGGATGTTACTGTGTTTTAGTAGCAGTATCACAAGTCAGAAGAGGGAGGTTATAATCTCTCTTTACAAGACACTGGTTAGGTCCCATCTGGAGTACTGTGTGCAGTACTGGAGGCCATACCTTCACAAGGACATTAACCACATTGAGGCAGTCCAGAGAAGGGCAACCAAAATGGTGCAGAGACTGCATCAAAAAACATATGACGACAGATTAACGGAGCTCAATATTTATACCCTAGAGCAAAGGAGGGAGAGAGGTGATATGATGGAAACATTCAAACACCTTAAGGGCATTAACAAGGTGAAAGAGTCTAACATGTTTCAATATAAGAAAAACAACAGGACACGAGGACACAGCATGAGATTAGAGGGAGGCCGATTAAGGGGTAATGTGAGGAAGTTCTTTTTCACAGAAAGGGTGGTGGATGCATGGCACGGCCTACCTCAGGAAGTGGTGGATATGAATACAGTGCAGAGCTTCAAACAGGCATGGGATAGGCATAAGGGAGCAATACAGATGAGTATGAATAGATAGGCCATTTACAGAGCAAAAGCCGATGGCACATTTGTAAGTTAAAAAAAGAAATGGTCAGACTGCATGGGCCTTGTGGTCCTTATCTGCCGTCAACTTCTATGTTTCTATGTCTCTATGTACTTTTCTTTTCATTTTACTGTCTGTTGCAGTGGTGTCTATCAGGAAAAGTTGTACTACAAAGTAACATTTCTTCAAAGAGAGAGGTATTCAAAAAAAGCAAGTTTATGTTTTTCAGAAATATTTAGAGAAAGGCAGTTTATAGATTTACTTGTAATTTTCTACAGAAAGGCACAGTAAGCTGCAACAGTTCATTTCAAGGTGTGTTCTGTGGGGTGGATTACACTGAACTGTTGCATCAATGTGGAACATTGTCTAAGAAAATGGAAAAAATCCTCTACTTCTACAGTAAGTGCCATGGGATCCTTAACTTTTACCTGTACAACCACCAGAATTGGGCAGAAAAAAAACTGGTGTAACATTTTATCTGAATGATGCCACCTCAACAGTGCAGAAGTACCTACCTCTGCACAATAGTATCTATACTAGCTACAGTAAAGTCTTTAAAAAAAAATTATTTACATTTTTTATTGCCTTGCCAGCCCCAGCTGCCTCTTCTAACTGGTCCCTCTGGCCTTGTCTCTTGGCTTCTCTGGAGCTTGCCTTCTCTCTATCATCCTCTGCCACAGGACTACAGGGGAATGCTTGGTTGTTAGTGTAGGACCAGCATGAGATTGGGCCTTCATCCTGAGGGTAGGAACATTTTCCACCTTGTTTTGCCCAGGGTCCACCTCATGTACAATGGGTGTGATGTGAAAGCTCTGACTCAACAGACCCCCCCCAAGGTCCTAAATTGTGCCCACTTCCATGTGTGGTCTCACTGCCCTGGCCCCCAGATGAACAGTGGGACACACTTGACGCTCTTCCCAAGGGAGGAGAGCTGTCCTAAGGATGTGCAATCCTCACTCCCCTGGCCAGACCCCGAGCAACCCATGTTTTTTCTCAAACCTGGATCTGTGGCATGGCAGGAGGTGAGACATCCAGTGCTTCAGCTCTCCAAGCCACTGGGACACAGGGTACAGTGCAGTCCTGATTATTCATATTGAAATTAGTTAGGATAATCAGGAGTTCACATAATTTTGACTGAAACATTAGGAATGAAAGTTTGGAGACCTATTACCAGTTCATTATATAAATATATTCAATAGAAGGGGGTTGTTGGATTTAGGCTGTACTGTATTAGCCAAAGTTTCTGGTCTAGAACAAGAATTCACAACCATCTGTCCTGCAAGGCTCAGATGTGAACATGTAATTCACTGAAAAAACTAACACTGGTACTGTTAGGTGAAGTACTGTACACAATCCTCTCTATCTCTGTCCCCCTAGCTCCCTCACACTTTCTCTTTATTTTTTCCCTCTGTGTATCTCTCTATATGCAGCCTCTTGTAAGCCCCCATTGTTTTCCCCTCTGTTGTGCCATACTTTTTAGCCAGTGATCTGAATCATTGTGTAATTCACCCCCCCCCCCCGACTCCAGGTATTCCATATATTTGGGGAACATGCCAAATTTCATGGCAGTTGTATACTGGACGAATAAGCTTTCTAACAGAGTTATTCTCTTCCTTATTGTAAGACCAAGAAGAAGATACTGGAACTGCAATAATTATGGGTGGCTGAAGGTGTAATTGCACATTATGTACCATGGTATAAGTTGGTAATTAGGAGACAACCTGAGGAGCTTCATGCATCATGAGGTAATATAATTAGATGTCAGTTGACTGAGAGTTGAATATTATTTTATTTATTTACTTATTTGAAATTACTCCAACCATAATAACCCATGAGATGAAGCATCTCATTTTCATTGGGACCCAGGGAGGACAGCAACAGTCATGTTATTATAGTCCACCAGGAATAATTACATAAAGGCTAAACTATGTAAGGTTAAACAATGAACTGTAAAGGTAAGTACATCCACAGTAATCAATGAAAACTAACAAAGTGGGGTCACAAAAAATACAGAGCATGAGCATTGTTGGGGATACTGGACCAAAGCAAATACAGGGGCTTCTAAGTTGGCTGGAAAAATTGGACATGAACACTTGCACTCTATAATCATTTCTCAACTGGAGAGGGAGTTTGTTCCAGGTGACTGGTGCTGCAAACATAAAGACCATTTTACCAAATTCACACTTCTTCCTGTGAATTGAGATGATAAGTGCTGCTGTTGAATGAAGGGAGTAGGCACTGCTTGACTGGTCACAGCTACTTGATGGACCTGACCAGTTAAGTTGGTAATACAGCAAACAATGATGACCATTCAAAGGACAGGATGAGCCTGCACAACTTGTTGTACAGTAAACACAGTCTAGAGGGCAGCAGAGTAGTTTTGTGGTATATGACTACTCTATTGTTGATGGAAGGGAACAGGAAGTGGAAGATCTACTGCTTTCTAATGTAATAGCCGAGACAACATTTAAACCTATAGAGAAAGTTGAGCTTGGACCCTACAGTTGTTAAGATGTGATTAATGTGCCTACTGCATGTAAGTGATACAGCAAACCAGAGTCCTAGATATCTGAATATGATGTCTTGCTCAATAGCACCACTACCTGATGATATGATTACAGGTGGATTTGCTGAACTAATTAGTAAGTTTCACATCCAAACACAATAGAACTAGTTTTGGTTGCATTACGTATCAGGCAATTGTTGCAAACCAGGAGGAGATGGTGTTGAAATCAGATTGGAATACTAAACTAACTTCACACATTGTTACTGTACTAACAGTATGGTATTATCTGCATCCTTATCTATATTATACATTCTGTTGTGATTTGCGAGGTTAGTAACAAAAACTGACAACAGCAGAGAGCAAAGGACTGAGTCTTGCAAAACCCCAAGATTTTAGACAGTAAGAACTAAACTGATGACTTGTATAAACACTTGCTGAGTTTGGTTACTCATGCAGTTTTGGAACCATTTAATGGCTGGTCAACTGAAATCTAGGGTCTTGAGCTTGAGCAAGAATATTGTAATAGCCACCAAGTTGAAAGCCTTGGAGAGTTCCACAAAGGTGATCCAGTGAGGAAACCATTATCCATGTCTATTTGAAGTTTTTTGCAGATTTTCAGTAATGCAGATATAGTGGAATGTCCCTTCCTGAAGCACAATTGCATGGGAGAGAACAAATAATGCAGGTTTAGATGTTCAGTCAGCTATGAGCTAACACATTTTTCAAGAAGCTTCAAGGACAAGGAAGGAATAAAAGAAGTATGCATTGATTCAGATCCTGTTTAGCAGAAACTCTTTCTTTCTGGAGTGGCACAATTCTGGCACATTTCCAGACAGTAGGCATCATACTAAAAGCAAGGAAAAACTTTAACAGCATGCTAACTCAGGCACAGAAATGAGTGACCAAAGGGGAGAAGCTGTGGGTCAAATGAGTCAGAACCAGTACTCTTGTCTGGGCTGAGATCGTTTGTTGATTTGAAGAACTTTGCTGTAATATGTCAGAAGTTAAAGTCTGGCAGAGCATGAGGGTCTGGCTCTGGACTGCTTGATGAGAGATCAACCATGCATGGTACCAAGGAGTTCTGGAGTTTGGCAGTGAAGCTGAGGTTAGTGAAGTGGGCATTAAAGGCATTCATGATGTCTGGAAGGGTTCTATATCATAACGGAGATTGCAGAACACCGATCGCTGTTAGGGGGAGTGTACATAGCCGAAAATTAATTTCAGTGATGCACACTCATGGTGAGGGCAAAGGCACCTGAGACCTAGGGATTTTTTTAATGTGGGAGCTGTTCTCGGACACCTCCCAGGGGGTTCGCTCCTCTCACCCCTACTAATGGATTCTCAACCCAGTGGAGTACATTTTGGGGTGAAAACTTAGAAAATGAAAAGCAGCCTGCCAGCAAAAAAAAAAACCCACACTGCACTGGACCCAAACCCTGCAACCTGCCCCTCCCAACCGATCACCCTCATCACCACCCTAGCGGACCAGCTCGGCAGCTGCTGCCACACTCCCTCCCACATATCGTCCCTCCCCTGCCTCCCCCACATGTGTGCACTCATGTGTATATGTGTGAACTTCCTGTTACTGTGTGTCACCCACCCTGGTATCCGGTCACCCCTCTGCCAGATAGCCCTGAACATAGATTCTGTAACTGAGTTGCCATTTTTGTAGGTGCTCAATTGCGCTCACCTTGTTCACAGGTTACTGTCAGGGAGAGAGATAACAAATTCTCAAGAGGGTTCCAGATTTAATCAATTTACTCTTGAAGATCCATTCCAAATAGGGTTTTGGCCCCTGGCCATAATTTTCTGCAATTATGTTTATTTTCCTCCCAGTAGTTGTGGTACTAGTCTACTTTTACTTCAGTTACTGCTGGTTTACTTAGTTTCCAATGTCTTTTCAAATACTATTTGTCATTAAGGGATCTGGTCATTCTTAATCTGGTCCAAGCATTAATCCTTTATAAGAAAACATCAGTAGTCTCTTTAGAGATCTAGGGATAATGGTATCCTTCACCATGTGTGGTCTGAATGGTACATGTTTGTTACAGACATTGAGAAAATTACTGGCAAAGAATTCCTAGGCATCAGATACTGTGGGGACAAGGTTGATATGGCCTCATTTCATGGTGGACAAGTCTTTGTCGAAGTCATCTAATACAAAATGCCTGTATGCGCAAACTGTGATAATTTTTTGAGGGGATTATTTACTATGAATTTTCATGACGCGAAAGGTGATGGAATGATCCCTGAAGTTGTCCGAAAGCACAACAGCAGTTAAGATTCTATCAGGGTGACTAACAAGAAGTCTATCTAGCAGACTGTGGCTGTTGGTGGCATGGTTAAGTCCCAAAAGTAGTGTGGTAATTTGAGAGAGGTTCCCAGAAGAACTGGGGCTGGGTTGCAAAGGCAAGGGGACTAATAACTATCAGAGGCATTCCTAACAATGTTGACATAGATGAGAGTGGTTCCTCATCAATTCAATTCAATTACAATTTTATTGTTGACAAATTAATACTGTCTTTAGAAAAATATCATAAACCAATCTCTTTCATCACATATTTAAAATATACAGCATTAAAATGCATAAACGTCTTCTATATTAATAAATACATACAAAAAAAAAATAAACAAAAAATATTATACTGATCAACACTATATTATCATATTGCACCATTCCTTAGTTTATTGGGGTATTACTTTCCTTATTTCTGAGTATGTAATTTCCTGAGATCTATCATTCTACTGAATCTTGAGATTTTATCCAGACATGTTCTATTATTTGTTTTCAACAGGTAATTGAACTGATACTTGGGTTCCATATTTAAACTTGTCAAAATGTTTCCTAAATATAATTTCCTCTGTTCACTGTACAATTGCAATAAGAGCAACAGATGGAATGGAGAATCGTCATCCCTCCTACAAGCACATAGCTTTGAATTAGCTACCCCAAATCTTGTTTGTAAGCTGTTACTTTCCACATATAAGGCTAACCAAGAACTTATTTTATAATTTTTTTGCCAGACCAATTTACTTTTGTCAAAAGATAGATTTGATTCTTGTCTTAATCTTTTCCTTAATCTCATTAAATGGCATGTAGTTGCTTTCTACTAGAACTTCCAATAAGCCATATGGTTTAATAATTTGTTCCAAAATACTAGTGCTTGGAAAGATGAAACCCTTCATTCCATATAACAACATTGCTTTGATACACATCCTTGGGAGACTTTTTTCTTTCATATTATATGCCATAATCCAGTAGGTTGCTGTCCTTTGATCAACATGGCACCTTATTGGGAGCAGTCCTAATTCTAAGCATGTCAAACAAGATGCAACTGCACTAGGCAGACCCAGTAACCATTTATAAAACCTGTTAACCACAGCCTCAATTCTATCTAATTTTCCCAACCCCCAAATTTCTGCCCCATAAAGGAGCTGTGGCCTTTAAAACTTTGAGCAAACCCCTAATCAAACTTCCTCCAAATTTAAAATTAAATCTTTCAAAGAGAGGTATCACAGAGTCTAACTTGCTGGATATTATATTTAGCTGGTCCTTCCAATTAAGATTATATGAGAAAGTTACTCTAAGGTAGCAAAATTTGTTTCTGTACTCGATTGTGTGGTTGTTGCATTTTAAAGAGCACATCTTACCAGATTTTATAAGATTTTTATTGAATATCATGTACTTTGTTTTCTCAAAATTTATCTCCAAATCTAATTTAGTATATTTGCTGTAGAACAGATTCAAACTCCTTTTTATATCCAAAAAACTTGTTGAAATCAAAATGACGTCATTGGCATAAGCCATATATGGGCACATCCTTGATCCCAACCTCAACATGTGCAGCCCTGGATCCTGCAATCTCTCTATCACCCTATTCAGAAACAAATTAAATAAAATTGGGGACATGACACAACCCTGCCTTAGGCCAATATTAGATGGGAATTTATTACTAAATTCTCCTTCAGCATTATATCTAACCGAAGTATAATTATCCTCATATAACTTTTTTATTATGAGTATAATTGATGGATCTAATCCATATTTATCTAAACCTTCCCATAATTTATCCCTTACTGCTCTATCGAATGTAGCTTTAAGATCTACAAAAACACAAAACAGTTTCTGGTATTTAATCTTTGTATACTTGTGAATTAGATGAGACAGAACAAAACACTGATCAATACTACAGTGTCCAGGCATGAATCCTGCTTGAGCTTCATCAAACACCTGCTCCCTATATAACCATTCCATTATTCTATTGAATATTATTTTAGTAAATATTTTTGCCTGTCATCCAATAAACTTGTTGGCTTATTGTTTTTTGGATCTTTTCTATCACCTTTCTTATAAATGGGAATTATTATAGTCTGTCTCCATGACTGAGGGATGTTACTCGTCTGAATTATATTATTAAATAGTCCTAATAGTACAGGAGTCCATGATGGAATATCATCCATTATGATGTCTGTCGGCACTCCATCTGGTCCCGGGGCTTTATGACATTTAACCTGCTTGATAACTTTAATGAATTCTACTTTTGATATTTTATTACTACATGCTATCCAATCCTTTTTTGTATCCAGATGTTCATGCTTTGTGGAATAAAACAATTACCTATAATATTCTTCCCATGCTAGGGGATCAATGTAATTTTCTATTCTCTCTGGGACCTCATCCCAAAAATTTAGGGCCATTTGCCAAAACTGCTTATTGTCTTTTTCTCTAATTACTTTTTCAAAATGGGCCCACAACTTGATCCTATACATTCTCCTCTTTTTTTCTAGTATTTTCTTATATTCTTTTCTTATTCAACCTAACTTTATTATTCCTGTTTGGACACTGATAAGTTAATTTGGCACAGTTTACTTCCTTCTTAGCTTTTTTACAATCTGAATCAAACCATCTGCTACCTTTCTTTTCTTTCCTAATGGACACCTTTAATATCACTGTAGATATATGTCTCATAATTTCTTCGATTTTTATAATGAATTTTTCTGGAGTAATATCATATTCAAGTGTTAATATTTCTTCTTTTGTTCCATGTCCAAATAACACCTGGATTGAGTTAAAATCATCTAAAAGGTCCCATTTAATCCCCCTACTAACCCTTATTACCCCCTCATCTCTCCTTATGTTTTTATTCATCTGATGCCAATGATTTAAGTTCATTTCCAAGGGTTCTAATTCCAACTCTGAAATTTATCAAGTACCTGATTAAGGCCAATGACAGCCAACACAAATCTATGATTGATGCCCCTCTACCACCTATATAGGTATATGTTCCTTGATCATCACCCCTTATACACCCATTAATCAATAGCATCTGTTTGATCTCAAGTTCCTTCACAAGTTTTCTACCCCATTCACAGCTCTTATTGTCCTTACTCACTCTATGAAGGAAAAGGCTATGGGGATCTAGGGCTGCACATGCGTCCACTAGATCATCGGGGAAATCAAGGGCGTGTCCAACTCTGGCATTAAAATCTCCCAAAAGAATAATTCTGCCATCTGAAATTGTAAGGCAAGATTCAATTAATTGAATTAATTTTCCCATATCTCCTTGCTCTACATAGCTCGAAGTTTTTTGGGGGAAATATACATTTGCAATTATAGTTCTTATTTTATTCATTACCATTTGAACTGGCAAGATGTGCTCTGAGTCAACTTTAATTTCAAAATATTGCACATTATCCATTATTTTACACCAGGTAATTAACCCTCCTAAAGGTCTACCATATTTCTTGGTGCTGAATGCAATCTTTTGAAACATTTGTAACCGTTTAATTTTAAATCTATCCTGCTCCAGGTTTCCTTCAAACAAATACTATTAAACTGTTCAATATAATCCATAAAAGTGGGATCTGCAAATTCTTCTTTTATTCCAGCAACATTCAAAGATAGTGTATTAAATCTGTTTCTGCCCCCTACCTCCTTGTTCCCTGTAGCTGACCCTAATATTTGTCATTCTTCCAGTTCCTGGAGAATTTGATATCTGTTTGCTGTCTCAATCATGTTAAATCATTGGTTATTCCTCTGACAATCACAGCCACTTTTTGTTTTTTCTTTTTCTCCATGTAAGAAGATTTCAGCCCTATCTAACATCCCTGACTTAGCTAAAATATATTCATAATCCAAATTATTTTGTACCCACATTGAAATCTGTCCATCATTTTCTTGCCTTTTCACCTTTTTGATTAATCTGTCTAGGTTATTATCTTTTGTTAAATTTTGCTGTATGTCCAGAACCTTTGGTCATAGATTGTATTTTGTCTCAGTCCTAAAGTTATTGAGACCAAATAGGGAAATCACAAAATCCTCTTTTGTGTCAGTTCTTTTCTGACTATAATATTCCAGGAAAATTGTTTAACTCCCACCACCTTATCTATTACAATTGCCAATTCTCTCATTTTTATTTTTTTGTTCTCAATAACCTTTATAACATAATGGTGATCTGAGACTATGAAAACCAACTCAGTATCCATTAGGGGTCAAAAATGCATATAAACTCAGAAATTTATTCTATCCACAGTATAATGAACTGTCAGGGAATGAACATGTGCTTGTACAACCATGCGGTCCTTCACTGACAATTCAGTGGACCACCGGTAGTAGAGGAGAGAGAAGGACTGCACCAGGGACCTGCTCAGGGGCAGGGTGGGGGCAGCAGGGTGGCGGCAGATGAACTGTCAGGGTGGGAGTGGTAAGGGTCCACTTGACACCAGGGAATACTGGGAATAGATGGGGATGAGTCAGTAGACTGTCTGCTGTTTTTTTGTGGATTAAGAAATCCAGGATAGGGAGCGGGGTTCGCTAGACACCAGGGAAATAAAATGTTTTGGGGGGCCATGATTGGTGGTTGGGAGGGCCTCTAGACACCAGGGAAGGATCAGAGTTTTTATTTCTTCTTTACTGGGACCCACAGACTGTGATCCCAGGGTGGCAGGGTGGGAACCACTAGACACCAGGGATCAGGGATTTTTTACTTGGGACCCACGATCAGTGATTGGAGGGTAACTAGACACCAGGAGGGTCCAAGGGAGGGATTAGAGGATTAATGAATTAAACTGCGGTTAAAAAAAGCATCAGAACTGACCACTGGCAGTGGTCCATTCTGAGGATTTTTTTCCTGCACTTTAATAAATTAACCCACAGTTTGCATCTTTATTCCACAATTTTATGGCAGAATTTCTGTGAAAATTGCAAAAATGATTTCCAAACTTTTGCAGAAGCGATATTCGCACTTTAGCAGAAATTCCACCAGTGAAATTTTTTTTTGCACACCCCTACCCATAACACCAACCTTGGAAGGGTTATAAATAAATATAAAGTTGATTTTTTTTTGTCTTATCCAAGACCAATATAATTATTTGCTTTTAGCAGTTAACCTGAAAATCAGGGACAAGATTTAACTCTGTGTCTGGAGAAGTAAAACACAACCTCCCACCTTTTTGGAAAGCTTCTATGCCACAAACACTTTCAAAAAATGGAAGGTTGCTGAATTCTTTAGTCAAGACATCAAATGCAATATTGTGAACCAATGGGTGGGTGGTAAGTCAAGTCAAAAGAATATTATCCTCCCCTGCACAAGGCCTTGGTTGGACAGTAAACTAAAGAAAACAAGCATTTGTCAATGCCGAATGTTGTCTCGCTGGCATTGATATTGGTAGTGCAGGAGTTAGAGATGCAAAATAGGAATGGCAGTGAAGTATGGAACTGATGCCAACCCCACCCCCACTCTGCAGAGACTGACAGGCACTGGGGCGTGCCTTTGGGGCATCAGTTATAACGCTCATGCCATTTTACCTCACCCTACCCTGTAGACACTGACAAGTGTTGTGGTATGTTTTGGGGCCTTTGGGCCTTATACTTACCCCATTCCTTAAGGGAATACACTGAGATGGGTGCAGTATTGGAGAATGGGCCTCACCCTACCTTGTAGAAACTGAAAAGTGTTGTGGTGTGCTTTGGGGTCTTTGGGCCTCATACTTACCCCATTCCATAAGGAAATATGCTGAGATGGGTGCAGAATAGGAGAATGGGGTGAACTTTAGGGCCAAACAGTCCAAGGCACACCTCGATGCCTGTCACTGGCTGCAGGGTGGGGGTGAGGGTGGAATGGTGTAAGCATTACAGCCAATGATCCCAAGTCACACCCCTGATGCCTGGCAGTCTCTACAGGGTGGGGTGTTACATTTGGAAACCCTAACATTGTGGGAGTTTGTTGGTATTTTCCCTTCAAATTTTCAACATAGGCTTTTTGTGACCGCACCTCATGAAGAGCGACATAATCAGTTTGTTAGCTGAAAGCTGGTTTTGTACAGCAGCTATGCCATTTGGTGACATGGGGATGAAAACACATTTTGGGCAGGATGTGGAAAATGGCAACTGTATTGTTCACGAGGAGGCATAAAAAAATGGCAACATTGAAAATCTGGAGTGAAAATATGAAAAAGTGGTGAAGTCATGAGCACGCATAGAAACTGTGCAGCACAGGTCCATAACCCAATTGTTTCTGGGATTTTTTAGCCACATTTTCAACATAGGCATTTTGGGACCTCCCCTCATGAACAGTGGCAGTGTGATTTTGTTAATCTTTCCCAAAAGTTGGTTTCCCACAGTGACCATGCCATAGTGTACCACAGGTGCCAAAATACATTTTGGGCAGGCTGTGAAAAATTACTGTCATACTGTTCATAAGGAGGTGTGAAAAAATGCCAGTGTTGAAAATCTGGCATGAAAATATTGCAAATTTGCAAAGTTACAAGGGTGCATGGAAACTGCGCAATGCACGCTTGTAACACAGTCATTTTATGGACTTTCGTCACCAAATTTTGAACATAGGCATTTTAGGACCTCTGCTCATGAACACTGTCACCATCATTTTCTCAAACTGTCCAGAAAACTGATTTCGCACAGCAATCGTGCTATTCTGTGCTTAATGTGTGAAAACACATTTCAGCCAGGATATATAAAATGACAGCTGTACGGTTCATAAGGAGGTGTGGAAAAATGCCAATTTTGAAAATCTGGAGTGAAAATATTACAAATTCACGAAGTTACAAGTGTGCATGGAAACAGAGCAACACACGTTTGTAAAACAGCCATTTATTTTGATTTTTTCACCAAATTTGCAACATATACTTTTTGAGAGCCCCCCTCATGAACAGTGGCACTGTCGTTTCGTTATTCAGTCCCGAAAGGTGATTCCAGTGACCACAAAATCACCTTTCAGGACAGAATAATGCCACGACAGTGACTGAATTCATGAGGAGGGGCCCCAATAATGCCATATTGAAAATTTGGTGCAAAAATTCCAAAAAATGCTCGAGATATGCACCAAAGTTGAAAAAGGCCTATTCATGCCACTATACAGCTTACTGACATTTCTTCAGTTCGCGGTTGGCTTTGAAGAGTGCAGATGTGTTCCCGGTCCACCAAAGATCATCACACCAGACTCTGGAGGTAAGTATGGGGTGAAGGGGGGTGTGGGGAGGCAGTGTGCGCAGAGGATGGATGCGGGTTGGGGCAGGGAGCTGGACAGACCGAGAGGGAACATTTTCTTCTTTTACAGGTTAAAAAAAAAAGTATCGTGGGACTTTTTGTTTTTTTTTACAGGGGCATTTGACATGCAGGGTTGGGCTCCCAGCATGCCACCTGAGTGTTTGGGGGGCTAGCTGACAGAGGATTGGGCATCTCTATCAGCAAATAACAAATGGGGGGGTGCTGACAGGGAGTGGGATCCCCGTCGGCACATAAACTGGGTCAGGGCATGCTGACAGGGGGATTGGGCACCACCAAAGTCAGCATTGTGGCAGGCAGTGCGCCGCCATGTTTAGGCTAATGTTTCACCAGGGAAGACACATTGGGAGGTGCTGCTGCATATGACAAGCTTTGCTCTCATTGCAGTGGACCTTTCCTTAGATGTGCTCACACATTATGTATTCCTGGTGTGGCGCCTGCCTGCTACCTTATTGAGGAATGAGGGATGCACCTACTGATGCATGCCCTACATTTGCCCAACAGTGACTGTGCCTCCAAATCTGCTTCTAGTGGAATATGTTGGCTGGCACGCAAGCATGAGCCAACATAAAAATGACTACTGTGGTAGCTGTTCACCACAGAAAGGTATTAAAGAAATAAGTGCACAAACATGTTTTACAAGGTACCAGACCAGAGCATAAAAACTCATTTAAAAGCTAGCAGCAGAATGCCATAATAAAGTAAGTCTCAACAAATACCATAGACTGACATTTCTCACTTGCTCTTTGTGCTTTTGTAAGGTATCTGCAGTGTGGTAAACTGATCCTTATATACTGATTACTTAAAAGGGAACACATTGCTACAGGGCTATGTAGCATATAAAACAAGTAGTGTTCAAAGTGCAAGCTGCATAAGTATAAATAATCCTTAACATCATCATGTAAAAAATATTAAACCAACACCTAGAATACACTTAGAAATCTTGATCACAATCCAATATAAATTTCATTGAAAGGGTACTTGCACAGACATCAGTATGGTTCCATGGCACTGGAGCAGTTGTAAGAAAATAAGGAAAAATAATGGCACATAGTAAATTTAGAAATGTTTACAATTAAAACATGTTCACATGAAGAATGGTGCTAACAGTGGTTATTTAGAATAGATTGGGCCAATGTCTAGCTCTTAGTTGAAATGCCAAAAAGATTCCTCCCTCAGGAGCATGTTGTCCAAATTACAACACCTCTGCCACAATTGTACTTTATCTATACTCACACAATGCATACAATGTTGTCACAAGTCACTACTAATGGATATATATGCCACGCCAAAGCATTTTCAAGATCCCCTCCCCCTGGCTGTATGCTTATGCTCACCTACTTTTACCTTTAATGTTCTGCAATGTGCACATAACATCTTTTTACACTGATGCACCTCATTTTGATGGCTTGAATTCTCTCTGTTTCTATCATGATAGTAGGGAGATGCTATTGACTGCACAGCATTGCAATAATGCTCCTGCCCAACCCCATTCTCAAGATTGTATGTTCCCCCATGGCACTATCTCTAATTGGATGGATTGTGATCATATTTATACTAAAAAAACACATGCTTCCAGTTCTTAATTAATATGACCTTGGTGAGACATTTAGCTTTGCTTTATTACTTACCAGACAGTCAGACACTCATCGTCAGAAGGGGCACATGTCTGCAACAATGACTGCAGGTTGGGGGAGGACATGATGGAAGGGGCTGACTGGGCTAGCCTGGAATATTGTATTGCCACTAGCCACCAAACAAGGTAAGGGGTCAAGGGGTGACTGAAAATCAAAAGATATAAAAGTGAAATGGGTGAGTTGGGCTAGGGTGGTTTGAGTTTGGAAAGCCCTACTGGCTCCTGGCAGAATGCAATGAACCTGTAATAAAATATCTTTATTACTGACAGTCTATGGGTCACTAGGGAAAGAGGGAGGTATGTGGGGGAGATGTTTCTGATATTTTTTTTAATTACAACATTGGCTAACTGCTGAATACCATGAATAGTGCCATTTATTTGGTTTTATTCCTGAATAACAAATACATTGTTATTTGTGGTATTCAGGAAATATCATTTGTTGCTTGAACACCCCTACTTCATTAATCAATCAATCAATCAATCAATCAATCACTTTATTTAACCAGGCATAAACACCATTGAGCAAGCTCATTTTCAAGGTGGTCCTGGGCATTAATACAATACAGTACACTTCATAAGATTACAATTACGGTGGACAATGGTGCAAAAAAAAAAAGAAAAAACATTGTGAAGGTGCCAGTCAATGTGGGCCTATACATACCCGGTCAACATAATTAATATGCAAAGGTACATAATGATAAGCTTTACTGAAATGAGAAGAGACAACAATCCCATATAGTCTCCGCTATGTAACAGGTCAGACCTAAATGATAAAAAATAAGGAGGCATTAAGGAATAGGGTAGAAATTGGGGTGAAAGAGTAGGCAGCCAAGAGGGAGGCCAGAATAGGTAAAAGGTAGAGAATAGGTAGGACCATCTTGGATTAAGGGAACTAGGCTTGTAAGTCCTAGGTTTCTGTTGTTAGGAATGTGGGGTGGATGAGATACTTAGGCGTAGGATTTGAGAGTGGCACCCAAGGCTTAGGGGTCATCGGCATCTGAAACAGTTGCATGATTGCTTCAGATAATCCATTAATAGAGCTTTGAATGTGAAAATGCTTGGAAGTGAGGATAATTTTAATGAGTCTTGCATAGTGTTCCAGAGTGATGGAAGTGAGAAGTTGATTGCTGCTGAGCTAAGGGTAGTTTTCACTCTAGGAATCTGGAAGCAGATTAAGGAGAAGCTTCTCAGGCCATAGGAACCTTTAGCCCGTTTGAAGATGTTCAAGGTGTATGCAGGGAGGTTATCAGATAATGCTCTAAAAAACCAGAGGAGAGCATTCCTTTTTCTTCTAGTTGAGAGTGAGGTCCATCCCAAAACCTGGTATAGATGACAGTGATGTGTACTACGGGGTAGATTTAAGATAAATCTTAAAGCCCGGTGGTAAAGAGTGTCCAGTTTGTTTAGCATCGTTGATGGGCAATGACTATAAAGGAAGTCAGCATAGTCCAGTGTAGGTAGGAATGTAGTTTGTACTAGTCTCATTCTGGCTTCTAACGAGAGTAGGTGCTTAATGCGATAGAATAAACCTAATCGCTGTCTTAGTTTTTCGAGGTTTCATTTAAGTGGCACAGAAAGTTGAGCTTGTTATCCAGCCAGAACCCTAGGTATTTAAAGGTATCAACTACTTCAAGGGTTTCATGTAAAAGTGTTCGGATCTGTGTGATATGTGGACATCCGGAAGTAGACTTTGGTGAGAGAATCATTGCTTTAGTCTTTTTGGCATTGAGGAGGAGCTTATGAGTGAGAAGGTTGTATTGGAGGGTGACAAAGTCTTTCTGTAAGTACTCATGGGCCAGATCCAAGGATGAATTTGTGGTATAGAGTACAATATCATCTGCGAATAAGTGCACATTTGCCGTGGCCAGCTGCGAGTCCAGATTATTGATGTATATTGCAAAGAGGTATGGGCCCAGGATGGAGCCTTGTGGGACTCCTCGTAACAAGGATTTTTGTGGGGATAGATCTCCCATGGCTTTGACTTGTTGTAACCTATTGGTTAGGTAGCTGGTGAACCATTTAATGGCAGAACTATCAAGTCCGATGTTACTCAGTGCAATAAGAATGATGGTATGATCCACAGTATCCAAGGCCTTACTTAGATCAAGGAAGAGGGCAAATACATGCTTCTTAGAGTCCAAGGCCATTTGCCAGTCTGTAGTTACTTTGGCAAGAGCCGATACTGTACTGTGTTTGGCTCTGAAGCCGGACTGAGTCGGGTTTAGCAACTTTTGTGAATCCAAATGTTCTCTAAGTTGGATGTTAAGATGAGCGATGGAGGGGAAGGAAAGTGTAAGCAGTCAGGAAATGGTGGTGGCCTTCTCCTCTGCCTCCTCCATGGGTGTAGCTGTTCAAAATAAAAGACATTCACACATATCTATGAAGCTCTTCTTCTAGTGTTGCTGCTGCCTCTTTCTCAGGCTAGACCATGGGTACAGCTGCCCATAAGAAAAGAAACTACAACTACACCACTGCATTCACACATTGCTGCTGCCTGTCATCTCCTCCTCCATTACCTCTGATGCCATTGATGCTGCTCAGCAGAACAGAAGAAAGATGTAACTTTACCACTGTGTTCATGACTTTAAAGTCCTCCTCCATTGTTCATTGCTGATGTGATGCACTCAGTTCATCACAGCATTCATCAAACATTGCAAGTGAATTCACTTTGCAAGGTTTTTGCAAAGTTTTTGGAGGAAGTTGGGTTTGGTGAGGAAAACTTCACAAAAATTCACTGAAGGGTGACGTTGCCAACTTCGCAAGAACTGTACATGTGAAGTTAAAATTTACTACATCTCTACTAAGCTGCCACTCATCTATACTGTACTGAAACATTCCAGAAGGCCTTTTTAGTCAGTTTATAAAACATTTATTTTTTTCTCCATTAAAGTGAATGTGAGATGCTGCAGCATGTAAAGATCTCTAATACTGTAAAGTGATTTCTGTACTGCAACCTCTGTGTGTCACACAATACCATATTAGAATAAGCAGTTATCTTATAATTTTTAAACAATCTCAATTCTTTGCCACTTTCGTATGTTCAAGACAACTGACGTGTAATAAGCACACACAAAGTCACTCTAACTGTAACTGTTTCAACTGCTGTGAGGAACAACAAGTTTCAGTTACTGGCAAGCCTTACTTTTTTTTTAAAAGGTGCTCTGAGTTTCCTTTGTCTCATTCCTAATGGATTAACTCCTGATGGCTCAAAATGTTTAATTCTTTGTTTCTACAGCTTTTATTCCTGATCTGCCCTTTCTCTGATAGCATCCTCTCCCCAGCCCTATCACTAACTTTCTCATGGACTTACAAGATAAACGACAAGTTACCAAAGATAAAAAAGGTGGCAACCAACCATGTTGCTCGTGTGTGAACCTGTGAGGGTGCCAGCTTTAACCCCTGGAGAGACTGGGGCTTTTTCTGCCATATTCTCCCAAGGGTGCTGGCATGCACTTACATGAATGGATGTACGTGGTGGCACACATGCATACATGAGATCTGGTGGCAGCCTCTTCCCATGCACTCACTACAATACCACCTGGACTCCATCAGGGGTAGTGGAGCAGTTGGAAGCAGCATCCCCCATCAAAAGGCAGAAGAGATGTCTCCGAGATGCTCAATCCTCTCCCCCTTTGCCAGCCCCCAACAGCTCAAAGCCATTCTCAAACATGGATTGTCAGTGTAGCAAGCGGTACTGTTACAAATGTGCTAATGGACTGGCTTGACTCAACATTTTCAACATCTCTCATACACATCTCCCATATTTGCAGACTCATCTGAATTAAACAAACCATATCTGATATCACAGATATCTAACACTAATGTCCTCCCTGACTCTCTCAGTGACTACTCCCCTGTTAGCTGCACCTGGTCAAATAAATTCATCAAACAACCACCAAAAACTATCACCAGCAGGGTCCTACCCAGTGGTCACCTTCCTCGACTCAAATCCCACCTCCTCCATCAAGACTGGTCCTCTATCTTCAATGCAACCAACGTAAACACTGCCCTTGACCACTTCATAAACATCTTCACTGTGGCCTATGACACGTATGCTCCTATTAAGAAACGCAAAGTCAAATCACGCAGTAACCCTTGGCTCACAGGTGACTTCCTCAGGATGCTAAAAACAAGAGACCACCTATGGGAGCGGGCCAGCAACTCTGGAAGGCAAAACGACATCCAAAACTACAAACGTGCCCACAATGACTGCACCAAAACCATTCGGCAAATGAAGTCCGCCTACTATAAGCATGCCCTCACAAACTCCTGGGACAATGGTCGGGAATTCTGGAAGAACATAAAGGAACTCACCGGGAATCCACCCAAACCCCCATCAATACTCAACATCAACGGAACCACAACCCTCAACCTAAAAACCATTGTGGATACCTTTAACAAAGCCTTTATCAACCTCAGCGCTGTCCTACCCCAGGACTACTTCAAAGATGGTGAAGCCCTCTGTCCGCAATGAACACTACTCCCTCCAGCTCCCCCCACTTCTACTTCAAAGCAGTCAAGGCTCACCAAGTATGCAAATATGTAACCAAAGCTCTTGGTAAATCAAGATTCAGTAATGACTCCCTCGATCTCAAAATCCTGTCTCTCACATTTGATGAAGTGCTTAGTCCTCTGACCAGAATTTTCAACCTCTCCCTCAGCCTTTGCCTGTTCCTGGACAGATGGAAATCTGCCACTGTCACCCCAATCCATAAAAGTGGTGACAAAACTGCCCACAATAACTACAGACCTATCTCCCTACTACCCCCATTCTCCGAGGCACTAGAATGCATCATCTCAGACCAGCTCGCAGAATACTTGGATACATTCAACATCCTGTGCAAGCAACAGCACGGGTTCCGCAAAGGTCACAGCACCTCCACAGCATTACTTGAATTCACCGGCACAATCCACAATGCATTTGACTCTGGTGAACTACTAGGCTCAATCTACATTGACTTAACTAAAGCCTTCGACACCGTCAATCATCGCCTCCTGCTTGTCCAGCTTCAGAACACTGGCCAGTCAACCAACTCCACTGGCTGGTTTAAGAGTTACCTTGAAGAACGGTCCCAAACAGTAAGAATCACTGATACACTCCCAGACCCTAGACCGGTCCGCTCGGGAGTCCCACAGGGCTCCATTCTGGGACCCCTCCTCTTCAGCCTGTTCTTAAACTCACTACCGGACAGCTGCCCAGAACAAGTAATTCTCTACACTGACGATGCTATGATCCTCACCTTGGACCCTGATCCAATCCAAATTACAAAATAAACTTCAACAGGCCTTTTCCTTCATCGAATCCTGGTTTCTAAATCATAAACTGCTTCTTAATCAGAAAAAAAAACAAGTCTATGGTCTTCTTCAGCCCCCACAACAAAAACAAACAACTCCATCTCTCCATTGCAACCAAACAAGGAGCTATCCTAGAGCAAACACAATCGTTCAAGTACCTCGGCATCACCCTTGATCCCCACCTCTCATATGCTGTCCATATCAGCAATGTTGCAAAGTTCCCAATGCGAGGTTAGGCATATTATTCCAGCACAGGAAACACCTAACCCCAGAAAAACTGGCAGTGGCTGTCCAAAGCTCCATCGTCAGCATCATAGACTATGATCTTATCATATATGGGTCTGCAACTACCTCTGCTCTCAAACATATCGCAACCTCCCTGAATAAGGCCTGTCGTCTCATCACTGGCTCACATCGCCGTACCCACACTTGTGACCTTTATTCCCAATCTGGATGGCTTCAACTGGACAAACGCATAAAATACCAAACCTGCATCACGGCCAAGAAAATTATAATGTGTCTGGCCCCACCTGGTGTCTGTGCCCACCTTAAGCCTAGACATAGGAACATCACTACAAGGAGATCCAATTCCCATCTACTACTTATCCCACGATGTCGCACGACCCAAGGACAAAGATCATTCGCCTATCGGGCATCCAACTGGCTCAACTCTCTTGGCAGTGACATAGCGACCACTCCAACACTCGGCCTCTTCAAGTCCCAGCTGCACCTCTCACTGCTTGCATCCTGCGACTGCCCATCTTAACATTTCCACCGTTCTAGCTGCAAATGCCCAAGCACCCAGCACTTACAATCAGTCTTTGCACCCCTAGCACCTTACCTGTCATATTCCCTCGACAAGGCCCACTGGCTGCACTGTCTTCCACCCTTGCCCACTTCCCCCCTTATCTCCACTCCTGCCCCCGCCCCAACCACCTCCCGTACTCCCCCTTACCCCTGCACCTCCTTCCCCCCCTCGATCTCCTAACCCTCATTTCTCCCACCACCCACCACTCCTTCCCTTGTCTTGCTCATAGATCATGTCTTTGTACTAGTTATTACATGTCTGTAAGTCAATGACTACATGTTTGTAACTAAAAATGATGACTGTTGCACATGCTGACGTGGAACCTTTGTAAAATCCTAGCTTAAAATAAATAAATAAATAAATATGATTTTCACATCTATTAGAGTATGCACTTAAAACTTAGAATATTAAGCAATTCCCAGCTGCCACTAGTTATTCCCTCCTTTAAGAAATACAGCTCCTGAATCTATGTGCTGATTGTTTTAGTTAGTGATATATTATCCAGACCCAGACCTTTTATCATTGGACAAATTATTTACAAAATGTTTTTATACTTCAGTCCATCAAATTGTTAAATCTAGGTAGAAGCTGGAGCCTGCTGTAAAGAAGATGTACTTCAATTGGGCTACCCCAGTTACACAAATCTGGAAACATATCATCATAGCCTAGGACACCTGGAGTGGAGGCAGGCAATGAATTTTACAGGCCCATGTATTTGGCTATCTACTAGTACTAGTCAGGGATCTGCAGGTAAAAATGGAACAAACCTCAAGGTGGGGGGTTGTTGAAAAGGGATAACCGGTGCTTAGGGAAATGCATTGATTTTATAGTTCTGCATCACATGGGAAGACTTCAAAAAGAACAATGCTACCCTCATTCCATATGATAACCACTTGGCCATATCCACATGACCAGGTCCATGACTGGAAGGTCCTAGTTTCTCCAATGTCCTCTGCTGCCCCAGCCAAATACAGTGCTTACCTACACTCTCTGTGTTGCTCCATGTGGTCACATGCAGGAATGAACCCCAACCTAAAGACAGAAAATAGCGATTGGTCCATTTCCTGATTTGGCTAGTTTCTGATAAACATCAGCTCTGCATAAGATTATAGTGTCCTTTTCTGCAGAAATAAACACATTTTCTTTCAATAAAATGCATTCTATTTTCAAATAATATAGACAGTGTAGTATAATTGGCAGACCACTACAAAGTCAGTTGTACATTTTTCTGAAAAGAATTGCAGTTCAGCCTTAATTTGACATAATGCCTGCCACCATCCAAAGGCTGAATGTTCAAATCCCCTATTACTTTGCATAGTTATAGGATAATCCCTTTTTTATTCATCCAGAGGTTTAGGGGTGTTTGCATGAACAGTCAACACTGTGCATCACAAAAACTGCAGACTGTTCAGCCAGTAGCAACAACAAAGGACACTTTTGTACATAATTCCTCTCCATTCTGCTTCAAAGAATCTCATAAGGTATTGTCCATTAATGCTTTCATAGTCCTCAAATACATGTTACTGTCTTTATCAAGAAACCATTCTGTATCCAGCTCAGCACAACTTTCTTAATACTGAGGAATACTAAACATAAACAACTTACCTATATAGGCTGACATGGAGTTGCTGAATTCTCTAACGTGCATTAGTGTTATAACCCTCTGCCACTAGAGGTTGCATGTTTGAATATCTGTTCTAGTGACTGTGTCAAAATATAAACCCTTGACACTGCAGTAAATGTCTGGATCTCAATAATCCAGGCGAGAGGCTAACCATTGTTCTGGGTTTCTCTCTAGGAGACAGCGGCACAGTTGGAACAGAAGGCTTGGTATTTAGTTCACTCAGTGGCAGCATGCCAGAGAAGCAGTTTGCAAGAATATCAATGTGTGTGCAAGGCTGGGTCCTGGTTGTGGGATGTCATAAGGGTAAGGTAAGGTTTCCTAGCCAACATCCTTAATTCATTAGTTCATTAGTCACTGGTTTGTGTGACCATAAAAGAGGGAAGGACATTAAGCAGTTAAAAGCCATTTTTATGTTTGCTTGTGCACATGTGCAAGAAACATTATGTGGCAGCTTAGGAGAGAAGTGGGTTGTGGAGGTGCGGTACTGTGGCAACCAACAGCGGCACTGCATTTTGGGGCTTGGCACTGGTGGACCAATGCAGGCACACTGTACTGATGACATTGGGTTCCAAAAGTACCACCAAGTTGAAACAATTTCGCTGCTGCAATCAGGGTCTACCTCATCATTGCAGCATCAGCCATTCTGCTGCAATGAGGGAGTGACACATCATTGCAGAGCATTACCTTGCCTGGCATAACATTCCCCTAAACATGGTGGTGGCTTATGCTGCCGCCTCATAGCCCCATGAAAGCTGACTGACTGGGGTGCTCAATCCCCCTGTCACCATGCCCCTGACCCAGTTCATTTGCCAATGGGGAGCCCACTCCCCGTCAGCATAATGTAACCCTTCCCCCATTTGTTGTGTGCCGAGGGGGTGCCCAATCCCCCCTCAGCATCATGCCCCCCCCAAACAGTCATTGTTTGCTGACAGGGGGCCCAGTCCCCATTGGCTTAAGTCCCCCAGACCCCCCAAAAAAGCAGGTGGCACACTGGGAGCACACCCCAGTGTGCTGAAAACAAGCCTGAAAAAAAGAAAACCTTCCTGAGACGTATATTTTTTTCTCCCTGAAAGAAAGGAAATTGTGCCATGCCGGTCTGGTCCCCTTCCCCAAACAGCACCAACCCACTGCGCACCCTACCTCCCCACACACCTCCTTCACCCCATACTTATCTCCGGAGCCTCGTGAAATGATCTTCGGGGGAGTGGGAACATGTCTGCACTCTTCAAAGTCAACCACGAACTGAAGAAATACTGGTAAGCTGTATAATGGTGTAAATAGGGTTTTTTCAACTGTGGTGCATATCTCAGGCATTTTTGGGAATTTTGGCACCAAATTTTCAACATGGGGTTATTGGGACCCCTCCTCATGAATTCAGCCACTGTCGTAGTGTTATTCCATCCCAAAAGGTGATTTCACGGTCACTGCAGAGAATCACCTTTCAAGACAGATTAACAAAATGACAGTGCCATAGAAACAACATAGAAACATAGATTTTGATGGCAGATAAGGACCGCTTGGCCCACCCAGTCTGCCCATTTCCCTACCTAATGGACAAGCTGCAGATCCTAGTTAACCAGCAACCTACTTCTTCCTACCCCCAACCCCTAGAATTGCCTTATGACTGTCCAATGCATGCATGAATTCCACCACTGTTTTTGACTCCACAACCTCCTCCGGAAGGCCGTTCCATGCACCCACAACCCTCTCTGTGAAAAAAATACTTCCTTAAATTACCTCTGAGCTGCCCCCTTCTATCTTCAAATTGTGCCCCCTTGTTCTTGCACACCTCTTTTTTTGAAAGATGCTACCCTCTTGGACTTTGTTGATTCCCTTGAGATACTTGAAAGTTTCTATCATGTCCCCCCTCTCCTTCCTTTCCTCGAGGCTATACATGTTCAGCTCCTTAAGTCTCTCTTCATATGTCTTCCGGTGCAGACCCTGCACCATTTTAGTTGCCCTCCTCTGAACAGCCTCCATCCTGTCTATGTCCTTGCGGAGATTGGGTCTCTAGAACTGCATGCAGTACTCCAGATGGGGTCTCACCAACTGTCTGTACATAGGGATAATAACTTCCTGTTTTCTACTGGTGATGCCTCTCCCTATGAATCCCTGTATTCCCCCAGCCCTCCTTGCTGCCCTCTCACATTGCCTGCCCACCTTTAGGTCATCTGATATGACTACCCCCAGGTCCCTTTCCATTTTGTTGTTGTTAGTATCTCACCCCCATTGTGTACTCTTCCCCTGGGTTTTTGTTTCCCAGGTGCATTACCTTGCACTTCTTAGCATTGAATCTAAGCTGCCATACATTTGACCATTCCTTTAACCTTGCCAAGTCCCTTCTCATCCTTTCCACCCCACCTTGTGCATCAACTCTGTTGCAGATCTTTGTGTCATCTGCAAAGAGACATACTTTTCCTTCCAGTCCCTCTGCAATGTCACTTATAAAGACATTGAAGAGGACCGGTCCTAATACTGAACCCTGCGGTACCCCACTAGTAACCCCCTTTCTTCAGAGTGGACTCCATTTACTATTACTTTCTGTGTCCTATTCTCCAGCCAATTCTTTACCCAGGCTGTCATCTTGGGACCCACTCCCAGGCTGGCTAACTTGTATATTAATCTTTTGTGTGGGACTGTGTCAAATGCCTTGCTAAAGTCTAGGTAGACCATGTCCACAGCCCCTCCCTGATCTACTACTTTGGTCACCCAGTCAAAGAAATCTATCAGATTTGTCTGGCATGACCTTCCCACTGTGAATCCATGCTGCCTTGGGTCCTGAGCCCCTCTGGCCTCTAGATACTCAACAATTCTTTCCTTCAGAAGTGATTCCATCATTTTCCCTACCACTGAGGTTAAACTAACAGGTCTGTAGTTTTCTACTTCTGCCTTGCTCCCACTTTTGTGAAGGGGAATCACATCTGCCCTTCTCCAGTCCTCGGGTACCACCCCATCCTCCCATGATTTGTTAAAGAGGGTAGTCAGTGGTGTCACTAGTTCTACCCTTAGTTCTTTTAGAATTCTGGGATGAATCCCATCAGGCCCCATTGCTTTGTCCACCTTCAGTTTTAAGAGTTCTTTCAGAACCCTTTCTTCTGTAAATGGGCTGGTATCAACTTCTGTATCCAGAGTGTTTCTACTGTTTGTTTTAGATACCTCCCCACTTCCTTTGTAAATACTGAGCAAAAATATTTGTTTAGTACCTCTGCCTTTTCACAGTCACCCTCTGCCCTCATCCTCCGCCTCTTTATTAAGCCTCACTAGCCTCCCTTGGTCTTCCTTCGCTCCCTGATGTACCTATAAAGGTTTTATCCCCTTCTTAACTGAGTTGGCATCTTTTCTCGGTTTGGGCCTTTGCTGTTCTGACTGCCTTCCCAGCTTCCTTTGCTTTAACTGATACAGTTCTCTGTCCTGCTCCTTCTTTGATTCCTTGTACTTCCTGAATGCTTTCTTTTCTCTTGAACCTTCACTGCCACTTCCTTTGAGAACCATAGTGGTTTCTTACATCGTTTCGTTTTGTTAATTTGCTTCACACAAAGGCTTGTTACCTCTGCGATGGCAGTTTTTATTATTCCCCATTGTTCTTCCACCCCTCTTTCCTGCCCATTTGCTAGTGCATTCCTTAGGCACTCACCCATTTTGGCAAAGTCAGCCCTCCTAAAGTTCAGTACTTTTGCCTTTGTATGGCTTGACTCTGTTGCTGTGTTTATTGTGAACCATACTGCTCGATGGTCGCCAGTTCCCAGATGGCTACCCACTTCTACATCTGTGATCCTCTCTTCATCTCCATTTGAGAGAACCAGGTCTAAGATTGCTCCCTCTCGAGTGGGCTCCAGTACTAGTTGTCTAAGGCATGCCCCTTGTAGGGCATCTAGAATAATCCCACTCTTTGAAGTGGCTGCTGCCAGTGTTCATGAGGTGGGCTCTCAAAAAGCCTATGTTGCAAATTTGGTGAAAAAATCAAAAAAAATTACTGTTCTACTAGTGTGCATTGCACAGTTTCTACACACACTTGTAACTTCACAAATTTGTAATATTTTAACTCCAGATTTTCAACATTGGCATTTTTCCACACCTCCTTATGAACAGTACAGCTGTCATTTTTCACGTCCTGACCAAATGTGTTTTCGCACTTCTGATGCAGAATAGCACGGTCGCTGTGGGAAATCAGTGTTCTGGACACATTAAGAAAATCACAGTGACACTGTTCATGAGCAGAGGTCCTAAAATGCCTATGTTTAAAATTTGGTGATGAACATCCATAAAATGACTGTGTTATAAGCGTGCATTGTACAGTTTCCATGCTTGCTCATAAGTTCACGAATTTGTAATATTTTAACTCCAGATTTTCAACATTGGCATTTTTCCACACCTCCTTATGAACAGTACAGCTATCATTTTTCACATCCTGCCCAAATGTGTTTTTGCACTTCCGGCGCATAATAGAATGGTCGCTGTGGGAAATCAGTGTTCAGGACACATTAAGAAAATTACTGTGACACTGTTCATGAGCAGAGGTCCTAAAATGACTATGTTGAAAATTTTGTGACAAAAGTCCATAAAATGTCTGTGTTACGCGCATGCGTTGCACAGTTTCCATGTATGCTCAGAAGTGCAAGCATTTTTGATATTCCCACTACAGATTTTCAACATTGCCATCTCTTCACACCTCCCTATGGATGGTATAGCTGTCATTCTTCACATCCTGCCTGATCAGTGTTTTCATACATCTGACGCAGAATGGCATGTTCCCTGTTGGAACTCAAAGTCCAGGACACATTAACAAAATCACACTGCCACTCTTCATGAGAAGAGGTCCCAAATGCTGTCATGAGGTGTGGTCACAAAAAGGCCATGTTGAAAATTGGTAGTGCAAATACCAACAGGCGCTCAGGGCATTAGGGTTTCTAATCATAATGTCCCACCCTGTACAGACTGACAGGTATCAGGGTGTGCCTTTGGATTGCCAACTGTAATGCTCATGCCATCCCACCCCCAACCCCCCAGCCAGTGACAGGCATAGAGATGTACCTTGGACTCTTTGGCCTCAGAGTTCACCCCATGCTCCTATACTGCACCCATTTCAGCATATGTCCTTATGGAATGGGGTGACTGTAAAGCCGAACACCCCAAGGCACACCTCAACATGTGTCAGTGTCTGCAGGATAGGGGAGGTGACATGGCAGGAACGTCATGGGCAATGATCCAAACACATACCCCAATGCCTGTCTGTCTCTGCAGGATGGAGGTGGGGTTGACGTGAAGTTCAATACTTCACTGCCATTCCTATTCTGCATCTGTCTAACTCTTGCATTTCCAGTGCTAATACCAGCAAGCAAACATTCGGCATTGACAAATGCTTGTTATATTACAGCTTTCATACTGCAGATTTCATTTGAAGTGCGTCGAAGAATGCAATAGTTACTTTACTGCAACAACTCTTTGTCTCTTTCTCTCTCTTTCCTGTGCAGTACAGTATCTTGAAAAGAAATGGAGTCTCTGCCGTAGAAGACAAGTTGCAAATCTACAGTAATCAACCTTTAGTTAATAACCACTTTTACTCTTGAGCTATGCTGATACTGGACAACATTAACATTTAACTATGTATACTTACTTCTACTGCACAGCTCAGAGACCCAGTTCTGATCCAATGTGGATCACTCCACCTTCTGGAAGCTTTGTCAAAAAAACATAACTGAATCCCCAGCAATCTCCCCCTTTACCATGGGTAGCAGTCCCTTTGACATGGGTCAAAAAAATTCCATCCCTCAGTTGTGAATGACTGTGTATGATTCTGGGCCATCAACTCATAATGTTTGTAATCCTTTGGCACTCTCCAAGAAGTCTGTAACACTATTGGTGTCTTCCCTCCTAGACAGGACTCAAACACACATATCTCTGTGGCATAGCTTCTCAACTTTGGGAGCTCAGACTAATTGAAGAGACACTCTGGCAGCATGAGGATTTACCCTGTGAGAATAGCATTCTCCTCCAATTCTCACTAGTCTACATGGTAACTCTGGAATTGGGTATTTATCCCATTACTGAACTCTTACTCAGGATCTGGGCTGGCCTGAATGGTGTAACTGGTCTTAAGGATTTACTTTGTTGGAACCATGTAGTCCACCTCAACACTGGCACTCCCTGGAGCTGGACAATCACCTCTCCCTGCACAGCATGAAAGATGCAAACTGATGCTGCACAAAAATCCCACAACCAACACTGGTCAAAATCAGAGCAGTTGGCTTGAAAGTTACTAAACAAAAGTGGTGCAAAAATTGTGCAGCTAATTCAATACAAGAATTGTGAAGCTGATTGCACTAAAACTCTGCAGCTAATGCAGTGCTAAAATTGCATAATTAATGTGACACATGAATCACCCAACTGTCAAGGCACAAAAGTTGCACAACTTATGTGACTCAAGAATTGAGAAATGGATGCAGCACAAAAGTGCTGTTTCTTCTGACACGTAAACCTACCACAACCAGCACAATATAAAAATTGTGCAGCCCCACCATACAAAAAACTACAACTGATGCCACATGAAAATTGCATAATGTTGTGTGAAAACTGTAAAATAAAATCCATTCAACACTTGTGCAACTGATGTGGTGCGAATATTGCACAACTGATGCCATGCAAAAATTGCACAACTGATTCAAAAAGAAAAGGATATCAGCACTGTTATGCATTTCTACTTCTACCCTGCCTTAAAATTTTGCTTAGCTCTAATTACAGAGTAATGTTATAGAACTCATTATGCTTTCCCCAAAACTCTTAAGCAAGTACTTTTCAGCTCATTGTTCAACAATTGGTAACCAATTGGGAACTCAACCGATTTGTTTGTTCAGGAGGATGGGGTGTTAAAAGATTTTGTAATGCATAATACAAAATTCAAAAGGAAGCTGCACTGGATATGTCTGGTGTTCTCTAGAGTGTGGTCAATGACCACCATTCACAGCTCACAAGGAAAGGTGCACAGGCACAGTGACTCATCTATATGGTATGAAGTGTACTCCTTACTAATGGTCTGTAAAGCAGAAGTAGAACTAGATAACCTCTAGCTCCACAAATACTGCACTTGTACATTTGTTCAAGAGGATGGGGTGTGCAACTGTGGCAAAAGATTTTGCAATACACAATATCAAATGCAAAAGCAAGCTGTGTTAGATATGTCTGGTGCACTCTAGAGTGTGATTAAAGACCACCATTCACAGCACACAAGGAAAGGTACAAAGACACAATGACTCATCTGCTTAATAATATAAATTTATTAAAAAAAACAACAATAGTAAAATAACAAGCTGGTTGTCACCTCCTGTTGAAGCAAATTGCCCAAGGAAACATTTGGGCTGGTTACTGCACTGTTCCCCTTGTTGCAATATTTGACCAGTTTGTTTTGCCTTTTTTGAAAATAAATTTATATGGAGACCATGTGATGCAGATCACCAGCTAACAGCTCCTCCACATCGCTCCAGACACCCAATCTAATTTAAAATCCTTTTACAGTGGTTAACATCTCAAAAATCTGCTTCTTAGCAAAGCTACTGACACAATTAAGCACCAGCTGCAAATAGAAACAACTCTCATTGTCTATGGCTGTCGAGATGAGGACAGCACCACCAAAACATACCCCTCCGGTAACTCTGGAGAAGGACCCGAAGAAGCCACAGGGCCATAGCTCAACAGAAGCAGCAGCCTCAACACCCACTCCAGCAGAGTAAGAGCCATTCATGCCACAATGATTCCTGGCAGAGTTTGTGCCCTTCAGAGATGACCTTCACAATATTACCTCTGAAATCAAATCACTCACCCAGGCAATGGAAGAAGTGTCACAGAGGGCCTCAGACAATATGGCTAGGCTATGGTTCCTTGAGAAGAGGGCTGAAAGATCAGATCTAGAGCTCATGGCCATAAGGCAGAAAATGTCTCACCTGGAATTGAAAGTAGAAGACCTAGAGGGCCACAATAGATGGAACAACATGTTCCTCATACGGCTTCCTGAGGGAGAAGAAAGTCAGGACACTATTCTTTTCACACAAAAGATGCTAGAAAAAATTGATGGCCCCTCTCCATTTGGGCCTAAATATATAATTGAAAGGGCACACCGGGCTATGCTTCCTAAACCATCAGCGGGGACTCCACCGCATCCTCTGATCTCCAGATTTCTGAACTTTTTAGGATGACAGCACGTTCTGCTTAAAATTAAAGAACTGCAGGAGGTGAGACCGGAAGGGAACAAAATCAGGATAGCTCAGGACTTACCGGCCACTGTGCACCAATGAAGAGATGCTTTTCATCCTTTAGTTTCTAAAATCAAAGCAGCTGGGATTAAGTTCAAGATGACATATCCAGCCAACCTTTAAGTTTTAGTAGCTTGGAGCTGGTCATCTTATGAGGATCCCCAAACTGCAGCAGCTGGGCTGAAGGTCACCCTTCCAATCTCTTCTGTGCCCCCTGAATAGCAAATGGAGAATGAGGGGAATTGGCTTATGTGAAGGAAAAGACAGAATGCCATTCTTGATTAACAGTAACAACTAAGATTCCTGCTTTTTGTTGTAAGTGGGCAGCAGGTACCTCTTTGTTTGAACTATTCTTGGACTTGTCAAGGCTTTGTTGTTATTAATACCCATTATAGGAGACAACAAGGAATAGTAGCAGAGGGGAGAAGACTGTGTCCAATCAACCGTTCCCCTGATTTAATACTATTGGACTAATTTTCCTTGCCAAGAGCCTGAAAATTCAGATTGAAGATCCCTCCCTACATGATTGTGCATGCAGTTGAGTGGCTCCTTCTGTTCATTTGCTTTCAGATGTTATTCCAACTTTGAACTGCTGGAGGGAACAAACACCACAATTTTTGCCTCGGCTTGCTTGCATGACACACCTGATGAGTAACTTACAAATTGCTTCTTGTATGTTTTGGAGTTCTGGCTGCATGATTGGGCATTACAAAGTAAAGACAACTTTTTGCATTTTGGCTTGGACATTCCCTTATTTTGTGTGGTAGTCATACCCCGTATGCACGTTTTTACTTTTTTCACATTTTGTTAAGAATTGTAATTCAGGCTATAGAGGTGCAGCTGACTTCCTAAAGGCTGAAAAGGGCTTGGAACTGCTCTGGGGGGGGCAGTTTTCATTAAATTGGAACACTACAAAGCTCAGAACAATGACTCAATTTGGTTTCTGAAAGGGCAGTGTCCTGGTAACGCCCCTAGAGGAGCATAACATTATTATTTCTGATGTTTTGAAGGTTAACCCTACTTTAAACCTATTACTTTTGAAGGACCTGGTGCGACTTTTCCATTTTACATGGGACAATTCTGCTTTATAATTAATTACTTTGTTCAGGAGAAAGACCCCCAGTATCTTTACTTTGATCTCAGAACAGATAATAGCTGGGATCCTTAGAATTAGGATGAATTCCTCACTTAGTAGAGACAGTGTGATGTTCACCTTATAATCTGTTAGGGTTTACATGTCCTATATTTCATTATGTTGTTCGAGCTTGTCAGCTGCACAGGCTGTGGCTCCTTGTTTATTTTCAGAGATGCTGGCTAGGGGTGGAAGGGGGTCTTGCCAATTATGTGGAAAATACATTTATACAACTGTAAAATGTCTAGTACATTGCTGAAAATTAGGTAGTGCATAGCTAACATTTGTAGCTGTGTTCTTCTTTTCTTTTTTTTTTTTGTTATAAACAGGGAAAGGGAGTGAGTAGAAAAACTAGATTGTTTACAATACACTGTTTAACCTGTTTTATCATCAGTAACATTCTATTATCTGTCTACGGTTAGACGGAGATCAGATGGAGTGGCTGGAGGGAGGGGGAGACAAACTGTGGTGTGATGCAGAGCACAGTTCCAAACAAAAAGATAGGGTGGGTTGGTTGGGAAGTACCTAGTAGTCTGGGGGTCCAATCTGGGGATTTTAGATTTCAAGGGCTGGATAAATGTTGTAGATATACTAGTAGAGGGGGTTCCAGGTTTAGGGTTGTGGGAGGGGGGTGGGGGCCAGGGATGGTAACACAGAGATGACACAGAGAGAGGTACAAAAGATGTCTAAGCACATTACTGAGTCAAAGGGTGTAACTACTTGTATTGTGTTTGTATGGGTAGGGACTTAAAGCTAGTTACATGGAATGTCAAAGGGGGCTAGTCAAAAGGTAAACAATATAAAATATTAAAACATTTATGCCTTCTGAAGGCTGATATCATGTTTATACAGGAGTCACACTTGCTTAATTCAGAAGCGGTCAAATTAAGGAAGCAGCAGGTAGGGCAATGCTTTTCTGCAGAAGGCAATACACAAAGCTGTGGTGTTATGATTTTAATTGGCAGATCAGTTCCATTTTCCCTAATACAAACCATCAACGACCCTCAAGGTAGGTTCCTTTTGGTCAAAAGAAAACTTCACACTACTGATATCCTGCTGGGTAGTATGTACAGTCCAACCATTGACTCTCCTGTTTTTTTATGCACTTACTTAATGCCCTGGTTCCCTTCCTGTCTATCCTGATCATTATGGGGGGGACCTAAATGTAACTTTTGACCCAAATGTAGACCGTTCAGGAGGCTCTCATCAAGGTCTTTCTCCAGCACAAAGAGCACTCTGGGAATTGATTGACCAAATGGGCTCATGTGATATCTGGCATGTCCTCCACCCCTCTGATAAAGAATATACATTTACTTCCCAAGTGCATGGGTCTTCTTCTCGAATTGACTGTCTGCTTATTTCACAAATACTTATTCCTGTGGTGTTGGATTCTTCTATTCATCCAGGCCCACCCTCGGACCACTCCCTGGTCTCCTGTTTGATATCATTCACCTTTCTCCCTAAAACAGGAGGACGCTGGAAAATTAATAATCAACTCTTAAAAGATCCAGGAATAGTTAAATACATTTCAGACCAAATTATACACTTCATCTCTATTAACGCTAACTCTATTGGTAAACCAAATGTGGAATGGTGTGCATTAAGGGCTTACTTAAGAGGAATATTGATAGGTTTGGCCTCCACATGGAGGAGAAAACAAGAAGGTCAACTTCTATCTTTCTTTTTCCAAATCCGGGACATAGAGAGCAAGCTGACTTCTCAATCCAATGAGCAATATAGGTAAGACATTATAAAACAGAAAGATTCATATTTAGAACTTCTGAGAGAGAAAGCAGAATTTGCAATCCTGAAAGCCAAAGATTCATACACAGACCAAGGGGAGAAAGCAGGTCGTCTGCTTGAACTGCAGCTCAAACAACAAGAATCCTTGAGGTTAGTAGCAACTATCCACTCCCTAGATAATGACACACTAAAAACCTCTCCAGATAACATTGTTGCCAAATTTAGGAATTACTAGCAACAATTATATGGCCCATTGAATAACCACCCCTCATGGCAATGCCTAGATGCTTATTCAGTGGAGTCCAACCTGCCCTCTCTTACAAAACCACAGCAGCTTTCCCTGATATCAGCATTCTCATCCGCTGAATTGGCCAAAGTAATAAAAGACCTTCCTACAGAAATAACTCCTGGACCAGATGGGTTCTCACCTAACTTCTATAAAGTCTTTGCAGAAGAATTAATCCCAGTGCTCCTTCCACTTTATTAGCATATTCTTTTGGTGCGGCATCAGATGCATCTTTGTTTGAAGCTTAGATTGTGCTCCTGCCCAAACCTGATAAATGCCCAACTTCAGTGACAAGTTACAGGTCTATATCACTCCTTAAACAAGGTATTAAAATACTGGCTAAACTTTTGGCTAACTGGATTAGTAAAGTACTCCCTGATCTCATAGGACCGGAACAGGTGGACTTTATGAACGGAAGGTCATCCTTAGATCACCTATGTACTCTGTCCCATATTTTCTTGGTGTCCAGGGATGACAAGTTTCCAGTGGCTCTGGTCTCCCTGGATGCCGAGAAGGCCTTTGATAGGGTCAACTGGAACTATTTATGACATACTTTAAATGCATTTGGTTTCCCTTATAGAATTCCAGAAGTGAATAGGTGCCATTTATCGAGTCCCAACTGCCCAAGTGACAAGCAATGGGATAACCTCTGAACTTTTTTCCCTACAATTGGGTACAAGGCAAGGGTGCCCCCTGTCACCACTTCTGTTTAATTTATACTTAGCACCTCTTATTCGCAGGCTGACAGATTCTCAGGAGGTTCAATGCATACCTATCCAAGGGCAGGTAGTCAAAATTTTGGCCTATGTGGATGACCTTCTCCTACAATTATCACATCCAGTCAAATCTGTTCCACCTATGCTGGGAATTGTTAATGATTTCAGTGCAGTGTCTAATCATAAGCTAAACACTGAGAAGACAATAGTATTTCCTCTTAACCATAAAGTCTTAAAACATACCATCTCTGATTTGGGGCTCTTATGGAAATTGAATTGCTTGACATGTCTTGGAATTGAACTCACCAGGAGTTCCAGCCAGCTTCTGAAACTAAACTTAGATTCCTTAATTCACTTGATTATTCAGGATTTGAAATGATGGCTCCTTCTCCCTATATCCCTATGGGGTAAAATAAGTTTAATTAAGATGAATGTCTTTCCTCATCTCTTTTATCCACTTAATCTCCTAAACCTTTGGCTTACCCTGGCATGGTTTAAAAAAAAATCCATAGCCTCATTACAGAGTTTGTTTGGGTCAATAAAAAACCCTGGGTAGCATTTCATAAACTAATTGCCCCAAAGTTAAAGGAGCCGTTATGCTTGACAAATATTGGCCTTTGTTATTGGGCTAGTCATGCCAATAAATATCTCAGATGGGTATCTGCAGAGTACCCACAATCTCCTGTTCCCTTCCTGCCAGTCTGGCTCAAAATAGAATTAGTTTTAATAAAAGCACAGGGTATTTCCCCTTCTGCACTTTTGTATGCGAAGCCTCATCTCCCTCCCTCCTCTATTGAAGGCCTCACCCATAGCAGTATTTATCAGAGTTCACTCCCATCTTTGCTCTTTTCTAAATATAATCACATTCAAGATCCACCCCAAACCCTGAGGGGTAATCCTAATGTGAGAATAGAGGGTAAATCCCTTTCATCAGACTGGCTCCCGTAACTAGGAAGCTGCCCTCTTCTGTATTTTGTTAAGGAAGATGGGACTTGGCTTTCTTCACCGGAGATACTGAGCAAGGCCAATATCCCAAAGTCCAGTAACTTCAAAGTGTTTCAACTGTGACATCTCCTAATCAAGACCTTTGGAACTGTGCCACCACGGCCTTCAAACCTTGCCTTTCAGACAGAGCTAGGGCCCCTAGAGGGTTTCCCGAAAGCTGTCTCCAAAACATATAGTAACTTATGTAATTAGATTTGCCCATATTGTTTTGGCCCAACAGCTTACTGGTCCTCCCTTTTCCCAGACAAGATTATTAACCAGCCCCTTTTATGGCAATCTTGTCATAAGTTTGTCACGCAAGATAGGCTTCAGCTCGTGCAGTTTCAAATTTTACATAATCTTTATTATTCCCCACAAAAAATGGACTAGCTTGGATATGTAGTTTTCCCTGTCTGTACTCAGTGCAAACAAGATGAGGGCAATTTGCTTCACATTTTCTGGTCCTGCCCTAAGGTTGCCTCCTAGTGGGCACTTATTAAGCAATGGACTGATCCCCTTTCTAGGTCTGGCTGACTTATTCTCGGCTGAAGTCTGCCTGCTAGGAGATTTGTCAACCATTCCAGTATTGAAACACAAATATCATATAACCTTGATTTCAATGTCAGTAAAAAAGATAGCCCTGAGGCACTGGAAAGACAGTATAGAAATTATGTACACCGAATGGCTTCAAGAGCTCCTGGCAAATCTCAGAACAGAAAGGGTTATACCTGTAGCTAGTCTACATAACAGACTTAAGAAGTTAAGCAAGATATGGGGATGCTTACTATCCCATTATTCTTTACAACCTGTTGGTAGTGATACCTCTATCTCAACTTAAGGTTTATAGAAATGTACTCTGTGTTGGGTAGCTGGGGTGGGGAGTATGGGAGGAAGAAGAGAGGAGGGGGGGGGAGGATAGACCCTATATCTTCATAATGTGTTATGTTGTCTAATTCATGTACAAAATAGATCTATTCTCTGTATTGTATCAGTCCTAACTCTCACCCCAGCCCATGTCTAAACAAGCTAAGGAGGTGCAGTATAGGAGACTGGTGTAAGAGTTAGGAATGATGACCCCAACTCACACCCCGATGCCTGTTGGTGGGGATGGGGTGGGTGTGGGGTGCAAGGGGGGTGGGGGCCTTAACATAGAATTTCTTTGCTTTTGTCATTGTGGAACAACCCTAACTGATGCATTAAAAAGAGTTTTTTTGCCATGAATTTCCTTTCCTTTTGAGAATGTGCACTACATATAGTGAAGTAACAGCAACACAAACGCATGCGAAAATGCTAACGCACATAGTGACGCAAATGTAAATGATAACGCAAACAGTAATAGAAATGCAAGTACAAACATTAATGAAAACAGAAACGCAAATGCAAGCATGTACAGAAATGCAAACCGTCATGCGCATGGTCACTGTAATGCAATTGGAAATGCAGACACTTATGGTAACAGCAACGATGATGCCAAACGAAACACAAACAGAAACGCAAATGGAAGTGCATATGCAAATGCAAATGGAAATGCACACGGTGACACAAATGAAATGCAAACAAAATGGTAATGAAAACGCAATGTTAATAGTAATGCAATGCAAGCCAATGAAAACGCAGTTGTTAACGTAATACAGTGGCGTAGACAGCACAATAACGTTAAAAGGTAATGGAAAAGCAAGTGGAAATGCTGTTACAGTAATGAAAACACACAGCCTTTTTTTCCCCAAAAGCTGCATAGAGAAACACAGTAAATACAAAGAATGTATGCATAATAATGGGCCTCGGAGCAGAAAATGAACACTTGGAATACTAAATTGCTTATATCTCAGGAACCGTAAGACACAGACAAAAAATTTTAATTTCATATAATTTATGACCTTCCTGGCTAGTTTTGCAGTTAACCCCCTACTCGGGGCTAAGCATTTTTTCAACGAAAAGTCCATATCTTGAAGTGTTTCCGAGATACAGGCCCCGAAAGGCACGACGGGCACCATAATGTTATCCTATGGGAAAAATTGTCAGATTCCGAGTACCATAAATTTGTAGCCCTGTAATATTTTGTCACCAAACCACCAAAAGGCACATCTGTGGGATCTTGGCTGTCTCCCCTCCAAATTTCAGCCCAAAAGATCAAACCTTTCTTTTGCAGCAGGGTGGCAAAGATTTCCTATTATTTTGGGCATAGTGTCGAAAAGCAGTGTCGCAAATGACAACACTTTTGCAAATTAAATCATGAAAGTGTCACAAGTGCAACACTACTTTGTGACACTACAGTTTACAAACATTTTAAAAACATATTTCTGGGGTGTTTAACCCCCCAAAAAAGACATGTTTAGCAACCTCAGGGCTCAACTAGGTGAACACAAAAAGAATTGTGTCCCTAGAGGGTCCCAATTTTAAATGCCAAGCATTTCTGTGACCAGCAGCTGAAAGCAAAATGGTGGATTTGCAACACTTCAATGGGTCATTTGTGACACTAAAAAAAAGCATTTGTGACACTGTCAAACTTTTTGTTAACTTTTCCCATTGACTATAAAGGGAAACTTGTTTTTTGAATAACTTTTGAACCATTTAATATTTTTTCATGAAATCTTTTAAAGGCACACTGGAGACCCTGGCCGCATGTTCCCTGAAGTTCTTGGACTGGTCGCACAAGCCGTGTGACCTATAGGCATGAGTAAAGAATGCGCAAAAAAGTGTAAATATGATATTCTATTGTGCTTTATAGCTCCGCAACTGTATATTCAACCATTGCAAAACTTGGAAGATCCAGAGATCTATGGTATCGCTCTGTGCTTGCCAAATCTCAGGCAAATTCATCATACGGTGGCAAAGTTATTAAGCTGCTAAATTTCACACTTTAATCTTAAATGGGGTACTCAACCCTAACTATACCGTGACACTATAATATATATATATATATATATATATATATACCTTTGCCTCTTACTGAATAAGAATGTTATCTCTTGCTCTTTTGAGTGAGAGGAACGCAAAGTGAAGCTGAGTGGTTCTGCCAGTCCAAAACAGCACAAAATAATGTTGTTATCCTGTAAGAGACAAAGGTCATTATATGTATTAATATATTACGAAGTGGTGTAACTGCCTCCCAACAAATTAGTCAGACAACATAATTTTCAGTATAGTCATTTAATTTATTTATCTTTGGTTTTGCACTCTCCACCCACCTCCCCCACTGATTACAGGACATAGTTGTACATACCAACAGTGAACAATATATACTGACGCCATATATAGAGCAGGTATGGTGATGGGGAATGAAGTGTAGATGGATAAGATTGCATGCTCACTAAAGAAATAAAATTGCAAGGTAAATTCACATTTAAAAACATTTTCATTAACATAGAGATACATTCATATGTAGCTGAGTGTATCATTCAGCTCAGTGGGTGGATTGGGTTAACAGCGTGAAAACTTAAATTTCACATAATATATTAAAGTTGCTAAAAGTTTACTTCTACCTAAAGGAATTGGTGCACAGCTCATAATAAATGACCTTACATGCTGTGTGACAGTGCATTAAATACTGACTAACTGGATAAAAACAGTGTCTGTGTGAAGCTCATGAAAAAGATATTCTGCAAAATAGGTTTTTATCTACTGAGCTCTACATTGCATATTTATCAACAGTTTCTCTGTTATGAGGAAAACAACTGGAACATGCATTTAAGTGATGCAAGTAGCTACTACAGCTCATGAAATTATTTGACAATGCAAAGGGAAATCAAGTCTCTTTTTTTAGGGCAGCATATCACGATGACAGAAAGTGGCATGAGGCCATGAAATGTCAGCTAGCTGTGGTGGTGGTTCAAATGAATTTCCTGTTTTTGAAATAATAATGAGCCTCCAAGCCTTTGTTTGTATTGAACTGATCACCATCTCAAGGGAAGGTCAGCTCAAATTATAACAAATAAATATCTCCTTTTCAAGGAGGTGGTCATACTGAAACACACTATTGCTTACATGGATCCAGTACAAAATCATGTAAAAAGCGTTGCCAGAGTTGTACTTCAATTTGCATAGCATTGGAACAGAACTGCATATTTCTTCCAGTTGAACTGCAAACACATTTGCTCAGGGTTGCTCTTCACTTGGTTAAGTGTTGAAAAATAACACACTGTGAGTCAGCAATGCATTTGCAACTAAAAAAAAAAACAATATAGAACCAGTTCAGTAGACTGACAGTTTAATGCAAATTGTACTGTACCACAGGGGATCAAGTGCATATTTATTCGATCATCAGCCATTAGGCTATTACAAATTACAAAGACATACAAATACAGACAGCATGTAATAGATACATAAATACAGACATACATAAATAAAGATTATAGAACATCAATACATAATATACAATAACATAGAGACATACAATTTGTTAGTAGAAAAAGGCCCCTTTGCTTTATCCAGTCTGCCCAGATGTTCCTTGTCAGATCTGTCTCTGCATACTCTATCCCTCTTGGACGACCCTCTCACCTCCCTGCCTCTTTTCTAACCCCTAAGTCTATCCCATGCATGCATGAATACCCCCACTGTTTTAGTCTCCACCACTTCCACTGGTAGTCAGCTTCAGGCATCTACCACCCTTTCAGTGAAGAAGTATTTCCTCACATTGATCTTGAATGCCCCCCGGCCCCAGCTTCATGGCATGCCCTTGGTCATGGTGCTCTTTCTGTGGTGAAAGAAACAGAAACATAGACTCTGTCAGCATAAAGACCGCTTAGCCTATCCAGTCTGCCCATTTCTCTACCTATTGGATAAGCTGCAGATCTTTGTTTTAACAACAGCCTACTTCCACCTAACTCCCACAAGAATTGCCATATGTCTGTCCCAATCATTCTTAAAAGGGACAGGAAATTTGAGCTAATTGGCAACTGCTTATAAAGTTCTTATTCTCAGAAACAATATATTTTCTCTTAAAGTATTCAAATTTAACTGTACCTGAATAAAAAGTGATAGGTAAAACTGTAGTTTGCATTGTTGTGTTTTCATGGGCAGCATTCTGTCACAGTTCACTTCATGGAATCACTTATGTGGAGTTTTTACTATGTCACGATTTGTATACTGAATGCTAATTATGTGCCCCTGACCTATGAGACCCTGTTTAGAGTTCTGTGCACAAACTATTACATAGCTAAAACTCCAAATTATTGGTTCCATGAAGAAAACTATAATAGAATGCTGCCCATAAAAACAAGACAATGCAAAATATAGCTTTTTATATCATTTTTATTCAGGTACAGTTAAATATGGATCATGTAGGTGAATGCATATTATTTCTGAGAATAAGAATTTTATAAACAGCTGCCAGTTAGAAATGATTTCCTGTCCTCTTTAAATTGCCCCACTGTTTTGACCCCATGACCTTCTTAGGAAGCCTGTTCCATGCGTCCACCACCCTCTCCATGAAAAAATACTTCCTCACCTTGCCCCTGAACCATCCACCCTATGTCTTCAAATTGTGCCCCCTTGTTCTTGCACATCTCTTTTTCTGAAAGATGATTTTCTTTTGGACTTTGATTCCCTTGTACTTGAAAGTTTCTATCATGTCCCTTCTCTCCCTCTTCTCCTCAACGGTATGCATATTAACCTCCTTTAGTTTCTTTTCATATGGCTTCTGGTGCAGACCCCGCACCATTTTAGTTGCCTTCCTCTGGATTGCCTCCATCCTGTCTATGTCATTGTGGAGATGGGGTCTCCAGAACTGCATGCAGTACTCCAGATAGGGTCTCACCAAGTGTCTGTACAGAAGGATAACAACTCCCTGTTTTCTACTGGTGATGCTTCTCCCTATGCATCCCAGTATCCCTCCAGCCCTCCTTACTGCCTTCTCATATTGCTTGCCTACCTTTAGATCATCTGATATGACTACCCCAGATCCCTTTCCATTTTTGTTGTTGTTAATACCCCATCCCCCCCCCATTGTGTACTCTTCCCTTGGGTTTTTGTTTCCCAGGCACACGAGCAGGCACAAAAATGGTGGGATGTGTGGTAAACTGGCTACAGAGAAGGCAGCAGAGAGTGGTGGTGGGTGGGCAACTCTCATCCCCAAGGACAGTGACAAGCAAGGTTCTGCAGGGCTCAGCGTTGGGACCAGTGTTATTTGGGATATATATTGCAGACATTTCTATGGACATCAAGAGAAAGATCAGTCTGTTTGCTGATAATATCAAGATGGGAGCAGTGGTAGATGATGTGGGGGGTGGCAGAGTTTGCAGGAGGATCTGACTAAGCTGCATA
Organism: Neoceratodus forsteri; assembly: GCA_016271365.2. Classification (NCBI taxonomy): domain Eukaryota; kingdom Metazoa; phylum Chordata; order Ceratodontiformes; family Ceratodontidae; genus Neoceratodus; species Neoceratodus forsteri. Next base: position 829,274,822 of record CM028131.1, read on the forward strand.
CCTGGTCAGACACCTGGCAACTGGGGTTCAATGCCAAGAAATGTGAGGTGCTGGATTTTGGGGCAAAGAATCCAAGGAAAAACTATTAACTTGGGGGAGTGCAGCTAGCTAAGACTGAGGAGGAGAAAGATATGTGGGTGCTCATTATGGGATAATTGTACAACTTAGCACAGTGTAGGAAGGCAGCAGCAAGGGCCAACAAAATGCTGGGTTGTATTGCAAGTGGTATAACCTCAAGGGGGGGGTGATACTGCCATTGTATAGATCACTGGTTAGACCTCAACTGTTGTACTGTGTGCAGTACTGGTGCCTGTATCTGAAGAGTGACATTAATTACTGGAGGGGGTGCAGTGCAGAGCAACAAAGATGATCCAGGGTCTGGGGGACTTACCATATGAAAGTAGGCTGAGAGAGCTGAATGAGTACTCGCTGGTGGAGAGAAGGGATGGGGAGATATGATCAAGACTGTCAAGTACATGAAAGGAATAAACAAGAATGGTATGGAAGGACTATTCAAAGTAAGGGTAGGGAGGGACACTCAAGGCCATGATATGAGATTAGAAGGAGGAAGGTTCACAAGGGAAATGAGTAGGCACTTTTTTATGGAGAGTGTGGTGACAGAGTGGATCGTGTTATCAACAGAGGTGGTAGCCTGTAGAACAGTGGGCAGCTTCAAGAGGGGCTGGAACAGGGCAAAAAGGAGGATTAGGGGAAGGGGGACAGGAAGAAGGGGTAGCTGCAGAATAGGGCTGTTAGCTGCAAAATTGAGCAGACTCAATAGACCAAAATGCCTTTTCTGCTGGCAGTTTTCATGTTTACATGTTTGTAGGTGCATTACTTTGTACTTCTTTGCATTGAATCTAAACTGCCATACTGTTGACAATTCCTCCAGCCTTGCCAAGTTCCATCTCATCCTTTCTACCCCCCAATGTATCAACCCTGTTGCAGATCTTCGTGTGTCTGCAAATAGGCACATTTTTCCTTCCAGTCCCTCTGCAATGTCACTTATAAAGACAAAGAGGATGGATCCCAGAACTGAACCCTGTGGTACCCCACTAGTAACCCCCTTTCTTCATAGTGGACTCCATTTACTGTTACTCTCTGTGTCCTGTTATCCAGACAGTTGTTTTACCCAGATTACCACCCTGGGACACGCTCCCAGGTTGACTAGTTTGTTTATTAATCTTTTGTGGGTGACTGTGTCAAATGCCTTGCTAAAGTATAGGTAGGCCACGTCCACAGCTCCTCCCTGGTCCACTACTTTGGTCACCCAGTCAAATAAATTTATTAGATTCATCTGACATGACCCTTCCCCTATGAATCCATGCTGTCTTGGGTCCTGTGCCTCGCTGGCCTCTAGGTACTCAACAATTCTTTCTTTCAGAAATGATTCTATCATTTTCCCTACCACTAAGGTCAAACTAACAGGTCTGTAGTTTCCTGACTCAGCCTTGCTCCTACTATTGTGAAGGAGAATCACACTGTCTCCCTCCAGTCCTCAGGTACCACACCATCCTCCCATGATTTGTTTAAAAGGGTAGTCAGTGGTGCTACTAGTTCTCCCCTTAGTTCTTTTAGAATTCTTGGGTGAATACTGTCATGCCCCATTGCTTTGCCCACCTTAAGTTTTAGGAGATCTTTCAGAACCCTTTCTTCCATGAATGGACTGGTATAAACCGCCCCTGTCCAGTGTGCTTCTATTATTTGGTTTTGGTAGCTCCCCCCTCCTCTAGTTTTTTGAATAATGAGCAGAAGTATTTGTTCAGTATCTCCGCTTTGTCACTGCCACCCTCTGCCCACCCCCTCCCCTTTATTAAGCCTCACTATCCCTCCTCTGATCTTTCTTCACTCCCTAATGTACCTATAAAAGGTTTTGTCTTCCCTCTTAACTGAGTTGGCTATCTTTTCCTCGGTTTGGGGCATTTGTTATTCTGACTGCCATCCCTGCTTCCTTATACTTTAACTGGAATAGTTCTCTGTCCTGCTTCTTCTGTGTTTCCTTAAACTTCCTGAATGCTATGTTTTTCTCCCTAACCTTCTCCACTATTTCTTTTGATAACCATAGTGTTTTTTTCCTTTATTTTGTTTTGTTTATTTGCTTCACACAAAAAGGCTTGTTGCCTCTATGGTGGCAGCTTTGATTTTTCTCCATTGTTTCTCCACCCCACCTTTGTGTGACTTGACTCTACGGCTGTGTTTATCATGAATCACACTCTTCGGTGGTCCCTTGTTCCCAGATGGCTCTCCACTTTTAAATCCGACATCCTCTCTCCATCCCCGTTTGAGAGTACCAGGTCAAAGATTGCTCCCTACAGAGTGGATTCCAACCCTATCTGTCTGAGGCATGCCCCCTGTAGGGCATCAAGAACTACACTGCTCTTGGAAGTGGCTGTAGCAAACGTGCTCCAGTAACCATCTGGCATATTCAGGTCCCCCATCACAACTGTGCCCACTTTCCTGACATTCTAAGGATGCCTTCTATCATTTCCTTGTCCATTTCCTCGCCTGAGATGGGGGTCTGTATACAACCCCCATATGGACTTTGTTGCCATTTCCCATCTCCTGGGTGACTCACAGTGCCTCTTCTCCTCCCTGTTACCATTTAGTTCAATTGCTTTGATCCCTTCCCTTATGTAGAGAGCTACTCATCTTTCTCTTTTACTCTTCTAGATTGTGTACCCTGGAATGTTGACATCCTAGTCACGGTTCTCTGTGTAACATGTTTCTGTGACTGCCACTATATCCATGTGTCCCACTTAAATCAAGGCCATTAGTTCAGGGAGCTTGTTACCCAGACTATGTGCACTGGTACTCATCACCCTCCATTTTCTTATAGCCTTAACCCTTTTAGCCCCATCCCTGTCCTTACTGTCTTTCCTTTTACTCCATTGACTTCTGTCCTGGTCCCTATCAACTTCTCTACCTTAGTGTTTACCTCACTAACTACCCTGCTTTGTGGGGGGATTTGGATTTCCATGTCTCATTTCAGTGTCTCCCCCTTGGCTAGTATAAATGATTCCCAATGAAGCATTTAAACCTACCACCTAGGATTCTGGTTCCCCTCCCAGACAGATGAAGACTATCGCACCAATATAGGCCTGCATCCCTCCAGATGAACCCCCAGTCTCCAATGAAGCCAAAACCATGATCTCCGCACTAGTTTTTCAACCATTCATTGAATTTCATGGTGCAAGTATCCTAGCCTCACCCATTCCATAGACAGGCAGCACCTCCAAGAAGGTTACTGTGCATGCTAATTGTCTAAGGCCCTTTCCCAACTCTACAAACTCCTCCTGCACTGCTCTGATCCCATTCCTAGCCAGGTCATTTGTCCCTAGGTGGACAATGATGTCCAGCTCCCTCTCTCATGCCACTGCTACCATGATCCTGAGGATTTGCATCCTGTCCCTCCCAGCCTTGGTGCCAGGCAGGCACCTTACCCCCCCATGTTCTACCATCCTACTGATTAAGTCTCCCACCAGGAGTTGTTTCCTTCTGCTGTGGGATCTTGCGCCACTCTCCTGTGGATCTCCTTTGTGGAGGTTCCCAGCATCCTCCTTGGTCTCCACTGCAGATGCCTCTACAGAGGAACCACGCTCTGCCAGAATGGAATATGAATTGTGGAGAGGTACGACTGGAGGGATGAGCCTCTGATTTACCACTCTCAGCCTCCCTGAGCCCACTGTGGTCAATCTGCTCCTCTTTCTTGGCAACCTCTGAGGCAGCAGCAGTGGCACTGGTAGTCCCTGGGTGGGGGGTGAGGTTTCACGAACTCTCACCAGGTTGGTCTGGAGATGGGCCACCTCCTCCCTCAGACCAGAAAGGTGCCTGCAAATAGGGCAGCACTGCAGCCTCCAGAACATCTCCCAAAAGACTGTCACCAAACAGCCAGTGCATTGCACCACTTCCCACATGTCTCTCTCCCTTCCTGTTTAGTACTTTTATCTTTTTTGTTGATATGTGTGAGCATGTGCGTGCGTCTACCCCCTATGTAGCATGCTGGGCTGTTAAGGTTATAACAGATGTATGATCTTTGCCCTTTGGGCAAGTGATGTCACAAACTCTGGTATAATGGAAATGATGTGCTTGGGGTGGGTGGGTAGGGGTAGGGTGAGTGGGGCCAGCTTTGTGCCTCCAGAAACAATCAGCTACAGCTCTGACCCACCACCCTGGTGAGTGTTTTCATTCCTCTCAGCAAGACAACCTGCAAAACAATTTAAAAGAAAAAATACCCTGCAGGAAGCAATTTAAATCAGAGAAAAATAAAACAGTAAACTATACAACTTGCAAACACAAAACAGTAATAAAAACTGTTAGCACAACCAGTAAGCACAAAAAAAAATAGTAACACAACAGTAACTCTGCTTAGCCAAACTAAGCGTTAATGTTTCTCCTTGCTCTGTTAATGTTGCTCAGTACTCTGTCCTTTCAAGCAAACCCTAGAAGAAAAGAGCTCAGGTGAAGCTAGGTGCTTTATGCCAGCAAACCCCTTCACCCTGATCAATCCTGTAGGTCTCTATGTCACCTCTCTCTCTGCTCTTCCAAGGGATACATGTCAAAATCACACAGTTTTGTCTCATAAGTCTTCACATGCAAACTCTATATCATATTGGTTGCCCTCCTCTGGACTGCCTCCATGTCTATGTCCATTCTGAGGTGCAGTCTCCAAAACTGGAAACATTACTATACTGGGGTCTCAACAGTGAGCTATACAGTGACAACACCACCTCCCTCCTGCTGCTGAAGTTACCACTTCTTATGCACCCAAATAACCCACTAACCCCGCCCACTGCTTTGTCACACTGACCTGCCACACTGAAGTCCTCATAAATGATAATCGCAATGTTTCTTTCCTGTTTAGCAACTGTAGATATATCCCTCCATCCTATACTCAGCTTATGTGTTCCTATGTCTTAGGTACATGCTTTTACACTTTCTGTCTTTGAACCCCAACTGCTGTGTTTTTGACCACTCCTCGAGTTTCCAAAGATCCCTATACAATCTTTCCACCCCCTCCTGGGTGTCAACCCTGTAGCAGATGCTGGTATAATCTACAAAGAAAGAATACCTTGCCTTCCAGTTCTTCTGGCATGCCCCCTGTGAAGACAGTGAAGAGCACTGGCTGAGTACCAAGCTCTGTGGTACCCCACTGGCCATTCTCCCATAACTATAGTCAGCACTATTCACCACTACCCTCTGTCTCCTATCTGTTAATCAGTTTTTAACCCAGTTCACCACTTTGGAGCCCACCTCTTTGCTGTTCAGCTTCTCTTTCAGATTCCTGTGTTGCACAGTGTTGAAGTTCTTGCTGAAGTCCAGATAGACCATGTTCACTGCCCTCTCCTGTCCTATTTCAATGGTCACCTACTAAACAAACATCTATCAGAGTCATTTGGCATGACCATCCCTCTGTGAATCTGTACTGTCTTTGGTATTGTAGCCCATTAGATTCAAGATACTCTACCAGTCTTTCCTGCAGTAGGGTTTCCATTAAATTCCTCTCCACTGGAGTAAAACTGAACAGCTTATAGTTGCTAGCCTCCTCACTGCCGAGGCTCTTATGTAGAGGAACCACATCAGTCCTTTTCCATTCCTCTGGAATCATGCTTGTTTCTAGTGAGCTGTTGAACAAGGTTGTTTATGGGGCAGCTAGCACCTCCACAACTTCATTTAATACCCTTGGGTGCATCTTGTCTGGTCCGATAGCCTTGTCCACCTTCAGAGCTACAAATCCCTTCCAGACTCTTTCCTCTGAAAATCGACTTGTGTCCAATTCCTCTCCATTACCCCTTACCCCTGGTTGTCTAATTCTCCTCTCTTCATCTGTGAAGATTGAGCAGACGTTCCTGTTCAGGACGTCAGCTTTTTATTGGTCCTCTTCTATGCAGTCTTCCCCTTCTGGCCTTCTAATCCTCACTAACCCTCCCCTTGGTTTCTTCTTCTTCTCACTTACAGTATATCTCCGAAGAAAGTCTTAACTCCTTTAGTGACCCTTTTGGTGATCCTTTCCTCTGTCTGCACCTTTGTTCCCCTCACTGCCTTGCTTGCTTCTTCTTGCTTTGTTTAGTATACCTCCCTGTCGTCCTTCCTCTGTTTTTCCTTATACCTCCTGAATGCCACACTGTTATCCTTCACCCCCTTTTTCTCTTCCTTAAAGAACAATAATCATCTATTTTTCCTTCCTCTTTTATTCACTCCCATCAGGCAGAGTTTGGTTGCTTTAAAGGGAAAGTCCCCTCAACCTATTTTCTGAATACCTATGTAGTTTGTAGGCATTAACAATGGTTCCCTCTCTTGCATCCCCTAATTTCATCATAATTTAAATATAAACAAGTGTTTTCCTCTGTTTTGCCCAGGTAAGAAAACTTGTTTGTTCCCATTGCAAAGGTCATGACCCCATGCATGAAATGCATCATGGGAGCTGATGATGCATACCTGCACATGCCAGCAGAAGTTATATTATCATTCAGTTCTGTTACATATCTTGTGAAGTCCCTGTACTTTCTTAAAGCATTTTTGTTCCTATTCAGGTGCACTTTAATCTATATAAAACAGCAGGGCATTTACTATGCCATGAAAAGTTTAATGGCTGGCATGAGACAAGAACATAGGGACTGCAGAGGACTTCTCTCCTGACAGCACTGACTAATACATTGTAACTACTGCAGACTTTAGTAATAAAATATCATAAAACTCCAGGATGCCTTACATGAGTTCAGCCATGATCTTTGCAATTGATTCAAGCAGGTTTTTATACAAGGACAGAACAGAGTGAAGACATTTTATTCATATTTAAGTTGGGATGAAATTAGAGGGATACAAGAGAGGGAATCATTGTTCATGCCCACAAACTACACAGGTATACAGAAAATAGGTTGAGGAGACTTTCCTTTAATTATATTCTCCCTTATTTTTTCACAACTGTGCCACTACCCCTCCATGGCAATCCCCACCCCTGTTTTAAGGCAGTTTTTGAGGTGGCTTCACATTTCTTTAAAATCCTCCCTCCTAAAGATCAGGACCCTCATCCTCATGTGGTTTGCCTCTGTTACTCTCTTTTCTCTGAACTACACTACATGGTGATCTCTGGTACCCAGGGCCTGCACACTATGATGTCTGAAATGTAATTCCTGTGTGTAAGCACCATATGAAGCACTGCCTCATCCAAGTGGGTTCTTCGACTTCTTGCCTGAGTAAAGTCCCTTAATAATATCTTAGTACATTCTTTAAAAGTACAACAAGAAAGACAGTTACATAATTCTACTTTTATTGAAAGTATTTTATAATATCAGGGAGTACAGAGAGGAGGAGCATTAGGAAATTTAGCCTAAGCTAACATGTAAATCTGACCAGCATTTCAAACGTTCAGGTCTGGCAACCTACATCCCAACAGGAACTAGCCTGGTATTACCTAATTGTACTAAGCTACATTATACTGCAAGTACAAAGATGTAGATTTTATTAGCATGCTCAAAAATTATTTTACCATGAAGGCATCGTAGGAAGAAGTAGGGGAAAGGGGATTTGCCAGTCATGAAAGTGTGGGATTTGAGGGACAGCACAGTATACAACAACATTTCAGAGGCTGAGGCATATATACATTGTGACCTGGTCCCCTTTCTTACCCTGGTCTTGTCTGTTGACAGTGAAGCCTGGCAGGAAGATGTCAGTGCTGACAATCCTTTGGAAAAGTCTGAATTCTAACACTATGATGTCATTAGGTTTGATCTGAAGTGATCTTTAAATGATCCATTTTGGGGACAAGGATCTGAGCACTGAATGGATCACATTCAGTTATTTTTTTGTGAGGAAATCATAGAAAAAGTCCATATTTAATGCAATATCACCCTTTTCCAGAAGTAGAACAATGAGGAGTGTATTTCAAAGAACTAGGCTGCTTGTGTCAGGGAGAGAAATATGAGAGTGCCTGGTGGGGGTGGGAAGTTCCAAATGACTTTGATGCTGATGATGAGATGTATGACAAAGGGAGGCATGTCACAGGCAGTGGGCACCATACACCCTTGCAGGTGAAGGGTACTGTATGCATCTGGTGCAGTAACCGCACCATCTTTCTCTCCTATATGTGCAGAGTCCACTGTGTCTCAGGACATCTAGGACACCGTAGACCTCACTGTGGATGCAACGGTGAATAGCAGTAGCTCCACTGCACAACTCACAGAATGCATCTAATGAACACATTCCAGGACATGCAGGGCCCCCTACCCACCAAAAGACATGCACATGCCACAAAACCACATGGTACTGTTACACAGACCACACCAACACTCACCGTGCCATGCACACAGAACACTGCCACATGGACTCAGCATGGGGCAAAGTCTGCAGAGTGCACACAAACTGTATTACACTGGGCACACAGGGGCACCTGGGGCACTGAATGCAAACACGGATCCCCTGGAGACACTCTCAGAGACACATTCTCCCAAATGACAGAACAGGAGGCAAACTCTGTGTAAAATGTATGTAGAGGTGTGCAGCCTGGAGCAGCAGAAGTTTCAGCAGACTAAGGCTAGGCATGAGCAGCTGCAGAGTCTCACACTCAGTGTCAGCTGTCTGTGCACAGAAATGGGAGTCAGGCAGGATGAGCTGGTGGCTATAAGGCAGTCCATGATAAGGGCTTTGCCAACTTGTCTGATGTAATCAGTCATGACCTCACCACCTTGACGCAGGCTGTGCTAGCAGGGTATGAGCCACAGACAGCCCATCCACAGTCGTTGCCCACAAGACAAGTCCTGTGCCCACAGCAGAGGAAAATCATGAGGAGGGGGCATTGGAGAAGCTACCAGACATAGAAGACCACTAGCAAGAAGATAGAGAAATCATACTGTGGCAGAAGATACAACAGTTGCCTGCATAAAGCACCTTCACAGACATGAGCACCACAGCACCACTGATATGCACACACAGAGCATGCCACAGGCCACACCCCCTGCTACACAGTGGCAGTATGCATGGGATTGCGTATGTCAAATTTATTGCAATGGTGACTGCCCACTATACACATACCCCATCACTTGCCATGTACAACCCCTTGCACTATGTAAGAGCACCACCCATGACCTGCAAACATTCCATGCTTGGTATCCTGCATCCAGTCTGCAATGCAGTTGTCAGGCATGTCAGAATCATCATCACTATCCCTCATGTCACAGGGACACAGAACGCAACCCTCGGGTAAGGGTAGGGACTTTCATATGGCTAAGTTGTGTAACATGCAACATGCAATAAATACCCTGCACACCTTGCCTGGTATGGGCTACAGTGGTCTCCCTGCCTTGATGTGGCAACTAAAGTGCATCTTCAGATGTACAAACTCTGTATGATGCTAACTTCATGTTAAGTATAAAATCTCTGCAATTCAAGAAGCTAGAAGTATAGTGCAGCAATTCTCATAGGAAAATTCATGCAATGGCAAAAATGTTACTACACAAATTGCCATACTATGCATGCACTATGCTCTTTGCAGTGAATTTCTCTATGCAGGTTGGCACGCTTAGCAGCAAAAATTTGCTGCAAAATGGCAAACTGCATTAATTCCTGTAGTAAAATTGGCACAATTATGGCAATTTGTGAAGTGTGCACTGTGCATATACTCTGCATACAGTGTGGCAGGCAAATTTGCCACAATTCATGCACAAATTTAACATTTGAAATGTTCCAGTATTATACCCCTTTTGTGGATATATGCCTCATTGAATTGTTTCTCCACCTCATTCTGTGGCTATAGGAATGGGACCATCAGGAATGTGCATAAATGGTATCCACTGTTACCCATGGGGGAGGGATATCATTTGTGTGGGGTCCACACATGTGCCCCAGTAGCCCAACACCCCTGCCTGTCTGTAAATACCAATAAGCTAGCCCTGTTTGACAGGAATGGTACACAATAATGGCCACAGTCCGGAGTTCTCGAATATGTATGAGTCATTTTTCAACCCTAAGTACCTGGAACAGACCTGCATAATGATGTCTTTGACATCACACATAACCTGCATGTTCATACTGTGGTGTGCCTTGCAGTTCCTGTATGCCTCCATTGCCTGTGTCAGGGCAATGATGGCCACACGCATATACCCAGTAGCATCACTGGCACTTGGCATGTCTGTCACACAATAGAAGCTTGTTTTTGTGTCCTGCAGTTTAGTCTCTGTCTGAAGAAATGTGATGTAGTCACTGTGGCATGCCAGCAGCACACTGGTCACCCATCAGAGGCAACTGCTGAAGGAGGACTCAGTCATACCAGTTATGGTCACTGCCATGTGTTGGAAACTACCTGTCCCAGAGCAAGCTAGGTCCATCAGCATACATGTGTGAGCTCCCATTGAATGGCTGTATGGTGCTCTTGATTGCAGCTGGTTTGCCACCTGCTGGCATAGCTTTGCTATGATGCCCCTGTCGAAGTGGTATCTGACTATGCACTGCTGTTCCATTAGTGTGACTTTGTCACTTCATGGCTGGTAAATGCGGGGCACACAGCACAGCATTTGCATCCCTGCAACACCTCATTGTGCAGCTCCAGTACAACCATGTCCATTAGAATGCCAGAGCACTTTACTGCCATGTGCAATCCTATGCATAGCAGCACACCCAGGTATCCTCAGCATCTACCATGGCATTCACTACATGATCCCTTTGAATACTTTTCTTTTCCATCACATGGCCAGTAATCAGTGGACAGATGTTAGTGGGGTCAATGGGCATAGCATCATGCCACTATGATAGTGCATATGTATGCTGCTATGGACATACATAAGCCATAGGTAGACTTGCAGGATGCCATGAACCAAAAGGATACTGCTGAGGCCTACACCAGTGTCCCTGGAAGCCTTTGTCCCACAGACCTGGACCTGGAGGGAAGCAGAACCAGAATGGGATGTACTGGTGACTTGTTGAGCCACATGGGTAGGTGTTACACTGTGTTTTTTTCCACCATCATGGCTGCCATGCTGTAATAGCTTGTTTACTCAAATGTCATAGTGTGTATTGGTTATCATTTATGTTGTCACTGCTGGGGTTGACTGTTCAATTGGGGCCCTAATGCTGAGGAACAGGTGGCTGAGGAGGCACTATGAGGAGCCCTGGTCTATGACCCCATGATAAACCAGAACCCTAATAACTGACTGCCATTGGAAGAAGATGGCAATGATGAAGACAATATGGCTGAGGCTGGGCTGGCAGGACAGATACAAACCACCAGAACCATGACCGTGATGTGCATGAACAGGTGCTGCGGCTGTCTACCTGTTGTTTCTAGATGGCAGATGACCAGTAACGTGAAGCAGGGCAAAATGTGCTGCTGTCCCAGGCAGGACTGTGGATCAACCAGGCAGGGCTGCACAGGACAAACTGGCACAACACCTGGCAAGTGTCATACAGGAGTATGAAGTAACACCCTGGTATTCTGCACAATGGCTCACTTTATTGTTTTGTACACTGTTCACAAAGTAAACACATGCCATTTGGCAGAAAAATATCATCTTGTCTGTGTTGTTCTTTTGGGTGGGTGGTAGTGTGTTGGGGGTGGGTATGGGGCAGTTGTATATCGGGGCCAGTGGGCAGGTACAGGGAAGGTGAGTACCAGGGTGGGGGGGGGTTGTTCCAGTATGGGGTAGGTATGTACTGGAGCTAGGGTTGATCCAGTATGTGGCCAGTATGTATTGGTACCAAGGTGGTGTCTGCAGGGGGCAGGTGTGTTCCAAGGTTGCACAAGAACTGTGCCTACTGTGTGAGTATCTGTCTGTGGCTTGCTTGGCTCTGAGATTGCCTCTACAGCAGTCCCTTGCATGCATAGGTGTCGGGTCTAATCTCTGCCCATGCGGTGGTCCATGCAGGGCTGTAGATCAGTATACGCACCTGGTTCCCCATGCTTACATCTGACCATGCCCAGGGCTTGTGTTCCACATCCCTGCTATGCTGAGCCATATGTGATTTCTCTGCATACGCTATGTGTAGGCCACTGTAGATCGTGTATAGTGCTCATGTACATATTTTGTGTTTAGCACCATGCAGATGTGTACAGTGCTATGTGTAAAGTATGAAGCTGTTTTTTGGATCAAGCCCTATGTTCTGGCTCCTTAGTTCAGGGGAGTGCAGAGTTCCTGGAAGGGAAGAGAGCAGTCAAAGAGACAAGCAGCATCTGGAGGTATGTTCTCCTGGCCAGAGGCACCATGCCTGAAGCAGAAAAAGGGGATGAGAACAAACATAGAGAGAGAGAGAGAGAGAGAGAGAGAATTTGCAGTGTTGAACACAACAATACAGAGTGAGAATCCTGAAGCCACATGGTATCCCCATCGAAGAATAGCAGATTGTACAGGAGTCATGTGGAAGTTACCTAAAGTTATCACTCAAGGTCAATGAGGTCCTGTGCTGGGTTTCTTGGTAGTGGAAGCATTCTCAGCCATAAAACAGGGCTGCAGGGGAGTCAAGAAGAAGTTCACTGCCATTTCTGTTAATGTCATATGCTTCAGAAGGAAGCCACACATGTATGCCGAGTATTTCCTGTCAGGTATGTGCCTGTGCTCCTGGAGGCTCATGAAAGTTCTCCCTTTGTGAGCTACAGCTGCTCAAGAAAGTTCACCCTTTGTGAACTGGAGCTAACGTTAGGTTTTGAGGAAGCCTATGGAGAGGTGCCCATTTGTAGCATGCCTCCCAGTAGAGAATAACATCAGCCCCACAGATGTATCTCAGAGGGTGAAGGCCTTAACACTATAGTGCCATGCCCTCCTCCTGACCTGATATCATTCTCGGTAAAGAGAAAAGGTAGACATGTAGGTCTAGATACAGCGGTAATTTGTTCAAGTTGTCACTGATGACAGGCAGCACGCTGGTGCAGCGGTAGAGTTTCCACTTGCAATGCTGAAAACCTAGGTTTGGAAGTGAGCCTGAGTGTCGGAGGTCTGGAGGAGGATTAAGCATCCAAATGCCTGATCTCCTTCTCCACGGGGGGAAGCTCCCAGAGTTCACCTGACCCCTGGTGGAGGCTGGGAGTTAAACAGCCAGAGCACATAGTTGCTGGAGGCGGGGCAGACATCAGCATATGTGCCCCTGATATCATTGCACATTCTGCCTCCTGGGAGAAAACAGAAAAGCTTTGGGCTGAGCAGGATGCCACCAGCCTCCTGCCGCACATCCCATAACACTAACTCAGGGCACAACCGGAGTTGTATCCTATTCTCCAATGAGAGGGAGGCCCCCCTGATGGCCCCACCCTGGGGGGGGGAATTCAAGGCAAAACTATGGGTCAGTAGCATCCCGGGGCAGTATCCTGTCATCTGGCAGAAGGAAAGGTCCCCTCTCAAAGGCCCCATCCTGTGGGGCAATTCAAGGAGTAACTCCACTTGGATAAGTCCCAGTGAAGTGGATGATGGGGCTGAGTGCTGAGTCAGGCTGATGGGAGCCAGTCCACACTACACTGTACAGCAAATTAAAAAAAAAGTTGTCATTGATGACAATAGATTTTCTGTAGCATGCATACCTCACTTGCAGCAGCATGGTTGTCGCATTACAAGGCAATGTGAAACTTTTGTGTTATTACCACTGTATATGTGTAGGGGGCAAAAATACATTTTTGTGGAGGGCTCTCTGCTATTCAGGGACCCTAGTGAACAGAACCCAGACACATGTTACATTATGTAGATAAGATATGTACTGCCCCTCCAGGAGTACTGGGTTTTGTTTGTGTTGAGTTCAATAAATTACATTGTGCTTGACTCTGCTTTCCCTGAGTGGAGAATGGCATTTGTTGTAAAGTATCTGCACAGTTTAGTAGCCCTCCAAGAACTCCACAGTTACCCAGTGCCCGGACACAAATAAAAACCTTGTCCGGTTCCCTTCTTTCAGGGGTGGGGCCCATAGTAATGGGCATGTGGTGGACACATTTTAAAATATACCATGCAGAATAGCAGGTAGATATATTTTCAGAAGGCAGTTTGCATTTGTTTTGTAATGACTTTTAACAGAAGAGCTTGAACAAGGCCTGAGACAGAGGCTGGTATGTCTAAACCTATCAAATGGCATAACCTAGGTGTGCCACCATTGGAAAACTGCTGAGCTAGTGAACCTTTTTTATGTTCTTGTTCTGTGTTGCAAAACAAATCTCTTTATTTTCAGTAAATAAAGCAGAAAAAGTAGTGAGGCACAGCAGAAAGCCAAGCCCATGGCAGTGAACACAGGGTAACTAACAGGGATTGGTTTACCATTTAGTTGTCTAAATTTATCTGTTTTTATTCTATGGCATCTTTGTCTGCCATTGCCTGGTTACGTGGTCACACATAGTGTTCCTTTGTTTCTCTGTCCAAAACTGTTATCGTGTTACCTTTAAAAATTGGCATTAGGAAATGCAGGGGTCACAAGTGGCGCACTGTGCATAGTTAGTCTAACTTCATTAGCTACGTAGAACTGTGGGAACAAGTTTCTGAAGTGACCCCAAGACAAGAAGGACAGTTTTTAAAGTGAACCTCTACCCTGCATGGTGGGTAGCCCTCAATAGGACCATATTTTCAAAGAGAGATTTCAAGGACTTGGAGTTGCACTACCGTACAGCACATAACTCCTGCCTAAAATGAAATAATTTATCCCTAGGTTCTTTTAAAAGCAAAATGAGGGGCCTGTTACTACACTCAGTATTCAGAAGGCAGATGAGTTGCCTGTTTTGTGGAATAAAGAACTCCTTAAAATAACAGCGTTTCTTCTGATGAAATCCACTAAAGTTGCCATATAATGCAAAGGATATAATAATTAAAACAACAGATATATCACAAACATTAAGATAACATTCAAGATACTGTTATTTTTTTGGGGGGGAAGCAGCAATGATTCTCATAAAATATAAAAGATATGTCAATAAAAGTCTAAGGAACAGAAAATAAAATTGTCAGATTGCTTTTATTGGGGTGGGGAAGATAGGAGTCTTGCAGGAAATTTTCCCAATGCCATGTGAAAAAGTTTAGCCCATTTCTAAACTCCCAGCTTCAGGGGCTTGATTCTCAAAGTCTAGAGTGTGACACAAGGTGCCTGCACCAAACATTAATGGCTCAAGTGGCACCTTGCATTAAATTTGCCCCCAGAGCCATCCTCAATGACAGCCTGCATCAACCACAGGCTGTCTGCCCCAATCAGGGCTTGTGCCACCCCATGCGCCCCCAAAAGGGCTGCAACATGGCTCAAGGGGGCATGTGGCTGACATAAGCTGCCACATCCCTTAAATTGTTATTCTCACCACTGTCCCTGAGGGAGAATTTCTAGGTACCCTAAGATAAGCTAGGGGTGGTCTAAGGGTAGTTAGAAACAGCTCCTACAGGTAGTGTAGGCACATATGCGGCAGTGTGCCATGTTCCCCTTCCCCAGCCCTGCAAATGATCATGCTCCTATCTGAAAGCCCCGAGTGTGCCAATATCTTTGATTTATAAATTGAACATGCCCCCGCCATCCTCGATCCCCGATAGTGCTGGACATATTAATAGTATTCAGGCCCCCCTTCCTGATCCCTGGTAGTGCTGCTAATATTAATGGTTGTCAAGTACCCTCCTAATATCCCAGTAGTGCCTGATATATTGATATTCTTCCATGACTCTCCAAACCCCGATAGTGCCAGATATATTTACTGTATTCCAGTCCCCCTTCCCTGATCCCCGCTGTTGTCTATATGAATAGCAATACATTCCCATGCCCCCTTCCTGACCCCAAAGGTGCCAGCATGAATATTGATAAACTGAGCCAGTGATCAATGCAGCCCACCTCACACCTCTGTGGTTGGCCATTGACTGAACGTTCGATGAGCTTACTGTAATGTGTATGCAGGCTCATTGACAGTTCAGTCAGCAGCCAGCCGCAGAGGTGTGAGGAGGGCTGTGCTGGTCTGGGGCTCTGCTTATCAATACTCGTGCTGGTACCTTTGGGGTCTGGGAGGGGGAATGGGGCATACCTATTAATTCTGGTGCCATACTGGAAAAGGGAGGGGGCACGGGCTTTGTTACAAACACACTTTGCAGGTCAGGACCTCTGCTTCCACAGTGCCAACTTCAAAGTGCAATAGTGTGAACAGGGGACAAAC
Organism: Neoceratodus forsteri; assembly: GCA_016271365.2. Taxonomy (NCBI): domain Eukaryota; kingdom Metazoa; phylum Chordata; order Ceratodontiformes; family Ceratodontidae; genus Neoceratodus; species Neoceratodus forsteri. Next base: position 829,290,894 of record CM028131.1, read on the forward strand.
AGGGTAACCCTCCTGCATGTTTTGGGTCCAAATCACCTACTAGCCTCGAGTCCTGGGGGGTCAAATGTGAAACTTATGCTAGTGCACCCAGTTAACAGGCTCGGATATATATTCTCTTTGGAGAAATGCAATATAATTCTTCACCAAGTGGCGCCCAGCCAGGTTCCCAAAAGGTACCCTTATGACTCAATATGAGACCTGGGTATATTCTTACCTTGAGCAAGATTAGTAACACATTCAAGCCCTTAACAGCTGTCAGCATTAAACATTGGTTCAGCATTCACATGCAAAATAAAACTGAGAAAAACACAGGCAGAATTTCAAGGAAAATATTGTTTACAAAAACCTGTAAAATAGGTAAAATATCAAACACAGAACAAATATATCAATAACTTACAGTCACATAAAATAAATGGGAAGTTACAGAACATAAATACACCTACCACAAATACTTCAAAGTTCCAGATGAATTATCTTTCTGAAGTGCCTTGTTGCCAGTCCACAGACTGTGTGTGTCTTAGATTTTCAGGGAGTCCTTCTGCCACAACTTGTCAGATGCAGGCCATATTCAAAAGACAGTTTTCTCCACCTCCTGGTGATGTCACCCATGAGGTCACTGTTAGATCTGTGATAAATCTGTAATCTGAGTATGGATATCCACAAGGATGTGTGTTATTACTGTGAAACTCAGCAACCAGCAATTTCTCAAAATATGAGTCTGTTTGAGCAAAACATTCCCTTTGATGTTTCCTAGCCCCACAATCTGTTGCTAGTTCTCTGCTACGTGAGAAAGGATCAGCCAGATAACTTCCCTTCCTGCTAGAGTCATAAAATTCATATTTAGTTCCCAGCTTCAAAAGCAGGAGCAGGTTATGAGGGGTAATAAACTGTCTCTCTGGAAGGAAGGCTTTAATTAGCAGTTTCACTGGTCTATTCATCACATCCTGCTGTTTCCTCACACTGGCACTTTTGAGGTCAAAGGTCAAGTCTCCTTACACTGACTACCATCCTTAAGCAGGCAGTCACATACCATACACATTTTATTTGTAACACAAATATTATACAATATAACAATAAGCAGGTGGCAGAGCATCACAGGCTTTACTGTATATTAGTTATGATGGCACAATTGGGGAGGGGGGGCACTATGCCACCAATGGTGGTGTTTCGGTGTTATGATGTTTGGTGGGGCACATCAGGGATGGGGCCACCTGCTCAACAGGCACTGGAGCAGTGCACAGCCACCCTGTGGCTTGTGACAGACACTGCCATTGTGCTGTCTGTTTACTCCAGGCCCAGGATGCCACAAGCCACGAGTCTTAGCCACCAGGACCCTGCCCAGTAGAGAATAGGGTACAGGGTCCCTGGCACAGGGGCACTAATGCGAGCTACATTTATGCCACAGCTTGTGCTGCTCTAAGCCCTGGTCAAGAATTGGGCCCCATGTCTTTTGGTGAGTGTGAGAAGGGTGTATCAGTGATTGGGTGACATGACATGTATGAGTGGGTGGTGCACAGAAACCATGAACACAGGATCTGGAGAAGAAAGATGCTGGGATGGGAGGAGGTGGAGGAGGAGGAGGAAAGGAGCAGGAAAAGATTCCACCATGCAAGTCCCATTATGTACCAGTTCAGCAGGTAGAGGAATGTGAAGGCTGGAAACTTTGTTTTGTAATTATCTTATCAAAGCTTCCCAATTTTGAACAGTGCAAAGTGCCCCATCACATAGTTTTTCACCCAGTGAAGTGTCTACTGCACCTGATGAAGTCTACACAAAGTAGCACATAACTGGCAAAAGTGCTGGCAGAGTGCCACTGCACAAAGTTTTCACTGCACAAGGTAGCACTTTGCTAGTGAAGAACTACATCAATGTGTTGTTCTGTACTTCTGTTTAATAGAAAAATCATTTTCTTGAATTTGCCCAGTCTCCACTCACTGTGCAGTGATGTTCCACATCCTCTCACATCCCAGATGTGTAAAAAAATTATTTCCTCCACCATGCTTCCTACAAGTACTCACCCCCATTCACAGTCCTGGGGAAGTTCCTTATAATAGTACAGAAGTAACTGGTGACTGCCAGTGCCCAGTGAACATCCCTTCCCTTGCCTGTCCCAAATCAATAACCACTCACCTCCCCAACCTTATCAAATACCTCAGCTCAAGAATTTATATGAGAACCCCAACCCTACACACCCTCTAACACCCTACAGTTGCACCAAAACGCATGGATAGATATTTTCAGATATTTTGTGAGATTCTCTCTTGTGGCTGTGCTACGGAACTGCAGGCAGGCAGGCAGGGAATTTCTCTACAGATCCAACAGAAATTTAAGGAACTATGTGTGACAGAATCTTTAGCACAAATCACTCAGTACCTGGGAGCAGTCTGCTCCCCTCAGTATTCAGTATATGAATGAATGATGACATCCTCAATAGAAATAGCTGATTGGTTCTTTGGGCAAGGGGACTGCAAAGCAAATCCAAGTAGTTCTGCAATCCTAGACTGCATAAGGTGATGTTCTTATGTGGTAAGAAACAAATCCTTGTAGCACTATAAATGTCTAATAAATCAATGTAAGTCAAATACAAAACACAAAGAAATGTGCATGGATAACTGTTCAATTGATTTTATAATCAGTGTTCTCTGTGCTTTGGAAAGTCTTGGTGCAGTCAGAGAGGAGGGTAGAACCATTAGCATCCTCAAGAATGTGTAGGTTCCCTGTGAATCTTGCATGGTTCAGTTATTGAAAGAAACACTGCAAGCATAGGATGTAAGAGATTTTTGTGTCAGTTAAGCTGGCTTACAGCAAGGAAATGAAAATAACATGTTTTAGGACTATTTACCTTGCCGTACATGACAGGAACTGCAGACAAATTATCACAATGGGAAAAGTGTGAAACATCAGTTTGTTTACAGACATAGAGGGGGGAGAGACCATGTTAAACACGCACCTTGAGGTTACAACTGTACATTGAGTAAGTTACAGACATTCTGAATTGTGACTGGCTGTTACCATTCCATTGATTTGTTACGCATGAAAAATACAGTCTGTGCAAAGCAGAGGTATCTAGATTCAGTAGATATGAGAGTTGCAAATGATAGAGTCTTGCAGTCTTAGAGGAATAGTGACAGCTGAGAGACCTCTGGTGATGTTTTCTGAGAGGATATATTAAAAGTCATTGTGCTGTAGTATTTTGCCTGCTAGTTTTGTGGGGAGCCAGCGTTCATGCTTGTTACCTAGGGTGTCACACCAAACCAGGGATATAAAGAGCAGACCGGATGAAGGAGAATTGAGTATCCACTCAGACAGTCAGTCACTTTCTTTAGAGAATGAGTGTTCCTGATCCAACCATCTGACTACCTTCATACAGTAGCTTGCACCTGTACAACATTAAAAGAGACATCCTTCAATTTAGCACTTAGAATTGCTCTGCCCCACATCCTTCCCACATGGGAAAGGTGCTGCCCATACTGGGAAGTGCTGTCTTACACTGTAAAATCAGATTTAAAGTGGAATCTCACATCAGTCTATGATAGAAAGTAAAAAATTAATTGTGTGCACAGTGTCCACAGTGTTCTGAACTTGTTTTCCTATCCTTGATGATGTGTCCCACATTGTGATGTCCACTGTCGTACATTTTCCCACATCTTGATCAGCAGTGTCTCACATTTCAGTGTCAAAATGGTAAGAGGTGTATTTTCTCTGGTAGCCCAGAGGAAGTGGGTATCAGTGCAGGACAGTATGTTAAGGGAGAGGGCACTGCGGAAACATCCTATGCTCGGGAGGTATATACTAGGCACCATCACTCAATGGCAACATGGTAGGGGAGAAAAAGTTAAAATGTAATTTGTACAAAATGGGCAGCTACAATTTGTGCCTCTCCCATATTTATATGGAACATTCCTCTGCCTGCTCCCCTGCAAGTCCTATAACTGTCCTTTAGGAGACTTTGATCTACTTGCTGTGGTTGCTACTGCATGGCCAGACACCAGCATGGGAGGGGGAGAGACACATGTTATAGCATGCGCTGGCTGTGGAGTGCACTGGTAACATGATTTCTGGACAAGCATAGGGTACTGCAGATGCAGGCAGGTTCCTCTTTGACTGCTCAGGTGCGAAGCATAACACAATATAACAAGCATGGGAGCATTTCCATTTAGCTGAATGGCCAGAGCTACTGTCCTCGGGACTAAGGATCCTAGATCTGATTCCCAACAAATCTGGAAGTTTCTATCATGTAAACTCAGAAGAATACAAAACGAAAGTAATAGATTTGTTCTTTTCATTCACATTTCGCTTCCCTGTCTTTCTACAGAAATACAAGACTGCACTCTTAACATAGGAAACAGTGCAATCATGAACATCTCTTTCAAGGCTTCAGTGCAACATGGCTGCAAAACACCTGTTTCCCACAGTGTTCTATGTTAGTAGTCTGAAAACATAAGCCAGTTTGCTAATTTTCTTTGTTTTACATGGAAGCTGTATAGACCTTACAATGATTGTATGCAGCATGTTTTTCAGCCCTGTAAGAGAACACTCTCACTATATTAGGTTCAATGAATGGTCAACAAGATAAGAATGTCTTTGCTTTTCTTTTATACTTTAATTGACCACTAGGCATGTGTAAAGGTGAATGCTATTGAATAGGACACCTGCATCATTGACATCAGTGTCTTCTCTGCCATCCCTTCTGAAATTGTAAACTATCTTGCTTTGTGTTGTGGTTTTAGCCATTATGTTGTTGTGACTTTTTTTTTCTTCAAAAACTCTGAATTAAGGGCCTACTTCTCAAAATGTATGTGCAACAAAAAGATGGAACATATAGGTACAGAAAACTGTCAGGTTCTGGAGTATAAACACCCAAGTTTTAGTTTTCTCAAAAAAATATTTCTTCCTCAATACTGTACTGTACATCCTGAGTGTTAAGTAGGTGTAGGCTCTCACAAAGTCTCAGAATCACAAGCATTCTCAAGGTTTTGGTATGTCAAGTGACAGCTCACTGTACTGCTGAAAGGACCTTCAGAACATGGAATAAACCTGCTGCACTTGTGTAAGAGCAGCATTTTCACCAACTCATGAGCACAGAGCACCTACAGTATATATTCTAAGCTGGATATATACAGAAAACCCATGAGTTTAAAATGCACCACTGCGCATTGTGTAATCACTTCAAGTTGATCTCTTTTTAGCATCAACTTTGACTTAATATACTTTTAGAATACATCTACTGTAAGTGCTTTGTTACTCTCAGCTCATATTGTAACCTATATTCTGAGTCAGGCACAATCACGGAGAAGCCATTTGTAGTACGTCTGTACATGACTGGCTCTGAATGATATTCAGATAGAAAGTGCTCCCCTACAGAGCAGTTCTGTCTGACTAAATATTTGGCCATGCTGGCACAGTGTTAAGTGGATATGCACTGTGCTGACACAGACCAGGACTGCATTTCACCACAGGAGACAAAGCTGTATGAAATGGGATAGCACCAGATCTTCTGTAGGCCGTATTCAGCCTGAGCATGCAAATGAGCTCATTGGGCATGCAAGGCACTAAGGGGCCATCAGTATGCCAATTATGGGCTCATTTACATGTGATGCAGCAGCCCTTTAGTGCCTCTTTCTCAGGAAAAAGTAATCCTTCGTGGTCCAGTGGTTCTCTTACCCACTGATCACTTGGTTTACTAGATGCTGCATGCCCTGGTGGTCTGTTTATGCCCCCAACCCCTGATCAACCAGTTTACTAGATGCCATATAATGTGGTGGTCCAGTGGTTTCCCCCAACCCCAGTTGACTAGATTTCATATGCTCTGGTGGTTTAGTGGTTCCCCCCAACCCCTTGACCATACACCAACCCCCAACCAACCACCCACCGAGGAACTCTGCCCCTTTCCCCCCTCCTCCCAAGTGCCAGTCTATGTGAAATTGACAGCCGACACAGCTCTCCATTCGCCTCCTCAGCCTGCCCCATCTGACAGTCACAGAGTGCAATCATGTATGTGGATGAGTGGATGGGAACCAGTAGACCACCAGGGCAAATGGAACCTATAAAACTGGATGATTGGAGGTGGGGACAACTGCTAGACCACCAGGGCATACAAAATCTAGTAAACCGGGCAATCCAGGGTGGGAGAACCACTTTACCACCACGACTTAACATTTTGTAAAAGCATAAAAACCCTGACCTACCCAGTAAAGGGAGTGCAGCTGTGCAAACAGCAACCAGTTCACAAGCATGTAAAAAGCCCAACACAACTCCAAATCTCAAAAAGTAATACTTTATTGTGCTTACAAAGGTGGAAGTGCTTTCTCCTTTAAGAACACAATAAAGTATTAATTTTGGAGTTTTGGAATTGCACTGTGCTTTTTGTGTGTTTGCTTACAATTTTGCAAACTGGTCGATCAGAGGTGGGGGGCAGCATGGTACAGGGGTGGGTGGCTGCACTACTGCTGCCCTGCCTTCATCAGGTGGGGGTGGTGGCTTAGCACCCTGTTAAGATGTGGTTTTCATTGGCAGTAAACAGCATTGCTCCAGGGGCTGTTTACTGATGTTGCAGACCTTTAAATAAGCTGCTGCACAGGTATGCATGAGAGGACCCCCTCATTTGCACAGGTGCATCAGTATGATTAGCACCTTGGAATTGATGGGTTTGGAAAGTGCTCTGGGGGCCTCTGAATATAGTCCCACCTGGAGTGCTCGCACAAACCCAGGTTAGTGCCAGCACCAACCTTTGAATATGGGGCCCCTTTACAATTATGCATTAAGATCTTCAAATAGCCTTCATTTGTCCATAGCAGATTTTTATAAAGCCTCTGGTTTTGCCTTATTTTCTTATAGAGATCATGCATTATGGAAAAATCTTTCTAATTCAGCTACTACTAAAAGATTATTTTTTAATATCCACTTTTAAAATGTTAGTAAAATCTGAAGTTTTTTTAATAGGCTTTGATATAGCTTGTTTGCTGCCACTGATCACGTTACCCTGTTTTTTTCCAGGATTAATTGGAAAAAAGAATTATATTCCTCAGTTTACTATTTCCAGGTGAAATCTTTTAGTAAATAAAAACATTACAAATCTGAAGATGCAATAATAGACATAGTAGAAACATAAAGCTATCATGAGACATACCAGACATCACTTCCCCAGCAAATAAATGGATGCCATTGATGTGTGAGGATATGTGTGTGTGTGTGTGTGTGTGTGTGTGTGTGTGTGTGTGTGTGTATTGACTTGTACACTGAATCAGTTAATGAGCTATTTAAGCAGCAGTACCTGGTGTGGAGAAAGACATATACGTTACCTTTATTTTGAATTTCGAAATTGCTACTTTCTGCTGGCTTTTTAAATGTCACTATTCTCTGTTTGGCATCTGTTTTACAGTAGCATCTGTTTTCCATTTCAAATAATCAGTAGTGAGTATCATTAAATATCATTGACATGAGATTTTATCACTATTCTCTGCTGCATTTGAACACTGCGACTAAGATGAACTAACATACAACAAACACCGCTCCTGGAAATTATCAGAGTGTGGGGATATCAGGCTAAATCCGGGTCTCAAAATGTAAGCTCTAATAGGTAAAAGCAAAATATAATATTGCACCATATAAATGGATTCAGAAACAAAAAATGAACAGCAATGATCAATTTCCAGGGTTGCAAGGAAGTACATAATGAACAACATTTATATAACAGGATAACATGAACTGCTGTTTCAAAAATAACACTTCCTTTTCAAAAATCAGTATGCAATCAACATGATCATCACCTACAATAAATAAATACAGTATTTCAGACTGTAAAGCACCCTATATTATTACCTCGTATGAAATGTGGTTAACCTATACAGCAGTAAGCACCTAAACCATCTTATTGCAACAGAAGCAAAAGCAGCAGCAGTAGCTGGAGAGTTCTGAGCCACATCAAGCATAATTCTTTGTCTCTCTGATCATCATAAGCGCAAGTGATTTTACTGACAGATAATAAATCCATCCCTGTGCACCCTTGTGAATGTTTTGGTTTGTACATTTGTTACACCATTTGATCAGCCATGAGAGGCTGTGTACTGTATGATTAAAAGGAACATCACCAGCTTAACAAGCTTTGATCAGAGCTGATATAGCTGTGGAGAGCTTTCAGAAGTGGCAAGAGCGTAGAAAAGAATATGTGGTGCTTTTGCTGCAGCCATAAGTAATACTGCAGTGATTACAGTACTGCACGTGTGTGATACTTGCACATGTGCAGTTTCCCCTGTAGTCAGCCCTGCTCAATGTGGTGGTGCTGACATAACTATGCATGCACAAAAGTCATGCATGCACAGTTTAAGTCAACATCACCATGTTCCACATGGTGGCCGTCATTGCCGCAGTTGTGGAACAGAAATGTGGTGCGCCGGGAAGTGGATATGTTTATGCAGCCCATGGAGGGGAAGGGTTGCATAAACAGAATCACTGAAAACTATGTCAGAGCTTTGTGGCAGCATATCAGACAGTGGTCTGGTTATGTGTTTACACAGTGCTGTTATACAAATCTGATAACAGCATAACAACTGTGGAGTTTGGCCCGCCATGCAGCTGTACAAGTCAGACTCTGGAGGATCCTATTAACAAATTAGAGATCTGGTTTGGGACTTGCTCATCATCACAGTCATTTTCTCATTCTTTTCTAAGCAGTAATTTCTAGCAAATGTGCCTTAACCATATTGATCTCAGTGCTGTTAGACTACTTCTGGTTTTCCCCTGATTGCATTAGGTGGGGTAGTAGCAGTCTTGAAGTGATAGCTGCTGGTGGTGGCATGCTCTGGAAAAAAGTGGTTCCCATGCTCATCTGCACATTTTAGAAATGGTGCCTTTCCTTGTTTTTGCTGTAAGGAAACTGACCCCTTTAACACAAAAACAAGGAGTCAGTTATGGCTTCTACCCACCCCCCTTTTTTGCTGCAAGTGAGGAACATGATCATGGGTTTGCATCAGATGTACAGTGGCAGCCATAGATGCATAATATTGTTAAACAGTAATCAACTGTACGTAAAAGCTCTTATTTTTAATGTGTGCTTTGTTAATGTTGTCAATACTACTCCACCCATTTGAAATCTGCCCCTGGATTACTGTGCTCCAAGTGCATTATTTTACATTTTTGTGTTTAGGATAAAAAGCCTTTCAAATGAGGGTAGTCACTAATCTAAATTCTTTATAGTTTTTTTTTATTTTTCCTTGCACATGCACAAGAAACATCTTGTGGTAGAACGAGATTTCAGAGGTGTGTAAGGGATGAGTCCAATGCACCGCAGCCTACAGTGGCTTTTCTCTCACAGACCAATGAGCATGCAACCAGACTGTGACACTAGTCACAGTTTTACAGCTGGAAGCCATTCTCTAGTTGAAAGAAATAAAGCACTCCAATGAGAGTGCTTCATTCCATTCATTCATTCCCTTACTGATCTTATCATTTATCTTCCTACCCATCCTGCAGATGTCCAGGTACCCAGCCATTCACTGCATCCCCCTCTCTCTGTGCCATAACAGTAAACAGTCCTAACAGTAAAGAACAAATAAATATAACTTATCCTTCCCCCGACAGATGTCACGTTGAACTTGTTTGTGTCTCTGTGTGAATGAGAGTGTCTGTTCTTGTCCTTGAGCTCCTCTCTCTCCAGTGCTTCATCTGTGCCACAATGCCCAGCCTGAGCATCGCTCTGTGATGGTACCCACTGACCTGCCCCGCACAGCTGAGCGAGAGTGCTGAGAAGTGAGGCAGCATTGCCTGCAGAGCTGTAGCTTAACCCTGGAATGCAGGGAGAGAAAGACACAGGCTGCAGGGACAAACACTGAGAAGGAGAGGCAGCAGCCCCCCCCCCCCCGAAAAAGAATGCAGGATCGAAAGAGGTAGTGAGTGGCAGTAGTATCAAGGACAGAGCAGAGAGAGAATCCCCAAACAGTGACAGCAGCATGGTAAGAAGTGGGCAGTAAGTGGAATGAGAGTGATCACCAGGTGACAGGCTGTCACTATTGCAGCATCACCTTGGCAGTGAGAAATTGGGGGCAGTGCAATGTAGTGACCATAACCATGATGACAGGTGACTCCCAGACCTGCAACTGAAAAACGTTCATTGCAATGGGTGGCCCTTCCCCTAGCAGAGTCTACTCCCCCCCACCCCAACTCCTGAGACAGACACAGCAACAGCATGAGCTGCATCCAGTGTGGCATATATGTACATATCCAATCCGTTCCAGTCAGAGACTGTGTCAATCCCCCTTTAAAACAATGAAGTGGAGTATAGCTCGGTTGCCATCCATTTTATTGCCACTCACTCTTCCAGCACCTTGCTGTTGGTCTGACTCTCTGTTTGTCTTTCTGAAGCCCATTGGAAGTGGACAGCACATACACAGAGCAAAGAAAGTGGCAGCAAGAGTGCCATGACCAGGACAGAGAGCAGTGCTACAGAGTTTTCCTTTCACCATCACAGAGCAGAGATCAGAGAGCGAGAGAGAGACCAGGAGAGACAGTGTAAAATAATCTTGGTGCATCTATTGCAACACTGCACAAGAGGAGCATCCAAACAGAGACAGAGACAGATATGTGGGTCACATATCTGCCCATCCACATTGACTAGCACAGTGTAGGGTGGGCACTGGATGGGCACCCCTGGGTAGTTGCTGTTCCCTACACATCCAACTCACATCAGCACATATGGAACAATCTGCATTAGCCAGAGATTGATGTAGGTTACTTATTTTCCCCTCCGCAGCCATCCCACTCCACACAGGTTGGCACAGTGACAATGTGACCTCCAGGTGGGCATCCCAAGGCAAATAGTAGACTGTGGCCTGTCAGAAGTTGGTGCCCCGTCCACAACTGTCTCACCACTGCACATTGGCTGCCTCAGCCTGAGACAGAAATGTGAGTTGCACATTTGCCATACCACACCTGTTTGTATCTAACCTGGTGGGCTCCAGGTGGGTGGAAAAGGGGCTGCAGTCCAGATCCACCAGGTGGCCCAAGGCCATTGGCACCCAACACACCATTCTGCATCTCTGCACATGTGAAGCATTTTCTCCTTCCATTCCAGCTCCTGCACATGGGGAACACTCTGCAGGAGCCAATGACAGACATGGTTCACACATCTGTCCATCTCCACCCATCTGAGTTCCATGAAAGCTGGAACTGGCTTGGGTGGCCTCCAGGCAGGTGGCTCTGGGAGAATGATGTCCCATCCCTCCATCCCACCTCCACACAAGGGTAGCACCCTGCAACAGCCATGGATAGAGATGCAAGTTGCACATCTGCCCCTTCATATCCATCCCTGCTCCACCAGGGCTAGCATGAAGATTGAAGTGGGCTTTGGGTGACTGGCACTACCTCACCCTATGCCACACCTCTGCACTTGCAGAACACTCTGCTTCAGCCAGAGGCTCTCACACCTAACTTGCTCTGCCCATGGAAAGCACTCTGAGGTACTGAGAGGTAAAATGTGCATCCTGTATCTGCCCCTCCACAACTGTTTGTACTCTGCTGGGTGGATGGGTGGGGGCAGGATACAGTGGGTACTCCTGCATGACTGGTGCCTCCTCTTGCACCCCCATCTATCAACCCAATACTTCACAGCAGCCAGACAAGAGATGTGGGTTGCACATCTGCACCATCATAAATTGTCCACATTTCAAACAGTTTCACACACAGGCTGGAGTGGGGTCTAAGTTGGTAGCCCCTAAATGACTGTTCCCCCCCTCCATCCCACCTCCACACATGGAGAGCACTCCTCCCCCTCCATTACACATTACCACATAGAGAGCACTCCTCCCCTTCCATGCCTTCTTTGCATATGGGGAGCAATTCTCCTTCTCCAGCCCTCTTCCACATGGTGGACATAATGTGTTATGTAATCATATTTGATCTCAATCCTTGTTGAATTCAACATTGTACATATTCTGCTGGGGGAGGCCTCCTTGGAGTTCCCAGGGTTAGGCTGCAGCATTCTAGGGACAGGATATTCTCAGTGGCAACACCTACCCTGTGGAACTCCATTCCTGACTATTTAAAGGAGGCTCCCTCAGTATAAGCCTGTAGGAAGGGCCTAAAAACTTACGCGTTCCAGCAAGCTTTTAATGATTAATTGTGTGATGTTAGTGGGATAGACAGATGCATTTTAAATCTGCTCTAGTTGAATTTTACATACATTTTTGGCATATGATTCTATATTGTTGTTTGTTGCTTGTATTGTACAGTGCCCAGAGTCCCAGGAAATGGGTGCTTTTATAAATCAATATCTATCTATCTATCTATCTATCTATCTATCTATCTATCTATTATCGTACATGCTAATATAAAGAAATTGCTTTATTTTAATTTATATTATGTGTCCTTACTTTTTGTATCTCACACCATATATTGTCTTTATCGTTGCTTGTAAAAGGGACCTCCTTGCAATTGAGCTTGCTCAATGGATGTTATCCCTTCACAATAAACTTGAACATGGAGGGCACTCTTCCCTCCATTCCATGTCCACACATAGGTATCATTACTCCACCTCCTTCCAACCTCCATACATTGTGAACACTGTTCCCCTGACCCCTCCCCCAGTGCTTCTCCCACTACATTTCACTTCCCCCACATGGAGAACACTTCTCCCACTGCATCCCACCTCTGGCACATAGGGAGCATTCCTCCCCCCCATACAACCTCTATACATGGGGAGCTTTCCTCCCACTTCGTATCAGCTCTGTACATATGGAGCTATCCACCACTTCATCCCACTGTCCCTATATGTGGAGCATTGCTCTCCATCCATCCCACCCTTACACATGGGGACACCTCCACACATTTGCATCATTCCTCCTCTACCACCCTCTGACCTCTGCATATAGAGATTACTCCTAACCCCATTCCACCTTTGCACATGGGAGCACTCTGCAACAGCCAGATACAAAGATGTCAGTCAGGCACCTGTCTTTCTACACCTTTTCCAACTACACATGATAAGCTCCAAGTTGGGCAGAACATCAGTGGGGTTGAAATGTAATAAGTGGGTTGCCCTGGGGGATGGTGCCAATACCCCTCACCACCTCACTGAATGACAGAAGTCCCCTCCCCTGAATCAATCTTTATTCTTTTCTACACTCACCACTTTTCTGCTGATTATCCTCCTGTTAGCTTACCTTAACAGTCGCTCCCTTCCCAAGACAGGACTATAGACTACTAGGCCAGGGCAGATTTTTCCTTGACCTCTCCTGTCTTCTCTTTGAACCACACCACCAGTCCAGCCCTCATCCAGCACAGTCTAGAAGATTCACCGCATATTACTTGCAGCTCAGCCCTGGATGAGTCTGTTCTTTCTGTGGTAGACCATACTTCAAGTTCTCCCACAGTTAAACTGAGGCTAGAGAGGAGCAGCACACAGTCCTACTCTACCACCATTACAGTGAATGGGACACCACAGCTTGCTCTGCGCTGTACAGATAACACAGCACAGCAGCATGCTCACTCGTCTGTCTCACCAGGCTTTTCCAACTCTCTCTGTTGCTGGTGTCTCCATCTCCCCTAGCCATCAACAGTCCTGTGCATGCACACTGTGCAGCTAGCTCCAGCCACTATGGAGACTGCTAAGACACTGAGAGCCCGATTCACAAAGATGACCTTAGAACAGCGCAAGGTGCATTGGATGCACCATGCGCTAAAGCCCCCTTCTTCATCGGCAATGCACCCTATTCTGTAATGAACACACTATGTGCCAGACGCAGTGCACATGGTGTAAGAACGCACAGTGCATCAAATAAATAGTATAGGCAAAACACAAGGTGCAGGTAGCTTCCAAATGCAAGGGGCAGAGGAATGGCCGAACCACAAAGGATGCAGCAAGAAAAGAGGGGGAAGCCAACCCCAGGGACACGGAGGAAGAAGACTGGGCACTCCAGGAAAAATAACTTTATGGACCAGGAGACAAGACATCCTCCTGGATGCAATAGAGGCCCAGGTAGGTGTGACAAAGTGTCAAGAGCACAATATCATGATGGGCAATGGTGCAAGGCCCTGACCTGTGTGTGACATTCAACAGGTAAATCTGCTACTGTCCCAGGGAAGGGGCCAGAAGGTACGGACACAGCGGCAGGAGGCATGGTATGAGGTAGCCAGACTGTTGAATGGAGTGGCACGCAGCAAGTGCAGTGTGATAGAGCTGCAGAAGCGGCATTGTGACAGCAAGTGCCATGCCAAGGAGAAGGCAGCCCACAACAGGCGCTGCACAACGGCAACGGGAGGAGGACCCACACAACCACGGCCCCTCAGCAGATGTGAGGAACATGTAGTGGCACAGATCAGCATGCGCAGCATACAGGATGACACTGAACTAGATCTGTATCAGCAACAACATGCACAAGATAAGCACTGGGCATGCATGTGGTGGGTGGCACCACCGTGCAGACAGCTGATGTGGCACCACCAGTGGAGACCGATGCACCAAAGTGGCACCAGGGACCCACAGTGGACAGAGACCTGTGGTTCAGGTGCAGAGGGACACAGTGTGGCCTGTGCCACCATGCAGATGCAGGAGATGCAGGAGTTGACCCCTCCACTGGATGCCACAGGCTGGACATGCACCATGGCACTGGACACATACCGGCACGTGGGCACCTGAGGTAATGCACTGTGCACATCTGTCTGTACACCCAGCAGGTGCCCGGACCACAGTGACCAGACAACATGCCACAATCAGGCAGGCAACACCACCACAATGCCATGCTATGACCCATAGTGACAGTGAAATGTCAGAGCACAGCAATCACAGCAGCAGTGATGAGGAACAATAGCAGGCATCCACCAGTGACAGCACATTGAGCCAGGCCCACAGGAGGGTGACAGATAGTGAGGCAGATGACCAACAGGGAAGTGACACCTACAGCAATGCTATGCCATCCAACAGCAGCAGCACCATTGGGCATAGCACACTCATGGCCAGAACTGCAGACCAGCACCAGACCATGGTGGACACCCAGCAGCAGGGGGACAGAGGGGATGGCCCTGTAGTGGGACAGATGAACAATGCAACCACCACTGTAGGCTGCGATGGCCAGGCACACAGCACTGCCACACCGGACCATGGAGGTGCAGGTGGGACAGGTGAACATGGTGCAACACCACTGCCACTGGAGGATGACCTTGGGGAAAACCTGTCATGTTACTGCCAGGACATCCTGCTCACCTGGGAGGCAGTACAGCATGAGCTGGCAGGGATACAAGATAGCATATGGGAACACATCACTGCCACGGTTGCACACATGGGACAGCTGCAGCTGACAGTGGCCAGTATTCACACAGCCATCATACATGGGATCCAGGAAGGGGCTTGCCAAACAACACAGACAACAAAGCTACGCCGGGACATATGGCTGTGCATCACACACCAAACGGATGTCATTGAACAGCAGACCATGACCATGGAACGCAACAGGGGGCAGCATATCACCCAGACAGAGGCAACAACTGCAATGGAAACAGCACTGCAGGAGACTGCAAGATGCATGCAACAGTAAGCAGCCAGTGTGGCACCGGTCCCACAGGTATGTCTGGACTGCAATATGTAGCAGCACAACAGAGGGGCAGTAGACGACCACCACAGCATGGGGAACACAGCCAGCATACAGGATGTGGGACAGTGCCATGAGGGTGCGCAGGGTATAGGGCAGCCATTGATGCCTATGGGACAAAATCCAGACACAATGCTGACACAGCACGTGACATGCACAGCCATGCCCGAGGACAGGGCTGTGGGCAACATGGCAGGCAAACACACAGACAATGGGGAACAGCAGCTGGATGCAATTGCCTCTGAAGACAGACAAGTGGGCCCAAGAGACATCAGGGATGGGCTGGAGCCATGCAGTGATGCTGGTGTGGAAGATGGCCATGGCACAGTGGGGGGCACACACTGTAGTGGGCCACAGGTGCACAGGGCACAGAAGACAACCACAGCGAAACTCCCAATAAGACAGCTGAGGGTGTGCACAGGCACATAGGGGTACTGGAACTTGATGGGCACAGGGGGATGGACATTCACCCACCTCTCAGTGACATGGAACAGTCCACACAGACACAGAGCAGTACAGTGATAGACAACATCATGGCCATACCAACAATCAGTGCAGCACAGAGGCTGGGACAGAACATGACAGTCCAATCCTGAGGCCACAAGATTGCCCACTGTGAGGCAGGTAGAATGGCCTGTGAAGGGCAGATGGCCAGGCAAGGAGCACCAGCAGCAGCACCTGTTACACAGATGGCAGCAGCTGGCAGCAGGACTGGAGGTAGGGGGGACAACAGCTGCAGTATGTCAGGGACTGCTGCAGCACAACACATACCCCCAGTGACAAGACATTGTTCACAGAGGCACAGGGTGCACACAGTGCCACCTGTGGCAGAGGTGCAGACAGGGTGTGCCACACTGCAGGATGCTACACAGAGCAGCATCACGATGGTACAGCCACTATGCACTGCACAGAGTGAGCCACCAGATACCGTAGGCTGGAAGGGGAGGCCAGCACACACATGCACCGGTAGGATGCATGCAGCATGCCAGGCATTTTCATCGGAGGGGGGCACTGACCAACGATGCTGGCCACCACAATGCAATGGTCCAGTGCACACGCCAGACCATGGGCAGGGATCCCAACATAACACACACCACACATGGATGTGCAAGAGCATGTGCTATGCATACCTGTGCTGCATGCACATGTACCCCATATCCCCTGTACAGTGCCCATGGCCATGGCACACCCCACTATGGCACTGCAGCATTGGACACACACACACAAGCCTGCATCCCCAGACAGTGGCACCCCCCCACATGCCAGCGATATGTACACTGCCATCCCAGATGGCACATACTGGACACCTGCATACCCCTCAGTGCCAGCCCTGGGAACAGTTGCATGCACCTGGGTGTGTACACCATGCCATGCCACAGACTGCTCACACTGCACACCCACACCCGTGCACCACCAACCACTGCCAACCAGACAAGCACCGCCCAATGTGACCAGTGGGAGCAGTGGGTGCACACACCATGGAGTGGTGCACCAGCTCAAGTGTGGCCCCTGGCACACATGACACCATACCTGTCCATGGTGACATGCATGCCCCCACACACAGGTGCATGGCCTCTGCAGGACTGTTGCCTCCCCACCACACAAGGGGCTCCACATACTACCCAGCACCAACACTCACACACAGTACCCACCGTGGGGCATGCCACATTCCATGACACACCACCCGGACTCACATGTTTGGTACCAACACATGCACGACACATGCAGGCCCAAACTGCGGGGTTCCACCTTGTCAAATGGTGGTTTGGCTTAATCACTATGGCATGCCACTGTGGAACTAAGAGGACTACAACACTGTATGGCACAGGCCCACAGGGATACAGAGCCATGACACTGTGCCCAGTGTGTGGCATTAACAATACCTGTGGCACAATGCGGTGCATTCCACATGCTGTTGGACAGCTGTCCCTGTTGTCCACATAGTGCCCCACGTAGGACCTGTGGGCTGGTACCCACACATTGGCTAGCACTGACCAGTACACAGCATAGGCAGGTGATGAGCATGCACAGTACAGAATGACACAAGGACACAGCTTGCACATGGAACAACAATGTAATAGGAACACATAAGTGAAACACATCAACAGTTAAGGTGATCCAAGAAGTACACAATGCAATGGGCACAGCTTCACACACAGCAATAGTCTTACAATGGTGATGCAATCAACTGCATTGCTTGCTCAGTTACTATATCCCTGAAGTCCCAGTGACCTGTGTCCATACTACCCTACGAGCCCTGTCCATGGCATGTCTGCAATTTCATGAGTGGGGCCAGGACAATGTTGCACTCACATGCTTGCTACTCAATGTCTACCAGTCTCATCCAGGTAGTCCAGCAGGTCTTGCACTGCATCATGTAGGTTGGTTAGCAGCCTTGCCATGGGTCTGATGTGCAGGCTGAGTCCCTGGGCAAAGTCATGGAGGGTGTGCGGCTAGGGCTGCATGTCATCATCCCTCCTCACGCCTCTATCTGGTGATGTGTCCCTTTCCATCCTGGGCTGCCCTGGACCATGTTCAGGGGTTGCATCACCACTGCCATGCATGGGACATCCTCATTCCCAGTCTGATCAGCACCCACCTGGCCAGCTGTACCATGGGTGTCCATGCCTGTTGCCATGTCGGCCATGTCAGCTGCCACAGGCAGTCCCACAACACTGTCACCCGGCCCTGCATGCTGGCGACACTCCTGTTGGTCACCTAGGACATCCTCCTCCACCTCCTTCACATCTTCCTCATCTGTTGTGTCCTCTGCACCCTGCTGTGATGCCACCTGCTGCCTGCCCTGGGCCATCATCCGGGTCCTGGCTGTGTACACCCATGCATCGCTCCACTTCAGGCATCACATCACCCACTCCAGGGAATGCCACCGTGCATCCCGGCCCTGCTACCCACTCCTCGCACCACCATCAGCACCTGGAAAACAATGTGACAGCCTGTGAGTGCACCACGCATCCATGCACTGCCTCATTGCATGCTGTCCAGACCACCAATGCAAGCCTGCCAGGCCATCACCATGCCATGTCATGTGTTACATGGGCTGTGACATGCACCGGCCATGTGTGGGGCATGCACCCACACATGTGTCCATGGTGCATGTGCCCTACCAGCAACCACCAGCCACGGCCACTTGTGCTGGCCCTGCCAGTGCATGTGTGTGTGTGTGTGTGTGTGTGTGTGTGTGTGTGAATCCCCCCTGCCTGCTGGTCCCTACACAGTAGCCTACACAGCTGCATACATGTCATGACTGCTGCACACATACCTTGGTGATGTTGCTCTCTGTGGGGTCCTCTGCCGTGTCAGTCCAGTCCGAGTTTCCTGGGCCTGCCCTGGCCTTCAGTGTCACTGCCCTCTCCTGCAGGGACATAATGGTATGTGACATCATCAGTACCCATCTGTGCAGTCAAGGTCACTGTAGTGTGCTGTATGTCATACAAGTTACTGGTGACACATACCTGACTGACATGGCTATCCTCCATGCATCTGGACATCTGACTCCCATGCCATCCTCCTCAGGTAGACAAGGAGCTGCCCCTCTCTCCAGGCCAGGTCATTCCATTGGTGTCTGATCTGCCGCATGGTCCTCCTGATTCCAGACTCCAGCTGGAGCCTGCTGCCTATTGTGGACCACACCCTCTCCCTGTCTGCTGGGCTGGACTGCTGTGCTCACTGTGGTAACAGCACTCTGCTCCACTGCTCAGCCAGGCTGATGAGAAGCACTGTCTCATCATCAGTGAAGTTAGGTGCTCTGCTCCAGCATACCGTTGCAACTGGAACTGCCACCTGCTGTTTGCCCTTGTGACTGCTTTACTCACTTGCCTCCCTCTGCAGTGTATTTGGAGCTGTGTCCTGTGCTACACTGTCCTGTGCAGCCTAGCATGTGCTACTGAAGTCCTGCACATGCTGGTGGCTCAGTTCCACGTGCTCCCTGCTTTCCCCTGTCAGTCACACGCTGTGACATACACTCAACGCAGCATGCATCGGCATGCATCATGCAATGCACTGTGCGTTGTGTATGGAATAACTCTGTATGCAAGTAGCATTGCTGTGGCTGCCACATAGCATGACATGCGTCCTCCCATTGTTGAAACACAGCACAACCTGTGGTGCATTGGCTGTTATCCCCCCCTGTCTCCACACACTGTGCTTGTGCAGGGTACCACAGCTGTGCTTGGGGGGCATGTCTCCAGTGACACTGTGCCAGTCCTCATGGTGTGCCCTATGGGTGTGCCACAACATGACTATGTCCTGCAGCCTCAGTGCACTGCACCCACCCATGTGCAACACCTGTGGCTGTGCTGCATGGTTTGTGCAGCCTCCCACCCACATTGTCCTCCATATCCCCGTTGTGCCTAACTTTGGTGCCCACTGCGCACTGACATTGCATGTTGGCACCAGCACCAGTGTGCTGTGTGTCACATGACTATGGTGCCATTCCCATCATGTGCAGTCTATGCTGCCTAGTGCTGTGGCTGCTGTGCATGGGACCCCAGACATCCCTCCATCCCTACATTACACTGCTCCTCCACATGTTGCCCCTGCTAGCAATGGACACTTGGCCACTAATGCTGCTGTCCATGTCACTGTGCATTGCACCATCTGGAGCAGCACAAAGGCAATGGGCACATCTGTGTCAACTGTGCAGACACTGCCTGTGTGTTGGCCCAGGCAACGACACCTCCATATCACCACAGCTGTTACAGTCCACCTGCAGTGTGTGCTCTCCACCGTGGTCCCTGGGTTCCTGGCACTTCTTTGTTGTTCCCCACAATGCCATGGCACTGCTGCCCAGTGTGCCTGTTGTGTGTGCCATTCCTGCATGCATGTGGTCTTCCCATGGTCTCGAGGCTGTGGTCCATAGCCAGCAAACAGCATGGTGGTGTTGGCATACCTGTGTCCATGCACACTGCGCATACTGTTGTGTGCTCATCCAAAGTGTGACGCAATGAGTTGCACTCACATTTGTTGTCCAGCTAGTGTGTGTTGTGCCTGGCCCTGCTGTCGCCAGTCACAGGCAGGCCCTGCTGCCTCCTCCTCCTCCTCCTCCCCCGCAGTGTCACCATCCTCGCTGGGTGCCTCCTCACCCTCTGCCAGTGGTGTGCTATGTTTCAGTGCTATGTTGTGCAGCACACAACATGCTATGAACAGTGCATGCCATTACTTGTGTATACTGCAGAGCACCCCCACATCTGTCAAGGCACCAGAGCCCCATTTTGAGGATGCCAAATGTGCGCTTTATCGCACTGCATGTCTTTGTGTGGGCATAGTTGTACCATTGCTCTGCTGCACTCTGTGGATTCCTCACCAGTGTCATCAGCCAAGGCTGTTGTGGGTATCCACTGACACCTGTGGGAAGGGGGGTGTAGGTTAGTGTTGTACCCACATGCATCCCATGGCAACTCATGCTGCATGTGTCTGTGTGTGCCTTACCAATCAGCCAGCCATCTGTTAGGGTCCCACTCTGGAAGGTCTCACACACTCCACAGTTCCTGTAGATGTAGGCATCGTGTGTGGACTCTGGATACTGTGCCATAATGTTGAGGATCTTGCACCTTCTGTCACAGATGACCTGTACATTCATGGAATGGAAGCCCTTCTGGTTGACATAGGTCTTTGGTCCCTTATGGTGATGTGTGTGCAGTCTACTGCACCAAGCAAACATGGGAATCCTGCTGTGCTGTAGAATCCCTGCTTGATTGCCAGTTGCTCCTGGGCATCTGTGGGTAGGTGGATGTATTGGTGTGACATGTGTATGAGGGCATCCATGACTGCCCTCAGGCACCATGATATGGAGGGCTGTGAGATGCCCAAGGTGTCACCACTTGGTGTCTAGAATCCGCCAGTGGCCATTACCCATAGGGCTGCACATACCATCACTTCTGTTGGTATGACATGGCCTCTCCGCGTCCTGCTTCTCAGGTTGGCATCAAGTTCCTGGCATAACTCTGCTATGGCTGGCTTGCCAAGTTGATATCATGTGAATGCACTGCTTCTCAGTCAGGTCCGTGTGGGTGGTGCATGGCCGGTGCACACATATGGCATGCCTCCGGTGTATGGGTTGCTGCTGTCTGTGCACCTACTGTGCAGTGCCACCTTGTTGTTCAGCCTGGTGGGAATGTCACCTATGTTGTTGCATGGCCAGCTGTATGCCCAGTAGGGGATGTGGTGCTAACATCCTCCTGGCAGTCATCTGTCTCTGTTCTGCTGCAGTCTTGTGTCTCAGTCCTGTAACACTACCCTTCCTCTTCCCTTCCTTTTTCTCAGTCCTCTTAGATCAGCTCTCTGTGGTGTAACAGGTGTTTGAAATCTGCTGTTTGGTGCACCTTTGTGAATTGCACTCCTGCTTTCTGCATGTCTTACCCCTGTTGCAATGCACCATGTGTCATGGAGCTAGCTGCCATCTGGTGCTGTGCTGGTGCATGGGGTGCTTGACACAGAGGGTCTTTGCATTCAAGCATGGTATGTTTGTGAATCCCATCTTGCTTGCATCTTGGCACAGCATGCTACTTGCGTCCTGCTGCTTGGCGCACGCACCTTGCGTCTTGGTGCAGCGTTTGAGAATCATGTCCTGAGTGTTTTAGCAGCTGAGCCTGAGCCAACCCAAAAATAAAATACAGTAATTTGAAAATTTCTGAGATACTTTGGGGGGGGTTGAACAGCCTGAGCACCCCCCTGCCTATGCCAATGCAATCCACAACAGTTCCGACACATGAAATCCTTACACTTAAAGGCACTCCTCCCAGCCCAGCTAGCCCCCCTGCCTGACCTGGCACACTAATGAACTAACTGCTACCCCTCCCACTTCCTTTGCAAGCAGTGAGGATCCCTCACTCTTAAGCAGTCAGTCCTGTACAAGTAGTAGAGTTGGGGGTCTACGGCTGCAGTAAGACCAGTTGCTGTAATGGAGCTCGAGCCTGCTTGAATACAACAGAACAGCTATACTGAGTCCCCTTAATCCCTAGAGATAGAAGGCTGCTGCACAGATGATTGTTACAGCCACTCAGGCACCACCAGGGATTTAAAACATGAGCTGGACTATGGCAGGCAGCCTGCCATCTGCCTCCTTCTCCTCCTCCTCCTATACTGAGTGATTGCAGCACTTGCCCAGCTCCTCCTCTGCTACCAGTGCCCACCAGCAGTCAGTAGTGTCAGTGGGTGACCCCCGTTGGAGTGGTCAAGCAAGCTCATTGACTTGTTACTAGCTCCCACAACCAATACTCTCTTTTGACTTCCTTCCATGTCTGGTTGCATTTGCCTGTTTCCAAACACTCAATAAACATTTTTCCTAGTGTCTACTTAGATACAGAATATTAAATATATCAAAATAAAATATAATTGCTTTGAAGAAGATAGAAGCCTTTATTATGGCTCGGCTTCAATGTATGGTTGGAGAACACTGAAATCTCATCTTGATGGTTTTACTTCCTTATTGCTATTTTGTATTTTCAGGTTAAATTAAAATATAATAAAATATAACTGTTTTTTGAAACAATAGAAGCTTTTATTATGGCTCTTTTTGGTTTGATCCACACACACTGAAACACTGAAGTAGTGAGATTGCCATGATTTTGGCAGCCTTGCACCATTCCTTTGATCCTAAAAATATGTATCACAATGGTTGTATAATTGTAGGTCTATATTCAAATGTCTTTAATTCATTATAATTACACACTAAGAAGAATGGTCTTGATGAGTGCATTTAAGGTTTCTTAATTTGACCTTTTGCTATTTTAATGACCTCCCAATCCTGGAGCCATCAATTTATTTTATCTAAACATTTCTTTGCTCAGTTCATCAATAGTCCAATTAGAGGCAGAATAAAATTATTTTAGAACAAAAACTGTGTAAACTTTGAGTTTGATTTTGCACAACTTTTAACTTCTCTCTGAGTTGAAAATGCATAGGAGATTAGTTGTACATACTTTTGTATTTCTCCACACTTTTATTTTGAAAATTTGTAAAAAAATATGAAAAAATAACTCTACAGTCCAATAAGATTTAGAATAAAATAACTTTAGTACAAAACTGTATAAACTTCAGGTTTGATTTCGCACAAATATTAAGTTCTCTCTGGATTGAAAATGCATAGGAGATTAGTCATACATACTTTTCTAGTTCTCCTAACTTTCACTTTGGAAATTTGTAAAAAAAATATGAAAAAATAACACTTGGCCTTTTGCACTGGTCTTGACCTCCCATAAAGGAATGGCTTAAAATGTATTTAGGAGTCATTCAAGAGTTATCCCAGGGTCAAAATTTAGTAAGCTATGCATTTAATGTGTTTTAATAGTAGAAGTTGCCAAAGAGGACATAATGAAGAAAAAAAATTAGTGGTGCAATATAGATGCCAAAAAGGTATCAAACCAGTTGCTTCTAAAGATTTCACAGACAGCCAAGTCTTCTTTATGTGTGTGAGCATTGTTTTCTTCTGTGTCTTTCTTTTTCCCCCTATCTATTCAGTGTCAGCTTCACATATAGATATTGCTGGCTAATAATTACTAAAAATAATCTGCTGCTTTTTTTCCTGAAAATATTTAACATGATCCCATTCTGTAAAGATCTAACATGCCCCCAATAAGCAGATCATTTTGTTTCAAGCTGATTTTTTTCTACATATTAGGGACAAAAGAATTATATTGATGTGTTCTACATTCCTAGAATAACTTCAGGCTCTGCTGTTAAATTAGGCTTGACAAGATATAAACCATATGTTCTCCCAGCGTAGTGGTTTCAGAAGTCAGGCTGTCAGAAATTTAATAGGAGTTATCCCAACTAAATGTAAATATCTTAAAAAGAATAGGAGTTACTCATAACCTGTCAATATGAAAGTTGTTCATGACAAAAGTAGCTTTCAAATGAGCTTATTTATTAATCTGCACTAAATATATATTTTAAATTATGGCTATCTGATTACCTGAATTTTCATTTCTTCACAATGTTCACCTCTCTGATGGCTATATTTAAAAAACTCTAATGAATTCATATTAGTGACTACCCTCATTTGAAAGGTCATTTTGTCCTGAACAACTTTCATGTTGGTGGTATATTGGTAACTTATATACTTTCCGAGATATTTACATTTGTTTGGCATGACTCCTACTGTGTTCACTCAGAGAGAAAAAAATAAGGTTGTTTGGAAGACCATATTGTAAAAAATATAAAGAATTCAGATTAGTGGCAACCCTCATGTGAAAGGTATCTTTCCCTGAATAACTTTCATACTGGTTGTTTTTGTGCACCTTGAATAGTTTTGAAGATATTTAGATTTGTTTGGCAGGTGTGCCAATTTGCTGTCAGAGAAAAGCAGCTTGGAGTTCTGTGTCCATTATTCTAAACAGAAAGAAGGGAGTATTTATTTAACTGCCATAGAAATTTGTAGTGTTATGGAAGGATACACTGAAAACTCCTAAAAGATGTGTTCCATGGAAACACCTCTTTTCAAGGGAAAGCAGGATGGATGTAGGCTCTGTGCACAGCCATAAAAATGTGGAACAGAGCACAAGACACACAGAACACATATATACACAACTTTTTGAGACTAGGTAATACGTTACAGTACGTATACAATTTGAGAATTTGTAAATCCTTGTTATTGCTCATTTATTATGTCTCTGAGAATAAGGTTCTTAATGCAGCAGTATTTGTTAGTCAACAAAAAAGTATAAATACAGTGCTTACTACAATAAAGTTGCACAGTAGTGCAATATACTGAGCATTGTGCAATTGCGGTACCCATTGAATAGCATGTATACCACTACCGTGCAGTTTGCACAGCAGCGCAGTACTGATCAACTTTACTGTAGCAAGCACTATGTATATCTATATATATATATAGATATACATGCAAAAAACTTCATTAATGCACCAGTTAGGGTTTCTGTCATGCCCTTGATAGTATGAAAATATCAAGTTAGGGTGTAGAATCATAATAACACACCCAGACTCACAACACAGTTACACACATGGCTAACATACAGAATTTTAAACACAACACTTACAACAGTTTATGTTACACACACTCATAAGGGTCAGCACTTTTAAGCCAACTCATGTTCCTAATGCTCAGTAGAACACATTCATCAGTTATAAGAAATCACAACCATACTGCAGATTTCCTATTCTTCCCTATTATACTGAGCGTTAAGGACATGAGTTGGCTTAAAAGTGCTGACCCTTATGAGTGTGTGTAACATAAGCTGTTGTAAGTGTTGCCATTAAAGTTCTATATGTTAGACATGTGCTTAACTGTGTTGTGAGTCTGGGTGTGCTATTATGATTCTACTCCCTAACTTGATATTTCCATACTATCAAGGGCATGACAAGAAACCCTAACTGGTGCATTAACAAAGTTTTTTGCATTTAATTTGCATACTTTTTTAATGGAAAACATGCAATTATATAAGTATCCATATGTCACAGTGAGAGCTGCACTCCCATCCCTCCACAGGTGCACATATGTTTCTAGCTATGGTAACACAGGGGCCTCTGGCCCCTGTGCTTTCACATATAAAGTTATGAGCAGCCATTGCAAAATCACAACAAATAGTCATAACTGTGCCATCTCAAATAATTTTCACCCCAAATGTTCAACATAACCTCCTTATCATCACTTCACCACATGTACCCAATACAGAAAACGTACAAATCCCTGTTGAAATATAATTCTGTGCAACTATAAAGCCGTTGTGCACCACAGGTGCAGAAAAATATTTGTGGCAGGATTTGAAAAATTACAGCTGTAATATTCATGAGGTGGTGTGAAAATGGTAATGTTGAAAATCTGAAGTGAAAACATGAGAAATTGTCGACGTTACAAGCATGTGTAGAAACTGTGCAACACACGTTCATAACTTGTTAATTTTTTGGAATTTTTTCACCAAATTATCAGCATGAGTTTTTTGGGACCTCCACTCACAAACAGTTGCACTGTGATTTTGTTAATCAAACCTGAATTTTGTTTTTTTTTTACTTACTATGCCTTTTTTATTCTTCTGGTAGTCAACCTCCTTCAGCCGCACTTTTGCTGCTGCAGTCAAGCTGGGAGTCACCTTCACATAGTGCACCCTGGATTACCTCCAGGGGTGGTGCCATCAGAGCCTCCCCCTCCATCCCCAATGGTGTTCTGTCACAGATGCGCCAGGGAACCTCTCACATCTGCCGCAGCTGGGAGGGCATCATGCTGCACACCAGAGGTGTTTTTTCTTGCTTTGGAAAGTGGAGGGTGTGTCACATTGAGCTCCACGATACAGTCACATCATCCATTGTAACACTCCCCTCCAAGGAGCAGCACTTAGGTGCTCTCGTAATGGTGCATACCATGGTCACCTAGTAGCCCAGACTGGAGACATATACCCCCTCCCCTCCTGCAGAAGTGAAGAGCATTCAATGGTGACTCAATTCACCCCACCCTCTTGCAGGCCATCAAGCATTCTGAGTTTGTTTCTAAACCCAGGTCATCCACGGTGCAACAGTAAATCCTTCCACTGCACCAACGGGCCAGCGCATCATTGTGGAAAGTTGATTTTGCACAGGGGCTGCGCCAATCTGCAGTACAGGTACAGAAACATATTTTGGGCAGGATGTGAAGAATGACAGCTGTATCGTTCACGAGGAGATGTGAAAAAATGCCAATGTTGAAAATCAAGATTGAAAATATGAAAAATTGACGAAGTTATGAGTATGCATAGAAACTGTGCAATGCATGCTTGTAACTCTGTCATTTTTTGGAACTGTTTCACCATATTTTCAACATGTGCTTTTTGGGACATCCCCTCATGAACAGTGGCACTATGATTTTGTTAATCCTTCTGAAAAGTTGATTTCGCAGAGCAGCCACATGATTCTGTGCCACTGGTGCAAAAACATGATTCAGGCAGGATTTGAAAAATGACAGCTATACTGTTCATTCGGAGGTGTGAAAAAATGACAGTGTTGAAAATCTGGAGTGAAAATATGAAAAAGTGGTAAAGTTATGAACGTGTGTAGAACCTTTTAAATGCACACTCGTAACACTGTCATATTTTGGAATTTTCACACCAAATTTTCAACATGGACTTTTTGGTACCTGACCTCATGAACAGTGGCAATGCCATTTTGTTAATCAGTCCTGAAAGGTGATTCCATGCAGCGACCACAAAATCACCTTTCAGGTCTGATTAACAAGATGACAGTGACAGTGTTCATCAGGTGGGATCCCAAGAACCCCATGTTGAAAATTTGGTAAAGAAATTCCTAAAAATGGCTTAGATATCAACCTAAATTGAAACTCCCATTGTGTGCCATAATACATCACTTACCTTGACTCCTCAGTTTGCAGTTCAGCTTTGAAAAGTGCAGACATGTCCCAGTCCAGAGAAAATGGGTGTTCCCAACCTCTGAAGGTAAGTATGGATAAGGAGGGTGTGTGAGGAGGTGGGTGCTCAGTGGTAGGGCGGGGATCGGGGGGGACTGAGGAAATGACAATGGACCATTTTCTTATTTACAGGTTATAAAAAGAAAAAGACATTGAAGACAGTTTTCTTTTTCATTAAAAGGGGACAGGGGAATGAGGGTGGTGGGTGGTACTGCACAGAGGGAGGGAGCGGGAGAAATTTATATATGTATAAGAAAGGGGGACTGGGCTACATGGGTGGCGGGTGGGACTGCATAGAAGGAGGGAGAGGGAGGGTAATATTTTTACATGGACTGGGGACTGGGGAATGAGGGTAGTGGGTGGGATGCATAGAAGGAGGGAGCGGGAGGGATTTATTTATAAGAAAGGTATACCAGGGAATGAGGGTGGTGGGTGGGACTGCACAGAGGAAAGACCAGGGAAGGTAATTTGTTTGCATGGACCAGGGACCATGAAATGAGGGTGGTGATTAGGACTGCTCAGAGGGAGAGAGTGGGAGGGTTTTTTGTGAAATGCCGGGGTATGGGGTACAATGATGGTGGGTGGGACTGCTTAGAGGGAGGGAGAGGGAGGGTTTTTTGTTAAATGACAGGGAGACGGAGTATGACAGTGGTGTGTGGAACTGCTTAGAGGGATGGAGAGGGAGTTTTTTTTTTAAATGACAGCTGCACTGTGGGGGGGTGAGCTTTCTATGGTGGGGCATTTGGCCCATTTTCCTCCACTTTAATGTGGCTATACATGGCACTTCGATGCAGGATTCTGCATCTAACATGACAGTTAGATGTAGGATTCTACATCAAAAAATGGCACTTTGATGCAGGATTCTGCATCTAACATGACAGTTCAATGCAGGATTCTGCATCAACAAAGGCTGGAATTCTGCATCATGCCTGACATATATTTTTCCCATAGGAGATAATGTGAAATACCCAATCTAATAACTTTGGAACAGAGTCATATTTTTACAATACATCTTCAAAAGGCACATCTGTAAGGCCAAGGCTTTCTACCCTGAAAATTTCAACCACTAATTTTAACCCATTTTTGAGATAAAGGTGAGCAAAAAAAAAAACAGCCAAAAGAGCAAAACTCTGTTTTTTCAACACTCTGTATCTCAACAACTTCAGAAGGGATTGACACAAAATTTGGCACATCAAGAAACCTTCCTCTACCACAAAGCATGCCAAATTTTTTGCAGATCCCTTGAATGATTCCAAAGTTTTTAAAGTGCAAAGTTTGAAGTTTAACATTAAACATCCCTATCAACCCTAACTACACTGGTGCTACTGCACCAGTACTATATTTATATATACATATATATTTTATATATATATATATATATATATATATATATATATATATATATATATGAAACATCCTTAGAGTTATCATCATGGGATTTTTTAATTATCTCAAATACTTTCAAAACAGCTTTTATAGCTAATTTGCAGATGGAGTTCTAAAAATGGCAAATGGTATCCATATTTAATGACTAAAGATGGCCACCATTTGCAGTTTTTTCAAAAAATTCCTTTTGAGGGTGCTTGTTGAATGTATATTGTAGATTCATGCTGTGGTTGTATTAGAATGGTATTACTACCTGTGTCTGATGTCAAACAGGGCAGCACTGTACCATGATATTTAATGCTTTCATGATGGACAAGGCATGGCAGCAAGAACTTTTAAAACCTTCAAAATCCTGTATCTTAATTCAGAAAAAAAAAGCATTAAAATGTTAATATTGTTGTTTTTACCAGGAAAACAGTATTTTGGGGAAAAAAATAGCAGCTAACAAATACTGCTGCTTTAATGTATACTTAACTAGTGCTATGTGAACTTTTCAAGATTTGCCAGAATTATTTTGTTCCAGCTGACAACACCAAAAATGTCCACAGAATTTTTAAGAAGTATGTTATTTTTTTAAGGCAGCAATACAACCAAAAATTTATTTTTCCAAAAAGCATAGTTTCTATCTTCAATTGAAATATTTAGCTTACTTTTTAAATATGTGTTTCCTTGTGATTTCTATTTTGTTTGCTACAGATATATAAGTATTTATTTTTATTTTTTTATCCTAACCCTTTGCAAATTTTGTAGTGCTATTTCTAACAAAATAGTTTTGTTCCATTTTATTACATTTCTTGATTAATCTGGTTGTCAAACTAAAGATACCTGAAAATGGTCACTGGAACCAGTGCACCTACCTATTGAACAAATAAGTAAACAAAAACAATAAATAAATAAAATTATGACTGTGAGCAAAAATGCCCATTTTCACATGTAACCAGATTTACTTGGGAAAAGAGAGAACAAACAAATAAAAAAACAAAGTTTTAGCCAATACGCTTACAAATTGACAAAGACAGTAAAAAGTTAAGCAAAACTGGCTATAGGTTTATTTTAAGTCACTGAAAGTAGAAGGTTGTTGTACATACAAGTGGCTAGTAAGCTAGTGATCTTTGTTCCATGAGAGTGTTCCTGAATTGAATTTGGAAAAAAATGACTCTCATTAGAGTAAATTCCCATTGGGATGTTAGAAATGGGAAAGAGTTCAACCAGGCTAATGGAAAGTTGACCTACACTACAGTATGATGACCTTATGCAAATAGGATGCAATGCTGAACTTTTGTCTGTCTTCAAATTACAGCCCATGGTCTTATATAATGTACAATGGTGGGATCTAACAGAAAGTCCTGTAATAAACTAACAAATTGAATTACATAAAGTTTTGACTCTGGACAGTGCCCTCTCCCCAACAGCTGAATAAAGCTACCATCTTGGGAAAAAATAAATTGAAATAATTGATAAAATACCTAAAATCTTGAAGATACTGACACTTTAACCTTCAAATAAAACTGGAAGGTATCCCCCAGACTTTTGCAACACTACTGTTTTAAAATGAAAAACAATAACAACAGATTTCCCCTTCTTGAGAGAACACATTTTACAAAGCTTCATCCTTTCTCTAGAAAGTAAAATTCTGCACCCCTTAATTGTATGAAAACTTCATATGAACAAAAAAAATGATCCTGAAATGCAAGAGAAAACTTTGTAAATCATACATAGTAGTTAATACTTTATAGCCAAAAAGTATGGAAATGTTTTAAGATAAATGTCACAGATAGAAGACTACTCCAGTATCTGTTGTGTTCTGACTGGAATAAATTCAGAAAAAGCAAAAAGCTCAGCATCAACACCAGTGTAAAGAACCAAGTTCCAAAATGTATTCAAACATATTTAATTTACAGCTCCTTCAGCCCCATAGAGTGGAAAATTACTTCCTCATAGCCCCGACTGGTTTCTCCCTGAGGACATGTGCCAAACTGGTAGGGGTTAGGAGGAAGTAATTCTTGACTCAATGGGACTGGAGGTGTAAACTAAATATGTTCTGAATGTTTAGAGATAACCAATTAATTTCAAAAGTCTTTAAAGAACCTGAATGTTTAAACTTTCATTTACTCATTTTCCATTTTGAGATATGAGCTTTTTTGTTGAACATTCCTAATACTGTACTCTATTTGTAATATATCTTAACCAATATTAATTGACCCAGATACTTTTCTCTTTCAGATGTTATGTTTACTTAGAATAAGCAATTTACATTCTGCCAAAAGTATGTCAAATGAGTTAACAAAATGGCAAACTAAACAATCATTGGATTAATATATAATTCATAAATTATTTACCTTGTGTCAAGACATGGAGGATTTTTCCACAGAGTAAGCCTTCCTAAAATTAACATGTAGCCACCCATTATTTCAAAATACTGTTTTTCTTATATCCTGACCATAATCTACTAAATTTGAATGACTTACTTTGATATACACTATATATTATTAGCACCTTTTACATTATAGCTTACCTGGAGTGTTGCCATCTTGAATCGGCTTGATCTGCTTTGATCTCACCACCAGTCTTTTCTTTTACATGCTGTGGCTGTGCAATGTTCCTGATGGCCTTCCCATCTTTTGGGGGCATTTCAAGGATTAGTGAATGGGGGTGGCACAGGTGCAGGTAAAGCAAAATGTTTACAATTTTTTATTCTATTTTGTATTTATTTCATGTGCAGATTAACACCTTTGAGCCAACAGGCTCTTTTACAAAGGTTCATGTCAGGTATAACAAACAGACAAACAATTTCCAAGGTTACATTTCATAAGAGGAAGAGACAAGAATACAGTGGTAGTTTGATGGACATTGCTGAAGCTAATTGCTGATAACAGAATACTGACAGGCTGTACATGTAGGCAAGTAGTCTTAGCATTTCCTAAGTTGTACTGGTACAAGTAGTGCATTTGGTAAGGGGTTATATATATATTGTTGAGTCTTAAAAGAAGGCCTCAAGTAGTCAAGCCTGAAGTTAGAGAGGAGTGGCCTGAGGGGGCTTTGTCATATGTTGGAAAAGGGGTGAGGGGTGGAGCAGGAGAGGGGGACAGCCACCTAGAGGCTTTATCAAGGAGGTGCTGGAGTGCAGAAGAAGTGTGGGGGTTGGGGTGGGATGAGGGGTATATCATTATGACTAGTGGTTGCAGCCACACTGGTTGTCTTCTGCCAAAATGGTTAACAGGTCTCTTTTAAAGGGGCCTATTTTTGTGTGTTCCAGTGTGGTAGAGGGGAGTTCGATAAGCCATGTGGGGACACAGTAGGAGAGTGACCGCTGAGCAAAGCATGTTCTTTTGAATGGGACATGGAGTACTCCCTTTGCCGTTCCTCTGGTGACTGTTGTCAAGGGGTGTCACTGGAACAGTGCAGCAGTAGAGTCGGGTGTGAGACCTAGTAGAGCTTTTTTCCCCATTATGCAAGCCTGATACCTTATCCTGAAGTGGAGCTGGAGCCACCCTGTAGAGGAGTAAAGGGTGCAAGTATGGGTACGTTGGTTAGTGCCGAGGACCAGGAGACAGGCCCTGTTGACTAGTTGTTTAACTCTATTTTTTTAACTTAAATGAGTCTTTATTTATAGTTTCTCATTCCACTACATTTTAGGCAGTATTACAGTACATAATAAAACATATACTGTGACAATTAAAAAGTGCTCATACTTACAGTTTTCCCCCCTTTCCCAGGAACACTTCAGTGAACTGCCTTCGAAAACTGTTTCTTGTTCTAATAAATAAAACTATAGCATTATTATAGTGCCATTTCAAGAAATGGTCAACTCTTCATACTATATACAATAAAAACAACTTAATTATAACCTATTCGATGTGGATTTGTTATTTCTAATTTTATTTTGTGAAGATCTAGAACCTACTCCAATTCAAAACCTCCTTACTTAATTCCCATACTTATTCTGAGCTCTACTTCATATATCTCAGTACATTTATTATATAGCCCATCTCTCACTTTATCACCCTCAAATCTGTAGAAACTGATCCAACACAGGAGTTCCTTCAATATCTTCAATATAGTCATAATATGGAAGCCATTTAGCATTATGTTGCTCCATGTTTAAATTTAAATGGGCTGTAATGGCTTCCATAATTTTGATATTATTTATATTAAGTCTCCACATGTCTGTAGTTAATGCACATGGTTGTAGCCAGTGTTGGGTAATTACCTTGAGAGCTGCTGCCACCAATATATAAAATAAATATTTTTGACTATTAGTTTTAATTTCCCTGGGTGTTAGTGCCAATAATATATTTACTGCTGTAAGAGTTTCTTGTAATTGAAAGATGTTTTGTAAAGCCTGCTTAACCCACTGCCAAAGTACCACTATTTGTGGGCATTCCCAAAAAATATGCAAATATGTGCCTCTGTTCCGGCAACCCCTCCAGCAATGATCTGTAGGGGGGTTGGTATAGTAAGCTGAAATTACTGGGGTAATAAAATACCTAGAGGTCACCTGCCATCTGTATTCTCTCCACTTAGGAGAGCTCATGGTTTTGGAAATTCCATCCCAGATTCTGCTCCATTCCATATCTGATAGGGTTACATTAAGTTTGGCTTGCCATTCCCTCTCTATTTTTAATACATGTACTTTCCCTACCTCCTCCTGCAATACTTTATATATAAGTGATACATAACCTTTCGGTTCTGCCATATGGCTTTTTTGATATGTGGCTATTATTGGGGGTGTGTGGCAGGCCCTCAAGGCTATACTTCCTATAGTGGTGGTAATATAGTGTCTACATTGTAAGTATTTAAAAATATCTTTTTTATGCAAGTTGAATTCTTTCTGCATATCTGTAAAAGATTTTACATTGTCACCACTAATAAATTGAGTAAGATTATATAAGCCCTTACCTTGCCATATATGGAAACAGCTGTCTCTCTGATTAGTAGAAAATTTAGGGAGATGGTTGAGGGGAATACATTCCCACACTGGTGTGGGAATTTCCCACCATTGCCTTGTATCAAGCCAAAGTTTTATCGTATGTTGGGTTCACCTATTTTTAATTAGTTTAGTATCTGATTGTATGGCCACCTATGGTAACATTTTAAGGGGTATTATAGGGTGTGCCTCTTTCTCCATTAGGCACCAACCTCCACTATATTCAGAATTTAACATCTTTAGGAGTGGAAGGATTTGGGCTGCCCTATAATAACTATAAAAGTTGGGTACCCCCTCCCCCCTGTCTTTAGCTGCTGTGAGAAGCTCCCATCTTTTCCTTGGCTGCCTCCAGCCCAAATAAATCTTGATATTCTATATTTAAGCTCCTTCCAGTCTTTGTGTAGGAAAGGGAGGGGCAAATTTGTAAATAGGAATAAATACCGGGGCAGTGCATTTATTTTAATAGTATCTATCCTGTTTGTAAGAGTCAGAGGGAGTGAGTGCCATCTATTAATATCTTCAAAAACCTTCTTTTGGAGTATCCCATAATTAAGTTGATACAATTTAGAGATCTTGATTGGGATCTGTATTCCCAAATACCTAATTTTATCTTTCACCCATTTGAAGGGAAGTTTCCTATGAGTTGCCACTGGTATAACCCCATCAAGTGGTAGAATCTCTGATTTATCCCCTATTAATTTTAAAGCCTGAAATCTTTCCAAATTGTGTAAATAATTTCAATAAGGGAGGGATAGATGTCTCTGGATCTGATAAATAAATTAGCATATCATCCACATAAAGACATATCTTATTTAAGGCCCCTTGAATGGATACCCTTAATCGCACCCTCCATTCTAATTGCTTGGGCTAGAGGTTCCATAGCAATAGCAAACAGCAAAGGGAATATAGGGCAGCCCTGCCTAGTGCCCCTTTCTACTGTGAAAGTTTCAGAGATCATGCCATTTACATGAACTCTGGCCAAAGGGTTTCGATATGCAGCCATGACCCATTGCATAAATAAACCTTCAAAGCCCATGCAGCGAAGTACCTCCTGCAGGTAAGTCCAATTCAGCCGATCAAAGGCTTTTTTGGCATCTAAAAAAACTGCAACTTGTGGAGTTGGAGATGTAACTTCATTACTAATTATATTAAGCAATCTTCTAATGTTGTCAGACATATGTCTGCGGGGGACAAATCCTGTTTGATATGGGTGAATCAAAATCTCAATATATTTCTGCACTCAATTAGCCAATATCTTTGTCAAGATTTTAAAATTTTGGTTTAAAGATATATGGGTCTATATGATTCACAAAACATGGGAGGTTTGCCAGGCTTAGGTATTACTGTAATTAATGCATCCTGCCAGGATTCTGGTAGACGCTTCTCATCTAAGATGGTGTTCATGACCGTGGTTAATTTGGGGGCTAGTGTTTTTTTGAACATTTTATAAAATTCTGCGGGAAGTCCATCGGGTCCCAGTGACTTTCCGGCTGGGAGATTTGTAATGGCCATCTGAGTCTCTTTTTCTGTTATTGGAGCTGGGAGCTCTTTCTGTATTTCTGGAGTTAATTTGGGAAGCTTCAAGACCTCCTGAAATTCTGTAATTTTCTTTTTATCTTTTTGTGGATCTCTACTCTCTGAGTATAAGGCTTTATAATACTCTCCAAATGCCTTGGCAATATCTCTTGGTTTTACCCACTTCTCTTTTCTTTTCTTATTATCTTGTATAAAAGGGGACATATCTATTCGCTTGTTCTTTTTTTAATAGAAGTGCTAGCAATTTAATTGCCTTCCCCCACCTTCATAGCACTTTTGATTTGTTAATCACATAATGCCCTTAACTTTTTCATTATCTATCACATTCAGCTCTGCCCTTTTTTTATTTCGCTATTTTAATATTCCCTCTTCTTTCCCCTTCAGTTGTTCCTTGTGTGCCCTTTCCAAAGCTTCTATTGTTTTTGTTAAGGCCTTTCACTTTTTCTCTCTGTTTTTCTTGTTAGCTGAGGCCAGACTAATTATTTGTCCCCTTGCTACTGCTTTCATTGTGTCCCACCATAGTAACGGGGAACATTCTTTCATAGGTGAATCCACTGCTAAATTACAGATAGTCTGTTGTATTTGCTGTACAAAATTCTTATCACTAAGCAGAGATACATTTAATCTTCAGCTTGTATATCTGGTCTCTACTCCCCAGGTAACTTTTGTAATAATTGGCGCATGATCTGACAAAGTAAATGAACCAATTCTGGAGGCCGTAAAATAATGAATATTGGTCCTATGAGTCATTAATAGATCTATTCATGAATAAGATTTATTAGCCACTGAATAACAGGTGTAATCCCTTTCCCCCAAATGCTGAGATCTCCAAATATCCATCAATCCACCTTCTTCCATCATAGCTGTAAGTTTCCTATCTACTGTTCTCGGAGGTCCTATCTGTCCCAATGATCGATCTATTGATGGACAGGGGGGCATCGTTAAAGTCTCCTCCCAATATCATTAATCCTGTAGGGAGCTCAGCTATCATTTGGAGAACCTTCATGTGAAATTTGTCTTTACCTATGTTAGGAGCATATATATTTATTACATGCACTGCTTGATCCTGTATCAATCTGGTTACTCTAATATATCTCCTTTGGAAAGCTTTCTCTTCCTCTTGTGTCGCTAGTGGACAATCTCTCTTTACTAACACTGCTACTCCTGCTTTTTTAGCTCCTTCATGTGATGCAGCGTCCACTCTCCCTACCCAAGCTCTCCTGAGCTTGGAGTGCTCCGAATCTAACAGATGGGTCTCTTGAAGGAGAGCTACATCACAGTCCAGCCTTTTAAGCTCAGTCAATAATTTAGTTCTCTTTACTGGGGAATTAATGCCATTAACATTGTATGAGACAATATTCAGTAGGGCCATTCCAAAACAGCATGTTTACTTATTGCTCAGATTGCCAAGGATTGGGCCAGACTGCAAAGCCACTCCTCCCCCCACATCATCCAGAGTCTCCAACTCCTTTTCTTTAAACAGAAATACACATCAAAAAAACACACCAGGCTTAAAAAAACACAAAACAAAACATTCTTCTTTTAATGTTGAACCGGTTTAACAATTTAACTATTCAAACTTTCCAAACTTTTTTGACTTTCAAGGGAAATTGAAGTCACTTATGTGATTAATTTCAAGCCCCTAGGCTGTTAAAGGGGCATTGTAGCTAATACACACCTATGTGTAACTTGCTTACAACTTCAAAATTAGAGACGTCCCTTAGGTAAGAAAGACTGCAAATGTCAGCTTCTCCCTATGGTTCCCCCCCTCCCCATACCTTTTTAGATGCTATATATCCTTCAGCTCCCCAAATACTTATTACTACATGCCCAAAATACAGTATTTCTTTTTGGTGTAGCAGCCGAGAATTGTCATGGAAAGACAGATCGCCCCTCCCCCGCATCACTCACTGTCTGTGAACTGGCTGCAAAATTTCACTTTCCCCTTCCTGCTCATGCATATCTAGAGAGAAGAACAAAAAGCTTTCTTCAGTCAACACATATCTTTTCTCTTCTCTCCATATCTCAGCTCTCAATGGATTCAGTGTCCCTCTTCAGATCTCTCCTTTGCAACATCCCTGGTTCACTTAGAGTTAATCATAGACCCCATTGTACCTCCTGTGTTAAATGTTTCCATATTTCAATCCTGTTCCCCACACAATCCTAAAATGTCCAATGTCTCCCTTAAAGCAAACAATGTACACAGTACCTCATGAAGGAAAAAACGGAAGTTTTAATCAGTCCTCTGGTGGTGATGTACCTCCTTTACCAGATGCGGTGGCCTGCTCCCTTTGTTCTGATCTCTGTAGCCACCTTGCGATGTCCCCCAGCTCAGACTTCGGAATCGGTTCTGATGCTCCTTGATTCTCTATTTTGCCTCTGGTAGCCACATTCCAAGTGCTTGCTTTCAGTTTTTTTTTCCAGGATTTCATATGCCAGGTCTGGGACTGAGATATCTGAATTCCTGAGGAAAGGGACTGCTTCGAGTAGCGATGGGAAGACCTTCACACCATTATCCAAATATACCTTCAGTCTGGCTGGAAAAAGCAAATGTGCTCTGATTTCTTTTTTTGTTTTTAGCTCTTTGATTATCTGTCGTTTTGCTTGAAGAGCTGACAAAAAGTCTTGGTCAAAGTATATTACTGCCTCTTTATATTTTAAGTCTCGGTGACTCCAAGCTTCATGTAATATCCACTCTTTACTTTGGAAGTGGAGCATTCTAACAATGAATGATCAAGGCCTGACTGCAGGGTCTGTCAGCTTGGACACTAGGGATCGGTGTGCTCGATCAATCGTAAGGTTGAGGTCTGCTGGAATTTCAAGTGTTGAGCACACCAGATGCTAGATAAAGTCTCCAGTTGTGGCAAACCCTTTTTCCGCTCCTTCAGGGATTCTGTGAATTCTAAACTTGTTGCGTCAGGACCTATTCTCTAGGTTCTCGAGCTTGGCATGCATTTCATGGTCCCTTTGCATCAGATATAACAGGAGGAGTTCCTTACTATCTTGGGTCTCTGCCAGTTCATCCAGTTGGGAGTCATTTTTTGAAACCTTTTTGTCCAAAATGTGCATATCCTGCCATAAGTCTGCTAAGGCACTATCTATTTTATTAACTGTAGACAGTATCTTCTGTAAGGTGTGCTTCGTGCCTTCTGATGTATCAATCTCATCTGGGTCCAGGTCTATGGAGAAATCTGAGGGGTAATGTCTCCTCATGGGCAGAGTTGCCAGGCCCTCTTACGATTGGTTCAACAGAGTTTGTCGCATTTTACCCCCAGCAGGCGTCTGCTTCGGTCCCTTTGCTTTCTGAGGTTTACCTGCCATCTTAAGACCCCGAGTAGTATATTCTATTACCTGTAAAATTCCATTCACTTTGAGGATTTTGCTCAATTGGGGTGTAACCATTGGAGAGCTCCTAGTCTCAGCTTACCACCATTATGGTGATGTCACCGGAAGTCTTGTTTAACTCTATTTAAGGCTGAGTCGGTGGAAGCACCATCAATGACTAGTGCGTAGTTGATGATAGACAGGATAGAGCTTTGAGTAAATAGTTTAAGAGCCTCGTGTGTCATGGCTTGCCTATGCCTATATAGGATGCCTAGATTAATATTGCCAGTCTTGACATCGTGGTCAATATGGTGCACAAAGGAGAGTGTGTCATCAGTATGTACTCCGAGGTATTTGAAGGTGTGGACTTGCTCGATGCTATCCCCTTTCTGGCTAAAGATAGTCAGGGGTTCAACATTCCTTTTGGAATGTGGCATGGCTAGGTGCATTGTTTTAGTTTTTTTATAGTTCAGTAGGAGTTGGTTTTGGGAAACCCATGCTTCTAGCAAGGCAAAGCTGCACTGTAGGTTTTTATAGACTTCACAGGCATTGCTGCCTGGGACTGATATCACTGCATCATCTGCATACAGCAGCATTTTAGCAGGACAGGCTTTGGGAAGGGAATTTATGAAGAGACCGAAGAGAAATGTCCCTAGGATCGAGCCCTGTGGGACCCCTAGTGTTACCTTTCTGGGATCAGAGGTAACACCCCCTATCCTAACACTCTGCATCCTGTGTGATAGATAGCTGTTGAACCAGGAGATGGTATCTGCTGACAGACCCAGGGTCCGAAAATGTCTTAGCAGGATTTGATGGTTGACAGTGTCTAAAGCTTTTGTAAGGTCAATAAATATGGACCCCATCGTTTTTCCTGAATCAAGGGCTTCGTATGCGTGGGAGGTAACGTTGATAAGGGTGGTGATGGTGCTGTGCTTTTGACAAAAACCATGTTGCTGAGGGCAAAGCAGATTGTACTTGTTTAGATAGTCAGTGACCTGATCAGAGACGACCCTTTCCAACGCTTTAGAGAGAGATGGAAGTATCAAGATAGGGCGATAGTTCCCCATATCAGTTCTGTCCCCACTTTTAAACACAGGGGTGGCCAGGGCAGCTTACCACCTGTCTGGGAAGATTCCAGGATGCAAGGAGGTGTTGAACAGTTTGGTTAATGGGGCAGCAAGTTCTTCTGGGGTGAGCACTAGCAGTTTCATGTCTAGTGAGTCACTACCAATCCTGGTTTTGTTTAGAATCCTTTTGACATATTTCACTGTCTGTTGCCTTGTGATTTGCCTGAAGTAGAAAGGTGGTTGTCCATTTCAACGTGATGGTGGTGGGTTTGTGTCTATGGGATCCAAGGCTGCCAAGGACTGGAGAAATTCCAAGGGGAGTGCAGAGCTTAGGTCCATGAAGGCCTTGTTAAAGGCATCAGCCAGGTCTAGAGGTTGCTGTAAAGTGCCATCTGCTGTGACTATTATATTGGTGGGGCTCTGGATTCTTTACCAGATAGAGACCTAATATTTTCCCAAACTCTCTGCCATTTCCCCAGGTTTTTTCCAGCTGTTCTTTGTGATAGGAAGCCTTGGCATGCCTCACTATCCTAGCACAATTATTCCTGGCCATTTTGTAGGCCGTGGTGTCAGTTTGCCTGCCTGTCTCTCTGGCAATATGCCAGAGATTGTCTCGTTGTTTCATCTGGGCAATGAGCGGTCCTGTGAGCCAGGGGTTAATGACCCCTTTTATTTTGACAGTTCTGACTGGGACAAATAGGTTGCAAGCATTGCTGAATACAGTTATGAAGTAGTTTAGAGCTTTGTTTGCATTGCTGCTGCCATCTAAGGGGGACCAGTCTGCATTCTTCAGGTATTTTTTGAAGTTGCTCAATTGCCCCTTCTTGAGATACCGGTTTATAGTGACCTGCAGGGGGTTAATAGGGCCCCTGTTTGTCCAGGTGCAGACTACTGGTGAGTGATCACTTAAGGTGTCGGGCAGGACAGAGATGCTTTTGATATGCTCAGGGTTGGTAGCAAGAAGCCAGTCAATAAGTGTGCTTGTGCCAGTGCAATAGTTCTGCCTTGTAGCCTGTGTGATCATCTGGGTAAGACAGAGGCCATGGATTTTGTCCCTAGTCTTTACAGTGTCTTGTGCTAGCCAGTTAGTGTTAAAGTCTCCTATGATGATCTGCTCCCAGTCTTTTTTTAGCTTGTTATAGTGGTTAAAGAATAGGTCAAGCCCCAAGGCTTGTTTTCTAGGGGGTATGTAGACAGTAGTCAAGGACATTGTTTTACCTTGCCGGCCGATTGATCGCTTGATTGTAAGAATTTGGGCATAATTTGTGTTAACACTATTGGGCATAATCTGGCCACTTATTTTGCTACAGAGATAGACCAGACACCCACCCCCTTGCTTGTTTAATCTATCTTGCTGGAAGGTGATGTAGCCCTCAAGTGAGATGCAGGAGTTGGGAATTTTTTGTGAGAGCCACGTTTCTGTGAGCGTGATAATGTCTGGTTGATGGATTGCAACCCAGGCTTGGAATTGGGGAAGTTTTGGCAGAAGACTCCCTATATTGATTGATGCAATTTTTAGGCATACTATTCGATGGGGGGTTATTATTGCCATAGGGTCCAGGGTTGGGATGTACATTCCCTGAGATCAGTAGTAGGATGGTGACTATCCTCGAGAGGTAGTGTCTCCTCCATTTTTTTCTGAT
The DNA here is from genome assembly GCA_016271365.2 of Neoceratodus forsteri. Classification (NCBI taxonomy): domain Eukaryota; kingdom Metazoa; phylum Chordata; order Ceratodontiformes; family Ceratodontidae; genus Neoceratodus; species Neoceratodus forsteri. The sequence continues at coordinate 829,332,725 of CM028131.1, forward strand.
CCTGGACTGGCTCTGATTTGTGATGCTGTGATTTTGAGAGTGTTTTTTTTGAGGTATAAGAGCACATAAGGGCCCTTGCAACCTCTGGCATTGCCTGAGGCTGCTGCATTGTTTTGGAGTGAGACGTAGACCTCCAGAGGCACCTGGATGTAATTATCTGTTGCTCCACTGTCCCATATTTGTAATACCAGGCACAATTAAGTGGAGGCAAGTCTCCAGACTTAGACTTGGGAGTTGAGCTATCTGTGATTCCGGCCAGATGGGGAAGGGCTACTACACCCAGTAGAAAAATGTGCCAATAAAAGTTTTTTGCAGCAGGCTTAAAATACATTATGGCTTAGTTTTTTTTTTTTTTTGCTGCCTCTTTAGGAGAAGGAGAGATTCTCTTTACTCTTAGCAGATGATGCTTTTTTACATGCTTGCAAAAAAATGCCTGCACCAGTGAACTCCGCTCCATGTTTCCAAAAAATCAGGGAATGCTCTGTGCCACAATGGAGTGGCTTGCAACACTCCATCAGTTCTTTATGCTGCTGAATCTGCACCGGTGCAACTCATCTGCACCTCTAGCACTGGTATAGATCTGGTAGTTTAAAATTCCCTATTGTGTACTAAAGATCTGTCATTTTTTTATTTGCCCTTTCCTGTAGACATACTCTTATTTGTACAAAATTACTAAATGATTTAATAAAATACCATATATAGTATATGGGAGCCCTTAATTCTACATGGATTCCTGCAACTCCCAAAAACTTGTTGTAGGACTGTGTAAAGAATAAAAATGTATTGTACTAGCATTCTGATGTCACATTGGTAGTACAACAACTTTTTTCTCTTGCCCTGCCATCTCTTTTGCTAAAGATGCTCCTCAAAGAAGAAACCTCGTGGCAAAATGGTGGCATCAGTTAGCCAGCACCAAACAGTGGATTGACTCAGTTTGGAGACAGATAGCCATAGCCAACTTTGTGCTACTTGGAGTTGTGCAGCCCTGCTGACATAACAGGAAACAGGAAGAGGAGCCTGTAGTCCCAAACTTTATCATGGGCTACAGCTCATTGTAAGCATTTTACTTTCTATTGTAAGGCACTGATTTCAGCTTCTAAAACCAGCCAGAGCTACAGATGAGTGGATATCATTGGGTTGAAGTAAGCCTGCTGTTTTAAAAACTTTCATTTGACTGTTTCACTGCTTACCCCAGCTAACACTTCTGGGGCAACAGGCTACATAAAAGCTTGCAAAGCTGTGAGCAGGGCGAGCACGGCGATGCGCACAAAGTCTGTGCATGTCTTTGTGCGTGTCTACTGTGCATAGCATACAAATGGGACATAACTTATAGAAATAAACAAGAAACAAGCTGAGAGAATTTATTGGCCTTTCAAACATAGTCTTGTCATTTACTTCTGAACAAGAAAAACAAGCAGCAGTATCATGGTTTAAACGCTGATGCTAGATGAGGGAGCAAGGGGGATTGAGTGCGAATCCTGCAAAATGTATCAAACAATAACTACTTTTGATACCCCTCAAATCTCAATCTGCTGCAAGTGCTAGGAAATTGCTTCTATGACCTCTGAAATCAGATTACTTAATGATAGGCTTAAAGCTCTTGAGGAGAGCCAGTCAAATACTGTATGAGTAGAAGGCTACAGAAAGAGAACCCATTAGCACAACCACCAGAAAACAACATTCTAAGAATCTAGAACAAGCAGATGAGGTAACTACTGTCACAAACAATGATACTATTCATAGTATAAATGGGGCAATAAAAGGAATTGCCCCCCAGAAGAGTACTGTAATAAAACACATACAAAAAAGCACTCAAGACTAGATGATTGTACAGATGGTTCAGAAATGGAATGGTTTCAGGTTCAAACAAATAAAGTCTCCAAAAGAGGGAGAAAGGCCACATATTTCCAGCTCCCACTTATTAACCAATTTGATTCCCTGAATACCACTGACACTCCACTAGTAAATATTGAAGATTATCTTACCAGTGAACCTAGTCCACAAACTAAACAGGCTGTACAAAAATCACCTAATAAAAATCAAAATATGCCTGTTACTGTTGACAGCCACGAGAGTGAAAGGTCTACATACACTAGTAATAAACCAGCCTCCTCTTCAACATCTATAGGCACAACATATGACTCATCTACATGTAATTTAATATCAATTATATCTGAGCAGATATCTCTGAAGGGAAATGATGACATGGAGACAAAATAATACTGAAGCAACCAGATAGATTCTTGTCCTAGAGGACTCTATGGTAAAGCACATAGACAGAGACATATGTAATCCAGATAAGTTTAATAGGACCCTTTCCAGCTACAGAGGAGCAAAAATAGCACACATAACAGAAATGGCAACCAATATTATTAAAAATGCTGGTGACAACCCCTTAATCATTGTACATGCAGAGGCAAACAATTTGTTATGTGATCCTGTCATGAAAATCAAACAGGTTATATTGCCCTAACTAACAAATGTATAGATCCGGGTAGTGAAATTGTGCTGTCAGAGATACCTCCCATACCAAAGGCAAATTACATTCAACATAACAAAATTCAACAAATCAATAACTGGTTAAGGAGGTGGTGCTTGCAGCAAATATAAAGTGTATTATGCACTGGGAAGCATTTACTGGAAAAAAAGAACTGTACTCTTGGGATGGCCTGCACCTCAGCAGAAGAAGAAGCAGGCTACTTGGAAAACATATGGTGGAATGCATCAATAGCCACTTAAACTAGATGCCAAGGGGGAAAGGAACTCTTTAGGAACCTATCTTGAGCAAGGAATCTAAGAGAAAAACAACATCCTACACAAAACACAAAAAAAGTGCATAGAACTAAGATCAAACAACAAAGAAATAACTGATCTAAAAATGATATTACTAAATGCCAGAAGCCTCCGAAACAAGATTGATGAGCATACTTACATAATGAACACTAAACAAATAGACATGTGTGGGGTTACTGAAACTTGGTTCAGTAACACAGACTGAAATACTGATCTAGAAGGCTACACCAAAATACACAAAAACAGGAAGGATAGAAGAGGAGGGGGAGTTGCATTTTACATCAAAGAAAATCTGAAAGCATATGAAATTCATAACTCCAGTGACAATAATGAGATTATATGGGCACAGATTAGACTACCAAATAAAACAGTAGCAATAGGATTAGGATATCGACCACCTGGGCTAAACAATGAAGATGATAATCAGTTCTTAAACTGTCTTGAAAAACTAAAAATGACAAATAATACCATATTAGTGGGAGACTTCAATTTACCATATATAAGCTGGGAAGCATTAGACAGTAATAAGCATATTGAAAATAGATTTATTGATTTTACCATTCAGCAGAATCTGGACCAGTTAGTAACCAAACCTACCAAAGGAAACAACACTCTTGATTTAGTATTAACAAATGAGACTAAAAATATACATGGACTAAAACTAACACCACCACTAGGGGACAGCGATAATCAAATTATTGAATTTTCTTACAAAGCACGTCATAAAATAGCAAAAGGTATACCCATTTTAAAAAACTATCATAGGGCAAACTATACAAAAATAAAATAATTCCTATCATCCTGGAGTTGGAAGAAAGAATTTCAGAACCAAGATTTAAAAACCATATGGATAAATATAAAAAATCAATTAGCACAAATGAAAAATGAAACACTGTAACAAAAAAACTTAGAAACCTGATCAGAGACTTGATAAAAAACCTAGAACTAAACCTGATAAACAAAGTGAAAGACAATAAAAAACAATTCTACAATTACATAAGTGCACTTAAAAGAAACAAAAAGGGGGTAGGACCAATTATAACACAAAGTGGAACTATTAAAGATGAATCAGGTATAGCATCAAAACTGAACAAATATTTTCTAAGCGTATATGAACCAAAAGAAAAAACAGTTAAACCCACCATAAATTTAACAAATGTCTATATTCCAATCACAGAAAATGAAATTAGCAAGATTATAAAACGTCTCAAATCTAACAGCTCAGCAGGACTGGATAGTATAACTCCTAGACATCTCCAGGAGGAAGAGAATGAACTGGTAGGACCATGAACTTCCTTAGTTAATCAATCAGTAAAAAGTGGTGAAACACTGCCAGAATGGGGACAAGCTCTCATAACACTTATACACAAGAACGGTCCAAGATCAGAAACAAAAAATTACAGGCCCATAATTTTAACATCTGTGATAGGAAAAACACTGGAAAGAGTTATACAACAATGAATTACAGACCATTTAAATAAGGAACAAATAATAGATATTTCACAACATGGGTTTATACTGGGAAGATCATGCCTCACCAAGTTGATATCCTCTTTTGAACTGGTGAGTGCAGCTTTGGAAAAAGGGATACCAGTGGATGTAATATTCTTGGACTTTGCCAAGGCATTCGACAAAGTATCACATAAAACACTAATTGAACTGCTCTAGCAAATCAAATTACAACCAAATATAGTGGAGTGGATAACATCATGGTTACAAAGCAAAAAGCAAAAAGTAGCAATAAAGGGGTATTAGTCTGACTGGGGTGATGTAACAAGCGGGGTTCCCCATGGTTCTGTACTGGGGCCTACATTTTTCAATATATCGGTAACAACACTGAAGACATCTGAAAATGCAAGGTTAAGCAAGTACACGGAGGATTGAAAACTAGTAGGTCCGGTGCAGAATCAGGATGATGGAAAAAAACTTCAGGCTAATTTGGATAACTTATCTATATGGACAAAAAATAACAAAATGTTTAATGCAGCCAAGTGAAAGGTAATGCACTTTGAACCTAAGAACCCCATCATCTCATACAAACTGGACAACCAGGTGTTAGAAACCATGATAGAAAAAAGAGACCTGGGAATAATAATTACAGACAAGCTGTCCTCAGATGTGCATACAAAAATGACTGAAAAAATGATATAAAATTTTAGGTTGTAGCCTATTAAACATTAAAAGTAGAGAACAAAAAATATTTATCCCACTGTATACCAGCTTAGTTCATCCTCATCTGGAATACTGCCCACAGTTTTCTGCAGCAAACACAGTCAAGAGTAAAAAATTAAAAGAAGGTGTACAAAGAAAAATAACAACAAAAATTAAGGGCTTGCAACAACATAACTATAATGATCGGCTAATACATCTTGGACTATACTCCACTGAGCATATACAGTTAAGAGGAAATCTTTGTCTGGTCTTCAGGACAATGAAAGACCCCAGTTTAATGGAAAGTATTGGAGTACAAAAATGTCAGGAACAAAATAAAAAAACAAGGTTCCATGATTATAGAGTAAAAGGAGAAACAAATGTGACCAAGAAGTGATGCAACTTTTTTACACAAAGGATCATAACAAGCTGAAATTCACTACCTTAAAAATTAGTGGAAAGTAAAAACATTAATACATTCAAACATAGACTTGATCAGCACATGGGTGAAAAAAAAGTCATGTTCCACCTACAGAAATAAAAGGTGGCGAGTTCAATAAGGACAAACTGTCTACAGAACTTGTATTCAGCTATGAACCTTTGAACCTATAAACTAAACTGCCTTATTAGGGTTTTTTATGTTTTCTTTTAAAACTTAACACTATGGCCATAGATGAGTGGGAGTGACAGAACACAGGACTTACAGTGAAGTAACAGTGATGTGCAGGTGCCAGCGGGAGCAACGAACACAAATGAAAGAAGACACAAAAAAGTCAAAATTTAAAAAGAATCTGAAGAGTCTTTGTTGTAGCTGCAGAACTACACTTCGAATTGAGGGCTCCCATATACTATATAAAACAGTATATAGGTAACCATACACAGCAAGGTTGTGTTTCCATCTCAGGTTTTATGCTGACATCATGAGACCTCTTGAGCTTCACTCATGAGGTCTCTATGATGTCACCACAAACTCTAGATGTAAGCACAGCCCGTGTATGGTTACCCATACACTATTCTATATAATTATTGTGGATTTCCTAGAACATAAATGATTAAATATTTACTTATTTGTTACAGAAATAAAAATAAACATAAAATAAGCAAACAGGTTCAGGTCTTTTCTTCCTTAAAAATGGGGAGTGTGGCTGTAAAATGTAAAAACTTTACATAAGAAAAATGCTGGTTGTGATGGAAATTAACTCACAGTGGTTCAAAAGCTGTAAACTAATTAATGTAACATGCATAACATTGAATTAACAGTTTGTAGAACCCTTAACAGAGCAAGATCATCTTCCTCCCTCTCAAGAAGAGTGATGTACCCCAAATGATTATGTACTGATCCAATAACTGTTATGATATCACAAAATGTTTGTGTAAGTATGAAATAAAATATGCCAGATATTCTTGTATTTTAACACAGGTTATAGAATTGGGAGGAGGTATTTGTTTGTGTGTGTGTGTGTGTTTGTGTGTGTGTGTCCGTAAGTTTTTTTTTTTTTTTTTTAATGGGGAAGTACATCTAGGAACTGCATTGTAACCTTACTGTGTTTACAACTGGGTATTAGTAAACATTTTTAAGACAAATAGTATTGTATCCTAATTCTTACATAAATATGTCCACCATGGTATCTAAATCTAATCCTACCTATAGCAGTTAAAAACAAAATAATAAATTCTTCAATACATTCTTATGTTCTTCTAGTTATTTTAAAATGAGCAATTATTATTTTTTTTTGTAATTTTTAGAATTTTTTGTATTTTACATTTTTTTTTACCAGAAGACCATTCCATGGAAAAATAAGCTAATTTGAAATGAGGTTCTAGAGTAGTAAAGTTTAACTACAAGTTGCAAAAAAAAGGTGTAAAATAATTTGTTGTAACCTCAATAAGAGGTCCTCTCTTCCTCTCCCCCCTCCCCACAACCAGTCTGCTCCTCAGCTACAGAATCCTAGCTCCCTACTTCGCCCCAAGACAGAAGGAACAGTGCCGGTCAGCCTCATTGGCTTCTGGGGGCAGCCACAAGTCCTGGAGCTTGCCCCACTCCCACAGCCAACCTGCTTCTCAACTGCAGAATCCCAGCTCCCTACCCATCCCCAGGACAGCAGGAATAGTGCCGTTCATCTCTCTCTGGCTTATGGGGGCAGCTGCAAGTCCTGGAGCTCTGCTCCCTTCCCACAACCAGCCTGCTCCTCAGCTACAAGATCCCAGGTCCATATCAAGCCCCAAGACAGCAGGAACAGCACTGGTCAGCCTCTCTGGCTTCTGGGGGCAGCTGCAAGTCCTGGATCTCTCCCAACCTCCCCACAACCAGTATGCTTCGCAGCTATAGAATCCCAGCTCCCTACCCAGCCCCATGACAGCAGAAACAGTGCCAGTTAGTTCTTTCTGGCTTTTGGGAGCAGCCACAAGTCCTGGAGCTCTCCCCCCTCCCCACAGCCAGCATGCTTCTCAGCTACAGAATTCCAGGTCCATACCAAGCCCCAAGACAGCAGGAACAGTGCCAGTTAGTTCTCTCTGGCTTTTGGGAGCAGCCACAAGGTCTGGAGCTCTCCCCCCTCCCCACAGCCAGCATGCTCCTCAGCCACAGAATTCAAGCTCCCTACCCAGTCCCAGGATAGCAGGAAAGGCACCAGTCAGCCCTTTCTGGCTTTTGGGGGCAGCCGCAAGTCTTGAAGATCTCCGCACAACCAGCCTGCTTCTCAAGTACATTATCCCAGCTCCCTACCTAGTCCCAGGACAGCAGGAACAGTGTCATTCAGCCCCCTCTGGCTTCTGGGGGCAACTGCAAGTCCTGGAGCTCCCCCCCTTCTCCAACAACAGGCCTGCTCTTCAGCAACAGAATCCCAGCTCCCTACTCAGCCCCAGGACAGCATTAACAGCATCAGTCAGCCCTCTCTGACTTCTGGGGGCAACCACAAGTCCTGGAGCTCTCCCCCTCCCAACAATCAGCCTGCTCCTCAGCTACAAAATCTCAGGTAAACGGCCTGCTCCTACCTTCTCCACACTTCTTGACAACATCTTGGACTCCCTGAATTAGTGCTGTACTATACCACACGACCATCTTTTTCTGTGTAACGGTGCTGTCCACTGTTAGGCTCTTCCCACCCAGGGGTGGTCCTCCTTTTATTCCTGCCAGAACCTATCAGCCCACTTTTTCAACCCTATTTTTCACCACCACTTAGTCTCACCCACCTATCCCCCACCCCCCACAGTAACAGTGTAGTCGCCCCTTTTCTTTTTTTATTTTATTGTCTGTCTGTCATTACTCCTAAGCAATTTGCTTCCCCCCTTTGTTATAACCCTCCCATTCCTCCTGTTTCACCTTTTCTCTTATTTTCAACCTCCTTCTGCTTCATTACACTACTCACTCCTGTAGCTCTCACTCTTGCTGCCCAAGTAGTATACAGCCTTTGTGGGATTTGAACTTGACCCATCCCTGGCCTGCTGCTACAGCCAGGTGCCCTAACCATTAGGCCAACACTGTCTTCTGCTGCTACTGGTGATCTACGGTTATAGCACTCAAGATAAAGCTAATCCTTCTCCCTCTGCTGGCAGCCTCTCTGCTAGGCACTCTGGTAGGTGTTGATTTCTGCACCTCAGTGCTTACTTTGGACCAAGAGCACCTATCCTCCTACACACTTACTGTCTGGCCTATTACCTCCATCTCTGTGGATAACAGATGGGAACTAACTCCCTTGGGCCCCCTATTCTATGCTTTTCTCTTGAACCTTGAGCATCACCAACTCAGCTTCTTCTTGTTCTCCCTCTCAATAATGCCCTTCTTACTGCCCACCCATACAGTCCTGTCTTTTCTCTGCTACTTTTCTCAGGGGATGTAGAAAGCAACCTGAGCCCTACAAATATCCTAACTGCCCACTCCAACAAAATGTGGGCTGGCTCCCCAGGACTGAAAATTGCTCTTATAAACATGCACAGCCTCCCATCCAAATTTCCTGATCAAGAAGCCTGGGTATTCCTTTACCAGCCCCATTTCTTTGGTCAGTCTTAAACTTGGATAAAGCCACATATCCCTGATGCCACATATCACCTGTTGGGATACTCCATTCCAAGACTGACCGGGTGGTAGCATGTCACTCTATTTCAGGGAACTCCCCTCTGCCACCCCCGTCCTCAGCTCTGACCTTGCTTCCCCCAGTGAGTGGCTCATAGCTGAGTTGACCCAGGGTTCTGCAAAAAAGATTTATGTGGGTTGATGCTACAACCCTCCAACAGGAGGCACTCCAGGTCTTCTTAACCATCTAGCCTGTCTGGGTAAATTCTCCCCCTCCAGGGACACTATTCATCTTAGTGATTTCAACCTTAATTGGTTAAGTGCCCAAGAATCTGAATACTCTAGCCTACTAAAGCAGCACAACCTGGTACAAATCATCTCTGTCCCTACCAGACATAACTCTCATAGACAAAACCATTCTGTACTAGACAGAGTGGTTATCAACAGACAGGACAAGATACTCCAGGCAGGAACCTTGTCTAACCCTATCAGTGATCACTCTCCCACATACATTGTCTTGTTCACCAAGACAAAATGCCCCCCCCCAAAAATATTTATCCTTCCAGAATTTTAACTCCCCGGACACCTCCACCCTCCTCGAGGATGTTAGGGTGATAAACTGGTCTGTACTTTACTTCCTTATGGACGTGACATCGGCAGTGGGCTTCTTCACAGATGCCTTCCTTCGGATCCAGGATCAACACTTCCAACCTGCTACCCAGAGAGTAAGGGGTGGCAGTACCCATTGGGTCTCTAAGGAACTTCTGGTCATGATGAAAGAAAGGGACAAAAAGTGGTCTTCCTACAAAGCAGCCCCTTCCTCCACACTCTGGAACAACTACAGGCGCATGCTAAATCTGTGCAAGAATACTGTCCAAGTCCAGAAGTGGAACTTCTTCCACAGCCAGCAAAGGAACAACATTGGTAACCCCACCACTTCTGGAGCTCAGTCAGCACACTGGTTAACCCACATACCTGCAGAACTGCTATCCATCTAAGCTCCCCCTCTAGTACTCTGACCAATCCTGTTGAGGTCAGCCAGGCCTTCAACAAAAAGCTTACTGATCTCACTACCCATCTTAGTAAACAACCTAGCCAACTACAAACCAGTCCAGGACCCAGTCCTAACGGCTTGCCTTCCCCCTTCTCTCCCTCTGGCACCTACTCACCTCCCCCCTTCTATTTCAGGGCCATCTCCCCTGTGGACACCAACAATCTCTATAAGAGCTTCCCTAACTGGGGAAGTCCTGGCAGTGATGGTCTCTTCCCATCAATGCTCAAGCTCATTTCCCTTGCTATCTCCAAACCACTTACCTTTATTTTAAATCAGGTACTGACCACCTCAACTATGCCAGACCCCTTGAAGATTGCCCTGGTGGTACCAGTTTTCTCAGCAGGTGACCCCCTTTCCTCAGACAACTACAGTGCAATATCCCTATTTCCCCACCTGAGCAAACTCCTGCAGAAAATTAGTTACTGCCAGCTATCCGACCATATCAGGAAATATAACATGCTGTGTAGTCAGCAACATGGGTTCCACAAGTTCCACAGCACCACATCTGCCTGGGCCTATTTTACTAACCATGTGCATAGGAACATGGACCTGGGGAATGCCACAGGTGCTGTATATGCAGACCGACCAAGGCTTTCAACCTGGTTGACCATCTCCTCCTACTTGCCCCTCTTCACCAACTTGGCTGCATGATGGAGACCTCCCTATGGTTCCAGAGCTATCATTTGGTGTGATCACAGTCAGTGAATACCAGCACCACCACCTCTCCTGACCTACCCATCACAATGGGTATTCCACAGGGCTCCATCTTGGGCCCCCTATTGTTCTCCATCTTCATTAATCCCCCTTCCCTCCGATAGCCTCTCCTACAAAGTACTACTGCACGCTGATAATCTTGTCCTCTTCCACAGTGACAAGTCTCTGACAAATATATCTTCAATCCTGACCCATAACTATGGTTCTGCCTACAACTGGTTCATGTCACATAGGCTCCTGGTCAATGAAAAAAACAAAACAAAATCAATGCTCCTTGGGTCCAAACTCTACCTGGCCAGCATCTCCAAGTCTAACTCCTCCCTCTCTGTACTTACTGCCCTGCACTACAGAATCCTTCGTACATGAAATATTTAGGTGTAACCCTTGGTCCATCCCTCTTTTACACAGAGCAGGTTAACACCATAGTGTGCCAAGTAAACCAGATGCTGAGGGCCACTTATTGGCTTAAGCTTTTCAAGACCAAAAAGGCCCACTTAGCTATAGCCCAAGGCAATCTGCTCCCATCATTGACTACTACTCTCCTATATATTCCCAAGTGTCCTGTGCCCTGTGCACACAACTAAACTCAGTCTATAACAACATCTGTTGGTTCACACTCCTGGCACCCTATTCAACACATCACTGCAACCTTTACCAGGTGCTAGGATGGATCCCACTCTCAGCTTGATATGACTATGCTCTTGGCTGTATCATTGACAACACCCTCAGAGGTGGCAATGCATCAACATATCCAGTCTTCCCGAAGGCCAGAGCTTCTCCCAGATGTCTTCACATGTCCTCAGTTACCCTCTTGGAGGTTCCTAAAGTCTCTACAGTCACAGCTGGCAAAGCACTGATTGTCACTGCCCCTTCACTCTGGAACAGACTCTCTGCATCCCCCTGCTCGACTGATACCCACAGCACTTTCAAATTCCATCTCAAATCCTGGTTGTTGACTGAAGCCAAATGCTTGTGATCTCCAGGGTAATCTGCCTTCACTTACTATTTTTCCACCTTCCATTTCTGCCAACCCTGCTCTTCCAGTTGTCATGCCCCAACATAGCACTTTGAGTCTGCTCTTCAAACCTATTATCAAATGTGTAATTGCAGGTATCTACCTGATTTGTGAATTGTTTTTCTGTACTTACGCAACATATCCTATATCCCCACTGTGTGTCTGTCACCCTTCCTCTAATTCATTGTAATATGTCTGTATCTCTATTGTGCCAGCTTCTTGGCCTGTGTCATGCCAAAAAATGGTCCTTTGGATCGGCACACCTACCCAGTAATCAAAAACTTAAATAAATAAAATAAATATTAAAATTAACACCATTGACTGGATATTAAAATCAGGGGGTGAATGAAATGCCATAGATAGCTTGCACATACTAAGTAGTGCCAAATCCAAAGGTGGTGAGCTTGGACTACTCACAACCCAAAACAGTGACTGCAAATTGATATAGTACCAAAATAGCAGCACCAAAATATCAGAATATAGTGCCTGATCCAATACTGCTGACAGGAAGCAATACAAATACTTTCTTGCAAGTGATGAATGTGTACCAAGATATGACAATAGATATTTGCGCTGAATTGCTGATAAGGGTAGTGCAGTTAGACAACCGAATGAATGACACATGAGCACGTGGTACAAAGAAACATAGAATTTGATGGCAGATAAGGACCACTTGGCCCACCTAGTCTGCCCATGTCCCTACCTAATGGATAAGCTGCAGATCCTAGTTAAACAAAAGCCTACTTCCTCTTACCATGACAGAGTACACACAAGGGTAACATGAAACAGGGCTTTATATGCCAAAGCATGACAAAGTGACATAAATGTGGCACATGACAACAAAAATTTTCAAAATGCAATAGAATATAAGCCCAAAACAAAATTCCAGAATAAAATGAATAGCAAACACTACTTGAAATATCCATGGTAATGAACAACACAGCAGGGCAGTGAATCATGGATGCTGTGCCCTAGCCCACATCCCTCATCTTCACCTGATGCAGCCAGTTCTGATGCTGGCACTGTCAAGTGGTTTGAACCCACAAAACTATCTGCAATGGTGCAGAGCATCTGCACGACCTCTACCATCATTCCACGCATGGCATGGAAGTAATTCAGTGTCTTTTGCAGCATCAGTAAGATTCTCCCTTGTCTCTGCTGGTGTGCCTTTGGTGGAGCAGAACTTGAAATTACATATGATGAGATATAGGCATGTGTGTTGCACACACACAACAGAAGAGTTAAATGACATGTCCTGTGAGGGACACATGTCCCATCTGAGTTTAGAGTGTGCCATAATGCCATGGCACACATCAAATGTGTAGACACAGTGTGCTCCTGTGTTGTGAATTATGCCTCATCCACATGTCAACTAAGCCATTATGCATAGTGATTAGAATAAATCAATGTATGTGTGTCTCCTGGGTGCAAGTGTGTCTAACATGGCTGTAGGTAAAGCTGTGCTGTGCAGGGAACTGCTGAATGGGCCTGCAATGCATGTTGATGTTCCATGGGTAGGGTATCAACCGAATTCACTCCGTTATGTTGCAGCTGCATTGCTCTGTTCCACCTGTGGACATGTAAGGACACAGTATACCAGTGTGAGAGACTTTTGTTGCAAGTGACACACACATTGAGTGGAAAAGAGTATGAAAGTGAGTACTACAAGTACCCTTTCAATGATATTCTTTGTGGCCTGGTTGATCTCATTTGTAAACATTCTCACCATAGTCACTGGTCATTTAAATCTGAGCTCATAACTTATTTGTTTTTTCAGGCTTTTTTTGAAGGCTTTTAAAATTTTAAATGCATGTTTATTATTTTATTATACTGTTTGTTCATCTCATTGTACAGAACCTTAATATCTGAAAGGCGCTTAAGAAATAGTGTTTTACTTACTTACTTACATAGCACCAGAGTTATTAGCCAGGGATACAGTGGATAAGCATCATCACCTGTATGTGGAAGGCACATGCTAGGGGTTACCAGGCTGAGAAGGATGCAACAGAGGAAAGTGGGGAGGGTGGCGCAGAGGGAGTTGTCATTAGCATACTTTTCAATTAGACGTCTGATTAGTATCATCCCAGTTTCAAACATCTAGCACAGGGAGTGCCAAAGGAAGACAGTATGTGATCCCCCAAGGTGTCTCATAACCACATTTGTGATGCAATATGCTGAATTGCATACCACCTGAACACTGAGGGAGAGAAAGGCAAGGCAATTTTATTTATAAGACACCCAATCGTCAAGGCTGTGGGTGCCGAACATCAATAAGAAGATACAGCAGTTAATTAAAACATATAGTAAAACTTTATAAAAGCCATAACAAAGTTGATATTCAGCAGTATTAAAAGGTTTCCAGAGGTCAATCTTCAAGGGACTGGCTGGAACTAAAGATGGCACAAGCAATCAAAGACCAGGCTGTAGAGGTGGACCTTTAGCCTCCCCTTAAACACCTCAAATGAGGGAGCCTCCAGGACTGCAGATGGAAGTGTGTTCCACAGGGTTGGCCCAGAGACACTAAAAGCACGATCTCATGAGGTCCTGAGATGAACCCTGGGAACATCCAGGAGGCCCCTCGAGGATGAGTGGAGGGAGCAAGCAGAGGACACTTGGGTAAGGAGCTCAGACAGGTAACTGGGACCTTGCCCTTATAGGGCCTTAAAGGTGAGAAGACCCACCCTGAAAAAGACTCTCCACCTGACCGGCAGCCAGTGCAGAGCAAACAGGACTGGAGTCACATGACTGGACCTCGAAAGACCAGACAGCAACCAGGCCGCTGCGTTCTGCACTAGCTGCAGACTGTGGAGGGTCCATCCCATGACTCCAAAGTACAGAGCATTACAGCAATCAATCCTAAAAGTCACAAAGGCATGCACTAGTGTTGGCAGGTCCTCAGGTGGAATGAAGGGCTTAATCCAGGCAATGTTCTGCAAGTGGTAAAAGCCACTGCTGACTACAGATGACACCTGATCTTCAAAGGTTAATCTGCAATCAAGGATCACTCCCAGATTTCACACCCTCGGAGAAACCACCTGCAGTGCAGACCCAAGAACAAGTCCAGAGTCAGCCCCCAGTGGCAACCCATCATGCCTGGGACCAGGCTTGATCACCAGCACCTCGGTCTTAGCCAGGTTAAGTCTCAGCCAGCTGGAAGCCATCCAGTAATTGATTTTAGCCAGACAGTTCTTAAGCACATTGACAGGTCCTGACGTTCTGGATGCAAAAGACAAATACAGTTGTGTGTCATCTGCATAGCAGTGAAACTTCATACTGTATTGTCGAATTATCTCACCCGGGGGAGCATGTACACTATGAACAACATCAGTGGCAAGATCATACCCTGAGGTACTCCACAGGACAGCGGCACTGGGGGGAAGGAGGAAAAATTCCCCATCACCACTCGCTGCACTCTGTCCAAGAGATAGGACACAAACCATTTGATGACAGTACTGGTGAGTCTGCAAAACTCACAGAGCCAATCAAGAAGCACAACGTGATCCACAGTGTCAAAAGCTGAGGACAGATTGAGGAGCACAGGAACTGACCTGTCTCCTCTATCTCTAGCCCTGAGCAGATCATTATGCACTCTCACTAGAGCTGTTTCAGTGCTGTGTCTGGCCCGAAAACCCAACTGAAAAGGCTCATAGATATCCAAGGACATCAGGCGATCCTCAAGCTGTTGTGCCACCAATCTCTCAACAACCTTGCTCAAAAAAGGCAGGTTGGAGATTGGACAGTAATTCGCCAAGACGTCTGGGTCAAGGGAAGATTTCTTTAGGAGGTGCTTCACCAGTGCATCTTTCAAAGTAACTGGGAAGACCCCCTCCGCCATCAAGCACCTGGCAATCCTGGAGAATACCTGGCCAACAGCATCGATACATCCCATTAAGAAACACATAGGTGCTGGTTCCAGTTCACAAAAGGTGTACTTCAGCTTTAAGATCACCCTAGTCACTTCAGACACCTCCACTGGCCTAAACTCCTCCCAGGCAGACTGAGTGCCTCTGAGACTCCCAACTCAATCACTGCAAGGCAAAAGCCTCCGTGGTGGAATCCCTGACCAGATGACTGACACTCTGTCAGAGAAAAACAGAGCAAACTCTTCACATAAAGTGGTTGAAAAGGCTTTTTTCAGCTGAAGACAGGCATTCCCTTGCAGTTGAGAAAAGCATCACTCTTCCCACTAGGTAGTACCTTAATGGCCATATAGGTACAGTCTATGGTCCCCAACATGCTTGGGAAGTATGTCCACTAATAGAATGCATGCACTGTCACTGCTATTTACTCCTGTGACATGAGGAATGTGATTTACAAGTCTGTGAAAAACATCACTAGGTGATCTGAGTGCCGCAACTCAGAAAAATCCACATTAGTTAAAAAAAAGCCCATTCCCTTCTGCTGTACAAATGACCACTCAATATATACATAATGCTCAGTTCTATGTTTCAGCCAGCTTTCAGGATCCTTTTAATTTGATGCTGTTCAAAGAAATACAAAGCAGCCAGAAATTGGGTTGAGTGGTGTGCAGAATACATTTATTATGATGCAAAACATTCCAATCAGGGATAGATCAAGTGAGCAACTGCAGGGTGACCAATGTTATGCGTCACCACATAATACTTTAATGAGGACCTTAATAAGTCGACATGTGGTAATGCAACCCATTTGTCACTGAGCTGTTGCTGACTTGTTCTGCTCTTGCATAGAATGTTTTGAACTTTAAAATATGTATTTTGCATGACATTTAATCTAGTCTCAGGCTCACTTTGTATTTGTTTGAAAAGCAGAGAATTAGAAGGACCCTGAGAGCTAGCAGAAACACGCAACTAAATTATGTGTAAATTGGGTGCTTGCCTATACAGCCGAGAAGGAAATGCTTTCTTTTACTAGGGAATGTTATATAGCCATCATACCTCCTAATTAGAGCATCAAGGACATGGGTTAGCAGTTGGGACATTGCTTTCTGTAATTCCTGTTGAATTGCCATATGACATTTGAAACATGCCAGTGGACAGAAAGCATGTTGCTGATGTGACCTTCAATTCCACTGATATTGCCTGACTCCAGTTTGTGGGGCTCTGGAGGTTTTCCTACAGTACATTACACAGTTCATGGATGGTGTTACAGGCCAGTGTGTAACAGTTCACAATTAGTGGTTCCATAGCATAACAGTGACTCCCAAATGGTGCAGGATCAAAACAGCACCAGATTATGGTGAATGCCAAAATCAGCAAACTCTCTGTTTGGGGGGGGGGGGCTATGCCCTCATGCCCCCACCTCCCTTTACTAAATATACCATCATCAGGGGGGAGGTATACCACAGGGAAGGGGTACAGTCAGTTTACCAATTTTGGCATTCACCATAATCTGGTGCTGTTTTGACCTTGCACCATTCTGGAGTCACTGTTTTGATGATATGCGACAATTTGCTGGTTGGACAAATCCAGGAAGGTGTATTTGGTCCTGAGGACCCTTTTGTGGGCAGAGCCAGATAGCTATGTGAGACACCTGTGCTGCTCTTCAGCATGGTCTAGTGCTCCATTCACATCCTGCAGCATCTGTAAACATGGAAAAATGGAAAGTGACTGCAGAAGAAAGCGGAGTGGTCCATCCAGTCTTCCCACACTACCTAATTACAATGCAAAGGCCCCAGTTACCATCCTTCCCATTTGCATCTGCCCACTTCCTACTTTCTATGGGTGTGTGCCTGTCTACTCTCAACCCACCTTGACCCCCCAGTGATTTAGCCTGTACTACCCCTTCGGGCAACCTATTCCACTTATCAACCACTCCTTTGGTGAAAAAGTACGTGTGGACATCTTTCTTGTATCTACCTCCTCCCAGTTTCAATGCATGTCCCCTTGTGCCTATGTTGTTGCTTACAGTAAAAATTCCATTGATATCCACCCTGTTTATTCTGTCCAGCACTTGTATATTTCTATCATTTCCCCCTCTCCTTCATTGTCTCTACTGTGTACATGTCAAGGTTCTGCAGCCTCTATTGGCACACCTTTCCCCATCCCCAGAATCATTTTGATGTTTTCTCCACTGCCTTTCCTCTCTCACAGTCCTTGTGCAGATGTGAATTCCAGAAACTTGCACAGTACTCCAGGAGTGGTCACAGCAGGGATTTATATAGTGGGAGGATCACCTTTTGACTTCTGCTACTGATTCCCCTCCCAGTGCAATCCAACACCTTGTTTACCTTGCCCATAGCCTTATTGCAATGTGCTGTAGAATTCCTTTGATCTGAGATTATGCCCCCCAGTCCTTCTCCTTAGCAGTTAATTCTGGTACCAACCTGCATTGAATATTGTGTTCTCAGCTTCCTTTTCTTGATGTCCATTACTTTACATTTTCTTGTGCTGAAGTTTTATTGATAGCTTTTGGACCATATCTCAAGTCTTTCTGTGTCTTCCTTTAGAGGTGCCCTGGTCCCCTCCTCAGTGTTCATCTTTGCCTAGATCTTCATGTAATCTGCAGACAGGCAGATCTTTCCCTGTATGTCCATCCCTGTGTCACAAATTAATATTCTGAATAGGAATGGGCCCAGGACTGAGCCCTGCAGACCTCCACTTGTAACCTCTTCAGCATCTGAGAATTTATCATTTACCACCACCCTTTGGATCCTCCCACTCAACCAGCTGTCCATCCATGTGGCTGTCTATTCTTTCACCCAGATCTATGACACCGGTTCGACAACTAAGTTGTTGACCAGTATCACAGTGACAGATTCTATGTTGACTGCGATTTGCAGTCGTCAGGGAGCTGTGCACGTCTGACACTGTTTTTGAACCCCCCCCCCCACCATGTGGGGGGTTCTGCCAGCCACATCCCCTGTACTAATGGATTCCAACTCCAAGTCGGAGTTGGTTCAGGGAGAGGGTGCAGGACAGGGGAAAGTGTTGCTGGATTCTGGGTGGACTTCTATAGTGACATATCAATGTTGTCGGCATCAACGTATGTCACTGTAGAAGTGTCGCTGTGCGGGAGGCATACCCTTTCACCCCAACGTCAGTCAGCTTTTTGACCAGCCTCCTGTGGAGGAATTGGTTAAAGAAACAAACAAAAAAAATGGGCTGCACAGTCACACCAGTAAATGTCTTACGCTGACATGGGTTAAACAAGTATAAAAATTATCTTTATTAGTAACCACAGGACAACAGGGTCTAGCTAATCAAAGTGTCATGTTAGTTGTTGTGTGAAACTTTGGGTAGCTAGACCCTGTTGCCTGTGGTCACTAACAAAAGTAAACTTTATACTTTTTATCTTATGTCAGCATAAGGCATTTTTTTGGTGTGGATGGGCAACCCATTTTTCTGTTTTTGATTTGATGTGAGTTACTGTTGGCTCCAGCTGTACTGAGATCAGTAACTTACTGTTTGCATGCACATGGTCAAAGGCCATGCCGAACCCAGGTACAGTGTGTCAACTGCCTGTCCTTTGTCAGCTGCCCTAGTCACTCCAGTTAAAGACCTCCCATAGGTTTGTCTGGCATGGTCACCCCTTGGATATCCCATGCTGCCTGTCAGCCTGTAACTCTTTTACTTCAAGAAAGTCTATCAGTATTTTGCTAAGTTTGGCTTCAAGTAACTTAACCACTGTAGATGTCAGACTGGAAGGTCTATAGTTGCCTGGCTCATCCTTCCTTTTGCTTTTATGCAGAGTGACCACACTGGCTATTCTTCAGTACCTGGGGACCACCCCTGAGTCCAGTATGCAGTTGAAAATAACCATGGGTTGAGCTGCTAGTACCTCTGCCACTTCTTTGAGTATTCTAGGATGAAGCCCATCTAGCTGCATAAGTTTGTCTATCGGTATCCCTTTTAACCCTCCAACACACTAACTTCCTCAATTTTTCCCTGATTGTTAAAACTCCCTTCCTCCCTCCAATTAATCCTAATCCCTCAATCCATTAAAAGCCACTGCACCTCCTTGGTAAATACTGAACAAAAAGTATTGGTTCAGAACCTCCACTTTGCCCTCATGGCTTTCCTCCCATCCATCCCCTACTGCAGCCTCACAATCCCCTCCTTAGAGTTCCATTTTCCCAGATATAATAGAAGAATGCCTTGTCCTGCAGCTTTGTTCCTCTTGCTATTCGGAGCTTCATCTCAGTCTTAGCATTTCTAATCTTTCTACTGCACTCCCTGGTTGCTTTTATATACGCTTCCATATGTGTTTCCATTTGTTAACTCACCATGCATTTCTTGAATGCCCTCCTCTTTGCCCTCACTGCTTCTTTCACATCCAGTGTGAACCACAGTTGGTCTCTTGCTTTCTTTGTCTTGCTAACCCTCCCGTAGTATCAGCATGTAGAGGGCCATGGTGTTTATGGGGTTTCTTTGAGTATAATTGACTTTTATTTTTGACTGATTGCAGTGGCAGCTCTTTGGTTGGGCAAAATTGAAAAATTTCGCCCAGCAAACTATTTCGTGGAATTTGGACATTACGGGAAATATTTTGCAGGGTGAAATTTGAAATTTCAACCCTGGAGTGAGTTAATTTCACCTGCAAAATGGTGAAATTTCACACCCAAGGGCAAAATTTAGCCACCCGAGGGGAGAAATTTATAGTTAAGTTCTCTGACCTGAGTTTTGATGCAGTGAATTAACTAGTTTTCAGTGATATCCATTAAGTAGTTACAAGTGTCTGGCAAGGTTACACACTTTTAATACAGCTAATGCTCACAAAATGTAAAATTGTACTACTATGGCAGCTTTTACAAAACATACAATATTCCTTTTACAACTAAAAATACTGTAGAGTATTACTATTAAGTCCCTGCAGGTTACCCCCCAGCCAATTACCGGCCATATTTAAATAAAGCCCCCCATTACCCTGGCCCCTCATTTCCTTTTCTTAAAAAATAAAAATAAAACTCACACTCTATGATGTCTAGTGGACCCACCCCCACCCTGTCAGCATGAGCTAGAGCCCACCCCACTTCCCCCCAGTACCCTGATTGGGCCACCAGCACAGCCCTCCCCTCACCTCCATGGCCGGCAGCCCAACTGAGCGCAACTGAGTGCTTGAATGAATGAGCACAACTCTACTCACCACTTCAAATTCCAGATTCCAGTTGGTGCTTCCCCTTCCTTAAAAAGGTATTAAGTCAAAGGTGAACTCTTTCTAGTAGATAAGCACAAAGTTGGAACTTTATGTAAATAGTAACCCAATTATTCCATTGCCTCAAAACAAAAATACTATCTAAGCTATACATTTTTAAAGGATACCCAAGCAGACCATGATGCCTGGCTCTGCAGGTTTAAACTAATTTTATTAAGCCCCCAGGATTTTCTCTATCCCACAGAGCAACAAAAGAAAAGTCCCTCAATTCTAAAGTTAGAAACAAAATGTGGTTACATCCTAGCGATGAAACAGCTCCTGAGCTAAAATGGACCAAATCAAATTGTTGAGCCCTGTATTAATACTCACATAAATAAGAGTATTATAAAATAGACTGAGCTTAGGAAAATATGATCAGAGCAATTATGAAAAACAGTTCAGGGGAATAACCGAAATGAGATGGTCCCAATCTAAGTTTAAATCTAGCTAACCAGTCAGACAGAAATTAAAATATATGTCAGAAGCTAACCCCTAGAAATATTATGCTGCTTCAAATTACCACAGGGCCAATTCTTCTAAAATAAAATAGCTTCTTCCCGATTATTAAGATCTTAGAGACAATAAACCAGTCCCAAGAGAGAAGTAAAATGCAGATTCCAGAAAACCGTAGATAGCGCCATTCAGGGAACCACGCATCCCCTTCTTTTAATGTCTATAGCTATTCCTACCCCCCACCACCACCACTTCCATGTCTGTGTGTATTTGTTGGCATTATTATTATGTTATTCTATGTTTAGCAATCATTTTAGTACATTTAGGACAAGTAATGATTGCTTTTTACATCACTGATTTGAGATGTATTTATGCACTTATTTATTAAGTGGCATCACTTATATAATTTTGGGGGTGCTTGATCACAGTACTGAGTAACTTATATAAGTTTTGAAATAATGTTTAACCAATTTTTGACAATGAGCTGACACTTCATTCTCAGGTGTCGGCAGTTGTCAAACTTTCCTTTTATCATCTTAGGAACATCGCCAGGATTAAACACCTTGTTCCGCCCACGGATTTACCAACGTTGGTCCATGCCTTTGTATCCTCATGCCTGGATTATTGCAACTCCCTTTATCTAGGGCTTCCTGAGATTGATATCCGTCGCTTGCAGCTGGTGCAGAATGCTGCAGCCCTGCTATTAACAGGTAAATTCGTGCCTGTCATATTTGCGGTGCTGATCTGCACTGGCTGGTCAGTGGCGGATCACCTTAAAGTTGGTGTTTTGACTTACAAAGCCCTACACAGACAGGGTCCAGACTACCTGAAAGAGCTTTTGGTTCCCTACTGCACTATGCGATCTCTATGCTTGGCGGACGAGGGGTTGCTAGAGATTCCGAGGGTTTCTTTAAAATCATCAGGTGCTCATGCCTTTATGTATGCTTCTCCGACCCTTTGGAATTCTCTACCTCGCCTGCTTCATCAGTGTGCATCCATGGAGGAATTTAAAAAGGCCCTAAAGACCTATCTATGGTCAAAGGTCTCTTTTAATTAATATTGTGATTTTAGGAGCTCAGATTGTTATGTATTATTTTTTTTTTTTATAATGTTGTTAGATATTGTAAGGTGCCTTGATTTCAGAAAGGCACGATATAAGTTTTAGTATTATTATTATTATTATTATTATTATTATTATTAATGGGACTAATGGGTGTCTATGACATCAATTGGTCACATGCTTTGATGTTAAGTATTTAAGTGGTGATGGTTTTAACAGTCCTTTACCTTTGATTAAAGAATTGTGATTCTGAAATGGGCCAGGCAGGACTTTGGTCTTTCTTTTTCATCTTCAACAAAATGATGATTTGATATGAGCTATCTGGTCTGGCGTCCCTCTCTAGAGGTTGGTGTGTGCTCAAAACACTTCTGTCAAGGTAAGTTGTGTTGTTTCTGGAGCACCACTTTTCCTGTGCACACTCTTTTTTTCTTCATGGATTAAGTGCTTATTGGAATTCAGGACCTGCATAGAATTCCATAGCACAGCAAGGGTTAATACCTGCTTTTCATTGGTGTTGTGTTTGTACTCACTAATTCGCCAGTAGCACTTTCAGATTTGTTTTCATTCATTCATAAAATATGAATAGGGATAACAACTCAAATGAGCCAAGGTTAATTATCAGTGAGATACCTTTGTATCAGAATAACTGTTACAACATAAAACAGAATAAAATATCACAAGTTATGGTTACATGAAGTTAATTAAAATGTTAGCACAATAATTAAATTTACATCATAGGTGAAGACATCATATATAATATACTTCTCCTTTCAGGTGACTCTGCCAGAGCAGAAAGGTAGGGGTGCTCAAGCTTGCTCAACAAACCAACTTTTTAAGTTGTTCAGTCTAATAATAGAGTTTACCCCTTGTAATGCTATTGGTATAGAGTGCCATAGTACAGTACCCTTATAAAAAAACAGAGGACCTTCCCAGCTCCAGCTTACAGTCTGGGATTTTAAATTTTTTTCCCAATGCAGATCTCAGACAATCTTTAACATGACTTATTATTAACACTTCCACAATATATTCAAAAAACCTTGGAATTAGTAATCCCTATAAAACTGCCTGCCTTCAAATTGCTTGTCACATGTTCCCTCAATGAGACCTGCAATTGCTTCCCCTTACTACCGCTCGCCTACCAGGGCTGGGACACCTATCTTATGTGACCTTCTGGTTGTTCCTCCTGGTTCTTCTCCTTTGCTTTGTAACCACCTACTCCTCCTCCTCTCTCCCCAGCCTCATAACCCTCCCCATTCCTCACCTTCCTTGAATTCTGCTTCTATACTGGTGCCCCTTCTAACCCCTCTTTATAAAATCATTGTTATGCATTGCATATTCCTTCTTCACTGTATTGTATATATTGTCCATATTGTACATATACTGTATATTCTATGAAAATATTGTATATGACTGCTGTATTTATCTTTTACTGTTATTACTTTCATTCCAGTATGTCCTGCACATTGTTGTTTATTCTCTCAATTTTCCTGTTTTATTTTTGTAACACTTTCCAGATACTTTGATATGTCAACTTGCTTTGTTCTTTTGTTATGTTACTGTGCATAGGACCACAGTTCAAAATCTCTATATAGGTCACAATGATGCATCCTCCATGGGTCATAGAGGAAAAAGTGAGTCAGCCTGTTGTATATTATATCCATTCTGTCTAACTTTGTCCTCAAGACCCTAGCATAGAGAATATTCTCATAGTCCAAACCTGGGACAATCATGGTAGTAACAACTCTCCAGCATGCTTCAGTTGACATGCAGGGTTTTAGCCTGAAAAGTATCCCTAATCTTTTACCTATGTTACTCAGGGTTTTGTCTATATGTACATTCCATTATAGAACATTGTTCATCCATATAGCCAAATATTTATACTGTGTAACCTGCTGCATATTGTAACCATCTGTGATCTAAATTTGTCAATATGTGACTCTGCAATGCAATCATGTTTCTGTCCATCACTAGCAATTCTTTAGCACTACTGTTTTTCTACCCATGCTAAGACATTTACGAGGTTCATTCAGTATGTTCCTACATCCCCCCCACATGCAAGTCACTCAATTACCACTTGCAATTGCCATTAGAGCTACATTATCCCTGTTTGCATGGCATACATATTTTAAATATCCTGCCTATGTTGTTAAACAGGCAATTCAATTTGCCACTCAATAATTTAATTTCTATTATAAAATTGGGAAAGAAAATCTTCCTTTTTGACTGGTTGTTACATAGAAACATAGACTTTGACAGCAGATAAGGGCCACTTGGCATACCCAATCTGCTCATTTCCCTATCTATTGGATAAGCTGCAGATCCTAGTTAACCAGCAGCCTACTTCCTCCTATCGTGCACTAGAATTGCTTTATGTTTGTCCAATGCATTCTTGAATTCCTCCACGTTCTTGACCCCATGACCTCCTCAGGAAGGCCTTTCCATGAGTCCACCACCCTCTCCATAAAAAAAAAATACTTCCTCACATTGCCCCTGAGCCGTCCACCCTCTGTCTTCAAATTGTGTCCCCTTGGTCTTGCACATATCTTTTTCTGAAAGATGCTACCATCTTGGACTTTGTTGATTCCCTTGAAGTACCTGAAAGTTTCTATCATGTCCTCCTCTCCCTCTTTTCCTCAAGGGTATACGTATTATGCTCATTTAGTCTCTCTTCATATTACTTCTGGTGCAGATTCTGCACCATTTTGGTTGCCCTCCTCTGAATTGCCTCCATCCTGTCTATGTACTTGCAGAGATGGAGTCTCCAGAACTGCATGCAGTACTCCTGATGGGGTCTCATCAACTGTCAGTACAGAGGGATAACAACTTCCTGTTTTCTACTGGTGATGACTCTCTCTATGCATCCCAATATCCCTCAATCCTCTTTACTGCCTTCTCACATTGCTTGCCTACCTTTAGGTTATCTGATATGACTACCCCAGGTCCCTTTCCATTTTTGGTTTTGTTAGCAACCCCCTTCCCCCCACTGTGTACTGTTCCCCTGGGTTTTTGTTTCCTAGGTGCATTACTTTTCACTCCTTTACATTGACCCTAAGCTGCCATATGTTTAACCATTCCTCCAACCTTGCCAAGTCTCTTCTCATCCTTTGCACCCCCTTGTGTATGAGCCCTGCTGCAGATCTTTGTGTCATCTGCAAAGAGGCATACTTTTCCTTCCAGGCCCTCTGCAATCTCACCTGTAAATACATTAAAGAGGAACAGTCCCAGTACAGAACCCAGCAGTACCCTGCTAGTAACCCCCCTTTCTTCAGAGCGGACTCTGTTCACTGTTATCCTCTGCATCCTGTTGTCAAGTCAATTTTTATCCCAGGCTACCATCCTGGGACCAACTCCCAGGCTGGCTAACTTGTTTATTAATCTTTTGTGTGGGACTGTGTCAAATGCCTTGATAAAGTCTAGGTAGGCCATGTCCACAGTCCCTCCCTGGTCTACTACTTTGGTCACCCAATCAAAGAAATCTATTAGAGTCATCTGACATGACCTTCCCACTGTTAATCCATGCTGCCTTGGGTCCTGTGCCCTGCTGGCCTCTAGGTACTCAACAATTATTTCTTTCAGAAGTGATTCCATCATTTTTCCTACCACTGAGGTCAAACTAACAGGTCTGTAGTTTCCTGCCTCTGCCTTGCTCCTACTTTTGTAAAGGGGAATCACATCCACCCTCCTCCAGTCCTCAGGTACCACACCATCCTCCAATGATTTGTTAAAAAGGGTAGCCAGTGGTGCCACTAATTCTCCCCTTAGTTCTTTTAGAATTCTGGGGTGAATTCCGCCAGACCCCATTGCTTTGTCAACCTTCAGTTTTAGGAGTTCTTTCAGGATCCTTTCCTTTGTGAATGGACTGGTATCGACCCCCCTATCCAGAGTGCTTCTATTGTTTGGTTTAGGTACCTCCCTCTCTTCTTCATTTCTGAATACTGAGCAGAAGTATTCATTCAGTATCCCTGCTTTTTCACTGTTACCCTCTGCCCACCCCCTTCCCTTTCTTAAGCATCATTATTCCTCCCTTGGTCTTTCTTCGCTCCCTAATGTACCTATAAAAGATTGTATCCCCCTTCTTAACTGAGTTGGCTGCCCTTTCCTCAGTTTGGGCATTTGCTATTCTGACTGCTTTTCCAACTTCCTTCTGCTTTAACTTGTACAGTTCTCTGTCTTGCTCCTTCTGTGTTTCCTTATACTTACTGAATGCTGTCTTTTGCTCCCTAACATTCCCCGCCATCTCTTTTGAGAACTATAGTGTTTTTTCCCTTCATTTTGTTTTGCATATTTGCTTCACACAGAGGCTTCTTGCCTCTGTGATGGCAGTTTAGATTTTTCCCCATTGTTCTTCCACCCCTCCTTCTTGCCTTTTGCTAATGCACCAAATTCATTCAATGCACAGGTGAAAACAAGTCCTAAAAAGTTGGATCACAGTTTAAAACAAGAATCATGGTGCCATTAGAACACTGACATTTTCAAATAGCACAATTTTTTCCCCAATTTTAGCAAATAAATGATAGGTCAAATAAACAGAGTACTAGTTTTTTTTATAGCACTTTTTTATCCCTACAGCTACCATGCATTGAATGGGGAAAAAACATGAATCAACAATTTTTTCTTCCTTGAGGTGCCAGTCGCTTAGTGTCTCCTCCCTCTGTCTCCAATACTGATAGCTGTCCCATATCCGTGTGTGTTAGCAAATGAAAAAAAAAAAAAAATTTTTCTTTTATAAATTTACCAATTTACAGATATAGCCCACAAGTTAGTTACTGTCACTTGATCCACTATGGTGACACGGTCCTGGGATGGGGGGGCCTGACCTCATTGTACCAAAACTACAGATCCCAATAGAGGACAAACATCCTGAAGTGCATAAACACAGTAAATTATTCTAATTTACTTACATCTAAATGTTTTTTAACATAAAAAAATTATTTTAAAAATGGGAACCCATTTTATAAGCACAATAAGACATGACGGGGCGTGCATTGAAAAGATATTACCACACTTCCAGGGGATAAAGGCACTCAGCCTGTGACCTTGTAGCTCACTGTTCCCTTGGGCATGCAGTAATATCTACTCTATGCACACCCCATTGTGCCTAATTGCTTACCTATTTTTCTATAACAAAAATATACTTATAATATTATTGGTGTTCACTACAAATCTGTATTTGCATTAGCAAATTATTTTTATAAATAGTTGATAAAGGATATCTGAAGCATTCTGTTGTTTTCTGCTTTAGAAATGTAACTTCTGAGTCCCAACTGGAATCATTATTTTTTGTTTATTTTGTTGTTTTATTAAATTAAGTAGATATTCACTCAGGAGTTATTTATTTAGCTTTTGTTTACCAGGTAAGCATGCTAGACAGTCAAGTGCCTATTTTCAGGTGTAACCTGGGAGAATTACAAAGGTACAGACAATAACAATTCAGAGACACAGTAACAGCAATCAATAAGGTACAGTCTGGTACAGGCAGAGAACTCAGCCAATAGCAAATTCAGAGATAAGGTAACAGCAATCAAGGTACAGACAGGAATAGGCAGAAAACTACAGTCAGGTACAGGCAGAGAACTAATACAAGGCAAATACAGTGTTAAGTCATGGCAACCGTGGGAGTTTAAGTTGTTTCCTGCTTCTACCCATGTTTAAAGTTGGATGGACTGATGAATAGTGAAGTTATCAAAACCTGTACAGTATATCCCATTAAAGTTGTATGATATAAATAATATACAAGACTGAATAATTTGCCGCTTTGAAAAAAAATAGCTTTGGCTTCAAAAATACGTAGATGCATACAAAGCATGAAAGTGTATACAAATTCCATTGTATGGATTTGAGAAATCTTTCAGTCCTGTTATAGCTTATGTGTTACACACATTTTTGCACTTAATTTTGGCTGTAATATACTACTAGGGCTGTGCAAAATAATTTTTTTTCAGTGAAATTCTGACAAAATTCTGATTTTACTTCTATGAAATTTTGTGAAATTTCCATTAACATTTCACAAAATTACACCAGAATTGTGTTTCAGTTATTCTGTTTAGTTTTAAAAATATTTATGCACTTTACACCAACCTTGTTGAGATGACTTTGCCAAGGTCCATACAGAGGTGTACCAAGTTTCAGATCTCTAACTTTAATGGCAAATGAGGAATAAGCCTCCAAATGTTCAGCAATTTTAAAATTACATTTTGCAGTTATGTAAACTGCAGAATTTTGAGCCCATGTAACTTTAAAACTAGGGAACAGAATACCACCTGTTTTGTTGGGCTTGACCCTAAATATTAAGCTTTTAAGGCCATTCCCATGGCCCAGCAGCAGCACATCACACTGCCTTGCTGATGACCTGAGTTTGGAAGCAAGTCAGGGAAGTCAGGTTGGGAGGAAGGCCATGGCTGAGACGGCTGCCCTTCAGCAGTGCATTTTGGCAAAGGAGAGTTGGTGACAGGTTTCACAGACACAGTGGCCCTTGGGCTGAGCCAGAGATCTTGCTCCTGCCAAAGAGTTAGCTATGGCAGAGCAAGGCTTACAGAGGCACTGCCCCCACCAGGGGAGGTGGGAAGTAAAAAAAGTTAGAGAAAAACCCAGTAGCCAATTGAATGATACATGGGTTCAATCTAATCAGAGTATTTCAATGTGAACTGGTTAAATCCCTAAGAAATTAGCTGTTGGCCAGGAAAAAAAAAAACAATATGTAAAAAAACGAGGCTGTGTGTGTGTTAGCTCCCTAATCTCATTCTCAAAGGATGTGTAACTTTCTAGTGTCCAAAGATCCCAAAATACCTCCAGTAATAAAAGTTGAATTTCATGAACTTTTGTGAAATAGTGGAATGTTGTGTTACTT
Organism: Neoceratodus forsteri; assembly: GCA_016271365.2. Lineage (NCBI taxonomy): Eukaryota > Metazoa > Chordata > Ceratodontiformes > Ceratodontidae > Neoceratodus > Neoceratodus forsteri. Next base: position 829,361,935 of record CM028131.1, read on the forward strand.
TTGTTGAAGTCATGTCCACACATTTTGCCCAGTCATACACTTGAGAGGTAGAGTGGCAGTAAGGTAGCATTCATAGGAGGCCCCGTAGTAAAAGTATAATGGTGTCAAGGGTCAGATCACTGTCTAAAAGTGACAAACCATGAAGAATAGTCATGGGCATCACTGCACACTAGCCTGAATTATTTCACTATGTCTGATAACTACTAGAGCTCACTGAGTTAATGACTTGTAGAAAACACATGCACATGCAACTTTGTTTCTGTACAATACCACCTGCTGACCCTTTAACAACCTGTAGATACCCAAGGTATATTTTTATTATTTGAAAACAATGGGACAAAGTGATGCCAACCCTTACAACTAATTGTGACTTAGGTCATTGTGAAATAAGTATCTTGACCTCTTTAGTCATAATGGTGCATGATACTGGGCATCACTGTTGCAGGAGTAGTAATGGGGTATTGCATAACCATGATACTAGGGCAGGTAAGGCAATTAAATGGTGATAAGTGCTTTGTGAAAGTTAAATTCCACAAGTGTAATTCTAGTGGCATTACTTTTTTTTTCCAATTGTTTAACTAGGAGTGGCACACTAAACTGAAAGCTTGTTTACAGGTGCAACCTGGGAGCACAGGGAAGTTTAGTGACTTGCTCAGGGTCACACAGTATGCAAGTGGGGGCTGTGGGATTCAGGTCTCCAGATTTGCATCTCAGAGACTTAAACCACTGAGCTATACTGTCACCCATAATTACTTATTATGTGTCCATGAATTTGTGAGACATTTTTGCCAATTAGTAATTTCTAAAGAATCTGCAATACATTTTAACCCACTAAAAGGCATGTATCCTGATTAATTAGGTTCCAGGACATATTCACTTTGGTATGCATGCCAAATCTTGAGTGTATAGCTGCAAAAGCAGTGGTACTATACACATCCATATATTTTGAAAATTTTCTGACAACTAAAGAAATAATTAAATTCTGAAATTTTGAACTTCTGTAACTTACAATTTATATAACCAATTACCTATCTAGTTAGCTGTTTCTATGACTCTTCTAACAAATTATGCATATACATTTTACAGTTATCTATCTCTAAAGGTGGCTAAGCTGTAAGCATAGAAATATCTTGAGATGTACACATGAATAAGAAATTGCCAGATTGTGAGTCTCCTAGCTCCTCATCCAAATGTTATAATATTTGGCATCCAAACAATACAAGTTCCAAAGATCAGACCTCTAGATATAACACTGAATGAGGTATGACAAATTAATACATTTCAGGAATGTTGTGACATTTATAGAATTTCATGAAAAAATCTGCAAAATTAGAATTTGCTAATGCCACCACCCAACATATACTTAATTCTGCAAGATATGAATTTGCTAATTTCATCGCTTAGCATACATTACCTTTCCAAAGGCAAATGTTATGACTCAATATGTGGAACTGAATGCAAACTTTTCACATACTGTACAATGGAGAAAAAAAAACAGCCGCTGGTACATTTTTACACATTTAGCATTAATATCAAAAAGAAAGTGAGACTTTCAAATTTCTTTGCCCTAAGTTTGACATTGTCTAGGTCCCTTGCTTACAATTAACATTAAACATGCATCTATAGATTCATAACATAATGCAAGTCTCTTGTTTTGAACCCACAACAATTCAATATAATGAATTTTATGACTCTAAGACACATCTATTTGTATGAGAAACTCAAACAATGGTAAAATTTGTAGATCCAATGCCTAATATTTAAATGTGTTCCAATTTGAGAAAAGAAAACTGGGATTAACATTTTATTAATTAGTTTTTAGGTATTTATTTTTGCAAAATGTATTTATTTCAAACGTTTTACCAGAAAAGACATATTGAGCTGTAGCTCATTTCCAGATTTGTCTTGTGGGTGAGGGGTATGGAAGACAAATCAAGAGGAGAAACAATAAATAATAATTAACAGTATTACAAAATAGCATAATCATAAACTCAAACACTGTAAGGCAAATTAGTACAACAGGTACATGCAGTAGATAAAACTGAGCTATGACAGGCAAGGGGAAATTACTCATACAGGTATAATGGGGAGAGGGAGAGTATAATGGCCAGGGCAATATGAGTGAGGAGGAAGGAATTCAAGAGGTAGGGGGTCATGGACAGTTGTGTGTGTGCGGGGTAGAAAGTCACAAAGATGAGACTTAAGGGTAGAGCTGGGTGGAATTTGCTAATTCCGCTTTTGCAGAACATTTCCTAACTTTATGAAATTTTGCTAACTTTTCTAAACTTCCACCTTTGGAGATATCAGAATCCTTCAAATGTGTTTGGGGAATTTTTGCCCTGTTCTGCAGAATATTCTGGCTGAATTGCGGAATAATACACATGAACTACAAAATTACCGTTCTGAGGAATTCCATTATGCAGTTTAGTACATTAATCTGCAATACATGTAATTATTGTGCAGTTCAATAATCAGTTCTATGGAATTTTGTTCTGCTGTTTAATACATTAATCCACAATTCATACAGTCATTCCACACTTCAGTGACTCACTGAAATGCAGAATGAATATATGAATTGGGGATTAATGTATTAAACTGCAGAAAGAAATTCTACACAATTAACCATGGAATTTATTTCTGCAGTTTAATACATCATCTGCAATTCATACATTCATTCCACCATTCAAACTTGGAATTTCCACAAAAGTTGCCAAAGTGCATTCTGAAATTCTATGAAAGTAAAATTCTGTCTTTCACCAACATTCTGCTGGTGGAAGTTTAATTTTGCACAGCCCTACTTAAGTGAGACATTAGAAAAAGCAGAGCAGATTGACAAGGGAAGGGTGGAGCAGAGTTTAGGAAAGCAATATGAGAAGGCAGCTTGAACAATGGTAGATTTCCTAGATGGAATAGAAAGGAAATGGGAAACATTTCTGGGGAGAGGATAAAAGGGAGGTAAGGTAGGAGGAGAGGGAACCAAACCAGAATTAAGATATAAAAGTGGCACAATGGGAAAGGTGTCTGGCATCAAGAGAGGGTGTTGAAAGGGCATATTAGAGTAAGCAGTGGTAAGTACAAAGGGGACAGCATAAGGCAAAATTATGAAAGCAGTGAAAGAGGGACTCCAGTCTGGCAAGGGAGGATTTGAGAGCTCCACTGTAAACTAATTACCAGTTAAAAACAAAGTCTGGTCAGATCCACCATGGCTGCATAATGAATTTAGTGAAGTTATGTGGAACTGTTAAGGAGGTATGGAGAAACAACACAATGATTTGTAAGTAGTAAGGTTTGTTTTAGTTTCTGTTCTAAGGAAGGCATACACATTATTAGGAAAATATATGGAGGTGTACATTTTAATGGAAGGACTAGGAAGTTTACAAAAGAACCCCAGAGCAAATGCCACTGATGTATGTGTTATCCCAGAAGATATTGGCCAGACAGCCAAATTTTAAAGAAGACACAATTGCACATATCCCAATAATGCAAAGCATCAAGGGAAACATATGCAAATTCCCATAATGGAACAGAAGGTGGCAGTACATAAAAAAGTAATGTCTGGCATATGTTCAGCCATGGGATTATTTACACAGTTGTTGTTTTTTAAGAGAAATGGGGTTTTTGTCCATGAGGTGATGTAAGTTGTATTTAAGCAATGTGTTGATGTCAGGAAGACAGGTGTAATGATGATGGACTGTTAGAGAAAATGTGATATTAACTTTCAGAGGGGGTCGCTTTTGATAAGGGCAAGGTAGTTATGCTTGTGATAATGGGAATATTAGGAAAGTACGAGGTCTACACAAAGTGGAGTACAAATATGCACAGTTTCATAAGTATGTGCTCAGACTGCAGGCAAATGTGATATTTAGGTTTGTTTTAGAAATAGATAAAAATAGCGATACCTGCAATTAATAGAAAGATATTAATTAATTAAGATTAATAGACATATAGATACAGAAAGTGAGACACAGACAGACAGGCAGAATAGGAATGTTAGTGAAGTATTGAAGTGACCCCAACCCCCCCCCACAAACATGGACAGGCATCAGGGTGTGCCTTTGGGTCACTGCCATAAAGCTCATGCCATTTCACCTCACCCTACCCTGTAGACACAGACAAGAGTCGAGGTGTGCCTTGGGGTTTTCAGACTTTACACTCACTCCATTCCATAAGGAAATATGCTGAAATGGGTACAGTATATGAGAATGGAGTGAACTTTGGGGCTGAAGAGTCAAAGGCACACCTCGATACCTGTCACTGGCTGCAGGGTGAGGATGGGGTGCAGGGTTGGGATGGGGTAGAATGGTATGAGCATTACTGTTGACAATCCCAAGTCACACCCCTGATGCCTGTCAGTCCCTACAGTGCAGGGTGTTATGGTCAGAAACCCTAATGCCCTGGGTGTTTCTTGGTATTTTCACTCCAAGTTTTCAGCATGGGCTTTTTATGACCCCACTGCATGAACAGTGACACTATCAGTTCATTAACTGAAAGGAGAACTTGCACAGCGACTGTACCATTTGGCACCACAGGTGCAAAAACACATTTTGAACAGGATGTAAAAAATGACAGCTGTACATTTCTTGCTTCAGTAACTGCTCAGAACATCTGTTGCATGACCTGCTTTTTGACATTTTATATCTGCTATGCAGTGTACTGCTGCTATGGCTGTATGACTGAGAATGACGGGGTGGTGGTGGTGGATGTCAATATGAACAACTCAGAGACTTGTAGAAGGGCAGTGGCCAAGGCCAACATGATGCTGGGATGCATCACTAGGGGGACCACTGCAGAAGGAGGGAAGTGATACTCCCTCTGTATAACTGCTTGGTGAGGCCGCACCTCAAGTACTGCATGCAGTTTTGGAGGCCACACTTAAAGAGGGACATTGATCTCCTGGAGAGAGTCCAGAGGAAGGCAACCAAAATGATCTGGTGCTTGAGGGAAAGGACCTATGGGGAGAGGCTCGAAGAGATAAATATGTACAAATTGAAAGAGAGAAGGGACAGGAGGGACATGATAGAGGTCTTCAAGTACATGAAGGGGGTGAAAAGAGGAGGTGCAGTCATGGTGCTCTGAAGGAAGGAGGGTGGGCAACCAGAGGGCATGGATTGAAGCTGGAGGGGGGGAGACTCAGGGGAGAAAGGAGGAGGTGATACTTCATTGAGAGGGTGTTAGAACCATGGAATGCACTTCCTGGGGGGCTGGTGGAGGCAGAGACTGTGAAGTGATTCAAGAGGGGGTGGGACTGGTACAGGGGAAGAGTTGTGGAAGCAAAGTCCAATGAAGCGGGAATACCCTGGACTGGGAAGGGAGAAGCCCAAGAGGGCAGGGGGGGCAGCAAGGTCAGCTCCCAGCGTAGGGACTGACTAAACGAGCAGACACGAAAGCCCACTAGGCCTATTCTGCTGGCATTTTTGTATGTTAGTATGTTGGTATACTTACTACACCAACATCATGAACCATAAAACAGATGACTGCCATAACTAGGGAGGCAGTATAGCACAGTGGTTTAAGGCTCTTAACTGCAAATCTGACGATCTGGGTTTGAATCCCACAGCCCCTACTTGTATACTGGGTGACCCTGAGTAAGTCACTTAACTTCTATGTGCTCCCAGGTTGCCACTGTAAACAAGCTTTCAGCTTAGTGTGCCACTCCTGGTTAAACAATTGAAAGAAAAAAAACACAATGCTATTTTTCTTGCTTTATTTTGCTGCTACAAGCTTTGACTAATATTCCATCCTTATTTATAGCTTATGTGTCTGTGACCTAGGCATAACTGCACTTAAAATGTCACACATAAATAAATAAAATATCAGAACAGCATTTATTTTAGTAGTATCTTTATTCTTTTCAGGTGCCCATGGCACTATGTACATATATTTATATATTTCAACTTCAAAGCACTAAATCTATTCAAATACAAAAAACACAAGACTTTATTCTCTTCACATAATAGTTTTAAACTTTAGATCCCAGAATGGCCAAGAAATAATTTAGACTTCACTCTTGCATGCCACTGTCATACCCACTTCTCATGCAAACAATAATCAATTATAGAAACCCTTTCATTTCTGTGCTATACACTCTTACATCAAAGAGAGACATAAATCTTACAGAACTGCTAAAAAAACAAATTTATCAAGACTGGATTTCTGAATTGAAACCTATCATTTACAGTACCTATGTAAATAATAGTTTACTGGCTACAAACGATGCTACAGACATGACATTAACAAAATGCCTGTTTTACATGGAAAACATCCATATAATGAACCTGTCAGGGAGCACAAATGGCAACAGTTACAGTTTAGCAGATACCTGGGAGCTAGCAAACTGGGGTTTCTGTAAGAAAATAGCTGCAAATTGCTTTAATTCATTATTTTAGTTTTTGGTGTGTGTCAGGTCTAGCTAGTAGTAGTGTTTTCATTTTAAAATGTTATTTCATCAAACTACACATGACACTATAAAAAGTACAGCAATTGTCCCATATCATCAATGTTGTAATTAGTAAAGACTGTAGCTCTTTTCTTACAGAACACCTACTCAGCTCTCAAATATTTTCTAAACTGTAAATGTAGGTACCATCATTGTACTAGAAGGAAATGGGAGTTAGGGCTGATTTTGCTCTGTGACATGATTTTCAAATTTTTTTTGTTTGTTTGTTTTTTGTTACAAATGTGAAGTATCTTTTTAATAAAGTTTAAAAATATGTATTTATGAGTTATTTAGTTTGGAAAATATTTGTTTTATTATTTGAAAAAGTGGGATACACTAAATGTGTAGTGCAATGAACCATTGTAATGTGGAATCAAATGTGTGGCTAAAATAGTCACTGTCATCCTATTGCTTTCATGCCATACCACACACAGGAGACAAACTGATTTCAAGTAGTTTGCAGTTTCTAGGCTGCAGCTTCATACCATACACTTCATTTGTTAAAAAAAATGAAAATCTAGTCACAGAGCAAAATCAGCACTAACTACTAATAGAATGCTGATACCTACAGTCACAGTATAGCAAATACTTGAAATCTAACTGAGTGGGGTTTTTTGTAAGAAAACAGCTAGAGTATTTATTAGTTATAACATTGATGATCTGGGCAGTTTCTGTACTTTTATGGTTGTATATAGTTTGATAAAATTAAAAGTTTTAAAATTGAAACACTCTTGCTAGCTAGATCTGACACACATAGAAAACAAAAATGGTAAAGTAAAGCTATTTAGTAGCTGTTGTCTTACAGAAACCCCAGTCAGCTAGCTCTCAGGTATCTGCTAAACTGTAACTGTTGCCATTTATGATCACTGGATAAGAACAGTTACACAGCTCTGCTGTTGTGAACTGATTTTAAAGCAGTGCACATGCTAAATCCTACTGCCACATTCAAAACACTATCCCCTACCTACTTGCCACATATAAACTCAATTATATTAAAAAATATGTGTAAGCACTTAACCATTATTCATTCCCCAGTCCCATTTACAACACGGTTACACTTATATATAAAATACATACTTCTTAAACTTAAAAGAAAAAATACAGTTTATCATCACAGGGCTGTGTTTACCAAGTACTGTGCCCATGATTAAAATAATTTGAACCCCCTCCCCCCAAAAATGTGCCCTCACATGAAACTGAAAGTTTAACTATAAGGACAAAAAATGTATTTCTAAATGCATTACTAACACCAAATGCTTTCAAAGTTTTGAAACTACTAAAAAGACTATATATATATATGGGATATGGAAAACAAATATTGTTAATCCCAAAAGCTGAACTTTATGTTTTTAACATAAAAATATTTAAGAAAAACCTGTGACTCTTTCAACTTGAAACAGGATGCTATGTCCATTGTTTTCCTTGGGAGCTGTGGTTTCAGGCACTCCTTAATTACTCTTTCCTTGTGAGGTCCCAGGTGGCTCTGATAATCATTCATTCCAAGGGTTTTTAAGTCAGTTTTAAGGCATTAAGTATCTTCTGTTCTCTTAGTCCTTAATAAAATGCAGGGGCTCCACAACTTGATCACTTCACAGACTTGTTCTGTTGCTTGGTCCATATCCCAAACTAGTGTGTCTTGTTCCAGCATGATAGATCCACCTCATGCCCCTCCCTAATGAATAAAAAAAGATGGGTGGATCTTTATGAGCTTCTCGGGTGGAGGTGGTGGTGGATCTTACTCCTCCCAAAAAACTAATGCTGCCTCCCACTACTCAGGTTCCAGTTCTTGTACCACCCATTTAAGAAAGAAAATAGTACCCTGCAACCATTGACTAACATTAAGCATATTTATTTAAGGGCAGAAAACATTTCTTGGAGGAGGGTAAGGTGGAGGAGACTATTTACACCTTCAGTCAGTTCCATGGACAGAAAACATGACATCACTCCTTTTGTACATACAAAACATCTGTGGGCTCCGGATACTGCAGCTGTAATAAGGAGAATCATTTTTTAAAACAGTCTGTCAGTCTGAAGGTAGTGAGATACTTTCTCTGTTCTTGTATAATGCACCAACCTTGGGGTAGAGCTTTTTTTTTTTTTGGTGCACGGCATACCTTGCTAGTTGCACAAAATCAAACTACAAAAAAAAAGCATTCTTTTTTTGAAAATAGTGAGCAATTGTTTAACTAAGATCTCAAGTTCAAGCACAAGCTTATTTGTTCATTCAAATTGGCTACTATAAAATTTTAAAAACATCAGAATAATTAGAGGAACATGGTAGTCCCCTTATATTAAGGGTGTGTTGGGGTTTTTGGTTTAAATCCCTGTTTTCAAATGCTAATAACCTGACTGTCATAAACCCTAGCATTGCAAAGTTTGGCATGAAGTTGTACAGTCCTAGGCTCTGCAAATGTGCAGTCACAGAAACATGGTACACAGAGAACCATGACTGGAATGTTAACATACCAGGGTACATAACCTACAGGAGAGACAGGCAGGGGAGAAGAGGGGGAGGAGTAGCTCCCTATGTAAAGGAAGGGATAAAAGCAACTGAACAAAAGAGTAAACAGGGAGGAGAGGATGCACTGTGGGTCACCTTGGAGACTGGAAAGGGCACCGCAATCTGCACAGGGGTTTTGTACAGACCCCCAAGTCAGGGAAAGGGAATGGACAAGGATATGATAGAAGGCATTCTTAGAATGGCAGAGAAAGGGGAGATATTGTTGATGGGAGACTTGAATATGCCAGATGTTAACTAGAGCACATTTGCTGCAGCCACATCCAAGAGCAGGGCCATTCTCGATGCCCTACAGGTGGCAGGCCTCAGACAGCTAGTTTCAGAACCCACTCATGAGGGAGCAATGTTAGACCTCATACTCTCAAATGGGAGCAGTGAGAGGATCTCAGATCTAGAAGTGGGTTGCCATCTGGGAACAACTGACCATCAAACAGTGTGGTTCATGTTAAACTCAGCTACAGAGTCAAGCCATACAAAAGTGAGGGTACTGGACTTCAGGAGGGCTGACTTTGGCAAGATGGGAGAGTGCCTCAGAAAAACACTAGCAAACAGGCTAGAAGGAGGGGTGGAGCAACAATTTGGAATCATCAAAACTGCCATCACAGAGGCAACAAGCCTTTGTGTGAAGCAAATAAACAAATCAAAATGATAGAAAAAGCCACTATGGTTCTCAAAAGAGGTGGCTTGGAAAGTCAGGGAGAAAAAGATAGCATTCAGGAAGTATAAGGAAACACAGAAGGAGCAGGACAGAGAGCTGTACCAGTTAAGGCAGAAGGAAGCAGGGAAGGAAGTCAGAATAGCAAAGGCCCAAACTGAGGAAAAGATAGCCAACTTGGTTAAGAAGGGGGATAAAGCCTTTAATAGGTACATCAGAGAGCGTAGAAAGACAAAGGGAGGGATAGTGAGGCTGAATAGAATGAATGGTGGGTGGGCAGAGGGGGACAGTGAAAAAGCATGGCTACTGAATGAATATTTCTGTTCAGTATTCACAAAAGAGGAGGGGGAGTGCCTAATCCAATTAACAGAAGCACTCTTGATAGGGGGGTTGGTCCCAGACCTTTCACAGAAGAAAGGGTTCTGCAAGAACTCCTAAAACTGAAGGTGGACAAAGCAATGGGGCCTGATGGAATTCACCCCAGAATTCTAAAATAATTAAGGGGGGAACTACTGAAACCACTGACTACTCTTTTTAATAAATCATGGGATGATGGTGTGGTACCCAAGGACTGGAGGAAGGCAGATGTGATTCCTCTTCATAAAAGTGGGATCAAGTCAGAGGCGGGAAACTAGAGACCCATCAGTTTGACCTCTGTGGTAGGGAAAGTGATGGAGTCACTTGTGAAGGAAAGAATAATTGAGTACCTAGAGGTCAGTGGGGCACAGGACCCAAGGCAGCATGGGTTCACAGCGGGAAGGACATGTCAGACAAATCTAATAGATTTCTTTGACTGGGTGACCAAAGTAGTAGACCAGAGAGGGGCTCTGGATATGGCCTACCTAGACTTTAGCAAGGCATTTGACACAGTCCCACACAAAAGATTAATAGTCAATTAACCAGCCTGGGACTGGGTCCCAGGGTGGTAGCCTGGTAAAACATTGGCTGAAACAACAGGACACAGAGGGTAATTGTAAATGGAGTACACTCTGAAGAAAGAGGGGTTACTGGTGGGGTACCACAGGGTTCAGTACTGGTTCCAGTCCTTTTTAATGTCTTTATAAGTGACATTGCAGAGGGACTGGAATGAAAAGTATGCCTCTTTGCAGATGACACAAAGAGCTGCAACAGGGTTGATACACAAGGAGGCGTGGAAAGGATGAGAAGGGACTTGGCAAGGTTGGAGGAATGGTCAGAAGTATGACAGCTAGGATTTAATGCAAAGAAGTGCAAAATAATGCACCTGGGAAACAAGAACCCAGGGGAAGATTACACAATGGGGGGAGGTAGTAACAACAACAAAAAAGGAAAGGGACCTGGGGATAATCATATCAGATGACCTTATGGTTAGCAAGTAATGTGAGAAGGCAGTAGGGAGGGCTGTGGGTATACTGGGATGCATAGGGAGAGGCATCACCAGCAGAAAACAGGAAGTTGTTATTCCTCTGGACAGGCAGTTGGTGAGACCCCATCTGGAGTACTGCATCCAGTTCTGGAGACCCCATTTCCACGAGGACATAGACAGGATAGAGGCAGTCCAGAGGAGGGCAACTAAAATGGTGCAAGGTCTGCAAGAGAAGCCATATGAAGAGAGACTAAAGGAGCTTAATATGTATACCCTTGAGGAAAGGAGGAAGAGGGGGGACATGATAGAAACTTTTAAGTACCTCAGTGGAATCAACAAAGTCCAAGAGGGTAGCATCTTTCAGAAAAAAGACATGCAAGAACAAGGGGACACAATTTAAAGATGGGGGGCAGTTCTGGAGCAATGTGAGGAAGTATTTTTTCACAGAAAGAGTAGTGGATGCATGGAACAGCCTTCCTGAGGAGGTTGTGAGGTCTAAAACTGTGGGAGAATTCAAGAATGCATGGGACAGACATAAGGCAATTCTTGTGGGGGGTAGGAAGAAATAGGCTGTTGGTTAACTAGGATCTGTGGCCTATCCTATAGGTAGAGAAATGGGCAGACCAGGTGGGCCAAGCGGTCCTTATCTGCCGTCAAAGTCTATGTTTCTATGTTTCATAGAAATATGTTTGTTTTAGCTTTATAAGGTGTTGAATTTATGTATTTGTGTCCATTTTTGAGCCAGGCATTTTACCCAGGTATAGAGAAAACAGCTTTGGGGAAGGGGCTGTACCTTGGGAGTAAAATGTACAGCAAATAAAAAAAAAGAAGATAAAGTCTTAATGTGTTTTGTAGATAGTAATGATAATTTTTCACACATGCTATGTTCTCAAAAACAATAGCAGAAAAAATATTTACTGAGTTACATTTTGAATGTTACAGATTTGTTAGATGTTATGGAGCCATATGTTCTTTTAGTAGTTTAGTGAAAAAAAAAAAAAAGTTAATTCATTTTGGAGTTATTAACAATTTATTGTTCACACATGCTCAGTTCACTAAAAAAGATAGTTAAATACTGTGCTGTATTTCATTAAATACAATTCATCCTTGTAATAAAGTCGCCCTGTTTTGTAAGCTGCAGGTCAAAATAATTACTTTTAATAAAAGTTGCCCCAAATACAAGCCACATTTTTTAGTCAGAGTTAAAGTCATGTTAAATAAAAACCTGTGGGTGGAACTTTCTGTAATTGTTATCTCTCTCATTACCATGTTTTTGTTTTTACTTATTATCTTAGTTAATGTTTGTGTTATTTATTTTAATGTGTGAAGTAGACAACTGGCAATAAACTTGGTCAAATCCAGGATGTAGAATACTTTATTTATAGCACTTAAAATTTCATTTTGCAAAATGTATGCATGTATTTATTTATTTATTAATTTTAAATTTATTTCTAATGTTTTGCTAGAAAGGTCATAATGAGCTGGTATCAGCTAATTTCCAGATGCATTCTGGCAGGAGGGGGAGAAAAGACAATGGATACAAAGTACAATGTACAAAAATACTATAACAAAATGTACAATTTCTGAAAAAAAAACTTCAAAAATAAAAATGCCATACCTTAAATACCATAGAGTAAATTGTGGAAAAAACAAAAGAGCATTAAATTGTGAGCATCAAAACAAAAAAATGAGGAGTAGGGAGAGTGACTGAACAAGCTGGGAAAGAGTGGCAGAGATACTGTCAGTGTGGGTTGGCAGGCAGATGAGAGACATGTACTCAAATTTCAGAAGCAACTATAGGAGTAAATAAAGAAATCATGGAGGACAGACTTCAGAGTGAGAAAGGAAGGAGCAGAGAAAATGGAATATGGGAGACAACCCCAAATTCAGGGAAGCAGAATGAGAATGCAGCCTGACCAGCAGTAAATTTGGTTGGTGGGAGTGCAAGAGGGTGAAAGCAAGCATTGCATAGGGAGTAAGAATTAAAAGGGGGAGAGAAAAGAGAGTAACAAAGTATGAGGGGATGAAGCCAAACCAAAATGTGGAGGTAAAGGAGGCCCAGCAGGGAAGGTACTTGGCATCATGAGAAGGGAGGGAGTGGGAGGTGTACAAAGAACAGTGGTGAGTATGAAGGGGCTTGTCAAGGGCAAAATGAAAGGAGTGGAATAGTGGGTCCAGTCTAGCTAAAGTGGACTTTGGAACAGCACTGTAAACAATGGCTCAAAAGCCAAAAATGAAGAGAATTGCCTTAATGAAGATTTCTCTATGTACAGGAAGCACAATGCGTTTCTTATTTCTGTAAAGTGCTCCAAGTTTGGGGTGGAACTTCTTTTGGATAGTATCCACCTGAACAGGAAAATCATGGTAGCAATCCAGCCAGATCCTGAAGTACCTGAAGGAGAAGACATCTTCATTAGCTGTACCATCAAGGGTTATGAAAGAAAGGAAGGGGGGAAGCTCTAGCAAACCTCTGCCTGGTGCCAGAAGTTATAGAGATCATTTTCTTAACAATGAAATTTAACAGATTTTCTTGGAACCAAAGCTGACATTGTTAAAGCCATGGATTCTGTTCAGAGTTGAACTGATGTTTGATAAAACTTTGTCAGTGGGACTCTCTGTGATTTTTATCTCTGTAATTATAATGTGAATTTTTTTCACTTATTATCTTAGTTGATGTTTGTTTTATTTATTTTAATGAATTAATTACTTACTTTATTCTTTTTTTATTTATTCCACATGTTTTACCAGGATAGTCTTAGTAAGCTGGTATCAGCTAATTTCCAGATGTATCCTGGGGGGAGAGGGAAGAGAACAGAACAGATACAATGTACCAATATAGTAATAAATAATATGGAAAATAAGTATAACAAAATACGCAATTTACAAGAAAACACTTCAATAATAAAAAATTGCCATATCTTAAATACCATACAGCAAATTACAGAACAGGCAAATGAGAATTAAACAATGATCATCAAAACAATACAAGATCTAGCCAGAGCGATAGGGCTCCAGGTGATGAGTTTGGGGTAAAAACATGGAAAATTTGTGTTTTAATATATTTACACCAAATCTGCGACATTGCCTAATTAAGAATCTGCCTCATGAAGAATGGCACAGAAAATGTTCAACTCCTGGCCTAAAGGTGATTTTGTGCAGGGACCACAAACTCACCTTTCGGGACATGAAAAAAAAAAATTATGTCAGGATTTGAAACATTACAGATGTTACAGTCATGAGGTGCAGTAAAGATATGGCTCTGCTGTGAATTTGGTGTAAAAATATTGAAAATTACCAAAGTTACAAGCCTGCATTTTCAAAATTCAATGCAGGCTCATAACTTTGTTGGTTTTTAATATTTTTACACCAAATTTTCAACATAGTCTTCTTATGATGCCACATCAGGAACAAGGGCAGAGCAAATTTTCAACTCCTGCCCAAAAGGTGATTTTGTGCAGGGACTGTGAAATCATCTTTCCGGATGTAAAAATAAATTCAGCCAGGATTTGAAAAATGACATCTGTCACATTCATGAGGTTCTATAAAGATATGGCTTTGTTGTGAATTTGGGGAAAAAAATATTGAAAATTACCAAAGTTATGAGCCTGCATTCACAAAATTCTATGTAGGCTCATAACTTTGTTGTTGTTTAATATTTTTACACTAAAATTTCAAAATAGCCTTCTCATGAACCCAACTCATGAACAAGGGCAGAGAACATTTCCAACTCTTGCCAAAAAGATGATTTTGCTCAGGGACAGTGAAATCACCATTCAAGACAGATCTGCCTAATGCCAGTTTAATTGTTCTTGAGGTGGGATTCCAAAGAAGGCATGTTGCAAATTTGGGCTACAAATATGCAGAAATGCCAAAGTTATGCCACTAAGATAAAAACTCCATTGAAATACAATGAATGGCATACCTGTTTCTTCAGTTTGTGGTCCAGTTTTGAAGAGTGAAGATGTATGTGTGGTCCAGAGAGGATTATGGCATTGGACTCTTAATGGGTAAATAAAGGCTGGGGGAGGTGTGGGATGGTGGGTCCTGAGTGTGAGGGTCAGGTGGGGGGGGCAGTACACACAGCCACAAAAGACATTGATGCAATTTGTTTTACAGGTACAAAAACAAAAACAATGATTGGGCACCCCACAGTGCCACTGTAACATTTCTCAGGGAGCTTGGGGCAGTGGGTGCTGAGAGGGAGGGTCAGGTGTGGGGACGAAACTAAATATATTAAATATATATATATATATATATATATATATATATATATATATATATATATATAAAACACACACACACACACACACATATATATATCATTACAAAACACTATGTTAATGCATCAGTTAGGGTTAATAGCACAGCGACAAAAGTTTAGAAATGTGATGTTAGAGTTCAAAACCTTAACTCCGCATCCCCCACACACACACACATATGCAAGACACAAGCAAGATTTTAAGACACTATACGAGTGAGTCACATCTGTAAGCACAATAATCACAACACTGTACTCATTTCGCATAACACTATGTAATGAAAAAACAAATACAGTATGATCAACTCTATACTGCCAGCACAGTATGATGTCACATTACTGCTGGCATATCTTCTTCATACAATGAAACTTAGTCTGATCAAATTTTCTAAATATTGATTTTTATGTGTCATAATTCAACAATTGGCTCGCTGCAGGTATCACTGCTACCACATAGGCATGTGGTAGCAGGGAAGATAGAGCTGACACATACATAGTACTTTCCAGATACTGCTCAGGTATAAAACTAGCACCATCACATATTGTTATACTGCTATGTTATCTGGAAATACTCGGTAGCAGCATGTTATGGTTAGCTTTGGATGTTACAACTGTTGCTTTTACGTTACTTGTAAACTATACTACAAAAAATTACTTTCATTATTACTACCATTTCTTATTAGGACTGACTCAGTCTATCAAAAAATAAAAATGCAAACATCCAATGACTGTTGGTAGGGTTATCCAAACTCTCATTTCCAATATAGCTATCTGTAGATAACATACTATGTGTAA
This sequence comes from Neoceratodus forsteri, assembly GCA_016271365.2. Classification (NCBI taxonomy): domain Eukaryota; kingdom Metazoa; phylum Chordata; order Ceratodontiformes; family Ceratodontidae; genus Neoceratodus; species Neoceratodus forsteri. The sequence continues at coordinate 829,377,942 of CM028131.1, forward strand.
CATACTGTGTGTTTCATCATTTGTTAACTATTGAAATATAGGCATTGCTCAAATCTTGTTATTGATGTTTGTAACACAAAAATGCTTACTGTGAGGCATCACCCATGGTTGCCCAGCAAATGTGTGTACCCCGAGGTACTCTGATGGCAGCAGAACTCATACAGTTGGTGGACCATGATGATGGATGTGTCTTGTAGTACATTTAGAGACTTGTATGTTACTTCTGTTACCTGATTCTGGTTGTCTCTTATTGGTTGTGTTGCCTTGACCCTTCCTCTGCTGCATGTGTGTGTGTGGGAGGAAGGGATGGGGGGAATGCAGAGTTAGGGTTTTGAACCCTAACATCACATTTCCAAACTTTTGTTGCTGTGCTATTAACCTTAACTGATGCATTAACAGAGTTTTTGCAATATATATATATATATATATATATATATATATATATATATATATATATATGTGTGTGTAAAACACAGAATGTATTGTCAAGGGGAACACAGCATAGTCTGCTATGACCAAGATGGCCACTGCAATGTGCTGTGCATGCACTAATAGTCGGGCATGCACAGTACTGTTTGGTTGTTATCTTGAACATGGCAGAGTGTGTCAAGTTCCACCATGACCTCTGTGGGTCAAATAGTGCTGTTGCCTCTGAAGTCAATGGACAGAGTGGACTAGTTTGACTGGTGGTGGAGTGACAGTGGTGCAACTCTAAATTCTGTGTTGTTCATTCAGAATCCGGTGACATGGGCTCCTTTTTTCCTTGCAAGAGGTCTGCAGGGCTCTGCCCACAGCAGCCCCAAAAAATGAGGAGTAGTGAGTGTGCCTCAGTGAGCTTGGGGAGAGGTGCATAGACAGTGTCAGTGTGGGGTGGCAGGCAGGTAACAAAGGTCTACCCCAATATTAGAAGCAACTACAGGAATGAATAGAGAAATCACGGTGGAAAGATTTCAGAGTGAGAAAGGAAGGTGCAGAGTGAATGGAAGATGGGAGAGATCCCCAGAGTTTAAGGAAGCAGATTGAAAATGCAGTTTGACCAGCAGTAGATTTCAATGGTGGGAGAGCAAGAGGGTGAAAGCAAGCAATGCAAAGGGAGTAAGAATCTGAAGTGTGTGGGAGAGAGAAAAAAAATTATAAGGAGAGAGAGTGAATCCAGCATTTTGAGATAAAGGAGGCTCAGTGGCTAAGGCACCTGGAATCATGCAAAGGAAGGGAGAGGGAGGTATACAAAGAACCATGGTGTGTAGGAAGGAGTTTTTCAAGGGCAAAATGACAGAAGAAGTTGAAGACAGGGTCCCAGTCTAGCTAAAGTGCACTTCCGAGTAGCATTGTAAACAGTGTTGCCATAGTCAAGAATGGAGAGAATTATCTTAATGAGGATGTCTCTGCACGTAGGAAGCAGAATGCTACCTTACTTCTATAAAGTGCTCCAGGTTTGGGGTGGAGCTTCTTGTGGAGTGCATCAACATGAATAGAAATATCAAGGTGGTGATCCAGACAGACCCCAAAGTACTTGAAGGAGGAGTTGTCTTCAATTGCTGCACCATCAAAGGTATAAAAGTAAGGAAAGGAACTCTAGCAAACCTCTGCCTGGTGCCAAAAGTCACAGAGATCATTTTCTTAGCATTGAATGATAACTGATTCTCTTGGAACAAAACCTGGACATTGTGTTAAAGTCCCACTAGAGCTGGCTCATGAGGTCAGGGTCAGAGGAGCCAGAAGTAAACAGCATTATTCGCATACATATGAATTGATACAGAGGTGCAGGCAGTAGAGAGAATGTTTACAAAAATGGAGAAAACAAATGGAGCAAGAACAGACCCTTGGGGGATGTCTGAGCTGATTGGTAGTGGGGGGAGAGTATGTCCCCAATATGGACAGCTTGTGAGCTACCCTTGAGGCAGAGAGTCCTGCTACCCTGAGCTTGTCCAGGAGACTGGGGTGGTCAACAGTGTTGAAAGCTTTGGCTAAGTCAACAAAGATGGCAGAGGTGACAAGGCTCTGATCCATGCCAGAGAGGATAATATCAGTGACAGGAGGAGAGAGGTGGAGGTGGAGAAGGACTTCCTAAAGCCAGATTGGAGAGGAGTGAAGAAGACGGTTGAGTCAAGATAAGAGGAAAGTTGGGAGAGAACAAGTTGTTCATGGAGTTTAGCCAATGTTGGAAGGAGAGAGATAGAACAGAAGTTACTAGGGGAGTAAAGATCACCACCTTTAAGAAGGAGAATAACAGTAGCCAACTTCCAACAGTTAGGGTTATAGGATAAGGAGAAAGAGAGCTTGAGGATACAGGTGATAGGAAGAGTACTGGCATGAGTAAAGGGATTGAGGAGTCTGGGGTCAAGACCATCAGGGGTCTCACCCTTGTGAGGGTTTAGAGACAGGAAGGCCTTAAGAGAAGCAATTGGTGTGGTTGGAGAGAAAGAAGAAATGGAGGAGTGGGCTGGAGGGCTGATGGAGGAGAGTGAGAAGGTAGAGAAGAAGAGAGGGGGGAGAGGTGGAAGAAAGGAGAGATCAGGCACAAGAGGTAAAAAAGCAATTGAATGATGAGGTGACTGCAGCAGGATCAGAGATAAATGTATCACCCAACTTGAGTAAAGGGAGAGGGAATTGGGTTGTACAAGAGAAAAGAGAACAAATTACTTTCCAGAACTTAGAGGGGTGATTAAGGGTATTTTGGAGTAAAGATGCAAATGGTTCAGACTTTGTAAACCTAGTAGCTTTAGTATAGGCATGATGAAGGGTCCAGTAAATTGCAAGGTCAGAAGTGGAGCCAGAGGACTTTTCGGCCCTCCAGGCAAGACACTAACAAGACAGCAACTCTGCTGAGATCCATGGGAGGTGAGATCCTCTGACTCTGGCTCTTCTAAGGGGAAGGCATGATGATCCCAGACAGACATGAATTTAGATGTGAAGAACTTCAGGGCCTTGTCAATGTTGCCAGCTGCAGAACTGGGGACCTGTTGATGGCTACCAAGTCAGCATGAAGGTGAGACAAGTCCAATGATCAGCTGAATTTTAGAGGAGGTTTGGGATGACAAATCTTATGCACACAGTAGACCATGTGGTGGTCACTGTTAGCATCAGGGAGAGTACTAGCATCCACAATATGACAGGGATGGGATAAGAGGACCCAGTCCAAGAGGGAGTGATTTAGAGATCTGCAATTATAGCATGTGGGAACAGAGAAATTGGGTTAGAAGGAGAGACTTCACATTAAGGCAACATTTATGAAGAGGGGGATGAGCAAATTTATATGATGAGTAGTTCTCCAGGGGAGGCCTGGAGTAGATGGTGGTGAGTGACTCAGTTATTGATGGTGGGGAAATGCCAAGGCAACAGTGGACACCAACAAGAAATATAGGTAAAGAGAATGGAAGGGAGAGTTAGAGAAGAAGCATGTCATAGGCAGAGGGGATAGAGACGGAGAGCATAGGCTCAAACTGAATGTTTAAGGAGAGGTAGATGGCAACACCTCCACCCCTCTTTGCATGATCTTGATGAACAATGGTGAAACCGGGGATAGCAACAAAGGAATCAAGGATCCTGGGAAAGATCAAGGATTCTGAAATCATCAAAACATTAAGTCTGAAATTAGCCATGAGTGGCTGCAACAAGCTGGTTTTAGGGTGAAGGCTGCAAATGTTGACATGGACCACTCTCCGACCTTTGGGGAGAGGGGATGACAGGGAATGGCTAGGGTTAAGCTCAATATCTCCAGCATCTACAAGTAGCAATGAGATGATGAACTTAAGAAAACCTATAAAGTGCTTATAGAAGACAAAGGATTGGGGGATTGTGATGTACAAGAGTTAAAGGGGGAAAGAGGGTATGATGGACCTGAGGGTTTGCGGAAATAGACAAGGAGATGAGAGGAGACTGCATCCAAGATGCCAGGGAGAGCGATGTAGTGCAGGGAGACTGAAGGAGGGGAAGATGGGAGGGTGAAGAAAGGAGAGTGGTGGATACAGGGAGGTAAGGAAAGAAGGAAATAGTTAGGAGCAGCATAGTAGGAAAGTAAACAAAGCAAAACACAAGCTACGGTGTACGCAATAGTCGAGGGACAAGTTTCACTCCAGGATCAAGAACTGAGTAGGGTGACTGCAATCTTAACTAGATGTGGAAGACCAGAAATAAAATTCATTACTAGTAGGCCAGATAACAAAAAAAAAAAAAAAGACTGGGAGGGAAATAAATTAGCGTAACCCTTTAGTGAGGATGTGACAACCCACCTCTCTCTCTCTGGGCTGGAACATATTTTAGAGAGGTGTCTGTCCTCGGGTATTCATTGCCACTAGCTGGGGTTTGCCCCAGCACCAACCTCCCAAGTTTACAAAACTGGGAAGTCAAACGTACAATTGCACAGATCAAAGTCTGGTAGTGTGTCTCTTTCAGATGACGGATGCTAAACAGAGTTTACCCCAGCCAATGGAAACCATGTATTACCTTTGAAAAATGACATCACAATCACGACTGTTGAGTAAATAAATAGCTTTTTACTTAACAGAAAGTGAAAAGAAGTATTACAAGATATCTATTTTCAACACAAGAGAATAACACTGTTACTGGGAAAGTAAACAAATGTTCTTGAATAACAGATGGCAAAACAGAAAAAGGTTATTACTGAGATATGCTAGAATTAATCTTACCTTTCCCTATTCTTGTTGAGACAGTGACCATATGCTAACTGCCAGCTCCCACGGACACAGCTAGAAGGGTAGGCTCCAAGCTTATGTTTCTCCCTCCAGCTCCAAGATTCCCAGAGTAACCAATCCACTCACTGTCTTTCAGCATCTTATATACTCTCTTGAGAATAGTTGATTCCTATTACCTCTTTGAATGCACCGACCATCTACCATGTATGCATTTAATTGCCCCAATCAGATTGAACACCTGTCAGTGTCCATTAATACTCGTCCTTAACCTTAGGTTTATATTTGAATGATCCAATCCATCTAAACTGTGAGTCTGTGTGTGGACATGTCCACGTCCCCTCATAGTGACTGTGTCTGAGATTTATGACCCACCTAGCCAGAAGCTGAGGACAGTGGAATTCCAGCTTCTGTACATTTTTTTTTCAAACTGCTAAAAAAATGTCAGCTTGGAGAATCTAAACATTTACCCCTTCGTCCCCATTTCTGTCACATCTCCTTCCCCCAGGTGATGAAGGCGTGACCTTTGGGCCACCCCAAGTGACACAGCCATTCATGCTACAGCTGGGAAGTGCCCAAAGTATCCAGCCATGCTATTAGACCTGTCTAGATAGTCCATCCGCATTGGCATTTTGTTTACCACTGTGATGCAGGATGGTCATGTTGTATGACTGCAATACCAAACTCCAACGTAGTAGTTTTCCATTTTGTCAACTTGGCCTATGAAGCCAGATCAGGGGATTATGATCTGTGACCACAGTAAATTCTCTTCCATGAAGGTAAGGCTGCAGCTTCTGAAGGGCCCACACTATTCCCAAACATTCCTTCTCAATCGTGGCATATGCCTCCTCTCTGGGCAAAAGCCTCTGGCTGAGGTACACAACTGGGTGCTCCTCCCCCTGCTTGGTAACCTGGTTCACCACAGCCCCCATCCCATGATCTGAGGCATCCACATGGACCATAAACTTTAGACTATAATTGAGGCTGGCCAATACAGCTGGGCTGCTTAAGGCCTTCTTTAGCTCATGAAAGTGACCTCACAGTCCTTTAACCACTGCACCTTACCTGGCTTTCCCTTCTTGGTTAGGTCTGTCAGAGGGCTTAGCCAGATCATTATAGTGAGGAAAAAACCTCCAGTAGTACCCTGCTGTCCCCAGAAATGCTCTTACCTGTTTCTTGGTGGTAGGAGTAGGCCAGGCCAGGATGGCATTGACCTTGGCAGGCTCCAGGTGGATGTGTCTGCTACCCACCCATTGCCCAAGGTAGGACACTTCTACCATACCTATCTGGCACTTTTCCACCTTGACTGTTAGACCTGCATTCTTTGGCCAATGGAAGACATCCCATACATTCTTGATGTGCGCATCCCAGGTCTGACTGTGTATGGCTATATCATCCATAAACGCCAATGTAAACTCACCTACCCCAGACAGAATGCAATCCACAAGCCGTTGAAAGGTTACAGGTGCATTCTTCATTCCAAATGGTATTACCTTGAATTTGTATAAGCCAAATACAGTTACAAAAGCTGATCTCTCCCTGGTTGAAAGGGTCAGAGGTACCTGCCAGTAGCCCTTTGTTAGGTCTATTGTGGTCAGATACTTGGCTCCCCCCAGTCGCTCCAGGGTCTCGTCTGTCCTGGGCATGAGATAGACATCAGACTCCATGCAGCTATTAAGCCTCTGGTAGTCAACGCAGAATTGTGTGGTGCCATCCTTTTTGGGGATCAATACCACGGGCGATACCCAGGGAGTACTAGATTCCTGGATTACTCCAAGTCCAGCATCTCCTTGAGCTCCTCTTTCACGGTGTGCTTAATGTGTCAGGTACACTGTACGGAGACTGTTTCAGGGGAACCTAGGTCCCTGTATCCACATGGTGCTCTGTCATCATTGTGTACCCTAGTTTCCCTGTGAACATGTCCTCAAATTCTCTCAGCACACCCCGAATTTCTTGCACCTGGACTGGCGTCAGCTGTTCGGAGAGGGTAAGGATGTTCACAGAGGATGCAACACGGGCCTCCCCAAGCAGGTCCACCAGTTGGTCCATCTCAGTTTCCTGCTCTGGGGCATTGCATAAAGCAAGGACCAAGTCCTCTCTGTCATAGTAGGGCTTCAGCATGTTAACATGATACACCTTTCACCTGCATCTCCTGTCTGGTAGCTCTATCATGTAATTAACATCACTAACCTTTTGGACAATGGAGAATGGCCCCTCCAATGCTGCCTATAGTTTAGTCTGTCAGACAGGGATGAGTGCAATCACTCGCTGACCCACCTCATATTCTCTGGCTTGGACCCTGCGGTCATACCAGACTTTCTGCTGCTGTTGTGCAGTGGTCAAGTGCTCCTGAGCAAGTCCCATGAGCTCCTTAAGGTGGGTCCTGAAGTTCAGGACATACTTCACAACAGACTCCACTTGGGAGGCATGATCACCCTCCCAATCATCCCAAATCAAATCTAGGGGCCCCCAGCACCCATGACCAAACAGGAGCTTGAAAGGTGAGAACTCTGTGGACTCCTGTGGGACTTCCCTATATGCGAATAGGAGATGAGGCAAATATTTGTCCCAGTCCCTCTTATGCTGGTCTGCAAAGTCCTTAGCATGGTCTTAAGGGTTGAATTAAATCGCTCCACCAGACCATTAGCTTGGGGATGAACTGCTTTTCCCCACACGTATCCCACAAACTACTCATTAACCCTGACATGAAATTGGAACCCCAATCTGACAGTATCTTCTGGGGAAAGCTCACCCAGCTAAATATTCCCAACAGTGTGTCTGCCACTGGTTACGCCTTAGAGGATGATAGGGCCACTGTCTCTGGGTATCTTGTGGAATAGTCGACTAGCACCAGGATATACTGCTTGCCAGTGTGACTTGTGGTGCTCAGTGGCCCCACTATGTCCACAGCTACCCTCTTGAAGGGTTCATCAATAATGGGCAGGGGCAACAAAGCTGCCTTGGCCTTGTCCCCCATTTTCCCCACCCACTGGCACTGTAGACAAGTCCTGCAATAATTGATCATATCCTTGCCAATACCAGGCCAGAAGAAATTATTGGTCCGACCCTTTTTCATGCACCTCACCCCCAAGTGGCCTGAAAAAGGGGTATCATGGGCGAGGGCCAAAAGCTGCTGATGGTGAACCTTAGGGACTACCAGCTGCTGGAGCACCTCACCATCTAGCCCTTCCTCTGTTGTACATTCTCTGTACAGCAGACCATTGTCCCAGTAAATAGACTCTTTACCCCACTGAGGACCCTCAGCCCTATTAGTTATTTCCCTCAGTTTTCGGAAGGTAGGGTCAGTTAGCTGTTCAGCGCTCAGCTGCCCTAGTCTGACCCTTCCTAGCACCCCTTCAGAAGGATGTCCTGTGGGCTCCTCTATTTGTGACTGGGGTTCAGGACTGTTGCTTCTAGGCAGCCCCTCCCCTGTGCTAACCACTTCCTCAGCTGCTGAGGGAGGGGCTGGACCACCTTGAGCCACCCCCTCTTCACCCTCAGAAGCTTGCCCTTTTGCCTGACTATGAGTTGCAACACACACCAGTTTTTTCCTGTGGTCAAAATCATTCCCTATCATCACATTTACAGGGAGGTCCTCTATGATCCCCACCTCCTTTTCTCAATGGTCCCCCTCCCAGCTCATGAAGATTCAAGTCATTGGTATTTGGATGGCTGGCTCTGTGAATCTCTGGACCCTGGAGTATTTCCCAGGCAACATCTGCTCTGTCTGGATGAGATCCTGTATCACCAGAGAGATTTAAGCGCCTGTGTTACTGTTCCATTAACTACAATGGGATGCATAGTCTTATCAGAGGAGAGTGGTTCTTCAGTCTGGGTGCACCCCACAAACACACCAATGCTATTTTGATCACCCCCTTCCCCATGCCTCTGCCCCTTAACCATTTTCTGAGGGCAGTTATATCTCAAGTGCCCCACTTGATTACAAATATGACATTTCTTGGGTCCTGTCTTTTGAGTCCCTTTAGAACCAGAGGGTTCTGCTTTGGGCTCAGGTGCAGGCTGGTTTCCTTTTGGCTGCTCCCCATGGGACCCCTTATAACCCTGTGCTGCCCCCCCACCATGAGACTTAGGTTGTGCATATGGCCGGCCAGACATGTACATGTCAGCACTTGCTGCCACCTCCTTTGAGGAGATGCATGCCCTGCCTAGGAGCCATACAAGCATATTTTCAGGTACAATTTTAAGAAATTGTTCCCTCACAAACAAATCTTTGATTAGTTCCACAGTGTCTGCTTTAGCCCTCCTCCAGTCATCTAGCAAGGTAAGTACACAGTTGAACCTGCAGTTCTACATAACTGTCTTTTGGGCTTCTCCTTAACTCCCTAAATTTCCTTCTGTAAGCCTGAGGAGTTAATTCAAAACATTTCAACAGCACTGTTTTAACCTTATCATAATCAGCATAGTCTTCATCACTCATTTTAGAAAATGCATGCAAAGCCCTCCCCGTAAGTTAGGCTGTGAGATATGTTGACCACGAAGCCATAGTTAATTGGAATTGCTCAAATCCTCTCTCAAATGACCTTAAAAATAGATCAAGGTCATCTCCCTCTCTAAACTGAGGGAGCAATTTAGAATTAATTTTGGCTTCATGAGAACTCACTCCACCATTACTCATGGTTTGCTGGCTGTGCAGGGTCATTATCTCCTTCTCATGCTGTTGTCTCTGGAGTTCATACTGTCTTTCCTTCTCTCTGTCCTGGCATTCTTTTTCTTTTTCCTGGCATTCTGTCTCTCTGTCTCTCTGTCTGCTAGTCTCTTTTCTTCCAATTCTTTCTCTGCTTCCAGTCTTCTTGTTTCTGCTTCCAATCTTCTTGTTTCTGCTTCAGCATCCAGTCTTTTTGCCTCCAGCACCTTGTCTTGCAGCAACAGCTGCAGTCACAGTGCATCAAGGTGGTTTGTGAGGATCTGATATATCAGTTCCTGACTCACCTCCAGAGACTGTCTGTTTCTGGTCATGTGCCACCAGAGCAGCTATGAGGTCTGCCTTTTTCTTGTGTTTTAGACCGTCAAGCTGAATCCCCTTTTTCCTGGCACATTTTGCAAAGCTGTTGCACAGTAAGTAAGTCATATTCTGCAGAGCTCATTCTCTAACCCTACACTATACTGTGCAAAACTGGAAAGGAAAAAAAAACAGTAGTACAAGTGTGTTCTCTTACATATCCTGTTTTGCAACTGCTAAGGTAAATGTTCCACTGGCACACTCTGTATCTCAGTGTGCTAAACAGTCTGCTATCATCATCCCACCTCTACCACTAATTGTGACAACCCACCTCTCTCTCTCTGGGCTGGAACATCTTTTAGAGAGATGTCTGTCCTCAGGTATTTGCTGCCACCAGCTGGGGTTCTCCCCAGTGCCAACCTCCCAAGTTTACAAAACTAGGTAATCAAATGTGCAATTGCACAGATCAAAATCTGGTAGTGTGTCTCTCTTGGATGGCAGATGCTAAACAGAGTTTACCTCAGTCAGTGGAAACCATGTATTACCTTAGAAAAATGATATCACAGTCACAACTGTTGAGTAAATAAATAGCTTTTTACTTAACAGAAAGTGAAAAGAAGTATTATAGGATATCTATTTTCAACACAAGAGAATAACACTGTTACAAGAAAAGTAAACAAATGTTCTTAAATAACAGATGACAAGAAAGAAAATGGCTATTACTGAGATATGCAAGAATTAATCTTGCCTTTTCCTATTCCTTTAGAGACACTGACCCTATGCTAACTGCCAACTCCCAGGGACATAGCTAGAAGGGTAGGCTCCAAGCTTAAGTTTCTCCCTCCAGCTCCAAGATTCCCAGAGTAGCCAACCAACTCACTGTCTTTCAGTATCTTATATACTCTCTTGAGAATAGGTGATTCCTATTCCCCCTTTGACTGCACCAACCATCTACAATGTATGTGTAACCCCTCACCCCTGCCTTTTTTCCAAATGACAGGTGGCATGCTGTTGAAGCTGACAGCAGTACCTCGTGGGGACCTGGGTTTGGGGAGGATGAGGTTACTCGGCACAGGGGGACCTAGGTTTGGCTACTCTGCACAGGGGCACCCAAGTAAATCTGAACACAGGAAGCAATAACTGTAATGTCCAGAACCAGGAATGGGATTCTTCAGTGTGGCTTTTATTCATAAACTAGCTGGACAAAACAACGCATAGACAGACCCCCATGGGGCTACATTTCCTGGTAATGCAGATTAGAGACTACAAAGTGGTCCACTGGAAGAATGAACCAATTATACTGTTTTCAGGCTCTGGACCCACCAGGCACATGGCCCGGACTTGCTCGTGCTTTGAGTACTCAGCCCGACTGGCCCGGCTCCCCCACCGGCCACTTGATCCACAGTCCGTTGGAAGAATGAACCAATTATCCTGTCATGGCTCCCCACACCACTTAGAGTTTGGGAATCCTAGAGAGATTTCTTCCTTACTTGTTATGACTCCCCATCTCACAAAGAGAATTTTTCTTTACACTTGTTGTGGCTCCCCACACCACTTAGAGTCTGCGACTTGTAGAGAGATTTTCCCTTTTGCAACCCCACGTCTGGGTACTTCCCCCATCACTGGCCAAGTGCATGAGGCAAAGTAGCAACCACAGCAGAAATCCGTAGAGGTGGACCTGGTTACTAAAGATGGGGGGTTTGCCCACCTCCAGCTCCCACAGCCCATACCCGGTCATTTCCCTGGGAAAACTGAAACTTCTGAGTATAGATTAAATGGTAGATGAACTGGCACATCTCCTCTACATATTACTTGAAATCACACAGCACTCTAGCATTTGACACTACTCCACTTGTTTGGCCTAGTCCTATAGGCTTCCCAAATTGTAGCTCAATTCCTAGATTCCCACACATGTACCAGGGTGAAGAAAACATTTTGCCCTCTCATGTTAGAGCAAACACCCACCCTTTAGTTGCAGGTGCCCCACAGGCGAATCACAAATCTTCCAACTTTCCAAACAAAGTGCTGAACTGAAATGGCAGCTTTTCTTCCTCTTGGCAGAATTAAGGGGATTGTCCCATGAATCTGCATGGGGATCTTTACATGCCCCCCCGGAGAGAGGAGCATTGAGACCCGAACAGCGGTCTCCACCACTTGAGCTCACCTTACTTGCTCAAGACAAACTGGACACTGCCTCCTTCTTACTGAAGACAAACTGGAACTGCCCACTACACTTTGAAAACTCCCAACATTCTATCTAACTCCCTCTGCTGCAGATTCCAATGTGGCTTATGCAGCTGTGAAAGTTCTATTGGTGATGTCATCCCTCAGTCTCAGCTGAGACTGAGAACAGAGTGAGACAGTGTGAAACCCATTTAACTGGAGTTTCACAAGCTACCTTCCCTGCTTACCACTAGGTCTTACTGGGATTCTAGTAACCCCGGGTATCAAAGGGGTTACACTTGCCGTTGACCAGGAAAATGACTGTCCGCAGTCATTATTTACCCAGCCTTAGGCCATCCCACCCTATGTGCTACCTGCGGAGATGGGTGATCAGGCCCCCTTCTACCATGTGCCAGCACAGGCAGGTAACACTAAGGGCCTAGAGGCCTGTAGCTGACATGTCAGCCTCTACACTATCCACTTACTATGGACACCTAGTGGTTCTGGTAGAACTATCCAGAGCATAGCCCTGATAGATCAGCACTGGACCCCATGGCCACTGAGGACCACAGCCTGTCTATCCCCTCTAACCCTCTAGGGAAAACCTATCTGCCTCTAACATAATATCCCCAAAACAAAAACAAAAACAACCCGGGGACCTCCCCGACCTTGGGCAACCTGCAACCACACACCATTAAAATACCAAATTACTATCTCCTCCCTAACCCCACAACCACACCTGTGGAAGGAAAGGGTTAATACTGCAATAACAACCATAACAATAACACCACAGTACTTTAAATTTCTACACAATAAAGCACTGAGGAGGAACTCCAATGAGCCCCTCCTCCTCTTCTTGTCTTCTCTTCTGTCTTCCCAAGAACACCTGTAAGAAAAAGAAAGACAAAACACTCACTCCTAATCTGCATACACAGTCTACCTAAAATCCCTACCATCAAAACACTGCAGAATCCCAAAAAGTTGTTTTTTTTAGAAAAAAGGTAGAAAAACAGTATTTTCATTAGATAACAACGACATTATTTACAATACACATTTGGGGGGGATGGAGTGCCCTTAAAGTCCCAACTAATGACCACAAGGCCCGAAGGCTAGTCCAATATAGAGTCTCTCCTGGGCCTGAGCATGGTGAAGCACAGTTCTAACAGGCCAAAGACCCGAAGGGGAGAGTCTTTGGGGACAGTTCACACATTTTGAAGTCTGTTAGTGTAGGGTGTGTACTGCAATGTCATAAAGATAGAAAAGTTTGGACTTACCAGCCACTTGTAGTACGAGACTCGGCACCAACCTGCACCTCTGATGAAGACTATCCCTGGCAGCATTTCTTCCGATACAGCTGGGTGGACATCTTCTGGGAACCACAGGAGGGCACATCTGGAAACAGCTGGGATGATGTCATCTCTGGAGATGGAACCTTAGAACAGGAACAAAAAGAAAACAGCTGGTCCGACGTCATCCGATTACCAGGCGATGAACAGGATACAGCTGGGCTGGTGTCCTCTCTGGATCTGAAGTCATCTGGTGGGCCAGTCGATGGTTTCTAGGAAGGAGAGTACACAGTAGACTGATGAATGTGGGGCACCTGAGTCCTGGATATTCATATTGGCGGATCAATAAGGCACTTCACAGTCTGGTGTGGCAGTATTGACTACCACTGCTCGACTCTCCATTTTGTAGGCACGGGCTTAGTTGCTGAGAGGTCCTTGCACTGAGGTCAATAGTACCGGGGGTCAGGGGCTTGAATTATTACCCCGTCTGGGCACACATAATTCACACAGTGGGAGATTTCACATCCCTCTCCGTCCACTATTCTCACTCTGTCCATAAACAGTGTCCTGCCTCTCTTCCACTGGGTATACTTTTCATGGAACAGTCTATTCTTTACATGCTGGTTGGCCCTAGGATGCACACTTTTCATTGCTTCATCCCAGATCCAGGATTTCCTGCTGTTCTCATTCTCTTCCCAGACTTTTCAAGGAAAGGTAGGAAAGGTCATACCATAGATCTCATTTGCCTTTCTATGAACCAGTCTCTCCTCTTTACTTGCTTTGGTCAATCTGAGACCACTGGCCTGGCTTGGGGGTGGCCAGTCCTGGTTCTGCCAGCTTCGCACCCTTAAGGAAATTAGAAACAGATCCCTGACTTCTTCCTCCTGTGAAGCCAGGGCAGTGGCATCACCACTTTCTTCCATACATTCCTCCGAGGCAAGATCTTGAGGCTGTGTACCTGTTCCTTTTTCACAAGGCCACATAGGTTCCCCCTCATCTTCCTCTTCACTGAGGATCTGAGCCCAGGAGTGAGCAGTCGTCCTCACTCCTGAGACTATCCAGTCATCACTAGGAGCGGAGGTCGACACCTCCCATTCAAAGGCCTCCCGCATCTCATCTTCACCTAAGATACTCTGGCTAGGCCCCCCACCCAGGGGTCTATTGATGCTTTATCCGAACTTCCCTTCTGGGATCCAGCATCTGAAACTTCAACTTGTGGTTCTATCTCTAACTCTGCACCCTCTAGCTTTGTGCCACACTCCCCTGAGAGGCCTTCCTCCACAGGCTCCGCCTGGTGCTGTGTGCTGCCAACTGCAGATTCCTGAATTTTTGTCCATGTGGGGGCCAAACGAATTGGAGGTGATTTATACAAGCCATATTTCTGTGGGCATCCAGCACAGTGAGGAATCATGAAGACGTCCCTTCCAGCACTGAAGCATATTTGACATACACGCACCGGATAATTAGGAATCGCCACATCAGGAGACAGTTGCCCTCCATAGCACCACTTTTCAATATCTCTCAGTCTATTTACTGCTGCTGTTACTGCTGATCCAGGTAACAAGCTGGTCCTGAGGCCATAACTGCAGAAAAATAAACAAAAGTTCACTGTAACTTAAAGTCCCACTTTATTGAACACACTCTGTAGCTGTAAAATGGCTCCTCTGCTGCTGTGTTTTCTTTACTACCCCACCCTGTAATGGCGGTGGCAGCACTCCTGTGCATCAACATTTAGAATCTGGGTCAAGCCACTGCACACCCGATTTCTACAAGCTACTGATAACTTTTGCTCAAACTGCACAACTTGCTCTGATCTGGCTTTAAACACATTTACAGGATTTTCCTTGGACTTTTTACATGCTGGTATCATTTATTTTATTCACAGTCCCTTAAAGCTTCAGGTTTTTAGCACAGGATTGCCTGTATTACTAGTGTTGCACATTGCTACAACCCACAGTCTCTCTCTGGCTGCAAACATTAAACTGAGGCTAATTTCACTTCTATGCACACAGTCAATGGCTTAACAGACTTGCACTTGCTGGCAGGACTTAACACAGTCGTTACTTGCAAAGCGACTACACTGCTGCACACACATTTTATATGGCATAGGCTGAAAATCACTGTTTGAGCAGTTTCTTGGTTGTTTATTTACTGTTATCAGTAGCAGCTTGCTGCAATGGGGAAAAATGGTCTGCAGCCAGTTCTTGAAGGCCTTGGAACACAAACGGACGGGCAGTCCTAGCGATCGTAGTTTTAAACACCAAACTTGGAATTCTGACAATCGATTAGTGGGTTGAGCCCGATTTTAAGCAAAAAAGTCAATTTTTAAACTGTTTACAATGCTTTGAACACTCCGCGACGCTCCTCCACTGCCAGTACACGCACTCCACTCTCACTCTTTCTCAAATGTTGGGGCAGTCTCTGTAGAGCTGGCTGAGGGACGGGACTGATTGCAGCCTGACCAAACACACGACGCCATGCAAATGAGCCTCTTCTTCCTCGCGAGGTCTCTTCTCCTCACGGCGATTGTTGAGCAGGCAAATTTAAACTGCAGAATGCAACTTTTTTTCTTTTCCAACTGACTCCACGGCAGGAGCCCATTTCAGCCATATAACATAGCCATTTACTCTGCAGTCTCTCAGTTCACTCAGAAAGCATTTCCAACGTCCAGGGCATAATTTTCCTTTTGCTACCCCTAGTCTTCCACACTTTCCTTTACAACAGTTCATCTTAAAAGCATTTTAAACTTCCAGGGCACAATTTTCCTGTTGCTACCCCTAGTCTTCCACACTTTTCTTTACCACAGTTCATTTTAAAAGCATTTCCAATGTCCAGGGCATAATTTTCCTGTTGCTACCACTATTCTTCCACACTTTTATTTACCACAGTTCATTTTTAAAGCAGGCAAAAATGCTGTAAACAATTCTGATGCAGGACAAGGGCACACTCTTTGGCTTTACAGCTCCTTGGTAAACAGTTGGCATTTTTAAACAGCAGCACAAGATTCACAGCACACAGCAACACACACTAGGGAAATTGCTTCAGCTTTTTGGGCTACCCACTGCCAGATAGCCAAAACGCTACCCCCCTTGCCCAAGCACCTTCCTCCAAGAACAAAATCCAAAGCAGTGCCTCCGTTTTTGTAACCCCTCACCCCTGCCTTTTTGCCAAATGACAGGTGGCATGCTGTTGAAGCTGACAGCAGTACTTGATGGGGACCTGGGTTCGGGGAGGATGAGGTTACTCGGGGGACCTAGGTTTGGCTACTCTGCACAGGGGCACCCAAGTAAATCCGAACACAGGAAGCAATAACTGTAATGTCCAGAACCAGGAATGGGATTCTTCAATGTGGCTTTTATTCATAAACTAGCTGAACAAAACAAAGCATAGACGGACCCACATGGGGCTACATTTCCTGGTAATGCAGATTAGAGACTACAACGCGGTCCACTGGAAGAATGAACCAATTATACTGTTTTCAGGCTCTGGACCCACCAGGCACACAGCCCGACTGGCCCGGCTCCCCCGCCGGCCACTTGATCCACAGTCCATTGGAAGAATGAACCAATTATCCTGTCGTGGCTCCCCACACCACTTAGAGTCTGCGACTCCTAGAGAGATTTCTTTCTAACTTGTTATGACTCCCCATCTCACAAAGATAATTTTTCTTTACAGTTGTTGTGACTCCCCACACCACTTAGATTCTGTGACTCCTAGAGAGATTTTCCCTTTTGCAACCCCACGTCTGGGTACTTCCCCCATGACTGGTCAAGTGCATGAGGCAAAGTAGCAACCACAGCAGAAATCTGTAGAGGTGGACCTGGTTACTAAAGATGGGGGGGTTTGCCCACCTCCAGCTCCCACAGCCCATACCCGGCCATTTCCTTGGGAAAACTGAAACTTCTGAGTGTAGATTAAATGGTAGATGAACTGGCGCATCTCCTCTACATATTACTTGAAATCACACAGCACTCTAGCATTTGACACTACTCCACTTGTTTGGCCTAGTCCTATAGGCTTCCCAAATTGTAGCTCAATTCCTAGATTCCCACACATGTACCAGGGTGAAGAAAACATTTTGCCCTCTCATGTTAGAGCAAACACTCACCCTTTAGTTGCAGGTGCACCACAGGCGAATCACAAATCTTCCAACTTTCCAAACAAAGGCTGAACTGAAATGGCAGCTTTTCTTCCTCTTGGCAGAATTAAGGGGATTGCCCCAGGAATCTGCAAGGGGATCTTTACATCTCCCCAGAGGGGAGGGGCACTGAGACCCGAACAGCAGTCTCCACCACTTGAGCACACCTTACTTGCTCAAGACAAACTGGACACTGCCCCCTTCTTACTGAAGGCAAACTGGAACTGCCCACTACACTTTGAAAATTCCCAACGTTCTATCTAACTCCCTCTGCTGCAGATTCCAATGTGGCTTATGCAGCTGCGAAAGTTCTATTGGTGATGTCATCCCTCAGTCTCAGCTGAGACTGAGAACAGAGTGAGACAGTGTGAAACCCATTTAACTGGAGTTTCACAAGCTGCCTTCCCTGCCTACCACTAGGTTTTACTGGGATTCTAGTAACCCCGGGTAACAAAGCGGTTACATATGTATTTAATTGTCCCAATCAGATTGAACACCTATCAGTGTCCATTAATATTCATTCTTAACCTTAGGTTTATATTTGAATGATCCAATCCATTTAAACTTGGAGTCAGTGTGTGTGGACATAGCCACTCCCCCTCATGGTCACTGTATCTGAGATTTATGACCCAACTAACCAGAAGCTAAGGACAGTGGAATTCCAGCTTGTGTTTTTTTTTCAAACTGTTAAAAAATGTCTGCTTGGAGAATCTAAACATTAACCCCTTCCTTCCCATTTCTGTCACAGAGGAAACTAGTAAAACAGCAGAAATTTGAAAATGATAAAGGTAGGAAAATAAAAGCTTTAACCTGATAAGGAAGAAGCTACAGTCACACATTTTTTTTTTTTGGGGGGGTGGATAAGAACTATCCCATACAGAAACTGCAATAGCAGCCCCAGCAGGAAATTAAATGAAGAATATAACAGTAACAAAATTAACAATTTAGACAGTACTAAAAATAAAATATAGACAGTAATTGGGAAAGCCATATTTTAACACAATAACACAAAGTATATTGCTACAGAAATAGCATGCTGTTGTTTAAATACCCACAGGACAGAGCAGCTGAACAATTAAAGACAAGTAAAATAGTTGTGAGAAGGAGAACCAGCCTTGAACATTCTTACTGGGGCAGGAGCAAGGTACACTGACTACCAGAGTGGGCAGCCGATGACTGACTCCACAGATGGTACCCACAGTGTGATGCTCTTGAGCTAAGGCCTTTAAGCTTGAGGTTCACACTTGTGGACTAGAATTAAATAGTATTAAGACATGCCACTAATGCCAGCATGCTCCCAATTGGAGCACAGTTGAAAACCAGCAGGTGCTGACACAGTAATCCAGGCAGTGATAATCCAAGGAGGCAATAGAAAAAGTCCTACAGTCCACCCTTCTAAACCCCTCCCTTCTCCCTCCGCTTGCTCACTCATTTACCTAATCCCCCTATTATCCTTCTATTGTCTCTCTCTGGTCGCAGTCCCTGCTGGCTCTCTGCCACCAGTCCCCGCCCAGCTGCCTTGTCTTCCCTACTTAAACACAGCTTTTCCCTTCCCTCTCCAGACTCCCGTGGGCCCGCCTGGGGCACTACTGCGGTGCAGCTGTGCTCCTCTGGAAGAACCACAACCTGCCCACCTGAATACATGCGGCTGTTCCTGCTACTGCCGCCTTCACCTCTCCAGTGCCTGGGGAAGCCCTGAACTGGCTCACTTCACACTATATTTCTCCTGCCAATGCTGTGTGCCAGCTTCCCACCCACCCAGCCTATCTGAACAGTTACTTATATAGTGTCCCTGACCACATGGCATACTGTTACTAAGTACCTAAATTCCCATTGGCTCCTTATATGCTGCTGCCACTAGAGGGTGTACACCATCCTGATATCAACGGCAGATACCATCTGCTGTCAGCTTGTGCTGTCCTACTAACTTGAAAACCTATGAATATCCTGCACATTCTTGCTCTGACCTAAGCCCTACTGACTCCCCAGTCCCTGCAACAATGACCCACATGACTTATGGGACTGTACGGGGCATCTTCATTCTTGCCTTAATATCAATCGCAGGCCCTCCCAGCAGTCTGTGCCCATAGCCCACCCAGCTAAACCTCCAAACTGCAGTACTGAATGTTTATGGCACCATCACATCATGTAATCAAGGTGCCTTCGCACTACATAGTCACTTTACAACACAGATTCAGTTTCACAAACTAAAGGACCCCTCACTGGTGGCCATTTTTCCAGGCCTTGTTGTCCACTTCAGCTCCATGAAAGTGCCAGTAACTAGCAAGAGGAAAAAGGGTCAGAATAATAAGCTCCTACTGCACCATCTTGCCCCCCTGATGCTGCTTCTGTTCCTGCTATCAGGCGATGTGCACCCAAACCCTGGCCCACCCCACCACTGTGTCAACAAGTCCCACAGCCTGACAGGACTTACTCTTGCCTGCATAAGTATTTGTAGTCTGCTTCCGTAGATGGGCATCCTTAAAGTTTGGGTCATTCAGCATAACCCAGACGTTCTCTGTATAGTAGAGTCATGGCTCTCTCCCAAGACTCCAGATTGGGCTGTCACACTACCTGGATACTTCCTGTTCAGACAGGACAAACTCACAAAAAGAGGAGGGGGCTGTGTCCTATACATTAAGGATCCCCTCCAGGGACAGATGCTACCCGATTCCAACAGTACCGACAACTTGCAAGCCCTGACAGTAAAACTTCTATTGGGTCTTCATTGCAGGGCACTAATGGTTCTTTCTGTCTACATTCCACCTAAATGCAAGCACCAATGATCTCATGGACCTTGTTGGCACTCTGAACCTAAACACGGAAACCATTATGTTGGGAGACTTCAATATCAACTGGCTGTCCCCTTCGGCTGTGTCAGTCAAGGATGCATTATCTGAGGTTTACTTCTCACAGATGGTCGAGACAACTACCAGAGTTAACTACAAAACAGGGACCAACACCATCCTGGACTGGATTCTCAGAAATTGGCCTGCCCACATCACCAATACTACTGGTCTCCCTGATTCATTGAGTGATTACTCTCCGTCTCTTGTATTTGGACCTACAATTATTGCAAGCCACCTACCAGGACTATCACAGACCATGTTTTACTAAAAGGTCATCTTGCACTGCTAAAAGCAGACCTTCAGAACATTGACTGGACTGACCTCTCTGAAGCCAATGACATGGACACAGCTCTTGACAACTTTACTAACACATTCAACAACATCTATAATAAGCATGCCACGGTAAAGTCAAGGAGAATAAAGGGACATTGCAACCCCTGGATCACCATCGTGGATCAGCTCAAGGCCAGAGATCTCCTCTGGCAGATCCAGAGGGTACATTGTACCACCACCAACACCCACAGGTACAAAAAAAGCCCATAATGAGTGCACAAAAGCCATCCGACTTGCCAAAAGTGCCTTCTACAAGAAAACCCTAATCAGCTCCTGGAATAACAGCAAGACATTCTGGGACAATCTCAAAGACATAACCAGCAAGGAACCTAAAAAATGTCCCCACAAATGCGCATTGCCAATGCATTCAACAGTGCATTTATGGACCTCAGCAGTGTATTACTGGCAGACTACTTTAACCCCTTATTCCTGTCTGACCCTAACACAGTCAAACAAATGCCTACTAATCGACTGCCCCCTTCCACTTCAAAGTAATCTCTGAAACAGAAGCCAGGAAGTACTTTGTGAAGGTTCTGGGGAAATCAAGGCACAGTGGAGATAACCTGGACCTAAAGTTTTTTAGCATGGCAATGGAAGAAGTCCTAAGCCCTCTCACTAAACTTATTAACCTCTCCCTTTGCCAATCCAAGTTCCCACAATGATGGAAGTCTGCATCAGTGACCCCAGTGCACAAAGCAGATGACTGATCCCTTCACAACAACTAGAGACCTATCTCCATACTTCCCCCCTTTCCAAAGCCCTGAAACAGATTGTAGCAGATCAGCTTGTTGAGTATCTGAACCAGTGCCAACTCCTCTGTCCTGAACAACATGGCTTTCGACCTGGTAACAGTACCACAACATACCTGCTTGAATTCACAGCTTACGTCCATCAGTCTCTGGACCAAGACTGTCTGATTGGGGTAATATTTATTGGCCTATCAAAAGCTTTTGATACGGTGCACTATGAGCTCCTGCTGAAACAGTTGTCTGCTAATGACCTCTCTCCTGATTATATATGTTCGTTTAACAGCTACCTTCACAACTGCTCTCAAAAGATCAGGTTAGGAGACTCTATCTCTGATATCAGATCTGTACACTCTGGGGTCACACAGGGGTAGATTCTGGGGCCCCTATTATTTAGTCTTTTCCTTAACCATCTCCAGCCTCCTACCCAATCTGGATGCTCCTGTAAGCGGACAAGGTATCATCTTCACCACCAACCCCCATCTGGAACAACTTGCAGTAGAACTCCAAAGGGGATTCTCATCAACTGAGAAATGGTTTAAGGAGCACAGGTTATAAACTGCAGAAAACCAAAGACAATGATGTACTCCAGCTCCCAGAGTAAGTTCAAAGCATCACTCATAGTGATCAGAAATGAAAGTGGTGACACCATGGAGCACGTCCAGTATTTCAGGTACCTAGGCATCACACGTGACTCCACACTGTCATATGTCCAGCACATTGATAACACTGCTAAAGCTATCAATACAAGAATAGGGGTTCTTTACCGCAACAAGCACTGCTTAACTTATGAGGCACTGAATCTGGCCATCAACAGCTCAATAATATCCCTTGTCAAGTATAGATTGGCTATCTATGAATTGACAACTGACACTGCCCTTCAATGCATCTCCATTGCACTTAACAAGGCATGCCGCCTTCTCACAGGTGCAAGACTAATGCACACCTGTGACCTATATTATAGACAGGCTGACTCCAATGTAAAGAAAGAATAAGATACCAAATCTGCCTCCTTGCCAAGAAATGCTGTCTCAGCCTACTACCGCCAGGGGTCCAGAATCTCATAAACCCATACTCAAGCTCCCGTCTCACTAGAAACACCACCTCTCAGATCTACAAAATTCCTAGATGCTGCACCATCCTGATGCAACGTGCCTTCTACTACCATGCTCCCCACTAGACCAATGCCTTACCACCAGACATCTCTGGTGCAGCAACCATTGGTGCATTCAAGCACAAACTTCGACAACACCTGATTGTAAACAGTAGGTGTGGCTGCCCCCCACTAACACCACTCCATTGACTTTGTCTCCTCCTAGTTCCTTATCCCATGTCAAACTTAATCATATGATGTGTCCAATCCTTAGCAGTTCAAATTCCACCCTACCTCCCCACCTATGCCGCCTCTACCCCACCCAATCCTTTCACCCTCACACTCCCTCTCCTCCCTCCCTCTGGCATCCCTATCTCTCCTCTACTACTATCCACTCATCTCATGCAACCCTGCCGGGTGCCCTCACCTGACTCAGACAATCATCTGCTGCCTATGATTCTATAAAAAAAATATTAAAAAATACTCGGTGTGTTCCTCATAGTAACTCTGTCAAAAGCGTATTACCGTATTTTATTTTGTACTGTAACTCTGTTTAAACTTGTACTAATGTAACTCTGTCTAACCATGTACTACTATCTTGCTGTACCTTGTCCTTGTAACAAATGTGGAACCTACAAATGAGCACCCACACATTGGTGTACTCAAAGATTTCAATTAATAAATACATAAAATAAATAAATGGCCTGAATGGCTCCAACAGGACACACGACACAGCCCACTCAGCTGACAGCATGTAGAATCACAGCTCTATTTTATTCAGTTTGTACTATTTTTCTGTACCATCTCAACTAATGTATTTGTATTGTCTGTACTACCTATGTGCCATCTTGACCCCTATGTACATATGGGAGGAAAGCCTATCCATTGCATATCCAGTGCGTAGGCAACCATAAGAGTGAGATCCACACATCAGGAGTCCCACAGACCACTGCAGCATGCACAAAAAATGCATGTGTCCCTTCTGCACCCAGTCCCCTAGCCATTCAAGCAGCTACACATGTGGTCAGTCTGGGAGAGTGGCCTGGGGCATATCCAAAAGCCATGCCATAGTAGCAATTACAGAGACCTGGTACAATGATAACCAGGACTGGGAGATAGCCATACCAGGGTATGTGCTATTCAAGAAGAACAGGGTATGAAAAAATGGAGGAGGGGTGGCTGTTTATGTGACAGAGTACATAAAGGCCACAGAAATACAAGGGGGACAGAGTAAAGTGGAGCTACTAAGGTCCACCCTAAAGACAGGAAGGGGGGCCACTATTAGGATAGAGGTGATCTACAGACCTCCAGCACAAGGAGAGGAAGGAGATAAGAATATGATAGATGAAATACAGTGGATGGCAAACAAGGGTGAGGTACTGCTAGTGGGGGACTTCAATCTACCATATGTTGATTGAAGCCTACCTGCTGCTCAATCAGTTAGAATCAGAGAAATCCTAGACTCCCTGCAGAGGCATTCCTCGGGCAACTATTTAAAGAACCTACTCTTGAAAAAGCGTTACTGGACCTAGTACTGTCAATTAGGGACAGTGTCACTGACGTCACAGTGGGAAGCCTTCTGAGGACAAGTGATCACCATATGGTGTGGTTCAGCATAAAAACAGGGCCAGAATTGAGCCACACTAAAACGAGGGTACTGGACTTCAGAAGGGCTGCTTTCAAGAAAATGGAAGAGTTCCTAAGGGAAGCCCTAGCAGGAATAGAGTATAAGGGTTGGGTAGAGGAAAAGTGGGCAAGAATAAAGCAGACCATTGAGAAGGCAGCAAACATCTCTGTCAAACAGGTTTCTAAGAGCAAGAGAAGGAAGAGAATGCTATAGTTCTCCAAGAAAGTAGCAGAGATGGTTAAGAAAAAGAAGCAGGAATTCAAACTTTACAAGATGACACAGAAGGAAGAGAACAGCAAGAGTTATCAGGAGAAACAAAGGGAGGCAGGGAAATGCAGTTAGGAGAGCTAAAGCACAAATGGAGAAAAACACTGCCAAATTAGTGAGAAAGGGGGATAAAACTTTCTTCAGGTACATATGTGAAAAGAACAAAAGTAATGCAGGGATAGTAAGACTTAGGGGGGCATGTGGAAGAGGACCTGAAGAAAGCTGACATACTGAATAAGTACTTTTGTTTAGTATTCACAAAGGAAAGGGTAGGTGACAGGCCACAGACAGTGGAGAAGGGAGGAGAACACTAACTTTCTTATGGAGGATAGTGTCCTCAGGAAACTAGCTAAATTAAAAGTAGACAAGGCTATGTGGCTGGACAGGGCTCTCCCTAGAATACTGAAGCAACTAAAGCAGGAGCTGTTTGCACCTCTGACGGCCCTGTTCAGTCTGTCACTGGATACTGGGGAAGTTCTGGGTGACTGGAGGAGGGCAGATGTGGTCCCACTGCACAAAAATGGGAATGGGGGGAGGCAAGAATTTACCAAACTTTAATACTGACTTCGGTGGTGGGCAAGGTCATGGAAACTCTACTTAAAGAAATGATTGGGGAATACCTCAATACCAGTGGATTGCAGGATCCGAGGCAGCATGAGTTCACAGGTGGTAGATCTTGCCAAACAAACCTGATAGAGTTTTTTGACTGGCTACTAGGGAAGTGGATCGGGGAGGAGCAATGGATGTGGTCTACCTGCATTTCATTAAGGCCTTCAACACCATTCCACACAGAAGACTGGTAAATAAGCTAGGCAGCATTGGAGTCAGTCCAAAGATAGTAAAATGGTACAAAGTTGGCTAAGTAACAGAACTATCAGAAACTCACCAACAGATCTGCTATACCTTGTAGAATGTTCAGCTTGGGAATACTGCACTGTAACTACTACAGAGCACTCATCTTCAAGGAGCACCTCTGGAGAACAGGTCATTGCCCCATTTGCAGGAAGTTACAAGACCTACAAACCCATCTGGAAGCAGTCTGGGGTGAAATTAACAGGCTGCATCACCAGTTACACTGGAGCACACACACCTCCCACTCCCTCAGAGGTCCACCAGAGCAAGAGGCTGGAGAATGGTAAGAGAAGAGGGTGGGAAACCAAGGAGAACTGGCTTGGACAGCAAAGGTCAGAACACCTCATAAGGATGTCAAATAGATTTGAACTCCTAGCAGAGGGGAAGGAGCCAGCCCCTGCTGGGGAGGATGCTAGTCCTGTCAGGGGGGTCGAAAATGGAAGCAGCCTCAACAACTAGTGGCTGAGTGGAGGAGGCCAAACAGGAAGCCAAGAAAATGCTGGTGGTTGGCGATTCCATGATCACAGCAATGGAAGCTCAACTATGCAAGTATTCACAGGTGTCAACAGTCAGATGCCTTTCTTGTACCTCAGCAACAATGGACTGTGAATGCATCAGAAGAATTTCAGACATAGAGAGGAGGAGGACCTGGGAGTGCTGATACACCTAGGATACAACAATCTGGCTAACCAGAAGGTTGAGGATGCTAAACGGAGTATCAAGAAGCTGGGAGAAAAAGGCATTCGGCAACAGCAGCTTCCCTGACCTAATCGGAAGTTAAACTTGTTTGGGGTAAAGATGGTAGCATTGAAAGAATCTGACCAACAGAAATAGAAGAATTCAACAGTTGTCTGAAGGACTGGTGCCAGACAAAAAGATTTCATTTTATCGGATCCTGGAGGAACTTCTGGGATAGATCACTCTTCAGGCATGATGCACTTCACCTTCTAGCAGAGGGAACAAGAATGCTGGCTCAGAAGTTGGAAGTTTATTTGGACCATTTAAACTAATCAGTGGGGGGTTGTGGCATGTAATCAGGTATTATGCCTAGCCAATTCCACCCCCATAATAAAAACTGGGAGTAGGCGAAATTGTTCCACTCACATAAAGATAATGAAAGGGTACAAAGTAGGATGGACATCAGCAAAGCAACAAAGCGAAATAGCTGTGAGAAAGGGGGCATTCCAATCAGCCAATCATCCAGTAGAAAGCACACTGCAAGCTCATGGAGGGGAGTCTAGCTCAATGCTAGGAGCCTAGACAACAAGATCAGTGACCTCCAGGCTCTAGTGGCAGACACAAAGGTCCACCTGGTGGCCATAGCTGAAACCTGGGCCACAGGCAACATCAACTGGGACCTTGAAATTCCAGGCTACATACAGTTCAGAAGGGACAGACAGAAGGGGAGGGGCAGTGGGGTTGCCCTCTATGTGAAGGAGGGCATCGAAGCTGTTGTGTTTACTTAACCACCACAGCAGGAAGAAAACTGCACATGTGGGTGCTATATAGACCCCCAGGGCAGGGAGACAAGAAGGATGGACAATTAGCTGAGGAGATACAAAAGATGGCAGGTAAAGGAGACATAGTGGTGGTAGGGAACCTAAACCTACTGGTTGTGGAGTGGGGGGTTCCAGTAGCAAAGACCTTGGGAAGTATACTGGACACAACCCAGGACTGCCTACTGTCCCAGCTAGTGAAAGATATGGAAACGCTACACAGGATAGACTATCCAGGCTAGATGTGCTACTAAATAGACTAGCCAGGTTGGTGCTCAAATGTCCAAAACTGACACATCACTGTGACATGTACAACCAGTTAGGTTGGGTCTCTCTATGCAACAGGCTGGAATTGCACAAGTCACTTTATACCTATAAATGTGAGACTGGTATCTTGCCATTATTTCTATGTGACCGATTACATTTTAGGCAAATTGACCCCTCCCTGCATAATTCCCATGTAAGAGAAATGGTGGTTCCACCCCTAAAGTCAAAATATGCCCAGTCATGCTTTAGCCGCTCTGTCCCAGTATACTGGAATACTCTTCCAGTTACTTTTAGGAAATGCTATAGTAATTCAGTACCAACTCCTCTAGTGGAAAAGCACTTTTTATCATTGTTTAAACCATGTGATTGTTTTTACGTTTGCTTGCGCGCATGCGCAAGGAACGTTTTGGGAGAGTAGCACACTTTGGAGGTGTGCCTCTCCCGTTAAATCCACTGCTCAGTTGAGCAGGCATGGTGGTCCTGCACCAATGGGTGAGGGAGCTGTGTATGACAGCGGTGGTCTTCGCTTCAAAGAAAACCGCTGTCATACAGAGCACCGTCTCGCGCCCCCCCGCATCACGCCACCCCCCAAAATCCTTGCTGCCACGCTGGGAGTCCACCCCAGTGGGGCAAACCTCCCGCGTTGTTTGCCGATGGGGGTGCCCAATCCCCGTCGGCTCCACGCCCCCAAGCCATCATTCTGCCACGCTGAGGCCCACCCCAGCGTGGCAAACATCCTTTTGTTTGCCAGCAGGGTGCCCAATCCCCGTCGGCTCCTCAGCCCCTCCAGCTATCCTTGTGCCACGCTGGGAGCCCACCTCGTGTGTCAAATGTTCCACGTTGTCAATTTAAAAAAAAACAAACCTGTGAAGTAAAAACGGTCCCACGCAGTCTCTCCGCCCCCCTCCCACAATCTGCACCCACCCACTGTGCACCCTGCCTCCCCACACCCCCTCCACCCCATACTTACCTCTGGAGCTCGGCATGACGATCTTCAGTGGACTGGGAACACGTCTGCACTCTTCAAAGCCGACCGCGAACTGAGGAAATGCCGGTAACCTGTATAATGGGCTAGATAGGGGGTTTCAACTTTATTGCATATCTCAGGCATTTTTTGGAATTTTTGCACCAAATCTTCAACATGGGGTTTTTGGGACCCTTTCTCATGAATGATGTCACTGTCATGGCTTTATTCGGGCCCAAAGGGTGATTTCGCAGTCACTGCGTGAAATCACCCTTTGGGCCTGACTAACACCATGACAGTGACATCATTCATGAAAGGCAAAAACAGTGGTGAGCTAAAAAATCTTAAAAATGACTGTTTATGGCGTGCATTGCGCGGTTCTCATGAGGCTCATAAGTTCACGAATTTTCAATATTTTCACTCCAGATTTTCAACATTGCCATTTTACCACACCTCCTTATGAGCAGTACAGCTGTCATTTTTCACATCCTGCCCAAGGCGTGTTTCCGCCCATGTAGCACACAATGGCGCAGTCGGTGTCTTGAAATCAATGTATGGGACAATTAAAGAAAATCACAGTGACACTGTTCATGAGCAGAGGTCTTAAAATGGCTATGTTGAAAATTTGGTGAAAAATTCCTAAAAATGACTGTTTGCGGGCGTGCGATCTGCGCAGTTCCTACGCAGCTACGTCGTTTTGAATTTTCAATATTTGCACTCCAGATTTTCAACATTGCCAATTTACCACACCTCCTCATGAGCAGTAGAGCTGTCATTTTCACATCCTGCCCAAAACATGTTTCGGCCCATGTGGTGCTGTTAGGCGCAGTTGGTGTCACGAACTCAATGTATGGGACACATTAAAATCACAGTGACACTGTTCATGAGCAGAGGTCTTAAAATGGCTGTGTTGAAAATTTAGTGACAATTCAAAAATGACTGTTTACAAGTGTTCATTACGCAGTTCCTATACACGCTTTCGTAAGTTTGCGAATTTTCAATATTTTCCTCCACATTTTCAACATTGCCATTTTACCACACCTCCTTACGAGCAGTGCAGCTGTCATTTTTCACATCTTGCCCAAAACGTGTTTCCGCCCATGTAGAGCACAATGGCAAAGTCGCTGTGTGAACTCAGTGTATGGGACACATTAAGAAAATCACAGTGTCACTGTTCATGAACAGAGATCTTAAAATGGCTATGTTGAAAATTTGGTGAACAAATTCCTAAAAATATTTGTTTTACGAGCATGCATTGTGCAGTTCCTACGCACGCTCATAAGTTTGCGAATTTTCATTGCCATTTTACCACACCTCCTTATGAGCAGTACAGCTGTCATTTTTCACATCCTGCCCAAAACGTGTTTCTGCCTATGTAGTACACAATGGGGGTAACAAAAAGGTCATGCTGAAATTTTATTGTGCAAATACCAGCAATCGCACAGGGCATTAGGGTAAAGCACCATACGTGCCAAACACCACTGCAAATACCTGCAAGCGAACGTTCGGCATTGGCAAATGCTTGTTAACAACTGTTGTGTTATCTGAATGTAATTTATTGTAACTGGCATGTATGAATGTGAAAGGTCACCATTGTGAATGAGTTTTTAACGCAATGATTTAAACCTTTATAAATAAACAAACAAAAAACAAACAAGGATCTGACCAGGGAGGATGCCATCCTGGATATGATCCTCACAAATTCAGAAGTAATTAGATTAGTCAAGGTAGTGGAAACTTTGGCAGATAGCAACCACAATTCTGTATGTTTTGAAATATCCACAGGGGATACAATAACCTCCTCAAAGACAGAAGTGCTATGCCTTAGGAGGGCAGATTTTGGCAGATTAAGGCAATTAGTGAAGGAAAGGTTAATGAATATCAGGGACAGGTCAAAGGTGGAGGATATATGGGAAGGTATCAGGGAGGCAGTCCTTCATGTAACTAGGCTCTGAATC
This sequence comes from Neoceratodus forsteri, assembly GCA_016271365.2. NCBI lineage: Eukaryota > Metazoa > Chordata > Ceratodontiformes > Ceratodontidae > Neoceratodus > Neoceratodus forsteri. The sequence goes on from CM028131.1 coordinate 829,407,593, forward strand.
AAGATAGTAACAAAGACAAAAATGTATAAAAGACACTTGGTTCTCCCCTTCAGTAAGGAGGAAATCAGTGACCAAAGGAACGCATTTAAATTGTTCAGGCAGCAAAAGGGGGACAAGGAATGGGAGGATTACATTCAGAAAAGCAGGGAGGCCAAGAAAATAGTGAGGGATACCAATGCAGCAAAGGAGCTGCAGATTGCATGCTGGATTAAATCAGGGGAAAATAATTTCTTCAACTATATCAGCAAGAAAAGGAAGAAAGGCAGGGAGGAATTGTAAGGTTAAAAGTTAAGGATGAGGTGCTTGAGGACAACAGGCAAAAAGCTGAGGACCTCAATGAATACTTTTGCTTGGTATTCACTATTAAGGAACATGGCCTGCTGCCAGTCAGTGGTATCAAGGCAACAGCCAGGGGCATCTAGAGAATGTGTATCTAGGAGTTCACTTCTGAGAATGTCAGGAAGGGCCTTTCAGGCATCAGACCTGGCAAGGCTCCAGGACCTAATGGTTTGCACCCCAGGCTGCTGAGGGAGCTGGTGAAGGAGCTAGCAGCCCTTCTTGCACACCTATTCAATAAGTTATTTAAGTATGGAATTATACCAAGTGACTAGAGGGTAGCTGACGTGGCACCACTCCATACAAGTGGCGATGAAGAAGAGACAGGTAATCATAAGCCAGTCAGCCTCACATCAGTATTGGGCAAGCTGATGGAGACACTTATTAAACAAGATCTAGTAGAATACCTCAAAGATAATCAACTCCAGAATGATAAACAACATGGGGTTGTGGCAGGCAGGTCATGTCAAATGAACCTTATTACTTTTTTTGACCACATGTCCAGGGAATTCAAAAGGGGCCATGCAGTGGACCTGCTTTACTTTGACTTTAGTAAGGCATTTGACACAGTCCCTCACAGGCATCTTTATAAAAGTTGGAGAACCCGGGAGCAGCAGAGCAAATAGTCAGGTGGGTGCAAAATTGGCTGGAAGACAGGAAACAAAGGGTAGTAGTAAATTGGTTGGGATCATCTACTGAAAGGCATGTCACAAGTGGGGTGCCTCAGGGGTCAGTCCTGGGGTCGTTCCTTTTAACATATTCATCAGCGACATTGGCAAGAGTATAAAGGGTAATGTTGCCCTGTTTGCCAATGACACAAAACCTAGTGGTAGAGTGGATAGCATGGAGGGTGTCAGAGAACTTCAGGAGGATCTTAAAAAATTAGAAAGGTGGACACACATATGGCAGTTGAAATTCAATGCTAAAAAGTGCAAGATGATGTACCTGGGTAGAGCTAACCCTAAGACAGATTACTGGCTAAACAGGGTCAAACTTAGCTCCTAAGCTGAGGAATGGGATATGGGGGTCATTATTAAGGTCGACCTCAAGCAGCAAAGCCAGTGTAATAAGGCTTACAGTAAAGCTAACAGGAACTGGGATGTACTGGAAAAGGCATAGATAGCAGGGACTAGGAGGTGATACTGCCCCTCTACCAGTCCACGGTGAGGCCTCACCTGGAGTACTGTGTCCAGTTCTGGAGGCCTCACCTTAGAAAGGATATTGATAGGTTGGAGGTGGTCCAGAGAAGGGTAACAACGATGATACATGGCCTTCAGAGGATCACCTATGAGGAGAGGCTGATGGCTTTGAACATATACTCATTGGAAACTAGGAGGGAAAGGAGAGACATGATCAAAACCTTCAAGTTTCTTAGAGGCATAAGCAAAGTGCCACATACTGTGGTTTTCACCAGGAACACCAGTTCTATAACACAGGGGGCATGAGTGGAAATTAAAAGGCGGGACTTTCAGGACAGACATCAGAAAGTATTACTTCTCAGAGAGGGTAGTGGATCTGTGGAATAGACTGCCAACCAACGTGGTGGTTGCAAAGTCAGTGTTGATTTTTAAGTGCATGTGGGACAAGGCTTGGGCACAATCACACAGCACTTGAGAAAGCTAGGCTGGACATCTCGAGGGACACGACCCTGGTGTGACAGTAGGTCCAGGGAAACCATGTTTGGGCAGACTCGATGGACCACAGGTCCCATTCTGCTGTCATGTTCTATGTTTCTATGTTTCTAACTCAGATAGTGGTGGCAAATAGAGTTCACTCGGAGGAAGATAAGGTAGCTAGTGGGATGCCACAGGGGTCAGTACTGAAAATGGTACTCTTCAGTGTCTTTATTAATGACATTGGAGTGGTGCTGGAAGGAAAGATATGCCTGTTCGTGGATAACACAAAAATATACAACAGAATCGACACATCATGGGGGATGGGGTGGGAGGAGAAAATGAAGGAAAATCTAAAAAAAATGAAAGACTGGTCAAAGGTTTGGCAACTGGGCTTCAATAGAAAAAAATTTAAATTATTCACATTGAGCACAGAAACCCAAGGGCAAAGTATCATTTGGGGGGGGGGGTGTTAACAACAACAACAAAACAGGAAAGGGATCTGGGGGTCATGATATCTGATGACCTGAAGGTAGCAAAGCAGTGTGATGAGGCAGTAGGAAAGGCTAGTAGGATGCTGGGGGGCATAGGGAGGGTATCACCAGCAGAAAAAGGGAGGTGGTGTTACTCCTATATACAGTGGCGTGAAAAAGTATTTGCCCCCTTCCTGATTTTCTCTATTATTGCATATTTGTCACACTGGATGTTTTCAGGTCTTTAGACAAAATGTAATATTAGATAAAGGGAACCTGAGTGAACAAATAACACTTGTTTTTTTTTTTATTTCACTTATTTAATGAAAAAAAGTTAACCAACACCAATTGGCACTGTGTGAAAAAGTAATTGCCCCCTTACACTTAATAACTGGTTACGCCACATTTAGCTGCAATGACTGCAACCAAACACTTCCTATAATTCAATATCAGTCTCTCACATCGCTGTGGAGGAATTTTAACCCACTCTTCCTCGCAGAACTGCTTTAATTCAGTAACATCTGGTAGGCTTTCGAGCATGAACTGCTCGTTTCAGGTCTTGCCACAGCATCTCTGTTGGGTTTAAGTCTGGACTTTGACTAGGCCACTCTAAAACTTTAATTTTACTTCTTTTTAGCCATTCTGATGTGGACTCGCTTTTGTGTTTTGGATCATTGTCTTGCTGCATGACCCAACTACGCTTCAGCTTCAGCTGCGGAAGGATGACTGGACATTCTCCTTAAGAATTTTCTGGTACAGAGCAGAATTCATGGCTCCTTTAATTATGGCAAGTCATCCAGGTCCTTAGGCAGCAAAGCATCCCCACCATCACACTACCACCACCATGTTTGACTGTTGGTATGGTGTTCTTACTGTGGAATGCTGTGTTTGCTTACGCGAGACATTATGGGATCCATGTTGTCCAAAAGTTCCACTTTGGACTCATCTGTCCATAGAAATTTTCCCAAAAGGCTTGTGGATCATCCAGGTGCTTCTTGGCAAATGAGAGCGAGCATTATGTTCTTCTTAGTTGCTGAGTGGTTTCGCCTTGCTACTCTCACATGAAGCCCATTTTGCCCAGTCTCTTTCTGATTGTGGAGTCATGAACACTGACCTTAGCTGAGGCAAGAGAAGCCTGCAGTTCTTTGGATGTTGTTTTAGGATCCTTTGAGACTTCTTGGATGATTTTACACTGCGCCTTGGAGTAATTTTGAGGCCGCCACTCCTGGGAAGGGTCACTACTGTTCCAAGTGTTCTCCATTTGGAGATTATGGCTCTCACTGTGGTTCGATGGAGTCCCAGAGCCTTAGAAATAGCTTTGTAACCCTTTCCAGACTGATAGAGGGCAACAAAATGTTTTTCTGATCTTTTCAGGAACTTCCTTTGATCATGGCATAATGTGCTTGTTGAATCTTTGTGCTGGCAATGTGACTCTGATGGTAGAGGCCAAAATAAGTGAGGTTTATATTGAGCAAGGCTGGCTGTAATCAAGCCTGGCTGTGTTCAATCAGCTGATTCTAATTATCCCTTTAATTGGGTTGATTTAACTAAGGGGCAATTACTTTTCACACAGTGCCAGTTGGTGTTGGTTAACTTTTATTAAATAAATGAAATAAGTAAAAAAAAAAAGTGTTATTTGTCCACTCAGGTTCCCTTTATCTAATATTATATTTTGTCTAAAGACCTGAAAACATCCAGTGTGACAAATATGCAATAATAGAGAAAATCAGGAAGGGGGCAAATACTTTTTCACGCCACTGTAGATCAATGATGATGCCACACCTGGAGTTCTAGAGGCCCTATCTCAGGAAGAACATATACCGGGTGGAGGCAGTTCAAAGAAGGGCAACCAAAATGGTGCACGGCATGTATCAGAAGATCTATGAAGAAAGACTCTGGGAATTAAATATGTACTCACTGAAGGAAAGGAGAGAAAGGAGAGATATGATAGAAACATTTAAATACTGCAAGGGTATCAATAAGGTACAGGAGGGTGGCATATTGTACAGCAAAAGATGCTCAAGGATGAGGGGACATGATATTAAGCTGGAAGGGAGGAGATTTAGAGGGCATGTGAGGAAATATTTCTTCACAGAAAGGGTGGTGGATGCCTGGAACAGCCTCCCAGCAGAGGTGGTGGGTACCAAAATGGCAACAGATTTCAAACATGCATGGGATAGACACAGGGGGAACTTAGTAACAGGGCTGGGGGGGGGGATAAGGCCTGAGATCAATTAGGGTCTACCGCAGCACAGTAGGTAGGGACTTTAGGGCAGACTAGGGGGGCCAAGAGGTTGTTTTCTGCAGACATATTCTGTGTTTCTATGCCATTCACTAAGGCACATAGTTCTGAGTGAGGCAGATGCAGGCTCTGTGGGCAGAAACCCTGCCATAGCTGCTGAATAACCCCCACAAAAAGCACCTTCCAGGTGCAGCAGGACTAAAAATCATCCTGTCATTCCACCCCAGCCCTCCAGTATGGCAGAGAGATGTGGTGTAGCCATTGGGTCAATCACCCCTTTTATAAGAAATCACAGGATTCGTGGTGTCCCACAATCCCCTGCTCCATGTGAAGCAGGGGATCCACTTTCAGACCATGAAGGGCATCCAATTTGATGCCCACCCGTGTCTGTCAGTCCACCTCTCATATGCCAACATGCTGGCAGGCAGGGACGTAGACAGGTGCCCTGTGCTGGCCAAGGGTGGTGAATGTTTTGCCCCATGCTGTCAGTGGGTGAGGACATGTGTGGACTTGGTAGCTACCTATCATGTCTACCCAGACTGCATGGGTGCAAACAAAGGCACCATTCTGAACATTTACACTACAATTTTCAAAATATCCATGCTCTAGTATGGTTTTCAAAATCTACATGTTGTGTGATGTTTAAGAATTAGGGTACAAACCATGGATTGGTTTTCCAGTAGTTCATACAACCCTCAGGGGCATAATGATGCTCTATGGCATAGACAAGGGCCTCATGCACTTGGGAAATGGGTTAACTACTTGTAAACTCTCAGGAGTACCTTGAAGAACAGCTGATGCCTTTAGGAAAACTTTGGAAAATGTAACAATTAGACAGAATTCAGCTTATATTTCATATTTTTTTCTATAGATTTCTCCTCTCTATTATTTATTTCTGAAGAAACTGTTATAAAAACAAGACCATTATCCCTTAGAGTGCATCTGCCTCTATATCATATTCCTTACTTGAAATCATAATGCTGTGTTGTGACTTTTAGTCTCTTACCATGGGGGTAACTGTGAAGTCAGAAGTAGAGTATTATAACATCAGGGGCCAGATAGTCAAAACTTATCCCCAGAATTAAATTAGCACTGCCAGGGTGCTAAATTAGCCCTGAACCAGTATTAAGCTATATTTAAAGGAGTAGCCCCTGGGCTAAACCTGCTGAATATAGCGTGCAAAGGAAGCAGTGCAAACAGGGCTGGGAGTGCAGTGGTAAAATAGCCCAGGAAACAAGACAGCTCTGAATATAGTGCCAGGAAAATGCAAAATGCAACAGCAGCACAGCGGACACAGAGGTGGAGTAAGGCAGAGCTAAAGTTGGTGGACAATGTGTGTGATAGCAATGAAGTGTTGCACAACAACTGCAAACAACAATACAGTACACACTGCAGAACTGTGCTATGCTTTTGAGAGGGTTGCCTGGGGCTAACCCGATTGCATAGTGCTAACACATTAGTCCGATGCAAATATGTTAGCCTAGGGCAAAAATGTGCCATATTCAAAGATACTATGCAAATGAGCCTACTCAGGCAATCCATGGACAAACAGTCACATTTGCATCTCATTATGGCCTGCTTTGCATGCACTCCCATGTACTTTGCCCAGAGCTATTGCATGGAGCTCACAGCAATCCCCTGTTAGTCAGAATGGAAGCACAGGCTGGAAGCTGCAGGCCAGGGTGTGCTCACAGCAAACCCCTGTTGGTCAGAATGGATGTGTAGGCTGGATGCTGCAGGAAATGGGTGTTTGCAGGCACATTCAGTGCAAATCACTCACCCATACAGCACTGCAATGAGGGACACAGACCTGCTGACTGAGGGGCAATGAGGGACACTGACTCTCACAGTGAGGGACACAGTATCATACCTCTTAACCGCTTTCCTCATAAATCAGGGGTAAAGCTTAAGAAACTCAGGGACAAAAAACCCATATCAGGGACACATCTGAAAAACTGTTACCAGTCATTCAGAAAACTGACAGAATAAGGGAGTTAGTGTGAGATGCATGTTCTGAAGAAGAGCAAGTCTTTAATGTTAATGACTGACATTATTTTGAGCTTACGGTCCCCACTGTTCCATCTTGTAAACACATATTTGTCAAGGGACAGATGACGGTCATGAGGCAAGATCAGGGAGATACCTAAATATCAGGGACCGTTGAGAGGTATGCACAGCATCAAACATGTAGCTACAAGCCCAAAACACAGTTGAACCATTGCCTTTACTTGTGCAAAGTTACTGTATCTAGTGTTGAAGAATATTATTAATTGCTGCCTGAAAGTATGAACTGACAGCACATTCTCTGTGTGTGCAGCACGTGTTCCATGAGGGAATGAGGAGGGACAGGGCAATTTAGAGGGGTAATATGAGGGATGCCCCTCATAATAAGGGACACTTGGAGGTATACTCCAATTCTGTATCTAGTCAACCACATTCCTGGTAGTCTAGTGTCCTCCTTACTACCCCCATCGCGATCCCTGACCCCCATAGCTTTCAAAAACATTCATTTTCCCTGGTAGTCTAGTGGCCTCCCACCCACCCACCCCATCACGATCCCTACCTCCACAGTTGTTAAATTCACATAATTTCCCTGGTAGCCTAGAGGTACCCTACCTACCCCCAACATGATCCCAAACCTCATAGTTTTAAAAGTCACATAATTTCCAAGGGAGCCTAGTTGTCCCCCCACCCACTCATCATGATCCCAGACCCCATAGTTTTAAAATTCATGTAACTTCCCTGGTAGCCTAGTGGTCCTCCACCACACCATCATGATCCCTGACCCCCGTAGCTGTTAAAAATATTTATTTTCCCTGGTAGCCTAGTGGCCCCCAACCTCCCATCATGATCCCCAATCCCCATAGCTATCAAAACTATTCATTTTCTCTGGTAGTCTAGTGGCCACCCCACCCTCCCACATGGCAGTGCCGACCCCCCTGCTCCTCCCTCCCAACCATCCCCAAACAGAGCAGGCGACTGGCTCAACCCACCGCTCACCTCTGCGGCCAGCTGCCAGTTGAGTGTTGAATGAGCATGCACCATAGTGAGTAATGAATGAGCGCATACTCTGGCTCATTCATTACTCACTATGGTATCCGCTCATTCAACACTCAGTCATAGCTGCCTGAGGAGGTGGGCGGTGGATTGAGCCAGTCACGGTCCGTTTGGGCCATGGTTGGGGAGAGGCAGGGGTGGTGGCTCTGCCGGGTGGGGGTGGGGGCCACTATACACCAGGAAATAAATATTTTTAAAAGCTATGGGGTCAGGGATCTTGATGTGGGTGGCGGGCCACTAGGACTACCAGGGACAATTAATATTTTCAACAGCTACAGGGGTCGGCGATCATGATGGGGGGGTTGGGGGACCATTATACTACAAGGGACAATATGTGAATTTTAAAACTCTGGGGTTGGGAATCATGATGGAGGGTTGGGGGGAACACTAAACTACCAGAGAAAATGAATATCTGTGAAAGCTACAGGGTTGGGGATTGTGATGGGGCTGGGGGCACCACTAGACTACCAGGGACATTACGTGAATTTTAAAATTATGGAGTTGGGGATTGTGATGGGGGGACCACTAGACTGCCAGGTACTTTATGTGAATGTAACAGCTATGGAGCGGGGATCATGTCGAGGTAGGGGACCACTGGACTACCAGGGGTACAAATGAGAAAGTAATTAAAGTTACACTTTCAATTACGCCTGATTAACACTATCGCATTAAGCGCATGCCTTTGCAGGTGGTATTTAGCGCCGCTACAGACATTGCGCAAAAACCTGTAGCGCACTGGCATTGTTTTGAATATGCCAGTGCGCCTGGCATCATGCGCCACCTCTCTACCTTCCTTCTCCTGAATACATTATCCTTAGCGTCAGTGCGATCACACAGCACTGGCACTGAAAGGGCTTCTGAATAATGCAGCCTGGCACAAATTCGGCACTATTCCACTGCTACAGATTTGCAACAGGCACAAACATTTGAATATCTGTCCCACAGTTGGGAAGAAGCAATAGGAGTTGATGAACCCTCAAGAAACAACTATCCTGTTTTCATGTGTTTGATCATAGTAATAAATAATGGGGATAAGAAATACAAAGTTAGTGAGAACTGTAAGTTGCTTTATGTCTAACTGTTATGTTTTCAATGTTCTTCTTGAGCCATCAGTGGCTTTTTAATGCTTTTATAAAAGTGAACAGATATACAGAAACCTTTCCCTACATTTTTGCTATAATTGTAATTTTTAAAGAGATTTTTTGTATTTACCAACTATACTTCACAGGTTTATGAAAAAATAATACCTTTTTGTTACCTGTTCCCTTAATTTAGAGTCAAACCCTTTGATTGGTTTACATTTATTCAAAACACAGGGTTATCAAACGATTACAGTAGTAAAAAAACCAAAAACATTTTTTCGGGGACTTACTCATACTCAAATCAACTGTCATGTTACTAGAGGGGGACTGTTCAAGTCTCCTGCGATAATAAAGTGGATAGATTTTCCACCTTCACAGCAATAAAAAAGAAAAAATATTATACATCTGCAAGCTTTAATTGTGTGAAACATACTGACCATACCAGTGGTCCAGATGCATTGTACTGTCGTGCATTTGACCTGTGTTTAGGATAGGGCTTAGCTGGCCACGTTTAACTTTCAGTATCAAGAAGGTGGTGTTGGGATGACTGGGCTAGTTAACAATCACAGGAGAGGCCAGGACAATTTTGGAGGGTGGATATGTAATAGTAGTAGTAGTAGTAGTAGTATTTTTATGTATTTAGTGCCCATGTCCTGTGACTCAGAGTGTTTTCCAGACCTAAAAAGTCATAAAATAAGCAACTATAGAGAAACATACAAACTGTTTGCAGGTAAGGACTGCCAGGCCCATCCAGTCTGCCCATAAAAGAGATTTTTAAGTGTCATAATAAATCACTTATAAATAAATAAACCTACTAAAAAGTGACTACCAGATAATGGAGGCAGCTAAGCTGAACCAAAAGCCTCCTTAAAAGCTATGCATTCAGGTCCCTTCTAAAGGTGTCCGCCAAGAGGGCCTCACTCAAGGACCTTCGGAGCGTGTTCCATAGGGCTGGGTCGGTTACTTCAAAGTTACAATCTCCAGATGACTTAAGCCTTGCCCTGGAAACAGACAGGAGGCCCACTCTGGAGGAGCAGAGGGGGAAAGAGATGTGAAAAGGAGTCAGGAGGTTTCTCAGGAAAGCAGGACCCACTCCATATAGGGCTTTATAGGTCAGCAAACTGACTTTAAAGCGAGATTCCGGTGATTTGTTTACCTTCTTAACAATCGATGTCATTGTTCAACTTGAATGCGCTGAACATGTAGAAACGTGTGTATTTTCACAGGTTTTGATGAGTGTACAGCAATGTTAGGCAGTTCTGTTCATCTTACGCCGAAACATCAAAAATGAGCCAGTGCGTATGCACGGATCTAATATAGGTTGGAAGGGGAAATGGAATCAGTCTCATTTCAGGGAAGAGAATATGATTTTTGCTGATTGTATTACTGTTGTTTTTGTTTCTTTTCCAGTTTAGTGTAGATTTAAATTGGTACCAGGTTGTTTTTCTAGCTTCATTTGGAATGGTACCTGTTTGGGGGAAGTTTGTGGTGCAGCTGAGTGTTTCTAGGGGGGTTTGCTGGTGTAGCTGATTGTCTCTGGAGGTCAGGAGATAGAAATCAGATTAATTTCAATGCAGAACCAGCTCATTGCTTGTTTTAGTTATTTTATACTGCTGATTTCACTTGGAATGCAGTTCTGCTTATCTTGTGTTTTTTTAACCACTAACTTTAGAGGGCAGGAACAGTGTTTTTTTTTTTTGTCTAGCCCTGTAGCTTGCGGGAAGGGTGTTAATTGTTTGGAGCCTTGGAGGAGCGACTGCTAATCTGGAGGTGGGGCCAAGTTAGAGTGCTGTAGCTGGCTACCTCTGGATTCTCAGAAAGGGCTGGAAGGTGGAATGAAATCAGTCTAATTTCAGGGAAGTGAATGTCATTTTTGCTGATTTTATTACTGTTGATGTTGTTTCTTTTCCATTTTAGTGTAGATTTAAATTGGTACCAGATTGCTTTTGTGGCTTCATTTGGAATGGTACTGTACCTGTTTGTGGGAGTTTGTGGTGCAGCTGAGTGTTTCTAGGTTTTTTTTGCTAGTGTAGCTGATTGTCTCTGGAGGGGCCCACCCCCCAGCACATCACTTCCTTTATACCGTTAGCCTATGACATCATGTGGTACCAGCTGACTGCATACACACACTGTTAGCCATCTCATTGCAGTACACAACACAGCCACACACACTACCCCCTGATATAAACTGAGTAGAAACTTTACTGTGAGCTACTGAATAGGTGAGGTCATGAAGTAAGTTACGGTACTGCTTGATAGCCAGGGGTGCAAGGAAGGTGCGCAGAAAAGAAAGAACCAATCTTAAAGGGTCTGCTATTGCCAAATTTATCTCGACTCCCTCTGGAATCAAGGTACTGTGTCTTTTGAACTGTGTAGGAAAATACTGGATCTTTGTGGTGAAATCGAGGTACCGTGGCTCTGTGATTTTGGGGTTGGTCTAATGAAATCAAGGTAATGTGATTCTAGAACTGTTACTGGGGAACGTTTTCTGTAACTCAGGGAATCTGAGGCAGATTACTGTGGGATCAAAGAACTATGACTCTGGGGACTTGGGTCTGAGTAAGTAGAATCAAGGTACAGGGAATCTAGTACTGTGAGAAGGGAAATCTGGGAATTTGAAATTGATTGGGTAATAACTGTGACACTTATACCATTGTAACAATAAAGATGGCGAGGACAGCATCACAGAAGGAAACTGGAGCAGGACAGGGAAGGACTTACTGGGGGGGTATGGCAACTTTTGGGATGGTAGGGGACAACGAAAAGGTAGGTGGGCCAGGAGGCAGCAGGACACCTGGAGGGCCAACATGGGTGGAATAGCTGTGAACAGGGAGAAGGGGGCCACAGAGGAGAGAGGAGAGACTGGATAGAGGAGAATGATCGGGGAAGTCGGTGGAAAGGACAGGAAATGGTGATGCACTGGGGGAGGGACAGTGACAGCATAAGGGGAGGAGGAATTGGTGGCAGGAGGGGAGTAGTGGATACGGAAGAGGGAGGTTCATGGGGTGTAATAACTGTGGAGCAGCCATATTCATGGGCACCCTGTGGAGGCTGAGGGAGTGCCCAGTTTGTCAAAGACTGGGGAGGCTGGAGGATGAGATTTTAAGGTTAAAGAGGGAAATGTCTTGGACAGAAAGAGAAGAGGATATTAGAAGCACAGACTGTAACTGGATAAACAGAAGAAGGGACAGGGGTAGGGATTGGGAGATGAAGAGAACAATCCACACTGGGGACAAAAGGGGAAGATACAAGTACAGGAGATAGGGGGCCAAAAGGAATGGGGCCAGAATTACTGTACATAGGCATACAAAAGGCTCAGACAGGTACTGGCCATTGATGGGAATGACGGATGGAGGAGAAGGTGCTGTGGAAGAACAGTCCAAGGTAATAGAGAGAAATAGGACAGAGAGGTTGGGGTGAGAAGGGAAAAGAACCTAATATGTGTCAAGATGGAATGAACACAGGAGGGAATATTGACAAGGGTAGTATAACAGGGTCAAAAGAGGGAATAGTGTGCAGGAGGAAGAAGGAGTTGGGACAGGGAGGGAAAGGGAGGATGGGAGGGGTGACAGGGGAGAAAGGGGTGGGATCTTAGTGTTAGGGAACTCAATACTGAGAGGGGTCAGGTGGGGTAGCAAGGGAGAAAGGCATAGTCTGGTATGGGTAGAATTCATGCCAGGAATGAAGGTGGAAAGGGTGGGGCAATCAGTACTAAAATATGCCAGAAAGGGAAGGGAAACCCACATCTAATTCTGCACCTGGGGACAAATGACCTGGCCGATGGGACAATAGATGAGGTGAAAAGAAAGATTAAGGATTTAGGTTCAGTTAGTGAGGGCGCAGGAAGATCAGTTACCTTCTCAAAGGTACTTACAGTCCCAAGGACAAGTTTGACAAGAAAGCTGAGGATTCAGAAGTTTAATGAATGGCTAGTAACCAGGTGTCAGGAAATGAAGAGGGGAATAAATTACTGAAGCAAAGTTTGGGGAGTATATTAAGGAGAATTTAAACTAGGATAGGGGGGTAGCAGAAGGGATCGAGGTGATCAGAGGCCTCAAGATGGGAAACCATATGGGCTTATCCCCCCCCATAACAGTGAGATAAGGCAAGGAGCAAACAATACAGGTAGGCCATAAAGGGAGAGGAAGAAGGAGGAGGGGAGAAAGACAGGGGATGGAGGGTGGTATCTTTAAATGCTAGAAGCCTGGGGAATAAAAATGCAGAACTACAGGCTCTCATGGCAGAGGAAGGGATGGACATGGCAGCCATCACCAAGACATGGGCCACCCAAAACCATGATTGAGACCTGGTGGTTCCAGGTTACAGACTATTCTGCAAGGATAGAGTTAAGGGGAAAGGGGGGGTAGCACTCTACATGAGGGAGGGGCTAAAGTGTGTTAGGGAAGAGAGGGAGGAGGAAGATACAGAGGCTCTATGGATGCAAATCCAAGATCCAAAAAATAGGACACTATGGTTGGGGGTGGTGTACAGTCCGCCCTCCCAATCAGAAAAGACAGATAGGGTATTGGCAGAGCAGATCCGGAGGAATTGTGAGAAGGGTGGCGTGATGATAGTAGGTGACTTCAACCTGCAGGGAGTAGAGTGGGGGACATTTGCCACCAAGCATAGAAGGGAACAGATAATGCGAGACACCTTCCAGGAAACTTCCTGATGCAGTTGGTCAGCGAATCAACTAGGGAAGGGGAATACTCTTGACCTTGTACTGTCTAATGGGGAGTGGGTGAGGGATATGATGGTGGAGGAACCACTGGTGGGGAGTGACCACTGGACAGTATGGTTCCAGTTGCAGCTGGGCAGGGAGAGGGGTTCCAGTTGCAGCTGGGCAGGGAGAGGGGGGCATCTGGCACAAAGGTGCTAGACTTTAGAATGCTGACTTCAAAAAGATGGGTGAAGTTGTGCAAGGGTTCCTGGACAGAATTCAGCCTAATATGGACACGAATCAGAGGAGGGAACACCTTAAGCTAGGGATAGTGGATTCAACAAATTCCTGCAGAAAGGCCTATAGTAAAAAGGCTAGGGTGAAGAAACCTAGCTGGATGAGCAAGGGTGTCATAGACAGGGTGAGGAGGAAAAGAGTCACCTATAGGAAATACAGGAGAACAGGGAGGAGCACCTGAAGGAAGCAAAGGAGGGGACCAGGGAAGTAAGGGCAGCAAAGGCATCAAGGGAGTTCAGGCTTCTGAAGGGAATTAAAGAGGGGGAAAAAGACTTCTTCAGGAACATCAGGGAGAAAAGGGGTTGTAAGGACCAAATAATGAGGGTTAAGAAGGAGGGGGAATGGGTGGAAAAAGTATACGAAAAGGCAGAAGCACTTAACAACTACTTCTTCTCGATTTTTACTAAAGAGAAAGAGGGGAAATACCTAAGGTTGGGGGGAGGATAGAATCAGAGAGAGAGGAGGTGATGGATGGGGAAATCACTGAAGGTAGAGTGCTAGAGGGGTTAAGGGCACTGAGGGTGGACAAGGCACCAGGACTGGATTGCATACACCCCAGGATAATGAAGGAGTTGGCAGAGGTCCTGGCAGGCCCATTGGCAGACCTATTTAATACCTCTCTGGACTCAGGGTGTGTACCTCAGGACTGGAGGATGGCTAATGTGGTTCCACTCCATAAGAGCGGTCCCAAAGACAAACCAGGGAACTATAGACCAGTGAGTCTCACATCCATAGTGGGGAAACTGATGTAAACAATCCTGAAGGAGAGGCTGGTGACCCTGCTGGAGGTCAATGGGGTGCAGGGCAGTCGGCAGCATGGCTTTTTCAAGGGCAGATCCTGCCAGAACAACCTAGTGGAATACTATAACTGGGTGACTAGGAAAGTGGACAAAGGGCATGCGGTTGATGTCCTGTACCTGGACTTCAGTAAGGCATTTGACTCAGTGCCACATGGAAGACTACCATGTAAGTTAAGGGGCCCAGAGGTAGGAGCAAAATTGGTGGGATGGGTGGAGAACTGGTTGCAGGGACAGCAGCAAAGGGAGGTGGCGGGAGGTAAATTATCAAAGGGCAGTAACGAGTGGGGTCCCACAGGGGTCAGTGCAGGGGCTGGTGTTATTTGGGGTATTTATTGCAGGCATCTCATTAGGCATAAATAGCAAGATCAGTCTATTTTTGGATGACACTAAAATGGGAGCAGTGGTGGATGACCAAGGTGGGTGGCAGGGATTGCAGGAAGATCTAACAAGGCTGGAGACATGGTCTGACACCTGGCAACTTGGTTTCAATGCCAAAAAATGCAAGGTGCTACATTTCGGGGCAGAAGAATCCAAAGAGGAGCTACCATCTGGGGGGTTGCAGCTAGCTGTGACTGAGAAGGAGAAAGATCTGGGGGTGCTCATTATGGGAGCAATGAACAACTCAGCACAGTATAGGAAAGCAGCAGCAGTGGCCAACAAGATGCTGGCTTGTATTACAAGGGGTATAACCTCTAGGAGGAGGGAGGTGATTCTGCCATTATACAGATCACTGATCAGACCCCACCTGGAGTACTGCATTCAGTTTTGGTGCCCTTACCTAAAGAGGGACATTGGATTGCTGAAAGGGGTGCAATGCAGAGCAACAAAGATGATCATGGGTCTGGGGGAGTTACCATATGAGGTTAGACTGAGGGACTTGAACATGTACTCTCTGGAGGAGAGGAGGGATGGGGTATATGATTGAGACCTTTAAGTACATGAGAGGAATAAGCAGAACAGGCACGGAAGGATTTTTCCAGGGGAGGGTGGGGATAGACACTCAGAGTCATGAAATGAGATTGGAGGGTGGAAGGTTTAGGAGGGAGATGAGGAGGTATTTCTTTATTGAAAGGGTGGTAGCAGAGTGGAACACACTACCGGCAGAGGTGGTGGCCTGTAAAACAGTGGTATGCTTCAAGACGGGCTGGGATAGGGCAAAAGGGTGGGTCATGGGAGAGGGGGTAGGTTGTGAGGGGCAGCTGCAGAGTAGAGGTGCTAGCCGCAAAATCGAGCAGACTCATTAGACCAAATGGTCTTTTTCTGTTGGCAGTTTCGTATGTTCGTATGTCACAACCAGAGAAGATTCACATTATAGGATGGACTTTTACAATCCACCAAGTGACGAAAGTGACATTATTAATCCTGTCAGCTCCTATATGTCTAAAAAAAGAAACACCAGCCTTACTGACGGCACCTTAGAAAAATGTTCTGATCCATACGAGCTTGATCCTGTGGTGACTGACATTAGTTCAGGCTCACAGGGGTCTGTGGTGAATGATGAAGAGGCACTCTTGCCACAAACTACCGGCATTGAATGGTGAATAATTTTACTGTTGCCCCACTGACGGAGTTACTGTAAATTTCTAATCTGAAGCCACTACAGTCTACGTGGTACAATGCATGTACACATAAATCATTGTAATTTCATGTACTAGAATTAGGCATATTTTGTTTTGCTTTTTGACTTGATGTTAATTCTGCTGACACGGATGTCAAATGTCCGTGGCGGGATCACAGAACCTGTCCCATCTGCGTACAGTGTCTTCACTGAGGAGTCCATTGAAGTAGTTCATGTTGCTATTACCGCATGGCTCCGACAGCAGGAAAATGGAGTAAATAACCAATACTAACTTGTATACCTACAAGGTGAGGTTTTAAATCATTTTTGACTGCATGTGTAATTGACGATGGTATGGGTATTTGATTTGGAGTGAAGTGGCTGTTGTAGCACATCACCAATCTCACCGAAGAAATCAGTTTAGCTGTTTAATTGTGAACAACTCCTAGTGACATTTTCTGAGCTTTTTTTTTCAAGATCCTGTGTTCTGCCTATTTGGTATTATTTTTGACACGTGGCTGTGGCGGGATTAGAGCAGCGGTACCACCTAGACTCATCTGTTTCTTCACAGCAGTTGCAATTGTTAGCACCTATTTTTTTATTTCTTGACACTGTTAAATGAATGTTACATATTTATGGAAGGTTTAACAGTCCAACTTTTACGATAAAGTGATTGTAATGAATAGAGGCAGAACACAGGATTTGTATGCTGATTTCAGTTAGTGCGATTTGCAGAGTATTATTGGCTTGTTTTTTTAAACACTTCACTCAAGTCTGGCTGGCATGCAGTATAGCCTAGAGGTTAGAGTAACGAGCTGTGAACAAGCTTGGTACATCCGGCAGACAAAACCTGGGTTTGATTCTTACAACCTCCACTTGCATACTGTGTGACTCTGAACAAGTCACTTAACTGCCTAGTGCTCCCAGGTCGCCCATGAAAACAGGCACTTATGCTTAGTGGGCCTTACCTTGTTACCAAAGACTAAAATAAAAAATACAAAAAAAGTCATGTAATGCATCCTCTGTATACATCACTTTGTAGTGCAATGCAGACAAGAGCACAAGCTAATGTTGATGCCTAAAATTTGAAAAAAAAAATAAAGTTAATGAACAAAGTATGGAAACACAGAAATGCATATTCTTGTTCATTCTCAGAATAAAAAAATCTGAATGAGACTTGAGTTAATGAAGAATTAGCCCAATTAGTGTAAAAAAAAAAGAAAGACAAGAGTCATCCGACAGTATGAGTAAGGCTATAGTTTGTTTTTCTAGCTAATGTTACTAAAGCTTGCCATATCAATCTATTTGTGCCCTGTCATTGTGTTTGTGTTTTGTGAGGTGGGCGGTCTACATATCTGGTTCCTAAAAGAACTGATTGTACTACCTAGTTTGGAATGTATTCCTATGCAGCATGTAAACCTGAGACACAACTTTCAATCTGTAGTGTGACTTTCAAGAATAGGCTGGAGATGCATACTCGGAGCAAATACCTGATGATATAGCACAGTATGTTGTGTTGAAGGATGGTGGGTAGTAGTTGTGCCCCAGATTTTATGTTTGGACTTTATGGCTTACTTTCATAGGTGAGCCCTCTACATAGACATGCTGATGTATCAATGTATATTGGAATTCACATATGTTGCAGGGATATGTATCAGCAGTTACTCGTAAGAAACAGTATGAGATGTCTGTTCATCACAATCACTGTTTTCATAATCTGAGCAACGAGCCCATGTATGGTGAATTAACCTTACGAGAAGTTTAAAGCAGGCAAGAGATACTGCAGTGTATGGTGACTAGGAATATTCCTGCCTTTGTGGCAGCTTTTATTCGTATGGCACTTACCTGAGCTAGCTGAAGGCACTGGAAGAGTATAGATAAGAAACTAGAAACAAGGAAGCTTAGAATCTGATGGCAGACAAGGAGCAACAGGCACAACTGAATCTCCCATCCTTTCCGTAACTATTGTGATATTACATAGCTTACTGTATCTACTGTATAACAATCATTTCACGAACTGCTTATGCCCTATTATGCCTGTCCCATGTACTCTTTAATCCCCTTATAGAATTTACACCCACCATTGTTGTAAGAGACATAGAAGCCGGAAAAGGGAATAACTGTTTTAGTTGTCTTGTAAATGAAATTATATACCACCTGTAAGCAAATAGAAAATCTTATTGTGCAAAAAAGGTCATATGCCTGTGCAGTAATTTCAGTTTCTGCACAGCTCAAATTGTACATTCCCTTTCACTCTACTAGTTTAACCCATTACAACCATTTATTAGGTGCAGTAGCACACTTGTGCAATGTTATACTGTCAACTTATGAGCAGCCATGTGACCAGCTTAGACCAGTTTGATTGCTTGTAATATTTTTTCATTTGACTATGACACAGACAAGTGTACTCCCTACTACATGTTATGGGCTTGTTCTGATTTGGAAACTGTACGTTATGGGTTGTTCAATTCTTGCCAAGTAGTCAGACTGACTCACAAGCACTTCTGCAGAACTTGCTGCTGTCATCAACTAAGAAAGCTACCCTATATGCAAATGGTTTGGCATGATGCCTCTGTAGAGGTTGTCATTAGTCTTGACACCAAGTTAGGCTGGGTACTTACCTTTTGCCACCTTTGCACTCTGCAAGTGATTCCTCCACAATGCTCCATAGTGATGTCCTCACTTGTACAATGATTTTGTATTTTACTCAGCAAATGTTATGTTTTGCCAAAGATACATTTTTTTTTTCATTCTTGATGTGGGAACTTTCATAATCTGGAGTACTATAAGGAAGCTATGGTTACTGCATTGTAAATGAACTACTACAGTGTTAGGTTGTTGTTTGTTTATTATTTTTTTTTCTGTTGCTCTATTGTTTTAGTTTTGAGAGCTGTATTCATAACATGTTATGCTATGATAACTGATATGTATTTGTCATCTTATATATCCTCCATTTTTTTATATTAACAAACAGGTGCCTGTGTGGTCACTGTCTGCCAATGCTGAGCTAAAGGAAGTCTATATGTTGTCGGAACATCCCCCGTGTGCAAGAAAAAATTGAAACACTAGAAGATTCAGTCCTAATGAACACATTTGATGAATGCATTACAGCACATCCAGGATTTGGTGATGTTTGCTGTAGTGAATGGGTGTTAGAGATGGCAAGGGCTGAATTTATCCCGTATCATGGCAGGCAGAATTTCCGTCATGAAGAGAACGTACCAATTGATAATCTTATCAACCACTTTGTATACAGATGTTTGTTGATCTCATATAATTTTTAAGGAGTAATGTAGTATTTGTGTATTGCACATCTGTTTTACACTCTACTAAAGAATGTTTGTTCATGCGATAATAGACATTTGCGATAGTGCCAAGTGCCTTTAACATCTGTGACATGCTCACATCGGACCAGTACTAATACTTTGTTGTGTCTTAGTGCATGGAAACATATAAACATAGAAGCTTAGAAATTCAGGGTAGTTAGTGACCGATAGGCCCATCCAGACTGCCCATTTCCCTACCCACTGCTTACACTCCATGTCTTGATTGATCTGCAGTCTATCTTATCTTTTCACATCATTAGGGTTGCCTTCTGTCTATCCCAAACATTTTTGAATTTACATATTGTTTGTCCCTCAAAACCTTCGCAGGTGGCTGGTACATGCATCCACCACCCTTTCTGTTATACAATATTTTCTCATGTTACCCCAAGTCTCTCCCTTCTCTAGCCTCATATTGTGATGCCTTGTTGTTACTAATCTTATTTTCTGAACGCTGCTGCCATATGGTAATTTATTATACACCTTGATGTTTGTTAAAGACTCTGTCATATCAAAACACCCATTATCACCCCCTCCCAATTTCTCTCCTTTCCCCAGGGGAGTACATATTGAAGTATTCTAGTCTATCCTCATATTGTTTCCAGTACAGTCCTTGCACCATTTTTGTTGCCCATCTCTGAACTGCTACTAATATGTCTGTGACCTTATGGAGATGTGGCTTCCTGAATGTCACACAGCACTACCATCATGCTCTGACCAATTATATGTACCGCGTCCTCACCACCTCATGATTCTAGCCAGTGATGGCTTTTCTCATGCACTCCAGCATCCCTCTGTCTCTCCCTACATCCTTCCTGCATTGCTGAGTAAGCCTTATGTCATCTGTTATGATTACCCAGCAAGTCCCTTTCTGTTCTGGTGGTCATCAGAGGCACACTTTCCTTTCCAGCCTATCCAATATGTCACTTATGATGACATTATGGAGGACTGGTCAAATTACTGTTCCCTGTTTCACCAAGCTTGTTATTTCCTTCTCTTTGGATTGAACTTCATTTGCCACCACTTTCTGTGTCATGGTACTCATCCATTTTCTGTTCCAGTTTACCGCCTTGGTACCAACTGCCGGACTGCCCAACTAGTTTACTATCTACCAGTGTAGAACGCTGTCAAAAGCCTTGTTAAGATCTATGTAGGCCATGCATACCACCCCTCCATGATCAACCACCCTGATCACTAAAGAAATCTACCAGATTTGTCTGGCATGACCACTCTATTATGCATCCATGCTGCCTTTATTATTGTGACCTGCTGGATTCAATATATAACGCAATCCTTTCATTCATTAGTGATTCCTTTATTCCACACTTCTGAGGTTAAACTGACTGGCCTGTAATTTGCCACCTCCTTCCTACTCTCACTTTTGTGTAGGGGAAACACATTCACCCTCCTCCAGTGCTACAGAATCACATCCACCCCCAGCGATTTGTTAAATAATGTTGTCAGTGGTGCTTCTTGCACATCTCTAAGTTCTTTTTATAGTCTGGGATGTCTCCCATCCAGCCCTATAACCTTGTATATTTTTAAGTGTTGTAAATTATTTTGCAATTCTTTCCTGCATTTATGGACTGGTATACATCTTCCTTACATGAGTGCTCTTTTTTCCATACCAACCTGTGGTCCCTCCTCTTACCCTGTTTTGAGAATACTAAGCAGAAGTAATTGTTCTGGATTTCTGCCTTATCTAGATCTACCTCTGCATGCACTAGCCTCCTCACTTATGCCTCACAATCATCCCCACCCAATATGTTGTATCCACAAATTTACTTGTAAAATGTTCTGTCACTTTCTGTGTTTGAATGAAATTTTTTTTAACTCTTTTACGCCTTTGCATTCCTGACTGCTTTTTCCATCTACATCTGGTTTGCCTGATTCAGTTCCCTGTTGATCTCCATATTCATTTCCTTATATTTCCAGAAATCCGGCACTTTTCTCTCTAACCTTAATGGTCACTTTTTTTGTAAGCCATGGTGAATTTTTCTTTCATTTTTGTTTAGTTTACTGTTAGATACATCTGATATGGATCCCCCAATGCTCCACCAACCCCTCTATCCTCATTCCATCATTGCCAGGTCCTGCTTTAGGCAGTCCCCCATTTGTGCAAAGTGAACCCTTCTGAATTCAAGGTCTCTTGAGTTCGTGTGGTTTGACTCTTTCATTGTTTTCACCTTGACTCAAGCTGCACTGTGATCACTGGATCCTATATGCCTGCCATTTTCAACATGTGCAATTCTGTTCCCATTGGAAAGTACCAGGTCCAGTTTTGCCAACTCCAGGATGGGCTCTTCCACTACCTGTCCGAGGTAATCCACCTGCAGGTTGTCTCAGCTGACACTGCTCATGGTCAAGTCTGCTGTATAAGTGTTCCAATTTAAATCTTCAATATTTACATTGCCAACAATTAGCTCTTCCCCTATATCTAATATTGTGTGGATTGTTTCCACTACTACTGTACCTTATCTAGTCCATTACACTGTGCTGGAGATCTGTAGATAACACCATTGTGCATTGCAGTTCCATTCCCCGTCTCCAGAGTGACCCACATTGCCTCGATCAATTCCTGTTATACATGAACATCTGTTGCTTTGATACTCTGTATAATGTAGATAGCTATCCCTCTTCACTTTCTGCACACCATGACTTTCCTGAAACTCGGTAGCACAGACTTATTATAATCCAGTCATTGTTTCCCGTGTACCATGTCTAAGCGATTGTAACAATGTCCATGTCGTCTTGCACCATAAAGGTCTTAATTCCCAGGCTGTGGGAATTCATACACATGGTCCTCCATGTGTTAATGCTTCAGCCCTTAATAGCTCATATCTGTACCACTATGCCTTCCCCTTCTGCCTCCCCCAAGTTTTAATCCCACTTCCAGATCCTGTAGGCAATTTCCTAGCCTGCTTACTTCTGCCACCACACCCTCACCCTTGGCTTGTCAATTAAACATTTAAACGTCTCATTGGAGATCCTTTTCAAGCCATCCCCCACTTCTTGATGGATAAAGTCCATTCCCCTGTACAGTCCTGCCATCCATCTTGGAGGAGCCCTGGTCCCCAATCAGTCCTAATCCCCTGTCTCTGCACCAGCACATATTAATATGGCTACTTACATGGTATATATAGGTAACACTAAAGGGAAAGTTACTGTTCGTGCCACCTGAGACCCCTTCATGAATTTGTGAACTCCAACTGCACCACCCTTTACTCATCCCCAGTCAGGTCATTTGCCTCAAGATGGACAATGGTGACTTGTCCACCCTCCTGTTCTTCTGCCTCATAGATCCTATGGATTCACTTCCCATCCTTCAAAACCATGGCACTGAGAAGGCAACTGAACTCTCTCCAACTACTCCCATCACCAATTCCACCATCCCAACCTCCCCCTTCCATATCAGAGTCCTATGCTATGACTCGCTTCCACTTCCTCTAGATTACATTTCCATCCCAGTTCACCCCTCAGGATCTTCACCATGGATGTTGCCTGAAGTCTCCTTGACTACCACTGTGACAGTCCCACCCTGCCAGGATGGCATACGAGTTGTGGAGTTCAATTGTAGGTGGAATGTGCCTCTGGTCAACTGCTCATCACCTACTGTAGCCCACTGTCATAGTACCACCCCTCCTTTCTGGCATCCCCTGAGGTAGTGTGTGCTGGCTTGGTGGCTCCTGGGTTGGTGGCAGACACCTCCCAATACCCAGCCAATGTAGATGATTTGAAGACAGTGGATAGTGAGGCTGTATTCTTAGACAGTGAACATGCATCACTCATAACCACCAAGTCAATTGTCTACTCATTTGAACCAATGTGAAATTATTATCTTTTTTATACTACTATTACACATTTTTAGTTTTTTTTTGTTTTAAGTTCTACCTACAGGACAACAAATTACTCCTCAAATTACACAACAGTATTATGGCAGAAAATCACAGAATATTAAATTGACAACAAATAGTAACAAATTCATAATGTTCGTTCACTTTCAAGTTAACAGTTCTAATTTCAGTAGGGTATACTTTGTTCCTGTGACAAGTATATACTGATAAGGGTGGCCTATCGCGGTGGCTCATGGTCAGCATCAAAACTCCTCATGTGTTTTGGACATGTGCCCAACTCGACAACAAACACTTATCTTTATGAGGATGAGGGAAGCGGAAGAGCTATATTTATTTATTAGCTTTTGGTAACTGGGTAAGTGCGCTAGGCAACAATCCTGCCTATTTTCAGGCACGACCCGGGAGAGTACAAAAATAGAGAATACAGATAAGAACAATTATACAAATACACAAATAATAACGATAACATAATAACATCATTATAGTACAGGTTGAGATACGTCATAGGATTGGTCATGCAGACATTTATACAGGCATGCTAATGTGTAAGGTAAGAGCTGAGATTGGCTAGTGGATAAGCACGCTCATTATCAGTCCCAAGCTAAGCTTAGTGAAAAAACTGAAACACATAAATAATATACAATGAGGTATGTTAAACATTGACAGCTACCTAGCATGAAGACATAGTGGCAGATCCCAGCTACATGCATTTACAGTTACCTAGGACGTAGAGGTGAGAGAACAGTGAACGCTTAAAAGAAAGGTGGGAGGTGGAGTTTTTAACCTGCAGGGGCACATCAATATAATAACTCAAAATGTTTATCTTTGCACCTGAACTAATCAAAACCATATATGAAGAACCATGATTTTACATCAAGCAATAAGTTATGAAGATGTGTGGGTTGTGGTATGATTTGAACATAGGTCCATTATGATCTACAAGGCGAGTGAGCCGAGAGCCTTTATGTCCTGGAAATTGCTCCAACCATGCCATGATCTACAGATTTGAGTGCCTTACTGCGCTTATGTAAATATATCTTTTTTGTTCATTTTATAGTAACAACTAACCCATTTTTGCATATCATTAAGTTATTATTGTCCTATAATGATGTTCGGTGACATCTATCTACTTCTTAAAATAAGGATTTGTTATACAACATTGTGATATACCACTTCACTGGTAGCCAGTGCAGATCATGCAGGACTGGGGTCACATGACAGGACCTTGAAAGGCCTGTTAATAGCCTGGCCAGTAGCGTTCTGCACCAGCTACCATCAAAGAATACCTCCCCCAACCCCAAGGTAAAGAGCATAACAGAAGTCAAGTCTATAATAATGATTATCTTGGGGATTTTTGACTCTCCTAAAATGTTTTTTGTTTTCATTTCAATCAGTATTTTATCCACCTGCCAGGGTTTGCCTGACAGCACCCCCCCTCCAGCCCCATCACACACCTTCTTATACTGGCTGTCTACCACTTACACAGGACCCTATTTGGTGAGTTGACAGATATGTCATTCAAATGAGAGCCTGTGGGGGTGGGGGGTGCCAGTATGTAGTAACCTGGCATTTTTTCCTCCATTTTCTCCCCTGAGCCGGCGCATCAGGAATTTTGTGCCAGTACGTCATGCTCCAGCTCTGCCTTTACTGCATGCACATCCACCATGCTGCTGCCTGGCTTCGGCCAAGTGACAGGCCCTGCAGTGGGAACTAGGGTTCCACTTTCCCAAAGAAGTAGAGCTAAATCCTCCCTCACCCTGGTGAACCACAGAGCGACCCGGTCTGATTCAGAAGCTTGGATGCCGGGTGGGGGGCAGAAATGCAGCTGCTCCTGAAATGTTTCTTCTTGTTTTGCTGCTGTGTTTATGTGACAGTCCTGTGTTAAAATGAAAAACAGAGTTTAAAGATAATCTTTAACACATAAAAGCTTGATTGAGGATAGAACAGTATGCACCCACTGCCACAAGCAGATAACGCATATGAATTTTTTTTAGACTGATCTTGTTTTTCCTATTCTAAAGTATGGAGCTACTGTGCCTTCTTGTGATGAGGCTCCAATCTTAGGTTTTCTAACAGTTAATATAGGGACTAAGGATATTTGTGTGCAAATGAGATGGCAACTTTTTTTTGCCCTACTTATAATTTCCAAAATCTACGTGCTTCACAGTGATTTCCATAATCTTTGCACTGCATGACAGTTTTAAAAATCTACTTGCTGAGCAATGGTTTTCACAAAATATTGGCACAGAAATCCTACATGAAGCTTTTGAAAATCTATAGGCTGTGCAACAGTTTTCAAAATCTACCTGCTGAGAGAAGGTTTTTAGTTAGTGTTTAGGTTGCACATGACTAAAAGCATTAAGGTAAGATAACTTAATAAATGCTTCAATGTTTAGGGTAATACTTTAGTGCTTGGGAGAGACAGGTAGAACAAGATATACACAATGACCCCCATAATATGAAGGTTAGCGCTAGGGCTCTGTGGAATGCATAATTCCACTTGTGGAATTACTGATGAATGGCAAGTCCACTTTCAAAATGCTTTTTGGAATTTCTTTTTAAATTCTGTGAGATTCTGAGAAGCATTTCTGTCTAAACAGCAGAATAATTTTACATATATGGATACATAGATACTGTCGGCAGATAAGGCCCATCGAGTTTGCCCGTTTATGCTACCTGGTGAAGCTGCCAGTGACCCTATCTGGTCATTGGCTTTAGCTTTTTCTTCCTATCTCTAATATTCCTTTATTCCTGTCCCATGCATGTTTGAAGCCTGCCACTGTATGGGCAGCCACCACTTCCCGGGGCATGCTATTCCATGCATCCACCACCTTTTCCATAAAAAAGAACTTCCTGATATTTTCCCTTATGCAGACACACATTAGTCTCATGTCATGTCTTCTTGTTCTGGCACTACTTTTAAACTGGAATATGTCGAGCCCTTTCACCTTGTTCATGCTCTTGAGGTATTTGAACGTTTCTATCATGATTTATGTCGCCTCTCTCTCCCTCCTTTGTTTCAGCATGTACAAATTGAGGTCTCTGACTCTTTCCTCATAAGGCTTGTGATGTAGACCCTTCACCATTTTGGTCACCCTCCTCTGCACCACCTCTATTTTGTCAATGTCCTTACGAAGTTGTGGCCTCCAGAACTGGATACAGTACTCAAGTGAGGCCTCACCAGGGTCTTATACAGTGGAACTATTACCTCCCTCCCTCGGCTTGTGATTGCCCTTCCAATGCACCCCAACATCTCAGTGACCTTCCCCACTGCCTTGGCCATCTGCATTGTGGCCTTCAGGTCATCTGTGATTATGACCCCCCAAGTCACTGTGTGTATAGTTGATGCATGCTCAGTGGAGTGCTGGGAAGGGATTGTAGTATAACAGGCTGCACATGTGCAGTGTGGTACTGAACTTCCCACTGCATCCTTATGGGATTCTTTTGTCTCTCTCCCTTAATATAGGCCTCCTGAAGCCCCCCAATCACAACAACGCTGCCTGAAGCAGCTCCATCCAGGGTTGCAGTGGCAGTTTAAGAGGTGCCAATAGGTATGGAACCACTTCCCCCTGCACAGCTTTTGTAGGGGGTGTTAGCCCATCGTCACTGCACACTGACCTCCCACCCTCCACCCAAGCTTGACCCTCCATTTATTGTCTTTTCCTGTCATGTGACTTCCTGCTAGTCCTGAAACTGTCCCCATTTCCCCATCTACCGCTTATACTCAATGTCCACTGGAAGGAGTTTTCCTCCAACCATGCCTAGCTGCTCTACATCTCATTACTCTCTACTAATCTTGACATTCAAGCTTCCTCTGCTACCCAGCTGCTTAGTTCCCCGGAATATCTTACTGCACCTCCCCCACCTCCCTACTTTGCTCAGCAGTCAACCTCTTTACCCACCTTCCAGACTACCACCCCCCTGCTGCCTTTATGACCACTAGGAGTCGCTATTTTCACCCCTTTTCTCACCACTAACCAGCACGTCCCAGCCCTCTCTACTATCCCAGACAACCTCCTCACAAGGCTCTAAGACACCCCCAGGGTATTCAAACCCGGTACCTTCTGCACCAAAGTCGGCAGCTCTACCACTACTCCACAGTACCAGTCACCCTCACTGAAGGTCTGCCATTGCCCTTATTGTATACTATAGGCATAGAACTATGGGTGCCTACACTCCTCTATTAAGTCTACTCTTTCAGCCTCTTGGTACAGACCTCTTACCGACTGGAGCACCTGTCCCCTACATTAAGCACTCCACCCCCAACTACCCCATAATGACTCAGCCCCCCCCATTCTCCCGCACACCCCACCCCAGCACCCCACCCTGCCAACACCCCTCTCCCCACTCTCCCAGGCCCACCATGGACCCAGCTCTTTCCTGCCACTCCCGCCCTTTGTGCTTTATCTATCCCCTGACCCTCACTGTCAAGTCCTCATCTGGGTATTGAAGCAAGGGTCTCTATCGCCACCGGCCACTAACCAGAATAATCACACTACTATTATTACTATCCAGGAATGTACACCCAAAGCCAGGACCTCTGACTTCCAGCCCTCCCAAACCCCATACTGCAACTGGCCTTCATTTCACATCGTTAAACATATGCTGTCTGTTAAATAAATCTGCTGCCCTCCAGTGCTGGGTCATTCAACATCAACCTGACATAATTGCACTAGTTGAGACTTGGCTTTCAAAATCCACCCCCGACTCCGCTATCTCCCTCCCTGGATATACCCTCCACAGGGAAGACCAAACAGAAAAAACGTGGCGGTGGTTGCGCTCTACTCTTACGGGACTCCCTGATAGGTCAGGCACTCCCTGCTCCCAAGCTTGATTATGAAGCCCAAGCCCTCTCATTAAAGATTACCCCTGACCCCGCCAGAGGTCCTCTCTTCCTCACGATCTCCTACGCACCCCGAGGAATCAAAATCATTCAATCCAGTCTCTCATTAACTACCTCGCACCCCTCCCTCACAAAGCTGAGCAAGTCATCCTAGGTGATCGCAATGTTAATTGGCTTGCTTCTACTGCCTCCCACGTCGGGGACTCCTTTGCCACCCTGGATATGTCCCAGATCGTCACCCAGCCCACCAGATTTAACCACTATAGTGGCACCAGCACCCTCCTAGACATCATCCTATCTAACCACCCCCACAAAATCTGGGATGTTACTCTCCTCCCTGACTCCCTTAGCAATCACTCCCCAGTCCTCTATCTCTGGTCATCCTCCACTCTGAAACCAGTGCCCCAGTGGCCTTAGAAAATTTAATCAACTCCTAGTCCAACTAGACTAGTCCCCTGTGCAGCATGCTCCTGATATTGACTCAGCTCTTGACCAGTTCACAAGTGCCTTCTGTAATGCTTGTGACCTTTTTGCCTCCCTTATCAGGATCCGCTCCATCCCTTATCCAGAGGCTTAACAATAGAGACAACCTCTGTCACATCACTGTAGCATCTGGAAAGGCATCAAATAGACAAGCCTACAAAGCAAAACATAATAAGTGCACCTGGGCCATTAGGCAGGCCAAAGCAGAGCACTACCAGACCACTCTCGCTTCCACTTGGGGTTTAGCCCAGACCTTCTGGAATAGCATGAAAGAGCTCCCCTCTCCATGCCATCTCTCCATCAATGGCACCTCCACCACAGATCCGCTCCTCATAACTAATCACCTCAACGCTGCCTTCTCTGACCTAAGCTCGATCCTCCCCAGTAGTTTCTTTGACCCAATCCCTACATCCCCCCCAGTCCTGCATCACCAACCATTCTACCTGCGCAACCTATCCCCCCATGAAGCCAGGCCACACCTGCTAAAAGCCCTTCACAACAATAACCCCAGCAGCGACCCCCTCAACTACAGGATCCTCTGCATGGTCCTGGACAAAGTCCTAGTCCCCTTGACTGACCTTCTGAACTGGTCTATATGCCTGGGTCAGTTCCCAAGTGCTTGGAAAACTGCTGAAATCACACCCATACATAAGAGTAAGGACTGGTCCACCCCCAACAATTACTGGACAATCTCCTTCCTCCCCCCACTCTCAAAAGCCCTTGAAAAAGTGGTGTCTATCCAACTATCTGAGTACCTAGCCAAGTACAACATTATGTGTCCAGAGCAGCATGGTTTCCGCCAAGGACACATTACAACCACTGCTCTCCTGGCTTTCTCCCAATTCCGACATGTTGCCCTCGACTCTGGCAGCCTTGCAGAAGCAGTGTTCATTGACCTCTCCAAGGCCTTTGACACTGTCTACCACCCCCTCCTGCTCAACTCTTTCCACCAACTCGGCTTCTCTGACGGTCCTATTACCTGATTCTCTAGCTACCTCTCTGCCAGATCCCAGCACGTTAAGATCAATGGCTCCCTCTCCAGTAGTCTTCCTGTTTGATCCGGAAGCCCTCAGGGCTTCATCCTGGGTCCAGTACTTTTTAGTCTATACCTCAACACCATCCCCAACTCCTGTACTGGTAAAATGCTCCTCTACGCCAATGATGCGGTCCTCTTTGCCTCACATCCCAATCCCTCCTCTCTCTAATTATCCCTCCAGCAAGCTTACAGCCAAGCTGAAAGGTGGTTCGTCGACCACTGACTGGTCATTAACCTAAAAAAGACCAAGTCAATGCTTTTTTCCCACTAACAAAATAAATCTATAAATACCCCCTCTTGATTATTCCCAGCACTCTGCACCCTCTTGAGCAAGTGACCACTTACAAATACCTAGGAATCACTTTTGATACTCCCTATCCTTCCACACCCACATTAATGCCCTGTCTGCCGCCATTAACTCTTGGATTGGCCTGCTATACCAGCACAGGGATTGCCTGCCCCAGGATGCCCTCAGACTGGCCATCACCTCCTCCATTTTGTCCTTCGTGGACTATGGCCTGCCAATTTACGCTGCAGCAGACCACACTGCCTTCTCCAAAATCCAGCTTTCCATCAATAAGGCCTGTAGGCTCCTGACTGGTGTCCCCAGCCGCACTTACACCTGCCTGCTCTACTCTACCACCAAACTGCTCACTTTTGAGGAGTGACTGCACTACCAGACCTGCCTACTCACCAAGAAATCCCTGCTTGGGCTCTCCCCGGGTCTCCGTCTCTCTAGAGTGGTCCGCACCATCTGTCACCACCCGTAGCTCTAGTAAGATCACCTTCCAGGTACCCAGAACCAAGACCTCTCTTGCCCAGAGATCTTTCTTCTACTGAGCCCCCAACTGGCTCAACTACCTCCCTAGCGGTATCTCCAACTTATCCTTCAAAACTGCCCTTCGGAACCATCTCTTAAATATCCACTGTTGTAGGTGCAACAAACCCTGGCACCCCCGCTGTATCCTGCAGGCCCCCCACCTTGCTCCCTGTTTCGACAACATACACTGGACAACCATTTCCCCACCCCCTTGACCACCCCTCCTACCCCTACTAGGTCTTATAGGGATATAACCTGCTGTCCCTTTGGTGGACCTACTATATCCATGCTTGTAACATACAATTTGCAACATTATGTAACCTAAATGTACCTATGTTAAATGTTTCTTCTTTACTGCACTGTATTGTTATCCAGTGTTGTAACTTGCACTATGTTATTGTCTGCCCTCCCTGCGACTAGGTCCCTTTGTAAATGAGTCTCTGACTCAAAAAGTTGTAAACCCGACTTGTAATAAATAAATAAATAAAAAGTCTGTCTCCTTCTTAGTAACTGCCAACAGCTCTCCCTACAGCCTGTAGCTTGCTCTAGAGTTCCTGCTCTTCACATGCATGATTTTGCACTTCTTTGCAGGCTCCATGCATGAAAAGGGGTTACCAATGGATCCTAAAGTTTGTAATGCAGTACATATGCAGGATTTTGAGTCTAATACAGTCATTGATATGGGCTTTTTAAGTAGCCTATGTGGAGAGATACATAAGATAACATTAATGGAATCAGATGATTCCATATAAAAAAATTCACTTTCATCATTCAAAATGCATGAAAATTTGTGTACTAATTTGTGACATGACTATCCATGTGTGTGAAATAGTCTCTCAGTGTCATTTTACTAGACTTTTCTGGCAATAAAAATATATTTGTAACTAATTCTGTGTCCTGCTCTCATTTATCACACTTCCTTATTGTGCTACCTTCATTCCCACCCACCTGCAGGGGGCCCCTAAACATGTGGTCTCGCACATAACCATTAATGTCCCCTTGTGTTACCTCTAATCTTTTGCAATAATTTGCACTTTGATGCTATTTGTGTTGTATTTTTGCGCCCAGGTTACTTGCTATATTTGTTTAGGGCACTACAGCACATTGCCCTGTTTCTGTAAGTACACAGCATGAGCACAAGCTGCACCCTTTGCTCACCTGATCCTTTCATGTCCCACACCACCGGATGTTCACGCGTGATGGCAGGGGTCCAGGGGAGCCACTTGTGAAACCATTTAGGTTTAGGTGATTACATCAGCACGAGATTGGGGCAGGCCATGGGGGGGGGGGTTAAAATATGATTCCCTGCTATTTCTAGCCCTTTCCTATGATCGACTGTCTTGTTCTGAAGAGCTCTTGTCCTCCTGTGTGACCCTCGTTACATCACTATCTTCACTGCATCAGGTAAAATGTGAATTTGGGACCTTAAACTTCTTTATGTTCCTGTTCACCATGAGGTCTTCTTGAAGGACTTGATAAGGAGGTTGCATAGATCAACTTTCTAAGTTACTATGCTTTATTTTAAATGTTGTTTTTATGTTGGGACTGTATTTTACATGCTGCTGTTACAGACAATTTTGGGGAAGGGTGGAGATTGAGTGGAGTGTCTGGGATTAGCATACTGCATTATTTGTTTATTGGGGAGGGTTTGGTGCCTGTATTTAATCCTTGGGCTCTTTAATTTTGAGATACTGATATTTATTTTGGTTTTTGGTTCCAATGCTTTTTTTAAATGTGCTTTTCTACTGTTGAGATGGTATTTTACATACTGTTGTTACAATGATTGTTTTTCTTGGGGGTTATGAAAAAGATTGAGTGCAGTGTCTGATATTTATTGTAGTTTTTGGTATTTAAAAAAAAAAACATATTTCCTGTATTTACCGGGGCACTGCCAGTACAATCCACCAGCACTCCTGAATGTGTGCTTCTCCCTACCAAAGAATTATATGAGCACTGTACCTCAGAATATCCCCCAAATGTGAAACACTGCCCCTCAGAATGTGGAACACTTCAACAAATCTAGCACTCAGAAGCTCAGACCACTGTTAAAATGTGTGCCTTTGGGTTCACAAAGTTCACCATCAAATAATGAATACATTTTTCATATGAACTGCTATGCATTTTTGCTTTATAATGTTGTTGCTGAATGTGGGACAAACCTTCTCAATGTGTAACAAGGGGCTTTTGTGAATAAAATGAGGAACTGTTCCTCATGAGGTGGTACAGTTGAGAGGTATGGCATGATCAGATGTGCATGTTAGTTTGGTGCACCCAAATTAGGCAACCACAGATTTTACTTTTTTACTTTATTAGATTCTCCTTTGGGTCCCCACCAGTAGGCATCTATCTTTCAGCCACCCTCCCAGCCCTGTACCTCGACATCAGGCAGTTAACCCTTTCTTCCTCCATGGTTTACCCTCTGTGGCAGGGCAGTGAGGAGCTCTCCCTTGCTCAAACTCACCTTAACTAAGAAGCAGATTCCGGGAAGTGCCATTCAGAGTTGGGGCCTGTGGTGGGTGGCTGCCATCATTCTGCTCGATCTGGGACCTAATTTTTCCTTATTTTGTGTTTCCCCCTTGGTAGAGCCTGCAATGCTGGCAATGGCCGTGCAGTGCGTGCTTCTGCCCATGGCACACTTGCCGGTCACCAGCATGCCAGGAGGTAACACACTGATGCCTCAGCACTATTGGGCCAGTGGAAGCCACAAATATAGCTGGAATGGTAGGTTTGCCTGGTGCGATCTTGACATTAGTTGTGATGGGCTATTGCATTGTGTAATGTGTTTGTTACTGGCTTCTTAATTAGTAGGGGGCACCACTTCTGTTTTGTCTTGATGCATCACAGGGCACCCACAGCATTTGTTGTTAATCTGGGTACCAAACCATGTGGTCACCGATTATTTTTTTTGCGGGGGGGGGGTTGGTGCACTATTTGGTCTGTGTATATCAAGTCTGGTGACAGTTTTTGACTGAGTTCCAGTGATATGTTTTATGGTGTGCCTCCATTTTTGGTTGGCAGATGGCTTGAAGTGTGCCACATTTTGTTTGCAGATGGCTAGATGAGTGTCTCCATTTTGCTTGCAGTTGGGTGTATGCATCCCCCCATTTTGTTTGTAGATGGGTGGATGCATACCTTCATTTTGTTTGCAGATTTGTGTATGATTGCCTTTATTTTGATTTGTAGATAGGTGGATGCATGCCACCATTTTGTTTGCTTATTTGTGTATGATTGCCTCCATTTTGATTTTCAGATGGGTGGATGCATGCCTCTATTTTGTTTGTAGATGGATGGCTACATCCCTTAATTTTGTCTGCAGCTGTGTGTGTGCATGGATTCCTTTTGTTACCAGATGGTGTATGCTTGCTGCCATTTTGTTGGCAGACCTGTGGATGTCTGGATTCAGTATTTTGTTTTCTTTTTTCTTTCTGTCAGATGGGATGATGTGTGGCTCATATTGCGCTTATTACGTTTTTCTCCTTTTTTTGTCTTCACTTGAGAAGGGATTAATAATTTGAACATCTTTGTTAGTCGGTTTGTGATTGTTTTGGCAATGGGTTAGGATTTCAGTATTTAAAAAAAAAACATGAACAAAATAATTTATTTATTTAGTTTTTTTTAGCTTGGATGCCACCATGGTAACCCTAACTGCTATTTTGGTTTAAATTTCAAAGTCACCAAACAACCCCAGATGTGTGCTTATTGTATTCAAGCAGATAGCTTGTACTGGGCTGGTGATCTTGGCAAAACCCATTTTGTGTGTGACTATGCCCACAACCCCCAACTCCCCCCAATAAACAAGTTATGCATATTGCACATGTATTTGCTACACCGTTACTCCAATTAATGTTTTCGCTGCAGCAATCAGGGTCCACCTCTTCATTACAGCGTCAGTGATTCTACTGCAATGAGGGAGTGACCCGTCATTGATGGGTGAGACTTACTAACTGTAATATTGTTTGTGAACATGGCGGGTGGCTTGCCGCCTGTTCACAAACAATATTAAAGTTGCCCCAAGCCAAGGGGGTGGTCAATCCCCCTCAGCAGCATGTGCCTCCCACCACAGCAGTGTTTTTGCCGACAGAGGCCCCAGTCCCCGTCGGCTTCAGTTCCCCCTGCGATGTAAAGTTGCCGAAGGGGGATCCCACTCCCCATCGACATCATGTGAGGAACTATTTTTTAGTGGAAAGGGTGGTGGACACATAGAACAACCTTCCTGAGGAGGTTGTGAGGTCAAAAATAGTGGGGAAGTTCAAGAATTCATGGTACAGACATAAGGCAATTCTGGTGGGGGTTAGGAAAAAGTAGGCTGTTGGTTAACTAGGATCTGCAGCTTATCCAATAGGTAAAGAAATGGGCAGACTGGGTGGGCCAAGCAGTCATTATCTGCTGTCAAAGTCTATGTTTCTATGTATCTATGTTTCATACCCAGATGACCCTGGTCCCCTTCATACACTGCTGGCCACATCCTCCCATGGTTCATTTGGAGCATCCATGCTCCTTAATAGACTCAGGCAGCATGCACCTACAGGGGCACTCTAATAGTACCCCCAAATGCCAGGTTGCTAATCCCTTTGTTCCTCTAGGTGCATTTTAAGTCCCTATGCCCCTGTTGGTCACTGCAACCTTATACTGGTAGTGGATCATCCCATGTGGATGAGGGGTCCAAGTTCAAATTTACTGCAATGAACTAGGCAGTCCATCTCCCTGGGTTAAACTCTTTTGGATGCCAATCATGTAATTTAGTCTTTGTCTCTCTCCCTTGGGGCAAGTCACCCTAATGGGGTCTCAATAGTAATGGCCATTGTCACATCCACTAGGGGCACTGTCTCTGGCCTCCCATCTTCAGAAAAAACAAAGGTTCCTATAGGAGTGAGCAATCACCCCCACTTTTGTCTTGGGAATGTTTCCTTCCCACTTGTGGTCTCCTTCCTAAATGAGTTCCCTCCCTCCTGAGATGCTCCCCACCAATCTCAGACAGCCTCCCAGGAGGAGCTGAAAAGTTAATCCTTTAGGGGTTAGGCCAAAGACCTCCCAAGGGATAGCCCCTGATAAATGGCTTCTCAATTCTGCCTCCAAGGGGTGTCTACATTTTTAATTTATTTTATAAATGTTTTGTATGTTTTTGCTTGATTAAATGAAATTGCATGTGCAGAGCTTCAAGCCCCTGGGATGAGGAGCTATATCAAAAATAATGAGCTTGTTATAACAACCCAGTATTCAAACAGGCACAGCAGGATGGACAGGACATGATCTCTATCTGAATATCACTACTGGGCAGCCGTATCACGTTGAAACAGCAAACTTACTACAGCAAAAGTCATTACAGTGACAATTTCAACAAAATGCAAAACTGTCACTGTAAGGTTCACGCTGGTGAAATTTCATTGTTTCCCTGTGATACTCCCCCTCTTCTGAGTCAAGTGTGACTCAGAGTTTGATCTCTAGAGTGTGGGAGTGCGAAGCCCCCTGCAAAAAAAAAAACAGTGTCTGACAGGTAAAATTTCACCAGTCAACACTGTGACTTTTACCATGCTGCATTTCGACAACTTCATTGTCGGTGTTGCTTGGCGGAACCCCGGGCAGCCAAATGCTAATTTTAGTGCAGGATTGGATTGGTGCAGCACAAATGGATATGACTGAATATGAGGACCAATGTGCATGTCTGTGTATGTTTTTCAAAGTAATTAATAATTAGTTATCTTTAATTAAAAATCATAAAACATTTTCACAGGAATCCTTCACAAATTTTCTAAAAATCTACATGCTGCATAAATATTTTTAACATCTATATTATGGTTTTCAAACTCATCATTCTCTGACAGTTTTCAAAATCTGAATGCTGCACAGTTTTGTTTTTTAAATATACTGTACATGCTGCACAATAGTTTTCAAAGTATATGTACACCATATCTTTTGTCATATAATATTCACATAGCACTTCTTCATAAAAGTTTTTTTTAATTTAATGTACTTTATTATTTTTGCATTTAACAGACATAATGAGATACAGCCATCCACAGTACTATATAAGGTACAATAATATTGACTGGACCAATTGTGATTGGGACCACTAAAATACACTCAAAGTTATACAACTTGGTAAAAAATATAACATACACACACACACATATAATACAGCTCAATTCCCCCCTTCCACCTATCCTCCCCCCCCCCCAGAGACCTTGGTTCAGAGTTAATATAAGTGCCATAGAAAAAACGCATGTGCAATTCTTTTGTATTGTGCCCTTGTACCCTACTAAACATTCCTAGTAACATGCATAGTCGAAGGAAGGGAGACAGGTACACAACCACAGATCAACTAAGGGCATATTAGGGGGTAGTGTGAGCAAGCAGCATGGCTTCCAGTTTACTCCACCTTTTGGTATAAGATGCTACTCGATTTCGTGTACTAGCAATTGTTTTTTCTATTCGTAGGTTAAATAGAATTTTGTTTAACCTTTCAGGATAGGTAATATCCTCCTGATCAATCCTTCATAAAAGTTTTGAAAATCTGCATACTGTGCAACAGTTTTCAAAACTTACGTGCTATGAGCAGTGTTGGGTAAGTTACTTTTTCTATTACTTTCTATTACATTTGGAAACTTGTTCCAGGAAGCTCTGTGCAGTCACTAGCAAGGATGTAGAAGTACTAGAAAAAGTAATACACCTTACAGTTACAATTATTTATTTTTCTACAAAAACAATACAAATGTAATAAATAACAGATTATATTTATTTGAGAGTAATAGGTTAGTTACTAGTTACTATCAAATAAATGTAATCAGTTACAGTTATGTAGTACTTTTGTATAAAAAGACATACGTTTTTGTAACTGTAAGGTGTTACATTTATTTCAGTACTTCTCCATCCTTGCTAGTGACTGCACAGAGCTTCCTGGAACAAGTTTTCAAAAGTAATAGAAACAGTAACTTACCCAACACTGGCTATAAAACAGCTTTCAAAATGTATATGTAACCATTCTGGTTCTCCCTTTGGTCCCCTCACTTCTCTTTCTAGATGGCATGCAGTCCAAGAATCTCTTTCAATGGTGGTGGCAGTCCCTCTTCTTTCATTTGGAATCTGATACCATATGATGACCTTCTCATGGCATCATACAGGGATTAGGGATGTGCGTAGTTCCAGGGGTGCCCACTATGTCTAGGGTAGGTGGTATCTGCTTACCAGAGGCATCCCATGTTTCAAACAAATACATTAAGTCTCTAGTTATTTACAGTTTCTTTCCTTTCTATTCACTCCTTGATGAGCTCTGTTCAGTCCCCCTTCTGTCATGTCAGAAATAAATCACTCTGCTACATAGAAACATAGAATATGATGGCAGATAAGGACTACTTGGCCCACCTAATATTCCCAATTTCCCTACCTACTGTGCTACTGCAGACCCTACTTGATCTCTGGCCTTACCCCTCCCCCCTTTCCCTATTGTTGTGGTCCCCTTGTGTCTATCCCATGCACACTTGAATCCTGTTACTATTTTTGCACCCACTACCTCCACAGGGAGGCTGGTCCAGATGCCCACCACCCTTTCAGTGAAGTAGTAATTCCTCACATCCCCTCTGAGCCTCCCCACCTCTAGCTTCACATCATGCTCCTTTGTCCTTAAATATATCTTTATATGGAAGATGCTTCCCTCCTGTACCTTATTAATACCTTTGAGGTATTTGAATGTTTCTATTATGTCCCCTTCATTCCCTCCTTTCCTCTAGAGAGTACATATTTAATTCCCTGAGTCCTTCCTCAGAGGGCATCTGATGGAGGCCATGTACCCTTTTGGTTGCCCTCTTCTGTACGGTCTCCACACTATCTATGTCTTTCCTGAGATGGGGCCTTCAGTACTAAACACAGTATTCTTGGTAGAGTCTCACCATCGATCTATACAGGGGTAAACACTACCTCCCTCTTTCTGCTGGTGATATCCATCCCTATGCACATGATGGGCCATTTTCATGTTTACTAATATGATTACAGTTGCACAGTTGGGAACAGGGCCCCAAAAATTGTTAGAGTTGTCAACACCGTCTGCAATGTCTTTATTATGTCTTTATAAGTGACATTGGAGAGGGACTGGAAGGGAAAGTATGTCTCTTTGCAGATGACACAAAGATCTGCAACAGGGTTGATATGCAAGGTGTGGTGGAAAGGATGAAAAGGGACTTGGCAAAGTAGGAGGAATGGTCAAATGTATGGCAGCTTAGATTCAATGCAAAGAAGTGCAAAGTAATGCACCTGGGAAACAAAAACCCAGGGGAAGAGTACACAATGGGGGTGAGATACTGACAACAACATAAATGGAAAGGGACCTGGGGGTAGTCATATCAGATGACCTAAAGGTGGGCCAGCAATGACATGAGAATGCAATAAAGAGGGCTGGGGTGATATTGGGATGTATAGGGAGAGGCACCACCAGTAGAAAACAAGAATTTGTTGGCCCTCTGTACAGACTGTAAGACCACATCTGGAGTACTGTGTACAGTTCTGGAGACCCCATCTCTGCAAAGACATAGACAGGGTGGAAGCTGTCCAGAGGAGGGCAACCAAAATGGTGCAGGGTCTGCACCAGAAGACATATGAAGAAAGACTAAAGGAGCTTAAGATGTATAGCCTCAAGGACAGGAGGGAGAGGGGGACATGATAGAAAAGTTCAAATACCTCAAGACAATCAACCAAGTCCAAGAGGGTAGCATGTTTCAGAAAAAGAGATGTGCAAGAACAAGGGGGCACCATTTGAAGATAGAGGGGGGACAGCTCAGAGGTAATGTGAGGAAGTATTTCTTCATAGAAAGGGTTGTAGATGCATGGAACAGCCTTCCTGAGGAGGTCATAGAGTCAAAAACAGTGGGGGAATTCAAGAATGCATGAGACAGACATAAGGCAATTCTAGTGGGGGGTAGGAGGAAGTAGGCTGTTAGTTAACTAGAATCTGCAGTGCATCCATTAGGTAGGGAAATGGGCAGACTAGGTGGGCCAAGCAGTCCTTATCTGCCATCAAATTCTGTGTTTCTATGTTTTTAACACTGCCAAACAGGCTCAGTTCTGACCCTGGACATAAGTTGAAACCTAAGGGTCCCTTTAAAAAGTTTGTACATTTACACATCTCTTACAGGAGCCAAACAACTGTTCTTGTTCCTTGCAATTTATCAGTGAGTGAGGTTTTACCTCAGGACACAGCCTTTTTATACACTGCCTTCTGAATTTGCCAGAACTCCCACCTTGCTATACACTTTGGCTTCATTTTTTTTTCATTTACTACAATTACACTGCAGCATCAGTTTAGATACTAGGGACATTACCTCTGACCTTCCTTGGCTAATGTCCACCCTGGGTCTGGGCACCTCATATGAACCAAGTTGTTACTCTCACCAGACAGTATGCTGGGTACAAGTGCAAAAGCCTCTACCTCTCGGCCTGCCCTCGGGCAGTAGCTGGCTATTCCCCAGGCCCTCTGCCAGAAGTAACATCTCCAATATCCATACCAGTTTGGGATTCCCCAAACAAATAGTAGTCCTATCTCCTACTTGTTTCAGAAACTCAGATCTTGGCAACAGACATCTCATCAGCAGCAACACAGCTAGCAGCATCTCTGGGTTACAGACATTATCAAAATTTCACCCCAAAGTGAAAACACCCATTTTGGTGAAATCTCCTGTGCATTGTAAAGCCACACAAGGTCTTCCATTGAATGTGGCTCCTCAGGATCATCACTCACTTCTGAGCTCCCACCAGATTTAATGGTGATGTACACTAAATGGTCTTCAGACTCCAAGTTCCCAAAGTTCCCAAAGGGGGTACTGCTGCCCGCTGGCTGACGAGGGATCGGGTGGTAGGGGCTCAGTGGGTGGGTGTCCATTAGATCACCAGGAATTTCGGACTTGGGGGGATGAGGAATGCCGCCCACGATCGGCCTCTGTGCGGTCCACTGGGCCACCAGGGATATTGGACTTCGGGGGGGGGATAGGGTTATGCCGGCGAACAGGCTACTCGCAGTCCACTGGACCACCAGGGATAGGAGACGTTCTTTGTCCCTTATGGGACATCCCACAATCGTGCTGCAGGGGGCGTCGGTCCCCGATGGCTGCCTGGCAGGGTGCCAGGTGCAAGTCGTCAGGGATCGGTGCACCTGCATGCTAATGGCATGCAAATGGGGCCGTAATCAGATGCAAATGTCCCCCCGTGTACCTTGCATAAATTATGGCCCCATTTGCACGTCACCCTTTGAATATCGCAGGTGCTGTGCCTGGCGCAATGGCACTTGAGCCACCGCATTTCAATGCTCCACTCTGACCACTTGCGCCGGTGCGGTTCCACTGTGCCATGCACAGTGGGGGTGGCCGAGTGCGATATTCAAAGCAGTTGTGCCATAGCGCAACTCCGTTGAATATTGCCCTGGCCACACCCCTGTGCAACAAATTTGAGCAGTGCACAGGCTTGCACCACAGCCTGGTGCAGTTTGAATATCTGTGCCCATATTCTTATCTTATACTGTAAAATCACAAAACATGCTAAGAATAAGTAAGCTGTCAAACTCAAGTTAGTTCTAAGTATAGACTTTTGGTCTTAAGCACTTCATCTGATTCTGCTACCTGGGCAGGTTTTGCCATCCAAATATATATACAGGTTTTTAAAAAAATTGTATTCAAATAATAGATATGTAGTTTTTTTATTTATTTACATTTACATGTTATATTGTTTTTAACCACTGTGTGGCACAATTTACTAGCACTTTGTTTTTGTTTAATTAATAATTAGTTGCACTTTGTAATTGATGCTGTTTAATGATGTCGTCATCTGTATGGTATATAAGGCAGTGGCCTTAGTGTTACATCAGACCCTTTGATAAAGGAAATGAGTTTCAAAGCGCGTCAGGGCCTGGCACATGGCACCTACAATAAAATGAAGCATTTCTAGATATACATTTGATGAGCAGTCCTTTAATTTCTTTTTTCTGATTGAGGGATTTTTTTGCACTTTTGCTTGCTTGCCTTTATCCCTGCACCTTTGCTCCATGTGCAACCTCTTTTTTTGTTTCTCCTACAGGTTGAATTGTGTTTAAATATTATATTTTCCAAAGTCTTCACAATGGCATCTGCTTTTTAATGGTACAGGAAAGAGGATGATCAGAATGTTACATGATCCCAAAAGATCTGGTAACATTATAAACTGCATAAGCAGCAGATCATTAGCTAATATCAAAAGATATGTTGACACATTTGTATAAAGGGTCAGGTCTGGTTACTTACATTTGTGACTACAAACAGGTACTCACACTAACAAATAAGGCACTAATAGTAGTACTTACAATGAAATATTTTCCATGCATCTTATAAGTTATATAAAACCCCTAATTTTGTTAATCTTGACAGTACATCAAATTTATCAGCTTTAAAAAGAGAGAGAATTATTTGCTCAGGAGTAAGATATGATGAGACTTCTAATATTGGTCCCTCCCGACCATCTTTTCTTGTTAGTCTCAAATAAAGGACAAAAAAGTATACCATGTTTTTTTTTTTTTTAAAGTTGGTTACCAGTAGAGATATACTGAGCCAAGGCTCATTTTGAAGAGTGAACTGGAGGAAGCAGAAGAAGATAGCACTGATAGAAATACAAGCCAAAGTTAAAATAATAATTACGAAAGAACAGTGACATAAAGTGCCTAAATCACATGCAATACAGAAAGTAACATCAGTTTAAATCATCAAGTTCGGGGGTTGGCTTGTACTCCAGCTAGAATGGCCCCTTGATTTTTCTGCTACAGCCCAGCACTCTCTTGAACATAAGTTTTCACACATACTTTCTGGTATTCTTTGGGCAAGAACCACTTCCCACAGTTTACTTATGCCTTAAGAGCACAGGGGTTCCTGTGGTGCCCTAATTTCTGGCCACAGGGTTTCATTTTTTCCCTTTCTCTCTCATCAGCAGCTCTGTACACTGCAGCCTTCACACTCCTCATTTTCCATCAATTCGGCTGCTGCTACACTGCTTCCTGATGGCTGGAACTGAGAGAAAGGGATACTCACCCCTGAACTGACCTTTCCTGGGCAGCATAACGCAACTGTTCAAATTGCTTGTGGTGGATAAGGCTAAGCATAAAGCTACTATGGCATCCACAGCTGCAGAGATGTGATCCCTCATGAACCCTTAAATATGGCTGAGTTACCTAGTGAGTACCTAGAGGATACCCAGCAGTGCATCCTGAGATGTCTGGAGGAACATGAATAGTGCCTGGACCAGCTCTGTGACTGGGTTGAGGACCAGGAGACTAGAGGGCACTGCAACAATATTTGAATTCTCAGGGTCCCAGAGTGAGCTGAATGGGCCAACATGGAGAGATTCCTAAGTGATATGTCACCAAAACTGGTAGCCCTGTGATGGAAGGGTTGATTGAAGCAGAGAGCCCACCACACCAGAGGCTCCCTGGCTCCGGAGGGTAGCAGTTCCCAGTCAGTTTCACCTATTTACTTAGATAGTCTGTGAAGGAAAGGTTACTGAGGGCCATCTGAGAAAAGGATAATCTGTATTGGAATGGGGCATGTATTTCCCTTTACCAGGACTATTCAAATGAAGCGATGCAATGGTGGAAAGCTTACAACCTCTTCAAGCAAATGCTTTATGCAGCAGGAGTGCAATACAGATTCAAGGGGTTGACTAACTTTTATATTCGGTGAAATGACCAAGAATTCAAAGCTCTGTCCCCTCAAGAAATAATAGGATGGATCCGGAACAATTGGCCAGACATATGACTTGGCATTACATCTCCCAGAAGGCTGTGGGAAGATCATAATGGAGTAGATGTGGGCAACAGGATTGGTTATGGGAAGGAAAGGCATTCTAATTCAGTCCCCACCATGCTGCATAAGATGGCTGGGTCCACTCCTCCCAACATCTGTTCTTCCCCCAGCAGAGACCAGAGCAGCAGTCTAAGCTAAGAGACCAAGGTGAACAGCAATTTTTTTTTATTTTTTATGTATTTTATTCAAACATTTGATAATTGAGAAAGGCACAATGAACTAAGGTTCATTTCCAGGTGCGATCCAGTGAAGGGGAAAAGGGATATAATGCAGAAAATACATAATAGATACATGAGATATATATGTTGCATAAGTTATACAGCGAAGTATTGTATATTCAGATGGACTATATACAAATAGTATCATACAGTTCTGAGGATTAGATTACTGTACACAAAAACATTTGGCATGAGGCTGGGCCTGTGAGTGGCTAGAAGCAGGTACAAGTGGGGAGTGGAAGTTGTAGGATTTGATATTTGAAGCAGTTGAGCGAGGGTGAATTTTTTAGGAGAGGTGGAAGTTGGTTCCATAAGAAGGGAGTCTGTAGATGAAGGCGGATTCACCAGTGGATGAGGAAGGTTTGTGGAGTGACAAAGAATGGGAGTCCCTTGAGTGCAGTGAATATGGAGAAATGGCAGCGGATGTTAGCTTCGCTGCCAGGTAAGAGAGGAGCAGGTCAAACCAGAATTTGGATATGAAGGAGATGGAGTAACTGAAGCAATGATGGGATAGAAATGGTATCCCGAGGGAAGAAAGGAGAGTGCAGTGGTGAGTTCTGAGACGGGGAATTGTGGCAAAGTGGCAGAAAGTTTAGAGGAAGGAGTTGAGCCTAGATAATGAGGAGGAGGGGGCAGTGCCATACACTATGTCAGCGTAGTTGAAGATGGGAGAGATAATTTTTTTTAATTTTTTTCCAATTGTTTAACACACACTAAGCTGAAAGCTTGTTTACAGGTGCGACCTGGGAGCACAGGGAAGTTAAGTGACTTGCTCAGGGTCACACAGTATGCAAGTGGGGGCTAATAATATGTGTCTAACAGGTAGTTGAAGGCATCACGACTTCTGTATAGTAGGCCTAGCTTAGGGAAGAGCTTCGATGTGATGGCATCGATGTGATTCGAGAAGTTTTACTGGGGGTCAGGCCATACTCCTAGATATTTGCATGTAGAGACATCGTTTAGTGAGGTCCCAGATAGGGAGGCGATAGCAGGTGGGCAAGATATTCTCATGAGTTTTTGAGCAGCAGACCCAAAAGTCATGAAAACAGTTTTGGATGAATTTATTTTGAGATGCTTTTGTGAAACCAAGACTGCATGTTGTGATAACTGTGTTCCAGTCGTGACTGAACGTTGCTTAGAACTGGGCCAGATGTGAAAAGGATGGCGTCATTCGTGTACATGTGGATGAGGAAACTTGAACAGACAGATGGGAGGCTGTTAATAAATAGAGAGAATAGAATGGGGCCTAGAATCGAGCCCTGAGGTACACTGGCTAGTATGGAGACAGTGGGGGAAGTGGAGTCTGCAATCCTGACTGACTGGAGCCTATTTTCAAGGTATGA
Source organism: Neoceratodus forsteri (assembly GCA_016271365.2). Taxonomy (NCBI): domain Eukaryota; kingdom Metazoa; phylum Chordata; order Ceratodontiformes; family Ceratodontidae; genus Neoceratodus; species Neoceratodus forsteri. The sequence goes on from CM028131.1 coordinate 829,452,434, forward strand.
TCTAAACCATTGAATTGCAGGAGGGGCGAGTCCAGCTACCTTTAGTTTGTTAAGGAACAGGGGGTTGGAAATAGAATCAAAGGCCTTTACCAAATCAATGAAGATTGCAATGCCAGGCAACTTCCCATCGCCAGCAGGTGTTCAGGGAAGCATACTCCTGGGGAGCAGCTTTCAGCTGCAAACCTCACTCCCGTCAGGCAAAAATAGCTTGAGACTCTTCATCAAATGGTTACTCTGCACCTCAAGAAGAAAAGCACTCCTCCCGGGCCCCACTCAATCAGGTTTCAGGCATTCCTTCCTCATGGGCTGGTATGATGGACACCGCCAACGAAATGGACACTAGTCAGTCTGTTGAACTGAAGTTACTTCCTGGGACTAGATCCTTCACTGAAGTTACTGCTGCTGTTCAGCCTTGATGCTCTAGCCTACAAGGTTTTATTTTCTATACCAGCCACTGGTGATCAGAAAGTGTTGCTTAAGGAATGTTGGCTTTAATGGACTTTGTTGGGTAATGTATTTATGCAGGCTTGCTCTATACACTTTCCATTAGTGTTTTCAATCTGTACATTTGTTGTTCAGTTGTTATCAGAGGAGGGGGAGATGTGCCATTTGTTTTCTTTGCTCCCCTCCCCGCTGGTCCATGTTTTCCCCTTCCTCATTTGCCCATCCAGCCATCCTCCTATTGTACATCATCACCTCCATGGTCACTCCCCCCCACCTTTCTTTTCAGTAGTTCTGGGGATACAGATAATATTTCTCCTTCTCATTGACAGGTGGATCAGCTTCCTTGTTCGCATTGGGCTAGGGAAGTCTGGTTGCCATAGTATGGCCAGGATTGTGTTTTAAACTCCATCCTGCTAATATACTGGGGCAGATTTCTTCCAGGCCACCGTTGCTCCCTGCCCTCACTCCCCAGTCCCCCCCTCACTCTGATGTTGCAGGGGGCACCCCTCTAGCCCCACCCCATGAGTCATGCATTTTGTGGTCCATTCCTTGCTGTCACTGTCAGTCATCCCACCTGGACCCCCTCAAAGCTACCAGATTACAGCCTTATTTTATAGGCAATATTTGGCAGTGGGTGGATGTTTGGGCCTCTGGGATAGTGTAAGAATTGACGGGAGGGCTGGGATAAGTCTTCAGTATACATCTTCTTGTTCTACGCACCTCACTGCATACCATTGTGGTAGAGCTTGGTGGATTTTGCTTTCCACCTATCTGCGACACTTTAGGTACAATGGCGTTTGGCAAATTTTAAGATTTCTTTACTATACTGTTTGCATTCAGCAATTTTTCTCTGTTTCGCTTCTTTCCTGTTGCATTTACTGTGTTCTTGTTTTTTCTTTGTATATAAACAGTTTATTAGGTTTTCAAGAAGTTTAAAGTTTGATCTTGGAGGTAGAAGACTTGGTTTGCTGGCCAAGGCACCTAGCTTCACCTGAGCTCTTTCCTTCTAAGACAGCTTGAAAGGCAGAGTAGAGAAACTTACCAGAGCAAGGGAAAAGGATTAAGACTTAGTTTGGCAAAGCAGATTTACTGTGTGGTGGTGTTTTTATTTTTTACTCACAGGGATTGCTACTGTTTGTTGCTAACATTTCATTGCTTTATTTTTTCTCTGATTCAAATTGTTGTTGCTGGTATACCTTCTTCTGCATTATTACAAGGTGTGCCTACAGGTGTGTGCTAACAGATTACTCCTGTAATCTTCTGATTCAAATTGTCTTTGCAAGGTATATCTTCTGTTACTGCTTTATTTTCTCTGGAGCAAAGTGTTTCTTACAGGGTATATCTTCTCTGAAATTATTACAGGTGGTGCTTTACAGGTTTTACAGTTTTATCTAACATTAGGATAAGCTTTCAGGGTTACTGCATTTGTTGTTGACTGATTGTTTATGCTCTTACATCCTTGTTCTTTCGTCCGTGGTTCTTCTTTTTAGGCAGGGGAAGGGCCCAGCCACACACCCCCATCCCCAACCACCCCACGCTACACTCCTTTTATAGGGTACCACAGTTGTGACATTTCCTGTAGCAGAGCAGGAAGGGCGGATCAGTGGGGCCTCCACAAAGTGAGCTCATTTATAGGGCACTAGTAATTTAACTTGTTATAACAAGTTAAACAAAGCACAATTAAACCATTACTTGCATTTTTTCCTTTTTTTCTCCTTCTAATTACTCTGACTAGGTTACAAACCCAGCAACTTATTTGGAATGGATTTCATTAACTGCAGGTACTGTGGAACAATTTTCAGAAGGACAGTCTTACAGGATTTAGGACACTGTCCTACATGCTGGTCCTTTGGAGATCTTAGGGCTCAGCTCCGGACAGCATGGGCAGAGATTGCATGCCTCAAATTTCACATTGAAGAGGAAATACATTATAAGAACCACCCGCCATTTCCCCAGCATCCAACAGAAAAACCTCGACCGCAGAGGGTAGTTGGTCCAGGAGGTTGGCAGGTGGTTAGGAGGAGCAAATCAGGTGCCCCATCACTCTCTGCTCTCCAACACATTACCTCAAAAACCTTATAAACACTACAAACAGGCATCTGCCTCTATCTCTGAAATCAATTAAAGAGGCAGAAGACACTGCAGAGCAGGACACCGGCACAGGAGCTAGCACAACAAAACTCACCCAAATCAGGAACCAAAACAAAACAAGCACAAAGGAAATCCAAAAAACCTCTGATCATAGGAGTCTCCATGATTTGGGGAGTTGATACCCATCTCCAGCCAGGGGTGATGGTCAGATGTCTCCAAGGTACATCAGCATGGAGAGACACTGACCGCATTGCTAAAATTGTTCACAAAGCAGGAGAAAACATTGATGTCCTAGTACACATAGGGACTAATGATTTTGCCAGCTGGTTAGTTGTGGAGACCAAGGAACACCTGACTAGGCTGGGTGACAAACTATCATCTATTTCGTCCGACATCATAATGTCAGAGGCTAAACTGGACATAGTAGCAATTAGTGAGACGTGGTTTACCAGTAACCACACTTGGGAGACTTCAGTACCTGGCTATGTATTGTTCAGAAGAGACCGAGGTGCAAAAAGGGGGGGAGGAGTGGCCCTGTATGTTAATGAAAATATCAAAGCTACAGAAATTCAGAATACACATAAGGAGCCAGAAGAACTGTGGGTCACCCTGGAAACAGGAAATAGGACAGCCATAAGAACTGGGGTTGTCTACAGGCCCCCAGACCAGAGGGAGGACATAGACACATTACTGTTAGAAGATATACAAAACATGACAGCTAAAGGGGAGGTTCTGATAATGGGAGACTTCAACATGCCGGATACAGATTGGTCAATACCAGCAGGAACATCTGCCAGAACTAGACTCATGGTGGATTCCCTGCAGGGGGGGCCTCAAACAACTGGTACAGCAACCCACAAGAGACAGGGCTATCCTAGATCTAGTACTGACTAACAAAGAAGGGATCACAGATCTCCAGGTAGAAGGTCACCTGGGGGCCAGTGACCATCACATGGTATGGTTCAATTTGGCTACTACATCTAAATCATCCCATTCCAAGGCAAAATATGGGACTTCACAGGAGTTGACTTTGATAAGATGGCCAACAGAGTTAAGCTAGCCCTGGCAAAAAGAAACACAGGTGAGGGGGTACAGGCAAAGTGGGCAAGCATTAAGGATGCAATACTTGAAGCAACATCCCATTGTGTTAGACAGAAAAGGAAGTGCAAATGAAGAAGGAAACCACTTTGGTTCTCAAATACAGTAGCAGAAAAGGTCAGAGCCAAAAGGCTGGCCTTCAGGAAATATAAGGGAACACAGCGGGATGAAGATAGGGAGGCATACCAAACTGCCCTAAGGGAAGCAGGTAAGGCAGTAAGGCAGGCAAAGTCCCAAACTGAGGAAACACTAGCACGAACAGTAAAAGAAGGTGACAAGACTTTCTATAGATACATTAGTGAAAGGAGAAAGCCCAGAGGGGTATTGCTAAGCTAATGGAGAAAAGGGAGCATGTGAGGGAGGAGGACCCTGTAAAGGCATCTATCCTAAATAGATACTTTTGCTCAGTATTTACTGAAGAGAAGGTAGGGCAGGGCCCACAGCTCAGCATCATGGACACAGGGGAGGGAGTGAGCACTACTCCTTCACAAAAGAAAGGGTCCTACAAGACTTGCTAAGCTCAGGGTGGATAAGGCAATGGGACCTGATGGCATACATCCCAGAGTACTTAAGGAGCTAAAGGAGGAACTAGCAGAGCCATTAGCAGAATTGTTTAGTGAGTCTCTGAGCACAGGAGAGGTCCCAGAAGACTGGAGAAGGGCTCATGTGATCCCGCTCCACAAGAGTGGTAGCAGGGAGGAGGCGGGAACTACAGACGGTCAGTCTTACCTCAGTAGTGGGCAAGATTATGGAGGCACTCTAAGGAAAGGATAGTGCAACACCTGGAATCCATAGGGGCACAGGATCCAAGACAGCATGGGTTTACAAAGGAAGGTCCTGTCAAACTAATCTCATAGTTTCTTTGACTGGGTAACCAGAGTGGTGGACCAAGGAAGCAGTTGATGTCACCTACCTTGACTTCAGCAAAGCTTTTGACACTGTTCCACATAGAAGATTGATAAATAAGCTGGGTAGGCTCGGTGGGTCAGAAGTTGGTCAACTGGGTGGCAAACTGGTTGAGGGCAGAAAACAGAGAGTGGTGGTAAATGGTATACAGTCAGAAGAGATGCAAGTCACAAGTGGGGTACCTCAGGGATCAGTCCTGGGCCAGTCCTCTTCAACATCTTCATTAGTGACCTTGCAGATGGACTAGAGGATAAGGCTTGTCTGTTTGCATATGACACCAAGATCTGCAACAGAGTAGATAGAGCCAGATGGGGTGGGCAGAATGAGAAAGAGATCTGGATAAACTAGCAGAATGGTCAGAAGAGTGGCAACTGGGATTTAATGCAAAGAAGTGTCAAAATCATGCACATGGGAAGAGAAACCCTGAAGCCACCTATAGGCTGGGGAGTTGCTAGCAGTCACAAAGGAAGAAAGAGACTTGGGCATCATCATCACTGATGACTTAAAATCATCCAAGCAGACCTCTAAAGCAGTAGGTAAGGCTAGGGAGGTGTTAGGGTGTATTAGTAGGGGTATCACAAGTCGTAAGAGGGAGGTAATAATCCCTCTGTACAAGACACTGGTTAGGCCCCATCTGAGTACTCGTGCAGTATTGGAGGCCACACCTTCACAAGGACATTAACCAAATTGGGGCAGTCCAGAGAAGGGTAACAAAATGGTGCAGGGACTGCATCAGAAGACATATGAGGACAGATTAACGGAGCTCAATATGTATACCCTTGAGCAAAGGAGGGAGAGGTGATATGATCAGGCATTCAAACACCTTAAGGGATAAACAAGGTGAAAGAGTCTAACATGTTTAAATATAAGAAAATAGCAGGACAAGAGGACACAGCATGAGAGATTAGGGGAGGCCGATTAAGGGGGAATGTGAGGAAATTCTTTTCACAGAAAGGGTGGTGGATGCATGGAATGGCTTACCACAAGAAGTGTTGGCTATGAATACAGTGCAGGGCTTCAAACAGGCATGGGATAGGCATAAGGGAGCAATACAAATGACTATGAATATATAGGCCACTGACAGAGCAAAGGCCGATGGCACATTTATAAGGTAGAAAAAGAAATGGGCAGACTGGATGGGCCTTGTGGTCCTTATCTGCCGTCAACTTCTATGTTTCTATGTCTATGTAAAGTTATAAAATGAATAACAACCAATATCTAGAAAATGTAACAGACTTTAGTCAAAAGTATCATACAATAAATGCATTCACCCATCAGGCATTATACATACATTTGTTTACCAAAAATAACAGTGAAGAAAATGACATTTACTGTGTTGTGATTAGTTTGACCGTTATAGCATTGTAGGCCAGTCCCTTTAGGGAGGCCTTAAGGTAGGCTTTCTAGGTTTCTTTACAATTGTTTTCAAATTTACTCAACAGCAGAGCACTGTGATTTTCAGAGTAAACTAATGGTATCTTTCTCATGGGGCTTCTTGGTGTATATAGCAGATTATACAATGGGGTATGAAAATGGGGTATGAAAATCCTGTAACCTCATTGGTCAAAACACATCACATGACCATGGTATATCCTGTAATAACCCACAGCTGAGAAATGGCATTTATAAAAAACATACTTAAACACATTTAAAATTTATTTTACACATGGGTCCATTGCATAATAGCAATAAGGCACTCCAGGGTGTGGGTTATTGGGGTATTTACCCACTTATTCTGTGCCTCGTGACACGCCACACAAGGCATGGGTAAATCCTCCAATAACCCACACCCTGTCATGCCTTATTGCTTTAAGTAACCCCCTCCCCTTTTTAGGAGGAAGAGTCTCCATAAAAAATCCTGTTCTCCCCAGTACCTCCCCCTTTTTGATACCACTACAGTTAGGATTTCTTATATCCCCCCTCCTCAGTCCCTTTACATTGCTGTGTTTCTCCATGGAATATGCTCAGAATTATGACTACTTCCTCTTCAGTACCAGGGTCTGAAGTGAGGTATATCTTCTGAAACATGAAAGGACTTAATCACCTGGTGAAGTGGGCAAAGATGTTGCACTATCATAAATCATTAAGAGCAGACATTGTATTGCTACAGGAGCTGCATCTCACCAATAAGACCATACACTGGCTGCAGAAAGCCTGGGTGAGGCAAATATTTCACAGTTCTGCATCATCTAGGTCCAGGGGATGGCTCTGCTTGAGTGTAAATCTCTTAACGAACAATGCAGCAATCCAGAACTGAAGTACAAGGGAGATGGTTAGGGGTACTGATGTCCTTCACAGGTGGTAGGGTCATTTTTATCAATGTCTATGGCCCAAACAGTGACGAGATAGAATTCTTCCCGCAAGCCAGTCAAGCTAATGCAGAAGTTCGAGGTGAGGACCTCACTACCCCTTTGCTGCTGAGAGGGGATTTTTTTAACTTGGTATCTGACTTATTCTTTCATAAATACAAAGTTACAGCAGACACTCGCTCATGGGTGCGGGAGGCAATTTTGGCTCATATGGCAGAGTGGTGGATTACTGATATATGGAGGCAGCATAACCCTGCTGGGAAAGATTATACTTTTTACTCCCCCATACACCATATACACAGCCAAATTGACCTGTGACTGTTGGATGGTGGGGCAGCCCCAGAAGTTTCCAGCCCCAGTATAAGTAGTATCATAATTTCGGATTATGCCCCAGTTAGGCTCACCTTTTACCCCCTGGTATACAAGGCAGCTCTCCTAGATGCCAGTGCAATCCCTCCTGCTAAGAAATCCCCAGATCAAAGAATGGCTTACTCTAGAAACAGAAATCTACTTCAAGTCTAATGGAAATGGGGAAGTAGGACCACAGACAGCACTGGAGGCCTTTAAACCTTCCTAAGGGGGTGGATTATTTCTTACTCCACTCTCAGAAGGAGGCCAGAGAAAAGGAATTAGATGACCTGAAGCAGGAGTTGCTGCAAAATGCAGTACAATTAGAACAGGCCCCCAACCCATCCCATGATTTAATAGCAGCTATAGTCAGCCTAAAATATAAAATCCATATAATTTCACACTGGAAAGATGAGTGGAAGATACTCTGTACTAAATCTAATATTTGGGAGTCAGGAGAGAAGAGTGGTAAGTTGCTGGTGTACTAATTATAGAAACAGAAATCTGAATCACAGATATAGGCCTTGAGTAATAGCGAGGGGGCACTGGTCATGGACTTGAAGGGCATCAATAAGGTGATGAGGCAACATTATGAAAGGCTGTATGCCTCACAATTCAGTTATGCAGCTGATCCTCCTAAGAGACAAAGAACCTCTGTGCGTAAACACTGAGGCAAGGGTTACCCCAAAGGGCATTTGGCTGGGAAGCCAAGTTTCAAGAAAATACAAAATCACACATGCCCCCACAATGCAAAGCATCATGGGCTGCATATGCAAATCACCACAGAATGTTATGCTAGTCCAACTTTAAGCAGAATTGCATGGTGCCGAAAGGCCTCTCACACAGTTTGCAAAGGGTGCTAACAGAAGACACAGACACGTGTTTCTTCCTACCAGGACTCATCAGTATGCCTCGTCTGTTTGACACCCCAGTGGAATGGACCAGCTACCCCTGATCCTCCTAAGGTCCAGTCCTTCCTGGAGAATACCCCTCTACCCCAGCTCTCCTCTGAGTGCTGGGAGAGTCTCAAAAGACCCCTAATGGAAAAGGAACTCAGGGAGGAACTCATACAGCTCTCCAAAGGGACAGTCCCAGGTGGGGATGGTTTTACAGTTGACCTGTATCAAATCATGTCTCATGTTATCGTACCCCACTTGCTAGCCACTGTTCAGGACTTCAGGATTAAAGGTCCCCTTCCCACTACCATGAAGGAAGTGATGATCATTCTCCTCCCTAAAAAGTCCTCCAATTCCTTCAATTGCGTCAATTTCTGCCCCTTCGCCTTGATCCCCACTGATACTAAAATCTTGGCTAAAGCACTTGCTGACAGACTCAAAAGAGTCCTTCCAAGCCTTATACATCCTTTCACAAGCCAGTTTTTGGAAAGGAAAATGGGAGCAGACAACATCCATACTGTTCTTAACCTTAAATGATTCGCAGTGCAGACCAGCACCCCTACAGTGGTCTTCGCTGTGGACTTCTGCAAAGCCTTCAGTTCTGTTGAAAGGAGTTACCTGCCCTTGGGTATAGAGGCCTATGACTTTGGTCTCCATTTCTGGAGTTAGATTGCAACTTTATATAATAACCCCTCTGCAACCATCCTTACAAATCATAACCACTCTACACTGTTCACTCTTCAAAGGGGCACTTGGCAGATATGCCCACCTCCCTCTTCACTGTTCCTGTTAGCTCTAGGCCCCATCACTAGAAAATACTTGGCCACGGAGGGAATACAAGGGGTGAGGATGAATGGCATGATGTACCAGGTTAATACATATGCTGACAATCTGCTTCTTACCCAACTAACCTGGCTCAGTCAATACCAGAAGTTATGAAGTTGCTAGATAGATTTGAAGGCACCTCAGGCTTGGTAGTCAATTGGAAAAAAAAAAAACTACTGTCTCCTTCCTCAGCTCAGCTTGTGACTTCACACGTATGCCAGACACCCACATGGTGTGGGCATCAAGGGGAATTACATACCATGGGGTGAAGATCACCTCTAGAGCTGGGCGAAAGTTGTGAATTCTCCTGTAGTGAAACTTCCACAAAATTTCACAACTTTCGAGGAATTTTCTAAACATCCACCTTTGGCGAAATCTGAAATCTTCTGAATGTATTTGGAGAATTTTTGCCCTGTTTCGCAACACTTAATCAATGAACTGCAGAATAACACCTACGAACTGTGGAACTAATACATTAATCTGCAATTCATGTAATTATTCCTTAGTTCAGTGAGTGATCAGTTCTGCGTGGTCCCCTGGAAATTGAAAAAAATGTTCCCATATGTCTAGTGGCATCCCCTACCCTCCAATTCCCAGCCTCTACCAAATAAATGTTTTCCTGATGTCTAGTGACACCTCCCACCCTCCTATCATTGTCCCCTATCATTAAATGTTTTCCTGGTGTCTAGTGGCACCCCCCACCCTTCAATCACTGTCCCCTATCATAAAATTTTTCCTTGGTGTCTAGTGGTACCCCTCCACCAACCACTCACTGTCCCACTATCAAATACATGTTTTCCTGGTGTCTAATGGCACCCCCCCACCCTTCAGTCACTGGCCCTCTATCATATAAATGTTTCCCCAGTGACTAGTGTCACCCCCACCCTCTGATTGCCATCCCCGTAAGTAATAATACCCAATAGAGTGGGCTGTATTGTGCTATACCGGACCACACAGGGGCATAATGAGGCCCAATACTACAGGCGGAGGGCCTTATAGCCCCTGGAAGGTCCAGTATAGCACAATGCCATCCATCCTGGAGGGTATTATTGTGCTTAGAAAATAAGCACTGCAAAAAAAATGTTTAATAAAAAAATGTTAATAAAAATTTGTTTAAAGTAAGTTTGTAAAAAAAAATACTTCCTCCCCCTGCATTAGAATGATGTGTTGTTTTTTTTGTTTTTTAACTAGGTATTTGAGCTCTATAGTACGGCAGGCTGCCCATCAGCGACTGGTTTTTTTTTGTTTGTTTGTTGTATTTATTGTTTTTAAACTACAGATATGGGCATAGGTGGTAGCAGTGTGTGTCTATAGTCTGTAAAAGGAGTCCCAAAAATGTATGTGCAGTGAAGGACATTGGTTAAAAGCAATAGGTTTTAAAAATGCTATTAACTTTTAGTTTCTAGCAACTCCTTAAAATGTTAAACAGGCACACTAATAAATGTTGATCTCTTCTTTAATTCAGCTGAAAGTAACATTTCAGCAGCATTACCAATTCATCTTTCCTAGTCCCGTCTCCTGCTCTTACAAGTTTGTCTGACCAACAGTCATCATTTGCTTACCTCGCTACACCTGCGCCTTACACCTGTCTGGGTGGGAAGCTGTTGGGATCTTGAAGTAACTCCTTTGAGTTTAAGACCTTCAGTTATACACCTTCATAGCCCTTAACTCTGTCATTTATCTGGAAGTACATGTATTCTATAAACCTTGCAACAACTAGTGTTCTTTTGAAAATATTGTTTAAATTGCAACTGTTTGTCTCGTTGTTCAATGCTATTGATGATGTTTTATAAAATATTTTGTTTTCGAAGGTTGTGGGGTACAGATCTCTGCCGAGTGGAATGAAGGTCAGAGCCAGACAGCTGCTTCTCCTCAGGATGGCTCTGAGACAGTCTCATCTGGGGGAGGGGGGCAGTTCTGCTGTTCATCAGTGCATTGTCAGATCCAAGGTGGACCAGGCACTGCCAGTGATCAGCTTGCTTTGGGTTAATCTCCAGAGGCACGTTCCATGGTGTTACTTTTGGCAGAAGGAGGCAGATCTGCAGTGTGTTTTTTAATGATTATGTTGAGGAGGGAGGCAGGGAGGGCTACTTGTAAATTTCAGCGGTGGACCCAAATGAGTTGAGAGAGAGCACTACCTGCAGTATTGTGTGTGAGAGGAGCTGTACTTTCTTTATTTTCTGTACCGCAGATGGATGTTCATTTGCGGTATGGAAAATGAAGAAAATACTGCTGCTGTCATGCACTGTAGTGCAACCGGAGATAGCGCTCTGTCGCTGAATGAGAAGCAGATCGGACTGACTCCTTCTTTTTTGTTTTCTTTCTTCATGTTTTTTTATTTGTGCCTGCTTACTATTAATTTGTTGACCTATAAAAAAGTTAGGCTGGGGGGGAAGTGGCTGGCCGCCAGCTCACTCGATAAGCGGGAGAGAAAAATGGTGGAAGATGAAATTTGAAAATTATTTAAAATATTGTGGTTTCTACCCTCCCCTATCAGTTTGCATTCAGTGCCATCTGGAGTTTCAGTCATGGTGCTGCATTTGCAGTTATTGTGACACTGAATGGTTGAATGGATGGCAGCCAAAATGATTTGTGAGATATAGGAAGGGGAAACATGAAACTTTACTATTTAAAAAAAGAAACATTATGGGACAGTGACTGCAGTTGTTTGAAGAGAGTGGCTTTCTTAGAAAGTCGCTTGCTCAGTAATGGAAAAAAAACAATGGCTGTTATTCATTTTTTTTAAATTCTATGCACCCAATCATTTTAGAACATAATCAGGCAACAGAGACTGGGTCTTATAATTTTCTGGTCTCTGTTGCCTGATACTGGACTGGCTGGTTGGTGGCTTAAACCAGTCAGAAGGAAAATTTATCCCTGCCCATTTTCTAACTATCATTAAATGATTCCCTGGTGCTTACTGGCACCCTCTATACTCTCATGAATGTCCCCCTATCATTAAATATTTCTCTAGCATCTAGTGCCCCCCTTCCCCACATAGGTCAACCAGCACAGACCTTCTCTCACCTCAGCCAGCCACTGTATGCAATGACAGGTAATGCACTCAAAGCCATGTTTATGTACAACTGCACCAAACTCCTTTGCCGCAACTGCACCTGATTTTCTATTGAGAGGTGCAGTTGTGACAGTTTCCTCAGTTTTTGTCAGGTTGCTCCAAAGGTTTGGTGCAAGCCCTCTAAAAAGGGTCCCGCAAATGGTACCAAGTTAGACCAGGGAAAAAGCTGGTCTAACTTGTGGCATTTAGCACTCGAGATTAGAAAATCCCAGTTGCCAGCCAGGAGAATAGCAAGCCCCGTGTGCCAAATGATCAGTGCACCAGGGACTTGGGTCATTCTTGAGGCTTTGAAAATCAAGCCCTTTTGTCTTTACAGAAAAATTGAATAAGGAGGTTCACTCGTTAAAGCCTGTAGCTCTGAAATCCTTCAAGCCAAAGTGATGGCAACTAAACATAATGCTTGCCATGAAAAAAAGAGACGGGACAGACGGGATATGATAGAAACATTCAAATTAATCAAGGGTATAAACACTGTTCAGCTAGACAAACTTTTCCATGCAAATGGAGAGGCACGTACAAGAGTTCACAACCTACGTCTGAGAGGTGGAAGGTTTACAGGCAATATCAGGAGGTACTTTTTTACAGAGAGGGTAATAGACACATGGAACAACCTGCACCCAGAGGTGGTGGCAGCAAAGATGGTGACTGCATTTAAACACACATGGACTGGCACTGTACAGTATAAACCAAAACAGCAAAATATAAGGGAGGGGGTTAGGTTCATGGGCAGACTAGATGGGCCACCCGGGTCCCATCTGCTGTCAAATTCTTATGTTCTTAAAGCATAAGCCACAACTCACAGCTCACTCAGAAGAAGCCAAAGTAAGTTTTTAAAGCATGTGATTGAGGTCCCAAGGTGGGACCACATTACAAATGGGAGGTTTCACGTGTAGAATATCTCTCAAAAATGTACCTGAAACCTCCAATTGAGCTACATCAACAAGGGCATGGAAAGCTGATACAGCTGTCATATGCACCTTCAGTAAGGAATGCTGCAGACTGGAGTCTGCCATTGACAGCAAGTATACTAACACTGAATTTACTGGACAGGTGAATGGGTCCATTTGTTTGGAAGAGGCCCACAGAGTGAAATGCTTTCACATTAAAGAGTACGTATGTCTGGTGGAAGCCTCAGTCTCCCCATGCTCAATAGACATTAAACTTCTGCCCAAGTGCACTAGCCCCTCTCTTGTTAGGCGAAGACCATCACCTTGAAAAAGTCTCCTGACCCTGAAGACCCCCAGTCCCCCACAAACTGGTACCCTTCCTCCTGGAACCACCCCTTCAGTCACCCAACAAATTCCTCAGTCTCCTTCCTCACGCTAGTCTTCCCCTTCTCCCTATACTAATCAGGGAAGACCTTGAAAAAGGCAAGAGAAGCTGACTGTGCCTTTAATCTTGTCCCCAGCCTTCAAAAGTTCCACTTCATCAACCTAGTAAGTAGTAAAACTCAATCCAATCACCCTTGAGACACTTAATTCCATCCTCTTCCTCCATGCCACTTTTGTAAAGAATACAAGTTGAAATGTACATAAAGATTCCAAAAGTGAAATTAGTCCCTTCATACCATAGTGGGTGACAGGCACAGACCCACCCACCACATCGGCCAGCCATTGTCCTAATGAATAAAAAATGTGCATGCTTATAGTAATCAGCTGTTTTTCTATGAGCTCATGTGGTTTTATTAATTCCGATGCCAGCTAGCCAAGGTGATGAGAAGGTCAATCCCAGTTGCTTGCTAGGCTCTGGGTTTTCTGCATTTGTAGGATGGTACTCCTTCCCAGTCTTCCCTTACTTTTCTCTCATCTTTCCATCTGATAATTCCTTAGTAGGCATCCCACTTCTACTTAATGCACACTTCAGTCTTTGCCTCCACAACCTTGTCAGGAAGTTTGTTCAACCCATCCAGCACCTATTCATTGATGTAGTACTTCCTAATGTTAGTTTTGAACCTTCCCCCTTGCAACTTGAGAACATGTCCCTTGTAGGATGCACTGTTTATTAGTTTGAACAGACATGCTGTATCCACTCTGTTGAGCCCTGTCAGGAACTTGAACATCTTTATCATGCTCCCCCTCTCTGTTCTGTCCTCCAGTGAATACGTGTTGAGACTTTTCAGTCTCTCATCATATGCTTTGTTCTATTGACCATGAATAAAAGTTGTGATCCTCTGTTGCACTGTCATTAATCTATACCTGTTCTTCCTTCTGTGCAGGCCTCTGAAACAGACACAATACTCCTGATGTACGGATGGCGTGGAGCCAGTGCGGTGCTTCAGGGAGCTATGTACCATGTAAGTGGCATTTCTACTTACTGTTTTTGCTGTTTACTGGGTATTTTTCTTCCACAATGGTGCAGGAGAAATGCTGGCTTGGTTCGTGTGTGGACTTCGGGACTGGGTGGTGGGAGGACACTGCTAGTGTGAGGCTGAGAGGGTGGGTCTCAGATGACTAATTTCTGAGGTCACATGACTCAGTAAAGCCAACCAAGCAGCCGCAGTCACTGTGTATTTTGTTTTATTTATACTATATGCCCAGTGTTTCCTGTTTTTTTGCCCTGTCCTGGCTGAGCACATGTGTGGAGGCATGTGCATGCCACGGTGTCCGCAGGGAGGACCACAGGCCACAGACCACATGCAGGAAGTACAGGCACAGGAAGGAGCACTAAGGGTAGAGGGAAGAAGGGAGAAAATAAAACAAACAAAAACAAAAATTCTGTAGCAGGTAAGGGAGAATGTGGAGGCCAGAGTGCAGAGGCAGACAGATGCCCAGGGAGGGGGAATGGAGGGGCAGAGATGATTGCAGTGATGGGCTAGAGGGAGCTTTGAGGGTAGTGTGCTGCAATGAGTGTGGAGCAGCAGTTTTCTTGGGGCCCTTATGGAGGGTGGGGGATGTCAATTGTGTAGGCAGTTCAGACAACTTAGACAGGAAATAGTAAGCTTGTATTGGGAACTGGGAAGAGTAAGCAGGTATGAATAGGGTGGGCTGAGGGGGACCAAGGAGACAAGGAGGGCTTCTCCACAGGATATACTATGCTGCCACAGGCCACAAGGTGGAAGTCAGATAAGGAGGCCAGGAGCACCAACCCCTCAGTGACCAGGGAGCACGGGGATGGGAGGCTGGCAGGAGGTAGGGAACAAGGGAAGAGGGAAAAGGGATAGTGAGCAGGTCCGGGGAAGGCAGAGGCAGGGAAGGAATTCAGTGAAGGGCATGGGCAGGGGATTGGAGACAAGGAGTAGGTTCTCAGTGCTGCCTAAGGTAAGGGAACAGAAGGAGGGGTGGCAACATAGAACAAGAGAAGGGGGAGCATGAGGGAGGGGGAGAGTACAGTGTACAAGGTGGAAGGGATGGACTGTAGGGTAATTGGTGGGGGCACACAAGCAGAGGGTGATGTCGTGGAGCCATTAGCTAAAGGGGGAGGGGGGCCAAAAAAGGTAGAAGGGTGGGTAGAGGGAGGTCTTAAGAAAGAGGCAGAGGAGAGGGTAACTTTAGTGGAGGGAAGGGAGAGGGGCTGGGGAAAGAACACAGAAAGGATGGAGGAGGAAGAGCACAGGTGGAGGTGCAAGCAGGGGGAAATAGAGTGAGGAAGGAACAGGGAAATGGTTGAGGGGGTCACTGAAGGAAAAGTGTCCAAAGTAGGGCAAAACATGGGTGCGGGTCAGGTGATAGGGGAAAGAGTAGAAATACTGGGGGACTCAATTCTCAAAGGGGTGACATGGGTGGAGTGTATACCAGGTATGGTAGCAGGTAGGACAATACATTCAGATGTGTGTGGAGAAGGGAGGGGGAAAACCTCATATCATAGTTCATCTAGGAACAAATGGCCTGAAGGGGAGTAGGGTGGAGGAAGTGCAAGAGAGGTTCAAGCAGGTAGGAAGAATCTGCACTCAGGTGGGCAGATCAGTGGTATTACTGGAGGTACTCCCAGAACCTAGGGCAAGCACCGCTAGGAAGCAAAGAATAGAGGGATTCAACAGGTGACTGGGGGAAGGGGTTGCGCAACAATGGGGTACAGGGTAGTGGGGGAGTGGGGCGAGACATGGAATAGGAAGGGAATCTATGCACAGGATAGGCTGTATCTCAGCAATGAGGGTACAAGGACTTTAAAACAGGGGTTAGAAAATTACATTAAAACTAAAATAACTTTGAACTGGAGGGGGGGTTGGAAGGGGACAGCAAATAGGAGTCACTAGGCAGGGGACCCTGGAAGGCCTCCTCCCTCCCAGACAGGGAGGGGGGAACAGAGGTGAATCTATCAAGGAACAATAGTAGAGGGGAGGGACGAGGAGAGGAGGGGTGAGGTACAAATTGGACTGTAGTATCCTTGAATGCAAGGAGCTTGGCAAACAAGGTAGCAGAATTCCAGGCAATGATGGCGGTAGGGGAGATAGATATTACAGCCATCACGGAAATCTGGGCCACCCAATACAATGATTGGGATTTCACGATCCCTGGATACAAGGTGTGATGCAAAGACAGGGAGGGGAGAAGAAGAGGGGTAGCTATTTACGTGACGGATGGGATCCTATGAACCAGGGAGGAGGAGTAGGAGGAGAAGCCAGAAGCTATTTGGGTACTGCTCCAAAACTCCAAAGGTAAGAAGATAAAGATGGGGGTGGGGTTCAGGTCACCCTCACAAGATGAGCAGAATGATAGAGAGTTGGGGGAGCAAATCAGGAAGGTCAGAGGCAAAGGGAGTACAGTCATAGTGGGTGACTTCAGCCTACCTGGGATTGACTGGCAGACCAAGACTACCACAAACGCCAGGGAACAAGTGCTGCTTGAGGCTATCAGGACAGCTACCAAGAGCAGGGAGTGTCAGAGCCCACCTGGGTGGGGGCATACTGGACATTGTGTAAGCAAATGGGGACCAAGTCCAGGATTTGGTAATAAAGGACCCACTAGCAGGAAGTGACCACCAAACAGTGTGGTTCTTCTTCAACACAGGTAGGAATTCCGCTAAGACCAGAACGAGAGTGGTAGACTTCAGGAAGGCAGATTTTGCCAGGAGGGGCAGAATTCTAGGGGGCATCTTGCTGGAATTAGCCCAGGGATGGATGATGAACAGAAATGGTCTATCATAAAGAAGGGTCTGGCAGAGGCCACAAACATGTGTGCCAAGTCTCAGGTCAAAAAAGCCTAGCTGGCTCAGCAGGGAAGTGGAGGGAAAAGTGAGGGATAAGAAATTGGCCTTCAACAGGTACAAGAAATCTGGGCAGAAGGAAGACAAGCAGGTTTACTCAAAGAAGTCAAGGGAAGTGAGTAGGACAGTGAGGGTAGCTAAAGCAGTGAGCGATCTGAGATTGGCTCAGGGGCTCAGGGAGGGGGATAAGGAGTTCTTCAAATACATAAGGGAGAAGAGGAGTTGTAGGAAAGAGATTGTTAGAATCAAAAAGGAGGGGGGGATGGGCAGAAAAAAGGGAAGACCAGAAGGAGATACTCAATGAGTACTTCTACTCGATGTTTATGAAAGAAAGCAACGGGCCAATGGCACAAAGGAAAGAAGGGAGGGGGAACGGGGGTGAGGGGGCAGAGTTAACAGACTCCATCAAGGAGGATAGGGTTCTGAAAGGCCTAAAAGTCTTGTGGATGAACAATGTACTGGGATCTGACGGGGTACATCCAAGAGTCCTGAAGGAATTGGCAGAGGTCTTAGTAGGCCTTCTGACAGACCTGTTTAATACCTCCTTGGAGACAGGGACCGTGCCCAAAGACTGGAGGATGACTTACATGGTGCCTCTACATAAGAGTGGGCCCAAGGATAAACAGGGCAATTACAGACTGGTTAAGCCTGACTTCTATAGTGGGGAAGCTGATAGAGACCATTCTGAAGGAGAGGTTGATAACCTTTCTGGATAGTAATGGACACCAGGATGAGAGGCATCATGAGTTTGTCTCGGGAAGATCATGCCAGACTAACCTAATTGACTTCTTTGATTGGGTCAGAAGACCAGTTGATGATGGCCATGCTGTGGATGTCCTGTATCTGGATTTCAGCAAAGCTTTTGACTCAGTGCCACACAGAAGGTTATTGGGCAAGCTGAGGGACCTGGGGACAGGAAAGAAACTAGTGGGGTGGGTTAGGAGGTAGCTTGAGAGCAGACAGCAGAGAGTAGTTGTAATGGGGGAGACATCCATGCCAAGACCTAATGGGGTACATCAGACTTCAGTGCTAGGCCCTGTTTTATTCAATGTATTTATAGGGGACATTGCAGAGGGGCTCAAGAGTAAGATCAGCCTGTTCTCAGATGACACAAAGATATGTGCAAAAGTGGACAGTGAGGAAGGTAGACAGACAGTCAGGGAGGATCTAGCTAAACTCAGTTACTTGTCAGGTGTGGCAGTTGGGGTTTAATGCTAAAAAGTGCAAGGTCATGCCAGAAACCCCAGGACCAGCAATGGCAGGGGGGAGTGCAAGTATCAACCTCAGAGGAGGAAAAGGACCTAAGGGTACTAGTCACAGGGGACATGAAGGTATCAGCACAGTGCAGGAGGGAGGCAGCAAGGGCCATTTGGATGTTGGGGTTCATTGCCAGGGGTATCACCTACAGGAAAGAGGAAGTTATCCCACCCTTGTATAGATCACTAGTGAGGCCACACTTTGAGTACTTTGTGCAGTACTGGTGCCCCTACCTCAACAAGAATTTGTCAATGCTGAATGTTGATTGCGTTGGTCTGTTGAGCTCGCTCAGTGGCCCTCTGGCACTGGCTCAGTCTGTTTGTCCCGGTGCTGCAGACTGCTTTTTTGTAGTGGGCTGCTGCCTGCATTGGCACCTTGTTCTGTTGAGGAAGAAATAAGCAGCTGTCCCGACAGAGCTCCATTGAGCTGGCTCACTCCCCCTCTCTGAGTCGCTCATTCTGTTTCTCCTGGTGCTGCAGGCTGCCCTTTTGTACTGGGCTTCTGCCTGTGTTGGCGCCTTTTTCTCCCCACAAAGAAATCCACAGCTGTCCCGACAGAGCTCCGTTGAGGTCGCTCACTCTGCCTGTCTCATTCACTCATTCTGGTTCTCCTGGCACTGCAGGTTGCCATTTTGTACTGGGCTTCTGCCTCTGTTGGCACCTTTTTCTGCCCACAAAGAAATGTGCAGCAGTCCAGACAGCTCCATTGAGCTCGCTCACTCACCTTCTCTCACTCGCTTATTCTGTTCTGCTGGCACTGCAGGCTGCCCTTTTCTACTGGGCTTCTGCCTCTGTTGGCACCTTTTTCTGCCCACAAAGAAATCCCAGCAGTCCTGATAGAGCTCCATTGAGCTGACTAAGTCCCCTTGTCTCACTCGCTCATGCTGTTTCTTCCACCGCTGCAGGCTGGCCTGTTGTACTGAGCCCCTGCCTGCGTTGGCGCCTTTTCTGCCCACGAGAAATCCATGGCGGTCTTGACAGGCGGCAGTTGGGTCACTCACTTCCCTCCCACACTCGCTCTCGCTCTGTTTCTCCCAGTGCTGCAGGCTGCCCTTTGTACTTGTCTGTTGTGTTGGGGCCTTTGTCTGCCCACAAACAAATCTGCAGCAGTCCTGACAGAGCTCTATTGAGCTCTGTCACTCCCCCTCCCACTCAGTCGATCTTAATCTGTCCCAAATACTGATTTCCCAGAGTGACCACGCTATTGTGTGGCAGGAGTGCAAAAACATACTGTAGCCAGGATGTGAAAAATTACAGCTGTAGTGTTCATAAGGAGTTGTGGAAAAATGCCACTGTTGAAAATGTGGCATGACAGTATTACAAATTTGAGAAGTTACAAGGGTGCGTGGAACCAGTTCAATGCACGCTTGTAACACAGTCATGTTATGGCAGTCCCTACAAAGCTCCGTTGAGCTTGCTCACTCCCCTTCTCTAACTCGCTCATTCTGTTCTGCCAGTGCTGCAGGCTGCCCTTTTCTACTGGACTCCTGCCTGCGTTGCTGCCTTCTTATGCCCACAACAAAATTTGCAGCAGTTACAATACAGCTCTGTTGAGCTCACTCACTCGCTCATTCTGGTTTTCCTGCCACTGCAGGCTGCCCTTTTGTGCTGGGCCTCTGCTTGCATTGCTGCCTTTTTCTGCCCACAAACAAATCTGCAGCAGTCCCAACAAAGCCCGATTGAGCTCACTCTCCCCCTCCTCACTCGCTCATTCTGTGTCTCCTGGCACTGCAGGCTGCCCTTTTGTACTGGGCTCCTGCCTGCATTGGCAGCTTTTTCTGGCCAGAAAGAAATCTGAAGCAGTCCCAACACAGCTCCACTGAGCTCGCTCACTCCTCCCTCCCCCGTCACTCTCACATTCCGTTTCTGCCAGTGCTGCAGGCTGGCCATTTGTACTAGGCTCCTGCCTGCGTTGTCACATTTTCTGCCCACAAAGAAATCTGCAGCAGTCACAGAAGTGGGCTGGGCTCTTGTGCTGAGGCCTTTGTCTGCCCACAAACAAATCCGCAGCAGTCCTGACAGAGCACAGTTGTGCTCAGTCACTCCACCCTCTCACTTTAGTCGATCTTAATCTGTCCCAAATACTGATTTCCCAGAGTGACCGTGCTGTTGTCCGGCAGGAGTGCAAAAACATATTTTAGCCAGGATGTGAAAAAAGACAGCTGTAGTGTTCATAAGGAGTTGTGAAAAAATGCCACTGTTGAAAATGTGGCGTGACAATATTACAAATTTGCGAAGTTGCAAGGGTGCGTGGAAACGGTTCAATGCACGCTTGGAACACAAGTCATGTTCTGGAGTTTCATCACCAAATTGTCAGCATAGGGATTTTAGGACCTCTGCTCATGAACAGTGCCACTGTCAATTTCTTAATCTGTCCCGAACACTGACTTCCCACAGTAACCATGTTATTCTGCTCCGGAACTGTGAAAACACATTTTGGTCAGGATGTGAAAAATGACAGCTGTACTGCTTATAAGAAGGTATGAAAAAATGGCACTGTTGAAAATCTGGTGTGACAATATTAGAAATCTGCGAAGGGTGCATGGAAAGTGTGCAACACACACTTGTAACACAATCAATTGATGGGCTATCATCACCAAATTTTCAACATAGGCATTTTAGGACCTCTGCTTATGAACAGTATCATTGTCATTTTCTTAATCTGTCCTGAACACTGATTTCCCACAGCGACCGTGCCATTCTACGCCAGAACTGCGAAAACAATTTTGGCTAGGATGTGAACAATGACAGCTACACCGCTCACAAAGAGGTGTGATAAAATGCAAATGTTTAAAATCTGGAGTGAAAATATTACATATTCGCGAAGTTACGAGCATGCGTGCCAACTGCACAACGCACACTTGTAACACAGTCATTTTATGGAGTATCATTACCAAATTTTCAACATAGGCATTTTAGGACCTCTATTCATGAACAGTATCATTGTAATTTTCTTAATCTGTCCTAAACACTGATTTCCCACAGTGACCGCGCCATTCTGCACCAGAACAGCGAAAATACATTTCGGCCAGGATGTGAACAATGACAGCTATACTGCTCACAAAGAGGTGTGACAAAATGCCAATGTTGAAAATCTGGTGAGAAAATATTGTAAATTCACGAAGTTATGAGCATACGTAGCAACTGCACAACGCATGCTCAAAAAACAGCCATTTTTGGAGATTTTTCCACAAATTTGCAAATATAGTCTTTTCAAGAACCCACCTCATGAATACTGGCACTGTCGTTTTGTTAATCAGCCCCAAAGGGTGATTTTTCGCAGTGACCCTGAAATCACTTTTTGGGGCCGATTAAAGCCATGACAGTTCAAGAATTCATGAGGAGGGGTCCCAAAAGCCCCATGTTGAAAATTTGGTGAAAAAATTCCCAAAAATGCCTGAGATATGCACTAAAGTTGAAAAAACCCTATTTATTACATTATACAGCT
Organism: Neoceratodus forsteri; assembly: GCA_016271365.2. NCBI lineage: Eukaryota > Metazoa > Chordata > Ceratodontiformes > Ceratodontidae > Neoceratodus > Neoceratodus forsteri. The sequence continues at coordinate 829,474,273 of CM028131.1, forward strand.
TACCGGCATTTCCTCAGTTTGTGGTCGGCTTTGAAGAGTGCAAACGTGTTCCCGATCCAGCGAAGATCGTCATGCTGAGCTCAGAGGTAAGTTTGGGGTATGGGGGTGTGGCGAGGCAGGGTGCACAGTGGGTGGGTGCGGGTTGTGGGAGGGGGCAGGGGAGACTACGAGGGACTGTTTCCTTTTTACAGTTGTAAAAAACAGTAAGACATTGGGGGACCGTTTTCTGTTTTAACAGGCACTTTGGCACGCTGGGGTGGGCTCCCAGTGTGCCACCTGTGTGGATGAGTTAGCCGACTGGGGATTGGGCACCCCCACCGGCAAACAAGATAAGGGGGAAGGGAGCTGCAGGAGCCAAGGGGGATTGGGCAGCCCGTCGACAGGAACAAAATGGGGGGGAGATAATCATTATGCCGATGGGGATTAGGCACCCGTCGGCAGGAACACCAGGGGTTAGAGAAGCCAACGAGGTCCCCTGTCGACAAATAAGCACGGTGGGAAGGAGGGGATATATTGTTTGTGAACACGGCGGAAACCCACCACCATGTTCACAAACAATATCAGGGATCTCACATCCTGCCTTGCAATGACGGGTTGCTCCTTCATTGCAGCCGATGGCTGACGCTGCAATGACGAGGTGGCCCCTGATTGCAGCGGCTGATTTTTTAGAACGTTGTAGCAATCTGGCTGAACTAGTGTCTGCAGCAGTGTGCCACGGCATTGGGGGACGGGGGACAAGCCTTTGCAGGCTGTGTGAGCATTGGGCACATTAGTGCCATGCCTCCGCAACCTGCTTCTGGACAAACCTGCTGTGACATGTTTCTTGCGCATGCGCGCAATCAACATAAAAATGATGTGAGATTGCTGGAGAAGGTGCAGCATAGGGCAACAAAGATGATCATGGGGCTAGAGGAGATGCCATATGAGGAAAGATTGAGGGAGCTAAACATGTACTCCCTGGAGGACAGAAGGGAGAGGGGGACATGACAGTGACCTTTAAAAACTTAAAAGGCATAAACAATGTCAGAACAGGAAAGTTGTTCGGCTTAAAAGGAGGAAGGGTCACGAGGGGGCATAGTCTGAAGTTGGAAGGGGGAAGATTCAGTAGGGAAATGAGGAAGCACTACTTCACAGAGAGGGTGGTGGTTGGGTAGAATGCACTGCTGGAGGAGTTGATCGAACTGAGGACTGTGGACAGTTTCAAGTGGGGATGGGATAGAGTCAGGGGCAGGGTAAGTGCAGACAAGATCAAAAAGGGGAGTAGTCTGTGAAGCGATGATGAAGGGAAGGGAATTGGTGTGGGGGTGGTAGGGCAGCCACAGGAATATTAAACTGTGAGCTGCACATTTGGGCAGACTTGATAAACCTATGGGCCATTTCTGCTGGTGATTTTGTATGTTTGTATGATGTAGTCCTACCGGTGATCTATACAGAGGAACTATCACCTTTCTCCTTCTGCTAGTAATTCCTCTCTTGGGATGTGCGAAAAAAATTTCCACCGGCGGAATTTCTGCAAAAGTTGGACTTTCACTTCCATGAAAGTTCAGAAATCATTTCACCAACTTTCACAAAAATATCACCTTAAAACGGTGGAATAATTTTACAGACTGCGGCTTAATGTATCAAATTCCTGCAAAAACACCCATAGAACTGATCACTGTCAGTGGTCAGTTCTGAGGATTTTTTCCCCCACAGTTTAATAGATTAACAGTAACCCTGACCCACCCCCACTCGCTGATCGCAGGTCCTATGTATTAAAAAAAAAACACTCTCTGCTCTCTTGGTGGTGTCTAGTGCCCCCCACATGTCGATCACGGGACGCATGTTAAATAAAAAAAAGATCTTCCCCCTGGTGGCTAGTGATCCCACCCCATCCCGAACCTGCCGATCGTGGGTCTCATGTTAAATTAAAAACACACTCCACTCCCTGATGGCTAGCAGCCCCACCCCACCCGCCAAAGGTCTCATCACATTTAGTAAAAAAAAAACCGATATGTGCCCTGGTGGCTAGTTGTCCTCTCACCCGCTGATCGTGCCCTCTCCCACAAGTTATAATTCCCTGGTGTCCAGTGGAACCCCCTGCCTATCCATGATCCCTCCCTTTAATAAAAAAGAAAAGACAGTCCTTGGCCTCCTTCCAGTTTATTCCCTGGTGCCTAGTAGAGCCCCCACCTTATCCCCTATCCCTGGTAAAAAGAAAAGTAATCCCCATTCCCTGGTGTCTAGTGGATCCCCCACCCTGAAAGTTAGTCCTCCACCTTCCCGCTCCTCCCCAACCTGACCCTGAGTAGGCCACTGGCACAGCTTTCCTCTCTTCAACACGACCAGTAGCCCACTGACCTGTCAATGAATGAGCGCATGCTTGTAGAAGCATGCGCTCGTTCCTTAACAGGTCAGTAGGCTGCTGTCTGTTAAAGAGAGTAGAGGGCTGCACCAGTGGCCCATTTGGAGTCAGAGTTGGGGGAGCAGGGTGGTGGCAGACTAACTTTCAGGGTGGGGGGTCCACTAGACAACTTCAGGGAATCAGGATTACTTTTCTTTTTACCAGGGATTGGGGATAGGGAAGGTGGTCCACTAGACACTAGGGAATAAATTGGAAGGAGGTGATGGACTGCCTTTTCTTTTCTATTAAGGGGAAGGATCGTGGATCAGGATGGGGTCCGCTAGACACCTGGGAATTATAACTTTGGGAGGGCCACGATCAGCGGGTGGGGGACCACTATCCACCATGGAGCACATTTTTTTATTATAATTTTTTTTTAACTTGCAGTTTATGCCCCCTTCTCTGTGTTTGCTTCCCTCCAATGGTGATCCCAGTGGTGACGGGGGCTCATACCAGCCTCGGATAACCCCCCAAGGCAGGGTCAGAGGGGGCACCCAACCCCTCCAGCCAATGTCCAACTAGTCGGGTGGCCCATTCGCCCCCACCGTAACACCAGAGCCCATCTCCTGGAGTAGACATGGGGCCATTTTTCAATTTGCTTGGTCCTTTCTGTAGACATCAGTGTGCCAGGAGGTTCAAGGAACTGTGGTCGCCCTGAGACATGCCTCTGCTCTGGATCTAGGCTGATGTCCGCACTCCATACACGTTCTTCTCCCCCTGACTTGCACCACCACCTGTGGTCACCCAGGTGACAGTATAGCAACATGGTTTGCAGCCCACCCCTCCTGGAGAAGGACAGCAGCCCATCAGGAGCTCAATCCTTCTCCCCTGGCCATCCCTCTAGCAACCTGTGCTTGCTACTGAACCCAGGTTGCTGATGTTGCAAGTGGTATCACTACCACTGTGCAGGGGGGCCAGCTTTTTTTATTATTAAACATGATGTGACCAGCAATAAGTGGGTGGGGGTGGGACCATTATCCACTAGGGAACAGATTATTTTTTTTTACTTAACATGATGGGACCTGCAATCAGCTGGTGGGGGTGGGGCCACTAGCCACCAGGGAGCAGAGTATTTTTTATTTTTATTTAATATGGGACCCACGATAGATGGGTGGGGTGGGACCACTAACCACCAGGGCGCAGATTTTTTTAATTTAAAATGGGACCCATGATCGGCAGGTGGAGGTGGGACCACTAGCCACCAGGGCGTGGATTTTTTAAATTTAACATGGGACCTGCGACTGGCGAGTTGGGGTGAGACCACTAGCTATCAGGGATTTTTATATTTTTTTACTTTGGTCCTGCAATTGGTGGGTGGGGGGGCGCTAGACACCAAGGTGTTTTCTGGAATGGGGGCCAGTGATCGGCGGTGGGGGGGGATGCATTACAAAATAATACACTAAATTGTAGATGGAATAAATTCTGCAGTTTAGATGTATTATTCTGCAATTCAGCAAAAAAGTCAGTGGAACTGGGTGAAAATATGTGGAAGATCCACATTTCACCAATGGCAGAAGTTCAAAAAAGTTCGCAAAATTTTGTGGAAGTTCTGCAAAAGCGGAATTTGCAACTTTTGCCCATGGCCATTCCTCTCCCCATGCTTCCCAGCATTCTAATTGCCCTCCAGCACACTTAGTTGCACCACACAGCTGACTTCTGGTTATTGCTGATCACTAACCTAGGCCTTTAATGCTGCACCTTTCATATGGACTGCTCTGGCTGGTCCCAGTTACCTTGCAGTCACTATAATTTCATACTTACTTCCATAATGGTACTTACCCTTCCTGTTTGTTTTAATTTTCATTCCTGTAGCTAGAATCCACACATGTATTACCCAGCACTCCATTAAAAGAAACTTATGTGGTTACCAAAAACTAAATAAATAAATTCATACATACACAAATAAATAATTCAATCATTCAATTATCAATCAATCAATCAATCAAGCAATCACTTGCGTGCTCCTAAATAGATTTAATTTGCTGCATACTGGAATCTCACTGTTCCACTGAACAATGTTTCAGAAAGATTCTGGAATGATGGGCCTTTATTTTAAGAGTATACATTCACTCTTTATATAGTAACACACAGGCTATGAACAACTTTGAAACATGTTTAGTTGGCAGGTTTATTTTATTTTATTAATTTACCTGGTGACTGACTAGTGTAAAACAATTGTTATGTCAGTGTGTTTGAAAAGCCAAAAACTACATTGAGGAGAGCATTTAGTCATTTTTTGTTGTTGTTAGATTTCTTTAGTTATATAGAAAAGCCGAACAGGTTTAATTTAATGCCATCCATGCAACTGAGAAGCATATCGGAGAGGACTGAGTACCAGGCTGATCATATCCTATGACACATAAACACTTCAGCTTTTGGCTCTGATATTTCTCACTATGCTTCAGCTTTTTGCTCTGATGTTTCTCAGTAGCATAGGAAATTGTTGTTGGATACAATAGTACGTTCTTAAGGCAGATACCAAACAATGAGAATAGCAGGTATAGAACTGGCAAGTCTTTCAGAAGCAGCAAACAGTGTTTCCTGTTTCTGACAACAGGATATCATATTGGCAAGAGCTTTCACAACCAACACATGCATTCTCAGTTTGCATACCTTGGCTAATACCATGATGTGTAGAGTTTCCCAGAATGTCATTAGGAAAATGTAATTATTGGTTATCAACCAGTGTATGGTCCCTTTCAAACTCCATAACAACTAGCCAATATCATAATAAATGGAAAACCATGTATTATGACCCATCATAATACTCATTTTTTCCATGTATTATCATTATTTGTAAAACGATCCCTTTTCTTACATTGCAGTTTGTGTAAACAGCCAGCACAAGTAACCCTATGGCTCTCACCATGAGCCGCTGCTTACAAAAGGCACAAATTTTGAAGGGCAATGCCTGGAGCCAGTAAAATGGGAAGCAACAAACAGTGAGAGGGGTACAATGCACACAGCAGGGAGGTGGCAGGTAACAGGTGGGTGTGTGGAAACCAGTAATTATGTGTAGAATAATACATGGGTGGGTGTGTAACCAGAATTTTACACACACTCAAGGTGTGGAATGCTACATAAACCCTGAGGGTGAAGTCAGAGGGGTTTATAAAATCATCCCACACCAAGGGCGTGTGAAAATTTCTGGTTTTACACACACTCACCCATGCATTATTCTATATATAATTGTTGGTTTCCACATCCACACCACAGTGTGGCTTACATTTTCTGGTGTTTGCTGTGGGTAGGGAAAATGGGCATGATACAACATCCAGTAGCATGTAAGAAAGTAAAAAGATACAACAAATGAACACTTGTTAAGCAATGCCCTAGGTAACAGGTACAAATATCAGTGAGTAATAAATGATGCTTCTCTTTGGCTGAAGCTGTAATGGGGTGAGGGAACATTCTCTACCTAACTACAGTATATAGTCTACGGAGCTGTATTGGTGGATGGTGGCACTGCTGCTGGGAGGGACACCCATGCTAGGTACACTTGAGGATAGAGATCAAACAAATAATTGTCCTGCTTGGGAGTGAATGGTCACTACCCCAAGTGCAACCTGGTCACAATCAACTGCATAGCACAGTAGTTCCACACTAGTCTATTTGGATAATCAACTCCAGACCAACTATACAGGACTGGAAGCCTGGCTAAATGAAAACCACCTCATTTTCAATTCCAAAAAGGATAAAGCAATGGTCTTTGGAACCCATCTTCAAATCCCAAAACAGAATAATGTGAAGCCCGCCAGGATTAGGCACAGTGTCACAGTTTCCTGCATGACAAAAGGGACTAATTCCCATTGAAATTGCATTGTTTACTGCAGTAACTCTGCTGCAGTATGCTGCAGAATTGAGTTTAATTCTGGAGAGCTTCCTTGTACCTCTTTCTCCATCAAAACTAAGGACAACCATGCTCTTGAGCAGATCCTATCCTTTGAATAACCAGGGATATGATTAGACCCCCAAATCACCTACCCTAACCATGTAGATCTCATCTCTGCTTCAGTGGGCTCCAGGCTAGCAGCCCACTACAGTGCTAGGGACTGGATCAACTCTCTCACAAGAATGCAGGTAAAAGACAATTTTTACTCTTTTGCTAGATTGTGGAGATGTGATGTACTGCTCAGCCCCTAAAGCCATACTTCACAGTTGAGATGTTCTGTACAGCAGACTGTGCAGATTCACTCTTGTGAAGAACTCAAGAACATACCACAGTATTTGCTGTAGAGCCATCATGGCTGGCCAAGCCCCATCTCCCACAGAGACTACCACCGTAACACACTCTTCCATAAGTGAATTCACTCACGTTTCACATGCCATACATGACTCTTTAGTGAAAATTTCCAGTAGACCAGCCTTCTCCTTCTCATGCCCTGCAGTATGGAGCAATTTATTAGCCCCCTTTGACAACCCCTCAATATTTTCACAGTCTAATGGATGCTGCTTCAACAGCTCAATATCCATATAGATGCCCCCACTAATGTGAATACTCCATCTACTACTGCAATTGTTATTGAGTTATATGGGATACTAGTACATGTCTAGCTTTAACTTTCAGTAGTGCTTGTATGAATAAAAAGCAACCCTATGTAGAAGGGACAGGAAGGGTCTCAAGGGAGGGGTGTAGTAGTGTACCTAAAAGAAGCCAAAAGGGTCTTGGAGGACAAATCTGTTTCGGGAAGGAATGTTGAATTACTATAAATCCAAATAACTGAAGTAATATATTGACTACCAAGCCAGGGGGCAGATAAGGATGAGGAGCTGCAAAGGTAAATTAGGAAGATAACTAATCAGTGGAAACCTACACTAATGGGAAACTTCAGTCTCCCAAGCATAAACTGGGACCTTTCAATAGCAATAAGTCAAAAATGTTAGAAGTGTGTAGAGGTAATACAGAACAGCTTTCTCACACAATAGCATGCAAAAGGCAACCAGGGAGAAGCAATTTTTGGACCTGGGAATGTCCAACCAGGACACTGTCTGGGATTTCTTAACTGATAATCCAGTATGACAGAGTGACCACAATGGCATTAAATTCAACATTGTAATGGAATGTCAGGAACTGAAATCTAGCTCTTTGTTCCCATGCTTTAGCAAGGCTAATTTGGGCAAAACGACAGTAATAATCAAAGATCAGCTGAAGGACATACACAAACCAGAGCTGACAAGAATAAATGCATAGCAATTAAAGGACAATAATGGGAGACACACAAATTATGCAAAATGTGTTAAAAAAAGCAAGAAACAAGGGAAACTACTTTGGATAGACAAGCAGGTAAGGCAGACAATGTGAGGAAAAAAGGAAAGCGTTTGAATTATGCAAAGAAAAACTTAATGAAAACAAAAGAATTGCATGATACACTTAAAAAGTGAACATGAAACTACTGGAGGGGTCAGAAAATAATGATGAAACATTCTTTAGGTACATAAGGGAGAAACATCAGGTAAAGGATATCATAGAAATAATGAGGAAAGATGGAATAGACATGGAGGGCTATGATGGAGAGCCAAACATATAATTACTATTTCAGTTCTTTGTTCACAATTTATGTGGCAGACCCAGTATCCAAGAATAGGAAATAATCCAGGGGTACCAGTAGCCAGAGATTTGAAATGGTTTATGTACCTAAAGAAGAGTTCAGAAGGACCTGCATGACCCAAACATAAACAAGGCCCCAGGGTCAGATGGGCTGCACCATAGGATAATTAAAGAGGTGAGACTGGTCTTGGTGGCCCATCTTGTAGACCTACTATATTTAATGAATCACTGGAAACATAAGTACTAGTTGACATAAGGATGACAAATGTTGTCCCTCTGCGAAAGAGTGGGGACTGAGAAAACCATGAAATTACATACCAGTGAGCCTGATGTCAATGACCCTTTTTTGGTCTTTCCCTCCATATTACATTTATCAGGAAGACTGTAAATGCCAAACTTGGTTTAGCATATCAGAACAGGTATATCCTTACCTATAAGGCCAGATTAGTCATTATACAATGTGTCCTTTTATCCAGTCTGCAAAATGGTCACGTAATCTTTTACCTTGCCACTGTAGAACATACCAAAAATCAGCATATAAAGTCCATCTATCCATCCATCCATCCATGTATCCATCCATCCATCCATCCATCCTTCCATCCAGTCCTGTAATATCTTATGCTGCCCTGGGACCTAATGCCTAGATGATGTTTGAGCTCTTTCTTCCCAACTTAACTTTTGCCTAACTCTACCCTTCTAAGTAACTACTGTATTAATCCCATAAGTCTGTCACATCTGTACTTGAAACCATTGATGTTTTTTGCACCCACCACATTAGCTGGTAGGCTGTTCCATTTAGCAACCACCCTCTCTCTAAAGTAAAACCTTCTCATGTTCCTCCTGAATCTCTCCCCTTGTCTACTTCCACTAATTTATGTATTTTTGGCTCGTCACTCCTGCTAAACAGTTCCTCACAATTTACCTCATTTGTTTATCATATTATGTTTTTTTCCTGTTGAAAGGTTATGCTGCTTATCAGCCCTGTCCGCATCGCCACAAACCAGCTTCTGCCTCATCTAACACCCACCTGACATTCGGGCACCCCACATATCCCCCCTCCAATATGGCAACATCTGGGGAGGGAAGCCATCCACCCCAGAGTCACAGTCCAGTTCAGACTGTAGGTGTCTGGGAAGCATCGTGGGACTGCAGACAGATGAGCAGAGTTTCATTAAGCCACAGCTTCCATTTTTCCTTTTTCTCACATCCTTCCTGCAGATAATGTCAAGTGTGCATATGAAAGCATGCATCCATCACCAGGCCACTGCCCCCCTTCCATGCCTCCCAAGCCTGCACTGCAACCAGGCCTCATATGGTGGCAGTCAGAGGCTGAGCAAGCAAGCCCTCCCTCCCCAGGATAGGAGAGTAGTCCCTTGGACACTCAATCCTTCCCCCTGTCTGGCCCCCATCAACCTAAGTCCACTTCCAAACTTGGGTTGCAGCATGGAATGAGGTATGGTGTCCAGTACCTCAGCCCTCAGCACCACCGGGCCAGCCACAGTTTATCTTATTTATTACTTGCTGGAACTTGAAGGTCTCTACCATGTATCTCCTCTCCCTTCTGGCAGTAGTCAGTATATGTTTACTGTTGTAAGCCATTTCTTATAGGATCTGCCCTTCTGAACTTGAGTCATTTTGGTTATTTTATGCTGCACCATCTCCTGCCTGTCTTTATCGTTTCCTAGATGAGCACTCCAGAACTGTGCATAGCACTCCAGATATGGCCTCACCAGTGTAGTATAGAGAGAAAGTATTACCTTTTTTATCCTGCTATTGAAACCCTTAAAAGAACACCCCAGCATTGTGGTCATCTTGCTGCAGGTCTTATTGCACTGGCTGGTTTGTTTTAAGTAGCCCCTTATGATAACTCCTGTTTCACTTTGCTCACAAGTGGTATCTAACTTAATCCCTCGCATAAAATATCCCATACTTGGGTTCTTTCTTTTGGCCCCTGATGTGTAGGGCTATTCTTTCCACTGATCCCCTCCCAGCCCCAGCCCCAAGGGATATACCTCAATCCCGGTCTTCCCCCATGGCTTGCCCCCCATGTCAGGGGTCAGTGGCTCCCACCTGCTGACGGAACAGATCTGGTTCTGAAAGAAGGTCCTGTAGCCTGGGTGAAGAGCCTGTGAGGGGTCAGTGTCATCCTGCCCCACCACTGGGAGGAGGAATGGATGTGCAGTGCTGCCCAGACATGCCTATGCATGCTCCCATGGATAGAATGATGATGGTTGCAGCTCCTCAATTCCTCATGCTGTGGTCCTGGCTGCCTGTACTCCCAGCCACCACTAGTGGTCAGGCAAATGCTGGGGCCAGTGTCGTCCCTCCCCAGAGGAGGAGAGCTGTCCTCTAGACTTTCAATCCTCCTCTCTCCAGTCAAACCCCAGCACCCTGAGATCACTCCTGACCCTGGGTTGCTGGCATGGCTGTACTTGGGTCCTTGTTCCATTTGTGCCTTCACCTTGCACTTTTTGGCATTGAACTTTAACTGCCTGATTTTGGACCAAATTTCTAACATTTGCAGTTTATTCTGCATCTCCAGTACTCATTCTCACTGTCTATCTTGCCACAGCTATGAAGAGAAACATCCTGCTGTGTATTCCTTCTTCTGTGTTGCTGATAAACATATGAAAAGGACTAGTCACAGAATGGACCCTTATTGCACCCTTCTTTTGACCTCCATCTCCCTGACTTGACCCCGTTTACAACCACCCAGTGCTATCTTCCCCTTAACCAACTTTCCACACCTCATACTAGGACCTTCGCTGCCCCTAGATCCTCTAACATCTTCAGCAGCCTTCTATATGGCATTGAGTAGAATGACTTGCTGAAGTCGAAGCAAAGTAAAACCAATGATTAGCCTTTATCTACTGCCCTACTTACCTAGTAAAATAATACTATCAGGCTGGTCTAACAAGAACTTCCCACCACAAACCCATGCTGCTTACTATCCAGGAGCCCATTTCTATGCAGGGATGCCACTAGGTCCTCTTTGACTAGTGTCTCCATCAGTAAACCTACAGTGGATGTAAAACTGAAATGCCTATAGTTACCCAGTTACTCCTTGACACCTCCCTTGTGGATGGGAACTACATCCGCTACCTTCCAGTATATAAGAACTACCCCTGACTGTAGATATTTATTGAATTGCCCTGCCAGTAGTTCAGCCATTTCTGATGCTAGTTCCCTGAGCTTCCACTGGCGCAATCCACCCTTGCCTGGGGCCTTATCTACTTTTATGGCCAGAAGCCCTTTTCTGACCCTTTCCTCTGTGATTGCCACCTTCACCATTTTTGAGATCTCCATTGCAGCATCCTTTATACCACTGTCTTGCAAGGGCCTGCAATCTTCCACAGTAAATACAGAGCAGAAGTAGTCAATAAGTACAGATGCCTTCTGTTTGTCCTCCTAAATTATCCTGATTTCATCTGTCAACCTTAAAATTCCCCTCCTTGTCTTCCTTTTTTCCCCTAATATATTTCAAGAACTGTTTTCCCCTCTCTTCACCCCATCCACAATACTCTACTCAGTGTCTCCTTTTGTATTCCTAACTGTCTTCTTAGCTTCCCTCAAAAAGATAATTCAGAAATGGGATGTAGCTTGCAGCAACACATTGTATATCACTTTGCCCTCTCCTCCCCAATCTTACTCATCACTGCTGTCTCTACTGTGTTCCAGGATGGCTTCCAATTTTAGCTGATCACTGCGATTCTCTTGGCTGTTTCCTGTATAAACTTTGTTAATAACCCTCTACCTCTAACATACAGTATATGCCTTTATAACCATCAACAGACTTGTATGCTCAGATCTGTTCTCCAGGGTCTCAAATGTTCTACTAAAATGGATGAAGAGGCTTTCTGTGCCTTTGCTCCCAGGCTCTGGAACTCACTACCATTGTCCGTGTGCAATACCCCTTCCTAACCATCCTTCTAGCAATAACTGAAAAATTATGTTTGGAAAGGGAATTGTTTAACCAGGAGAGGCACTCTAAGCAAAAGCTTGTTTCCAGGTGTGACCTGGGAGCACAAGGAAGTTAAGTGACTTGCTCAGATCACACAGTGTGCAAGTGGGGGCTGTGGAATTCAACCCCAGGTCTTCAGGTTTGCAGCTCAGAGCCTTAAACCACTGGACTATACTGTCTTCTTTAGGTCTCATCTGCCTGTAATTGCACCTGACTGTCTGCCATACCAGTACTGAGGCTGTACTTACCTTCCTTGGTACACATTGCTCATTTCTTGCCTTCCACTGTGTATTGTTCCTATAGGGAGAAGACAGTGGGAGACATGTTAGTTTCCACTTTTAAGTGTGAGCAATTGTTTCAGGCTAAAAGCATTTGAAATTGAATAGAAGACACAAAATATTAAATATATGACCTTTTCTCATTGATGAAGGGGTCACCTGCACCCTGAAACACGGGTGGACATGCAGTCCTGCAATATTTCATCAGTGTTTTCTATTAAAATATTATTTATGAAAAATTTTAAATTTGGATGAGTGAGTTGCTACTTCCAATAGAATGTCTTTGTATCTATAGCCATTATTGGAACTGATTACTTCCTGAAAAATTATATTTTCTCTATCATGTTGGATTAGTCAGAATTCTGGAATAAACAAAAACTAAATAAATCCATAGTGGGTAAGCTGCTGAAGTCAATTATAACAATAAAAAAAGATAGTTGAATTTCTAGAACAAAATAACATTATGGACAGGAATACACATGGGTTCATATGGGGCAGGTTCCAAACAAACTTGGTTGATTTATTCAACTCTGGGATAAAGAAGTTGGATAGGAGCCAAATGGCTGACATTTTGTACCGGGACGTCAGTAAGGTCTTTGATTCCATACCCCTTAGGAGCTTTATACAGAAAGTAGGGGACTTAGAACCAGGGGAAGAGCTAACTTGGTGGTATGGGAATTGGTTGATAGTTAGAACTCAGAAAGTGGTACTGAAGGGCAAATTCTTTGATGTCAGGGAATTTTAAGTGTGATGCATAGGGATCCTTTGTGGCACTGTGACTTTTTAACAGGTACATTATATAAGCAACATTAGAGCTGGGCTGCAGGGTAAGGTAAGTTTGTTGCAGACAATAAAAAACTCTGAGAGTGAATAATTATTAGGGGATTAGTCTTAAAAGGGAAGATGAAAGCATGTGCAGTGCATGGTGAGAACTATGAAAAGAGAGTCGACAATCTTAATTTGTGCTCTTGGGAGGATAGGTGGGAAAAGAGGAAATATACACATACATGCAGGGATATAATAGAGTAGATTTATGAAATAATTTACACAATATTAATTTACAAAGTGTACATGTAACTTATGCAATAGTGGCCCATGGAGTGTTCATAAACTGTCAATTCTCCTGTACCCTGCACTTTTATAGACAATGGATTTTCTGTAAATCATTTTATCAGTGCAACTTGAGGAAACAACATTGTGTATCTCATCTTTGAATTGTCCTATGCAATTATAAGGTCACCACTGAAAATGAGCTACAGTGTAACTCAATGGTTCTTCCTTTTAATAACTGAATAGAGTGGGCCAATCAACTGTCCCTCAATACAAGAAAATGGTCATAATGATTTTTGACACTCCGCAGCGGCTTGGCTGGCTGACGCCTCTCCCCTCTTTCCATACCCTTGATGGTACAAGAGTTGAGGAGGTCTCCTCCTTTAAGTACCCTTGGCACTGGCTGAACAGTCACCTCAATTTCTCTGTGCATGTTCTCCTTCCACTTCCCAAAACCTTGGGCCTCTCTACACCCAACCATCTGTTCTGTTCCATCTTTCCATTTACTCAAATCTCTCCTCCATGACTTTGCTACTCACTCCTGCAGTTGCACCTTATATTGGGCCCCGGACTGTTGCCCACCACCTCCAAACTCTGCTCTCCCTTCAGTCTGCACTTATACTAGTGCAGCTCCCCCTTCCCATTTTCCAATCATTACCCCTTCCCTGGGCTCAGTTTTGCCATTTGCACACTACAGATGTGTCTTCTTCTATGCTTTATTGACTTGTAGTGTATTTACTAACACAGAAGCATTGCCTTTTGCACAATTATTAATTTTGTTGAAGCTTATTTGCATATTATTTGTATTCTTGTAGTTTTGTACTTATTGTACCTCATTGTCCTGCTCCTACTTTCCCCTCCCCAAGGACACATCTAAGGATAAACTTTTAGCAGCTCAGTATGTCTTTCCGGGTCAGATGTTTCAAATAAACAAACAAACAAACCAAAAAACACATAAATAAATAATTGATTATGTGGCTCAGAATAATTATTTAAATTAAGGAATAGCATAACCACTAAGGGGCACAGTCTTGAGCTGGCAGGGAAAATTCAAGGACATAGGATTGAAGGAGCATAGGACGGGATGGACAAAAGAAGGCCAAAAACCCATGAAGAGTGTTTGCAGCTTGACAGCAGTTGTAACTTGTGATACCAACCTTCCCCTTATAGGCCTCCAGACCCCTATTGGAAGTTCCAGTGCAGCTCCTGTCTACCATAGTTGTTGGCAAACTGTTCCACACCGACACCACTCTCTGGCTGAACCAGCTACCACTTTTTTCTGTCCTGTATAATTTCCTTATTAGTTTTAAACTATGTGCTCTAGTTCCCTTACAGAAATAATCATATGAAATGCTGCACACATAAAACTGCCCAAGTGATATACGTGCTGCAAGTATGATTTGAATGTTAAATTGGAATCGCAGCAAGCAAGTGTGGAAATCATGATTTTTATTTTAAATTGGGAAAGACTGCATGTATGTGGAATATGTGCATAAAGCAAGTGGTCACTGATAACTGCACATGTAAAAGTTAAGTGACTTGCTCAGGATCACACCATATACTGTACAAGTGGGGGTTAATGAGATTCAAACCCAGGTCTTTATGCTTCAAGCTTGCAGTTCAGTGCATTTAACCACTAAGCTGTACTATCTGCACACATGAGACTTGCTAATACTTCAATACATATTGTATCTGACTACATCTGCATGCATGCAGCATGCTTGTAGCCACTGTTATGCTTTTTAGTTTTCATTTTCTTCTCATACTCATCTCAGTTTCACAGCTGAGCGGTAGCACGCATACCAATGGAAACACATGTGGTTTTCCCACCCAAATACACAAACTTACCCACAAAACCACTTAATTACTTTTGTCTGGTCTGTACTTCTAATATTTTCTCTTCATAGTTTTGAATGATTTGATGCAAGCAGACTTTAAGGTGCAAACACAAAAGTAGCAATAACTTCACACACACACACACACACACACACACACACACACACACACACACACACACACACACGGCCAGTCCACCCCATGCAATGCACACACTGTAGTGGGTAAGGCCATGCTGTTACAGACAACTCACCAAGTACTAGGGAACCAGAGGCAGGAGTCTTTAAGACATGATGTCCATAGGTCAGAGTGCTGGGGCGTACCCCCTTGAAATGAATGGAGTTATTTTTTGTTACTATTTTATATGTTATGATGGTGAGTTGTAGAATAATGAAGGCCACTGTTCTACTAACAAGGCCCTTGTTAGTTGAGTGGTGGCCTTCATTAATCGCCAACTCTCCATCAATAATGTATAAAATAGTAATAAAAAAATACTCCCATTCACTTCAGTGGTGCATATTCCTGCAGTCTCCTTTGCCCTTTTTTGTAATGTGCCTGAACATGGGGATGTGGATGACAGCTTCACTGGGGGGGGGATTATAAGCCTGACTACAGTAGGGCTCCAATAGTCTGTGCATATCATACTGCTCAACTTTCCGTGAATGCAAGGGACAACTCTAAAATGTCTGGAGCATCTCTAAAAGGTAAAACTTATTTGTTTTGACTGAAAAGTGATATGCAAATCAGGAAAAATTCAAATGTATAAGATTCATCTGTGTATACCCCAGAGCAGTGCATCAGATTTGGGCTTAGACCCACCCAGTTACTAAACATTTTTTTTCCTGGCTCAAGTTCTGACCCTCCTCCCTAAAAAAAGAACTTCATCCTGATTTTGCTCCCTGACTCCATTACATTCAATACCCATCCCCTATGGGTCATGAAGCCATCCAAAGGTGAAGAAACATGAAAATCACGTCAATATTTCATTCCTCCCTCCTTCCCCAACCCCCTTTAAAAAAATTATTTACTTTTACTTACCCGGCTATGTGGCCAGAACCTGCAGCCTGGCACAGTGTTTCACCAGCCCAGCTTTCAGTTTGCTCCACCCTCTCCTTCTGCCAGAAGCTGGATGCTGGAACCGACCATCACAGGTCCCCAACATGCTTTTCAGAAATTTTGCCAGTACCAAGGGCAACAAATAAAATTTGTAAAATTAAAGAAATCAATGAATGGCTGAGGAAGTGGTGTTATGGACAGGTAATACATTGCATTCCATATTGGGAAAACTTTGATGGTAGGGAATCCCTCTTCAGTTGAGATGGATTGCACCTTAGCAGGAGGGGAAGTGTCCTACTGGGTAAAACATTGAGTACCGTCATTAACAATCATTTAAACTAAATAACATGGGGGGAGAATTGGACTATTCCAAATTCTCTTGATGGAGGAAAGAATATTGGAACTGACAAAGTGTTTAATTTTCTATCCTTTAACTCAAGATCTTTAAATTCCTTAAAAATGGCTGAACTTTCAATAAAATGCATCCAATTAGATTTAAGTATCATTGCCATTACCAAAACCTGGTGGGATCAGTCTTCTCTACATATGCAAGATATTCCAGGTTATAACCTTTTTCATAAAGATAGAGTAGATAGTAAAGGTGGCAGAGTTTGTCTTTTTGTTAAAGATATTTCTGCATATGAAATCACTACAAATAGTATGACAGAATCAATATGGATTTCTATCCAACCTATTGACCGTCCCAAAATTAATATAGGAGTGTGTTATAGACCACCATCAGCAGATATTCGGTATACAACTGAATTATTGAACTTAATATCGGAATTCTCTTAAAAAAATGATACTTTAATTTTTAGGGACTTCAACATGCCCGGTATGAATTGGAAATTAAATACAAGTAACACTAATCATGAAAGGTTATTTATGAATACAATCACTGACCTAGGTTTGGACCAACTGGTAAATGAGCCTACACGAGGTAATAATATACTGGATCTAGTAATTGTTAACAAAGGTTTTAATATTTCTGAGACTCAAATTATGTCACCAATTGGCAATAGCGATCATAATTCTATATTTGTTAGTTTACAATTACAAACACTTAAAATTAAAAACAACTTTCAAGATAGGAATTACAATAAAGCTAACTTTACTATGATAAACCAGGAATTATCACATATTGATTGGTCCAAATTATTTAAAAACAAAGGAGTAAATGAAATATATACATGTCTTATAAATATTATTCATGAACTAGAGGATAAATATATTCCCCTATTGTCAAATTGTAATAAAAAAGGTAAAATACCTGTCTGGTTCAACAATACTATTAAAAAACAAATTAAAACTAATGAATATTTATTTAAAAAATTAAAGACAAATTCTAACATATTACTTAGAGATGAATACAGAACTGCTCTGGCAACATTAAAAAAATTACTCAAAGCTGCAAAATTAAAATTTGAATTTAAATTAGCACACTCAAAAAACAACCTGAAATCCTTATTTTCTTATATGAATGGAAATAGAGTCAATAATAGAAATATAGGACCACTCTGTAATGATGGATCACTATAAATACAAACAAAGATATGGCAGATCACTTCAATAAGTACTTTTGTTCAGTCTTTAATCAATCAGGAAATTCTGTAATCAATACTAATAGTAATGATTCCTGTATTCTGTTATTAGAACTAAAAGAAATTAAAAATTCACTATCCAAGTTTAAAAGATCAACTAGTTCCAGACTGGACAATATTAATGCTATATTTCTTTTGGAAACACTGGATTCAATCATTATTCCTTTACAAATATTATTCAATGAATCTTTATTGGATTGTAAGATACCTGAAGTATGGCGTACTGCTTTGGTTACACCAATTTATAAAAAAAGGGCCAAAATCTGACATTCAAAACTATCGTCCAATTAGTCTAACCTCTATTTTGGGGAAAACGATGGAACGATTAATTAAAGATAGGTTGGAAAATGAATTGGAAAAATTGAACATTCAGGATTTATCTCAGCATGGATACAAAACCGGTTTCTCATGTACAACAAATCTCATATCATTCTACTAGCATGTTGCTAAATTATTGGATAGCAATGTAGCTACTGATGTAGTGCTACTAGATTTTAGTAAAGCATTTGATCATGTATCACATTCCTTACTAATAAATAAATTACATAATTTTAAAATTCCACTTTGTTTAGTAAACTGGATATCTGAATGGCTGTATAATCGTACTCAATCAGTTAGAATAAATGGAGCTTTTTCAACATCTGGAGCAGTTACAAGTGGGGTTCCACAGGGTTCCATTTTGGGCCCGATTTTGTTCAACTTTTTCATTCATGATATGGTAATAGAATCTAAAAATTACTTATCCAAGTTTGCCAATGATACTAAACTGGGTGGAAGAGTTGATACCACAGAAAAATTTAAAATTCTTGAACAAGACTTGTATACAATTGAACAATGGGCTAAAAAAATGTAATGTTATTTAACATCAATAAATGCAAGATCTTGCATTTTGGTAAAAATAATACATTACACAACTACTATTTAAATAACCAGTTATTGGAATCATCCAGTTGTGAAAGAGACTTGGGTACATTAATAAATAATAAACTGACATCAGATGACCATTGTAGTAAAGCAGTTAGATCCACTAATATTGTAATAAGACAAATTAAAAAACTTTCATTAGTAAATCAGAACATAATTTGATCCCACTATATAGATCATATGTCAGACCACACCTGGATTATGGTTCTCCCTTATGGAGTCCTTATACAAAAAATGACATAGATCGCTTGGAACAGATATAAAGAAGATTGACTAAATCTATTCCAAGATTAAAAAATAAGTGTTATGAGACCACGTTACAACAAACTGGTCTCTACCCCTTAACATTAAGAAGAGAAAGGGGAGATTTACTTCTAATGTATAAATTGGTTCACAATCCTAAGTTACTTAATATATGTGGATTGGAATTTGCAGAAAAAAGAATTGTAAGAAGATTACACTCTAATCAACTAAAAGTAGAATGGGCCAACAACAAAAAATATGATAACTTTTTCAATATAAGGGCAGCAAAATCTTGGAATTCTTTACCACCCACAGTTGTAGATTCAGCTAACTTTGAGATTTTCAAAACTAGGCTTGATCTCTGGTTATTGGCCTAATAATAATAATAATAATAATAATAATTATATTAACCAAATGTCCCACTATTGAGGGAGGACAAGCTAGATGGGCCTTGAGCCTTCTTTTGTCCTACTTTATCCAGTAAAATCCAGTAAATGTGTTCCGTGACCAAGTCACCTCATCATTCAAACCCACCCAACCTGGGTTGCTTACTTCTTGCTTGGTTGCTGCAGTGGCTGTTGCCACACTGCACTGATCAAGGCTTATGTAGGCCACCCACACCACTGTCACCACTACTGCTAAGCCTAGTTTGGTGCCATGGAGGTCTGTGCTGTTTTGATTTTGCATGGTGAGCCTAGCAGAGTAAATAGGTAGCCTAGTACTTGAGTTAACTTCTAGCTCACCCTCTGCCCCTTCAGCCACCGGGGGAGATGGAGATTGGTTAAGAGTAGAACAACAAAAATATGCTGCCACAACACTGCTATTGAGAGTTCAATGTTCACTGACTCCTCCAAGTTGTAGTGTGCAGTCTGTCTACTCTGTGGCGGGAAAGACAGTGTTGCACTTGCAAGACTCATGCACTCTTTCTTGGCTGGAGCTCATCCACTTCACACGGGATTGCACCGCCGCTAATAGGTGGAGAGAGTGGACTACACAATACAGACACAGTCGAGTCTGGAGAGTACCTGCAGCATGAGCACACACAGGCCTGGTGGGCACGTATTGTGCAAAAGATTAAATCTAAATTTAATGCTATTATTGCCACACCATAAGAACAACCTAGGCACAAATATGGAGGGGGGGGTAACTGCCTCTGCCCTACCTAAATGGCACCGCTGCTTAATGGTAGAAATTTATTCTCAGGTGCTAATGCAATGGTTTCCACTGTGTTCTGAGGTACTGTATCTCCATGTTTCATGCTGTGTCCTGATCATCATGTGGGTTAGTGTCCCTCATTGTCTTTCATTTTAAATGTCCATGTCCCTCATTTCAGTGACAAAATGTGAAGTATGGTGCATGCTTCCAAAACTCTAGCACAGTGTATATGCTCATTACAGAATTACAAAGGGAAAGTAAGTGAGATGAAACAGTCATGGAGAAACACATTTGTAGCACTAAATATACATAAGGGATTTGCACGGTCCAAAACAAAAAGGACAGGCTTCACAACACAGAGGCCCCGTTTTGTACATCTGGAAAGGGGGATGTTGACTGGCTTTATTCTAGGCATTTAATGCAGTAGGCAAACAATACTTTACAAATTAATGGTGATTTAAAGAAAAAACTCAAAAGCCATTAAACAACTTGCAAAAGGATCAGAATTAATGAGTTGACCTAATTTTTATGGGAATCCAAATAAAAATGTGTTTTAATGACTCTAACTTCTAGCAGTTCTATAAGAAATAGAAATGGATGTGTTTTTTAGATTAGATTTGTACCAGCTTAGCTGCTGCACACATGGTAAGTGTGCAACATGTGAACTTGATGTGATGTTTAAATGATGTTCACACCAGCTTAACTGCTGCACTCATGTCAAGTGTGCAACATGCAAACCTGATGTAATTGTTAGAAGATGTTCACACCAACATACCTGCTGTGCACATGCCAAGCTTGCAGCATGCAAACCTGATTTGCTTTTTAGACCTGATTCGCTTAGGATCACTTTGTGTATGCAAACTGTATGCAAACATTGCACAATTAAGCATGTGGCAAGCATTCTGCATGTACACAGCACACCTATATTTCTGTAGGAGTTACCAGGATGTTCTCCTTAAATTTCAGACCCATACATAGTTGGAGATCTGTATCACATATTTCCTTGAACACCTTAATCAGGTCTTTGCGCAGTTTCCTGTATTCTAAAGAAAACAACTGCAATTGCTCTAATGGATGCTTATTTGAGAAGGTCTCTTATTCCCTGATTGCACTTGGTGAATCTGTGCTGAACCTGCTTCAGCCTATTCTTATCAGTACATCTTCATGGGTGCCTTCAGAGATATCACAGAAATGTTAGAATATTTCCACACATGTCAGAGGCTGCAACTGTAGGAACAAAAGGGAGTTAGGGGTGGGAGAGGACTGTATGGGAAGAGTAAAGCAGTGTACAGCAGGAAGATCAGGGCAGATATGATGGATTCGTTTTTGTGGGATTTTCACAGGTCTTGATGTAGAGGTATTTCCCGGTTTTGGGTAATTCCCAGGTGTGGGAAGTGCCTGCCTGTATCAAAATAATAGCACCAAAATGTGTGATTGCTATGTTCTAACATTCTGGTACATTTGCAACAGTCTACCAGCATTACATCAGTTTTCATGCATGCATCATTTTCAGCTGCAACTTGTAGCACTTGCATCAAGACAGTGGGCCATGTTTTTTGTGCAGTCTTACTGTAGTGTCAGAAGCAGTGCAGTTGCACTCTGATCATGCCATAAGTTTGTACACATGGACAGAGGGGTTTTGAAAATCCTGCTTACAGTCCTTTTTGTTTCTAAACCATCTATTTATCTATTTAACACTCACCATCAGTGGCTATCACCCCCCTACCTAGTATATGAATAATTGTTCTCAACAATTGCCATCAGCTTCTTGTACTTTCAGTAATGTGTATTGCACTTGTATTGCTTTGCCATACCAGTGTGGCCCTGCCACACCTGTGAACAGTTCTGCACTCACCTATTTACTGCTACTGCCTGAACTAGACTCTGTCACAAACCGCTCAGCAGGTCAGGCCCTCTGCTCCCACAGTGCCAACCTCCGAGCACCGTATTGTGAACAGGTAACAGAACAGGGTAACCCTCCTGTCTGCTTGTGGGTCCAAATCATCTTTAGTCTCAAGTTCTGGGGGGATTCAAACTGAACCTTATGCTAGCATACCCAAATGTACAGGATCAGATAATCTGCTCTTTGGGGGGATGCCAGATATCTTTCGACTAAAGGCACCTAACCAGGTATCCAAAATGAACCCTTTAAAAATCTATAAAAGACCTTAGGTATCCTTACCTTTTCTCAGTTTGGTAACACCATTCAAGCTTCTGAACAGTTTTGTCAAATCTTAACCCTCAATACATCACATGCAAAAGAAAGATCTTGGAATACACACCAGGCAGTCTCTTTAAATATAGATTTACTTAAAAATGGGTAAAAATATGTAAAATGTAAACACAGAACACTCTATTACAAAGCATACAATCTCTTAAAAGAAAACAAAGTAAATTACATACAAGCTCCTACCAACATACAGTTAGACTTTTTCTATCTAATGTATACTTCTGCACAGTGCTTAAAGTTAGATGTTGTTTCTAAGAGTCCAAAAAAGAAGTGTCACAGTTGAAACACAGAATACAATTTAAAACACTGTGTTTCAGCCCCTTCCATGATGTCATCTAGCTCCTCCTTTCAGAATATAAAAAATATACAAAACAGGATGTCCTATCAGGGGTATATTAAATAAGGTGACATTATCAAAAACTCATTTCCCAAATTATAAGTCTGTGATTTCCCAGTTCATTCTCTTAAGATGTCATAAAAGTTTATGATCTCCATCCTCTGGCAGACTCATAAAGTCCCATTTCACTTCCACTTCAAAGAGGCAACAGGTCATAAAATGTATATTTTTGTTTCCCAGCTTCAAAGCAACACAGGTCATAAACACGGCCATAAACTGCAACTTGGAAGTTAATCACATTAAAGAGATTTGCTGTTTAATATATATCCTGTCATTTTAACTGAAACCTGGGGGTGGGGCCCCCATAGCACAGGAAGTCTCATGGGAGACACTCACAAACCACATTCTATATTACAAATATCATACAGCAATCATAACCAGCTGGCCAAGCATCACAGACTCTGCTCCACAGTTATCACAATTTATTTTTCCATGTACTGTCATTTTATTGCATATATTTGCTGCTCAGTGTTTCATCCTCATGGTTCTATCATTGTCACTGTACTTTTATCCCATCATTTGTACACTATTACACATTTTATTTTGTGCCTAATCATTGAAGCTGTGTTGTTGTACTCCTGTACACCTCTTCCCCTTCCCCTGGGCCACACCTTGAAATGAGCCATGGCTCAATGTCACTTTCCCCTTTACCAATTTTGAAATAAATAAAAAAACTTAATAAATTATGTGTGTCTTTTTAGAGCAAGCAGTCATGCTTCCTGTAGTACTACACTATGAATTACTTAAAGAACTTTTCTTTACTCTGGTTTTATAAGAGATGCCTCACAAATAGAGTTATTGTATCTCAACCAGTCATTCGAATATCTTTTTTATTAATATTTCCAATAAATCAATAGATTGTGCGGTGTAGAAAAAATGGACATGTTATACAGTTGCCCAAGTCAGTACTATCTGTTGTGCATCTGTGATTCAGACCAGTTTATGTTTTGAAACAGTTTGTAATTTGTGTGTCACCAAACATGCCTAGTTAAGAAGATGGCAAATTCTCCAGTAGCATCATGCATGAATGAATTTTTCTCTTTTATTGTACTTCAGTTTAATGGCATTCAGCTTAAACGTGGTATGCAGCTCTGATCCTGATTTGATTCCCTGCTCCTCTGTAATAATTATTTGTGTTGCTATCCTGTGGTGTCTCAGTGTGGTGCCTAAACCTTTCAACTGTACAACCATTTACTTTCATAAACATTACACAGCATTGTCAAATTTGTAGCAATGGACAATGGTTTTAAATCTATTTGATAGTAATAACCTAATGATATGCAAATCATTGACAGGTCTTGCTGACATACATTATGAATATACGAAAATGCCAGCAGAAACAGGCCTCATGGTCTATCGAGTCTGCTTCAGTGTGCAGCTAGCAACTTATAATGCTGCTGTCCCTCTCTTCCCCCCATTCTGTTACCCCTTTACCTATCCCAACCCTGCTTGAAGCTGTGTACCATCTCACAGGCCACTACCTCACCTGGCAAGAAGTTCCATTTGTCCACCACTCTTTCTGTGAAAAAAAGTCTCCTCATCTCTCTCCTGAATCTACCCCCCTCCAATCTCATTTGGTGTCCTCTTGCATCCCTCCCCATTCTCCTCTGGAAAATCCTCTCTGCATTAGTCTTGTTTATTCCCTTCAGGTACTTAAAGATCTCAATCTTATCACCCCTGTCCCACCTCTCTTCCAGTGAGTACATATTCAGCTCCCCCAGCCTTTCCTCGTATGGCTTGCTCTCCAATCCCTGGATCATCTTTGTAGCTTTAGGCTGCACCCCCTCCAACAAATTGATGTCCTTCTTCAGGAACGGGCATCACTATTGCATGCAGTACTCCAGGTGGGGCCTGACCAGCGACCTATTCAGGGGCAGGATAACCTGCCTACTTCTGGAGGAGATCCCTCTAGCTATACACCCCAGCATTTTGTTGGCTTTTGCCACCACCCTTCTGCATTGAACAGAGTTGTTTGTGCTCCCCGTTATGATTACCCCTTGGTCCTTCTCTTCAGTTGAGCAACCCAGATGAACCCTTTTAAGTGATAATCCCTCCCCTGGTTCCAGGCTCTGAAGTGCAGAACCTTTGTACCTTACCTCCTGCCAGTCCCCTTGGCCCCTCTTGTGTCCTGTACTGCCTCTATCTGAGCCCCTAGGAGCCCCCTTATGCCCACGCCTACACCTCCTTCTCTGCTTGCATATTCCTTTGCATGTTCCTGAATACTCCTGCCAATTTCTGCCTTTGCTTCTAGACCTCTACTTTTCTGCCATTTCTCTCTTTTCTGCCGCTACCCCATCTTACTCCCTTAGCAGATCCCCTGTCCTTCCCACCACTCCTCACCCTTGCCCATCCTAGCATCCATCTCAACCACCTAACCTCTTCCCTTAGTTGTGCCAGCTGCTGACACACTATGCAGCCCCCCATTCTCCAAGTCACAGCCAGTACTATGGCCGACCCACACCCTGTACACCCTACTACCCTTCCAAAGATGCCACCTGCCCTTGCAGTCTGGGGACCATGCCATAGCTCTGTCTCCATTCTACTCCAAATGCCCCTCCTAATTGGTTGCCTCTGCATTTTTCACAACTCTACTGTCAAATTCAGGTGTTATAGCACAGCAACAGCTCTATGTTATTGTACCCGCCAGTGCCCTTTGCTGAACACTCCTTAAAGAACACTTTGGAAGCCTATTTCCCAATGAACAAGCACCCTCCAATGCCCATTGCTGAACACTCTTTAAGGACCCCCTTGGAAGCCTATTACCCCATTGGAAACCTATTACCTAATGAACAAGCAAAGAAAAGGCACAAGCCCCTTACTAGAATGTCCCTACTGAAAGAAAGAAGTAGGTGGGCAAATAAGTCAAAGTAAACCCCCTGGAAGCTTATTTCCCAAGGAACAAGCTTCATCCAGTGCCCACTGCTGAACACTCTTTAAAGACCCCCTTGGAAGCCTATTACCTAATAAACAAGCAAAGAAAAAATGCACAAACCCCCTGACTAGAATTTTCCTACTGAAAGAAAGACTTATGTGGTCAAACCAGTCAAAACAGTGCAGCCAGGACCACTAGCATCATAATGCCATGCAAGGGCAATGCCAATTGCTCAGAGATTTCCTTGCTTTTTTTAGGATAAGTCAAGGCAGTCAAATCAGTTCTCTTGACACTAGTAATTTCCCTCCTGCAGTCAGTTTTAGGATAAGTCAAGGCAGTCAAAGCAGTTCTCTTGACATTAGCAATTTCCCTCCTGCACTCACAATGGACAGTAGCTCAGCCCAGCATTCCTCCTCCTCTCCTAAGCAACCTGTCCCCAGCCTGTGTCTTTCTTTCTTGCTCCTCCCTCTATGAGCATTTATTAGAGGTCGGGGCCAGGGTAAGTGGGCGGGACAAAAAAGCTCTCGAGTACAGCTCCTCTGGGTGGGATTTTCTTCTGCAGCTGGGCTTGTGGCTTTTCTAGCCCAGTCGCTCAGTTCAAAAACCTGCCCTCAATCCTGATTGGCTCCTGGACCTTTGTTCACTGCCGATGCGGCCAGCACAACCAGTCCCACAGTCCAGCCTCCAGGCCCTTTTGCTGCCGATGCAGCCACTGATGTTGATGCACTGGATGACCCAATGCAGATGTTTGCTCCTCTCACTGCCAATGTGGCTGCCTCTTCCCTCTCCCTGGCTGCTGATGTGGCTGCCAACCACCAATCCCCTTGCTTGGATGCCAGGGATTGGTTGTTTGTGTATCTGGGCTGGCAATCAGGGGGGACCCACTACCACCATAGACATATATTTTTATGTTGGGGTTGGGATCAGAGTGAGGGAGGGCACCACTACCATCAGGGCATTTAATTCTACCTACAGGGCTGGGGATTGGAAGGGGGAACACCACTAGCACCAGGGAACTTAACTCTACTAACATGGCTGGGGATCAGAGGGTGGGGACACCACTAGCAACAGGGAATATGATTCTACTTTTGGAGCTGGTGATCAGAGGGATGGAGGGCACCACTACCACTAGGGCATTTAATTCTACCTACAGAGCTGGGGATCAGAAGTGGGGAACACCACTAGCACCAGAGAACTTCATTCTACTTATGGGGCTGGGGATCAGAGGTGGGGGACATGACTACTACCAGGGAATTTAATTCTACTTATGGGGCTGGGGACTGGAGGTGGGACCACTGGCACCATGGTTATATACACATCTGAGACTGGCAATTGGTAGGGTGGTGCTGCACTAAACTGCCTTACTATCCATGCAAATGAGACCATAATAGAAACATAGAAACATAGACTTTGACAGCAGATAAGGACCACTTGGCCCACCCAGTCTGTCCATTTCCATACCTATTGGATAAGCTGCAGATTCTAGTTAACCAACAGCCTACTTCCTGAAACCCCCCACTATAATTGCCTTATGTCTGTCCCATGCATGTTTGAATTCCCCCACTGTTTTAGACCCCACAACCTCTCCAGGAAGGTGGTTCCATGTGTCCACCACTCTCCATGAAAAAGAATTTCCTCACATTACCCCCGAGCCGTCCCCCTCTAACTTTAAATTGTGCCCTTGTTCTTACACATCTCTTTTCTGAAAGATGCTACCCTCCTGGACTTTGTTGATTCCTTGAGGTACTTAAAAGTTTCTATCATGTCCCCCCTTCCTCCTTTCATCAAGGGTATACATATTAAGCTCTCTCAGTCTCTCTTCGTATGGTTTCTGATGTAGACCCTGCACCATTTTAGTTGCCCACCTCTGGACTGCTTCTATCCTGTCTATGTCCTTGCGTAGATGAGGTCTCCAAAACTGCATGCAGTACTCCAGATGGGGTCTCACCAACTGTCTGTATAGAGGGATAACCACTTCCCTTTTTCTACTTGTGATGCCCCTCCTATGCATCCCAGTATCCCTGGCTCTCCTTACTGACTTCTCACATTGCTTACCCACCTTTAGGTCATCTGATATGACTACACCCAGATCCCTTTCCATTATTGTTGTTGTTAGTACCTCCCCTGCTATTGTGTACTCTCTCCTGGATTTTTATTTCCCAGGTGCATTACTTTGCACTTCTTTGCATTGAATCTAAGTTGCCATATGTCTGACCATTCCTCTAACCTTGCCAAGTCCCTTCTCATCCTTTCTACCCCCTTGTGTATCAACTCTGTTACAGATCTTTGTGTCATCTGCAAAGAGGCATACCTTTCCTTCCAGACCCTCTGCAATGTCACCTATAAAGATGTTAAAGAGGACTGGACCCAATACTGAGCCCTGAGGTACTCCACTAGTAACTCCCCTTTCTTCAGAATGTGTTCCATTCACTGTTACCTTCTGTGTCCTGTTGTGAAGCCAGTTTTCTACCCAGGCTACCACCCTGGGACCCACTGAACATGCAAATGGCCCCTCACTGCTTTGCATTCCCAACAGACTCATTTGCATGGGTCCCTGTGACTATTGCAAATAGTGCTCCAGCACTATCCTTTCTGGTGACATACTTCAAGAGCCCTATCAGGGCAGCACAAAGTGGCTTAGTGCTGTCTCGACATGGCCCTATATTTAGTTGAATAGTGATGGTGTGCTATTTGACCAAATATAACATCTTCGGAAACCCAGGCAAGTGTAGGGCACAATGCTAATGTTTTCGTTCCACTTTGCATATATTTGAAAATCTGGTCCCAGATCACTGGGTCCATGAAGAGAACTGCAATCAAAATGCTACCCATAAAAAAACAAATCGCAACAAAACAAAGCAAAACAATGCAAATACAATTTTCATATCACTTTTTAGGGCTGCAGTGAGCATAGCCCTGCATACCCCTTGCTATCAGAAAAGTACTCAGTGCATTCCTTCTGAATGAACAACATGTTGAAGTTGCAACACAGTCGCCTCTGCATCCGTGAAGCACTCCACTTACTGTTTCTACTGGCAGTTGCACTGCACTATTTTTACTCTGTCAGCAGTCACAGCAGAACATGGCACAATCCGCTGTGTCCAAGATGGCCACCAAACTGTATTGCGCATGCACTACTACTAGCCCTTGCTCAGTAGAGAGCAGTGGCCATCTTGGACATGGTGGAGTGTGCCCTGTTCAGCTGTGACAGCTGATTTCTTTTTGTTTCTAAAGTATGGATATCCCCTCAACTTGACCCTCCCTCTCAGCACCCACTGACTTCCACCAGAAACATAACAATGACAGCAGGGTGCCCAGTCCCCCAGTGTCATGATCATGTTCTGCAGTAACCTTTTTTCATACATACTTTTCCTTCCCCACCCAACCTCCTCTCAGCACCTCCCCAGAAACATAAGAGTGACACTGGGGGTGCCCAATCCTCCGGTGTCATGATCAGGGATCATCAGTTGTGATTTTTTTTCACCTTTAAAAAGAAAACCATCCATCAATATCTTTTGCGGCCATTCCTGACCCCCTGCCACTAATCCCTCCAACTCAGCTCCTATCACCCCGCACCTCCCCAAGTCTTTATTTGCCCATCAGGGGTCCAATGCCGTAATGCTCTCTGAACCACAGACACATCTTCACTCTTCAAAGCCAGACCACGAACTGAAGAAACATGTATGTAGTACAATGTATTTAATACTGTCTTAAATGTTTAAGACCTTTCAGCTACCGAACTGCAAACAGTGCCATATCTTTAGGATGAAAAATTACCTTTTAAGAAAATTCTAGCTCTGTGTGGTCTTGGAGGTGGTTTGCTGACCTCCATCTATGGGAGTCCTATACTGTAGGTTCAGGTCAGCTATGATCTGTGGACTTCACAGAATTCAAGCATAAGGGAGGCTACAAGAAAGGCAGAACACCCTGTTCAGAAGTTCCTCTACAGTATTTGTTTTATTTTGGTCTTGGAATTTATAAAAACTGTAGGTTTCTGTGTTAAATTGTCTTTCTCATGTGGCATCTACGTTTCAGTTTAAAAATTATGATCAGGCTATGCCTGTGATTCAAAGAGTGACTGACAAGCCCCTCCCCCTCTACTTTCTGAAGCAGTTCACTCCAATTCACTTTGCCCTTTGTGCCTTTTTGGCATTGTCCCTCTAGCCTGCTGTTTGACTCTTCACTTGTCTGTGCTTGCCCTCTTGCCTTTTGGTCTGTTTGTCATTTTTCTGTGATATTCTGTTCTTTTTGTCTCCTTCCCTCTATAGCTGTCCCTCATTGTACTCCTTCCCACCCTTCGCTAATTGGGTTACCCTTCCCACTGGGTGTGCTCATTCCTCACTGTTCCTACTTCAGTTTTTTTTCCTGTGCTGTCTTTCACCTTCATTTTGTTTTTTATTTGCTGTGCTTTTTCATTGTGTGGTCATGTGTTTGCTTCTTTTGTGTCTTTCTGGGTGGTGGCTTAGCAATCACCCTCTGAGCCATCAGTGCTCCTGCTCTTGCTGCTCATTTTTCTCTCCATACAACTCCTGTTCATATCTCCACTTCCATGCCTGCTCAATTTTCTTCTTTTGCTTGCTACTACATTCTCCTACCGTTCCCTCTTATATGCTTATTTTCTCCTGCCTCATTTGATACTAGGCTATCAGTGGCCTCTGCTCAAGTGCTATCAGCACACTTTGACAAGCACTTCTACATCCTCTGCTGGCTGTGCTGTTTCTACAGTTTTCAGTCACCTTCTACATCTCCTTAATACTCTGCTTGGATTTATTTAGGTACTTCTGTGTGTAATCAAATTATCCTTCAGTTTGGCAGTGACTCCTTTACCTACTTCTCAAATATATATCTCTTAAGGGTCCTGGCTTAGTGACTTCTGTACTTGCCTGGATATCTCACTTCTTCCCTGCTGTTTACAAGTATGAAGACCTTCTTTTCTTTCTGTCATTGTTTATTTACATTTCTGTGACACTTAACTTACCTAGAAGTTTTATAGGTCCCAGTTCCCTTATACTCTGCTCAGGTGTTTCACAGCAATACTTACCCTTCAGACTTATTACAGAGTCCCAGTAGGTGCCAAATCAGGAAATGGCTCACTTATTTATTTTGGAGCATGCAATACGGTGGTGGGTAAATGTGATGCAGTATTCTGTGGCAGTGTAAGCCTAGCATGCGCCTGGATCCAGGTCCTACTCCCAAGGCTCCACACCCAGAATGCCAAGGCCCATCTGCCAATAGTGGGTACCTTCAAATGACATGATCTGTACCCCAGGATCCCTTTTCTGCCCCTCACCCAACCCTCCATCCCAGCGCCCACCACCCCACACACCCTCCAGAAACATAATAATGACATTGAGGGTGCCCAGTCCCCCAGTATTGTTTGTGATCATGTTCCGCACTGACATTTTTTTCATATATATTTTTTTCATTCCCCCACCTGACACTCCCTCTCAGCACCCACTACCCCACACCTACCCCCCAAGAAGCATAACAGTGACACTGAGCATACCCAATCCCCCAGTGTTGTGATCAGGAATCCGCTGTCATGATATTTTTTTCACCTGTAAAAAGGAAAACATACATCAACATCTTTTGTGGCCATTCATGATCCCCTGACCTGACCCTCCTACTCAGCATCCACCACACTGCACCACCCCAAGACCTTACTTACCCATCAAGGGTCCAACATCATAATCCTCTCTGGACTGCAGACACGTCCTCACTCTTCAAAGCTGGACCACGAACTGAATGGGGTTTTGAACTTAGTGGCATAACTTGGCCATTTTTGCATATGTTTGGCCTAAATGTTCAACATGCCTTTTGCGGGACCCCACCTCATAAACAATTACACTGACATTAGGCTAATCTGTCCCAAAAGGTGATTTTGGGGTCTCTGTGCAAAATCACCTTTTGGGCAGGAGTTGAACATTTTCTCTTGCCTTGTTCATGAGGAAGGGTCATAAGAAGGATATGTTGAAAATATGGTGTAAAAATATTGAAAACCAGTAAAGGTATGAGCCTATGTTGAATTCTATGAATGTAAGCTCGTAACTTTGGTAATTTTCAATATTTTTACCCCAAATTTACAACATAGCCATATCTTTATAGCACCGCATGAATGTGAAAGCTGTCATTTTCAAATCCTGGCCAAAATGTTTTAATTTTTTTTCATTATGAAAAGTGATTTTGTGGTCCCTGCAGAAATCACTTTATAGGCAGAAGTTGAGCATTTTCCCTGCCCTTGTTCATGAGGTGGGGTCATAAGAAGGCTATGTTGAAAATTTGGTGTAAATATATTAAAAAACAATAACGTTATAAGCCTACATTGAATTTTGAGAATGCAGGCTCATAACTTTGGTAATTTTCAATATTTTTACCCAAATTTACAACATAACCATATCTTTACATCACCACATGAATGTGACAGCTGTCATTTTTTCAAATGCTGGCCAAAATGTTTTGTTAAATCCAAAAAAGTGATTTTGTGGTCCCTGCAGAAATCACCATTTGGGCAAAAGTTAAACATTTTCTCTGCCCTTGTTCATGAGGTTGGGTCTTAAGAAGGCTATGTTGAAAATCTGGTGTAAAAATATTAACAAAGCAAGTTATGAGGCTATTTAGAAGTTTGCAAATGCAGACCAATAATTTTGCTAATATTCAATATTTTTACCCTAACTTTTCAACATAGTCATTTCTTTACAGCACCTCATGAATGTGACAGCTGTCATTTTTCAACTCCAGCCAAAACGTGTTTTTGCAACCTGAAAGTTGATTTTGCATTCCCTATGCAAAATCACATTTTGGCCAAGAGTTGAACATGTTCTCTATCCCTCTTCATGAGGCAGGGTCATAACAAGGCTATGTTGAAAATGTGGTGTAAAAATATTAAAAAACAAATGCTCAATATTTTTATCCCAAATTCCTCAGCTGTAGCCCTATTGGCTCTGGACAGGTACAGTTAGTTATGGATCATTTAGGGGTATAAATAGTTCTGAAACTAGGAATAGTATACACTGCAGACAATCAGAAATAATTCCCTGTCCTCCTTAAATTGACAGGTCACTTAAAAACAATAAAAGACAGTACTAAAAATCAGTGGAATCAATATAAGAGAGCAGCTTTTTTATGTGCTCATGTACTGTACATATCCCTGCATGGCCCTCCCATTTTTCTTCTTTATATACACTATAACTTCCTCAGTGAGAACAGGGACTGTTATTCAATTCAATTCAATTCATCTTTATTTTTAGAAGGCGCTTTTCTTAAAATCAAAGTGCCTGTACAAATTCACAAAACAATAAATACAATAAAATTAAAACTAATATAAATCCTTAAAAGCTAAGCTAAAAAGGTGGGTTTTCAAAGCTCCCTTAAAACTAAGGACGGTCGGGCAATTTCGCACCTGATGAGGTAGAAATTCCACAGAGTCGGTGCCATAAAACTAAACGATCTAGCGCCTGATGTTTTCAAACGAACCCTGGAATCTCTAGCAATCCTCGTCTTTGGATTGAGGAGGGAGGGACTGAGGCAAAGGAGCTCTTTCAGGTAGGTAGGTCCCAGATCATGTAGGGCTTTATAGGTCAGTAAACCGACCTTGAAGGTGATTCGCAAAACACTGGCAGCCAGTAGTCCGGCGGCTATTGGTATATTATATGGCTGGATCTAGAAGATCCAGTCAACAACCTGGCTGCCGCATTCTGTATTAGCTGCAGGCCGTGGAAGTTCAACCCCGATAGCCCTAGGTATAAGGAATTACAGTAGTCAAGACGGGAGGTAACGAAGGCGTGGATCAATGTTGGAAGGTCCTCTGGAGGAACCAGGTGCTTCACCCTGGCAATATTCCTCAGATGAAAAAAGGAAGTTTTGACCACCGCTGACACCTGGGATTTAAGTGTCAGACGGTCGTCAATTATTACGCCAAGATTCCGCACCTGATCTGAGGTTGCCAGTTGAACACCTCCAAGCCATAAGCCTGAGGGTGATCCCTCCGGCAGACCCGCCTCACAGCTGCCTTTGTCCACAACCAACACCTCAGTTTTCTCCGGGTTTAACCTCAGCCAACTCCCATTCATCCAGTCTTGGATTTCTTCAAGGCAGTTATTAAATACCGACAAGGCAAGCGTACTGGCAGGGCACAAAGACATATACAGCTGGGTATCATCTGCACAGCACTGAAACCCAAACTGTATCATCTAATAATCACCCCTAATGGTAGCATATACACCGAAAACAACATAGGCGCTAAAATAGAACCCTGCGGTACCCCGCAGGATAGGGAGAATGATGCTGAGGAAAAAATTCCTGACACCACTCTCTGAGTCCTACCCTCGAGGTAAGATCGAAACCATCTGAGGACCATACCAGACAGTCCACAGACTGACCACAAACACTCTAACAGCACATCATGGTCAACGGTGTCAAACGCTGCAGAGAGATCAAGTAGTACCAAGATGGATCGGGTCCTATGATCTCTCGCTATTAGGAGGTCATTTAGTACCCGTACAAGCGCTGTCTCGGTACTATGCCTTTTCCTAAATCCAGACTGGAGATAATCATAGATATTGTTGTTGGTCAGATGATCCTCCAACTGCACTGTGACCACTTTCTCAATAACTTTACCCACAAAGGGTAAGTTAGAGACTGGTCTGTAATTTGCTAGACAATCTGGATCTAAGGAGGATTTCTTTAATAGAGGCTTAACTATAGCCTCTTTAAGGGGATCTGGAAAAATCTCCCTCTCCAAAGACTTCCAGACGATCAAAGCTAGGACTAGGCCGATCTTATTCACACAACCCACTAAAAGGCGTGTGGGGCCAGGGTCCAAATCACAGCTAGTCGATCGCAGTGCTCGAATGATCATCACAACATCATCGATTGTGGGAAGGCTGAAGTCAGACCATCTAAACTGGGTGTTCGACATCTCCTGCCGACCACCGTCGCTCCCATTGGGGAGGGAAGAGCGAATATCCTATCTGATTTTGACAACCTTATCTGCAAAGAAGAGAGCAAGCTCCTCACACTATTCTTGAGATAAAGCTCGTCTGGGCTGAAGACAGACTGGATTGCACAGTCTGTCCACAGTCCGAAAGAGCTGAGCTGGTCTATTCTGTGCAGCCGCATCTCTCTGGACAGGAACTCTGCCTTCTTACGAGAGATTGCGGATTGATAGGCCAAATAATGGTCCATCAAACTAAGCCTGTCATC
The DNA here is from genome assembly GCA_016271365.2 of Neoceratodus forsteri. Lineage (NCBI taxonomy): Eukaryota > Metazoa > Chordata > Ceratodontiformes > Ceratodontidae > Neoceratodus > Neoceratodus forsteri. The sequence continues at coordinate 829,509,008 of CM028131.1, forward strand.
ATCAAGACCGGACCTTCGCCAACGCCTCTCCAGCCTTCGTCCAACCCTCCTCAACTCCCTCATGGTCACATCAAACCAGGGAGACCTGGGGCGAGGAGTAAGAGGGCGAACACGAACTGGTGCAATAGAATCCAGGGCCCCTGTCACTGCCTCATTATAGGCATGTACCAGGTCACCTGGATCTAATCAATCTATCGGTAGGCTTGATAGGTCCAATACCGCCATCAGGTCATCTGGGGATACACCCCTCAAAGGGCGGTATCGGACCATCTCCAAGGGGGCAGACCTAACAGGGGTGGCCTCAAAACTGAACCTAATGGAGTGATGGTCAGACCATCCGACCGGGTTCCACCACCAAGTCGGATATCCCCATCCCCAGAAGGAACACCAGGTTTAATGAGTGTCCACCAACATGGGTCAAGGAGGAAACCACCTGTGTGAAGCCCAATGATATCATCAACTGGAGGAAGTCTTGACCAAATTGAGAGAGTTCATCGTCGACCCAAGCATTGAAATCCCCCAGAACCAACCATCTGGGGGAACCCAACGTCAGGTCGACAATGAAGTCTGCGACTTCCTGCAGGAAAACATTCTCGTCACCTGGTGGACGGTATACAAGAAGTATCCTGCACCCCCCAGTTATATACTTGTTTGTCCTTCTGACACATATATTTACCATTTTCCTTTCTTTCCTCTAAGTTTCTAAACTTCCAAGCTTTTAAAATGCTCCTCTTTCTAGTCTTTTCTTTCAGTTCAACATCCTCATTCCATTGAACAGACTTCTTCAGCCAGCTTAATTTGAGTCCTTTTTCAACTCCATTGTATTGGAATTAACTTCTATAAAAACAACAGCATTTGAAAGGTTTGATGCTTTAGAAACAGAAAAGAAAAGGGTCTAGTCAAATGTTGATAGGAAACAGATACAGTTTATGAGTTGATATTCACCCTGAGGAAGTGGAACTGTATATAACCACAAAACATTGGTGGAACAAGGAGGAATATATACATGAGTCCTGCTGCTTTCCCCAGAATGGCCTTGTTGTTACCGTGTACTCACTTTAGTACACAGTTTAGTCAAATAAATGGTCTGTGTGGTGTTGCTAAGTCTTAGGAGAATAATGAATTGTTCAGACTCTTGGATGAAGGCAATTAATAACAGTTTTAGTCTTGATGTCCTTTACAGTGAAAAAACACAGGAAGTTACCCACGCCATGTGACAAAGGTTAAAGGCCACCTTGCTATACACTAGTAGTAGCAGCAGTAATTTTATTTATAAGGCACCCTTCCCCAGAGGCTCAGGGATGCCATACAGGAATAGGTTAATTAAAAATACAATAAATACATAAAAATAATAAGCAGCATAAAAAACTATTAATTAAAAAATTCCCATCATAACAATTAAAAATAACATAATAGTTGTATCACAAGGGATATCCAAGGAATAATTCTACCCTCCAAAAGTCTTTTCAAACAGCTATGACTTTGGCTTCTCCAGCTCCAATGTGCTTTCCCCCCTAAGAGGATTTTGATAGGGTTCAGAGATGGTTCCAGCTAAACAAACAAACTAAACACGAAGAAAACAGTCACCATGACTTTTGGAAGTAGACAGAAATTGGCCACATTCCAGTCCCCCCCCCTTTCTTGACCCTAGATGGCTCCTCTCTTACCAATGTCTCTACCTTCGAATACCTGGGTGTTTAGCTTGACAGCCACCTAGATTTTTCCTCACACATTGAGTCCATCTGCACAAAACTCTGGCATAAACTGGCTTTCCTCTATCATCACAAGGGTAGCCTTCCTCTTCCTACCCACCCGGGAGCCGGTTTCCAAAATGATCCTCCTAGTTTTAGACTTTGCTGATGTAGTTTATGGTTCTGCCCCAGCCTCAACCCTCTCTAGGCTTGACACGCTCCTTAACTCATTTTGTCATTTCACCACTGCTGCTGCACCCCTCACCCACCACTGTTTCTCTACTCCGCCCCCTTCCACCTTCCACTACCTCAAAGGAGAATGATCCACAGTGTCTCTTTCATAGCAAAATACTGGTTTGGGAGCCCGCCACATTACCTTTTTTTGCTTCTCTCACCAGATAACCCCTAAGCCTCCTCCTTTAGAAGCAGGAACAATCACACTTTCACTCTGCCTTGTCCAAACTCAGTAGTGGGCCAGTCAACCTTCTCCTATCACATTCCTTTTCTCTGGAATCAGCTCTCCCCTGACCTTCACCTTTCCCCTTCTCTCTCCTCCTTCAAAGCTCAACTCAGACTACTCCTCACTACCAAGTGCCCTCATCTCTGCTCCCACTCCAACAGTCTCTCCCCTCCCACCTCAACATGTTTCTAGTTCACTATCCCTGGCCCTGTTAAGTATCCCCTGCAGCCTGCATTAATTGATCCTGCCAGCACTCTGATTGCTGCAATTACTTGAATTTGTGCTGACCTATGTTTTTGAATCATTGTGTTTTAGACCCCATTGTTAACCAACCATAAAACTGTTATTTTTAACTCTGTAATCTTTTTTTCAACTCTGTAATTGTTTTCACTCTGTAATTGTTCTTGTTTATCCTAATTTATGCTGACTGTATGTTTTCCACTATGTATCCCTTTTTCCTGGGTCGCACCTGGAAATGAGTCTTGACTCAGTGTGCCTTTCCCGGTTACCACATTTTAGATAAATAAAATAAATAATCACCTTTTAAATGCATCCACCGGGGGCCCTCAGTTCTATGGGTAAAGCTTTCCAAATCACATGGTCAGCTACTTCAAATGTGTGCACCCCAGAGGGTCTCAGCTGGGCCCTAGGGACCGGGAGGAGACCCTGAGAGGAGGAGGAGCAAAGGCAGCATGAGGACTGGAGAAGTTTCAGAAGCTCTGACCAATAACCATGGTCCAACACACATAGGGCTTTATAGGCTAGAAAAACAACCTTGAAGGTAACTTACCACTTTGCCAGCAACCAGTACAGTTCACTCAGGACTGGGGTCAAATGACTGGACCTTGAAAGACCCATCAGTAACCTGGCCTCTGTTTTCTGTACCAGCTGCAAGCATTGCATGGTACCCTCACTAACCCCAAGGTGGAGTGCATTACAGTAGTCCGCCCTAGATGTCACAAACACATGCACCAGTGTTGGTAGGTCTTCAGGAGGTCTAAGGGACTTAATCCAGCTGACATTCCTTTGATGATAAATGCCACTCTCGACTTCAGCAGACACCTGAGCCTCCAATGTCAACTAGTCATCAAAAATAGCTACCAAATTTTTCACCTTAGCAGAAGTCAACAGCCTGGATGACCCAATCCAAAGCCTCGTCCCACCCATAACTACTTCTACTCCCCCAATTTGACTCAACCACCAGTATCTCAGTCTTATCAGGGTTGAGTCTCAGTCAATTCCATCAACTTCTAAATCTCACTTAGATACATATAAGCACCTCAACCACGTCAGGCATCCCTGGTGCAAAGGGCAAATACAACTGGGTATCATTTGCATGGCTGTGGAAACCCAGATTGTATTGTTGAATGATCCTCCCCAGGGTCAGCAAAGTTCCAGCGAAGTTGAAAAATTCACCTTCACAAATAATTTTTCAAATTGCCCACTTCTCCTCTTTGCCACATCACATTGAGCTTTCCTGAAGAAATAACAGTTTTCCAGGTAAAATCAGGAAACGTTAAGGTGGAATTGCAACTTTACCAGTGAATTTGCATAACTTGTCCTTAATAACTTCTCCTTAAAAAGTGCAACTTCACCTGTCAAAAACTTTGTGAAGTTGGTACTTCACACTTTGCAAATCTGGCAAACTTTGCAAATTATTTTGTGAAGGGAAGTTTGCCAACTTTGCACATCTCTAATGTATACTGTGATCAACATAGGTCAGAGAACCAAACCTTGGGGCATGCCACAGAGAAGGGACATCTGGCATGATGAAAAAGTTTGCAATCACCATCCTCTGCATCCTATCTCTGAAGTTGGACTCAAACCAGTGAATGGCAATACACTCTCAGATGATCCAGCAACAACCCATGGTCCAGTATCAATTGCTGAGGAGAGATCAAGGAGAACAAGAATTGATAGTTCATCCTTATCTCTAGCCCTGAAGAGTTCACTATGCACCCTGTCAAATACCTTCTCATTGCTATGGCTAGATCTAAACCCAGACTAGAAGGGCTCATAGATGTCATGAACTAGTAGGTGTGCCTCAAGCTGTAGCACCACAACCTTCTCAATAACCTTACATAAAAATGCAGGTAAGAAACAGGACAGTAATTAACTAGAACATCCATGTCCAAAGATGATTTCTTCAGAAGGGGCTGAACCAGTGCATTTTTTAATGTCACCAGGAGGACCCCCTCTGAAAGGGAGCATTGAACTATTCCAATGAACACTGACTCCAGAAACCCCACGCAGTTCACTAGTGGATGCATTTGACCTGGGTCTATTTCACAAAATGTGGGCCACAGCTCTAAGATCACCTCACAGACCTCTTCCATTACAAGTGGCTGAAACTCTGCCCAAAACAGCTGAGTGCATCCATGAAGTGCAGTCTCAACCCCATTGGCCTGAGTAGAGGACAATCTGTCTGAGACAAATCCAGCAAACTCTTCTCACTTAGCTGCTGAAAACGCTCTTACCAGCTAAACTACTGAGACCACTCCACCATATGGATCTTATGTGTCATTACTTCACTGTTAAACATATATATTTGACAAGACTATAAAAAAGAACACTTTTTTTAAACAATTGGTGAGTGAGGGGCTGCACGATGGCCCTGCTAGAGTGTTTTACACAGTTCTGCTCTCATTGCAACCATGTTTGGGAGCAGACTTGAATGCTGATGAGACATGGTGTGGTAGGCACTACCACGTGGCAGCACTACCTGCTGGGGAGGACTAGTGCTGGCTTTTTACACTTCAGTGACTCCTATGGTTTGTGGAGGGCCAAAGATCAAGCTTCCTCCATATGAAGCCATCTGGGCATGTGCAGTGTCTACAGGAACACTTTTTTAAAACTGCATCTCAGAAAGCAATTTGGAGCCCAGAGGTAAAATCAAATTTCTACAGCTTTCAAAAAGAGTCACAACATAAAGCACACATAAGTATGTGTATCATTTGCAAAAATTATTTTATTATACTGTACTTAAATAATTTAAAATAGCTATATACAATCAGGACTGCAGACCGAATGTTTTGCACAAATTGTGTTCTTTTTCAAGAACTTAAAGTATATCCCCTACAGCAACACATTTTATGCCACATCACAGCATTCCAAAAATATTTGTTTTTAATTTTTACATTGCACTTTTTGCCCTCTCATTATGCACTGTATGCACTAAACACTGTAAATATTTTTAAACTACACTTCTTGTTGTTACTAATTGAAATATGCACATTTGTGGACACTGTGGTGCAGTATAAAATGTGGTGCAGCTTGGGGCATGCTTTCGACTCATGACTTGTGTGAAATGTTGGGATTCTGGCCAGACTGTATGCAGCTATTTTAAATTATTTAAGCATGATAAAATACATTTTCCACATTATACACAAACTCAGGTGTGCTTTATGTTGGTGATCTTTTAGAGCCGTTTTTTTCTTCAGAAGAGCAAAGCCAGATGGCAGTTGCACTCTCCAAAGGAAGAAGCCACCACAACATATAGGTGCATTCACAAAATAACCTGTAGTATATAACTTGATCAAAAGGACATGGCGCAAGCATATGGGCAACAAACCGACAAGACACCAGGCAGCCCTGGTGTCTAGCTGGTTTATTGTTCATGTGCTTGAACCATGTCTTTTTGATCAAAGCTACAGCCAGCCGTGATGCAATGCAGTAACTTGCAGTGGGTGACAAGTCACAAAATATTGCATGACAAAAGGGCTTAATTGCCATTGAGCTACATTATTCCCTGCAGCATACTGCAGCATTTAGTGATATACTGCAGCATTACTGCATTGCATCCTGATTGGTCCGCTCTATATTTCATTTCATTTTTATTTTATACTGACAGGTCTGTAGGCTAAAAACCCATTTTCACAGATGTCCAGTTTACAAATAAGTAACACACATACAAAACATAGTGACAATGTACTCAAACACCATAAAATAACAGTGGAATTATTAATTTTAAGTAAAACTCTTACAAACAGAATTGATCAGCAAGTTGTTTCTAAGAGTTGTCATAAATGTAACTAACTTTGTGTAACTGGTAATACTGCTTGGTAGATCATCATATAATTTAGTAGCAGAAAAGTTCAGAGAATTTTGAACGAATACAGTACGATAGAAAGGAGTCTGAAAACAGTTCTTACATTGTAGTAATGTATAGCCTAACTTGGAAATCCTTGAGCAAAAACATAAAATACTTTTTGGAAGTAAACCCAGTTGAATCTTGTGAAGAAATATCAGAGACCTAAAATTAAAATGCCCTACCAAAGAAAGACAATTAAAAGATTTGTAGAGGGAACAGTGGTGTGTTAATCTGGGTTGTCTAGTAGCAAAGTGTATTACCAAATGATAAGTCACCTGAAGTTTTAATAATATCCTATCAGATGTATATGAATAAACTGTAGATAGTCAATAATAGAAAATAATAAACTATGTGTTTTAACAAATGCCTGATATCAACTGTAAGATCGCTTGTTATATGATATGAAAATCCTCAGGCCCGATTCCAGAAGGCATGGTGAAAGTCACCGACAATTGCTATTTGTGCCAAATGCTGATGCACCGGGGACCCTGCACCTTGTTCCAGAACAGCCAGGGTTCCCGGCAGCTATGTCCGTGACTTGCAACACCCTAAGCATTGTGCCAAAGGAAGCATGCACCTCAATAGGGTGCCGCAAGCCAGTGTAAAGCCCACTGACTGGGCATAAGCCCCACCCCAAGCCCTGGTCCCCAAATAATGCCCTGCAGGGCTGCACATGTCTCCCTCCCATCCCTGAGAAGTGCCCCAAAGGGCTGAATATTTCTTTCCCCGTACCCAAAAAGTGCACCGCAGGGCTGCACATGCCCCCCCAGTCCCCAAGCCCAATCCCTGATCAACAGCTCTCCAACAATATTAATACTGCCATGCCCCTAATTCCCTGGTAGTCTAGTGGCACCCATCCCCACCCGGCAGTACCAGTCCACCCCCCCACACATGTTCCCAGTTGCCGTCTGGCACATCCCACCTATCACCTCCACAGCCAATCACCGACTGAGCTCCCATTGAGCATGTACTACTGTATAAAGTACGCGCTCAAAGAATGACAGCTCATTCATTGAGTGCATATTGTATACAACAGTATGCACTCAGTGGGAGCTCTGTCGGTAGCTGGCCATGGAGGTGAGAGGTAGGATGTGCCAGTTGCCAATTGGGAATGGGTGTGGTGGGGTGGGGGTTGACTAGGACTGCTGGTGGGGGCCACTAGACTACCTGGGAATTAAGGGTACGGCAGTATTGATATTATCAGTGAGCTGGTAATTGGGGATCAGGGCTTGAGGATGGGGTATGCAGTCCTGGCGGGCACTTCTCGGGTACAAGGGGGGCATGTTCAGCCCCGTGATAATGCTTGAGATCAGGTCTTGGGCATGCCAGCACCCGTAGAGGCCTTTCCAGGGCATGTGCCAATGGGGGATGGGTGGGGGAGACTTATTTGGGAACATGGGGGGTGGTTGTTGGGTGCACATGGCACAGTGGTACACACCCAGTGGAAGCAAAGTATACACTTAGAGCAGCTAATAGCTGGTCTAACTGTACTTAGACCAATGTCCTCCGGGGGTTCTCTTGGAATAGCAAATGTGCTTTTCTGACAGCCACCGTCACGGTATAGGGTGTAACTGCTGCCATAAACCCCCTTGCGCTATGTTGCAAGGGGTTTATGGCATAACTAGTGACATAGGACCACTTCAGAGCAGGCAGCCTGTGACTTGTCGCAGGCTATGTTTTGGAATATCGAATGTCATTACTCATGGTGCAAAATGCTACTTGCACCATTTGTTTTGGTGCAAGTCACTTTGCAACATGCGTAACTATTCCAGAATCGGGCCCCTAATCTTTTATGCAATCTACTGATCTAATCCATGACATGGAATTCATATTTAAAAGGAGAATCTAACAATAACCCAAGATATTTAAATACCATGACTTGTTCTATGGGATTGCCTAAGTTGTCAACAATATTAATTTTAGATGTGATTGATCTCCTGTGATGGGAGAAAACTATGAACTGAGTTTTAGCAGAATTTAACACTAATTTATATTTATCAAACCAATGGTGCAATATACTAAAATAAGTTTGTACTGTCTTTTGCAGAGATGTTAAGCTAGCACCCGAACAAAAAAATACCATATCATCTGCATACAATATTAATTCCGTTTGTGTAAAGTTGAAGATAAAGAATTAATAAAAAGAGAAAACAGCAAAGGCGCAAGCATGGAGCCCTGAGGGAATCCACACCTTAACATAGCTTCTCCCGGACGGTCACTAGGGGCGCTAACCAAGATGGCTTCTAAACCACAGGTTCTCTAGTCTAAAGGGACTAATCCATCACTATCCTGCCTTATCCTCACTTATACTGCAAATCTGAAGACATCCAGCTGTGCATTATACTACAAGGAATCCTAGGATTTCTTTAATTATAGGCATCTTCTGTCTCACCAGAACCAGTTTGTTTGAGAACTTTAGCCATATTACTGAGGCCTCATCATGCATCATGGCACAGCCTCGTCAACAACCTGCAGCCTGGGACCAAGCGTCAATTAAAGGCATGTTCAGACAATTACTAGCACAAATGTCACAAAAGACATTAGCCACAAGCCACAACACTCAGGTTCTGCAAGCATTTAAGGCACGGATCTTTCAAATGGAGTATCACTTGGCAGCCACTGAAACCAATCTGCAGGAACACTCAGCAGTTCTCCAAGAGCATCAGCAAATAATTCAAAAACTACAGATCAAAACTAAGAACCTAGAGAACTAGGGATGAAGGAACAACCTTCAGTTCCTAGGCTTCCCAGAGTGGGCTGAAGGTTGGAATACAGAGCTCTTTCTACAAAAGGCCCTGGCCAAGATCCTGCACCTGGGCCCTGAATGCAGCCTGCAGGTGGAGCGGGCCCATCCCACTCTAGCCCCCATGCCTAAGGGCCAGGAAAATCCACTGCCGATCATAGCCCGGTTCCTGGATTACCGGGACAAGGAAAGGGTGATGGAAAAATCCAGGGAGCTGCAGCAGCTGCATTGGCATACCCGCTGCATAAACATCTGCCCCGACTGCTCTAAAGAACTATCTGACAAGTGGCAGGCCTACACAGAGGCAATGCATAAAATTGGACTCATCTTCTCTTTATGGTATCTGGTCACCATGCAGGTGGTTCTTAATGGGGTTCCTCTTCAGTTCTTCTCTCTGGACGCTTTGATGGCATCCTTGTGGAAGAACTGGCCAGGTGAGGGCGGGCCACAACGGTCACATCCTGAGCTTTAGAGGAGCCAGTCAGAGGGGTTGGACAGGCGGTTCCCTGTGCATGTATCCGGGGACCGGATTTGGCAAACTGAACCAGATAATCAGTGGGAACTCCCTCCCTGGAATAACAGGAAGCGCCATACCTCCCACCGCCATGGGAAATGAGACCGACAGAAAGGACCTGTCTGGCCAGCCCAGGGGAGCACCAGATGGAAAAGTCAGTTAGTGATGAGCTGAAAAATTTCCATACAGAGAACCACTTCATGGTACTAAGCCCCCTCTTCCCAGAGCAACAACCGAAGAGATCCAGAGCATCTCCCAACACCCTCCAACTGCATTGTCAACATCCATCCTCGCCATCATCACCCAGATCAAGGGCAGCCCAGATCCCAGCCTCTGACAAGTCGACCACCACATGGGAGGGCCCGGAACATCACGCAATGCAAACTGCATCATTTGATCTCCAGGAAGATGGCAGCAACCCCAGAACTGCATCCCCCATGAGCCGAGATATTTCACCTTTGAAGGAGGCTACCCCTGAATAGTCAGATTAAGTGGCTTTGTTTATTGTATCCCCATATCTCCCAATGTATGCTCCTGCTATGCTTGATGTTAGACTGGAGAGGGATGGGGGTTAAGGGAGCTGAGGGAGGCCCACTGTCAAAGCCTGCACTGTCACTCATACCTACCACCGGTTCTTGGGCATTCCACTTGGGCAGTGTTCTTTTTCTACCCCTGCCCCTCTTGTCTCCACCAGAGGAGCTACCACAATGTCACTGACACACACTGGCACCACTCATACTGGGAGGGATTTCAGGGGCACTTGGTTATCTTGTCCCCATATCTTCATATGCCATGGAGTGTGGATTGGGGGGGCTCTTTTTTGCCTCTGTATTCACCTTCTGTTGAGTAAGCCCCCCCCTCCGAGTTTGCTTTTACTGGGCAAAAGTGCAGCTCTCAGCAAACAGGGGAGCTTAGTCGGCTCCCTGTGTTACCTTTTAAGCATTCGCATGTCTGACTGAGAAACTGCTCACACCCTATGGCATTTACCATGCTCCCATACTGGGAGGGATTCACTGCGAGATGGCAGACCTGTATGCTCTTCTACAAGAAGGGTCCGGGCCAGAGATTGTCCTGCTGCATGATGCTTTGAATGACCCCCCCCCCCATTACAGGTCAGTACAACCACCAGAGGGTGTACTGCTATCTGTGGGTTCACCAGGCTGGCAGAGAATGGACGTGAGACTTACCCCCACACACACACATACACAGGGCAGCTGAAGGACAGCCAGCACAGGGGATCCTTATTGAGCTGGAATCTCATGTCATGTGCATGCTTGACTAATGGCTATTTTATTGTTTAAAATGTTACAGGTGCATGGTCATGGAACAGACTTGCTGGTATCCAAAGTGAATGTTTATCTTGTTGTGAACTGTCCTTGCCTTTCTCCAGGCTGACCAGACCCCCCGGCCCTTGGCCATCCCCCCTCTCCTGTCTGGGGGTTGTGCCCCTCTGGTCTGGCTGGGAAACTTTTTCCATGAGTGGTAACCAACTGGGACCAAGGAATGGGGGGTTGTTTTATTGATGTCCTATCCCAGTCCCCATTTTATGCACCCTTCCTGACATTCCCTTCTTGATTCCTACCCCATGTCATATGCTTGGCCTCAGGGCTGAGTTTCCTAGAGGAATACCCTCAACCCTCCCTTGTAGGCTGAGTAGCTGATGCTTTTCCTTTAGATCAACCCTCCTTGCAAGGACACTCATCTGGGATGCCCCTATCATGGGGCCTCCCTCCATTTGTTCTCATGGAGGCTTCTCTCAGATGCACCCAGGGGGCAGAGATGGGCATTCAGCAGTTTGCTGCAGCCAGCAGACCACCTCTGCATCCCATCTGGATTCTTTTTTTGTATATGAATGTAAATAGTTTGATTGCTGCACTGTTGTTTACTGATTGTGACACACCTGGAAAGCTACACAACAAGAAAGTAGGTATTGCCAATATCCCAGACCATGAGGTGCCTGTAACTGTCCCAGCTCCATGCCTCGCCACCGTCCCATCTCTGGCGCTTTGAATGGGGGCCAGCAGCTGAATCACAGTCTCGGCTCAATATTTTATTCTTTGCTTGCACTTGATTCCCACAAAATGGTATACTTGGAATGTGAGGGGGATGAACACCCCAGTAAAAAGAAAGCATGTGTTATCTCACCTGAAGAGACTGCGTGCTGGGATGACCTTCATACAGGAGCCCAAATTGAACCTCAAGGACCATGACAGGCTTTGCAGGGATTGGGTGGGACAGTGATCCATTCCTCTGCCCCTACCAGAAAAAGAGGGGTGGCTATGCTTATTAATAAAAAGCTCCACTGGGCAGTTTCCGAAAAGATCAGTGACCCTGTGGGGAGATGGGTACTTGCCCTGATGTCCATGCTGGAGGGCCCCTTAGTATTGGGGAACATATATGGCCCTAAAGAAGACGCCGCAGCCTTCTTCCACAAACTGGCTCAGGAATTGGGAGGCCTTGCCAGGGAAAAATCTCACACTGGACCTCCTCATAGATAGATGTCCATCCAACACAGAATTGCATGTCAGAGGGGCCAAAGGGCTTGAGCAACTGCTGCAGGACATGACCCTTGCAGACATCTGGAGGGTGTTCCACACCAGGGAACAAGACTATTCATTTTACTAACCGGTTCATAACTGCCACAGCCAAACTGATTTTCGGCTCTCTTCCCCGGACATTACTAAGGCGGCCCTGGAAGCCACTATCCAGGTGATGGAGATCTCTGATCATGCTCCGGTACAACTAAGCTTCTCCTGGGCCCCCCTCCTTCTCATCCCCCTTCTGGTGGCTAAACCCCCTTCTTTTGAGGGACCCTGAGTTTGCCCCCTGGCTCCAGCAAGAGACTACAGTGCTCTTCCAGGAGAATCCTATTTCAAATATGTCCACCAGTAACACCTGGAAGGCTTTTAAGGCCACCCTGAGGGGGGGCCATAATGGGGTATGCCAGCAGGAGGAGAAGGAAGGGAGAGTAGCACCTTTGAGAGTTACAGAGGCAGCTAAAGGAAGCAGAAGCCCACGTCAAGGCCTTGACATGTCCATCTCTCCTATCTCAAACAGGTCATGCATTGACCATCATCAGATTGGAGGCTAATGAGCTGCTCTACAGAAAGGCAGAAGTCTCCATCTTATGCCTCAAACATAAGTACTGGGAAGCAGAAGAGAAGGGGGGGGTTCTTGCCTACCGTCTTAGGAAACAACAAGCGGACAGGCATATTACCGGGTTGGCTGACAGGCAAGGGGGGTCTAAATCAAGCCTGATAATATTAACAGTATAATGGCTGACTTCTATACCAAGCTATATACCTCCTTCAGAGCCCCAACCCTCAAGGGGTAGCCCTTTTCTTACATGCTCTGAATCTTCCCACACTATCCACTCAGCAAGCCCAAGCTCTGGATGCCCCCCTCACAACTGAGGAAGTGGAGGCCACCCTTAAGACCTTAAAGGCAGGCAAGGCTCCAGGTGGGGATGGTTTCCCACTGGAAGTCAGGCAACTATTGCACCACACAGTCTCCCTGATCCTCCAGCAGGTCCATACTGAGGTACTAGAAGCAGGAACTCTCCCCTCTTCCTTCTGGGAGTCAGTAATTACTGTCCTCCAGAAAAAGGGAAAGGACCCTCAAAAAGCCTCCAGCTACCAGCCTATCTCACTGTTGAATGCTGACAGCAAAATTCTGGCCAAGCTACTTGAGTCCAGGCTTAATCCCTTACTGCCCAATCTTATACATCCCTCTCTGGTGGGCTTTGTGAAGGGCCGCTACAGTACAGACCACATCAGATCATTGATGAACCTGATTCATACAGCTAAAATGCTCACCACCCCCGCTGCAGCGGTGGTAATCAATTTCAAGAAGGCATTTGACTCTCTTGAATGGGATTTTGTCCAACAGGTCCTGCATACAGTGGGCTATGGAGGGGAATTCCAGGCCTGGGTTCAGCCAATTTACCAGTCCCCTACCGCTAGAGTACTGACCAATGCCACAATGTCCCCCCCTTCCCACTGGACAGAGGGACTCACCAAAGCTGCCCTCTCTCACCACTGCTTTTCATGCTGGCAGTGGAACCTGTGGCTGTAGCCATAAGCCAGCACCCCTGGATACAGGGTCTGAAAGTGGGGAGCACGGAGTACCCCAACTTGATGTATGCTGATGACATCCTGTTCCCTTTGGCTGACCTCAAGTCATCCATCCCACCCCACCCCTCCTAGCTACCCTGTCAGACTTTGAGGGATTCAGGACTATGCTTTAATCCAACTAAAACTGAAGTTCTCCCGCTAAATAGCAAATACACCCCGAATATGACCTCAGCCTTCCGCCTTCACTGGGCCACAGATGGGATTACCTATCTAGGGATAGTGACAATGCCAGCTCTCACCAAAATCTGGGAGGCAAATCTAAAACCCCTACTTGCTGCTATCTGTACTGAGCCTGGCAGATGGAGACCACTCCGGCTCACGCTTGCAGGCAAAATTTCAATGATTAAAATGATCACCTCACCCAAGTTCCTGAACATCCTGTCCCACCTCCCATTAAAGCTCCCACTGGGATGGTACAGTAAGATTGACTCGTTGTTGAGGGATTTTATATGGGTGGTAAAAAAAACAGATATAGTCGCAATAAGTTGCAAGCACATCGAAGAGAGGGAGGCTGGCGCTTATCATGGTTTGGAGAATACAAGTGGTCATTTTAAGTGGCCCAAACACTAAAGTGGTTTTCAACCCCCCTACCCAATGCCCCACAGTGGTTACGTATGGCGCTGGCATACAGCAAGGTGAATCACTTATCCTTGTTGCTATATAACAGTCCCCCTGAGGGATCCTAACTCACCCTACAATTGGCCCCGCTATAGAAGATTGGGGGAAACTGCACAGAAGGTTGATCTCCAACCCCACCCCCATCAGCCTGATACCTCTGTGGGGATAACAAGAACATTATGGTGAACCACAAACTGATTTACTGGGCCTCCTGGGCAACGACTGGACTAAATAATCTCAGAGAAACTTATTTACCAGGGACCACCACCATGGACTCATTCAGAGGCATGTGCATCAGCATCAGCCATAATATCTCTCTGAAAGAGTTTTGGAGATATCTTCAGCTCAAAAGTGCTATCACTGACTATACCCACTGGTGCCCCAAGGGAAAACCCATATCACCAGTTGCCCATTGGTTGACCCTAAAGAGAAGTCAGGCCAGTGTGATCTATGCAGCACTCAGGGACCAACACCCCTTTCAATCCCTTGAAGTCAAAGTTAAGTGGGAAGCCTCACTAAACATCCAAATATCTGACTCGGACTGGAGATCCTGCTGGAGGCTGACCCACAAAGCCTACCATGACCCTAGAAACACCCTGATTTAAAATAAAATCTTACAGTCTTGGTACAAGACCCATGTGGTGCTCTATAAGGCCAAGCTTATCTAGGATGACCTCTATTGGAGGTGCAAATCTCAAAAAGGAGACCTGCACCATATCCTGTGGGAGTGCCCAATAATCAAGCCACTATGGCAGTAAGTATGTATGTAATATAGGATCCCAAATACTCCAGAAAACACTACACTCCCCTACCTGAGGTGCTGCTTCTCAGCATCCATGCAAAACCCCCTTTAATCACACCATGAGACCAGCAGTGGATGGCCATCCTGAGTATGCAGGCTAAGAGGCTTCTCTTCTGTAGATGGAGAACATCAGAAGTCCCATCCATCATTGAAATACTACATAACTTAATGCAAGTTGCCAACTTGGCAATGATATCACATGTGGTGGCCAACATTTTATCCCTGTATAATAGCCTCTGGGGCCCCTTCATTACATTCCCTAAACCTAGAGAAGGGGTTGGCTGAATCTTCATAGGGCACTGCCGCCCCCCCCAACACAGTATGGGGCAAATGACAAGAATTGTGAGCACACTGTAATTATACTCTGTTTGTATTTCAGCTGGTATATACCTACTACTTAAGGACCTTCCAGATGCTTTGTGTGTGTTACATTACTTTGTTTTCAATGCAGGTGTGATCCTAGGGGCACCATGTTCACACTGGTACTGTATGCATCACTCTGAGAATCACCTCTTAGAGATGTTACTCTGGGCCGTACCAAGTAGGTCTTGTATTATTGATCCTGTTTTAACCCGACATGCCTTAGATTCCTACGGTATTTTACCAATTTATGTATGAGTTTAAGCCTGATACATCCCTGCATTGTACGTGTGCTGGTTGTGATATTGGATGTATGGTGCTAGGCTGTGTCAATCATGTACAGCTTAGATGTATGTACTTTTATAATTTTTGGGAAACAATACAAACTTTTAACAACAAAATATAAAACATAGCTTCTCCCAAGACTGTACCATTAATTACCATTTTCTGACTCCTATTGAACAAGTAATTACCAAGCCAGGAGAGCACCTCATCAGATAGATGTACACCGGGCACAAGTTTCAATAGCTCAGCATCCTCCACCAGGTCGAATGCCTTGGTGAGGGCCACAAAAGCCACTGCAACATAATTTCCTTCATCCATTGCTTTGATGACTTAGCTTGTGAACCTCACCAAGGCAGACTCAGTTGTTGTGATTTATGCAAACTAATTTGTGACTGTACCTGTAAGTCATGGTGGCTTCTTCCTTTGGAGAGTGCAGCTGCAATCTTGCTTTTATTTTTTGGGAGGATTATTCCAGTGAGTTGGCTGACCTGCAGCTGCACCATGTTACCAGTACCACCAGATCATGATCTAACTTTTTCTCCCTTTTCTGCAGGAGCACTACCAGATAGTGTAGGATGGAAGGATGAAGGAGGAGAAAAAACATTGGAGAAAAACAGTCAGGCTATGTCTAGATGATGACTGTAGCTGGCACACTCAGCTGTCACCCCATAAAGCCCACTTCCTTCCCTGGATCCTGATCAATCCATTGGTAGGAGGATGCACCCTGAAGACCAGTGCCATAGAGGAAAGAGCTGTGAAATAGGCAGCAGCAGTGAGGTTTTGGCAGGGTAGGGCTGGTGGTCACCATAGGACTGGAGGAAGGCAATATGGGGTTGGTCAGGTTAAAAAGCTGGATGAAGCTGGCCCAGTGGCATGGATGACTGAGGTTGTGGCACCTTACAGCCTGCCATGCTTGTGACCCCGGTTGTGGAATGGACTTGGGTCATCAGGGGTCTTCTGGGGAGGGAGAAGATCAAGCATCTGAGGGAGTTCTTTCCTCTCCCAGGAAGGGGAGGTTTGTTAGCCGATCCATAGAGTGCCTCCAGGTGGAAGCCTGGTGGCAGTCCAGTATGCATGAAAGCAAGGAGGGTGCTGTTGGCAATGTTTGATGTGTGTACCTCCACAAATGTAACCTGATGTCCTACAGCAACAGGTGGGGAGAAAAGCAGAAAAAGGGACATCAGGGCCTTAATGAAGTCCTGTCTGCTCATCCCTGGGTCCACACCACCACATGAGAACTTGCCATCAGTTCACCCTGCATTATTGTCCTGGGTTGGATGGCCCTCATCCATATAGCCTCACCATGAGGGGGAATTCATGGGAAACTCCGACCGAGGTGGGTTCCAGGGGAAGTGGAGGCCAACTCAAGGAACCTGGGATAGGGTTGATTTGTCACCCCTGGACATATGTGGCAGGAAAAAACCTAGATGAAAAAAATCTTGATTGTAAAAGAAATTGATAAGTGGAATAGTGCTTCCAACTGATGTATGTAACAAACAAGATTGAACAGAAATGTTTGATCTGGTATCTTCCAACAGGACACAAGGACAGGCCCTAAATCTCAGTGGTGTTAAAGTCTGGGGAAATGTTAGGAAGTACTTATTTTCACAGGGGGTGGTGAGCCTGTTGCCCAGCCTACCAGTGGTGACTGTGGACATAAAGACAGTAGTGGCCTTAGCAAGGTATGCCATGAGATCACTGAGGAACTGAGCATGGTGGAATGGGACTCCGGAAGCAAGATCCACTGGATGCCAGGAACATCTCCTGGGATGAGGTTAGATATGGAGACCACTGGACAACTAGGAATGACTGCTGGAGGTAATGGTTAGTGCCTGGTTCACCATCCCAGAAGTAAGCATAAAGGTAGAGGTTGGGCTCTTTCAGGGATCACTGTGGCAGTAGTACCATTTTCACGGATGGTACTACATTGCATAATCCCACAACATTTGTGCTGTGCCTTGCATATTTTTCTGAGTACTGTGGGTCACAGTTTAGAAGTTAGCAGTGGAGAAACCCACTTGCAATCAGTACATCCGGCAATCATCATTTGAATTATAATTTAGTCCCCAGGGAGCCCCCCCAACTATTTCCATTTGTGCATGACAGTTTTTTCATCCCAAAAGGGGGTCTAGCATGCCCTGAAATTGTGCCACCAGGCCCACCACCAGCTGTGACTGTATACTGGGACCTAGACATCTTGCCAGAGAAGTGTAAGAACAAAAGTGTACCCATTGACCTTTGCTGACTCCTATTCTCCAGAGAATTCAAAGATCAAAGTTTTTCCTTGTTTTCAAAGCCTTAAACTGTCTCCCCACCACACCATTCCAACCTCATTATCCTCTCAGCTGCCTCTTTTCATCTTTGTTCTTCTGACTGTTGTTTACACTCAGTCTATGACAGCCACCTCATGCCCTCTCGAGAAGAGAATTTATCCACACTGGTTTTGTCCTCTGGCATAGCCTTCCCACTAAACTCCAACTCACCAATTCTTTTAGCCTCTTCATAACTCCCTACGGTTTATAGGAGGTAGAACTCTAGTCTCCACATTTGTATAAACGGTGGAACTGCCATCCCTAGGAGGTGGAACTCTCCAATATTATTCAATGGAGAAAGGTGTAGGAGGAGGTGATACAGAGTTCCTGCCCAATTTAACCCTCACACATATTACTTTCCTCTTGCCTCTATCTGATCTGCTAACTTCTTTACTTTAACCAGAATTCCCCTTATCCACATACAGTACACTTTGTTATGTTCCACTTATTTCAGTTTACTTAATTTTTACACCCTACTTTGATTTGTGTTATGTGAAGTGGTGTAGCATACAAGTTTCACCACAACTTTCCCCACCTATGTTGTCTCCAAAAAACACAATCCTTTTTGTTTCCTCTGTGGTAAATGCAGGCAGACTCTGCTTATAGGGAAACATTCATGTGCAGTGGTTGCCATAGCCTGAAAGTCCGTGAAAAGCTCTTTCCAGTGAGATATTGGGCTTAACTGTAGCTGTAAGTACTCTAGAGACACAGATGAGCAAATCAGTTCAATATTAATTGTACACTGCAGCCATCTGTAGAACATTTTAATTTCATCCAGGAACAAGTTGGGCTTTACTCAAAGTAGTTAGGCACAACTTGTTCCTCAATGACATCACAAAGTTCTACAAATGGCTGCAATGTAGTATTCATATTGAACAGACTCCCTCATTTATATCTATGGAGTGCTTCCAGCTATAGAAGAGTCCAATACCTCATTTGAAAAAGCTTTACACTCACACTCAAAATATGATGGCCACTGTGAATGAATGTGTCCCTTTAAGGCAGCAGCTGCAGCAGAAAGTTTTTTAGATAACAAACCACAACCAACCTGCAAACTGAAAACCATGCAGAAGGGGACCAGAAAAAGGCAGACATCCTGAATAAATACTTTTGTTCAGTATTCTCAGAGGAATGAGAAGGGAGAGGCCACACCACAGAAATGTAACATGAGCTGTGGGGGGAGAGAGGAGGACACTTGTTCTTTTTGGGAGGGGAGAGTTCCAAAGGAGCTCACAAATCTCAAAGTGGACAAAGGAATGGGGTCAGATGGGGTGCATCCAAGGGTGTTGGGGAGCTCATGGTGGTACCTGCTGCACCTCTGACAGTCCTGTTTAATGACTCACTAGAAACAAGAATGGTTCTAGAAGACTGAAGGAGTGCAAATGTAGTCCCACTTCACATAAGTGGTAGCAAGGATGTAGGGATGAGGCTGGCAACTATAGGTTAGTCAGTCTGACATCAGTGGTGAGAAAGTTAACAGAATCATTGCTGAAGAAAAGGATTGTGGAATATCTTAAATCCAGTGGGTTACAAGACCTGAAGCAGCATGGAGTCACACGGGGGTCATGTCAAATCAATCTGATAGGTTTCTTTGACTGGGTGACCAAGGAATTAGATCAGAGAGGAGCAGAAGATGTGCTCTACCTAGATTTCCGTAAGGCTTTTGTTACTGTTCCACATAAGAAACTCATAAGGAACCTGGGCAGCTTCAGGGTGGATCCAAAGGTGGTAAACTGGGTAAGAAATTGATTAGGAGATAGGTGGCAGAGGTTGGTGGTAAACAGAGTTCACTCTATAGAAGTAGTGTGACCTGTGGGGTACCTCAGAGGCAAGTACTGGGACTGGTCCTCTAATGTTTTTATAAGTGACACTGCAGAGGAGCTAGAAGGGAAGATCTGCCTCTTTGCAGATGACACCAAAATCTGAAATACAGTAGACACTCCAGGGGGTGGAAAACATGAGCAGAGACATGAGAAAACCTGATGTGTGGTCAAAGGTATGGCAGCTGGGTTTCAATGCAAAACAAAGTGCAAAGTCATGCACTTGGAGTATAAAAACCCTGAGACAGAGTACAAAATGTGTGGAGAGGTAGTGATAACCACCAAACAGGAAAGATACCCAGGTGTAATTATATCTGATGATGTAAGGTTGGCCAGGCAGTGCAGCAAGGCAGTTGGGAGGGCTCCAAGGATGCTGGAGTGCATAAGGAGGAGTATCACCAGCAGAAAGGGGGCGGTGGTGTTGCCTCTGTATAGATCGCTAATAAGATCCCACCTAGGGTACTGTGTTCAGTTCTGGAGACCACATCTCCAGAAGGACATACACAGAGTGGAGGCTGTGCAGAAGAGGACAACTAAAATGGTGCAGGGACTGCATCAAAAGCCCTACGAAAAGAGACTAAAGGACTTCAATATGTACACCCTGGAAGAGAAGAGGGTGAGGGGAAATTTGATAGAGACCATTATGTACCTCTCAGGAGTAAATAAGGTACAGGAGGGAAGCATTTTTCAGAACAAAAGATGCTCAAGAACAAGGAGACACGCAAGATGCTCAAGGACAAGGAGACATGCAATGAAGTTGGAGGGGTAGACTCAGGAGAGATGTGAAGAAATGTTTCTTCACAGAAAGAGTGGTGGATGCTGGGAACAGTCTTCCAGTGGAGTTAATGGTTGGAGGGAATCGTATTGGGGTTCAAAAATATATGTAATATTCATAGGGAATTTTAGTGGAAAGTAAGTTGAGGTAGAAAGCACCAGAGATCATGTAGGATCTGCGGTGACACTGTAGGTGGGGAAAAATGGGCAGAGTAGGTGAGCCAAGCCATCCTTATCTGCTGTCAAATTCCGTGTTTCTATACTTTGTATGGTAGATGCAATGCACCAAAAATGTTTATCAATAGCAAATGTTCGAGGACTT
Organism: Neoceratodus forsteri; assembly: GCA_016271365.2. Classification (NCBI taxonomy): domain Eukaryota; kingdom Metazoa; phylum Chordata; order Ceratodontiformes; family Ceratodontidae; genus Neoceratodus; species Neoceratodus forsteri. The sequence continues at coordinate 829,529,932 of CM028131.1, forward strand.
ACTGTACCTTTCCTCATATTTATTTATTTATTGAGAAATCAGAATTACACCCTTTGAGTCAAAGACTCTTTTGCAAAGGCTTCTCATCTGTAGACATAGTACAATATCACAAGTACAGATGCAAGACATCAATCAGTTCATATATTACTTTAGTAGGTATGGTAAAGAACTGAGTAACATTCCATAGCAGAGGGCAGAGACAGCCCAGAGTCGTGTGCAAAACAGCAACAAAAATTATGGAAGGCAAGATACAGATTGTATAGATAGTGTGAGGGAGGTGGCATGGACTGAGTTAGTATAGTACTACTAGGTGCAGTTGCAAGTAGAGTTGTTAGTGAGAAATACCTTGAGTGAGGTTTTAAAAGAGCCCATTTTTTTACCATATGTGCAAGGCTTGTCTCTGGAGTGCACACATGGCAAAATAATTAGCCAAAGCAGGTGATATTAAGAGGACAGTATAGAAAAGCTGGCACTCCTTAAGGAAAGGATAGTGCAACATCTGGAATCCATAGGGGCATGGGATCCAAGACAGCATGGGTTTACAAAAGGAAGGTCCTGTCAAACTAATCTCATAGATTTCTTTGACTGGGTAACCAGAGTGGTGGACCAAGGGGGAGCAGTTGATGTCGCCTACCTTGACTTCAGCAAGCTTTGACACTGTTCCACATAGAAGATTGATAAATAAGCTGGGTAGGCTCGGGGTGGGTCAGAAGTTGGTCAACTGGGTGGCAAACTGGTTGACGGGCAGAAAACAGAGAGTGGTGGTAAATGGCATACGGTCAGAAGAGATGCAAGTCACAAGTGGGGTACCTCAGGGATCAGTCCTGGGGCCAGTCCTCTTCAACATCTTCATTAGTGACCTTGCAGATGGACTAGAGGGTAAGGCTTGTCTGTTTGCAGATGACACCAAGATCTGCAACAGAGTAGATGATCCAGATGGGGTGGGCAGAATGAGAAGAGATCTGGATAAACTAGCAGAATGGTCAGAAGAGTGGCAACTGGGATTTAATGCAAAGAAGTGCAAAATCATGCACATAGGGAAGAGAAACCCTGAAGCCACCTATACGCTGGGAGGGAGTTGCTAGCAGTCACAAAGGAAGAAAAGAGACTTGGGCATCATCATCACTGATGACCTAAAATCATCCAAGCAGACCTCTAAAGCAGTAGGTAGGCTAGGGGGTGTTAGGGTGTATTAGTAGGGGTATCACAGTCGTAAGAGGGAGGAATAATCCCTCTGTACAAGACACTGGTTAGGCCCCATCTGGAGTACTGCATGCAGTATTGAGGTCACACCTTCACAAGGACATTAACCAAATTGAGGCAGTCCAGAGAAGGGCAAAAAAATGGTGCAGGGACTGCATCAGAAGACATATGAGGACAGATTAAAGGAGCTCAATATGTATACCCTTGAGCAAAGGAGGAGAGAGGTGATATGATCGAGGCATTCAAACACCTTAAGGGCATAAACAAGGTGAAAGAGTCTAACATGTTTAAATATAAGAAAATAGCAGGACAAGAGGACACAGCATGAGATTAGAGGAGGCCGATTAAGGGGAATGTGAGGAATTCTTTTCACAGAAAGGGTGGTGGATGCATGGAATGGCTTACCACAAGAAGTGGTGGCTATGAATACAGAGCAGGGCTTCAAACAGGCATGGGATAGGCATAAGGGAGCAATACAAATGACTATGAATAGATAGGCCACTGACAGAGCAAAGGCCGATGGCACATTTATAAGGTAGAAAAAGAAATGGGCAGACTGGATGGGCCTTGCGGTCCTTATCTGCCGTCAACTTCTATGTTTCTATGTTTCTAAATATGGTTAATTTATTCCCAGAAATAGACAGATGCTACTAATTTATCATTTCAGCAGCTCACAGGAATATGATACTGAAGTGTGTCTTATTTCTGGCCTGCGATGGATTGCATTTGTATGAATCTCTCATCTATAGTACTCAAGTTTTCTATTGAACAGTCCTACATTTACTGTAATATAATACTTGCTGCTTCCACTTCATCTTGCCCTGAGACTCTCTTGCAAATTAGGTGCTGCAACTAAATGAGGTTATCCTGGTGCAGAAACAATTTATGAACGTTTAGAGGTTTTAGTGGCTGTTCATTCTCTGCGCTCATATTGTATAGAATGCTTTGTAGAATATCCTGATGGCTAAATTCATATTCATAATCAGGTGACCATGATGAAAAAGTATTTTCAATAGTACTATATAGAGGAAGAACAATTTATGCACCTCTTTGTACATCTTAGCACTCGGCTTTTTGCACCTGAGGCATTTTTCTTTCTACATAGCTAGGAAGTTCAGAGACCACCCGCTATGCAGGCTGAATGAGAATATAGAGGACAGATTGAATTTTCTATAAACCTGAGCCCCAAGGTAGCCTTACATGCATTACATGTCCAATGTTCTTTAACTGCACATCTTTACATATAGCAGCATATGATTTATGTCACAGCATGAATCGTACTACGTAGAAGAGGCATACATTACATGATAGGGACCTACAGTATCTACAGTTCTACTTTGTTGTGCTGCTTGCATTTTACATTCTTTCACCTGTATTATCCAAATCACAACCACACTTCCTTATCATCTTTAATGAAGTCATGTGTGGACCTCACACATAAAAGAGATCACATAATGGACTATTTCTGTATGCTTTGTGGTGCATGATATACATGAAAAATGAAGTTCCACCCCTTGACCCGCTTCATATATAGTATCTCACAGCCATTGTGTATTAATCGTACAGTACTGTTCTTGATGAATCTTAAAAAGATGCTGCAAACAGGCAACGTGTCCATTTGAAAAATAGCAAACACTGGGTGCAGCAATCTCAGAAATGTTTTAGAGATTTTTCTCACTTGCCACTGGTCCACCCTATACCATGTTGCACCCCTTGCCCTGTCACTGGCTTTATCATGGACTTACCAGTTATCCACCACTTGCACAGGTCCACCGAGGGGGTGGGTGACCTGCCATGTCAGTCATGCATGGGCCTGTGGAGGGCGGCAGTTTTGCCTTCAACAGATTGGGGCAATTTTAGTTTATTTCCCAGAGAGGAGCAGGGATTACAGCCATGCAGTGATGTGCACTTCGCACCACAGAGTGAGCACACTGTGTCTTGAGGAATCCAACCTCTTTCTGCTTGCTCTGACTGTGATGCTATCTAGCCCCTGCTAGTTGGCAATCATGTTGTACGGCTCACATCCCTATCTTGAAGGAGGGGGGCAGTCCATGGGATGCTTGATCCTTCTTTCCCGTCTGTCCTCCAGTGTTTAGAGCCCTTTCAAAAGTTGGGTCATTGGTGTCACAAGCACCAGTTCTATTGCTGTCCCAGCAGTCTGACTTTGTATTTTAACAAATTTAACCTGTTGATGACCAAGAAAAAAGTTAACTGAGTGCACTTCTGAGGGGGTAGTCAATCATTTCCACTAAGTCAGGTAGAGCGCTGATAGGAAACAAGCATTTGTCAATGCCGAATGTTGACACGCTGGCATTAACTTTGGTAGTGCAGTGCAGGAAAACATTTTGGGCAGGATGTGAAAAATGACAGCTGAACAGTTCATAAGGAGGTGCAAAAAAATGCCAGTGTTGAAAATATGGCATGTAAATATAGCAAATTTGCATAGTTACAAGGGTGTGTGGGAAATATGCAGCGCATGCTTGGAACACAGTCATTTTATGGGCGTTCGGCACCAAATTTTCAACATTGGCATTTTAGCACCTCTGCTCATGTACAGTGTCACTGTTATTTCCTCAAACTGTCCCAAGAAGTGATTTCACACAGCGACACCACTATTCTGTGCCGGAAGTGCAGAAACACATTTTGGGCAGGATATGTGAAATGACAGCTTCTACTGTTCATCAAGAAGTGTGGCAAAATGCCAATGGTGAAAATCCAAAGTGAAAATATTACAAATGCACGATGTTACGAGCATGCGTGCAATCTGCCAACACACGCTCGTAACACAGTCATTTTATGGAATATCATCACAAAATTTTCAACATAGGCATTTTAGGACCTCTGCTCATGAACTGTGTCACTGTCATTTTCATAATCTGGCCCGAACACTGATTTCCCACAGTGACTGTGCTATTGTGTGCCGGAAGTGTGGAAACACATTTCGGGCAGGATGTGGAAAATGACGCTGTACTGTTCACAAGGAGGTGTACAAAAATGACAATGTTGAAAATCTGGCGTGAAAATATTGCGAATTCAGGAAGTTATGAGCCTGTTTAGTAACTGTGCAACGCACGCTCACAAAACAGGCATTTGTTGGATTTTTTTCCACCAAATTTGGACATAGGCTTTTTGAGAGGCCACCTCATGAACCCTGGCACTGTCATTTTGTTAATGGGTCCTGAAAGGTGATTCCACGCAGTGACTACGAAATCACCTTTTGAGGTCGATTAACGCCATGACAGTGATAGAATTCATGATGGGGGGTCCCAAAGACCCCATGTTGAAAACTTGGTACCATAATTCCAACAAATGACTGAGATATGCAATGCAACAAAGTTGAAAAAATTCCTATTCATTCCATTATAAAGCTTACCGGCATTTCCTTAGTTCGCGGTCAGCTTTAAAGAGTGCAGACGTGTTCCCGGTCCACCGAAGATCGCCGTGCGGACTCAGAGGTAAATATGGGGTGGGGGTGAGGGAGGCAGGGTGCGCAGTGGGTGGAGTGCGGGTGGGGGCAGGAGACTACGAGGGACCGTTTTATGTTACAGGAAGAAAAAAACTAACATTGCGGGACAGTTTTTTTTTCAGAGACTATGAGCATGCTGAGGTGATCCCAGTGTGCCACCTAACTGTTTTTGTGGGGTTACTGCAGCCGATGGGGGATTGGGCACTCTCATCGGCACACAACAGGGGAGGGTTGAATTTATGCTGATGGGGATTGGGCACCCCCTTGGCATATAAGAAATGTGGGGGGGGCTGCTTTATGCCAATGGGGAGAGGGTTCCTCTATCGGCACACAATGAAAGTGGAGGGGAGAAAAGAACTGAGGGGGACTGGGCACCCCCCTCAGCATGTAAAAAATGGAGGGGACTGCTTTATGCCAGGAGTGGGCTCCCCATTGGCAAGTTGTCTTGCAACCATAGTAAGCGGTGGGGGATTAAGCATCCCGAGGTCCCAGCCGTTGGGTGGCCGCCCGCCATCACTGCTAATGTGGTGAGCAGGTAGGAAGGTCCGCTGCATGTGACGAGCTTTGCTCGGTTGCAGTGGACCTTTTCTTAGATGTGCTCGCCATATTAGCATGCGTAATTTTAACATGCAGGCTTATTGGGGAATGAGGGACGCACCTACTGATGCATGCCCTGCATTTGCCTAATAGCGGCCACGCCTCTAAATCCCCACTGCCGCAAGATGTTGGCTGCGCAAGCACACCAACATAAAAATGGCATTTTCTGTCCAATGCTTCCCTGTTTTCCATAGAAACTTGCTCTTCACATTCTTTCCCCAATTTTCATTCTCTCAGAAAGTCATTCTTCTTAATTCTGTGTGATGAACAAGAGTTTGTCAACACCAGCAAAATGGGCTAACAATCTAGTACACATCATTATAAAATGAGTTGGAAACCTGCAGATTTCAGATTGGCTAAATAATTTTGGAGACCCAGAGATGCTGACAGCAGAAAAAGGATCTTGGCCCATCTAGTCTGCTCCCTACCTAACTATTCTGCCTTGCCTAATGGCAATTTCCCCCTTTGTTCCTGTTCCCCTTTTTCTAGCTAAATCCACATGCCTGCCCCATCTCATCTTGAAGCTGCTGATTGATTTGGCCTGTATCACTTCCTCTGGTAGCCTATTCCACTTGTTCACAAACTTTTCCATGACAAAGTTCTCACAGGTAGAGATATGTGAAGTTTGTAAACTTAATCCACAAAATAATTTCAATGTGCCTGTGCAACTGGTTTTGTGCTTGTGTAACGTAGATAATCTTTGGCTGTTCACCTCTCTACCTGTGGGATATACCACCCTGTAGGGGTACGAAGTCAAGGAACCCTAGAGGAGGGCTCCAACCCCTGAAGTTCCATAGGAGTGATTCCCTTGGCTAAAGGTGCAGTACCCTAGCAAAAAGCCCACGGGAGAGAGAGGCATGCCACTGGAGAAGGAGGGGTGGATGGAGGGGCCAAGGCAAAATGCTTATGTGTGGAGTAAGGAGACCAGCTCTTAAATAGGCTGAATGTGGATGTGGCCAGTCGCACCACCCCCTTGAACTACAGGCTGTAGCCTTCTAATTCAGTGTGTCTGTTCAACTGGTTTCGTGTTCATGTAACGTAGATAATCTTTGGTTGTTCACCACCCTGTAGGGTTATGAAGGCAAGGAACCCTAGAGGAGGGTTCCACCTTTTGAGGTGTCACAGCAGTGATTCCCTTGGCTAAAGGTACCTTAGAAAGAACCCCAAATAGAGTGTCGAGCGAAGCATACAAGGTGGTGAATACTTATCGGGGTTGAAGACCTGTACGTAAGCTGGTAATATGGGTTTAATTGGTAGGTAGCATGGGTCAGTTGGTCGTATTGTTTAAGTAGAGTAGGCAGGAAACAACAGGTGAATAGTGACCTGCTCAGAGGTCTGACTGCAAGGCGTGGAGGCCTGGCTTCCTAAGGAGAGAGATAACAGCCAAAGGGGGAGAAGGGACAATTACAGAGAAGCCACCCAACTCCATCCAACAGCAGAAATCTAACTAAGTGATCTAGGGACTACAACTACGCCTATCTAGTATTATGACCATTGGCATGGAGGAGAGTATAAAAACCCTTTGAGGAGGAAACCTCTGGGGATCCAAGGCCTGGGTCACCTTCCCTCCAGGCTTTGGGACAGTTTTTTTTAGTGATGGCTCTGTTACTGCAATTTAGTAGACCAATCCAGGGAAATTACAAGTATGGGGAAAACTCTCACTCTATCCCTCTAGTGGGAATGCCGTAGAGGGTTGCAAGTGAACTCTACAACACCGGGGCATCATGGTTCCAACCTCCAAGGTGGGAAGAGGAGTGTAATGACCGCCTAGGTGCTCAGCCTGTCCACCAATCTAAGAACAAACCAGGTGAACCCGAGGCAGTTGTAGGGAGAATAGCTTTAAAGGGTGCCTCCAAACCCACTCAGGCAGCTAAAGGAGCCCTTCCTGTGAGAACCCCAACCCTTCACCACTGAGGTCTTCAGTGCTACATCAAGAGGTGCCATTGGTATAGTTGATGACTGAAAGTCCACCTGGAGCGAGGACTTTCCCAACTATGGGTCAGGTGAGAAGGACCCCTCCCCAAGCTTCGCTTGCTCAAGATTAAGACTTTGACATGCAGATAGAGACCGTTGGCCACAGGGCTAGCCCTGAGACCTGGAACTAATGGTTATAGTTGGCATGTCTCCAAAATGTGGAGGATTGAGTTGTAATGAGTGTAGGACCTGCATGTGTGTAATGATGGATGATGGCAAACATGGGGAGACCTGTACGTCGGTCAGACAGAGCACTGTGGACCCTCTCATGGGTCTTGACTGGATGAGAGTTGACAGGGAGAGACCTATACATAGGTCAGGCTGAGCAATATGGACCCTCTTGTGGGTCTCAGTAAGGCAAATAGTATTTGTCAACCACAGGAATGTATGCCAACCAAGTCCATTAGGAAGCCAAATTGGTAGTGAATTGAATTGTATTTTATGAGTAAGAAAATGACAAGGCCGGGCAAAGCCCGAGGCTGACGGTTGGAGAGGAGGAGGCTATGAAGCTGGTTAGGTAGAAGAAGGCTGCAAAGCCAGTACAGTAGGAGGTGTGGTTCGAAGCAAGTAAACATGACATGCTGCCAGACTTGGAAGAGGATGAGCTTTACAGGTAGTGCAAGGAACAGGAAGGCTGGGATGACAGCAGGTGCATTAAATTAGGTAAGGGATGGTAGAAGGATGGGTAGAGCCAGAAGCTCTTAGATAGAGAGTTGCCTGAACTAGCTGGTTGCGTAGTGCCATAAAGGCTATGCGGAGCAGCAGGAGGAGGCCGGGTGAGCCAGGAGCTTATACAAGATGTGACAAGTAGGAAGCTGTTCCTGCTGCCTGGGGCCACAATGCCCACTGTGACTCATCAGTCCCCCACTGTAGGAAAAACAAAGAAGCCAAAAACATGATGCCATGACACCAAGCAGCTAATGAAATAAATTAAATATGTGCGAGCTATGAAAGCAGGATTAGGTTATCATCAGAAACATACTGCTGTGGGTTTGGTAAAAGTGGGAGTAGTGATAAATGAGCCTAATGACACAAACATAGAAGTGAGAAGCAATGCAGTAGTGCAGGACACTGCTGGAGCAGGCAGGGAAATGATACAGAGTGGTAGCTGCTAAGGGGAGCCAGTACTAAAGGCAGGTGCAAACAATTAAGGTGATGAGTACAGGGACTACAGCATGGAAATAGAAATTGGAACCGAGAGCACACAGGCACTTAGTACAGAGAAAGTGAGATTGCAGAAATATGATAAATGAACTGAGAGCTGGATTAGCAATGCAGCTAAATATAACAGTGCAAACAGTGGGGCACTAGCATACCAGAAAAGCCCCAAAAGCAAACAAAGCGAACAAAGCAAACAGGACCACAGGAGCAGTAGGGAGAACAAACAACTGAGACAGAAGTACAGACTGCAGCCATAGGCAAAACACGGACCGAGAAGCAGGAGGCAAAGTCAAAATTTACTTACCCAGAAGCTGGAGGACAAATCAGGCAGTGAGTCTAGCACAGACAGCAGATTCCAATAGGAAGGATGGTAGGAGACAAAGACAGGGGTAGGGCTCAGGAAAGGTGGGCCCGGAGAGAGGATGGACAAAGCCACCAGCTGCAAGGACAAAATGCTTCTGTGTGGAGAGAGGAGAGCAGCTCTTAAATGGGCCAAACGGGGGTGTGGCTAGTTGCACTGCCCCCTTGAACTACAGTCTGTAGCCTTCCAATTGCAAAGTTTGCCACATTCAGAAAGTGCTAAGTGTTGACTTCATGACGTTTTTGGCAGGTAAAGTGGCACTTTTTCAGGAGAAGTTATGCAAATTCACTTGTGAAGTTACATCTTCACCTTAACTTTGCCTGACCTTACCTGAAAAAGTGCAATTTCCCCAGGAAAAATCAGTGCAAAGTGGTAAAGTGGGCAATTTGTAAAGTTATTCACATAGGTGAATTCCACAACTTTGCTGGTGAAGTAAAACTTTACAAAATCTCTACTTATTGCCATCCTTGTTTAATTTCTGTCCCGCTCACTTTAATGAATTCCTTCTCATCCCGGAGTTTGAAATCAAGGAGAAGAGTTCCTTGGCATCCACTCTATTTACCCCCTGCTGGTACTTGTATGACTCATTCATGTCACACTTTTCTCTCCTCTTTTTCAAGTGTGTCCATGTTTATTTCCTGCAGCCTGTCCTCATATGTTATTTCCCCTAGGGCACGGACCATCTTAGTTGCCCTGTGCAGTATTTTCTCCACCTTGTTGCAGTCTTCCCTAAGGTGTGGGCTCCAGTACTTTGTGCAGTATTCTAGGACAGTCTCACCATGAGCTGTACAGTGGGACAATCATCTCCCAATGTCTACTGCTTACCCCCAACCTATGCATTCCAGCATTCTGTTTGCTTTGCTCAGTACCGTGTTGCAGTGTGCAGACATTTTTAGGGTCTCCAGTATTCATTGTGCTGTCCAACACCACCCCTAGACCAAACCGCAATCCAACACCACCACCCCTCCCCGGTTTGAATTGTACTCTTGAGTTCCTCTTCCTACTGTGCATTACTCCCCATACGTTAACCCACAGAAATGAACAGATTGGAACAAGTTCAGGAATGGGATTTGGAATTTTGATAAATGATGTTCAGAATTCATGATCCACTTCGCTCATTCCTGATTGCCATAACAGATATGGCTGTCATCTCTACTCACTGAAAACCATCCACAAGGCCAAAAAAGTAAAACTCCTTCAAATTAAAAATAAAATAAACATTCTTTAATCTTGTGATCCTCTGCTCAAATGCATACACAAATTAAAACATGAAATACTATTTACAGTTTCACTTCCAGATGTGTCTTTGGTGACAATGAAAAATCCCCACTTTATCCTTTTCAACTTGCCAGGGAAATCTCTTCTGCTTGCATGCCACATATAAAATTGAAATACTGGCTTAACTGATGGCCTTCTGGTGTGTGTGAGTGGGTGCACATTCTGCCAGAGGAATTCTGCTGAAGTTTGAATTCCTGTATCCCATGATAAACAAACATTCCATCTATTGAATGTGTAGAAAGACAACTGATTGACAGGTGGGATGGGCTATCTGTAGTGGGTGCACATTCTACCAGAGTAATTCTGTGGAAGTTTGAATTCCTGTATCCCATGATAAACACACATTCCATTTATTGAATGTGTGGAAAGACAACTGATTGACAGGTTCGAAGGGCTACTTTTAACTAGTTACTTTTAACAAAAGGAAATCCCTGAGTTTAATAACAAAACACAGGTATTTTATTTTTTTTTGAAATAGCAATTTATTGAGAAGTATTTTCAAAGGAGATACAGATAGAAGTAAACATTTTGACAATGCAATTCCACAGTCATTAAATGCCATGATAACCATCAATGTCTATAAAGGAAGATAGAGAGATATAAATCCGACACTAGAAAGAAAAGAAAGGGAAACAGTAGTTGGAGGTCCAAGAAGGATTAGTAAAGTATGAGATAAAAGCAAAGAAAAGGTAGTAGGAGTTATTATTTAAAGAGTAGAATAGAAACACAACACAAAAAGTGGAGAGTACTGTCTGAGATCAAAAGATCACATACAAGAGGAAGAAGACAAGGAAGAAATAAAAGAGAAAGTTAAAGAGAACAAACAAACAAACAACAAAACAGACAAAAGCGCAGTTGATACGGAGGCCCAGGCATGCCCCCCTACTGGTCACCAGGGCATACTCATTCCACCTAATAGATGCCGCGTAGCAGGTCCCCCTGCTCGTATTGTACAACATAAAAGCAATGTCAGATAAAAAGTTAACATGGTGACTATGAGGGACCAAATACAGTTTAAACATACTTAGCAAGCAAGTCCATTATTGGCCTCCCCTCTTGCGCGGCCATGAAGTGCAGAAAAGGTAGCCATCTCGTTTTGAACTTGTCTACAGACAATCTTAATTTGGTAGTCAAATATTCCATATATATTATCCTGGTACAGATACCCATCCATGTTGTGAGAGTAGGCTTATCCAGGGTGAGCCATGAGAGAGTGATAGCTTTAAGAGCTGCTGCCACAAGGATTCCAAACAGGAGACGAGCAGATCTAGAAACCAACTGAGGGGGCGGTAATCCTAATAACCAATGCTGTGGAGAACTTGGTAGTGTTAGTTCAAAAATATTGTTAAATTTATCAATTATTTCCCTCCAGAACTCTTGTATAACATCGCATTCCCAAAATATATGAAAGTGGGTGCCAACCAACTGACAGTGTCTCCAACAAAGATCGGAGCAGTGCAAACCAAAATGTTTTGTCGTCACAGGAACTGTAAAAAATCTAATGGCTATTTTCCAGCAAAATTCTCGCCAGAAAAGGGAGGATGTTGTAGTGTGAATGGACCTCCAAATAGAGTTCCAATCAGCATCCGACAAGATCGTCCCCATCTCCCCATGCAATTTCTCCTTGACCAGTTGTAAAAAATCTCCTTCATCCTGATTCATCCCTGTGACCAACCTGGAGATTATTTTCTTTTCGTGGGCTGACTGTCTGGTCAGGAGAGAGATGGACTGAAGTACTGGGTTGCCCCCAGGCACTGTGCCCATTTCAATTTGCTGTTTGTTTATATGGGTATAATGTCTAATCTGAAGATAACGGAAAAAAATCCTTATTATGGAGGTTAAATTCCGTTTTTAGTTGCTGGAACAATTTGAATGAATTCTGATTAAAAATCTGGCCTAAATTAACCAACCCCATTCTTGCCCAATGATGGAAGCCCATATCCCATCTTAGTGGGCCAAAATCCAAGCAGCTCTGGATGGTCGTGCGTGGATTCAGCTTTAGACTAATGCCTAATTTTAGGTTCATATCTTTCCACACCTGCGAAATCAATCTTGTGAAAGGGTTTCTGAAATCCAACTGACCTAACCTAGGTGTGTCTAAGAAAATTAAATCTGAGACATTTGCCAGAGGGGAGTCAGCCATCTCAATCTGGACCCACCTAGGTAGGGGGTCACGGGTCATGGTCACTAGGGGTAATAATTGTGACACCCAAAAATATTTCTGGATATCCGGGATACCAAAACCACCCCTCTCCCTTGGGGTGACCATTATCTTCCACTTCACTCGGGATTTCTGCCCAGACCATAGGAATCTGGAGAGAGTGGACTTTCATCATGCCAGAAATTCCTTGGGGGCTTCAATGGGATGGCTCCCAGTACAAACAACAGTCGGGGAAGAATATTCATGTGAATGGACTCTCCCCTGCCAGAAATAGAAAGAGGAAGTTCCTTCCACCTATTATAATCCTCCCTGATAGCCTCCAAAATCTTCAGATGATTTGTGTTGTATAAAGCCTTAATATCCCTAGGAACCCATATCCCCAGATATCTAAAACCCGTCCTGCACCATTTAATTTGCTGCACCCCTGGTAGGGGATGATTCTTAGCCCCTCCTAGTGGGTACAGCTTGGACTTGTCTGGGTTAACCTTATAACCTGAGAGGGCACCAAATTCAGAAAGAAAATTGAAAATCTTAGGTACGGCTTCTACCTGATCTGAAATATATAGTAAGGTATCATCTGCGTAAAGCGAGACCTTAACCTCGACCCCATTAATTTGCAAACCCCGGAAAAAATCCGATTGTCGGATATAAGCTGCCATGGGTTCCAAACTGAGGGCCAACAGGAGAGGGGAGAGAGGGCAGCCCTGCCTGGTACCCCGCTCAATCCCTAATTGCCCGGAGAATGTACCATTCACCTGGACTCTGGCTCTCGGCTTGATGTATAAGTTAGAGATCCAGGCACAAAATCTCTCCCCAAACCCAAATACCCCCAATACTGAATCCAAGTATTCCCAGTTTAGGCAATCAAAGGCTTTCTCCGCATCCAGCGATAGTATTGCTGAAAGAGGGGAGTCAATGGGGAGCTGCACAGAGGAGATTACATTGAGGAGTAGCCTAATATTATCCTGAATTTGTCTCCCAGAAATGAACCCAGTTTGGTCCGGGTGGACAAGGGCGTGGACCACTTCTTGTAACCTCATGCTGATAATTTTAGCAAAAATCTTAACGTCTTGGTTAAGTAGCGAGATGGGTCTATACCCTGCACAGGAGGCGGGGTCCTTCCCGGCCTTAGGCAAAACCGAGATAATGGCCTCCTCCCATGTATCCGGAAAGGCACCTGATTCCTGGGCCACATTGCAAACTCTAGTAAGCAAAGGAGCCAGGTCTTCCTGAAACTGATTATAAAATTCAGAAGTGAACCTGTCCGGTCCGGGGGCCCTCCCAGAACCCAGGGATTTAATGGCAGCTCGCACCTCTGTTTCCATAAAGGGAAGCCTCTAAGGCTGCCCTTTGGACATCCGATAGTACAGGGAGCTTTACCTCCTGCAGAAACTCCTTAATTTTTCTGTTATGATCTGGTATTTGTTCTTTCTTATATAGTTGTTCGTAAAACTTTGCAAACTCCTGTGCAATTTCACCAGGGAGGGTCCTGCAGGGGAGGTTAGGATAATCTGAGCTTACTCTAGCTACATACCTATCAGCTGCCTGTTTACCGAGTCTGAGCGCCAGCAGTTTGCCAGCCCTCTCTCCCCTCTCGTAGTAACGTTGCCCAGCATATCTAAGAGAATTCTCCACCCGCCTTTGTAGTAAGGAATTGTACGTCTCCCTTGCTTCCCTTAGTTTCTTCAACACCCTCTGGGATCCAGTACATTTATGGACTGCCTCTAGGTCTGCAATAGAGGCAAGATCCTCCTTAATGCAAACCTGAAACTGTTTATTTCTGTGGGAAGCAAAGGCAATCGTATGACCTCTCACTACTGCCTTCAGAGCATCCCACAGGAATTTAGGTCTCGAGACTGCCTCAGTATTTTCTTTAAGGTAACATTGGATAACTCTCCTCGTCGACTTGGTGTATTGTTTATCTTTAATTAATCCCAGGTAAAACTTCCATAATCCACCCCCGCCGTCAACATCCCAGGCGAGCTTTGCTTTAATCATGGCATGATCGGAAATGGTTATGGGGAGGATAGATATATCTCTGAAGGAATGCGCAGCATTTTTCTGAGTATAAAATCTGTCCAATCTTGAGTATGTGTTCGAGACAGGAGAAAAAAAAGTAAAGCCTTTCACAGAAGGATTACACTGTTTCCACAGGTCTATTAATCCGGTTTCCGCAATCAGGTTGCGGAGTAACGGAACCGACTGGACCCTGGGGTTTGGTAGCACTCCTATCCATACTCACATCCTCGACACAATTCCAATCCCCATTAAAATAACCTGGCCAGGGGGTAAGCCGGCAACAGAGTCAAAAAGAGACCGGAAAAACTCTCCCGAGGGTGGAGTGGGGGCATAAACTCCCACCAAATGGATCGTTTGCCCTCTGTAAACTCCCAAGACTGTCAGTTGGTGGCCATGCCCTGATTTCGTCACCTTTTGAACCTGAAACGGAAGTCCCCTATGAAATAGGATTGCCACCCCTCCTCTTTTGAGTTGTGGGTGCTCATCAGAGTGAACCGTACCCACCCATTCTCTGCGTAATTTAATATGCTCTCTCAGGGTAAGCTTCGTCTCCTGCAGGCAGGCAATATCACACCTTTCCCTGTTAAATTCTGCCAATATCTTTGCATGCTTAATCACATTATTAATCCCTTTAACATTCAAGAGCCTATAGTCAAATCAGCCATACCTTGTTTTGTAAGCCAAATTACAACATTCTTACTGATCTTACATCCAACCAGAAAATAATGGAACCCAAGCACACAAAGAAGTACTCTCCCAAAAGTAAAAAAAGAACAGAGAAGAAAGAGAAAGAAGAAAACAGGTAGAACATCAGACATCACAGCCATTCAAACACACTCTTAATCCAAAGGCTTGTGGGCCCAGCACCAATGGCACTGGGTCTACCTCCCCTATGGGAGAAACATTGGTATTTTATTTATTTTTTCCCATTGTATATGAGCAATAAGACACTCCAGTTCATTGGTTATTGTGGGCTAATGCACATCCAGGTGCTGAAGGCACTCAGTGCAAATGCCTCATGGCTTACTATGCGCCTGGGTGTGTATTAATCCCAGACAACCAATGCACTGCTGTGTTTTACAAATACATGTAAAATTTTCAACTGATTGAGATGTTGGAAGGGCTATTTTTTTCTAGTTACATTTAACAAAAGGAAATCGCTATACAAAACATTGGTGGATTCCTTGATAAACAAACATTCCATCTACTGAATGTGTGGAAAGACAACTGATTGACAGGTGGGAAGGGCTACTTTTAACTAGTTACTTTTAACAAAAGGAAATACCTGTGTTTAATAACAAAACACTGATATTATTTTATTTTTTAATTGTTTCTTAGTTTTTTTCTATTATAATATATATGTGCAATAAGACACTCCAGTTCATTGGTTATCCAGGTGCAGAAGGCACGCAGTACAATTTATTTATTTATTTGAATTTTGATGACTGGGTAGGCTCACTGAGATACATTATCCTTTTTCAGGGGCAATCCAGGGAAATACATTTCCAATAGCATAGGAACATCTGTGAAACAGGTTGAGCATTACAGAGAACATTAACTCTGGTTAACAAATGCTGACAGACAGTTCAACAGAACTGTGGAGGAATTATTTCAAACATAACTAGGTTAGGTATTACAAACAATATGCAATATCTATTATATACATACCTGCATACATATGGACAAAGTTTATCATGAAACAAATTAACTATAGTTGTAAAATAAGTAATTACAATAAGCTAAGTGAAAAACTGATAATTATTATGGTGGGGTTGGAGAAGGGGGAAGTGGATTTGCAAGCTTAGGTAGAGGGAGGACTAGAGTGAGATGGTGGAATTAGAAGCAATGGCATATGGGTGGGGGGAAAAGAGTTCTTAAAAGCACTGCTTGAAGTGGGGAAGGGACGAGCATGAGAGTAGCCCAGGTGGGAGGTTATTCCATTTGTGGAGTACTACGTAGGTGAAGGATTTCTTTCCTATGGCTAGCTGTGTCTTGGGGAGACTTAGCAGTTGGAGGTGAGAGGAGCGTAGGAACCTAGGGATGGATTTCAAAGTGAGAAAATTACTAAGAATAGGTGGGATAGGAAGGTAGGTGAGCTTGAAAGTAGTGCAGAGTAGGGGGAAGTCAAGCTACACATCGAAGGACCACCACCCTAAGGATTTGAGGACATCACAATGGTGCATGTGAGCTGGGGCTATTGCTGTGAAAAGTGCTATTCTGTGATAGGATTGTTTTAATTTTGCTAGGGTAGATGATTTTTTTTTTAATTCTATTTATTCACTCTCCCTACCTGAACTATCTCCGAAGGGTCAATCAGTGCCTGCCATTATCCCGCCCACCTGAAGCTCTCTTCACTAGCTCCTCCTGTAGCCCAGCTCTCCAGCCACTACCTTGCCACCCAGCCCCCCCGACTCTAAGTCCCCCAAGGTGGGACCACCAGATTAACTCCTCCTGGTGCTCTATCTATAATCTAGATGAGCGACCAGGTAGGGTGGAGAGCAGAGGAAGCGAGAGGAGAAGCCCAACTTGGGCATGGTTGGTCAGCCCCCCTGGACCCTCCTTCACCTATCAGGAGGCAGAGGGTTTAACTTGTAGTTTCCCCTTCTGGCATGGCAAGCAATGGCATCAGCGCGGGACTGCCCACAGACCACCTCCTGTCACCAGGCCACTCCTGCTGAATGTTGCTGCTGGATTGCTCCTGGCTTCCGCCAGGAGCCACCACTGACTGTGGTATTACCCTAATCCCACCCCAGAAAAAGAGAGTGGTCCTCTGGATGCTTGATCTTCTCCTCCTCCGCCAACCCCCAACGGCCCAGGCTCATTCCCGAATCCGGGCCGCCAGCATGGCGCAAGGTGTGGCTTCCAGCGCCTTAACCATCAGTGCCACCGGGCTGGCCCAGGGTAAATTATTTAGCCAAGTGAAGTAGAGGGGCTCCATAGAAGAGACCAGGGAGAAGTGTTGCTGAGGCGATTGCTCTCCATGATTGGGGGGCCAGGTAAGGGGCAATTCAATAAAGTAGGCCCAGTTTTTGGGGTGTACTCTGAATAATTTTATGAGAATGATCATCAAAGGTTAGTTTATCCTCCAAGGTAATCCCTAGATAGTTGAAGGAGTCTACTTCTTCAAGAGCCGTGCCATCAGAGGTGTAGAATTCAAAGGGTTGTTGGGTGAACATATCAAAAGAAGTGTGATGGAACAGCATTTGATTTAGTTTTTTTTTGGTATTGAGGACCAAGAGGTTTTGTCTAAACCAGCCTTTGAGTTGCCAAAAGTCCTTTTCAATGTCCGATTGAATGGAGGAGATACTTCTATCAGATTTATATAGAAAAGCATCGTCTGCATAAAGTTGAACTGACGCACTTCCAAAGTTAAGGGGAAGATCATTAATGAAAATGGAGAATAACAGTGGACCAATGATGGATCTCTCTGGGACCCCATCTTTGATGTGTGCAAGGGAGGAGGTGGCTTCTGTCCATTTAATGCATTGCAACTGATCGGACAGATAGTTATTAAACCATGAGATGCTGTGGGAGTCAAGACTGAGTTTGTCTAGTTTGATTAGGAGGAGATGGTGGTTAACCAAATCAAATGCTTTCATGAGATCCACAAATATCGCCCCCCCCCCTCAGTAGCACATCATTGATCCATGGCTTGATAGATATCTGCCGTGACCTGTAGAAGAGCAGTTTCTGTCCCGTGGAATTTCCGGAAACTGTGCTGTGAAACAGTAATGGAATTTGTCCATTAAAAGAAGGAGTATAGTTGATTGTATAGTATTTTTTCTTGAATTTTGGCTAGTGGATACAGTGTGGATATGGGTCTATAGTTTTCGATGTGGTTTGACGGGCGGCTTTTGTGTATGTGGACCATTATTGCAATCTTCCATTTGTCAGGAATGGTGTGCAAAGAGGAAAGATCTATTAATTATTGAGCAACTTGGTAAGCAATAGTGGAGGCACCAATCTTGAGAAATTTGAGCTGAAGAGAGTCAGATCCTGGTGACCTGTCAGGGTCAAGTCTATTCAGGAGCTTGAGCACCTCAGTGCATGAGGTGATTTTTAGGTGAAAGGGAGTGGTGTTAAGACTGTTATCATTGGGGTGGGGCATTAGGCAGATCTTGCTTATATCTGTCTAGGTCAGTGAAAATTTGATTTATGCCAGATGCGATTTCCATAGGGATGGACAGAACAGTACCATTATTGATCATTGTCTGAGGGACGGTACGTTCCTTGCTCTTAAGGATGAGTTGACTTGTTCCCAGAAGGTTTTAGGGTTTGTGAGGTGATTGATTTGCAGGGACTGGAAGTGGCCTTACTTAGACTTTGTGATCTTTGCTTTGGTAGCATTCTTTAACTGTAGGTATGTCTGCCAATCTGAGCTGAGGCCAGACTCTTTGTAGGTATGCCAGGCCCTATCATGAGAGTGCATCAAACACCGCAGATCCAGGGAGAGCCAGGGTGAGTGGAAACCTTTAGCTTGTCTTTGTTTGAATGGGGTATGTGAGTCAAGAATGGAGGAGAAGGTTCTAATAAAGAAGTCCAGGGCTAGATTGATATCTAGGAGGGAAGTGGTAGGGTCCCAGTTCACAGAGTTCAGACTTCTCAGGAACACATCCGCCTTGAAATTAGTGAGGTCTCGGGATTTTATAGTTCGGAGGGGTGCGGCTGGTTGTTCCTCCAGATGCAGAAGGTTGGGGAGTGGTCACTTATGGCATTAGGGAAGATTCCAGCTGATTTGATGTAGTTTTTGTTGTTTGTTAACAACCAGTCAATTAGACCATGCTTGCCTGTCTTCATATTGAGTCATGTGGGTTGGTCAAGGACTTGCTCTAAATTGGCATCCATGAGTGCAGCTAGGTACTGGGTTTTGCCCGCTCCTAACCAATTGAGATTGAAGTGTCCACAGAGGATAATGTCCCTAATTGGCAGGGTATCTAAATTTGAGAAGAGTTCAGGGTAGGAGGAGGGTGTGATGCAGGGGGGTAGATAGACACATCCTACTACTAGCTTCTTGACATGCCCTAGGGTGACTGTGAGGAATAGATTTTCTATTGTGGTTTCAGATTTTATCTCTGGCAGTTCACAGGCTGCTATCTCTGCCCTGGTACAAATCAGAACTCGCCAACCCCTTTTTGAAGTTCAATCTTTCCTGAAGGTAGAGAAGCCAGGAAGGGCAATTTCATGGGACAGAATCGAGGGCTTGAGTCAAGTTTCAGTAATGCGGAGGAAGTCCAGTTTATAATGTTGGACCCAGGTGTCAAGCTCAGCCATCTTTTTCCTAATACTCTGAATGTTCATGTGGGCTACTTTAAGGCCTCTTATACATGACCAAGAGCTGCATGGAGAATGGGGTGAAGTTGCTGCCCCCTTTAAGGGTTCTGGATTTAGTTCAATGTCACCAGACAGGAGCAGTAGGCATGTGAGTGCATGAGTAGAGGGGGTGGGAGGAAAGGCCTCTTGGACAGTTTCTTACTCCTGGATAAGCAGAGGATGGTTTTATTGCATTGAGTTTAACTTAGTACTAATAGAGAAGAGCTCCCCTTGTGCGGGGTGTAGGCTTGGAAGTGAACAGGGTGTTGCATTGATAGGCCAGTTGGCGGTGGAGACGTGGTTATTCTGACCAGGTATTGCACATCATGCTGGAGATACAGCATGAGGGAACAGATAACAAGCAGACCTTACGAAAGATGAGATGAGGACATTGTGAGGAAATTATGGAGAGATATAAGACGATGTGTGGAGTTACAGCAGACATTTAACATACTGTAACTTACTGGTGGGGTAAGTTGCACACATATATATTCTCTTAGCTAGCTTACTGGGGGAATGAATTTATTGGGGAGCGAAGAGATCTGTCAGGTTAAAGTATTAGACCAAGAGATAGAGTTTTGAGCTGGGCGTTGCTGTAAGGCTTATATAGGAGTATGTTTTAGGTTGTTATCAAGGATTCAGTTGCCCTGAATAGAAAGATTTCGTAATGTGGTAAGGGCCTCAGCAAGTGGTTGGTGTTTATTGATTAAGTATACACAATAGTCTTGAGTTATTCTGGGGATACATTTCACACAGTGATTTGAGCAGGGAGGTGGGGTGAAATAGGTGGGTTTGGTTAACTGGAGCTGGTATTGTGTCTCTCTGACACTGCAGTCAGATGATGGCAAGGTAGGGGAGAAAGGCAGCCCAGTTGATCAGAGGGCCTGCTTCCCATTAGTCAGCAACCAATTGTGGTAGGAGGAGGCAGAGCTGCAGTGGATTTAATAGAAAGAGGGGGTGAGGGGGCGAAAAACTCTCTGTGTTAGGCAGCTGTAAGCAGCAGCTCCACAGAAGCTAGCATAGATTTAAATGCTCAGGGTTCTTGCGGCTTCCAGAAAGCCCCCAAAATTCAAAACTGTGAGCCGAATTCGAGCAGTGGAGCTGCTTTCCTCCATACCTCAAGCTGCAGGACTTGTCTGACTTTTGTTCTTGTGGCGGCAGGAATCAGCTGGGGCTGAGGGGTGGTATAAACAGAAAATAGCCCACCAAACCCTAAAAAACAAAAGGAGAAATGGAGGTGATTAAGTGGAGACTCCTTACGGTGCCCTAAGGCACATGAAGTCTCAGAGGGCAGGTGAGAGAGGGAGAGTTAAGTCTAGAAAGTGGCTGATGGGAGCGGGACAGGTAGTAAAAGGAGCTAAACTGGGGGAGGGATGGAGGCAGGTGAGCAACGGCCATGGGGGGGAGGGGGGCTGCAGAACAGGGCAAAGGGAGAGAAATGTGAAAAGGGGGAAGACAAGTAAAAGTTAAAATCAGTATACAGTCCCAATCTGGGGAAATGTGTTTAGAAGGGGTAATTACAGAAAGAAGTGCAGGGTTAGGACACAGAGAGAAAAGTGAAGTACAGGTAGAGCAGGGTGCAAAATGCAGTACAGCAAATGAGAAACTTCAAATTCTATTAAATTCAGTTAAATGCATTCAAACAGGGCAAACACTGAGAAAAAAAATGCAAAACTGTAATAAGTTCAAATCAGGGGAAGTTGATCAGGGCAAGCACTGAGGACTGTAAGTAATATTAAATTCAAAACAAAGCATACAAACGGGGCAAACACCAATAAAATACAGAACTATAATTAAATCAAATTGGGGGAAACTGATTTAAAGTACAAAATTATAAACTAAAATCTCCCTGTGTTAGGCAGCTGTAAGCAGCAGCTCCACAGAAGCCAGCATGGATTTAAATGCTCAGGGTTCTTGAGGCAGCCTGAAAGGCACCAAAATTCAAAACTGTGAGCCGAATCTGTGCAGTGGAGTTGCTTTCCTCCATACCTCAAGCTGCAGGACGTGTCTGAGTTTTGTTCTTGCAGCAGCGGCAGGAATCAGCTAGGGCTTTGGGGTGGCATGGACAGAAATGAGCCCACCAAACCTTCAAGCTGCAGGATGTGTCCAAGTTTTGTTCTTGCAGTGGTGGCAGGAATCAGCTAGGGCTGTAGGGTGGCATGGACAGAAACAAGCCCATCAAACCCTCAAGCTGCAGGATGTGTATAAGTTTTGTTCTTGCAGCAGCGGCAGGAATCAGCTGGGGCTGTGGGGTGGCACAGACAGAAATAAGCCGACCAAACCATAAAAAAAAAAAAAAAATGTAGATGATTAAGTGGAGACTCTTTACAGTGCCCTAAGGCACATGAAGTCTTAAAGGCCTCTTACACATGACCAAGAGCTGCATGGAGAATGGGGTGAAGTCTTTAAGGCCTCCTGCAGTGTCTTATGGCCTACTATGAAGCTTGGTGTGTCTTAATCCCAGACAACCAATGCACTGCTGTGTCTTATAATTACATGTAAAATGCAGAATTATTACAAAACTTGATGCAAACGGTGGATTTAATTTTTACAGGGTTGTTTTTTGGTAATACAAAGTATAGATAATTAGACACTAAAATAAAATGCAGTGTTGACATTTCCTGGGAACATGGCAGGATGCTGTGAATTCCAAATGGACTGAATTGTCTGGAATTCTGCAAAATTTATGAAATTCTGAGAAATTTCCACAGAAGTAGAATTCATGTATTCCTCCCAGCTCTGTGTTTGGCCTGTCTGCTGCAATACCCAGTGTGTTAACCACCAGTGCTGATATGACAAAAGACTTAAAATGTGTAATATTTTAAAATCCAGGGAGGAATGGAGAGGTTGGAGGTACTGTGCATCACCATAGAGACAGGAAGCAGAGCCACTATTCACACTGCATGATCTACAGGCCTCCAACACTGGGGGAGAAACTGGATAAGGCTCTGGTGGAAGCCATTAGTACAATGTTAGAAAAAGGTGAGGTGCTGCTGATGAGGGACTTCAGTCTGTTGGATTTAGATTGGAGACTCCCAGCCTCTTTCTCAGCTAGAAGCAGGAACATACTAGAATCCCTGTGGGGGCATTTCTCAAACAGCTAGGCAGGGAGCCCACCTGTGATGTGGCAATACTGAACCTGGTGCTCACAAACTGGGATGATATTGCAGACATCAAGGTGGGAGGCCACCTGGAGACCAGTGATCAACGCACAGTGTGTTTCGACATAAGGATGACAGTGGAAGCAAACCACACATGGATAAGGGTCCTGGACTTCAAGAGGGCAGATTTAAAGTGAGGGTGAATGCCTCAGAGATGACCTAGTGGGGGGAAGGGATGACCTGAGTGGGATGGAGGAACAGTGGGACAAGTTAAGAGATAGCATAGTGAAGACAACAACCTCTGCACAAAGGGAGTGAGCAAAAATAGGAGAAAAAGGAGGCCACTGTGGTTCTCAGTACTCAAAGGAAGTGTCTGGAAAGGTAAAGGCTAAAAAGGTAGCTTTCCAGAGGCATACAGAGATGCAGAGGGAAGAGGATAGGGATGTGAATCAGGAGAAGCAGGGAAAGTGGTGAGGAACACAATGGTGCAAACCAGGGAAAGAATAGCCCAATGGGTAAATAAAATGGACAAGATCTTTTTTTGGTACGTAGGGAAAAAGAGCAGGACTAGGAGAGGGATTGTAAGGTTAAGATGGGCAGGTGGGGACTATAGATGTGCAAAGTTGCAAATATTTGCTCCGCACAAAATTTTGCATATGTTAACGGATCTGCAAAGTTTTCCACAGTTTCAAGTTGCACTTCACGTTCTACTTGCAGTTTTGTGCAATTTTGACTTTGAAAACTTCGATGAATCTTAGTTCAGTAATGGAAGTATCCAAGACCCACGAAACTGGAACTTCAACATCAAAGTTTTGCATAATATTTGAAGTTTGCAATATACCATGGGATAGGAGGTCAAATGTTGCTGAACAGCCAGTGAGAAGCTAGTTTGGTCATTCTCTGAATGTAGTGTGTTGGAGAGAAACTTAGAGAGCAGAGCTTGTGCTTGTTGTGGCAGCCTAGAGTCAAAATCTAAATATAACATTATATATATAAAAGATCATTTTGGTGGTCACATTTCTTCAAAAATGTGTTTGCGAGTGCCCTGTGCACACACAGTACTTTTAGTGTTGATTTTCTCCTGTATTCTTTAGTAGAAGTATTTCGTTTTGTTTTAACAGAGAAGCAGTGGTTTGGTGGCTTGTGTGGGGGAGGGTAACAGCAATTTAGAAGGCACACTTGTGTTCAGTAAAAAATCACTGGCCCAGTGCCCTTCAGTTTTTATTAAGAAAAAAAATCACTTTTTTAACTTTGCTTTAACCAGAGTGATTGTTGCTTGTGTCCCTGTCAGCACATGTGTTTTAGGAAAAAAAAAATCACTGTCCTCCTGACTGCGATTTAAGCAGAGTGATTGTTGTGTGACTTGTGTCCCTGTTGGCACATCTACCTTAGGAATAAAATCACTGTCCTCCTGACTGCTATTTAACCTGAGTGATTGTTGTGTCAGCACACCTGCCTTAGGAAAAAAATCAATGTCCTCCTGGCTGCGATTTAAGTGGCCCAGTGCCTTGTTTTTTCTTAATTAAAAAATCACTTTTCTGACTGTGCTTTAACCAGAATGATTGTTATTTGTGTCCCTGTCGGCACACATGTATTAGGAAAAAAATCACTGTCCTCCTGATTCGATTTAACCTGAGTGATTGTTGTGTGACTTGTGTCCCTATAGGCACACCTGCCTTAGGATCAAAATCAGTCCTCCTGATTGCTATTTAAGTGGCCCAGTGCCCTGTCTTTTCTTAAGAAAAAAATCATTTTTCTGACTGTGCTTTAACCAGATTGATTGTTGTTTATGTCGGTATCCTGTGATAAGGGAGTCCGCTATTGAGAGCTTACAAAAAGGGTGACTCAATAGCAGTGCCTGTTCACAGTGCTACTGGACAGGGGGGCAAATATGGCTATAATGACATCCTTTCACTATATGTATACGCGTGCTTGGGGGGGAGCGAGCACACTGTGTGCTGGGAGGAAGGGGAGGGAGTGTTTGTGAGGTGTAGCATGGTGGTGGGTTGCTGAGCTGGCCCTGTGGTGTGGTGGGCAGGTAGCAGGCTAGGGTTGTGAGGGTGCTGGGTTCAGTTCCGGGAATGCGTTTGTTTTGTTGTGCGCCTGGCTTAAAAATTTTTTTCCTAGTTTTGCACCCCCCCTAACATGCACCCTCCTGGTGTTGAGAATCCTTTAGTAGTGGTCTGGGGATGCAGCCCCCATAAACAAAAAGAAACCAAGTCCCTCGGCACCCTTTTGCTATGCCTGGGGTGTACATCGCTTGAAACTGATTTTCAACATTGCACACACGCCCTAACGGCGATCGCCTTTCTGCAATCACAATTATCACATAGAACCATTTGTGTCCATGATGGCACACGTGTTTTAGGAAAAAAAATCACTGTCCTCCTGATTGCGATTTAACCAGAGTGATTGTTGTGTCCCTGTCGGCACACTTGCCTTAGGAATAAAATCACTGTCCTCCCTCCTGACTGTGATTTCACAGGTGTAATTTACTGTAGAGTAACCATACGTAATAAAGCACAGAAGAATGACTGAAAAGAAAAAGGCAACTAAAGGGAGAGGCCATGGAGCACCTACAAAGAACATTTCTCAATTTGTTTTCCCTAAAAGTGGTGCATGTGCCAAGAAGGGGTCAGTGACAGCAGAGGGACAATATTTAGAAGACACTGTGGCAGGCAGCAGCAGTAGTAGCACTGACATATTTTGCAGTAGTGGTGGCTTTTCTGCATGTAATTTTTTTCTCCTCCAAATCTGTGGCAGACATATTGATTGATGTGTCAAGTGACACAGTGATAGGAAGCAGCAGCACCACCAAACAGCCAACTGTGGGCATGGAGGTGGTTGGTGTTGAAGTGCACTTGGAAAGTGGTGCTGCTGTCGATGATGGCTCGGAACCTGATAATGTATGTCCAGTGGGTGAGGGTGAGGTGGGACATGTCGAGCAACATGATGACACTGGTCATGAAGAGGAGGTGTGTGTCACAGAGCCTGTTGCTATTGAGGAGGACAGACCTGCAGAGGATGATAAGAATGGCAGTTTTTTGTTGCAGATGATGACGATGATGTGTCAGATTTGGATCCCTTATGGGAGCCTGAAAGAAAAGATCAAAGCAGGATGTTAAGGATGCAAAAGGTGTGTTTCCTGTTGCCTTCACTGCTTCATCCACCAAAGACCCCCCCAGCACTATTTCTCCCTTTCATCCATGTCTCCTGTCATCCCAAAACATTACAAAGACCAACCCTTCTCCTTTGCTATCCCAGACATTTTGGCACCAAGTAAAAACAAGGCCAAATAAATCCCTAGTGTGGGATTTTTATGTACTGGACCCATCTGACAAGACAGTAACAATTTGCCAACTGTGTCAAACAAGATTAAGTAGGGGTAAGAAGGGTAGTCACCTCTGCATGCATGGGCAACACTCACACCTTAAAAACAGGCACCCATTACAGTGGTGTCAACACCAGAAGGCAGCCAGCGTAGTGTTTCTGGTTCATCAGGCAATGTAAGCCAAATAAACATAGCAGTACATAAGGGAGGTGGAAGTGCAGGTGAGGAGGACATCTATGTGGTGTGTTAGAGGATAAGGATGATTCTGGAAGTGGCCAAGCAGTAGGACTACCACCCCGAATCCAGGTATGATTTTTGCTTTAATTATTTTTTTTTTTATTTAAACATTTGTTGACTGGGAAAGGCACACTGAGCCAAGGCTCGTCCCCAGGTACTACCCTGGGGACAGAGAGCATGGGAATCACAGTATATAGTACAAGGCATTCAAATACAAAATTACACAATAGTAAGAATAATGAAATATTTCAATGAATACAATACTGCAAAACAGGCTACACAGAGGGACAACTGTACAATGGAATGGCGTATCATAGATTGGAGTAGTCACAATAAGGAACAAACATTTCAAGTGCAATGAGACAACTGTCCATGGTACGGAGTAACTCAAAATCAGTGTTGTTACAACAAGGGACAAACATTTCAAGTGCTAAGAGGTGTTATGGGAGCAAGTAGGGTAATGTAGGAAATGGAGCAGTGATTTGACAGAGGAGTGAGAGGAAGAGGTACATAAGAGAAGAAACTGACTGTTCCACAGAGAGGGGAGATGACAGTGGAAAGCAGGTTTACCCATGTTTGAGGATGGAGTAGGGAGTGAGAAAGAGCATAAGTCCCTAGTATGTAGGATGTACATTAAGGCTGAGGCAGGGGATAGGAGGGAAGCGATGTATGTGAGGAGCAGATTGAACCAGAATTTGGAAATGAAGGATATAGAGTGGATGAGACGGCTGCGTGTGAGTAGAGGGAGGTTCAGAGAGGATAGTAGAGAACAGTGGTGGGATCTGTATGGAGGATCTGGTCCTCTAAAGCCCCTCACCCCCCCAAATATCTATCATTCCACAATTTTAACCACACTGACACCTCTACACTTATAGAAGAGATCAGGGGCATGGACTGGCATGGCCTCTATGTGCTCTGAGACGTAACCCTTGCCGTCACTCACCTTACTAACACTCTCCTGGACATACAAGACTGACATTTTCCTGTAACTACTAGGAGAGTTTGTGGCAGGTCTACTCACTGGATTACTAGGGAACTCCTCCATAATGAAAGAGAGGGACCATAAGTGGATTGAGCATAAATCAACCCCCTTCCCTGCTCTGTGGAACAAATACTGGCACCTGTGCAACCATTGCAAGCACCTGGCCCGATCCCTCAGATGGGACTCTTATACACTTCTGCAGAGGGAGAGCCTCAGGAATCCCATAAAATTCTGGAGCTCCATTAGCTCCCTTCTCACCTCTCACACCAACAGCCCCAGTGTTAACCTCAGTTCCCCATGTGGCCTCCTGACAGACCCTGCTGAGGTAGCCAATACCTTTAACCTTAAATTTACTGACCATTTAGCCCTTCTGAGCAAACTTCCTTCTTGCACCCCCTTCAACACATGGTCTGGTGCCTCTGCTTCTCCCCCCGCTAGGCACCCAGCCCACCCTGGTACCACACAGTCCATCCTCCATAGGCCATGCCCTTCTTCCATGGCATCTGGCCCTGCACCTGATCTTACTCCCCCTCACCCCCCGTTCAACTTCAAGATCATCTCCCCTTAAAGACAGTCTCAAACTCCTCTGAGGACTACCCAATTGAGGCAGCCCAGGCTCTGATGGACTCTCTCTTGTGTTCTTCAAACTTGTGTCCTCAGCAATCGCCAAGCCCCTCACTTTCATTTTCAGTTTTGACCTGACTACCTCCTCCATACCTCTCCCATGGAAATCTGCCAAAGTTATTCCCTTCTTCAAAACCAGTGACCCCCTCTCCTCTGACAACTACCGGC
This sequence comes from Neoceratodus forsteri, assembly GCA_016271365.2. NCBI lineage: Eukaryota > Metazoa > Chordata > Ceratodontiformes > Ceratodontidae > Neoceratodus > Neoceratodus forsteri. The sequence continues at coordinate 829,557,905 of CM028131.1, forward strand.
CAATATCCATCCTCCCCCACCTGAGTAAGCTCCTCAAAAAAGTTGTGCATCAACAACTATCAGAGTACCTCACCAAATACAATATCTTATGTTGCCAGCAACATGGCTTCTGCAGGCATCACAGGACCAACACTGCCCTGGCACTATTCACTGACCATATCCTTACAAACATGGATCAAGGGCGGGCCAACAGCACTGTATTCATATACCTGTCTAGGGCTTTCTGTTTGGTTAATCATACTCTCCTCCTTTCCAAATTGAGCCTGATTGGCTCCTCCTAGGATTCCACATGCTGGTTTCAAAGTTACCTTACTGGCCACTCTCAACTTGTCTGAATAGGCTCAGCCACATCCACTACCTTACCTGTCTCCACCGGGGTTCCCCATACTGGGCCCCCTTCTCTTTAGCATTTTTGTCAACACACTTGCCTCAGACAGACTCACCTGCAAATCCCTCCCTTACACTGATGATCTGGTTAACTACCATAGTGACAAATCCATCCCCTGCTTATCCTTTGTCCTCACCCAGAACTCCTGTACCACCTACAGTTGGTTCTCGGATGACTTGATACTAGTTAACGCCCCAAAAAACAAAGCAATGCTGTCTGGGTCAAAACCATTTCTTGCCAGAGCACACAAAACCTACACTTCTCTCCAGATTCACCCTCCTAGTGGCCTTGCCCTTGAAATTGTCCACTCTTTCAAATACTTGGGGGTCATGCTAGACCACTCTCTCTCCTTCATTGACCACATAAACTCAGTAGTCCATAGGATAAATCTGAAACTCTATGCTGCATACTGAATATTACCCCTCCTGACTGATGGGGCTCTCATCACTATTGCAAGAGGTAACATCCTCCCCCATCTTGGACTACTGTTCCCCAGTCTACACTTTGTCTCCTCCACCCTTCAAACATGACTTGTGACTGTCTACAATAGCATCTGCCACTTTTCCCTGTCCGCCCCCTACTCCACCCATCACTGTGACCTTTACTACTCCCTAAACTGGCTCTCTCTGCAAGGTTGCTTTGACTTCACCCATGGCTGCCTCACTGATACTTGCATAAGAAACAGTCCCACCTCCCCACTGGCAACTGTCTTCAAGCACTGTGCCTTGGCTAGAAGTCTCTGATCCTCCCTTGTCCCTCCCCTGGAGATGCCAAGAACAGCCACTAACATGGGAGGCAAAGCCCTATCTGTCGAGGTACCCCTACTATGGAATGGACTGCCTGCCCACCTCAGAGCATCCAACAAGCCTCATGCCTTCAAACACAACTTTAAATCCTGGCTCATTACTAGTGACAGCTGCACCTGTCCGTCCAGGTAGCACCAACCTTCCAACTCTCCTAGGACCTGACATCTATTCTTCTTACTATTTCCTGCTAGAATAACTTGCCTGCCTGGACTTACTGCATCTAAAGAGTGGAGACGAAGTAACCTCCTGTTGTACCTAAGTTGAAACTAATATTGTACTACTATTTAATGTAATTCGTTATTTCACTGTACCAGTATATTGGTTAGTATCTCATTGTAGCTTGTATGTTTATCACTGTCTGCTGCCCATGCCTCTACTCTGTATATTGTGTTGTACCAAGTGGTATTGTTACACTTATTGTTATTCTGTACCTGTCTTTGCTCGTGCCTATTTGGCCCAGGTCGTGTCTGTAAATGGTCCTCTGGACCAGAGCATCTTACCCGGTCAACAAAGTCATAAAAAAATTAAAAAATAAATAAATAAATGAGTTGGAAGTGAAATGACAGAAGGCATAGTAGAGGGAATCAAGTCAAGAGAGTGATGTAGAGGGTGCAGTGCAGTAAACAATGTTAGAGTAATCAAAAACAGGCATAATCATTTTTGTTAGAAGTTCCCTACATACGGGGAGAGATGAGAGAGAGAGAGAGCCTTTGTTATGGTATAGTATACCAAGCTTAGGGTGGAGTTTAGTGGTCATATAATCAATGTGGATAGAGAAATTTAACTGTGGTCCAGCTAGACTCCTAAATACTTGTATATGGGAACAATTTTTAGAGGGGTGCATTTGAGAGAGGTGATTGGAGTGGCATTGATAGCTTTGGCTAATCTTTGAGTGGTTCCAAAAGTCATAGAGACTGTTTTGGAAGTGTTGCGCTTCAGTTGTTTTGATTGGAACCAGGATTGAAGTGAGTGGAAGGCAAGTTGCAGCAGAGTGGATAGTGACTGAGGCAGGGCCGGAGGCATACAGAATGGTATCATCTGCATACATATGTATGAGTGATGAGGAACAGGCAGATGGGAGATTGTTTATAAATATAGAAAATAGGATGGGGCTGAGTATTGAGCCTTGAGAGACTCCAGCTAGGATAAGGAGGGAGGGAGGGGGAGGAGGAGTTTGCAATTTTTACTGATTGGTGTCTGTCGGAGAGATAAGATTTGAACCATTGCATGGTAGGAGGGGCAAGCCCTGCATCCTCTAGAGTGTTCAGGAGAAGAGGGTGGGATACCGAGTTGAATGCCTTTGACAGGTCGATGAAAACCACAGCAGTGAGGTGGCCTTTATCAGCAGCAGATTGAATATGACCTGTGACATGGAGAAGGGAGGATATGTTGGAATGTTTTTTTTTGAAGTCTGACTGGCAGGGTGATAGGAAGTTGGTGGCAGAGAGGAATTCAGTCAGCCTGAACTGCACAAGAGGTTAATGGAGTTTTGCCAGAGCAGGGAGGCAGGAGATTGGGCGGTAGTTCCTGACTAAGGTGGGATCACCTCCTTTGTGGAGAGGGATGATGCATGCAGATTTCCAGGCTTTTGGAACAATGCCCGAGGGGAAGGACTTGTTTATCATGAAGGTAAAAGGGAGTGCAATGGCAGGAGCAGAAAGGCATAGGAGACTAGGACATAGACCATCTGGACTAGATTTTGACATGTTATGGGACAGGCGTGAGAGCAGTACTTCATTGGTGGAGGCAGGGGCTAGAAGGAAGTTGTGCCTAGGCATGTGATGTGGGGAAGGTTTGTAGGCAGGCAGTGTAGTAGATGTGATTGGTTCAGGGGAGGCACAGGTGGTGAAGAAGGAGTTGAGGGTGTCTGCAACCTGGATGGGGTCTGTAACTTCAATGCCATTGTGTTTAAGGGCAGAGGTGGTAGATAGAGGAGGTGGATTGATGATGGAATGTACAATATTCCAAAAGGAGGATGTGTGTGCAGTGTTAAGGCGATGTTTAAAGTAATCCGCCTTACCTTTATGAATGGCCTTAGTGCAAGCATTTCTAGCTGTGTTGTACACTTGTCTTGAACCTGAGGATAGGGAAGACTTAAAGGCAGACCAGGCTCTGTCTCGGGATTTGCATATGGCAATTATAGGGTGGTAATCAATGGGTGGTCGCACTTCCTGACCCTGGCTCTTTTGAGTGGGGCGTTATAGTCCCAGACACAGTTGAAAATATTAATGAACTCGGCTAGGGCAGTATCGACAGGGATTGCAGAATAAACTGGTGCCCAGTTGGCACTGTGTAAGTCCAATAGGAGGGAGTTAGTGTCAAGTGAGGTTAGTGGGAGAGTTTCAATATACTTTGGGGCAGATTTGGGAAGATGAGTTTTTCTAATGCAATAAGTGATGCAGTGATCACTTAAGGTGGGGTCGAGAACACCCACTAAGGATATATGGTGAGGGTGGAAAGAGACGACCCAATCAATAAGGGAGTGGTTAGAGGATCTGGAGTTGTAGCGGGTAGGATCCTTGATCAGCTGAATGAGGTTTAGGGATTCTAAGTTGGAGGTTGTGGTTTTAGGTGAAGGGGACAGGCAGTCAAGGTCATAATCCCCTAAGAGAATTAGTTCACCAGATTGAGCCAATGGTGAGAGAGCAGAGATGCATGCTGTTAGAACCTCTTGACCAAGCTGAGGGGAAGCATAGACTACCCTGACCAAAGTGGGGAGAGTATGGGGTTGGGAGAAATTAGCTAGTATTAGTTAATGGGATCCTAGGCAGGATTCCTTTTTCATTACTGAATAAGAGAGGTGCTGTCTTATAATCATAGATACATAGATACATAGACAGTGTTGGCGGATAAGGGCCTTTGGCCCACCTAGTCTGCCCATTTGAGTTTGTAACTTCAGTTTATGTTTTTCTAGAACTCTGTTGCCCCTTAACCCTGACCTCCAGAATTCCTTTATGTCTATCTCATGCATTCTTAAATCCCGTGATTATTTCAGCCCCCACCACTTCCTCAGTCAGGGTGTTCCACTTGTCCACCACCCGTTCTGTGAAGAAATTCTTCCTCACATTTCCTATGAATCGTCCTCCCTCCAACTTCATCCCATACCCTCTAGTCCTGGAACATCATGCACCCTCTTCCTCCCTGTAAGATACTTGTATGTCTCTATCATGTCCCCTCTCTCCCTCCTCTCCTCCAGGGAGTACATATTCAATTCTGTCAACCTGTCCTCATAGGACTTGTGATGCAATCCATGTACAATCTTTGTTGCCCTCCTCTGAACCTTCTGTACCCTGTCTATGTCCTTATTTAGGTAAGGTCTCCAGAACTGTACACTGTACTCCAGGTGGGGCCTCACTAGTGTCTTGTATAGTGGAATCATGACCTCCCTTTTCCTGCTGGTGATGCCCCTGCCTATGCATCCCAGCATCCTATTTGCTTTACCTGCTGCCTTGTCACACTGTTTCCCTACCTTGAGGTCATCATAGATGATAACCCCAAGATCTCTTTCCTGCTTGGTGCATGCTATATCCTCACCCCCAACTGATATATTGTGGCAGGATTTTTGTGCCCCATATGTATTATCTTGCACTTCTTTGCATTGAATTTCAACTGCCAAACCTGTGACCATTCTTCAAGTTTCTGCAGGTCCTTTCTCATTCTGTCTACACCCTCTTGTGTGTCTACTCTGTTACAGAGCTTTGTATCATCAGTGAACAGTGAAATTCTGCCTTCTAGGTCCTGCGCAATGTCACTGATGAAGATGTTGAATAGGACCGGTCCCAGCACTGATCCCTGTGGTACCCCACTGGTCACTCTTCCCTCTGTGGAGTAACGGCCATTTACCACCATCCTCTGTGTCCTGCTGCCCAGTCAGTTACCTACCCACCACACTACTGTCCTGCCCACACCCATATTCCCTAGTTTGTGTAATAGTCTTATTTGTGGCACAGTGTCAAAGACCTTGCTGAAATCCAGATAGGCCATGTCCACTGCCCTCCCCTGATATACCTCCCTAGTCACCCAGTCAAAAAATTCAATGAGGTTGGTCTGACATGACCTCCCCCTGGTGAAGCCATGCTGCCTTGGATCCTGCAGTCCATTGACAACCATATGCTCCACCAATCTCTCCTTCAGTAGTGCTTCCATGATCTTCCCCACTACCGAGGTAAGGCTGACTGGTCTGTAGTTCCCCGCTTCCTCTTTGTTCCCACTCTTGTATAAGGGGATTACATCTGCTGTCCTCCAGTCTTTGGGTACCTCCCTTGTTTCCAGTGATTGGCTAAACAGGATAGCCAGAGGTTGAGCCACCACCTCTCTGAGTTCTTTAAGGACCCTGGGGTGCACCCCATCTGGCCCCATTGCTTTATCAACTCTTATTACTTCCAGTTCCTTCAGGACCCTTTCTCGTGTAAAGGGACTTGTGTCCATTTCTGCACCATTCTCACCCCTTGTACTCCCTTCAGACCCATTACCCTCCTCTTCCTCAGTAAAGACTGAGCAGAAATACCTGTTCAGTATGTCAGCTTTACTGTTGTCATCCTCCATGCGGCCCTCATCCTCCCCCTTTAGTCTCACTATCCTTCCCTTTGCCTTTTTTTTTCACTTATGTACCTGTAAAAAATATGTATCAAACAGAGATTGTGTAAACCACATGACTCTTGGGATCATCGGGGATTTGAACCCAAGACCTCTCGCACCCTATGCGAGAATTATACCCCTAGACCAAAGAGCCAATCAAGGCTACTCCACCTCCTCTTTTCCCATGGTCTTGCCTTAGGGTTTGGTAACAAGGGATGGAAGATGGACAAGTCTGGAGTTTTGGCAGAAAGCCAGGTTTTGAAGATGCATAGGATATCAGGGGTATTTTGGGCTATCCAGCAGTTTAAAGTGTCCAATTTTGGGAGGAAACTCCTAATGTTTATGTGCATGATCTCTAGGCTTTTGTGGGTGGGTTGTTGTTGTGGAAGGGTAGTGGGGCCAGGGTTCCCTTTTGATGTCCCTGCTATTAATAATAGGAAAAAGAGCACAGAGAAAGTAGCAGGCAGTTTATGACCTTTGGTGGTATTGAGGGCAAAGGGTGTACACCTGGAGCAATGAATTAGAGTGATGCTGCAACTTATATGGGCTGGAAAGAAACTAGGAGAGATTAAGTGAAAGGATGGAGTGGGAGGAGGGATCGAAGTAGGCAAGGAGGGAGAGAAATGGCGGTGCTGAAGGAGGGGAAGGGGAAGGAGCACCCATGTGGTGGGTGAGGGGAGGGGGAGGAGAGAAGATAAGAGAGGGTGCACAGAAAAATAAGAGATGAGGTGGGAAGCATGATAGCAATAGTTGGGTTGCAGGAATGTTTTAGCTCATACACTGTATCTAGGAGTATTTGCAAAGGTAGTCAAAAAACAGCTGTGGGATAAGTTTGTAGCTCCTTTAAGGCTCAGCCCAGCCTGGGATCAGCCAATAACAGAGCAGCACCACAGGGTAGGTGGAGAAGCAAGTGTATTTAAAGAGTGCCGGGGACGGGGGTGGGCAGGCAGGAGAAAATATCAGTCCAACAGAGCTCGGAGTGTGGCCAAAAGACAGATCAAGGTGTGGCACAGCAAGCTTGGAGAAGTTGGCCAGTTAGGCTGGGATTCAGTGCCTGCAAACTAATTGGCTGAGCAAATGAAAGAACTACAGTTCCTCTAGTGGCAGATCTTTATAATCTGCTAATGGGAAACTGGACACTGGAAAAAAAAAAAAGGAAATTGACAAACAGCTATCATGTCACTGGAGTCTTTGTTGGCTGGAGAGCATGGGCAACGGCTTTAACAGTGCCGGCCACACCACAGAGGAGAAGAGATCGAGGTGGGTCAGGCTGTGGAGGGAGCACCCAGTCAGGGGCCTCCGCTTGCCTGGATCCAAGGGAGTCTTTGTTGGTTGGAGAGCACGGGCAATGGCTTTAGCAGAGCCAGCCGCACTGCAGAGGAGAAGAGAACAAGGTGGATCAGGCTGTGGAGGGAGCACCTGGTCAGGGGCCTCCACTGGGGAAGGAGAAGGAAGAAACAGGTTAATATTGTTTCAAATCAGTGGGCAGAGGACCAGACTAGTAGAGGAGATACCAGAGCAGTGGGGGGGGTGTAGGCAGGACAGAGAAAGATATAGGAGAAATTATCTACAGAAAGGAAAAGCACAGACACAGTGTCTGGCTAGGCAGGTCTTTTCACACTGCACAGTTAGGCAGTATTAGCAATGTAAAATAGCTCTAAACATGATCTAACAGTGGCAAAATTAGCTAAAATAGCTCTACACAGTAACTAACCACTTTGCCAGGAAGTAAAAGAATAAAATATTTATTTTTAACTTCGAGAAAAAGGAAAGTAAAATGCAGCATAGAACTGCCACTAGCAGCAGTTTCTAGTGAGGCCAATGTGACACAGGTTGCCGGGAGAAGTGGCCAATCAGGAGCAGGCAGTGTAGGATACTGAAGTTCAATCAGCCACTCAGTAAGGACGTACCTTGCCTGGATCTGAGGAAGTCTTTTCTGGCTGGAGAGCACGGGTGATGGCTTTAGCAGAGCCGGTCACACCATGGAGGAGAAGAGAGCAAGGTGGGTCAGGCTGTGGAGGGAGCACTTGGTCAGGGTCCTCAGCTGGGGAAGGAGAAGGAAGGCACAAGATAATATAGGCTGAAATCAGTAAGCAGAGGACTAGACAAGTAGAGGAGACGCAAGAGACACAAGAGCAGCGGGGGGTGTAGGCAGGACAGAGAGAGATATAGGAGAAATTAGCTACCCTAGTACTGAAAAACAAAAAAGGCACTGAGGTTGGTTGTGCAATGCTTCATAGTAACATTGCCAATCCCCAGTCTATGAGCACACCAATAATGCCACCACACTGAGCCAAGCTGTTTGGCATACCAGGTCCATTTCCAGTATCAAGAGAAGTTCAGCCTACACTGCATTCAATTTTGGAGCATCAAACTAAGTTCCCACCTAATCATGCTACAACATGGGAGTTGAATACAGCAGCAGCAGCAGAAATACTCGCTCTGGATTTGTTGCCATTCTCCTTTGTAGAGAATATTCAATTTAGGTGGTTCATGGCCCGTGTCTTGCCAAAATGGCATGTATCATCATGCATGTTCTTTTCTAACTGTGCCATCCCTGAACTGTACAGTAATGTCTCTGACATGGTATGTCATACCCTGCAGCATTCCTCAGCACAGTATGCACATCTGAGCATGGACATGTGGACCAGTGAAAAAACAGCTGGTAGCTCTTGCCTATGTATTACAGCACACTGGGCACAGGTACCTGGGGTAGCGCCTGGTTGGGGGCAGTCAAGAATTTCTCAAAGACAAACTGTGGTGGTAGCAACATGCCGGGTGTTCAGCAGCATGCGACTCTGACCATGAAGAGTATCCTAGGGTCACGCACTGGAGAAAAGATGCTTGAAGTGTTAGTCACAGAGGTCAATGAGTGGCTGTACCCCCTATGCACTGAAAGTAGGATTCATCACCAATGACAATGGATCCAATGTTTATTTATTGAAATATTTCACCAAGAAAGCACACTCAACAACAGGCTGCTTGTCAACCGGTGCAACCTGGGGAGAAAGGGTACAATAGGGATGAGACATTTTATATTCAAGTTACAAACATCAACATAGCATACAATTAATTAAGGCAGTTGTTACAAAGAGTGTTGCATACATATGTAATTTGTGAGAACAATTAATAAGTGCAATGGTAATAAGTGATCAAGTGCTATCATGAAATAAAGGGTGAAGGAGAGAGAGGATGAGATGACAGACAGTGCAGAGTTGTGTCCTAGAAAGACCCCTTCAGGATGTGGGAAACCCTGCAAGGGGAAAGGGGACTGGAGTAGGGATTAGAGAGGGAGAGAGAGAGAGAGAAAGGAAGTAAGTGTGATTAACACCTAGGAGGGGAAATAAGGCCTGACCCAAAAAGAGAATCCTTAAGGATGAGATGAATCTTTCAAGGGGGCAGGGAGGTTCAGGCGATTGTAAACCCTCCTGTGGTTAGGCGTTGTAATTATAGAGGTATAGTGAGAGGGAGGGAATGAGAAATAATATCTGGGAGAAGATGAGGCCTGATCCAAGGAACTCAGTAGGCTGCTGGGGACCCTGCAAGGGGACCTGGAAGGCCAAGGATAGGTAGATGGGGGAAGAAAAGGTGGCAAACCTAGGCACTATAGGACCCCTTCAGGATGCTGAGAACCTGCAAGGGGAGTGTGAAGGCTAGGGAAAAAGGGGGATAGAGTAGGGGAAGAGAGAAAGGTATGAGAACTAGCACCTTGGAGGGGCTAAGGTCAGTAGAAGTAGTAGAGTCGATAGAGGCACTGAGTAAATTCCGAAGGGGGATGAACTGTAAGGAGCAAGACAAAGGAAATTAAGGTGGGTCGTAACAGGAACAGTTAGGTGCAAGATAGTTGGAAAGGGCAGTGTTGATGGAATAGAGGGAGGAGGAGGAGTGTCGGATTTGGGGAGGTAGAGAGTTCCATATCTTATGGAAACGGTGAGAGTACCCAGACTGGCTGGAGAGGGTGTAGTGGCTGGGGACAGTTAGTGTGCAAGTTTCAGTAGATCTGAGGGAGTGGGAAGGAGGAGAGGGTGTTATAAATGGGGGAGGGAGTAGGAAGGGAGTTCACCCAGCCAATGATTAGCTGTGACTTTAGTGCAGTGTGAGAGGTGTCTATTTGTAAGGGAGGGGGAGGAAAGGGCTTGATAGAGGTCACACTTATGGGTGTGAGAGGGAGTATCAAGGGCAAAGCAGCAGAAGGAGTTGAAGAGATTATCCAGTCTGGTCAGGGAGGACCTAGAGGCAGCACCATAGACTATGTCACAGTAGTCAAAAATGGGGAGTATTATCTTCTGGACAAGCTCACGCCTAGCCACAGGAGGGATGCAACTGCAGTTTCTGAACAAGGCACCAAGCTTGGGGAGCAGTTTTTTCTGAATGACATCAATGTGTCCAGAGAAGTTGAGGTCTTGGTCTAACCAGACCCCAAGGTATCTGAAGGATGAGCTGTCCTCAAGTAAAGTCCCACCAAGGCTGTGTAAAGTGGGCAGGGAGGGAAGCCTAGAGAGTCTCTGCTTTGTGCCTAAGGTCATGGAGACTGTCTTCTTGGTGCTGAGGAATAATTGATGGTTTGCAAACAGAGCTGGACCTTGTTGAAGTTGTGCTGCAAGCTGGATGTCACCTCAGCTGGGCATGAGCCAGATGCATACAGGACAATATCATTAGCGTACATGTGTATGGTGGATGAGAGGGAGCAAACAGACAGCAGGTCATTAAGGAAGATGGATAATAGAATGGGACCAAGCATGGAGCCCTGAGGGCCACTAGTGCAGATTGAGAGGTGTGGCAAGATGGCATTTGTGATCTTAACTGATTGGGTTCTACCAGTAAGGTAGGCCTTAAACCAGTTAGTGGCAGAAGGGGTTTGACAAACAGATGAGAGGGAACCAAGGAATAGGGAGTGGGAAACAGTGTCAAAAGCCTTGGCAAGGTCAACAAGTATGGCTGAGGTGATTTGGCCATTGTCCATCCCGGAAAGGATGGAGTCAGTGAGCCGAAAAAAGGAGGTGGTGGTAGAGTGGCTTCTCCTGAAACCAGATTGGAACAGGGTGAAGAAGGAGATATCAGATAGGAGGTGAGTTGACAGATGACTAGATGTTCTTGTAGTTTGGCATGGATAGGGAGTAGCAAGATGGGGCGATAGTTGCCAGAGGATAAGGGGTCTCCACTTCTAGGTAGGGGGAGGACTACTGCATGCTTCCATGTGGAAGGGACATCGGAGGTTGAGAATGAGAGATTTAAGATTAAGGAGATGGGGTAGGCAATAGCCGGGGCTGAGAGAGAGAGAGAGGAGTTTAGGGTCAAGGTCATCTGGGGAACATCCCTTTGAGGGGTTGATGGTGAGGAAGACATTTAGACTGTCTGTGGGGGAGATAGAAGAGAATGAGAAGGAGTGGTGTGGGGAAATAGAAAGTGGAGTGTTTTTTTTGGGGGGGAGAGGATAGAGGAGCAGCCATGACATTTGGGGGGGAAGGGTAATTAGGGAGGGACTTCAGCAGTTCGGTTGCACAGGAGGTATAATAGGAGTTAAATTCCTCAGCCACGGCATGGGAGTCAGTTACAAGATTGCCATTTACCTTTAGCACTGGGAAGGGGGCCAGGGCTGAGAGGTAAAGAGGGCATGAACCATCTTCTAGAACTTGGAAGTGGAATTTATGTTAGTGAGGAAAGCATTTTTGAAGTAATCGGACTTGGCTAGCCTTGTTGCCCTGTACAGGTATTCCGTGAGGTTGCTAGGAAGCTAGGTGGATGTTTGTCTCTTCCAGGCACGATCTCTGGCCCTAAGACAGGTTAAGAGTTCTGGAGTAATCCACGGTAGGTGGTTACCCTAACCCTGGTTTGTCTGAGAGGGGTTAAAAGACATCCCAATTTGCAAGGAATATTTCTTTGAAGTAGGCTACAAGCTTATTAACTGAGATGGAGGAGACTAAGGGAGACCAGTCAGAGAGAGATAGGTTGTGCAGGAGAGGTTCAAGATCTAAGGATGTCAAGGGGCAAAGTTGCAAGGTTTTGTGAGATTTTGGTCTGTGGATTTTCCTGACCACAGATATTGGGTTGTGGTCATTAAGAGCATTCGGGAGGATGCCAGAGCTAATTAATCTGTGGGGGTGGGTGGTAAGAGCCCAGTCAATGAGGGAGTGATTTTGTGTCTTATGTTTAGGGCGGGTGGGTTCTGAGATCAATTGCGAGAGGTTCAGGGCTCCAAGATCATTACATATTTTGGATGTCTTGGGGGACAGCCAGTTTAAGTTAAGGTCACCTAAGATGTATAGTTCTTCAGAGTGAGAAAGGACTGCAATGGAGGTTATGAGGATGAGGCTGGACAGTTGGGTGACAGTAAATGCCAGCTATAAAGATGGAGAAGGGCAGAGTTGAATAAATAGCCAGTGCATCTTGGGATGCTGGGATAGTGGATGAATAAATAATAGAATATTGGAGGAAGGTAAGAACGTACATGATGACACCGCCACCTCTATCTGCTCGGTCTTGCCTCAGGAAGGAGTAGCCAGGAATGGAGACCGAGAGATCCAGGATTGCATTCTTTAGCCAAATTTCCATGATGATCAGTATGTCAGGTTTTAGAGTGGCCACCATGGATTGTAGAAGGTCAATTTTTTGCAACAAACTATGTATATTTAGATGAGGGATCTTGTAACCCTTCAGGAGGACAGCGGGGGAGATAGAAGGGGCCACGGTAGATAATGGAGGATTCAGGGCGTGAGATGCAGACAGACCAAGGTTGGGATGGTTATCTCTGCAGGAGAGCAAGAGTAGAGCTAAGATGAGGAAGTGAAGCTTGGGGCATTTAGAGTTGGACGTCGAGGAACCAGTGAACTGGCAGGGTACTGTGCATGAGAGTAGGGGAGCGGGAGATGAAAAGCAGCAAAGAAGGGTGGGACAGCTAGTAATGAAGAATGTGGGATAGAGGGAGAATACAACCATAGTTCAAAGGGTGGGTAGGGAGTGATAGCGAGGATGTAAGTAGGGGATTGGAGATAGGAAGTTGTATAAGGTGAGTTATTTGGCATTTTCGAGTAGAGACCAATCGGAGGGGTAAGGGAAAGTACTAGGTGTAGAGAAAGGGGGAAACAGGAGAGAAGGAGTTTCATTTTGCAGGGCATGATATGTGAAACAAATTAAAAAACAGATGGGAGGAGCAAGACGAGGGGTTCTAGATCTAATTGTCTTTAGTTAACTAATGCTTAACTAGAGCAAAGGAGAGGTATCTACAATATATGAACAGCTGGCAGGGATTGCTTTAGATAAAGATTCTGTCCCTCTAGTGGCAGTACAGTATAACTTGCTAATGTGTGGAAATGCATCAGTGATGGTGGAATTATTAGGGTGCCATGCTTGACACACTGTCTTAACCTTGTTGTGCAGGCTTTCATCAACCATCCTGATATCAAAGAAATATTGACTGTGGACCGATGCATCTGTGCCCACTTTGCATGTTCAGCAAAAGCATGTGTCATCTCTGTGTTCTGCAGGTACAGAACAATTTGTATCAACATCATCTCAAGCTAGATGTTGTCACCAGACGGAATTCCATCTTGTACATGGTGGAGCAACTATATGAGCAGTACAAGGTAATCTCAGAGTATCTGCTACTCCATGCAAGCCATGACAGTAGTGAGGCATCCATGAGTCTCACAACCAAGCAGTGGTGACAAATGGATGGGCTCATCTTGATTCTAAGGCCCTTCAAGCATGCAATACACACAGTGAGTGGGAACACTGCCTGCATCAGTGAGTCCATCCCTCTGCTATGTGTGCTGAGGCAGACACTGCTGAACGTTCAGCAACAGCTGGAGGCATGTGGTGACAAAGGAATTTGCTCATTGATGGAACACGTGCTGTCCACATTAGCAACACCCACATAAGCTATATTCTGCAGTCTGAGGAGTTCAGAATTGCCACAGTACTTGACCCACATTATAAATGTGGGCTTGCAGCCATAATACAAGGCGGATGTCAAGAGGTGGAGAGAATGATAGAAATTCTCACTCAGAGGGTAAGTGGTGCACATTTCTAACTAAGGGCACAAGGGTCAAACCCACATGAGGGTACTGCACATCAAGCCAGTGTTCCTACCACCTACTCATCCTCATGATCACAGGGGTATAAAACTTCACCAAAATCATGCAACTTAAAGGAACCTATGCTGAGTCCCATTTGGGCCACCTTAAATCAGGTGGGAGTCGCAGACATGGAGGAAACTGAGGAGGAGGATCATGCTGCACAATTTTGAGTAGCAAAACGCATGGTACATGTGTGTTTGGCAGATATAAAGAATCTCACCATTGCAGATGACCCTCTGCTATACTGGGGCACTAAGGTCAATGACTGGCTAACACTGACAATGGTTGCACTGAAATATCTTAGCTGCCCGTCCTCCAGTGTCAGCGTTGAGCAGGTGTTCAGTTCAGTGGGTGCCATTGTGCGTGACAGGAGCACCAATCTGTCTCCCAAAAATGTTGGCATGCTGATATTCATTACAATGACTCAGGCTCAAATTCCAAAGAGAAGAGTAAAGTCCCTTGTCACATCACCCCTTGACAATGATGATGATGAGGAAAGTGCTTTTGGCAGATCAGGATGTACCTCATTATTGTCTCACAACATTTAAATGGATGAAGCACTGATGGAGAGGGGGTTCCCCTATGGTGACAATTCTACTCTTGAAGACTGTGAGGGATGCTTCATGGATGATGTGGAAGAATAACAAACTCTCCAGTTTATTTTCTCCTTCTCCCTCCCCACTCATCCCCAGTGTAATCCTGGATGTCAAATTAATAACAGTTATAATGTTCACATTCAGTGCTCAGATATAAATCCATAACTATTTACTAGTGCTGCTTTTTAATTGTGCTTTAGTTGTGATAGAAGGAGGGCGGTTCAGGGGCAATGTGCGGAAGTATTATTTCACAGAGAGGGTAGTGGATGCATGGAACAGCCTTTCTGAGGAAGTTGTGGGGTCTAAAACTGTGGGAGAATTCAAGAATGCATGGGACAGACATAAGGCAATTCTTGTGGGGGGCAGGAAGATATAGGCTGTTGGTTAACTAGGATCTGCGGCCTATCCTGTAGGTAGGGAAATGGGCAGACTAGATGGGCCTAGCGGTCCTTATCTGCCGTCAAAGTCTATGTTTCTATGTTTCTATGTGTCAAATGGAGCATCTGTAAACAATGCACTATGCAACTGCAACTTACAATGAACACCTTCTTTAGCCAGCAAGACACACCACAGCTGTGCAGCAGTGACTTCAACATCTCAACCTTCTCCTCCTCCTATTATCTCATGGATGCAGTCACCTTGGATCCTCCAATACAGGTATACAGAAATAGATGAGTTGCCATATTGGTCCTTGTAAGAACAGATCCTGAAGCAAATGGTTTGATACCTTTTCTTGGACCAATATAGATGTTACAAAAAGAAAACAATGTCTAAGCTTTCGGGCCAACCAAGTCCTTCCTAGGAGACTTATAACACAACACAGGCAGAAACAGCATGGCACAGAACTTCCACCACCACAGTGGTAGCTATCAGCATAGCAATTCATCAGAATAACAAATTTAAAATAAATGCAAGGCACAGGCTGCCCGCTCCTCCAAATGTGATAAACAGAACCACATCCTCTACCTCCTCTGTACTCCCTGGGCTGCTTCAGCTGTGTCCTCCTCCTCATAGCAAGTATGAAACAGCATTGGCTACCACTTCCACCACCATAGTGATGATGCAACAGGCTGCACACACTACCACTAATGTGATAAACAGAACTGCCAGCTGTACCTCCTCAAAACTCCTCTTGTCTGATTCATCTTGGTACTCCTCAACAGGATTATCATACTGCATGCCACAACATTGGAATTGCTAGCCTGAGGAAGTGATGGTCCTACAGTCTATATCAAACCACTGACTGAAGCTGGCAAGACCTTGTCATGCAGAACCACACTGTAGCAAGGACTTTCTTCATCAACTATGATGGTAAGACATCTGCACTGTTCTTCAGAAACTGCAGCCTTCTATCATTCAACTAGGTGGAGAAAATCAGTCCATGTGATTCATTGCAGCATTAAAAGGTTTTCATGTCATTTCTTCTTCATGCAGGTTTCGCTGATTCCAATACAAATGGACACCAAAACATACACCATTGCACAGCCAGCAGTAGTACTCTGACAGTAAGTATTATTATGATTTAATGTTTTTCCTTTCCTTTCCTTTCCTTTCCTTTCCTTTCCTTTCCTTTCCTTTCCTTTCCTTCACAAAAATATTTTCTTGTCCTCACAGGTGCTATCTGGACTGTAATTGGAATGAAATGGTGTGTGAAGAGATCCTGCAGGCAAGCAAGCCATCTCTATCTTCTCAGTTCAGTCAACTCAAGTATATCTCAGTGCATACACAGTCTGCAAAGTTCTGTACCTGAAATTATAACAACAGCAACAGGAAATATTGAGTATTGCATCTGGCACAATTGCCAATGAAAATGCCCAAACCTCCATAAAAGGAAAATTAAAAAATGATTACCTTGAAAAAGGTGTGTACTATACCACAGATCAAGCTTGGTGGAAGTTGGAACTCGGCATGGAACCCCGAGTCACTCAGTCAACATCATTTCCTTGGTGAATCAAGCCCATCATTGGAAAAAATACAGGCACAAGGAATCCCATCTAAGGAAGAAGAGCAGAGACAGTGATTTACAAATACCATTAATGTATCAATTATGGTACAGACGTAAGTTTCCCCCTCCTCCAAAAAAATACTTTCCTTTGTGGTTGGCCAGTGTTGTGCATGACAACATCATCTGTGTTGTAGCTGTCCAGCAGTATGATGTCATCAGTACATATAACTGGAAATGAATGAATGAGCAGTACGAATGTATTAGACTTGGAGCAGTAGCAGTACCCCCCCTTACAATGAAAAGAAAAAAAGAGGTACTTACCTGTGCACTACGTCTATGTGCCATCATGAATCCACACTGAGCAAGAGTCCATATCTCCGACTCCAGAACAACAGCAGCACGCAGCAACAGGAGCAGCAGCAGCAAAGCACCCTCTCCTGAAGCTGTTTCCTCCATTCTCAATGTAAACATAGCCACTTGATGTTTGTGTTGCATTACTGGGATGGGATGACCAAAGCTCAGCCTTGCACCACTACACAATTATGTATAACTCCTCTCGAATTTTCATAATCTTGTTTTGCTCGACTTCTACAGCCGGTGCAACAGCAATATTTAACAGAAGGGAAGCATTTTTCTCTCTGGGGACGCAACTTTCCATTTCTTGCATAGTGCTGGTGGTGGTGGTTGCCTAGGTGGCAGGCCCAAAAATGCTTAGTATGGTAAATATGTTTATGTTCTCTTGCCAGTGTCACATCACCTTTGTACCACCTTCTCAGGTGTATGCAGCAACAGTATCTGACTGAAGGGAAGTGTTTTCTCTCTGGGGACACAACTTTATATTCCCGGCACAGTGCTGGTGGTGGTGGGGTAGCAGTCCAAAAAATGCTTAGTACCATAAATATGTTTAAATTATTTTGCAAGTTTCACATCTGCTTTGCACCACCTTCTCAGGTGTGTGCGGCAACAGTATATGACTGAAGGGAAGCATTTTCTCTCTGGATACACAAGTTTACATTCCTGGCACACTGCTGGTGGTGGGGTAGCAGTCCCAAAAATGCTTAGTACCATAAATATGTTTAAGTTCTCTTGCACGTTTCACATCTGCTTTACATAGCCTTCTCAGGTGTTTGCAGCAACAATATTTGACTGAAGGGACACAACTGGACATTTCTGGCAAAGGCAGTAAACATGTTAAGTGCTTTAAACAGATTAATGTTGAACTTCTCAGAAGAATAGCTCATGTTTGTGTTATGGTTTGCACTTCTTTGGGTGGTTGACAGCTGTACACAACTACCAGTCATGCACCATCACATACCATCAGGAAACAATTTAATGTGGCAAATACTTGACATTTGTGGACAGTGGGAGCACACATGAATCAGTAACAAAAACAAAAGGAAGGAAAGAGGTTCATCATGTGTAAAGAAGATTAAAGAAATAACAGACTGGGACAGGCAAGGGACATCCATGAGAATTAAACAATACTAAAAAAGAGGATAAAGAAAGAAGACATGAAAACTACAGAAAAGTTTTTTTGGTTTTTGCTTTTTATATAATTGTGTTTAATTTTTAACAGGGGGGACTAGAGGGTGTAGAAATTAAGAACACAGATTACAGAATTTCTATAAAATAAACCATTTCTGGCAGCCACTCACACGACCCCATCAGCACCACCAGAAGCCGAGCCATGTCCACTACCACCACGCAGCTCAGCCAGGAGAGTGAGAATCCTCTCATTGCTGGACATGACGTTGTCCAGCCAATCCATTATTTCCTGCTGAAAAGTGTTGAAATCATGCTGCAGCTCCTGCAGCATGTCCCACACAACTGCCACATTGCCATGTGTGGCAGGTGTCATGGGGTCATCATTACCATAATGACGTGATGGTGCAGGCTGCTGTCTGGGAGGTACAGGCTGAGTACTGCTGCGGTCCATCCTATGGCTGCAATGCTGACTCGCAGCAGCACCACAGGCAACCTCCCGCTGCTCCACAACATTGCACCCAGGGCCATCACCACCACTATCGCCAAGTGATGTAGCCACATCACGCTCCTTGGCCCTCCACTCACTGGGGTGGTGGATGTGGATGTGCGTCCTCCGGTCCCAAGGTGGCTCCCTTTTTTCCCCACCTCATACAGTGCCCACACACCTTGCAGATGGTCAGTCCCATCTACAGGGTGCATATCAAAAAACTCCCATGCTACAGAGTGCTGTGGGACTGGAGGAGCAGCAGATGAGGAGGCGGTGGTCTCCTCTGGGGGAGGGGACTTATGGCTGCTGCTGTTGTTCCTGCTGCTGCTGCTGCTGCAGCTCTGACTGCTGCTGCTGCTGTTGCTCTTGCTGTTGTTACTGCTGCTCTGTAGCAGCAGAACTCCCTTCCTGACCTGGGGAGGCAGCCGTGTCTCTGGTAAACGCGTGCCTGTTAAGGCGAATAACTTGTGCTTCAGCCCCACCCTGTCTCAGCTCCTCCAAGTTCTGATGTTGCCTCTCCATTTCAAAAAAAAAATTAAAGAAAATGAAAGAAAAAGAGAGTAAGAAGAATTGAGAAAAAAACAGTACAGACAAACAAAATTTATAAATTCAGAAACTACAGTATAGAAAGAAAAGGAATATAACTCAAAAAGGTGTAAAATATTAAAATGTTAAGAAGCTATATATAGATGTTTCTGCTCAAGTCCTCAGTGACTCTCTAGTAGACTGTCTCTTCCAGCTACAATTGCCGAAATGGAAGTGAAACATTCACTTCCAGCCTGCCTGGAGTCTCCCACGTGACCTGCAGTAAGTGAATCATGTGGCAAACCATGCTTTTCATTAACTTTGAAGTTACTAACAAAAGTCGAAGTTAACTGGTGAAGTTTTGGCACCAGAAGACAATTTCGCGAATGTTTTTGCGTGGCAAATTTGGTGAGTTTGAGGGGAATTTGCAGGCGGAGTAAAACTTTGCAACATCTCTAGTGGGGACTGTGCAGGGGAGGATCAGGAAAAAACAGATAACCTGAACAAATACTTTTGTTTAGTCTTCATAGAGGAAGGGGAAAGGGATGGGCCACATAAAACCAGCAGGAACACTGATGGGAAGGAGGTAGACACAAGTCCATTTACAGAGGAAACAGTCCTGAAGGGACTCTCAAATGTGAAAGTGGACAAAGCTATGGGGCCAGATGGGGTACACCCAAGGATACTGAGGGATCTCGGGGAGGTACTGACTATACCCTGACAATCCCTATTCAATAACTCACTGGAAACTGGAGTGGTTCAGGGGGACTGGAGAAAGGCAGATGTGTCCTGCTTCATAAAAGCGGCAACAGGGAGGAGGCTGTCAGCTATTGGCCGGTCAGCCTGACATCAGTGTTGAGAAAGTTAATGGAGTCACTGCCAAAGGAAATGATTGTGGATTATCTTGAACCCAGCGGGTTACAAAACCTGAGGCAGCACAGATTTCTCGGGGAATGGGGGGGGGGCAAGTCAGACAAATCTGACAGATTTCTTTGACTGGGTGACCAGAGAAATAGATCAGAATGGGGCAATACACATGGCCTGCTTAGAGTTCAGTAAGGCTTTTGACACTATACCACATAAGAGACTTAAAAGGAAACTGGGCAGTTTAGGGGTAGTGTTGTGTGAAATTGGAATGTTTTGCCGGGTGAAATAATTCGAGGAATTAGCACATTATGCAAAATATTTCACTGGGTGAAATGTGAAATTTCACCCGAGTTTGTGAATAAAATTTCGCTCCCAAGCTGGCGAAATTTCGCCACTGAGGGTGAAATTTCTCCAAAATTTCACCATTTTTGGTGGAATTTCGCCACTTGCAGGCAACATTTTACAATTGTTGGTGGACTGCTCAGAGGGTGAAAATGAATGTGAAATTGCAAAATTACGACTCATTTTTGCAAAACATTTTGCTCGGTGAAATTGCCGATTTCGCTGCAATTTCTCTAGCAAAATTTAATTTTGCAACATCTCTACTTAGAGGTGGGTCCTAAAGTGGTAAACTGGGTAAGAAATTGTTTAATGGATTGGTGACAGATGGTGGTGGTAAACAGAGTTCACTCTAGGGAAGGGAGGGTGCCCATTGGAATGGTTCAATACTGCAACCAGTCCTCTTTAATGTTTTTATAAGTGACATTGCAGATGACAAGGAAGGGAAGGTATTCTTCTTTGCAGATGACACCAGTATCTGTGATAGGTAGATACTCCAGAGGGGGTTAAAAGAATCTGCAGAGACATGAAAAAAACTTGAATAGTGGTGTAGGGCATGGCAGCTATGTTTCAATGCAAAAAAAAGTGCAAAATCATGTACCTTGGGCACATAGACCCAGATAGGGAGTATAAAATGGAGGAAGAGGTACTGATGGTCACAAAACAGGAGAGGGACTTTGAGGTAATCATATCTGATGACCACAAGTTGGCGAAACAGTGTGACAAGGCAGCAGGGTGGGCTAGTGGAATGCTGGTGTGCATAAGGGGTGGGTATTGCCAGATGGAGGGAGGTGATGTTGCCACTGTATAGATCGCTGGTGATACCCCACTTGGAGTACTGTGTACAGTTCTGGAGACCACATCTCATCCAGACAAAGGCAACTAAAATTGTATAGGGGCTGCCTTTGAAGGCAACTGCAAGGAAGTATCACACTTACCTCAGGGCAGCTATGTGTAAACACCTGAAAAAAAAAAAAAAGCAGCTGAGGTACTGACTTGTAGATGCTGAAAATTGTATTAACCGCCCACTGCCAGGTGCTCACAAATCCAGATCCCAGTGCAGTAGAGACCATGAGCTCTGGACCTTCACTCAGGGAGCTCCCTGATGAAGCTCTAGTGAGGAAAGCACTGGGGCTCTTGGCCTCTACTGCACTGGGATCTAGATTTGTGAGCACCTGGCTATAGATGGTTAGGATTTTCGTTCTGACATAAATCACATTAGTTTATATAGTGAAAGTAATTTAAGAATGAAAAAAGATATCTCATATTTTTGGGGGTGTTAAAAGAGAATAAACTTTTAATAAACTTTAAACTAGAGCTATGATTAGCTATTTTACTTCTGCAAAAGAATAAAAAAAAAACACTTGATTGTGCTCCAAGCTATTTACTACCCTTTCAAAGCAGCAACATGAAAGAAAATCATTAACCCACGCTGCAAAATGTATGCCACATGAATTAACAACAGAAACAAGACTTCACTTGAGGAAAAATAAATTAATTATCAATCAATTAAACTTAGTTCCAAGAAATTAAAAGCAATACATTGTGAAGACTAATCTCCTGCAGTTAACAATGGGTGATATTCTGTCACCTCTGCTTCTTCGGCATCAAAGTCAGCACCAATGTCCTCTGGCAACTTAATTGCCTCCTCAAAGAAAGCTCTAGCAGAGTCTGGGTCTTCAAAGAACGTTTCTTTTCTTGGAAAGTGGCCTTCAAGTGAGCAGGCACAAGTAGAATAGCTGGTACCCCAGCAGACTTGAATTCTGAAAGAATTCCCAGAAATTTGTTCTCCTCTGGGTTAAGAGGCTGAAATCCAGATACAAATGGATTTTGTTCCCATCAAAAAAGCACTGTTTTTTCTGTCTGGCAAGTTGGAGCAGTTTCTGCCTCTCAGGGATAGTTTTTAAAGTTAATGTAATATATCTTGCTGAGGCTGACAAGCCAGCAGGAAACACAAGTGGGGCTTGTTCCTTGCTTCTAGTTATTCCCACATTCATGTTGCAGCAGTTAGGAGGTCTAAAACAGATTCACCAATAAGCGGGGGATCAACATCTAATACCTTAGACAAAGTATTTTCAACAGCAGCCTAATCCAGTAAGCCTGAGGCTTCTTTTAAGCAACTTGTTCTCGAATCTCCCAAGTCTGGCAGACTGAGCAAGGTACTGACAAGGAGGGTGCATTAATAGCATACTTGAAGGTTATGGTGTGTGGAGTGACAGTAGATTTCCTTTGCATTCAATTTAATAGCCTTTTCAGCACTCTCAATTCTTGTCTCAATAGAAGCTCATCTTGTAGTAATTTCCCCAAGTGCCATCTCGATCCTCTAGCTTGAGACATTAACCTTTGCCTGGAAGTCAGTTAGTAACACTTAGATGGAAACGAGGGTCGATTTTACCTAGGTTGTTTTCATTGTACTATAAACATAAAACTCATGGTGTTACACTTTACTGCAGAAATGGCCCATTGACTTTAAACTTAACCAATTTTGTTTTGCTGCCAGCAAGGTTAACAAAATCTAATGAATAAATACATACTTTGGAATGACTTGTGGTATTTTACGAAAGTACTATATGTCATAACATTTCAGTCTGGTTCTAGGAATCTATAATGACTCACTCCATCTTGTCACTGGGCATTCTTTTACTGCTGGGGGGGGGCAGACATATTGGACTGGTAAAGACATCAGCAAAAGAGCAGGGGAAAGAGGAGTGAAGGGCCACAAGGCTTCTCACAAACAATAGGTAACGCACTGTAGACTGGATGGGTCACAACAGGGCGATTTTCTGCTGACAACTTTTGTTTTATCTATGGGTTACACATGCTCATCTAATAGAGAACAATGCCCTCCAAATCTGTGATCTTATTCTAGAACCCCTGGGTCCACTCAATTCCAAGTTACTTATGTAATAATCATCAGTCTGTGTGTTGGCCCAAGTAGCAGGCATCATAGCTAGGAATCCTTCTGCTTGAAGACTTGGTTCAAAATCTTTCTTGTTTTTCCCCCAGCTGTAGTAACTCTCAGCAGAGACTCCTATTTATTTTACAGATAGAATTTTAAATGCAAATTATACTTGTTTGTTTGCCTAATTGACTCCTATATATACCCCTGATTCCTGTTGGAGGCTGGGTGTTTTGCCATTCTGCTTGAATTCTGTCAAAATTCTTCAAAGGGTGTAAGATCTTCTTAAAGGTCTAGCTACTGTGGTCTGAATTTAACCTACTATCTATGTAAGCCTGTTTTGCATTTCTTGTTTTTCATTTCAAACAGTACCCCCCCCCCCCATTGTCTGCTCAAGTTTCTTTCCAGGGAACCCATGTGAGGTCTTTTGATGTTTTTAAAGTTGAAATATTTTTTTAACTGTTCTTCTCTTTCTGATAATTACTGCCATGTTTTAATGCAACTGCAGCAATTTTTTTCTTGAGTCGTTTCATTTTTCGGGGTGTGTGTGATGTTATAGTCACAAGTGGTGCATCATGCAACGATGCAAACATTTTGATGCAAGTATGCAGAGAAGTGATGCAAGTGAGCAGAAACTGATGCATGTGCATAACCAATGCAGATGCAAAACATTTACACAAGCATGCAATTATTGATGCACATATGCAAAATTGATGCAAGTGCACTGATACTGGCAAGAAAATTGATACAAGTGCCTGAAGCCTCTGATCCAGACTTCCTTTCAATACTTTTTGGTAGCACAGAAAATGAAGGCACCATGGGCACAAGCCTTTTTCAAATAATAAGAAATGTAGAGCATGCCATAACACTTTGAGTCAGTCGTTGTATAGTACAGTATGCTCTGTCCATTCTGTTCTAGGATGACCAATGCAAATTTTTCAGTAACCCAGGAAGAGGTTCATCTGACTTCTCAATCGTTAATGGCAATAAAGAAGCCCACAGGTCCCTTCTTTGCTATTTCAGTGAGCTCATCTACAATCAAGATCAAGTTATTACTGAACGATACAGAAGAGTGTCTCTCCTCTTATACCAAATTCACAGCAGACCCCTCTTTCTTGGTTGTCAGAAGGGGCACATCAAGGTGTGTGTGGACATCCATCACAGAACCTGAGTGGAAAGAACATTCTTCCTAATATGATTGCAACCCCAGCCTTGTCCAGTAAAGGCACCATCCATAAGCCAGCTGGTCTGGAAGATTTCCCAGGCAAAACAAATACCACTGACAATCAGGATTCAGAGGACCATCAGGATTCTGGAAAGATGAAGTGGAAGATTTATTGGTAGAGGTTAGAACAAACAACCTTTCTCAACCTCATCTCTATTCATCCTATGCATGTTTCTTTCCTCGTTGAGGAGACCTGTAGGATTCTGCAGGTACTGGAGACTCAGTCTAACACAACGCTGAATGCTAATCCCATATTTTCCTTCACAGAGAATGTAACTAAGTGAAGACTGCAACTAAGTGTTTTCCTGAATTTAAACATTTTTGCAGCTACAGTAGTTTAAGATGAATGGCACAATATTGAGATCAGAAGGAGGGTGGGTGGAAGAGGCGAGGGATAAGGCAGAGGTATTAAACAAGTACTTTGCCTCTGTGTTCACTGGGGGGGATGGGATATCTACAAAGCAAGGCATGATGGGGATAGAAGCGGTAGTGAGTGGGATCAGGGGAGCAACAGACATGGAGCAAGAGGGAGGGAGAGGTACCCAGGGGTGTCATATCAGGATAAGGATAAAAAGGTCAGTAAGGTGGAGGGGATGGATGATGCTATCTCCACCAAAAGGGTGTGGCTAGCCCTCAAGGCCCTAAAGAAAGATAAATCTCCTGGACTGGATGGCATTCATCTGAGAGTACTATGGGAATTGGTGGACATACTGGCTGCACCCCTGGCGGAACTCTTCAACAGGTCGCTTGAGACAGGGAGGGTATCTAGGGATTGGCGAGAGGCACATGTGGTGCCAATCCATAAAGGGGGGGTCGAGGGAAGTACCAGGTAACTATAGACCCATCAGTTTGACCTTGGCGGTGGGAAGATTAATGGAGAGTATACTAAAGGAATGATTGGGGGTGTACTTGGAGGAGGTGGGAGGTCTGGATAGTCGGCAACATGGGTTTGTGCCAGGTAGATCATGTCAAACCAACTTTGTGGAGTTCTACGAATGGGTAACATCAGAACTGGACAGGGGAAAGCCTGTGGATGTATTATTCTTGGACTTCAGCAAGGCATTTGACTCTGTCCCCCACAATGGTCTGGTGGAGAAACTGACGGGGTTGGGAGTAGGCCCTTTGATGGTCAGATGAATTGAAAACTGGCTAGCTGGATGCACCAAGAGAGTAGTGGTCAGTGGGGAGCTCTCGAACCCTAGAGAGGTCGGTAGTAGGGTACCGCAGGGCTCGGTCCTGGGTCCGATCCTATTTAATGCGTACATATCGGACATCAGGGGGGGTATAGGGTGTGAAATGAGTCTCTTTGCTGATGACTCCAAGATGGAAGCAGTAGTTGAGGGGGAAGAGGGGAGGTTGGCCCTGTAAGGGGACCTGGACACCCTGGAAAGCTGGGCTCACACATGGAAATGAAATTTCAATATCACCAAGTAAAAGGTGTTACATCTTTGGCGGGGAAACCCTAAACACAGGTACACCCTAGGAGGGGAGGTGCTGGAGGCCTCAACAGGGGAAAAAGACCTAGGGGTCATGGTGGATGCATGTAAGAATAACTCTGAGTAGTGCAGGAGAGTAGCTAGCAAGGCAAACAGGATGCTGGGATGCATCGTAAGGGGGATCACCTCTAGCAGCAGGGAAGTGATTCTGCAGCTGTACAATGGACTGGTTAGACCACACCTTGAGTACTGTGTACAGTACTGGAGACCACACTTGAAGAGGGACATATAGCTCCTGGAGAGGGTACAGAGGAGGGCAACTAAGATGATATGAGGACATGGGGATTTGACGCATGAAGACAGACTTGAGGAGCTCTGCCTGTTTTCATTGGAGGAGAGGAGAAATGGGGGGACATGATTGAGGTCTTCAAGTACCTCAAGGGAATAAATAGGGTAAACATGGAGGGGATCTTTAGACCAAAGCAGGAAGGTATCACCAGAGGGCATGGTTTGAAGGTGGAAGGGTGAGGGGGGAAAGAGGAGGAGGTTTTTCACTGAGAGGGTGGTGGACCCTTAGAATGCGCTACCTGGTGAGCTGGTTCAGAGATCCACAGTGGAGGGCTTCAAGAGAGGGTGGGACAGACACAGAAAGCAGATGTACCAGATGATGGCCTGGCCCTGGGGGGTGGGGATGGATGACAGGGGTTTCTGGAACACAAGAGGGGGGAGGGCCTCGGCACCCAACTAGGGATCTGAGGTTCAAGCAGACTCGATAGACCGTAAGGCCTAATCTGCGGGCAATTAGTATGTTATTATGTTAATATGGACAAGAAGAAGCAGTTTTCTAAGTCATGAACAAGATGCTACCTATTCCCTGATGCATTGGTTAAACAATGGGAAGGTTCCACCAAAAAATTTTGCCGACATCCCCTACAGCAACACAATGCTGTCGACATCACCTTCCCAACAACAACCGAGGAACACACTGCCACCAACTGCCACAGTTCTCAGTATCAATGGGGGGCTGTGTTCCCTCCCCCATTTCATATAAAAAAAATTCCACATTGCGCAGACAATGGAGAAATGGCCAGTCCTGCTGCCCTCACACCACTTGCTGCAACATGCTGTTGGTGGCAAATATAGCTCGCTGCAAGTGCAGTCGCTGCTCTTGTGTTCATTGTAGAGGTTTCACTGTTACAGCAATGCTGTAACAACTGTATCCCCAATGGGAGGCCCCTCCTGTTATGATGGAGCCTTCTCTTCTGCAGTTAAACATATGGTTATTTCTGTAAAAGTTGCAGCAAACTTTCAGACCCAAATGGTATGTATCCTGAATCATCCTGTAAATGTTTGTGGGTTATGTTGGCCTTGGCATTTGTAGCACAAGCACTGTGTGAATGGTTAATGTAAGTAGCAGATAATGATCCAGATGATTCTCCAGTCAGAGACTCCCTTCCTTTAGTGCATATGGCAGCTTCCTTTTAGGGTATTTCATGGTGGATCTCCTCCAAGCCTCAGCAAGAGGTTGAGATGCAGTTGTTGATGCGTTTAGGTCAGTTTTGTAGATACATTGGTTGGCAGATCATGCATCCAAGCCTTACTTTCTTAGTGGGATTTTCACAGGTGATATGTTGTGAAGCCCACAACAGGAAGAGATTTTTAATGATCTTAAAGAGAAGAAAGGTTCTTTGCTGATATCCAAGACTTGACAACTTCTAATAGTGGTTTTAGAGATCACATTTTCAGATGTAGCCACAGCTACCATGGCATTTTTCATTCCTTGTGAGGAAATAGAAACTATCAAGGTAGAGGCACATTCTAAGGATTCTAATCCCAGAAGAACAGAGGCACTTTGTCCTGTAAATGTTTCAGGAAAGCCAGCTGCAGAAATGGTTACTCCACATGAGGATTTGAGGGCCCATCTTTGCTCACAAGCTCTAGGTGGATAAGTACAGAGACTTTAAGATAGATGGGCAAGGCCACATTAGATACCTGCATTCTGGAAATAATTTCCCTGTGTTATGCGACAGTTTTTCACCTGTACCCTCCAGAGTGTAACTAATCCTATCCCTGTTCTCTTCAATACCAGAAAACAACAAGCAGTAGATCAGAACATAGGTTCTGCTCAGCGTAGGGAATGTGAGTGCAGTTTCTCCAAAGAAAAAGGAACAGTGTTCTATACCATTTACTTCATAGTCACCAAGAAATCAGGGGATTCTGTCTGATCCTGGATCTCTAGAGTCTTAAGTTTTGGATCTCTTTCCTGTTCAAGACAGAGTCCCTAAAGTCAGTCATTGTAGCAACTAAGTAGGATGATTGTTCCGGTCTTAGCAGTACTTATTAAGCAATAAAGCATGACCAGGGGTTATGTTAGTGATCTGTTAATCACTATCTAGGGGTGAAATGTGGCATGAGGCATAGCTGCATGCTACAAGCCCCAGAGGGTGATTAACTGACAATTAACATAGCACCTGGGAGTACCTTATTGCTATTATAATATATACATATTTTTTAATTAGTGTTAAACCTTGTTCAGCATGTGATTAGGCTCTATATGTATGTTAATCAAAGATTAACATAGGGCTGATATAATAATTGCAGCCAATCAGAAAGCCCTATTTCTCAGACTCTTTTTATGTTTGCTTGCAAGCATGTGCAAGAAACATAGTGCCACCATAGAAGAATCCGTAGGTGTGCCTCCCTACTTCCAATTCCCTGTTGCCTTTGGGAAGTGCGGCCCCACCACGTCAATGAATATGAGCTGTCTATGACAGCATTTGCAAATGCAGCAGTGTACAGTTGAAATAAAAGCACTACAGCATGTAGGCAATTTGCATACTGTGTCGGCAGTATGCAAAGTTCCTATACATTGGCACTGCAGTGAAAGAGCTATCATAGACAGCTCCTCTCCCCCAAACAAGTAACACACTGGAAGTCCACCCAGCATGCTCATGCAGTCCCCCCCCCACACACAGTATGGCCGACTGAGATGCCCAATCCCCGTCAGCCTGCTGCCACTCCCCTAAAAGCGTGTTAGGGTGCCATGCTGGGAGCCCACCCCAGCATGGCAAAAATCTGTAAGGCTGATGGGGGTGCCCAATTCTCCATCAGCTCCACTGCCCCCAAACAGCCTTCCAGGTACCACGCTGGGAGCCTACCCCAGTGTGGCAAACCTCTGTATGGTAGACAGGGGTGCCCAATCCCCCCGTCGGCTCTGTTGGCCTCACCCCCAAAAATTTCCAGCTGCCATACTGGGAGCCCATCCCAGCATGGCAAATGTCCTGTGTTATCTTCCTAAAAAGAAAAAAACCTAGAAAAAAAAAAAGTTCCCTCGCTGACTGTCTTGACCTCCTCCCCCACCCACCACCCTCTGTGCAGCCTGCCTCCCCACACTCCCTCCCCTCACCCCCATACTTACCTCTGGAGTCCGTGCAATGAGCTTGTGGACTGAGAACACGCTTTGCACTCTTCAAAGGCGCGACTTAACTGAGGAAATGCTGGTAAGCTGTATAATGGAATAAATAGGTTTTTTTCAACTTTGATGCATATCTCATGCATTTTGGGGAATTATTTCAACAAATTTTTAACATGGGGTTTTTGGGACCCCACCTCATGAATTCTTGCACTGTGATTTTGTTATTCAACCCCAAAAGGTGATTTTGTAATCACTGCTCTAAATCACCTTTTGGGATTGATGTACGAAACGACAGTGTAACAGTTCATAAGGTAGGCCCCCCAAAACCCTATGTTAAAAATATTGAGAAAAAATTCCCAAAAATGACTGTTTTACTAGCATGTGTTGTGCAGTTCCTACGCAAGCTTATAAGTTCACAAATTTTTAATATTTGCACTCCAGATTTTCAACATTGCCATTTTACCACACCTCCTTATAAGCAGTACAGCTGTCATTTTTCACATCTCCTCCAAAATGTGTTTCCATGCATGTAGCGCACAATGGCACAGTCTGTTTGTGAAATCAATGTGTGGGACATATTAAGAAAATCACAGTGACACTGTTCATGAGCAGAGGTCATAAAATGGCTGTGTTGAAAATTTGGTGAAAAAATTCCCAAAAATGACTGTTTTATGAGCATGGGTTGTGGAGTTCCTACGCATGCTCATAAGTTTGCACATTTTTATATTTGCACTCCAGATTTTCAACATTGTTATTTTACCACATCTCCTTATGAGCAGTACAGCTGTCATTTTTCACATCTCCCCAAAATGTGTTTCTGCGCATGTAGTGCACAATGGCACAGTCAGTGTGCGAAATCAATGTTTGGGACAAATTAAGAAAATCACAGTGACACTGTTCATGAGCAGAGGTCTTAACATGGCTATTTTGAAAATTTGGTGACAAAAGTCCATAAAATGACTGTGTTATGAGCGAGCATTGCGCTGTTTCCAAGCACCCTCATAAGTTCATGAATTTGTAATATTTTCAGTCCAGATTTTCACCACTGGTATTTTCCACACTTCCTTATGAACAGTACAGCTGTAATTTTTCACAACATGGACAAAATGTGTTTTCACACTTTCTGCGCAGAAATGCGTGGTCGCTGTGGGAAATCACTGCTCGGAACAGATTAAGAAAATGACAGTGTCACTGTTCATTAGTGGAGCTCCCAAAATGCCTGTGTTGAAAATCTGCTGAAAAAAATTCCCAAAGCAATTACATTAAGGGTGTGTGTCACGCAGTTTCTACACACGTTCATGACTTCACCAGTTTTTTTACTATTTTCACTGCAGATTTTCAACATTGCCATTTTTTACACCTCCCCATGAACAGTACAGCTGTCATTTTTCACATCCTGTTCAAAATGTGTTTTTGCACCTGTGGTGTCAAATGCCGTAATCACTGTGCAAAATCAGCTTTCGGCTAACAAACTGATATTACTACTGTTCATAAGGTGGGGGTCACAAAAAACCCATGTTGAAGATTTGGAGTGACAATACCAATGAACGACTGAAGCATTAGAGTTTCCGACCATAACGCCCCACCCTGTAGAGACTGACAAGCATCATGGGTGTGACTTGGGATTGTCACCTGTAATGCTCATACCATTCCACCCCCACCCACACCCTGCAGCCAGTGAGAGGCAGCGAGGTGTGCCTTGGACTCTTTGGCCACAAAGTTCACCCCATTCTCCTATTCTGCACCCATCTCACTGTACTTCCTGATAGAATGGGGTGAGCATAAGGGCCAAAGACCCCAAGGCACACTGTAACACTTGTCGGTGCCTGCAGGGCAGGGTTTGGTGAAATGGCGTGGCCGTTATGCCTGATGACCCAAAGGCACACCCTACCAATGCCAATGCCAGCAAGCAAACATTCAGCATTGACAAATGCTTGTTTATGTTGTCTTGCGCACACAGCGCAAGCAACATGCTGTGGCAGCTTGTTGGAGTAGCAGGGGAGGTGCAGCAGTGTTGTGGCCAATGGTGCCACTGCTTTTTTGGGTTAGTCTCTGTGGCAGCAATGAATGAACACACTGTCTATGATATTAGTTAAGAAGTGTGCCACCAACTTGAAAGAATTTTGCCGCTGCAATGAGGGAGTGACCCATCATTGCAGGGTGTGCCTCGCCTGCTGAAACATTTCAATAAACATGGCAGTGGCTGCTGCCATCTGCCTCTCCCAGTCAATGGAAAAATGACGTTGGGGTGTACAATCCCGCAGTCAGCATGCCCCCTCCCTAGTTCATTTGCTGACAGGGGAGTCCAGTCCCCATCGGCATAAATTTTCCTCTAGTTTTGTTTGCCAGGGAGGGCCCAATCCTCCTCGGCATCACGCCACCCCACACACAGACATGCTTTCTTTGCCAAGGTGGGGTCCAATCCCATTGGCTTCAGTCCCCTGTCCTCAGAACACACAGGTGGCACACTGGAAGCCCACCGCAGTGTACCCAACAGTCAGTTTTATGCCTGTAAATAAAGAAATCCTTCCCGCAATGTCCTTCCTAAAAAAAAAAAGAAAACAGTCTGTTGTTGCATCAGGAGTGCCACCCTTCCCCAATGTGCACCCACCCTCTGCGTACCCCACCTTCCCTCACCCTATACTTACCTCTGAAGCCCAGCACTACGATCTTTGGTGGAGTTGAAACATGTCTACACTCTTTAAAGCTGACTGCAAACTGAAGAAAATCATGATAAGCTATATAATGGCATCAATGGGGGGGGTTCAACTTAGGTGGATGTCTTGGCCATTTTTGTGACTTTTGGCTCCAAATTTTCAACATGAGGTTCTTGGGACCCCACCTAATGAACTCAGTCACTGTCATTTCGTTATTCGGTCCCGAAAGGTGATTTCGCTCTCACTGTGCAGAATCACCTTTCAGGACCGAGTAACAAAATGACAATGCCACTGTTCATGAGGTGGGTTCCCAAAAAGCCTATGTTGCAAATTTGGTGAAAAAATTCAAAGAAATGACTGTGTTATGAGCGTGTATTGTGCAGTTTCCATGCACGCACGTAAATTCAAGAATTTTTAACATTTTCACTCCAGATTTTCAACATTGCCATTTTTTCACAACTCCTTATGAAAAGTATAGCTGTTATTCTTCACATTTTGCCCAAAATGTGTTTTTGCGCATTTGGCGCACAATGGTGCCGTCGCTGTGGGAAATCAACATTCAGGACACAGTAAGAAAATCACAGTGACACTGTTCATGAGTGGAGGTCTCAAAATGTCTGTGTTGACAATTTGGTGAAACAATTCCATGAAATGACTGCATTATGAGTGTGCATTGCTCAGTTTCCATTCGCGCTCGTAACTTTGAGAATGTTTTATATTTTCACTCTAGATTTTCAAAATTGCCATTTCTTCACACCTCCTTAGGAATGGTACAGCTGTCATTTTTCACATCCTGCCCCAAAATTTGTTTTTACACATCTGGTGCAGAATGGTGTGGTCATTGTGGGAAGCCAACATTTGGGATAGATTAACAAAATCACAATGCCACTGGTCATGAGCTGACATCCCAAATGCTTTTATTAGGTGTGGTCACAAAAAACCCATGTTGAAAATTTGGAGTGCAAATACCAACAAATGTCAGTTACGTTAGAGTTTCTGACCATAATGTCCCATCCTGTAGAGACTGACAGATGTCAGGGGTGTGACTTTGGATTGTCAGCTGTAATGCTCATGCCATTCCACCCCACCCCCACTCTGCAGCCAGTGACAGGCATCAAGGTGTGCCTTGGACTCTTAAGCCCCAAAGTTCACCCCATTCTCCTATACTGCACCCATCAAAATGTATTTCCTTATAGAATGGGGTGAGTGTAAGGCCGATAACCCCAAGGCACAACACAACACTTGTCGGAGTCTGCAGGGTAGGATGAGGTGAAATAGCATGAGCTTTATGGCTGATGAACCAAAGACACACTTCAATGCCTGTCAGTCTCTGCAGGGCGGGATGGGGTTGGCATCGGTGCCATACCTCACTGCCATTCCTATTATTCATCTCTCTAACTCCTGCACTACCAATGCCAATGCCAGCAAGACAACATTGGCATTGACAAATGCTTGTTTATAATGGATGCTTATCTACACATTCCAATCCTGCAGTTGCACCATAAAAATATCAGGTTTGGCAGCCAGTATCAACACTTTCAATAGCAGGAATTTGTCTCTGGGTTAACATCTGCCCCAAGGGTATTTATAATAGTCCTAATAGTCATGGTGGCTTTTCTTCAGTGGGAGGTACACCATGTTTATCCCTACATAAATGATCTCTGGATCCAGGCAGATTTAGAACAGTCAGCTCACCATTTGGTCTACTGGACTTTACATTTCCCGGAGGAACATGGTTGGATAGTAAACTGTGAGAAGAGGTCTTTTCAACCTTCTCAATCTCTAAAGTGCCTCAGAGCATTCTTTCAGACAGACCAGCCTCAAGTGTTTCTCTCATAGAGCAGAATGAACAAGTTCATTGATCAGATTCACCAATTCAGGGTGCACAAGGTTGTGTCAGCCCACAGGTATCACCAGGTTCTAGGTCCATTGATGGCCTCCATAGAGGTTGTTCATTGGGCCAGACTGCACATGAGACCTCTTCAGGTCTTCCTTCTATCTTATTGGTCAAGAGCACTTGAAGAGTACCAAGTCCAAATCTAGTTCCTGAGGTCAGCACACTGGTCATTTTAGTAAAGAGAGAACCCTCAATAACTGTTGAATCGGTCTTCATTGTCTCCAGCAGAGCAGCTCATTCTGGTCACAGTTACCAACTTGATAGGCAGGGCCTGGAGGAACAAAACCTTTACATTAATGTTCTGGAGACCAGAATGGTCTTATTGTCATTGGAGCACTTCAATGTCAGAGTTCACTTAAGTTGGTAAAGGTGAGACCCAACAATGTGGTGACTGTCATGTCAGTAAACAAGCAAGGTAGCATGAGAAGCAAGATGATGCTAATAGAATCATACTCACTTCTTCATTGGGCAGAAGCCAGTTTGGAATCCCTGTCAGCCACACATTTGGTGAGATAGCTCAACTTCTGATTGGACTGCTTCAGTTAACAATAACGGCATCCATGAGAATGGTCTCTGAATCTAGAGATTTTTTAAAAGTCTTGTTTGTGCAGATTCAGGCATCCAGATACAGAAATCTTTGACTCCCAAAGCAATGTTTGTTTATTTGTTTGTTTATTCGCTTAACGGGTAAGCACACTGGAAACAAGTTCCTTTTACAGGTGCGACCCACATATATTGCATACAGACAATACATAATCAAACATACATATACAATGCAGCAAATTGCAGACAAAAATGTCTTTGTTACGTATAAAATTCATAAAAAAAATTCATAAAAAACAGTTACAATTAAATTGAGATTCAAATACATCCTTAATGCATCGGCAAACTTTTGACAGAACACAACCACCTAATATCTTGAGGAATTTCATTCCAAATGAATGGAGCAATATAAGCAAAGGATCTTTGTCCACTTTTAGATTTCATAAAAGGAATCTCAGAAACCTACTGTCTGACCTATGTCTAGAATAATGACCATCAATATATGGTCTCAAAACTTTGAAATACTATGTGGAATTCCAGAGTCCATAACTTTATATATGAACTTGGCCACACAGTATTGGAAATTTAATGAAACCGTAACCAGCCCATTTCTTTCAAAATCACACAATGATGAGATGACTTAGAACAATTTAAAGCAAACTTAGCTATCAAGTGAAGTAAAGTGGATTTCTTTGAAATCACTGTCACAGAAGCAGTATCAGTAATCATAGCTGCATAGTTCACAATAGGAAGTAAGCAGCAATTTGAAATAACCAGCCTAGACTCAGGAATAAGAAATGAACGGATTCTGTACAAAGAACCTAATCTACAATGTATTCTTGAGGTAACCCTCAAAAAATGAGATTCATAACTTAGATGAGAATCTAGTAATACCCCAAGATATTGAAATGTATCAACATAGTCAAACAGTAATCCATCAAGAGATTTAACTTCCAAAGTACCAACCTCAGATCTCAGTCTAGGTGGGGTACCAAAAACCATCACCTTTGTCTTACATTTGTTTAAGAGTAATTTACAGGCCATAAGTGAAGACTGAAAATTGCACATTTCCTCTGTTAAAGAAACACCTGGATCTCCAAATGACAAACCCTGCGTATAAATTACTGCATCGTCAGCGTAAAGTGTTAAAGAAGCATTATTAATCACACTTACTAGTTGATCAAAAAACAAAGAAAACAAAAGTGGCCCCAAAGTAGAACCTTGTGGAACCCCACACTTAACCATTACAGAGTCTGATACAGCACCCCTATATTTAACCCTTTGAAACCTATTTGTTAAATAATCCCTCGTCTAGTCCAAGAAAGACTCACCAACTCCCAATGACCCAAGTCTAGAAATCAACAATTGGTGATCAACTGAGTCGAATGCCTTGGTCAAGTCCAGGAACACGGCACCCGTCAGACACCCTTTATCCATGCCATTAAGTACCGCGTTCATGAACTCGACCAAGGCAGTCTCAGTACTCCTTCCCTTTCTAAAACCATGTTGGTTCTGAGACAATAATCTAAAACGATCCACATACCCAATCAACTGATTATAAACTATTCTTTCCTGAACTTTAGCTAAAGCAGACAAGCTAGAAATAGGTCTGTAGTTACAAAACTCATGTTGTGAACCAGATTTAAATATAGGAATGACCAAAGTATGTTTCCATATATTAGGTATAGTACCTGTAACAAAAGACAAGTTGAAAATAATACTAACTGGAAGTGCTATAACCGAGGCAGCATCCGCCAATAAACTAGGACATAAGCCATCAGAACCAGCTGAGCTGTCCCTCTTAATACAATGCAACAACTTCTCTACCTCCTTCGGAGTAGTAGTCCTTAAGTACAATTTAGGATTAACTGTAAAATCTTCAGTCAATCCCAAGTAGTTCACCTTGGACTGGTCACTAAAGGAATCAGACAATGTAGTAAATTTCAAATTAAACTCGTTAGCTATCTTCAGTGGACAAGACAACAAGTCACCATTCAACCTCATTGAACCTGGTTGACAAACATTAGGCCTTATGAAATTATTAATTGTTTTCCAAAAGTAGTAGCGTTAGATAACCCTTCACATTGTTTATGACTAATATAGTCTGTTTTAGCCTTCCTTATCTTAGCCTTACATTGGTTCCTTAAAGTCCTATACGCATGATAACCAGAAGCAGAATGGTTCATTTTATATGTTTTCCAGGCCTTGTCTCGTTGTCTCATAAGTTTAATCAAAGGAGGTGTTAACCACCCATAAGTTTTCCCTCGGACCCTTCTTTTATTCTATTTTACCCAACTCTGTACAAAAAGAATGTACATCAAATTTAGAAAAAGATCTCGAAATCCTTATAATTGGCTTAGACTTCTTCAGTCCCACATGCTTCCAAATACAGAAGACTGGATGATGATCACTTAACGAATCAGAGGTCAAACCACATTTTATCATATTAATAGGTCTATTTGTTAATATCCAGTCCAGCAATGTGTGATTTCCTGATCTATTATTGTGTCGAGGGCAAAGTAATAATCTGTTGTAAACCAGACTGAGACAAGACCGTATTTAACTTTGTTATATCTGAACCCATCCAATTTAAATTAAAATCCCCCAATAGTATTAACTCTGTAGAAACCCCAGTATTCAAAGCATTTACAAGTTCTTGTAAGCCTGATTTGCTACCATTAGGTGGAAGATATACACAACAAATAGTTAATTTTTTGACAAATCCCAACAATAACTGAATAGTAATATGTTCACAATATTCCAAATTACTGTTAAATATAGTGGTCTCATTTACCATTAAATATTCCTTAACATAAAACAAAACCCCACCCCCTCTACCAGTGGCATGATCCTTTCTAAAAGTTTATACAGGTATACAAAGTTCAGTATCAAGAACAGGTAAGGTTAACTAGGTTTCAGTCAGTGCCAGAACATCCGGATTATATAAACTAATCCATGACTCCACCTCATGAAATTTAGATGTTAAGCTTAATACATTAAAATGCATAATTTTGAGGCCATATGA
This sequence comes from Neoceratodus forsteri, assembly GCA_016271365.2. NCBI lineage: Eukaryota > Metazoa > Chordata > Ceratodontiformes > Ceratodontidae > Neoceratodus > Neoceratodus forsteri. The sequence goes on from CM028131.1 coordinate 829,595,093, forward strand.
ATGCTGCAAAATCACTATTGCCATATCGTTTGCTAAAGGACTAGGGGTTGCTTTCAACATTGCCAGATCGAATTAGCAAGAGAAAGCAATGTAACCAGGTTCTTATGCAAACAGGCAGAATACATTTCGTGTCTTATATTTCCTAACACTGTAACCCAAGTTATAACACATGTATTTAACCTTTACACCAAATAAATGACTATAATTAGGAATAAACAGTTGAGTCTGGAACTCCAGAATCTGATTATTTTCATACGTTCTAAAGTCATTATTAACACACATAGAACAAAATAACCCATCAGTACACAAAACACAGAGTGTATAGACTACACACAACAATATCCCTCTGTTAATCATAACTAATCTATAGGTACAAACCCAGAAGAAATGATTAACTCTAAGCAAGATATTACAAACTCTAGTAGCCCAGTCCGTCCCTGGTCTGACTCCGGTCAGACTCCTCTCTTCACTTTGCCGTCCCACTTAGCTGCTGCCGCTTTGATGCTGCCGCTGTGTAGAAGGCAGCCTTTATATTGAAATCGCCCCCCCTCCACTTCCCAGAGCTGCCACCATCTGGAAAAATGTGAGACCAGAACAGAATTCAATGAAAGCAGGTGATGGCAATAATGCTGCAAGCAGGTCAGGTACTGTGCTATTACCTAGCAACCCAAGTCAGTCACAGCTCCACAGAACTTTAGCATATACAATTCTCAACAACAGATGACTCATGTGCAGACTCAAACAGCAGTCTATGCAGCACACTTCAGGTCCTGTAGCAGCTCAATGTGATTAAAGTTAAATCAGTCTACGAGTTAAGGGGGAGGGGGGTTAAACAGGTCAAACACAGCAATTCAGGTTTCAGTCACAGGCTTGCAGGCTGTGAAATTGTAATTCACAGCAGTCATTGGTAACTCACAGATGGCAACACTGACAGATAGAGTGTTATCAGCAAAAGATAAGAGGTGACATTATTTTACAGTCATTACAGATGTCCAGAAGCAGAAGTGAAGGATGCACTCTGCTAACCAGGGACCATTAGCAGTGCATATCTCTTCCAGCCATTACTTTTACTTCCAGCAATTCTCAGAAAGATCCATCACTCTCATGGTTAGTTCATTCAAGTGGCCCCAGAGTGGCCAAGAAAGCCATGTTTTTTAAGCCTGGTCAGTCTGGAAGTTCAAAAGCCCTTCTGAACCCCTCAACAGTGCAATCGGCTGTGTCATGGTCTGGTTAAGCACCTCAATCCAGTTCAGCTCCATCAGTTGCAAGCTTGGATTCTAAGAGACAGAGACATTTCAGACTAGGATATTCTGAGAGAGTTGTGGATACCCTAATGTCATCAAGGAAGCAGTCAAAATTGGCAGCTTATAATAGAATATGTGTGACCTTCCTGTTGGGACAAACAGGCGTGTATTCAACCTAGGTTGGCATCTGTGCCCCAGATTTTGGACTTCCTTCAGGAGGGGACAGTCAACATTCTGGCCCTCAGAGTATTCAAGTACAAGTCTAAGTTTTGTGTGCATTGTGAGTTACTTGCATGGGGTATCCCCTAGGCTTGCATTCAGATATTTTTCATTTTTTTGAGCTCTCAGTAGAACCATATGGGCCTTCAGATCTCTAGTCCTACCTTGGAATCTTAATGCTGTCCTTAATGAACTCTGCAATCCTCCAGTTGAGCTTCTGTCACAAGAATAAGAGGGCATCCTGTCCATTAAGACCGGTTTTCTAGTTGTAATTTGCTCTGTTAGATGAATGAGTACTGTATGCACTCTCCTGCAAGGAAAGAAACTGAAGCAGCTGCAAGAGTGTGGTCGGCGCTTCAGGGAATCAGGAGCAGGAACGTGGTCAGTGCTTCCAAGGGAAGGAGAAGCTGCTGCAGGAGCAGTTTGCAGCTTGCAGGGTGACCAATCGGCTGCTGGGGGCACAGAGCAGTGGCTCTAATCAGCCACTGAAGGAGAAAGGACTGGGGAACCAATCAGGGTAGCTATGGCAAGTTCAGATGTACTTTAAAAGTGTGGTCAGTGCTTCAGGGGAGAAAGAGTTGGAGCAGCGGCAGCAGTGTGGCTGACACTTCAGGGAAGCAGAAGCAGGAGTGGTTTGGAAAAGCTCCCTCCAGCCACCCACTCAATTACGGATGTTTAAATCCACAGAAGCTTGGCTGGGATTGGGTGGCTGCACAAGGGGAAGGTCAGAAGTCTGGGTACAAGGAAAGAATGCAGGCAACTTCGGAGGAGGAGCGGTACACAGGAGAAAGTCAGGAAGGAGCTGATCACCATTTGGACATGGGATGAAGGCAGATGATGAGTCTGTTTTGGCAGTACTGTCTCTAGGGGGTGAGAACAAATGTGTGGCATCTTAACCTGAGTTTTGGTATAGAACTTATAGATTGTGCTGCACTTCTATTTGTGGTTAGTTTATGGGGCATCTTAATCTGTGATTTGGTAAGGAAAAAACTTGCATTTTTACTTTTAATAGTTACTACTGTACTTTATTGTTGGTTAGTTAGTTTGTGGCATCTTAATCAGTGATTTATTTATTTATTGAATTTTGTTGACCCAGTAGGCCCACAGAAACTAGAAGTCCCTTTTTCAGGGGCAACCGGGCGGTGGGGAGGATACAGATGGTAACCAACTCAAACTGAACCAGATTAAGCTGTTGGTGGTATTTTTAGTGATTTGGCATAAGAATAAAAAAAGGAAAAAAAATAGTAGCAGTACTAGAAATTACTGTTTAACAACTGACTTACTGTTTAAGACAGTACGAAAAGATGAGTGCAGAGTAAGTGATAATGTAGGACATTTCAGTGGGCAAAAGGAACGGGGTGGGGGATGGACACACTAGGAGTGGCACTAATGGGGGTGGATGGGGACAGCAAAGGAGGGGTTGGTACAGGGTGAAGCAGGATGCTAGGGGGGTCAACGGGGTAGAATAGTGGGCTGTAATGGATGTGGGGCAGCGGTATAGATGAACATATTGCGGAAGCTAGGAGGGTGTCCAATCTGTCACAGGCTGAGGAATCTCAAGGAAGAAGTGCTGTTGCTTAATAGAGAGCTGTAGAGGATGGGGAATCTAGGGTTGGAGGGCTTCTGCCTGGGAGTAACATGAGGGACCACATGGGAGGAACATCGCTTGAGGGAAGGGGGTGGGGCAGAACAGTCAGGGGCCAAGCAATGGAGGAAAGGCTCAGGTGAGAAGGGAGGATCCAACACACAGAGGGGGCAGGAAGTAGGTTTGTGCTGCTGGCAGCATTGGTGGTGGAGGAGGAGAGGGAGGGGGAACTCCAGGAGGGAGCAGGACAGGGTACTGGAGGGGACTGCACAAGGGACAGTAGTCGGTCAAAAGTGAGTGGTAGAGTTAAAGGGGGAGGGGCACAACTGGACGGGCGGATGAAGGGAGCAGGGGTAAAGGGGAGAGGAATAATGCAGGTAGGGATAATGGAGGGGCAAGTAGGGGAGGGGCCCAGGTGGATGGGAGGATGTGGGAGTGATATGGGAGAGCAGTGAAGGGGGACAGGTCAGAGGTGGAGGGGGGACCGAAGAGGGGAGGGTAGAGCTACAAATATGCTGGACACTAAAAATAGGCACCTGGGTAAAAGGATGGGTGTAGGGATGAAGAATGTGGAGGGAGATGTATTGATTTTTGGGGATTCCATATTTAAAGGGATAAGATTGGGTAGTAAGGGGGAAAGGCATAGTCGCATATGGGTGCAGTCCATACCGGGTTAAAGGCAGGCAGGGTGGGGCAGTCAATTCTAAAGTGTACAAGGAGGGGTAGGAAGAAACCACATATAGTGGTGCATGTGGGTATGAACAATCTAGTGGGGGAGACAGTGGAAGTAGTGAGAGAGAGAGGTTTGAGGAAATGGGAAGGCTGTGCAAGGAGATAGGGGAATCAGTGGCCTTCTAGTAGGTGCTCCCAGTACCCTGTGTGAGTACAGTGAGGAAAGGAAGGATTGGGGAGTTCAATGCATGACTGGGAGAATGGTGTCAGTCCAAGGGGTATGGGGTGGTGGGAGGCTGGGGCAGGATCTGGAACAATAATGATCTATATACATGAGATAGGCTACATTTGAGTGGAGACAGTAAGGGGGTATTAAAGCAGAAGTTAGAGGGGTACATAGCAAAGAAGGTGAATTTAAACTTGGTGGGAGGTTGTGGTGAGTGGACTGCTGGTAGCAAGGGATCCCAGAGAGGGGAGCCAAACAAGCGTACCCACATGGTATCAGGGAAGGAACAGGGAAGTGGCATGGGTGGGGGATTAAGAGGGGGGAGAATCAAGGAGGGGAGGTGAAAGAAACAGATTGGAGGATGGTCTTACTGAATGTGAGAAGCTTAGGTAACAAATCAGCTGAGTTACAGGCTTTCTTGGCAGTCAGGAGGGTGGACATTACGGCCTTCATGGAAACGTGAGCCACTGAGTACCAGGACTGGGATATGATGATCCCAGGGTATAGGATATTAGGACCCCCTAATGAAGACTCTTGTTTAGGGTCGAAGCGCCGGGGTTCATTTGTCTGTCCATATATTTGCTGTATCTTGAGGACTGGGATTGCACAATTTTGGCAAGTGTGCCATAATAAATCTAAATATTTTTGCACCCGGTTCCTGTGTGCCATATTTCTTTTGTTCTTTTGCTAAATTGGGTCTGGCTTACCTATGATATAAGCACTGGTCTCCAATATTCCTGATCGCACACTCCACCAGAGGATTTATAAGATATTCAGGAAGGATAGGGCTAAGGGGAGAGGGGGTGTGTGGCAATCTATGTGTGGGAGGGGATAAGGTGCATAAGGAAGGAGGGGGAGGAAGGCAGAATGAAGGCCCTATGGATGCAGTTTCAGGATGCAAAAAATATGACACTGAGGATGGTGGTAGTGTACAGATGACCAGTGCAAGTGGAGGACCTGGATTGAAAGTTAGCTGAACAGATTAGAAGGGTCTGTAGGAAGGGAACACAGTGGTGGTGGGGGACTTCAACCTACCTGGGATGGATTGGAGCACCCCAAACCACCATGAGTGCAAAGGAGCAGATCATATTAGAGGCATTCTGGACAGCTTCCTGGTGCAGTTGGTCCTTGAGAAGACTAGGGAAGGAAGGGCTCTGGACCTGGAGTTATCAAATGGATAGGCTGTAAGGGATCTGAGGGAGGAGGACCCTCTGGTTGGGAGTGACCATCACACAGTGTGGTTCACGCTCAATATGGGAAGGGAAAAGGAGGTATGGGTACCAGGGTGGTCGAATTTAAGAGGGTGGACTTTAAAAAGATCAGGGAAATTCTAGGTAGGCATCTGGAGGGAATTCAGCCAAGCATGGATGCTTGTCAAATGTGGGATATTATTAAAATAGGGCTAGTGGAGGCTACTGAGACATGTACAAGGACACAAAGTAGGAAGGGAAGAGTAAAGAAGCCCAGTTGATTGACTCAGGAGGTCATGGAAGGGGTGAGGGCCAAGAGAAAAGCAATTCAGAGACTCAGGAAATCGTGAGAGGAAGGTGATAAAGATGAGTATATGAAGAAGTTCAGGGAGGTTACTAGGCTAGTCAAAGCAGCCAAGGCTTCCAGAGAGCTGAGGCTAGCACAGGGCATTAAGGACAGAGAAAAGGACTTCTTCAGATACATTAGTGAGAGACAGAAGAACAAAGACCAGATTGTGAGGATTAGGAAGGACGGTGGGTGGGTAGAGAAGGGGAGAGACCAGGCAGAGGCACTTAATGAGTACTTCTGTTCTGTGTTCATGAAAGAGAGAGTGGGGCAGATACCTCGGTGGAGGGGTGGGTTGAGCGGGGGGGGTGACTGATGCAGGGATCACAGAGTACAGGGTTCTTGATGGATTAAGGGCACAGAGGGTGAACAAGGCACCAGGACCAGATGGTATTCACACTAGGGTACTTAAGGAACTGGCAGAGATCCTGGTGGGACCAATGGCTGACCTGTTCAATGCCTCCCTGGACACAGGATGTGTCCCACAAGACTGGAGGATGGCCCATGTGGTGCTGATTCACAAAAGTGGCGATAAGAATGAACCGGGCAACTACAGACTAGTGAGCCTCACATCAATTGTGGGGAAGCCCATGGAGACAACCCTAAAAAAGTGGCTGGTGACATTTTTGGAGGACAATGATCTCCAGGATGGTCAGCAGCATGGATTTGTCTCGAGAAGATCCTGCCAGACAAACCTAGTTGAGTACTATAACTGGGTGACCAGATAAATGGACAAGGTCCATGGGGTGGATGCCCTGTATTTAGATTTCTGCAAGGTCTTTGATTTTATGCCGCATGGGAGGCTGGGGGGGAGCTGGAATATACAGGTGGTAACCAAGATGGTCAAATGGATCACCAACTGGCTGAAGGGAAGGTAGCAGATGGTGGTAGTGGAGGGGGGGCGGGACGCTCAACACCGAGGGATGTGACCAGCAGGGTGCCACAGGGATCGTACTGGGACCGGTGCTGTTTGGGATATTCATAGCCGATATCTCACAAGGGATCCGGAGTGAGATCAGTCTGTTCACAGATGATACAAAGATGGGAGCAGTGGTAGATGACATTGAAGGGTGGAAGGGGCTACAGAAAGACCTGATCAAACTACAGGAGTGGTCAGAAACATGACAGTTGGGGTTCAATGCCAAGAAGTGAAAGGTACTGCACTTTGGAATGAGGAACCAGGGGATGAGATATTAGCTAGGAGGGGTACAGTTGGAAAACACCGAGGAAGAAAAGGATCTCAGGGTGCTTATAAAGGGGAGTTTGAACAACTCAGCACAGTGCAGGAAGGTGGCAACAAAAGCCAACAGGATGCTAGGGTGGATAGTGAGGGGGTATCTCCTCCAGGAATTGGGAGGTGCTCCTTCCCCTGTACAGGTCATTGGTCAGGCCACACCTAGAATACTGCATGCAGTACTGGTGCCCATGCCTGAAGAAATACATCAGGTTGTTGGAGGGAGTGCAGCTCAGGGCGACAAAGATGATCCAGGAATTGGAGGGAAAATCCTACGGGGATAGGCTGGGTGAACTGAACATGTTTTCTCTTGAAGAAAGGAGGGATAGAGGGGATATGATTGAAACCTTTAAATACCTAAAGGGGATAAACAGGACTAATACAGAAGGAATTTTCAAGATTTAGAGGGGGAGGGACAAAAGTGGTTTGATCAGCATAAGTTGCTGATGAACTACAAAAAAAAAATAAGGCCATGCTGTTCGCCAATGCACACAGCAAACACAATACAGCAAGCCTATCTATCCTGAATAAACAACACCACCCACTTGACCAAGTTCATGAGTTCAAATATCTCGGCATTACTCTGGACAGTCCACTTTCGGATGACATTCATATCAAATTCATCTCCAGAACCATGAACTTCAGGATAGGTATACTCTACTGCCACTGCACTTGTCTAACCACTGAGGCTTTGCAGATAGCTGTGACCAGCTCAGTTCTCTCTATTATCGATTATGGGCTAATCTTCTATGGATCTGCCTCTGACACCGCATTAAAAAGGGTCAAGATTGTGCTGAACAAGTGCTGTCGACTTGTGATGGGGCTTGGTATTAGGACGCATACATGTGAGCTATATAAACAATCATCACGGCTCAACCTGCAAGGAAGAATAACCTACCAGACGTGCCTCCTGGCTAAAAAAAATTGCCTTGACCTTAACCCCCCCCCCCACAACAACACATGCACTTATGGCACCTAACCCTCCAACCCATTGCACTCGCAGCACTAACAAATCCCAATTCCAAATTCCTTTCTGCAATACTACCCAAACATAATGCTCCTTTCTAATTAGGGCCCACTGCCTTATTAATGGGCTTCCCCATAAAGTCTCAGCAGAGAACAAACTATGCCCATTTAAACAAAAACTGCACCTGCACCTCTCTTCTCTCAGCAATTGTGACTGTATCAACTAGGATGCCTCTCCTACTTCCTACTGTACCCCCTCCTCTGCAATTTCTCCTCCCCTTCACTTCCCACCTTCTTCCCCCCTTCCTTTTCTGTTTCTCACCCTTATCTCTCCTCCACACACCCTTCTCTCCTTTTATTTTTCCCTGCTCCCTATCTCCTGGCTACCCCCCACCTTTCCATTTCACTCCCTGCCACCATCCTTGTCCCCCCTTTCCACCCCTGCCGGCCCTCTACACCTCCCTTGCTTCCCCTTCTGCCTCATTTCATCCTCTCACCCTTTGCACCCCTGCCCTTCCCTGGTCAGCGGCTTTCCTTTCTCTTCCTCCCACCCCTACTCCTCCACCCCTTCACCCTCCCTCCTCTGCCACTCTATTCTACTGAGTCCCCTATCCTCTCCTTCCTCTTGCTTTCTTCCTCTCCCACTCTTCCCAACCCCACACCTATCACATTTTCTGACCTACCTGCTTTCACATTTGCATGTCCTGCTACAACTTGTACTTACCTACTTTCACTTTCCAACAAAGTCTCTTTCGACTGCCTCCTACCCATCACCCTGCCTCCTTTGCTATCGGACACCACACCGAATGTTTTTTTTTCGCAACCTGTACTTGCCTGCAATTCATGTTATTGCTTAGCTCGTATCTTTTGGGATCTTCTTGTTTTTAGCTTTGCTTTGTTATTTACTGTACTTCTGTTTTGATGTGGAATTTTTGTAAACAAACCTATGATTCAAAGGTACTTATAATCCTAGACCTAATAAATAAATAAAATAAAATGTGGAATAACATGGAATGAAGAAGTTATGTTAGATGTACCATCATTTCTTTTTCTGTCAGTTCAAACATTGTCACCTGCATCCACCGTGGAGTGTTTTACCCTAGGGAGCATTCTGCAACTGAGACTTGATTGGATATTGAAATTTCTTACAAGGCAAGTTGATGTAATTTGTTTCAGGCATATTGCAAATTTTCTTTTACTCAGAGATGCTCTCAAGAAAGTTCATTACTGAAGTTGCTGATGCAAAGATTATGTTGGACAAGTCAGAGGTACTGAGTTCGATTTTCAAATGGCCGTCCAGATTGGCGCAAGATGCACCAAACTCCTGCTTGCAACAAAGCCAGGTGCAACACGGAACCTGTACCAGATTTTCTTATAGCACGGGTCCGACACCAAAGTCACCAAGGCTATGGCAAGAAGGGTCATGTGCCAACCAAGTGGAGCAAGTAAGGTATTTGACAGAGGCTTCCGGCCTCTCCGCCTGTCATGGCATGGCCGTGCAGAGGACATGCCCACAGTGCAAGGGGCATGCTGACAAGGCATGCCCCCAAAACAATGCCTGGTGGTACACAGCTGTGGCATGCCATATGCCACAAGCATCTGCAGAAGGTCTGACTGCTACAGAGTGCACCCCAAGTCCTGCCAAGGATACCCATGAGAAGCCATGGCATGCCAGCCAGCAGTGCAGCACTTCTGTCCAGGCACACATCTGCCCCAACACCCTGTAGCACAACAGCTGCCACAGGAATGGTGGTGTACGGTCCAGTTGGCTAAAGGGGCACTCACAGATGCAGCTGTGTTCCATCCATAGGCATAACTGCCAACCATGTACCATGTGGCTACAGCAGGCATAAGGCAGTATGTGTGCACATGGGGGCTATCTGCACTGTTGGCATGAGGTGGACAGTGTATCCACATGGTATACCACCTTTCCCCAGGGCAGCCATACATACTCACCAGTCTTAACACATGGTGTTGTGACTAGTGTATCATCTGTGCCAGGATGCTTGTAGCTACAGCGTGTTCATGTGCAGCTGGTTACACAGATATTTTCCATCGCCACCCGGCACCAGCTGTCGGGGTGGTCCAAGAGAGTTAGAGCAGATCAGGGCTTGTCTAACTCTGGGTAGCTGCTGCAAACATCAGGGACCTTTTAGAATCCCACAGTAGGGGATGTGGCACCCTGCATCAGGTGCTCATCCCCATCTGCCATGGTGCACTCAACCAGGGTGCAGGGTTGACACAGGGCCAGTCTGGTGCAGGGGCACCCAATTTTGATGTAGACTGCATTCAAAAATGGGATTGCTGCATCTTTTGACATAAGATGCCACTTGTGTCAATTATGTTTGATGTAAGCACCTTGCATCATACCCTGGGCTTTGAAAATTGAGCCCACCATGTCTAAAATACAGATGCTATGATTATGGAGGGCTTGATGCTGTCTACACATTCCTGTAATGTAGACCTGTGATTTTTCTGTACCTTCTATGGAATGCATAGCATACAGTAACCCTGACATAATTACATTGCTTTATGGCTCTGAAAGATGTATGACCGAGTATTCTAAGCTAACTTATTCAAAAAAGTGTGTGGACAGGGGTTCTATGATGATGCCGTCACAGCTTCGCAGTGTGTTGGCCCCTGGTAGGTGAACATGTGTAACCATTCAGTAAATGAATGATCAGTGACAAAGTTGGAACTAACAGAAAAAAAGAAATTACAGTAAGAAGGAAAACATTTCTTCATTTTCCCATCTCTGGAAATTTTCAACTGGCTGTAGATGCCAAGATAACATTTTTGTGATGCCCAAATCAGCTTATTTACTCCAGTGTACCTGGCAGAGATGTACAGTATGTGAATTCAAGTGATTAGTGAACAGTTTGTGCAAGATGCAGTTGATCCAAAATTCATTGTGATGTTTAAGATCTAATCTCATTTTAAGTGAAGTCTGACTTCTACCCAGTTTAGTAGTTGGGTGGACCAGAACACTGGGAAATTAAGTCACTCACTCATGGTCACACATCATGCACCTGGTTCAAGTAGAGTTTATCTCCTGGTTGGGTGCTCTAACCACAAAGCAACACTGCCTCAAACAAAAACTTGAACCCAGAACAAGGATTAACACCTGTATTGGCTATGAAGCAGTGAATAATCTGGATGCCATTATACTGAATGAGGTAATAGTTTTTTGCTTAAACAGGGTAAAGGGCAGATTAAAGAGAGATGAACTTTAGCTGGAGCCAAATCTGAATTAATTAACATCAGCTAGACTGGAATCCTATTGTGGGAAAGCAATGACTGAAGCCAGAGTTACAAAACCTGTTCATGATGCACAGTTACAATAGAGCAAAACAGTCCATTTTATTCTTCTTATAATATTGCTAAATCTTTTTTCATATGGTTTGTGTAACATCTGCAGAGCTTTAAAAAAATGATAGCCTGCATCACCAAGCAATGCAATTCATTTTTAATTTTAATCCATACAAACATCCGTCCCTTCCTGCATGTTGTATTGTGTGGTGATTTGCCTAAAAATATGTTTCTCCATTGCCTAAAGTTCCTAGTTTTTTTTCTGTACTATCACAATTTTCTGTCCCCTTTTTTTTTTGATTAATTGGGCTACCTGACGGCCAGCTACTCTACCTCAGCTGGCACCTCCTTCTCTTGCTGCTCCCTTTTCTTACTATGTGCCTGATGATGCTGTACCTACTGCAAACAGCCTATTTGCTGTACATATTGTAAAATATTGTCCTGCATTAAACATTGTGTTCCCTAGTCCCATATAGAAAACAAATACAGTTTACATAAGCAAGCAATAATATACAACAGGGTTGGTCTTATTCTGAGATAACCACCCTCCCAGGAGTTAAGTAAGGCCCAACGCCACAGGCCAAGGGCCTTACAGTTCCTACTAGGGTGGTTATCTCAGCATAAGGACAATCCTGGAGTGTCTTAATATGCATATAAAATGGGTAACAGGTAGTTTTAAAAAGGAAAAAAAAAAACATAATTAAAAAAACACACAAGTAAATGACAAGGGGCTAGATTTTCATAGCCCCAAGACTGCCACAAGCCCCAGTATGCCAAAAATATGGTGTACCAGGCAATCTAACAGGATTTTCCATCCTATACAGTAACTGACATAAGTTAGACCATAGTTTTGTGGTTTAGTTTGCATCAATCTTGGGGACAGTTTCTATGGTGCTTGTGCCCGAGATTTGGTTAGAAATGTATCTTTCAAGAAGTAAAATTTAGACAATTAGTTTATCTCCCCTCAAAAAGGCACCATATTATCTAGATTTATAGCTATATTTTTTCAACATGTACTATTACAATACATGCACATTAACAGCTCAGTTGGTGCCTGACTGTGTTGGAGAGTGTAGGGTTATGCCAATCGCCGGTTTGTGGTCGGGATGAGGAGAGCACGATGGTGGGGCACTACCTGCCAGGGTGGTGGTGTGTGGGGTCCACTAGACAACAGGGAAAGTGACTGTTGTACATCAGGATGGCAATTGGTGAAGAGAGAACCACTAGACACCAGAGGAAAGTGTAATTTTCACATTGGGCTGGTGATCTGAGAAGGGGGGCACTAGACACCAGGGAAAGTGTCTTTTACAAGTCAGGCTGCCAATCAGTGAGGGGGGACCACAAGACATTAGGGAAAGTGTCTTTTGCACATCGGGCTGGCGATCAATGGGGGGAATCACTGGACACCAGGGAATGTGACATTTTCTCGTAAGGCTGGTGATTGGCGATGAGAGGACCACTAGACACCAAGGAAAGTGTCTTTTACACATCAGGCTGGTGATTGACAAGGGATGTCACTAGACATCAGGGAAAGTGTCATTTGACATTGGTCCTGCGAATAGCATGGGGAGAATGACTAGACACCAGAAAAAGTGTCTTTTACGCATCGAGATGTTGAGCAGCAAGGGGGGGCACTAGACACCAGAGAAAGTGTGTTTTACACATCGAGCTGGTGATCGGTGAAGGGAGGCCACTAAACAGTAGGGAAAGATTTTTATTTAGCTTTTTCTTGTACATGTACTACTTGGAAAGCCACTCAGCTGTTTGCTGAACGGCTTTATGCAGTGCCCCAAAATTACCTCCCAGCTTGACCATGGTGCACTGCCAAATACACAATTTAAGTACAATAATCATCAAAAAATGCAAAAAATATGCACCTCACCTTGGATTACAAACATACCATACCAAGTTTTAGACCAATTGGACAAAATGTGACTGATGTACAGTATGCCTACAAAACCCCAAAGACATTGTTGGTGGAGGCTATTTTCACTCAGCTTTGCCTTTGTGTATCCCAAGGAGAAGTTATAGGTGAAGCTGCACGGTGAAGTTACAAATGACGAATTTCCTATTAAATAGAAAAACTCTGTGAAATGATCCATGGAGGCAAATTTGGCAACGTTGCCAGAACTTCACCAGCGAATTAAAACTTTGCAACATCTTTACTCTTGATTTGGTTTCCCCACCACCTGGGGCCACAATACTGATCATGTTGAGGGATGTCTTCACTCTTGACCCTGCCTGTTGGATATTCAAGGCATCTTAATGGCCACAGAAAGATCTGAGGAAAATGACAATGATGGGGGCCCATGTGCCTGTAACACAAGGGGTAATGAACAGAATGGGGAAAAAAAGTTAGGCTAAAATAGACAATGAAAAATGAAGAATTATTCTACCTTAGTACTAATAGATTCTCTACATTATTGAAAGTTTCTAAAGTTTTCTCATAGGCATGCACCATATTTATGACTAGCTCAGGAACCCAATGATAGGACATTTATTACAACTTTTAGATTTCAGACGTCTCCCTGTACCATAACTGAAAATAGGCACAGTATCAAAAAGTTGCAGATAAAGAGTATATTCTTTGTGGCTGTGGCAATGGGAATTATGAGAATCCAGAGTATATCTGATTGAAATGCCTGAGATATGATAATATAAGGAGCTTGTTACTGCAGATTTTTGATAGGCAGAATACTGTTATCTCTCCTGGAACAATTGATATTTTTTTTTATATAGGTATTTATGCCCCTTGGCTGGCCACAGTTGCTCAACTGCCAGCCTACCAGACTCTTGGAACATTCAGGAGCTTGTAAAGCCTTGCATGACCCAGTGGACCCTAAAAGATGGCCCGGAGGCTTCATCCTGCCACAGCCCATGTCAGTTTCCTGGTTTTCCTCCCCATTACCCGAGACCCCAGAAGGCAGATGCGCATGTGCATGGAGACACACATGCACACCGTGGCTCTGGTAATGGCCTCTTCCACCTTCCTGACCTAATGCCATCATCATCATCATAGTTTATTGTTCATCCAGTATAAAATAATGGACAATACAACCATTATGCAAAAACAGACAGTAAACAAAAAAAGATCAACAAGAAAAAATAAAAACACAGGGTTTACACAATTACTTAAAGTGCACAGTGATCAGCAACATCATCTCCTAAAAATATATATCAGATGTAAATTCATAGAGGAACATAATGATTATTATAAAGTGCTATAACATGGTTCAAAACCATGATCACTTATTACCATGCCTCTTCAATTAATGGGGAAAGCACTTCCTTTTAATCTTTTGGATGGACACAAGATCAGTGGTAATTAACACAAATTCTCCAGTGCCATAAATAAATGAAAGATTGTTCATGGAGATGAAGTTTTCAGTAATAGCGCAGAGTTACCCGGAGATGACGAATGGCGCTGAATAACCAGCGTCAAGTTGTAAACCGGCCACACTAGACTGGTTAACAGTCTGAAAAGCCAAGAGCATGATGCAAGGTGCTGCGCTCCTTCAGGATGGTGAGACAACAATCTTCCCTATATCTAACTTGATGTTTCTCAGTGACAACCTGTGAAAGAAAAACCTTTCTGTCCTGACCCTGTACTGTAATTCTCATGTCACCGCACTTGAAAAAGAAAATCCTGACCTATGTGTGTTTTTATATATATATATATATATATATATATATATATATATATATATATATATATATATATATATATATATATATATACACACACACACACACAAAACGCAGTTTATACTCTACATCTATTCTAAATAGTGATGAAGTTCAACATAAAACACCTTTCAAACAAAAGAATAGTTGTACTATCTCTATGTACACAGATGTTACACAGGATGCTTGTACTTAAAATGTACAGATATCCGTCCTCCACATCACCCCTTTTAGCTGTCCGTTCCTCCCATGCAAATGCCCAATGCATGAAGAATTAAGTCTGCATACACTTTTTTTCAGTTATACAATAATAATTGATATACTGAAAAATGACTCACTGTTGTCAACCAGACAAAATATTTTCTGGAGATATGTACAGTAGGTGGCTCCAACATGACCAGCTGAATAACATGGCATAATGTCACTGTCCTCTGCATCAAGCTTTTCAGGGTAGGGCAATTTTATTTTATGAATGTCATTGCCCTTCAGTGATCCTCTTGTCAGTTACTCATGGCGATGTGATCAAGAGGAAGCACATGTACTGACCCAAAAGACATTGTGTCCTTCACTATGAATTGCAAATTGTCATCTGCATATCACTGTGGAATAACTGTCATGAGACTGCTTACATGAGTAGCGAATTCCAATAACATATGGTGAGACATGAACATCTCAGTGTGGAGATGAATCCCCTACAAAATGGTCTATGCATTAGAGTCCCATGACTGAAAATGACCCATAATCAGCTTGAGAGATCACATCTTGTAGGTTGGGGAGGCAAATATGTTGCAGTTCTTCAAGGTTAGAATTGGGCATTTTCACACCTGAGTCTCTGTCTTATACACAGATTTGTCAGGCTATTGTTCACAGTGCAGTTGTTGGTAATAAACAGTAACAAAAACCACAATAAATTTGTAAGTAAACATAAACCACTAGTACTCTATCAACAGCATACATGCTCTAACAGTTATGTGGAGCAGTAAGGATTAGTTTTGATGGAGGTCATCGGCAGTCATGATGAGGTTCATATAATTCAGAAATGTGGATGCTACTGTATGTACCCATAAATGGAGATACACCATTCAAGTGACACAGTGGCTTGCATGTAAAAGGTTGTGTGACCGCAGATTATCTGTCATGCAGAATCCAATGCAGTCACCTTAAATAAAAACAATGATGTCTGAGCTGCAGTGGGCGCACGCAGTCTGCAGTTGCGTGTGTGAGTGTGTGCGTCTGTGACTTAACAGTACTAACTCACACAGTCACACCAGGTCGATGTCATAACCAAATATAAAGTCATAGAAAAACCTGTGTGAATGGAGTAGAATGACATCCCTATCCAAAGCAGGTAATTTCTCTGTTGTGTGGCCTACACCGTGGCAGTGCTGATCTGCGAACTCAGACAGTACCACTATCACCAACTGATGCTAACGTAGCAAATAAATGTGAATGAAGCTGGTCTGCTTTTCTGTTCACATGGACGTGTATATATAAATCTGTATCTATGTCAGGCCCACACTGTCTATGGACAAGCGACACCATACCAGTTGTGATACTGACGTGCACAAGTGACACAATGGCTTGCACGTAAAAGGCCGTGCGCCCGCAGATTATCTGTCATGCAGAGTCCAATGCGGTGACCTTAAATAATAACAATGATGTCTGAGCTGCAGTGGGCACACGACAGTCTGCAGTTGTGTGTGTGTGTGTGTGTGTGTGACATAACAGTACCAACTCACACAGTCACACCAAGTCAATGTCATAGCGAAATATACAATCATAGAAAAACCTGTGCGAATGGAGTAGAACGACATCCCTATCCACAGCAGGTAATTTCTCTGTTGTATGGCCTACACCATGGCAGTGTTGATCTGTGAACTCAGATTGTCCACTACACAGATTCATGCATGGATGTAATCTGAAAAAGCTTGTTATTCTTCATCTACATCATTATGTCTCTTCACACGTTTACAATGCTCTAGTTGAGGGTAGCATTTTTTATGGATGCCAACCCCACAGCCAGGACACCAGTGTCGAGATCTCTTTCATCCACCTGGCTTACTTCGGTCAGAACAGACAATACAGTAACGTCCTTTTCTGCCAGGTAACAGCTGATATCCATGTACATCAGAATCAACTGTGAGAATCAGCAATGGATTGCGTGAAACAGGACTGAGCTCACCCTGAACTAAAAACAGGCCCTCAACAATGGTTACAATGAAAGCATGTCTGCTGACTAGCTCCTTTGTATCTGTGTTGATTCTGTATAGTTCATATGCATTCATCAATGCAATATCAACTAGGTTTTTCCATACCTTGCACCAGTACCGATGGGTAGCACGTTCAGCAGCATACTGATACACCTTACATCTACTCCACCCATGCCCTTGTTGTAATCACGAATAATCTGTGGTTTGATAGTGGCCTTACCGGCCCGTGATGTTGTATGAACATCCTCAGCTTTGCCTTCTGTTGATAAAAGAAGGACTGGCTTTCTTTGGCTTTTTTTCTCATGAAAAGCGCAAGCTAGAACGGTACCCTTTGGCATGTATTTAGATTCTGATGGAGTGAGTTTGGCCTTAGCAATTTCAGAGGGTAATCCTCTAGAGTTTGCTCTTACAGTTCCCGTTATGAGGGTCTCATTCAAGAAAAGATCCTCTGCTAGTTTAACACTAGTATAAAAGTTGTCAGTCATCAAGTGGTATCCCTTATTTAAAAGATTGCACTCTGTGAGCAACTTTTTGACAACAGAAACTGCAAGTCCATCATCTGAGTAAGTGTAAAAGTTATGGCCAGCGTACAAGTCAATATGTATGACATAGCCATTGCTGCTATCACAGAGTTCAAATTTCTTTATAACAAATCTTGAGTGATGCTTCTGAGGCATGTACTGAATGTACACTATTCTGTTTTTCACCCCAACCATCGATTCATCAATCGATATCACTCTACGAGGCAGATCATACTTTTTGAAGCTTGCATTGAGAGCATCCAGTACGGGTCTAATCTTATGCCATGGGTCAAAACCCGCCTCACCTTTTTGCTTCACTGAATTATTGTCATTCAGATGAAGCATTCATGTCAATAGCTGGAAATGCCTCAATGGCATAACTTGACTAAAAAAACGGTGTGACCTGGGACTGATTAGTTTGATTCTAGAACTGTGACAAATTGCTCTTACAGATCAGTCCCATGTCAATGGATAGCCCAAGCCAGTTTTTTACATCTGAAACAGTGACTCCATCTTCCTTCCACTGTTTAAATCATGAATGTGGGTGTTTTTGGATCCATGAAGACATACTTGTTAGCAACTGGTGAGCATAGCTATTTGTTTCACGTACAATGTGCACTAAAAGCTCCATTGTTAGAAACAACATTACATATGCCATTGGACCCGAATTTCGTGGGGGCATCTCCCTAGGTCCAGGATTACATACAGTAAATGGAAGACTCGCTGTCTGGTTATCATCACCAGGGACAACATCTGTCCAGATATTAGAAGAGTCATTCGCCTGCAATTCTTCAGTTAACTCTTCAGTGATGGATTCCAGGAAAAGTACAAATTCTTCCTCTTGTTGTCCATCTGCTTTCATGTCAGCTTCTTCTTCTTCTGAGCCCTCATCATCATCATCTGATTGCTTTTCACCCACATCATCATCTAAATCCTCAAAATCACTGCCATAATTGGCATCATAATCACTGAATTCGCATTCCAAATCGTTGTCCTCAACTTTTGCAAATGCCTTCTCCAGGCCCTGTTCAGTGGAAATACGAAACAGTTTCCTCGAGGATGCCATGGTATATGTAAAAATACAAGAATTCAATGAAGTGATCTGAAGAAATAGTATAAGAATTAAGATAAAAGAGGGTTTCAAAATATAACCGTGTGAACAAATAAAAAAAAAACTATTTCTAAATAATAACTATACTTATCTTCTTTTGTCAGAAAACTATGTTAATCCTTTTCTAAATGTTTTCAAATGTTTAAAGTCTACAATAAAGAAAACAGCAGTTATGTAAGAACCTACCATAAAAATAGATCTTAGAGAGAGGTTCCTGCAGTTGGTCTTCACATATAGGGATGCACACCTTGGCGTCCGATCCGCGCGGCAATCTTGTAGCTAGCAATCATCATCGGGTGCCTCCCCCCGTAGTCAGGTGATGCAACTTCAGTGGGAATATAAAAGGGACAGTCTTGCACTTGCCCTCCAGTTCTTTTCCACTGGAACCCTAAGAAAGGAAGTAGAAAAGAGGCGTGACAACTCCTGGTACACTGAGCTCGATTGACAGGAAGGAAGGTCTTGCTCTAGACCGTATCCATCGCCACACTGATGATTTGGAGTCACGAATAGGGTATTAGCTGGGATTTTGGAAGGCTGACAGAAATTCCCAGGGTAGAGTAAAGGATAGTGACTCCTTCATGCTGTCTGCTGAGGTGGCTGAAAAGAGTCAGTCGTCCAGGTATGGGAACACATAACTGTCATTTCGGTGAAGGAACGCAGGTACCACTGTTAAACACTTGGTGAAAACCCAGGTTGCTGAAGACAGGCCAAATGGAATGGCTTGAACTGGAAATAGTGCACCAGAAAGGAGAACCTGAGGAAGTGGCAGTGGGCAGGGAGGATAGGGATATGTACATAGGCATCATGCATATCCAGAGAGCACAGACAAGTGTTGGGAGAAGCAGGGGTGACAGTCCCTGGAGAGTCAACATGCGGAACCTCTTGTACTCCACATCACGTCACCTGACGATGTGGGTTGTCCCCTTGCTGATGAGTGCTAGCTGCAAGATTGCAGTGCAGACCTGACGCCAGAGATCACAGTCCGGTGTGTGAAGACCTACTGTGGTAACCCTCTCTAACTAAGATCAGTTGTTATGCACATTCAATTACCAATTAAGATGCATACTTGACATTTTCAAAATCTTCAGACTGTTAACACGTAAGCTGGCGTGTGGGCTGCTATGTTTCCCTATCATCATTTGACATGGAAAAGCCATTTTATATCAGTATGCTCAAGGGGCAAATTGAATACAAAATGTTTCAAACTTACAGTAAAGTCAAGTTATGTACAGACATCTGTAACAGAATTAAAAAATTCCAAAACAAGAAATAATGATGAAACATCAACAGATGAATCAGAAGTGAGTGACCGTGAAACAGCGGTAAGAACTCCGGATCCCCGAACGCAATGTGACACAACACAAGACTTATTATGAACTTGAAAATGAACATTCAGAAACGTCATCATGAAATCTGAGTGATGCGTACCTACTGGCAAAGATAACACCTAAAAGACAATGAGGTGAATGATGCGTGTGGCTGATGTATGGCTGTCACAGTATGAAACTCTGTTGGTATAGTATTCATCACATCTAATTAAATCATCTTATAATCTTTGCATTTGTTAGAGCTACATTTTGTATGCAATAATTCTTCCTATAATATTTTATGAATGCTAGATCAAGCTCAAAATACATCATACAAATTGACAGACTATGGAACACTGTCAGCAAGAATCCATGTGCAATGGTTCTCAGGCTGTAAACAAAAGTGTAACATGGATTAATATGCGTCAACTGGATTAATTACAGCAAATCTGTTTGCAGGTTGTTGTTTTTCTTGAAACTTTTAATAATCTGATTTACTGCAGAACTGGGATACTGTGACAACCATACTACAATAATAATAATATTCATAAATAATTATTAAAAAGTGGGCAGAACAATCAGAGACAACTATGTCTATATCTAACTTTACAGCAAATGGCACACACTTAAGCAATAAGGCATGACAGTTGTGTGCGGACACTGAATAAAGCCATGCTAATAGTTATAACTAATGGTTTTCAGTGAGTGCAGGTGACAGCCACATTTGCAAGGGTAGTGGGGAATACCTGGTACACTTAGATGAGCATCAGTATACACCATTCAAGACGAGGGATTATCACAAATCATCTACAACATGGCATGCCTTATTGCCTAATTAAACCATACTCATTTGACATTTTTTACCAATGAGAAAAACGATTCTCACACAGCATTGCATACCTGGCACCCCCTCACACCTATCCTCCACTTTAATGCAAAACATTACAGTGAATTCTATTTAATCTTGGTGTAAGGGAGTAATGGTGACAATGTTGACATTTTTTAAAAGAAACCGTGAGAGAAATCTAGATGGATACTACCCGAGTCCTGGAGGTATAACGTATACAAAGCTATGCAGACCTCATCAAATGCCCTGCAATAAGATAAAATGTGAATTAGTATATATAGTTACCTTACTGCAGTGACCAGAAAGCTTGTTCCTCCATGACAGGTGCATGACAACAGCACATGCAGATGCCTTTCTTGGCCTCACCTCACATGAACAGCAAGTAGAACAGGGAAAAATCACGTCACACACATCTGGTTATGAGCGGACAACATCAGGATTCATGTTTACCACCCTTCAAGGAGTGTTAATGCATCCTGATGTCACCCGGTCTTAGCCGCATACTGCGTCACTTTACTACAGCGACCAGAAAGCTTGTTCCTCCATGACAGGTGCATGACAACAGAACATGCAGATGCCATTCCTGGCCTTACCTCACATGAACAGCAAGTAGAACAGGGAAAAATCACATCAAACACTACATGGTTATGAGCGGACAACATCAGGAGGCATGTTTACCACCCATCAGAGAGTGTAAATGCATCCTGATGTCACCCGGTCTTAGCCGCATACTGTGTTACTTTACTACAGTGGCCAAAGACTTGTTCCTCCATGACAGGTGCATGACAACAGCACATGCAGATGCCATTCTTGGTCTCACCTCACATGAGCAGCAAGTAGGATAGGGAAAAATCACATCACACACATCTGGTTATGAGCAAACAACATCAGGATGCATATTTACCACCTTTGAGGGATTGTTAATGCATCCTGATGTCACCCTGTCTTAGACGCACACTGTGTTACTTTACTACAGTAACCAAAAACGTGTTCCTCCATGACAGGTGCATGACAACAGCACATGCAGATGCCTTTCTTGGCCTCATCTCACATGAACAGCAAGTAGAATAGGGAAAAATCATGTCACACACATCTGGTTATGAGTGGACAGCATCAGGAGGCATGTTTACCACCCTTCAGGGAGTGTTAATGCATCCTGATGTCACCTGGTCTTAGCCGCATACTGTGTTACTTTACTACAGTGGCCAGAAAGCTTGTTCCTCCATAGCAAGTGCACATTTTAAATTGAAACTTTCTCCATACCTGTGATGAAGAATGCAGTGATACACTCTTTCTTGTAGAACACCTCGCTGTCCAACTCAAAGTGCCGGGATACCTGCAATAATAAAAAGAAATTGCTAATTTGACAAACAAATTTTTTTTCTTGCACTGATTACCAACTGACTTTTCTCAAGCTTTTTCATGACTCAGCTTGTACATATGCTTTTCCAAGTCTTTCTTTCACCCTACTTGCAACTGACCCCACCACCTTCCTTTGGCCTCACCTCAATTTCCCCTCCCCAATACTAGATTGTCCCTTGCCTATGTACACACATGCCTACACCGAGTCCAGGAATATACTTTATTTGTGATTACGATGACTGTACAAACATACACACCAGAGAATGCAGTTTGAGGGATGATGTCAGTGGTTGCAGCACCCATCAATTTCCTCTCAATGCTATCTGAAACCTGGTCCAACACCATTAAAAGCATTCCATTTTGTCTAGTGCCTCCTGCCCCCAGCTGTGGATGAGTGTGATTTAGTTAAGCACCACCAACCATTTTCCCTCTACAATCCGTACCCTTACAATCCCCTTCTCCTACTTTCGATCGATCCCAGTCAGTGTCCTTACAATGGTGCAGCCTTCAGCAATATGCACAGTACTCTAGGTGAGGCCTCAATAGCATCTTGTACAATATCATATCATTATGCCATGGGGACAGAATCAGCATCCTGACAGACCTGTTAAAGAGAAAAAATAGGTTACTATAAAAAATATACAGTACTAGCAATACAGAACCCCCCCCATCATCAAACACTACCACATTCTCTGCAATCCCTTATCTCCTCCTTCTCCTTCCCTTCCAGACAAGGTGCTGCACCAATTAAAACACAACCCTAGTCTCCTATGGCCTCCATATACCCTCCAAAGTACAATAGGTAATTTTCTGATGTCTGGACAACACCCCAGCTCCCTTCCTGTCTATCTTAAACGGCCTATAACACAGTATAGTTGTCTTTCACATGTGATGCTCCAGACACCAAGTCTCAGTTACTGCTATGATGACTAACTTGTCATGCTAAATGATGGCCATCAGTTCCTTGCCATATACGTCTGGCTCCTGGCATTCACTACCAACCCCTTCTTCTCACTTATCCCCTCAAAATGTGTGCCTTTCCTAGTTAAAGATTCCAGATGTCCACGAATGAAGCATTCACAGCTGTCTCTGAACTAATACAGCTTTTTCAGTCAGGTGGTCTTGCCATGTTCTAATGTGACAAGCCACACCACAAATACAGCATTACCCAATGTTCAGTGTTCCCCATCCAAGCTCTCTCATAACAAGCGCCTTTAAACATTATGAATTCCCTTGTGTCCAATTACTAACATACAAACATATGAAAGTGCCAGCATAAACAGACCTTCCGGACTATCTAAGTCTGCTTGAGTGTCTTCCTTTAATCCCAGTATGGACTCCACCCATATCCAACTGTACCTCTTCCCCCTTGCTGCCCCAACTGATCCCCTTGAGTATGGAGTCTACCTCTTCACCTGAGTATTTTCCCTCCCAAAGAAAATACACAATCACTTTACCACATTCCAGGTGAATGTGAACCATATGCACACTTACAGGGCTGAGGAGGGAGTGAGTGGGCGATGACCCAATCTGTAGTTCCCAAACTGCATTTTTTTTTTCTTTCTGAAAGACCAGTCAGTAAACAGGGGCACTGCTTCTGGGCCATTGCCCAGTACTGTCATTGCAGTACTAGTTTACCAACTGGTGTTTCAAAAAAAAAAGTCAATGCTGTTTTGGAACTGTAAATTAAAATAGCGTCTCAGGCATCTGCATTTTCAGGAATTACTAAAGTGATTCTTGACAAGACGCGTTTTGAAAAAAACACAAAATACTCTTCAAATGTACTGCAGGCACCAGAACTTAATGAAAACAATAAACTTCAGACAGACCTACACATACAAAAACTTATACAAGCTAAAAAAAAATACTAATAATACAACAATACCCCCCTCCGCCTCACAGATCACTCCCTCCCCCACCTTAGCAACAGCATTTTTCTGTTACAATTCAATTCAGGTGGAATCGGAAGTAAAGGAAAGGCTTAATTGCTAACCAATAAAATAAAGATCCAGCCATCAGCATTCACCAAGTGAACGACATGGGATAGAACTAGTATCCTAGGGAGTCTCTAGCTAATAACTCTATGATGGAAACCCCCTCCTGGGTATCAAGGAACTCCAGGTAGGGTAGCCATCTTGCCTTGTGCAGTTCATGCTGAAAGCACAGGTTAGCAGTAGTTTGCTCCATACCTCCGATCTGCTTACAACCTGCCAGCCAACCATCTTTTGTGGGGGGTTTGTCGGTTAGCCACAACTTGGGAATGGCTTTGTGAGCCGCTGCAACCAAGATAGGAAATATGTACTAAGCTTTATGGTCCATTAACCCTGGTGGAGGTCCCAATATCAGGTGATGGGGATGCTCATGTACACGAACCTGCAGAATGGATGTCATGCTTTGGCCCACCCAACTCCAATTTATTTCATTTTCTGTCAGGTTTAATTCCCTTTCCAACCACTGTTGAATGGGTTCCTTTACTGATTCAGAATCCCTCTACACATTTTATAGGATTTTGAGACTAGATGGGGCTTCGATATCTCACCCTGGCAATGTTACGGAGAAATTCAACTACATGGGGGTTAGGGTGTGAAGGCTGGTGGATTCCCTTAAACGTGGTGTTTAAATAGTGTATTAATTGCAGGTAGGTGTAGAAGTCCACTTGTGGTAATTTAAATTCCTGCCTCAATTGAATGTAAGAAATACTATTCCAAGCAATCGAACGCTTTCTCAGCGTCCAATTTCACAATGATCTGGAGGCATTGCTAAGGAATTAATGCATGGTGGGGGGGGCATGCATTAATTCATTAGAAATGCCTCCTATCGAGGAGATCAATACTTACATAACAGACACAAGCAATAATAAGGGCTGAACTGGTGTCTGATGGTCTTTCCAAAGGCCATATCGATAACAGGCCCTGCTTACCATGAGTATAGCAATCCCATGGGTCAAGTGATTTGCCCATGCCGTACCATACCATGTGCCACCAAGAATAAAGCTGTGTCTGATATCCACTAGTCCCATGCACTCGCTTAACAAGACCTGCTGAAAGTGAAGCATGTCCTGTTGCCCAGAGTCCCCAATAAAGCACTCGTATACCTGGCGCAACCCCGAATTAAGCAATAAACCCTGAGGGGTGTGGGTTATTGGGGGATTTACCATGGCTGGCGTGGTTTAGCCATGAGGCCACAGTGTTCATTTGTCCTATCCAAGCCCTCTAATACCAGATGCCATCAAAAATAATGACTTACTCAGTTAGGGGGAGAAGAGGATTGAGTGTCCGGAGGAATGATCTCCTCTCCTGGAGTGGAATGGGGAGATACCTCACTCTGTGGCGGCCCATAGTGGAGACCAGGAGCACTACAGACACAGCACAATAAGGGATGACTGGAGGAAAACTCAGAAACTGCCACCTCGATCAAATGGATGATAACCGCCCTCACTTTCATGGAGCCCCAAACAAGCCAACCCGACCTCAGCAGCATCCTGAACCAAGAAGGATGGCTGTAAGGCACATTATTCCCAGAAGGAGAGACATGCCAAATGAAGGGCTACATCAGGTTACCCTGAGCCGGCTACATTATGAGGCCTGGGGTTGGCGATTGGGTCCTGGGGAGGATCTATTGCAAAGGCTTGAAGGGGAGGCAGATCGAGATGCAGGGAGATAAACATATGATACAAAAAAAAATGAATTCCCTTGTGACTAGTGGTCTTACAAAGACCATCCCATAACAGACACTACCAAAAAATAAGATCTGAACCAGTGCGTTAAGGTCTCACCTAATCGACACAAATCCTACGATGCTAGATACAACCAAGTATTATGTGGGGAATTACTTACCAGGTTAATACTGCGCCAAAAGCATGAATATTGACTCAAGAACTTCCATCAGAACTGTAAAATAAAACATGGGAACAGAGTCACAAAGGATCCGTTGTTCTTATCAAATTAATAATATATAACATGTTCATAGCAGAGTAATACTTATCTGATGTGGAAGGAGTCTTTATCCTTGCAGGCATGCGAACAAGAAACAAAAATAGGTTGATATGAAAAAAAAAAAAGTAGCAGGATAAGAAAATTAAAGTTGATAAATACGAATTGTTTATCGGGTAACACCAAAGATACAAAATTACTTCTGCTGCCAAGTCCAAGAAATACACCAGTTTGCAAGGGTATGACATGACTACCTCCAACAGGGCCAAGGCAGCCAATGAAAACGCAAATGGATTGTAGCATCAATTTGAGCAAAGAACTGACTTGGGGAGCTCATCCAATGCATGGGATAGTGCTCCCAAATTCAGTCTAGGTGGGGAGGACTGTGACATTCACACCTGTGGCATTAATGGAGCAGTCACTGAGCAGAATCACCTTTCAGCTACCAAACTGATAGTGTCACTGTTCATGCAGTGGGGTCACAAAAAGCCCATGTTGAAAACGTAGAGTAAAAATACCAAGACATGCCCAAGGTCTTAGGGTTTCTGACCATAACGGCTTGCCCTGTAGGGTTTGACAGGCATCCGCCCTACCCTGTAGAGACTGACAGGCATCAGTAGTGTAACTCGGGATTGTCAACAGTAATGCTCACGCCATTCCACCCCCACTCCCACCCCCCCCTGCAGCCAGTGACAGGCATCGAGGTGCACCTTGGACATTTTGGCCCCAGAATTCACACCTATACTGCACCCATTTCAGTGTATTTCCCTATGGAATGAGGTGAGTGTAAAGCCCAAACATCCCAAGGCACACCTCGACACTTGTCAGTGTCTGCAGGGTAGGATGAGGAGAAATGTCATGACCGTTATGGGTGAAGACCCAAAGGCACACCCCAATGCCTGTCCAACTCTGCAGAGTGGGGGTGGAGTTGGTGTCAGTTCAATACATCACTGCCATTCCTATACTGCATCTGTCTAACTCCTGCACTTCCACTGCTAATGCCAGCAAGCAAACATTCAGCATTGACAAATGCTTGTTATAAACTGACCTTACAACTGATGCAGGCAGTATAATGGTGTTCTCCTTACCACAGCACAATGAGACTGAACATAGAGAAGCAGATTGAAAATGCCACATGCAAGCTTTTTTGATATCCTTGACAATTGAAAAATGTACTTTTAATAAAAAGGCTGTTACCAATGATGGACTCATGCCTATATTAGTGGCCCAGTGTGCTGGGTTCCACGCCGGCCATGAGGACCCCATTATCCAGCTGCTTTCATTTATTTATGTTAACAGGACCAGTGGAAACCCTGATACTGTCCAAACTGTGTGCTATGCCTGCAACTTAAGCTCGCCGAAACCCAGTGCCTACAGGAAGTATAGCTTCCTAAAGGTTCAGTCTCCCATCAGCAGCAACTGCCATATGGTCATTCTGACATCCTCCCTGTTCCTCTGTTCATGAAACTTATCTGGAAGCTGGAGATCCCAGGGAGGGGGTGTTGATGAACACACCAGTCCTCCATTTCCTGAGATGGCACCAGCTCCAACTCCCGGTCATGCTAGCCAGCCTGTTCCCCAGCCTACAACTGATTGAGTTCAGTGCTATGGAGGGAGGAGTCCTGCTGACTAGCAACATGAGATGACAACTTCTAGAGGGGAACTGGCCTCTGTTTTGTTGCTACAGGTATGAAGGCTGGTGGGTGGCTCATGAGGGCCCCAGCTTTTAGCCAAAATCCCCTCTCAGAGTCAGGGGACTCCTTTAGTTAGATGAAAAAGAGGACACTGTGCAATCCCTCAGCAAAATTCAAAAGGGTGCACATTTTCAGCCTACACATAGAGCTTATAGAAATCCATTAATGTTGCTTTCCAAGGAGTGCAGCAAATTGGATGAAAGACTGCTGCCCTGTGTCTTGTATCCTCCAGGAGAGCTGAAGAGTGAGGTAGAAGTCAGGAGGAGCTTCAGCACTTTTCAATCTCTCATTCTCCACCCCTGCAGGTGCCCCATACCCTGTCAGTGGCCCCAGTGATTCCCCCTTGGGGTGGTGCCAGAGCTAAGATTCCACTGTCATGGGCCAAACCCTACTATACTTGCCTATCTACAGATTACATGGGTAGGGACACACAAGGGGATGTCTGCTGCAATTCTTTGGCAAACTTTTTATTTGCCCTTCTCTAGAGCCACATATTAAGACAAGATGTGTAGCACATTCCTCACATCTCCGGACTTGAATGGGCTATCGGGGGCATGGCCATATTCAAAGGCCATTGATGCACCATGCACCTCCAACTGCACTGCTCTGCACACTGTTGTGATATGCCTATACAAATGAGGGGTCCCGCATGCATAAGCTGCGAATCACAGTAATGGACCCCCCCAATGCACAAAAATTGTCAGCTGTGCCAGCACATAGTTAAGCTTTTGAAACCCTACTTTAACTATGTGTGTGGTAGGTTGGTGCCCTGTGCACAGTATAGGGCTGGGCACACATCCCCCCCCCAGCTCCAATCACAGTTCATAAAATGAAATCCCACGAGCACTGTTTCCATAGCATACTGTCTCCCCCTTCCCAGCCCCGATCATAGTTGATGAAGTGAAATTACCTGAGCCCTGTTTCCATAGTTCATAAAATGAAATCCACAAGCCCCATTTTTATAGTGTAGTATTCCCCCTCCCAGCCCTGATCACAGTGCAATGAAATCCCTGATCACCATCTCCACAGTGGTGTCAACCCCTCCCCAACCCCAGTCACAGTGCAATAAAATGAAATCCCGAGCACCAGTTCCATAGTGCAGTGCCCCCCCCAGCACTGATCACTGATACAACAATCATAACTCTGTTCCCTGTTCCTTGGTGTCTAGTAGTCCCCCCACCTGCACCATGGTAGACAGTAACTCACCACACTGTACCCCCCATCCTAAACCATGCTGGTTACTGGCCTAGCCCTCCTCAACCTGCCACAGCCAGCTGCTGCCTGAACTATACCAGAGCACGTACAGTTAATAGTATGCGCTCATTGGTCGGGACCTGACCAATGAGCACATACTATTTAGTGTGCGCACTCTGGTACAGTTCAGTTGACAGTTGGCCATGGCAGATTAAGGAGGGCTGTGCCAGTCACCAGCATAGGTCGGGGTGGGGGGATGCAGGGTGGTGGGTTACTGCCAACTGGGGTGAGGTGCCACTAGATACCAGGGAATGGGTACTGGGATTATGATTGTTGTACCAGTGATCTGGGCTAGGTGAGAGGACACTATCTTATGGAAACAGGGCCTGGGGATATCATTTTATGAACTGTGATCGGGGCTGGGGTTGGGGGACACTACACTTATGGAAATGGGGCTTGGGAATTTCATTTTATGAACTGTGATCAGGGCTGGGGAAGGGATGACACTTCACTATGGAAACGGGGCTCAGGAATTTAATTTTATTGCACTGTGATTGGGGCTGGAGAAGGGGGACACTACACTATGAATTAAGTTGTTTTCTCTGTCTTGCCTTTTTTCTGTGTGCTTTTGAATGCTGCCCCTTGTGCCTGCTTTGCTAAGTTTGGAACTTGCTGCTTCATGTGGCTTGAGCACCAACCACAGCATTGGTGCACAGCTCCTTTCTGGGCATGAAATGATTCAAAGAAAACAGGACATATGGGGGTAAGACTGGGAAGTGGAAATGGGTACCTGTGTAGCTACTCGAGGATAGAGGGTGAATGGAAGTGAAACTATGATTTGGCATCCATCTTACAGGATGTGGCATGCTGTGACTGAAACAAATAAAGAACTTGGTGCTGGCTGGAGATGAACTTGTGGCTAAGATATGATAATATGAGAATGAGAGACAGACAGACAGACAGAAGGCTGGTCTAAGACCACTGAAAAAGCCTTTTTTATTTGGTCCTGCTATAGTGCTGCCTTAGCTTGCTATAATCATCTAAAAGAAAATACCTTTCACTCTGTGCATGTGTTTACCTGTCCATACAAAACACTGTCCCTGGACCCCTCAACAAACCAAAGCAAAACCAATTAGACAGCCTGTGTAAATCAATATGATTAATAGGTATGCCAAGGGGATAGTGTTAACACGCACACTGTCTGCTAAAATTGCACCAATGCAGAATAATGATCAGACCATGTCAAGCTGGTGGATCACATCTATCTGTTTTTATACAATTTCTACTTTGCCTGCAGGTCTGACTTCCATCCAGACACAGCTATGTCTGCTTCACAAAACATATCCAGATAATGCCTCTACAGTTCTCCTATGTCCCCACATAATGGAGCCCCTCATCTTTCACATAGACACAACATGCGTGTGGTGCTAGAGAGACAGATGG
Organism: Neoceratodus forsteri; assembly: GCA_016271365.2. Taxonomy (NCBI): domain Eukaryota; kingdom Metazoa; phylum Chordata; order Ceratodontiformes; family Ceratodontidae; genus Neoceratodus; species Neoceratodus forsteri. The sequence continues at coordinate 829,625,389 of CM028131.1, forward strand.
ACCGCTATGATGTGGGTAGGCTGAGATATAATTCCACGATGAAAATCCTGATTTTGCCTGTTGTAAAAACCTTTACAGCTTTCTTTCACCATCACACCACCTAACTTGATGTTGGTGATGCAGGCAGACATCTCTTCTTGGCAACCTAATGCAGGAAATTATCAAATGGTGGTGGGCATGTTGCACCCTTCACCTGGAGTAAGAGTTTGCTGTATCTGCAGCAGTGTTGGAATTATAATGGGCTTGCTAGGAGCCCTCCCGACATACCTCTCAACTGTTTCTGACTTTCAGGGACATCCCTGGTCTCACAATTTTACTCTGTCCTTCCTACGAATTATGTTTCCTTGTGCAAACAGGGGGAGTTGTAAGCACAAAATAATGCCAAACAATAAATTTGCAGGTTTGTTCTTCCTTAGAAAATAAATTTTACACTAATACCCTTATTCTGTCAGCTTCCTGAGTGGATAACACCAATCTGACCCTGAATTTGGTCCTTTGTCCCTGATAATTTTAAGCCTTGTCCCAGATTTATATGGCAGGAGGTTGAGAGGTATGCCCCCCGAGGTTACAACCTTAGGCAGTCTGGATAATACAGAAATGAAGACACGCTTACTACATGGCTCTAACGGCAGTACACTGTACTTTGGCAGGCACACCACTAGGCAGGACTAGCTGGGATGTTGAGTGGTTAAGGGAATGGGTTAAGCAGGCCACAACCAGGAGACAGAACAGAGAGCAGAGGATAGTGAAGAGAGAGGGGCAAGGGGCAAAGGGAGGCATCCTTACCTCAGCCAGTGGTGCTGTAGTGTCAGCTTCACCTCCATAACTCTTCAGTTTGCACAGTGGGACCAATAAGACAGTCAGGCAGCAATTGCGATGAGCGACCAGACGAGTCTTGACTTTCACGCCCCACGATGAGCACAGCAGCTGAAGACTCTCTCGCAGGAGCTGGGAGGCTCTGACTTGATGTGGAGTCCATGACTTCCCCATGTGAATTGGAGAACCAGGGTGTGAGAATCAGGTACAACACAGGGAAAAAGAAAAAAGGAAAAGTTGTTACCCCAGTCGCCACTGTCCTGCTTCTGTCCCTTGCTCCCTCATTTCAGCCAGTGTGCTTCGGTAGGTAGATCCCTGCTTTCTGGCTCGATGCTGGGTTGGGGCTGCACATAGCTCAATAACTGGGGAAGGGAGGAGCCCTGCAGCAAACAAAATTCAGGGACTATAGGATTTGCCATTACCCACCAGTGTGGCAACCCTCAGATGTTTCCTGGCTATTGTCAACTACTCCAGGGATTTTATATGCAATTTTACACAGAAGGCCTCCCCTTTGTATGAACACCTGAAGAAGGATGTCCCATGGCAGTGGGATCCTGTGCACACTGATGCTGTCACCATCCTGAAAAAGGCCCTGGCCTCTGCTCCAGCACTGGTTATCCCAAACCTAGAACTTCCATTCCATTTGGAAACGGCCACCTCTGAAGTAGGTATATCAGCAGTCCTTGCTCAAAAGGCCAGTGGTATCCTGAGGCCTATTGCCCATGCCTCACAAATTCTCTCCATAGTAGAGCTGAAGTATTCCTTGTGTGAAAGGAACCTGCTGGCAACCTTTTGTGCTGTCAAACACTTTGCATACATAATGGGATTTTGTCCCATCATGCTACACACCAACAACGCCCCCACCAACTTTCTATTGACAGAGAGATAGGATCAAAGATGGCAATGTGTCTAACACCAGACTCACACATTGGTCTCTACCACTTCAAAGATAGAGACATCACTGTACTTCCCACCAAAATGACATCCATCTTGGCACATGGTCTCCTATACCAAGGAGAACTACATGAGTGTGGCCTACAGCCACCAGTTCTACCTGAACCAGGCCCATTTCTCCCAACAACAGATAACACATTGAATGACTCTACCATGCATAGTGTCTTCACAGATGGTTCTTCCTCATATGATGAGGGGATTCAAATCACAGGATTTGGGGTATTGTTCCCGTTTCCCACAGGTGATACCTCTGAGGCGTCAATGAAGTGCAGTGTCAAGTCATCACTGTATGCACAACTTGAAGCTGTTGACTGTGCAATATAGATCATAGATAGGAAAGAAACTGAGGATACCATCATCTTTTCTGACTCATCTTGGGTGTGCAACTCCTTGACAGAATTCCTTCCCTTCTGGAAGGCCAATGATTTTATCTCCTCTGAAGCTACCCCAGTCAAGAACAAAGACTTGTTCATACATATTGTCAGCCTGGCTGCACAATGTATATTCAAACTGTTTATCCACAAAGTAAAGGCCCACTCCAAAGCTGAATCCTTCCACCACTACAATGACAGAGTAGACTATTTAGCCAAAGAGGGAGCTCGAGGAGGGGAGATATGTCAAATGCCTCCTCCCACTGTGACATCCATGGTAGCTGCAAACAAGAGAACCAAAGAAGTCCCTTTGGATTTGACTGAGCTACAGCTATTCTATCCTGAGATAAAAGAGGTATGCCAATAACTCTCCAAAGACACAGACAACATGTTTATGAATAATCCATTCAAAAGATATGCAGACAAACTCTGTATGTCCCAGGATCACAAATTGATTTTCTATCACTCAGGTGATTAGAAATTCTAGGTAATTCTCAAATCACCTCATTCTGAATTCATCCATCAGATTCATGACACCAAACTGCTTGCCTGCTAATCTCACACATACTGTACTTCTATTCTTTGTATACTGATGTGGAACCTTTGTAAAAGAGCCATTGGCTCAAAGGTATTTATCAGAAATTCTAATAAATAAATAAATAAAACACCCATGCTACACAGTATAGAAGGACTCTCACAAGAAAAAAAGTTTACTGTTTATAATATGCATGATATTGCTAGATTGTTTGGTGAAACTTGTAATAAAATGAATGAATTAATTGCAGTAAATAATAAAGAACTTAGGGAGCAACACATAAGCAGGGAGATAGTATGTTCAGCCTATGGTAATTTTACACTCAACACTATCACTAATCTCTTCCTGGATCTGGAATAAGAGCAGATCCCAGATTTGATCCAAGATAAGTGTATGGCTAAATGGTATTGTCCCACTGCAATTTCCTTTCCTATATGGTGAAGTGTATGGATAAGACTGTATCCTTTTCCCTGGCTACTGCATGAAATTTGGGTTACATTACACCACACTCAATTCAAGGACATTGCTACACAGCCAATCATTGTAGCATTAAGGACACTATGTATGTCACACTTACAGTATTTCTTCCAGTCTTTGACAAAAATTCTTCAGTCTTTGACAAGCTTGCTATTATTTACTTGGTGAGCCATCTTGAGGGCAGCATCTACAGAGAACAGATTAATCTATCTCCTTTACTGGTGTTTCATCCTTGCATTGACTCCTGGATTGTTTCACATACAGACTGTTGTGCTACAAAGCGATATCATTCTGTAGGCAGATTTCTTTGACATAACTCTTCCAGTTTGTGGTTAGTCCTCTGATACAATGGACTGGTCATTACAGTTTAATGATGACCTAAATGAACTTTTTTCAGCTTTTACAATACCTTTTATGTACAGTATCAGGACTGACCCTCTTCGAGTCAAGCGCAACCTAGCTTCGACTCCTCCAGCACAGCTTCCAGAAATGCATCTCAAGATGACATCCACACCAGCAGCGTAACAAATACTTCCATCACCTGCCCTGTCCAGCTCACAAAGTGGCGCCTTCCTCAGATTCGTGTGACCTACACCTCTGATGGGGTTCCATGTCATAACGGTGATCACCATTACAGTGACTGTACATTGCTGAAAAGCAAAATGGTGATGTAAAGTAGTGGGCTACGCCACATCCAGCAACTTAAAATACATTTATGTTGGGGCTGTGCCCCCACACACCACTCTCCATTTAGATTTTTTTTTTTATTTTATTCTCTTGGTAACCAGATAAAGCCCACTAGGCTCAAGTGCCTGTTTTCAGGGGTGACCTGGGAGAATTGGGGTGGTTAAGTGACTTGCTCAGTGCCACACAGTATGCAAGTGGAGGTTGTGTGACTCAAACACAGATCAACTGGATGTACCAAGCTCATTCACAGCTCATTATTCTAATCACTAGGCTATACTGCCAGCCTGCTCCAGGGGGTGCATGTCAGGGAGGGGGAGACAGTCCCCTGAAAAAACAGAAATTATGGCCACTGAATAAAATATGTTCCTGGTCCCCAGCCTTGAACCCAGTGCCTGTTCCAGCTAAGCTAGCCACTCTCACCACCACACCACAAGGCTAGTTTGGTGGCAGCAGACCACACTACCCCACACAAATACTGTTCCCTATCTCTCCCCTTACAGGTCACCAATGTAACCCTTCCTCACTCATCTCTACCCTCACTGTCCCATTCTGTTGCTACCCTTACAGGATAGCCTATATGCACAGCACTGCAAATGAGTCACTCATTTGAAAGTCACTCATTTGCAGTCACTGTTATCACTAGATACACCCTGATGGACAATACTGTGTTGTGATCAATCTTTCCCTATATAAATTTAACTTGTGACATATCTTTTCCAAACTTCTGCTTTGTGCCCAAGGAACGCTCTATTATGGGCCATACAGTCATCATCCCAGTTCACACCCCGGGACATGATTATATCGATAGTGACCCTGACTATCTGTATGCTCCAGCCCAGTATTTTCCAGTGTTTAATGTGCATATTGATCCACTTACTCTGAATCTCAAGTCTCTACTAGAGAGAAAGGATACACATTTAGTTCACATAATTAACAATGTCACCAAGGCAGGGAACTCATTAAATACTCTATTTCATGATGACCTCAGCACTGCATTATCCATCACATGGTTGGAGCTTATATTCAAAGGTTTTGTTGTAATTCAAGTGTTTCTCATTATTTTTCTTATTATTATCCTGCTCTGTTTATGTAAAACTCTAACACAACATAGAAATCAATTAAGGTTTCTCTATGAATCTCATTCAGTAACACAATGACCTACCTACCCACCTAGTTAGTGTTGCTTTTGTATCCAGGCAACAAGGAGGAATATGTTGGACCAGCCTGCCCTTCCACCCCATATGATGATCATCACTGTTATCATAACAGACAAGGGATAATACTATAATACTGTATACTAATGGTATTACTAATGCACTGACAGATTTTGTTATGTTAAGACCCATTCAGGAATCTACTGTTTAGCCAAACATCTAATGTATTAGACAGATATATATATATATATATATATATATATATATATATATATATATATATATATATATATATATATATCTATATATATCTATATATCTATCTATATATATATATATATATATATATATATATATATATATATATATATATATATCTTTTAGGTCTCTAATGACATCTACTGACAATTGCAATATTAGCAGCCTAACATGACATAATTATATAGTAATATAATATATTCTGTGTTCTGCAGTGCCACCTATGTTCTGAAGTCAGCATCTTTATTTAGCTAGCAGATTATAAGTCTATTGTTCTAATAAGTAATTAGTCAGCACATTGCTGAAGATGCTACAAAAAGTATCATCCTGGGTGCTAGACATCCATGTATTGTCCAATGGAACACCGAGTACAGAAACACACTGATATCTATAGGCTCATTACCCTGGTAATGGGATGTTCTTACCTGCAGTATTTTTATTTTGTTTTTGTTGACCAGGTAAGTGCACTAGACAAATCCTGCCTATTTTCAGGCATGGCCCAGCGGAGGGGGATACAGATGAATGCCAACTGACCTTGAACCAGATTAAGCTGTTGGTGGTATATTTGGTGAATGAGGGAAATTTAACCAGGACACCGGGGAAATTCCCCTACTCTGAGCTGCTGTTTCAGTGGCCAGAGGGGGAGTATGGGCGTTGTGGTGTGGCGACTGAGTGCAACATGGCTCAGTCAGAGCACGTCGAGAGAGAGAGAGCGCTGGTAAGCACAGAGTTGGCTGAGAAAGAACGGGCTGTTTGGACGAAGCAGAGTGCTTCTGAGAGGCCTATTTCATTTACAAAAATGGAAGAGACGGAGAATTGTATGGAGGAGCGGGGTTCCTTTAAGGCTGAAAGAGCGGAGGACCCGTCATTGTTGGATGCCTTTTCGGAGTGTTCTGTGCCTTTAAAACCAGCAGAGGAAGCCGGCAACACGGAAATGAGATCAGGGGAGAATGGTGGCGTGGTGCCTACACTAGCAGTCTTGGCGAAAAGAATTCGTATCCAGGAAGAAATCAAATGGAATAAGGAGGTCGGAGGAATGAGACGAGACTCAGAGGAGAAAACTGGGAACACAGCTGGAAGAACTGATCTGGAGGCAGGAGCGAGAGGTAATGGATTCGAGTCAAAACCCTCGCGGCCTGTAAGTACTACGAACCTTAATAAAAACTTCACTACTTTTCAGATATCAAAGGATGCAGGATTTGTATTTAATCCTAGGGTGGTGACTGCTTCAAAACATGATACTGTGACTTTTCAAACTAAACATGGACAACAAGAAGGTGTGACTGATTTTTTTTTCTCTTCTGAAAGTACAGACTTAAAAGTATCTCAAAAGAAGGACTTTAGTGTTAAAATAAAAGGAGCTGCTGGTAGTCTGGGGGTTGTGGGGGAACATGATAGCTCCTGGTCACCCCAAACTGCGTTATTAGCTGCTGGCTGGAGGCAGCAGGATCAGGGGTATGGACTCCAGATTCCTCATGGGATACTGCTTGGGGATTACAGTCTGCTTCACCAGAATGGAAACCAGGGGTAGGGAAGGGGAGCGGGGTTGCTACCTCTGATGCTGTTAATTTTCAGGAAAGTGGCAAGGAAGAGCTGTGTTCTGTAATGGGGAAAGAGAATAATAATGTACCACTAGGTAGGGAAGAGGGTGAGCATAGGAACAACTTTGAACAAGTGGAAATTAGTGGGGAAAAGCCAGGAAAACCACTTTTATCCAATTTATTTTCACAGTGTAAAAGGGAAGCAGCACCTAGGAGGAATGCGGTGAGGATTCGTTATAGAGGTGGTTTAAAGGACTAGACCAAACAGATATTATGTTGGTAAAACATTAATTAAAGAGTCTTTGAAGTTTTCTTCTAGGGATGTTTTTGCATTTATCAACATTTCAGGGAGGATAATTTGATATTAGTTTTCGTTCACCTGCTTTGCTTGACCTTTTCTGGGAAAGGTATAACCAGGTGAAGTTTTCCCCTTTATGGACTCCCTTTTTCGTGATTCCTTTGTCTAAGCCCCTGATTAAATTTGTAACAGTGATGTTCAGGAATGAGGGTGTTCAGGTGGAGGATATTAAATTTTGGTTGGCACAGAAATGTGAAATTTTAAGTGAACCTGAACCCATTTTAGATTCAGAATTATTTTGGACAGGGGGATGGAAATTTAAGGTGAAACTTAAGCAAACAGCAACAGGGGTGGAACATATTCCCAATTCATTTATGTTAGGTAGAGACAGGGGGGTCTGCTTTTATAGCGGGCAGCCCAGGGCCTGCTATAAATGTGGTTCGAAATCTCATTTATCTAATGTTTGTGACCAACCAAAATGCAATAACTGTGGTGAAGTGGGGCATATGACTTTATTTTGTACAAATACTTTAAAATGCGATTTGTGTGAAGAGAAGAATCATGCTTTTAGAGACTGTCCATGGGCGGCCCAGAATAAACTAGGTTGTGGAGTGTCAGACCTTTGATCCAACAAGCACAAGAGGCTGGAGTGTCTCAACAGGAGGTAGCAATTAAGGTGGAAGAGGTGTTAACTCATCAGAATAGGGTACTCAGAAAGAGAAAGTTCAGACAGGAAAAAAAGGTTCAGGAGAAGGAAGTTGAGAAGGAGGGCTGAAGCTTTTCAGCCGGTTTGCTATTCGGATGATTTAGAGGAGAAGAGGGAATGGGTCAGGTAGCTTAAACCCCCATTAGGCCCTCCATTATTACGTGAGGTCTAGTAGGACATTGAAGAATATGGTACCGTGGAGGTAGAAGGCATTGAACGAAAAAATCCATTTGAGGAACTGTCCTGGGATTCAGAGATGGATATGGGGATACTGATTCCAAATATCCATTCAAGAGGGAGAGAGTGCAAAAGATGATTATAAGAAAAAAAAAGAAAAGAGGAAGAAATGAGAATAACATTGGTAGGTCTGACTGTCTTGGTAACCTTAAATGGATTTTACATGGGCTTCCTTTAATACCATAGTCTGTTAAACAATCTGAAAAGATGTGCAGTATTCCAAATAATAGCTGATTTACATATATCTATTTGTTTTTCACAGGAGACATGGATGTTCTCTAGTTATCAAATGAATGCTTTTACTAAGGATTGGCCGTGGGGAACCTCATTTTGGTCTTTTGGTGAAGAAAGGGTGGATGGGATAGGAATTCTTTTCAACTCCTTTAATTTTAGGTTACTTAAGTTAATTGAAGTCTGTCCTGGGAGAATATTAATTCTAGATGGTTTGTGGTTTGAAAAAAAGATCAGGTTAATTAATATTTATGGCCCCCAATCAAAAGCTGGAAGGGTAGCATGTTTTTCAACATACGACCTTTCTTAATAACAACTATTCCAATCCTTTGGGGAGGGGATTTTAATTGTAATATACAAGGGATCAGAGGTAAAGGTAGTTTGGAGAAAGGGAAGAAAATCTATTGTGATTCGGTATGTCTTCAGAATATTGTGAAAATAGCAGACCTGGTTAATTGTATGGATAGTAAGGAGGGGGGCGGGTTAGGCACTTTCTTTACAAAAGGGAAGAGTTTTATGATCGATTATTTGTTTATATCTAAGAGAATCCAGTTCCATAGTCCACAGGTTATTCCCATGGAATTCTCTGACCATGCTTTGCTACTGATAAAGGTGGGGACAAGGCAAGGGTTTCTTAGGCATAAAACTATATGGAAATTGAATATGTCAATACTTCAAGAGAAGGTAGTTCTAGATTCCATCCATGGTATTTTGAAAGCCTAGGTATCTGTGGCCTTTTGTATCAGGATCTTGGGGTTTGTGGCACTGAAACTAAAGATGATTGTATTGGATGGTTCAAATATTATGGGATTAGGAAAGGAATGATAATTTTCGATTATCTTAAACTCGGGAGACAGCTTCATTATATTCTAACATGTTGAATTCTTCTAGAGATGATTTTTCAGAGCAGATAGCTGAAATTAAAGGTTTGATGAGGATTAGACAATATGATAGAGCAAAATCATTGCAAGCATTAATTCAGAATCATTTAAAAAATCTGTTTTGGAGATCCTTTTGAGCTGTGTAAAGTAGTTAGGAGAGGGAGACATTAGACTTTTAGTCCAAGGAAATACAAAGGTTTCTCTATTATTGCACTGGGAACTCTTATTAAAGATCATTTTAGGGACTGGAACCACAGGTTGCACCATCGCTCTCCTGATTAATCAGTTTTTAGGACCTAGTTTAAGAGGAAATCGAGATACTGATGGTCTGAAGGAATTAGGGTGCCTATTTCAAAATCTGAAATTCTGGGAGTTATTAAACCCTAAAGCAGAATGTGTCCCTGGTATAGATGGGTTATCCAATGAATTTTATAAAGTGTTTTCATCTGAGTTAGTAGAAAGCCTCTGGTTAGTATTTAATTTTTTTCTCACATCTGGGGTGAGTTCAAATGCTTTTATAGAAGGGCATCAGATATATATCTTTAAATCTGGAGATGGGGAGACTTTCGGAATTGGAGGCCTCTAACTCTTTTAAATTCAGATTATAAGATTTTGACTACTTTGATTAACAATCGTCTGAAAGGGGTGGTCGAGAGGTTATTTTTACCTGTACAACATAGTGGGATTCCAAATAGAAGAATCCATTCTATATTAGGACTAATTAGAGATATAATTGAGCAAGTTGGGGATGGTAACCATTCAGGGGTAATTGTATCAGTGGATCTTGAGAAAGCATTTGACAGGGTCAATCATGAGTTTTTATTTTTATCTCTCCAGTGGCTTGGGATTCCACAAAGTATTATACAGCTCATAAGGGGGTTATACAATAATGCAATAGTTTTTCCAGTTTTGAAAGGTACTTTGGGAGAAGGCTTTATCATGAAATGTGGAGTGAGGCAGGGATGCCCATTAAGTCCACTTCTGTACAACTTTTCTTTGAACCTTTAATAAGAGCAATATGCCTCCTCCTTATGGTTAGGAATAAATGTACCAGGATTTAACTCTAGTCTGATACAGTCTTCGCTGATATTTGTCTGTTTTTCTAACCATATGGAATTTTCGAAATTCCTTAAAGTGTTTAAATCTTATGCGAAGTATCTAATGCCAGGCTAAACACGCATAAATCAAAAGGGCTGTTATTGGGTAATTATCATAGGGAATTATTTTTTAATTTGTTGAATTTTCTCAAAACCTTTGAATATATTAGGGTAAAATTTAAGAATCAAAACAGCCCAATGGAGGTTTGTCAGGGTACTAGATGGAATTCTACGGAAAGTTTTGATCTGGAAAAGGTTTAAATTTTCCAAAATAAAGAGAATTCAGATAATAAAGCAATTTATTTTGCCTTGGCTGCAGTATATTGCAGTTATTTTTCCTTTACCGGTACAGCTGGAAACAAAATTATATAGTATATGCTTCCAGATGTTATGGGGAAGCAGGTTAAATCCAATCAAGAGAGGTTGTACATACTTGAATAGAAAACAAGGGGGATTAGGGATGGTTGACCCGGTAGTATTTTGTTTTTCACTTTTTTGTGCCTTTTCTTTAAAAAAATGTTTAGGGTTCTTCAGAATTGACAGTATAGTATTCGGAATAGGTTCCAAGCATACCTGAGTATGTGGAAACCTTTAGTCTTAAATGGTCTGCAAGATTTAGGACTCGGATTATTTTAAGCCAGTGGCACAGAAACTGTTCAGATGGAAAATCTCAAAGGATATGATTTTAAGATATACAGCAAAGGGTTTGTATAAGGTAATTATGGTGCAATATGTTCAGATAGAGCCTAACTTAAAAATTGTCCAAGTGAGAACATAAACAATGTATTGGCAAACTAAATAACAGTAGGCTACCTCCTTATAAGTGGGAAAATTTATGGTTAACTATGTATGGGAGACTAAATGTAAGGCTACACAACACAAGGCAATCAAGAAATAATTTGTCCTTATCCTGACTGTGTTAATGTGGAGAGACGATGGAGCATTTTTTCACATTGCTCTTTTTCCTCTAAATTATGGGGCTTCCTAGCTCAGGTTTGGAATCTCCGTGGTTAGTAAAAATAGATTATGATCTCCTAGTAATTGGTATTTTCTTCTTTTTGAGTGGTTTTGAGGAAAACACACTAAGAATCTTCTTTGTATTGCGGTTTTGTCATGGCAAACTAGGGTTAAATGGATGTTATACCAAAAAGACCTTCTTTTGAAGGTTTTAGAATTTATGTAACCAATGTTTTGAATAAGGTTTATATGGCAGAATGTCAAATATATGATGTTGGGAAGGTCAAAAGGTGGTGGAAGGGATTTCTTCACTTTGTTAAATATAAGTAATAAAATTACTAAATAGGAAAGGGTGGGACAAACAAAGACAATATGTGTAAAACAAAATTAGTATGAATATGGAAAAATTTGTTTCTTGTTAACGGTGAGGTATTGGTTTGTAAGGGTTTAAATTTTAGTTTTATGTTATGCTTTCTTGGTTTTTCTTATAGAATTTTCAGAAATGTATTAATGGGATGTTATGTTTTCTTGAGTTGGATGTATATGTGAATATTTAATCAAAGTTACCCCTACTGTTTGTCAGTAGGGGGAGCTGCTGGCTGTCGTTATGGCCACTTTGCAAAAGTCGTGGATGGTATGGATGTGTGTGAGCCAGGGGAGTGAGCCTCCTCCCCTGGGCTTGAAAACTTAGAGGCTCCCTTTACTTTGTGAGATGGATATCTGGTTACTACTGAGGAGATAACTACTTTTCACGCTGCTATGTTTTCGTCTGAAGGTATTTCTCAAGTTGCTACTCCCGAACTTCAGATAAGTACTACTAATTTGCAAGTTGGAAATTCTAAAACCTTGTTCCCTCCTGCTGTTCTTCAAAATGACACTGGCAATATTACTCCTTTTTCTGATAAACACGATGCACTTGCATCGGGCCCGGCTGACAGTTCTGTCAAACCTGATGACGTAGTTGCATCAAACGGTGGTGCCGCCCTTGTCTTTAGATCTCTCTCCTGTCAGAATTCCTCTCAGAGCACGCTTGACAGTGGGGAACATTTGGCTGGCAGTGGAGTCACTATAAGCAGCGAGTGCCAAAAGCCGATCCCCTGTCAGAAAATTGTCTCTGTTGAAACTATTTCTGAAGTTACACAAGGTCAGTCTTTTCGGTCAGATTTCTTTTCTCCAAAGTCAATACCTATTGTCAGTAGGCTGCCTGACAACAAGCAAACAAAGCTCTTTACAATTGGTTTGAGCTGTACTGTGGTTGAGGGAACAAGGGCGCAAGGTGCAGTTTGCAGTATCTTGCAGGAGGAGCTGGTTTATCAGATTGACGCTTCTAGTCAAGCTCACACTACTACTTTTTCGTTTACAACAAAAACTAAGCTCTCCCCGGATACTATCAAAAATTAAAGAGCTGCGTTAACAGCAGCAAATCATAACTTGTTTGTCAAAACCCAGGCACAGCATCCCGATGACAAATGTAAGTCTGCTCAGAATTCATCTACTTCAGAACTTATTCAGCAAGCCTTTTCTCTCCCCTCTAAAGTTACAGATAAAGCTAATGATTGGGCCCCAGAGAAATCCTTACTGGAGTCCGGTTGGAAATTGGACCCCACAGGAATATGGATCCCAGATCCAGACTGGTCTTCGGTTTCTCCTCTCTCATCAAACCCCTCAGAATGGTCTCCTGCTCTTAAGGATATGCCCATCTCCTAGTCTTCAGGAACTAAAACTGACCTTATGATACAATCATCCCTCTCCAAGCCAGAATTAGTGACAGATAATCTGGCTGGGGAGAAGGTCTTAAAGGACACTTCTGAGGCTCCCCCACACCCTAGGCCTCTTCTGTCTGACCTTTTTTCACAAAATCGTAAAGAAACAGCCCCCCGAAGGAATGCTGTGCGGATACGATATAAAGGGGGACGGGCCGAACGGCCTGACCAGGTGTATGTGGGGAAACTTCTATTAAAAGAATCCTTACAGTTTTTCCTTAAAGATGTCTTTGGTTTTTATTAACATTTCAGGGGAAGACAATTATGATGTTAGTTTTAGAACTGCATTTTGTTAGACTTATTTTGGCAAAGATATAATCACTTGAAATTTTCCCATTGTGGTCTCCTTTCTTGTCACCCTCTAACTCCATCGTTGACTAAATATGTAACGGTGATGTTTAGAAATGAAGGGGTTCACGTTGAAGACATCACTTATTGGCTTTCCTAGAAGTGTGATGTCTTGAGTGCTCCTGAGGCTGTGTTAGATACTGAATTATTTTGGAATGGTAGCTGGAAGTACAAGGTGAAACTGCGGCAGATTAATAATGAGGTTAATCATATTCCTAACTCTTTCACATTGGGAAGAGACAGGGGGGTGTGTGTTTTTACGCAGAGTAGCCCCATGCCTGCTATAAGTGTGGGGTTAGGACACATCTCTCCAGTTCTTGTGACTCCATTATGTGAAATTTGTGGGAGCTTGGCATGGTAGCTTGGTGCTCTAATTTAGTTAAATGTGATTTATGTAAAGAATCAGGGCATGGGTACAGGGATTGCCCCTGGGCTGCTTCTAATAAAGCCTCTGTGATTAGTCCTGAGTTATTAATAGAAAAAGTGCAGGATGAAGCTCTTTCCAAAACCCAGAAGCAAAGGCCTTACTCCACTCCCTCAGGGAAGGCGGCAGCTGCTGGGGACAAAGATGTTCCAGGTCCTGACCCTCCCCTTAGGTCTGAAGCGGGAGTAGTCCCCCCTGACCCCTTTAATATTAATGATTTTCATCCCATTTGTTATCAGGAACCTGTACAAATAAAACCTCTCAGTTCTGGCTCCACTGAGAAAAGGGTTACCAGAAGATCTAAGCCCCCCCCCTTGTACCCCTCAATCTCTCTGGAACTTACTACTTTTGAAATGGAAAATTCATATGCCATTCTTGACACTGTAGAAGGTGACTCTGACATGGATACTGGTACCCCAGTTCTTTCCCAATCTTCAGAGAGTAAACCCTTTCCAACTGACTATATAGAGAAAAAAAAGAAAAAAAGGAAAAAAACCTAAATGTTTAGGCCACTCTTTGTATTGGGTCCCTAAACTGTAGTAGTCTTTTGAATAATTTCAAAAGGACTGCTCTTTTTCATTTTCTTCACCAGCCTAGCCTTGATATTTGTTTTTTACAAGAAACATGGGTTTACACTTTGGATCAATGCCGTCTTTTAACCTCAGAGTGGATTGGGGACCATCTTATTGGTCTTTCAGCCTAGACAGAGCTGATGGTATTGGGATTCTTTTTGGCTCCTTTGATTTCACACTTAAGAAATTAATTGATCTTATACCTGGGAGGCTTCTTATAATTGATGGGCTTTGGAAACAAGCTGACTTTCGATTTATAGTAGCTTATGGACCTCAGACAAAAGCAGGAAGGGTTAACATGTGTAATACCCTTTTACCCTTCCTGGCCACCTCTTGTTATATTATCCTGGGAGGTGACTTTAACTGTGAGATTTCAGGTTTTAGTAGAGGTAAAGCAGGTAAGAAAAAATATTGTGATACGATAGCACTAGAGAGAGTCATTAATCTTGCAGGATTAAGAAATGGTAGGAGTTATCTGACTGAGGGGTTGGCTTATACCTTTGGAAGAGGGATTTTGACATCTACTATTGATTACATTTTTTTCTCAAAAAATCTTTCCCCTCCTGTGCATAAAACTCTTATTACTGAATTTTCCGATCACTTGCTTATCACCGTTTCCTTTGGTATTTTCCCCCATAAAACTATGAATAAACCTAGATGAAAACTTAATACTTCAGTCTTACAGGACCCCTGGGTTGTGAAAGGTATATCCTCTTTACTGTATGCCCAAACATCTGTTCTAGATTTATATGATGACTTATGGGAGTGGTGGGAGGATACTAAAAAAGATGTCAGAAATTTTTTAAAATCTATGGAAACAAAGGGTTATTAAGCTAAATTTTTTGGCGAGATATTTAACCTTACTGAAAAAACTTCAGGGGTTGTTTTCAATCACCAACACTTTGTAGTGATTTTTCTCGTACAACAATCATATTAAGTCAGCCATGAGAGACTGCCATCATGATAGAGCACAGACATTGCGCCAGAACTTTCCTTTGGAACCCAAAAGCCCAATAGGTGATCCCTTTGAGGCCTTTAAAGAAAAGATCAGCCCTCAGGTTTGGAGGTTCTACAAAATGGGGCAGGGAAAATTAAAACCTCCCAGGGAGACTTATTCACTATTATCCAGAATCATATAAGGGAACAGGAGGGTTTGGATGTTCCACAAGGAGTTATTCAAAGATTTTTTTAAGATTTTAACATTCCCTCCCCCCCTCTGGCTGGGATCTATATAACTTAGCTGATCCTATATCAGGACATGAGATTCTTAACGTTCTATCTTCCTTAAAGTTAGGGGTTTCTCCAGGTTTGGATTGTCTGTCTTATGAATTTTACAAATATTTCAGTGACATCTTGGCTCCTTGTCTCGAAAAAGTCTTTTTTTTTCTCTCCACAATGTCCTCTGCTTACCTTTACAGTTTACGCCTGGATTATTGGTGTATATTTTAAGGGAGGGACAGAAACATCATAACTGGAGACCTATCTATTTTAAATTCTGATTTCAAGATATTATCTCAAATATTAAATAATAGACTGAGATCTGTCTCTAGTGATTTATTATATCCTCTCCAGTTTTGTGGCATTCCAAACAGGAGAATTTTGTCTGCCCTAGTTATTATTAGGGAAATAATTGAATTTTCAAATAGGTCTCCAGACTGGCATTGCATTCAGTCTTTAGATCAAAATAAGGTCTTTGATAGGGTGTCTCGACCATATCTATTTGCTGTATTATAAAAATATGGTGTCCATAGAAACATAGAAACATAGAATTTGATGGCAGATAAGGACCGCTTGGCCCACCCAGTCTGCCCATTTCCCTACCTACTGGATAAGCTGCAGATCCTAGTTAACCAGCAGCCTACTTCTTCCTACCCCCAACCCCCAGAATTGCCTTTTGACTATCCCATGCATGCTTGAATTCCACCACTGATTTTGACTCCACAACCTCCTCCGGAAGGCCATTCCATGCATCCACAACCTCTCTGTGAAAAATGCTTCCTTAAATTACCTCTGAGCCGCCGCCTCTCTATCTTCAAATTCAGTGCCTCTTGTTCTGCACACCTCTTTTTTTAAAGATGCTACCCTCTGGACTTTGTTGATTCCCTTGAGGTACTTCAAAGTTTCTATCATGTCCCCCCTTCCTCGAGGCTATACATATTAAGCTCCTTAAGCCTCCTTCATATGTCCTCCGTGCAGACCCTGCACCATTTTAGTTGCCCTCCTCTGACAGCTTCCATCCTGTCTATGTCTTTGTGGAGATTGGGTCTCCAGAACTGCACACAGTACTCAGATGGGGTCTCACCAGCTGTCTGTACAGAGGGATAATAACTTCCTGTTTTCACTTGTGATGCCTCCCTATGCATCCCAGTATCCCCCAGCCCTCCTTGCTGCCTTCTCACATTGCTTGTCCACCTTTAGGTCATCTGATATGACTACCCCCAGGTCCCTTTCCATTTTTGTTGTTGTTAGTATCTCACCCCATTGTGTACTCTTCCCTGTTTTTGTTTCCAGGTGTATTACCTTGCACTTCTTAGCATTGAATCTAAGCTGCCATACATTTGACCATTCCTCTAACTCTGCCAAGTCCCTTCTCATCCTTTCCACCCCACCCTGTGCATCAACTCTGTTGCAGATCTAGTGTCATCTGCAAAGAGACATATTTTTCCTTCCAGTCCTTCTGCAATGTCGCTTATAAAGACATTGAAGAGGACTGGTCCTAATATTGAACCTCTACTGTACCCGCTAGTAACCCTCCTTTCTTCTGAGTGGACTCATTTACTATTACCTCTGTGTCCTATTCTCCAGTCATTCCTTTACCCAGGCTGTCATCTTGGGACCCACCCAGGCTGGCTAACTATATTAATCTTTGTGTGGGACTGTGTCAAATGCTCTGTAAAAGTCTAGGTAGGCCATGTCCACAGCCCTCCCTGATCTACTACTTGTGTCACCCAGTCAAAGAAATCTATCATATCTGCTTGGCATGACCTTCCTGCTATGAATCCATGCTGCCTAGGGTCCTGTGCCTCTGGCCTCTAGATACTTGACAATTCTTTCCTTTAGAAGTGATTCCATCATTTTCCTATCACTGAGGTTAAACTAACAGGTCTATAGTTTCCTGCTTCCTTTGCTCCCACTTTTGTGAAGGGAATCACATCTCCCTCCTCCAGTCCTCGGGTACCACCCCATCCTCCCATGATTTGTTAAAGAGGGTAGTCAGTGGTGTCACTAGTTCTACCCTTAGTTCTTTAGAATTCTGGGATGAATCCCATCAGGCCCCATTGCTTTGTCCACCTTCAGTTTTAAGAGTTCTTTCAGAACCCTTTCTTCTGTAAATGGGCTGGTATCAACTTCTGTATCCAGAGTGTTACTACTGTTTGTTTTATGTACCTCCCCTCTTCCTTTGTAAATGCTGAGCAAAATATTTGTTTAGTATCTCTGCCTTTTCACATTCTCCCTCTGCCCACCCTCCTCCCTTTATTAGCCTCACTATCCCTCCCTTGGTCTTCCTTTGCTCCCTGATGTACCTATAAAAGGTTTTATCCTCTTTAACTGAGTTGACTATCTTTTCCTCAGTTTGGGCCTTTGCTGTTCTGACTGCCTTCCCAGCCCTTTTGCTTTAACTGATACAGTTCTCTGTCCTGCTCCTGCTGCGATTCCTTGTACTTCCTGAATGCTTTCTTTTCTCTTGAACCTTCACTGCCACTTTTGAGAACCATAGTGGTTTCTTACATCGTCTTGTTTTGTTTATTTGTTTCACACAAAGGCTCGTTACCTCTGTGATGACAGTTTTTATTATTCCCATTGTTCTTTCACCTTCCCGCCCATTTGCTAGTGCATTCCTTAGTCATCACCCATTTTGGCAAAGTCAGCCCTCCCAAAGTCCACTACTTTTTGTCTTTGTATGGCTTGACTCTATTGCTGTGTTTATTGTGAACCATACTGTTCGATGGTCGCTAGTTCCCAGATGGCTACCCACTTCTACATCTGTGATCCTCTCTCCATCTCCATTTGAGAGTATCAAGTCTAATATTGCCCCCTCTCGAGTGGGCTCCAGTACTAGTTGTCTAAGGCATGCCCCCTGTAGGGCATCTAGAATAACTGCACTCTTCGAAGTGGCAGCTGCAACTGCACTCCAGTTAACATCTGGCATATTCAGATCACCCATCAGCAATATCTCCCCTTTTTCTGCCATTCTAAGTATACTTTCTATCATTTCCTTGTCCATTTCCTCCCCCTGAGAAGGGGGTCTGTATACAACCCCTGTGCGGATTGTGGTGCCATTGCCTGTCTCCAAATTTACCCACAGTGCTTCTTCTCCTCCCTGTTTACCCTTTTGTTCTGTTGCTTTTATTCCTTCCCTTATGTAAAGAACCTCCTCCCTCTTTACCCTCCCTGTCCCTCCTGTAGATAGTGTATCCTGGTATGTTTACGTCCCCAGTCATGGTTTTGTGTGTACCATGTTTCTGTGACTGCCACGATATCCAGATGTTCCTCCTTCATCAAGGCCACTAATTCAGGAAGCTTGTTACCTAGACTACGGACATTGGTACTCATTGCTCTCCATTTTTGATGGCCTTACCTTCGTTGTAGCATCCCCACTGACCGTTCTACCTTGGTCTTTTTCTCATTTAGTACCCTGTTTTGTAGGAGAGGCTGGGATTTTCTGCTGCTTGTCAGTGCTCTCCCCATTGACTAGTTTAAAAGCTTGCCAATGAAGCATTTAAACTGATTGCTCAAAAACTTGTTCCTTCCTGGACAGATGCAGACCATCCTGCCAGTATAGGCTGGTGTCCTCCAGGTGGAATCCCAGTCCCCAATGAAGCCAAACCCCTGTGCTCCACACCATTTTTTCAACCATTCATTAAACTGCATGGCGCCAATTACCCTCGCCTCCCCATGCCTTTGACAGGCAGCACCTCTGAGAAGGATACTGTGTGTGCTACTTGTCTTAGGCCCCTCCCCAACTCTGCAATGTCCTCCTGCACTGCTCTAACCTCATGATGAGCCAAGGTGGACAATTACGTCCAGCTCAGAATCCCTTGCAGCTGTTGTTGTTATCCTGAGGATGCGCTTCCTGTCCCTCCAAGCCATGGCACCAGGCAGGCACCTTACTTCAGATTTCCCAGCTCCTCCCAGTTCTATCCCCCTAATAATTGAGTCCCCACCAGGACTGCTTCCTTTCCTTGTGGTGTCCTCTGCCTCCTTCCTGTGGGCCTCCTTGTGACAGTTGTCCTCAGCCTCCTTAGTCTCCTCTGCGGGTGTATCTATGGGGAGCTATGCTCCCCAGAATGACGTATGGATTGTGGTGTGTAACATCTGACTGGTGTGCCTCTGTTTCACCATCCTCATCCTCCCTGAGCCCACTGTGGTCCAACTGCTGTGCTTTCTTTGCAACCTCTGAGGTAGTGGTGGTGGTTCTGGTGCTCCCTGGATGGGGAGGTTCCTTCCTACTGTCCATTGTGGCCTGGGAAGGTCCCGTACTACTGTCCAGTGTGGCCTGAAGACAGGCAACTTCCTCCTCAGGGCAGACAGTTGTCTGCAAATAGAAGCATCTCAGCCTCCAGAAAGACTCCTGGAAGACTGCTGCCCACAGCCATTACATTGCACTACTCCCACATTTTTTTTTGTGTGTGATTGGTTTGTAATGTAGAAATATATATTTATATTATACAATGTTTATGGTTATATTGTCAGTGCAGTGTGCTAGAGAGGATATGACAGTGACATGACCTTGCACTCTTGAGAAATGATGTCAGAACCCCAGGTATAAAGGAAACTATTTCAGGGGTGGGTGGGGTGGTGGGAAGAGGTTGGGCCTAAACTGTGCCCTCAAAAACAATCGCTAGAAGCTCTGACCCACTGCTGCAATGAGTGCCTTCCTGTCAGGCAGATGCCCTACACAACAATTTGATAGAGAAATACCCTGCTAATCAATCAGAGAAAAATCCACACATCCAAGTCAGACACAGGTAAACCTTCCCAGCCCCAAAACAGGCCTGGTGGTTTGTGCTCTGAGAGCTGTCCGTCCCAAAATAAGTCAGCTGTGCTTTAAACTCTTCCTGCACTGAAAATCTTAAGAATTGTAACAAACAAATGTAAACCTTAATCCACCACTCTCTGTTGCTTGAAAGACCATCTTTTCCTGTTTCACACTGCAGGTTTTTCTGTGACCACTCCTTAACACCAGTAACTCTGTTTAAAAGAGTTTAACTATCACAAACTCCTACGCACCAGTAAATTATTTAAAAATAGTTTCAGTCCCAAAAGCCTAGTAGTCAATCCAGCTACCCCAAGGACAACCAGAATGAAGTATTCAAACACTTATGAGGTTACTTCCAAGATAAGCAGAGTTTGCAAGTTTCTTTTCAACTCTCAGCCACCTGAAATTTAAAAATAGTTTAACTGTCAGCAAATCCTAGTAGACAATCTAGCTACCTCCAAGGACCTACCCAAATGCAGTATTTAAATCCTTCTGAAGTTACTAACAAGATAAACAGAGTTTACAAGCCCCTTCTTGGTTAAACCCTAAATAAATATGTGAATAAAAAGCAATTACCAAGGGTAGTTAGTTTCACCTCCCACAGAATTAAGCAAAAGTGCACGTTTGTTGCAGATATCAAGTGCAATATAGAATTTCTCACACAGCTCGCAGTTGAAGAAAGCAGTATCCTTCCAGCTCCAGCAAATGTGCTTTTCCCCCATGACTTTACTCACTGGATTAAGTTAATGTATGATAAGGTTATAGTTTATCCTGTTATTAAGAGGCAGTCTTCTTTCCCAATTTCAGTGAATTTTGGGGTGCGGCAGGGCTGCCCCTTAAGCCCTTTATTGTATGTATTTTCTCTTGACCCTTTACTCTGGATTTTGGACCAAATGGATGACCTGCCAGGCATCTCTGGGAATTTGCATCTAGATACTGTGGTTGTTCAAGCCTATGCAGATGATATTTGTATTTTTTTGACCGATGTGGTCCAAATTCCTATTGTTTTAGATTGTATTAGTAGATATGAGATGGTTTCAAATTCTAAAATTAATATAGGGAAATCAAAAGGCCTACTTTTTGGGCCTGTAACCCAAGCTCAGTTTACGGTATCTGGTATTGTTATTTCCTCTACTCCATGTAAGATGTTAGGAATAATTTTTGGATCTCAGAATATCCCATTGGAAAACTGGGAATTTGCCTTGAAAAAAACAGAAACAAAGATTCAGAGGTGGAAGGGGTGAAGACTGTCAAAAAAGAAAAGGATTTTTGTTATTAAGAAATTCCTCATTTCTGGGTTGTTATATATTGCCATGTTATATCCCCCTCCATTAGCCTTAGAAACTTGTCTGTATGCTTGTTTCTTCTCCATGCTTTGGGATAGTAGGCTTAACCCTATTAAACGGTGTTATACCTATCTCCCTATTTCTCAGGGTGGGTTAGGTATGGTGGACCCTCTCATTTTTTTTATGCCCTCTTTCTTTCCCAGAATTTTAATTTTGACCCCCTCTACCCTATGATGATACAACAATTATGGGAATTTAATTTTTTCTTGAAGTATGGGTGTAACCCCTTCCCCCTGGGTTCCTAAGGGTATATATATCCCATTATTTTTTAAACCATGTGCCCAGAAGTTATTCAAGTGGTCTATTTCTTCCCAGTGTATCAACGATAATATAGGTGCTGGATTATATAATTTTATTCTTGGGAAAATTTATCCAAGTGAACCTGAGTTTGTTAATTGTCCCCCTCCTTGTAAAAGTTATGTCATTAAACAACTGAATTACCCTAGGATCCCTACCCAGATGTGGGAGGTGTTATGGCTTTCGGTTTATGGAAGATTAAATGTTAAAGGGAATGCAAAACATAAGATGATAAGTGAGAGATACTGTCCCTATTCCCAGTGTCAGGCTATGGAGGAAACCATGGATCATTTTCTTTTCCTATGTTCTTATGTTGCAGGGTTATGGCACTTTTTAAGTATCAAATTACAGTTTCAATGGCTGCAAAGGCTAGATTATCAGACTTTAATTTTAGGGTTTTTTCCCCACCTTCTTTCCTTCTTTGATTGGGGTAAGTTAGTTGTGTTTTTTTGTTGTTTAAAATACTGTTTATGGCAGGCCAGATGTCAGTGGGTGCTGCAGCAAAAATTTAAGTCATACGAGATGTTTTTTGTGCTCATAACGGAAGCTATGAAATCAGTTTCTATGAAAGATAAAGGTTTTGGTACTTCCGGGAAAGTATTTAAATGGTGGAGAGGGTTACAGGTTTTCATTAAATATAAATAAAGGGATTCTTGGGAGATAATTCATATTACAAAAATGATATAGATTGAATGTTTGATTTTGTATTATGTCTGCATAATTATATGCTGACCTTATGTTTCTTTGATGTATTTTCAATAAAAACTCCCCTGCTCTTTTCGATAAGTGCCATGGGATCTTTAACATCCACCTGAACTTCCACCAATCCAGACAGATGGGATCTCGGTTTAACGTCTCATCCAAAAGACGGCACCTTGGAAGTGCAGCACCCCTCTCATGCTGCACTACAGTGTCAGTACTGGGATATTAACCCAAGTGCCAGATGTGGGAACTGAACCCACAGCCCTCTGATCTATCGGCCTCAGAGGCGAGTGTGCTACCTACTGAGCCACTGACACTGTCAAATATAATGTATATAATGCTAGTACATGGCTAAACCCATTTGGGATCCCCAGAAACACCCAGCTTCCACACCTGGTGTATGACTGTCTTTGTGTTCCATTTGGTAAGCTTTACCTTATGCTTCCATCTTTGTACTATTACTGGGGAGAAATAGAACTGATTTTCTGCACATCTGTATTGGTGGTGTTTTACCATCAGGTCATTACTAGCAGAATCTTACACCAATCCATATGGGCTGTTGCATAAACTAAGTGACCTCGATTTAGACCAATGGGAGCTGCCCCAGAATTGTGGCTATATGAGGACTGTACTGGAGGCTTGCATATCTGCCAGAGGTTTCAGAATCTGCAGAACCTGCTCCTCAAGGAGAATGTGATGTGTATCATTTCTAGACTGAGCATCTGGAGATGGCCTGAGAGTTTGTTGCTTAATACTCTTGAAGAGTAAGAAAGGCAACTGCTTGCTAGCCAGCACAAGACAACTGTGAGAAAGTGCAGGACACAAAGGGAAAATCCAAAGCTGCTGTTCTAGGTTCTATAACAGGCATTCCAGCCAATGTAATTTGCTGCTGCCACTTTGAAGGTCTGGAAGCCAGGATGTGTGGGGGGGTCAACATGGGACCTAAACAACTGAAGGAGTGAAAAACAGTCACCTGAACCATCAGGAGGAATCTGGGTGCCAGCACACCAACCAGAGACAGGGAGAGAAAAAAGTACAAAGAGGGTGCTTTGAAGGGATGGAGACACCCTGAGAGACTATAAGTTCAGAGACCTGCTTTACCAGGAGAACCCAGTTAGTCAGGGGAACCATGAGTACACTATAAGGTGGCCCTGCTTCAGGAGAAAATCCTTTTTTGTGTTTGAGTGTTGTAAAAGTGGGCTATCAGATTGGGCTACAGATATCCTGCATTCAGCGGTCTGCCCCAAAGCATTTAGCAATTGCTTATCTGACAGGGGTTGTAGGTTTGAGCTTATTGTTCTACTGTTAAAGTGCCCCAACACCAGTCTACCTGCAACAACACACCAGGCCTGCAACATTCCAACACCTGGGTACCCACTAACTGTGTGTGTAGGGGAGCTCCCTAGGCTGATAAGTCCTAGTATGGGGCAGGAGAGGGTAGCAGCTTCCAGTATAAGATGACTGGAATTTCACCTGACTGTTCTTGTGGTGTGGGGGTTGGCTGAGTCAGCTGCACCTAGCTGGGCCAATGAGGTAACCAGTAATCGTTATGCAATTCATGCCTGCTGAGTCCTTAGCTAACTGTAGTCTAGAAGCAGGTAGCAGTGTGGTAGAAATAGCCCTGCCTTGGAGTTCACTTAAAGGGGATGCATTTCTGGGTGTCTGCAGTAACCATCTTCCATTGCAGGGCATGTCATGCATTATAATTGTGTTTTTCTTGTTTAAACTTGCTCTCATTATTGAATACCATACCACTGTGTATGCTATTTGAGGGGAACTATTATATTTGCTTGTGATCTCTGAGAGGTACGACCACACTGTGGAGCTAGGATTCTACAGCATCCCAGGGGAGTTGAGCCATTGCTTCATTAGATCATTATCTGTGTGGAGGCACCATGTATTTCTTTCCTTGTTTATAAGAGACCCCCTCATTATTGAGTGAGACAAGAAGCCAGGAGCCACTGAAAACATTTACGGCAGCAGGAAGTGGCACCTTGCTCCTGTAGCCAACTGGGGAGCAAGCTCGCTGTACATGAACATTGACTTTTTTTTTTTATTAATAACTCTTGAAAAATAACTGGGAGGTTTGGTCCAGTGTCACTTTAAATTTTTGGGCCTCAGTCCTTTTGGGTTTGAGACTACAGGTCAATCTATAGGACAAGGAGTAAGGTAGATGAAGGCCTAGGAGCAATCATGGTGCATTCAGAAGTGGTTGGTGCACTTTATAGCAATCCTTATATTCAAAAACAAAAAAATATACACAAAGAAATTACTCCATCAGAAATAAATATTTATCTGACTACAGATGTTGCGAATACATTTTATTGAGTGCATCATGGTGCAAACCTCAGTAACAGCAAAGCAGGTACACACAAGTCACAAACAATCCTCCTAACACAGATTTAGGTTGTTGCTATTGCGCTTAGTTCTTCTCTTAATTGGACCAGAGGGTTGGCTTGTGCTGAATGGCAGGGATTCAAATACGGTTAAAGTATGCTCCATAGAATGAAGCTGTCCCATCTGCACCAAGCTAATAAATGACAAAAGCCACTTTTTATTACTATTGCATTAACATTTTTTATTGTAAGAAGTGAATAACAAAAACATAAAGTGCATTCAGTGTAATACATACTCTGAGGGAGGGATCACATGACCTCGAAACATCAGAATTTCATCACCACATTAAGGTGGTTACCTGTGGCAAGGTAACACTAACCACAACTGGAGAGCTTCAGCTCAAAGAACCAGTATGGTCAATGATACAACAATACCATTATGCCTGGGAAAACCACACTCCTGAGGAGAAGATTGCTCCTACTTTTGTGCCAGGATTCCAGTAACAGAGTCCACGGAGAGCAACCAGCCATAACTAAAAGGGATTAACTTCAACAGAGAGAACAACAGAAAGATAAATGGCTAAATGGCTATTAAGGGGCAGGAGATGTCGGACTCCCAGTTTGTATGGTATGAATTTGACCAGCCTACAATCAGTGATATTGTGATGGTTATCCAGACATTACATCCTACCAAATGTAGTTTGGATCCTGGCCCTACATGCTTGCTTGTTGGCTGCGTTGATGTCATTGGCCCAGTCCTTTCTGAGATAGTCTGGTTATCCTTGGAGAGGGGAATCTTTCCAGCTTCCCTTAAGGAGGCTGTGATTCGGCCCTTTCTTAAGAAGTCCTCCTTGGATTCCGACTGTCTAGCAAACTACAGGCCAGTCTCTAACCTTCCCTTTTTGGGTAAGGTTGTTGAGAAGGTGGTGGCATTACAGCTGGAGCACCATTTGACCAGCCACAATATCTATGATTCTCTCCAATCCGGTTTCAGAAAGAGACATAGTACCGAGATGGCTCTTGTTCGGGAACGAAATAACCTCCTGATAGTGAGAGATTGAAAGACTCGTTCCTTCTTGGTCCTTCTTGGTCTCTCTGCAGCATTTGATACTGTGGACCATGGTGTGCTGTTGGATAGCCTGAAGTTTATCTGTGGACTTTTGGGGGTTGTCCTGAGATGGTTTCGATCTTACCTCATGGGTAGGACTCAGAGAGTGGTGTCAGGGGTTTGTACCTCAGCTCCATTCTCTCTACCCTGTGGGGTTCTGCAGGGATCCATTTTAGTGCCCATGTTGTTTGCAGTGTATAAGCTGCCATTGGGAGCAATTATTAGATGGTATGGTTTGAGTTTTCACTGCTATGCAGATGATACTCAGCTATATATGTCTTTTGTCCCTGAACAAGATGATGCTGTCTCAGTGCTCAAAAGCTGTCTGACTGAAATTCAGGCCTGGATGAATGTGAGCTGGCTAAGGTTGAACCCTGAAAAAACTGAGGTGTTGGTTGTGAACCTGGGTCTTTGTGAGGCGGGTATGTTGGCAGGTTCACCTTCGGGTTTATGGCTTGGAGGTGTCCAGCTAGCTACCTCAGACTGGGTGCAAAACCTGGGTGTTATGTTTGATGACTGTCTGACCCTAAAATCACAGGTGTCAGCAGTTGTTAAAACGTCTTTTTACCATCTGAGAAATATCGCCAGGGTGAAACACCTGGTTCCTCCCGATGATCTTCCAACGTTGGTTCATGCCTTTGTTACTGCCTGCCTCGACTACTGCAATGCCCTTTACCTAGGGCTGCTGGGGGTCAATATCTGCCACTTACAGCTGGTGCAGAACGTGGCAGTCAGGCTATTGACTGGTGCTTCAAGAGCCAGTCATATAACGCCTGTACTCCACGGTCTGCACTGGCTGCCGATACAGTGGCAGATCACCTTTAAGGTTGCTTTGTTAACCTATAAGGCCCTACATGACCAGGGACCGAGTTACCTGAAAGATCTCCTTTGTCCCAACTGTCCCCTCCATCCTCTCTGATCCACCGATGAGGGATTGCTAGAGGTTCCCAGGATATGTTTGCAAACATCTGGAGCAAGGGCATTTAGTTTTGTTGCTCCATCCCTGTGGAATTCTCTACCTCATCGGGTGTGAGATAGCCTAACCATCCAGAGTTCTAAAACTGCTCTGAAAACTTATCTTTTTGGCCTGGCATTTGTTGATTGATGCTACTGCTGTTTTAGTTTTTGTTGTACTGCTACTATACTGTCTTTTGTTTGAAATTACATGCTTCATTTATAATAATTTATTATATTTTGATGTATTTTATTGTACAGGCACCTTGGTTTTAGATAGGCACCTTTTTTATAAATAAAACTGATTTGATTTGATTTGATTAAAGAGGATTAGGCAATTGAGCCAGGAAGACAGAGACACGATATAGTGACTTTGAACTTTTTTGGAAACTGAACACTATTTCATATCTAACTGAAAGTGCCTTGAATATATTATTTTGCACATATTGCACTGAATGCACTTTATATTTTTGATATCCACTGCTTACAAACAAAAACAATAAAGCACTTGCAATAAAAAGTGGCTATTGCAATTTGTTGTCTTGGTGCAGATGGAACAGTTTCATTCTATGGAGCATACTTTTACTAAATCCTACTAAAATATTGTGCAGCTGTGCACATTGTCAACTGACTTGTTTCTTGTGAGGTCTTCTCTTTATGTCTTTGTTTTTGTTTTTGAATATAAGGAATCTAGGTAAACAGACCAACCCCCCCCCCCGCATAAAGTTAGATGCCTATTTTTGTGATAACAGCCTTTATTTGGTATTCAGATGCTGCTAATATTCTTCCATCTACCCTTTCATAAAATTTCACTTCCACTATTTTTTCTTCTCTGAGTTTTTGTTTTCAGATTTTTGTCCTCTGTTCTACTTTTTTAGCTGTGTGGTTATAGTATCTTGGCAGAGTGAATTGACAAATGACTATCATTTATCATTTTAACATATAAGTGTTTTATTATAATCTCTGTAATGGTGTCATGAAATTATTTAAATGTAAAACATATGTTGCTGAAATGGCCTAATAGTCAATCAAACCAAGAATTATTACTACTGTGCATCAAGAAGAAAATGTTGCATGCACTCAACCAAGAATGGAGCACCTGTTCATAGAAACAAAGACACATAGAAGTTGATGGAAGATAAGGACCTCTTGGTCCACCTAATCTGCCCTTTTTCCCTACCTACAGTGGCACCACAGACCCTACTCAATCTCCACTCTTTTCCCCCTCCTTGCCTTATTTCTAAGGTCTCCTTGTGTCTATCACGTGCATGTTTGAATCCTGTTACCATTTTAGCACCCACCACTGGGAGGCTGTTCCAGGTGTCCACCACCCTTTCCATGAAGAAGTATTACCTCACATCTCATCTGAGTTCCCCCCCAGCTTCATAGTGTGACCCTTGTCTTTGAGAATATTTTTATTTGTAAAACGTTACCCTCATGTACCTTATTAATACTTGTGAAGTATTTGCACATTTCTTTCATGTCCCTGCTTTCCCTTCTATCCTCTAGAGAGTAGATATTTATTTCATTGAGTCTTTCCTCATAGGGCTTTTGATGCAGGCATTGCACCATTTTGGTTGCTCACTTCTGTACCACCTCCACCCTGTCTATGTCCTTCCAGACATGCTTCATGCTTCATCCTTCATGCTGCTTTTCATCCTCAGTTTTCTCTGCATGCCTCCAGTGCAAGGTATGGCATGGCTACGTGGAAGATGACTGGGATGGTGATATTTGGAGATGACAAAGGACATTTGGGAGATTTGGTGACACTGACTGCTGGCACTACACAGGCATTATGAAAGAAGGCACATACATCTTGCCAGAGTACAAACTAGAGGCTTATTTAGCACAGCCGCTGTGTAGCCAAAGTAGTAATGCCAGCAAACTCTGGCAAAGACAGGAAAGTTATTTGATCTGCACTGGTTAAACTGACTTTATATTTTCTCATTTGCTGTCCAACATCAGTTGCTCCAGAAAGTTGTTTCAGCAGAACTGGTGATATTGTCCCACCAAATTGCTCCAGGCTAGATCCTGAGAATACTGAATTTTTAGCCTTTCTCCGACTCATCTTTCCAAGGATCATCTTCGGCTATCAATTTGATTTTTCCCATGTCCAACAAGTCACATTTACTGCTATTCTCATTCCTATACAGTGCTTCCTGCTGGCAAGTCTCTCTGGACTCCCACTGGACTTGGTAGCACCACAGTCTAGTTCACCAATCCCAGTAGCACAGGCAGCCCAAGGTCTATGACACATGTCAACACCTGAACTCCTCCTGAAGACAGTCCTTTGACAATGTCATCACAAGCAAGTTTGATGAGATCATGTGTAATTTACAGTTCACACAAAGTCACTATCAGTCAAATAAGACCCATCACAACATCCAACCCACTATCAAGGGATGGTGATGCTGCAATGGTGAAACCAACACCAAATAAATCCTCAGTGATGGACATGCATAGATGCACAAGTTCCTTGGTCTCATGACTTTATGTAGTCAATTGACTAAGATTGGTTTGTCTGACAGTCATGAAAAAAGATTTCTAAAATGTGTTAAAAAAAATCTCTAGGTAATTTTTCCAAAAACTAACTGCAAAACCAAGCTAATGGAGTCTCAATTAACAAATACATGTGTTGGTGTTTTTGCATGATATGATTTTTTTTTCTAATTCAAAGTTTAGTCATCACATTTTTCACATTACAGGAGGCAGTAATGAGCACTTGGCATAGGATTCATAAAACAAATCAAATCATACTGCCCCCAATCCTTCCCCCCCCCGGCACAGCAGTTCATTCTAACACTGTTATCACCCACTAACTACCTATACCAAGATTAATTAAGATGGTAACCTCGGCTACACACTACTTCATAGCCACCATAATTAAAGTAAGAAGGGGATCCCAGATATCCTTATACCTTTGTAGCCTGTTTTGAAGGCTAGCAATAGCCTTCTCTGTACGTATATTTGCTAAGATATCATGGAGCCACTCCTGATATGTTGGGCTGGACCTTTCCTTCCAACGCCTGAGAATAACTTTTTTGAACGAGAGCGCCACCATAGATATGTGAAATCTCCAGATTTTAACCTTTATGGAGGAGAGATCCCCCAGCAGGCAAATATCTGGTGTAAAATAGTCCTGTAGACCCAGTAAAGGATCCAGATTGGTTTTTATTTGCTCCCGGAATGATACTATCCGGGCCCGGGGACATGACCAGTAAAAATGAAAAAGTGATCCTGCATCCTGGGAACACTTATTACATCTGTCAGTATCAAGAAGGCCCCATTTCACCAGTTTAGTTGGGGTATAGTATAAATTATGCAAGATATGGAGCTGCATGAGACGTAATCTATCTTGGGATACATATTTATGACAGTACATCCAGAGGACAGGCCACTTAAAAGTGTAGTGGGGAAAAAATGAAACCCAGAAGTTGGTGGGGCCACCACCGTGTCCAAACCTCCATCGGAACAAGACTTGATAAATCTTAGAAATCACACCAGAAGAGACTTGTAAAGGGGAAAGTTCAGATACCAATGCAAAGGTCGGTGGATGGGGTGGAGTGGCCCCAAAGACCGTGGTTAACAAGTGTCTCAGTTGAAACACTTTAAAAGTCTGAGACTCAGGTATTTGAACTTGTGTATGAATTGAGAAAATGAGAACCACTCACCAACTTCATCCAGAAATGAAGTTACTATCCCCTCTCCTAAGTGAGGGAACCATGAACGGGAAATTTTCTGTTTGTTTATAGTGAAAGCCGGGGAATTCCAAATAGATTGAGCGAGATCATTACTTGGATTGTAACGCAAGAAAGAGCACAATTGCGAATGTACTCTTAGCGAGGTCATGATAGTGGGACATTTATTAATATCTTGCATCTGAGAAATTTTTAGATAAAGTATAGTCAGGTGGTCCATGTTCATAGATTGGAAAAAATTGAATTCAATCTTAAGCCAAACTTGATTCATGTTATCTGGACCCGGCCTTATCCATCTCAAGTATTTAGCCAAATGACTAGTCCAGTAGTAAATGGGCAAATAAGGAATCCGCAGCCCTCCCTCATTCTCAGGTGCAGCTAACTTGTGGAATGCCAATCTGGAGGTCTTATTCGACCAAATAAACTTAGTAAAAAGTTTATGTGTTTTCTGAAACCAACTTAGGGGGACAAATGAATTAAGATGTGATAAAGGATAAAATAAATGGGGAAACACATTCATCTTAATAATATTAATACGACCCCATAAAGATAACAGAAGTTTATCCCATCTCTCTAAATCTTGGGTGATCCCCTGCAAAAGGGGGTCCAGATTCTTCTTAAACCACAAAGAGGTATTACGCGTTAATTTTATGCCTAAATATTTAATAGCCCGGGGTGACCAGCATAGTCCCAGAGAAATAATGTTGGTCTTAAAGACTTTATGGTTAAGAGGGAAAAAGGATGTCTTATTGGGATTTAACTTATAATTCGAGAAACTACTAAATCTATCAACCTCCCTTAACATATTCAGGATAGATATTAACGGATTAACCAAATGTAGGAGATGGTCATCAGCGTACGCTGTTACTTTCACTACCGCATTCATAATGGGAATACCTCGTATCCCTTCATTATTAAGAATATGCTGAATAAGGGGTTCCAGATAAAGACTGAAAAGTAATGGAGATAGAGGGCGTCCCTGCCTCATTCCTGACCGTAGTGTAAAGGACTTGGAGAAGGTTCCATTCCCTGAAATCCTTGCTGTAAGAGACCAGTAAATTGCCCTGATCCAATCTATGAACATGGATGGGAATCCAAATGCCTTGAGGGCTTGAAGAAGAAAAGTCCAGTTAACCCGATCAAATGCCTTCTCGGCATCCAGGGAGACCAACCCTGCAGGATATGTGGCATCCCTAGACTCCGAGAAGACATGGGAGAGAGTACGCTGGTGATCTGAAGATGCACGTCCTCTCATAAATCCCACTTGATACATACTCACAAGATCCGGAAGAACCAAGGTTAGTCTATCTGCCATTATCTTCGAGAGAATTTTGACATCTTGATTCAGCAAAGATATTGGCCTATAGCTCTGAACCATTTCTGGGTCTTTGCCCGGTTTAGGTAACAAAACTATCAATGCCTCAAACAAATGTGCACCTGCCACCTCTCCAGATAAGATATGCAATAGAGCCGATGCAACATGGGAAGTAATTGCTCCATAAAAGCTTTATAAAATAAGGCCGAAAACTCATCTGGACCTGGGACTTTACCCATAGGCAAGTCCTTTATAACAATTGCTATTTCTTCCTGTGATAAAGGGGACGATATGAATTTCTTTTGAGAGTCAGATAGTAACGGAAGATGAGCTTCCTTGAGGTACTCATCCAGTTTTTGAATGGGTGGAGGACTATCCATATCCCTATATAAGTGTTCGTAAAAGGTAGCAAATTCCTGGACTATCTCTGAGGGGGATACCTTCAGGGTCCTGTCAGACTGAGACCTAATTGGGGGTATAAATCTTGCTGATTCTTGTTGTTTTACACGTAAAGCCAACAGGCGCCCTGCTTTTTCTCCTTGATCTGTAAAACTGGCCTTTGTATGGATTATTGCCAACTCAGCCTTTTCTCTTAACATTCCCAGATACTTATCTTTATATATTAATAACTTCTGTGACACCTCTTGAGAAATTATATCTGGGTGTATACTTTCTAGTACCCGGATCTGAGACAATAAAAAGAGTAACTCCATTTCCTGTGCCCTCTTCCTCCTTGTAGTTAGACTAATGAGAATACCCCTTATATAAGCCTTTAAAGGCTCCCATAAAATATCCGGTCTTACACTATCTATTGGGTTAGAGGAAAAGAAAACTCTATCTGCTCTTTCACCTCTCTTCTATACTTTTCATCTTTTAGTAATTGTTCATTTAATTTCCAGCTGGTCTCTCTTTTGGGGATATTAAGAAAAGCCAAATTACCCAAAACTAAAGAATGATCCGATATTGGACCCGGATGGATCGAGGTGGATAGAACCCCTGGCAAGAGCTCATGAGAAACTAATAGGTAATCAATGCGAGATTGCATGCCATGAACTGGTGAGCAATAAGTATATTCCCTAATATTAGGATGTGTGACCCTCCAGACATCGCGCAATCTGCACTGATCCATCATCTCCTTAAAGGCCCTGTGTCTAGGTGTTGGTCCCCTCGATCCACTGCTTGACCTATCCAGATTTGGATCCAAAACTAAATTAAAATCTCCCCCTAATATAATTGGAATAGGAAGTATAGGAAGAATCGTGGAAATCAATTTCATAAAAAAAGAGGGATTGTCTGTGTTTGGACCATATATGCTACCTAAAACCAATGGCATGGTCCAAATAGTGACCTGTACTAAGACATATCTGCCTTCTGAATCCTTAAATACCTGAGAAGGGACAAATGGGATATTTCTATTAATCAGTATCATGACCCCACAACTACTGGTTTCCCCTGAAGCATGAAAAACCTGACCTATCTGTTGTCTTCGAAGTTGTTTTACTTCGGAATCCAATAAATGAGATTCTTGTATTAATGTTATCTGGGCATGTAACAAACTCAGGTGTTTGAGTACCTGATATTGTTTCAGTTTTTTCCTGATCCCCTTCACATTCCACCTAGCAATATTAAGATTCTGAGCCATCTATTATATCAGATATAATCCAGATTAAATATCTAACATATCCTGCTGACATGTAACAGGTGATTCTATTCCCCTGAATCTGCTGTGTCAGTCTCCCACCCCCCATTGAACTCCTGTCCCTCCCCCAATTACCCCCAACAATCCTCATAATCCGTATCTCCAAGACATAATCCAAAAAATCCACCCAAACCCCCTCTTATCGCTAACAATGTTCAGCAATGTTCCGCTTGCTACTCCTCCTCCAGCCCCCCGAAAAGCCATCCCCAAAACCCTGTATTCTTTATAATACATTCCCCTTTCTTGAAATGCCAGCAACAAATAAAAGAGAGAGAACACAACATCCCCACTATACAAGCCCTTGTATCTACCACTTGTCCCCAAATAAGGGCTATTAGAAGTAAGCCAATATCAATAAAACATCACCCCCAGTAACATCACGGCTTACAAGGGCATATTGCTTGTTGAGTGTGATAAGGCACCTCGTGGCACAAAATCAGGAAGTCGGCCTCAGCCGAGCATAACATGCATTAAATAGACCTTGGTCTCAGCGGGCTCTCCAGCCTTATAGGGACAAGCCCCCAATCCTCTCCTCCCAGTTGCTGCGCCTTTGTCCCAGTAAACCCCAGCTTCTTTCCTACTTTAGGAGCCTTTGGCACTTCACACGCATGGAGCGCAAGATCCCTCTTGTGTTATGAGTGTGTAATGGCACCCTGATGCCTTACAGAGGAAAGGGCATCTCAACGCTTATAATTGGATTTCCCAAAAGGCTAAAGCCTTCCACCAAACCCTTCTTCACTAAACTTCCACAGGAGAGGAGGAGACCAGATGTTACTAAATATGCATTATTTTCTGCCAATACAAAAGCTAGCAAGAAATCACTTGATTACTTGAGACCCCAGACCCAGACAGAATAAGCAGGCGCATACTTTCATGATTGGAACACTTATAAAACCGAAGGGCCCGAAACCCCAGACCCAGACAAGACAAATAAGAGTATGCATCCACAACTAGATCGCTGTAAAAAGGAAAAGAAAGTCCTTTCTACCCCCTATTCGGACTGAAAAGAGAGTCCAAGAATGTGTAACCGTTGCTTTCCAGAAGATCCCTTTACATGAATACCCAGCCTTCTCAAATTGGTTCTCATCTTGTCGAGAAAGCCCTAAGGCCTTTCATGTGTCCCTGAAGAGATCTGGCAGTGCTAATTTTAAACCAGCAAACACTGCCTCCGGATCTTTGTAGGTAGCCCAGGAACTAGCCACCAGTACCTGTAGCCTGGCCGGGTATCCCATGCGAAATTGAAGTCCAGCTGGAATAATTTTTGAGACAACAGGATGAAAAGCTGCTCACTTCAAACGGACTGAACCTGGGATATCTTGCGCTATTCTAAGCTTAACTTGCTCCCAGCGAACTTCTTGGAGTTCTCTCACTTTGTACAGGAAATGTGGTTGCTCTAAAAAATTTAAGAAACGACAGATTATAGGTCGGGGTGTTGCTCCGGGAGGGGGCTTCGGTCTTAATGATCTATGGGCTCTCTCAATAATATATTTAGCCCCAAATGGAGAAGGGCCTGCAATCTTCTTGACCAACTTCTGGATAACAGCTATGGTATTCTGGCCCTCTTCTCCCCCAGGTAACCCGAGGACCACAACATTATTTCTCCGGCTATGACCTTCAAGGTCTTCAATCTTGACCTCAGATTTAGACAGTTTCTGATGCATTGCTGCCATCTCAGGCTTGACCCTCTTGACTTGCTTCTCTAGAGAGAAGATCCTAGTTGTGTTGTCTGAGGTAGTGAGGGTTATTTCTTCTATTTTTCTCGTGAGCGATTTCATTTCTGATGCCACCTCTTTGATCTCATCTCGGAAAGGTTTAAATTCCTCCAAAAATCTGGACAGTGTGAGCGGCTCTTGATCCACCCCTTGATTCAGAATGTCTCCCTTTTCTGTTCCACTCTAGGCTTGGGATTTTTTTGAGGCCTTCTCTGGTGAAACTGGCGGGGTGTGTTTCTGCTGTTGTTTTTTCATGTAAACGTCCATTCTCTCTTGAAACCACCCTGCAAGGGCACAAAGTTTTAGGGAACCAGAATAACTTGAAATTCAAGGTTTACAGATCGAGAAAGTATACCAGAAAATGAAAATATAGAAATGGGAGGCTGGAGCTAAGCAGAGGAGCTACTATCTGGTAACTTGCATCACATGGTCCCCCGATATGATTTTTATGGGTTTTCAAATATATATTTTTTTTTAAATGGAAACAAGATGGCCACCATACAAAAAAAAGGAAAAAATTTCTCACAAAACAGGATTACCCCCATATGAAATAGAATCCTTTGTCTGTATGGCTAAATTAGTTTTCTGTATGAAACAGCTATCTAAAAGAGAGTACAGAGTATGCTAAGAACCAAAATGTCAAATCCTTATAACTCTGGAATGGATTAATATTTTTTCACCAAACAAATGAAAGGCACTACTCTTGGCCAAGCCCATTCTACACTGAAAATTTCAGACCATTTGGGTGCTAGGGGATGACAAAAAAACAGGAAAAAAAAACATTTTTTTTTTATACTTTTTTTAATACCTGGATCTCAGAATCTGCACATCTGAGCAGAACAAAATTTAGCACATTTATTTTATTTATTTATTTAGTTTTGTTTACCGGGTAAGTACACTAGACAAGTTTTATGCCTATTTTCAGGAACGACCCGGGAGAGTACAAAAGGGTACATTGATACAGTAATTGGTTCAGACGAATACATTCAGTACAAAAACAGGAGAAAAGACAATTTTTACAGTTTTTACATTTACGTGGAAGGTACACCCAGATACAGTGCTGGGGCAAGGTATAAGTTAGAGATAAATTCAATGACCAACAGGGCTGGTGAGGATTATGAGCATAGTAACATCATAGCGCCGGTCAAGCAAGGGAGAGGGGATTTGGACGAGGACATTGGCGCAAGAGTGGTGGACGCCAGACAGGAGAGGAAGAAGCCGCACCCAGCGGACACCGGAGGCTAAGGAGGCTTAGGACATTCACAGCGAGAAGCCACCTTAAGATGATCCCACAGAGAGGTCCGGAAACTCTTGTGAGAGGAGGCAGTATGGACTCTTTTCAGGAAAGGAGTTCCAGAGCCTGGGGCCATGGACAGCAAAACTCTGTCCCCATTTTGTGCGGGAAGTAGGTACTTAGTAGGCCGGGCCTTGGGATCTAAGCAGGTAGGGGGAGAGGTCAGCAGGAGCAAGAAACCGGGCCAGTTCCAGAGGGGTGCCGGAGCTAAGTACTTTACTCACGAGACACCCAGTGCTAAAGTTAAGGTGATTGAGCGGGATAGCCAGCCAAGCTTCTCAGAGCTCACAGTGATGGGTGAGGTGGGGCGGCAGGGCAAATGACAGATGTTGCTGTACGCTAGCTCCACTTGCTTAGGAGGGTCTTAGAAGGCATGAGCAAATATGAGGAGTCAGGCTGAGGGAGGGAAGTAGTACTCCCCTGGCAAGAGCTAAGCGAGCCGCTGGAGTGAGGTTGTACCAAGCCCTGTAGGCCATCCCCAGTTTGTGGTTTACCTCACTGCAGGCATTATGGATATGACTACCAAGGTCCAATTGGGGATCAAGCATCACTCCAAGATATTTGAGGGAGGTCACGGTAGGGAGAGGGGAGCCATCTTCTTAGTTGATATGTAGGAGAGTTGAAGAGGCTCGTATTTTGGCAGAGGAACCGAAGAGCATAGCCTGGGTTTTGTTTTGATTTAGG
Organism: Neoceratodus forsteri; assembly: GCA_016271365.2. NCBI lineage: Eukaryota > Metazoa > Chordata > Ceratodontiformes > Ceratodontidae > Neoceratodus > Neoceratodus forsteri. Next base: position 829,662,821 of record CM028131.1, read on the forward strand.
ACCAATTTATGGTTGGAGAGCCATGCCTGGATGTTCCAGAGGTCTTCTGATAAGCGACGGTTTAGTGTGGCTGTATCACAGGAGTGGGCCAGGAGAACCAGGTCAGCCGCATACATGATGACACGGCAGCTGGAGACCACATCAGGGAGATTGTTGATGGACAGGGAAAAGAGTAGGGGACCCAGCACGGAGCCCTGAGGGACACCAGAGGTGACAGGCCGGGGGGCAGAGAGGACTTTATTGAATTTAGTTAGTTGTTTTCTGCCATATAGGTAGTCAGAGACCCAGTTTAGGGTGGTGGGGGACAAACCAAGGGACCTCATCTGCAGGGCAAGCAGATCATGGTCAACGAGGTCGAACGCCTTGGATAAGTCAATAGATACCACACCTGAGAGTTTTCCCTGATCCATAGCAGCTCTGATGCTGGAAGAGACTGAGATGAGAGCCGTGGAAGTGCTGTGCCCTTTACGAAAGCTGTGTTGGACCGTGTTGGGCATCAAAAGATCTTGTCCCCAAGACCATGCATGCAAAACAGTGTGCAAATCTGTTGAACAGGGTGAAGCTACTAAAGTGCAAAGTTAGAGGTTTAACATTAAACAGCCTACTCAGCCCTGACTATAGTGGTGCTACTGTACCACTATGATAGGAGATATGCAATGGGCTTACACAAAATAAGCAATTTATCTTCAAATGTGATGGGGCAGGACAATTACTTATGAGTATCAGAGCCATGAGTGAGTTATGAATACCCTGCCCTCCCTGAAGGGGTGATAAATTGCCTATTTTGAGTCAAGCTGTTGTATATTTCCAGCAAAGAGGTTGAAAAGGTTGATAAATTCAAATACCTGGGACTCACACTCGACAGCTCCTTGTCATTTAATCATCATATTGACCACTTGATCAAGAATGCTCACATGAGACTAGGTCTATTGTATAAAATCTGAAGTGGTCTAGCCACAAGCTATGCTACTCTCCCTTAAAAACTATGGCCTCCCAATCTACTCCATGGCTAGTAAAACTACATTAAGAAGTCTGCCACTTTGTCACCCTAAGTCCACAGTCCACCCATCACTGTGAACTATACTCAAACCTAAATACCTTTGAGGCACAATGTTTTTATCTCAGACTAATCATATTTTGGAGATTTTATAAAGGCTTATGTTCAACTTTAAAACATCCATAACTCCTTGCTCCTCTGGGTGCACAACATGCTTATTTGATAGCAGGAACCTTAAAACCCCCCACTACCGTATAGTGACAGGTCAACGTTGCTTTATATATAAGTTTATTGTGGACTGGAATTCCTTAACAGAAAAATGTTATCAAATAGCAACTTACCCTAGGTTTAAATCTGCATTGTGAGTGCATTCCATGAATATGTCCCCATGCACGTACTTGCTTGATTGTATATGTGAATCTGTATATTGACTTGTTTACTTATTCTACCTGTTACTGTACTTTGCACCTGGGTTCCCCATTAAAATTGGCATATGATGCTCTTGGATACTTATCCAGTTAACACATCCAATAAATGGATAAATAAAACAGTAGTTTACAAGTTGTAGCTTTTAAATCTGCAGTTTGAAGATGTTACTGTTTTTCTTAGATTTTAGCAGCTGGCTTCAGTGTTACACTAGGCTTTGTTACGTCAGCAGCATTGTGAAAGCTGCTGTCTGATTGGTTCAGTATTCAACTGTGATGACAGCAACCTTAAAATATCCATTGTGACAATAGTAACAACAACATATTTTTTTTAAATGTCACTGTTATTGATGTCATGCTAAGCTATCTTTTTAATTTTGTAATTTTGTCCCCACTCCTGTTGTATATTAATAAATATCAGGTGTTGAAAGGGAAGCATCATCAAGAGACCTAGAAAGATGAGAAAAGAAAAAAATAAGATTGTTTCAAAAGAAATACAGTAGTACAGTACGGTGAGTACACAACTATCCAGTCATATTTAAAAATTGGAAAACAGATTTCAATTCCCTAAAATATTATTTGAATGACTTGAGCAGTATATCAGACCACTGACATACCTATGAATGCTATTTAAATACAAATTTTCAGCTACTGTAATTAGCGATTTAAAAGAGTTGTGAGAACAAGTGCATTTTTACCCTTCTTCAGTTCAAATTTTAATTAATGTAAACATCGACAGGGTGCTAATGCTAACATTACTTTTCAAATGATGACTATTTATTATGACATAGAACTGAAAAAATAGAAGTTAATCATAGGTGACTGTGTATTACGAGACTGTATACCATCGAGAGGCTCTGGTGACATGAAATCCTCAAGAGTGAAGCTCAAGAAGGTTCCAACATGTCACGTGAACCTCAAGATGGGAGTATAGTTGAGTCATATGCAGTCCTCTATTTAAATTTTTTTGTAATATATGGATCCAGACAGGAGCGTATCTCTATGTGCCTGCTTGGAACTGGAGCAAACAGCACTCTCCTGATGACTTCTTCTGTGGCTGGAAGAAAAACTGCATGTTTTCTCCACTTCCTGTCTCTCTTTGAATGCAAACGTCACCCCTCCCGCTCCCCCCCCCCCAGAGAGTGCATACTCTTTCTCCCAACAAATCAGCTGTGGGGCAGTAGTGACCACGTATGGGGGGGGTCAGTGGTACCAATTTTGTTCCTCCTGAGTTGTACTGTGGCTGGCTTTTACTGTACCTGACAGTTACAATAAAAACTAGCTCACAGCTTGTCATGGGTAGCTGTGGTGTGTGTGTGCAGTGTCAAAAACGCTTGAGCTTCATAACACTGTCTTAGAAAATCCATCAATGTTATTACAGGATCTCATAATACACTAGTATCATTGAACATTGAAGACAGCATTACAAGATCTCATAACACTATTTATGAATTTCTACAATAGTATTAAGTGGATTTTTTTGCATAAGTTTTAGTAATATTATTAGATGTATGCATATCTTATAATAGGATTGTCCATTTGCCTGCTAGATGAAAATAGAAATAAGGTCTGTGCATGAGTGTGATGATTGATATTTGTTCATTTGTGTTTGCTAAAGATATTTGTTGACATTTTAAATATTTTTTCTTTTGCTAATTGTAACACCAGACCAAGAGTTAGAGATTTATTAATAAAGTACGTACTGATGTTGTGAACATTAGCAGTCACATATATGTCATATCAGCATCAGCCAAGGTCTAATTATACTTGATATAGTCTAACACAACAACAATTATTTAAGAGTAGTATGTGTGGCCTGCTCAGTGGCATGGAGAGTTGATTGTGGTGGACATGACACCTGTCACTGTACCTGTGACCAGGGCCGCAGTAATGGGGGGGGAAAAGTGGGGATGTTGTCCAGGGCCCTGAGCTCAGGAGGGGCCCACCTGTGGAGCTGGCATTACCCCTGGCATTAACTGGTTTGGGAAACGGGGCCCATTTCAAGTGACTTGTCCGGGGCCCCAAAATTCATAGCTGCAGCCCTGCCTGTGACCTGGGTTCAAGAGTCTGGATCATTGTAGGCCAGCCAGAGAAGGAAGACTGAGCATCTCAGAAAAAATCTCCACCTCCTACTGCAGGGGAGGGAGGTCAGTCATGCTCCAGGACAATGCTGTCCACCCGAGTGAACACAGGTAGCAGTGCACATGGAGAAAAGTATTGCATGGGGATGCCTGTGATGATGTCCTCTATGCCTGTTTAAGAGCTTAAATACCACCTTGAAGTCAGCTTCACAGGGGAGAAAATCCAGGAGGGAAAATCTCAGACAGAGCTACGATAAGAGGTCTGACTCCTTGTAGGCCCTACACTGGTGACAGGGACTCTCCCTCTGTAAACGGGATCTATTATCTGGCAGGTAAGATGGAGCCTGCCAACTTCACCATGGGGCTGTGGGGAAAGAATGGAGGTTAAGCTAAGTCCCTCAGATGCTGGATGACAGGGCTGAGGGAGTTGGACCTCAATAATAAGGTCTAAAATGGAGGAACATAAACAAATTAACAAAACAAATTGTGATATGTGTATTTCTATTCATAAGAAGTGCACTATTTGTGTTTATTTGTGGTGTTCAATCAAATTTACACTGCACAACTCTAATAATTATCTACTGTAATTTGTTTCAAAGCAGAGCAAATCAAACTTGTACAGCATTTCTCAACAGTCTGAAATAAAGTCACATTCATTACAAAAATAAAACAGTCTGGATTTTTGAAAAAATGTCATGTACCAATAAGACAACCAAAAGAGATTGTGCCTATAAGTGAATGATAAAGTGACATGATTAAACTATTCATGATTTTGAAAAACCTGCAGATTGGATTTTTACTCAGATAGGTAAATTTCTTTATGTTTTCAAAAATAGAAAGATGGTATGTATTCTAGCTGCACATGCTGTTTTACATTTTCTCAGTTGATGTCAATCAGGCATGTCATATATCAGTAGGGTTATCTGCATTTGATTGTCAAGAGTTTAATTTCAGGGCACTGCCCATCAAAGAACAGTTGGTGTCCCATCAGATTTACCAGGATGTGAAAGGCGACAAAGGTCTCTTCAAGACAGTTAGGTAAACCTCCGCAGAGGGACTGCTGCTGGCAGCTGATGGGGTTCAATTCAGCTTAATAGCAGTGCTGAAGTGGTGACCGGGTTAGAGCTGCCTCATGTGTTAGTGTAACTGAGACTCAGAGACTAATCCTGACTGGTACTCCCAGAGTGTGCCTGCTGTCTCTCTTAATAGACTAAACACATGTCTCCTCAGTTAGTACCTAGAAAGAGGCTTTATATAACTTCTGCTGCTCCTGTTTAAAATGGGTTTCACATACCATGATGACAATCACTCTAAAACTGCAATAACACTGAACATATCATTACTGTCTTTTTGTGAGTAATTTTACACCACATTCTGTACCGCATTCATACACAATCATTCACCTTATAAGGGTCCCTAGACCTGTCACAGTCATTTTGTGATGAAGTATAGATTCTTACAAACCAGTACAAGCTGTGCCTTTTTCTTCATTAATCAGCCACTGGGAAACATGAAGATGCCAGAGTGATGTTTATGGACCTCACATGCACATGGCTTTTTGATAATATTACAAATCATTGCAATTATGAAACAGCATGTTGTGAATATTGAGCCATGTCATAGGGACCCACTTTCTCAACTATATCATTCATTTAATCTGTTTTGAATGATTACATATTCAAAAGGACAAAGTGTTTCTTGATTTGAAAGCATTTAATTAATTTAAACTGCAAGTATCCACCTCACAGTCACTGGCCAGATACAGTATTACAGGTTACATGAGACTAACTTTTTTAAAATGTTACTTACTTTCCCATATTTTGAAGAAGATTTATGTCAGTCTGTCTATGAAATCTGCAGTGTATAAAAAGCTTTCACCTCACTTTTTCTGGCTCAGTAGTGCAATGGGAATTTATTTATTTTACTTGATTTATTTAAAATGAGTTGCCAGGAAAAGGCAAACTGTGCTAAAGCTCTTTTCCAGCTTCGACCAGGGGGAAAGGGTTCACAGTGGTAAAACTACAGTAATGGTATTCAATTAAAGTAGTGAAAATTACTATTAGTGCACACAATTAAAATTACAGCAGAAAATCAAATGAACATGGTGCTTAAGTTACTTGAGCCAAACTAAATAAATGGCATGAAAATTAAATATAATACAAATAGAATAATAGATGGATAAGTGTGTATTACAAGGCAGTAATACCACCAACTGGTCTCTATTGCAGAGTATGAATATGCCTTGTGTAGTTAGTACAACTTGTGTCTGCTTATTTACACCTGTATCTCACTTGTATTGTTACCACTGTCTAAACTTCACATGATTGTTTGTCCACCCTCCCTGCGACTAGGTACCTTTGTAAACGAGTCTCTGACTCAAAGGTTGTAAAACTGATTATCTGAAATAAATAAACTAAAGAGGTTTTGGGGACTTGGAACCTCAAGAGCGAAGCTTGAGAGGTTCCCAAAGTCCTCAAAACCTTGAGATGGTATTATTGCCTTGTAACACACTTTTCTATTTGTTATTTTTTGTAATATATGGATCCAAGGCAGTTTTTTTTTCTTGCCTTGTGGTGTGTCTGGAACAGTTGCTGCAGTAAGAGGAACTGCACGAAGTAAACAGCAAACTGGAAGTAGGAAATACAACTAAGAACTGTAAGTGTCAAGACAGCTTTCTGTCAGAAAACAGTTTACTTGAAAAGCTGGCACGCTCAGTGCACACTGGTAGCTGCTCTCGTGCTGCTGAAGATAATTGATAATACTACAGCTGGGGATGACCTTTGAACTGTAGTATTATCATCAAAAATGATAGTATTATCACTTTTCAGGATAGTATTATTGAGAGAGCAGTAGTTTATTACCAAGAAATTTTTGTATGACTTAGTATACTATTATTGAGGCTTATCCATATATTACAAAGGAAATAAACAGAATGCTGTACCCATGGGTTAATTAGAGTGGAGACCAGAGGTGGCAAAGAGTACACAAACGTGGTCATAATGGCAGTATAGGATCAGAATGGAGGAGGAAAAAGCATCAGGACTGGTAGAGGAGAATGTGGAGGGTGACAGGAAGGGCACGGGATAATATGGCTAGTTGTAAGCACAAGAGGGTAAAAAATACCTGAGGAGGAGGGCTTTGAAAGAGAGTTCAGTTAGGGTAATCATGCCAAGAAAATGTTTTGGTGAGTACACAAATTAAAACAAATGCAGGGGGATACCCAATCATACTTTAACAACCTTTCAAAGTGCAAAATCACTACTTGGATGGTAATTTGGGGAGGGGGTAATGCCCCCTGACTCTCAGGACGTAAGAGTTCTAAGGGGAGGATGAAGAAATCCTGGGGAGTCAGTGGCTGTTTCAGAGCTGGGGAGGCAGGAAGAAAATGATGTTGCCCAACAGAGGATTTTTTTATGTGGGGGATAGAGAAGGATGAGGTATTGGGTGAATGTAGGAAGTATGAGTAGAGGAGGGAGGGGGTTAGGAGTTCAGAGACATAGCAGCTAAGGGAAGAGAACTGGTATACAAACTAGTATTTAGCTAAAAAGGTGGAAAAGTGAAATGAGAACAATCCTACAGTGAGGGAAGAGAATGATATTGGTAATGGAAACAGTGGTAGGTAGGGGGAGAACAATTTCTGGCAAAATAACAGAAAGAGAGGAAGAAGAAGTCCAGCTTGACAAGAATGGATTTCAGAACAGCACTACAGACTATGCCTACATAATCAAACAGTGACAGGATCATTTTAAGGATAATCTTGCAGTGAAACAGGACAGGTAAACAAGACTTATTGTGATGCTTTATGAGAAGCTTAAAGCAATGCCGCTTATGCATGGCATCATTGTCCCAGGAGAAATCAAGATTCTGATCCAGTCACAATGAGGTACTTTAAGTGAGGGAATTGTTGAAGGGGAAGGGGGAGCCATCAAGAGTCTTGTAAGCTGGGGATAGAGGGTAGTGTAGTAATCTTAAGATTGGTGCCAAAGGTAACTGAGACAGCAGTACTCACATTAAGACAGAGTTGCATTGAGTATGGCAAGCAGTGAACATCGTTAAAGACCTGCTGCAGAGACACGTGCAGATCAGTGGCTGAGCTACCCAAAGCAAAACCTACTGTGCCATCCATGCATTTATGAATTTGCAAGGAGGTACAGAGAGTGGGGAAGTCATTTAAGAAGATAAAGAAGAGGACTGGACCTAGTTGTTCAGATATCATACTGCTTACTATGATAACAGTCTGTAATGTTACAAACACAATAATTTTGTGGTCATTTGGGATGGCCAGATTTTTTTAAACAGACAGTAAAATATGTGCCATATAAATATGAAAAAAAGCTGATAATGGCATGACTCCAAAACAGTAGAAATGTCAAGGCTTAATGAAACTTCCATGAACCTAATGATTTTCATCATAACAGTTTAGTACAGTAGGTACCTGTGGCTGGATTTTCAAAAAAATGCAGCAGATTTTAGTACAATCTTCACACAATTGTGACAAATGCAATGTTGCACCTAAATCACATAAAAATTTTATGTTTTGGGCAGTTTGGCATAATTGCAGCACTTCAAGTGCCACGCGGGCAAAAGTGTGTCACTTTTTTGATGCAAGTGTCCATAACACAGGTAAAATGTACAAATGTGCAAAAGTGTCTGAAATTTGAAAATGACATTTGGCACATTTCAGAGGATGCAGTCATGACTCAAAATCAAGAGTTTTGGCCGTGTCATCACATTTGAATATCTAGCCCCTGCTCTTAATTCTAAGTACAGCATCCATCCTTTTTTCCCATGTTTCTTGGTTTGGTGGTTATGTTTTATTTCATGTTATGGTATTCTCAGATTCCCTGAGTGCTTGTCCCAATAGGGCTCATGATGTGTAAAACACTTATTCACATACAACTGACTTTAACTACTGTAGTTTTGGCCTAGCAGTGGAAAGAGAGACAAAGCTGTAGATTTTGATTGATTTGTCTGACTTTTCAGGTTTAACACAGTAGATCAGGATTCAGGTAATGTATGAAAACAAAAAAGGAATTTCTAATGTTTTTATTACTTGGAAAAATGGTCTCTTTCAGGATCCTTTGCTGAACTTGGCCTTGTCCTTATTTTGCTGAAATTGTATACCCAGAGAGAGGGAAGGAGATGGCTGATATGGAAGAGGCTAAAAGTTCAATCTGCTGGGACCAGGATTCATTTCAGCCCATCAGTGTCAGTTATTCCACTAAGTGGTGACATAATCACAAATCCACATTCCTCTGGGACTACCCTTGGGCTGTCTCTCATTTGCTGACTTTACTCTCAAAGAATGCCAGATCCTACACTAATTGAGAAAAGGGGGCTTTCAGAGCTGATTGCGATTTGGCAAAAGGATCACATGACATAGTATGTAGTATTTCTGCTTACTTTACCATTGCGTTTATTATGTGCTCCTGTTTCTTTTATCTGACACATAATTGTCTGAATGACTGGCCTGAGTTATTATGTGATCTTACTAGGAGATGTGGTTAAGGGGGAAGTGGGCTTAAGAAGCTGTTGCGGCAAGGCTGTAAACTCTGTTCCAGAACTCACATGACAGCTTCAAACTGCTTTTTTAACACACAGTAGCCTTATATTTACAAAAAACTCAAGTTAGTTAACATTGCAAAATGGATAAATTTGTGTACGTAGTCATATTCCTAGCTCAGTGCCTGCAGTGGACCTGAACTTATGTGAATTTCAAAGGGATAATAGTGCACACACAAATGTGCATGTACTGCATGTGGACATATGAAACCCCTTGAATGGGACAGGACCTCCTTTTTACTGCATGAGAAGTGAAACAGTTTTTAAGTGATAGGGGACATTTCATTTGCACAGATGTGAGAAATCTTTAGTAAACTGGGTACAAAGCTGCATGACCACAGAAACACTGGGAAAATGGCATTTCTTCACTAAAGATTTTTAAAGGCATGTCACATTAGGTAAACTACTTTTTTCCAATTTGCATTATTTTCCTCCGTCTTTGGTGTGGTTCCCTATCCTGCCAGTCAGGGTTGGCCCAACCCCTCCATGTCTCTGGCACTTACCTCCTTTCCCTGTCCCACTGGGCTTACATCCTCCCCTCCATGGTGAGATCTGGCTACAGCCAGGCAGCCTCCCCCCCCCGCTCCATCTACCATGGTGAAGAAATCCAACAGGGGGTCAAAGTGGCTGATAGTATAGAGCAGTGCTCAAGCCTTCCAGCACTCAAACTCTCTTTTAAAAGCAGCACAACAACTTAGGAGTCATGTAATATTAATGAAATTTTCTTTTGCTCAGTAGCTTTGATGCCTTTGGAATTTTGTAATACTTACTATACATAAAATTCCAGTTACTTTTGAAATTGTTGTGCAGTCTTGTTACAAACGAAGCTAGCATCTCGGATCTTGAAAAGTGTTCTTGAATTCAAACTCAGTAGCTTGTAATTTCCCAAAGCTGTAAAACTGGTAAAAATAGCTAATTGAGCCAGTGGTGCGGTTGGAAAGGAACCCAGGACTAAGCTCCCAAGTGAGCTACAACTGGGGCACAACAAGCCTACCAGCTGCCATGCTGCTCATAGAAGGGCATTTTCCTCCACTTTGATAGCCTTCCCTTTTCCTCAGTATGCAACCTATGAGCATCAATAGCACTGACTCAGAGGTGGAAAACTGATGACACTGTTAGGCTACCTAGAACATAAAGGCAATTTCTATTTCCCACTTGTAGCTGGTGCTCATAGAGTGGAATGCTTTACACCCTTCCACTGAGGTTGGAGTGTGATGCCTCTACATCATGCATGAGACCGTACTTATCAGGTATACTATTAATGTACAAGCAAACTGAAACAAAATCTAGCCAGAGCAGATATGGCTGTGATGAGCTGCCAAATGACCAAAGTTACACGTGTGCATAGAAATTATTGAATGCCTGGGTGTAACTTGACCATTTTTTGGAGGTGTTGCACCGCATTTTCAACATAGCCTTTTTGGGACCCCTCCTCATGTAGAGTGCCAGTGCCATTTTGTTCACATGTACTGAAAGGTGATTTCACAGAGCGATCATGCCATTCTGTGCCACAGGTACGAAAACAATCTCAGGCAGGATGTGAAAAATGACAGCTATACTGTTGAAAAGGAGGCATGCAAAAATGGCAATGTTGAAAATCTGGAGTGAAAATATAAAAAATTGGCGAAGTTAGGAGTATGCATAGAAACTGCACAATACACGCTCATAACACAGTCATTTTTTGGATTTTTTTCACCACATTTGCAACATGGGCTTTTTGGGATCCCACATCATGAACAGTGGCACTGTTGTTGCGTTAATCAGTCCTGAAAGCTGATTCCATGCAGCAACTGTGAAATCACCTTTTGGGACCGAGTAACAAAATAACAGTGATACTGTTCACAAGGTGGGGTCCCAAGAACATGTTGAAAATTTGGAGCCAAAATTTCCCAAAATGGCTGATTTATCAACTTAAGTTGAAAACCCCATTGAATGCCATTATAGTAAGCTTACCTTTGATTCTTCAGTTTGTGGTTCAGCTTTGAAGAGTGCAGACATGTCCTGGTCCAGAGAAGATGACAGTGCCAACCTCTGGAGGTAAGTATGGGGTAAGGGGGGTAAAGAGAGGTGGGTGCTCAGTGGCAGGGTGGAGATTGGGGAGGGAGGACTGGGACAATGATGAGGGACCATTTTCTTTTTTACAGGTAAAAAAAAAACACATCAGGGGAAGGTTTTCTTTATTTACAGGAAAAAAAATACATTTGGGCACACTGGGGTGGGCTTCCAGTGTGCCACATGAGTTGGGTGGCTGGGTACATGATGCCAACATGGGGATTAGGCACCCTGATGTCAGCAGGGGGGAAAGAAAAAATAAACATCTGGGTACACTGGAGTGGGCTCCCAGTGTGCCACATGAGTTGGGAACACATAATGCCGACACTGGGATTGGGTACCCCGATGTTGGTGCAGGGCAAATAAATACATTTGGGCACACTGGGGTGGGCTCACAGAATGCCAGATGAGTTAGGGGCTACATAATGCCAACATGGGAATTGGAAACCCTGATGTTGGCACAGGGATGGGGAGCAGGGAAGACAGCAGCAGTGGAAGGGTTTTCTTTCCTGCCAGTACTGGCGGCGGTGACGTGACTGCGCATGCATCGCACTAGCGCATGCACAGTTATGGTGAATGGCATTTTGCCATTCACAACATGGCAGCGCCAGCAGAACTGTGCATGCATACAAGTCCCGCATGCATAGTTCTTGCCCCAGAATGTGGAAGTAACAGCCGAAATAGTGCAGCTGTTATTCCATAGTAGCTGATTGTGGCAAAGTGTTTCAAGCTCTGTTGGGCTTTCAGAAGTCCAACAGAAGGTTCCATGATCAGCCATTTTTGTAAACTATGATCAATCCCAAAATGGCTTTAGGCTCCGCCCACAGCTGTAAAAACAGTACACCTAGTAACTGATAAATGAAACACATACAGGCATGAGATATACAAAAGGTCTGAATTTTTTTGATAGTGCTAAGGTACAGTACAAAAAGTGCTGGGACAAGCTCAACTGGCATTTCATGTCATCATTCAAAGCTTTTTCAAAGGTGTCACCTCAACTTTTAGTCTTCTTATATATTCACATCTTAAAGGAATGTATATATATTTATTTACTGATATATTTGGTGGGGCAAACACCAATAAAGTGCAAATGACAGGTGCAGAAGTGCAAGATAAAAATGATAAAACATCAGAATTATTATATTAAATGAAAGCTTTATCAAAATATTACTAGAACATACCAGATAGTGTCAGTGGCTCAGGAGGTAGCATACTTACTCCTGGGGCCAGAAGATTGAAGGTTGTGCATTCTAGCCCCACATCACAAAGGTGGTAAAATCTCAGTGCTGACACCATAGTGCAGCATTGGGGAGGGGGGGGTTCTGCACTCCTAAGGTGCTATCTTTTGGATGAAATGCTACACCAAGGTCCTGTCTTGTTCAAATGGATGTTAAAGTTCCATGGCACTTTCTGGAAACAGTATGGGAATTAACCCATTGTCCTGGCCAAATTTCCTCCATTCTCTACAAATACCACCAACAGCTTAACTTGATTTTCCCCTTTAGGCACCATCTGTCCCTGCTGCTTTTCCTTCTTTGAAGTCATAATCTTGTCCCTGTGACATCAGAAACACATTTGTGGCAAGAGTGGATAATGTTATTAACAGAGAATTTTGACAACACAGCCAGTATGAGCAACATGAGCAGGTGAAGTGTAAAGGACAAAAAAAAATACTTTGTTTCAATTGAAATTGTTTTGGTAATAAAGAGTAAAAGGTCCTGAAACTCAAAATTGAGTTTTGTTTATGTAAACTGTGCACTTTTTGCCAGGAATCAGAAATCTCTTGAACCCTAAACAGGATGTTAGTTTGCATCTGTATTTCTCTCCCTCCTCCCCTGGGATGAGGCTGAAAATGAAAAGAAACACTTAGCCTTCTTTTCTTGGACAATCAAAAACAAATATATACTTTTTAGAAAGCTTAGGAATTGCAGAAGGATAACTATCTCTAGATATAGATATAGATAATGGATATATACTGCAGCCATATTCCCAAGAATGAATACCAGTTATTATACAGCACAATATATGGAACCTTCAATGGGTTCTGTAAGGGGAAAAGAAAAAAAAATCAGATAATCTGATGGATAAATTCATAGATATATATGCTTATGTGACAACATGATAAATATATAAACAGCAGCACCTTAAATAATTCAAAACCCTGACTGGTAGCACATCAAAGGGAAGATTTACTGTTAATAACTGGCACATACATTAATACTGTGATATTATAATATGCACAACAGAGATACATAGCAAAGCCAGAAATCAGATTGCTAAGACTTGAATGTACAAGTGTAACACCAATGTATAAGTTCAGCCCAGGCCACTGCCTAGCACCCAGCTTAAAAATGAACACAGTCACTGCAAAAAATAAATAAATAAAATTATAAAACCCTGTCCCAGTTTAGAAGAGTTTTTCAATACTTTGGAAGAGAAAAGAGTGTGGATTGGGACAGCCAACATAATAGTTTATATAATTGATTAGAACATTAGCCAAATTTTCCAACCCTGAGTGAACCCCGTCAGTGTCAGTGGCTCAGTAGGTAGCACACTCGCCTCTGAGCCTGGGAGATCAGAGGGCTGTGGGTTCAATTCCCACATCTGGCACTTGGGTTAATATCCCAGTGCTGACACTATAGTGCAGCATGAGAGGGGTGCTGCACCTCTGAGGTGCCGTCTTTCAGATGAGACGTTAAACCGAGGTCCCATCTGCCTGGATTGGTGGTAGTTCAGGTGGATGTTAAAGATCCCATGGCACTTATCGAAAAAAGAGTAGGGGAATTTTCCTTGTGTCCTGGCCAAATTTCCCTCATTCACTAAAAATACCTCCAACAGTTTCATCTGGTTCTAGGTCAGTTGGCATTCATCTGTATCCCACTCCCCCGGGTAGTGCCTGAAAATAGGCAGGATTTGCCTAGTGCTCTTACCCAGTCAACAAAAAATAAATAAATCCTAAGATTCTTGCCTATTCTAACGTTGAACTGGTAGACAGTTTTGCCTACATTAAATGCTTATTCCAAAAGATGCACCAGACTGAGCCAAGTCTCTCACTAGAGAATCTCCAGTTGGTATGCTACAGTGGAAGTGGTCACCCCACAACACTTCAAAGTCCAAACAAAAATTAACACCTCTGCCAACACTGGACACTTGTAAAAATGGGCAGTGTTGCACACAGACCTTTCAGTATAAAATAAAAATGAAACGAGATGAAACAAAACACTAAATATTTCTGCTTTATTTACTGTAGTCATTCAAAACTCAACATTTCACTCAGTAGAGCTTAGTGATGAGAAGTGGTCTGATCTCTATTAAGCTAGCAATAACACACAACAGGGTGTGCATTATGCTAGATCGCTGCATGCCCTGGTTGCATAGTGAGCCATAAGATGGAGGCTGAGTGCCTTCAACCACCTGGGAAGTGTAGTGACCAAGCACAGTGCACACACTGAAGTATGTTATTGTGCTTATAAAATGGGTTTTAGTGTTAAATGTCCATACTTTTTAAAATAAATACAATACGTTAAAAATTGAACAAATTGAAATTAATGTTTTTTCCTTAACTTAAAATAGTCCTTCCACTTACTGGGACTCATTTATATTTATGACTTTGATGTGTTTTTTTTTTGTCCCATTGCAGTACTCATACTTTTAGTATTTGTCTGTTTACAGTGCTGCTATCTTCCCTCTGTGTTATGAATTAGAATTGCCATATAGGTTTTTCTTGTGTGTGTTATTTATTTTCTCCTCCTATGTGCTACCACCTCAGCTACTCATTCAGGCTATGCCAAGGCTGCATCTGATCCATCTTGTCCTGAGCCCCGACCCTCATATTGCAGTCATCTCCCAGGGTAACCCAGACGTAACCCTTCGCTGGGCAGGTCCCCCTCCTCCGAGGGGGAAGGCACCAGAGGGGCAGGCTAGCACACAATACTTGGCCCTTGGAGAACTGCTGAGGGATCAGGAGCTTCAGGACATCAACAGCCTCAGATCACCAGGCGGCCATCATCTGGCTAAACACGGAGCCATTTTCCACTTTTTTTTTTTCTGGTGACGTTCCCTTGCATTGCGTCTGCACTTCCCCTGGTTTCCACCAGAGGTCCCTGCAGAGTGATGCATCCCCATTACCCACCCCAGGAGAGGAGAACAGTCTTGACAGATGCTCAATCCTCTCCTTCCCCAGCAAGCCCCCCAGTGTCCCAAGTCCATTCCCGAACCCGGGTCACCAGCGTGGCTCGAGGTAAGGTGCCAGTGCCTCAGCCCTCTGTGCCACCCGGGCAGGCCCATATAGGGTTTAGATGATGGCTGCATGATAGTTGTTGGAAGGGTTGCTGAATTGGTAGTGTCTATGGGGGGTGGGTGGGGAGACAGATAGAGTAATTAAATATCAGGAGGCACAGCATGATGGAGACCAAGTTGGGTGCTTCACGGAAGTGGCCATGAACAGCCATGTTGCAGAGCTACATTGGGACCGATGTTGGAACTCCTCATCCCACTCCCACCCCAATCACTAGCATGATTGGTGAGGAGGAAAATTAGTAAGTTAACAGTTTTTTTTTCTTTTTATCTACATGTAAAATATCACTCAAGGAAGAGCAAGTGAAATGGCGTCAGCACGAGGCGGCCACAACGTGGCTATTAAAAGTAGAGGGAAAGTAAACTGATGAAACATGGCTTTTACAACTGAAGAAAGATTCTGCTGCAGACAAAAAAGGAACTAAATTTAGTTCATTTCAAGTATGTTCACTTTTGTCCTTGGTTGGTGGCCTTGCTGGGGGGGGGGGGTTGTGGATGAAATATATAGAATAATGTATGGGGTGGTGTGTGTAATGTAATTTTACATACACCCAAGTTGTGGGATGCTACATAAACCCTGGGGGTGAAGCCCGAGGGGTTTATGAAATGCATCCCACAATGAGGGTGTGTGTAAAACTGAGTTTTACACAACCACCCCAAAATGTATTTTATATAATTGCTGTTGTGTGCTTTTTTGCTTCAGCAATTATACAAAATAGAATAAGCAAAAGATTGGTGTTCAGGCAGCTGCAGACCAGTTAGCTTTCTGCATGGTCCACCATCTGCCAAGTAACAATGCTCCCTCGGAGTGCTCCACTAGTTTGAGGCAAAAAAGTGGAGATTTTGTTTTGAAAGTGTCTGTATTTTTTTCAAAACTTAAATTTACCACTGAGCAGCATTTTCAGCATCCTTACAGTTTGAAGAGGTGGGGAGACCCACTGGACAAAGCGTGCTGACAGGGAAACTCAGTGCCTGTTTAACATTTCCCTATTTTTCTGGGTTAGTGGAGAATGAGACTTCTTTTTTTAATAAACAAAAAACTAGTTAGTCAGTGGAGAATGAGACTTCTTTTTTTAATAAACAAAAAACTAGTTACAATTCGACTACGAGGGGCGGTGAAGTTTATGGCCGTATTGCTCCAAGAAACATCAAAGAGAAGACCAACGACTGCTGCATTCGTGGCCTGAGAGAAACTCAGTGCATGTTTGCCATTACAACCAGCTGGTTATAATGGAAAATTACAACCGGGTTTCTCTATGGGAAAAAGCGCACACCAGTAATTATGTTATTGTAATGTGGGTACTAGTTACAAATCTACAGTGACTGGTTAGCAAGGGAAAAATGGCTGCTACAGAAGTTTTCAAAAATCTAGTGGTGCAGTAATTTGTGATAAGGCTAAGTACCAGGATCACCATGCGGTGAGCTAGATCACGGTCATGTGATGGGTCTCAGCCAATTAGAATTCATTATTTTTTGCGCCAATTTTATAAATGAAATGCATTTTCATGATACAATCTCTTTTCCTCATTGCTTACAATTTACAAGGAACCCAGCAACAAACTAGCATGAACTTTACTTACCTTTGTTCCTGAATGGTTCTTTTCAGCATTTATATTACATATGAACATATGAATCTGCCAGCAGAAATGGGCCAAGTGGTCTATCAAGTCTGCTCGATTGAGCATCTAGCACCCCTAAACTGCAGCTGCCCCACCCCCTCACCTCCCTTCCTTTTGGCCCCCCATACACCCATGCACCCTGTCCCATGCTCTTTTAAAACTGCCCACTGTCCTGCAGGAAACCACTTCCTCTGGCACTGTGTTCCATTTTCCCACCGCTCTCTGTGAAATAATGCCTTCTCATCTCATCTCTCTGCTAAACCTACCACCTTCCAACCTTAGCCCATGCCTTCTCATCTCCCTTCCCCTCCTCAGCTTAAACAACCCTTCTGTGCCAATCTAGTTGCTCTCCTTCAAGTACTTGAAGGTTTGAATCATATCCCCAGATTACTCCTCTCCTCCAGGGTGTACAAGCCTAACTTGCTCAGTCTGTCTTCATATGTCTTGCCCTCCAGCCCTTGAATCATTTTCATTGCTCTGCACTGCACCCCCTCCAGCAGCCTGATATCCTTCCTAAGATAAGGGCACCAGTACTGTACACAATATTCCAAGAGTGGCCTAACTGGTGACCTCTACAGTGGCATGAACACATCTCTGTGCCTAGATGAGATAGCCTGTGCTATGCACCCTAGTATCTTTTTAGCCTTGGCTGTTGCCTTCTTGCACTGAGCTGAGTTGCTCATGTTCTCCATTACAAGCAACCCTAGGTCCTTGTCTTCATCGGTGACCCCTAACTGAACTCCTCTCCCCAACCAATAGTCCCTCCCTGGGTTCTTTACTCTAAAGTGCATAACCTTGCACTTCATTGCATTGAATCCCAACTGCCACTTCACCAACCACTCCTCCAGTTTGGTCAGATCTTCCTGTAGCTCCTGCCACCCTTTTCTGTCATTCACCACTGCACCCATCTTAGCATCATCTGCGAACAGACTGATTCTGTTCTTAACACCATGTGAGATATCACATGTGAACAACCCAAACAACACAACATAGTGCCCAGCACAGAGTCCTGCAGCACCCCGCTCGTCACTTCCCTAGGGAAAAAGAGCCCCTCCCACTACTACCCTCTGCTGCCTCTCCTTCAGCCAGTTCCCCATCCATTTTGCCATCTTTGGCCCTACCCCTACATATTCCAATTTTCCCCCAAGCCTCCCATGTGGCACAGAATCAAAGGCCTTGCTGAAGTCCAGATGCAGGACATCCACTGCATGGCACTGATCCAGCTCCCTCGTTACCCAGTTGTAGTACTCTATCAGGTTGGTCTGGCATGATCCTCCCGAGATGAACTGCCATTTTAATTGCTGTGCTATACATACAAAGTGTAAGTTAGACTCTAAAACAGTTTAGCTGTACCTTCTCTGAATACATTTTGATAAATTCATAAATATGTTTCTTTATGCATTCTTCTACAATCTAGACATACACCTCTACAAGATTAATCTTCCAAAAACTAGATTATGAACACCCATTTGTATGCTAGTAGATGTGCCACTCAGCTTCGCTCTCATCCACAATTTCAGTCACAAATATCATGATTTGCAAAAGCCAACATACTCCACTGGGCCCACAGTACATAAGGAGCTAATAAGACATTATTATGCATCAGACCAAACTAGTGAATCATGCTTGTACAGTATTCATTCTTACATTGGTGGTGTTCTAAATCAGTTTGATAACATTTGTATAGTCTCTTTCATACGTACATTTCATGTAAAAATGAATATACAGTACATTCACTTAAACCATATGTCGTAATTATGATTTACCCTTCGTGCATTTTATCAGATGACTATTAGCTTCTAGGCCTTGTGGATTTCTACTATTTTTAAAGCAATGAGGACTTTATCTTTTCTCATCATTTGCATTTCACATAGGCAGTCATTTCATATAACTTTAAAACGCTTTTAACATGCTGGTCATTCAATATCTGTAAATGGCATGGGCTAGCTGATGGGTATGGGTAGCTGTGTTGGGTAGTTCAGGTATTAGCAATTTTTGACCTGGTAGGTTAGTTTGTGTAATGCGCTACCCTACCCGACATAACAGTGTACTTCTCGGGTCAGGTAGTTTTCACAAGGGTGACGAGAAATGGGTAACTGGAAATAGGCATTACAGGGTAGTCAAGGGCATCCTGTGAGGTTCTGGGACATCTGCCAGGACTTCAAGACTGGAAACAGGCATTAAAGGGCAGCCTGTGGCATCCTTCATGAGCTTACAGCAAAATTGGAGCACATGAAACCAGGTTGACAACTTGATTGGTCAGTGGTGTCTTTGCTCCATCTGCAGTTTGCAGCTAAATCGTGGTGATCATTTAACTAAAAGTTGAATAAAAAAAAATAAAAAAATTAAAATAAAATCTCCACAAAGGAGCAAAGGGAGTGGGGTCAGGGTTGGGGACCAAAATGATCTCAGGGAAGGGGAATATGGTGATCAGCTTCAGTCAAGGAGGTGGATGGTGCAGTACTGGATAGAGAAGAGAGAAGGAGCAAGGAGGGAAAACACAGAAGGCAAGGCACTGGCAGCAGGTTTGAAAAAGTATTACTATTTGTTAGGTGCCCCTGAGCCCTGTCATTAAATTATTATTGTATTGTTGGCTTCTGAAAACACCACTCCACCACTACCTCTCTGATTAGGCTTACTGACTAGATCATCTCGGGGATGGACAGTGGCCCAATCACATCTGCCATTTTTGTCGATCTTGCCAAGGCATTTGACACAGTTTCCCACACCCTTCTACTTAACTCCCTCTCCTCAGCAGGTCTGTCTGACTCAGCCACTAACTGGTTTAATGCTTACCCAATAGGTCAGACCTTATCAGTCAGAATCGCTGACTCTATATCCCCTCCACTCTCCCTCCACTCCTTATCAACACAGGTGTCCCTCAGGGGTCCATGCTGGGTTCCATCATTTTCTCTAATCTACCTAAATGACCTCCCATCCATCTACAAATCATCTTCTATACATATGTATGCAGATGATATAGTCCTTGTCACCTCTGGCTGGTCCTCACCTGATGTTGCAAACAGACTTCAGCTGGACTTCAATAATGTCCTGAACTGGTTTCTTACTCATCAACTCTTCCTTAATGCTAAGAAGACAGGTTCCATGACCTTTGGCACTAGACAGAGACTCTCAAGGCTCCTCTACCTGCCCTCCTTCCATGCCCTTGATGGGACAGCTATTGAGGATGCCTCCTCATTCAGATATCTGGGTGTTTGGCTTGATCAATGTCTCACCTTCTCCAACCACATGGATGCCACCCTGAAAAAATTGCACCCCAAGCTTGGTGCTTTATATAGGAACTAGAACTGTCTCCCTCTCCCGACAAAGTGCAAACTGGTCCAGAAGATGTTCCTACCTATTTTTGACTACTGTGACATAGTCTACAGTGCTGCTCTCAGGACTTCCTTAGCTAGATTGGATACCCTCTTCAACTCCTTCTGATGCTTTGCTCTTGACTGTCCTCCTCTCACCCATCACTGTGAACTCCACCACTCCCTGGCATTTCCCTCTCTTGAAAACAGACGCTTACACCACTGTACAAATTTTGTCTCAAAATTCTGGTTTGGCTCACTCCCTATATATCTTACCTTCTCCTCAGCTGTCCCCCTCTCCACCTGCCTGCTCACTTAGATCTCATGACTACAGAACCCTGGCAGACCCTCGACATTCCACCACTGTAGACCAGTCTTCCTTCTTGTACCGCTTCCCAAAATTGTGGAACTCGTTTCTGCAACAGATTCACCACTTGTCCTCCCTCTCCTCCTTAACTGCAGCACTTCATAACTACCTCTCTGTTAATTGTTCCTGTGCCTAACTCCTTTTGAGTTCACCCAGTTCCTATCTATTATCTGTGCAAAAGTCACTGATGTAGCATGGCATCCTATTATTGCACTTAAAAGTGATCAATTATGATTTCTGTGAATTGTATTTCTATGAACTGCTATCTCCTGCTAAGTAGATCCAACCTCTGTTGTGTATTTGACAACTGGTTGGCCCTACAAATTTGCTTTCCTTATGTTCTTTAGCTGTATGTATGGTTTTCACTACTGTTAAGTACCTTATGGTCATCAATGATGTAAGATGGTTTCTGTTTGTATTTTGTTAATGTATCTCTCCCATCACCCCTTCCCCCAGGATGCACCATGAGATGAGCAACTTGTTATTCCGTGTGCCCTTCCTGGTGAAACATTTCAATAAATAAATAAATATTAGCTACAATGTGCATCTCTGCAGCATAGCAAAAGCCTTGTATGGCTGTGTATTACACTGTTTGCTAGGTGCCCCTGGCTGAGCCCTTTCATTTATTACTGTGACAGTCAGCTACACTGCGAGTCTCTGCAGCACAATGGAAGCCATTTAGGCTGTATTACGCTGTTTGTTAGGTGCCCCAAGCCTGTCATTTATTAGATTGACATAGCTACACTGTGTGTCTCTGCAGCATAGTGAAAGCCATTTAGGTTGTATTATACTGTTTTTTAGGTATCCCAAACCCTTCCATTTATTACCATGACATAGCTGCACTGTGTGTCTCTGAAACAGTTAGTGAAACAATATCCATTCCTTTCATGGCTGTGTCTACTATGTCACATATATCCTAGTCTAAGTCTACTAAAAGGAAGCACAGTGCTGCCGCATGTGCAGCTGTTAATGATATGGGCAATATGAAACATATCACTAATGAAGAACACTGCAGCAATAATAATAACATCACCAGGACTGGCACTAAAGATCCTACTGAACCAAAAAAGCATGTTAGCAATTGAATGAAACTATAGTTCTGGAAAGAACTGACTGGTGTTACTCATAGAGGTACTCAGTGTTTTGCCACATGTGCCAGGATACTTAAAGCTGCTGAAGCGGCATGCAGTGAGGCAGCCTCCTCAACTATAAGCTCAGATGTTTAGACAGCGAATGCTGATAGAGATAGTGGTGATAGTGGGGACTGGGAATGGGATATCCCACGCTATGTCCCACATGATAATGATGGCATTTCCAGTTCTTCTGAGTCTGTAGTTTCTATGAGAGGATAGGAGAGGATGCCTCTGTAAGGCATGAGAAGCAAGTGTAAAAAAAAGTTATTATGCTACACTTAAGAATAAGAAGATGAGCATGAATGAGAACAATTCTCAACAAAGAAATGGCAGTGAAGAGTTTCCTCCAGGCCATTGCCTGTACAAGAAATAGTGCCAAGCATTGTAGCACAAAGCAAAAAAGGTAAATCTTTAGTGTTGGTATTTATTTTAAATTGACCCTGCAGACAACTCTCTAGCTGTATGCAGTCTGTGCAAAAACAGTGTCAGTCATGGTGGAAAGTGGCAAATTTTGTAACATCAGAAATGATGTGACATGCAAAGGCAAAACACTCAATTGAGTGGGGCAGGGCAAGGGGCAGTGTGGTTGGTATGGGCAGTAGTGGAGATGGTGGCAGCAGTGACCACAGTGACAATGAACTAGAAGCATGAACTAACATTGAATCATCTGATGTATCCCTGCAGTCTTCCCAGACCAAAAAAGATTGTTTTCTTCAGATACCATCAAGCACTGCAAAATTCCAAAGTAGTAATTCACGTGAAAAGGTGTGAAAAATACATTCCTTAAAAAATGTAAAACATTTTGTGATTCTCGTCAACTGACATTAAAAGGAAGTGTTGCAAGAACACCAAAATGTACCCACAAGCATCCAACATGCCAGCTGTTAAAAAGACCCATTGCAGAGCTGTTGACTGATTGTCAACTCCCTTTTGCTTTTATTGCCCAAAATGGTTTTGTCAAGTTCATGAACCAGTCTCAATCATGGTACACTGTTCCCTGTTGAACATATTTCTTGAAAAAGACTGTTCCACAGTTGTGTGACTTGGTGTGTACTGCAGTCTTCATTAAGCAGTTGAAATTCTCTGAGGTGAAACAGGTTCACATAACCACAGATACATGGACCAGCAACCAAACTGTTGACTACCTGACTGTTGCAGCTTATTGTGCAAGTTTTCAGTCAGAAAGTAATAATCCCCACTCGACTGTAAGAACTAGGAAGCAGGCTGTATTATGTACCACCACTTTTGAGGAAGACCACACTGCTGTGAATATTTTGCAGGAGCTGGAACAATTCCAGAAATGGCTTACTCCATATTTCTTATCTCCAGGGCTCATAATGTCAGATAAAGGTAACAACATAGCCCAAACTGTAAGAGATGGCAACTACCAACATGTACCTTGTTTTGCACACTGTTTAAATCTTATCATCCATAGTTTCTTAACAGGTTTTCAGCATTTCTGTTTCCATTTATGTCTTGCTAGGATTATATGTGGGCATTTCAGCCACTCTGTGAAAGCACAAACATCATGAAGTGACTGCAGAGATTAAACAACTCAACACTGCATTACATTAAAGCAGAAAGTTGCAACCCATTGAAATTTAACATTTTACATGTTGGAAAGGCTTTCTGAACAGACAAAAGCTGTACATGACTACACCATGCAGAATCAAATAGGTAAAGTAGACATCATGCTCAGTTCCAGCAGCTGGATTCTACTTGAATCTTATTGGAGACAGCTGAGGCTGCCACATGTGATGTCAATGCGGGCAGTGCAACTCTGAGTCAAATTCTTCCCCAAATAAGATTTCTTTACATTTTCCTTGATGACATAAAGAAAGACTTTCAGTCAAAAAAAGACACCACCGCTGTTATACTGGCAGATGGCTTGAGTCTCTGACTGTTGACTGATCAGAGAATAAATGACATGTTTAAGAATGACACCTATGTATTGGCTACATTGCTAGATCCCCGAATTAAGGGGGACATTGAAGCCATCTTTCCTGCAGGGGAAGACATTGAGACATTGAGTACTGGAGGCATCTTCTGCTACCCAAATGTGATATTACTCCACCAGCACCATTAATTGATGTACAGCAGCCAAACCCTGCCAAACCATCTGCGTGCACCTCTGGCACACACAATAGCACCATCATAGTGCCATCAGCTAAGGAAAGGACATCTACAGATACTTCTAGGGCATCCTATGTTCAGGATCAGAAAGGGAAATCCCTTCTGAGTTACCTGCAAAAACATGGACTAGTATTCTGTAAAGAAAATACAGTTGGTTAATCTGCCAGACTGGTAACCATCTCACACAGCACAACAATCATGGAGTATTTTGTAGACCATACTGTGATTGGTCTTGAGGAAGATCCATTGCTCTGTTGAAACCAAAAGAGAGCAATATGGCCAGATCTTGTAAATCTTGCAATAATCTAGCTTAGTTGTGCTCCTTCAAGCATATATTCAGAACTGATATTTAGTGCAGCTGGTGGAGTAGTCACTGACCACAGAACACTGCTAAGTCCTGTAAATGTGGAACAACTTACATTTCTCAAAATGAATACTGACAATTTCCCAGTTGTCGCAAACACTGAATTATGTGATTCTGACCCTGAACCTGAAGAACAGCCTGCAAAAAGTGATACTGAATATGATGACTAGGTTGTGCATGAAACTAATAGAACCATCACCACTGCCACCATGCCAACCACATGTGCCACACTAATCTCAATTTTCTTTTGTCGATCATCAGTTTTATATTATGTAACATTAATGCCCACCATGGGTATAATGTTTGGAAACAGCAGCAGGCTCACATACAGCAGATGTGTGGCGGAGGGGGATTTACACCCACAGACAGAGATGGGGCACATATGTGTGTAGGACGGTTTCAGCTCGAATGGGGATGGGGCACACACACATGTGTGTGTGTGTGTGTGTGTGTGTGTGAGGGTGGTACAACTACTCACTAAACCAACAGGGAACAAGTCTAGGATGTATGTTGGGGGGTTAGGCAGGCATACAGTATGGGGCAGGTGCTCCGCTGGGGGGATGGGGGTTTCTGCTGTGCACTAGGATGTGCCACTGGGCAGTTATCAGATCAGTGTGACCACTGGACATCGGTGCATGGCCACACAGGCCTGAGTGCCTGCATTAGCTATTGATGCACCCTGACTCACATCTACCCATGCAAGGGATCCACTCTGGGACCCAGAATCTGCAATCGACTGGCTGCCCACCTGGGTCTGCTACTCCACCCCCTACTGCCCTCCACGCACCTGTGCACCAGGCAGGGTGGGACCACAGACAGGTGGCTTGCGTTAGTGCATACTGGCATGTTTGCACCTGTCCTTGTTTGTGGAGCTACATGGGTGGGGTATGCAGCTCTGATGCATACTTTCCTCCCATTCGTGCATAGGCACCATTATTTGTATGCTTCAGCTGAAGATGATGCTTCCCTGCCTATGCTGTCTCCTGTGCTTATCCACCACACTGTTTGCACATGGTCCAGACTTCATCCTGCTCCAGGTAGCTTCCACTCCCTGCTGTGCTACAGTATGTTTGTTTCTCAGCAGCTCTTCTCAATTCATTCAGAGTTATCTCAGTCAGACAACTACTATTCCCAACTTTCAATCTTTGTGTTGCTCTAGTATGTTCATGTTGTTATATTACTATACTGACACGGCTTACAGCTGCAGGCATTTTAGCAGTATTGTTCTGATTTTAACTATTTTCAACCTTTCAGTCATTAATTTGCTTCATCTTGTTCATATTACTCAGCCAGCTTGCTATCATATGGCTCTGTTCTTAAGACCTTGCCAGTAGAAGCACTTCTATTTTGGGGGGTTCTTACCCTACCAACATTACAGTTACTGTTTGGTCTCATGGTGCTCAGCCTGTGGCTTTACTGTTATTCCCATGGTGGGGGACTGTGCTGTCACAGTGGGGCATCATGGCTTCAAGTAGCAGGACCATGCTTTTATGTAAGCAATATGATTTCCCCCTGCTCCTTTGCCTACATGGTTTTCAGTTATCCATGAATAAATGCATTAACCTCATAGCCTAGATGGCTTTCAAGATATTCATTGCATTCTATTACTGCATTGCAAATGCTCCTTAATGGAATAACCTAACTCCACCTCACTGGCATGTAGGGTATTCATGCCAATCATATGAATTCACTTTTCATGCTGAAACCATAGAAATAAACTGCTAAACCTCATCTATTCAATTACGTTAAACCTCACTGAATCAATTATTGGCATCACAGCCACTCGCTACCTAAACACCTACATTCTATTACACCATTAATTTGGTTTCCTTAATGGAATTAGTTGGCTTGCTTTACACCGGCTGCTACTTCTTTCAAGCCTCCAACCGGTGGCTCGCTCACAGCCTCCTACCTCACCCAGTTGGCTGGCTTCACCAGGCCTCCTCATCACCATGTTCAGGTAAAATAAGGGGGTTGGGCAAAAATGGACCACAGATAGTAATCTTCAGGATTTCTCTTTTATTTTTCAGTTGATATTCTTGTGGCTGAAATTCTCAATGTTTCACCTATGAACTATAGGCTTCTTCAGGAGAATGCTTTCACACCTATTCATAAATATACAAATATAGTTTACCATACTGTCCATATAAATGGAATAATGCTATATATATAAAAAAAATATATATATATATATGCCAAAGTACAGAGCCACTTACTGCTGGAGTGTATTTATAAATATTTGCACAACTTGTATTCTTAATGTATCAGAGCAAGACCTACAGCACATATTAAAATAATAATAACATTTAAAATTATAATCATTCTTTTAATTTGTCTATCAATTTAATTCAAATCAGGCTCATTTCTTCCCTTCACCAATGAACCAGTAAACTAATCGTGTTCAATCAAATGCTGGCTGTAGTGTGTTCCTGCAACTAATTATCCTACTATGCCCAATATAAGCACCAATACATTTCTTTCATTTATTTTACAAGTGATTGAACCATTTATTCATAATGTTTAAAAGTTATATTACCTTAATCCACAGTTGTGCTAGTTAAGTAATTTAGACACAGTAAGCTCCCACTATTCCAGCATCACAGCACTACATGTCACAATGAGGATGAAGAAGTCCCTATAACTTTCCATATAGAGAATCTTTCTGAATTCATAATGAATTTGAAATACCTTCAAACCCAGATAAAATGTGTGTATTCAGTGTTTATCCTGTTTCACAGAGCCCTAAGGCTTCCAGTATTCTGTAAATATAAGGATTACCTATAAACTTCTAAACATAAAACATCAATTCCATGGTATTCTTATGCTCTATCCTGTTAGGTCTAATGCAGAATCTGAACTTCGCTAGATAAGCCTAGGCTGTTTTTCACTTCATTTTTTGTTAAGAACTAAAGCCAACTTTGAAGCTTCGCCATTGAAACATGACTCAAATTTTTAACATTTCTTACATGAATTTACTTATTTGTGTTACCCTCTCAGAAACCATTCATTAATATATTTTGCATTTCTTGTGAACAAGTTCTATGGTTGCCAATTCTATCTAAGACCTTATCTCACTGGTTAACCATTACCTGGTCAACTTCGCTTAATTACACAGAATGTCCTGAATCCATGTGCTCTCAAATGCAATTACACTCCTGTTCAAACCTTCCTAACAACCTCACATTTGCTTTTTTCTACGTTCTATTCCCCCAAAAAAACTTGTCTTGCTGCATTCTTCTGTGCTTGTACTAAGCTATATCTGTGTTCAGCACTTCACTTCTAACACCAGAGCTGCTTACTGCTGTTTTTAAAAGTTCTCATTTCTAAAAAGCTTTATAAAAACTTTCACCCGGTCATGTATTTGTTTTTTTTATTTTTATATGACTAACGTGAAAGGATCATCTTTCAAACGCTTGTTCCTCCCCGATCTGAGTCGGTAGGACACCAGTTTCAGATGGCTCCGATTTTTAAATACTTGCTTCCCCCATCCCTTCCTCTAAGTTTCGTCCTCTACTGTGATGTCATCATATTAGTGCTTTTGCTTTCTTGGTCCCACTTGGTTGTCTAGGCAACATATGGTGTTTATGATCCCTTAAACTAAGGTGGTGATTAAACTTTAAACCCTATTCCTTCCACTCTTTATATGTAAACTCCTTTCTATTTTTTCTCACAGTCTCTCCCTTGTGGCCAAATGTTACTGATCACTGGAAAGTTTGCTACAAAACTTCTCAGCATATCCAGGGCTAGACAGAGAGTACCATGTTAACAATCTTAATCACTGTGATGTCCTATACAGATATCTTATCTGTTGAATACATCGGTTGTAATAACTCTATATCTTGCCATACTATGTCGCCCATCTGTTCATGCCCTCTGCATGATTTTATTATTATTTATACAATGTTGACCAATTATTCGTGTTCTATTTCCATCTTAAAAATATTGTTTCCTTATATTTATTGTACTGTCAAAAAAGAAAAAGGATCATCACTAACCTGCTCTCTAATCTATAGCCACTGGCATGACCCAGCCTTCTCATCAATAACTTGCTACCTAATCTATAGCAACTGGCTTCAACCAGCCTCCTCCTATTTAGCACTTCAAAGTTGTTTCATGCTCACATTCATAAATCAGAGGCATGCCAACAATGACCATTACCTTTTCTGGCTCAGGGCTTGCCCTGTAAGCTGACAGTCTTGTTCTGTATGCATGAAGTCCACATCTTGAGCATGTGAACCTCAGGGAAGTGTCCTTCTTGTCTCACCCATAGTGGGAATGTCCTTGATCTGGGCAGAGCTTTAGCATACAATCATACAGCACACCTCATGATGCAGAGTTTAAGACTTCAGTGGGACCCTTAAGCCCAAGGGAGCTCTTTTGGCTATAGCTATGACATATCACCTTCAAAAGCTATTCTCCATATGACCGCCTATGGTTCACCTGGACTCCTCAACCTCCTCTTCCCTGCCCAGCTAAACTATCAGACAGTTCTCAGGGAAGCCCCTCAGACATCTACCTCCACCTTTGGTCTCTCACATGGAGGCCTGGTGAGTAGCTAGCAGCAGTTGTTGCTCTCTTCCTCCAGCCTTGGGGTGAGGGCCTCCTGTATGGAAGTCACCGTTGGCTGCAGAGCTATATTCACAGCCACACCACAGCATTTCACATAAAGGGGTAGAGCAACAGGCTTCCTCCAAATTGAAAAGAAAAACAAAACAAAACAAAATTCCATGAAATTTGGTCTGCAAATTGCAGTACCCGAACCATAACTAAATAAAATATACCAAGCCTAAAGGGCAGGTGACCTACACCTTGGATCCCAGAGGTTTCCTCCCTTAAAAAAGGCTTTTTTTCCTCTCCTCCATGCCAAAGGTCATAATATCAAGTTAGTTGTTAAAATAGTATATCCCCTAGTTTGCTTAGGTAGGTTTCCACTGGTGGATGGAGATGTATGATGGCCCTACTTGCCATTGCCACGTTCTTTAGAAAGCCTTCTTACGTCATCAGTGCAATCCGTTTTATCAGTACAATCCTGACAACCTGCTCATCTCATTTGTGTTTCTTCAAGCTGTCTCATTGCTGCCAATCTGCTTCTCAATCTCATAGTCAATGTTTACTGCTCAATACTCTTTTTGTGGCTCCTTCTTAAGGCACCTTTATCCAAGAGAATCTTTCCTGTGGCACCTCTAGGGGGTAATCCTCTTTAAGGGTTCTTTGCCTTTGTGTATGGTAATGCTCTGCTGGAGCTGGAGTAACACGTGCATCTGAAGAGAGGTGGTTTTATGTATGAAACTTGAAATTAAAACTGTTATTGTACTGTTGCTTGGTGTGTAAGCTACAAACTATCCTCACTGTCTGTATGCTGCAACCACACTACAGAATTCCCAGTGACTGTGCTACTGCAGAAGCACTCTGGGATACTGGGGGTATCCCTGCAGCAACAACATTGAGTGTGGTGATAGTGGCTATTTTTCTTTTCATTTTGGGCACTAAAACTGGGTAATGACAGCTACCAAGCTCTTTTAAGAGCTATTTTGGTACATTTTACCAATTTTAAGAGGTTTAATTACCTCGCTCCAAGTGCTACTAACAGGAAGCAGAAACTAGCCTGACTTCCTGTGTAGCAGCATGTAAGGCTAGCCACAGCAAGTGAGGTGATCATTCATGGGGCCACACGCAGAGACACGTGTGGAGACACACCCATCTAAGCACATGTCTGTCGTGTCCACCGGGGCAGCAGGGACACAGGGTCTGTAAGTATTGAGTAGAGTTCAGTGTACAACTATCCCTGTTAAACAAATGCCAACAAAAAAAATGGAGGCAGAAATGATGTTCAGGGATGATGTATATGGCAACTGTTGTCAAATATGTGTGATGTTTGCTTATGGGGAACAAGTCCAGGGATTCTTCTGTGACAAATGCATTTTGATTGACATACTGCAGCAAGAGATTATGAGACTCCAAACTAGGGGACCTGCAAACTCAGACATAGCTGAATTAGAGGAATATATTGATTCAGTGGTATCTGACCTCAATATAACCTCTTTAGCAAGACCAGAAACTGTGTGTGATGAGGGAGTTGGATTAAAACAGATAGAGGCTGACAACTCATGGGCAATAGTGCCAAAACATAAAACAAAAAGAAGAGGGGGACAAGTACATAGCCACACCACCCCTTCCCCTCCACAATAAATTTGATATTTTACAAACTGATGATGGCCCCACAATTATAATTGATGAAAGTGAGTCTCCATCCAGAGTACAACCCATTAATGCACATTTAAAACATAGGCCTAAATCACTGCCTAGCATCCCAGCCTTTAAACAAAGTCTTTCACATTGTCCTCTGAACACTACCCCCCGAATCTCAAACCATTAATAAAACCTGTAAACCAAGCAGTATCATAAAACCAATATTTGTATTAGGTGATTCTATCTTCAAACGTACTGACCGACTGATATGTAACCCTGACAAATATAATCACACTTGTTCCAGCTACAGAGGGGCCAGAGTATCTGACATTACCAATATAACAAACACATTATTTTCTGAACAAACTAATAATGCACTAGTAGTTATTCATGCAGGCACAAATGACATCAACAAAAAACCTTACCTGAGTTAAAAAAAGATTTTGTGGCACTTTATAACACCCTAACAGAAAAGTGATGTGATGTCTGCTTCTCAGAGGTCCTCTCAGTACCTAGAGCCACAGCTTATATAACCAATAAAATTAAAACACTAAATAAGTGGCTGAGGAAATGGCGCTTCAAACAGAACATCTCATGTTTAACCCACTGGGAGGATTTCAACGAAAGACCTTCCCTTTTTTTGGGGGATGGGTTACATCTCAACAGGAGAGGGAGCACAATCTTGGGGAAAAAAAATGACCACATTCATTTCTAAATTTTTAAACTAGTTACAAAGGGGGAGACTAGATTTAGATCCAAGTCTCTAACAGACAGTCTATATGCACAAGAGCAATGCAATGTGTTGTCTCTTAATGCCAGGTCTCTGAATATATTAAAAATCACTGAATTAGAAGCTAAATGCCATTTGTTAAATCTGGACATTATATCAATAACAGAAACTTGGTGGATAAGTGACTCAGAATGGGTAAAAAATATCCCCGGGTATAAACTTTGTCAGAAAGACCCCATAGACAGGAGGGGGTGGGGTCTGTCTGTATATAAAAGATGAGATCTCCCTCACATGAGGATACTTTCAAAACCAACACAGAAAGTCTGTGGATTAATGTCCTACTGAAAGGATGCCCCCAAATAACATTTGGAACTTGTTATCGGCCACCAAATGCCAACTCTAATTATACTAACACCTTACTAGAGGAAATTAGGAGTATTTCTGACAAAGAGAATATTATAATTAGGGACGACTTCAACTTACCAACTGCCAACTGGGATACCTTATCGGGCGAGTCTTTAACAGACAACATCTTTATTTCTACAGTGATTGATTTGGGTCTTGATCAATTAGTTAATGAACCCACCAGAGGTAATAACATACTAGACCTCCTGATTACCACCTCTGACAATAACATCTTTGATCTCTCCCTATCTGACCCATTGGGTACTAGTGATCATAAGTCTATAGTTTTCAGTTTGGCATATAATCAACAAAACATTTCAAATAATACAGTGTTTAAGAATTATGACAAAACTGACCTTAAAACCATAATTAACCAATTATATAACATGTCCTGGAAAAGTGTTTTATTACCCTTACCACTTGAGGAATCCTAGAATTTTATCAAAAATACTATTCCAAATCTGGAGGCAGAACATGTTCCTGTCAGAAACAAATATAATAGTAAAGGGCAGATACCACCTTGGTTAAATAATCATATCAAAAAACTGATTCGGCATAAAAAGAAACTTTATCACAAACTCAAAACATGCACCTGTAATTTAAAAAATAAATACTTGTCCCTCTTTCAAACATCAATAAAAAAATTGAAACAGGCAATCAAATTAGCAAAACGTAATTTGAAATTTAAAATTGCACATACTAAAAATGGACATAAATCCTTGTTTGCATACTTGGACAAAATTAAGGGTAACACAAGGCAAGTCGGCCCATTAAAAATTGACAACAAATTAATAACTACAGACAAGGACACAGCTGATATACTTAATCAGTACTTTTGTTCAGTATTCTTGAAAAAGGACCCCATAACACATCCAATAACTACAAGTACTAGATCAAAAGTATTTTGTGTAACCTACGAACATACAGAGGAGGTACTTAAAACATTAAACAAAAATAGTAGTTCAGGACCCAATGGTATTAACCCCAGATTTCTAATTGAAACAGCAGAAATGATAAAAATCCCATTGACTATAATACTTAATAAATCACTTGAAAAATCTACTGTTCCCCAAGACTGGTTAAAGGCTAATGTAACACCAATCTTCAAAAAAAGTGGTAGAGCCAATCCTGCAAATTAGTGCCCTATCAGCCTAACCTCTGTACCTTGCAAATTATTAGAAAAAATAATTAAGACTCTACTAGAAATAGAACTACAATCACTTAACATAAATGATAGTACACAACATGGCTTTAAGCAGGGACATTCTTGCACCTCAAATCATATAACTTTTGATGACAAAATAAATCAAGGAATAGACTCTAATATACCGATGGACATAGTCCTCTTGGACAACAGTAAAGCCTTCAATTGAGTCTCACACACAAATTAATTAATAAACTTCCATATTTAGGTATCCCTACTAGCTTAGTCATTTGAGTTAACAGTTGGCTGAGCAACAGAATGCAACAGGTCAGAATTAATGGCATACTGTCAGATGGAAGTATCCAGTGGAGTCCCTCAAGGCTCGGTTCTTAGGCCAACCTTATTCAACCTGTATATCTCTGATATGCAAATAAACTCCATTAACACACTTTCCATATTTGCTGATGACACAAAACTAGGTGGCAGAGTGGACTCGGCTTATCATATTTGTCAATTAAAAATGACCTAACAGAGAGTCAACAAACGGGCCATTACAAATGAAATGGAGTTTAATATTGACAAATGCACAGTACTTCATTTGGCAGACATAATCCAATGCAATCTTACACACTTACAGGTACCACACTAAAAGTTTCAAACAGTGAAAAAGATCTTGGTATCATAATTAATAACAAACTTAATTCTACTGACCATTGTAGTAAGTTAGCAAAAAATTCAAATGCATTATTAAGGTGAATTAACCATACATTTATTACAAAAACTGAAGAATGTATAATTCCTATATACAGAACTTATGTCAGACCATACACTGACTATGGATCACCTTTTTGGAGCCCTCACTTAAGAAGAGACATAGACAGAGTGGAACAAATACAGAGAAGAGCTACCAGAATGATCCCACATCTATTACACACACAGATCACCAAAGCAGACTCCAGAAGCTCAATCTACAATCCTTACAATTAAGGCATAGTAGAGGAGATATGTTATTTCTTTACAAACTACTACAAACACCATCCCTAATGGAGCAGTGTAGCTTATATTATTCCCAAAGAAAACTGGTTCCAAGACTATATTCAAAACATTTAGAAGTTCAACAAGTAAAAACAAACCGAAGGTTAAACTGTTTCTCAGTTCAGGTCCCAAAACTGTGGAACAAACTTCCACAAAGCTTGGTAGACAGCAAAACACTTGAAGCCTTCAAAAGGGTTTAACATATGATTAAACCACAATCTAATGTGACAGTGTTCCACAAAATGGTGGGGGCATTCTCGATGGACTCACAACTACTTATGCCACATAAATACCAAATAATACCAAGTAATACCCCTACAGGGTGGTAATTCCTTGTAGAATTGAGTGTGCGAATGGCCAAACAGTTGTCACAGTAGCACAAGCATAACACTACTCTGGTTGCATAGGCCCATTGAATTGAAAGGCTACTGCCTGCAATTAAATGGGGTGAAACAACCAGCCATGCCCCATTCCCAAGCTATATAAGCAGTTCCTCCCAGGCTCCCTCTGAATCACTTTTTTTTGCCCCACCATCCTCCCCCCCTCCTCCAGTGGCATGTCTCTCTTTCCTTGGGGCGCTCCCTCCTAAGGTACCTTTAGCCAAGGGAATCTTTCCCACAGCATCTCTGGGGATGGAGACCCTCTTTGAGGGTTCCTTGCCTTTGGTACCCCTACAAGATGCTAATTTGCGATGGAATAGAGAGTGCAAATGGCCAAACAGTTATCACAGTTGCACAAGCATAACACTACTCTGGTTGCATAGGCCCATTGACTCATAATTATGGTTTAATGTATCCTCATGTCATTTGCTTAATTAAAGTAATTGTTTTTAACCAGTTTCCAGTGCAACATTTATTTGCTGCTTTTAGTAAAATGGAAAATGGACATTTTATCCTTTAGTCATCCAACCTGTGAAAAGTCTCCTAGTAACAAATTATCTAGTAAATATTATATTTCTATTCCTTAAGTTTCCTGTATCTCCTACTGCAGCTCCTCCCAGTATTTTACAGCTTCAAGTCCAATTCTGTGAAACAGATATAGGTCAGACTTCAGCCATTTGACCTCTCATGGACTAAATCAAACTTTGGGCTGAACTCATGGACTTTGGTTAGCCACAGAGATATATCGATGGTAGAGGACAGACAAAGACTAAAAGCCCATCAGTCTGCTCTTTTTTCCTATCTAGAATTATGTAAAATTATAGACAGTATTGACAGAAAAAGACCATCAGTCCATCCAATCTTCCATGTTATACTCTATCATACCTTGAGATCTGCTATCTAGACAGGATTTTTTGCCCCTCCTCCCCACTTACTCCTGCCTTGGTAGTACCCCCACCCAAATAACTATTAATTTGCTTAACTTTGACCCACTCATGCTTGAAATTGAAACCATTAATGGTTTTAATCCCTACCCCCTGCTGGCAGGCTGTTCCATGGCTCAGCCACATGCTCTGTAAAATAAAACTTTCTCACATTCGTTTTGAACCTTCTCCCCCAACTTTCAATCATGTCCTGTGTTTTAACTTCCTATTCCTGTTGAATTCTTCAATCCTTTGATCGCTATCCCAGTGAGTTTTGAACCATAAATTCTAGCATAAACCACAAAACTGGGTAGATTGTTCACCCTGGCCACCTCCTTCTATGTGAAGAAGTATTTCTGTAAAACCTTCTTGATGCCCTCCCCACTAGTTTGTGTTTGTGGTGCCTGGTGACTGTGTTACTCCTTAATTTAAATAAATCTGAGGATTCCACCTTGTGTACAGTACTCGTAGGCTTATGTCATGTTCTTTCTTTCTGAAGACTCTCAAATACTTTTATGTTGAAAACTTGGAAATACTTTTTTCATGAACAATACTGGAATAAAACTGTCCAAATCTGAAAGCATAATACAAGTCAGAATTTACTGAGAACTGCTACTATAGTTAAACTGTAATTAATTGATTGATTTAGTGAATGTCTAGCAGTGTAACTATTTTATCAGATCAACAGGTGCTGCACTGGTCAAAACTCTCTGTTTGTACTGCTATTTGTGATTGTCAAAATTAATGTGGTGTATTTAAACCCAGGACAACTTTGAAAGTAGGCCATGGTGGGTCCTAGTAGTTCCTATCCAGTCTAAAAGAAGTTTTAATACTACTACTTTCTACTGTACTCTAGTTAGTACATGTTTAGGCTGTTTAATCTTTCCAGCTAAGTCCTATCTTGCTGACCATTGAGCATTTTGTTGCCCTCCACTGAATAGTTTCTATTTTTCCCTATCCTTTTTTTCATATAAGGGTTCCAAAGATGCATTCAGTACTCAAGGTAGTAAGCTAACCAATCCCCTGTACAATGGCATAATTATTATTTGATTTTAACTATTGAAACCCCACTTTATATATCCAGCATCCTCTTAGCTTCTCAATGGTGTCCTGCACTGAGAAGAATTTCATACTGAGGTTTAATTTAGCCCTAGGTCCATTCCTCTATTGGATGCTCTACTGGACTCCGCTGATGTTATATTCTAGCTTCAGTTTGTTTCTGGCACTCTGCATTACTTTACATTTTGGCACTGGCTTTGGACCACCATGTTCTAGATCTCTGCTCCAGCTTTCCTGTCTTCTTTTCATGCTGTTGGTCCCCTTATTACTGTTTACTTGCCCACAGAGTTTAGTGCCATCTATGAGCAAACTTACTTTTACTCTGTAACCCCACCCTATTGTCACTGATACACATATTTAATGTAGCAGTCTCAGGATTGATCCCTGGGGGTCCTCCTTTGTGACCTTCCTGACATCACAGAATATACCATTCAGGAACACTCTCTGAGTTATGTCTGACAATCAGTTGCCAAACCACTTTCTCCTCTCTCTAGTCATATCTCGCCCATTTGCTGAGTCTTGCGAGATACTAAATCAAAGGTCTTACTAAAGTCCAGGTACAGAATGTCAACTGCATCTCCCATAGCCACTGTTTGTCTTTACACACTGAAGAACTTGATCAAGTTAATAGAACACAACGAGTAAGTTAAAAAAAAAAAAGAACTAAGTTGGATTTTGTACCATTTTAAGCTTTGTGGGTTGGACTACCAGGCATCTGGCCCATCTAAAAGTGATCCAAGTATTGTCACACTTTAAAATGTATACTGCTTCCTGGAAGACAAGAGCATGCCTACCACCTCTCTGACAGCATTACTCCCAGTAGCTTTGTATGAAGTCCAGTCCATTGATTTACTTCAAAATAGCTCAATACCATGTCCAAACCATCAATCACTGATCATGATACAAAAGCATGCCAAGGTCAAAACAGGTATAAAGTAGGAGACTCCACAGCTCAGGAACTAGGGCTAATCATAGCTGAGCTGGACTAAGGTGGAGTGGAATTCCATGGTTCAAGAGACCCCACTGAGGCAGAAGCCAGATGGTTCCCAAATGTTACACAAATACTTCCTGGCCAGTCTGGAGCTATTGGGAATCTCTGAAATACAAGTTTTCTGAGAACTGCCATGGTCCCTGCCTCAGGAATCCTGCTAAGGTGGCTGTTTTATGATTTCAGCTGTGAAAAGTACATTAACTTGATTGAGGTACAATGTCTTCCTGGCCATTCTTATCCTATCTGTAATTTTCCTGTGAAACCTAAATTTTGTGAGAACCAACAGAACAAGAGGAATTGAAATAGAAAGATAGGCTTCAATAAGTCACACTGTACAGATAGTGCTTCTAGTGTCTCAGCCTCTGGACCCCTCTATGGACTTTACAAACATGGGATTTGGGCATTGCCATTGGTGGGTATAGGAAGCGTTGTTATCCTGTAACCCTGCTGTCCACCTTCAGCAGTAAAACCTCCAACCCCTCTCTTATCCAGCACCTACATCCCTGAGTTGGGTTGGTGGAAAACTTCTCTGCAGCAAATTATGAGGTCTCCAGCCTCCTGCAGCCCCTTATAAACCCCTCTATGCTCACCCCTATCTCTCTCTTCCTCTCTATAATCCTGACCCCCTACCTTATAATGACCTCATGGTGCCGTGCCCCCTCCCCCCCGTGATGTCACTGGCAGCATACATCGCTCAATATATGTCCTTCCCCTTCCTGCTCGCTTACCTCCCCCCTCCTCCTTTTCCCTCTCTATTCCCCTTGGCCTTGGAGACACCCTATTTTTCAGGGCCTGTTGATAATAGGGTCTTCCCCTTCTGTGCAAACCTCTTTGTCCCCAGATCCCACCAATAATACAGACAATCATTGTGTAGATGCTCAGTAGGCAATTATTTTCTTCAAAACAATCCACAAATTCACATCCACAATTATTCAAAACATATTTACAATTTCCCATCATTTCGTTATTATGTGCAATTTTAAACTTCATTCTTCTCTTCTCCCCAGATGTATATCTGAGGGCCACTCTCTCATATTCCTCTTGATAGGTATGAGTGTACATCTGTACCCCTCTTCTGTCCTGCATTCTCCTGCAGCCATCTGTGTCCTGTTCCCTCCCAGCCTCCCCTATTTTTCACTAGCCCACCTGCAACTTGTGCCAGATGGTGGGCTTCTCCTAATCATCTCCTTTCCTCTTCCCCATTTTTATGTTTACTTGCACACATGTGCAAGAAACATAGTGCCATCATCCGAGTTTTCGGAGGTGTGTCACCCCCTCTTCCAATTCAGTCAGTGTGTTGGCAGGCACGGCCCCAGTCCACCAATGCATGCTGGAACTGTCTATGACTGCTCCAAATGCAGTGGCATACAGTTGAAAGGGGAGCTACGCTTCGGTGAGTGGCGATCCAGATATAAATCTGCTCATGCGCAGCTCCCCTACGCACACACACACAAACACACGCCACACCTTTCGTGCTGCCCCCCACCACGCACACCACGTATAGCCGGCCAGGGTGCCCAATCCCTATCAGGCTTTCGCCCCCAAAGCCTTCCACATGCCACGCTGGGTGTCCACCCCAGCGTGGCAACTCATAATCATACGGCCGACGGGGTGCCCAATCCCCGTCGGCTCCACTGTCCTCCCCCCAGAGTACAGGGTGCCACACTGAGAGCCCACCCCAGTGTGGCAATAGTATCTATAGCCAATGGGGGTGGCCCAATCCCCGTCGGCTCCACGCCCCCAACCAGCCGTCCTTGCCACGCTGGGAGGCCACCCAGCGTGGCAAATGTCCGTCGTCAATTTAAAAAAAAACTGTAAATTAAAATGGTCCCGCAGTTTCCCCCCCCACAACCCGCACCCACCACTGCACACCTGCCTCCCCCACCCCCACCCATACTTACCTCCGGACTCTGGCGCGGACGATCTTGGTGGACCGGGAACACGTCTGCACTCTTCAAAGCCGACCGAGAACTGAGGAAATGCCGGTAAGCTGTATAATGGGATAGATAGGGTTTTTCAACTTTGTTGCATATCTCAGGCATTTTTTGGAATTTTTGCACCAAATTTTCAACATGGGGTTTTAGGGACCCCTTCTCATGAATGCTGTCACTGTCATGGCGTTATTCGGGCCTGAAGGGTGATTTCGCAGTCACTGCACGAAATCACCTTTTGGGACTGATTAACAAAATGACACTGCCAGTGTTCATAAGGTGGGCTCAAAGAAGCCTATTTTGAAAATGTGGTGGAAAAATTCAAAAATGACTGTTCTGGCGTCGTTGTGTGCAGTTCCTCGCAAACTCATAAGTTCAGTGAATTTTAATATTTTCACTCCAGATTTTCAAAATTGCCATTTTACCACACCTTCTTATGAGTAGTATAGCTGTCATTTTTCACATCTCACCCAGAACGTGTTTCCGCCCATGTAGCGCACAATGGCACAGTCGGTGTGCGAAATCAATGTACAGGACAAATTAAGAAAATCACAGTGACACTGTTCATGAGCAGAGGTCTTAAAGTGGCTATGTTGAAAATTTGGTGACAAAAGTCCATAAAATGACTGTGTTAGGAGTGAGCATTGCGCAGTTTCCACGCACCCTCATAAGTTCATGACTTTGTAATATTTTAAGTCCAGATTTTCACCAGTGGCATTTTTCCACACTTCCTTATGAACAGTACAGCTGTCATTTTTCACAACATGGCCGAAGTGTGTTCTCACACTTTCAGCGCAGAGATGTGTGGTCGCTGTGGGAAATCATTGTTCGGGACAGATAAAGAAAATCACAGTGACACTGTTCATGATCGGAGGCACCAAAATGCCTGAGTTGACAATCTGCTGTAAAAAATCCCCAACCTAATTATATTACGGGTGTGTGTTGCACAGTTTCTATGTACGCTCGTAACTTCACCATTTTTTTAAATATTTTTTATGCAGATTTGCAACATTGCCATTTTTTACACCTCCCCATGAACAGTACAGCTGTCATTTTTACATCCTGTTCAGAATGTTTTTGCACCTGTGGTGCTAAATGCACGTAGTCACTGTGCATAAGCAGTTTTGCTAACAAACTGATATTCCCCGTTCATGAGGTGGGGGTCACAAAAACCATGTTGAAAATTTGGGTGAAAATACCAATGAATGCCTGGGGTATTAGGGTTTCCAACCACATGCCCAACCCTGTAGAGAATGACAGGCATCAGGGTGTGACTTGGGATTCTTGCCTGTAATGCTCATACCATTCCACACCTGCAGCCAGTAGAGGCATTGAGGTATGCCTTGGGCTCTGACCCCAAAGTTCACCCCATTCTCTATATCGCACCATCTCCACCGTATTTCTAATGGAATGGGGTGTGCATAGGACCAAAGACCCCAAGGAACACCATGACACTTGTCAGTGTCTGCAAGGTGGGGTGTGGTGAAATGGCATGGCCGTTATGCCTGATGACCCAAAGGCACACCCCAATGCCTGTCACTCTCTGCAGGGTGGTGGTGGGATTGGCTTCAGTTCAATACTTCACTGCCACTCCTATTACGCAGCTCTGTAACTTCTACACTACCACTGCCAATGCCAGCAAGCAAACATTCGGCATTGACAAATGCTTGTTTTATGCTATTCTTTCTTTTAGCCATAACTCCACTAATTTCCCTATTTTTGATGTAAAAAGAGCCAAGTCTAGACATAAGAGATGTACCCCATCTCCCCTATAAAACACATCTAGCTGTTCCTCAATTCCCCTTTTTATGGTCCTATACCCATCTTCTGTAAACAGCTTACTGACCCTTATGTTCATGCACTTCTGGGCCTTCTCTATAGCCTTATAGCTGTGCGCATGCCAACATACCCTTCTCGAGAACATTTCTGACCACACCAGTGTAACTACTGGCCACCATTTCTTTATTACTGCAATGCCCTCCTTTATTTGATAAAAAATATCCAACCACGGCCTTGTTCCAAGATCATTCCCTCCTAAATGTATTATAAGCATGTCTGGCCTCTTGTTCTCCCCTTTAATTTCTCATATGAGTGGTAACAGCTGTGCCCATCTAATTTCCTGAACTCCTCTCCAATTCAATTTAATCAGATTCAGATCCAGGTATAGTTGGCGCCCCCCCCCAGGCTATCTGGATACCCATTTTTCTGTCCAATAAATAAAGGAGTGCCCGCATATCCGCACCTCTAGCCTCTCACTCTGACCTACTGAGTAAATAAATGACAAGCATGAGTATTATGACAATGACCTCACCCCCCGTCCCCCCTTCCCCCAGTGTTATTATTTTTATTTTTTTAATACTGGCTCTTCTTTAACTGCTGGGGAGGAAAAAATAGAGTTAGTATCATCATTGTTTACATTCTGAAAGTATCTTTGAAGCATTCTAAAGCCCCTTTTGCTTGCCTCATCACTTGTCCCTCCCTTGTGCTGCAGTCACTGAAGGGGCTTCAATTCTGAAGGAATGGGATGAATATCCTTTGGGATCTTTGGCTAAAATCTGCATCCCTTTCTTCAGCATGGCAATGGCTTGCATGCCGGTCACCCTTGACCTATCTCCATGTATAAACATAGGGATCCTACCGTCTGGTCACACCGCAGTGTACGCTAACAATGCTTCCACTGGGCAAACTGCACAGTCCTAATGTTGTTTTAATTTAACTGTACACCTCTTCCCCACTTGATAAGTCTTTGATTGTCTTAGGGTCAAACTTACATTCCCAGGTGCCAAAACAATATCCTCCCATCTTAGGTCCCCTAACTCATCTCTCCTTCTGTGCCCTAGCACTTTGCTAATCCTAAAGGCCCCATGATACATTATGGCTAAACAGCCCTGAACACTGCTGCTTCATTGCTAGACCTGCATATTAAGTTCAAGGCACCTATTAACCTCTGCAACAGCACGTCCATGATTGGCTTCTTGTCATCTATTGACTTTTCAGGACACCCACAGCCAAGCCATCCCTGCATCATGCATTTTACTAGATTGCCCTTTGCTTGATCCCCCACCCTTTCAGTTTGCATGAACTTATGGTTGCTAAATGCACTTCCATTGTTGCATAGTGATATCTTTCTTTCCATCCCCAA
This sequence comes from Neoceratodus forsteri, assembly GCA_016271365.2. NCBI lineage: Eukaryota > Metazoa > Chordata > Ceratodontiformes > Ceratodontidae > Neoceratodus > Neoceratodus forsteri. The sequence goes on from CM028131.1 coordinate 829,705,093, forward strand.
ACCATGAATTTTGCCACCTGTTCCTCAAGCACTGGCCCACTTACCTTGAAGCCATGTAATTCCCTGAATGACTGAAATACCCTCCTAGAACCCTCATAGGCTTTCAGGGTACTATGGGACCAGGAGTTGTGAAACAACAGTTCAGCTCCCTCCTTTCCATCTCCCACGTATATTCCAGTATTGGCATCTGCTTGCACTCTGCTTTGGGTGTGATGTTGAAAAACCAGTCCAGCAGCAATCAGGAGAGGCAGTCAGCTAGTATGTTGTTCACCCCTTCAGTGTATCTGGCCCTAAATAACATGTTCAGTCCTAAGCCCTGCAACTCGAGCTGTCTCAGAAGCATCATCACTGTCTCTAATGTGGCTTCCCTCTTATTCAACACTTCCACCATGGCTCTGTTATTACATCAAAATGTGACCTTCCGGTTTCGTAAGTCCTCTCCCCATACTAGTGTGGCCACCCAAATGGGGAAGATTTCCAGAAATGTGATGTCTCTAGCTATATCCCACTGTACCCACTTATTCAGCCATGGCTCAGAAAACCACCTACCTTTAAAATAGGCTCCCATTCTTAAACTGCCCGTTGCGTCCGTGTATAACTGTAAGTCCATATTAAACACCTGGTCCTCTTGTCAATAGGTTGTCCAATAGTATTCTCTTAGAAATGTCTCCCAGATCTCAAAATCCTGTCTGACTCCCTTCCATACAGTGCCTTCAGAAAGTATTCACCCCCCCCTTGGATTTTGTCACATTTTGTGATGTGGCAAATTGAAATTAAAATACATTTATATGGGATTTTTTTTGTCACGTATCTACACAAATTACTCTATAACCCTCTGACCCTGCCTCCTGGGTCTGTGTGGGTGGCTGTTTGCGTTTGTCTGTGTCTGTAGCTTAGTTTTTGGGGATTTACAAGATTTTCTACCTGGATTATCTACACCATTCTTACTCACTACATCTGTGAAGGTCTCCTAGACTGGATTTCTGCAAAATATCACCACCAGGTATTTGCATTTTCAGGTTAAAATCAACTTTTTGGAAGCTATCCAAAGCAAAGCAGAAGTCAAGCAACTAAGTCTGACAAATTCAGTGACTCTGGGTTCTGCTTAAATCCACATTTCCATCTGACCTTCTCCTGAGGGATCTATATGTGGGCTTTTAAACAACCTCTTTAAATAACAAAAAGCATAAGGACAAAAGTTTCACATCCTGCTCTTGTACTTAAAATGGGTATGCCCCAGGCTATCAATGTAATGGAGCAGGGGTGCATGCCTGCAAACTCTTGCATAGCCAAAGCCTCTTGTCAAATCTTGCCTAGCTGTGACTCTGGGTGACCTGTATCATGAATTGTACCAATAGCCCAGGACATCTAAAATTGTATGTCTGAATATCTGCAGCCTTCTCTCCAAACTGCCACAATTTCAGGCCTGGGTGGCTCAGATTGATCCAAAGTCATCTCCTAACAGAAGCGTAGCTATCACTAAAGATCCCAGACACAGCAATTGCCCTTCCTGGATATAACCTGTTCCGGCAGGACCATACCTCAAAAAAGGGGGTTGTCTGGTTTACCTCAAGAGTGACATCAAAGGGCAAATACTACCAATTAGCTTCCACACAAAGGCACAGGTTCTAACACTAAAACTTAATACTGGCCAACAAAACAAAGTGCTACTATTAACCACCGTATACCTGCCTCCTGGGACACTACTTACTGGCTTCCCACAGCTCGTAAGCCACCTCAAACAGAACAAACTAAAATGGGAACGTATAATTCTAGGGGACTTCAACATTAATTGGCAAGCACAGGATGCAGCGACAGATAGAGACCAAATAGCCGGACTGTACCTGACCCAACTGGTCATACAACCCACCAGACAAAACTACTGTACAGAAACCAGCACCCTCATCGACTGGCTACTCTCCTCCTGTCCTGAACATATCGCAGAGGTAACAGTCCTACCTGACACCATCAGTGACCACTCCCTGTACTACTTACCTGGACAAACAAGTTCACCAAGAGTAAGCCTAAGACCACCAGGAACAGATCACTAAGGCCTGGTCAACTAGACTCCTTCAGGCACTACCTAAAAGGGTCTCTACTGGATAGAGTCAAGGATGGAAACCAAGCACTGGATTACTCTGCAGTATTTTACTAAAAGCCTGTGACATATTTGCTCCTTACAAAACAAAGAAAGCCAGAGAATCCCCAACCCTGGCTGTCCAGCCCTCTAATTGAATGCATGCGACTCAGAGATCACCTGTGGCATAAGGCCAAAGCCACAGAATCTAGCTGACTCCCAAGCATATAAGGCAGCTAGAAATACCTGCACAAAACTCATATGTCTGGCAAAAGCAGCTTACTACAATGACCTCCTAGGAAAGAGCTGGGGTAGAGGAGAGAGTTCTGGGACTCTATAAAATTTCTCATGGTGCAGCCTAAAGGGCCCCACCAGACCTTATAGTTACTGCCTCTGGTACATTGCGAAGACCAAAGGAAATCGCTGATGCTTTTAATATTGAATTCATGGACCTCAGCAATGTTGCCCCTCGAATACCTGAATCACACCCTTGCAGGCCAGCAGCACAACCTCAACACTCCATCACCACAGGATAATGTTACCCCACCATTCTACTTCAGTCAAATCTCCACAGGTGAGACAGTCAAATATATCAAACGGGTCCTTGGTAAGACCAGGATGGGAAGTGACATGATCGATATGAAGATGGTAGCACTCACATTAAACGAACTTGTGGCACCACTCACCAAGGTATTCAATGCCTCTCTAAGATCTGGCATCTTCCCTGACAGGTGGAAAGAGGCTCTAGTCACACCTGTTTTTAAATCAGGAGACAGAGCTAATTTAGCAAACTTCTGGCCCATCTCAATTTTACCCCCCCTCTCCAAAGCACTTGAAAGGGTGGTCTCAGAACAACTAACTGAATACCTAGAAAAGCATAGCCTTCTCTGCTTGCAACAACATGGATTCTGACAAAACCACTCCACTGTCACCGCGCTAGTAGAGTACACCACTCAGCTTTATGGGGCCCTGGATAAATGGATGGTGGTGGGGTCTATCTTCATAGACCTCACCAAGCCCTTTGACACAGTCAATCACCAACTGCTACTGAAATGTCTCCTCTCTACATGATTGTCAATGGGATCTGTGGCCTGGTTCCATAGCTACCTAACCCATAGATCTCAATGGGTCAGGATTGGCAATATAATCTCTGAGCCCAGGGAAGTAAACCTAGGAGTCCCGAAAGGTTTTCTCCTCAGTCCTCTCTTATTTAGCCTCTTCATAAAGACATGCCTTCTACCTGTCCTGCACTCCGTGCTCTATGCAGATGATGCGTTATCTCCGTTCCAGGGAAAGACCTGAGATCAATTAGCTCTGAACTTCAGCACAATTGTTGTGCATTGGAATCCTGGTTCACCCGAAATAAACTGCTACTCAACTACAAAAAGACAAAGATCATGCGCTTCAGCACCCCACAGAGCAAGATTCGAGGGTCCTCACTGCATATACTTGGTAGCGAAGGAGAAGTACTAGACCAAGTCAATGCATTCAAGTACTTAGGGATTCACCTTGATGACACCCTCACCTTCACTGCCCATGCTGAGCAACTGGTAAAGTCCACCAACATGAAGCTTGGCATCCTCTACAGACATCGCACCACAATGACACTGGCTGCCCTGAAACTTGTTACGTGCAGTTCAGTTCTCTCATCTGTGGATTATGGTCTTGTCATATATGGGGCAGGCACAGACACAGTGCTTAAAAGGGTCAAAACCATCTTCAACAAGGCCTGCCGCCTGGTTCTGGGAGTACACAAAATGACTCACTCTTGTGACCTATACAAGGAAACTGGCTGGCTCCCACTCCACCACAGACTCCAATACCAGCCCCACCTCCTTGCAAAAAAGTACCTGATGGGGTCCATGTCTACGGCTACTTCAGCCCTCTTTGAGCCTGCACAACCATCTAAATGCACAAGGAGTGCCTCCAGGACTGTTCTAACTGTTCCCTTCAAACGAACCACCCTTGGCCAAAGATCCCTCTCCTACTGTGGGCCTAAATTGTTCAATGATCTGCCTGCAGACCTTGCCAACTCCCCCAGACTTGGTTACTTTAAAAATGGGCTTCAATCTCTTCTTGCCAGCAAATCTGACTGCCAGTGTTTCTGTTAACCCATGGCCTCTGAAGGTGGTTTTCACACCCGTCAAATGCTACCCTCTCTCACTCCCACCCTCCTGTTCCACAACTGCCCACTTCCCCCTCCCACCTCCCACCACCTACTACCTCCCCTTGACAAAGCCTCACCTTGGCTGCTAAAACATGCATTTCTGCACACTGGGAGCACCCCATCTGAACTGTAACATGATTGTTAAACACTGTACTGCACTTAATTAGTGCTGAATTAATATGTTTCTCTGGAAGTGTGGTCCTGTTTCTCCTTACTTCTTGTACCCTGCCTAATGTTGTAACTGCACACTAATACCACTTGTTAGTTGATGTCTTTCTGTTCTGCAGTGTTTCATCACCTGTAAATGTCTTGTATTCCTTGTTGACTTGGAGCCTTTGTAAATGAGGCCCGGCTCAAAGTATTAATCAATTTGAAATAAATAAATAAATAAATATAATGTCAGAGTGGAATGAAACTTCTGGAATTTTTTGTACATGTAATTTAAAATAAAAACCTGAAATGTCTTGATTTGATAAGTATTCACCCCCTTTGCTATGACACTCCAAATTGAGCTCAGGTGCATCCAATTTCCTTGTGAGACCACTCTAAAACATGAATGGAGTCCACCTGTGGTCAGTTCAAATGGCTTACATGATTTCAGAGGAAATACACCTGTCTATATAAGGTCCCACTGTTGACAGTGCATGTCAAAGCAGAAACTCTACCATAAAGACCAAGAAGCTGTCCATAGAACTCCGTGATAGAATTGTGAGGAGGCATAGATCTGGGGAGGGGTATAAAAACATTTCTAGGGTGTTGAAAGTTCCCAGGAGCACAGTCAAGTCCATCATTAGGAAATGGAAAGATTACAGAACCACCCAGACTCTTCCTAGAGCACGCCGTCCTCCCAAACTGAGCAACCGGGCAAGAAGGACCTTGGTCAGGGAAGTGACCAAGAACCCAATGACCACCCTGACAGAACTACAGAGTTCCATGGCTGAGATGGGGGAACCTGTTCAGAGGACAGCAATCTCTGCAGCACTTCACAGATGTAGCCACTATGGGAGAGTAGCTAGACAGAAGCCACTCCTGAGAAAAGGCCACATAATCGCATGCCTGGAGTTTGCAAGAAGGCACATGGCAGACTCTGAGACCAAGTGGCAAAAGATTCTCTGGTCTGATGAAACAAAAATTGAACTCTTTGGCCTGAATGCAAAGCGCTATGCCTGATGCGAAACCGAACACAGCTTATCACCTGTAACATCATCCCTACCATGAAGCATGGTGGTGGCAGCATCATGTTATGGGGTTGCTTTTCAGTGGCAGGGACTAGGGCACTTGTCAAGATAAAGGGAACAATGAATGGAGCCAAATACGGGCACATCCTTGAGGAGAACCTGCATCAGTCTGCAATAGACCTTGGACTGGGGTGAAGATTTACGTTCCAACAGGACAACGACCCCAAGCATACAGCCAAAGCAACACTAGAGTGGCTTCAGAACAAAAAGATGAATGTCCTTGAGTGGCTCCAGCCAAAACCAAGACTTGAATCCTATTGAGAATCTGTGGAAAGACTTAAAGATTGCAGTTCATGGACGCTCCCATCCAACTTGACAGAGCTTGAGCAAATCTGCATGGCAGAATGGCGAAAATCCCAAATCCAGATGTGCAAAGCTGATACAGACATACCAAGAAGACTCAAAGCTGTAATTGCTGCCAAAGGCACTTCTACAAAGTATTGACTAGGGGTGAATACTTAGTAAACAAGATATTTCAGTTTTTAATGTTTCATAAATTTTGTTACACAAAAAACTATTTTTGCCCTTTAAATTGTTGAGTATGCTGTGTGAATCAAGGGGAAAAATCATTTCAATGAATTAAAAATTCTGGTAGTAACACAACAAAATGTGACAAAATCCAAGGGGTGAATACTTTCTGAAGGCACTGTATATCCACCCAATGATTAGACCTCATAGCACCCCCTGATTGCTTTGGCCAGCTGCCATGTAAACGTACAGATGGGTGCCACTGCTCTACAAGCAAAATTCAAGTGTCCCATCAATTGTTGCACTTGCTACAACTGGACTCTTCTTTGAAACTTCATTATCTCCACCAGGGATTTTACCTTGTTTACTTTATTGTGGGGCAACTTGAACAATTCCCTCCTTGTATCTATCGCTATACCCAGAAACTCTAAATTCAGGCTCAGGCCTTCTGCCTCATCAGCTGCCAATGGGACCCCCAATTTCTGGCACATCTCACCAAAATCAGAAAGCATCCTTTCTGCTTCTTCTTTGCTTATCCCAATTAGGAGGAAATAGTCTAGTTGATGGATAGCTACCCTATGCACATACCTTTTCTGTAATACCCACTGCAACCAGATACTAAACATCTCGAAAGTAGCACACACCCCTTAGCAGTCCATTAGCATTGCTTTATCAAAATAGCATTGCCCACTTATCTGAAAACCCAACAGGTCCCAATTTTCGGGGTCTAACAGTCAGTAGCTTAAAAGTTGACTATGTCAGTCTTTGCTAACCACATGCATGGGCTGCTCTTATTAGTTGAACTGCTTCCTCTAATGTGGTATATATTAGCTTGCTGTCTGCTTCATCTATGTGATCATTCACAGAGTCCCATTCCAGGTATGAGAGGTGGTATATCATCCTAAATTCACCCTCCTGTTCTTTTAGTGTCAATCTCAGTGCCAATATTATCAGATCAGGAAAGGGGGGACTAGAAATAGTCCTACTACTCTGCCAGTCTTCTTCTCCTTACCTATTTTTGCTTCAAGAATCTCCTCTTTTCCTTTCACTGACCGCAGATTCTTCGCCTTTGTACCCCTCTTGATGCCCCAAAAAACCCCTTTGGAAACCCTGACCTAACTGTCTCACAGCTTCTCTATCTGGATAACCCTGCAGCTATTCCAGCAATACATGAGTATTTATAGGTGTAGAAGCAAGATCAAATGGCCTTAAAACAGTACCCTTATGTTATGCTGAGGCTCACTATCCCAATACTGACCTGCCTGGGAAGTATTGCCCAACAGGTTCAGTGTCCAGAAAGTGAGCAGCCTGGCATGCAAAAACCTGATGAACATTCCAAGGGTAGGGTAGCAGATGCGATGGCATCCTACCTTACCCCTGTGGATGGAACTGAAGTTGCAGAGGTTTCTGGAGGCTGGCTGAGCTGCCCCAGTGGTGTTGTGGGCTAAACCAATAGCAACTCAGCTAGCATTCTCTGGGAGATGCGGGTTCAATCCCACTGCTGCGTGCTCAAATTTTTGTTGGCTGTTCATACACCCATAACTATTTTTCCTTAACTCCGAGGGTCCGCTCACCCTCGGAGTTAAATATATTAGTTATGGTGGTTGTGGGAGGCAGAGTCCACCACATGGGGGGTTCAGAGGTGAAGCCCCAACTTACACCATTATATTTCAATCAGATGCCCAAAATCCTATATTCGGGCATCTGATTGACACAGGGAGTTTCAGTTTGGGCCAGTGGGATCGGTATCCAGAGGCTCAGGAAACTGAGTTTAGGGATACCATAGAATATCCCTTAAATCTATCCTTTCAACTGTGCTATTGCCCCCATAATAATTATTCCCTCACCCCCATTGCCCTTTCCCCTGCCACCTCTCATCCATTGCTGCCATCCTGAAACCTGAATGGCCTGCCCGAAAGGGTTGATTAAACTGGCACCACGGTTGCACTTATCCTAGCTCATTCTACACTTAGAAGCTGGGTGGGAGCCTCCTCACCTAGAGCAAGCATGTCGAAATCGGCACTGGGGCCATGAGCAAAACACCCTATTGTACCCATGACAGCATTTTTGCAAAACCCAAGACTTCCTCTCACCTTCTTCCTCCATCCCAATCTCTCCTGTGCATATCTCCAACCATAGATCTATCTGTCTAGTATTCCATCTAACATCACCAAAATGGACCATCCGCTTCCTTAACTTTTTGTCATATCGAAGACAACTTTGACCACCTTTTGCCTTGTAGGCATGTTTAATTATTAGTGAATATGTTAATAACGGTATGGCCAACTAAAGCTTTTTCTCCACCACTATATCCGTACAGTACGTAAACCCTGTGGACCAGGCATCCCAAATCTTTCCCTTAAAAGACTTGTCCTCCTCCCTTTTTCCCAAAAGTACCACTGTCTCTGCCATGTCTTTTTTCTTAGAAATTTCTTTCTCTTCATGTTTGCCGATGTTATCTACATTGGCCAAAGCAGAAATATCCACATATTCCCCCTTCCATATTTTTTCTTTTGTAGCTAGCAGCACATCGTCCTCAATCCTAACCCCTGGTGACCCTATCTCTGCCCCACTTGGCTTCTCTTTTCCCTCTCCTTTCTTCTCCCACCTTGTCTCTACCCCTTTTGTTTTCTTTATTTCCCCCAATACTTTCTCTAGCTGGCCCATCCCATTGTCCTCCATGGATTTCAACATTTGTTCAATGTATTCTTTTATACTGCTTTTCAATGTGACATTTGATTATCTGTTGTGGGGGGCTCACACTGGGCCCCATTAGGCGTATGTTGTCCGTGGGTATGGGTCCGTGGGCTGATGCACAGGCACAGTGTTGGGGTCTGAGGCGTCAGATGCACCGTTGGGGAAGGGCTGCAGGAGAAAGCTCAGACCATGATTCTGGATTTGGAACAGGCATGGGAACTGGGATAACAGCGCAGGCTCTTGAGGAGGTGCTGGACCCACAGGATCTAGTGTTGGCTGTTCCTGCAGGGTTTTCTCGTTATCCTTCCTTCCCTTCTCCTTGTCAGCCTTCTGCTTCTCCCCTTACCCTGTCAGTCAGCCTCCACCATTTCCAGCATTCTGTTCGCCTTTCCCACCAGCTCTATGACCGCCTTGTAGCAATCCTCCTTACTGGGCTTATTCTTCCTGGGTGCCATGTTGGGTCCTGTTAGTTATCACCTGCAACCTGAAACACAACAAGTTAAACCCATTCTCTTTGGTACCTCCCTCCTTTTCACCTGCCATAATGAATTATTTTCTGCTGCTGTTGAAACATCTCTATTCTTTTTATGCTCCAAAACCTATGCTTGCTTTGATCATCTCAATTATAAGATGCTCTTGTGCAGCCTTGTTCCATTTCCCATTTTTTTAATTATTAATTGATATATTTAGCTTCAAAAACTTTGATACATGAAATAAACCTTTAACGTTGTCCGGGAGTAATACAAAGGGGTAAACCTACTTGGAGAAATAGGGACTGCACTATGGAACTGTATATTAGCCTGGTACCAGGGTTATGTTATATCATTTAATTTATTTATTCATAGTGCTATTCCATATCGAATCTGTTGAACTGCTCAGCATGACATGCTGGTCATGAAAATAGATTGCTGCAAAAAATGGAAAATGAATACTTAAAACTGCTACATGCCTAGTGGAGCATGTTTCCTTAAAGCCATCTGCTTTTTAACAATAATGCCCTTATGTTTTCCTTTTATAAGGATTAACCATGCATATAATCCACAAGTATCTTTATATAGTTCTATGGCAAATGATGGTATTTGTATCAGGTACACTGCACTTATCAATCTGCAGCACTCCTGCTAAACTGACAATTTGCCCTCTGAAACTGCGACAAGCCATGTGGCCCCTCACAAAATGGTGGCCATGCTACCTGTTTCTCACTCTAAAATAGTGGTCCCCACATTTGTGGACTAAAATGGTGGCCATTCGTGACAACTCCCCATTCCCATTTTGTGCCTGAAATAAAGAAAAACAAACTCCTCTGTCCTGGCTCACTACTTCTAGTCTTCCCCCACATTCCACCTGTTTGTCCACTTTCATTCTCGCCAGACTTTTTCACTCACAGTGCATATTTGTGTCCCCTAGCCTATTGTAGGCCTTGGCACTGACCATGTGGTCTGGTGTCCCTCGAGTACAAGTGCAGATTGGCCCTCCTGACCACTCACACCCAAGCAAGACACCCCATAATTGCGGTGGTGTTCACTCCACAGACCATGGTCCCTGCCTCAGCTTGAAATTCAATCTCCTGTCTGCTCACCGAGGCAAACAATTTTCAAAACTTCCCAGCTGGAGCTCAGTGTGTGGTGTGCCTGCAAGATCTCTTACAGTAACAAACAGCCTGCAAGTGCTCCTGAACAAATAATGCTGATCCTCGAATCTAAAACTCCATGGGCTGCCAGTATCATCCATCTCACTGTGTGGTAAGCTGCCCATAGACTTAAAAGCAACTCCTCAATCATTCCTTTGTATTTTATTTCTTAAACCTGTTGCTCCTGTCTCTGATGTAATGTTTGTCTCTCAGAACAGACCCCCACAACCTCACTTGAATTCTACCCTGTCTGGGACCAAATTAAAATGGACTCCTAATACAGAAAATGAAGAAATTACCATGTTATAAACCAGATCAGCTAAGAGCCTCTCAGCTCTCTCCTCTTCCAGCACCAGGGTATTTGGTTTTGAATTAGAAAAAGGATACTTACTCACCAAAGCTGGACCTAGGCAAAGCAGCAACTCTGAACAATAAAACAACTATTTTATTACCTTACAACTTACTCAGACAATTTATACTTAACTTCAGATATCTAATCAAAAGTGAATGTAGTGCTTGTCAGTTATATTAATTGCTCAACTAAATTAATTACCAAACTGATGTGCTAGCAGAAAACTAAAACTTCTCTGCAGCTCAGCCCGGTGGCACTGAGGGTTAATGTATCGTATGCCTTACCTTGAGCCATGCCGATGACCTGTGTTAGGGAACGAGCACGGAACGCCAGAGGTCGGCAGGGGAAGAACGCGAGCTGGATTTGAGCTACCAAAAGGCAGCACTCCTATCTGGGGGTGATGATATACTTGGCTCTTGACTGCCCTGTGGTGGAGGCCAGGAGCAACACAGGCCAGAGGAAGTGCCAGGAGCTAGGCTGATGGGAGGATGGAAGGGGCCCTCACTGGGTCTGTAGTATGCATGTGAGCCTCCACATGCATGTGTCTCTATTCTGAGCCCTGGGATAAAATGAGAGGACAACAAAATTGTGAAAAAGGATCCAGCTGCTGGATGACACCCGACCCTCCACAGGCTCCCCTCCTGGGCTGTGCTTAAGGTAAGCCCTGGTAATTCCTGGATGTCGGGGCTGGGGGTAGGGATTGGTCAGGCTGAAGGGGGCAGCTGGAGAGCAGATAAATAATCGTAAAAAAAAACTTCTCTGCAGCAGAATGATGAGGTCTCCAACCTCCTGCAGCCCCTTACAAACCCCTCTGTGCTCACCCCTCTCTCTCTTCCTCTCTCAAGTCCTGACCCCCCACCTCATAATGACTTCATGATGCCCCACTCTCCTCCTCCCTAGTGATGTCACTGGCTGCATACATCACTCAATATATGTCATTCTCCCTTCTTGCTCTCTTCCTCCCCGCTCCCTCCTTTTCCTCTCTATTCCCAATGGCCTTGGACACTCTATTGGTTGGGGCCCATTGACAATAGGGTCTGCCCTTCTGTGTAAACCGCCTTATCAAAGGGATTACAACTTTGTTTCCATCAAACTTGAAACTGTACACCTTTGCCAGCATAATTTCACTCTGTTGTGGTAATGCAAAGGACTGATTCAGCATTCAAGCTGTTACTAACCAGAAACTAGTGTGAACTAGGAGCATCTGAACTCCAATAAATGGCTTACATTTCATAAAATATATACAGTATCTGGAGACAGAGATTCTCTGGGACCATATTCCCTACACTAGTATCTGTCATAATACAGCACCCCCATCCATCCAGATAACTCCAGTCCTCAGGATCATTGTCAAAAAAGATAGAAATAGAGATGTGCCCATCTGGATGGACATTTCTGTTGCTTTTCTAGCAATTTACAAACAGATTGTGAAACGTTACTGGGACCTGTTACTTCTTCGAGACTGGAAACTGGTGAGACAAGAGATAAAATTAGAAAAAAAAAGATCTCATATGGAGTGTACACCAGGTTACCATTTGCCTATAGGACTGTCACTGGGCCCAAAAACTCTAGGCATTTTTGGGCTGATAGGAAAAAGACTCTCTGATGTTTCTTCTTTTTATATTGATATAGGAACACTTAAAATTACCCTTTATAACATGTGCCCCAAATAGCCATGGTTCTGATGGAGTTTAAGGGAACTCCTTTCCATGCTCACTAACTGGCAGGGATCCTACAGGACCCCTGATTGCTCCTAGACTGGTGTGTGAGCTAATAATCTTGATTGTGCACTAAAGAATACCATGCCAGTGGGTTAACACAGTGACCATAAATTCACTTGGACTTCCATGAAGACTTATGGTGCTAGGAATAATCTGAAAGGAAGCAACTGGTAGCAATGTGCTGATTCTGAATTGTGACCTCAGCAGTCTCTAAGACAGTGACAGCAGGTGTTGGGATATGCAGCTTTACACACACATATCTTAGACAGATAGATAGATAGATAGATAGATAGATAGATAGATAGATAGATAGATAGATAGATAGTAGATCCATGTAAGCCTTGTATTCCTTACTACAGTTCTGAGGATTCCGAAATAAATCTGCCAGTATAACATACATCATAGGAAGTGCTATCACAAATCTTGTGCCACCCCCCACAGAGTCTGGACCACCTGCTGAACTGCACCAAGTTACACCATTCCTCTGATGCCTACCAGCACACCAAAGTTGGACTTAGGACTGCAGTCAGTCACTCAATTAATCCATGGCCAAAACCATAATCCAGGGAATCTTCACTTTTTTCTCTGCCAGTTGCAGCCAGTTGGTTCCCCGACAGTTCACCTCCTCTCCACCACCTCTTCCTCCTCACAAGTCTCAATTCCTTTGGTCAGTCAATCAAACAGGACCAAGCAGACTCAAAAAAACAGCAAACACCTCCAAAAAAGTTCAGCAGTAAATACAGGGCAAATTCAAATTGAAAATGCAAGAACCTCCAAAGCGCCCAACAACCAATCCAGGGTAAGTCCCTCCAGATAGGGAAAACTAATACAGCAGGCCCAGCAAATTCAGTGTGTCAAACGGTAATGGGGCCGAAACAAAATGGACCCAGTGCACACTTCGAGGTGATTTTGGATGCCCTGGTATCGCTCTGAAAAATGCTCTAATTAATAGTTTCTACTCTAACTGGGCTCACAGGGCATAAAGCTTAAAGTCGAACAGTAGAAAAATAAGGGAGAAGTAAAAGGAATAAAATTCAGCAGAAATCAGGCAAAAACAGACAAAGCAGCCAGCGGAGCAACCAGGTCGGTGGCCATCACCATCTTCTAAGGACTAGAATCATAATTACTAGGGGAATACCTTCAAGTTATTCCCATAGTGATTACATCTTCCCCCATGTATCCACATAGTGATTACATCACCCTCACCTGCTGCAACTTCTTTTAAATTTCAACCCTACATAGAAACTCCAAGCACTACAAATAGTACTCTGTTTGTTTCCACCTGCTGCCTGCCTGACTGACTGCTCACCTCCTCAACTCTTTCATAAGCTGACCACCTCATTATTAAGCACTTCATTTCCCTAATGTTGCATTTTTTTACACACGTCTGTCATTTTCTTCTCCCCAGTAATTCTACAGCAGATCCCGTTTGCTGTACAGTTTGCCTCCCACATCATTTCCACAGACCCGTTCTCACATAAAAAAAAAATGCTGACAAAGCCACCTGCTCATTTTCCACATTCACGGCCACTAGTGCACCTGCAAGCTTCCTCCTCCTCACTATTGCTGCAATCAGTGATCCTCTGGAATACACAAAATCAGTTCTAAAAATTAAACAAAAATATACCCATAAGCGAACACAACTGCCGCCATTTTTCACAAACTATTCATCCTGCCCCCACACATAGTCACAGCCAATAAACTATAGCTCAAATCCAGCCCCAATGAGCTCCTACGTTACAGCAACAGCATCAGCTTCATGATGACACTCCAGTAGCAACACTCAGAGCAACGGGGCACACAAAAGATGGAGGAATACCAAATCATGAAAACGACCCACTTTCTTTATTAATTTAACAGAACAAAAATAATCATTATGCTCAGACTAACACATCACACAACCTCCTGCCCTGTTGCATAAATTAAATATGCAGGGGGTGAGTGTGGGATAACTCATTTATCTTGCACAGTTGCCAGTGATCTTTTGTAACCCTCACTCGTGGCTTTGCTGCTCATGAGGTTACTTTGAGCGCCACTGGAAAACTGCACGAGATAAATGAGTTATCCCATTCTTGCCCCCATCCTTTATGTATTGCATGCCAGGAAGAACATCTTTATCACCAAGTTCATGAATATAGCCTTGGCACATCTGTATGAGCCTCCCGATAGGCAGCAGTCATTGTGATTCAGATGTTTTAGTTGGCTGACTACTTGGAGACCCAGACAATCTTCCTCCATTAGATACCTTATGGGGTGTTACTCTTGCTTCCACTGCCATATATATAATCTGATATACGCTTTCCCAAGACACCAGCTTGTTGGGTACAAGAAATCAAGAAACTGTTATTGGTTTGCCAGCTTAGCATACTTTCCATTTTGATGGAAGAAAAAAAAATCTGGAGAACCATGTTGTCAAGAACTGTCAGGTAAGGAGATTTTGAAACTGTCAGATTTGCATTATTTTTTCCTAGCACTACGCTAAATGTTTTCTACACTTCGCATCCCTGTTTCTTCATCTATGGTAAATGGTTTCACCACTTGCAGTAAAATATTTACTGCAAATGTGTCATTTTCATTGATGCATTCAAACAAATGAAATAGGCAAAGGACAAGAAAAAGGATTACAATATAATAAACATGTCTTTGCTTAAACAACTAGGCAAACAAGAGGAATGCCCTCAAAACGCTCACTAGCAATTTGAGCTCCAAAATACCAACCTACACTTAAGGAAAAAAGGCAAGCTCACAATGCTAATGAAGGGAGACAAATCCACAGATACCATGCTAGCAGGCAGACTATCCACTGACAGTAACATTTATTTCTACTTGTAACATGGGAAACAGAAAGGGTTGCACAGGATTGGTCAACTTACATCAGCTGACATACATTAATCCTCAATTAATGTATCGTTGTGTCCGCCAGCATAGTCTTATCACTCTCACAAAAACCTCTTACAGATGCAATAGCACCATTCAGTCTTAGCCTGCAATTCATTGCAGGCCAACAGATGGCTGTCAAACAAGAATAGGTATGCTTAAGTGAAATTTCTGATAGTTCTGTCATAAGTAGCTTGGAAAATATCTATATGACTATATAATGTTTTTTTACTTGGTCTATTGGCTCAGAAACACATACTGTTTCAGTAACTACACAGTAATGTATGCTACATATGATTGTTCAGATTGCCTCCATGTCTTTTTAAACATTAAAAAACTGCTTAAACAGTGGGACCTAAAACCACAAAAGCATACACACTGGACCAATCTCTATCAAACCTGAAAGATTCAGGTTTCAAATCTCATATTTTTTAGTTATTGGTGGCAAAAACCTGCAAATACTCCCCGTTACCATTGCCCCACCTCCATCTCCCTCCTTGATATCCCCAAAACCACACCCCTCCTCCTTCCAGCCAACTCCAACTTGTGCAACCCATTCCTCACTTTTCCTGCCCACCTGCTGATATTTCCCTCCCCCCCCTCCTCCACCAAATTCCCTTCTCCTATCCTCCCCCAGTTTTTGCCCATGCTTCTCCTCCCCTCCTCACTCCGTCTCCTATGCCATGAGTAGACAAAGCCTTCTCTAGCTGCTTCACTCTACCAAGCAAGTTTTCTCAGTGTTATTCTTGTTGTACTCTGCACTTACCCTGGTAAGGCCATACGTTTCAATCTGCATCTATAATGTAAACAGCTCTGCCCATTCGGCACTGTTTACTAATCTAGATTATGTTGTTTCTTGAGTGTCCAGGATTAATGACTGACCGCTGCAAGCTATGTATTAATGTGGGCCCTATGTAATTTCATGCAGTGCATCTTACCATGCAGTCTGTGTAACCTTATGTTAACCTATGTTCTGTCTGTTCATCTTATGTATCTGTATGTCTTGGAACTTTGTGAATGAGTCTCTGACTCAAATGTATTAATCCCAATCTGAAATAAATAAATAAAAAGGCTTAACATTTTCAAAAACTGAGAAAGTTGCATTTTTGCACCTCTGTAACTTTACCTCCCATAACCGATCTACATGGAATTTACAGGATCAAGAGTTTCAAGAGGCTGTGCTTTCCAAGTTCATGTAAAAAATATGTAAGCTTCAATGTACTACCATCTGTAGGTCAACAAAGGGACTTGAGGCAACAACTACCAGAGCTCAGATCTCCTCTGCAGTTAAATATATGCATTTCCCACAATGCACAGCAGCCAAATCCCAAACATCAAACATAGCAGAAAAATGGAGATGATTACACCAGTTTAGAAAACTAAGTTAGTCAAAATGATCACATGTTCTGTAATGTTGATAACATCTGCATGTAATCAGTAATTTTTCACCATTGCAGTCACAATATAAAAAAGTTCATCATGTAGTTTCTACAGTCAGGTGCAACCCCCTTTCTCTTCTCCATGGCTGGAATCTTAATATCCTCCCAGAACCTTTGCAATTTAGCACTTTAAAATTACTTTTACACAAATGTAACATAAGGAAGAGAAACATATAAAAAGAGTGCCAAACCCTTTCTCTTCCCCATGTAACAAGAGGATTAACCCACTCCAGAGTGTGGGTCTCTCAGGGATTACTGTATGGCTGGGTGGTTGAAAATCCAACCCCCCCCCCAACCATACATAATCCTGAGAGACCCACGCTCTGTGGTTAATCCTTACTCATCTGACACTCTTAATTATTTAAGCATGCAGACGAGCAACATTATAAGACAAGTAATGAGCAGAATTGGCCAATTCTAATCCAGCTGGACTGTTAAGGATTAATCAGATTCGGATTTAAATCCTAAAAGGATCTCAAAATCAGATTCAGGTGTAAAATTCTAAATCCTAAATTTCTATGTAAAAATAGGTTTTATAATTTAATTGAGGAATTAAGAATTTTGGACTGCAGTTCCAAAAATTTTAAATGCAAAAATTGGGTTGGAATTGGAAGACTCTGATTCTGTTTCATAGATTCCAAGCAAACCATAAACCAGAGTTCCACAGGAGCCAAGTTAAATCCAAAAAAGCCAATTAAGTATTTAAAAGCAGGAACACTTTAAATAAATACAGTTCTGTTTTCTGAGAACACACAATATTTCTCTGTTGTGAGTTGCTAGAGGGAAGAAAACAATAACATTTGTGAAATGTGGTTCATGATGAAGAACCTGGCTTTGCTTTTTTGTCCTTCATGACAGAGAACAACAGGCTGGTCTAATGCTGGTAACTGCCCAGTTGAACATTGAGGCAGTATACATTTGGTGTTGATGTCACAGGTTTGTAATTGTGTTGGTGTTCCTTGTAGGATGATCTAATTACCCCTGCAGTTACACTATAAATTATCCAGTGACAACATGGAATGACACAGAAAGCATGTATACAACAAAACGCCTACTGTACAAGAGAACAGGATTAGAGCATGCTCACTGTAGTGCAGAGCCCAGGTTCAGTGACACTAGTTGGCTAGCTCAATCTAAAACACAGAAAAAAGCAGGTAGTCACTACACTTCTTGCTGCTTAGACAGTCACTAGTACCTTTTGTCAAAAGCAGCTTTTCTACTAATGTGTACAAATTCAACATAGGTATAGTGAGGAATAAAAGATATACCAGCACAAATACCAGGTGCACTAAAGCATCTTCTGTACCCTACTGCTCACAAAATTAATTTGAAAGATGAATCAGATGAAAACAATACAACAGAGAACCTCTTTGAGACCCCTCTCTTCCTCACATAGTACTGTTTAAGTCTAACCTAATAAATATGACAAATTGTCAGAAGATTTAAAAGTCAGTCCTTGAAAATGCTAGTATGTTTTAAAGAATTCATGGTAACAGATCAGTAATATGCAGACTATTGCTCAAAGTGCCATTTTGTTGTGGAGAAAGGTGAAAACTGCAGGTTCCGTGAGAAAAATACTGTTTTCTGGTGGCAAATGTACAAAGTGATGTGAACATGAGCAAACTGCTCATTCATTCATAGGCCTAAAAAAGTAAACATGGCCACAGTAGGGTGTCCACACATATGGTGGCAAACTGGACATTTATAGCCAGGCCTCAAACACTACACCACTTATGGGAAAAAAATGATGCACCAAAAACCAGAAAATATGAAGACTGTGCTATGCTGCCCACATGTGAGAATGTATGGAGGGTGTTGTGGAGATACAAGTCCAGCAGTACATGCCTGTAGGACCTGTAATGTCCATGGTCATATCATACTGACCTCACTTTATGGCCTCTCATACAGCGGTGCCAGTCAGAATGGAATGCAATACACTGTGGTAAATGGCATGTCATAAAATACTGCAAGAATAAAAGGGCTTAATTGCCATTGAATTTCATTATTCCCAGCAGCATACTGCAGCATTTCATTGTAATAGTAAAGTACTGTGTTGCATCCTGACTGTGCCACTGTAAATTAAGATTAACACAGGCCTATTCCAGACTTTTGGGGCCTAAAACCTTTATTATCCAATTTGCATGTTTGAGCAAGAATGGGGAACTCCTCCCCTGAGCTTTGCAGGAGCAAGGTAAACATGGTGCATTTGCCCCACAGCACATACAAGAGGCACATGGGCAGCACTTTTTCTACAGCAAGTCACCAATTAAATACTCTAGCCAAGGGCATGATGGGATACTGTTCTGTGTACTTTTTACCTTTGGGTCACTTTCAAAGAACATTAATTGCCTTTGTTTTTTTTAGCATGTTAACAGCAAGTGCAGCATCTTTCACCATTCTAGAGTACTGAATGTCAGATAGAATTTAGTTGAAAATAAACAACTTAGGAATTAGCTGGACAGCTGTTTACCATGTCAACCTACCAATTTGGCTCTCTGATCCCTGGTGAGTTTGGGATGGGGACTTCCTCTGGGGTGAATTAGTGAAGCTCTTTACCACTGCATTGACTCCTGGCACACATTAACTGGGTAGATAGGACCGGAGAGGCAGAACTGGAAAATGGGGCTTTTTTCTGCCATTAACTTCTGTGTTTCTATATTTTCTGTCAGCATGGCATGTGTAGCAACTTAGTGCTGTTACAAAGTAGAGGCTGTGCGGTGAGTGAGGCTTTACTTTCGGCCATGAGAGATGGAAGGGATAGGGAAGGGAAAATATCCGTGGTGGGAAAGAGAGATTCCCATTTTGTGGATTATGCTGTTTTACACACATGTGCATTTCAGGGTTCCTCTCATCCAATCAAGGTGTACTAATCCTTCATCAACAGACACATTCACCTTGCAGTTAATACTTGGGATTACCATAGTTGAGATCCTCCATAGGCTGGGGGCATTCTGTGGAGGGTCTGTTGCTCACACCATGGATAGCAGTAGGAGATAGCTAGGCCAGGAAAGGACTTGAAACTATCTGAAGAAGTGCCTCATACCAGGTGAAATTGGTGTTTCCAGGATAGCACAGGGAAAAAAAATGTGCTTCCAGAATAGTGTCTGACTAGACAGCTACAGGGATAGCACAGTACAAGGCAGTTACTGCTACCCCTGTAGTTGTCTAATCACAGTGGAGGAAATGACAAATATCAGGAAGCTTGGTGCCCTGCAGAGCTGTTCCTGTGGTGGAGGGGGGCTAAGACCCCGAACAGCTAGGGCAGAGAATTGTCCTGGAAACCAGGTGCTGTTCCTGGTCTCCCGATTGTTTTTTTTGTTCACCTCCCTCAAGTGTTAATCTTAGTTTGGTCTCTCCCTACCCTTCACAGATGTACTCAAATTCCCCCCCTCAAAAAAATGTCTCCCCATCCCCGAGTAGCAACCGCCCTTGGAGTTGATTCTATTTAGTTCAGGTGGTACAGGGACAAAACTCAATTTACGTCAGGGGTTGTTAGCCATGATAGTAGTCGATGTGTTTGTGGATCACTACCATTGATTTTGTTATTTGCAATTGCTTTTTGATAGGGTGCTGTTATTGCAAGCGTCATTTTCCATTCACAGTTTTTGACCATACTATTGTGATGTTCATGATGTTGACCTAGTTCTCTCCCCTTTTTACCCCAACCCACACTCTGCTCCACTCCTCTTTTAATAAATACATAAACAAATATTGGCTTAGTATCTCAGTTTTACCTCTGTCTCTACCCATCTGTCTACCCAGAAAGAGGAGGCAACAAACAAAAGCCTATATGTTTCATAAACATTATGTCCAGTTATAAGAGCATAACTGAGACTATAAACTACTATTGGGCCCTTGCTTGACAGGGAGGTGGACTGTACTTGAGGGAAAGTTAAGTGTGATTGCTTGACAGTCCTGAAAAACTGTTTCCTTCCTTAGTATGCCAGGTATAGTGCTAGAGGGAATAATGCTGTTGATCTGTAACTGAGCAGAGGATGACATATGGTACACAGAGTAGTAAGGGTTTGTGAGGCGGTGAGTAACAGTCATCATAATAAGATTACAGTTTAGATTATAGAGAAGTTATAGGTTATACAGTGTAGAGTATCTCCACATAGGGAACCTTGGGACACACTAGACGGACTGTTCAGGTGTTTTGCTGTCTATCACTTTTCTCTGTTTCTAGATTTCTAAGCAATTTCACAAAAAAATGTAACCAAGATGCTTAACTTCTGGGTTGCTGATTTTGAAAGGCAAAGAGAGATGACTGTGGTTAAATTGCAAAACACTACACTGATCAGCAGTGCTACTGTCAGCTGGGAGGTCCAGATACAGCACATGGGTAAAGTGACTAAACATAGAAACACAGAAAATGATGGCAGAAAAAGGCACAGCAGCCTGTCCACTCTGCTTACCCTACCTAATTATCACATGTAGGCCACAGTGGCCATACTTTTCCAACACCTCTACCGTCATACTATGGCCATGTGCTTTTCCTACCCAACCATGAAACCCATACTGTTTTGGACATCACCACATCCTCTGGAAGACTGTTTCATTTCTCCACCACTCTTTTGGTAAAAAAAGTGCCTTTTAACCTCCCTCCTGAATCTTCCATCACCAGTTTCATTGACTTCTCCCATGTTCCTGCATTCATTCTTAGAACAAATATATCTTTGCTAGCTCCCCTGATTACCACATGCAGGTATTTATATGTTTCTCCCATGTCCCTTCTCCCTTCTAGTCTACAAGGTGTACATGTGGAGGGCTTGCAGATTCTCCTTGTACATCTTTTCACAAATACCCTGAATTACTTTGGCTGCCCTTCACTGCACCACTTCTATCTTCTCACAGTCCTTATGCAGGTACAGACTCCTGAACCTTGTGCAGTACTCCAGGTGCACATGCACCAATCTCCTGTACAGTGGAAGGAGCAACCTCCTGGCTTCTGTGGCTTATTATTCCCCTTCCTATGCACCCTAGTATCCTGTTGGCTTTCCTCACTGCCTTGTTGCACTGAGCTTTAGATTTCAGATTTCCAAAAATATTATTAACCCCAGATCATCTTCTTCAGCTCTGCTAATACCACACCATCATGTATTGTGTCTCGAGTTGTTTTTCCTGATATGGAGTATCTTGCACTTCTTCAGATTAACACTCAGCTGCCAAATCTATTACCATATTACCAGCCTACTCAGGCCCTCTCTTAGTGCCCTTTTTTCCTCCGTGTCTACCCTTACACAGATATTAGTATTATCACGAAGTGGCAGATCTTACCCAGTATGTCCACCTCTATGTTTTATATGAATATTTTAAAGAGGAGGGAACTCTGGATTGAGCCCAGTGGAACACCACTTGTTAACCTCTTTAATACCTATGAATTCACCATTTATTACTACCCTCTGTGTCCTAGCCCCCAGCCCTCTTTCCACCCATGATGCTATTATTTTTTCATCCCCAGGTCCCTTAATTTTTTGACTAGCCTCCTGTGGGGGGACTGAGTCAAAGGCCTTACTAAAGTACAGGTACTATATGTCAATTACAAAACAATGTTTGGCACACACCAAATGCCAAAAGCAGTACAAACATTTATTCACAGACCTACACAGCCAGTATAGTGTTATGCTTGTGCAACTGTGTTAGTTTGGTTTTGGCCATTCGCACTCTCTATTCCAGAGGAATTACCACCCTGTAGGGGTACAATGGCAAGGAACTCTCAGAGAGGGTTCCATCCCTAGAGGTGCCATGGTACAGTTCCCGTGGCTAAAGGTACCTTAGGAATCCCCCTAAGAACAGAGTGCTGCCACTGGAGGAGGAGGAGGGGAGGATGGTAGGGCAAAGAAAAAATGCTTCACAGTGAGGCTTAGAGGAACTGCCTATATATCTCAGGAAGTGTGAGTGGCAGGCTGCTTGGCCACTGAACTCCAGGCATAGCCTTACATTTCACTGACCTATGCAGCCAGTATAGTGTTATGCTTGTGCAACTGTGTTAGTTTGGTTTTGACTGTTCGCACTCTCTATTCCAGAGGAATTACCACCCTGTAGGGGTATGACAGCAAGGAACTCTCAGAGCAGATTCCACCCCTAGGGGTACCACGAGACGGTTCCCGTGGCTAAAAGTACCTTAGGAATCCCCCCAAAAAATGTAGTATCATCCCCAAAAAGGAGGCAACACGAAGCATAATGCAAGCAGCAACAGTGACGTAGTAGCAGTAACTGTAACGTAGTAGTAGAGAAGCATAGGCAGTTTGATAATGCAATGATATGCTCAGTTGTCATAGTAACAGCCCAGGTTTACATAGCATGATACTGATGGCTTGCTTTAAGAGAAGGGAATCCCCGAAGGAGAGAGGGAATGGCAGGACATCCTCCACCTCCATACAACAACAGAACCTGCCTAAAGAAACTAGGGAAAACAAGTGTTATGACCTGAGGCAATGGAGGAGAGAAAAAAAACCCTATGAGGAGGAAATCTATGGGGATCCAAGGTCTAGGTCGCCTTCCCTCCTTGCTTGGGAAAATTTATTTAGTGACGGCTCTGCAGCTGCAATTTGGAAAACCCAATTAAAGGGAGGTGGAAAATATTCCAGTTTGGAGGGAGGCTCCCACTCAAACCCTCTAGCGGGAATGTCATGGAAGGTTGCAAGAAAACTCTGCATCAATACATGCATCCAAGGTGCAGGAGTAGAGCAACAACTGCTGAGGCACTCACCTGGCCTACCCACCCTAATTCAAGCCAGGTGAACCAGAGGCAGACATAGGGAGAATGCGGTGAAGGTGCCTTGATAGGGAATCTACTAAAGTCAATGGCAAACCGTTATAGTGGAACACTAGAGCCAAAGGAGATCGCCATAACCACCCCTCACTGCTAGTCTTAAATTCTACACCAGGAGCTGCTGTCACATAGCAGGCAGCTAAAGCCAAGCCTGGGGTGAGGACATTCCCAGCTATGAGCCAGGTGAGAAGGATCCTGCCCCAAGCTGGACATGCTCGATGGTGCGGACTAAATGCAGAGCGAGACCATCAGCTGCAGGAACCCTACGCCAGATTAGAATGGCTGGCATGCCCCAAAAATTGATTGAGAGACAAAGCTGGTGAACTGAATGAGCATGGTGTGCTGAGATCTTAATGAGCATGGAGTGCTGAGACCTTGCAATGTCGAGATGCAGATCGAAGTGCAGCAGAATCCCAGGCCGAAGCTAAAGGGATGGCAGTATGCATGAAGTAATGGATTGTGTAAGCAAGGAGTAACAGCTGCGTAAGCAAGTGTAGACCTGCACATAGATCAGTAAGCAGTAGTCCTGATAGGTAAACCAGCATATCACATGTAGATAGCAATTAAACAACTGAATTGGGAGCAAGCCAGCCAGAAAGTACAAAGTCAAATGAAGGTGACAGACTCTGAGGATTTTCAGTGGCGAAGACAGATTTTTTTAATATCAGGCTATATTAACAGCCTCAGCAGGAGCTAGTTGGCTGACCTCAGAGTTATAAGTGCAATAAAACAGGGAGACAATGCTTGAAAGCAGGTGTAGCCAGGTAGTGCAGGAAGCTGCAAGTAAAATGAGAAGCACATATAGGGTCAGAGTAAACTGTGTTAAGTGAAAGAATTGAGTATGCAACATGAAGCAGCTATGGCTGAGCTGAAACACACAGGTAATGAATGCAGTTGCATTGCAGTAGTTTGAGCGTGGTGAGCACAGCATTAAAACACAGGCACTGGGTATAATAGCCCAAGTAAGAAAAGCAAACAGTCAGCAGCAGTGGCTTTAGCTGTAGGTAACTGAAAGCAGTAGCATGAGCTCTTCATAGCAGAATGCTAGGAGCTGCTGCGCAAGTAATTTGAGTTGTGAGTAAGTAAAAGCAAGCAGCATGAGCTCCAGAGTAACAGTATGCTAGGAGCTGAGAAACAAAGCCTCCCCCCCCAAAAAAAAGGTGAAGGAAGCACACACATCTGAAGGCAAAATACAAACCAGAAGTAGAAAAATAAGCACAGAAGCCCAGCAGAGACAAGCAGGAGTGGCGGGGCAGGTCTCAGCCAGTCAGGGAGGTCTAACCAGCTCAAGGACAAACCGCAGAGCCTTGGCTGCAAAAAAAAATGCTTCACAGTGAGGCTTAGAGGAACTGCTTATAAGCCTCAGGAAGTGGGGTGGCAGGTTGCTTGGCCACTGAACTCCAGGCATAGCCTTACATTTAAAAAGCAAATGTGCATGTTTGTCTGTTTAATAAACTTTTGTATTGCTTTTGGCATTTGGTGTCAGCTGAACATTTTTGTACTTGATACCTTTGCTCTTGCTCAGCTGCACCCATTGTTGAGAGTGTGTGTCTTTGTACAGTATGTCAACTGTCTGTCCTGCATTGGCCACCTAGTCACTCAGTGAAGAACTCTAATAGGTTCATCAGTCATGACCACCCTTCTTGAACCCATTCTGCTTATCAACCGGTAATTCATTTCTTTTAGAATGTCTACCAGACTTTCCCTCAGTACGTTCTTAGGTACCATTCCTACTATAGACATCAGACTGAGTGGTCAATAGTTACCTTGCTCACCCTTCCACCACTGTGATGCAAGGAACTACATCAGCAGTCCTCCAATTCATAGTGACCACTCTTGTATTTCAAAAAGCAGTTGAAGATATTTGCCAGTTGAGCTGCTAGTACTTCTGCTTTTCCTTGAGTATACCAGTATGCAACCCATCTTGCCCAATTGATTCAGCTTCTTGCAACCCTGTCAGCCCTTCCAGCACTCTTTGTTTTCATCAATGCAGCTATGAGTGATAGAGCACTACTCCTCTCCCCTTTTTTCCAGTAACCCAAACTCTGGTCCATTCCTCTTTGATAAATACATAAACAGATATTGGCTTATTATCTCAGTCTTACCTCTGTCCCCTTTCTCCAATCCACCCCCTTTTCTGTCACACAATGCCCTCCTTAACCTTGCATTTGTCCCAGATAAACTATACAGAGAAGCCATACTGGCAGTCCTCCAATATATAAGGACAATTCTTGTGTCCAGTTTCCAATTGACAAAATATGTTATGCAGAGGCATTGCATCAGAAGTCCTCCAATCCTTGGAGACCACTGATTTGTCCAGCAAGCAGTTGAAAATATCTGCCCATGGAGCTGCTAGTACCTCTGCTGCTTGCTTGAGTAACCTTGGAGGCAGCCCATCTGACCCAACGGTTTATCTTCCTGCAACCCCCTCAGTTTTTTTGCACTCTTTTTTTCTGTGATACAGCCCTTTCAGATAGAGATCCACTCTTCTCCCCTTTTCATTTCCAACCCACACTCTGTTAGTGGTGCCACCTCCTCCTTAACAAATGCTAAACAAAAATGTTGTATTGGATTCAGTATCTTAGTCAAGTTTCTATGCCTCTCCTCCCATCCATCTCCCTGTTTCAGCCACACAATGCCCTCTTTGACTTTGCATTTCTCCTGGATGTATCAAAGAATGTCTTGCCCCAACTTCAATCCTTTTGTATTCTAATCTCGGTACTAAATTCTGCAGTTGAGTTGCTGCAGGCAATAAGAACTATTTCAATGGCAGATAATCCCTTTGTCAGGCAGGAATCTGTGTCACTGTGTTACATATTGATAGATACTATTGTAAATGGGTTGTAAATGAGTAGTAAAAGCAACTGCATTTTAGTTTTTTCTTTATTCTTGTTAAGATTTTGATTTGACTTATTTATTTAAAATCTCATAAATCCATGGGCTGAAAAGCCTGTTTATTTGGGCAACCAGAACAATAAAAGGCACAAAATACAGTACAAGGACAAAAGACAAATACGACATATACAGTCACAAAAAAAAAAACATAAATATACTATTGTACTATGGCAACAAGGAACCTTTTCAAGGCCCCCTTAAAGCTAGAGACAGTCATCTTTGTAGTTGTGATTGTGTCAGGCAATGAGTTGTTGAATTGAGGTACTTTATAAAGTAAGGTTATCTGATCCAGAGTAATCCTCATTGTAGGGATGAGGAAGTCATCATGTGAGAACTGTGCTATTCACTGCCTTAAAGAGCACCTTTCTTGCTATTTTTAGTAAACAATTTTAAGAAACAAGAGGCTCCCTTACTTGAGTTGGAGTTCCTCCATTGCATTTTTAAAACTGTTTAGCCCCCTTAGGAAGTGAAGGGATCTTATTTTGCCCCAAAGGGCTAGCTGCTCTATCCCTTCACCTTCCTGACTCTCCAGTCTGCCCCTGTGCTCCAGCATTTAGTGATGTCATTATAGGACCAACGAGGGTGTGTGCTCCATGCAAGTCTATGGAGCATTATTTTAAAAGCTATTTTCCCAATTTTATTCTGACTATTGGTACAAATTGAAGCTAGTATTCAAGTAACAAAGACATTGTTACTTGAATACGGACATTGATTTGTACCAAAAGTTGAATTAAAATTGGGAAAATAACTTTTAAAATGAAATTCCATAGACTTGCATGGAGCACACACCCTCGTTGGTCCTATAATGACATCACAAAATGTTGGTGCATGGGTATGGATCGGAGAGTCACGAAGTGGAAGGGATTGAGCAGCTTGCCCCATAGGTGCAAAATACGATCCTTTCCCTTCCTTAGGGGGCTAAACATAATGTTTTAAAAATGTAATGGAGGAACTTCCATTCAGGTAAGGAAACCTACTGTTTGTTTTGTAGTGCACTGAGAAAGGTGCTCTTTAAATATAGTATGAAATACACTAGGTACTTTACCTAGGGTGATTTTTTTGGCTAGTGTTCCAATTTGTAGTAGGCATATTTGATCCAGTAATGACCAATTCAAAGTGCTGTATAAAAACAGTGATGAGTGCGATACGGAAATTGTGATGCAAATTTAATGATTTGGTGATAAAGGGTCCTCACTAGAGATGTTGCAAAGTTTAAATCTGCTGGCAATGTTAACGCGAATTCGCAAAATCTGCTGTCACAAATAAATTCACACATCTTTCTTATTTAATAGCAAATTCATACCTTCACCTTAGAACTTTGTCTGTAACTTTTCTTTTGGGTGCTTTAAGGTGAAGTTTGGTCAAAATGAGTCTGAGAGTAAACAAGGTCACATGGAAAAGCTTGTGCAGGTCATATGGTACATTTCTCTATAGAGTGACACAGCTTCACTTTTGGTTTCTCATTGTTAGTTAGTCAGTGGACTAGCCAGGAACCTGACAGCCTTATTAAGAGAAAATAAATATAAAACTTATTTTGAACACTCTCTAAGCCTGTTTTTTTTATTGTTTTCTAACTCTTATTCTAGTCTTTCTCTTCTGATTATTCATGTATTTACTACTTCATTAATTTTTCTCTCATTTTTGTTCTCTCTCACACACACTGTGCAATGGAAAGTCATCCTAGTGAACAAGGTATAGGAACTCTCAGGGGTGGTGCTCTATGACTGTGCTGTCCAGTGTTCAGGGGAGTTATCCAGCAGCGCCCCTCCCAGCACCACAGCAGCAGCAGGTCCCACTC
The DNA here is from genome assembly GCA_016271365.2 of Neoceratodus forsteri. NCBI lineage: Eukaryota > Metazoa > Chordata > Ceratodontiformes > Ceratodontidae > Neoceratodus > Neoceratodus forsteri. The sequence continues at coordinate 829,733,227 of CM028131.1, forward strand.
CATGCCCCAGTTTCTAACTATCCCACAGTTGTCTCCATTCTGCAGCTGGCAGAGCCCCCAGCACCAGTTCTGCAGCAGCCCCGTGTTTCCCTTCCTCAGCGGCAAGAGCCAGAACCATTGGCACTAGCTGCACAACAGCTTACACCCCCTGTGGTACCTCTACTCCCATCATCAGCTGCTCCACTGCAGAGCCCCCACAATCATCATCATCATCAGGCTCCTCAGTGTGACAGGTACCAAAATGCAAGTACCCACAATCATCCTTAGTGTGGGATTTTTTTCACTGTCAACCCCCAGGATGACAGTGTCATGAACTGCAATTATTTGTAATACGGTGGTCAGCTGGGGGAAAAAGTGGAGCCACCTAGGCACTGGTGGGCAGTGGACCCATCTTAAGATCCACCGTCTTACTGAGTCAGTGGCTAAACAAAGAGAGGTAACTAGAGGTGGTGAAGGTTAGCCATCAGTTCCAACAGCCAGGGAGAAGCACACAGTAACCCAGCACCATTCCCACTGTTGCTGTGGTGTTGTGCATCCGAGTGCCTCCAGAGCTCAAGTGATACCTGCAACAGCACCTACATCAGGACCCACATCAGTGCCAGTATCCACATCAGCAGCACTGGGTCCTGCACTGCCTCTAAACCCAATGTACAGTAGAAACTATGCCAACTGTGGGAGGAGATGCGGGACCTCTGATTGTGTGTTTGCTCCATTGAGCAAAGTCTTTTAAAAATTCTTGGAAAATCAGCAGCTTCTCCTCCAAGAAATGGGGGTGCTTCACTGGTGTGGTCTGGGTGCTGCTCCATCTGGAAATGGCCTACCATGAATCACATCAACAATTATGTTTTAGTGTATCTTTCCAGTTTTTCTTTTTTCTGTCTCCTCTTAGTCTTTCCTCCCCTTCTGCGTTTAACCCCTCCAATAATATAAAACATTTTAAAATACTCAGAAATATAAAGTCTTTCCCGTCTTTCACTTTTTCTCTTTCAATCTATTATGTCTTGTATTTATTTCCGTCGGCTGTCTTTCTCCTTCAAGAAAACAAAAACAATCCCAAAAAAATAAATTCTTTCCTGCCTTTTGCTTTTATTCCATTCCATTTCATCTTATTTCTGCCTTCTGTCTTTCTTTCTTGTTCTTAAAAAAAATGTTTTTCTATCTATCTATATATATATATATATATATATATATATATATATATATATGGCAGTTTATGCACCATATCATTCTCTTTTCTCTGTCTACTGTTTTTTGTTGTAAAGCACTGGTATTTGCATATAAACTGCATCTGAAAAGCACAACATCAAACAGTTATATCAGTAGCACAGTCATACTGTTGGACTTTCACTGTTTTCCTTGTTCTTTCTTCCAAAACATCTATCCCAAACAAGAAATTATTGAATGGTGGTAGCTAATGCTGCACTGTATAATTCACTCTCTCAGACTGGATTTCTGCTACATGGTATTCTTGTTGGACTGTGATTGCTCCCTCAACCACAATTCTTGTAACACTTTTAGGAGAAATGGTGAAACAACAACAAAATACACAAATTCAATGCTCCTAGAATTTCTCTCAAGTACCAGAATAAATATCTAATGCTGCTGCTTTCTGATGCATGGTGGCATGCTTTGATTCAGTCCTCCCCTACACACTGTCATTGTTGTGCACTTCACAGGAAATTGTGAGAAAAGCACACCACAGAAGGGGAAATAGAATGAAAAGAACAACTTACATAAACGTTGTGCTGCTAGAATGTTTCTCAGCTACCACAATAAATATGAAATGCTGCTACAGGCAGTGCTACATGGTACTGTGCTGTGTTTTTTTACTGCCTGAACACTGTTGTTGAGACTCATCTCACTTATTAATAACAGATCATCATATCAAAATTGACATAAGGGGTCCAATTTTCAAAGGTCAACACAGAGCTTGCCTCAAGCCCTACATCCAACATTGTTTTTTTTGGTGCAGCTGTGCCAAACACATTTATTATAACTGTTCCCAAGGTTGGTAGGTCAGGTACAGTTAGCAGAACTTTACCCGATTTATGGCAGCTTGCACTAAAAATTTGGCACAAGCCCGGTAGAAATAGTACCTGGGATTGTTGTAATCTAGACCAACAAAAGTTGGTCTAACTTGCGGAAATTGGTGCCTGGGATAGAAAATCTTGATCACCTGCAGGGAGAATGCCGTAAGCCCTGTGCGTCATATGACTGGCACACCTGGGTACTGGTGGGCGAAGAGGGCTCAATCCACTCTGCGAAGTGATTCAAGGAGCAAAGGCAGATTCGCGGAGTGCTCTGCAACACGAAGCAGAGTAATTCGTCTTATAATGGGTAACACAAAGTCCATTAAAAACACTGACTTCACGTTACTCCACCTTCCCAGACCACCACTCCACCAAAATTCTAAGCAAAGTGCATTGGGATCAACACACTTCGCCTTGTTTTTGAGCTCTGAAGGAGAATTTTGCAGTGATTCATGGGATTTTAGATCACATGGGCTCTTTATTGATCTGCACAGCCTCAGTTTGGGGTAGTGTGTGTAGGAAGCAGTAGGAGACAGTGTGCTCTGAGAGCTGTCTGTGATTGAAACCTTCTAAAAGCTGCTAAAAAAGCATTTTTGCTTTCTTTGCAGGTTCCACCTTTAGTTCATCGATTGCAGGAAACCCTCCTGTGCTCATATCATCGAGCATTTTTTTTTTGTGGATTTTGAATGTTAATGTACAACATTGAGTGTGTGTAGTGAAACACAGTGAAAGTGTGCTTTGGGGAGGGTCGTATCTGTGGTGTAGGTAGATTTAAGTTGGAGAAATAGTGATTTCTTTGTTTTTTGGCTATATTTTTGTTATATAAATGACTCTGTTAATGTACACACAGTAATATTGTCAGTAATTGTTGACATTTTCTTGCTGATTGTGTGTTGTGTGGATCTGGTGCAGCAGTTCATAATTTCCGGTTGTTTACATTACGATACGTGTCATATTACTGAACTTTTTAATTTGGTTAGCATTACTCGTTCACCATTGTAGAGAAACTCTTCAGTGTGTGTGTGTGTGAGTGATGCTGCGTGTCATCAAATAATACACCTTTTATTGTGCCACAGACTAGTGTAATTGCAGGGCAGGTGCAGCAGTGTGAACCTGCTAGCCACTGCAGCTGCCTGATTTTGTACTGCGATCGTGGTATCTGTTCTTTCTTTTGCTGCTGTACTGCAGTAAAAGTCTGCAGTCAGTGCTCCCCACCCCACCGGCAAAAGGAATTTTTACCAGATTGGATTGATTTTTGACCTCATCAGCACCACTGGTTACTGAAGTTGTTTTCATTGCGTGACAGACTAGTCACTATCTGTTGTTGAAGCTACAGTTGTTTTTTGGCTTCAAATCCAGCGTCCCCAATCAGAGAGAAATATATCAAAATCTAAATTTGGTTATAATATTGTCGTTGATGCCCCAAAATGCCTGCAAAGAAATGTGCAAGCAAAGCTGGTTCTCATACGGCACTCTCTGTAAGATAGTCTGTATGGGTAGCACGAGACGCAGAAGTGCATTGCTGATGTGAGGAAAGGTATTTCTCCTGCAATGTTTTTTACAGCCAAATCAGTAGCTTCACTCATAGTTGGAGGAGATGATGTTTTCCCAGTCGGTGGTGTTAGTGTTACTGGTGTTAGTAGTGGTGGTAGTATTAGTTCTTGTGTGTCAAGTTCAAATTCGATCAGTGTACCGTATCCAAAAATAATGAGTGTGAAGCAGTGCAAGTGAGTGGCAGCACAGATGATGTCACACTTTCCAGTAACATCCCAGTAACTGAACTTCAGGATTCTGATAATCAAGTCAATGACAGCATACAATGTGATATTCCGTCCACCGTGGAAGTTAATGTCATGCATTTTCCATGCAGTGATTCATAGTGTGGTGAAAAAATATCAGGTGATGGTGGTGTAGATGACGATGATGATGATGAATGTGATGATGACGATGATGTTGCTGTTGTTGCAACATGCATTCCACATGCTAGCATCCAAGCAGATGATGGTGATGTGCATGACGCTGATGAATACGATGATGATGTAATTGACCCCAGTTGGGAACCGGAGAAAAATAAATTCAAAGTGGCTGTGTCTGAGTCTGTTTGCAGGAATCCCCACCCTGTAAAACTTGTGATTTACGGTTTTAGTTGATGATGATGACCCAGTAATAAATATGATAGGTAGTCACGGTGGTCAGTTGCAGTCCAGGTGTACAGTGCTGGAAACATCACGTGCCCCCCCCCACTTCAGTGCTTAAAATAACAGACTTAAATAAGCAACATCATGGACATGTTAAAAGCCGAGCATCACAATCCCTTATCTGGGACTTTTTTGTTCAAGATGCAAATGATGATTCAGTTGCAATCTGCCAGGTTTGCATGTGCGTGTGAGCTGAGGTAAAAAGGGGAGCCATCTGGGCACAGGAGAACAGCATACATATCTTAAGAATAGGCACATGGCACTGTGGACCCTGCACAAGCTGGCAGCTAATACCACAGTGGGGCATTCACCCTCATCACTGGCAACCATAGCAAGCATGCTATCCCCTTCCATGACTGTTAAGTCCAGTAGTAAATTAAATGTATGCAGTAATGAGGTAATAAGAGCAGAGGATTACTACAGGTATGATGAGGTAGATGACTTTGAAATGTTGTCCAATGCTGGTGAGAGTAGCAGTTTTGGTGGTGGTGGTGGTGGTGAATGCAGTATGTCTAGTGCAAGTGGTACATCAACCCTGGTTGGCAAATCTGGCAAAATAACTGCATTTCTGGGTTTTCATCATCACCTGTGTAACCGTCTTCATCAAACATCTACACTCCACCCCTGTCAATGCCATTAATCACAGAGCACAACCATTTGTGTTCACACCCAGTGTAAAACATTTAAGTCAGCCCATGTTACAGAGTGTTTTTTCGCATAAGCTGAAGTACCCCCAATTATACAGTGTCACGTGAACTTAATACTGCTGTAGCAGAAATGCTGACAATTGATCTTTTGCCCTTCTCCTTTGTGGAGAATTCTGGTTCTGGCAGTTTGCTGCGTTACCTTTCCAAAATTGAAAGTCCCATCAGGACATACTTTTCTACCGTGCTGTCCCAGTTGTTCCGCACTGTGTCTTATTCAGTAAGACATGCCCTTCAACATTCCTCCTCCATTCATCCATTTAAGTATGGATATGTGGACAAGTGGCAAAACAGCGGGAATTCATATTTGTGTATAACTGCACACTGTGCGCAGGTGCCGGGGATGCTTGTGATGTTGGTAGTGTGAATAATCAGTGCAGTAAAGGGGTTGTCGCGGTAGCAATCTTCCAGGAATTTGACAGCATGCAACGATTGCTATGTGCAATATGACCTGTTCACACACTGGTGAGAACATGTTAGACGTGGTACTAACTGAAATTGACAAATGGCTAATCCCCCTGTCCCTGAGAGCTGGGTTCATAGCAAGTGACAATGGGTCAAATGTGGTGAAATGCATCACGAATGGTGTTTTTTTACGTGTTTCATGCATGGCCCACTGTTTAAATCTTGTGGTGCAGGAGTTTCCGCAGCACCCTGATGTAAAGGAAATGCTGATCATTGCACAACATATCTGCTCTCACTTTTCAAGATCTGGAAAGGACCGTGACCAACTGCGGCAGTTGCAGATACAAAACAGCCTGCCTCAGCACCGCTTGAAGCTGGAAGTTGTCCCTGATGGAACTCCACTTTATACATGGCAGAGAGGTTGTATGAACAATATTAAGCTAGCTCAGCATATCTTGTGATGCACACTAGCCGTGACAGTTCTGGGGCCTCCATGTCTATGAAGACTGAACAGTGGCTCCTCATGGACTCTGTAATAACAATTTTGCTGCCTTTTGAACATGCCACACAGGCAGTGAGTGGTGAGTCGGCTTCCATTAGCCAATCAATTCCACTGCTGCGGGTGCTGAAGCAGACATTGGTGAATGTACAGCATGGCCTTGATGTTGCAGGAGATGGTGGTAGCAGTATGTTGCTGCAACACATGCTGACAGTATTCAACCAGAATAGTCACATTGTAAGCATTCAGCGTAGTGACAACTTTGCCATAGCAACAATGCTGGACCCACGATACAAACATGGAATTGCATCAGTACTGGAGGGAGGGCCTGAACAGGTAAAAAATATCAGTGGCCAACTGGTGCACTTGGTTCCTGGGGAACAGAAGTCACGTGCCAAGGTCAGCAAGCCTCAGCAGTATAATCCGGCTGAAGGTGTACCTGTTGGACTATCAAGCATATCCTGCAAGGGAGGGGACAGCAGTTCCAGGTGGTCAGTCATCCAAAGTGGTTATCATCAACCTGCTTTGGGAGGCTTTTGTCCCAAGTGGGTATTTGTGAAATAAATGATTTGGGAGAACAGGATGATGCATCAATAACTGGACTTAGTGTGTCTCAGAGAATGGTTGAGTCATGTTTGTCTGAAAACAGGCATCTGACAATAACTGAAGATCCTGTTTTGTACTGGAGTGGAATGATCAGTGAATGGCCAGAGCTGACTACAGTGGCACTGAAGTACCTCACATGCCCACCCTCCAGTGTAAGTGTTGAGAGGGTGTTCAGCTCAGCAGGTGCAATAGTCAGGGATCGTCAGACAAACTTGTCTCATGCAAATGTTAGTTTGCTAACATTCATTAAAATGAATGAGAGGCACATACCAGCACAGACTGCAACCTCGGCATTCATATCCTGGCCTAGTCATGGTGGTTTTGGTGATGTGGAAATGGACCATCCTGGTGGCACTGGCAGTGGCTGTCTGAAACGGCCCACCACTGACGTAGATGACGACACAATGGAGAAAGAATTTCCAAGTGGTCAGACTTCAGACATAGATGACTGTGAGGGAAGCTTTCTTTTTGAGGATGATGATGTGGTTAATGTTGGCAGGTTTCAACTGAAGTTGTTCAAAGGTGGTGCCCCCCGGGACCACCACCACTGGGACTGATATTAGTCACTGCCACCACTGAGCATTAAATTGTCTGCCACCGGATCAGCACCATCGGGACTGATGTTAGCCACTGTCACCACTGAGCATGAGTCTGTCTGCCCCCAGACCACCACCACCAGGACTGATGTTAGCCACTGCCACCACTGAGCATGAATCTGTCTGCCCCTGGACCACCACCACCAGGACTGATGTTAGCCACTGCCACCACTGAGCATGAGTCTGTCCACCCCCCAGACCACCACCACTGAGACTGATGTTAACCACTACTACCACTGAGCATGAGTCTGTCTGCCCCCTGGACTACCACCACCAGGACTGAAGTTAGCCACTGCCACCACTGAGCATGAGTCTGTCCGCCCCCCAGACCACCACCACTGAGACTGATGTTAGCCACTTCTACCACTGAGCATGAGTCTGTCTGCTCCCCCCAGACCACCACCACTGGGACTGATGTTAACCACTGCCATCACTGAGCATGAGTCTATCTGCCCCCTGGACCACCACCACTGGGACTGATGTTAGCCACTGCCACCACTGAGCATGAATCTGTCTACCCGCCCGGACCACCACCACCACCACTGATGTTAGCCACTGCTGAGCATGAATCTGTCTGCCCCCCGGACCACCACCACCGGGATTGATGTTAGCCACTGCCACCACTGAGCTGAGCATGAGTCTGTCTGCCCCCCCAGACCACCACCATCACTGATGTTAGCCACTGCCACCACTGAGCATGAGTCTGTCTGCCCCCCCGGACCACCACCACCACCGGGACTGATGTTAGCCACTGCCACCACTGAGCATGAGTCTGTCTGGACTACCACATCCATCAGCCACAGACACAAAGATTCTTAATATTTAAACCATAAAGTGAGTATGTGTACTCATGTGTGTTATGCTGTTTCACTTCCTTTAGTTGTATGTTTTGTTTTCTGTAGCTTTTCAGAGCTGCAATGGTCAAACACATACAGTACACTTATTTATTTATTTTTTTTACAGGTTAACAAAAAGAGTCTTCATTGCTAAAACAGGGTGGGAATGGTACTGCAGCTGTACCGTACAGAGAGGAACCTATGGAATATCCATGTGAAATCCATTCTGGTAAGTATGAAGATTTTATTTCATCCGTTTCATTGTTTAGGAAAGACTGTAGCAAATGCGACTGACCATGATTCATAAACTAGGTGGCATGTGTACGTCACCAAAACTATTTCTGTGAGATATCATTTATGCACTGTATTCTGAACTTGCAGCTGTGCAGCCATGACCATGACAGTGTTGAAAAAGTTGCACACAGGTTGTGTTAGATGACAAGATGTGGGTTTGAAATGTAACTTGACTTGAGATTGAGAACCAGGGAGGGACAAATTACAATTAAGTTGTAAGAAGTCATTCATTTATTTTTTTAGGAAACTTCCAGATGCTTTGTTGTTCTGTCAAAGTGGACTTATCCAAAAAAGTTCTTCAACATCAGGCACCCCTTCCCCCGGGCTTGGGCACACATGCAACATACAGAAGTCGTTTCATCAGATGACCATCATTAACAACCAGACTCCAGAAGGATGCAGATGAAATCTGTGAAAAAGTAACACAATAAGAAACCAATACAGACAAACCTCCAAATATGCTTCCCCCCGAAAAAAAAAATACTTACCTTCATGTGCTTGAGAGTTATCCATTTCCAATTTCAATGCAAAAAATTTTCATTGAGCACTGGAATGTGCGCACCAACAGTTTCTGTGACCTGTGATACAGAACAATACCATGAGTACATGTTCATGTTAACCCCCTCCTCACCTTCAAAATATACAAACATATATCTATATATATCTACTCACCAAGGCTACTATTAGTGTACAGACAAAGGGCATACTTCCATCCAGTTGATATGATGAATTGCATTTGCTTGAATCACCCAAGAACACATTGGACCAGCAACAGAATCGCTCATGGTCATCATTTTATTCTGGGGGACTTTGGATGTGCTGAAACACTCTCATTTCACTGTATTTACCACTTGTTAATTTTCTGGACACAAGGCAGATGCATTTTGGGCATGCAGAAAAAATCTGGGGACTCTGCCACCACTGCGCGCATGACTGAGTGTGCTATTAATTCTGTGGGACTTTGTATGTGCTGAAACACTCCCATTTCACTGTGTTACCACTTGTTAATTTTCTGGACACAAAGCGGATGCATTTTGGGCATGCAGAAAAATCTGGGGCCTGTATTGCCACTCACTGCGCAGCATGACTGAGTGCACCATTAATTCTGAGGGACTTCAGACGTGCGGAAACACTCTCCATTTCACTGTGTTACCACTTGTCAATTTTCTGAACACAAAGCAAATGTATTTTAGGCATGCAGAAAAATCTGGGGACTCTGTACCACCACAGCCTTATGACTGAGTCACCGTTAATTCTGTGGGACTTATATGTGCTGAAACACTCCCATTTCACTGTGTTACCACATGTCAATTTTCTGGACACAAGGTGGATGCATTTTGGGCATGCAGAAAATATATGGGATTTTGCCACCACTGTGCGCATGACTGAGTGCACCATTAATTCTGGGGACTTTGTACGCTGAAACACTTCCATTTCATGTAGCTACTTGTCAATTTTATGGACATGAGGTGGATGCATTTGGGCATGCAGAAAAATCTGGGGACTCTGTGCCACCACAGCGCGCATGACTGAGTGTGCCATTAATTCTGGGAATGCATTTTTATGCGTTGTGTGATTGTGAGCTCATGATGCCATACTGACATTATATCAATTAAGCAGCATTGCAAGAATGTTGTGACAATTTTGAACTATGCACTTTTATGCTACTTCACATTGACACAGCCACTAGTTACCGCTGAGTCAGCGACTTGAATGATCGCTTCTTTTTCACAATTTCTGTCTGCTTTACTTAGTTGGCTACTTTTTCATGTATGAAAAAAAATGAACCACCTTCTTTCAATATTAGTTCTGACCAGGTTTGTATTTATTTGCAGCTGCTTTTCAATAAATATTGTTCTGTGGTGTCCACAAAACACTGGCTGCTGTTAATTTGCAACAGAAGTGATATATAACAACTAACTGATATGATGGACAAAAGCAGAGAAAACAATGACAAATACCTGGTAAGTACCAATTTAAAAGGGAATGCTCCTTTCATTATTTCACACATGAAAAAGGTATTACAGCAGACTCAATTACTGGAAATTCTCGTATCATTCCAGTCAGGATGTAAAGGACGTTATACTAGAAATAGAACTACAATCACTTAACATAAATGATAGTACACAACATGGCTTTAAGCAGGGACATTCTTGCACCTCAAATCATATAACTTTTGATGACAAAATAAATCAAGGAATAGACTCTAATATACCGATGGACATAGTCCTCTTGGACAACAGTAAAGCCTTCAATTGAGTCTCACACACCAAATTAATTAATAAACTTCCATATTTAGGTATCCCTACTAGCTTAGTCATTTGAGTTAACAGTTGGCTGAGCAACAGAATGCAGCAGGTCAGAATTAATGGCATACTGTCAGATGGGGGGAAGTATCCAGTGGAGTCCCTCAAGGCTCGGTTCTTGGGCCAACCTTATTCAACCTGTATATCTCTGATATGCAAATAAACTCCATTAACACACTTTCCATATTTGCTGATGACACAAAACTAGGTGGCAGAGTGGACTCGGCTTATCATATTTGTCAATTAAAAAATGACCTAACAGAGATCAACAAACGGGCCATTACAAATGAAATGGAGTTTAATATTGACAAATGCACAGTACTTCATTTTGGCAGACATAATCCAATGCAATCTTACACACTTACAGGTACCACACTAAAAGTTTCAAACAGTGAAAAAGATCTTGGTATCATAATTAATAACAAACTTAATTCTACTGACCATTGTAGTAAGTTAGCAAAAAATTCAAATGCATTATTAAGGTGAATTAACCATACATTTATTACAAAAACTGAAGAATGTATAATTCCTATATACAGAACTTATGTCAGACCATACACTGACTATGGATCACCTTTGGAGCCCTCACTTAAGAAGAGACATAGACAGAGTGGAACAAATACAGAGAAGAGCTACCAGAATGATCCCACATCTATTACACACACAGATCACCAAAGCAGACTCCAGAAGCTCAATCTACAATCCTTACAATTAAGGCATAGTAGAGGAGATATGTTATTTCTTTACAAACTACTACAAACACCATCCCTAATGGAGCAGTGTAGCTTATATTATTCCCAAAGAAAACTGGTTCCAAGACTATATTCAAAACATTTAGAAGTTCAACAAGTAAAAACAAACCGAAGGTTAAACTGTTTCTCAGTTCAGGTCCCAAAACTGTGGAACAAACTTCCACAAAGCTTGGTAGACAGCAAAACACTTGAAGCCTTCAAAAAGGGTTTAGACATATGATTAAACCACAATCTAATGTGACAGTGTTCCACAAAATGGTGGGGGGCATTCTCGATGGACTCACAACTACTTATGCCACATAAATACCAAATAATACCAAGTAATACCCCTACAGGGTGGTAATTCCTTGTAGAATTGAGTGTGCGAATGGCCAAACAGTTGTCACAGTAGCACAAGCATAACACTACTCTGGTTGCATAGGCCCATTGAATTGAAAGGCTACTGCCTGCAATTAAATGGGGTGAAGCAACCAGCCATGCCACCTTCCCAAGCTATATAAGCAGTTCCTCCCAGGCTCCTCTGAATCACTTTTTTGCCCCACCATCCCCCTCCTCCAGTGGCATGTCTCTCTTTCCTTGGGGAGCTTCCTCCTAAGGTACCTTTAGCCAAGGAATCTTTCCCACAGCATCTCTGGGGATGGAGACCCTCTTTGAGGGTTCCTTGCCTTTGGTACCCCTACAAGATGCTAATTTGCGATGGAATAGAGAGTGCAAATGGCCAAACAGTTATCACAGTTGCACAAGCATAACACTACTCTGGTTGCATAGGCCCATTGACTCATAATTATGGTTTAATGTATCCTCATGTCATTTGCTTAATTAAAGTAATTGTTTTTAACCAGTTTCCAGTGCAACATTTATTTGCTGCTTTTAGTAAAATGGAAAATGGACATTTTATCCTTTAGTCATCCAACCTGTGAAAAGTCTCCTAGTAACAAATTATCTAGTAAATATTATATTTCTATTCCTTAAGTTTCCTGTATCTCCTACTGCAGCTCCTCCCAGTATTTTACAGCTTCAAGTCCAATTCTGTGAAACAGATATAGGTCAGACTTCAGCCATTTGACCTCTCATGGACTAAATCAAACTTTGGGCTGAACTCATGGACTTTGGTTAGCCACAGAGATATATCGATGGTAGAGGACAGACAAAGACTAAAAGCCCATCAGTCTGCTCTTTTTTCCTATCTAGAATTATGTAAAATTATAGACAGTATTGACAGAAAAAGACCATCAGTCCATCCAATCTTCCATGTTATACTCTATCATACCTTGAGATCTGCTATCTAGACAGGATTTTTTGCCCCTCCTCCCCACTTACTCCTGCCTTGGTAGTACCCCCACCCAAATAACTATTAATTTGCTTAACTTTGACCCACTCATGCTTGAAATTGAAACCATTAATGGTTTTAATCCCTACCCCCTGCTGGCAGGCTGTTCCATGGATCAGCCACATGCTCTGTAAAATAAAACTTTCTCACATTCGTTTTGAACCTTCTCCCCCAACTTTCAATCATGTCCTGTGTTTTAACTTCCTATTCCTGTTGAATTCTTCAATCCTTTGATCGCTATCCCAGTGAGTTTTGAACCATAAATTCTAGCATAAACCACAAAACTGGGTAGATTGTTCACCCTGGCCACCTCCTTCTATGTGAAGAAGTATTTCTGTAAAACCTTCTTGATGCCCTCCCCACTAGTTTGTGTTTGTGGTGCCTGGTGACTGTGTTACTCCTTAATTTAAATAAATCTGAGGATTCCACCTTGTGTACAGTACTCGTAGGCTTATGTCATGTTCTTTCTTTCTGAAGACTCTCAAATACTTTTATGTTGAAACTTGGAAATACTTTTTCATGAACAATACTGGAATAAAACTGTCCAAATCTGAAAGCATAATACAAGTCAGAATTTACTGAGAACTGCTACTATAGTTAAACTGTAATTAATTGATTGATTTAGTGAATGTCTAGCAGTGTAACTATTTTATCAGATCAACAGGTGCTGCACTGGTCAAAACTCTCTGTTTGTACTGCTATTTGTGATTGTCAAAATTAATGTGGTGTATTTAAACCCAGGACAACTTTGAAAGTAGGCCCATGGTGGTCCTAGTAGTTCCTATCCAGTCTAAAAAGAAAGTTTTTAATACTACTACTTTCTACTGTACTCTAGTTAGTACATGTTTAGGCTGTTTAATCTTTCCAGCTAAGTCCTATCTTGCTGACCATTGAGCATTTTTGTTGCCCTCCACTGAATAGTTTCTATTTTTTCCCTATCCTTTTTTTCATATAAGGGTTCCAAAGATGCATTCAGTACTCAAGGTATGGCCTAACCAATCCCCTGTACAATGGCATAATTATTATTTGATTTTAACTATTGAAACCCCACTTTATATATCCCAGCATCCTCTTAGCTTCTCAATGGTGTCCTGCACTGAGAAGAGAATTTCATACTGAGGTTTAATTTAGCCCTAGGTCCATTTCCTCTATTGGATGCTCTACTGGACTCCGCTGATGTTATATTCTAGCTTCAGTTTGTTTCTGGCACTCTGCATTACTTTACATTTTTGGCACTGGCTTTGGACCACCATGTTCTAGATCTCTGCTCCAGCTTTCCTGTCTTCTTTTTCATGCTGTTGGTCCCCTTATTACTGTTTACTTGCCCACAGAGTTTAGTGCCATCTATGAGCAAACTTACTTTACTCTGTAACCCCACCCTATTGTCACTGATACACATATTTAATGTAGCAGTCTCAGGATTGATCCCTGGGGGTCCTCCTTTTGTGACCTTCCTGACATCACAGAATATACCATTCAGGAACACTCTCTGAGTTATGTCTGACAATCAGTTGCCAAACCACTTTCTCCTCTCTCTAGTCATATCTGCCCATTTGCTGAGTCTTGCGAGATACTAAATCAAAGGTCTTACTAAAGTCCAGGTACAGAATGTCAACTGCATCTCCCATAGCCACTGTTTGTCTTTACACACTGAAGAACTTGATCAAGTTAATAGAACACAACGAGTAAGTTAAAAAAAAAAGAACTAAGTTGGATTTTGTACCATTTAAGCTTTGTGGGTTGGACTACCAGGCATCTGGCCCATCTAAAAGTGATCCAAGTATTGTCACACTTTAAAAATGTATACTGCTTCCTGGAAGACAAGAGCATGCCTACCACCTCTCCTGACAGCATTACTCCCAGTAGCTTTGTATGAAGTCCAGTCCATTGATTTACTTCAAAATAGCTCAATACCATGTCCAAACCATCAATCACTGATCATGATACAAAACGCATGCCAAGGTCAAAAACAGGTATAAAGTAGGAGACTCCACAGCTCAGGAACTACAGGGCTAATCATAGCTGAGCTGGACTAAGGTGGAGTGGAATTCCATGGTTCAAGAGACCCCACTGAGGCAGAAGCCAGATGGTTCCCAAATGTTACACAAATACTTCCTGGCCAGTCTGGAGCTATTGGGAATCTCTGAAATACAAGTTTTCTGAGAACTGCCATGGTCCCTGCCTCAGGAATCCTGCTAAGGTGGCTGTTTTATGATTTCAGCTGTGAAAAGTACATTAACTTGATTGAGGTACAATGTCTTCCTGGCCATTCTTATCCTATCTGTAATTTTCCTGTGAAACCTAAATTTTGTGAGAACCAACAGAACAAGAGGAATTGAAATAGAAAGATAGGCTTCAATAAGTCACACTGTACAGATAGTGCTTCTAGTGTCTCAGCCTCTGGACCCCTCTATGGACTTTACAAACATGGGATTTGGGCATTGCCATTGGTGGGTATAGGAAGCGTTGTTATCCTGTAACCCTGCTGTCCACCTTCAGCAGTAAAAACCTCCAACCTCTCTTATCCAGCACCTACATCCCTGAGTTGGGTTGGTGGGAAAACTTCTCTGCAGCAAAATTATGAGGTCTCCAGCCTCCTGCAGCCCCTTATAAACCCCTCTATGCTCACCCCTATCTCTCTCTTCCTCTCTATAATCCTGACCCCCTACCTTATAATGACCTCATGGTGCCGTGCCCCCTCCCCCCCGTGATGTCACTGGCAGCATACATCGCTCAATATATGTCCTTCCCCTTCCTGCTCGCTTACCTCCCCCCTCCTCCTTTTCCCTCTCTATTCCCCTTGGCCTTGGAGACACCCTATTTTTCAGGGCCTGTTGATAATAGGGTCTTCCCCTTCTGTGCAAACCTCTTTGTCCCCAGATCCCACCAATAATACAGACAATCATTGTGTAGATGCTCAGTAGGCAATTATTTTCTTCAAAACAATCCACAAATTCACATCCACAATTATTCAAAACATATTTACAATTTCCCATCATTTTCGTTATTATGTGCAATTTTAAACTTCATTCTTCTCTTCTCCCCCCAGATGTATATCTGGGGGCCACTCTTCTCATATTCCTCTTGATAGGTATGAGTGTACATCTGTACCCCTCTTCTGTCCTGCATTCTCCTGCAGCCATCTGTGTCCTGTTCCCTCCCAGCCTCCCCTATTTTTCACTAGCCCACCTGCAACTTGTGCCAGATGGTGGGCTTCTCCTAATCATCTCCTTTCCTCTTCCCCATTTTTATGTTTACTTGCACACATGTGCAAGAAACATAGTGCCATCATCCGAGTTTTCGGAGGTGTGTCACCCCCTCTTCCAATTCAGTCAGTGTGTTGGCAGGCACGGCCCCAGTCCACCAATGCATGCTGGAACTGTCTATGACTGCTCCAAAATGCAGTGGCATACAGTTGAAAGGGGGAGCTACGCTTCGGTGAGTGGCGATCCAGATATCGTCTGCTCATGCGCAGCTCCCCTACACACACACACACAAACACACGCCACACCTTTCGTGCTGCCCCCCACCACGCACACCACGTATAGCCGGCCAGGGTGCCCAATCCTTGTCAGCTGTGCTGCCTCAAAGTCTTTCACATGCCACGCCTGGGTGTCCACCCCTAGCTGCAGCAATCCCAGGGCAGCCGACGGGGTGCCCAATCCCCGTCGGCTCCACTGTCCTCCCCCAGAGGTCAGGGTGCCACACTGGAGCCCACCCCAGTGTGGCAATAGTTGCTATGAGCCAGGGGTGCCCAATCCCCGTCAGCTCACGCCCCCAACCAGCCGTCTTGTGCCCAGCTGGGGCCCACCAGCGTGGCAAATGTCCAGCGTCGTCAATTAAAAAAAAAACTGTAAATTAAAAATGGTCCCACGCAGTTTCCTGCCCCCCACAACCCGCACCCACCCACTGCACACCCTGCTCCCCACCCCCACCCCATACTTACCTCCGGACTCTGGCGCGAGATCTCGGTGGACCGAGAACACGCCTGCACTCTTCAAAGCCGATCATAACTGAGGAAATGCCGGTAAGCTGTATAATGGGATAGATAGGGTTTTTTCAACTTTGTTGTATATCTCAGGCATTTTTTGGAATTTTTGCACCAAATTTTCAACATGGGGTTTTAGGGACCCCTTCTCATGAATGCTGTCACTGTCATGGCGTTATTTGGGCCTGAAGGGTGATTTCACAGTCACTGCACGAAATCACCTTTTGGGACTGATTAACAAAATGACACTGCCAGTGTTCATAAGGTAGGCTCTAAGAAGCCTATTTTGAAAATGTGGTGGAAAAATTCAAAAAGCTTGTTCTGGCGTCGTTGTGCAGTTCCTACGGAAACTCATAAGTTCGTGAATTTTTAATATTTTCACTCCAGATTTTCAAAATTGCCATTTTACCACACCTTCTTATGAGTAGTATAGCTGTCATTTTTCACATCTCACCCAGAACGTGTTTCCGCCCATGTAGCGCACAATGGCACAGTCGGTGTGCGAAATCAATGTACAGGACAAATTAAGAAAATCACAGTGACACTGTTCATGAGCAGAGGTCTTAAAGTGGCTATGTTGAAAATTTGGTGAAAAAATGCCATAAAATGACTGTGTTACGAGTGAGCATTGCGCGGTTTCCACGCACCCTCATAAGTTCATGACTTTGTAATATTTTAAGTCCAGATTTTCACCAGTGGCATTTTCCACTTCCTTATGAACAGTACAGCTGTCATTTTTCACAACATGGCAAGTGTGTTCTCACACTTTCAGCGCAGAGATGTGTGGTCGCGTGGGAAATCATTGTTCGGACAGATAAAGAAAATCACAGTGACACTGTTCATGATCGGAGGCACCAAAATGCCTGAGTTGACAATCTGCTGTAAAAAATCCCCAACCTAATTATATTACGATTGTGTATTTGCACAGTTTCTATATCGCTCAGTAACTTCACCATTTTTAAATATTTTTATGCAGATTTGCAACATTGCCATTTTACACCTCCCCATGAACAGTACAGCTGTCATTTTACATCCTGTTCAGAATGTTTTTGCACCTGTGGTGCTAAATGTCAGATAGTCACTGTGCACAAGCAGTTTCGGCTAACAAAACTGATATTCCCCGTTCATGAGGTGGGGTCACAAAAACCATGTTGAAAATTTGGGTGAAAATACCAATGAATGCCTGGGGTATTAGGGTTTCCAACCATATACCCAACCCTGTAGAGAATGACAGGCATCAGGGTGTGACTTGGGATTCTTGCCTGTAATGCTCATACCATTCCACACCCTGCAGCCAGTGAGAGGCATTGAGGTATGCCTTGGGCTCTTGACCCCAAAGTTCACCCCATTCTCTATATCGCACCATCTCACCGTATTTCCTAATGGAATGGGGTGTGCATAGACCAAAGACCCCAAGGAACACCATGACACTTGTCAGTGTCTGCAAGGTAGGTGTGGTGAAATGGCATGGCCGTTATGCCTGATGACCCAAAGGCACACCCCCAATGCCTGTCACTTCTCTGCAGGGGTGGTGGTGGATTGGCTTCAGTTCAATACTTCACTGCCACTCCTATTACGCAGCTCTGTAACTTCTACACTACCACTGCCAATGCCAGCAAGCAAACATTCGGCATTGACAAATGCTTGTTTTATGCTATTCTTTCTTTTAGCCATAACTCCACTAATTTCCCTATTTTGATGTAAAAGAGCCAAGTCTAGACATAAGAGATGTACCCCATCTCCCTATAAAACACATCTAGCTGTTCCTCAATTCCCCTTTTATGGTCCTATACCCATCTTCTGTAAACAGCTTACTACCCTTATGTTCATGCACTTCTGGGCCTTCTCTATAGCCTTATAGCTATGCGCATGCCAACATACCCTTCTAGAACATTTCTGACCACACCAGTGTAACTACTGGCCACCATTTCTTTATTACTGCAATGCCCTCCTTTATTTGATAAAAAATATCCAACCACGGCCTTGTTCCAAGATCATTCCCTCCTAAATGTATTATAAGCATGTCTGGCCTCTTGTTCTCCCCTTTAATTTCTCATATGAGTGGTAACAGCTGTGCCCATCTAATTTCCTGAACTCCTCTCCAATTCAATTTAATCAGATTCAGATCCAGGTATAGTTGGCGCCCCCCCCCAGGCTATCTGGATACCCATTTTTCTGTCCAATAAATAAAGGAGTGCCCGCATATCCGCACCTCTAGCCTCTCACTCTGACCTACTGAGTAAATAAATGACAAGCATGAGTATTATGACAATGACCTCACCCCCCGTCCCCCCTTCCCCCAGTGTTATTATTTTTATTTTTTTTAATACTGGCGCTTCTTTAACTGCTTGGGGAGGAAAAAAATAGAGTTAGTATCATCATTGTTTACATTCTGAAAGTATCTTTTGAAGCATTCTAAGGCCCACCACCCCTTTTGCTTCGTCTCATCACTTGTCCCTCCCTTGTGCTGCAGTCACTGAAGGGGCTTCAATTCTGAAGGAATGGGATGAATATCCTTTGGGATCTTTGGCTAAAATCTGCATCCCTTTCTTCAGCATGGCAATGGCTTGCATGCCGGTCACCCTTGACCTATCTCCATGTATAAACATAGGGATCCTACCGTCTGGTCACACGCAGAGTATGCGTAACAATGCTTCCACTGGGCAAACTGCACAGTCCTAATGTTTTTTAATTTAACTGTACCTCTTCCCCACTTGATAAGTCTTTGATTGTCTTAGGGTCAAACTTACATTCCCAGGTGCCAAAACAATATCCTCCCATCTTAGGTCCCTAACTCATCTCTCCTTCTGTGCCCTAGCACTTTGCTAATCCTAAAGGCCCCATGATACATTATGGCTAAACAGCCCTGAACACTGCTGCTTCATTGCTAGACCTGCATATTAAGTTCAAGGCACCTATTAACCTCTGCAACAGCACTTCCATGATTGGCTTCTTGTCATCTATTGACTTTTCAGGACACCCACAGCCAAGCCATCCCTGCATCATGCATTTTACTAGATTGCCCTTTGCTTGATCCCCCCACCCTTTCAGTTTACACGCCAGACTTATGGTTGCTAAATGCACTTCCATTGTTGCATGTGATATCTTTCTTTTCCATCCCCAAACCATGAATTTTGCCACCTGTTCCTCAAGCACTGGCCCACTTACCTTGAAGCCATGTAATTCCCTGAATGACTGAAATACCCTCCTAGAACCCTCATAGGCTTTCAGGGTACTATGGGACCAGGAGTTGTGAAACAACAGTTCAGCTCCCTCCTTTCCATCTCCCACGTATATTCCAGTATTGGCATCTGCTTGCACTCTGCTTTGGGTGTGATGTTGAAAAACCAGTCCAGCAGCAATCAGGAGAGGCAGTCAGCTAGTATGTTGTTCACCCCTTCAGTGTATCTGGCCCTAAATAACATGTTCAGTCCTAAGCCCTGCAACTCGAGCTGTCTCAGAAGCATCATCACTGTCTCTAATGTGGCTTCCCTCTTATTCAACACTTCCACCATGGCTCTGTTATTACATCAAAATGTGACCTTCGGTTTAGTAAGTCCTCTCCCCATACTAGTGTGGCCACCCAAATGGGAAGATTTCAGAAATGTGATGTCTCTAGCTATATCCACTGTACCCACTTATTCAGCCATGGCTCAGAAAACCACCTACCTTTAAAATAGGCTCCCATTCTTAAACTGCCGTTGCGTCCGTGTATAACTGTAAGTCCATATTAAACACCTGGTCCTCTTGTCAATAGGTTGTCCAATAGTATTCTCTTAGAAATGTCTCCCAGATCTCAAATCCTGTCTGACTCCCTTCCATACAGTGCCTTCAAAGTATTCACCCCCCTTGGATTTTGTCACATTTTGTGATGTGGCAAATTGAAATTAAAATACATTTATATGGGATTTTTTTGTCACGTATCTACACAATTACTCTATAACCCTCTGACCCTGCCTCCTGGGTCTGTGTGGTAGCTGTTTGCGTTTGTCTGTGTCTGTAGCTTAGTTTTTGGGTTTACAAGATTTTCTACCTGGATTATCTACACCATTCTTACTCACTACATCTGTGAAGGTCTCCTAGACTGGATTTCTGCAAAATATCACCACCAGGTATTTGCATTTCAGGTTAAAATCAACTTTTGGAAGCTATCCAAAGCAAAGCAGAAGTCAAGCAACTAAGTCTGACAAATTCAGTGACTCTGGGTTCTGCTTAAATCCATTTCCATCTGACCTTCTCCTGAGGGATCTATATGTGGGCTTTTAAACAACCTCTTTAAATAACAAAAAAAGCATAAGGACAAAAGGATTTCACATCCTGCTCTTGTACTTGAGTAAGTGTGCCCCAGGCTATCAATGTAATGGAGCAGGGGAGTGCATGCCTGCAAACTCTTGCATAGCCAAAGCCTCTTGTCAAATCTTGCCTAGCTGTGACTCTGGGTGACCTGTATCATGAATTGTACCAATAGCCCAGGACATCTAAAAATTGTATGTCTGAATATCTGCAGCCTTCTCTCCAAACTGCCACAATTTCAGGCCTGGGTGGCTCAGATTGATCCAGAAGTCATCTCCCTAACAGAAACGTAGCTATCACTAAAGATCCCAGACACAGCAATTGCCCTTCCTGGATATAACCTGTTCCGGCAGGACCATACCTCAAAAAAAGGGGGGGGGGTTGTCTGGTTTACCTCAAGAGTGACATCAAAGGGCAAATACTACCAATTAGCTTCCACACCAAGGAAGCACAGGTTCTAACACTAAAACTTAATACTGGCCAACAAAACAAAGTGCTACTATTAACCACCGTATACCTGCCTCCTGGGACACTACTTACTGGCTTCCCACAGCTCGTAAGCCACCTCAAACAGAACAAACTAAAATGGGAACGTATAATTCTAGGGGACTTCAACATTAATTGGGCAAGCACAGGATGCAGCGACAGATAGAGACCAAATAGCCGGACTGTACCTGACCCAACTGGTCATACAACCCACCAGACAAAACTACTGTACAGAAACCAGCACCCTCATCGACTGGCTACTCTCCTCCTGTCCTGAACATATCGCAGAGGTAACAGTCCTACCTGACACCATCAGTGACCACTCCCCTGTACTACTTACCTGGACAAACAAGTTCACCAAGAGTAAGCCTAAGACCACCAGGAACAGATCACTAAGGCCTGGTCAACTAGACTCCTTCAGGCACTACCTAAAAGGGTCTCTACTGGATAGAGTCAAGGATGGAAACCAAGCACTGGATTACTTCTGCAGTATTTTTTACTAAAGCCTGTGACATATTTGCTCCTTACAAAACAAAGAAAGCCAGAGGAATCCCCAACCCCTGGCTGTCCAGCCCTCTAATTGAATGCATGCGACTCAGAGATCACCTGTGGCATAAGGCCAAAGCCACCGGGAATCTAGCTGACTCCCAAGCATATAAGGCAGCTAGAAATACCTGCACAAAACTCATATGTCTGGCAAAAGCAGCTTACTACAATGACCTCCTAGGAAAGAGCTGGGGTAGAGGGAGAGAGTTCTGGGACTCTATAAAATTTCTCATGGGTACAGCCTCAAGGGCCCCACCCAGACCTTATAGTTACTGCCTCTGGTACATTGCAAGACCCAAAGGAAATCGCTGATGCTTTTAATATTGAATTCATGGACCTCAGCAATGTGTTGCCCCCTGAATACCTGAATCACACCCTTGCAGGCCAGCAGCACAACCTCAACACTCCATCACCACAGGATAATGTTACCCCACCATTCTACTTCAGTCAAATCTCCACAGGTGAGACAGTCAAATATATCAAACGGGTCCTTGGTAAGACCAGGATGGGAAGTGACATGATCGATATGAAGATGGTAGCACTCACATTAAACGAACTTGTGGCACCACTCACCAAGGTATTCAATGCCTCTCTAAGATCTGGCATCTTCCCTGACAGGTGGAAAGAGGCTCTAGTCACACCTGTTTTTAAATCAGGAGACAGAGCTAATTTAGCAAACTTCTGGCCCATCTCAATTTTACCCCCCCTCTCCAAAGCACTTGAAAGGGTGGTCTCAGAACAACTAACTGAATACCTAGAAAAGCATAGCCTTCTCTGCTTGCAACAACATGGATTCTGACAAAACCACTCCACTGTCACCGCGCTAGTAGAGTACACCACTCAGCTTTATGGGGCCCTGGATAAATGGATGGTGGTGGGGTCTATCTTCATGAGCACCAGCCCTTTGACACAGTCAATCACCAACTGCTACTGAAATGTCTCCTCTCTACATGATTGTCAATGGGATCTGTGGCCTGGTTCCATAGCTACTAACCCATAGATCTCAATGGGTCAGGATTGGCAATATAATCTCTGAGCCCAGGGAAGTAAACCTAGGAGTCCCGCAAGGTTTTCTCCTCAGTCCTCTCTTATTTAGCCTCTTCATAAATGACATGCCTTCTACCTGTCCTGCACACTCCGTACTCTATGCAGATGATGCCGTTATCTCCGTTCCAGGGAAAGACCTGAGATCAATTAGCTCTGAACTTCAGCACAATTGTTGTGCATTGGAATCCTGGTTCACCCGAAATAAACTGCTACTCAACTACAAAAAGACAAAGATCATGCGCTTCAGCACCCCACAGAGCAAGATTCGAGGGTCCTCACTGCATATACTTGGTAGCGAAGGAGAAGTACTAGACCAAGTCAATGCATTCAAGTACTTAGGGATTCACCTTGATGACACCCTCACCTTCACTGCCCATGCTGAGCAACTGGTAAAGTCCACCAACATGAAGCTTGGCATCCTCTACAGACATCGCACCACAATGACACTGGCTGCCCTGAAACTTGTTACGTGCAGTTCAGTTCTCTCATCTGTGGATTATGGTCTTGTCATATATGGGGCAGGCACAGACACAGTGCTTAAAGGGTCAAAACCATCTTCAACAAGGCCTGCCGCCTGGTTCTGGGAGTACACAAAATGACTCACTCTTGTGACCTATACAAGGAAACTGGCTGGCTCCCACTCCACCACAGACTCCAATACCAGCCCCACCTCCTTGCAAAAAAGTACCTGATGGGGTCCATGTCTACGGCTACTTCAGCCCTCTTTGAGCCTGCACAACCATCTAAATGCACAAGGAGTGCCTCCAGGACTGTTCTAACTGTTCCCTTCAAACGAACCACCCTTGGCCAAAGATCCCTCTCCTACTGTGGGCCTAAATTGTTCAATGATCTGCCTGCAGACCTTGCCAACTCCCCAGACTTGGTTACTTTAAAATGGGCTTCAATCTCTTCTGCCAGCAAATCTGACTGCCAGTGTTTCTGTTAACCCATGGCCTCTGAAGGTGGTTTTCACACCCGGCCAAATGCTACCTCTCTCACTCCCACCCTCCTGTTCCACAACTGCCCACTTCCCCCTCCCACCTCCCACCACCTACTACCTCCCCTTGACAAAGCCTCACCTTGGCTGCTAAAACATGCATTTCTGCACACTGGGAGCACCCCATCTGAACTGTAACATGATTGTTAAACACTGTACTGCACTTAATTAGTGCTGAATTAATATGTTTCTCTGGAAGTGTGGTCCTGTTTCTCCTTACTTCTTGTACCCTGCCTAATGTTGTAACTGCACACTAATACCACTTGTTAGTTGATGTCTTTCTGTTCTGCAGTGTTTCATCACCTGTAAATGTCTTGTATTCCTTGTTGACTTGGAGCCTTTGTAAATGAGGCCCCGGCTCAAAGGTATTAATCCGAATTTGAAATAAATAAATAAATAAATATAATGTCAGAGTGGAATGAAACTTCTGGAATTTTTTGTACATGTAATTTAAAATAAAAACCTGAAATGTCTTGATTTGATAAGTATTCACCCCTTTGCTATGACACTCAAATTGAGCTCAGGTGCATCCAATTTCCTTGTGAGACCACTCTAAAACATGAATGATCCACCTGTGGTCAGTTCAAATGGCTTACATGATTTCAGAGAAATACACCTGTCTATATAAGGTCCCACTGTTGACAGTGCATGTCAAAGCAGAAACTCTACCATAAAGACCAAGAAGCTGTCCATAGAACTCCGTGATAGAATTGTGAGGAGGCATAGATCTGGGGAGGGTATAAAACATTTCTAGGGTGTTGAAAGTTCCAGGAGCACAGTCAAGTCCATCATTAGGAAATGGAAAGATTACAGAACCACCCAGACTCTTCCTAGAGCACGCCGTCCTCCCAAACTGAGCAACCGGGCAAGAAGGACCTTGGTCAGGGAAGTGACCAAGAACCCAATGACCACCCTGACAGAACTACAGAGTTCCATGGCTGAGATGGGGGAACCTGTTCAGAGGACAGCAATCTCTGCAGCACTTCACAGATGTAGCCTCTATGGGAGAGTAGCTAGACAGAAGCCACTCCTGAGAAAAGGCCACATAATCGCATGCCTGGAGTTTGCAAGAAGGCACATGGCAGACTCTGAGACCAAGTGGCAAAAGATTCTCTGGTCTGATGAAACAAAAATTGAACTCTTTGGCCTGAATGCAAAGCGCTATGCCTGGCGCAAACCGAACACAGCTTATCACCTGTGTAACATCATCCCTACCATGAAGCATGGTGGTGGCAGCATCATGTTATGGGGTTGCTTTTCAGTGGCAGGGACTAGGGCACTTGTCAAGATAAAGGGAACAATGAATGGAGCCAAATACGGGCACATCCTTGAGGAGAACCTGCATCAGTCTGCAATAGACCTTGGACTGGGGTGAAGATTTACGTTCCAACAGGACAACGACCCCAAGCATACAGCCAAAGCAACACTAGAGTGGCTTCAGAACAAAAAGATGAATGTCCTTGAGTGGCCCAGCCAAAACCAAGACTTGAATCCCATTGAGAATCTGTGGAAAGACTTAAAGATTGCAGTTCATGGACGCTCCCCATCCAACTTGACAGAGCTTGAGCAAATCTGCATGGCAGAATGGGCGAAAATCCCCAAATCCAGATGTGCAAAGCTGATACAGACATACCCAAGAAGACTCAAAGCTGTAATTGCTGCCAAAGGCACTTCTACAAAGTATTGACTCGGGGAGGGGTGAATACTTAAGTAAACAAGATATTTCAGTTTTTAATGTTTCATAAATTTTTGTTACACAAAAAAACTATTTTTGCCCCTTTAAATTGTTGAGTATGCTGTGTGAATCAAGGGGGAAAAATCATTTCAATGAATTAAAAATTCTGGTAGTAACACAACAAAATGTGACAAAATCCAAGGGGGGGTGAATACTTTCTGAAGGCACTGTATATCCACCCAATGATTAGACCTCATAGCACCCCTGATTGCTTTGGCCAGCTGCCATGTAAACGTACAGATGGGTGCCACTGCTCTACAAGCAAAATTCAAGTGTCCCATCAATTGTTGCACTTGCTACAACTGGACTCTTCTTTGAAACTTCATTATCTCCACCAGGGATTTTACCTTGTTTACTTTATTGTGGGGCAACTTGAACAATTCCCTCCTTGTATCTATCGCGCTATCCAAAACGCTCTAAATTCAGGCTCAGGCCTTCTGCCTCATCAGCGCAATGGGACCCCAATTTCTTGGCACATCTCACCAAAATCAGAAAGCATCCTTTCTGCTTCTTCTTTGCTTATCCCAATTAGGAGGAAATAGTCTAGTTGATGGATAGCTACCCTATGCACATACCTTTTCTGTAATACCCACTGCAACCAGATACTAAACATCTCGAAAGTAGCACACACCCCTTAGCAGTCCATTAGCATTGCTTTATCAAAATAGCATTGCCCACTTATCTGAAAACCCAACAGGTCCCAATTTTCGGGGTCTAACAGTCAGTAGCTTAAAAGTTGACTATGTCAGTCTTTGCTAACCACATGCATGGGCTGCTCTTATTAGTTGAACTGCTTCCTCTAATGTGGTATATATTAGCTTGCTGTCTGCTTCATCTATGTGATCATTCACAGAGTCCCATTCCAGGTATGAGAGGTGGTATATCATCCTAAATTCACCCTCCTGTTCTTTTAGTGTCAATCTCAGTGCCAATATTATCAGATCAGGAAAGGGGGGACTAGAAATAGTCCTACTACTCTGCCAGTCTTCTTCTCCTTACCTATTTTTGCTTCAAGAATCTCCTCTTTTCCTTTCACTGACCGCAGATTCTTCGCCTTTGTACCCCTCTTGATGCCCCAAAAACCCTTTGGAAACCTGACCTAACTGTCTCAGCTCTCTATCTGGATAACCCTGCAGCTATTCCAGCAATACATGAGTATTTATAGGTGTAGAAGCAAGATCAAATGGCCTTAAAACAGTACCCTTATGTTATGCTGGGGCTCACTATCCCAATACTGACCTGCCTGGGAGTATTGCCCAACAAGTTCAGTGTCCAGAAAGTGAGCAGCCTGGCATGCAAAAACCTGATGAACATTCAGGGTAGGGTGGCAGATCGGATGGCATCCTACCTTACCCTGTGGATGAACTGAAGTTGCAGAGGTTTCTGGAGGCTGGCTGAGCTGCCCCAGTGGTGTTGTGGGCTAAACCAATAGCAACTCAGCTAGCATTCTCTGGGAGATACGGGTTCAATCCACTGCTGCGTGCTCAAATTTTTGTTGGCTGTTCATACACCCATAACTATTTTTCCTTAACTCCGAGGAACCGCCACCGAGTTAAATATATTAGTTATGGTGGTTGTGGGAGGCAGAGTCCACCACATGGGGGTTCAGAGGTGAAGCCCCAACTTACACCATTATATTTCAATCAGATGCCCAAAATCCTATATTCGGGCATCTGATTGACACAGGGAGTTTCAGTTTGGGCCATGGGATCGGTATCCAGAGGCTCAGGAAACTGAGTTTAGGGATACCATAGAATATCCCTTAAATCTATCCCACTGTGCTATTGCCCCATAATAATTATTCCTCACCCCATTGCCCTTTCCCCTGCCACCTCTCATCCATTGCTGCCATCCTGAAACCTGAATGGCCTGCCGAAAGGGTTGATTAAACTGGCACCACGGTTGCACTTATCCTAGCTCATTCTACACTTAGAAGCTGGGTGGGAGCCTCCTCACCTAGAGCAAGCATGTCGAAATCGGTAATCAGGCCACGAGCAAAACACCCTATTGTACCCATGACAGCATTTTGCAAAACCCAAGACTTCCTCTCACCTTCTTCCTCCATCCCAATCTCTCCTGTGCATATCTCCAACCATAGATCTATCTGTCTAGTATTCCATCTAACATCACCAAAATGGACCATCCGCTTCCTTAACTTTTTGTCATATCGAAGACAACTTTGACCACCTTTTGCCTTGTAGGCATGTTTAATTATTAGTGAATATGTTAATAACGGTATGGCCAACTTAAGCTTTTTCTCCACCACTATATCCATTTTAATCGTAAACCCTGTGGACCAGGCATCCCAAATCTTTCCTTAAAAGACTTGTCCTCCTCCCTTTTCCCAAAAGTACCACTGTCTCTGCCATGTCTTTTTCTTAGAATTTCTTCTCTTCATGTTTGCCGATGTTATCTACATTGGCCAAAGCAGAAATATCCACATATTCCCCTCCATATTTTTTTTTTGTAGCTAGCAGCACATCGCCCTCAATCCTAACCTCGGTGACCCTATTCTGCCTACTCTATTTCTCTTCCTCTCCTTTCTTCTCCCACCTTGTCTCTACCCCTTTGTTTTCTTTTATTTCCCCAATACTTTCTCTAGCTGGCCCATCCCATTGTCCTCCATGGATTTCAACATTTGTTCAATGTATTCTTTTATACTGCTTTTCAATGTGACATTTGATTATCTGTTGTGGGGGGCTCCAGCACTGGCCCCATTGACGTTGCGTTGTCCGGTGGGTATGGGTCCGGTTGGGCTGGATGCACAGGCACAGTGTTGGGGGTCTGAGGCGTCAGATGCACCGGTTGGGGAAGGGCTGCAGGAGAAAGCTCAGACCATGATTCTGGATTTGGAACAGGCATGGGAACTGGGATAACAGGCACAGGCTCTTGAGGAGGTGCTGGACCCACAGGATCTAGTGTTGGCTGTTCCTGCAGGGTTTTCTCGTTATCCTTCCTTCCCTTCTCCTTGTCAGCCTTCTGCTTCTCCCCTTACCCTGTCAGTCAGCCTCCACCATTTCCAGCATTCTGTTCGCCTTTCCCACCAGCTCTATGACCGCCTTGTAGCAATCCTCCTTACTGGGCTTATTCTTCCTGGGTGCCATGTTGGGTCCTGTTAGTTATCACCTGCAACCGAAAACACAACAAGTTAAACCCATTCTCTTTGGTACCTCCTCCTTTTCACCTGCCATAATGAATTATTTTCTGCTGCTGTTGAAACATCTCTATTCCTTTTTTTATGCTCCAAAACCTATGCTTGCTTTGATCATCTCAATTATAAGATGCTCTTGTGCAGCCTTGTTCCATTTCCCATTTTTTTTTAATTATTAATTGATATATTTAGCTTCAAAAACTTTGATACATGAAATAAACCTTTAACGGTTGTCCGGGAGTAATACAAGGGGGTAACCTACTTGGAGAAATAGGGACTGCACTATGGAACTGTATATTAGCCTGGTACCAGGGTTATGTTATATCATTTAATTTATTTATTCATAGTGCTATTCCATATCGAATCTGTTGAACTGCTCAGCATGACATGCTGGTCATGAAAATAGATTGCTGCAAAAAATGGAAAATGAATACTTAAAACTGCTACATGCCTAGTGGAGCATGTTTCCTTAAAGCCATCTGCTTTTTAACAATAATGCCCTTATGTTTTCCTTTTATAAGGATTAACCATGCATATAATCCACAAGTATCTTTATATAGTTCTATGGCAAATGATGGTATTTGTATCAGGTACACTGCACACTTATCAATCTGCAGCACTCCTGCTAAACTGAGCAATTTGCCCTCTGAAACTGCGACAAGCCATGTGGCCCTCACAAAATGGTGGCCATGCTACCTGTTTCTCACTCTAAAATAGTGGTCGCCCCACATTTGTGGACTAAAATGGTGGCCATTCGTGACAACTCCCCATTCCCATTTTGTGCCTGAAATAAAGAAAAACAAACTCCTCTGTCCTGGCTCACTACTTCTAGTCTTCCCCACACATTCCACCTGTTTGTCCACTTTCATTCTCGCCAGACCTTTTTCACTCACAGTGCATGTTGTGTCCCCTAGCCTATTGTAGGCCTTGGCACTGACCATGTGGTCTGGTGTCCCTCGAGTACAAGTGCAGATTGGCCCTCCTGACCACTCACACCCAAGCAAGAAACCCCATAATTGCGGTGGTGTTCACTCCACAGACCATGGTCCCTGCTCTCAAGCTTGAAATTCAATCTCCTGTCTGCTCACCGAGGCAAACAATTTTCAAAACTTCCCAGCTGGAGCTCAGTGTGTGGTGTGCCTGCAAGATCTCTTACAGTAACAAACAGCCTGCAAGTGCTCCTGAACAAATAATGCTGATCCTCCGAATCTAAAACTCCATGGGCTGCCAGTATCATCCATCTCACTGTGTGGTAAGCTGCCCATAGACTTAAAAGCAACTCCTCCAATCATTCCTTTGTATTTTATTTCTTAAACCTGTTGCTCCTGTCTCTGATGTAATGTTTGTCTCTCAGAACAGACCCCCACAACCTCACTTGAATTCTACCCTGTCTGGGACCAAATTAAAATGGACTCCTAATACAGAAAATGAAGAAATTACCATGTTATAAACCAGATCAGCTAAGAGCCTCTCAGCTCTCTCCTCTTCCAGCACCAGGGTATTTGGTTTTGAATTAGAAAAGGATACTTACTCACCAAAGCTGGACCTAGGCAAAGCAGCAACTCTGAACAATAAAACAACTATTTTATTACCTTAACTCAGACAATTTATACTTAACTTCAGATATCTAATCAAAAGTGAATGTAGTGCTTGTCAGTTATATTAATTGCTCAACTAAATTAATTACCAAACTGATGTGCTAGCAAAACTAAACTTCTCTGCAGCTCAGCCCGGTGGCACTGAGGGTTAATGTATCGTATGCCTTACCTTGAGCCATGCCGATGACCTGTGTTAGGAGGCAGACGCGGAGCATGAAATTAGGCAGGGGAAGAACGCGAGCTGGATTGAGCTACCAAAAGGCAGCACTCCTATCTGGGGGGTGATGATATACTTGGCTCTTGACTGCCCTGTGGTGGAGGCCAGGGAGCAACACAGGCCAGAGGAAGTGCCAGGAGCTAGGCTGATGGGAGGATGGAAGGGGGCCCTCACTGGGTCTGTAGTATGCATGTGAGCCTCCACATGCATGTGTCTCTATTCCTGAGGCCCTGGGATAAAAATGAGAGGACAACAAAATTGTGAAAAAAGGATCCAGCTGCTGGATGACACCCGACCCTCCACAGGCTCCCCTCCTGGGCTGTGCTTAAGGTAAGCCCTGGTAATTCCTGGATGTCGGGGCTGGGGGTGGGGATTGGTCAGGCTGAAGGGGGCAGCTGGAGAGCAGATAAATAATCGTAAAAAAAAACTTCTCTGCAGCAGAATGATGAGGTCTCCAACCTCCTGCAGCCCCTTACAAACCCCTCTGTGCTCACCCCTCTCTCTCTTCCTCTCTCAAGTCCTGACCCCCCACCTCATAATGACTTCATGATGCCCCACTCTCCTCCTCCCTAGTGATGTCACTGGCTGCATACATCACTCAATATATGTCATTCTCCCTTCTTGCTCTCTTCCTCCCCCGCTCCCCTCCTTTTCCCTCTCTATTCCCAATGGCCTTGGACACTCTATTGGTTGGGGCCCATTGACAATAGGGTCTGCCCCTTCTGTGTAAACCGCCTTATCAAAGGGATTACAACTTTGTTTCCATCCAAACTTGAAACTGTACACCTTTGCCAGCATAATTTCACTCTGTTGTGGTAATGCAAAGGACTGATTCAGCATTCAAGCTGTTACTAACCAGAAACTAGTGTGAACTAGGAGCATCTGAACTCCAATAAATGGCTTACATTTCATAAAATATATACAGTATCTGGAGACAGAGATTCTCTGGGACCATATTCCCTACACTAGTATCTGTCATAATACAGCACCCCCATCCATCCAGATAACTCCAGTCCTCAGGATCATTGTCAAAAAAGATAGAAATAGAGATGTGCCCATCTGGATGGACATTTCTGTTGCTTTTCTAGCAATTTACAAACAGATTGTGAAGCGTTACTGGGACCTGTTACTTCTTCGAGACTGGAAACTGGTGAGACAAGAGATAAAATTAGAAAAAAAAAGATCTCATATGGAGTGTACACCAGGTTACCATTTGCCTATAGGACTGTCACTGGGCCCAAAAACTCTAGGCATTTTTGGGCTGATAGGAAAAAGACTCTCTGATGTTTCTTCTTTTTATATTGATATAGGAACACTTAAAATTACCCTTTATAACATGTGCCCCAAATAGCCATGGTTCTGATGGAGTTTAAGGGAACTCCTTTCCATGCTCACTAACTGGCAGGGATCCTACAGGACCCCTGATTGCTCCTAGACTGGTGTGTGAGCTAATAATCTTGATTGTGCACTAAAGAATACCATGCCAGTGGGTTAACACAGTGACCATAAATTCACTTGGACTTCCATGAAGACTTATGGTGCTAGGAATAATCTGAAAGGAAGCAACTGGTAGCAATGTGCTGATTCTGAATTGTGACCTCAGCAGTCTCTAAGACAGTGACAGCAGGTGTTGGGATATGCAGCTTTACACACACATATCTTAGACAGATAGATAGATAGATAGATAGATAGATAGATAGATAGATAGATAGATAGTAGATCCATGTAAGCCTTGTATTCCTTACTACAGTTCTGAGGATTCCGAAATAAATCTGCCAGTATAACATACATCATAGGAAGTGCTATCACAAATCTTGTGCCACCCCCCACAGAGTCTGGACCACCTGCTGAACTGCACCAAGTTACACCATTCCTCTGATGCCTACAGCACACCAAAGTTGGACTTAGGACTGCAGTCAGTCACTCAATTAATCCATGGCCAAAACCATAATCCAGGGAATCTTCACTTTTTTCTCTGCCAGTTGCAGCCAGTTGGTTCCCCGACAGTTCACCTCCTCTCCACCACCTCTTCCTCCTCACAAGTCTCAATTCCTTTGGTCAGTCAATCAAACAGGACCAAGCAGACTCAAAAAAACAGCAAACACCTCCAAAAAAGTTCAGCAGTAAATACAGGGCAAATTCAAATTGAAAATGCAAGAACCTCCAAAGCGCCCAACAACCAATCCAGGGTAAGTCCCTCCAGATAGGGAAAACTAATACAGCAGGCCCAGCAAATTCAGTGTGTCAAACGGTAATGGGGCCGAAACAAAATGGACCCAGTGCACACTTCGAGGTGATTTTGGATGCCCTGGTATCGCTCTGAAAAATGCTCTAATTAATAGTTCTACTCTAACTGGGCTCACAGGGCATAAAGCTTAAAAGTCGAACAGTGAAAAAATAAGGGAAGTAAAAGGAATAAAATTCAGCAGAAATCAGGCAAAAACAGACAAAGCAGCCAGCGGAGCAACCAGGTCGGTGGCCATCACCATCTTCTAAGGACTAGAATCATAATTACTAGGGGAATACCTTCAAGTTATTCCCATAGTGATTACATCTTCCCCCATGTATCCACATAGTGATTACATCACCCCTCACCTGCTGCAACTTCTTTTAAATTTCAACCCTACATAGAAACTCCAAGCACTACAAATAGTACTCTGTTTGTTTCCACCTGCTGCCTGCCTGACTGACTGCTCACCTCCTCAACTCTTTCATAAGCTGACCACCTCATTATTAAGCACTTCATTTCCCTAATGTTGCATTTTTTTACACACGTCTGTCATTTCTTCTCCCCAGTAATTCTACAGCAGATCCCGTTTGCTGTACAGTTTGCCTCCCACATCATTTCCACAGACCGTTCTCATAAAAAAAAAATGCTGACAAAGCCACCTGCTCATTTTCCACATTCACGGCCACTAGTGCACCTGCAAGCCTCCTCCTCCTCACTATTGCTGCAATCAGTGATCCTCTGGAATACACAAAATCAGTTCTAAAAATTAAACAAAAATATACCCATAAGCGAACACAACTGCCGCCATTTTTCACAAACTATTCATCCTGCCCCCACACATAGTCACAGCCAATAAACTATAGCGCTCAAATCCAGCCCCAATGAGCTCCTACGTTACAGCAACAGCATCAGCTTCATGATGACACTCCAGTAGCAACACTCAGAGCAACGGGGCACACAAAAGATGGAGGAATACCAAATCATGAAAACGACCCACTTTCTTTATTAATTTAACAGAACAAAAATAATCATTATGCTCAGACTAACACATCACACAACCTCCTGCCCTGTTGCATAAATTAAATATGCAGGGGGTGAGTGTGGGATAACTCATTTATCTTGCACAGTTGCCAGTGATCTTTTGTAACCCTCACTCGTGGCTTTGCTGCTCATGAGGTTACTTGACGTCACTGGCAACTGTACGAGATAAATGAGTTATCCCATTCTTGCCCCCTATCCCTTATGTATTGCATGCCAGGAAGAACATCTTTATCACCAAGTTCATGAATATAGCCTTGGCACATCTGTATGAGCCTCCCCCGATAGGCAGCAGTCATTGTGATTCAGATGTTTTAGTTGGCTGACTACTTGGAGACCCAGACAATCTTCCCTCCATTAGATACCTTATGGGGTGTTACTCTTGCTTCCACTGCCATATATATAATCTGATATACGCTTTCCCAAGACACCAGCTTGTTGGGTACAAGAAATCAAGAAACTGTTATTGGTTTGCCAGCTTAGCATACTTTCCATTTTGATGGAAGAAAAAAAAATCTGGAGAACCATGTTGTCAAGAACTGTCAGGTAAGGAGATTTTTGAAACTGTCAGATTTGCATTATTTTTTCCTAGCACTAGCGCTAAATGTTTTTCTACACTCGCATCCCTGTTTCTTCATCTATGGTAAATGGTTTCACCACTTGCAGTAAAATATTTACTGCAAATGTGTCATTTTCATTGATGCATTCAAACAAATGAAATAGGCAAAGGACAAGAAAAAGGATTACAATATAATAAACATGTCTTTGCTTAAACAACTAGGCAAACAAGAGGAATGCCCTCAAAAACGCTCACTAGCAATTTGAGCTCCAAAAATACCAACCTACACTTAAGGAAAAAAGGCAAGCTCACAATGCTAATGAAGGGAGACAAATCCACAGATACCATGCTAGCAGGCAGACTATCCACTGACAGTAACATTTATTTCTACTTGTAACATGGGAAACAGAAAGGGTTGCACAGGATTGGTCAACTTACATCAGCTGACATACATTAATCCTCAATTAATGTATCGTTGTATCCGCCAGCATAGTCTTATCACTCACAAAACCTCTTACAGATGCAATAGCACCATTCAGTCTTAGCCTGCAATTCATTGCAGGCCAACAGATGGCTGTCAAACAAGAATAGGTATGCTTAAGTGAAATTTCTGATAGTTCTGTCATAAGTAGCTTGGAAAATATCTATATGACTATATAATGTTTTTTTTTTTTACTTGGTCTATTGGCTCAGAAACACATACTGTTTCAGTAACTACACAGTAATGTATGCTACATATGATTGTTCAGATTGCCTCCATGTCTTTTTTTAAACATTAAAAAAAACTGCTTAAACAGTGGGACCTAAAAACCACAAAAGCATACACACTGGACCAATCTCTATCAAACCTGAAAGATTCAGGTTTCCAAATCTCATATTTTTTTAGTTATTGGGTGGCAAAAACCTGCTAAAATACTCCCCCGTTACCATTGCCCCACCTCACATCTCCCCTCCTTGATATCCCCCAAAACCACACCCCTCCTCCTTCCAGCCAACTCCAACTTGTGCAACCCATTCCTCACTTTTCCTGCCCACCTGCTGATATTTCCCCCTCCCCCTCTCCCTCCTCCACCAAATTCCTTCTCCTATCCTCCCCCAGTTTTGCCCATGCTTCTCCTCCTCCTCACTCCGTCTCCTATGCCATGAGTAGACAAAGCCTTCTCTAGCTGCTTCACTCTACCAAGCAAGTTTTCTCAGTGTTATTCTTGTTGTACTCTGCACTTACCCTGGTAAGGCCATACGTTTCAATCTGCATCTATAATGTAAACAGCTCTGCCCATTCGGCACTGTTTACTAATCTAGTTATGTTGTTTCTTGAGTGTCCAGGATTAATGACTGACCGCTGCAAGCTATGTATTAATGTGGGCCCTATGTAATTTCGCAGTGCATCTTACCATGCAGTCTGTGTAACCTTATGTTAACCTATGTTCTGTCTGTTCATCTTATGTATCTGTATGTCTTGGAACCTTTGTGAATGAGTCTCTGACTCAAATGTATTAATCCCAATCTGAAATAAATAAATAAAAAAAGGCTTAACATTTTCAAAAACTGAGAAAGTTGCATTTTTTTGCACCTCTGTAACTTTACCTCCCCATAACCGATCTACATGGAATTTACAGGATCAAGAGTTTCAAGAGGCTGTGCTTTCCAAGTTCATGTAAAAAATATGTAAGCTTCAATGTACTACCATCTGTAGGTCAACAAAGGGACTTGCAGCAACAACTACCAGAGCTCAGATCTCCTCTGCAGTTAAATATATGCATTTCCACAATGCACAGCAGCCAAATCCCAAACATCAAACATAGCAGAAAAATGGAGATGATTACACCAGTTTAGAAAACTAAGTTAGTCAAAATGATCACATGTTCTGTAATGTTGATAACATCTGCATGTAATCAGTAATTTTTCACCATTGCAGTCACAATAAAAAAGTTCATCATGTAGTTTCTACAGTCAGGTGCAACCCCTTTCTCTCTCCATGGCTGGAATCTTAATATCCTCCCAGAACCTTTGCAATTTAGCACTTTAAAATTACTTTTACACAAATGTAACATAAGGAAGAGAAACATATAAAAGAGTGCCAAACCCTTTCTCTTTCCCTAACAAAGGATTAACCCACTCAGAGTGTGGGTCTCAGGGATTACTGTATGGTTGGGTGGTTGAAAATCCAACCCACCCCCCAACCATACATAAATCCCTGAGAGACCCACGCTCTGTAGTGGGTTAATCCTTACTCATCTGACACTCTTAATTATTTAAGCATGCAGACGAGCAACATTATAAGACAAGTAATGAGCAGAATTGGCCAATTCTAATCCAGCTGGACTGTTAAGGATTAATCAGATTCGGATTTAAATCCTAAAAGGATCTCAAAATCAGATTCAGGTGTAAAATTCTAAATCCTAAATTTCTATGTAAAAATAGGTTTTATAATTTAATTGAGGAATTAAGAATTTTGGACTGCAGTTCCAAAAATTTTAAATGCAAAATTGGGTTGGAATTGAAGACTTGATTCTGTTTCATAGATTCCAAGCAAACCATAAACCAGAGTTCCACAGGAGCCAAGTTAAATCCAAAAAAGCCAATTAAGTATTTAAAAGCAGGAACACTTTAAATAAATACAGTTCTGTTTTCTGAGAACACACAATATTTCTCTGTTGTGAGTTGCTAGAGGGAAGAAAAACAATAACATTTGTGAAATGTGGTTCATGATGAAGAACCTCGGGCTTTGCTTTTTGTCCCTTCATGTGACAGAGAACAACAGGCTGGTCTAATGCTGGTAACTGCCCAGTTGAACATTGAGGCAGTATACATTTGGTGTTGATGTCACAGGTTTGTAATTGTGTTGGTGTTCCTTGTAGGATGATCTAATTACCCCTGCAGTTACACTATAAATTATCCAGTGACAACATGGAATGACACAGAAAGCATGTATACAACAAACGCCTACTGTACAAGAGAACAGGATTAGAGCATGCTCACTGTAGTGCAGAGCCCAGGTTCAGTGACACTAGTTGGCTAGCTCAATCTAAAACACAGAAAAAAGCAGGTAGTCACTACACTTCTTGCTGCTTAGACAGTCACTAGTACCTTTTGTCAAAAGCAGCTTTTCTACTAATGTGTACAAATTCAACATAGGTATAGTGAGGAATAAAAGATATACCAGCACAAATACCAGGTGCACTAAAGCATCTTCTGTACCCTACTGCTCACAAAATTAATTTGAAAGTGAATCAGATGAAAACAATACAACAGAGAACCTCTTTGAGACCCCTCTCTTCCTCACATAGTACTGTTTAAGTCTAACCTAATAAATATGACAAATTGTCAGAAGATTTAAAAGTCAGTCCTTGAAAATGCTAGTATGTTTTAAAGAATTCATGGTAACAGATCAGTAATATGCAGACTATTGCTCAAAGTGCCATTTTGTTGTGGAGAAAGGTGAAAACTGCAGGTTCCGTGAGAAAAATACTGTTTTCTGGTGGCAAATGTACAAAGTGATGTGAACATGAGCAAACTGCTCATTCATTCATAGGCCTAAAAAAGTAAACATGGCCACAGTAGGGTGTCCACACATATGGTGGCAAACTGGACATTTATAGCCAGGCCTCAAACACTACACCACTTATGGGAAAAAAATGATGCACCAAAAACCAGAAAATATGAAGACTGTGCTATGCTGCCCACATGTGAGAATGTATGGAGGGGTGTTGTGGGAGATACAAGTCCAGCAGTACATGCCTGTAGGACCTGTAATGTCCATGGTCATATCATACTGACCTCACTTTATGGCCTCTCATACAGCGGTGCCAGTCAGAATGGAATGCAATACACTGTGGTAAATGGCATGTCATAAAATACTGCAAGAATAAAAGGGCTTAATTGCCATTGAATTTCATTATTCCCAGCAGCATACTGCAGCATTTCATTGTAATAGTAAAGTACTGTGTTGCATCCTGGCTGTGCCACTGTAAATTAAGATTAACACAGGCCTATTCCAGACTTTTGGGGCCTAAAACCTTTATTATCCAATTTGCATGTTTGAGCAAGAATGGGAACTCCTCCTGAGCTTTGCAGGAGCAAGGTAAACATGGTGCATTTGCCCCACAGCACATACAAGAGGCACATGGGCAGCACTTTTCTACAGCAAGTCACCAATTAAATACTCTAGCCAAGGGCATGATGGGATACTGTTCTGTGTACTTTTACCTTTGGGTCACTTTCAAAGAACATTAATTGCCTTTGTTTTTAGCATGTTAACAGCAAGTGCAGCATCTTTCACCATTCTAGAGTACTGAATGTCAGATAGAATTTAGTTGAAAATAAACAACTTAGGAATTAGCTGGACAGCTGTTTACCATGTCAACCTACCAATTTGGCTCTCTGATCCCTGGTGAGTTTGGGATGGGGACTTCTCTGGGTGAATTAGTGAAGCCTTTACCACTGCATTGACTCCTGGCACACATTAACTGGGTAGATAGGACCGGAGAGGCAGAACTGGAAAATGGGGCTTTTTCTGCCATTAACTTCTGTGTTTCTATATTTTCTGTCAGCATGGCATGTAGCAACTTAGTGCTGTTACAAAGTAGAGGCTGTGAGTGTGAGTGAGGCTTTACTTTCGGCCATGAGAGATGGAAGGGATAGGGAAGGGAAAATATCCGTGGTGGGAAAGAGAGATTCCCATTTTGTGGATTATGCTGTTTTACACACATGTGCATTTCAGGGTTCCTCTCATCCAATCAAGGTGTACTAATCCCTTCATCAACAGACACATTCACCTTGCAGTTAATACTTGGGATTACCATAGTTGAGATCCTCCATAGGCTGGGGGCATTCTGTGGAGGGTCTGTTGCTCACACCATGGATAGCAGTAGGAGTAGCTAGCCAGGAAAGGACTTGAAACTATCTGAAGAAGTGCCTCATACCAGGTGAAATTGGTGTTTCCAGGATAGCACAGGAAAAAAAATGTGCTTCCAGAATAGTCTGATTAGACAGCTACAGGGATAGCACAGTACAAGGCAGTTACTGCTACCCCTGTAGTTGTCTAATCACAGTGGAGGAAATGACAAATATCAGGAAGCTTGGTGCCCTGCAGAGCTGTTCCTGTGGTGGAGGGGGCTAAGACCCCTGAACAGCTAGGGCAGAGAATTGTCCTGGAAACCAGGTGCTGTTCCTGGTCTCCCGATTGTTTTTTGTTCACCTCCCTCAAGTGTTAATCTTAGTTTGGTCTCTCCCTACCCTTCACAGATGTACTCAAATTCCCCCCCTCAAAAAAATGTCTCCCCATCCCCGAGTAGCAACCGCCCTTGGAGTTGATTCTATTTAGTTCAGGTGGTACAGGGGACAAAAACTCAATTTACACGTCAGGGGTTGTTAGCCATGATAGTAGTCGATGTGTTTGTGGATCACTACCATTGATTTTGTTGTTGCAATTGCTTTTTTGATAGGGTGCTGTTATTGCAAGCGTCATTTTCCATTCACAGTTTTTGACCATACTATTGTGATGTTCATGATGTTGACCTAGTTCTCTCCCCTTTTTACCCCAACCCACACTCTGCTCCACTCCTCTTTTAATAAATACATAAACAAATATTGGCTTAGTATCTCAGTTTTACCTCTGTCTCTACCCATCTGTCTACCCAGAAAGAGGAGGCAACAAACAAAAGCCTATATGTTTCATAAACATTATGTCCAGTTATAAGAGCATAACTGAGACTATAAACTACTATTGGGCCCTTGCTTGACAGGGAGGTGGACTGTACTTGAGGAAAGTTATGTGATTGCTTGACAGTCCTGAAAACTGTTTCCTTCCTTAGTATGCCAGGTATAGTGCTAGAGGGAATAATGCTGTTGATCTGTAACTGAGCAGAGGATGACATATGGTACACAGAGTAGTAAGGGTTTGTGAGGCGGTGAGTAACAGTCATCATAATAAGATTACAGTTTAGATTATAGAGAAGTTATAGGTTATACAGTGTAGAGTATCTCCACATAGGGAACCTTGGGACACACTAGACGGACTGTTCAGGTGTTTTGCTGTCTATCACTTTTCTCTGTTTCTAGATTTCTAAGCAATTTCACAAAAAAATGTAACCAAGATGCTTAACTTCTGGGTTGCTGATTTTGAAAGGCAAAGAGAGATGACTGTGGTTAAATTGCAAAACACTACACTGATCAGCAGTGCTACTGTCAGCTGGGAGGTCCAGACAGCACATGGGTAAAGTGACTAAACATAGAAACACAGAAAATGATGGCAGAAAAGGCACAGCAGCCTGTCCACTCTGCTTACCCTACCTAATTATCACATGTAGGCCACAGTGGCCATACTTTTCCAACACCTCTACCCACATACTATGGCCATGTGCTTTTCCTACCCAACCATGAAACCCATACTGTTTTGGACATCACCACATCCTCTGGAAGACTGTTTCATTTCTCCACCACTCTTTTGGTAAAAAAGTGCCTTTTAACCTCCCTCCTGAATCTTCCATCACCAGTTTCATTGACTTCTCCCATGTTCCTGCATTCATTCTTAGAACAAATATATCTTTGCTAGCTCCCTGATTACCACATGCAGGTATTTATATGTTTCTCCATGTCCCTTCTCCCTTCTAGTCTACAAGGTGTACATGGGAGGGCTTGCAGATTCTCCTTGTACATCTTTTCACAAATACCCTGAATTACTTTGGCTGCCCTTCACTGCACCACTTCTATCTTCTCACAGTCCTTATGCAGGTACAGACTCCTGAACCTTGTGCAGTACTCCAGGTGCACATGCACCAATCTCCTGTACAGTGGAAGGAGCAACCTCCTGGCTTCTGTGGCTTATTATTCCCCTTCCTATGCACCCTAGTATCCTGTTGGCTTTCCTCACTGCCTTGTTGCACTGAGCTTTAGATTTCAGATTTCCAAAAATATTATTAACCCCAGATCATCTTCTTCAGCTCTGCTAATACCACACCCCATCATGTATTGTGCTCTCGAGTTGTTTTTCCTGATATGGAGTATCTTGCACTTCTTCAGATTAACACTCAGCTGCCAAATCTATTACCATATTACCAGCCTACTCAGGCCCTCTCTTAGTGCCCTTTTTCCCTCCTGAGTGTCTACCCTTACACAGATATTAGTATTATCCACGAAGTGGCAGATCTTGCCCAGTATGTCCACCTCTATGTTTTATATGAATATTTTAAAGAGGAGGGAACTCTGGATTGAGCCCAGTGGAACACCACTTGTTAACCTCTTTAATACCTATGAATTCACCATT
This sequence comes from Neoceratodus forsteri, assembly GCA_016271365.2. NCBI lineage: Eukaryota > Metazoa > Chordata > Ceratodontiformes > Ceratodontidae > Neoceratodus > Neoceratodus forsteri. The sequence goes on from CM028131.1 coordinate 829,774,935, forward strand.
TATTACTACCCTCTGTGTCCTAGCCCCCAGCCCTCTTTCCACCCATGATGCTATTATTTTTTCATCCCCAGGTCCCTTAATTTTTTGACTAGCCTCCTGTGGGGGGACTGAGTCAAAGGCCTTACTAAAGTACAGGTACTATATGTCAATTACAAAACAATGTTTGGCACACACCAAATGCCAAAAGCAGTACAAACATTTATTCACAGACCTACACAGCCAGTATAGTGTTATGCTTGTGCAACTGTGTTAGTTTGGTTTTGGCCATTCGCACTCTCTATTCCAGAGGAATTACCACCCTGTAGGAGTACAATGGCAAGGAACTCTCAGAGAGGGTTCCATCCCTAGAGGTGCCATGGTACAGTTCCCGTGGCTAAAGGTACCTTAGGAATCCCCCTAAGAACAGAGTGCTGCCACTGGAGGAGGAGGGGAGGATGGTATGGCAAAGAAAAAATGCTTCACAGTGAGGCTTAGAGGAACTGCCTATATATCTCAGGAAGTGTGAGTGGCAGGCTGCTTGGCCACTGAACTCCAGGCATAGCCTTACATTTCACTGACCTATGCAGCCAGTATAGTGTTATGCTTGTGCAACTGTGTTAGTTTGGTTTTGACTGTTCGCACTCTCTATTCCAGAGGAATTACCACCCTGTAGGTATGACAGCAAGGAACTCTCAGAGCAGATTCCACCCTAGGGTACCACGAGACGGTTCCCGTGGCTAAAAGTACCTTAGGAATCCCCCAAAAATGTAGTATCATCCCCAAAAGGAGGCAACACGTAGCATAATGCAAGCAGCAACAGTGACGTAGTAGCAGTAACTGTAACGTAGTAGTAGAGAAGCATAGAGTTTGATAATGCAATGATATGCTCAGTTGTCATAGTAACAGCCCAGGTTTATATAGCATGATACTGATGGCTTGCTTTAAGAGAAGGGAATCCTGAAGGAGAGAGGAATGGCAGGACATCCTCCACCTCCATACAACAACAGAACCTGCCTAAAGAAACTAGGGAAAACAAGTGTTATGACCTGAGGCAATGGAGGAGAGAAAAACCCTATGAGGAGGAAATCTATGGGGATCCAAGGTCTAGGTCGCTCCTCCTTGCTTGGGAAAATTTATTTAGTGACGGCTCTGCAGCTGCAATTTGGAAAACCCAATTAAAGGGAGGTGGAAAATATTCCAGTTTGGAGGAGGCTCCACTCAAACCCTCTAGCGGGAATGTCATGGAAGGTTGCAAGAAAATCTGCATCAATACATGCATCCAAGGTGCAGGAGTAGAGCAACAACTGCTGAGGCACTCACCTGGCCTACCCACCCTAATTCAAGCCAGGTGAACCAGAGGCAGACATAGGGAGAATGCGTGAAGGTGCCTTGATAGGGAATCTACTAAAGTCAATGGCAAACCGTTATAGTGGAACACTAGAGCCAAAGGAGATCGCCATAACCACCCCTCACTGCTAGTCTTAAATTCTACACCAGGAGCTGCTGTCACATAGCAGGCAGCTAAAGCCAAGCCTGGGGTGAGGACATTCCCAGCTATGAGCCAGGTGAGAAGGATCCTGCCCCAAGCTGGACATGCTCGATGGTGCGGACTAAATGCAGAGCGAGACCATCAGCTGCAGGAACCCTACGCCAGATTAGAATGGCTGGCATGCCCCAAAAATTGATTGAGAGACAAAGCTGGTGAACTGAATGAGCATGGTGTGCTGAGATCTTAATGAGCATGGAGTGCTGAGACCTTGCAATGTCGAATGCAGATCGAGTGCAGCAGAATCCCAGGCCGAAGCTAAAGGGATGGCAGTATGCATGAAGTAATGGATTGTGTAAGCAAGGAGTAACAGCTGCGTAAGCAAGTGTAGACCTGCACATAGATCAGTAAGCAGTAGTCCTGATAGGTAAACCAGCATATCACATGTAGATAGCAATTAAACAACTGAATTGGGAGCAAGCCAGCCAGAAAGTACAAAGTCAAATGAAGGTGACAGACTCTGAGGATTTTCAGTGGCGAAGACAGATTTTTTTAATATCAGGCTATATTAACAGCCTCAGCAGGAGCTAGTTGGCTGACCTCAGAGTTATAAGTGCAATAAAACAGGGAGACAATGCTTGAAAGCAGGTGTAGCCAGGTAGTGCAGGGAAGCTGCAAGTAAAATGAGAAGCACATATAGGGTCAGAGTAAACTGTGTTAAGTGAAAAGAATTGAGTATGCAACATGAAGCAGCTATGGCTGAGCTGAAACACACAGGTAATGAATGCAGTTGCATTGCAGTAGTTTGAGCGTGGTGAGCACAGCATTAAAACACAGGCACTGGGTATAATAGCCCAAGTAAGAAAAGCAAACAGTCAGCAGCAGTGGCTTTAGCTGTAGGTAACTGAAAGCAGTAGCATGAGCTCTTCATAGCAGAATGCTAGGAGCTGCTGCGCAAGTAATTTGAGTTGTGAGTAAGTAAAAGCAAGCAGCATGAGCTCCAGAGTAACAGTATGCTAGGAGCTGAGAAACAAAGCCTCCCCCCCCAAAAAAAAGGTGAAGGAAGCACACACATCTGAAGGCAAAATACAAACCAGAAGTAGAAAAATAAGCACAGAAGCTCAGCAGAGACAAGCAGGAGTGGCCGGGCAGGTCTCAGCCAGTCAGGGAGGTCTAACCAGCTCAAAGGACAAACCGGCAGAGCCTTCGGCTGCAAAGAAAAAATGCTTCACAGTGAGGCTTAGAGGAACTGCTTATAAAGCTCAGGAAGTGGGAGTGGCAGGTTGCTTGGCCACTGAACTCCAGGCATAGCCTTACATTTAAAAAAGCAAATGTGCATGTTTGTCTGTTTAATAAACTTTTGTATTGCTTTTGGCATTTGGTGTCAGCTGAACATTTTTTTTTGTACTTGATACCTTTGCTCTTGCTCAGCTGCACCCATTGTTGAGAGTGTGTGTCTTTGTACAGTATGTCAACTGTCTGTCCTGCATTGGCCACCCTAGTCACTCAGTGAAGAACTCTAATAGGTTCATCAGTCATGACCACCCCTTCTTGAACCCATTCTGCTTATCAACCGGTAATTCATTTCTTTTAAGAATGTCTACCAGACTTTCCCTCAGTACGTTCTTAGGTACCATTCCTACTATAGACATCAGACTGAGTGGTCAATAGTTACCTTGCTCACCCTTCCACCACTGTGATGCAAAGGAACTACATCAGCAGTCCTCCAATTCATGGTGACCACTCTTGTATTTCAAAAAAGCAGTTGAAGATATTTGCCAGTTGAGCTGCTAGTACTTCTGCTTTTTCCTTGAGTATACCAGTATGCAACCCATCTTGCCCAATTGATTCAGCTTCTTGCAACCCTGTCAGCCCTTCCAGCACTCTTTGTTTTCATCAATGCAGCTATGAGTGATAGAGCACTACTCCTCTCCCCTTTTTTCCAGTAACCCAAACTCTGGTCCATTCCTCTTTGATAAATACATAAACAGATATTGGCTTATTATCTCAGTCTTACCTCTGTCCCCTTTCTCCAATCCACCCCCTTTTCTGTCACACAATGCCCTCCTTAACCTTGCATTTGTCCCAGATAAACTATACAGAGAAGCCATACTGGCAGTCCTCCAATATATAAGGACAATTCTTGTGTCCAGTTTCCAGTTGACAAAATATGTTATGCAGAGGCATTGCATCAGAAGTCCTCCAATCCTTGGAGACCACTGATTTGTCCAGCAAGCAGTTGAAAATATCTGCCCATGGAGCTGCTAGTACCTCTGTTGCTTGCTTGAGTAACCTTGGAGGCAGCCCATCTGACCCAACGGTTTATCTTCCTGCAACCCCCAGTTTTTTTGCACTCTTTTTTTCTGTGATACAGCCCTTTCAGATAGAGATCCACTCTTCTCCCCTTTTCATTTCCAACCCACACTCTGTTAGTGGTGCCACCTCCTCCTTAACAAATGCTAAACAAAAATGTTGTATTGGATTCAGTATCTTAGTCAAGTTTCTATGCCTCTCCTCCCATCCATCTCCCTGTTTCAGCCACACAATGCCCTCTTTGACTTTGCATTTCTCCTGGATGTATCAAAAGAATGTCTTGCCCCCAACTTCAATCCCTTTTGTATTCTAATCTCGGTACTAAATTCTGCAGTTGAGTTGCTGCAGGCAATAAGGCTATTTCAATGGCAGATAATCCCTTTTGTCAGGCAGGAATCTGTGTCACTGTGTTACATATTGATAGATACTATTGTAAATGGGTTGTAAATGAGTAGTAAAAAGCAACTGCATTTTTAGTTTTTTTTTTTCTTTATTCTTGTTAAGATTTTGATTTGACTTATTTATTTAAAATCTCATAAATCCATGGGCTGAAAAGCCTGTTTATTTGGGCAACCAGAACAATAAAAGGCACAAAATACAGTACAAGGACAAAAGACAAATACGACATATACAGTCACAAAAAAAAAAACATAAATATACTATTGTACTATGGCAACAAGGAACCTTTTCAAGGCCCCCTTAAAGCTAGAGACAGTCATCTTTGTAGTTGTGATTGTGTCAGGCAATGAGTTGTTGAATTGAGGTACTTTATAAAGTAAGGTTATCTGATCCAGAGTAATCCTCATTGTAGGGATGAGGAAGTCATCATGTGAGAACTGTGCTATTCACTGCCTTAAAGAGCACCTTTCTTGCTATTTTTAGTAAACAATTTTAAGAAACAAGAGGCTCCCTTACTTGAGTTGGAGTTCCTCCATTGCATTTTTAAAACTGTTTAGCCCCCTTAGGAAGTGAAGGGATCTTATTTTGCCCCAAAGGGCTAGCTGCTCTATCCCTTCACCTTCCTGACTCTCCAGTCTGCCCCTGTGCTCCAGCATTTAGTGATGTCATTATAGGACCAACGAGGGTGTGTGCTCCATGCAAGTCTATGGAGCATTATTTTAAAAGCTATTTTCCCAATTTTATTCTGACTATTGGTACAAATTGAAGCTAGTATTCAAGTAACAAAGACATTGTTACTTGAATACGGACATTGATTTGTACCAAAAGTTGAATTAAAATTGGGAAAATAACTTTTAAAATGAAATTCCATAGACTTGCATGGAGCACACACCCTCGTTGGTCCTATAATGACATCACAAAATGTTGGTGCATGGGTATGGATCGGAGAGTCACGAAGTGGAAGGGATTGAGCAGCTTGCCCCATAGGTGCAAAATACGATCCTTTCCCTTCCTTAGGGGGCTAAACATAATGTTTTAAAAATGTAATGGAGGAACTTCCATTCAGGTAAGGAAACCTACTGTTTGTTTTGTAGTGCACTGAGAAAGGTGCTCTTTAAATATAGTATGAAATACACTAGGTACTTTACCTAGGGTGATTTTTTTGCTAGTGTTCCAATTTGTAGTAGGCATATTTGATCCAGTAATGACCAATTCAAAGTGCTGTATAAAACAGTGATGAGTGCGATCATGAAATTGTGATGCAAATTTAATGATTTGGTGATAAAGGGTCCTCACTAGAGATGTTGCAAAGTTTAAATCTGCTGGCAATGTTAACTCGTTGTAAAAATCTCTGTCACAAATAAATTCCACATCTTTCTTATTTAATAGCAAATTCATACCTTCACCTTAGAACTTTGTCTGTAACTTTTCTTTTGGGTGCTTTAAGGTGAAGTTTGGTCAAAATGAGTCTGAGAGTAAACAAGGTCACATGGAAAAGCTTGTGCAGGTCATATGGTACATTTCTCTATAGAGTGACACAGCTTCACTTTTGGTTTCTCATTGTTAGTTAGTCAGTGGACTAGCCAGGAACCTGACAGCCCTTATTAAGAGAAAATAAATATAAAACTTATTTTGAACACTCTCTAAGCCTGTTTTTTTTATTGTTTTCTAACTCTTATTCTAGTCTTTCTCTTCTGATTATTCATGTATTTACTACTTCATTAATTTTTCTCTCATTTTTGTTCTCTCTCACACACACTGTGCAATGGAAAGTCATCCTAGTGAACAAGGTATAGGAACTCTCAGGGGTGGTGCTCTATGACTGTGCTGTCCAGTGTTCAGGGGAGTTATCCAGCAGCGCCCTCCCAGCACCACAGCAGCAGCAGGTCCCACTCCATGCCCCAGTTTCTAACTATCCCACAGTTGTCTCCATTCTGCAGCTGGCAGAGCCCCAGCACCAGTTCTGCAGCAGCCCGTGTTTCCTTCCTCAGCGGCAAGAGCCAGAACCATTGGCACTAGCTGCACAACAGCTCACCCTGTGGTACCTCTACTCCCATCATCAGCTGCTCCACTGCAGAGCCCCACAATCATCATCATCATCAGGCTCCTCAGTGTGACAGGTACCAAATGTGCACCCACAATCATCCTTAGTGTGGGATTTTTTCACTGTCAACCCCAGGATGACAGTGTCATGAACTGCAATTATTTGTAATACGGTGGTCAGCTGGGGGAAAAAGTGGAGCCACCTAGGCACTGGTGGGCAGTGGACCCATCTTAAGATCCACCGTCTTACTGAGTCAGTGGCTAAACAAAGAGAGGTAACTAGAGGTGGTGAAGGTTAGCCATCAGTTCCAACAGCCAGGGAGAAGCACACAGTAACCCAGCACCATTCCCACTGTTGCTGTGGTGTTGTGCATCCGAGTGCCTCCAGAGCTCAAGTGATACCTGCAACAGCACCTACATCAGGACCCACATCAGTGCCAGTATCCACATCAGCAGCACTGGGTCCTGCACTGCCTCTAAACCCAATGTACAGTAGAAACTATGCCAACTGTGGGAGGAGATGCGGACCTCTGATTGTGTGTTTGCTCCATTGAGCAAAGTCTTTAAAAATTCTTGGAAAATCAGCAGCTTCTCCCAAGAAATGGGGGTGCTTCACTGGTGTGGTCTGGGTGCTGCCCATCTGGAAATGGCCTACCATGAATCACATCAACAATTATGTTTTAGTGTATCTTTCCAGTTTTTCTTTTTTTCTGTCTCCTCTTAGTCTTTCCTCCCTTCTGCGTTTAACCCTCCAATAATATAAAACATTTTAAAATACTCAGAAATATAAAGTCTTTCCGTTTTCACTTTTTCTCTTTCAATCTATTATGTCTTGTATTTATTTCCGTCGGCTGTCTTTCTCCTTCAAGAAAACAAAAACAATCCCAAAAAAATAAATTCTTTCCTGCCTTTTGCTTTTATTCCATTCCATTTCATCTTATTTCTGCCTTCTGTCTTTCTTTCTTGTTCTTAAAAAAAATGTTTTTCTATCTATCTATATATATATATATATATATATATATATATATATTGCAGTTTATGCACCATATCATTCTCTTTTCTCTGTCTACTGTTTTTTGTTGTAAAGCACTGGTATTTGCATATAAACTGCATCTGAAAAGCACAACATCAAACAGTTATATCAGTAGCACAGTCATACTGTTGGACTTTCACTGTTTTCCTTGTTCTTTCTTCCAAAACATCTATCCCAAACAAGAAATTATTGAATGGTGGTAGCTAATGCTGCACTGTATAATTCACTCTCTCAGACTGGATTTCTGCTACATGGTATTCTTGTTGGACTGTGATTGCTCCCTCAACCACAATTCTTGTAACACTTTTTAGGAGAAATGGTGAAACAACAACAAAATACACAAATTCCGTGCTCCTAGAATTTCTCTCAAGTACCAGAATAAATATCTAATGCTGCTGCTTTCTGATGCATGGTGGCATGCTTTGATTCAGTCCTCCCCTACACACTGTCATTGTTGTGCACTTCACAGGAAATTGTGAGAAAAGCACACCACAGAAGGGGAAATAGAATGAAAAGAACAACTTACATAAACGTTGTGCTGCTAGAATGTTTCTCAGCTACCACAATAAATATGAAATGCTGCTACAGGCAGTGCTACATGGTACTGTGCTGTGTTTTTTTACTGCCTGAACACTGTTGTTGAGACTCATCTCACTTATTAATAACAGATCATCATATCAAAATTGACATAAGGGGTCCAATTTTCAAAGGTCAACACAGAGCTTGCCTCAAGCCCTACATCCAACATTGTTTTTTTTGGTGCAGCTGTGCCAAACACATTTGTTGCAACTGTTCCCAAGGTTGGTAGGTCAGGTACAGTTGCAGAACTTTACCCGATTTATGGCAGCTTGCACTAAAAATTTGGCACAAGCCCGGTAGAAATAGTACCTGGGATTGTTGTAATCTAGACCAACAAAAGTTGGTCTAACTTGCGGAAATTGGTGCGTGGGATAGAAAATCTTGATCACCTGCAGGAGAATGTCATAAGCCCCAAAGGCCATATGACTGGCACACCTGGGTACTGGTGGGCTTAAGAGGGCTCAATCCACTCTGCGAAGTGATTCAAGGAGCAAAGGCAGATTCATGGAGTGCTCTGCAACACGAAGCAGAGTAATTGCCTTATAATGGGTAACACAAAGTCCATTAAAAACACTGACTTCACGTTACTCCACCTTCCCAGACCACCACTCCACCAAAATTCTAAGCAAAGTGCATTGGGGTCAACACACTTCGCCTTGTTTTTGAGCTCTGAAGGAGAATTTTGCAGTGATTCATGGGATTTTAGATCACATGGGCTCTTTATTGATCTGCACAGCCTCAGTTTGGGGTAGTGTGTGTAGGAAGCAGTAGGAGACAGTGTGCTCTGAGAGCTGTCTGTGATTGAAACCTTCTAAAAGCTGCTAAAAAAGCATTTTTACTTTCTTTGGCAGGTTCCACCTTTAGTTCATCGATTGCAGGAAACCCTCCTGTGCTCATATCATCGAGCATTTTTTTTTTGTGGATTTTGAATGTTAATGTACAACAATGAGTGTGTGTAGTGAAACACAGTGAAAGTGTGCTTTGGGAGGGTCGTATCTGTGGTGTAGGTAGATTTGGAGAAATAGTGATTTTGTTTTTGGCTATATTTTGTTATATAAATGACTCTGTTAATGTACACACAGTAATATTGTCAGTAATTGTTGACATTTTCTTGCTGATTGTGTGTTGTGTGGATCTGTGCAGCAGTTCATAATTTCCGGTTGTTTACATTACGATACGTGTCATATTACTGAACTTTTTAATTTGGTTAGCATTACTCGTTCACCATTGTAGAGAAACTCTTCAGTGTGTGTGTGTGTGAGTGATGCTGCGTGTCATCAAATAATACACCTTTTATTGTGCCACAGACTAGTGTAATTGCAGGGCAGGTGCAGCAGTGTGAACCTGCTAGCCACTGCAGCTGCCTGATTTTGTACTGCGATCGTGGTATCTGTTCTTTCTTTTGCTGCTTGTACTGCAGTAAAAGTCTGCAGTCAGTGCTCCCCCCCAACCCCACCGGCAAAAGGAATTTTTTACCAGATTGGATTGATTTTTGACCTCATCAGCACCACTGGTTACTGAAGTTGTTTTCATTGCGTGACAGACTAGTCACTATCTGTTGTTGAAGCTACAGTTGTTTTTTTTTGGCTTCAAATCCAGCGTCCCCCAATCAGAGAGAAAATATATCAAAATCTAAATTTGGTTATAATATTGTCGTTGATGCCCCAAAATGCCTGCAAAGAAATGTGCAAGCAAAGCTGGTTCTCGCCATGGCAATTCTGGCAGTAAGATAGTCTGTGGGCGTGGTAGTACGCAGACGCAGAAGTGCATTGCTGATGTGAGGAAAGGTATTTCTCCTGCAATGTTTTTTACAGCCAAATCAGTAGCTTCACTCATAGTTGGAGGAGATGATGTTTTCCCAGTCGGTGGTGTTAGTGTTACTGGTGTTAGTAGTGGTGGTAGTATTAGTTCTTGTGTGTCAAGTTCAAATTCCGATCAGTGTACCGTATCCAAAAATAATGAGTGTGAAGCAGTGCAAGTGAGTGGCAGCACAGATGATGTCACACTTTCCAGTAACATCCCAGTAACTGAACTTCAGGATTCTGATAATCAAGTCAATGACAGCATACAATGTGATATTCCGTCCACCGTGGAAGTTAATGTCATGCATTTTCCATGCAGTGATTCATAGTGTGGTGAAAAAATATCAGGTGATGGTGGTGTAGATGACGATGATGACGATGATGTTGCTGTTGTTGCAACATGCATTCCACATGCTAGCATCCAAGCAGATGATGGTGATGTGCATGACGCTGATGAATACGATGATGATGTAATTGACCCCAGTTGGGAACCGGAGAAAAATAAATTCAAAGTGGCTGTGTCTGAGTCTGTTTGCAGGAATCCCCCAACCCTGTAAAAACTTGTGATTTACCGGTTTTAGTTGATGATGATGACCCAGTAATAAATATGATAGGTAGTCACGGTGGTCAGTTGCAGTCCAGGTGTACAGTGCTGGAAACATCACGTGCCCCCCCCCACTTCAGTGCTTAAAATAACAGACTTAAATAAGCAACATCATGGACATGTTAAAAGCCGAGCATCACAATCCCTTATCTGGGACTTTTTTGTTCAAGATGCAAATGATGATTCAGTTGCAATCTGCCAGGTTTGCATGCGTGTGAGCTGAGGTAAAGGGGAGCCATCTGGGCACAGGAGAACAGCATACATATCTTAAGAATAGGCACATGGCACTGTGGACCCTGCACAAGCTGGCAGCTAATACCACAGTGGGGCATTCACCCTCATCACTGGCAACCATAGCAAGCATGCTATCCCCTTCCATGACTGTTAAGTCCAGTAGTAAATTAAATGTATGCAGTAATGAGGTAATAAGAGCAGAGGATTACTACAGGTATGATGAGGTAGATGACTTTGAAATGTTGTCCAATGCTGGTGAGAGTAGCAGTTTTGGTGGTGGTGGTGGTGGTGAATGCAGTATGTCTAGTGCAAGTGGTACATCAACCCTGGTTGGCAAATCTGGCAAAATAACTGCATTTCTGGGTTTGTCATCATCACCTGTGTAACCGTCTTCATCAAACATCTACACTCCACCCCCTGTCAATGCCATTAATCACAGAGCACAACCATTTGTGTTCACACCCAGTGTAAAACATTTAAGTCAGCCCATGTTACAGAGTGTTTTTTCGCATAAGCTGAAGTACCCCCAATTATACAGTGTCACGTGAACTTAATACTGCTGTAGCAGAAATGCTGACAATTGATCTTTTGCCCTTCTCCTTTGTGGAGAATTCTGGGTTCTGGCAGTTTGCTGCACGTACCTTTCCAAAATTGAAAGTCCCATCCAGGACATACTTTTCTACCCGTGCTGTCCCCGAGTTGTTCCGCACTGTGTCTTATTCAGTAAGACATGCCCTTCAACATTCCTCCTCTCCATTCATCCATTTAAGTATGGATATGTGGACAAGTGGCAAAACAGCGGGGAATTCATATTTGTGTATAACTGCACACTGTGCGCAGGTGCCGGGGGATGCTTGTGATGTTGGTAGTGTGAATAATCAGTGCAGTAAAGTGGGTTGTCGCGGTAGCAATCTTCCAGGAATTTGACAGCATGCAACGATTGCTATGTGCAATATGACCTGTTCACACACTGGTGAGAACATGTTAGACGTGGTACTAACTGAAATTGACAAATGGCTAATCCCCCTGTCCCTGAGAGCTGGGTTCATGCAGTGACAATGGTCAAATGTGGTGAAATGCATCACGAATGGTGTTTTTACGTGTTTCATGCATGGCCCACTGTTTAAATCTTGTGGTGCAGGAGTTTCCGAGCACCCTGATGTAAAGGAAATGCTGATCATTGCACAACATATCTGCTCTCACTTTTCAAGATCTGGAAAGGACCGTGACCAACTGCGGCAGTTGCAGATACAAAACAGCCTGCCTCAGCACCGCTTGAAGCTGGAAGTTGTCCCTGATGGAACTCCACTTTATACATGGCAGAGAGGTTGTATGAACAATATTAAGCTAGCTCAGCATATCTTGTGATGCACACTAGCCGTGACAGTTCTGGGGCCTCCATGTCTATGAAGACTGAACAGTGGCTCCTCATGGACTCTGTAATAACAATTTTGCTGCCTTTTGAACATGCCACACAGGCAGTGAGTGGTGAGTCGGCTTCCATTAGCCAATCAATTCCACTGCTGCGGGTGCTGAAGCAGACATTGGTGAATGTACAGCATGGCCTTGATGTTGCAGGAGATGGTGGTAGCAGTATGTTGCTGCAACACATGCTGACAGTATTCAACCAGAATAGTCACATTGTAAGCATTCAGCGTAGTGACAACTTTGCCATAGCAACAATGCTGGACCCACGATACAAACATGGAATTGCATCAGTACTGGAGGGAGGGCCTGAACAGGTAAAAAATATCAGTGGCCAACTGGTGCACTTGGTTCCTGGGGAACAGAAGTCACGTGCCAAGGTCAGCAAGCCTCAGCAGTATAATCCGGCTGAAGGTGTACCTGTTGGACTATCAAGCATATCCTGCAAGGGGGAAGGGGACAGCAGTTCCAGGTGGTCAGTCATCCAAAGTGGTTATCATCAACCTGCTTTGGGAGGCTTTGTCCCAAGTGGGTATTTGTGAAATAAATGATTTGGGAGAACAGGATGATGCATCAATAACTGGACTTAGTGTGTCTCAGAGAATGGTTGAGTCATGTTTGTCTGAAAACAGGCATCTGACAATAACTGAAGATCCTGTTTTGTACTGGAGTGGAATGATCAGTGAATGGCCAGAGCTGACTACAGTGGCACTGAAGTACCTCACATGCCCACCCTCCAGTGTAAGTGTTGAGAGGGTGTTCAGCTCAGCAGGTGCAATAGTCAGGGATCGTCAGACAAACTTGTCTCATGCAAATGTTAGTTTGCTAACATTCATTAAAATGAATGAGAGGCACATACCAGCACAGACTGCAACCTCGGCATTCATATCCTGGCCTAGTCATGGTGGTTTTGGTGATGTGGAAATGGACCATCCTGGTGGCACTGGCAGTGGCTGTCTGAAACGGCCCACCACTGACGTAGATGACGACACAATGGAGAAAGAATTTCCAAGTGGTCAGACTTCAGACATAGATGACTGTGAGGGAAGCTTTCTTTTTGAGGATGATGATGTGGTTAATGTTGGCAGGTTTCAACTGAAGTTGTTCAAAGGTGGTGTGCCCCCCCGGGACCACCACCACTGGGACTGATATTAGTCACTGCCACCACTGAGCATTAAATTGTCTGCCACCCGGATCAGCACCATCGGGACTGATGTTAGCCACTGTCACCACTGAGCATGAGTCTGTCTGCCCCCCCAGACCACCACCACCAGGACTGATGTTAGCCACTGCCACCACTGAGCATGAATCTGTCTGCCCCCCTGGACCACCACCACCAGGACTGATGTTAGCCACTGCCACCACTGAGCATGAGTCTGTCCACCCCCCAGACCACCACCACTGAGACTGATGTTAACCACTACTACCACTGAGCATGAGTCTGTCTGCCCCCCTGGACTACCACCACCAGGACTGAAGTTAGCCACTGCCACCACTGAGCATGAGTCTGTCCGCCCCCCAGACCACCACCACTGAGACTGATGTTAGCCACTTCTACCACTGAGCATGAGTCTGTCTGCTCCCCCCAGACCACCATCACTGAGCATGAGTCTATCTGCCCCCTGGACCACCACCACTGGGACTGATGTTAGCCACTGCCACCACTGAGCATGAATCTGTCTACCCGCCCGGACCACCACCACCACCACTGATGTTAGCCACTGCCACTGCTGAGCATGAATCTGTCTGCCCCCCGGACCACCACCACCGGGATTGATGTTAGCCACTGCCACCACTGAGCTGAGCATGAGTCTGTCTGCCCCCCCAGACCACCACCATCACTGATGTTAGCCACTGCCACCACTGAGCATGAGTCTGTCTGCCCCCCCGGACCACCACCACCACCGGGACTGATGTTAGCCACTGCCACCACTGAGCATGAGTCTGTCTGGACTACCACATCCATCAGCCACAGACACAAAGATTCTTAATATTTAAACCATAAAGTGAGTATGTGTACTCATGTGTGTTATGCTGTTTCACTTCCTTTAGTTGTATGTTTTGTTTTCTGTAGCTTTTCAGAGCTGCAATGGTCAAACACATACAGTACACTTATTTATTTATTTTTTTTACAGGTTAACAAAAAGAGTCTTCATTGCTAAAACAGGGTGGGAATGGTACTGCAGCTGTACTGCATAGAGAGGAACCTATGGAATATCCATGTGAAATCCATTCTGGTAAGTATGAAGATTTTATTTCATCCGTTTCATTGTTTAGGAAAGACTGTAGCAAATGCGACTGACCATGATTCATAAACTAGGTGGCATGTGTACGTCACCAAAACTATTTCTGTGAGATATCATTTATGCACTGTATTCTGAACTTGCAGCTGTGCAGCCATGACCATGACAGTGTTGAAAAAGTTGCACACAGGTTGTGTTAGATGACAAGATGTGGGTTTGAAATGTAACTTGACTTGAGATTGAGAACCAGGGAGGGACAAATTACAATTAAGTTGTAAGAAGTCATTCATTTATTTTTTTAGGAAACTTCCAGATGCTTTGTTGTTCTGTCAAAGTGGACTTATCCAAAAAAGTTCTTCAACATCAGGCACCCCTTCCCCCGGGCTTGGGCACACATGCAACATACAGAAGTCGTTTCATCAGATGACCATCATTAACAACCAGACTCCAGAAGGATGCAGATGAAATCTGTGAAAAAGTAACACAATAAGAAACCAATACAGACAAACCTCCAAATATGCTTCCCCGAAAAAAAAATACTTACCTTCATGTGCTTGAGAGTTATCCATTTCCAATTTCAATGCAAAAAATTTTCATTGAGCACTGGAATGTGCGCACCAACAGTTTCTGTGACCTGTGATACAGAACAATACCATGAGTACATGTTCATGTTAACCCCCCCTCCTCACCTTCAAAATATACAAACATATATCTATATATATCTACTCACCAAGGCTACTATTAGTGTACAGACAAAGGGCATACTTCCATCCAGTTGATATGATGAATTGCATTTGCTTGAATCACCTCGCAGAACACATTGGACCAGCAACAGTACGCTCATGGTCATCATTTTATTCTGGGGGACTTTGTATGTGCTGAAACACTCTCATTTCACTGTGTTACCACTTGTTAATTTTCTGGACACAAGGCAGATGCATTTTGGGCATGCAGAAAAAATCTGGGGACTCTGCCACCACTGCGCGCATGACTGAGTGTGCTATTAATTCTGTGGGACTTTGTATGTGCTGAAACACTCCCATTTCACTGTGTTACCACTTGTTAATTTTCTGGACACAAAGCGGATGCATTTTGGGCATGCAGAAAAAATCTGGGGACGCTGTGCCACCACTGCGTGCATGACTGAGTGCACCATTAATTCTGAGGGACTTCGTAAGTGCTGAAACACTTCCATTTCACTGTGTTACCACTTGTCAATTTTCTGAACACAAAGCAAATGTATTTTAGGCATGCAGAAAAAATCTGGGGACTCTGTGCCACCACAGCGCGCATGACTGAGTGCG
The DNA here is from genome assembly GCA_016271365.2 of Neoceratodus forsteri. Classification (NCBI taxonomy): domain Eukaryota; kingdom Metazoa; phylum Chordata; order Ceratodontiformes; family Ceratodontidae; genus Neoceratodus; species Neoceratodus forsteri. The sequence goes on from CM028131.1 coordinate 829,790,379, forward strand.
CCATTAATTCTGTGGGACTTTATATGTGCTGAAACACTCCCATTTCACTGTGTTACCACATGTCAATTTTCTGGACACAAGGTGGATGCATTTTGGGCATGCAGAAAATATATGGGGATTTTGCCACCACTGTGCGCATGACTGAGTGCACCATTAATTCTGGGGGACTTTGTACGTGCTGAAACACTTCCATTTCACTGTGTTACTACTTGTCAATTTTATGGACATGAGGTGGATGCATTTTGGGCATGCAGAAAAAATCTGGGGACTCTGTGCCACCACAGCGCGCATGACTGAGTGTGCCATTAATTCTGGGAATGCATTTTGTGCGTTGTGTGATTGTGAGCTCATGATGCCATACTGACATTATCAATTAAGCAGCATTGCAAGAATGTTGTGACAATTTTGAACTGTACTTTTTTATGCTACTTCACATTGACACAGCCACTAGTTACCGCTGAGTCGCGACTTGAATGATACGCTTCTTTTCACAATTTCTGTCTGCTTTACTTAGTTGGCTACTTTTTTTCATGTATGAAGAAAATGAACACGCCTTTCAATATTGTTCTGACCAGGTTTGTATTTATTTGCAGCTGCTTTTCAATAAATATTGTTCTGTGGTGTCACAAAACACTGGCTGCTGTTAATTTGCAACAGAAGTGATATATAACAACTAACTGATGTGATGGACAAAAGCAGAGGAAAACAATGACAAATACCTGGTAAGTACCAATTTAAAAGGAATGCTCCTTTCATTATTTCACACATGAAAAAAGGTATTACAGCAGACTCAATTACTGGAAATTCTCGTATCATTCCAGTCAGGATGTAAGTAAAGGACGTTGTAACATAGCATTAAAAAATATAGGTCAGAGTTCTCAACAGTTTGTTGCGCTGCAGCGCTACAGGGATTCACCACGTGACATAGTTATGGTGATGCACATAACCTACTATGTGGGCACCTTACTTCCAGGGGAATATTTCTTGCTCTACATAATGCAATACATTTCTGTGAAAACTGCCTGTAATTTCATTACAGTGTGTCATGTGATGGAGGAATTCCCGTTCAGAAAAGTTGCCCATATTTTGCCCCACTTTCTCAGCAATGTTAGGACGTGATGCCAGGGGGAGCGCAGGTGTGTGCTCCACTATAGTGAATGTCCAGCAGCTATCCCAATGTTTCATTATGTTATAAGGTTCACTTTGTGGTGAAATGCGGGAATGTTTCCACTAACAAGACTCTTCTTACTGGAAACGTGCCCACATGTTTCACCACAAACTGGACATTATAACATAAAGAAACATTCGGAAAGCTGACAATCGGACATTCACTATAATGGAGCACGCACCCTTAGTCTCCCTGGCATCACGTCCTAAAGTTGCTGAGAAAGGGGGGCAGAATGTGGGTGGCTTTTCTGAATGGGAATTCCTCCGACACGTGACACACTGTAATGAAATTATGGGTGGTTTTCACAGAAATGTATTGCACTATGTGGAGCAAGAAAGATTTCCTTGGAATTAAGGTACCCATTTATCGGGGTGCAATGCTGTAACTTGGTGAATCTCGTTTATGTCTATTTCACAAGCAAAATAGTTATAGAGCCTCTGTAATGTTTACTTTGTGTCGGGACTCATGAATCGGATTTAAAGTGTTTTGCAAACAGCATGAAGACTGAGCAATGCGAGTATGTTGTGCTAAACTGCATGTGTGCCATCACTGTTCTTTCCTGTGTTTGCATACATAGCACAGCTTCATGCAAGCATATATATGGTAAGCCTTGTTGCATTATCAAGAATAAAGATTACAAAGAATACCTGATGTATACTTTATTGGTACCATCAGCACCAGCGGAATAAGTGATATGATATTTTTTCAGAGGTATCGGGTCACTGTGCACCTCAGTCACTCACAGTGCACACATGACTTTGCGGAGATCATAGCACAAAAAACACATGTTCTCCTAAAAGTTATGTGTGCAGTATAGTATATATGGGACTAAGGTGCACTCTGGCCAGACACCTATGAAAAAGTATCATATCACTTAGTCCACTGATGATGATGGTAACAATAAAATATACCGTATTCTGCTTGCTATTCTTTATAGCACAAACACTACCTGCAACAAGTCAGCAACAGCAATATATGTTTGCAACATGCTGCACAATGTCTAATGTCACACACTCATGCACACACACATACACACACACACACACACACACACACACACACACGAAACAACACTGACTGCACACATGCAATTTTAGACATCATACTTGCACTGCTCACATCAGCTTGTCCACAAGCACTCCAAAAAAAAGTAAACATTATTGAGGAACTGCAACTACAGAAGGGAAAATGTGTATCATTAAACAACAACAACAACAAAAAAAACATGCACAAAAAGTACAGCATAGTAGTGGGGTGGGGTGGTCCAGAAAACAATCCCTTAATGTGGCCGTGGGATGCTGTGGTGGTCCAGCAGCAGGTGCAGCATTGTGAGTATTTGCTGCTGCTGTTGTTGGATTGTGTCGACCTGCTGCTGCACAGCACCTACCCTCTCATTATTCTCCTCCAGGTCTGCCCACACCAGGGCAATGTCATCCTCTGTTGCAGGGACTGTGGCGGGGTCCACTGCAGGTGGAAACCCAGGTAGTAGTGGTGGTGGAGAGGGTGGTGCTGGTGTCTGTGGTGGCGGTGGTGGTTCTGGTGCAGCTGCTGCACTGGTCCTCCTCCTGCTGCGGCAGCGAGGCACAACTTCAACCCCAGCAGCACCCTCGGTCACTGCCACAGAAGGGCCAGCAGGTGGATTCCTGGCCCCTTCTGTGGCAGCCTGCCACTCTGCCTTGTGGTGGTTCAACATTTGGGTGCACTGGCCACCGGTCCCCAAATTTGTCCCCCAAGGGCCACGTTGCACCAGCACACCACACAGATGGCACACCATGACTGTGCTGTTCCCCCCCCAGAGTTAAAGAACTCCCACACTGGGGAGCTGTGGCGGGGGGGACCAGATGCAGTCCTAGCACCACTTATGTTTTCCTGGGACACCTCCTGTGGCTATGGAGGTGGTGGAGGGGGTGCTGCTGGAGCTCTTACAGCTACTACTGGTGGTGGTGGTAGTGGCGGAGTAGGTGGTTGCGCAGCAGCCACTGGTGGCACTGGTGCTGCTGCTGCTGTTGCTTCCACGGGGGGGGGAAGCAACACCCAAGAGTCAGGAGTGGTCCAGCAACACATGACCACTCTCACATGTGCTCACTCCCCTCCTGTGACTGTGCCCATGGGCCAGTGACTCTCCTTCCCCAGGGTCTATCCTTCCCACACAAGTCCCCGACCCCGACTATAAACGAGTCCAACCACAGTTGACTCCTAGCCTTCACCCGGCGGCTGCACCCACTCTCACACTCCCAGACACACACTGACACACACACACACACACAAAACAAAACAAAACTTATAAAAATACAAAAAAAAATCACAATCACAATACAAAAACTAAATAAAGATATAGCTTTTAAAAAAGCTGTTGTTTTCAGGCACAAAGGCAATAAAGCACTTTCTGACAGTGACACAAAACTGCTCTCCTCTCCACAAAGCCTTCTCCTTCTATGACTGCAAAGGAGAAAGTGAAACTGATTTTCTGACTCACTTCCATCCTGCCTGGCCAAAGCATGTGACTTACAGTACTGTAAGCCATGTGATGTGTGGGGGGCTGCCTATTTACTTGTCACTTCTCCTTACTTTGCGTTAAGGCATAATGACAATGCGAAGTAATAATGAGAACATGAAGTGAGCACTTTGCAGTGCCCATTTCACATTGTGCTCCACCAACATGAAGTGGCCACTTCGCGTTCACGTCACCAGCGGATTAAATATTTGCTGCATCTCTACACCTGGTGCTTGAGGCATTCAGGGGCATCTGAAAATCTAGCCCCAAGTCTCTTCTCACAGAATTTTTCTTGCCTATAGTAAAACATTTGACCAATTTCCTACATGCTGCCAACATATGATAGGTAGTTAATGGTGTGTGATTGCCTCAAACATTCTGGAAATGAGATGTACTCCAAGAAATCCCATATGCTGTTGCTAGCTGGTACTGTGCTATAGGAACTTCCAAGCAACTGCTATGCTGCACTGCATTGCCCAGAAAATAAAAGTGAATTCTGATGACTGCAATAATTCTTAGGACACCCAGAAATGAGATGTACTCCCAGAAATCTTACCTGTTGTTGCTGTGGCTGTTGGCTGGTGCTGTTTTGTGCGAGTCTCCACAGCAACTGTCAAGATGCACGTTAGTGCCTGGAAAATAAAAGTGAATTCTCATGGCTGGAAAACTTCTCAGGATACCCCAAAATGAGATTCATCTCCAGAAGTGTTATATGCCACTACTGCTGCTGTTCTTTGTGAATGTTGTCCTCAACAACTGGATCCAGATGATGATCTTCAAGTATCACTTTGTTTTGTAGTGACATACCAGCAAAGGTAAGTATTTTTTTTTCTTTTCGTGGGTTGTAGGGGAGGGAGGGTATTTGAAACCATTGTATTTCTAACCATCGTTTGTTACTGTTCTCACTTTGTGGGTATTTATCACTAGCATGATTGAATCCTGTCACTGCATGGGTCTTGCTCACATATGGTTATTTATTTTCAGACTTTTTCACACCACAGAAGGTAAATATTTATTTTTATCATGTCTTTTTCTTAACTCATATCTATAGTTGTAAATTGCTATATAACTGTTGTTTTCTATTTCTCGTTTCCAGTATTTTCCTGATGTGTGACAATTTCAAATTGTATAATGAGGCAGCAGCATCAGTTGGAGGACTGTTGTATATGTTTAATACAGAGGACATGTTGACTGTAATAACGCTACATACAGACAAGGTCCAGGCATTAGCTGGCAAGGTTGACCACATCAGAGAGCTGGTGGAAATTAGAAGATAGCAATAGACTGCTTGCTGTAGGAGAATGAGGACTTCATCTTGATGGCAGAATGCACTCTATCACAGACCTGATGTGACAACAGAATAAAAAGTATTTAGACTGTAGTACACTATATACTGGGTTACTGTACTCCTATGAAAGGACAAAGTTAAAAAAATAAATTAATAAAATACATTTTTGAAAGGCTACCTACTGCCACATTGGTGATGGTCTGGCCTTGATATGGAACAATCAGTTAGCCTAACTTTCCACTGTTGTGGCTGCATGATAGATTCATTGTCCAGTCTTGCATATTTTATACCTGTCACCTGTGAACAAATAAAGATAAATTATTTACCCTGACTTGGCATGGCCACTGTATCACTGTTTACCTGTGAAAGGAAAAAGATAGCAATAAACCTTAAAAACAGAAAGAAATTATGTCAGACACTAATCATTAAATTAGTGATGGCCATGCCATGCACTGGTACCATGGTGCCACAGAAAGTGGTGAAGCAGGAAGACATAACTTATTCTGTGGCTTCTGGTGTGTCATCTGAAGTGAGAGGGAGACAAAAGGAAAGACAGAAACACATTTTAATGTCTTGGAAACATGGTGGAGGCCCCTCCTGTTTGATGACAGAATCACTGCCAACTGTGAGCCTCAGTACTGTGAAAAACAATTAAAGTAACTTACAGTTAAACCAGACAATCTTGGTCTATGCTGGACATCTGGTATTGCTGCCTAGTTTGGCTTGCTGGTAGGCTGGGGCCTTGGCTTGAGGTCTGGCTTGTTGGATGATTGTGGGATGGATGACAGGCTGGTTAGTGTGACTGCCAGCAGGATGGATAGCAGACTGCTTGTTTGGATTGCTGCAGGATAGCTGGTAGGCTGGCTGGTGGCATGGCTGACAGGCTGGTTAGTGTGACTGCCAGAAGGATGGCTAACAGACTACTTGTTTGGACTGCTGCAGGATAGCTGATAGGTTGGCTGGTGGGATGGCTGACAGGCTGGTTAGTGTGACTGCCCGCAGGATGGCTAATAGATTGCTTGTTTGGATTGCTGCAGGATAGATGGCAGGCTGGCTGGTGGGATGGCTGGCAGGTTGGCTGATGATATGTCTTGCAGGATGGCTGGTGGCTGTCTGGCAGGATGGGTAGGTGGTGGGCTGTCTGACAGGATGCCTGAATGGATGGTTGATAGGCTGGCTGGTGGGACGGCTGGCAGGATAACTGACAGGCTGTCTGCTGGGAAGGCTGGCATGATGGCTGGTAGGCAGGCTGGCTGATGTAGTCTTCAAAGATCTTATTCTATGTCTGTGGGGAAGGCATTACATAGGAGAGGGCAGACAGTGTTAATCAGATGGATTCATACAACCACAGTACAACCTGGGGAAGAATATTCACAGGAAAACAAACTTGAATCATAAAGGAAAGGATTAAACTGTTAAGGAGAAAAGGAGGGATCTAACACTTTTTTGTTTATGCACTTCTACAATCATCATCAAGGAAGCAGCCTTCGCAGTCTTCCAGACTGGAATTGTCCCACTCGGGAGTCCTTTCTCCTTTATTGTGTCATCTATTTCAATGGAAGACAATTTGATAATGTCAATTCCACCATACTGTTCTGGATCTTCTTCATTACCACCACCATCATGAGGTATGAACACAGATGTATTTGCGTCACATGGAATGTGCCCTTTGTTCATTTTAGTGACTGTTACCATGCCAACATAACTAGGGGACAGATTTGTATGCCTGTCCTGTACAATTGCCCCTGCCGAACTCAATATCCTCTCCATGTTGACACTCAAGGGTGGACAGCTGAGATATTTCACTGCTATGGAGGTCAGTGCTGGCCAGTCAGTGCTCTTGCTACTCCAATACAGCAGAGGATCTTTCAATATGTTAAGGTCCCTGGTGCCCAGAAACTATGCACCCACCATGTGTTGTGCTGCACACAATCCTGCCGACTCATTAGCCTCCTCCTCCTTTTTCTCCCCTTTTGAAATTCCCACCTGGGACAAAGCATCCTAAAGTGGATTTATTGTCATTTTTCCTGTTACCAGCCCCGTTGTTTCGGCCCACATAACTGAGGTGGTAGCAGTACCTGGTCTGTGATCACTGTCATGTTGTGCCTTACATAACTGTGACCTTAACATCTCTGCCCCATGAACTAGGCCCCAGAGTCAGCTGAAAAGACAATTATGACTGTCTTACCAGAAATTATGACTGATTTTTTCAACTAGTTTGAAATTTCTGACTTCAACTAATTGAAGAAAATCCAACCAATTTTTTTCAATTTTCACCATTGTTGAATGTTATTATGTAGCAGTTTGTCGTACTTTTTGAAATTTGTATCATTTCTTAATTCAAATTTCAACTATATAAGTTAATAAAATGTATGGAAAACTACCCCCCCCTTGAAATCAATGGGGTTCGCGCGCACACACACACACACACGCGCACACACACACACACGCCACACACACACACACACACAGCCTTCTCGCCTCTGACATCACAAAATGGGGCTGTATGCCTACGTAATGTACAGGGTTAAGGTCAGAAGCAGTCTGCTTTTATCATTTGGGATTTAGCAGCATTATAACTTCATAAATGGGCAGAAAAAAAAGGAATTATTTATGCCCCTCAACTCTGGGGCAGGTGAGGTATTTGTATATGTTGGAGGAAGCAGCAACTTTGCAGCAGCAACTAAGAAGCTGGCTGTTCTTTAAAATGTAAATACAAAGTGCAGTGAAACAAATCTACACACAGTAGGGACCCACTAAGGCACAATAACCAGTCAAAACAACAACAAATACCAAGTCTCTGAAAGTAACAAGTTGAAGCAGGGCAGTAAAACGGTATACAGTGTAGAAAAATAAGCAGCAGTAATACTAGTTACTTAGAAAAAGAACAGTGCCCCAGATATTCACATATCTGGAATGTATAGTACTGTATGGGCTGCATGCCCATTTACTCACGCTGTGGACCAATGGGCGTACAGCCCTACCTACAGTGTCAGTCGGCGGGCGCGGGCGGCAGGTGGTGGGTGCTGCTGCCCACCGCTGACGGGGAGCGGGCGTGTGGCTCAGTGGCGGGTGGGAGGGGTACCACTAGACCACCAGGAATATTGGACAGAATTCTTTTAATTACAAATGTCCACGATCGGGCAGACAGCGGTCCACTGGACCACCAGGGATATTGGACAACAATCGTTTTAATTACAAATGCCTGCGATCGGGCAGACAGTGGTCCACTGGACCACCAGGGATATTGGACAGGATTCTTTTTAATTATTACAAATGCCAGTGATCAGGCAGACAGCAGTCCACTGGACCACCAGGGATATAGGGGTTCTTTTATTTTACAAATGCCCGCGATCGGGCATGGGGTGGCGCCGCCAGGTGCAGCCGGAGCTCGGGTGCTGTGGCAGCTGCTGTGTTGCGCCCTGCAATGTGGCAGCTCACCTGTGGGTGGCCATCCGTTGTTCCTTTTTATTTTTTGGATCAACTTTGTGCTGGCACAGGTAGGGGTTGTGCATGCATGGCTCTGCACATCCCGGGCTGAATATTGGGCTGCTGTGCAGAGTATGCATATGTACGACCCCCCACCTGCGCCTGCATACATTACTGATGCGCTCCAGCGCATCGGGATTTGTGCTGCACACTTTTCCCTTTTGAATATTTCCCCGAGGCGCATCAGTGGGTTGTGCATGGTGCAACACTGTTACACCATGTGCAACCCTTTTGAATATCTGGGCCAGTGAGTCTAAAATACAGTATAGGTAGGGCCTCTTAAACACCCCACAGAAGCTAGAAGGTACCCTTTTACAATGAGAGCTAACCATCAATATTTGTTAGTTTACTAGTAGTCTTAGAATCTGTGAGACTAAAAACAGTTTAAGGTAGGACCCCTAGAAATACCTCCTGTATGGTATACCAGAACTGAGATGTATCCATAGTTTAAATTTAAAGCTAAAAAAACTTATGCTAATTAAAAAAAACATTTTCTGACACAGTTTCTGAACTTGTTTTGGCTTTTAGCATGTACACTAACGTGCTTTGTAAAATTCTATTCATCTTGCCATGAGGACTTTAATATTTAGTCTATCTGATTCCTACAGTGGCAAACAAAAAAACATTTTTTCCATTGGACATGACTGACCATGCTCCGCGCTCCGGCCTCCTATGGGTCCGGGAACTCACTAACTGACCACCTGCGTCTGGCCTGCTCCTCGACCTCTTTTGTAGTCTGACTTACTCACAATGCCACCACAGTCTGGGACAGACCAGCTGGGCCACCAGCAGTAGATCGATGTTAATCAATCACCTTGGCTTTTGAAGTTTGGCTCCCCTGGCCCCACAGCCCCCAAGCCCTCAACCAGCCAGACAAGCCAGCCAGGCACACAGCAGAAACACAGACAGACTGAGTAGCCTGTGAGAGACCATCCTCCTCCTTCCTACTGCCCACTGCCCAGCCCTGGTGGGCCTTATACATACAGATCCCATACAGTACCTTGCTCACTGTAGTAGCCTGTTGCTAGTTCGGTCAGGTGTCAGGTGATGATTCAGTCAGTGCCGGCAGGTGGCTCCATGACTCAGGCTGTTCAGGCTGCTGCTCTACTCAGTGGTGGTGCCGGTGTTTTTTTGGTACCATCTGCTACTTCCTCCCAACCCACATGGTCGGTCCCCAACCCAGACCCATGTCCCCACTCCAGTACTCCATGCAGTGTAACTAGTGCACCTACCACTCCTCCTCCTCACCGACTCTGAAGACTTGACTGAGACTGAATGAGAGTCACCCGAGAGGCCCAGCTGATGGGGTCATGGGCTGATCCTTACCATGACCAGATCACTGACTTATTGCCTTCGCACGATTTCTGCCTGGCTTTGCTGGAGGACTGACTGGGAGCTGCACAGCCACACACTAGTCTCTCTCTCTGGGCACTGGACATGTCAGAACAGTGGACACAGTTATTTTATTTTTAAATTAAAGGCCGAACTGCCAAACTTCGTCCCTGCAGAAAAATGCTGCTCGCTCCATTGCCCACACACCAACACAGATGCCTCCTCTCCTGAAAGACTGCTCTCCTACCTAGGCATGCTCTCCCTGCCACATTGTTCATCCAGTCACAGGCACTCTCAAGCTCCTGGCTCCTCTTTCTATTTCCCCTAATTGATGAATGCTTCGTGCCCAGGAGTCAGGGGTGCATTTTATTGGCAGTAAGACTAGGTGCCAGCAGTTGAGGAACATTAAATATTTGCAGCCCCCCTGGCCACCCTCCCCCTAGGAAAGAAAGAAAGAAAAGAGAAAACACACTGCAGTGCACCACAGAAACAAACCTGGACAGGTCATGGAATTGTCAACTACAGTGGATTTCAGCTCCACTATCTTATGACTGCTATCCAATGCAATTGCAACCAATTACAACTGCATTGAATTGCAACTGACTATTTCAACCGCCATGTACTGCTCCAGGGTATACCATGAATCCATCTTACTACAGTAGCTGATCAGTTAGATTTTGTACCTGATCAGGCCCACCTTCAAGTAGTGATGACAGGCCCCTTTTCTATCGTGGGTCCAGCACTGTGGCAATACCAAAATCTGCAGAATACAAAATTCTGGAAATATGGTAAGTGCAATCTAATACTTGCAGCATTTGTTCCACTAAGGCATAGATTTCAATATCTCCACTTGCCTCTAGCCTCTGCTGTTCATTTAACAATGTCTGCCTCAGCACTCTTAGAAGTAGGATGACTTGACTAATACAGGCAGTGTCACCACTCAGTGCTTGTGTGGCATGTTGAAATGGCCTCAGAATCATGATCAGGCCATCTATTAGTAGCCACTGATCTGTTGTGAGAGACATTGATGCTTTGGAAGTGTGACGGATTGTCTGCAGCAGAACGTATTCAGAAATGGCTTTGTACTGCTCATACAAGTGCTCTCGATCATGTAGAGTGTCAAGTTCCATCTGGTGACAGCTACCGGCTTCAGATGGTACTGAGTGTACTTGTTATGGATCTGCAGTTGCCTTAGAAGGTCATGGGCTTTTCCGATATGAGCAAAGTGGGCACAACTACAGTTAGCAGGCCACAGTCAACACCAGCTTGATTTCAGGATGTGATAGAAACTCCTGCACCATTAGATTAATGACAGTATGCCATGCATGGAACCCAGAGAAACCCACCATCACTATTACATTTAACCACATTAGTGCCATCATCGCTTGGAATGAAACCCTGTTTGAGAGAATGTGGGAGCAGCCACATGTCAGTTTCAAACTGGAGCAATTCTAAAATTTTCTGACTCATGTGTGAGCCTTCCACACTCTTCATTGCCAGTATGGCATGGTGATGAATACCTGGAATGTTGCTACCAATGCAGTTGGATTTTGTGCAGATTTTGACCATTACGGAATCAAATACTACCCAAGGTACCTGTGCCAGTTGGGCTATAATACCTAAATAAGAGCTACCAGCTGTTTTGCCACTAGTCCACATCCATACTAAGATGTATGTATGGTGATACTGAATGCTGCAGGGTATGACAGTCCTATAAAGTTCCATAATGGCAAGGGCTGAGAAACAGGTTTGCAACAGAATCTACCATTTTGGACAGGCATGCACCATCAACCTTTGGAATCCTACATTTTCCACAAAAGAAAATGGTAATAGATTGGTTGCCAGCATTTCAGTGGTTGCTGTTGGGTCAGATTTATGGGCTAGATTCTTTCTTTTAACAGGTATACCAATGTTGCCTAAGGACAAAAGTATAGATTGTGAGTTGCATTATTGGTTTTATTTGCCACGCTCAGAGAAGCATTTTGTTTTTCTCTCCAACAGCATTCTAATTTTATACCTGGAATGAAGTCAGAAACTTCAAGAGTGAAACACCCTAGTGGTGTAGTGAAAGGAGAAAGATCCAGTGCAAGGTCGAAGTGGTCTTTCGGAAAAAGGTGGAGTTATCTGGAACTAAACACAGAAGGTGTATTTTAAAGGATTTCAGGAATGCTCAGAGTAAAGTGTGTATAAAACCCCTTAGAGGGTTAGTTGTTTGAAGATTTGAGGGAGACTGTGAAAACCACTTCTGCATTGGTAAATTTTGGAGAGGGGAAATCTATTTTATTTAGTGGTTGGGGGTTGTTTTGTTTTAGACTCTCTTACTCCTCAAATCCCCTTGACTAGCCAGTGTGGCAGTACGCTTTGCTCTAAAGGGCATTAGGTCAGAACAGCGACTGTATGGACAACGCTATCAAAAATAGCATCATCCAAATGGTGCTGATCATAAACATGGCAGGAACAAATGCCACAAACAAACATAGCGCCACTGGTAGCGACTGCAAGTCTGGTTTGTGATCGCTATCACCAAAAAATGTATTTTTTGGGGAGGGGGGCCCTGCCCACCTGCACACCCCCTGTACTTAAAATAACCAACTTCAAGTCGGAGTTGTATTTCGGGGAAAAAATACAATTTTGGAGACCAGGATTAGAACCCTGGTCTCCACCACCACCATTCTGGCTGAATTGCATGTGCATTAGCAGTCCACACCATAGGAGCAGCTTAACAAGCCTCCTGATTTCCTGTCCTCTTTTACCTTCCTGTAGCACCATGGACAGTGACCTGGGGAGCGCTTACTACGTAACACTGTTATTCCCCCTTCACTGTCCACGGAAGCACTGTGTAGACCATGCTGTTCTGAGCAGCGCTATTATTGTAGTGCTGTTCTCACAGGGTAGGCTTTAAAGTAGGATTTCACGTGCTTTGTGCATAAGGGGAATGGCTGTTTAGTTTATAACAGGTGCCTGTTTGAATCTGATGCACTTCAAGCTGCAGTAACTCACAGGCAGCTCATTTAAATTATCTGTTAGAGCATAGATTCTCCCTTAACAGGCTTGGAGTATAAAAAGGGTTTGTTTAATGTCTTTATTATTGACATTGCAGAGAGGCTAGAAGGGACAGTATGCCTTTTTTGAAAATGACACTAATATGTGCGGTAGGAGAGACACTCCAGAGGTGTGTGTAGAAAAAAACAAATAGGGATCTAAGGAAGCTTGAGGAGTGGTCAAGAGTGTGGCCACTAAGTTTCAATGTGAAGACGTGCAAAATCATGCACTTGGGGTGCAGAAACCCAGAGGTGGAGTATGAAATGGGGGGAAGTAGTACTTGGGACCATCAAACAGAAAAGAGAGTTGGGGGGTAATCATATTTGATGCACTAAAGTTGGCCAAACAGTGTGACAAGGTAGTGAGGAGAACCAGTGGGATGCTAGGGTGCATAGGGATGGGTATCACCAGGAGAAAGAGGGAGGTGGTGATATGACTGTATAAATCACTGGTGAGACCTCACCTACAGTGCTGTGTCCGGTTCTGGAAATCACATCTCTGGAAAGACAAAGACAGAGTAGAGGTGGTCCAGAGGAGGGAAACTAACATTGTGCAGGGTCTACATCAAATGCACTATAAAGAGAGACTGAAGGATCTCAGTGTGTACACACTGGAGGCAGAGGTGGGATGTGATAGAGACTTTCAGACATGTTGTGGGTATAAATAAGGTTGAAGACGGAAACCTTTGTATGAGAAAAAGATGTTCAAGAACAAGGGGTCATGCTATGAAGCTGGAGGTGGGAGACTCAGTGGAGGTATAAGGAAGTACTTCTTCACAGAAAGAGTGGTGGATACTTGGAGCAGCGGTGGTGGGGGCAAAAACTGTAATGGGATTCAAGAAGGCATGGGATAGGCATAAGGAAACCTTAGTGGTAAGGAAAGGGGGAGTGAAGCCAGAGATCAAGTAGGGTCTGCGGTGCTTCAGCACATAGGGAAAATGGGCAGACTAGGTGGGCCAAATGATCCTTATCTGATGTAAGTCTCTATGTTTCTATGTTTAGCACACATATTCAGCTTTTTCCATAGTCTGGCTAATACTCGAGTACAATATTGAGGCTCCAGTTAAGTGACAAAGCCATAAAGTGCTGACTGTGTTTGCTTGTCTAACTAGTGCAAGGTGTCGTGCAGTTTACTATTCTAGTTTTTGAAGTGAGTGTTTACTTAAATTTGCTGCAGCCCTGCTTTGAATGGTGCCTGGACACACAACCTCTTATACTTACTCCCTTATTTATAAAAATTGGTGCAAAATATTGCCTTCATAAATAAGTAGAGAAAGCCTTTGTTTTTAGCATTCACACACCGGACAGAAAATCTTGCTTTTACCTTATGGTACTTCCTGATGCTAAATTATAAAAGCATTTTAATTACTTAAATCAGTTTTCACTCCAGTCCTCTGCTGAGATGTGAGTGTGGGTACATCTTATTCATCCCACCCCATTATTCATTAATTTTTATTGTAGAAATGCAAACTAGAAGTTGTCAATTAATTGGCTTTGTTCAGATTAAAGAAAAAACAGGGAATAAAATCAATCTTTATTTGCATAAAACATCAACTCCAGTTATCAGACTCCCACAAAATATGAATAACTGTCTGACTATGAAGAAAGAAGCTCCCAGCAATAATATGAAGGATATCTTGGTCCATACTGGGTCTGGTGAATTGACCCCAGAGAAACTGATCTGTTTTCTTAGGTGATCTGGCTATTACTGGAGATATTGTCCCTCTTTATAATGAAATAACAAACTTCAGCAATGAAGAATGGAGGGAAGGAGACAATGAGGTCAAGGGATAGATAATATTAATTTTGTAACTCCACACACAACCAAAAAAGAAACAAGAGTTAAAAAAGGGTTTCCTGTTCTTGACTCTCTACAAGAACCTATTGCTTTATTTTTGGAAAAGAAGCCAAGTATACAGCTGGCAGGAGAAGTGCCAAAAATAACTCAGGCAGAAACACATATGGTGAACCCTGATAAATCATGTAATTTAATTGAATTTTTCTCACCCACATCATGTATCGATCGATACTATTGACTATACCGATAACACAAAAAAGTAGATTGGATTTATTTAGCCTCCTCAGCCTCAGTTCAGACCTTGATACAGTGTTAAGTCAGTCAGAGGAAAAATGAATGGCTATAAGGCAATCTCAGTTTAAAGGATAGTTAAGCAACTGTGGCCTATACCTCTCAAGATTGCTTAATCTGTATCTACAGAATGAGGCAGTTAATAGTGCTGCTAGCTATATTATGTTAGGCAGTACACATCCAGTTGCAAATGATATTAAACCTCTGATAGACCCTAATATGAGTGGTGCTAATGAGCATGGGCTGGGCAGTCAGAATCCTACTAGCATTTTTCAAACATTTATGACCTTAAAGAATGAGATTTCTGAAAATAAAAATAGTCTTGAACAACAGATTGCTCTTCTAAACTTGTCATTAGAAAATCATCTAAGAGAGCCCTAACAGATCTTTCTCAGAGATAATATCTGATACCTCGGTAAAACAAAAAAGGTTAAAGAAAGAAAAAAGTAAAGAAAAAAGTCAAAGAAGAGAAATCAGGAAGTCAAAATAGCAAAAAGAGACAGTCTTTGATGAGGAGCAAGAGAGCAAGACTCCAAATAATCAGGGAGAGATACAAAAAAAACACCACCACACTACCACCTAATCAAGAAATATAAATAATAGGGAAATAAATCAGCCATTAGCCACAAAATATCGCCCACAGGAAAGTAGTAAGTTCCCCCATAGTGAGCCTCACCCCTAGCCCAACCTGCAAAGGAATACTGATCAGTTGACAAGAATTTATTTTTGCTAAATGGCAAGGAAAGAGTACTTGGAATTACCAGAATCTATAGGAAGGGATATGAAGATCATGAATGTTTACTTGACCTCATACATCACTTATTAGTACAAGAATGGGGCATCCATTGCTCTAAAAAAGATATCTTGTTTGTTTGGAGAGACACAAATTCAACAGTGGCACCAGTTTCAACCATCATTAATGACTTGGAAATTGTCATTGCCATGTGGGTTTCAGTAAAAAGATTGTCAGAACTTAATTTGAATATTAGTTCTTTAATCCCATGGCAATTTATTATAAATGCTGTCTTGAAAGAAAATAATCTAAGTCCAGTTGTGTTTGACAAGAATAGCATCCAGGATATTATTAGATCCTTTGACTGGAAACCCTGGAGGCCTCTTGGGGAGTGTAATGGAGAAAGAGGGGAATCCCAAAAGATAATGTTAGGAATGTTTTCTTAGAGTCTTCTTTCTCAGAAAATGAATCATCTTTACATCAGACAGTGCTGGTACTTCTTACAAACGTTTTGGAAATTAATATTGGTCTTAGTGGTATAGTGAAAACCCAAAGACCAAATGGGAAGGATGGAAGGTCCTAAATCAATATGTGGATCAGAGATGAAGCTCTGGTGAAGACAATTCCTAGTCAATGTGAAAGTCTTGACAACTTCAACTTACACCCAATTGATTTGGGACAGATCTTTAAACAGAAGAAGTTTTCAAATATCCACATCAATCCAGGAGGTCCCATAGGTAACATGATACGTTTGGACCATGAAACTTTTGTAAATAATGCTGACTCAAACAATGAATATAAAAGCAATTTTTTTTTACAGAAATGGCTAAATACAATTACCATTGATCCCCATAATATTGTCTCAAAATCTTTGCTATCTTCTACAAACTACCAAGTGTTATCATGGAATATAGTTAATTGATTTAGCCTTGAAGTTTTCAGATCCAGACTGGTTGGAGTTCATAAATAATGTTAATATTATACTGTAGTTCTACAGCAAACTTGGATTATCAATGATTGCAAATTAAATTGTTTTCAGGGTATATACTCATCAGCTATAAAGATGCTTAAGAAAGGTAAACCAACTTTGGGTCTGGCTGTGTATGTAAACATCTCACTTAAATTAATGGATGTTAGAATAATACAGCAGAACACTAATTTTCAGTTAATAAATATTGAATTTGAGGATTTAAATATCCTGGTACGAAATGCCAATATACCACATAAAACCTCTAAATATTTTGGAGACAATATCTGCTGATGCTATGGAAGAATATATACTTGAAGCCATGGGAAACAATCCTGGGTCAAAACTATTGATCATGGGAGATTTTAATGCATGCATTCCTGATTTTAATGACATTGAAAACATTTTACTATGCTTGCTGTATGTGAATTTATATAAAAAATGCAAGAACACACTATTGAATGAGAAAGGACAAAAACAAATTTTAATCATGGAATGGCATAATTTGTCAGTAGTCTATGGGGGAACTGAGTTGAGCCCTAAAGAGGAATACACCTGTTTAACTTGCACTGGTAAAAGCACCATTAATTTAATTACACAAATTATCAGAGATGTGTGTGAAATGTTCAAATTTCATTCTGGGAAATGTTTTGCAAAATTCATGCATTTCTCAAAATATTTTGTGGGTGCTAAATGTGAAATTCCACCAATGAAATTGTGACTTTCACCCTTGAAATCACTCATTTCATCCATGAAATGTGGAATTTCACCTGCAAACAGTGGAATTTCACCACTCTCTGGTGAAATTCTGCCACTTGTGGGTGAAATTCTGCATTTCACGGATGAAATTTGCAATTTCGCTGGTGGAATTTTGCATTTCGCACGCACAAAATCCACAGGTGAAATTCACAAATTTTATGAAATGTTTCAGTTGGCAAAATTCGCAATTATGCCAGAATTTTGCTGGCGGAAATTGCATTTTGCTGCAACTCTAGACATTATAGATCTGGATGTCATCAAAAGTCTTGAAATACTATCATGGGCTGAAAGTGATCATTTACACTTATTTTAACACTGGACACACCTATTGTCTGCAATTGTCATTAAATCCTACTACAAATACAAAGCCCAAAACTATCATAGCACAAAGATTTCCCTTAGATCCCTCTGTTATTCAGAACCTGGAAGCTATGTTATTTCATCCAGAAAATCTGAAGTTACTAGAAAGTATCAAAACAGCTGCCTTAGCTCAGGTAGCCTCTGAGTTAGTATTAAGGAGGTATAGGAACATAACATCAGTGTTCTATAAAAATAAAACTATCAGTGTGCATAAGGAAAACACTTGGTTCTCTCAAAATTGTAAGAAAGCAAAAAGGGGTCCTCAAAAACTAGTCAATACACACAAAAAAGTAATCATTCTAGCAAAATCTCACAACCTTGAATAAAGCTAGAAAAAAAATAAGGAAAATTGAGCAAAAGAAAAGGAAAATTTCCATGCAAATTTATGGGCTTCAGATGTATGACATCATAAAAAAACAAGGATAATAAAACCTTTTGGTGGATGGTTGCCAAGGGCACCAATATTTCCCTAGCTAACCCCATAGCTACTATTTCAGCAAATAATTGGATAAGTTATTTCAAAAGAATCTTCTTCAGTCCATCCAGTCCCACCACTTACAGTTCTTTGGAGAACATTTTACAATATTATACAGTTCCTCTATCATTTTCCTTTGAAGATGTGGAAGATGCTACCTTAAAGTATAAATCCAGTAATGCTCATGGTATTGACAGGCTTCTGGTCTATATATTTATAGTGCACATAAACATTTGGATCCCTTTACTCACCAATTTTTTAAATAAATATATGAAAAATTTCTTCATTCCTAAGAGTTGGAAATTAAATTTAAATCTCTCTTTATTTAAGAAAGGGGACCCTAATGTCTCCAAAAATATCAGACCAATATGCCTGATACATGCAATGGCAAAACAATTCTCTAAAATTCTATTAAATTAATTGCAAGAATGAATGGCTAGCAAGGCAATTTGTCCCCTATACAGGCTGGCTTCAGAAATGTTATGTTCACTATTGATTTCCTGAATACATTGTGCTCATTTGATCAAAAAATATGTACACACACAGGGTTTAAAATGTTATGCTGCATACATAGATTTCACTTCCACTTTCAACTCTATAGACAGAGATGTACTTTCCGAAAAATTGCAGACACTGGGCATTCCACCTAATTTTATTTATTTATTTTATTTATCAAGTCTAGGATTACAAATACCTTTGAGCCAAGGCTCTTTTACAAAGGTTTCATGTCAGAGAAATACAAATTATGGGGAACATCAAGACAGACATTACAACAATGTGGACATTGCAAACAGATTACAGATTAATACAATTCAAGGGTAACATTGTAAGCAAGGCAACCAGTGGCATTTGTCAGAGAAAACAGACAAGAGATAAGAAGTGCCACAGTCATAGGGAGAGGTAAGAGGGGAAGGGGGAAGAAGGAATGTAGGTAGGGTGGGGAGAGGGTGAAAAGTGCAGCATTGGGTATACCAAGATGTGAGGGTAATCTCTTGCTTCCAGTAGTACAGTTGTACTCACATAACAAGACATATCTAAGATTTTGTAGGCAGAGGAATCTTACATAACACATTGGGCCAGATATTCAGAAATGCACCAAATGCCGGTGCAAGTCTGGTGCAGCACAACTCCAGTGTGCCATGGTGCAGTGAGTGTGATATTCAAAGGCTGCACATGGCAACATGCACCAGTGCAACATGGCTGAATATCGCAGGGATGCACCATGGCGTACCTAGAGATGCACCAGGGAGCAACCAGACCTGCTCCATAGTGCAACCAGAGATGCACCAGGGTGCAAAGGGACAAGTGCCAAGGCACACAAAGACTAGCCCCAGTCAATGGTGGGAGCACAGCAACAGAGGGAAAGCATGGGGCAGGGAGAGGAATACACCTGGGGACAGTGCCAGGGAGGCACAGTGGCAAGCCATGGGTCACCACCAAGAGCAAGGCACAGATAGGCATCCAGCCCCCCCACAGCACCATGGCACAGGACACAGGGAACAGGTGGCACCAATGGACAAGGGAGGGCCACCACTGGAACCCCCCACTGCATGCCATGCCCCCTCCCACCCAGACCATGGCCAGCCACACCCTGGACCATGGCACCCAACACATGACACACATCCTGGACAACTAGCCCATGGCCACCCCAATGCACAGCCACAGACCAAGGGGCAGGACACCACCATGCATGGACCACACAACAACACAGGCACACCACACAGCCACCCACCACACCAGTGCAGCATGGCTCCACACGTCAGCTGCAAAGCAGACATGGACACAGGCATTTAAGCAGGAAATCTGTATTAAACACAACTGTATACAATGGAATAGGGTGGGAAAGAGTAGGAGAGTGAGGGAAGGGGGCAGGGAACAGGGACTGTACAGTGGGATGGGGGATGGAAGGGTATGGGATGGTAGGGGTAAAAGGGAAATAGTGGGGGTCGAACTATGGGCGGCCACGGCCTGCCGCCACCTGATGCCTCTGCTGTCGCCTGTCCTGGAGCACCATCTGCCTTGTCTGCTGTGCCACCTCCAGGGTCATGGACATGATCAGGATGATTTGCCATAAGAGGCAGAAATACAGGGGCAGCCGTGACCCCCTCTGGATGCCTATGACAAAGAAATGGACAGGAGATTAGTGCAAGGTCCCTAGGAACAATGCCTTTCCACTGTGTGCAATGGGCAGTGGGAACACACACTCCTGGAGTGGTAACCTCTCCATCCACAGTTGGTGGGCCAATGTCTGATGGCATCCCAGCATGCCACAACAGTGCACAGGGGTGGACACTGCTGCCCAATGGCTACCTGACTGCGCAGTGACAGGCAGTTGGCACAGGGCAGCAGCAGCACCACAGCAGCACTGGTGGCAGCTGGGAGCACATCCATCCCACAAACAACTGGTACATGTGTGCAATGGCCACCCCACAGTGGCATGCACACCGCACAGTGTACAGCACACAGTTGACATGGCACATGGCACAGGTGGCCATGGCCGCACTCTAACCCCCACCGACTACACGGTACTGAGTAGAAGAAGACTACAGTGCCTACCTGCCTGCTGTGGCACTGCTCGCACCTGTCCTGCTGCCGCTCCACATCCACCAGTCAGACCCGCACCTCCACCAGTCAGACCCACAGTGGCCTGCTGTGCCCCGCCAGGCTCCCCTCCTGCTCTTGCATGGCACTGATCCTCAGGCCCTAGGAATGGAACACAAACAGGCACACATCAGAGAAAAAACACAACATGTGAACATCACCCCCACCCCTGTGCACAGTGTGTGACCCAGCCTGACATGACACACAAGGCAGTAGCACAGTGCACCCGGCGGCCGGCAATGCCACACCACAATGCACACACTGACAGTGTACCCCCCACAGGACATGTCAGGCAGCCCAGCTAACACCACAATACAGCGGTTGGGCACACATGCAGCATGTGATGACTTACCTGGCCATGGTACGGCCCCACCATGGATGCATGCCTGCAGCTGCCTCAGTCTCTTGGGGTCCCTCTCCAACATGTTCCTGTACTGGTGGTGGCATTGCTCACCGGTCCATGGCACCCCGTTGTCCCATACCAGGCCTGCAGTGATGGCCTGTCAGATCTCTCTCCTGGCATGCAGGGGCTCCTGGCCAAACAGCCCAGGTGCATGTGGCTGCACATGGGTAACAAGGTTGACCAGCTCCAGGTCAGACCAGTTGTGGACACGTTGCACACCTCACCATGCCATCTTCTCCTCCCAAGGTGCTGGTTCAAAATGGCATCCAGTAGCGCACGTGTTCACAATGTGAGTGGGATGCACGCCTAATTTCGGCATGTGCCGTGTCTGCCAATCGTGCATCACCATAGATGCGTGGAATAGGCATGGCCCACCTGGCATGTGGTGGAAGAGGCAAAGGGTCACAACAGGGGTCAGGGGTCACCTGACACACAGTGCACCACAGCACAACAGAGGCCATGGAGCACAATGTGCCATGGCCCCATAGTGCTCTGAGCACATAGTGTGCAATATGCAATAGCACAGGCCATGATGCATGTGTACTGCCAACCAGCACACTCCGCATGTCACAGCATTGTGCCTCGACATGCGCCAGAGCAATTCCATTGTGCATGGAGCAAGTGCACAATTTTCAGTCACCACATGCTGATGAGCTCATCAGCCAATTTACTGGGGAAATTAGCGTGTCATTACCACTGCGTCACAGCTCATTTGCATGCAATGCACTATAAAGGAACAGCAAAACAGCACAGGCCAGAGACTGGTATTGCAACCATCTAGGTAAGTTGCACCTGCTGTGGGACCAGCCAGCACAGCAGGGTGGATGGGGTGGGCAGCTGCAGTCATTGACACACATGTCCTTGTCCACAGGTAGCACCAAGTCCGAGCGTGAGGAGAATGAGGATCGTGGGCCTGCCAGCAAGCGCAGGCCCAACTTTACAAAGGCAGAGGCCCATGCAGTGTTCGAGGCCTACCTTGACGGGGAGCAACTGCTGAGTGGTGCCACAATTACACCACAGGCCAGGGCTGTGGCCTGGGTGGAGGTGGCAGCATTTGTGAACCAGCAGGGCAGCCACCAGCTGTCTGTGTAGGAGTTCAGGAACAAGGTGGGCACTGATAAACACTGCATAAAAGAGAAGGTGGTGGCCATATGGGCAGCCAGGACAGCCAATGGCAGGAGCCATGCTGATGTGCCACAGCTCATGGCACAGGAGGAGCTGGTGGTGGCCATCATGCTTTGCAGCACTGTTGAGGGTGTGCGGGGTGGTGGCTTCCAGACAGAAGGGTGCCCATCACTGCATGGTACATATGCCATGCCCGGGGGAGGCCAGCCAGAATTGCAGCACTAACACATCTGTTTTCTCTTACAGCACCGGCATGCCAGCATGCAGTGGAAGGGGCACCAGTGGCAGCCATGGGGGCAGTCCCAGCTCCACAGAACCAGCCATCCATCTCCACGGGCATCTGGGGGCTCAATTGGTTGCAGCACACCACCACCGTCCAGCCAGATGTCCTGAGCTTGGTGTCAGACGAGGCCCCAGCTGTGTTCCAGCAGGATGCCAGCCATGGCATACTCTGCATGGAGACACAGATTGGGGTGGGGTCTGACACTGATGATGACATGACCATCATCCTGGACAGCATGGGTGGTGTTGTGGGGGAGACACCCATATATACTACCATTACTGGCAGCGCAGCCAGTGGCCTGTTGGTGATGGAACAGCTGCCCACCACTGCCTCTGGTGCTGCTTTGTGCACAGCCATGGCAGTGCCATGTGGTGGTGTTGGTGCATCCGCTCAGGTGCTGACAAGTGTACAGGGGCCAGAGAGGCAGCAGCGGCAGATGGCTGGGGACATTGGGTGGTCGGATGCAGTGTCCACCACTGGGGCACCAAACAGTGACCTACCCCATGGGGATTCACTTTGTAGTGTCCACCTGAATGGGGGGCCATGGAGCTCAGCCATACACCACCGCTGGGGGGGCAGCATGCCTAGGCTCTCCTGGGTGCTGACACATTGTCTGAGCACACCAGATTGCTGCAGGCCTCCGTGGAGCAACAGGTGCTGCTTGTAGCTGGGGTGTGTGCACTTCATGCAGAGGTGCACCAGGCAGATGAGCTGTGCCAGACAGGCAGCATGCAGGTCCTGGAGGCTATACAGTTCCTGCGGGAGGACATGACTGCATCCCTGGATCACATTGCCAGTGCAATCTCAGTTGGCCTTGCACCGCTGGGTGCCACAGGGCATGGCCACCAGCCACAGACAATGCTGAGTGCACTGTCCACCCCACGGACCCAGCATCAAGTGACACCCTCCCTGTCAATGCCGGGCTCTGCTGTTGGCATCCCAGGCACACCAGGGGTGGGCCTGTTTGGGTGCCTAGACACCCCTGCACAAACTCGGTCATGTTCCTGCAGTTCAACCTCTGGGGGGCAGTTGCATACATCTCCTGTGGCCATTGAGTAGCCAGTGGCTGCCAATTGGCCCCAGTGTGGCTGACCCCGTGTCCACGGTGGCCATGGTTCCATGCATCGGAACCGATGTGCGTGCCACCCTGTCTGCAGTCTGCTGCCACTACCCTGTGCGCACATGGGTGATGTGTGTGGGTGCATGCCATAGTCATGGCAACTGTATGTCATGCCACACACTGCCTGTGTGCGCACCTGCCCAGCTGCTGGCCCATGTGGTGTGTGCATGATGAGAGCAGAACTGCAGTGGTTGTGCCTGTGCACCGGCACCCTGCATCTGATCAGCACCATATGCTGGCACCAGCGCATGTTTGTGTGTGTCTGTGCGTGTATGTGTCTGTGTGTGTGTGTGTGTGTGTGTGTGTGTGTGTGTGTGTGTGTGTGAGAGTGTGTGTGTGTGTTGCTGTACAGTGCTATGAGCTGTTGTATGTGGTTGTGTGGCACTGCCACCCCACTCCTGCACCACGCCTCTGTGTGTGCATGCCCATTGCCATGCCTGCCCATGCCCGTGTGCTGTACCATTGTGTCTGGCCACTGCATGGGTGTTGCTCCATCTACTTGTGTGCACCATAGTGCTCCTATGCAATCATGTCCCAGTGCTGGCATGCCATCCTTTGGAGCTGGGGATCCTTCCGCCGGGGGGGGCTCCCCACCGCCCCCAGCCAATTGCCCTCGTCATCCCCACTGCTGTCCCCCTCTTCAGCCTTGACAGCTATTCCATGGTCAATGGCCATGTTGTGCAGTATGCAGCAGGCCAGGAATAGCCACAGGCTTTCAAGGGGCTGTACTGTAGGGCACCACCAGACCTATCAAGGCAACAGAATTGTGTCTTCAGCATCCTAAACACACACTCAGTGATTTAACATGTGCTGGCGTGTGCCTCATTGTAATGGTCATCTGCTGGGGATGACAGGCATTGGCAGGGGGTGAGCAGCCAGGGCCCAAATGGGTAGCCACTGCCACCTGTGTGGACAGGTACATGGTTAGCCTAGTCCTATGTTGCTGTGCCCCTTGCCCATCACTGGTGCCCCCACCAGTGCACCCGCCCTGCACAACCCATCCCATTCACTGCTGTTCCCAGCTCCCCATGGCCCTCCCATACTCACCCAATAGGTGGCCCATGGGGATGTCCCCACGTGCGAACCTGTGGCACAGTGCAGAGCTGCACCAGATGAATATATCATGTGCACTTCCGGGGTTTGTGGCACAGACATTGGTTATGCACCACCTGGCATTGCACACCACCTGGCAGTTGACACTGGGGTTGCCCTTCCTGTTGAGGTATGCTATGCCATCAGGGCCAGGTAGCATGCAGATGCCCACATGGGTGCATGCCAGGCATCCGTGCTACCCTGTGGAAGTCCTGCATGGTTGATGTACACTCTGCCTGTGTGCTGGGGAACTGTATGTATTCTGCAGCATGTGGCAGCAGGGCGTTGAAGAATTGTGTGAGGAGGCAGGACGTGGCTGACTGGGTTATGCCTGTGGTGTCCTCTTTTGGCCTCTGGAAGGTGCTCTGACAGGGTGTGGCTCTGTCTAGTGGGTGCCTGCATCTCCTCACTGCACAGCTCACAGAGCTGCCTAGGAATCACCCCGTTCAGGTGATACCGGCCCATGATCTTTGTATCAGAGTAGTTCTCAAAGGTAATGCAGGCACGGTACCACCTGTTACAGGAGTACTGCCGATGGGCCCTTCCATGGCCACGTCACTCTTCCTCCTGCCTCCTCACACCCCTCATTATGGCCTCCATCTTGACGGCTGCACTGGCTATGGTCCCTGCTGTCCTGTCTCCCTCTGGGTGGTTGGCTCTTGTGGTCTGCTTGCCACCATGGGGCAATGTCTTTCTCTCTGTCTGGCTCTCCCTGTTGCTTCCCCTACCCCTGGCTCACACTCCACTGTCACCTCTGGCCCACACCCCTGTGGCTGCTTGTTCCACTCCCTCAGTCTCTCACAGGCTCTGTCTCCCTTGTTCCTTCTGTTCCCTCCCTCCACGGTCTGGTTGCTTGCTCTATCTCTCTCTCTCTCTCTCCCTGGCACAAGTGCTCTCCCGTGCTTGCACCCTGTATTTATAGGCTCAAGTCTGCTCGGCACATCTGGATGTTGCTCCACACTTGTGCCATAGGTCAGGGGTTGAATATTGCACTGTGTCGCATATTCATGGGCACACCCCCTGCCCTTCCACATGCAATCATTAGGGTTGTGCATTGACGCACTGCAACTGGTGCTGCACACTGGCTCCCACTGAATATCACTCCCTGGCACATTTCTGCAGTTGTGCCAGTGCAACTCAGTTGTGCCATGTGTAACTGCTTTGAATATCCCGCCCTTTGAGTCGAACAGAGGTGTGAGACAGAGTTGTCTTCTAATGTCATTTTACAAAATATTCATCACTCTCACATGTCGCAGATGGCATGATTTTATTTTTCTTGTCATAGATTGGGCTTCAGTAGAAATGTAACCATTTGTATCAAATATGTCTCAGTCACAAGTTAATAATAAATCATTCTAAATCCAGAATTATGATTTTTGGGAACAGGAAGCACTTAAACTTCTGTATTACCAATCAAAAGTTGTGCCCGACCCAGTGGCACTGAGGGTTGAGCAGTTGGATGCCACACCTTGCATCACGCCAGCATCCCATGTTCAGGAGTGAGTGTGGGCCACCAGGAATTGGCAGGAGAGGAGAAAGATTGAGCATCCCAGGGACAGCTCTCCTTCTCCAGGGAAGGGGTGACCAGTTGTTTGGGGCATGCCTGGCCCCTAGCAGAGGCTAGGGGCTGGCATACCAATGCTGCAGACAATGGATCAGAGGTGGGGCAGACATTTGATGGGGTCACACATGGGAGCATGTGCAGCACTGAGCACTGTTGCTGGCATCTTTCCAAGGTCTGCCCCTGAGGTGAGAAAAAACAGGCAGAAAAGAGCTCTTGGTGGATGATAGAGGGAGCTTGCACATCTCTCCCCTGAATATCCATGGTGCCGACTCCTGTACTGGATCCATTCTTTGGTAGGGGTGGGCTCTCCTGCTGACCCCTCTGGGGGGGTAAGCCCTGGCAGTAGCTGGTTGGCATAGGATGGTGGATGTCGGGGGATGGGACTAAGGCTCCCTCTTGATAAAGAGGTCCATGGAGCAGGAGTGAAAAAAAAATCAAAAGCTGGAGATAGTCTATGAATATTTTTATTTGGGGCTTATGTTCATGTTGAAAAGCCTGAGGTCTAAGCATGTTCTGAATCAAATAAAAAAAGTGAAACAAACGCTTCAAGTCATCAAAAGGTTTAATCATATTTATGGGGGTATGACTATTATCTCAGCTTTGAGGGCAGATGAGGCTAAGAGTAATCCCATACTTCTCTACAATTCAGTTGTGGGGTTACTCTATGCCTCTTTCCTCAGAAGTCCCATTTTCTTTATTTTATTGCAGTATCCTAAGAATTAGTATGTCTTGCCCTGAACCACTGGTAAGGGATGAACTTGGTCAGGTTCCACTACATTTTTAGCAAAATGGAGAATGCTGTGTTACTGGCTGCATATTTTACATCGTTCTAGTAATTCCTGGATCAAATTGTGCTTAGAAGTTAAAAAAAGCTGGGCACAGACCCAGAAGGAATCATTATTGTTCTGTAACTTACAGGAGACTTTAAAACAAATGAATACACAGCACCTCTGGCAAGATTCTCTTAAGAGGATAACAATTTTCAATACTCATACAAATTTAATGAAAACTAGACTTATGGAAATTGCTCAGGACATAGTACCAATCTAAGTTAAAATCAGCACATGGTATCTCACATTTAAACATTTCTATGGGTGTGACTTTTATGTAATGATCCCACCTGAGGTCAAAGACTATAGAACTTTAACATTTTGTAGGTCTCATGTGATCCCTCTGAAAAAAGCTGGAAACTGGGTACAAACAACATAATAAATTGAACACTGAATGTTTTTTGTAAAAACGGTCAGGATGAAGATCTGTTTCACAGAGTTTTCAGCTGCCCTCTTTGTTCAAAATGGAGATCAAAATATATGGATGCTTTCATGAGTCCATATAAGTCAGCCCTACAATGTAAAGGGTGCAGACAATGTTAGCCAATTTCATGAAAGCTGCCCTCAGGCATAGGAACAAAATTGCTGCTGCTTATTAACTTGTCCTATTTTAAGTCTTGTAAAGCAGTTTTGTTTTATCATTGTATGTAATTTATATTTTTATGTTGCTCCTTCTTCCTCTTCACAGTGTGTAATGTTTTGTATGGATTTCTAATGGCCTATGGTCAAGCAAAATACATTTTTAAACCAGATATTAACAAAAACAGTTTAAACTGAGTTTGATAGATCAGTTAAGCTAGGTCCACTCGTGAAACCACTGCATTATCAACATAAAGGAACTATTTATACAATTGCAAACTAAAGTAATAGTGTTAAAAAAGCTAAATAAAAGAGGGCCAGGATAGGCCCTGAAATTCCTATGGTAACTGGATGGGAGTGGGGTGGGAGGGCAAATTAGAAATGTTGGTCTTTTCTATTGATCCTGGAGATAGTTCTAGCACCATCCCACCATGTACCTAGGTACATGAACTGCGCCAGGAGAAATATGAATCTGGACTACAGCAACTGCAAATGTACTCCTTCAAGCAAAGGAGAAACAGGGGGTATGATAGAAACCTTCAAATACATAACGGGCATAAATAAGGTACAAGCAGAAAACCTCTTTCATGGAAATGAGACCACGCAAACGAGGGGGCACAGTTTGAGACTAACAGGGGGTAAGTTCAGAACCAAAATTCTTAAGTTCTACTTCATAGAAAGGGGATTGGACCCTTGGAATAGTTTACCACCAGAGGTTGTGGAGGCCAAAACATTCATTACTTTTAAGCTAGCATGCGACAAGTACTGTGGTAATCTCGAAAGAAGAACAGAATAGGGGGCAGACAATTTGGGCAAACTAGATGGATTATACAGTCCCTTTCTCTGATACATTCTTATGCTCTAAACTAGGTTTGCCCAAGGAAGTCAAAATAAGATGTTGCTTAACCAAGTTGAATGCCTTGGTGAGATCCAGAGAGAGATGGCTGCAGAATGGAAACCCTTATCAAGGGCATCATGGATCACCTGTGTGAATCCCAACAAGGCCATCAACCTACTCTGACACAGGTAAAATCCGTGCTGGGACAGTGTCAGGACATCACACTGTACCTAAGGAGATACTTGATTAGTTGTCCAAATGTCATTTACTCCAGAACCTTCACTAGTTAGGCCAAGAGTGAAATAGGACAATAGTTCTGTACATCAATTGGTCAAGTGATGTATGCATGAGGAAAACAATTGCAGTCTTGTAAATTGTGGGGTACTTTCCAAGAGAAAAGAAAGTGCTGAAAAGTTTACATAAGGAAAAACAAATGATGTCACTGTTGATTTTCATGAGTCATGCATGGGGACAACAACAACTGCGCAGTTCCAAACTTTGGGGTACTGTCCAAAACGAAAGGAACTGTTAAAGATTTTACATAAGGAAAGACACATGATGTGAGCTTTGTTTTTAACAAGTTGGTACTCTACCTCATCTATTGCCTTAAAAAGGTTTTAGATTCATTTTAGTGAGATATGAAAAGAACTCCTGAAAAATATAACACTGTGGTACTATAGTGTTAGAAGAGATTCTTGAGTCCCAATTTTCATCCAAAGGAACAGTACCATCTCAGGTATATATTTTGACAAGTCTGTAAATAAGTTATTGAATTTGCAGACTACATCACTAGGCTTTGACAAAATTCCTGAGGCTGAAATTATTGAATTTAGGCCTGATTTATGTTTTCTACCAATTATTTTTCTTATGAAATCTCAGGCTGCAGCCACATTCCTACAGGCAAAATGTTTCTGTTTTTGAAATAAGAATTGCCATTTGAGTCTTCTTAATTGGGACTTATACCTGTTACTCAATTGCTTGTAAGTCATGTTGAAAAAATGGTGCGGAGCACAGGGGTTTGGCTTCATTGGGGACTGGGGTTCCACCTGGAGGGACACCAGCCTATACTGGCAGGATGGTCTGCATCTGTCCAGGAAGGGAACAAGTCTTTTGAGCAATCGGTTTAAATGCTTCATTGGCAAGCTTTTAAACTAGTCAATGGGGGAGGCACTGACAAGCAGCAGAAAAATCCCAGCCTCTCCCTACAAAACAGAGTACTAAATGAGAAAAAAGACCAAGGTAGAACGGTCCAGTGGGGGATGCTGCAACAGAAGGTAAGGCCATCAAAAATGGAGAGCAAATGAGTACCAATGCCCGTAGTCTAGGTAACAAGCCTCTAATTAGTGGCCTTGATGGAGGAGGAACATCTGGATATCGTGGCAGTCACAGAAACATGGTACACAAAACCATGACTGGGACGTAAACATACCAGGATACACTATCTACAGGAGGGACAGGGAGGGTAAAGAGGGGGAGCAATAGTTCTTTACATAAGGGAAGGAATAAAAGCAACAGAACAAAAGGGTAAACAGGGAGGAGAATAAGCACTGTGGGTAAATTTGGAGACAGGCAATGGCACCACAAT
This sequence comes from Neoceratodus forsteri, assembly GCA_016271365.2. Taxonomy (NCBI): domain Eukaryota; kingdom Metazoa; phylum Chordata; order Ceratodontiformes; family Ceratodontidae; genus Neoceratodus; species Neoceratodus forsteri. Next base: position 829,820,594 of record CM028131.1, read on the forward strand.
CCGCACAGGGGTTGTATACAGACCCCCTTCTCAGAGGGAAGAAATGGACAAAGAAATGATAGAAAGTATACTTAGAATGGCAGAAAAAGGGGAGATATTGCTGATGGGTGATCTGAATATGCCAGATGTTAACTGGAGCGCAGTTGCAGCTGCCACTTTGAAGAGTGCAGTTATTCTAGATGCCTACAGGGGCATGCCTTGAACAACTAGTACAATGGCCCACGAGGGAGCAATATTAGACTTGATACTCTCGAATGGAGATGGAGAGAGGATCACAGATGTAAGTGGGTAGCCATCCTGGGAACTAGCGACCATCGAACAGTATGGTTCACAATAAACACAGCAATAGAGCCAAGCCATACAAAGACAAAAGTACTGGACTTTAGGAGGGCTGACTTTGCGAAATGGGTGAGTGCCTAAGGAATGCACTAGCAAATGGGCAGGAAGGAGGGGTGGAAGAACAATGGGAATAATAAAACTGCCATCACAGAGGTAACGAGCCTTTATGTGAAGCAAATAAACAAAACAAGACAATGTAAGAAACCACTATGGTTCTCAAAGGAAGTGGCAGTGAAGGTTCAAGAGAAAAGAAAGCATTCAGGAAGCACAAGGAATTGCAGCAGGAGCAGGACAGAGAACTGTACTCAGTTAAAGCAAAAGGAGGCTGGGAAGGCAGTCAGAACAGCAAAGGCCCAAACTGAGGAAAAGATAGCCAACCTCAGTTAAGAAGGGAATAAAACCTTTATAGGTACATCAGGGAGCAAAGGAAGACCAAGGGAGGGATAGTGAGGCTTAATAAAGGGGAGGGAGGGTGGGCAGAGGGAGAATGTGAAAAGGCAGAGATACTAAACAAATATTTTGCTCAGTATTTACAAAGGAAGAGGGGAGGTACATAAACAAACAGTACTAACACTCTGGATACAGAAGTTGATACCAGCCCATTTACAGAAGAAAGAGTTCTGAAAGAACTCTTAAAACTGAAGGTGGACAAAGCAATGGGGCCTGATGGGATTCATCCCAGAATTCTAAAAGAACTAAGGGTAGAACTAGTGACACCACTGACTACCCTCTTTAACAAATCATGGGAGGATGGGGTGGTACCTGAGGACTGGAGGAGGGCAGATGTGATTCCCTTCACAAAAGTGGGAGCAAGGCAGAAGCAGGAAACTATAGACCTGTTAGTTTAACCTCAGTGATAGGGAAAATGATGGAATCACTTCTAAAGGAAAGAATTGTCGAGTATCTAGAGGCCAGAGGGGCACAAGACCCTAGGCAGCATGGATTCACAGCGGGAAGGTCATGCCAGACGAATCTGATAGATTTCTTTGACTGGGTGACCAAAGTAGTAGATCAGGGAGGGGCTGTGGACATGGCCTACCTAGACTTTAGCAAGGCATTTGACACAGTCCCACACAAAAGATTAATATATAAGTTAGCCAGCCTGGGAGTGGGTCCCAAGATGACAGCCTGGGTAAAGAATTGGCTGGAGAATAGGACACAGAGAGTAATAGTAAATGGAGTCCACTCAGAAGAAAGGAGGGTTACTAGCGGGGTACTGCAGGGTTCAGTATTAGGACCAGTCCTCTTCAATGTCTTTATAAGCGACATTGCAGAAGGACTGGAAGGAAAAGTATGTCTCTTTGCAGATGACACTAAGATCTGCAACAGAGTTGATGCACAGGGTGGGTGGAAAGGATGAGAAGGGACTTGGCAAGGTTAGAGGAATGGTCAAATGTATGGCAGCTTAGATTCAATGCTAAGAAGTGCAAGGTAATGCACCTGGGAAACAAAAACCCAGGGGAAGAGTACACAATGGGGGTGAGATACTAACAACAACAAAATGGAAAGGGACCTGGGGTAGTCATATCACATGACCTAAAGGTGGGCAAACAATGTGAGAAGGCAGCAAGGAGGCTGGGGGATACTGGGATGCATAGGAGAGGCATCACCAGTAGAAAACAGGAAGTTATTATCCCTCTGTCACAGACAGCTGGTGAGACCCCATGTGAGTACTGTATGCAGTTCTGGAGACCCAATCTCTGCAAAGACATAGACAGGATGGAAGCTGTCCAGAGGAGGGCAACTAAAATGGTGCAGGGTCTGCACCGGAGGACATATGAAGAGAGACTTAAGGAGCTTAATATGTATAGCCTCGAGGAAAGGAGGTTGAGGGGGGACATGATAGAAACTTTCAAGTACCTCAAGGGAATCAACAAAGTCCAAGAGGGTAGCATCTTTCAAAAAAAGAGGTGTGCAAGAACAAGAGGGCACAATTTGAAGATAGAGGGGCGGCTCAGAGGTAATTTAAGGAAGTATTTTTTCACAGAGAGGGTTGTGGATGCATGGAATGGCCTTCCGGAGGAGGTTGTGGAGTCAGAATCAGTGGTGGAATTCAAGCATGCATGGGATAGTCATAAGGCAATTCTGGGGGGTGGGGGTAGAAAGAAGTAGGCTGCTGGTTAACTAGGATCTGCAGCTTATTCAGTAGGTAGGGAAATGGGCAGACTGGGTGGGCCAAGCGGTCGTTATCTGCCGTCAAATTCTATGTTTCTATGTTTCTATGTTTCTATGTGTGTAACTGCATCCTGGGTCCATCTATAGACCTTTAAAGTGGAATACCTATCCTTCATCAGCTGGAGAAGATCTGACATACACCACTCCTGCCTGTTGCTCCTTATTCTGTGTATTCTAGTAGGAATAAATTTGTTGCCAACTAAATGAAACAAACAATTTGTGTATCATCATTTGTGATTTGTTCTAAAAAGGATGAGTCAATTAACATTAAGGCTTCTTGAAATTCTGGAATATTTCAAAGCCAAAAACAACACAGGGAACTGGGTGCCAACAAAAAAACAATAATACAGAAGGAAAGAATTGTTTTCTGTATAAATAAATTAACTTACTGCCTGTCGTAGAACAAGAGAAATATTTTGTTAAACCTATAAATGATATGTAAGCGCCCCTTTCCTCCGTGTCCAGGGGTCTTGAAGGAAAAATAGTGAAAGCAGGCACAAATCAGAAACTTCCAAGGAAACACAGCCTTTAAACTGAATAAAATGGTCTTACCTCACCTGCAGGAACTCATGCAGCCGGGGGTCTTCTTGATCACATTAACAGAGCAAAGTTTCTTTTGGCTAAGCAGAGTTAATGTCTTGTTACTGTTTTGTTTTGTGCTTACAGGTTTTGTTACTGTTTTGTTTTGTGAGTACAGGTTTTACAGTTTGAGCTCTCTTTAGGGTAAGCAGAATTACTGTTTTGTTGCTATTTTGTGTTGTGCTTAGAGATTTTGTTTTGAGCTTAAAGGTTTTCCAGTCTTTTTCTTGCATTGAAGGAGCTAATTGTTTTTTTTTTCATAGCTCTTCCAAGGGATTAGGAGTGTAACTGGGGGGGTAGAGCTGACAAAGGCTTAGAATCTTACAACAGAAGGAAGATTTAAAATGTCAGGTTACCTTTACTTTCATCCAAGGATGCTACGGTTGGTGGTGTTTGTTTGAGCCACTGCCTAAAAGTTGATTGTTGTTCTCTATAGGTATCTCTACTGATGCTCTTCAGGGGAAGTACCCAACCACCCTAACCCCCATATCTGCCCACCCCATGTTCATCCTCTAATATAGCCCCTGACCCCCTCATATCCTTCCTGCAGAAGTAGAGAAGGGGTGAGACTTACTGTACATCTCAGAAAAAAAAAGATACAAAATCTTCTCCTTTCTTTCATCCACAATTGGGTAACTATCACCCTTGTTTTGCTCCCTTATTTCACACACATTAGATACCTAGCACCCTCACCTCTTTCTTTTGCCTGCAGTGGATTAATACTACCCACACATGGGAGTCTAATCTCAAGTGCAGGCCACAACCTCATCACTCCATACCTAACATCTACCAGATATGGATTTCATTAAATGTAACATCTGCAGTACCATCTTTGCCAGGACATTTATCCTAAGGGTAGGACGCTGTACCACGAGCCTTGCCCTAAGGAATTTACGGTCACAGTTGCATGCAGCATGGGCTGAGATAGATTTTCTCCACTCTAAACTCCACCTTGCTGTGCTAAACAACTCAACAACAATAAATACTTTCAATCTGCCAAAACAGGAACCCCTACCCTATAGGCAAACAGGCCAGGAGCCTAGCAACTGGCCAGGAACTGCAAAAACTTCCAAACAGACCAAGAGTGGAGACTAAACAAATCCAAACATCAAATAGATATGAACCACTATCTGCCACAACCACAAAAAGACAGATAGTGAGGTGTGTAATGCCCAACCACAGAACAAAGGAACACTCTCCACTGTGAACAATGCAAATAAAGGACAATAAAGCACTAGTATTAATAATCAGTGACTCTATGATAAGGGGTATAGAGTCCCACCTCCAGCAGTTCAACAATGCTAAGGTCTCAGTCAGATACCTACCAGGAAAATCCACACGGAGGGACACAGACAGGATAACATGAATTGTGCATAAGGCAGAACCAAACACAAAGGTCATCCTCCACATAGGCATGAATGACCTATCCAGTCACTCCATAAATGAAAAGCAAAGCAAAATCTATCAAAGCTTGGTGATAATCTATCTTCTTTTTCATCCTTGGTCTCTTTCTCTAAGATCCTGCCTCTGTGGAGGAAAGGTGGCAGCAGGCAGAGATTCAGGGAAAGGGATATCTCAGAGCTAAACACTTGGGGGACGTGCTGGTGCCAAGAAAAGGGGCACCACTTTGTGGGTAATTGGCAGAACTTCTGGGAGAGGGAGTTCTTCAGATTCGATGGCCTGTACCTCACAAAGGAAGGGACAAGAGCAGTAGGCCAAAAATTTGATGTCCTTGTCAGTCAGTTAAACTAGTGGATGGGGAGAAGACAAGAACACCACCAGTATTGCAGAGGTCGCCAGTTGTCTTCTTCCCAACATCAAACAGTTCAAGTCCAGCATATGCACTTTTTACTAAATCCTACTGACACACAGACTAGGAAGTTTCACTGAAAAATGTCAACAAACGTAAAAAGCATCGCAAGTGCATGGATAGTACAAAACACACACAGGGTAACCATACAACAGGCATACCAGATCCAGCGACCACAGATCAATATGGCTAACAGTTAGCAGAACAGATGCCAGAGGCCACACAAAAATCAAGGTAATTTACTTCAGGACAGCAAGCTTCCCTGAAATGAAATCCCAGATCAAATAATTTCTACAAACCGGTACCAAGGGAGAGGTAGAAGAATGCTGGAAAACCTTGAAACATGTTTTAACTACAGCAAAGGAGGATTGCACAAAACAGATCAGCAAATCCAAGAGGAGGAGGAACTCACTCTGGTTTAATAGAGAGGCAGTAGCTAAGATCAAGGAAAAGAAAAGAGCATACAAGCAATACATGAAAACAAAGATGAGCAATAACAGGGAGAAATACAAAAATAAACTCAAAGAGGCGGGGAAGGCAATTAGTGCAGACAGAGTAGAGAATAGCACAGGTGGTAAAGAAGGATGATAAGACTTTCTAGCAATACATAAGAGAGAAGAGTAAGGGGGGAATAGTCTGTCTAACATCAAAGGAGGGTCAGCTGGTGGAGAGGTATAAAGATAAGGCAGAGGTACTGAATGACTTCTTCTGCTCAGTTTTTCCTTTAGAAGACAGTGACAAAGGACCTATGTTAAGTGCACTGGGCAAAACAATAATGTGTGCATCATGAGCACCTTCACAAAAGAGAGAGAGTCCCAGAGGAGCTGGGTAAGTTAAAAGTGGATATCCACCTGACAGTCCTGAAAGAACTCAAGGAAGAGATTGCTGCACTGAGTCTGAGTGTTCGGACTTTTGTGACTGTGAACTGCAATGCTGCTCGTAAGTGGCTAGGAACCAAAGGAGGAACGAACTTGTGCCCCCCTGTGTGCTGGGCGTTGAAGCCTGAATTGCCCTCCTGACTGCAAGACCTGCATGGCGTGAGAGGCTGTGCAGTGGGTCCTTGCTATTTCTATCTGTCTGGAGGTGTATGTGGGGGCGGGGAGCTAGGACCTGTGAGTCTGAGGGGCGGGGATAGTGTCCCTTTCAAATTGCTGCGCTACTCGCAAGCAGCTAGTCTGAGTGTTTGGACTTTTGTGACTGTGAACTGCAACGCCACTCGTAAGTGGCTAGGAACCGAAGGAGGAACGAACTTGTGCCCCCCGTGTGCTGGGCGTTGAAGCCTGAATTGCCCTCCTGACTGCAGGACCTGCACAGCATGAGAGGCTGTGCAGTGGGTCCTTGCTATTTCTATCTGTCTGGAGGTGTATGTGGGGGGGGAGCTAGGACCTGTGAGTCCGAAGGGCGGGGACAGTGTCCCCTTCAAATTGCTGTGCCACTCACAAGCGCGAGCTTAGCGCAAGTGTGTGAGTGGCGTGAGCGCCACTTGGTACTGAAATTTTACTAGTGAATGAAGAAGGAAAAAGGGTAGATCCTTCTTTTTGTGCCTCTTAAGCAGTGTCAAAGTTTAATAGTTTATATCCTACTGTCTATATTATTATTGAGGAAGGGAATAGCCTAGCTAGAGAGCACTATTGCGAAGCAGTTTCATTTTGTTTTAAATGTTAATTAATAGTATTAGCTTTGATATTTGAGTAGGCCAGGCAGACATTTTAGGTATCATTCAACTGTGTTTGTTTAAAGTTGGATAGTTAAGTACTGTATTAGTTGCTTGGGATGTGTAGGGGCTATATGGGAGGATTTAAAGGGGCCAGGATTATTTATGGGAGCTCATTGTTACACGACTTGCAACCTTTTATCCCCCTCCCAGTGTCAGACATTACTGTCAGACGCTGTCGAGAAGTGGGGATTGGAAGGGATTGTGCTGGTCATGGACAGTGGGGCGACCCATATATGGGTGATGGTATGATTGAGGTTGTTAGGCCTAGAAGGCGCCCTGGGTTACGACGGGCATCTGGGAGAGGCCAGACGTGGTTGGTGCCCATCCCCAGGGAGTCCATCAGACCGAGTGGTCAGGTAACTGAGAGGCTGCACCACCCTCCAATCCCCTGACAGCAGTGCTTTGCAATGCCAGATCGATTAGAAATAAGAAGGCAATTATTGCTGCCTTGATTTCTTCAGTCGATCTGGCTTGCATCATGGAGACCTGGGTGGGAGATGATGCAGACCCTATTTTTGAGGCCACAGTCCCTCCTGGGTATATCGAGGTGCACTGCCCCAGAGTGGAACTCAGGGGTGGCGCTGTAGCTATCTGCTTTAGATCCAACCTGACCTTCACCGTGCACCCAGTGAGAACTCTGGGTTCTTTTGAATGTGTGGCTATTCGTGGAGGACCTGATGCAGGCTGCAGGATCTACCTCATCTATCGCCCTTCTGGGCCGATGGGGAATTTCCTGCAGGAGATCGCAGAATTCATCGCCAATGAAATGTTGGGATCCCCCAGATGTGTTTTTCTGGGGGATTTCAATGTTTGAGTCGATAACGGGAATCGCAGATGTAGCTGTGATTTTTTTGCAGATTATGTCCTCCTTAGGATTGATGCATGCTGTTACTGCATCAGCTCATCAGGATGGCCACATGTTGGACCCGGTGCTCTCACTGGGGCTTGAGATCAGTGATCTCAGGATTGTTCGAGTACTTTGGTCCAATCATTGCACGGTGCAGTTCATGCTTGGGGCTCCCGCCATAAGCTCTTCCCCTGTTGAGATGATTAGCTATCGCCCTTTACGGGGTTTGACCCCTGAGGGTTTTTTGGCAGCAGCTAAATTGTCTAGTGTGGGTGCTGCAGGCATCGGTGGTGTTGATGTTGGGGTTGGCACCTGTAATAGGGTGTTATCTGACACCATCAACTCCCTTGCACCTGTCCGTGTACGACCCAGAACTTCATATCTGAGGTCCCTGTGGTTTGACGGGGAGCTCAGGGAGATGAAGAAGATTGGTTGGAGATTAGAGCACTGCTGGAGGAGATCCTGCCTGGAGGTGGACAAACTGGTCCTGCGTACGCGTACCAGGAGGCAATCAACCGTAAGAAGGCAGTGTTCCTGTCTAGGAAGATTGCTGCCAGGAAAAACCGACCATCCTTACTCTTCCGGACTGTGGACTGGCTTCTCCATCCTGCCTGTATGCAGCCCGGGAGGGTTTTTTCTAATATAGATTGTGAGGAGTTTGCTCGTTTTTTTTTTTGGACAGGGTGTCCTCGATCCGGCCGGTGGCTTCTTTAGCCAGTAATGTTATAACTGACAGTGGTCGCCTGATGTGTTCTGAGTGCACTCTTCCTAGTTGGGGACAGTTTAGACCAGTGGAGGTTAGTGAGGTTATTGAGGTGGCAGCCAACATGAAGCATACCTTTTGTGAACTGGACCCAGTGCCAAAGCGTTTTTTAATGAGATGCGTTGACTCTGGTGGCCCGGTGTTTGCCTTGATTGCACAGTTCTCCCATTCTGAGGGGGTCTTTCCGGATGCCTTGAAGGAGGCTCTGGTGAGACCCCTCTTAAAGAAATCATCTTTGGACCTGGAGATCAAGGTGAATTACCGTCCTATATCCAACCTTTCATTTTGGGGGAAGGTGGTGGAGAAGATGGTAGCGCTTCAGTTGGAAGAGCACCTCATGACTCAGAAGTTGTACGAACCCTTCCAGTTGACATTTCGGGCTAGACATAGCACAGAAACTGCACTTGACAAGACAATGCCTGTTCTCCTTGATCTTGCTTCAGCATTTGACACTGTGGACCATTATGTGTTGCTTGTCCACCTTAGGGAGTTATGTGGACTCACCGGTACTGTCATCAACTGGTTTGAGTCCTTTCTTACCAACAGGAGGCAACGGGTCATGATGGGGAACTCTTCATCTACACCCAGTCTCCTATTTTGTGGAGTCCCTCAAGGATCTGTACTGGCCCCAATGTTGTTCGCAGTGTACATGCTGCCCCTGGGAAGGATCATTAGGAAGTATGGTCTGAGTTCTCATTGTTATGCCGATGATACTCAGCTATATTTTTCCTTTGCCCCAGGAGCATCCAACACAGTGGATGTGCTTAATATCTGTCTGGCTGAGATTAACAACTGGATGGCCTCCAGCTGGTTGTGACTAAACCCTGACAAGACGGCGGTATTGGTAGTGGATTCGAACAGAATTCGTGCTAGGATGGCCTCTGACTCAGAAACTGGGCTTGTTCTTGGAGCTGTGTCATTGAAGGCCTCCTCTTGTGTGTGAAATCTGGGAGTGATTCTGGACAGGAACCTAACCATGGAGGCTCAAATATCCTCCATGGTTTGTACCTATTTTTTCCATCTCAGAAACATTGCCAGGATTAAGCCCCTGGTTCCGCCTCTGGACTTCCCTACCTTGATACATGCCTTAGTCACATCTAGGCTTGACTACTGTTATGCACTCAATCTCAGGGTCACAGGAGGATCTCTCCACAGACTGCAGCTGGTGCAAAACGCAGCTGCCCAGTTGTTGTTCTGCCATATTACACTGGTATTATGTGAATTGCACTGGCTGCCAGTCAGGTGGAGAGTCCTCTTTAAGGCGGGTCTTCTCACCTATAAGGCCCTACACGGGCAGGGCCCTGGTTACCTGTGAGACCTTCTGTTACCTGCCCTCCCTACCCGCCCTCTTGATCTTCTAGTGGTGGCTTCTGACCATTCCCAGAATGAGGCTTTAATCAGCTGGCAATAGAGCCTTTAGTGTTGTGGCTCCCTTTCTATGGAATTCTTTGCCCCCTAATTTCTTCAGTGATGATGGGGCCTATGAAACCCTCAACTCCATGTCTCTCAATAGTCACCCTCCTTTCCACTTTAAAGTAGTAACCAGGAATGATGTCTGAAAGTACGTCACTAATGCCATAAGCAAATCAAGATCTAGTAATAACACACTTGACCTCAAGCTTCTGACACTCATCTTAGAAGAGGTGCTGGGGCCTCTTACCAGGATTTTTAAACTCTCCCTTACACTCAGCCAGTTCCCAGAAAAATGGAAGTTAGCCACTGTTACCCCATCCACAAAAGTGGTGATAAGACTGCCCATGGGAACTACCACCCAGTCTCTATCCTGCCTCCCCTTTCAAAGGCCCTAGAACGCATAGTATCAGATCAACTCACCTAATATCTGGACAAATATAACATCTTTTGCATGCAACAACATGGCTTCAGGAAAGGCCACAGCATAGTGTCCACACTACTTGAAGTCGCCGGAGCAATCCACAGCAGTCCACCACCACCTTCTACTTGTCCAGCTACATACAGCTGGACTCTCCCCAGATTCTATTGCGTGGTTTAAAAGCTACCTTGAGAACAGGTCACAATGTGTAAAAATCGCAGAAGTGCTCTCTGATGCCAAACCTGTGCGCTCTGGTGTTCCACAGGGATCCATTCTGGGACCACTCCTTTTCAGCCTGTTTCTCAACACCTTACCGGATGCCTTCCCTGAACCAATTATACTCCACACAGATGATGTGGTAATCCTAGCCGCACACCAGAACCTATTCCAGCTGCAAGGAAAACTCCAGCACTGTTTCTCCACTGTCGAGAACTGGTTCATTCAGCATAAACTGATCCTTAACCAGAAAAAAACTAAGTCCATGATTTTCAGTAGTTCCCACAATAAACATATGCATCATCACCTTTCCATTAACACCAGTCACAATGGCCCACTGGAGCAGGTCCAAACTTTTAAATATCTTGGGATCACACTCGACTCCCACCTCTCATACACTGACCACATTAATAATGTTGCCAAAACTGCTAACTCTAGACTAGGCCTGCTGTTCCACTGGCGACACCTTACCCCTGAAGCCCTGGCAGTTGCCGTCTAGTGCTCCATTGTTGCCACCATTGACTATGGCCTCATCATATACAGCTCTGCTACTGTTACTGTGCTCAAATGAGTAACCATCTCCCTCAACAAGGCTTGTCGGCTCATGATGGGTGCCCAACACTTTACACACACCTGTGACCTCTACTCCCAAACCAACTGGCTGCAACTCGACAAACGAATAAAATACCAAACCTGTATATTCACAAAGAAAATTCTGGTGGGTCTTGCCCCTCCCAGAGTCTCTACTCTCCTACAACAAAATAATTGCTGCAGAACCACTAGGGGGTCCAAATCCTTGAAGCTCCAAATCCCACGTTGTCACACTACCCAAGGTCAAAGAGCTTTTTCTCACTGGGCTGCCAGCTGGCTAAATGGTCTCCCCAATGACATCACCACCGTCTCAATGCTCAGCGCCTTTAAAACCAGATTCTGCCACTCACTGACTGCCTCTAGCAACTGTGACTGCTATCTCTGACTGTACCACCTTTCTCCTGGACCCCCAAGACAATAAATGTATCCATTGGCAGTAGCATTCATTGATGTCCACAGCCTCCTAGCACTTACCCCCACTGCCCTCCCCAATCCTGGCACTTCCTGTTCTCTAGCAATACCTCTTGGCTACAGCCCCTCCCTTCCTCCTCTTCCCCCTCCCTCCCTTTGTCCCACCCTTTCTGCCTTCCTTTCCACCTGTCCTCCTCCAGCTGCATCCCTTTACACCTTTTCTCTACCACCCCCACCCTTCTGCTGCCTATTTCCTCTTCCTTCCCTTTTATTTCTTCCTCTTTATACCCCCCCACCTTTATAATTCCCCTGCTAGCAATAGTTAGTGTATAGCTCTATGTATCTTCCTCCTCATTTGTTACAAACTGTGTTTCTGTACTCACTTGTTGTAATCCATGATGTGGAACCTTTGTAAAAGAGCCCTGGCTCAAAGGTATTTGTAATCCTAGACCTGAATAAATAATAAAAAAAAATATATATATATATATAGTGAATTGCACACTTCACAACTTTGTTACTGAATTTTCCTGGGGAAATTTCACTTTTTAAGGTGAAGCTGCAACCTTGCCAGTGAATTTGCATGACTTCTCCTGAAAAAGTTCCATTTCATCTGCCAAAAACATAACAAAGTCAGCCGTTCACACTTTGCTATTTTGGCAAACTTTACAAATTCTTTCACGAGACAAAGTCTGTCAACTTTACACATCTCTATCTGTAATAAGTGTCACTGCTGGATTTCTGTGTTGTGGGTTGGCACCATTTTCTCTGCCGAGGGAGGACAAATTTCATGACTATAAAATGTGATGTTTTGCTTTATTTTTTTATTATTTTTAATGTTTGAGGTTGCAACTGAGATACAAGTCTTTGTTGCTGTTGTGGTTCTTTTTTTGTGCCATTTCTTCAGCACTGTGTACAGCAACAAGTGGGAGATCAGGTAATATGTGAAAGATCATGCTATAAGTATTTTATTGTAACAAAGGTTGTCTACAAGTGCATTTTTAGCTTTGTGGAGGGCGAAACAAAATGTTGCGAATATATTTATGAAATTGTGGTACTGAAGCTGAGGTAAAGAGGCTTACAATTTTTTTTGAAACTGATGATGTCACAGCTGATTTATTAGGATAGTGTTAACCTCTTCAAGATTAGATTAGTCTTAGTGTGTCATGGTTCATGATATAACAATGTATGTATTATTATTATTAGGTTCATGTTATGCATTTTTTTCAGATATATTTCAAGTGGGGGCCTTGGCTTACCCATATAATGTAAGCTGGCAATGTAATGCACATGAAGCTGCAATAAGTGAGCAAAAATACATGCTAGGACATGCAATATACTAATTTATGCAATGGCAAGAAAATGTTGTGTATCCTGATTGGTCAGTGTGTGCCTGGGACAACAACATCACTTTATTAAGTCCAGGCACACAGCTGACCACACAACTCTCAAAGAAATCCTTCCCTCCCACACAAGCCACTGCGAAGCTGGCACTGCCCAGAAGTTGCCATGGCTTACCACCCCCCAATGTCTCTCCCTTCACCAGTCACAAAACTCAAACCAAATACCATTTTTCAGCCTTCAGAATAAATTTGTTTTCGGCAAGTATTTTTCCCGAAACAAGCATCTTCAGTGAACTGCTCTGCCAATCACGTAGTTCATAGAAGCTGCTCAGTTCCAGAAAAAAGTCAGATGAAAATTAAATGTATCTTGTATCCTCCAATTACACAGTTCCTCCACCACCTCCATGCTCCTGGCCTCACTGGCCAAAGTTTCAATAAAAACAAATGCTGTTTATTCTCCTTGGAGCTGAAATCACCAGAGTGCATGCAAAACTTCAGGGTCCTTCACTACAGTAGCTGAGCAGTTCCGCGACCACAGAAGGAAACAGCCACAATTTTTACAGTAAAAGAACAAAGAAACAAACTTAAAATACAGCCTGATTTAACAGGAGGGTGAACAGCCATAGAGAGGGCTGACAATTCTAAACCCTGGGAGACTGGATAGACAGGATCATTCAGGCAGCATGACAGAAACAGCGATGGGGGGGCATGAAGCATCAGCATTACCTACTGGACTACTTTTCTTTATATTTACAATATATGCCTCCCATACAAAAAAAACAAGAATAAAACTGTCATAAAACAACTATTTTAAAAAACTTGTAATTATTATTTTAAAATGAGCCATTGTCTAATAGCAATACGCTATTCCAGGGTGTGTGTTATTGTGTAATAACGTCACTCCTCGGGTGGTGGAAGCACTCAGCTTCACCTTGTGCTTCAAACCCACCCGAGGAGCAGTGGTGTAGATTGTGGGGGCAGGGGGGAAAGTTGCCCCCAGAGAGAAATATTATTGTCACCGGGACTTTTAAACATTCCGTTTTATTTATTTATTTATTTTTCACAAACTTGTGGGACCGTGGACCAGGACCTAGCTCCGAAGTGTGTACAAAAAAAATGCCCTTGGCGCTGACTGCTTGGTGTGGCCATTTCTGATTGGCTGCACATGATGTTTAGCAGCCTATCATGATTCACCGAGCAGCATGCTGATTCGACGTGAGCCGGCAGGAGAAGCAGAGCTGTCTTAGGTGTCAATTTTTCTGTATTCCGAGTAACTGTGAGGAAGGCTGAGGGATTCAGGTAGAGTCGACCCCCTTCGTTCCAGTCATTCCTCTAACCCACTAGGCTATAGTGACAGCTTGGCTTGGACATCATCTATGTCTTAGTCTTCCAGTCAGAATCTACACACAAGCAGTTCCACTCTTAATGGTATGTTTTCTTCAGCATTATGGGACCCCAGTGACACACTGTGTGGAGTACTATGGTGAGACTTTGGGCTGGAAGAAAAGAATGGCAACCAGCTGTCGGGTGTAGGTAAGGGGGCGCAAGTGTAGGACTTTGTTGTCCTACCGCAGCTGCCTCGGAGAAAAGGGTGCAAAGCAAGACCCTGCGGGACGGGTATTGTTATTGGTGTTATTTATTAGTGAGGCGAGCCTCCGCTGAAAACGCGCCATCATGTCTTTGCTGGGATCAGGGCAACTGCTGCCCGAGCAGAGGTGGGTGCCCACCAACGTCCAGGTGACAGTGCTGTGAGCCCGACAAGTTCCTAGGACAAGTCATCGTCCACCTGAGTCATGTCTTCCCCAGGACAAGCGCGCCCAGAACAGCGAGTAAGTGGGGACTGGGAGTTGGAGCTTCCCGGTGCTTTGCAGCTGCAGACATGGTCTTGGAAGCATCACAGTCAGATCAACATTCAACCGGATTGCCGGACATTTTCGGGGAGGGGGCAAGGAATAACATATATTTACTTTGGAAAAAATCCCACATTTTTCAAGTGTTGCAGCCAATATTAATGAATTATCCATGGGAAGCTGCCCTATGTACGGCTGGCTAAGCCATGATTTCTGAAAATTGCATTCAGTACATTGCTGAAGGACATGTATTGCTGTCCCGCATGTTCTGTTAATTGCTGCTTTTGTTGGAGTTAGGCAGTGACTACACATTGTGAAGAGTTCCATTAATTGTTCATGAAATACCATATACTTCTTCTCTTCCTCAATTGGAACTGTTACTGAAACAAGTAATTATTAATATCAGCAGAACATAGGACACTGATAATGATGCATTCAAGGTACTTGTGCATGGGAATACAAATAAATTGTTGACACACACTAAACATGCTATTATTATGTACCCTCTGCATTAAAGATCAGCTCCTTAGTATCCGTTCCCCCCAACATCTCTGACAATTGAACTGACCAGGAGTTGCAGGGTACAAATCTTTATGCCGACTTCACCATTTTTAAAAGTTATATCACTCGTAAAAACATAGCCACTTCCAGAGACTGAAGCAATGCCCCAAGTCAGCACACGCAAAGTGGATCCATGCTGAAACTGAACTCTGGATGTTATAGTATAACTAATATGTTTACTAGTGGATGTAAAAGATGGAAGACAAAAGCGAACATGGATCATTCATTTTTTAAGCCGGAGATTAAAGCACAAGCTAATCTTTTGTCTGTCCAAGTTACAGTACACCGACAGAAAACCTAAGTACTTTATGATCTAGAATTATGATTTATTTTACAAACTAATCTGTATAAAGTGCTCCCTCACTGTTCGAACCCCATTATGAGGAAACCCCGGCTATAACGGTGGTACAATAAAAGTTTATTCAGAGCCAGTAATTTAAATTCTAATGTGGTACAAAAGGCACTAGGGTTCGGCAGTACTGTATTTCAAACATTGCAGGCTAAAAATTGGTTCAGAATTATTACAGCAAGAAAATACTCAGAGGTGGTAAATTTGTGTAGACTCATTGATATCAGCTGAGAAACAGAGCCTACTGTAGGGCAGACAACTTAGCGAACAGAGAAATGGGGATGTACCCTTCCTCCTGAATATATTGAGCTAGAGTGCTACTCTTCTGTAAGTGTCCTTGATAAAAGATGAGACACCCAGATATTAATAACAGTCGGGAGACAGGATTTTTTTTTATCATTTGTAAATTACAGTATGTGGAAGTAATTCACTGATTTCTTTTTACACATGAGAAGAAAATGTGACAGATGCAGCATTGAAATGCAAAAGCAGTGAATTACTTCCACATACTGTAATTTACAATATATTAATGAGCCAGCACCGATCTGAAAACCAACGACCAACCACAGCAAAAAAACTTCAAAGGGAGACAGCAACTCACAATTACTGCTCTCTTTACAAATGGACAGTTACCTATTGGTCTCCTTTATGTTTCTAGTAACTCCCAGCCTTCATCCTGTATCATAGATACATAGATACATAGACAGTGTCGGCAGATAAGGGCCTATGGCCCACCCAGTCTGCCCATTTAAGTTTGTAAGTTCAGTTTATGTTTTCCAGGAAGTCTGTTGCCCCTTACCCCTGACCTCCAGAATTCCTTTATGTCTATCCCATGCATTCTTATGTATCAAGTCATGCAATGCTAGTTCAGTGAGGCAGGAGCAAGCATTAATGGAAAAGTGTGTTGCAGACCCATTTTCTAAGGTCAGTAAACAAAGGCTGTGTGTGCACACTCCATTGATTGGAATAGGTGCTAGATTTTACTGTTTCCTGACAGCACAGAATAGTGCTGCGTGTGCCGGCATGGGAATGTGGCTCTATTGGTTCTGTTTTTATCTGCACGGACTTTGATTAAAATTATGAGTGATATAACTTTTAAAAATGGATGAAGTTGGCATAAACATTTGTACCCAATGACTCCTGGCCAGGTCAGTTGTCAGAAATGTTTGGGGAGTACAGATAATAAAATAATAAGCTGCTCTTTACTGGTTATAAGTGTAGCAAATTGTAGGTTCAAAACAGCATATGTTTGCTCCTGAGCACAGTGTGGACAGAAAGTATTCACCAACAGCAGAACCTATTACACTGGACAGCCACCAAACAATAACAGTCACTTCCCAATACACCATACCATCACCCACACCCAAGCACTGGCAAGCATCAGGTACTCCACCACCCGTGCTATGGCACCTACGTACATGGATCTAATGTTAATTCTCAGCGATAATGAAACATAGAATGTCCGTCATCATGTCTTTTCCAACAATACCTTGTACACTGGTCATTTGTATGCTGCTTGGAGAGTCTAAATATAAATAGGTAGGGCGCAACAAACAACAGTTGAATGACCATAATATGAGGTATGTGTAGGTATTTTCCACGGAAGGTTCCTATCAGTGGCTAAGATGAGAATTATGTTTCTTGGTGGGAGTTACTTATAGCATTTCACCCACATGATTTTTTTTTTGATAAATGTTGCTATGTCAATTCACCAGCAACAGTCATTTGTGGTCTACACAGATAGAATAGTATCTGTAATACTGATGGTAACATGAGAATCATGTTGTATACAGCTTCTGGAACTAATATTACTATTTTTTTCAGATGTGTCCCTGATTTTGATAATTTTCCATGATCATTTTAAGCATTGTCCCTGATTTGTGATGAAGGAGGTTGAGAGGTATTGGGTTATTGGGTGGGAGGGGGATTTGTATTATATTTCTCCCAGACCAGTCATTATTATGAAAACGCAGATGGTGATTTAAAAAGGAGAATGAACCCAATTAGTGGATTTCAAAAGGGATCCAACTAAGGTGAACAAATGTATTAAAATGCACAGTAAGCAAATACATGTATTATATATAGGATAAAGTATGGGGTGCAGTGTGTTACGAGGATTTAACACACACCCGAGTTGTTGGATGGCACATAAACCCCGAGGGCGAAGCCCGAGGGGTTTATTATAGCCATCCAACAATGAGGGTGTGTGTTAAATCTGAGGTAAACACACTGCACCCCATATTTTGTTGTATATAATTACTTGGTTCCGTTTTTTCGTTCGTTTTGAAGTGCTGCAGCATTTTGAACAGCAGAGGAAATAGTAGGCTTGAAACGGAGATTACTTAGGGATGGTGGTGAAAGTGTTTACTGTAGCAATGTACAATTCTACAGAAAATGTTATATTTTGGCAATAAAGTGCTGTGTGGTGGCTTGACTGTTTTAAGAATATCTTCGTGAGAGTTGTCTGAGTCCTTGATAACTTGGATTCTTCATTGTTTCTGTGGGTGTTGCTTCGATTAGGGGATATTAACTTTTACTGGGGTATGGAAAATGCAGACGATCCCAAACATAGCCTTCATGTTACCGGAAGTCATTTTATCGTGTTGGCCGGGTAGTGAGCTGTGGAAACATCTCTGGCTGAGCAGCTTTGGATTTGTTTGTTTGTCAGGAAATGCTATGAAAGGGTAGAAGATAGAAGAAACGCGATTGAGAAGGTGAATGACTGAGGGAGAAATGAACACTGAGAGGCTTGAGCTGTGTTGTGTCTGGAGGGCTTCTGTATGGATAGGCTCGTGCTGACTTTCTGTTTGTAGTGCTTTAGGATGTGAAGAAGCAGTATAGAACGCCGTAACACCTACTCAGTGTTACGGTATTTAATACACGGCTTTTTCCATTGAAAAAAACGGAACCCAGTAATTATATGTATATTTATGTTTTTGAAAATTGATAGCTGGGAAAGGCACAGTGAGCAAAAGGCTTGTTTCCAGGTGCGACCTGGGGGGAGAGGGGAAGTGAAGAACAAAATTACAGCGAGACAGAATATGGTTACAGTAACTGTAGAAAAGTGCAATAACAGAGTACACAACAAACAGTTGATCAACATGATGGCAAGGTGGAGAAAGCATAAATTAGCTTCAGGACTGACCTTAGGATATTTGGTGCCCTTAGGCAAACTTGCAAATGGTGCACCCCCAGAAAAAAAAACTATTTTTTTTAAAGCTTCCTCCCTCCGACCCCATTTATATTAAAATAAAAAGCGCAGCACGGCATTTGAAGCTCCAACTATGTATGGTTTAATCAACCGGCACTCACTGGCACTGATGTGATTGCTCACTTGACATGAGGACTCACCTCTTACAAGATTTATCTGCTGCTGGCTTTTTTCTTCTTGATTGACTTCACTCCAGACCACTGGTTCATCCTCTGGGTCCTGGGTCAGACTCTTGTCCTCCTTCTGCTCTTCAGAGGAGCCAGCACAGTAGAGCCGATGGGCGGGCTGGCATGTCCACCATCTCCCATGAACCGCGGTACAATAACGTTCTGTTCTTGAGCAACACTTTGTTCCTCCGGAATTTCTGATCTTCCTCCCACAGTTGCCTGACTGACCTGATGAAGATACTTGTGAGCCAACTGGACTTTTAAATCTTTTTTAAAATTTGGACTCTGAGACTGGACCACCATGGACAACAGGTTCACAAACACCCGTGATCGGCACTGCTGCCACACTCTATATGCACTCTTTGCACTCACCCTTGACAAACATCTTCGGCCTTTATGCACTGCTGCCAAACCCTGCCAACTGCTTCCTCCTTCAGGGCAGCCTCCTCTCTCTGTGTCTGCACTTGGCACCAAAACAGAAATCTAATAGTCATGGTAAAGGGGGTGCGCAGAGGAATACTAGTGACAACAACAGATGCAGGAGAAAAAAGTGTTTCTTCTGAAAATAATACAGTCAAACAAAGAAATGTGTTGTTGATGGTACCCCTTATTGACGGGTGTCGTAGGTGACCACCTAGTTCATATATACTTAAAGCTGGCCCTGATTAGCTTACAGAGTAGCTAATAGCCTAGGTGAGAGCAAAATAAACTGCTTAGTGCCTGTAGGGCAAGGTGACGGTGCTCGTGTTGGTGGAGCCTTTATGACCACTCAGAATCATAGCTGGGGGGCAAGCAGGTGAGGACTGGAAAATGGGGCGGAGGCCAGGTAGAGGGTTGGCAGGAGCAGGAAGGTTCAGGGAGATGTTTTAGCTGGTATCTAAGGTAGGGAAGAGAGGGGAGAGACAGAGTGAGGAAAAGAGCAGATTCCAGAGGGAAGGGAGGTGATAGGAGAAGGCAGACTGCTCAGAAGAGGAGTGTCGTTGGGGAAGTGATAAGGTGCAAGGGTCCTTCGAACGGAGGGAATAGGATGAGAAGGGGATGGGAGACAGGAGTGAGAAAGATATGAAGGGAGGCATCCAGACCAGTGCTTGGAGATGAGAGATGCACAGTGGGACTGGTGGCATGAAGGGAGAGGAAGAATACAGGGAGGAGTAGAGGGAGCAATGGTGGGTGTGAGAGGGTGAGTTGGTAAAAAAGTGGCAGAAAGCATTGCTGAGGGTGTCCAGTCTGATGTGCGAAAAAGAGGGTGTGGTGCCATAAACCACGTCCATGTTGTCAGAAACTGGGAGAACCATTTTGATGACTAGTTCCTGGGAGACCTGTGGAAAAAGGCAGTTCTTATTGCAGTATAGGACACTGAGCATTTGGTGGAATTATATAAATATATATGTATATATGTATATATATGTGTATATATATATATATATGTATATATATATATATATATATATATATATATATATGTGTGTGTGTGTGTGTGTATATATATATATATATATATATATATATATATATATATATATGTATATATGTGTGCATTATATGTAAGTAATAAGCCATGACAGGGTGTGCAATACAGAAGGCTCACTTTGCCTTGTAATTATTACTTCGCATTGTCATTTCACCTTAATGCGAAGTAAGACGAAGTGACAACAATATTGGCAGCCTCTCACACACATACATACACAGTCACCAGAATTAATGTGCATCCCCAAAATGCTACTGTCTTGTGTCCAGAAAATTACCCAGTGTGGACAAAGTGAAATGAGAGCATAACAAGAAATGCAAAGTCTCCCAGAATTAATGGTGTCCTGCAAATGCACAGACAGAGTAAGATTGTGCTGCGCACTCAAGAGATGCAGACGCAAAGGCACAACAACACCTAACCAGTGCTCACAAGTCACAAATCCAAATGTGGAAAAGAATACATTTTGCCAGTGTTGGGGGTAGTGCATGGCAGTAACAGTCCACTACCAGTAAAGATACCACAAAGCAGCATAAAAAAATTTATGCAGGTGTGGTGGACAGCAGGTTCACACTGCTGCAATTATACTGTGGCACAATAAAAGGTGTCTGATTTGATGGCATGCATCGCACACACACTCACACACACACTACAAGTAATGCATAGCAAACTGAAAACCTTTAGTAATATAACCAAATGTTTTAAACAAGCTGAAATTATACACTGCTGAACCACAACAATCAGTAAAAAAAGTCAGGAATTTCTGAAAATATTACTGTTTGTACATTAACAGTTATACAAGACAAATATGACCAAAACAGAAAGACTGCCTTTTTCTCCCAGTTAATCACCCTGTTTTGATTTCACCCCCCAGCTGCTTAAAATAACCATGGAGAGAAACATTGTTAGCTTGCTCTGAAAGAAAATCACAGTCAGTCATCAGTTTAGTTTTAGCATTTTGGTATGTTAACCCCTTCTGTTCATCTGTTTTTTGTTGCGACTGTTTCTTCAGGTGTCGTCTTTCTTTCCTGGACTTCCAGTTCTTAAAGCTGTGCTCAAACAAGTCTGAATCAAAATCAGTGAAAAGAAGAGTCCCCACCATCTGAGATTTTCTTTGCCTGCGCTCTTGTCAACACAGCTGCTGAAACATTAGGATTTACTCCATCTTTGATTATCTCAGTAAATCCTGTAAAGTCATTTCCAATAATCACAAGTACAGGTAACTTGGATACTACCTCCTTCTTCCATGGAGCCTTGGCTGTTCACCCCAGGTGGTGATGAGGTGGAGGGGCTTACCCTCAAGCTTCTAGTTTTGTTGGGAGGTATGACTGGCGGGTCAAGCAGTGGAGGGGGATCCTGCATTGCATGGCAGCCCTTCATCTTCGGGTGCATGGATCCATTCTCCTTGTTTTCCACTGTCCCCGAGGACATCAGCACCCAGAGGGGATCTATGGATGTGCATGCATGCTTAGGTGTGCTGTTGCACTCAGATCCTGTCCTCCCCTTCCCTGATGTCCCTAGCTGCACTGCCACCCATGTTCATCCAGGTGGCAGCATAGCAGTGGGGATGCCTAGTCTCCCCAGAGGAGAACAGTGTCCTGTGGAATGCTCATTCCCCCTCCCCCGGGAACCCGAACTTGTACCTTAACTTAGGTCACCAGCGTTGTGAGCAGTAGCTCTATCACAGTGCTGACAGGCCGACGTCTGTCATTTTGTCCTGACAGACCCTTCCCTTACCTGTGTACTGTGCCACATTAGGAGAGAAGCCTGTGATTTTACGTCTCATAACCCTTCCCCATACCTCTCAACTATGCCATGTTAGGAGAGACATCCCTTCTTTTATCCCCTCACAACCCCTCCATGTGCCTCTTAGCTGCCCCTCCTTAGGAGAGACATCCCTCACTTTTTTGATTAAGTTACAAAGGCAGTAGACAGGGACCAGGTAGTAGATGTGATGTATCTGGACTTCAGCAAGGACCTTAAGTCCATACCACACATAAGGCTAGTCAAAAGCTGGAGGATCTGAGGGTTGGGGTCAACCTCACCAGATTGTTAGGGAAATGGTTGGTGGAGGTGCAGAACTCAGAGAGTGGTAGTTCTGGTGGCTGGCTATGGAGATGTGAGGTGGGCCGTGTCCATCGCTGTATGCACCCGTGTCACCAATGCTATGGATATTTAACATACAGATGCCCTCCAGTTCTTTTACTGGATACACAGTATTCTGATATACCTTGCTTTGATCTTTCTATTAAAGTAATAATCTAATTGTCTTGGTTTTGCAACTACCCTGCATCCCCCTCTGCTCAGCTGTTACATCTCTCTTTTCATACTACTTGAACAATCAGATGAATGGCATGGAGGGGGAGTCTGTGATATCGCAGAATGTCTTAGGCATCTGAAAATCAAGAGCAATAACTGGTTCAAAGAGTGGAATTCAATGTAGATCTGAGGGCAGTAGGGCACCCCAAAGCCACTTTATTTATCAAAAAATTATCAAAGCATATGAGGATTCAAGATGCATAACTGGCATGGAAAGGCAGATAGAAGGGAAGTTAAATATACAAATCTCATCTAACTCTTTTACATTCTGCCCACCCCATCTGGATCATCTACCTGTTGCAGATCTTGGTGTCATCTGCAAAACAGACAAGCCTTACCCTCTAGTCCATCTACAATGTCACTAATGAAGATATTGAAGAGGACTGGCCCCAGGACTGATCCCTGAGGTACCTCACTTGTGACTTGCATCTCTTCTGACTGTATACCATTTACCACCACTCTCTGTTTTCTGCCCGTCAACCAGTTTGCCACCCAGTTGACCAACTTCTGACCCACCCCGAGCCTACCCAGCTTATTTATCAATCTTCTATGTGGAACAGTGTCAAAAGCTTTGCTGAAGTCAAGGTAGAAGACATCAACTGCTCCCCCTTGGTCCACCACTCTGGTTACCCAGTCAAAGAAATCTCTGAGATTAGTTTGACAGGACCTACCTTTTGTAAGCCCATGCTGTCTTGGATCCTGTGTCCCTATGGATTCCAGGTGTTGCACTATCCTTTCCTTAAGGAGTGCCTCCATAATCTTGCCCACTACTGAGGTAAGACTGACTGGTCTGTACTTCCCTGCCTCCTCCCTGCTACCACTCTTGTGGAACGGGATCACATGAGCCTTTCTCCAGTCTTCTGGGACCTCTCCAGAGCTCAGAGACTCACTAAACAGTTCTGCTAATTGCTCTGCTAGTTCCACCCTTAGCTCCTTAAGTACCCTGGGATGTATGCCATCAGGTCCCATTGCCTTGTCCACCCTGAGCTTAGCAAGCTCTTGTAGGAAGCTCCATCTTCCTTTCCATGCTGGTTATGCATTATGATATGCTTTGTTAAATGTTTGATAAATACTGTAGCTTTAGGGAGCCCTACTGCCCTCTGATCTACATTGAATTCCACTCTCCAAACCAGTCATTGCTTTTGATTTTCATATGTCTAAGACATTGTGTTACATCACACGCTACCATTCCATGCCATTCATCTCATTGACCTGGAACGCTGATTATGTCATAAAATGATATGGCACCATGAAAGGACAAAGCTGTAGACTGCAGCTGCTGAGCAGTTAGGGATTCAGGGTAAATACAAAAGCAACAAAATTATTTTAGCTTAACAAAAAGCTCAAAAGTATGTCAGAATGCTGGGTATCCAATAACCAACTTTTGAAATTGGAGATCCAATACCACAATTTTGAAATTTAAATTTTTTTTTTAAACTAATATGTAACTAATTATACTGGTAATTGGCCTAGTAATACTGCTTTCTATAGTAACACTATAGGAATTGTGATGTGATGGTCCTGTGATTGTGTTTTGCTAAAATGTGTTTTGCACTTTCAAATGAAGGAACTGGTATGTTTCAAAAATATTAAACATTACACGATACAAATTACTATTATTTTCTCTTAAGACAGCTAATATGAAAATTACCAAAATAAAAATACAAGGCCAACAATTAACTGTCTCTTGTTTTCTTTTTGTTACACAAAGTACTGCGTGAGAACGTATTGACCTTCTTACCTGTGCTTCTGTTTGAACCTGGGACAAATGTACATCAAAATGCAATAACTAGTGAGGTATTAAATTAGAACTAGCATAAACCAGAATGCATTTTATACCCTATGGTTTCTGGGTGCCCAGAACCCCCACCCTTCTTCATGTCATGGTACACAAAAATCAGGACTTTTTGGTTAGTTTGTCCCCCCCGAAAAAAAAACAAACTACGCCACTGCCTAGGAGTAACGATATTACACAATAACACACATAATGTTGGGCCTTATTGCTTAAGTAACTGCAAACCTAGGGACATGGTGTAGCACAGTGCTGCAGGTGGCATGCCTTCAGCTCCTGGAAGTGCAGTTAGATTTTCATAATGCATATAACAAATTGTCTTATTTTGCTTGTAAAATAAGTAAATGCAGAAAATTTCTAAAAAATTACAATCTTTTAAATTAAAAACAGGTACTTTTAAAAAAATTAGTAAAACATAGTTCCCCGCAGTTGTCAAGTATCTGTCTAGCCACACATTCAATAGATTGTGTTTTTTTTATTGTGGAATGCAGGAATTCAGCTTTTGCAGAATCCTATTGGCTGAATGGTCAGCTTTCCCCTCAGTAAAATACACACAACAGAATTCCTCAGTAAGTAAGGTATTCAGTGTTATCTGTGGCAGAGAAAGTAGCAAAGATTTCCATGGTGGGCAGTTAAGGATCAGAGGTGGATAGTTTGTGGTCAGAAAAGAAGCTCCAGAAAATAAAACTGCAAGCAGTACAGTGCACTCCCATTTATCCCAACCCAGATGTACCAGAACTCTCTATCTAATGAACTTCCATGTTGTCGCCCACATCAACCTGTAAGCTACAGCTGATGTCAGTAGTCAGTTTGACAGCTGTGCAAGCAGCGGAGTGAGTGCTTACTGCATTTTGTTGTGGCAGTTTCTGTGGAAATCTTCAGCTTCTTTCAGACTGCAGGGATGAGCGTCAAATGAAAACAACTGTACTCACCCTGCAATAGAAGCTTCATATATTGGAGCTTTTGGAGAATGGGGAGTGAGCTGTCACACTAACTGAGAAATGTTGAGTGGGAAAGTCAACAGTCTTTGACCTTAAGGAGGCAAAGGAGAAGGTGTGTGGCTTTCTCACGCCAATAGAGAGCTCAGCTGGTCTGGAGAAAAGAAAAAATATGTGCACCTGTAACGAACATGAGCGGGATGATGCCATTTACCTTTCGTTTTGTCAAGAGAGGGAGAAGGAGATCCCTATCTCAGGCCCTCTCCTGAAAGATAAAATGCTTCAGTTCCATACAATGCTGGGAGATGACCATAGCACTTTTGTTGTGAGTGATAGCTGGCTTTATAGGTTTAAAAAATGCCAATGCATCTGCCAGCTTCTTTATGTGGTTAGTGTTTGAGTGCTGCTGAGGAGGGTGTTGCTCCATTCATGCAACTACTCAAAGATATTATGAGGGCTGACTCACTAGCACTGCATCAAATCTATAATGCAGATAAAATGGGATTATATTAGAGCTGCTTGCCAGATAAAACCTTGGCACGTGGGGTTGAGAAAGATTCACCTGGTTTCAAGAAACAGAAAGGTAGAGCGGCTATAGAAACATAGAAACATAGACTTTGATGGCAGATAAGGACCGCTTGGCTCACACAGTCTGCCCCTTTCCCTATCTATTGGATAAGCTGCATTTCCTAGTTAACATTGAATATACAACTGGCTGGATTGGAATGCTGACTATTCTTGCATGTGTGAATGCCATTGGGAGCCATCAGCTGCATCCCTTGCTGATAGGCAAATCAAAAGAGCCAAGATGTTTCTGGCATGTTAGCATGGGTAATCTGCTACTTCTCTCTGCCCACCAGAGGAACACCTGGATGGATGCAGTCATCTTTACCAGGTGGTTAGAAAGGATTTTATTCCTGATGTAAAATGCCAACTACTGAACAAAAATCTAATCTTGAAAGTGGTGGTGCTGCTTGACAACTTGCCTTCCCAACCTGAAATCCCACTTGTTAAAACAAATGATATCAGCATAAGATGTTTATTTCTGCTGCCCAACACAACATCCAAGATACAACCTTATGACAAGGGTATCCTGGAGATCTTCAAAAGGCAGTATAGAAAGTGGCTACTACAGACTGTCCTCTCAGACACAAATGAGGACATACGAACATACAAAATTTGACAACAGATAAAAGGCCTGGTGGGCTATCAAGTCTGCTCAAATCTGCAGCTAGCACTCCTTATTCTGCAGCTACCCTTCCCTTCCACTCCCTTGATCCTCCCCCTTGCCCTGTCCCAGACCCTTTTTGAAGCAGTCCACTGTTCTACTGGATACCAATTCTGACAGTAACACATTCCACTCCTTCCTGAACCTCCCTCCCTCCAGTCTCATATCATGGCCTTGGGTGTCCCTCCCCTCCCTTACTTTGAACAGTCCACTCATACCTTTCTTGTTTATTACTTTCATGTATTTGAAGGTTTCAATCATATCCACCCTGTCCCTCCTCGCCTCCAGTGAGTACATGTTCAACTCCCTCAGTCTCCTCTTGTATGGTAAGTCCCCTGGCCCCTTGATCATCTTTGTCACCCTGTGCTGCACCCACTCCAGTAACTTAATGTCCCTTTTCAGATATGGCACCAGTACTGCATGCAGTACTCCAGGTGCGGTCTAACTAATGACCTATACAGTGGCAGAATCACCTCCTCCCTCCTCAAGGATATACCCCTTGCAATACAACCCAGCAATTTACTGGCCTTTGCTGCTGACTTCCTACATTGTGCCGAGTTGTTCACTGATCCTATAATGAGCATCCCCAGATACATCTCCTCCCCTCTGTCTCAGCTAGCTGCACTGCCCCCAGCTGATAACACCTCCTTGGGGTTTTTTGCCCCAAAATGCAGTACCTTGCACTTTTTGGCATTGAACCCCAGTTGTCAGATGTCCGACCAGGTTTCCAGCTTTGTTAGATCATCCAGCAACCCCTGCCATCCTCCTAGGTCTTCCACTACTGCTCCCATTTTGGTGTCATCAGCAAACAGACTGATCTTGCTCTTTATGCCCAATGATATGTCTGCAATGAATATCCCAAACAACACTGGTCCTGACACAGAGCCCTGCAGAACACCACTCATCCCTACCCTTGGGATGAGAGCTCCCCACCCACCACCACCATCTGTTGCCTTCTCTGAAGCCAGTTCCCTACCCATTTCACCAGCTTTGTGCCTGCCCCTGTGCAATCTAACTTACTTCCCAGCCTCCCATGTGGCAGTAAGTCGAAGGCCTTACTGAAGTTCAGGTACAGGACATCTACTGCACGGCCCACATCCAACTGCCTAACTACCCAGTCATAGAACTCCACCAGGTTGGTTTGGTAGGATCTGCCATTTATGAAGCCATGCTGTCTGCTGTCCTGTAGTCCTTTGGTCTCCAGCCTCTCCTTCAAGATAGTCTCCATCAGCTTACCCACAATGGATATGAGGGTCACTGGTCTGTAGCTCCCTGGTTAATCCTTGGGGCTGCTCTTGTGGGGGTACCACATGAGCCATCTTCCATTCCTGAGGTACACACCTTGAGTGTAGTGGACATATCATTGCAGGACAGTGTCAAGTCCATAACTCTCAAGGATGTAATTTACATAGCCCTTGAGGCCTGGGACCATGTTTGGACAAAAATTGGGGTTCACCAACACCACTCCAGAGGAAGAGGAAGAGGTGGAGTTAGTGACAGAGAGTGAAGCTCAACATCCAAGGCATAATGAGCAGGGTGAACTGGATGCTCAGTCTGCAAAGACTGACATCATCATCATGTAGACCACAGAACTGGCAGAAAACCTTACTGCCAAGCTAAACATCAGCCTGAGTGGTGAGGATGTGGAGGAGTGGGTCCAGTGCGATTATAAAGAGGATGAACACCCATGAATGACTGATGAGTGTATCATCAGTCAAGTCTGCCCTAGCCTGCCCATGGCAGCTGCAGATAGTGAGAGTGGTGAAGAAGCAGAACCAGTACAAATTCCATGCACTTGGAGGCTGCTGAGCATTTCAGTAAGTGCTGACTATGGATGGAGGGTCAGGAGGACTGCAATCAGATTCATCTAATGCTGGTTCGCATCCTCAGAGTACAAGCCACTCATAAACAGCTTGGAGCACTACAACAAACATTCATGAGGAACCTTTTGGGAAAAACATATAAAAAATAAATAAAAATAAAAGAGTGAACACTGTATGAATGTAATACAGTGAAAAAGCAAGCTGCTTGTAAAGCACTTAAGAACTTAAAGCAATGTAAAAACACATAATCAACCTATTTGCCACATTATTCCCTGGTATATGCATGTCCTTATTTTATGCACATGCACATTACACTTACAGTAAAGGATTGTGTTTCACTGTTCAAGTTTACAAACACATATAGTCCATTGAAAGTCACTGAAATCAATAGTGACCCTGATATTGCAAACTCCCATTTATCCAAACTTTGAATTTGTCACTGATGTGGTTCAGATAAATGGGACTGTACTGTACTTTAGTTTGTGTATGTGTCTAAGGTAGCTGACTTTTTAGCGAGTAAAGTTGGCAGCCACGCTTGTAATGGCACTCAGGAATTTTTCAAAAAGGCCGGACATGTTAGTGTGCTGTGTCCTGATTGCCAGCACTTTTAGTACCCCTGCATTAGACAGAGCTGAGACACAGGTGCCAAGCAACCAGGATTTTCACTACCCATTTTATGAAATTACATTTGTTAGGAGTTTCCTTCATGGTCCAGGTATAACTGTTGTGCAACACTGATCTCTGTTTTTAGCCGTGAAATATATATATTTTTTTTAAATTGGAAGAATTTTCAGTGATCTTTAAATCAAAGTTGTGTAGCATTTCCTGCTGCATAACACAATTGTAAAAGGGTTGCTAGTGTGTCTGGATGTTCCTGGCAGAAAGTGGAGACTGTTAATAACAAAAGTCAAACTATTTTTAATCATAGTAAAAAAAAAGGTTTTGAATGCTTTATTGATTCATAATTATCCCCGGCATTATACCATCATTTCTACCTACATCAACATGTTTTTTTACTTCTAAGAATAAATTTTCTAAGAATTTTAAGTACAGAGAAATGTGAATCATTTCTCCATTCACTAAATGATCTGTACTGCCCAGACCTCTTGGTACAAAACTAGCTTACTGACTTTCTCATTTTAAAAAGAAAACTATCGGGGAATGAATGACAGCTAGTATTTTAACTGTGGTTTCCTTTTTTGAAGTGTGAAAAAAAGATGGCTATCTTTTATGGGCCTCATTACTTAGTGTGAGAAATCTGTAACAGTTGCCAGTGGAAAGCATGAAATTGCTTTATTTTTCTTTCAAATAATAAGACTAGGTAAAGCCCAAGCTGAGATCCTTTAGTTTCCACTGGTGCTCAAATGTACATTGACAGGCAGGGGGGAGACTAAGGACAGGCTGTCTGCTCATGCACCCCTATATTGGGGGCACACTAAAAGCATGTTGGGTAATTCTTCTGATATTCACATGTAGGCATAACAGGATATATATCTATAGAAATTAGGGGATCTCCCCAAATCCAAATGTGATTACATAAAATTAACCATTTCACATGACTACAACATCACAAAAACATGATGAACTGAAGGGCTCTTTTTTTCAGTGCTATGACCTATTTTTTCATATCTTTGATTGGGTCATTTTGTTAGATAAAATAAACTCTTCTAGGCCTGATGTACTTCAAGAAGATGAAGCCAGAAAAAAAGATTGTTATAACAGTGCCTGAAATAAGATTGACAGAGAGGCCCATAGACATTAACTGAAGTTTCAGTGCCAAGGCTAGGTTTTTGGTCAGTATTCATTTTAATAATTGTTTGATAATCTCTCCCAATAAAATGCACAAAACTAATACAAACATCCTGAAATTGGTGGTCTTGTGGTTCCCAAGCTGATAGTTGCAATGTTGGCACAACTACCCCCTCTGCTGCTTTCCTAACAGATAAGTCCCTACTTCCTTCCTACAGGTCACAGCTGTGCATGACTGCATGTTTTAGATATGATCGCTTCTATGACCCCATTAGAGATTGCAAACAGATGTGATCCCCTGAATTATCTAGATGCAGGTCTACTAATAGTATTTGAGTGCACAAACGACACAGTCTTTTTTTCATACCTTTATCCCCATTACTCCATCCCCTGCTCTGCCAATGGGTTTTGCTGCGCCAGTCTTCTGGTCAAGAGGATAGATAAGTCAATGTCTACCTTCAGTGTTAATGGCAACGTCTCTGTGATCAGCCAGCACCGGGTGCTCAAATTCAGGGCAGCCTGCATCCTTCCCTCTGAAAGATAAACACCTCACCTATATGAAGAGCATGGCTCATCATAGTCAATCCTAGCACTGAAGGTCAGGGGTCACATGCAAACTTTGTCTCTCAGGACCAAGCAAAATTTTCTGCCACTATGTTATTTGGCCAGTTGACCCAATACCTTTTTGTTATAGTGGACCCTTTGAGTTAGAAAGGTTGGTATGTATTTGGTGCCATAAACATGTTATTTCTGTGTTTCTTTGTGTTACATATAGTACGGTACTAACATGCAATAACAACATTAATTTAAGGTCAGAGGGGACTCTGAATCCATCATGACTTCTCCCTCTCCCCGCTTCGTAAGCAAGGATGAAAGAGCAATCTGTGCAAATACATACCAGCTTATAGAGACTCACTACACACTCTATTAATCAGTGTATTGAGGGGTTTCCAAGGTAAACATAACATTATCCACTTTTACCTTAAAGGCCTGTTCTGTCTTCATGTTCACTGTCTTCTGTTATACAACTGTTTTACTGATACTGTACTCCATAAATTCTAAAAATATTTTATTTATGCATTATAGCTTGATTAGGAGTTAGGATTATTGTGAGATGATCATACATTAGGACACTGTATACCAAGGGAGGGACACCTCAACTCATTTTACATTAAGCCATTAAATTGCTATCATCAAATGTTAATGCTTTTATTCAATGTGACCTGGACAAGATCTGAGCCAGTGACCTAGAGGTGAGAGACTCTGTAACCTGCTATCAATCCACTGAGACACCCAATCCCACAGTGACAGCAGTTTCTAACACTGGATGGTACTGTAACTTCTACTGCTACAAAGTTCTCTCAGTTTACATACTGTAGTACACTGTACCCAGTGACCAAAATCAGCATACACTACATTAGTCTTAACATCAAGGGAGATGCAAAGAAGAGAGCTGGGTATGACAACATACATAGCGGAAACAGTGACCCAAGTAATATGTTGTAATCTACAATGACTTTCCTTTTTCCAGGGTAAATTTAAACAGCACCCAGTAGTTAAAAGTTGAACATGTAATTTTGCAAATTCAGCCAGGAATCATGTTGCTCATATGCTCCTTATATGGGTCCTCATCCGAGTTGCACATCCTCCTGCTAGTCTAATGCATATACAGTATGATGCATCGGTAGGAGCTACAGTACAGTACTGCAACTAGGCACTAAATCTAATGTTTTGCAGGCAACATTTCCCCCTCTTAATCCTTAACGTCTAGTCCCTCATTCAAGCTAAGTAACCAGATAACGGAAATACATTGTGTAAGAAGTAACTTACATTTGAAAGCCATTTAAACTACAGACATTTTGCCCATAGAAAAAAAGAAAAAACACAAATTCCAAAAACCAATCCACAGGAAGAATCAGAAATGCAAGTTCTTCCTATGTCTGGAAAATATACATGCCATTGATAATTAAAACACACACACACACACACACACACACACACACACACACACTATAGCATATTCCAAAGGACTGGAACACTCTACCAGTCAATCTCAAATTGACTCCATTATTCTATGCCTTTAAAAGAGATTTGTCTGACTATGCCACCTCTGAATGTACTAAATTCCCAGTCTCTTAATAATCCATTTCAGTGCTAAAATGAAAGTCACAGATGGCCTGTAAATACCTTGATATATCTAATACCGATGGGCATAACAACTCCTGTGACATGACTTATCGGTTATGTGCTTTCCTATGGCTAACTCCATCAATAAAACATGACTGAGGAAGGGCATTTATGTATAAAAAAAATAAATAAAAACACATTTCAAATTTTACACATGGTTCCATTAGATAATCACAAACAGACATTCCAGGATGTTAATTGGACACTACCCACTTGTTATGTTGTTAAGTCACTCCGCCGAGCCTCATGACATACTGTACCACATGAGTCGTGGGTAAATTCTCCAATAACCCATGCCATGTCATGTTTTATTGCTTAATTATTTCATGTACTGAAGCTGAATGGGGATTTCATATGATATAACCAGATATATGGGGACTTATCTCTGATAACCACTGTCCGGGCCCTGTTACAGGGTTCTCATATGTGCATTTTTGCTAATGTACAGTGATAACTGTACCAGTGTAAATTAGGTGGCCCTAACTAGTTAAGAAACAGTATGTTAAAGGTGCTTAATAAGACCGATGTACTTTTACTATGGATGTACTTACTAGTTATTTGTACATTTAAGACATTTACATAAAAGCAGTTATTTTAATTTATTGAACAATTAATTAATTTGACTTCAGCCTTGGTAATTTAAAATGTAGTAGATTGGTAGCCAATGACTATGGTAAATTTACCAGTTGCAACTAATGTAAATGCTTGTTTTACTTAATTTAACCAACTATTAATCTTTAATAAGAATCAAGAAATATTTTAATAGATGTGTATTTGCCATTTAAAATGTAAGGATTCCGTGATGGCATACTGTCACTACCCTTTTCTGTATGTCAGCGATCAGGATTTGAAACCACTTTGGACTTTTAACCAGGTTATAAGATATCTAGTAGCCAGCTGGCCAATGACTAGTAAAAAGTTTTTGTGGTAACTAAAACAAGAACTTGTCTCACTTTATTGAACCATTTTAATGGTTAAAGAATGCAAAACAAACTGTTTATGTTAATAGCCTCAAAACATTTATACTATAATTGTCCATGTAGCTACTGATTTTCTTATAACCTAGGTTAAAGTCTGAATTGCTGAATGTAAACAGTGGTCACCCACATAACAAATAGTAGTCAAGGTACGCCATACTAACATGTAAATCATATGGGATAACAATAGGAGGGCTTTTGCTTGTGATTCAATGTGGGGGAATAACTCCTCCCACCTGCCCTATTTAAACCTACCTTTCTCTTTCATCTATGCTTAGTGCATTTTGAATGGCAGAGCTGCTGCGTGGTCCCTGTGGCTGTGTTTCTCACCTCTCTGCTTGCTGTTTGACTGTTTTCTGGCTGTTTACGCCTCCTGCCCTCCTTCCTCTCCTCCTCTGGCTTGCCTGCCTTTCCACTCACCCGTTCTGTGTTACCTCTTTGCAGTTTGCCTGTCCTTGTCCTTCCCCTGCTCTTTCTCTGTCTTGCTGCTTCCCTACTTGTCTATGCTTATCCTCTCCCACACTCCCTCTTTCAGTGTTGCCCCTCACAGTTTGTCCCTGCCCCCCAACCCCATACCTCCTGCCTCTCATCCTCTTCTTTCTGCTCTTTTGGGGTTTCCATTTTGTCTGTTTTTCTGCAGCTTTCTCTTCCTTTCATTTTACAGCAGCTCCTCCCTCTTCTCTTTCTTCTGGGTTAGTGACTCACAATGTCACTGCCTGACTTAAAACTGCAGCATTTCAATCATTTGCCTTCTATTCTTCCTTAGTTTTCTCTTTCCTGCATTCTCCTCTGTCTCCCCATTCAGGCTGCATTTCCTTGGATCTAGCCCGGTCCCTCCTGCTTTCCTTACTATTTTTCAGCTCTGTGTCTCCTTCTTGCAGTTTCCTCTATTATTTTCTTCTCCTCCTCTCCAGCCTTCACCAGCAGTGTGTTTCAGACTCCATCTCCATATCTCATACCTGCGTGGAGGTCACAAGAGTAGGCAGGGTCTGGCTTTGTCCACCAAAGATGGGAGTCCTCATCCTCCTCCAGCCTTACTTATTCATTTAGACCCTGCCTTCCTACCTCATACTTATGTGGAGGTCACAAGTGTAGGCAGGATCTGACTTCATCCACCAGAGACAGGAGTCCTCATTCTCCTCAAGCCTTCATTACTCATTTCAGACTCCATCTCCCTACCTCATACCTATGAGGAGATCACGAGTGAAAGCAGGGTCTGACTTTGTCCACCAGAGATGGGAGTCTTCATTCTCCTCAAGGCTTAATAAATTGCTACTACAAAAACTTGGCACTATGACTTCCGCTGTTTCTGGCAACTCCTCTACTGATACCAAAGAAGGTCCTTCAGGGCTCCTTTGTATTTCCTCTGACATGCAAACTCCTTGCAATCAATCTTCTAAATCAAAATGTTCTTTAAAAGATAGGACCTTTCCACACCTATTTTACAAACTGCAGAAGCATGGCATTTCCTACTAAACAACAGCTCAAAAGCAAGAACTATTTAATTGATTTGTAGCAGCTAAATCTCAGCATGATGAAACTCCTGTTCCTAACCAGTCAGTCCTTCAATCAGCTTCTTTTGCCTTATCTAAGAAACGAGACCTCATAGCTCAACTCAAAACTCCAGTATCTGATCACATCACCCCACATGAAGTTTGCCTTCCAGCTCAGTCTACTACAGTGTCTATGTCAGCCACTTCAGCCACCCTCCTGTCCACCAGCCATTCCCATGATGAAGCAGTTCTGCCTAGCATTCCTCCTTCCTGCAATGCTCCATCACTTTCTGATATTCCAACTCATCAAGAATCAGGTACTTATTTCTCAATCCCTATTCCATCTTTGATATCTTCAGTACACCTCATCTAAGGTCACCTCCACAAGGACATCATAAAAGGAAAAGATGTTAATTCGATATATTTCCTTATTTTCTCACACAACACCATTGAAAACAGAATTATGTCCTGCAGATATGTTTCTGAAATGTTAAAATCCAATTATCCTAGGCTCATGAAGAGATTGACTTACCCTGAATTCATCCTTGCCTTCAGCTTGTATCGAGACATTACTTGCTCCACATTCCCTTCCAGGCATGAAGAATTGGACACATATCATTATCTCTTAGTAAATGTGGGCATCAGATAGGGAGGCATGCATTTCTATGATTACCATCGCTCCTTCTCTACAAAAGCAACAGTTGCTTTAACTTATTTCAGTTCTATGCTGGGTAAGGCAATTCTGGATAATGAGATATTTTGTAATCATTTTGCTGGACAACATACGCTTTCCTGCCTGTTATGTGGCTCCTTTTCCCATTTTGACTCCCTTTATCTATTGGCCATCTCAATTGTGATATCAAAATACTGTCTAAGATTTTGGCTTCACGTATTAAACAAGTTTGGTTATCACTTTTGAGCAGTGAGCAAGTAGGTTTTGTACAGGGCAGATCAGCAGCGGACCACATGAGAGTGCTCTCTCATGTTTTCCAGGTGGCTCAGGCTTCTCAGGTTCCCATGGCACTAGTCGCCTTGGATGCAGAGAAGGCATTCGATCGGGTCAAATGGGATTTTTATATTGTACTATGGCCATGTTTGGTTTCCCAGAGGTTTATACATTGAATGAAGGCCTTGTACAAGGACCCTTTGGCCAAAATCTATTGCAATGGTGTCTTCTCATCCCGTATCAGGTTACTCTCAGGCACCCGGCAGGGTCGTCCTTTATCGCAATACCTTTTCAATCTCTATCTGGAACCCTTGTTGCTCAATCTCAAATCTTCTCCGGTGATCCAGGGGTGTGTCATCTCCCAGCGAACATCCACGATATCCGTGTTTGCAGATGATATCCTCCTACAGTTAACCAACCCAGTAGATTCCCTACCAGAGGTATTGGATATAATAGGACAATTTGGGGAAGTATTCAATTACAAACTTAATTTGGCCAAGTCCGAGATTTTTCCTCTCAATATGCACCTATCTCAGGCCTTCATATCCCATTTTGGGATGAAATGGGCCTCTTCCCACCTCAAATATCTTGGGATTTACTTGGCTCGGGACCCTGCTTTCATGAGGAAACTCAATCTGGATGATCTGGTAGATAAAATTTATTCTGATCTTCAAAGATGGGGTAAACTTCCGCTATCAGTTGGGGCCCGTATCAGTATTATCAAAATGAATATTCTGCCTCCTTTTCTACCCCTGAACCTTTTAGACATCTGGCTGCCCAAATCCTTTTCAAGAAAGTTCACTCGATCCTGACTGGCTTTATTTGGAATCACAAGCCTCCCAGGCGAGCGTTTTATAAACTCTGTCTGCCCAAAGATATGGGGGTCTCCGTCTCCCTAATTTTGAGTACTACTACTGGGCTAGTCATGTAGTTAAAGCTGGTAAATGGCTCAGAGGAATGGATGTAACATCCCCTTCTCTGTGGATAAACTTGGATCTTGATCTCATTAAATATTGTAACATAGACCCCGCTAGTCTATTTTACTATTGGTTATCAACTCTGCCTAGCTGTATCCAAGAGTCACCAGTGGGTACCACGGTTAAGGTACTCAATCAATTTTACACTACTTCTAGAATTAGATATGTTAACGATCCTGGACAACTCTTGGTCTCTAACCCTAATATCAAAATAGGGACTGAATTTCTATCTCTGAAGTGGCTACCCCAAATTCAGGGGCTCTCAGTCGAGGACCTCTATGTGCAAGGAGGCCCAGGGTCAGTAGATGACCTCCTGTTAGCTCTAAATATTCCCCGCCAAATGATTTTTAAAGCATATCAATTAAAACATTTGGTCTACAATGAGTTTGGGGCAACAGTCCCAACATCGATCATTAAACCATTACTAAAGGTGATTAAAGAATGTGAGGTTAAGCCTCATGGGGTGTCTAAGTTGTATCTGCACCTTATGAAGCTTAATTTCCCTGCCCCTTTGGCCGGCTCCAAATCTTGGTCTCTACCTTCCTTAGAGCCCTTGCCTACATGGAGTCAAATCTGGAAAGATTTGCATATATATAATACTCTCGACAAGAATAAACTAATTCAATATTTTATTGTTAACAACATGTACATTACGCTGGCCCATAGAGCGAAATTTGATCATTCTAGTTCCCCTAACTGCTTCAGGTGTGGTGAAGATCAGGGCAATCCTCCCCATATTTTCTGGTATTGTTCCAAAATAGCCCCACTATGGAAGGCCATTCGGGATAATCTAGATCCTATCCTTGGTCTGCAAGATCTCTTCACTCTTGAGATTTGCATTCTTGGCATTTACTCGGGTATCAATGTCAGAGACAGAAGATACCATATGGCTCTCATT
Source organism: Neoceratodus forsteri (assembly GCA_016271365.2). Classification (NCBI taxonomy): domain Eukaryota; kingdom Metazoa; phylum Chordata; order Ceratodontiformes; family Ceratodontidae; genus Neoceratodus; species Neoceratodus forsteri. The sequence continues at coordinate 829,858,143 of CM028131.1, forward strand.
TCAATGGCGGTTAAGAGGTTAGTGCTCCGCCACTGGTTAGATAATCTAGAGCTCTCGTATATGGACTGGGTGGAAGAAATGTCCCTGTGTTTTAAAGTTGAGAAGTTGATTGCCAATACCAGACTCTCTCTCCCTTAGCCTTTCAGAAAAAATGGGGCAAATTATATGCCCTGTATCTTCATTGACTGTATCTTCAGGCATATTCCGGCCCGTTTGACTCCGAGGCATATTCACTTCCTCTGGTCTCTCTGGAATGCTCTCTCAATATCCAAGAACTAGTTACCAGTAGAGCTATTTATTCCTTTGGGTTCTATTATCTGGCTGCTAGCTGATTCATTTTTCTGGGCCAGTTAGCTTCCTCCCCTTGTCTATAATGGTGATATTGTTTTTCTTCTCTTTTCCTCAGTGGTGACACCTTTCTTGGGGTGGGGGGAGGGGGGTGACGTGGGGTGTTTGGATTTTCTATGCTTGCATTCAATGTTCAATTATCGGAATGTGTGTAATACTGTTCTTCTTTCCTTACTGTAATTACCAGATTGCTGTAATAGTAACTGAAAATGAATAAAAAGAGAATTTCAAAAAAAAAAAATCTATTGGCCGTATCTGAGATCCCTTTGTTACCTATTCCACCTTGGAATGCTTCACTAGTTGGATCAGTTCCTCCTTCTTTCTCCTCCTCCAGTCTGACCCACATGATTCCTAACCCTGGTGCTTTTCCCCACCATAACTTAGATAGACATGGTCATCAAATAAAAGTTGTGGGAAACAAGTCCATTTGCAACGATTTTAACTCCACAGGCTGCCCTGGCTCTGGCTGTTGCAACCTTAATGTCTTCAGTTTTTGTGGCGATGCACATCCCCAAACCATTTGTCCAAAAATACCTCAATCAAAGCAATGACAGTCAGTGCATCTCTTTACCTATGCTGATGTTCAGACCCTAGCTCAAGCACTAGCTTCCCATCCATCTAGCCAAATGGTGGACTTTCTCATCTTTGGATTCTCCAAAGGTTTTCGTATGGGTATTTAATTTCTTCCCTTAGATTTGTTCATATGTAAAAAATGTATAATCTGCTCTAAAAGAAACAGAAGTCATCTAGCAACTCTTGCAAAGTGAACTACAAAAAGGATTTCTCATTGAACATTTCAATCATCCACCTTTTCCCTCCTACCAAATCAGCCCCATTGGCATTGCTACCAGAAAAGTTTCAAGCAAGAAATGATTGATCATCAATCTGTCAGCTCCTCATTCCAAGTCTATTCCAGCATCAACTCCTTAATTGCCATAGTTCAGAAGTTGTGGTTCTTTAAAGCAGCAGCATAAGAATATGCAATATGAATGGTATGTATTGAAGGTAGGGAACCTCACCATCCTTTTGTAATCTAGATTTATTAATTTCTGCCTATGATTTATAGAAATCTGCCAAACATAACAGAGTTGGCTCCCTCTTCACAGCTCAATATTACTAATGCATGTACAGTATGTTTATCAATGATTGTCAAGACAGCAGTGAAAGTGGGAAATAAAAGCCCCAATATAAATAAAAGTCATAAAATGGGATACATGGTAAGAATAATGACAGCCATAATGAATGTAGGTACCATGAACATCTTTATATGCAGACTATTTAGCCATGTCTTTATGTTTTCTATCGTATTACATTAATGTTCGCATCTTCACATGTATTGTGTTAATTCAATTAATAAAATGCTTAACTTAAAAAAAAAACTTGATTCCTTCAGTTGATTACTCACTCATATACACTCATATAGATGATGCCATCAGCATCATTAAACAATTCAGCCATGGCTCCTAGCTTTCAAAGGTGAACATCTCAGATTCTTTTAAATTACTGCCCATCCACCTATCCCTGTGGCATCTCTACGGTATCAAATGGGAAGAAAGCTACTTCTTTGCCATTTGGCTGACATTCAGTTGCAAAAGCAGCCTAAAACTGTTCAGTCTGTTTACTGAGACTCTTTGCTGGCTATTGCTCAACATATGCCATTGTCTAGTTGTGACCCATCTCCTAGATGACTTCATACTAATTGACCTGTCTGTGCCTCCTCCTGCTGTTAGCAAATCTGCGCTAGCATGTCTCATCCAAGACTTAGCAGTGTCCTTATCCACAGAGAAAGCACTTGATCCTTCTATGTCTATCGAATTCGTTGACATTAAGTTGGATTCAATACACATGGAAGAATGACTACCTTTTGATAAACTACACAGGTTACGAACTCTCATTGAATCCTTCTCCATTCATTCTTTCTGTACCAAATATGAACTTCTCTCGCTATTGGGGTATCTCAACTTCACCATGCAACTTATTCCTCATGGTTGCTCCTTTATCATATCACATATTTCCTGACACTGGCTTTGTCTGTCTCTGAGCTACATCACCATATAACCATTACAGCCACTGCCAAATCAGATCTAGCATTGTGGTCCCATTTCCTAACATATTGGTATGGTTGTTCTATGTTTTACAAGTATCCATCTCCAGATCTCCATCCCAGAATTTACACAGATGCTTCTCTCAGTTATGGCTTCACTGCAATTTTTGTACATTACTGGTTCACTGCCCCTTGGTCCTCAGATATATATAGCCTCTGGAACATTTCCAAGACATCTTCTTTATTCAAAATCTACACGATTGTAGAGGCTGCTCTCATATGGAGCCATCACTAGTCCATCCAAACTGTCTCAAGTCTTCTTAGATCATCAAGCTACAGTCAACATTATTAATAAAGGCACATCCTTGTCTCATTCTGTTATGCTGTTTAGGCTGAGGCTGACTTGGCTGTTACTGTTCCAGAACTTGTCCATGCAATGCTTTCTCATTCCCAGTTTTGTGATTTCAGCAGCTGATTATTTATCTCATTTCCAAATACAGGAATTCCATCACATCTGTCCCACAGGAGACCAAATAATGACTTCTCCTCAATGATTCTCAGATCTCATCATGATGTAACTTTATACTGTCAACAAGCCAAAACCCTCATGTGGTCAGCTCTACCTCCCAGTACTCAGGCTACATGTTCTATTGCCTGGAAGGATTATACTTTGTTTTGTGCATTTCAGTTCATTCATACCATTCCATTTTCAACCGATCACATTATAGTATTTATTATTTATTGCCATCAAGCCCTCAAATTACTTTATGGGACTATAAAACAATATTTATCTGAATATTTCCTTTCTCAAGCAAATCCTTCCATGACCCTCTATTTAACCAATTTCTCTGTTAAACTCCTCTTACTTGGAATCAATAGAACCTCTTCCCCAAATGTTCCTAAATGTCTGCCTATCAATGTACTTATATTTTGGATGCTATTGGACTTGCTCCATTCCAGTCGTTTCGAGCCTACAATGAACATCACGATATCTTCAGCAATTTGCTTAGCCTTTTATGGTTGTCTATGGCCAGAAGAATTTACAAATCCATCAGCATCCTCTACTTTATTTCTCACAATTGCTAGTCTAAGAAAACAAGCAGATGACTATATCCTGCATTTACCAAAATCAAAACTTGATAGACTACATAAAGGAGCTCAGATTTAATACTAACCAACTCATAACAACTGGTGCCCAGAATAGATGCTTAATCAACTCATCCTATATCATGTCAGATATAACTCCTCATATTCTCTCCTGGCTATTAACAATTATTCTCCGATGACCACCAAAATGTTTATGGGATGCATGAGAAACATACTACAATGAATGGGACTTAATCCTTTTTCCTTTTCAGGTCATTCATTCTGAATTTGGAGCAGCTTCTTCAATCTCTCAAAATAACATTCCCACCCATGTCATTAAAAGGCTCAGAGGATGGACCTCCTCATGTTTTAAAAACTGTATTCCAAAACCAAAACAGGAAATCAGATGAGCCTTTAGGATTATCTCCTCATAATATGCCCAGAGGAAGGGCAGTTCAGTAGTGATGGTTCCTCAGAGATTTCCTCCACAGAGGGGTTTCTGTCTCCTGTGTGCTAATGTACACACTCTCCATGAGTTGGAGGAGGAGATCACACTCTTCTTTCTGGGCCTTCATTCCTGTAATGCCACCTAGTTTCTCTACTGAGGATGGGCATGAGAAAGGACAAATTAAAGTTCACACAAGCAACACACATATTCACCAAACAGTAAATGTGAGGACTTTTGCCCATGATTCCATGTTGGGGAATAACTCCTCCTACCTGCACTATTTAAACTTGCCTGCCTTCCCCTTCCATATATGCTTAGCACATTTACAATTCTTCATCCTCTCCACCTTCTCCTCCTCCTGAACTCTTCTCACCCTTAGTGTTGAGCCTGCATTTCCATAATGCCATCTGACTCCTCTACTGGGTGAGGGAATGAGAAAGGCCAGATTCAAGTATTCACAAGTTCCACACATATTCACTAAACATTGAACTGAATGTAGCTAAACTATAAAAGAAGGATGCTAGATCACATTAGAATTTTATTAATGGAAATATTTACATGATGGAGGTATTTTAGTATGATCTGGGTACTGAATAACATCACCACATCTTGGTTACAAAAATTGATGTTTTCTCACAATACTAGAATGATATAAATACAGTAACAAACACAAGCATTTTAAATTTTAAACATACTGTGGAATCTGCATAGGGCCTGAACTATTATTAATTTAAAATTCCACACAATGATAATTTTCATGTACCGTCCAGGTACACTGTGACATCTTAACACATGGGACAGTGAGTACTTAATGCTATAATGACAAAGTCTAGCAGAATAGGAGCAGCAACAGTCTGAATAACTATAGCTAATAGACCTCTAGCACTTTTAGGGAGGCATGGTACCTGGTGTCCTAAATGGGTAGAAGAGAATAGCCTCTTCAGTGCTACCTCCTACCATCTCCTAGCTGCCTGTCCCCTTGGCTCCCTGCTGCGCTCTGAGGCAGCTGTTCTAGTCATTCCTGGTCTGCTGGTTGCATCACTGGTCTTGAACAATTGGTTGCCCCTTGTGCAGTGGTAACTCCACTGATCTTGGTCAATTGGTCACTCCACCACTTCCAGTAATCTTGTAAGCACACCACTGAACTGTATGGAAGACTCAAACCCTAACTACAGGTTGGTGTAACCTCTCACTGCATACCTCACTGTTAGGCTTAGGGAGATGGAAGACTGGCTTACCTAATCCTGGGCCCTACAGCTATTTATACCAGACTGGCCCCATGCATAAAATGAAAGGAATGGAGGGGAGGCTAGATATCCAAACCTCCCCTTGAAAGACAGAAACCACCCCTAACAACCAGTCTCTAATAGGTTGGAGAGCACCACAAGTCAATGGAAGAGATCTTTGTTCCTGGACTTTGGTGAGGATGACTTGGAGGGTGCACATCCTCAGATACCCTTTACTCAGGGAGCTGCACTGCAGTTTCCCAATCCCACTTGTCTTGAGCACCTGCTGGGACCTATTGAGTGAGAGTATCCCCAGCCCACTCTTGTCCTTGGCTGCAGCAGTGAAGGGGCCCCCGACTTAGTCCACTCAGCTTGTGTTGACCTCACATGTGACCCACAAAGCAACCACTGAGCTGATGCTTTTAAAACAGATTAAAGGAGCTGCCTTCTGATGCTGTCTCCCCCCAGCTGCACAGTACTTCTTAAAGAGAGCCACTGCACCAATACACTCTCACCTCGGCCAACAGTACCTTTAAAGGAGAGGTACCTCTCAAATGTTCCCTCTTGCATGCTTGCAGTAACTCTTGAACCTACTGCTGCTTGCTGTGCAACATCAAAGGGTTGCCTTTCACCACCTCCTGGCCTGCAGGACTGACTCCTGCATTGCACACAAAGTGGACAAGTGAGAGTGGGAGCTGCTTTTCAAACTCTTCTCTACTCTTCTATATTGAGGGACACAGCTGGTCCCAGCTGGCATCAAGGCAGCCAATCAGCTAAAGGCCCCCTGGGAGAAGCCCACTAAGTGCTGTTGTGGGACTTCCCACACTGGATGCTAGGGGATTGGAGACGGAAACTTGCAGGGTCTGTGTTTGCCACCCCCCCTTACATTATACAACTCTCCACATAAATATGCATGAAGAAATCACACCTGGTGAATGTTTATATTTTTCTATATATATATACAGAAGATTAATGAGAGAAGAACAATTATAAGTAACTATGAGATAAAAGGATATGAATGACCAGACAGAAACACTAGCACAGCTGTGAGATGAAAACAAATGTATTAATTTGTTTTGATGTGAGCTATCCATATTTGTTATAGGTCTGAACCTTTCTAGATACTTTGATGTTCTGAAATGCTGACAGTGTTACTCAAATTGTATGAGATCATAATATACATTAAAGTTTCCTTAAGTAGACCTTTAGACCATCTGCCCACAATGCACCTTATAAAGAACTGAATCACTTCCTCTAGATCAAAATGTATGAATTGGGGTTATTAAAATGGCTAAAAGATGTTTATGACAGCATCTGTAATTACTGCTTACCTCTCCTTCCTTTATGCTATAGACTCTCACAGTTATACAACCACTTATCATTGGGATTCTGACCCTCAGTGTTCTCTCTTCAAAACAATTCTTTAAGATAGTGCTCACATCCTACTGTAATTGCACCTGTTTATTTGGGAATGCCCAGAATAGTTTTTTTTCTTACTCCACACTTTTACTGGTTTTGTACCTGTGTTTCATAAATATATATTACTGTATAGCAATTCATGTACTCTTGTATTGTAATATATGGATTTTAAAAATAATATGTCTAAACAGAATATAAAAACAATCTTGTAATACATCACTCAGTCCCGTAATAGTATACTTCTGGTCCTTGTAATACTATACTTCTGGCCAATAATACTATACTTCCAGTCCTTGTAATACCATCATTCAGACCTCAGTTCTGCGGCTAATGTCGAAGCTTCTTTTTTTCATTTGTGTGCCTTTCTGTGATTAAGAAACAGGAATGGGCGATGGGAAAACGGCAGCTGGACAGTAAGGAGGGAAGTGCACATGGCAAGCACACAGTGAGGAGCAAAGAACACAAACATGGAACTGTCCCTCAAGTAATGCAGAGGTAAAAGTTTGTCAGCCTCTCGCATCCATATATTACAAAAAACAACAGAAAGGTTCCACTGAATCAGTCGGCTGTAATTCCAGCTTGATGTTCTGGGGACAAAGGAACCTCTTGAGCTTCGCTCTTGAGGTTACCTATTTCCCCAAAACCTCTTGATGGAATTACAGCCTCATAATTCACTGGACCCTATCTATTATTCTATTTATATACAGTATTTCTGGTTTGTATACTTACTGCATTTGACTACTGCATATTGTGTTTCTACCCCCTACAATCCCTCCCCGTCTCTTCCTCCAAGGTCACATCTGTAAACAAGATTCCTGTTGCATCTCTATATGTTAACATGGTGAAAGCTTCAAATAAGTATATAAATCTGTAATATTCAATATAAATATGGTTTTCTGCAAGAAGGGGAGGAAACTGGCCTCATAAACAAAAAGCCATTAAGCTCTGCTTAATGTTTACCCTATCTATGGGAGAACATTCCTCTCCCTCTACTAGGAAATAATAAAACGCAAGAAAAGCCAGAGACATGTATAATAACAGTAAGGTTTATTATGTATTCTAGCAATAATAGCAGTATTTGAAGAATGCATTTATATGCTTTTGTTAGGGAAAGTTAAATGCTTTACAGTACTTCCTTTAGCAATTTATGTTTATTCCTGTGGACACTTGGAATACCTCAATCATCTGGGCGTGTCTAGCCTGTCTGCTCTGATCCATAGTGCTTACACCAGCCTAATCCCCTATGCCTTGCCCACTGTGGTGGGGTCTGTAATATCACCTGCCCTCTGCTGGGTAAAGGGGTAAAGGAATAGCTGGTGGAGAAAGACAGGCGTAAATATCTCAAGATCTTCCTGCATGCACCAGTGATTTGCCTTTTTTTAACAACTGCATGGGTGGAGTTCTGCAGATGTTTTGCTAGGAGAGTGAAAAGTGGTTAAGGAAGCACATGGCTGGATACCTCAGCTATGTGTTTCCACAGTGCTGTTGTCTCGTGTCCACAGTGCTGCCGTTAGTGCTGGTGGGTTAGTTCTCCAATGCTCCTCCACTTCACAGGCCCCCCCGGCAGGGCACTATTTTGTTTCCGTGCATCACTTCAACAATAGTGGGTGAAACGAAAGAGCATGTTGTGCCCAAGATGGCCAGTGTGAGCTCATTGTATATATATGAGTATCGCACATGCACATTTCTGTCACGTTGGCCATCTTGGTCACTGTGGGCTCTTCAGCCGTTGTGGGAGCTCTAAGTATTTTTCACTCAGACTCATTGCTCTGAAGCAGCCAAGTTGGCTCTGACAAGTTTGTTTTTTTGCCACTTGGATTCCAGCATGCATGGAGCCCCAGCAAAGCATGTGCTGTGTGGAGCCCAGCCATACATTCCCTGTACCTGCAGAACCTTCACTGCACTGACACCAGTGACCACCCAGATGGCAGTAGAGTGGTGGCAGCAGTGACCCTCCAACACCAGAGAAGAGTGTCCTGTAGGAAACTCAGTAGTCTTACTCAGGTAGACCTTCAGTGAACCAGATACAACTCTGAACCTGTGTCACCAGCATTGTGAGCCATGCATTACAGCTGCACTCTCAGGCCAGCCTTATTGCTTTCTACTATTTCATTTTGTCTAGTACAATGCTATTGCATAACATAATCAGCTTTAATATAAATGATGCAGAAAGTGACAAATAATTATGAAATTCATTCACTGTTGTGAGAAATGAAATCCAAATGAACTGGGAGATGTGTTCATGTTCAGTGTAGTGTAAATATTATCTGTGCCAAGAAAACTGAAGAACAACAAGGTTTCTTTAAAAAATAATTGGTAAACTAATAACAGGGATAGCACATAGCAAATAAAAGGGCATTTATGTATGTATTTAATTCAGGACAACTGGCCTTGAAAAAGCCTTGCTGGCAAAATGTTGGCAATTTTGTTGCCCATGGTTTTAGAAACTTACACAATAAAAAAAGACATGAGAAAAAAAAAACAGTGGTGGGTTAATCTATGTATGTCATTTTCCTTATATTGAATAATAAAATAAGTCTAATTGCCCTAATACAAATTTCCTGAAAGCACAATGAAATACTATATAAGTTAAGTTCAAATTAAAAGCATATCACTGCTGACTGATTATTCAATCCTGTTTGCATCTTACTAAGTTGGAATAATGTGTTTGTATTATTTGACAGTTTGTTTATACTGGATAGCCCAGCAGCGATACAGCATCTCATTTTCAGTGGGGTCCTACTTTTACCCATTTCTTCGGCTTAGTGGACTGGAGCAATAGAAGGGTACTTATGTGACTTGCTCAAGCTCACACAGTGAATAGTTTGTTCTAGTGGGGTTTAAATCTGTGATCTCATTGTTCCTTTTCCAGTGCTCTAACCATTAGACCATGCTGTTCCCAGTACATGCTGTATATTTCTTAACTTATTATTAAGACTGACCCACATACAAGATTAAATGAGAATTATTTACCTATACTCATGATGTGTAACACATTCTCCCTCAGGAATCTGTTTAGTCCTGCTTTAGAAGCCTGGACAGTGCAATCTTCTTCCACTGTAGTACATTACTGAGCATTGCTCTCACCTATTAATTGCCCCATGTGAAAAATGTCTTCAAAATGATTAACAATGATACAATGTGTGACAACTTGTCAAATCACAAAAATAAAGCTCTTACATGGAAAAACATTCTTTAGTGCATACTGCAGATGATGGTTACCATTAATAGAGAATCTCAGATAATGTACACTGAGTCACAGTTTAAAGTGTGGGATGGCACCATTTTCATATGAAACATAGGGCTTCTACTGAGTAAAATGACTAATGAAGGACATAGAAACATATGTGGCTGAGGACAGAACAAAGTCAATAAGCATATCAAAACTGCCTTGATGTCCTATACTGAAATGACTCCACTCTTCCAGAGCACTCCCCCACTCTCACTGTTTCCCTTTTATTCCTAATAACCCTCTTAAACATACCCCATTGTGTTTTGAACACTGATATAGACTTAGCATTGATTGCATTGCAGGGTAGACTGTTGCACCTGCCCACCACGTGCTGAGTGAAACAAAATATTCTGATGTTCTTTCTGAACCCCCCCCCCCCACATCACCACCACCACCTTGAGTTTATGCCCCCGGGTGGCTGTACCATTTCTCAGCTTGAACAACTATGTACAGTCCACCCACGTGTATTATAATGTCTTACAGTTCTGTGATCTATCACTGGGTAGGCTATATCCCTTTTAATGTTATTAGCTTAGCTAGTGTTGCAGTAATCCCGCTTCACTGCTCAAGGTAATTTCAGTTGATGGTACATGGTGCACATCTTGAACATTTATATTTCTAAACACACAATGGACCTAAAAGTGATGAAACTTACTATGTGCTGCCCTGTAGTCAGGTCATCACTCCTTTGATTCTTCAATTTTGATTGACATCCCACAGGTGATACTTCTTCCTTGGGACAAGCTGGTGGCAGCTTTAGGTCACAGATAGCTCAGATGTCAGATGCTGTAAGCCTCCAGGTAGCCCAGTAAGGGTTAGCACCACGCTACTACTCAGTCCAAAAGAGCCGGGCTAACTGAAAAGGATATTATAAACTTCCAGCATATTTTGGGTGAAGATAAAACAATTTTATTGTAAAAACAAAATAGTTAAAAGTGGCACCCTTTACCACCTATGTTTCACGCTTAGTCATGCACTTTTTTCAAGGCCTTGAAACAGCGCATGATTAAGCATGAAACATTGGCGGCAAAAGATTCCACTTTTAACTAATTTGTTTTTACAATAAAATTGTTTTATCTTCACCCATGCTGTACTGTAAGTTTATAATGTCCATCTCAGTTAGCCTGGCTTTTTTGGAATGACTGCACTTTTGAAACACTGCTGGCTTCTGAATTAACAAGTTGAGTGCTTTCTCACAGAAAAAAAAACATGCTATTACTGCCATCTTAGGTGCATTGGGGGGTAGCAAGCAACCAGACTCATAAGTAAGAAAGATTTTAGTTACAAAGCACCTTATCCCTAGGGCTTAGGGTACTGTACAATGTACAGACAGTGGCAACAAGTTAAAATAAATAGACATCTAAAGAAACATACAGTGGAGTCAGCCACGATGAAGCACAGTGACTTGCAGTGATGACATGTCACAAAATCCTGCATGACAAAAGGGCTTAATTACCATTGACTTACAATGGCCCCTGCAGTAAACTGCAGCATTCTATGATATTTGCAGCATTTCTGCATTGCATCCTCACTGTTACATCTTATAAGTAACAAGTTAAAAGCAGCATGTTCAGTAAAAGCAAAACAGCAGCTGTGTGATCCCGAAATAAGTCAATAATAATGCTAGGTCCCAAAGGCTTCCCTAAACAAGTGTGCTTGCAGGCCCTCATTGAAGGCATCCAGTGAGGGGTCCTCCATCAAGGACTCTTGAAGCAAATTCTATAGAGCTGTAATAGCCATGACAAATGTACAATCACCACATGTTTTTTGATGAGCCCTGAAAATTGCTAGGAGGCCCTTTGGAGGAGTGAAGAGAGTGCTTGAAGTGGTTGGGGGTTAGGCGATCACTCAGGTAGTCAGGATTCAAACCAAGTAGGGCTTTGTATGTGAGAAGACCCATCTTGAAGGAGATTCTCCTCCTCACTGACAGCCAGTGCAGATAATGCATGACTGGGATCACAAGGCAAGACCTTTGGAGGTCTGTCAGCAACCTGGCAGATGCATTCTGCACTAGCTGTAGGTGAAGCTGGAACCCTCCACTAACTCTGAGATATAGAGCATTACAATATTCAAGTCTGGACATCACAACTGCATGTACCATTGAGGGCTGGTCATCTGGTGGGATAAAGGCTTTAATCCAGGAGATATTCCTCAGGTGGCAGAAACCAAGCCAGATAACAGATGACACCAGGGCCTCTTGTGTCAGGCTGTCATTGATGATAATGCCCAGGTTTTTCACCTTGGAAGTGGCTGCTAACAGGATAGGACCTGGCATCAAGTCGTTACTCAACCTAGCAATCTCCACCTCCTGCAGACTACCAGGATCTATCACTTGTACCTCCATTTTGTCTGGGTTAAGTTTTGGTCAGTTAGAGAACATCCAGTCTTGAATCTTGGCCAGGCATGCATTTAGTTCCTCTACAGCACCATAGGTCCAGGGTTCAAAAGACATAAACAGCTTGGTGTCATCTGCATAGCAGTGAAAACCCTCACTGTAGCATCTAATGATCTTACTCAGGGGTATCTTGTACACTGTAAATAACATGGACAAGAGGATCGAGCCCTGGGGAACTCCACATAGTAGGGGTTTAGGGCAGGAGGAAAACCTCCCCATCACCACCCTCCACATCCTATCTGTAAGAAAGGACTCAAATCAGTTGATGACAGTACCGGTGAGTCCCCAGAGCTCCATTAGGTGACCCAACAGCACATTATGATCCACAATGTCAAAAGTTGAAGAGAGATCGAAGAGGAAGAGAATTGTCTGTTCTACTCCATCTCTAGCCCTAAGGAGATTACTATGCACCCTGACTAGTGCAGCTTCAGTACTGTGCTTAGACCTGATTTCTGACTGGAGGAGCTCAAAGCTGTCGAAAGCCATGAAGTGGGTTTTAAGTTGCAGAGCACCGATGTTCTCAATAACCTTAACCAAAACTGGAATGTTAGAGATATGTTTATAATTTACCAAGATGTCAGGGTCAAGGGATGGTTTCTTTAGGATTGGCTTCACCAATGCCTGTTTTAGTGTACTGGGGAACAACCTCTCTGAAAGTGAGCACCAGGCAATCTCAGTGAACACTGGGCCAACAGATTCCACACATCTCACAAGGAGATGTGTCTGGACCCAGCCCAATTCACAAGAGGTGGGCCGGAGGATTGAAATTACCTCACAAACTTCCTCCACCTTCACTGGTCTGAACTCACTCCAGGCAATTGGTGTGCAATTTGCAACATCTAACTGACCACTGTGGGGCTGGGACTGCCCCACTGGACAGACTCTGGACCTGATAGAGGACACTCTGTCAAAGAAAAAAAGATAGTTCTCCCACTCCCTCTAGGACCTCCCCCATCCAGCTCATTTTCTCCTGTTACCAGCATGCCACCTTCTAGATAGATAGATAGAAAGCTTTATTTTTGACTGGAGAATGCTCTGGCACATTAGCATCCTGGATTTGTGTCGTAAGTTCAGAACAGCAGAAGTGGTGGCTTGCAGGAGATCAAAAGAGAATCCAGTAAGAAGCTCCCCTTTGATTTAGTGGCAAACTGCTCTGATGGTGATGTCTGGTGGTTGCATGATGGCAGTGGACTATTCAGCATACACGTTGACATGCCCAAGCACCCCCCTTCCCCACAGGATGTCATGATGGGTTTTCTCATGATATGGTTTGATCAATTTATACCACAACTTGCTGGACAGGTGACATAGGTTCTTGTTTGCTCTTTCCCCAGACCTCTGCCCTCCCTTCGCATTCCACTCTTTTGGGTACAACAAGCCCCAGTAAGCCGGCCCCTTTTGAAACTTACATTCTTGAGGATACTAGGTTCCTAGTTCTTCAGATGGCTCCCAGCTTTGAAATAATAACTAATTAGTGTGTGTGTGGGGGTGGGGTTGATTTGATCTGCTGCAGTCAGACAGGGAAGTTTGTATGTTGGGTATTGTTGTGGTGCACTGAGGGCACTGGTGGTGTGGGGGCAGAAGAGTCATAATCCAAAATGCTCAGTGAGATGCTATTTTCTCTGTTCTGGTACCTACCCTTCCTATCACTCATGATCAAGGCCATTGATTTACGGTGATTAAAATAATACAATTCTGGTTTTGTGGCTTGAAATTACAGCAACTGCATTGGTTAGTATGTGTACAAAAAATCAGAATAAAAGATGGCTTAATATACAGAACATTAAATGAAGCATATCGAAAATGGTGCAGTTGCATTCATAAAATACTGTAAGTTTTGCAGATTGACTATGTCACAGGGTGTGGGAAATAATCAGATGAGGCAATGTGTCAGGATTTAAAACACACAGACATGTGACATTTATTTACAAATAAGAAAATAAATAATTGAACAACAAAATAAATTGCAATCAGAATACAGTCTCAGATCAATAACAACTCTGATCTTTTACCTTACATATCACTCTTGTCTACCTGCACTGTAGACCTTCTCACTCCACGTCCAAGGCTTATCTGATAAGGCTCTCTTTAGCAGGGGTTTATTTAGGAGAGGCAAGGGTCATCTGACCTGGTCGTTAACTTATGCAAACAATTTTGCACTGACTAACAACATCAAACAGGTGGGAGGACCCAAGCCCAGTACTAATATAACAAATGACATTGTATAAATGCACATTTACAGTTTTAGATCCCCTTGAAAGCTTTGAACACCATTTTCCATAATAAATTAGTTCCTAATGAGCTGTAAGCTCCTCCAGTTTATATTTGATTGACAGCATGGTCCTATAAAACTAGACCAGAGAGGGCGCTGATCTCCCTATACAACACAGTTTTTTGGCGTAACCGATGGACAAAAGTCTGCCTAGGGGAATTGGTAGGACCTGGAAAAATGGATTGTGCCAGATAGAAAAGAAAAACACATTTGTTTAACAACAGTTTCAGTTTTCAAGGAGCCCTTCTGTCTTACCATTACCAAGGACCATGTACAGGCACTCCTTTAAGAATTAGCTACGAGATATTTATATTGGGGCTGTTTATTTATTCATTATGCTCTCTTTCTAGCTGGCATTGCATTTATTCCTACTGTCAGCTGTAGAAGAAGCTAGGAAAAAGTGTTTCATGCAGTACAAGGAGCGGCCGGCTGAAATGGTCAAAATGCGTCCTCAGCCACTGACTCCTCTAACCTGCTGTACAAGCATTTCTACTTTTAAGTTTCCAGGAGCTTACTAACTGCAGACATTACCTTAGGTAGTAGCTCTTTCGTACACTTAACAGTGACACGGTATTTCTCTTGCAGCCCTCTATTTTATTCTGAAGGTTGCTACCCATAAACTGCACACTGCTTCATAACAATTCCTGCATAGGGATATTCCTGTCTCTTTACATTTCTAGGACTCTTTAGGCTGCAGCAGAGCAGTAGTCTGCAAGAAAAAGACAGACACTCGCTGCTGTTCTGTGGGACTGATTAAAAACCCTCTGTTCAGCCTCTGTATATTTCATTAAGGTTTTCAGGAACACCACTGTCCCTTGTACCATAGTGCTTGTTACAGAGCACTTAGTGCTAGAAAAGGAAGAAGGGGAGGCCAAAAGTAAAAGTGATTGCCTCCCTGCTTGAACTGCAGCACAGTTACCTCAGTGGGAGAGAGAGCAAGGAGCGAGTGTGCTCCTCTATTCTATTCATAACAAAGCTCTCTCTCATTTCTTGGTATATTTATACCCCGCAGGCTTGTTTCTGTTAGCAAGGGGCACCAGGAAAACTGCTGGAGAGTACAGAGCAGCTAAAATGTAATACTAAGAGCTGACCACTGCTCAGTGCTGTGATCCAACTTCAAATCAGGCTTTCAGCCCCATCAGCTGTTTATTCCTTCTGCTCCTCCACAGCTGGTTTAAACAAATATGTATCACTTTACCTGCAGCCAGGCAACAGGAATACATTTTATCAAAGTTGAGGGGGGAGGGTTCTGTTACATACAGAGTGGTGGCTGAAAGTAAAGAAATGCCGCCAAGTTTAACCATGATTCTTGCTTTGATGCAGGATGTATTTAAACACTACATAACATAGCAGTAGCTAAATTAAATAACTATACTCATACATGCCACTCTGTTTCAATCCTTTAATTATTGGCTTTACTTAAAAGCCCCACAATACCTTATTGGCAGCTCAACAGCTTGTTTTTAAACCGCTCACATATTTATTTATTATGCTGCCTTTTACTACATAGTTTCTATTGGCACTGCAGCACTTTAATCACACAATAATCACTGTATGTCATTTCATAAAAAAAAACATATTTAAATGCACTGTTTACGTCCTTTTTTAAAGTATATTTAAAGGCACAGATGCACTTTATTGAAACCTCGGCATGAAATGCCATATAAACACCTTAATTGTTTTTGTTGCCAGCTGGCATGTCGGACCTGAACATGATGCTAGAGGGGAATGGTGGTGAGGGATGGATGTAGGGAAAAAGGAAGATAAGGTAGTAGGAAAGAGATATGCAGAGCAAGAAAAAGACTGATGCATATGGCCAGCCTACACCAGGGCTAGAAAGAGGTAAAGAATAGGGCTAAATGCTACTGTTGCACAACAGATTTAAAGTGAAAAGAAGAAGAAGACAGTAAAGTCATCCCTCCCCCAGGGTCTAGGAACTAGCGGAATGCAGAACTATCACAGACTAATCTGGTCTAAAATGCCAATTTCCATGAAATCCTTTGTTTTTACCAGTGTGAAGGTAGCCCATATTCTGGATTTTTACTGGATTTTTCAGTAAAAAATGAAAATCAGTGGCCTTGTTCATGATGCACATGTAACTGTCAGTGTCAGTGGCTCAGTAGGTAGCACACTCACCTCTGAGGCCGGGAGAGCAGAGAGCTGTGGGCTGTGGGTTCAGTTCCCACATCTGGCACTTGGGTTAATATCCCAGTACTGACACTGTACTGTAGTGTAGTGTAGCATGAGAGGGGTGCTGCATCTCTGAGGTGCCGTCTTTCGGATGAGATGTTAAACCAAGGTCCCATCTGCCTGGATTGGTGGTAGTTCAGGTGGATGTTAAAGATCCCATGGCACTTATCGAAAAGAGTAGGGGAATTTTCCTGGTGTTCTGGCCAAATTTCTCTCATTCACTAAAAATACCACCAACAGCTTAATCTGGTTCAAGGTCAGTTGGCATTCATCTGTATCCTCCTCCCCTGGGTCATGCCTGAAAATAGGGAGGATTTGTCCAGTGCACTTACCCAGTCAACAAAAATGAAATAAATAAATAAACTGTGTACTAGGGAGTGTCATAAAGTGGCACATGGTCTTCCACTCCATTTACAGTAATACCACCAAGCCACAACCAGGAGCCACTCGCTTTGTGGCGATGCAGGGATGGAAAATGGCACCATTCCTTGTAAATATTAGCAGACTTTGTACTGAGCTGGGAACATTTTCTTTTGAGTACCCTGTGGGCTAGAATTGGAATGTCAGTGGAGTCTGTGGCTCTTAGCTGCCACTGTCCTTGCTAGCTTATGGCTGCAAAACATAATTTCAGTCCCTGTGAAGTAACCCACCATTACCCAGCAAGAGTATTTCCTCTCAGACGCTCTGTTTCCTTCCCTATTGGCATCCATTTCTGTCATTCTGGACACGTGGTGTGAACCAGGGTGAAACGTGATGATTTAGTATTTTTTGGACCTGATTCTCAAAGTCTCCTGCATGGCGCAAGGAGCATGTTGCACACATAATGACACAGGGGGAGGTTTGCATATGGAATTGCATTGAGCGCCAGCAATTCTCAAATGCAGCCTGTATATGCTAAGGGGGTCTTAAGCTGTACTTGTGGCACAAAAAGGGGTGCAGCATGGGGCAGGGAGCCTTGTGCCAGGGCAATGCTGCAACATCGCCTTTTCTGGATTTCACAAAGGTGTACAGTGCTGTCAGAAACATGTGCCACCTGCAGAGCCATCCCTGGCAGGAGGGTACAAGCTGGTGAGCCAACTGTCCATGAAATATGAGTATCCACAGGCTATAGCATGTATATTGTTGCAGCACATGTATGCTATTGTATGTATAGATACGTATTTGCTGTGTATATGTTACCAGTTAAGTAAGATAAGGCAGTGGTAAAGGGCACAGCATCAGTATCCTGTGCAACTATCAAGAACACATCTACATATTATCTAAATAACATACTCCTACTTGTATACCACTATTCATATGTCATATCAGTCTCAGTTTCTCCCACAGTCATTTCAGTTCTTCTCCTTAAAGAGCACCAAGTAAGTACTCCTTTCTGCTAAGCTAAGCAGTGTGATGTAGGGTGTGTTACACTGTGACAAGATCACAGCTTAGGTTCTTTGTATGGTATGCTGGACAAAGATAACAACAAGTAGCAGTAATAAATGTCTATTACATACTCACGCCATAACGTGAAGCAAAACAAACACAAGGGAGACAATTTCCCACCATTTCTTAAGGATGGTCTCTCTCTCTCTCTCTCTCTCTGTCTCTCTCTCAGAGGAACTGATGTGCATACAAATACATGAGCACAGTTACAGATATGATAAACATACTGCATTGGATAAGGCATGTAAATAAGGTGGCTCCCTTATGTTTGCTTTCTTCACTTGTTATGGCATGAGTATGTAATAAATATATTTATTACTGCTACTTGTTGTTATCTTTGTCCAGCATACCATGCAAAGAACCTAAGCTGTGATCTTTTCACAGTGTAACAGGTGTCAGGTGCTGTGTTGCCTTTATGAAATGTATGTACTGAGACACATGTAGCATTGTGCCTGTGTCATGATTGCTATGGCCTTTGCAAGGTTTGCCATTACTCATGTTTGATTGGGCTACCTCATGTAGTAATACTGTGCCACTAGCAATGCATGGAATGGTCACCATGCCTGCTTCTTGGTAGCTGTCTACCCTTCCAGGAATGCCACATCACTGCCCGCAGTTTGCAACAAACCTTCCAGATGCGCCGTCTGCTCAGGACATGGCCACAGGTGTTGCAAGCTATGGGACTTTGCTGTCAGGACTCTACCCAATACAGAGTCGGGTGCAGGGTCTCTGGTGCCCTGATTATTGATGCAAGCTGCCTTTTGCTGTAGCTTGCATCAATCTAATTGCCCTTTGAGAATTGAGCCCCTTTGTTTGTAGGTGACCTAGCCTGTATGTCTCTACAATAATCATTTTTAACTCCCAAATAAAATCAATAATAGTGTATTCATTATATGGATCAGAAAAAGAATACTTTCTTCTATAAGGGTGTGTAGTCAGCTCTTGTTGTGCATGGAAATTGGTGGCTTTCAAAACGTTGTTGTGCCACAGTTCAAAAGGTCATGGAATGTGATTGTACCCTGCTGTGGTAAAACAACATTTCAAAAACCTCTAGCGGTTCCAGGCACATATCATGTAAACAATGCACCATTATTCAGCCACAGTGCTGCCACACGCCACCCAGGCAGTTAGCAAAAGACAAGTAAGACAGTGGTGGTAGTGGTATTTTCTAAAGTGGCTGACAAGAGAAAAAAAATCATAGAAGAGCAGGAAAGCGAAAGAATGGCAAAAAAAAAAATGGTAAATGACTTGAGAATTGTGACATCATATCTAAATGATGTAGATGAATTTCAGCCAATCCTTGAAATACTGCCCTCAGAGTTAGATCCCCTCCCAGCAGACTTTGGGCCTGATTCTAGATGGTTGGCACAAGTCGCCATCAAATGCAACTTGCACAAACCGCTACTTGACATTGACCCTGCACCCTATTCCAGAAGGGGCAGGGTCTCCGCAGCAAAGTCCTGTGGCTTGCAACATGTGGCCAGGTATGCTGAACAGAGGGCTTCCCTGGCGAGCATGTCACAACCCACAGCCGCAGGTCACAAGTGCATCCCCCTGCCCAGCAAGCCACAATGCATTATGTATTGACCTGGTCTATGACACATAGAGCAGGACAGAGATATCCAACATATGACAGTGTACTCTCAGGTGGTTTCAAGTAAGACATTCCGTGTATGCTGATGATACATGTATATTGGATAAAGAACCTGCAGATGGGGTTCATGAATTACAGCATTTTTATGCATATAGTACAGTTGCAGAGGCAAGACTTGATAAAAGGAAAAACACATGTATATAGATGAATAAAGGCATTACTCACTTCACGTCTAATATCAGTGGAATTCAGTTAACTTCAGAACCCATCAAAATTCTAGGAGTTTAGTTTGGGGCTCCAGATGTGGCTTTGTTTTTGATAAAAAACATTAGCCATAGCAAAAGCTAAAGTGACAAAATGGTGTGGATGGGCCATGTAAAATAAATGGTATACACAGTAAAGGCCTTTTTAATTCCAGTATCTATTTTCCTAGGTGTTGCATATCCCCGCTGTCTCCTGTCTTAATAGAAATACAGTTATATAGTGTAATTATCAGACAGTTGTGAGGAAGTCAACTAAATTCAGTCAGAAAAGGGCACACTTACTGGGAAATAAAAGGTGGAGAACTTCTAATGGTGAACCCAGTGGTGTTCTTTTACTGTGTTTGTATTAGTTTCTATCAGGCTGCTCCTTCAAGGAGCTGGAATATTGGGTTTAAGTTTGTTTAAACAGAAATGTGCACCATTATGCATGGACTGGGAGAATGGTAAATTAACAAATATTAAAAGACAGGGTAAATCAGGGGTCTCTTGTGTGTGAGACCACTTCAGTAGGATTAAGCAGTTGTGCCTTGATAAGGGTGCTACTGAAAACATGTGCTCAGATATTAATTTCTGAGCACGTCATTCCGGCAGCGTTACTACAGACCCCAGTCAGCGGCTGGCCAACGAGGTGAAAGGTGGGCTGTGCCAGTCACCAACTGGAGATGGGTGGGGGGTGTTGGGTGGGGTTGTCATGGCTGGGTGGGGGGCCACTAGACTACCAGAGCAGGGTAATTGCCACATTTGTGGTCAGGACTCGGGGTCGGGGCACTGGTGGGGGGATGACAGTGCTGCCCTGTGGGGCATTGCACAATGGGGGATTCGGGTGCTGGGGATGTGGGCAGCCCTATGAGGCATTTATCATAAGCACAGTGGTGCAGTTGGTGTGGGCAGCCCTGCAGGGCCTTTATTATATGGGGGGGTATGTACAGTACAGGGATCATGTGGGATCGTGCGTGATGCCCAGTGGGGCAACAACGGGGTGGTCTGGGCATGGGGAGTGCACATGGACCAGATTTTACAGGCCCCTCAGAGGACAGATGTAAGTTACACCAGCTAAATGCAGGTGTAACTTATGTTGCTGATTCTCCTCCAGGGATTCTTGTAGAATCCCAACATTGGGGACTTTGTTGCTGCCCTTCAGGAATGGGGCACAACTGCTGCTGTAACCCCCCCAGAGGCATGTTGAAGGGGGTTTATGGCGCAATTGTCGGCATAACAGCTGTTCAGCACTCATAGCCTGCGACATGTCACAGGCCACTTTGTAGAATAGCGCAACTGAAAACTGCTGGCGTAAGTTGCTACTTGTGCCATTCTACTTGGTGCAAGTGCTGTTATGCCAGGCGGTTCTTTTCTAGAATCTGGGCCTTTATCTTTAAAGTGAAAAGAATTGATGGCACTGACTACAAGCCCACAAACCAAAGGGGACTACTTGGCAGCATTGACAGACATTTTAAAAAGCATAACTATGGGCATTCAATTTTCCATAGAAACTCCACAAAATTTAAAGAGACACTACAAACACTCAGTGCAAAACAGAAATATTTAAAGAAATTAGGCAAAGGAAACAAGCCCAATAAAGCAAAACCCCTGTCAGAGGAAGACATACTGCAGATCTGCTGTATACCACAAGAACACTAGTGCTACAAAACCCACCAGCCCTGCAAAATATGCTGTTCTTCAATATCGGACCTCATTTTGTGTTGAGAACCAGCGAACATTAAAATTTGAACTGGGGAGACATTGAACTGTGTCAGGATACATCTGGCCATAGGTTTCTTGAGTATAATGAGTGCCAGACCAAAACACAAACTGACGAAAATCCAAGAAATGTGCTCCCTGTAAAACCCAGGATGTATAAGAACAGGCAAAAAAGTATGAGAGACCAAATAGCTACCTATGCAAAATATGCCTCCCAGAGGCCAAATAAAATGAAAGATGCTGACAGTTCTTTTTATCTGGCGCCAAACATCAACTATATTCCTGACAAGCACGAGTTCCTATGGTTCCATGCTATGACGGTCAGCGAAAATAAACTAATAGGACTTATGAAATAAATAAAAATATCTGCTGGCCTCCCTGACACCAAAAAATAACTAATCATTCATCCAGAAAGATTTCAGTACGACTGATGATTCACAGTAATGCCCCCCCCCCTCCCGGCCAAAGTGGCCCAGATTTCTGGACACCGAAATTTACAATCAGTAAACAATTACTCAGTTCTCTCAGAAGACAGACAGAGGAGAAACTTGTGCATTTTTCAATCAAATGCTTCAGTCTCCTCCACAAAGCCAAATGAAATTCAAGCTGCATCAGCAGCAAGTCCAGAAAGCAGTGCTGTAGAAATAGCTTCAACTGAGACCTCAACCAGTAGCCTGAGTACCAGCATCCAAAGTAGTTTAAAATCCCTCACCTTGTTCAGAGCAAACTGCATTTTTAAACCAGCTGTGAACATTAAAACTATCCATGGAGAATTGCATCCCAAAAGAAGACGAATCCAAACAATCTGCTTTTCTTCCGAATTGGACTAAAGTAGTCTGACAACCTTGCAATAAATTTCATGAGAGAATGAGGAAAGCCAAGGTGTGTGTATGTGTGTGTGAGGGGGGTGGTGGTCAATGCAAACCATAGTAAATAAGTGACATTTTTATCTGCTTCAGATTTACCAGTCATACAGGAATGAAAACGACGAGCCAACAGCACAGACCAAATTGAATCACTGCTGTTTAAATTGTTTGTCATGTTTACTTGTTACTCGTTCATGCGATTTCCATTTATCTTGACAGATCTGATGTCATTATGATTGTTACATTATATGTTAAATTTATTCAAAAGGGAATATTTTTGGGACTTGTACCTTCATTAAAGGGGGGTCTGTACACTATAAAAAACAGTGCCTTGGCAACCACATGCCACCTCAGGGTTCTGATTTCTGAAGACCTCTGAAGCTTCACTTTCAAGGTCTGAGGTACTCAGAACTCCTCTGTTGCACAATGGGCTGGTTGTGCATGCTTGCTCACTCACTATTCTCTATTTAATTTCCAAATATCACAAATAATAGGATTTTATTTGGATCCAGGTACTGAGTATCTTTTCCTATTCATGGATATTCAGGGAAATATATTCAGGACACTTTAAAAGAATGCAATAAAAAGATATGTCCCTCCACAGGTGCCCAGAGCTAGTCACATGTCCACCCACTCCTAACTCCAGATTTTCAACCCTCCACTCTGCTTTCTTATCCTGAGAGAGAGACAGAGAAATAGTGAGGAAGATAGTTTTTTTAAGTTAATTTCTTTATACTCCTACTGCCAATCCTGCTCCTTTCTGCATCAGCCACCCCAGGCCTGTCACAGATCTTCCCAAAGGCTTAGCTCAACTCTATCATTCTCAGTGCACCCCCCCCCCATGGTGGTGGTGTCAGACTGCTCAATTACCCACCACAGATTGAATCCAAATCCAGAGGAGCTCCTCTTCACAGGTGTGGGGTCTGTGAGGGCTGACCAACCAGCAGACTGCATTTACATCTTGTTCTCTCCTTGGAGGGGTGACCATGCAGTGCCATCATGATGTCACTGTGTATACTCACTCCCACATTGGACATCAACAGCCACTGCTCCTCTGCACCACTAAGCAGTCCCAGGCTTCCTATCCCCCCCAACCACCGTTAGGGACCAGGCTTGTTCCAGATGCTGTAACCCTCCCTGTCCAATGAAGGAGAGCAGTCTGCTGGTTGTCAGCACCGCTAGTGATAGCACTACTAATGTGGTGGTAGGCCAGCTAAGAAAGAGAAGTTTCTCAAGTTAAATTGGCATTAAAAACCTTCCCATTCCCTAATGAAATCTTCCAAATCCCCAAAATGCTATTATTTTGTGTGAAGCAAATAAACAAATCAAAAAGAAAGAAAAAAACACTATGGTTCTCAAAAGAGGTGGTGGAGAAGGTTAGGGAGAAAAAGATAGCATTCAGGAAGTATAAGGAAACACAGAAGGAGGAAGATAGAGAACTGTACCAGTTAAAGCAAAAGGAAGCAGGGAAGGCAGTCAGAACAGCAAAGGCGCAAACAGAGGAAAAGATAGCCAACTTGGTTAAGAAGGGGGGATTAAAACCTTTTATAGGTACATTAGGGAGCATAGAAAGAACAAGGGAGGGATAGAGAGGCTTAATAAAAAGGATGGTGAGTGAGCAAAGAGTGATAGTGAAAAAGCAGGGATACTGAATGATTACTTCTGCTGAGTATTCACAAAAGAAGAGGAGGGGGAGGTACCTAATCCAATCAATAGAAGCACTCTGTATAGGGGTGTCAATATCAGTCCTTTCACAGAAGAAAGGGTTCTGAAAGAAGCCCTAACACTGAAAGTGGACAGAGCAATGGGGCCGGATGGGATTCACCCCAGAATTCTAAAATAACTTAGGGGAGAACTAGTGACAGCGCTGACTACCCTTTTTAACAAATCATGGGAGGATGGTGTGGTACATAAGAACTGGAGGAGAACAGATGTGATTCCCCTTCACAAAAGTGGGAGAAAAGCAGAAACAGGAAACTACAGACCTGTTAGCTTGACCTCAGTGGTAGGGAAAATAATGGAATCACTTCTGAAAGAAGAAAGAAAGAACTGTTGAGTACCTAGAGGCCAGCAGGGCACATAACCCAAGGCAGCATGGATTCACAGAGGGAAGATCATGTCAGATGAATCTAATAGATTTATTTTACTGGGTGACCAAAGTAGTAGAACAAGGAGGGTGATGTGGTCATGGTTTACCTAGACTTTAGTAAGGCATTTGACACAGTCCCACATAAAATATTAATAAACAAATTAGCCAGTCTAGGAGTGGGTCCCAGGGTGGTAGCCTGGGTAAACAATTGATTGGATAACAAGGACACAAAGGGTAATACTTAATGGAGTACACTCCGAATAAAGGGGGGTTACTAGTGGGGTACTGCAGGGTTCAGTACTAGGTCCAGTCTTTTTTAATGTCTTTATAAGTGACATTGCAGACCGACTGGAAGGAAAGGTATGCCTCTTTGCAGATGACACAATGATCTGCAACAGGGTTGGTACCCAAGGGGGAATGGAAAGGATGAGAAGGGACTTGGCAAGGTTGGAGGAATGGTCAAAGGTATGGCAGCTTAGATTCAATGCAAAGAAGTGCAAAGTAATGCACCTAGGAAACAAAAACCCAGAGAAAGAGTACACAGTGGGGGGGGGGGTATTGACAACAACAAAAATTGAAGGCACCTGGGGTAGTCAAATCAGATGACCTAAAGGTAGGTAAGCAATGTGAGAAGGCAGTAAGGAGGGCTGGTGGGATACTGAGATGCATAGAGAGAGGCATCACCAGTAGAAAACAGGAAGTTGTTATCCCTCTGAACAGACAGTTGATGAGACCCCATCTGGAGTACTGCATGCAGTTCTGGAGACCCCATCTCTGCAAGGACATAGACAGGATGGAGGTAGTCCAGAGGAGAGTAACTAAAATGGTGCTGGATCTGCAACAGAAGCCATACAAAGAGAGACTAAAGGAGCTTAATATGTATACCCTCGAAGAAAGGAGGGAGTGGGAGGGACATTATAAAAACGTTCAAGTACCTTACGGGAATCAACAAAATTCAAGAGGGTAGCATCTTTCAGAAAAAGAGAAGTGCAAGAACAAGGGGGCACAATTTGATTATAGAAGGGGGATGGTTCAGGGACAATGTGAGGAAGTATTTTTTCACAGAGAGGGTGGTGGACGCATGGAACAGCATTCCTGAGGAGGTCACGGGGTCAAAAACAGTAGGGGAATTCAAGAATGCATGGGACAGACATAAAGCAATTCTGGTGGGTGGGTGTAGGAAGAAATAAGCTGTTGGTTAACTAGGATCTGCAGCTTATCCAATACGTAGGGAATTGGGAAGACTAGGTGGGCCAAGCGGTCCTTATCTGCCATCAAAGTCTATGTTTCTGTTTTAATTCTGGGCCCCCTTCTGTGTCACAGTCCATAATATGGAGGGCCATTAGTTAGAAAGTGTGCTTCCCAGTCATTCCTGAGCACATCATCCCTCTCAGTCTGTAGCTGTCACTGATACAGCACAAGGCTGCCTGCAACCTAAAAAAGGGGGAAGGGCTGTTTGCTTCATTAGTAATATACAGCAGTCTACCCCTCCTTCCTAGTTCCACACGCTCTTGTGCTGTATCAGTGATGGACAGTGACTAAAAAGGATGGAGCACTGCATGAGGGGGTGAGTGCACAAGCAGGGTTTTTTTTTGGTATCCTGAGTCGCAGATTGTGGGTGGAGATGGAGCAGATTATTAAAATAATTCCATTTTAAATGATGGTGCAGGCTCCAGGCAGAGTGCCATGAGCTGGCGGTTTTTAAGTTTACTCTTTATTCACTTAGTTTCATGTTATAATCGGAGATCCTACGCACTTCAGCACACATTTCCTTACCCTCTGATGCACTCCTAATGTCTGTAACCTTTACCCCAGGGATTGACCCACCCTTTCCTCAGCAGGGCTCTGACACCCGGCCTATAGTCTAACTGGTACAGAGCAGCAACCAAGGTTTCTGTGGGGGGGGGGGGAGGCATCAGCGGCAATGCATGGTGCATAGGAGGGCAGGCCCCCCGTGTCATCATCTATATAACTACTTGTTTCCTTCCTTGTTTTTTGACCTACCCTCCACCCCTTGTCTCTGCCTTTGATGGAGAGGATTAATCAATAGAACAGGACACTTACCACCCTTATCCCCAGGGTCAGCACTCAGTGCTTCTGCACTGCATCCCAGATCCCACCAGCCTGAGGGGGGAGGGAGTTCATCTTGGGTTTTGAACCTTGTTCTCCCATGTGGTTGTGCAACATACCAATACCTGTTGCCACCAAGCTGGATGATTGGAGTTAGCATTTTTTAAAACAGATCTCTCTCTCTCTAGAAAGATGGGGAAGGGGAGGTGTTGGAAGAGTAATCCTCAAAGGGTGAAAGCAGCACCACTATGCTGGTTGCTGGAATGCTACCCTGGGAGGGCAGGTCATGCAGCACCTGCTGTATTGTGATGTATAGCCCAAGACTGGCACAGACAAGTGACTGGTGCTTCACAAAATGATACGGTGCTGGGGCATGCTAAGGGCATGCTCTCAGAGGTAAAATTACACCCTGAAATGTTGGCACCACCCTGGTTTGCCCAGAGTAAATCCCACAGTGAACATCTAATGAAAAAGGGTATTGGTGAATTTCATGCAATTATCAGATCAATGATTAGTGAAGAGGGTGAAGGAGTCCTCAGGTACTATTACCCCCCCCCCAAGTGTAAGGACAGGAACAGCCCAGGAACTATGTTGCAGTAACACAGAAACATAGAAAATGATGGCCGATAGGACCCTTGGTCCATCCAGTCTGTTCATAATCTGCACAAAGTATAACACACAAGGAATGGAGGTGGATATTTTCTGCCATGGTGGTGTTGCTCAGCACAATATTTTTGATGTACTATTATGAACTGTAAAGAAACTGAATGATTTTGATTCTTGGACAAGGAAAAGTGTGGTTTACCCATGAATGCCATCAACACCCTAGTAATGATAATAAAGTGCTTGAAACCTGCTTTGTTGGAACATGCCCATTTCAAGAATTTCCTAAAGAAGCATAAGTGAACTAATAAACTCGAAATATGAGGGGCTCCCGGTGACCATAACATCTATACCCCTAGACACTGGAGTAACCTAGGCCTTGCCCACCCTCATCCTGGGCAGCAACACAGGTCAATAGCTGCACCACTTGAAGGGGGGTTGCATATATGTGGTCCAGTGCACTGAGCAAGGCCCAAAATTTGTATAGGGTATCTGGGATCAATCCTTATATCATCCTGGAATCATCCTGATGTTATCCTGAAATTATCCATTTGTCATCCTAGAATACTTCATCATAGATATACTTAGTGGGATTACTTCTAAAGTCATCACGAGAGTCATCGAAATTAAATATGTTGGCCTCCATGTTACTGTGGGATGACTTAAGCCATATATGGAAGATGATTCTAAGATTACATCAAGATGGGCTCCAGATGAAATCATCCATTGACTGTGAGATAGTGCTGGGCCGAATGTGGAATTCCACTGGCAGGATTAGTGCAGCATGACCGTTCAGTCAGCAGAATTTTCACAAGAATTTTGCTGGTTCTTCAGCGGAATTCTACCTGCTGTGATCCACAGAATACTACTCCATGAAACAGCATTTCTTCCATGGCAAATCATTCTGCAGCATATTCTGCAGAAAATATTGAGATCTGCAGAATAAAATTCGGCAGCAGTGTTGCAGAAAACTCATTACGCATTTTTCTGCTGCAGAGTTCTGCCTTTCCATTTCTGGCAGAATTTGGTGAAATTTCGAATATTCCACAAAATTCTGTTCTGCTGGAATTTGAAAATTCCACACAGCACTACTGTGGGATGATTCTAGGAAGCTATTGCATTGTGACTTGGGTTCCCCCTTCACCTATGAGCTGCTCCTCCAAAAACTCATCCTCCCCCTCTTGGTTCCTATCTTTGCTGCACAGGTATACTGCTGTCCAGGCCAGTCCCCTGCACTGATCACTAAATTTCTCTCATCCGTCTACTCTCACCATTCCTCTGCTGAGTTGTTGCTACTTGGTGATTTCAACATTATGGGACAACAAGAATCTGTACTCCACAGATATGCTCCATCTGAATAAGGAGGGCTCCAGTATACTGAAACAGAAACTGGGGGAGTTTATTACAGTCAAATATAAATTAAACTGAGTGCCAAGTGCCACCTTCCTAGCTAGCAATGGGGGAAGTTGGGGCATTCAAAAAGCAGAGGAGGTAGAAGGGAGGGGAGAAATGTGATAAACATGGGATCCTGTTGGAGGGTGGTCTGCTTAAATGCAAGGAGTTTGGTGAACAAAATATCTGATTTCCAAGCATTATTGGCAGATGGGGAGGTGGACATAGCTGCCATCACTGAGACATGGGCCAACCAGCACCATGAACGAGATATTATGATACCAGGATACAGACTGTTTCATAGGGACAGGACAGTAGGGTAAGGTGGAGGGGTGGCTTTATTCATGAGGGTGGGGGATAGTGAGTAGCAAGGAGGAGGTTGATGAGGGTAGGCCAGAAACCTTATGGGATCAACTGCAGAACAACAAAGGCAAAGGGGTCAGGCTGGGGGTGGTGTACATATCACCATCACAGCCGGAGGACATTGACAGAGAACTGGCAGATTAGATAAGGAAACACTAGCAGGGGTGGCACTGCAGTGATCAGGGATTTTAATCTACCAGGGTGGATTGGAGAACCATGTCTACCATGAGCACTAGGGAATAGGTCATTCTGGAAGCCTTCCAAAATGTATTCCTGTTGCAGAAGGTAGAGAAGCCAATGAGGGAAGGGAACATTTTGGATCTTGTGCTGACAGGCAAAGACCTAATGCAGGGCATTGGGACTGAGGACCCCTTAGCAGCCAGTGACCACCATACAGTGTGATTCTCCCTGGGTATGGGTAGGGAGGGGATATCTACAAGAACCAGGACAGGGGACTTCAAAAGGGCTGACTTCACCAGGATGGACGACATCCTTAGGGGGCATTTGGCTAAGATCAACCCAGACATGGACACCATCCAGAAATGCAAAGTCACACATACCCCCATAATGCCATCCAGAAATTGGCCATCCTGAAGTCTGGTCTGGTAGAAGCCACAGATGCCTACACAAAGAAACGTAGTAAGATAGGGACCAAGAAGCCAAGTTTGTGGTCCAAGCATGTGCAGATAAGTGTGAGGGAGAAGAAGACTGCTTTCAGAAAATGGAAGGCATCCAGTAGGGAGGTGGACAGGGAGGAGTACGCAAAGAAATCCAGGGAGGTGAGTAGTATGGTGAGGGCCACCAAGGCTTCAAAGGAGCTAAGGCTTGCACAGGGGATAACGGAGGGTGACAAGGCCTTCTTCAAGTACGTAAGGGAGAAGAGGAACTGCAAGGAGCAAATCACTAGGATGAGGCTGGATGAAGGTTGGGTGCAGAAGGGGGATAAACAGGCAGAGGCACTCAATAAGTACTTCTGTTCAGCTTTTACCAGCAAGAGAGATGGACTGATCCCACAGGGGCATGGCAAAGCAGGAGAGGGAGGAGAAAGAATGACAGATGGGGAAATCCCTGTGAGCAGAGTGTTTGAGGGACTTACAACATCGAAGATGGACAAGGCACCAGGGCCAGATAGCCTGCACTCTACAGTCCTGAGGGAACTAGCTGAGGTCAAAGCAGCACCACTGGCAGACCTGTTCAATGCCTCCCTGTAGACTGGGTGTGTGCCTCAGGACTGGAGGATGGCACATATGGTACCCCTGCACGAGAGTGGTTTTAAGGACGAGCCAGGTAACTATAGACTGGTCAGTCTTACATCTAATGTAGTTAGTCTCAAGGAGACTATCATAAAGGAAAGATTGGTGACCTTCTTGGAAGTGAACTGCCTTATGAATGACAGACAGCATGGGTTCATCTCAGATCATGACAAACAAACCTGGTTCAATTTCTTGACTGGGTGACAAAAGCTCTCAATAGTGGTCGGGCGGTTAATGTCCTGTATCTGGACTTCAGCAAGGACTTTGACTCTACCTCATGGCAGATTAGCTTGTAAATTAAGGGGCCTGGGAATGGGGGAAAACTGGTTAAGTGGGCTGGCTACTGGCTGAGGAATAAACAGCAGAAGGTTGTTTTTTGAGGGGAACTCTCAGCTCCCAGGGCATTCACCAGTGGGGTCCTACAGGGTTCTTTTCTGGGGCCAGTGCTGTTTAACATCTTCACAGCCGATATAGCAGTTGGGGTTAAGAGGAGGATCAGCATATTCAATGACAAGACCAAGAAAGGTACAGTGGTAGATGGGGTGGAGGGAGGAAAGAGCCTCCTGGAAAATTTGGTAAACTTGAGCAGTGGTCAGACACTTGGCAGCTGGGTTTCAATGCTAAGAATTGTACTTCAGAGCCAGAAATCCAGGGTACAGTTACCATTTGGGAGGGGTGCAGTAGTCCGTCTCTGAGGAGGAAAAGGATCTGGGGGTAATGGTCACAAGGAATATGAACCACTTGTCACAATGTAGGAAATCAGCAGCAAAATCCAACAGAGTGCTGGGGTGCATTGCTAGAGGAATCCCCTCTAAGATGGAGGAAGTAATTCAGCCACTGTGCAGATCATTGGTAAGACCACACTTGGAGTACTGCATGCAGTTTTGGAACCCATACATAAAGAAGGACATCAGGCTACTGGAAGGTGTCCAGCGGAGTGCCACCAAGATGTTCAGAGGAATGGAGGGGAAACCTTATGACAATAGTTTGAAGGACCTCAACATGTACTCACTGTAGGAGAGAAGGCAGAGGGGCGCGATATAATTAAAACTTTCCAGTACTCAAAGGGCATAAATAGGGTTAGTACAGAGGGCATATTCTGATTAAGAGGAGAAGGAATTACTTGGGGGCACAGTTTGAAGCTGGAGGGGGGTAGATTCAAGAGGAAAATGAGGAGGCACTACTTCACTGAGAGGGTGTGATGGAACACACTTCCTGAAGAAGTGATATCTCTTAGAACAGTGAGGCCTTTAAAAGGGGGGTGCAATAGGGTCAAAAGCAATGTGTTAGTCAGTGGGGGATTGAGAGGGGAAGGGAAGGCAGCGAGGGGTTGGGGGTGGCAGCAGAAGCCTAAATGATGTGTCACATAATCGTGCAGACATGATAGATGGATTGGCCTGTATCTACTGGCATTTTTGTATGTTCGTATGTACATAAAACCAAGACAGCAATCGGTGTTGTAGAGTAAAAAAAATCAAAAGTTCTCATAATAATCCAAATAATATCCAAACCAAAGTTTTAATGCACCCAAAAAGAAAACATGATACTAAGCTTTGGCACTTCACATTATTAGTGTAATGCTTCATCAGGAGTGTGGCTATACAAGATACTACTCACATAAATACAGCAATGTATAAGTTATAAGCTTTGAAAACAGATCTAGTAGTTTGTTGTAGCATGTCAGTGCAGACGAAAAGCAATATACAAAATGACATTATTTCCTCCCCAAAACACAGTACTTTTTGCCTGTTGCAACAGTAATCTTTGCCTTCCTCCACCTCTAGGATGTGGCAAGATGTGTTCCATGCCCAGTAATCTGAGTTTTCTAGGATCACTATTGTGGTACTGTGCAAAATGCATGTCTACAGAAGTGTTGGAATTGGAGTTAGTTACTGAAGGTACCTGTTCCTGGATCCTGTCTTTTAATGCAAGATTAATGTGACCAACATAGATCTTCGGGCATGAGAATTGGAGCACATAGGCTATAAAAGAGGTATAGTATATGGTCAGGGCTTATTGTCCATGGAAAACTGTGGGTTTCCAAATCCTGTTGTAGGACACTTCAAAGGTCAAAAAAAGTTGTACTATCGTTCTGATGTCACATCGATAGTATGACAACTTTTCAGCCTTGATCTGCCTCCTGATTGGCTCACTCGTGTCTCTAAAAAAAAAAATTGCAGAAACATGACAGCGCAGTTTAGCAAACGCTGAGTAGTGGACACTGCGAATGTTGACACAAGCAGCTTTCACTGCTCCACGTCACAAACTTTTAACTTTTCTGTATTATTTCATTTGAAAAAATTTAAATTCGGGACATAGAAATCGGAAGCCAGAGTGAGCAGGAGTGGCGAGAAGCTGTCTCGAGCAGCAGCGGCACTTGTAGCGAGAGCGAGTAGAAGCTGGACAGAGCCACACCAGAATAACCTCACTGAAGGTAACACTCAACTGAAAGGCACAAAATATACAAAAGGAAGTAAGCCTGACCATATACTATATGAAGGTGGATGGGCGACCATCCACAACTAAAGTTGGGATTGTTATTGATGGCATCATGGAGACCTCTCAAGCTTCACTCTCAAGGTCTGTATGATGTCATCAACAACCTCGATAGAAACATAGCTTTGTAGTGAATTGTCACCCATCCACTATTCTATATATAGTATTTGGTAAGGGCTTATTGTAGATGAAAATCAGTGACTTTCTAAATCTTGTTGTAGGACAGTTCAAAGGTCAGTAAAGTTGTACCGTCATTCTGACATCACATTGATGGCATAACAACTTTTTAGCCTTGTCCTGCCACCTGATTGGAGGAAACAGAGGTCTCAGAAAAAAATCAAGAAAACATGGTGGCACCACTTATCGAGTACTTCACCAGTCCAGTATGGACACGGAATGCTGATGTTGTCCCCGTGTTTCCAAACTGTACAGATTTGTCCATTTTTTTAAGTAACTGCCACCAAGAATGTGTTGGTATGGACAGGAGGGGATAACTGCCGCCGAGAATATTCATAGGATTGGCAGTATAGCGGGACTGCTCCAAGACAACTGAGCTGATGGGACCAAGCAGGACCATAAATGTAAGGTATGAAACCTTGTGAAATATAAGTTTTTTTTTTCTCGTAAGGATTTGGGGAACCAAATACTATATAAAATAATGGATAGTCGCCCACCCACAACTATGACTGCATTTCTATCTTGGGATCTCGGGCAGCTGATGAAATCAATGAGATCTCTTGAGCTTTGCTCTCGTGGTCTCCATGGAAAAACACAGCCTTGTTGTGGATGGTCGCCCATCCACTATTCTATTTGTTGCAGTTGATGAACTTTTTGATGGTTACAGATTTGGGCACTGTAGGGTGTGTGAATAGTTTGTCTTGTGTGCACAGATGGCACACATTACAGTGGCCACACCTAAAACAGCCCATAGGTGGAAGTGGAAGCCAGTCAGGTCACAGATTTGGGGTGGGTTTAGAACAGAGGCTGTTGGTGACAATTTCTGATAGATTGTCACCTCTTCTATATGAGATTCTGGGGCAGTTGCCTGCTATATTTTTAAGAACTGGATCTCCATCCAGGACATGCCAAAATTGATAAATGATAGTAGCCACGTTCCCACTCTTATGATCCTTTCTTTTTTTAACTTTATTTTTATTTCAGAGAGATAACATTTTAATACATAAAGGATGATATCAATCCAAAAGAAATCTTCTTGAAATAAATTACACTATTTAAAATCCATAAAGTTATAATATTTCAGGAGGGGTAAAAATTTTCCATTTACATAATCATACAGGGAAGATTCTTAGATTACTACATTATTAATATCATATTGTGAGCTCCAAGCTTATTCTCCATTTAAAAAGAGAATAAAGATAAATTAAGATCAAAAAAGGAAAACATACCCCAAACCATGTACTTCAAATTACTTTGAGTTAGATAATGCTAGAGGATAAAAATAAAAAAAAAATGAAATATAACTAAATAGTTAAATTAACAGTTTCAGCTCGCTAAGAGACTTCCATTTATTTCCTCATGAAGTCATTGGAAGATATTGGGTATTATTAACTTCTTCTTCCATTTCAGCTTCACTGTCCATCTCAGAGCTCAAATTAGTAGGCAGTGCTACATTCTTCTCATAAAATGAGTGAGCTGCATCTACATCCAGGAAAAAAAACTTCCTTGCCTTGGAAAGTCACCTTTAACTTAGCAGGAGCTTGAAGAACCGCAGGCACCCCAGGTGGAATAAATTCATTTTGAATCGCTAAAAAATGTTTCCTTCATCTTTGTGTAATCTTACAAAAGTCAGGGTAAAGATGGAGTTTAACTCATTCATACATAAATCCCTTATTTCGTCTCGCCATCTGTAGAGTTTTATTTTTCTTAATTATTGAGCTAAAAGTACAAATAACATCTCTCTCCAGATCTCTGACCGGAAGAATTCACTGGAGTTACTCTTCCCCGTGGATGAAATACAGATTCCAAAATGAGTAGACTCTCAAGAACCAAAACTTTTGTAAGTGTCTCCTCAATATAACTCTTTAAATCTGCTGTTTGAATATCACCTACTAGTCCAATAAGCCTCTGATTCTTTAGCAGAAGCGTATTTTCAATTCTTTCAAGCTTTGAGATTGTAGATAGCTGCTCATGCAGTGAAGCGCTAACTGCACTTCCTACCATCAGGACTCGAGTCAACAATTTCCCATTTCCCTCTCAGCAGTCTCTATCCTTTCTTCCAAAGAAAACATTTTTCCTTCTATCTGCTGGAAATGATTAGCAATTTCTCCCAGCAAGGTATGAACTTTATTCATTGAAGACTGTGTCTCGGCCTGAAACTCACTTGACAGATTTTGTATCGATTGAAGTGTTGGTTTACCTGACTGCTTTGGTTTGGCCTCCGGTTCAGGGCATCCTGTAACAAGGGAAGCCATTTTGCTGGCAGCATTGGGAGCCACTACAGTCCCACTTGTCAGTATAGCCTTTCCAGTTTTCGGAGATAATAATTTCTCCATCATATCCAGCTTACTCTCTGTGGTTTCTTTATTTAATTTCAAACAAGTCTGAGCCATTTAGCGATGAAAGTAGCAACTAATCAGCGGAGCTCACAGCATGCAGTCAGTCAGTTTGCTTTCCAGAATTAACCCCCCCCCATGATTTCTTTCTGCATCAGGTTACCTCCATTTTTAACTTATTTACTTTGTTGCTTCTGTGTACCTAAATTCTTAAATTATTGTGGGGTTTCTTTCACTAGTGGTTGTTTGTTTTTGGAGCAAATAATGTTATTTTGTATATTGCTTTTTTTCTGCACTAACATGCTACAACAGATTGCTAGGGCTATTTTCAAAGTCTATACATTTAACCTTGTTGTATTTGAGCTAGCCACATCATGTGTAGCCACATCCCTGGATGAAGCATTACACTAATGACTCATAATGCTGGGATTTAATGCTGTGTTTTCCTTTTTGGTGCTTTGGTTAGGATACTATTTGGAGTTCCATGAGTACTTTTGATTTTTTACCATACAACACTAAGTGCTTCCCTTGTGTTTTGTCCCACAATTAGTTTTTGGTTCAGCATCTGTTCCTACCAGGTGCGTGTGTTTTTTTGTCTATTTCTGATTTTAATATTAATTGGTGCTCTCTGTAAACAAACTTTGTCAACATCTTAAATCCCTCCAATCATTCCAACTGATTTTGGACCCCACCCATCTTATTAATCCTCAAATCGCAGTCTTTTGGACTGAGTAATTTACTCTTACCATCACTGAGTTGTGAACGCAGGGCTCCTCCCAGACACCCTCAATGGCCATCACATGGTCTACTGTGTGCATAAAATCCACCACCCTAAAACTCCACCTAAAATCGTCCTCCTTTGGTCTTTCAGGTGGCTGGATTTGTCCTCCCTTCACACTGACATGTTGGCTTCTGACTGGCTCCACATCTCAACAACCACCGATATCAACTCTTCTGTCAAATTCTTTCATTCCAGATTAAGGGCTATCTGGGACCACCATGCCTTCCTCAAAAACACCAGGGTCTGGGATTCCCACCTGCCATGGTTCTGTGCCAAGCTGCTAGCCTGTCTTCCAGCTCATGACACAGCCTGGTGGTCTTATAAGATCACAGTTTCCCCTGCTGCTCAAAAAATTACCATACTGTTCACACTGATTGCACCAAAGCCACTAGTCTTGCAAAGTCTGAGTACTTCGCATCCACACTCCAGAAAAATTTTAATCACCTACTCCAAGTTCTAGAAAGTTATCCACTCCCCCTTCTTCCCCCTTGACTCAGCCCTCCCCCATCCTCAAGGTTGGCTACTCCCATATCACTGACTCTGCTACCATTGCTTCAGCTCCTTTTTTCCATTTTTCTCTCATCTCCTCTTCTCCCCCTCCTTTCTCCCACCCCTTTGCCCTTATACTCCTTCTCCTTTTGTTCAACAACTCCATCTGCCTGTCTTATGGTCGTTCAAGCTCTTAACCCCCACAAGAGTATGAGTCCTAATGGTACTGACCCCAATATTCTGTATCTCCCTACATCAGCCATTGTTATCCCTATTACCTTCCTCCTTAATCTGTCTTTCTCTTCTGTCTCTGTCCCTGAAGCCTAGAAACAGGCTTCTGTTATTGCCCTCCCTAAAGTGGGTGATCCTTCCTCTGCTGAAAACTATCATCCCATCTCTCTCCTCCCTGCCTTGGCAAAGCTCCAGGAACATTTAAATCTCTCACAACTCTCACTTTTTCTCAACTTCTCCTCCTCCTTTTTTACTGCTTTCCAGTCTGGCTTCAGAAAGTCCCACTCCACATCTACTTCCCTCCCACGGCTCACTGACTCGATCCTGTGTGGTATGGGTTATGGCCAGTTCAACTACCCTGTCTTTGTTGATTTGGCCAAACTTTCAATACTGTGTCACTCCCCCTCCTGTTGGACAAGTTTAAGGCATGGGGGCTCTCTTTCTTCTCAATCAAGAGTCAGTATATACTGTATTAAATCTTCTGTATATACAAAAAAAGTTTTAGAAATCTAAGACAAAAATTGAGGGAATCTACCACCTGCCACCATGCCTTACAACCCCTTTTTGTTTAAAACCAATGTACCGGTATCTAATTAGGTGGAATCATATATCCATTAGGAATGACAACATATAACAATACCACAATGTACTCCTATTTATGACTATTTTCTAAATGCCAAGAGTTTGTACACATATAAGAAGTAAGCATAAGAAGGATTCCTAGTATTTGAGATACTGTTATTCTAATATGTCCATATATCAACATGTGTCCATATATACTGCATGCTTTACCCCATAACCCCCACATTACCCCTCCACCCCCACCAACCCCCTTCCCATTGTATGTCCATGCATTATTTCTGAAGTCAGTGAATGTTTAAGCAGTGTAATATGACATAAAACACAGATCAATGTTCATCCCGTCTCCCACCACATTGAGAAGTAAAATGAGCTTGACCTTGAAAGCCTGTCTCTGTTGTGTATTTTTGAAGTGTCCTTTGAAAACCAGTACTGACATATCTGTGCTGGAGTGATCAGACTGAGAGAAGTGTTGTCCCACAGGTTTTTCTGTCATTCTTCACATCTTCATTTTAATAGCATGTCTATGTGAGTTTCTTTGGATGTGGAGCAGTTGTCCTGTCTCTTTCCCACATATCCTGTTTGTGGACCTCTCTTGCACTGAATAAAACAAACAACATTTAGATATGCACAAGCATAGTTCACCTGTATCCTGAATTGCCTATTTCGTGGAGTATTAATATAATCGGAATTAGAAATTTGCTCACAAGTCTTACATCTAACAGAATTGCAGGGTCTTGTGCCATTTAGTGTTCTGTTCTTTTGTTCTGGTGCAAGTTTACTCTTAACAATTGGGTTGGTTAAATTAGTTGATTGCTTCTAAGACAGTAGTGGTAGTTCTTGAAAAACACACCCCAAGGACTCATTCTCACTGAATATTGGTGGGAGATCCTTAACAATTTTACATAGAAGCTCCAGATCAGCATGATATGTGACTACTAAGGGTATTCTGTTGGTGGCAGTCCTCTCTCTGTACTGAAGCAGTTGTTCCCTTTGTATCTGCATCGCATGTTCTACTGCTCTGTCAAATTCTCTGGAAGAATGCCCTTTCCAATAAAGGTCTTTTTCAGCATGGCCAAATGTCTATTTCTGTCCTCCTTACTTGAACAGATTTGGTGATATCATAGCACTTTGTTATATGTAACATCCCTTTGACTCACCTTGGCTGCTTTAGGGCCCTCAGGGTAGTTCAGCACACACAGCCTGGGTTCTGCAGTGGCAGCTCATGTGGTGCGGTGCCTCAAACTGGGATAATGGCAAGGGAATCCTGTGGATAAAGAACAGGTTATCACCCCTCAGGAAATAGTACTTTGCCCTGATAATACTTTCCCCATTCAAATTACAGTTTCCACACTATAGACCCACACCCCCAGCAACACTCTTTCAATAATACAGTGGCAGTGAATAAAATGCAAACAGTAACCTTATTCATTGGGGAAAGGGGACAAAAAGGAAAATGTCAAACACAATTCACTCTATGCAGTCAATAACTTCCCCCATAGCAACCCTTCTCACCACCCATAGGTGCACCCAGTTTGTCCATGTGTGGTGGGTACCTCACCACTCAGTGATGCAAGCCTGGAGTCTTTCATCAGGGCTAAATATAAAACACACTTTGAACTTGTTATCCTATACTTGCAGACTTGTATGTCTCAAAGTTGATGTGCAGGGATTTATCCCCAGAATCCTAACTGACTAGATAACTAAAAGACTCCCCAGAGCCACAGTTCAGAGTACTCACAGTTTGCAGTCCACACTGGGGGTTTAAAGCCAGATGCGTTGCATGCTATCATGGAAGTTCTGCATTGTTGGTGCCCCACCACTGGGAAAACCAAATCTGGACAACTCGAAGGATGATGATCTTCACCTGCCTAGCATTGCCAACTTCACCTGAGGGCCTTTATATACAGACTTCACACAGGCAAGCCAGTTTTGTCCTTCAACCCAGTGCATAGGCATCTTCAGTCCAAGGAACCAAGATTGCTTATGTTCCCCAAACCCTTATGAGGCATGTCTAGCCACCCTCAGGACCAGCGCAGGGCAGCAGGTCTCCCACAGTATCTACCTTACAGCCCCCTCTTTAAGGATGCTTTCACCAGCAGTTCTGGGTCCTGTCAGTAGCTTGACTCAACATTTACAGGCTCTCCCCTGGCTGAAATGTCCACTTCCCTCAACAGTTTCTGCAACGCGGGGAGCAGGGGTTGTTCAAAGTCTACAGCCCATCTCTTTTTTCCCCAGTTCAAACAGAAATCCAGCTTAGCTGGGCTGTAATAAAACTCTGTTTTTTCTTTACTCTTCTTTAGTCTCACAAGCAGCTACTGTTCCTTCTGCACTCTGCTTGGTAGATGGATGTAGGCAAGGTTTACACAGCCAGGCAGACTGGATGAATGAGGACAGTCTCTCCTGTCACCTCCACCCTGCAACCCCTGTCAACTACCACCCCATTTCTGGTGCCAAAAAACAGTCTTATATCCCCTCTGAGCAGCCTCCCTGTGATGTGTTGCAGTTCATCATGTGATCTAAGGGCAAGCTCTAAGATTTTACCCAACAGCCCCATTTTGTAGTTTTTCTAGGGAGCTGCCATTTTGTCTCCCTGTAAGTCTCCTCACTGTCCGGCACCATGTTATTTGATTTAGCCCTTCAACAGGGCTATCACAAAATTTGTTCATGACCTGAGTCCTTCCAGTCACTAGTTGTGGCTACCCTCAGCTCCTCTGCTAATCTGGAGGCTGGGGGTAGACTTTTTTACTAATGGCCGCATGGTTGACCTGACAATAGGAGTCCAGTTTCCTTTAAATTTTCCCCCTGGCTGCCGCGCATGAGCACTAGGTGCAAGGCCAATGTATTTTGTGTTTACAATAAGCAGCCCATTCTTTTCAAATTACTGGGGCTGTTCCTACCCTTCCATAGTGCTCAGAGGCACAGGAACATTACTAGGACAGTGGCCCTATCCAAGAGTCAAGGTCCCGAATTTGGTACAGCTGCAACCATGGGACACAGAGGGGCATTCATGCTAGAGCCCCAACATGGCCAACATGAGGACACCAGGCAGGGGGTTGGAGGACTCATAGCCCCAACAGGTAAGCCTTAATTAGGAGGCTTACACACTCCCCTTGCTGAATGCTTGGCATCCCGACAAGCCATTTAAATGTAACCAACATTTTAACAAGCAATTCTGTAACTAATCACCTGATTCCTAACTAGCACCAACAATAATTACATTTCCATCACATTGTACATCACACAGATGGTGTCTGTTGAAACATATTTATTTATTTATTGAATTTTGTTGACTCTGTAAGCCCACTGAGCCTAGAAGTTCCTTTTTCAGGGGTGACTCGGGGGGGGGGGATACAGATGGTAAGCAACTGAAATTGAACCGTATTAAGCTGTTGGTATCATTTTAGTGAATGGAGAAATTTTGGCCAGGACACCAGGGAAATCCCTGTACTCTGTGAACAGAGGGCACTGTGTCTCTGTCCATCAGAGTTTAGCAAACTGTGATGGCTTCTGTTGGAGAAGGAAGCTCTGTACCACAGACAGAGAAGGCTCCCAAGATGGTTGAATTGCACTTGAATGGCAGCCAGCAATCGGTCTTGAGCGGTGAGCATCTCCCCCTGAAAAAGGATAATACTGATTCCAGGACTAACACAATTTTCGCTACACCCCAGCCGCCCATATTGGGATTTCCTGAGCCGTACCATGATACACATACTGAGGAGGATTTGCTACATCTGGCAGACCAGCTTCACATAGCTGAGAAGGAATATTTTGCAGCACAACGCAGATCCGAAGAGGAGAAAGCAAAATGAAAGCTTTTACTGCACCCTTCACCTTCACAGATGCTGGATCACAGTAAGAAAATTTTTGTTGATTCAGCTGACCATTCAGACAAACTGGCACCCATGGTAGTACATATGACCGCATCTCCCATTGAGTTTCTGGATTCTCCCTCTTGATCAGCAGATGTGGCCCCGGAGGGAGCAGGTTGGATCCAGCGAGCCTCTGGTACATGGAGTCCAGATCCAGAAGTACCACTTCCGGGCTTTTCTACCATTTCACCTGCAGTCCCTGGGTCCTCCATGACTATGATTCCAGATCCTGCCCTAGCAACACAAGCCACTTAGCCAAAGGTGGACTTTATGTCTGTGGAGCCCATCATAATGGACCTGCTGGCTACTACAGGTACTCTTTCTTTTTCACCTGTAAACAATGCTGATATGGCTCCCTCAGATACTTTTTTTGCTACTGCTACTGGACTGCACTCTAGGCAGGAGGAAGCAGGGGGGATTCTCTTCACCCTATTGATTTTACAACACCAGCTCAGGAGCAGACAGAGGTCCCCACTTATGCTAGCCTTTTAAAAAAGTCTGTAGAGCTAGAAAAATGGTGATATGCAGTTCGCCTTCACGTTTTGGTACCAATAGATGATACCCCTAGCAGATTTTATGTGGGAAAAGTTCTGCTTAAACAACAAATGGGATTTTCTCCAGCAGAGGTGTATGCCCTTATTCATTTATCAGGGGAACAATCATTTGATGTTAGCTTTCGGTCTCCAGATATCTTAGACAGATTCTGGCTAAACTATGCTACCATGAAGACTAACTACTTATGGGAAAAGTTCCAGGCCATACTTCTCACCAAACAAATTTTTAGATTTATAACCATCCTTTTTCACAATGAAGGGGTTAATATCACAGACATTCTGTCCTGGCTCGAAAAAAGATGTAAAATCCAGGGTAACCCCAACCCCATTCTGGATGACGAAGTTTTTGGACTGGGGTGGAGGGTGAAAATTAACCTCCATCAAGATGACTCTGGTTTACAACATCTTCAAAACTGTTTTTTCATCGAATGAGACAAGGGGTTTATTTTCACCCCGGGACAGCCCCGTCACTGTTACAAGTGTAGGTCTCCTAGACATTTAAGCCATACCTGTGATGTTATCAAATGTGCCTAGTGTGGGGAATTCGGGCTTTCAATGTTTCATTGTAGAGGCCCCATGAAGTGCAGTTTGTGTGAAGATGGCTACTCATTTACAGACTGCCCATGGGCTTCTCATAACACTTCTAACAATAACTATGCTATTCAGGACTATTATATTAATTCTACTTTTAAACAGGCCAGCAGACATCCATCAAATCTTCAGCCTTCTCCCCCATGAGAATACTTTCCTGGTCATGCGGTTCTGGTAGTAGCCCCAACCACCGCTGCCCCAATGATGGTCCAACATATTGCACAAATTTTCCCTGACCCTTTAATTTCTGACCCAGTACCTGTGTCATTACCTGGAGGCCATGACCAGGATATGCCCCCAGTCCTTGACCCCTTTCAGGTAGTTGGGAGATGTAGAACTACCAGACGAAAGGGTGGGGAGGCAGCACAACCACTGACTGATCTGGTTTCTATGCAGAATAAATTTGGTGGTCTCCCTGCTGAAGAAGGCGACCTGGGCTCAGAGTCAGATTCAACCTTCCTTCACTCTTCCCAAATTGATGGAGCACAGAGAGTGAACTACCAATGGAAGAACAGGTCCCTAAACCTTAGGCTCGGAGAATGGGTTCCAGAACATGGGTCAAAAAAAAAAATGCTGATAGGCAATCTCTGGGTCTGCTTTTTTATATAATATTGATTGCTGTAGCCTC
Source organism: Neoceratodus forsteri (assembly GCA_016271365.2). Lineage (NCBI taxonomy): Eukaryota > Metazoa > Chordata > Ceratodontiformes > Ceratodontidae > Neoceratodus > Neoceratodus forsteri. The sequence goes on from CM028131.1 coordinate 829,901,153, forward strand.
TTTGAATGCTAACAACATTAAATCAGATCAGAAAAGGGCAGCTACATATGCACAAGTGAACTCTGTCCCTTCTGATGTGATATTGTGATATTTTTACAGGACACTAGGTTACATTCACTGGGAGATGTGTCTTCTGCTAGCTTCGCATGGTTACATGGTGATTCTTTTTGGTCAATGAGGGAAGATGAATGTAGTTGAGTGGGAATCTATTTGAACAACCCTGACATTACTGTAATCCAACAGATGGACATAGTTCCAGGCAGAGTGTTTTTGCTAGATATTTCATTGCATGAGGCTGCTTTTTGGTGTATTAATGTACAGTGGCGTGAAAAAGTATTTGCCCCCTTCCTGATTTTCTCTATTATTGCATATTTGTCACACTGGATGTTTTCAGGTCTTTAGACAAAATGTAATATTAGATAAAGGGAACCTGAGTGAACAAATAACACTTGTTTTTTTTTTTATTTTACTTATTTAATGAAAAAAAGTTAACCAACACCAATTAGACACTGTGAAAAAGTAATTGCCCTTACACTTAATAAACTGGTTACGCACATTTAGCTGCAATGACTGCAACCAAACACTTCCTATAATTCAATATCAGTCTCTCACATCGCTGTGGAGGAATTTTAACCCACTCTTCCTCGCAGAACTGCTTTAATTCAGTAACATCTGGTAGGCTTTCGAGCATGAACTGCTCGTTTCAGGTCTTGCCACAGCATCTCTGTTGGGTTTAAGTCTGGACTTTGACTAGGCCACTCTAAAACTTTAATTTTACTTCTTTTTAGCCATTCTGATGTGGACTCGCTTTTGTGTTTTGGATCATTGTCTTGCTGCATGACCCAACTACGCTTCAGCTTCAGCTGACGGAAGGATGACTGGACATTCTCCTTAAGAATTTTCTGGTACAGAGCAGAATTCATGGCTCCTTTAATTATGGCAAGTCATCCAGGTCCTTAGGCAGCAAGCATCCCACACCATCACACTACCACCACCATGTTTGACTGTTGGTATGGTGTTCTTACTGTGGAATGCTGTGTTTGCTTTACGCTAGACATTATGGGATCCATGTTGTCCAAAAGTTCCACTTTGGACTCATCTGTCCATAGAAAATTTTCCCAAAAGGCTTGTGGATCATCCAGGTGCTTCTTGGCAAATGAGAGACGAGCATTTATGTTCTTCTTGGTTAGCAGTGGTTTCACGCCTTGCTACTCTCACATGAAGCCCATTTTGCCCAGTCTCTTTCTGATTGTGGAGTCATGAACACTGACCTTAGCTGAGGCAAGAGAAGCCTGCAGTTCTTGGATGTTGTTTTAGGATCCTTTGAGACTTCTTGGATGATTTTACACTGCGCCCTTGGAGTAATTTTGGCAGGCCGCCCACTCCTGGGAAGGGTCACTACTGTTCCAAGTGTTCTCCATTTGGAGATTATAGGCTCTCACTGTGGTTCGATGGAGTCCCAGAGCCTTAGAAATAGCTTTGTAACCCTTTCCAGACTGATAGAGGCAACAAAATGTTTTCTGATCTTTCAGGAACTTCCTTTGATCATGGCATAATGTGCTTGTTGAATCTTTGTGCTGGCAATGTGACTCTGATGGTAAGGGCCAAAATAAGTGAGGTTTATATTGAGCAAGGCTGGCTGTAATCAAGCCTGGCTGTGTTCAATCAGCTGATTCTAATTATCCCTTTAATTGGGTTGATTTAACTAGGGGCAGTTACTTTTCACACAGTGCCAGTTGGTGTTGGTTAACTTTTTTATTAAATAAATGAAATAAGTAAAAAAAAAGTGTTATTTGTCCACTCAGGTTCCCTTTATCTAATATTATATTTTGTCTAAAGACCTGAAAACATCCAGTGTGACAAATATGCAATAATAGAGAAAATCAGGAAGGGGGCAAATACTTTTTCACGCCACTGTATATGCGCCACAACAACAAAAAAAGCACAGATTCACTTGTATTAAGCAATCCAACCTTATTTGTTTACCTCACGTTATGTTCTTATGGGTGGTGATTTTAATTGCAGCAGCTACAAGACTGACAGGGGGTCTCAGACCTCTAAGTTTTTTTGTGATGTCTCTTGCTTTGATATTCTTTTGACCAACAGCAGCCTGATTGATGCTTTTGACAAATCTGGGTGTATTCCCCCAAAAACATATTTTAGAGGGGTTTTTGTCACCAGAATTGGTTGTTGGTTCATTTCTCAAAATCTGGAAATTATCCAAACTTCCGCTGTCCTGGTATCCTCTTCTGATCATGTGCTTTTAAGCCTTACAGTCTCAAATTTTGAAAAAAATTGGGAGGGGTCCGGGATACTGGAGGATGAATCTTACCTTATTAAACACTGCAACAGTGTATGAAGGCTTTCAGGGGCTTTTACAGGCCAGGAAGTCAGTATGTTCTTTGTATGTTAACATTCAGACTTGGTGGGATACTAAAAGGGACATACAATCCTATTTTAAGATGATAGGGAAGAGTATAGGTAAACACAAAATGGATCAGTATATTTTATATAGAAGGGAGTTGGAAACTCTATTTTCCCAACAGACACAATACCGCTTAGACTTAGCTGCTCAAATCTCTTTGGTCAAACAGTAGATGACAGACATTCAGTATGATATATATAAATCATTGTTGGCCGAACAGAGGTTTGGGACTCAAGCTTTTACTAATCCATTTCAGTTTGGTCTTTCCCAACATCTTAAAAAAAACATATTTCTCTCATTACTGCTAAGGAGAGTACTGTAATAACCAGGAGATCAGAAATCTTAACTGAATTGGATAAACATTTTTCTGTTATGTTTCAGGCTCCTATTGGTGATCTGAGTGACATTGATTAATGGTTGCAGAATGTGATCTGCCTTGTCTATCCTACTCTTCAGAAGCCTCATTGATTCAGCCCGTTACAGCTTTGGAGCTTCAGGGTGTAATAAATTCTATGAGAGTAGGTTCTGCACCAGGTCCTGATGGCATTCCATACGAGCTATACAAACACATTTTGAATGTTCTACTACAAGAACTAGTGTTATTATGTAATACAATGTTAAAAGAGGAACAGTTACCACCCAGCATGTGGGAAGGCCTTGTTATATTGTTGTACAAATCTGGTAATAGGTCCCTGCTGTCAAACTGGAGACTAATTTCACTTTTGAATACTGATTTTAAGATTTTTTTTCTAAATTATTGGCAAATAGATTAGCCTTGGTGGCTGGTGACCTGATACAGCCCTCTCAAACATGCAGTTTTCTGGGTAGATCTATATTTGATCATTTAATTTTACTTTGAGAAAATTTGGAATAGAGATCAGACTGGTGAACTTACAGGGTTTCTTTTTGCACTTGATCATAGCAAGGCCTTTGATAGGGTTCTCTATGAATACCTTTGGAAATGCTTGAAACAATATGGTATTGTACCAAATTTTATTAGTTGGCTACAGCTGGGATACCAACATGCTACCATAAACTCCCACTGTAATGGTTGGACTGATAAACCTATTAAAGTACAAAAGGGCTTACGTCAGGGTTGCCCTCTTAGCCCTTTACTGTATAAATTTTCTTTAGACCCATTCATTCGCAGGTTGAATCACAACCTGAATATTACCGGCCTATCCTTTTCCAGTCTAAATGCAGAAAGAAGATCCATTGCTTATGCAGATAATTTGTGTCTTCTTTTGGCAGACACAAACTCCTGCATGACAGCTGGTTAAATCTTGTCCTTGTTCTCTAAGTTCACAGCAGCTCAGTTAAATTTCCACAAAAGTAAATGTATACTAATTGGCAATGAACATATTGAACTGTATAAGATCACTGGTGTTTCTATATATTCTGAACCCTGTAATATTCTTGGGGTATTTTTGGGGAGGAGAGACATGGCCCTCTTGAATTGGCAAACTAAGATTCAGCAGGCACATGCCAAAGTTGATTTATAGAACAAATGGAGGATGGTAAAGGCCAAAAGAATTTACATGGTTAAACCATTATTACTGTCTTTGTTTTTACATATTAGTATTGTGTACTCCCTACCACTGCATTTAGAAACCAAGGTGTATAGTATGTTTTTTTCCGCATATGGGGTAGCCAGCTTAATCCGGTTAAAAAGGGCATTTTATTTTAAGAAAAGAAGCAGGGAGGCCTTCGGATGGTCCACCCAATGCTTTTCTCTTTTTCTATGTTTAGTTTTAAAAACCTGGGTCCAGTCTTATTAACTAAAGATAAATTATGGATCCCATGGGTCATAGACAGCCTCAGCCCAATATTACAGATATGACCATTACATGGCACGATTTCTAAACAATGATCCCAACAGACCCTTACGGGTTGTTTTCTTTCTTGTTTTGGAAAAACTAAACTCTGGTCTTTGACAAAAGGTCATTTTATTTCTACTACTAGGAAACAGCTTTATCAAATAATTTTGGATAAATTCTTTTTGGAACCCTCCCCCTTTGTTACACAAACCATCTCAGAAAGAGCACAAATAGGAAACGTTGATTTATCCCCGCATACCCCAACATATGTGGGATGTTATGTGGTTATCTGCATTAGGTAAATTAAATGTTATGGGTAATCTAAAACACAAAGGCCTGAAAGAAAGATTTTGTCTGAGACTCGTGTACCAGTGAAATGGAAACGATAGAACATTTTATATTTTACATGTCCATTTATTCGGTCATTCTAGTTACTGGTAGGTCACAAATGGAGTAATTCTCCCATTAAAGACCTGAATTTTGAGACATTCTGTTTAAGTGTATTACCTTCCTCATGGATGGTGTATAACACACATTCTATCTGGATTATATTAACGTGTTTTAAGTATTACATTTGGAATGTTTGATGTCATTTATCTCTTCAGCAAATTTACTTTTCTGAATTACACTTGTTTCACATGATTGAGTCTGCTATTTTGACAATCAAGACTTCTGAATGAAATATTTTATCTGCTCAGGTATTTCAGGACCTGTGGGGGAATATCAAATGGCTTCTCTGCCTGGCATGTTTTGCCTTGTGGTTCATGTTAGGGTGCTACTTCCTGAATGCTTTCTTTTTCTCTTGAACCTTCACTGCCACATCCTTTGAGAATCATAGTGGTTTCTTACATCATTTTGTTTTGATTATTTGCTTCACACAAAGGCTTGTTACCTCTGTGATGGCAGTTTTATTATTCCCCATTCTTCTTCCACCCCTCCTTCCTGCCCATTTTCTAGTGCATTCCTTAGGCACTCACCCATTTTGGCAAAGTCAGCACTCCTAAAGTCCAGTACTTTTGCCTTTGTATGGCTTGACTCTATTGCTGTGTTTATTGTGAACCATACTGTTCGATGGTTGCTAGTTCCCAGATGGCTACCCACTTCTACATCTGTGATCCTCTCTCCATCTCCATTTGAGAGAACCAGGTCTAAGATTGCTCCCTCTTGAGTGGATTCCAATACTAGTTGTCTAAGGCATGCCCCCTGTAGGGTATCTAAAATAACCCCACTCTTCGAAGTGGCTGCTGTTTACCTTTTACTTTGCATTTAGATTTTGTGTGAAATAACACTATTACATATTTGTTTTACTAGAAGTTCCTTCTCTCTTTGCTGGGGGGCAGTTTTTGAGTTCGCTGATCATGTTTTGGGGTTATGGAGATGTAAACTACTGCATGATGCATTATTTTATTATGTTTTCCTTTCCTTGTTTCATTTTGAATATGTGTGAAGTTACACTGATTTATCTGAATTTTGATTTAAGTTGTAAAAAAAAAAATTCCCTACTCTTTTTTGATAAGTGCCATAGGATCTTTAACATCCATCTGAACTACCACCAATCCAACAGATGGGACCTCGGGTTAACATCTCATCCGAAAGATGGCACCTCAGAAGTGCAGCACCCCTTTCATGCTGCACTAGTGTCAGTATTGAGATATTAAACCAAGTGCCAAATGTGGTAACTGAACCCACAGCCCTCTGATCTCCCGGTCTCAGAGGTGAGTGTGCTACCTACTAAGCCACTGACACTGACAATTAGAGATTAACTATGTTCAGGTAACTACAGGTATACACATACACCTTCCCACCCCATAAGTTGGGCAACACTGTGGGATATAAACAACAGGAACTACAAGCTTGTGTATAACATGGAGGGGAAGGTTGGAGGAGATACCCAGGGTATCATACATGAGTTTAACAATTGGCCTGGGCTACCGTGCTGACCTTCTAAGCAAACCTGTGTCAGGTATGATAATCTCCCCAGGAATAAAGGGCAACCCCACCTTGCTAGGTTCTACAGTCCACCCAGGGGCCTGGTCAGGTAAGGCTACACTACCTTCATTCTGCTTAGGGGTGAGGACTGGGACAAAGGCACGGCAAGGGGTAGCCAATGCATCAACTACAGGTTCGGGTGGGGCCCAAATAATTGTCATTGTCCATTTTAATGTCCAAATCAGCTTCTGGCCTAGGGATGACAGGCCTCTTCTCAGGAATGAAAGGCATGGGATTTGGATCAAATGAAAACAGAACGTCTGGAGAGTCAGTACTGGTGCATGGAGATGAGTTTTGAAAGTACCATTCCCATGAGGACTGGGGTAGCTCAGGATTTGGTGCACAAGGACAAAGTTCAAAATCCTCAGCCTCACTTTCCTCAGAAGAACTGCTTGCAGACCACTCAGGAGGGTCAGTTGGACCAATGTTCAGTTTCAATGTGATTCTCTCAAGGGGCAGATCTAAAACAAGATCACTTCTGGGGGGCCTCTTAGAAAGCACAGTTGGACCAGTTTTCACGTTCAATGTGTTCTTTTCAAGAGGCATAGATGGGTTTGAACTTTGTTGTCTTTTCTTGACTGCGTGTCATGGGCCATCTTGTAACTGAAATGTTAGGACCAGGGTCAGGGTCAGGCATAGTCTCACTGATGGGGAGTATGTTGTTTCAGTGAACAGTCTTTCCTAGACCTCGGCCTTTTTCTTGTTTGATTCTGTACACTTGCAATTCTGGCAGTTTCTCAACCAAAATGCAACTTTCTGGGGCTCACCGATCTTGAAGCTTGTGTTTGCCTTGCAACCCCAAGTTTTGAAGCAGAACACAATCCCCCACTTGCAAATCTTGATTATTAACTTGATCGTCATACCTGTGCTTGTTACTCTGGTTACTGCGGGCTGCTGCTTCAGACACTAGATGGTATGTTTTTTTAATTTGCTTTCTTAACTGATAGGTATACTCAAGGTAGGTTCTGTGAGATGTGATGATAGCGGACACACCAAAGCAAAGATCAATGGGCATTTGGGCTTCATGACCAAATATGAGATAGAAAGGGGAGTGCTGGGTGGCATAATTCTTGGTACAGTTGTACACATGCACCAGATAGGTTACTTTCTGACAAAAATTTACTTTGTCAGCTGTGTCCAGGGTACCCAACATGTTCAGCAGAGTTAGGTTGAAGTGCTCAGGTTGAGGGTCTTCCTGGGGGTGTTATGGTGTGGTGTGAGATTTCTTTATACCGTACATGGCCAAGAACTCTTTCACTAGTTGACTTTCAAAACCTTGGCCTTGATCAGAATGAACTCTCTTTGGGATGCCATAGTGCTGTATAAACTGCTACAAGACTTTGACCACAGTGTTAGCCTTTTACTCTTTGGTGGGAAATGCATGGGCGTACCTGGTATAGTGAACAGTAATAACCAGAAATGTTAACGGTCTTTGTTCTGTCAGGCTGGAGGGACAAAAAATCCATGCAGACTAGGTGGAGGAGCCCACTGGTACTAATGTTGACTGGGGGGGGGCAGCTTGCTTTGGCAAGGTTTTCCTCTATATGCACCTCAGGCAGTTTTTACAATGCTTTTCTACATCAGTTTTCATGCTGAGCCAGTAAAACCATGCTCTACATAGATCTAGGTTGCGTTCATCACCCAGGTGACCCATGTCATCATGCAGGGACTTTAGTACTATATTACGTTACCCCTGTGACAGTACCAGTTGGAGCTTGGAATGTCCAGGGTTGTGTTTGTCATTTACCCTACACAGTAACAGTCCATCTATTAGAACTAGCTTTCCCCATTCTCTCAATAGGTGTTTGGTGTCAGTGTGATGGCTACACACTTGATCAGCTGAATGTCACTTTTCAAGGGCCCAGATTAGGTCTTGGATGGCTGGGTCATCTCTCTGCACCTGCCATAGTTCAGGCTTGCCGGGTTGGGGCAGCGAAGACATGTTTAGCCCTGTAAAATTCAAATATGCCAATGGGATAGCATTGGGAGAGGGCTCCAGCATATCTATGGTTCTGGTAGGGCTCACAACTGGATTGCCAGTGGGCAAGACAAACTTGGAACACAACACTTGCACCACAGCATTCTCCATTTGAACTGGGGGGGTCAAAGGTATCACCATGCAGGCATCTTGACAATGCATCAGCATCTACCTTAGTTCACCCATTTCGATATTCAAGGCTGAAATTTTTCTTTTTTAATTTATTTTAGTCTTTGGTAACCACGTAAGGCCCACTAGGCACAAGTGCCTGTTTTCAGGGGTGACCTGGAAGCACTGGGTGGTTAAATGACTTGCTCAGAGTTACACAGTATGCAAGCTGAGGTTGTGAGAACCAAACTCAGGTCTGGTCAACTGGATGTATCAAGCTTTTGTCAAGGATTTGTGTTGCAAGTTAATTATACAGTGCAAGTCATAGGCGGCTCAGTGAAGCTTTGTTAGGAGTGGGTTAGTGGAAAAAGAGAAAGAAGAGTGGTGGTGAGGGGGTGGTATAGGAGACAGAGAGAGGGAGGAGGGGAAAAATGGGGAAGGCATTGCATTGGGTATGTGGTAGATGGGCAAAAAGCAAGGGAGGAGGAAAGGGAAGGATGAAAAATAAAAGAAGATAGATTCATCCTATACCCAGTAATGGGGGGTAGGAGAGGAGGAGGAGCTGAGGCAGTGAGGAGGGATGCTTGAGGGTAGTATGCCTGGAGGGGATTATAAGAAGCAATCACAGAAGGCACTAGCCACAAGGTGTTGATGCAGTTTACACTTAAAAGCACCAATCGTGGCAATGTTGGAGATTTCTGTAGGTAGCAAGTTGAACCAGGTGGAGGCTCTGACAAGGTAAGAATGCTGAGCTTGAGAGGTCCGACAGCAAGGTATTGTAAAGGTTAGACTGTCTGATCTTCCAGTTAGTGGTGGACATGTTGCGGGGTCAATATTGATTGGACTTCAGAGGGCATAAGGCCCAGTGATGTCTTCTTAGCTAGGATGCAGGTTTGGTACTTTAACCTGCCGGACAGCTGGAGCCAGTTAGCCTGCTAATAAATGTCACACATGTGAGAAAGGCGGGCAGCTAAATTAAGCAGTCTACATGCCTTATTAAGGGCTACAGCTATGCGCCGGAGTGCAGTAACAGTAGCGGATCCATAGACAACAAGCCCGTAGTCAATAGTTGAGATAACAAAGCTCTGGATAGTGAGGTTCAAGGTGTCAGTCGTTAGGCAATGTTTATGCTTGTAAAGTAGCCCTATATGGGAGTTCACCATTTTAGCGATATTGTCAATGTGTTTGGTATACGAGAGGGAGCAGTCAAGGGTCAGGCCCAGATATTTAAACATATCCACCTGCTCAAGAGTGACGCCTTCATGGTTGTTAATTATGAGCTCGTGGTCCATGTACTTGTTGTGGGTTCTATGGAACAACATTGTTTTAGTTTTTTGGGGTTAAGGATGAGTTTACGTAGCAAAACCAGTCTTCCACTTCTGTGAAACTTTTCAGTAGTTGAGACTGAAGGGAGTTGGGGTCAGTGTGGCAAGTGAAGATTACTGCATTATCTGCATACAGTAACATTCTGCCATGACAGAAGGCAGGGAGATTGTTCAGGAATATGCTGAACAACAAGGGACCCAGGATAGAACCTTGGGGTACTCCAGAGTGGATTGGTAGGGATGACGAGAGGAATTCACCAATCCTGACCTGTTGGGTCTGGTTACTGAGGTAGCTTTGAAACCAGAGGGTAGTTTCACTTGAAGTACCTAGGAGGGATAATTGTTTGAGGAGAATGGAGTGATTGATGGTGTCAAGTGCCTTAGTCAGGTCAATAAAAGAGGCATCGACCAACTGGCCCTGATCAAGTGTATGATGGATATGTGTGGTGAATTTGAGGAGTGCCGTAGTAAAGCTGTGCCCTTTGTAGAAGCCATGCTGCTGGGAACATTGCAGGTTGTATTTTACAAGGTACTCCGTGAGCTGATCAGCCACTATCCATTCCAAGGCTTTGGATAGAGGAGGGAGGTTGGATATAGGCTTGTAGTTGTTTGTGAGAGTCTTGTCACCACTTTTATGGACTGGAGTCACCACTGCCAGTTTCCACTTTTGGGGGAACTAGGAGAGCATGAGGGGATGGCTGAGGATTTTGGTTAGTGCCACCTCCAGATACACACTGGGCCAGGCAGGTTATGGTGATTGTCTGAAATGAATCAGGGAAACCCAGAGTCATCTGAAAGGGTCAACTGCTGGCAAGTATCTACAGGCGTGACAGCGCATAGTCACTCCGGAGATCTAACATGGAAAACCACTGGCTGTCTTACAGGCTGGCCAAGGCATCTTCCACGTTTGGCACAGTGTACTGGTCTGGGATTGTCTTCTTAATTTTTTTTTTTCAGTTCTCTTTCTCGCGCCTCATTCTAGAACTCTCTTGGGCTGTTCCCACTGGCCTAACCGCTCCACCGTCGGCCGTCTCTCCCATCATCTTCAAGATCATTATGACTCCATGAGGCCTTGGAGGGCTTTAACAGCCCCAGAGAGATCAAAGGGGCAGTGACAGGAGACTGGTATTGGACATGTGGTGGCGGCACTGGAGGAAGCCGTCGCCTATCCGGCTGAGGAGCGTTTTTCCCTTTACACCCCTTAGTCCCCTCCCTCCCATCTGTGGTGCATGTATCCTGACTTCTCAGTGCACAGCTACCCTACTAGTGTTGGGCCATGATGATGTATGTGCTACCCAGCACTCTGTGATGCCCCCGATCTCCATTGGGGGTCACCATAGCACCGAGCCACCCAGCACCCTCCCCCCAGAACAGGAGAGTAGCCCAGTGAGCACTTCATCCTATCCCTCCCCTGCCGACCCCTGGCACCTGAGTCCACTACAATGGGGAGGCATAAGGGCTCTGGGACTCAATAATGATACTGGCATCCAATAATTCCTACAGGTTTTGCCGCACATCCTCAATGTCTCCAGGGCCACCCTCCAAGACCTCTCCCGGAAAGGCCACTCATCCTTCAGATGAGTCTGATGCTCTTTGCCTTCCACACACCCCATGTCCCACTCATGTAGTGAGAAGACCTTTCGATGCTTGGCCAAATTTTGACTTAGGCTCCGGTGGTAACTGCCAGGTATAGGGCAATCACCAAACTTAAACAAATTTGGATAGAGCTCTTCCTCTGTGGCTACCATTGGGTTCACTGCAATGGCGCTGTCATGCCTGTAGATACTTGTCAACAGCTGACCTTTTCAGATGACTCTGGGTTTCCCTGATTCATTTCAGATCATCATCATAACCTGCCTGACCCAGGGTGTACCTGGAGGTGGCAGCACTCCTCTTGACACCAGCAGCGTCTCTGGTATACTGTCAGGCAGTGGGGCATCGATGATGAAGACAGGTCTTTGAGGTGTCCGAGCAAACTGTGTAATTCCCACAACTCGGCATTCTGAACTTGGAGGCAGGATCAACTCTTTTCTATCCACTCGGCCCACTATGACAACACTCTCCTCTACAATGGTACTTGCAGTTTCCACAGTCAAGCCCAATTTCTTTACCACAACTTTTACCAGAGGGTTCTTTAGCTCATTAGTCCCACCTCTTTCGGTACACATCTTTACCAGCTGCCAGAACATATTAGCATTTGTCCCAATTAACATTGGTGTGTCAGTCATCACTTTTGGCTCAGAGTATTTTAAAGTCAAAGTCTCAATAGTGAGGTGCTCTTTGGGGCCCATCTAGATGAAAGCTATGTGTACTAGGCAATAACCATCATAGGGGTAATCTGAACAACCTATCTCCTACAGTGACAAACCAGGCAGGGGTAAGGGGGGCAAATGCTGCAAATGTCCATCATAGAAAGTCTGGTGAAAGATGGTGACCTGTGACCTGCTATCCAGTAAAGTGAAACAAGGCACTCCCTCTAGCAAGATTTCCAAGTCAACCCGGGGGCAAATCAGGCCAGGTGACACCCAGCTGGTGGGGGGAATTTGGGGGTCAGTCCACTTGGTGGAGCAGTGCAGGGGCTGGGGCCCAGGTAGCTCCATTACTGGTCCCCACTGGCATTTCCCTGGTCCATCCGCCTTTGTTTCTTGGCCTCTAGCTGGGAATTTTCTGCACTGAGACAACCACGCTGGGTATGACCATCTTGTCTGCATTTGAAATAGAACAAGCCCTCCCAAGGCCAGAGGGGTATTCGTGGCCTAGGCCTGGGGGCAGCATATTGAGCAGACTGCCACCTAGGCTCAGACACAACAACAATTTGCAAGGGCCAGGATTCCAATGCCAGCTGCAAGGCCTGCACACAATCTTTTATTTCTCAGAACTCTGCCATAGTAGGGGCTGGAGGTGTTTCTCTCATTCTCTTAAAGTCCTGCACACAGTCTCACAACTCTTTCAGCACATTTACCAGCTCCAAGGAGCAAGGCAGTTCTGTGGGATTTGTGGCTTGGGGTCGCAAGGCAGCAATCGTAGCTGCGATCATCTGCAGTGAGCCGATGACATCTCCCTGGGCTTCTTCCTCCTTCACCTCATCCAACAACTGCTTAAAGGCTGGGGGGGGTTGGTTTTTTGGTTCCTTAGTCTGAGGGAGATTACAGTCAATCGGGAGTGCATGGCACCCCAAGGATCTGGGCAAGTCTCATCTTAGTTACTTGCTCTGGGGACTCTCCACCAGCCTCTGTAATCTTGTACAACATGGCATCCACCCTGGTAATGTACTGTGACAATTTTTTTATTTAAGATTCAGATTAATACCTTTGAGCCAGAGGCTCCTTTACAAAGGTTCCAAGTCAGGTGACAGAATACAGAGCCATTGAGTTACAGCAGTGAAAACATTGTACAGAGAAAGGAACAAGGGTGACACTAGACAACAATAAACATACAAAAGTGAAACAGCTGGTGGCTACATAACAATAAATACAGGTTACTAAGTGCAATGAACAGGTTTCTAAATGCAGTTGGGCAGAAACAGGCAAAACATTTAGAAAGTGCATGGCAAAGCAGCCACTTGTCTGTGGTAGTGAGGAATTGCCACATAGGGATAATTAGAGGGTCTAGACAGATCCAGGACAAGGACAATATAAGTTGGGGGGATGCAGCCAGGAAGGCATTGTCAGGTGGGGAGGTGGGTGAGGTGGGTGGGAGAAGGGGTAGGGGGAGCTTTAAGGGCAGTATAGGGTGCTGGGGAATGTGGAAGACCCTCTGGTGGTATTGATAAGGGCTAACAGCTGCAGGTGGTCTCACGTGCCAGTGTGCTGCAGAGCCCAGATTTAAAATGGCTGATTTTGCTGGACCCAAGGAGTTTAGTAGGTAGGTCATTAAGTCATTTAGGGCCCCTGTAGGAGAATTTTTCTCCGTGCTGCTGCATGGTGCCCCACAATTAAAACAGAATGGCCTCCCTTATCTCGACAACCCCAAAGGTGTTTTTCAGAATTACCACATGGTCATCTGCAGTACAGTTAAGTTGGCTGGCCTGTAGAGACCAAATCACATCCAGAGCCATGCCTTTTAAGCTTTCAACAACCCTCTTAAATTTTTCCTCATTCGAACACCTCCAGACTTGGACCATTTGGCTGGCCTGACTTATCCAAGATTTGAAGTCATCTTCACCAGCTGGCATGGGGATTGCCCCGGAGAAGGTGCACAGCCGCTTGTACTGCTCATATGGTGCCACTACATAGGAGATCACCACACTGGCAACACCATAGGAGAGGGCCCCCCTCATGGGCACATAGCCTGAAGGTCTTTCAAGGACTTCCCTTCACTAGTGAGCAGGTAGTCTACTTTAGCTTCAAAACTCCCTTTGTCATGGGGTGGGGGGCTTTCGGGGTGGATTATCAGGTGATGGACTAGCCTGGCTCCCTCTTTTCAACACCACCGATGTCTCCTGGAACCCTTCTAGTGTCACAGTAGGGGGTACATTAACAGGACCTATGTTTTTGTCCATCTCCATTATTAAATCCCTAAGCCCAGTGCTGGATTCCTTTGTCACCCTTTGAATTTTCATCCTCCACACTCTGTCAAGACCCCATCTAATACTTCCAAAATAAACTCTTTTGTCCATCCCCAGTCACATTTCTTATCAGCAGCATCCTCTGGGGTTCAAGGCCTCAGATGCATACCAGTCCTGTACTTCCTGGAACGCCATTATGTTTATCCTAACCCAAAGTGTGGGTACCAACATTTCAAACTGCAATTTCAGGGGTAACCTTTAGGGGCAGCAAATTCCAGCAGTGCCTCCACCTATAACATTCCTTTGACTCACCTTGGCTGCTCTGAGGCCCTCAGGGTAGTTCAGCACACACCTCCAAGGGGACTGGCCTGGGTTCCACTGGGGCAGCTCGTGTGGTGCAGTGCCTTCACCAGGGGTCATGGCAAGGGAATCCTGTGGATAAAGAACAGGTTACCACCCCCCAGGAAGTAGTACTCTGCCCAGGTAATACTTTCCCCCCACACAAATTACAGTTTCCACATTATAGCCCCACCCCCAGCAGCACTCTTTCAATAATACAGTGACAGTGAATAAAATGCAACCAGTAGCCTAATTTATTGTGGGAGGGGAAAAAAGAGGAAAATGTCAAACACAATTCACTCTAGGCAGTCAATAACTTCCCCTGTAGCAACCCCTCTCACCACCCCTGGGTGCACCTAGTTTGTCCATGTGTGGTGGGTACTGCACTGCTTGGTGATGCAGGCCTGGGTCTTTCTTGGGGGTCCAGTTAAATGTAAAACACACTTTGGACTTGTTATCCTATACTTTCAGACTTGTATGTCTCTAAGTTGATGTGCAGGTATTTACCTACAGACTCCTAACTGACTAGCTAACTAAAAGACTCCCCAGAGCCACAGCTTGGGGTACTCACAGTTTGCAGTAAACACTGGGGGTTAACAGACAGATGTGTTGCATGGTACCGTGGAGGATCTACGTTGATGGTGCACCACCAGTGGAGAAACCAAAGCTGGACAATTGAGGGATGATGATCTTCACCTGCCTGAACTTTCCAACTTCGCCTATGGACCTTTATATACAGACTTCACACAGGCAGACCTGTTTCATCCTTCAACCCGGTGCATTGGCAAGTCTGAAGAGCCAAGCTTGCTTATGTTCCCTAAACCCTTATGAGGCATGCCTAGTCACCCTCAAGACCAGCGCAGGGCAACAGGGTTTCCACAGTCTCTACCTTACTGCCCCTCTCTTTGAGGATGCTTTCACCAGTTTGGGTCCTGTTGCAGCAGCTTGACTCAACACTTACAGGCTCTCTCCTGGCTGAAATGTCCACTTCCGTCAACAATTTCTGTGCCATGGGGAGCAGGGGTTTGTTCAAAGTCCACAGCCCATATCTTTTTCCCAGTTCAAACAGAAATCCAACTTAGCTGGGCTGCAATAAAACTCTGTTTTTTCTTTACTCTGCTTCAGTCTCACAAGCAGGTACTGTTCTTCCTGCACTCAGCTTGGTAGACAGATGTAGGTAAGGTTTACACAACCAGGCAGACTGGATGAATAAGGACAGTCTCTCCTCTCACCTCCACCCTGCAATCCCTCTTGACTACCACATACTTTTTGGTGCCAAAAATAGTCTTACATCCCCTCTGAGCAGCCTCCCACTGATTTGCTGCAGCTCATCATGTGATCTAAAGGCTGGCTCTGTGTTTTTAACCAGTAGTCCCATTTTGTAGTTTGTCTAGGGAGCTGCCATTTTGTCTCCTTGTAAGGCTCCCTACTATCACTCCCAATTTTGTTTAATTTAGCCTTTCAACATGGCTATCCCCAAATTTGTTCTTCACCGGAGTCCTTCCGGTCACTAGTTGTGGCTACCCCAGACTCCTCTGCTAATCTTGGGGCCAGAAGTACACTTTTTTCTAACAACCGCATGGCTGAGCTGACAATAGAAGCACAGCTCCTTTAAATTTTCCCCCCTGACTGCTACACATGAGCACTAGGTGCACAGCCACCATATTTTGTGTTTACAATGAGAAGTCCACTTTTTCCAAATTATCGTGGCTGGTCCTACCTCCCTGTAGTGCCCAGAGGCACGGGAACACTACTCAGACCTTGGCCCTACCCAGAGCTTGAGTCAAAGTCCCAAATTTGGTACAGCTGTAACCACGGGACACAGAGGGGAATCCATGCTCAAGCCCCACCATGGGCAACATGGGGACACTGGGCAGGGAGTTGGAGGACCGTAGCCCCAAGAGATAAACCCAAATTGGTGGGCATTCATGTACATTACTGATTTTTTGGTGTGCCTTGGGTGATTACTGTTTCTAGGAAAGTACCTTTGTCTGTCTGAAGATTTCCATTAAACGTTAGTCTGCAAGAGTCTATCCTTAACTGTGGTGTCCAGAAAATTAACACTGGTGTTAGAATATTCCAGTGAAAGTGTTATAGATGGGTGGAGGTTGTTAAGTCCCTGATGGAACTCTCTGAGTGTGTTAGTGCCCTCTGTCTAAATTATAAATAAATCCTCAATATAATGGAAATAAGCAAGTAGTTTGTGTATGCAGTGCTTTAGAAAACCTTCCTCTAAATTGGCCATTAAAAGGTTGGCATATTGTGGAGCCATTGAGGTGCCCATTGCTATTCCCATAGTTTGAATATAATGTTTATAACTGAAGCTGAAGTTGTGTGTCAGAATACATTAAATAAGTTTCCCCACCTCTTCTGGGTTGATGTGCTGGTGCTGTCCTTTTTCAAGTAGGTATTTGAGACAGGCTGAAGTGCCATCTGCATGTGGAATATTAGTATAGAGGGAGGTTACATCCATCATGGCTAATATGGTATTAGGTGGCAAGTCCTTATAACCAGAAAGTTTATGCAGGAAGTTAGTAGTGTCCTAAATATAGCAGTCCCTTTCTAGAACCAGTGGTTTTAGAATAGTTTCTATAAGACCTGAGATACCCTCCATCAGAGTACCATTGCCAGATACTATGGGTATCCCTGGATTTCTAGGTTTATGGATTTTAGGCAGCATATAGAACATCCTTGGCTTAGGTTCAACAGGGATGAGATCAGTTATTCTGTCTTGGGCAAGTTTAGGAAAAGATCCAATCATGTCCCGTGGTTCCCTGGTGTATTGCATGGTAGGGTCATTAGGCAATTTCCTGTAGTAGGCATGATCTGTTAGCTGGCTGTTGGATTCATTAACATAGTCGAAGTGGTTTAAGATCACCACTGCAGAACCTTTATCAGCTTTCTTTATGACAATATCATGGTTCGAGTTCAGTGATTGTATTGTTCTTCTGTTCAATAAAGAGAGTTTATAGGAGGTCTGTTTTTGCTTATTAAGAATCTGACAGTTAGCTGTCTGTCAAAAACAATGAATATAGTTGTCCAGTTTCATATTATGCCCAGTAAGGGGAGTAAAACTGGATAATATTTTCTCTTATCAACTGAATTGCTACTGTCTTCGATTACTTCTCTGTTGTGAAAGAATTCTTTACATCTCAGACCACAGAAGTATTCTCCCAGTTCCCTACAAAACTGTGTTCTATCAGTGGTCTCATTGGGCAGAATGTGAGACCCCTGGAAACTACAGTCATCAGTGTGTGGTTTGACAAATTAACAAATGAAAGGTGCCAATCTGAATTTCTTGGTTGTTCTATGACAATATTATCTTCATCATGGTGGTGAGGAATTAAGGCCTGTTGAAGGGTATACAACTTGTTTTTTTGTAAGTATCATCTTTATTGATTTTCTTCACACAAGGTCAACATATTCCAAACAGTCCTGTTCATTATACATAGTCAATAAAAGGTTACATTGGTGATACATGACAGAGCGTGGCCTGTGGCCCTCATTTATTTTTTTCCATCATGATTTTATTGTTCAATGTATGCATAATATTTCTTTCAACTCTGGATATATTTCAATAATATATTTCAATAAGGGGTGTGCGTAAAAATATATTTTGCCAGTAGAACTAAAGTGAAAGTTAGACTTTCACTTCCACGAAACTTCGGAAATCCTTTTCCAAACTTTCATGGAAATTCTGCCTCCCATACCAGTATTAGAAGCTTAGTTTCCCAGTAATCCCTGGTGGCTAGTGGTCCCTTTTCCCCCACTCGCACCACCTTTAAACAAAATATCCCTGGTTGCTAGTGGTCCGTCCACTCAATGGATCACCTGCCAGACCCATAAAATAATACCCCTGTTGTTGCAACCTCCTTCCCCCCACTCCATCACCTACCCAAAAAATCAAATGATTATACACACAATGCCTCATAGCTGTTGTCCCTCCACCACCCAGTCACCTGTCATACAGTGTCCAGTAATGCATCCCATCCCATCTCAGTCTGTGAGTCTGTTTTAAAATTCCTGGTGGTCTAGTGGTTTCAAACCCCCCTTTCCATCTCCAATCCGCAGTTCTTGAATAAATATTTAATTTCCTGGTGATCTAGGGCCCCCCACCCCAGCAGGTGTCCCACCACCCTGTTCCCACCCCATAGTAAATCCCTTCATGCAGACTGGCACATCCTTCCTCTCTTCTACATGGCCGGCCTGCCTGCTCAGCTGTCAATGAATGAATGTGTTCCTGTTAGGAACGTGCTAATTCATTGACAGCTCAGTGGGCGGGCTGACCATGTAGAAGAGAAAACGGATGTGCCAGTCCACCAGCAGGAGTTTACTATGGAGGTGGGAGCGGGGTGGTGGGACATCTGCTGGGGTGGGAGGCCCTACAACACCAGGTAATTAAATATTTATTCAGGGACTGCGGATCGGGATGGGGAGGGGGATTGAAACCACTAGACCACCAGGGAATTTTAAAAAAAAAAGCTGACTGCAGAGTGAGATTGGGATTGGGGAGGTTACTGGACATTGTACAGGCAGCTGACTGGGTGTTGGGGAGGGACCACTAGTCACGAGGGCATTTGAGACTTAATCATTTGATTTGTTGAGCAGGTGATGGGGTGGGTAGAGGGAGGATGAAATAACCAGGAATATTGTTTTATGGGTCTGATGGGTGATCCGATGGGGGAAGGAACCATTAGTCACAAGGGATATTTTATTCAAATGTGGGGTGGGTGAGGGGAAGGACCACTAGCCAAAAGGGCTTCTTTTATTTTGAAGAGAATAAGTCAAAATTATGTGAAAGTTTTCCATTCCACCACAGGAGGAAGTTCAGAAACGTCCATGAAAGTTTCCAGATTTTCACAGAAGTTCCAGGAAAGTGGAAAATCCCACTTTTGCCCACTCCTAATTTCAATAATAATTTACATATTTTGTGTTTTACATGTTTCTTCAAAAGACACATATTAAACAACTGTATAGCATAATCTAGAAAAACATTATTTTGTCTTACTATTAAAAACTTTACTACCCCCACCCACCCAAAGTATACCAACCCTCAGCAGTAGCTATTTATAAGCACATCAAAAAGGCCATATTTCTTGATATATAGTCTTACAATTATTACATTTGCAGCAAAGGAGATAATATAGAAACACAGAAACATAGAATCTGTCAGCAGATAAGAACCATATGGCTCACCAAGTCTGCCCATTTCCCTACTCACTGCTGTAGCCCCAGAACCTATTTGATCTGCAGCTCTCCTGCGCTGCACATCTCCAGGGTACCCTTTTGTCTATCCCATGTACTCTTGAACTCCTGTATTGCTTTCATACCCACCATTTCAGCTGGAAGGTTGTTCCATGGCTCCACCACCCTTTCAGTGAAAAAGTACTTCTTTAAATTACCCAAGCCTTCCACCCTTCAGCCTCATGTCATGCCCCCTTGTTTTTGTGCAGAGTTTTCTCTGAAATATGCTTTCTAGCTGTACCCTGTTTATTCCCCTAAGGTACTTAAAGTCTCTATCATATCTCCCCTCACCCTTCCTTCCTCCAGTGAATAGATATTAAGGTCCTTAAGTCTTTCCTAGTAGGGCTTCTGGTACAGTCCATGTACCATTTTCATTGCCCTTCTCTGGATTGCCTCTATTTTGTCAACGTCCTTCTGCAGATGTGGCCTCCAGAAATGGACAGCTCATGGGTCAATGACCATAGCTTATGCATGGATCCCCAAAAAATTCAAAGAATAGTGGAGGACTACACCCAGTTATTGTTCACACTGATAAACAAAATTACGATAATTTATTTTGTAAGTTAGATAACCCTAAATGCTTACTTGAGCAGATAGAGTTATTGACACAAAGCATAAAGCCAGATGAACTGAAACAAGCTCTAGACACCCTGGTAGGGAATAAATCCCCAGGTAGTGATGGCTTAACAATGAGCTCTATAAGAGCATTGGTAACAAACTCCTGATTGAACTTCCTGAGGTTTTTACCTATATTTTACAGCATCACTCCCCATCTCGTTGGACAACTAATGAGTAAATAGTTTATTTATTTAAGAAAGGAGATAAGTGCGATATGCAAAATTGGAGGCCTATTACTCTCCTTAACAATGGTTTCAAACTGCTGGCCAAAATCTTAAATTATAGGCTCCTACTGACAGCTGAACAGTTGATTTCCCCTGCACAAGTGTGTTCAGTACCTGGCAGAAAAATAGCTGACCACTTGATCCTCCTTAGAGAATTATGTGAACAGGGACAGAGAGGGAAATTAGAGGGTGTGGTGTTACCATTAGATCAAAGAAAGGCATTTGATTCAGTTAGTCACAATTTCTTAGGGACAGTATTGAAACAATATGGGATCCATACCTTATTTATTGACTGGATAAGATGTCTATACAAAACAGCTACTGTAACTCCATTAGTGCATGGCTAGAAGGGAGCAATGTGTAAAGTGGGGAAAGGGGTGAGACAGGGCAGTCCTATGAGTCCTCTACTGTTTGTCTTTAGCATTGACCCCCTCTTATGACTCCTTAATAGGTTAAGACATACTTTATACAACACATAGCTCTGAGTGAAGTGACCTTGAAATTTGCTGCAATTGCATATGCAGATGATCTCTATATTCTAACACAAGACCCCAGATCAGCCCCTGTTGCTGTAATGATATGTGTGTGGCCAGTACAAAGCATATGCAGGTACAGACTTAAATAAAGACAAATGTGTGGCTAAACTAATGGGGAAGAGCCACAGGGGCCCACAACATATTAAGGGGGTATGTGTGACAAAAAGTCCAGTGAAGATTTTAGATGACACCTATGGGTCAGGGCAGGGTGACATGTTGAACGGGGAGCCAAAAATAAAACAAGGTCAACAATTAGTAGCGGGTTGAAACAAATGAAAGCACAGTAAGAAAAAAAGGGTATATCTAGTAGAAACATTATTATTTCCACTCTTTCTGTGTATTAGTCACATGTTTCCCCCACCCAAGCAGTTAGAAACCACCATCTTAAATATTTTCTTTCAGGCAATTTGGGGAAGTTGGTTGAATCCAATCAAGAGGAACATCACTTATTTAAAGATTCAGCAGGGAGGACTAGGAATGGTAAATCCCATCTCTTTCTTTTACAGTATATTTATGTACACAAACCTTAGACCACTATTAGTAATTTCAGGGAAGGAATGGGTTCCCCTTCTTCTAACAACTTGTTTGTCATGATTATCCCAATGGGAGCAAGACAGGCTGAGGTAATTAAAGAGAAATGAAGACATCCCTGAATATATTAGGGAAACCTGCTTTAAAATTAAATGGTGGCATGTTATGAGTATTATGGTAATCACTAAATCCAAGAAAGAAACATCTATAGGTGCATGAAAGTTTTTTACTGAAGCCTTAACATTCCCCTCTTGCTCAGATACTCACATTTCCTCCTTATTACACCTAGTAAAAGAATCTAGAAGACCGACTACAATGTGGGATCAGCACTGGTTGAGTTGCCGTGGGAAAATCAACATAAAAGCAAACCAAAAACATAAACAGTTGGAAGACAGGTATTGTAGTAGGCCACAATGTTATCAAGAATTGGAAACAATCAATTATTTATTCTTCACATGTTCATATATTCAGGGATTTGGGTGTTTCTTGGCTACAGAATGGGGTGCACCATGGTTCCAGACAATAACTTATGAGGCACTAATGTTTGGGAAATATACAGGGCAGGCGTTGAGGTGGAACAAAAGTACCTTGCATGTAGTATTAAGTGTAATTAAATGGTTCATTTGTAATGTTGGACCCTTGTTCTCTTTACAGCAGAAACAAATCAACCATATTAAACTATCAGCTAAAATTCAGAATGAACTTAATAGTATTTATGCAACCGAAGTTAATGCATTGACTCAGGGAGATTTAAGGGCATGGTGGAGACAAACTCTTTGGATCATGGATTCAGACACCCCGATAACTTGAACCAGGCTTACTCCACCTAATGAGGGCATGCTGTAAATATATTATACTAACTAGCTTTACACTGTAATACCGCTTGTGGTTTTGAACAGGACTGTATTTTTTATTCCTTTTCTTATATACTATATTATATGATTATGATTTGAGACACAGTGAATACATATTAGAAATATTTGGTTTTGTATTACTTGTTTTGATTTTCCTTTAATAAACACTCCTACTCTTGGTAGGGGGAACTGCTGTCTTGTTTCACAGGATGGCAGTCAGTGCCAGGATGGAAGATGAGGTGGATGTGTATCCACTGCAGGCTGAGGTCCAGTCTTCGAGTGCAGCTGGTGTTTCCTTGAGGGATAAAGAAATGGACATCATGAAGAGATTGAGGGCTGGAGCAGCCTCTCAAGGTAGAGAAGCCCCAAGTTGGGTGGAGGAAGAGATGAAGATGGGAGATCCTGTCCCGGATGATTAGGAACAAAATGTAAGAAAAAATGGAGAAAGCTACCACATCTTCTTTTACCAACACAAATGCAAACGTCAAGAGAATGAGTGCTTCTGCTTTGGAACAGGGAGAACAGGGTGGCAACTTCAAAGTGCCGGCACAGAAGAACTCAGCTGATTCAGGCTCTCAGCTGGACAAAAATGACATTTCGGCTGTCAGTCGCCTGACAGTAAACCCTGGTCTAGTGCGACCAGCAAAACAAATAAACAGGACAATTAAGGAACAAATAAAAACTGCTTTTCTTATTTTGGAGCAAGATGCACTGTTTACTGATGAGGGATGGTCTGCTGTAACCTCCCTGACTAACGCTGGATGGATACAAAATTTGGAGGGGAGTGGATACCAGATGCTTTCTGGGAAGAATTCTCTCAGGAAAACATAACAGAACAGTGGGCCTCCTCGACTTGTGCCACATAAAACAAATCTTCAACCAGTATTGGGAAAACAAGCACTCCCCATCAGCTACAGGGAGCAACACTAGACCAACAAATACCACAGGTGGGTGTCTGCAGCACTACAGTAATGACCATAACATTGGCTGAAAATAGCAGGGCCCAAGAACCTAATGCCCTTTCTTCTTTCCCCTCCCCATGAAAGAAGAAGAATAGGACCCACCTTTTCTGAACTATTTAGAAACCATAAACTGGAGCAGGCTCCAAGGAGGAATGCTGTCTGACTAAGGTACGAGTTGGGGGGGGGGGGGCTACAGGAACACCCAGACAAAGTATATATTGCAAAAAAACTTTAAAAAGAATCTATGAATTTTCAAGCTTTGGGTGTATACACCGTGATAAATGTCGGAGGGGAAGATGTTTTTGACATCAGCTTCAGAACATTTTCATATTTAGATAAATTCTGGAGGAAATATAAAGCTTAAAAAACTTTTCCTGTATGGGTCCCTTTCAAACACCATGAAGTCTTGCTTATATTAGGACCTTTGCAGTATGCCCCTGGCTTTTGACTGCCCCGGAGATGAAATAGTTAACTCCAGAGAAATCTGGAGTTCCACAGCGCGAGGGCGCTTATTGAAAGCTCTATCTGGGTTGTTTGAACCCAAACTGTCAGATTCTTTACTCCGCTTCACTGAACAGACGCTCCGGAGACCAGCTCCTTCATTTCGGTTCGTTTTGCAGTTTAAAGTGTTTAAAATTACCGCGGTTTTCGGTTTAAAGCTCTATCTGGTAACCGTAAGTAAAATAATTTTAGTCTGTGTGGAAACTCATTATCGGTTCGCTCTGAACCGATCAGTTTGCTTTAAAAATTGTTTTCTTTGCATTTAGAGTGAGGTACCTGGTTCTTATCGGTCCTAAAAAAACCTGCAATTAAAAGTGGCTTTTTCAAATACCCGTGACACGGTTAGGGACCGGTAAGGGTGTCTTGTCCTGGCAAGGCCTGAAACAAAGGACAAGTTTGGTTAGGCTGGCACTATGTCTGAGAAACCCAAAAGAAAAACCGGGCCCACTGGGTTTCAACACTGTGATGTCTGTGGGGAAGCCTTTGCCAAGGCTGACCCACACACCACTTGTGTCTATTGTCTGGGGGCTGACCACCTCCTGTCAGACTGCCAGATATGTAAGAATTTCCCTGCAGCCACCCTGGAAAAGAGATTGGGCAGGCTCAGGGAACGAGAGGCCAAAAAGTCCGCTGACCCGGATGGCCAGCCCGGCCCAGCTACGGCTGGACCAGAGGGAGTGCCCTCTGACCAGGGCTATACTCGGCAAAAGAAAGGCTGGTCCTGAGGAACCAGTCAAAGCAAAGGACAAAGAAATCAGCTAGTGTGGAGTCCAGTTTGTCTCTCCTTCTGCTGTAGAAATAGCTAAAGCCATACAGATTGTCCAGTCTTTGTCTCAGGGACTTGTTGAACCCTCTCTGGTTGGAAAAAGGGGGTCTCGTTCAGGTCCAGTGGTTCAGGATTATGATGTTGGGGATTTTTATGAACCACAGGAGGGGGAGGAAGATTTTGATGATTGTAATTGTGATTGGGAAGGTCTGGAAGTGCCAATAGAACTGGACATTTCTCCAGACAGACCCTTTGAGTCTCCCCCTTTATTGTCTGAGTCCCCATCTCATTTCAGATTTTATAAGAAAGTAGCAGAAACTCTCCAGCTCCCCTTAGAAGAGTCTGTGGATGAGCAAGAGGAGCCTGACTATGTGGAAATGATGGATATTCCAGAGGCTAGAAGGTTGTCTATTCCTTTACATAAGTCATTTAGAGACAAACCACTAAGATTTTAAAAACTTTTTCTGTCCCTCCTGTAGATAAAAAAATGGACAGAAGGTATACTTTGTCAGGCCTAATACAGACTTCCTTACTGAACAGTGTAGTCATGTAGGTGTGTTGTACAAGCTGCAGCCTGTGACAAGGCTAATATTCCCCTGGCTTCACATCCTCCTGATAAGGATTCCAGGAAGATTGATGCCATGGCGAAAAAACAGTATGTGGCAGCTTCTTTGGGACTCAGACAGGCTAATTATATGGCTTATGTGGCTAGATATCAGAAATCTAGATGGGACACTTATATTGCAGTTGGCCAAGCAGGCCCATGGCCAGCTGGCTAGTGAGTTGGAACAGGTGGCTGCTGATGGCATTGAAGCCCTAAAGTTCAATTTCATGCTGCTGTTGATGTTAATGATGTTTCCTCTAGGGTCATGGCCACTTCTGTAGCTCTCCAGAGGTTGGTATGGCTCAGATGCACTAATCTGTCCCAAGATACCCAGTCAAAGGCTATAGATTTTCCTGTTATAGGAAATTCTCTGTTTGGAGAACAAACAGAAAATTACATGAAAAGATGGATGAATACAGAACTACTTACAAAAGTGCCCAAGCTAAGGAGAGACATGCCACTCAACATAGGCATGCCCCAAGGGTAGGGGCAGGCCTTACAATAGGCCTTTTACCAATTCCAGGCTTCTTCTGCTTTTTGCACATAGAGGATTTTTCAGAGGCAGAGGCAGACGGGCACAGGCAGGCCCTCTCCCCAACCTAAAGCTGCTCCTGCCAAGCAGGCACCCTGACGGGGTGTCTGGGGCCGACTCTTCTGTACCGGTTGGGGGCAGACTGGCTTATTTCTGCCAGAACTGGTTGTCTCTAACCTCAGACAAATGGGTTCTGGAGGTGGTAAGCCAAGGCTTGGTTCTCAGTTTCAAACAGTTTCCCAAGATGAGAGCCAGGCACTTTCCCCCCTCAAGTCTTTTAGAAACCCTCGCACTAGAAGCAGAGGTTTCCTCTCTTTGACTGCAAAGCAGTGGAAAGGGTCCCCCTTGCCACCAGAGCAAGGGTCTTACTCAAGGTACTTCCTGACCCCAAAAGACAGGAGATCATGGCCCATCTTGGATTTAAGATTTCTGAACAAGCATCTTGTAAAACCAAAGTTCAAAATGCTGACTTTAGTAATGATTTTGCCATCCTTGAGGCCAGGGACTGGCTAGCTTCCTGGACCTCAAGGACGCCTACTTCCATATTCTAATCAGGGCCTCTCACCGAAAGTACCTCAGGTTCGAACTGCCCTCGGGCCACTACCAGTTCAGGAAAATGCCCTTCGGACTCACTTCTGCTCCAAGAGTTTTCACAAAATGTCTAGCTGTAGTAGTGGTCCACTTAAGAAGACAAGGGATAGTTGTGTTTCCCTACTTGGACGACTGGCTTATTGTGGGTCAGTCATCAGAGCAGGTAAAATCCCACTTGCAAATCACCCAGGAACTCCTCACCTTCTGGGGTTCCTGCTGAATGTTCCAAAGTCAGTTCTCGAACCAGTTCAAGTACTAACTTTTATAGGTGCAGAGCTGAACACAAGTTAGCCAGGGCATTCCTCCCTCCGAAAGAGTGGACAAACTCATTGTCCTGGCATCTTCTTTTCTCCATGCAGGTCTCTCGACCAGCAAGGCACTTTCTGCAACTCCTGGGGCACATGGCTGCCTCTACAGCTGTTGTGCCAGGGGAAAGATTTCAGATGAGGGACATTCAGTTCCACTTGAGGTCCTATTGGTCTCAAAAGAGGGACCCCCTTACCAAATTGGTCCCAGTGACCAAGACTCTGATCCTAGCTCTCCAGTGGTGGCTGGATCGGAGCAACCTGTCCTCAGGGGTCCCATTCCTTCCTGTCCCTCACTCCCTCATCCTCACCACGGATGTGTCCCTGTTGGGTTGGGGGGCTCACCGGCGACCTTTCAACTCAGGAGTTTGGTCCCCTCAGGAATCTCTGCTTCACATCAATCTGCTGGAGCTCAGAGCTGTCTTCCTAGCTCTCCAGGTTTTTTCAGAAACTGTCCAGAACAAAGTTGTTCAAGTCAGGACAGACAATACCACAACAATGTGGTACATCAACAAGCAAGGGGCACTCGCTCTTCAGCCCTATGCACGAAGCAATGAAGTTGTGGTCTCTGGCCTATTCCCTGAACACCTCTCTGATAGCGGTTCACCTCCCAGGAAGGACAATGTCCTAGCGGACGCCTCAGCAGGATTTCTCAGGGCCATCACGAATGGGCTCTGAACCTCAAGTGCTGGGGTCAATCTGCAAGCTGGGGCACCCTCAGATAGATCTTTTGCAGCCCCAGACAACCACAACTTCCTGTTTTGCTGCAGGCTCCCAGTTCTGGGGTCAGTCCCCTGGATGCCTTTCAGCTGGATTGGGAGGAAAGTTCCTCTATGCTTTCCTCCATTCCTCTCCTCTTCAGGGTTTTAGTAAAATCAGAACTCAGCCTTGCAGGTGATTCTGATTGCTCCAGACTGGGCCAGGCAGCCTTGGTACCCTCTTCTTCTGTCCCTATCATTTCCACCTCTCCTGACCTTGCCCAGGGCTCACGACCTGCTGACCTGTGCACAGGGAGAGTGTGGTATCTGGATCTCAACTCCTCCACCTCAAGGCTTGGTTCTTGAGGAGTTAGAGTTTGCTCATTTACACCTTTCTCAAGGTGTTTGATATTTTGAAGGCCTCCAGAAAGCTCTTCCACTAGAGCCACTTATAATTCTAAATGGAAGAGATTCTCATTTTGGTATTCTGAGAGGCAAATCACCCCAGAATCAGCTGACCTGCCTATTTTGTTGGACTACCTGGTCCACTTAAATTCCTTAGGCCTCAAACCAGCTACCTTAAAGGTTCATTTGGCAGCTGTTTCAGTTTTTATTTCTGCAGGAAAACCAGTTTCTCTTTCTTCTCACCCTGTGTTTGCTAATGCAACCTCCCTTTGAGCCTCTGGATTCGGCAGATCTCAAGTTCTTAACTTGGAAAACTGTTTTTCTAGTGGCTATCACTTCTGCTAGGCGTATAAGTGAATTGCAAGCCTTGTCAGTCGAAGAGGATTTCATTTCTTTCCACAGAGATAAAGTGATCCTCAGGACTAACAGAAAGTTTTTACCTAAGGTGGTTTCAGATTTTCATCTTAACCAATCCATCTCTCTTCCAGTATTTTCACTGAGCACTCTCTTCTGGTGAGAGAACTTGCACAGTTTGGACGTAAAAAGAGCCCTTAGCTATTATTTGGATCGTACTCAAGGGTCACAGGTTCGAATCCTCCAGCTCTTCCTTACCTATGGAGATGTGGGTAAGGAGGCCTGCTACTAGGAGGTCGATTGCTAGGTGGATTGTCTCTTGTATCCAGTTCTGTTATCAAAACTGGCAAGGAGCCACCTCAGGCCTGAGGGCTCATTCCACCAGGGTACAGCTGCATCTCTAGCGGCTGCTAGAGATATTCCCATTTGGAAATCTGTCAAGCTGCTACCTGGAAGACAGTCCACACTTTCACTACATTATTCCCTGGACGTCCAGTCCAGGAGAGATGCTCGCTTTGCACAGCTGTCCTGCAGAGCCTATTTCCTAAGTAGGTTCTGACCCTCCTCCATGGGGTACTGCTGTGTACTCTGCAAAGGTCCTAATATAAGCAAGACTTCATGGTGTTTGAAGAAAAATTACTCACCTTAGTAATTGCTTTTCTTCTCATGGAGTCTTGCTATATTAGGACAACCTCCTCCTACCCTCTCAGAATCCTACTCTGGGTCATGGGGTTGGCAAATTGGTGCAATCACTGTGTCATGCTCAGTTTAGCTTCTAGTCTCTCCTTTTCTTTCTTGGGTTAGGAACTAGATAGTTTCTGGTTTTTTTTTTTTGTTAATTGATAGCTGGGCCCCTCTCTGGACTTGAGTCTTTGGGCAGAGGGGGCCTTAGTAGTGATTGTCAAGGGTTATCCTAACAATAATACGTGATACTGTTTTTCTTTATTGTTGTTGTGTTTTTGTGGTTCTACTGTTAGTAGGTAGCCAATGGCTAGTGTAAGGCTTTTCCACACAGACTTCTATGTTAGTTTAGCCTCGTAAAGAACCTGACAGTTTGGGTTCAAACAACCCAGATAGAGCTTTCAATAAGCGCCCTCGCGCTGTGGAACTCCAGATTTCTCTGGAGTTAACTATTTCATCTCCGGGGCAGTCAAAAGCCAGGGGCATACTGCAAAGGTCCTAATATAGCAAGACTCCATGAAAAGAAAAGCAATTACTAAGGTGAGTAATTTTTTCTTTTGGGCCATCCCTCTAACAAAACCTCTGTTCAAAACTATTACTATCATGTTTAGAAATAAAGGGTAAATGTGAGGGATATTCAGTTTTGGTTGGAGAAGAAATGTTTTATGTTGGGCCCTCCCAAAGCAATAATCGACTCAGAGGGCATCTGGACTAGGGGATGTATGTCATGATAAAGTTAAATCAGATTGAGAATGAAGTTATGCATGTTACAAACAGTTTTTTCTTAGGAAAGGACAGAGGAGTGTGCTTCTATCCTTGGCAACCAAAGGCCAGCTGCAAGTGTGGAAACTGCATACACTTGAGCATTGCCTGCGACAGGTTAAAGTGCACCCTATGTGGGGATTTTGAGCATTTAAGGTATGCTTGCAGAAACATCTTCAACTGCAAGTTATGTGAAGAACAAGAGCATGCTTACCACCCTTGTCCCATGGTGGGTCAGAACAGACAAAGTGGTCCTGCCCAGGAACATCTGATAAACCAAGCCCAAGAGAGAAGCAGGCCCCAAGGAACTAATCTCCCCAGTAATAATGCTCAAAAGTCAGACTCTACCTCAAAGGGCCCAGAAAAAGACAGACCTGAAGCTGAAAACAGCCCCCAGCTAATACTGCAAATTCCGCTCAGGGTCCAGTATTTGTTGAAACCCCTGCATCTACCACAGAAACCTTAGTAATTGCATGAGAAGGTCAGGCAGGAACCCTTAATACAATGCCCCCCATGCAGATTTTCATCCCCCTAGCTCATGCAGGCTTACCAAATCTGCTAGTAAGCAAATGGGACATACCAACCACATTTCATTACAGAATTCTTTTCAAGTTTTACCAGATGAAGAGAGTAGGGAATCAGAGCTAGAGTCTGACTTCTCCTCCAAGTCAGACACCACTTCTGAAATGGATTTAGATGAGGACCTGGTTCCAGGAGTTCTGGAACAAAGAAAAAAAAAAGGAAAAGAAAACTTAAGGTACAACACCAAAAGTTTTAGTTTAGTTTAGTTTAGTTTATTGTTCTAGGAATTACTACCTTTGAGCCAGAGGCTCTTTTACAAAGGTTCCACGTCAATTAGGTACAGTACAAAAGGTTACATAGATAACACAACAATTTGTGTTGTGTCTAGAGCAAAAAACATATACAAATACATATCAAATCATTTGTGCAAAAGGACATGAGATATCAATAATCACATTATTATTACAAGAAATAGGTCATGCCAGATTAGAAGAAACAAATAGGGAAAAAGTCCAGAACAGAGAGGGTAAGTGAAAGGTGTGGGGAGCAGACAATAGCAGGAGAAAAGGTTTCCCAAACATGTCTTTGTCAAATAACGGGACAGGGTGGGTAGTGAGAAAATAGGAGGTTTAATCAGGGCAATCACAGGAGCTGGAGGTGGCAAGGTGAGAGAAAAGCCTTGATTTGAAAATACCTAGAGAGGTGGAGGCAGTAATATGAGTGCTGAGGGCATTTAGCCAGCTGGGGGCACGATAGGCAAATGATCTTTGTCCCTGAGAAGTCCGACATCGGGGACTTGGAGAGGCTGGTGTTCTGATCTTCTGGTAAACGGGTGCTAGCGCCCGGCATAACAGGTCTTGGATACAGGGTGGAGTGAGGCCCAGAGTGGATTTTTTCGCCATCAGGCAGGTAAGGTACTTTATCCGGTTTGAGAGTTGCAACCAACCTGAGTCAGCATAGAGTTCACATGTGTGGGTACGTTGGTGTGCACCAGTGAGCAACTGACAGGCCTTATTTAGGGATGTTGTAATGCGACTAAGTGCTGTAGTAGTGGCAGATCCATATATAACTAAGCCATAATCAACGACTGAGATGATAGAGGATTGGATGGCAATCCTCAGTGCAGAATGAGTAAGAAGCTGTCGGTTCCGATACAGAATCCCAATTCGCTGATTAATAGTTTTTGCTGTACTATCAATGTGAGTTGCAAAGGTTAGGCCTTGATCAAAGTTGATTCCAAGATATTTGAAAATTGGCACTTGTTCAAAGGTATTTCCTAGGTATGTATTAATGGTGAGTGGGACTTGCCGTTTCTTGTTTTGCGGGTTAGAGAAGAGCATGGATTTAGTTTTTTTGTGGTTTAGAACCAGCTTATGTTCAAGGAACCACATCTCAACTTTGGAAAAGCATGCTGAAGGTTGAGGCGTAAGAGGTTCAGATCTTTATGAGTGGCAAGAATCACAGCATCGTCGGCATAGAGGATTATTTGTTCAGGGCAGGATTTGGGGAGGGAGTTTAGAAAAGGCTGAAAGGAGGGGCCCAGGATGGATCCCTGGGGAACTCCTGAGCAACCGGTTTTGAGTCTGAGAGAACTCCAGCTACTTTTACAGATTGAGAGCACTGAGCAAGGTAATTTTTTACCCAGTCACTAGGACCCTGTGAGAGCCCTAGGGATAGTAGTTGTTTGATAAGTAGGCCATGGTGAACTGTATCAAATGCCTTGGTTAAGTCAATGTAGACTGCTCCAGTTAGGTTTCCTTTGTCCATGGCATTGTGGATTTCTCCTGAGAATTCAAGTAGGGCAGTCGATGTGCTGTGCCCTTTCCTAAATCCATGCTGCTGAGTGCATAGGATGTTGTGCTTTTCCAGGTAGTCTGAAAGTTGGTCCGCCACCAAGCGTTCAAGGGCCTTAGAGAGAGGTGGTAGTATTGATATCAGGCGATAGTTACCAGGCAGTGACTTATCACCACTTTTGTGCACCAGAGTGACAACTGCAGCTTTCCATTTCCTAGGGAATTGGCTGTAGCAGAGGGAGAGATTGAAAATTTTTGTGAGGGGGAGCAGTACTTCCTCCAGAGTGAGGGACAGAAGTTTAAGGTCAATAGTGTCGCTGCTTGCTCGGGACTTAGAAATGGCCTTCTTTACATATTTATAGACTTCATGTGCCTTTACTAGTTTGAAATGGAAGGGTGGTTTGGTTGAGAGGCAGTAGTAGAAGTAGAAATTGGAGGGTCAGCATCAGTGAAGAAATCAGATGAGAGGACACCACTAAGGTCCGTGAAGGTATCATTTAGGGTGTTTGCAATGATCTCTGGGTCTAATGTAGTGGTTCCATCCACATTCATTATTGTAGGAGAGGATTTGGACTGCTGACCCATGATATTCTTTACGTTGTCCCAGAAGGATTTCCCTTCACCCCAGGAGTTGGAGAGGGCATTCTTGAAGTAGGAGCTCTTCATCAAGTGGATCTGTTTAGTACAGTGGTTACGAGCCTGTTTATACTTTTGAATGCTGAATATGTAATATATGAATATGAATATGAAAAAAGTAAATAGATGTTTCCCTACAGCTAGCCTCACTAAATGTCTGTAGCATGAAAAAATCATAAAAGAAGATTAGCCCCTCTATCCTTTTTTAATCATAGTTCAGGTGATATCATTTTCCTGCAAAAAACAAGATTAACCTCTATTTTTTGACATTTCTCAAGCCAAAAGTGGCTAGCTGTGGGGACCCTCATGTTGGTCATTCTGCCAGGATGCAGCTGACAGACTGGGAATTTTATTTAAAGATTCTCAATTACATCTGCAGAGGATGGTAGATATCATACCAGGAAGGGCTTTGTTTCTAGACTGTGGGCCAGATATTCAAAAGGGTTGCGCCATGCGCAATAGGGTTGCGCCTGCGCAAGTCCGAACTTGCTCCATTCCGCCATATTCAGCAGGAGGCAGTTGAGCCACAGAAAACATGCTGAGCAATAGCGCAATGCAAATGAATGCATGCTGAACTGGAGGGGGAGGAACCATGCATAAACCGCACAGCCCAATATTCAGCCGGGCTGTGCAGAGTTGTGCAGGCACAACCCCCAACCTGCGCCTGCAGGAATTTGAGCCCCAAAAAAAAGGTTTACATCGAGGGCCACCCACAGGTGAGCTGATGTATTGCAGGGCACAACACAGCAGCTGCCACCTGTGGCTGGCCCTCAACCCACTCTCTGTGCCCCCCCTCACCAGCCCGATCGTGGGCAGCAATGTGTCCCCCCCAACACATCCCTGGTGGTCCAGTGGACTGATAAGTCCGATCGCGGGCTGACATAATGAAACACCCCCCCACCTCCCGAATATATCCCTGGTGGTCCAGCGGACCGATGAGCCCGATCGCGGGCTGGAGTTTTCAAACACCCCCCCACCTCCCGATCATATCCCTGGTGGTCCAGTGGACTGATGAGCCCGATCGCGGGCTGGAGTTTTCAAACACCCCCCCACCTCCCGATCATATCCTTGGTGGTTCAGTGGACCGAAAATCCCGATCCTGGGATGTAGTTGTCACCCCGAACACATCTGGTGACCTAGTGTCCCCCACCCACCACCATGAAGCCCACCACCCCGCTCCCCGCAGCCGGTGGGCGGCAGCATCCCACCCTCCTGCCATCCGCTGCCTCGCCGACTGACTGCCCTGGAGCTGCACGCCCATTGGTGCAGAGCAAGAGCCAATGGGCGTAACCCATACCATACAAGATAGTTCAGTTTTGTGAATGAAATTCACAAATTCATTCACAAACCTGACTGTCTGGTACGGTATGGGGTGCACCATTGGCTCTGCTCTGCACCACCGGGCGGCAGCCCCACCGCAGTCAGTCGGGCGACGGGCGGCAGGCAGGTGGATGCTGCCGCCTGCCGCGGGGGTGGAGCGGGGTGGTGGGCTTTGTGGTGGTGGGTGGGGGCTACTAGGTCACCAGGGATGTGTCTGGGGTAACAACTACTTCCCGCGATTGAATTTTGGTCCGCTGGATCACCAGGGATATGATCGGGAGGTGGGGGTGTTTGACTACTCCAGCCCGTGATCGGGCTTATCAGTCCACTTGACCACCAGGGCTGTGTTGGGGGGGGGAGACACATTGCTGCCCGCAATCAGGCTGGTGAGGTGGGGGTATTTAGGCTATGCCCACGATCGGGCCAGTGGGGGGTGGTGGTGGGGTTTTTATGCTCTTTTGCCCGCGATTGGGCTGCCGGGGGTGTCCTTCCCTGAAGGCTGCTGCCTGGCAGGGCACTAGGCGCAAGTCCTCGGGGATCGGCGCACCTGCATGCTAATGGCATGTAAATGGGGCCATAATCTTATGCAAATGGCCCCCCCTGCATCTTGCATGAATTATAGCCCCATTTGCATGTCACCTTTTGAATATCGGGATTTTGCGCATTGCACAATGGTACTTGTGCCACCGCAAGTTGAATGCTCCACTTTGTCAACTTGCGGTGGCACCGAGTTCTACTGCACCATGCACAGTGGTTGGGAAGGTGATATTCAGCGAGTTGCTCAACAGCAACTCCTTGAATATCACCCCAGACTCACCCCAGCGCAACTATTTTGCGCAGCGCAAGGGCTTGCACCTATGAATGGCGCAGTTTGAATATCCAGCCCTGTGTGTATAAAGGTTTTTCTTTAAGATTAATAAACACATACAGTATGCCCCTCAGAGTAAAACTGTCAGGATAGATCTCTTTAACAAAATAAGACCCTTTTTATACACCGCTAGACATGTCATTTGGGACAGGGACATGAATTGTGGCCTAGACATAAAAATGATGCATAAAGTACAAAAAAAAAGTATACTGTGATTCCCATACTTTGAGTACTACAATTTTTTCAGCCGAACTTACGGCCACTTATAGGGAAGTGCACACAGACCCAAGATTTACTTACAGAAGAAGTACCTGTTCCACATGCATTGATTTCATTTTTATCTCAAAATCTCTGAGGCCTGGTAGGTTTAACTTGTCTCACAGTGAATTTTCTGACCACATGTTGCTGGACTGTCACATAGGTTTAAAAAATATTCCAATAAAATTTCCCTCTATTACCAAAAGATGGAAACTAATCTCTTCTCTTTGGGATTCTGTCAAAGAGATGTAGGGTTTATCAGCCCTTTTCCAGGCTGGAAAATCAGTTTTCTGCATGTACGAGGACTGGTGGTCATGGTGGACTGATACAAAGATAGAAGTTAAAAAAAGTTTTGTTCAGTTCAGGAAAAATAAAGTAAACTCTGATTACTTACAATATCTAGACTATAGGAACCAATATTATAAGTTAATGTCTCTCCCTAATGCTTTAGACACCAGGATAAAATCTCAGATTGATAATATAAAAGCCAAAATGTTCCAATTTAGGTATAATCAGGCTAAAATATTAAATACTGAAATTAGGTTTGGCACTGAGAAACAGCCCTATGTGGACCCTTACGCAGCTTGTAAACAAAAACTAGACCATAAATTAATGGATGGACTATGTAATAATAATACAGGGATTCTTATAACTACAGATGTAGGCATGGTGGAGGTAGTTGAAAACAATCTTATGGAAATGTTTGGTATTGAATTCCTGCCTCAAGTAAACTGGGAAGACTTGATTCCTTTACAAGTTCCATATCCTTCTGCAGATATAATGTACCTCAAAGGATGAAGGCATCCATTTCTCTGGAAGAGGTTAGTGGGATTATTTCAGGCCTAAAAATAGGGGTATCCCCTGATGAGGATGGACTCACTAATGAGCTTTATAAAGCCTTCAATACAGATCTAAGTGAAGTTCTAATGGACCTGTTTAATGAGATGTTACCTATAGATGGTCCCTTTAAAACATTTGCTGAAGCTATAGTTATTTTCTTATTCATGAAAGGAGATAAATGTGACCTGAACAACTGGAGACTCATCAGCCTGCTAAACTCAGATTATAAAATTTTATCTACCACCCTGTTCAATAGATTACAGAAACCTGCTGAAGAACTAATTCTAACTAGTCCAAACATGCTCCACACCCACTAGAAGTATAAAACAAAACCTGCTGTTATTAAAGGAAATTTTTGAGTTTAGTAACCAAGGTAAAATAAGTGGAATCCTGATGGCCTTGGACAAGACAAAGGCCTGTGACAAAGTTTGTCTCAAAATTTTAATGTCAAATTATGGAAAATTATGGCATACCAACAGTGTTCATAGGCTAGATTAAAGTTCTGTATGGAAACACCCTGATTACCCCTTCCATAAATGGGCTACTAGGGAAAGCTATTCCATTAAAAAGAGGTTTGAGGCAGGGAAACCTTATCGGTCCTCCGCAATACACTTTTGTACTGGATCCAGTAATCAGATATATCCTTTGGGAGAAAAGTATAATAGGGATCGCACCATCTGAAGAAATAATACCTCAAAAGATTGCTGCTTATGTGGACAACGTGTGCTTTTTTGTACAGAGTCAGGTATGAAAGCTTTACAAGTATTTAAAAAATTCACAAACATTTCAGGGGCAGAATTAAACTGCAATAAAATTATGGGTAAACAGTTAGGGACAGGTTCTCCTGCTACACAAAACATGGAAGAAATAATTATTTCAAATAACACCATAAAAATGTTAGGCCTTAGTTTTGGCAAGAGTAATCTTGACCAATTAAACTGGGAAGAAAAACTCATGATAGGAGAAAAGTAAGTCCAGTTATGGAAATCCTGCTCTTTTTCAAAGAAAAAGCAGGTACTTATAATAAAGAAATTCCTTTTACCCATAGTTCTATATGTAAGTCACATATCCCCC
This sequence comes from Neoceratodus forsteri, assembly GCA_016271365.2. Lineage (NCBI taxonomy): Eukaryota > Metazoa > Chordata > Ceratodontiformes > Ceratodontidae > Neoceratodus > Neoceratodus forsteri. The sequence continues at coordinate 829,938,120 of CM028131.1, forward strand.
CACCCCTTCATCTGGAGACAAGACTCTTCTGCTGTTTTTTCCAGATGATTTGGGGGAACAGATTAAATACCATAAAAAGAGATTTTACATATTTACCGCTAAAACAAGGTGGTTTAGGTATGTTAAACCCTTTGGTGTTCTACCATTCCTTTTTTATCCAATTTTCTTTTCAAGTGGGCAGAGGCAGGATTCATCATCCTTGGGGATATTGGACATATGAAATATTTAAACCCCTAATGTTAAAATGAGTATCAGAAGCCCCTTAAATTATGGCTGCATTACAGATTCCTGAATTTGCTATTCCTACAGTGAAGAAACTTAGGTCTTGGAAGATAGATGAAAATACAATGCTTAGTTCCAGTAGGAAACAGTTGTATTCTTTAATTTTGGGCACAAACTCGGCTGCACAGGCTGACTTCACAAAATTTTCCCCTTCTAAGAAGAACCTTACTTTGAAAATTCTTAATGATAAAAGAATCCCTCCAAAAATGTGGGACATTATGTGGCTCAGTTGCTATGGCAAACTTGGGGTAAAGGGAAATTTAAAACACAAGCCTCCAGCTGAAAGACAATGTCTGAGACCAGAGTGTAATGGGCCTGAAGAATCTTTAGAGCACTTTTACATTAACTGATGCTTTGCTGTACAGTTTTGGACCTTTTTAGCCACTAAATGGCAGTGGCTAACTGCTAACGTCATGAAATATGAATGTTTAATTTTAGGTGATTATACTGGTCCCCTAAGCAGATATCATCCAAGCACACTAAATGTAATTTTTACTTGTATACAATACTACATGTGGCAAGCAAGATGTCAATATTCAAAACAACATGTGAATACTCCAAACCTTGCAATTGTAAAACAAATTGAAGATATATTACAGCAGGTTAAGTCCCAGGACTATAAGAAGCTGGACAGGAGGAAAGCAGATTCTTTATGGAAAAATATAAAATGGGTACCATAAAATTTATTTTTTTCAGGCTAATTGTCAGTTCTGTTTCATGAAAGCTGCATATTTTTGCACAAATATTTCCCTTGTTTTGTTCTCAAAACCTGTATAATGTAATGACTTTTTATTTTCCTTGAGTGTTTATTTTGTGTTTTTAAAACATAAATTCCCCTACTCTTCAGTAGGGGTTCTCAGGCCATCTGGCTGCCAGTCAGAATGGCCACTTCCTTGGATATAAAGGTATTGGGTGCAGTGGAGAGGGCCTCCTCCACTGTGTTTGCTTGCAGAGGCCACTTTCTACTGGTAGCTACCTTTCACAGACTGCCATAACTTCACCTCCTTCTGGGAAAATGATGGATGCTGGCATATGGGAGACACCTGCATGTGTGTAGGACTCAGAAGCACAGCGCACAAGGTTGGGATCCCTTACACTGGTTTTGGGGGGCAATGCAGGAATGACTGCCATCGAGGTGGGCATCCTCTCTCATTGCATACAGTCCAGTCCACTAACTTTGGGTCATCTGCTTCAGGAGGATCCTTGATCACTGTTTTTTAAGCCAATTCAGTCATGGACTCTTCTACAGAGAAACTTGCTTAGTCTGAGGCTCAGTAGAGTTGTTGAATGAACAACTCTACAAACTTTTAAAAAGTTAAGAAATCCATGTAAAACTGAAATTTGTAAATCAAAATGACAATACTTAATATCAGAACAGACTAAATTGTCCATGAATCCTACAAAAACTTGTCAGGTGTTGAATAATTTAATGGGTAGAGGATTTAAAGACCCTGATATAGTTATTCAGGATGGAGACCAGATGGTTAATGAATGTTGACTACTAGCAGAAATATTTAACAATTTTTGGGAGATTTGGAGAAATATAGAAATAATGTCAACATGGTTCTAGTAAATAATGACCGACAGGTTGTTGGTAGAGATTCTGTTCCAAAGTTTTATTTTAAAAAATAACTCCTTTACAAGTTAAAGACTATGTGCTAAAATATGACCCCAGGCCCCACCTTAGATATTATTTGATTGATTATAGATTTATTAAACTAGGTATTGAAACCTTGGCCCAGCCCATTTCAATTCTCTTCAATTTTTCATTACATTTTGGAATATTTCCCAATCAATGGAACACGACTATAATAAAACCCATATTCAAAAGGGGTAGTGCAGTTTGTGTTTCCAATTGCAGACCCATCTTCCTGTTGTTCCCCCTTTCTAAAATCTTGGAAAGAATAATTTTTGACCAAGCATCTGACTATCTGGAAAAGTATGGTTTGCTTTGAAATTCTCAGCTTGGATTTAAATCCAAACACAGCACAGAGATGGCCTTGGTGGGGTTCACCAGCTGCATACAGGGTGCCCTATATAAGGGGCACTCTATTACAGCTGTATTTATGAACCTTACCAAGGCCTTTGACCTTCTTGACCATAGATCTACATTCCTACTGGCAACTCGCCACATCACCATTGGTGAAGCCACATGTGCTGTGGCTAAGGTTTTCCACTTCTGCCGTGCCACAGAGACAAAAGAAATGAGCTGCAACCTATTTTTGCCACTCTCACCACTCTCTCCAAATGGAGTGGCAAAAAAACTACAATTTCTGACCTTTGAGAGTGATGCTGAGCGCATGTCCAAGTCACCAAACCCACCAGACTGCAAATTTGCTCTGAGGAGGTGACCACCTGACCTTTCTTGGCACAGAGGAGTCATGTGTATGATTGGACACATTACAGCTACAAATCTCCTGTGGGTTTCTGCGTTCATTGACGGGTGCTCTCTGTGAAGCAACTCACTTGGGCTGCGGTGGTGAAAGGGAGCAGGTGTTTCAGCAGCCTCCTCAGTGATCACATGCCAGTTCTTTAGAAATTAATATTTTGCTGGCAAACTAAGATTGTGCTTGAGTAGGGAGGGTAGTAGAGAAAGTGTGAGGAGGAGAACTAGATGGTGGAGAGTTTTAAAAAAAAATGGGAGACAAGCTGAAACTTTGAGTGCAGGCAGTGTGACACATGGTGAAAAGGACAAATGGGAGACGGGAAAAATGTGTTTTGAGCTTAGTTTGCTCAGTAGGAGCCTGAATTTGAAAAAAAAACAGGGAAATGGATACAAAGGCAAGCAGTGTGACCCCATGATGGGGGATATAGCAGCAGATAATGAAAGCATAGCCTAAGGAGAAGAAAGCATTAATGGCTTAGCCTAAAGATTGCACAATACCAACTAAATAACCAAATAACCTGAATTGTGAAAGGCTTACACAAAAAAAAAAAAGAAGCAAGGGGAAATGCACAGTGCTTTAGAATACAGACTGAAAGATGCAGGCAGGAAACAGAGCATTTAGAATACAAGGGTGTCAGAAAGCAGACAGTGAGAGAAAAAAAAGGTTTTAAAAAAAAAGAATTAAGAAGCAGTGTGAAACAGAGTGGGCACAATTATGGGCAGTTCTGAAAACTTAAGGAGGATATGCTCAGCTGCATTTGATAATAAACCTGAATGAAAGGTGGCTTGAAACCAAGATTAAAGAAAAAAACAGAGCAAGGCAAACTCTGGAGATATTAAGGCATAGTACCTACTGTGAAAGTTAAACAAAAAAAAAAAGAGGCAAAGAAAAAGGCAGATTGTTTTTATTCAAAAATACAGTGAGAAAACAAAAATATTTAGAGCTGGGGGATACTGTCTGTGACTAAGTGAAGTGAAAGAAAAGTGACAGCAGACAGAATGAGTGATCAAAACACAAAGCAGGAAGAGACAAGCTGAGGGGGGGAAATAGTACACAGTGATACATAGTGACTGTGCATAAGGATAAGCATAACCCTTAACGGTCAAGGCAGAAGATTTGCTAAGGCAAAATAATTATTTCACTGAGTGTTTACTGCGTTTGCTGTGACACACTGCTGTGTGTGTAGAAAAAAAAGCACAAAGACGTCTTCTGGCAACAAGCTGTGTTTTATTTTGTACATAAGGTGCTGAAGGCAGCATACATTAACCTGTTGCCCTGTGTTGCATTATAAATCTGTACCACCACCCCCTCCAAATATATGAGTGCTGCCACATGAAATTTGTGACTGTGAAGATCTGAGTGACATTAATGTGTACAATAAAATAAAAACACTGAGTCCCAAGTACTTCATTAAGGATCTTTATTAGTCTCACTATTCAAGCAGACATTTCTGAAGGTGCACAGCCTGCTGTGTCTCATATTTACACAAGTTCAAGTTCAAGTTCAAGTTTATTGCAGGAAAACTCCATTGAGCAAGCTCATTCACAAGGAGGTCCTGTGACATAAACACTTAAAGTAGAAACACAGATAGGTAATAACAGTATATACATGAAATGCACGTTACATGATACAGGCTGGATATACATACAAGGGTACCACATAGGGTGACCGCAGGTGGTAAACATTGATATGAGACAGGGAAGCAACTTACAGGTTGCATACTGATAAATGAAACATGATGACTGGTGTGTGCAATACATATATTTTGGCAGCTAGAACAAACAACAGTCTACAACTGATATGGGGGGAGGAGTGATTTGATAGAGTAGCAGTGGAGCGTAAGCATAGATAAAGCCAAGAGTAGAAGACAAAGGGAAAGCAGTTAATATGACAAATCAATTATACCTTACCAGTGGATAAATATGGCACACATGGGGAAGGAAGAGACTTAATGACAGTTACAGGTGTCTTTTATTTTGGCTGAACTTAGCAATTTGTAGAAGTTTATTGAAACTGTGCCAGTTAGTTTCAGTACGGTTTGTAATTGGTTCCAAATGGAGGGAAGGGCATATGCAATAGCACGTTTACCAAAGTAAGTCAGCGTCCTTGGTATGTCAAGCATAATAAAGTCAGATTTTCTTAATGAGTATGCACTATGTGAGATACTAATAAGGGAAGAGAGATAGCTTGGCAATTTCTGCAGGAGCAGTTTAAGAGTCCATAGCCCAGCATGGAGCAGGCGTCTAGTAGTAAGGATGTCCAACCAACAGCTGCATATAAGTCACAGTGGTGCGAACGGTAAGGGGAGTTGGTAATGAACCATAACGCACGGTGATAAAGGATGTCCAGTTTACTTAGATTTGCAAGAGTGGTGGAGGAATAGATTACATCGCCATAGTCGAGTAGGGGGAGAAAAGTGGCCTGTACAAGCTTGTTTCGAGTTTCAAGGGGAAAGGGCCTATTTCTGTAGAAGAAACCTAACCTTGCTTTTAACCTTCTAGAGACATCTTCGACGTGGTCATTGAAAGATAATTTATTGTCGATCCGGATACCTAGATATTTAAATTTGGTTACAACTTCCAGAGGCTCGTTTAGCGTGGCGACGATGAAGTCTTGGGCAAGGCTATTGGGGGGGGCTGTGACAGCACTGCAGGAGAATATCATCGCTTTAGTCTTCTTAGCATTGAGCATAAGCTTTTCTTTTATTAGATTATGCTCAAGTTGTGCGGTCCTCATTAGCACCCCTTGACTTCAGATAACAATGAGCCAGAAGTATACAATACAGTATCATCTGCAAAAGTGCAGATTGGACGAGATATGTTAGCATCTAAGTCATTATTGTACAGAGAAAACAAGATAGGGCCTAAGATGGATCCTTGGAGGACTCCTCTTGCAACTGGCAAGGCAGCAGAAAAAAAGCCTTCCGCCTTTACTTTTTGGAATCTTCCAGTTAGGTAGCTAGAGAACCACTGGGTGGTATGGTATGTGGCACCCAACTTTGCAAGGCAATTGACTAATAGTTTGTGATCAACAGTATCAAAAGCTTTGCTGAGGTCCAAAGACTGCACCAGATACCTTCTTAGCATCTATAGCAGAGATTCAATCATTGGTTACTTTTGCTAGTGCAGTGATTGTGCTATGATTAGCCTGGAAGCCAGATTGAGCTGGGTTAATGAGAGAGAAGGTTTCCAAGTGAGATTTTAACTGAATATGGATCAGTTTTTTGAGAACTTTAGAAAGGATAGGCAATATGGAGATAGGCCTATAGTTGTTTACATCGCAAGGGTCACCAGATTTAAATAGAGGGAGGATATGTGCTGATTTCCAGCAGGACGGCACAGTAGCAGATGTAATGGAGAGATTGAAGATGTGAAGAATTGGGGCAGTGAGATGGGCATAGCCTGACCTTAGGAAAAAGGGTTCCAAGCCATCGTCCCCTGCGCTTTTTTTGGTGTCTAAGTTAAGAAGAGAATCTTCTACTTCTTTATAAATTATCTCACGCGAGTTGGAAGGGGCTGGGCAGGACTAGATGTAGGGGATGGGTATGCTGGCTCACCGCAGCACCAGCATAAGGTGACGAGTCAAAGCTAATCCAGCTGTGGCAAAGTGGGAGTTAAGTTCCTCCAGGATTAGGGACTTGTTTTCCACAATCTTGCCACTTGCAACTATCTTTGTTGGGACAGAGGGGGCCATGGGCCATCCTTCTATAGCTTTGATAGTCTTCCATATTTTATGAGGGTTACCTTTAGCTTGTTCAAGAGTAGAAAGATAATAGTTAGCTTTAGCAGAGCAAAGTTTTTTCACACAGTTATTCCTGGCTGTTCTAAAGGCCTGCCAATCCGAAGATTCTTTGGAATGTCTAGCTTTAGCCCAGAGCTTATCTCGAGCTATAAGGGCTGCCTTGAGATCCGCGGTGAACCAGGGGTTGGAATTGTTCCGTACCCTTACTTTGATGAAAGGGGCATGCTTATTTATTATTGCAGTGAGTTTGTCATTAAAGATGCAAGCTGCCTTGTTGTCATCTTTGGCTAGGTAGAGATCTTGCCATCTGATCATGCTCAGGTCAGATAGGAAGTTTACTGCACTGAATTTGCGAAAGGATCTTTTTGTTATGAAGATGGGTTGCAGCCGGGTCTTAATTTGAGATCTTATGCAAGCAACAATTCCATGATCGCTCATGTCGTTGTGAAACACTGCCAAATGAGATATTTTGTGTGGATGGGTGGTTAGTACCACATCTAGAATGGAACTGCTGGCAGTATTTAGAGTGTTGTTCCTAATAGGTACACTGACTAATTGCCCAAGACCTAACTCGTCACAAAGGGATTTGAGGCCATGTGATTTAGGTGACAGTCAGTCCATATTTAGATCTCCTAGAAATATTGTTTCAGTTTTTGCATTTACAAACATGGATTTCAAAAGATTAAGGACTTCATCACCACCAGACGGGGTCTATAGCCACCTAGGATAGTGATACATTCCGAGGAGGGGAGATGAAGGCTCAGCGAAACTAACTCAAATTCCTTGGCTAGAGATTTGCAACTAATATTGGTGACCAAGTACTTAGATTTGGTGTAGATAACCACACCCCCGCCTCTAGACTCTCTATCTGCTCTAAATAAATTGTAGCCCTGCAGTGATATTTGTTGATCAGTGTTCGTCCTTTTTAACCACGACTCAGTAATTATGATAAGGTCAGGGTTAACGTGTGCAGCCCAGGCTTGCAACTGTACAAGTTTTTTAGGCAGGTTTAAAATGTTGACATCATCATTTTGAGACCTGTGGCCTCAGCAAAATCGATAGGTGAGGAGTGAGTTATGGGGGCAGGTTGAGCTCCACATTTCCTGAGCAGAGAAGAAGCAGAAGTATAACTTCCTTTAAGGGCTTATAACAATGGAGACTGCTTTTTATTTCTTTCGGCAACCATATGCGTGCTCAAGGCGGCACCACTGTAATGACAGTTGATCGTGATCAATAAGTGCTTGGTAGACATAGGTGAGGACAAGCAGGGGGTGTAGGCTAACCGGGGAATAGGCTAAAAGGGAGAGGAGAATGACATAGTGTCTGCATGGTAGACTGTTATAACATTAAGTATTGATAAGGTGCATTGGAGAACTGAATTGCATTGAGGTACTTCGAATTGCACTGTATTACTGAAAACTCAGCACCTTAGGAGCAATAAAAACACAATAAGGAGAGCCATGGTCCCAGATTGAGTGGTCTCGTGATTTGTATTAGTGCAATATTTTCTAGGCAAATCATTTGCCCACCTAGGTACTCACTTAAAACCTAGATGAGACAATACAGCAGAAAGGGGAACAAGGAGAGCAGGAGCAGCTTAGTTAGTGGCGGGGCTCAAGAGATATTCACACAGGGCAGTCTTATTGGCCACACTCAGATACCAATCATAGGTTGGCAGCAGTCAAAACTAGGCCAATGAAGCAGTAATATGATATAGGAGGCGGATCATGAGTGTATTTAAAGGAGGCCTGGGAGAGGGGGTGGTGGGTGGAGAAAATTTCAGGTCAGAGCGAGAGCTGAGAAGTCAGAATTAAGAAGGAAACACTGTAACAGGCTATAGAGAAGGTGCCCCAATCTGAGCAAAGCAGGCAAGTGGGCATACCAATCACAATCCCCCTATGGCAGTGCAGCACCAATCAAGGGTGCCCAGGCGTGCTGGCTCTCTGCAGAGGATACTATCGGTATCTATCAGTATGACAGCGCAGCATAGGTAATAATAGGGTGCTCAGCATCTATCTGACTTGAGTCTGAAGGGTGGATGGCAGACACTGAGGGCTTCCTGTTTTCAGCTGCAGAGCTGTCGCACAGGCAGTTTTAAGGAAATTGTTAGCCTGCTGAGCGAAGCTTAGGGGAACCTCAACTACAACCACCCCTTGTAACAGCACCAGGAAAGAAGTAGAATGATAATGTAGGCCATATTGCCCACGATTGAGTACAGTGATTTATGTAGAAGACCAAGAATCCCTCTAGTGGCAGGTCTGTATAACCTGCTAATGGAAAAAAAGGTAGTTAGACTTATAGGTACCAAGGCAGAGTGCTTGGATGGGGGGTGCTGCAGGAAGAGCAGTCAGACAGAAGACGTGTAAGCACTTTAAACAGTAGTAGAAATTACAATCCAGCTAATACAGTTGAAAAACTTCTAATAACACAGTTGAAATGTGCTTAGTTCTATCGAAAATCTAACAAAGTGCCAGGTGTCTATAGCAGGGGAAAACTCCTGGCCAATCAGAGTGGGTTTGCTGGAAGCACCCGTGTTCTGATTGGCTGCGCTGTCCCATATCTTCCAAGGAGCTGCAGGCGGGTGTCCTGGTCTTGGTCGATGGCTAGCTGGGTGCCGGCCAACCGAGGGTGAGCTGAAGCAGCCCTGTTCAGGGGCAGGCAGCTTCCAAGGAGCTGCAGGCGGGTGTCCTGGTCTTAGTCGATGGCTGGCTGGGTGCCGGCCGACCGTGGGTGAGCTGAAGCAGCCCTGTTCAGGGGCAGGCAGCTTCCAAGGAGCTGCAGGCGGGTGTCCTGGTCTTGGTCAGTGGCTGGCTGGGTGCCGGCCGACCGTGGGTGAGCTGAAGCAGCCCTGTTCAGGGGCAGGCAGTTTACTGAGGAGGCTACAGACGTTGATCGATGCCAATGTGAGGTTGGCCCAACTGGTCCTGGGTTGGGGTGTACATTTCCGGAGAGCAGAAGTAGCATAAAAAGAATTCTCAGGAGACCATTTTGAAATCTTGCTTGTTTGTTAGGCATTTGTGCACCATGGTGCTGTGGTACCGGGGTTGTCCAGCCTTGTTGCAGAGAACTACTAATACTTGTAGGTTTCTCAGAAGGTTGAACACTTGTAGCTTCATAAGGTAACCAGTGGCCAGATAGGGGTGCAGTGGACCATGGTATCATTGTGTTGTCTCCCTGTGGTCATACCCAGTGCATAATGTAGAACACAGGGTGGTGCTGGCTGACAGGTAGATTGAGAGGAGGTGACCTCAGGAGAAATGGGACAGTGCAGCACTATCACCACCACTACTGGCAATGTGGAATGCAGGTTTAAAGCAGCCATGATTTGGTTTCAGGAAGGAGACACAGTTTGACTGAGAGTGGGCACTGTTAAAGGCTAAAAAAAAATAGCAGTTTGTCAACTGAGTGATACCTGGTGGTTAAGTCAAAAGCCAAAAGAAATGATCAACAGCTGAGGTCCAGAGTCACAGAACATGTTAACATTCCTGAAGGTGATTATCTGTGTCTGCGCATATGCAGGATGTGAAATCCTTTTGTCTGTATGCATCTTTGTCATTCAAAGAGGTTGCTGAAAAGCCCACATAAAAATCATGGAGCTGGTCAGATGAAAATATGGATTCAAGTAGGAGCCAGAGTCACTGAGTTTGTCAGATTTAGTTGCTTCACTTATGTTTTGCTTGGGATAGCTTCCAAAAAGTTGATTTAAAAATGAAAATGCAGATACCTGGTGATGATATTCTGTAGAAATCTAGTCCAGGAAACTTTCATGGATGTAGTGAGCAAGAATGGTGTAGTTACTCCAAGCAGAAAACCATATAAAATCCACAAAAACTAAGCTGCAGACACAGACAAACATAAGCAGCAACCACACAGACCCAGTAAAAAACCGAACACTAGTTAGCCTTCCTGAAATCTAGGACCTTTATTCTTGTATGGCTTACCTCCTCCACTGTGGTTACCTTAAACCATACTGTCCTGTGGTAGCTGGTACCAAGGGGACTGCCCACCTCCACATCTGTGATCCTTTCACAACTGGTCAGGACAAAATCCAGTGTAACCTTCTCATGGGTTGGTTCTGCTACAAGCTGTCTTAAATTTGCCCCATTCAGGGCAGTCACGAAGCCCCTGCCCCTTATTGTACTCACTGTCTGAGTGTTCCAATCTACCTCATGCAGGACAACATCAGGCATTAGTAGCAGTTCCCCTTTGGCTGCCACTTTGAAGATGGTTTCCACAAGGACTTCATCTGATCCCTCCCCCTGTGATGGAGGCCTGTAGATCACTCCAGTCTGAATAGCTGTCTTTTTTCCCACCTCCAGGGTGTTCCACAGTGCCTCTGCTCCTTCTTATAACCCTTGAGCCTCTGTTGCTTTAATGCCCTCCTTCATATACAGAGCTAACCCCCCTTCCTTTCTCTCTCTTCCCTATCCCTTCTAAAAAATGTATATCCTGGTATGACTATGTCCCAGTCATTGTTTCCTGTGTACCATGTTCTGTAATAGCAACTATGTCCAGGTTTGCATCTTTCATTAATGCCATTAGGTCTAGGATGTTGTTCCCCAGACTGTGGGCACTTGTGCACATTACTTTCCAGCTTGTGCGCCCAACCTCCCTTTCCCTTTTTTCGACCTGTGATGTTTTTGGGTTCCATCTTCTATACTCTCCACAATTGTATCTAAATTATTCATTGTGTTAGATCGTGCCCTTGAACTAATTGGATTCTCTCTTATTTCAGAAACGCTACGTGGGGTGGGGGGGCAACCTTTATCCCCCCTGGCTTATTTTGGCCCCCCCCCCAGCTAGTTTAAATGCTCATTGTTTAGTATTTTATTCCAGGTGGAGTCAAAAATGTCCACATCTTCATTACCATGATCCATTCATTTTTTCATAGTATAATATATTTTCAAAATTATTACTCCAGTTGTTATGTTCAAAAGCAGGAAGCGTGGCAGAATTCCAGTTTTCCAAATTAACCTTTAGGTTGTCATACTGGCCAGTGCAAAAATTAAATTTTCTTTCTTTTGTAAACTTAATTCCTCTACATCATTAAAAATAAATATTTCTGGCTTAAAAGGGATTTCTTTTTTCATATTTTTTTCAATTTCAGCCTTTGTTTCTACCATATTAGTAGTTCCCCACAGTCCCAAATTAAGTGGAAATTGTCTGTTTTGTTATTTTTTTCATTGCAGTTATACCAGCATAAAGGGCTACATGAAGCATCAATAAATTTTAGTTTAGAAGGGGTTGTGTATGTTCTATCCTTGGGTATGCAACTTCTCATTCTTTTTATTATTATTTTAAAGGCTTTTTAGCATTATATACTATAAGTTCATAACGTATCCTAACTTAAAACAATAGCTGTTTTCAAATGTATGCACTGACACACACAGGCCAGGTCTTAATAGAATTTAGTGTGGTCTGTGTTTTCATTCAGATTAGGAGTTATTCATTCCACAACTTTGATCTTTAAATGTTTTCCTTTGGATGGGACTCAACTTGTTTTTTTTGGTTTTTTACTGCCTCTTTCTTTATATGCCTCAGCGACGCTACTGGCAGGAGCATCCAGCCACTGACCCCCACTGACAGGGAGAGCAGCAGGCACACTAGCATGTCGGGGGTCTCGCGTGGCCACACCAGCCCTTCAGAGGGCCTCCCTATGCCACTATAAGCTGGGTTGGACCGGAACCCCTAACACAATTCCATGACAGTCCTCTGGGTCAGAGGGAGTGCGGCCATCAACCAGCATGGTTGTGCTCTGCCACTTTCCTCAGATTGTCCCCAGGAGCCAGCAGTGCAATGACAAACAACATGTTAGCTGACATCTTGCTGTGCTCCTCCTTACTGTACACTGCAACTGTGCTGCCCTCAGTCATCACCAGGGGCCGCTACAGTGCAATGTGCTTTCCCTTGCCCACCCTAGAGGTAGGAGAGCAGTCCTGGAATGCTTGATCCACCCTCTCCCCTGCCGACCCCTGGCAGCCCAATTCCGTTCCCGAACCTGGGTCACTGGTATTTTGCGAGGTGTGGCATCCAGTGCCTTAACTCTCAGCACCACCGGGCTGATGGACTGTACTTGTTTTCTTTAAGGAACCTTTAATATGCTTTAAGAGTTCTTTTTAGAAGGGAGTTATCTGTTCTGTGACATTTGACCATGGATTGTTTGATAGTAGTCATCCTGTGTTCTCTACATGGTTTTAAGTTGACTTTGAAATGTAATTTTGTAGGCCATTGGGATCCTTTACAACCTTTTTGTCTGTTTTTACGTATGATCTGGTCAACAGGATGTATTCTTACAAAACAACTGTCATTAGCTTTTGATGAAGGATTATGTGTAGTCTGAAAGCTTAAGCACCTGTTTTCTTTTGTAACGGCTATGTTGGTCCAAAAAAGGTATCAAATCATCTGTTTTTCTGGATCTTTTGAAATAAATGAAGGAATGAATGAATAAATAAATAAATAAATAACATACTGTACATACATAAGTAAATAAATGTAGGATGCAGTCTTGCCTGTGGAAGAGCTGTTTATCCACAGGCAATGATTAGTTCAATCTCTCAAGATTAGTCCAGACACACATAGCTCAGTGTTTTGATGGTCCATTACTGTCCCTTGGATAATAAACATTACACATGGTGCATACAGGAACTCACCACATTTAAACTGATTCTCTTCATGACCAGGAAGCCTATATTATTGGAACAAACAATACTCTGCCTCTAAAGCCTGGAAGCCATTGAGGTTCATTCTACTTCAAAAGAAGCTCTAAACCCTGCCTTAAATAGTCATCAGATGGGTCAGGGTGTCTCTTCCCCATGGTAGCTATTTATTAAGGGGCTTACTCCATTTTGAGTCCATGTATTCCTCTAATTCAAGACACAGTCTCACTTTCGGGTACTCCTTGCTGTCATCCATTGCCAGTCATGCACTGGACTCTTACAAGGGATGATCATGGTATGGTCTCAGCTGGGTTCTTGGAAAACCTCCATGTAATGGAGCCCTCAAGGACCAACCACCTAAAATGGTTACTACTGTCCATTAATTCCCATAAACTCCTCCCTCTGAGGTGCACTAACTGTTAACCCCTTACAGTACTTTTTACTCTGCTCTACAAATTGTATGATGTTCCCTAGAAGATTATTATTATATTCCTGCCTCTGCTGGGAGGAGCAGGGTGTTAGATACTCCTCTGCACAAAGTTATTGCTGTCTTCAGCAGTTTTGGGGGTACAATAAATTATTTTTATAAATAACTTTCCCTGTGTCTGTCATTCCTCTAATTTACACATGTATATGGATGACATTATTATATATGCCTCTGTCCCATCCCATAACAGTGTCCTCCCTGATCTCCAAAACAATTTCAACAAAGTACAATCCTGGTTCCAATCAACCCAGCTTAAACTCAATGCCAAAATGACAGTCACCATGTTTTTTGGTTCCAGACGGAAGCTGAATTCCCTTCCTCCCTACCCCCCCAGCGATCACTAACCTGGACAGTCTTCCCCTCAAGATAGTCCCACCTTTAATTACCTGAGTGTTTGGCTGGACAGTCAGCTCGATTTCTACCCATATCAATGCCATCTACACCAAATTCTGGCCCAAACTCCTGGTCCTTTACCACCACAAAGACAGCTTCCCTCCCCAAACTCGGCGTGAACTACTTTTCAAAACAATTTTGCCAGTCCTGGACTATGCTGACATTGTCTATGACACTGTTCAAGCCTCCTCCCTCTCCAAACTTGACACCCTACTCAATTCCTACTGCTGCTTTGCCACTGCCTCTCCTTCTCTTACTCATCACTGTCTTCTCTACGCTTCTTTTTCCCTTGCACTGCTTTCCCACAGGAGATCAATTGACTGTAACGCTCTCATTGCTAAGTATTGGTTTGGCTCCCCACCCCCTTACTTATCTTCCTGCCTCACACCTGCCAAGCCGCAACATACTCTCCACTCCACAGGGACTTGTATGTCTTCTCCATTCCCTGTCCTCACACTATTGCTGACCAGTCTACATTCTCATACCATTTCTCTCTACTCTGGAATAACCTACCCTCTAACCTTCACCTTGCCTCATCTCTCTACTCTCTCAAAAGACTTCTCAGACTACTCCCCTCACCTTCGTGCCCCCAATGCTCCTACATTCACCCTCAACCTCGTCTCCCCCTCTTATTTTCTCAATATTTTCCTCTATAATGCCCCCACTATGTGTTCACAGGTCTTCCTCAGCCTGAGTTGACTACCCTCCTGATCTCAAGCTTATTTACTGCCTGCTCCAGGTCCTTGCTAGGGGCCCCATCATGTCAAAATATATAACTGCTTGTCATGCATTGTATTCCTGCCTAATTATATAAGTGTTCTACCTTGTATCCATTGCACCTAAAACATATTAATCTCTTGTAAACTCTTATTTATTGATTGTATTGTAACATTTGTTTACTCCTGTATGTACCTTGTACCCAGGTCACACCAGGAAATGAGCCTTGGCTCAGTGTGCCTTTCCAGGTCACCAATTTTAAATAAACAAACAAACAAATAAATAAATAAATAAAATCTCTTTTTCCCTACTTTACACCCAGGGTTCGGATGAACACTTTGTTCTAGCACCCAGATTCTCCCACAGGCTGAATTGGAATAACTGTCAAAAACAAATGGACATCACAATACTCTGGCTTGAAGCACTTACATATTCCACACCTGCTCTCAAATGATTCAGAGGTCTGATGTCCACCCACGGTATGAACTCAGGTATCAACTCTCATTAGCACTGCTAGAGAGAAAGGGACCAACAGGCATCCACACTGGAAGTGAAACTAAAACCCACTCACTGCCCCTGCCTTCCACTCCACAATGTTATACAGTAGCAGAACACAGCTGTTCACCCTACAGATGAACCAAGGACACCCTCTCAATTTTCTCAAATAATGGTATCCCCACTCAGTCACTGCTTTACAAATAATCCAACACCGTTACTATACTCCAGCTCCCAACTTTGTTCCCTAGGAAAGAGTCAGTCCTTGCTAAGCTATACTGTCTGTTTCTAGATATGGTAAAACTTCATGTATCCCACCTTTAGGAAACCATGATAAACCTTGAAGCTTCCAGCACTCCACTATGGCAAGGCTTTTTTTTTTTTGCATTTTCTTTACTATAGCAATAAAAGCAGAACTTCATCAAGTTATGTGCTGAAAAGTCAAGTCCCACTGCCCAGCCCTGGACTGCCTGGTTCCAGAGGGTTCCACCAATTTTCTAGTTACTTCTTGGGCCACTCACATCTTGGCATCTCTGTAAAAGAGAATGCAAACAAGAGACATACAACTACAGAACTCACTTTACTCCTCAGGTGGGTGTCTTCTCCAATGCCTCTGGCTACTTATACCACTCAGGATGAGCTTGTAGCATGTGTGTCCCAGTCCTCAAGTCCCTCCAGAGGAACAGACATCATGGCAATGCAGTTACAGGCCCATGTCATCACTGTAGCTCCCATTTGGATGTCATACCAACATGCCAAATATCCACTATCAGCTGAGCGGAAATCTTCAGCACCTTATCTTCCTGACAATGCCTGGTATCTTTTCCTTTCATCCATTCCAGGGCCCACTCCAGCAACCATTCATTTTTCACATTGTTCCACAGCTTTCCACGCTCAAAAAGGTAGATGAGGAAAATTGTAACCCCATGGCTTTCTCACTGTCTTGGAAATTATGGGATCTGTATTGCACTTCAGCCACAGTGGTCCTTTAATATTGGCAAGCAATAATCACATTGCTAGTTGGTCTCCCAGCCAAGTGGTAGGTGTGGGGGAATACACATCCAGTAGCTGCTGCAATGAGCTGGTGCTAACTTGCCATGGCTGTTTAGTTGTCAACCATGTCTGGTAGAGAGACAGATATTCTGGAGTTTAGGTCATCCTTATTATTATAATCAGACCCACAATTGTGATTTATGAGGGAATCATTTGGTGCAGCACAGGTTGAACTTCCAGCTGAATGTCGAGGGGTGGGTTCAGTACTGAGAGATCTCCAAGTCTCTGGGACCTCAAGCCAAATAGGTACTTTCTCTATTCCTGTCTCCTGTTTCCAAAGTCTTCTCCCTGGGTGAACTCACTTAATCATTTACTGATTCTGCTCCTTCTCCCCAGACATTGGGTTACAAGGGCCAGGTGATGTAACAGGACTCTCACATGAAGTCTCAGTTGCAATGGAAGTGAGATTGAAGATGTCTGCATGAATGGGCAGCACTTCCTTTCTGCAATCATTGCATAAATATAGTAGAAGCTGCCAGAATGCAATGAAGTAGGATGCAATGTAGTAACCTGTGACACTACATAGTAGCCATGAAACTGCTTTGTTTACTGCAATAACTCTACTTCAGTATGCTGCAATCTTGTATTGCATCCTACCCAGCTTGACTGTATACTGCCCTTCTCCCAGGTGTATGTTTCTGGTAGCCTTCACATGGCAGGTCAAACCCTTCTCCAGTGCTTCAGCATACACTATGGTCACTGCAGTTGTCTAGACATATTGTTTAGGGAAGCCACAAGGCTCTGAACAACTCTGCCTCTTGCAATACTGTTTTAACTCAAGACACTCCCCGGCTCAAATGCTGGCCAATGGCATCAGATTACTCTTCTTTGGTCCCTCTTCTCCACATGAAGAATGCCAGGTATGTTCTTCAAAACACATAAATTGGGTTCATGACCGGACGTTTTCTCAGTGTCTCAATTCACTGATGCTCTCTTAAAGTAAAACATAATCATGCAGTTCAAATGGCAAAATGAAACTTTTTCTTTTTTCAAATTGCTGAACATAAATAGTTCTAGTGGCATGCAGCACACACACTCACAGTCCTCCACCTGTTTCAAATGCCAGAAGTAGAGTCCCCATGTTTAAGCTCCCTCTCTGACCTAGAGGACTTCTGACAGTGAAAAATGGCTCTCTGGGAGGGGTGCACACTATGAACATTTATATTTCCAAATGCCATGGGTCGGAAAGTTGCAAGACTCACTGAGTACTGGTCTTTCCCGCTCTGGTTCCTCCATTGTGATAGGCTTCCCCAGGTAACTCTTCTTCCCCAGGTTCAACCACAAGCAGCTTAAGGGCACAACTGGCTTGAACAAAAGGATGCAGTCTTACCCTTTGAAGTAACTGGTTACTCTTTGACAACAATTTGTGAAGTCCCTCAAAGTTTAGGCTAGACTCATGTACAGTAACTGGGTACTTCAATGCTTCTTTAGTGTCCCTTGCTCAACAATAATTACATTTGGTGCATGCAGCACCTCTCCACACTTACAATTCTCTTCATGAGCTGCAGGTCCAGATTAGTTCAACAGACAATACTCTTTCTTGATTCTAAATATTGGAAGCTATTCAGGTGCATTCAAGTTCAAAAGGAGCTTTAACCCTACCACACAGTAGGCACCCTACAGTTCTGGGAGTATCTACCCCATGGCAGTAATTTGTTCAAGGGGCTTACCTCATTCTCAGAGTGCATGGACCTCTAATTCAAAACAGCATCTCTCTCTCCCCCCCCACCCCCCTCCACCCCACTCAGGCACTACACACTGACATCCATTGCAGGTTGTGTGGTCTTCACTCGGCCCAGGCAAATTTCGCTGTTCATGAGCCCCTAAGGACCAGCCACCTAAAAACTGGTTCTCTCTATTTATGTACCTCAGCACCTCCCCCGAGGAGTACTCTTACCCCTGTACTATCTACTCTGCTCTGCTTTACAAACTATATAAAGTTCTCCAGATGATTAGTAATGTCCTCCTCCCTCTAGAAAGAGGAGGATGGTGTTATATTACCATCACTATGTGTGAATGGGTAACATTTGGTTATGTAACTGCCAGCACTTAGGACCATCATGAAAGTGAAATGCTGCATCTCCCACATCTAGCCAAGTTAGCTAAACTTTAAACAAATATAAGCAAAATATGAGTTATATACAGCATAAAAAAAATCTATGACTAAGTGAACAGAAAGCAAGTCAAAATGAATATAATGCCACCCATACTATCTTTAAAAGATGTAGATGCATATACTTTCTGACTAAGCTTCATTACACATGTATAACCATGGTGTAATCCACTGTTATAGCAAGCTGATTGTAATGGTGAGCATACAATAGTTGAGAGGTTTTTTTTTTAATTGTTTAACCAGGAGTAGCACACTAAGCTGAAAGCTTTTTTACAGGTGCAACCTGGGAGTACAGGGAAGTTAAGTGACTTGCTCAGGGTCACACAATATGCAAGTGGAAGCTATGGGATTCAAACCCAGGTCTGGTCTGCTGGATGTCACCAGATTTACAGCTCAGAGACTTAAAACACTGGCTATACTGCCTCAATCAGTTATCAAACAGAAATCTGTAGTGTGAGAGCGCTGTGTTTAAACCTGTTGGTTTTCTGCTCACAGACAATTTCCAGCAAAAAGAGCTGTTTCACACATTAAAGGCAAATATGTCATTTTATAAATGCAAATTCAATTGAAATGACAGCCTGATCTTAACCCCCACAAGCTGGCAGCAGAGAGTAGCTTCTGATACAGCAGGAAAGCAGCAATACAAACTGCAAACCATTCATTTTTGCAGCTCAGCAACCCTACCTACAAAAATGTTCACTACTTTGTATTTCTCAAGTTCACATACTGATGCTAAATAATTTTGTAATGTTATAAACCTGAAGTTGACACTTAGCCCCTGTTTTTATGCAGACATGTTGTCGATAATGTTTCATGTTTGCACGTAATAAATATATATTTTTTAAAAGCATGGCTTTACATTTTTTTCTAAGTTACAGGGTCAGTAGTTACAAAAATACTGTATATGTGTAGGGGTATAATGTTTTTTTACACACATCCTGAATATATAATGACTTGAAAAACTCCTCAAGCTTCATTCTTGAGGTTTATGAGGCATCACATACCTTAGGTGTGCATAAAAATCCATTGCCCACCCTTACCTATACATTATTATTGTATTGTATATATAAATGTAATAGCACTGATATAGCTAATAGCAAAATGGATAAAGCATATCAAAAAGATATAACGTAAGCAAATTACACACATAAATGGCCTCAGACAAGAAACTGTGGATGGGAGTTATCTATAGGCTACCAGAACAAGGGACAGAGAGAGATAAGCAGCTTGGGTAAGAACTAGGAAGGGGAATTGCAAAGGGAAAGGTTGTGGTGGTGAGTGATCTATATCTACTGGATATTGATGGGGCATTCCAGAGGTCATGAGCACCAGCAGTCAAGCCTGTTGGATACATTCCAGGACTGTCTGCTGGTGCAGCTGGTTAAGAAACCCACCAGGCAGGCTGCCATTCTTGATGTGATGCTGACCAAATAAGTGGTGGTAAGAGGTGCATGGGTAGGTGAGCCCTGTGGTCCACTGACCATAATTCCTTTTAGTTTGAGCCAGACCTTGGGACCGGAAAGCCCCAATTGTGGGCTGAGGTCTTTGATTTCAGAAGGGTAGACTTCAACAGGTTGAGGAAGGTAGTCTGGAGCAAGTCAACCAGCGTAAACAGCATTGGAATTGTGGAGGAAAAATGGGGGCCAATTAAGGGGGCCAATCAAAAGTCATCAGAGTGATGCATGAGGACGGTAACTAATTGAAACATATATAAGAGAGTAAAATGGTTCTTAGAAAGTGTTAGTGAAGCAGTGACAGCCAAAATGAAGGCCTTTACCAGGTACAAGGAAAAGTAGGGGGAAGAAGAATGGGGGAGAATACTACTTGAGAACTAAAAAAGTAATGAGAGCTGTCAAAGTGGCAGAAGAAGACACTAAGCTACATATTGCAGAAGGGGTCAAGGGATATATTAAGGACAAAATGATGGGGAGTTGTTATACAGGCTATCTGAGGGAGGTTGGGTAATAAAGGACGATGGGCAAAAGGCAAAAATCCATTAGATTACATTTGTTCTGTCTTTATGTAACCCCCTACAAATGGGGGTTCCCAAAATTCTTCCGTGAGCTTGCCCAAATGCTCATTGCCAGGCTGGAGTCCTGCATTTAGCAACCTAAAATATTGCAAGTAAGTGCCTGTGTGGCCTCCGTGTGCTGTCCCTTTAAGAGCTGCCTGTTGCAGTCATAATTAATGAAAAGTGGGGACTGTGTGTTTCCATGCCTGAGTCCCACCAGGGCTGCTGAATACTTGCTCCGTTGCTGCCCTTGCTACTTGTGCAGAGGGAGCCCTACTAAAAGATGTAACTAATGGCTGGTGATCGGTTAAAGCAGTGACAAAAATGTAGTTTGTGCTAACCTGCCTTTCTTGCAGCAATGAATGTTCAGTTGGCTCCACCATTTTGGTCCCAAACTGATAAATTGGACCAATCAGTACTTTAGGACTCTGAAATAGAGCCTGCTACTGTGGGACTATGTGGATTACCAGTTGGGATTTGTAGTTCTGGGCTGTTGGTGTCTTTTGCACCAGGAGGGGGAGCTCTTACTGTGACTGACAGTTAAACTGATGAATCAAACCTTTTGGATCAAGGGTAAATACCATTAGCTGTGCGAACCGTGGAAGGCCCGAATCCCGGCCTAATTGCCATTTTTCACCTAAAGAGAGAGAACTGAAGTGGATGGAATCTGATCTGTGTGCTGTGAAACCAGCTACTGAATGGGGACCATGCTTAACCTGTAAAAGACCGAAGATTCTGTTAAAAGCGATCGACCTGTCAGTGACCTTAGTTGCCTTTGTGCTCCAGGGGTTTTAGCAGTGACCTTGCAATTGGGATCGAAGAGCTGTCAGCCTGGTACCATAATTTCCTTTACATATAACTGTGCTGTGAACTGGAGGGGGGTCACGATCAGGTTTTCCCCCAAGCTGAGTTGTGTGCTGAGGGCGGGAAGTTAAACCCAGCTTAAATCGGACTGAATCCATTGCTGTTCAGTGCAGTTGGGCCCTGCCACGAGGGCCTTGTTTTCCTTTCCTACTCCTTCTGGCCATCCAGAAAATCCAACTATCATCTCGACCATAGTCCATCCTGTGTTCAGCTTTGAGTATCATGAGTAGCAAACAGGGTAGCTCCCTGCAACATATGTTTTAAATCACAAGTGTGTCATCTGATCATTTTGTTGTGTTGTTTCCAAGAACTGAGCCCTCCGGCTCTGGATTACAATCAGGGAGTATGCATGTTATTTCTTTTTCTCACAGGGCTCCTACCAGCTGTAATGCTGGCCTACCCTGGGCAACGGTCCTGGCTAGCCCCCTTCTCCATCCCGGGTACCCAGAGAGTGTAACTGATAGGCACTCTGACTGCATGCACAGCTGTGATATATATAGAGTGCGATTAAGCCAAATAACTGGATTACCCCCATCCTTGTTATAGCCCCCTGAATAAATCAGATCTAATTTTTTCTGCAATTTACATTGACTATGATGTCAGTTTATTCTGAAGGTATTGTATAGTTGCTTTTTGTCTTGCATCACCTTATTTTACAGGGGGTCCCCAGAGCCAAGCAGAAGGAACCAGTCCTGGGGGTAAGTGGCAAACATAGGTGTAGGTATAAAGCCTATCAGAGGTATTGGGAAGGTAAACATTGTGTTCCATGTGGGCCACTAGTAGGAGAAAGGGGGGGTCACAGAGTCATAGAGGGCTGTGGCCTGGTTGATCAGACCAATACCAATCCTGACCTTTGGGTGGAGGCACCCGTCATTGAACCTGGGCCCCTCAACCTGCTACTAGCCAACTAGGCAGGGGTAGTAGCCCTTGGGATAGCGCCACCTGGGGGTTACATTTAAAAGGGAAGCCAGCTGGACCCAGCCACAGAATGGCATCAAAGCAGCTATAAAGGAGATTTCCAGAGATGAGGTAGCCAGTATTTACCAGCTAAAGGGCTCAGAAAGGGCTAGTAGCCCTAAAAATACGTAAGGCCCTGGGGCCTGATGGGATGCATCCCAAGGTTACTCAAGGAACTGGCAGTGGAATTGGCTGAACCTCTGTTAGGGCTATTCAATATCTCAGTACAGTCTGGGGGAGTTCCATAAAACTTAGTAGTTTTAGTCCTGCTTCATGGAGGGAGGAGGACAAGGAACCATCAGGGTTCAACAGACCTGTCATTCTTTCTTCTGTTGTTGATAATTGATAGAGCTACTGGTCGAAGAGATCCTCATGGAATACCTGGAGTACAATAGACTGCAGGATAGTAAACAGCATAGTTTTGTGGAAGGGAGGTCTTGTCAGTTCAACCTGATAGTTTTTCTTCAGCTGGGTGATGAGGATATTGGATAGAGGACACACCTTAGATTTACTCTGCTTCAATTTCAGTAAGGTATTCATCTTGATGCCTCTCTGCAGATTGCTGAAGAAGATGGAGGATCTGGGTGAGGCAATTGGCGTAGTTAGATGGGTATGCAATTTGTTGATTGGAAGGCAGCAGGTGTTTATGGTTAATGGTGTCAAATCAGAGGAGAGGGATGTCTTTAGTGTGGTGCCACATGAATACAGTACATCCTGGATCTGTCTTTAACATGTTCATCAGTGACACTGGAGAAAGAATCTGGGGCAAGTTGTGTCTCTTAGAGATGGGTAAAGAATTGGCTGGAGAATAGGACACAGAGAGTAATAGTAAATGGAGTCCACTCTGAAGAAAAGGGGATTACTAGTGGGGTACCGCAAGGTTCAGTATTAGGACCAGTCCTCTTCAATGTCTTTATAAGTGACATTGCAGAGGGACTGGAAGGAAAAGTATGTATTTTTGCAGATGACACAAAGATCTGCAACAGAGTTGATGCACAAGGTGGGGTGGAAAGGATGAGAAGGGACTTGGCAAGGTTAGAGGAATGGTCAAATGTATGGCAGCTTAGATTCAATGCTAAGAAGTGCAAGGTAATGCACCTTGGAAACAAAAACCCAGGGGAAGAGTACACAATGGGGGGTGAGATACCAACAACAACAAAAATGGAAAGGGACCTGGGGGTAGTCATATCAGATGACCTAAAGGTGGGCAAGCAATGTGAGAGGGCAGCAAGGAGGGCTGGGGGGATACTGGGATGCATAGGGAGAGGCATCACCAGTAGAAAACAGGAAGTTATTATCCCTCTGTACAGACAGCTGGTCAGACCCCATCTGGAGTATTGCGTGCAGTTCTGGAGACCCAATCTCCATAAAGACATAGACAGGATGGAAGCTGTCCAGAGGAGGGCAACTAAAATGGTGCAGGGTCTGCCCTGGAAGACATATGAAGAGAGACTTAAGGAGCTTAATATGTATAGCCTCGAGGAAAGGAGGGAGAGGGGGGACATGATAGAAACTTTCAAGTACCTCAAGGGAATCAACAAAGTCCAAGAGGGTAGCATCTTTCAAAACAAGAGGTGTGCAAGAACAAGGGGCACAATTTGAAGATAGAGGGGGGTCGGCTCAGAGGTAATTTAAGGAAGTATTTTTTCACAGAGAGGGTTGTGGATGCATGGAATGGCCTTCTGGAGGAGGTTGTGGAGTCAAAAACAGTGGTGGAATTCAAGCATGCATGGGACAGTCATAAGGCAATTCTAGGGGGTGGGGGCAGAAAGAAGTAGGCTGCTGGTTAACTAGGATCTGCAGCTTATCCATTAGGTAGGGAAATGGGCAGACTGGGTGGGCCAAGTGGTCCTTATCTGCAGTCAAATTCTATGTTTCTATGTTTCTATGCCACCAAAGTCTGTGGTAGGGTAGATAATGATGAGGGAATTAAGAAGATTCAAAGTAACCTGCAAAGGCTGGTGACGTGGTCTAAGATTTAGCAGTTGAAATTCAATGCCACAAAGTGCAAGGTGATGCAACTAGGGAACTAACCCCAAATCGGAGTACTGGATTTAAGGGGTAAAGCTGGGCACTACAGCTGAAGATAAGGACCTACAATATGAGTCATCATTAGTTACTTCCTTAACCAAGAAAGTCAACATGCAACATGGCCTATAGCAATGTGAATAGGATGCTGGTAGGTACTGAAAGGGGTATTGATAGTAGGTGGAAAGAGATATTCCTACATCTTTATAGAATCTTGGTGAGGCAGCACTTGGAGTACCGGGCCCAGTTCTGGAGTGCTCACCTCAGGAAGGATATGGGTAGGCTAGAGATGGTGCAACAAATAGCGACTAGGATAATTCAGGGCCAGCATGGCAGATCTTAAGAGGATCAGCTCAAGGCACTGAACATGTACTTGCTGGAGACTGGACAAGAAAAGGGTGATATGCTTGAGACCTTCCAGTTCCTGAAAGAAATAAACAAACTGAACTGGGAGGAGCTAGTTAGCATGAGTAAAAAAAGTTCAAGGACAATGGGGCATGAGTTGAAAATGATGGGAGGAAGATTCAAGAGGGATGTGAGGAAGTTTATTTTACAGAAAGAGTGGTGGAGATGTGGAACAGTATGCCAATCAAGGTGATGGGTAGAGCTGGGCAAAAGTTGCTTTTGTGAAACTTCAGCAAAATTTCATAAATTTTGCAACATTTTCTGAACTTCTGCCCTTGGCAAGATTGGAATTTTTTGAATGTGTTTGGCAGTTTTTTACCCTGTTCCTTGGAATATTTTGACTGAAATGTGGAATTCTGTAATACACATGAACTTTGGAATGGCAGTTTTGAGGAATTTTATTCCACAGTGTACTGCATTATTTTGCAAAACATGTAACTATTCCACAGTTAGTGATCAGTTCTGCAAAATTTCTTTCTGCAGTATAATTAATTAAACCCAAATTCATACATTCATTCTGGACTTCATTGACTCACTGAACTGTAGAATTAATGTATGAATTGTGGATTAATGTATTAAACTGTGGAACAAAATTCCACAGAACTGACCAATGACAGCGATCATTTCTGCAGAATTCTTTCTGCAGTTTAATACAAAAATCCACAATTCATACATTTAATTCACTATTCTAAGTCAGAATTTCTGTGAACGTTGACACAGCGCATTCCAAAATTTCACAAAAGTGAAATTCCAGCTTTTGCCAAAATTCCATCGGCAGAAGTTTAATTTCGCATAGCCCCAGTGGTGGGTGCCAAAACCATACATTGTTTTAAGCATGGCTGGGACAGAGTGAAAGGTACAGTAGTTACTCATGATAGTAACAATAGGGTGGGATGTGGGGTTTGATAATGAAGGCTAGTACCATGTAGGAACAATACATCCCAGGGCTTGATATGGAACTATGGCAGACTGAAAGACCTTGTATTTTTTCCTGCTGTCAGTGACTATGTTTCTATGTTTCATTGTTTATGAATGACTATAACATATCAGAACTGAAGCTATTATACAGTACTTGTCAACATAGGACAACTTAAAAATTAAGACCAATAATAAGGTTGCTGCTACTGTATGTCAGCTGTAAACAAAAAAAATGTTAGCTTAAATGCATGCTGAAAGCAGAAAAAGTTTGAGTCAAAGGTGTTTAGGGTTAGAATTAATAGTGATTAGACTTAATGGTGGTTTGAATCAATGGTTGATTAAGCCAGCAATAAGACACAATGAAGTGTGGGTTATGGCCTGATAAGAGCACGACTTTTGCATATGGGGCTTGCTCTTATCAAGCCATAACCCACACCTCAGGGTGTCTTATTGCGCTTATAAAATGGGCCCCCCTATAAAAACCTTACCCTAGAAATGAAGTTAATGATTTTAAATGGTCTCATTAGTATAAGTGTTAGAATCAGGTTCATTAAAGTAGAAAAATGGATTAAAATAGTCCTTGCATCAGTAATGCAGAACATATGTTAATTCCCCCATAGACATTCTATTTCTTACCCCACACTGGTAATTCTTTTGTACATTTTGTTCACACCATTCTTTTATTTTTTATTTTATTTTTTTTCCTTCACATTTTCTCATTTGTATCGCAGCTGACTGTAGCCAAGGAGTAAAGTATGACTGGTAGTAAGGGCCAGGGTGTCTGCTAATGATTCTGCACTACCCCTCCCCACAACACACACACGCAAAACAGGCATTTATTTCTGCAGAGAGCGTTTTCTTCTTTGTCAGGCAGTGAGCGTTTATCTTCTTTTGTCAGGCAGTGAAATCACAGCCAAATGATTCTTCTGTGTTCGTGAATGGGCAGAGTGGTTAACATTTTGGTTACAGTAGGCAGGCAAGGCTAAGGTAAGACACAGGGTGTGAACAGTGAGGAGCTGCAGGGAGGGGGAGCGAAGAAACACTGCTCTGAGTGGAGTGAAAGTAAACAGGAGAGACATGGACTGAGAGTCTTGTTTTGAGTTCTGTGGTCGTGGGATACAGACGCCTTGACAGACAGTTAAAGGTGCGACTTCTGGTGTCATGACTGCTACGGAGATTGCTGTCAAGTCGGCTTCAATTACAGTTGGCAAGCCTTGCCTGCTGTGCATTTCAGCATAATGGGGTAACCAAAACTGGAATATTTAGGGGGGACAGAGTTATGGCTGTTTGGGCCGCCATGAGAACTGTAGTATTAGTTGTGAGTGGGCGTGGGAGAGAGACAAGAAGCATGAGGGGTGGCAGCCCGAGCTCCAGCAGAGGATTAGATTGCACTTAAAAACTTTTGGGCAGGCAATTGGGCATGAATCTCTCATTGCGCTGTGTCCAGGTTGGCATAACAAGTACCAGTTGCCATGTATATGTGCTGATAAGGACACAGCTACTGGTACCTGTTAGCCAATCAGGATGCAGACTGTCTTTGACCTATTTTATAATAGTTGTTGGAGTAGCCCCATCCCCAGTGCTTTAGGGTATGCCAATGGAATTTTGGGGGAAGGGAATAAACAGCCACCAAAACACTTACTTGACCTTCCCCAACCTGAGGTGACCTCTCAAGCTGTCAGATGCTCTTGAAGCTGCTGCAGGGCGACACAGTAAGCAACCAACCAATTCCCAATGAAAACTGAATGTTCACAAATTTAGTAAAGTCTAACCAGGGATCCTTTTAATGAAAAAGCTCATGAGCATATTTTTAGTGCTTAGAATTAATTAATTACATTACAATGGACCGGTGGCATCAAAGACCATCATATCAATCACTTAGACTCAAGAGGAGATCCAAAGTCTATATCAAAGGGATTGTATTGCAGACAGTAACAAGGTCCACTTTAATTTGGGATCTGCAATCAACACAATGGGCACAGGGCACATTTTACAAATTAATTTTGGACTATCATAGCCAGTTACTAGGCTCTTATAGTCAAATTCAGGGTTCTGATAGTGAGCTACATTTGTAGGACTTTCTTCACACTGAGGGTTTATTTTTTACAACAGGGCAGCAGGTCCTTTTCTCTTTAGATAGGCTACAGACTTGGGCACCTGGCATGGGGGTCCTGGGGTATTTGGTCTCATGGAGGATTTCTCCGATGTTGCACAGCATGTTCCCATAAAACAAATACACAGGGGCTTTATCTGCACATTATAAAGTGTCCCATATGGGACCCGCACAAGCCACAAAGAGACTAGAGGTTTCACCTTTCTCCACCCAAATGTACAGCAGAAGGTATGTACAGTACCATTAGATATTCTGATAATTATTATCTAGGTCCCTACCCATTGTCCCTCCTCAGTGGTACTTGGAACTTGTAGGCATTACATTTTAAATAGGTAAAGAGAGGAAAGCACAAACCTTAGGACCACAGCTTTGTAGGCCCTACCACCTCACCCTCTCTCACACTGATGCCCATGGAGCATATAGTCACAGTGCAATTTTCTTTACACCCACCAAGCCTCCTGGCACCCCCCTCCTTCAGCCACCTCATCACTACCTCTTCTTCTGCCAGCCTCACCCCACAAATTGCATCTCACTGGGTCACACTCACTTCTAGTCCAGACCTCCATGTGCCTTCTGGTGCTGGCTTGTCGCTCCCAGGGGTCTCACCCATCAATCATCATGGAGACTGTGCCTGAGAGCCTCTGTACTTCATTCTCTGTTTGGTCAGCATGTCCCTGCTATGGGCTATTCCTCAGCATAGTGGAGCAGCAAGCCTGTGACATCCAGAGGGGGCATGACCATCGGGTGCATCATCTAGGAGGGTCCAGGCATGGGCAGGGGTAGAGTGGCCATAATCCAGAATAATGTTGTTCCCTTTTTTCATGTCCCACCCACTTTACACCCTGTCTGCTCACATGCACACATCACTGGCTTGGGGGTGCCTGATGGGGCATGGCCACTTGCTGGATACCAAAACAGTCTCTAATGTTCACTCAGGACTTTCAGCAGTCTCTGAGTCTTTTCTCTCAATGTTTTCTCTCTGGAAATGCTTCCCCTCGGGAATCTTCTGTTTTTCAGGGGATTTACTCAGTGGGGATCACTTCAATAAATGGCTGCCACCACAATTCCCAAAGACTTCCTGCTTTCCAGTCTGGAATCCTCCCTTCCTCATTTCTCTTATGTACTGTTTCAGAAATTATGTTTTTAACTTCTTCTGTTGTTTATGGAGTAATCCTTTGTAATTTTCCTCATTACTCAATTGTCGAATATACTTACTGTAGTAATCATCCACATTTATAATGACTACTCCAACCCACATTGTGCAATGTGCACAATGTTCAAATACTTCCAGATTGCAAGCAATTTACAACTACTGTGCCACAGGGATGGGAAGGCTCAGTTCAGAGAATGACCTGCTCAAGTACCCATGTGGTTTACCTGATCAAGTGTTCAGGTGACAGAAGTTATATAGAAAAGGCAAAACAGTAATTCAGATTTAGGATGTCTGAGCACAAATCAAACATCTGGAGATAAGAAAACAATTCTAGTCAAGCAAGAAAATTTGAACAGGACAACCGCATTAGCTCATCACTAAGATTCTTCAGAACAGAAGGAGTGGAACTACCTGCTAGAGGATGAAACTGTAAAAGGAAGTTATTGTCAAACATAATGCTCACCCTATTTTCATTCAGTGGACACATCTATGCTTATTTAGTGATGGAATGGGGTGAGCATTAGGTTTGGCAATCCCACTGCAGTCCTGATTTGCTGCCTCCCGTGTGGGGGTGGGGTGTTAGGGTTGAAAACCCAAACAACATATTTCCGTATTTTTTTCCTTTATCCTGAACCCTAACTGATGCATTAAGACATTTTTTTTTTTGCAATGAATTTCCTTACTTTTTGTGATAGTCTAATCATATCCTTAGATTGAGTAATTGTATCCTTACTTGCTTGCTTGTGTGAGCACTGGACCCTCCAGGCCCTGTTCTCCATCCCTCCAAAGATGTGTATATGTATTGTGTCCTGGAAGGGCAGGGCCCTCTGGGCCCTGTGCTTCCATTTGTAGCAGCATAGCAACTACATTTTCAGCATAATCTTCTTATTGCCCCACCCCATGAACCCGGTGCTGACAATTTTCAAATCACCATGAAAATGTGATTTTGTGCAATTCCTTGCCACAGGTGTGAACATTTATTTTGACCAGGATATGAAAAATGATACCCATGACATTCAAGAGGTGGGGTAAAAAGAAGGCTATGTTGAAAAGTTGGTGTCAACAAATGTAAAATGTCCAGCGTTATGAGCATGTGTAGCAAACTTGCAATGAATAGGCATAACTTTGTAATTTTTACACATTTTGACCCCGGGTTTTCAACATAGCCTTGTTATGACCCTACCTCATGAACAAGGATAGGAAAATATTTCAAATTCTGCTCAAAGGATGAATTCATCAAGTTACTGTGAAATCACCTTTAGGGTGGGAGTTGCATAATGACAGTCATATTGTTAATGAGGTGGAGTAGCCAAAAGGGCATGTTGAAAATTTGGTGTTAAACTGTGAAACAATGGCTGAGTTATGCATACAAGTTGAAACCCCTTTGAAATACATTGAATCACATTTGCCTTAGTTTCTCATATTGCAGTCACTGGTTCCAGAAGAAAGATGTGTCATCAATTGAACAGCGGATCTTGAACCTGGGACCTGTTCAGGTGAGTGAGGGTGTGGCGGCGTGTACTGGGGGTGTGAGGTGGTGGGTGCTGAGTGGGACATGGGGAGGGGGTCAGATCAGTGAGAGACCTTTTTCCTTTTGCAGGTTTAAAAAAAAAACATTGAGGACCATTTTCTTTATTTCAGGAGTGACAGATCGGGGATGGGTAGTGCCACTAGAAACCAGGGAAACAAATACGATTATGGGGGCAGCGATTGGGGAGGGATGTGCCACTAGACACCAGGGAAGCAAGATTATGAAGACAACAATCAGGGTGCCACTAGACACCAGAGAATATTTATTTATTATGGAACAGTGACTGGGGAACATGGTGGGTGCACTAGACACCAGGAAATCAAACAACATTATGGGGACAGGGATTGGGGGACTTCTGTATTTTATTTTGCATGTAGTTCTGTAATTTACTGAGCAAATGTGTGTTTTTTGTGGGCAGTATCATTTGATGTATTTTTGAATTTTACTGTTCAAAGTCTTTTCAGATTGAACAGTAAAGTTTGAACTATTAAAATGTGTGAGTGGTTATTTACCATTCAAACTAGCCTTACAATAGTGAGTTATGGGTGAAATGATTCTCCCCACAAAAACACACATTTGCCCTGTACATTTCAACAGAATAAGACAAAAATTAACAAAGTACATAAGGGAGACCTAAATACAGGTCTTGTTCATTCATTGCCAAGCAGTAGTTATATGAAAAAGCATTATTAATACTGAGAAAAAAAACAAGATGGCTGACATCACAGACAGTATTTCTCAAAGCACAAACAGTAAATCCTTCAGTGATAACAGTTCAAATGGTTTTCATTTACCTGCTTGTCTAGCCACTATCACAAATACCATTGAAGTTCAAAAATGGTGAGATACAGTATCTTTTCACCAAACTATCCAAAGGCACACCCTTGGCACAGACCCCATCATCCCTGAAAATGTCAGGAAAAGTTTTAATTTCATCTGGGCTGTAGATGAGAGCAAAAATTCTCATGTTAAGTATAGGAAAATGGTGCAACTTTTCACTTTTTTACCACTCCATATCTCAAAAACTATATCAGATGCACTTACAAAACTTTCCTCATTTTGAGACACTGGCAGAATGACATGCATGCCAAATGTTGAGATATTTCATCAAAGAATGCCAAAGTTATTAAGGTACAAACATTGGAGTTTAACACAGAAGTCAGGGTGCAACCTTAACTATAGGGACACTACTGTGCCCCTATAATACAAACACACACACACACACAAACACACTCACATATACCCACATAAATTTATATTTTGAATTTTAGGACCACAGTCCCTTTATAATGCTAGCAGGATGGCTGGTGAAATTTGGGGAAAGTAAAACTGCGGTCGTCAAGCTAACAGAAAATTATGGATTTACAGTAAGTTGAAAATATATCTTTTTTGGGGGAGCCAGAGAACCAGCTTCTAGGCAGGACATCTTTCCCCACAGCTCCACAACTGCAGCTCGTTAAAAGTAATATTTTATTATTTAAAAGACATTGGGTAGAATATTTTTTTTGCTTAACAGATTCTGCAAGTTTTCAGCTGCCGAACAACACCAAACTTGGTATGGGCCGTACTAGGAATAATCAACAACAAGCATCGGGAGTTCTGAGGCATGCTGCACCAGAAGAACAATCTGGTTTAGCAGCTGGTTTACCTGGCCCCTCCTCATGAATTTGTCTCATAAAGCCTCCTTGACAGACTAGTTTAGACTCTGTGAGGGCCTTGGATGTGAAAATAGAAAAGATTTTGTCAAAGTTAGAGACATACGGTGCGGCTATAACCGCGCTGAAATGCGACATAGCTAAATCAGATAAAAGGTAATTGGCAGCTCAGGCCTCGAGGACTCTTCTCACCAAAGAAAACCAACAGTTACGATGGAGGTTGGAAGCAGTGGAAAATTACCTTCAATCAGGGAATACTCATCTGGTGGGGATATCGGAGGGAGTAGAGGGTATCCATCTCCTCAGATTCTTAAAACATTGGCTGTATTAAACCCTCACCTTACCTGATGACTTTGAGTGGACTGCTCTTTTGTCAAGCATATTGGATGAACCTGAGAGTGTGGCCTGCAATTTCAAGTCAGCCATGGACTATCCTGTTGTGCACTGCTGGTGCAGAGGTGAGAGATGCTCTTATTACTGAAGCTCAAGCAGTATATCCCATAACTATTCAAGAGTAGGACATCAAATTGTTCCCAGATCTGTCTTTTCAGATGAGAGCTCAAAGGAAACAATTCGATGCCATTTGACAAAAACTATTGACTTTGGACACAGTTTACTCCTTTTTTATTCCCAGCCCATCTTCCTATTACTTATGGGACCAAGGATGGAAATGAGAAAGGAAAATGTGGGCGCATCGGGATTTGAACTCCGTACCTCTGGTATGCCGTTCCAGCGCTCTAACCATTAAGCTACAGGCCCACTGGTTACAGCGTCTGAAGAACTTCCTATTTCACAGTCACACATTCCTTTCTCTCTAGTGTTGCTTAATCTGCAACCAGAAACCAATTTAGAAATTCCACTACTTCTCAGTGCAGTTTAACCCTGCAAGGTATATAGTTTTTTAAACCAAGGATGGAAATAGAAGAAAAATGTGGGCACACAGAGTTGAACTCAGTACCTCTGGTATGCCGTTCAAGCGCTCTAACCATTAAGCTACAGGCCCACTGGTTACAGCGTCCGAAGAACTTCCTATTTCACAGTCACACATTCCTTTCTCTCTAGTGTTGTAATCTGCAACAGAAACCAATTTAGAAATTCACTACTTCTCAGTGCAGTTTAACCCCTACCGAGTATATAGTTTTTAAACCAAGGATGGAAATGAGAAAGGAAAATGTGGGCGCACGAGTTTGAACTCCGTACCTCTGGTATACCGTTCAGTGCTCTAACCATTAAGCTACAGGCCCACTGGTTACAGTGTCTGCAAAGCTATGCAGCTGAATGCTGTAACCAAGTGGGCTGTAACCAATGGTTGTGTGCTTCCACATTTTCCTTCTTCATTTTCATCCTTGGTTTAAAACTATATACCTTGCAGGGGTTAAACCGCACTGAGAAGTAGTGAATTTAAATTGGTTTCTGGTTGCAGATTATAAACACTAGAGAGAAAGGAATGTGTGACTGTGAAATAGGAAGTTCTTCGGACGCTATAACCAGTGGGCCTGTAGCTTAATGGTTAGAGCGCTTGAACGGCATGCCAGAGGTATGGAGTTCAAATCCCGGTGCGCCCACATTTTCCTTTCTCATTTCCATCCTTGGTTTAAAAAACTATATACCTTGCAGGGGTTAAACTGCACTGAGAAGTAGTGGAATTTCTAAATTGGTTTCTGGTTGCAGATTAAGCAACACTAGAGAGAAAGGAATGTGTGACTGTGAAATAGGAAGTTCTTCGGATGCTGTAACTAGTGGGCCTGTAGCTTAATGGTTAGAGCACTGCAACGGCATACCAGAGGTACGGAGTTCAAATCCCGGTGCACCCACATTTTCCTTTCTCATTTCCATCCTTGGTTTAAAAAACTATATACCTTGCAGGGGTTAAACTGCACTGAGAAGTAGTGGAATTTCTATATTACTTATGGGAGGAAGATCTGGCACTTTTCGGACCTTAAAGATGCAAGCAGATGGGTCGAGAAGACAGAGTCTGAATTTCAAGCTCTGAGAACACAAGAGACTGTACTTGAAAACTTGGATTCAGATGTAGGTTGAGTATGCAGAAATCCTGTTTTCAGTTATCGCTGTGATTCTGCACTCCAAGACAATGTGTTGGGACATCATAAATACTTGAAATAGTTATTGGACTTTTGCTGAGATCTTTGATATGGAGGTGTGAGGCTTCTGTGTTTTGTCTGTCATAGAGGGCATAATTTGGGGGGGGGGGGTTCTGAAGTTGTAGATTATAACATCTATTTTTATGTCTCTGCCTCATTATCTGGTCTTCAGCTATAATCAGTTCTCCAGTGAGTAACATCCTTTAACTGAGATATTGTGAGTGTTAAAACATGTTATGTGCCTTGTCCCTTTTTCTTATAACTTTGGTGAACTTTATATTGGAGCTGGGTGTGTGGTAGTGGGAAAGCTTTTTTTTCCCCCCTGATAAATGTTAATAGTTTAAAAGTTTAATAGCACTTCTGATTTAGTGCTGCTTTCTACCTGTGATGTTTCTCTGTGGAATATAACCTAGGCCACTGAAGTGGCTTGCAATTTATCGACATTTGTAGGAACTGAGGTTATTTTCAACCAAATTCTTGTCATTCTATTAACATTCCTATTGTTCCAAAGTGTAAAAAAGCTATGTGTTACCTCACCTTTGGTTTTTATGTCAGCAAGTTGTCTGCTGTCTACATGTTGCTTATCTTACATGAGCATGTATGCTGTATTGTTTTTCTTTTAAAACAATAAACAGAAAGTACATAAAAAAAAGAAAATACATCTTTGTTTGCTGGTGGTTCTGTTTCATCAGTGGTTTGTGAGCAACACTTTCTAAGCTGCAGCACCCGATTTCCTGCATGATGCCCTTTTCTTATTGTTTCAGAATTCACAACATCCTGTTCTCAACCTCGTTTAGAGGACACTTGAATTGTAATAAAACATTAACTTCCACCTGCCTGCTGGGGTTTGTTACATAACTACAGCAAGTCAATTAGCCTACACAGTTGTCAAGTCTTTCCTGGTTGTACTTACAGTTTCCCAATGGTCAACTGCACTGAATGCTGGATTTTTGGAAACTGGATCAAATGTCTTTGCTGTGACTTGACATGTGCAGCCTCTCCACACCATTGCTGGAAATCCATCTTCTTCAACCTAAGATGAGGACTTTCTCATCTTCAGTGGAGCCAGGCAGGCTCATTTTCTAGTGCATTGTCCAGATCAAGAACAGTCACATAGAGCAATTAGACATGCCCTCTCCAAAGCTGTAGCTCACAGTAACTCACAGTTTCTGATGCTTAGCAGCCCTTATTGGGCCAATCTCCTTCCCCAGCTGACTGTGTCAGTTAAAGGACAGGTGCCAGGGCTGGTGGCACCTGGCAGTCCTCCACAGGATCCGTACATGCCTACCATGGTGTACCTGGTCCATGCAGCTCAGTCCACCTGACCAGGTAACATCAACTCAGTGCCACCCCTGTACCCTGCAACTGCTGCCATGCGCCTGCCGCCCACTATGGCTTCCCCACAGGTCCCTCTGCACTGTTCCCCATCCTTGCAGACTTCTTCCCCCCATAACTTCATGGCTGGACCAGCGCTGTGTTGGACAGGGGGAGTTTGACAGGGCCCTCTGTCAAACCCCTTTGGTGGGCCGATTCTGTGCCACAACACTGAAACTGTGGCAACTCTTTGGACTTTGGTGCAGGGCCCCCTTTCCAATGGAATAGGGAACATAGTCTCTGATGCACCTGGAGTTTGCCGCAGCCAAGGAGCAGCACAATGTGCACACTTTCTAGCAGCTGTCTGAAAATCAGGCCTGTGATATTTATATTATTTGCATTTAGCTTTTTGCTGCCTGTATTTTTCTCTGATCTTGCAAAGCAGAGACTGATGCAGTGTGGTGGCATAAGTTGAAATTCTTCCTACTACATGCTGTCTCATTTTCTGGTGCAGGCATAGACTCTGCATGAAATGTCAATTATGTATAGGATTAGAGGGGATGCTACAGTGTGTTCTGCAATGACTGGTTTATCATAGAGGCCACAATGAAGGTTCTTGCTCCATTTGATATGTTCATCCATGACCTTAGCATAGTGATATGCAAAATGTAAAAATTTTGCCCAGCAAAATATTTTGCGTAATCCCCACATTTCTCAAAATATTTTGCAGGTGTGAAATGCAAAATTTCCTGCTGTGAAATACAGAATTTCGCCTGCGAAATGTGGATTTTCACCACCCGTGGGTGAAATTCCACATTTGAAAGCCAGGGGATGATAATATTTTTAAAAAAGTGTTTTCCCTCTCTTGTTCAGGCCAATATTAAAATCTTTATCCCCACATCCTCGGTGTCTAGTGGTCCCACCCCCCTGGCTGATTGCCAGCCTCAATGAAATGCTCTGGGAAAGGGATGCACCTTAGAAGCTTATGTGTTAAATGTTTTAACCTTAGATGCACCTCTTAACTAACTTTTCTGGCATACTTTTTTTTTTTTACAAAGGTGACTGCAGTTTTTTTGTGGCTATTTAACAGTTATCCTGTGATCACCTTGAATGCTGTGATGTAGCAAAGCAGCACTCACTAACATGGGCATAAACTGCAGTTATAGTTAAAAAAATGGAGAGATAAAATTTTTGTAGGGCTTCTTATGGTAGCTGCAATCTGTTCCTTCTAGATTGGAAGGCTGACCTAATGGTTTCAGGGCTCGGGCTGGTAATGGGAATCTTGCTTCATGAGGAGGAGATGCTTCTTTTTTCTCTCTCTCCCTTAATCCTCAGGTTTAAGTTTATATGCTTATAAGAATTAAAAAAAATACACATAAAAAGTTTCACTTACTTGCTTAAAAGTAAATAACAGTCATCTTCATGGGGCACTCTGGTGACATAAAGTCCCAACTTCTATTTATTTAAAGAAAGAGTGTTCTCCATGTGGGGGGGGGGGGTCACTCACAGAAAAGGGATTTCGATATAATAGTGCACCTGAAGATGACTGCTGAGGTATGTCTTATTGTAGTATTAATTTTAAGATTAATATTAACACTATAGTACCAATGCATAGAAAACAAACATACAAATGTTTAACATCAAAAAATACAGCAATCGTTCACAACACTGTGATGCACCCTAACTAGTGTGTCTAACTAAAAAGTTAAAGTTATATGTTCCAATCTACAAGCCTGAGCTGCCCATGGAGTGTCTTGGATAAGAGCCTTGTTTAACATTAATCTCCCTGAGCCCTAAAGAAGAGACAGATTCTGAAGCTTGGAGTGTGAATGGAGCTGAATTTTATTAATTAGATGCTAATCTGCAATCACCGAAGCATGGAAAAACAAGGCAGTACTTGTTTGGCAGGGCAGATGTTACAGCCCTTGGCCCCAGACTTTTAGTTTTATAAAGTTAATACAGAGGGGGAACCTTTAGACTGGTAAACCACATAGCTAATTGACATCTAACTGACACCTAAATATTTACCCAGATGTAATTATAAATACATATCATCTGGCATTTTAGGCAGCAGGATCTCATGCTCTTAGTCAGGACCTCTTTTATCATAAAGTTTGACTTTGCTATTAGTGATAAGGAAGTATGTTTACTGCAGCCACAAAGGGGAGTAGGTTTAAAGCCCCCCCCCCCCAGCAACAGCAATGCACAGCAACATTGTATTTTTTTTAACAATTCACTTCCCAGGCTGGGAGGGGGCTTGGAAAGACGTTGCAAACTTTCTCTTTGAAATTTGTTTCATGACAACCACCACTAAGAAATAAAAATATCCATCTCAGTTTGGAAGAAAAATGTGCAATTTGATGCTAGTCTGCAGAGTCTGGAATCTACCTTAGCTATCTGCATGCCTGTGATCTTGAAGAGTTGGTGATGCGGTGGCCCGAGTGAGTGGCCATGTAGAAGGCACAAGACAGCAGAGATGGAATGAGGTGGGGGGGGAAGGTTGGGGATGTGGTGGGATTAGATCCTGCCTTTTTCTCTGTCTGGCACGTGGTGACTACTGGCGCTTCACAGCTAGATGATGGTGCTCCCCAAGACTGCCGAAGGAAGATTCACTCCTGCTCCTAGCCCTCGCTGGCATGACATCCACCACACTGTCTGACTTCTCAGACTTAACTGTCCTTGTTAGAAACAGCAATTGGCAGTGAAGGAAAAAAAATATATTTTGTTCCCTCTCACTCTCTCACTTTCTCGCTTTCTGCAGCTTCCCACCTAGAGACCTAGATACAATGGACAGCAACATCAGGGCCTTGTAAGAATTTCTAGACATATAGATTACCAGGCTGGAGTTCTCCTTGGCATGGCTTTTTGTTCAGTGGCATACTGGCTCCTCCAGTTGGTATGCCCTTTTCCCAGAGTGGCATGGTAGTCTTATATAAACTGTTGTATGAGTCATACTCAAAGCAGACTACTTTAAACAGAAGAATCCCAATAAAGTTAGTGACAGGACAGTTAACAATCCAGTCTGTCAGTAGTTTTATTCACACAAACTTATTTTTTCAACTACAGTACAGAGCTCCAAGTTAGTAAATGTGCATTGGGGTTGGGCTCAACTAGTTAGAGGAAAATTTAAACTGATTATTTATGTTTACGGAAGCCTGACACACTGTACACTGTCTTAACAGACTGAGTGCTGGGGAGAAAATAGTATAAATGCCCCATAACCAGTTCTTCTGAATTTTTGTCTGGGGGGTGGGGACCTCTGCATGAATAATACAATCACTTATGTTTTGTGTTTACTGTCATCAAGTTCCTGTTTTACCAGTATTGCCTGGCCCCGGTGTCAGTGGCAGCACTAATGGACAATATGGAGGGGGGGTGACGGGTGTGAATCTCGGTGGGGGGTCATTCATCATTTGGTCAGTGATCGGCCAGGGGGGTGGGACCACTAGACACCAGGGATGTGGGGATAAAGATTTTAACATTGGCCTGGACAGAAGGGGGAAAACTATTTTTAAAATTTTTTTTTTTAAAATAGGTGTGTTCTCGAAATTCCTCATTTTGCACCTGCGAAATATCCTGCAAAATGCACGATTTTCACAAAATATTTCATGGGGCAAGATTCCTGATTTTGCCATAATTTCACCAGCAAAATTACATTTTGCTGCATCCCTACCTTAGTGTATTCTTAGCACCACTCTGTCAAATGATCCATGCAATGTAGATACAAAGGAGATGCTTGCATTGATATGTACAGAAAGCTGGTACTGATCCTGGGCATTTTCCAGACTGTCAATATTTTGCAACAATTGAACATCATTGCACTAAGATTGAGGCATGGCTTGAAACACTGTTTGATAATGATCAATCTTCATTGAGTATCTCGCCTTCATTATGCTGCACCTATTGAACTATAAGCCATCAGCATCAGGACCACATGGAACCTTTTGCTAGCTAAGGGCTGCCAACAATGATGTGCAGCATCGATGCATATATAAATGGGTGACTGCAACACTCCTCAGTTCTTTCTCCCACCATCAATCATCCTTGTTGGACCTGCTGAAGAGAAACAACACAATTGCTGTTTGTTGGTTTAAGTACTTTTCCATCACCATCCCAGTATGCAGCCAAAGAACAAAGAGCCTTTGTTCCATTACTGTTTTTGTGACTACAAAATCTGCAAGGATTACACTCACACAATTTATGTGTGTTGTTTGGGCCTGTCTCACTACGTGAGGGCCTGCAATTTTTGTTTTACATCTTTCAACCTGTTGCTCATCAGCTGAGTTGTACACCATTTGTAATAAAATGATGTATATCAGCCCAGTATTCCTCTTGTCATTTTAATTGCTTTTAACATTTAATTTCCCCCATTTCCTCACATATAAACCCTCCTCGACCTAGATATATAAAAACATTTTTGTTTCTAACCTTTTTAAAAAAAAAAAATTTCTCCAAAAGATACGTCTCAGAGATTGCTGTTGACTTATAAAGATATAAAAATCTTCACATGATAGAAAGCTTTCCAAGAATTGGAGGTTTGGAGTTTTCAAAAAATCACTCATATCTCACTTAGCTTGAGATATAGCGATCTGTTTAACTCCAGCAATGAGAATCTGGTTGCTAAAAATTAACTGTTAAAAGTCTGTACTGCTGTTACTGTAGATCTGACAATTTGCTTTGAAGAAAAAGACAAAAAAAAAAAACAACAGAACTGTAAGTTATCATTTAATGTTGTTGTAAAATTTACTTGTAAAAAAAAAGACAGATCTCTAAGTAGTGGAGTCTTTAAATATATTCAGTTCCGACAGGACTTAAGAGGTACAGAGATTTTTTTTTTTTAAAGTAAATTGTATCCAGATGCTTTAATTCTATCTGTTGATATTTTAAAGTGCCATAAAATTTTTATTCCGAATGACTGTAAAAGATTAAGTATGGGACCTGAAAGACCTGTTGTTTGCTTACCCTACAGTGCATGCAAGCATTCCTGGCACACTCAAACTAAAAGAAAGCACGTCTGGCAGAAATAAAAGTCAAAATAAAGTCTCCAGCAAAGAAAAGATTGAATACTGAAGATGAGCAGCTTCAACTGAAGAAGATAGAAGCTAAGCATGAAAGTTGAAGGACATAATAAAAAGTGATGCATACTATATTAGCATGTTATCAATTCAATGAATTTAGGGTGCACGCTAAAAAAATAAGCTTACTGAATTGTTTAAAATTTAAATCTAAAATTTAAAATACTTATGGCTCATATTATCAGAAATAAATGAATAGAATGAAATTCATTACAAATGTAATATAATTATTAACTTAGAATAATAGTATTGGAAGCCATTGTTTTTAACTAATTTTTTCAAAAGGACATAATTAAAATATGGTATTTTTTTTTTGTATTATGGTCTTTATCCCCCACCTTGCACTCTAGTGCCCCCCACTCCTTCAGGTTCCTCAGTGCTGCCACGACTTACTAGCCATCCTCTTTCTTGGACCTCCCTCAGATCCCCACATTGCAGCTGACTACCGCAGGGTATCCTGGTGTATCCCTTCACCGTGCGAGTCCCTCTCTTCCAAGGGGGAAGGCACCGGGGGGGAGCATACCCAGTGTATGATCCAGTAGGCCCTTTGGAAGTGCTGCTGAGGTGGAGGAAATCCATTAGAGGTTCTGGCAATGTTGCGGAATGGGGGAGCCATCATCCAGCAGACATCAGAGCCATTTTCTGGTTTTCTTGTGTGCCCCTGTGCCACTTGTGTAGTGCCTCCTAATCTCCACCAGGATCCACTGCCGAGTGAGGCAGCCCAGTCCCCCATCCTGGAAGAGGAGAGCAGTTCTCCAGATGCTCAGATCCTCTTCATCCTCTGCTGACCCCTGGATCCCTGAGTCCGTTCCCAGAACCTGGGTTGCCGGCATGGGTCCAGGTAAGGCACCAGCTCTTGAACCCTCTATGCCACTGGGCCAGCCAAAATATTGTATTTTAAGTGATTTAGCTCAATAGTAAGCACAAGAGCTTTCTTGATTGGTGGCACTATTTAAATGTGGTAAGGGGACTAATGTGTTAACCTCTGAAAAAGTTGTGCCCAGTCAGGGTGAAATGTAAACTCATTATGCCTTTGACATAGCTATAGCAACTGGGACTGTCTCTGTCTCCTTTACCTGGATGTTTTAATGCTTTGCTGTAAATTTCGTATGTGCTTTTAAGAAGATGTTTTCTACACTGTTAAAGGAAATAAAATGATTGAGCACTAAAAAATAAATGCTATGACTCAGTGATACTATTTGGAAATTTAAGCATACTTATTTGAAGAAGGTCTATAGTTGGTGCATCAGTACTGCTTGGTTTGTTTAAGGATATAAATAGTTAAGGTGCACAGCTAATCAATCTAGACCAATAGTGGAGCACCAAACCTGATGGATAGCATACATATTATGGACAGCACATCACAGCCATCATTGAGCTCCTCACTGTTTGATGCAGCTAATCCTGGACCATTTTCAGGGCACCATTGACTCCCAGACTGTACTGGCATCATTTTTCCATATGCTATGATACCTGCCACAGTTGCTGCCACTGACAGTAGTTATGCTGTCAAAAAGGCTACCTGCACCAGGGTCTTCATCGACAGCTTCCTTAGGCATGCCATAGATTTCTGCTTCTCAGTCCTCAGTTACCACTGGCATTGCTGGTTCCTTCTGTGGCACCCATCATTGTTCGTTACGATGATGATAAAGCTGAATATAATGCTGACCTTGTGGATATGGAGGATTATGAGGGAGAAGGGTAGTTTAATGATGGTAATTTGCCTTCCAGCTCCACCTCTAATCTTGCACTGAGGATGCTGTGGTTTACACATCCAGATCTCCCCAGTGTGGATCCTTTTTACAAGCCATACTCAAGCAGATGCCATTTGTTATGGGCTTTGCTGTAGGGGAGGAGGACGATTCCTCTGAAAAGGAATCTTTTGGAATTTTTTAAAGTCCTTTGCACACCTTCCATTATAATCCCTCCTGTGTATCCTGCATTAGAGGATACTGTCTTTGCTGCATGGCATAGGCCCAATGCCCTACCTGGAGTTATAAAGAGGGCTGATAATCAGTACCCTGCTCCACTTGCTTAGCCTTACTATGGTACACAGCCTCGAACTGGCTCCACAGTCATTATGGCTGCTCATGATCACTCTAAAGCCCCTAGGCATGTTGGTACTTTGCTTCCAGATAAAGAATCTAGGAGGCTGGATGTAATGAGCAAGTGTACTTATGCCTTGGCATCCTTGGACTTTAGGCTTGCAAATTACCAGGCCCATACGATGAAATGTCAGAACAGCCTTTGGAAGGTTGCACATACTGCAGTCCAAGATTTACCTGATGGTCCTTCCAAGACTGACTTGATTAAAATCTTGTCAGCTGGTTCTGAAGTTAGCAAGCATCTACTACAATTATCCTATTATGTGTCTGATGCCTCTTCCAGGACTGTGGCCCCAGGTTTCTGCATTCAGCATTATGCCTAGCTCAGAGTAGCTGGTTTTGCTGCTAATGTGAAGCAGACTGTTTTGAGTGTTCCTTTTAGGGGCCCCAACTGGCAGTGATGATGAAGATGCACTTTGTGGCCTTCAGTCCTTTAAGATCACAATAAGTTCTGTTAAGTCCCTTTATCCCACAGCCACTACAGGACATGGCAGGGAATTTTTTTTAGGCCTGATACCAAGCTAACCATACATATCATCAGCAAGGCTGCTGCAAATGTTGTGGTACATTCCCAGGTCCCTTCCCCTGATGCCAATGCTAAAACACCCAAAGGAATCAGTTCCAGTGGCCTTAATGCCCCCAGTCTCACCCAACTCTCTTTCATGTCTCCCTTCAGCTATTGCCTACAGGGATGAGAGTGGAGGGAAGAATTTCCCTGGCTTTTAAACAATGGAGGGCGATCACTATGGTTGAGTGGGTTCTGGAAAGCATAGCAAAGAGGCATGCTCTGGAATTAATAGAAACTCCTCCAGAGCATTCTTCATCCTCTTCCTCTTATCCTCCAGGCCACCTGACCCTCCTGAGAGAGGAATTCAAACCCCATTTTAAAAATATGCTATTAAACCTGTTCTTCCACAAGACAGGAAAAATGGGTTCTATTCCAGATACTTCCTAGTCCTAAAATGGACAGGATACGTCGTCCTTTATTAGACATCAGAGATCTCAATCTGAACATTAAATACAAGTTTCAGGTGGTATCTCTGGAAGCTCTGACTCTTTTCTTGAAAACAGCTGACTGACTTTGTTCCCTAGATGTTAAGAATACATACCTTAATATCAACATCAGAAAGTGTCACAGACAGTACCTCTGCTTTATGCTGCAGGGCAGGCACTATCAGTTCAAAGTGTTACCCTTTTGGGCCAGCCCACTGGCACAGTGGTAGGGCTACCACTCATGGTGCCAGTGACCTAGGTTCGGGAATGGACCCGGGCAGATGGAGGGTCAGCCGGGAGGAGGAGGATTGAGCGCCCAAGGCTGCTCTTCTCCTCCGCCGTGGGTGGGTTGCATATCCCCGCCACTCTACCACCCCCTGGGTGACCACAGGTGGAGGTGCAGTGAGACAGCAAATAGAAGGGATGGGGGAAGTCAGCCGGGAGCTGGAGCTCTTGCATGTCCGGACGTGCATTGCTCCATGGCTTCCCTAGTGTGCTGATGTCCTGTGGGAGGGCCCAGAGAAAGCAGGAAAAAACCTGCAGTGCTCCCTGTAGACAGAGCTCCAGGTCTCAATCCCATGGCCCCTGCCAGCACCGGCGACAGATCCCTGATGAAATCACAGATGCTCGGGGTGGAGGAAAGGGGGCCCCTCCTTGTACCCACCTGGGGGTTAAACCAGGGCTTCATGGGGGGATAGACTGCACCAGCAACTGGGCAGGTAAGCAAGGATGTACAAGG
Organism: Neoceratodus forsteri; assembly: GCA_016271365.2. NCBI lineage: Eukaryota > Metazoa > Chordata > Ceratodontiformes > Ceratodontidae > Neoceratodus > Neoceratodus forsteri. The sequence continues at coordinate 829,982,407 of CM028131.1, forward strand.
CCATGGGAGTCTCCTGAAGGTAAGGAGGCACCATGGTGAGAAGGGGGCATATAGAGAGAATAAAAAAAAAGTGTTACCCTTTGACTTATCCTCTGTGTCACAGGTCTTTTAAAATGCCTAATAGCGATTGCAGCAGCACTTCACATGGAAGCATTTCATGTCTTCGCTTATCTAGTTGATTGGCTACTGATGGCCAATTCCATGGAAGCTCTCCTCCACATCCTTTCCTGAACAAGACAACTGTTTGAGGCCCTAGGGGTCACATTGAATGTGCCAAAGTCTGTATTAACTCCATGCCAACACTTGCAATACACTGGGGCAGTCTTGGAAACAGAGAAAGAATGTGCCTTCCTTCCTCAGGACAGGGATGACAGCCTTATTGCTCAGGCACATTTAGTTTGCAGGAGTCACTACATCTCTGCCAGGTTGATGTTATATCTCCTGAGAGTGACGGTTGCTGTGTTAGTGACAATGCCATTCACTCGGTTTCATATGTGAATCCTACAGTGGAGGCTCAGGGTTCAGTGGAATGAGCTAACGGACAATTTGGAACCAAGTAGTTCTTGTCACATCCTATCTTTGTGGAGCATTGCTATGGTGGATGGATGGCAGCACCCTTCCCAAGGACATTCCATTTTCTGTACCAACTCCTGTATAAATACCTACCTCAGATTCCTCAGGCTCTGGCTGTGGTGTTCATCTTGACCCCTTATGTCTTGGCTATGATATCCATCCTATGCAGCACCCAAGCATTTCAGAATTATCTATTCCCTGGACCTCTATTAATACAGAAGGACAATGTAGTGTAATGTACTACACAAACAAACAAAGTTGCACACACGCCCATCTCATATGCAGGGACACAATGAGATTGTGATACTGGGAGATGTCTAATGACCTTCAACTGTCAGAAGTGTTTTGCCCAAGTCTCCAAAGTGTCTTGGCAGACAGGCTAAACAGGTCTCAGTCCATGGTTCATGAATGGGAACTGCTGACCTCCATGGTAAACAATCTCTTTGCAAGATGGGGTCATCCAGAGTTAGACCTTTTTACATCCCCATATAACACAATACTGCTGAATTTCTGCTCACGTGCTCCAAGGCCTGCAGTTTTTTGGTGAAATGCATTGTCCCTTTCATGGGAAGGGAAATTACTAAATGTATTTCCCCATTCCTCTAAATCAGAGAGTTCTGCTGAAGCTAATAGTGGAGGGTGCAACTCTCATCCTCATTGCTCCTTTGTAATCTCACCAGGTATGGCTTCTACTCCTACAGCATCTGTCAGTGGAGCATACTGTTCCTCTTCCTCTGTGTCAGGATCTATTGCCCCAGGACAAGGGGTCACTGGTCCATCCAGACCTGAAGTCCCTACAGCTACATGCATGGCTCCTGAAAACATGGCCATAGCATGCTTTGGGGTGTTCGCTAGGGTTGCTGATGTCCTGCTTGTGGCTAGGCAACCCTTTACCAGAAAGACTTATTCTTTGAAATGGAAGCATTTCACTTTGTGGTCTGCTTCCCAGAATATGGATCCTTTTACATGTTCTGTAAATTCTGTTCTGGAATACAGTACTTGCTTTCCTTTTCTGATTCATTCTTACAGTATTGCTCTATTAAGGTGCATTTGGCTGCTAAATCCGTATTCATTTGTATTTAATTTTATTTGTTTTACCAGGAAAGCTCCAGTGATCAAAGTTAATTTGCAAGGAGGTACTGGTTAGGACAGCTCAACCCTTAATAATGGCCATATGGTTGCCCATCTAGAGGTGTCCCAAATGTTTTTGTGAGATAGTCTTCATATGAAACCAATCAATAATTTAATGCCACTTTCAGGCTTGAATTTCATACTTGGGAAATAGATGTTGGCTCCTTTTGAGTCTGCTCTGACTTGTGGCTTATGTTTCTTGTCATGAAAATCATCTTTTTTAGTTGCCATAACTTTTGCTTTCAGAATTTCCAAGCTTCAGGCTCCAAAGTGTGAGCCTCCTTGTTTGATTTTTCACAATGACAGAATCTTTTTGTATATGAATCTGATGTTTTTACTAAAGATGGAATCTGAATTCACACCAAACCAAACAATACACCTTCCTGTTTATTTGTCTGAGCATTCCAATCACAGTGAGGCATTTCTCTATTCTCTTGCTGTACATAGAACACTGAAATACTATGTTAGTTACACTAAGAGCTACAGAAAGACTTCCCAGCATTTTGCTTAAGTTGCCCCTGGAAATGAGGGCACTCCCATGCCACAACTATGCCTGTCCAAATTAGGCATGGGCTACCTGATGGGTAGCTGGATCAGGTAGTGCAGTACTGCCTATTTCTGATTGGGTAGGGTAGTTTAGGCAATATACTACCCTACCTGACATAACAGTGTAATTCTTGTTTTGGGTACAGTAGTTTGAGGCAGGTAACGGGTAATGGACTTCTAGGCTGGAAACAGGCATTAAGAGGGCAGCCTGTAGGAGTCCTTCATGGAGCTTACAGCAGAACAGAAGCACATGACACTGGGCTGATACCTGATTAGTCAGTTATATCTAAAGGGTTGTGCTTCACCTGCTGTGAGCCTGTGTGGGACAGATAAAGAACTCTGGAAGCAGCTCCGTGGGCGCTCGCAGCAGTAGAGACTTGTGTTTGGATTTTGAATCAACAGTTTAAAAAATCTACACTACATGAACTAGGAGTCAAACAGGAGCAAACAGAGTGAGAAATAGTTGGGGACCGAAACAATCTCGGAAGGGGATGAAACTATTTCGGGGTTGGGGGGGATCTGCATCAGTCAAGGAAATGGTGCTCGGGAGAGAACAGGGGAGCAAGGTGGGGAAAAAGATAGACAAAAGCACAGAAGGCAACAAGTTTGAAATTAAAAATTGAAAAACCTGAAAGTAAGATACCCCGAGCCCTGTCATTTTATTATTATGACATAGCTAAACTGTCTGTCTCTGCAGCATAGTGGAAGCCTTTTACGATTGTATTACACTGTTTGTTAGGTGCCCTTGGGGCCTGAGGCCTGTCATGTATTATTACTGTGCCATAGCTACGCTGTCTGTCTCTGCAACATAGTGAAAGCCATTTTGCAGCTGTATTACACTGTTTGTTAGGTGCCCCTGAGGCCCTAGCCTTGTCATTTATTTTTACTGTCACATAGCTACATTGTCTGTCTCTGCAGCAGCTAGTGAAATGGCAGTGTCTACTATGTCTCATATTTCCCAGTCTAAGTCTACTAAAAGGAAGTACAGTGCTTCTGCATGTGTAACTGTTAATGATCTGGACAATATGAATCGTATCACTGAAGAAAAATGAAGTGACAATAATATAATAACATCACCAGGACTGGCACTAAATGCCCTGAACAAAAAAAGCATGTTAGCAATTAAATGATAGCAGAGTTTCGGAAAGAACTGAATTGAGTTGCTCACAGAGGTACTAAACGTTTTGCCAAATGTGCCGGGATTCTTTCTGCTGCTGAAGCAGCATTCAATGAGGAGTTCTCCTCAAATATAAGCTCAGATGCTGAAGCAGCAAATGTTGATAGAAATGGTGGTGATAGTGGGGACTGGGAATGGGATAGCCCAGGCTATGCCCCACATAATGATGACAGCACTTCCAGTGCTTCTGAGTCTTGTAGCGATGAGGTCAGTAGTTTTGATGAGGGAGAAGGAGAGGGTGCTGCTTTCAGGCATTAGAGGCAAGTGCAGAAAAAAATATATGCTAAATGTAAGAATAAGAAGATGAGTATACATGAGAACAATTCATCTCAACAAGGAAATGGCAATGTAGTATGTTTCCTCTAAGTCCTTTGACTATACAAGGAATAATGCCAGGCACTGTGGCAGAAAGCAAAAAAGGGAAATCTTCAGTGTGGAATTTATTTTATACTGACACCACAGATGACTCTTGAGGTATATGCAGTCTGTGCAAAAAAGCATCAGTTGTGGCGACAAAGTGGCACATTTTGGAAAATCAGTAATGATGCAACATGCAAAGACAAAACACCCAGTTGAGCAGGGCAGTGCAAGGGGCAGTGTGGTTGATATGAGCAGTAGTGGAGGTGGTGGTGGCAGTGACCATAGTGACAATGAGCTGGAAGCAGGAAGTGACATTGAATGTATGGTATTGTGACCCACTGTCATTCAAATGAGGTGTTAAAACTAGAGTCTCATCTGCCTGTCTTGGTGGTTGTTGAGATGGATGTTAAAGAAAGATTCCCTAGCATTTCTTGAAATGAGTAAGGAAGTTTCCTCAGTGTCCTGGCCAAATATTCACCATTCACTAACCACTAACAAATTATCCTAGTTCACTTTTAAAGTGGTTTGCATCTGTATCCCCACAGGGAATGAGGCTAAAAATATGACATTATTTCTTAGCCCTGCAGTCAACAAAAACTAAATAAATAACAAGTAGTTTATAATTTGTGGTATTTTGGTGATTACTATTCATTATTTGCACATCCATACTTAATACTGCACGACACTATCAGCTCTAGGATATGTACCCAGTTCATCTGATTAGGACTTGATTCAATAACTTTTCACTTTGAAGTGAGTATGCAACCAAATGAGCCACACTGTCAGGAGAGGTAGTTTTATAACAGAGGTGTGCAATACACAAATTGAAGTAGGCTTCTCAGGCAGAACAGTATTAGACACAACTTGAAATGACCCAGGGATAACATAAAGGGGATTTATTTTATTTTTTTATCAAGGTAATTAATTTCAGTTTCAAACATTTTATTCCTCAGCCTTAGGTTACTGCAATATAAGCTAAAAAAAGACATGGTACATGAATATATTGATATACGTAAAATATACATTTTAGAAAATTTATACAAAGACACAAATGTGTTGTAAGTACACAGGAATAAAAACAGTTTCACTGAGTAATATTAATATTTCTTTCCATAGGGTTCTTCTTCTGGACAACAAACTTAATATTCACTGTCATGACATCAGCTTATTATTTATATGGAGTAATTTATAATATCAGATTAGTGCAGACCTGTTTTTAAAGTGCATGTAGTAGCTCACAGTGTTAGAACTTTACATTTGAGCTATTCCATAGATTGTGCCTGTATGTCTAGAACTATATTGCTCTCCATACAGCAAAAGGCAATCAAATTCCCTATAAGCCAGGGTAGCCACCCAGAAAATAATCTAGTTGCTCAATGATCGGGTAAGGAAATCCCTGATTCACACCCTGTTAGCATCCAGAGGTACTGCTATAAAAAAACCTGTCCCAACTTATACCTTGCCTAACCTCTTACTTCATGCCAATGCCTTAATCCTCCAACACAGCACCCCATACCCAATATCAGAAAACTCCTACAACGAGGATCTCCAACCCCATCAAGTGCCACTTTACCAGCCTAAGGTCTGCATATTGGTATAATCCTGAAGGTAGTTAGAGATACAGTTTTTGGTTTTGTTTTGGACAGTGGTTATGGTGTGATGTTATTAACAAGGAGACTGGGGCTTGAATCATACAGCAGCCGATTGCTTATTGTGTGATGCTGGACAAAACACTTACCCTCCCTGTGGATGACCTCTCTGTAATCATTCTAATCTTTGTCTCTACTCTTTGAATCTTCCTCTGCATAAAAAATAACAATAGCATTCTTGGATCTCCTACTGGATGGCAAAGCATTATAAATAAAATGTAGCCTTCCCCCAAACCACATCAACATTTGTACTCTTCCAAGGGGGAGGATTTTGTTAGTGGATATTGACCACCAACCAGAGGCACCCCTGTAACATATAACAGGCTATAAGACTAGTTTGAAAAAAAAAGTGAGTAAGCCAAGGTTGATCATGCTGGCACTATAGAGTGCAGGGCGGGGAGTTGAGGAGCAGAGGTAACACCTGGTGACAATCCAGTGCATTAGGTTATGGCACAAGGGCAAGAAAAGGAGGAAATCACTATGGTTCTCAAAGGAGATTGCTGGGAAAGTAAGGGCCAAAAGGATGAGTTTCAGAAAGTATAAAGAGACTCAAAAAGAAGAGGATAGGGTAGTGTACCTGAATTGTCTGAAGGAAGCAGTGAAAGCTGCTAGGAGCACTAAGGTGTAAACAGAGGAAAGATTAGCCCAGATGGTGAAGAAAAGGGACAAAATATTCTAAAGGTACATCAGTGAAAGCAGGAGGTCTGGGGGGGGAATTGTAAGGCTCAAAGGGGATGGAGGGGAGGGTGCTGAGGGAGACCTGAAAAATGCAGAACTTCAAAATAAATACTTAAGTTTATTATTTACTGAAAAAGGGGAGGTACAGGGACCACAGCTGGCATCAGATACATGGGGGAGAGGGAGGTGAACACCAGTCCATTTACAAAGGAGAGAGCCCTGAAGTAGCTTACAAAACTAAAAGTGGACAAAGCAATGGGTCTGGATGGCATACATCCCAGAATTTTAAAGGAACTATGGAGGGAACTAGCTGCACCACTGGCAGCCATATTCACTGAGTCACTCAACACAGGAGTAGTTCCAGAGGACTGGAGGAGGGCACATGTAGTCCCTCTTCACTAAGCTGGTAGCCGGGAGGAGGTGGGAAACTATAGGCCAGTCAGCTTCACCTCAGTAGTGTGTGAGATCATGGAGGCACTGATGAAGAAAAGGATTGTGAAACACTTGGAATCCAATGGCGCCCAGGATTCAAGGCAGCTTAAATTCATAGTGGGGAGGTCATGTCAAACAAATCTAATAGATTTTTTTGACTGGGTGATGAGGGAGGTAGATCAAGGAGGAGGAGTGGTGGATGTCACCTCAATTTCAGAAAGGCCTTTGACACCATCCCACATAAAAGATTGGCTAATAAGTTGGGTAGCATGGGCATGGGACACGAGGTGGTTAACTGGGTTAGAAACTGGTTGGGAGCAGGAAGAGGAGGGTGGTGGTAAATTGGATCCAATCTGAGGAAAAGGGGCTGATCAGTGTAGTACCTCAAGGATCATTCCTTGGGCCAGTCCTTTTTAATGTCTTCATCAGTGACATAGTGGAAGTGCCAGAGGAGAAAGTATGCCTGTTTGCAAATTACACAAAGATCTGCAACAAGGTGGACACTCCAGATCAGGTGGAGAGAATGTGGAGGGACCTAAGAAAGCTATAAAAATGGTCTGAAATGTGGCAACTGGGGTTCAATGTGCAGAAGTGCAAAATCATGCACCTGGGGTGCAGGAACCCTGGAGGAAGCTACATGATTGGGGGAGGTTGCTGACAGTCACTAGGGAAGAAAAGGATCTGGGGTTTATCATCTCAGATGACCTAAAGGTGGCCAGCAGAGTACAAAGGTAATTTGGAGGGCCAGTGGCATGTTTGGATGCATAGAAAGGTGTATCATTCGCAGAAGGAGGGAGGTAGTGATACCACTATACAAAACGTTGGTGAGGCCTCATCTGGAATACTGTGTGCAGTTCTGGAGACGGTACCTTAGTAAGTAAATAGACAGGGTAGAAGCAGTCCAGAGAAGGGCAACTAAGATGGTACAGGGCATACACCAGAAGACAAATGAGGAGAGACTGAAGGACATCAATAAATATACACTGGAAGAGAGGAGAGAACAGAGAGACATGATTGAAGCCTTCAAGTATCTTAAAGGCATAAACAACATGCAAGTGGGTGGCATCTTCCAGTTTAGGAGAAGTACTAAAAGAAGGGGACATGCTATGAGATTGGATGGGGGCAGGATAAGAGGTAATTTGAGGAAGTTTTATTTCATAGAAGGGATGGTGGATGCAAGGAATAGCATGCTGCAGGAGGCGGTGGGAGTGAGCAAAGTGGTGGGATTGACACATGCATGGGATAGACATAAGGGAATCCTAGAGGCAGGAAGAAGAGGCTTAAGCCAATGACCAAGTAGGGTCAGTGGCTGCTAAGACAGGTAAGGAACATGGGCAGTCTAGATGTGCCTAGCTGTCCTTATCAGCCATCAATTTCTATGTTTCTATAACAAATCCACATTTCCCCTTCCTCACTTCTTAGTAGTCTCCCACTGAACAGGTCAAGGGCACACCTGGGCCATTTCAAGTTGGTTTTGCACTTCTCTTCATTTGTATTTAATTTGCTTTAGCAGGATAATCTCCACTGAGCACAATTCATTTTCAAGCAGATCCTGGGTACAAGCAGAGTTATAGCAAAGTTGACAAAATTGTTAAAGAGCTCCTGACGCATGAGACAGCTTTGAAAAAATGGAATATTGAGACATAACTGTAGCTTATATTTCATAGTCTATTCTGTAATTCTCACTCTTATTTCTTTATTACTAAGGGTATTTGCATGAAAACAGTATCTCTACCCTTTCAACTCTGCCTGCTTGCCTGTACCTGATGTCACAGTTCTATTTGTGACATTACAATTTGCTGCTGTGGAGATACTTATGATGTCATAAACAGGGATTGTGATGTTAGCTATAGGAAAGCAGGCCGAGAAGATAAAGTCTAGGAGACAGGGATCTTGTTCTCATATAACTCTTTCAGTAATAAAGAAAAAAGGGGAACTAATAACTGAAAAAGATATGAAGTAATAAAGAAAATGGGATGGTACTGAATATAAATCTTGCTTTTTTCAAACTTTTCCAAATGCTGTCAAGGGCTCATTAAAAAACAACCAACATCTCAAGAACTTTGAAAAACATAATATTTGGACACAAAGTCAGTTATATTTTTCATTAACTCTGTATATCTCATCCGTGCTGTTTATTACTGACATCATATGCATAGAAACAGGATAGTTGTTCCTGAGGGTTCATCAGCTCCTGGTGCTTCTTCTCAACTTGATGTCATAGTACAGTACTCTGTGACATCACAGTTATTCACATGACAACAGACTATGATGTCACAACAGAACATAATTTCAAGTAGGAAACAAACTGTAAAAGAAGTTGACCTAGAAAGGATAAAGATATTGTTTTTGTGGGAATTTTTTCAAACATAAAGAACTAAGAGGCAAAATCTACATACAATATATGAAATACAAGCTGATTTGTGTTTAAATATTATGTTTTTTCAAATTTTTCCTAAAGGCCTCAGGTGTGCTTTAAGCAAAAGTGATAGTACACAGAAAGTATCTATAGTGCAAATACTATTAAAACCATCATTTGATATTGATAACCTGTAATGAGCATAGTTAGAATAAGTTTTAAACCAGGGAGCTTTGCATTGAGTGCTCAACATATTAATTATCTTCATACCATGAAATTTCTGTTTTCCAAATTTCATCAAGGATCAGCATTCTCCAAATGCTACTTCATCCCAACTATTGTTCTGTTTAAAATACATTGATGGACACCTACTTCCCCTGATGTTTCCAAAAAAAGCAAAGCAACATGCCAAATGTTTTTGATATGACTTATACAGTATATCAGGAGTTATTTATTTCTTTATTTAACAAGACATTTACCTAGGATAGTTCAAAGGAGATACAGAATATTGTTTTCAGTGCAGTCTTGCTTTTATCAGCTTTAACAGTGTGGAGCACTGCCCACACTTACATTACAATTATAGAAAACATTAAAATCTTACATAACAAGCAATTGTGGAAGCAGTTGTTGGATCTTTTTTTTCCCCACACTCAATCTCTTTTTTTCCCACACTCACACAGACCAGCCCCCATCTACCAATCTCCCCAGCCCCGTTGCCCCAGTATCCTTCCAGACTTACCTCATCCAGGCCTGGATAGCTTGGTGCAGGGCCTGCAGGAGGCTGGTGTCATCTTATCAGTTGGTGCCCATTTTCACTGTTCTCCCATCCCCTTGGAGCAAAAGAAGTGGCATGCAATGATGCCAGTGGCTGAGCAATGAATGCTCCCTTATGCAGAACACTGGGCATCTGCCCCACCTCCACCCCCACGTGTGTATTCCCAGTGTTCTGATCCCCAGCAACTGCTAAGAGCTAAGCCAACACTAGGCACTAGTCCCACCCATCTCCAGAGGAAGGAAGCAGCCCCTTGGATGCTTGATCTTGCTCCACCCGGCCGGCTCTCCAACTCCCGAGCTCACTTTGAGCTCAGGTTGTGAGAGTCGCAAGCAGTAGAACTTCTGCTACCCCAATGGCCGGCTTGTTGTTGGATCTTGACACAGATACACAAACACAGACATAACATACTTTACATATACTGAACATACACATATGCACAGCACACACAGTGACACACACCATACTTACAGGCACACACTTGTGTGCACATACAGCTGCCCACAATAACCCCCTCCACTTAGGCACAGATATGTAACATCCCACTAAACAAAAGCACTTGCACACCCCATTATCCATCAATGCCTTCATGCAGTCCCTGATTTTCAGTGGCATTTCCTGCCCTCAACCCCTCTTTTGCCAAACAGTCCATTACGGCCAGTGTCACCCTCACCCCTGTGCTATTCCAATCCAAGCATTGCATGATGTCTCTTGGCTTCCCACCCATAATCATTCCCAAGTGCCACACAATCCCTGGCATCCGGTGTCACTCTCAGCCTGACCCTGCCAAAATTCTAAGCAATATACTGTATGGCATCTAGTGGCATCCCCTCTGTTACAATGCTCCCATTCCACTAACTCTAGCATCAAGTGTGACTCCCTACCTCACCCTGCCATAATTCTAAGCAATTCCTAAAATCCAGTGGCACACCCTCCCTCACCCAGACCTATTTGAAAACTAATCCTGATGTCAGTGGTACACACTCACCATGCACCAGGTGCAAACAATCCCTGGTGTCCAGTGACACCCTCCATCGTCATGCTGCAGTTCCAAGCTAACCATGTCTAGTATTAACTGCCAGGCCCTCCTTCACCCTTCTCTAACTCCAAAAATATCCCTGATATCCAGTGAAACCTAATGGTGACCAGCATAAACTCTCCCTTCACGTTCTTGTCTGGCACATCTGTGTAATGCAAACAAATATAGTGACATGCCAGATGTTGTTTTGTTATACTGTACTTGTTGTGAGACACCTCTTTGAGAGTCAGTCACCTGCTATATCAATATAGCATCTGGTATACTGTTATACTAATTTGTGTTAGTTAGATAGCTGCCATCTAAGTAGGTGGGAAGAGGGTTTGAGCCAGTTATCATTTAGTGTCTGTAGGGGGGAGTAACTTTTCAGTGGCACAGGGGTTAGGGTTCTGGTCTCACTACAAACTGGGAGGGGGATTTTTTGGGGTATTTTATTTGCCACTCCAGGGGGGTCTTCTGGGGATACCATTACTGGCAGGGTTGGGGGATATACTAAAAGCAATGGGGATGGGCTCCTGCTGTCAGTTTAAAATAATAAGCACAAGTGGCACCAGAGACAAGCTCATAGGGCAGGTTTCCCCTAAGATTGCTGATGTCCTGCTGCAGCACTGGAAAATATTGACATTGGTGTACCACCTATGCTTACAATGAAAGCATTCCTCAACTACTAGAATTTTTTGAATTAAGCAGCCTAGGCTACATCTTCAAAACATTCAGGAACTGAGTCTAACATCACAGCCACTGCTGTGGGATGAACTCTCCACACCTGTGGCAATTTGCATTTTCAGCTGGTGCAGCTGCAGGGTATGTTATACCTGGTCCCACCAATTTTGGATGGGTAGAAAATCCAGCCCCATGTCTGCAGATCTGTTGTCTGATAACATTGCATTACATGGGCAGAACAAATTGAGTAATTTACCTTGTTTGGGTTGGTCTATATCAACCACTCCTCTATAGTTTTAAAAATGGGGGTGGGGGTGAGGGGGCAAGGCATGACAGATTTCAGCCTGCCCCCAGTCTGGTACCTTTGTCCAACTAGGATCAACCTTAAATAACTATTGAGTGCCAAGGTAAAGGTGAGCCACTAATAAACAAAATGTGCACTTTTGCCATTCTGAGAACTTAGTTCAGTGGTGGAAACGTTTAACTCCTTTTGTGAAACTCATGAGTGACACTTCCAGTATTGTAGGGGATAGCTTGCAGTAGCCAAGGTTTGGTTCATGCTTTGGCTCCTAATCAGACAAGATACTTGGCTTGGCTGTGGCTTGAGCCTAAGTGACACATTACTGGCTTCCCCATCTGTAATCAAAAAGTCTTACTTGTTGGGGTTAGTCAGCAGCGAGAAAAGAAAGTCCAGATGGGATCTCTGCAAAATGGGTCCAGATGAATGGGGAATTACAAGAGAGAAGTTGGGGTTAAAAACTAATAACATTAATGCTATTAAAAGAAATCAAAAGCAGAAATGACATACTTGTAAGTTATTTATAGGATATGTGTGAGCTTACGCAAAAGCCTTCCTGTAACGTGTGGCTTTGGGTGGGCTACATTTTCAGAGAAAAAAATGACAATAGAACAAAGACAAACACAACACCTACACACTGATTGTGATCTACCAAGTGTGATATATTTGTTTATAGGCTTATTTAGATTCATGGGTTCATTCAGGATACTAAAATAAATGACATTTCTGAAAAAAATGCCAAATTGTCCAATTGATCTCACTTGTACCACCATTTGAAATATGAAGAAACACTGAGCACATATATTTCTTGCTTTTAAAAGACTAAAACAGCAAATGATTTGTGCATTTTCAGTTCATTTTGCAGGGTTATGCTGAAATACATTAACTCTGCTGGGATGATGAAATGTGGCCAAAGCATAGATGTCAACATGGCTCAGTTGCTATTACATCTGTCTCTGGGCAACAAGGTAGTGGATTTTAATCCCATGCCCAGACAGGTCTCATAGAAACATAGAATTTGATGGCAGATAAGGACTGCTTGGACCACCTAGTCTGCCTCTTTTTCCCTACCTACTATATCACCACAGATGCTACTTGATCTCCAGCTTATCCCCCATTTGTTTTATCACTAAGGTTCCCTTCTACCTATCTCATGCCTCCTTGAATTGTGTTAAAGTTTTTGCCAATACCACCTCAGCTGGGAGGCTGTTCCAGGAATCCTCCATCCTCTCTGTGAAGAAGTACTTCCTCACATCTCCCCTGAGTCTACCTTCCACCAGTTTCATAGCATGACCTCTTGTCCTTGAGCATCTTTTTTTCTGAAAGATGCTTCCCCCTTGAACCTTATTTATGTATGTGAGGTATTTGAAGGTTTCTATCATAGCTCCTCTCTCCCACTATTCCTCCAGTGCGTATATATTAAGGTCCTTCAGTTTTTCATCATAGGGCCTTTGACGCAGACCCTCCACCATTTTGGTTGCCATCATCTTAACCACCTCCACTCTTTCTATGTACTTACAGAGATGTGGTTTCCAGAAGTGGACACAGCACTCCAGGTGAGGTCTTAGCAGTGATCTATACTGGGATAACACCACCTCCCTCTTTCTGCTGGCGATGCCCCTCCCTATGCACTCCATCATTCTTCCAGCTCTCCTGACTGCCTCGTCACACTATCTAGCTATCTTTAGGTCATTAGAAATGATAATTCCTAGGTCTCTTTCCTGTTTGGTGGTCAGCAATACCTCTCCTCCTATTTTGTTCTCCTCCGCAGGGTTTCTGTGTCCCATGTGCGTGTTTTTGCACTTTTTTGCTTTGAAGCCTAGTCTCCATACCCTTGATCACTCCTCTAACCTTTTCAGATCCCCTCTTATTTTTTTTCAATCCACCCCCAGAGTGTTTATCCTGTTGTAGATTTTAGTGTCATCCATGCGTAGAAATGTTGCAAAGTTTTATTTCACAGGCGAAATTCCTGCAGAATTGGCAGTTTCACCAATATTTAGCCGAACCAGAGCATTATGCAAAAATGTTCGTGGGTGCAAAATTGTGAGAATTTCGCCTGTGAAATGCAATATTCCTTGAGAACCCTTTAAATTATCAAATGCTTTTATTGCATCTTGATTTTCAAGAATTTGCACATTTGGGGTCAAATTGGCCTATGTAATCTCCTTGTTTTTATTTACTAATTTTAGTCTTATTATCAGATGTGAATTACCAATTGTTAGTTTAGGTGTAGAAGTATTTTTACCACTAACATTTTTAATTTTTGAGTGTGTTAAACTATTTTTGGAAACCTTTGCCATTTCACTGTTACCTTCCTTTATGTTTGACTTCCCATTTTTATCTTTGCCCTTTTTCCTGTTTCTGACTCTAATCTTCTATTCTGAGAAAAAGCTGTTTCTAACATTGAAGGAGTAAATAATATTTCTTGAGATTTAGTATTCCTGGTCATCACCAATATCTATAATTAACTCTACAGGAATGACCAATACATATAGAATAACCAATAGGTTTGTGTCTATTACCAGGGAGTAATAGCATCGAGAGGTTCTGGACACATGAACCTCAAGAGCGAAGCTCGAGAGGTTCCAATGTGTCCAGAACCTCGAGATGCTATTACTTCCTGGTAATGGAGAAACAAACCTATCGGTTATTTTTTTTAATATATGGATGCGACGTTTATTTTGAATGGGCGGTCGACCGTTTCAGTGAACTGACTTTCTGCTGGTCGACCGCCGCAGTGTCTTACACTATGGATTCAGCTGTGTGCTTGCTGGTGACAGTTCCCGCCCTGTCCATTTTATTTTTAAATGTTTGAGATCCTACCTGCTCTTCAGGAGTGCAATGGCAGGATCAACCAGATATTTCTATTTCCTGAGGGAAAACAAATAAAAATGAAAAGCGTGATGACTGAGTTTGCTCTCGGTAAGCGAGAGAACTGCCGCCATGTTTTTGAACTGTTCTGCCCTCCCACACAGGAAAATTGGCCAATGAGGAGGCACGCTTATGACGTGGGGGCAGGAGGTTTCTTTTCTGAAGCTTGGAATGATACTACTGTCAGTACGAAAGTGTAGTATTACCAGTGATTGACAATACTATTACCATTGATTGACAATACTATTATCACTGAACCTTTCAGGCTATGACCAGAATTTTTTTGCATGCTTTACAGACCTATTAAATTGAAGATCCATATATTAAACTATAAATAATCTTTAAATAGGACAGAAGCTATAAATAAAGTTAAATTTTGTCAGAATACTAGCAGATTAATAACAAGGTTAAATAGATAAAATGCTCTTCTATCAAAAAATCTAAAATGTATGTTGCTGTTCTGTAATTATTCTGTCTTTTGCTTTTTTTTTAATTTAGAACCTGGTTTTAAATATTTTTTTTTTGTCTTCAGTCCTCTGTATTCCTTGTACCCAGTCCTTTCTTTTGATTCTTTATACTTTTCCCTTCTTTAAACTTTTATTTTAGTTCTTGTTTTTTGCTTCTTCTCCAACTAGACTGTCTTATTGGCTTTACTGAGATCTGGGTAATAGCAGTGGGCCACTCCAGGCTGCCAGGTATGTTTTTTCTTACAATGGAGGACTCTATTTAAAAAACAAAGAGAAAACCTTTGTAGCAATTTCTGACAAGTTTTAAACTAACCCTGGTGGCTAGTGGTCCCTTCCCCCAACACCATCACCTGTCCACCAGTATTTTTATTTATTTTTTGTTTAAATATTATTCCCTAGTGGTCTAGTGGCCACCCACCCTGTCAACCAAGTACTGTTTCCACCCACTTCCCATCCCAAAACAGAGCAGGCCACCGGCACAGCCCTCCTCTCTCCACAGCTGGCAACTTGCTTAGATGTGAATGAATGAATGAATGAGTGTGTGCACATGTGCTCATTCATTCATTCACATCTAGCAGGCTGCCAGCTAAAACAGAGAAAGAAGGGCTGGGCCAGTGGCCTGCTCTTTTGAGAATGAGGGTGAATGGACAGTACTTGTTGAGTTGGGGGGCGGTGGCCACTAGAGCATCAAGAAATAATATTTAAACAAAAAAAATATGGGCAGATGGGTGATGAGATCGGGGGAGGTACCGCTAGCCACCAGGGTTAATTTAAAACTTGTTGCTTTATTTTTTTTTAAATGAATGAATGCATGCGTGCACAGCATGCACTCATTCATTCATTTGTCAGCAGGCTGCCAGCCATGAAGAAGAGTGGAGGACTGTGCCAGTGGCCCGTTCTGTTTTGGGATGGGGAGGGAGTTGGATGGGACAGCTGCTGGGGTGGGGGTTGGGGGCCACTAGATCACAAGGGAATATGTTAAAAAACATACTGAGGTGAGGGATTGGTCTGGGACAGGCCATAGGCGAAATTGACTTGCTCTGTGAAAAATTTCACAGGGCAAAATATGTCAGTTTCACACAACACTATCTGTGAGCAGGCAGACCTCTGTCTATTATTTGAGTCAGTATCTAATGGTGATCTATGGAATTGCTTAGGTTTTGAACTATGAGAACAAAACTATGTAATAAGGTCTCATGACCTATAGCTAAAAGGAGAGACCAGTGTAACCAAAAGGTCAGCAGGTTTTTACAGCAAAAAGGTTGTTGGCATATGGAACAGACTTTCACCACATATTATAAGTATACAGCACTATGGCAGTACTTAAGTCAAGACTAGATAGTTATTTTTCAAGAAATAGATCTCCAGGCACTCCCATTGTGTAAAGTACAAGCCTCCATATGGGCCTTGGCTCTTTTGGCTTGTAAAATACATATGATACCTATGATACCTATGACCTTTCCATCCAGCCCCCCTGCAATGTCGCTAATAAAGACATTAAAGAGGAATAGTCCCAGTACAGATCCTTGAGGTACCCCACTGGTCACCGTACCTTCCTCGGAGTGAACTCAGTCTACCACCACTCTCTGTCTCCCATCTCTTGGTCAATTTCTTACTCAGTTTGCAACCTTTGATCCCACTCCCAGGCTACCCAACTTGATTACTTATCTCCTATGTGGGACGGTGTCGAAGGCCTTCCTGAAATCCTGGTAGGCAACATAGGCAATGTCTACTGCTCCTCTCTGATCCAATTCCCTGGTCACCCAGTCAAAGAAATGTTGTTTTATGTCCTGTAAGCCACTGGATTCAAGATATTCCATTATCCTTTCCTTCAGTAGTGATTCAAATACTTTCCCCATCACTGAAGTCATGCTGACTGGCCTGTAGTTGCTGGCCTCCTCCCTACTACTGCTTTTGTGATGTGGGACTACATCTGCCCTCTTCCAGTTCTCCAGAGCCTCTCCCGTCTCCAGTGGGAGGTTGAACAGGACTGTCAGAGGTTCAGGCACCACCTTCCTGAGTTCCCTTTGCATCCTTGAATGTACCCTGTCTGGTCCCATTTCCTTATCCACTTTTAGACTTGCAAGTTCCTTCAGAGCTCTCTCCTCTGTAAATGGACTAGTGACCAACTCCCTTCCTTCAGTGCTCCTATAACTTTTCTGTGGTCCCTTTCCTTCTCTTCTTCTGTGAACACTAAAGAAAAGTATATGTTCAAGATGTCATTTTTTTCTTGGTTCCCCTCCACACAATCTCCCTCTCTGTTCTTAGCCTTACAGTCCCTCCCCTTGTCTATCTCTTTTTGCTTTCATACCTAAAAACAGAGGCTGTCATCTGTGTGTTGTACTAGGGGTATGCTGTTCTGTCAGGATATGCTTTCTACTGGATGAGATATTTAAATGAGGTCCTGTCTACCTTCTTTGGTTGCTGTTGATGTGGACATTAGAGATTCCGTGGCACTTCTCAAAAAGAGTAAGAGAATTTTTATTAGAACAGAAAAACTCATATAAAAGTTACATTGTCACAGCCATTATCCCCTACAAATCCAACCAAAATTTATACAGAAAAACAAGACAATTAGAATAAGAAAACAGCATCATCAGTAGTTGGAAAAAAAAGAAACCTATGCCACTTCAGGAGCTAAAGAAAAGAAAACAAACACAACTAATTAAAGAAATACATTAGGTAAACATAGGCCATAACAAGCCTCTCCAGAGATGAATCAATGCAGAATGGGACAGTTTCCGACTATCTTGAGAATATGCATTTCATAAAGTACCTGCCACCATATAAATCACAGCTTCAGGCAAAATATGCTGTTGTTGCAGTTACAAGGCACATCTCACCTGCTAAAGGTGATACATACAGCAAGCAAAACAAACTTGCAATGTAGAGATATCATATTGCTGCCAGAGACCCCAGAACCATGACTGAATAATTTACTTAAAGCAAGAAGGATTAATTCCACTGAAAATGCAAGGCATGCTAAAAGAAATGTGCATGAGGACAATCAATTAACAGATGAGACTGGGTTTCTAGAATTTGTACACAACCCTCCCTAGGGCAATGCCACTCATCCAGCTTTTTGTGCTTAAAGGAATCTCTGACAGCTATACACCCATGTATTCCCAACCAAGTGATGTCCCGCATCATCCATGGAATCTGAGGAATAAGGAGTCAAGCAATGACCTGGCCTACATGTACTGATAGGCACAATTTCAAATCAATGGGGAGAAGAAGAAAACTTGTATTACAAATGCATTTATACAATTATTTTCTGGTGAAATGTAGAACATGTGTAGGAGTAATGTGCCATGCTCTCAGCTTCAAGATCACATGATGTATGTAGACAGGGAGAGGATGCAAATAATCCTCTCATCTACTCAACCAGGTAGTAGAGTGCCATTCCACGTACCAGGGAATAATTCACCCCTGCACTAAAGAGACCTAAGACTTACTCTGGCCCTCTAACACTGGTCCAAAATTAAAATGCAAGAAAAGTGTAAAAAAAAAAAAAAAAAAACAACCGATTAACCATGTTCAAGCCTCCAATCTCATAAGTCTTTTACATAACCTGCTGCTTAACTGGATTAAGGTGGTTTCCCCATAAACCCGGAAAAAAAACACTATAGAAATGAGTCTCCAGGTAGGAGGGTGGGAAGCCAACACTGGCATATAGAAAGAAACGTAGTAAGAGAGACTTAATCAAGAACACTTTTTCTTTTGGCAAGAGGCCTATTTTTCCACTAGACCAGTTTTCTCTCAGACTTACCCATGCAAGCCTACCAGTTCAGGAAAGCAAAATTGCCTGATCCAAATTTGATACATAAAATTGTCAGGGGGTCAGGAGACAATGCAGTGTCTGCAATATGACCATTATTAGAATAATCAGGGGAGTGGCCAATTAGTATGCCTGCATATTTATCACAATTTATTGGAGCTCCAGCAATGCAGAATAAAGTGCAAGCATCTCATAAACTTTGATAACTGAAGAACAATCTTTAACAGGAACACACTCATCATCAGTGCTTTGATCTCTGGGACATCAGGAGCTAGATGTATGCCCTGAATATTTGGGTTCTGATGAACTAAGTGAAGCAAAGGGTCTATGGTAAAAATATGAAGCTAAGGTCTCAGAAGGCAACCTTGTCTAACCCCGAACTGAATAGCAGGGCCTAAATCATAACATAATTCACATAGGGTGAGACTAGAGCATCTTTATACAATGTCAAGATACAGGCCATAGATTATCCTGGAATACTGTATAAGCTTAAAATCTTAGCTAGAAATGAATTTAGTATCCTGTCATATGCCTTTTCCTGGTCAAGTTACAATAAATAACCATGCACAGAATCCTGTTGACCTCTGGTCCCCATATTTCACCAAACATAATCAAGTTATCATATATACTTCCCTGCTGTATGACACAGGTTTGTACATCGGCAAGGACTACAGGTGCAACCACTGCCAAGCATTGAGCCAAAATATTTTGCCAAAATCTTAAAGTCTGAGTTTAGCAAACTCAGGGATCTCTAATTTTTTATGTTTATGCGATCCCCTCTTTTGTATAAAAAAATCATCAAAACCTCCCTAATAGTGTATGATATGGCTCTAGCTTACACAGTTTCCTGAAACAATTCCTGTAAAATCGGGATGAGATACTGCATAAAGTGTTTATAAGACCCTGATGGAAGGTCATCCAACCCTGGAATCACCTTGTTATGTAAAGCTTTAATAGCCTGCATGATTTAACTTCTGTTTATTGTTTGAGTAACAGCTATGATATCACCATGGGAGGTAACTACTGTGAAGATTCTGGGAAGAATCAAATAAACCTGAAATTACTCTTCACTGCACCCTATCCCTGCAACTAGTAAACACATCATGATGTTGTGAGTTGCCCTGAGTGCCTTACTTCATTTCTAGTTCTATAGCAACAGCCTGATAATATTAAAACTGGCACATTTCATGTTTAATACTATCCATATGGGCTCTCAAATCCCAGTCCCCTTCCTGAAACTGTGAAATCAACCTGTATAGTTGTGCTTGGAGACCTAAATAGCAGAGGCAGTTGGCTGTCTTTTCTGACTTGCCATATGATTTCAATAATCATACAAATTCCTTCTTCATATCTTCCCACCATTCCTGAACACTATCAAAGGTAGCATTTAATGTGCACCTTGCATTATAAACTTCCAGCTAGGCTTTTGGAACCATTTCCTGTTCCAGTAAGGAGATATTAAACCTCCAAGAAGTATGATGAGGATCCTGCTGTAGTCTAGCCTAACAGCGGCATGACACAGCAACATGAGCTGAAGATTCTACACTTACAGTCCTTGCTGTATGTTACTTGAAGCTTAGTAGATAGAAAAAAAATCAATTCTGGTTTGTAAGGGGCCATTAATAAATGTAGGCCTCATGTGACCAAGTTGCCCGGCAAATCCATCCTGTGAACCAGCTATCTTAATCATGTCATTCAGATAGAGTCACATTATAATTTAATGGTTTTGCCTCCACTATCTTTCAAAGAAAACCCACAATTAAAATCTCCTAGAATAATAACTTTGGTGGTGTTAAGGAGGGGCCATATCATACTGAATAAGGTTATCCTGGCTGCTTTAGTTTGCGGGCATAAATGTTTATAAATCATAAGGAGTGTCCAAGGTTGTCCACATTCAACATTAAAGTTCTGCCTAGGTCAGTGTTAACCAACCTAACAACTTAAAATTATGTTTCCTTAAATAAAGTGCCCACCCCATCACACTGATCCAAACCCTGTGACCAAAAGTACAGGCTGGTCCGCTAGAGGCCCTTCACCTGCATGAGTTCCCTCAGGCTTTTTATACCGGTGTTCTGTATAAACAGGACATTACCAGATAAAGAATCTAAATTAGACATTGTTGTCATTCATTTGTGGGATGACTTTATGCCTTTGACATTTAGGATGATAGGCAACAAGATGGACCCAAAACACCTAATTTGAGTTACAGAGGACTCAGCACATTCAGTACAGGTTTAAGACCTGGTCAGCATCTGCTGCTTTTTTCAGTCAAAGGATTAGACGTCAGAACTGGTCATACAGGAGAACAGTCCCTAACCATAGAAGTGGCTGAAGAGGCCTCTGAGTCTTCATCCTCATCCTCTGTATCCCCCCAGGGCTTACTTGATGCCAAAATCTGATACGAATTGGCTATAGGGATACCAACAGGTGGGCAAATGTCTACTTGGCCCTTTTACCATGTGATCAGGAAGGAACCATTTCCACATCTTGCACCAATGAGGGCAAGGAAGGTGGCATAACAGTGGATGTAGGGAGAGTGCACTCCAGCTGTACTGAGTCAATAGTCATGTCCTCACATGGAGGAGTTGAGTGATCAGCAGGGTAGCATGACAGGAGCAGTGGCTGGTACGTGGGTCAGTATGGTAGGTACATCAGAGCCTATGACTAAATATCTCCCTGGGATCAGGAGTCTCAACAGAAGCAGGGGAGGGTTTGGCTAAAGACCTTGCAGCACCTCAAGCCTGACCTTAAGCAATTATATCATCTTGATTGAGACCACCAATTTTATTATGGGCCGCCAGGGGTACTGCGAATAAGAGTGTCCTTGTTCCTCAGAGTGATTACACTTAAAAGGTTTGGGGCATTGAAAACTAGTATGGCCATAGTTGAGACCAAGGTTGCACTGCATGACATCACTGTTCTTGAGCCACATTTGTTTCAAGTCTTGAGTAGAAGCAAATGCCTTTATCTCAGCCAATAAAAAACTATCCAGCAAATGCTGGATATCTGTGTCTGTTTTTGTCAGTAAAACTTTGATCCTCCAACCCCCAGTCCACACCTGTTCTCAATTAGTGATAGAAACATAGACTTTGATGGCAGATAAGGACCGCTTGGCCCACCTAGTCTACCCAGTTCCCTGTCTATTGGTTAAGCTGTAGATCCTAGTTAACCAACAGCCTACTTTTTCCTACCCCCTATCAGAATTGCCTTATGTCTGTCCCATGCATTCTTGAATTCCCCCATAGTTTTTGAACCACACAACCTCATCAGGAAGGCTGTTCCATGCATTCCATGTATCCACCACCCTCTCTGTGAAAAAATACTTCCTCATATTGCCTCGAGCCATCCCTCCTCTATCTTCAGATTGTGCCTCCTTGCTCTTGCACATCTCTTTCTCTTAGAGATGCTACCCTCTTGGACTTTGTTGATTCCCTTGAGGTACTTGAAAGTCTCTATTATGTCCCCCTTCCCCCTTCTTTTCCTCGAGGGTATACATATTAAGATCCTTTCATCTCTCTTCATATGGCTTCTGTTGCAGACCATGTAGCATTTTAGTTGCCCTCCTCTGGACTGCCTCCATCCTATCTCCTTGTGGAGATGGGGTCTCCAGAACTGCACACAGTATTCCATATGGGGTATTACCAACTGT
Organism: Neoceratodus forsteri; assembly: GCA_016271365.2. Classification (NCBI taxonomy): domain Eukaryota; kingdom Metazoa; phylum Chordata; order Ceratodontiformes; family Ceratodontidae; genus Neoceratodus; species Neoceratodus forsteri. The sequence goes on from CM028131.1 coordinate 830,004,846, forward strand.
CTGTACAGAGGGATAATACCTTCCTGTGATTTACTGGTGATGCCTCTCCCTATACATCCTAGTATATCCCAGTAGGCATAAGGTTCTCTCACAAAACTCACTAAGTTCTTTAATAAAGTCTTGATGACATAGAATCTGAATTGGGGTTGTTCTAGGTAGCCTCTGTAATGCAACCTATGTTTCTATGCTCTGCTGGCTCTCCATGTTTAGCAAAGTAACCTGCCATTCAAAGAGTCTGGGGTAGATCTTTCAGGTGGTGCCCTGAGGGATTATCAGAGTCCAAGAATTCAGAATCTGACATGTCAGGTCAGGTTGATAAACCTTCCTGTACAGGCAAGCATGTATCATCAGCCCCTAATACAGCCTTATCAGGTAGCATAGTAGCTCTACTCTGCTTATCTGTGTGCAAAATCACCGGTAAGTTCCAACAATCTGTTTCTGGAACAGACACTGTATTACAATTTATATGAGACACAGAAGACTGCTTGTTATGACCAGGAGTTACAGCACCCAGGGGGACACTCAGAACAAGGTGACAATGTGCTCACATTAGACTGAACAGTAGTATTTATTGTATGCTGCTCTCCAGGCAGCCAGGAAAGGCCATCGGACTGAGTTCAACCCACCTCCAGCAAAGCTAAGTCCACCGACCAAGTGGAGACAGAGGGTAGTGTATATGACCCATGACAAAGAGTGGTGGACTTATGGTCTCTACGTGTATGGGACTTCTACTGTATACATATCCCACCATTCCCAAACACAGCTTTGTTGTTTTCAACATGGGTGCCATGATATCCAAAATCTGTTCCTGTGGCAATGTACTCACATGGAGAGAGTCTGTAGCCAAGTTAGTGCTCATGTCCTGAGGGGGCTGAAACAAAAAAGCAGGAGCCACTAATAAGCCTATTGGAAACTGATTGTGTGTGTTGTCTGAGGCAGGCACACCTTTGATCTCAGGTAAAACTGTTGCAGCATGTAGGGGTGATATACCAGAAGCAACTGCATGACTTCCCTGATCTCATGCAGACAAGCCACCACACCATCCATACTTGCAGCAAGCATTGAGTGCTGCTCTGGCAGAGATTGTGAAGAGTGCTGACAATCGAAAAGCTCATCCACCAACTTGGGGGAAACCACCAATGTTGAATGCAGGGTAGTTTTCCACTATTGAAATCTTTGTTTCTCCTCAACTACTATTTGAAGCAGCTGCAGTTTTCATTTTTTTAGATCCCACTGTAATTTTTCCTCCTCCAAGTGTACCACAAACTGTCTATCCACTTGTAAGAGTGCCGCTCTGGGCTGAACAGTTAAAGGTACCTCTTCTGCACAATCCTTTGCTATCTGACTGGGAAACTTGTCAAAAGGAGTGATAAAATCACTCCCAAAGTCATTGACCCCTTGAGAAAAGGTAATGAAGAAAGAGGTCCACTCTCCCATCCCTGCACCATCCTGTCTGGCTCCCTGCAAATCCACCATCTTGGCAAACACCTGACAGCCAAAGGGTCCCCTTCTGGAGAGTAGAGGGATTTTTTTATTTAAATGAAAATACAGTAGTTCAATAACAAAAGAGAACATAAGCAGATCATATAATTAAAATAGCATACTCAGAAAGCAACAAAGAAAAGGAAAACAAATAACAAAATTTGTGAAACAAAGAAAATAAGTCTGCCATTACAGTAATTGAAGGTTTTAGTGTACATCATAACAGAAAGAAGGCAAACCTTAAGATTTAAACCATGAAAAATTCTTCCACAAATCAGAACAATTTTTTGTCCTATACAATATTTCCTTTTTGTAGATACACAATAAATTCTGAGATACTTGTATAACAACTTGATTCATGCTACACTCTTTTTGATGTAACACTAAAGCACATCTAGCTGATCATAAATAGAACCTGCAAAGGGAAAAAAATAAGCGTAGTGTGCTACTGTTGTATTTATTATGGTCAGTCAGATATAAACCATAAACAATTGTCTCTTAAGAGAACTGGGATAGATCCCTGTCTCCCCAGGTCATATGAATGTCAGCCCAGAATTACTGGGTAAAAGGGCAAAGTACATAGCAATGTTCCTGTGCCTCTAATATTCCAGGACAAGTCTGTCTAGGGCACATGCACTCTTCTAGTTGCTTGTGCTTGTGGGAGTTCCTTACCCCCAACCTGCCATGACAGGAGAGCCATGTAGTGTCTCACACTTTGTGGGGAAGCTGTCTATCTGTTAATTGGCTGTAAATACTGTCAAGCCTGCATTCATATGGTGCAAGTTTTTCTGGGATGTCTAAAAAATGGTCTGATAGGATTACAGAGTAACAAGCCCTCCTATAATTCCCAATAAGCTGTGAAGTGGAAACTTTCCACTCCTTAAGTTTATTACAGACTGAGAGCAAATAACCTGGGAGATTTAATATCTTCAAGGATCTGGGTTGGCCCTAGGTTGAGGTCCAGGTCCCTAAAAAGCCTTGTAAAATAGCTTTTGAGTGCTCTAGCCAGGAGGGATATGTGTCAGTTCACAAAGGGACAATCTTCTGGTACACAAAAATATAAAACAAGAATAAGACTGGATGGAACATCCTCACTCTACCCAGACAGTAATCATGATAAGTGTGCCTCCTCTTCACAGGGTTTAATCTGCTCCCCCAGAGCCTTTGAAAGAAGATGTTCATCACTTTCACTTCTAAAGGAGGGGGTAATGGAAAAACATGAGCCACATGGAGCACAACTAGAACTACTAGGGAATATAATGGAGAGACATGTTTCTTTTTAGAAATTAAACTTGTTTTTCCAGGATGCCACTAAACCTTCAGCTTTCTGTAATGCTGAGACCCAGTTTAAAGTGGCATCATCCTGGCTACCAAACTGTAGGCCTAAGATTGTCACTGGCTCTATGGATATTGAAATATTTGCAAAGGAGGTGGGAGGGTCTGGCTCTTGTTTTAGTGGAGATGTGTATAGACGGCCCTTGCTTTTATCAAAATTAATTTTGAACCTGAAATGTTTTAAAACCTTAAAATCTCATTTTTTTATGCAGAATCATCCATGCCTGAGGTGGAGCAAATACTAATATCATCTATATATGCACAGATGTTTGGTAGGGGGCCGTAGCCTTCCACCCACATACCTGATATATTTCCAGAATTTAATATTTTCCATAAGAGAAGGTCAATTTGGAAAGTATATAAAAGAGATCTCATGGGGCATCCTTGGGGTACCCCTTTCAAGTCTTTAAACTGCCTCCTAAGGATTTCATTTATGTAATATGAAGCATACATCATAGTCACCCACTGAATAAATTTATCCGGGATGCCATATTTTTTCAAAACCTGGAATAAATGACAATAATAATGATGATCTACCCTGTCAAATGCCTTTTCTTGATCTAAGGCCAGAATTAAGTATTGTGTGTTACTATCCTTTTTTTCTGGATATAATTTCTCTTATAAAGGCAAGATTGTGAAGCATGGATCTTTTTTGTATTGCACAGGTTTGTTCTGGACAAATGACTGTTTCTGCAGCTTTAGATTATCTGTTTAAAAGGATTATTGCCAGCATGTTGTAGCCTATATGCAATAGACTTATGCAGTGTCAGTTTTTTAAGTCACTCTTGTCCCCTTTTTTAAGTAATAAAATTACAAGAGCCTGAAATATATTTTTAGGGAAGACCTGTGAAACTAGTATGTCTGAAAAAAAATCCGTTAAGATGGGGAACAAGTATTTAGAATATGTGATATAAAATTCTGCTGTCAGACCATCCGGACCCGGGGCCTAATTTTTCTTTAACTTAGATATGGCATTTTGAATTTCTTCTAAATTAATTGGTGCAGATAAACTGAACACTAACCCTGGATGTAAAGCAGGAACATCTATGTCATTGAGGTACTCCTCATCCCAAACTGCCGTCGAAGGAGTTCCAAACATTTTAAAAATGTGGTTCTGTGCTAAGTCTTGTATATGAAAATCATCTGAGAAACATTATCTAGTGTGTGGATCCATTACTTGATCTAAATTTGTGTGCTGTATTCTTTCTTGACAACTTTTGTAAATGTCGAGTGCAGGTTTTGAGCCCTGAGTGCTAAACTTGGCATCTTTTTTTAAACATTCTGCTCTATTATACTGCACTTTAAGCATTTCAGATTTAACCTCCTGAATCTCAGCTGACACATTTATTGCTTTCTCATATGATCTAGAAATGAGAGAGAATAGTTTTTCCCTTAAACCTATGTAATGTCAATATTTAGTTATCGATGTATTTGCTGCAGCCTGAATAAAAAAAGTTTTGCAATCATTTTTTACCTCTATCCACCATTCACCTAAAGAGTCAAAAGCTTCTAATAATGTATATCTTGCTGCTAACAGAGAGTATATTTTGCTTTCAGCATAAGGCAATGACAACTGATTATTTAATGTCCATCTAGCAAATCTGTTTTTCCCAGCTGGAGACTTAGAGGGAAGTTTACAAATGACTGAAACTGCCAAATGATCAGAAGTTTCACATGGAATGCTGAAAGCTTGTGTAGTAACCTGATCTTTTGAATGGAAATTGTAGTCTACTCTTGTGCCTAGCGTGCTTTTTATGAAGGTTCTAGCCCCAAGATCATGCATTTTTCTATAACTGTCCTTGAAACCTGCTGTTTTTAAAACAGAGTTTAGACAGTTGGTGTCTCCAAATAGTTTAGTGGTGCGTCCCTCCTTGTTTGCTAAGGAGAGTGGGCAATTAAAGTCCCCAACAAAAATTATATGTTTATTTGTATGGAGATAAGGCTGAATTAGTTTAAATATGTCTGGCTGTGCTGCAATACCCTGTGGTGCATATATAGTAATCAACCTAAAGAGAAACGTTTTGAAACAGCCATCCAGCAGTAACACCCTACCTGGAGAAACATCTAGCAGTCTGTGAATTGTAAACTCAAAACCCCGCAAAAGAAACCCCACCCCATCGCACTTATCTGGACCTAGAGACCAAAAAGATGGGCCTATATTCCAGGAATTCTTAACTTGATTAACTTCATAAGTAGTTTTAAGTCTAGTGTCCTGTAGAAACATAATGCTATTAGGAAGGCCTTTTATGGTCTGAAAGGTTGTTATATGTTTCCTATAATTCACAATATTACAGTTATTTAGAATGAGGAAAGAGAGCTGTTGCTTCCCTCCCATAACTTAAGAAAAAGAAAATCATCAAGGGATTTTCCTATGATGGGTGTATTTTTGTTTATGCTTCAGAGATGTCTGCAGGTCTGAAAGGGACTCTGTTTGTGCAGAGGAAGAGGAGGAGGAGGAGGAATCAGAATTACCATCTTCCTTTACCATATTCCCCCACTGGTGTTGCTTTGCTAATGCTGGAACTTATTTCTAGTCACAACAGTAGAAGTTTTGGGAGGGGTTTTCTCAGCCTTTCCTTTATTTCTTTTCTTCTTAGGGTCAATCGGGGTGTACTGAGAAGTTTCTGGAGGGGAAGGGGAGTAACATCTCAGCAGTTTCCATGTCCTCAAGGCCTGCATGTGAGGCCTCATCCTGAGATTGCTTGTTAGCCCTGGAGAGAAGCAAATGGTCAGCTATGTTAGTGGAAGGCAGGGTCGCAGTCTCAGAAGACTGGGGGTTGCTGTCTCTTGGGGTGCATGGTCCCTCACTTTCTTGTTTGCCTCCTGAGCTTGACACTTTTCCAGCAAGTGTATCTGGTCTTTTTGTGCTCTATCTAGCCTGTTTCTTTTGGCCCAGGGACAGCCTTGGTAAGAGTTATCTTCTTCCTCACAAAGGATTTCAGAGGGTTAGGACAGCCTAGGCCGACATGTCCATATTCAAGGCACAAATTGCATCTGGGTTTGTCACACACCAAACCGAGGTGTGTGCAAGCACCATATTTGTGGCAGATTCTATGCTGTCCCTGGTAGAAACACAACCCCCTGTCCCTTCCAATAAAGAAGCTCCCTGGGGTTGTAAAATACCTTGTTAAGTATTTGTTAGCTGTACTTTTATCTTACAATTCCCTGTCCAGACAAGGTCTTCATCTAAGAAGGGGGTAGGGGCTTCTTGAATTGTACAGCACTGCCTCAACCAATACTGAACATCAGAAACGTTTACCCCCTCATTTCCAAACAGCAAAGTGACTGTTTTAATCATTGGTTTTGTTAGAGGGATTGGAAAAAAAGAATGCCATAAGTTTGAGCTAGAAAGCTATGGATACATTACCCCTAATCTTTCCAATCTTTGATTAGTCTTGAAGCTAACATCGTATATATGTTCCCCCCAACATGAATCACAGCAAATAATTTATTAGGCTGAATCCCCATACCCTCCTTCTACATTTTGTGCAAAAGAGTTTTTCTGTCCGGTGCAACATCAATGTTTCCATTAAATTTGAGCTGCACAGCATTTTGCCACTGTGCGGGCTCACCTGCATGTTTGAACAGATCTGCAATGAACAGTCTCTTTGGTTCCTCAGTTTGCTCTCGCTGCACTGGTTCTTCTTCTAGTCCCAGGACAGGATTGATGCAAGCTTCAGCTGTGTCAGGGAGCCCCAGATGCACAGGGGAGTTGTCCAGTGGGTTTCCAGCATCTGTCACTATGGAAACCTTGCTTTTGGCAGAGTTAGTAGAAGGCATTGTGTTCATCTCAGAACCACAAGAAAGTCTAATTTTTTCAGCTGTAACAGGGCGAGGAGAAGTCAAACCACTTTGATCAGAGTCTCTTTGCCATCCAGCAGCACTCAAAGCTTCCTCAGGTGTCCAATTGGTTTGATTTTTCTGCGAGTCCATTGGGCGGTCTTTCCTTAGTGACGTAAGCAGTATCTCAGGTTGGTGAACCGAATTTGAAGCAACTGGTGGATTTTCCAGGTACGATGAAGAAAACTGGGATGGGATTGACATAGAGGGTGAGCAAGGCTTGCAATCAGAAGAAACATTGTCCGTAAGTCTAGCAGCACTTTCTTCCATGTTCAACAGTTTTAACAGGAATTCTCTGTTTGATTTAAGAGCATCTCTAAGCAATGTTTCTTGGGTGAGAGTAGTAGGAACATGCTCTGTAGTTTCTTGAGAAACTACATCTGTAGATCTCACATCTGCATTATTTAAAGGTACCTGTTGAAACTCCATGCTCTGTAAGTGTTTCTTTGAGGAAGTAGAAGAGGTAGAACCAATATCTTCACTCTGACCTTCTTCTGCATGTTGCTGAACCAAACCAGATCTGCTCACAACAGCACCACCATCCTCAGACTGACTGTCCACCATCTTGGAGAGACGGACAAGGGTTCCCCCTACTGAACAGTAGGGGTATTTCCCTGGTGGCCTACCCAAATTTTCCCCATTCACTACAAATACCACCAACAGCTTCATCTGGTTCAATGGCAGCTGGTTTGCATCTGTATATTCCCCCATCCCCGGTGAGAGGCTCAAAATATGCAGCATTGTCTAGCCCTCCTTTCCAGGTAAACAAAAAAAAACTACATACATAATTGAATAAAATAATAGACCCAAACTAAATTATATGAGTTTAGGCATTCTAGAATCATACATGTTAAATAACCTTCCTGTCCCTGGTGCAGTAGGTGAAGATACTGTAGCAATGTTTAGACTAATAATGCAGAACTAGACAGAATACTGAGGTAGAACAGCAGTGAGGACTACACAGCATCAGTTGGGGAACACTCCAGCTGATGAGCTTGGATGTATATCCCAAAATTAAATATAATACCTTCCACAGATGTGTGGCAGTAGTGTTCAAATGGGAGAACAACCATAGTTGCAGATGTGTGTATTAAACCACCAGGCTTGAAACACAGCATGAGTGGGATAACACTACAGCTTTTAAGCTTGGAGGTATGTCCATACTTTAATTGGGTATACTCACTTAGAATGGGAAGGAGAGGTGGAGTCATATACAAGAGGGAGCCAAGTCCCTCCACAATCACAATAATATGTTATTGAGTTACACAAACAAAAGCAGTGATAGGCCTATGTAAACCAATTCCATAAAGCTGCAAAACATTCATGGAAATGAAAAGGAAAACAACCTTATAGAATTCCACATAACACAGTATCTTAAACATAGATATATTTCTACAACAATTTGTTTGCTTGCAGAAAAGTTAATGGTAATTTAGAACAAACTCTGGTCAGAGTCAATGTGGTTGCTATTGCATTAGATTGATAAGGGATATAGAAAAATGTGTGTCTGATTTTTAATACACTTGTATTGTTGTCATGTAAAATACCCACATTTATTAGACAGCAGGGAAAATCTTATGGAGTACTGATTCAGCTATACTATGAGAACTACTTGAAATGGTGTGGGGGGCAAGAGGAATGCAATGGTATAGATTCCTATGCAATATATAGCATTGCATTACAGCTGTGATGTGGTTGGCACCCTGCTGACGTTTTACCTCTGAGGAGTCTAAACAGCAAATTTCACCTTTTCAGGTTTTGGCCATGCCCAGCAGAATGGTAACAAGAAGTCTGCTTTCAGTTTTGGAAATGGAAAGAGTTCACTCAGGGAACCCATGATCTTTGATCTAATATTGAACATGTCTGATAGGGATCTGGGATACATTTCTTCATTGTACAGTATGTTACATTTTATACCTTATTTAGTAGATTTTATGCCTTTAGAGGTACACATTTTGCCTAGTCCTTCCTCATTTCATTCTTGAAACTTTGTAAGACTTTTATTTTCACTCCTGGGAATGAGTTTCCCTGGGTTCTTTCCCATATCTGCTACTGTATGCTTTAAGCTTCACTAATCAGCCTTAAAACAATGTGACAAAGAGATTGTGTTAGGGTCCAGTGGTAGGATCCCAGACTTAGGAACCAGCAATTTCAGGTTCAAGTCCCACCAGAGTCATTTAATCAGTGTTACCCTGTGCTTTTACCACCAGAGTCAGCAGCTCTGCCAGGAAGCCAACAATCAGGCTAAATTACTCAAAGTTTTTAAGGCTCTCAAGGACTCTTACTCCATAGTCTGCTACAATAAATTTCCTTCAGTCCTGCTATGGGCCTCAAATGCTTAGCCTTTGCCACCAGTGTCAGCAGCTCTACCCCCTCCCTCTCAGGATTTGAACCTGGTGCCTCCTGCACCAAAGTTCATCACCCCACCACTGCGCTACTGAAACCACCACAATGATGTGTGTCAGTCTGCTCCCCTTAAACCGGAACTGGTATAGCAGTGCCTACTGTCCACTGCCCAGCCTCCTATTCCCCAGCAGACTATCCTACCTTCTACCAATTACACTTATCATACTCCTTGCTGGGTTAGATAGCCATCCCCACCCACCCACCCACCCACTTCACCCTTACCTTCTCTACCTGTTACCGCTGTTCACCCACCTGTCAACACCTGACAAACATTTAACCCCCACTTAACCTGCCACCTACTCATGCACCCCAGCCCCCTACCGACTCATCTGCTTTACCTTCCTGCCCCCCTCAACTAACCCACTCCCTGTGCTACTCTTTCTAAACATGTGCCTCACCTGTGCCAAAACCATCAAACAGCGGTCCCTTGTTCTCCTCAGAGTCCTAGCCCTACTACTGCTCATATCTGGAAATTTTCACCCCTACCCAGGCCCCAACACCAATAGTCAACAGAAACTACACCAAGTGCTGTGCTTAGCTGTCATGAATATCTGCAGCCTTCGCTAAAAAACAGCATCTCTCCAAAGCTGGCTAGCGCAACACCAGCCAGATGTCCTTGCACTCACTGAAACATGGCTCTCAAAAAAACACTCAGTTTCTTTCATCAGCTTCCCAGGCTTCTATCTACACGGAGCTAACAGAGTGGGAAAATGGGGTGGGGTATGTTCCTTCTATGTTCGAGACTCCCTACTGAACAAAGCTCTCCTGATCCCCTCTCTAGATCACGGTACCCAAGCCTTATCCATAAAATTTACCTTGGACCAGCTAGTGCTTCCCTAACCATCAAAGAGGCGTATAATCCCCCACACAACCAAGCTATGGCCATACAATCCCTCACAAACTATATTTCCAACCTCCCTCCAAAAATGGAGCATATCCTGGCTGGTGATCTAAATGTAAACTGGCTCACCAATTCAGCAGCTACCATCAAGGACGTCTTTGCAGCACTGGATCATACCCAGCTGGTCCACCTACCCACCAGGGTAAATATGGCAAATGGCTCCCAGACCCTACTAGACATACTATTAACTAACCAACCAGATAGAATCTCTGACCTAGTGGTCCTCCCAGACACTCTGTGTGACAACTCCCCTATACTCTGCTCCTGGTCATGTCACCTGCCCAAACCCCAACCTAGTGTATCCACTCAAAGGAGCTTAAGACCAGGTGGCCTTTACAAAATCAAACACTATCTGTCACAGTGGGACTGGGCCCCTATAACCCAGGCCCCTAACATTGACCTGGCCCTTGATTACTTCACATGCTTCTTCAACAAAGCATGTGACATTTTTGCCCCCTGACTAAAATGAAAACTGTAAAATATAATGTCCCTTGGATCACACCCTCATTACGGCAGTAACTAAAACAAAAGGAATACCTCTGGCACTGAGCCATTGAATCTGGCTGCCAAGCACACAGACTAACCTACAGAGCAGAGCACTATAGGTGCACCTGGGCAATTTGCAAGGCCAAGGCTGAATATTATAAAGACACCCTTTCTTCTTCCTGGGGGAGTGCACAAAAGTTTTGGGACAACATTAAAGAACTTAATGGCAAGTCCCACCTCCCCCCACCCTCCCAGCTCTGCATCAACAATACCACCTCAACCGACCCACAGGCTATTGCTAACTGCCTTAACTCAACCTTTTACAATCTTAGCACAGTCCTCCCACATGAATTTTTTGACCCTATCCCAGCTTCCTCTGAACCAAACCTCCAGGACCCTATTTCTACCTTAGGGTCATTACAAAGCAGGAAGCCAAATCCTACCTCTTCAAAGCTCTCAGTGGCTCCAACTATTGCAAAGACTCCTTTGACATAAAAATCCTCTACTGGGTTCTTGACACTGTCCTTCCCCCACCGACTGACCTCCTTAACCACTCCCTATGTTTGGGGCAGTTTCCAACAGCCTGGAAAACTGCTACAATTGCCCCAATACTAAAAAGTGGAGACACTACCAACCCCAACATCTATCGGCCCATATCCATCCTTCCACCTCTCTCAAAAGCCCTTGAAAAAATAATTTCCAACCCACTCACTGAGTATCTGAGAGCCCACAATTTATTATATAGTGAACAAATGGCTTCAGATCAGGCCATAGTACAACCACCACCCTAATTGAATTCTCCAATTTCATTCACTTTGCCCTTGACCATAAACATCTGGCCAGAGCCATCTTTGTGGACCTCTCTAAGAACTTTGATACGGTCTCCCACCCCCCTCCTCCTTGACACACTCCACCACACTGGTCTATCACATAGACCACACACTTGGTTCAATAGCTACCTTACTTCCAGATCCCAATGTGTTAAGATAAATGATATCCTATCTTCCACCCTACCTGTCCACTCAGGGTTCCCCCAGGAATCCATATTGAGCCCCCTACTCTTCAGTATCTACTTAAATGCACTACCCAAATCCTGCTTCAGTAACTTGCTGCTATATGCTGATGATGCAGTTCTCTATGCTGTGCACCCTTGTCCTGTCAACCTACAGTCCTTCCTCCAAGACTCGTTCAATTAGATAGAAAATTGGTTCACCAGTCGCAGCTTGTGGTCAACATCAAAAAAACAAAAGCCATGCTATTTGCCCACCAGAAGAGCAAGGCCAAAGACAATGAACTAAAAATCCTCTCCCATGCTCACCTCTGCCTGGAACAAGTACTCACTTATAAATACCTCAGCCTTACGTTTGACACCTCTCTATCCTTCCATGCTCACATTAACATACTGACCTCAGCCATTAATACCCCTCAGACTGCCAGCAGCCTCTCTCCCCCCAACCTCACACCCTCTAAGGCAGCCACTGTCTCACCTCCACCTAGTTAATTCAATCCCAGAGCTAATGTGCTCACCCACACTCCCACAATCAGCACCTACTAGCCCCCCAACTGGCTAATAGGAGCAACCATTCTCCCTCGTTCTCTCTCACTAAGACTGTATGTGCTTCTCTGCTTCAAGTATGATCAACTCCCCTCAGAACCTCGCTTGTACAAAAGCCATCACACATTCAGGACCCTTCCACTCAGGTTCTTACAGCTTGTCTAGCTACTCCTACTTTTAGCAGGGGATATCGAAACTAACCCAGGTCCTACCCTTTCAACAGCGACATCCCCTCTGACCTTACCAAAAGGACTAAAAATAATGCACCTAAACATATGCAGTGTCCTGAACAAAATTCCAGAACTCCAACAAACCATCCTATCACTTCGCCCAGACATCCTTATACTCTCTGAGACTTGGCTCAAACCTCAACACCCTGATTCCTCTACTGCTATTCCAGGTTACTCCCTAATTAGGCAAGACCGAATGGGAAGGGTGGCCTAGCCATGCTTATCTCCACAAAACATCAGTTCACCCCAGTCTCCACCCCTACTCCTTCGCCACAAATCGAGTCTCTAACCGTCAAAATTGCTCTGCCCTTCTCCGCTCCAGTGTATGTTGGAGGATCTTACTGCACCCCTAACACCCCAATACTGTGCATTTTGGATCACCTGTCCAACTTAAAATCCTCTGCCGCTGCTGGTGAATTATATGTCCTAGGCGACTTCAACTACAACTGGCTAGCAAGTGACTGTGCCAAGCTACGCTCCAAAGTAAACGCCCTAAACCTCACCCAACAAATTTCCCAACCCACCAGGCTAAATCTAAAACACTCAACCACTCCCTTCTCGACTGGGCACTGACCTCGCACCCCCATAGGACTATAGGAGCAGGCTTACTCCCAGACTCCCTAAGTGATCACCATATGGTATACATTGTCAGAAAAGTACATAAACCCCTCAAACCTCCCTCCTGGACCATTCTAACCAGGTCCTTCAAATCACTCTCTCTAACATCACTCTGGTCGGACCTGTCCTTGGTAGTCTGGTCCATCATCCTTAGAGCCCCTTCAATCGACCTTGCACTAGACTACTTCCAAAACAGCTTCCTGCAGGTCTGGAACATACATGCTCCGCTAAAAAAAACTAGAGTTAGGGGCTTCCACCTCCCATGAATCTCCACAAAAATCATTAGCAAATGCTGCTCCAGGGACCAGGCATGGAAAAAGTTCAAATCAACTAACTCCCACCAAGCCTTCCTATCATATAAGTGTCTCCATGTCTTGCAAATCAATCAGACATGCTAAACAGAACTACTTTCTATGAGGCCCTTAGCTCAAATCTTAATCACCAGACCAAATTCTGGAAAACTATTAAATCCCTCTTATCCATGCCTGTAAAACCACCTATCCTGGCCCTATCCATCCCAGGTACAACTGTCTCCAACCCCCTTGAAGTTGCCTCTGCTTTCAACACATTCTTCACCAGCTGTGCTTCCTCCCTGGTTAAGAGTCTACCTCTATCCCCACTCAAAGCAATGACTGCTTCCACCTCTCAGCACACCTCCCCCCTCCTTCTCCTTCCGATCTGTCACCCCTACTGAGGGCTATCATGAGCTGCATAACCTAAACCCCAACAAGGGTAAATGCCCCTCAGGCATGAACTCCAGACTACTCCAGCTCTCGGCCCCTGCTATTGCTACTCCGATAGCTGACCTCCTCAACCTCTCCTTCGCTACATCAACAATTCCTTCAGCATGGAAGATGGCAACGGTCATCCCTCTACCAAAAGGGGGGGACCCCTCCTCCCCTGGCAACTACTACCCCATCTCCCTCCTCCCTACTCTGGCAAAAATACAAGAACAATTTGTCCTTGCTCAGTTCTCACAGTTCTTGTTTGAGTCCTCTTTCTTCACCGCTTACCAATCAGACTTCCGAAAATCCCACTCCACCATCACCTCCCTTTTAAGAGTCACAAATGACATCCTCTCAGGTATGGATAAAGGCCATATTACCTCGGCCATTTTTATCGATCTAGCCAAAGCCTTTGACACTGTCTCCCATTCACTACTTCTGGCAAACTCAAGGCTGCTGGCTTATCTGACAATACCACTAACTGGTTTCAGGCGTACTTTCATGGCAGACAACAATCTGAGAATCAGCCCCAGCACATTGTCCCCCCTCCCCATCACCATGGGTGTTCCCCAAGGCTCAGTCCTGGGCCCTATCCTTTTCTCAATTTTCCTGAATGAACTACCTCAAGTATGCTCCCACTCTGCTATTCACATGTATGCTGATGATACTGTGAATTACAACACCGGCCCATCTGCAGATACAGTGCATGACCAACTGCAGCAGGATTTCAATGCTGTGCAACTTTGGTTCAAATCTAATCAGCTTTTCTTAAATGCTAAAAAAACAATCTCCCTAACTTTTGGCTCACAACCTCGACTCTCCCGACTCACCAGCCACCCCCCTTTCCTAACCCTTGACCATACCCCCTTAGATTTCTGCACCTCTTACCGTTACCTCGGCATCTGGCTTGACCAACATCTTGACTACTCAATTCACATAGACTCCCTTCACAAAAAATTGCTTCATAAACTGGGTGCCCTTTATCGCAACAAAGGCTGCCTGCCTACCCCAGTCAGGCGTGAACTAGTGCAAAAAATTATACTTCCAATCTTTGACTACGGGGATGTAGTCTACGGCACCACCTCACCCTCCACTCTGACCAGCCTGGACACACTCTTTCATTCCTTCTGCTGCTTCATACTGGAGTGTCCTAAACTTACGCACCACTGTGACCTCTATAGCTCTCTGGCCTTTCCCTCACTCTCAGCCCGCAGACAAATCCACTGCTCACGTGTTGCTGCTAAATTCTGGTCCCATACCCTCCCACCTTACCTAAATTCCACCCTAACTACTCAACCCATGACGTCCTACTGGCTGCGACACTCAGATAATAGGCGCTTCCATATCCCGTGCATGCGTACCACTATGGGTCAGACTGTGTTTAGTTACCGCTTGCCTAAACTATGGAATGACCTCCCAGCAGATATCCGCCATATCACTAATTCAAGCCACCTCAACTCCCGCCTCCATGAACACTTTCTCACTGTCTGCTCCTGCAACGGGCCTCCACATTAGTAGCTCCAAAGGCCTCCTGAGCCTCAATACCCTACTTTATGGACTATGTACCCTTTTCTGGTAGTGTCTACAAATGACTAAAGATTTTAATTTTAACTTATTTTATTGTGTACATTGAAATATCTTTTCTATGCATTATCTCCATGCCTGCCTATTTCTTTAAGCTACATGGCTACCTTAGCTACAAACGTGTATAGCCCTTCACTATTGTGCCTCTCTACTGTATATAAACCTGTATGTCTATTTTGCCTGTATGTTCCCCATTGTTTCCCCCAGGTCGCATCTGGAAACGAGTGGTTAGTCGCTCAGTATGCCTGCCTGGTTAAACTCTTATATAAATAAATAAATACCCGTATTGGCCTCCTATACTGACACAAAGATTGCCTGACACCAGAGGCTCTCAATCTGGCTGTCACCTCTTCTATCCTCTCTCTCATTGACTATGGACTCCTCATCTACTCTGCCATGGACAACACCACCCTAAACAAAATTTACATAGCCATTAATAAAGTGTGCCGATTCCTCCTCGGTACAGATAAACGCTTCCATACTTGCACCCTCTACACCCTCTAATGAACTTTCTCACCCTGGAGGAAAGAATTCAATATCAATCCTGTCTCCTCACCGAAAAAATCCACCTAGAGTTAACTCCACTGGGGTCTCAGCCTCACTACTCTCATGTTCCTGCACTGTGACCAATCATTCTGCTAACAAACATCTTTTTTTTAAATTTTTGACTGGGTGACTAGGGAGGTGGATCAGGGGAGGGCAGTGGACATGGCCTATCTGGACTTCAGCAAGGCCTTTGACACTGTGCCACATAGAAGACTATTGCACAAACTGGGGAATATGGGTGTGGGCAGGACAGTAGTGCAGTGGGTAGGTAACTGGCTGGGCAGCAGGACACAGAGGGTGGTGGTAAATGGCTGTCACTCCACAGAGGGAAGAGTGACCAGTGGGGTACCACAGGGATCAGTGCTGGGACTGGTACTATTCAATATCTTCATCAGTGACATTGCACAGGACCTAGAAGGCAGAATTTCACTGTTCACTGATGACACAAAGCTCGGTAACAGAGTAGACACACCAGAGGGTGTAGACAGAATGAGAAGGGACCTGCAGAAACTTGAAGAATGGTCAGGGGTTTGGCAGTTGAAATTCAATGCAAGGAAGTGCAAGATAATGCATATGGGGCACAAAAACCCTGGCACAATATATCAGTTGGGGGGTGAGGATATAGCATGCACCAAGCAGGAAAGGGATCTTGGAGTTATCATCTCTGATGACCTCAAGGCAGGGAAACAGTGTGACAAGGCAGCAGGTAAAGCAAATAGGATGCTGGGATGCATAGGCAGGGGCATCACCAGCAGGAAAAGGGAGGTCATAATTCCACCATACAAGACACTAGTGAGGCCGCACCTGGGTACACTGTGCAGTTCTGGAGACCTTACCTACGTAAGGACATAGACAGGGTAGAGAAGGTTCAGAGGAGGGCAACAAAGATGGTGCATGGATTGCATCACAAGTCCTATGAGGACAGGTTGAAGGCACTGAACATGTACTCCCCTGAGAGAGAGAGGGGATATGATAGAGACATACAAGTATCTTACAGGGAGGAACAGGGTGCAGGAATGCACTATTTTTAAGCGAAAAATATGTTCCAGGACTAGAGGGCATGGAATGAAGTTGGAGGGAGGATGATTCAGAGGAAACGTGAGGAAGAATTTCTTCACAGAACGGGTGGTGGACAAGTGGAACACCCTGCCAGAGGAAGTGGTGGGGGCTGAAACAATCATGGGATTTAAGAATGCATGGGATAGACATAAAGGAATTCTGGAGGTCAGGGGTGAGGGGCAACAGACTTCCTGGAAAACATAAACTGAACTTACAAACTTAAATGGGCAGACTGGGTGGGCCATAGGCCCTTATCTGCTGGCACTGTCTATGTATCTATGTATCTGTGGACTGTGCCCAGGGTCAGAACCTTCCTAGCTTAAAGATCATTCCTCTATAGAGCTCTCGCCTGGTACAATGAGCTCTCCCCAGCCATAACCTCCATACCCAAGCTAGGACTCTTCAAGACCATCCTAAAAAACACATTCTCTCCTTGCACCAATGCCAGCACAACTGGTAATCCTCCTAACTGACCTGCATGGAGCTGCACTAGACCACTCCACATTGACATTGCCACCTATTGTGTAGGACTAACTGTACAGGACATCTTTGCTGCTGATCTCTATTTCTGCTATATGACAATGCCCTAGAGGCTGCAATCACACTGTAACTATATCTCATGTACTGATACCAATACCTTAGCTACTAAATGTCTAGGTCAACAGTCACCCAGGCTATTACTTTGCCTAAACTGTGTTGTCTAACTAACGTATTGATTACTGTTCCTACTATACGACAATGCCCCAGAGGCTGCACTTGCTCTATAATTATGCCACTGTAATAATATCAATACCCTAGCTACTACATATGTAGATTTTCAGCCACCTTGGCTATTGTATGTAAATACTTGAAATGTGATGTCCCACTAATGTACTACCTCTGAATGTACAACTATGCTGACACACAGTCTTTGTAAATGAGTCTATGACTCAAAGGGTTGTAATTCCTATGACTGACTAAATAAATAAATAAATGTAATGTATTGTGTATTCAGCAGCATTACTCCAGCTGCAAAGGTGGCACAGAAAATGGAAAAAAGTGCCACAACCATAGATTCACAAATAAAGTTGATCTGGGTGGATGAAAGGGAAGGCTATGGAGGGCAGATACAGACACAGAGGATCAGTGATTTCATGCATATCAATAAGATGATGTAAATCCCCTGTAGAAGTAGGCAGGAAACAAGCATTTGTCAATGCAGAATGTTGTTTCACTGGCATTGACATTGGTAGCACAGAAGATAGAAATGCATATTAGGAATGGCAGTGAAGTATTGCACTGAAGCCAACTCCACCCCCACCCTGCACAGACTGACAGGCATTGGGATGTGCCTTTGGATTGTCAGCTATAATGCTCATGAAATTCTACCTCACCCCACCCTGTAGACACTGAAAAGTGTTGTGGTGTGCTTTGTGGTCTTTGGGCCTTATACTTATGCAATTCCATAAGGAAATACGCTGAGGTGGGTGCAGTATAGGAGAATGGGGTGAACTTTAGGGCTGAACACTCCAAGACAGACCTTGATGCCTGTCAGTGGCTGCAAGGTGGAGTGGGGATGGGGTGAAATGGCATGAGCATTACAGCCAATGATCCCCAGTCACACCCCTGATGCCTGTCAATCTCTACAAGGTGGGGTGTTACAGTTGGAAACCCTAACGCCGTAGGCATTTGTTGGTATTTTCACTCCAAATTTACAACATAGGCTTTTTGTGACCCCACCTCATGAAGAGAGTTTGTTAGCTAAAATGTGGTTTTGCACAGTGGCTATGCCATTTGGTGACACAGGGATGAAAACACATTTTGGGCAGGATGCGAAAAATGGCAACTGTATTTTTCATGAGGAGGTTTAAAAGAATGGCAATGCTTGAAAATGTGGAGTGAACATATGAAAAATTGAAGTCATGAGCATGCATAGTAAATGTGCAACACACGTCCATAACCCAATTATTTTCAGGATTTTTTTAACCATATTTTCAACATAGGCATTTCGGGACCTCCCCTCATGAACAGTGGCACTGTGATTTTGGTAATTTGTCCCAAAAGTTGATTTCCTACAGCAACCACGCCATTGTGCGCCACAGGTGCAAAAACACATTTTGGGCAGGATGTGAAAAATGGCAGCTATACTGCACATAAAGAGGTGTGAAAAAATGCCAGTATTGAAAATCTGGCATGAAAATATTGCAAATTTGCCAAGTCACAAGGGTGTGTGGAAGCTGCGCAACACACGCTTGTAACACAGTCATTTTATGGACGTTTGTCACCAAATTTTCAACATAAGCATTTTAGGACCTCTGCTCATGAACAGTGTCACTGTCATTTCCTCAAACTGTCCCTAAAACTGATGTTGCACAGTGACTGTGCTATTCTGTGCTGGACATGCGAAAACACATTTCAGCCAGGATATGTAAAATGACAGCTGTACTGTTCATAGAGAGGTGTGGGAAAATGCCAATTTTGAAAATCTGGAGTGAAAATATTACAGATTCATGAAGTCGCGAGCATGCGTGGAAACTGCACAATGCACGCTTGTAAAATAGCCATTTTTCTGATTTTTTCCTACCAAATTTGCAACATAGGCTTTTTGAAAGCCCCCCTCACGAACAGTGGCACTCTTGTTTTGTTAATCAGTCCCAAAAGGTGATTCTGCACAGTGACTGCAAAATCACCTTTTGGGACTGAATAATGCCATAACAGTGATTGAATTCATGAGCAGGGGTCCCAATAACCCCAAGTCGAAGATCTGGTGCCAAAATTCCCAAAAATGGCCAAGATATGCACCAAAGTTGAACAAAACCCTATTTATGCCATTATACAGCTTACCAGCATTTCTTCCGTTTGCGGTTGCCTTTGAAGAGTGCAGACGTGTTCCCGGTCCACCGAAGATCATCACGCCAGGCTCTAGAGGAGTATGGGGTGAGGGGGGTGTAGGGAAGCAGGGCACGCAGAGGGTGGGCACCGGTTGGGGAAGGGGGCATGGAGACTGCGAGGGATTCTTTTCTTCTTTCACAGGTTTAAAAACAAAAAAACTTCACAGGATGGTTTTTGATTTTCAGGAGCATTTGGCATGCTGGGGTGGGCTATCAGCATGCCACCTGAGTGTTTTGGGGGGGTGCTGTAGCCAACGGAGGACTGGACACCCCCGTCAGCACATACCAAAGTGAGGCGAGCTGAGGGGGATTGGGCACCCCCCCTTGGCACACAACAAAAGCAGGAAGGGACAGCATTATACTGACGGGGAGTGACTTCCCCCATCAGCAAAATAAATGGGGAAGGGGGACTTAAGCCAATGGGGTCCCCATTGGCAAAAAAAGACTGTTGGGGGGTGCATTATGCTGTGGGGGATTGGGCACCCACTCGGCATATACTTTAAATGGGAGGGGGACATTATAGGGCAGTGGGCTCCCCATCAACAAATGAAGTGGGTGGGGCACTGTGCACACAGTGGCAGTCAGTGCTGACATATTGATTGAACAGTTTCACCAGGACAGGCATGTCGGGAGGGTGTGTTATTGTGCTGCTGCATGATTGTAGCAGACCTTTTCTTAGATCTGGTCGCCACTTGACATATGCCTGGTGTCAGCACCTGCAGCTGCCTTATTGGGGAATGAGGGACGAATTTACTGATGTGAGCCCTGCATTCACCTACAGTGACCGCACCTCCAGATCTTCTACTAATGCAATATGTTGGCTGGTATGTATGCGTGAGCCAACATAAAAAGTGTCAGCTTCTGTTCCTGTTTGCCCTGCTATCTTTCCTCTTGTTAGCAATACCTTACATAGCTATCATTATGCAGCCATAAAAAAGTAGCTGCATTACAGCAACTAAAGAAAATGTGCAGAAAACTTAATTTGCAACAACTTTCTTCTTCTACCTTTAGATTTATAAGCAAACATATATTGTTAGAACAAGTGGTGGACACTTGGAATAGAATTCCAAAGCAAGTGATATCAGCTGACACATTAAGGATTTTTAGGATTTCACACTTGAAAAGCACTTAGAAGAAAAGGGGTTAATAGGATATTCCTACTTAACTGACGGTTAGGTGGAACTCAATGTATGATGATCTATTTTCTGCCTTAAATCCTGCATGCATTTATGTTCAGTATGTACGGTATATGCATATGTATGCATACAGTATGCACTGTACCATACATAAAGGACATGCTACACACCTAATGAAAAGATCACTGATATTTTTCCTGAGTGCAGTTTGACCTTATGACATCATGAGTGGTGAAGCCATCAGTGATGTCAGAAGGTCAAATTGCATGAGGGAAAAAATCTGTGATATTTTCATTTAGCACCCTGACATATCTGATTCATGCCATGTCTTTTTTTTGTTTGTTGTTTGTTTTTTACAGTGGAAAGAAAGAGTCCTTTATCCTGTTTGGTCATGGCCACCTTCAACAGTGATATTATCCCAGCATGTAACTGGAAAGGTATTGATTGATGAAATGCATCCATTATACTTGAGCTACTTGACCTAAAGTGAGGCTATTTGCTGCCACTATGAACCTAGAGTTAGAATATCACAGTAGTCTCACTGTAGGTCCATAGTGGCAAAACACATTACTGTTACATGCCATTGTGTTTCCTCACAGCTATGGCAACAATGAGTTTATATAGTTCAAAGGATATATAAAAAAATCAAATCTGTCTAAGACATAACAACCCCATTAAGGCATGGGATTCATATAAGTAAATTCATTTTTCTTAATTTCTGACATTTCATCATGGCCCCCTGATGAATTTCCACTTGATAGAAGCACCATGGGATCTCATCCGTGCTTTGGTGGAAGTTTTTCTTAGTGTCATTCTATTGAGTACACCTATTTTGGACTGATTTTGACTTAAATATAGTACACATCAAAGAGCACTTGCTTTCTATATGTCATATCTTAGAGTGTCACTGTGGTCCAGTTTGGAGAGCTGCTTTTTCCTGTTTCTTGTACATTTGTTGAGGAGTGCCACTCCCGGCAGCAGCACCTGAGTCCTGCAGTGGAGATCGTGTGCAAACCTTGTCCATTGGTTTAACTGCCTCTATTCTTCCCCTCTCCTCCATTAAATGCAGGCTTCAAAACTACATACAGTATTCCAGGTGAGGAATGAACCAGTGACCTATCCACTGGTAGCAGAACCTCTCTTATTCTGTTGCTATTCCACTTTCATTCTGCACCCCAACTTACAGTTTTGCCAACCAACTGCACTACTGCATTGTGCATATTTTTTAGACTGTCTTAAACTATTACTCCCAAGTGTTTTTCCTCAGTAGTGCCTTCCACAACTAACTCCACCATTCTAAATTTATTACTAGAATGCTTGCCCCATCTACATCTCTGTGCACTTTTTAAGGTTAAAGTTTAACTGCCATACTTCTGATCAGTCCTCTAATCTACCCAGATCCTGTTTCATAATTTTGACACTTTCGTTATAATCCACCTTGTTACAGATTTTAGTATTATCTGCAAACCTGCATATCTTGCGCTGTATCCCTGCCCCTATGTTGCAGATAAAGATGTTGAAGAGGACCAATCTCAAGATCAATCCTGGTGGTGCCCCACTAGTGACCCGTTGATCCTCAGGAACTCTCCATTTATTACCACCCTCTGAGAAATGTCACTTCACCAGTTTTTCACCCATCTAGTAACTTCGTCTCCTACTACAAGGTCCTGTAACTATCCATGTGAGATGGAACTGAAGACCTTACTGAAGTCAAGGTACAGCAGGGCAACAACATGTCCCTTGTCTTTGAAATCCATTTGAAAACATCAGTTAGGTTTGTCACACATGACATTCCCCCATGAACCTATAATGTAATTTGTTTTCCAGTCCAATTGCCTTCAGGAAATTGACTACCCTTTCCCTTATTATGGATGTCAGCAGCAGACCCACAATAGACGTACTGTAAGGTTGACAGATCTGTAGTTCCCTGCTTCATGCTTCCTCCTGCTCTTGTGTAGAGGGATTACTTTTGCTGTCCTCTAGTCCCCAGGTAGTGTCCCAGTATCTAGTGAGGCACTGAATAGCTCAGCTAGCAATAAAGGGGACATTGTCAACCCTTTTTGCATCATATTATTTGTAGATGAAAACCCAGCTTTTATGATTGCTTACCTTCTCGAAAATGCATTGATTTTTCTGGTTGTTTTATCTGCTGTTTTGCTTTGTAGAACTAAAATGCATGGTAATGCTGTAACTGTACTGCGCCTTTTATTGTTTCTGTCATAGATCAACTCTTATTGCATACAGTATTTCCTAAACATTATAACACCCTAAACAGTGTATCTGCTCATGTTGCAATTGTCCACTGTCCTCCAACTGCATTATGAGTGGTTAGATTGTGTTAAGGGTCTTCCCAAGTCCAGAAAAGATGCAGTGAGAGTTCATCAAGGAATGTAAATAAACATGTTTTTCTGAGGTGACATCAGTATGGTTTGTAGTTTGTTTTTCACTTTTAAAAAGAAACAGCCACTCAGAATCAAACAACCAGCTACATCCACAGATTCTACAAAGTATAAGCAATCATAAAAAGTGTTTTGTAAACTAAGGACAATCTGAGGCCAAAGGGAGTGTTTTTTTTTTTTTTTGCAATTATATTTATCCTCCTTCAGCAGGTCACCTTCTTCATCTGCCAACCCTACCGGTCTTGTTTTTTTTCAGGATCTTATGGTGCCATTCACACCCAAGCAGATCCCCTGAGCCAGTCCAGAGGCTTCATCCTGGTGGCCCCCGATGTTTCCTCCATTTTTGCCCCCATGAGTCAGTCCTACTCCCAAGATCCAGGAAGTGGTGACACATGTGCATGGAGGTGCACATGCGCACCACAGCTCCAGTGCCAGTCTCTTCAACCTTTCCTCAGCCTATCGCTGACATTCCTCAGAGTAACGCAACCACTCCGGCCTCCACCAGGCGGTGGCCAAGCTCCAAGGAAACCTTCAAATGACAAAAAATTTGTATGGGCTCAATAATCTATAAATTTGGCTTACAATAATTTATAATTGCCTGACAGAGTTATGGGTGCTCCTTCAGAGGGGAAATTGTCAGCAAAACCATGTATAGCTAGAGCTTCTACAATAAACGAAGTGCACTCAAAAAATATAGCGTTTATGTTTAAGTTTAAACTATATTTTACATTTATTGATTTCACTCAGCACACTGCTTTGTAAAAAATGGAACAAACATCCCTTTCAGCCATAAAGGCTATTCAACCACAAATTTGTTGCAAAGTCTCTCAATTTAACCCTTCCATATTGCGTTTGCTCAGTTCGTTTGGTTAAAACAGAAATGTTAATGACGTTCTTATACTTTACATATCCACAGGTCCTTAACATCTTTTCTTGGTTCAATTGCCTAATCTCTTTTTAGTTGTAAGTCTCAATTTTCACCAAACAAACCAAAGGAGAGATTTCTGAGCATACTCTATTTGTTGTTTAGCGACATTGCTTCTTCTCCGACTCGGACTTCCGCCTATGTGGTTACTACCACGAGACTACTAGCGGACGTTTCTGACATATTGCATCTTCATCAGAGCAATACCTCTACTCCATTCATAAAACTTTTATACTACCGGTTTACCGTGGTAACAAATCACCCTTTCAAACACTTAACTTTAATACACCTTAATAAGTGAATTTTATAAAATATTCCCTTTAAAAACAGCCATGATGCATAACTTATTTTAACAAAGTGAATCTCATGATTAAATAACGCCTCTGCTAAACAGATTTTAAGCTTCAAATAGAGCCATACTTTAAAGCTGTCATATGGTGCTGAAATCACAGCCGCTCAATATTAAGTTCAATGTGATTTTTTAGAAGAATCAGTTTAACTTGTAATAAGTCCTGTGAAGGGGAATTCAGCTCTTTTATTTATTTCAAGCTTCTCCAACCCTTACGCATAATAAACTTCTCAAAAGAATGAAAGCTGGTCCTTCAAGCAGATTTTATCGTACAGCTGTTCTGCTCCCACCACTGTTCTCATGAGGGAGCCAATCAGAATACTTAATTTGAATATCTTGCTGTACTAATGCTGCCCTTGCACGTCTTAAACTTTTTAAAGGTAGCAAAGAATAACTGTATAAGCTCTTTTCTTCCACTTTGATTCGCACTATCACTTGTTCTACTCCCTCCACTATACTATGTAGGGAGCAATAAGAACACTTTTTATTTATTGTCTTAAAGGATGAAAGCGACTATCCTGTTAAAGAAAAAATAGTTAGATGCAACATGGGGCTCTTGCCACTATTATTCTGCTAACAGTGTGTTGAAAATGAAGCTCCCAAATACTGCTTCCAACCTTCAAAACATTTTTTAACCTACAGAAAAGTTACATTTTACTAACTACTTGAGCAGCTATTCATTTTTATATATAATCACAAAATACCTAATGAACAGTTTTACTAGTTTCACCAACAATTTAATGCTCATTTATTTTTAAAAAGATTTGTGATTTCAGCATCATATATGAGACAGCAAGTCTGATTTATTATTATTCTGTTTCTCGTGATCTTTATATTGACAGCATCCAAATTAAATAACACTTTTTTTAAATCCTATGAAAAAATGAAAACAGATCAGATTAATTTGGCCGGCCCAGTGGCACTGAGGGTTGAGGCACTGGACGCCACACCTCACGCCACGCCGGTGACTTGGGTTTGGGAACGGACTCGGGCAGCTGGGGGCTGGCAGGGAAGAGGGAGGATTGAGCATCCGATGACTGCTCTCCTCTCTCTGGGGTGGGTAGTGGGGCTTTCATCACCCTGTAGTGGTGACTGGTGGAGGCCAGCCACACTACAAGTGGCATGCAATAGTAAGGGGGAGAGCACGGTGGGCATCAGCACTATGTGCATGGATGCCATTGCATGTCCGGCTCTCCACTGGGGAGAAAATGTGGAAAAATGCAGAGGGCGATCTTCACGACTGATAGCCTCACCTTGCACCCCCGGAGGGACCCGAGAGGGGCTCATGCCTGGTGGGTGAGAAAGTGATAATTGCTGGCCCACTGGGAGAGTGGGTTCGTGTGGCCCGCACGCACGACCGGGTCTGGGGGGTGCAGGGCTGGTGGCTGGAGATTGTGTAGGGCCACTCTGCCAAGGACAATAAATAATAGTTCGATAAAAAAAAGATTCATTATTACTTTATGCTACTCTTGGGCATATTAACAACTTCCAATATTTATCACATGTTTTAAACTCCTATGAAAGAATGGAATCCATGATCCTCATTTAAACCCTTAGGGACCATTGTTTCTAATTCTTATATCCAAAAACTCTCTGTGCTTTAATTTTTGTTTCAAATCTCCATCTTGGGTTGAAAATGTCACATGTTCTAAACCAATAAATCTTAATGATGCAAGTGAGCCATGACCCACTTCTTCATAATGTTTGGCCATGGCATATGTTACATTTTTACTCTGATTGCAGTTTTACGCTCCCCAATTCTCAATTTTAATTCTCTTTTTTTTCTCCAATATATGCAAGCCCACACGGGTACAGCAACATATACACAACCCCTTGTGTCTTACAATTTATAAAACCTTTGATTGTGTATTTCTTCCCTGATCTTGGATGTTTAAAGTTCTTAGTTTTGTAGGTGTTGTTACAATGCGTACAATTTCCACATTTAAAATTTCCATTCGGAGCTTTAGGTAACTACGATATTTTTGCTTCTTTATGTTCTCCATAAAAGCTCTTCATTAGCAGATCCCGTAAACTTTTCTCTTTTCTTCTGGTTATTCTTAGTCCTGTATTTACTGATTCTTCCAGACAGGGTTCTGCTTTTAATATTGACCAATTTGATTTTACTATTTGTTCTGCTTTATAAGATTCTTGATTGTTTTCCATACTGTATGTTACTATGGGTTTTTCTTCCACCTTACTCTTATTTTCCTCTAATAGTACACTTCGTGGCTTTTGTTTCGTTCTTTCTACTGCTTTTACCAAAATCCCTGCATCATGATCTCTTCTTAAAAATCTGATACACATTTTAGCCATTTCTTTATTTGCTTCTGTCTCTTCAGAGCAATTTCGTTTAACTCTTAATAACTGTCTGTACGGAATGTTTTTCTTTAGATGATACAGATGATTACTATCCCAATGTAATAGTGCATTCCTATCTGTTGTTTTTTAACCAATGTTGTTTCAAATTTTTCTTTTTTCTTATAGATTAACAGATCTACATAATGCACTTTTTCTGAATCTTGTTCTTTTGTGAAGTGCAGATTTCTGTTACTGTTATTTAGATATACAAAAACTTCATCCATTTCTTTTTCTGTTCCCTTCCATAGTAATAATATGTCTTCAATAAAACTGACCCATAGAATGATTTTATCAAACCACTTATTACTGTCTTTGTTCCAGATATGTTCTTCCTCCCAGTTGTTTACATATAAATTAACCAGTTATGGGGCCAACGTAGTGCCCATTGCTGTTCCATTTATTTGTTTGTAGAATGTACCATTAAACAAAAAGTAATGTGATTCTAATGTAAATCTTGCCATTGCTGATATTAGTTCTGACGGTGGATGCACGGATTCATCCCTTTTACTTAGTATGTTTTTTCATTATTTCCAAACCTTCTTCATGTGGGATGTTATTATGTAAGTTCTCTATGTCTAGTGTTACCAAAACGGTGACTTCTTTGGCATCCACATTACTTAATCTATTCAAAACAATTCGACTATCTTCTATGTATGATTTGTATGATGGAACGAAGGACCTTAGAAAGAAGTCCACATATTTAGAAAACAGCTCCATTATTGAACCAGTACTACTCACTATTGATCTTCCTGGGGGAATTTTGTTATTTTTGTGAACTTTAGGGAAGAGGTAGATAGTGGGACTAATCGGAAATTCTGTTGTTAAATATTCTTTTTCTGTTTCTGTAATCCATTTATTTTCTGATGCTCTTGATATTATGCAGTATCATTTGCTCTCAACTTAATTTGTTCTGTTGGGTCTGTTCTTAATTTCATGTAATAGTACTCACTGTTTAATTGTCGATGCATTTCTGACAAATACATCTCATTTGGCCAAATGACTACTGCTCCTCCTTTGACAACTTTTTTAAACAAAATATCTTTATTTTCACTTAATTCCTGTGACACTGTCCTTTCTTTTTTTGACAAGTTTTGTTTCAAATTATACCCATCATTTGTTTAGTATACTTCTTCCATTTCTTTATTTACTTTTTTGCTGAATGTATTTACTACTTGGCTAAAATTGCCAGATGGAATAAATGTGGATTTTTTCTTAAAATAAGTCTCTTGTCTTTTACACATTCTATCTTGAATTTCTCTTTCTCCTTCTATTCTTGAAATATTTTGTTCTGTTACATATCTTGGTCTTATAACCTGTGGTAATGGATTTCTATCAAAGCAAACTTTTAAGTGTAACTGTCTGAATAATTTGTAATTGTCAATTTTCATCCCAAATACATTCATTTTCAAACTTGGCACAAATGTTAGCCCTTTCTTTAATACCTCTTCTTGTGGTTTTGAAAGCATTATTTCTGATAAATTGATTATTTTCATTTTATCAGCCTCTGTGATCTCCGTGGACTCTGGTTTCTCCCCAGAACCTGTCATAATTATTCTGTCCTCCTCTTCCTCTGCCTTCTCTTCCTCTGCCCCCCCTCCTGGTCTTTTTTCTGAGATGTATTCCTGCTGTTCCCTTCTAAAGGGTCCTCCTGAAAATCCTGTCTGGATCTCATTCTTTCATTTCTTTCCTAATTCTCATTCTCACTTTCATCTGTTGTTTCTAGATTTTCTACATACACATTCTGTTTCTCTTTTAAAGTGATAGTATCTCTTAATCTTTTACCTTGCCAATTATAAATAGTCCCATTTTGATAATCTCTTGCATCTCTTTCATGTTTTTTGATTTTATATGCTTTTAGATCTTCTTCAGATTTTTTCATTTTTTCTTCTAATTTCTTCAGACTACCATCTTTTTTACTTTGTGGAACTTCTTTAAAAAAAAGCTTTCTCTTTCTGTTTAGTTATATCTGTCAGTTTATCAAACTCTTTTCTTGCTTTTTTGATTACTGTCAACATTAAGTCACTTGAACCTTTACTTAACACTCGCTCCCAGTCTTTCATAAATTCTGGGTCATCTAGGTCCAATATAGGAAGCTATTGTAGTCTAAGGCCTCTTGGTATCTGTTTTTCTTTCTAGTATTTACTCAGTGAAATTGCATGCATATGCATTCTAATTTGTCTCTTTTTTACTGCTTCAATTAAATTAACATTTATTTATTCATTTTTTTATGTCACTATGTTACCAAAAAATACATCATATTCTGTCATCATAGGCTAGTCCTTCTCCTTCTCCTTCTCCTTCTCCTTCTTCATCTGCATAAGCAAGTGTTTCCATTTTTCTTGATCTTCCAATCATGTGCAAATGGCTGTATCAAATATATATATAACTCTGGGGCACCTCACTTTCCTACCCCTTTGTAGGATAATTAAACATTCAAAAGACAAAAAGATTATGTGGGCTCAATAATCTATAAATTTGGCTTAAATAATTTAAAATTGCCTGACAAAGTTATGGGTGCTCCTTCAGAGGGAAATTATCAGCAAAACCATGTATAGCCAAAGCTTCTACAATAAACAAAGTGCACTCAAAAAATATAGTGTTTACGCTTAAGTTTAAACAATATATTAAATTTATTGCTTTCACTCAGCACACCATTTTGTAAAAAATGGAACAAACATCCTTTTCAGCCATAAAGACTCTTCAACCACAGATTTGTCCTTAAGGTCTTTTCTTGGCTCAGTTGCCTAATCCCTTTTGATTCTTGATTGTATTCCATACTATATGTTACTACGTGTTTTTCTTCCATCTTACTCTGGTTTTCCTCTAATAGTACACTTCGTGGCTTTAGTTTCGTTCTTTCTACTGCTTTGGTTTGTTTGGTAAAAATTAAGACTGACAACTAAAAAGGGATTAGGCAATTGAGCCAAGAAACGATATTGAGGATCTGTGGATATGTAAAGTATAAGAACGTCATTATTGTTTCTGTTTTAACCAAACAAACTGAGCAAATGCAATATGGAAGTGTTAAACTGAGAGACTTTGTAACAAATCTGTGGTTGAATAGCCTTTATGGCTGAAAGGGATGTTTGTTCCATTTTTTGCAAAGTAGTGTGTTGAGTGAAATCAAAAAATGTAATATATAGTTTAAACTTAAACGTAAATGCTATATTTTTTGAGTGCACTTCGTTTATTATAGAAGCTTTGGCTATACATGGTTTTGCTCCAAGGAAACCTGTTCCTCTCTCCAAAGCTGCGGCAGAGGCCACCAGCCAGCAGCCACTCGCATCTTCTCCCTCCACCCCCACAATCTCTGATGACCCAAGCTCATTCCCAAACCCGGGTCACCAGCGTTGCGCAAGGTATGGCATCCAGTGCCTCAACCCTTTGCTCCACCGGGCCAGCTTAAGCCAAAAGCAGCTGACAGTGTCCCATTAGCTAGAACCTCCCCATCTCCTCATAAACATGATGATTAGAGATGGGCAAAGTCCAAAAAATTCATTCTGCAAACTATTTTGTGAAGTTTGCACAATTCATGGATCACGAATTGCACAAATGTTGTGCTCCGCAGTGGAACTGCGCACTTTGTGGTGAAATTCTCACAATTTGTTGTGAAATTTGCACAATTTGCAGCAGAGGTGAAGTCCCCCATGTATGGAAAAGCTTTGCAAAGCTTTGCAGAGCATAAATATCAACACTTCACATGAAATTCCTGGGTGAAGTTTACTTCGCCACATCCCTAATGAGGATGTAGCTCTTCTTGAACCATGGATCTATCCTCTTTCAGTCTGTTTAAGCCTTCCAGTACCATTTTACTGACATGGGATCTACATTAACCCCTGCCCTCTCTGTTTGGAAGGCACACACAGGAATTGGCCACTTTTCCTCCACTGTGAACAATGAGCAGAAAAATCTGTCCAGGATGTCTACCTTTACTTTCTCCTCCTCTTTCCACTAGAAATAGGTGAAGTCATCAAACTCTGCTCCACAAAATATTTTGCGAGTTTCATGCATTTTGCGAAATGTTTTGCAGATGCAAAAAATGAAATTTCGAACCCGCAATGTGAATTTTGCCCATGAAGTGCAGAATTTCTCCTATGAACAGCAGAATTTCATCCACAAACAGCATAATTTCACCACTCATGGGCAAAAAATCTCCCAATTGTAGGCAAAGGTTCCCCGTTTGAAGATGAAATTCTGCACTTCAAGGGTGAAATTCCTCATTTCATGGGTGGAGTATTTCAAATTTGCACACTCAAAATATTTCACTGATCATTCAAAACTCACAAAATATTTCATGCAGTGAAATTGCCAACTTTGCTGGAACTTTGCCAGTGAAATTAAACTTTGGCACATCTTTGCTTTCCACTCATCTCCCTGTTTCAGCTAGACTATTCCTTCCCTAGTCTTGCTCCTCTGTCATTTATAACTAGAGAAGATCTAGTCTCAATTCTTCATTCTCTCTAATATATTCAACTCCATGTCAGACTTTACCTAACTCATGATCCTGTTGACCACTTTCATCCTGCTATAGAACTCTACCCTATCAGCCTCTGCTTGGCTAGGTCTGCATTTTGAGCAATGACAACCAAGAACCTGGTAATTTTGAGGAAATAATGACCATTTGGGGGGATGGGTGGCCTGAGGTGCAGCTGAGGGCCACCTTCCTCCAGCCAGTCATTAATCCCTCAGACATGACTGGCTTCAATGTTGTGATTGTGATTAGAAGTCTACTCGCAATATCAACTTTTGCTTTGATAGATTTGTTTCAGTTTTAATTGTGTGGTGTGAGCTGTGCATGCCACACTATGTCAGTTTGCAGCTGGATAAGTAATTTCTAAGATATTAATGACTGATCCAGTAGCCAATCAGTAGCCTCGCTAATCTCATAAATAATTAACTGAACTTGTAATTCTAAATGCTTTTTTCTTTGCCTACACAGCAAACCCTACTTTTCTAATGAAACCATAATGGTTTTATTTACCTCACGACTTCTTCATTAGTACCCTTACACAGAGATATGCAACCTCTGTTATCCCATTTTTATCAAATCTCACTTTGCTTCACCCTCTCTGTCACTTCATACCCCCCTCTAGTTTCCCCTGCAATAGCTCTCTCTGTCTTTCTCTCTCTCTCATCCTCTCAAAATCAGCCTTCCTAAAATCCAGGAGTTTAGTATGGGATAGATTTATCTCTTCTTTAACTTTGGTGTCAAACAAAATTGTCTGATGGTTTATGCCTGGTTCCCAGTGTGAATTGCCTTATGGCCTCACCAGCACTGTCCCTATTGATGAGTTCTTAGTCTAGGATAAAGTCCTCCCTAGTAGGCTCTTCTACTTTCTGTACTGGGAATGCATCCTAAATGACTTCTAAAAGCTGCTGAAATCTTGCACTTGCTGCTCCTGGGATCCTCTAGTCTACCTCCAGCATGTTAAAGTCCCATATTAGCAGCACCTCCCCTAGGCATGTTGCCCTTTTAAATCTCCTCTCCTAGTCCCCCATTGTCATCCTCCTTTTGTGATGGTGGTCTATATACCACACCTATTTTGCTATTTTTTCACTTGTTATGCAAGTATGCATGAATCAGTGCACTTTCTCTCTCCCTCTCTCCAACCTCCCCACCCTTTCTCTTTCATCTTCAAATGTTCCATGGGCACCACCTCTTGCTCTTGACCTCACTGCCTGCCCTGAGGCTGGGAAGCAAGTAATGGAGGGGCTGGCTCTTCTCTGCTCCTCACCCTGGTGCCTGCCATGGGGTCAGAGAGATATGTAGCTGTACATAGGTCCCTGACCCCATGGCAGGCAGTTGGTCAGGGAACTATGTATCTGTACAAACCCCTCCTGCTCCAACCCTCTAGGTGGTCTCAAACCCCAACCTCTAATCCTGTTCCCTGAAACAGATCAAATCCCTCTGACTCCCTCCCTCTGCATGGTCTTCTACAACCACCCTCTAACCCCATCCCCAAAAACACCTGTAAAAAAAGTGCCTCAATATTTTATGTCAGACCCAAATCATCAGCCCCCCAGTCCCCCCACTCCAATTCCCTCTCAGCACCTATCAACCCTCAAACCTCCGCACACCTCACTTGCCTAGCCAGAGAACTGCTATGATAACTAGACTGTCCTGGTGCTTCCAGTGCTGACCACAAACTGATTGAAAACAAGGTAAGTTCAGTTAATGGCTTTTTAATGTCTTTTCAACTTTTACTCATAACTTTGTCATTTTTTTTTACTTCAAAGTTTCAACATTTTGTTTTTTCCCACCTCTTGCACCAGTTAGGCTATATTGCCCAAATCCCTTGTGAAACCTGTTTTCACAGTCTCTCTTCGAAATCCTATTTTGGACAGGATTTCAAAAAATTCTTTCTGATTCATAGGGTGGGGGTGCACAAAAAGGCCATGTTGAAAATGGAGTGACAGAATGTCACAAAACAACAACATTATGAGGAAAATCTTGAATTGCTTTCACTCTTGACTCATAAGCAGGCTCCATGAGAGGAATCATGGGCCCTGGGAAAAGTTCACACTCTGAAGCCGCTATGCAGCATCATACAGTAGCATGCTGGGTGGCCTGAGCCCCTCTTTGATGCCAGGCCCCTGGAATTATCCCCGGCTCCCCATCCTCTCAAGGGCCTTGCTCATAAGTTTTGATTTTTGCAGAGTTTCAGCCCAAATTTTCAACATAGCCCTCTTGTTACACTACTTCATGGACAAGACAGGTGCCATATTTCAAATCCACTCTAAAACATTTTTTCTCACTTGCCCATGAAGTCACTTTTTGGACAAGATTTTCAAAATTCCACTTATCTTGGTTATACAATGGGGTCACAAAAAGACTATGTTGAAATTTGGGGGCCAAAATGTCAAAAAACAATGAAGTTATGAGGAAACATTGATTTTTTTTCAACATGTATGCATAGCTTTGTATTTTTTGCAAATTCTGGGCCCAAATCTGCAACATAGCCCATTTCTTACCCCACCTGTTAAACATGACAGGCATCATTTTTCAAATCACCCTTTGAAAGATGTTTTCACAGTCACTGTGCAAAATCACCTTTTGAATAGTACTTGAAAAATTTGTCATGTCTTGATCATAAGCAGGGGTTTTAAAATACTATCTTCCCAATTTTTAAAGGGTGACACAGGGCTTACATCAAGCCTTGCAACAAGGCCTTGTTTTTTTGTGCAGCTGTGACAAACACCCTTTCCATAACTACACCTGATTTGAGTTGGGCAGGGGTAGTTATGACACTTTGCCCCATTTATGGCAGTTTGGACCAAATATTTGATGGAAACCCCATGGAAAGGGTGTCTTGGATTGTCACAAGCTAGACCAGAAAAAGATAGTCTAACCTGCTGCAGTTGGCACACAGATAGAAAATCCTGACTGCCAGCCTGGAGAATGCAATAAATCCTGCGTGCCATATGTTCTGCACACCCGGGGCTTACCGCATTCAGGGCTATCTGAAAATCCAGCTCTGTGGCTCTCATATTAAGAGCCAGCTGAGTGTGTGGCCAGCTCTGAGATATTTTATGATAGTTAGCGTGCTCCAACTAAAGTGCACTACCTGTCTGAATACGGGGTTGTAGCAGTGCATAGTAACTCTATGCCACACTGTCACTGCCTCAGGCTAAACATGCAGTACTAATCCATTAGCACTACGCTAAATGTTTGAGTACAAGGGTCCCTGTTGAAAATATTTGGTGAAAACATCAAAAAACAATAACACTATGAAGAAACACTGAATTTTTCCAAAGTTTACTCATAGATTTCTTAATTTTGCACATTAAAAAACATCTCCCACTGCATACTCTCCTGCCCCCACTCTCCATCAGCATTACCCAACTATCCTGAGTAAATGCATTATAAAAATGTGTAAAAGCAGGACTGCCCCTGAAAACAAGATGTTGCATCTTTACTGCACTGTCACAGGTAAATACAATGTAAACATGAGTAAAAGCAAGACCCCAGGAAAAATGAGATATTGCATCTCAGCTAGGCAACATTGAGTAAATAAATTGAAAAAATGCATAAAAGCAGATGTTACTGAAAATGAGCCATTTCATCTCATCTGGCTTTTCCTATGTAAATACAGTGTAACAATGGCTAAAACAGGATCCTATGAAAAACAAATATTGCATCCCAACTGGCCCATCCTGAGTAAATACACTTTAAAACAATTTATTACATCTTAGCTTGGCTATCCTGGGTAAATACTTTGTTGCCATGGGACAAACTGCCTGCGGAAGTGGTGGGAGTTAGAACCATATCTGCTCTCAGAAGGGGCTGGGTCAAAGAATGCACCAAAAACAAATACACAAGGGAAACTACCAGCTAGGACCCTGATCACTAAGATCTCATGATCTCAAGGGCAGACTTAATGGACCATTGGTCTCCTTCTGCTGTCAGCTTTCTATGTTTCTATGTTAAAATGAGTAAAACCAGGATCTCACTCAAAATGAAATATTAAATCTCTGCTGGGCTGTCCTGGATAAATACACTACAAAATATGTGTGAAGGCAGGACCCTACTGAAAACAATATATTATATCTCAGCTGGTCTATCCTGGGTACATACATAGGACTAACTGAAAAAGAGATATTGCATCTCAACTGGCCAATCCTGAGAAAATACACTGTCAAAATGTGTAAAGAAGGAACCCCACTTAAAACAACATATTACATCTCAGCTGGGCTATCCTGGGTAAATACATTACAAAAACTGGTAAAAGCAGAATCCCACTGAAAATGAGATAATGCAGCTCCACTGGGCTATCCTGGGTAAATACACTGTAAAAAATGTTAAAGCAGCAGCCAACTGAAAATGAGATATTCCATCTCAACTTGGTTAAACTGGGTAAACACAGTGTAAAATTTCGTAAAAGCAAGACTCTATGAAAAACGAGATATTACATGTGAACTGTACTATCCTGGCTACGTATATGGCAGAAAGATATTGATTTTCAGCAGGTGTATCCTGGACAAATACACTGCAAAAATGTGTCAAAGGAGGACCCTGTTGAAAACAAGATATTACATCTCGGCTGGGCTAAACTGGCTAAACTAATGGTGGAAATGGATAAACTCTGAACCCCACTAAAAATGAGATGTAGCACCTCTGATCTGCTATCCTAGGTAGATGTAGTATAAAATGTGTAAAACAGGACCTCAATGAGATATTGACTGTCAGCTGGCATATCCTGAGTAAATACATTGTAAAAATGGGTAAATGCAGGACCCCTTTAAAAATGAGATACTGCAATTCAGCTTGGCTATCATGAGTAAATATATTGCAAAAATGTGTAAAAGCAGGACCCCAGTGAAAATTAGTTGTTGCATCTCAGTTTATCTATTTTGGGAAAATACATTAAATAAATGGGTAAACACAGGACTCAACTGAAAACAAGATAGTCCATCTCTCTCAGGCTATTGTAGATTGCAACAACTGGTGAAAAGGCAAGACCGCACTGAGAATGTCATATTGCATCTCAGCTGGCCCACCCTGAGTAAATATATTGAAAAAATGGCACAAAGCAGGGAGGATCACACTGAAAATGAGATACAGTACAGCATTTCATATGCTCTATCCTAAATAAAAGACAATATAAAAACATGTAAAAGCAGAACCCCACTGAAAAGGAAATATTGCATCTCAGCATATCTAGTCTGGGAAAAAATCACTGTAAAACATGGTACAAACAGGAATGAAAATAAAATATTGCATCTTAGCTGTGGTATCCTGTGTAAATGCAGTGTCAAAATGTGTGAAACCAACACCCTCACTGAAATGAGATACTTCATCTCAGTTCACCTACACTACGAATATATGAAAATTGTCAGCAGAAAAAGCCATCCGGTCTATTGAGTCTGTTCGAGTTTGCAGCTAGCTCCCCGATTCAGCAGCATTTCCCCCCTTCCCCCCACATTACCCTCCTCTTTGCCATGTCCCACCCCTTCTTGAAGCATTCTACTGTGTTACATGCCACCACCTCTGCTTGTAGTGCGTTCCACTCTGCCACCATCATTTCCTTAAAGAAATGCGTTCTCACCTCCTTCCTGAATCTGCCCCTCTCCAATCTCATGCCAAGGCCCTTAGTGTCCCTCCCCACCCTCCTCCTGAATAGACCCTTTATATTTGTCCGGATTATCCCCTTCATGTATTTGAAGGTCTCAATCATATCCCCCTGTCCCTCCTTTCCTCCAGTGACTAAATGTTTAACTCCCTCAGTCTGACCTCATATGACAATTTTTCCAGACCTTGAATCATTTTTGTTGCCCTATGTTGCACCCCCTCCAGCAGCCTAATATCCTTCTGTAAGTATGGGCGCCAATACTGCACGCAGTACTCCAGGTGGGGTCTAAGCAAAGATCTGTATAACAGCAGAATCATCTCCCTTCTTTTCGAGGTTATGCCCCTTGCAATGCATCCCAGCATTTAGTTGGCCATTGTTGCAGCCTTCTTACATTGCACAGAATTGTTCATTGATCCCATGATGGGCATGCCCAGATCCTTCTCCTCCTCCTCTGTTACTTCTAGTCACACCCCCTAAGATGGTACCTTCTCCTTGGATTCTTTGGTACCTTGCATTTTCTTGTGTTGAAACTGAGTTACCAGTTGTCAGACCATGCCTCAAGTCTTGCTAGATCCTCCTATAGCCCCCACCACCCCCACCGGTCATCCACCACAGCCCCCATCTAGATGTCATCTGCAAATAGAATGATCTTGCAACTGATGCCCTCCGAGATGTATGCAGTAAATATGTCAAACAGTACCTGCCCCAACACCGACCCCTGTGGAACCCCACTTGCCACAGGCTTAGGGGATGAGAATTCCCCTCCTACCAACACCCTCTGCTCTCTGTTCTGTAGCCAGTTCTCCACCCACCCTACCAGTTTTACTCCTGCCCCTGTGACCTGTAGTTTACTTCCTATGCGGTACCAAATCGAGGGCCTTCTGAAGTCTAGGTACAGGACATCCGCTGCATGGTCCCCATCAGTTTTCCTAGTCACTCAGTCATAGTATTCCACTAGGTTGGTCTGGCATGATTTGCCTTGATGAAGCCATGCTGCCTCCTGTCCTGCACCCTGTTGACCTCCAATAGTGCCACTAGCCTCTCCATTATGATGGACTCCATTAACTTCCCCACTATGGACGTTAGGCTTACTGGCCTATAGTTCCCCGGTTAATCCTTGGCTCCACTCTTGTAGAGGGGAACCACTTGAGCCAGTTTCCAATCCTGTGGTACACACCCTGTGTCTTGAGATGTGTTAAATAAGTCTGCCAAGGGGCTTGCCAGGGCCTCTGCCAGCTCCTTCAGTACCCTTGGATGTACTAAATCTGGTCCCAGTGCCTTGTCTGCCCTCAATGCACTTAACTCCTCCAGCACCCTCCCCACTGTGATTTCTCTGTCTGTCACCCCCCATCTGTTTCTTTCCTCCCTCCTACTATGGGTACCGCCCCCACATCTCCTTTGTAAAGACTGAACAGAAGTAGTCATTAAGCACTTCTGCTTTTTCACCGCCCCTTCCACCCATCCCCCCTCCTTAATTCTTACAATATGGTCCTTTCAGCTTCTTTTCTCCCTGTTGTACCTAAAGAAGTCTTTCTCCCCTTTTTTATGCCTTGCACCAACCTGAATTCCCTTGATGCTTTGGCTGGCCTTACCTCCCTTGTCACTTTCTTTGCTTCTTTCAGATACACCCCCCCATCCTCCTCGCTCCCCAATTTTCTGTATCTCCTGTATGCTGCACTTTTCCTCCTCACCCTGTCTAATACCCCTTTACTTATCCAGCTGAGTTTCTTCCCCTTGACCTTTTAGTTTGGGCCATGCAGCAGGTTTCTCTTGCCTCCACTAACCCCTGTTTTATCAGTTCCCACCTTTGATGTGTGTCCATATTTGGTTGAATTTTGTCCAGGAGCCCCTGTACCACTTCCTCCATCCTCTTAAAGTTGGTGTTCCTGAAATTCATCACCCTTGTGCCAGATGACCCCCCCTTAGCCATCTGTAACTGAAACCATACTGTCTGGTGGTTACTCCCCCCAGTGGTTCCTCAGCCCTCACATCCCTCACCCATTCCCTGTTTGTTAGTATGAGGTCAAGGGTGTTCCTTTCTCTAGTTGATTCCCTGACCAACTGTACCAGAAAGTTATCCTGGAAGGCATCCAGCATTACCTGCTCCCTTCTGCACTTTGTGGCAGGTGTTTCCCACTCCACCCCGGCAGGCTGAAATCCCTTACTATCACCACTCCCCCCTTCCCACAGTTCCTCCTGATCTGCTCTGCCAGTGCTCTGTCCTTCCCTTCAGATTGGGAGGGTGGCCTGTACACACCCCCAACCTTAGTGACCTATATTTGGGATCCTGGAGTTGCACCGACAGAGCATCTGTATCTCCCTCCTCTCCCTTACACATTTTACTGCTTCCTTTACATACAGCGCCACCCCTCCTCACCTTCTCCCTATTCTTTTAGTGTAATCTGTACCCTGGAACTGCCAGGTCCAAGTCCTGGTTTTGGGTGGCCCATGTCTCGGTTAAGCCACCAAGTCCACCCCCCCTCCACCATGAGAGCCTGTAGTTTTTCCCCCTTATTCCCCAGACTCCTATCATTTAATGTTACCACCCACCAACCCTTGTTTCTAACCTCTCCCCCACCCCTCTCCCTTTATGTCTGCTCCCTTTGTATTTGCTTTTCTCCTTACCTTGCTATTATGGGGGGCAAACCCATTTGGTTTCACTTATCTCGGCCTCTAAACACCTCTATCCATCTTGCTACCCACCTCCTAGTTTAAATATTCCTCAGTGTGCTGCCCTGTCCTTTCCTTCAGTACATTTTTTCCTTCCTTATTTAGGTGCAGTCTGTCTTTTGCATATAGACTGCTGTTCTCCCAGGTCCCCCCCCCCACCAGCCCGTACCCCTTTTCCTGACACCAGGTTTCCAGCCATTTGTTGAACTCTTAAATTCTCCTTTTCCTTGCTATACTTCCCCTGGGAACTGGAAGTATATCCGAGAAGGTGACTGATCTTCCCGCTCCCTCGCAAAGAGGTCCTAGTTCCTCAAACCTTCTCTTCATCTCCCCTACCGTCCAATCAGTCAGGTCATTCATCCCCAGGTGCATTACTAGGTGAGGCCTTTCCCTTCCCCTGCTTGCATACCTTAGCACTGATTGCCCCACCCTTTCTGCCTTCATTCCTGGCTTCACTTCCACCCAAATTCTACCGTGCCTCTTCCCTTTGCTGCCACACCTGACCCTTCTTAGTATCGAGCCTCCTAACACTAAGACACCTCCCTTCTTCCCCTCCTCATTTCTCCCTTCCCCCTTCTACCCTTCTCCTTTTCTTCATCCTCCTGTACATTGTTCCCTCCTAGTGTTGATGTTCCCCCCCCACATTCTCCCCGGTACTCAACCCTTCCTGACCCACTTCATTGTCGCACCTATTTCTCTACCACAGCCAACCTACTCTTTGTTCCCATGGACTGCGCCTCCCCATCCTCATTTCCTCCTTTTGACTACTTTGTCACAAGTCTGCTCCTGTTTGAGCCTGCTGTGTTACCTACTACCTGTACTCCTGTTCCTATTCTCCTTGTTCCATTTTCTCCCGTACTTTTGCCACCCCCCTTGCTCCCCTGTCCTGACCACCCCCTTCTCTCCCATCCTTTTTTTTTTCCAGTTGCATTTTGTGCTTCCCACATTCCCTTCTCTTTCTGACTTAATCTGTCCCTTCATCATCTATGATACTTCTTCCTTTAGCCTTAATACTTCATTCTCCAGCCTTCCAAGCCTTAGACAGACTGGGCACGCCCCTCTCATTCTCCACAGGGTGTCCATGAATACGGCCACTCCACAGTTATTACGATGCATGATCCTTCCTCCCCTATGTCTTCTGTCCCCTCCCTTCCTTTGTCTCTTTGCCCCTTGCTCTTCCACTGATCCTCTTTCTGACTTGCCCCCCACCGCATCCCTTCTACAATTTGCCCCAGTCAGTCACCCCTTTCTCTTTACCGCTCCCTCCTCTTTGTTCCCTCTACTCCATTCTCCCTCTTGTGGTTCCTCTTTTTTCTTCCCTTGACCTCATTAGTTGGCAGCAATATTTCACACTGCTTTCACAATTCCTATACCTCTTGCTAATACCTGTCCTCTTCTGACCCTTAGTTCAGTTGCATACTCTTACCCATCAGAGCTCATATCAAGCACACTTAGAGAGCCCCCAGAAACACATAAAATGAATTGTTTTCCACTCCCAGACTATACCTTTACAGTTCCTTGGTTATATCCCCTTACTGGTACTTCTAGCTTCTCATCCACTTCTCCAACTATTCCCCTCCTCTGCTCTGCCCTCCGATTGGTCAATCACTCCTGGGAGTGGTTAACCATGAGCATTTAACAAAGGAGGTGCTGCAGGGTGGGTGAGTGGGAGAAATTTCAAAGCAACAGTAAGCAAAGCACCAAGTCCCAATCAAGTCCCCAAAGTCAAAGCCAATCAAGTCCAAAGTCAAAGCTGA
This sequence comes from Neoceratodus forsteri, assembly GCA_016271365.2. Classification (NCBI taxonomy): domain Eukaryota; kingdom Metazoa; phylum Chordata; order Ceratodontiformes; family Ceratodontidae; genus Neoceratodus; species Neoceratodus forsteri. The sequence continues at coordinate 830,046,147 of CM028131.1, forward strand.
AGCTGAACACAGCCCCGAGCCTGAAAGCAGCTCCACATGGCATATAGCTCCCCTGCAGGCTTACAGCTCCTCTGTGCTCCTTCAGTCAGCCAGCGCAGTTTCCTGTGCAGGATGCCTGAGTAAGTCCTCTCTGCTCACGACTCTCTGCAGCTATGGCTGCACTCCGTCCTTGCCCGGCTCCTCTTCCCTCCAGGTTCTCCACCCAATCCTCCTTCTGCAGCTTGCAGCTGTAAGCCATCTTTCCTGCTCCCTCCTGCTTACTGAGTAAATACATTGAAAAGATGGGTAAAAGCAGGACCCCACAGAGAACCACATATTGCATCACAGCTGGGCTATTGTACATACATGCAGTGTACAAATTCACAAACAAGAAGCACTTCACTAAAAACACGATATTGCATCTCAACTGAGCTATTCTGGAATCAGCTGCTATACCCAATTAATCTCCTAGTGATTTCCCTGTCTCTAGTGCTACCACTGCCCTCCCTGATCTCCATTTAACATTATCCCTGCAGTCTACTGGCAAACCACCCAATACCTGTCCTGCTGCTAATATCCCTAGTATCTGGGGGTACTCCCAACATCAATTTCACCCAAAAACCCCACCCAGTCCCCAAAAATTCCACTGGCAAATATTCGCTACTGATTTCCACAGTCAGGTGCCATCTGCTGCATGGGAGTCCTGTATCATGACAGAAGCAACTACAATAATACACTACTTGCTAGAACTCTAATTAAACCAGTGCCCTTTGTGTGTGCACAACTGTCATAATGGCTATGTGTGTGTGTATTTGTCTGTGTGTACACATGCACATGTGGCTCTGTGTGTGTGTGTGTGTGTGTGTGTGTGTGTGTGTGTGTGCGTGCACATATGTAGCTATATTGGAAGGGGTGTACTGTATGTTCACAGCCAATGAAACCTGTTTCTACATTGTCTTGACCTTTAATGTATGCTTTTTTTTTCTATTACTGTGATGTAAGCCTGGAATTTTAATATCACAATAATATAAGAAATAAATTAAAACCAGTCCTACATTTTAATTATATAACTTTTATCAGGTTAATGAATCAGCAGCCATTTATGGCACTGACCAGAATTTGTTTTACTTACTGTTGTTGCATTATAGCAGATTGTCTCAGACAAATTCTGTTGACTTGCAAGCGGACATATTGATGATCAGTCTTCAAGTAAGGCTTTTGACACTGTTCCACAAAGGAGCCTATTAAGCAAGTTGGGTAACTTAGAAGTGGGTCCAAAGGTGGTAAACTGTATGAGAAATGGGTTAAGTGATAGGTGACAGAGGATGGTGGTAAATGGAGTTCACTCTGAGGAAGGGAGGGTGACCAGTGGGGTGGCTAAGGGATCAGTGCTAGGACTTTTCCTCTTTAATGTCTTTATAATTGACATTGCATACAAGCTGGAAGGGGAGGTTTGACTCTTTGTGGATGACATCAAAATCTGCAATAGGGTGGACACTCTGGTAGTGGGGGGGGGACAAACAGTGACCTGAGAAAACTAGAGGAGTGGTGAAGTGTATGCCAGCTGCATTTCAGTGCAAAAAATGTGCAATCTAATTCAGTTAGGGCACAGAAACCCAGGTGTGGAGTACAAAGTGGTTGCAGTGGTATTGATTACTACCAAGCAGAGAAGAGGCCTTGAGTAATCATATATGATGACCTAAAGGTGGCCAGGCAATGTGACAAGGCAGCTGGGAGGGCCAATGGGATGCTGGGGTGGGTAGGGTGGGGTATCACCATCAGAAAGGGGGAGGTTGTGTTGCCTGTGCATAGAACACTGGTAAAACCCCACATAGTGTACTTCTGGAGACCACATCTCTGGAAGAATATAGAGTGCAGGCAGTCCAGAGGAGGGCAACAAAAATGATACAGGGTTTGTATCAAAAGACCTATGAGGAGAGACTGAAGGACCTCACTATGAACACACTGGAAGAGAAGGAGGCTGGATATGATAGAGACCTTTAGGATGAGGGTGCTAAGTATGTGTTCATTGGAGGGGGGGACATGATAGAGACATATAAATACCTCACAGGAAGAAACAGAGTGCAAGTTTATGAAACTTTCCAAAGGAAAAAGTGTTCAAGGACTAGAGGCCACAACATTAAACTAAACGGGGGAAGGCTCAGAGGAAAGGTGAGGAAGTACTTTTACACAGAGAGGGTGATGGATAGATGGAACAGTCTGCCAGTTGATGTTGTGGGGCAGAATTGGTTATAGACTTCAAGAAGGCATGGGACAGGCACATAGAAAGAGCCTGAAATCACTAAGTGAGTGACCATTAGTCTAATTTGGGATTCTGTGGGTCAAGATAGCTACAAAATAGGGCAGACATGGTGGGCCTGAGTGCCCTTATCTGCTGTCAACTTCTATGTTTCTATAATTCTTTAACTACCTCATGGATGTAAATAAAGTACAGGAGGGAAGTATTTTTCAGAAAAAAAGGTGCACAAAAACAAATGGACATGCGGTGATGCTAGACAGGGTAGATTCAGAAGAGATATGAGGAAGTATGTCTTCACAGAAAGTGTAGTGGATTCCTGAAACAGCCTTCCAGCTGAAGTGGTGGGGGTGAAAAGAGTGGTAGGGTTCAAGAATGCATGGCATAGGCACAAGGGAGTCTTGGTGGAAAGGAAAGGGTAGTCTGTACAGTCTGCATAAATAATGTAGGTTGGCAAAAATGGGCAGACTGGGTGGGCCAAGTGGTCCTTATCTGCTGTCAATGTCTATGTTTCTATATTGTGTAATTACAAAACCCAGAACCCCCTGCAGCTGACTTCAGAGGATGGTTGCATCAGTGGGAAAGTCAAGGAGGGCTGCAGTACTATTTATAGAGATGAAAGGTGTAGTTATAAATACTTAAACCTTTTGACTGTATTAAATGAGATCTGGGGACATTGGGTTTCTTATAAAGTTCAAATCAGATCCTTCCTTTGTTCCATTAAATGGTCCTTCCTCCTCTCTTTTTTTTTGGGGGGGGGTAGGTATTGGCTGGTTGATTTTATTTGATTTGGATGGTCCTGCTCCTGCCTCAGTCTCTTTTTTAATCTGTGTATTTATATGAAGTATACTGTATGAATCAATGTATTTGTTGTTGCAGTTTCAGCTTTTTTACCTCAATTAGAATTTTTAAGGATATTCTTGTTTATGATTACCCCACTACATCCCTGGTGGTCTAGTTGTTAGTATTCAGCTCTGTCACCGAAGCAGCCTGGGTTCGATTCCTGGTCAGGGAACCTTAACTCTAGTATCACAGATGCATGCCCTAGAAGCAGTAATGATATAGGCACTTTAGAACATGTGCTAATTAGCTGCCATCAATTATCGCTTGGTCGTGAGTTTTAAATATTCTGTCTCAGTCTTCAGGAGTAAGTCTTAAAAAACAAGAATTATGGATTTTACTTGGACAAGGAGACCCATTAAATAAATTGTTGAATATCAAAGCCAAACTGGTCAGAAATGGATTAATTATGGCCTATAAGTGTATCCTTCAAAGATGGAAAGATCAGACACCTTCAATTATATGTATGTGGGTAAATTTATATTATAGATCCTGTAAAATCAATTAGCCAATCAGTGTATTTCTTTATCTAGCTTGTGAAGCACTCTTATAGAGTGACTAGTGCTTCATGAGCTATGTAAAGTGAAGCTGAACACTCAAAAATCAAACTTCCTTAAGTAAAATCTCTCAGCACACTTTTAAAATGCACCTGTCTTCAACTGGTACAGAGCACCAAAGCATCAGAAGACAACATCGTAGTAAATAAACAATACACAACCAAAAAAGAAAAAAAAAAGAAAATTAATTAACCCAGTTTCAGTTGCCGAGCATAAGTAATTTGTTTGTCTCCATTGCCCCGACTAGAGTTGTTCACCAAACATAGACAGTGAAATTTAAATATGAACATATAGCTGCACCTACGCCTGTAGTGAAATCATGCACTGTAACACTAAAAAAGTGCAAATTCTTTAAATGAATCAAAATGCATGCTGCATATTCATATGTCCAACACAGCCACTCATTCCTTATCCAGCAATGAGTGGTTCCATGGGACATATAAGAGATCATAGTTCCTTAAGTTGTAGAAAGGACCTCCCCCCAATATCCTGTGTGCAAAAAAAAAAAAAAGACCTCGACTTTATATTTTGTGAACTGTTACTAATGCCTGCTTACATTCTTAATTCACAAGGCTCATGTTCGAGTATGTTTGTTTTTGGTTTGTTTGGCACTGATCACATGCACAGGTATTTGCTGTTGCAAATCACAGTCTTGCCTTTACCGAACCTTGACCCCTACCTCCTCTTGAATGACCGCAAGAAACCCTATTATTAAAATACAATAAAAATAACAGCAAGACATGTGTAAGGCACCTTAAATCAACCCCCAGCAACTCATCCTTTTTACGATTGAACACAGTACAGCTGGACAAAAAGAAAAAAAAAGAAGCTGCCTATCTACCTTGATGCGTTGCACTGTGCCATTACCATAGTAAGTAGTCATTCATGACAGTTGGATAGTAAGAACATTTTGTTTTTCACTGTACATCAAGATTTCATTTTGAAACTTGAAGGACCTATAATATATTTATATGTCCCATGTCGCCACTCGTTGCTGGATACGAGTGGTTTCACTGATGCCTTGCTCATGTCAGAACAGCTCAGCTTTGCTTTGCTGTTCTCTCATGAGCAGAACATGCATGAAACCACTTTTGTCCAGCTACAACAGGTTCTGTGGGACATATAAATATATATGATAGGGACTCAGAATGGAAAAGATATATTATGTGACAATAAATCTATTGTGTAAATATGAATCAGTGTGGGTTTTTTTTCAACCCAGATTCAAACACCAGAAGCAAGGCACTTTTTCCAACAAAATGTAGGTTCATAATCATGTTTTACTATTAATAGTTAATAAACCCTTAACTCAGATAAACAAAAGTAGGGTTGCATTTGTAGATATTAGATCTATATTTATACATCAATGCTAATAGCTCAGTTGATGATGTAGATTGTATGTGGCACAATGGATTGTGTTTTGTGGTATAAATGGACCTATTCATTTATATCTATATTTACTGTATATGCATATTTATACTTGGATGTGTGTACCATCAATATCAAATTTGTATTTGTATGTACACTTTTTTCTCTTTTTGCAATAAAAAAAATGGTTAACCCACTACTCATATTTATGTTGCGGTTCATTATGGAGTTATTTACTTATTCATGTGTTACTGTTTATTTTCTTTTATTGTTATAATCATTGTGCTTTTTTGTATCTAATGGAGATATAATTATTTCATGGTTGTATTACTGGTGTCGATGTTATATTTATTGTTTTTTTTTTTGCAGTTTCAATAATGTTGTTATGAAAAAAAGGAGGGTTGCAACAATGGGAATGTCTATGGCCTGCAGGGCACGGTAGAGCTTTCATAAACTCTGATCAGATGTTTGCCAATCTCATTGTCTCCTGGGGTAAGCACAGTCCTCTGTGACTGTATTTAGCCCAGAGAGGACAGCAGGACCAGCAAACAAAGTTCAGAGCTTTTAAAAACTGCCCACCCTCCTGGACCCTATTTCTTCCCCACTTGCCATCTATAGTCCACTTTCTAGTCCAGACACTGGTTCTCAGGTGGGGAAGAGGCAAGTGGTGTCTCTGCCAATGACCACTGTGACCTGCTCCAGAGAAGACAAAGTTTCACCGTTACCACATCCAGTTCTTTAGTGCCACAAAGATGAACACTGAGTGAGCAAGAGCCTTCTCCAGAAGACTTCCCTGCAGATAACTGTACCACAAGTGTTGCAGCCTAACAGACCCCTTTCCTTTCCCTGCCCCATCAGCTCCCCACATATTTCTTTTCTGTGCCTCTTATACAGTTGTTCACCAATTTGATGTAGGCCTCCTTGCTTACTGATGCTCCAGATTTCATGACATGGAAAAATTAATCTGCATATAACTCAGGCATCTTTGGTGCTATACATGTGTAAGTTAGTATGAATAACCTTTGTGTAGTGCATATAGAATGATCTAAATATGGAGAGAATTGGATTTGAGATTTTTAAGTTGCAGCGGTTCAGGTCTTTACTATGTAAATATTTGCAAAATGTTGTGAAAACTCTCAAACATGTGGATGTTTGTAACTTCTATGCTCTTGCAGGCATAGACTTAACATTTGACATGCATATCCATAGTCAGTGTATCCTGGTGTCTAACACAACTGGATAAACTAGTTTAGCAGTTTAAATTTGCAGTAGAAAAAAATAGTGGTAACATTTTCTCACATATTTATAGTAGCATATGGACAAACCATCCAGAATTCTTTTTGCGGAATTTAACATTAACAAAGCATGTATCAGTACTTCATTTGATAAGCTGGGCTGAGCTTTTTGCAGTCCTGCTGTTCCTCTCTGGGTGACCATCCCGGCCCCCTGATCTTTTGGCATAGCCAGATTGACTCAGTAGAACTACTTATCCCACTAATATCATCTTTGTTCTTTACTGTGACAAACTCCCTGAAAACATGTCACCTACTCCTTTTCCTGTTGACCTACCCTGTTAAAATAGTCAGAATTCTTCATTCCTGCTGCCCCAGACATTATATTCCCCCACTACATCTTTTTGAGTACCTCTAAGTCCCAGACTTGCATATACATCAGGCTCCCTAGACCATAAATTTACTGGATGTGTTATTCAATTATTCTGCATTCAGGCTGGAACTGTTGACATTATGTGGTTCGTTGTTCCAACCTAGGGGTCTACCACTGTTGTGCTACCCATCTCAGCTGTCCATTTCATGGTGAAACTGTGCATCTAACTCCTGAACCTGGTGACCTCCTGCACTACCTGCCTCTCATCCCCCTATCTTTTAATTAGAATTCTCCAGATAAGACTGAGTGAAATTAGTAAATTCCAGTTTTATGGAATTTTTCAAGAAAGTCTAAAATTTTCACAAAGACTCATGGGATTTGTCTTTAAGTACAGCTGCTCTTTTTTAAAGCTGTTTGAATACCTTTTTCCAAATAATTGACCTAATATTCAATATTCAGGTCCCAGATATTTGCTATTTGCTATTTGATATTCAGCATTTGGTATTTGGCCAGAAAAGTTGCCTTATTAGAGAATTGCTACAGAAGTCCTTAAAATGGCTTCAGGAGAAGGAGGAGAGGTCACAGCACATTGGTTTGTACACTGGTGCCAGAGATTGTCTTTTGTTACTAGTGCTTCAGAAGGAGGATGCAGAAGTCACGGCACCTTGGCCTGCACATTGGTGCCAGAGACTGTCCTGTGCTGCTGGTGCTTCATGAGGAGAATGCAAAGGTGACAATCTCTATATGGTCCCAAAGATCTCAAGAGGTACTACAAGAATAACATATACCACACCCTTAACAAATTGTGGCCATGAACAAAATCAAGTAATAAAACATAATCCCCATAGGATAACACTGAAACTTCATCAGACCATAACACCATCAGTATTTGAAGTTAAGTGACACTATCTATATGGTCACAAAGGTCTCAAGAGGTACTACAACAATAACATATGCTGCACCCTTAAATAACTGTGGCCATTAAAAAAGCAAGTAATACAACATAATAATTCCCATAGGATATCACTGGAACTTCAACAGGGCATAACTCCATCAATATTTGGAGTTAAGTGACAATGTCTATATGGTCACAAAGGACTCAAGGGGTACTACAAGAATAACATATGCCATACCCTTAAATAATTGTGGTCTTTAAAAAAAGCAAGTAATAAAATTTGATTCCCATAGGATAACACTGGAAATTCAACAGGCCATAACTCAATCAATATTTGGAGTTAACAAACAGACTCTATATGGTCACAAAGGACTGAATGAGTACTACAAGAATAACATATGCCATACCCTTAAATATTTGTGGCTATTAAAAAAACAAGTAGTAAAACATAATGATTCCCATAAGATAACACTGGAACTTCAACAGGCCATAACTCTGTCAATATTTGGAGTTAAGTGACAATCTCTATATGGTCACAAAGGTCTCAAGATGTACTACAAGAACAACATGTGCTGCACCCTTAAATAATTGTGGCCATTAAAAAAGCTAGGAATATAACATACAAATTCCCATAGGATAACAGTGAAACTTCAATAGGCCATAACACCATCAATATTTGGAGTTAAGTAGCAATCTCTATATGGCCACAAAGGTCTCAAGGAATACTACAAGAATAACATATGCCACATCCTTAAATAAGTGTGGCCATTAAAAAAGCAAGTAACAAAACAAAAAGATTTACTTTGGAAAACACTGGGACTTCAACAGGCAATAACTCCATCAATATTTGGAGCTAAATGACAATCTCTATATGGTCCTTAAGGTCTCAATGGGTACTACAAGAAATTATGTTGTTGCAAATGCAATAGACAGATAGCAGCACCAGCACACTGTTCTGACAGTACTTGAGCAATGGACTGCTTATACAAGCAAAGGACAAACAAGCATACTGCACCTTGTTTTTGTCACCACAATGTGAATCTGTTTCATCATTTACCTGCTGTCAGTGGTGCTTCTTTACCAACTGGTTCAGCAGAATGCTGTGAGAACAGTGTGCAGGTGCTGCTCACTAAGTTTCAAAAAGGGTTCCTGCTATTCTGCTGGAATCTCAATCCTCCTCTAATATGGCAGATGTGCGGCTTCAATTGAGCCATTAGAGTCCGCACTCTAGTCTCTCAATATATTGAACTCTATGCTACACACTCACAGTGAGGAGATAAAATGTTGTTCCTGGCTGCGTGCTCCAAAAGCAGCCTCTGATTGGCCAACAGAGCTTTGTGAGATTTTGAAAAGTAACCCACCGAATAGTAAGTCCTGAATAGTGGCAGAATAGTGGGCTATTCAGAACATCCATCTGAATATTCGGCAAGCCTACTAGTCATGGTATTTGGGAAATACTATTCAGTTCATGCACAACCTTATTATTTTTCAATTTCTGGCAGCAAGCAATTAATACAATTGGCACCAACAGTCTCTATGTAAGTTCTAAGAATCTGCCAAATTTCATGGTATTGCATTCTCTAGTTTTAAAGTTTCTGGGGCTTAAATTTGTAGTTTACATTCTTGCAAAATTTAATTTTTAAATGTTGTGAAATGTTGGCTACTTTTAATTCAAGCCCATTTCAAGCTGAAAATATGAACATTTTCAGAAATGATTATGTGGTGTAGTAGTTTAAATACTTCAACTCTGGTTACATTTGCATATGTTGTTTTAAAATTAGGGAAAAATGAAATTTAAATTTTGGCAACATGTTTGGTAGGCTGTAACTCAGTTCCATTTGAAGCTAGAAATCTGGAACTATGTATATATACAAATGCAGTGTTAATTTGTATACCTGTCAAATTGTATAACATCTCAATGAATACTGTGAAAATTATACTAAAATCTATATTTTGGCAAAATGTTTGGCATCCTATAACTTAGCTCCCATTGAAGTTTGAGACTTAAAATGTGGTGTATATACCCATGTCGGATGTTTCTCAACATTTGGATAAGAAATTTACAAATGATCTCAAAATAACTGAAAATGTAATTTTGATCAAGTGTTTGACTACTCATACCTCCACCCCATTCAACCTATAAATTTAACAATTGGCAAACATTTGTATGTCATTTGGTTGTATATATTCCAAGTTTGGTGTTAATTACATGTGTACATTTAAAATTGTAGTGAAATTGCAGATATTTAAAATTTGGCAGATTCCATGGAATTTTTGTGAAAATTCTGCTGAATCGGAATGGTCGTTCCATAGGCATTCTGTGGGTAGAATTTTATATTCTGCACATCTCTAGAATTTCTCAAAATTTGGTAAGCATTGTCTCGTGAGGTAGATATCTTGACAAGGCAAGTTTAGTTCTGTTGGATGTGCAGATTCTGAGATCTGGATAGTGCTAAAACCTTGAAAGTCACCACTTTTTGCACTTTTTTCCTCATTATCTTGTGTCCAGATGGTGTGGAATTCTGGTGTGAATTTTTAATAGTAGAAACTGCTTGGGTCATAGAACTGCCTTGCATTTTTTTGGTAAAAAAATATTAACCTGCTGCAAAGTTATTCGATTTTTAAATTCCCATTATTTTCAATGGGAAAATCACTCTTCAGGATAGAAGTATAAAGTTCAACAAATGATTTGGCCTCAAGAAAAGGGATTCTTCATCATGAGATGCCAATCCTTTTTTGCCAGGAAAAAAAAAATCCTTTTCATTAGCTTCCATCTTGATTTCAAGTTAAAAAAATAAATATTGATAACACATAAAAATTATGTGCTTTAGGGACACCAGAAAAGGGATCTTGCTCATTGGAACTCCATTAGTTGGGTTCTGCAGTTGTCTGGTACTAAAATGATCCTTGAATTTTTTTTTCTCTACATGTTAAATCTTTTTTTGTCACTCGCTAAGATCCTGTTTCATGAATTATTTTTCATTTAAATGAAAAAGGATGACAAGTCATGAAAAAGGATTGCTTTCTTTAGAATTTTTTATTGATTTTGGGTTGCAAATCCAGTCACTGTGGTCCCTCCCCACTCCCCCATTGTCCAATCTCTGTCTCATTGTTCATTCATATTATCCCTGGTAGTCTACTGGTCCATTCCCCCAACCCCATTCTTTGATCGCTGTCCCTATATATAACATTAAGAATTTTTAGTTTTGTGGTTCCTTTGCCCTCCTTCAATCGCCATCCCCATATACCAAAAAAAAAAGCCATCTCCTTGTCCCTCTGACCTCTGATCCCTATCCCCATTGCACTTTATGTCCCTGGTGGCTAGTGCCCCCCCCACCCCCAGTCCGTATCTGTTCCTGAAATAAAGAAAACCATCCCTCAATTTTTTTTTGGTTGGTTCTTTTTCAACTGCAAAAAATAGAATGGTCCCTCACCATACAGCCCTCCACCCTTAGCTCTCACTCAGATCCCACCAGCCCACATCCTCAGTACACCCCCACACACTCTTACACATGTGAACAGGTCCCAGGTTCATGATCCACTCTCTCTCTCTATCGAAGATGTGTCTTGTTGCTGGAACTGTTGACTGCAGTATGAACAAGACTTTACTGTAAGGGGGGAGGTGGGGTGATTCTGAATGCCAAAGGTTTATCAGTTTCAAATGGATGCACTTAGTTTCATTGTTCCCTGGTCCACATTAATATGTTGGTAGCTCTAGTATGTATAGTCCATCAAAATTTCTGGAGCAACCGCTGTACACCGTATGCAAATATATGTTTCAATTTAAGAATTTATTGTAAATGTGTTATAAATCTGCCACACAGCATATGTGTGTGTGTGTGTGTGTGTGTGTTGGGAGAATTCTGTCATTGTGGCAGACATGTCTGTTTAGTAATTATTTGTACAGAACTTCCCAATATGACATCATGTGTCACTATTTAATATCAGTATTTGTATATCCAGGTTTATTTGTTTGAAACGTTACAGTTTAGTTAATCCATAACTGAGCAATGCTGACACTGAGACAGTCATTTCATATATGCAGTCTTATTCATAATCCTAAGTGCATTTTTTTTTGCTGAACTGGTATCAGTAAATGGTAACATAATAAGACTTCATGCATTGTGTCTGTGCCTTTGTTTATAATTGTATTTTTCCCTATTTTAATATTATAGTTTTGCATTTGATATGCATTTGGCTGGTGGTGGTTATGGCGGAGGGGGGAGGGTTAGTGTGAGAAATGATGAATGTCTCTATAACAATGAAAGAACTCATAATGCAGTTTTATTTTTTGAACATCTGCTAAGCACAGAATAACTGATGTCTAATTCTATGTTGCTGGCTTGATGTTTGAATGCATTTTATTCTAATCATCCTTGAATGCACTTTTGTTATCAATATCAGAATAAGCATTTGCAGCCCATGTCTAGGGAAATGGTATTTGTCATAGAGATATGCCATCATGCCCATATCCTCATGGTGTGGCGAAGGGGCAAACGTAGAACAAACATTTGTGATGTACCATTACATTGTGTTTGCATATGGGAATTCAGCTGATTAAATGTTTATTTAAACAAGAAGGTCACATGGTTGCTTCTAATGCTGAATACAACTCTAAATTACAGTCTATGTACCAGGTATAAGCCTAAGTTGTCATCACTTATCATGTGTGAGTAATAAAGAAGCAATACTGGCAACTAGAAATATTGATTTGTAATGGTTCAAAAAGAAATTCAAACACTTTTTTATCTTATTTTATTCCAAATTTTTCCAAGTCATTGAACTGAGATCCCCATAAACATAGCTTGTACAATCTCAGTAACTGAATGACTGTTAAGAATATGAATCGATCATAGTTATGTAGCGACATGGATTGATGTAGGGCACCCACCTCAAAAATAAACTAAAATAAATAAACAAAATAGGTTGTTTCACCACTTAGTGACACAAATCAATTTCAAAGGCACTCATTTCGCTCAACATCTTCCTTGCAAATCTTGATCAAAGCTATAAAAAATAATGGATAAAGACAAAGAATCAAGCTCAGGTAAACATCTTACCAAATGGTGATACACAATTAGGAAGCCAGAAGAATTAATGGATGAGCGCAAAAAACATTTTGTGAAGAAAAAAAAAACAAGTTTCTAAATGTAATTTATGACATTACTTTTTGTTTCCAAAATTCACTGGTTAGTCACTGAAACACAAATATTATGACTTTCTGGAGAAAAAAAATGACGCAAAGTCAGGGTCCTCCCAGAAAATCAGGGACAGTTGAGAGGGATGACTGAACTGCAGATATGTATATACACATACAGTACAGTGCATGGTTTCCACAATGGCTGATCCAGCATTCTCCAAATGCAGAAAAGGGTATCCCATGGGAAATCACTCTTTATTAAGTTTGGGTGAAGCTAGCCTCAATTCTGATATTATCAAAAACAAAATGAGTAATTGTTGCTCTAGCTGAAAAAGCTGACACCATACAAGGACTATAGGATTAATTTAATGGTAATTTTAATAGACTCCAATGCTTCTCCCTGTAAGGTTTCTTCTGTGGGACTGTAAATCAAATATAAATAACACTTAATCATTCAGAATATATTCAACTACTCATATAATTTTTTAAAGCAGCTTAGCTCAGTATCTATATGCCAGCATGAATTCATAAAACATTCACTATACATATATGTGTATATATATATATATATATATATATATATATATATATATATACACACACACATAGGTTAATCAACATTTTTTTTTTTGGCATCTTTTTCTAGAATAAAAAAAAGTGAAAACACATCATCCATTTTACTTGTAGGATTCCTTCTGTCTAGCCCTAATTTGCAACCAGAATGCTATGACAGAATAAGAAAAGCATGTATACAGCATCAGTGATTTGCATAAATAAATCAGACGCCACTCCTCACCCATTTTCAGCACTGCACCCACTCTACAACTAGCCCATACATACATCTAACAGTGTGACTTTTTCTACAGTATTTTCAAATTATGCACCTTAGAAACATACAAGTTGTCAGCAGATAAGGAGCACTTGGCCCCGATGTCTGCCCAGAAAAAAACAGCATACTAAGTAAAGATTTCAAAAGCATAGAAAAGCACTTGAGGTTCACAAATAGCACAATTATGCTTTGTACTGTAACTATGTCCAGTGGCATAGCATCAGTCACATTAGTATAGGATTATGGTTTCATGTGTGGACAAACAGCAGGACCAGATAAATCACAAAGGACAGTGATCTTTCTTTGCAGGTAAATAACCTTAGTAATAAAGTGGAATGGAAAGATTAATGCAGTATAGAGTATGTACCATATGAAGTTTAAGCCAAAATACAGAGGTTTTCCCAGTAGAGTTTGAACCTTTTAAGTTGTATTACAGTAAGTCTTTCATCACAAAATGAATCCATGTAATATTGTAGTACTTGCTTATTAAGATACCATTAAACAGTAGCTGAAATCTCAGGGGGCACTTAAAAAATCATTTTGAAATGTATTTCTGCTTTAATTTTATATATAGTTTCCGTGTTTGTCTTTAGTCTGCCTTTGTAACTATGCGCATTAATAATACAACATGATCACTATCCCTTAGATTGCATTTGCTACAGCTGACACCACAATCCTTTGCTTCTGACATCACAATAGGTTACTGTGGACATGGTTAGAACATCATTAACTGAGGATTATACCTGTTGTCAGTAAAGCAGCCAGAACTGATGACATCTAAGGATAGTGACCCTATTGTCTGTGTAGGTCTAATAAACAAGGGGCAGACAATGGGCACTAAAGCTCAGAAAAAATATATAAACCAAAATGGATCTAAACATGCTATTTTTCCAAAGTTTCCCTTACTATGTTAAGGACTTTTAAAGTTATTGCTGCATTTTTATAGTTATAGCATTTCAGTAAAAAAAATGATGATGATGTCAAATACTGCAAAACCAATTGTGAAGAGAATGCATTTATTGTACAAGTTTATAACATGCCTGAGCAAATACAGTAGATGTGATGCCATTATCATTTAACCAGTCGAGACCCCCTTCCCTTCACAGGAGGCACAATTATGCACACTCACTTTTGGAATTGCCTTCAATGAAAATGACTGACGTCAATTCTGACGTGGAGCTTTTGGAAATGAGTCTATGACTCAAAGGGTTGTAATTCCAATTTCCTAAATAAATAAATAAATAAATTATTCCGTGGCGTGCCACTGTAGGCATCCGGATTTTAAACAAAGTCACCAGTAAATAAACAATCTGAGCAAATGAATCCCTTGGTGACTCTCTCTGGAACAGATGGCAGATTGTAGAACAGATGTCTGTGCTAGTTTAAAATGCAGTTTATAATGGACAGTGACTGGAACTCTGGAGGGACGTCAGTCATTTTCATTGAAAGCAATTCCAAGAGTGAGTAGTCGTGACTGTGTGTCAGAGTATGAGATATAATTCTCTGACAGAGGACTCAGACAATCATTTTAATTAAATGTAAGATTCTGTTTAGCAACAGCTTCTAACTGGTGATGACAAAATGTGTCATTTGCAGACCTTTCAGGGTTTCCATGAACTAGTCCTTTTAATGAGCTCTGAATGCACAGACAAATGGAATAAGTTTTCCTTGCATTTAATAATAGACAGATGTGTCTGTGATGTGCAGACTGTGTATTAAATGAAACTTCCTACTGTCACGATCATGCTTTATTTCCAGCTGGTGATAATGGCAGGGACTGTGATAGTGGCTTATTACTTTGAATATACCAACACATTCAGTCTGCATAGCCAAGGATTTTTCTGCTTTGATGGCTCCTACACCAAGCCCTATCCTGTACCTGAGCACAGCAGTGCTATCCCACCAGTCCTGCTCTATTCCCTGGTAGAAGGGGTCCCCAGTACTGTGGTAAATTAGTTCCTTCCCCTAATGACAGACAAAATGGTGCAGTGAATGCTCAGTGATTTCCATTCAGCTCCATTGTTTACAAGTCTGTCTGGTATCCAGTAAGCTTCTTTTACCCTACTATGCCTGCAAGACATCTGTATGGGTACGCCCACTGCACCCATAAAAACTAAAATAAATGTGGTTCAATGTATTTCAATGGTGGTTTCAACTTTGGTTCACAATTTTGCCATTTCTTATCATTTTGGCACCAAATTTTTAATGTATCCTTTTGGGGACCCCACCTCATAAACAATATGACAGTCATTACGCAACTCCCATCTAAAAGGTGAGTTTGGTGTGGCTTGGTGAATTCACCTTTTGGGTGGGATTTGGAAATTTTTTCTGCCCTTGTTCATGAGGAGGGATCATAAGAAGGCTATGTTGAAAATGTGGGTCAAAATATATAAAAATGGCCAAGTTATGCCCATTCATTGCAATTTAGCTATGCACGTTTGTAACTTTGGAAATTTTAAATATTTTGACCCTTAAATTTTCAACAGAGCCTTCTTATTATCTCATCTCATGTATGTCACAGCTGTCATTTTTCAAATGCTGGCCAAAATGGTTTTTTTTGCACCTGTGGTTCAGAATGGCATTCCAGTTGTGCAGTATTATGTTTTGGTGGGGATTGAAAAATTGTCTGTACCAAGTACATAAGGTGGTGTAATAAGAAGCCTATGTTGACAACTTGGTCACTATAAATGGAAGCACAGGGCCCGTAGGGGCCTAAGCTTCCACAGCTACATACATATATGCATCTACAGAGGGATAGGAGCACAGGGTCCTCCAACAGTAAAATAAGGATACTATTAAACTATCTCTCAAAAAGTAAGGAAATAAGTTGCAAAATGTTTGTTAATGATTCAGTTATGGTCACAGTGACAAATGTTGGGAAATGAGGCATTAGAATTTCCAGTCTTAGCATGCCACCCCCACCCTGCACACACCAACAGGTGTTGCAGGTGTGCCTCGGGGTCAAAAAATGTTTTATTCCATGAGTCATAAGCTTAATGTCTGTTATGCCAAATAGAAGCATTTCATGGAGACAATTGGGCTTAAGTTAGACAATTTGCAAACAAATGCAGGAAGTGAGTGAAGTACCTGGGATTTGGTTGGGTGAGGCAACTTTAATTTTCATGGCACCCTTTCTAGGTGGCTCTGGGTGCCTTACAGGGAAAACAGAGTAATAATATATAGTAAATAATAAATTCATAGAGAATGATATTTGGGATCATCTCCATTATGACAATTTAATGCACGCCTGACTTGTAGGATGATACATAAGCCCTGAGAGCGACTCTCGAGGGGTTTACAAAAGCATCCCACACCACACTTTATTTTTTATAATGACAGGGGAGCAATTTTTCCAACCAGAAAATGGAGAAACAACAGTAAAAAAGCATCTTTTTTTTCAGGCAGCATATTGGACATTTAATAATTCAAAACAGAAGTGAAGTCAAGATGAATATAAGTTCTCAAATTAATGTATTTAATTTACTGTATATGAAACTTTTCTGATAGCAGGTTATCATGGAGAAATTAATAAAACTGCAAACTGAGTGAACTGACAGTCCAAGGAACAGTTAAAAAAACTATTTTTTTTTAAACTTGTTTTTAAACTTAGACATGTATTTATTCATTTATTTAAAATTTGGTAACCAGGAAAGGCACACTGAGCTGGGGCTTGTTTCCAGGTACAACAAGGGGGAAAGAGCAGATGAAGAGAATTTTTACAATAGCAATAAAACAAAATAGTTGAAAATATTTTATACAAAATGATCAAAGATAAAGCAGTGTACAATGTGACCAAACATAATAAATAATGAAGCAAACATATAGAGTGCAATGCTACATATCAGAGTATAAGTTAAAGGGAACAGGTTGCTAAACTGACACTGCAGGTGGTCAGGCATAGTAGCCTGTGGGCACAGGGATTGGACAGAAGCACAGACCAGGGTCTAATCTTTATAAAGAAAAATGGGACTGTTTGTGCCTCAGGCATGTAACCGTTCTAATATTTGTGAAAAAATTGCAATAAATAGTTGAAAAGGTAGAAAGATATTGAAGAACTGGCCTTTGTATGCTGTTCAATGGGACTTGCTTGAACTGCGGTGTCACTAGATACGTTTTTATGGAAAGTCTCTTGGAATAAGTTACGTTGAACTTTTTATTCTGAATGTCACTGGTATTACCACTGAGAAAGTGTCTTTTGTTAAGAAATTAAGTTTTCCTTTTTTAATTTCACCACAGGTTAGTAAAGTTTTCTCTGATGTGTCAGTATCATGGTATTAAGTTTTCAAGGGCATTCATTCACACAGTCACTCCAGAAAGTTTGTGAGGGAGTGTGTGGCTGCCATAATAACCAGCCAGGTATTATGGCAAATAACTGGTAGAGCCCATAGAAAAAAAATGCTCACCAGTGATTATATAAACAGTATAAATAAAATAATAAATAGGAACATTAAGAGAAGCAGGCCAGCTACAAAAAAATGCTTCTTTAGAGCTAGCAGTAGGCCAGCTATAGGTTTTTAGAGCTAGTAGTATGCCAGCAAAATAAATAGGTTTGTAAAGCTCCACTAAAAAGGTAGGCACTGTGCAAGTCATTGAATTCTCAAGTGGAAGAGAGTTCCACAGAACCAGATCAGCTACTACAAAGGTCCTAGCTCTCTAAAGCTTAAATCAGAAATGTGGAACTTTTAAAGGGGAAGAGTTACCACCAAGGGCCCCCACACTCAAGCGTGGGACTGGTCCCATTGTGCACTTTTTGTGCAAAAACATTTTGGTTTGCTTACTGGTTACTGAAGTATAGTAGATTCTATCACACACATTTTGTTTAATTGTAGGCTAACATCTTCTGATACTATAAAACCCAGAAACCCCTGCAGATGACATCAGAGCAGTAGGCAGCACTGAGAAGATTCAATAGCCTGCAGAGCATGTTTGAGTTTATATAAACTCTAATCTTTTTTTTTTTGCTTGTCCCACTGTCGTCCATGTGTTGTGTTTAGCCACAGAGGATTGTGCTTAGTCCCTGGAGAAAAGCAGTTCCATAAACATCTGGGCCATGATATTCAAAAAAGTACAAAACAGAGTGTAAAGGTTTGTATGGGCAGCAGGGGCATTTTAGCGTGGCACAGCCCATTCATATTGCCTGGAACCACTGATTTGTGGAAGTCACTGGTGCCCAGTGATCCCTACTACCCCAATCACCATCCCATGACTTAGTCACTTCATCCCTAGTACCTATTGGAACCCCACCCACCCTATAATCACTGTCCCAATAATGTGTTAGCTGATCCCTGGTGCCTAGAGTTTATCCCTCCCCCATCCCAGCCCAGTATTATGAGACTGTGTCGTTGGCCTTCAGTGGCCCTGCCTACTCACTGACTGCTGGCCCTCTAAGCTCTCTACAGTGCCCTGGTGGCTAGGGCCCCACTGCTGATCCTCAGCCCCATTATGACATCCAAAGTCCTGTGGCCAGATATCCCTTCCTTGCTCTGTTCCCTTGCCACAATTCAGTCATGATGACAGCCATTGGACTGTTGTGCCTCCCCATTGTTCAATCCCTGACCCTGGTACACAGACAAAAGGCCCATCATAGCATGCCCTGCTGTCCAAATCCAAGTCCAGTGTGCTGTATTGGACAGAATGTACAAACTGACAGCCATCCTTAGGGACCCCCCAACCCCTGATGACCAATCATGTACCACTACAATAGTTACTGGTGTCTAGTGGCCTCCCTCCAACTGCACAGCTGGTACCATCCCCACTGCATGTTCAGCCCCCATCAGGAAGCACTAGTGCCGCAGACAGATACAGTGACCAGCACAGCCCTTCTCACACCTCCTCATCCAGCTGCTATATGATGTGGCAGGGCTCACACATTCTACAGTATGTATATCATAGTATGCACATCCACTGTACTGTGTACTATATACTGTACAGTGGACATGCACCCAATGCTAGACATAGGACATGTGAGCCCAACCTCTTCATATGATGGCCAGCCAAGGAAGTGTGAGGAGGGCTGTACCATTCACCATATCTATCCATGGCACCAGTGCTTTATTTTGGGATGGTGTGAGCATTGGGCCTTTTGTCTGTTTACTGGGGTTGAGGACTGGACAATGTCACTAGCTGTCACCATGACTGGGTATGACTGGGGATTTGAGCAGGAAGGGAATCTCCAGCCACGGGACTTTGGATGTCACAACAGGTCTGGTGATCTGCCGGGGGGGGCCCTAGCCATCAAGGCACTGTACAGAACTTACAGGGCTGGGGGTGCAGTGGGTTTTTAGGGCCACTGGATGGCAGGCATACAATGTCTGAATACCATGCCAAGGATAGGATGGATGGGGCCACACTAGGCACAGAGGTTACTTTTTTTCTTATCTGGGTGGGGCGATCAGAGGATGGGGGGCATTGGGAATTGCTCAGTCCATGGTTTTCAGCCAAAGTACCTTTGTCCACAACCATGTCCTTGTGTCCAGTTAAAAGGGAGATTTTACCAGTGGTTATTTGCACCCATTTGGTTAGGAATTATTACCAGTGCAAATCTCTGAATATACCTCTGTGCCTCTATGCTGGGAAGGACCCCTTCTTTGCAAAGGTGCAGTGGTATCTTAGTGCTCAGGCACAAATGGATTTTGGCCACATTATGGGGGGGGTCTGAAATTAGACCCCACCCACACACTAGGTGCAAAACCCAGTTTGTGTGCTCAGCCATTCGTGCCAGCACAATACTTTGAATATTAGACCACTGATCAGAGATTATAAAAGATATAACATGCACTGCAGGCTATTGAATCCCCCACTGCTGCCTATTGATCTGATGTTAGCTGAAGAGGTTGCTGAAATTTGTAGTTAAAGATGTCAGCCTACTACTAAGCAAAATTCATTTGATATAATCTACTATACACTACAGTAAACAGTAAATAAACCAAAATGTTTTTGCCCAAAGAGTGTGCAATAGGACCAGCCCTACACTTGAGTATGGGGCCCTCTGTGCTGACTGATATCCATTAACATACCCACATAAATGGAGCAAAGAGGGTGCACAGGGTAAGAGGAATCAGGAGCTCGGTCAGGTAGTCATAACCCAGGTTGTGCAGGGCCTTGAATGATTGTCTCCAGTGAAAAGCCACTGCAAACAGTCATCAGAGGTGGGTCCTGACAAGGGCGGCCAGCTGGTAAACATGAACATAGATCCAAAAAGTCAACACTCCAAGCAAATAATCAGCCACAAACAATATGAAAGGGGTTACTGGCACTCACCTTATGCTTTTCTACAGTCACAAATAAATTATTTTGAATTCTGAACCCATTCATACTGTTTGTGGCTGCTTATTTGCTTTGAGTGCTGACTTTTTTAGATCTATGTATAGCACCTTGTACTGTATGTAAACTAACATATATTGAAGTTGATACTGTACACACCAAATTTGCAGCCTGTGCAGACTACACCAACCAGTGTGATTTAGAGATATTCTGGCTATCAGCTGGGACACAGTACTTTGGACCAACTTCAGGTAGTGTATCAGATTTACAGACAACCTTAAGTACAAAGCATTACTGTAATCCACTGTCCAGATGACAAATCAATCTGCTATCATTGCCAGGTTCCTAGGTGCAAGATGCAGTGTGATCCAAGTGATAAGAAGATGAAAAAGCAGCTTTGGACTACAGTGGACACCTGATATTCAAGTATCAGCTTGGAGTCCAAAATTATGCCCAGATTCTTTAACATATCCTGAGCTTGAAGTGTACTGCTGCTGAAAGATGGCAACGTGGCATCCACTTTTCTCATTGCTGACTAAAGGAAACTCAGTTTGATAAGCATTACCTCTATACTGCCACCAATAGCAGATATCTATGGACCCACTTACACTGTCATGGAGACGTACACAAATAACCTTGATCATGCACACTGTTTGGAAAGCCCAGCTTAGCAGCATATTTATGAACAGTCTTACCTATTTGAGTTGGGGATAGTTTGCCCCCACACCACCAATTAATTAAAAAATTGGGGGTACAGGAGCAGAGTTACTGGACTCAAATACATTAATGAAATATTTACACACATAGAACTTATTGAGCAGAGTTGAGAGTTGACGTGCCAGTGAGTGGGGTTTACCATATACATTGCTCACACTGTGCATTGTGCTGTGGCTTTCTGTGGGCTACCATAATTAGCATGGTACTAAGATATGGAAGGAGGTGTAAAGTATGCTAATTCCATTGTGAAGTGCTACTCTGATTCCATGGGTTCATAAATCTCCACTTATCCACTTATCCATGTTGCCTGCACTAAGACACATACAGTTTGAGGCCATGCAGTCACTGATTTCACCAAGGCACTGCTCTACCATGAAGACCATGTTATTTACATGTTCAAGTGCACAGCACAAGTATAGCTGAGTGTCATCTATAGAGCAGTAAAGCTTGACACCAAACCACCTGATGAACTCATTGGGTGACTATACAGAGTCCAAAAAGCAGAGGCAGTTTGCGAGTCAAAGGACTCACTGGTGATCAACTAAGGAAGGTAGGTAGGTACCATGACAGAAGTAGGGAAGGAAGGCACCAGAACTTCCTCTAGAAAAAATAGGCATCAGTGCTTGGGCTAGTAGTCCCATAATGACTGGAAACAGAACTCGTTAGGAATGGCATATCATTTTTTCCTTATTGACAGATCATAAGACAGGAAAGGGTGGATAAGAGTGGATAAATTGCTCTATGATGGGAGCTTGCCACAAGGAATAGTGCTAAGAGCAAGAAGTGCAGTACATCAGTGCAGTCTAACGGTATCCATCAATCTCCTTGCTTCTTTCATTCAAAGGGATACCTGACAGGTAACTGAATGGGATGGTATTACCATTTGGACCAGAATTGTTTGCTCTGTTGAGGCTGATGAAGTAGTGGATAAGTATGCAAATCTCATGGCAGCTGTAGTCCCCCATTGAGAAGTGCTCCTCTGTAACCCATTCTAAATTGTGTGGTGAGCCACACAGGTCCTTGTTTTGCTGGGACCAAAGCATGAAATAGATGAAGATTATATAGGCTTCAGGGCCTTATAGTGGGCTAGGTAATTCCTGGGAGGCTGACACACAGGAACCTAGGTTTGCTACTGTGTACCCAAGTTGGGAGTCAGTGGCAAAGTGGGTACCAAGTCTAATGGAGGCTGGAAGAATGGAATCCCTGGGTAGACTCAAGGCAGAATGCCCCTTAGTCACATTAATATTTCATTACCGGTGCTTTGCATCCTCAGCCTGAAGTCTGAGTTTGCCTACTTCATTCTGGATCCTCTCAAGTACTGTAATTTGGGCATGAAACTCACTGCTACATTTAATGTTCTATGTGCACCAAATTCTCAGAAACCCCAGAAGAAAGAAGGATGCTAATTGGAAAGCCTGTGCCCTGACCAGGTACCTCCTCGAGTAGGAGGCTGAACTTTCTAAACACAGTCACAACTGTAAAGAATGAAGTACCTGAAACATTCCTAACTGCAACTTGTTATGCTTTTTTCCCCATGTACGTTTATAAGGTTTTACTTTTATTAGAATGGATCCTGTTGGACTTTCTCCCTGATGTGGACATTCATTTATTATTAGTTACAAAGTGTTTACCTGCTAAGCAGTTGATTTGTAGCACTCAGCATCTAAGAAGATCTCCCTGCACCCAGTAGGTCATCTTTAGCCCAGGAGGTGAAGTATGTCAGTTTATTATTTCATGGGTTCCTTCCCCATGAAATGAGTCAGGAAGGATAATCAAGACCAAGGTGGGGGTCACACAAATTAAAATTGTAGCTGTCAATTTTTTTTAGTCAGTATTTTTATCTCCCTTCCTGGCATGGCTTCCCATCAAGCTGGCCTCCCCAGCTCCATCACACAGGCTCCCTTTGGGACTTACCTGGACTTGCTCCTGTGGCATACCCCCTGTGGTGGCATGTCAGGGGTGTGCTGGACCCTCCAGTCAAGGATCTATTGGCCATGCCAGAGTCACTGGGTGCAGAGCCTGCAATGAGTGGTGGTCATCCATGCCAGCCAGTGTTTTTTCCCTCTGTGGCCTCCCTCCTCCCCTTGTGGCACAGAAGGGCAATGTGCAATGACATCAATCACAGTGTCACACATGCTGCTATGTGAAAAGTGCCAGACATCTGCCAGTCCTCCACTGCTCAGTGCACTGGTTCCACATCTTCCACTGGGGGCAGTGCTACAGTACTTCATGCACCATGCCATTCCTGCCCTGGATGAGGAGAGCATGTCCTTGGACATTCAAACCTCCTTCCCATGGTTGACCCTCAGATCACTCAAACTTGTTCCCAAACTTGGGTCATCTGAGCAGCAAGCAGTTGTCAAAGTTACTATTCTCTCATGCTTAACTGTGCATTTATTGGTGATATATTAAAAAAATTCAATAAACAAATATATTTTACAAAAGTCAAAATTTTAAGTCACCTTAAAGTGTGTTAGTAGGTAAAATTACAACTTCCCTTTGTACTTCCATGTATCTTTTTAAACATTGACACATTTTTAATTTTTATTATTATCTGATGTATTCTGGGAAATATAAGAATGTCAGTTTCTTCTATTTTTAAGATGTCCATCGTTATTTGCTGTGGTATTTTGTTTTTGTGAAAGCAATAACTAAAGAACTTGAACTTGCACTTGCTGGTTAGCAACTATGACTGAGTTGCAATATGGCACAGTGCCAAGTGTAAGACTAATTTTTCAAGCTGTTTATTAACATCCTTGTGAGAAATGGGGAGAGCACTCTATCAGCATTTGACAACATGGATCATGAGGTTTGGATGGAGCACTTCAAGGAATATGGGGACTTACCAGAACAGCTTTGAAGTGGCTTGAGTCATACGTGTCTGACAGAACACAGTAGGTTGTGATAGGATCTTTCTTGTTGCTATCTGCTGCTGTGAGCTGCAGGGTTCCTCAGGCATAAGTTTTGTCCCTCTTGCTTTTTGCAGTGTATGTGTTGCCTCTGGATCAAGTCATTAGACAATAAAGTATGAGTTTTCATGGCTATGCAAATGATAGCCATCTGTACCTGTCTTTTACACTTTTTTTGTGTAAACTCTACTTATGATTACTGTTAGTGGGGATGTACTCTGTGTCTACCCATTACAGGACCACCTTTCCCCTCACACAGCATCACCCTAAGTTGCCCATGTAGGGAGGCCCATGTCTTGTCCCCCATGACGGGGTTCCCCTTGGGGGCAAGGGGAAGAGATCAAGATTCACCTGTGTTCCCCTGACAAGCTCAGGCAGGCATAATTCAGGCAGGGCTCAGGAATCCCCTCCCTTCCCCCCCCGGCATCATGCTGCTAGTTCACAAAGGGCTTTTTTCTTGTTGCTGCAATTCCCTATTGGAATGGGTGTGCAATGACATCAGTTTATGGCCAGTGCACTTCTTCTCCCAATGTGCTGATGACATCTGCTGATCCATGAATACCAGCATCAGTACTGGTTCCTGGTGCACCAACCTCTAGACAGCTTTAGGGGTTGGAGTGCTGCTAGACTCCCGGTACCTCCCTCCCTCCCAGAAAGAGGAGTGCAGTCCCTGGGACACTCGTGCTTCTTACCCCAAAAAATCATCCAACACTTTGAGTTCACTCCTGAACTCGGGTTGTCAGTACCACATGCAGTAGCTCTAATGCTGTGCCAGCATGCCAGCTTGTCATTTACATCTGATGGACAAAGTGTGGTCTCTATGCTGGAAGATGTCGTCAAGACATTTTTGACTGGATGCTCTTCTGCTGGCTGAGGCTGAACTTTAAACAGGTGCTCATGGCTTGAAAGGTGAGAGCTATGCCAAGGTGTTACCTTCATTAAATGGCACAGGACTGTCTGCTATCAATAATTAAAACAATCTAGGAGCCACTGTGTCACTTGTGTGATGCTTGGACATTTGATTGTAGTCTGCAGTTGATTTTCTCATCTTCTGAATATCTCCTGGATTAAGTCCTACCTGCTACCAGAAAACTTGACAATGTTGGTACATGCCTTTGTGACCTTTAGACTTGACTACTGTAATGCTTTATATCTAGGGCTCTCTAGTGGGCTGTTGCACTGCCTATGGCTGTCTGATTTCTTGACCATCATTTACAGATCATATCACGCCTGTACCACAGCAATTTAACTGAACTGGCTACCAATTAGGTGGTGCGCAATCTATAAGATTTCATTGTTAACAAAGAAGGCCTTGCATGGTTTAGGTCCCAGCCATTTAAATGACCTCTTGGTAAGGCATGCTCCTGGTTGCTTGCTCCACTCCACCAAGGGGATGCTGTTGTCCACCTTGAAATCTGGGTTGAAGTAGTCTGGGGATAGGACTTTCTTGGAGGCAGCTCTAGCATTTTGGAACTCCCTTCCCTTGCATAATAAGAGTTCCCCCTCAGAGGAAGTATTTAAGAAGGGGCAGAAATGTTATTTTTGGTTCATGCTTTCTGCACTGTTTAACCTTATTTTATTTCTTTATGTTGTAGTTTTATTGTAATTATTTGTTTATTTAAATTGTTCTAATTTCCCTGCTCTCTTTAGTTTTTTTTTTTATGTATATTTCCCTGAGTCTTTGTGATATGGTGCTATCCAATAAAATTGCATTGCCATGCCGAGCAAGATGGTTAAGTTGCTATTGAGCATAAGCTGATAATGTCACAAAACCATTGGTGGCACAGTGTTTACAGAAACACTTTGCACCCCTGATTCTGACTGCTAATGGGACCCTTCATCAGCTCCACTCAATATTTTCTTAGCTGACTAAAGTACATATCCAAAATATTTATGTGTGGTCAACTTTCTCCACACAAAATCTTTTCAACATTTTCCAGAATATACAAAATATATTTATAATATTTTCTTAAGTCAATGTTAAAAAAAGTCCAGTTGCTGCTATCAATTCTATTCCAACTGTATTTTTTTCTACAAGTTGATAACAAAAATGTGTATAAAGATGTATACTTCCAACACTCTTCAAAGTCAGAAATGTATCAAACATTGCTGAAGCACCATGCGGAGAAACAAAGTAACCAGTGGGGAAGTATGAGGTCACCTCCCCCAACACAGACACGCAAACTATGGAAGTGTGAGAGGTTGAAACAGTATAGTCTACTTGGTGTTTTAGATATACATGTGAGCTCAGGTTTAAAAACAGATTCATTAAGAAATGATGTTTCTCAGAAAGAGAGACTGCAGGAAGTGTTCTAATTTATTGCCATCAACCAAGTAATAATTCACTGTACACCCAACACCACAAGCAAGCACATTTTCAAATTTGAATGACTAATTCTCTGGAGAAATTATTCTCTATTCGTAATGAACTTCTTTCCCTTTTTACTGAATACAATTTGGAAAAATGTAGTCTTGGAACTCACAGAGAAGGGTAGGTTTACTGGAGGAAAACAACAAACAATGTTCCAAAAAAATAGTGCTGGAAACCAGTATGCTGAATGAAGCAGTTCTTTATTCAAACCATAAGGTACAGAGAACCATGGCAAAAGTTACCTCAGCACTTCGAACTATGCGATTCTTCCTTGTTGGAGGTTTGCAGTAAACTCTCACTCATTAAGTATTGCTTGTTTAAAGGTACAAACACCCCATGAATCAACAGATCAGACAAAACAAACAAAAATATATTTCAAAACTAAAAAGAATGAACCAATACCCCTTAGCATATTGTACATAATAAAGCTAAAATAAAAGGACAGGATCTGGCAGAACAATACCGAGACAACACATCTTGTTAAAAAATAAAGTTGCAATTAATTATCATTAGAAATGTGACTGCAGTTGCCTGATTCAGTCTCAGATCCTCCCTAATGGTGGGCTGCTTTATATCTAAATGTGAAGGGGGGAGAGAAGAGCCAACATTTTAAGACACAAAGAAAATGAACACATGACCTTGCATCCTAATAAGCATGACACTGTATAAAGGAAAAATAGAAATACTTTCATTGTAATAAATGATGAATGCCCAAGGCACCATTTAATACAATTGCTGCAAGGTCTCCCAAGTTACAGATTAGTCAGTTTTCTATTTTAAGTAAATCATGTAGCCTGTCACCTCATCTTTGTCTGAAGGAGACATGCTCTATACCCGTGAAATGCATTGTTTTGGGTTTCCCTTGGAGGTGTATCAGCCAATGCAATCCCACAGGTGTATCACCTTTTGTACTAATAATCAAGCAGACATGTTCTAAAAGTCTATCTTTCATAGGCCTAATGGTTCTTCATATGTACAGTGTGGAACAAGGACACCAGATAGTGTAGATAACATACTCGGAACAGCAAGTGATTTGGTGTCTTATCTCAATGGCAGAACTATTAGTAGGGCTAAAAAAACTGCATCCTTGTTTAGTATAGATGCAGGCAATACATGTTCCACAGTAATGAAAACCAACAGGATGAAGAAGGAATCCTGGTACGGGAGTGGTATGTAAAAGACTTGTGTCCAGAAAATGGTTTCTTACTAGGCTGTCACCGAGACTTGAATATTTCCCATCTAACACATGCAGGCATGTGCCCACAGTGTCCTTCATGTCCTGATCTGTGCAGAAAACCCACCAATGCTTTTTTACAATACCAGCAATTGATGGGGTGGTGGCATTTTAGCCAAGTGCCATGTTAATCTGGATCTGTTCTGGTGGTATTTCTTTCTTTGGTATAAGAAGTTCCCTACTTTTGCCAGCTGCCTTAACGTGTGCTTGGTTGAGTAAATCACTATTATACTTTCCTTTGATGTCATTTGCATGTTTCTTGGAAGCAGAGATATAGCGAGGTTTTACTTCACCCATGAATGTAGTGCAAATTCACCAACTTCGCTTCCATATATGTTCCGTGAAGTTTTCCTAAAAACATTGCCTAACTTCACAACTTTGTCCAAGTGCAAAGTCTGAGCCTAAAATGTGGACTCATGGACAAACTTCACCTGCTACATGCAACTTAGCTTTTTTGTGAAGTTGTATACCTCAACTGGGAGTGGTAAAACAATTCATGTTCAGGCCATCTGACTCACTGCAGAGGCCACAATGCTAATGAGTTCACATGCTGCCAGAACAGTAAATTAGCTCATTCAATCAGTCTGCCAACTGCAGTTGTGAAAGCCTGTAAAGAGTCTAGAAATCAAGCTGCTTGAGGAGGGGTGTAATTTTTGAGCAAATTTGGTTTTCTGGGGGGTCTTTGGCTTTCTCTCACTTGACACCCTCCCTCCCTCCCTCGACCCATCCTCTGGGACTTACCTCTGTCCACCAGTGTTCACGCTGGATTGCCCTCCAGGGTGGGGCCATTTGGGGAACCCCCTCATAACTCCATGAACGATGCCATGCAGTTAGTCTGGTGGCAGAGTGCCTCAGTACAGTAGCTGTGTGGAACTTTTGGCTGGGATGGGCATCATTCTGCTGGAGTCCTGTTTTCCCCATTGTTGTTGGGAGTTGTGGTGTGCAGTGACTTAACAGCACAAGTGCCCATGTCTGGCACAGCTTCTGGAACCTTCAAGCCTCAGCTGCAATGGGCCCCGGTTTCCACCAGGGGTCGATCAAGCACCGAGTGCTTCTACATCCTCCCTCTGGAGAAGGACAGCAGTCCTTCAGATGCTCGATCCTCCTTCCCCTCCGTCCGACCCCCGTGCTCCATATGTCATGCACAACCCCAGGTTGCTGGTGCAGCAGCAGGTAAGGCATGGTGCTTTAGCCCTCCACTCCACCGTGCCGGCCTGAGAAAATTTATTAGTTTAAAAGACAATATTTCTTTCTTTTTTCAACTCTTCTCTTCTACTATAACCCTTTCTGTCTGTAGTGCTTTCTGTTTAATTTCTTTGTAAGTTCTGTAAGTTCTTTCCAGTTTTATGTGCAGCTTTCTGCAACATTTCACCGTCTTATCTTTTGCTAATCTTTCTATCTATCACTCTTTAATTATTTGAGTTTTCCTGTACCTATCTGAAAAAAAAATCTGTGTTTTTATTTTTAATTTTTGTCTTCTCCCTTGTTTTCTCTTCCCCCACCTAGTCTGTGGTAGGCCCGAGCCCCCCCTGCCACCACCCTGTATGAGCACTAGGCCAGAGGATAGTGGTGGTAGAAGGCACATGAGGCTGTGACGTTGGGGTGACACAGTATGCACCATGGCTGAGTCCTCTTCAGCTCCACTTCCAGACCCTGTAGAGGCAGGTAATGGGCCCGTGTTCACCGCAACCAGCAGTGCCACCACCACCAGCAGCACTACCCCCTCACCAAGCACCAACAGCAGCAGCAGCAACAGTACTGGAACTACCACCAGCAGCACCATCACAATATTCATCGCCAGAAGCACCAGAGCCTCCACCAGTCCTGTACCCACCCTTTTGATGCCAAGTACATTGGGCAGAGCCATCTCTACCTCATGACCACAGAACTCCATGGTATGGGACTTCTTTATCATTGCAGATCACAGTGACTCCAGTTTGGTCACTTGCAAGATCTGTGGGGTCTGTGTTCACTGGGGGAAGAGGGTCAGCCACTTGGCCATGGAGGCCCAGTTTATGCATCTGAGAATTCAGTGCCGAGAGATGTGGGAGAGCACCAAGCTGAGTGAGCCCACCAGGCTCAAACAGTCATGTGAGGGGAGCAGGCAGTCCAGTGGCTAGTGTTGCTGTTACAATGCAGGTGACAGAGGTGAGGGCCAGTCCCCAGCCCAGGTCCGTGACAGACTGGCTGAGGACAGGCCTCTTAATGTTGTGTTGAAAGTGGTCAGGTGCCTGCAGACCAGCCAATCTGCCTTGAATGAGTGCATGGACCAGCTGATGGGCAAACTAGGCCAGATACTGGCACTGCTGGCTGCTGATCCTGCATCTAATCCCCCTGATGACCAAGGGAAGCCCCCACTCCCACCTCTGCCTTTTGTGCAAATACTGTGGTGTGGCCTGGGCTTCATGCCTGAAAGAGACATTTCTCCTGCTCACCATGCCAGCAGTGCTTCTTCTAATTAATCTTGGGGTAACATTATGCCAAATGAAAGACTTCTCCTGTTCGCCATGCCAGGCATGCTTCTAGTATTTAATATGGAGTTGGCAGTATGCCCAAAACAAAAACTGCTTGTCATGCCAAACAAACTTCTCATATTTAATCTCATGGTGGCATTATGCCTGAAAGAAACATTTCTTCTTTGCCATACCTGGCATGCTTCTCATATTTAATCTAGTGGTGGCATTATGCCCAAAGGAAAAATTTCCCCTGCTAACCATGCCAGGCATGCTTCTTGTAATTGATCTGATGATGGCCTTAATCTGATGGTGTCATTATGCGTGTCAGAAACATTTCTCCTGCTTGCAATGCCAGCTGTGTCTCTCGGATTTAATCTGGTGGTGGCATTATACCTGAAAGAAACATTTCTCATGCTCACCATGCCAGGCATGCTTCTTGTATTTAATCTGGAGATAGTATTATGCAGAAAGAAACATTTAGCCCCCTCAAAATGCCAGGTATGCTTCTTGTATCATGGTGGCATTAATCTAGGGGTGGCATTATGTGACAAAAAAAGATTTCTCCTACTTGCCATGCCAGGTGTGTTTCTTGTAGTTAATCTGAGGTGGTACTATGCCCGAAAGAAAAATGTCTCCTGCTTGCCATGCCAGGAGTGCTTCTTGTAATTAATCTGGTGGTGGCATTAAGCTTGTTGTGGCATTAATCTGGTGGAGACATTTCCTCTGCTCACCATGCCAAGCATGCTTCTTATAATTAATCAGGTGGTGGCATTATGCTAAAAAAGAAATCTTGTGTTTGCCATACAAGGCATGCTGATTCTAACCATTGTAGTGTGGCATTATGTGTCTCTTATTGTGAGGCAGGGGATTTGAAGACTGGAGGAGAGTATGAGGATTACGTGCTTCATCAAATGTTTGTGTCACCACCTGAGGGAATGATTGGCCTGGTCTTGGATGAATGGCTGACCTGCAAGATGAAAAAGAGACAAAGCAAGCCATTAGTGACAATAAATACTGTTGCTGGGAATGAAATGCAGTTTATAAGAAAACTAATGTTACTTTTTCCCTATTACCAATGTAGTCCACCTACATTCATCTCATATTCCCCACAAAAACTAGTGAGCCAGTAAACAAGTCCCACAAGTGTTTTCACCTAAACCTACTGCAAACATTGGAAGCTAATAACTGCACCCCCACAGACCAGTACCACTCATACTCAATGTCAGCAATGTGGGATAAGCTCTGCTGTTTGGACTATCCAGTTAGCAGGCACAGGCTTGACAGTAACTGGACCAGTGAAGGAAGAAGAAACCAGCAAAATGGAAAATTAACAATAATCACATTTCAGTCATGCCTTACCTGTAAAGGAAGCAACATTCATGCAAGCAGCCAAAATGTACCTTTCCCTATGTACATCTTGTTTGGCAGTTGGCAGGTGTTTATTCACATAATGCTTTTCCCTTGGCTGGGGCAAAGTTCCCTCAGAACAGAGCAGATAGCTGGCACAACATAACCAGTAGCAGCAGCACAATCACACTTCAAAGCAGCAGACTGTAAATAAGTTCTGACTTTTTCTGGTTTGGCAGGTGGTGGGTCTTTGCTTGCATCATGGTTTTCCTTTGGCTATGGTGTGGTTCCCACAGAATAAAGCAGATAGCAGGCACAACAGCAGCAGCAGAAGCAGCACAATCACACTTGGGAGGAGTGGATTGCAAATAAGTTCTGACTTCTTCTGGTTTGGTGGGTGGTCGGTCTTTATTTTCATCATGGTTTTCCCTTCACTGGGGCATGGTTCCCTCAGAATAGAGTGGATAGTGGGCACAGCAACAGCAGCAGCACAGTCACACTTGGGAGCAATGGATGGCAAATATGTTCTGACTTCTGGTTTGGCAGGCAGTAGGTCTTTACTTGCATCATGATTTTACGTTGGCTGGGGCATGGTTCCCCCAGAACAGAGCAGACAGTGGGCACAACAACAGCATCATCATCATCAGTTGCAGCAGCACAGTCACATTTGGGAGCAGCGGATGGCAAATAAGTTCTGATTTTTTCTGGTTTGGCAGGTGGTGGGTCTTTACTTGCATCATGGTTTTTCCTTGACTCAGTCATGGTTTCCTCAGAACAGAGCAGATAGGGGGCACAAGAGCAGCAGCAGCATCACAGTCACACTTGGGATCAGTGGATGGCAAATAAGTTGTGACCTCTTCTGGTTTGGTAGGTGGCAGGTCTTTACTTGCATCATGGTTTTTACTTAGTTGGGTACAGTAGCAGCAGTAGAAACATCAGTACCAGGTGACAAGACTCACAGCAGCAGGAATCAGCACATTGAAAGATAAAGCATGTTCTGGCAATTCAAGCAGTGGATCCTAAGTCATGTAATTAGTTATTCTTTATTGTCTGGATTCAATATAAAACTGACATGAGCAGGCTGCAAGCACTTTTGGGTGGAGTGACTAATGAGCAGATTCAAGTTACTACTGATGTTGCACTGCACTGCAGTGCTGCTTATATGGTGGTGTTATATCTATAATTACTGGTGACCACATTTATCAACCTGATTATGATTGCTCTCAAACACCGTAATAACCCAAAATCTGGTTATTATGGCATTTGATGCCATAATAACCAGCAATCCAGTTATTACAGTGCTCTACAACCAACTTTCACTTTCCCTGAACAGATAGCGTGACTGAGGGGTATTTGATCTCGTACACACTATGTCCAGAAAATTTCTGAAAAACAGTAATCTCTACCTGTAAAATATGCTTGCAGCATTTCTCAATGTTACTTTTCCTTCTCTGTTCAAAAATAAGCCACTGAGTGTTAAGCGTGAGAGTGAGTGACTCAATGACTTCAGAAGACTGAACGCAAACATCAGTGCAGATGCTTGCTTGCAGTCTTCTGAAGCCGTTGAGTCACTCTCTCTCGTGCTTAACACTAGGTGGCTCCTTTTTAAACAGAGAAGAAAAAGTAACACTAAGAAATGCTGCTAGCATATTTTAAAGGTAGAGATTACTGTTTTCAGCAATTGTTTTGGCATAATGTGTAAGAGACTGAACACCGCTTGGTCACTCTCCCTATTTGCCAAAATTGCAAGTCACTGGCCCTCCGCTCCATGCTGTACATGACCCAGCAATTATAAAACATAAAAGATAGATGAGTGTATGTTCATGGATTTTTTCACACACTCACCTATCCATTATTCTCTATATCCTATTCCTCATTATGGTGGTCACTGATTAGTAATCCACCTTCACAGTCCTCCAGATCTGAATGATCCCTTGATGGGAGCTCTGCTGCCAAAAAATCAGCATGTCTGATTTATCTAATGCTGACCCTTCGTTGTCATCATCCACTGCCAGCGGTTTCACCACAGATGCCATGTGATTTGCCGGTTTATGATGATTTGTTCATTTTTAAGAACATTAATTTAGGAACATAGGAACATGACAGCAGAAAAGGACCTCCTGGCCCACCTAGTCTGCTCATCTGCCTAGCATTCCCTAGACCTGCCCCTGATTCCCCCCACTCCTTTCAACAGCAATTTGTGTCTATCCCATGCCCTCTTGAACCACCCCACTGAATTCTCATCCACCTCTTCCCTAGGCAGCCCATTCCAGGTGTCCACCACCCTCTCAGTAAAGAAGTTCTTTCTGATGTTGCCTCTAAACCTACCCCCTCCAGTTGGAGATTATGACCCCTTTTTCTGGGACACCTC
This sequence comes from Neoceratodus forsteri, assembly GCA_016271365.2. Classification (NCBI taxonomy): domain Eukaryota; kingdom Metazoa; phylum Chordata; order Ceratodontiformes; family Ceratodontidae; genus Neoceratodus; species Neoceratodus forsteri. The sequence goes on from CM028131.1 coordinate 830,080,285, forward strand.
TTCAACTGGAAGGGGTTCTCAGTAGTCTCCTTGTTTATCCCTTTTAGTTACTTGAAGGTCCTATCATGTCCCCTCTCTCCCTCCTCAACTCCAGAGGGTACATGTCCAGGGTTCCCAGCCTCTCCTCATATGGCAGGTGACTAAGCCCCTTCACCATCTTTGTTGCCCTCCTCTGTACCTGCTCCACCCTCTCCACATCCTTCTTTTGATGAGGCCTCCAGAACTGGATCCCATGCTCCAGATGAGGCCTGACCAGCTGGGTGTACAGGGGAATCAGGACCTCCTTCTTCCTGCTGGTGATCCCCCTCCCAAAACAACCCAACACTCTGCTGTCTTTTGACACAAACCTGTCACACTGCCTGGCCATCTTCAAGTCCTGAGAGATGATGATGCCCAGGTCCCTCTCTTCCATGGTAACAGCTAGTGGTTTGTACCCCAGTCTGTATTCCATTTTCCCATTTCTTCTGCCCACGTGCATGACTTTGCATTTTGTCATGTAGAGGAATGATTTCCACTTCCTGGCCCAGTCCTCCAACTTCCTTAGGTCCCTCTGCATCCTTCCCACTCCATCTTGTATGTCCACTCTATTACAGATTTTGACATCATCCGCAAACAGGCTCACTCTATCCTTCAACCCCTCTGCTATGTCACTTAAATAGAAGTTGAACAGCAGGGGTCCCAGCACCAACCCTTGGGGCATGCTGCTCCATTAACATTATGCTAACATTATGGGGGGAAATATATTTGTTCTCCTATCACGGAGGATTGCACCTGCTGCACGGAATACCTTTTCAGAGCTTACACTTGCAAGGGGATTGCTTTAGTGTTTCATGGCAAGTGTAGCAAGTGCAGACCACTTCTCAAGTTTTTCTCCCTAGTATTTGAGGGTACCATATTCAATGCTAAGGTTTTGTCTGCCATATATGACTCCACCATTCACTCTGCAGACTTAATGCTGAGTTCCTCCTCCATGTATCCCCCTTGTAAACTTCCTTTACCCGCAACCTGTGAGAGGACTACTCAAAGAGGAGTCACACTGACAGAAGAAATGAGTCTTGCTTTTGACAATGTCCCACCGTGGTTCTGCAAGACACTGCTTCTGCTGTTGGTGCTGGTAGTGCTAGATGGAACCTGGTGGGAGTGTCCTTGCAGATCATCTTTCTGCACAATCTGCACACCATAGACACTGTTAATTAAGGTGTACTTTATGTCTTTTACCTCTTCAGTTCTGCCTTAAAGAATAGTGGAAGTGCCACTCTTATATCTTGGGTTCAACAAGGTGGCAATTGTGAAGTTGTGAGACTGCAAAATGGTCTGTAGATATCTGTTACCATCCAACACACCCAGGAGTTCAGCGATTAATGTTGATGTTTGTGTGTCATCACTCTTCATGTCCACTTCTTCTGCTTTAGCATTCAAAATGGACTGCCTCAGTACCCTTAATAGTGGAATTCCCTGACTAGTGCAACTAGTGGCGCTACTCACAGCCTGTGTGGCATGGTCAAACGACTTTAGGATAAGGGCAGAGGGCATGAAAGATATATGGTTATCTGTTTTTCTTGTTTTAAATTAATCATAAACAGTTGGAAATGTTGTTGTATTTATTGCTCTTATAGATTTCTGGAGCACTAACCCAGAAGGATATTTGATTTGTGTTTTTTTATTTTTTATTTAATTTTATATAAATTTGTTAACCGGATGAAGACACTGGGCAATGCCCTTTCTCAGGTCCAACGTGGACAATCAACAATTAAGACAAACACAAATAATTCAGAAACAATCGATGCAAACAATTACATACATCAGCAGATAATAAATGATGTTTAAATTTAACCTTAAACCCAGTTAAGGAGATAATAGATCTGAAAGGTGAAGGTAAGTCATTCCACAAATGTGCAGCAGATGATACAAATGAGCGATATCCAAGGTTGCATTTAAACATTTGTTTTCAAAAAAATTCCTAAATTAGAATACAGGTCAACCTGAGGATCCCTAAATTCAAGTAAATCTGATAAAGGAGATAAACTCCAAGCATAAATAGCTTGGTGAATCAGGCTGCCAAGAGCATAGGTAAACTTTAATTTGGGAGATAGCCAACCCAGAGAAGCATACAAAACACAAGGATGTGTTAACAAAGGGGCACCAAGGACAAATTGACAAATATTATTGTAAGACATACTGAAAACCCTACCCTCCCTTACTCCCAGATTATAACAGGGAGACATAATCAAGGTGTAGTTCATTGTGTATGGATTGTTTTTATGGCTGTGTGTGGAGCCTACGACCATATTGCTTTAGCTTGTATAGGGGTTTCCAAGGAACACATTTTTTAGTAGTTTTCAGTGTATCCTTCCATAATAATGCAAATCCCTATGGCAGTTAAAAAATACTCTCTTCTTTCTGTTTAGAATGATGGACACAGAAGTCAAAGCTGTTTTTTTCTGAGATCAAATATGCACACCTTCCAAACAAATCAAAATATCTTTAAAACTATTCAAGGTGTGCAAAAACAACCAGAGTGAAAATTGTTCAAAAGACCTTTCACATAAGGGTAGTCACTAATTTGAATTTTTTATATTAGTAAAATATGGTTTTCCAAACAACATAATTTTTTTTCTCTCTAAGTGAACACAGTAGGAGTCATGCCAAATAAATGTGAATATCTTGGAAAGTATACAAGTCACCACTATACAACTAACATGAAAGTTGTTCAGGACAAAATTACCTTTCAAATGAGGGTAGTCACTAGTCTGAATGCATTAGATTTTTTATAAATATAGCCATTCGAAAGGTGAAAATTGTGAAGAAAAATGAAACTTCAGGTAATCAGATGGTCATAATTTAAAAAATATAATTAGTGCAGCTTAATGATGAATAGGCTCATTTGAAAGATATTTTTGTCCTGACCAACTTTCATACTGATGGGATATGAGTAACTCCTATACTTTTAGAGATATTTACATTTGTTTGGCATAATTCCTAATGAATTTCTGACAGCTTGATTTCTGAAACCACTATGCTGAGACCAGAACATATGGTTTATATCTTGTCATGCCTAATTTAACAGCAGATCTTGAAGTTATTCTAGCAATGTAGAACACTTCAATGGAATTCTTTAGTTCTTAATATGAACAAAAAAACCCAGCTTGAAACAAAATTATTTGCTTATTGGGAGCACATTAGATGTTTTCAGGATGGGATCATGTTAAACCTTTTCAGGAAAACAGCAGCAGATTAATTTTATGAATTATTAGCCAGCAATATCTATATGTGAAGCTGACACTGACCAGATAGAGGGAAGAAGGAAGACAGAGAAGAAAACAATGCTCGCACACATAGAGAAGATGAGGCTGTCCGTGAAACTTTTAGAAGCAAATGTTTTGATACCTTTAAGGCATCTATGCTCCACCACTGATTTTTTTTTATTTTATTATGTCCTCTTTGGCCACTTCTACTATTAAAATGTATTAAATGTATAGTTTACTAAATCCTGACCTTGGGATAACCCTTGAATGACTCCTACATAAGTTTTAAGCCATTCCCTTTACAGGAGGTTAAGACCTATGCAAAATGTCAAGTGTTATTTTTTCATATTTTTTTTTACAAATTCCAAAGTAAAAGAAAATTTGGCGAAATAGTTGTCCTTGTTCAGGCCACCACAGTGCTCCCCATGGCTCCTTAGATCACACCAGCCCACCTCAAAGACAGCAAGGCTCCTAGTCGTCCCTATTCAGGTAATCATAGTGCTCCCCATGGCTCCTTGGACCACACCAACCCACCTTGAAGCCAGTAAGGCTCCTAGTCACCCCTGATGAGGTCACCACGGTGCTCCCAACTGCTCCTTGGACCACACCAGCCCACCTCTAAGCAAGCAAGGCTCCTAGTCATCCCTGTTTGAACCACCACAGCACTCCTCATGGCACTCCCCATGGCACCTTGGACCACACTAGCCCACCTCGAAGCCAGCAAGGCTCCTAGTCACCCCTGTTTGGGCCACCATGGTGCTCCCCATGACTCCTTGGACTTCACCAGCCCAGAACACATTAACAGCCAATTGTCAAATGGCCAATGGACAAATGTGCACTTAACAGTACACAATTTTTACATTTTGGTTGTTGGGAATACTTTGAGATTTGTAATGCTGACGACCACCTGCTCAGCGACTGTGGAAGAGTCACAAAAGCAGAAGCAAGGAGAATCTTTAAAATATTTTAGTAAAGGTATGCCACTGTTGCCTCATTAGGTTTTATACTCACAGCTCTTTCCAGATTTTCTTATGCCATCAGGTTCCTGGTGTCCTCTCCTTCTTTTGTTTCTTCCCTGCAGTTGAATTGGAGTGGAGTCCCAGTGGTGGGCAGGGAGCCCCAGTGTCTGCAGTGGAAAAGCCACCCTGTGGAGGGTTGTGAAGGTGTAAGAACACCCCAGAGTTTACAGCTCGGTCCAGATAGTATATGAGAGAACTGCTGCTGTGAACTAGTCTTTTATGCTTTTAAGCTTCTACACTTCTATGAGTCAAGACTTATTAAGACTTTATTATTTGTGGTGACTGATGCTGTGAATCCAAATTTGTGATTGCTTAAAAAAGGACTTTTTTTTTAACAGTGTCAGGACTAACAATTTAAAGTATTACTTCCTATTAAAAGAGTAATAAGAGCGATTAGTAAAATTTTGCTGCAGGAAGAATTTGGGGATTTTTTTTGGAGAGTTATAAGTTATATGTTTTATTTTTGGTTTCTTAGTTTGTGGTTGTTTAAAATTTTCATTTTCCTCATTATATTTTTGCACCATTAAACTCATGTGACTTGCAAATATTTAGTGCACATGTGCGACTTGGTATTGGGAATCACTGAGTTCTCTTGGTCTGGCATTGCTTAGAGTGTTGCTCTGAACTATAGAGAACTGCCGAATAGATTAAAATCCTTTATTTAACCTTCAGCAGTATTTTGTTGTGCTGTTTATTTATCAGCCATTTGCTTCATTCAATGCCGCTGCCCAGCTGTCTTACTAGTTAGCTGCTGATCATGCTCTCTTATATCGAGTACACTGTGTTTGGTGTGCTTGGATGCCTGTTGGTCAAAGCCCTGCTTGTTACTTCTTTTTATTGGGCAGTTGTATGTGAAGGAGCTCTGTCATTACTGGAGTTTTTTTCCTAAGGCTGAGCTTGGTTTGAGTTGGAAGATAAAATATACAGGAAATATCCAGAGCCACCAACTATGCTTGCTATGATAGAAACATAAAAGTTGATGGCAGATAAGGACTGCAAGACTCATCCAGTCTGCCCATTTCTTTTTCTACCTTATAAATGTGCCATTGGTCTTTGCTCTGTCAACGGCATATCTATTCATCCTCATCTGTATTGCTCCCTTATGTCTATCCCATGCCTGTTTGAAGCCCTGCACTGTATTCATATACACCAATTCCTGAGGTAGGCTGTTCCATGCATCCACCACCCTTTTTGTGAAAATAACTTCCTCACATTACCCCTTAATCAGTCTCCCTCTAATCTCATGCTGTGTCCTCTTGTCCTGCTATTTTTCTTATTTTGAAACATGTTAGACTCTTTCAACTTGTTAATGCCCTTAAGGTGTTTAAATGTTTCAATCATATCACCTCTCTCCCTCCTTTGCTCTAGGGTATACATATTGAGCTCCATTAATCTGTCCTCATACGTTTTCTGATGCAGTCCCTGCACCATTTTGGTTGCCCTTCTCTGGACTGCCTCAATTTGGTAAATGTCCTTGTGAAGGTGTGGCCTCCAGTACTGCCTGCAGTACTCCAGATGGGGCCTAAACAGTGTCTTGTAAAGAGGGATTATTACCTCCCTCTTCTGACTTGTGATACCGCTACTAATACACCCTAACATCCCCCTAGCCTTACCTATTGCTTTAGTGGTCTGCTTTGATGATTTCAGGTCATCAGTGATGAGGACGACCAAGTCTTTTTCTTCTCTTGTGACTGCCAGCAACTCCCCTCCCAGCCTATAGGTGGCTTCAGGGTTTCTCTTCCCTATGTGCATGATCTTGCACTTCTTTGCATTAAACCCCAGTTGCCACTCTTCTGACCATTTTACTAGTTTATCTAGATCTTTTCTCATTCTGCCTACCCCATCTGTATTTTTTACTCTGTTACAGATCTTGGTGTCATCTGTAAACAGACAAACCTTACCCTTCAGTCCATCTGCAATGTCACTGATGGAGATAGCAAAGAGGACTGGCCCCAGGACTGATCCCTGAGGTACCTCACTTGTGACTAGCATCTCTTCTGACTGTATACTGTTTATCATCACTCTCTGCTTTCTGCCCATCAACCAGTTTGCCACCCAGTTGACCAACTTCTGACCCACCCCGAGCCTACCCAGCTTATTAATCAATCTTCTATGTGGAACAGTATTGAAAGCTTTGCTGAAGTCAAAGTAAGTAAAATCCCCCTTGGTCCACCACTCTGGTTACCCAGCTAAAGAAATCTATTAGATTAGTTTTACAGGACCTTCCTCTTGTAAACTCATGCTGTCTTGGATTCTGTTCTCATATTGATTCCAGGTGTTGCACTATCCTTTCCTTAAGGAATGTCTCCATAATCTTGCCCACTACTGAGGTAAGACTGACTGGTCTGTAGTTCCCTGCCTCCTCCGTGCTACCACTCTTGTGGAGCGGGATCACATGAGGCCTTCTCCAGTCTTCAGGGACCTCTCCTGTGCTCAGAGACCCACTAAACAGTTCTGATAATGGTTCTGTTAGTTCCACCCTTATCTCCTTTAGTATCCTGGGATGTATGCCATCAGGTCCCATTGCCTTGTCCACCCTGAGCTTATTGAGCTCTTGTAGGACCCTTTCTTTTGTGAAGGGACTAGTGCTCACCTCCCTCCCCCCCTGTATTCATGGTGCTGAGCTATGGGCCCTGCCCTACCTTCTCTTCAGTAAATACTGAGCAGAAGTATCTATTTAGGATAGATGCTTTTACATGGTTCTCCTCCTCACACACACCTTTATCTCCTTTGATCTTAGCAATACTCCCTCTGGACATTCTCTTTTCACTAATGTATATATAGAAAGTCTTGTCATCTTCTTTTACTGTTTGTGCTAGTGTTTCCTCAGTTTGGGCCTTTGCCTGCTTTATTACCTTGCCTGCTTCCCTTAGGGAAGTTTGTTATGCTTCCCTATCTTCATCCCGCTGTGTTCCCTTATATTTCCTGAAGGTCAGCCTTTTGGCTCTGACCTTTTCTGCTACTGTTTTTGAGAACCAAAGTGGTTTCCTTCTTCTTTTGTGCTTTCTTTTCTCCCTAACACAATGGGATGTTGCTTCAAATATTGCATCCTTAATGCTTGCCCACTTTGCCTGTACCCCCTCACCTGTATTTATTTTTGCCGGGGCTAGCTTAACTCTGTTGGCTATCTTATCAAAGTTAGCTCCTCTGAAGTCCCATATTTTTGCCTTGGAATGGGATGTTTTAGTTGTAGTGGCCAAATTGAACCATACCATGTGATGGTCACTGGCCCCCAGGTGACCTTCTACCTGGAGATCTGTGATCCTTTCCCTGTTAGTCAGTACTAGATTTAGGATAGCCCTGTCTCTTGTGGGCTGTTGTACCACTTGTTTGAGGCCCTCCCACTGCAGGGAATCCACCATGTATCTAGTTCTGGCAGATGTTCCTGCTGGTATTGACCAATCTGTATCTAGTATCTTGAAGTCTCCCATTATCAGAACCTCCCGTTTAGCTGTTATGTTTTGTATATCTTCTAACAGCAATGTGTCTATGTCCTCCCTCTGGTCTAGGGGCCTGTAGATAACCTCAGTTCTTATGGCTGTCCCATTTCCTGTTTCCAGAGTGACCCATAGTTCTTCTGGCTCCTTATATGTATTCTGAATTTCTGTAGCTTTGATATTTTCATTGACATACAGGGCCAATCCACCCCCCCCTTTTTGCACAGCGGCCTCTTCTGAACAGTACATAGCCAGGTACTGAAGTCTCCCAAGTGTGATTACTGGTAAACCACATCTTGCTAATTGATACTATGTCCAGTTTAGCCTCTGTCATTATTGCCTGCAGGTCTGTGATCTTGTTTCCCAGACTGTGAGTATTTGTGTACATGATTTTCCATTGGCCAGATTTTGGTGTGTTAGTTGTTGGGTGAGGTCTGGTGTTTCCCCTGTGCAACGCATTGGGAGCTGGACCTTTTTCCTTACCTGGTGATGCAAATGAACTGCAAACATGCTGAACTCCTGTTTGACCTCTAGTTGAGGGGGGAGGGGTGTTCTTCCCATTCAATGTATGGGGTGCTGCACCCCTCTCCCCATTTGCTAGTGTAAATATTCTGCAAAGACATCAAATTTCTGCCCCAATGCACTTACTCCCTCCTTAGTCAGATGCAGTCCATCAAATTTAAAGAACTTTTGCTCCCAAAACTGTTGCCAGTTCCCTAAAAATTTGTGTCCTTTTTTCCTGGCACCAGCCCTTGAGCCACATGTTTAGCTCCCCTATATCCCCTTCTCCTACCTTCCATCCATCTGTCCCCCTCTTCCAGACTGGCAGGATCTCAGAGAAGGAGATACAGGATGAAATAGATGATAGTTTGTCACCCAGCTTGGTCAGGTGTCCCTTGGTCACTGCAACTGACCAGCTAGTGAGATCATTAGTCCCTATGTGTACCAGGACATCAATGTTTTCTCCTGCTTGCTGAACAATTTTAGCAATGCAGTCAGTGTCTCTCCACACTGATGTACCTGGAAGACATATGACCATTACCCCTGGCTGGAGATAGGTATCAGCTCCCCAAATCATGGAGTCTCCTATGATCAGAAGTTTTTTGGATTTCCTTTTTGCTTTTTTTGTTTTGGTTCCTATTTTTGGTGAGTTTTGTTGTGCTAGCTCCTGTGCAGCAGTGTCCTGCTCTGCAGTTCCCTCTGCCCCTTTGTTTGATTTGGGAGATAGAGGAAGATACCTGTTTGTAGTTTTTATTTGGTTTGCGGAGGTAATATGTTGGAGTGCACCAAGTGATGGGGCACCCGATTTGCCTCTCCTAACCACTTGCCAACCTCCTGGACCAACTACCCTCTGCGGTTGAGGTGCTTCTGTTGGATGTTGGGGAAATGGCAGGTGGTTCTTATAATATATTTCCTCTTGAATAAGAAATCTGAGATGTGCAGTCTCTGCCCATGCTGCCTGGAACTGAGCCTTAAGATCTCCAATGGCCCAGTATGTAGGACAGTGTCCTAAATCCTGTAAAACTGCCCTTCTGAAAAGTGTTCTGAAGTACTTGCAGTTAATGATATCCATTCCAGATAAGTTGTTGGGTTTATAACCTGGTCAGAGTAATTAGAAGGAAGAAAATCAAAGCAAAAGTTTGATTTTGTGTTTTGTTTGTTTGTTTTTGTATAACAAGTTAAATTACTAGTGCCCCTGTAAATGAGGTCACCATGTGGATGCCCCACTGATGCGTCCCTTTATGCTTTGCTACTTGAAATGTCATGACTGTGGTACCCTATAATTGGAGTGTAGTGTGGGGTGATTGGGGATGGGGGTGGGTGGTTGGGTCCTTCCCCTGCCAAAAAGGAAGAACCACGAATGAAAGAAACAAGGAGGTAAGAGCAGAAACAATCAGTCAGCAATGAATGCAGTAACCCTGAAAGCTTATCCTAATGATAGAGAAAACTGTAAAACCTGTAAAGCACTACCTGTAATAATTTCATAGAAGATATACCCTGAAAAGAAACACTTTGCTACAGAGAAAAATAAAGCAGTAACAGAAGATATACCTTGCAAAAGACAATTTGAATCAGAAGATTACACCAGTAATCTGTTAGCACACACCTGTAGGCACACCTTATAATAATGCAGCAGAAGGTATACCCAGCAACAACAATTTGAATCAGAGAAAAATAAAGCAATAAAATGTTAGCAACAAACAGTAACAATCCCTGTGAGCACAAAATAAAAATAACAACACACAGTAAATCTGCATAGCTAAAAGAAGTAGTAATCCTTTCCCTTGCTCTAGTAAGGTTATTTGCTCTGTCCTTTCAAGCAACCTAGAAGGAAAGAGCTCAGGTGAAGCTAGGTGCCTTGGTCAGCAATCCTGAAGATGCACAAGTAGGACTAGTTTTTTTTGTTGATCCTGCTTGATTGTGATTCTTTTTCCCCATTAAGTGAGTAATGAATGTGTAGGCAAGAGTGGCAGTTTATTTTGAATAACAGCTCTGGATTATACAATTGGTGATTTATACCCTGCGTTTAGGTTCGTGCACAGTAGCATGTTTCATTTTATTTTAAAATGGCTGTACTAATAATATAACAAGTATTTTAAAGTTTTACAAGTTAAAGTATAACGTAAAAGATAAAATAAAAGTTAAGGTACCTTTATTGGGAGAGCTGTAGCCTAAACTGTTAAAACTACCATTGCATATGGTGGTGGGTTAATGAGCATTGCCAAATTGGCCATTTGGGCTTTTGACATCTGGGCTATTGAGTGCTCTTTTTTTTCCTCCTTTTAGTGGAGACTTGGACATTTCCCTCACTTTCTGCATTAATATATGGCAAAGTTTATTTTTATGAAACAGTTAAGCATTAAATTCATAGAGCTAATCGAAGTGATATAAGAGGTGACAAAACAGGAGCAAAATCAGCATTGTCTGGACGAGACAGGTGGAAACTCAACTATTTTTTGGTTTTATATATATCACTGGAGACGTTTATGATTTTTTGAAAACATTGCAGCAAATTAACCAGTTTAAAAAGAGGAAAAGCCTGCTAATATTTCTGATCTAATGATTCTTGACTGCTGTGGTTTTAATGGACCTATAGATTAATTGCTTCAATTACTCTCACTGTTGCTAGTTAACAGATGCTTTGCTGATGCTCTGCTGATTTTTTGCTGCTAATAAATATTTTGAATTGTTGTATTGCTGTGTGATTGTCATACTAGCCTCTGTATTAATATGCTAGCTATAACTCATAGCAAAAATAGAGGCTTTCTTCAGAGTGTGTTAAATACACCTGGTAGAATGGATCAGAGCAATATATACATTAATGGGAGGTGATGAAGTCAAGATTAAAGGCTCTTTATCATTAAAATTACTCGTAATGAAAGAGTTGTGCAAAAATCAGAAACAAGTAGAAAAAAGGGCAGCTGTATGAAAAAGAATAACAGATATAAGATAGAAGAATTGCTCATTGGAAAGAAAGCAATATAATTGGTCTCTACCCCTGATGGGGCCATTGAGAATAATGGAGCCATCCAATTTTTTTTTTAGCCCTTTAGTTCCCCAGTTAGTTTTTAGTCCCCTTAAGGGGAAAAATGTTAATAAAAATGTTAAGGATAAGGGTGAGAGTGTAGTAAATATGAGAAGGTTAGATAGACAAGTGATAAATACAGTAGGCACTAACCACTATGAATCTAATGAAGGGCAACATGTGGATGCAAAGATTGATTTCTCACAAATTTTACATAATCTATCAGTGCTGGATTCAGAAGTAATAGGCTTGAAAGAAACATTGCAATTGGATGACGAAATTAAAAAAAATATGAAAATAATGAAAACAGTGCAAATATAGTTCATAAATCTTCTGCCATCATGGAAAGGCCTCTGCTCCATACTGATAATAGTAGTTCTAATAGAGTCACTGAGACAAGTCAAAATCAAATACTTGGTGACAATAGTAATTGTGGGGACTTAGGAAAAGTGAGGGTTCAGGGTGACCCATAAGAGTTATCTTCTAGAAATAATAGACAATATATCTCAGTTTGTATGGATATTATGGGCATTTCCAGGGACCTATTAACAGCACTAAGGGATCCAATTAATTCCACTTTTCTGCTATTCAAGAAGTTATTGGAAATTAAAGAGGATGTCTCATTCATTAAAGGGGTTTGTTTAGAGAATAGGATTAAATTGGATTTTATTGAAAGGGATTTTTTAATCAGAGATCCTAGAACAGGCATTTTGGGTAAAGAATTAGATTTACAGCAAAGTCATTTTGGTATTATACACCAGAATTATAATGAGGCAAGGGACTTGCCTTTTAATAATAATGAGACTAAATTGAATTGCACTTTAAAGTCCATAGTAAATGCAGAGGTAACATTTGTGGAATCTACACTGGTAGAACAAAACAATCTAAGCTCCCAATTTGAATGTATTATGCTCTCAGCAAAGGAACAAAGTGATAACAGTATTTGTAGAGAATTAGCTCAAAATCACCCACATTTTTGGCAGAATGGAGAACTGCAGGAAGTTGCAAATAAAACACAGAAGGAAAGTATTGCGGTTAGTAATTCTAGGAGACATATGGATGTTAACAACTGAAAAATAAAGAAGAAAAATAACAAGAAAGACATTGCTGATGTTATGGACACCCCATACCTGCTCCAGGAAAAAAAAAAGAGTAATAAGAAGAACTAAAGGAAACTGATAAATGAAGTTTCAGTGGATGAGAGAGTGGATATTATATCCAGTCAATCCAGACCTAAACTGAGGTATATTTCTAAACAACAGAGAATAAAGGGGAAAAATACCCAGACGAATAGGAAGACCAGGAAATGTGAGCTTAAAGATACAAAAATATGAGAAAAACAGAATATTGAAGGGGAACAGAAACAAAAAAATACAGGAAATCAGAAACAAAAATGTGAAGAGACTGCCTTGGTGGTTTTTGAGAATAACAGTATTTGTAATGATCAAATTAATGAGGAACAGGAGTTAGATTTGGTAAATAGTGGGTGCCCTAAAAGTACTGACAACCAAACTAGCCAGAATGATCATTTTAATTTTTTTCTAACAAAAACATTAGGTTCTGATTTTGTGTTGCCTCTTTTTGGGGGTAGCCTGCCTACCAAATGAAATGTATGAAAATATGCTGGAAACTCTAACAGCATTGCTGTCTTCTATACTGAATGGCTGTAGAATTTTGAAAGACATGATTAGCATCATCAGGGCAATGAAGGGAACCGAGTTGATCCTTATGGTAACTGATCAATTTTACATTTTAAAAGCTATAGCACTTAAGGCTGAAAATTGAGATGGTATGGGTATCATGGTGGGGGAAGTCACCACATTGAGGGATCTTTTCCAGGAATGTTATACTGTATAACTAAACATTTATCCAGTGTAAGGAAAATTGATTCTGTAATTTCAATCTTTGGATTGAAGCAATTACCAAACAAATCTAAATTTAATTTAAGGGGTAAATTGATTGACTTCCTCAATGTTTGTCTTGATATACACATAAGAAGCCATGATGTAGGGAAGACAGTAAGGCAAGAGTTTGATGGACAAATCTTGTTTCATGTAAATCAAGTCTTTATAATTAAGGAGTTAATGAAGAAGCAGAGTATCTTAGATGAACTAGGAATACATTTTTGCATTGAAAATGAGGATAGATATGGCCTGGATGAAATAGGCAAAGCATATATGAATTCCAAAAATTGGGAAATTCTGGTTAAAGCATCAAACAAGTTTGAGACTCTAGCTTCTTTGGAGCAATGACAGTATAAGTACAATTGCCTGGGGAAGACCATGGGGACAAAACAATAGGGAAGTGGTCACAAGTAAATATATCAATAAGGGATTTGTAGAATTGTTACCCCAGGATAAGGACTTGTTTAAAATTTTATCTTGGAATTCCTCATGGTTGGGGAAAAAAATTGGAGACCCCGAAGTGAGTAAATACTTGAACCAATTTCATATCATTGGCATTCAGGAAACCTGGGCATTGAGTAATCAGTATTTAAGTGGTTATACTGCATATTGCAAGAAAGCAATGAAAAATAAATATTTTGAGAGAGGAATTAGGAGTTTAGTTACATTTATTAGACTAAATAATAATATTATTACAGACAAAGTTAATACTTCTAGCTGCAGCATTCTTGCTGTGAAGATAACACGGATGATAACAAAACAAATATGGTCCATAATTAATGTTTATTCCCACCCTGTTGGAAGCCACTGTGGGGATCCCAACTATTTAATTATATTAGAAGAACTGATTGGTAACACTTAAACAGATTGTCCAATGGCAAATATAGTTATATTAGGTGATTTTAATGCAAGACTTGGCACCTTGCAAGGTTGCTCAGATGATATGGTGGAAGCCCTTTTGGCCCACCCCCACACAAGATTAAAATCAATAAGGAATTCCAAAGACAAAACTATTATCAAAAAAGGCATATCTCTGCATAGGATAGTGTGTAAAAATAATATGCTGCTTTTGAATGGAAGGTTACCCTCTGATTATGAGGGTGAATATTCATTCATGGGTGGCAATGGGCCATCTCTGATTAATTATATTTGGATTAATCTTCATCTGATTAATAAATGTTCAACTTTACAATTAGTTCCCAGAGCAGAAAGTCAACATAGGGCTTTGGAACTAGAAGTTTGGATTGGAGATTTTACACTGGATAAAGGTGGCAGGGTTCTTCTGGTTGAATTAAGAAGAAGGGGTATTGAATGGATGGTAATTGGGGGAGAAAATCTTGAGGCTCTACTTGAGAGCAGAGGGATATTATCAAATCTATCCTTATTAGCTGAACAGCCACCTGGTCCTACTATGATTTCTGAATTTAATTCTAGCATAAATATAATTGCTCATATAATAACTAAGGATGTAGTTATTAAGGAGAGAGATGGACAAAACTGGTATAACAATGAATGTCAAAATGCTAGAAAATTGTTAAACAAAAGGTTTAGAATATTGAAGCAGTCTCCAGATAGTAACAATAATAACAATAATAATAATAATAATAATAATAATAATAATAATAAGTTAATAAGGCAAGGAAGGAATATAGGGGGATTTTAATAAAGAACAAGCAGGAGTATTCCAGACAATGATGGATGGAACTCCATAAAGCAGTTCTCATAAAGGCTAATTAAACCTTTCGGAGGATTGTCAGCTCTGGAATGAGATATCATACTCGAACTGATACACATATTGATCCAGAAATATGGGTTAAACATTACAAGCAACTGTTTTATAGGGATGATCCTGATTACCTTTCTGGATTGGGAGAATATAGATACATAGGAAGAATGCATTATCCTGATACTGAGATCACCCTTGGCGAATTGAAGGGGGCTTTAGATTCCGTTAGCAAAAGAAAGGCACCAGGGCCTGATGGAGTGCCACTTGATGTAATAATAAGAATGAAATCATTTTGGATCTCTTTTTATGTTTGCTTGCATGCATGTGGAAGAAACATGGTGTCATCATTGGAGATTTCAGAGGTGTGTCACCTCCTCCTCCAATTCAGTCAGTGTGTTGGCAGGCGCGGCCCCTGTAAGCCAATGCATGCTGGAGCTGTCTATGACAAGCTCCAAAATGCAGTGGCATACAGTTCAAAGGGGGAACTACGCTTGAGTGAGCAGCGATAAGATATCGCATGCTCATGCGCAGCTCCCCACACACACACACCACACGCGTTCACGCAGGCACGCCTTGCATGCACGCACACTGTATAGCCGATGGGGTGCCCAATCCCCATCAGCTGTGCCAGTGTTCCCACCGCCTTCCCCCAAGTTTAAATGCCATGCTGGGTGCCCACCCCAGCATGGCAACTAATGATATAGCCAATGGGGGTGCCCAATCCCCCATCGACTCCACTGTTCTCACCCCCCCAGTACTAACTGCCACACTGGGAGCCCACCCCAGTGTGGCAATCGATGCTTAGGCTGATGGGGGTGCCCAATCCCCCGTCGGCTGAAGGCCCTCCAACCATCCTTGTGCCATGCTGGGAGCCCACCCCAGCATGGCAAACGTCCCGTGTCGTCCTTTTCCTTTTTTTTAACCTGTAAAGAAAAAACAGTCCCACGTAGTCTCCCTGGCCCCCCTCCCACAACTCGCACCCACCCACTGCGCACCCTGCCTCCCCACACCCCCTAACCCCATATTTACCTCCAGACCGCGGCGCGACGATCTTCAGTGGACCGGGAACACGTCTGCACTCTTCAAAGCCGACCGCGAAGTGAGGAAATGCCGGTAAGCTGTATAATGGGTTAGATAGGGGTTTTCAACTTTGTTGCATATCTCAGGTTTTTTTGGAATTTTTGCACTAATTCAACATGGTTTTTGGGACCCCTTCTCATAAATGATGTCACTGTCATGGCATTATTCGGCCCAAAAGGTTGATTTCGCAGTCACTGTGCAGTCACTGCGCGAAATCACCCTTAGGACCAGAATAACGCCATGACAGTGACATTATTCATGAGAAAGGGTCCCAAAAACCCCATGTTGAAGATTTGGTGCCAAAATTCCAATAAATGAATGTTTTATGAGCGTGCATTGCTCAGTTCCTACGCAGGCTCTTAAGTGCGCGAATTTTCAATATTTTCACTCCAGATTTTCAACATTGCCATTTTACCACACCTTCTTATGAGTAGTATAGCTGCCATTTTTCATATCTCACCCAAAACATGTTTCCGCCCATGTAGCGCACAATGGAACATTCGGTGTGCGAGATCAATGTACGGGACAAATTAAGAAAATCACAGTGACACTGTTCATGAGGTGAGTTGTTAAAATGGCTATGTTGAAAATTTGGTGAAAAAATTCCAAAAAATGGCTGTTTTATGAGCGTACGTTGTACAGTTCCTATGCACACTCGTAAGTTCTCAAATTTTCAATATTTTCACTCCAGATTTCCAACATTGCAATTTTGCCACACCTTCTTATGAGTAGTACAGCTGTCATTTTTCACATCTCACCCAAAATGTGTTTCCGCCAATGTAGCGCACAATGGCGCAGTCGGTGTGCGAAATCAATGTACGGGATAAATTAAGAAAATCACAGTGATGCTGTTCATGAGCAAAGGTCTTAAAATGGCTATGTTGAAAATTTGGTGAAAAAATTCCAAAAAATGACTGTTTTATGAGTGTGCGTTGTACAGTTCCTATGCAAGCTCGTAAATTCGTGAATTTTCAATATTTTCACTCCAGATTTTCAACATTGCCATTTTACCACACCTTCTTATGAGTAGTATAGCTGTCATTTTTCACATCTCACCCAAAATGTGTTTCCGCCCATGTAGCGCACAATGGCGCAGTCGGTGTGCGAAATCAATGTACGGGACAAATTAAGAAAATCACAGTGACACTGTTCATGAGCAGAGGTCTTAAAATGGCTATGTTGAAAATTTGGTGAAAAAATTCCTAAAAATGACTGTTTTACGAGCGTGTGTTGCACAGTTCCTATGCATGCTCGTAAGTTTGCAAATTTAATATTTTCACTCCAGATTTTCAACATTGCCATTTTATTACACTTCCTTATGAACAGTAAAGCTGCAATTTTTCATATGTCACCCAAAATGTGTTTTCGCACATGTAGCTCACAATGGTGCTGTTGGTGTGCGAAAGCAATGCTTAGGACAGATTAAGAAAATCACAGTTACACTGTTCATGAGCAGAGGTCTTAAAATGGCTATGTTGGAAATTTGGTGACAAAAGTCCATAAAATGATTGTGTTACGAGTGAGCATTGTGCAGTTTCCATGCACCCTCATTAGTTCATGACTTGGTAATATTTTCAGTCCAGATTTTCACCAGTGCCATTTTTCTGCACTTCCTTATGAACAGTACAGCTGTCATTTTTCACATCATGGCTGAAGTGTGTTTTCACACTTTCAGCGCAGAGATGCGTGGTCACTGTGGGAAATCATTGTTCGGCACAGATAAAAAAAATCACAGTGACACTGTTCATGATCGGAGGCACCAAAATGCCTGAGTTGACAATCTGCTGTAAAAAATCCCCACCCTAATTATATTATGGGTGTGCGCTGCACAGTTTCTATGTACGCCATGACTTCACCATTTTTTAAATATTTTACTACAGATTTGCAACATTGCCATTTTTACACCTCTCCATGAACAGTACAGCTGTCATTTTTACATCTTGTTCGAATGTTTTTGCACCTGTGGTGCTAAATGCCGTAGTCACTGTGCATAAGCAGCTTTTGGCTAACAAACTGATATTCCCCCGTTCATGGGTTGGGGTCACAAAAAAAACATGTTGAAAATTTGGAGTGAAAATACCAACGAATGCCTGAGGTATTAGGGTTTCCAACCATAACGCCCAACCCTGTAGAGAATGACAGGCATCAGGGGTGTGACTTGGGATGATTGCCTATGATGCTCATACCATTCCACGCCCTGCAGTCAGTGAGAGGCATCGAGGTATGCCTTGGACTCTTCGGCCCCAAACTTCACCCCATTCTCCTATATCGCACCCATCTCACCATATTTCCTAATGAAATGGGGTTCGCATAAGGGCCAAAGACCCCAAGGAACATCGTGACACTTGTCAGTGTCTGCAGGGTGGGGTGTGGTGAAATGGCATGGCCGTTATGCCTGACGACCCAAACGCACACCCCAATGCCTGTCTCTCTCTGCAGGGTGGTGGTGGGGTTGGCTTCAGGTCAATACTTCACTGCCATTCCTATTACGCAGCTCTGTAACTTCTACACTACCACTGCCAATGCCAGCAAGCAAACATTCGGCATTGACAAATGCTTGTTTATATAACCTTTATAACTATATTTGGAGAACAGGTGATATACCTAAAAGCTGGAAATTAAATATTATTGTACCAGTATTTAAGAAAGGCGACAAGAAGGACCCTGATTGCGATAGGCCCATCAGTCTTTTGGATACTCGGAAAGGTGTTTACTAGAATTTTAAATAATAGATTGTTGATATGGGCAGAGACAAATAGTATAGTGGATGAAGCACAGGCTGGATTTTATAAAAATCATTCTGCAATTGATCAATCCTTTCTTCTGGTACACTTAATCCATAAATATAAAATAGCTAAATATCAAAGATTGTTCTGCACTTTTATAGATCTTGAGGCAGCCTTTGAGAAGGTCAAGAGGCTTTTATTATGGGACAGACTACATGAACTAGGGATTGAGCAATCTTCATTGGAAATGATTAGATTTATGTATCAAGACAATTATACTAGTATCATATATGGAGATTCAAGGGAATTGAGTACCTGCTTTAAAAATAACATAGGGGTGAAGCAGGGTTGTACATTGGCTCCATTATTATTTAATCTGTATTTTTCTACTGTGTTGAGAGAAATGTATAACACTGATTTTCATTTACCAAGGACTGGAACAAGGGCAATACCATATCTAGCTTATGCGGATAATGTCACATTAATTTCATTCAGTCATTTGGGAATGTGCAGGGGCATTGAAAAATTCAATTTGAAATGTAAGAAAGCTGACTTGCAGGTTAATTACGACAAAACCAAGGTCCTTGTTTGGGGGGGAAATAAAAGATATGATTATTACATGAATAACTTTAAGCTTGAAGTGGTAAAATAATTTTGTTATCTTGGACTTAAAGTTAATTATACTGAAACATGGAGAGCTCACTTGGAAAGTGTTAAAACTAAGGCTGAAAGTTTCCTTCCAGTTATGTTGTCCTTCTCCTATAAATATTGGGCAAAGGTCAATTGAAGGAAATTTAAGAGATGTAAGAGCAAAACTTAAAAGCCAGATCCATACGGTGCTGAACTTTGGGGACGGGAATTTAAGGGGACTTTGGATTCCAGTTTAAGCAAATTTTATAAAAAAATAATGGGACTTCCTAATAGTACCTCCTCAGCTGTGTTTAGAGCAGAGATTGGACAGCTATCTACTGAATGAACCTGTGTACAGAGGCAAAATAATTATTGGCTCAGAACATTTCTGATGCCATTGAATAGATCTCCCCATTTGTGTTTAGAGGAAGTAATTCTTTATACACATTCTAACATAACTTTCCCATGTATGAAAGTCCTAGAGGATCTTATAAAACCGTATGGGTTGTTACATATTATTGCAGATTGTTTAAGGTATCCTTTTGATTATATTAAAATGATTGTAAATGATAGAGTTAAGGATATCTTTGCTCAAAATGATTTAGGGGCCTGTCAGCTATCTAAAGCCTGTTTGTGGGTATCAAAAAAAAGAGAGAGAGCATAAGTTTGAACAATATCTTTATATTTTGCAAAACCCAAAGCAAAGAATACTTTTAACAAGGTTTTGCTTTGAGGTATTTGAAAGCAATAGAAAACAGGACGATACGCAGGGGAAAAAATAAGGACTTTGTGTGTAAACGTGGACTTGGTGAAGACAACTTGTTGCATTTAGTGCTTTTGTGCTTACTATATGAGAAACATAGGAGCTCTTTGTTAGGAAACATACTAAGCCAACAGCAGTATCAGCATATGCAACTATTGATTTATTTATTTACAACACGTGACCCTAAAATATTGGTCCCCGTGATCTCCCTCTTTAAGATAATTGAGCAAAGAAGGGAACGATTGACAAAATAAAATCAGGGTTGTTAAAATGAATGTTTATATTCTGATAATATAAGTTCAATTATTATGCCTAGAGTACTTGAGCTATCATTGTGACATTGTCATTTTCTAATATGAATTTGAGTTAAATTAAAGCTGTGATTATGTTTTTTTAAGATTGTATGGCATATTTATATTTGTGTAATGAATATAGTTTAATGTTTGTAATGGTCTTACGATCAATCAATAAATATTACTACTACTACTACCAGCCCACCTCGAAGCCAGCAAGGCTCCTAGTCACCCCTGTTCAGGTCATCACGGTGCTCCCTACAGCTCCTTGGACCTCATCAGCCCACCTTGGAGCCAGCAAGGCTTCTAGTCGCCCCTGTTCTGGCCACCATGGTGCTCCCAATAGCTCCTATGAACTCACCAACCCACCTCGAAGCCAGCAAGGTATTGTAGCCAGCAGGTTCCATTTCAAGTCCTCAGGCAACCCAGCTTTGAATTCTGGCACCTTTTTTAAGCAGCTAACTGCCTTCTGAGCTGTGGTTGAATTTCTGCCTCAACTTACCTCTGCATTATTGCAGACTAAAGAAGACTGCAAAAAACCCTGTGCAGACTGACTTAAATGTGCCTCTGTCCAGCCAAGCTATAGACCGAATTTGTGCCTTGCACTGCAGCTCCCTGGTGTGTTTGGCATTTCGATGAGCACTGCAATCTCAGAGTTTATGGTGCTTTTTCTGATTTAATTGTATGCTCCTAGCCTGTTTTTCAGTGAGAGACACTGAAGTCAAATTTAAAAATAATTTCATGTAAGTGCTACTGTATTTTTCTTTTGTGCATTTAGTAATTAACTGTATTTTTCTAATGATTTTATGATTAATAAGGGAAGGATTTAAACTTTTAGAATGTGCTTGCTTACTGCTCACCAATTAACTGTTTAAGGAATAATTTAGGGTAGGATTTTTATTTTTTAAAGTCTACTGGCTTACTGCTCTTGGTGGTGGATCTCCTTTCTCATCTGTACAGCTGATTCTTGCCCCTTCCCCTTATTTTCAGTACCCTTCCCTGCCAAGCTAATCACTTCTGTCCATCACTCTCAGTTAATTGCTCTGCCTTACTGTCTGTCCCCACCTCCTTCTTTTGTCCCCTGACTAAATATAATCTTATACCTCATTTCTCTCCCTAGGCACCTAGTCACCCCTTGTTCAGGCCACCACGGTGCTCCCCACAGCTCCTTGGACCTCACCAGCCCACCTCAAAGCCAGCAAGGTACTGTAGCCAGCAGGTTCCATTTCAAGTCCTCGGGCAGCCCAGGTTTGAATTCTGGTACCTTTTTTAAGTGGCTCCCTGCCTTTCAAGCTGTGGCTGAATTTCTACCTCAACTTACCCCTGCACTATTGCAGACTAGAGGAGACTGCAAAAAACCCTGTGCAGACTGACTTAAATGTGCTTCTGTCCAGCCAACTAAATTTGTGCCTTGAAGCTTCCTGGTGTGTTTGGCACTTCTGTGTGCACTGCAATCTTGGAGTTTACGACACTTTTTCTGATTTAATTGTATGCTCCTTTCCTGTTTTTCTGTAAGAGACACTGAAGTCAAAATTCCCACCTCCATGTCTTATTAAATGCTTGTTCCTTGGGGGTGGATATTCTTTTTTCCCTCAGTGATTGGATCATTTCTTCTGGGGTGAGGATCTCAAGGCAGCTAGCTTGTGAATTTCATTGTTGGATTGCCCCAGAAAGCTGGTGTATATCTCCACACTTAGCAAAAACCTTAATAAGGTTTCTAGTTGTAGCTCTATAGCTCTGCCTATGGGATAGTTTCATCCTTGGACTTAGTTACTGTCTCACTCCTGCAGTCAACTGCACATTTGCTTCTGCTCCCTTTCCAATCCCAAATTTGCTGCTTTCTCTCTTTTTCCCTAATTCTACCATCCCTTCTTTTCCTTACCAGTGTACACTATGGGGGTGACCTCACTTCACTATAACTTTGTAGGAATATTTTCCCTTCTGCTAGCCTTCCAACTCTCAGTAGATCTTCTCTGCCAGCCATCTACTGACTCTGGATACTCAAATAAAGCTGAGGACTGTAGCTATTGTTTCACAAACCTAATTATCAGGAGTGATACCTCTATCCCTGAAACCTGTCTCCTAAAGCTTATCCCATTTGCTAGTATAGCTGACTACCTAAGCCATTTCCCTTTCTATATGCCACTGCAGGGCAAACTCCAAACCTCTCTCACTGAGACCTGGGTACCCCTATGTCATCTGTCTCTCTCCAGTCATATTGAACCTAACCCAGGCCCTCCTGATGGCATCGCTCCCAAGAACCCATCTTATTGGTTCACAGAAAAGGGGCTTAAGCTTGCACACATGAACAATAGAAGTCTGTCAGCTAATTTTGTGCAGTTTGAAGCCTGGATTGCTCACAACTCCCCTGACGTCTTAGGTCTAACCGAGACCTGGTTAAAACTCCATATACCAGATTCATTATGTAGGATCAATGGATATAAACTTCACAGATGTGATCGTCCAAATATTATAAAGGGTGGTGGTGTTTTGTTTTATATCAGACAGGACCTTGACATTACAGTCCTCCTGGTCAACACTTCCTGTCTATGTGAAACAATTCGTATATGTATTACCTTAGGTCTCACTAAGAAGCTAAATGTAGTGTGCATCTATAACCCTCCTTAAAATGGACTAACAGACCTAACTAAGGTAATTGACCATCTTTCCTTGCTAAAGGGTAGAGAAGAGTTTATTGTTATGGGGGACCTCAACCTGGACTGGCTAGGGAAAAACTCGAATCTCTATGCTGCTGAACTCAGCATGTTACACCTGTCTCAATTGGTCACTCTCCCAACCAGACAGGTTGGGTCATCTCTAACAGGCCTGAGAGGATCAGTGTTGTTGGAGTTTTACCAGACTCAATCAGTGACCACTCCCAGTTTACTGTATTTATAAGGCTAGGGCCCCTAAACCACCCCCCAGGGAAATTATTTTCAGAGATTTTCCAAAAATGGATAAGAGAGCCCTAATCTTGGAGCTACAGAACATGGACTGGGCACCTCTATATAATACTTGTAATATGGAATGTGCTGCTCAATACCTTCTTACCATGCTTTTGAACCTTCAAGATAAATATAGCCCAGTAAAAAGGCGCCGCATCTGGGGATCTGCTACCTGCTGATTAAATTCTTCACTCCTGTCCTTTCTCAAACAGTGGGATAAAGCCTGGAACAAAGCTAAGCTAACCCAGTCCCCATCAGATTGGGCAGAGTACAGAATATTCCAAAACCTATGTAAGGTTTCCATCAGATCTGCTAAGGGCAATTATCACCGTCAGCTCCTTAGTACCTCTGTCAGTGACTCTCATGATTTTTGGAGTCATGTTAACACCATCATGGGGAAAAACAAGTGCAATACCATCTCTGATATGGTCATGGATGGTTGTAGTTGCAATAACATGCTCACTATCACTGAGGCTCTTAACTCCAGATTCTCTGACCTCTCCTCCTATACTGCACCTCCTGGGACCTTTACCTGTCAGTCCGCAGGATAACCTTAAACCTTCCAACCCATCTTTCACCCTTTGCTCAGTCTCTGAGACTGAAATCTTATGCTTACTTAAGTCCATCTCTCCTGTTGGATCATCAGGGGCAGATGGACTCTAACCAAAATTCCTAAGAACCATTGCACCATCTATTGTCTCTCCAGTGACTACACTTTTCAACCTGTCTCTTCTTACAGGACATGTCTCTTCCATCTGGAAGATTGCTTGAGTTGTGCTGGTTCACAAAAAGGGGGACACCACTAACCTGGATAACTACCATCCTCTTGCCATCCTCTCCACCCTCTTTAAAATACTGGAGAAAATTGTTGCTACCCAGGTCTCAGATTACCTCTTATCCTTTAAACTCCTCACCCCTGACCAACATGGTTTCCGATGTGGGCACAGTACATCCACTGCTTTCATACAGTTTGCAAATGATGTCAGACTCGCTGTGGACAATGGCTCTCTTACTGGGGCTACTTTTGTTGATCTTACAAAAGCATTTGATTTAATTGACCACTTGCTGCTCCTATCAAAGTTGTCATCCCTAGGCTTTTCTACCTCCATCACCACCTGGTTCCAAAATGATCTTTCAAAGCATCAACAATTTGTCCTGCTAAGTCTCCTCTTGCTCCTACTTGGATTAGAGTGTCCCAGGGTTTGATTCTTGGACCTCTCCTGTTTATGGTCTTCATAAATGATATCCCACCATTCACTATTGCTTGCTCAGGTGTGCTATATGCCAATGATCTTGTTCTTTACTCATCCTCCTCAAACCTCTCAGATATCAACCTGAATCTCAATAGTAACTTCAATACCTTTCAGATCTGGCTATTGCAAAACAAGCTTGTCTTAAATGAAAATAAAACAGTGACTATGCTCTTCGGTTCGGGTTCAAAAATGTGGTCCTGCACTCAAAGCATTAAGTATCAGAGCACTTGATGACTCTCCCCTTAACACAGTTACTGCCTTTAAATACCTAGGAGTAGCCCTTGATCCTGCCTCGGATTTTGACCTGCACCGAGCCTAAGTCATTAAATCCATCAATATTAAACTTGGACTGGCATATAAGGTGAGATGTAGACTAACATCCATGGCAAGGATGGCCATTGCACAGGGGGTCCTGAGACCCAAATTGGCATATGGGTTAATAGCCTTTCCGGCAAATACAGGAGGGCTCCTCCAAAAGTGGAATGTCTGCTACAACAGTATTTGCCTTTTTGCTCTGCCTTTACTCAAACTTACTCTCCAATGCACCTTATGCTCCAGTTTGGGATGGTTTACCCCATCAGCCTTCCATCAGTTTACTTCCTACTGTTTAATAAAGAATATAATCTCCTCCCAGATACTAGAAAAATTGGCTCTACTGCTCAAACCTGTGACCTCTGCCTACCCACTGAGATCAGCAGACAAATCCCTTCTTGTCCAACCAAGATGTAAAACCAAATTGGGGGAGAATGCTTTCTCTAGCTGGGCCCCAAACTACGGAACTCCCTTCCACTGAATCTAAGAATCTCCCCTTCTCCACACAGCTTCAAACAGGAGCTTCATATGGCTCTTCTAAGCTCTGAGCCCTGCTCCTGTTCTCTATCAACCCAGTCCTGTACTGGTTCCTCCTAGTTGCCTACTGGCTCCAACCTCTACTACTCCCAAACCTGCCTACAAATCTTGCTATTTCCTCTCTTCTGGCACTTAATCACTAGTTGTATGACTTATGACTGTTAGTTATTTGCACTTATATTCCTGTTTTGTTACTACATATAGATTCCTACAAAGGTAGTGTCATTGCTGGACATTTTGTGTAAGTGTACTATGTCTGCTTCTATTTGTTCCCATGATGTTTTCTTGTATCTACTACTGTCTACATACCCTTTGTTGTAATCTCCCTGGTCATACCTGAAAATTGGCAGCTATGTTGTCTAGTGTACCTACCCGGTTAACAAATACTAAATAAATAAATAAAAATGTACACCTAATCTCCTATGCATTTTCAACTCAGAGAGAAGTTAATATTTGCACAAAATCAAACCCAAAGTTTATACAGTTTTCTTCTAAAGTTATTTTATTCAAAATCTTATTGGACTGTTGAGTGTTATTTTTTCATATTCTTTTTACAAATTTCTGAAGTAAAAGTGTGGAGAAATACAAAAGTATGTACAACTAATCTTCTATGCATTTTCAACATGGAGAGAAGTTAATATTTGAGCAAACTCAAACCCAAAGTTTATATAGTTTTTGTTCTAAAGTAATTTTATTCGAAATCTTATTGGACTATTGATGAACTTGAGCAAAGAAATGTTTAGATAAAACAAATTGATGACTTCAGGATTGGGAGGTCATTAACATTGCAAAAGGTCAAATTATGAAACCTTAGATGCACTAATTAAGATCATTCTTCTTAGTGTGTAATTATAATAAGACATTTGAATATAGACCTACAATTATACAACCATTGTAATACACACTTTTAGGATAAGAGGAATGGTGCCAAGCTGCCAAAATTGTGGTGATCTCATTGCATCACCGCTTCAGTGTGCGTGGATCAAACCCAAAAGAGCCATAATAAAAGTTTCCATCTTCTCAAAAAAACAATTATATTTTATTATATTTGATTTAACCTGAAAATACAAAATAGCAATAAGGAAGTAAAACAATCAAGATGAGATTTCAGTGTTCTCCAACTATGCATTGAAGCCAAGCTATTACAAAGGCTTCTATCTTCTTCAAAGCAATTATATTTTATTTTGATATATTTAATATTCTGTATCTAAGTAGACACTAGAAAAAAAGTTTATTGGGTGTTTGGAAATGGGCAAATGCAACCAGGCATGGAAGGGAGTCAAAAGAGAGTATCAGTTGCTGGGGCTAGTAACAAGTCGAGGAGCTCACTTGACCACTCCAATGGGGGCCACCCACCAACACTACTGACCACTCATGGGCACTGGTAGCAGAGGAAGAGCTGGGCAAGTGCTTCAAGCAGCCAGTGTAGGAGGAGGAGGTGGATGGCAGACTGCCTGCCATAGTCCAGCTCTTGTTTTAAATCCCTGGTAGGGACTGAGTGGCTGTATTAATCATCTGTGCTGCAGCTCTCCATTTGTAGAAATTAAGGGGACTCAGTTTAGCTGTCCTGATGTATTCAGGCAGACTCAAGCTCCATTACAGCAACAGTTCTGACTGCAGCCCCAGACCCCCCAGTTCTGCTACTTGTACAGGACTGAGCTCTTGAGAGTGAGAGATCCTCACTGCTTGCAAAGGAAATGGGAGGGGTAGCAGTTGATGTTCATTTGTGTGCTGGGGCAGGCAAGGGGGGGCTAGCTGGGCTGGGAGGAGTGCCTTTAAGTGTAAGGATTGCATGTGTCTGAACTGTTGTGTATTGCATGGGTGTAGGCAGGGGGGTGCTCAGTGTGTTCAACCCCCCAAAAAAAAATCTCACAAATTTTCAAATTCCTGTATTTTATTTTTGGGTTAGTATCTCAGCAGTCTCCATAGTGGCTGGAGCAAGCTGAAACACAATGTGCATGCATGGGACGATTGATGACTAGATGAGATAGAGACATCATCAACAGAGAAAGAGGAAGAAGCCTGGTGAGACAGACTTGTGAGTATGCTGCTGTGCTGCATTGTCTGTACAGCACTAAGCAAGTTGTGGTATCCTGTTGACTGTCAAAGTGGTAGAATAGGACTGTGTGCTGCTCTTCTCTAGCCCAAGTTGATCTCTGGGAAAACTTACAGTATGGTCTACTACAGAAAGAACAGACCCGTCTGGGGCCGAGCTGCTAGTAACAAGTGGTGTGTCTTCTTGACTGTGCTGGACACTGGTTGGACTGATGGTGTGGTCTGAAGAGAAGACAGGAGAGGTCAAGAAAAAATCTGCCCTAGCCTAGGGGCCTGTAGTTCTGTCTTGGGAGGAGAGCGACTGTTAAGGCAAGCCAATAGAAGGATAATCAGCAGAAAAGTGGTGAGTGGAGAAAAGAATAAAGATTGATTTGGGGAAGGGGACTTTTCTCATTCAGAGAGGTGGTGAGGGATATTGGCACCATCTCTCAGGGCAACCCACTCATTACATATCAACAACCGCTCAACCCCACCAATGTTCTGCCCATCCTGGAGCTTATCATATGGAGTGGGAATAGGTGTGGAAAGGCAGTACCTGATTGACATCTTTGTCTCTGACTGTAGCAGAGTGCTTCAATGTGCAAAGGTGGAATGGGGTTAGCAGTACTCTCTATATGCAGAGATGGGATGGTGGTAGAGGAGGAGTGATGCAAATGTATGGAGGTGTCCCCATATGTAGGAGTGTGATGGATGGGGAGCAATGCTTCCCATGTAGGGGCAGTGGGATAAAGGGGTGGATTGCTCCACATGTACAGAGCTGATATAAAGTGGGAAGAAAGCTCCCTATGTGTGGAGGTTGAATGGAGGAGGAGGAGGAGGAGTGCTCCCTATATGTCAGAGGTGGGATGCAGTAGGAGAATTGCTCTCCACATGGGGGAGGTGAAATGTAGTGGAAGAAGCACCGGGGGGTCAGGGGATCAATGCTGATAATGTATGGAGGTGGGATGGAGGTGGAGTAATGATACCTATGTGTGTAGATGGAATGGAGGGAAAAGTGCTTTCCACATTCAAGTTTATTGTGAAGGGATAGCATCCATTGAGCAAGCTCATTTGCAAGGAGGTCACTTGTACAAGCAATGATAAAGACAATACATGATGTGAGATACAAAAAGTAAGGACACATAACATAAATTAAAAGAAAGCAATTTTTCTTACATTAGTATGTACAATAGGTAGATAGACAAAATAGATAGATACTGATTTATAAAAAAGCCCATTTCCTGGGACTCTGAGCACTGTACAGTACAAACAGCAAACAACAATATGAAATCATATGTCAAAAATGTATGTAAAATTCCACTAGAAGCTGATTTAAAATGCATACCTATCAAACTAACATCAAACAAATAATCGATAAAAGCTTGCTGGGACAGATAACTTTTTAGGACCTTCTTACAGGCTTCTACTGAGAAATACTTCTTTAAATAACAGGAAAAGAGTTCCACTGGATAGGCATGGATACCGAGAACATTCAGTCCCCAGAATGCCACAATCTAACCCTGGGAACTCCAAGGAGGTCTCCCCTGGCAGAATATGTACAATGTTGAATTCAACAAGGATTGAGACCAAATATGATTACATAAGACATTATGTCTGCCATGTGGAAGAGGGCTGGAGAAGGAGAACTGCTCCCCATATGCAAGGAAAGCATGGAGGGGGAGGAGTGCTCTCTATGGGCAGATGTGTAATGGAGGGGGGAGGAGTGCTCCCCATGTATGGAGGTAGGATGGAAGGGGGGAACAGTCACTTAGAGGTCACCATCCTGGACCCCACTCCAGCCTGTGTGTGAAACTGTTTGAAATGGGGACAGTTTATGATGGTGCAGATATGCAACCCACATTTCTTCTCTGGCTGCTGTAAAGTATTGTGTTGATAGGTGGGGGTGCAAGAGGGGGAACAAGTCACGCAGGTGTACCAATGGTATCCTGCCCCCCCAACCACCCAGCGGAGTGGGAACAGTTGTGGAGGGGCAGATACAGGATCCACATTTTTATATCTCAGTACATCAGTGTGCTCTCCATGGGCAGAGTGTGTTAGGTGGGAGAGCCTTTGGCTGAAGCAGAGTGTTCTGCAAGTGTAGAGATGTGGCATACGGTGAGGAAGTGCCAGTCACCCAAAGCCCACTTCAGCCTTTATGCTAGCTGTGGTAGAGTAGGGACAGATATGAAGGGGCAGATGTGCAACTTGCATCTCTATCCATAGCTGCTGCAGGGTGCTACCCTTGTGCAGAGGTGGGATGGGGCATCATTCTCCCAGAGTCACCTGCCTGGAGCCCACCAGCTGCCATTTCCAGCTTTCATGGAACTCAGATGGTTGAAGATGGAAAGATATGTGAACCACATCTGTCTTTGGCTCCTGCAGAGTGCTCCTCATGTGCAGGAGCTGGAATGGAAGGAGGAAATGCTTCACATGTGCAGAGATGAGGAATGGTGTATTGGGTGCCAGTGGCCTCACGCCACTCAGCGGATCTGGACCACAGCCCCATTTTCACCTACCAGGAGACCACCAGGTTAGCTAGAAACAGGTGTGGTGTGGAAAATGTGCAACTCACATTTCTGTCTCTGGCTGGGGCAGCCAATGTACAGGGTTGGGATGGTTGTGGAGGGGGTACTAATCACCAACTTCTGCCAGGCCACAGTCCACTATTTGCCTTGCGCTGCCCACTAGGAGGTCACCTTGTCTCTGTGCCAACCTGTGTGGAGTGGGATGGGTTGCGAGGGGAAGATGAGTAACCTACATCAGTCTCTGGCTACTGCAGATTGTTCCATATGTGCTGATGTGAGCAGGGCATGTAGGGGGCAGCAGCGCCCTAGCTGCCCATCCAGTGCCCACCCTACACTGTGCTAGTCAATGCTAAGGGGCAGGTATGTGACTGACATATTTGTCTCTGTCTCTGTTTTGGGTGCTCCTCTTTTGCAGTGGTGGAATAGATGTACTGACTTTGTTTTACACTGTGTCTCTCCTGATCTCTCTCTCTGACCTTCACTCCCCCACCGTGAAAGAAAAACTCTGCAGCACTGCACTCTGTCCCAGCCATGGCACTCTTGCTGTCACTTTCTCTGCCTCTCTGTATGTGCTGTCTGCTTCCACTGGGCTTCAAAGAGACAAACAGAGAGTCAGACCGACAGCAAAGTGCCGGAAGAGTGAATCGCAATAAAATGGTTGGCAACCAAGTTCGAGTGCACACTGTACCCACTTCTCTGTTTTGAGGTGGGATTGACACCATCTCTTACTTGAACAGATTGAATCTGCACATATATGCCACACTGGAAGTGGTTTTGCTGTTGCTGTGTCTGTCTCGGGGGGGTGGATGTGGGGTTGGGGGGAGGGAGTAGACACTGCTAGGGGAAGGGCCATCCATTTAACTGAACCTTTGTTCAGTTGCAAGTCTGGGAGCCACCAGCCATCATGGTTATGGTCATCACATTGCACTGCCCCCAATTTCACACTGCCAAGGTGGTGCTGAAATATTGATAGCCTGTCACCTGGTGATCACTCTCATTCCACTTACTCACCACATCTCAGCATGTTGCTATCACTTGGAATTCTTTCTCCACTCTGTCCCTGACACTGGTGCCACTCACCACTTCTTTCAATCCTGCGCTCTCTTTCAGGGGAAGGGGCACTGCTGCCTTTCCTTCTCAGTGTTTGTCCCTGCAGCCCATGTCTCTCTCTCCCCACAGTCTAGGGTTAAGCTACAGCTCTGCAGGCAATGCTGCTTCACTTTTAGCACTCTTGCTCTGATCTATTGGGTGGGTCAGTCGGTACCATCATAGAGAGCAATGTTCAGGCTGGGCATAGTGGCACATATGAAGCACTGGAGTGAGATGAGCTCAGGGACAAGAACACTCATTCTCATTCACACAGACACACCAACAAGTTCAACACAGACATCTGTCGGGGGAAGGATAAATTATATTTATTTGTTCTTTACTGCTAGGACTGTTTACTGCTTATGGCACAGAAAGAGGGGGATGCAGTGTTTGGCTCGGTACCCAGACATCTGCAGTGTGGGTGGGGAGACAAATGGTAAGATCAATAAGGGGATGAATGAAAGGAATGAAGCACTCTCATTGGAGAGTTTCATTTGTTTCAACTAGAGAATGGCTTCCAGCTGTGAAACTGTGACTAGTGTCACAATCTGGTTGCATGCACATTGGTCTGGTAGGGACAATCCCACTGTAGATTGCTGTGCATTGGACTCATCCCTGACACACCTCTGAAATGTCATTCTACCACAAGATGGTTCTTGTGCATGTGCAAGGAAACATAAAAAACTAAAGAATTTAGATTAGTGACTAACCTCATTTGAAAGGCCTTCTTGTCCTAAACACAAAAATGTAAAATAATGCACAGAAATCCAGGGGCAGAGTACAAACGGGTGGAGTGATATTAACAACATTAAGAAAGCACACATTAAAAAAAAGAGCTTTTACATACAGTTGATTACTGTTTAACAATATTATGCATCTGCGGCTGCCACAGTACATCTGATGCAAACCCATAATCACGTTCCTCACTTGAAGCAAAAAGGGGGAATGGGGGTTAGAGGCTATAACTGACTCCTTGTTTTTGTGTTAAAGGGATCAGTTTCTTTACAGCAAAAACAAGGAAAGGCATCATTGCTAAAATGTGCAGATGAGCATGGGGACCACTTTTTTCCAGTGCATGCAACCACCGGCTGCTATCACTTTAAGACTGCTAGTGGCCCCACCTAATACAGTCAGGGGAAAACCAGAAGTAGTCTAACAGCACTGAGATCAATATGGTTAAGGCACATTTTCCAGATATTACTGCTTAGAAAAGAATGAGAACATGACTATCACGATGAGCAAGTCCCAAACCAGATCTCTAGTTTGTTAATAGACTCCTTCTCAGTCTGACTTGTACGGCTGGGTGGGCCAAGCTCGACAGATGTCATGCCATCATCAGATTTATATAAGAGCACCGTGGAAGCATGTAACTGGACCACTGTCTGATGTACTGCCACAATGCTCTGACATAGTTTCCTGTAATTCTTTTCCTCCACAGGCTGCATAAACAGATCCACTTCTGGCGCACTACATTTCCATTCCGCAGCTTCTACATTGACGGCCATGATGTGCAACATAGTGATGTTGATTTAAACTGTGCATGCATACATAGTTATGTCAGCATCGCTATGTTGAGCAGGGCTGACTACAGGGCAAACTGCACATGTGCGAGTATCACACGTGCAGTACTGTAATCACTGCAGTATTGCTTTCGGCTGCAGCAAAAGCACCACATATTCTTTTCCACAGTCTTGCCACTCCTAAAAGCTCTCCACAGCCATATCAGCTCTGAACAGATATTGTTACAATATTGTATCTGATTGTAATGGACTCTTTATAGCTGTAAGTTTGCAGCATGTATTCTTTTAACAATGCATCACATGCAATATTGACATTATCCAAAACAAAAGAGGAAAACAACAAATGTGATCGACCAATTTTCATAAAGAGTCACCTGAATGACAATTTACATTACTACACTTCGTAGACATGGGTACTATTGCATATGGATTTGGTACAATGAACCTTCACTGTGGAATGACTGCATTATAGCTAACTACACAAACAAGTTGTTATGCAACTGAGATGTCTATGTTCATAATCCTTTTGGTGAATGCTGTTCTGATTACATATGTATTTGATGTGTCATTTGTTGATGCCATTAAACCTTGCAAGCTAAAAAAAATGTCTTTAGGATCACAGTTAAGAACTGCATGAGCTGCTCCTTATCAAGAGATTGTGAAATAGAAGCCCATCACTGTCTCTGAACATATACAGTTTCATGTAGCCAGACAATGCTGAATGCTGCTTGTACATATGTTCCAACATTGCCAGAGTTGAATTTCCATTAGTGACCACCTTTTGTTTCAGAAGGTGCTGAAGCATGCCATTCTTTTTCTGTAGTGCCCAAAGCTGATCCCTCGCCTTGCCAAACTGTGAATTGGGCACGTATATGCTGATACTCAGTCAATAAGTTCTTCTGCTCTAAGTGTGCCAGGAACTCCTGCACAACCCTATTTAAGCAATGGGCTATGCATGGCACTATTTTGTAGCCACCATTGCTAACTGCTTTGATTGCATTTGCGCCATTGTCATTGGCAATGAACACAGCCTTTAGACCAACTGAGTGCAGCCAATTACCCATCTCCTCAAAGAAACTGGTCAGAATGTTGGCCCCAGTGTGGCTGTCCAGCATGCTGTTCATTGCAAGTGTTGCATCCTGTCTGGTTGCCTTCTTTTGCTTGCAGCTACTTGCAATAATGTAGCCATCTTGATTAGGGCAGTTTCTGACATCGGGGTTTCTAACACCCTTAAGTTCAACCCAGTTTCCCAATATACACATATACTGTATGAGCTGGCAGCTGTATGCCCACTGCTGCACATATCTCCATATATCTGTGGTCAAATACATATACAGTACACACATGCACTGTGAATCAAGGCATGTTTGATGGTATTTTCAAGCGAATCACATAGTTCATGGATTGCTCAACATGAGAAATAGGTATTACTTGGTACCTTCCATTTAGGAGGATTTAGTCATAAAATTCTGGAAGTCTTCATTTTCCACAAAAGAAAGGGGAAATCAGACCAATGGCAATCCTCTCAGCCGCTGCAGCACTTAATTCTGTAGTAGCTATGTTATTGGGCATATTTGGTGTTTCTGCTGAGCCAGCTGGTTGGGGTCAGCTGTACCTTTTTACTTGTAGGTGTACTAGACTTTCTGGGAACAGGAAGCACTCTGTTAGAAATAATGCTGTGGCTAGAGGTTACACCGGTGATCAGAAATCTGGTTTTTGGGGCCCTGCCCTCTTTCCCAATAGGACTGCTGCTACCACTTTCACTGTATTGACTGTGTGTCAGTGTCAGTGGTGTCTGATCAATAAGATCCACAGCCTTGTCCTCCTAGTCCTCATCTCTACTATGGACACATGTGAAGTACTGCTTTTTGTTTGAGGAGGGTACTTAACAGAACCATCAGCAGATCCACCCTCAGCAGCTTTTTTACAGTGTGCTTCCCACATCATGTTTCCCTTTAAGATGGGTGTGCTGCACCCTCCATTCCAGGTTGGCTGCCTTTATTGCCTCTAGTGACCCTGGACTGGCAAAGCTGACATACTGCTTTACTGGTGTCCTCGGGGTCAATAACAAAAAAACTCCCACACCATGGATCTTCTAGATCTCATCACTATGTATTTCTGGGCTTGTTCTGATTGTGAAGTTAATGGCTGGCTACTGTCTCTGACAACTCCATGGCTAACAACTGGCTTAACACCAGGCTGTTGTTTGCTATTTTTCTGTTTAACACTATGTAGAAATCTCCCTGCAACTGGGATATTTATTTTACTAAAATACTGTGTATCTTGTTTCTTCCTTTCTTTAACCTTGGGTTACTCTGGCTGCAATGTTGGGTCAGTGACACTGTCACCATTGCTTAAATGAACACTACCCACTTTCCATTCCTCATCCTAATCCTCTTCATCCTCATCACTTTCTTATGCTTATCATTTTTGGGTGCTTCTGTCTCACAACTCATTTCCTGAACCTGAACCTGACCCTCATCCTCCTTTTCCTTAGCATCCAGCAATTTAACACTTGTTTGGAGAACGGTGGAGTCTGTGGATTCTATGACTGGAGGGTTTTCGGGGACATTTTGGAGAGACAGATTTGGATTTAACTGTTGTTTACCTATGACACAGCTGCACATGGCAACATCTTCAGCACCCTCACCATCACCATCAAGAATAATTGCTGCTAAATCACTAGCAGTGTACCAGGCATTTTTCATACTACCAACAAAAGAGCTATTACAACTCCCTTCCCTGGTCATGGATGCTGCTGCACCAGTGGCTCCTTCCAATGATGACACACCACCACCAGGGCTTCCTCCACTTGCACTGCTGCTCACATCCTCATGGACCTATGGGGCCACTGTCCCTTCTGGCCATTAGAGCACTGGCATTATTGTGCCAGCACATCAGGGTGCAGATTTGGGGATTTGCCCCAACTCCCCAAGGTCCACCCCCCCTTGCAGTTAGAATATTAAGAAAAGGTGTGTGTGGGGGGGCACAGCCCCCCACCACAAAAACAGGGGTCAGCAAAATCCTGACTTGGCACAAACACCAGTGCTCACAATAGGTGGAACCAGCCACTATAGTATCAGTTACCACCCTTTCCTCCTCTGACATTGGATGACCAAAAAATGATATCCCAGGAACTGACTGAATATGATTGCTTTTATTCTCCCACCACCACCCTCTATGTCTTTGATGCCCACCACCATGGATATTTATGCTTATCACCAGCACCAGCCCTGCAACTCATTTTTGTTTGTTACAATATAATTTTTTCCACACATAGAACATTAAATGTGAATAAAAGAGGAGGCACACAAGACACAGGTAAAAGAATAAATTCACTAAATTATACAGAAGAACACTATAAAAAATTAAGTTTTCCAAATAGAAATAAATCACTAACAAAAAATCAGACTGCTTTGAGAAGGCAAAAATACTGCCCTTTCTTCTTATGAGCAACAGTAACAAACTAAGCAACTACATCTCCCCCACTGGCTGAAAGCACTAGGCACAGAAAGCACAGCAGCACACACACAGACATTTCAGGACAAAAAGTAATCTACAGATTCTACAGATGTTAGGCAACAAATCATTGTTTGCTGAACTTTTTTATATGGAAAACACTGTGGTAAACACTTGAAAACAAGCTTTCTCTAAGGAACTAATCCTTTCTTCAAGAAACTCTAACAAGAATTGCCATGAGGCAAGGAGTCACATGGTACAGAAGACTGCAATCTGGACTATGACCCTTGCTGTTAGGTGATCCTCTGTGGAGTTCAGCATGGTAACTTTATCTGTGCAGTTACCAACTTCAAACTGACTTTACAGCTTTGCTTAACTTTTGCTAAGCTGTGAAGTCAGAAACTTCGCTGAGGATAGCTCCACAGATTTATCTGCCCTTTGTGAAGCACTCTGTTGAGCAAAGTTAGCAACTTCACACATCTCTACTGCTAATTATAAAGTATGGGTGCTGCTAATGTCCTTAATTCAGACCTTGTTTTGATTGTTATTGAATTAAGTGTTAATATGAATTATTACAGTTTTGACAAACAGTATTACATGCAAGTTTGTTGTACGGTGATGGGGTCATCAAAAACACCTTCTGACGCCAACCTGTTTATGGGTTGGTTGTAGAAGGTGTCAATCTACAACCCCATCACCAGTCCATTCTGTTGCCATGTCTTTTATTGGAGATGGTACATTGATTACATTATTGTCTTCTGTTAGGCATGGAACAGGAAGTCACTGACTTCAGACTGGAACCTACTGTGTACCCACACTTGGCATCCTACAGTGATCCAATTTTTGGACCTCACCCTATGAAGTGTACCAAAAACATGTGTACACCCTGAGAATTTTAGAAGATGAACCTCTGGAAATACCGTATTGAAAGAAGAGAGTTCCCTCCCCAGACATTTAGTCAAGGGCATCCCTTATAGGCAGTTATTGTGCATGTTCAGGAACTGCACAGGTTATTATACTTACCAGAAACATGCAAATTATTTGTAAAGGATCTTGGAGCAATGGTATGATAGTGACTTACTCAACAACAACAAATAAAATGCACTGAGCAGTGACTGGTGCTATCCCAAAATAACAAACACTGGAACAATGAATGAAGAATCCAGTCAAGACATGTATGAAATTCATTTATTGAGACAGAATAAGTGCTGGCTCCATACCAAGCTGGCTAAAACATAAAATATTTAACTTTGGCAAAAATTCATCTTACGTTTCACCTGGCTAACCACCAGGCTTCATCAGAGATACAAGGCTAGTGAACAACCCCACATATAAATGCAAAAAGTGCTTGTGCAAATGTTAATTAATACAACAAATTTAAACATTCCACCATATTAAACAATTAAAAACACATTGCTGCTGATACATTTCAATCAGAATTCCAATTTGTGAACACTGTTATAGTAATAAAATTCATAACTGGCTGGTAATATATTTCATTGTTTTTAACCATAGGAATCAGTGAGCTCTAATAAATCCCAACCAATAATCTATTATAAAATCAATATATTAACCAGTGCTTCAGGTTAAGCACCTAGTAGTAAAAAACGTAATATCCATTGTTTACATAGGACAGGCTATATATTTAATTACTGTCTCAAGCGAAGCACCTTAAGAGCTAACCAATTCTGATTAATTCCAGCCCACAGTATCTAGTGACACAAATATTGAATGAACCCCAAAAGGCAGTACTGTTTTATTATTAGCTGTATGCTAATGGAGTAGTGGTATTTATTTAAAAAATCACTTCCACTGCAACTCTACAGAACACTATTCATAGCTTCCCTGTTGAAAAAGCAGCCAATCGATTTTCATGAAAATGCTGCCAAGTCAGTACTATCATTCAGACCCATCCCATCTCTGGATCTTAGCATAAAAATCCAAAAGCTCTCATGTTGTCCAATCAATTGTTTCAGATTACCACCCCTAGGTCCAACAGTGACTTTTTCTAGTCTAATTAATTTGATGTTATGTTTAACATTTTTATCTCTGTAATTATAGACATGTTGCGTTATAGCAAAAGTCATGTCACCTTTTTCAAGTGCTCTTTCATGTTCTCCAATCCTAACATGAAATTCCTTGGAGGTCCTTCCAATATAGAAGAAACCACATTAACATAAAAGCATATATACCACTGCAGTGGTATTACAAAGGATTAAATCTCTGATCTTAAACATTTGCTTAGTAACAGGATTTTGGAAAGTATCTGTTACGTGTATAAATGGACAGAATTTGCATTTCCCACATCTTTTGGTACCACTGTGGGGCTATAAAGACCAAAGGGTGTTGCATTTTTATCTACAGGTAAAAATGACCTGTCAACCTTATCAGAAATAGTAGGTGCATGTTTGTAGATAATTTTAGGACCTGTACCAATCACATTTTGAAGTTTCTCCTCAGATTGTAAAATACTCCATTGTTTTGTAAAAATGTCTTTCAACTCTGTACTCCTGCTGCTATATCTGGTTACAAATCTAATCTCTTAATATTTGTTACTAGCACCAGAGTTAGGGGATTTTGGGGTTAAAGTGGTCAGTCTAGGTGTCTTATCTACTTCATCCATAGATTTACTAATATGAGATTTAGAATATCCTCTCTGTTGGAATCATGCTGCTTGAAGTTGTCTTTGGACCACATAATCTCTGATGAAGCCTGGTGGTTGGCCAGGTGCAATGTAAGATGATTTTTTGCCAAACTTAAATATTTTATATTTTAGTCAGCTTGGTATGCACTCAGCACTTATTCTGGGTCAATAAATGAATATCATATATGTCCTGACTGGATGCTTACTTCATTGTTCCACTGACTTAACTCAACCAAGCACAAGAGAGGATTACTGGCAGAAGTAGGGAAGATCCACTTTTGTCAAAAAAAAAAAAACACATCACCAGAACAAAGAAACCCAAATGAATATGGTACTTGACTACGTTGCCAAATACCCTTCCATTGCTGCTATTATACATAAAAAAAACATTGGAGTGTTCTCTCTGTAAATCAGGATTTGAGAGATACTGTGAGCATATGCCACCATGTAGTATACAGGAAAAACCCAAATCTCAGGGACATCCCAGTGACAAGCCATTTTGTGTGTACAAGTCCTTTACATCCCATCAGGATTCCCACCTTGTACAGTGCATTTCCACCACTGTGCAATATGTATTGCCTGTGTCTATACTAAACAAAGATGCAATTTTGTTAGCCCCTCTAATGGTTCTGCCCATGAAAGAAAGAATCTTAGCATTTGCTGTTCTGAATATGTTATCAATGCTATCTGGTGTCAATGTTCCACCTTGTAGATAGGCAGAACCATTAGTCCTGGGAAAGACAGGATTTCACAACATGTCTGTTTGATTACCAGTAAAAAGGGTGACACACCTGTGGGATTGCATTGGCTGATACACCACCAAGGGGACCACAAGGCAATGCTTTTCATAGGTATGGACCATGTCCCTTCAGACAAAGGTGAGATGACAGGGATTTTCTTAAAAAAGAGAGCTGACTAATCTGTAACTTTGGAGCCCTTGCACCGATCTAACTTAATGATGCCTGGGAAACTAATCCTTTCTTGAAATAAAAGTATTTCTATCTGTTCCTTTATACCACTTCATACTAATTAAGACACAATGACATGTTCAATTTTTTTATGTCTTTAAATGTTTGCTCTTCTCCTCCCTTATTAGGTATGAAGCAGCCCGCCACTATTGAAGGATCTGAGAGTACATCCCTTGCAACTGCAGTCATGATAATTTATTTTAAAACATTTTTCTCAGCACTTCTAATGATAATTAATTTGTAACTTCTTTGTTTTTGTTGAACAAAATGGCTTGTCTCTGCATTGATCTGCCAGCTTCAGTGCTTGTAGTTTAACTTTGTTATTAACATTACACAAAGGGGTAGTGGTTAATTTATTTTAGTCTTTCAGTAATTTGTTTTTTGTTTTGTCTGGTCTATCGATTCACAGGGTGTTTATACCTTTAAACATGCAACACTTAATGAGTGACAGTTTGGTGCAACCTCATCGCCTGATGAAGAACCACATGGTTTGAAGCACTGAGTAGATTTTGCCATGGTTTTCTGTACCTTTCAGTTTGAATAAAGCATTGCTTCATTCAGTACACAAGCTTCCAACACTGTTTTTGATGGTGTGAATTGTTATTTTCCTCTGGTTCATGTTTGTTACTCACCACAGCTACACTTAGCCATGCTGGGACCATCTCATCTGCTGCATCTGAGCAGGTTTACTACAGTGCATATGACACTGGTCTAGAAATAACATGAAATGATCCCCATATGACCCATGATAAGATACATTTGCAGAAAAACTGCCAACTAGTAGGTTTATGAAAGTTTAGTTTTGTGTGGCCCTCATTTTTAGTTAAAATGTATGATGTGCATGTCACAGACTTGTTCTATCCCAGAACTCATCCTGCAGCTGGTACCAGTTTAACAACCCCTCAGACACCTGAAAGGGTTACCTTTGTATGCTGCCACCACTCACTACATCCTCACTCAATGTATCTCTAGGTCTGAATCACACCTGAGCCACTGTTCACACACAGCACAGTGCTTCTTACCGAAGGGCAAATGACCTACACCTTATTTTAATACTGAGAACCTCTGCTTTAGATATAGCAACTGTAGGCTGCCTTTTAGCAAATGGATCACAGACTTCCCAATTTACACCTGGTTATCTATACCTGAAACAACTTAGTCAAGGAAATTATTCAGTATATAAAAATAGAATTTAATACTCCATGAAATTTACATATGTTGCTGGATAATACACATGAAAGGCTATGGGGAATAAAGTATTTCTACAGAAATAAAATTATAGATTTTTGAAAAAGATACCAATCACACAGGAGCAATCTAACTCACAGCTATCTAAATCCTAAGTAGACTAGAGAAGCTTACCATCAACTGGGAACTTGGTGAGTGATGGCAGACTTGAACATGTGATGTTGTTCTTTCAAACTATCAAAACATAACTGAGATCTCAGAGCCAACACACACCAGAAATGCCTTCAGTTTGCCATCCCACTATGTCACATCATCATAGATGCCTCTCTGGCATTGCAGGTCTATTTCTTTGTTCCCTGCTGATCACCTTTTTGAGAACAGGGATAAACTGGATTTTTTATTTCTTATTTCTAGCCTGGTTTTGTGGATTGCATTCTGGGCTGTTTTGTTCTCCTATCTGGTAACCTGCAAGAAAATATCTCATTCTGCCTAGACCCTGTTTACCTTCAAAACATGTCCTTTTGTTATGAAGGGGAGCAGCCTTTTGAAGCATAACCCAAATCAGAAAATCTTAGATGAAAAGAGGTGCTCAGCCCTTCATGTTTAAGATAAACAAAGAGCCTTTCTGAGACAAGAACTTTTGTTGTTCACACCCAACCTCTATGAGAACCCAGGAGTGGTCATACATCAAAAACATTTTACAGTTAACATAGCTAGTAAGATTAAAAAATAATAATAAAACAATTCCTGTGTGTTATACCTGTTTCATCTCCATCCTCAGAAAAAAATGAAAATAAAATTGGTTGGACTTCACTTACCATTAGATGCACACTTCATGCTGGCATTTGGACCCTAAAACTTCTTCTGAATAAGTTACCAAGCTATTTAGCAGCACTTATCCATACTGCCCACAGCTCTTATTTCCTTAGGAAATCAGATTTTATCCTACTCGACACACCTAGGATTCACACCTCCTTTTGTAGATGAGCCTTCTCAAGTGCTCTACCAACTATTTGGAACCAGCTGCAATCTACTCTGAAACTATTCGGTGTAGTCTCAGTAAATTTCTTCAAAATACAGGTGGCTTCAAAAATAAAGGACACCTGTAACTGTTTCTAAACTCCCTCCCTAGCCTTTTTCTTACTTCCTTAGTTTGTTCTCACTATACTGCCTTCCTTAACAACTTGTACTAAGTATTTTTTTTTGGTTTTGTTTTTCACTCAGGATTGTTTACCCATGTACCTTGTAGGACCTGGTCTGCCATTTACAGTATGTACTGTTATGTTATTTCCTTCATTGTGTATTTGTTGTAACCATGCACCCAGGACCTCCTTGTGAATGAGCTAGCTCAATGGAGCTTTCCTGTAATAAACTTGAACTTGAACTAAATGATGTATATTCTTCATGTTAGCGGCCTTGCTCTGCCTGCTATGCCCACAGTTTTTTCTCTGTCTCTTAACAAGTCATTCATTCTTTAAAGCACCTCCCATTCATCACTGGACCTTTGGTTATTGCTTAGGCAAACCACCTACATTTTAATGCAGTGCCCACTGTGGTGTCTGATGTCAATTTTATAGCACTAGGTTCCATATTAACAATGTGGATTTTTCCACCCAGTCCTATGGAGCAAATGTGAGGTGGTTATAGTCAGTGACCAGTATAAATGCCCTCCCATATAAATACAGTTGCAGATTCTGCAGAGCTAAGATGATATCCAAATACTCTTTCTTGATTGTGGCATAGGCTTCCTCTCTGGACAGCAGCAGTCTGCTCAGGTACATGACTGGCTGTTCTTCCCCTGTGTGTGACTTGACTCAGAATTTCATCTAATCATACACATATACAATGAACTTCAGAGAACAGTCAGGGCTCACAAGCATAGGTGTCAATGCAATGCCTCCTTCAACTGGCAGAGCACTGTTTCACAATTATCCACCCACAGAACAATTTCTGACATTTTTTTCCTTACGTGATCAGACAGGGGTTTGGTCACGCTACTGTAGTTTGGCACAAACCTTTGATAGTACCTTACCAGGAAAGACACACTAAACCAAGACTTGTTTCCAGGTGCATCCTGGGACCACAGGGAAGTTAAATGACTTGCTCATAGTTACACAGTATGCAAGTGGTGATTGTGCGATTCAAACCCAGTTCTCCCAGTTTGAAGCTCAGTGTTCTTAACCTTGGCACTATATGTCCTCCTCTAATCTATATCGATTACACATACTGTATAT
The DNA here is from genome assembly GCA_016271365.2 of Neoceratodus forsteri. Lineage (NCBI taxonomy): Eukaryota > Metazoa > Chordata > Ceratodontiformes > Ceratodontidae > Neoceratodus > Neoceratodus forsteri. Next base: position 830,123,342 of record CM028131.1, read on the forward strand.
TCTTTGCAAAAAACTGTGTTAATGCACCAGTTAGGGTGCAACATAATGTCACAAAAGTAGGGAAATATGGATTGTGTTGGATTTGTATGAATCTAAAGTTTGTAGACATGATACAATACTACCCTGTAAAAGATTAGTAAAGAAACTGATAAAGTTTAATCTACTGCATAAAAAATTAATAGCAATCTAGAAACATTGCAACCCTCACATATATCACTACATTACAGAGTATTTCTTTACTCACTCTCACTCTGTCCCTCATCAGTGTGCTAGAGGGTAGAAGCCAAATAAACAGGGAGGGAATGGGTTTACAGAAAAACTGTGTCCATGAGACAGACAGAGAGAGAGAGAGACAGTAAAGCTATTTTTAAGCTATTTTTAAAAGCTTGTGGACAAGTCAGGAGCCTGAAATCAGAGCTTGGGTTCAGCAGTGGGTTCGTCAATGAAGTGGGGAAGACAGGTACTGTAAGGAGTGTGGAACAGGAGTTTGTTTCAGTAGTGACATGGGGAGATTTGTTGGGAGCTGTGAACAGACATAATTAGGTGTGAAACTATTTTTGAAAAGAAATTAGCAGTTACTGGAAAGACAAGTCTTGTCAAGTACAGCCAGAAATTGTTCCATTCAAACAGTTACAGCCCCCGTAGGATATAACACAGCTGAGTGCCCGGCAGGACACCCCAATAAAGTGGATGCCTCTATTATCCATATCTTGATTAAGTGCCATCTATTGTAAATGTAGATGCATAGGCCCCTCTAGACCCTGCATCAAGGCAAAACTCCATCTGCCTGCAGAAGTCAAGAATTCATGGGGCAGTCCGGTGAACTGGTAAAGCACAGGGCACAGGCCCACAGATATAATGCATAGATCAAAGAATCCATCTCTCAGGCAATGTACACTGGTTATCTGCCACCCACAAGAGAAGAGGTGCAGGGTCTTATGCCAACAGAAGAGTTCTCTTCACTATAGGGTACCTGGGCTCATGCGGGTAACCTTACACCTTCCCTTCCTGGCTGGGGGTTGGTGTCACATAACAGCACCACACCTCAATCCTTGCCCCAGCTAGCTGGCTCACTGAACTTGCACCTGAACTCAGTGTACTTGCACAGGATCACAAAGTAACCCCACACTGGGGTAAAGGCTGTCACTACACACAGATTTCTTAATAATTATAATTTTTTTTTTCAAAATAGTCATTTTGTAACTCCTCCTTATAAACATGTGGTATTTATAATATATTGGTCAAAATGTCATTTTGCATCCTAAATACAAACACACATCTCATCCAGCAATTACAAAATGACACTTATCACATTTATCAAGTGGCATGAAAGAATGGCTACGTTTAAAGTTTGGAGTTAAAATATTGAAAATTAGTGAAGTTTTGAGGGAAGGTTGAAATATTTCAATGTTCACTCATAACTTGGTCAGTTAACCATATTTTTACATCAACTTTTCAACATAGCATTTCTATGTCACCGCCTCATGATTCCAGTAGGTGAAAATGTATAAATGCTGCACACAATGTGATTTGGTACAGTGACTGCAAAATCACCTTTTGCAAATATTTGAAAATTATTTACTGCCTTGTTCATGAGGTAGCGGTCACAAAAAGGTCATGTTAAATGTTTTGTGGAAAAATATTGACAAGTAGTAAAGTTGAAATTAAACATTGAAATATTTCAACATTCACTTATATCTTAGTTATTTTTATCATATTTTACACCACATTTTTAACATAGCCTTCTTATGACCACAACTTATGAATGCAATAGGTGAAAATTCTCAAATCCCACCAAAAAGGTGCAAAGTCACCTTGTGGAATATATATAAAAAAAAAAATCACCATCCTTTTTCATGAGATTGAGTCCCAAAAAGGGCATGTTGAAAATCTGGAGTAAAAATATTAAACAATGGCAAAGTTATGAGTAAAAGTTCAAATCCCATTAAATACATTATACTGAACTGTATTTTCTCATATAGCAGTCAACGGTTCCAACAGCAACACATGTTTTAAATCAGAGAGTGGATCTAAATCATGAGACATGTTCAGGTGAGTGAGGGTGTGTGGAGGATGTGGAGTGGTTGGTGTTGAGTTGGGCATCAGGAGTCAGATTGCTGAGAGACTGTTTTTTTTTCTTCTTGCAAGTTTGTTTTAAAAAAAGAAAGAAATCATTGAGGGACAGTTTTCTTTATTTACAAGGGATCCAGGACTGTAGCCAACACTGGGGATTGGGTACCCCTGGGTTGGGATAATCTTCTGCTGCATTGGTTGCATTGGGACTGGGCTCCTCGCTGCCACCACCTATGGGGGGATGGCCTGGGAGTCCTCTAATGCTCCTCATACTGCTTTTTATAGTGACCAGTGGCAGTAGTGTGGTTTCTGACACTGATTTAAAGCTCCACCTGGCAGTGTTCTGCCCAAATGCAATGTATCTGAGATACCTTCACCTCACTACATAAAGGATGACCACTCTACAAGGAATCAGCCTCGTACATTAATCCACAAACATGCTGTAAAGGCTAAGATCACTAATCTAGATCAATGGTAAAGTATTTAAGAGACCATTTTAAAATGACAGTTCCAAAGGCCAAAATTTGTTTTTTACAGTGTTATTTGTGTGGATTTATTTAATCTAGTCAAGTGCTTACTGCTGCTTGCTCGCAGTATGATTTTGCAGGGTTTAGTTTATGAGCACTGCGGTGTTCACACTGGAAAAGATCACAAAATTACACTCCCACACCATGGTCATAATCTGGGTTTAACTGCCTTTCTACTTGAATGTGTAAAATAACAAAAATCCTAAGACTAACAGAGAGAGCAGAGAGATAGATGGACAAATGGTAGATAGATAGATAGATAGATGATAGATAGATAGATACATAGATAGATAGATAGATAGATAGATAGATAGATGGATGGATGGATGGGTACATACATACATACATAGATAGACAGACAGACAGACAGAGAGGCAGTCAGACAAACAGACAGGCAGGTAGACAGACAGGCAAACAGCTAGGTAGATAAAGAGAATCCCACTGTTTCATACAGAGAACATGGATTAATGGCTCATCTCGCTAAGATGAGCACCAGCATTTTCAGGCACCCAGAAACCTAAATTCAGGGCATATTTTCAAAAAACTAACACTACTGTTTACCTAGGTTGAAGTGTTTTTTTTTTAAATACATCATTTTTAAGTATCTGTTATGTCTTTTAGTTACAAAATAAAAAGAGATGGCTGCCATAAAAACATGAGCATCCCCACCTTGTATTATTGCACTTCCTGTCAAGTTGTTATTTGCCTGCAATGTTGTCTAAATGCATGACTGTACCTATATAATAAATGCTGTAGCAATGTCTAATGTCCAAAAGTGTGAATGCACCCATACCATAAATGCTGTAACATTGTCTATACATGTTATTTTAAGTTCCTCTACTTGAATCTTGTGCAATGCACCTATACCACAAATGCTGTAAATATAGGATAATGCATGAGGAAGTGTGGTCTATGAGGATTTAGAAAATGGGTATCAAAAAACTCAGAAGCCGATTGGCTAATCCCCCCTACCACCGGTGTTGTTATTTTTTAACAATGCCCGGCAAAGAACAAGTTCCTCTTTCCATCACCCATTATCACCTCTTATCCTTGTGTCCTCCTGAAACATCGCAGCACTCAATTCTTTTTAACTCGCTTAGCGAGCCACTGATCCAAAGGCCCCCCATGCAACTCAATCCTCCTCAGACCACTCCTTACACGTTTGACACACAGTACCCTAAAAAACAGCAAGCCCCCTAAAGAGTTTTCATTTTATTTACAAACATCAGCAAAACAACAGCGTTGCCGCCCACCACTCTTATCTCCAATCTGCACCCTGCTCTCACAACACACACTACCCGACAGTGCCACTCCATCTCTGGGACTCAGTACAATAAACTACCGCTCCAGTCCAGGGCCAAACCATGATGAAACTGCCAAAAAAACACAGCTCCTGTTTCGCCAAAAACAGATGATCCCCACACCAACAACATAATAAAAATACCTTTTCTCAGGTTGTTTCCACACTTCATCAGCCCACTAGACTTGAATGTTCTCTCTCCGAATGTGCCTAACTGACCTCCACATTATTGTCACTCTGCTTCCACCGCAGACTTCCCAATCAAACCATAGAAATGAAACCTTTTTTTTTTTTAAATCTCGGTATTGCCATATCAAAACTCTTGCGAGGTTCCTAAAAATACCAACAATAACAAAACACTGCACTATATAAAACAAAAAATGCCTTCTCATAAGCAGGAGTACCCTCTAGTGGTAGTAAAGGAACTATTTTACAGAACCTGCTATTTCTGTTAATTTTGTATTAATATCACCCCTCTTTTTTTATAAACTTTGTATAAAAAAAAACAAACAATAATATTACACCATTTATTAAGTGTAATAATACCCTCCAGGGTGGGTGTTATGGGATATAATGGACCTTCCAGGGGCTATAAGGCCCTTCACCTGTGGCGTCAGGCCTCGTTGCGCCCTGGGTGGTCCGTTATAGCCCAATAACACCCATCCTGTCGGGTATTATTATTTATTTAATGCACACCTAAGGTGTGTGCATAAAATCTGAATTTTCAGAATTCCTCATGTTTTTCTTTTTATATTTACTGGTTAATAGGGTGCCCGGCTTTTTTATTACAGTTTTCTGAGAAGTGTGTGTTTTTTTATGCTGGCGGTTTTCTGTCAGCAGCATGACTGGACAGCCAGCGCTAGGACAGCTTCTTGGAGATGTGCTGAGGGAGACTCATGGCTGTTGCTGCCAACCACGGCTTATGGAACTCTATAATTCACAAGTGTGAATTAGGGAGTATGCAGGGGTCTGCCAGCAGTGATTTATTGACTCTAACCAGTAAAAAGCAATGTTTAATGTCCAAAAGTATGAATGTACCCATATCACAAATGCTGTTACAATGTCTAAACATGTTGTTATACATTCCTCTGCTTGTATTCTTGTGCAGTGTACTGGACCTCATTGAAAGTGAGCTTTGCTTAACTGAGTATCCAATTCACACAATGATGAATAAAATGTTTACTACTATCAGTACTACTACTACTATGTCAGAATTGGTATTGTTTTCTTATGAGAAATAAGGTACTAACTTTGCAACACAGTTAGCCAGTGTTATTTCAAAAGTGCAAGAAGGTTTTATAACTGTAGAAAATATAACAAGAAAGTTGGAAGTAAACCAGTTCAGTTCCCTGCAGACAAGTTCCACCATTTGGGCTGCTATAACATTTTTACATTTGTGTATAAAAGCATGGGATGATTTATTTATTTATTTTTTGTTTACTGGGTAGGTGTACTAGACATAGGAATAACTATTTTCAGACATGGACCAGGTGGTTACAACCATGGCAGTACAGTGACAAAAATACAAATCAAATCAAATTTTATTTATACTGCGCTTTTCTAAAAACCAAAGTGCATGTACAGTACAATATAAAACCAAACATACAGTCTAAAAAAATATATAAGATAAAGAGCCAGCAATAATAAAATTAAATGTTGTCCCCAGAAGCTAAATCAAATATATCAATTTTTAATGAGAACTTAAAGGTCTCAGCAGACAGGAACTCTCTAATCTAATGAGGTAGAGAGTTCCACGGGGTCGGGGCTACAAAAGAAAAAGCCCCAGTACCTGATGTTTGAAGACCGACCCTGGGAACCTCTAGCAATCCCCTGCTGGTGGAGCAAAGTGGGCGGAGGGGGGAGTAATGCCGAAGGAGGTCTTGCAAGTAACCTGGTCCCTGTCCGTGTAGGGTTTTATAGGTCAACAATGTGACCTTGAAGGTGATCCTCCATTGCACTGGCAGCCAGTGCAGTTCATGCAACACAGGAGTGATATGGCTAGTTCTTGACAACCCTGTCAGCAACCTGGCACAGCATTCTGCACCAGCTCCAGACAATGGAGATCCACCCCCAGTAACCCTAGGTATAGAGCATTACAGTAATCAAGACGAGAAGACACAAAGGCATGAACCGACATAGGAAGGTCCCCAGGTGGAACAAGGTGCTTTATCCGGGCAATGTTCCTCAGATGATAAAATGAGGACTTGACAACTGCTGACACCTGAGCTTTTAGTGTCAGTTCATTATCAAGCACAATGCCCATATTCCGCACCAGTTCAGAAGGTCTCAACTGGTTGCCCCCAAGCACAAGGCCAGACGGTTGCCCAGAAGTCAACTTCTCTACCTGCTGACTTGGGTCCACTACCAACACCTCAGTCTTATCTGGATTTAGTCTCAACCAGTTAGCAGTCATCCAGTCCTGAATCTCAGTGAGGCAGTTGTTAAAGACTGAGACTACACTATTTTGTTTGGGTACAAAGGACATGTAGAGCTGAGTATCATCTGCATTGCAGTGAAAACTCAGCCCATACCACCTTATAATGTATCCTAATGGTAACATACACACTGTGAACAACATGGGGGACAGCATGGAACCTTGCGGCACCCCACAGAGCAGGGCAAAGGGGGCCAAGGAAAAAACCCTGATACCACCCTCTGGGTCCTGCCTGTAAGGAAAGAATGAAACCATCTGAGAAATGTCCCAGACAATCCACAAAGCAGCCGCAGGTGCCGCAGAAATACCCCATGATCCACGGTGTCAAATGCTGCTGAGAGATCAAGGAGGACCAAGATCAAATGACTCCTTCAATCTCTCGCTATCAGGAGATCATTAAGCACTCCAACCAATGCTGTCTCAGTACTATGCCTCTTCCTGAAAGTGGATTGGAGAGGATCATAGACTTTGTGGGTTGTAATAAAGTTCTCGAGCTGTAACGCGACTACCTTCACAATAACATTGCCCAAAAAGGGTAGGTTAGAGACAGGTCTGTAGTTCAGAAGACAGTCTGGGTCACAGGAAGGTTTCTTTAAAAGGGGTGTTACCATGGCCTCCTTCAAGAGGTCTGAAAACACCCCTTGGTCCAGTGAACACCAGATTATCTCAGCAAGGATTGGTCCGATGACATCCATACACCCCACCAAGAGGTGGGTTGGACCAGGATCCAAACTACAGTAAGTCGGTCACAGATTTTGAACAATCTTCACAATGTCCACGATCACTGGCTGGTCAAAATCTATCCAGATAGACCAGATGTCTGCATCCTAACATTGACCACCCCCTTACTCATTTGAACGAGTCAAGCATATCTCTGACCTGATGGAGGACTCCTTATCTGAAAAGAATTGAATGAACTCCTCACACTTAGTTTGTGAAAAAGCTCTCCTGCCCCAAATTCAGGCTGGTTTACATAGCCTGCCCACAGTCTGAAAGAGCTGGGCTGGTCAATTCCTTGCTGCAGCAATCTCCCTAGACAGGAACTCTGCCTTCTTAAGGGAGATTTCTGATTGACAGTCTGAATAATGGACTATCAACCTAAGTTTGTCCTCCTGCAGGCCAGATTTCTGCCAACAATGTTCCAACCTTTGCACAATTTTACTCAACTCCCTCAAAGTCCCATCAAATCAAGGGAACCGAGGGTGGAGAGGGAGAGGGTGAACTCAGACAGGAGCTATGGAATCCAGGGCCCTAAGTACCACACTATTATAGTGCACTACTAGGTCTCCCCGGTCTAAGCATTCCATTGGCCTACTCAATAGGTCCAGCACTGCCATCAGACCCTTTGGAGTAACACCTCTCAAAGGGCAATACCGCACCATCTCCAAAGTGGCAGGTCTCACAGAGGGAACTGCAAAACTGAACCTTATAGAGTGATGGTCTGACCATCTGACTGGTTTCACCACCAAGTCAGTGGCCTCGATCCTCAGGAGGAACACCAGGTCCAAGGAGTGACCCTGAATATGGGTTGCAGTGGTAACTACCTTTGTGAAGCCCAATGAGATCATCAGTTGGAGGAAGTTCTGACTAAAATGTGAGAGTTCATCCTCGACCCAGGCATTGAAATCACCCAGGATCAACCACCTGGAGGATTCCAACACCATGTTGACCATGAGGTCTGCAAACTTTCTGCAGGAAAACTTTTTCATCTCCCGGTGGACGTTAAATAAGAAGAATCCTGCTACCCACACCTGCACCCATGATACACACGAAGGACCTAGTGGTCCCCCACTAGAACCTCTACAAGGCTCAGTTCTGTTTTAAAACAAATGGCTACACCCCCGCCCCTATGATCTAGTCTTGGGTGGTGTTTCATCAGTTACACAGATTTCACAGAAAGGGTGATTGATGCATGGAACGGCCTACCTCAGGAAGTAGTGGATATGAATACAGTGCAAGGCTTCAAACAGGCATGGGATAGGCATAAGGGACCAATACAGTTGAGTATGAATAGATGGGCCATTGACAGAGCAAAGGCTGATGGCACATTTATAAGGTAGAAAAAGAAATGGGCAGACTGGATGGGCCTTGCAGTCCATATCTGCCATCAGCTTCTATGTTTCAATGTTTCTACATTTATCCTGCTGGAACAGCTGACTCCAATACTGGACCAGCATTTTCATCCAGCCATGTGATGAAAACTAGGTCAGATGTTTCAACAAGATCAGCAATAATTGCTGTCTTGCTCATTACTGACCTGGCATTACATAACACCGCCAAAGTTGGATGAGAAGCCATGGAAGAGTGGGCAACTTGCCCACTACCAGTGGAGCCTTTGGGTATGGATGCCAGGCAGGGAGTACCACTTTCCTGGATCCATTTCACCCCAGGATGCCTTCTCAACTTCATTACCCCAATCTTCCCACCCTGCTCACTCCACCCCCCAGGTTCCAGAAGCCCACCCCTCCGGCCCCTCTTTGCAATGCCCAAGGCACAACAAAGCATATACATTTTGGGTTGCAATGGAGGACTATCAAAGGGGCACAGGCACCTCAGCCTAGAGGGGGAGTACCGCGTGCCCACCGAACCATGGTCCCGACACATGATACCTAGTTAAAAACTGCTACCTTCTAAAGATGCTACTCAAAACAACAGTCAACTCTAAATTAATTTAGACAGCCACTTAATAATCCTTATATCTCGCTGGGCCACCCCAACTTTTAATACTATAGAACCCACAAACATCCCACTAAACAAATGATTATTAAATAAAATGTTCTACTTAAATAACCCCACAACAACCCAACATAATAAAAGCAAATGTCGAACAGTGTCCTGAAACTGGAAAAAACAATTCCAAAAGTCTTAAATGACAAAAGTGTCTTCTAGAAACAGTGCAGAGCTTCTGAGAGGACCCCTAGTAGTTCTTCAAATTTTGGTCTTAGAGTCTCTCACACCCCAAAGCCATAACCAAATTTATACTTTATTGTGGATTTCTCTCACCAACCACAATTTAAGTAATACAGACTAAATAAAGGACAATGAATGAAGTTTAGGGTACTCTCACCCCCAGTCCAAGCTCTATATAGAGGCAACTCAGGAACCATGAAAGTCACAGATCTTCACCAGTCTGAGACCCAGAATTTATACAGTTGAATGCAGATCATTGGTTTAATAACAGCAGAGTCAAAATTTACTCCAAACAGGAAAGGACGTCCTCTTCAGACCAGTTCTAAGATAGAGACCAATAAACCAGAATTTTAGGAATTCCAGGAGTTCACAATGAAGAAAAAAAAAACATCCAAAAACCTGGTTAAAAAACAGGACCCAAAACTAAGATCAGGCCAACCCCCGGACAACACTCCCTGACCTCGGTTGACAGTGGCCACCCTCCAGCATCCATCCACTAATCACTGGCCTCCAGGAGGCAGAAAACAGCCATCTTCCAGTAGCCCAATGACCTCCAGAGAAAAAGAACTGCAAACCCGGGACAGCCTGACCCCTAACGCCAGGTCCCAACCAGGCCAATCAAATAAATTTCACAACTTCGGGGCTGCAGAACAGCAAAACAGCCCTACCCAGCTCCAAGATTTTTCCCAACCAAATCCAACAGCACTCGGGCAACCACAATGAGTAGGCTCTCATGGACTTCTTCAGATCCGATGACTCCACAACCTTTCAGGGTCAAGCGCCTCCAACCATCCACAACTCAATTTATTCCAGACATGGTGAGATAAGTCTCACAAACAAAATAAAATAGTAAGAAAAGATGCCAGTCAAAAAATTCAGTTCTCTTTCCAGCTCACCTACCTCGACCACAAATAAAGTACCAGCATCAGCATTTTCCACACTAAATATTTAGTTCCTGGATCTGCAAAAACAACTGATAGCAGCTTATTTTTTTCCTTCATAAAATAAATTTACTGCCACAAACAAACCAAAGTAGCTGAAATAAACAACATAACAGTAATAAAATGATGAAACAACAAACAAAAATTAAAAAGCTGGGAGTTTTAACATTTTTAGGGGGTTTTACAAAATGCTTACAAAAAATATTCCTAAGCACAGACGATAATCAGCCCAGCATGGCTGCCATGTTGGATCTTACAGAGAGGAATTACAATAGCACAAATGCTACTTTTGATGGTAAAACATAGTACAATAATGGTCAAAGCAGACAAGCATATCAAGCAAAAGCAGTCAGAAAATAGTACAAGCTCTACGGTAAGTGTCATAGATAAGCAACTAGTAGTACTGTATAAGACTGAGCAACTAATTTCAATTCACAATTTGATTGGACCATGGAGGGGTTTTCAGAGGGCATAAGGATTAAGTAATAGAGAGACAGGCAGAGTCACAGTGTGGAGAAGAAGCTTGGAAGGAGCAGGGTAAGGTAGGGTTTGTAGTGGATGGTGCAAAAAGCGGCATAGGGATATAGATAAGTGAAGACAATAACACATAGCTAAGGGGTGGCAAATAAGTAAACTAGGGAGGATTGAAACACGTGCATGAGGCAAGTTTAAATAGGTGTGACTGATACTCTTTTTAGAGAGGGCATGATCTGGTGCAAGCTGGGCAGCTAGGGGAAGAGCATTCAAAAATTTAGAGGCAGCATTAAAGAAAGTACAATTAACCTTGGAGGTTTTACATCTAGGGATGTGCAGTAGGGATTAGTCAGTAGACCAGAGGATGTAGGAGGAGGAGGAGGACTAGGGAAGTAGAAGGGAGGCAAGTGATGCTGGGATATTAGATCTAATAATGCTATTCATCAATAAGCCAAGGGAGAGAAGCCAATAGTTAGAGGGGTATGGCCAGTTTAGGTCGGCATAGAGCTGACAGTGATGTTTTAGCCACTGGGATGCTGAGGAATACAAAGAAATGTTGTTATATGGTGTATCCCATCTGTGTAGGGATGTCTTAGATGCATGAACATAAGTTACAGTACCATAGGTAGATGATGGGAGCAAAATACCTCTGGCAATGGCCAGCCTAGCAGAGGATGTTAGGATGTGACTTGTATTATAAGCAAGCCCAAGTTTAGAATTCACAGACTTACATGTGGACAGGATATGCTAGTCAAAGTCAAGGGACCCATCGAGCAGAACCTCCAGGTATTTGAAAGAGCTCACTGTCTTCAGTAGTGAACCATCAAGGCAAGATGTACTGAGCTGACTTTGGGCTGATCTAAGCATGGCAGCAGTGCCATAGAGCATAGTCAGGGTTTTCCCCACATTAAGTAGGAGCTTGTGTCTGGAGAGCCAAGACAGGATATTATGAAAGACAAATGAGAGGTTAAGGTTTATCTCTGATATATTCTTGGAGCTGGAGTACAGGACAAGGTTATCCACATAAAGGAGTGATAAACAGTGAGGGATGTTCTGAGCAATGTGATTCATAAATATAGAGAAAAGAAGAAGACCCAGAATAGATCCCTGGGGAACACCTATATTGATGGATGCCTGATCTGCTATGACCGAATTGAATTTTACGACTTGAAATCTATTCGTTAAGTAGATATTAAACCAGGACACAGTTTGTGGTGAAAAGCCAAGAGATAAAAGATTGGAGAGCAGAAGATTGTGGTCCACAAGATCAAAGACTTTCATGAGGTCTATGAATATAGCTCCTTTCAGAAGACCAGAATCCATGGCACAGAGTGTATCATTGGTAAACTTAAGCAGAGCAGTAGTGGTACTATGCCCTTTGCAGAAGCTACACTGGTTATGTGAGAGAAGATTATATTTAGAGAGATAATAGTTTGAGAGGCCACTGTTTTTTCTAGGATTTGTCCCAAGACTGACAGACTAGTTATAGGCCAATAATTAGAGATGTATTAGTTGTCCCCTTTTTTGAATATGGGAGTGACTCTAGCAATTTTCCATGTATCAGGGACATGACCTTGAGAGAGGGACAGAGTATATAGTCTAGCTAAAGGGGAGGTGATAAAAGGGGCTGCAAGTATTAGCACCTTTGGCTCAAGACAATCTGAGCCAACACTCGTGTTGCCAGAGAAATAATTGAGGAGTTTTAGGACATCCACCTTGGTAATAGCTTTCAAATGGAAAGGAGGGTGATCCTGCTCATGGTTATTCTGGGTATGGCAATGCCTTGGTTGTGCAGAGGGGAAGACAGAAGTAAAGTTAGAAAGATCAGAGAAGTGAAGGTTAAAAGAGTTTGCAATAATTGTCGGGCTGTTGCAATGCACACCATTTAGGACCATATCATTGCTAGAGTGGGATTTTTTTGGGACCCAGGAAGATTTTCACATGTGACCAAAATTTTCTTGAGTCCCCTGCTGTGTCCAGCAGGGATCCTTTGCAGTAGGAGCTTTTTGATAACCTGATTTGCCTGTTACAAGAATTCCTCTGTGCCCTATACATGTTATAATCCGATGGTAGATCTGAGCTTTTATCGTGCCTCAAGCTTTTGTCCCTAGCCTGGAGTAAAGCAGGAAGGTCTTTATGAAGCCATTTGGTTTGTTTTTCATGAACACAGTGAGTGATGGATAAACTGTGGGGCCGTTCTTGTGGATTATAAATAGGTATTTGACCTTATTGACCACAATATTGTCTTAAAAAAATTAAAACAGTTTGACATTCTCCTGTGTTTGAGGTGGTGGGTATATGATTTTTTTTGGAGTGAAGGTTTCAGTGGGTAGAGGCACACAGATCTCAATCTGTACAGGATGTAATCTGTAGTGGAACCCCCAGGAAACTAGATTGGGGCAAATCTTGTTCCCGACTATGACAAATGGCTTGGGGAGACATGTATTAAATATCTAGATGACATTATAGTAATAGATAATTTCATCAAGGCAAGTGTTAGTACTATGTAGGATGGTTTACTGCAGATTCAGGAATGGTTAGAAAGAAACCATATGCAAATAAATCCTGATAAAACTAAGGAAATCTTGCTTGGTAAACTTTAAATCTGGGGGTTATTGGGGCTGGCATTATTATCCAGAGGTTAGAGTAACTGTGAATGAGTTGACGATGTTTAGCAGACCTGGGTTTGATTCCCACAACCTCCACTTGCATATTGTGTGATTCTGAGCAAGTCACTTAACCTCCTCAGTGCTCCTAGGTTGTACCTGAAAACAGGCACTTGTGCCTAGTGGGTCTTAACGCAGTTACCAAAAAATGTAAAAAAATACCAATATATTTTTACTGCATCATACAGTAGTCAGGGTACCCTGTAATTTACCTTTGTTTTACTCTGGCTGCTGTGATTCTGTTTAAAGATAAATGTTCAGAGACATGTTGTGTTTTTTAAGCTTGTTTTTAGACTTTAGTCAGGTTTTTTATTATAGTCTTTGCATGTGAGCATTTAGATGGTAGATTGCTAAGAGTGAGATCACTGTTAGCATCTGGCTTATTCAAGTTTAAAATCGGCAGGGCCATCCAAAAATCCTCAGCTGTTTGAATCAAAACTAGTTTGAATGAAAGTATGCTCACAAAGAAAAACTTGCCCTGCCACTTACAAAAAGGCTTCATAGTTAGCACCCCATTTAAGTGAATGGGATAATTTGCACCTTTTCTTTCATCTTTTGTTTCAGTCTGTGAGGCAACAAAATATTTTCTGATAGACTGCTTTAACACAAAACAAATGTTAAGTGTTTAAGTGTACTTATGCTTGGGCAGTGGATTTTGAAATCAAACAAGACAAGGATTCAAAAGAAATCAGTGTCACACAAAACCCTTGCCCTACCTTGCACTGCATTGTTTCGACCAAACCCAAGTCTGCATGAAAATTGTGAATATATTTGAGAGCATTTTATTTAAAATGTTAATACTTTTACACAGTTCAATATAAAAACTCAAAAATTGCAAGAAATTGTGGATCATGTCAGTTTTTGAGGAGAATGGTGAAAACAGTGGATTCCACAAAAAAATTGCAAGCACAATTTTCCAGTGGCCCTGCTCATCCCTAACTATACTGGCACTACCATGCCAGTATACTTTCTATCTATCTATCTATCTATCTGTCTGTCTGTCTGTCTGTCTGTCTGTCTATCTATCCAGCCATTGCAAAAAATGCATTAATGCATCAGTTAGGGATCACCTTGACTCCACAAAAGTAGGGAAATGTGGCATTAGAGTTTCCAACCCTACCCCCCAGCAGCAAAATGACAAGACCATACAGGCAACCACAGACAGTCTTGATCAGGTAAGACAAACAACATACTATTGTTTTCAGATGACATAAATGCAGTAGCATTGATGTGCTACCTTTATGGATTCCTAAATGTTCTACACGTACTGTAGAACATACACACTCACAGATCTGTCAGCCACATTTCCCCACTATTGCTTCATTAAGTTGAACCCTTGCAATGATTTTTTCTGAGATAGTTAAATTGTATTCTTATTCATTCAGAGCCCTCTGGGTCCTGTGCCAAGAGAAGAGTCCATCTGCATCTGGGCCCTGCATGTCCATGATGCAATGGATGTGAAGAATTTGTGAGGCTGTCTGACAGGCTGCAGAATCTCAGGGCCCTCTCGACCATATGCTTCCATGCAGCTACAAATGCAGACACATAGGGCAAAGAGATCATCTGTCATCCAAAGTGCATGTCCCTTTGACAGCCACTGGAGCACAGATGCAGGGCCTTATGCCAAGAGAAGAAATTGGTTCACTGTATGGTACTTGGGTCCATGCAGCCAACCCTGCACCTTCCCTTCCCAGGCTTGAGAGTGGTGCCACATGACAGCACCATTCCCACAGCCTTGGCCCATCCAGCTAACTCACTGATCTCACCCCTGAACTCAGCTCACATACAAATGAGCACAAAGCAGTACCTGCTGGGTCAAAAGCTGGCACTGCAGACAACATTTGTTAACATTTTTTTAAGCTGACCACAAATTTTCAATATGATGTTTTATGACCCCCCTTATAAACATGCCATGCATAATTTGTAGAATACTGACTGAAACATCATTTCATGCCACAAGTGTGAAAACACATTTTGGGAAGGATTAAACAAACAAATACATTTATGAGGTAGTGGGGAAAAAATGTCTCTGTTGAAAGTTTGGAGTGAAAACATTGACACTTACCATTTATAAATGAGCATAGAAACATTTCAAAGTATTTTCATAACTTTTTTTCATTATATTTTGATCCCACATTTTAAACATAGTATTTTTATGGCTGTATGTCATAAACCCAAGAGTTACAATTTTAAAATCCTGCCAAAAGGTGATTTCATGAAGGGACTGCAAAATCACCTTTTGACATGGATTTTTAAAATATTCACCTGCCTTGTTCATGAAGTGGCTATCCAAAAGGGCAATGTTTAAAGTTTGGTGAAAACAATATTGATAATTAGCAAACTTATGAGTGAACATTCAATGTTCATTCATAACTTAGTCATTGTACCATATTTTTCCACCAAATTTTCAACATAGTCATCTGATATGACCCCATCTCATGAACCAGGTAAGTGAAATTTTCAAATCTTATCAGAAAGGAGATTTTGTGTGGCAACTATGAAATTACCTTTCAGCACAGATTTACAGCACCAGTATAATCTATCTGTCTGTCTGTCTGTCTGTCTGTCTGTCTATCTATCTATCTATCTATCTATCTATCTATCTATCTATCTATCTATCGATCTCACTATTTCCATTGCAAAAATCTGTGTTAATGCACCAGTTGGGGAGAGTTCAGCCTAAAGGAACAAAAGCAAGGAAATGTGGTGTTAGGATTTTCAACCCTAACATCTCCCCCCCCCCACCCAGAGCAAAAGGGCAAGCACTCACAAGCAACCACAGATAGCCACCAATAGGTAAGACAAACAACATACAACTGTTTCCAGATGACACAATTACAGTAGCATGTATGTGCTATTTTCATGGGTTTGTGTCTGTGGCATGCACACCACAAGGTATACACACTCACTTGTCACTGCACATCGAAATACATGATACTCAAATCATAGCACAACTTATGTGTGCAGAAGCAAGGGCCATGCAGCCATAGATACCAATTCTCAAAATATTATTATCCAGATTGCACAAATGAAGTAGCACTAATATGCTACCTTTGTGGATTTGTATCTTTGGCATGAACAGCACAAGACATACACACTTACTTGTCACTGCAGATAACTATCCAGGATACTCAAGTCACAACACTGGTTCTGCATGCAGAAGCACAGGCTCCTGCAGCCACAGACAAAAATTCATGCTACCCAAATTACAAGGGTTCTTTTGTCTGCAGAAGTGCATGCCTATAAGGGGCCAGTTCTGTTTCCTCAGGTAGTCATGCAAACTGTAAGACATACACACACACTTGATGTGCCTGCACTTCTGCAGCTGCAGATGTAAGACATACACACTGACCTCTGGCTGAAGAAGCATGGAAATCACAAACTCCATGATACCAAAATTGCAGCAGTACTGCTTTCAGCAGAAGCACATGCCCCTGAGGGACTGTACCTTGTCACCTACAGGTGTAAGACATACCCACTGACTTGGACCTGCCGTTACACAGATGGAAGTACTATTGCAATGTGGGTATCACGGTTTCAGCAGTGGATCTAGCAATTATTGACCCCACATTTTTAACATCACTGCATTATCACCCCACCTCATGAACCACGTAGGTGAAAATTCTCAAATCCCAACTAAAACATCATAGAGTGCCACAACTACAAAGACATGTGTTGGTCAGAATTTGAAAAAATGACTGTTGTCACTTCCATGAGGTGGTATGAAATGACTAGGTTGAAAGTTTTGAGTCAAAATATTGAAAATTTCAGAAGTTATGAGTGTGAGTTGAAAACTTTCAAGTTACGCTCATAACTTTGTTGTTTTCTAATATTTTACCCCAAAATTTTCAATATAGCCTTCTTATGACCCTCATCATGAATAAGGACAGAGAATGTTTTCAAATCCCACCCCAAAAGGTCATTTCATGCAATGAATTTGAAATCACTTTTCAGGATGGATTTGAACAATTTCACCAGCTGTGTTTATGAGATGCAGTTGCAAAAATGCCATGTTGAAAATTTGGTGTAGAAATGTTCTAAAATAACAGAGTTATAAATAAAAGTTCAAACTCCATTGAAATACATTACATTTCATGCACCTTATTTTCTCGTATCACAGTTGCTAGTTCCAGTAACAAGACATGTCTTCAATCAGAGAGCAGATTTACATCATAGGACATGTTCATGTGAGTGAGGGTGTTTGGAGGGTGTGGGGTGGTGGGTGCTGAGTGGGTGGGCTGGGTAGGGGTGCTGGAGAGTTGGATCACCAATGGACTGTTTTCTATTTTCAGCATACAATAAAAACAACAACAGCAACAACAAAAAGATCAGTGGGGGCAGTTTTCCTTATTGCAAGAGGACAGAAAGTGACTCTGAGGATTGGGCACCCCAGTGTCAGGATGATTTTAAGTGGCAATGAGGTGGGTACTTCAGTGCCACCACATATATTAAAGAGAGGAGTGGGTCACTTTGAGGAGATGAGGCAAGAGAAGTTGCACTGAGGGTTGGCAAACTTGTTTGCTTACTATGTAAGAAAAAAAAACTTTGGGAAGAGGCAGATGACCTGGAGAGCAGGGGGAGAAAGAAGTTTTACTGGGGGTGGGTACCCTCTTCTGCTTAAGAAAAGTAAAACAAATATATGGGATAGCTAGATGGATGGATAGATAGATAGATAGATACATAGATAGATAGATAGATAGATAGACAGACAGACAGACAGATAGATAGTAATAGAGCAAGAGACAAAGAGAGAGAGAGAGCGAGAGAGAGAGAGAGAGAGAGAGAGAGAGAGAGAGACAGATCAGGGGATCAGCAGCTCACTGCTGTAATTGAAGCTGGCAGGATGACTGCAACTGTGGAGTCACATTTCAAGAAATTCCTGGTCACAAACAATATGATCTAATGAATGAACTGTGGAGACTAAGTCCCACCCTCTTCTTCTGTGAGCTGATCTTTTTTGTGAGTTCTCTAATGACTCACAAAAGAAAAAGGTTGTCTAACAAAAAACTATGAAAAAAACAACTAAACTCCACTCTCTTCTTTAACAAGCTGATAGTATTCTTTCATAAGACTTATGAAAAAAGAAGTTCAGCTCATGAAAGAAGAATCAAGACTCCTCACTAAACCTTCCCACTGGAATTTTAGTGATGTCATAAAACCATACTTTAGGATCATTTTTCAAAAAACAAACACCAGAATATAGCTAAATAGTTCCATTTAGTTAGATTCCTTTGTTTGTATTTCTCCAGGGCATCATTTATAAGATTTTCTCTTTTATTTTTGGAAAAAAAAAAATAAGATGGCTACAATACAAAAAAAAATTATTTTTTCTCACAAAAATAAAAGAATTTTGGCTCATGACAGAAGGTACTTCTTTTGTATCAAACATATAAAGGCAAGACCATAGTGAGCATGCTAATAACCAAAATTTCACATTCTTATAACATGGAACAGATTAATATTTTTCCCCAAGCCCTCCAAAAATGCACCTTTCTATGTCAAGTCCCTTCAACCCTGAACATTTCATCAAAATAAAGTCTTCTGCTACAGCCACAGTATACTCTCTGCCTAAAATACATAAGGACCCCAAGTTTCCATCAGGGAGTCTGATTGTATCTAGTATTGGTTTATCAACAGAACCATTAGTGAAATATGTTGATGCTCATCCAGTGTACTAATTTGATGCAGGTTTGGGGTCTTACTTAAGAGATACAACTGATTTCTCAGAAAATATTGGAAGACATCCAAATGGGGAAAATCAGTATTTAGTCACACTAGATGTAGTTAGTCATTATACGAATAATCTTCATAATGAGGGATTGTGGGCTCTAAAATGCTGTCTTCTGGCATCTGATTTGTACACTGAACAACAGGGAAATTTTTTTACTCTAATTAATGGAAAAGATAATTACATCAAGTTTGCTTTGCTTTTCAGGAGGTTGGTACCATCAAATCAAGGGAAATGCGATGGGGACATTGTCAGACATATGACAACTTAGATTCAATGCAAAGAAGTGAAAAGTAATGCACCTGGGAAACAAAAACCCAGGAGAAGAGTACACAATAGCAGGGGAGATACTAACAACAACAAAAATGGAATGGGACTTGGGGGTAGTCATATCGGATGATCTAAAGGTGGGTAGCAATGTGAGAAGTCAGTGAGGAGAGCCAGGAGGATACTGGGATGCATAGGAAGGGGCATCACAAGTAGAAAAAGGGAAGTGGTTATCCTCTGTACAGACAGTTAGTGAGACCCCATCTGAGTACTGTATGCAGTTTTGGAGACCTCATCTACGCAAGGACATAGACAGGATGGAAGCAGTCCAGAGGAGGGCAATTAAAATGGTGCAGGGTCTGCATCAGAAATCATATGAAGAGAGACTGAGAGAGCTTAATATGTATACCCTTGATGAAAGGAGGGGCAGGGGGAACATGATAGAAAAGTTCAAGTACCTCAAGGGAATCAACAAAGTCCAGGAGGGTAGCATCTTTCAGAAAAAGAGATGTGTAAGAACAAGAGGACACAATTTAAAGATAGAGGGGGGACGGCTCAGGGGTAATGTGAGGAAATCTTTTTTCACCTAGAGAGTGGTGGATGCATGGAACTGCCTTCCTAGGGAGGTTGTTGAGGCTAAAACAGTGGGGGAATTCAAACATGCGTGGGACAGACACAAGGCAATTGTAGTGGGGGGTGGCAGGAAGTAGGCTGTTGGTTAACTAGAATCTGCAGCTTATCCAGTAGGTAGGGAAATGGGCAGACTGGGTGGGCCAAGTGGTCCTTATCTGCCGTCAAAGTCTATGTTTCTATGTTTGGTCTGAACTATGCAAACATCTATTTGAGAACATGGGAAGATGAATATGCGCAAACTGGTGATCCTAACCCTTTTTCACAATATACAGATGTACCATCATTATGTAGATGAAATTGTGGTTGCATAGGATGGCACTGTGAAAGAACTGCAGTCTTTTGTCAGCTATTTAGAAAGTACTAATTGTAGTTTAAAAGTTGCACTGAAATATTATCTCACAAAATGTTTTGAATTAGTAATAGTGAAAGATCAAATGATTGGAGTAAAAACAGATCTATACTAAAAACAAACAAACAAACAAAAAAAAAACAGAATCGTCCTACATGATACCAGTTGCCACCCTCGACATTTAATCCAGAATATCCACATTGGCCAATTTTATCAATTGAAAAGAAATTGTAGCTCTAATACTGATTATAGAATACAGGCTGATATTTTGACAGAACCTTTTTTTCAAAGGGTTACATCACAGACTGTACTGTGGTGACTAGAGCAAAAGCAGATACCACACATAGAAGGGAGTAATCCATGGCACAGTAGAACACCAGAGAAATAATAAAGCACAACAAAATTCTGATCCAGATATAATGTTTGAACTTTATATCAACATATATCCTACAATCAAGGGCTATAGAAAATATTATAAAATCAAATTGGCAGGTATTGCAGCCAGATATTACACTCAGATAGTACAAAAGTGAAGGTGAGATTTGTGTACCATGGGGCATTAATACTAGAGACAGTGTGTGAAATGTTTTCAGAAACTGAAAGTAAATCAAGTAGGTCAGAATAGATGCCCCCCATTAGAAAATTATAATTACAACCACTGTAAAATCTGTAAATATGTGATAAAAAGTAAAGCATTCAGTGAGGACATTGTGAACCATGAGTATCAAGAAAGACAGCTTATGAATTGTAATTCGGTAGTATTAGCATATCTTGCTAAGTGTACACGTGAGTGCTATTATGTTGGAAAGATGTAGAAAATTGAAAATTAGGATCAGAGAACAATTTAATAGTATTACAAAGCAAAACATTTTCTAGCACTACACCTGATGGAACAAGGGGAGGAACATTTATTCTCATTTATGGGAACTGACCAGATCACAATAGGAACAAGGAGGGGATATATTGCTAGGAAAGTGCTACAAAAGGAATTGACATGGACATATAAATTAAAAGCTATAAGGAAAAAGAGTTTAATTGACAGGCCTGGTGATTCAAATGTTGATTTTGAGACATATCTGATCTGTTTGTAGATTTTTGAAGTTTCACCTATATGAACTAAGTATTGGATTGTTTATAGTTTTCATCAATGCAAAGACAGACAGCACTTGATGTCATGCTTAGCCCTATCTTTGAACGAAGAACAAGACTGCAAGCAATTGAATGTTTTGAACATGAATTGGTGGTTATGTTCTCATAGTATCCATGTTTTTTTTTAATCAAGGCAGTTAAGTATAGTAATGTTTTTAAAGTTTGGTATGTATAGTTAATGGATTTTCACATTTTGCATCATATTGTAAGGATATACATCAAGGCATATGAAGTTTGTCATTTTGTCTCTCTTGACAAAGCAACACGTAATGCAAAATGAATGTTCTCGCATGGCAATTTATTGTGTCTGTATTTTAATTCTAGAACCTGAATGCTATAATAAATATATTTTTTTCACTTAAAAACAGTATGGTGATTATGGATGCATGGTCCAGAGTGTAAGGTTTCAGCCTCTGAGCAGGAGGTGGGGAGTGAAGGTGTCTGTAGAGGGCCATCGGAGTGAGGCATGCATGATAACATTTGTGCTCTGTCAGATCAGTGATTGGGGGCTTACTGTTACTCCAGCCAGAGGGTTACCATAATGGCTGCACACACCCCTGACCAAATGGCACAGAGCAACATGGCACCCACAGTCATGGACTCTTGCCCCTGCTCAATGCCTTGGAAGGCTATGGGTTGGTGGCAGGGTGTAGGGTGCAAAATCCAGAAATTGTTAACTTTGTTCTGGGCAGTCAGGGACATGGTAGCCCATACATGGGCTGCCATGTCCCATGATCTGCAAAACAAGAAAATGTGTGTTCTCTGTTTAATGATGATAGGGTGCATAATCAGGGTGCCTACCATTATTACAAAACCTCACTGAAAACTGACTCTACACTCGGGTTACTATGACACAGACAACAGCTTAAAATAGGTTTTGCATTGTATTGCTCAATGGCTCAGGTCTGTGGAAACAATACCTCCATGCCACTATTGACTTGTGGTCTGTGTCCTGGGAACATGAGTGCAGAGTCTGTTTTTGGTGAGCAGGGGATCCACTATGGGGCCTGGTTGGGACTTTGGGAGCCCTGGAACAGCCCAGATCTGTCCCCCTGCCTAGCACCTCTCTGTACACAGAGCTACATGGCCATGCTAGGGCTGCCCAGATACTGCCCACGGGGCTGTGTATATCAGCACCATCCATCCAATGGGCACAGCCATGTGGCATAGAACTGCATGGCCCAGTACATGTCCCTATGGATACATACAGGGCTTCATTATGCATAGGCCCAGTAAGAGAACAGGGAAAGCTTTTCAGAGGTCTTGGAGTTTTCTGCTGAATCAGTGCACACTCCCACAGTTATTAACCTTTCCTCTATGTGAAGTTATTCTGAAGATACTGAATAGAGAATACTGGTAGTATAACCATGAGCCAGTATGCCACCAAGAGGTTGAGATTACAGCAGACCTTAAGAGCAAAACTCAAGAGGTCCATTGCAATCTGAACCTTGTGGTGGCAGCACAGAATGGTTGTACATGATTTTTCCCTACCAATATTTTTTATAGTGTATAGAGATCAAAAAAGTAAAGTTTTTTTCTTTTTTAAACTGTTTAAACTGTTGTGTCCCTTTTTTGGCCATTCTTCTATTGCCAATTTCAAGTGACAACTAACATAATAACATACTAAACTGCCAGCAGATTAGGCCTAGTGGTGTATCATGCCTGCTTGAGTATCAGCCGTACAGTCTACCCACTGACATTGCCCCTTCCCCCTTTGTGACCCCTTGAGGATCCTTTCCATACCCTGCTGTCCCCACCTGGAATTTACCTCTGCATCTGTCTTTTGAATCCTCCCACTATCTCCATCCCCACCATCTCCAATGGCAATGAGTTACAGGGTGTCACCACCCTATCCGTGAAGTAGTGACACCTCGCCTCCCCTTAAAACACCCCCCCACCAGTCTCAGGTTATGCCTCCTTGTGGCTCCATCCTCCCTCAACTGGAACAGTCCATCAAAGCTGATCTAGTTAATCCCCTTCAAATATTTAAAGATCTCTATCATATCCCCCTATATTTCTCCTCTCCTACAG
Source organism: Neoceratodus forsteri (assembly GCA_016271365.2). Lineage (NCBI taxonomy): Eukaryota > Metazoa > Chordata > Ceratodontiformes > Ceratodontidae > Neoceratodus > Neoceratodus forsteri. The sequence continues at coordinate 830,146,824 of CM028131.1, forward strand.
GGAGTACATATTCAAATCCTATAGTCTGTCTGCATAGGACAGGCCCCTCAGGCCAAGAATCATCCTTGATGCTCTCCTCTCATCCCTCTCAAGAAGGGCAACATCCCTCTTCAAGTATGGGTGCCAAAACTGCACACAGTACTCCAGGTGTGGCCTGACCAGGCAGTTTTACAGGGGAAGTAGAATCTCACTCCTCCTTAATGTTATTTACCCTCTGACTGTGCACCCCTGCATCCTACTTGCCTTCGCAGTTGCCTTCCTGCACTGCTCAGAGTTATTCATTTTTGTGTCTGTTGCCTCCCTGAGATCCTTTTCTTCCCTGGAGACCACCAGCTTTACCCCTCAGAGACTCTAGTCATTCCCAGAGTTCTTTGGCCCCCAAGTGGAGTAAACTGCATTGACAAATGATACAGAGAAACAGATGATTTTTTAAATAAGATTAAGTAAGTTAATATTGGTATAAAGGTTACATTTTTGTTGAAAACTGAGCAAACTAGCAAAGACACACATTGTTGTGCTCCATTTTGTGATATCTGTCGGGAGTGTAGTATTTTTTTTTCAGCTCTGTTTCATTAGAGATGTTCACTCAGACACTATGTTCAGCTGAATAGAACATTGTTGTACCACAGAACAGTACAAGTAAGTACCATGACCTTTGCACTGTAGTACAGCAGTGTTTCAGAAAAGATAGAAAAGCATACTGAACACGTATGCTCTATGCAACATAAATGATTTCTTATTCTGTTGCAGTTGCCACACTTGAAAGACTACTTGTTCTACAAGGCATCAAAACAGCAGCAACTATATGTAAACATGCAATAGCAGTCATAATATTTCAAATTTCATGTTTAAGTTTGTTTGACAAGAGTTATTAAAATATATATAAAAAGAGTACTGATAATATATTGTCTATATTTAGGTAAGTGACTAATGTTCTAATACATATCATCATTATTATCTTCTTAATTAATATACTTAATATTCAAGATGAGTGTTGAGAAGTGTAGTGCACTTAGCTAATCCTTTTTGGGTGATGTAAACTGGATGCAGAGGATCTGGATCTGGTTACGTACACATACCACCATGGTCTGTAACAAGAAATCTCGAGCCTTTTCAAATGAAGTGCCAACTTCTGAACAAAAAAGTGTAATTTAGTTCGGCTCACTAATCTTGTTTTAAAAATTAAAGAAAAAGGCAAGCATAAAATATACATGTTATTTAAAACACAGCACAATACCCCATTTATAAGTCCTCTGACATGGTCATATGAAAGTACTAGGGCAGTCTAAGCATATATTTATTGTAATCTTCTCTTTCTTAAATTAACAGTCTGCAAGAGACCATTTGCAATTTCTTTTACAAAACGTCTGGGTTTTCATCATCAAATATTAAGTCCAAAATATATTGTGGTCGGATATACTGCATAATGTTGCAAGGATTTTGCCTAACCAGTTTATTCCATATTCATGTTAGGAGGGCCAGTTAATAACAATATGTAACAGATTTTCATAGATATCTAAACCACAATCAGCTTATAGAGTCATCACTTTCTGCTTTTCAGTGTCTCATTCTGAGGACATTACTTTCACAGGCTTTTAACCTAAAGAAAGTCAAGACGACTCTATGTTTAGGGTTTTCAACAATGTTTAGGTATGTGTTCCCTTGTGTGTTTAACATCTACCATCTGTATCCCAAAAGTCATGTTTCTTGCTATGATGCTATTGTGGTTTTGAGTTTCTTTTAAAAATGTCACCATTACAGCTTGTGGGGAATAAAATTAAGTGATTGTATGCTTTGAATTTCAGGAATGAGTACTATCCACTTCCCATAGATAAGGACAACAAGGAGAAGACTACTTTTAGCTGACCCCTTGTATTCTACCAGTCTGTGATCAGATGGCCCTAGGTACTAGTGGCCCTTGGGGAGGCAATATAGCACAGTGGTTTAAGGCTCTGAGCTGCAAATCTGGTGACATCCAGCAGACCAGACCTGGGTTTGAATCCCACAGCTTTCACTTGCATACTGTGTGACCTTGAGCAAGTCACTTAACTTCCCTGTGCTCCCAGGTTGCACCTGTAAAAAAGCTTCCATCTTAGTGTGCTACTCCTAGTTAAACAACTAAAAAAAAAATAAAAAAAATAGGTACTGTATATCAGGAGCCTCAGCTACATTCTAATGGCTAAGGAACCAACAGTTGGAGATTAGCACTTTCTCAAAGTACTATATTGGTATACTTGAATTATCTCATAGTATTTGGGAGGATCTTGCAGAAATATGAAACTAGGCTCATGAAAGTCTTGGACTGACTGAAGGAGCTTGGTCTGAAGGTATCCATTGATAAGTGCCAGTTTTGCCAACCATTAGTGAAATATGGGGAGCATATTGCCTCAGCAGAAGGCACCCAGACAGATGCAGCCATGGTTGAGGCTCTCACCAGTTGACCTCACCCCCACAACCTAAGGATTCTGCAGTGTTTTCAAACATTTTGTGAAACTGTGGGTATTATTGACAATTTACAAAGGACTTTTCAATCTTACTGTAGTTCACCCACTAAACGACCTTATCTAGGGATGCCAGCCATCCACAAGAAAAAGATACACCCCTGTTAAGGACAATCAATAGATTACTGGTTCCTGAGGGAACCATTGGGTGATCAGTGGGACCAGAGTTGCAAGACTGCACTCAAGAGATCGTCAAACACTGTATCTGAGTGAAACACCTGTGTTGACTTTCACAGATCCCCCCCAAGCCATATATCCAACATAAAAATGCCACTTTGAGTGGGTTAAGTGTAGAGCTATACACATTATCACAAAGAAGAACTTTGATCAGTTTCATTAACCAGTCAGAGTTTGATCATTTCCAAAAAGAAACACACAAGGTACACTTTGGATTTTTGGTCCTAAAGTCAATGGTTATGATAAAAATCCATGATTATTTGTGCAGTGCTAAGTTCGCTATAAAAAAAGAAAACAAACACTCCAGTGACATATATTAACACAACTGCCAAATTAGATGCCAGTTACATTGGTAAAATTCTACTTTACCTGCCTACACCTACTGTATAGTTTGGAATAATGTTGTGATCTGAACAATACTGAAGCAAGCTGTTGCCTCAGCATTTGCATCCAGATGAACCCAACTGATGTACATCAGTCCAAACAGTGGCTGTGAAGGGGTTATAAATGAAGTCTGAACCTGAAGACTTAGTCAAATCTGTTAACCCCCACAGAGCAACATACATGTTAGGAGGTGCTCTGAACATCATCTTGACAGCCTACATCAATTTATCAGGCTTACATCTTTTATCTTTGCCCTTGCTAAGCCAGTTGCAACTAAGATAAGCAGAAGAGTATTGTGGACTATGTCACAATGTACATGCCCTGGAAAAAAAGGACTGGATACAAATCAAGTACAACATACTAATCTGGATGTTCCTCTCACTCTCTAGGAGTGGAATATGTTGTCCCTAAAAGATGGATTTCTTATCAGAGTGACACAGGACATTGCAGACCCTGGTTTCCATTGAAAACAGTTGGTCCATCTCTGGAAGTAGAGGAAGACCATCATGATATCTTTGCATTACAATGGGTCATCTTGCTTATGACATCACATTGGATCTGATGTGTGCCCATTTGTATTGGCCCAATATGAAAATGGGACATTGTAAGAACAGTGTGCACTGGATCCAGTTTAAAACATTGTCTCTAAGAGCTGCCCATTGGTAAACATTGCAACCAGTGTAACTTTGGAGTTAGTATATGAACCTTCTCTTTTTAGAACCAGAAAGTAGAAATGTGACCAACATATCAGTCTCAAAAGACCATTACACTTGTCAAGCACAAATGCATCCTAGAAAAGATCAAAATGCCAACATCGTAGTTGTCATCCTGAAACAATGCATTAAACCATTTTAGATCCTCCCACCCCCACCCCAAAAAAAGACTCATTCAAATCAGGGAGGAGACTTTCAGGGCCAGCTTGTGAAGGAATTTCTAGCCTCATATGGCATATGAAAATCAGGGACTACCCCTAACTATCATCAGGGAGATTCTCTGCCTGAATTCTTTAGTAGGACTTTGCTGGTCATGTTTGATACTCTTAACCCATTTTAAAATGAAAAGTGGAGTCAAAACCCCCCAGTGACATACATACTGTGGGGCATTGGCAAAGCTTAACTGGCCATCTTTCGAATCTCGCCTCAGTTACCCTGTACTCTGCCTGGCGAAGAAGAAGAAGATTAGCCCTTTGCCTCCCCCGAGTCTTGGGGGACTCCTCACAGTAAAAATGAACCAGCGCAGCCTTAGATCCTCGGGCCACACGCTACTGGAGGTCCCCAAGGTCAGGACTAAGGCAGGACAAAAATCTTTCTCTCATACTGCCCCTTCCTTGTGGATTAACCTCCCTGTGGAGATACGAGACACCCCATCATTGCCATGCTTCCGCACAAGTCTCAAGACCCATTTTCTATCAACAAGCATATGCCAATGCCTCTGCCCTTGACACTACTGCAGTGACCTCTGCAGCCTGTTCACCTAACTATAATCTTTAGCCCCTAACAATGTTGCACTAACTCTCTCCTCCCCCAATCTGAACTTATTAATGCTCTTGAACTATGTTACCTAGGGAATCTACAGTAGTGCCTCAATAATGTCTCTGTCAATGGATTATGTAATGAACAACACTGACCATTCAGATATATCAAACCTATTTAACAACTATGTGTAAACAGACGAATACTGTATACCCTTAAACTATGTCACCTAAGAAATCTAGAGTACTGTCTCACTAATGTCTCTGTCAATGGATGATGTAATGAACAACACTGACCAATCAGCTATACCAAGCCTATGTAATGTCTGCTATGTGTAAACAGCCGAATACTGTATACCCATGATAACCTGTACTTCCATATGTTTTCTACTGCTTATTATCTCTTGCACTGTTATTCCTGGGTCGCCACTGAAAAAGGGACCTTTGGGGCCCAGTGGGCTTACCCAGTCATCAAAATTCAATAAATAAATAAAAAGTGAGTTCTCTTGTACATGCCTACAACTGCACTAGGAATGATGTCATGCATTTTACCTGATTTTTGAAATAAAATCTCATCCACAAGTCAACCTTTTTCAAAGTTTTGGTAGATGAACCCTCACCAGAGAGCTGCTTGGAGTAAACCAGGAGCCTGCAGTAACAGCTATGGGAGGCCTACTGCATGGCTGCTAAAGCAGCCAGTAAGAGTAATCTTTCCAACAACAACAGGAACTGTATGACAAGTGAGTACAACACCGGGTGCTACAAGCTGGAGATTGAATACTCCTGAGAAATATGGATCTCAAGGGGGAAACATAAAATTGTAGACTGATGGGTCCCTTAGCCCTACATCTTTCAGAAACAGTTGCCACTGTCAGACCTACAGTACCTGCTTACAAGACTCAGCAAGAACAAGATAAAGAACTATTAAAGACAGTACACTAGAGCTACCTTTTGTTGATTAGACAGATAGGGCAAGAGACAGCAAACTTGATTGTGGGATTGATTTTCAGAGCCCTTTAGTCAGTGCACCTTCAGTTGATACCCTTACTGTGGCAAACTTAAGTGCACCAAGGACCCTGTACCTGATTTTGCAAAAATCAGGGTCCCAGTGCCCAAACTCCCCAAGTTTGCTGCAAGTCACCCTATGCACTGCACAACTGTTGTACAGGCTGGGAATGGCACAGACTGCAGGAATTTTGGACAGCACTGGCAGCCATGGGGGGGACTGGCAGCTGCTGGCAGGACCCCTGGAGGGCTGGCAGGGGTAGGTAGAGGGTTGGGGCGGTGACAGACCCTAGTGTGAAACTTGCATGGCTCCATCCGTGGCAGGCAGTGGGTGGGCAGTACTATGACTTGTGGTGGAAGTAGGCCCTGGAATTGACCAGTCATGGACCCACCACTGGTGACATACTTGGCTGGGTGCAGGAGAGCAGCAGATGTCCTCTAGCAATGACAGCAATAGGGGGGACATTGACCACCTCTGACAATGGCAGGGCACTTGGAGTAATGCACAGGCCATTAGACCAACTCCTGGCTGGTCTAACTCTGATACCCATTGCCGGGATTTGCAGCATCCCAATTAAGGGGATATTGCAGTGCTGCCCTGGCACAAGCCCTCTCTGCTTTGCCACACTTGTGCATCCATCACAAGGATGGCACAAGTCCAGCCAGTGCAGTTGGACCTCCAGCTGCCACATGGGGCATCTGAAAATTGGGACTGGTGCAAGGTGTGGTGCAAGGAGACTCTTGCACCATTTCTCTGTGACACAAGCTTCTTGTGTCAGTCCTGATCCTTTGAAAATCAAGTCCTTTGTTTCCTTAACCCATCTATTTATACAAATAGTTCAGTTGGTAAGGTTGGGGTCTGATCCAGACTTGCACATGAGAAGAGATGTAGGAATTCAGCCAACTCCAAAAATATTTTATTTCATCAAAAGATTCACACATAGTTCACCATGTCTTTGGTTAGAAAGCCTGACATTTCACCCTCTGTAGGGGCTTCTTTAGGGATGACATGGTATGGCTACTAGGGTAATTAGGCAAACATTTATTAGTACAGTAGAAGACACTTAATCGGGATGCCCTGGTGGCAGGTTTCTTGTCCCAATTAAGTGGTTGTCCAGTTTAACAGAATCCTTTAAAATGGCTTATGCCTGCACATGCTACAAAACAGAAAATTCAGCTCTTCCTCTAAACAGTTCCCCAAACCCAAAATCACTCAGACAGACGAGAGAACAGTGCCTGGAGTTCTTTTTCTCTCCCTCCATTAGAAGACACTGTCTGAGTCAGGGAAACAACCGCTTTGATGTGTCTGCATAAGTCAAGAAGTCTCAAAGACATAAACTGGTTAAGTACCTTAAAAAAAAAATAAACAGCCAACAGGGCTGTTGCAACATGGTTGTTATTCAATATAATACACCTCCCCCCCGCCCTTTCCTGATCTCATGCCTCTTATTTTGTAGCCAGCAAATAGATTACCTTTGTAGTCCCCCAAGTCTCCTCCCCCAGGAGGTGCTTGCCTGCCTCAGCTACATCCAAAACTGTTGCTCTTGCCAATTACTCTAGGTTTTTTCTTCCTCAGCACCTGTGATACCCCTCGTGGATCTCTTACTGCTGCTTATCAGCATTACACAGGATCATTCCTAGATAATGCAAATACCACTCTCAATTTTGAAAATGTCTCCTTTCCTGCAACTCATAACCGATCTGGCAGCTTCACAACTACAGCACCCAGCTATCCTTCTATGTTCCCATTGCTGCTATCCCATTCCTATGTTCCCTCAGCTAATAGCCTTTTGCTTGCCTTTCTGCACCCCTTACCCTGTCATATGGCTCCTGCACACAAATTGGGCAACTATGCATGCACCAAGGGCAAGCCACGGCCCTTCCGACTGCTTGTGATTGAATAAAAAAAGCTGCTTTTGCTGCTCCTCATTTGTGCAGTTAATGTCGAGTTAAATCCTGGACCTCTGTTCCACATTAATGCCCCTGCTGACCTCCCTAACTTAAAGGGCTGCTCTTCTTGCACATAAATGCTAGCAGCCTTCTAAAAAGCTTGATGAAATCAAAACCTGGCCTTCCCACCGTATCCCAGATGTGCTTGTAATTACTGAAACATGGTTAAGGTCTAATACCCTGGACTATGAGTCAACATTCCTTCTTACAAACTGTTTAGAGCAGATAGGTCATTCAGGGGTGGGGGGCTAGCTATCTATATCTGCGATAATATTGTCACTTCTGTTGTTGACGCAGCTTCAGCCCCAAAAGAATTTGAGTGCTTAACTTTAAAGATAAAACTCTCCAAATCTGCCTCCCTATGTATCATTGGGTGCTATAGGCCCCCCTCAGCTGGCCTCTCACTGTTAAAGCACCTAAGCAACATACTAGGCACCATGGCCCAGATATTCAAACTGCACCAGGCTGTGGCACAAGCTTGGGCGCAGTACAACTTGGCTGTGCAGGGGTGTGGACTGGGCGATATTCAACGGAGCTGCACCATGGCTCAGCAGCTTTGAATATCGCACCCTGGCCACTCACAGTGTGCATGGCGCAGTGGCACTGTACCAGCGCAAGTGGCCAGAGTGGAGCACGGGGATGCGCTAGTGCAAGTTCCATTGCACCATGCACAGTAACTGCAATATTCAAAATTTAACATGCAAATGGGGCTATAATGTATGCAAGGCACACATGGGGCCATTTGCATGTCATTATGGCCCCATTTGCATGCAGATGTGCCGATCCCCGATGACCAGCAGCTGTCGGGGACCGACGCCCCCTGCAGCCCTATCGCGGGCATTTGTAGTAAACAAAAAAACTATTATGTCCAATATCCCTGGTGGTCCAGTGGACTGCTATCTGCTGCCGGATTGTGGGGATTTGTAATGTAAGATAGAAATATCTCCTATATCCCTGGTGGTCCAGTGGACCGCTATCTGCTGCCCGATCATGGGCATTTGTAATGCAAAATAGAAATATCTCCCATATCCCTGGTGGTCCAGTGGACCGCTATCTGCCAGATCGCGGGCATTAGTAAAAAAGAAGAGACCTACGTCCAATATCCCTGGTGGTCCAGTGGACCACTATCTGCCTGATTACGGGCATTAGTAAAAAAGAAGATACCTAAGTCCAATATCCCTGGTGGTCCAGTGGACCGCTATCTGCCCGATTGTGGACATCTGTATTAAGGAAGGAGAAGTTGTCCTATATCATCCTATATCCCTGGTGGTCCAGTGGACTGCTATCTGCCCAATCACGGGCATCTGTATTAAGAAAGGAGATCAGGATTTGTGCTGCACACTTTTCCCTTTTGAATATCGCGCTGGGGCGCATCAGTGGGTTGAGCATGGCGCAACAGTGTTGCACCATGCACAACCCTTTTGAATAACTGGGCCCATGAATACAAAAGTAATCATTTTGGGTGACCTGAATCTAAACTGGCTCTCCCCAGTTTCAATACCACTAAAAGAATTATGTGGCATACATGGACTCACTCAATTGATAAACAATGTTACCCACCCCAATACTAAACACCCCAAGCGCAGCACACTCCTTGACCTAATTCTAGTAAGTAAGCCCCATCTATTCTCCAATTCAGGAGTATTTTTCAATGACCTTAGTGATCACTGTGTTACTGCATCTGTAAGATCAGTACAGCACCCAGCCTCATCCAATTCGAAGTTCATCTTTAAAAAATGCAAAAGGAACTTTGATGCCAATGCATGTCTCTGCGACCTCCAATACGTTAACTGGCAAAAGTTTTACCTTGCATTTTCTGTGAAGGAGGCGTCAGACTTCCTTCAATCTGTACTGAATAATGCACTAGATTTGCATGCCACTGTGGTCAGGAGTAGAACAAAAAGGAAATCCGCTGCTTGGTTTACTGGAAACCTAAAAGCTGCACTATGGAATAGGGATGCCCTATGGAAAAGAGCTGGAAAGTCCACGTTGGCCACTGATTGATCTGCCTTCTGAACTGTAAGAAATAGCTATAAAAACTCATTACAGTTGCTAAATTCAACTACTTCCGTACAGAACTGAATGCATCCACCAACTCCACCACTAGGTTCTGGAGAACCCTAAGGGAGGTCAAAGGCCATAGTTCTTCCGGCACACTTCCCACAAAAATCTCTTCTAGTGGCACTCATACTACTGACAAGTATGTGTTCCCCGACCTCATCAACAACCATTTTGCTACAGCACAGATGGCCTTTGACACATCTCCAGCAAATGTCATCAGATCAAAGCTGCAAAGTCAGAGCTCCGAATGCCTAAATTTAGCTTCTCAGGTGGCATGCACTGCTTTCTCATTCCAACCAGTCACCATTAAAGAAGTTGAGGATATTCTCCTTAATCTGGATATGAAGAAAAGTGCAGGTGCAGCTCTGATCGAGCCATTCTTTCTAAAGCTAGCCTACTTTATACTGGCCCCTCCCGTTACCCACCTTCTTAACCTATCTCTCAACCAAGGTACCCTTCCTAAGATCTGGAAGACAGTGCATGTTATTCCTTTATTTAAATCAGTGGATCCCTGTGGCCTTAATAATTACCATCCTATTTCCTTACTCCCAGCTTTGTCCAAACTCCTGGAGAAAGTAGTTAATGAGCAGCTCAGAATGCACCTAGAAAATTTCAACTTGTTAAACCCAATCCCGTCTGGTTTCCGTCGGCTTCACAGTACCACAACTGCACTTGCCAAGGTCATAAATGACTGGCAGATTGCTCTTGACAACAGACGTTATGTCTGCACCCTATCTCTGGACCTTAGTAAGGCCTTCGATATGGTAGATCATGATCTACTCCTAATGACCTTAAAAAAAGTTGGGGGGAGGGATAACCTGGCGCTAAATTGGTTTACCAACTACCTTATAGACAGGGATCAGCAGGCAAAGGTTGAAGGCATTGTGTCTCCAAAAAAGCACTCCTAATAGGAGTGCCTCAAGGGTCAATACTTGACCCACTGCTCTTTGCTATCTACATAAACCAAATAGACAGAAGACTACAGTCTGCGAAAATACACCTCTTCGCTGATGACACAGTGCTCTACCTTGACAGACTTACACTGGAGCTTGCCTGTGTGGACCTCCAAAATGAATTTGAAGTCCTTCAGAAAAGTCTGCTTGACCTGAAACTCCTACTAAATACAAAAAAAAAAACAAAGCCATGCTTTTCTCTCCCTTAGTCCTTTCTACAAAAAACAATCTAGCTGACACAAACCTCCAAATTAGAACCGTTCTGGGTGAAAAACTGGAGTTCCTGGAGAAATTTAAATACTTGGGGCTCTGGATTGACTCTAAGCTATCCTTTTTAGACCACTTAGATGAGCTCACCAAGAAACTGAGACAAAGACTTGGTATCTTCTTCTGCATCAAATACTCATTGACTCCAGAGGCTAGAAAGCTCCTTGTCCAGGCTACTTTTATGCCACTTCAGGACTATGCGGACTTCTTGTAAAGCCAAAGAACTAGCGCGGCTCTCTCCAAGCTTGACATCCATTACCACAGAGCCCTCAGGTTCATCTCTGATGCACCTTACTCCACTCACAACTGCGCCCTTTATGTTTCCTTAGGTTGCAGCTCACTTAGCTTGAGGAGGCAAAAAAATGCTGTACTCTGGACCTAGAAGGCCATAACTCACAAGCTTCCTCAGTACCTCATAGGCTGTCTGCCCATCTGCCCCCCTCCCCAGTATTTATCCACTTAGAAATCTCACCTATATATCCCTTGTTATTCCCAAAGTTGGAACGCACTTTGGTAGAGCCTCCATAAGCTATGCCCTTCCAGTGCTCTGGAACAAGAATCCCTAAGGCTCACTCACCCTGTTACATTCTCCCGATTCAAAGCCATGCTCCTAAAGACCTTCTCTGAGATCTGTCTGTGTTTCAAATAGGGAAGTAGCATCCTAATGGCCAACCCGCCTCTTACTGCTTATACTTCATCAGGCTTGTCCACTAGGATATTCAACCTAGGGGATGCTGTTTCTGAATAGTATACCACCTACTGACAACCTTCATCCCCATCTATTACATTCCTTACATCCCTCCCTCTTCTTACCTCTGTACTGTCCTTCCTGCCCTCATCTACCCTTCCCTCGTTTTTTTTTTCTTTTTCCTCTTCTACTCTTTCTTGTCACTACCACATCTGGACTGCTCATACTTGTCTCCACACCGTATCCTATCCTATCTTACAGTGCTCCAGCATGCCTGGTCACTTGGTCTTCATAACTCAGTCACAAGTAGTCTGCACTCTCCAGCATGCTGCTTTTAGGTCATATAGACCCTGTCATTCTACAGTTATGCAAATTGAGCATTTTTCTAAACTGAAACCATGTAATCTTTACTTCATGTGCTTAGAATTGTGTCTAAATGCATTGAATTATTGACCTTCCTAAGTGTTTATGTAAATAGCTTGCTAGTGACTCTTAGCCTGCTGCATACTACATGTACTTCCTTGCCCTGTGTATGCCTTGTATGATTATTTTGTCATTATACATGCTTACTATATGTTTAGGTTATGGCCCCTCTGGCCACTGTATTGTTTCCAGGTCCATCTTGTAAATGAGCTTGCCTCAATGGTGTTCCACCTGGCAAAATAAAGATATTGATTGATTGATTGGTTGATTGATTGATTGATTCAGTCCTGCTCACTGTCTCAGGAGAACTTTGAGACTGTTCAGTCAAAAATGGAAAGGGACCTGGGGGTAGTCATATCAGATGACCTAAAGGTGGGTAAGCAATGTAAGAAGTTGGTAAGGAGAGCCAGGGGGATACTGGGATGCATAGGAAGGGGCATCACAAGTAGAAAAAGGGAAGTGGTTATCCCTCTATACAGACAATTGGTGAGGCCCCATCTGGAGTACTGTGTGCAGTTTTGGAGACCTCATCTATGCAAGGACATAGACAGAATGGAAGCAGTGCAGAGGAGGCATCTAAAATGGTGCAGGGTCTGCAGCAGAAACCATATGAAGAGAGACTGAGAGAGTTTAATATGTATACCCATGATGAAAGGAGGGACAGGGTGGACATGATATAAACTTTCAAGTACCTCAAGGGAATCAACAAAGTCCAGAAAGGTAGCATCTTTCAGAAAAAGAGATGTGTAAGAACAAGGGGCACAATTTAAAGATAGAGCGGGGAAGGCTCAGGGGTAATGTGAGGAATTTTTTTTTCATGGAGAAAGTGGTGGATACATGGAACTGCCTTCCTGGGGAGGTCGTTGGGTCTAAAACAGTGGGGGAATTCAAACATGCATGGGACAGACATAAGGCAATTATAGTGGGGGGTGCAGGAAGTAGGCTGTTGGTTAACTAGAATCTGCAGCTTATCCAGTAGGTAGGGAAATGGGCAGAATGGGTGGGCCAAGTGGTCCTTATCTGCCGTCAAAGTCTATGTTTCTATGTTTGTTTATTAAAAAATTAAAACAGCCAAAGGGGCACTTGCTCACTCACTTTTTCTCTGTCTCTTGTCAGCGTCCATGAGTGTAGTAGGGTAAATGCCAGTCAAAGAAAGAGGGAATATGTTTACAGAAAAAGAGTGCTGGTGAGCAGAAAGAGATTGAGAAAGAGTAAGCTATTTTTTTAAAGCTGTGGAACAAGTTAGGATCCTGGAACAGGAGTTTGGGTTAGCAGTTAAGTGAAGAAGACAAGTCAGAAGTACAAAACATGAGTTTAGTTGCAGCATTGCCATGGGGAGACAAGCCAGGAGCTGCAAACTGACATTTACACATAATTAGGTGTGAAAAGAGATTAGCAGTTAGTGAGAGGACAAGTCTGGGCAAGTCAGACTTAAAATCATCATATTTAGGTGATATAAGTGTTCCATTTAAACAGTTACAGTACTACCACATAGGATAACACAGCCACTTAATTGGTTCCCTGTGGGGAATCACCATAAAATGCACATCCCAGTTATCTGCTTCCAGATTAAGTGGCTTCTACTGTATTAATAATTCTGAATTGCTAGGCCCTTACTCTGTGTAAGTGCCCCAGCATATAGACATACATGACAAAACATGTTTTTAATGTAAATACAAATGTTTTATATAAATACAGTTGTAGTGACATGTCTCACAGGGGCCAATGTCAGAATATCGACAACAATGTTGTCAACATCCCTAACAGCGACAAGAACAATGCCGACTGTCTGCATTATTCCAGTCAGGAATGCAGTGTTGTTTAGTGGAGGGCTTTGCCCCCACACACCCCCATCTCTAAATAACCAACTCCGAGTCAGAGTTGGTTTGAGATGGGGGCATTACACCAGGAGACAGAGTGCCAGTGTACAGTGGGACCATCATAGTGACCTGGCGAGATTTGTCGCTGTGATGGTCTTGGCTGCAAAAGAGTGGATGTGCTGATGGTACACCATCTCACACAACCTCTTTCAAGTCCCCGTGCTTGCTTTTTGGTCCTTGCATGCTTTTTCTTTTTTTTTTTTCTGTCCCTCAATGCTACCTGAAATCTGTGATTTCTAAAAATAATGGACATGACCCTTACTATTTCTCTTAAATCCACTGTGGTTATATCTCTCCTATTCTAGCTGTTATGAATCACATACAGGCTATTTTATTTTCTACATATTAAAATCTCAGCAAATCACTTTTGAGATGTGCTTTGAAGCTCAAGAAAATGTATGTACTTTACAGTGGCATTTGCAAACAAACAGGACTGATTTAAAGTGGTCTCATTATAACATGTTTTAAAATATTTTAAGTGCAAGGGGCCCAATTCCAAGTTGGCTTATGCCGGTGCAAGCCAACTTATGCCAAACCCCTTGGCACAACCAGCATCTTGCACTAGGCGTTATGACAGCCCCAATTCCAAGAGTCGCCTTGTGCCATGTCGACTGTGGGTTATCTCAGCCATGGGTTATGCCACCCACTATGCTGCAGCCCACAATGACATGGTGCAAAGGCAGGTTATGGCAGCAACTACACCCTATTCCAAGAGGGCCACTGCTGTAACCCACTGCTGTGATTCTAGGAGTTGCACTGGCATAATGAACTTACAGCAGCTCAGAGCTGCTCTAAGGGGCATCTGATGGTGCCAGCCATCAGATGCCCACTCCACAGTGATGCAGCAGTGGTACCAGTTTGCTCCCCATGCCCCCAAACCCACAACCCCAAATGTGAGGGACCCCTGGAGGTCCATTCTCCATTGTGCCCCACTGGACTCCCGTGCCACCTGTCTTGCTCCCCCACCCCCTGGTGCATGCTGTGGTGTTCTGGGGTATGGGGCTCTGCGGGGCCATCAGTTTAGGGCTGCCACTTGCCACATGTGGGGTTATTCCACCATCCCCATGGTGTTAGCCTCCTCATGGCACAACCCACATGTCATAAGTGCCAGGACCCTCCCACTCTTGGAATTTGGCACAGTCTCCCTAGCATAGTGGCAAATGTCACAACTCGCATACGCCACAATTTGCGACATTCGTCCTGGAATTGGGCCCAATGTGTTTTCCAGCATTTTAACTTTGAAATACTGTATGACATTGCAGAAAGGTAACTGATACTATTTAGTGAACAATCTAGTGCTCAACATGCATCACTGTGGGATTAATGCTGAACTTGTTAAGAAGAATTATAAGCATTCTTGATTTTGCCATCTGCCATAAAATAGCACTAGTGACTCAGGCCCGGATATTCAAACTGCGCGAGGCTGTGGCGCAAGCCTGGGTGCAGCTCAACTTTGTTGTGCAGGGGTGTGGCCCGGGTGATATTCAACAGAGCTGTGCTATGGCACAGCAGCTTTGAATATCGCACCCTGGCCACCCCCGCTGTGCATGGCACAGTGGCACTGCGCCAGCACAAGTGGCCAGAGTGGAACATGGAGATGCGCTAGAGCAAGTGCCATTGCGCCATGCACAGCACCTGCGATATTCAAAAGGGGACAAGCAAATGGGGCCATAATTTATGCAAGGCACACAGGAGGCCATTTGCATCTCATCATGGCCCCATTTGCATGCCATTGGCATGCAGGTTGGCCGATCCCCAATGACTTGTGCCTGGCACCCTGCCAGGCAGCAGCCATCAG
This sequence comes from Neoceratodus forsteri, assembly GCA_016271365.2. NCBI lineage: Eukaryota > Metazoa > Chordata > Ceratodontiformes > Ceratodontidae > Neoceratodus > Neoceratodus forsteri. The sequence goes on from CM028131.1 coordinate 830,162,382, forward strand.
GGACTGATGCCCCCTGCAGCCCGATCGTGGACATTTGTGTAAAAGAACCCTCCCTCGTCCAATATCCCTGGTTGTCCAGTGGACCTCTATGTGCCCGATCGTGGGCATCGGAACCCCCCAGTCCAATATCTCGGGCATCTGTAACTCATAAAATACCCCTACTACCCTGGTGGTCTAGTGTACCCCTTCCCACCTGCCCATTAGGCCCCACCGCCCTGCCCCCATCAGCGTGGGCAGCACTTCTACCGCCTGCCGCCCGCTGCCGGCTGACTGACAGCTCGGTAGGACTGCCGCCCATTGGTTCACGATGTGAGCCAATGGGCATGCACTTCCATATACTACTCAATCCAGATATGTGATGAATCATTCACATATCTGGACTGAAAGCCGGTATAGGCTGCACGCCCATTGGCTTATGCTGTGAACCAATGGTGTGCAGCCCTACCGAGCTGCTCAGTCGGTGGGTGGTGGGGTGGTGGGGCGGCAGGCGGTGGGTGCTGCCACCACCAGCTGACCGGGGAGCGGGCCAGTGGGGCTCAGTGGGCGGGTGGGGAGGGTGTACACTAGACCACCAGGGTAGTAGCGGTGTTTTATGAGTTACAGATGCCTGCAATCGGGCGGCGATCGGTCCACTGGACCACCAGGGATATTGGACGTGGGGGGGTACTATACCAATGCCCACGATCGGGCACACAGAGGTCCACTGGACCACCAGGGATATAAGAGGGGGGGCTTATTCTCTACACAAATGCCCGCGATCAGGCACATAGTGGTCCACTGGACCACCAGGGATATAGGACGGGGGATTTCACTATGGGGATGCCCTCGATGGGGCATGGGGGTGCACCGCCAGGTGCGGCAGGAACTCGGTTGGCCACCCACAGGTGGCAGCTGCCATGTTGCGCCCTGCAATGCGGCAGCTCACCTGTGGGTGGCCATCACTTATTCCTTTTTTTTTGGCTTAAATTTGTGCAGGTGCAGGTAGGAGTTGCACATGCATGACTCTGCACATCCCGGGCTGAATATCTGGCTGTGCAGGTTATGCAGGGGCACTCCCCCACCTGTGCCTGCATACATTACTGATGTGCTCCGGCGCATCGGGATTTGTCCGGCACACTTTTCCCTTTTGAATATCGTGCCGGAGTGAATCAGTGGGTTGTGCATGGCGCAACACTGTTGTGCCATGTGCAACCCTTTTAAATATCTGGGCCTAAGAGTAGAAAGTAAATAGGGACACTCTGTCTGTCTTCTGTTTTAGTTATATTCAAAGATTTCTTACATATTTTGTTCATGTTTTCATTATAAATAGTGATACAATAACAATATAATTGAAATGAGCAAAGAGAAACAAATATGTTTACTGATGAGTACGTCAAAGTAATTAAGTAGTTTTAGATGTTTTTCATGTCTACATGTTGATGAACATTGAATTTGTTTAAGCACCTGCATAAAAGTAACATTTGAAGAGCTGTATTTTCCTACTATGGTGGAAGGCTAATGAGGTGGTCCTGAAACAATCTATGGTACTGCCTGTATTGTTGTTTTTTTTGTTTGGTGGGGTGGTATGACTGCCAACATTATTAATCTAAACAAACATGTATAACACCTTTATTGAAATTATAAGTGAAAAATAGAATGGCCTGTACTTAATTCATGGCAGCTAGAATAGAATAAATTTAACCACAGTGGATTTAAGAGAAATAATAAGTGACATGTACATTATTTTAAGAAATCTAAGAAGTTCAGGTAGCATCAAGGATGAGGAACCAAAAAAAAAAGCATTCAAGGACCTTAGTGGTAAGAATGGGGACCTTGATGGTGTTGTGTAAGGCACATTACCATAAGCAATATGCTTTTATTCACATTAAAACAAATATATCAGGCATGCCTGTATGCTGGGACACTTACATGGTGAGATGGCCTTGCGATGCAGAATTGTTAATACTAATGAATGTTTGTCTAATTACCCTAATAGGCACACAATGACATCACTGAAGAATCCCCTCTGGAAGGCAAAACATCAGGTGTTCTAGCCAAAGACATGATGATCTATATATGAATTATTTTTTTTGAAATAAAGAACAGTTAAAAGAGATCTTTTTGGGAGTGGGCTGAGTTTCTACATCTCTTCTCAATGTTACGTAAACTGTCTGATGTAGGAGCTATGCATCATTTGTCTAGGAAGAAATCTGATTCTGTATAATATGCATGATATGCCCTGATTAGATAAGGGCCAGGTGTTACAGTAGTTAAAATTGTATAACGCTACTGACATTGCCAATGAACATTTTCAACAGTATGGACAGTATCTTTTATGAGAATGTCAAGAGTTTGGTGGAGAGAGTATGTAAGCCCCACAAACCTGGGGCTTACCTTGATTCTATGTGATAATGTTGAAAAAAGAAAAGCTAATACAAAAAAAGAGATTGCAAAAGAGCACATCCAAAGAGAGCGACTGCAGAACACAGTGATCAGGCAAAACTGTAAAACCACAAAAACACCGCTGCAGTTACTTATTATGGGGGACTTCATTGTTTAATTAGTATTTCGGAAAGACCTTTGAGTGTGAGCTCTTTTTACAAAGGTTCCACGTCGGGGTGGACAATAAGACAATACACATATTCAGTGGTTACAGAGGCCTGATCATTAGGCATTAAAGAGCAATTACATGACATTAGACAAATAGGAGAAAAAAACTGAGCAGTTGTAATTGAATACTAAACTATTTCTAATCAGTTGCCCTAGGTAGCACACCCCTGTAAACCTCCAAATCCATTGATAGACTATGGCAGAGTAACTGCATAGGGTTTAACGCAATCCCAGATGGCGAGAGGCTGGGTGACAGTGAAACAAGGAGGAATGGGTTTGAAACCAACCGCAGAGAGACAGAGAGGTGGGGGATAGTGAAACAGGGGGGCTGTGATGGGCGGGCAGCTCCAGAGGGCTTTGTCGAGTATGGTGTGTGTGTGTGGGGGGTTGGGAAGGGTAGTTGTCCCCTGCACCACCACTTATGGGGGGCTTCACCCCCCCACCCTTTCATTAAATAATCAATCCCATGTCGGGACCAACTTGAACAATGGGGGAAACTCAGAATGGGGGATATCGACAGGGGAAACAACTCGAGAAGGGGGAGGAAGCCAGGAGAAGGGGCAACATTACATATAAGCTCCAGGGAGGATGACACACTGATTGGGGAAGGGTAGTGAAACACAGCACAAAACCACAAAAATTAAGGAAAAAAAGCAAAACAGAATAGCCAATGCTTGAACCCCCATCCAGCACACCTGACCTGCAGGCAGACAACAGCTCTAACCACTCAGCCACAGCAGCAGCTTGATGGCTCATCCCATGGCAGACTACTTCACAAACAAGAGCCCAAGAACTACCACTGCAGTATCTTGCACTACCACTACATTAGTCTCTGAAAAACCCTTTTTTGCTGAAAAAAAACACATCACTCACAGCATGTTCTCTGTCATTGACTCGCTGTTGCTGAGTCACCCATATCGCTTTGCTATTTTAATGGGACATGCTTACCTTTTGTGTTTGGGAGACTCAGTGTCTTCTCTTCATTCTCTGGCTCCCTAAGTACTAAACTACTGCAGTATTGTTACAGCTGGGCACCACATGTGACAGAACGAGACCATGGTGAGAGGCAAGACATGACTCCCATGCTCTTCAGGTTCCTGATGCAAAAACAAGCAAAGCACCCTCAATAATGAACATCTTTCTGCACAAGGCAGGAAAAAGGACAAGGATCTGCACAAAGCTGCTTCTGTGAGCAACAAAGAAAGCCACAGGAAGCTGCTGAGAAAAAAAATATCCAAATTTAAAAAACAAATATGGCTACAGCCATACAGCATGAATCCCTTGGACCTCAGAGGGAGTACTGGAAAAGGTCAGAGGCTCCAGATGTTTGTACAGGGACAGGGGTATTATTCCAGAACTCAGATTTGCAATGGAATATGCATGCAAACTTGACACAGTTGACACTTGACTCTAATGCATTGTTTACCTGAGAAATGCTTGTCCAATCAGATGTTGAGTGCATAACTCTATAAGAGAGAGAGAGTAAAACCAAAGGTAAGGTCTTTCTTTTTTCTCAGTATGCATGACCAGGGAGGCTGTGACCCAGAGACAGACTGGCTATTGAAGGAAGCAGTTTCAGCCCAAAGCTGAATCAAAGAATAAACAATAAAACAGAGCTGGATGAGTTTGCTCTGTGAGAACTGTTCCTTTGGGGTGTAACTCCAGACTGTTGAAATCAATTGATGCCTCCATTTAATGGAAGGATTTTGTGAATCCATGCTTTAGTGCAGCAGCTGAGTGAGAGAAAGAGGGTAGTTTTCTTCTGGAACTTATCCCTTCTGTAAATTGTGTCCTAGATTGTTGTTATTTTCATCTTCTTCCCATCCAAGACAAATGCTTTCCTCTTCATAGCAAAATGCTAACAGGTGCTAATAACAGATGGTTCTTGAGTGGAATAAAAGAAATAACTAAAAAAATGAAATTAGCTTGGAAGGAAAATAGAAAAACCTCATTGAGTATTATACTGTCTGAGCATCAAATCAGAAATGCCTGCAAATATCTTACTTAGGTTCACTAAAACACAATTGTGCAAACAAATCAGATAGAGTAATGTTGATATTATTCCAAGTGATTCTAGGACAACATAAATAAGTTCACAAACCCCAAACCCTGAGGCTTTATTAAGAAACTGATAACCAAGTAATCAAAAATTTGTGATGACTTTGAGAATGAGGATCTATTAAACTGCAAATGTATGGATTTTTCAGTCTTTAACACTCATGATATACTGTATCTAAGTCTTCTTTTAGTATTTCTTCTAGTTATTGTAATGATTGCATTTCCTCAGAATGTCCCAAATTTTATTGTAAGGAGATTGTGGTGGGTGATGCTTTCTACTGTTTCCACCAAAAACAGTGACTGTAGTGATGGACTAGATGCTCAGTTCAAAAACTTTGTTGCTACACAATAGCATCTTGTTTGAGCACAATTTTCAACTTATCTTTAACCACAGAAGAGTTACCATCTATCTGGAAATGTATATGGATAGCTCCAGTACCCAAATTGCCTCATTCTTCATCTTTGAATGATCCCCATCTCCATTCTAAATACTACTGAACAAGTAAAATCAAACTCCACAAGACCGTAGCACTTGTATGAGATTTAGGCACACAGGCAGCCAAAATGCAGAACTGAAAAACATTTAATGTGTGCTGAAAAATATCCAACAATAAGTAGCAAATAAGAGCAACAGCAACAGCAGCAGCAACAATTATGTAGATCTTTCAAATGTGATAGTCAATACAGTGCAAACAGTAGATAATCAAGAGTTCTGATGCACAGAAGCTGTTGTCTTAAGCTGCAAAAGTAATGTTTGCTTAACCGAGGGGTTATCCAGTAATGATAGTGACTGAAAATGAGCAAATACAAAAACAGCGACTCATTTTCAGCACCATCATTCAGGGCTATCCCACAAAGGTAGCAACTGTAGGGGACAGTAACCGTAGGGAAGGGTGACCAGAAGTGGGGAATAGTGAGGAGAAGGGGAGGAACAGGGAAGGGATTTTTGGGGACTGGTGTGCCTGCTACCACCAAACTAGCTGCGTGGTGTGGTGGTGTCGGTGGTTAGCTGTGACACTGCAGGTACTGGGTTCAGGGCTGGGGACCAGGAGCGTGTAAATGTTTCCACTGCCTGCGGCTGTGGGACAAAATTTTTTGCAAAATCCAGATTTTCCCCCCTCCTCAACATGTACCCCCCTGGAGTTGAGAATCTAATTTCAGGGGTGTGTGGGAGGTAAAACCCCCTCAAAAACAATTTTTAATGTTCCAGATACCAGGTCGCCTGGAAGTGTATATCGCCGATTTGCTTTTCAGTTATATACATTCGCCATAATAGCTATCACTGTTTTGCTATTACTTTTATGACATGGAACCTCTCCAGCACTTCAGCTATCCAAGCCTTCCTCAGGAAGTCTTCTGTGCAGCTGAACTCTTGAACTCTTTTTTTATCTACTATTTGCACTTTATTGACTATCACATTTGAAAGCTCTACACAATTGCTGCAGCTGCTGTTGCTGCTGTTACTCTTATTTTCTATTTACTGTCTGATATTTTTCAGCACACATTAAATATTTTTTTAGTTTTGCATTTTGGCTGCCTGTATGCCTAAGTCTCACATGAGTGCTACGGTCTTGTTGGAATTTGAATTTGTAGGGCTCGATGCCCTTTTTGTCTAGCAACATACCCTACTGCTGTCACAGCACTGTTTAGGAACTGTATAAATAAAATGCTTGAAAATATTGCAGCAAAGCAACTTAATACATAATTTGAAGGAAATGAACTTTTTGTGCTCAAAAACTTGGGTTCTGGAAGAGTTGTTGGAGAGGGACTGCCTTGGTCAGGGTCACAGACTTGGTGTGGTATGGAAGCTGGTCTTTTTACATGGACCTGACCAAGGCATTTGACCCGATTGCCACCAACCTGTGATAAACTCAATTCTTTTGGATTTTTCAGCTAATGTTAATTTCTGGGTAATGAACTATCCATCAGAGCACTTACAATTTTGGGGGAATTGGACCTGTTTTCCCCCAGTCTCGTGCTGTAGACAGAGATGTTACTTAGGAGTCCATATGTGGGCCCCTGTTGTTCACCTTTTTAGTTAATTCCATCACCAAAATCTACATAAATTGTGATACATTCTTATATGCCAATGACTTGATCTTTTCTAGCACCAGGGACATTTCGATAATCACAAATGCTTTGGATGCTGATTTTTTGCAGCATGATTTGGTTCACTCAAAACTCCTTGTTTCTTAATGCTAAAAAAAGATGCTGTTTGAATGTATGGTACTTTCGAGTGGAAACCTTTCATTGTCAGCCAGATATCTAATCTGGTATGAAATGGAACAAGTCTAGCAGTTTTAAATATCTTGGGATTCTTTGCCAACAAAAAAAAATATTTCAATTTTGCATACAGAATTGCTATTGCTGTTAGCTCAAGTTGCCCCTTTTTGATTATGTTTCATTTTTATTTTGCAATTAGGGTATGTTAAGCATCTTCAAAACATATAAGTTGTCTACAACAATATTTGTCATTTTGTTTCACTTCTCCCTGTTCAAACCCACCACTGCTCATTATATTTGATCTTGGTTTGCTATCTTCCATATCCAGGATAAGTTATTTTTGGCTGGCAAGTGCATAAGGCAGTCTTTTATTTATTTATTTTATTTATTTATTTATTGAAGAAAATTGGAATTACAATCCTTTGTGTCATAGACTCCTTTACAAAGGCTCCACATCAGCACATAAAGAACAAAACATAACAATTACGGGCATAATACATAGGTACAGTATATACATAGTTTCAAGGATCCTGAGGTGGAAATTTGGTCTTAGCTGTGACAAGAGGTAGATTACAGATTCAGAGGGTTGTAACTGAACCATGAGTCAGATTTTATATACATTGTGATAGTGAGACATGAGGATGCAGTCTGGAGTATGGTTGGGCATATTATTCCCTGTCATTATGGATTTTCTACATTTGTTGTAACTATATGGACTGCTAATAATGAGTTTCCTTTTGTGTTTTGGAGATGGTGGAGGTGAAACGGTTGCAGTCACAGGTGGCTGATACAAGAAGGAAGTCTTTGAGACCAGTTTTAAATTGACCAAGATGGGGGGCTAGGGAGATAGAGGCCAGTAGTCTGTTTAGCCAATGGGGAGCCTGGTATCAGAAAGACCTTTGTCCTAGGGCAGTCCTACAGTGGGGAACTAGGAGAGAGATGCTAGAGGTGTGTCTAGTAACCCTACTGCGGGGAATGGTCTGGATGAGGTGGTGGAGGCCTATGGGTGCTAGCTTCTTGTGTATTTTTTTTGCTTGGAGGGCGGTGTGGTACTGAAGCCTACCTTCGAAGTTGAGCCAGTCAGCATGTTTATAAAGCTCACACATGTGGGTGTCTCTGTCATTCCCAGTGACCAGTCTGTAGGGCTTATTGAGAGCTGTGTTGATGCTGCATAGGGCTGTCTGGTCAGCAGAACCATAAATCATAATGCCATAGTCGACCAAAGATAGGACAGAGGACCTTACAGCAAGATGTAGGGCCTGGGGGGGTAGGCAATGTTTGTGTCTGTATAGGATCCCTACTCTGGTGTTTGCTGCAGAGGAAAGGTGTTGGATGTGCATGTGGTAGGTAAGGGAGGTGTCCAGAGTAACACCCAGGTATTTGAAGCTAGGGACTTGTTCAAGAAGGAGACCCTTGGAGTTTGAGATGGGGAGAGGAGCACTGCTGAGTGGGCTTTGGCGGTGGGCAAAGATCATTGATTTTGTCTTGCTGTAGTTGAGTACTAGGCAGTGCTCTTTAAACTAGGATTCAATTTCAGTAATAAAGCCCTGTAGGGCTGATTGTAGGGAGTTAGGCTGGGTGTGCTTCCAAAGCAGAACTGCATCGTCTGTATAGAGCAAGAGCTTCCCATTGCATGATTGAGGGAGGGAGTTTAAGAATAGTGTGAAGAGCACTGGGCCAAGAATGGACCCTTGGGGGACACCCGATTGGACTGGTCTTTTGGAGGAAAGGGTGGCATTAATTTTAACCTGTTGGGTCCGGCCAGAGAGATAGTCCTTGAACCAGGAGGTGGCCTCAGGGGAGAGGTGTAGGGGGGAAGGGCGTGTAGCAGGAGTGCGTGACAGACAATATCGAAGGCTTTGGTCAAGTTGACATAGATTGCTCCTGCTATGGACCCATGGTCCAAGGCCTTGTGAACGTATGAGGTGAATTCCAGGAGGGCAGTGGTGGTGATGTGCCCCCTCCAGAACCTGTGTTGTTCACAGCACAGCAGCGAGTATTTGGTTAAGTAGTCAGTGAGCTGGTCTGACACAATTTTTTCAAGCGCCTTTGGGGGGGAGGATCGAGATGGGTCGGTAATTGTTGGTGGAGGTGGGGTCACCACTCTTCAATATGGGGGAAATTATGCTTTTTTCCATGGCATGGGGAACTGGCTGAGGTGTAGCGACCAGTTCAGAATTTTGGTAAGATGAGGCAGAGTTTCATCCAGGCTAAGCCTGAGCATTTTGAGGTCAATAGAGTCACTGCTGTAGCACACATTCCTCAAAGCTTTGGTGAGGTAGCTTTTAGCCTCACTACAAGAGATGATTCTCAGCTGGAAAGATGGAGGGGCTGTGGTGGCAGAGGTGTCTATGGGGTCCTTAGGAATAGGGTCAAAGAAGTTATGTGGGAGGATGTGGCTAAGAAGGTCTGAGAAGGTGGTATTAAGGGCATCGTATATGGCAATGTGGTCCTAGGAGAGTGCACCATCCACTAGAATCTGAGGGGGTGCAGGGGAAACTGGTTTCCCACACAGCTCTTTTATATTATTCCAGAATTTTTTTTCCTGAGCCCCACATTGTTGTGAGGGCTTGTTTGTAGTATGTGGCCTTGGCTTGTTGGATGGGCCAAGTACATTTGTTTCTGGCCTCTCTGTAGAGTTGCCTGTCCTGGGGTAGCTGTGAGTTCAGAGCTCGATGCCAGAGGTTGTCTCTAGGGAGCATCAAATTAAGCAGGGATTGTGAGATCCAGAGGGTATCCCTGTGTTTCAAAATATACTTTGAGAATGGAGCAAAGATGTCAGAGGCAGCGTTAAAGATGGTGATAAAGGTGCGGAGGGCAGTATCCACAGAGTGAGCATCATGGATGGGTGACCAGTCACGGGAGATAAGGTATGCTTTCAGGTGAGGAAGGGCACCTTTTTTGAGGTGTCTTTGGACTGTAACTTTAGGGAGGCTAGGTGGGAGTTTATTTGACCACCAGCAGGTGACAGGGAAGTCATCACTTAGCGCGTCAGGGAGCACTGTAACCTGGGAGAGATTATTGGGGTGGTTGGTGAGGATGAGGTCGATAAGAGTGGAAGTTTCTGTTCTGGGGTCAAGTCTTGTGGGGGATAGTAATACCTGAGTGAGGTCATAGGCTAGGACAGCATCTTTATAGGGGATTGATATGGTGGATATCCAATTCACGTTAAAGTCACCCATTATAATTAGTTCGCTGTTGGGAGGGAGATGAGTGATGCTGGAGAGTATAGAGTCAAAATCTTGCTTTTGGTTAGTGACTGGGATGTAAACTGCCATAATGTATAGTGTTTTTCCATGATTGCCAAGTGTGATCTTAATGGCAGTGGATTGGGCACCATGGGTCGGAGGGGGAAGGGAGACCGGTAGGGCTTGTGGCATGGTTTTGACATAGATGGCACACCCCCCTCCCTGTTTGCTTAGTCTGTCTGTTCGAAAGATGGAGTATCCACTGAGGTTAACAGAGGCATCAGGGATGTTTTTCAAAAGCCATGTCTCTGATAGCACTAGGACATCAGGGGTGTGTTGAGCGATCCAGCCCTGTAGCAGCGTGAATTTACTTAGGAGGCTGCAGATATTGAGAAAGGCTAGTTGTAAGCTGCCTAGCTTGCCCTCTATTGTAGCACAAGATTTATATGGCCCTGGATTAGGATGCACATTGCCTGACATTAGGAGGAGGAGAAGGGTGAAGCTGAGAAAAGCTTTCTGTAGAAGCATGGGTGCTAGGCGATGGGAGTGCAGAGAAATACAGATTTTGGAGGGTCCTACAGGTGTAGGTGGGGTGCCTATGAGATGGACTTGTAGTCCTGGGGGCAGTGAGGGATGGGGGTGGAGTGATGGGTGAGTAGAGGATGCAAGGGGGTGACATCCCCTAGGGGTCAGGGAAGCAGTGCAGTGGAGGCTGGAGTTATAGTAGGTGCATACTAGTTCATGGTAGACGGAGTTTGGGGGGGGCACTCTAAGTGGGCAAGTAGGGAGCCAGACTTTAGGGTCCCATTTTTGTGGCTCTTTGATTGGGAGAGTGGAGGGGAACATTGTGGCAGTAACTGCAAGTATCTGTAGGTAGAGATACATGATTTTAGGGAGAGATTTAGAGTCTGATTGGGTGGTGGCCACTAGTGGTAAGAAAGTATAGGCTGCAGGTGGGAAAATGGGCTGATTGGTTATTACCAATCACGCGACTTATAGTACAGGACGTACAGTATAAGTTAGTATGTTTGCCAAGAGTGGTGGGGGGGGCAGTGGGGCAGCTGGTGCAGAGTGCCGGCGGGGCCAACTGAGCTGCGATACAGCAAGCGGGTGAGGAACACACATTCCAGCTCCTCTCAAGCTTCGGTATTCAGTCTGTACCTTGAGTTCTTCAGCACGGGGAAGGGTGGCTTCTGGCCCCTTGCAACCTCACAATCTGCAGTCTGGCTGTGGACAAGGAAAGGGAGAGGGAGAGAGAGCACAGAATTATATTAAGGTAAGGGGAGGCACCCACACAAGACTGGAGCAAATGGCGAGTGGCTACGTTCTGTATTTACTCCCACATTTGCATCGATTGTACTCCGGATTGACTGTTTAGGCAGAGTGAGCTTACAGAACTAAATCTGGCTTTACACAAGTGGTGTTTTGCTTACAGAAGTTATTTTGCTGCAGCTTTCAGAAGTTCATTTGCTCAGAGCTGCAGGGAATACATTTAATACATTTGCCTTTAAAAAGCAGTTTTTCTCACATCCACAGGAAATTAACTTGCATACTTGGCGTGAGAGTCAGTTTGTATAAATTAGTCATTTTGGCTGTTAAAATAAGCAGCATTTTACTCTTTTTATGTGATTCTGTTGCCCTAGCTAATCTTGTAATGGCAGAAAAGTACAACTGACAACTTACACTCAGATAGTAATATTGTAATACAGACCAAATTTTGTAGAGCCATGATGGGATCAAAAACATTCTTTTTATTGCTGCTTCCAGTAATTGAAACAAGTTGCCTGATTCACTTCAAAAAGCTTGCACTGCTGATGTTTTAAAATTGGACTTGAGACATTTGTTGGAAACAAGTTATTGTAATTATTGTTGACATGGTCTATTGTTTGTAAATATTTATTTGTTTTATTAATTGTATTATGTATGTACCTATTTATGGCCAAGACAAGCCTAGAAAATGACCTTTGGTTGAGTTGCTTTTACCTGATGAATATAATTTCAAACAAAATACAAAAAACAAAAACAAATCCAGACCCTGTTCAAGGTGTATGTTGGGCTAGGTTGGTCACTGGGTTGCCTTGCTTCAGGGAAGTATACTGGAGGTTGGTGTGCTGGAGAAAGAAAGAATAGAAGAGAAGAGATGGCTCTGGAGGAGATAGTTATTTCATGCAAGAGCAGCTCAGGATGGCTCCCCAACTTTCAACAGGAGAAAATCCTTAATACCAGTTGCAACTACAAGATCATGAGTAACCATCAGGGTTTTGGTCCTGCAACTGGAAGTGTACAATAAATAGTATTAAGGGATGGAGCCTCAGAAGTCCAGGGCAACTCTTTGTTTTATAGGCCCAGGTTGAAGACCATCAGTACAGTTGTTTAGATTTGTGTTTCTTTCAAGTTTACAAATAGTGATCACTATAATGTACAGTAAATGTCATTGCAAGTGCATGCCAACCTATTTATCCACACTGACTGCTGTATCATAGGGCCTGCAATGTTTCCCTTATGTGGTACTAACCCAAAGTAATATGGGGAGCTCCCTACGGCTTTTGGGGGAATAAAGTCTGATGCACCAGACAGGTGGAGAAATTGGTCAGGACTGCTGTGGTTAGGGGATTTTGTGGGGAATAGTGTGCACTGAGTTATTACTATTTGCTCACATTTTTCCTACTGCTGCTTGTCTTTCTTTTCCTCTTCTTTTCTAATAAACTTGCTGTATATTTTATAGTATGTTTCCATGATATCACTATTACTGTGTTTCACTGTCATTGCTTTGGTGAGGGACTGTGTGGGCCATGGTTTCATAATAGCTCCTGGGGGGTTAAAGCCTTGTGTACAGCATCCAGGTATTCCTTATTGCTATCCTAGGTGTAGTTAATATGTCATATAATGCTTAAGAACCCAAAGAAATTCAACAACAGGAACCATCTGTCCCTTTCTGAGAATTGGTACAGTAAGACACAAGAGCACCAGGAGACGCTACATACAGTATATAAAAAGAAAATGTATTTGCTTGACAAAAGAAATAGTGGTGAGTCAGTCCTCTATACAAAACCTATATTCATTTTTGAATGTACTGCATAGTAACCTCCAAACAAGAGTACTTCTGAAGTTGGGACTAGAGGTGTTGGGAATTTAAACTTTGCAGGCAATGTGACCATGATATGGCTGACATTTACCTTTGCAGAGCTTCACAAAGGTTCCATTGATCTTAGCACCTTCAACTTCACTGAATTTGTGAAGTTTTCACCACAAAATGGCCATTTGTTTATCAAATTTAAGAGCAGCAATGTCAACTATACACTTGTCAGTTAAGGTTGTCGGAATGGTATACAGTATGCACTGTTTTAAATAGTTCTGTTAGTGCCTTATTACCACTTCAAGTATTTTGGTGTGTGGATGGACCAAAACCACATTTTCACTGCTCACATCAAAAACATGTACAAGAAACTGTGCACTAAGCTTGACGCATTATACTGCATTATACAATGGGCTTCATTTTTCTGTTAACCTGACTGGCTCATGAGCATCTTTACCCATGGGTAAATCCTATGATAACTCACGGGTAAAGATCCAGTAGCCCCTTCACAAGAGAAATTCATCCTGTTAACCAAAACCGTAAATAAACCGCCATATTCTTTTTCACCGCTAACCACCACAGCAGTCAAGCTCACAAAGCCTCGTTAAGTTACAGTACTGTGCCATAACACTGAAGCACCAGAAATGTTGCAGTAGACTTAAGTTTCAAAAATCTTGTTTTTCCACTGCTCGTTACTTACTTCCCTCGCTCCTTCCAAGTCCCGATGTTCAGTCACTACCAGCTCTGTCGTGCTATCTTCACCCTCCTTGCTCCATCAGTGCACATTCACAAAACCACAGTTACAGCTCACACCATCCTAAGTTTGCAAAAACAAAACTCCTTTGCTTCCTTTCCATTGCATAGTGTGTCCCCTTTCAAACCTCAATTAGTAAGGGTCATGCAGCCATATTTTTTGCTCTCCAATGACTGTGCTTTTACACCACACGTCTTGATCTCCCACCAGTGGCGCTTTCAGGTTCCCACTCTCTCACCTCCATCCACTGCTCATTCTCCTAGTGCAAAGTGGTAAAAACATGAAATGAGTTAGTGCACACTGCAAGGGACTCACAAAAAAACACAACCCAGATGAAAAAAATATAATTCAGGTCACAAGAAGGGAGAGGGACTCAAGGCATCCATAACAATAATTTTACCTGCCAACAAAGGACTATTTACAGTGCTGTGGAAGAATATTTCTATATAAACAAACAAAAAAATAAAACTAAATGCTTAACAATTTTTTCTTCTTTTTTTTAAATATTAAATGTCTTTTAATAAATGTCCCAATGTAAAATAGCAATAATCCACTCCAGGGTGTGGTTTATGCCAGGATTTACTCACTTCTGGTATGGATTTGGCCTCTCAGCCTACGGCCTCGTGACCAAACTAGGCCAGGCGTGAGTAAATCCCAGCATAACCCACACCCTGTTGTTGTTTATTGCTTAAATAAGTACTGCCTTCTACTCACTGCCTGCTGCAAGATCATCCTCAAGATGATCATTCTGTTCTTTGTCTACACAGATGTGCTATATAGTGCTGTCCTTAATCTACCTTTGCCAGACTGGTCCCAATTCTCCACTGCTTCAATCACTTTACTCTAATATCCCACTTACCCATCACTGCTCTCTTTATTTGACCCTCCCTCTTCTCTCAATAGTAGAGGCCCATTGCTTCTTGTACCACTCTTTCATCCTAAGTACTGGCTTGCCACTTCTCCCCCCATCTCCTATCTCACCTTACCCACTCATTCCCCTCTGTTACTTCTTTCTCTATTTATCTGATGCTGATTCTTTGCATATGCTTGCTGCAAATCTATAACTCACTTGTCTGTATTCTGTATCTGCCTACCATCTCTGCTGAACAACCGCACTCAACCTAGCTAGCTCTCATCCTCACTCCACTCTCTTAAAACAGTACCCTGCACCTTGCTACTGTACTGCAGAGTTTTGATTTATATCAAATTATCTTTGTAAGTTTTGTAAATGTTTATATTATACAAATAATGTATATGCATATGTGCCTCACAATGACCCTTATTCGTTTACTGTATTTCTGTATGCTTCCTCCTTATAAGCTCTCCCTCTTGGCATGCATGGGAATGAGCTCTGGCTCTGCATTGCTTTTCTGGTCAAAAACATAAATAAATCAACCTACGAATAAGGGGTCAGTGGTACACTTTCTCAATTAAATATCTTGACAAAACAGACCAACCTCAGATTGTGCTTCATCTGAACCTCCATTTAGCCTTGCAAATAGCATCATGTGCTATCTGTACATTCCTGTGCTCAGAGAAGTGCTTGTGTGCAACAATAGAAGAAGGAGGAGGACGAGGGCTGGGTCTGGAGAGGGAATGGAAAGTAGTGGGCGGATAGGGATAGTGGGGACAAGGAGATGCCCTGGGGCAAAATGGGTCCAGGAAAGGGTTCCTCCCTGTCTGGTTCCCATACCCAAGGATTCTGCTTGTAGTCAGCAGGTAGCACGATCATCCTCGGATGCTCATTATATTCGGGCGGTGTTGTACAACGCCAGGTCTATTAAAAACAAGATGGCTATTATAGCTGATTTTGTTGGGACATCTGACCTGGCGTACATCACTGAGATCTGGCTGGATGAGAATACTGGACCAGTTTTGGCGGCATCAGTTGCAGCTGGTTACTCAGTGATACACCGCCCGAGGATGGATCGTAGGGGAGGGGGTGTTGCTATCTGTTTTAGATCAGAACTGGACCTAGTGGAGGTACCAGTGGGAACTACCAAATCCTTCGAATGTATCATGGGTGAGGGTGTGGGGTGCAGGATGCTTCTCGTGAACCATCCACCAGGTGACAGGAATGTTTTCCTGTGGGAAGTCACAGACTTCATTGTTGACCTGACATTGAGGTCCCCCAGATGGTTGGTTCTGGGGGACTTCAATGCCTGGGTCGATGATGAACTCTCGCAATTTGGTCAAGACTTCCTCCAGTTAATGATTACATTGGGCTTCACACAGGTTATTTCCTTCTCGACCCATAGTGGTGATCATTCATTGGAACTGGTGTTCCTTCTGGGGGATGGAGTTATCCGATTTGGTGGTGGAACCAGTCAGATGGTCAGACCATCACTCCATTGGGTTCAGTTTTGAGGCCACCCCTAGTAGGCCAGCCTCTATGGAGATGGTCCCGGTATCGTCCTTTAAGGGATGTTTCCCCAGATAGCCTGATGGTGGGGCTGGACCTATCGGGCTTACCAAGAGATTGCATGGATCAAGGAGACCTGGTACTTGCCTATAATAAGGTGATGGATTGGGCCCTGGATTCCATTGCTCCTGTTTGTGTTCATCCACTCACTCTTTGCCCCAGGTCTCCTTGGTTCGATGAGACTCTGAGGGAGTTGAGGAGAGTTGGATGAAGGTTGGAGAGGTGCTGGTGGAGGTCGGGCCTGGATTGTGACAAACTTAGTTTGATGGACCACTATGTGGTCTATCAATCCACAATCTCTCATAAGAAGGCAGAATTCCTGTCCAGAGAGATTGCTGCTGCACAGAATAGACCAGCTCAGCTCTTCCGGACTTTGGACAGATTGTGCAATCCAGTCTGTCTTCAGCCCAGAAGAGCTTTTTCTCAAGAATGGTGTGAGGAGTTTGCTCTATTCTTTTCAGATAAGGTTGCCACAATCAGATCTGATATCCATTTGACCCACTCTACTGGGAGCTGTGATGGTCAGCAGGAGATGTTGGACACCCAGTTTGTGTGGTCTGACTTCAGCCTTCCCACATTCAGTGACATTGTGATGGTCATCCAATCACTGCGTCCGACCCACTGTGGTTTGGATCTGAGCCCAACACGTCTCTTAGTGGGCTGTGTGGATAAAATTGGCCCCATCCTTGCTAAGATAGTCTGGAGGTCCTTGGAGAGGGGGATTTTTCCAAATCCTCTAAAGGAGGCTGTAGTTCAGCCTCTTCTTAAGAAGTCCTCCTTGGACCTGGACTGTCTGGCAAATTACAGGCCTCTAACTTACCCTTTGTGGGTAAAGTTATTGAGAAGGTGGTCGCATTGCAGTTGAATGATCATTTGACTAGCCACAATGCCTATGATTCTCTCCAGTTTGGATTTAGAAAAAGGCATAGTACTGAGACAGCTCTGGTCCGGGTACTAAATGACCTTCTAATAGCGAAAGACTGAAGGACTCATTACATCTTGGTCCTTCTTGATCTTTCTGCAGCATTTGACACTGTGGACCATGGTGTGCTATTGGAATGCTTGCGGTTTATCAGTGGTCAGCATGGTACAGTCCTCAGTTGGTTTCGATCTTTCCTCGAGGGTAGGACTCAGAGGGTGGTGTCCGAGATTTTTTCCTAGGCATCATTCTGTCTATCCTGTGGGGTACTGCAGGGCTCCATCTTGGTGCCCATGTTGCTAGCGGTGTACATGCTGCCGTTAGGAGTGATTATTAGGTGGTACAGTCTGGGTTTTCACTATGTTGCAGATGATATTCAGCTGTACATGTCCTTTGTACCCAGCCAAGATGCTGCCTTTTCGGTCTTTAACAACTGTCTTGCCGAAATCCAGGACTGGATGAATGTGAGTTGGCTGCGGTTGAACCCAGATAAAAGTGAGGTGTTGGTTGTGGACCAGGGTCGCAGGGAGGTGGATTTGTTGATTGGCTCACCCTCAGGTCTATGGCTTAGGATTGTCCAGCTAACTACCTCAGACCAGGTGCGGAACCTGGGCGTTGTGTTTGATGACTGTTTGACGTTTAAATCTCAGGTGTCAGCAGTTGTCAAAACCTCTTTTTACCATCTGAGGAACATCGCCCGGGTGAAGCACCTGGTTCCTCCAGACGATCTTCCTACTTTGGTCCACGCTTTTGTTACCTCCTGCCTTGACTACTGCAATGCCCTTTACCTTGGGCTACCGGGGGTTGAGATTCACCACCTGCAGCAAGTGCAGAATGGGGCAGCCAGGCTGTTGACTGGTTCTTCTAGGTCCAGTCTTATAATGCCTGTGCTCCGCGGACTGCACTGGCTGCCAGTTTGCTGGCGAATCACCTTCAAGGTCGATTTGCTGACCTATAAGGCCTTACACAATCAGGGACCTGCTTACCTGAAAGATCTCCTTCGTCACTACTGTCCCCCCACTCTCTCCGATCCACTGACGAGGGATTGCTAGAGATTCCCAGGGTTTGTTTGAAAACTTCAGGGGCCAGATCTTTTAGTTTTATGGCCCCAACCCTGTGGAATTCTCTACCTCGTCAGGTGCAAGACTGCCCGACTGTTCAAAGTTTTAAGGAAGCTTTAAAACCCTATCTCTTTAGCAAAGCTTATAATGATTTCTGAACATTGTTGTTTAGTTTAATTTTAATATTGTTTTATTTATTTTTTTATCATGTATTGTACAGGCACCTTGGTTTCAGAAAGGCACCTTATATAAATAAAGATTGAATCGATTTGTAGGCAAATACAGTTACATACTGAGACCATAGAGGGATGTGCTTATATCCATGTTTATCCTCTAGGAATTTAAACTAAGCATTTTTTAATTAAAACAGATGTTCAATCTATAGTACAAAATAATAGGGTTACCTTATTTACATATTTGCTTGGTACATAAAATACAGTTTGAGTCAACATTTTGGCCATTACTGTATGTCCCTATGACAATTTTTATTTTACTTTTACCTAAAGCAAAATATCCAACTGTTTGAAGAATGAAATATGAATTTTGAAGCACCAAGTCTGAGTCTCCTTATTCCAAACGACCTCTCAATTGTCTTGCTTGGGCAAATATCATTTTTTTCCAAAAGCTGAAGAAATGTTTTGTAGCAACTCATTACTCTTCATTGGCTAATAGGTGTGCTTCAAGCCTGTTCATTAAAATGAATGAGAACTGGATTGTCGAGAAAAAGAAACACTTGAAAAGGTTTAAAACATTTTACAAATATCTGTGCATTTGCTCATTATTTTCCATGTGTATAAATAAGTTTGTTTTACTGATTTGCTTATTTGTTTCGCAGCTCCACCCCAACCCCGCAACCCCCGACTGCCATTGAATAATGAACATTTTGCTATCAACACCAAAACCTAAAAAACAGAGTAGAAGAAAAATATGTTTATCAGCTACAACAATGGTTGCAAAACAGAGGTATGTGTGCAGCATACTGTACATTTGCAAAGTGAATACTTAGGTTGTTGTTGGAAAATGTAAGTTAAAGATGTTGACTACATTTACAGGTGGCTTGGAAAGTTTCTTGTCAGTGGTGCTGCAGTTGAATTGTAATACTTGGATGATACAGATCAATGCAGTGTTAAAACACCCAAAGCCTTTATAAGGTATTTCAGAAATCACACAGTATGTGTGTGGTTAAGGTGAGTTCAGCAGTGAGTATTTTTTAACCAAACAATAAGAAACCTTCATGAATACTCTCTGTTTCTATGAAGAATTCTGATGAGAGATGCATAACAGAGTGGGCAGTTAGCTAATTCTGAGGATTATTGAAGAATTCCTGTCTTGTGTGTAGTTATTACCTTTTTTGTTTTAAAAGCTACCTAAAAGTAAATTAAAGAAAATATCATATAAAAAGTGGTCTACAGAATTCCATTGTGTAATTACAATAGCTTTGTCTTATGGATCATACAATTCTTACTTAAAAATCTGTTACTGTAAGATTCTATACAATCTACAATAACAGATTCTCAAAAAGTAGTCTGTTGTGGGATTTAAACCTGTGTCTGTAGCTCAGCTGCTCGGTGCTTTCATCACGTGACCAAACTGCATGTATTGAAAGCTCAGTACATAAGAAATCTGAGTTTAGATGAGGCCAATGATGACTGTTTGACAGAAAGTTAGCCACTTTAATTATCAGAAGACACAACAATGTCAGAGGCATAATTTTGAATTTAATCAGTGTTAAACATTTATTGCAAAATAATGTCATAGAAAGTATTGCAATATTAAATGTAGGGTGTGCAAGTTTGCTGTACAAATAAGGCTGTAAACATTCAATGTATGTCAGTGACTCTCTGTTAAGTGATCTCACTGCTCAGAAAAAGGAAAAACTGCTCCACTAAACCTTTCAGGCACAGGAGAAACTTCCAACCAGAGATTGAAAAGCTCATTGTGCAATGCTTCATTACAAGTATTATTGACTATGGGGTTGTAGTATATGGGTCTGCTAATGAAAGTGTAATATTCAGGGACAAAGGCCCCCTTAACTGGTACTGCCGCTTTGCAGTTGGCCTAAAAAAATTACACACACAGCTGTATCCTTTACAGCAGCCTGAACTGGCTAGACCTAAATATGAGGTTGCTCTACCAAACACTGCTTATGAGCAATAAGACTCTATGTGGCTTGTTGTCTCCTGACCTACAGTCCATGTTTAATTACAACGACAAGAAATACTGCACCGGGGGGTGACACACCACTCCCTACTACTTCCTCATAGAAAAACCTCCCTTGGTCAAAACTGCTTCTCGTAC
Organism: Neoceratodus forsteri; assembly: GCA_016271365.2. Classification (NCBI taxonomy): domain Eukaryota; kingdom Metazoa; phylum Chordata; order Ceratodontiformes; family Ceratodontidae; genus Neoceratodus; species Neoceratodus forsteri. Next base: position 830,182,970 of record CM028131.1, read on the forward strand.
TGCTTTGTGAAACAATGGAATGACCTGACTTACACTCTAAGAACTGCCAGCTCTGCTGAAGTATTTAATTCTAAGCTATTAATCTCCCTCATCTCAACTGAAACGTGTAACTGCTACCAGTGACCAACTGTCCTTCCTCAATTGCATTCATTGCACAATGTACATTACTCACACTGGGCCCTATGCTCCAAAGAGTGGGTAGTATGTGACTGAGGTGCGTACCACACTTGCGTACCTATACAGTCCCAGATAGGCTCAGGGTAAGTGGTATGCTCTATGGCTAACACCCACCGGGTACCTGTCTGTGGCCATGCCCCCATGGCATGCATGATCGCATGGATGGTCAGGGATGGAGCCATGGATCTGGGTGGGCATCTAATTGGATGCCCATACCAGGTCCCTGAGTGGATCCCTTGCACCCTTACAGAGGGCATGGGGGGGGAATGAGCCACATATAGCAGCAGTGCTGCTATCCGACAGGCAATCACCCGTGCCACTGCCCCAACACTCCCCTGCAGCATAGTGGGCTGGGGCAGCAAGGAGGTCCAATATGTGGTGCCAACACACCCAGCAGCTGGTGTACACGGGGCACATATTGGGTTACACCTGGTCTTGGCAGGTGCACCTGGTGCCCCTTCCACCTGGCACTATATGGCTTTGTGAATGCTGTGTAGTGCAGGCATGCCACTCACACTCCCCATGTACAGACATCCCTGAGGGGCTTTGGAGCTGGGCACATAAGTGCCTTGATCTGCACTTATGAGCCCTTGGTAAATGCTGCTGGGAGTTTGCAGGACCCCCACTGCGTAGCATTCACCCGTGCTGTTGACTACGCACTTCGGATCTGTGGCACATAGGCAGTGCATTTCTTTGTGCATAGGGCCCACTGTGAGGCAACCTCTAGAGTCTATACACAAGTAGTGTAAGTTACTGTACTAGCACCACCCAATTCTGCTATTTGTATTTGTGTATGTCACTGTGTATCTGTTGCTGCATATATGTAGTTTACCTCTGTGATCCTGTAAATTTGATGTACAGTACCTGACTTATGTAGATTGTTGTACCTGACTCTACACCCTTTGAAAATAGGCACTGCCTAAAGGGTTTTATGTGAAATAAAAACTAAACTTGACTAAAATTAAACTACTGATCATAAGAAATGAGCTACACCCAATCCAAACATAAACAGTAGTGCTTATAAATGTGACCAGAACCATTTAATTAAAATTGCACACCTTTGGCAACAAAGCTATACACCTTGTGGGGATTAAGGTATGCACTTTGATTGAGAAAATATTTATTTTAGCTACTGAAGCATTCTAAATGAAAATAAATTATGTATTTCAATGTTACTGTATGTGTGCCATCAGAATTTATTTCTCTTTTATGATTGTAACAAAGGAGCTCTTAACCAATAGAACGTCAGCTTGCACATTGCTTGATGACATCACAGTGGCCACTACAGCATGCAGAACAGAGCAGTGAAATCAAACATAAACAGTTAATTCTTCATTGTCCTATGATCACCCTTTTTGAAATGATTCAAATGTCCAGACCAATGTATGGGTGCACAAAGGCAATCTGATTTTATTCACACCACTGTAATAAACATTCTGTACATATGTATAAATCATTCTTATTTCAAACATAACAGTTTATTCAATTGTCCACATTATTCATAGTTCAATCTTGTATTGAATTCGCCCTTTTGTTCCCTCTTCTCTCAGGGTCCGGATGCATCATCCAACTGCCACCACCAACCACCAGTCTTCCCTACCTGTAATTTAGCTAGGTCCGGATGCCAGAGACCTGACCACTAGCCCTTCTATCTACACCTCCTCCATCCTCTAATCATGTCCAGGTACCTACCCTTGGCCATCCCCCCTGACCCTCCCTGTCCTCCCCCCTTTTTCCCTCTAGGCCCCTCCCTCCTATCCCCTAATTCCCTTTCCACTAGCCCCTACATCCAGCTTGCATTGGATTGTGGGGCTTCCCCCCCTTGTGAAGACCCGGTCTTTCTTACAGCCTAACCTCAGCCAGTTGCCACAACATTAGTAAAAATACCGCCAAACCTGTATCAGAAAGATGCACCCCATCCCCCCCATAAAGATGTGGCTTGCCAAAGTTAATGCACTGGTGTGAAATGCAAGCTACCTCCAACTCTCTCCGAAATACTGCCACTCTCCTGTTTAGCCATTTTCTGGTGCTCTCTCAATCACCCCAATATTGACAGCCTGATGTCATACAGGTCTCGATATTATATCGGACCATACAATCTCCACCATGGGCCACCAACCTTTTAAGGTCTGTAAATCAGCCATGATAGCCCTCAACAACACCCCCCATGGTGTCTTTCCCAAGTCGTTGCCCCCAAGGTGACTAACTAATATATCTAGCCTGCCCCAAAGCAATTTAAGCTCCTCCAGAACAGGTAGCAATTGAGCCCAGTGCATCCCCCAAACTCTTTTCCAGAGTATCTGTGGGCTTCTGAGTCCTCTTGCAAATTCCCTTTCCTTCTGGCCAGTCGCCATATGTTTCTCCACCCAGTAACTATAGGAACATGCCAGGATCCACATAATCCATTTCCTTTTGTCACCTGCTGATAAAAGTAAAACACAAAACAGTCATTTCGGTATCTGATATAGTGCTTATAACAGTTGGATCGCCATCTACCCAATTCTTTTATATCCTCTTCGGATCCCCCTTCCCGTGCTAGGGCTGAAGCTGCCCCAATTCTGAAAGAGTGTGTGGTGACCTGTGCTGGGTCATGTCCCATAAAAGCCAATGTCCTCCTCAGTAACCAGTCCATCTGGCAACAGGTTACCACTCTGCCTGTGCCATGTTTAAACCAGGAGCCTGTGCCTCACGGCCGTATGCTCCTGTACCTCTTTGTGGCTTCTACTGTGCATACCTGCCCTTCCCCCCCTGCACTGAATCTGCACTCAAGTGCCCCATTCCATCTGGTCCATTTTTGATCATCACAACCAAATGTGTAGGCTCTCCTTGTTGAACTGAATCTTCTCTCTCTCTCTCTGCAGCTCCCCTTTGATGTCACCCTTGGTTTTAGCCACCACCTTGTCAACCATAAAAGCCCCCTTATACAGGCAGGCCTCCGATGCTGAGTCATATATGGCCCCTAGCACCCCCATGACCGCCGCAAGAATGTCAGCTGTTATCAGTCTGCGCATGACCGTTTATGGGCCCTGCCCTTTCTGCCAATCCAGGAGCATGCATCATACCCTTTTACTGTTATTGGGCTCTGGCTAACCCCTGGTCCCACAGGCCCAACCTATGCCAGCTAACTGTACTGCCATGTTTGAGTGAACCACTCCTCTTTCCCACCTGTCCACCATAAATCTCATTATCTGTTCCTCTGTGACTATTAAAATTATTACCATGCCCTGCTGCATCCAGAACCCATGGAAGGCTTCCCATGCACCTTCATAGGCCTTCAGAATGTTGGCCAACCAGGAGCTCTGGTACAATATTCAGGCTCTTGCCACACAATCCCCACAGATGGTCTGGTACCAGTTTTTACCATTTCTGCTTGAGGGGCTAGCCTCCTGAACCAGCCCAACTGCAAACATGTAAGGCTGTTAGCAATCTTGTTCTTTACCCCCTCCACGTGCCTAGCTCTAAATGTCAGGTTCAAGTACAATCCTAGCATTACCAGCTCTCTGGTGACCCTAGACACCATCTCAGTGGATCCCATCTTCCTGTTAATAACCTCTACCACCCCTTTATTGTCGCATCTGAACACAACTTTTTTGTTTCTCATCTCCCTCCCCATACCACCAATGCTACCCAAATAGGGAAAATCTCAAGTAACGTAATGTCCTTCTACAAACCCCTAACCTGCCAGCTGGCTGGCCAGGATTCCACCATCCACCTACCCCCATAGTATGCCCCAAAACCCAATGCACCTGTTGCATCTGTGTACAGTTGCAGGGCCTCGCTGTCTACCCAATTCTCCTGCCAGAAAGTCACACTGTTGTAAGCCTCCAAATAGTTATTTCACATCAAAAGGTCCTCCCATACCCCTTTTGTGGTATCCACCCAGTGATGCGGCCGCTATGCCTTGCTTGTGGCCTGGCCTAAATGCCATGTGAAGACTCTGCCTGGGCCAATCACCTTATAGGCGTAGTTGAGATGGCCAAACAGTTGTTGTACCACCACCAACAGCACCCTTCTCCTTCCCAATACCTTGCAGAAGAGCTCCTTCAATTTCCACACCTTGGCTTGAATCATAGAATCATATCATAGAATCATAGAAGCTTGACGGCAGAAAAAGACCAAACTGGCCCATCTAGTCTGCCCTTTTTTTCCCCTACACCTCACCCTCCCTCATTGCCAGTCCCTGCCCTGCCCCAGATACTCAGCCCCATATGCTTGACCCATGCCTTCTTGAATTCTCTCACCGATTTAGCCACCACCACTCCATCTGGTAGTTTGTTCCAGGGCTCCACCACCCTCTCTGTGAAGAAATGCCCTCTCAGATTGCCCCTGTATCTTTTTCCTTGCAGCCTGAGGCTGTGCCCACTAGTTTTGACCTCCTCTTCTCCCACATTATTGAGCCCCTTTTCATATTTAAAAGTTTCAATCATGTCTCTCCTTTCCCTCCTTATCTCCAGTGTGTACAGATCCAGTTGCTTACACCTCTGCTCATATGACTTTTCCTGGATACCCTGCACCATCTTGGTTGCCCTTCTCTGAACCCTCTCCAATACATCTATATCCTTGCAGAGATGAGGCCTCCAGACCTGAACCCCATACTCCAGGTGTGGCCTCACCATGGCTTTGTAAAGGGGCATTATTACTTCCCTCTTTCTGCTAGTAATGCCCCTACCTATGCATGCCAACATTCCTTTGGCCTTTCCCACAGCCCGGATACATTGGATTCCTACCTTAAGATTCGAGGAGACTATGATTCCCAGATCCATCTCCTATTATGTTACTTTAATTTCCTCCCCACCTAGGGTGTACCCTGCTCTTCTGTTCCTACTCCCCAAGTGCATCACAGCACACTTCCTGGCATTAAATTTCAGCTGCCATATCCCAGACCATTTTTGAAGCATCTTTAAGTCCTCCCTCATGTCCTCCACTCCCACTTGGGTGTCCACTTAAATATTTGAAAGTCCTTAATTTCCAAGCTGCTCACACTGCCCTAAGCATTAGCAGTAGCCTGCAGCTGTTGGAGGGTTGCTGCCTGTTGTAAAATCTCAGCGCAACCTCCCAAGTCCATTTTGTAGCTGCTGAAATATTTTGACCTGCAAATTTGTACTCCCTTTAAACAGAAATACACAGTTTAAATGAGTTTTGACTCTGTATGATCTGGCAGAGTTGAGCTATAGTTTTTATGAGCCTGATGTTATACTGCTTCTCTCATGTTTAAAATTTGCGATACTGTTGCTTACTCAGAACACAAATAATGTAGTGGAGAGTTGTGCATGCACATGTAAAGCCTTACTGCAAGTTATAAGGTAGAGCAATTAAGCCAGTTTTTCATTGTGTCTAATCTGTCTTCCACCCACTCTGCTCTGCTTCCACCCCCACCACAAGCTACTCATATTACCTACCTGTTCCCGCCCTTTATCCCAATATAACAAGCTGCTCACCCTCTTTTCTTTCTCCTTAGCATCCTGCCACCAGAGGGCTCCTCTGCCCTGGAGCTCCCCGACAATCTCAAGGTGCCTGGCCGTTAAGGTAATTATCCTCCTCGAGACTTGAGCAGTGCCTCCCAGCTGGCCATCTTTGTCTTTTGAATCTTGGCGCCCTTTCTGGCTTGTATTGTCTGCCTGGCTTCTGAAAAATCACAACAGACTGCCCTACGAACGGAGCCCAAAGCGAGTGCTGTGTTAGGGACACAATTGAACTGCTTCTGTTAGCTTGCTAGGGAGGGAAGTGTATATATTTACAAATCATAAAGTAAGCTGTACCACCAGCACTTGCAAGGTTTCAAACCTCAAGCATCCCCAAAGGAAACGAAAGTTGCTGCTTTACAGTTTCGGACTGCTAATTCAAAGTGCAACCGTAGCCGTCACTTGCAGCACAACAGCACTTGGAGTGCCAATGTAAACTGGGTCTTTTACAATTTACAAATAGCCTGCAGCTCAGTGTTTTTTTTTCTCACTTGCGGCTGCGCTCGGAGTGCCGGCTGTGCAGCTCCTGGTGGCCCGGGCTCCTGTAATTCCCCTGTGTCTGTGCCCATGGCAAAATAACCTTGATTTGAAAGTGCCCCCACTGACCTGCAGTACCGTGGAAGCGAGTGAAGCGCCAGCTCAGGAGGGAGACGGAAACTGCAAAGAGCAACTTAAATATTTGAAAGTCATGAATTTCCAAGCTGCTCACATTGCCTTAAGCATTAGCAGTAGCCTGAAGCTGTTGGAGGGTTGCTGCTTCCCAGTCGCCGGCGACTGCTCCCACCCACCCCCACCAACCCACCTTGTCTGGCTCTAGCTATAGGGCAGAAATACTGAGACCACGCCCAAGCCACGCCCTAGTGGAAAATTAACTATCTCCTCACTTTGCCATTTGCAGGTTATTTGTGTTGGTAGCTAGAGGGTGCTTTGAAGCTAACTCTTTTTCCCAGATTGAGAAACCGAATTTACTGCAAACAAATACAATACCCTGGTACTGTCCGTGAACCCTCTCCCTTACACACTACTCTAAAATGACCATCATAATTAATTTAAATATGGCTAAAAAACCCTGTATCACTCTGCTACTGGTCTATATTTTTTCCTGCCTCTTTTGGCTGCCTATATTTTACTCCCCTCAAACTAGGAACCATCAATACACCCACCCAGACGACCCCGTTGGTCTGTGCTATGCACCTGCCTACACACTGGCCCCGTCACACCTCCCCACTTCTCATCTCCTATAAATTCATCTGCTACCTATCCTACACTCTATGGAAATCCAAGTTGCACCTTATACGGACTCCCCCTTTCATCCATCATAAGTTATGATACCTAGCACTCTTAACTTTAGTACTAGCTGGGGATATCGCGCTAAACCCGAGACCCCTAAGTAATTTATCTCACAATGATGCAACTTGGATTGACACTAAGGGCCTCCGCATTGTACACATGAATACAAGGAGCCTTCTCTACAACATAACAGAACTAGAGGCATGGGCTGCTCAATATCACCCTGATATCCTTTGCCTATCTGAAACCTGGCTAAAACCCTCCACCACTGATACCCTCTGTAGTTTACCCAATTATAATAGTATTAGACAGGATAGTCCATCAGCAAAGCGTGGAGGTGGCGGAGCTATCTTCTATAAATCTCATTTGTTGCTATCCCCACAATGTGTTGCCCACATTACCTCAATGCGAAGCTATCAATGCTATCTTACAACTAGGCTCAAAGAAATTACACATCGTCTGTGCCTATAGTCCTCCTGCTGGAGGTAGCAAGGGACTCAAAGAACTCCTCTCCCAAGTAGACTGCGCCATCGGCCGAAATGAAGTCCTTATATTGGGGATTTCAACCTAAACTGGACTAGTAAATCAAACCAGTCCTCACACACAATGATACAAGGTTACAACCTTCAACAACTAATCACAGACCCTACAAGGGTCATGACTCCCTCTCGGACAAGTACTCTTATTGACTGGGTCCTAACAAATCGCCATGACAGCATAGCACGTTCAGGCACCCTTCCAGATGCCATAAGTGATCACTCCCCAATCTACTGCATCTGGCGCGCTACAAAAAAGAAACCACCTCCGCCTCCCAAACTAATTACTTTCCTCAATTTGGTCCATTTCAACCAAGCTCAGTTTACACATGATCTCTCCTTAATTAATTGGACCCCCATCTATACCTCTACAAATGCCTAGGTGGCGCTTGACTACTTCCTGGTTCACTTTGGCTTGCTTCAAGACACCTATGCCCCCCGCATCACTCGGATTCATGGAACACAGACAAAGTGGCTAACTAAAGACCTACTTACCCAACTAAGGGCCAGAGATAAACTGTGGTGATGCTTCAAATTAACTGGGCTACTAAACGACTATAACCACTATTGATCTCTTAGAAACACATGTAAAAAAATATTCGCCTAGCCAAAAGCACTTTCTGCAGAAACCTTCTAACAAAGGCAGCTGGAAACTATAAAAAGTTCTGGGCTACCACAAAATCACTCCTTGGTGCCAATACTAGGGCCCATACAAGTGATATGCTATTAAACGGCATTCACTGCAATAATCCCTTGACCATAGCAAACTCCTTCAATCACCACTTTTCAGATCTGACCAGCTACCTGAACTCTTTCCAAACTATACGTGCCGCCTCACCCCCTAATGAACTACCACTTAAACACCCTCTCTTTAGGTTCCGGAGTATCACAAGGGCAGAAGTGCTAAAAATGCTGCTGTCTTCTCCTGACAGTACCAGCTTGGGGTCTGACGGTCTGGAACCTAGGCTTCTGAAAGCCGCTGCCCCTCTCATTGCCTCTTCCCTAACCAAACTTTTCAACCTTTCCTTAAGTCATGGCTCAGTTCCTGATATCTGGAAAATAGCTAAAGTCACCCCAATTCCCAAAAAAGGAGATCCTAAAGAAATTAAGAACTACCATCCCATAGCTATTCTCTCCATGCTCAGCAAACTTCTGGAAAAACTAGTGGCAACCCAGTCTATAGAATATCTTCAGAAGTACAACCTTCTATCATGCTCCCAGCATGGTTTCCGCAAAGGCCATAGCACCTCCACCGCCCTTCTGAAATTCACTAATGACATCTATGCCTCTATGGACTCAGGCCTCCTGACAGGTGCAGGTTTCATCGATCTAACCAAGGCTTTTGACCTGGTAAACTACACCCTTCTTCTTGATAAACTACGATCCCCAGACGTCTCCTCTGATGTAGTAGCCTGGTTCAAAAGCTATCTCTCAGACAGGAAACAGGCTGTAATTTTCAACTCTGCCATATCAGATCTCTCCCCTATACATGTTGGAGTGCCCCAAGGCTCCATACTTGGCCCCTTGCTTTTCTCAATTTTCATTAATGACTTACCGCTCCTTGCACAAAACTGCTCGTCTCTGCTCTACACGGATGACCTAGTTATTTAGCACAGTGCGAGAAATACTGCTGATATAAACCACCCTCTTGCCTCAGACTTCGCTTATATCCAATCCTGGCTAACTAACAACAAACTTGTTCTCAACACTAGCAAGACATACTCCATGCTCTTTGGCTCACCTGCCAGACTTAAGATGAATCATCATGCCCTAAATATACTGTGTGCTGATGGCTCCCCTCTGGACAGCACCAGATCCTTCAAATATCTGGGAGTTACACTTGATGAATCTCTAGACTTTGACCTGCACATAACAACTATCTGCAAGTCTGTAAATGCCAAGCTTGGAACTGCCTACAGAACTAGCTATGCCCTTACCCCCTCGGCCCGACTAGTGGTGGCACAAGGTTTCCTGCTCCCAGCTCTGGCCAATGGCTCAGTTACTTTCCAATCAGCCTCCAAATCCTCCCTCCATAAATGGGACACCACCTATAATAGCATCTATCGCTATGCCTCTGCATCCCCATGTTACAAACACCATTGCCAGCTCTATACTGACCTTAACTGGCTTGGCCCCGCTACCCATCGTCTCCAGTCTTTTGGCGCTCAAATTGGCTGCATCGCCAGATCAGGCCTCCCCCTGTCCCTTGCCTCCCTGCTGTACTCTCAACCTCCCTCCTATGGACTGCGATCCACAGACCAAGCACCTCTTCACATTCCTAGATGCAGAACCAGCATGGGTACATGTGTGTTCTCCTACATGGCTCCAAAATACTGGAACTCCCTACCCTACACAATTCATCAAGCGCCCTCCCATGCTAGTTTCAAGAAAATGCACTGTGAGCATCTGCGGCTACCAGCCCCTGCACCTGCTTCAATCCACCTTAGATCATCCTCTCTCTGCCCTCTTCCATGTTAATCCACTTCTCTGACACCTCCTTCCCACCTCTCTTATACTCACTCCTTTCATGTTCCTCTCACTCCCTCCTTTTTCCAACCCTTTTCTCCTTCTTCCCACCACTCTTCCCTCTTCTCCTTGTTCTTCATCAACCACAACCTGGCACTTAAATTGTTCTGTATTGTTTTATTTTTGCCATTCACTTGCAATGCCTGTTTCTCTCACAGTGTTTTGAAGTGCATTTACCAGTACATCCTGTATTGTAGCTGCATCACTTGTAAACGTGTGTACTTTGTTTGTGCTGTTTCAATATTAAGTTTATGTATTTTAATCTAAATGTTACCCCTGCTTGCCTCATACTGATTTGTCTTCACCTTTCCAAGATGATTTACTTTCTGTATCAATTGTTTAGTGTTACGTTGTTTTTTTTTCTATACCTATCCCATGTGCTGAGTCACATGTATGTGCTTTTGTATTTTACATTGTCTCTCTCCTGGGTCATGCCTGAAAATAGGCATTTCTATGCCTAGTGCACTAACCCAGTTACCAAAAGCAAATAAATAAATAAATATTTTCATATCATCGGCAAATAGGCACACCCTCCCCCTCAAACCCTCAGCAATATCACTGACATAGATGTTGAAGAGAAATGGACCCAAGACTAACCCATGTGGCACCCCACTCTTCACCCTCACTGTCCCAGATGACAAAAACACTCCTCATTTGTATCCAACTCAATTCCCAGAAACTCCATCACTCTTGCTGGCTCTTCCATCTTCCCATCTACCAGGGGAATACCAATTGCTTCACACAAGGCCTGAAAGTCCCTCAACATCCCCTGCACCTCCCTCTTAGCTTCCCCTATGAGCAAGAAGTCATCCAGGTAATATACTACCCAATTGTGCCCATACCTGTGCCTAAACACCCACTGTACCCATGTGTTAAATGCCTCAAACGTTGAGCAGGCTAAAGAGCACCCCATGGGCATGGCTTTATCGAAATAAAACCCGCCATTGAATTTGAAACCCAGCAGGTCCCAGTCCTCTGGTTGGACTAGCAGTAGGCAGAATGCGGATTCAATATCTGTTTTCACCAACCATGCCCCCTGTACCACCCTGCTGAGAAGCACAGCTGAGTCCAGGGGTGTGTATGACACCGGACTGTGCTCATCAGAGATGCCATCGTTCACTGAAGTGCCTTCAGGATATGACAGGTGGTAAATCAGCCGGAACTCCCTCAGCTGTTTTTTGGGCACAATTCCCAAAGGGGAGATATGAAATTGACGACACAGCAGAGTCTCAAAAGGCCCCTCTATCCTGCTGGCATCCTTCTCTTTACTGTTTTTCTTTCACACTCTGTTCTCCTTCCCTTTTACCAAAGATAGGTTCTTGGCCCTAGCACCCTTCCTGTCCAATTGAAATTTTAAACAAAACCCCTTGGAATACCCCTTCCTAAGCCATGCCCCAACCTTATGCTTCAGGTAACCCGCAGTCCTTGCCACCACTATATCCCATTTTATTGGTGTTTTTGCCAGCAGAAAACTCCATCATAACCCCATTGCTGCCTGGGTGTCAATTCCAACCATAGTTGGACTTGTACCCCCTCATTCTAGGAACCTCAACCCCTACTCCCAAAATTCCAGCTGTTACCCCCTCTTCCCCCTTGCTCTCCCTGAAAGTGCTGGTCCTGCCCGGTCGCACCCCCAGACTGGTCAGTGCTACTTCTGCACTTGAGCACCGGGTGCATTCCCCCTCACTTCGAGCAGGTATGCTTGAACTTACAATTTGTCCAGGTGCATGCTGCCCTGTTGTACACCCAGCATGACTTAAACTTGGGAACCCCCTGACCAACTACTTTTTGGCCCCCTTCCGAAGCCACGCCCACCTGACTAAACAAGGTCCTAACAGTTTAGAAAGCATACAATCCCATCTCATGTCCCCCCTTGATGCCATTCACTGATGGAATGCTTTGTTACATTCCAGCTATCTGTACCTTTTTGTGACTTGTAGGCATCTCTGATTATGGCTGTGTATATCAGCAGGGGGATAGCCAGATCTGGCTGTTTTTCCAATAAAATGGCACTACATATCAAGAAACCTGCTTGCCACGTGTCCAGGGTTTTCCTTAATATGTGGCTTCCTTCTCTTTATGTCCCATCACCGCTAGTGCCACAGCCATTTCTGATTTCCCACCATCTCCTTTTGCTTTCGTGCATTTGGCCATCTTTTTCTAACAGGCCAAATATATCCACGTACTCCCCCTTCCAGATCTTAGCCTTATTGGAAGCTGGGACGTGTTCTCCCAATAAGAAACCAGGAGGAGCATCATAAAACTTCCACCCCTGGCCGTATTTTCCTCTGTCCCCTTAGCCCTCCTCTTCCCCCTTTCTCTTTCTTAAAATCCTCTAAAATCTTTTCCATGGTGCCCAGCCCCTTTTCCTCCATCTCATCCAACAGTCCCGCTATATATTCCTTCAAGCTGCCCTCCCCTGTGGGATCCCCTTTATACTTACCCCCATCATCGTCTGGGTCCATTGGTTCACATGTGGGCTCAGGAAGGGTAACATGTTCTGGATCTCGGGCTGGTCCCCTACACCACTTACCTCCTGCCCCCTTACCCTGTGTCCCGGCTGGTTGTTTCTACTTCCTTTCCACTGCCTTCTCTTCCTCCATTATTGCTGCCTTGCCAATCAGCTTCATCATCTTGCTCATCAATGTGGCTACTTCTGACCATAATTGGGCACTGGAGCCTGAGGGGATTCCATTTTTAGGAGCCATGACCCGAGAGGATACTTAGATAAACTTCAAAAACAGAATAGGTATCTGTATAAGCCCATCTCTCACCACCCAAGTAGGTGCATGCCCCCTGCAGCTGTGGTGAAGCCCCCAATGCTTGCAAATGCCCCCATACCTGGGGAGCTTCATGTACCCCGGCTACCGTCTGAGACAGTGCTGGTTAAGGCTTTTTTGGAACAAGTTTTATAAACTTGAAAATGGCACTTCAGGTACAAGTAAAAGAAAACACTGTTCGAGAAAACCTGAAGCCCAATAAAAGTATCCCATAGTAAGTATATAATAAGAAGTATAATCTGTGACAGCAAAGGGGCTCTCCATGCTGTTCCACTGCAGAAAAACCATTGCACTTTTAATAGATAAAAGCAAATACTGATAATGGGAACAAACTAGTAATAACATGTTTGCACAGGTTGAAGTATCATATAGTTCAATAGCTCAGTGGTTATGATAACAATGTGGGTATAAACCCAAGCTGGTTAGATCCCTTTAAGCCTTATCCTCCAAAGTAGTTCAGTCCACGCACCCCCATTAGGAATAACCCCAAATGCCTGAAACTGATGTGATTCCTGTATCCCCATCCAGCCCCTCACACTCCCCTTGGCCCATAAAACCATTGTTTCTGTTTTATTTTATTATCTCTTCAACCTTACTTCAAGTGCCACAAACCACACCATAGAGCTTGTAATAAGAGGTCCAATAAATGCCTCAGGTGTATTCCTTGTGGGAACACCACAACAGGATGTAACCCTCACAGGACCGCCTTCTAATGAAGGGCCTGAAGTGCCACCCCTCTTCCAGGCCCTCTCTCCAAGGTGTTGACTGTCTTATATCTGGCAATGAATTCCAAGTTCACATTTTTCCTTTTATTTTTTTTATATTATTTTATGAACTTGTTCCCTTTCTTTTAACACTTAATCTGCTCCCCATGTGCCTATCCTGACACAATCCTGTGAGTTCCAGGCCTACCAGGCTTCCTCCCGCCACTTTGTTCCTTTGTCCCCCCCTGCGGACCCCATGGTGATGATGTCAGTTACGATGCCACATGACCAATTACCTTACCTGAATAACTAACATTTATTGGGGCCATAAGCAAAGAGAATCTGTGTAAGATTTCCCTATCTCAAATACTTTTGTACATTTTAAGTGTGTAGTATCATTAAACATGTACATAATCAATTTTTTGATACATCAGCCCTGTACCATTGTCTCAGCCCCTTCCATCATGCCACAGGCTAACCACAGTGGCTAGATGCATCACTTTCTTCTGTGGCCCGCACCCAGCTTAGCCAACACCCCACTGTGCCTGCCCCGACAGGGGCCAACCTCATACGCTCCATCCTTCAGCACCATGGGCAAACTGGAGGTACCAGAAAGAAAAAGTGTACCTTGCCATTCTTCCAGCTCCGCCAGAGCTCTGCTTCACCCAGAGGCCACCCTTCGCAGCTACACAAACCTCCGGGATGGCCCAAGACTGCTGACCACCCAACTGAGTGCCCAGGGGCCAAGGAAGGCCTTCACCACCTGCTGCCCCTTAACCCGCGATGCTCCCACCCTGCTGGTCCACAAAGGAGCACAGAAAAGCACAGACTAACCACCGCACGAGACAGCGCCTGATCTGAGGGACATACAAGCATGCCAGGTAGGAAATTTGTGGCTTTTCCCAACACAACAGCTAGGATCCTTACTCCCAAACTGAAGGGAAACAGACATGGAAAAGAACTTCTTGTTCTAAAAGTAAACAAATTTTAAACATTTTTATCTTCAGACACTGGTTTCTCACAAAACCATATAAACGAAGGGAAACACTGAAAATAAACATTGCTAATAAAACAAACTAAAATTAAAGAAAAATAAATAATAAAATAAAACAAACTGGAAAACAAAGACAACAGTTTGCTCAGTAACTGTGCTTCATGGTCTCGGCAGGTGGGCTTCGTGGGCAGCTGGCCTTCCCCTAGGCCCCAACCAGGAAAACATTTTTAATTACATACCAGCTCTGATTAGACTTGCTATCTGCTGTGAGGCAATAACTACCTTTAAAACAAATGTAAGTAATAAATAAGAAAGCGAACAACCAAAACCAAAACAAGAAGCAAAAAAAAAATATTTATATAAACATTCAAAACCAATCTATAACTAAACTCTCAGGGCTGGTATCCCAAACCCCAGAATTGCAATACCTTTCCTAGTGGAGTAACAATCAATGAAAATTGCCAAACGCTGTGCTGAGATCCACTCCAATGAAAAATTCCAGCAGAAAGAGGCTGAGCAACCCTCAGCCTGGGTTTATAAAGCCCTTAAGGAACCATTGCAAGGACCCCTCCGAGCCACACCTCTGGGCCAATCCTGTGCCCCCTCAAGTGTACACATCTTCCCCTTGCACCTGTCCATCATGACCTCACCTTGCCCCCTCCCCTTTTTCCAGCTGTCATGTATTGTGACCTCACTAGGCTCCTCCCCTTTCCTAGCTCTGTCAGTTTCCCTTCTCACACCCCATCTCCTCCTCCTCCTCCTACCTCACCCCCCATCCCTTAAGCTTCATTCATTTCCTCTGGGCCACCATCAGACAATTCAGGTTACTTTTAATTGCCAGATCTATTTACAATAACTAATGTGCAAGCTCTGCATTTTAAAATACATTGTATAAATTGGACCCTCAATTGCCTCACTTGGAATATGACATTTATCAACACTAGTGAAGGGTAAGAACATTTCTAACTCACTTATGGCTCTGACACTTGCTAGTTATTGTCCATTCCCCCTGACTCATGAAGATAAATAGAGTACTGTATTCTGAGCAAGGCCATTGTGTGTCCCATATACAGCACATGTATATGTGATATGCAATAGACCTAATGAAAATATCACTGATATTTTTCCCAAGTGCAGTTTCATCTTATGTCATGAGTGGCAAAGACATGTGTGCTATCAAAAGGTCAAACTGCAGCCTGCCCAGTGACATAGAGGGCTGAGGTACTGGACACCTCACCTCTCTCCACACTGGTGACTCGTGTTCAGGAACGAGCACAGGATACTGGGGTTCGGCCATGGGGGGTGGGCTGGGAGTGAATGGAGCAGCTGCCAGGCAGCTGTTCTCTCCCAGGTAGGGGTGGCATGCCTCTCTGGCTCTTGGCTGCCACCATGTGGAGGCTGGATGGTTGCATCTAGCATGTGGGGGGCTAGGCCCTAGACTGGGTGGCTGAATCAAGGCCTCTCCAGTGCCAGTGCACATGCTCACCTCCACGCACATGCGCATTTGTGAATGGCTGAGACTCTGAGGTAGGAGCCAGGTGATGGAGTTGGGTGAGTCAATTGGAAGGGGGCCACCAGAGGAGTAGGAGCATATAATATAAATTAAAAAAAAAAATTGTCAAACTGCACAAGAGAAAATATCATTGGTATTTTCATTAGGCCCATGGAATATCTGGTTTATGCCATACTTAAACAATCAGGCATTACAGGGTATGTATTATTGTGTAATAGCCTCACACCTTAGGTGATTTGAAACATGATGCCACAGGCTGATAGTGTTCAACACCCAAGAAGTGACATTGTTACATAATAACACACACCCTAGAGTACTTAGTAATAATGTCACACCTCGGGTGGCTGAAGTATAAGGCTGCAGGCTAAGTGTGTTCAACAGCCAAGAAGTGATGTTATTTAAGCAATGAGGCATGGGGGCTTTATGGTGGGATAATGGCCCACCTCTGTTGGCTTGAAGTGTGAGATCAAGCCAAGTGCTTCCACCACCCAAGAAGGGCCATTATCCCACCATAACACCTCCTGGAGTGCCTTATTGTGATAATGAAATGGGTCTATTACCATTGGTAAATAGATATTTTTAAACCATTTTTTCTGTCATTTAATAGAAAATACAAATAAAAAATGTACACAGATCTTTTAAAACAAGTAAAGTAGTCCTATTGGTCACTGTGGCATTGCCTGCTGGCCAGCAGGTGGAGGCATTCCTGCATATGAGAATGTGTAGGACAAATTGAAATAGTAAGGGCAGGCAGAGATTTCAATAGAGAGTGTGTCATCAGGAAAATCTGAAGTACTGTACAATTTAAATTGTGTACACTTCGGGATCACGGTATGATGTGGTGAGCAATGGTGGCGCATGATCAGCAGTGAGAGCAAAAGAGATGGCAGGGCTGAAAGCTATTCATTAGAGCCACAGTCAGTGGCTCACATTGCCAGTGACAGCGTTCTTTTTAGCCTCAATCTGCGGCTGAAGTAAAAAGGGGTTAAGTTAAATTGTAGATGGGCAGTTATATGGTCAGAAACTGCACTCGAGCCACTGATCTGTGTGTAGACATGCGAGCATCCAGTCAATGACAGCAAATGGGCAGTCTGTGACAGTGGGTAGTGATATGCCATGGCTGATCACTGGTAAGGAGGATGATTGCCAGGAGTTACATTCACCCGGGCTGTTGTGCTGGGATAACAGCCCATCTTAAAGCAGCTCTCGACCAATCAGGAGGAAAGATTCTTGCTACCCATTTCATAATACACAATAACACACACACCATGGAGTGTCTTACTGCTATTATACAATGGTTCAATTTTATGCAGAAGAAACAATTAAAAATGAATGTTTATGACTGCAGTGGGCAGAGCCTCCAGATGTCTTGCTGTAGCTGGACAAAGGGGATATAGAAGCACAAACTTTGAGTTGTATTACTTCCTTCTTCAACTCCAAATTAGTGTGCTCATGCCCCCACCCAGTGGGTGCACCTTTTATTCGGCCATTGCCCGGCAAGCTTGCTGAACTTGTGTCAGAACCCTGTACAGTCCGCCGTGTCCAAAATGGCCACTGGAGCTCAGTGCACATGTGCAAGTCATCATGCATGCGCAACTTCACTTCTGCAGTTGCAGTGAAGTCACACATGCACACTGAGCTCATGGTAGAACGTTCCGCCATGACCAAGATGGCCACTGAAGCTCAGTGCGCATGCACAACTTCACTGCAACTGAGGAAGTGAAGTCATGGATGCGCAATGACTCATGCCTGTGCACTGAGCTCTGGTGGCTATCTTGGACCTGGCAGACTGTGCCGTGTTCCACTGTGAGTTCAGTGAGCTCTGCAGCAGCCATATTGGCTCTGGTCAGAATTTGCTTAAATAGTTTTTACTTGATTTTTCAGTATGGAAGCATACTTAAAAAAGAAAGTTCCTTTTCTGCATTTTTCCACTAGGTGGATCTGTAATGTAAAATTATGCCCCTCCCCCCAGCTCCCTTATTCTGTGTTCTGTTCATCTGCCTAGCCCTCCCAAGTCTCCTGTCTCTGTCTTTTAGGATATTTGTCTCATGCCTGCTCTGTTCCTTGTCTGTTTGAACAATCATTTCAGGTGAGGAGGATTGGTTTCGGTTCACTTTTTTTTGTACAAGAGTTATGAGCAGGATGAGAGGGATAGGGACTAGGAGACAAGTACAGTTGTGAGTGGGACTGGGGGGAAAACGGGTTGACTGTTGATACTGGGAGTTGTTAATAGACCGAAGATGACTGCAAGAAGGGGACAGGAGGATGTGTTGTCATGGTGGAGTTTACGGTCATGCGCACGATGGTTACAAGTCCATGTGTGGACTGAGGCATGACTTGAAATCACTTGAAGCCAGTGTTTGATAGTTCAGTTTTTCTGTACCTTCTGTACTATTCTTCTTAACTATTCAGTGTGAAAACTATGAGGAGCGAAAAACAGGAGTGGAGAATATGAAGCTGTTACAATTTCAATGTTTGTTTATAAGTGGTTTGGGCAGATAGGCTAAGTAGCAGGGGAGTGCGAAGCTGTGGCAGCTTCAGGATCAGCGCAGAAGGATTTCTTTTGTGGTCATGTGGTGTTGCGCTTGCCTTCCCTAGATAGAATGATGCTATTGTCAGATAACTTCATTGTGTCTAGGACATGGCAGCCAATCAGACAGCCAGGATTATTGTTGCCATTGTATAATTTTTATTGTCCCCAGATTCCCTGTCCAGTGACAACACAGACACACTGCTTTGTGGGTGCTCATATCGGCAATCATTTTACTAGTCTCAAATGAAACAATAAGGCATTGCAGAGGGTGTGTTATGGTGGGATAATGGCCCACCTCAGGGTAGGTTGAAGCACGAGGCATAGCCGAGGGCTTCCACCACCCGAGAAGAGCTGTTAGTCCACCATAACACATCTCCTGGAGTGCCCTATTGCGATTATGAAATGGGTCATTTTCAGTAAATTTTATACATTTTTAAACATAATACTTTCAGCTGGGCCATTGTGATGGGATAACAGCCCAGCTGAAAGCAGCTCTTGACCAATCAGAATTCAGCATTCTTTCTACCCATTTCATAATAATGCTTTACAGGCAAAATCATCATCATATTCCAAAACTTCCATGTACATATCCTCATTATCATCTCACATCATTTCCATTTTATATCAAGCATATACTGTATATATATATATATATATATATATATATACAATTTATACACATCTTATATCTCTTCTTGTCCTCTTTACATCTGGGGGTCAGTCTGATTTTTTTCTTCTTCTCCCGGTACAGCATACACCAGTAACGGACTTCATTTTCATTGCAGTCCTGTGGCCTTCTGAGTCTGCCTGTTCAGAAGGGACAGGGCTATGTGTCAGTGTGTAGCCCCACTCCCACTGAATATGCTGTGCATGTGGATTTATTCTTGTTGAGCATAATTCTACCATTAGCCACTTGAGCAGCCTCCTGGATTAAACTGGACACCAGGGTGCCCAATCTTTGGTACCAGCTTTAATGCATGTATATCTTGGTTGTTCCAACACCAGAGTGCTCATTCATGGTGCCGGTTAATCTCTCCATTTTGTTATCAATTCCTCCACCCTCTTACATGTCAATCTGCTGGCACCAGGGTGCCTAATCCCCAGTGTCAGCATACTGCAACCCTCATGACCCAGCAGTCTGGGACACTTGGTTGCCCATCTCTGCTGCCTTCAAGTATCAATCTGACAATGGCGTGTCCAGTCTACAGTGTTGGAAGTACTTAAAACAAAGAAAACCATTCCACAACATCTGTTTTTTTAAATTTTAAGCTGCAATAAAGAAAATGGTCCCTTCATCTGACACTATCTCCACCCACCCAGCACTCACCACCCCGTTTACACTATACTTACCTACCAGAGGTCCAGCACCAAAATCCTATTTGGACTGGAGACATGTCTCCACTCTTCAGTGCTGGACTGAGAACTGGGGAAATCAGGTGGGGCAGTTATTAGTTTTTCAATGTGTTTTGAACTTTTACTCATAACGTGGTCATTTTTCAATAATTTGGCTCAAAATATTTAAAAAAACAACAATTATGAGGGTACATCAAAATGTTAAATGCTCTCTCATAATTTTGGTAATTTTCAATATTTTGACCCCAGATTTTCAATGTATCTATTCCTTCAAATCACCTCATGAATGTGACAGCTGTCATTTTTCAAATCCTGGCCAAAATGTGTTTCCGCACCTCTGGCACAAAATGACATTTTATCAGGAATTTAAATATTTTCACCTTCTGGGTTCATGCAGTGGGGTCAAGACAAGACTATGATGGAAATCTGGGATCAAAATATTAAAAAAACACTAGAGTTATGAAGGTACATTGACATTTTTCAACACTCACCCATAATTTTGGTAATTTTCAGTATTTTGACCATAAATGTTCAACATAGCCAGTTTTCACATCATCTCATGAATCCGACAGCTGTTTTTTTTTTTCAAATCCTGGCCCAAGTGTGATTTTGCACTTGTGGCATGAAATTGCATTTCATTCCATATTTTGTAAGTGGCACATGTCATTCAGAGGAGGGGTAGGAAAAAAAAAACTACAGGTATGTTGAAATTTGGGGGTCAAAATGTCATAAAAAAATTTTCATCAAGAACTATTGTTTCCAGGGACAGTTGCTGGCTCAGTGGGGATCAAATTGCCATCCCGTGCCAGTGACCTGAGTTCTGGAGCCTGCTCAGTGAGCCGGCTGAATTGCCCAAGGTTGGGGGGAAGGCACTGTAGCATGCGGCACTGGCCCTAGTCCAGGAAGGACAGAGCTGTGTTCTGGCACACACATGACATCATGTGGCAGGCTGGGGAGCCTTCCTTCATAATGTGTTGACTTGCATGTTGAGGCCTGACTGACCCATGCATTGCATCTGCACCAATAAGGAGGCAAGTAAAATAGGGAAAGTGTACTTGGCAGTCTGAACAACAATAGGCCCCTTCTGCTCTGATGCCCAGTCACATCACCCTCCATCTCAGGAACATACCTTGTACCTTTGGTACTCCCCCAAGTTTCCCCATGAAAGGGACAGGAGGAGGATGGATGTCTGATCCCCCACCCTTGACTGTCATACACTTTGCCAGTCTGTCACTCTTTCGGTGTTGATGGGTGCATTAAAGGTGCTGGCTACATCTGGCTGTTGTGGTGGTCAGTAACATAGAAACATAGAAACATAGACGTTGATGGCAGATTAGGACCGCAAGGCCCATCCAGTCTGCCCATTTCTTTTTCTACTTCATGAATGTGCCATCAACCTTTGCTCTGTCAATGACCTATCTATTCATATTCATCTGTATTGCTCCCTTATGCCTATCCCATGCCTGTTTGAAGCCCTGTACTGTGTTCATATCCACCACTTCCTGAGGTAGGCCATTCCATGCCATGAGCAAAGTGACTTGCCCTTCGACAGCCCAAGAGGCGAGTGGGCAGAGGGATGCTAAATCCTGTCCATCTCACAGACCTGGGTTTTTGCTGTGTTAGTGCCATATACCCTACCAACCAACCCACTTTAAACTGCCAAATAAAATTACAACCCTTTTGCACCCTGCACAGTTGATTGGCACATTTGTTGCTTATACAAACCTTTTTTCCATTTTATGTGTACAGGTCCAGTGGATGACAGCACCAGCACTGGAGGGCACTGGCCACATGTATCAGAAAAGTATTGTTTTATGTTTAAGAGTACCGTGTTTGTCCCAGTTAGTTACTAAAGAGCTATGAACTCTTTGTGACCCCCCTTGCTATACTTACAGGTGGAAATTCCATCCAGTATCTCTCAATCCACAGCACTCATGTAGCAAATCTTTATTCATAGTAATGTATCTAAGCTAGTAGTTATAAAACTTGTAGTTGCACCATTATGCTGTACCATTATACAGTGCAGTGGTGCAACTAAAAGTACTAAGATGATGTTGTCTTTCACCTGTTAGTTGGTTGGATAATCAGGGCATGAAATAACTCCAATATTCTGTTCATTTAATTTTGTGCAGGTCCTGGGGGGACCCACTCGAAAGTGGATACCATTCCACTATCAGAAAAAAAAAGGGAAAATTTATTAAAAAAAAAAAAACTACAATAATACAGAAGTCAGGGTTGAAAAATGAAAGGTGCACAAAGTAAGGAAAAGAAAAACAGTAGGGTTTTCAGTCTCTGGTGCATTAGCAAATCAGTGCTGGGGTATTCCTTGGGGTTGTCAGCCCTAATGCTCACCCCCTCTCCTGAGCAATCACAGTCAGACATGATCAATTTTCTTTACACAGTTCCTGAATGAGCAAAATTATGACAGATTCCGTTGGCAACATGTGATAAGTCATACTTCTCTCCCTTTGAAGAGTGTATCACTGTAAGACTGGCTTGGAACTGTACCTTGTTCTTCAGACATGAGGATATGGGCTGGGGGGAGGAGGTGGGCATTAGGGTTGATAACCCCAAGGAAATCCCCACCAGTGATTTGCCAATACTTTTGGAGACCTGAAACCCTAATGTTTTCATTTTATGTACTTTGTGCACGTTGCATTCTTCAACCTAATCTCTGCATTAATGTAGTTTTTTCAATCAGTATATTATAGGGATGCAATAGCCCCTCTATATTTAAGGTTGAGCAGGGGGTTCTATGTTAAACTTCAAATTTGTACTTTAATGTCTTCACAACCGTTCATAAGATTTGGGCAAAATTTAGTATGTGCAGTCTCATGGGATAGATATCTTGACATGTCATAGAAACATAGACTTTGACAGCAGATAAGGACCACTTGGCCAATCTAGTCTGCCCATTTCCCTACCTACAGGATAGTCCGCAGATCCTAGTTAACCAACAGCCTATTTCTTCCTACCCCCCACAAGAATTGTCTTATATCTGTCCCATGCATTCTTGAATTCTCTCACAGTTTTAGACCCCACAACCTCCTCAGGAAGGCTGTTCCATGCATCCACTACCCTTTCTGTGAAAAAATATTTCCTCACATTGCCCCTGAACCGCCCCCCCATCTTTAAATTGTGTCCCTTTGTTCTTGCATGTCTCTTTTTCTGAAAGATGCTACCCTCTTGGACTTTGTTGATTCCACTGAGGTACTTAAAAGTTTCTATCATATCCCCCCTCTCCCTTCTTTCCTCAAGGGTATACATATTAAGCTCCGTAAGTCTCTCCTCATACGGCTTCTCTTGCAGACCCTGCACCATTTTAGTTGCTCTCCTCTGGACTGCCTCTATCCTGTCTATGTCCTTGCGGAGATGGGGTCTCCAGAACTGAACGTAATACTCCAGATGGGGTCTCACCAACTGTCTGTACAGCGGGATAACAATTTCCTGTTTTCTGCTGGTGATTCCTCTCCCTATGCATCCCAGTATACCCCCAGCCCTTCCTACTGCCTTCTCACATTGCTTGCTAACCTTAAGGTTATCTGATATGATTACCCCCAGGTCCCTTTCCTATTTTGCTGTTGTTACTACCTCCCCCCCATTATGTATTCTTCCCCTGGGTTTTTGTTTCCCAGGTGCATTATTTTGCACTTCTTTGCATTGAATCCTAGCTGCCATACTTCTGACCATTCCTCCAACCTTGCCAAGTCCCTACTTATCCTTTCCATGCCTCCTTGTGTATCAACCCTGTTGCAGATCTTTGTGTCATCTGCAAAGAGGCATACTTTTCTGTCCAGTCCCTCTGCAATGTCACTAATAAAGACATTAAAAAGGACTGGACCCAGCACTGAACCCTGTGGTACCCCACTAGTAACCCATCTTTCTTCAGAGTGGACTCCATTTATAATTACTTTCTGTGCCCTGTTGTCCAGTCAATGTTTTATGCAGGCTACCACCCTGGGACCCACTCCCAGACTGGTTAATTTGACTATTAATCTTTTGTGTGGGACTGTGTCAAATGCCTTGCTAAAGTCTAGGTAGGCAATGTCCACAGCCCCTCCTTGGTCTACTACTTTGGTCACCCAGTCAAAGAAATCTATTAGATTTGTCTGACATGACCTTCCCACTGTGAACCCATGCTGCCTTGGGTCCTATGCCCCACTGGCCTCTAGGTACTCAACTATTATTTCCTTCAGAAGTGACTCCATCACTTTCCCTACCACAGAGGTCAAACTGGCAGGTCTGTAGTTTCCTGCCTCTGTCTTGGTCCCACTTTTTTGAAGAGGAATCATATCCGTGTTCCTCCAGTGCTCGGGTACCACACCATCCTCCCATGATTTATTAAAAAGAGTAGCCAGTGGTTTCACTAGTTCCCCCTTAATTCTTTTAGAATTCTGGGGTGAATTCCATCAGGCCCCATTGCTTTGTCCACCTTCAGTTTTAGGAGTTCTTGCAGAACCCTTTCTTCTGTGAAAGGAGTGGGATCGACCCCCCCTATCAAAAGTGCTTCTGTTAATTAGATTAGGCACCCTCCCTCCTCTTTTGTGAATACTGAGCAGAAATATTCATTCAATATCCCTGCTTTTTCACAGTCCCCCTCTGCCCACCTGCCATTCATTCTATTCAGCCTCACTATCCCTCCCTTTGTCTTTCTAAGCTCGCTGATGTACCTATAAAAGGTTTTATCCCCCTTCTTAACCAAGTTGGCTATCTTTTCCTCAGTTTGGGCCTTTGCTAGTCTGACTTCCCTCCCTGCTTCCTTCAGCCTTAACTGTACAGCTCTCTGTCCTGCTCCTTCAGTGTTTCCTTATACTTCTGTAATGCTATCTTTTTCTCCATGACTTTCCCAGCCATCTCTTTTGAGAACCATAATGGCTTTTTCTTTCATTTTGATTTGTTTATTTGCTTCACACAAAGGCTTGTTGCCTCTGTGATGGCAGTTTTGGTGATTCCCCATTGTTGCTCCACCCCTCCTTCTAGCCTGTTTGCTAGTGCTTTTCTGAGGCAGTCTCCCATCTTGCCAAAGTCAGCCCTCCTGAAATCCAGTACCCTCACTTTTGTATGGCTTGACTCTGTAGCTGTGTTTAACGTGAATCACACTGTTTGATGGCCACTTGTTCCCAGATGGCAACCCACTTCTAGATCTGAGATCCTTTCACTGCCCCAATTTGAGAGTATGAGGTCTAAGATTGCTCCCTCATGAGTGGGTTCCGAAACTAGCTGTCTGAGGCCTGCCACCTGTAGGGCATCGAGAATGGCCCTGCTCTTGGATGTGGCTGCAGCAAATGTGCTCCAGTTAACATCTGGCATATTCAGGTCTCCCATCAACAGTATCTCCCCTTTCTCTGCCATCCTAACAATGCCTTCTATCATATCCTTGTCCATTCCCTCCCCCTGACAGGGGGGGTCTGTACACAACCCCTGTGCGGATTGTGGTGCCCTTTCCAGTCTCCAAGGTGACCCACAGTGCCTCCTCTCCTCCCTGTTTACTCTTTTGTTCAGTTGCTTTTATCCCTTCCATAACATAGAGAGCTACTCCTCCCCCTCTTCTCCCCTGCCTGTCTCTCCTGTAGGTGTCAAGTTTTATGCTGGTAAGATGTGTAGATTCCGAGATACAGGTAGTGAAAAAATGCTGTTTTTCAGTATTTTGTCATCACCTTGCGCACAGATGGTTTGAAAGTTTGGTCTGAAGTTTTCAGAGTGCAGAGAGCTTGGCCTGCAGATATGCCTTTCACTGGTTTGGTGAAAAAAAATATTAATCCAATCCAAAGTTATTCAATTTTAAGATTTTAGTTTCTGAGCATGCTCAGTATAGTCTTTTGGATAAAGGAATGGAATGAAAAAATAATTTGATCCAAACAAAAAAGGATCTTTTCTCATTCTGGCCAATCCTTTTTATTAGGAAAATTATTTTTTTATTTGCTGCAGTCTTGTTTTCCATTTTTTTTCCCAAAAAAATAATTTAACCCCCACCCCATGACATCCTGCAGAGAGAACAAACCATTTATCTTCCACAACTGGACTCCATTAGGTAGATTCTGCAGTTAACTATTGGACAATTGACCGCAAAATGTATCTTTTTTACCTTTTAAAATCCCTTTTCATCACTTATTTCAGCTTTGCCTTATTGCCTTTTTCATTCAAACAAAAAAGGATCCCCTGTTGCAGATAATTATTTTGGACTTAGTTTCTTTTCAGGTTTCTCTGTATCTCCTGTTTTGCTTGAACTAAAAAGGATCCCTTGTCATGGAAAATGATTTCAGATTTAGTTATTTTTTTTTTTTTTTTTACATTTCAATGGACCTTTTTCATTTGATAATTTCATTCAAAGAAAAATGATCCCTTGTAATGACAAATTATTTTGGACTTATGTTTTTTTTCCTGATTCTTTTTTCATTTCAAGGATCCCTTTTTGTTTGACATTTTCATTGAAATGAAAAAGGATCCCTTGTCACTGAAAATTATTTTGGACATAGTTTTTTTTAGCTGATTCTTTTTCCATTTCAAGGAATCTTTTATCACTTCCTTTTTTCATTTGATACAGAAAAGGATTCCTTGAAACAAAAAAAGGATTTTACAATTTGTCCCCCTAATTGTGTGCATTTTTCCTGGTGTCTAGTGGCATCCCCCACCCTCCCATCACTGTCCCCAGAATTTTGTAAATTCGCCCTAGTGTCTAGTGGTACACCTCATCCTCTGATTGCTGTCCCCAAAATTATGGATTTTTTCCCTGGTGTTTATTGGCACCCCCATCTCCAATGCCATCCCTGAAATTATAGAATTTTTCCCTGGTGTCTACTAGCACCCCCGATTTTTCCCTGGTGTCTACTAGCACCCCCGACCCTCCAATTGCCATCCATGAAATTATGTAAATTTCCCCTGGTGTCTAGTGGCACCCTTCACCCTCCAATGGCCATCCCCATAGTTATTCAATAGTTCCCTGGTGCTAGTGGTACCCCTCCACCCTCCAATTGTTGCCCCCTTTGTTGTTAAGTAATTCTCTGATGTCTAGTGGCACCCTACACTCTCTGATTGCTGTTCCTCTTAATTTTCTTCATTTACTTGGTGTCTAGTGGCACACCCCTTTAAATGTCCACTGTTCACTGAAATAAAGTAAATGGTACCTTGATGTATTTTTCTTTCTCTGCCTGCCATCTCCATTATGGAATTTTTCCCTGGTGTCTAGTGGCACTCCCCACCCTCCAGTTACCATACTTGAAATTGTGGGATTTTTTTCCTGGTGTTTAGTGGTAACCTCACATTATGATTGCCATCCCCATAGTTGATCAATATTTCTCTAGCATCTAGTGGCACCCCTAACCCTCTGATTCTCATCCCTGTAGATGTTCAGTATTTTCCTGGTATCTAGTGGCACCCCCCCATCACTGTTCACCTTGATTTTCTTAATTTCCCTGGTGTCTACTGAAACCCCCCCATTGCCATTCCTGTAGTTGTTCAATATTTCCCTGATGTCTTGTGACACCCCCACCCTCAGATCACCATTCTTCTTGACTTTCTTCATCTCCCTGGTGTCTACTGGCACCACCCTGATGGCCGTCATTCAATAAAATAAAGACAATGGTCCCTTGATGTCTTTAGTTTTTTTACCTGAAAAAATGTTTACTCACTGATCTCAACCCCCCTATCCTGACCTACTACTCAGCGCCCACCACCCCCAAACACCCCCAGACCCCCACACACACCCTCACTCACCGGAACAGGTCCCAGGGTGTAGATCCACCATGCTATGTGAGACATGTCTTGCTGCTGGAACCACCAACTGCAATATGGGAAAGTAAGATAAGTGCAGTTTAATGTATTTCAAAGGGGGGGTTTCTACTTTGGTGCATAACTTTGTAATTTTTGTAAATTTTGACACCAAAATTTCAACATGGTCTTTCCGAGATACCACCTCTTGAATGATGTTGGTGGAGTTAGAAAATTCCGGCCTTAAAGGTGAGTTTGCACTCACTTGGTGAAGTCACCTTTATGGCAGGATTTCAAAATATTCACTGACCTTGTTCAAGTGTTGGGGTGGCAAAGAAGGCTATGTTGAAAATTTGGGGTCAAAATATGAAAAAAGCCAAAGTTATGTCCATCTAGTGACATTTTGCTTGGCTCCCTTGTAAATTAGGTCATTTTACATATTTTGACTCCAAATTTTCAAAATAGGCATTTTTACACCTTCTCATGAATATGACAGCTGTCATTTTTCAAATCCTGTGCAAACTAACTTTTTGCACCAGTGGCATGGAATGACATTGTGGTGTTGTGGAATCATATTTCAGTGGGGATTTGAACATGATCAGTACCATGTACATGAGGTAGGGTAATAACAAACCTATTCTGACAATTTGGTTGCTATTGTCCTACAAAAGGAAGTGCATGGTGGAGAGGCCCCTATGCTTTCACAGCAGCATATATATTAGCATCTATGGAGGCATGGGAGAAGGTACATGTGCTGCCACAAGAAAATAGGGACACAATTTCACTGCCTCAAAAGTAAGGATATTCTTTGCAAAAAAATGCATTAATGCAACATTTAGGGTTCAGGCTAAAGTGACTAAAGTAGGGAAATGTGGCATTAGGGTTTCCAACCCTAAATCCCCACATCCATGCCTAAAACAAATCAGGGGTGCAGTCTTCCTTGAGGTTGTCAACCATTCTATACACTCTAGAACCATACACACCTAATGGGTTAAGCTTCAGGGTTGACAAACCCAAGGCAGACTGCATCCCTGATTATTTTAGGCATGGGAGTGGGATTTTAGGGTTGGAAACCCTACAGCCATATTTCCCTACTTCTGTCACATTAGCCTGAACCCTAAATGTCACATTAACAGATTTTTTTTTAAAGAATTATAGGTGCGTGGTAGCACCAATATAGATAGGGTTGAGTAGCCTGTTTAATGTTAAACCTCAGATTTTGCACATTAAATAATTTGGCTTTGCTTGGTGAAATAAGCTGAAATTTTGTATGTGTTGTCTAGGAGGCAATGTCTTGATGGGTGGAATTTTTTGTGATGGCAGCTTGTGCAGTTTCTAATATCTGCATTTGTCATTTGTCAAAAAACAACTTTTTTCCTATACTTAACATTGTTTTTTGAGGGTTTTTTTTTGCTCTCACCTACAACCTACATGGAAAGGATTTTTTTGCCCCAAACTTGCAGGGGACATGTGTCATATCCAGTGGTCAATCATAACGTTTTTATTGCATTAGCCAGCAGGACATGCCGATTTAAAATTGCACTAGCCTGCAGATGGTTGTACTAGCTTCAAATTAAGTTTTGATCACTAATACAGGAAAAAAATGGAAGCAAAGAAATACTCTGATTACTGCACATTTATCCTGCTCACACATTGCTTCCTGCCCCAGCAGAAAAAAAGATTGCAATGCCATCACATGCAGTGAGACCCCCTATTGTTTTGAACCATGGCCTTCTCTGTTCCTCCTTCTGCCACCTCCCCCATGAACCACAAGACACCACAACAGCAAATGTTCAATCATACAGTCCTAGCTCTGCACACACAATAGCTGACACATCATGCACCTCATCATGCTCACACTACCACCACCACATGGCAATGAACAGAATCAGACAGAGAAAGACACTCTCACCCCCCACCATGTGATCAACTGGAGACCTGCACTTCTGGGAATTTTTGTAGTGACAGGTGAGCCAGGAACACATCTAGGATTTATTTGGGAAGGGAGCTACACAAACATAAGGAGCTTGGGAAATAGAAAAATGTATCATATTTTTATTTTTAAAAGCACTGATTTTAACATGCTGTGCCCCAACAATAACAATTAAAAAAAAAACATTATCCTTTCATCAGCCCAGAGGAAACAGTACACAGGCATAATGCTATATTAACTTTTTTTCTGTATAGAATGATGTATGCATCATAGGAATGCCTATTGAAACCTTTCAAATTATGTATTTTATAACTGTTTATTTTTGTAACGTACATGCCCCCAAAATTTGTTTTTAGGATGAAAGAACATGTTGGATGGGATGAGGGTGGGACTGTATGGGTGGTGTTGTCTGGCATTGTCCATTTAGAAGAGTTGTTGATCCCCTAAACTTGCCAGTAATGGAAGCCACTATATGTATTCATGGATGGTCATTTTAAAGTCTGGCCTGCAGTGGTGCCCAGGAAAAGTACAGACTTGAGAGATTTTGTAGCTATGGTGAGGCTGGGATAGAACCCACTACCTGCAAGGTAGATCCTATATGCCTCTTAGCATTTTGTCACTGAAATGTTGGCTACAGACACTCACAATTGCAAGTGCATTTTTTGCACAAATGGGAGGCAGTATAGTACAGTGGTTTAAGGCTCTGAGCTGCAAATCTGGTGACATCCAGTAGACCAGACCTCTGTTTGAATCCCACAGCTTCCACTTGCATACTGTGTGACCCTAAGCAAGTCACTTAACTTCCCTGTGCTCCCAGGTCACACTTGTAAAAAAGCTTCTGCTTAGTGTGCTACTCCTGGTTAAAAAACAAACAAACAAACAATCAATGTAGGGAAATGAGGGGCACTGGTCTTAATAATATGGGGCAAACCATCAGGCAAATACACATTCAGAAAACTGGAAGCTAGTGACTTAATAGTACTCTACTCTTGATCACACCCTGGACACTAGCTGAACATCTTAACAGCGGAGTGATAATGACTGACACTGAGTTTCTTGAACTGCCAGATAACTGCAGCTCTTAATGGACTTTTAATCACACCAGGCTATCTGAAACATTGGGAGAGATTAGCATGAGGACTGGAGCCTGCAAAAGTATAAACTTTTTTTTTAACTTCATTAATAGCCATTGAAATCCTAAACTAGTCAATGTGGACAAATAGAGAGATAGCTGCACTAGCCCTGGTGAATTTGAATTAGGTCATGGGCTAGGAAAACAATGTTAAAATAGGACCCTGTTCAGGTCCCAAGGTAGTGTCTTAGACAGGTCTGGGGAAAAAAATATCAAAGGGTTTGAGAGTTATTAAGGTTTAAATTTGAGTGTTTTCTGACTTGTGCATGCAAAGTGGGGTTTTCAAGATAACATTCTGTGGTGAAAGTAAAAATGTGATGCCGTTAATACTGTTTTTTTGTTTTGCACCATTGAATTATCACAGCACCAAAGATTTTTTTTGTGCCGTGCCAACTGAACTGCCATTGTGTAGGTATTTCCCAAGAACCAACAAACGTGAAAAATAACTAAAAATGCTGAGATTTTAATAAACAAACATCAGGACCTAGCTAAATGGGACCAGTTTAGCTAGATTATAATTTTATTTAATATTGTGCCCACTAAAATTTTTTATGGGGACCCAAAATCCCGGCTGCCTAGCTTAGTGAGAGGGGCACTTCCCCAGCACTCTCTGTGTGAGAACACCAGAAATATCTTTCACTTCTGCAGCAGCAGCTGTTATTGTGCTGCTGGCTACAGTGCTAACTGTGAGCTGCCCATTTCTCTAGTGCCTAGTGGCACAAACCACCCGCTGATCACTGTCCATATAACACAATAAAATATATTCCCTGGTGTCTTGTGGCACTCCTTCTCCTCTGATTGCCATCCTTTAATGTTTATTTTAGTCCCTTCCCAGCATCCCATTGTTTATATAGATAGTGCCAACATCAGGGGGCCCAATTCTTGTGTTGGCATTATAAACCCCCCCCAGCAGTGTGAGACACTGGGGAGCCCACCCACAGAGTCCCAAAATATTTATTTAGTAGTATCCTACAAAAAGAAAACAGTCCCCTCACATTTTTTTTATAACATGCAATAAAAAAAGAAAATAGTCCCTTGTCATTCCTGCGATCCCTCATGCCGATCCCCCCACTGAGCACCCACCACCTCGTCCCCCCACCCTATACTTCCCATCGGAGGTTATACACTCATCTTCTGTGGAATGAGACATGTTTGCACTGTTCAACAGAGAAGCATGTGAAAAATGACAGCTGTACTATTCATAAGGAGGTGTGAAGAAATGGAATGTTGAAAGTCTGGAGTGAAAATATGAAAAAGTGGAGAAGTTACAAGTGTGCGTAGAAACTGCACAATGCAGTCATTTTTTGGAATGTTTTCACCAAATTTTCAGCATGGCCTTTTTTGGAACCTCCCCTCATGAACAGTGGCACTGGAATTTCATTAATCTGTCCCAAAAGTTGATTTCGCACAGCGTCCATGCCATTCTGTGCCACAAATGCAAAAACACATTTTGGGAAGGACACAAAAAAATGACAGCTGTACTGTTCATAATGGGGGGTGAAAAAATGGCAATGTTGGAAATCTGGAGTGAAAATCTTAATCTTAAAAAATTGATGACGTTACAAGTGTATAGAACCTGTGCAATGGACACTCATAATGCAGTCATTTTGGGGAGTTTGTTCACCAAGTTTGCAACAAGGGCTTTTTGGGACCCACCTCATAACCAGTGGCACTGTCATTTTGTTAATTGGTCCCAAAAGTTGATTCCACTCAGTGACTGCGAAATCACCTTTCAGAACTGAGAAATGAAAGGACAGTGACTGTGTTCATGAGGTGGGGTTCCAAGAACCCCATGTTGAAATTTGGGACCAAAACTAAAAATAGCTGAGATACCATCCTAAATTGAACACCCCCATTCACTGCCATTATAGAACTTATCGTCATTTCTTCAGTTTGTGGTCAGCTTTTGAAAAGTGCAAATGTGTTCCTGGTCCACTGAAGACCACTGTTCCTGACTTCTAGAGGTAAGAATCGGTGAGGGAGGTGTGGGGAGGTAGGATTCGGGTTAGGGGAGAAGGGCTGGCGGCAATGATGAGGGGCAGTTTTCTGTCTTTTCAGGTTTAAAAAACATAAGACTTTGTGGGTCTGTTTTCTTTTTTTGCAGAGAAACTATGGATGTTCACACTGGGGTGGGCTCCCAGTGCGCCAGAGTACTGGGGGGTTCAAGAGAGGATTAAGGCTGAGCCTGGGATTGGGCCCCCTGAGGTCAGAGGATGTGTGGGTGGGATGCATCTGACACCTGGAGTGGGCATCTTGAGATCAGAAACACCTCAACAAATTTTTGGTACACTGGAGTGGGGTCCCAGTGTTTCACATTAAAGGATGGGGCAGATACAGACCACACAGGGATTGAGCACCCCGATGTTGGCAGACGGGGGGGTCCATCAGCATGATGACACAGACAGAGGGAACATGGAGGAGGCAGGCGTGGAAAGCACCTCCTCCCAGCCAGCGTGCTCAATCATGCTTATAGTAACAGTGCCTTCGGGCACACAATACTCCAAGCCCATACAGAGCTTATGCTGTGGTCTGCTCTGCACAGGTGGGAGAAACTTCAGAACAGCAGAAAGCGGGACTTGAGATGTCAAGACGCAAACAGCTGTTTGCTCTGTGGTGACCTACAGATGAAAGGAAAAAGCCGGCTTCTGATTGATGTAGCTTTTTCTTTTCATGTGAAGACAACTGCAGGCAAAACAGCATCAGAACCAGCCTGGCTGAGGACTGGTGTGATACTGTTGAGCCCCATGCAGTGCACTCTGCATTGGAGAGACAGTGTCACACCACTCAAAGCCTACTCTCCCAAGGAGTTTGACATGCATGCGTGAACTCAAAAAGGGGTTGTCCCCCTTCCTGGCAAACATAAAAATAAATGTTTGAAATCCCCATGATCCCTGGTGTCTAGTGGTCCCGCCCCCCGGTCAATCGCCAGCCTAATATAAAGAATCCCTCCCCCCACCGAGATTCAGCCCCATTCCAGAGTTTTAATAAAAAATAAAGATAAATGTCCCTGGTGTCTCGTGGTCTCACCCCTTGGCCAATTGCCAGCCCAATATGAAAATGACCCCACCCCCAGATTCACACTCCATCCCCTGTCTATTAGTGCTGCCAACATCAATCATTTAATTAAAATAAAACTTTCCCTGGGGTCTAGTGGACCACCAACCCCCACCCTGTCCAATAGTGACCACCACCCTGCACCCCCCATCCAGGATACCTGTGGGCCACCAGCACAGCCCTCGACTCACCTCCACAGCCGGCAGCTATGCTGAACACTTTCATGAATGAGCCTGACTGAGCCCTTTCAATGAATGAGCCAATGCGCAAGTGCTCATTCATTGAAAGGACCAGTTGGGCTCATTCATGAAAGTGCTCAGATGGGTTACCGGCCATGGAGGTGAGTGGAGGGCTGTGCCAGTGGCCCACTGAGATCCTGGATGGGAGGGTTGCGTGTGGGGGGGTCTACTAGACAGCATGGAAAGTTTTGTTTTTTTAATTAAATAATTGATGTTGGTGGCACTAATGGACGACAGGGGATGGCGTGAGAATCTGTGAGGGGGGGCATTCTTCATATTGGGCAGGTGACTGGCCAGGTTGGAGCGACCACTTGACACCAGGAATCATGGGGATTGTAAACATTTATTTTAATGTTGGCTAGGAAGTGGGGGGGGAAACATTTTTTTATGTTTAAATATACATGGATTTTCATGCCCTTCAAATGTGGGATTTTGACTGCAGGTGGCAAAATTCTGCATTTCTCTTGCAGAATTTCACATTTCACATGTGCAAAATATTTTGTGATATGTGATAATTTCGCAAAACATTTTGCAGAATGAAATTTTTGAATTTTGTCCATCAGTATGCTTCAAAGTCGAACTGTGAACTGAGAAATCAAGATAAGTGCTGTGTAATGTATTTAAATGGTGTTTTGAACTCATATTCATAACTTTGCCATTTTTCAGAATTTGTTCATCAAGTTTTCAACATGGCCTTTTTGGGACCCCACCCCATGAACATTAGCACCATCATTTAGTTAATCAGCCCCAATGGTGACTTTGCTGTTGCTGTGTGAAATCACCTTTCAGGACCAAATAATTAAATTTCACCACCAGTGTTCATGAGGTGGGGTCCCAAAAAGGCCGTTTTGAAAATTTGGTGAATAACTTCCAAAAAATGGCCTAGTTATGAGGTGGGTTGAAATTTTTCTATGAATACGCGTCATTTTGGTAATTTTCAATATTTTGACTCCAAATTTTCAGCATAGCCATTCTTTCACAATACCTCATGAATAGTACAGCTGTAGTTTTTCACATCCTTTCCAAAATGTGTTTTTGCACCTGTGGTGTGGAATGGTATGTTGACATTTTCAACTATGGGGTTTATGAAGTGAGGTTATAAGAGGACTATGTTGAAAATTTGGGGTCGAAATTTGAGAAAATGCCAAAGTTATGACTCTTCTTTCAATTTCACTACATCCACTCGTAACTTTGGAAATTTTAAATATTCTGAACCCAGATTTTCAACATAGCCTTCTTATTACCTCACCTCATGTATGTCACAGCTACCATTTTTCAAATCCTGCCCAAAATGTATTTTTGCACCTGTGGCATAGAATGGCATTGCAGTTGCAAAGAATTATGTTTTGTCGGGGATTCAAACATTTTCTGTAATGGATGCACGAGTTGGGGTAATACAATGGCTATGCTGACAATTTGGTCACCTTTGCACTATAAATGGAAGTGCAGTGCCCACAGCTACATACGTGCATGCATCTGTGAAGGGATGTTAGTACAGTGCCTGGAGGGCCATGTGCTCTGACAGGCAAATAAAGATATGATTATACCATCTCAAAAAGTAAGGAAATAAATTGCAAATAACTGTGTTAATGCTTTAGTTATGGTTGGAGCCACAAAAGTAGGGAATTGTGGCATAATGGTTCCCAAACCAAACACCCCACCCCCACACTGCACAAACCAACTGGCACTGTGGGTGTGCTTTGAGGTTGTCAGCCCTAATGCTCACCCCATTCTTCTATATTTTAATTATCTCAGCTTATTTGCTTATGGAATTGGGTGAGCGTTAGAGCAGACAACACCAAGGCACACCCCTGATGCATGTTGTTTTGCTCATTGTAGGTTGGGGTGTTAGGTTTCAAAACCATAATGTCACATTTCCCTACATTTGTGGCTGTAACCCTAACTAGAGCATTAACACAGTTTTTTGCAGTTTACCTCTCTCTCTCTTTCTCTCTCTCTCTCTCTCTCTATATATATATATATATATAGAGAGAGAGATAGATATTTATGCAACAGGTATGAACAATAAATGAATGCCATAAATAATGTGTATTGTAGCTACTGTGCAAATAAAACCATTTATGTGCATAGTAAGTATGTCATCACTCATTTACATACATAGTTATGATGTCATCACTCATTTATATACACAGTTGCTATGTCATCAATCAATTTAGAATGTTCGGCCTCAGTAGCAGTACTAATCATATTTAAATGCAAATAACTTTAAAATGAAAAAAAGCTAGTATGGTACTGTGAACACAAAAGTTGTCCAGCACAAAAATATCTACAACATGAGTGCTATTCAGGCATGTGTGATATTGTATTTCTTGAAACTTGGCTTCCCGGTCAAATGCCCTTTGGGGTAACCATTGCCTCAGTGCTTGCACACAGAGGTTCTTTGCCTTTTAAATTGTTTTTTGTTTTAATTGAGTTCATCACAACATAACCCAGATAGACCATCTTAGGGTAGCTGGTTCATTCCACTGGGGTGTCAAACAGATGAGGCATACTGATGAGTCCTGGTAGGACGAAACACATGTCTATGTCTTCTGTTGGCATCTTTGCAAAGTGTGTGAGAGGCCTTTCGGCACCGTGCATTTCTGCTTGAAGTTGAACCAACATAATATTCTGTGGTGATTTGCATATGCAGCACATGATGCTTTGCATTGTGGGGGCATGTGTGATATTGTATTTCTTGAAACTTGGCTTCCCGGCCAAATGCCCTTTGGGGTAACCATTGCCTCAGTGCTTGCACACAGAGGTTATTTGTCTTTTTCATTTATAGATACCTTTTAGTTTTTGTAGAACTAGCAAAAAACAGCAGAAAGTTAAGTTTTATTTGCACTTTTCTGACAAATAAATACAAATAACTTTAAAACGAAAATTGATAGCATTTGTACATTGAGCACAAAAGTTGTTCAGCACAAAATTAGCTACAAAATGAGAAGTGTTTCATATATAGAGATGCCTTTTAGATTTTTTTATAATCAGCAAAAAATGGCAGATAATTCAGTTTTTATTTACTTTTTCTGATGAACAAACTCGCCCCCAAAAATGTAAAAACAAAATAATTGTGCATCAAACTTTTTCATTATGTACTGTCCATAGCAACTGCTTAGCAACCATTATGCTAAACCAAGCTACCCTGGGAAAACTACAAAAAGTCCGTGTATGTTAACATGAAAAATTTAATAAATAATTTAAAACAAAACTCCTTACATAATCCTAAATAATCCCTCTTGCATAAATGAAATATGTAACAGGGACCTTGTGGAATACATGATTTATTTTCACTAAGACTATTTAACCTTGGGCACAGCAATCATGGCTTCATACTACCGTGAGATTACCAAGGTCAAACGGCTCTGTGAAAACAAAATCATCTATTGCCAGGTCCTCGTTATGTTTCCTTATATATGTATACTGTAGATAGATAGATATTGATATATATATATATATATATATATAGATAGATAGAGATATATGCTCCATTTATTCATGGATACATGCAAACAGCTTTAAGGAGAGATAAGACCTTTGGTTCATTGAGTCCTTTCCTTACACTAGCTCAGAAGTAATATTCTGCCACTCCTTGTTCTTCAAAGTACTTGTCAAGTCTGAGTTTGATGGTTGTTACAGTAGCAGCTGAACTACCTGTTTTGTGGACTATTCAAAGCATCCCCACTGTTCTGTGTGTGAGTCTGAATGTGTGTGTGTGTGTGTGTGTGTGTAGATCTTAAGTCTATGCAAAGAAATTCAATTTCCTGTATATTTTCTTTGCTTTAATGTGGTTACTTGTTTGTTTGTTTTCTAAGACCCCATTTTTCATAAATAATCATGACATTTTTGACACTAGGATGTGAACTGATGAAACTGCCATATAAACATGTCCGTGCTCTTAAAAGAATTCTTATTTTGTGAATATGTTCTGAAAGTTTGTGCACTTATCAGACAGCACACCCAATATCAATGAGTCCTTGAACATAAATCTGGAGAAAATTTGGTTTGGTAGAAATTTATAGTTGAAATTAGCCAGATTACTAATATGCAAAGTACCTCACAAATTAGTGGAAGCAGAATAGGTAATGCCTTCATGATTCCTATTGTAGAATTTTTTTCACAAAGCATTTATCACCATGTAATGCAGTTCATCTATTCTCTTAATTTTGGTTGCTAAACTGTTTTCAGTCCTCTACCACTAGATGACTAAATGGCCTTGCTGGAACTGTTTTTTCACTAATATTCTGATTTTTTGTCACATTGAAATCCTCCATTAAAAAAAAAGCCACCTACTCCTTTTCCTGCAAGATCAATCGCTATGGAATAATGAGAATTTCTCATTCTTGGTATCCCAGTCAATTTCGTACCCTACCAGGTATCTATGGGTGCCACAAAGTCTTGGCCTTTCAAGCATGGATCAGGCTGTCAGACTAATAGACTTTGCAGGGATTGATGACCATGTGACCTGTATTCAAGTGAGAACAGTTTCCTCTTTGTAATTCCTTGCTTCAGCAGGGGATCAAATTTATTGTTCTACCCATCACTGCTGTTCTTACCTCAATGAACCTATGCATCTAAATCTTGCCACTATTAACACCCTGTGTAGCGGGGTTGGGATAGTAAGGATAATAAATCAAGCAGACCCACAAACTTAGTGCATAAAAAGTGCCGGCAAGGCACTTATCATTTTATTTTTCTCATTGAATGTTGACATCAGGTTTCACAGAATTCAAGAAAATAAAGTTAGTTCATTCACTTTCAGAATCTCAACAAAATAATAAACATATGAACTATGCTCATGCTTGTTCCTCCTGTTTTCCACAAATGTATACACTTCAGAGGTCCACCACCTCTGGCAGTCAGCTCCAACTGACATCCCTCTCTTAACTCCTTAGTGGTAAACTTTTACACATTTCTGGGGAGTGACATCATAATCAGATGATCCTCCCCCTTTTTGTAAAATCAAACTAACATACTACAGGTTCCCTTTTTACCATACAGCCTCATTCCCAATCATCAGGTATATAAATGTATAACAGTATTTATACTAAATAATCCCACAACCTTACTTTGATGTCCTAAAACAATGTCTACAGAGCTAATTAGTCTCCATAAGGCTCTAAGCCCCTCCCTTGATAGTGACATCACTAATTACAACTTCTATAAAAGCAAACAGACTGTGGGCTGCTAGCCCTATAGAACACCCATGCAGCCCAACAGGTAAAGAAATACAAGAATATGTTGCTCAGTTTATATTATCTTCTTTTCCAAAAGGCAGACCATGCAATATTTAAGAACTACCTGGACTCGTTTCCTACATGTCTTTTGTAGCATCTTCTTTATTCATTTAGGAGCTAGCATACTTCCACACTTTAAAAAAAACATTGTATTTTATTTTATTGAAATGCTCTGAATACAGAGTGCACTGTATCAGTGGGGCAGCTAACAACAAAGGTTAGATTATTTTTTCTTGTGTTCATGTTATCTCCCTTCTCTGCAGCTTCTACTAATTTGAAAGGTTTGACTCTTTTTTTTTTCGGCTCATTTGCGGCATGAACCAAATTGCAAAGGAAATCTTTCTCCAAAGGTTTTCTATGTCCTTGGGCAGTATCAAGCCATCTGGAATACAGACAGTTTAGCATGTTCATACTTGAAAGCAGCACCCTAATATAACTAACAAAAATAACTAAATAAAAACAGCTTCAGAGGGATTTGTCAAGCCGTCAGCTATAAGTTACAACCCGGCAGCTGACTCTTTCCTAGGAGGTATTTCTGAGCAAAAATAAGGGGTTTCTCCTGACACAGCAGCTACAATTGACAGTGAAAAGCACACAGGGCTCAGTCTCCTACAGAGACTAGAAAGTATTTAAAAAGAAAATGGAAGCGCGAGAGCTGCGCGAGAGTGCGCACAATCTTAAGGAGCTTCACGATCGTGCGAACAGTCGCTAACCAAAGCAAAGCCCTTGCATACTACAAAATGGCTGAAAGTGCGGGGGGGTCAGACACTGCAGCACTCCTACCTGAACCAAACAATAATTTTCCCTTTCTACTAAAATAGAGAATGGCAGATTGGCAATTCCTTCTTCTTTTGACTAAATGAATGCTTCAAAATGCAGCATAAGGTAACAAAATTAAAAGGGAAAGGGAATGCTAATAATTTACTTGTTCATTTTATTTCTGTATAACAGGCTATCTGCTCAACCAAATCTAACAGATGATGCTAGAGAAACTAAGGACCTAACAGGCTCTTTCAAAAGGGGTTCTGCAAAGCTATGAAACAGACAAGTTACAGAACAACTCTTAATATATATATTGTGTCTGTCCCCCCTGGTCACTTAAGGAAATTTAACTTCCATGAAGGAAATACCTCTTTAATATAGTATGTATTTCTACATTCACATAAATGCCTTTACTATCAGCACCTGGTACTTTATACCTAAGCACTTTATTTCTTGGGGGGGGGTACTTATAAGTATATTAGGGCCTGTACTCATCACAGGAGGCACCCTGTGACACCCTGCACTAGCCTTTGCTCTTATCTTTTTGTTGAAATCTATCCCCCATCCCGACTGCTTGGCCATTCTCTTGACCAATACCCCCTTACCCCAGAATACCAACTAACATATCAGAAAAAGAAGACCCTGTCACTTTCAACAGACTCCTAATAAGAGTTAGCTTACATTATAGTTCACTGTCATTACTCAAAACCCCATGGTTATGAGGATTTTTTGAGATGATCACGCTGAATAACATTTCCTTTAGGATAATCCCTATTCCTGTAAATGACTTCCTCATACCATTAGGATATGTTCTCCATATGTCATTTATTGAAGTGTTAACAACTGTCAACTCTCCCCTCTAGCTGCAGTGCTTGACTATCAAGTCATAGTTTTGACATGTACTGCAGGCAGACAATGCACTCATTTACACTAGTTTCATGTTCCTACTGTGCCATCCCAATTTTTTTATTTATTTGTTTATTTCGTTATTTATTTATTTATGCCCTTGGTGACTGGGTAGGTGCACTGAGCCAAGGGACTGTTTTCAGGCATGACCCAGGCCATAAATAATGGCACATTTAGCAAAACAGAATACAGGAGGAGTAGCATGGTCACAATGTAGGCTATTTACAATGAGGTGCAAGGAGTCACAGTACAGAGGGTATTAACAAACATGAAAATACAATAAGGTACAAGGTGAAATTTTAGGGTAGTGACAAGCCCATATACATCATCACAAAAACATGGAGAACAATACATTAAGGTGACAAATTACCAAGTAAACCATATAAAGTGCAATTTCAAAAAGGCACATCAATAACAAATAACTGTCTTGCAAACATTACTATGGAGTCTTGTATGAATTTATGAATGCTACCTTGCAACCACTCTACCCATAAGTTTCCTACCTCTGTGGCATATAAGGTGTATGACTGGGGGATGTTTATGGGTATGGTCCCACAAAATTATTGCAAAATTCCATTATGTGCACAAAAGCTCATTAATTTTGATTTCAAGTACAGCATCAAGTTGTTCAGATGCTCCACATATCTCATATTTTTTTTAAGGAACTATATCTAGTAGCCCGGCAGTGGCACTGTACTACAGACAGCAGAACATCTCTCGCTACAGATATCAGCCAGGGGCTTAATTATGGGGGTGATGGGGGAACAGGTCTCCCACAGCATTTCATCATTGCAATCTTGAAACACTTACTGTAAAATCCTCTTATGGATGTGTCTCCCCCTTCCCAACTATTACACCAAAGTTACTGCACTGGATATCACAAAAATTTCATGAAATAACTGGATACATAAATGACTGCAACTGTTTATGTTATTGTGCATTTGATGGCTGCTAAGACTATGGTCATCTTTTAAACAAGAGTTTAGAAAGTTTAGACACACATCCACCTTTAAAGGATTTATGAGTCTATGAAAATGTGTGACATAGTATTATCTAAATTTAAAGTTATGAGTGCTTAAAATATTGCAATTTACTTGCTTGAGAAGTTTTTGTAAAATATGTTGGAATATTCTGTTGCTTATAATTCAGCTTTCTCGTAAGCTGTAGATTTGAAGCTTAGGGAAGTGAAGGGAAAATTGTTTAACCAGGGAAGACCCACTAAGTTGGAACTTGTCCCCAGGTGTGACCTGGGAGCACAAGGAAGTTAAGTGACTTGCTCAGGGTCACACAATATGGAAGTGGAGGCTGATGGGAGTCATAGTATCATAGTAATGTGTCAACAGAAAAGGACTATCCTTGTCCATCTAGTCTGCCCATTTCCCATCCACCCCTACTTGTCTCCAGTTCCAAGGGGTATTTTCCTCTGCCCACCAGTCAGCCCCTTGTCCATCACCTTCTTGAATTCCTCCACTGTTTCTGCACACACTACCTCATTAGGTAATCTGTTCCTGTGTTCCCCCACCTCTCAGTGAAATAACATCTCCTTACATTGCTCTCTAATCTTCCCGCTTCCAATCTTAAATTATGGCCCATTGTTTTAACTCCTACTTTCCTTTTGAATAATCTACTTTCATTCACTCTATTTATTCCCTTCATATACTTAAAATTCTCTATCATGTCACCTCTATCTCTTCTAAACTCCAGTGGGTATAGATTTAAATCTCTCCATCTAGTCTTGTATGGCTTCTCTTGCATACCATGCACCATCTTTTTTGCCCTTCTTTGAACCCTCTCCAATCCATCTACATCTATATCTATACCCTTTCTTAAATGAGTCAAACCCATGCCTCCAGGTCTGCAGCTCAGTGCCCTCAACCACTATGCTACACTGCCTTCTCCTAACACCTAACATGCATACTGATCAGATATAGGACTTCAGACATCCCACATATTATGTAGTTTGGATGAGAGATTTAAAAACTAGACAGAAGAAGCAGTAACGTGCAGTTACGGAAAATTTACAAATATGTGGCGATTTCAAGAAATTTCAGAACAGATAAATCATCATTTTTTCCACAACTTGCTGGTGTCATTTGAATGACTCACATCACAGTTGTTGGGTAAATTGCAATAGCTTAACAGAGTGTATTTATACAAAATTAAACATACCCTGATAATGCAACACATTGTGGGACGTATAGGCAAATCATTATGAATGATTTGGGTGAGTTTTTTAAGCAGATGTGCATCATGCCAAATGGCCTGTTTCACAATCTGCAAATGAAGAAAACAGAAGCCAAAGTCACATGTTTCATCCATATTAGCACTCATCAATGTGTCTCATCTGCATGTCAGCCTAGGGGATGAGGGAACTAGCACTTTGATAGTCTAACTGGTTTGAGTCATGTTTTGCACAAGATAGAAATGGAATCTAAAAGGCAAACAAAATAGCCTCTGTGCAAAAGCAGTAAATGAAGGGTTACCATGGATGGGGACTGGTAATAAACAATGTTTCAAAGAAGTGCACAATTACACATACCTAAATGATTCAAAGAATCATGAAAAGTATATGCACATAACCATAAATACTTAGTTTAGCGGTACTTTAATAACTATGAAAAATAAAATGAAAGGCTTGCCTGTAGTTTGCTGGCCAAGCAGCCAGCCACTCCCACATTCTGAGCTATATAAGCAGTTCCTCTCTAAGCCTCACTGTGAAGCATTTTTTCTTTGCAGCTGAAGGCTCTGTTGGTTTGTCCTCTGAGCTGGTTGGGCCTCCCTGGCTGGTTTGGGCCTGCTTCCCCCACTCCTGCTTGTCTCTGCTGGGCTTCTGTGCTTATTTTTCTGTTTCTGGTTTGTATTTTGCCTTCCGCTGTGTGTGCTTCCTTCCTTTTTTTGGCGGGGGGGATTTGTTTCTCAACTCCCAGCATACTGCTACTCCAGAGCTCATACTGCTTGCTTTTACTTGCTCACAACTCTCAAATTACTTGCACAGCAACTCCTAGCATTCTGCTATGCAGAGCTCATGCTACTGTTTTCAGTTACCTACAACTACAGCCACTGCTCCTGACTGTTTACTTTAATTACTATTGTATCCAGTGCCTGTGTTTTTCCACTGTGCTCACCATGCTCAAATTACTGCAATGAAACTGAAATCATCATCTGTGTGTTTCAGCGCAGCCATAGCTGCTTCATATTGCATACTCAATTCTTTTCACCTGACGCAGTTTACTTGGACCCTACCTGTGCTTCTCATTTTACTTGCAGCTTTGCTGCACTGCCTGGCTACACCTGCTTTCAAGCATTGTCTCCCTGTTTTATTGCACTTTTAACTCTGAGGTCAGCCAACTAAGCTCCTGCTGAGGCTGTTAATATAGCTTGATATTAAAATTCTGTTTTCGCCACTGTAAATCC
This sequence comes from Neoceratodus forsteri, assembly GCA_016271365.2. Classification (NCBI taxonomy): domain Eukaryota; kingdom Metazoa; phylum Chordata; order Ceratodontiformes; family Ceratodontidae; genus Neoceratodus; species Neoceratodus forsteri. The sequence continues at coordinate 830,227,225 of CM028131.1, forward strand.
TCAGAGTCTGTCACCTTGATTTGGCTTTGAACTGTCTGTCTAGCTTGCTCCCAATTCAGTGCTGTTTAATTGCTCTACAGTTTGATATGCTGGTTCTCCTATCACGACTACTGCTTACTGACCTATGTGCAGGTATACGCTTACTTATGCAGCTGTTACTCCTTGCTTACGCAATCCATTACTTCATGCAAACTGCCATCCCTTCGGCTTCAGCTTGGGATTCTGCTGCACTCAATCTGCATTAGACCTTGCAAGGTCTCAACACTCCATGCTCATTACAATCTCAGCATGCCATGCTCATTTAGCTCACCAACTTTCAGCTCTCAATCAATTTCTGGATCATGCCAGGCATTCTAATCTGGTGCAGGATTCCTGCAGCTGATGGTCTCACTCTGCATTTAGTCCGCATCATCGAGCTTGTCCAACTTGGAGTGGGATCCTTCTCACCTGGCCCATAGCTGGAAATGTCCTCACCCCGGGCTTGGCTTTAGCTGCCTGCTATGCGACTGCAGCTCCTGGTGTAGAATTTAAGACTAGTGGTGAAGGGTGGTAGCAATGATCTCCTTTAGCTCTAGTGTTCCACTATAATGGTTGGCCATTGACTTTAGTGGTTTACCTAGCAAGGCACCTTCTCCACATTCTCCCTATGACTGCCTCTGGTTCACCTGGTTTGATTTAGGGTGGGTAAGCCAGGTGAGTGCCTCAGCAGTTGTTGCTGTCCTCCTGCACCTTGGATGCACATATTGTTGCAGAGTTGTCTCGCAACCTTCCATGACTTGCCCGCTAGAAGGTTTGAGTGAGAGCCTTCCTCCAAATTGGAATATTTTCCACCTCCTTTTAATTGTTTTTTCCAAATTGCAGCTGCAGAGCCATCACTAAATAAACTATCCTAAGCCTGGAGGAAAGGTGACCTAGGCCTTGGACCCCAATAGATTTCCTCCTCATAGGGTTTTTTTTCTCTCCTCCGTTGCCTCTGGTCATAGCACTTAGTTAGCTTAGTTGTTTCCCCTAGTTTCCTTATGTTGGTTCCGTTGTTGGATGGAGGTGGAGGATGACCTGCCATTCCCTCTCTCCTTAGGGGATCCCCTACTGTCAAAGCAAACCATCGGTATAATGCTACGCAGACCTGGGCAGTCATTATGACAATTGAGCATCTCATTGCATTATCATACTGCCTATACTTCTCTACTACTACGTTTCAGTTACAACTCCAATGTCTCAGTTATTGCTTGCTCATATGCTTCATGTTGCCTCCTTTTTGGGGATGATACTATATTTTTGGGGGGATTCCTAAGGTACCTTTAGCCGTGGGAACTGTTCCATTGCACCTCTAGAGGTGGAACTCTCTCTGAGGGTTCCTTGCCTTCATACCCCAACAGGGTGGTAATTCCTCTGGAATAGAGAGTGGAAATGGCCAAAACCAAACTAACACAGTTGCACAAACATAACACTATACTGGCTGTGTAGGCCAGTGAATTATATATTGATAGAAATTCCTTGACTCTGATATACAGTGACATTTGGTCTAAAAATGGGTGCAGAGAGGAACACCATTGCACAGCCACCAAAAATCACCACATGAAAAGAGCTGACATAGTCACCGGGGGTATCAAAACTAATTAGGATGCTAGATTTTAGTGGATGCAAACAGAACATCAACCAGCTAACATACCATGCTGTGACACCCATGTAATTCTGACAATGGCATAGAACAAGCCCTATGGAGTTATTCCATGAGCAGTAGACATGGGGCACTGTGATACTATCAACCTGCCTGACCCTCATCTTAATGGCCACTTCAGAGCTGAAGAAATTTCAATTCAACTTCTTCTTTGCTGAATTTCCCTGGTGGTCAAATGGCCCCTACCCATCCCTGAGCCTGTCTCTAACTGTGGTATCAACCAGTAATGCCAACCTCCCTAGCCCCATTCCTCTCTACTGGCATTGTCCAGTATGGGATCATGGCATTCTTTGTCTCTTTCAGGCTCCACTGGAGGTAACCACAGCATTATGACCCTTCCCATAGCAGTTCTACAGGCAGCTGATGTTATCAAATTATTCCAGCATCACAAGAGGAATCAATCTGGTACCAGGAAGCATTCTGAGTGTCTCCAAGATACAACAGATATCTTATGTACTGCATACTTTTGTTGTTCACCTGTCTTGGTCCCTACCCATTCAGAATAGCACTAACAGAACAGTGCACATAAAGAGAGCACTAGTCTGAATAACATTGCCATGAACAGTGAGAAGGGATTGACAGCACTTGTAGTAAGCGCTCCCCATGTCGCTGTCCATGGTGATGCCACAGGACGAGGGCAACAGAATTCTGGAGGCTGGCCAAGCTGCTCCCATGATGTGGAGGGCTAAGGCATGAAGCAGCTTGGTGGGTGGTAGTGCAGGGTTCTAATCCAGGTCTTCCTAGATTTTGCCTTTATTGGGATGTAATTTGTTTACAAGGGTCCATGCAGACAGAATTCCATGGCCCCATCATTTTCTTCTTGCCCCATGATCCCCCCCCAAGTTAGGATCTATTAGTCTGGGTGAGGTGGGGTTTGCAGTGGACGGAGCAACAGCAAAACATAAAGTGGTGGCATTTTGACAGTCATGATTCTTGACCGCATTGTTTTCAGTGGCACTATTCTGACCTAGTGCTGTCTTGGTCATCACAAGTGCCCAAATTCTTTCTGATGTTGGACTTGAATGCCTGTTCTAAGAGTTACAGCTGCCATCTGTGCATTTAAGCTTTATGTACTGTTGTAAAATTATGCAACCATAAGTGGGAGGATTGCCATGTTCTCTGCTTGGCAGTGTAGGCCATGCCCTTTGTGAGCCCTACCCTTTTCCTCACATGGCCACAATGTCAACAGTGACTGAGCAGGGAAAGGCTTGTAAACCCACTGTGTATAACACAGTGAGATGTAATACAAGGGACTAGCACTATGCTTAGAGACAGTCCAATGAAGTCATATACAGTATGGAGCCCTCTCTTTTTATGTTTGCTTGTGAGCATGTGCAAGAAACATGTTGCGGCAGTTTAAGAGAAAAGCGGGTTGTGGAGGTGTGGCAATGAGGTGGCCAATGCCACCACTGCATTTGCGGGCTTGGCTCTCTTTATCCAATGCAGTGGCATGCTGTTGCTGACACTAGTTCAGCAAGCATGCTACCAACTTGAAGGAAATTGGCCACTGCAATGAGGGGTGCCCCATCATTGCTGGGCGTGCCTTGCCTACCGAGACATTTCTTCTTACACTGCTCCCTCTGTTCCCCATCCCGGAACCAGGAGTGCAAGTAAAGCCTCCCACTCCCTCCCACAGTGTGCTGTCTGCCCCGTTCCCTCCATTCCCTGTCCTGGGAACCAGAGTGGAAGGAAACCCTCCCGCTCCCGCCCACTGTGCTGGCCGCCCTGCTCCCTCTGTTCCCAGCATGCAAGGGCATAGGCACCCTATGTCATGATTACAGAGTAGCACAGGGGGTAGCAAAAAGCCAGATGGCATGTCTTCCCATTTCCTTTGTTTGCCGTTTAACCATGCATACTTACTGTATGCAACTGGTACAGAAAACACCTTCCCCTTTTTTTTAAATTTCCTCTTTTATTTTATAATGTTGCAGTCCTAAGTCCCAGTCCCATGGCTCAGCAGTAGGAGGAGGGAAGGGGGCAAGTACGAACCCTGCGCAGCTGGAACCTCAGTTACGGGGCACAAGCCCACAGCCTGGCAAGAGCAGTATTGCTCGAGTCGTACCGTACACTGTCCAGAGAGAGAGAGAGAGACTCCGTTGGTCCCAGTTGAGAGAGGAGAGCCACTAAGCCAGCCCAGAAGTCATGCCCTGTGCAGTCCAGACCACAGAGAGAGACTCTGTTGGTCCTGGAGACAGAGAGCCACTGCACTGAGCCAGCCCAGAATGTCAGAGAGCAAGCAAACCGACTCAGAATCCCGCCACTGCCACAGTTGCCCCCTTCACGCCATCGACTCTCTCGGGCTCCTCTCTTCTCTGGAACTACTCTGGATTAACTTAGCTGGTAAGTCGGAGTAGAGTAGCCACCGGAGAGTCCCACTCCTCCCATCTGATCATCCCCCGATTCTGATTTCCTTTAGGGAAATTTGAGCCATTGTGTCCGTGATTACCCAGTCGATTCCCCCCAATCTCAGTGCCCAGGCCCACCACCCAACCCCAGTATCAGGTCACAGAGGTGCAAGGTAAGCAGGAGGTGGCTCTCTCAGAAGGAAGCCACAGTGCTTACTCCCCACCTTCCTTGCTCCGCGACGAAGAGCAGCCCACATCCACTGCCAGGATGGCAGAGAAGGAGATGGATGGACGAATGGGTGGGTTGACTACTAGGCCCACCATGGCATCTCAGCTGTCGCCCATGTCCATAGAGATCCTCAGCAAGCTGAAACATCCATCCAGCAGGAGCAACAGCACAGTGTGATGGAGGATGCTCCGCCAAAGACCTGGCAAGCCCAGTACTAGTAGACAGTGGATTGGAGGACCAGCAGCCAACCAGACCAAGACCAGACTGATTTACCGTAATGATGAGAGAGAGGTAGGAGCATCATGATCATGTGGTGCAGGCCCCAAACTCTTTGTGCCCTATATACATTTATTTTATTTAACTATTATATTGATTATAGCTCCACCATGACTCGAGAGTTGCTACGCAGGGGTCAAATGAGGTTGTTAGGTTGAGATGGGTCCTACACCTAGTCTTAATGCCTGCCTGTCTCCTCACTGCTTCTAATTTTCTGTGTTTAAAAATGTTAACATCCCTCAGTCATTTCCCATGGTATTTTATTGGCAGGTCATAGGCTGAGGTAGGGAAGGGAACATTGTTTAACCAGGAGAAGCACACTAAGCTGAAGCATGTTTCCAGATGCTACCTGGGAACACAAGGAAGTGAAGTGACTTGTTCAGGATATTTTATGAATGTGGGTGCCACAGGGATTTAGCTGGGAAGGGGTGGGGCTGCAGACATGGATTATGGAGCACCTTGGTTTAATAATTGGGGGGTATGAATGTGGGTGTAACAGGGGGTTGGCGAGGAAGGGGTGGGTCTGCAGACACTGACAGAATACATAACAGAGCAGCTGGGTTTAACTGAAGGAAAAAAATCATGAATGTGGGTTTGGTTGGGATGGGGTGGGTCTGCAGGCACTGAGAACAGAGTAGCTGGGTGACGTATTGCAGTACAGTAAAGTTTACTGAAACAGGTGGGTCTCCTCTCTGAACAGTAAGAAAGTTCCAGACTTTGCACTAATTGCTCTCATGCTTTAATTGTTTAGATTGTGTGCAGACAGGAGTGTAGGCAGGGTTTTCTTTAGGGTGTTCAAACACCCCCTGAAACAACATGTGACATTTTTTATAATACTTAGTTTCCACCCACACAGAGAGTGGGCCCTTTAAATGCTACTGCTGTCTTGGGTACTGGCTGCTGGCCTGCTGCGTTGTGGAATGGAGAGGAATTCAAATGAGTGGGGTTGGGAACAGCCGCAGAAGGAAGTCCGCCCAAGCCAAACTAAAGGGATTGGTGTGTCTGTGGTCCCTGTGGTCCCTGACAGTCCCACTGGTCTGAGAGTCTGCTGCTCCTCCTCCTCTCTCAGCAGCCAATTAAGTGGCATGGCTTGCAATTGGTGGCTTGGTGCACTGGCTTGCCACACATACTGCTGCAGATCATGACACCTGGCCACATGATGAGTTAGAGAGTGAGGAGGAGACAGGTCACGGACAGTAAGGAATCATCAGATTATTTTGGTGGTCTGGTGTGTAGACTTCACTAGATCCAGCTGTCCAACCACGTTCTTGAGTTGTGCAGCTGTGTGTTGCTTGTTGTGGGTGAGCCTGGCCAGATCGGAAGAGCCACGAGAGAGAAAAGAGAGAGAGAGAGAGAGTAGTCAGTACCAGTAGTGGCTGTCGGCCGGGTTGAGTGAGTGTGGTGGAGGAGTGAGTCAGAGGGGGGCAAAGTAAAACTTTTTTCCCCCCATGACAGCCTGTCAGTCCCCTTGGGCCTTGGAGTTCAACAGTCATCTCCCACCTCAGCCAGGCATTCTGTCTTGATTGCCAGCAGGCAGCAGCCAGCCTCCCTCAGGTCAGTCACTTCATTTTGGGAATCTGGGCAACACACAGCTTAAAGGGAGGTAAGCAATATTACACTTGACATGGCCCTGGGTAGACTGGGTGATCTAAGAGCACTGCAGTCCTTTTTCAGTGTAGTGATATAAAGCATTTTAATTCTGAGTTATGACATTTGACACATTCTATGTTTGTTTCGTTATATGATGCATTGCATTTATATAATATAAATGGGGGGGGGTAAGCTGCATATAAATGCCATTTCCCCCCTCAGGCCTCAGCAAATGTTTAGTGCCCCCCTTCACTCCTGGTCCCAGTGCAACCAGTTACAATAAAAGATTGTACCCTGGTACCAGTGGTACTTTACTTCCTCCCTCACCAAAACCAGTCCCAGGTTTGGCATTAAAAACCTACCTGGTAGTCTAGATGTCCACCCCTTCCTGGCCTCATCCTCACTTGCCCACCTAGACTTGAGATGGTGGCATGTAATCATCCTTTGTTCTCCTCCACTGCTGGGCACCGTCTCACACAAGTGACATCCGATATGGATAATGTGACTTGTATAGACTGTACTTGCATGAATGAGATAGCAGTCAGCACCACAGGTGAGCAGAGGGTGAGTTTTGGGTGCATGTTCAAGTCTGGCAGTGGAGCAGCAGAAGATGGTGCCAGGACATAATGGGCCACTAGACTACCAAGGAGGGTTTCATGCTGAAACAGGGATCTGGTGAGGGAGACGGTGAACACTGGTTCCAGGAAATTCTTTAACTTGTGCTAGGATCAGAGGTGGTGATGGGGTACCACTGAAACTAGGGAAATAATCTTTTATTTTAAGTTGTGCTGGGAGTGGGGGTGAGGGAGGGGGAGCACTGCTATCTGTTTATTTTCCTGTATTGTCACTGCCATTTTCAGTGATCTGAAGCAAAACAAAGCTGGGCATTCTGACAACAAGATGCAGCTGCAAGTGGCCCCCCCCCTCACTCCTGGTCCCAGTACAACAAGTTACAATAAAAGATTATCCCCTGGCACCAGTGGTACTTTTGTCCCTTGCTCTCACCCACACCAGCTCCAGGTTTGGCATTAAAAAAACTACCTGGTAGTTTAGTTGCCCACCCCCTCCTAGTGCCATCCTCAATTGCCCACCTGGACTAGAGACTGGCAGCCACCACTCACCCTCTGTTCACCTCCACTGCTGGCCACCATCTCACACAACCTTCTAATACTAAAATGCATACTAAAACACAAACCACAGAGAATGTACAAACCCCAGATCTTCTGTGGACCTAGTGTCCCATAGACCCCCAGCTTTTCTGAAGAAATCTTTCACGACATATTACAAAACCTGCATATAGGGTGGGTGGTTGATGGCAATGTTCCTGCCAGTTGTCCACAACCACTGGACCTGCAGGCTCCAATGCCAGTCAGCCTCTCACACCCTTGATTCCATGGGAAAAAAATTCTCCTGAAATAAGGGTAGGGAAGATGTATCAAGTGTGTTTTTTTTTCCCTCAAGAAAAACCCTAAAACTGTTCACAGAGCATGTACAAACCCTAGAGCTTCTGAGGGCCTATTGGCCCCCAAACTCCCAGCTTTTCTGTAGAAATCTTTCACAACATATTACAAAAACTGCATATAGGGTAGTTGGTTGATGGCAGTGTTCGACAACCAGTTGCCACAACCACTGGACCTGCAGACTTCAATGTCAGTCAGTCCCCCACACCCCTGATTCCATTCAAAAAAATTTCCCCTGAAGTTAGGGGTACAGAAGATGTAACAACTGATTTTTTCCCCTTCCAAAAAACACAAAAACTCACTGCAGAGCATGTAGAAACCCCAGACTTCTGGGGCCTATAGCCCCAGACTCCCTACACCCACTTTTATTTGTCCTAATTCCCAAATATCACATCCAAGCCCCAAAAAAATCTTGCCTATGCCCCTGTGTGCAGATTTAGGTTTTAGTTGACATGCCTGCTGGGAAAAGCGAACAATAAGGCAGCTATGTGTAGAAATTAACCATTGAGGGTAATTAAGGTCAGGAAGTGCTGTTCTGGGCTTATTGGATGCTGCTAAGCCTGCCATGACTATCTTGTGTGATATGAAGGTGCTGATGTTCTGCTGGGGGACTCTGGGGTGTTGCAGTAACTACGAGCCAGTCTTAGTGTGACAACTGATAGTATGGCTAGTCGTATGGTGGTATGGCTAGTAGTGTGTGAATGAACCTCTGTGGAACTGTCTGCTCTGATGTGGTACAGAGACTTGTCACAGTGCACTGTTGTAACTAAACACCAGTCTGTTAGTCTGACAACTGTTGGTGATAGTGTGGCTAGTGGTGTGTGAATGGACCTCTGTGGGACTGGCTACGTTGATGTGGTATAGAGGCTTGTCAGAATGTAATATTGTAACTAAAAGCCAGTCTGTTATTCTGACAACTGTTGGTGATAGTGTGGCTAGTGGTGTGTGAATGGGCCTCTGTGGGACTGGCTACATTGATGTGGTACAGAGGCTTGTCACAATGTAATATTGTAACTAAACACCAGTCTGTTAGTCTGTTGGTACACACCACAGAGAAAATGACGCTTGTGTCAGGTGAAAGGGCATGAACAGGGCATGGACAACTGAGGAAAGGGGTAGCTGGCCCAAACAATGGGGGATGGTAGCAGTGAGTCCACTTGATGTGCAGATCTGAAATTTCTGGCTATACCCCTGCTGGCATGTAAGTAGACCCTCCTGCTCCCTCTCACTGCATGCTGTCCACCCCGCTGACCTCACAGTGCCTTTGTTTAAGACATCATGGGCCCCTTATTTTAACTACATACAAAGTGGGACACAAAGGGCTTTGTGCTCATGTCACTTTGAGTTCGGCACAACTGGAGATTTTTTGGAAACTAAGTGTTAAAGCCCTGAGTAGCATAATATGGAAATATTCATGGTCAGGTGCTGCCATAGTGTGAAGCTCATGGAAAGCTTTTTCCCACGTACTATTGGGCTCACCTGCAGCTGGAAATACTTCTGAGATACAGATGATTGAGCCTGTTCATTGTTAATATTACTACATTGCAGCCATTTGTAGAACATTGTGATGTCATCGAGGAACACTGTGCTTGACTTAGAGTAGTTAGGCACAGCTTGTTCCTCGATTACATCTCAATGTTCTGGAAATGTCTGCAGTGTACTATTTGTATTGCACAGATGCAGTCATCTAGGTCTCTGGGGTTCTTCCAGCAATAGAGGCAGCCAAAGCCTCATTTGAAAGAACTTTTCATGTGCTTGCAAACCATTATGGTTACTAGACATAAATGTATCCCTTTAAGAGGGTTTTCCTGTTCCCTCTATTACTGCTGTGCAAAGCCCTAACACTTGTGTGTTTTTTTTTTAATGCTGATTTTACCCCTGTTCTTTTCCTCTTCCCCAAGTCTTGGCCGTGCGCCTATGTGGAGACATGCACCTGCCACAGTGCTGAGATGCCCTCCCTCTGCTTTCTGCCCACCTGCACTGCCCTCAGACCTCCACATGGGGGCTGTGGAACTGCAGTAGGTGACAGGGTCCCTCCCTGGGACAGGAGAGCTGCTGTTCGGCTGCTCAGTCCTGCTCCCTCCCTCCCCTCGCCGGCTCGCGACTACCCAGGCTTTTTCTGAACCCAGGTTACCAGTGTGACGAGAGGTAAAGTGGACAGCACCTCATCCCTCGGCACCACTGGGCCGGACATTTTTTTTGTTTTGCTTCTCCCCAAGTCCCCAGTCGGCCATTCTTCATCCTGCCAAGGCCCACTGCTACATCACACCCCACTGCCATCTGCCGCTCCTTCATTTTTGTGACCCCAGGTAACCCAAAGTAACCTTTCATCGGGTGCGCCCCTCCCTCATGGTGCAACTGGGGCAGGAGAAATGCCTGCAGGCATCTAATACGTTTCCTGTGTATGGTGGGGTCAACATGGACAGTTCTGGGCTACCATGGTAATGGAGACCAGCAGCCATCATCCTGGCTGACTGAGGGCAGATTTTCCACTTTTCCCCCAGCCTACCCCCCCCCCCACAATGGTCCATCTGTGGCAGGGTCCTGGGGGTGGAGGCATTCAGTGGTCTGTCAAGGCCACAAGCCACCAAGAACACCACCCCCAAACCACCTCCAGGGACCAAAAAACAGCGGTCCAAAGCCCCCCCAGGAGAGACGCATCCAAATGATGCTCTAAACTACCTCCCCGCTGAACTCTGCTCCTCACACCCAGGCTTGGGATGTGAACCAGCCTTGCCAGCATAACAAGCAAACACCTTGGCTCTCGCTTGGCACCACATAGCTGACCTAGCCCTAACACTTCTGTGAATGCAAACTATGTGACTGACCACAAAAGCTAAGTGCCCCTCCACACTGAGCATGCTTAGAACTTTGCGGGGCACTAACCCCACAGCACAAAAGTAATGAACTGAAATATTCATGTATCAAATGGTAATGATACTACTCAACATGCAGGGCCCTAACTCCTACTCAGCCTGTCAGTCCACATGTCATTATCACAACACAGTGTTCTATGAGATGGATGGATGCTATGGGCTTCAGATACATATCCAGTCCACATGTTAGAAGGGTGTCCCCACTCCTTGATGTCTGGTGGCAACTTCCACCCCCCCAATCAGTTCCACCAAAGCAGACTGCACAAACCCTCCATTTGCCTCAGCTAGCCCATGTCTGACTTGTGCATCCTCTCTAGCAATATACCAGTTGCTTTATCGATATAGCAGTCATGAGACATCTCTGTAAAATCGTAAAGGTCCACTGATTCTGCAGAGTTGTCTCACAAGTACTGTATCGATAGTCCTGGAACTGTATATTGATAGAGTGGTTCCATGAGTCAGACAGTGGCCAGCTGAGGAGGAGACAAGTGGGTCTGTGCAGGCCAGTGTCACAGAATTGGGTGGGGTTTGGGGTCATCATGGGTTGGGGGTGCCGTTGGAAACCAGAAAAATATTAAATGTGGATGGGAAGAGGCACAGGGTGTCATGGGACACAAGGGAGCTATACATGGGATGGGGAGAGGGGGGTGGCACCAGACACCATGAAAATATTACATGGGGAAGGGAGAGGGAGGCAGTGCCACAGGACTCCAAAGAATTATGCATGGTGATGGAGAGTGGGGGTGCAACTGAATGCCAGTTAAACATACATGGAAATAGAGAGAGGGAAAGGCTACTGGATGCCATAGAAATATACGTGGGGATGGGGAGCAGGAAGTGGAGGGTTATTGGATGATAGGGAAATATACATGGGACAGGAAGAGCAGATGCTACTGGACACCATGGAAATAACAAATAGGGCAAGGAGAGGGAGATGGTACCACAGGACACAAAATAATTATTCACGATGATAGGGACGGGGGGGGCAATGAGTGCTACTTAAACATACATGGGGATGGAGAGAGAGAGGGGCTACTTGATGCCAGATAATTATACATGGGGATGGGGAGAAGCAGGGTGTCTACTGTATCCCAGGGAAATGTACATAGGGATGGCTGGGGGGACTACTGGATGCCAGAGCAACATATGTGGGGACAGGGAGAGGGAGATAGTGCCACTTGGTGCCAGAGATATATTAAATGGGGATGGAGAGAGGGTAGGGTTGCCAGTGGTCACCAGGCAAATATTCATGGGAACAGGGAGAGGGAAGAGGGGGCTCTGTGCTATTTGCATGTTGTTAAAACATGTTTTTTGGAAGCATTCACTAACCAATATGCCAGAGAGCACTGTATTCAAGATTGCCTTTCACTAGTATGTGTCAGGCAGTCCATTAGCATGCATGTGGTAACAACTTCATGCCTTACTGACTGTGGCTTTTAATATGAGGCCTGCTGTGCTATATACCTTTCCTGTGCAGAAAGCCCAGTATGTATGTGGGGCACAACCCCTGTTAGTGCAGTGCTACCTGTTTGAATATCCTGCCCTGTACTGCATACTGCTTGCACAGATAACATCAAGATGTAATAACCAGAAACTTTAAGCTCAGTTGGGGACACAGTGGACTGGATTTTTGAGCCCCAAGAATGCTGCAAGTCCACAGTCTGCCAATCCGGTTCTACCATGCCGTCGACAACAGTGTTGCTTGAAGTTTAACGTAAAATATCTAATGTCATCAGGTAAATTTTCCCCATCAGGCATTGTGTGTTTTCTATCGGTGGATGTGCCTCCACCCCCTTCTATAAATATTTAACTCAAGTTGGAGTTCATTTGGAAGGAGGGGAGGGACGAAGCTGTGAAAGAACCAAAATTTCACCTTGGGTCCCTCACAGTAACAATCTTGAAACCTATCGAGATTGTCGCTGTGACGGATTTCACCATGCAGGTTTCATTGTTCAGTCGGCATACCTGCCAATCCTATGGTGCATGAGGATTGTGGCATTTTTCCTGCCAGTGAGTGGGATTTTCAGTCCCGTGTACCAAGTGCCTCAAGTTAGACCAGCTTTTCTCTGGTCTAGCTTGCAGCACTCAAGCTGCCATAAACTGAGGAAACTTTTGCAACTGTGCCCAACAGTAGGAAATTGGGTGCAGCTGCAACAAAGGTGTTGGCGCAGCTCTGCCAGAAAATGGCTTCAGCGCAGGGCTTGATGTGAACTCTATGTCACCCTTTGAAAATCTGGTCCAGTCTTTCCAAAAGACACTGTGAAATATGTATTGCATTATCTATGATACTTAGCAGACCAACAGGAGAAAGAAAAAACATTGAAAACTCTAAAGTTAAATATGATTGCAAAAATCAATATTTTAACCCTTTTATGTTACTAGCTACTTTCACTTTAAAATAAAAAACTTAGCTCATAACCTTCCCTGGGACACTGCATTGACAAATTTTGGTGACTGTGACAGACTTGGCCCATTTAATTATAAACTTCCCTTTCAATTCATGGCATTAAGCAGCCTGATGGACAAATATGGCAAAGGCAAACCGAAATTACTGGGCCTCATATACTGGGGTCCACATGAAACCACCACCAGGGCTGCTTTCCTTTTTTTACTCCTAATTAGCTCTGGAAGATGCCGGCACATGAGGGGACCAATAAACATGCAGTGTATGCACAATGTGGGTCCACAGCCAGGGTTCCCCCCCCTTCCATTCTGCATCCTTGGTGCACTGCCACCTGTAGTCACCACGGTGGCAGCATCTCAGCGTGATCAGCGTCACTCCCTCCCAAGAGGAGGAGAGTATTCTTTAGGATGCCTAATTCTCTTCCCACTGGCTGGCCCATGATAGTCCAGGCTTGTTCCCAAATCCCTGTCACTGACGTTGAATATGGTAGCCCCTCCGTTGTGCCTGCAGGCCAGCTGTGCTTTCCATATTTCAAATAAAAAGAGTGAGTGAAAATTCTGGATCCAGTGCTCCACATTTCCATTCTCACAGGGGAAAACTCTCATTTTTATTTTATTTAGTTCACCAGGTCAGCAAGCGACTAAGTATAGGTAGAGAGTGATCATTGTGCAATTTGATGTGCAATTCTGTTAGGATACTTGTAACTGAAGTTTGTTCAATTGCCAGAGACTTGTCTGAATGCTTACAGTGGTGACAGAGCATTCCAAAAAGTGCGTGTGTGTGTGTGTGGTTACAACTGCAAAGGCCATGATGCAAACCTACTGTATGAGGCACTGCAGCTGGGAAAACAACTGTCTTCTTGAATAAATAAGAGTCACCCTTCCTGGCATTCTGTAATTCTAAATAATCCACATAAATTCATGAATATTTCATGATTTATTCACAGATACAGATATATGCTGGTGCTCAATAGTAAAACAACCAAAGTAGTGCTGTTTGCTGGACGACAAAAGAAGAGGTCCACCACACCTCTCTCAATTACCTGCAGCTCTCACACCACCCTGGCGCAGGTAACTTCCTTCTGGTATCTTGGTCTTACCATAGATAAGTCCCTATTGTTCAACGAACATATGCACAATATTACCATGGCAGTCAATAGGAAACTAGGGGCTCTGTACAGGCACCGGTTCTGTCTTACTCCAGAGGACAGGAGGTGGTAGTCAGATGTACAATCCTTCCAATCCTGCACTATGGGAATGAAGTCTTTGGGGCCACCACTGAAACTAGCCTGATCAAAGGGCAAGCCTCCTTAAATAAAGCCTGTAGGTTTGCATTACGGGCAGATCACCTGTTGCATACATGTGAACTATACATACGGACTGAATGGCTCCCACTTAAGGACCGCATTAAGCTCCATGGCTGCATCTTGGGACAGAAGGCCCTATTTGGACTTGCACCTATACAAGTCGTATCCTGTCCTGCTCCAGCTGAACATGCCACAAGAAGTGTTACCAAACATGCATTAGCTGTTCTATTCAGAAGGACTGCCTTGGGGAGACGAGCCTTTGCTATCAGGACCCCTGCTTGGATAAATGAGCTACCAACCACCACAAGCCTTACCCAACTTGAGCCTTTCAAGTCTGAGCTAAGGAAGTCTATCCACCCTCCTGTAGATTGTCATTGCCATTCTTAGCCCATGAGCCAGCATGCCTCTGTTCCCCAAAGCCATGCTCCTAAAGACTATCTCCCCTCCTGTATGCTGCCACAGCCACTCTTGGCCTAACAAGTACCAGACCCCTAGGCTTGCCAAGGTTCTTCTTTCACTCTACAATTTGATGCAAAACTCCCTGCTCACCACCTGCCCACGTCTGCCTACCTGCTTGCTCACCCTTCTCCTCTCACACGCTCCCTGACAAACCTTCACCCTCTGACCTCCTTACACACCCACCTTTGAGCCTACTGCCATCCCTCTGAGTCCTTTTCTCCTACCTAATCCTGATTAGTTCCCTCTAGTCTTTCTGACTACTATGCCTAGGCTGACTCCTCTGGCTATAGCGTAGTAACCTTTAGGTATCAGTTTCATTGAACAGATCCATCTCCTGTTTCCTCCCAATATAAGAGCTTACCTAGCTTCTACCTCTGATTTTTATCTCAAACTAGCACCTAACTCTAACTTAAGCACTTATTTGTATGGCATGACGTGTGAACCCAACCCCATTGACTATGTACCCTGGTTTTGTTATGTGCTGTTATTTGCCTATGTTATCCTACATTATTATGCTTTTGCCAGTGTTTACTGATTTCTCCTGTTCACATTTTTCTTACTATTAGATGCTCTTGACAATGCCTATTAAGCTGCTACTGACTCCAAACGTATGTACCATCCCCTACCCTTGTGACGATGATCCTTTGTAAATGAGCTTTTAGCTCAAAGGTTGTAATTCTGATTACTAAATAAATAAATAAATAATATTAATTTATGGATATCTAAGCAGAACAGGATCAGAATGTGTTATTTATTGATTTTATAATCTGCCCCATCCATGCACCTCTGATCGGATGCCACCTTTCCTAGAACTCACCTGCCCAAAGGTCATCCCTTGGCTTTCCCTCCACAGCAGAGTCAGGAGGGGGACAGCTATCCCCCCTGTATATAATCCAGATAGCAGTCAGCAGTTTCTGGGTGATGGGGTGGGCCAGGGATGAGCAGGTAGGGCTTCATGTGCCTGCACATCCTTTTTTCCACTTTTTCTGGTCCCTGCCCATCCATGCTGTGGATAGGCAGTAGTGCATGCTGACCGGAAGCATATGTGCACTATGCAAAACCTACAACCCCCTCTCTTACATGCCACCCCATCCTGCATTACCAGCAAGCTTCCACCTGGTGGCAGATGCCAGTGGGGCTGACAAGCCCCCCCCCCAGAAAGGGGGGCAGTCCTGTGGATGCTCAATCTTCTCATCCCTCCCGCCCGACAACCTGAGTCCACTCCCAAATTCAGATTACCACTGTGGTGGGTGGTACCACTAGCACTACTCCACTGAGCCAGCACAGTTTTGTTTTTTAAATATACTTTATGTTTTATGGATTTTCTTTGCATATGAAGTACAACATTTTTTTTGTTTGTTTGTCTTTTAGTATACTTTTTTGCCTGGTATACTTTCTCCCCGATCACCCCATGCCTCAGACCCAGCCCCCCTCAACAGTGTGCTGGAACTTGCCTTGCCAAGTGCTCCTCCTCAGCTCCCCCCCCCCCACAGTGAGGCCACCGGAGCCTCCCCTCAAACCCATCGGATGACAAGCTCATTGTCCGGAGAAGCAGCCCTGGGTTTGCTACATGGTGATGGTGGCTTGAGGTGGGCAGCATGCAGCTCATTCGGAATTGTTTGGTGGAGTGACTGTAGTAGGTGTGGCAGTCAATGACGCAACAGCACAAGGACACCATGCATCTGACATGCCTGCCATCCACTACCTGGCCTCCGGGGACAGGATGTCCTGTGGTCACCAAGGACACTGCACCAGAGACAGAACCCGCCATCTTCCTGGAGGTGGACAGCGTGCAAGAGGCACTCAATCCACCACCACTCAAGCCAGCCCTCATACATTCCTGAACCCAGGTCACCACCATTGCGAGCAGAAGTGTTACTGCTTTGGTAACAGGCCAGCTAATTATAAAAGTTTAAGAACAATCTTCCTGCTGTTCTGGGAATTTCACCCAACAACATCAGCTCTGCTGATTGAAAT
Organism: Neoceratodus forsteri; assembly: GCA_016271365.2. Classification (NCBI taxonomy): domain Eukaryota; kingdom Metazoa; phylum Chordata; order Ceratodontiformes; family Ceratodontidae; genus Neoceratodus; species Neoceratodus forsteri. The sequence goes on from CM028131.1 coordinate 830,243,828, forward strand.
GTGTGTGGATTTAAAATGCACTTGCTGACCAACCAACTCAAAAAGTGAAGGGTCTACTCACCCTCGTGACACTCTGGCTCTGCCGCCTACAAATGCTTATGCAATGCACTTGTGGCTGTTTGCACTTTCTGCCTCTTCATGGACTACCACCCTTTTGAGGTACCATGAAGGCACAGGAATCCTCTTAAGGAAGGTTCCACTCCTAGATGTGCCACGGGAATAAAGTCCCACTAGGCTAAAGGTGCCCTAGGGGAAGTAGCTCTCAAGAAGAAAGGCAAGCCAACAGAGGAGAAATGGATGGTGGTGGGAGCAAGGAAAAATAAGCCTCCAGAAGAGGCTTGAGTATGCTCTCTTTAATAGCCCTGGAGGGGTCACTGTGGTCTAATCAGTCACTCACTGCCCATCTAACCCCAGACTATAGCCCTGCAAATATTGAATGACTTTAAGTGGTCTAATTACTCATCAACACAGTGTCATTGCCAGTAGGATCCCAGAGCAATAGGTAGCATACTACATACGCATGTGACACAGCAAAGATTAAATGGCATACACTGCCACAGATATTGTTCAAGGGAATGCCCAATGGCTCAGTGACAGCCAGTCACGCTGCCTCTGCATGGAAGCCCTCCAAGCCAGGGAGGGATGGCCCTGAGCTACCTCACTGCAGCCACCCCTGCAGAGGGCAAGGAAGTTTGATTCACCACAGGGGATGTCTGTGTGGGTGACAGTTTTTCAGTTGGCTCTAGAAGGTGCCAGGGAGAACAAGAGGGATGGGAATAAATGAGGGTAAAACCCATGGTGCTGTCATAATGGCCAGTGCTGCTCTCAGGCCCTGTGCTGGGGACCTCTGTCAGAGTGATTGGTGAGGTTAGAGGAGGACAGAGGTGGGGCCACCACTACAGCCCTAAGCTCCCCAGGCCCAAGGATGGGACAGATAACACCAAAGAAAAAGCTGTATAAAAAGAAATACATTTTGGACAGGTGATTACATAATGAAACTCTAAGTGAGACCACAGGAGTTTGTCTCAATTACTTTTTTGTTTAAATGGGGGGTGGTCAGACTCCTTCCACTGGTAACCTGCATTTCCATGACCTGAAGTATTACAAGCTAAGGACTCCTTAGCTAAAGAAAATAGAATTCTGATAGCAATGACATCAGTTGGCTCATACTAAGAGGATACGGTACCCCTGAGTCCACAGTTACTGTCATGTCAATTTGTAGATTAGTGATCCTTGAGAATATAACGTGTCTCAGGTCGTACTTGTGAGAGTAAGTTGGGATGTACATAGCCCAAAATATTCACTCTGTCAACAAAGAAACAGATTGCCTATATGTCTCCAGACTCATTGTCATTCCTTGAAAACATTGTTTAGGTTGTCTGTCTCCCTGTTTATCCAGTGCAGGTCAGCCGCACTCAACAAAACTGATAGAAAAAGTCACAGTCCAGTTGCAGTGGCTCTCTTCAGCATTCCTTGTATCCTTTTCTTTCTGACTTTACTATACTTTTAGCCCCTAGGCTCCTGACTGACCCACATTGGTATGCAGCTCCACCCACGCCAACCACCACCTCACTCAGAGACTTGCCTTTTTCTGCCTGTTCCCCCATAGATGACCTCCACCCCCAAAGGACTGCCAGAGGTCACCTCAACTCCCCTCATATTGGTTAAGTGTCAGTGCTGGAGCAGAAGCTAATTGGTGGTGTGGAATCAGCGGGGGGGGGTATCAAATGGTATACTGTGTGGTTGTTTTGTTTTCCATTTTCTCCCTAGCTCACAGACATTGTGCATGCTCTGTCCGGTCCACAGATGAATGCAGAGCGTGCTGCATGCATTGGAGCTATGATGTCCCCCTTCCTTAATTACTGGCTCCAGCTCCTGGTGTCAGTACTGCAGGGGAGACCAAGAGTCCTACCTTCCTTCAGGAGGCAAGTGCCCACTGGGACTCTCTACCATCCTCCCCCAGATGGCCTCCGATGATCCCAGCTTGTTCCCAAACCAGGTCACCAGCATCGTGAGCAATAGTGCTACCACTGTGCTGATGGTTTGAAGCATTCCTTGTATCCTGCGTGCTCATCAATAATTTAGACACTTTTATTCCAATATGGCAACTGGGCTGTGACTTTTTCTTTTGGTTTCCTCATTGCAACTGACCTGCTCAGGATGTATCATTTTGTATTGGCTTTACACAGTTGCCCCGATCATTCTTTCATGGACATGCTGTTTCCTGGATTGTGTCTGTCCCCCTATTTACCACATATGGGACTCCTGATTGCCCTCCCTCCCAGGTTAAATCTTCCTGTGACCAGACCTTCTTTATGGCCACTCCTGTCCTTTGGTACTCCTGACTGAGAAACATAGAAACAGAAATTGTCAACAGATAAGGACTGCTATGCCCAAGAGGTCCCACATGATTTCATGAGCTGGGGTCACAAAAAGGCCATGTTGAAAATGTGTAGTGCAAATACCAACCAACGCCTGGGGTGTTAGGGTTTCTAACCATGAAATCCCACCCCGTACAAACTGACAGGTGTCAGGGGTGTGTATTTGCATTGCCAGATGTAATGCTCACACCATTTCTCCCCCACCCCCACCCTGCAGGCACTTACAGACATTGAGGTATGCCTTGGACTCTTCAGCCCCAAAGTTTGCCTCATTCTTCTATGCTGCACCCATTTCAGTGTATTTCCTTACGGAATGGCTTGACTGTAAAGCTGAACATCCCAAGGCAAACCTCAACACTTTTCAGTGTCTGCACGATATGGTGAGGTGAAATGGTGTTAGCCTTATAGGCGATGACACAATGGCACACCTCAATGCTTGTCCATCTCTGCAGGGTTAGGGTTGGATTGGCGTCACCTCAGTATTTCACTGCCCTTCCTATTCTGCATCTGTCTAACTCATGCACTTCCAATGCTAATACTAGCAAGCAGACATTCGGCATTGACAAATGCTTGTTAACAGAAGAGGTTTCTGAAGAAGAAGGAAACAGAGCCCGTGTATCTCAATTACAGACAGTTTTAGTGGTAGAACAGTTTCTTTTTCATCTGAATAAGTAAAACTGACTGTATTTTACACAGGAGTTTCACTTTGGACTCTATTTGTAAAGAGTACTTTGAATCTAACATTAAAGTACTGTTTCTTGGTAATGCACTTGCACTGTATACAACAATACTAAGCAACTATTGTATAAAGGAGTTGCAAAAACTAGTTGTTTTCCATATAGCACTTCTCTTATGAAAGGGTGAACAAATGTAGGTGCAATCATTGAAAAGTGTATGTGTAGTATGATTCCTTTCAAATCTCCTGGCTTATATTTTCAAAGGATCCTAAATGTTTGACTAGCTCTTGCTAGAGGATCATAATTGGCACGTTTTGATGATTTTCATAGAATTGTCTAAATCATGATGATTTAAGCCACTTCACGTGCTCTTCATGTTGTGGGAAAAAGTTGTTTTTTTCCCAAAGTACTGCATATCCATTTGATCTACCAGGATCATGAAGACCAGAAATAAGGACAACTTCTCTTTCAGAAGCAATGAAACCCCATGTTTCAAAATATGAACATACACACATTCAGAAACATAGAAACATAGAATTTGACGTCAGATAAGGCCCGCAAGGCCCATCCAGTCTGCCCATTTCTTATTCTACCTTATAAATGTGCCATCATCCATTGCTGTCAGTGTCCTATCTATTCACACTCATCTGTATTGCTCCCTTATGCCTATCACATGCCTGTTTGAAGCCCTGCACTGTATTCATAGCCGCCACTTCCTGAGGTAGGCCGTTCCACCACCCTTTCTGTGAAAAAGGACTTCCTCACATTACTCCTTAATTGGCCTCCCTCTAATCTCATGCTGCGTCCTGTTGTCCTGCTATTTTTCTTATATTGTAACATACTAGACTCTTTCACCTTGTTAATGCCCCTAAGGTGTTTGAATGTGTCAATCATATCACCTCTCTCTCCCTCTTTTGCTCTAGGGTATACATATTGAGCTCCATTAATCTGTTCTCATATGTCTTCTGACGCAGTCTCTGCACCATTTAGGTTGCCCTTCTCTGGACTGCCTCAGTTTGGTTAATGTCCTTGTGAAAGTGTGGCCTCCAGTACTGTACGCAGTACTCCAGATGGCACCTAACCAGTGTCTTGTAAAGAGGTATTATTACCTCCCTCTTACGACTTGTGATACCCCTACTAATACACCCTAACAGCCCCCTAGCCTTACCTACCGCTTTAGGAGGTCTGCTTGATGATTTGTAATAACGGTGATGATGATGCCCAAGTCTTTTCTCTTTCCTTTGTGACTGCCAGCAACTCCTCCCAGCCTATAGGTGACTTCAGGGTTTCTCTTCCCTATGTGCATGATCTTTCACTTCTTTGTATTAAATCCCAGTTGCCACTCTTCCGACCATTTTGCTAGTTTATCCAAATCTCTTCTCATTCTGCCCACACCATCTGGATCATCTACTCTGTTGCAGATCTTGGTGTCATCAGCAAACAGACAAGCCTTACCCTCTAGTCCATCTGCAATGTCACTGATGAAGACATGGAAGAGGACTGGCCCCAGGACTGATCCCTGAGGTACCCCACTTGTGACTTGCATCTTTTCTGACTGCATACCATTTACCACCGCTCGCTGTTTTCTGCCCATCAACCAGTTTGCCACCCAGTTGACCAACTTCTGACCCACACTGAGCCTATCCAGCTTGTTTATCAATCTTCTGTGTGAAACAGTGTCGAAAGCTTTGCTGAAGTCAAGTTAAGTGACATCAGCTGCTCCCCCTTTGGTCCACCACTCTGGTTACCCAGTCAAAGAAATCTATGAGATTAATTTGACAGGACCTTCCTTCTGTAAACCCATGCTGTCTTGGATCCTATGCCCCTATGGATTCTAGGTGTTGCACTATCCTTTCCTTAAGAAGTGCCTCCATAATCTTGCCCAATACTGAGGTGAGACTGACTGGTCTGTAGTTCCCTGCCTCCTCCCTGCTACCACTCTTGTAGACCGGGATCACATGAGCCCTTCTCCAGTCTTCTGGGACCTCTCCTGTACTCAGAGGATCTCTAAACAGTTCTGCTAATGGCTCTGCTAGTTCCACCCTTAGCTCCTTTAGTGCCCTGAGATGTATGTCATCAGGTCCCATTGCCTTGTCCACCCTGAGCTTAGCGAGCTCTTGTGAGACCCTTTCTTTTGTGAAGGGAGTAGTGCTCAGCTCCCTCCCCCCCTGTGTCCATGGTGCTGAGCTGTAGGCCCTGCCCTACCTTCCCTTCAGTAAATACTGAGCAAAAGTATCTATTTAGGATAGATGCTTTTACAGGGTCCTCCTCCTCCCATGTCCCTTTTTCTCCTTTGAGCTTAGCAATATCCCCTCTGGACTTTCTCCTTTCACTAATGTATCTATAGAAAGTATTGTCACCTTCTTTTACTGTTTGTGCTAGCGTTTCCTCAGTTTGTGACTTTGCCTGCCTTACTGCCTTCCCTGCTTCCCTTAGGGCAGTTTGGTATGCCTCCCTATCTTCATCCTGCTGTGTTCCCTTATACAGTATTTCCTGAAGGCCAGCCTTTTGGCTCTGACCTTTTCTGCTACTGTATTTGAGAACCAAAATGGTTTCCTCCTTCTTTTGCACTTCCTTTACTCTCTAACACAATGGGATGTTGCTTCAAGTATTGCATCCTTAATGCTTGCCCACTTTGCCTGTACCCCCTCACCTGTGTTTCTTTTTGCCAGGGCTAGCTTAACTCTGTTGGCCATCTTATCAAAGTCAGCTCCTCTGAAGTCCCATATTTTTGAATTGGAATGGGATGATTTAGTTGTAGTGGCCAAATTGAACCATACCATGTGATGGTCACTGGCCCCCAGGTGACCTTCTACCTGGAGATCTGTGATCCCTTCCCTGGTAATCAGTACTAGATCTAGGATAGCCCTATCTCTTGTGGGTTGTTGTACCAGTTGTTTGAGGCCACCCCCCTTCAGGGAATTCACCATGTGTCTAGTTCTGGCAGATGTTCCTGCTGGTATTGACCAATCTGTGTCATGTCCGGCATGTTGAAGTCTCCCATTATCAGAACCTCCACTTTAGCTGTCATGTTTTGTATATCTTCTAATAGTAATGTGTCTATGTCCTCCCCCTGGTCTGGGGGCCTGTAGACAACCCCAGTTCTTATGGCTGACCCATTTCCTGTTTCCTGGGTGACCCACAGTTCTTCTGGCTCCTTATGTGTATTCTGAATTTCTGTAGCTTTGATATTTTCATTGACATACAGGGCCACTCCACCCCCTTCCCCCCTTTTTGCACCTCGGTCTCTTCTGAACAATACATAGCCAGGTACTGAAGTCTCCCAAGTTTGGTTACTGGTAAACCACATCTCACTAATTGCCATGATGTCCAGTTTAGCCTCTGACATTGTTGCCTGCAGGTCTGGGATCTTATTTCCCAGGCTGTGAGCATTTGTGTACATGATTTTCCATTGGCCAGATTTCAGTGTGTTAGTTGTTGGGTGAGGTCTGGCATTTCCCCTGTGCGTCGTATGGGGAGACGGACCTTTTTTCTTACCTGGTGATGCAAATGAACTGCAACCATGCTGAATCCCTGTTTGACCACTAGCTGAGGGGGGAGGGCAGTTCTTCTTGTTTGACTCATATGAATGTTCCAGCAGATAAAAGCCTTACAGTCTACCTGGTCTGCTTGAGTGAATAGCTCCACTGTGTTTTCAGAGAGAACTGCCCCCATATCCTCAATGACCCCTCTCAAGTACTGCCTCAACCACCCCTCTTTCCACTGTCTACCTGCAATTTTCCCTCACACAGTCCCAACCTCTCTTGAAGCTGTCCTCTACTTTTAGAGATGTTACCTCCTCCAGCAACTCATTCTCCTTAGCTAACACCCTTTCTGTGAAAAAAACTCCTCCTCTTCATCTCCCTCCTGAACCTTCCCCCCCACCAGTTTTAGACTGTTACATAGAAACATAGAATTTGACGGCAGATAAGGACCGCTTGGCCCACCTAGTCTGCCCATTTTCCTACCTAACAGATAAGCTGCAGATCCTAATTAACCAACAGCTTACTTCCTCCTACCGCCCACTAGGATTGCCTTATGTCTGTCCCATGCATTCTTGAATTCCCCACTGTTCTTGACTCCACGACTGCCTCAGGAGGCTGTTCCATGCATCCACAACCCTCTCTGTAAAAATACTTCCTCACATTACCTCTGAGCTGTCCCCTCGATCTTCAAATTGTGCCCCTTGTTCTTGCACATATCTTTTTCTGAAAGATGCCACCTCTTGGACTTTGTTCATTCCCTTGAGGTACTTGAAAGTTTCTATCATGTCCCTCTCTCCTCCTTTCCTCAAGGGTATACATATTAAGCTCCTTTAGTCTTTCTTCATATGTCTTCTGGTGCAGACCCTGCACCATTTGATTACCCTCCTGGACAGACCTCCACTCTGTCTATGTCTTTGCGGAGATGGGGTCTCCAGAACTGCACACAGTACTCCAGATGGGGTCTCACCAACTGTCTGTACAGAGGGATAACAACTTCCTGTTTTCTACTATTGATGCCTCTCCCCATGCATCCCAGTATCCCCAGCCTTCCTTACTGCCTTCTCACATTGCTTGCCCACCTTTAGGTCATCTGATATAATTACCCCCAGGTCCCTTTCCATTTTTACTGTTGTCAGTATCTCACCCCCCATTGTGTACTCTTGCCCTGGGTTTTTGTTTCCCAGGTACATTATCTTGCACTTCTTTGCATTGAATCTGAGCTGCCATACATTTGACCATTCCTCCAACCTTGCCAAGTCCCTTCTCATTATTTCTACTCCATCTGGTGTACCAACCCTGTTGCAGATCTTTGTGTCATCTGCAAAGAGACATACTTGTCCTTCCAGCTCCTCTGCAATGTCACTTATAAAGACATTAAAAAGGACTGGTCCCAGTACTGAACCCTGCAGTACCCTGCTAGTAACCCTCCTTTCTTCACTGTGGACTCCATTTGCTACTACCCTTTGCGTCCTGTTATCTAGCCAAATTTTTATCCAGGCTACCACCTTGGGACCCACTCCAAGGCTGGCTAACTTCAGTATTAATCTTTTGTGTGGGACTGTATCAAATGCCTTGCTAAAATCTAGGTAAGCCATGTCCACAGCCCTTCCCTGGTCTACTACTTTGGTCACCCAGTCAAAGAAATCTACTAGATTCATCTGACACGACCTTCCCATCACGAATCCATGCTGCCTTGGGTCCTGTGCCCCACTGGCCTCTAGGTACTCAACAATTCTTTCCTTCAGAAGTAATTCCATCATTTTACCTACCACTGAGGTCAAACTAACTGGTCTGTAGTTTCCTGCCTCTGTCCTGCTCCCACTTTTGTGAAGAGGAATCACATCTGCCCTCCTCCAGTGCTCAGGTACCACCCCATCCTCCCATGATTTGTTAAAGATAGTAGTCAGCGGTGTCATTAGTTCTACCCTTAGTTCTTTTAGAATTCTAGGGTGAATCCCATCAGGCCCCATTGCTTTGTCCACCTTCAATTTTATTAGTTCTTTCAGAACCCTTTCTTCTGTAAATGGACTGGTATCGACCCCCATCTTCAGAGTGTTTCTCTTGTTTGGTTTAGGTACCTCCCCCTCCTCTTCCTTTGTAAATACTGAGCAGAAATATTCATTCAGTATCCCAGCTTTTTCACTGTCACCCTGTACCCACATTCCTTCCCCTTTATTAAGCCTCAATATCCCTCCTTTCGTCTCTCTTCACTTCCTAATGTACCTATTAAAGGTCTTATCCCCCTTCTTAACAGAGTTGGCTATCCTTTCCTCAGTTTGAGCCTTTGCTACTTTGACTGCCTTCCCAGCCTCTTTCTGCTTTAACTAATAAAGTTCTCTGTCCTTCTCCTTCTGTGTCTCCTTATATTTACTGAATGCTATCCTTTTCTCCTTAACCTTCCCTGCCACCTCTTTTGAGAACCGTAGCGTTTTTTTCCTTCATTGTGTTTGTTGATTTGCCTTACACAAGGCTTGTTGCCTCTGTGATGGCTGTTTTGATTACTCCCCATTGTTCCTCCACCCTCCTTCTTGCCTGTTTGCTGAGTGCTTTTTCTGAGGCACTCTCATTTTCCCAAAGTCAGCCCTCCTAAAGTCCAATACTTTTGCTTTTGTATGGCTTGATTGTATGGCTGTGTTATCATGAACTGCACTGTTTGGTGGTCGCTTGTTTCCAGATGGCTACCCACTTCTAAATCTGAGATTCTTTCTCCGTCCCCATTTGAGAGTACCAGGTCTAAGATTGCTCCTTCCTGAGTGGGTTCCAATACTAGCTGTCTGAGGCATGCTCCTGTAGGGCATCAAGAATGACCCTGCTCTTGGATGTGCCTGCAGCAAAGGTGCTCCAGTTAACATCTGGCATATTCAGGTCCCCCATCAACAATATCTCCCCTTTTTCTGCCATTCTAAGGAAGCCTTCTATCATTTCCTTGTCCATTTCCTCCCCCTGAGATGGGAGTCTGTATACAACCCCCATGCGGATTGTGGTGCCATTTCCTGTCTCCAGGGTGACCCCAGAGTGTCTCATCTGCTCCCTGTTTACTCTTTAGTTCTGTTGCTTTGATCCCTTCCTTTACATAAAGAGCTACTCCTCCTCCTCCTCCTCTTTTACCCCCCCCATGTCCCTCCTGTAGATTGTATATCCTGGTATGTTGACATCCCAGTCATGGTTCTCTGTGTACCATGTTTCTGTGACTGCCACAATATCCAGGCAACCCTCTTCCATCAAGGCCACTAGTTCAGGGAGCTTGTTACACAGACTACGGGCATTGGTACTCATCACCCACCACTTTTTGATGGCCTTACCCCTTTTAACCCCATTCTTATCCTTACTGCCTTTGCTTTTTTTTACATTTACTTCTGTCCTGCTCCCTAATGACTTCTCTATCTTGGTGTTTACCTCACTAATTACTGTTGTTTGTGGGGGGAGGCTGGGATGTTACCCCAAGTGGTCTTGTTTCCACTAAGGCTAAAGTGACCTATAGTGCTCACCCCTGTTTTTACCTTTAAGGAACTTAAAGGTCCCAGTCCTATCCCCTCTCTCCCTTCTGTCCTCAAGAGATAATATGTTGAGCTGCCGGAGCATCTTATCATAGGTTTTGCCCTGTTGGCCCTCTGTCATCTTGGTTGCCTTACTCTGGATTGATTCCAGCAAGTGGATATCATTCTTAAAAAAAGGACACCAATATTGCACATTGGACTGTTGGTGCGCTCTCACTAGAGACCTGTACTGTGGCAGAATTACCTCCGCCTTCCTTCTGGTAATTATCCTGGCTATGTAGCCCAGCATCCGATATGATCTGGCCATAGCTTTCCTGCAGTGTGCTGAGTGTTTCAGGTCACTCATGATAATTACACCCAGGTCCTTTTCTTTCTCTAACCTGGTTACCTGCACATCATTGACTCAGTATTTAACTCCTGGGTTTTTCACCCCCAGCTGCATAACTTTACAATTTTTAGCATGGGATCCTAGTTGTGAAAAGCTAGGCCACTTCTCTAGCCTAGCCAGGTCTTCCCTGAGATACCAACTCTCCTTCTCCATGTCCATCCTCCCACAGAGCTTTGTGTCATCCACAAACAGGCAGATCTTTCCCTTGATCCCATCTGCAGTGTTACTTATGAATGTGTTAAACAACACTGGACTGAGCACAGAGCCCTGTGGGACACCACTGGTCACAGTCCTGGCTTTTGAGTATTTCCCTCCGACTGGCACCTTTTGGCTTCTGTCCTGCAGCCAACGTCTGACCCACCCAACAAGCTAAGATCCCCTCCAGGTATTCTAGCTTGCTGACCAATCTCCTGTGTGGTATAGAGCTTAAAGCCTTGCTGAAGTCCAGATACAGGACATCAACACTTGGCGCTTGTCTACTGTCCTGGTGACCCAGTCGAAGAAATCAATTAGGTTAGTCTAGCAGAATTTCCCTGACACAAATCCATGCTGTCCCACATCTTAGAGCCCATTATCCTCCAGAAAGCTCACTGATCTCACTTTCAGGGTGGTCTCCATCAGCTTGTCCACTTTTGAGATCAGGCTGACTGGCCTGTGGCTCCCTAGTTGACCTCTCAGTCAACTTTAATGAAGATACACCACATGAGAAGTTTTCTAATCCTGGGGCATGACCCCTGACTCAAGAGAGGTGTTAAACAGGTCTGCCAAATGATCCGCCAGAGACTCGATCAGTTCCCTTAGGACCCTTGGGTGCATGATGATAGGGATTTATCTAATTTCAGGGCCCTTACGCCCTTATGTATCCTGCCAGCTTGAATGACATTGTCCGTGACTTCCCCCATACCTCTCAACTGTTCAATTTACCCCAAACATTTACAGTGTCCCTCCTAACATTTGGACTTCTGTCACTAAAGAGTAGTGATTCAAAGCATAAATAGTGCTGAAATTTAATGTTTCTGCATAGTTTTCCTTCAGAAAATGCTTTTTACACTAAGCCATACATTATGACAGCCTTGCTGTGCCAGTCTACATATTTTTTAAGATATGTCCCTGATTTGGGCCACTTGTCCCTAATTTCTTTAAACCTTGTCACTGAATTACAAGCCTAGAGGTTGAGAACAATTACTTCCCACCTCCCGGTCTCCACCTCCCTGTTTCCTTGAGGCATTGTCCTATCCTCTTGTCTAGTAAAGACTGAACAGAAATACTTCAGCACCTCTGCTTTCTCTCACTACCCTCTGCCAATTCACTCTGCTGGGAGTGGGCAGCAGTGAAAAAGGAAATGGAAAAATCTTTCTTTCCAAAATAATAACAATACACCAGCACCAGAAAAGGTGTTTCTACATACTACAAGTCATGTTATATTTAAAAGGCCAGGGCTTAGGCCATCTTCCATAAATATACATTTGATAGCTACTGTATCTCTACATGTACTGTAGATGAACACCTGGAACAAGGTCTCTTGCTTCTTATCAGGTTTATAAAACAATTTTGGGAGGGCTTTAAGCTTGAGGTTCGATGGGTGGAGCAACAACGTCACTCCACCATCAAGCTTAAAAGATCACTACATCCTGGGCCTTGCCAGGACTTTTTTTTTTCATTGCAGCCGGAAGCACCATCCCTCCTCACACTGCTGTAGTCCTCTTTCTTGGGGTGCCTCCAACTGCTGGATCTGTCTTCCCCTCACGTGCTCACCCTGGCATTTTGTTTTCTCCCTACCCCTTTTCTGTCCTCCCCGCTTGACTTGCTGCCACGTTTCTATGCATAGCTCCTGCACCTCGTAATTGCTTTCTTTTTTTGCCACTCATCCCACCCCCCCCGGCATTCTTGGATCTGCTTGCTGCCTCGATTCTACCTTTCTGGCCACCCTGCCATCATCCCTAGTTGTGCGAGTCCATATTCTTGGGACTCGCCATCTCTCTGCATTCCTTCTGCCTATGCATCATGGACTCCCATCCATGTCTGCCTTCCGGCGCATCGTAGTCTCTCGCAGTTGGCAGTGTGTGTCATTTCCTAGCCTCTCCGAAGCGTTTCATGTCTGGTTGCTCTTCTTTTGTTCCTTGCCCTCCTGCATCCCCTGTAAATATGCCAGTGCTTCCACGAGTCATCAGTTGGCCACAGCTTTGGCTCTGTAATAGTGCTTCTCTCCTGCCTGTCCCTGTGCCATAGGGCTCCCGGCTGCTTAGGACTATGCTCATCAACCTATTCTTATGTAGGGGGAGAACTCAGGTCGGTTAATCCAGGTAGGTTGGCTCCCTTAGGCACTATAGCATACTGTGAATACTGGTAGGAGGATGTGTCTCTCTTTGATAGTAGTTTGTCACAGTTAGCATGCCTATCTCAGGTTTCTTAGTATTTCCTGAGTCTGCTTTCATTGTTTAACCATGAATCCATTTCCTCCCTCCATTCTCCTTCTACCTCGCCTCCTCTCATCATTTCATGTATTAGCACTGGTCTTGCTGTGTTACAAGGTCAGGCCTGAACATGTAGCACTTTCTTATTTCACTAATGAATTAAAAAAAAAAAAATTGCCTACATATATAAATAAAAAAAAAATCACTTTCTTTTCTGGCTGGTCCCTGGTGCTGCTCCCTTACATTCTTGACCCTCACTACTGTTTCTGTCTCCCCACCCCTCCTGTGCTGCTGTCAGGTATTCCACCACTCTTTATGTAATTTGGCTAGGCCTCCATTCTGTATTTCATGTAACGGCTTTGGCCCCACTTTACAGTGCCTCGTCCTGTGCCTTGATCCCCTGCCTGCTATGCTGTCCTGCACTTCTCCATTTCATGGGTCGGAGTGGGCTACTGAACTTCAATTTAAGTCTCCTAGGTGACAATTCTGCACCATCTTAGGCACATTCAACATGGCAGTTGTGGGACTCCAACACTGGTCTGCTACTTGTGCCCAGTTCATTTGCCATTCGCTGTTTCCTGCCTCAGGGCTATACCTGCTCACCATGCCAGCTCCTGACTGTTGCTTTGTTCTTTGGTGTCCTTTCTTTCTTACCTTTTAGAAATATGCAGTGCTGCTGTGGATTTTATCTCTCTTGCTTGTCTACAGTAGTGGCTATTTTCCAGTGCTGTCATGCAGTATACCTCTTTTCGCACCCTGTGCCCATCGATGCCACCTTTCTTCTGCTCCATTTCCTCGACCGGTGACCCTCTTGCCTCATGTCTCCCTCCCGTATCTTTCTTCCTCACTTTCGAGCATCTAGTCCCAGACTCAGGTGTCATTCTTCCCATGCTTTAAGTCCTACCGGCCATCAGGGTTCATCTCCTCCAACTCGCCTACTGTGGTTCTCATCTTGTACCGGCTGTCCAGGATTCACTCCCTTTTGTGGCCTGCATTCATTATTTCTTTTAGGCATCCCTATCATGGCTCCTGTTCCACCTCATCTCCATGCTAACTTGAATCGACTCGATCTCTGGTCAAGGACATGCTGGTCCATGATACCTTGACTCGATCTACTCCTCTCTTTCACTCGCTCATTCAGTATGCTTTGACCATCTCTATCAGGCCATACTACCTTCCTACAAGTTCCTTTTCCAGTTCATTCCTGTTTTCCTCCTCTTCCAGTTTTGTTCCGGCTTTCCATGATTCACTCCACTCGAGGACTGCAGTGGATATTTATTTTCTTTGTCTACTTCTCTACCACATGCTGCACACCTCTAGATGTATCCTCTTATGGCAGCAGGTTTGCCTGTGTTTTTGATGCCTCCCCTTACTGCGATCTACATTTGTTTTATTTCAGACCGGGTAGGATTACCTATGCTAACCAAGTCCTGGCAGTCAACTCATGGACCTCCTCCTGTGGTGCCATCCACTATCCAGTTCGCCATGCCCTCTGGAACCCTATGGTTCTCTTGCAAGATTATTCCTGCTCCCATCGTTCACTCCAACTTGGCTGTGTCTCGCTGACTCCATCTGGCCCTGCCCTCCTCATTACATCTCTCTTCCCTCTTCAACTTCCATTACTCCCTTTCCATCCCCCTGTTTCCTCATTCGCCATGCCTATTGTGTATCTGTCTTATTCTCGATATTTATTTCAGGCGTATGCACTCTTCATCTTGATTCCATCCATCATCAGCCATCAAGGATTTCTTGTATGATCTAGCATGCCTCATCAGCCTTGGTGTCTGCTCACCAATACCTCAATTCAACCTGCTCCTCTACTTGGTTCTTATGCCACCTAATCCGACTCTCCCTCCTGCAGTTCTCATCCCATCCCAGCTTGGTCCTATGATACCCCTTTGCCCTTCCTCTGTCCTTTGCTGTTTTATTCCTCTCTTTCTGTACCAGCCTCTATGGCTTTGTTCCCTCTTTGTACCTTATCCATTTCCTTATTTCACATTCCTTGTCCTAGTGCCTTTTTTAGTCCCAGCCTTCATGGCTTCGCTCTGCTCTTTGCTTCCCTCCTCTTCAAGCATTGTCCAAATTTGCTATCTCCTTATTATACCTCGTCCAGTTTTCCCTCGATTGCTCACCTTGCATTGCCTCCCTCCATTTGAGGAGCCTTCTTCCTTTTCCCTCCTTTGTACAAGTTCATTCCTTTCTCCTTCTCTTCTAATTCCCTCTCCTCATCTCTGTCTCTCTCTCGGCAAGTTCAGCCTTCCAGGATTCAATCCAGTCATGGCTTCTATCTCCTCGTGCCTCAAATTATCTATTCATTTGCTCTGCTGTTCCTGTCCTTGGGCCATCCATGGATGACTCTATCCGACCTTCCCTTGAACCGGGCCTAAGTGTCACCTCATCCAGCTCACCCTCCTGCCCCCTTGCAGAGCCTTCCTCCTTCCCGTATTCTGCTTGATCCATGTCGTCTGTCATTGCTCCCTTCTCTGGAGATCCTTTGACTCCTTCGCCACCTTGGCTCCATGTTGCCTGGCCTCAACCTGCTCATCTACTTCAGTCCCTCTCTCAGTATGCCTTGGCATGGTTCGCTGCCATGTCTGAGTTGTTCCCTTGCTCCATCTTGCCATACCTATCATGGTTCATATACTGCCTATTCCGATTTGGCCCTGTGCAACTCTCAGCCTGTACCAACTGTGCCCTATGCTACCTATTGATCTCCATACCATCCTTCATCTTTTCCCACCTCGCTTTCCAGTACTTACCCTCATGGCGTCAATCCCTCATCATACCTCATCCATTCCTGTTGCCTTCCTCAGCCTTTCATTTATTCTTGTCCTAACCTTCGTGTATTCTTTCCACTCCCAGCCTCCCTCCTCATCATCCGTCATCTGCATTTTCTCGTCTTGATCACCATCCTGTAAATACCTTCTGATTTGCATACTCTCTGGTTCCTGCTACACCTTCTTGGCCTCGGAGTCTGCCTCCTTTTGAGGAGCAACTTTGTTTCTGTCACTCCATGGTGCACGTTACCTTCATTCTGGTTCTTTTCTTGTTCATTTCTTTCTTCTCTTCTTCCCATTCCATGCCAGCTCTTCAGGATTCACTCCACTCATGACCTACTGTCAATATTTCTTTTTGGGCATACCTACCATGACTCCTATGCCACCAATCAACCGCTGCCATCCTGCTGTATGACTAGAGTTCATAATTCTAGTCATATCAAGTTCATAAATCCAGTCATCATTCACTCAGCATTACCACAAAGTGTATCTATTTACATCGCTTACGCTAACATTCCTATCACTGAATTCCATGCTACCACATCGACTACAACCTTAAGGTCTAATCATTCAGGGTCTAATTATTTACATCGCATAATCAAGCATGCATTTTTAACCTCGGGTCTGCTCACTCGCATCGCTCAATCAAGTGCATTGCTCAATCAGGCCAATCTGCAGTATTTGTCTCCTCATCGGCACATGTGGAATATCCTCATGAGCACATCTGGATACCCCTGGATACCCCTTGCTCCTCTGACTCTTACATGGATTTACTCCTTCCCATCCTTGCTCCCTGATCTACTATCTCTCATTTACTACTTGAGCATACCCTCTTTGGGTCCAGCAAAGTTCTTTCAGTTACATCGTTCCCTCGAGCATTCCATCATTGACTCCCGATGCTACTCATCGACCACTACATCAGGATCTAACCATTCACATCACATAATCATGCCTTATCGATGTCAATGTCTAATTCCTCTCCTCGCTCAATCGATCATCACCATCAGTATTCATTGTTGCCTCATGTTGCTTATTCAATCGGCACACAGCCTCATGTTCCCTCTTTGATCTGTGCTTTCTTTTGGAGATTTTCCCTATTCCATCATCATCCTCCTGACTCGTATCCCTCTAAATAACCCTTCTTTTTAAAGATATACATCCTCAAATCAAACTTCATCAGCCTGGAGGGAAGGTGACCTAGGCCTTGAATCCCCAGAGGTTTCCTCCTAAAAAGGTTTTTTTTCCTCTCCTCTATGCCAATGGTCATAATATTAGTTAGAGTTACTTCTATCTGTGGTTAATTGGTTAGGTTCGTTGATGCTTTCTTCAATTAGTTAGGTTCTGCTGTTGGATGGAGGTGGATGGTGGCATTGGCTTTCCCTCTCTCCTTGGGAAGTCAGCCCTTCTCTTATCAGAATTCTTTCATCATCATTGCCTCTTCAAAGCTCAGTATTTTTGGATATACTATTTGGGCTTCTTCTCAACCTACCTTTAGTCAACGCATTCATTTCCGGCACCTGTAGGGGGGAACCCTTCTCTAGGGTTCCTTGCTTCGTACCCCTACAGATGATATATCCCATGGATAAAGAGGTGGAAAGCCACAAACCAAATCAAGTTACATAAGAATCTCATTATCTCATCCAGTTGTGTAACCACATCGAATGGGAGGGCTTTAAGCCCGAAGTTCGATGGGCGGATCAACAACGTCACTCCCCCATCGAGCTTAAAAGGTGACTACATCCTGGGCCTCGCCAGGATTTGTTTTTCATTGTCCACCATCCACCCCTCCTCCTCCAGCGGCTCGTCTGTTTTACCTGTGGGTTTCTTCATAACCTACCTTTAGCTGATGCATTAATTTCCTGCACCTGTAGGGGGGTACCCTTCTCTAGGGTTCCTTGTGTTGTACCCCTACAGGGTGGTATATCCCATGGATAAAGAGGAGGTAAGCCACAAACCAAATCAAGTTACACAAGCATCTCATTATCTCATCCAGTTGCGTAAGCACATCGAATCAAGAGATTAAACCATATGCACCAACCACACACACACACACACACACACACACACATATATATGAGAGAAACTTCTTGGTCAGTGGCAAAGTCATGGACAGTGAAGTCATAGGGTTGATGATGTGCTGTGAGGAGCGAAACGCAAAAGGTATCATTAGGTAGATGACCTAAATATCAACCAGGAAAAGCAAAAAAAATACTTCTGATGTAAGAATTTGTAGTTCACTTGTTAACTACTTTTGAAAGTCAAAATTTATTTCAAGAAGCACACAAACACTATAACCACTTGACTGTGACAGGCATAGCTCACAAGGAAAGGAGAGTGGTAGGCATTGTCCCTCTGCACTAATGTACGGAGAGTGGAGACCCAGGGAATTGTAGACAAGTTTGCCTAACTTTCATCCTAGGGAGGCTCCTTAATAATATACTCCAGGAGCAACTGGTCAACATTCTGGAGTTCCATGGACTCCAGGGGCCTGATATTCAAATTTGCGCAAGGCAGAGTGCAAAAATCTTTTCTGCTTCTTGTGAGTGCCTAGATCCCTAACATGCTATATTCGGTTGAACATCACACCTGTGCTATTCAACTGAATACAGGGCCATATCAGACCAGCACTAAGCCACTTAGTGCTGCCCCAGCAGGGCTTCCGTGAGCCTGGAGTCCACCTAGGCCCCCAGAAGCTGTAGAAATCTTGGTGCTCTCTCGTGCAAAATGACACATTTTCTGCTGCTTTAGCCTTGTTTTTTCCTCCACTTCTGTTCATTTATTTTGTGTCCTTTTTTCAGATGGCTTGTCTGTTGTCAGGTTAAAACTTCATGTTGTGGATAAAAAGTCATAATCAATAGCATACGTCTTAAATGTCAGTAGACCTTTGACTAAATCTACTGATATTTAAGACATATGCAGAGCATGGAGGAGGGCTGGGTGTCCAGTGCCGGCAGGTGGTCTCCCTGAGTGAGTGTGATCCTTATGAAATTATTGTCCACATGCTCACACAGGTCCATGTCTGAGCAAGATAATCTCTCGGTTGTCAGCAGCTACCACTATAAAGGTGCTGCAGTCCACACAGGCTCACCCACAGACAGTGTCACACTCACTGCAGTGCCACACACACACAGACAGTGCCACACTTACTAAAGTGCCACACTCACTGCAGTGCCAATGCCATTATCATTCATGATGTGCTCCGTGCTCCTCTGAGGCTGAATCCTTCTGTCATGCCAGCCCAGGCAGCATAAGAGTCCATTTTGTCTCTAAGAGACCCCATGACATGGGAACCACTCACACTTGTCCCTTCCCTTCTTTGCAAGTTACCTCCTCCACCTCCAGTCTCCAGTCCACTCCTCCTGAGAGAAACCATCAGACACCTCCATCTCATGAGTGACTCACATCCCGTTCCCGGCCTCCCTTCCCCGCTCCGCTCCCCCTGCAGTTCATGCCACTGCCAGACAATAACAACACCTCTCATCATGGCACACTTACAGTAGCTTCGCTGCTGCTGAGACAATCAGGCTCAATACTCCTCCTGGCTCCATGACTCCTCCCGACTGACTCACCACCAGCCTTCCAGTCATGTCACTCCCTCACCTGACACCGTCCTTCCAGTCTTCACTGACCCAGACCCAGGCTGAACTTCTGAATCCAAGTCCTCTTCTTCTGAGCTAGTTGTTATAATGTCAGCTGTGTGCTGCTGCTCCACCTGAGAGTCAACCCTGCCTGGCCCACAACACAACCAATGCGCTTTTTTCATTCTTGTTGTGTCCGTCTGGATTTGGATTCCAGTCCAGGCACTCCCACACTCCTCTCTCTCTCTCCCTGTCTCATCATTGCTGGGTAACTTGCATCACTCCACAATCCCTAGGACAACCAGAACCCCTCAACCAACCATGGTCAGATGCCGTTGCCAAGTCGGCTGATTCTGCAGTTAACAGTTGCATGATAACAGTCTGAGGATAAACAGCATCAAGCAAATAAAGCTGCTTAACAGGATGGGGTTGGAGGACAGAAGTTGCAGTGTGTGGCATGGCAGGACCAGAGATAGAGAGCTGGGAGCACTCAGAGTCAGGACTTCCAGGAGAGGAGCGGTGGGGTGGGGGAGATGGAGAGATAAATGGGCAGAGCGCAAAAATGGAGGCAGAAGCATGTACAAAACAGGCAAGACTGCTAAGGTTACCAACTTTCTGAAGTCTTAAACCGGGATATACCATTTGGAAATAAATAAATATATGTATTTTTTTAGAGACACAGATACAGACAGTGGTGAGTGAGACTCACTAAAGCCAAGGCACAAAAAGTAAACACAAGAAATTATTAAAGTGAACATCCCCCTCTCCCACGGCCCAGCCCCACACTGACACAGAGTGAACCAAGATGGACGCACTTTCTTTATGGCAATGCAACCTCCCTGGCCATACACAAGCACAAAACCTACTGTACAGTCAGTCTCAGACTTCAGTTACGCAAGTGCTGCCTTTAATTTTCATTTTTACTGCTGCTAGGTGGAATAACTTTGATTTCCATTTTTCTGATCATTATTTACACAGACACTCACCTCCAGTATAGCTGCAGACAACTGGCACTCTCTTCTCTCTCTTGCTCAGTTCCTCCCCAGGTCGCTGAAGTAAGTCAGCCAGTGACAGTGCTGCAGGAGCAGCTGGAGATAGTACCATGGCGAGGGCTGCTGAGGAGGCGAGAAGACTAGAGAGAGCTGCTGGCATGCCATAGACACCCCCCCTCAACTGCAATCAACCCTCCCACTCCTGCTGACCCACCACCGGACCACTGGACCTGACGACCACTTGCGTTACTTGTGCAACTGCTTGTTGCACTCAGTGCGGCAGCCACAGTGTGCGTGGCTCTTAGTAGATGCACTTCCTCAGCTCCAGAGGATGCAGGCCAGCCATCCCATCCATTGCTGAAGCATGCTATTTAATTTTGCCCTTGTGCTCTGCTGCTCTGTTCAAGGGTCACAAAACGCTGTAGGACAGGAAGGAAGGAAGGGGAAGAACTTGAACAGCCCACCCTGAGCTCAAGCTGTCCAACAGTCACTGCTCCAATAGCTGCTCCTCCTTTAGGTTGTGACCCCCATGTCTGCAGTATTCAGCGTTTTCAGGGAATATCATCCTGACGTAGAAGCAGGGGTGGAGAAACAGTTTGCTCAGTGCTCGAGTAGCTGCAGCATCATCAAAGTGGTACTGAAAACCTCATGGTGAAAAATGTAAAGGTCCAGTTGCAAAAAAAAAAAAAAAAAACACCAACTGAAGCTTTGATTAGTGACTTCATTTTTCATTTTTATTTGTTGATGATTTTTCTCCCCCGGCCCATGCTTGGCTCTTCTTTACCTGGCAACCTGTCTTCCAGCTGCTGCCCATCCTGCACCTCCACACTTCAGGCCATCATTGCTCTACCCCCATGGCTAACCTCTATGGCAGGGTGGTGGGGAGCCCCTCATCTTTCCCACCAGGACCAGATCCAGTATTGATGGCGATGCCCTCTGGAAGTGATGGGTTCCCAATGGACAGCCATCAAGCCGCAGAACCAGGGACATTTTTTCTGACTTTTTTCTTCCCTTGCGGTGATGAGGCATGCAATAATGCCAGCAGAGGGAAAGTACATGCACCTGCACGCATTCCTCCAAGCATCTGCCCTATCTCTGCCCCTATAGCATTGGCATGATGCCCCCCCAGCATCCACTAGGGTGCCAATCATACACTGACCACTGACATCCCACCTCTCCACAGAGAATGAGAACAGTCCCTTGGATGCTTGATCCTTCTCCTCCCCTGCCAACCCTTGATGGCCTGTGCTCATTCCAGAACACAGGTTGCCAGCATAGTGCAAGGTAAGGCATCCAGTGAATCAACCCTCAGCACCATCAGGCTGGCTGATTAGTGACTTTAGCACATGTCAGATGTACAGCGGCATGGCCCAGGACAAACAGGACTGTCCCGGGAAAACCAGGATGGTTGGTAGCTTTATAGCACCGCACAGTTAAGGTTCAGGGCTCCAGACAAAACATTTGGTGCTCTAGCCCCATAGGCCCACCCCTAACAATGCCTCTGAAAAAGCGTCAGAGTGACATGAAAACATTTGGCATCTGGTGAGGGGTGCTGCTGCTATATTTTGTAAGGAGAAATAAAAATGCCTTTTTAACTTTGACCAAGCTAAGTGGTCTTTTTTACACTGAGCAGTTGTAGCCCCACTTCATTTGCATGCTGTAAAAAAATGTCTCTGGCAATAGTGGTCCCTATCCTCAGATCGCAAGCCCGTACTGTATATACATATTTATCACTGGTGATAGCGGTCCCCCCTCCTCCGACCACCGGCCCATGTTTAAAAAAATATATCCCTGGTGCTGATCTACCCCCACTGATTGCCAGCCTGTACTGTCTATAAATATATCTCTGGTGCTAGTAGACCTCCTCCCCCCACAGATCACTGGCCTGTACTGGATCTACATATATATCCTTGGTGCTAGTGGCTCCTCACTCCCTCTAATTGCTGGCCCATTGGTAACAAAAAAATATTCCTGGTTTTAGTGCCCGCCCCTTCCCTCCAATCACCTGGATGTATGTAAAAAAATGTGTCCATGGTACCAGTGGTTCCCAACCCCCCTGATTGCCAGCCCCTATTGCCTATAAATATACCCCTGTTGCTAGTGCCCCCCACACCGATTGCCAGCCTATACTGTGCAAACATGAAATCCCTGGCTTCTAGCAGCCCCCCCCCCCACTGAGGCACTGGAAACCGACACCCCAGTTACCTTCCAGTCCCCTCAGTGCCATGGGTGCATAAAGCAACTGGCGCAGTTCTCCTCACACCTCCTCAGCAGGCCGCCATATGTCCAGGCATGGAGCACACCTCTTATTCATAGGACAAGGTGATGTGCCCTGTCCTATAGATGTTGGGCATGCTCCATGCCTGGTTCTATGGTGGCCAGCTGAAGAGGTGTGAGGAGTGCTGTGCCGGTTGCCATATGCTCCCATGACACTGAGAGGACTGGGAAGGTGACTGGGGAAGTTTGTTTTCGGTGTCATGGTGGGGCGGGGGGGTTGTTGATTGACACCAGGGATTTTATGTTTGTATAGTATGGGCAGGCAATTAGCTGGGGAAGGATCATTAGTACCAGGGATATATTTATAGACAGTTATTGGGGGGACCACTAGCACCAGTGATATTTGTTTTTTATAAATGGGCTGGCAATCAGAGGGAGGGGGGACCACTAGCACCAGGGAAATTTGTTTTTAACAGACTAGCCGATGATCAAAGGGAGGGGGGACCACATGCACCAGATATATGTTTTCTTAGAGATGGGCCAGCAATCAGAGAGGGGGGAGCATTAGTACCAGGGATATATTTATATATAGTATGGGACGGCGATCAGAGAAGGGGGACCATTAACAAGAACACAATATGTAAGTTTAAATGGGACTACCTGTCTAAAGTGTAGCTTACACCTGATGTCACATGGATAAAACCAGAGCTACCTAAAAGGCCATGGGGTAGACTGCCTATGCTCATGGAAGAAATTGAAGCTGAAGCAAAAACAATTACAAAAAGCTTATGATCAGAGGTGGCAGTGGTGAATGCAAGAATGGCACAAGCTGTCACAGTGGGGGTTGTAAAAGCCAGTAACCCCCAGCTACTCAACATGGGAGGCAGTGTTTCTATATTGAGGCAATGGGCTTGGACATTCACGAGTCGCGTGGGCTACTTAAAGTGAAAGAGGAGCAAAGGAGGAAGAAAAACCCCTAATGATTTTAATGAACTGAGGGATGCTTTCCTTATGCAAATCAAAACTGCTGCACAACAAAAATTGATCCCACCAGAACTTGTCATTAACTTTGTCGAAACAGGTGTCAATATGATGCCTGTCTCTGAGTGGACAATATAACAAGTTGAGGTAACTGGCATCAGACAAAAACAATAAGTCTTCCTTGTTCTTGGAATAATACTTGCCGGCGACTGCCTTGCTCCACAGGTGATCTATAAAGGCTGCGCAGCCACCTATCATCCACGTTTTGCTTTTCGGAATGTGACCCAGTCTAAAAATTATTGGGCTAATGCAGAAACCATCATGAAGTACACTGACAAAATTTTAATGCCATACATTGAATTTACAAAGTTGCAACTGGATTTGCACAGTGAGCAGAGAACACTACTTGTGCTTGACTTCTTAAGAACCCACACTAAAGAAGAAGTTTTAATAATGCTGGAGTCAAAACAGTATCCCAGTGTTTATGCCGGCATCATGTACTGACTTATTACAACCCCTAGACATATCAGTAAATGAGATTTTCAAAGATCCATTGAAGCAAAATTTTACTACAAGGTATGTAGATCTGTATAATGGGTCAGATAAATCATGGGAGTGCTGCAAAGGACATTTCTGTGGACTTTTTTTTTTTTTATTTATTTAAACAGCAGTTTGGAAAACCTTTGAGCCATAGGCTCATTTACAAAGGTACCTTGTCGCAGTAAGACAAACGAAAATACACAGTATAGCAGTACAACACATAAGTATGACAGTAACTTAAGACATAGATACAAACAAGCTGGTACAGGTAGGATTGATGCAAACAATACCAGAGTTTTGTTGTCCTTAGCAGCTTAGTAGTAAGCTTTGTCATAAGTATTAGTCTGACTTTGACTAATGACAATTACAGCATCGGGTGTTATAAGGTGGTTACGTATGAAGTTTGCCACCCATAGTTAGAGCTCGAGATGGAGGGGCAGTGTGTTGAACCAGGAGGGGGCCCTAAAGCTGAAGACTCTTTGGCCGTGAGAGGTCCTAGCTCTAGGGATAACAAGAGAAGTTTTCCCAGATGTCCGAGTATGAACTAGTGGGACAGAGCGGCATATGGTGGTGGTCAATCCTGGTGGAGATAGCCCAAGGAGGGTCTTTTTTGTAAGGGTACAGGTCAGATATTTGAGGCGCTCATCAAGATCAAGTACCAGCGCTTTAGCGTACAGTATACAGGTGTGTGTCAGCCTAGGTGCCCCAGTAATTAACCTGCAGGCCTTATTCAGAGTAGTGCGAATTTTATGGAGTGCGGTCTGATCAGCAGCACCATACACCGGCAGTCCATAGTCCACTAGGGACAGGATAGAGGAGGTGATCATGAAGTGAAGAGCCTCTGGGGAAGCAGTGTTTATACCAATGTAAGATGCCCAATCGGATATTAGTGGCAGTGGCTAGGGCAGCGATGTGTCCATGGAAGGAGAAGGAGGGGTCAAAATGGATCCCTAGGTATTTATAGGAGCAAACTTGTTCGAGTGGGAAAGAGGACCCAGAGTGAATGAGGAGTTTGAAGTTGCAAGACTTGTTTTGAGGATGAGTGAAGAACATGGTTTTGTTTTTAAGATTTATCACCAATCTATGTTCCTTGAACCAGCCCTCGAGCTTCAGCGTAAGGACTTCTGCAGCAAGTCCTGAGGCAATAGGGTTACAACTTGAGGCAAAGATGACTGCATCAGCGTACAATAGAATGTTCCCTGAGCAAGAGTGTGGAAGGGTGTTAAGGTAAAGGGAGAATAGTAAGGGCCCGAGAATGGAGCCCTGGGGAACCCCAGAAAAGATGGGACAGATGTCTGAGTAGGTTCCATTAATTTTTACACGCTGTGAGCAGTCAGACAGATAACTGGTGCACCAGGAGATAGGCCCAGCAGCCAAACCAGAGAGACTAAGGGCATCAAGAAGGAGGGGGTGGGAGACAGTGTCGAAAGCTTTAGAGAGGTCAATGAAGACCGCACCAGCCAGAGAACCAGTGTCTAAGGAGGAGTGGAGAAAGTTGGAGAACTCTAGGAGGGCTGTGCTGGTACTGTGGCCCGCTCGGAAGCCATGCTGCTCAGGACATAGGACATTGTAGGTGGAGAGGTAGTCAGAAATTTGAGAGGCCAGCACTTTTTCCAAGGCCTTGGAGAGAGGAGAGAGAATGGAGATTGGTCGATAGTTTCCAGCCACAGTCCTATCACCACCTTTAAAGATAGGGGTGACAGTGGCAACTTAAAAATGATAACCCTGAAAGAAAAATATTTTCAGTGGTTTGTCTCTAGTTTTGAAGAAGTTGGGCACAGACAGAAGATTGAATTCATGGCTTTCAGGCTGTACGAATCGTTGAAGCACACAGCAGCTGCTTGACATAACTATCTCATTACATTACTGCTGCTTGATTTATCATGATGCTTGCCTTAACATGGTTTTCCCTCTTCTCTCTCCCTCTTGTTATCTATGCCCCCACCCATGTTTCAACTTGCTGTGTTATGCTCTCCCTCCTCTGCCCCCTCTTGATATCTATGCCCCCCCACATCTTGCAATATCTCATCTGTTTAGCTTTCAGAAGCTGTGTTACAAGGTAATGGATTATTTTCACATTATTACTTACATTATAAAAAGATAACTGTTTTTAAATTCATTTTAAATTCATTGATAGCACATTAAAGCTGGCTGTGTGGTAAATGATGTTTGCAATACTGTAACTTGAGGTAGGAGCCATACAGCATGTCTTTGAGGGGGCGGGTGCTGCTTTTTTGTACGCTACCACTATTGCTTTTACATTCCTTGCTGAGTGATAAATGCTGTTTTCAAATTAATCTTAAATTCATTGGTAGCACGCTAAAGCTGGTTGTGTGATAAATGCTGTTCTCAGTACTGTAACTGTGGGAAGAGGCCATACAGTATGTCTGTCTGAGAGAGGCAGATGCTCTTGTTTTGTTTTTTTGCTCATTTCCATTATTGTTTTTCAATTCATTAGCAAAAGCAGACAAGAAGCAGACAGCGGATGCTAAAAATACAGAAACTACTGCTCACTACGTTGTTGATTCTGTGTACTTGAATTTTAAATGTTTTTAACATTTATTTGAATTAATACAGTAAGCACTAGCAAATGTCATAACATTCATTCATACAGCATTTTGTATCTTGCCATCTATCACTTTGATGCTGATTTGTAATAGCAATAGTTGGTAGCAACAAATGCTAAACAATTTCACTACGGCAACATATAACTATAATGCCATTTTTGTGGGAAGGCATCAGATTGTGAAAATAGCACAAATATTATTGTAGTGAAATATATTAATTCTATAGTATTTCTAGATAGTAAGGGGGATCCGGTCAGCAACATCGCAGAACAAGATAAAGTGGACAAAAATAAAGCGGCAAAAACAGTGTCACTATCAATATTGGCAGCACAAAATGTAGCGTGCCAGAACAATCCAGGCCACATGGCTCACAGGGAGCAAACAACATCCACCACATGGAGACTGCACTGGAACACACAACAGCAGGCACCAGTGTACAGGAGCAGCACAAGGATGCAGGGAGATGGAACAGGGCAGGGCGCAACTGATAGCCTGTGACATGGGTGTCGGCATTTTGGCACCTTCAAAAATGGCATCGGGGCTAGCAACAGGGTATGGCGACTGGATGGGGGGGGTCGATGAATATAGTGACAGGATGTCACTATACGTATGCACGTGGGGGGAAGCAAGCATGTACAGCGAAGGGTGGGAGGGATTGTGAGGGCTGGTGCCACAATGTGTTTCCAAGCTGGCCCCGTGGCATGGTGGGTGGGTTGTCAACTTTGGAAGGAAGGGTGCTGGGTTTGGGTTCGAGTGCTGGTGCATTTGTTTTTGCGCCCTAGCCAAATATTTTCAATGGTTTACACCCCAGGACATGCACCCCAGAGTTAAGAATCCTTAAGTAGGGGGGTGTGGAGGAATCCCCCCATATACCATTTACAAAACAAATCTCCAGCACTGTTTTGTTGTGTGCCAGAGAGTCAGGGTGCCGAAAAAGATTTTTGGCACTTTGGCTTTGTGATGGCAATCACCTTTAGCTTTTTGCCATTATCACATAAATCCGTGCAACCACCACTGGGGGAAGAAGGCCACTGGACACCTGCCATGGTAGTCTAATGGCACAGGCACCCACATGGTGGGACACCCCCCCCAGAATGCCAAGTGATGGAGAAAGTGTTCCAGAATAACTGCTGGAGGACAGGTGGACCATGGCCACTATGTGGATGGTCGTGCATAATGCAAGGAACCAGGAGCACAAGCCAGCATGTCCCAGAAAAACATACAACACACAGAACAGGGGAGAAGACATGCTGTCTCATGCTCCTGGCCCCTTCCTTTATGCACGTCCATCCACATGGTGGCCATGGTCCACCTGTCCTCCAGTGGTTACCCCGGTGCACTGTTTCCATCAGTCAGCATTCTGGCTGTGAGTACCCCACCATGTTGGTGCCTGTGCCATTAGATTACCATGGTAAGTGTCCAGTGGCCTGCTTCCCCCAGTGTTGGTTGCATCCTGCCTGTTCCATCTCCCTGCACCCCTGTGCTGTTCCTATTCATGGGTGCCTGCTGCTGTGTGTTCCAGTGCAGTGTCTCCATGCAGTGGATGTTGTTTGCTACCTACATGTTGTCTGGCCTTCATTGTTCTGGCATGCTACATTTTGTGCTACCAATATTGATGGTGACACTGTTTTTGCCGCTTTATTTTTGAGCACTTTATTTTGTTCCACAATGTTACTGGCCGGATCCAGTAAGGGCCAATGATTGGAGGTGGGGACCACTAGAATAAGGGATTTTTTTTTTACAGATGGGCCGGCCATCAGAGGGAGGGGGAACCACTAACATCAGGTATATATTTATAGACAGTATGGGCCGACAATTGGAGGGAGAGGGGACCACTAGCACTAGGGATATATATTTTTTTTTTACAGATGGGCCAGTGATCGGGGAGGGAACTACAAGCACCAAGCATAGATTTATGGACAGTAAGTGCCAGCGATTGGACAGTGGGGGGACCCCTAGCACAAGGGATATTTTTTACAGTATGGGACAGTGATTGGTGGGGGGGGCACTAGCACCAGGGATATATATATATATATATCTATATATACTGCATCTATATACAGTATGGGCTGGTGATCAGCAGGGGGACCATTAGCACCAGGGATATATATGTATTTACAGTATGGGCTGGTGATCAGCAGTGGGACCATTAGCACCAGAGATATATAGGTATTTACAGTATGGGCTGGTGATCAGCAGGGGGACCACTAGCACCAGGGATGTATTTTTTACAGTATGAGCTGGCAATCAGCAAGGGGAGAACACTACCACTGGGGAGTTTGATTTGTACATTAGGGGCCAGCAATCAGTTGGGTGTTGAAAGGTATCACAGGGGGCAGTTGTGTTCCTCCCAGTGACCAACCAGCTAGATGGGTGCATTTTACCTCTGGTAACTGCTAGGGTTGCCCGGAATTAAGCTGGGGTTTTGTTTGTCAGTATTTGCACTAAGCAAAAGGACTGCACTAAACCCTTTTGTGTAGCACAAAGCTGCTGAATATGGGGTAGCACATATATTGATGGCCACTCCTCTCCCCTTGCCTGTATACCTATGTTATGTTTTGTGTGGGTGTTAACCCTCTTTGCCCATGCAACAGCCCCTTTCGAATGTGGGGATCCAGCGCAAACCATTGTTTGCACAGGCAAAGACCCATTAGCACCCGCATAGACTTTTGAATATCATGTCCTGGGACAGCAAACAGAACAGTTTTGTGAAGAGGATTTTTTTTTCACATATTCTTTATTAATTTTTTAGAATAACATTTATGATAGTTGCTATACATATTAGGATGGCCACCAGTCCAATTCTTTGATGTAGCAATATTCCATATAAGAAAACAGAATAGAAATTACACTAAATAATATGCACCATACTTGTTTATGAAACATGCCTGCTGAATTAATTTTATATGTTTTTTGTTTGTTTATGCTCCATCTCACTGATGCAGTGAACATTAATTATTTCTTGAGATCAGGTTGCATGAAATATTCTATATTGATAACTCAGTTATAACAGACAAAAGAAAAATAAATAAACCGAAAAGAAACATCCCCTATATTCTCCAATAATCTTTATGTTCCAGACAGTAATCGGAAGGCTCTGCCTGTGGTTATATGGGGGAAGAGCTCCTCCCCATAACCTATTTAAGCAGCAGAGCCCTGTCATTCTGCTTAGCGCGAGACGCCCTCGCTCCTGATGCTGCTGGTGCTTGGCTGCTCTTCCCCACCCCACTCACTCTGCTTGTTCGTCCATTTCGTTTGCTGTTTGTTGCCCCCCCTTGTGAGCTGTTTGTTTCTGTTTTTTGGGGGGGATTTCCTTCTACTTCTATCGCTTGCCTCATTGTTTTGCCTATTCCTTCTGCTTCTCTGCCTCTGCTTTCAGCAGCCGTTGCCTACGTTCAGCCTGGCTCCCTATCGTGGTATATATTTTTACTCATTTGGACCTGCCTGCCACTTGGATTCCTGCTCCCTGCTTGTACTCACTCACTATTTCCTGCACCTGACTATGTTGGAATTTTCTGCTGGGGGACACACGTAGCTATCCTAACCTGCTACTCAGACACATGCTTTCCTACAGACTCAATGTACCCTAATTACAGGCTGTAGCCTGATCTTCAAATGGCCCTTACCTCTGGGACTAGGACTGCTCACTCCTGGAACATTGCGTGACAGGACTGGGATATCACTGGCTGCCGCATCGTTCCTATTCTCATACCACTCCCTCTAACTATGGCTGCACAGAACTCTGGTTCAAGCCACAACACTCTATTATGGGGTGGGCATTGCAGCTCACCTAGCTTCACTATAAGACCCAGTACTTGCTATCGTGGTTTGCTACCTACATACCATTCTCTCCCTACACTGTGATGCAGTCATAAGTTCCCCAGTTCAATGATAGTCTATGGATACTGTGCTGCTTTCCTGGCTATTTTTTTTTTAGTTTTATTAGGTTCAAACCTAAAGCAACCAAGGCAGGCACCTACTTTAATTGCTCATTACTCAGTATCTCACATAAGGGCCGCTGGCTTGCTTACAATTCCTGGAAGAGTTACAGCTACTACATTCAATTTCGTATTAAGATAGTTCTTGTTACTTCCTACTACATTCAGCCTTAGAGATGCTATTATGGTGCATTATGTATTACCGAAAATCTTTTGTAGTGCTACCCTAGCCACTGAGCAGACATTCAGAAATTTCCTAGTTCTATGTGATTTACTGAGCAACGGACGGGGACACATTTAGAGCTAGATTTATGTCTGCATACAGGATATGTTATGTATTTATCAACGTCACTGCCCCTCAGGGATGGGCTTCAAGTCATTACCTATTTGAGGCATTATCATTCAAGCCAGCTTGACAGTCAGCTTCATAATAGTGCTTACATACTTCCTTTGTTGGGTCACCAAACAACAACGCTTCACAGGGCCAGACTACTTCCCTGCTAGCTACATTCTTCACCAGTTCCCCAACGTACCACATGTATTATCCAGTACTACTTCTTGCTACTTCATCTGCATCTCATGCAAGTCCCAGGACGACAACTACTACTACTACTACCAACCTACGTGCAGGTCCCCTTGCTCACAACTCATTACTTTGCTAGCTCAATTTATCGCATTCCTGCCTTCTTCTCTCCCCTGGCTGCCCAAATTCTGCCAACTATATATATTCAACCTTGCAAGGTTCTAACACTCGAACGCTCCTTCAGATCAGCTCATCTGTGCTCATTCAGCTTTCAAGCTTGTTCTCTTACTCCATCTGCCTCACCGTGTTGCGGCCTGAAGGTTCAACCATTCACACACCATGCCTGTCTCACCCAGCATCGGGCCTGGAGGTTCACAATTTATATCTGCCTGCTTCGCCCTGTCAGGGCCTGGAGTTTTGTATACTTCTCCCTCGTACTGGCTTTGCCTTTCAGGCCTGGAGGTTCCACTATTAGTACACTATGCCTGCCTTGCCCAGCATCGGGCCTGGAGGTTTATAATCTCTATCAGCCTGCCACACCCAGTCTGGGCCTGGAGGTTTGTATACTTCTATACCGTACCTGTTTTGTACACTATGCCTGCCTCGCCCAGCGTCAGGTATGGAGGTTCATATTTTGTGTCAGCCTGCCATGCCCAGTTTGGGCCTGGAGGTTCATATACTCCTACACATTCAACTCCATTGCAATCTACTCACTTACCAGCAGACTTACGAGGGTCTGGCTGCGCTTACATAGAGCTATCCGCCACTCTACTTACCTTACCAGCTGACCCACAAAGGTCTAGCTGTGCATCCTAACAATGAGACTAGCTGCCACTTCTACTACTTATCAACTGACCAACCTGGTCCGCATTACCTGCTACTTACTACCTCATCTCCTAACCTACGTGGTCCACCCGCACATTCTTACCTATTGAGCTCACCCCGTTATACTCCCTTGGATGCTTCCTAACCTCACACTGTATTGCTTCAGACTTACTACCCTCAAATCCGGCCAGGATTTCAGCTTAGCTCTACTACTTTATGCCTTCTATATCATGATTTAAGTATAAATTCTACTCCCTTCGTGATATCAACTTAATGGGTTCATCACTCATCAGCTTCATCTCAAGCCTTCTACCATTCCATGAAATCGATAAGCCTTCTATCAGCAGAAGCCTGGAGGCTGGACTACTTCTATTCATCCTGTCTCTCCAGCATCAAAGCCTGGATATATTTACTGTATAGTCACCTATCTATCATTTGCTAGCCTTAGGAGCTCCTCACTTCTAGCCCCATCCTGAGTCTGTTAGACGTGTTCTAACAATACTCTCCTCAGTATACATCTCTGGATGCTTCACATGTTCATACAGCTATCTGCTTCGCTCATGCAAGACTTGGAAGCCTGTTCCTGACCTTTCGTCTTTTACAATGAACTGTTCTGCTGGATCATCTGTAATCTGCAACTCGGACTAACCAATAATTTAATTAATTTAGGATTATGCTCCTTTAGTATGCCCAGAAGAATGGGCAGGTCGGTAGCCATGGGTCCTCAGAGATTTCCCCTTAAGGGGGGTTTTCCTTTCTGCCGGCCATACTCTCTGGAGTTGGAGGAGATAATCATGGAACATCATATTTTTTTGGGGTGGGGGTGTCACATCCTAATCAACTAACCATCCTTCCTATGGTGGGATACAGAGCAAAGTCAAACCATCAACTCATAACAAATAACTCATCTGTTCCAATATCTAGCACTATGTTACTTCAGCTCATCGTGTACTATAATCACTGACTTACTCATGTCCATGGCTAAGTACCTAAGCACTATTTATCTGTACAACTATACCATGGAAGCATCAATTTACTTACTGGCCTGGCCTTTGTATCCAAACTCAAACCTACATTATGTAGATGCAGTATGTAACACAAGCACTGAGCTCTGAACCACATATAATTAATATCTGAATCACATTGGAAAGTCTTACCTTAACAAGGCATTAAATAATATCACATCTCATCCTCAATTTCTTGAGCTGCTTCTGAAAGTTCATTATAAAACATTGTGTGGGATCCTCCTTCCCTGGAAAAGTCTGTGTTATATTGGGACTGAAGGAAAACAACCAACTTTGTCCACTTTAAAGATTTTTTTTAATGCTGTGTCCCAAGCAATGGATAAGGATCAAGTTGCAAATGTCCTGTTGCTGGACTTCAGTAAGTCCTTTGAATCCGTGCCTTACAAAAATATAGTAAAGAAATTGGGGACTTGGATGTTGGAGAGAATGTTGCAAAATAAGTAAAGCACCCAAAGGCACTGGAATAGTCCAAGTCAAACATGGGAAGATTTTCATAAGGCCTTGCCATTGATAGACTAGTGAGGACCTAGGTAGGAATGGGGCAGACTTGATGGAAAGTGGGACTTTATTGTTCATAAATTTCCATCACTCTCAAAACTCTGTATATCTAAAATAATGTATTTGATATTGTTGTGTAATTTGTGATTATGCACGCATCAATGTGGAATCATTATTCTTATGTATTTAAGTTTTTCTAATTTGCTGTGTTGCTACTGTATGTAACTTGGTTTTAATTCATCTTGCTCATATTGTTGTCAATTGTCTGTCTATTGTTTGCTAAACTGTAATCGTCTAGGTTGTGCCTAAACAAAGACAATTTATTGACAACTTTACTTGCCTAGTTAACAAAACGGACACAAAGGAAAATGCAGCTCAGGGTCACAGTACATTAGTTCAGTATCAACTATTTAAAAAAACACACACACACACACACACTCATGCAGCAAACTCCAAGCGCTGCAACATATTTATTTTACAGCAAACCATGCAAAGAGAAACAGACTGACCCCACCACCAAGATTTAACATTTTGCACAGCTACACTTTTCAAGAGACCCTGCTGTCTCCTAGTGCCAACATTTCATATACTTGTCTTATAGAGCAACAATTAACCCAAAATGCACTTCGGTCCCAAAGCTCTTCACCGATATCTAACCTAGTAATGACTTAAATAGTCCTTGTTACCTAATTTTTATCCTGATCATTTTTTTAGGGGCAGAGATCATAAATTATTGTACTGAGGTACTGGTAGCCACATCCTTTCCCCTTCCTGGTACATTGAAAGTAAAGGTCTGCTTCCATACTGCCCACACACTCATACACTTTGTGACATATGAGTTTGTAGAGCATGGGGCACACTGTATTGAATTCAATAGGGGCTGATTTTGAATTTAATTTTGATATATTTTAGTGCCACTGGGATTAAATCAATGCTGTTACATTTACAGCAGCATGAAGCCAAATGGAAACTTTTTTAAGATAGCCATATTACGCAGCGCTAAAAAAGGTATGTCTATATGTTCTGTACATTCTAAAATAATGATTTTGATTAACTTAAGAGGTTCATGATACAAGCCAAAATTTGCGAACAAATAATATGAAAATCTGTGTCAGATAATAATACAGTATGTGAGCTAAATCTAGTTAACAAAATACAAAAACCTGTTAAATGGGCGTGACCCCTATTTTTGGAGTTAAACAGAGTAAATAAATATGTTGTAGCCATGTATCATGACAAAGAATACATGCAAGCACAAATCAGTTTATATTAAGGTATGAATTATCAAAGGTCCATAGTAACCCAGTTTTTAGGTACTTGCGATTTTTCAGCCAAATTGGCAATTGAAAGCAAATACTACAGCTTCGGTGATAAAAATTTCCTTCACTTCTAATGAAGAGTCAGAATTTTTCCCCCTAAGACAAAAGTTTTGATTGGATCAGCTGATCTGGATCATAGTAGATATATTGTACTGAGTCCAGTATGCTCCTGGCCTCACAAGGATACAGTGAGGAGAAGTTACCTCCTAGTTTATTGACCTGTGACTGATATTGCAAACAGCACCGACATCTGGCCTGAGTCTGGGTCTCATGTCATGGTAGAGATAGACTTTATTATTTCAGAAATTTAAAGTGACCTCTAATTTTGCCTTTTTTTATTTACTGAACTTTATATCCACTTGCGATCCAGCCTGCCCTGTCAGATTCCTCTCCCCCAGCCCATCATTCCACTGTCCCTAGGGACCTACACCTTCTGACCTGTGCAGTACCCCTGTTACCTAATGGCAAGCCCCCAGTTTCCCATTTCTGGCAGGAGTTTCAGTTTAGGTGTGGGTTGAGGCCCAGTGAGGAGGTGAAGGCCTGTGAGAGAGGAGGCTTCATTTTGCAGACTGGGGGATTTTCCATGTTTCCTCCCCCAGGGTGCCTCATAAGTTAGAACTGCAGCGGATGTAGGCATGCTCTCAGAATGAAAGTTAACAATGCTGAATTTGATTTCACTTTTTTCTCTATCAGTTTGTTTTCTGACCATATCTGTAATTGCTTTATCTGTTTCCTGCAGCTTATATTCTGTTACCTTACATTTAGCTGCTGTCAGCTTTCATTTTGCATCATGCTTGGAGATAGCAGTGAGTAGGGTGGAATAAGAATGTTTAATTGCTTCAAAGGAGTTGAGCTTTCCATGGGGCATCTGAAATTATTCTGCTTTGCTGATCTTATTGGGCCATTCAGTGATTGCTGCCAACACCATTGCTTTTAGAATTGGACTGGGGCATCTGAATCTTGTCACAGACTCCCCGGTCTTTAACCCCTCGCTGGTGGCCCTGCTGGTGGTCATGAGGGCATACGGAGTCCAGCCTTCCCCCTGAGCCAAAATCTGCAGGGATCCGAATCTTCAGCTCCTCGGTCTTCAACCCCTTGCTGGTGGCCCCACTGGTGGTTGTGAGGGCATATGGAGTCCTGCCCTCCCAGGAGCCAAAATCTGCAGGGATCTGAATCTTCAGGTATGATAAGAAGCACGGCAGCCTAATTCTTTTCTGCCTCAGAGGAGTGTATTTCCAAGTTTTGGTGCCAAGTTCAAATTTGTTTGAACAGTGTTACTGAGACTGTAGTTGTGACCCTAGCTCCAACAGTAGAACAATTACAATTGATTTATTTTCTGCTGCTCTGAAGCTATATATATTTAATCAAGTAAAGCTGCATCTCTACACTTCCTATGAGTTGCTTAAATGTTAAATCTAATGGCAGCTAAATGTTTAGACATATGTTATGTCCCAGGTGACTGTGTTATTAAATTAGGAGCTTTATTTTGCTGATAGTCTATGCTTGCTTAGCTCCAGGAACAATGCTACTAAATTGGAGCCTTTAAAATGATTTAAAATCTAAAGTATGAGCTGTTCAGCTCCTAGGGAATGTGTTGTTAAACCGAAGCTTTCACAGTAAAGTCTGTGTTCTGTATTCAGCTTCAGGGACTGAGTGGGCAATTCAGAACAAGTTTTAAACTCTTTTAAAAATCTAAGTGCAAGCCTTTTCAGCTCCAGGGGCCAGAGTTATTAAACTGGAGCATTCAGTTCATACTAAAGTCTGTGCTCTGTTCAGCTGGTAAAGCGGAACTTTTATTACTTATTATTTTTATTCTTAGTAAAAAAAAACAAAATTTGGTAAGAGCTAAATTGTGAAGAATATGCAGGCTCGATTTTGAATCTGCAACTGCTGCTGGAAAGTTCATGTTGCCTAACCTCACCCCCTTCTTACCTTACAGTACCTATAAAATCCCCTCTTGTGTTCTCTCCTCAGCTCTCCAGTCTTCATCCCCTTGCTGGTGGCTCCGCTGGTGGTCGTGAGGGCATACGGAGTCCTGCTCTCCCCCTGAGCTGAAATCTACAGGGATCTGAATCTTCAGGTATGACGAGAGGCACGGCAGCCTCATTTTTCTGTGTCTTGGAGGAGCATGTTACCTCACTGATGCTACTAGTCAGCTGACCCACCACCCCCACCACCACTCTTGATGAGCTACTTACTATATAGATAGAATCACATGCACAAAAACGTGTGGAATCTTTTTTTTAAATTCAACAAGTTTTATTAGGCATATCACAGTGCAAACAGGGTTTAAGATTGAAAGTAGTACCATCCATGTACACTGTCCAGAAAGCCCTAAAATATCTCCCCAAAAATCCCCCTCACCCCCCACATTGCACTCTCTTTCTTTATTATCTAATATTAGCCAAGGGACAACAAGAGAAATCATTGAGATATAGTTAGAGAGGGAGGAGAGGTTCATGAAGACAACCGGAGAGGTCATATCAAGATAAGTACAGAGCATATAACTTCCCCCATTTTTTGTTGAAAGATGAGAGGCGATGGCGCACATTCGCAATTAAGTGTTCTAGGCAGAGCGCAAATGATATTTCATGCAACCATTCAGCATAGGAAATGATAACTTGATCAGTCCGGTGTCTAAGCACTAATTTTTTAACTGCCATAGAGATTAAAGCCATATGAAACGGTCTCTCTTTCACCGGAATTCCGGAGTAATCCCCCAGAATGCATATGACAGGGGAGAAAAGGCCCTGAAGGCCCAACAGAGGATTCAGAGCGGATTCTATTTGGTTCCACAACTGGGATATCCTTTCACAGGACCATAATGTATGAAGGAGTGAGCCTTCCTCTTTATTGCACCTAGTACACATGTTGGAGGTAAGCCTCTTCATTCGGGCCAATTTTACCGGAGTATAATACAGATTATTTAGAATACAGTATTGTGTAAGTCTGTATCGTCCTGGTGAAGTATGAGTACAGGCCTCCATATTGTATGCCAGTTAATAACTTCATCAGGAATGAACCTGCCAGACCGGAGAACCGCACCGAGTGAGACTGAGAGAAAGTGAGAATCGCTTATATACAGTGGAAATGCAGTGGATTTACAGACCAAGTCTTTATCTGGTTGAGAAAAACTTCAATATGAGAAGGGTTACACTCTTTCCCTATTACCTTAACTAGTAGGTGTTTAAGCTGTAAAATTTGAAAGGCCGCCCGCGATTTAAGGCCCAGCTTAATGAGGATCTCCTCGGTGATAGTATAACACCATTTGAGTAGAAATCTGCCACTGTGAGCTCAGGGGGAAAAGGAAGCCAACATCTGGATATGGAGGTTCCCTCTATTTTAAGATTCAAATTGGCATAGAGTGGCTGAGAGGGGTCCGAACTCGAACGCACCTTATAGAATTTGAACATTTGAGAGAGAACTCTTAGTGAGGTACCTAGCGGGAAGGGCTGCAGGATTTTGGCAATTTTTAAGGGCGAGCAAAAAGCGTGACGAGGGGCTGGCATTATGGGCAGCGAGAGTCAGCCTCTATAAGTAGCCAAATAGGAACATAGTCATGGTGAGCACAATGATCAGTTAACGAAAGCCATTTCCCACACTTATTAAGGTGACAAGCCCAGTAGTAAAACAAGAAGTTAGGAAGACATAAGCCCCACATCTCCCTGGGTAAAGAGAGCTTACTGTAGGATCTTCTAATCGCCTTGTCCTGCCAAATAAAGGAACTAACTTCAGAGTGAATATGTTGAAAGAAGGACAGGTGTAACCAGACATCCAACAGATTTAATGGGTAAAACAGTCTAGGGAGGACATTCATCTTGATGGTATTGATTCTACCCCAAAGCAAGAGAGGGAGCTTATTCCATCTTGATAAGTCCTGTCCAATGTTGGACCATAAATCTTCTAAATTAAGTTTTCGGAGTAATGATAAATCTGAGGTAATATAAATACCCAAGTATTTAATGGACTTGGGAGTCCATTTCATGCCAAAACCACTGAAAGGTGAGCTATATGTTAATGAATTAAGGGGGAAAATTTCAGTCTTAGTAATGTTGAGTTTGTAATTTGAAAATTTACCAGAAGTATCAATAATATGCAATGCTTCTGTTAAAGAGGAGATTGGATCCGAAAGGTGAAGCAAGATGTCATCCACATAAACCGAAAGAGCGAGAGTCCTATCACCTATTGGAATACCAGTGATTAAGGGGGAGGAGTTTAGTCTCCTAATCAGGGGTTCAAGGTATATGTTAAAAAGAAAAGGAGATAGCGGGAAGCCCTGTCCTGTGCCCGGGAAAAGAGGAAAAGCCTCGGACAGGACTCCATTACAGTTTATTTTAGCCCGAGGAGAGGACTATAGAGTCTGAATCCACTTGATAAAGGTTTCAGGAAAGTCCATTGTCTGCAGTGTAGCCCACAGGAAATTCCAATTCACTCTATCAAATGCTTTTTCAGCATCAAGGGATATAAGAGCCATTGGAGAGGGGGAGGTCTTAGCCACCTGGATCAGATATGCTAATTTACGAAGATGGTCAGCAGGTGTTCTACCTGACACAAGCCCAATTTGCTCTGGGATAAGAAGCAGAGTCCAAACCCTTTCAATTCTGCTAGCAAGTATCTTAGCCAAGATTTTAATGTCACAGTTTAACAAAGAGATGGGATGATTACTCGCAGGAGATTGGGGTGGTTTATCTGGCTTGAGAAAGAATAATAGAGGCTTCTAATAGGGATGGATCTATAACCTGAACTGAAAGCATATATTGATATAAACGTAATAAATAGGGAGCAAGATCGTTAGTGAAAACTTTATAAACGTTGAAAGGGAAACCATCCGGAAAAGGGGCCCTATCCGAGGCAAGTTTATGGATAGCAGACAAAATTTCCTGAAGAGATATAGGAGCTGATAAACAACCTCGTTGTGAAGGAGAGAGAGTAGGTAGTGGTAAGGCAGATAGACACTCAAAAAATTCAACCTGAGACGGGGATACAAGATGCTGACTATAAAGGGAAAGATAAAACTGCCTGAAAATGGCAGTTATGTCTCTCGGGTGTGTTTTAATGGTGCCGTCCAGATCATTGATCGACTGAATCAATCTGGATGCCTCTAGTTTCCTCAGCCGCAACGCCAAAAGATGACTTGCCTTTTCCCCTCTGTTCTATGTATTTTGCCTTAGTTCTTAAAATAAGAAACTCTGATTTTTCCTGTACCAGGCGAGAATACTGATTCCTTAAATTTAACAGAGATTTTAGCACATCAGGGAAGAGGAAGAAGTAAGAGAATGCTCAAGTGTGCGAATCTGACCCAGAAGGGATATAGTAGACACTTCTCTCTTTTGTTTACGAGTGGAGGAGAGCCTAATAAACTCACCTCGCAAAAAACATTTTAAGGCACACCATTCATAGTCCACCCTGGTGACCGAACCCTGGTTATTTGCAATAAAAAGTTGAATCATGTCTGAGATCCTGGTAATGACATAATCTTCCTTTAAAAGCTGTGTATTTAACTGCCATGTTGAATCCCTTTGGAGGTTTTGATTTAACATAACTGTGACCCAAGTTACAGCATGGTCTGATATAACAATCGGCTCTAGGGCGGAGTCATTAAGACCGTGAATGAGAGAATGACTAAGTAAGATATAATCTAGCCGAGACCAAGTGGAGTGCACCATAGAGTGAAATGAGAAAGCATGAGTCTCAGGGTTTAAGAGACGCTGGGATCGCATAATCTGTTGGTATCCAAAAATTCGGCAAGAGCCCTTTGGGTTTGAGTAAGGGGCTTAGGCAATGAATTTGATTTATCCAACTCTTGAGTGGGTGGCAGGTTCCAATCCCCTCCCAGGATTAAGGGGAACATCGAGAATTTCTGTAATTCTGTCGATAATTCCTGAAAAAATATAGGGCTTCCCCCCACCGGCCCGTACACACTCCCCAGGACCAATTCAGTGCAGTCCAATACTCCTTGGACTAAAACATATCTCCCCTGTGAATCAGCGATTGTTATTTTGGGTTGAAAGTTTATCACCTTATGAATTAAGATAGCAGTGCCACCACTGATGGATGAGTTACCAGCAGCAAAAACTTGCCCAATCCCAAGTCTGCGCAAAGCCCTCGCTTCCCCAGGAGGAGGTGAGTTTCCTGAATGAAAGAGATATGGGCCTTCAGTAATGATATGTGTTTTAAGATCTGAATTCTCTTGTTGAGATTACGAACCCCTCTTACATTCCAAGATATGAATTTTTTCAAACCTGTAGCCATTGGATATTATACAGAACAGTACATAACCAAAACGATATACCATGAACCCTCCCCCATCAAAGTTACATACATTTTATTAAATAGGTATTCCCACAAAACCCAAGAGAAAACCCCTAGCATATCATTGACCATGATGACATCTACAGGATGCAGGGAAAACCCCATCAACAGCGATAGAGAACCATGGAATACCATAACTACCAATCCCCCCAATCCCCTCCAGTAACTATTTACAAATATCTCTCCACCTAGCTTTGACCCCATTAAGAAAGCTAACTTTTTATTTGATGGTAGAGAGCCCCCAAGTACCCCATTATAACTACCCCCGATATTACTAACCTGATAAAGAATGAAAAATGTAACAGCTGCCCGTACCGGGTACCCTTCGGACCCCAGCTTAGGTAATAATGCAAACCAGCCTGATATGCCAAAAGGAGTCCCCAGAATATCAAACCAAATAAAGCAACAAGCGAGAGTAATTAGGGTACTACCCACCATACTTCAGAACATGTGGTGGGTTACTTTCCAGCCAAGATCCTCCCTCTCCGGCCCCCCCCCCGCCATCTGAAGGAAAAAAGGGTGTATTGGGTTTAATCTACGAATCGACCTGGAATACCCTAACAATATGTAAGCTACTTATAAGCTCCATATAGTACTTCTTATTTCCACGAGAACCAGAAATGAAGAAAATTCAGCTTTACATTCTCCGACCAAAATTAATAAGGAAGCGATATGAGCGTATGGTAAATAAGGTTATCGAGAGTGCAGAGAAAAGTTCCAGAAATAGATGTACCAAGAGGAGTATTGAGACAATGAGAGAGACCAGAGCAGAAAAGGAGGATATGAGAACAGAAGTCCTATAGAGAGAGAGAGAGAGAGAGAGAGAGAGAGAGAGAGAGAGGAGACAAACCCCAATATATTAATCGTAACATAATTGTCTCCCTAAATACCAGCTGTCGAGATATAGAGAGAGAAACCTGTGAGAATAGTTTGGGTAGTAAATAGGAAAATAGGTGACATGAGTCTTTCCAGAATTATATACACATCATAATAATAAAATCATCGCCAGAAAGTAAAGCATAAGAGGCAGCTTCTCGAATGTGCAGGTGTTCCCCTGGGGAACCATATTGGAATGGGCCAAGCTGTCCTGTCAGAAAGAGTCCCCACTGGAAACAAATGGCACCAGGAAAAGGGGATCCGAGGGAAAATGGTGCCTCTTGCCATGCAGAGTCCTTCGGGTCTACAGGCCATCCTCCGCCTCTCTCCTCGATCGCCACCATCCTCACCACACTGGAGAAGAACTCCCTTCCCAAGGGCGTCCCTCAGAAAAAGTTCCTCATTGGTAAGCCAGCAAAACAACAGAAGGTACAGTCACAGCAAATAGATCCTTGATAGCGAGAAAGCGAGAAAACCATCCTAAGATTGAAATAATGCCGGCATCTTCTTGCAGAGATCGACTTGGGCCTGTTCGGCCGAGTTGTATGATAGCCATGCTCCATCCACCAAAACTTGCAGACGTGCTGGGTATGCCATACGAAACTTAATACTGGCAGCTATCAACTTGCTGACTATGGGATGAAAGGAGACTCTTTTCCTTCGGGTTTCTAATGGCAAATCCTGAGTAATTCTTAGGCGCTTGCCCTTCCATTGTATAGATTGTAGATCTCTGACTTTGGCCAAAATGTGCTGTTTTTCAAGACAGTTGAGAAAGTGAATGATCATCGGGTGAGGGGAAGCATTATCCTCCGGTTTTGAACTTAGAAACCTGTGCACCCTTTCTATTAAGTAGGTAGGATTGTGTGGGGAAGGGCCCACAATCTTGGTAAAAAGTTTCTGGGTAAATAAAATTGCAGAGGGACCTTCTGCTCCTTCTGGTAAGCCAAAGATCAAAATATTGTTCATCCTGTTGCCCCCCTTTAGATCCTTGGTTGTGAGTTGTAGTTTAGAGATTTGTTGCCTTAACTTAGTGATTTCTGGATCCGTCCTGTCTCTCCAGGCCTCTAGAGAGTAGGTGTGAACCTCCGTATCTGCCGTGCGAGTTCTGAGTTTGGCCATTTCAGTACGAATATTTTTTAATTCAGCAGTGATATCCAGGAGCGTCTCCTTAAATGGTTGCAACTCTTGCAGAAAACACTCTTCTGAAAGCGGAGTTGATGCTGCCAAAGTAGTCAGTTGTTTAGCTGATAGTTGCTGGAGAGGTTTTATCTTCTTTGCCTGTTTGTCAGGCGAGACCGGGGGTGTGTGTTTGGGTAAGGCCGTTTTCATCTCGGCCTCCATCTGAACATGTTAAAACAGCAGAAACTACAAGAGAAACAGCCAACAAGCTCCGTTAAGTGACCAGGAATATAAAGATGTAGAGGATACCCCTATTTTCCAGCTACAAAGCTCTAGATGAAGTTAGATTATCAGCTGGGGAAGCAGGAGCCAAGGGAAGCAGCAGCTAGCAAGCCCAGACCATCACGTGATCTCCCCAAACGTGTGGAAAATAACCAGTCACCATACTTTCCCCTTTGCAGCTTATCAGATCTCATCACTAGTGGCCGCTACAGCCATCATTGCACTCACACTCCCATCCAGCATCACCATGCTGCACCTAGTCTCTACAACTATTTACATTATATCCCTACTTGCTACAATAGCATCCTTCTCACCCTTGTCCTTCCCTGAATCACAGCCCAGCCCTCCATTTATCACTTCCCAAAGCACACTCCCACATCATTGCACCCCCCCCCCCCCATAAATGGACATCCCCCCCCTCGTTCCACCCCACTATTGGATTCCTGGTCTTTCCATTCTCCCTCCATCCTTTCACGTTGGGCTGTTGGTCTTGAAATTCCCTGAAGAGGGTTATTCCTCACATTCCTACCGGATTCCTTCTTCTCACCGTAGGACAAAATTGGCTCTATGCAGTACAAAACTGGTGCTAACTTTACTACTCCTCCTCACAGGGGACATTGAGCTAAACCCTGAACCAAACACTCACACCAGTCACAACCCCCTCTCCAACTATCCAGAGGCCTAAAAGTAGCCCACCTAAATATATGCAGCCTCTTACAAAAATTGTCCTTGCTACAACCAATCATCCTCGCACTACGTCCTGACATCCTGATTATCACTGAGACCTGGCTGAAATCGCACAACCTGGATGCGGAAGCAGCTATTCGTGGTTACTCTGTCACTCAGCACAACCGCCCAGGCACCAAGATAGGTGGTGACATAGCCATATACACCTTATCCTAGATAAAGTTCACTCCTGTCTCGCTGGCCGTGCTCCCACCATCCACTGATGCCTTGCTAATAAAAATCTCTCTATCCCTATCAATCCCCATATTTGTAGCAGTCTCCTGTTGTCCCCCAGACTCTCAAATGCCCACTGTCATACAGCACCTGGACACTCTCAAAACCATTGCATCAGGGGGTGAGCTACATATCCTTGGTGACTTCAACCAGAACTGGCTCTCTGGTACTAGCACCAAGCTCCACAACCATGTGGCTGCACTAAATCTGTCTCAGCAGATCACTGAGCTCACGCGCCTAAACCGCAAATCTCAGAACCACTCCCTATTGGATTGGGCCCTCACTTCACACCCACATAGGTTAATTGCTGCACGCCTCCTACCAGACTCTCTGAGCGATCACCACATGATATATAGTAAGGAAAATATTTACGAACATATGAATGTGCCAGCAGAAACAGGCCACCCAGTCTATCTTCGTCTGCTCAAGTGTGCAGCCAACACTCCTAGTTTGCAGCTGTCCAACCCCCTCCCGTTTGTCCTCCCACTGCCACCCCCCCCACCTTCCCCACCCTCACTCTCCCCTGTCCCATGCCCTTTTGAAGCTGGTCACAGATTTACAGACCACCCATTCTGGTAGGGTGTTCCATTTTGCTACCACTCTCTGTGAAATA
Source organism: Neoceratodus forsteri (assembly GCA_016271365.2). Taxonomy (NCBI): domain Eukaryota; kingdom Metazoa; phylum Chordata; order Ceratodontiformes; family Ceratodontidae; genus Neoceratodus; species Neoceratodus forsteri. The sequence goes on from CM028131.1 coordinate 830,288,612, forward strand.
GTGTCTCCTCATTTTCTTCCTAAATCTTCCCCCCTCTATTCTTAGCCTGTGCCCCCTGGTGACACTCCTCCTCCTTAACTTAAAGACCCCATCTGCCCTATCCTTATTGATTCCCCTCAGATGCTTGAATATCTCTATCATGTTCCCCCCATCCCTTCTATCCTCCAGGGTGTACAAATTCAGGTCTCCCAGCCTGCTGTTATAGTCTCTCCCCTCCATTCCACATATCATCCTTTTGTTGCCCTTCTCTGCACCCCCTTCAGTAGCCTGATATCATGCTTTACATATGGCCTCCAAAACTGCAAACAATACTTTAAGTGTGGCCTTAGCAGTGACATGTAGAGGGGCAAGATCACACGTCTTTGCCTCGATGAATACTCCCTCGCAATGCACCCCAGCATTTTGTTCCCTTTTGTAGTTACTCTCCTGCACTGAGCAGTGTTGTTTGTGGTCCCTATTATCAGTACCCCTAGGTTCTTCTCCTCCTCAGTGATCCCCAGCTTAACCCCCCCAGCCAGTATTCTCTCCTTGGGTTCCTCACCCCAAAGTGCATAACCTTACACTTCTTTGCATTGAACCCCAGCTGCCACCTCTCTGACCATTCCTCTAGCTTGCGTGGGTCCCCCTGCAGCTGCTTCCATCCATCCTCTCCAGCCACCACTGCTCCGATTTTGGTGTTGTCAGCGAACAGACTTACCTTGCTCACCACCCCATGTGCAATGTCTGATATGAAGAGCCCCAAACAATTCTGGCCCCAAAACAGAGACCTGTGGCACCCCACTCATCACCGGCCTTGGTGCTGAGAGCTCTCCTCTCACCACCACCTGTTGCAGCCTGCCACTCAGACAGCTTGTAATCCAATTTATCATTTTTGCCCCTACCCCTACACCAGTTAGCTTCCCCCCAAGCTGCCCATGAGGCACCAAATCGAAGGCCTTACTGATGTCCAAGTAAAGAACATCCACCACATGACCCTTATCCAGCTCACCTGTCACCCAGTCATAATATTCCATGAGGTTGGTTTGACAAGACTTCCCTGAAACAAATCCATATTGCCTCACATCATGGAGGCCATTGTCCTCCAGGTACGACACCAGTCCTTCCTTTAGTATCGTTTCCATGAGTTTGCACACCATGGAGATGAGACTAACTGGATGATAGTTACCCAGTTCATCCCTTGGCCCCGCTCTTGTTAAATGGTACTACATGTGCCATCCTCCAGTCCAGTGGCACACATCCCGACTCCAGTGAGGTGCTGTACAGATCTGCCAGTGGCTCTGCTAACACCTACGCCATCTTCCTCAGCACCCTGGGGTGGATACCATCCATCCCTGGTGCCTTGTCTGCCTTCAGTGCCCTCAGTCCATCTAGGACTCTATTTGCTTCAATTCTTCCATCTGTCGCCTCCTCTGCCCTGGTCCCCACCCTCCCAGCCCATGCTGGTAGCGGTCCCTCCTTTTCTTCCATGAACACTGAGCAAAAGTATTCATTCATTGCTTCTGCCTGCTCCTCTCCCTTTCTTGTCCACCACCACCCCTTTTATCCTCACTATTGTCTCCTTGCACTTCATTTTCTCCCTGATGTATCTGAAAAGTCTCTCTCCCCCCCCAGTAATTCCCTGTGCTAAACTCAGCTCCCTTTGGGACTTGGCTTCTCTCACTTTTCTGGTCACATCCCTGGACCATCTTGCATATTCCTCCCTGTCCACTTCATTCCCCATCCTTCTAAACCTCTGGTGCACCACTCGTTTTGTCCTCACCACCTCCACAACCTCGCTGTTCAACCAGCATGGTTTTCTTGCTCTGCTCCTCTTACTCTGTGCCTTGGTGTAGGATTCTGCTGCCTCTGTAACCCCCTGTTTAATAATATCCCATTTCTGCTCCATGACCATCTCCTGCCTTATACCTTCCAGTTTCCCTTTCAGTACTTCCTGCATCCTCCCAAAGTCTGCCCCCTGAAATTTACCATCCGAGTAACTGATTTCTCTCTCTCTCCTCATGCATCATGATATTAAACCACATCATTTGGTGATCACTGTCGGCTAGTGAGACCTCAACCTTTACTTCCCTCAGTGCCTCCCCATTCAACAATACCAGATCTAAGGTGTTCTTTGGCCTAGTAGATATAGTAACCAACTGTGTCAGGAGATCCTCCTGGATTGCATCCAGGAGCAATTGCTCCCTAGCACTGAGGAGACCAGAATGCTTCAGTCAACCCTCAGCAAGTTGAAATCCCCTACGATGACCACCTTCCCTTTTCTACATACCTTTTTGATTTGTGATTTGTCCTGCTCCCTGTCAAGCTCCTCAGACTGGAATGGTGGCCTGTATACCACTCCAAACCTCAATGTCCTACCCCTTGAGTCTAGGAGCTGCAGCCAGATTGCTTCTGTTCTCCTTTCTTCTTCCTTGTTCCTTGTGCATTTGATCCCGTCCCTCATATAGATTGCCACCCCACCCCCTCCCCTCCTTAAGGTCCTTCCTGTATAAATTTCTATCCTGGGATTGCCAGATCCCAGTCCTGGTGCTCATTTTCCCAACTTTCTGTGACAGCTGCAATATCCACCCTCCACACTGCTAAGAGTGCCTATACCACTTCAGTTTTATTTCCCAGGATTCTTGCATTCAGTGAGACCACCCTCCATAATGCCTCCTTCCCTTCACTAGCCTCTGTCTCCTCCCTTCTACTCCCTCCTTTTATGGCCACCCTGAGTCCTTCCTGCTAGCCTGGGGGGATAGGCTGTGACTCTACTCTTTTGGATCCCTGCCTACCTGCTGTCTACTTGCCACCCCCTATCTAGTTTAAATTCATCCTTGTCGCAATATACCTCCCCAGTCTTTGCTTTAATATCTCCTTCCCCTGCCCACTCAGATGCAGCCTATCCCTTGCAAACAGATTGTTATTATCCCAGGTACTGCCCCAGCTGCCGACAACCCCATACCCCTTAGTTTGACACCATTCTACCAACCATGTGTTCAACTCTCTAATCCTCTCCTTTCTCACTGTGCTTGTGCAGGGTACTGGGAGCACTTTGGAGAAGGCCACAGACTCCCCAGTCTCCTTGCACAACCTTCTCACTTCCTCAGTCCTCTTCCTTGTTATCTTCACTGTTTCCCCGATAGGTCATTTGCCCCTACATGTACCACAATGTGTGGTTTCCTCCTACCCCTCTTTACACACCTAAGGTTTGCCTGTCCTGCCATGTCTGCCTTTAATCCTGGCATGGACTCCACCCATATCTGACTGTGCCTCTCCCCCTTACTGTCTCATCTGATCTCCTTAAGTATGGAGTCCCCCAACACCAGTACACCCCCTTTCCTTGTGCTTTTCGCTACTCCCCCACCCAGGTTCTCTTTTGGAGCCACTCAAGACTGTGTTTTTACCATGTGCCCCAGCTTCTTCCCCACTGTCTCTCCCAATTAAGACCCCTCCCCTTCTCCTGTTTGACTGACAACCTCCCTCTCCCTCCTCACCTCTCCGAGTATGATCCCTCCCACTGCCACATCATGCTCAATCTCTCCACTAGTAATGCCCCTCACTCCCTCTTCTTTGTGAGTGCTATCCCTTATTCAATCATCTCCTGCAGCCTCTTTCCCATGTGTTGCTAGTAAAGTAAACATGTTCCCTATCCCCTTTGCCTTACAATGTGCTTTCTCCTCCCTCCTGCCTACTGCTGCACCTCTTTTTCTAGATCCTACTAGAGTCCACCCTTCATCAGCTGGCTTCTTGTCTAGTTTGCCCCCTCTCCCTTCCCTTTACCTACTGTTCCTTCTCTGTGGTGCCCCACAATACTCTCAGATTTCAGTCCTCCTACCGACGCAATCCTCCCTCATCCCTCAACCTCCCCAGCTCCCTGCCAAGCCACTGAACCTCTTCCTCGAGTCTTCTTAGCCTGTGGCATATTGGGCACCCTCCCAGCCTCCACAGTATATTCATCTGCATTGCTGCTCCACAACCATTGCACTCAACAATCCAACCCATAGTCCATATTACCTATAAAGATTCTCCACACTAACTATCCCTACAGCCAGTAGAATTAACTAATCCTAGCCCAGCCTCTAAAATAAATTTTACCTGATATATTCTAGTTGAAGGCCCTCCACAATATCCACCTGTCGTACTAATCAGCAATTCATTGTGGATGCTGTACTTCTATTTGAGACCTATCTATGCTTTTTCCCTGCCCCATGGCTGCATTATTGGCTAGAAGTAAATGAGATGCACCTGAAGCCCCTTTCTCCAATTGCAGGGTAGGTGTTGCCCATAAATTAGTTATGCCTGGAAGGAGGGGTGGGGAGGTGGGATTAGGGCCCACACCTGACTCTCATGAGAGTGTATCAACCCTGTGTCTACCCCTCACTGCACCTCCAAGCACTGCAACCTCCTCCAGATGAAGGTAGCAAACACACACACAAATACTGTATTAAACAAGTCAGCACTACTGCTCTAAAGTCCACAGACTGAAACAGAATTTAAAGCTTATCCAGCAACTAAATCCTTTCCCCAACTGCAAAAGAAGGTTCAGACAACCTCTGCCGGACCCCAACTGCTTAAAAGCCAAGTCACCTCCACCAAGAACTCCCCTCATCAGGTCCTACAAATCCCTTGACCTCAATGGACTCCTAAATGACTTGACAAACTCGGACTGGTCACTCATCCCCAAGGCCACCTGTATTGATTCTGTCCTGGACTTCTGCAAGTCCAGATTCCTTGCCTTCTGGGATCATTATGCCCCACTCAAAAAGGCCCGATTAAAGGGAACTTATCTGCCCTGGATCTCTGAAGACCTCATGGACCACCTCTGAGCCAGAGACCAGGTGTGAAAAGCCTACGAAGAATTAGGAACCCACGCTGAACACCTACACTACCAAACACTTCAAAATCCCTGCACTAGGCTTATCCAGAAGGCTAAACCAACTATTTCACAGCCTCCTTCCAAAACAATATAAATCACCTGGCTAAGTTTCGGAAGGCAATCAAGTCACTCTCTTCTCCCCTCCCACCTAGCCCCCCTCCCCTGTCCTAGATATAGGCAGCTCAATGGTATCAGAACCACACGTAGCGGCCTTTGTTTTCAACACCTTTTTCTCTAGTAGTGTGACTTCTTTCTCCTCTAAACTATAGCCTGCCATCCGCCCTCCCACATCCACATCCTAACCCAAACCCCCTAACCAGCTTTCTCCTTCTCCCTGGTTACTCTGTCTGAAGTACTCAATGCCCTGCTCACCCTCAATCCTTTTAAAGGTAAGTGCCCCTCGGGTTTGGATACCAAAGTGCTATACCTTTTGGCCCCAGCCACTGCCATCCCCCTGGCATCCCACTTCAACCTCTCCTTCTCTAATGCCACTATCCCCTCAGATTGGAAGCATGCCACAGTCATCCCCCTCCTTAAAGGCAGTGATCCATCCTCCCTTGGTAACTTCAGCCCCATCTCCCTCCTCCTCATTTTAGCCAGAATCCAGGAACACCTAGTCCTCTCTCAACTTTCCTCATTTCTAGACTCCTCTTCTTTCTTTACTCCCTACCAGTTGGGCGTCAGAAAAGCACACTCCACTGTCACTTCCCTCCTAAGACTCACTGACTCCATTCTTATGGGCATGGACAAAGGTCACATCACCTCTGCCATTTTTGTTGATCTACCAAAGGCATTTGACACTGTTTCCCATGCCCTCCACCTGTCAAAGCTCTCATGCACTGAGGTCTCCAATGGGCCCATCAGCTGGTTCAAATCATACCTGACTGATAGGTGCCAATCAGTCAGAATTGGCACATCCAATTCCAGCCCCCTACCTGTCACTATTGGTGTAACCCAAAGCTCTGTCCTTGTCCCAGCCCTGTTCTCCATCTTCCTGAATGACCTGCCATTGGCCTACCCACACATCCATTCATATGTATGCAGATAATATGGTACAGTATACTTCAGGCCTCGCTCCCCTGGAAGTGGTGACCAGACTCCAGCAGGACTTCAATGATGTTCAGCTCTGGTTTTGCTCAAATCATCTTTTTCTCAATGCCAAGAAAACAGTCTCACTAACCTTCAAATGAGTCAGAGACTGTCCTGACTCCCCGCCATTCCTACCTTCAAAACCTTAGATGGGACTCCCTTAGAGGATTGCACCTCCTTCAGATATCTAGAGGTCTGGCTTGACCAAAACCTCGACTTTTTTGCACATATCACTGCTACCTACAAAAAACTGCACCCCAGACTTAGCATCTTATACCGTAACTGTGTCTGTATTCCCCTGCCACCCCACAAGGCAATTTTTCAGAAAATTATCCTTCCTATTGTTGACTAAGGGAATGTAGTCTACAGTGCCACCCCTAAGTCCACCCTGGCTAGACTGGATCCTCTTCTCTACTCCTTCTGTTGCTTCACTCTGGACTGTATATACCCTACACCCACCACGGCAGCCTCTACTGGTCCCTTAACCTCCCCTCACTCTTGGATAGGCGTCAGTCCCACTGTACTAAACTCACAGCCAGGTTCTGGGACTGGTTATTGCTCTCCTACCTCGCTTCTACCATAACTGCCCAAACACCCCCTGTATACTCACTCAGGAACTTTGACTCCCGGTCCCTGCATGTCCCTTACATGGCAACCTCTGCCAGCCAGTCAGCCATTACAGCTCACATGCCAAAACTGTGGAACTCCCTGCCTGAGGTCATTCACCATGCTCCCTCCTCATGGCAACTCAACCCCCTCCTCAAAGGGCACATCTCCACCACCTGCTTATGCAGCCAAAATTTACACTAGTCAAGGGTGTGTTCTCCAACTGTGGTTACTCCCTAAATGTTATATCTCTGATTCTGTGTGATTGTCATTTGCACTCTCTACCAAATGTTGCTGTTTTGCTTGCTGCTGTACATATTGGTTATATATTTTTTGTAAATATTCTGTATATATCCTGTATTTATATCTGTATATGAATGCTCCCATCCCCAACACCCCCCTGAGAATTGAGCAGTAGTCCGCTCAGTATGTCTTCCTCATAAAATGTTTAAATAAACAGTCATGGAAACCACAACCCCCGTACTCTTTGAGAATTAGAATAGGAACTTGTCCAGTAGGTCAGTGCACTCACGCCTCTCTGGCTGTGTCTGTAGCTGGTCCAAGGGGAAGATGCTTGTCTCTTTTCTTTTTTTCCTTTCTCTCCCACTGCAAAAGACATGTTCTCTCTTTTTTGTTCAAGCTTGAGAACTCAAGAACTGTAAGATTCATAACTGTAAATAGACCAGTGATTCAGACAGAACAACCACAGTTTTGCAACAAAATATTCTGAATGCACTACGGAGTTCTAACAATGTGCAGCTTCCCTTAGTTGGCCATCTTTCTGCTGTGGCATTTCAGCCAGGAGTCCATCTAGTAAGCAACCCAGGGCAAACTACCAAGCGTTTGATGTGGATAGCCTCCCGAGTTTCCCATAAATATCACAATGGTGTGCAAGATGGGTAAATAATAATTCAAATGTGCAAATGTTAATATACAGTATGTTGCATCCCATCAAGCCACTGTAGTTGTTTTTAGCAGTCTTAAGGAAATACAGCACACCATACTTTAAACTTCACATGAATAAACCTTTTACAAGGGTAACAAAAGCAGCATGGTAATGATTTGTTTGGCTCTGGAGGCCATACCAAACCTGGCATTTACAGATTGGCAGATATGAATGACGAGTGGAAAAATGCAGAAAATGATCTACATTAAACACAGAGCTATCAGAACAGGGTATAACAGGCCTCAAAACAACCTGGCTTGGGTAATTCTAGTACTAAGCATCAATTTGTTGTTTGAGTATGACAAATGTAATCTCAGGAAATCTGCATTAAGCTGAGAATTGATAAGATTTACGCTTTCTGAGCTCACCTTGAGGGCAAGATCAACAGCACAGAGTGTGGTAATAGATGATGTCACCATATGAGTGAGATTATTGATAAAGGAGACAGGCATTGGGTCAAGTATGTTGTCACAACTAATGTGCACTGGTTGATGGCAATTGAGTGGCATGAAGTGTTTGACTGCATGACAAATGACTCTCATCTCTAGGGTGATTACCAGAAGTTTTGTTTCCAGTTTAAGCCATTTTCCTGGTGTTGAGCACTGTTCTTTTCTTGCCCCACAGCCAGGAAGACTGGCATCTGTCATTACTGTAGCAGTGATGTCCTGATAGAGTGGTATCCCTCTATGAAGTTCATTCTTGTTCATAAACCATTTCATGCTGTGTTGATGTTTTGATGGTATTAACATGGCTGTCCTGCTGCTAATAACTTCTGGACTGCTTCAAGCTGTGCAAGATATAGCCATGGTTCTTTAGTCTTCAGACATCCACTGGTTCTACTCACACTGCAGCTCAAGCAGCCTTCCCTGCCTCTCATCTAGTACATCTGATGATGAAATCATCCTAAGCAATCCAGAGCATGTTGATTACTTTTTCTTCTTCAAGTGCTTCCAGTTCCTTTACACAGGATCGATGTAATCCATCACGATTTGTACAGTTTATTCTAGTTTTTGAAGAACAAGTCATCTCACATTCACTGCTCAATTCCTCAGTTCCCTCCCCACCCCATCACTAGTGGCTTCTGAAACTGCTGGGAAGGGTGTAAAACAACAAGCCCAAACTATAATGATTCATGTTTCATTGATAATATGATGCAGTATTGGTGCTACCTAACTTTGACACAGTCTTTTGAAACAAAGTAATTTATTCAGATGCCAATACTTTCAGAGAAAGTGCCAATGTTATTGTAATACCGACACTGCATCATGCTTTCATTGAAACACCAAGGACCATGACACCACAAAGCCAGAAAGGATCAGGGTACCTTTTTGTCTACCCTAACATCATATTTTGCTACTTTTGATGTTTTGTGTTTTAACCTTAAGTGATTCAATAACTTAATTTTAATCAATAATCTTCCCTTTTTAAAAGAAATTTTAATAAACAACACGCACTGTACACCACTTTGTGCACTCAGCTGGCATTGTCAATCATTTTGAAGGCAACTTGTACATGGTGTATAATGTTACTCCTGGCCCTTACCCCACTCTATTCAAAGCAGTCCTGGTTGTACATTAGCATACCCTCCTTCACCCTACCAGTGTGTAAAGCACTTCCTGGCATCCAATGTCAACTCTTCCTTCACTTTACCCTAATGCAGTACTCCATGCTACCACTAATGCCTCCTCCATTATCATGTCCCAACCAGTCCCTGGTGTTCAGTGCTCTACCATCCACATCCTTTCTCAAACTAATCAGTCCATAGCATCCAACATTCCCCCATCATGTCCCAAATCATTTATCCCCCTGATGTTCAGTGGTACGCTTCTCTGACACCTGGCCCCAAACCAATAAGCCCTTGACATCTATCAGTACCTCTCTCTCTCTCTCTGTGGCCCATACCAATTTAGTCCTTGGCACTGAGTGGTAATCTGCTTCTTCACTGTGGCCCACACCAGTTAGTCTGTGATGTCCAGTGGTACACCCCTCCATTACCTTGAGCTAAACTAATCAGTCCTATGTATCCTGTGGTGACCCCCGTCCCTCACGCTGCCTTCCAGTCAACAATTTGCATAAACCCTTCACTCACCTTTTCATTCAGCCACCATCAGACTACATCACAAACCCATTTAATGAAATGCATGCACACATCATGTGTGTCATACTCCCAACTTGCCATAATTATTGGAATCTGGGATCCATGAAATACAATCTGTGTGTCTATAGTTTATAAATCACAATTATATGACTTAGACAGTGGTTGTCTGAGGAAGTGAGTGCAAGGTTGTTATCAGTTGCCGTCTCAAGGGGAAGGGATGAAGAACAGGACTATTATAGATCCCAGTTGCCTTCTTTGGTACTGCAGGTAGGTAATGTCAAGAATTGCCAATGGGAACACACCTCTGGTTGTCACATTAGTCCTATCTGGAGGCAGCATAGCACAGTGGGTTATGGCTCTGAGCTGCAGATTTGGAAACCTGAGTTTGAATCCCACAGCCGCCTACGTGCATACTGTGTGATCCTGAGCAAGTCACTTAACTTCTTCGTGCTCACAGGTCACATTTGAAAACAAATTTTGGCTTAGTGTGCTACTTCTAGTTAAACAATGTTCCCTTTCCCTTTCCCTTCCATTTCCTATTATTGTTCTGAGACAACAGCTGGCACAAACCTTCCACCTACCTCAATCTGGTGGCAAGATGCTTATTTATTTTAAAAAATGGCATATCCAATACTCAGAATGGGCTTCCACTGACCATATAGTAAAAAAACAACTAAACAGTATCTCAAGCACTGGGGTGTATCTCCCAGTGTAGTCCTCAATATTGGGAGGTGAGCAGAAATGACAAGTTCATGAGATGGATTTCTGGGACACCTTCCCTATTTAATTAACACATTTTACTTATGCAGATGAATCAAAATATATTTACAAAGGTTACATAGAAATATAGACTTTGACAGCAAATAAGGCCCACTTTGACCATCTAGTTTGCCCATTTCCCTACCAGTTGGATAAGTTGCAGATCCTAGTTAACCAGCAATCTATTTCCTCCTACCCCCCACTATAATTGCCTTATGTCGGTTCCATGCATTCTTCAATTTCCCCACTGCTTTTGACCACATGACCTCCTCGGGAAGGCTGTTCCTTGCATCCACCACCCTCTCCTTAAAATAATACTTCCTCACATGGCCCCTGAGCTATCCCCTCTCTATCTTCAAATTATGCCCCCTTGTTCTTGCGCATCACTTTTTCTGAAATAGGCTACCCTCTTGGACTTTGTTGATTCCCTTGAGGTACTTGAAAGTTTCTATCATGTCCCCCCTCTCCATCCTTTCCTCAAGGGTATACATGTTAAGCTCTTATAAACTCTCTCCATATGGCTTCTGGTACAGACATTGCCACATTTTGGTTTCCCTCCTATGGACTGCCTCCATCCTGTCTATGTCTTTGTGGAGATGGGATCTCCAGAACTGCATGCAGTACTCCAGATGGGGTTTCACCAACTGTTTGTACAGAGGGATAACAACTACCTGCTTTCTACTGGAGATGCCTCTCCCTATGCATCCCAGATTCCCCCCAGCCCTCCTTACTGCCTTCTCACATTGCTTGCCTACCTTAAGGTCATCTGATATGAGTACCCCCAGGTACCTTTCCATTTTTATATTTGCTTGTAAGCCTGCACAAGAAACATTATGTGGCAGCTTAGGAGAGAAGCAGATAGAGGAGGTGTGGCACTGTGGTGACCAGTGCCGCAACTGCATTTTTGGGCTTGGCCATCTGTACCCAATGAAGTGGCATGCTGCTGCTGCTGACACTAGTTCTGCAAGCGTGCCACCAACTTGAAATGAATTTGTCACTGCAATGAGGGAGCGACCCATCATTGCAGGGCAGTGCCTGTCTGGTGTAACATTTCAAGAAACATGGTGGCAGTTGTTGCTGTCCACCTCTCACATAGCGCATTTTCATGTGGTGCAGATTTCTGACCAATGTCAGGGGTGCCCAATTCTGCTGTCAGCATGCCCCTTCCCCAGTTCATTTGCTGATGGGGGATCCCAATCCCCATCAGCATAATGCCCCCTCCCCATAATTAGTGTGCCAAGGGGGGTACCCAATCCCCCATGGCTCATGCACCCCTCCCAAACACAGACACATTGTATGTGCAGACAGGATGGTCAATCCCTGTCAGCTCCAGGTCAACCCCCAAACAAATATCCAGGTGGCATGCTGGGAACCCACCCCAGCATGCCAATTGTCCCTGTAAATGAAAAAGACATTCTGTGATATCTTTTGTTTACCAGTGAAAACAGAAAACCATCCCTCGATCTCTTCAGTGTCCCTCCCCAACCCTCACCCACTCTCTGTGCACTCCACCTCCCCACACCCCCTTCACTCCATACTTACCTCCAGAACCCAGTGTGACGATCTTTGGTGGAGCAGGACCACATCTGCACTCTGCAAAGCCAACCAGGAATTGAAGAAATGCCAGTAAGCTGTATAATAGCATAAATGTTTTTTTTTTTCAACTTGGGTGGATATCGTGGCCATTTTTGCAAATTTTGGCACCATATTTTCAACATGGGGTTCTTGGGACCCCACCTTATGAATTAAGTCACTGTCATGTGGTTATTCAGTTCTAAAAGGTAATTTCATGGTCACTGCGTGGAATAACATTCCAGGACCAATTAATGAAACATCAGTGTCACTGTTTGTGAGATGGGCTCCCAAAATCCTATGTTGCAAATTTGGTAAAATAATCCCCCAAAATGACTGTGTTATGAGTGTGTGTTGCAGTCTTGCCATTTCCATGTAACTTGAAATAGAATATTTTCCTCCAGATTTTCAGCATTGGCATTTTTTCACACCTCCTTATGAACAGTACAGATGTCATTTTTCATGTCCTGGCTGAAATGTGTTTTTGCACATCCAGTGTACAACGGCATGGTCGCTTTGGGAAATCAATGTTTGGGACAGATTAAGAAAATCACAGTGACACTGTTCATGAGCGGAGGTCTCAAAATGTCTATTTTGAAATGTTGGCGACAAAAGTCCACATAATGACTATGTTATGAGCATGCATTGTGCAGTTTCCACGTACACTCATAAGTTCAAGAATTTGTAATGTTTTCACTCCAGATTTTCAACATTGCCATCACTTCACACACCCCATGAATGGTACAGCTGTCATTTTTCACAACCTACCTGAACTGTGTATTTGCACATCTGGTAAATCAATGTTTGGGACAGATTAACAAAATTACAGTCCCACTATTCATGAGCAGAGGTCCCAAATGCTTTCATCGGGTGGGGGTCACAAAAAGGCCATGTTGAAAATCTGTAGTGCAAATACCAACAAACACCCGGGGTGTCAGTGTTTTTAACTATAATGTCCCACCCTGTACAGACTGACAGGCATCAGGGGTGTGCCTTTGGATTGCCAGCTGTAATGCTCATGCCATTCCACCCCTACCCCCACCCTTCAGCCAGTGACAGGCATCAAGGCGTGCCTTGGACTCTTCGGCCCCAGAGTTCACCCCATTCTCCTATACTGCACCCATTTCAGCATATTTCTTATGGAATGGGGTGACTGTAGAGCCAAACATCCCAAGGCATACCTCAACACCTGTCAGTGTCTGCAGGATAGGGTGAGGTGAAATGGCATGAAGATTATGGGTGATGACCCAAACACACACACCCCAGTGCCTGTCCATCTCTGCAGGGTGGAGGTGGGGTTGGCGTCACTTCAGTACTTCACTTCCATTCCTATTCTGCATCTGTCTAACTCATACCTTTCCAATGCTAATATTAGCAAGCAAACATTCAGCATTGACAAATGCTTGTTGTTGTTGTTAGTGCCCCATCCCCCATTGTGTACTCTTAAATTAGCTTTTTGTTTCCCAGGTGCATTACTTTGCACTTCTTTGCATTGAATCTAAGCTGCCATACATTTGACCATTGCTCCAACCTTGCCAAGTCCCTTCTCATCCTTTCCACCCCTCCTTATGTATCAGCCCTGTTGCAGATCATTGTGTCATTTGCAAAGAAGCATAGTTTTCCTTCCACCCCCTCCACAATGTCACCTATAAAGACACTTAAAAGTACTGGTCTCAGTACTGAACCCTAGTACCCACTAGTAACTCCACTTTCTCCAGAGTGTGCTTCGTTTACTATTACCCTCTGCGTCCTGCTGTCCTGCCAATTTGTTACCCAGGCTACCACCCTGGGACCCACTCCCAGGCTGGCTAACTTGTTTATTAATTGTTTGTGTGGTACTGTGTCAAATGCCTTGATAAAGTCTAAGTAGGCCATATCTACAGCCCCTTCCTGGTCTACTACTTTGGTCACTCAGTGAAAGAAATGTATTAGAACCATCTGACATGACCTTCCTGCTGTGAATCCATGCTGGCTTGGGTCCTGTGCTATGCTGGCCTCTAGGTACTTGACAATTCTTTCTTTCTGAAGTGATTTCATAATTTTCCCTACCACTGAGGTCAAACTAACAGGTCTGAAGTTTCCTGCCTCTACCTTGCTCCCACTCTTGTGAGGGGGGGATCACATCCACCTTCCTCCAGTCCTCAGGTACCACACCATCTTCCCAAGATTTTTGAAACAGTAACTATGAAAGTAACATGAACATGAACATGAGCAGTACAAGAACAACAGTGTTTGATCTCTACTGGACTCTGTATGGTCCCATGGAAAATATAAGGTGCACTATAGCAGGGATAATTGATCTCTTGATGGAATATACTTAAAATGTACTGTTAAGTACAAATGTCTGTATGCATAACTCATATAAACAAGCTGGAGACTTTTCAGAGTTTGCATTATCGTATCATATGTTTTCTTCATGTTCAGCTTCACCCATATACAGTGCAGTATGGCACGGGATAAAAAAACAATAAATGTCAGTACAACAAAAGTAAATTTTCTTCTCACCCCAATGTTCCAAATCTCAAACATTGGTTGTGCATCTAGAGTTTCTTTAAAGGTCATTAAACCGAAATTTTGTAAAAGATGATTTTTTTTGTGTGCCTTTCATTTGTTTATGCAGCATTGCTGTTACTAAGGATATCTGCTGCTGTAAACCAGAGAGTCTCTTTGTGAATATGCATGTGCACGTCATGTGACTGCTGACATTTCAGCATCATGACACTTTCTTCGAGTGGTGTGTGGTTGGCAAGAGGATGCCTAAATACTTTCCCTTGCTGTCAGGTGAACCCATCCACTGAACTGGAAAGCTTCAGCATATATTTTAATGTGTACAAGCATCACCCTTTTAAATGTGCATACTGTGAACAAAGTCCAAAACATCATGATTGATACATGCACTTAATTTCCATCAAGTGCTTAAACATAATAAGGATTACAAATATTTAGATTGGTTTGGCCCATTCTACACAGAAAACACAATGCTTCCTATATCAATCAAGAGGCCTTCATTAAAAGTCCTCACAAAACATTCTCATGCTGTTAGACCATTTAATTCTTTCTGAAAGGCTTCATTTAAGAATTTGCAATTTCTATAATTTTATAGTATGTAGGCAATCATTTTAGGTACTCACTATTAATTCAACTTATACCTTTCAACAATAAACTGTAACTAATAACAGAACTATTTCAGGAAACCAACTCATTCCTGTAAATGGTACTTTGTTGAACAACATCACTTCTAGCTTTATGTTTTATCTGATCTGTTACCTCATTCATAGTTATGTTTCTTTACATTATAACTGTTTATTGAAAGCTTCAATACCTCCCCTTGAACTTGTATCACTTCCATTCAGTATGATGTGATGTAAGATCACTACCACAACTCTTACAGTACCATACTTTCATATGACTGCACATGATTAGCTCCTAATTTGGACAAGATAATATTTAAATTGCAGTGATTGTTTCTCTGTACGTGTGCAGAACACGTTCTTCACATAATTCACCAATGTTACACATGCTTAGTCATACTTCTGCCTCTGTCCCATGACTTTATATGTACCACCATGAAATAGTTGCACACCGGAATATATCCGACTGTGTTTTATGTAACTACAAACGAGCACTGTTGCATGTATTGGCATAAAACCAGACCCGGTCCTGTTTTGTTAATTTATATGAGAGCTCTGTGCAAATCATTGTGAAAGTATCTGCCTGCTATATCAGTATGAGGATGTGAATCCTGATCTCTGGTGGGGAGGGTTTGAGGGGGTTAAATGTAGCTACAGAATTCTAAGGACAAAACTTTATTGTGAACTCAGGGAAATAAATGTAGTACATATCAAAAACAAGAAGTAGAGTTTTCTGATTGTGGGATAACTCATATTGCCAATGAAAACAAGCAAATATGAATCTAAGGGTAAAATAAAAACGCTCAGGGTGTTACCTGTCACACAGGTACAAACACCAGCAAAACTGACAAGTGCCCAATAGGTCCAAGAACAGTTATTACTGCTAAAAATTCTCTCCTTAGTCAGATTATCCTAGAAAATTCTGAAAGCCCTGGTTGTCATTTAGTACTGTTGTTTGCATGGCTTCAAATTCATGAATCCAAAATGATTCTTTTTGTAAAAGTAATATTTGTTGGTTTCCTCCAGTCTTAGGGATCTTCATGTGTTCCATGCTCATGAATCTTAGGTTAGCCACTGAACCATAGTTCAGCTCCTCATAGTGTCTTGCTATAGCATATGTCATGTTTTACACTCAGATAGCCTTGCTATGCTCCCCCACTCATTGTTTTTGCTGTATTTTTGTCTGACCCACGTAAATATGTCCACATGGGCATGCTAAAATATAAATAGTGGTCATTGTATTGCAGTTGATAATCTGTTAATGTTATTTTTTTTGCCATTTCTGGGGTGTCTGAAAGTATTTGTATTTGTTGTATTACTACAGTGGGTACAGGATCCACACTTATAATTTCCCTTTGGAGCTGGGGATATACATTCTGGTCTAGAAGCTTTTTATCAGTGTGTCTTTCAAGCTCATGTCTTTCTAAAAGAGTTCCTTGGTCCTGCCTCTGCAGTGCTTTCTAGGTAAAGTTCTGCACTTAGTACTCTCCTGTTTTTCTTCACCATGCCTGCTATTTTATTTGCAACAGCTAGGGCACTATATTGTGCTGAAATTGATAGTCCTCACTCATTCTGTTTTTGTAATTTCTTTGTGCATAGTTTTTCTCTCGGTTTCCTTTCGATGTTTTTCACAACTTTTACAAAAGTACCAGGTTCATATCCCATTCTTAGGAACCTTTACACATGTAAACTACCTCCTTTCTTCCTTCCTCTACTTCTGAGCAGTTATATTTTAATCTAAGAAGCTGGCTGTATGGTCTAGTTTTCCCAAGATGGTGGGGGTGCCAAATTCCCCAATGTAAGATTACTGTATGTTTCTGTTTGGCTTTTCTTAAACAAAGTTGTCTATAATCAGTTATTCTTTTTGCAGATCTTTAAATCTAGGTAGTTTGTAGTTGTGGGCGAAGTGGCCTCAATTCACTCCGCAAAGTGATTCACAGAGTAATGCAGAATTCGTGAAGTACTCCGCAAAGTGAAGCAGAGTATTTTGCGTCATGATAAGGAACGCAAAGTCTATTGAAAGCAATGGCTTCACATGATTCCACCTTCCACAAACCACTACTCCACTAATTTTAAGGTGAAGTACATTGAAATCAATGTACTTCACATTACTTTGCCTTGTTGGTGAGCTCCAAAGGCAAATTTTGTAGTGATTCATGGGACTGCAGCACACATGGGCTCTAGACTGTTCTGCACAGCCTCAGTTCCAGGTAGCGTGTGTAGGTAGCTGTAGGAGACCATTTGCTCTGAGAGTTCTCTACAATTCAAACCCTCTAAAATCTGCTAAAAAGCTTTTTTGAGTAATTTTCTTTGCTCAACCTATAGTGCATTGATTATAGGAAACCCTCATGTTCTGATATCATCGAGTGTTTATTGTTTGTGTGTGGATTTTGAATGTTAATGTACAACATTCAGTCTGTGTACTGACAGACAGTGGAATTCTGCTTTGGGGGAGGGGTGTATCTGTGGTGTAGGTAGATATAGGGAGTTCTTTGTTTTTGGGTTATATTTTTCTTGTCTAACTGTGTCAATATACATACAGTAATATTTTTAGTAATTGTTGACATTTTTTTGCTGATTGTGTTGTGGACCTGGTGCAGCAGGTTGTTTAAAATATGTGGTATATTACTGAAGTTTTCAATTTGCTAAGACAAAGTGTGTGTATGTGTGTGAGTGTGTGTGCAGTGCATGACATCAAATAATACACCTTTTATTATGCCACAGTGTAATTGCAGCAGTGTGACCCTGCTATCCACTCCACCTGCATGATTTTGTACTGCCATTGTAGTATCCTGGTTTTGCACTGTTATTGTAATCTGCAGTCTCAGTATTTCCTCCCCCCCAACCAACGAAAGGTATTCTTTTCCAGATTGTATTGTGAATTGAGCACCACTGGTTAGTTAAGGTGTTGCTGAACTTGTTGTGACTTTGCGTCTGTATCTCTTGTTGAAGCCACAGTCGTTTTTTTGCTTCACATCCAGCAGCCCAGAGTAAAAGTTCCAAAACCTATATTTGTTTAGAATATTCTTGTTGATCCCCCCAAATTGCCCACAAAGAGACGTGCAAGCAAAGCTGTTTCTTGCCATGGCACTGCTGCTAGTGGTAAAATTGTCTGTGGGCATGGTGGTACACAGTTGCAGAAGTGCATTGCTGATGTGAGAAAAGGTATTTCTCCTTCAATGTTTTTTACAGAACAATCAGTAGCTTCACTCATAGTTGGAGGAGATGATGTTGTCTCAGCTGGTGGTGTCAGTGCTGTTGCTGGTGGTATGAGTATTGCTGCCTCAAGTTCCACTTTTGACCAGTTGACCATGTCCAAAAATATAGTTGAGTATAAAGCAATGAGTGACAGTGAAGATGATGTCATACTCCCCAGTAACATCCCATTGGTAACTGAACATGAGGATTCTGATCTTCATGGCAACAATAACACAGAATGTCACATTTCTTCCACCACAGTTCAGGTCATGCATTTGCCATGCAATGATTCACAGTGTGGTGAAAAATATTGGGTGATGGTGGTGTTGATGATGATCTGATGATGCTGATGTTGCCTTGGTTGCAACAAGCAGCCCACATGCCAGCAACCAAGCAGAAGATGTGGATGTGGATGATGTTGAAGAATATGATGATGATGTCAGTGACCCTTGTTAGGAACTGGAGAGAAAAAAAAATTCAAGGTGGCTGTGTCTGGGTCTGTTTGCATCAACACCCCCCCCCGTAAAAAGTTGTGATTTGCCAGTTTTAGTTGATGATGACGATGATGACCCAGTAATAATGATAGGTAGTCATGGTGGTCAGTTGCAGTCCAAGTGTGTCTGGCCTGAAAAATCATGTAGCACACCCTCCACTTCAGGGCTTAAAAAGTGGAGTCCAATAAGCAGCATCAGGGACATGTTAAAAGTAGGGGAACACAACCCCTTGTTTGGGATTTTTTTTTTGTGCAAGATGCAAATGATGAGTCAGTTGCAATCTGTCAGGTTTGCCATGCGTGTCTGAGGCGAGGTAAAAAGGGGAGCCATCTGGGCACAGGGGAGACAGTATACACATCTTAAGAACAGGCACATGGCACTGTGGACCCAGCACAAGATGGCAGCTAATACCAGAGTGGGGTGTTCACCCTTGTCATCAACCATAATGAGCATGTTATCCCCTTCCATGACTGTTAGATCATGTAGGAAATTAAATGTGAGCAGTAGCGATAAAATAAGAGCAGAGGATTTCATACTGGATTTTTTAAGGAAATCGAAAAGGCAAAGCCCATATAGACTTCCATCTCAATTCAGTGGTGGAAACATGCATCACCAACTTCAACAAAGTACCTATCCAGTCTATTTTTAAATATTTCAAGACTATCCGCATCCACCACCTCCTGCGGCAGCCTATGCCACAACCTAATTACCCTACACTTAAAACCATTCCTTCTCAATTCAGTCCTGCTCGTTTCTTCCCTCAATTGCCTGTTATGTACCCTCAAATGATATGATTACTACAGGCATGCCGAGGTGGAGGAGCATAATGATTTTGAAAATTTTGTCCAGTGGTGGTGAGAGTAGCAGTTTTGGTGGTGCTGGTGGTGGTGGTGAATGCAGTATGTCTAGTGCAAGTGGTAAATCAACCCCTGTTTGTAAATCAAGGAAAATAACTTAATTTGTGGATTTTTCATCATCTGTGCAACCGTCTTCATCACACATCCACACTCCGCCCCCTGCCATTCACAGAGCAGAACCATTTGTCATCATACCCCATGTAAAACATTTGTCAGCCCATGTTACAGAGTGTTTTTGTGCATAAGCTGAAGTACACACCCAATCATACAGTGTCACATGAAATTAATGCTGCTGTAGCTGAAATGCTGGCAACTGATCTTTTGCTCTTCTCCTTCATGGAGAATTCTGGGTTCTGGCCATTTGCAGCATGTACCTGTCCAAAATGGAAAGTCAGGAGATACTTTTCCATCTGTGCTGTCCCTGAGTTGTACTGTGCTGTGTCTGTCTCTGTAAGAACTGCCCTTCAACATTCCTCCTCTTCATTTATCCACTTAAGTATGGGTATGTGGACAAGTGGCATAACAGTGGAGAGTTCATATTTGTATATAACTGCACATTGGGCGCAGGTGCCAGGTGTTGTTTGTGCTGTTGGCAGTGTGAATAATCAGTGTAGTAAGGTGGAGTGTCATGGTAGCAATCTTCCAGGAATTCAACAGCATGCAACAATTGCTATGCACAATGTGACCTGTCCACACACTGGTGAAAACATGCTGGACTTGGTGCTGACTGAAACTGACAAGTGGCTGAACCCCCTGTCCCTGAGAGCTGAGTTCATAGCAAGTGACAATTGGTCAAATGTGGTCAAATGCATCACAAATGGTGGCTTTGTTTGGGTTCCATGCATGGCCCACTGTTTAAATCTTGTGGTGCAGGAGTTTCTGCAGCACCCTGGTATAAAGGAAATGCTGACAGCTGCACACTGTACCTGTTCTCACTTTTCATGGTCTGCAAACGCCTGTGACCAACTTCAGCAGTTGCAGATCTGAAACTGCCTCCCGCAGCACCGCTTGAAGCTGGAAGTTGTCACCCAGTGGAATGCCACTTTATACATGGCAGAGAGGTTGTATGAACAATACAAAGCCATCTCAGAATATCTTGTAGAATATCTTGTAAAGAACACTAGCAGTGACAGATCTGGGGCCTCCATGTCTATGACAACTGAACAGTGGTGCCTCATGGACTCAGTAATAACAATTTTGAGGCCTTTTGAACATGCCACACAGGCAGTGAATGGTGAGTCTGCCTCCATTAGCCAATCAATTCCACTGCTTGGGTGCTGAGGCAGACATTGTTGAATGCACAGCATAGTCTTGATGTTGCCGGAGACAGTGCTAGTAGTGTGTTGCTGAAAAACATGCTGACAGCATAAAACCAGAATCGTCACATCTTGAGCATTCAGCATAGTGACAACTTTGTAATAGCAACAATGCTGGACCCACTATGCAAACATGGAATTGCCTCAGTACTGGAGGTGGGCCTGAACAGGTAAAAAATGTCACTGGGCAACTGATGTGCTTGGTTCTTGGGGCACAGAAGTCACGTGTCAATGTCAGCAAACCGTAGCAGCATAACCAGGCTGAAGGTGAACCTGGAGTAGAATCATGAATATCCTGTAAGGGGAAGGGGACTGCAGTTCCAGGTGGTCTGTCATCAAAACCAGTTGGCATTAACCCACTTTGGGAGGCTTTGACCCAAGTGGGGATTTGTGACATAAATGATTCTGTAGAACAGGATGATGCATCAACAACTGGACTTAGTGCAGCACAGTGAATGGTTGAGTCATATTTGTCTGAAAACAGGTATCTGTCAATAACTGATGATCCTCTTTTATACTGGAGTGGAATGGTCACTGAATGGCCAGAGCTGAGCACAGTTGCACTGAAGTACCTGACATGCCCACCCTCCAGTGTAAGTGTCGAGAGGGTATTCAGCTCAGCAGGTGCAATAGTTTGGGATCATCGTACAAACCTCTCTCCTGCAAATGTCAGTTTGCTGACATTCATAAAAATGAATGAGAGGCACATACCAGCTCAGACTGCAACCTCAGTATTCATACCCTGGCTTAGTCATGGTTTTGCTGATGTGGAAATGGACCATCCTGGTGGCAGTGGCAGCGGCAGCATGAAATGGCCTACCACTGACATAGATGATGATACAATGGAGAAAGAATTTCCCAGTGGTCAGAATTCAGACATAGATGACTGTGAGGGCAGCTTTCTTTATGAGGATGATGATGAGGTTAATGTTGGCAGGTTTTAACTTAAGTGGTCAAAAGGCTGTCACATTTGTTGTATGATACATGTTTTCTTTTCCATAAAGTTAAATCAGTGTCCCACTCAGAGTGACTCAAATTCCATATGTCACGTCACATTTGTAACACAGAGGACAATATATCCTGGCCCCTGTACCACCACCACCATACGACTGCTGTTAGCCACTGCCACTATAGGGAATGTCACCGTGTGCCCCCCTGGGCCACCACAATAAGACCACTGTTAGTCACTGCCACCAGGGGGAATGACTTTGTATGCCCCCCTGGACTACCACCATAAGACTGATGTTAGCCACTGTCACCATAGTGAATGTCACCATGTGCCCCCCTGGACCACCACCATGAAACCGTTGTTAGCCACTGCCACCAGAGGGAATGACTTTGTGTGCCCCCATGGACCACCACTATAAGACTGCTGTTAGTCACTGCAACCACCACCAGATGTAGGAAGATGTGAGAGGGAATGTCATCATGTGCCTAAGCTATGACCACCACCACAGTTCTGACTATGTTTTCCATTACATGTCTTGACCATGCCAAGGCAGAGGGAGTCAAATAGGAGACCACATCCATCAGCCACAGGCACAAGGTTTCTTACTATGAATACTATAAAGTGAGTATGTGTAATAATGTTGTTCATGCTATTCAACTACCTTTAGCTGTGTGTTTTGTTTCCTGTTGCTTTTCTGAGCTGCAATGGTCAAATAAATACAGTCAACTTATTCTGTTTTTTTACAGGTTAACAAATGACTGTCCTTCGCTGAAGGTCTGTATCAATGGTATAGCATTACTGTGTACAACAACCTATGGGATATCCATTTCCATACTGGTAAGTATATCAATTTTATTAAATCGGTTCCTTTTTTTTTCATGAGAGTGCAAAAATTCCGACTGATGATTTGTAAACTAGGTGACATGTATGTCACAAAATATTGGCCCAACACATCATGCACCGTATTCCAAATTTGAAGCTTCAGCCATGCCAGTGTTGAAAACAGTTTGACCCCGGTCGTGTTACTTGACAAGATGTGGTTTTAAAATGTAACTTGAGTTAAGATGCAGGGACACTGACACAGTGTACTTCTTACAGCCTGGTACTAAATTTAATTGTGATCTGATGATTTGGTGTTCTTGTGGCTTCACAGCTTGCTATCTGTGTTAATCCACATATCTGTGGTGGAACAGCCACGGCTTAAACATAATGTGTTACTGCTGCAATCAAAATGTAATAAGTCCATCATTTTTTATTTTAGGAAACTTTCAGATACTTTGTTGTGTCACAGTTGCCTTATCCAAAGAACTTCAACTTCATACTCCCCCCGCCGCAGACATGCAACAAGTAGAAGTCATATGAATCGATGATGACCATGACCATCATTACTGGACTGGAGAAGGATGCAGATAAAATCTGTGAATAAGTAATCAAACAGTAAACCATTGATGAGACCTACTTGCAAATATGATAATCCCTCCCCCCCCAAAAAAATACTTACCTTCATTGGCTTGAGGGTATTCCATTTCCAATTCCAACGCCACAGTTTCTCAAGTACGGGAATGTGCACACCAACAGTATGTGACCTATGACAGAAAACAATACAATGAGTATATGTATACTTATGTCAACCCCTTCAAGAAAATACATATATATATATATGTATATTTCAACTCACCAAGGCTTCTATTGGTGTACACACAAAGGGCACCCTTCCTGTTGAGGTGATCACAGCACACTTTGGGCGACCAACAGTTCTCTTAGTGTCATCATTTGTGACGGAACACTGAATGGTCATTCATGCTATCCCTCCTTAATACAGTTTGGCAAGACACTGTGCATCATCACTTCATTATCACAGTAAGGTCAATACACAGCAGCATTACATGTAATTACAACAGCTGCAGCATTTTTTGTAATGCTTCCATTTCACTTCGTCAGCACTGGGGAATTTTCTGGACAAAAGACAGTTGCATTTTGGGGATGCACAAAAATTCTGGTGACTGTGTCGTGCATGACTGAGTGTGCCATTAATTCTGGGACACTGTATTTCATGTTACGCTCTCATTTATATAGAAACAAAGAAACATAGACTTTGACGGCAGATAAGGACCGCTTGGCCCACCTAGTCTGCCCATTTCCCTACCTACAGGATAGACCACAGATCCTAGTTAACCAACAGCCTATTTCTTCCTACCACCCACAAGAACAGCCTTATGTCTGTCCCATGCATTCTTGAATTCTCCCACAGTTTTAGACCCCACAGCCTCCTCAGGAAGGCTGTTCCATGCATCCACTACCCTCTCTGTGAAAAAATAATTCCTCACGTTGCCCCGGAACCGCCCCCCCATCTTTAAATTGTGTCCCCTTGTTCTTGCATATCTCTTTTTCTGAAAGATGCTACCCTCTTGGACTTTGTTGATTCCACTGAGGTACTTAAAAGTTTCTATCATGTCTCCCCTTTCTCTTCTTTCCTCAAGGGTATACATATTAAGCTCCTTTAGTCAGCACTGGGGAATTTTCTGGACACAAGATAGTTGCATTTTGGGGATGTACAAAAATTCTGGTGACTGTGTGTGAGAACTGCACACATGACTGAGTGCGCCATTAATTCTGGGACTCTGCATTTCATGTCACGCTCTCATTTCACTTTGTCAGCACTGGGAAATTTTCTGGACACATGACAGTTGCATTTTGGAGATGCACACAAATTCTGTTGACTGTGCGTCAGCACTGCACGCATGACTGAGTGCACCATTAATTCCGGGACACTGCATTTCATGTTACGATCTCATTTCACTTTGTTAGCACTGGGGAATTTTCTGGACACAAGACAGTTGCATTTTGGGGATGCACAAAAATTCTGGGGACTGTGTGTTGTGAGCATATAATATCATAAATTATAAATTAATGTCTATTTCAAAAAATAAATATTTTTGGGGCCTCAGTAATGTTTACTTTCTGTCGTGAAGTGTTTGTCCAAAAGCAGGACTGAGGAATGCAACTATACTGAGCCAAATTGCATGTGTGCAGTCAGTGTTCTTTCCTCTGTGTGCAGACACTGTTCAGCTTAATGCAGACATATATTTGGTGTGACTTGTTGCAGTATGTAAAGAATAAAGATAAGAATATATAACATATATTTTATTTGTACCATCATCAGCAGCGGAGTAAGTGATACAATATTTTTTCAGAGTTCTCGGGCCACTATGCATCTCAACGACTCACAGTGCACACAAGACTTTGTGGAGATAACAGCACAAAAAAAATCATGCTTTTCAACAAACCATACCCAACAGACATTAAATATTGCTGGGGCACCCAAAATATGTTATGGTGTACAGGCATTTTGAAGTTGGAATATATAACAGGCCCTGCAGTCCACTGCCACCACACTGTGCAACCACTGGCGCCATGTCGAGTTATGGTGTACATTAACTTACTAAAAAACTGACACAGCCAGTCTAAACCAGAAAGACATCACTTATTCCAGAACAAAAAATGAAAAGAAGAACTGTGGCAGCACAGAGTGTTGGCATCTGGCAGTGAGTGAACTAAATCTTATATATTTTCTGACTTTATAGAGGCTGTACACCGTCCGTCAAATATTTTGGGTGCCTCACCATCACCAATACTTCATGTCTGTTGGGTATGCTTGCTGAAAAGCAGGTTTTTCAGTTGCTATATGATCTCTTAAAAGTCATGTGTGCACTGTGTGACTAAGGTGCACTCTGGCCAGAGACCTCTGAAAAAATATCACATTACTTAGTCCGCTACTGTTTATGGTACCAATAAATTATACATTATATATTCTTATCTTTATTCTTTACACCATAACACTGCAACAAGTCAGCACATATACATATAAATATATGTTTGCAAGAAGCTGGACAATGTCTGCAGTCCACAAACAGAAAAGAACACTGACTGCGCATATGAAACTTAACGCATTATACTTGAACTGCTCAGTCCTGCTTTTCCACAACCAATCCACAACAGAAAGTAAACTACTGATGCATCAGAAATATGTCAAGGTACACATTCTTAACTTGGATTATAACACAGCAGGGGGAAGGTGTGTTGAAAAAAAAAGCTAATGCAGGATCCCCTGCTGGTCCAGCAGCAGATGAAGCATTGAACCAATCTGCAATTGGTGTAGCTCCATGTGTTTCATCTGTTGCTGGACAGCACTCACCCTCTTGTTGTTCTCTTCAATCATGACTCACAACATAGCAAGGTAAGCTTGAGTTACAGGCAGTGTGGGATCCACTGGTGGTGGTACAGCTGGTGGTAGTGGTGGTGGGGGTGGTGGTGGAACAGCTGCTCATGTGGCCCTTCTTTTGCTGCAGTGATGTACAGCAGCACTCTCTGTCACTGCCACAGGTGGGCCAGCAGGTGGAGGCCTGGCCCGGTCTGTGGCAGCCTGCCACTCCACCTTAGGGTGATTAACCATGTGGGTGTGCTAGCCCCCAGTCCCCAGGTGTGCCATCCTGGGGCCATGGCACACTGCAACACCACAAATGCTGCACTGTACCAGGCTGTTGTCCCCCCCCCAACACAGTAGAAGAACTCCCAAACTGGGGAGCTGCAGGGGGGAACCAGGCAAGGGAGGGCGAGATGCACTGGCAGCAGCCTGGTCATGGTGGCGCTCAACCTCTGGCACATCCTGCTGTGGAGGTGGTGCTGCTGGAGCTGCTGCTGCTGGTGGTGGTGGTGGACTTGGTGGTGGTGGTGGTGGTGCTACTGCTGCTGCTTCTGGGGGGAAGGGGTTGGTGGTGGTAGTGATGCTGCTGCTTCTGCGGGGGGTGGTGGTGGTGGTGCTGCTGCTGCTTCTGGAGGGAGGACCCAAGATTTTCGACTGGTCCAACAGCACCTGGTCATGCCCCCCCATGGACGCACACTCCTCCCCTGCCAACCATGCTGCCACGCGGTCTCACTGCCCCTGGAACTGTCCCAGACTTTCACTCTGTCCCTGATCCATTTCAGCAACTTAAGTACTCAAACTTGACTGCCCTCCCTCCTTCCCTCTGTCTAAGCAATGACGAGTCAACAGCCTACAATGACAACATGAAACACTCACACACACAACACAGGTACACACACAGTCAAACATAACACAGAAAAACAAAAACGTATAAAAGTAAAAAATAAATCACCATCACAGAAAGAAAAAAATGAACTACAAAAAGAGTACAAAACGCACTAAACAACAATATCGCTTTGAAAAAAGCTGTTGGGTGGGTTTTATATGATCTCTGGATTCTCTGCTCCTCCTAACTACTACACAGACAAACTGCCTCCTCTCTCTACCCCTGCAAAGAAGAAAGTGAAAGTATCTGCTTGCATGAGTCACTTCCCTCCTGCCTGGCTAAAGCATGTGACTTACAGTACTGTAAGACATGTGATATGTGGGGGGGCTGCCTATATTGTTGTCACTTCGCCTTACTTCGTGTTAAGGTGGAATGACCTTGCAAAGTCATAATTACAACATGAAGTGAGCCTTTCACATTGGCAACACTGCATAGAGGAACGACAACGCAAAGTGCTCACTTCGTGTTCACTTCGTTGGCAAAATTTAAATTTGCTGCATCTCTAGTAGTTTGTTGTCTCAGTACTGTGCTTTTCTGTAAATTTAAGATTGCTGTCATTGTTATTAAAGTATATGAAAAATTCCTTCAGATAATATTCATTCCCATTCCAAAAGCACAGCATCTCATCTATAAAACAAATTAATTGACTCAGTTTGTCTCTGCATCTGTTTTTCTCCTGATCCCAAACGAATTTACTGTAGAGGACAATGAATTCATGGCCCTTAGAATTCATGATCGGTGCCCCCAAACTGTATTTGTGGCACTTTGAATTAGTGCACACGCTAT
This sequence comes from Neoceratodus forsteri, assembly GCA_016271365.2. Classification (NCBI taxonomy): domain Eukaryota; kingdom Metazoa; phylum Chordata; order Ceratodontiformes; family Ceratodontidae; genus Neoceratodus; species Neoceratodus forsteri. Next base: position 830,316,358 of record CM028131.1, read on the forward strand.
GGCACTCCAATCACTCATGTAAAACAGTGTCAATTACAGTTGCACTGTTACTTATAAAGTCTGAGCTACTGAGTGCAACTCAGAGCTACTGAGCACTACCGAATCACCATGTCCTTACTGTCATGGTTAAAGCCGAAGTCAGAGAACACTGGAAAGCGAGTGTACCTGCTTGATGTGTCTGACATAGATGCAGAGTGTCTGGCACATACTTTAGGTGTCACTGCACCGGTGGCCTCTTCAGTAGTCCAGAAACTTGCTTGTGCCCCACCTTCTGCCAAGAAGTGACGTCCTGAGAGCTATCAGCATTACACTCCTGATACTCTCTTCAAATTTGGAAGGAATGAGGCTGACAATGGTGTTATGGCTGCAGTTTGTTTCTATGAACAAAAACAAAAAAAAATCAATGAGAGCACTAACAGGAAATTCAAAAAGGCCTACCTGGGACAACTAAAAAGTACCCTGAACTCTGGACACCTTACTGCTGAGCTCCCTCGGGAACCCAGAGGTAGACCTTTGCTGCTTATGTCAGACATCACGGAGCAGCTTAAAAAAATTATTGAAACGCTGCGCGTTGAGGGAGCAGTAGTAAATACACCTGTTGTGTTAGCAATTGCCCAGGGAACTGTAAAAACCAGTGCTCCACACCTCCTATAAGAAAACAGAGGTACAACAGAGCTTTCCAGGAAGTGATCATGGAAATTTTTAAATCGTATGGGATACAGTAAACGAAAAGGTACCAAGACTGCTCGTAAAACCCCCACTGATTTTGATAACTTGAAAGCTGCATTCTTAAATTGGATTGCAAATTGTGTATCCCAGAAGCTTATTCCACCAGAGTGTATAATAAATATAGATGAAACAGGTGTCAGCATGTTCCCTGTGTCTGAGTCGACCATGGCTGCCACTGGTTCTTGGCAAGTCTCGTTAGCTGGACTCAGAGATAAGCGTCAGGTCTCCATGCTATTGGAGTGTACACTTTTGGGAGGCTTTCTGCCACTACAGGTAATTTATAAGGGAAAAACAGTAACCTGCCATCCATCACACAAATTTCCTGCCAGTTGGTCAATCACGCATTCCATAAATCACTGGGCAAACGAGCAAACCACGAAGGAGTGCATCATTAATGTTATGATCCTCTACTTTTCCAACAACAAAAAAAGCTGGATCTACCAACTGAACAAAAAGCCCTGCACCTTATGGACTTGTTCAGGGCACACACAACAACTTCTGTCCTGACCCTGCTAGATCAAGCAAACATTGTGCCAATCTTTATCCCTGCCTCATGCACTGATGTGGTACAGGCACTTGACATTACATTAAACAAACTGTTCAAGGACAGTTTGAAGCATTGTTTCACTAACTGGTATGCAGGGTTAGTGGCACAAAACATAGCTAAGGGCATTAAGGAATTCAAAATTGACTTCAAACTACACTACCTCAAAGAAAGACATTCAACCTGGATCAAGCAAAGCTTTGTTGAGCTCTGCAGTAGGTGAGCGGATTGCATTCGTGGCTTTACTGAAGCTGGCATTCAAGATGCACACAGTAACTGCTTATCGTGGGTAAGTTTAAAAATTCATACACACAGTATGCATTTAATACCTGCTTTAGTCTATTTTTAGTTCATTTTAAGTCCATCTTAGTGATTCAATCCCCTTGTTTCAGGCTGAATGGTGCGCAGCAGGAGCATCGGGGGCATCTCGAGCATCGGGAAACAGTGTGACATCAGACGCCGAAATGGAGGGCCACACGGTCGGGAATGTGGAAGGAGAATACACTGCTGTGTATTCCAAAGAGCACTAATGGATTTATTTATTTTTGTTTTCTGTTGGTTTCTACATTGAATTTTTCATAGAAAATTGGATTAAAAGGGATGTCAGCATCACATACTAGTACTGCTGTTTTCATTTATGACGTGAGTACCGACTTCTGAATGCAGAATACAATATGTCGAAAGTGGGGAGAGATGGGGGAAGAGATGGCAAAGGTACATTTACAGTGCTGTTCTTTTACAGCAGTAGACTACAGTGCTTAGTGTAACTATGAGTTGTCAACCATCTATATTTGGTTATGCCATCTCATAATTTTCACTGACTTTATTTTCGCTTACAAAAGTCTTTAGCTAATATAACGAAAATAATGTGACGGTGAAAATATTGTACTCTACAGTAGTTTTCCAATCACTGGCATACACATTTGCCAGTTGGGGAGGGGCCAAAAGTCTTAGCCATTGTGGTACCAGGGTGTTGTTTATAATAGTCCCTTATAAAAAGAAAGTAATTTTATTTTAAACTAAACTTAAACATTTCCACCATGAATTCTGAGGGGGTGAATAAGATATTCTCTCTCTCTCTTCTCCAGTGATTTCCTGAGGACTCTGATTCCACCCTCATGGGGGACATTGTAGTAATTCTCTATTTATATGACCACCAACACTGTTTCTGGTGTGCTGTCTACTGTATGTCCTTTAATATATTTAGCACAGCATGTGTTTCTTCGATCAATGATTTTTCTTTGCTCACGAACGGTTGTAGGAGAAAGTCCTAAAACATTGAAAGAGGTTCAGTAATAGACCCTATTCTACTAACAACAGCATTTTCTTGTGTGCATTTCAGATTTTTGTGGACTTTTGGGAGACGATAGATTGTGGATTTAACTATGTGTGTTACTGTGACAAAGTATTTTTTCTACGTTGGTAATGCATTGTATCTCTGAGACATTTGTGATGAGGGAGTATGCCTCTCTTTTTATTTTTTCTGTCTGGTCACTTGGAAGATACAAATAGTAATGCTGCTTTTCTAGTTGCCTTTTTATTTCCATAAGGTACATTTCATCTGGCTATAAGACAACTGCTCCTCCTTTGTCTGCTTTCTTTATCAGGACATTGTTATTAGCTTTTAACTCTTGGATTGCTTTACTTTCTTTTCTAGTAACATGTTAATAATTCCACCTTGTCTGATTTTTAAAAATTTACTCAAGTTTTTTGTTTACTAATTTCTGAAGGTGGTAACAGCTTGACTTGGGATGGTATTAGGGGAAAAGTGGATTTCTTCTTAAAGGCATCTCATCCTTCATAAATGAAGTTTCCCTGTCCTCACGTTCTTTTGGTAGTCATTCATTTATGTTCACATATCTTGGAACTAGTGATGGTGACTGTGGCTCACTTTACAAATTCATATGTTAGCATTATTACAAGGTGGGCAGAACATTTTTTTAAAGACTCAAGCTATTTACTTGTAACATCATAAAGTAGGCCATTCAAGTCCAAATGTGTTGAGTCCTATGAAATAGAGCATACATTTCCATTCTCATAATAAAGCGATTCCAAAGTTTCTAAAACTGGCCAAATCCAGGTTATTCTACTGATAGTTTTCATTTGTAATGTCCAACATTGTTTCATTCTGACTAGCACCGAGTGGTTCCATGGTGTTAATCAGTTCCACCATATCAGTTCAAGTTGCCATATCCATTGTATTGTCAGTGTCCTGTTGCTGAACAGTCAAATCCACATTGGAAAACCCGTGGTTCTTGGGGTTTATTTTTGCATTGGGAAAAGATCTGCAAATGAAGTTTCCTCAAGAATTTGAACATATCAGTCTTAAGTTTGAATTTATCAGGTGGCTTGTTGGAGGGCAAACAAAAGGCCTTTCCCAAGCACAATTTCCTGTGATGTGGTTAGCATGGTATCAGTTAAATATATTTTAGTTTTGTTGTTTATGCCCAGAGCATGTATTTTCCTCCTCTGCTCCTTCTGCCAATCCTTTGTTTTCTTTTATGTTCAACATTTTGTATTTTCTTCTTGGTGCTTTTTGTAGTTTTTACAAGATAATAAATAAATACAGCCTTGGTTGCTCTCTGTGTGCTTATAGCCATTCTATAGCCGGATTTGTCCAGAGTCCACATATAAATTTACAAATCAGAACCAAGTTTGACTATATAGCAGAACATGCACCAGAGCACAGTTGCAGGTACACAAAACCCATTTGGATATATTCCAGTTTGTAACTACTATATGCTGGTGCATATAAAGTCATGGCACAGAGATATACATCTGATTAAACACATATAGTATTGGTGAATTATGCACAGAAAATGATCTGCACACATACTGAGCAGCAATAGCTGCATTTAAATATTATCTTATCAAAATTAGGAGCTAATAATATGCAATCTATAGATACATTAGTGAAAGGAGAAAGTCCAGAGGGGGTATTGCTAAGCTTAATGGAGAAAAGGAAGCATGTGAGGAGGAGGACACTGTAAAGGCATCTATCCTAAATAGATACTTTTGCTCAGTATTTACTGAAGAGAAGGTAGGGCAGGGCCCACAGCTCAGCATCATGGACACAGGGGGGAGGGAGGTGAGCACTACTCCCTTCACAAAAGAAAGGGTCCTACAAGAGCTTGCTAAGCTCAGGGTGGATAAGGCAATGGGACCTGATGGCATACATCCCAGGGTACTTAAGGAGCTAAAGGAGGAACTAGCAGAGCCATTAGCAGAATTGTTTAGTAAGTCTCTGAGCACAGGAGAGGTCCCAGAAGACTGGAGAAGGGCTCATGTGATCCCGCTCCACAAGAGTGGTAGCAGGGAGGAGGCGGGGAACTACAGAACCGGTCAGTCTTACCTCAGTAGTGGGCAAGATTATGGAGGCACTCCTTAAGGAAAGGATAGTGCAACACCTGGAATCCATAGGGGCACAGGATCCAAGACAGCATGGGTTTACAAAAGGAAGGTCCTGTCAAACTAATCTCATAGATTTCTTTGACTGGGTAACCAGAGTGGTGGACCAAGGGGGAGCAGTTTATGTCGCCTACCTTGACTTCAGCAAAGCTTTTGACACTGTTCCACATAGAAGATTGATAAATAAGCTGGGTAGGCTCGGGGTGGGTCAGCAGTTTGTCAGCTGGGTGGCTAACTGGTTGATGGGCAGAAAACAGAGAGTGGTGGTAAATGGTATACAGTCAGAAGAGATGCAAGTCACAAGTGGGGTACCTCAGGGATCAGTCCTGGGGCCAGTCCTCTTCAACATCTTCATTAGTGACCTTGCAGATGGACTAGAGGGTAAGGCTTGTCTGTTTGCAGATGACACCAAGATCTGCAACAGAGTAGATGATCCAGATGGGGTGGGCAGAATGAGAAGAGATCTGGATAAACTAGCAGAATGGTCAGAAGAGTGGCAACTGGGATTTAATGCAAAGAAGTGCAAAATCATGCACATAGGGAAGAGAAACCCTGAAGCCACCTATAGGCTGGGAGGACAGTTGCTAGCAGTCACAAAGGAAGAAAGAGACTTGGGCATCATCACCACTGATGACCTAAAATCATCCAAGCAGACCTCTAAAGCAGTAGGTAAGGCTAGGGGGGTGTTAGGGTGTATTAGTAGGGGTATCACAAGTCGTAAGAGGGAGGTATTAATCCCTCTGTACAAGACACTGGTTAGGCCCCATCTGGAGTACTGCGTGCAGTATTGGAGGCCACACCTTCACAAGGACATTAACAAATTGAGGCAGTCCAGAGAAGGGCAACCAAAATGCTCCAGGGACTGCATCAGAAGACATATGAGGACAGATTAACGGAGCTCAATATGTATACCCTTGAGCAAAGGAGGGAGAGAGGTGATATGATCGAGGCATTCAAACACCTTAAGGGCTTAAACAAGGTGAAAGAGCCTAACATGTTTAAATATAAGAAAAATAGCAGGACAAGAGGACACAGCATGAGATTAGAGGGAGGCCGATTAAGGGGGAATGTGAGGAAATTCTTTTTCACAGAAAGGGTGGTGGATGCATGGAATGGCTTATCACAAGAAGTGGTGGCTATGAATACAGTGCAGGGCTTCAAACAGGCATGGGATAGGCATAAGGGAGCAATACAAATGACTATGAATAGATAGGCCACTGACAGAGCAAAGGCTGATGGCACACTTATAAGGTAGAAAAAGAAATGGGCAGACTGGATGGGCCTTGCGGTCCTTATCTGCCATCAACTTCTATGTTTCTATGTTTCTATGTTTCAATCTTATAAGTATGGCACTGCTAGAGTTATCACACTAATCTTATATCACATGATACTGAATGGAAGAGATGCAGATAATTAGACAAAACATAGAGCTAGAAGTGATGTTATTGAAAAAAGTACCAATTACAGGAATGAGTTGGTTTCGTAAAAAAGTTCTGATATCAGCCTCAGTATATTGTTGAAAAGTACAAGATGTAGTCGGCCCTGTAGTGCTGAGGGTTGAGGCGCTGGACGCCACACCTCATGCCATGCCAGTGACCAGGATTCAGGAATGAGCCTGGGTTGCCGGGGGTTGGCAGGGGAGGAGAAGGATCAAGCCTCCATTGGACTGCTCTCCTTCTCTGGGGAGGGGGGTGAGCTGCCATTGGTGCACTAGCGGCCTCTAGTGATGACTGTAGGTGATGCAGTACACAGGTAGTCTGTGGGGGATGTGCTGGGGCTGATGCTAGGAAGGAGTGTGTGCAGTAGCACCCACGCTCCTGTCCACTGGTCTCATTGCACACCACACACATCAAGGGGATCCAGAACTAAGAAAAAGGCACCAGCCATGCTGGCATGATGGCCGTCTCGATGGAGGAACCACTCGGCACTGAGGGTACGCAACAGCACTGGACCTGGTCCTGGTGGCAGAGTATAGGGGAGCTCTCCACCTCCCCACTGTGGGAGCAAGCTGTGGGGGTAAAGCTGCAGGGCCCAAATAGGAGCAGAGAGAATCCTTAGGATGGTAGCCGGAGACCTAGGAGGATGCCAGGACAAGCAGAAAGGTAGGCAGACTGGTTGCTTAGTGTAAAAAAGTACCAACTAAAAAAAAAAGAAAATTGCAAGATGAATGAATAGTGAACAGCTAAAATGGTTAACGTCATACTGTAGAATTGCTGTATTGCAAATTCTTATTTGAAGTCTTTTAGGAAGCACAAGATTGTCTAAAAAAATGAGAATGAAGTTGTGTGAGAAGACATTTAACGAATGCCTCTTGATAGATTTATAAAACAATACATTTTCTATACAGGCTGAACTGATCTGCATGTTTCTTATCACTATTATGCTTAAGCACTTGAAGAGGATTAAGCACATGTATTAATCACAATGTTTTGCACTTTGTTGTTGGCATGCACAGTTACAACAGTTATGTTTATATGCATTAAAATATGTGGTGATGCTTACAAGTTGATGAATGGGTTTCCATGATGACAGCTGAAAGCATTTAAATGTTGTCATGCCAACCACACACCATTCTGAAGAAGATGCCATGATGCTGAAATGTCAGTGGTCATGTGACATGTTTATGCACGTGTTTATGTAGAGACTCCCTTTCTGCCAGCAACAGATAGCCTTAGTAATGGGAACACTGCATAAATAAATGAAAGGAACAAAATGTTATTAGAATGTTCCATGTTTACCGTGGTTTAAAAAAACTGAAGAAGCACAACTGACATTTGAGATTTAGGCAACTGAGCTGAGAAGAAATCAACTTTTGTTGGACTGACGTTTAATGTTTCTGCATCCTGCATTAGACTGCAGTGTATATGGGTGAAGTTGAAGTAAACATGTGGTATGGTAAGACAAATTCTGAAAAGTGTCTAGCCTGTTATTAATATGAGCTGTGCAAATAGACATTTATACTTAGCACTATGTGTGAAGTATATTTCAGCATGAGTGCTCATGTCATGTAAAACAGCCCCAACAGGGAAGGTTTGTAATTTTTTATCTGCAGGTGAAGTTTCTCTGCAATAGAGTTAACCACTAGAAGTAACCATAAAACCCATACAAATTCAGATATGGCAACTGAAGCAAACAGAATTTCTAGCATACACTGATGAGGAGGGAGATGGATTAGCATATGTGTCTTCAGCACATAAAGAGGAGTTTGGAAGGGTACAAACAGAAACTACACCAGAAGTGAACATAAATTCATTAGAGGCCCTAAGAAAAAGGTTAAAATGCATATGCATGCTTTGACTTTAAGTATGTATTGGAGGGAAAACAGATTTCCAGATGGCTAAATATTGAGAAACCTCTCACTTTTTATACTGATGTCCAAGAATTGTTACTAGACTGGGAAAAGGTATTAAGCAAGGCCTCAAATGACCTGATTCTGGTAGCAATCAAAAAAGCAATATGGAATTATGACAAACTAATGGAAGAAATAAGTCCAAAACTAGCAGAATTATTTAATGACACACCAAAAAAAGTAATGGATGATAATAAAAAAGAACTTGATGAAAAATATTCAGAAAGATGTGCAAGCATATAAGCTAAAACAAACATGAAAGGGATTACAGAGAAGGCACCATCTACTATTGACAAAGAAAGAAAAATGAAAAGAAAACATATTTCAATGGGTTTAAGCAACTTAGTGTAGTATTATGCTTGTGTAACTTGTTGATAAAACTTTTTTACTGTTCGACTGTGTATTTCATGGGGAACACCACCCTATAGGAGTACCGAAGGCAAGGAACCCTCGAGGAGGGTTCCAGCCCTAGAGTTGCCATGAGAAGAATTCCCTTGGCTGAAGGTACCTTAGGAAGGCCCCCGAGGGAGATGTGAGCTGCTGGAGGAGGAGGAGGAGGAGGGAGGGAGGGGGCAAAGAAAAAATGCTTCTGGGTGAAGCTGGAGAGACTGCTTTATATAGCTCAGACAGGGGGAGTGGCTGGTTGCTCTGGCCTATTGAACTACAGGTGAAGCCTTTCAATTCAATGGGCTCATGCAACTTAACGTAATGTTATGCTTGTGTAACTAGCTGATAAGCCTTTGTGGCATTAGCCTCTCTATTTCATGGGGAATACTATTCTGTAGGGATACTGAAGGCATGGAACACTCAAGAAGGGTTCCACCCCTAGAGGTGCCATGGGAAGAATTCCCTTGGCTAAAGGTACCATAGGCAGGCTCCAAAAGAGTGTTGAACAGGAAATACTGCTTATGAAGGCTGAGAAGCATGATTGACAGCAACCTGTGGATCAACGGCTACTGGTGACAAGTTTTTCAGAAACCAAGATTGACATGAGATATGATAGGTTTAAAAACTGAGCAGGAGGGCATGACTTCTGAAGGAGAGAGGGAGTGGCAATGGAGTGACCATCCAATGCAAAAAGAAAGCCACCAACCAACTCCATCCAACAGTGGAAACCCACCTAGGTAACCTAAGCATGTACTACTATCTAAACTATTTAGGTATTATGACCTTCAGGATGGAGGAGAGGAAAACTCCTATGAGGGGAAACCTCTGAGGATTTATGGCCTAGGTGACCTTCCCCCAGGCTTGGGATATTTTCTTTTGTGGCAGATCAGCTGCTGCAATTAATTCAGGGGGAATACAATTTGGGGGGAGGTTCTCACTCTGTGCCGCTAACAGGAATGCTGTGAGGGGCTGCAAGCACACTCTGCAGCCACAGGGAACTTCTACATTGGAAAACCATTCCCCCAAGTTGGGTCGAGGAGAATAACGCATCACCGAACGTATTCTGCCTGCCTATATGAGCCTAAAGCAGACCAGGTGTTCCTGAGATGGTCCTAGGAAGAATAGTGCACAAAGGTGCTGCCAAACCTGCACAGGAAGCTAAAGGATCCCAGTTGGGTTTAAGAGCCCCACCCTTCATAACGGAAGTCTTAAATTCTAAATCATGAGGTGCTGCCTATATGTCTGCATGGCTAAAGCTTCTCCCTGAGCAAGGACATTCCCACTGGGGACAAGATAAAAAGGATCCCACCCCAAGTTTCACATGATCAAGATGTGGACTTCATGGGTGCAGAGCAAGACAATTGGTTGCAGGGCAGTCCCTGAGGCACAGTAAGTTATGGTTACAGTTGGCATGCATCCAATTTGGAAGAGTGAGGAACATGTGATGAGTCAGGTGACAAGTCAATTTTAGCATACATGAGGCTCTCACATAGGTCATATATGCTTTCACTTTCCTATATAGCACACTTTTCACTTTCTTATATTGTTTTCTTATTTCTTGTATGCATTTACTTTTTCAGCCAGAATGTGACACCTTCACATAGGTATGTCACAACACAGATGTCACAAGGATGGGTCATGGGAACGCATACCACCCAGATCCATTAAGGAAGCCAAATTACTGTGAAATAAACATTTCCATTACAGTTTGAAGTCATAAGCTTTACATATAACACTTTATATACCAGCTGTTTCAAATTCAGAACCTTTACAGAAACATTTGAAATACTGTCTCAGAACTAGGAGGTTAATGGTAGGTGCCAACAAATCTAGTTGGAAATTAAATGTATGAACCATACCCAGTAGTTATTATGCATAGGTGTAGTTACTGACCTTTCTGGCTTTTGAAGCATAGAAACATAGAAGTTGATGGCAGATAAGGACTGCAAGGCCCATCCAGTCTGCCCATTTCTTTTTCTACCTTATAAATGTGCAATTGGCCTTTGCTCTGTCAGTGGTCTATCTATTCATACTCATCTGTATTGCTCCCTTATGCCTATCCCATGCCTGTTTGAAGCCCTGCACTGTATTCATAGCCACCACTTCCTGAGGTAGGCCGTTCCATGCATCCACCACCCTTTCTGTGAATAAGTATTTCCTCACATTCCCCCTTAATTGGCCTCCCTCTAATCTCATGCTGTGTCGTCCTGTCCTGCTATTTTTCTTATATTTAAATATGTTAGACTCTTTCACCTTGTTAATGCCTTTAAGGTGTTTGAATGTCTCGATCATATCATCTCTCTCCATTCTTTGCTCAAGGGTATACATATTAAGTTCAGTTAATCTGTCCTCATATGTTTTCTGATGCAGTCCCTGTACCATTTTGGTTGCCCTTCTCTGGACTGCCTAAATTTGGTTAATTTCCTTGTGAAGGTGTGGCCTCCAGTACTGCATGCAGTACTCCAGATGGGGCCTAACCAGTGTCTTGTAAAGATGGATTATTACCTCTCTCTTACGACTTGTGATACCCCTACTTATACACCCTAACATCCCCCTAGCCTTACCTACTGCTTTAGAGGTGCGATTGGATGATTTCAGGTCATCAGTGATGATGATGCCCAAGTCTCTTTCTTCCTTTGTGACTGCCAGCAACTCCACTCCCAGCCTATAGGTGGCTTCAGGGTTTCTCTTCCCTATATGCATGATCTTGCACTTCTTTGCATTAAATCCCAGTTGCCACTCTTCTAACCATTTTGCAAGTTTATTCAGATCTCTTCTCATTCTGTCCACCCCATCTGGATCATCTACTCTGTTGCAGATCTTGGTGTCATCTGCAAACAGACAAGCCTTACCCTTTGTTACATTAAATAGTTCACTATTAGTCAACATTGTGAAATTAGGTAGCCAGGTACATACATTTACATTCTTTGTACATCTGTCATGAAAATGATATGTTAATATAGGACACATATCATAATGTGGATATACAAAAGCTCACCATTGTAGTCAAATTGTCAGGCACTAGAGGCAGGGCTACAAAACTGTGGTGTGGGCTCTGATATAAAGAGCCATTTATGATAAGCTTTGGTGATATGAGGGGTGCAGGTTTAAGCTGAGCAATACAGAATGTGTACCCTGAAGTGCTGAGTCAGGAATGGTGTGGTGGCTCCAAGGAAAAGCCCAAAAAGAAATACAAATGGGAAACACAAACTGATTCAAATGCCCAAAACAAGCAATCCCAAATGGAGGGCGTTCAGCAGCAAGTAAATGGTCTTCTGCAGCAGGTCCCAAATGACTGCAGGTTGGGAGTACAAATTTAGGAAAGAATGTCAGGTTAGCACAGTTTCAGAAGTGGAAAGGCAGACCACAACATAAAGACCAGGACAATACCAAGATGCAATGTTACACAGCATGAGAGAAAACACCACAAATAAATTCAGTTCATTGTGGTGATGAACAGTGAGCAGAAAACCTAAAAAGAAAATGAACAAGGCATGGGGGGAAGGATATACAAGCCATCGATCGACACAACAAAATGCCAGCAGAACAACACCGGGGGACATGGGGCAAGTGGTCATGAAAGAAGAGGGAACAGGGAGGGAAAACAAATGAGAGAAAAGCATACATGGCAGCCGGAGGAAAGTTAGACATGGAACCAAAGAGAGGCCAAAGCACAAGGGAAGGAAAAAGTCCAACAGAGCCTATGGCTGCAAAGAAAAAAATGCTTCTGGGTGAAGCTGGAAGGACTGCTTTATATAGCTCAGGTAGGGGGGTTTTGCTGGTTGCTCTGGCTCAGTGAACCACAGGTGAAGCCTTTCAAGTATAAAATAAAAACAAAATGTTCATGTTGATAACTTAGAAACCACAGATGATAGTGAAAGTGACTCTAATGAACAACGGCCTAGAAGGACAGTACAGCAGGCTTTTTGTGATGACCCTTTAGAGGAACCAACATCCATAGAGGCCAAGGAAGAGGACCAAGAAGGGGACAAGAGTAATTGGAAAGAGAGGGAGAGGCAGAGGCCCCAGTGGTAACTATGGGGGCTACTGAGGGAATGAACAAGACATACGACAATCGACCAGAACTATGAAATAGAGGTCATTAATCTAGCAATTGAGACATTAGCTAAAGAACAAGAGGAGGTCTTGCAAAAGGAATGAACTCTTGCACCCACCAACAAATTAAATGTATTAAGAATAAAGACAGACAACTAAAAAATGTACAGACAACTACAGCTTAAGGTGCATTTTTCAAGATAACTGCAGACACCATCAGTAGTCCCAAGATTTGTGAATATAAACAAGTGACTATCAGAAGAAAGTGAGAAGAAAGAAACTTCATACATGAGGGAAGAGACACATTTTAAGAAAAAAAAATCCACTTTTTACCCTAGTAATGTCCTGAGTAAAGCTGTTACCACCTTTGGTAAATTAGTTCACCTAGACCTTGAGAGCATTTTTAAAAAATCAGACATGAAGTAATTGCACAACTGACACTAGAAAGGAAAGAGAAGCAATTTAAGCATTAAAAGCTAATAACAGTTTTCTTATAAAGAAAGTAGACTAGGGTGGCGCAGTTGTCCTACAGTTAAAAGCTAATAATTTTCTTATGAAGAAATCAGACAGGGGAGGAACAGTTGTCCTATGGCCAAAGAACATGTACCTTATGAAGATAGGAAAGCAACTACAGAAACTACATTACTATTTGGAACTCCCAAGTGACCCAACGGATATAATAAAAAAGAGAAACAGACTCCCTCAGCACAAATGCCGGAGAGAGACAATGAATTTTCAGCATAGAAAGTCTTCCTCACAGTAAAACACGTGGTTAATCCCACAACATATCGTCTCTCAAAAGCCCACAAAGACTCAACTTGCCCACAAGAAAGTGCATAGGGTCTATACAGAACCCTTTCAAAGTATGTGGACTTTTTCCTGCAACCATTTGTGAGCACACAAAAATCATTTATTGAAGACACATGTGCTGTGCTAAATATTTTAAAAGACAGAAACCTCATACCAAAATCAATATTAGTGAACATGGACATAGAGAATGTATACAGCAGCATTTTTCCCATGAGAACAGAATCAGAATTGTAAGGGAAAACACTTGAGAAGAGAGAGAGAGAGAGTAATGCATTCCCCCTTCAGAATTTATTTATTTATAATAATGAATAAGTAAAATAATACTATTAAAAGTCATACAAAAAAAATCCCTGTAATACATTACTCCTTTTCCCATAGTACTACCCTTCCTCAAGTGATAATAATATTATTGGTTCTTGTTGATAATACCATTGTTCACCACTGATAATACTATCGTTTCAGCTCTGAATGATAGTATTAGCACTCAAATACCACAGCGCATGCGCCAGTCTTTCTGCCACACAAACACAGTTGCCATGGTGCCATGTTCCATCCTGTGCACCCAATGTGATAGCATGATGGATTTTCTCTGTAGGTGGGCAAAGCAACTTTAAAAACATGGCAGACATTTACTCTCGCTTAACAAGAGGAATGCGGGTTGTGGCTAATTCATTTCTCCAGTTTTATTTCTTCATGAAATTTACACTGGATTACTTGTTGAACAATGAAAAAAGCTAAAAGGTAGGACTGACTACCAAATTAAGATAAAAACTATCAACAGACACCTGGATTGGGCAGGACTTCAATACTGTGGGCAGATATCTGAGAGTGAGTGCATCTTCAATGCAACAGACGGACAGTCCATTTCCTAGAATTTAAAAAAGCCACAAATTTTCTGAATTGGATCCATATAGTACAAAAATTTAAAAAATAGGTTACAGTGAATTACTCAGCTGAAATTCCATCTCAAGGTTCTGGGGACATAGAAACTTGTCAAGCTTTGCTCTCAAGGTTATCTATGTCCTCAGAACCTCTCAATGGAATTACAGCCTTGTAATTCACTATAACCTATCTATTATTCGATTTATGTATTGAAAACATCAGAGAATATATTTAACAAATACAATAAGTGAGTTCCAGTGGAATGAATTCAAACAAGTACAATATCGTCAGTCGAACGATTACAAATAAATGGGCTAGATCAATTGCTTACAGTTGTACAATAAGGCAGGTAAAGAGAAACAATGTAAAGCAAGCACAGTACTGGAATTTGTTGTGAAATTGGCTGAACTTACTTTGAAGTCAACTTATTTTACTTTCAATAGGGAATTTTTTTAAACAACATCATGGTACTTCAATGGGTATGACCTTTGCTCCCTCACTTGTAAATTTTTAAGTCAATGACTGGGAAACCAAATTCATTAGGAATTTGGAGAAAAACAGATGGACAGACAAACTGAATGTAATGATATGTTGTGCTTTTGAAAGAGGAATGAAATTTACCTGAAGGAATTTGCCATGTACATTCATTACTGAGACATAAATCATAATTTTAACGAAAAGCACGGCACTGAGAACAGTAGACTACATGGATTTAAAGAGCTACAAAAAATAACCAATTAGGGCATTGTTTAAGAAAACACAGACAGAATCTTTTATTGGGCAAGTTGCCATCACTACAATTTTTGGAAAAAAAATACCATATGGACAGTTTCCTAGAATAAAATGCAAGTACTCAGAAGCAGAGGGAGAAAGAAAGGAGATGGTTAACATGTGTGGAGGGTTCCTAAGTGGGAGATTTAATCCTGGCACTTTAGTTGAAACTATTAAAAAAGTAGAAATGAAACCAAGAGAAGAATTCTTGAAAAGGTAAATACAAATACCGAATGAGGGAAAGACCATCATACCATCAGTACAGTATACAGCCCTATTGCAAATAAAATAGCATGCACAGTACAGAAAAACAGGAGAGTATTGAGTGCAGAATCTGTGTGACACCAGCGTGGAAGCCAGTATCCTCAAGTGGTGTACACTACTGCCTTCAAAAATAGCCAAATGCAGACTAACACTAGTATGAAACATTCATATCTTATTTATTAATTTAGTTTTTGTTTACTGGGTAGGTGCACTAGACAAAGACATTATCTATTTTTAGGCAAGATCTGGAAGGGTCACAGGCAGAGTGTAAACTCAAACATTACAATACAGAATGGTCAAACAAAATGTAGTGGTTTATAGTCATCAGATGTGATATAAAGAACTAGAACAATATGTAATATACAGGCGGTACTAGGGGTAGAAGAGAACATCCAAAAATAAGTGCCTAAGGAAACATAAAAATACCAGATCCAAATTCAAAAACACAGATAACTGGTAGATCTCCATAGGTAGAAGTAGAAGGTAACCATTCAGACATGAGATCTCTATATAGAGGGGTTCACATGATCCATTCTAGGACTTCACTGTTATATTGATATTAGAAGCAAGCAGGCAGCTAAAAGCAGAGATGGAGCCAAATGCAAAATGTATTCACATGCAAGAGACAGCAGCATGGCTACACATCACCATAGGGTATTCAGAAAAAAAATATTTAATCAGGCTATAAGCAACAATAATTTATTTGTGCCAAACATATGCCAGCACACAGTTGCAACATTCCCCTCCCCAAGCAGCCCTCAAGGTGCTGGCATGTTTTTAGTGAAAAATAAATTATTTTTGCTTACAGCCTGAATAAATAGCATTTTTTCTGAACACCCTATGGTGATGTGTAGCCGTGTTGCTGTCTGCTGACTGTTATATTAATAACTTTCACAATGACATCACCTAGTCTGATATTAAGGAATATTCAGATAACACTGTGTTGGCACAATATGCAGGACAAAAAGTCTGACTGAGCTTGATGTAAAACTACAAAAGGATTTTGATATGTTACAAAAATGGATTAAGCATTCTAAAATCGTGGCCAGCACTAAAAAGGCTCAAATAATGTGTTTTTGCCTTAGGAATATAAAGATTAGTAAGGATAAAATATTCAACATCATATTAACCAATGGTTCAGTCTGAGTAAATACAAATGAGTACAAGCATCTTAGGGTAATTATTATTGATAATATCCTTCACTTTGATGAGCATATAAAGAGCATGGTGAAAAAAAGTTCTAAACAAGGTATAGAAAAGTATAAAGATTTCTCAGTCTCAACAGGTAGTAGAGAAACCACTGCATCATTTATGCTTCTTCCAGTGTTAGAATATGAAAGTGCAGTAGATCAGCATGCCAGTATTTTCCTATTGAGCAAACTGAATGTTGCCTATAACAAACTTGCCCACTTTGTGTTACTCCATGACTACCACAGGTGCTCCATGTATTATAAACTAAACTGGTATTCTTTAGGTTTGAGAAGACAGAAACAGGAGGCAGTGATAGAATTTAAATGATCAGTAGTTTCCTATTGAGCAAACTGAATGTTGCCTATAACAAACTTGCCCACTTTGTGTTGCTCTACTACATGACTACCATAGCTGCTCCATGTATTATAAACTAAACTGGGATTCTTTAGGTTTCAGAAGACAGAAACAGGAGGCAGTGATAGCATTTTAAAGGATCAGAGGTTTAATCCAATGGTCCTCAGTATATGGCTTCAAAACTAGAGGTGTGTGAAGCTTGGCAAACTTAGATTTGCAAACTTCTTGAAGCTCCTCAACTTTACAATGTTATTCACACTTCACAAAGTCAATCTTCAAGGTACTGGCAGCTTTGCAAAATTGAAAATTTGCAATTTTGCTGGCAACTTCACTTATGAAGTTCATTGGGATTACAGAGTGCAAAATGGCTGAGTCATTCAGTGTTGTTGATTTACCATGTGACCTGTAGATCACATGGTTACACTGCAGCAGGAAACAGACCAGAAGAGCTGTGCTGTGTGCAGTTGCAAGCCTAATAAAGGTGCCACAAATTGTTACTGTCAGGGTGTTTTCCTCTCAGGACAGCTGTGTGGACTTAGTGTTTTTGCCATCTACATCCCTTTTCCATATAGATTTACTGTTACAAACTCCACCCCACCATGGATCACCACTCAAGGGAAATTCTGAAAAAAGAAAAGTGAGGGGACATTGTGTGGATTCAAACACACAACCTCTTGCTTATGAAGCTGTAGACCTTTCCACTATACTACGAAGCTGACACAGTGACGAACCTAAGCTCTTAGGCTGAGAGGTTAAAATCGTGCTGTGTGGGTCATTACAGGACAACGATTTCCTGGCAAAACTATTGTCATTCCTTACTGGACAATTTGCTGACAGGAAAATCTCATTCCTGAGAGGACAATTTTCTGACAGTAAAAGTTTGTGGTACCTTTATTGTCCTTGCATGTGCAGTTATAGGAATGGTGTTCAATAAATAGGGTCTACACTATGCTAAGAGCTCTGTTTTGTCTTGATTTGTACTGATGCTCATTGTATAAAACAAATGTATTTATTTATTCATTTGTTAACTACATTGGTGCACAGATCCAAGGACATTTTTCAGGCATGGCCTGGGCCAGAGACTGGCACAAGCACTGGGAGATACAGTAAGGACAAACAACAGTGCACAGATATGGACAGTAACTAGATCAAGTGCAAGTCAAGTTAATGTACAGTGGTGAGGTAATTCAAAGCAACAAAAGTAGGGAAATACGGTGTTAGGGTTTCCAACCCTAACACCCCTCTTTACACAGACCAAGAAGTGTCGGGGGGGCGGCACTGGGGCTGTCAGCCCTAACGATCACCCCATTCCATTAGAAAATGAGCTGGGTGGGTAGAGCATAGGAGAATGGGGAATAGAATACTGCTGCAGCAGAGATGATTGCTATTGTTCTCCTGTTTTTTATATTGATTGTGTGCATGCGCAAGAAGCATGTTGAGACAGCTTTCTCCACAAGCAGGTTGTGGAGGCATGGCTCTGTTGTGCCCAATGCCCCCGACAACCTGCAAAGGCTTGTCCCCCATCCCCCAATGCCATGGCACACTGCTGCTGACACTAGTTCAGCCAACGTGCCACAACCTTCTAAAAAATCAGCTGCTGCAATCAGGGGCCGCCTCGTCATTGCAGCGTCAGTCATCCGCTGCAATGAGGGAGCGACCCGTCATTGCAGGGTGAGATGTAGGATCTGTGATATTGTTTGTGAATATGGCAGTGGCTTGCCATTGTATTCACAAACAATATGTACCCCCCATGTTTATTTGCCGACAGGGGAACCCACTCCCCATTGGCATAATGTAACACCACCTCAGTTTTATTGTCTGCTGATGGGGTGCCCAATCCCCGTCAGCAGAAATGAATTCCCCACCCCCCTTTTGTTGTTTGCCAATGGGGGTGCCCAATCCCCCATCGGATACAGCTGCCCACCTCCAAAACAACTCGTGGCACACTGGGAGCCCACCACAGTGTGCCACATGCCACTTTTATTATTTGCCAATGGGGGTGCCCAATCCCCTGGCTACAGCTGCTCTAAAACAAGAGTCCGTGGCATGCTGGGAGCCCTCCAACATGCCACATGCCTGTAAATGAAAAATGGTCCCGTGAAGTCTTTTTGTTTTTGTACCTGAAAAAAGAAACGGTCCTCATAGTATCCCTGCCCCCACAACCCGCACCCACCCACTGCGCACCCTGCCTCCCCACACACCCCATACCCCATACTTACCTCCAGAGCTCAAGCGCAATGATCTTCGCTGGACCGGGAACATGTCTGCACTCTTCAAAGCTGACCGCGAACTGAGGAAATGCCGGTAAGCTGTATAATGTAATAAATAGGGGGTTTTCAACTTTAGTGCATATATCGGGCATTTTTGGGAATTCTTTCACCAAATTTTCAACATGGGGTTTTTGGGACCCCTCCTCATGAATTCTTGAACTGTCATGGCATTAATTGGCCCTGAAAGGTAGTTTCACGGTCACTGTGCAGAATCACCCTTCGGGGCTGATTAATGAAACGACAGTGTGAGTGTTCATGAGGTGGGCTCTCAAAAAGCCTATGTTTCAAATTTGGTGGAAAAAAAATCCAAAAAATGACTGTTTTATGAGTGTGCATTGTGCAGTTGCTACGTACGCTCATAACTTTGCGAATTAACAATATTTTCACACCAGATTTTCAAAATTGGCATTTTGTCACACCTCCTTGTGAGCAGTATAGCTAACAATGTTCATATCCTGTCCAAAATGTGTTTTCGCATTTCTGGCATAGAATAGCACAGTAGCTGTGGGAAATCAGTGTTCAGGACAGATTAAGAAAATGACTGTGACACTGTTCATGAGTAGAGGTCCTAAAATGCCTATATTGAAAATTTGGTAACAATACTCCATAAAATGACTGTGTTACAAGCGTGCATTGCGCAGTTGGCACGCACGCTCATAACTTTGCGAATTTCTAATATTTTCAGTCCAGATTTTCAACATTGCTATTTTCCCAAACCTACTTATGAACAGTACAGCTGTCATTTTTTTCCATCCTGGCTGAAATGTATTTTCGCACTTGCGGTGCAGAATAGAGCGGTCGCTGTGCGAAATCACTGTTCGGGACAGATTAAGAAAATTACAATGATACTGTTCATGAGCAGAGGTCCTAAAATACCTATGTTGAAAATTTGGTGATGATAGCCCATCAATTGACTGTGTTACAAATGTGCATTGGGCACTTTCCACGCACCCCTCAGATTTGTAATATTGCCACACCAGATTTTCAACAGTGCCATTTTTTTACACCTCCTTATAAGCAGTACAGCTGTCATTTTTCACATCCTGACCGGAATATGTTTTCACATTTCCGGCACAGAATAACGTGGTCATTGTGGGAATTCAGTGTTTGGGACAGATTAAGAAAATGACAGTGGCACTGTTCATGAACAGAGGTCCAAAATTCCCTATGTTTAAAATTTGGTTACGAAACTCCATAACATGATTGTGTTACAAGCATGCATTGAACTGTTTCCATGCACCATTGTAAGTTTGAAAATTTGTAATACTGTCACGCCACATTTTCAACAGTGGCATTTTTTCACAACTCCTTATGAACACTACAGCTGTCATTTTTCACATCCTGGCTACAAATGTTTTTGCACTCCTGCAGACAATAGCATGGTCACTGTGGGAAATCAGTGTTTGGGACAGATTAAGATTGACCGAGCGAGAGGGGGAGTGACCGAGCTCAACTGAGCTCTGTTGGGACTGCTGAGGATTTGTTTGTGGCAGACAAAGGCCCCAATACAAGAGCAAAATACAAAAGGGCAGTCTGCAGCACTGGGAGAAAGAGAATGAGAGAGTGAGTGAGGGAAGGGGAGTGAGCAAACTCACTGAAGCACAGTCAGGACTGCTGCGGATTACTTTGTGGGCAGAAAAAGGTGTCAATATGGTGGTTGCCAGCCTTGCTTGTAGAGCAGAAAGCAGCTAACTAAAAGAAGCTACATTTTCTTATTAATGTAACACTTATATCTCAGCAGGAGTTAGGGCCTGTTGAGATTAAGCAAACAGATACTTTATTAGAAGCAGAAGGATTCTTATTTATGGTTAAAAAAAAGAAAGAAAGTCAGTGTGTGTTCTGTGCTGGGAAGGGTACTGTTTCAGTTTACTTTGCTAAACCAGTAGGAGGAGAGAGAGAGCGCTTAATTGGGGGTGTGGCTTAGACACTATTAAAGCAGGTGACTCAAATTACAACTTCCTGTTGCTAACCTTGCTTGTAGAGCAGAAAGCAGCTAACTAAAAGAAGCTACATTTTCTTATTAATTTAACACTTATATCTCAGCAGTAGTCAGTGCCTGCTGAGATTAAGCAAACAGATACTTTATTAGAAGTAGAAGGGGTCTTATTTAGGGTAAAAAAAAAAGAAAGAAAGAAAAGAAAGAAAGTCAGTGTGTGTTCTGTGCTGGGAAGGGTACTGTTTCAGTTTGGTTTGCTAAACCAGTAGGAGGAGAGACAGCTTTATTGGTGGTGTGGCTTAGACACTATAAAAACAGGTGACTCAAATTACAACTTCCTGTTGCTAGCCTTTTTCTTACTAATTGCCCTCCATCCCATCCCTCCACCCAGCCACCAACCCTAAGCCAGTTCTACTTTTATAGCCACTGGATTTGACTGTCAACAGGAACTTCCTGTTTGGCAGTAGGAAGGGAAGGATCATAGAAAAACATTGTTTTTTCAACCCTAAAGGAAAAAAGTAGCTCACTCTCCCCCCCTAGCTGCTGGTGGTCTGACACTGAGCAAGGAAGAAGGAGGCTACTGAAGAATATAGGAGTTGCTGTCCCAGAACAAGAAGGGTGAGAGTTGTAAGGAGAGGAGAGAGTAAGCACACAGAGACACAGAAGAGGGGACACACAATAAGACATGATAGGAGTGGTGCAGTGCAATGTCTGTGGGGCGGCAGTGTTCCAGGAGACATTCTGGAGGCTGCGATGCCGCCCTATTTGCAGGCACCTCTCTGGTCTGAGGGAGGAGGTTGCCTGTCTCCATGCTGACCTGTCTAGGATTCGTGAAACTTCCTCCCCCACCCAGGGACCACCAGGGCCAATGCCACTACCTCAGAGGTTGCCAAGAAAGAGGAAAGGCTGGACCAGGGTGGGCTCAGGGAGGAAGAGGGTGGTGGAACAGAATTGCCTCCCTCCAGTTGTACCTCTCCACAATTCATTCGCTCTTCTGGTGGATAGTGGTTCCTCTATGGAGGCACCTGCAGTGGAGACCAAGGAGGATGCTGGGAACCTTCACAAAGGAGACCCACAGGAGGGTGGCATGAGACCCCACAGGGGAAGGAAACAACTCCTGGTGGGGGACTCAATCATTAGGGGAGTAGAAATGGGGAGGAAGGGGAGAGGGAGGTAAGGTGTCTGCCTGGTGCCACGGCTTGGAGGGACAGGAAGTGAATCCTCAGGATTGTGGGAGCAGCTGCACGAGGGAGGGAGCTGGATGTCATTGTCCACCTAGGGACAAATGACCTGGCTAGGAATGGGATCGGAGCAGTGCAAGAGGAGTTTGTAGAGTTGGGGATGGACCTTAGACAAGTAGCGCATACAGTAACCTTCTCGGAGGTGCTGCCTGTCTATGGCAAGGGTGATGCTAGGGTACTCCTCACCAGGGAATTCAATGAATGGTTGAAAAACTAGTGTGGAGATCAGGGTTTTGGCTTCATTGGGGACTGGGGAACCACCTGGAGGAATGCAGACCTATACTGGTGCGATAGTCTGCATCTGTCCGGGGGGGGGGGACCAGAATCCTAGGTGACAGGTTTAAATGCTTCATTGGCAAGCATTTAAACTAGCCAAGGGGGGGCACTGAAAAGGAGCAGGGAAATCCCAGCCTCCCCCAACAAAACACAGTAATTAGTGAGGTACACACCAAGGTAGAGAAGTCAGTAGGGAGCAGGACAGAGGTAAATGTAAAAAAAGGCAAAGGCAGTAAGGACAGGAATGGGGCTAAAAGGGGTAAGGCCATCAAAAAGTGGAGGGTGATGAGTACCAATGCCCATAGTCTGTGTAACAAGCTCCCTGAACTAGTGGCCTTGATAAAGAGGGTTGCCTGGATATCGTGGCAGTCACTGAAACATGGTACACAGAGAACCATGACTGGGATGTCAACATACCAGGATACACAATCTACAGGAGGGACAGGAAGGGTAAAAGAGGAGGAGGAGGAGTAGCTCTTTATGTAAAGGAAGGGATCAAAGCAACAGAACTAAAGAGTAAACAGGGAGCAGATGAGACACTCTGGGTCACCCTGGAGACAGGAAATGGCACCACAATCCGCATGGGAGTTGTATATAGACCCCCATCTCGGGGGGGGGAATGGACAAGGAAATGATAGAAGGCTTCCTTAGACTGGCAGAAAAAGGGGCGATATTGTTGATGGGGGACCTGAATATGCCAGATGTTAACTGGATCATCTTTACTGCAGGCACATCCAAGAGCAGGGTCATTTTTGATGCCCTACAGGGGGCATGCCTCAGACAGCTAGTATTGGAACCCACTCAGCAGGGAGCAATCTTAGACCTGGTACTCTTAAATGGGGACGGAGAAAGAATCCCAGATTTAGAAATGGGTAGCCATCTGGGAACAAGCGACCACCAAACAGTGTGGTTCACGATAAACACAGCCATACAATCAAGCCATACAAAAGCAAGAGTATTGGACTTTAGGAGGGCTGACTTTGGGAAAATGAGCGAGTGACTCAGAAAAGCACTAGCAAACAGGCAAGAAGGAGGGGTGGAGGAACAATGGGGAGTAATCAAAACAGCCATCACAGAGGCAACAAGCCTCTGTGTAAAGCAAATCAACAAAACACAACGAAGGAAAAAAACGCTATGGTTCTCAAAAGAGGTGGCAGGGAAGGTTAAGGAGAAAAGGGCAGCATTCAGGAAATATAAGGAAACACAGAAGGAGCAGGACAGAGAATTTATCAGTTAAAGCAGAAAGAGGCTGGGAAGGCAGTCAGAATAGCAAAGGCCCAAACCAAGGAAAGGATAGCCAACTCTGTTAAGAAGGGGGATAAGACCTTTTATAGGTATATTAGGGAGTGAAGAAAGACCAAAGGAGGGATAATGAGGCTTAATAAAGGGGAGGGAATGTGGGTAGAGGGTGACAGTGAAAAAGCAGGGATACTGAATGAATACTTCTACTCAGTATTCACAAAGGAAGAGGAGAGGGAGGTACATAAACCAAACAAGAGGAACACTCTGAGGACGAGGGTCGATACCAGTCCATTTACAGAAGAAAGGATTCTGAAAGAACTAATAAAATTGAAGGTGGACAAAGCAATGGGGCCTGATGGGATTCACCCTAGAATTCTAAAAGAACTAAGGGTAGAACTAGTGACAACACTGACTAGTCTCTTTAACAAATCATGGGAGGATGGGGTGGTACCTGAGGACTGGAGGAGGGTGGATGTGATTCCTCTTCACAAAAGTGGGAGCAGGACAGAGGCAGGAAACTACAGACCAGTTAGTTTGACCTCAGTGGTAGGGAAAATGATGTAATGACTTCTGAAGGAAAGAATTGGTGAGTACCTAGAGGCCAGTGGGGCACAGGACCCAAGGCAGCATGGATTCACGATGGGAAGGTCGTGTCAGACATATCTAATAGATTTCTTGACTGGGTGATCAAAGTAGTAGACCCGGGGCTGTGGACATGGCTTACCTAGATTTTAGCAAGGCATTTGATACAGTCCTCACAAAGATTAATCACAAGTTAGCTAGCCTTGAGTGGATCCCAAGGTGGTAGCCGAATAAAAAGTGGCTGAACAACAGGACACAAAGGGTAGTAGTAAATGGGTCCACAGTGAAGAAAGGAGGGTTACTAGCGGGGTACCGCAGGGTTCAGTACTGGGACCGGTCCTTTTTAATGTCTTTATAAGTGACATTGTAGAGGAACTGGAAGGAAAAGTATGTCTCTTTGCAGACAACACAAAGATCTGCAACAGGGTTGATACACCAGATGAAGTAAAAAGGATGAGAAGGGACTTGGCAAGGTTGGAGGAATGGTCAAATGTATGGCAGCTCAGATTCAATGCAAAGAAGTGCAAGGTAATGCACCTGGGAAACAAAAATCCAGGGGAAGAGTACACAATGGGGGGTGAGATACTGACAACAGTAAAAATAGAAAGGGACCTGGGGGTAATTATATCAGATGACCTAAAGGTGGGCAAGTAATGTGAGAAGGCAGTAAGGAAGGCTGGGGGGATACTGGGATGCACAGGGAGAGGTATTAATAGTAGAAAACAGGAAGCTGTTATCCCTCTGTACAGACAGTTGGTGAGACCCCATCTGGAGTACTGTGTGCAGTTCGGGAGACCCCATCTCCACAAAGACATAGACAGAGTGGAGGCTGCCCAGAGGAGGGCAACCAAAATGGTGCAGGGTCTGCACCAGAAGACATACGAAGAAAGACTAAAGGTGCTTAATATGCATACCCTTGAGTAAAGGAGGGAGAGAGGGTACATGATAGAAACTTTAAAGTACCTCAAGGGAATCGACAAAATCCAAGAGGGTGGCATCTTTCAGAAAAAGAGATGTGCAAGTACAAATTGGGCACAATTTGAAGATACGGGGGGGGACGACACAGAGGTAATGTGAGGAAGTATTTTTTCACAGAGAGGGTTGTGGATGCATGGAACCGCCTCACTGAGGAGGTTGTGGAGTCAAGAACAGTGGGGGAATTCAAGAATGCATGGGACAGACATAAGGCAGTTCTAGTGGGGGTAGGAGGAAGTAAGCTGTTGGTTAACTAGGATCTGCAGCTTATCTGTTAGGTAGGAAAATGGGCAGACTAGGTGGGTCAAGTGGTCCTTATCTGCCGTCAAATTCTATGTTCAATGTTTCTATGTTTCTATACAGGCAGGGGCCCAGTACAAAAGGCCAGCCTGCAGCGGTGGGAGAAACAGTACAAGCGAGTAAGACAAGGGGAATTAGTGAGCTCAACAGAGCTCTGTCAGGACTGCTGGGATTTCTTTGTGGGCAGAAAAAGGCACCAATGAAGGCAGGAGCCCCGTACAAAAGGACAGCTTGCAGTGCCAGGACAAACAGAATGAGAGATGAGAGAGGGAGACTGAGTAACCTCAACGGAGCTCTGTTGGGAGAGATGAAAAGTGCAGTCGCTGTGGGAAATCAGTGTTCAGGACAGATTAAGAAAATGACAGTGACACTGTTCATGAGTAGAGGTCCTAAAATGCTTATGTTGAAAATTTGGTAACGATACTCCATAAAATGACTGTGTTACGAGCAAGCATTACGCAGTTGGCACGCATGCTCGTAAGTTCACGAATTTCTAATAATTTCACTCCAGATTTTCAACATTGCCATTTTCCCAGACCTACTTATGAACAGAACAGCTGTCATTTTTCCCGTCCTGGCCGAAATGTGTTTTCACACTTCCAGCGCAGAATAGAGCGGTCGCTGTGGGAAATCATTGTTCGGGACAGATTAAGAAAATGACAATGATACTGTTCATGAGCAGAGGTCCTAAAATGCCTATGTTGAAAATCTGGTGATGATAGCCCATCAATTGACTGTGTTACAAATGTGCGTTACGTACTTTCCACGCAACCTTGTAACTTCGCAGATTTGTAATATTGCCACACCAGATTTCCAACACTGCCATTTTTTCACACCGCCTTATAAGCAGTACAGCTGTCATTTTTCACATCCTGACCTAAATATGTTTTCACAGTTCCGGCACAGAATAACGTGGTCACTGTGGGAATTCAGTGTTTGGGACAGATTAAGAAAATGACAGTGGCACTGTTCATGAGCAGAGGTCCAAAAATCCCTATGTTGAAAATTTGGTTACGAAACTCCATAACATGACTGTGTTACAAGCATGTATTGAACTGTTTCCATGCACCCTTGTAACTTCGCAAATTTGTAATACTGTCACGCCACATTTTCAACAGTGTCATTTTTTCACAACTCCTTATGAACACTACAGCTGTCATTTTTCACATCCTGGCTACAATATGTTTTTGCACTCCTGTGGACAATAGCATGGTCACTGTGGGAAATCAGTGTTTGGGACAGATTAAGATTGACCGAGTGAGAGGGGGAGTGACCGAGCTCAACTGAGCTCTGTTGGGACTGCTGTGGATTTGTTTGTGGCAGACAAAGGCCCCAACACAGGAGCCCAGTACAAAAGGGCAGCCTGCAGCACTTGGAGAAAGAGAACGAGAGAGCGAGTGAGGGAGGGGGAGTGAGTGAACTCACTGAAGCACAGTCAGGACTGCTGTGGATTTCTTTGTGGACAGAAAAAGGTGTCAATACAGGCAGGGGCCCAGTACAAAAGGCCAGCCTGCAGTGGTGGGAGAAACAGTACGAGCGAGTGAGACAAGGGGAGTTAGTGAGCTCAACAGAGCTCTGTCAGGACTGCTGGGATTTCTTTGTAGGCAGAAAAAGGCACCAATGAAGGCAGAAGCCCCGTACAAAAGGGCAGCTTGCAGCGCCAGGACAAACAGAATGAGCGATGAGAGAGGGAGACTGAGCGACCTCAACAGAGCTCTGTTGGAAGAGCTGAATAGTGCGGTCGCTGTGGGAAATCAGTGTTCAGGACAGATTAAGAAAATGACAGTGACACTGTTCATAAGTAGAGGTCCTAAAATGCTTATGTTGAAAATTTGGTAATGATACTCCATAAAATGACTGTGTTACGAGCATGCGTTGCGCAGTTGGCACGCATGCTTGTAAGTTCGCGAATTTCTAATATTTTCACTCCAGATTTTCAACATTGCCATTTTCCCAGACCTACTTATGAACAGTACAGCTGTCATTTTTCCCATCCTGGCCGAAATGTGTTTTCACAGTTCTGGCGCAGAATAGAGCGGTCGCTGTGGGAAATTATTGTTTGGGACAGATTAAGAAAATGACAATGATACTGTTCATGAGCAGAGGTCCTAAAATGCCTATGTTGAAAATTTGGTGATGACAGCCCATCAATTGACTGTGTTTTAAGTGTGCATTGCACACTTTCCATGCACCCTTGTAACTTCACAGATTTGTAATATTGTCACACCAGATTTTCAACAGTGCCATTTTTTCACACCTCCTTATAAGCAGTACAACTGTCATTTTTTACATCCTGACCAAAATGTGTTTTCACAGTTCCAGCACAGAATAACGTGGTCGCTGTGAGAAATCAGTGTTCGGGACAGATTAAGACAATGACAGTGGCACTGTTCATGAGCAGAGGTCCTAAAATCCCTATGTTGAAAATTTGGTGATGAAACTCCATAACATGACTGTGTTACAAGCGTGCATTGAACTGTTTCGATGCACCTTTATAACTTTGCAAATTTGTAATATTGTCACGCTCCATTTTCAACAGTGGCATTTTTTCACAACTCCTTATGAACACTACAGCTGTCATTTTTCACATCCTGGTCAAAATATGTTTTTGCTCTCCTGTGGACAATAGCATGGTCACTCTGGGAAATCAGTATTTGGGACAGATTAAGATCGACCGCGTGAGAGGAGGGAGTGACTGAGCTCAACTGAGCTCTGTTGGGACTGCTGTGGATTTGTTTGTGGCAGACAAAGGCCCCAACACAAGAGCCCAGTACAAAAGGGCAGCCTGCAGCACTGGGAGAAACAAAACAAGAGAGCGAGTGAGAGAGGGGGAGTGAACAAACTCACCGAAGCGCTGTCAGGACTGCTGCGGATTTCTTTGTGGGCAGAAAAAGGCGACAATACAGTCATAGGGGCCCAGTACAAAAGGCCAGCCTGCAGCAGTGGGAGAAACAGTACGAGCGAGTTAGACAAGGGGACTTACTGAGCTCAACGGAACTCTGTCAGGACTGCTGGGATTTCTTTGTGGGCAGAAAAAGGTGCCAATGCAGGCAGGAGCCCCGTACAAAAGGGCAGCTTGCAGCGCCAGGACAAACAGAATGAGCGATGAGAGAGGGAGACTGAGCTACCTCAACGGAGCTCTGTTGGGACAGCTACGGATTTCTTTGTGGACAGACAAAGGTGAGAAACACAGCCAGGAGCTCCATGCAAAAGCGCAGTCTGCGGCACCAAGAGAAACAGAACGAGCGAGTGACAGAGTGGTAGTGAGTGAGCTCAACGGAGCTCTAGTGTGACTGCTGCAGATTTCTTTGTGTGCAGAAAATGCGGCAACACAGGCTGAAGCCCAAAACAAAAGGCCAGCTTGCAGTGCCGGCAGAAACAGAATGCGAGAGTGACAGAGGTGGAGTGAGCGAGCTCAGTGGAGCTGTGTCAGGACAGCTTCAGATTTCCTTCTGGCCAGAAAAAGCCACCAATGCAGGCAGGATGCCCAGTACAAAAGGGCAGCCTGCAGAGCCAGGAGACACAGAACGACCGAGTGAGGGAGGGGGAGTCAGTGAGCTCAAGGGGGCTTTGTTGGGACTGCTGCAGATTTGTTTGTGGGCAGAAAAAGACAGCACTGCATGCAGGGGCCCAGTACAAAAGGGCAGCCTGCAGTGGCAGGAAAACCAGAATGAGTGAGTGAGTGAGTTCAACAGAGCTGTATTGTAACTGCTGCAAATTTCTTCGTGGGCATAAGAAGGCAGCAACACAGGCAGGAGGCCAGTAGAAAAGGGCAGACTGCAGTGCTGGCACAACAGAATGAGCAAGTGAGAGAAGGGGAGTGAGCAAGCTCAACAGAGCTTTGTCGGGACTGGTGCAGATTTCTTTGTGGGCAGAAACAGGCACCAACAAAGGCAGGAGCCCAGTACAAAAGGGCAGCCTGCAGTGCCAGGAGAACCAGAATGAGTGAGTGAGACAGGCGGAGTGAGCGACCACAATGGAGCTCTGTCGGGACAGCTGTGGATTTCTTTGTGGGTAGAAAAAGCCACCAACACAGCCAGGAGCCCAGTACAAAAGGGCAGCCTGCAGTGCCAGGAGAAACAGAATGAGCAAGTGAGAGAGGGGGAGTGAGCCACCTCAGTGGAGCTCTGTCAGGATAGTTGTGTATTTCTCCCTTAGCAGAACAAGGTGCAAATGCATGCAGCAGCCCAGTACAAAAGAGCAGCCTGCAGCACCGGGACAAATAGACTGAGCCAGTGACAGAGGGCCACTGCAATCAACATTCAGCATTGACAAATGCTTGTTTTTTTGTGTGTGTGTGGAAAATGCTGGTTTACTATGTTTTTTTTTTTTTTAATTTCTGTTTTTCTCCCCCTGCACCCCTCAAGCTCCAGTTCCTTGGGAGTGCCAGTGGAGTCTGCCCCTGCTCTCCACCTTACCTGGTCCATCTCATTTTCTCATAGAGCCACGGTTATGCCTCCTGGGTAGGGACAAGTAGGGTCCATACGCTCCGAACACTTCCTTGTTTCATCAGGTTCAGGCAGCCAGGCAAGTGGAAGCACATCAGGGCATTGCTCCAGCACTCCATCTCCTAGGAGCTGAAAGGCATTTTCTCCCTTTTGTTGTGGATGTCACATGTGCCCTGACATCAAGGTGCAGAGCTCCATTGTCTGTGACATCCTTCCCACTGTGTCTGCCTAGGTGCTTGCTATGACCCAGACATCTGCCTGGAGCCAGTCAAACACTGAGTCACTGCCCCTCCTCCCTTTCTGGAGAAGAAAAGCTATCCCTGGGATGCACAAGCCTCCTCCCCCCACCTGGCCCTCCAGCTCCCGGGCTCATTCTCAAACCCAGGTCGCTGGTGCTGCAAGTGGAAATCCAACCGCTGCGCCAATGGGCCAGCTGGTTTACTATGTTGTATGTCCTAGACATACGCCAAATGGAAAGTGCTGCCCAAGACCTACTTTTCACAGTGGGCAGTTTCTGAAATGAGAGATGCTGTCAAAAAACAGGTTTCATGTTCCCTGCAGTATTCCTCTAGATCATACATCCATCTTACCACAGATATGTTGAGCAGTGGGTCAACAGCTGCTAGTTCACTTATATGCTTTACATCACACTTGGTAGAACTGAAGGGGTTTGGTCATTACATCTGCAAAAATGCAAGCAACCTAATTGTAATGGAAGCTACATGCCCAGAGTTTACAAGCTTGGAAAACTGACTATGAAGAGCATGCTTGATTCACACAATGGGGACAACATTTTGGCATCAGTACTGGAAGAGTTTGACACTTGGTAAACCCACTATGCTTGAAGTCAGCCTTCATAGCCAGTGACAATGGTGCAAACATTGTCAAGGTTATTACTGATGAGGGTTCTGTTAGGGTGTTCAGCTTTGTACACTCTGTAACCCCGGTTGTGCAAGAGTTATGGAGAAATACAGAAATATGGAAACACAGAATTTGATGGCAGATAAGGACTGAAGGCCCATCTAGTCTGCCCTTTATTTCCTACCCATTCTTATACCACAGATCCTACCTGATTTGTGGCTCTACCACTACTTGCCTTACCCCTAAGGCTCCCGTATGCCTGTCTCATGCATTCTTGAACCACACTACAGTTTTTGCCCCTACCACCTCCACTGCAAGGCTGTTCCAGGCATCCACCACTCTTTCTGTGAACAAGTACTTCCTCACATCTCCTCTGATTCTACCCCCTCCAGCTTCATAGCATGATCCCTTGCTCATGAGCATCTTTTTTCTGAAAAGTGCTTCTCTCTTTTACCTTATTTATACCTATGAGGTATTTGAAAGTCTCTATCATATCCCCCCTCTCCCTCCTTTTCTCCAGGATGTACATATAGAGCACCTTCAGTCTTTCTTCATAGGATGTTTTATGCAAACTCTGCACCATTTTAGTTGCCCTCCTCTAGACCGCCTCCACTATGTCAATGTCCAGCCAGAGATCAGGTCTCCAGAACTGGACACAGTGCTCTAGACGAGGTCTCACCAGTGATCTATACAGTGGTAGTCCTCCTCTTGCTGGTGATAGCTTTCCCTATGCACCCCAGCATCCCACTAGCTCTCCAAACTGCCTTGTCAAACTGCCTGGCCACTTTTAGTTCATCAAATATGATTACCCACAGGACTTTTTCCTTTTTGGTGGTTATCAATACCACTGCCCCCATTTTGTATTCTGCTCCTGGGTTTCTGTGCCCTAAGTGCATGAATTTGCACTTTTTTGCATTGAAACTTAGCTGCCATACCCTTGACCATTCCACCAGCTTTCTCAGATCACTCCTCATTTTTTCCACCCATCCTGGAATGTCTACCCTATTGTAGATATTAGTATCATATGCAAAAAAGCAGATCTTCCTCTCCAGCCCCTCTACTATGTCACTAATAAAAACATTAAAGAGGACCAGCACCAGTACTGAACCCTGTGATACCCCGCTGGTCACCCTCCCTTCCTCAGAGTGAACTCCGTTTACCACAACCCTCCGACGCCTATCTCTTAACCAATTTCTCACCCATTCTGCCACCTTCGGACCCTGTCCATGGAAGCTTAGCATGCTTAAGAGTCTCCTGTAGAAACATAGAAACATAGAAGTTGACAGCAGATAAAGACCACAAGGCCCATCCAGTCCGCCCATTTTTTCTACCTTATGAATGTGCCATGGACCTTTACTCTGTCAATGGCCTATCTATTCATACTCATCTGTATTGCTCCCTTATGCCTATTCCATGCCTGTTTGAAGCCCTGCACTGTATTCATATCCACCACTTCCTGAGGTAGGCTGTTCCATCCATCCACCACCCTTTCTGTGAAAAAGAACTTCCTTACATTACCCCTTAATCAGCCTCCTTCTAATCTCATGATGGGTCCTCTTGTCCTGCTATTTTTCTTATATTGAATCATGTTAGACTCTTTCACCTTGTTAATGCCCTTAAGGTGTTTGAATGTTTTCATCATATCACCTCTCTCCCTCCTTTGCTCTAGGGTATACATATTGAGCTCCGTTAATCTGGCCTCATGTGTTTTTTGTTGCAGTCCCTGCACCATTTTGGTTGCCCTTCTCTGGACTGCTTCTATTTTGTTAATGTCCTTGTGCAGGTGCAGCATCTAGTACTGCAGGCAGTACTCCAGATG
Organism: Neoceratodus forsteri; assembly: GCA_016271365.2. Lineage (NCBI taxonomy): Eukaryota > Metazoa > Chordata > Ceratodontiformes > Ceratodontidae > Neoceratodus > Neoceratodus forsteri. Next base: position 830,349,053 of record CM028131.1, read on the forward strand.
GGATCTAACCAGTGTCTTGTAAAAAGGGATTATTACCTCCCTCTTCCGACTTGCGATACCTCTACTAATACACTCCAACATCCCTCTAGCCTTACCTACTGCTTTAGTGGTCTGCTTGGATGATTTCAGACCATCTGTGATAATGATGCCCAAGTCTCTTTCTTCCCTTGTGACTGCCAGCAACTCCCCTCACAACCTATAGGTGGCTTCAGGGTTTCTCTTCCCTATGTGCATCATCTTGCACTTCTTTGCGTTAAACCTCATTTGCCACTCTTCTGACCATTTTGCCAGTTTATCTGTGTGGAAGAGTGTAGAAGGTCTTACTGAAATCTTCATAGACCACATCCACTGCTCCACCCTGATCCAATTCCCTGGTCACCCAGTCAAAGAAATCTATCAGATTAATTTGACATGACCTCCCCTTTGGGAATCTATGCTGCCTTGGCTCTTATAAGCCACTGGGTTCAAGATATTCCACAATCCTTTCTTTCAATAGAGATTCTTTTAATTTCACCACCACTGAAGTCAAGCTGACTGACCAGTAGTTGCCAACCTCCTCCCTGGTGCCACTCTTGTGAAGTGAGACTACATCTGCCCTGCTCCAGTCCTCCAAAACCACTCCCATCTCCAGTTATTGGTTGAACAGGACTGTCAGAGGTGCAACCAGTACCTCCTTGAGCTCCCTCAAAATCCTTGGATGCACCGCAACTGGCCTAATCACCTTGTCCACTTGCAGATTTGTTCCTTTAGGAATCTCTTGTCTGAACATGGACTGGTAACTACCTCTGTTCCTTCGATGCTCCTTTTACTTTCCTGTGGCCCCTTACCTTCCCCTTCCTCTGTGAAAACTGTATGAAAGTATTTGTTCAGGATGTCTGCTTTTTCCTGTTACCCTCCACCCAATCCCCCACCCCTTCTTAGCCTTACAATCCCTCCCCAGTTCTTCCTTTTTTTCAGTTACATACCCAAAATGTCTTGCCCACTTTCGTTAATGCCTGGGCAGTTCTGTCTCCTTTTGGGCATTTGCATTCCTTACTGCTTTTCCTGCCTCCCTCTGTTTCTACTGATACACATCCTATCCTTTTTCCTTTGTGTCTTCTTATACCTACTGAATGCTAATTTTATTGCTCTTACCTTCCCAGCCACCTCTTTTGAGAACCATAGTGGTCTCTTTTTCCCTCTTGCTTTTGATCACTTGATGATGCAGAAGTCTGTTTCCTTAAGTATGGTCCCTTATAGCTTCACCCACTTTTCATCCACTCCACCCAAGTCCTTCCACCAACCAGGGCATCCCTGAGGCATTTACCCATCTTTTTTATAATCGCCCCCCCTGAAATCCAGGACCTTCACCTCATGTGGCACAGTTCTACCACAATTCTTATACTGAAGCACACTGTATGATGAACACTGGTCCCCAGGTGGTCTTCTCCATGACATCAGAAACCCTCTCCCCATTAGTAAGTGCAAGGTCCAGTGTTACCCCATCACAAGTGAGCTCCCTTACTAGTTGCCTGAGGAATGCCCCCGGCAGGGAGTCTAGGATGTCCCTGCTCCTAGCTGAAGCTGGAAGGTTCCAATATACATTCCGAAGATAGAAGTCCCCCACCAGCAGCACTTCCTCCTTATTTGCCATCTTTTGGATGGCGTCTACCAGATTCATATCCATCCCCCCATCTGCTGGAGGTTGCTATATCATGCCAGTGGGAATAGTGACTCCAGTCCCCATCACTAGGGTGAGCCACAGTACCTCTGTCCCTCCCTGTATTCCCTGTATCTCTGTTGCCGCTATGCTTTCCCTGACATAAAGCACTACTCCTCCTCCTTTCTTCCACCCCCTGTCCTTTCTGAACAGGGTGTTGCCTGATATGGCTATATTCCAGTCATGGTTCTCAGTGCACCATGACTTGGTAATGGCAACAATATCTATGTTGATCTCTGCCATAATGGCCTCTAGGTCCGGAATTTTATTTCTCAGACTTCAAGCATTTGCACACATTGCATTCTAGATTTTGCGACTACCCTACTTTACAGACCCCCTTTTTCCCTTTTGCTCACTTTCCTCACTCCCTCTGTTCTTATTCCTATCTCCATTCATTACTTCCATCTTGTTTTTCTGATTACTAGGGACCCTTATGGATTTTATTCCCTTAGGGTTCTCCCTAATGACTACTTCTGTCTGGGGGGCGGGGGCAGTTGATGCCTCCTTGTGTCCTTCTGCCACCCATCTAATCTACTTTAAATGTTTATTAAAGCAACATTTAAACAATTCATTGAGGAATGTGGTTCCCCTCCTGGATGGATGCAGGCTATCCCTTCTGTATAAGCCCTATCACTCCAGGTGGGAACCCAGTTACAATGTAGCCAAACCCCTCCTCTCTGCACCACTCCTTTAACCATGAGTTGAAGTTTCTGGTATGGTATACCATATACTCCCCCCTGTCAGACAGGAAGCACCTCAGAAAATCTGTACCTCCCTTCCTTCTGCCCTCGCGGTCCTCAGGATCTGTTTTCCATCCCTCCGAACTGTGGCACCACTTAGGCACCTAGCCTTTATCTCACCCTTCCTTCCTGTTCTCAGTTCTATCCCTTGTACAACTGAGTCCCCCAAGAGTTTTCTCCTCCTCTCTGGGGTCCTTGGCCACCCTCCTTGAGGTATTTGAGTTCTTGTCACAAATAAAGAAGTGCTTACCCTGTGCCATTGAATTTGTGGCCATTTTGCACAGTCTGGAATGGCCAGGGAGCAATTATATGCACTATAATTACAAAAATGGCCTTCCTCAGCACTAATTAAAGAAGAAAGTTGTCACAAGGTGGAATTCAGTCCTGTATATGATGAAACAAATGTATGAACAGTATAAGGCATTCTAGAGCTTCTATGTCAGTGACTACAGAACAGTGGAGGTTTATGTAGCAGATTTTGATCTTGAGGTCTTTTAATCATGCCACACATGCAGTAACTGGGGATAATTAAAAACCCTGGGCAACAAACAATTAACTCTAAAGACTGCTCTGACTGTGTCTGCTGATAGTAGAGAGAGAAAGCATCAATGCATGCTGCACTAAAACTATAGATAGACAAAATGGGAAAAGGACATTGGGGGCCAATTCTCAAAAAGTCGGCACAAGCAGCATCAAAAGTGGATTGCGCAGAGTGCCAATGTGCAGGGGAGCCTGCATCCTATTCTCTACTGGGTCGAGTTCCAGCAGCTAAGTCCCTCAGCTTGTGGCAATCTTGGCCCTGCACCAAACAGAAGGCTAATTGTGCAGGTGTGCCACACACCGCAGGGCAGCCATGCAGCAAGAGTACAATGGACAGCAGTCCATGGTGGCTAGCCCCCACCACCACCCCACTCCCAGCTCCCAGCCTTGATCCCCATTATAAATATGATAAATCCCTGGTAGGCTTGTGTTCCCCCATGTCCCGATACCCATTAATCACAGAAAAATCCCTGGTAGTCTAGTGTCTCCCGCTCCTCCCAAGTCCACTCTCCCATTAATCACAGAAATATCCCTGGTAGTCTACTTCCCCCCAAACCCCGATCTCCCATAATTATAAATCAAATAACCCTGGTGGTGTAGTGGACTGCTCAAGCCCCAATCCCTTATTATGCCAACCTTTACCATACCTGCTGCCCACCCAGCAGTGCCCTACCACCCTGCTCCCCCCAACCCCTAACTAAGCCGGCAACTGCCACAGCCCACCACTCACCACGATGGCCAGTCCCCAACTGAAGGGTCACTGAGCACAGACTGTAATGTGTGCATGCTATGTAAAACAAAATACTGAATTAACTGTTATTCTGAAGTCAGTTTACATTTTAAAAAAAACATTCTATAGGCATGAAAAGACACTTCAGGGTATAAAATAGACTGAGATAACTGCATGTGGTATTGGAAATCACTATACCCTACAGTAGGTTTACAGTTATCTCAACCTAACTCACACACTGTTATGTCTTTCTGCTAACTTGTCTTGGAGTAAACTGCAAAATAACATACAGAAACATAGCAAAATAGACTTTTTTGGCAGAAAAGGACCAGAAAAGGACTGGTTGGCTCATCTAGTCTGCCCCTTAAAATGTGCTGGGATTTTTCGCAGTCAGCTGGATACCTGTGTGGGGAAACCTCAATGGAATTCACGTCTATATCTTTAACCTGCCAGCCATGACTTGTTCCTGCAATAGATTTTAATCTTGGTAGGTGGCACTGTAATTGTAAACCCAGTGAAAATGTTGCTGGGATTACAGCACATGCAAATCCACACTGCAAAAAAACGAATGACATTGCAGCTACAGGGATAGCATAGCAGAAGTCAGCTGATGCAATCCCTGTAGCTGTCATCACATGGGAGGAAGAAGAGAACTGGTGAGCTATGGGCCCTGTGCCCAGTTTCTACCATGGTGCAGGGGGCTAAGACCACAAGCATGTGCCTGGAGGTGCGTGCACATTACAATACCATGCTATGTGTCTCCCTAGCTCTGGTGCTAATCCATCCTCCACCAGGAGGGCAGACAAGGAGAGGGGCAACATGCCTACCCTTCCCCGAGAGAGGAGAGCTGTCATCAGACACTCACTTCTCTCCCTCCCCTCATATGCATTTTTGACCATGCTGTTGTAATTGATTTCTTAACCTAGTGCCCTGTAATTGAGCATGGTTGTAATTTTTTCATAGGCAATTAATACTGTATTTACAGTACCTAAGTATGCAGTGCTCATTTTGGTTGACAAGGAGCAGAGCTGCCAAAGTACCTTTCGGTCCAACCCAAAAACTCATGTTTTGAAGATGCAAAACAATAAACTGAGTTATAGTCTTTTGCTTGAAATAGCAGTGAATCACAGAAACACAGAAACAGAATTGTCGGCAGATAAGGACTGTTTGGTCCACCTTGTCTGCCCATTTTTCACTGCCTGTACTGAAACCATAGACCCCCACCTGATCTCTGGCTGCCTCCCCCTAGGAAGATGTGGAAAGACAAAAGATGAAATTCACTAACCTTACAGGCCACTTTAGATATGTGGGGGAGTATTACATTTTCAGTACATACTCCCCCAGATACAGATTTGAAGTGACCTTCACTGTTTGAAAGATGAATGTCAACCCCCCCCATTTCATAGCTTTTTTATACAATTGAATGTCCTCCTTTTTTAGCTTTTTAGCACCTCTTCTCATTTGCAGCAGGTAGAAGCACTGCATACTAAGATTAATACATCATTTTATATCTACAGTATGAAAAAATTCAAATCCTGGCTAAATTAGCTAAATGTGAGATAGCTACTTAGTATGAGTTCCCAGCCTGAGTGGAAAAGAGCTGCCAACAGCTTTTTAAGAGATTTTTTTAACACTTTTCAGGGGAACAGCTATGTTTCAGGACCATTGTGGTTTTATTTTCTGCATATTGTTATATTTATAGGTTCATAGGTACATAGAGAGAATCAGGTCCATAAGCTACTAGAGCCATATGCGGACCTGCCACTTACTCAGTGGACGTATCCCCATTTTTCTTCTCCCATAAACTTATCCAATAACATCTTGAAATTGGACAAGCTTCCCACTTCTACCACTTGTTTTGGTAGACAATTCCAAACTTTTACCACCCTCTGATTGAATCACTTCCCTCTTCTATTTGTCCTAAAGTTCTCACCTCTCAGATCCCTAACATGGGCCCTTGAACCCAGCCTCTCATTTTCCCTCCAGTTTAATCCAGCTGCTTCATATAACATACCATCAGTCATTGATCTACTGTATATACATAATATAAATCACCCTTAATCTTTCTATACACCATCAAATACTGTCCCAAATTCCTCAGTCTGGATCCATATTCTAAACCTGCCATCTCTCTAATCTTTCTTGTAAAGCCCCTCTGTACTTTTTCAGTCCTCTTTCCTCCCAGAACACTCTGCACTAAGCAAAATGGGGCTCCATATTCTAGCACAGGTCTCACCAGGGATCTGTACAGGGGCACCATGACCTTCTGACTTCTACTTCTTATGTTTCTTAGCAAATTGCCCATTATCAGGTTTGCTTTACATACAACCATTTTATTAAGTCAGTCAAAATCTAATTTGTCAGTGATTATTACACCCAGGTCTTTTTCACTATCTGTTACCGTTAGCGATTGTGAATTTAATTTGTACTGTGCTTTATAGTTGTTCTGCCCAAAATGCATAATCTTGCATTTGGAGATGTTAAACTCTAGTTTATTTTTTTGAGCCCAGTCCTCTAGGTTTGTTAATTGCTTCTGAAAAATGGCTACTGCCTCATTGTTGTTTACTATAGCCCCTATTTTTGCATCATCTGCATATTTGCAGATCCAAACCCCTTCTGATACCTGCATACTAGAAATCAAGATGTTAAAAAAGCCTTGGCCCCAGTATAGATCCCTGAGGGACCCCACTTGTCACCTCTACCTCCTCTGATAGATAACCTCTGATCCATACCCTTTGATGTCTATTACGTAGCCATGATGTTATCCATTTTCTAAGGTAATCCATGACTCCTATTTCTCATAAAGTTCTGTTTAGAACTCCATGAGACATTAAGTCAAAGGCTTTTCTGTAATCCAGGTACGCAGCATCAACTGGTAGGCCTGCATCCAGTGCCTGACTCACCAGTTCAAAGAAATGTAATAAGTTTGTGGTACAGGACCTTCCTGCTGCAAACCCATGTTGAGTAATGTCCAAATGTTTTAGGTCTCTTAGATTACTTTCTAAGAGTTCTTCTATGAAACCCAGCATCATTTTACCAATATTAAATGTTATACTTATAGGTCTGTAGTTTTCTGGCCTAGTCCTGTCCCCGGATTTAAAAATTGGGGTAACATTTGCTGTCCTCCACTCTTTAATAGTCACTCCCTCTTACAGACTTATTAAACAGAATCATCAGGGGAACTGACAGTTCATTTGCCAGTTCTTTCAAAAAAGCTGGATGGTATCCATCCGGCTAGCAGATTTAAATTTATTCAACTTTAATAATTTCTCTTTTACCTGTTCTTGTGATATTACTGGGAATTGTAATTCTCTTTCCCTGTCCCTGTCATCTATTTCCACTACATATACGTCAGTGTCCCTAGTATGAATAGTTTGGAAGTGAGCATTTAACAAATTAGCCATCCCTTCCTCATCATTTATTTAAGGTGTCTTGATCCTTTATACTTATGATTTGGTTATTGTTACTCTTTCTTAGACTTCCCACATAACTATAGAATTCCTTTTTCCCATTCTCCTTTTTTAATGCCAAATCTAGTTCAATCTGTTCTTTTCCTCTTCAGATACTGGTCTTACATCTTTTAACTAAGGACCTATATTTATCTAGTTTAATTAATGATGGTTTTGACCTGTACTTCTTATAGACCTTATTTTTTTTTTATTTGTCATTGAATCGCTTGTGTCATCCATTTGGGTGTTCTACCCCTTTTATTATATTTTATAATTTCTGGGACCCACATCTGTATACATCTCTGAAGGACTTGGCCCATAACCTGCCAAGTTTGTTCCATTGATTTTACTTCTAAAACCTTCCAATCATACATTCCCAAGATTTGCCTAATCTTAGCATAATCGGCTTTTTTAGTTTCTTCTAATTGTTTTCCCCAGGAAACTTTGTGACATCTCCTTTATCTCTGCTCTGACCATGTTGTGGTCACTATTGCCCAAAGGTTCTATTACATTTGTAAATTCTCCCTCCATATTTGTCAAGATCAAGTCTTAACAGATTTGATCCTCTTGTATTTTCACAGACCATTTGTTTAAGGCAGTTTAGATGACATATCTCTACAAGTTTTCCTTCATATATTCCTTCAGTTTCCATTGTCCCCCAAAGTATCTAGGGAAAATTAAAATCTCCCATAATAATGGTATTATTTGTTATTATCCCACTATCCAGCGAATCTAAAAATGCTTCATTTTTTTTTTCTGTCAGATTTGGTGACCTGTAACATACCCCCACCCTAATATTTATTTTGCCTGTCCAGATAGTTAGCCATAGTTGTTCCCCATTGCTCCATACAGAATTTTCAAGATCCTGTATTTTTGCTTATAGGTTTGAAGATACATACACTCCTAACCCCCCCCCTTTTTTTTTCACTCTGGCTTTATGGAAAAAATCATACCCCTCAATCTCATCTGTCCAATCATTATCTCTTAGCCAGGTTTCTGTGATTCCACAGATATCTATGTCATCTCTTTTTAGTGTGTATCTCAGTTTATCCATCTCTTGTTTCACACTCCTGGCATTTACTAATAACAATTTTAAATATTTTGTGATTTTTTTTTCCCTAAATCCATCTATTACCTGCTTATATTTCCTTGTATTTGCCTCCCCTGCAGTCAGTTTAAATATTGATCTACATATTTGCTAAAATATACTCCCAATGCCCTAGATCCATTCCTACTTAAGTGTCTTCTATCCTTTGCAAAATAGTGTGCATTATGTTCAAACTCCTCCCAGGTATTTATGCATCTTATATTATTCATGGTACACCATCTTCTAGTCCAGTTGTTAATTGTTTTTATTTTCTGGTTGAGTCTTTGCCCTGCTTTGGAACTGGAAGTATTTCAGAGAACACCACATTTGCATTCACGTTCTGTGTTGTTTTTTCAGTATTTGTCAACTGTAAATATATTTGATTCTCTCTAGATGAGTACAGATCATTTGTCCCTGTAGGTACTATGATCAATGGGGAGTCTGTACTTTTTTTAACCATTTTGGGAATCATAATATTAATGTCTGCAAGGGTTGCACCAAGTAAATATGAGCTTATTACCTTTTCTTTTAGTCACTTTGTCATATAGGCATCGGTGTATCTTATTATTGAGTCTCCAATAATATGGATCCTCCCCCCCTTCATATTAACATCAACATCCATCCATGAGTCCTGGTCAATCTGCCTAGTATCTGTATTAATATTTCTGTCATTGTCTGCCTCATTTAGGTTTTCGTCCAAAGTAACCTGCTCACTACTATTTTCAATTTGATTTTCAATACATACTGCCATACTACCACCAGTTACATCCTCTATTCCTACATTATTACTCGGCATTGTTAATTGTTCATTCAGCACCTTTTCTTCTTGGGTGCCAATCTGTTCTATCAACAGTGCAAAGCTATTGTTAACTTCTAACTGGAAAGTCATTGCTCTCCTCCCCTTTTTTTAGCTTTAGTACTTGTCTGCAACTCCCATTCACCATCCACTTCCTCTCTCCTGTCCTGTTTTTTTTCTGTTCTACTATTTAGATCCTCCATCTGTATACTTTCCTTCCTTATATACTGTGTTTGAAAACACTTCAACTGCAGTTCCAAACCAAGAATTTTTGTCTTTAGATCTTTAATTTCGTTGCACTGTTGGCTTGTGTGTTCGGGTAACTCCTCTTTATCGCCAACACTAAGTTTATTACAGAGTTTACATTTCACTCCCACATCACCATACTTTAGAACTACAAACATATTCTCCATTTTTATGTTTGTACTATACTTTTGTTACTATTCCTACCTTGGATGCGTATGACCTCTGTTTTTCATATGTACTTTTCCTTCCCCTGTCTTACTCCTTTATTTAGTTGTAGCTAAACTATGACTTATAACTGGCCATTCTCCCCGTTGTCCCTGCTTGGACATGAGTTAACGGAAGCTGAGATGTATGTGTTTCTGCATGTCTCCATGTGTAACACCATGCGTTCAAGCTCGTGGCACTCACTCCTGTGCCACAATTTATGTGCCGTGACCTGGAAGCTGAGTCAGGGATCGTGGTCACACACAGCAGCCAGAAGCAGTTTTAATCACTAAAAACAGTAACACCAGGCTTTGTAAGTGTAGCTTTTAACTGCTAGCCCAAATCAGTGCCCCAGAATAAAAAAAATGTCAGCATAGTGCTGTCTCTGTAGTTTCACCCTACTCCTCCAAAAACTACAGGTCCCAGGAGTACTTCCTGCACAGCCACTACCTAAGCTTTGCAAGTAGCCACAGTTCTTTTGTTTAAAATGAAATTGGAGGACTCAGCATATGACTCCACTTCCTCCCCCTGTCTCTCGGCTTTTGGCCGATGCACAGGTTCAGAGGCAGCACAACTTTCTGCTGGCACTCGCTCTATCTCCACAATTTATGTGCCGCTACCTGGAAGTTGAGTCGGGGAGCACGATCACACACAGCAGCCAGAAGCAGTTTTAATCACTAGAAACAGTAACACCAGGCTTTGTAAGTGTAGCTTTTAACTGCTAGCCCACATTAGTGCCACTGAATAAGAAAACGTCAGAGTAGTGCCATCTCTGTAGTTTCACCCTACTCCTCTGAAAACTACAGGTCCCAGGAGTGCTTCCTGCACAGCCACTACCTAAGCTTTGCAAGTAGCCACAGTTCTTTTGTTCATAACAAAATTGGAGAACTCAGCATACAACTCCACTGCCTCCCCCTATCTCTCGGCTTTTGGCCAATGCACAGATTCAGAGGCAGCACAGCTTTTCATAATGGATGTATTCATTTTCATGCTAAATCATGTATTATTACTTACACAGATAATGGGTACACTTTACAGTACATCATGTTGCTGATTCCACATTAGTCTTATTGTAATTTCACTTAAAAAGGTGAAATAGCACATTAATCCTGGGGAGGCATGTTCCAGCTCTAACAGAGTATGGACAACTGAGTGCTAGATGCCAGAGTTTCACCTGCTCTATTTTCATGATTTTATACTCAGTTCTACTTTCTCCTAAGACTAACCAAAATTGCTCACTCAGGTTTATCAAGTACTACCTAACTATATAAAAATGTCCAGTTGTGTACCTGATTTCAGTTTTTTTGTTTTCTGTTATACATATTCTGACTACCATCAGTACTCCGACAAGTCAGCTCTGGTCATTAAGGCACCTGAACTGTGAAATCATGGAGCTGGAAATGACACTGACCTTGGCAACCGCGTCAGAAGTAAAAGTAACATCCTTCAACTAAAATCCATGCTGACAGATCTCAAACTAGACATTGCTAATATCAAACTCTTTTTAGCAGCCTTATCCAAAAAGAATGAGGAATTCTCCTTGAGAGTGGACCTAAATGACTCAAAAATCACTGAACTCATGTCAGCTGTGGGCTATTTGGAACAAGTGACACAGCATCAAGGTAAACAGATTTCATACCATATGGGTAAAGTCGATGACCTAGAAAATAGAAGCCACCATAACAATTTAAGGATCTTGGGGGTTCCTGAGGGAACTGAAGGCAGCAAAATGATATTGTTCCTTCAGCCCTTTCTACCAGACTTGCTTGGATATCAGTGGCCCTGGCCCTTAGATACTGAATGGGCACACAGATCCTTGGGTCCCAAAACCCACAACTCAAAATCCAGACCCATTGTAGCTTATTTGCTAATATTTACAGTTAAGGAAGATATTTTGCATCTGGCAAGGGAAAGAATGTCTTTGGTCTGGAGGGGAGAGCATATACAAATATGTCAAGACTTTTCATTTGAAACTGTGGGGAGAAGAAAGGCTTTCTTTGATGTTAAACAACAGTTACAAAACTTTTGATTACAATATCACTTCAAATATCCAGCCACACTTTTTATACAGGAAGCGAGCAGCAGATTTGTCAAATGTGCACTGTTAACGATGCCTGGGATTATGGACAGGGGATTAAAGGTACACAAGTATTCAAACCTGATGATGCCCTGCCCAACAGTTATCTTCAGTCCAATGCTGCGCAAGGTCTGTCTGGCCTGGAATGTTCAAGCCCTAACCCCTATGTCACCTCCTCCACTCTGCAGTCTCTCGCATCTCTAAGCACTTTGCCCCAGATCACTGCCTTGCTTCTACACAAACCAAATGTTTCTACCCCTCATCTATATTCGTCTGCTGTCCATAATAAAGACAAACAATCCTGGTTATCTGGAATACAATGGAAGCCTAAACCTCATGTGCAACCTTCTAATATTCCCAGATCAGTTCATTTTAAGGTTAATCCAAGAAAATAAAACCACAACAGGGAGAGTATCCACACTTCTTCCTCATGAACCACCCCAAACTGGAAGCAAGACCAGAAATGCATACTATACCTTCAGAGTCCTACATCTCTAATGTTCTCATGGAGGCTGTGTGCCCGCAAGGGACTATATCCTGGGAAATTTGTGTTACTCCTCCACCTTGTCCCCCTGAAGTACATAGCTTCTTTCATACCATGCTTACGGTACAGCATCTCACCCAAATTCTGAATTTTGCTGCAAGAAGTCTTCTGTTTTACCCTGGCCTGGAAAGTTAGCTGTCTAAAATTTTCTGTGGCTCTTACTCCTCCTTGCCTCCATTGTCTATGCTTAGGTCTCCTTCGTTGGATCACTGGATTTTAATCTCTAGCTCCACTCAAATTGCTCTAATGTCTTCATTGCCTTATGCCAAGTTTACTTGGTTTGTCAGGACAAAAGAGGTAAGTGCCCATTGAGACTGTCCCCCACATAATGTGGCCTACCAATCTCTTGATGAATTAGAGGTTAGCCAGATGTCTAGTCTCTTTCTAAATAAGTTAAAATTACTTGAATCCACTAATTATTGAAGTAAAGTATTCCATAACCTAGATGCTCATATGAAAAAAATGTTCCTCTTTTTATGGTTTTAACTGACTGAGCCGCGAGTTGCTTATTATGAAGTCTGGGGACAATACGTCTATCTGAGTATGAAAGGCCAAACTGACTCATAAGCTCGTGGGATTGTAATATTTTATATTTAAAAAGTAAGTCCCCTCTGTATCTTCTGATGTGCAAGGAATGGAGACCTGTTAACTGTAATCTAGTTGTGTAGTCTAAATGGGCTAATCTTGGAACCATTTTAATGGCTTTCCTCTGGACCTGTTCAAGGTGAGCTGTATCTCCTTTTAGATATGGTCTCCAAAAGGGGACCCATAATCAACATGCGATCTAATGTAAGCCCTGTATAATGGAATGATACACTGCTCCATTTGAGTTACAAATGTGCGTTGAATTTGTTTCAGTGGCCAGTTTGTCATTTTAGCAGTTTTAGTGCAGTGATCACTGACAGAGAGTTTATTATTGATAAGAATTCCAAGGTCTTTCTCACAGTAAGATGATTTAAGTGGGGTATTATTAAGGTGGTAAACATTTCTGGGATTATTTTTTGCCAAAATGTAGAACTACAACATACCAACAAAGCAGCTGTTGCAATTTTAATTATGAGTTTCAATGCTACATCTAGTATAGGTAGCCTTTAAGCTGATGATTTTGCTTAATTAACCAGCCCCACAAATGTGCAGACATCCTTGGAATCTGAACACTATACCTGCTTTAATGTTTCTCCTCTTTCTATTAAAGAATCTTGTGGTGGTCTCTTAAACCTATGTAACATGCAACATCAGTTAATACAAGATCTTGCTGCCCAATCCAGCCCAAGGGGCACTAAGCATTTTATACTAACAGGGAATCATATGAGGTAGGATATTTTACTACCCAGTAGTGTGATCTGGCCTTTCCTTTATTCGCTTAAAATATATTGTCTATTTGTTGGAACTCAACAAATCAGAGCCATAGAGGTATGAGCTCACTTTACTGGCTGTGATTCATGTGAGTTAGAATGGTCATATTAACCTTTAATATGTCCAAATTCCTCCAAAGTCTAAATTTATTCAAACTACCCATTTTGTATCTTGCCACCTAAGTTTTTATTTACAGTGTCTGTATGTCTTTCCTCCTCCCTCCTTGGGCTTCTTGCAAACCGTTAGGCTTTCTTGTCACATCATTATAACTACCCAAGCTTCAAATATCTAACAGCTAAGCTTGTTGGTCTTTCTAGGTCCCCTTTCAGAGCATCTCTACAAAGAATAAACCATATAGGTGAAATCCACCTTGTCACCCAACTGACGCATTTCTAGGATCTTAATCCACCTTGGACTTTGGTTTTGTGGACTTATGGCAACACAGTAGACTCCAACTTGCTGTATTAATGTTCTTTTTTGTCACAGATTTTGACCTACACAGATTAACTGTTCTACTTTGCAAGTTCATTTACGGATCTCACATTTTGTTATTTTCAATTGTATTGTGTTGTTACTAAGTCTACTTAACTGTTGTTTCAGTTGGTTGTATTACCACTTATAGTTTTTTGCTATCTCCAGATTTAAGAGTTACTAGCCAATATTGTTAGTAAATAACTACTCAATTGTTTGCTTTTACCATTAATATATGACTGCATAATGTTTAGAATACTTAGTATTGCCAACCACCCCTATCCGTCAGTTCACTGTTTAATTACCTAGTTGATTTGTTTTATAATGTATCCACATTCATTTGTTTCCTGGAATGTTAAGGGAATTGGCACCCCATCAAAAGGAACACAATCCTTACTTATTTTAATAAGAAAAGGGCAGATTCTGCTTTTTTCCAGGAAACACATTGGATACTAATGAGTCAGCTAAAGACTGTACATCCTGGGTCTCCCAAGTACAGTTCAGCACCTTTAACAGTAAGCAACATGGTACTACCTTTCCAATAAGGAAGGGTATCAATTTTGTTCAAACCAATCACATCGCTGGCCTGCAGTGCTGGTTTCAAATCCTCTCTGGCTCACTAGATGGCATGAACATTGTTCTCTCTAATGTCTATGCTCCCAGTTCTAGTCAAAATGAATTTTTCAGCTTGATAGTGGCCCAACTTATCAACTACCCAGACCATAAAATAATTTTGAGAGGAGACTTTAATGAAGTCATGGACCATCTCTTGGATAAGAATACCCCAGACCATCTTTTCTCTCACCAAAGCGCGACACTCTCTTCAAAATCTATGAAAGACACTAGACCTGACAGACATCTGGAGGCTTGTGCACCCCTGAGACAAGGATTTCACATTGTTTTTCAGTAAGCATTCTATCTTTAGTAGAATAGACTACTTTTTTATTTCTGATGATCTTGTTAATTCAGTTTTGGATGCCAGCGTAGACAATATTGTACTCTCAGATGATGGTTTAATTGACTTGCAAACTGTCTTGGAGGAGGGTAGGCCAAAAGAATTCAGTTGGAGATTGAACAACTCTCTTTTGAAGGATAAAATATTCATGGAGTGGGTTTCTAAAGGAACTAAAGATTACTTCAGTATCAATGACCTTGGAGAAGTTTCTGATGCCTGTATAAAGCCTTTATAAGAGGCCAGAAAATAAGTTCCTAAGCTTCAAAAAAAAAAAGGAAAGAACAAAATGCCTTGTTGAGAAGCAATCCACTTTGGCTTCACTTGAACAACAGCTTAATAACTCTAGACCTCTAGATCATTTGCTTATTTACAAATTGCATTGTTCATATTTGATATAAATAAGATTCACCACAGGCCGAGTATAACGTATTCCACACAAAACAAATACATTGGGAATCTGGGGAGAAAGCTGGGAAAATATTAGCACATAGGCTAAGGAAAATAAAGGACCAAAATACAATTCCGGGAATTAAAGATTTGCTTGGTACAGTACTGAACAGAAACAAAGGCATTAAAAATGCTTTTAAGGAATCGTATGCACAGATTTATGCTGATAAATCTATTCATACAAGAGCAGTTAGCCATTTCTACACTCAATCTACACCCCTAAATTCCACAAAACTATCCAAGTGCATCTTAAACAGGACATTACTTTGGATGAGATTACTTCTGTTATGAAACTCTTACCAACAGGAAAAGCCTTGGGTCTCAATAGTCTTCTTGGAGAATTCTTTGAACAAATGGGTTCTAAACTATCTTCATATTTATTTTCCATTTACAAAGAAGTCTGGCACTGTAGAACTCTCCACCCCACTCTAACACAAGCACTGACTACCCTTATACATAAGAAAAATTGAGACCCCCTTAGCTGTGCCAGCTACAGGCCTACCTCCTTGATGAACTCAGACTATAACATAGAAACATAGAATCTGACGGCAGATAAGGACCGCTTGGCCCACCCAGTCTGCCCATTTCCCTACCTACCTACTGGATAAGCTGCAGATCCTAGTTAACCAGCAGCCTACTTCTTCCTACCCCCACCCCCTAGAATTGCCTTATGACTGTCCCTTGCATGCTTGAATTCCACCACTGTTTTTGACTCCACAAGCTCCTCCAGAAGGCCGTTCCACGCATCCACAACCTCTCTGTGAAAAAATACTTAAATTACCTCTGAGCCGCCCCTCTATCTTCAAATTGTGCCCCTTGTTCTTGCACACCTTTTTTGAAAGATGCTACCTTCTTGGACTTTGTTGATTCCCTTGAGATACTTGAAAGTTTCTATCATGTCCCCCCTCTCCCTCCTTTCCTCGAGGCTATACATATTAAGCGCCTTAAGTCTGTCTTCATATGTCTTCCAGTGCAGACCCTGCACCATTTTAGTTGCCCTCCTCTGGATAGCTTCCATCCTGTCTATGTCTTTGCAGAAATTGGTTCTCCAGAACTGCACGCAGTACTCCAGATGGGGTCTCACCAGCTGTCTGTACAGAGGGATAACAGCTTCCTGTTTTCAACTGGTGATGCCTCTCCCTATGCATCCCAGTATCCCCCTAGCCCTCCTTGCTGCCCTCTCACATTGCTTGCCCACCTTTAGGTCATCTGATATGACTACCCCCGGGTCCCTTTCCATTTTTGTTGTTGTTAGTATCTCACCCCCGATTGTGTACTCTTCCCCTGGGTTTTTGTTTCCCAGGTGCATTACCTTGCACTTCTTAGCATTGAATCTAAGCTGCCAGACATTTCACCATTCCTCTAACCTTTCCAAGTCCCTTCTCATCCTTTCCACCCCACCTTGTGCATCAACTCTGTTGCAGATCTTTGTGTCATCTGCAAAGAGACATACTTTTCCTTCCAGTCCCTCTGCAATGTCACTTATAAAGACATTGAAGAGGACCGGTCCTAATACTGAACCCTGCGGTACCCCACTAGTAACCCCCCTTTCTTCAGAATGGACTCCATTTACAGTTACTCTCTGTGTCCTATTCTCCAGCCAATTCTTTACCCAGGCTGTCATCTTGGGACCCACTCCCAGGCTGGCTAACTTGTATATTAATCTTTTGTGTGGGACTGTGTCAAATGCCTTGCTAAAGTCTAGGTAGGCCATGTCCACAGCCCCTCCCTGATCTACTACTTTGGTCACCCAGTCAAAAAAATCTATCAGATTCATCTAGCATGACCTTCCCACTGTGAATCCATGCTGCCTTGGGTCCTGTGCCGCTCTGGCCTCTAGATATTCAACAGTTCTTTCCTTCAGAAGTGATCCATCATTTTCCCTATCACTGAGGTTAAACTAACTGGTATGTAGTTTCCTGCTTCGGCCTTGCTCCCACTTTTGTGAAGGGGAATCACATCTGCCCTCCTCCAGTCCTCAGGTACCACCCCAACCTCCCATGATTTGTTAAAGAGGGTAGTCAGTGGTGTCACTAGTTATACCCTTAGTTGTTTTAGGTACCTCCCCCTCTTCATTTGTAAATACTGAGCAAAAATATTTGTTTAGTATCTCTGCCTTTTCACAGTCACCCTCTGCCCACCCTCCCTCCCTTTTATTAAGCCTCACTATCCCTCCCTTGGTCTTCTTCGCTCTCTGATGTACCTATAAAAGTTTTATCCCCTTCTTAACTGAGTTGGCTATCTTTTCCTCGGTTTGGGCCTTTGCTGTTCTGACTGCCTTCCCAGCCTCCTTTTGCTTTAACTGATACAGTTCTCTGTCCTGCTCCTTCTGTGATTCCTTGTACTTCCTGAATGCTTTCTTTTTCTCTTGAACCTTCACTGCTACCTCCTTTGAGAACCATAGTGGTTTCTTACATCATTTTGTTTTGTTTATTTGCTTCACACAAAGGCTTGTTACCTCAGTGATGGTAGTTTTTATTATTCCCCATTGTTCTTCCACCTTTCCTTCTTTCCCATTTGCTAGTGCATTCCTTAGGCACTCACCCATTTTGGCAAAGTCAGCCCTCCTAAAGTCCAGTACTTTTGCCTTTCTATGGCTTGACTCTATTGCTGTGTTTATTGTGAACCATACTGTTCGATGGTCGCTAGTTCCCAGATGGCTATCCAGTTCTTCATCTGTGATCCTCTCTCCATCTCCATTTGAGAGAACCAGGTCTAAGATTACTCCCTCTTGAGTGGGCTCCAATATTAGTAAACATTTTAACACTACGAATTCAAAAGGTCATTAAGGACCTAACTGGGAAAGAACAGGTTGGGTTCATGCAAGGTAGATCTGGGGCATGTAGTGTTCATAGACTCCTGCACGTTTTATGGCATGCCAATAAACTTAAAGATCCATAGCTTGTTCTACAGTATCACTTGATTTATTTAAGACTTTTGAGTCTCTCTCCTGGGATTACATGTTTTAGATGCTGGACCACTTTGGCTGTGGTGCAAACTTCAAGAACTGGGTTTCACTTTTCTATAAAAACTAGATTACCCCTTATAGTGTCATATAGAAGGGGCAAGAACATGCATGACACACTAGTCTACAGTTACCAAATGAAATATAAAAGAGGGGAAACCATAACAGAAAAATATATGGGTAAACACTGTGGGATGTGTAAATTGTGCTATTTAAGGAAACTGTTTTCTGAATTTATGAATTCCAGAAAAGGGAACAAAGAGAAAATTCATGGCAATATTAATTGCAACTCAGAGGCAGTTGTGTACCGTACCTCATTTCAAGTTTATGCAGCTGCTTTTATGTTGGACAGACTAAAAGAAAATTGAGGCTCAGACTATATAAGCACATCTAAGCAATAAAGAACAAAAATACGGAATATGCCATTGCAGCCTGTATTCACAATTCACCTCATAACACTACTCACATGTAATCACTAGAGGATTGAAAGGATGGGGGATATGATAGAGACCTTAAAATTCCCGAAGGGGTTCAACAGCGGGAACAAGGAATGTCTGCTCAAGCTGAGGGAGGAGGGGACCATGAAAGGCTGTAGTCTAAAGTTAACATTGGGGATGTACAGAGTGGAGGTGAGGGGACTTTATTTCATGAAGAGGGTGGTTGTGCCCTGTAATGCACTACTGGATGATCTGGTAAAACTGGGAACTGTGGAAGGTTTCAAGAAGGGTTGGAACAGGCACAGGGGCATGGTTCTGGGTTAGGGTATGACCATCAGGCGTGTACAGAGTGGGGAAGTTGGTGGGAAGGGTGAAATAATGGAGGGAGTTTGAGCAGCTACTGGGCACTACTAGTGAGCTGAGTCGGACAGATGAGATAGACCGTTGGGCCTAATCTGCAGGCAACTATGTATGTATGTATGTATGTATGTATATATGTATGTACAGGCCGTGGGTAGAGGTCAGCACTTCTAATGTTAGAGGGGGGAGACTTAGAGAACTTACTTAACAACAAACATTTGCCAGTGCTGAATGTTTGCTTGCTGGCATTGGCAGTGGTAGTGTAGAAGTTACAGAGCTGTGTAATAGGAATGGCAGTGAAGTATTGAACTGAAGCCAACCCCACCACCACCCTGCACAGAGTGACAGACATTGGGGTGTGCCTTTAGGTCATCAGGCATAACGGGCACGCCATTTCACCACACGACACCCTGCAGACACTGACAAGTGTCACGGTGTTCCTTGGGGTCTTTTGCCCTTATGCGCACCCCATTCCATTAGGAAATACGGTGAGATGGGTGTGATATAGGAGAATGGGGTGAACTTTGGGGCCGAAGAGTCCAAGGCATACCTCGATGCCTCTCACTGGCTGCAGGGTGTGGAATGTTATGACCATTACAGGCAAGAATCCCAAGTCACACCCCTGATGCCTGTCATTCTCTACAGGGTTGGGTGTTATGGTTGGAAACCCGAATACCTCAGGCATCCATTGGTATTTTCACTCCAAATGTTCAACATGGTTTTTTTGTGACCCCACCTCATGAACAGGGGTAATATCAGTTTGTTAGCCGAAAGCTGCTTATGCACAGCGACTATGGCATTTAGCACCACAGGTGCAAAAACATTCCAAACAGGATGTAAAAAATGACAGCTGTACTGTTCATGGGGAGGTGTAAACAATGGCAATGTTGCAAATCTACAGTAAAAATATTTAAAAAAATGGTGAAGTCACGAGCGTACATAGAAACTGTGCAACGCACATCCGTAACATAATTAGGTTGTGGATTTCTTTACAGCAGATTGTCAATTCAGGCATTTTGGTGCCTCCGATCATGAACAGTGTCACTGTGATTTTCTTTATCTGTCCTGAACAATGATTTCCCACAGCGACCATGCATCTCTGCACTGAAAGTGTGAAAACACACTTCGACCATGTTGTGAAAAATGACAGCTGTACTGTAAATATGGAAGTGTGGAAAAATGCCACTGGTGAAAATCTGGACTTAAAATATTACAAAGTCATGAACTTACGAGGGTGAGTGGAAACTACGCAATGCTCACTCATAACACAGTCATTTTATGGACTTTTGTCACCAAATTTTCAACATAGCCATTTTAAGATCTCTGCTCATGAACAGTGTAACTGTGATTTTCTTAATCTGTCCCAAACATTGCTTTCGCACACCAACAGCACCATTGTGCGCTACATGTGCAAAAACACATTTTGGGTGGCATATGAAAAATGGCAGCTGTACTATTCATAAGGAAGTGTAATAAAATGGCAATGTTGAAAATCCGGAGTGAAAATATTAAATTCGCAAACTTATGAACATGCATAGGAAATGCGCAAAGCAAACTTGTGAAACAGTCATTTTTAGGAATTTTTTCACCCAATTTTCAACATAGCCATTTTAAGACCTCTGCTCATGAACAGTGTCACTGTGATTTTCTCAATGTGTCCCATACATTGATTTCGCACATCGACTGCGCCATTGTGCGCTACATGGGCGGTAGAAACACATTTTGGACAAGACATGAAAATGACAGCTCTACTGCTCATAAGGAGGTGTGGTAAAATGGCAATGTTGAAAATCTGGAGGAAAATATTGAAAATTCAAGAACTTACGAAAAGTGCTGTGAGGAACTGCGTAATGCACGCCAGAAATAGTCATTTTTAGGGAATTTTTCACTAAATTTTCAACATAGTCATTTTAAGACCTTTGCTCATGACCAGTGTCACTGTGATTTTCTTAATGTGTCCTGTACATTGATTTTGCACACCGATGGCACCATTGTGCGCTACATGGGCAGAAACACATTTTGGGTGAGATGTGAAAAATGACAGCTGTACTACTCATAAGAAGGTGTGGTAAAATGGCAATGTTGAAAATCTGGAGTGAAAATATTAAAAATTCGTGAACTTACGCGCATGCGTAGGAACTGTACAACGCACGCTCATAAAACAGTCATTTTTTGGAATTTTTTCACCAAGTTTTCAACATAGCCATTTTAGGACCTCTGCTCATAAACAGTGTCACTGTGATTTTCTTAATTCGTCCTGTACATTGATTTCACAGACCGACTGCGCTATTGTGCGCTACATGGGCGGAAACACGTTTTGGGTGAGGTGAAAAATGACAGCTGTACTACTCATAAGAAGGTGTGGTAAAATGGCAATGTTGAAAATCTGGAGTGAAAATATTGAGAATTCGTGAACTTACGAGCATGCGTAGGACCTGCGCAACGCACGCTAGTAAAACAGTCATTGTTAGGAATTTTTCCACCAAATTTTCAAAATAAGCTTCTTGAGAGCCCACCTTATGAACAATGGCAGTGTTGTTTCATTAATCGGTCCTGAAAGGTGATTTCATGCAGTGACTGCGAAATCACCCTTCAGGCCCGAATAACGCCATGACAGTGACAGAATTCTGGATGAGGCGTCCCAAAAACCCCATGTTGAAAATTTGGTGCAAAAATTCCAAAAAATGCCTGAGATATGCAACAAAGTTGAAAAAACCCTATCTAGTCCATTATACAGCTTACCGGCATTTCCTCAGTTCACGGTCGGCTTTGAAGAGTGCAGACGTGTTCCCGGTCCACCGAAGATCATTGCGCCAGACTCCAGAGGTAAGTATGGGGTGAGGAGGGATGTGGGGATGTGGGGTGTGCAGTGGATGGGTGCGGGTTGTGGGAGGGGGGCAGGGAGAAGCACCGTGGGACCATTTTTAATTTTCAGGTATTTAAAAAAAAAAGATGACGCGGGACGTTTGCCATGCTGGGGTGGGCTCCCAGCGTGGCAGAAGGACGGCTGGGGGGGTGGAGCCGACGGGCATTGGGCACCCTCGTCGGCCATGGCATTTGTTGCCACACTGGGGTTGGCTTCCAGCATGGCACCTAGTACTCGGGAGGGGGAGACAGTGAAGCTGACGGGGGATTGGGCACCCCCGTCTGCTATATCATTGAGGGGAGAAGACAGTGAAGCCGACGGAGGATTGGGCACCCCCGTCGGCTATACCATTGCTTTGCCACACTGGGGTGGGCACCAGCGTGGCATTTGGAAGTCTTTGGGCAGGCACAGCCGAAGGGGGATTAGAAACCTCACTACATAGAGTGTGCGTGGGGGGACAGCATGCAGTATGCATGCATGTTTCTGTGTGTGTGTGTGTAGCGGGAGCTGAGCATGAACAGGCGATATCTTATCGCTGCTCACTGAAGCATAGTTCCCTCTTTCAACTGTATGCCACTGCATTTTGGAGCTTGTCAAAGACAGCTCCAGCATGCATTGGCTTAGAGGGACCGCCTGCCAACACACTGACTGAATTGGAATAGGGGGTGACACACCTCCGAAAACTCGGATGATGGCACTATGTTTCTTGCACAAGTGTGAAAGCAAACATAAAAAAGAGCAGAAATGGATATTCCGGTTAAATGCATTTAAAAAACTAGGGCCTGATTCATAAAACTTTGCCTATGTGCAATCGGACCTGGGCAAAGCTGGGACGAGGGCTGCAATGCAAATGAAGGGGAGAGGACCTGCATCTTTTGATTCAGATGCTCGATGAACTCTGTCTAACTCAACTCTTTATTCCAGGTAAGGAAGTCCCATTACTGAACGGAAGCAAGATGGCAGCAGTATGTGAGCTGCCTGAGCTGCTCTGAGTGCTGAGCTCTGAGTTTTAGTTTTTATTAGTTTTGTATTGTTTTTAGCTGTTTTAATTTAGTTTAGTTAGTTAGGATATATAAGTGAGCTATTTAGAATTACAAATCATATTTTTGAGATAGTAGTCTAGCGGGGTTTTGTAGCATTATGTTTTGAATCACAAACGGTTAGTGGTTTGAAACTAATAGTACATTTTCTTTTTGAGCTGCTGTTACTCTGTTTTACATTGGAGCTTATTTTGTTCAACTGAATGTCTCACTGTTATATTATGGCAGTGGTTTACAAGTTAAAACTGTAATTAGTTCTATTTCATTACAGTGGAGATTTGTGGAGCTGCTGTTTGGAATATCACTCTGGAAATGGACAGATTTTATGAGTGGGAGAACCCAATGCCAAGTACAGCTGAAATTGAGGGAGAGCCATTTATTTGTGGAGTTCTGCAAGTACCTTCAGTGACTGAGAGAACATCTGAGTGTGGCTTTGGAGTGTGGAGTCTGCTGCCCTTACCGCCCTTTCATGGAGTTGCCGCTGGTGTGGTGAAAGCACATTTAACATTCAACGTGCCAAGGAATATCTGAGAGCGGTGTTCACTTCTCTGGACTCTAGGTACTGCTCCTTTTAACCTGGGAGGGATGACTGTCTGGTTTTGGATTGTTTAGGTTCCCAGGGAGGCAATTGCAAGGGTTTGGACTGGAGGGTTTATTCCTTCTGCTGTTGCTAGGTAAGAGAACTCATGCAGCTGGTGGGAGGCTGAGTTTTCCAAATTCTCCTCTGATCAGGTCCCTATTTAGCCTATAAATTATTGTAAGTCTGTTGGTCCAGGGAAGGGGAAGGTGGTTGTTTACCTCTTGGGCCATAGCACCAAAATGGGGGTTATTACTTCAATTGGCCTGTGACCTGGAGGGATCGTGGAGGGGCGCAGTTTGGTAGATGGTGTGTGCCCCCACGGGGATTCTTAAGGTTTTCTGTGAGGGGAGCTGTTACTGTCTCCTCAGGGGCCTGTATTTACTGGTTGTGGCCTATTGGTTTTCAACCTTCGAGATTGGTGTCTATGGCCCAAGATTTTGGACTGGTTCTATGAAGAGGAAATCGGAAAGAAGGAAAGAAGGAAATTGATTTGGCTACTTGGGGAATTGCTTGTCGGCCCATTTACCTAAGTGAACTTTATGATTAGACTGGTAAGATAGTGAAAGTATCTCAAACAGACTGAATTTGTACTCCAAACTCTCAGTGGATGTTGCTAGAAGAGAGAAGAGCAACCTGGCTTTGTTTTCTCTCTAGGATTGGGAGTGGGTGAGAGCCTCCCCTGCCTAAAACTGTTGAACTTTTGGTGTGCTTCATATATCTGGACACTGATCCTGTGTTAATTATTTTTGGACTTTTAATTTGCTGTTCCTATATGTTTGGGACTGATTGTAATTCTATTGTATTATAGATTTTTTTTTTATTTCATTTTGCTGATTTATTTTGGGGGAAGGTTTGTCATTTTGCTTCCCTGAGTCTCCCCTCCCAGTGTGAGTGTGTGGGAAGTATCAGAGAAACCACTGTTTTTTTTCAGGGGTGTATTAATGTTATTGGTTTTAATATGTGCAGAAAGCCTGTCCCTATAGTCATACACTATTCATCCTCCACTCTTCATGCCCTCTGACCTTTCTCCACCTTTCCATTACAGTTTTTGACATGCCATTGCTGTACAGCATTGTGTATTCTGCGTTGGGGAGGTGGGGGTGCAAACAGTGGAGGCTGAATGAGCAAGGACATCCTATTGGGGTAGTGAGATCCAGAAGATGACCCGGGGTGAAATGGAATCTGGAACAAGGTCCTACTTGACTTTTTTCCATACCCATGGGCACCACCAGTATTGGTGGGCAAGTGGCCCATGCAGTTCCAGAGGCACGTCCTTCTCGGACAGTGTTGTGCAATGCCAGGTCCATAAAGAACAAGACTGCAGTTATTGCAGATCTTGTTAGGTCAGTGAATCTGGCATGCATTTCCGAGACCTGGCTGGATGAGAATGCTGGCCCTATATTAGAGGCTGCAGTTCTAGCTGGGTACTCAGTGTTACACCACCCGAGGTTGGACCACCAGGGGTGTGTGTGTGTTGTGGTCTGTTTCAAGACCAAACTGGGCCTCACAAGTGTACTAGTAGAGGGGACTGAGTCATTTGAGTGTAATGTAGTGGCAGGTGTGGGTTGCAGAATCGCTCTCATCTACCGTCCAACAGGTGATGAGAAGCAGTTTCTGCAGGAAGTAGCAGACTTCGTGAGTGACGTGGCATTTGAGTCACCCAGGCTGACAGTCCTGGGTGACTTCAATGCCTTGGTCGATGACGAACTCTCACAGTTTGGACAACACTTCCTGCAATTGATGACATCTTTGGGCCTTACACAAGTTGTTACTTCTGCCACTCGTAAAGGTGGTCACTCCTTGGACTTAGTCTTCCTCCTTGGAGCACTGGGCCCTCCTATGCTATTCCTGTACCCTTATGGTTGGGTAGGATTGCAGGGCTCTCAGTGCCTACAATCACACCGATGGATATAATAATGCAAAACTAAAAGCACAGGGCCCTCCTGCACTATGTCTCTATACTTATAGGTATGTGTAGTTAAGTGAAGGTGGAAGCAGGGCTGTGCAGGAGTACAGGGCTCAGAGGACCCACGCTCCCACCCATGTATACCATTTTGCTATAGTGGGAGCACAGTGCCCTCAGGCACTATGTCTTTACACTTATGGGTGGATGGGAGAACAGGGCCCAGAGGGCCCATGCTCCAAAATATGCATCCCATTATGTAAATGGAACCAGTGTAATTTTTTTTTCACCAAACCAGCAAAAGGCACATCTGTGGGGCAAGGGTTTGCCACCCTGCAAACTGCAGCCCAAAAGCCCTAATCATTGTTTTGATATGAAGTGGGAAAGAAACTGTTTATTTAGGGTTGTTTACCCATGGAACTTTCGCAAAAGTTCTGCAGACTTTCATGAATGAACTGAGGACTTTCATGAAAGCACCAATGGTTTACATACAGGACTTGCACTCCCATGCACCCATTAGAGTAGAGAAGTAGTGCAGGAGGACCCTTCACTTACAGTTTTGCATAATGGGTTCCATAGATGGGAGAGCAGGCCCTCTGGGCCTGCACTTCCCCCTCACCCATAAGTATAGAGACATAATGCAAAAAGGCCCTGTGCTCCCTGTTTTGCAAAATGGTATCCATAGGTGGCTGGAAATGCAGGGCCCAGGGCCTGCACTCCCACCAACCCATAAGTATAGAGATATAGCAGAAGAGGTCCCTGTGCTCCCAGTTTTGCATAATCAGATCCATAGGTGGAGCATGGGCCCTCCGGACCCTGAGCTCCCACCCACCCATAAGTGTAGAGGCATAGTGCAAAAGGGCTCTGTGCTCCCAATTTAGCAAAATGGTATGCATAGTTGGGAGCACAGACCCTCCAGGCCATGTGCTCCCACCCAGAGATAAGAGTAGAGGCATAGTGCTGGAGGGCCCTCTGCTCCCAGTTTTGCATAATGGAATCCATTGGTGGAAGTTTGGGCCCTCTGGGCCATGAGTTCCCACCCATAAGTATAGTTATATAGTGCAAGAGGTCCCTGTGCTCGAGTTTTGCATAATCAGATCCATAGCTGGAAGCATGGGCCCTCTGGGCCCTGCGCCCCACCCACCACCCACTCATAAGTATAGAAACATAACACAGAAGGGTCCTCTGCTCCCAGTTTTGCAAATGGGATCCAAGTGGGAGCACAGGCCCTCTGGGCCCTGTACTTCCACTCACCCATAAATGTAGCGGCATTGCATAGGCGGGACCTCTGCTCCCAGTTTTCCATAATGCTATCCATAGGTGCAAGTGTGGTCCCTCTGGGCCCTGAGTTCCCACCCATAAGTATAGAGACATAGCACAAGAGGTCCCTGTGCTCCCAGTTTTGCATGATCAGATCCATAGCTGGAATTGTGGGCCTTCTGGGCCCTGCACTCCCACCCATCCATAAATGTAGAGGCATAGCACAGGAGGTCCCTGTGCTCCCAGTTTAGCAAAAATGGTATGCATAGGTGGGAGCACTGACCCTCTTATCAAGAATGTTGCTTCATAAGTTGTTAGGGAGTCGTAATAGCTCCATATTGCTTGTTTGTTCCTGTATTCTATGAAATTATTAGACAAAGTGTTTGAATGGCCAAGAAACATGCAGTATGCATTAGGACACTGTATAATAAATGTTGGCCCCTCTAAATTAACATAGCATCACAACTTGTACTATGATGTAGTGTCAGCATTTTAAGTGACAGCCTAAATCCCCATATGGGATTTGAAACATACTGACAGTTAACAAATCAATACCAGAATAAATGCATGCACTTTTCTGGTTTGCATTAAACCACTTGTCATCATTGTAGCAAACTGTAGAGAATTATTTAACATAAAAATACAGTACATAATAACATTTAACACAAATAAGGTACACTGATCAAACTAATATTACTTGAAATTAAACTCAAGACAATCCATTTTATTACTGGTATTCAAGAGAGCAGACAGATCAGATAGAGAAACAGTGCATTTCTAATACCAGTCCACCACAATGTATTTCTAACCAGTTTAGACCAGATAAGCATGCTTTACTGAAACACTGGACTAATTAGAAGGCCACAGGATGGTCTGAAGAACAATATGTGAGATGTGGTAAGAACGATACATGTGAAGATTTGTTTCTATTAATATCTGGTTTGTGAAAGTATAACCTCATGCTCATTTTGCAAATCATTTCCTTACAAATATGGTTAGTGTTTCACATACAATAGTGGTCTTAAGGCTAAAAGGGTGTTAAATGTTACTTTGCATTGTCACTATGAATATGAAAAATGATTTGAATAATGCAATAACTGAAAATTGTCATTTACTTTCCAATAATTGTCTTCAAATACATGATTGTTTTTGTCTGCACTGAACAAATAAACTCTGGCCAGAGCAAATTGGGCTGCATCCGAGGAATTTGGGGTAAACATATTGAAAATCAGTTTTTAATATTTTTACACCAAATTTTCAACATAATCTTGTTATGACCCTGCCTCTTGAGGAAGGGCAGAGAAAATGTTCAACTCCTGGCCTAGAGGTGATTTTGTGCAATTTTCATTGTTACAATCAGGGCAGAATATGGGGAATGCAATCTTCCATAGTCATACTGATTTGTTTTACGGCTTGACCTGTCTGTATAGTGTTTGTGATTAATTACATGATGCATGTCCATGGAGATTAGAGAGGGTGAACAGAGTGCATACAGGACTGAACTTCATGGCTACCTGTGCTGGCTCCACTACTGGTCTTAACACCATTTTAGCTTACATGTGGCAATAATAATCTCCAGTGTCTGTACACTTCACCAGTCCATCCCTCCACAAGAACAAATATGAATCCCATTAAGGCATCCTAGAACACTTACCACTATCTAAGGTTCAAACACTTACTGTTGAGCAGGAATAAATGTACTGTATCAGTATATTTAAATCAGTAACTGTGTCTCAAATAATTATTTATTTCAAAAGTTTTACCAGGAAAAGACATACTGAGCTGGTAACTGTTTGTTTCCAGATGTGTCCTGAGGGGATGGGGGAAGAGAGGACAGTCAGAAATTACAACAGTCCAAGTCAATTCTTAATGCATATTTTCCACCCTGATTTTGAACTCCTGCCTTTTTTTATCAACTTCCCCACCTCTGCTGGGTTGCAGAAGAGGAAAACTTTCCTTCATAACGGATCTTCAGTCAGGAAGGGGAGGAGGTAGTGATTCAATCCCAATTCACATAATTCACATAATAGTATCTAATGCTATCAAAACTCTTCTGTCACTGTGGTATGCTGTACCTGAAACTGGAGGAAAAACACACAAACATATGAGAGATTTGCACAACTCCACACATTTTGACTACCCTCAGTATACTGTCCTTCTGTTCCAGACTCCACGTGACAAGCAGAATCATTCAGAAGGAATCCCCAGTGTACAGAGTGCATACAGGACTGAACTTCATGGCTACCTGTGCTGGCTCCACTACTGGTCTAAGCACCATTTTAGCCTACACGTGGCAAAAATAATCTCCAGTGTCTGTAATCTTCACCAGTCCATCCCTCCACAAGAACAAATATGAATCCCATTAAGGCATCCTAGATAACTTACCAGTATCTAAGGTTCAAACACTTATTGTTGAGCAGGAATAAATGTACTGTATCAGTACATTTAAATCAGTAACTATGTCTCAAATGATTATTTATTTCAAAAGTTTTACCAGGAAAAGACATACTGAGCTGGTAACTGCTTGTTTCCAGATGTGTCCTGAGGGAAGGGGGGAAGAGACGACAGTCAGAAATTACAACAGTCCAAGTCATTTCTTAGTGAATGTTTTCCACCCTGATTTTGAACTCCTGCCTTCTTTTATCAACTTCCCCACCTCTGCTGAGTTGGAGAAGAGGAACACTTTCCTTCATAATGGATCTTCAGTCAGGAAGTGGAGGAGGTAGTGATTCAGTCCCAATTACACATAATTCACATAACAGTCTCAAATGATAACAAAACTCTTCTGACACTGTGTTATGCTATACCTGAGACTGGAGGAAAAACACACAGTCGTGAGAGATTTGCACCACTCCACACATTTTGGCTACCATCAGTATACTGTCCTTCTGTTCCAGACTCCACTTGACAAGCAGAATTGTTCAGGAGAAATCCCCAGGTGATGGCACTTCCAGAGGTGTAATCTGATATGCCTATAGCGCAGTGAGCTGTTGATGATTGGAAAGAGTCTCTGGAACTCATGGGTGCAGACAAGCCATAAGGTCCTCTTCTTTGGTAGCCTTCAGCAACCCTATCACCCTGACATGAGTCTCCCAGGAGGCATTCTCAAGGTGCTCAAATCAATCTGCTTTATATCCAGTGGTCATGAGCAGGGCCTTCTCAGCCCCATCATTCCTTGTTTTAGCCTCACTCTGAGAAGCTTCCATCTTCACTTTATTCAAAGCTGCTCTAGTGCTAAAAGCTTAACTTTCTGCACCAAACTCTATATGGCGTGAAAGATAGCCACTGTGGTTCAGGTCCTAGCATAGTGGCAGCTAATGGGCTGCTTCTGCTGCTGCCAAATTTCTGGGATATGGTTTTAGAAGATTATTAGTAGTCAATAATTTTCCAAGTTTTCCCATCTCTCAAAGCTGCTGAAAATATCTCCGAATATGTAGAAAATCTCTCTTCATGTTTTAACATAAGTTTTATTAATAGTGCTGCTTTGTTAAGGATACTTTCTATAGTTATAAGTCTCCAAAAGTGTAGGAACTCTCACTCCATCCATCATATCTGCAGGGCAGTTGGTCATGCCCCTCAAATATTTGTTCAGTATACAGTAGGTGTAATAACCAATTTTTAGTTCAACAAGGATAAAACCAGTGGAAAAGGAGTGATTGCTAACTATATCACAGATGTAAGGGCCAGTAGCTGGAAGAAGAGAAGACATAAATTAGGAGGGAAAAGTTTCAAGAGAAAAGGTAGTCTTTTTTAAAGATTAAATTGTTTTAGAAAGAATAAAGTTTTTAAAAGTTGGACCATAAGGAGCAGCCCAGTGACATGGTGGTAGTGCTACTGCCTGCCATGGCAGTGACCCAGGTTTGAAAGCAAGCTCAAATTACATGAGGGTCAGTTGGGAGAGACAAGATGAGTGTCACATGAACTGCTATCCTCCTATGGGGACTCATGGGATTGCTTGATTGCCACCTGGCTGAGGCTGGGGGAAGCACGGTCAGAACATCTAGTTGGTGACAGGCATACCAGGAGAAGCCTGCATGTACTTAATCTCCATACACACATATGGGTGTCATTTTGCTGCAGGCAGCTTGTGGAGAAAAGGGAGAAGGTGAATCACTGACTGGTAGGATGAAGCTCCAGCCTACTGCAGGCTCTGCATCACAAACTAAGTTCCTCTCCATACTCTGGATTCTGTTCTGGAGAGGACCAGGCCAGCTGTGATAACTTTGCCATGCGGTATGTGTAGTATCTTTTTTGCAAGGAGGCAGGTGTGATACTTAAGCCTATCTTCAAAGTTTAGCCAGCCAATAAATTTGTAAAGCTCACATGTATGGGTTAACCTGTCACAATTAGAGACCAGATGGCAGGCTTTACTGAGGGTGAGGTTAATGCTGCGTAGGGCAGTATGGTCTGCAGACCCATAAATAACTATGCCGTAGTCCACCAAGGGTAGTATTGAGGAAGACACAGCTAAGTTAAGTATTTTGGTGAGATGGGTCAGGGTCACATCCATCATAAGTCAGATGAGTTTGAGGTCCAAGAAGTCACTGCTATAGCTAGAGTTCACCAGAGCTTTGTTGAGATAGCATTTTGCCTCATTGCAGGAGATGATTCATAGCCAGAAAAGGGTATGGTCGAAGGTGGCAGAAGTGTGAATGGGGTGGTTACTGATCAGGTCAAAGAAGGTGGGGGGAGGATATGGCTGAGGTCTGTGAAGGCTGTATTGAGGGCATCAGTGATAGATTTTGGGTCCTGGGAGATAACCCCATCTATTATAAGTTGCACTGGGGTAGGGGATACATGTTTCCCAGATAGCTATTTAATGTTGCTCCAGAATTTGCTTCCGGAGCACTAGGAGAAGGTGAGGGCTTGTTTGTAGTATGCAGCTTTGGCTTGCTGTATAGCCCATGTGCAGCTGTTTCGAGCTTCCCTGTAATGCTGTCTGTCTTGGGGGAGTTGTGAGTCAAGGGCCTTATGCCAGAGGTTATCTCTTAGGTGCATTTGGTCAAGTAGTGACTGGGAAATCCAGGGAGTGTCCTAGTGCTTTACTGTATGCTTGGAGAAGGGGGAAAAGATGTCACAGGTAGAATTAAAGGTGGTAATAAAATCAGTGAGGGAAGCATCTACGGACTTGGCAGTGTGAATAGGGGACCAATCGCAGGAAGCAAGGTAAGATTTGAGGCATGGGAGGGCACCTTTTTTAAGGCGTCTTTGGACTGTGACCTTGGGGGAGTTGGGGGAATTTTTATTAGACCACCAGCAGGTAACTGGGGAATGGTCACTTATAGAGTCTGGGAACAATTTGATACAGGAGAGGTTTTTGGGGTGGTTAGTGATGTTGAGGTCGATAAGGGTGGATGTCCCAGTTTTTGCATCCAGTCTGGTTGGGGACTGGACAACTTGAGTGACATCATAAGCAAGAACTGATTCTTTGTAGGAGAAAGTTGAAGTGAATATCCAATTCACAATGAAATCTCCCAGTAAAATGATTTCACTCTTGGCAGGAAGGTTGGAGATACTGGCCAGTACTGAGTCAAAGGTGCACTTTTGGTTTCTAGGAGGGATGTAGACAGCCAAGATGTATAGTATTTTACCTGGATTGCCAAAGCTTAGCTTGACAGCTAGGGTTTGGGCTCCATGGGTAGGTGGTGGGATGGAGATTGAAAGGGAGTGCATGGAGGATCTAACGTAGATGGTGCAACCACCTCTTCTCTTGCTTAGCCTGTCAGCTCGATATATGGTGTAATCACTGAGGGTGGTGGATTCATTTGGAACATTTTCTGAGAGCCTTGTCTCAGATAAGGCCAGGACATCCTGGGAGTACTGCACAATCCAGCCCTGGAGGGAGGTGAATTTCCTCTGAAGGCTGTAGATATTTAGGGAGGCCAGTAGCAGGCTTCCATGCTTGCCCTTCTGTGTGACACCAGAGATAGGTGCTCCTGGGTTATGATGCACATTGCCCGATAGGAGGAAAAGGAGGAGGATATGCCGGAGTAGTGCTAGCCTGAGTAGTTTTGGTGTGGTGCGGATGATTTTGGAGGTAGCATTTTTTGTGGGTAAGTCTGGGATTGGGAGGGTGCATATGAGGTAGGCTAAAAGAGTTGGAGACAATAGTGGGTGGTGGCCTGGTGGGTAGCGGTGGACAGGGGTTTGGGGTTGTGACCCTAGGGGGGGCAGGGTGGCAGTGCAGTGAAGGATATATGCGTGTGGGCATAATGGAGCAATGGGGGGGATTCCAACAGAGATTTGGTGGCCCCAGTGGTGCATTAGGAGAGGGCATGGAGTGAGATTGCTACTGGTAAACCAGTTTAGAGGCAATGCCACAGCACGGGTGGAAATAGGTAGAGGTGATGGTGTGATCAGGGAGGTTAGAAAGACTAGCACTAGGAGGTGTGGGTCCATGATTTGCTGAATATGAAGGAAAAACAGTGGATTTTTAGACTCACAGCTTTATAACCACCAGGCTTGAATGGGAAATTTGAACTTACTCAATCTGTAAGTAAATGAAATTGACCATGAGTTATGTACTTTATCTAACTGCAGCAGACACTTTTGTCTTTACACAGTATTAAGTACTCAAACCCTGAAACGGTTATTTGTATGTAGTACACTTCTGCCTCTGTTAAAATGTGCACTCCTCCCAAAAAAAACATATGTTTGGTACAGTGAACTCACAAATTCACAATTTGGTCCATTGACTAGTAGTCCAACAGTGAAATGAACCCCTATTATTTCTTTGGTGCTTTCTGATTTGTAGGTGTTCCATAACATTATGGTTTTTCAGTGAGCATGGGCAAGGATCTGAATTGGATTTTACAAGTGTATAATTTAGTTTCACTTTGCATTGGTTTATGAATTGCAAGTGTTATTGTTGGTACACTGTTTTATATATTTATGATCCTTGTGGTCACATGGGGTAACATGCTTGTATGTGTTAGTAACAACTCAGATATGCTAAATTCATTTTGATTGGTGGATGCAACACACTTGTCTGTGAAAAATTTGTATAAATAAACACCTGCTTATAATATTGTATCTTTTACGAACATACGAACATACAAAATTTGCCAGCAGATAAAGTCCTAGAGGTCTATCCAGTCTGCTTGAATGTGCAGCTAGCAACACTTATTCTGCAGCTGCCCCTCCCTTCCACCCTTCCCCGTCATTGACCTTCCCACTTGTCCTGTCCCATCCCCTTTTGAAGCAGCTCACTAGCAAATGGGAAAGAAGGAGGGGTGGAGGTGCAATGGGGAATAATCAAAACTGCCATCGCAGAGGCAACAAGCCTTTGTGTGAAGCAAATCAATAAAACAACAAGAAGGAAAAAAACACTATGGTTCTCAAAAGAGGTGGCAGGGACGGTTAAGGAGAAAAGCATAGCATTCAGGAAATATAAGGAAACACAGAAGCAGCAGGACTGAGAACTTTATCAGTTAAAGCTGAAGAAGGCCAGGAAAGCAGTCAGAATAGCAAAGGCACAAACTGAGGAAAAGATAGTCAACTTTGTTAAGAAGGGGGATAAAACCTTTTATAGGTACATTTGGGAGTGAAGAAAGACCAAGAGAGGGATACAGACACTTAATAAAGGGGAAGGAATGTGGGCAGAGGGTGACAGTGAAAATGCAGGGATACTGAAAAAATATTTCTGCTCAGTATTCACAACAGATGAGGAGGGGGAGGTGCCTAAACTAAACAAGGGAGAAACTCTGAATAGGGGGGTCAATACTAGTCCATTCACAGAAGAAAGGGTTTTGAATGAACTCTTGAAACTGAGGGTGGACAAAGCAATGGGGCCTGATGGGATTCACCCAAGAATACTAAAAGAACTAAGGGTAGAACTTGTGACACCACTGACTATTCTCATTAACAAATCATGGGAGGATGGAGTGGTACCTGAGGACTGGAGGAGGGCAAATGTAATTCCACTTCACAAAAGTGGGAGCAGGGCAGAGGCAGAAAACTACAGACCAGTTACTTTGACTTCAGTGGTAGGGAAAATGATGAAATCACTTCTGAAGGAAATAATTTTTGAGTACCTAGAGGCCAGTGGGGTACATGACCCAAGGCAGCATGGTTTCACAGCAGGAAGGTCATGTCAGATGAACCTAATAGATTTCTTTGACTGGGTGACAAAAGCAGTAGACCAGGGAGGGGCTGTGGATATGGCCTACCTAGATTTTATCAAGGCATTCGACACAGTCTCACACAAAAGATTAATATACAAGTTAGCCAGCCTTGGAGTGGGTCCCAAGGTGGTAGCCTGGATAAGAAACTGGCTGAACAACAGGATGCAAAGGGTAATAGTAAACGGAGTCCACAGTGAAGAAAGGAGGGTAACTAGTGGGGTACCGCAGGGTTCGGTACTGGGAACAGTCCTCTTTAATATCTTTATAAGTGACATTGGAGAGCACCTGGGAGGAAAGGTTGCCTCTTGCAGATGACACAAAGATCTGCAACAGGGTTGATACACAAGGTGGGGTGGAAAGAATAAAAAGGGAATTGGCAAGGTTGGAGAAATGGTCAAATACGTGGCAACTCAGATTCAATGCAAAGAAGTGCAAGGTAATGCATCTTGGAAACAAAAACCCAGGGGAAGAGTACACAATGGGGAGGGGTGAGTTAATAACAACAACAAAAATCGAAAGAGACCTAGGAGTAATTATACCAGATGTCCTAAAGGTGGGCAAGCAATGTGAAAAGGCAGTAAGGAGGGCTGGGGGATTCTGGGATGCATAGGGAGAGGCATCAACAGTAGAAAACAGGAAGTTGTTATCCCTCTCTACAGACAGTTAGTGAGACCCCATCTGGAGTACTGTGTGCAATTCTGGAGACCCCATCTCCGCAAAGACATAGACAGAGTGGAGGCTGTTCAGAGGAGGGCAACCAAAATGGTGCAAGGTCTGCACCAGAAGACATACGAGGAGAAAATAAAGCAGCTTAATATGTATACCCTTGGGAAAAGGAGGGAGAGGGGGGACATGATAGAAACTTTCAAGTATCTCAAGGGAATTAACAAGGTACAAGAGGGTAGTATCTTTCAGAAGAAGAGATGTGCAAGAATATGGGGGCACAATTTGAAGATAGAGGGGGACAGCTCAGAGGTAATGTTATAAAGTATTTTTTCACAGAGAGAGTTGTGGATGCATGGAACAGCCTTCCTGAGGAGGTTGTGGAGTCAGGAACAGTGGGAGAATTCAGGAATGCATGGGACAGGCATAAGGCAATTCCAGTGGGGAGCAGGAGGAAGTAAGCTGTTGATTAACTAGAATCTGCAGCTTATCCATCAGGTAGGGAAATGAGCAGACTGGGTGGGCCAAGCGGTCCTTATCTGCCATCAAATTCTATGTTTCTATGTTTCTATACCACTTCTGCAGGTAAAGCATTCCACTCAGCCACCACCCTCTCTGTAAAAAAGTGTCTCCTCATCTCCCTCCTGAACCTTCCTCCCTCCAGTCTCATATCATGCCCCTGGTGTCCCTCCCCTTCCTTACTTTGAACAGCCCCTCTGTACCTGACTTTTTTATTTATTTCATGTACTTACAGGTTTCGATCATGTCCCCCCTGACCCTTCTCTCCTCCAGCGAGTACGTGTTCAACTCCCTCAGCCTCTTCTAGTATGATAAGTCCCCCAGCCCCCTGATCATCTTTGTTACCCTGCGCTGCACCCCCTCCAGTAACTTAATGTCTGTCTTCAGATACAGATGCCAGTACTGCACACAGTACTCCAAGTGCAGTCAAACTAAAGACCTATACAGTGGCAGAATCACCTCCTCCCTCCTCGAGGATATACCCCTTGCAATACAACCCAGCATTTTGTTGGCCTTTACAGCTGCCTTCCTACATTGTGCCAAGTTGTTCATTGACCCTGTAATGAGCACCTCCAGATTCTTCTCCTCCTCTGTCTGGGCTAGCTGCACTCCCCCCAGCTGGTAACTCCTCCTTGGGTTCTTCATCCCAAAATGCAGCACCTTTCACTTTTTGGCATTAAACCCCAGTTGCCAGGTGTCTGACCAGGTTTCAAGCTTTTCCAGATCATCCTGCAACCCCTGCCATCCCCCTAGGTCATCCACCACCGCTCCTACCTTGGTATCATCAGCAAACAGACTGATCTTGCTCTTGATGTCCAATGATATGTCTGCAATGAATACCCAAACAACACTGACCCCAACACCGAGTCCTGTAGAACACCGCTCATCACTACCCTTGGGTGTGAGAGCTCCCCATCCACTACCACCCTCTGTTGCCTTCCCTGCAGCCAGTTCCCTACCCATCTCACCAGCTTTGCACCCACCCCTGTGCCTTCTAACTTACTTCCCAGCCTTCCATGTGCACCGAGTCGAATGCCTTACTGAAGTCCAGATACAGGACATCCACTGCATGGCCCCAGTCCAGTTGCCTAGTTACCCAGTCATAGAACTCCACCAGGTTGGTTTGGCAGGATCTGCCATGTGTGAAGACATGCTGTCGGCTGTCCTGTAGTCCTTTGGCCAGCTCTAGGAGGGCCACCAGCCTCTCCTTCATGATAGTCTCCATTAGCTTACCCACGATGGATGTGAGGCTCACTGGTCTGTAGTTTCCCGATTCATCCTTGGGGCCACTCTTGTGGAGGGACACCACATGAGCCATCCTCCAGTCCTGAGGTACACACCCTGAATGTAGTGAGGCATTAAATAGGTCTGACAAAGATCCTGCAAGGACCTCTGCCAGCTCCTTCAGTACTCTGGGGTGGATGCCATCTGAGCCTGGCGCCTTGTCCACCCTCAGTGCCTTCAAACTCTCCCAAACTCTGCCCTCCATGATTTCCCTATCTGTCTCCCCCTTCCCCCCTGTTTCTGCCATTCTTCCCCCTTTGGGTGACACCCTCCTCTTCTCCTTAGTAAATACAGAGCAGAAGTAATCATTTAGTGCTTCTGCATTATCGCACCCTGCTTCCACCCAATCCCCCTCCTTCCTAATCCTTACTATGTGGTCCTTACAGCTCCTTTTCTCCCTGATGTACCTAAAGAAGTCCTTCTCCCCCTTCTTAATGCCTTGTGCCAGCCTGAGTTCCGTAGATACCTTGGCTCCCCTTACTGCCCTTGTCACCTCCTTTGATTCCATCAAGTACTCCTCCCTGTCCTTCCCTCTTCCTGTTTTCTTGCACCTCCTAAAGGCAGCTCTTTTCCTCCTTACCTTTTCCATGACCTCCTTGCTCAACCAGCTCAGTTTCTTAGCCCTAGCCTTCTTTCTCAGAGCCATGCAGCAGGTTTTAGTTGCCTCCACTATCCCCAGCTTTATGATCTCCCACCTCTGGTTAGTGTCCATACTAGATTGAATTCTGGACAGGTACCCTTTCACCACTTCCCCCATCCTCCCAAAGTCAGTCCTTCTGAAGTCCAGCACTCTTGTGCCAGATTCCACTCCTTCCTTGCCCATATCCAATGTGAGCCATACTGAGTGGTGGTCACTCCCTGACAGTGGTTCCTCCACTGTAAGTTCTCTCACAAAGTCCCCATTTGCCAGCACAAGGTCAAGGGCATTCCCTAACCTGGTTGGTTCACTGACCATTTGCAGTGGGAAGCTGTCCTGGAATGCATCCAGTTTGCAGAGGTAAAACGTAAGGTGGATGGTTGCTCTGGCACTATCATCTGAGTCTTCTGTGTGTGCTGCACATTTTATCAGCTACGAAATAACACTTCAAGTTTTTCACAGCTACTGAGTTTTGACATCTAGTTCCCTGTTGCAAGGGGTTAATGCTCTATTCCAGTTTTGTGGATGCTATTTTTATTGGTGTACAGGGTGCCATGTTTAGGGTGGAGCATGGCATGGATGTCACTTCTTTGGGCAGAAAGCATTTCTCTCTAGTCACACATCCAGGTACTTGAAGGAGTCAACCACTTCAAGAGGGGTACCATCCAAGGTGGACAAGATAAGCAGAGTTAGGAGTCTAGTCAATTTCTTGTTAACACCACAGTTTATAGACACAGTTTTATTTATGGTGTCTCAGAGTTGGTTTGATTGGAACCAGTGTGGGACATTGTGTAAGTCATGCTGGAGCAGACCTACCATGGCTGTGGAAGAGGGACTGGAGATGTAGATGACTCAGTCATCTGAATATATGCATGTACAGTATATGTGATTTGAAACATGCTGAGGAAGGTCACTGAGGAAGATAGATGGAAAACAGAATGACCCCACGATGGAGCCCTGTGGGACCCCTGGCTGGATAAGAAATGGAAGTGACAGGGCACTACCAACCGGTACTGACTGCAGATAACTGGAAAGGTAAAAACATAACCAGTCAACAGAAGGAGCTGAGAGGCCAGCAGAACTCAGTTTATCCAGGAGGGGTGGGTGGGACACCGAGTTTAAGGACTTTGCCAGAAATGGCAGTTGTGATATGC
The DNA here is from genome assembly GCA_016271365.2 of Neoceratodus forsteri. NCBI lineage: Eukaryota > Metazoa > Chordata > Ceratodontiformes > Ceratodontidae > Neoceratodus > Neoceratodus forsteri. Next base: position 830,388,185 of record CM028131.1, read on the forward strand.
CCCTGATCCCTTACTGAGAAGATATAATCTGTTACGTGCAAGAGGGAAGAAACAGTGGAGTAATGCTTCTGGAAAGCAGACTTGAATGAGGAGAGGAAATCAGTGGATGATCAGAAATAGAGAGTATGGCATAAAGAAGATTCTCTTGCAGCTTAGCAAGGGAAGGGAGTAGGGAGAGTAACTGGAAGTTATTTGGGTAGGGGGCCTTTCTCCTTTTTAAAGTTAAAAAGTTTGGCCAACTTCCAGAAAAATGGGACAGCACTGAGGGAAAAGGAGAAGTTGAGTAGGTGAGTCAGAAGATGTGCTATGGCTGGAGAAGAGATATGGAGTTACTTATGATCCAGTCCATCAGGGTTGGATTCGTGCAGTTTAAGGGAGTAAATGGCAGTCAGGGTTTCCTGGGCAGTAACAGGAGGAAAGAGGAAACCCTTTGAGTGGATAGGAGAGGGAAAGTGAGGTGGAGTGGTGGATGCTGGAGGGTGAGTGGAAGGGACAGCATAAGTGGTGAAGAACTACATTAAATGAGCAGCAACAGAGGAAGGATCAGACACAAGTTAACCATTTTTTCAGAAAACCAAAGGGGTGGACTGGGTGGAAAGGTCAAAGAGGGAGTGAATTAGCTTCCAGAGCTTTGATGGGGCATTAATGTTGCTCTGAAGGTTGGCCTTCAAATATTGAGATTTTGCAACCTGGATAGCCTTTGTACAGGAGTTTCTGGTAGTCCTGTATAAGAGCAGGTCAGGACGGATGTGAGATCATTTGTAATGTGCCCAACTGAGATCACAGGACTTGTACTGGTCATTTATTTCAGGGGTAATCCTAAGGTGCTGGTGAGTTTTACCCCTGTACATTTAGAGTGATATATACATATATATTGAAAAAAAAACATGTTCTATGTTTAAAGCATAATTAGGGTTCCAAAGCCACAAAAGTAGGAAATTGGTGGTATGGGTTTTCAAACCGTAACATCCATCCCCTCCACCACCCCCTACCCATGTGACTCAAAACCAAACTACAGGTCCGGGACTGTGCCCCATGGGTCTGTTGCTTCAAGCAACAGCTCGGGGCCTTGTCCCACAAGTCTGCTGTTCTATGTAGTCCCTGAAGGATCAAACAACATTGGTTCTGCTTGAAGGGCAAAATCAGTCATAATTGTTTTCATAGAAACATGGAAACACAGACAATGTTGGCTGGAAAAGACTAATGATCTATTCAGTCTGCCTCTAACACACTATCATACCTCTATACTTTTTGTCAATATGGGATATTTGCCTACATTATCTACCCCCTTGCTTCCTGTCTTACTACTACCCCCTGAGTAACTACTATGCCCTGAACTCTTTCCCAATCGTGAAACCTAGAAACACTGAATTTTATGGCAGAAACTCACCACTTGACCCACTTAGTCTGCACATATGCTCCATGCCGTGTCTGCCTCCACAGACCTACCTAGTCTCTAGTGACCCTCCTTCCTGCCTATTTAGTACAATTCCCCTGTGCATGCTTGAAGCATCTCATTCTTTTTGCCTCCACCACTTCTGCTGGTATTCTGTTCCAGGTATCTACAACTCTTTCAGGAAAGTAGTACTTCCTTACTTCACTGTAAAACTCCACTACCCCCAGCTTCATCACATGCTCTCTGCTCCTAGTGCTCTTTCTCATTTGAAAGAAATGCTCTTCCTGCACCCTGTTAATCCCTGTAAGGTACTCATAGATTTCTATCATTCAGGCTAAGCCCTGCAAGAAGCACTCTACCAGTCATAACTGTGAGAAGCAAAAAACTAGTCATAACTTTCTTTATGCAAGCCCTGGTCAAATCAGTAGGTCAGATGTTACTTTCTTTACACACATTCCTGCAGGCCTTGTGAGAATGACAAGAACAGTTAAAACTTTCTTTACGCAGTCACCAAGTAAAGCAGATAACCTTCCATAACTTTCTTCACAGGATCCTGCAGAACGAGGTGCTCATTAATAACTTTTTCACACAGGGCATTGTGAGCCTTGCACACAGTATGCACTTAGTCATAAGTTTCTTTGGCAGGGCCCATGAGGCACAAGATGAGTTATAACTTTCTTTGCATAGGGCTATAGAACTGTAGCTGGAAGCATCATCACCGTGGGACATGGCTACAGATCTGTAGACTAGCATTGGGTCAAGAGGGTAGAAGCTGAGGGAAGGTGGTGGGCATTAGGGCTGAAAACCCTGAATAGCACATTTTCTGCCTCCTGTGGCTTGGGAATCCTATTAATGGATTAATGCAGCATTTTGCAGTGAAATTCCTTAATTTATGAGACAGTAGATTTATAGATTGCATCACACTGGTATCTTTGGGTCTTGGATGAAACAGAATGCAAAGGTCTCCTCGGGTCTTGCATGAAGCAGAAGGTGAGTACTAACTTGCTTAAAGCAGGGCATGAGTGAAGCATGTGGTTTGTCCTAACATGCTTAATGCAGGATACAGAGGGCACCTTGTGCCCTGCAGCACAGAGGAGGAGGTGAGTCCTAACTTGATACACATAGAGCCATTTGGGTGCTGAATAAACCAGGATTTGCAGGGCCCTGTTCACCCAGCATCAATCAGGAGAGGCAGACTCTGGGAACTGTCAAAGCAGGAGAGTCCTATAATGCTTGCTGTGGGGCCCTTTATGCCCTACAAGAAAAAGAATGTACTTAAGTTCAAACATTCTTTATGAAGGCCTCCTTCTCAAAGCAGGATATGAGAGATCATTTTCTTACTATTTTGTTTGTTTATGACTTCAATTATAGTACAAAATGCATGCAATGGGATTTTTTTTTGGTTGTGTTCACTATCATTTTAGAGTTTTTGGGCTTTAAACATTTTGCTTATGTAGGAGTCCCATTATGTTTGTTTGCAAATGGAGCATGAAGCAAAACTCTAATTACAATAAGGCCATTCCAGAGGTGCGTCACTTTTGGGTCCCATACAGCTGAAGCTGCAGAGGGCATGGTAATTACAGGCCTATGATCAGCCAAGCTGTTCATGACAGTGTTTTCTTCTTGCTCGGTAGAAATGCCTTGTAGTTCAAAAGACTGAGCCACTCCTTTCACCTCCCTGCAGCAAAGAACATTACCCCATCTTATGGTTGAACCCAGTACCACTGCTGCTTGCTGCTCCTTTCAGAACCAACCACCACTGCTGTCACACTCCTCTCAGTCCCTCCCCAACCACAGAGCACAAACTATTACCGCATTCAATCAGTTTCATCATGACCTAGAACAATATGAACACCCACACTTCCCTACCTTGTTGTCAGTTCTAGCACACCAAGTATCAACCCCACCCATTCTGTGCAAAACCTTTCCAAACTCATTATCAGAGCCCCAAAACTTCATACTGAAATGAAAAACACACTCCATCACATTATAACATCACAGTCTCAAGCATCTTATCCAGAGCTGTCAATTCTTATAAAGTCTGGACCACTTTCTGATATGGAAGTACCATTCAAGCCTCAACTCCCCTGCACTGCTGTTCGGTTACGAGGGACCAGAAAACCCAAATAAAATCACTTTCCATTCACAGTGCTATTTCTGGCATGCAAGCCCCATTGTTTGCCTATGCTCAGTGGCTTCCTCACACTGCCAACCACAACATGACCATCACAGTTACATATTTAGTCACCATAGTCCTGGTGACTGTTACCCACCAACAACTCTCATCATTGCCCTCATCATCATCACCCACAACAGCCAACACAATAATCCACAGCCAAGATGAACATTATTAAATATATCTCTTCTTCTCTTATACTGCAGGTAGGTTCTTTGCACAGGGGGCTGGAGCTCTCTTGATCTCCCTGATGTCTTTCTCTGGGGCTCTCCCAGTCTCTGTGGGTCTCATTAATTTATAGGGCTCTCTACTTCTGACTTAAAAAAATAAAAATAATCTTGCTACCTGGATTTATTAACTGATCTAAGAAAACAATTAGAATGGGTGGACTGAGCCTGTGCTATATATGGCCCACCTGCAAGAGTTACTGTGTCTCTTTAATGTACTGGCAATGTTTATTACTTGGTTTGTAAATACTTTCACTGTGTTTACTGTTTTCAGTTAATCTAAAAAATTACTTGTGGCCACACACCCTTTACTGAAGAATGAAGTAGATCAGATTTACTGAAAAAAAAAAGATTGTAGCAAAATTACAATCACAACCGTACAGCATTTAATTTTTATAACCCTTGCTCACTTTTTTCTGTTAGAAGTCTCAGTAATTTATGTTTGTTGATGTTACCAGCCTGTAAATGGTCACATATCATCAACAACATTATTCTAGCATATAAACGGATGTGAAAACTGTATCCAAACTTTAATTGTGTTTTACAATCTTGACTTGTTTCCCCAGCTGAAAACTGAAATTGGGTTATTTAGTTGTGTGTAAATAACTGATGGAACTTCCAAACTTGAACTGGGTATTCCATTTCTCTTTCTGGAGAATCACATGCTGTTTAAGGAGCTACATTATTCCTGTATCACACCGCTTTAATTTGTCAAACCAGTCATCTGTTGTTTTTAAAACCATTGTGATGTAAAGTATGATTGTGGTATGAATTGTTTGCTGCTGCAAAAGTTAAACAGATTTTTTGAGTGAAATCTTTGGTGTATTTCAGAAACACCTATTCATCTAGTTATGGATTTTTTGACAAATTGATTTCCTAATTGTTGGATCTTTGAGGAGATTGATTGGAAAATGCTGCAAGCGTGAGATTTCTTTTTTTTTACTTTATTTTTATCTCAATAAAAAATGGTACATGGCAATCCACATTTGTTTAGATTACTACCTGCACAACAAATGTCCACCACAAATTACATAGAACAATACCATATTCATTACATTTGAGGTGTGTAATATGATAAAATTAGTGGAATAAGCCTAACAAGCAGAATTTTTCTGGTGTCAACCCTATCTAAATAACAAAACAGTGCTTCTCTACCTAGAAACAATCATACTGTACACTTGCGCTGATCTTATGCTCCATTTTGTATGTACCACACCTAATCTGTACAGGCTGTACTTGCTTATTTGTTTATTATTGTTGTCAAACTACCACTGTTTTACTGCATTGTATTTTAGTGTATTTTATTCTATTCTCCCTTCCCCTACCCCCCAGGACACACTTGGAATCAAGCATTACTCTGCTCGGTGGTCCCTCCTGGTTAAACTTTTAAATAAATAATACTGCAGTGGTTACAGTACAAAATCATTGCATTTAGTCATTATATGCATTATACATTTGGTCCACCTGTTATTACATAAGTCAAGCTGATGTTGCAACTTATAAGTTCATTTCTCTAGATGACATTCCTTGATCATAAGGTCTCTCCAGTGATCTGTGTCTGGAGGGGACTGTGATAACCAATGAGTAGTGATGGCTTTCTTTGCTGTAATAAAAGCTATATTAAGAAGATATTTCCAGTTTTTATTCAGGAGCTTAGGTAGATACTTCAAAAAATAGGACTATCTTCGCTGTTAGAGGATGGAACATAGGACAAAGGTCATGTATCTCTTCATCTAATTGTGACCAAAATTGGGTCAGTTTGAGGCATGACTAGAAATATGCACTTGATGTACAGACTGCTTACCACATTACCACCAACAATCAGAACCTAGGGATCCATTAAATATTACCAAGAAGTATGGAGTTAGGAAATAGCACACAGCAATTTTCCACACAAACTCCTTCCAACTATTAGAGAAGGAGACTTTGTGTTGCTGATGATATATTTTGCACCAGTTTTCTTGGAGAATGTGGGTAATTATTTCTTGCTGCCATTTTGATTCAGGGATGCTAAGTGTTAATTTTGGTGGGATGTTAACAGCTCTGTAGGCTAAAGAAATAAAATAAGGAGGAAGCTCTTGGGCTTGTGTGACCTGTAGTAGTAGGATGAGTGGATGCATTACCTTATTCTCTGAAAGGGGAGCCCAGCTTCACTATCAAAAGAATGCCTAATTTGTAAGTAGCGTAAATGATCGCCTTTTGTCAAAGCATATTTTTGTTGTAAAAAAATTCAAGGGGTGGAATTGACTGTTATCAAATAATTGACAATAAAAATGTAGACTTTGTTTTCCTCATTGATCAAATTGGTGGTCCATACGGTTTGGCTTGAATGTAGTATCATATGCTATGGTGCCCATGAGAGCTAATGGTTTGAGTAGACATTTATTTGTCTGAACACTATGCCACACTAATAAAACATTTTTGGAAAAATAATTTTCCGTTACCTGCTTTGGAGATATAGGAATTTCAGAGGTACAATCATCCCCCCCTCCAGGATTTTATAATGGGTGTCATAGGATTGGTCCAACCATGCTGCTAAAAATAATGTTTCAAATTTGTTAAAGCCAGATATCTTCATTGTTTTGGTAATTTCAATTTACTATAGGCAATCCGAAGAGTTTCACCTCCCCATATAAACGTTGCCATATGTTTGTCCCATTCCTGGAATGATGATTGTGTTGGAGACACTGGAAGAGTCTGGAACTGGTAAAGTAATCCTGGTAAAGTATTCATGTGAATAATCTCAATTTTATTATGTAATGTTAAAGGCAGGATACTCCAGCTATCTAGGTCAGAGTATATTGTTTGTATTAATAGAAGGTAATTGAGTTGATAAAGCTGGGTAAGGTCATTCGCGATATGTACTATTAAATATTTTATAGAGAACTGCTCCCATTGGAAGTGGTAAGCAACATGAATAGAAGGAGGGGATTATGAGAACTAGAGAGCTGCTGTTTTGCCTACATTAAGTTTGTAAAGGGTTAGACTACCATATTCACTGAGACTAGACCAGAGGGAAGACAAAGCATTTGTAGGTTATGTTAAATATATTAACAAATCATCATCATAAAATGCCAATTTATGTTCTTCAGTAAGATGAAAATTTATGTTTTTCAGTAAAGTGACTAATGCCTTTAATATCTTTGTTTTAGTGTACAGCTTGTGCCAGTGGTTCCACTGAAAGGGCAAACAATAAAGTAGACATAGGGCATCCCTGCCAGGTTAAAGCAAGGGAAGAGGGATCCGTTCACATAGATCATAGCTTGTGGGGCATGAGAAAGTTTGCTAATGGTAGTGATAGATTGAATGTGGAGGCCAAATCTATGTAATGTGTAATTTAAAATTGTCCAAGACACCCTGTTGAATGCTTTTTCCACATCCAGGCTCAGTACTGGAGTTTGTTGCAATGTTCTGGATGTGAACTGGAGCAGGGTAAGGGTTTTGTATATATTTTCTAGGGTTTTGCTTTTTATGATGAAGCCAGTTTGATCCTTATTGATCAGCAATGGGAAACTTTGCTCAAGATGCTTTGCTAGTATAGAAGTGTATAAGTTATAGTCCAAATTTAATATTGAAATTGGTTTATATGATTCAGGGAGGGTAGGTGGTTTGTTGGGCTTGAGAATGGCTGATACACAGTAGCAGCAAACTGTGTGTGTGTGGGGGGGGGGTAATCTTATTTTGCACTATGGAACAGGCCTGTAAAAGTGGTAGCAATAGAACTTCTCTGAAGGTTTTAAAAAAGCCAAGGCATTTAACTACTTTAGAATGGGCCAATGTGTCTGCTAATTCATTTTGTGAATCTGGGGCAATTAGGCTAAGATTTTGGCCCTCTGTTGCTTTGGGAAGATGCAGAGAGTCAAAAAACATGTCATAAGACTTTTTATCTAGTTCCACGTCTTGCTTGTAAAGTGTTGAAAAGTAATTTGTTAGAACCTTTAGAATGTGTGTGGTTGTAAATACTTCCTTTGTGTTTGTGGATTTTTTAGTTTGATGATAGTTGCTCCAACTTTTTATTGTTGTACTGTAATGCTAATAGTTTCATGGCTTTGGGGCCATCGTCATAATATTTTTGTTTTAAATATTGTAATGCCAAATCAGTTTTAGCATTAAGAATATCCTGAAATTTATTTTGTGTCAGTTTGAGCAGCACCAGGAGCATAGAAGAGTACCATGTTGATGTGCTAACTGGTAAAATTGTAAGTCCTCTGTGAGCTGTTTTAATTTTCTTTCTCTAACTTTCTTAGTTCGAGAGGCATATGCAATTATTTCTCCTCAGATAACTACTTTGAGTGTATCCCACATAACAGTGGGGGCAATGCCCAGAGAATAATTCTGCTTTAGTATTCTGAGAAGTGTTTTCTTTCATTAGATCAGCAAATTAATGGTCATTTAACAGTGCTAGATTAAATCTCCATTTTTTTGGGGGGGTTCTTGATGTAAATCTAAAATTATGGTTAATGGGGCAAGATCCAATAGTCATATTGGCACAGTCTGACAGTGCTGAAGTTCTGAAAGATGTTCTGTGGTAATGAAAAAATTGTCTAGTCTAGAATACCTTTTATGGCCGTAGGGGTAAAACGTGTGTCTTTTTTTGTTGGATATTACGGTGTTGCCAGATGTCAGTTAGGCCTAACTCAAGGAGTTTTTTTTAAAAAATATTTTTGGCCAGAGGAAGTTTTGATGGCTCCAGTGCAGGTCATATCTAAACATGGATCAAGAGCCATGTTGATGTCACCCCCTAACAAGAGTGTCCTCTTTTGGTGTTTTAAAATCTGATTAAAAAGTAAATGTGGAGAGGAGAAATCAGGCCCTGGGGGTGAATAAAGATTTACTATTGTGTAATATATGCCAAGTAGACGTCCAACCTCAATCACTATGTGACCAGTATTATCTAAATAGGTAGTTTCTGATTCATAGATTTAGAAAACAGCACAGCACTACAACAGCTCTGTTTGAGTTCATGGGATATATTCATGATTGCCCTAGATCATGGGCACATGGTAGGAGCCACTTTCATTGATCTCACCAAGGCCTTCGACACAGTCAGTTATGAAATCCTGCTGACCCAATTAGGCATAACAGGCATATCCTTGGACTCATTTTGCTGGGACAGGAGCTATCTCTCTGGCCAGGAATGAAGGGTAAAAAACTGGTAACACACTCTCCGATAGTCTATACATGAATACTGCAGTCCCCCAGGGATCAATATTAGGCCCCTTGCTGTTTAGCCTTTTCTTGAATCAGTTCCCCCATGTATGTAGTGACAGAGTTCTCCTTTATGCGGATGATGCAATTTTGTACACAACTCAGCCTGAACTCCCAACCCTGGAACAACATTTGCAGTCTAACTTCAATATCATTAAAAACTGGTTCCTAAATACAAAGTTACAACTAAACTACAAAAAAAAAACAGAAACAATGTTATTTGCATCAATGCACAATAAATACAAATCATCCATACTCACAATAAGAAATAAACAAAATGAGCCGCTTGAGATGGTCTAGCACTTTAAATATCTAGGCATCACCTTGGACAGTTCCCTCTCATAGTCTCTGCAAGCTGACCAGGTTGACAGGGCTACAAATATGAAAATAGGCCAACTTTGCAAACACAGGCACAGCCTTAATTATACTGCTCTTAAACTAGCAATAACTACCTCAGTCTTCTCTATTGTAGACTACAGCCTTGTCATATTCAGTGTGACCACAGACTCAGCATTAAAATTTGTTGCTGTTTCGATGAACAAAGCCTGTAGATTACTTCTCGGTGCTCCACACCTAACTCACACCTGTGACCTTAATTCTCAGTCAGGCTAGCTAGACCTTGAAAGCATAATTCACTGCCAGACATGTCTCTTTGCCAAAAAGGCTACCCTTGGCCTGGTACCCTCTGGCGTTCAGGCTTTGCTCTGCCCTGCAACAACAGTAAGACAAACTAGAGCAAACAATCTCAACCACTATACGGTCCCATTATGACATACCTCTCATGGACAGGGATCTTTCATTTACTGGGCTCCACTATGACTAAACTCACTTCCAATGGACCAACTTGTGGAAACTAAACTTTGCCCTTTTAAAACAAAACTCCACCTACATCTCTCAAACCTAATGGTTTGCACCTGCATCTCATAATGAGACCATACGCCCTTGACTGCATCTGTAACCATAGCACTTCTTCTCCACAGCTGAGCTACTTATCTAATTCCCCTTCACCCCTCCCACTATTCTAATTAGCCCTTCCTATTCCCTGCTCAACTCTCCTTTCTCTCATACCCCTCTCCTTTTCTACTACCTACTTCAACCTCCTTCCACCCAACCCCCTCCTTTTGGATAAAGTTAACTGGCCTACCCTGTTTCCTGCTATGTATCTCCTAATCTCACCCCTCCTTGAATCTCATCAATTGCTAGTATGTTTTGCATTCACAATTTTTGTATTGGATTTGTGCTACTGGAATATTGTATTTGTATTTCTAGAACTATTTTGTGTAATTGAGTTAAAGTCTCTTCCCATGGGCGCATCCCATGAGCAATGTACATATGTATCCAATGTGTCTTGTCTTCATCTTGTCTGTTTTCACAATGTAGAACCTCTGTAAATGAGCTCTTAGCTCAAAGGCTGTAATCTGATAACTCAATAAATAAATAAATAAATATGTTTTTAGGTACCAGGGTGGCTACTCCCCATCTTCTTCCCAATTAATAAGAATAATAATAACTTTTTTGAAGCCAGACTCATGTAGTTTTTCTTGCTCTAAAGCAGAAAGGTGAGTTTTGTGCATCATGGTTACTTCTGGCTTTAATTGTTTAGAGTGATGAAAGCACCTTACTCATTTTACAGGGAGTGTTAACCCATTTACATTTTTGGAAATACTTGACATCATCCCTGATAGAGTGGGTTATGATAAATAACTTACCAGTTGAATGACTTGTCCTCCCATTAACACACAATACTCGCTCTGCGGCTGCATATCTTATACTACCTATTGTAATCCACTGTTGACTAATGAAGAAAAGAAATATTGGTGTTTTATACTTGATTGCCATAACATATAAACTATCAAAACCAAAAAAAGAGTCCCAGTTGAAAACATACTGAAAAAAAGAGACTCAACTCATAAAAACCATATAGAACTGTAATACAGGAAATGTGAACTTGCATGGGGGGTACATATAATTGCAAACCCCTTAGTCTTGGAAAATTGCCCCCAGAGTATCTAGAAGCCTTCCCAAGTAATAGTTTAATCATGGGGATGATTCCCTGCAAGCCTCTCTATGGAGGAGAAACTCTCCTGTAGGAGAGTTACTCCAACGGACACCAAAGAGTGGGGTTAAGATGGTTAAACACCCTAGTGACACAAGGAAGACCCATAGGAAGTCCCATTGCCAGTTTTTAATGATTAAGTGCAGCATGCCATCAAGTCCAGCTGGGTGGGGAACAGGCATATATAGGCAATACAATATCCTGAACATACAAAGGAATTATATGAATAAGCACTGTATATTAACCCCTCATGTACAGTGGCATTCCCCAGGATGAAACCCAATTCTGCAGCATTTTGCAGCACTCTGTAGAATGCTGCAGCAGACCTACTGAATAAAGCTATGTTATTTCAATGGCAATAAGTACCTTTTGTCATTCAGGAAAATGTGACACAGCCAGGATGAAGTGAATGCCACAGTTTCCTGCATGACAAAAGGGACTAATTACCATTGAAATTACATTGCTTTATTCAGTAGGTCTGCTGCAGCATACTGCAAAGTGCTTTAAAAGTGGGTTTCATTCTGGGGGACGCCACTGTATATTATTGTTCCATTACAGGGCTGAAGTGCATTTCATAGTGTGACTGATTTCTAACTGCATATAACATGCCATGAACTTTGTCAGGAAGTCTCTTCACCTTCAAGGATGGGAGAAAAGAAAGAACATTACATACTAACATACTAAAATGCCAGCAGAATAGGCCTAACAGTCTTTCATGTCTGCTCATTTGGTCAGCCCCCACCCTGGGAGCTGACCTTGCTGCCCCCCTCATCCTCTCTGGCTTCTCCCTTCCCAGTCCCTGATATTTCCACTGCACAGGACTTTGAGTTCAGAACCCTTCCCCTGTACCTGTCCCACCTCCTCCTGAACCCATCCACCATCTCTGCCTCCACCAGCCCCCTGGGCAGCTCATTCCATGGCTCCATCACCCTCTCAGTGTGGTAGCACCTCCTCCTTTCTCTCCTGATTCTCCCCCCTCCAGCTTCCACCCATGCCCTTAAGTTACCCCCTCTCCTTCCTTCAGAGCACCTTCACTGCTTCTCCCCTATTTAACCTCTTCATGTACTTGAAGACCTCTATCATGTCCCCCCAGTCCCTTGTCTCTTCCAATGTGTACATATTTAGCTCTTCGAGCCTCTCCCCATAGGTTCTGTCCCCCAAGCCCCAGATCATTTTGTTTGCCCTCCTCTGGACCCTCTTCTGGAGTTCAATGTCCCTCTTTAAATGTGGCCTCCAAAACTGCATGCAGTACTCGAGGTGTGGCCTCACCAAGCAGTTATACAGGGGGAATATCACTTCCCTCCTTCTGGAGGTGATCCCCCTAGCAATGCATCCCAGCATTCTGTTGGCCTTGGGTACTGCCCTCCTACAAGTCTCAGAGTTGTTCATCTTGACATTCACCACCACACCCAGGTCCCTCTCAGCCATTGAGACTTGTAGCATTTCCCCACCCAGGGTGTACTCTTGGCCTGGGTTTCAGATCCCAGATGCAGTACCTTGCATTTCCCTGCATTAAACCTCAGCTTCCACTTTCTAGATCACCTTTCCAGAGCCTCCAGGTCCCCCTGTAGGGACACCCTCCCCTCCTCCCCATCCACCACTGCCCCAGTTTTGAGTCATCTGCAAAGAGACTCATCTCACTCCTGATACCCTTCCTTATGTCAGAGACATAGGCATCGAACAGAAGGGGCCCAAGAACTGATCCCTGAGGGACCCCACTAATGACTCACCTTGGGGATGAGACTATCTCACCAACCATGACCCTCTGGGTCCGGTCCTGGAGCCAATTGCCTATACATCTGATCATCTGGTTCCCAACCCCCATTGACAGAGTCCATGTTGGAAGTACTTGCTTGCATCTCTCAAAGTGCACAGAAATGGAAATTTTAAAGTAGTCCATGCATAATTTATTTATTTAAAGTTATTTATTATTTAAGAGGTTTACTAGGAAGGCATACTGAGCAGAGAAACCACTCGATTCCAGATGTGTCCTGGGGGAAGGGGGAAGAGGAGCAAAATACAGACAATATAAATGATACAAATATAGAGATTGTACAAATGACATAGATCCTGAATATATAAATTAACAGAGCTCCCATGACTGAGAGCACTGAGGTAAACTTAACAAGAAACTTAGCATTAGCATACCAGTTCAGTAGAAAATTGCGTTAGTGTTGAAGCACATTTGATGGTCACATAATGGTCTCTGAGCTTAATTACCACTTCAGTTAATTAAGAAAAATGAAAACTTTTAACAAAATCCTGAGTCTTAGAAGGGACAGTGGAACCTCTAAATGCAAGTACCTTGTATCAGTCACTAGGTGGCACTGACAGCGAAGTTTCTGCTGAAGCACACCATGTTATTTTGATTTATACTGTACAGCGCTTCTGTGCAAGCTGGAAAATGCAGAGTTATGGCTGTGAAACTCTTAGGACCCCAAAACAGTTTGTGGCAGCTGTGGCCATGCAGGGTAGAGTTGGTCCTGCCATCCCAGCAGGCCATACAAGGAAAGAGATAACAACTCCCCCAGTCGCCTTCACCAGAGTGCCAGAGCACCATCACTGGCCTGCTACGAAGTTGTGAGCCCTTGGAAGAGAAATCTGAAAAAGCTGTAAGTTGGTCAGCCATCTTGAGACTATTTAGTAAATTAAGGAAAGGGAGCTGGATTTCCTCAAAGTGGGAGTCTGCACAGCAAGCCACTCACTCCCTCACCTAACCCAAAAGCCACCCTATTTAGTATGTCCACAGTGCTTCTCTGAAGAAATTTTATGAATGGGTTACGGGGAAGTTACTCTGAGCTGTGGTCATCTATTACTCATATGTGGGCTACATAGTACAACAGCATTAGGATTGTCATAGTATTAAGAAGTCTGGGCCTGGGCTACAGTGATGCGGACCATAAAACTGGGTCATCATCCCCCCAAGGCCGCTCTAGTGTTGGACCCCTCCAGACTCCCATCCACCACAAAACTGCACTTCATGGATATCCAGGACCCTGCCTTAACAAGATTTTCAGCATGAGTCTCACCTGTATGTTGGGCAAATAGTGTTCGGTGTAAGTGACCAAGCAGCCTGGATTCACTAGGATGCAGTCAGACCGCCTGCAGATGAGTGAATTTTCAGCTTGGTCATCAACTGTTGTAAAGTTAGTTGAATGTGCAGTTTATTGCTTTATTTCTCCTTGGAGGGTTTCCATTTTGGGTCTCTGGGTTGCCGAGGAGGAAGTGGCATGTTGGATGCACTGGATTTGTCCTGAGTACAGAGGCCTGTCTGTTGTAGGTCCTGGGTAGCTTCTTCCATCAACCCCAACATTGTTTGCCCATCTGGGAATTGTACCACTAGTTGGGCTGGGTAAAATGTACAGAAGGAGTTTATTTTCTCAGAATTTTTAATAGTGGTATATAAGCTCTTTCCCTGCTCATTATCCCAGGGGTATAATCATTGTCCACATACACATTATGCAAGTCATATTTAAGGACTTTTTGCTGCCAGGCTGTATGGAGAATTTCTTGTTTGACAGTGTATTTTAGAAAATACATTATTATCAGTGGATCGGTTCTTAATGGAGTTCAAACCATTTCGTGAAGAACTCTGATCGTTAACCACAGAGTTTAAATCCATGACCACGGCTTTGGAAAATGTCTCAACAAGGGTTGGAGACAATGAGACATTAATTGTTTCAGTAGAAAAGCACCTGGGGAGACTGGAACCAGAGCTGGTGTTGACAAGACAGAAACTGGCTTGATTGGAATCTAAGGTCAAGGATTTAGAGGGGCTCAGTAGACGTAACAATGTGGTTTTTATAGGTCTGCCCGAGAAAGAAGAAGGGGCCGATGCAATCCTCTTTGTTCAAAAACTGGTTGCGAAGCTGGTAAAGCCCTCTCCATATGATGCATCTTACTCCATAGAAAGGGCTTACTGGTTCCTGCACTCTATTCCAGTGGCAGATGCTCCCTCTCGACCTTTAATAGCTTGTTTCCTGAATTATCTTAAGAGGCAACACTTCTTGATGAAGGTCCGGAGCCCAGACCAAATCAAGTGGGGTGAAGTCCAACTAAGGGTCACATAAGATCTCCCTTTGTCCGTTCATCAATGTAGAGCTCTTTTTCATCCCCTTGTTAATAAGCTGATACTGGCAGGGATAAAATATAAAATGTTGTATCCTTTGAAACTTCAGGTCCTGATAGCCGGTACTTGGTGCAGTTTTGGGGAACCGAAGACCGCGGAAGCCACTCTGACAGCTGCACTTCCAAATTTATTTAAAGATCGCTGATGAAGAGGAGTCTTGTGCTTTATATCCTTTTGTGGTGGTGTTGCTTCTTGCCGCACTGCGAGAAGACATGGAATGGTTTACACATTGGATTGCTTTTGGCCAATTAACAAATTGTAGAGTTTGGGTACCAGACTTTCGGCTTCAACTTTAAAAAGATTTCTACAGAGAAGCCTATGGTTTGCTTTTCCCTTTTTCAAAAGAGCCTTGTGAACTTTAGTTTTTTATGGACTTAATGTTTTAATATGGCAGGTTAACGGACTGACTGTCACCTGTTTTACAACGTTTTCTACAGTAAAATTCAACTGTTTTGCAAGTATCCATATACTCTTTTATTTTTTTTCATTTTGTGGGGTGCTTAGACAAAATTACTTAATTAATATTATTAAACATGGCTACTTGGTTTTCCCTAGGTTCTGATCACTTAAGTGTAATACTCATTAAGGACACAAAAGATCACCCTAGTATAAGTTATCTGTTTACTGTCAAGATAGACTAAGCTTGTGTGTGGTCAAATGGATCACTTAAGAGACACTATTTTGGGCTTCCTGACAATTTTACAAGGTTAAGACTTATAAGGGCTTACTTTCATAGTCAACGAATGCTTTTATTTTGCTTGTTACACTATTATTTCGTTCTCAAATTAGTGTTAGGCTTTGAATTTGGGGTTCATACTGTATAGTAATTTGTAGTGAAACGAGTGGGAGGGAGGGAAGAGATGGTATTCGTTGTTTCTGTACATCACGTACCTTGATATTATTAAGTTGGGGGGGGAGGGAGGTGTTTTTGGCCTTTTTGACAAATAAGATTAAACTAAGTTTTGGGGTTCAAAGGCTTAAATGTAAGATTTTGGGGCTATGTGTTGTAGTTTCTAAAGGGATAAGGGATCTGGGGATTGGAGGAGGGCGTAGGGTGGTTTATCTCGGCTGGATGTTATTAATGATAGGAGTAATCTACTGCATTTTGAATTACAAGATCGCTGTCAATGATACACTAAATGGCGGGTAGTCTAAAATTACTTACTTGGAATATTAGAGGTACTAGAAAGAAAATCAAATGCTATCAGATCCTAAAACATGTTGACTGTCTGAAAGGAACGGTCACATTCCTACAAGAAACACACTTACTGGTCTCTGAGGACTCACTTTTTAGAAGGCAATTTGTAGACCAGGTTTTTAACGCAGGGGACAGTACCCAAAGTAGAGGGGTAGCCATATTATTTTCCTGAAGCATCCCCTTCAACTCTGAGCTCTGCATTCAAGACATAGGTGGAAGATATTTAATCTTGAAAGACTTACTGGACCACACAGAGGTGGTGCTTTGTTGTATATATGGTCCTCATTCTGATTCTCCAACCTTCTTTTCTAGACTACTTGCAGATTTACTTCCCTATGTTTCCTTCCCACTAATTTTAGGAGGGGATTGAAACCTCTCTTTCACGCCTGACCTGGATAGATCAGGGGTCAGAAGATCTGGTCTCTCGCCTGCGCAGAGAGCCCTCTGGGACTTAGTGGATCAAATAGGATTGATTGACCTTTGCAGGGTCTTGTATCCCTCCTTGAAAGAGTATATTTTTCAATCCTCTATTCATGGTACATCTACCAGAATTGACTATTTCCTAATTAGTCATAGTTTTTTGTCAGGGATTATGGATAGTGCCATAGAACCCGGAGTCATCTCCAACCATACAGTGGTGTGGTGTTCACTAAATCTGACTCCCAATGTTCCAAAAGAAACTACTTGGAAGGTGAATAATCAGTTATTGAGAGATGAGAGTGTTGTCATGGATATTTAGAAGGTAATTGATCAGTATACTCAGGATAATCTTGCCTTGACAGGCAGAATTGACCTGGAATGGTGTGCCTTGAAGTGCATTCTAAGAGGGGAACTGATTAGAATCACCTCGTATGAGAAAAAGGTGAAACAACAAGAAGCCCTACATTACTTAGAAATATTTGTCAACTAGAAAAAGAGCTATCACTCTCCACTCCAGATGGTGACAGAATTAAATTAATGGGTTTAAGGGCCCAGTACAGCTCCCTTCTGCTAGGTAAAGCTGAGTACGCACTTATGCACACCAAAATTAACTATGTGGATCAAGGGGAAAAATCTGGCAAGTTGTTGGCCCTTCGCTTAAAATCTCAAGAAGCCTCCTGAATAATTAAGGGTATCAGATCTAGGCTAGATAACACTATACAAGTGAACCCTAAAAGAATAGTACTGGAATTTGTAACTTACTATCAGGACCTGTATGGCCCCATGTCTAACCCTCCTGGGAAACAAAAACTAGATAATTATCTTGTGGCCTTCCCGTTGCCACAGTTATCAGCAGCACAGAAATTAACACTATGGTTTCCATAACTGATACAGAAGTTGAGAAAACAATAAATTCCCTTCTGTCTGATAAGGCTCCTGGCCCTGATGGGTTTTTGCACAATTTCTATAAATCTTTTCATGAACAGTTGACTCCCTGGTTAGGTCAGTTGTTTAAGACATCCCTAGATGGGGAAGAAATGGATGATAGTTTCCTGGAGGCCCTAATAATTGTTTTACACAAATCAGGGTGGGATCCAGAAATGGTAACTAATTATAGACCTATCTCTTTATTGAATTATGACATGAAAATCATTGCTAAGCTGTTAGCAAATAGACCGGTTGAGGTCATGCCCTCCATAATTCACCCAGACTAGGCAGGGTTTATGAAGGGGAGGAACTCCTCGGATCACTTGAGAAAGCTATCACACATTTTCTCCGTGTACAGGGACTCAGAAGTGCCAGCCAGACTACTGTTCCTGGATGCTGAGAAAGCCTTTGATAGAGTGGACTGGGACTTTTTATTTTCCAAAATTGGTAAATTTGGATTCCCGAAGGAATATATTTGCTGGATTGCTTCCTTCTATAAAAATCCCAAAGCTTGTATTTACTGTAATGGAGTCTTCTCAGAGAGGTTCCTTCTTCATTCTAGTACTCGCCAAGGGTGTCCATTTTCTCCATTCCTTTTTAACATTTATCTGGAGCCTTTGCTCTTCAAACTCAGAAGTTCTCCTTTGATTCCAGGCATTCCCTTGTATGGCCTTGTCCTTAAACTATCGGTATATGCAGATGACATTCTGCTCCATTCCACCAACCGTGCTGTTGTGTTTGAGGCCACCCTGCAAATAATTTCAGAATTTGGCACCTATTCCAATTATAAAATTAATTTGTACAAAAGCATGGTCTCCCCTCTAAATTTTAGATTGCTAAAAAGTGATATTCTACAATTAGGTCTTCAATGGACTCCTAAAAGCTTGAAATATTTGGGCATATATCTTACTAACTCTGATTTCCTCTTGAAGAAACTAAATCTTGACAACACCCTGTGCATTATACAACAAGATATTGCTAGATGGTTATCCATTCCTATCTCTCTTTGGTGACACATTAATATAGTTAAAATGAATGTCCTGCAAAGGATCTTCTACCCGTTGCATATGCTCAAAGTCTGGCTACCCACCAAATGGTTCAGGAAAGCCCATTCTATTATCTCTTCCTTTATATGGGCTGCCAAGCCCCCGAGAAGAGCTTACCAGAAATTGATTGCACCCAAGGCTAGAGGTGGCTTGAGATTACCTCATATATGGGGCTACTACTGGACTAGTCAGGTCTCTAAGTATATGAAATGGATGACCAATGACATAACATTAGCTAACCTGCCATATGTCCCACTGTGGCTAATACCTGAGAGAAAAATGTTAGCAGAAGCACACTTACTACATCCATGTTACTATATAGTACACTTACAAATCTACTGGTGAATATTTCCTGCTCTCCCATAGGGGTGTCACTAAGATCCCATACTCAGCTGTGTAATTTTTTAAAATATAAACACACTCAAGACTGGAACCAGTCATTAGTAGAGAACCCAAATTTCAGGATAGCAAACAAAAAGATTCCCACACTTTGGATTCCCCAGTTCCAGAACATGAAAATAAAATATTTCCTAGACCCAGTGGGGAAGTGTATTCCTGCGTCTGCTATTATTAATAAATATTCATTAAAATAGGGACAAATGTTCAGCACATATCAGATATCCCATCTCCTGACCTAGTTAAACAGACAACTGTTTACAAAGGATAAGTTTTATGAATTCTTTACTGCCCTGGCAGAGGTAGTACACCTTCCTCATGCAATAGCCCAGGTGTATGGTTCTCTCTTGGACCTGACAGCTACCGATCAGGAAGGAGGCCCAAAATACTGGGTTAGACAGTTCCCAGATCCTAACATTAAATGGAGTAAAATCTGGGAAGGAACCTACATCTACCTATCTCAAGACAAGTTGAGACGTACACAATTCCAATTTTTACATAATTTATACTGGATGCCCCTTAAACTTTTCAAGATTGGTAAGTCCCTGACCCCAACTTGAATCAGGTGTAATCTGGAGGAAGGTTCCCTCCATCATAATTTCTGGGACTGCCTCTCTGTTCAGGACCTCTGGATGGAAATCCGCTGTAAGGCTGACCTGCTGTTAGGTCAAGAGGATCTGTTTACACCAGATATTTGTCTCACAGGAGATTATTCCAAGGTAAAGGTTAGAGTGCATAGATATCACATGGTGATGATTGCACTGACACTTGAGAAACTTCTGTTAAGGCATTGGATTGATGCCCAAAAGCTTTCTTATATAGAATGGCTTCAGGACCTTTTGTTTAATTTGCAGGTGGAACAATTTAAAATATCTATGGGTCATTCCTCTTCCAGATATAAAAATATATGGGCTGGGATGCATGCTATTTATATGCTACAAGCTGGAGTTCACTCAATTCAATGACATTCAAGGTCTGATTTATCCCTACGGTAGTGGATAGACATTTTCTATCCATGGCATCAATCCAAAGCACTTTCTTTGTATAGCTTTGCTTTTAGAAGGGAGTGGGGCTATTACACATCTATGCTGAGCTGGGGGGGGATCATCGGGGGTGGTTGGATTGTTTTGGGACGGTAGGGGATAGACATTTTGGGGAAGGTTAAAAGGGGAGGGTACATTTCACTGTACTTCCTGTGCCTGTTATCTTGCCTTTATGTGCATTTGTGTTATTCTGGTAACTGTGCCATGTCACTTGATTTATGTTTGAAAACAATAAAATATTAATTAAAAAAAAAAGGAAATACATTATTATTGAGTGAGGTCTCTCATTTGGCATAATCGGCTTTGGACCTACAGCATGGTGCGCTCTCTGGATATCCAGGTCCAAGTCAGATGGAAGAGAGAGGGCCAACTGTAGAAATTGATGCAGGAATATGGTAACTTGTTGTCTTACTGCACCTTTGGGAATGCCGTAGATTCAGAGATTGTTTCTACACAATCAGCTCTCATAGTCCTTTAATTTACATACATGGATACATACATAAATATTGTCTGCAGATAAAAGCATTCAGCCCACCTAGCCTTCCCTTGAATTATAGTAACTGTGCTTATTCAAGCTTCAATTAATCCTGGAGTTGATGGTTAGTGTCCAGTAATTGTCCTACAGTTTGATCTAGCAGTAAAATCTGGAAGCCATCAGTGGACATTTGCTGGTGTGCATCTTTGATGCAGTTTTCAAGTTCCATCACCTTTCTCTTTATGATATCAACTTTTGCAAACATTTGTGCCTGAAAGGGCTTTGAGTTTGCCAAGTATGCTGTCTAATTTTTTTCCCTTTTAAGGTGGTTTGAGGGGTTTGGAAGGAGAGCTGTGTTTGGAGCAGAGTTGGTTGGAAGATAGTGAGGATTCACTGTCAGAGCTGGTGGTATTATATCCTACACCAGTAGACCTGCTTTTTCCATGTTTAATCCTGTGTTGTAACCTCCAGAAACAATAGTTATAAGCTGTAAATTGTAGCTTTGTAGAGCTTAATTCTGTTCCCCAGCATGGTACTCCACTTAGCTGCGATCAGAAGGAATATTAGGAGCCAGGCAAGAGACATAGTGATGCCTCTGTATCTCTCTCTCTCTGGTGTGGCACATCTTGAATACTGTGTCCCCTTTAGGGCACCACAACAAAAAAGAGTGAGATAAGAAGACTGGAGTGGGTACAGAGGTGTGCTACAAAATGGATAGTTGGAATGAAGGGCAAGGACTATATTGAAAGGTTAAAATACTTGAGTATGTTTTCACTTCAATACAGAAGAACCAGGGGGAATGTGTGTTTGATGCATACTGCGTCAAAAAATTACAATTTTCAAGAATGCCTAGGATTAAATTTAAAATCTGTACAGGTGAGAATGAAAAGGCAGCATGCCCAGTTAAAAGGCGATCATTATAAGAGCAACCAAAGGAGTAACTGGTTCTCCCAAATAGGTGTTGATGAATGGAACTTATTACCCGAGTCTGTTATCTCATACAAGACTACTGATCAATTCAAATTAGCAAAGGACAGACATTATGCAGCCAGATGATACACATTTGAGTTATAGAAGGTGCAGGTCTATCAAGGCTAATGCTAAGTATAACCTGTCAAGAAACTTATGAAACTCAGACCACCATTCACTCCGTTGACATCATCAGGAGTCCCAGGTGTGAGATTTCTGTATATTAGTAGCTGTGACATTGTTTGAACTATGAATATAAAAGTGTTCCTAAATATTATACATCAGCGTTTAAAAACCTGGCAGCCTTTGTTCTAGTGCAGGTGCTAAGCATGGATGCTGGCTGTCCTGGCAGAATCTTTTCTTGCAGTTCAGTTTTCCAGGCATGATTTACAGCCATAAAAAGAACCATGGTTCTTCATTCATGCTGTTGCAAATGGGGAGGTTGTATATTGCTAGAATGTTGCACAGTGCCTTGTATCAAGATGTAGCAGATCATTTGTCTAATTTATGCAGCCCAGCACCATGCAGCTAACAGATACACTGACTTCACCAGCTGTGCAGCAGCATTTGAAGCCTGTGACAGTACAAATTGTTCCAGGTACTATCAAAATGCAGAGCTAGCTACATAATTAAAGTTTACTGCTACAGAAGAAATCATTCTTGTTCTGTAAATCAGAGGTCTTTTTTATGTTCAAACCACTTTTTGGTATTTAACATGGGGTCATAAAATGTCTATGTTGAAAACTTTGGGTAGAGATGCAATTACGCTGCACAACATTTTTCTTGAAATTGCAGTGAAATGACAAAATTTTGCCCACAATTTTGCATCCCCACATATCACATTACCATTATTTTGTAAAAATCTTCTTGGTGTCTAGTGGTCCCTCGGACCCACCTGGCTATTCACTGGCACCAATTATTCTCCCTGGTGTCTAATGGCCCCCCAGGCCAGTCACCAGCCATAATTGAATAAAGCCCCCCCCAAGTTACCCATGCCCTAGCATGTCCTTTTTTTAAAAACAAAATGAAACCCACACTCCTTGGTGTCTAGTGGTCCCTCCTCTGGGCCATTAACTAGCCCACATTATTCTCCCTGGTGTCTAGTGGTCCCCCCTCAGCTGATCACCAGCTGTAATTGAATAAAGCCCCCCCTTTCCGAGTTACCCTGGCCCACTCATATCCTTATATTAAAAAAAATCAAATCGACACTCCCTGATGTCTACTGGACCCTTCACCCTCTGATCAATGAGACAGCTCCAACCCCGCTTCTCCCAGTACTTCGACTGGGCCACCAGCAGAGCCCTCCACTCACTTCCATGGCCAGCAGCCAGAATGAGCACTTCAATGATTGAGCGCATGCTAAATCTGTCAGAACTACACACATAGTGGATTCCCTGCAGGGAGAGGTCCTCAAACAACTAGTACAACAACTCACAAGAGACAGGGCTATCTTAGATCTAGTACTGACTAACAGGGAAAGGATCACAGATCACCAGGTAGAAGGTCACTTGGAGGCCTGTGACCATCACATGGTATGGTTCAGTTTGGCCACTAGAAGTAAATCATCCCATTCCAAGGTAAAAATATGGGACTTCAGAGGAGCTGACTTTGATAAGATGGCCAACAGAGTTAAGCTAGCCCTGGCAAGAAGAAATACAGGTGAGGGGGTACAGGCAATGTGAACAAGCATTAATGATGCAATACTTAAAGCCACATCCCAATGTGTTAGAGAGAAAAGGAAGTGCAAAAGAAGAAGGAAACCACATTGCTTCTCAAAAACAGTAGCAGAAAAGGTCAGAGCCAAAAGGCTGGCCTTCAGGAAATATAAGGGAATACAGTGGAATGAAGATAGGGAGGCATACCAAACTTCCCTAAGGGAAGCAGGGAAGGCAGTAAGGCAGGCAAAGGCCCAAACTGAGGTAACACTAGCACGAACAGTAAAAGAAGGGGACAAGACTTTCTATAGATACATTAGTGAAAGGAGAAAGTCCAAAGACGGTATTGCTTAGATCAAAGGGACTAATGGGCGTGTGAGGAGGAGGAGGGCCATGTAAAAGCATTTATCCTAAATAGATATTTCTGCTCAGTATTTACTAAAGAGAAGGTAGGGCAAGGCCCACAGTTCAGCACCATGGACATGGGGGAAGAAGGTGTGCACTAGTCCCTTCACAAAAGAAAGGGTCCTACAAGAGCTCACTAAGTTCAGGGTGGACAAAGCAATGGGACCTGATGGCATACAGCCCAAAGTACTAAAGGAGCTAAGGGTGTAACTAGCAGAACCATTATCAGAACTGTTTAGTGAGTCTCTGAGCACAGGAAAGGTTTCAGAAGACTGGAGAAGGGCTCATGTGATTCCACTCCCAAGAGTGGTAGCAGGGAGGAGGTAAGAAACTACAGACCAGTCATTCTTACCTCAGTAGTGGGAAAGATTATGGAGGCACTCATTAAGGAAAGGATAGTGCAACACCTGGAATCCATAGATGCACATGATCCAAGACAGCATGTGTTTACAACAGGAAGGTCCTGTCAAACTAATCTCATAGATTTCTTTGACTGGGTAACCAGAGTGATGAACCAAGAGGGAGCAGTTGATGTCACCTACCCTGACTTCAGCAATGTTTTTGATATTGTTCCACATAGAAGATTGATTAATAAGTTGGGTAGGCTCAGGGTGGGTCAGAATTTGGTCAACTGGGTGGCAAACTGGTTGTCGGGCAGAAAATAAAGAGTGGTGCTAAAAGGTACATTGCCAGAAGAGATACAAGTCACAAGTGGGGTACCTCAGGGATCAGTCCTGGGGCCATTCTCTTCAATATCTTCATCAGTGACATTGCAGATGGACTGGAGGGTAAGGTTTGTCTGTTTGCAGATGGCACCAAGATCTGAAATGGAGTAGATGATCCAGATAGGGAGAGCAGAATGAGAAGAGATCTGGATAAACTGGCAAAATGGTCAGAAGAGTGGCAATTGGGGTTTAATGCAAAGAAGTGCAAGATCATGCACATAGGGAAGAGAAACCCTGAAGCCACCTATAGGTTGGGAGGAGAGTTGCTGGCAGTAACAATGGAAGAAAGAGACTTGGGCATCATCATCACAGATGACCTGAAAACATCCAAGTAGACCACTAAAGCAGTAGGTAAGACTAGGAGGATGGGGTGCATTAGTAGGGGTATCACAAGTCATAAGAGGGAGGTAATAATCCCTCTTTACAAGACAGTGGTTAGGCCCCATCTGGAGTACTGTGTGCAGTACTGGAGGCCATACCTTCACAAGGACATTAACCAAATTGAGGCAGTCCAGAGAAGGGCAACCAAAATGGTGCAGGTACTGCATCAGAAAACATATGAGGACAGATTAACTGAGCTCAATATGTATCCCCTAGAGCAAAGGAGGGAGAGAGGTGAATTGACTGAAACATTCAAACACTAAACACTGAAGATCAGAGCACCCTGAGAGGTGCACAGAACATCAGGCAGTGCCTACGACCGTCTCATCCCTCTTAGGACCATCCACCTGGTCCCGACTCCCAGACTAAACACTGAAGGTGCGCCGCTGTTTGAATTTGGAGCCAGGCTGCTCCAGCAGCTCTTCCATTGGCTGTGGCATTTCTCGAAGGCTCCTGATTGAGTCAGCTGAAAGAACCATTGCCCCCGATTTGAGCACCTTTCAGCCAGCTTCTCTGGCTTGCAATCCGGTATCTGGGGGCTTGTAGCTCTCTCTTGCCTGTTCCTTTCTCCCACCCCCCACTCCCTCCAAGGCCACCTTTAAATACTCTTGTCACCCTGCTGAAACTTCTGGACCTAGGTCTCCAAGATTAGGCAGGACATCTGCATTCTGCTCACTGCCTGCTTGCCCAGCTTGACATGACTGCTATAATGGCCAGTATACATTGGTTAGTCTGTCTTGTTGGTCTTATTGCTTCAAGCTAGTATGTGGACTGGGTGATAGCTGGGGCCCTCCAACACCCTGCAGGTGAATGTTCACCTCCCCCCCCAGTTCACGTTGAATGAGAATATCTGACAATATTTCTCTACATCCCCTGTCTGCCTAAACAAGATACAGCTATGCTTTGGTACTGGCTGCATAAACGACTCCTTGCTCCCAATGCTACCTGTCCTTGGATATTCTGTCACTTTGCCCTAGGTAACTTTCTTTACTCTGCTTCTGCTACTCCAATCTAGGGACATTGAAACCAACCCTGGACCTGCACTTCTTTCTCCTCTGACCCAATCTGCAGCATCTATACCTCCTATGAAAGGTCTGAAAATAGTCCACATTAACATTCACAACCATTGCTCCAAAATGGTTGAATTGGAAGCCTGGGCTACATGAATGTCTCCTGACATCCTATGCATATCTGAATCCTGGCTACAACCTGTCATCAGTCAACACGAGGTGGCCATTCCAGGCTATGGCAACTTTAGACATGATAGGATATGCAAAAGGGGTGGAGAGGTAATGATCTACTACAGGTCAGGCCTCAACATCACTGTCTTCCCCATTTCTGTCTCCTCACATCCTCTCATTGAGTCCCTGTACATCACACTTACACTTGGAAATGTTAAAAAACTCATCATAGGGTCTATATATATATGCCTCCAACCTTGCCATTTCTAGCCTGTCTCCGCTCCTTGCATCCTTAGGCAGCTTTCCTAAGCACAACATCATCCTATGTGGGGACTTCAACATTGACTGGCTTCACCTCAATATTGGTAATGATCGTGCATCACCTGCTGATGGTAACCTTACCCAGTTAATTCATGATCACACTTAAGTCAATACAAAATCTGGCAACCATACCCTACTAGACTGGATGGTCACCAACTGCCCACTTAAAACTAAATCTGCTGGCATGCTCTCAGATTTCCTAAGCGATCACTCTCCCACCTTCTGTATGTGGAGAAATAACTATAACAACTCTCTGCCCCAGGTTTTCCTGGTCCGGAATATGACTAAGTTTGATGTCAATAGATTCCTGTCAACCATTAACACTACAGATTGCCCCCATTAATACACTTCCTGACATAAACCTTGCACTGGACTTCCTAATCTCCACTCTCACTAAAATAGTTAACCAACACACCCCTCAGAAGAACTGCAGATCCAAGGGTGTTAAAGCCCTGTGGCTTTCCAGGGATATCAGATCCCTTGTGGCCCTCTGTGACAAAGCAAGACAAATGTATAAACAGAGTGGACTCCCCTCGGACTGGCTTATTTACAGACAGCTCAGGAATAAATATAAAAATTCTGTACAAAAAGCTAACAGATACCATCTTAAATCTCCCCAAACTGAGCACCTTAGTAATCCCAAGGAATTCTGGAGACAAATTAACTCCCTAGTGAAAGGAAAGATTGTGGAAAACTGAATCTCTATTTCTGTCAATGGCTCCAACCTTTATGACCCACTCTCCATAGCCACTGGATTTAACAATTTCTTCACTGACCTACAAAAATACATCTCAATCTTCCACAACTCTCCCTCTCTTCACATGACTATCTTCCCCCCAACCTAGGGGGTAGTTCTGAATTCCATTTGAAGCTAGCCACACTCAAAGAGGTGTAGTAACTTCTATCTAAACTAAAACTGGAGGGCTCCACTGGATATGACTTGCTGGAACCAAAATTTCTTAAGCTGGGTGCCCCTGCCCTAGTTTTCCTCATCCGTGACTTGTTTAACCAGTCCTTCCTCTCCAACATTGTGCCAGATAAGTGGAAGGTAGCAGTAGTAGTCCCAGTCCACAAGGGGGCCGTAATAGAAAACTATTGCCCTGTATCTCTGCTCACCTGGCAAAAATCCAAGACCGTATCGTGTATAATCATCTTCAAGATTACCTAGACTCTCACAATCTTCTATCACCCTAACGCAGCTTTAGAAAGAATTACAGTAATCTAACATGTAGAAAGAGTGGACAATAATAAGTGCCAGGTTAATAAGTAAAGAAGTTCTTACATGAAAGAAAAGGGGAAAAGGGGATGAAGGGGTGAAATGGGGCAGGGGGAAAAGTCATGTCTCTGGAGACCCCCCTCAGGATGCAAGGAACCCTGCAAGGGGACTGGTGGGACCAGAGAGAGGGGGATAAGGCAGTGTCCCAAAAAGACCCCTTTAGGATGGTGGGGGAAGGGAGTAGATCAGAGATACAAGCCCCTTGGAGGGTAGGAGAGGGACCCATGGAGAACATTCAGGGTCTTTTACATTTTGTGAGCGATCAAGGAAGGCCAGTAAGGGAGAACAATTTGGGGGCAGGAGGGCTAGAGATTTCGGGGTTGGGTGCGCACAGGGTAAAATGAAGGTGAGAGTAGAGAGGTAGGGTTTGTCCAGGGCTCAGAGGAAAGAATTAGGGAGCAACATGGCAGGAGCAGCTAAGTGCAAGGTAATTATTGAGGGCAGAGCTGATGGAATAGGTGGAGGATGAGTGCTGGAATTGAGGGGGGAGGGAATTCCACACTTTTGGGAGGCAGTGAGAGTAACCAGATTGGCTGATTTGGGTGGATCCATGGGGGACAACCAGATCATGGGAGTCGGTTGATCTAAGGGAATGGGAGGTTGGGGGGTGTTATAAAGGAAGAGGTGAGGCAGGAAGGGACCTCATCCAACCAATGCTTGGGGGTAAATTTAGCACAGTGGGAGAGTCACCTATTTGTAAGAAAGGGGAAGGATAGGGCACGATAAATATTGCAGTGATGGGCGCAAGGCAGGGAATCCAGGGCAAAGCAGCAGAAGGAATTGAAGAAGGTGTCCAGACTGGCCAGGGATGATGAACTAGCAGCACCATAGACTACATCGCAGTAGTCAAAAATAGGCAGTATTGTCTTCTGAACAAGTTCAAGCCTAGCCATAGGAGGGATGCAATTATGGTTCCTGAACAGGGCACCAATCTTGGGGTGCTGTTTTTGCACTCATAAAAGTACCATCTGACATCTTCCATGCTATAGATAAGGGCCAGGCCACTGGAGCCATATTCGTGGATCTCACAAACTCATTTGACCTCGTGAATCAAGGACTTCTGCTTCACCAGCTGCATCTACTTGGCCTGGACCACAATACGCTGCACTGGATCAAGAGCTATCTGTCTGATCGATCCCAGAAAGTTAAGTGGGATGACTCCCAGTCTGAACAAAAAACAGTTTCCCATGGTGTCTCTCAAGGCTCCATTCTGAGCCCCATGTTATTCTTGCTCTTTATCAATGATCTCTCCAAATTCTGCAGGGGTGTCACAGTTCACATATACGCAGAAGATGCCATCATTTATTGCTTCTCTCCAGTTATAGACCAAAACAATTGGGATCTTGCCTCAGACTTCACCTCCCTGGAAGCCTGGTTCCAGTGTAATCATCTTGTTCTCAAATTAAAAAAAAAATGCATGGTCTTCGCTCATTGGCCTGTGCAAAAGCCTAATCCACCTACCATTAGCCTCTCCACTATCAAGGGAGATTCAATAGAGGTGGTCGACTCCTTCAAATGCCTGGGTGTTACCTTGGACACCGCCCTCTCACTCAACTCCCGTGTCTCAAACACTATCAAAAATCTCAACCAGAAACTCAGACTCCTCTATCGCATTTTCCCGTACCTCACACTTGCCTCCTAACAAAAAATAGCCTCTGAATCCCTCCTCCCCTTCCTATACTATGCTGCACCCAACCTCCTCTTCACTAACTCCTCCTCTTCCATGTCCCTCCTATCTCAATCATACCACAGGGTTGGTCACTTTGCCTTGGGGGCCCTTGCCCGCTCTCACCATTATGATGTTCTCACCTCTCTGGGGTGGTCCTCCTATGGAGCAAAACTGAGGTGCTTCACACTGAGCCTCATGTTCAAGCTTGTCCACAAATTCACTCCTCCTTGCCTCAGAGAACTTATTCACCTCAAACAAACACCACACACACTTCACTCTGCCTCTGTCCCCCTTCTCATTGTTCCCAAAATATGTCTTGCTATATCCAGATGTTCCTTTTCATATGCTGCTCTAACTGACAGGAACTCCCTCCCTACCTGGCTTCATTCTCTCCTGCTCCTCCCTCTCTCAATTTCAGCCACATTTGTTTGCCTTTCTGTCTACCTCTGGTACCTACTTTTGCTTTCGCTGAAGGGTGCCCACCCAGAAACTCCTCCACCTTACCCACAGCTGCCTCCTCATGCCTTATTCCTTCTCCCACTCCACTACTGCTCCTCCTACCATAATACTAGAGTAGTACATGTAGAAACACTGATCCTAGCCATTCCCATGTTATATTAGTACTGTTTAATATGAAGTTTTGTACTGTAACTGCCCCGCATATAGTCTCCTCCTCTATCTAGGCTTTCATCGCTCACCAAGAAAAAGTCTGTAGTCAATTGTTTGTGTACTTGCAATATTTTGTCTTGACATGTACTCTGCCTAATGCCAACTTTGAGAACTGCATTGCTGATTTCACTTGTAACTTCATGGTTGATTCTCAACCCCAGGTCGACCCTGAAAAAGGGACTGTAATTGTCTCAGTGGACTTACCCGGTTACCAAAATTCAAAAAAATTAACAAAGTGAAAGAGTCTAATATGTTTCAATATAAGAAAAATAGCAGGACAAAAGGATACAGCATAAGATTAGAGGGAGGCCACTTAAGGGGTAATGTGAGGAAGTTCTTTTTCACAGAAAGGGTGGTGGATGCATTGAACAGCCTACCTCAGGCAGTGGTGGATATGAATACAGTGTAGGGCTTCACACAGGCATGGGATAGGCATAAGGGAGCAATACAGATGAGTATGAATAGATAGACCATTGACAGAGCAAAGACTAATGGCACATTCATAAGGTAGAAAAAGAAATAGGCAGACTGGATGGGACTTGTGGTCCTTATGAGCCATCAACTTCTATGTTTCAATGTTTCTATGAGGAGATCAGGGTAACTTGTTTATTCAATTATGGCTGGTAATCTGCCAGAGGGGCCACTAGACACCAGGGAGAATAATTTGTGCCAGAGTGGCCAGGGAAGGGCGGGGGGACCACTAAACACCAGGAAGAACTTTGGCAATTTGAAATTTCACCCACGTGTGGTGAAACTTTGCTCACAAGCAGCGAATTTCGCAAGTTCATGGGTGAAATTCCACTCACTTCAGGGATGAAATTTCACATTTTGCCCCATGAAATATTTCAAGAAATGTACAGATTATGTGAAATGTTTCACAGGATGAAATTTTTCAAATTTTCACAACAGTAACTTTGGGTCAAAATGTGAAAAACTAACTAAGTTATGAAGAAACACTGAATTGTTCCAACATTTACTCATAACTTTATTTCTGAATATTTTGCCATCAATGTTCAACATATCCCTTGTGCTACCTGACCTCATGAACATGACAGGTGTAATTTTTAAGTTTACCATGCATGTACACGCAGCAAACATTTTGTTAGAAGATGGTCTTTTGAGGGGTGTGACACTGTCATTCCAGTACAAAGCGATCTGCAAATGGCTCTTCAGTGTCACGCCAATCATTAGCCAGGTTGCTCATGACACTGTTTTGGCTTGCTGGGTGGAAAGTTTGTGTAGTTCAAAGGAGAAAACTGATCCAGTCATAGGTCAGTTCTTTCCTTTGATCTACATAACCATTGTCCTACACGCACAGCTGATCTGTCATGATCAGCTTCAAGAGGTTGAATTACACCATGCAAACAAGAAAACCATCCATCAATGTCTGTTGCTGCTGGCACCATTACTGTTCCCCACCTGACCCTCCCACTTAGCACCCACCCTTCCACAATCCCCTCACAAACTTAACACTGACAATGGGGGTGCCCAATCCCCAGTGTTTCCCCTGAAATAAAGAAAACTGTCCCTCATAGGTTTTTTCTTTTAGTATACCCTATAACAAAGACAATCATCTGTCGATGTCTGTTGCTGCCACTGCCATTACTGTTCCCCCACCTAACCATCCTTCCCACTCATCACCCACCACCCCACCCCCCCAAGCCCTTACTTACTCAGTGGGAGTCAATCACCATAATTATCTCTGGACTGTAGACATGTCCTCACTCTGCAATGCCAGATCATGAACTGAGGAACTCAGGAAAGAAGGTTCAATGTATTTCAATGGGGTTTTGAACTTAGTGGCATAACTTGGCCATTTTTTAATATTTTTGCCCCAAATTTTCAACATGTCTTTTCTGGGATCCTTTCTCATGAAAAATTGTAGTAAAATTAGGGAAATGTACCCCAAAAGGTGATTTAACAGTAACTGCACAAAATCACCTTTCAGCAGGAGTTGAAAATGTTCTCCACTCTTTTTTTTTTTAATTTATAGTTTATTGAGGAATTTTAGCAAGCATGCAATGCTCAGAAGAGTACAATAATAATACAAACAGGAATCTTGGAGTCCAAACAAGCAGCAATAAATGTATTGCATTCTGGCATCAAAATGGAAAAAGACATCAAGAATAATCCACAAGACGAGGATATGCAACCCATGAACCCTAACAAATACAGACCCAAATTCTGCTAAATAAAATAATCATTTCATTACCACAGATAAGTAATTTCAATCCCCAATAATCAATTTATACCTCAATAAGGAACCAGAACAAGATAACCAGCTAAACAGAACCCATGAATAGAAACAGTCAGAGTTTTCCAAACACTTGAAATCACAAAGCAGAGTGCTGTATAAAAAACCTACCAAATGCCTGACTGCATGCTAAAAAAATAAAATAAATAACATACCAGACTAGCTGATGCCCAGGTGGGAAGGTGAACCAGGGAAGAACCATACTTGTTGTGTCACATAAGCTCTCAAAATCAAGAGCCTAGTTGGGGAAGGGGGACACCACTCTCTTGCCCCTGTTCAGGTTGAAAATTTGAGAATAAATAGGGATTGCAAACTGCCTCATATAGGGACTACTGGTCTGCAGCTAAAATGTTCATGAGGTAGGGTCATATGAAGGTTATGTTGAAAATGTGGGATGAAATATTAAAAAACAACAAAGTTATGAACCTACATTAAAATTTACAAATGCAGGCACTTAACTTTGGTAATTTTGTTTCACAGCACCTCATGCATGTGATAGCTATCATTTTCCAAATCCTGGCCAAAATGTGTTTTCACACTTGTGGAGCAAAATCACATTTTAGGCAGGATTATACATTTTTTTTCCACCCTTGTTCATCGAGGAGGGGACACATAAGTAGGCTATGTGGGATCATAAGAAGTCTATGCTGAAAATTTGGGGTAAAAATATGAGAAGACAACAAAGTTATGAGTCTATGTTGCAATTTTTCAATGTGCTCGTAACTGTGGTCATTTTCAGTATCTGACCACAAATTTTCAAGATAGCCATTTTTTCATACCACCTCAGGAATGTGACAGCTGTCATTTTTCAGAGCCTACCCAAAATGTGTTTTAACACTTGTGGTGCAAAATGATGTTTTAAAGCAATTGGTTTATAAATCACACCCGTCATGCTCAGAAGGAGTGGTCAGAAAAAGATTATGTTAAAGATACGGGGTAAAAATATGAAAAAAAAACCTCAGTTCCAACTCAGTTATGAGGAAACAATTTGTTCCAACATTTACTAATAACTATTTTCTGTAGATTTTGTTCTCTAATGTTCACTATATTCCTTCTGTTACCCCACCTCCTGAACATGGCAGGTGGAATTTTTTAAATCCCCGCTGAAACTTGTTTTCACAGTTGCACAGTAAAATCACCTTTCAGATGGGTGCTAAAAAATTCTACCTGTCTTGATCTTAGCGTCAGGTCATAAAATGACTGTTGGACATTTAGGGTCAAAATGTTGCAGCCCACTTAAAAGTAGATATTGCCTCTCAGCTGCCCTATCCTGGGTAATTACAGTCTAACAATGTGTCAAAGCAGGACACTACTTGAAATTAGATATTTATTGATTTGTTTATTTATTGAAATGTTTCACCAGTAAGGCACACTGAGCAACAATTCACTCATCTCCCAGTGTGACCTGGGGTGAAGGGGTACAATAGGAGTGAGACATTAAACATTCAAGTTACAAGATCAACATAAACATGCAATTGTAAGGCAGGTGTTACAAACAGTGTTACAACAGTGCTGTGCATAACATGTAGAACGACTGGACAATAATAAGTGCCAGGTTAATAAGTAAACAAATGCTTACATGAAAGGAAAGGAGGAAAGGGGGATGAAGAGGTGAAGTGGTTGGAGGTGGAAGAGTTGTGTCCCTGGAGACTCCCCTCAGGATGCAAGTAACCCTGCAAAGGGACTGGTAGGACCAGAGAGAAGGGGATAAGGCAGTGTCCCAGAGAGACCCCTTTAGGATGGTGGTGAAATGGAGTAGATTCAAGATAAAAGCCCCTTTAGGGAGTAGGAGAGGGACCCATGCAGAGCATTCAGGGTCTTTTACATTTTGTGAGAGATCAAGGAAGGCCAGTAAGGGGGAACAATTTGGGGGCAGGAGGGCTAGAAATTTGGGGGATGGGTGTGCACAGGGTAAAATGAAGGTGAGGGTAGAGAGGTATGGTGTGTCCAGGGCTCAGAAGAGAGAATTAGGGAGGGACATGGTAGGAGCAGCTAAGTGCAATGTAATTATTGAGGGCAGAGCTGATGGAGTCGGCAGAGGATGAGTGCTGGATTTGAGGGGGGAGGGAATTCCACATTTTTTGGAAGGTGGTGAGAGTAACCAGATTGGCTGATCTGGGTGGATCTGTGGGACACAACTAGAGTATGGGAGTCAGTTGATCTAAGAGAATGGAAGGGTGGGGGGTGTTATAAAGGAGGAAGAGGTGAGGTAGGAAGGGAGCTCATCCAACCAGTGCTTGGAGGTGAATTTAAGCACAGTAGGAGAGTCATCTATTTGTAAGAGAGAGGGAGGGTAGGGTACAATAACTATTGCAGTGATGGGTACGAGGGAGGGCATCCAGGGCAAAGTGGCAGAAGGAATTGAAGATGGTGTCCAGTCTGGCCAGGAAGAACTTAGTGGCAGCACCATAGACTATATCACAGTAGTCAAAAATAGGCAGTATCATTTTCTGAACAAGTTGAAGCCCAGCCGTAAGAAGGATGCAACTACGGTTCCTGAACAGGGCACCAATCTTGGGGTGCAGTTTTTTCTGGATG
This sequence comes from Neoceratodus forsteri, assembly GCA_016271365.2. NCBI lineage: Eukaryota > Metazoa > Chordata > Ceratodontiformes > Ceratodontidae > Neoceratodus > Neoceratodus forsteri. The sequence goes on from CM028131.1 coordinate 830,422,925, forward strand.
GCATCAATATGTCCAGAGAAGTTTTGGTGTTGGTCCAACCAAACACCTAAGTACCTCAAGAAGGATATGTCCTCAAGTAAAATACCATCAAGGGTGTGTAAAGTGGGTAGGGAGGGAAGCCTAGAGAGTCTCTGCCTTGTGTAAAATGTCATGGAGAAAGTTTTCTTGGTGTTGAGGAAAAGTTGATGGTTAGCAAACTAGAGCTGAACCTTTTCAAAGTCTTGCTGTAAGCTGATTGTAACCTCATCAGGACAGGAGCCAGATGCATACAGGATGGGAAGCAAACAGAGTGAAGGTCATTTAAGAAGATGGAGAATAGGAGGAGCCCTAATATAGAGCCCTGGGGGACTCCAGTGCTAATTGGGAGGGGAGGAGAAGTGACATCAAAGATCTTAACCGATTGGATTCTGCTAATAAGGTAGGCTTTGAACCAGTTTGTGGAGGAGGGAGATAGGCCAGCTGCCATGACTGAGTCAAGGAGAAGGGAGTGAGAGATGGTGTTGAAGGCCTTGGCCAGGTCAACAAAAATGGCAGAGGTAATTTTACCATTGTCCATCCCAGTTAGGATGGAGTCCGTTAGCCGTAGAAAAGGCATGGTGGTGGTTCAGTATTTTTTTCCTGAAACCAGACTGGAAAGGAGTGAAAGAGGAGGTGTCAGATAGGAAAGAGGTGAGTTGGGAGAGGACAATGTGTTCTTGAAGCTTGGCAAGGGTAGGGATGAGAGAAATGGGGCAATAGTTGCCATGGGATGAGGGGTCACCCCCTTTAGGTAAACAGAGGACCAAAGCATGTTTTCATGAAGAGGGAACCGAGGCAGTAGAGAATGAGAGATGTAAGATTATTGACAGGGGGTAGGCAATGGTTGAAGTGGAGAAGAGAAGTTTTGGGTCTAGGCCATCAGGGGAGGCACCTTTAGAGGGGTTGATGGTGAGGAGGGCACTTAGGGCATCATTTGTAGTTACAGTAGCAAAAGAGAAGGGAAGGTGGGTGGTTGGTGGAGGGGACACACCAGTACAGGGTGGGGAGGGGGAAGGGTAGGAGTGGAGGGATTTCAGAAGCTCAGTGGCTCAGGAGGTATAGTAAGAGTTAAATTCCACAGCTACAGCTGGTGGGTCAGACACTAGTGAGCTATTTGCTGGAAGTACCAGGGGTGATGGGTGTGATGAGGGGGTAAATAAGGTGTGGACCACCTTCCAGAACTCTGAAGGGGAATTTATATTGGTGATGAAGACAGATTTGAAATATTCAGACTTGACTATCCTTGTAGTCCTGGTGCAAGCATTTCTGAGCATGCGGTAGTTTGCGAGGTCACTAAGATGCTGGGTTGCTTTATGATGCTTCTAGGCTTGATCTCTTGCCCTGAGGCAGGCCAGATGTTCAGGGGTTTTCCAAGGTAAGTGGTTACCTCTGACTCTGGTTTGTTTGAGTGGATCAAAGGCATTCCAGTTTACAAGAAAGACTTCTTTGAAGTAGGTAAGTGCCTTATCAACTGAGGGGAAGGAGGTTAGGTGGTACCAGTCAGAAGTGGCAAGGTTACTCAAGAGAGATTCAAGGTCAAAAGACTTGAAAAAAGATAGTTGTATGTTTTTTTGTGGTGATTTATTTCTGTGGACTTTCCTAACTATGAATATTGGGTTATGGTCACTAAGAGCATCGGCGAGGATGCCAGAGGTGATGACATGGTGGGGATCATTGCATCTCATCTGCTGTATCCTGGGCAAATGTATAGTAAAATTATGTACAAGCATGACCCAGTACAACAGCAATACCAGCAAAGAACATTAGGCATTGGCAAATGCTTGTTCAAATCCTCTCTGAAACATGTTTGCACAATTGAACTGCAAAGTCATCTTTCTAATGGGATTTGAAATAAATTTCTCTTGGCTTAATCATAACGTGAGGTCATAAAACGATTACGCTGGAAATTTGAAGTCATAATGTTGGCACCAACTGAAAATTAGATATTGCCTCTTAGCTGACCTATCCTGTGTAAAGGCAATCTAAAATTGTGTAAGAGCAGGGCACCTCTGAAAATGAGATATTGCATCTCATCTGTCTATCCTGGATAAATATACAGTAAAATTTATAAAAGCAGGACCCCACTATAATAGAGCAACCACTGAACTCTACATCAGTGTTGTCCTATCCTTTGTAAAAGCTGTACTCCTCTGAAAAAGTAACTTGCCTTTCAGCTGGGCTATCCTGTGTAAATACATTATAAAAATGGGTAAAAGCAGGGCCCCATCGAAATGGAGTTTGCCTGCTTCTGAGGCAAACCAGGTTGTCCTGGTGGCACTGCCCAATGGCTTACTCTTTGGGGTAAGCAGTGAGAGAGAGAGAGAGAGAGAGAGACAGGGGGACAGAAGGGAAGGGGCTGACGGGGGCAATAAGTCACATGATGACATCACAAATGGGGAAGCGGAAAGACAAGGGACATGGAGAAGGGATAGGGCAAATAAAAGATGGGAGGGATCAGGTTTTGGGGTATTTAATGGGTTGCACAGAGGCATTCAGCCTCTTTTGCTGCCACTCTTTAGCTTTGAAGAGAGAGGCACATCAGATTGGGCAATTTTGTTTAAAAAAATTTAAGGTTTTTCGCTAAGAAACTAGGTTGTTCAAGCCACAATTTTTAGCTGTTTTATTCTGGAAATACAGCAATTTAGTATGGTAGTTCACGAAAAAATGTAGCTTTTTTGGCATCTACCTTACTGTGGGACAAGCTATGAGGAGATTCTGAAGAAGGACGAACTGAGACAGTAAGGTAAGCATCAGGTGTGTAAGCCCATAAGGAAAAGCAGTACAGAAGTAAAAAAATGTGGTGAGTATGCATTGTTATGATCCAGCAAGGAAGACATTGAACCAAGAGGGGGGACTTCAAGGAGTCCATGGTGCAGGCCACCGCCAGCGAGGCTGCCTGACTAAAGATCAGTTAGTTAGGTGTGAACCTGGGAAAAGGGGCTGTGGGACACCCAATTGCTCTGGTGGCATTTGTCAGGCCGGGAGTTAACTGGTGATGATCGAAAGAGCTTAGGAGCTCTCCTGGGTTTCCTCATCACTCTGAAAAGAACAAAATTAAAAAAAAAGAGAGAGAAAAGAAAGGAGAGGCATGGAAAAAGGGGTTTATTCCTTGGTGTGGGGAGCTGGTAGACAGAGAGGAAGGAGCAGGCGAGAGAGAGGGCCCAGTTTTACTGGGCCTTAGACGTGGGTCACGTGGTGGATGGCATCTGACGTCATCACCGCATGGGCCGGCAAGGCCTTCTTCTATGTGGGCCTACAGCAGTTCCTTGTTTGGTTTGGGCATGCTCCTTCATGTTTAAATTTGTAGCAAAAAAGGCAAGAAAAGGTTGCTATGAAGTGGGAACCAAAAGTTTCAGAGGAAGACGGGGGAAAAGAAGGAATCAAGGGCCTTAGGCACATGGATGGGCCAGCAGCAGGCTGTGCAAGCAGTCAGTAGATTAGCTAGGCCACAACTGGAGCAGGAGCTCACTTGGTACAGCCAATGAAGGCAAGGGAAATGAATAATAAAAAAAAAGAACACATGAGCAAGGTTACGGCGAATAGTGATCATGGTAGTGGCGAAACTGGAGAAAAAGAGAAGTAGGGGACACAAATACCACTGTTAATCTGTGTGTGAGAGGGGAAGCAGACGGCATTACTAATGTTTCCTGGCAGGCTGATCACAAAGGGGGAAGTTTTTTGTTTGAAGGCAGATGATGCAAAAAAAAAGCCATGCGCGGTTTAAGGGGACAAGTTGTGGACTATAGTTGAATATTAATGTGATAGGCAGTCAAACTGCAGAGACACCACTTGGGGGTGGGGTTTGTGAAGAGACACCATATGGTAAGGGGTGTTTGCACAGAGCCTGAGTGGCAGGTCATGGGACACTGAACCACATGGCAGCCACAAATGGGAGGAAGTGGGGAGGAGGACAACGGCCCCTGAAGACAACAAGGGCATCCATTAGAAATAAGGGCATGTTGGCAGGGGTATGGAGGGGCCTTAGCCCAGTTGCAGGTGATGAGAGGGGACATCTCTATTACTGGGGGCTATTGTCAAAAGCTAAAGGATCAACAGAAACAATACCTGCGTTAAGGGGTTGGGTTGAGGTGCAAATATAGAAATATTTATGTTGTGGGGTAGGCTGAAGTGGGAATATGGCCCAGTACTAATGACTGATAAAGGGGTTGAGATACAGGGGAATCAGGCTCCTTGCACAAGGAAGGGGAAGACAGCATGGCTGGGGGGTAGGGTAGGGGTGCAAAGAAAACAAATGAAAAGATACTACTAAAGATAATAAAGAATTAAGGAATATGTTGTTAACAGTTTTTCTTTCTTTCAGTTTTTCCTAGTTTTCTTTAGGGGCCGTGGTTGGACATTGCACCGAGGAAGAGCAAACCTACCAGGGAAGATGCCTACAACACTGTATTGGAGTTAGCGGAAAAGGCAAACAAGATGTGGGAATTAGTGGAGGATGTGGAGCCCAGGAGGACAGGAGAAAAGTGAAAGGCTGAGAGAAGCAGGGGGGAAAGGGAAAATGACCTCAGACTAGGCCAAGCATCCCAGAGAGGCCACCATCAACATCAGCGGGACCAGCCAACTGGTCAGCCTGGTTCAGCCACACCTGAATACACCCATTGTGCTGCTGCCTCAGCCTGAGCCCCTGCTTTTGCTGGCACCCCATTCCACCCCAGTGGTTCCTACAGTGCCTGGTCCACTGCCCACTCCAGCCTCAGCTATACCTCAGCATACAATGCAACTACAAGTGAGTCCAATAGTCCCGGGTCCAGTAGAGCTTCCTGAGCTAGGTTAGTGCCAACAGTGGGAAGCAGGTAATGGAGTGGTGACTGTCGGGGACAGTATAAAAGATTACATGGGGCATATGATTAGTTCTTTGGGGACGGGGGGCTTAGGACTGCTGGAAAAAGTTCTGTCTGACATTAAGGCAGGCCAAGGTATGCTAAGGAGAGAGAAAAAAGCCACAGAATGGCAGGTGTGGTAATGGGGACAAGAGAAATTGGCACCCCAGGCATGAGGATAGGAGAACATGTCCCAATGGCAATGAAAGAAAAGATAAGGAAGACGGAATATGTGGATATCTTTGCACGAGTCAGTAAAGAAGTGGTGACCAAATACGATGAAAAAGAGAGCATAGGTAAGAGCTAGATGGTGGTAGCTGTAGTCCTGTTAGGGAAAAAAGAGGAGTATAAGTTTACAAAAGGGAAGACATGGGATGCATGGTTTGTGGATTTTGTTGCTTACTCAGCGATAGTCATGTAAAACAAATCAGAGATAAAGATACCCCTCATCACATATTCCCTGTTCATATGGCGATCAAAAGCTAGGGGAGGTTTCGGGAGGCTGTACTATGTTGAGTTTTTCAGGCAATGGATAGTGACTTATGGGGATGTCAGATGGAACACTAAACAGCTGGATTTGTGGACAGACTATGTCACTGACCAGGCCACCCCAGAAGGAGAAGGAGGCAGGAAGGCCACCTTCATACAAAAATGTTGTTGGGGTTATAATAGGGCATTTTGCTCCTGGCCGCAGTGCAGATTCCAGCATGCTTGTTTGAGGTGTGGGGGTAGCCACACAGCATCAAAATGTCAGACAAATTGGAATCAGGGAGGACAACCCAGAAGGGCACCAGCTTTGGCCAATCAATCTTTTCTGGGTGATGCGCAGGGATACAGGGGCCAATCACTGGGCAGAGTATCCAGAGGAAGGGGTTACAACAGAAAGGGAGGACAAAGACACTGAAGGGGGGGCAGAGATGACAATGGAAAAAGGTAATACAGGACAAAGGGAACACACTGGGCAGAGGGAGCCACGAGAAGACCAGCAAGGATACAGACCAAAAAGACATTTTCCCGAGGGTGAGGACCCCCATCAAGGTGAAAGCTTTTGAGTGTTGACTAAGAACCTACCCTGATGAGAACACAGCAGAACAAATCATAGAAGGGTTCAGGAGGGGTTTCAGTCTGCAATTAATTTCAAGGCCCCAGGGGGGCCAAAGAAGCAAAAAAGTTGTGCTCAGTAAGGGGAAAAGAGGACATTTTAAGGAAAAAAGATTAAAAATGAGAAGGATGTGGGAAGGATAGAGGGACCATTCATGGACCCTCCATTACTCAGCTTGAGGGTGGCCCCTTTATGTTTGGTTCCCAAGAAACAATCAGGAGAGTTCAGGGTCATTCACTATCTATTTTCCCCAGAGGGGGATTCAGTCAATAATTACATTAATATGAAGGAAAACAGAGTGTCTTATGCCACACTGGAGGAAGTGGTATAGATTATCAGAGCCACCCCAGAAGCATGACTGGCCAAGACGGACATAGTCAGTGTTTAGATTACTACCAGTATGTCCAGAGGACTGGGATCTATTAGGCTTTAAGATGGATGGGCAGTATTACTTTGACAAAGCCATTTCTATGGGGCGTTCCACAGACTTTGACACTTTTGAATTATTTAGCGCAAGCCATCAGTGGATTTTTCAGCAAAAAAACAGGGTACAGGCAGTCATACACTATCTGGATGACTTTCTCCTCATAGAAAATGGAAAACAGGAAGCTGAATGCATGTTTTCCTCTTTTCAAGAATTGTGTCAGGAGTTAGCGATTCCGCTCTCTGTGGATAAAACTGAGGGACCCAGCAGAATGATCGAGATTGACACACAAGCACAAATGTTTGATTTACCAGACAACAAAGTACGGCGATTGAAGGATCTCATAGGGATGCATTTGAACAGAAGGAAGGTGCAGCTAAGACAGGTACAGCAGTTACTGGGGCACCTCAATTTTGCCTGCAAGGCCATTGGCCTGGGGTCGTCATTTACCAGACACTTGGCCCAGGCAATCAGAGGTGCTACCAGACCACACAACATTTATATAGAGCTACAATGGGAAGTCCTTTCAGCAAGATGACTGGGTCTACAACACAGACCTAGAGCTGTACATGGATGTAGTGGGAGGTTTAGGCATGGGGGAATATTTTTGGGAAAAATGGTTTTCTGAGCCATGGCCTGATGAGTGGAAAAAGGGGGGGCTTGACAAGGGATATCATGTTGTTGGAGAGCATGCTGATCAGGGTTTGCACCTTATTATGGGGCAAGGAACTCTGTAATCAAAAGGTGACCTTTTGGTGTGACATAGCAGTGGTGAACATACTCAACATAAGGGGGGTAAAATCAGAAACAGTGCTGAAGGTGTTGCATCAATTAGTGCTCAGGGGTTTACAGCTGAACTTGTCTTTTAGAGATAGACACACTGATGGGGTATGGAACACTTTATTTGACATCCTTTCCTGTCTACATCTGGATTGATTCCAGGCCATTGCCCCAAAGGCAGAGGGACAAAAAAACACCTATTTCATTGAACATTTGGGACATTGGCAAGAAGGAGCCTAATTGCTGTTTTGCAACTCCTGGGTGCCCAGGATCATGAGGGCATATGAAGGGTCCTGGCGGGCATTCCAAACATTCAGGGAGTTACATCTCATGGAGCTAAGTGGGCTGGTCACAGAAGGCCAAATAGGAAAATGTATAGTTAACTAGTGGGAATGGGGCCTAGCGCATGCCATGATGGGGTTACACCTGGCAGTGATCAGCACAGTATGCAGCCTGAAAGGTTGGCCTCACCCAACAAAAAACATGTTCATTAGATGAATGCTGGAGGGTTGCGGGTGCCTGAAGCAGAGGGCAGTGGATGACAGGCAGCCTGCGTTGGGTCAACTGTTGGTCAGGCTTGTAAGTATCTTACCCATGATATGTAAAACGGGATGATGCCACTTTATTCCATGCCATATATTTGGTAATGTTTTCTGGAGCCCTGAGAGTGAGTGAAGTGATGGGGCATGGGAAGAAAGAGGACACCTGGGGCCTAGGGTGGGAAGATGTAACAAGGGGGTCGGGTCAGATTGACATATTGCTCAGGAGGTCCAAGATGGACCAGGAAGGAAATGGGTGCTTAGTGACCCTGGGGCTGCACTGCAATCCAATAGTATGTTCTGTCCAAATGTTGTGGGCTTACGTCACAATGAGACCCAAAAAGCAGGGTCAGCTCTATACTCATGAGGATGGGAAGGGAGTCATGAGTTATCAGATCATAACCATCCTAATGAAAGGCATAAGGTGTTTGGGAGAGGATCTGACAAAGTATTCCTCCCATTCTTTTAGAATTGGGGTGGCGTTGCAAGCTGCTGCAGAGGGGGAATCAATAGAGCGGGAACAGCAGATTGGATGGTGGAAGTCTGAATGTTATAAGAGATATATACGACCCCTGAAGGAATAAGTTATTAACCAATTTTCTTTTGTCTTACAGGTTAAGGTTAAAAAAAAGTGGTTTGTTATTGTAGGGTAGAAGAGATAGGGGATCATTTTGGGAAGAGGAGTCTGGGAGGGCATGGGAGGGAGATAGAGAGTTGTTGGGGTAGAAAGACCTCTGTTCATTTATCATTTTGTCTCCTTACTAGGACACAGACAGCACATGAACATATGGATATGTGGGCACTCCTGTATTTACTGGGCAGAGAGGACAGCCAAGAGGAAAGCAGGGGACAAGTAGCTGTATCAAGATGTCAGACAGTGTAGGCTGTTGTGGAAAGGAATTTGGGGGATGAAATGGCACAACTATTGCCCACCCTGCATGAGATGAGGGAGAGATGCTCCACACTGGATATGATCATTGTACTTCTTGGGGGAAACAACATTGGGTCCAGTTCCTGGTTGGAATTTACTTGCAAATAAAACATGATCTTGAAAAGATTAAGCAATGGTGGTCCAAGGTAATGTTGGAATGGTCTGACATGATATCGAGAAGGGTATGACAGAACAAGAACAGCCATGCAGCTACTGAGAGAGCTAAATGGAAGATGAACAGAAGGGTATGCATACTGTTCTGGGCCATGGGGGAACAGGTCATCCTAAGGGGAATGGAAAAAAGAGTAGATGACTTTTATTGATCAGATGAGGTCTATCTTTTGGAGGCAGTATAGTCCAGTGGGTTAAGGCTCTGACCTGCAAATCTGGAGACCTGGGTTTGAATCCCACAGCTGCCTAGGCGCATACTGTGTGATCCTGAGCAAGTCACTTAACTTCCTTGTGCTCCCAGGTCACATCTGGAAACAAGTTCAGCTGAGTTTGCTACTCCTGGTTAAACAATGTTTCCTTTCCCTTTCCCTTTCCCTTTCCCCATCTGTCTGATTTGGGGGTAGACATGTTTAATACAGAAATCGTGGCTTTCATAGAGGCTTGGGGGAGGCAGTAAATAAAATAAGGAAAAGAGGGGAATGCCTGTCATCCAATGCAGGCTGGAGACAGGCTATGGGAAGAAGATGAAGGTAAAAGGGGCCATAGGTGGGGGGTGGAGGAGGGAGGCAAATAAACAGGACATGAAAGTCAACAGCATCAGTTGAGAGAAAAGCTGTAACGGTCTACACCATTACCTCCAGAAAGAAGAGAAGAAGAAGTCACCCAGGTTTACACCTGGAAGGCAAGAAGAAGGAAGGAGGAAAAAAGGAAGATATATAATTGAGATTAAATTTTTGAAGAAATGGAATAAAATGTGGAAGGATGTAAAACATTGAATATTCACAATGTGTACTGGTTTTGATATGATGAAATAATGTTGTGGAAATGTATGTGAATGGATTGTAAAATAAATTAATTGCTGATCTGAGCACCACAACAAGTTGTGTGTCTGTCATCATTTGGACAGGTACAATCCAGGATGATGGAGTTTGCCTGCTTCTGAGACAGACCAGGTTGTCCTGGTTCAACTGCCCAATGGCTTACTCTTGGGGTAAGCAGTGAGAGAGAGAGAGAGAGAGAGAGAGGGGTGGGGAGAGAGGAAGGGAGGGGCTGACAGGGGGCAGTGAGTCACAAGGTGACATCACAAACGGGAAGGGGCAAGACAAGGGAGAAAGAGAAGGGATAGGGCAAACAAAAGATGGGAGGGGTCAGGTTTGGGGGTATTTAATGATCTGCACAGAGGCATTCAGCCTCTTTTGCTGCCAATCTTTAACTTTGACCTCCCACCCACCCCGCGAAAGTATAAGAAGTTTGTAAGGGGGGGGGGGTTTGTTGGGACAAAACCAGGACTGCAAAAAGTGGATGGCAGTGGGAAAAAAGGAATAAGAGGAGAAGTTGTAAAGCACACCACAAGGTGGTAGGGGATAGCAGGAATGGTTAGCTGAGAGAATGAAATGGAGGCAAAGAGGAAAATATGGAAAAGAGGCATATTTATTGGAAAGAGAATGGGAAGAAAATGGAAGTAAAAAGGGCCAAGGGTGGGGGTGGGGGAGGAGGCAAATTAACTGGACATGAAAGACAGCTGCATTAACTGAGAGAAAAGAAGTAACAGTCTACACTGTTACCTCCAGAAAGGAGAGAAGAAGTCACCCAGGTTTACACCTAGGAGGCGAGAAGGAGGAGGGAGCAGAAAAGAAGAATATATAATTAAGATGCAATTTGTAAAGAAAAGGAACAGAATGTGGAAGGATGTAAAAAATATTGAATAATCACAGTCTGGAATGGTTTTGATATGATGAAATAATGATGTGGAAATGTATGTGAATGGACTGCAAAATAAATTAATTGCCGATCTGAGCACCACAAAAAGTTAGGTGTCTGTCATCATTAGGGCAGGTACAATCCAAAACAATGAGATATTGCCTCTTGGCTGTGCTATCCTGGGTAAATACAGAGTAAAAATTGGAAAAGCAATATCCCACTGAAATCAAGACAGGATCTGAGCTGTGCTATCCTGGATAAATACAGAACAAAAATGTGTCAAAGTAGAACACCATCAAAAATTAGATATTTCACCTCAGCTGGGTTATCCTGAGTAAATATAATGCAAACCTGTTTAAAAACAGAACCCTACAGTAGAACTCCATTAAAAAGGAGTTGCTGCATCTAAGATGATCTGTGCTGGAAAAATACTTTATAAAAACCTGAATCCCACTGAAAACGAGATATCAGATCTCACCTCTACTACCCTACATAAATGCAAGATAAAATTGTTTAAAATTAGAACCCCACTGCAAACGACATATTACATCTCACCTGGTCTGTACTGGGTAAATAAACAGTAAATATGTGTACAAGAAGAACCCAGTCCAACAGCATACAAGCAAAATTTAGCATTGAAAACGTTTATTTTTATTATGCTTTTTGTGCTCTAAGCATTTTATTTATGTAGGAATTTAAATATTTTTCATGATGGCTTTTGCTATTTGGTCATACATTACCAACTGCATGCTCCATATGTTATGTGCATATGTCGAGTCTCAACATTTTTTTTTTTTGTAATTAAAATTTTTATTGCTTTTTTCACTACAGCAGAACAACATATACATAGGCAAAGAAGTGCTGCACTGAAAGTGCAAATTCTGTTATCTACAACAATGATTATGTAAGCATAGCACTTTCTGCTGACATAACAACAACCAACAATGTATACCCCCAAACCCACCCCTCTCCCCCCGACCCTAAATTATAAACCACCAGGTCAAATGAAAATAGGAAGAGGTGTTTGCTTCAAGATCCAATGCTACTTAGTTTGCTGACTTCCAGGTCATCAAAAATGCTCTAAAGAGCCCCAGAGAAAACATAATGCTCTAACACCCGCATATACACAATGTGTTTTCAAGTTGCAATGCTAGAGTACATTCCTATGCCCTCCACAAGTGTTGAGAACCTTATCCATGCCCAATGTCTAAGTATTAACAACTTCATAACTGCTGAAACAAGAGAGACACGTGCCCTCAAACTTTGGGAGTGGTCATGGGGAAAGCAAGCAACAAACAAAACTTGGGAATATCCATTTTGACTGAGCCAAGGATAGGGTCTAGCACACTACTCATAGTCCTCCAGAGTCTGTGAATCTCCGGGCACAACCATAATAAATGATATAGGGTTCCCTCTTCCTTTTTGCATTTCCAACAACAAGGTGAACTGAGTGCACCCTTTCTGAATAAGTGGGTAGGAGTCAGGTATAAATGATGCATGATATTGAAATGTATCAATCTAAGCCTGTCTTGCTTAATAAACCTGTACGCGGTCATCCAGAGTGCTTTCCAGAACTCCGGGGAGTCACTTATATTCAAAACTTTTACCCAATAATAACATACACCAGAAGGAGCCTGTGATCCCATTCTTGGAGGAGCTTGTGAACCTTGGAAACTGCGTGTGGTTGCCTCGCTGCATACAAAAGGGTGTCAACATTAATTTCCCCCGATCAGTCAAGGAAACCGACGAAAATACCTGGGTTAAAGCTTTATTAAGCTGTAACCACTTAAAGAAATCCAAATCTGTGAGACCTAAGCTTTTTTTCAGAGCCCCAAATGAACACGGGCCACCCTGACCCCAAAAATCAGCTACGGTCAGATTACTTATTTGGGGCCAAAAAGCTACAGGTACAGGAGTGCCAGCAATTTTAATTTGAAGATTGTCCAAAATGGGTTAGGCGCCCGATAGCCACCAGCGTACACCCAAATGGCATTGTAACTGGTGATAAGCCCTGATTGACCATCCCAAAGGATTATTTTTTAAAAAATCTAGGTACAGTGGCCAAAGGAATATACAGTAAAACATATAAAGAACTTTTTACCATCTTCGCCAGGCCCCGTTCAATATCCAGCCAAAGAGGTGAATATGCTACCTCTCCCCGTTCCTTGCTCCATAAGGTCAACTTACACATATGTCTCAACATTTTTTGAATTAGTCGTGAAAACATTTTTCTAATCAAAACACTAACTTTAATTAATGTTTTGGAAAAGTAATCTCAGACACCTCATTAGACTGTCTTCTGATTAACTGTACAACTGTCATAAGCATTAAATATGTTTTTTTTTTACCTTTTAATGTTTTTGTATGTGATCAACTTTATGTTTTATTCAGCTATTTTTGGCAGTCTGTTTTGATATGTGCATGGCATGTATATACTTTAAAATCAAAATGGATATGCCTTCAAAATGGAATCTTGCACAGTTTAATTTTAAATCTCAACAAAAGCCTGTCCTTGAAATGAACTCTGATAAACCTGTAGGTTTTATCATTTGTATATAATTTTTATCTTTCTGTCTGTCTGTCCGTCCGTCTGTCCGTCCATCCATCCATCCATCCATCCATCTATCTATCTATCTATCCATTCAGGAAGGCAGTTACAGAAGGCAGATAGAAAGGTAGATAGATAGATAGATAGATAGATAGATAGATAGAGACAAACAGACAGTCAGTGTCACCAGCCAGCATGCAATGCAGTAATGCTGCAGTATATCACAAAATGTGGCTCTATACTGCAAGGAAAAGTATAATTCAGTTACAATTAAGCCCTTTTGTCTTGCATTATTTTGTGACATTATTTACTGCAAGTTAATGCATTACGTCATGGCTGGATCTGCTGTGTGTATAGATATTTATGTGTGTGTGTGTGTATATATGTGTGTGTGTGTATGTGTGTATTCTTTGGAAAATAATGTTTGGAGTGGAGTGCATTATGAAAGCTTAATACACTGCCAAGGTGTATAATGCTATGTAAACCCCAAGAGAAAAGCTCAAGGGGTTTATTAAGCATCACACACTGATGGGGTGAATTAAATTTGAGTTGCAGTCCATCCAATGCTTTATTTTCTATAATTTCTGGTGAGGATTTTTTTCCAACCAGTAATTTTAAAAGCTTAACCATGACATAATAAGAAAGCAGGATTCAGCACTGGATGCTTAAAGGGGAATTGTCATCATTGTACATGTAAAACCATTGGACCTATAGTCCTGATAATCTAAAACACATGGACTGTACCTTTTTAAAATACTTTAACTGTTGAAATCCCTAAGTTTATCTATTTGATCCTGCAACCACCTGCCCACAATTATTGTCCAGGAGTCCCCTGTGGCCAGCCCTATGATGAGGTGACTTATGGGCTAAGCCACTGGGGACTCCAATGTGTCAGTACAGTTGCCATAAAACTGTGACAGATAGAAGCCTGAACATGCCATTCATATCTGTCACAATTTTATTGCAACTATACTGACACATTGGAGTCCCGGGTGGCTTAGCCTATCAGTCACATCGTCAGAGAGCTGACTGCAGGGGACTCTTAGACAATAATGATGGGGTTAGGGTTGCAGAATCAACCAGATAAACTTATGGATTTGAACAGTTAAAGTTTTAAAAAAGGTATGGTTCATATGATTTAGATCATTGGGACCTATAGGTCTCATGGTTTTAGATGCACAATAATGACATTTCCCCTTTAAACATTAAAAACATAAAAGGAGTACGTAGCGTGAAATAAATTTATTTAAATACCTTTACAGGAAAACTTGCGACCATTCTTAAGCAGAGAATCATGGTGAATGGATTAAGAAAACTGTAAAACAGGTGAGCTGCAGTCTGAGAAGTGGCTGAAAAAGTCATTCTTTGAAACTTGGAGTTTAACTTTGAAAAGTGCTGTGCTTGTGGCATAATTTTTTGAGCATTTAGATTCTTTGAAAAAAAGTCCAACACATACTTGTAAATGAAGAAACTCTCTGAACTTACAGCTGTTTGTAAAATGAGTGTGCCTGTTCTCACAGCTGCAGCAGGAATTGAAAGTGACAGCAGATGTGTGGCTGTGATAATGGATCTAGGGTTAATAGACTTTGAGGCAGTGCACGTCTTCTTTAATAACCATCTGGTTATTATGGCAAATACTAACTGGTTAAGCCCATAGGAAAAAATTGCTCATCAGTTATGTGTATATATTATAGGGGTGCAGATGCACCCCTATAGTTAAAGTTGAGTGGGCAGTTTAATGTTAAACCCCAATTTTTAAACTTTAATAACTTTGCAACTACTTAATGGATTTGCATGAAATTTTGCATATGTGGTCTTCTTGCACCGATCTCTGGATGTGCTAGATTTTATTCCAGTTGGAACTGTGGATTCTGAGTTCTGGATAGAGGAACAAGTGAATTTTAACCAGTTTTTTCCCATTAGTTGTAATGGGTTTTCATCTGACACCTATAGCAGCCAGGCGGTTTAGGGTTTTGGGCTGAAATTTTTAGGGTAGAAAGAGTCTAGCCCACAAACATGCTGTTTTTTGCTTTGGTGAGATAACATTAATCCATCAAAAGTTATATAATTTTAAAATGTCATAAATTTGGTTCTGAGTATGCTCAGTAAGCACTTCAATATAGCTGTACAAAATGAGAAAATAATCTTTTTTCATAGGATGTCATCCTTTTTCGTGAAGTAAAAATCTTTTTTTCAAATGTCACCAGCTTGTTTGCCCTTTTTCCCACAACATCACAATTTCAAAAGCCACAAAAATTACATTTTGTAGTGCGACTAACATATGTACAGTATCTTGTTTATCTGGAGCTTGTTAGCTGGATTCTGCACTAAAATGTAGAAGAAATGCTGTTGAAAGTTTTTTTTTTAAATTAAAGTTCTTTCTTCATGACTCGTGATATAAAAAAAGAATCTATTTACATTTGATGTAATCCTTTATTGTGAGGAGAAAAATATTTTTTTGTATGTCACTGTGTTGTTTTCCCTTTTTCCCTACAACTGCACAATTTCAAAATCCACAAAAATGATATTCTGCAGAGCAACCAACACATGTATCTTGCTTATCTGGACCCTGTTACCTGGGTTCTGCACTTAAATGTTGAAGAAATGCAATTGAAATGTTATTTTTTCACTTTATCTTTTTATTGAAAATTTCCACAATGGTAATACAAGCAAATAATACAGGTACACAACATGTTATATGAAAGGAGTAGATAGGTCAGTTAACTAGGAACATAGAAGAGAGAATCCAATATGCATAATATGCATATATGAAAACCAGATTACTGTACTAAAGTTAGGATTAGGTCATAATTGTAAGGAAATAAGATTATGAATAAATGGTACTAGAGTTGTAATGCAACAACAATGAGAGAACAAAAAGAAACAGTTATGTTTATATTATCCATAGAGTGTAAAAAGAGAAGTCAATAAATACCTGAGGATAGACCTTTTGTTACTTGCATATTGTTAAATATAGAACAAGATAAGGCGGTTGCATGTGACCTGTAAAAAAGAGATACAAGAGAATAGACAAAGAAGAGTAATACAGATATAAAAGAGAAGAAAAGAAAGAGGAATAAAAAAACAAAAAAGCATCTGTGCAATAAGTTGTTATGACCCTACTCTATTGTGCAAATGATAGGAAAAAAGGGAAAAGGGGAATTGAATACTTATAAATTAGGGAATAAAGGTATTAGTAGTATCAATATGCTTGAAATAGTCCAAAAGGTTATTTTTTTAAGATTAAAATTCATTTTTCATGACATAATATGAAAAAAGAATCTTGTTTTGCATATCATCCTTTTTAGTGAGGGTGAAATCTTTCTGTGTGCTTACTTGGTGCTGCTTTCTTCTTCTGACACCTGTAGCACCCAGGTGGTTTGGAATTTCATTCTGAAATGTTCAGGGTAGAAAGCTGGTGTCCTATAGATGCGCCTTTCACTGGATTAGTGCAAAAATAGCCATCCATTCAAGATTTGTGAATGAAAATATAAGAAAAAAAATCTGCTGCTGCTTTCTTCTTCAGAAACCTGTGGAACTCAGATTCTTTAGACTAGCAGTATGGACATTTTAGTATAGAGATGGCAAAGTCCACAGATGTGCCTTTTGCTGGTTTGTTGCAAAAATGTCCAGCCATTCAAAAGATATGAACTACAATACAAATGAAAAAAGATTCTTTTTTTGTATTGTCTAAGGGGGTTTCTCCTATGTTCTCTTCGTCAGACACCCATAGTGCCCAGGTGGTTTGGAATTTCAGCCTGAAATTTTCAGGGTGGAGTGGGGAAGGTCCACATATGTGCCTTTTGCTGTTTTGGTGCAAAATATTTAGCTATTCAAAAGTTATGAACTACAATACAAACAAAAAAAGAATCCTGTTTTGTATTATCCAATGGAATGTTTCCTATTTGGTGATATTCTCTCCTTCTGACACCTGTAGCACAGGTGCTTTGGAATTTTGCTCTGAATTTTTTAGGGTACAGAGGGGAAGTCCTACAATTGTGCCTTTTCCTGGTTTGGTGGAAAAATATTCAGAGATTCAAAAGTTATGAACTACAATACAAACAAAAAAAGAATCTCGCCCCCCAAGGGTATTTTACATATTTATGTTCTCTTCTTCTGATACCTGTAGTGCTCAGATCCTTTGAAATTTTAACCTGAAATGTTTAGGGTAGACAGAGGAAGGCCCTTAGATGTGCCTTTAGCTGGTGTACTGCGTAAATGTTCAACCATTCAGAAGTCATGAAAATACAAACAAAGATAATGTTTTTGTTGTTTGTATTGTTTGTAGGGATTTTTCCTATTTATGTTCTCTTCTTCTGACACTTGTAGCACCCAGGTGTTCTGGAATTTTGGTTGGTCATTTTTCAGGGTAGAGAGGGCAATGCCCATAGATGTTCATTTGCTGGTTTGGTACAAACATGTTCAGCCTTTCAAAAGTTATTACCTAGAATACAAACAATTTTTTTTGTATTGTCCAAGGGGATTCTTCCTATGTTCTCTGCTTCTGACATCTAAAGTGCCCAGGTGCTTTGGAATTTCACTCTGAAATTTTGAGGGCAGAGAGAGGAAGTCCTACAAGGGTGTCTTTTGCTGGTTTGGTGCAAAAATATTCAACCCATCAAAAGTTATGAACTACAAGACAAAAAAGAATAATTTTTTGTATTCTTTGAGGGTGTTTTTGCTATTTGTGTTCTCTTCCTCTGACACCTGTAGCAGTCAGATGCTTTGGAATTTTGGCCGGCAATTATTAGGAAAGAGAGGGGAAAAGCCACAGATGTATCTTAAGCTGGTTTGGTGCAAAAATATCAGCCATTCAAAACTTATGAAGTGCAATACAAATGAAAAATGAATCATCGTTTGTATTGTCCAATGGAATTTTCCCTATGTTTTCTTCTTCTGACACTTGTAGCATCCAGGGTGCTTTGGAATTTTGATCTGAAATTTTCAGGGCAGAAAGGGAAGGTTAACAGATATGCATTTTGCTGGATTTGTGCAAAAATATTCAGCCATTTAAAAATTATGAGGTACAAGACAATCAAAATAGAATCCTTGTTTGTATTCTTCAATGGCACTTTTCCTATTTATGTTCTTTTCTTCTGACATCTGTTGTGCCCAGGTACTTTGGAATTTTGTTCTGAAATTTTTTGTGTAAAAAGAGGAAGGCCTCCAGATGTATCCTTTGCTAGTTTGTTGCAAAATATTCAGTTATTCAAAAGTTATGAACTATAATACAAATGAAAATAGAATCATGTTCTGTATTGATGAAGATGATTTTTCATATCTTCACTTATTCTGACACCTGTAGCACCCAGGTGCTTTGGAGTTATGTTCTGAAATTGTCTGGACAGAAATGAGAAGGCCCCAAATGTGCCTTTTGCTGGACTGGTGCAAAGATCTTTGCCCATTCCAAAGTTATGAAGCACAATATCAAAGGAACATTTCATTTCATAGGAAAATTGTCATTTGCTATTTGTTCCTCTTTTCACATGTAGCACCCAGGCTGTTTGGAATTTTGGTATGGAGGGAATGGAGCAAAGGGTGTGAAGGGCCCTGTGCTCTCACTGGCAAATAAGGATACAATTTCACTATGTCACAAATTATGGATGGATGGAAGTACAGGGCCCAGAAGGCCCCACACTCCCACATGCATAATGATATAATTATACTATCTCAAAACATAAGGAAAGTCTTTGCAAAAAAACTTCATTAATGTACCAGTTAGGGGGTGAGGCCACAAAAGTAGGGAAATGTGGCATTAGGGTTTCCAACCCTAACACCCCACACCCACCCTGCAGGCAGCAACAGGTGTGGGGGTGTGCTTTAAACATAGAAACATCCTATGGTATTAATGCCACTGTTCAGGGCATATGTTAGGCCTCACCTTGAATATGTATCGCAGCTCTGGTGTCCTTATAAAAAAGCTAACATATACCAACTAGAAAGACTTCAGCGTAGATTTACTAAACATCTTAAAGGCATGTATCAACTCTCATATGAAGCCAGATTAAGTGAACTTGGTTTGTTATCATTAGAAACTCATAGATTACATGGGGATTTATTGTTTCTGTATGATGTAGTTCAAGACCCTGCTTTAATGGTAGACTTAGGTTTAAATTTTAAGGAGTCATCTTACAATATTAGAGGCCACCCACTTCAATTAATAGGTAAATCCTTTAATTATATCAAAAGGAAATACTTCTTTACTTTAAGAGTGATTAAACCATGGAATAAGTTGCCATTGTACATTAGTATAAGTAAAAGCAAGGAACAGTTTAAGGCAAGATTAAACAATTATTTATTATCTGGTAATCAACTGACTATGACTAGAATGTGAGCTCTTATGGGCTGCTAAGCCTTCTTGTTCATTCCTCACCTTAGTATGAACCATAGTATTATATGTAGTGTAACAATTCAGACATTTTCAAAACAGATTAGACACTTTTTAAACACCAATACATTTAATTATATGTCTTAAGGGGGCAACTAAAATGGACAATGAAGTCCTCTGTTATCCTGACAAAACTTAGTATTAAACCATATATTAACCCTTAGGCTGCTGGAAGATTTCGAACGCATAGGTTTTTAGGACAAGATGTCTTGTCGGTGGCAGCCTAAGGGTTAAACTGGTTACATGTGCAATATTGCCCCCCAAATTATTTATTTTGGATATATAGGCCAGCAGTTTTACAGAATGTTGTAATTGATAAAGACTGAGTAAAGACAGCAGTGCAACATCCACAGTGTGTGCTACTAGTTTCAGAAACTGTGTCCTTTGGGACAGTGCCACACATGGACAAGGCTTCCCCTTAAGCTATGGATAAAAGTTGTACACACTGTTTATATGGCAACATTGCCCCTAGAATTATTTACTAAGCTTATATAGGCCCACAAATTCAAAATAACTTCAATCTAAAGAAGAACAAGTTAAAACAACAGTGCAGCATCCCACTGTGTATATGTGTGTGTGTGTGTGTGTGTGTGTGTGTGTGTGTTGTGTTAGCTACTTTCCAAAAAAACAAATGGACACAGAAGCCCTACCAATCCACCCATAATGCTCTGTCTTGATCCAAGCTGGAAGAACAGGAGATTCATCTTCCAAAATCTATGGCAACTATGGCTTTGGAAAAAGGGGTAGGTGATTTTTTTTTAAAGTGAGCATATCTACATTTTTGGTAGAAAGGCATGTTTTACTGTTGGTGACAGTATTGCCTGCAGCACTGAAAGTTATCCCTGAGTATATACTTACAGGGTGGTAATTGAGGTTTTGAGCATCTATCTGTATCAAAGAGGGCCAAATGGTCTTTTCTGGTGCAACCCGGAATGTCTCCTGCTAGTGGAATGTTCTCATCCTGCTCATCCTGCACCATTTTGTTGGCTGGCATGTCTGGTACCACAGTGTCAGACAGTAGCTTGCCAGGTTTTTTCAGAAACCTTAGTCAGAAAGTTATTTTCACAGTGGTTTGTCATCAATGGATGTTTTTCTGAGGGTGTAGCAGCATCATCTCTAGGTCTTAGTTGACTTGGAGACAAGAATACATAACTCCTTCTAATGTTCAGAAGTAGTAGTGGCAACACTATGGGAGCATCCTTCCATCTACACTACCTGGCCTGTAAGGAGGATTGCAAGGGATTATGAGTGCTCCTCTTATTCCACACTTGTGTTCTTGGCCCTGTTTTGTGCCATACATACATAGACCAGATGGATAAAGCAGGCTTTATAGGATTGTTTATTCGTACCACATTCTTGTGCCTCAAAGAATGTTTCAAATGTACCTTTGAAATGAGGGTGCAAGAGAGTGGCCAGTAGTAGTAGTCAGCTCTATACATTTCTGAAATATGTATGTCATTCCAGAACTGTATTGCTTTTTTTTTTCTAATAGATTGACAATAATGGGATCCTCCTTGTCCTTGCATTACGATTTCATGCAAATAAGGAACAGGTTAATCAGGGCAATGAAACAGAGATATAGAGAGTGACTTCAGAAAAAAGACCAATGGTCCATCCACTCTGCACATAATACCCTGTCATGCCCCAAGGCCTTTTGCCCATACAGGGTCTTTGTCTATACTATCCACCCCCTTGGCCCTGTTTTACTACTACACCCTGAGCAGAACTACATTATCTGTACGTACCATATTTACACATTAATGATTTTGGTGACACCGCTGCCACTGGCACACTGTTCCATGGTTCAGCCTCTCTCTCTTTCAACAATAGAAATTTCTCACATCCCTTCAGAGACACACACACGCAGCAGCTTCCACCTGTGACCTCATGCTCAAGATTTGTTACTTTTGTTGAATAATTCCTTGCAGTTCACCTTATTCATTCCTTTCAGTAACTTTAAGGTCTCTATCATATTACTCCTTTCTCATCCTGCCTCATTATCCCTTTCTCAACTTGCCTCGAGTAAGTACATGTTCAGTGCCCTACACCAGTTCTCATAGGATCTGCCTCCTGGTCATGAGTCATTTTATTTACCCTACACTGCACTGTCTCTTTCCTTAGGTAAGGACTCCAGAATTTGGGCACAGTACTCTAGGTGTGATCTCATCATTGATCAATGAGGAGAAGTACCTGACTTAGACCAGCTGCTTCAGCACTTACCATTTATGCAGCATCCTGCATTGAATTTTTTGACTGGGTGACTAGGGAGGTGGATCAGGGGAGGGCAGTGGACATGGCCTATCTGGACTTCAGCGAGGCCTTTGACACTGTGCCACATAGAAGACTATTACACAAACTGGGGAATATGGGTGTGGGCAGGACAGTAGTGTGGTGGGTAGGTAACTGGCTGGGTGGCAGGACACAGAGGGTGGTGATAAGCGGCTGTCACTCCACAGAGGGAAGAGTGACCAGTGGTGTACAGGGATCAGTGCTGGGACGGTCCTATTCAACATCTTCATCAGTGACATTGCACAGGATATAGAAGGCAGAATTTCAGCTGTTCGCTGATGACACAAAGCTCTGTAACAGAGTAGACACACCAGAGGGTGTAGACAGAATGAGAAGGGACCTGCAGAAACTTGAAGAATGGTCAAGGGTTTGGCAGTTGAAATTCAATGCAAAAAGTGCAAGATAATACATATGGGGCACAAAAACCCTGGCACAATATATATCAGTTGGGGTGAGGATATAGCATGCACCAAGCAGGAAAGGGATCTTGGGGTTGTCATCTCTGATGACCTCAAAGTGAGGAAACAGTGTGACAAGGCATCAGGTAAAGCAAATGGGATGCTGGGATGTATAGGCAGGGGCATCACCAGCAGGAAAAGGAGGTCATAATTCCTATACAAGACACTAGTGAGGCCCCACCTGGAGTACAGTGTACAGTTCTGGAGACCATACCTACGTGGGACATAGACAGGGTAAGAAGGTTCAGAGGAGGGCAACAAAGATGGTGCATGGGTTGCATCACAAATCCTATGAAGACAGGTTGAAGGAACTGAACATGTACTCCCTGGAGGAGAGGAGGGAGAGGGATATGATAGAGACATACAAGTATCTTACAGGAGGAACAGGGTGCAGGAAAACACTATTTTTAAGCGAAAAAGATGTTTCAGGACTAGAGGCATGGGATGAAGTTGGAGGGAGGACGATTCAGAGGAAACATGAGAAAGAATTTCTTCACAGAACGGGTGGTGGACAAGTGGAACACCCTGCCAGAGGAAGTGGTGGGGCTGAAACAATCACGGGATTTAAGAATGCATGGGATAGACATAAAGGAATTCTAGAGGTCAGGGGTAAGGGGAAATAGACTTCTAGGAAAACAAACTGAACTTACAAGCTCAAATGGGCAGACTAGGTGGGCCATAGGCCCTTATCTGCCGACACTGTCTATGTATCTATGTATCCTCATAAGACTTCAGCACAGTGGAGAGAGTCTCCATCAGGCACCACTGGTTTGGACTGATGTTTTTCTCTACCTAGCCAATACCATACTTAACAGCATGCTGGTGGATAACATTCTGTTGTTCTAGCAGCCATTGCATCATGTAAAAGGTAGAATTACACCTTGTTACTGCATTTTGTTTCAGGTGAAGGAGGGGATTCTGCTGCTGAATGTTTCATAACAAATTCTGTACCTTCACAGAATGGCTTACATGATCACAGACTTTTTTGGTCAGGTCTACATAGTTCTGCCCAGTGGTGCCTTCCTCATTTAGGAATTCCTGACTGACCAGATTTATACAGTGAGCAAAATACAGAACATGTGTATAATCCCCATCATAAACTGCCTTTATAACTTTCTTTACATTATCTGATGCTTTAAAACTTGACATTTATGAGTATGGTGTCAGCCACACATTGAAGTTATGCTGCCAAAAAAGTAACAGGTTTTCCAAACAGTGATCATTGTCAAAACCAGCAAAACGTAACACTGCCTGCTTGTGGAGGTTGGAAGAGCCCAGTGGCTTGTGCTACTGATGCTGCTGCTTCTGGCACTTAACTGAGAGAAGAAGGATGAAGAGGAGAAAAAACATAGAGACGTGTTTCTTCTCCTCCTCATCCTCTGACTCTGGGTTACTGTAAGTGCCAGCAGCAACAGTAGCAGTAGTAACAAAATGGAAGAGGGGGAAACTGTCCCAAGGGGCAGTCACTGACACTAGGCCACATGTCAGTCTTGATGTGAATCACTGGAACAAATTATGCTTTCAGGGCATGTGCCACAATCTTTTAGATACTAATGCAAGTCTGGAAGGACCACTGTGAAAAAATAGGTGTAGCTGGGCACTTGATACCTTGGTACAGCAACTTGCATTAGCAATAGAAAATCTGCATTGTTCACAAAGGTGAATGGCAGCAAGTCGGTGGATAGCATTTCCACAATTACTCTTGTTAACTTCTTTGCCTTAGGACTGTTGGATACATATTTCTAACCCATTTCTAGGAATGTGACCAGTGACAGTTGAGTGCTTTTTTTCCTGATCTTGACTGCTAGATCCTATGGCTGGTACCACAGTGGGTGGAAGTGATTGGATATTGGGGTCCCCTTGGAGGTGTTTGAGTTTATGGGCTAATGAACTTATGAGTGGAAGATGCTGAACTCTTTCTTGGACTGGCAATTAGAGGACTTTCTTCTTCTCCTTTGATACATGGTCCTTAAGTATGTTCCTCCCTTTGCCCACCACCACCACCATCATCATCACTGCAATCTACTGTTGTTGTTGCGGATGATATTCATTGGCATGGTTTCTCATACTTGGATGTGTGGGACTTCAGCAAATGTCTTTAGAATGCAGATGTTCTCAGCCTTGTTCCCTCCTTGCCCCAACTCATCTTGTCCTTACAATGAAGGCACACTACACATGTCCATGATTCTTTGTCTACTTAAAAGAAAATTCACACAGAACAAACCTGGTAGCATTAGGGGCTGAGAAGCTGATGAACACCTTACCTCGCACCATGCTGATGACCCACATTTGGGTTGTGTTGCACCCTGGTTATGTCCCCTATCATCCCACATACACATTATACTGTATTCCTGGTCTATTATACTTTGACTCTGCTATTTTGCACTAACATGTAGAAGTAGGCACCTATTGTATAAGCAGGAGTGCCATAAATGCGCTTTGCTGCTAAAATATGCTAAAGTTTACATCTTTTATAGGATTATATAATGCATGATTATTATACCTCACTATAATGCATTTTGTTTGTCTTATACATATGTTATATATATAATCTACCTAATCACTGATAAGAGAAATCTTAGGGATCATCCGTGATTACTGTATACACTTTTATATACTTATATATTCTCATATAATCATATGCAGTGTGTGTTTTACATTTAGGCAAGTAATACCTTGTGTAGTTTGGGCCTGTCAACATTCCCTTTGTCTAAGCTTTATGCTGAGAGAGACAAATCCTTTGTCTCACATTATACTCTTTAGTAATTCTGTCTCCAAAGTCATTATCCAATGGAGAATGTCTTATACAATCTTGTTTATAATATATTAGAATTGTTACATTGTAATTTGGTGGCTTGGGGATAGTTGTCTAGCAGGGATATTTAGAGGGAAATTTAAAAGTGTTGTTTGCCTGGTGTTTTGGGGGAAGGGACATTAGCTGCAATTACCTTGTCTCTAAACAGGAATTAACTTGGCTTTCATTGTTCACTTGGGAGCTTAAGCAGCAGGCAGGGAGGGAAGAGAGCTGGAGTTATAATCTGTTTTAACTGAAATATCTGAATAGTTTGTAAGTGAAATTAGTTTTATGTGATAAAAATTATTACCTTGAATTAGAATTGTTACATTGTAATTTGGTGGCTTAGGGATAGTTGTCTAGCAGGGATATTTAGAGGAAATTTAAAAGTGTTGTTTGCCTGGTGTTTGGGGGAAGGGACATTAGCTACAATTACCTTGTCTCTAAACAGGAATTAACTGCTTTCATTGTTCACTTGGGAGCTTAAGCAGCAGGCAGGGAGGAAAGAGAGCTGGAGTTATAATCTGTTTTAACTGAAATATTTGAATAGTTTGTAAGTGAAATTAGTTTTATGTGGTAAAATTATTACCTTGAATTAGAATTGTTACATTGTAATTTGGAGGCTTGGGGATAGTTGTCTAGCAGGGATATTTAGAGGAAATTTAAAGTGTTGTTTGCCTGGTCTTTGGTAAGAGCCTCCCACCCACCCTGTTTTGTATGCCTTCTTAAATACTGAAAAGCCACTGGGGGTTGGGATTGAAGGACTGAGTGTTTCTGTTTGGGACTGAAATTGAAGCAACAGGAGCTAGTTGGCCTGTGACATCTTATGGTACCTGATGTCTGCTACATACACTGTTAGTGTGACCGAACACACACTGGACTGTATGTGTTTGTGAGACTTGGGAAGCGATATTGGTGGGGGCTGAAATTGGGTTTGTAAATAACTACAGTCAGTATAGAGAGAAACTGCACTTCAGGGAAAGGGACTGAGAAAAGGGTGTGCTATTATAAACAGAGGGGATAATCAGGGTGGCCATATTCCACCATGGCAGGCATCTTTGGAAGGGTTGTAGGCTGCACAGGCTGTGGGATGGCAATAATTCTAAATTGGTCTGGAGAGGAGGCTGCCCACTCTGCAGACAGCTATCTTGTATCAGGAGTGAGGTATATTGGTTAAGGAGTAAGCTGTGGGAGCTCGGGGGGGTGTCCAAGGATAAGGGGTGTGGATATGGGCAGCAGAAGGGTGGGGCTGAGGGGAGGCTGGGGCAACGCTCTGAAATTACAGGACGTTATGTTACAGCAAGCAGGAGGGGGGATATTAGGGACGGAGGACCCTTAGATAGGGAAGTTGATGCTAAGGGGAAAGCGTACGGGGTGAACATTCTGAATACAAAGAGACTGGAAAAAGAGTCAGGAAGGGCTGTTGTGCAGAAGCCTAAAACAGCAGACTGTGGGAAGGGAGCTCCTAAGGTGAATAGTGCAAGAGAGGAAGAAGAGGGTCAGTTTAGAGATGCAGTCAGGGGAAACTCGGGTTACTTGATGGAGGCTGACATAGACTGTCACAATAAATTTGAGCTACTAAGCAACCTAGAGGGGGAGGAAGGGGTTGGTGGAAATGAGGAAACTTATACAGAGGCCGGGGGGAGGGAGTTGGATACCCATAGGGCATCACAGACCAGCTATGGAACGGATAGACATAGTCCCAGAGGAGAAGGGAAACATATAGTTAAGCAAATGGGGAGATGCAACATATTCCAGACATGAGGGAGAGAGCATGATTGGAAAACTGGGAGACAAGGAGGTGGGGAGAAAGCCCCCTTCAGCTGGGAGAGTCAGTACCAAGGATGGGGCCCTAGCTAAAGGGACCCACAGAGCCTCTGGAAGCAGGGTACTATTACAAGGGGAGGATGGTGGTGTGGGGAAGGGAAACCATCAGGGCCAGGATAAATGGTTCAGATATGAGAGGGTTAAAGGGACACCTATTCAGAGGGGTTTGAGTTAAGTGGAAAAACAGCAAGGAAGGCAGAATGGGGAGGGTGACAAGGGGTCTCTAATAGGCAGGAAGACTCCCATGAAATTCAGATCATGAATAAGGAGGGGGAAGGGGGCTGAGAGGCATAGTGGAGGTAACCATAAGGATGATGGAGGTGTTGAGTTCTGTTACTGGGAGACTCGATGATTAGGGGTATCCAGTGGGAGGGACAGGGGGGTGGATGCCATAGCCAGGTGAAGGTAGTGAGTATCTCTGGGCTGACAGTGCACAGAGCAAAGTTCATGGTGTATAAAATGGTTAGGGATTGTGGAGGGAAACCGGATTTCCTGGTGCATTTGGGAACTAATGATCTAGATGGAAATAGCATTTTGGAAATCAAGCAAGGTTCCAAGAACTGCAGAGTCTGTTAGGGATAATGGATGCAACATTTCCTTTTCAGATATATTGCCAGTACCAAAGGCCTCAGTGGACAAAAAACACAGAGAGTTAATGACTGGCTCAGGAAGTGGGTGAAGAGAATGGGTTGGGTGTTAGGGAACTGGAATGGAGTTTGGGAGGATAAGGGACTATATGCCAAGGACCGGTTTCATCTTGCCCCATTAGGAAGGAAGTCATTAAACAGGGGATGGCTGACTACATACAAGAAAGGTGGGGTTTAAACTTGTAAGGGGAAGGGATGAGGGAGGGCTGACCAGAAACCCTCTCCTCCAGATGAGGGGTAGCCGTCAAGCCCAAGAGGGGAGGGGAAACAGACTGGAGGTGGAGGTTCAGGAGGAGCAGGGGAGGATGGAGAGTATAAGGAATCTGGGTGGGGTTCAAGAAAGAGGATCAGGAAAAGGGGTGGGGTTGGTGTTAGTAAATGCCAGGAGCTTGGGAAACAAGTTGCCAGAGTTCCAGGCCATGCTGTTCGAGGGGGGGTGGATGTGGCGGTGGTCACGGAGACGTGGGCCAACAAAAACCATGACTGGGACCTAAATGTACAGGGGTACACTATGCTTAGGAAGGATAGAAAGGAGGTCAGAGGGGGTGGAGTGGCTATGTCCATTAGAGATGATATAGAAATTACTATGGTAGAAGAGGCAGAGGGAAACGTGGAGGCCTTATGGGTCACCTTACGATCCCCACCAGGAGATAAGGTCAAGCTGGGAGTAGCATATAGGCCCCGGGATGAGTGATGTTCTAGAGGATGGTTTGCTGGACAACATCATTGCCCAGTGTGGTCCAAAAGGGAAGGAGTGGTGTTGATGGGGACCTAATATGCCAGGTACAAACTGGGGAACCATGTCCTCTAGGGTGGCCAAGGAGCAGAGGCTGCTAGATGGCTTCAGGATGTGTTCTTAACACAGCATGTGATGGAGCCACAAGGGAGGGCATGTCCTGGATGTGGTTCTGGCAGATGGGGATCTGGTAAGGGACATAGTTGTACAGGACCCCCTGACTGGGAGTGACCACAATACTGTCTGGTTTCAAATAAGCATGGGGGAGTGGGGGTGAGATCTAGGACACTGGCAGTGGACTTCAGGGGGGCAGACTTTATGGGCATGGGAAATATTCTCAAGGATCACTTGAAGGGGATTACCTCAACGACAAGTGTGGAAAGGAGATGGGAGGTCATAAAACGGGGACTTCATGAGGCAGTCAGGATCTGCGCTAAGTTGAAACGTAAGGGAGCAAGGTCAAGTAAACCATGCTGGTGGTCCAGTGAGGTACAGGTAGCAGTCAGAGAAAAGAAGGCGGCCTACAAAAAATATAAAACAACAAGAGGGGATAGGGATAAGGAAATGTACCAGCTTGCATCTAGAAAAGTCACCCATATGGTGAGGAGCAAAGTCAGTAAAAGAGCAGCGGCTGGCACAGAGGATACAGGGAGGAAAAGGGGTTCTTCGGTACATTGGAGAGCAGAGAAAACTAAGGCCATCTCAGCAGATTGAGATCAGAAGGAGGGTGGGTGGAAGAGGCGAGGGACCAGGCAGAGGTATTTAACGAGTACTTTGCCTCTGTGTTCGCTAGGGAGGGGGATGGGATATCTACAAAGCAAGGCATGAAGGGGATAGAAGCGGCAGGGAGTGGGATCAGGGGAGCAACAGAAATGGAGCAAGAGGGAGGGAAAGGTACCCCAGGGGTGTCACATCTGGATAAGGATAAAAAGACCAGTAAGGGGAAGGGGACGGATGATGCTATCTCCACCAAAAGGGTGTGGTTAGCCCTCAAGGCCCTAAAGAAAAACAAATCTCCAGGGCCGGATGGCATTCATCCCAGAGTACTATGGGAATTGGCGGACATACTGGCTGCACCCCTGGCGAGCTTTTCAGCAGGTCACTTGAGACAGGAGGGTACCTAGTGATTGGGAGAGGCACATGTGGTACCAATCCATAAAGGGGGTCAAGGAAGTACCAGGTAACTATAGACCCATCATTTTGACCTCGGTGGTGGGAAAATTAATGGAGTATACTAAAGGAACGATTGGGGGTGTACTTGGAGGAGGTGGGAGGTCTGGATAGTCGGCAACATGGGTTTGTGCCAGGTGAGTCATGTCAAACCAACCTTGGGAGTTCTATGAATGGGTAACATCAGAACTGGACAGGGGTAAACCTGTGGATGTATTATTCTTGGTCTTCAGCAAGGCGTTTGACTCTGTCCCCACAATGGTCTGGTGGAGAAACTGATGGGGTTAGGGTAGGCCCTTTGATGGTCAGATGGATTGAAAACTGGCTAGCTGGACACACTCAGAGAGTAGTGGTCTGTGGGGAGCTCTCAAACCCTAGAGAGGTTGGTAGTAGGGTACCACAGGGCTCGTCCTGGGTCCGATCCTGTTTAATGCATACATATCGGACATCAGGAGGGTATAGGGTGTGAAATGAGTCTCTTCGGATGACTCAAGATGGGAGCAGTAGTTGAGGGAGAAGAGGGAGGGTGGCCCTGCAAGGGACCTGGACACCCTGGAAAGCTGGGCTCACACATGGAAATTAATTTCAATATCACCAGTGCAAGGTGTTGCATCTTGGTCGGGAAACCTCAAACACAGGTACACCCTAGGGAGGGCTGGAGGCCTCGATGGGGAAAAAGACCTAGGGGTCATGGTGGATACATGTATGAATAACTCTGAGCAGTGCAGGAGAGCAGCTAGCAAGGCAAACAGGATGTTGGGATGCATTGTAAGGGGATCACCTCTAGGAGCAAGGAAGTGATTCTGCCTCTGTACAATGGACTGGTTAGACCACACCTTGAGTACTGTGTACAGTACTGGAGACCACATTTGAAGGGACATACAGCTCCTGGAGAGGGTACAGAGGAGGGCAACAAAAGATGATACGAGGGCTAGGGATTTGACTTATGAGACAGACTTGAGGAGCCTGCCTGTTTTCATTGGAGGAGAGGAGAGACAGGGGGACATGATTGAGGGGTCTTCTAGCACCTCAAGGGAATAAATAGGGTAAACATGGAGGGGATCTTTAGGCTAAAGCAGGGAGGTATCACCAGAGGGCATGGTTTGAAGTTGGAAGGTGGAAGGGTGAGGGGGGAAAAGAGGAGGAGGTTTTTCACCGAGAGGGTGGTGGACCCTTGGAATGCACTGCCTGGTGAGCTGGTTCAGAGATCCACAGTGGAGGGCTTCAAGAGAGGGTGGGACAGACACAGAAAGTGGATGTATCAGATGATGGCCTGTCCCGAGGGGGTGGGGATGGATGATAGGGGTTTCTAGAGAACAAGGGATGGGAGGGTCTGGGCACCCAATTAACGATCTAGGTTCGAGCAGACTCGATAGACCGTAAGGCCTAATCTCCTGGCAAATAGTATGTTAGTATGTTAGTATATAACCAATATATTATGTTTCTCATATCCGTAACTATAAGGCAATCTCTGTTGCTATGATGTTATCTATCATATATAACCTTGTGTAACCCAGCTCTTCACAGAGATTCTGGAAATTCTGGAGAGTTTATACATTCTTCTGGAGACTGGTGAGAACCCATCTCCCTTGTGATTTTCCGTGTCACATGCTTGGCATAAGTAGGTAATAAATTATCATTATTATTTCTGCTTGTATGATTGTTTCTTTGGCTGACACTGTAGACATACAAGAATCTGTTTTATTCTCCCCAGAGTTGGTTTCAAGGGAACATTCATTGCGACCATGGTTAATGTCTGGGTGTTAGTCAAGGTTACATTTTAATTTCCTCTGTAAATTAAAACATTGGGTGACAAATCCCCAGTAATAAGCAGCTGAAAGCATCTTCTGTATAAAACTCTTCAGTCTGTTGTGTGTTCCTCAGTACAGACAAAACAAATCTCCTACAAGATATTCAGCTCTGCGTAGTGAGCTTGTATTTTTTTTTTGTTTGTCTTTTTTTCCTCTTCTTTCTCTGTGGGAACACACAGCTGTAAAGAGATCCAAACAGACAGACTGCTTTCATTTGCAGTTTCAAATCCTAGTGGGTCTATACTCATTTAGGAGTCCACATATGCCACAGGTTGTCTGTGTGCACTTAGGAATTTCAGTTGCAAATGAAGTCACTGATCCACAGACAGCTAAGGGTTTCTCATTTTATATACTGACTTCTCTAAAAAATCAGTACTGAGTTGAGGCTGGATGCCTCACAAGATCAAACTGCTTACGGTGTTTTGGAGGATTTTGCCAATGTGGCAAAATCCAGAAACAATCCCATGAGGGTTGTTTCTGAACACTATAGAGAATTGAAACATGGTACCAAGGAAAATATTCCTGGAAATTTGTTACACAGGTAAGAGATGAGTGTGGTGAATGTTAAGTCTGCTGAGAAGGTTAACAATCTGGTATTTCAACACCAGACCTTGACTATCAACGTGATTCATTACTAAGTAATTATGAAAACAGTAGATGAGAAGTACATGCTTTGATAATCAAATGTGATAGAGCTTCTCTTCATAAGAGGCAAGTTTTACACAGTTAGAAAGTCTTGCTTCACAGCATGCTCGCTCATGTATGTGAGGAGCTAAAATGTAAGAGTAAAAAAATGCCAATCTTACCAGCATGTGTAGAAACCTGGAGAAACAGGTTATGTATAATCTGTGTGATGCCAAATCTGAGGTTGATCTTATAAATTGTAAATCAGAAATGGCGAACTTGCACCATCAGCTAGATGTATTGGCAGGGCATACTACCTTAATATGCATAGACCTTGCCTCTTCTGATGTTGAAGAGTTTGATTTTGAACACTCACAGAGTGCTGTGGGGTGGACTAGAACAAAGGCTAGCCACTTGTTTGTTCTGTGATTCACAAAATGGTGAATTGTTAGAGTCTCAAAATGGAGGACACACATGTCACCACATTGTGTCCCCATGCCATCCCCAAGATGGCCACTCATGGTCATGTGATGATGATATTAATACAGTAACCCAAAATGGCGGTGCCTATGAAATAAGCCAAAATGACTGATCACCCCATCATGGAGGTCTGATTATGCAATCACAGTGACCTATGATTGCTGCCTTAACCAAACAAAACATACCAGAGGTTTTTGGCATGATTCATAATGTTATCAGCAAGACTAGTGGTTCTGAAGGACAGAAGAATCTTATTGAAAATTATATTGACATACTTTTGAATGAGGCTGATACACAGCCTAATGTTATGAAGTCAGTAGCTGATACTGCAGCAGCAGCAGCTGTAGTTAACAATGTTTACTATGCTAGAATGTCCTTGGATAAAGAGCACATTGCTATTAATTGTGTGGAATTTGATGATTTTTCCCTATGCAATCTAACATCAGCCCTCCCTGAGAGGATTGAATGTGCTGTTTTTTCTAATGCTAACAGCATTGGGCACAAGCAGCCCACTAATAACTTAAGCTGTAACCTTAAAAACAATGTTGCTACCTTCCAGTAACCTTCTGGTGGGGAAACCCACTTTGCATTTGTTAGGGGAGGGAACAACCCTGATTCTGAAAGCCCCTTAGCTGTGATATTTTCAGCATCACAGGTCATGTTGGGGGAAGGGATACAGGTTTGATTTCTGAACCTGTGCTGCCAGCTCTTCCAGTGCTACTTTCCCCACCACAGATGGCTAGTGAACCACAATCATTAGCTGGAGAACTATGTGCAGCTTGCACACCCCTTTTCTTCACTGTGAAGGCACCCCATTAGTGCCAGCACTACCTGCACATGATGCAGAACCCCCTCCACCAGTGACACCTTGATCATCCCACACTGTGGCTACAATAGCAGGCACAAGGCAGGAACAGTCTGGGTTATTCCCAGCACAGACAATAGCAGGCACTACTGGCCAGAAGGTGAAAGATATTGTAATGTTCATATCATTGTCTTTTCTTTTAAGATCACCGAATATCCCCAGCATTGATTAATCCTAACCCAGCTTTAGGGTATAATTTTGAAACAGTCACATCAGATATAGCAATCTCAGCAGTTTTAGTCCAAACATACAATGGACACATCAGACCCATTGTTTATGCATCCCAGATGCTTTTCCCAGTGGAGCTGAAATAAGACCTTTGTGAAAGGAATCTTTTGGCTACATACTGAGAAATGAGATATTTTATGCATATCATTGGATATATGCCTAATGTGCTGCTTTCCAATTATTTGTCAACTAACTTTCTTTTGTCAGACAGAGTAATAGATGACTCTGTCCCCAATGCCAGACTTACACACTGGCCACTCATTTTACAGGATCATGACATCACTGTCCTTCCTATCACAACTCCCTCCCCCAAGAGCTATGATTTACAGGAGAGACCCATGATTGTTCACTCCAACCCCCTAACCTACCTGTCCCAGGACCTTTTCTGACAGAACCTCAGAAAGTGTTAAAAGACATCACTGTGTGTCATATTTTGACTGATGACTCAGCCAAACGTACCAATGAGGGTCAGATAGCAGGGTTTGGAATTCTTATTTTACATCCTAGTGATGACAGAGTGTGCATTGCTGGGAGGTGCATCACCATTTATGCATGATTCACAGGCATTGTTAAAACATGCCTGGCAAACAATGTAAAGCAGGGAGGGGAGGATTCTCCTTATAATTACCACAACTGTTTGTAGATGGCTTACAGAGCTGGCAAGTCCATGAGAAGGAAAGAGCTTATGTTAATAATAAAATACAATGTCTTTTTTTTTTCCCTTATGTAACATGACACCAGCACTCCATGAGAGGGTTAAGTGTGCTGCAATCTGACAAACGGCCTTGTACTCTAATTGCAGTCCTACAGACACAGTCTTTAATATAGATTCTAATTGGGTCTGTTCATTTCTGACTGAATTTTTGCCCTTTTGGGAGAAAACAAATGTCTAATGCTCTGATGTTACCCCTGTGAAATACAGAGATGTGTTTGTGTACATCAAAACACTACCCAAACAGTTCAAATACAAATTGTACAGTCATAAGGTTCAAGCATATTTTAAGTATGAACCTTATGCTCCTTACAACAACCATGTTGATTCACTGGCAAAAGATGTTTCTTGAGGAGAGGACAAATGGGAAATGAAAACTCCCTTTGTCCCAGCTACATTATGTGTTGCTGCCATTAATAGGACACAACTCTTTTTTGAGACCGTGGATCTAGTGTCCACACAAAAGAAAGTCCCTCAATTGAGGGCAGTGTATATGTTCCTTAATAAAGGAACTGAGGAATAACTTCCAGAAATAAGCTCTTATAAGAAAGTGAGAAATTACCTTCACATATCCAGTGATGGTATCACTGCTGTAAAACTCCTGAAAAGTTATGGATAGTTCCTGAACACCTGAGAGTAAATTTTATCTACCAAGTACATGATACTCCAACTGGTGGATACTAGGGAGTCGATAAAACCCTAGACAGACTGAAATCCTTTGTCTGGTGGCCACACATGAGAAATGATGTAGAACACTACATCAATAACTGTTTGATGTGTGCACAGACCAATCCTATACCAGCTAGGAAAAATGCTAAAGTGTTACCCCAGAGGCAGTCAGGCCCCTAGAACAACATTCAGATTGACTACATTGGTCCTGTGCCAACCACTAAGAACAACAATAAGCTTGCACTAGTGATCACTGACCTATTTTCCAAATGGGTTGAGGCTATCCCGACAAACACAGCCAAAGTGACTATATATATCTTGGTAAATCAGCTATTTACCAGGTGGAATTTACCTCTAAAGGCAGAGTCTGATTACAGGAAGCTGGCTTTATAGCTGAAGTAATGCAGGAAACTCTGGATTTGTTAGGTGTAAAACAAAAGTCTCATATCCCTTATCACCCACAGTCAGCAGGGCAGGTGGAATGGGTTAAAAGGCTAATCAAAGTTATGTTATCCAAATCTGTTCAAAAACCACAAAGAATGGGATTCATTATTGCCATTGTTCCTTATGGCAATAAGAGCGACACCTTCTGCAGGTACACAGTGTACTCCATTTGAAATCATGACCGGATGGTCCATGAGACTCCCAGAACACTTACTTCTGGACCTTGGTGCCCCCACTACTGACAGGGTGTCAGCAGACAATTATGTCAAACAACTCAAACAAGACATCCAAAAGATACACTTGTTTGCTGCACAGCATATGGGTAAGACCCAACAATAGGCCCTATCCCATTGTAAATAAACTCAGTACAGTAGTCTACCAAGTTAGACTGCCTCACAATAAGAAAGTAATTGATAAATGGCTACATACCAATCAAATGAAACTGTTTAAAAGAGATTAAATTACTTTTTTATACCCCAATGGGCAGAATAGTACTAAATTAAAGGTTATTCTGCTTTTTGCACTGATTTCTGAGTTTACAGAACAGCATTTTGTGCCTTGACTCCTCTACAAAGCTGGAAAAGCAAAAAGACACTTGCAGGTTTTGAACTTTGTTATTCTGCTTTTTGCACTGATTCTTGAGTTTACAAAACAGTGTTTTATGCCTTGGCTCCTCTATAAAGCTGGAAGCCTAGAACTGTTTGTTTAAATCTCCTGGGGCATATAATTGAGAGCTGGAACATATCTGTGGTCATTAAAGCATGTCAGCTTGAGAGGAGGGGCAGTTTCCCTACAAAAAGACATGTGCTACTAACGTGAGAGTGTTAGCGTGAGCGTGAGTGGCACGAGCGTCACTCGGAGTTAAAAAAAAAAATCCAGAGTACAAACAGCTCACTTTTAATGTTATTTACTGGTGCTGTTTTGAAGATAATAGGGAATTTTAAAGAGTTGTAAACTGTTGTTTGAGGGGTGTTAAAGTTTTTGCAGGGTAAAGTAGCTGATTCTAGATATTGATTTAGAAGTTTTCCAGCTTTTTGGGGGGAGTATAATATAAAAAAAAATATTTAATTTTCACTATACTGTTTTTATACATCGTGATTTTAGAACTCAACTGCCTAGCCCATAATTCTGGACTTTGTTTATTGGGCTGACCTATCAAAAATCCTTCTAGACTAAGGACTATCTGTAATTACTGAAAATCTAGTTGGTTTGATTAAGTTTAAATTTAAATTAGAACGTTAAAAGAAAACTCAGTTTTTCCCTACAGTCGAGAGTCTGGTTACCGTAGATATTTAAACATGTATATATATAACACTATGT
Organism: Neoceratodus forsteri; assembly: GCA_016271365.2. Lineage (NCBI taxonomy): Eukaryota > Metazoa > Chordata > Ceratodontiformes > Ceratodontidae > Neoceratodus > Neoceratodus forsteri. The sequence goes on from CM028131.1 coordinate 830,459,439, forward strand.
GCTACCTGTTGATATAGTAACACTCTGAAAATTTCTTTTTTCTTCTATTTAGATTTATTTTAGATATTTTAAGATACCTTAGTCTCTGAGATTTAATTTTCGCGCCACAGTCGCACACACCTTACGCTCATCTGTGTCACTAGTTCCATAAAGGCACTTCTCCTTTTTTTTTAAACACCAGCTTCATTTGGATCTCCGCTTGCTTCACGGTTGTGTGTTTTTCCTGTCCTGTCCACTGCCAGAATTATTTTACCATCGTATATTGATTCTAAGTTCCAAAGGTTGGGACCTGGTCGCTGCTTTTGGAAAAATTTTATTGCTAAACACATAAAAAATGCTGGATTCCTTTGCCTGATAATTTAAAGTGGTCAGAATTCATACTCTTAATAGCACAAGACCACAGGTCGCAGATAACCTTAAACACCTTCACATCAACATTTAACAGATGTTCCAATTAAGATAAAGATTCTCTGGCAATCTAGTGTTAAATATCCTGTGATAACAGTCTTTATTAAAACATTAAGTGTATGAGTGACTGACATAAGTTTAGGCTCTCTAGGTTGTGGTCTAGGGCTCTAACCCTTACATTTTGACTACTGAAATAAGTTTATTTTAACTTTAATCAGAACCATTATATTGAGTTATAAAAATTCTTTAAAAAGTTTTGTTTGTTGATTCTAGTGCCAGACAGTCTTTGTCTGGAGTATCCACGCCGTCAACAGCAATTGGTGAAACTGGACTGTTTAACTTTCCCAACTCCTCATTTAGAAAAAAAGACAGTTGCAATTAGATTTTTTGGGAAAGAGAACTTTCTGATTACATATTGGGACTCTTCTGTCTGACTTCCTTCTGGAGAAGAGAACTTCTTGGCTATATATTGGGACCTCGGTATTTCACTGCATTCCAGTATTCCTAATATTGACTGTTTTAGACATGGACTAAGACCACCTTTTGTGATCCGTGTTTTTCATTCTGCCTCTTTTTTTCTTCCTAGGAATTGTTACATTCTATTTAACTGTTGTATATTTAAAATTTCAAGGTTTAAACATTCATTACTAGAAATACATTTATATTAGGAAAATATTAATTAGTAAAACCATGTATACACAGAAGCGGCAAAGTGCTGAATAAACATAATAGGTAGGGTAAACAAGAGGGTAACCGGAGACTAAACAAAATGGTTGTGTGTTTACTAAGATTTGGTTATCACAACCTCTACTCCTAAAGAACCCCTGGAGCAATGCATCAGTCCATTCCTTCTTATTATGTAAAGAGAAACTGCATATGACTATAGAGCCATAGTGCCTGGAGCCAAATGGGATTCAACTATTTTAAAACAGAAAGCCAGTATAGAGAAGGGCTCAAATCAAGATTTATCATTGGCTATACCTGACTAAACTGACCTCGAGTTACTTGAAAGTATCGAGTGTGGAAAAATGAAAATAGACATCTAACAACTAAGTCTTATAATGGAATTCTGTTGACAGACTTGGAGAAAATAATTTAAACCCCTAATTATATAAACCATTTAGTCAAAGGAAAATCACGGAATTCTTTCTCAAAATCCAAGAAACCTCAAAGGGCACAACACTAGATAGCCAGATTCCAGTGAATCTTCCTGATAATCACCAAGTACTCATTTATTAAAAGCCTATTTAAGGACAAGAAATTTACTTCACCCTACTTACATGGGTCTTTTAGTCCTTCTAAATCTATTAATAGCATAGATCACTATTTGGATTATTTAACAGACTCACAAATTTTGACTGACTCCCCAGAAAAAGTGTTTAATAAACTAGATAAAGAAGTTGAAATCAATTAAATTAGATCCAGATTCCATAAGCAATGCTGAATACAATCTAAGTATACAATTAAAGCATTAACACATCCAGTGATGGCGAATATAGTTTTCCTTGAAGCATACAATGAATTAAAACATCACATAGAAAGATTGTCCGATTTCATAATAAATAAACTTACAGACATTTCAGACAAAATTAATACTAAAGATAACAAGTGCTTTACTGAGACGGCAAACAGGCCCTCTTTTCTTCAATTTACTATCCAAACTCTCCATTAAAGAAAAAGTGAAAAAAGAGACCACAGAAACCTGAGATGAAAAAAATCAAAAATCAAATAAAATAAGGTGAAAAACAATGTAAAATAACACACAAAAACAGGTTATAACAGATAATGTAAATACAAATATTACAAACCAAGTAAAAACAAGTAATGAGGACCACAAAGCCAGGTTAAAGAAGATAAAATAGAAAGCTCTTAATTCTAATGGAACAGTGCTCCTTGGTAATAACTCTTTACAAAATATAGATTCAAATGTGGCATCTTTGAGAATTTTAAATTGCAGAGTCTTCTTCTCTAAATCATAATCAAGAGTCCATTACTATTACAGGAAAAGAAGTAGTTTTAAAATTGAAAATATTTAAAAAACCCTATGAAACAACTGACTCATTATCTTCCCTAGTGTTCCATCTGCTTAAAGCAGAACTAGAACTTCCACAGGCAGCTTCCAACATAAAACTGGTCTATAGAACTCAATCGATAGATAATCAGCCAGTTTACATATTATTATCTGATATGGATACAACTAAGAAAATTTGGGCTAAACAAACACATCTAAATAAACTTGATATTTTAATCTCTTCTCCAGTTAATTGGTCTACTATATGGATGTTTGCTCATGGGAATAGGAATCTTCCAATAGGTCCTATGATTTCCATTGACTCTATAACATAGAAACATAGAAACATAGAAACATAGAAACATAGAAGTTGATGGCAGATAAGGACCGCAAGGCCCATCCAGTCTGCCCATTTCTTTTTCTACCTTATAAATGTGCCATCGACCTCGCTCTGTCAGTGACCTATCTATTCATAGTCATTTGTATTGCTCCTTATGCCTATCCCATGCCTGTTTGAAGCCCTGCACTGTATTCATAGCCACCACTTCTTGTGAGTAAGCTATTCATGCATCTACACCCTTTCTGTGAAAAAGAATTTCTCACATTCCCCTTAATCGGCCTCCCTCTAATCTCATGCTGTGTCCTCTTGTCCTGCTATTTTTCTTATATTTAAACATGTTAGACTCTTTTCACCTTGTTTATGCCCTTAAGGTGTTTAAATGTCTCAATCATATCACCTCTCTCCTCCTTTGCTCAAGGGATACATATTGAGCTCCTAATCTGTCCTCATATGTCTTCTGAGTGCAGTCCCTGCACCATTTTGGTTGCCCTTCTCTGGACTGCCTCAATTTGGTTAATGTCCTTGTGAAGAGTGTGGCCTCCAATACTGCACCAGTACTCAGATGGGGCCTAACCAATGTCTTTACAGAGGATTATTACCTCTCTACGACTTGTGATACCCCTACTAATACACCCTAACACCCCCTAGCCTTACCTACTGCTTTAGAAGTCTGCTTGATGATTTTAGGTCATCAGTGATGATGATGCCCAAGTCTCTTTCTTCCCTTTGTGACTGCTAGCAACTCCCTCCCAGCCTATAAGTGGCTTCAGGGTTCTCTTCCCATGTGCATGATTTTGCACTTCTTTGCATTAAACCCCAGTTGCCACTCTTCTGACCATTTTGCTAGTTTATCCAGATCTCTTCTCATTCTGCCCACCCCATCTAGATCATCTACTCTGTTGCAGATCTCGGTGTCATCTGCAAACAGACAAGCCTTACCCTCTAGTCCATCTGCAGAGGCCACTAATGAAGATGTTGAATAGGACCCGAGGACTGATCCCTGAGGTACCCACTTGTGACTTGCATCTCTTCTGACTGTATACCATTTACCACCACTCTCTGTTTTCTGCCAGTCAACCAGTTTGCCACCCAGTTGACCAACTTCTGACCCATCCCAAGCCTACCTAGCTTATTTATCAATCTTCTGTGTGGAACAGTGTCAAAAGCTTTGCTGAAGTCAAGGTAGGTGACATCAACTGCTCCCTTGGTCCACCACTCTGGTTACCCAGTCAAAGAAATCTAGGAGATTAGTTTGACAGGACCTTCCTTTGTAAACCCATGCTGTCTTGGATCCTGTGCCCCTATGGATTCCTAGGTGTTGCACTATCCTTTCCTTAAGGAGTGCCTCCATAATCTTGACCACTACTGAGGTAAGACCACTGGTCTGTAGTTCCCTGCTCCTCCTGCTACCACTCTTGTGGAGGGGATACATGAACCCTTCTCCAGTCTTCTGGGACCTCCTGTGCTCAGAGACTCACTAAACAATTCTGCTAATAGCTCTGCTAGTTCCTCCTTTAGCTCCTTAAGTACCCTGGGATGTATGCCATCAGGTCCCATTGCCTTATCCACCCTGGAGCTTAGCAAGCTCTTGTAGGACCTTTCTTTTGTGAAGGAGTAGTGCTCACCTCCCCCTGTGTCCATGATGCTGAGCTGTGGGCCTGCCTCACCTTCTCTTCAGTAAATACTGAGCAAAAGTATCTATTTAGGATAGATGCTACAGGTCCTCCTCCTCACATGCTCCCTTTCTCCATTAAGCTAGCAATACCCCTCTGACTTTCTCCTTTCACTAATGTATCTATAGAAAGTCTTGTCACCTCTTTTTACTATTCGTGCTAGTGTTTCCTCACAGTTTGGGACTTTGCCTGCCTTACTGCCTACCTGCTTCCCTTAGGGCAGTTTGGTATGCCTCTATCTTCATCCCTGTTGTTCCTTTATATTTCCTGAAGGCCAGCCTTTTGGCTCTGACCTTTCTGCTACTGTATTTGAGAACCAAAGTGAGTTTCTTCTTCTTTGCACTTCCTTTCTGTCTAACACAATGGGATGTTGCTTCAAGTATTGTATCCTTAATGCTTGCCCACTTTGCCTGTACCTCCTCACCTGTGTTTCTTTTTCCAGGGCTAGCTTAACTCTGTTGGCCATCTTATCAAAGTCAGCTCCTCTGAAGTCCCATATTTTTGCCTTTGAAATAGGATGATTTAGATGTAGTAGCCAAATTGAACCATACCATGGATGGTCACTGGCCCCTAGGTGACCTTCTACCTGGAGATCTGTGATCCCTTCTTTGTTAGTCAGTACTGATCTAGGATAGCCCTGTCTCTGTGGGTTGCTGTACCAGTTGTTTGAGGCCCCCTGCAGGAATCACTATGAGTCTAGTTCTGGTAGATGTTCCTGCTGGTATTGACCAATCTGTATCTGGCATGTTGAAGTCTCCCATTATCAGAACCTCCCTTTAGCTGTCATGTTTTGTATATCTTCTAACAGTAATGTGTCTATGTCCTCCCTCTGGTCTGGGGCCTGTAGACAACCCCAGTTCTTATGGCTGTCCCATTTCTGTTTCCAGGGTGACCCACAGTTCTTCTGGCTCCTTATATGTATTCTGAATTTCTGTAGCTTTGATATTTTCATTAACATACAGGGCCACTCCCCCTCTTTTGCACCTCGGTCTCTTCAGAACAATACATAGCCAGGTACTGAATTCTCCCAAGTGTGGTTACTGGTAAACCACGTCTCACTAATTGCTACTATGTCCAGTTTAGCCTCTGACATTATTGCCTGCAGGTCTGGGATCTTATTTCCCAGGCTGTGAGCATTGTGTACATGATTTTCCATCGGCAGATTTTGGTGTGTTAGTTGTTGGGTGAAGTTTGGCATTACCCTGTGCATCATATGGGGAGACAAACCTTTTTCTTACCTGGTGATGCAAATGAACAGCAAACACGCTGAATTCCTGTTTGACCACTAGTTGAGGGGAGGGTGTTCTTCCCATTCGACGTGTGAGTGCTGCACCCTCTCCCCATTTGCTAGTTTAAATATTCTGCAAAGACGTCAAACTTCTGCCCCAATGCACTGACTCCTCTTTAGTCAGATGCAGTCCATCAAATTTAAAGAACTTTCGCTCCCAGAACTGCTGCAGTTCCCTACAAATCTGTGTCCTTTCTCCTGGCACCAGTCCTTGAGCCATGTGTTTAGCTCCTATCTCCCCTTTCGACCTTCCGTCCATGTGCTCCCTTCTCCCAGACTGGCAGGATCTTGAGAAGGAGATGCGGACGAAATAGATGATAGTTTGTCACCCAGCTTAGTCAGGTGTTCCTTGGTCTCCACAACTGACCGGCTGGCAAGATCATTAGTCCCTATGTGTACTAGGACATCAATGTTTTCTCCTGCTTGTGAACAATTGTAATGCGGTCAGTGTCTCTCCATGCTGATGTACCTGGAGACATCTGACCATCACCCCTGGCTGGAGATGGTATCAACTCCCCAATCATGGAGTCTCCTATGATCAGAAGTTTTGGATTTCCTTTGTGCTTGTTTAGTTTTGGTTCCTGATTTGGGTGAGTATTGTTGTGCTAGCTCCTGTGCCGCAGTGTCCTGCTCTGCAGTGTCTTCTGCCTCTTTATTTGATTTCAGAGATAGAGGCAGATACCTGTTTGTAGTGTTTATATGGTTTTTGGAGGTAATGTGTTGGAGAGCAGAGAGTGATGGGGCACCAGATTTGCTCCTCCTAACCACCTGCCAACCTCCTGGACCAACTACCCCCTGCGGTCAAGGTTTTTCTGTTGGATGCTGGGGAAATGGCGGGTGGTTCTTATAATGTATTTCCTCTTCAATATGAAATTTGAGGCGTGCAATCTCTGCCCATGCTGCCCGGAGCTGAGACCTAAGATCTCCAAAGGCCCAGCATGTAGGACAGTGTCCTAAATCCTGTAAGACTGTCCTTCTGAAAATTGTTCCACAGTACCTGCAGTTAATGAAATCCATTCCAAATAAGTTGCTGGGTTTGTAACCTAGTCAGAGTAATTAGAAGGAAAAAAAAGGAAAAATGCAAGTAATGGTTTAATTGTGCTTTGTTTAACTTGTTATAACAAGTTAAATTACTAATGCCCTTGTAAATGAGATCACTTTGTGGAGCCCCACTGATCCCTTCCTGCTCTGCCACAGGAAATGTCACAACTGTGGTACCTAAGTAAAGGAGTGTAGCTGGGGTGGTTGGGGATGGGGTGGGTGGCTGGCCCTTCCCCTGCCTAAAAAGAAGAACCACGGACGAAAGAACAAGGAGGTAAGAGCAGAAACAATCAGTCAACAAAAAATGCAGTAACCCTGAAAGCTTATCCTAATGTTAGATAAAACTGTAAAACCTTAAAGCACCACCTGTAATAATTTCAGAGAAGATATACCCTAAGAAACACTTTGCTCCAGAGAAAATAAAGCAGTAACAGAAGATATACCTTGCAAAAGACAATTTGAATCAGAAGATTACAGTAGTAATCTGTTAGCACACACCAGTAGGCACACCTTGTAATAATGCAGAAGAAGGTATACCAGCAACAACAATTTGAATCAGAGAAAAAAAGCAATGAAATGTTAGCAACAAACAGTAGCAATCCCTGTGAGTAAAAAATAAAAACACCACCACACAGTAAATCTGCTTAGCCAAACTAAGTCTTAATCCTTCTCCCTTGCTCTGGTAAGTTTCTCTACTCTGCCTTTCAAGCAGTCTTAGAAGGAAAGAGCTCAGGTGAAGCTAGGTGCCTTGGCCAGCAAACCAAGTCTTCAACCTCAACATTAACACTGCTTAATTGGAATTTCGATAAAATACCAGATGTTTATTGTCTCTCCCTATTTGGAATAGCAAGGTTTGAAGGAAACAACAGCCATAGATTACCCTCCCTTGTTAGAACTCTTCTTGAGTCATGTCTGGATATAGAAATATCAAAAGCTGACTTGGGAGAGGTCAGGAGAGTCCAAAAGGATGAAATAGATTCTCAAATTGACTTGGCAATAAAATCAGAAACTCTATACAGGAACTTATTACATAATGCGTATAAGTTGGATAGAACCCAAGTACTCTTAACTGATTTACAGTCAAAAGAAATTTCAAAAAGAATCACTACAAAAACTAATATCAAATCATGACTACCTAATAACTACCCCATTTTATCAAATACGGATGAGTCTTTAACAAATAAAAACTTAACATCTTCTAAATTAGATAATTTTTTGTCTTGGAACATAGCAGGCATAGCGACAAAATTGGTTGACCCCGATTGGAAAAAAATGGTTTCCCAATATGAACTATTGCTGTTTCAGGAGACATGGGCATCCACAGAAATTCATTTAAATGGTTACGAAGCATTTAGTTTGCTAGCACAGAGGGAGAAAAAGTTTGGAAGGCCAAGTGATGGGTTAACCACCTTTATAAAAATTAGAGCTTGTATCAATGCAATTGATTATCTTGAGGTTAAAAATGTTGCATTGATAAATATTGTCAAATGGGACTTGTTTACTTATATGATTGTGAATGTGTATGTTCCCCCCATCACTCCAAATACAACATATGGCGATCTTTGTTCAGAGCTCTCCTTGATCATGGATACTTTGTATATTAAACATCATATAGATATAATATTAATAGGAGGTAATTTCAATGCTCGGATAGCCTTCTTTGATAATCTCCCAATGTTGCACTCCCATATGTATATGGGTGATTTAGAACAGAGGAAATCATTGGATGCCATTGTTAATTCAGCAGGCATTAAATTTAAAGAATTCATAACTGAGAATAATTTACTAATCCTTAATGGTAGGGGACCAGGAGATCTAGAGGGAGCATACACATATTTTCTTCAGTTGGAAACAGTCTAATAGATTATGTATTAATCTCTCCTGAATCTTCTAATTTTGTACAGAATTTTCAAATAAATCTTAGAGCAGAAAGTGATCATGCTGCACTCACTTGCCACATGATCACTTTTAATGATAAAAAAGGCCTCCTTTGAAAGATATTTATCCTGTTTCATTGATCTCCATGGGGAAAGCTAAACTATCCTTAAAAAATAACAAAATGAAGAATACTGAACATATCATTTTTTTCTACACCAATCTATTCTGAAGATGTTTTAAAAAATTAAAATTTAACCCAAGTTACTATCAGAAACTTTGAGAATCTTTTATCTAGAAATACTAGTGAAATATATGTATACAAGGATCAAACATCATCCCCTACAACATGGTTTGATTCCCAGTGCCAGTATCAAAAGAAGAATTTAGGTAAAATAATTAGGGAACATCTTAAAAATCCATCAAACCATACTAAAGTAAAATTAAATTATGCCTGGAAAGCATACAAAAAATTCTTAAAGATAAAAAAACATGAATTTACACAATAAAGATGGGAATTTATCCATCAAACAATATTGAACAATGATAGTAGGGCCTTTTGGAGTGTGGTTGCAAGAGGGGTTACATTATATCAATCTACACTGCCATCTTATATCCCCAAAGAAGCATGGGTTACCTATTATACAGCTTTATTAAACAAAAACATTTTACAAAGAGATCAAATAAATTCCCTACAATGGATATCTCTGCTTCCTTACTTTCGTTGTAATTTTCACTTGATGATGTTCAAATGGCAATTTTAAAATTATCAAACAATAAAGCTCCAGGCCCAGATAAAATCCCAGCTGAGATTTATAAAGAAAATCTCAATTTTTAGATTCCTTTTTTACTCAACTTATTCAATATTTGTTTAAAAGAATGTACAATACCATCGTCATGGCAAAAAAACATAATAATACCTATTCATAAAACAGGTTCGTTATAAAAACCAAGTAATTACCACCCAACAAGTTTACTAGACATTGCAGGGAAAATATTCTCTCGTGTATTGTTAAACAAACTACAAATCTGGATAGAAACTAATAGCCCTCTTTCAAAATTTCAAGCTGGATTTCGTCATGGATTTTCCACAACAGATAATGTTTTCGTATTATTCCATCTCCTAGAGAAATATATATTATTTAGGAAAATGAGACTTTATGTTTTATTTGTTGATTTTTCCACTGCGTTTGATTCATTAATAAGACAGACTTTATGGGAAATTCTTAGGATTCGAGGCCTCCCTTCATCTTTACTCCTCCCCATGGTTTTACTTTATACTAATACTTATACGGCAGTGAGATTTGATCAAAGAGAAAATATCACATAATATTTCCCAACCTCTAAAGGTATCAAACAGAGATGTTTACTACCTCCCCTATTATTCAATATCTATATAGATACCTTATTAGATTATGACTTAAATGATCAGTGGGACTCTCCAAAAATAAAAGATCAATACATACACAACCTAGCATATGCAGATGATCTAATTCTACTATCACTGACCCCTAAAGGACTAGAATTAAAATTTAAATCTCTTGTGAATAAATGTAAAAAAATTGGAATTGAGAATAAACCTAGCCAAAACAAAAATAATGATCTTTGGAAATCGGTCATCAAAACCAAGGATTTTCTACAATGATGCCCCTATTGAAATAGTGACATCTTATAAATACCTTGGTATAACATTACACTCTAGAAACTTCTGGGCACATCATATTAAGGAACAGAATAATAAGCAAAGTATGCAGCAAAAGCACTGCAAAGATTTAACCTTAAATATGGAGGTTTTATAGTAATACCTGCTATTAAAGCAGGAGGCAAAAATTACCCCACTACTATTATGTGGAGCGGAAATCTGGGGATATAACCATTATCCACAACTGGAAACCCTCTTTATATTATTATAAATATATTTTACAAGTTCCACTTCAATGGCTGGATCAATAGTTAGAACAGAATTAGGTAGATTACCTTGATTTCCTTATTAACCTAAGGATAGTCACATATTGGTTGAGATCAATAAATAATATAAATAATGTTATGCCATTGAACTGTATAATGGAAAAGGAATCCTGGCATAAAGAAGGTTTTACCTCTCTATGGTTAAAATCCCTTCTTCAAATATTACACAGTATAGAGTCAACTCACCTATGGAATGATTGGCAAGCGGAAATAAAAATACACGAAAGCTATAAGGTTAATTTAAAAAAATTTTTTTTACAAAAGCCACACAAATTCAGATGAATCAAGTAAGGAGCCAAAGACAAGCCCTGTGGTTTGCTCAAAACAAAATTGATTCCAACATGGAAGAATATCATACTTTATCACCATACATACGAAAAGCAATAACCTGGGCTTAGATTTGAACTTATTACATCAAACACATTTACTTTAATAAATTAAAATTAAATGAATCAACTCAGGATAAATGTCCTCGCAATAGAGGATTCACTGAATCATTAAAGCATGTATTAATTCAATGTCCTTTATTTAATTATATTCGTTTTAAATATTTGGGGAAAATTCTTAGTAAATATGCAATTTTAACATACGATGTGATATTCATATTGATGCGCCCAATGACTGTTCAAGATGCAATACTGGTAGGGAATTTTATAATGTCTGTAATAAGTGTTAAGAAAAAAGCATACCGAAAGTAGCTCAGAGATAAATGAATTGTTTTTTATACAATCTGAAGAATGTTAACCAGCATACGTTCTTATGAGAGTTATTCTAATGAGATACGGAGTCTGTTTAATCATATTTTTAATTTATTTCACATTTTGTATTTTTAAATTTAAAAATTGTAATGTCCAGAAATTTTTCTAATTTATTGGAAGAACAATAAGCTTGACTTGACTACTAAATTAAATATGTTTTTTTGCTTTTGTCTTTCCTTGCAGGTTCCACAGAGACAGCGATGCTTGCTTTATGCTTATTTTTCTTAGAAGTATGGGTCTTCTTACAAGCCCAAACTGCACATCGTACTGCAGATAAGAACCAGTGACCTACTGTAAACCTAAACAGCTTGTTGAGGCAGAGTACCTCACAAGCCCACATGATCTAATTGCATCCTGTGGAGTTCACAGTAAAGTCCTAAAAGACATGGTCATAATCCAGGAGGGTAGTGACGCCTTACTGAATGTTATGGTCATTGCTTTGGATCAATCCTAGCAGCTAGACTTAATCTGGACCCCTGTTTACATTTTATTGATAATCAGGAATTTTGCAACCAAAATTTATTTGGCAATAAAAGCCATTAGACCTTAAGGTTTTACCCTATGATGCCCCATAATTTGTGACACCCAATACTGAGTGCCCATAACAGGACCCGTCCCACCCAGTGGTCCAATAGCATCTTCCCAACAAGGTACTGTAGTCAATAATGTGCACTTCATGCACATCCCAGTAATTTTAAATCTTACCCTTTGGAACTTGAAATGATTTGTTAAATGCTTCACAACAAATATTTCCCACAATTTGTTTTAATAATGATGTTATTGGATACCCTGGCAGCATACCAGGTACTCATTAATGACAGGATTTTCACATCCTGAGTGCTAGTGGTACATTTTATTGCAGTAAACCTACCCAAACACATTAGGCTTTTTTTTTGTTTCATTTAAAAAAAAAACAGGTTTAGTCTCAGGCATATTTGGCTCTTACATATATATCTGAAATAGGACTGATATAGTCATTATTCAAGCACATATGTTAAAGGTTCATGTTAAAGGTTCATGATAGTATGACATATTATATTATATTATACCTTACCTCCCCTATTGTATGGTAGAAACATAGACTTTGACAGCAGATAAGGACCGCTTGGCCCACCTAGTCTGCCCATTTCCCTACCTAGAGGATAAGCTGCAGATCCTATTTAACCAACGGCCTATTTCTTCCTAACCCCCACAAAAAATGTCTTATGTCTGTCCCATGCATTCTTGAATTCTCCCACAGTTTTATACCCCACAACCACCTCAGGAAGGCTGCTCCATGCATCCACCACCCTCTCTGTGAAAAAATACTTCCTCACATTGCTCCTGAGCTGTCCCCCTCTATCTTCAAATTGTGTCCCCTTGTTCTTGCACATCTCTTTTTCTGAAACATGCTACCCTCTTGGACTTTGTTGATTTCACTGAGGTACTTAAAGGTTTCTATCATGTCCCCCCTCTCCCTCCTTTCCTCAAGGGTATACATATTAAGCTCCTTTAGTCTCTTCTCATATGGCTTCTCTTGCAGACCCTGCACCATTTTAGTTGCCCTCCTTTGAACTGCCTCCAACCTGTCTATGTCTTTACGGAGATGGGGTTCCAGAACTGGACGAGTACCCAGATGGGGTCTCACCAACTGTCTGTACAGGGGGATAACAACTTCTTGTTTTCTGCTGGTGATACCTCTCCCTATACATCCCAGTATCCCCCAGCCCTCCCTACCACCTTCTTGCATTGCTTGCAAACCTTAAGGTCATCTGATATGATTACCTCCAGGTCCCTTTCCTTTTTTGTTGTAGTTACTACCCCCAACTGTGTAATTTTCCCCTGGGTTTTTGTTTCCCCAGGTGCATTACTTTGCACTTCTTTGCATTGAATCAAAGCTACCATACTTCTGACCATTCCTCCAACCTTGCCAAGCCCCTTCTCATCCTTTCCATGCCTCCTTGTGTATCAACCCTGTTGCAAATCTTTGTGTCATCTGCAAAGAGGCATACTTTTCCTTCCAGTGCCTCTGGATTGTCACTTATAAAGGCATTAAAAAGGACTGGGCCCAGTACTGAACCCTGCAGTACCCCACTAGTAACCCCTCTTTCTTCAGAGTGGACTCCATTTACAATTACCTTCTGTGTCCTGTTGTTCAGCCAGTGTTTTACCCAGGCTACCACCCTGGGACCCACTCCCAGGCTGGCTAATTTACTACTAATCTTTTGTGTGGGACTGTGTCAAATGCCTTGCTAAAGTCTAGGTAGGCCATGTCCACAGCCCCTCCCTGGTCTACTACTTTGGTCACTCAGTCAAAGAAATCAATTAGATTCATCTGACATGACCTTCCCGCTGTGAACCCATGATGCCTTGGGTCCTGTGTCTCTCTAGTCTCTAGGTAGTCAACAATTCTTTCCTTCAGAAGTGATTCCATCACTTTCCCTACCACAGAGGTGAAACTGACAGGTCTGTAGTTTCCTGCCTCTGTCTTGGTCCCACTTTTGTGAAGGGGAATCACATCTACCTTCTTCCAGTCCTCAGGTACCACACCATCCTCCTATGATTTGTGAAAAAGGGTAGTCAGTGGTGTCACTAGTTCTCTGCTTAATTCTTTTAGAATTCTGGGGTGAATTCCATCTGGCCCCATTGCTTTGTCCACCTTCAGTTTTAGGGGTAGACATAATCTTGCTCATAAAGAGAGATTTACATTTACATTTTAAAGGATATTGTGAAGGGGTTTAACCTGGCAAAGGTTAATATGAATAAATTAATTTCTGCTTACATTAAGGAAGCATCTGAGCATCACATACTGTAGCTAGGAAAGTCATTTGCACTGCCTATAGCTATTATGTTCTTACAATCCTTTGGTAAGTTCTTCCAGGATCTGGCATTAGAACATATCCCTGATCTCATCAGGTAAAGAAAAAAGGTCCAGCTCCTCATACAATGCACAGGGAAATGCCAAACCTCGCCAACAACTAACACACTGAAATCTGACCAATGGAAAATCATGTACACAAATGCTCACAGTCTGGGAAACAAGATCCCAGACCTGCAGGCAATAATGACAGAGGCTAAACTGGACATAGTAGCTATTAGCGAGAAATGGTTTACCAGTAACCACACTTGGGAGACTTCAGTACCTGGCTATGTACTGTTCAGAAGAGACCGAAGTGCAAAAAGAGGGGGGGAGGTTGAGTGGCCCCTTTATGTCAATGACAATATCAAAGCTACAGAAATTCAGAATACACTTAAGCAGCCAGAACTGTGGGTCACCCTGGAAACAGGAAATAGGACAGCCATATGAACTGGGGTTGTGTACAGGCCTCCATACCAGGGGGAGGACATAGACATGTTACTGTTAGAAGATATACAAAACATGACAGCTAAAGGGAAGGTTCTGATAATGGGAGACTTCAACATGCCAGATACAGATTGGTCAATACCAGCAGGAATATCTGCCAGAACTAGACACGTGGTGGATTCCCTGCAGGGGGAGGGCCTCAAACAACTGGTACAACAACGCACAAGAGACAGGTCTATCCTAGATCTAGTACTGACTAACAGGGAAAGGATTATAGATCTCCAGGTAGAAGGTCACCTGGGGGCCAGTGACCATCACATGGTATGGTTCAATTTGGCCACTAGAACAAAATCATCCCATTCCAAGGCAAAAATATGGTACTTCAGAGGAGCTAACTTTGATAAGGTGGCCAGGGAGTTAAGCTAGCCCTGGCAAAAAGAAATACAGGTGAGGGGCTACAGGCAAAGTGGGCAAGCATTAAAGATGCAATACTTGAAGCAACATCCCATTGTGTAAGTGAGAAAAGGAAGTAAAAAGAAGAAGGAAACCACTTTGGTTCTCAAACACAATAGCAGAAAAGGTCAGAGCCAAAAGGCTGGACTTCAGGAAATATAATGGAATGCAGCAGGATGAAGATAGGGGAGGCATACCAAACTTCCCTAAGGGGAGCAGGGAAGGCAGTAAGGCAGGCAAAGGCCCAAACTGAGGAAACAATAGCACAAACAGTAAAAGAAGGTGACAAGACTTTCTATAGGCACATTAGTGAAAGGAGAAAGTCCAGAGGAGGTATTGCTAAGATCAAAGGGGATAAGGGGGCATGCAAGGAGGAGGACCATGTAAAAGCATCTATCCTAAATAGATACTTTTGCTCAGTATTTACTGAAGAGAAGGTAGGACAGGGCCCACAGCTCTGCACAATGGACACTAGGGGGAGGGTGGTGTGCATTAGTCCCTTCACAAAAGAAAGGGTCCTACAAGAGCTCAATAAGCTCAGGGTGGACAAGGCAATGGGACCTGATGGCATACATCCCAGGGTACTAAAGGAGATAAGGGTGGAACTAGCAGAACCATTATCAGAACTGTTTAGTGAGTCTCTGAGCACAGGAGAGGTCTCAGAAGAATGGATAAGGGCTCATGTGATCCCGCTCCACAAGAGTGGTAGCAGGAGGAGGCAGAGAACTACAGACCAGTCAGTCTTACCTCAGTAGTGGGCAAGATTATGGAGACACTCCTTAAGGAAAGGCTAGTGCAACACCTGGAATCCATAGGAGCACAGGATCCAAGACAGCATGGGTTTACAAAAGGAAGGTCCTGTTAAACTAATCTCATACATTTCTCTGACTGGGAAACCAGAGCGGTGGACCAAGGGGGAGCAGTTGATGTTGCTTACCTGGACTTCAGCAAAGCTTTCGATATTGTTCCACATAGGAGATGATTAATAAGCTGGGTAGGCTCGGGGTGGGTCAGACGTTGGTCAACTGGGTGGCAAACTGGTTGACGGGCAGAAAACAGAGAGTGGTGGTAAACGGTATACAGTCAGAAGAGATGCAAGTCACAAGTGGCTCACACATGACCTCAGGGCTCAGTCCTGGGGCCAGTCCTCTTCAATATCTTCATCAGTGACATTGCAGATGGACTGCAGGGTAAGGTTTGTCTGTTTGCAGATGACAACAAGATCTGCAACACAGTAGATGATCCAGATGGTGTGGGCAGAATTAGAAGAGATCTGAATAAACTGGTAAAATGGTCAGAAGAGTGGCAATTAGGGTTTAACGCAAGATCATGCACATAGGTAAGAGAAACCCTGAAGCCACCTATAGGCTAGGAGAGGAGTTTCTGGCAGTCACCAGAGAAGAAAGAGACTTGGGCGTCATCATCACCGATGATCTGAAATCATTCAAGCAGACCTCTAAAGCAGTAGGCAAGGCTAGAGGGATGTTGGGGTGTAATAGTAGGAGTGTCACAAGTCAAAAGAGGGAGGTAATAATCCCTCTTTATAAGACACTAGTTAGGCCCTATCTGGAGTACTGCGTGCCATACTGGAGGCCACACCTTCACAAGGACATTAACCAAATTGGGGCAGTCCAGATAAGGGCAACCAAAATGGTGTAGGGACTGCATCAGAAAACATATGAGGACAGATTAACTGAACTCAATATGTATACCCTAGAGCAAAGGAGGGAGAGCGGTGATATGATTGAAACATTCAAATACCTTAAGGGCATTAACAAGGGGAAAGAGTCTAACATGTTTCAGTATAAGAAAAATAACAGGACAAGAGGACACAGCACGATATTAGAGGGAGGCTGATTATGAGGTAATGTGAGGAAGTTCTTTTTCATAGAAAGGGTGATGGATGCATGTAACGACCTACCTCAGGAAGTGGTGAATATGAATACAGTGCAGGGCTTCAAACAGGCATGGGATAGGCAGAAGGGAGCAATACAGATGAGTATGAATAGATAGACCATTGACAGAGCAAAGTCCTATGCCACATTCATAAGGTAGAAAAAGAAATGGGCAGACTGGATGGGCCTTGCGGTCCTTTTCTGCCATCAGCTTCTATGTTTCTATGTTTCTATGTTTCTATGTTTCTATGTATGGGTCAGAGGTATTGCCCCAAATGCACTTCTATTACATGTGTTAAATGTTTATTTGAATCAAGCACTATTCCCTTGTCAAAGGCAAGGAACCTTGGGTATATCACCACACATCAGTATTGCTCCATGTTTTGAAATTTATTCCTGCACAATCCTGGAAGCCATGTTTGTGACTCTCACAATGTTATTACTGCATTTTCATCTGACAACATCCATCTCTGATCATCTGGCCACCATCCATTCTATTGGTAATCTTGATGGGAACTTTTATGGTGAAAGTTTAAAACTACCTCCTTTGCTTGTTTACCATGAGGTCTTGGAATTGTGACTGACTCCGAATTTTGATTGGCCTACCTGAAAAGATTATCACCTTTTATGAAGATGTAACATCTTCCAACTTGTCTTAACAACTTGTGAATACTGGCTTAATAATTGAAAATAGGCTTCCACTTATGAACTCGCAAATAAACTGTATTCGGCCCTGCCAATTCAGATTCTACAAAGAAGCTCATTGTTATGCATACTATAAATCCAAGCCTGGGGTGTGGGAAATCCTCTAACTTCAGCAAGAAGACTCTGCTTCATTTGATCTACAAGCAAGAAATCCATCTTCTTCACTGCTTGTTTTCCAAGACTGACTGGCACCTCATACAAACATAGTACTGTCATAAACTTTTACACTTTGTGAAGCTGTGTGATCATCTTCCATAATACTGTTGCTATTCCATTGTAAAATTCAATGTGCAATCTAATACAACCCCTGCTGAGGCCTCTGTAAATAATGCAGCCTCCTGATCATTTGGATCTAGTTTTGGAAAATCTAAATGCATCTAATCTGGGGGGGGAATGCTACAAGTCTCTATGGCTGAGAGGGACCTGGGGGTGGTGGTGGATGTCAAGATGAACATCTCTGAGACTTGTAGGAGGGCAGCAGCCAAGGCCAACAGGATGCTGGGATGCATCGCTAGGGGGATCACCTCCAGAAGGAGGGAAGTGATACTCCCTCTGTATAACTGCTTGGTGAGGCTGCACCTTGAGTACTGCGTGCAGTTTTGGAGGCCACACTTAAAGAGGGACATTAACTCCTGGAGAAGGTCCAGAGGGGGGCAACCAAAATGATTTGGGGCTTGGGGGACAGGACCTATGAGGAGAGGCTCGAAGAGCTAAATATGTACACATTGGAAGAGAGAAGGGACCTGGGGGACATGATAGAGGTCTTCAGGTACATGAAGAGGGTAAATAGGGGAGGAACAGTTGAGGTGCTTCGAAGGAAGGAGGAGGGGGCCACTAGAGGGAATGGGTGGAAGCTGGAGGGGGGAAGATTCAGGGGAGAAAGAAGGAGGTGCTACTTCACTGAGAGGGTGGTGGAGCTATGGAATGCACTGCCTAGGGGGCTGGTAGAGGCAGAGACAGTGGAGGGGTTCAAGAGGGGGTGGGACAGGTACAGGGGAAGGGTTCTGGAAGCAAAATCCAATGCAGCAAGAATATCCGGAACTGGGAAGGGAGAAGCCAGAGAAGGCGAGGGGGACAGCAAGGTCAGCACCCAGGTTGGGGGGCTGACCAAATGAGCAGACACGAAAGACCGTTAGGCCTATTCTTCTGGCATTTTAGTATGTTAGTAATTTAAACTATGAGTCTTCATCTAACACTTGAAGAAACCCTGGATGTATCCCTTTAATTGTTTGTAGTGTATGGCTTGTGGACAGTGACATTTTGTGTCCTGTTCAACTTACCAACTGAAAAATGCCATCCTCAAGGTGGTATATTCTGCTGGTGGGGAACATTGTGTGGTGACCAACTATACATTCTTCTGATGTGGACAAAAGTTATGCAAAACGAATTTTTCTAACTTCTAGTTTTACTCCCTAAACAGGTTATAGGTTATATTTTGATCACACCTGTTCCCATCCCGGAACCAGATACCATTGAGTCTTGTCCTAACTATCTTGATGCTCTTTCTCGATATTTAACTATTTTTAATATCCATGCAGGCAACTTAAATTTGTCTCTCTAATCTCTTCCCAATAGGACAGATACACAGCTGATACATATTAGTAATGACATTGTTTTGATATTGGAAAACCCCATTGTGAAGTTTCATTCCAAATTTGTATAATAATACAAGATTTACTAACATTTTCCTTTATAATTACATTTTGTTGTTTAAGGAAAACCCTAAAACACCACCATGACCAGTTAAAATGCTTCTATTAGGCTCATGCCTCAGGCCTGTAGATGAATGGTGCCTAACCATCTTTTTTTGTGTTGCCACTTTTGCAATTAGGGCAACTAAGAGGGGACTGTTGCACCTAGGTTATGCCCCTTCTCATCCCACATACACCTTATACTGTATTCCTGTTCTATTATACTGTGATACTGCTATTTTGCACTAACATGTATATTGAGGCACCCATTATATAAGCATGAGTGCCAAGAATGTGCTTTGCTGCTAATATATGCTAAGGTTTACATCTTTTATAGGATTATGTCATGCATGATTATTACTGTATACCGCACTATAATGCATTGTTTGTCTTTTACATATATTCTATATATATTCTACCTAATCACTGATAAGAGGCCTCTTAAGGATCATCAACGATTACTGTATACACTTTTATATACTTATACATTCTCATATAATCATACGTAGCATGTGTTTTACATTTAGGCAAGTAATGTCTCGTGTAGTTTGGGCCTGTCAGCATTTCCTTTGTCTAAGCTTTATGCTGAGAGAGACAAATCTTTTGTCTCACATTATACACATTAGTAAATCTGTCTTCTAAGTCATTATCCAATGGAGAATGTCTTATACAAACTTGTTTATAATATATTACCAATACATTATGTTTCTCATATCCGTAACTATGAGGTAATCTCTGTTGCTATGATGTTAACTGTTATATATAACCTTGTGGAACCCAGCTCCTCATGGAGATTCTGGAAATTCTGGAGATTTCATACATACTTCAGGAGAGTAGTGAGAACTCATCTCCCTTGTGATTTTCTCTGTCACATGCTTGGCATAAGTACTGTAATAAGTTATCATTATTACTTCTGCCTGAGTGGTTGTTTCTTTGGCTGACACAGTAGACATACAAGAATCTGTTTTATTTACTCCAGAGCTGGTTTCTGGGGAATGGTTTCTTGTGCTCAGCAGAGTGGTGAGGTGAGAGAGAAAGTAGCCGCTGCAAGGAAGCTCTCCTCTCCTGGATCACGAAGGTTTGCCAACTTTCCTCTTGGCTACCACCAGGTGGATGTCTGGTGGCAGCACTGAGCATGCAGGCAGCATATGAGAGCATCACAGGGTAGGGGAGAGCCACAGTTTACAGGGCACATGTGCGCCTCCTTGCACATGTGCATCCCATGTCATCTCAATTTGCACAAGGGACAGAAATGGAAAAAGAGACCCAAGAGTTGATTGGCACACTTGCATGCCTCCCTGGATCAGCACCAACACCAGGATGCCTATGTGCTTTCTGGATATGTTCACTGTGGGAAAGGATGGCCCTCTCCCCTCAAGCCCCATCATGTGGGACAATCCATGGCAGAGCCTATATAGAGATAAACATGTGGGAGGTGGAAGCCAGTCTGGATGAAGTGGGAACAGAGTGGCCAGTAAATCTGAGGGGCAAAATGCTGTATGAAAAAAAAGAAATTTTAAATCACTGACATCACCAGTTTGGTCTTTCCTGCTGGCACTCTCTACTGTTGCCTATGGCATGGGTTACCATGGGCTTTCTTTCACAACACCCTCATTCTCCTCTTCCTCTTCCAGCAGTTCTTCACTGTCTGGGCACAAATCTTCTGTCTTTACCATGTGTCCTTCTGGCATTGGAGTACCTCTTGTCTCATCTCTCTATTTTTCTGTTGTTTTTTCACATGCTTCTTTTCCCACTTGTCATTTTGTTACCTCTTTTTTACCACAATTTCAGTCCACTTTGCTCTCTCACATGCAGCTCCCCAAAATCTGATTCCCACCTGTCTTATCTCCAGCTCCTCCCCAGAACTGCTGCTGCTATCAGTTTTATGGGGAATGTAATCATGAGCCATGCCTCTGTCTTCAAACTCCACCAAATCACTTTGCTACTACTCTACTGATTTCAGTCACTACCTGTTGCATGCCTTTTGCTTCCTTTTTTCTGCGATTACTCATGTTGCAACCCTTATAGTGCCACTGTGTATCCTTCCTGCCATGCAAGATACTTCATGGACTGTTCAGTTACTGTCTTGTACACTTGTGGTTCCCACAAAGGCAGAGGGTCTCTGAACAACCCCACTCTGCTTTGTTTTACCTTGATGCAACTGAATGATTCCATATCACCATCTCCTTGCCCTCTCTGTTGCTGTATTTCCTAAAGCTTTGTACCTACAAACAACTTGTTCTTATTTTTTTAATGTTTTGCTATTTGTACATGTTGACAGGCTGCTTCAAGACTTAGAAGGAGAAGCTTCAGAAACCTGAGAGAATGTGCAAGGGCAGGCTTCCAGATGGCACATATTTGCTGCCCACTACCTAGTAACTCCCAAATCACAGGCTTCAGGGGCCTAAGTCAATCTGCCTGTGTATACTCTGCTAAAATGCTAGTTCTGTAAGAATTCACAAAAATATACATATATATATCCAATCTGACAAAAAAAATCATTTTGTCCTTGGGTACTCACAGATTGCCACCTCTACCCACTGCTGAAGAACACTCCAGTCCCTTCCCTCCTAGATCCCTAACTAGGCAAGCCCAGTTTCCAAACTAGGCAAGCCTCTGGTCCAAAAGACATGCTGCTCTGCAATGCACTGCTCAATATGAGCTTTTGAAACTCCTAAATTGTCCCTCCCCAAACTTAAATCAAGATTTGGAGTAATATGGCCACAGACAGAACAGCAGCAGCACTCTGAGGGAGCTCTCTCAATGAGATGCCCATCTGGCTGCTTAACCTCATTAGAAAACGTTGTTATGTACCTTAAATTCAGGTCACAAAAGAGGAAGAACAGAGCAATGTCTTCTTCTAGTGAGGAATTTGCCTCTTTGACTATTTGACCTTTGGAAAACAAATTTCTTTGCATGGCAGCCCCACAAAGCAGAGGGCATTTTGGCTTTGCTGCTTCCACAGGATTGTCCCAGACTGAACCACACAAGGAGATGGCTTCAAAGGCGTTGATGACAGCACCACTAATTGGATCCTTTAGTCCTCCTTTGCAGCAGCATATCACATCTCATTTAAATCCAAAGGTAAAGCCAAGGGGGTCATCAATGACTGTGAGGCACTCGATGAGCAAAGTGAGTATGGGATATAAGTGCTTCTTTGCAACTGCTTAATCAGTACTTTCCCAGACACCAGCTTCATGTGGTAAAACATGTCTGATGAAACACTAACTTTACAGTGCAGGGCAGCATGAATGGCAACATTACCGGACACAGCTGCAGTTTCTGACAACATGGGTGCTAGCAAGCCATTAGCACAGACATGTCCAGGCTTCTCTTCTGGTTAACCATCTACAGAATACATTCTTGAGTCATTTGGTAAGTCCATAGACTGAAAATATGAGCATGTTTAATGCCAAACTTAACATTTTACAAAACAAAGTAAAAGACATTAAAGAAAACTATCGTAACTCGAAAATCCAGCATTTGCCACCATTCAGTAGAAAAAATATCACTCTTTTGAGCACAGCATTTTTGCTGCTAAATGGTGGTAAGTGCTGGATTTTCCAGTTACATTTGGTACTTTTACACTTATTCGTAGCACCTCATCCCAGTGTGCTATCCTGCTTTTTCTTTGTAATCAAAGAAAACTGCAATAATTATTTCAAACTGATTGTAAAATTTACTGAAAAAAAATTCCAGTTTGTACAATAGAGTCATGTCACTGGAAGCCAAAAATGCATTTATTTTGAAAGAAAGTTACAACTTATACAGAAAGAGATTAAAGCTTGAAAATTAAATGAGGTATAAATATATGAGGATCTGGGGACTTCCGAATAGTCTGGTCTCTATCTTTGTAAATGTAAGAGACCTAATTAATCTAGACCTATAATAAAATATAATTTAAAAAAGGGAAATAAATTAAGCTAAAACTATAATAAAATATAATTTAAAAGGGAAAGAATTTCCTAGCTATTTTAACTATATGAATGAAAATCCAACCTGAGCTACCTAACAGCCTGATGACAAGAGCTGTCATGTTCACTCCCATCCTTGAGCTGAGTCTAGCAAAAAAATAAGTCTGTGATTCACATTTTGCCTAGTTAACTGTTTCAAGTGTGGATTGAGGTTTACAGTTTGACTGGGGCACCTGGTCCACACCTTTTGAACCAAGGCTAACCAGTCAACCTAAATGTCTCCAATTCACCCCAAAAGTTGACCACTGTTTGAAAGAATTGAACACCTGAAGTTTGAGGTGTTTGATTAAGTAATAGGGTAACAGAAATTTGGAATATGCTACCAGGAGAGGTTGTGGAAAGCAGTACAATGCAGGAATTTAAAACACAGCTAGATAAATTCTTGGAAAGGAAGAATATGAAAGGATATAATTAGGTGTTACTTGTGAGCTCACGGACGAATGTCTTTATGCTCAGTATTGTCTATGTAATAATCTATGTAATCTATTATTTGGTAGAACTGACCTAGCAATCCTAATCACATCCATGTATAATGTGATTTACGATATTATACCTCTATATATGGAACAACAGTTAACGGGTGTTTAAAACTGGTTGCAATCACTCCTAAAACATTATGCTATTGCTTTAGTATGACTGATGAAGATGTACAGTGTCTTATTAATAAATTTATAGTAGACTTGTATAGCGGACTGGGGAGCAAAATATTATCCTGAAACTCACCTTATATCCTCAAAGCTAAAGTGGTGCTATGCTAAACAAATGCTTTGTTTTTTTGAGGTGAGTTACCTATAGCATCTCTATATGTGAGAAAGTAATAATATGTTTCCTTTGTAAGTTATTTATTTAAAATGTGGTGACCAGTACAAGCACACTTAGCCAAAGATAGTGTCCAGATGCTAACCAGTTTAAGTGAAATAGTTTCATATATGTACAGTAATGACAGACAGATAGAGGGACAGATGAAGAAACAAAGAGATGGATGGATGGATAGATAGATACATACATACATAAATACATGCATACATACATACATACACAGAAAGATAGACTAGGAGACAGATGGATAGAATAATACTTCAGGGAGCAGGGTAATGTTTTGTGAGAATGAGTTCATTTGGAAAATGGCAGAACTAGTTCTGAAATTTATATATATATATATATATATATATATATATATATGTATATATATATTTTTAACTTGCAATTTTACTTGAAGATAAAAGGAACATCAGTTGTGCCTTCAATGACCCCAAGTTATGTGAATCTCTTTACAAATGCATTTGAGGTAAATTACTGTACATCTATCCCAAAAGAAACAAAATAGATTTAGGAACAATACCATCACATTGCATGATTTCATTGATGACATTTAAATCATCTGGAGGGGTTTACCTGATGATCTGTATATGCTTTACAAATATATGAATAATGTTTCCACCTACCTAAACTTAGATATCAACTCTACTTACCATGATATGAACATACTGGGCATTGGTGTAGTTAAGGATAATAATAAGATTGAATATAATTATACATAAATGAAATAGACATACATTCATTCCAGCCTATACTTCATTTAAGCATTCCATATGGGTAGTTTTTCCTTTTTTTTTAATAAACAGGAATAGTACATGAGAAGATGAGTATGTAAGAGCAGCACGTGATCTGGAAAAACATTTCCAACTAAGTGCTGTGATGAGTTTGGACAGTGAAAATGAACTTTATTGAAACATTGCTCTGTTCCACAGGCTTCTGGGAAATAGGTAGAGATGTTTAAAGACAAATCTATTGTGGTGGCTGAGAAGGCAACAACTCAGGTGACAAAGTTATGCATCCAGTGCGTAAAGAACCTAAAACAGAAATTACATTTTTTTGCTACAAACAGGCAATATCCAGTTGTGAACTGTGAACACTGTTACAACACTCATAGACAGAAATAATTGGAAATCCATTCAGTAATGAGGAAGTGGATATAATAAAGTTGTTAACTGTAAACACTGTTATTATAAACAAGTGAACTTAAATAATTGTTGCAACACTTGCAGACAGAAACCAATTGCAAATCATTTTGGTAATGAGGAAATGGATATAAATGCTCCTACATTTATCATACATTGAGAAATCAGTGCGACAATTACTGTACTTACTAGAATTAAGAAACACAAAAGTACAGAACAAAGACGTGACTTGTCTTGACCACTAGCCAGATATTTTATTGAGAACAGGCATAACATCCCCGTACAAAAATCCAAACACTATCAAGAAGAGTAGATGTAAACAATAATAACAAAAATGATATAAATATGAATTTTTAAAAATCATGAGTGACAAAAGCATAATGAAAAAATATTTTTGCTTAGCTACGGTTTCATATGAAAAAATGCTTTCATTAGTTAAAGAAGTTAGCTTTTGCATGAGTTAAGTGACATAAAAGCATAAAACACACACAAATTGTTGCTCACTGAAAATAGGAAATTTAGGTAGGGGGTGGTTTGTGTGATTCACTTATTAGCCTTAAAGGAAGCTTTTTCAGAATATATTAATTTTTAAAAATCATGATTTATGAAAGCATAAGCCAAATGGACTCTTCCATTGATGCAGGGCCTAGAGGGCCCTGTGTTACTGCAGACACATAGAGTTTTCCATTGCCACATGGCCCAGAGAGCCCTGTACCTCTGCATCCACAGCCAGACAGGCTTATCCCCTGGTGTGTTCATGTTATTTGGGACCTGAGTGAACAAGGATACTGTACCTTTACACTATCACAAGAAGAAAGGAAATCCATAGTAGAAAATATTTGTTAATGCAGATATTAGGATTAAATACTGTAAAGCACACAAAATAGGGAAATCAAAATAATTGAATCTGGAGTCTCAGGTATCTTGGCATATTAGTGGTGAGGAGGATTTTGGGCTTTTCAGCCCTAATGCCCATCCCCATCCCATTAGCAAAGGAAGAAGATTATACATGATCTCCTGTTCATTCAAGGCCAGCAAGGCCCTGTCTGAAGAAACTTATGACTGATTCTGTGGCTCCATGTCAGAAGCCATAGTTGACTAGCTCCAAGCAGTATACTCATGGGATGTAGGCTTGGACGTTTGCTTGTTCTTTGGTCATGAAGTAATGGACTGGGGGGGTGGTCATTAGGGTCCAACACCCACAAGGATCACCACACCACTGATTTGCCAAGATTACTGAGACTCCAATCTCTAATGTTTTCATTTCCTTACTTTGTGCACTTTATGTTCTTCAACATAAAAGTCTGCAATAAAATATTTTTTAGCAATAATATATATATATATATATATATATATATATGTATATATATATATATATATACACACTATATATATGTATAATAGTGGCATATAATTAGGGTTGAGGAGCCATTTACATGTTAAACCCAAAAGTTTGTACCTTAACAACTTTGCAACCATTCAACATATTTGCCTGAAATTTGGAATACACAATCAAGATCCATATGCCTTAGGATCTGCCAAGCTTCATATCGGTCGCATATACAGCTGCAGAGTTATTAAGCATGATCTGTGTGTGCGTTTATGCTTTTCTGGAATTTTTACTGTCATCTCTACAGGTTGCATGGTTTGCACGACAGGTCTGAAATCTTCAGGGAATGTGCGGCCGGTGTCCCCGATGTGCCTTTTGAAGATTTCATGAAAAAATATTATACGGTTCAAAAGTTATTCAAAAAACAAGTTCCCATTATAAGTCAAAGGGAAAAGTTAACAAAAAGTTCGACAGTGTCGCAAATGCAGTTTTTACTTTTACGAACGGCCCTTTTACTGTCGCAAATCCTACATTTTGTTTTCAGTTAGTGATCAAAAAAATGCTTGCCATTTAAAATTGGGACCCTCTAGCAACTTAATTATTTTTGTATTCACCTAGTTGGACCCTGAGGATGCTAGCTAGCCATGTCTTTATTTTGGGGTAAAACACCTCAGAAATATGTTTTTCAAATTTCTGGAAAAAGTACTTTCACAAAGTACTGTCGCACTTGTGACACTGTCGAATGACTTTGCGAAAGCTTTTGCAAACTTCGACAGTACTTTTCTAGGCTGTGGGAAAATGACAGCAATTCTTTGGCACCCTGCTACAAAAGAACAGTTTGGTGTTTTGGCCTGAAATTTGGAGGACATGCAGCCAACATCTTACAGATGTGCCTTTCAGTGTTTTGTTGAAAAAATATTACATGGTGGAAAAGTTAGGGCACTCCAAAGTTGACGATTTTTCCTATAAGATAACATTACGGTGTCCAATGCATTACAGGAATCCTTTGGCGCCCTACTGCAAAATAATGGTTTGGTCTTTTGGGCTGAAATTTGGAGGGAGCACAGCCAACATCCCACAGATGTGCCTTTTCATGGTTTGGTGAAAAAATATTACAGGAAGCCAAAGTTATGGCACTCCGAACTTCTCTTTTTTTTCCAATAGGATAACATTACAGCGTTTGCTGCGCCTTTCAGGGCCCGTATCTCGGAAACAGTGTGAGATACGGACTTTTCATCAGAAAAATGCTTAGTCCCCTAATGGAGACTAAGTACAAAACTAGCCAGGAAAGTCATAAATCATATGACTTTTAATTTTTTTTTTTCTACATTGTACGGTTCCTGAGATATAAGCAATTTAGTATTCCAACCCCTCATTTTCTGCTCCAAGAACCATTATTATCCATACATTCTTTGTACTCACTGTCTTTCTCTATGCAGCTTTGGGGGAAAACCAGCCTGTGCACTTCCATTACTGTTACCATTACTGTTTCTGCTTGCAATTCCTTCCTGTTTCACTTAACATTCACGTCCTACGCCACCATGTGCGTTACCATTTGCGTTTCCTTTTGTGTTGTTTTTAACATTTCTGTCTACACTACTGTTTCTCTTTCTGTTTTGCTTTAATGCTACCATGTGCATTACCATTTGGCGTTTGCAGGCACAATGTTACTATGTGACAAGACATCAAGTGGCGGGAGCGTGGGTCCCTTCCTGCCGCCGCATTGCATTCACTATTTCTCATTATCATTTTTAAAAAGAAGGGAAATTAGAGGCAAAAAAATCCATTTAATGCATTAGTTAGGGTTGTTCCACACCAACAAAAGTGAGGAAATTCGGTGTTATGGTTGAAAGCCCCCTTTTGACCCCCCACACTCCCAACCGGCATTGCGGTGCGCATTAGGGTTGTCGGTCCTAACTCTCACCCCATTCTGCTACACCTCTGCTTCTTTGCACATGTGATGGGGTGAGAGTTATGGTCAACAACCCTAATGTGCACTGCGATGCCAGTTGAAGGTGTGGGGGGTCAAAGAGGGGCTTTCAACCCTAACACCGAATTTCCTCACTTTTGTTGGTGTGGAACAACCTTAACTAATGCATTAAACAGAGTTTTTTGCTTCTAATATATATATATATATATATATAATCTTTGTCTAGTAGGAAAAGGTGCAACAGTTGGGTTTAAAAGCAAAATAACTCATTTAGACTATGAAGAGAGACTGAAGGACATAGATATATACACAGTGAAGGTGAGAAAGGAGAAAGAGGACACAGCTGAGACATACAAATAACTCCATAGTGTAAGCAAGTGGATAGTAGGGAATTTTTCATGTTCAATAAGAACACACACACACACACACGTATAGAGCAGGGGTAACTCAATTAAGGTGGCAGTGGGTAAATTTAAGAGAAATACCAGAAAGTATTGTTTCATGAAAAGGATGGCAAAGGAGTGAACTAAACTACTGAAAGAGGTGGTCTGAGTAAAAGCAGTGGTAGGATTCAAACATAGGTGGACAGAGACATGGGCTTGGTGAAGACAATATCAAGGGGGGAGGAGTGATGAGCCACTAGGTCTCTTTCACATTCGACATTAGACAAGAAGGACTGGGTATACATGATGCAGGTAAATTACATGTTTCTATGTTAGACAACATACATGATACATAGTGTAATTACATATTGAGCAAATCAAATGCATGGTTTATAATGTTATTGTAAATACAGTATATGATTTATACTTAAAAGCCTTTCATATACACCTTGGTGATATAATCAGTGTAACCATAAAAATGTTTCCAGTTCTTGCCTGTATAATGTACATTGCTTTGGATCAATAAATACTTACAATTTACACTAGTTGTACCTAGGGGATGTGAACTGTATCTCTACCAGTGCTTGTCTTCCCTGTTTCAGGTAATGACAGCCATACTAGGCCAGGTAATCTGGCTTTGCATAAACTTTCCATGATGCTTTGCATCAGAGGGTATGCAGTATGTCACTTTTGTATTTCATTATTGAGGAGATTCATTATGCCACATGTAAAGTTACAGGACTGTACAGTACAGGCTATAACAGAACAGTTAACTTATCAAACCAGGAGTTCATGACCATTTGAAGTACTCCAGCTAAGCTGATAAACAAAATAAAACATTCCTGTAAAGAGAAAAGTGACCTGCTAATATGGTTAACAATTGCAGCCTGGGATATAATGGGATTTGAGCAGTTTCTTTATGGTAATGGGAGATTGTGCACCATTAATTTCAAGGGGAATTTTGTTTCACATTAACAAATTGGTTTCAAAAATCCTGTAACATGATTGGCTGAAAGCAGTCATGAGGCATACATTTATCTGGCAGCAAAGTCCTCTAAAAAAGAGCAAACACTGTTCCTGCCAAAGGACTATTTCACATATAAAACTTGTTTATTAAATGTTTCAAAATACTACTTTTTTAACCTTTGCACTGCAAAATTCATTTTTCTAAGCACAATGAGGTCCTTCAGAGTGTTGGATATTGGGGTTACCTACTCTTCCAGGGATGGTCAGGCCCTCTCTGCCTGCAGCATCAGGCCCATTATGTTCTGAGCATTCAGGTATCACCAACACTCCACACCTTGTCATCTCACACATTTGCGAGCAGCTTATTTCAAAATGTTTCATGGAATTGTTTTTCAATAAGGTATAATTGTATTATAAATATAATGATAATGCATCACTGAGATGAGGAGTCTCTCTTATATGAAAAAGAGCACCATGACCAGAGGGCATGTGATGAAGCTGGAAAGGAGAGTTTAAGAGGAATGTGAGGAAATAGAAACATAGACCATGAGGGCAGAAAAAGACCAAAGGTCCATCCAGTCTGCCCATATTCCCTATCATCCTTGGAACCTTCGCATAAACCTATTGTTCTTCCAAGGTACTAACCCTCCCCATCTTATCCTCATTCCCATCCCTAGTCTTGTTGCTCCAGTCAACCACTCTTCCCTTCATTCTATCCCATGCCTGCTTGAATCCTATGACTGTGTTTGCACCCACCACCTCAGCTGACAAATTGTTCCAATATGCCACCACTCTTTCAATAAAGAAGCATTTTGTCACTTCACTTCTGAACCTCCCTCCTGTTAATTTCCACTTGTGACCATGTGACCTTGATTTGGTATTCAGGGTAAATAATTCTCTACAGTTTACCTTGTTAATTCCTTTAAGAAGTCTGAAGGTCTCTATCATATTTCCCCTTTCCCTTCTGGTTTCCAGTGAGTATAAATGTTGTGTCTTGAGGTGCTCCTCTTAGAACCTGCCATTCTGGTCATGAAACATTTTTGTTACTTTGTGCTGCACTATTTCCAATCTATTCCTGTCCTTTCTGAGATTAGGTCTTCAGCAGAACTGGACACAGTACTCCAGGTGAGGCCTCACCAGGGATCTGTACAGTGGAAGTATTATCTCTTTTCTTCTACTATCAGTACCCCTCCTGATATTTCCCAGCATCTTTGTGACATAGTTGAATAAGGCTCTGCCCCATCTGTTATGCAGAAAGAGTTAAAAAACAAGGATCTGTTCTGACCTCACCTTTTCTGTCTCTTGTTTTTCTGATTGCACAATCAGATTTTCTTGTGAGACCTGTGAACTGATCACTCTGATGGTCTCTAGATTCCACACACCATCTCCTTGTCTTCACTTGCTAGTTCTTGCTTTTTATATCTTTTCTTCCCCCTTGCGTATCTACAGTTATATAAATATATGTGAATCTTTGTGTGAAACTGGATCTCTTGGTTTGAAAATGTATATAGTTATATTGTTGAAATGATTGCAAAAAGCTATTTGGAACTCAGGAGGATAACTTTGAGATGCAGTTTAACCTCCACAAACTGTTTTGCAGAGTTGCCAATAGGAGATTAGTTTTAGGACACCATCTTCTATTTGTTTACCTGCAGGAAATAAACTGACAAGAACTCTGATATATTTTGTGTGAGAACAGGATGTATTTAAATAAGCTCAGGATGTGGAAAGTAACTGCCAGGCAAATACTTCTTCTAAAAAGAGCAATCTTGGTGAATGAGAGAGAGAGAGACTGAAATTCAAAATTAGAGATACCCTCAGAGGAAGGATTTTTTTTTAACTGCCTATGTTTAAAAAAAATCTGTACAATTGTTTTTATTTTATTATGCACTGATAATACAATGCTACTTGTTTATTTTATGACTGTTCCTGGTTTTCTGCACCTCTTGACCTGTGCCTCAATGACAGATGGTATGTGAAGTAGGATTTACACTGTACAGACTCTAAGTCAAGGGTTTTGTGTGTGGGTACTAGACCTGTTACCAGGGACCATTAGAAGACAGGTATGGATCCTGCAACAGCAAGCCCAAGAGTGATTACCTGAAGAATGGCAGCCAAACTAGAACCAGAAACAAAAGTCCAAACTGAAACTATACAGTCAGCACAAAGGATGGAAGGAGAACAGGCAGTGCTAGAACCTGAAAGTCTGTCTGCCTTCTTCAAATGATGGGATAGACAACAAAGAGAGATACAGAAAAGCAGAGAAAGGAGGAGAAGCAGTGACAGGACAAGTGATGGCTGGATGCCTTGAAACCTATCAAAGTTGGGAGGATCTGGCACAGGTCCAGCAGAGCAACAAAGAACAAAGGACTTTAAAGTTATTAAACCGATAATGTTGTGTCACTCAGATGATATTGCAGCATATCAGACAACTTTTGAAATGGTTGCCACAGCCTGCAGATGGCCAAAGCAGCAATGGGCAATCAGACTGGTACTTTACCTGACAGGTAAAGCCCAAATTGCCTACAACAATGTGGACACTGCACAGTCAGAAAACTATGACCTTGCAAAAAGAGAAATCCTGAAAAGATATGACATCTCAGGAGAGACCTACAGGCAAAGATTTTGGTCCCTGAAGTACCACTAAGTTGACAATTCTTGAGAAGTCTTCACCTGACTCAGAGAACACCTTATTTAATGGTTCCAACCAGAGGGCAAAACAGTCTTACAGATCATTGGCATATTTGCAATGGAGCAATTCATCAACCTCCTGCCTACAGACATGCAACTATGGGTAAAAGAACACTGACCAAAAAGTGGAGAAAAGGCTGTTTTTTTTTGGCTGAGGACTATCAGATGACTGGTAAGATCTTCTTTTTCCTGACTTAACTCCAGGTCAGATAAGAACTCTGGTGGGGGTAATAAAGCTGCACTAAAATGCTTTATTTGTTAGAACTGTAGCAATCCAGGTCATATTGCAAGAAACTACCATAAAAATAAGCAGGGTAACACTAGAGCAGGTTTGACCTTAGCAAATTGGAGCACGTATTTAATACACGTCAAGGTGGAAGATAAGATTGTGAAAGGACTTATTGATTTGGGTAGCAGACAGACCCCAGTGCATCTTGAAGTTTTGGGAAAGAATTGTGCAAAAGGACCTGGTACTGGTGTTATCTGCGTCCCAGGGGGTGTTCAGTACTATCCCACCACCCAAGTGACTCTGAATATTAATGGGGTGTCTCACCAAATGAAAGTGAGGATAGTACCTAAGTTACCTCTACCTGTAATTATTGGAAATTACTTTCCAGGATTTACTGAGTTGATCACAGA
Source organism: Neoceratodus forsteri (assembly GCA_016271365.2). Lineage (NCBI taxonomy): Eukaryota > Metazoa > Chordata > Ceratodontiformes > Ceratodontidae > Neoceratodus > Neoceratodus forsteri. The sequence continues at coordinate 830,492,702 of CM028131.1, forward strand.
GGGAGCAAAACCTGTAGTTGCAGCAGCTGTGATGAAAAGAGCACAGGCAAAGAAAATGTCAGATGGTGGGGACACTTTATCTTTTGGTGACTTTGATGCAGACTTGTTTGAGCTCAGCTCCACAATCTGGAAATCCACAAAAGAAAGAAGATGCCTGAAAAAAACAGTGGCAATAAAAGACTGATGGACATAAGCGGTTAATATATAAAAATGCTGAAACTAAACTGATAACTGATTGTGATTTTGTTTCAAAGCAAACTGATGATACTTCCCTCTAAAGTTATTATGAGCAACTGGGGATGAAACAAAAACAGGGGAACCAGTGTTTAAAAAATGTAATGGGCTATTGTGCACAGTCGGGGCTACTCCTCAGATGCAGGAACAGATAGAACAATTGGTCATATCAAAAAAGTATAGAACTGAGTTGTTACAGAAAGCACATGATAGTCTGATGGGTGTTCCCTCAGGGAGGGATTGCACCCTTCCTTGATTGCTGTACAAATTTTACTGGCCTGAAATTCACGAAGATGTTGCTACCTATTGCAGTTCTTGTGCTGAATATCAGAAAGTAGACCCAGACAGTAAAAAATACAAGATGCCCCTGGTGTCCCTATCCTTGATAAATGTGACTTTTGAGAGAATTGCAATGGATGATGTTGGCCCCTTATAAAAAATAAAATGGGTAATCGATTTGTTTTGGTAGTATGTGACCATGCTACTTGATACCATGGGTAGTTCCAATGCATACTGTCACAGCCCCAAAAGTGGCAGCAGAGTTTTACAACATTTTCAGCATGGTGGGCACACCTAAAGAGATTATTATTGATCAGGGTACTTATTTTGGTGCTGCATTACTGAAAGACATGTACCAACTACTAGGTCATGGCCTTAAGAACCTCCCTTTACCACACACAGACAGATGGTGTTGTTGAGCATTTAAATCAAACCCGAAAACACATGGTAAAAAGGTTTGTAAAAGGGGAAGGGAAAGACAACGACCAATACTTATCTAACCTTACCTTCTTTTTGCTTAAAGAGAAGTGCCACAAGCCTCAACAGATTTTTCATCATTTGAAATGCTATATGGTAGACCACCTAGAGAGCCACCAGATGAAGTAAAAGAAACATGGGAAGATCACCCCACTCAGAAAAAATCTATAACATCTTATGTGTGTGCCCTGAGAAAGAAGTGGTAAAATATGTTGAGATTGCCCATAGAAATCAGAAGAAGCCCAAAACCAGCAGATGGTGTATTATGACCATGGGGTAAAAGAAAATTTTTTGAGCCTGATGAAAAGGCATTGCTACTGTTACCCACTACAGATAATAAACTGTTTATGAAGTGGCAAAGGCCTTATAAAGTACTGCCACAATTAACTGTGAGATGGAGACCCCTGATAGGAAAAATCTTAAGATGTACCATGCTAACCTCCTGAAGAAATGGGTTGAAAAAAAGGTTTGCAGTGATGTGAGGGTGTTTTATTGAGCATCTCAAATTGAGTGACTCAATAAAACCATTCATAGTGAGAGCGACTGGCAGAAAACACCACCAATTTCTCTATAGCAAGTGCATCAGTGAGCTGCACTGGCACAGAGGATATGAGGACTTGTTTGAACAAGCCCTGCCGAGCTGGCTGTTTGATGTAGTGGCTTGAGCCACCGCCCATGGAGCTGGTGGACTGGGTTCAGGTCCTGGTGCAGTAGAAATGTTTTTTTGTCTATTTTCTTATTTCTGCTATATCCACCACCCCCAGAAGTTGCTAATCCTTTAGTTGGGGGGTACCTGGGCCTTGCCCCCTGCAAAGGGGGATGTTAGGGGCATAACCCCCTCATAAAAAAGTGTTTTATTGTTTGCTTTTGGTGAGTTAGCAACTGTCGCTGTTTGCTGCGGTCACTGTGATATTGGTCACAATTTTTATTTGGGCCATTTTTTCAGTCGTTCTTTTTGGTCGGTGACTTTAAAAACTTGCCCTGATCACATAAAACTGAAAAGACACCACAGGCTACTTTATTAGTTTTACCAGAAATTTCTACAGAAGATATTGCTATAGCACACAACAGACTGGAACAAGAAACTTCTATAAAAAATACTGATATAGCTTATGACAGACTGGAACAAACTGTAACTGTTGATGCTGTTAAGGTGAAAGTTTCCTAAACATCCAAACAAACTGAAGAAATTCATAACTCACTAACGACATGTAACAGTTCTTTTACCACAGTGTCAAGATGAGCAAAAGGACTGAGCATATAATAGTAATGGAATGCTTGCCCTATCAAACAAATGACATAAAGATTACCAGAGCGTTTAAGAGCAGACATGGTTAAGGAAATAACAAAAATGAAAGAGCTGGGTATCACAGAATAGTCAAGAAGTTCTTGGTCATCACCAATGGTGCCTGTAAATAAAAAATAAATGGTGTAAGAATCTGGCTTGATTTTAGGAAACTTAATCAAATGTCCAAATATGACAGTTATCCTGTGCAGATGATAGATGATTTGGTGGAAAGACTGGAATGTGTTAAGTACATCAGTACCCTCATCTCACTAAGGGTTACTGGCAAAGTCCCCAAGCTAAAGACTCCTGAGACAAAATTGCATTTGCCACTCCTGTTTTATTCTATCAGTTCACCACCATGCCACTTGGTTTCCATGGAGCACTTGTTACATTCCAGCAGCACGTGGATGCAATTTTAGCTACTCACATTGTGCTGCTTACCTGGTTGATATTGTGGTGTATAGTCCAGACTGGAAAAACCACATGGAACACCTACGAGCAGTTATCCAATCTATCAAGAAAGCGGGTCTGACCATTAATCCTACCAAATGTGCAGTTTGTATGCAGAATCCAGATATTTTGGTTATGTTTTGGGAAATGGAGACATAAAACCATAAATTTCTAAGATAGAAGCTGTCCCTAAAACAAAGAAACATGTCAGGTCATTTTTAGTGCTGACTGATAACTATTGAAGATTTGTTCCCAAATGTACCCAGCTACTACAGCTAGTGTTGGAACCCACTCAGGAGGGAGCAATCTTAGACCTGGTACTCTCAAATGGGGAAGGAGAAAGGATCTCAGATTTAGAAGTGGGTAGCCATCTGGGAACAAGTGACCACCAAACAGTGTGGTTCACAATAAACACAGCCACAGAGTCAAGCCATACAAAAACAAGAGTATTGGACTTTAGGAAGGCTGACTTTGGGAAAATGAGAGAGTGCCTTAGAAAAGCACTAGCAAATGGGCAAGAAGGAGGGGTGGAGGAACAATGGGGAATAATCAAAACAGCCATCACAGAGGCAACAAGCCTTTGTGTGAAGCAAATCAATAAAACAAAATGAAGGAAAAAACACTATGGTTCTCAAAACAGGTGGCAGGGATAGTTAAGGAGAAAAGGATAGCATTCAGGAAATATAAGGAAACACAGAAGAAGCAGGATAGAGAACTTTATCAGTTAAAGCAGAAGAAGGCAGGGAAGGCAGTCAGAATAGCAAAGAGACAAACTGAGGAAAAGATAGCCAACTCTGTTAAGAAGGGGGATAAAACTTTTTATAGGTACATTAGGGAGTGAAGAAAGACCAATGGAGGGATACAGAGAGTTAATAAAGGGGAGGGAATGTGGGCAAAGGGTGACAGTGAAAAAGCATGGATACTGAATGAATATTTCTGCTCAGTATTCACAACAGATGAGGAAGGGAGGTGCCTAAACTAAACAAGGGAGAAACTCTGAATAGGGGGGTCAATACCAATTCATTCACAGAAGAAAGAGCTTTGAAAGAACTCTTGAAACTGAGGGTGGACAAAGCAATGGGGCCTGATGGGATTCACCCAAGAATATTAAAAGAACTAAGGGTAGAACTAGTAACACCACTGACTACTCTCTTTAACAAATCATGGGAGGATGGAGTGGTACCTGAGGACTGGAGGAGGGCAAATGTGATTCCACTTCACAAAAGTGGGAGCAGAGCAGAGGCAGGAAACTACACACCAGTTAGTTTGACTTCAGTGGTAAGGAAAATGATGGAATCATTTCTGAAGGAAATAATTGTTGAGTACCTAGAGACCAGTGGGGCACAGGACCCAAGGCAGCATGGTTTCACAGTGGGAAGGTCATGTCAGACTAACCTAATAGATTTCTTTGACTGGGTGACCAAAGTAGTAGACCAGGGAGGGGCTGTGGATATGGTCTACCTAGATTTTAGTAAAGCATTCGAGCACAGTCTCACACAAAAGATGAATATACAAGTTAGCCAGCCTTGGAGTGGGTCCCAAGGTGGTAGCCTGGATAAAAAACTGGCTGGACAACAGGATGCAAAAGGTAATAGTAAACGGAGTCCACAGTGAAGAAAGGAGGGTAACTAGCGGGGTACCACAGGGTTCGGTACTGGGACCGGTCCTCTTTAATATCTTTATAGGTGACATTGGAGAGCACCTGGAAGGAAAGGTATGCCTCTTTGCAGATGACACAAAGATCTGCAACAGGGTTGATACACAAGGTGGGGTGGAAAGAATTGAAAGGGACCTGGCAAGGCTGGAGGAATGGTCAAATACATGACAGCTCAGATTCAATGCAAAGACGTGCAAGGTAATGCATCTGGGAAACAAAAACCCAGGGGAAGAGTACACTATGGAGGGTGAGTTAATAACAACAACAAAAATCGAAAGAGACCTAGGAGTAATTATATCAGATGACCTAAAGGTGGGCAAGCAATGTGAGAAGGCAGTAAAGAGGGCTGGGGGGTACTGGGATGCATAGGGATAGGCATCAACAGTAGAAAACAGGAAGTTGTTATCCCTCTTTACAGACAATTAGTGGGACCCCATCTGGAGTATTGCGTGCAATTCTGGAGACTCCATCTCCGCAAAGACATAGACAGAGTGGAGGCTGTTCAGGGGAGGGCAACCAAAATGGTGCAAGGTCTGCACCAGAAGACATACGATGAGAGACTAAAGCAGCTTAATATGTATACCCTTGAGGAAAGGAGGGAGAGGGGGGACATGATAGAAACTTTCAAGTATCTCAAGGGAATTAACAAGGTACAAGAGGGCAGTATCTTTCAGAAGAAGAGATGTGCAAGAACAAGGGGGCACAATTAGAAGATAGAGGGGAGACAGCTCAGAGGTAATGTTAGGAAGTATTTTTTCACAGAGAGAGTTGTGGAGGCATGGAACAGCCTTCCTGAGGAGGTTGTGGAGTCAGGAACAGTGGGAGAATTCAAGAATGCATGGGACAGGCATAAGGCAATTCTAGTGGGGGGGCAGGAGGAAGTAAGCTGCTGATTAACTAGAATCTGCAGCTTATCCATCAGGTAGGGAAATGGGCAGACTGGGTGGGCCAAGCGGTTCTTATCTGCCATCAAATTCTATGTTTCTATGTTTCTATTAGCTACCCTCTCACTGAGCTCATGAAGAAATGGTACCCAAATAATGTGAAATGGTCCCCAGATTGTGATGAAGCTTTTAGGGCCATCAAGGCTGCATTATGCTAGGCCCCTGTTTTTTGATGCCCAAACTTTGAGAAACAATGTTTGTCATTGACAGATGTATCAGACGTAGGCCTAGGTGAATTCTTGAGTCAGAATGTAGAGGGGAAGGAACATCCAATTTTATATATCAGCAGGAAATTGCACAACAGAGAGGAAAGGTAGTCCACCATTGAAAAGAAATACCTTGTAGCAAAGTTGATCATAGAGTCCCTTAAGCTGTATTTGCTAGGAGCTCACTTTGTACTTATAACCAGTCATAATCCTCTCTGCTGACTTAATCAAATGAAGGATAACAATTCCAGAATCACAAGTAGAGTTCTGCAAAATTGAAAAATTTTACCCAGCAAAATATTTTGCATAATTCATGCATTACATAAAATATTTTGCAGGGCGAAATGTGAAATTTATCCCCGGAACAAGCAAAATTTTGCCCGCAAACCGGCGAAATTTCGCGCCCAAGGGTGAAATTTAACCACCTGCGGGTGAAATTTATACTTAAATTCCAATGACTTCCTGAATTAAATTGTAGACAAATCAGATTTTGGTTAATATCAGCCACAGGCAACTTGTGGTGAGATAAAAAGAAACACCTGTTTGTAGTGTCTGACCTCAAAACCCTTTATATAGAGGTACTGCTTTGCTTTTATTTTATTCTGCGCACATTAAATTTATTCAGTGCTGGATCTCTTCACTTGTGTGCCTGCTTGGACTGATGTGTTCTACAGAGGTTAAAAATTCATTTTAACTGAACTCCCAGAACAGGATAAGGGAGCACTTAAATATGAGCTGCAAGCCTCAATGGTGAACTTGTATATGTGTTTTTTATATTTACTGAGAAGCTGTATTACATTATACTAGCTCTTGATGGTTAGAGGTTTGTGAAGGATTTTTCAATATATGTTTCAAGTCACTGGACTCCTAGTCTTGAAGACTAATACTAATTTGGTTGGATTGTAATGTAGGCCTGCAATAGGCAAAGTAGCAGTAATAATAATTAATGGCAGTTGGTGTTATGCTCCTGGACTGAACTACCGACTCTTACCTAGTTAATACATTTGATTCTGTGTTGAAATGTTTTGAGACATTTGGGGACTATAAAAGTATAAAGGAAGACGCATATTGTTTTGTTTAATTTCAGTCCACCTTAATATTTAAGAAATATGGACTCCTGATTATAATGGAGCTATTTAAATCTTGTCTGTGGTCTGATGAACTCAATGATGTTAATGGAACTTTCTATCATCCGCAAACTAATGAACTTTAATCACAACTGGAGTCATTTATTCTTTGTTTTATTATTTGCAAGTGGAGGTCTGAGCTTCCTATATACATCAGCAAACTTTACATCTTTCAAATTTTATGACAAAGTGGCTAATTCCCTGAAAACTTTCTGGGGTGCTTGTTTTGCAGATTTGATCTCATGCATGATGATTACTTAAATATTTAATCTTTCTCCTCTAAAAAGTTTCAACAGCTGGACTCCCGTTAAGGAATGCTGTTGCTATTTATGTTCTTACAGTTTATTAGTACGCTATTTTGAAGTAAGAAGGTGTTTCTATGGTGTGCTTACTGGTTCCTATTAAGTTAGATTCATTTACTTGAAAGTGGTGCCGCAGCCTTTTGTATCTTGGATACATAAAGTTAATATAGCAATCTGTTTTAATAGGTAGTTTGAGGATCTAACATAGCTGCAATAATTCTGCCCTCCAAATGTGAAAGCATTATATTTTTGTAGTTCTTGAAGTGGGATTTTTATCAAGGAAAAGCAATGGATCTAAATTGGCGCAGTGTTGAAATAATTTTAAATGGTTCTTATGATATGTTATTCACCTAATTTTGTAGCTGCAGAATATTTGCTTCTACTTGTTGATATGTATTTTACTGCTTGAACATTTATACACCTGAGTAATGTATTGTGTAAGGACTTTGGGGTCTTCACTCAATTCTTATATGTTGTAATTTTTTTTTTTTACTTACCGATCAGCAATAAATGAAACTAAACTAGACTTCCTGAGTCCCTGTAGGTTACTCCCCACCCCAGTCGATTACTGGCCGTAATTGAATAAAGCCCCCCTCCATTTATCCTGGCCCCTTATATCCTTTTTTAATATTAAAAAAAGTAAACCCACAATCCCTGGTGTCTAGTGATCCCCCCCCGACTGCTTATTGCCGCTCATGGCCCAAATTATTCTCCCGACTCCCTGGTGTCTAGTGGTCATCACCCCCAGTCGATCACCAGCCATAATTGAATCTTGAATAAAGCTCACCCTCCCCCAGTTACCCTGGCACCCTCATTTTGGATTCTGTTTCTGTATTCTTCCTGCCTTTGTTAATATTTGTTTTGTCTATGGCTGCTGTGTGCTTCCTTTTGTACTTGCTTTTTTTCTGTTTTCCTGCTATTGGTTTGTGTTTTCTTTTGGGATTTTCAAGTTTTCCTAGCATCGTGTTGCCCTTTGTTTGCACTGTGTTTACTCTGTGCCTCTAGGCTTCTACCAAACCTCAGTTTCCTGCAATTGTTATTGTATGTTTTAACCCCCACTGCTGTTTGCACAGCTCCACCTTAATTGATTGCACCTGGTCCTGTCTCTGATGCTCATCTAGATGCTAAGGTGTCAGCGTGGCTCGGTTGGTAGCACATCTGCCTCTGGACCAGAAGGTTGTGGGGTCTCGGCCCACACTGGGATTGGACTTGCACCTAAAAATCGCTGGCATCTGAGTGTGGTATTGGGGGGTGCTGTACTGCTGGGGTGTGTCGTCCTTTGGATGAGATGTTAAACCGAGGTCCCTTTTGCCCATCCTGGTGCTGTCCAGGTGGGTGTCCAGGTGGAAAGAAAAGAACCTAGGGCACTCTTTGCAAAGAGCAGGGAACATTCCCGGTGTCCTGGCTAACATTCCTCTTCCCATAAAACCAGTTCATGCAATTATCCAGGCTGTGTGTGTGGGTGATGATGTGCGATATGGCTGCCACCACACATTCAATCACTTCACTACCAGTCTAGCATTGCTTGTAAAGCGCTTTGGGATACTGTGTATGAAAAGTGCTGTATAAATGCTGATTCTTCTTCTTATTCTAACCTCTGTTTTATATCTCTGTTCATGATTTATTCAGTGCTAGCTCCACTAAGACAAATGCTGCATTGCTATACTGACACTTTCTGCTATTACATGGCTGCCTGGTCTCATGGTGCTTTGATCCTGCCTCCATGTTATTTTGATAGTGGAGGACTGTGATGTCTCGGGGTGCATCATGGCCCCGGGTAGCAGGAGGATGCTTAAGTAAGTTAAATTAATCACTTACTCCTTTGCTGCTCCTTGCCTATGTGGCTTTCAGTTATCCATTGCATGGAAAGATTTGCCTCATAGCCTGCATGGCCTTCAGATGTTCATTGCATTCCATTACTGTGCTGCATGCTTCTTACAGGATTTACCCATCTCTGCATTAATAGTATTTAAGCCACTCATGCTAATCATGTCAATTACTGTTCATGCTGAAACCATAGCATCAAATGCATGTGTAACCTATGATTGCTCTTTTGTTGAACTGTTTGCCAAGCATATACATAATTCAGCTTATACCCTATGTGAAACATCATGCTTACCTATGCTGTTGCCCATTTTATTGCTGTTGTAAATGTAGTTGCAAATCCTGCTACATATCTCCTATCTGCTAAACCTCATTGATATATTTAAGCTAAACCTCAGTGATTCAGCCACTGGCATCACTACCTCTCATAAATACCTACCTTCAATGTCACCGTCAATTCAGGTTCCACAATGAAACTGGTTGGCTTGTTTTCTGCTGATTGCTACTACTATCAAACCATCAAATTCTGACTTGCACTGCAGCCTCCTTTCTCACCCGCCATGCCTTGGTTGCTCTTATGGTTGCAGAGTTTACTTGCAACCTTTTAATCTCATGGTTGCAGAGTCTGCTCACAACCTTTCAAGGCCTGTTACCTAATCTACAGCCACTGGCTTTGCCCGGCCTCCTCCTTTCAAGCACTTAAAGTTGATTCATGATCTTATTCATAAATCAGAGGCATGCCAAACATGCCCATTACCTTTTTTGGCTCAGGGCTCACTCTGTAAGCTGACATTCTCATTCTGCACTCATGAAGATCGTATCTTGAGCACATGAACCTCTGGGCAGGGTCTTTCTCATCTGGCCCATAATGGAAATATCCTCACTCCAGGCAGAGCTTTAGTATGTAGTCAAACAGTGAACCTCTTGATTCAGAATTTAAGACTTCAGCTGATGATGGGTGGAGCCCTCACAGCCCAATCATGCTCCTTTGGCTATAGCATTGGTGTGGCACCTTTGAATGCATTCTCCCTGTGACTGCCTCTGTTTCACCCAGTTTGATTTAGTCGTTAGGTCAGCTGAGTGCCTCAGCGGTCATTGCTCTCTTTCTTTTGCCTTGGGAGTCTGCTCTTACTCAGAGTACTCATTGTTACAGAGGCCTCTCACTACCCTTCACAGTGTTCTAGTTAGAGGGATCGTGAGAGCATTCCAGCAAATTAGAATATTTCCTCCCCTTTGATTGGGTTTCTAAATTGCAGCAGCAGAGCCATCATAAAATAAACTACCCCTAGACTGGAGGGAAGATGAGCTAGGCCTTTGATCCCCAGAGGTTTCCTCCTGTGAAAAGGGAGTTTTTCCTCTCCTCTGTGTCAAAGGTCATAACATGTAGTCAGTTGTTTATAGCAAATTCCCCAGTTACCTTAGGTAGGTTTCTGCTGTTGGATGGAGATGGACAGTGGCCCTACTACTTGCCACTCCCTCTCTCCATAGGAAGCTCCCTGATTTTATCAGTGAAATTCATTTTATCAGTGCAATCCTTACAACCTGGGCATATCATTTGTGTTTCATAAAGCTGTCTCATTGCTGTAAATCTGCTCTGTACCTCGGAGTCAAAAATTTACTGTTTAATTTTCTTTTTGGGGCTCTTCCTAAGGTACCATTAGTCAAGAGAATCTTTCCTGCAGCACCTGAAGGGGTGGAACCCTCTTCAAGGGTTCCTTGCCTTTGTTACCCCTACAGGGTGGTAATTCCCCATGGAACAGAGAGTGCAAATGGCCAAACAGTTATCACAGTTGCACAAGCATGACACTTCTCTGGCTGTGTAGGCCTATTGAATTGAAAGGCTATGCCTATAGTTCAGTGGGGTGAGTAACCAGCCACACACCCTTCCAGAGCTATATAAGTAGTTCCTCCCAACCTCCTTCTGAAGCACTTTTTTCTTTGCCCCAGCATCCTCCCCTCCTCTTTCAGTGGTACGCCTCTTTCCTTGGTGGGGAGGGGGCTCCTTCCTAAGGTACCTTTAATCAAGGGAATATTTCCTGCAGCACCCCTAGGGCTGGAATCCTCTTAGAGGGTTTCTTGCCTTTGGCACCCCTTCAGGGTGGTAATTCCCTGTGGAATAGAGTGTGAATGGCCAAACAGTTATCACAGTTCTACAAGCATGACACTACTCTGGTTGCAAAGGCCCACTTGAAATTATTTTTATTGTTTATTTATAATAATTAACTGCTACTTGCAAATTTTATGACTGCTCCTGGTTTTCCTATGCTTCCTGGCCTGCACCTCAATGACAGTCTTGTTAGCCTTACTATAGACCTTGTTGCACTGGTTGTTTGTTTAACGGAGTTACTGATGATAACTCCTAGATCCCATTGCTCTTCTGTAGTCATAAACCTCATCCCTCCCCACCCCACCCATCCGGTACTCTGTCTTGGGATTCCTTTTCCCTAGGTGCATTACCTTGCACTTTTTGGCATTGAATTTTAACTGCCAGACCTTTGACTACCCCTCTAGTTTTTGTAGGTCCCTCTGCATATCCCTTATTCCTTCATCTCTATCCACCCTCCCACATAGTTTTGTTTTATCTGTGAAGAGACACAGCCTACCCTAGATTCCATCACCAGTATCACTAATGGACATGTTGAAGAGGACCAGTCCCAAGACAGATCCCTGTGGAACCCTGCTCATAGCCTCTTTCCTCTGATTTAACCCCATTGACCACCACTCTCTGCTGCCTCTCTTCTAGCAAACTACTCACCCAGTTCACTACAGTTTTAGTTGCACCCAGATTTTCCATCTTTTTAAGCATTCTTTTGTGTGGTACTGAATCCAAAGCCTTGCTGAAGTCAAAGTACATCAGATCCACTGTGTGGCTCTTGTCTACTTTCTTGATTACCTAGTCAAAGAAAAAAATCAGGTTAGTCTGACAAGATTCTTCCACTACAAACCTGTATTGTTTACTATCCTGGAGCCTGTTGCTATTTAGGTAGTCCACAAGGTCCTCTTCAATTAATTATTCCATCAGCTTCCCCACAGTGGAGGTCAGATTGACAAGCCTGTAGTTCCCTACTACTGTACCTGAATATTACTTCACTGAAAGGGTGGTGGACACATGAAACAAACTTATCAGTGGAAGGGGTGGAGGTGAAAACAATAGGGGGCTTCAAGCATGCATTGGATAGACATAGGGGAATATAAGTAAATACACAGACAGGAGGGATGTTCACTGGAGGCCAGTTAGGGTCTGCAGAACCAGACCAGGCAGGGTCCATCTGGGCAGGCTGGGTGGAAAAAGTGATTATTTTCTGCTGACAAATTTTATGATTCTATGTTACAAGTTCAGAATGATTTCAGATTGGTTTGCAATTAATGATTTTAAAGACTTTCATTTTCTATAGCTGTTGAAAGAGCTGTGCAAAACAAACATGTTTTGTTCCAAAATCGTTATGGTAAATGCTAATACATTCTACAAATAAATAGGAATTTGTGAGACAGGGTTGGGGAAAATTCATTCAAATTAAGCACATTTCATTATCTCTCTGTGAAAACAGTACCTCAGTTGTCTCTGTTCTAAAGGTGAAAACAGGTACAAAAGAGTTTTTTTAACATGGATTTGAATCTGTCAGAAAGGAAGTTTTATGGAAACTGCTTAAATAGTCCTTTCATGCAAGATCACAGAAAATCAGTTTTGAAGGAAAAAAAATGTTTTACCTTGCAAAGTACTGCAAAGGTATATTCTTTGGAGACATGTAGATGAGGAAAAAAATTCTATGATTCTTCCCCATTATAATATCAGTGTTTTGTCACAGTAGCCCTTAATTATGATGGCATGGGAGATTATTTTGTTATCTTAGTTGAGCATGCTGACCTAGTCTGTAGCATATTACATGTGGTTTCCTTAAATGCACTCATGTGTTTTTTCATTGTGAATAAAAAGGTAAAGGTTGTACAAGGAAAAGTCTTTTTCCACAACCATTGACGGAATAATAGTAGGTGTTATACTTACTAAAGATGACAATAATAGAAGCCATAACATAAAACCAAAAAAATGCTAAACAGAAGGGGCAGTATGGTCTAGGAGTTAGAGTACTGGCTTGGGAACCAGGAGATCACAGTTTTGAAACCTGCTAGAGCTGAACTCACTGTGTGACCTTACACAAGTCACTTAACCTGCTCTGTATATTCCAGTCCACCCAGTTCTGTAAATGGGCATACATGTCACTTCTGGAACTGAAGTGTTTAGTTTCTGCTGGGCTATCCTAGGTGCTGTAAGTAAATGGTAAAAATACAAAAAAAATGCATTTTTAAGATTGCTATTTTCTTTGCAACAGAACACACACTAATGCTTTATTTCAGTTGGCTGGTCCAGTGGGATCGTTTAAATAATTCAGAAAGATGGCTTTATACTGTAGTTAGATTTGGGCCTATATTTACTATTTAACAGGATATTTCCTGGGACCCACTTGTAAACTAGGTTTTGAACCTGAGATTATACCATCATGATAACTTTATTTATAAAATGACTAGAAAAAAATCTAGAAATTTAATTGGCAGAGAGAGAGGTCACCTGATGATGCATTATATCTCTATAAATGCTCAGTCAGGTGCCAAATGTAATTTTTCCCCAAAAAAACCCTAATTAGTGCCACTTTATAAGTGTAATATGCCCTGCCAGGGTTGCATCATTGGACTTTAATGCACTTTCAAAGGCCGTGAGGACACTCATCCTTTGTCCTTGTGCCTTATTACACCCATGGGCCATGCCTTATAATCCTATAATGCACACCCTGTTGTGGCATATTTATTACCTGAATAAACAGTTTCTTTTCTGCAATGGAACCTTCCTCACAAATAGACCTCAGAGGGATATTGTATGGTAAAGAAATGAACAGATAGTGTAAATGATCATAACATAGAAACAGACTTTGATGGCAGATAAGGACCACTTGGCCCACCCAGTATGCCTATACCATGCATTTGTGAACCCCACCACTGTTTTTACCCCCACTAACTCTCCTGAAATACTGTTTCAGGCATTCATCACACTTTCTGTGAAGACATTTCCTTACATCTCTCCTGAATCTACCCCCTCCAGCTTCATTGCATGCCCCCTTATTTTTGAGCATCTTTTAATCTTTTTTCTGAAAAATACTTCCCTCCTGTACCTTATTTACTTCTGTCAGGTGTTTAAACATCTCAATTATATCCCCCCTGTCTGTACTCTCCTCAAGGGTGTGCATATTGAGGTCCTGTAGTTTCTCCTCATAGGGCTTCTGATGCAGACCTTATATTGTTTTAGTTGCTGTCCTCTGAACAGCCTTCATTCAGTCTATATCCTCCCAGAGAAGTGGGGCTTGATTTTCAAAGGGATATCTATGATGCAAGGTTCCAGCACCAAACAGGGATGACACAAATGGCACCTTGCGTCATAGTTTGCAGCAATCCTGATTTTCAAATGCCAGCTGCAGTGAAATTGGGATACATTGTGGCAAAAAAAACCTGCACCACCTTTGCAGCAAAAGCACTCATGCACCAGGTCACAAGGGGACTTGCACCATGGTGGGGCTGCTCCATCTCCTTATTTGAGATTCTGTAAGCTCCACTATGGGTGCAGCAAGGGTCTAAAATTAGACCAGCCATGAGGTGATCTATGAGCCTTGCACCACTGCCACACAATGAAGCAGATTGGGGGGGCTCTGAAAGTGGGGTCCAGGGGTAGAAGGGGCATGAAGTGGCATAGGAGGAGTTGAGGAGGTGGTGGCCAAGCAAGGGAGTGATGTGGCACCCAGAAGGGGTGCCATTTACATAACTATAAAGGCAATAGGATGGTACCATGGGGGGTTCCAGGGACAAACAGTTGCATGGCCCCAGGTGGGCACAGCTCTGGCACTGTCTCCAGAGCTCCCCCTGTGGCATATGTCATGCCCCTTCTACCACATGAACCATCCTGACAAGTGTGCTTAATCACCCCCCAACCATCCTGGTCCCTCTAGTGTTGTGCCAGCTGGGGGGGTGGCTGAATCCCTGCGGCAATTCCCGCAAGGGTGCCAATTATTTGGCAAAGAACCTCAGTGCACAAGCACTGAGGCAACGGTTACCTCAAAGGACATTGGCCAGGAAGCCAAGTTTCAAAGAAATACAGAATCACACATACCGCCACAATGCAAAGCATCATGGGCTGTATATGCAAATCACCACAGAATATGATGCTGGTTCAACTTTAAGCAAAAATGCATGGTGCCAAAAGGCCTCTCACATAGTTTGCAAAAGGTGCCAACAGAAAGACACAGACACATGTTACATCTTACCAGGACTCAACAGTGTGCCTCATCTGTATAATAACCCAGTGGAATGAACCAGTTACCCTAAGATGGTCTATCTGGGTTATGTTGTGGTGAACCCAATAAAAACAGAAAACAAGCTAAAAGACAAAGATCATCAGTGCACAAGCACTGAGGCAATGGTAACCCCAAAGGGCATTGGCCGGGAAGCCAAGTTTCAAAGAATTACAAAATCACACATACCCCCACAATGCAAAGCATCATGGGCTGTATATGCAAATCACCACAGAATATTATGATGGTTCAACTTTAAGCAAAATTATTTGTCGCTAGCCTGCGGGTGTGGCAACTCCTGGGTTTTTGCAGCAGAGATCCCTGATTTTATTGAGCTGAGCACAGGATCTCTGATGCACCCAGAGTTCACTACAGCCTTAGATCATTGCAAATTGTGGTGATCTAAGGGCTCATTGAAAATTGAGTCTGTGGTCTCCAGAGCTGGACACAGTGCTCCAGATGGGGGTCTCACCAGCAATCCATACAGAGACAACACCACTTCTATCTTTCTGCTGGTAATACCCCTCCTTATGCACCCCAGCATCCCCAAGGCCTTGCAACTGTCTTGCCACACTGCCGGGCCACTCTGAGGGCATCAGATATGATTACCCCAGGTGTCTTTCCTGTTTGGAGGTTGTCTTTATCTCACCACCCATTTTGTACTCTACCCTTGGATTTCTGTGCCATAAGTGCATGATTTTGCATATTTTCACATTGAAACCCAGCTGCCATACACTTGATCACTTTGAGTTTCCTCAGGTTTCTGTTCATTCTTTCCATACTCCATAGTGTTCACCCTATTGCACATTTTGATGTCATATGCAGAGAGGCAGATCTTCCCCTCTAGCTGTTCTGCAATTTCACTTATAAAGACATTAAAGAGAACCAGTACCAGTACTGATCCCAGCTTATCAACCTCTCTTCTCTGGTTTGATTTCGGTTTACCGCCACCCTTTTGTCACCTATCTCTTAATCAATTTCTTACTTAGTTTACCACCTTTGGACCCACCTTTAAGCTTCCCAGCTTTCTTACAGATCTCCTATGTCGAAAGATGTCAAAAGCCTTACTGAAATCTTGGTAGGCCATGTCCAGTGCTCAACCCTCATCATATTTCCTGGTCACACAGTCAAAGAAGTCTATCAGATTCATTTGACATCACCTTCCCCCAGTGGGTCCATGCTGCCTCAGGTCTTGTAATCTATTTGAATCAAGATATTCCAAAATAATTTCCTTTAGCAGTGATTTCATTAACTTTCCCACCATGTCAAGTGAACTGGGCTAGAACTGCCAGCCTCCTAGCTGCTGCCAGTTTTGTGAAGTGGGACTGCATCTGCCCTTCTTCTGTCCTCCAGAACCACTCCTGTTTCCAGTGAGTTGTCAAACAGGATGGTCAGAGGTGCAACTAGTACCTCCCTGAGCTCACTCAATACCACTAGATACACCCTGTCTGACCCTATCACTTTGTCCACTTTCAGATTTGCAAATCCCTTCAGAACTCTCTTCTCAGAAAATGGACTACTGCCCACCTCCCTCCCTCCAAAGCTCCTGTTTCTTTTTTGAGGCCCCTCCTCTTCTCCTTCCTCTGTGACCACTGAACAAAATTACATGTTCAGGATATCTGCTTTTCCTGCTCCCCCCATACTCAGTTCCCCATTTACCTTTTTAACCTTACAATCCATCCCCTGGTCTTTCTCTCTTTTACCTACATACCTAAAACTTTCTTGTCCCCTTTTCTTACTGCCGGTACTATTCTCTCCTCAGTTTGTGCCTTTGTGCTACTTATCACTTTCCATGCTTCCCTCTGTTTCCTCTTTATACACCTCGCTATCTCCTCACTCAGCATCTCAATATACCTTCTGAATGCTACCCTTTTCACCTTTATCTGTTCAGCCATTTCTTTAAAGATTCATAGCATTTTTTCCTCTTGATTTTGCTCACTTGCTTGATGCAGAGGTCTGTTGCCTTCACTATGACCTCCTTTATCTTCTTCCACTATTTGCTAGACTCCAGGTTGAGTTGTCCAAAATTCAGGAAGGGACCTCAATCCCCACCAAGGGGCCACCAATCTGCCACTGTTACCTCAGAGGATGCCAGAGAGTAGGAATGGCAAGACTATGGTGGGCTGTGGAAGGGTGGGTATGGTGTGTCAGAGGCACATTCCTCAAATGTTGCCACTATGTAATTCCTACTCCACTTTGGTGGACAGAACTGCTGTGAGGAGACACTCATGATAGTGGCCAGGGAGGATGTGGGGGTCCTTTATAGTGAAGCCCAACAGAGGGTGGTAGAGGACCATAGAGAAGGAAGAAGCAATTTCTGGTGGGGGGCCTTGATTTGTAATGGGACTAGATCTGGAAATAGGAAGGGCAGCAGAAAGGGTGGTAAAGTGCTTACATGGCACCATGGCCAAGATGAATGGGAAGCAGATACTAAAGATTGCTAAGACAGCAGAGTGGGATAGAGAGCTGACTGTGTTTGTCCAATTGAGGACTAATGACCTAGTTTGGGATGGGATTGGAATAGTGCAGGTCAAGTTTAAAGAACTGGGGGAGAGGCTTTAGACAGATAATGTATTCAGTGGCTTTGACTGAGGTGCTACCTGTCTATGACAGAGGGGGAAGAAAGAGTTCTCTGCACCATAAGCCTCAACTCATAGTTGAAAGAATGAAGTAGAGAGGAGGAATTTTGCTGCATTGTGGAATGGGGACCTACCTGGAGGGATAAGGCCTGTACAGACATGATGGCCTGCATCTATCCAAGAGGGGAATTGCAGTCCACAGTGGATAGTTAAAATTTTACTTTGATCCACATTTAAACTAGCTAAGGGTGTAGCAGAAGGAGAAAGGGAGGCATAAACTGCACCCCCCACAGACTGAAGTAGAGAGTAGGGAGGACCCAAGGGAAGAGGAATACCCCAGGGTGCAAATTTACAAAAGAAAGAGGATGGTAGATATGAAAGGAGATAGGAACGAGAGCATTAAAAACAGAGTAGGGAATGAGGGAGGGCAAAAAGGGAAAAGGGGGATTAGTAAGTAGAGAGGCAACACAATCTGGAGGGTCATGTGTGTGAATGCTAGAAGTCTAGAAAATAAAATTCCAGAGCTGGAGGCCATTATTGCGGAGGCTGACCTGGACACTGTTGCCATTACCAAGTCATAGTGCACTGAAAATAATGAATGGGACATAGCCAAAGCAGGCTATACTCATTTCAGGAAGGACAGGGTGGGAGGAAAAAGAAGGGCTCTAGTGCTTTACGTGAGGAAAGAGGGTGCGGAGCTTTATGCAAGGGAAAGTATAAAAGTGATTGAAATACAGGGAATTAGGTGAAGTAGTAATGTAGGTCACCCTGTGGATGGAAAATGGAACCACTACTCGCACTGGTGTCATCCATAGACCACCACCACGGGGGGTGGTATTTAGATAAGGTACTGGTGGAAGCCATTAGTAAGATGGAAGAAAATGAGGAGGTGTTGCTGGTGGGAGACTTCAGTCTGCCTATGTAGATCAGAGAATCCCAGCTGCTGCTGCAGCTTCAGCAATCAAATTCTGGTCAGAGCCAATATGGCTGTGGAAAGCTTTTAGGAGTGGCAAGAGCAGTGAAAAGAATATGCAGTACTCTCACTGCACTGGAATCAGCCATAATCCTGCAGCCATTACAGTACTGCACATGCATGATACTCGTACATGTGCAGTTTGCCTCAGAGTCAGCCTTGTGCAGCATGGTGGTACTGACATAACTATGTGTAACTACCCAGTCCCCTTGGGTTACTAGAATTCCATTTGTACTAGTGTTAGGCAGGTAGAAAAAGGCAGCTGGTGGGGAGCTCATTAGGGGCTTTCTACATAATGACATCATTGGTTACTTAGCTAGCCAGAGAGAAGGATGATTATGTCATTGAGAACTCTCACAGCAGCATAACCTTTTTAGAGTCAGCTGCTGTCAGGGAGCTTAGAATGTTCAGAAGTAAGTTCAAGTATGGCAGTCAGAGTAGCAGGAGGTCTGCCATTGAGGGTTTGTCAAAGGGAGCCCTGGTATTTCTCACTCTAGTTTGGTAAAATCTTCAGTTTGCCTGCAGGACTCTTTAGTTTCACTGTAGGGGTGAGTGAGAGGGAATGCAATTCTTGTGGATCCAAGGGACAGTCCCCTGAAGTTCCTAAAGTTCACAGCTGCCTTAAGAAACAACGAGTAGAATCTGACAGCTGCCAGAGAAAGAGCTGTACATTTTGTTCTTTCCATGACTGGGAGGAAGGAACAACTAATCTGTTAGTACAGAATTTGAGACTGTTCTCTGAGGGAGCTGTCTGAGGTGTGTGTGCCCTAGATAAGGCTAGATCACACCGGCCAGGACACCTTTCACACAACTGTGCTAAATTTAAAGTTAAAGTTGGGAGTCTTTAGCAATTCATTGGGGGCTGGAGACTTATTTGGTGTAACCGTGAAGGAATGGCTGTGAGGCATGCCATCTAGAGTTTCAGGCAAGGCTAAGTGGTTCATGGATGGGCACCACTGTTCCCTGGGCAAAGACCATGTACCAGAAGGATTTTAAAGTGTGTGGCATATAACACAGATATACACTTTGGAAAAGGAAATGTGTGGAAAATGTATAAAGTGCATGACACATCCCACATACATACACTTTGGAAGAGAGAGATAGAGATGTTTTTTGGAAAACAGTACTGCCTAGCAAAGTGTCCTGCAAAATTGAGTGTGCCTGTATTGCAATAGCAAACCTTTGGGGGACCACCCATGCTCTAAGTAACATCTGTAAATAAAGCCATACTGCAAAATCCCAGTTACTGCTTTGGACATTCCACTTATTGATTCTAGTGTGAATTTTAGTGGGACCCCTCAGCAGTTAGGTCTAGCATAAGCCTAGCATTCTATTCCTTGGACCTGGTTGTAAATAAAAATGTTCATTTTAGTATGTACCCCACCCCTCGTCCTCTAGATAATGAGCCAGAAATACACTACAGTTCTAGTGGTGGTACCATGAGTGTAGTTCTGACAAAAGAAAATTGTATGCCATGTAGTTGGCAGTAGTTCTTTTAAGGGGGTGCCAGCTAGCAATAGGTGGTGAGGGGGTTACATAGGTATGCACCATACTTGTACATGCACACTTTAAGTCAGCACCACCATGTTGCACATGGCAGCTGTCACTTCCACAGTTGTGGAAAGAAATAGTAGTGTGCCAGGAAATGGGTATGTTTATGTGTCCTGCAGAGGTGAAGGGCTGCATAAACAGAAGCACTGGAAGCTATACTGGAGCACTGTGGCAGGACATCAGACAGGTGGTCCAGTTAAGGGCTTCCACAGTGTTCTTATACAAATCTAATGATGGCATAACATCTGTAGAGCTTGTCCCACACAGCCATAAAAATCAGACTCAGGAGGAGACTATTAATGGACTAGAGATCTGGTCTGGGTCTGGTCTTGCTCGTCACCACAGTCACTTTCTCATTCTTTTCTAAGTAGTAATTTCTGGCAAATGTGTCTTAACCATATTGATCTCAGTGCTGGTAGACTACTTCTGGTTGTCCCCTAATTGTATTATTTGGGGGTAGTAGCAGACTTGAGGTAGTAGCTGCCAGTAGTGGCATGCTCTGAAAAAAAGTGGATCCCATGCTTGTCTGCACATTTTAGAAATGACCCCTTACCTTGTTTTTACTGTAAAAAAATTACCCCTTTAACACAAAAACAAGAAGTCAGTCATGGCCTACACCCCCACCCCATTTCATTTCAAGTGAGGAATGTGATTATAGGTTTTCATCAGATGTACAGTGGCAGCCATAGATGCATAATATTGTTAAACAGTAATCAATTCTATGTAAAAGTATTTTTTTGAATGTGTGCTTTCTTAGTGTTGTCAATACCACCCCACCCATTTTGTACTCTGCCCCTGGATTTATGTGCCCCAGAAGGAACTAGAAGGGAACAGGATCAGATCTGTTCCAGTGCAGTAGCTGCTTCTTGTTTTTTTTTTTTTTTTTTTAAAGGGTTTCTTGGGGATTTTACTTGGTGGAAGGTTATTTCTTTTCTTTCTTACTACTTCTAAGGGGCTAGCAGGGTATTGTTTTTGGGGCTGTTAGAAGTTTGAAAACTGGTTTGGTGGCTGTAAATAGGCTAATTTGTTGGATGTTTCACTGTGTAGCAGGCTGCACTGGTGGAGGCCTATTTCCTCTGATTTAAAACCTATTTGGTAGGATTTGCTTGGGGCTGGTTATTTGAATTGGAGACCTATATCTGTTAATTTCAAGCCTGTTTTGATGTGTTGTTAATGAAGCTGATTGAATGGGAGACCTGTTTCCTTTGGTAGCAAACATATTTTGTGGGCTTTCAGTTGAATTTTGATTCCTTTTTGCTGACTTCACTAGCTGCAAAGGTCAGTGTATAGTGGGGGAAGGGTGTTAATGGTCTAGCCAGGTCTCACTCAGCTAATTAACTGGAGGCAGAGCTGAATAAGGTTTATGGTGTCAGTTGCTTTGGCTTCTCAGAAGGAACTAGAAGGGGACAGTATCAATCTTTTCCAGTACAGTAGCTGCTTCTTGTTGTTTTTACAGGGTTTCTTGTGGATTTTACTTGTTGGAAGGTTATTTCTTTTCTTTCTTACTACTTCTAAGGGGCTAGCAGGGTATTGTTTTTGGGGCTGTTGGAAGATTGAAAACTGGTTTGGTGGCTGTAAGTGGACTCATTTGTTGGATGTTTCACTGTGTATCAGGCTGCACTGGTGGAGGCCTATTTCTTCTGACTTAAAACCTATTTGGTGGGATTTGCTTGGAGCTGTTTCTTTGGTTGCGGGGCTTGGAGGGGCAGACACAGGGCTGATACACTCTCTCAAGAGTCGGGTGTAGGTCCTAATCCCACTATCCCCACCCCTCCCTCCCCAGAGCTCTGCTTATTTATAGGGGAACACCTGCCCTGCAATTGGAGGAAAAGGCTTCAGGTGCAGCTCATGTAGTTTTAGCCACTGGGGCTTGGATTTAAAGGCTGGGAGAGAGGAGCTTAGGGAGTTGTTAACTTCCCTTATAAGTTTACTGTGTTGTACTGCACCTAGTAACAGTGTTACTGGTTTACTGTGGGACTGTATCTAGGATTAGTGGGTGACCTGATTAGTCAGTAGGGGTGTATCTTGGACTATTGGGGAACCTGGTGGCTCACCTAAGGAAACCTACTTGGAGGGGGATAGGACCACAGGTCATTAGGGCCGGCATCTTTGGGAGGGTGGTGAGGTGCACAGGGTGTGGGGCAGCCATGATACTTGACTGGGCTTGGAAGTTTGGTGGTTGCCCAGTGTGCTACCAGCTGGCACAGCTTAGGAAGGAGGTTGCGGGGATTAGAAGACAGCTGTGGGAAGGGGGGAGGTATGGTTGGGGAAGAGGGCAGGGAACCTCCCATGGGGTTGCACCAAGCACTATTGGCAGGGGCATAGGGAAAGGAGTGTAGGAGAATACTCTGGAGTCACATGGGGAACCTGGCAGAGGGAGCCCAAAAGGACACTACCAAGGAAGCAGGCTGGTAACAGGGGACCCTCACAAAGGGGGGCCAGAGGGACAACATTCTCAGGGAAGTAGGCAGATGGCTGGGGCTGGACTAAGGAAGCAAGGTGGGGAGTTGGGTAGGATCCTACACTCAGTAACCGCTTCAATTCTCTTCTTCTGCTTGAGGATGAGGGGGGTGATGTAGCCGTGACTGGGGTGGTTAGAGATGGAAAGGGAGTGGGGGACAGGAGGCAGGGGCCGGATAGCAGGAGGAACTGGGGGGAACCTGAAATGCAGGAAAATAGGGGGAGAAGTGGATCAGAGCAGAAGGGGCAGGGGGAAGAGGGAGGAAAGTGGAAGAAAAAGGACCAGTTGGGAGGAAAGGGCAAGGAGAAGGACCAGAAGTACAAGGAGGATACAGTAAATGGAGCTAAGGGTTTAGGCCAGCAGAGCATGACAAGCAAGGAGGTGCTGAACTGAGACAGGAAGGAAGAGAGGACGAGCCAGGCTAGTTTAGCAGATGGGGGAGAAGGACTAGTTACAAGCAGTTAGGGGGGAGTTAGCGAGGTACAGAAGGATACTCGGGAGGAGAAGAGGCATAGGATCGGAGGGGGGGTGACCAGGTTAAAAAAGGGGGTGGCAGCATGTGGCACCCAGATAGGGGGAGGAACAAGGAGCTGGCTGGGTGGAGAGGCCGGTAGAAAGGTTGAGGGACATGGAAGCGGGGAAAATGGAGGAAAAGGAGCAGTCAGAGTGTTCCTGTTGAGGGATTCTATGATCAGGAGCATCAGATGGGATAGGAAGGGGAAGCCTGGCAGGTAAGAACAAAATGCTTCCCTGGACTAATGATGCACAGGGCCAAGCACGAGGTATATCAGCTGGCAAAGGATTGTGAGGGTTCCCCGGACATACTGGTCCACCTGGGTATAAATGACATGGAGGGAAATAGCAAGCTAGAGATACAGGCAAGGTTCTGGGAGCTTGCCAGGGACTGTCATGACATAGGATGCACAATTTCCTTCTCGGAAATCCTGCCGGTGCCAAGGGCTAGTGGGGAACACAAAAGGAAGATTAGGGAGATAAACCAATGGCTCAGAGAGTGGTGTGAGGTCAGAGTGTATGAGTTGATGCGGGATTGGGGGGATACCTGGGAGGAAAAGGAGCTGTAGGCTAGAGATAGGCTCCATCTCAATTTGGAGGGGAGGGGAATCCTTAAGTTGAAAATAGAGGGGTTCATTGATGAAAAGTGGGGCTTAAACTTGTGAAGAGGGAGGGATGGGAGAAAAGGCTGTTGAGGGGGGTCTGATAAAGGAGGGACTCTGTATCCACCCCCTGGGGAGATGGAGGAATGCAGAAAAAGGCCGACTGGTAAAAAGTAGTCCGGGGAAAATGGAATCCCCAAGGGAACACGAGCAGGGGAAATGGAAGTATAGGGAAAGGGTGGAAGGTAGTCCTGCTAAATGCCAGGAGCTTGGGCAATAAAATGCCTGAGCTCCAGGCGTTGCTAACTGAGGGAGCGGTGGATGTGGCAGCGGTCACTGAGACCTGGGCCACCACAGGAAATGACTGGGACCTGAACCTGAGGGTTACACTATGTTCAGGAAGGATGGAGGAGGAAGGGAGGAGGGGTAGCAATAGTCAAAACTTCACTGGCATAGGGTGAGAGGAGGCGGAGGGAACCATGGAGGTGATTTGGTCACCTTGATAACAAGGGGGGAAAGAGAGTAAAAATAGGAGTGGTGTATAGACTCCCTGTGCTGGCAGAGGAGCTGGAGGAGAGTCTGATGGCAGATGCTGGGAGACACTGCAGATTGGGGAGGGTAAGGGTGGTGGTGTTGCGGGACTTAAACATGCCAGGAACAGACTGGGAGACTATGACATCCTCGGTGGTCAGGGAACAGAGGTTGTTGGATGTCTTTCAATATGCGTTCCTAACTCAGCAGGTGGGGAACCAACCAGGGAGGTGCAGGTACTGGATGTGGTCCTGGCAGACAGTGACCAGATTGAGGGCCTGGAGGTAAGGGACCCTTTGGCGGGGAGCAACCATGCCATGATCTGGTTCTGCCAGGACCTAGGAGGGGTAGAAGGCTGCACAAAGACAGAGGTAACTGACTTCAGGGGGGTGGCTTTTAAGAAATGGGAAGGATCCTTAAGGAGCATTTGGATGTGATTGGGTCAGACATGGATGTTGATAGTAGGTGGGAAATCATCAGGAGAGGGGTGCAGGATGCTACCAGCACCTGTGCAAGAGTAAGATGAAAATGCGGTAGGGCCTGAAAACCCTACTGGTGGACCAGGGAAGTCCAGGAGGTGGTATGGGGAAAGAAGGCAGCCTATAGGCAATTCACATGCTCAAGGAGTGAAATGGATTGAGGGGAGTATGAGCCGATGGCTAGAAGTGCCACTACGGTGGTGAGGGTGGCTAAGGCAAGGCAGTAGCAGAACCTGGCCAGGGAAATTAGGAGAAGGAACGAGGGGTTCTTTAGATATATATTGGGGAAAAACAAAGAGTGAAGGGGCAGATTAGCAAGATTAAAACAGGGAAGAGATGGGCATAAGACCTGGGGGAGCAGGCTGAGGTACTAAATGAGTACTTCACCTCAGTTTTCACCAAGGAAAATGAGGGTGCTGCATCATACATGGGAGGAGACAGTGATACTGAGGAGGGGGGACCCTTACCGATTGGTGGGTCTGGGGAGAGGGGGAGGCATCACTGGCAGGAGGGGGGAAGGCTAAGCAGGGGGAAGAGGTAGCGGAGGTGGAAATCACAGCAGAGAGAGTGAGGGAAGCCCTTAGGTCCCTCAAGATGGAGAAAGCACCGAGGCCAGATAAATTACATCCCAGAGTGCTGAAGGAACTTGCAGATGTCCTGACGAAACCCCTGGTGGAGCTTTTCACCATCTCTCTGAGGACAGAGTGGGTGCCCCAGAACTGGAAGGTGGCACATATAGTGCCTATCTACAAGGGGGGATCAAGGGAGGTGGCAGAGAACTACAGGCATGTCAGCCTGACATCGGTGGTGGGCAAGGTGATAGAGGGCATTGTCAAGGAGAGGCTAGGGGGATCTGGAAAAGTCAGGGTGCCTTGATGATAGACATCATGGATTCATCCCAGGAAAATTGTATCAGACAAATCTTGTAGAGTTCTATGACTGGCTGATGAGTGCCTTGGACCTGGGTAGACCAATGGACGTCCTCTTTCTAGACTTCAGCAAGGCATTTGACTCTGTTCCTCATGAGGGCCTGTTGGATAAGCTGGGAGAAATGGGGGCGAGGAACCAGATGATCAGATGGATAGGCAATTGGCTCCAGGACCAGACCCAGAGGGTCATAGTTGGTGGGATAGTCTCATCCCCAAGGAGAGTCATTAGTGGGGTCCCACACGGATCAGTCCTTGGGCCCCTACTGTTCAACGCCTACATCTTTGACATAAGGACAGGTATCAGGAGTGAGGCGAGTCTCTTTGCGGATGACTCAAAACTGGGGGCGGTGGTGGATGGGGAGGAAGGGAGGGTGGCCCTACAGGGGGACCTGGAGGCTCTGGAAAGATGGTCTAGAAAGTGGAAGCTGAGATTTAATGCAGAGAAATGCAAGGTACTGCACCTGGAGGCCAGAAACCCGGGCCAAGTGTACACCCTGGGGGGGAATGCTATAAGTCTGGATGGCTGGGAGGGACCTGGGGTGGTGGTGGATGTCAAGATGAACAACTTGGAGACTTGTTGGAGGACAGCAGCCAAGGCCAACAGGATGCTAGGATGCATCACTAAGGGGATCACCTCCAGAAGGAGGGAAGTGATACTTCCTCTGTATAACTGCTTGATGAGGCTGCACCTCGAGTACTGCGTGCAGTTTTGGAGGCCACACTTAAAGAGGGACATTAAACTCTTGGAGAGGTTCCAGAGGAGGGCAACCAAAATGATTTGGGGCTTGGGGACAGGACCTATGGGGAGACGGTTAAAGAGCTAAATATGTACACATCGGAAGAGAGAAGGGACCGGGGGGACATGATAGAGGTCTTCTGGTACATGAAGGGGGTAAATTGGGGAGGAGCAGTCATTGTGCTTCGAAGGAAGGAGGAGGGGGCAACTAGATGGCATGGGTGGAAGCTGGAGGGGGGATGATTCAGGGGAGAAAGGAGGAGGTGCTACTTCACTAAGAGGGTGATGCAGCCATGGAATGCGCTGCCCAGGGAGGCTGGTGGAGGCAGAGACAGTGGAGGGGTTCAAGAGTGGATGGGATAGGTACAGGGGAAGGGTGTTCTGGAAGCAAAATCCAGTGCAGCAAGAATATCCGGCACTGGGAAGGGAGAAGCCAGAGAAGGCGAGGGGGGGCAGCAAGGTCAGCTCCCAGGGTGGGGACTGACCAAATGAGCAGACATGAAAGACAGTTAGGCATATTCTGCTGGCATTTTAGTGTGTTAGTAAGTGCAACATTTTACATTTTTGTGCTCAAGACAAAAAGGCTTTTCAAAAGAGGGTAGTTACTAATCTAAATTTGTTGTAATATTTTTTTAATTGTCATAAGAAATGTGATTTTTTTAAAAACAAAAATGGAAATACAGTTAATAAGATGATCATATTTTACAACATATAAGGAATTCAGATTAGTGACTACCCTCATTTGAAAGGTCTCTTTGTCCTGAACAACATTCAGACTGGTTGTTTTTGTGCACCTGGAATAGTTTTAAGGATATTTTGATTTGTTTGGAATGTGTGCACATTTGCTAAGAATTCTTTGCAGTGCCTTAGGAAGATTCTCAATGAAAAGTAGTTTGGAGCTCTGTCACCAATGTTCTAAATACACAATGGGTTTTAATGAGTTAAAGATGACAGGAATTGATTGCTTATGTGCAGGTGTTTGAAATGTCTCTATTTTCATAAATTATATTCATACCTCTGTAGGATCCCTATTTAACTGTGCCTGAATAAAAGCTGAAGCTGTCTGTTGTGTTTTGTTTAGATTTTAGATTTGTACAACTGTTATTTAATACAACAGCAGATTAGGTACATATCGACACATGTTGATATATGGACATATTAGGATAACATTTTCTCAATTACAAGGGGGTCTGTGTTAGGTTTGGGTTTTAAATATACACATACACTAGTCACTTGTTACAGAATTGCAGATATATCATGTTTAAGACACTATAAGTTTGACTGTTAATGAGGAAATGGACTTGCAGCATTTTACACAGAGTTTAATAAAAATGTATCTGAACAGTTCACTGTGTAAAATCTGATTGACACCACTGTGTGAAACAGCTGATGACTGCTTAATTTACACTAAGGCAGATTGTCTTCTAACCTATTTTTTACTTAACACATAGATATTTTCATATGTATAAGACTTTTAACATTATTTACTATGTATTGCTAAAACAGCTACTGACGCCTGAAAGAAAACTTTGAAAAACATAAGTAGGTAAAATGCTGCTTGTATTCAACATATATTCTAGATTTCTCCTCTCCATTATTTATTTACTGAGAAAATGTGAATGAATGCATGATTTATATCCCTTACTGTTACTTTAAAGTTAATCTGTCTCTATAGCTTACTCTCTTCTTCAAGTCATAATGCTTTGTTGTGACATCACAATCTGTTGCCATGACAGTAACTGTGATGTCACAAGCAGTGCATTATGACCTCAGGTAGGGAGACAGCAACAGAAATAGATAAACTCTTCAGGAGCAAAAATTCTGTTTTCATGCAATTGACCTCAGCAATAAATAATGGGTAGTAGTAATAAAGAATTAATGTGAAATACAAACTGAAATTTATCTAAATATTATGTTTTGTTAAAGCTCTCCTGAAGGTGTCAGCTGCTCTTTAATCTTTTTCTCCCTTGTGTTTTTTTAATCATTGTCATTTACTAATGCTAGCACAGATACACACAGAGGGTTTTAAAATGAAGCTTCAGTTAGTTCATCGCTTGTCTCAGGGAGTGAACTTTCAAGTCAGTGTCATTTGACCTTGGGATAGCTTTCTTTAGATGGAACTTTTGTTGTCTTTATATGGGTATTTTTTTTTATGCCGTTTTAATCAATGGGTTCCTTAACAACTTTTCATCTGTTTTTTGTATGATCTGGATTTTGAGAAAGTATGCTCTTCTAAGGCTACTGTCAGTGTTTTTCTGACAAAGGATTCTCTAAAATCCAAAAGCTAAAAGTGCCTGTGTTCCTTTGTAACAACTCTGTCGGTCCAATAAAAGGTATCAAAATATCTGTTTCTGTGGATCTTGTGTTATAAGGACCAATACGGCAACAAGTTTTTCTGTGGCTACACGGTTTCAGAAATGTTAGCAGGAACTTATCAGTACAGTGCCCACGGTTCTGAAACCATAAAGCGACACAGTCAAAACTCCAGATTCTTGCTTCCATTAAAGGAATTGCACAGACTGTTGTCCATACAAAGAAAACAATACAAAACACAACTGACAGCTTCAGCTTTTATTCAGGCACATTTAAATATGGATCCTTTAGAAGTATAGATGTAATTTATGAAAATAGAGACATTTTAAACAGGTAAACATACGTAATCAATTCCTGTCCACTTTAAATTAGGAATGACAAGAGATCAACAAGGTGGTCTGATTTAGAATTTCATGTAAGTGGCATAGTTATTTGCAATTGAGGCTGTTTAGAAGTGCAATAGGAGTTACGCTAAACAAATGTAAATATCTCTAAAAGTTAACAAGTTACAGATAAAAAAATGATATGAAAATTGTTCAGGACAGAAGAACCTTTCAAATATGCCCATTCATTAAGGTACACTAATAATGTTTTTGAAACTATGGTCATCTGATTACCTCAATTTTCATTTTTCATAGGAGTTATGCCAAACAAATGTAAATATCTCTAAAAGTATACACTTTACAAATAAACCATTAGTACAAAAGTAGTTCAGGAAAGAAATACCTTTCCAATGAGCCTATTCATTAAGCTGCACTAAATATATTTTTTATACTATGGCCATCAGATTACCTGATTCTTAATTTTTCTTTAGAATTTTCACTGTTCGGAAGGCTATATTTAACAAAATCTAATGAATTCATATTAGTGACTACCCTCATTTGAAAAGTTGTTTTGTCCAAAACAACCTCATTTGGTTGTATATTAGTAACTTGTATACTTTCCAAGATATTTACATTTGTTTGGCATGACTACTGTGTTCGGTCATATAGAGAAAAAAATGAGGTTGTTAGGAAGACCATATTTTACAAAATATAAAGAATTTAGATTAGTGACTACCCTCATGTGAAATATCTTTTTGCCCTGAACAACTTTCATGATTGTTGGTTTTGTGCACCTTGAATTGTTTGAATGATATTTAGATTTGTTTGGAAGGTGTGCACATTTGATCTCAGAGAAAAGCAGCTTGGAGTTCTATGTCTATCATTCTAAAAAGAAAGAAAGGAGTATTTTTCAACTGCCATAGGGATTTGCAGCATTATGGAAGGAAACACTGAAAACTACTAAAAATGTGTTCCATGGAAACCCCTTTTCAAGCTTAAGTGATATGGCTGTAGGCTCCTCCCACAGCAATAAAAACAGGGACATCCTAGACTCCCTACAGGGGGCATTCCTCAGGCAACTAGTCACAGATCCCACTTGTGATGGGGCAATACTGGACCTTGTACTCACAAACAGGAACAATGTTGCAGGTGTCAAGGTGGGAGGCCACGTGGGGATCAGTGATCATCATACAGAGTAGGTCAACATAAGGACAGCTGTGGGACAGAAACCCACAAGGGTAAGGCCCTGGACTTCAGGAGGACAGATTTTAGAAAGCTAGATGAATGCCTCAGGGACCACCTGATGTGGGGATGATCTGGGTGGGGTGGACATCCTCCCTCCCTCCCTCATCCTGGAGAGATGTGTGAAGATGGGGCAGCAATGCAGTCTCCAGGAGTGCTCTCTGAAAACTGCTACCCCTGAGCCACTACACTGCACACCTCCCAGCATTCCTACTCTTCCTGTGTCTCCTGAACATACTTTTGTACCTTAACCCTGGTAGGGTTTTTCTGGTTTTCCCCCTTTTTTTGCTGGCTTTGCTACTTTACACCCTTGCCCTAGATAGGGATTTCCCCTTCTACCCTACTCAACAAGTAGTTCACTATTTTATGAAGTACTTTCCTCCTTCATTTACTCCTTTACCTTTCTCTGCTAAATCACCATTTGCTACTTGACCCTAGATACAGTAGGTTACTATTAGTGTTTCCCTATACCCTCCTTAAATCTCCTGATACTGCTGTCATAGATAGGGTGTTGCACCTGTTCCCAGTTTTGGCCTACGTCTTACCCTCAACCCTTCCAAGCAATGAGTGTTACAACAGGAGTGAACATTAACCTTACCCTACCTTAGTCAAATGGCAGAGTCCCTGCCTACCTGACTCCTCCTGAGGATGTTTGCTGATGCCTAAGATGCCATTCTTATACCTGTTTCAGTTCTGTGCTGTTCCACTCATTTGCTGGGACATGAACTTGTGTGGGACCCTTTAAGGTAGCAAAATTTGTACAGATGGTGGGACTTCTTGGTGTTCTGTGATTGATCCACATGAGTCATGTGACCAGTCATCCTCTCCAAGCTGCCACTGTCCCCGATCTCCAAGAACAGCCCTACTAAAAAGTGAACAACAATCAATGTAAGCACAGAGTTAACTTATTAATTTAGTTATATATTTAAAAAGTTTGACCAGAAAAGTCATACTGTATGTTTTTCACTCCTACAGCTGTTTACCGCCCCTTCTTCATTGGTGCTGACTTCAGGACAAAAGTACACTGAAATGCCCCTGGGCCAGATGTTTAAACTTGGTCTGAGACATCCTGGTCTCCTGCAACTGGTCCGTGTGAGTCATATGACCAGTCATCCCCTCCTGATCTGCCATCGAACCCAAATCTTCAAGATCATTCCTGGTAAAAAAAGAACATCATGAAATGTAAGAATAGTATTAACTTGGAGTTTTTTTTTATCCTCTACAGCCATTTACTACCCCTTCTTTACTGGCAGTGGCATCAGGACAAAAGCACACTGGAACCCCTTTCACCAGACTTTTAAACTTGGTCTCAGGGTTCCTGGTGCTTTGCTATTGGCCTGTGTGAGTCACATTCTCAATCCTCCCCTCTCAAGCTGCAGCCAGCCATTGAACTCCAAGATCAGCCCTGCTAAAACCCTGTGTGAGCCACATTCTCAGTCCTCCCCTCTTGAGCTGTATCTGACCATTGAACTCTAAGATCAGCCCTGCTAAAACCATGATTTTTCTCCCCCACAGATAATTCCCACACCACTAGGGGTCCAACATCCTGACCTGAAAAGTCCTTTTCCTTTGCTCCTCTCAGGGCCGGTACTCCTTCTTATATCATGCTTCCCTCTGGCTGAACTCTGTCAGTGAGGACATGCTATCCAGTATTAAACTCGGCCCGTTCAAAACTAAGCTTCATGACTATCTTGCAACCCTAAACTGTTGTGATTGATACATTTAACCTGCTTAAGACCCTATCAACACTTCCACTTCTCCCTCCTATATCCCCCTCCTTCATATTTCTCTCAATGCCTCCCTCAGTTTCCCCAGCCATGTCCCTTCTTCTCCCCCCACCCCTCCACCAAGATCTACATACCCCATACCTATCCCATTTTGTTCCCCCTCTATCTAACCCCCCATCCACTAAATTTTGACAATGCCTACTTGGCTGCTCCAGTCCTCCCCTTATCCCCTCTCTTAGTTCTTCCTTCACTATCCCTCTCCTCCCCTCACCCCCTGCTACCAGTTCCTTCCCATCCATGGTCCTCGCTTCTTCTCCTGCCTTGAATTATTAGTGCACTTATGTTACATGTGATTTTATTGCTGCTTATACTGTACCATAACATCTGTACTTTTATAATCCTATGAGTTAAAAGGCTGTATCAGAATTGCCTGTTTGTTTTCTTTGTTAACACTGTTTTGACTTTTATAATTTAACTACTGTATCCCTGTTTTGTCAATATGTGGAACCTTTGTAACTGGGCTTCCAGCTCAAAGGTTGTAATCTGAGATTTCAATCAATAAATAAATAAAAAGAGAATATCAAAAAATGTTAGCATTTGTTGCTCACACATTTGGTAAATCGCGTGAGTTTGAGCATGCTTTCAATTTTTTAATTTTTTGGGGGGTTTGAGCTGACACAAGGATTGGGGGGACTTTCACTCAGTCAGTAGATTTTTTATACTACATGACTATAATTCACATAAATAACTAGCAGTTACATTTAAAGCCTCCACAGTTCAGAGGACAGCTTTACTAGTATTGTAGATGATGCTATTACATTTCATACCACTGCTTGTCTGATTTCCTCCTCTTGACTGGTTTTTTGGGGGGGTGAAGAATTACAGCAACTCACTGGCCACACATGATGGACTTTATCAGCACAGAGAAAAAGTTTACAGCTCTTCATGTGTGCTTCCAACCCACTGCTGTCTTGCTTTTATGGGAGGAGGGGCAAGAAGTTTGAGTGACATGCCAACTGCTTTTCTTGAGAAGACTGCTAAGTGCTTCATTACACTCCCTGCCCTGCTGCTGCACTGTCCCTTGGGGGCTTACTGGTCACACTGCAGCAAGTGCATTAAGGCACTTCCAACATTTACTGTTCTCTGGTATCAGTTCAGGAAAGGGCCAGGAGAGCAAAGCATGCTGGCGGCTCCAGCCATGAAAGAAAGAAGCTGAAGGGGCAGGCTGATGCTGGTAGTGGTCTCTAGGCAGAGGTAGGAGGTAAACTTCATGCATGGATGGAGGGTTTATATCAGTTTATTTTATGTAACTAGAGCAAGAGGGTAAGGGACCCACTGGACACCAGGAAAAAAAAACTCAGTACTGAAAGGCAAATGTTTTTACTTGATCTTTAAGGTGACTGTTTGAGGAGGAAAGAGGGTGACTGAGCTGGTCATCAAAATGTTATGGTGATAGTATCAATCTGGTTTTTACTGAGACTGAGTGTGGCATCCAATCAGCCTTTGAAACAATTGACATGTCCAGCAGTGCACGTTACAGGTGACTGCTTGCTAAATCGGGAGGAAGTCAATGACTTGAGCAATACAAAACGTGACATGCGCTGACTGCTGATACAAAAACAAAAAGGACATTCAAGCTAATTGTCCTTTAAAAAATTAGAAGGAGCATACAAATATTCATTTAAGCATTTATCCCATAAGTGAGGCACACAGTCCATTGCTTGTTATTAATGATTTATTCTTCAGGTGTGAACATCACAGAATAATTTTCTGTTTGACAACAGGGGCCCATTGAGGTAGAACTCACTGAACTGTAGAATAAATGAAATACAGATTAATGTATTAAACTGTGTGGGGGATTCTGCAGAATTGACCACTCATAATGATCAGTGTTGCAGAATTTTTTTCCCCACAGTTTAATACAATAATCTGCAATTCACACATTTATTCCACCATTCTAAGTCAGAATTTCCACAAAAGTTGCCTAAATGATTTCTGAACTTTTGCAGGTGAAGGTCCAACTTTTGCACAAATTTTGCTGCTGGAAGATTTTTCACACATCACTACCCCTCTGTTTCTATTTTCCACCGTGTAGTTATCCCATTAGGTTTTGAACCCTGATGTAGTATTACCATTAGTCACATTACAAGGTAGAGTGGTCCACCTATTATTTACTTGATCTGTAAATAAATATTTCCATATGTCCTTCTTAAAGTACCCCCCCCCAATGAAGGCTGTGTTTCTGTGGTGGTTGGGTAATTCTATATCAATAGTATCAACTCTGTTGTGTCACTGCAAGTATTTGTAGATTTCTATAATGCCTCCTCCCCTCTTACCTCCTGTCTTCTATCATGGACTGGAAGATAGGTCATATATGCTGTAGTTCTTAGCAACACATTATAAGTTCAGGGTAGGCTTTCAGTTTCCCTTAAAGCTGCAATATTTGTTTGTCAGCATAAAACTGCATATTTATGACATCCTTGAATTAATTTCCGGTGTATTTTTGATTTGCTCAGTCAAGTTTAAAACACTGTTATAACTAGTGCTGTAATGAACGACTTAAACCAACAGACATGGCTGCCACTCAACATTTTTTTAAATAGTCTTCTGTTAAGGTTACTTTTTAAATATACATACTAGATGAATACTCTTATTGCATGAGGATGATACTACCACATGTTGCTGATGGTGAACAACATAAAACTACACCAAGATATTGAATTTTTTCATGGTGGGCATGACAAGGGAGCAGGAATATTAAAAACTTCCCAATCCTGTATTTCAGTTCTGGAATTAAAGAAAATGAAAATAAACATATGTATATTAATGTTGTTTCCAAGAAAGAAAAAAAATTATTACAAACAAAACTACATTTTAACTAACAAATGCCAAACTTTAAAGAAGAAGCTTGTGCTGGTCCATAAAACATCTTCATAAAAAAGTATGTTTTTTTAACAATACAGTACTGTATTTCTGACATCCTTAAATTCTTCAACACTGTATTCTGAGTTTACACAATATTTATAAAACTGATTTTATTATTAGTTTCATAAATAATGACTCGAGATAAAATATATAGCAGGCACTAATAATTTTTACAAAGTGTTCACTGAGATTATTTTTGATGGGTCAGGATGGTGGTAGCAGATGCTTCTGATGCTAATCTGAACAGCAACACACCAAATGAATAATGTTTTTATGATGGGCACAGCAAGAAAGCAGGAACTTTTAAAAACTTCAAAACCATACGTCTCAATTCAGAAATGAAAACTGATATAGTGATAGTATTCCCTGAAATACATTATTGCTAAAAAACCTTTGTCCCTGGATCCCACCCAGAAATAACTCAGGCCACACTGCTTTGTCACTTTTGGATGCTCACTAGCAATATTTATTTAAAGGCACAATTTATATTCATCAATTTACATCACACTTCATTTCTAACAATTAGTATTTACAACTCGGACATAACAGTCCCACATCAGTTCTAGGACATAACAATCCTGTCTTCCCTCTCGTGGTGCTTCTCTTGTTCTCCTCCTCTTTTGACATTTCTTCTTGGGGTCTGGACAGCGTGATCTGGCCCCACTTTCCATCACCATAACTGGGTACCACACTTAGCAGGACCACTCCCCCCCACTAGGTGTCGACACAGCAATCCACACCCTAGTTCTATATCCCACCTCACCCATTTCTCCCAAGCCTGGGTTATTTTGTCCCCAGCCCGTGTTACCTCCCCCTCCCCCCTCCCCCCACTGCCTGCTCCCATTTTTCCCCTTGCTCCCCAAACCCCTTCCACTGACCCATCTCCAGCTTGCTATGGAAGATGGGGCTCCCCCCTTGTGGGTTAGCCCCTCAGGCCTTTCTTGTTGGTTTCCCATATAAGCTCCCCAATTGGCCAGAGGAACAGGCCCATGCTGAATTCCATCAGGTGCACCCCATAAGCCCGGTACACTGCCTCACAGGCGTAGGAAATGTCCCTATTCTGAATGTGAACCAACCCCCCAATCTCGATCACTGCCCTGGCCACCTTCTTGTGCTGGTGTTTTTGCACCATCTCTATTGCCTTAGGCCCTTTTGGTCCCCTCCATACCCTCTGGGAG
Source organism: Neoceratodus forsteri (assembly GCA_016271365.2). Taxonomy (NCBI): domain Eukaryota; kingdom Metazoa; phylum Chordata; order Ceratodontiformes; family Ceratodontidae; genus Neoceratodus; species Neoceratodus forsteri. Next base: position 830,528,884 of record CM028131.1, read on the forward strand.
GTGATTTCAGACCACCCAATCGCCACCCTTGGCCACCAGTTGTTCACCTTCTCCAGATCTCCAATTGTGTCCCTCAACAGGGATCCCCAAGGAAATGTCCCCAGGTCATTGCCCCACAAATGCACAATGATGCAATCTGGTCTGGCTCAGTGCACCTGAAGCTCCTCCAGCAGGGTAAATAACTGTCACCACCTCATAACTCTCAGGCCCCTCCACTGCACTCTGGTGTGCTCCGCTCCCGGGTGCAACTGAGTCCCTATCCTCATGGTGGCTGCAAACCTCTCTGCCCAGTAGATGAATCAGTGCCCCATGATCCACACCTGTCTCTTGCAACCTGCTATGGGAAGATAAAAAGGAACACCTATTAGCCAAATGTCAATACCTCACATGTCTCTTATAACAGTCTGATGTCCATCTCCCCACCCGTTTGACTTCATTCTCCCCTGCTTGTGCAGCAGCTGCCTCTGATGCCAACCCAATCCTGAAGGAATGTGGGGCAAAATTGTTGGGGCTGTACCCCACAAATGCCACAGCATTTTCAGTACCGCCCCACCTGGAACCCACCAGCAGTGACCTGTCCCGGTACATGAACCAGGCCCCATTCATGCAGCCACACACTCTACTATATTCCATCATGGCCTGAACTGCACAGATGCCCGCACCTGCCTGTCTGCGCATCTCCACTGCTGTGCCCTTACCCTGATGATCTGTTTTGCACCTCTGGAGCCAGATGACCACCTTATCTGTCTCCACTCTGACATTGTCCTCTTGCAAGCCTGCTGCAACTGCCCTCTTTCTGGGCACCACCATTTCTCCAACCCTGAAGGCCCCCCTCACCAAGACAGCAAATATGTCCTGGAACAGACAGGCTTCATTACCTGAGTGACAGACATGGTCCAATGCTCTTACCACCTTCATGAGCAGGGGCCCCATTATTGGTCTTCTCCCATCTTACCTTGTGCCCTGCCCCCTCTGCCAACCCATGGCCATCTGCCTAATGGCCCTGCTGCCCACAGCATCCAACCACCCCTGATCTTTGCATGTCTAGCTGTTCCTCGCCAGCTGGACCATCATGGTAGCATGAACCACCCCTTCCTCCCATTTTTCCACTATGTACCACATGACCTCCTCTTCCTGAAATGGTTCCCCTGTCTCCCAGCCCATCCTGGACTGAAATGCCTGGAAACTGTCCCAAGCCTCCTCATAGGTCTTTAGGGTGCTGGTCGACCATGACCCTCTGTACAAAGCCCTGGCTTTCTCCCTCCAATCTCCCACAGCCAGTCCATGACCCTGGTCTGGGTAGGTGCAGCATGAGTCACCAACTCCCAGAACCATTTTCTCTGAAAACAAGAAAGACAGTCAACCGCCTCATTTCATGTCCCTTCAATGCACTGTGCCTTAAAGGACAGGTTCAAATGCAGACCCAACAACACCATGCACCTTAAGAGCCATCCCACTGACTCTGTATGGCCACTCTGTCTGTTGCTCACCTCTACCACTCCTTTGTTACTGTACCAAAATAAGATGTGCTGGCCTGCCATCTGGTCCCCCCAAATCTCCAAAGCCACCCATATGTGGAAGATTTCAAGAAACGTTGTGTCCTTGGTACAGCCCCATTCCTGCCATTTGCCTGGCCATGCCTCTGGGACCCACTCCCCCTGGAAGTAGGCCCCCATCCCGAGCCCCCTGGCTTCATCTGTGTACAGCTTCATGTCCATATTGTAGGTCCAATCCTCTTGCTAAAATGTTACCCCATTGTAAGAGTCCAGGAAACTCTTCCAGACCTGAAGGTCCTCCCTCATGCCTTTACTAATGTCCACCCAGTGATGGGGTTGCTTTGTCCTGCCCATGACCCTCCTCAACCTTCTCATAAAGGCTCTGTCCAGGCTTGTAGCCTTGCAGGTGAAATTAAGGTACCCCAGCAGCTGTTGTACCTGTACCAGCGGCACCCTCCTCCTCCCAACCACTAGTGCTAGCAACCCCTTTAACTGTGACACCTTGTCCCCCGGTAGCCAGAAACACTCCTGCTCCATGTCCACCTCGATCCCCAGGAACTCTAGCTTGCAGGCAGGGCCCTCAGTCTTTTCTGCTGCCAGGGGATACCTATAATGCAGCACATATCCCGAAAGTCCACCAACATCCCTTGGGTCTCTGCTTGGCTGGCCCAGATCAGCAGGAAACCGTCCAGGTAGTGGACTACCCTCCTGTGCCCATAAAGGTATTCAAACACCCACTGCACCCATGAACTGAATGCTTTGAATGTGGAACATGCCACCGAGCACCCCATGGGCATAGCATTATCAAAATAAAGCCTAGGCATCCTCAAACTGAAAACTGAGCAGGTCCCAATCTGCCAGGTGGACCGGTAGCAGCCGAAATGCGGACTCAATGTCCGTTTTTTGCCAGCCAGGCCCCTTCCACCATCCGGATTAATTCCACCACCTGGTTTAGCGAGGCATGCAAGACCATGCTCAATGACTCCGGGACCCCCCATTCACCGACCCTCTATACAGATAGGGCGGGTGATGTATAAGTCGAAACTCCCCAACTTGCTTTCTAGGCACCACCCCCAAGGGTGACACCCTGAACTGCTCAGAGGGGGGTTCACTCATTGGACCTTCCACCCTCCCCACCCTAATCTCTTTCCAAATCTTCTCCCAGACTATGCCCTCCTTACCTCTCACTGAGCCCAAGTTCTTAGCCAGCATCCCTACCCGTCTGCCCTCAAAACCTAGTGGAAAACCTCCCTGGAAACCTTATTTCAGCAGCTCAGTTCCTCTCTTGTTGGGATAGTCTCATCCAGGCTCCACCACTCCCCAATTGATAGGGGTGCAGGCCAGGGCATAGCCCCACCTCCCCTCACTTAGACCCGTGCTAATTCCAGCCTCCAGCCATATCTAGAATTGTATCCCCCCTCCCAGAGCCACCCTGACCCCTCCCTGTTCTCTGCCTTCCTCCCCTAACTGGCTGCTCCTGCAGCAGCACATCTGTATGCCCGACTTTGATGCCCCCTTGTCTGCATGTCATCACCAAGTGTGACCCCCCCCCGCATCACTAGCAGATGTGCCTAATCCTGCAGCTAGGCCACGTACACAATGCCCTGTTAAAAGCCCAGCAGGCCTTGGCGCCCTGGGCCAGGCCCATTCTTTTCCCCTGTTCGGCCACCTGGCCAGCCACTGGACCTGAAAGAATCCTAACCCACAGCTCTGCATGGGTGTAATCCCACCTCAGGTTGTCCTTCGCTGCCATTCTCCTCCAGAAGGCCTCATCATATTTAAGCCAGCCGAAACCCAGTTTCGCCTTATATGCGATGATCACCATATAACTCAATAGTGGGATTGCCAGGTCAGGCTGCTTCTCTAGCACCAATGCACTATAGATGAGGAAACCAGCCTGCCACCTATCAAGGCTCTTCCCTTTGAACCTGGCCTCCTCTGCCTTGTGCCCCACTACTACCAATGCCACTGCCATCTCTGATTTGCCTACCGACTCTGTCTGCTCATTCTTCTTTGCTGCCTCTATGTCCACCAACCCGAAAATGTTGACATATTCCCCTTTATATATCTTGTCCTTTATTGTGGCTGGCACATGGTCGCCCATCGTGAAGCCTGGCAGTCCATTGTACAGTTTTGTGCCCCCCCATGGTAACCACCCCCTATTTGTCTGGTTGGGCCCCACCTTTCATAGCCTGCAAGGCCCTCTCCATCTTAGAGACCCCATCTGCCCCATGTCCATCAAGACACCTTTAATATACTCTTTTGGATTTGCTTCATTGTTCATATCCACATCAATCTTACCACCATCTGGCTGTGGCCTGGCTGGGACAGGAATCAGTTCAACCCCCACCCCCCTGGCACAGCCGGTGCACTAGGTCCCACCCTCTTTGGTCTCTTGTTGGTCTTCCCCATGACAGCCCTCTCGTCCCGCTCTTTCCGCTTTTTCTGGGCCTCCTCCTCCTCCGCTTCCCTTTTCTTTGCTGCTTCCACCAGCTCTGTCATTTGGGTCATCAGCTTTGATGCCTCCACCAGCATGGTAGTGCTTGACACAGGAGTTCTTTTGGGTGCCAGCTCCAGATCCACATGCCTAAGCTGCAGAACAAAACACCACATGATCACCTACAAGCCTGCCACCTGCTACTCGCCTCCCCCACCCACTTATCATGTTCCTCCCACTTGGGAAACATGTCATCAGGCCTCCCCTGATGCACCACAGTGGGCCCCAACCTGTCATCCACAGCCCAGCTTTCATATCATTTTCCATCCAAGGGTCCTGTTGTCCAGGTGTGTATTCCCCGGAAGGGAAACCACTCAACCCCTGAGTATCCTAGGGAGAGTGTGACATGCAAATCCCCTGCACGCACCAAAAATACCTGTAGCTTGCCTAACCTACCCCCCCATGCCCCCAGTCGGCCCTTGCAGCCAAACAATAGCATCTGTGTCACGCGGCCAGTCCCTGGCATCTCCTGGCCTCCTGGCCCATGTCCATCAATGCCACAGGGAGCCCTGCTCCCCAGACAGCAAAGTGCTCCCCACCACACTTGGCAGACCCTGGACCAGCTACCAACACTCTCCTGCCATGCCAGAGCTGTGTCTATCCCTTAGGGTGCCTCCCAGGATCACTGCAGCCCTATGAGCCAATCAATGATCTTTTCCTGCCATGGCCCCCTCAGGCACCTTCCCAAGATCGCTGCAGTCCACTGAGCCACTCGGTAATCTTTTTTGCCTGCCATGGCCCCTCAGCACAGAAACACCCCCCCCCGGGCTGTGGGGGCCTGCAATGCATAATTGCCCCCTACCGAACAGCGGTCTGCCCCCAGGCCTTTTCTTGCAGCTTGCCCCCTCAGGTATAATTTTACATTTGTTGATTTTCCTTGTCCAATCCTTGGCCTAGATTCCATCAATCCAAGGTGCACATGCCAAACTGCCGTGTCACATGCAAACCCCAGTGGTGGCACCCCCACCACTGTGCTATGCTGCAGTGGTCCAGAGTCATCCCCAGGCCTCTAGACCCCAAAATTCCCTGTCCCAGTTATCCCCCCCAGGATGGCACTGTGCCACGCAGTCCATCCTCATAAGACCCCTGATCTGCCCCTAGGCTTCCAGGCCTACCGCTGCCACTGCCAAGACTGGTCACCACAGGCCCCTGATCTGCCTCTAGGCCCCCTGGCCCACACATGCCACTGCCAAGATGGCACCACACAGACTGACACAAAGCCCCCCCGAACTGCCTCTAGGCTCCTGGCCCACACATCCACTGCCAAGATGGTGCCGTGCCCATCAGTTGGGCCTACACAACCCCCTGATCTGTCTCTAGGCCATCTGGCCTAGACTTGCCACTACCAAGATGGGACAGCTCCACACGGTCTGGTCTCCCCATGCTCCTGACCTGCATCTATGTCTCTGGGCCTACCCCACAGCATACCACTGTGTCTCAGTGCTCCCTGCAGTCCTAGATCATCACCCTGGCCCCACTTGGACCTCCTCCAAGAAACCACACCATGCAACATCATCCCAAGCCTGTACTGTCCCTCCCCCATCCAATGCAACCACTCTCCGTGTCTCACCTGCCCCTCTGGTGGGACTACCCAACCTGGCATCAATGCATCACTGAAAAAACACCAGTCAGCACTATTCCCAAGTGCCCTGCCACCAACCCACTCATCCCAGTGTCCAGCCCATTCCATTCTTCAGGCTCCCAACATGATGGCCCACCAGTGCAGCTCCGACCAGCGCAGTCATACTCCCAGTTCCCAGCCCCTCTCCCGATGGCCAAACGCAGCCTCCAATCAACAGGACTAACCCAAGTGCACCCTCGTGGCAGAGAAAACTCTGATTCCTTTTCCTTTTTTTTTTTTTAAATGAAGTGAGAAAACCACACGCTGTCACAGCAGAAAGAGCCTATACCACCACCCATGGCTCGGGCCTAGAAGACGCCTGTTACTGCCATGCTGCAGCGCCTCTGCAGCCACCACACTGGCTGCCCACACTAGCTTGTCCCAGACCCATGGCCCCCAAACCTGGGCCCAGTAGCCCACCAGCACCTGATCATTCTTCCCAATCCTGCCACTGTGCAGGTCCACTGCATTACATTTCAACAGGCAGAAATACAATCCAGCACAACTTAACCACTGCCCCTCAAGAAAGTCTCAGTCACAGTATCCCTTCAGCTGTGTAGCCCTGCAGTGCAGATCCACAGTTCACAAGACATGCTAACTGCTAAAGCCACATATGTACATCTAGCCAATGTTTTTGACCCCCCCCACCCACTCCAGCCTGGGAGCCTCACCATGGACCTAGGCCCCCAGGCCTCAGTGCCTTACATTATGTCAGCGATGTGCTGTAGTTCAAGGAGAGTTGAATTTATACAGCAAGAAAGAGGGCTTATTGAGTGTTGCATGCCCTTAAGTAGCCCCTAAGGGCCCCTGATCAGGACCCCATCTGGCCCCTCCCCTTAGCCAATGGCCAGTGAGTTCTGAGCCAGGTATTATGACACCACCTATGAGGTCATAGCCCCTCACCGTTCTACCTGCAGTCCCCTCCCCCCTCCCTCTTCTCCCTTCATTCCAGGACAACCTGACCTGCCTTTTAGTGGCAAGCTTAATTATAATGAGATTTGTTGTCAACTATCAAATACTTCTGTGGGTCAATACTGTAAACAAAACTGAGGTACCTCAGCTCAAATTACCTATTTCCTAAATATATGACACAAGATGGTCTTTACCTTGAACTGGTTGAAATTATGCCATCTAGGGAACATGCCTGGAATGGTTACAAACTGATAAACGACCTATAGGTATCTTGTTATTACTGGAAAAAAAAACTGAAACACACTGTAGAAACTCAAGCAGGATGGATGGATTGGAGTAATCTTAAATCTATTTTAATAGCATAGCACATTGATATAATGACAAAACATCTCCTCAAACTATAGTTCATTAGGCACAAAGATCATCAGACCACTGTTTATAGTTATAAACACAGAGGTGAAGTCTGACACAATCTTTGAAAGTCTTGTGATCAAATATTACAGCAATAGAGAAGTTATTTAAGCACTGTTTCTTTAGAAAATGGGCAAAGTGTGTTTTACTTTCTGATTGGCTGGAATAGCCAATCTGCTGGCCTGGTATGAGACAAAAGAGATGGGAAATAATTAGTCCCAGTCTTCATTGTCTCATATTGTTCTACATAGTCCTGGGTGAGTAGAACATTAAGAAAAGAAAGTACCACCATGTTGTTCTCTTGCTAAGTGAGCTAGAGACTCTCTCCAACTGGACTTAATCTGTAACAAGTGAAAATAATAAGTCAGTCACCACAAAAGTGACTTTTCTCCATTCAGATCACATACAAATTACTTTGTACCACAAAACATCAACCCTAGTAGATCCTTGGAACTTTTGCTCATCTTCAAATTGGTGCCTTCGCTGATGCTCTGCTCCTTGCCGTTCCTAATGTCTCGCTGACACACAGGACCCACTACAATATAAACAAATGACAAACTAAACGCAAACCACAATATTATTGTTAAAAAAAAAACTTAATGGTCTACTGCCACTTCTTGTTCCTCCATATTAAACTTTCAGGTATCACGTCCTCTGGGTACTTGTGAGGTAAGAGCAGCATTTCCACACCACAATAAAAAAAAAGCTATAAACAAATACACACAACAAACACACAATGTATGATAGCATTAATATAAAAATATAAAAAGACAGTAAAGCAAAACTGTGTTTGTGCATTGGGGGGTAACCATGACAACCAAGTGCAAAACCAACAAACTCTGGCAGAGCCACTATGACTGTGAATGCATTAACTAGATAAGGGTGTTTCATGAGCTTAAACATAAACATTTATTTATTTAAAAAATATCAGATTTACAAACCTTTGAGTCAGACTCATTTACAAAGGTACGGCGTCAAAACTAATACAAAGACAGCATAGTTAACAAGTCCAAAAACAATGGCTCTGAGAGCAGACAGTTATAACAATCATTCACTGGAGATACATGGGTAGCAGTAGATAAACAGATTACATAGTTTAGGCACACAAGCACCACATCAAGAAGACCAAAGCAGTTCAAACAATATACAATAGCTAAAGCAAATAGACTTCAGGAATCAAAGAGAAGCCCAGAGTGTTCACATGAAGGCTGTTGCATACACTAACTGAATCAAAGTATAGTACATTGAGAAAGGGTATATTTATGCAATAAGAGATGACAGGGTGTGTGTTATCATTTAATAATGTCACTCCTGGGGTGGGTTGAAGCATGAGGCGAAGCCGAGTATTTATTTATTTATTTGCATGTATTTATTTGATCCACTGGATCAGCAATAACTAAAGGGGAAAGTGCGTGGCACAAATCCCGATGTGCTGGAGTGCATCAGTAATGTATGCAGGTGCAGGTGGGGGGGTGTGCCCATGCATACTCTGCACAGCCCGATATTCAGCCCAGGATGTGTGGAGCCATGCATGTGCAACCCCTACCTGCGCCAGCACAAAGTTGATCCAAAAAAAAAAGGAACAATGGATGGCCACCCACAAGTGAGCTGCCACATTGCAGGGCGCAACCCGGCAGCTGCCACCTGTGGGTGGCCACCCGAGCTCCGGCTGCACCTCCGTGGTGGTGCCTTCCCCATGCCTGATTGTGGGCATCAGTAAAAAATAGATTAATCTTATATCCCTGATGGTCCAGTGGACCGCTGCCCACCAGATCACGGACTTAAGTGTGTAAAAATAGATAACTCCTACATCCCTGGTGGTCCAGTGGACTGCTGCCTGCCTGATCATGGGCTTAAGTGTGTAATAATAGATAACTCCTATATCCCTAGTGGTTCAGTGGACCGATGACTGCCCGATCGCTGGCTTAAGTAAAAAGGAAACACGGAATCCAATATCCCTGGTGGTCCAGGGGATCACTGCCCACCCGATCGCGGGCTAAATAAACAATGGAATTAATTCTATATCCCTGGTGGTCCAGTGGACCATAGTCTGCCTGATCACGGGCTTAAGTGTGAAAATATAGCTAACCCCTATATACCTGGTGGTCCAGTGGACCTCTGCCCGCCCAATCGTGGGCTTAAGTGTGTAATAAATAATCTCCTATATCCTGGTGGTCCAGTGATCGATGACTGCCTGATTGCGGGCTTAAGAAAGAAACATGGAATCTAATATCCCTGGTGGTCCAGTGAACCTGTCTGCCTGATCGCAGGCTGCATTGTGAATAATAACACTATTGTCTCGGGGTCCAGTGACTTTCTCACTCGCTCACTGATCCCCACCACCCCGCCTCCTTGGTCAGCAGCAGGCGGCAGCACTTACCTGCTCAAGTTACGCCATTTCATCAATCTCGACACCATCGGTTGACGCCATTAAATCCACAGCGTGAGCTACTGGGTGCAGTTTATACCGCATTACATTCCAGATGACGTGAATGGATCAGATCTCAGAATGTATAGTATCGCTGAGTTGCACACCCATTGGCTCACGCCAGGACCAATGGGCGACAGCCCACTGACGACGGTGTCAGCCAGTGGTGGCAGGTGGTAGGTGGCAGGCGGTGGGTGCTGCCGCCCGGCTGACAGGGGGAGGCGGAGATCAGTGGGCGGTGAGGGGTCCACTGGACCACCAAGGATAATAGTGTTATTATTTTTTTAATTCAGCCTGCGATTGAGCGGACAGGTCCACTGGACCACCAGGAATATTGGATTCCATGTTTCTTTTTTACTTAAGCCCACGATCAGGCAGTCATCGGTCCACTGGACCACCAGGGATATAGGAGTTATTTATTATTACACACTTAAGCCCACGATCGGGTGGGGCAGCGGTCCACTGGACCACCAGGGATATAGGGGATAGCCATATTTTCACACTTAAGCCCATGATCGGGCAGACTATGGTCCACTGGACCACCAGAGATATAGAATTAATTCCATTGTTTACTTAGCCCGCGATTGGGCGGGCAGCAGTCCACTGGACCACCAGGGATATAGGATTCGGCAGTACATTTATTTTAATCCCGTGATTGGGTGGCCAGCGGTCCACTGGACCACCAGGGATATAGGATTATTCTGTTTTTTTAATGCAGCCCGCGATTTAGCTGTGGGGCACATTGCCGCTCTGCAGGGGGCGTCGGTCACCGATGACTGCTGCCTGGCAGGGCGCCAGGCGCAAGTCATCAGAGATTGGCGCACCTGCATGCAAATGGGGCCACAATGATATGCAAATTGCCCCATTTGCACCTTGCATACATTATGGCCCCATTTGCTTGTCGACGTTTGAATATCGCGGTTGTTGTGCCTAGCACAATGGAACTTGTGCTAGCGCATCCTCATGCTCCACTCTGGCCACTGGGGCTGGTGCAGTGCCACTGCGCCATGTGCATGCCGGTGGCCAGGGTGCGATATTCAACGATGCTGAGTCATGGCACAGCTCAATTATCACCCAGTCCATGCCCCTGCACAGCTAAGTTGAGCTGCGCCCAGGCTTGTGCCACAGTCTGGTGCAGTTTGAATATCTGGGCCATAATGTTTAAGAAAAACATGTAGATCTTACTGTAAATTAGAATGTGTGTCTAGGTCTCCCTCTGAGGCACCAAGTGGCTCTGATAATCATTTGTTCCAAAGGATTTTTAAGTCAGCTTGAAGGCATTAAATATGTTCTGTTCTCCACTGCACATGCATGTCTGTTGGTTGATAAAGTCCCAAACTAGTGTATCATGTTACAGCATGCTAGAGCTAACTCATGCCCCTCCCACATGAATCGAAAATGTTTTGGGTGGAGGTGGAAGTGGATCTTACTCCAAAAAAAAACTAATGCTGCCTCCCACTACTCAGGTTCCAGTTCTTGTACCACCCATTTAAGAAAGAAAATAGTACCCTGCAACCATTGACTAACATGAAAGTGTATTTATTTGTGGGCGGAAAACATTGCTTAGAGGAGGGTAAGGCGGAGGAGACTATTTACACTTTCAGTCAGTGCCATGGACAGAAAACATGACATCACTCCCTTTGTACATGCAATACTCCTGTTGGCTCCACCCACAGTCGTAAAAACTACAGAAGCTCAAGTAGGACAAAGCTCCTTAGGTAAAAAATAGAATGGTGGAGGAACTATGTTTTTTTTTTTTTACAAAACAAATAAAATATTCAAAAGCTTTAACATTTTCACATGAAAATTATTTTTTTCAAACATTTAAAACAGTGGCTCATTTTCTAAGTGCAATAATACCCTCCAGGGTGGGTGGTATGCTCAATATCGGGCCTTCCAGGGACTACAAAGCCCTCCACTTGTAGTATTGCACAGCATTATGCACCTGGGGGGTCCGGTATTGCCCAATATCACCCACCTTGGAGGGTATTATTACTTACTTAGATAGTTCAGTGTTTTCACAAGGACTGGAGATAGTTGCATTTTCTGTTTCTTTTATTTTCTGTTTTAACCCTCTCCCACCTAGTGATGTCCCCCAGTTTGAATGTGTCATCATCTCTGCACCCTCCAACCATGATACAGTCCCTGGGTCTTCTGTGGCTTCTATTAACTTTTACATCTCAAGCATGTGCACCGTCTGGAATGGGTTAGTGTAAATGCACATGCACTGTATTAACCTTGCCACCTTCATCCAGTGGTAAGTGTGAACTAAGATTATGCTTGCAGTCTCCTTGAGACATCTTGCAACTGCAGTATTTTTATGTAATGACTAACAGTGGAAACTGACACCTATTAAGAGCAAGAATCTATCTTCTATGAATTTTAGGTGCTTTGTTTTATGGTCTTTCAGAATGCATCATTTGTTTCACAGATGGTCGCATTTCCTTACCTACAGTAACTGTTCACACTTTGATTAAAAGTGGTAGGCTTTGTTCTTTGCAAACCTAACACCTGATAAAGACTTTTTATGGGCTTTCATACCACAATTGGTCATTTCTAACAAGGTAAGAACAGCTTACGAAGATAATTTTGCATGTCTAACTTTTGATGCATAGAGAACTACCTTTTTTTTATTTCTATTTATGCCTCCATCTCTCCAGCACCTCCTAACTCTAAGGACCACAAGACACCCCTATCTCCCTGCCTGCCCCAGTCATGACCACCTATCTCCATGGAGCCTTGGAAGTAATCCCCAGGTTGGGTCAAGATACGGGTTGTACCCTTGAATTTCTTCTGCACAACATCAGGTAGTGTTATGTACTGGGAAGGTGGGGGCCTGGATATACCAAGGTCTACCACCATGGAGGTTCTTGGGCTGTTTTCCCTCTGTGTTTCCTCCCATCCCCCTGTAGACATTGCATGCTAGGACATCGAGGGGCACCTGGACACACTGTGCATGTGTCCTCCCACCAATGTCACTGAATTCACCACCCTCCCCTGGTCCTTCAGCTGTATTATTACCATTAGTCATGAGGTGGCAGTACCACAGCAGAGGTCAGAACTCTCCCTTCCTGGTGAAGGAGAGCTTCTTTGGGACACTCAGTCTTACTCCCTCTGGCCAGCCCCCAGTGACCGGAGTTCTTTCCTGAACTCAGGTTGGTGGTGTCATGAGCAGTAGCACTACCACTGCACTGATGGGCTGGCCAAACACTAACTCATTTTAAAATATAACCCATTTGTATGTTTCAGAAGCAGTGACCCAACAAAATTACACTTTCTTTTTATCATTGTCAAAATTAAATTTAATTGTAAAATACTACGTCTGAACTTTTGGAAATGTATCATTTCGTTCCTGGCCTCTTGTGTCCGTGTTTTCTGTCAAGACAAGCAGTAGTAAAAAGCAACATTTGACACAAAATAATAATATCTTAGCCTGCAAAGCCCACTTTCAAAACAGGGATCACTTCTGTGACTGCAGTGCAAAACTTTAAACAATCTTGTTGTATTTGTTTGTGAGACTATCGATGCAAGATGTAATGTAGTCATGTTTACCCTCTACTGCTCTAAGTTTTGTTTTAAGTTGCACATTGTGGTAAAATAAAAATATACATAATAAATGACACGGTTATTCTGGAAAATTGTTACCTCAAATAATGCCTTGGGCTGCCATGAGGCGGAATCATATGTCCTCTAGTATCTAAAATATTTTGATATTGGGTTCAAATGTGAGGAACCCTTATGTTTTCAAAGATGAAAGAGTGCTCTAATTTTAAGTATGGATCTATAAACTGTGTTCCAGTTTGTCTTGGATGTAAACCTTGCACATTTTGACCTTTATGTAGAATATTACAGATCAAAGAAGTGCTGTTGACCAATCAGAACACTCCTTTCTACTGCAGGTGAGACACTCTTGGTCTGTGAAGAGTACTGTATCTTATGTGCAGCTGCCCTGGAAATGGGCATGTTTGGGCAAGGTTATAAAAAAATAATACATTATTGATTGAGCTCAATCAGTCATATATTAATACCACCACCAAGACCACTCTTACAGTTGTAAGAGTGGTCTCACATTCTTAGGGTATCACAAAATTTCATCTTTATTTTATGAAGCTCATACTCTAATAATAAGCGCGAGACAAGTCTTATGACCATAAGAATTGTCTCAGAAGCCTTATTGACATACACATTCAAGTAATATTTGGAGACAGTAAGTATTAAAAAAAAACTATTTATAATTCAGATACCTTTTATTTATTTAATGAATAATTTTTGACCAGGAAAGGCACACTAAGCTATGATAGCTTGTTTCTATGTGTGTCCTGGGGGGTGAGGGGTCACATGGACTTTTTTTTTTTACCTGTTTTAATTATTCTTACATTGTTCCCATCCCAAATGAATGAGGAATTTTTTTTTGTAGTTAAAATGGTGCTTTTCCAAACACACTGGGATGTGGGCTCTGCTGTCCCAAGTAATCAAATTTGTTAGGATTTGGGATATTATAAGCAATAAAAGTTAGTACAGTGCCATGTAAATGACAATATGGTATTTCACTGCCAGTGATGGCCTGCTTTTGCAAGTGATCATCTTTGTGATTAGAACAACACACTGCTGCACTCTACAGAGCTTACATTTTGCACTGATTATATGCTTGTTGCATCCATTCGGATTTGCCATGTTCCAGAGTTTACTGAATGTATTATTTGATGTTTGTAGTTTTGCTGCACTCCCCCTCTGTGGTCCCCATTTACTCAAGCCATACCTGGAAATGATGAAGAGTGAGGGACAGCACACCAATCTCCTAAAGGTGTTGCTCTACAGTTACAATAGAAAGCAAAGGAAAAACAGCACACGCAATATTGGCTCAGAGACAACCCCCTTAAGAAATCACTTTGAGTGGTGATACGTAGGGACTGTTGATTTATGATTCTCTGAACCATTGTTAAATGTTAATTCGTCTGTGAGCCAGTGATTTCTGCACTGTTTTTGTTTTGCATACTTGGAATTGAACCTCGGCTCAGTATACCTTTTCCTGTCCCGGTGTGTAAGTAAATAAATGCACATTTTTTCACAGATTACCTTTTTAATGTAATTTTTCAATACATAGATACTGACAGCAGATAATGGTTTATGCCCCATCCAGTCTGCTCATTTAAGCTTGTAAGATCACTTTAAGTTTTTCTAGAAGTCTGTGGTCCCTTACCCCTGACCTCCAGGATTCCCATATGTCTATCCCATGCATTCTTAAATCCCATGATTGTTCAGCTGCCACCACTTCCTCAGGAAGGGTGTTCCACTTGTCCACCACACTTTCTGTGAAGAATTTCTTCCACACATTTCCTCTGAATTGCCCTCCCTCCAGCTTCATCCCATGCCCTCTCATCCCAGAACATCTTTTTCACTGGAAAATAGTGTTTTCCTGCATCCTTTTCTCCCTGAAAGATATCTGTATATCTCTATCATGTCTTATCTCCATTTCATCATCCAGGGAGTACATATTCAAGTCCTTCAGCCTGTCCTCATAGGACTTGTGATGCAATCCCTGTACCATCTTTGCTGTCCTCCTCTGAACCTTCTCCAAGCTGTCTATGTCCTTTATGTAGGTAAGGTCTCCAGAACTGGACTCTGTACTCCAGATTGGGCCTCACTATTGTCTTGTATAGTGGAATTATGACATCTCTTTTCCTGCTGATGATGCCCCTGCCTATGCATCCCAGCATCCTATTTGCTTTACCTGCCACCTTGTTGCACTGTTTCCCTACTTTGAGGTCATCAGAGATGATAACCCCAAGGTCCCTTTCCTGCTTGGTGCATGCTATATCCTCACCTCCTCAATGTAATTTATCATTGCGGTAAAATTACTTACAATGTTTCACTGAATGTTATGTTGAAATCTATAAACTTTTCTTCAGTGCACTGTAACCAATATTTTATTCACTTTGCTGTATTAAAATAGAGATCCTTAAATCTCATCACAATTACAGTGTTTCTAATTATGACAGTGGCCTGAAAATGCTACATTGCAAGTGTGTGATTCAGGTTGAGAACATTACCTTGTTTTTATCATCTATGGTTGGTGTATAACATTTGTTAAATCCCAAGGAGGTTTTACTTAGAAGTTTATGTTAGGTACATTATGGGTCAAACAAAGAGTGCATCTCCTAAAGGGTTTCCTCACCAGCAAGTTGTTCATGAAACATTAGACATTTTCAATGTTCATTTGCCTTAATGAGCCTCTGGCAGATCATGGGAAACATTAGAGAATTATATTTTTTAGACATGCTTATGGAAATATGTTATATTAGAAGAGTATATTGGTTCCCCTTTTTCTTTATAACTATATGTATTCACATGAAACTAGGATGTTTGCCCTCTAGATGTCATCACTCTGCCTACATGTCTACACCTGACAACTTAATTCTCTGTGTGTGACATCACAGTCTGTGGATGTGGGAATGATTATGATGTCATTGACAGAGAACTGTTGATTTTCTTTAGTACAAACTGGTGTACTGCATATAGAATTCATTAAAGGAATGTTTCCTGTTTCAAAAAAATGATTAATGCCTGAACTTGCTGACTTGAAGATTTGTAGTTGCTTTTAGTTTTACTGTTTTTACAACATTTTTTATACTGCTGTGTATGTATGGTATGTCAGTTGTATATTTGGTATCTTGACACTGGATCTTCTGATAATAGGTTTTTGCTAAGGAATGTTGCATCTAATAAAAATGAAAAAAGGAAATGAATGAAAATAAGTGAACAATAAGCTGAAAGGATGTTGTTTCAATGTTCCACCTTGACATCACAAACTCTTATTACTGAACAGCTGCTCTGCAGAGTGCACGTGTTATATGATACATCTGCAGTCTGTCGTAAGAGCAACCTAGACTACAGTAAGCACTGATGTATAGATCATGTGATGTCACAAAGAAAACTGTCAAAACATGTTTATACAGAAAGCAACATATAATCCAGAAATTTCTAGTATTTACCTGTCCCTTTTTTTCCTTACTAAGGACATTTGCTTGAAAATGTGATTTACTGTCATGTGTCCTTCATCTGCTCTAGCTATGTGTCTACAGATGATATCTTAATCCAAGTCTGCAAACTCCTTGACATTTTTCAGCCACCAGTTGTGATGTCACCAAGTAGGGTTATGATATCACTTGTAGATAAGCAACCAGAGCAGATGAAAACCTTGTAATGCATGTCCTGATTTAGAATGACTTTGTAAATGATAAAATCAGACAGGTTGCTACTGTAAGTATATGAAATCTAGGTGGTGTATGCTTACTACATTTTTAAAAGGTGTTCTGTGGTGTCAGAAGTTCCTTAATGTTGATACTGAAAACAGTTCCTTGTCACTTGAGGGAAAAGCAAAATGATCTTATTTGTAACAGAAGTCAAAAGGCTTTTCTGTTGTACAAAAATGTTCACCTTGGATTGCACCAAGTCACTCAAAACTTGTACTGTGGGGGTGTTGTTATTCAAAACAGTTGCGCTAAAGACATCTTTGTCAGATTCTGCCACATTCTCCAGGGACATCATCAGAATTTGTAACTGCTGTAATTCCATGGCTTCCCCTTGACAAATTATGACTGGCATGTTTTGTCACCAAAAGTTGAAAGATTTTCATTCACAACCATTTTATATTGGTAGATGTAAACAGTGGACAACACATCCATCTTTATGTGTTTTAGACAGCTCTGTGGGTATCTTTGCAACACAAATACATATGTGTAGCAGCATGATAATGCTGAGTGATGGTGATTTAATATTTGTCATGGCTCTCAGAAAGAGATACTGTGACAAGCTGAGAGAAGGAGGACCCATCATTTTTGATAGCACTCTCCTCCTCCTTCTCCAAGGAGAAAGATATGCAACTCATACGGCGCTATCTCCATGTAGATTACCACATGAAGCTGTGCCATCAGGAGAGAATGGGTGTAGGTGAAGAAATGCCAATTCGTCTGTGTCTGGCACTGAGGTTGCAGGGTCACTTTTCTGTCCATTTCATTAGCTTAATAAAGATAGTATCTTTATAATCTAGTAAAGGTTTTGGGCTTGATTCCAGAAAACACCAGCGCAAGCTGCAGAAAATGGCAGCTTGTGCCAATTGTCAGTACGTCAGTGATCTTGCACCCAATTCACTATCAGGAAGGGTCCTGCACCAAAATCCTTCAGCTTGCGGCAAATGTGACCATGTGACATACAAATGTCACAAGTGGGAGGCTTGCCAGAAGCTGCAGTGTGGTCTGGTGGCACATGCCCTTCTTGGGTATTGTGCAGCACAGTACTTTGTATTGCTCCTATTGTTGGTTGCCTTGCCCTGTGTGTAACCCCAGTGCATCACAAATGCCCCCTTATATAGCTGTGCCTATACAAATGGTATAACAACATGCAGAACAAAGATGTGGTTCACACTGAATGCCCTAGCTGTGTCTTGCTTGCTATGTGTGTGATTCAACATTAGCCACACAAAACAACATGTAATGCACTGCAATGTACATTGGTACCATACATGCCACTGGGGCACATGTTCCCTCCTGCCCAGAGGGGCTCAAGGTTGGCACAAGGAGTGTTGGACCAGCAATTGGCTGTTCTAACTGTTCCTGATGACATGCCCTTTGGGAGGGCTTCGTGTGTGTCCCTGTAGGGGATATGGCAGCTTGCATCTGCTGCAGGTCCCCTAGCACCCTGGTACAACTGTATGCCTGGTGCAGACCTGGCATAGCATGGTCTGGCATGCAGGGTCCAAGGTTTGGTGCTGGGAGCATTCCTGAATCATGTAGTCTGGAAGCTGTGGCACAAGTGGCTACCTGCATCAGTTCTGTTTGACGCAGACACCTTGCTCCATTCTTGGAGTTTTCTGAATCAAGCCCATTACCTTTACCCAGAAAAAAAGATTTGATTTTTGTTTCTCACCTGATTTCAGGTTATAATGACTTTTGCTCAGTCAAGGAAATTGTATGAAGCTATCTTGAAAATCCTACAGTAGATGCAGTTTCCATACAACTGGTGCAATAGTTCAGGTGTCTGCATCTCTAACCATATCATTTGGAAGAATGGTGAGCTTTATGTATAATAATTGCACTAAAGTGAGAAAGTTTATGCAGAGACAGGAATGTGATTATTACATTATTACAAAAGCTTAAAAATAAGTGATTAGATTTTCAGTTTTCTTACCTTTTTTATACACCATTCAGTGTTCATAACAATTAAATTTAGATACTATCTGTAGTTTACTGATTTATTATACAGTAGCAGAAAGTATTTTCTAGATTCTAATTGGTCAGTGGTCTCTCTGAATAGTGATGTCATCCCAGTATAACATCACTATATTAAGGTCAGTCACACATGACCACACCAAAATGACAAAATGAATCACTCAGTCCTGTCTGTCCCCTTCACTCCATCTGTCTGCTCGGCCTGCTCACCTGCCACCCACCAAATGTAATATTACTCAATAAAACAAAACAGCAAAAACACTCCAAAAGCCACAAGTTCCAGAAACCCAAACCTTATCATTTGAAAAAACTGCCACTGGCAGCACCTTTGCCCTTTGTTGGCAATCAAAAGTGCAGACTTGGTTATCTTTACCATATTTATCTATCCTACATTCCAGTCATTTCTATGTACAGTATGTCTTAAAATGTGTATATGTGGATGCTAGTGGTTTCTGCAATTGTAGAGCTCTTCAGTATTTTTAGATCAGTACCAGGCTTCCCCGAACCCCAATGTGTGGGCTCTGCCCCCACACCCCCTATATTTTAGATTCTCAACTCAAGTCAGAGTTGATTCAGGGAGGAGGTGCAGGACCAGGAGACAGCGTGCCCCTGTGTCAGGTATACCAACACAGTGACCTGTCAGCAAACTGTCGATTTTGTCAGCAGGTTTGTAGGTCGCTGTGTTAGTGTCCTTCTCGAGGGGGCATATCCTATTTCTAGTCTTTTTCTGTATAATTTTGTTTCATGTGACTCTTTAAGTGCTCGTGTTGATTTTTAATTTGTGTTATTATTCTTCCCTATGCTTGCTCACTTCCCAGGTAGGTCATTTGAGTAAATGGACAATATCCATCAACTTTCATACAGCCACATGCTACTTTTGTGTGTTTTTGACCAAACATAAAAACTGAGTGAAAGCTTGTTTCCAGGTGCATCTCACAAAATAATTAAGCACAGTGGGGTTAATTGACATGCTCAGGATCACACAGTATGGAAATGGCTGCTGTGGGATTCAAACCCATGTCTTCTAGGACATAAGATTTACAGCTCTGTGTTTTAACCATATGGTTATACTGCCTTCTCATTCATTTAACAACAAGTGTCTGAATAAAAAATAGCAGCAGTATGTCATAGCTCTTTAGAAAATGGGCTAAAGAATCCTAGCTTTCTGATTGGCTAGCTACAGATTTTAGCGGGTGGGTCTTTTTCAATAGAGTCACTGAAAAACAAGTTCCTATTCAGGGTGCCCCATTACGTGTGATATTCTTGGGTACCCCGAACTTCCAAGCAAGCAGTCTCCATGTTTTCCTCTCACTAACCGACAACAGAGCGATGCCCCTCCCCCCAGAAGTCACCTCCACACACACAAACACGTTCAAGTCAGCAACATTTCAGAAATGCTGTACAACCATTAAACACTTTTGTTTATTGTTGACCGTGACCGCAATTCCACAAAATGTAATGGACATTCCACAGTAGACTGCCATTGCTGCCTTGTTCTTTCATCTCCCACCCCCTGAGAATCCCAGCTTGCTAACACAAAACAGAATGACACCCTAAATACTGAGGTTATACACAAGCAGTCAGTTTTCTCATCCCTTAAAGTAACAAAACCAGAAAGTTTTTCTTTTTAAATCACTAGTGCTACCACATTCTATGCTCTACTCTTACACTGAATCTCAGTAAACCATGTCACTGCAAGGCCACGGCTCCACTTCTGTTGTGGCAAAACATTTAGAGATATTTTTTTTTGTTCTTGTGGTTTGTTCTTTTTTAAAATAACTTCTGCTGAGATAAAAAACATGGTTACCTGCAACTTTATTGCTCCGTTTGTTGATCGGCCATTAGTACTGCCAGCCACTAGTGCATAACACAGAAATGAAATAAAACTCCAATAAGGACCATGCAGTCTCACGAAACAGGTACAAAAGGAGGAAGAAAAAAAGGAAAGCAACTGAGATGGATTTGGGAAGGGGGGGTTGTCATGGTTCAAGATCCAAGTGGCAACATGCTGTATACAGTAGGAAGACAAGTGCAAAACCAAATGAGAAACCATGCACTACCCTCTACTGGTAAGCATAAGTAAATTTATTTATTTTTTGTTGACCGGGTAAGTGCACTAGACAAATCCTGCCTATTTTCAGGCACGATCCAGGGAAGGGGGATAGAGATGAAAGCCAACTGACCTTGAACCAGATTAAGCTGTTGGTGGCATTTTTAGTAAATGAGGGAAATTTGGCCTGGACACCAGGGAAATTCCCCTACTCTTTTCGATAAGTGCCATGGGATCTTTAACATCCACCTGAACTACCACCAATCCAGGCAGATGGGACCTCAGTTTAACATCTCATCCGAAAGACGGAAACTCAGAAGTAAATATTCTAGTAGAGGGACTATTTTACTAGCAGAACAACTTCAACTTAATTTTTTATAATTTGTTTCACTATTTATTTATTTATTTCTTAAACATTACACAAAAATCTTTACATACAGTCCATTCTCTAAGCACAATAATACCCTCCTGATTGGTCAGTATAGGCAATGTCGGACCTTCCAGCACTACAAGGCCCTCCACCTGCAGCGTCTGGCCTCATTACACCCCTGGGTAGTCTGGTATTGCCCAATACTGCCCACCCTGTTAGGTATTATTGCTTACATATCACATAGAGAATAATGTGTGGGCAACCATACACAAAAAGTCCATGTTTCCATCAAGAAGTGAGATGACATTATAGACCTGAAAGTGAAGCTTGAGAGATCTTTATGATGTCTTCTCACCCCAAGATGGTAACATCAGACTTGTGTATGGTTGCCCATATGCTATTTTGTATAGTACTGTATATGTTTGCTTTAACGGATTTACCTCCATTTTAACACTGTCTTGAACTGTGTGTCAAATGAACAGAAAACACAAAAAGAGCATAAGATTGAGAACATTTAATGCTATTTATGTAATAGCTACATGAACTGGCAACATTTGTGGTAGTTAATCTTTTAGCAAAACAGTTCACTTGGGGTGTCTTTAGCATTGATGATATCTTAATGATGTGGAATCTGCAGTGTAGATAAATATGAGTAGTCTTACTAAACATGGGATTCTATGCTGTTGTACTCCAGTAGTGAAATTGCTATGGTGATAAAATGCCATTCTGCCATCACCACTGTTTTATAACCTGATCTGGTAATGTATGGAGTTCCATATTCAACAACACTGAACTATAAACTATACAGAGGATTGTATATGGATTATATACAGTAATCCATTCACAACAAGCCTGTGTCTATGTGAAGAGGTTGTTGTGGCAACCAGAGACATTGCATGTGCAGCATGAGAGGTACCCTGGTTACCATGTCAGCCTTGAAACTCAGACACAGACTTTTCTGTGTATTGATGACCATACACAATCTTCTATACACAGAAAAACTGAGTCTGTTTCTTACTTTCTGAATGCCATTTATTGAAATACACAATCATCACAGTCGAACATCAGCTTTTGACAAACATTTCAAACAGTGTAACAGAAACTGCTGAGTTTGTTTTCCCCACTATGCTAATGATAACTAGAGATGCAGCAAATTTTAATTCCGCTGGTGAAGTGAAAGTGAAGTGGGCCCTTCATGTTGCCAATCTACTATGCGGAGTGGGCAATGCAAAGTGCTCACTCCGCCTTGTCATTACCACTTCGTGTTAAGGCGGAATGGCAATGCAAAGTAAGGTAAAGTAATTGTTTTTAATGGACTTCGCGTTCCTCATTATGATTCTAAGTGATCCACTTGGTGTTTCAGATTGCAGCCCCCCACACATCACATGGTTTGTAGTACTGTAAGCCACATGCTCTTTAACTAGGCAGGAAGAAAGTGAGTCATAAAAGCAGACACTTTTACTTTCCCCTGTGCAGACGGAGAGAGAGAGTAGTGAGTTTTGTGACTGCTGAAACTTTGAGATCAGAGTGAAGAGGAGATTTAAACTTTCATTTAGACCCATCAGCTTTTTTAAAAGCTACATTTTTTTGGCTTTTCTGTCCTCCTTTTTACTTAATTTGTTCTTTCTGTAAATTTTATTTTTCATATCTTTATAAGTGATTAGTTGTTTTTCTGTGTGACTGTGTGTGTGTGTGTTGTGTAACAGTGTGAGTAGTAATTGCTGAGACTGAGGGAGCTCAGTAGGAGAGATGGACCAGGGTGAGGGAATGTCTGGGGCAGGGCAGCTCTTGGAGAGCATGGTAGTGGTAAGCATCGTATCGTGCGCATGTGTGGAGGGCATGGGCACCCATTCCTGTTGGACCACTGGATACTTGTGAGTATTCCCCCCAGGAAGCAGGACTAGCACCACCTCCTGTCCAGACTCTGAGGCAGTTGAACCACCACCACCACCAAGTCCAGGTTCTCTGGAGCAGGATGTGCCAATTCCCCCGGGCCCAGGTGTGGATCCCATCCCTGTTCAGCACTGTGACCAGCCAGCTGCCAGTTCATCTGGCCATCCCCTGCCTGGTCCTCCCCACACCTTCATTGTTTGGCAGTTTTTTTACTGTGTGGGGGGACAGCAGCGTGGTCAATTGCCACCTATGTGAGGTGGAGGTGCACCGTGGCCCCCGGGGGACTCACCTGGGGACTGAGGGCCAGGTCACCCATATGCTCAATCACAAGCAGTTGGAGTGGCAGACTGCCACAGAATGGACCATGCCTACACTTGTTGGCCATTCTGTGGCAGAGGGTGCAGCTGTGCATTGCAGCATCCCTAAGAAGAGGAGGGCCACAGCAGCACCTGCTGCTCCATCTGCACCCCCACCCCCCCACCACCACCAATAGGTCAGCCTGTAGAATGTGTGGACCCCAGAGAACTGCATGTAACACAGGCTGACTTGGCAGTTCTCTGGAGTGCTGTTGAGGATAACAATGAGAGGGTGAGAGCTGTGGAGCAGAGGCTGGATCACATAGAGGAATATCAGTTGCAAATTATGTCCATGCTGGAACTGCTGCTGGATCACCATGGGATCCCACATTATTTATTTTTCCTCACAGCATGTGCCCCCCCACACCTTCCTTGCTGTGTTATAAAATGTATTTCTCCACCATCCCCGACCCTTGTATGTAATTATGCCCTTTTTTTGTTGTCTTCCATATGCGTGACACTTTGTATTCTGAGCAATGCAAGTATACTGTACTAAACTGCATGTGTGCATTCAGTCTTCTTTCCAGTCTGTGTATGTACTGCAGACACTGTCCAACTCCCTGACTTAAAAACAAACACTAATGAGTACATGGTGGGGTGGTGAATCAAGGAGAGATACTACAAAACAGGCTTACAATACATCCAAGTAACTATTAAAAAAAATTAATGTTGTGATTTGTGACGTGATTGTGAATCATGATTTGTGACTGCATTAGTGACCATGATGATGAAGAAATGTGAATGCCTATCACCTACGGCTGTACTTCCCTGATGAGCTGTAGCTTAAAACTCCCAGACTTAAAAACATGTATTAATGAGTACAATGGTGGGGTTGTGAAGCCTGGAGAGATACTACAAAACCGGCTTACAATACATCCAAGTAGCTAGAAAAAAAATGAATGTTGTGATTTGTAATGTGAATGATCGTGAATCGTGATTTGTGACTGCATTTGTGACCATGATGATGAAGAACGTGATTTGTATCACGAGTGACTCGTGATGATGGCCCTGACTCAAAAACACATATTAATGAGTACAATGTTCATGCAGAATTAAGCACCACACCTGTCCAGTACTCTGAAGGGAAGTCAAAGAAACAACTGTGACTTAAGTTACAGATGGAGATTGGGCCCTAAAGAGATGCAAATGCACAGACAAATTAAGATTGCACTGTGCACTGAAGAGATGCAGACACAAAGGCACAACTCCTAACTAGTGCTCAGCATCAGAAATTCAAATCTGGAAAAGAATACCTTTGCCGGTTGGGGCAGGCCATGGGGGCAATGTAATGCACTGCTGCAGTAACAGTCACTAGTACTAGTACCAGTAAAGATACCAAAAAGAAGTACAAAAATCACATAGCTGCAGTGGATAGCAGCTTCACATTGCTGAAATTATTTTGTGGCACAATAAAAGGTGTCTGATTTGATGACACACGTCACATACATACTCACGCACACACTACGTAATGCATGCAAATTGAAAACTTCAGTAATATAACCACATATTTTAAACAAACTAAAATTATGCACTGCTGCACCACAACAATCAGCAAAAAAAGGCAAGAAATATTGAAACTGTTACTGTGTGTACATTAACACAGTTATACAAGAAAAATATCACCAAAACACAAAGCACTGTTTTTTTCTACAATTTAATCTACCTACACCACAGATACACCCCTCCCCCAAAGCACACTTCCACTGTCTCTCAGTACACCAACTGAATGTTGTACATCAACAATCAAAATCCATACACAAACAATAAATGCTCGATGATATGAGCACAGGAGTGATTCCTATAAGTGATGAACTAAAGTTTCAGCAAAAAAAAATTACTCAAAAATGCTTTTTTAACAGCTTTTTGAAGGTTTAAATTGTAGAAAGCTCTCAGAGCAGATTGTCTCCTACAGCTTCCTACACACACTACTCCAAACTGAGGCTGTGCAGAACAATCTAGAGCCCCTGTGACCTGAAATCCCATGAAACACTGCAAAATTCGCCTTTGGAGCTTAAAAACAAGGTGAAGTAAGGTGAAGTACATTGCTTTCAATGTATTTCACCTTAAGAATTGGTAGAGTAGTGGTTTGGGAAGGTGGAGTAATGCAAAGTCATTGTTTTCAATGGACTTCAGGTTACTCATTAATAAAGCAAAGTACTCCGCTTCGCGTTGTGGAGCACTCCGAGACTTCGCCTTCACTCCGCGAATCACTCCACAGAACGAATTGGGGCCACTTTGCCCATCACTAATGATAGCACTAGATTAAAAAAAACAAACTTCAAGCTGTCTTCTTGTTTGATGTGACCAAATTACTTTACTGTGGATAAACAAAAAGCACATTGGGGCCATATTTTCAAAAATTGGGGCAATAAAGGTTAGTGTTGCACCTATGCCTGTCCCAGAGGCAGCTGTATTCAGTGAGATAGTGGAGAGGCACTATCTGACTGAAAACTGACTCTTGTCAGTGCAGTGCTAAGTCAGTCTGTGCTACCCCAAGTGGACCTGGCCTGTACCCTCCCCATAGAGAATTGTGCCCCGGGATCAAATAGCACTGGGAGCCATGGTGTGATATTAGACTGCAAAATGGAAATGAGCAACTTAGACATGCAAAGAGCTAAGGGACCATTTGTTATGGGCTCATTTGCATGGGAAGCAGTGGTGCATTTTCATCCATCTTGTGAAACCAAGCCACATCATCCCCGGTGGCATGTGATACCCCCTCCCCTCCAAACGCCTGTTACATATATGTTCATTTCATGTCTAATTAATTGTTCATGAGCTAAACTAGCTAACTGATTGGCTGCCGTGCCAGTCTGAAATCTCTTAGAAATGCCTGGCACAGTAGCCAAACAGCTAATTGTGTGCTCTATGCTGACAACAGCAGTGGCAAACAAAAGTGTTTTAGGTGTTGCTGTCCGTGCATAGGATCAGTCAGAAATGAGGTCTAGTAGCGATCATGACAGAAGTAAGAATTCAGCCAATCATAGACCAAGCATTTCCTATTCTAAGCCACAGTTTGACACATTCTGGGGTGGCAAATTAAGAACAGTGGTTAAATTATATTACTGTTCAGTTTTCTGAGGACAATACTACCAATGCTGCCTCTATAAAGACGCCTCTGTCATTGCTCAATTTAGTAACTGTGCTCATTGCATATTCATTAAGGCAGCAATACTGTTCTTGCCTGAACCACATTTACTGTGCCATAAATAAATAAACTGTCAAATGTTTAATAAATTAAATGAAAAAAAAACCTAAAGAGTTCTGCATTGAAATGCTTTTACCATAATCAGTTTGAACCTCCACATGCCACAATCACTAGTACCCAACAGCACACCTGCTACACACATTACCACAGCGAGCAAGTTACAGCAAGCAGCAGTTGCAGTGTGCACTCCCACAAAAAAAAAAAATAAATAGAAAAACCTATCAGAAAAGTGTCATTATTGTGATTAGACATAATTGCAATAATAACCTCATGGCTGTTCATTTCCTGGGGGTTAACAACTGGCTGTTTGGTCATTATTGCGTAATTGTTTTCCTGGTGTCTAATGGTACCACCCCCCCACCCATAATCACATGTCTTGCACATTTCATGCATTTCCCTGGTATCTAGTGGCACACACCTGCTCCCAATTTCCCATCTCATATGTTTCACCTAACCCTTGCATCTAGAGGCACCCCGCAACCCCACTCACTTGTCTTGTATATGTCATGCATTTTCCTGGTGTCTAGTGGTGCCTCCACCTCCCATTCCCTGTCTCATATAATTCACCTTACACTTGCTGTCCAGTGGCTCCAAAAGCCTCCCATATCTTGACACTGGCCCATGATCTCCTGATCCTACAATATCCCTGACATCCAGTGGTATGCCCATCCTCACTCCAGAAATGCCAGTCGATGAATGGACCAGCAAATCATTAGCAGTCCAGTGGGCCCCCATCTGCCCTCCCCCTTACCAAGAATATCAGTCATGCAACCCCCCCTTTCCCAGGATGCTGGGGACATGAGGAGAATCCCAGTATGGTGACTGGCACAGCCCTCCACTCATCTCCTCAACTGGCTACCATATAAGCTAACATTGAGCATGTGTACAGTATACATTTGCTTTACGTGTGCTCGCTGTTAGCTCATACAGTAGCCAGACAAGGTGATGAGACAAGAGCTGTGCCAGTCTCTATACTGGGATTCTATGCACATCTCTGGCTTGCTGGTAAGGAAGAGTTGAATGGGTAGTGTTTTTTGGTGTGGGCAGTGCAGGTGGAGGCCACTGGACCATAAATATTCACCAGTTTGCTTGTTGCCTGGCATTCAGGGGGAGGGAGTGGGGGTATTACTGGATGCCAGGGATATTGTTGGTTACACAGGCCAGGAGATCAGAGACTGGGAGGTGCCGCTGGATGCCATGGATAAGGTGAACTATATAGGACAGGAGAAGGGGGTGGGGGTGCTACTAGACACTAGGGAAATGCACAACATAAACAGGATAGGTGATGGGGGGAGGTAGAAGGTGCAACTAGACACCAGAAAATTATCAGCACCTATGAGACAGGTGATTGATGGGTGGGGGGATTCAACAAGACACCAGGAAAATGTATGCCATACAGAACAGTGTTGCTGAGGCTTGGGTCAGGAAGCACTGGCATATCAAGAAAAAAATTTAAATCCACAAGTAGTGTTTTATTATTAGTAGTAGCAAAACAATAAAAAGAAGAAGAAATGTACAGACTGGTTTTCAGCATAGTTAGATCAAAAACCAAGTCCAGTTTCTGAGTTCAGAACTGAAGTCTACAAGCAACAAGCGCTCTGTTGCACCTGGTCTCCAAATCCTCATGAAGACACTTGCTCTATTCTTTTCACACAAAAGTTTGGAACCTTGTCATATTCTATCTTCCACCAGAGCATTGTGACCCAGAACCTCAGAACCATGTCACAGTCTAGCTTCCACCAGAGCAATGTGACCCAGAATTTCAGAACCTTGTCAGAGTCTAGGTTCTAGAACATTGTGACCCAACTGCAAGCTGGCCTCTTTCGCTGACAGATTCCACCACCTGACGTCAAAAAGTCACACTCTGTTAAATGTTGCTAATTAAACTCAAAGAGCTGTTTTTGGAATCATTTTAAACAGTAATAACTATATCTAGTTTACAAATCAGGGAACCCAGTTTCATACATATTTTTTATAACTATAAATAAGCAAGGTAGAGAGGTAGAGACAGCAAAAAGGGAAAAGGTAAAAAACAGCAAGTAAAGGCAAGAATGGACTGCACAGTCAAATAGAAAAGACAGAGCTAGTAGGCAGAATACTTCCTTCAAACTCTGTCTCTACACAGCACAAATGGGCAGGGCTCAACCAACCCTGTCACAGATGGGTGATCAGTGGGTGGGGATCGTCACTAGAAACCCAGGAAATGGTGATTGGGGGGTGACGGGTACCATTAGACATCAGGAAAGTGAAGAACATCTACAGGACAGGTGAGTGGGGGTAGTGATACCACTAAACACCAGGCAAACAATTAACATATACAGCACAGGTTATCAGGAAACTGCTGCTGGACGCCAGGGAAATTCTTTGCAGATATGGGACAGGGTGATTGGGAGTGGAAGCTGCCACTAGACACCAGAGAGCTTTCTGACAGTCATGGGACAGGTGAATGGGGGCAGGCAGCTGCAGTACTGCCGTTCCGCTGTCGGTGAGGGTGCATGGGCTTTGAGCCCCATTAACTTGAGGTTTTCAGATGTGATAAATAGCACTGCTTTGTGTGTTTTGTACTGCTAATGCAAACCTTTGAAACTGCTGCTGCACCAATACATAGTAGGGACACCTCATTTTGATGGGTACAATTTCATGTTAACACCTGAGTGCTAATGGGTTTAGCCTGCACTACAGGGATCTCTTCATGCTGACACCACCCCAAAAATGGGCATAAACTTGGATAGCTCAGGCAACAACCACTTAGTGCCAGAACTAACTTTTGAGTATCTGACCCTGGGGTTGCTGTTTTCATTTCATTTTTGTTTTTTTATACTTGTTAACTTGATGAACCTTAGTGCCCATTTTTACAAGCGGCAAGTTTCAATAACCGGACAGCAAAACAAACATTATAAAAACAGACATACAAAAAACATAAATAAAACTTCAGAAAACCGGCTTATGACCTAGTATTCTCCCTGAAACATGCACATACATTACAGCTATCTAACCAGAATTTCAATCTAAATTTAAATGTGTGAGGAGATATACAATTGATGAAGGAACTTGGAATGGTATTGAGGAATACAGGTGCTCTGAATAGCAGCAATTTCTGTCCAAAGAGTTTTTTTAAACAAAGGAACCTTGAACACAGATTTACCCTGGGACCTAGTCCCCAGTACATTTACTCTTCTTGGAAATAGGGAGAGTATGGAAACGTGGAGTAAACCCTTGATGGCCTTTCAGAGAAATAACCCCATTTTAATCTTAATTCTATTTTCCAAAGATGGACTGTCGACACTTCTCTGTAAATCACATCTGTGAGTTATAAATGGAGAATCAGTCATGAATCATAATATACTATTATATGTAACCTTCAGCTTAGGTAATATGTTCTCTGTAGTAGCTGCATCTATTAATATACCATAGTCCTGTACTCCAAAAAGAAAGCTTTGAGTAAGTTTTTTTTTTTATTTGGGAGTGCAAATTTGCTTTATTCTATACATTTCCCCATAATCTTTGATGTATAGTTCTTATCGGTGTATCAATATGTGCTTAAAATGTAAGTCTACAGTCTAAAATAAACCCTAGGTATCTAAAATGTTCTACCTGCACTACCATTTTACCGAAGCATGTTAACAGCTTAAGCAGTGTAATGAGTGGTGGGTGAGCTTTGGAGGAAGAGATGTGCAATTTAGTAGTGGTAGTATCTTACCTTAATCAGATTTGCAGCCATGTACGCTATACTCATTAGCATTGTTAGATGTACCAATTTTAAAATCTCATAGCAGCGCTAATGAGCTTGACAGGCACACAGGTGCATTCAATTGTGTTTTGCTGCAGTAGTGACATCATTAGTGCAGCACAACAACATTGCAACATTACAACTGCAGCACAAGAATTCTGCTTTAGGCAAGGATTTCCATTCTGACCAGTATGACACCACCCTCTAGATTACAGGCATTAGAATGGATATGCCCCCTGTACGGTGACAATATTGTAGTGAAAACGTCGATGCCAACAACATCAACATTTTCACTTTAATAGTCTGCCTGAGACCCCAGCGCTCTGCCTCCTAGTCCTGCACCCCTTCCCCAATCCAACTCCAACTCAGAGTTAGAATCCTAGGGATCGGGGGGTGAGAGAGCAGAGTCCACTGCGTGGGGGTGAGGGAGACACCCCACCGATTAAAAAAACAGCTGAGGTTTCCAGTCAGATTTATGTCAACTACAAGTTGCAGTCAACATAAATCTGTCACTGTAAAGGCGGTCAACATCGTAGTTGCCGAACCAGCATCGTAGAGCCGTTAGAATGTACTTGCACTTTTGTTTTTATTTTAGTAGGATAAAGCACCATTGAGCAAAGCTCATTTACAAGGAAGTCCTTGAAAAGACAAAAATGGCACAGAAATTAATTGTATGCAGATTTAAAACAGATATGTCATATCTAGCTGTGTGATAATTTTGTAGAAAATATCAAGGCAGTTATATGGTCATTCAGAACCAGAAGAGATGGAATTGCTAATTACATGGCAAATTTGCACCAAGATATCAAGGCAGGTAGAAGTTATACAGCTACATGAAATATAAATCAGATTTTTTTTTCTTTATCAGACTTTTAATTCAAATCAGTATTAATGGTCCTTAAAGAGTTAAAAGGTTATTAAGTAACTTTTGCTTCAGAGGTTTCAGCTTTGCAGAATTGTTTTGAGCCTGATGCTGTACCAACTGCAAAACGTCCTTGTACCACAATTAATATCTTAACTAGATCTCTTCTTTTTAATCAGCAGTGATCACTATCAGAATATTCCATTATGCAAAACCACAATGGTGACAATTTTTGCATATATGTGCTAGCCATTTTTTTGCCTTATTAAGTGAAAGGCAGCTAAAGAAAGCATTTCTGACTTGTACACAACACTCAGCAGTAAATTCAAAGGCAAGGAGTTTAGCCGAGTATGAAAACAAATGCACTGAAATGGAAGAAAAGTGAGACTTAATTAAAATATTTCTGTAGGGTCTGGATGTGCATTTTAAGCTGCTAGAATATACAATTCATTTACTCCTTTCTGCTGCTGACAACTATAATTTTGTATTATACAGTGGTTCAACCAAAGAAACATGCTATAGCCTAATCTGTTGTGTCCTCTTCATTTCAAATAAACTGTACATTCACCATGCATATAACAAATCATGATTACATTATTTACATAACATGTGCAAGCCCAGTTTATGGAATTCGTCTTGATAGGCATTATCATCTGAGAACTGTTTGGTGACCTATATGAACTGAGTTGCAGTGTTCTCAGTCCAGTTTTCGGTGTGCAGGTGTTCAGATGAGAAAGCCGCCAACACAGTTGGCAGTTTCACATGAGAGAGACCAAGGATTGAATGGGCATTGAGTCTGAACTACCATCTCACCTACAGGTACATGTTGGTCTCTCCATGACAGGGATGGGGCACACCGGTGGGGTAGTGTGGAGAAGCTTGCACTGTGATTGCCCATGCTGCACCCATCATGTGGATAAATGGAGCACTTCAGGTTCCAGTGCTGCCAATTCAGCACTTTTCACAAGCACTACATTCATGCACAAAAACAAATCTAAAAAACAATTTAAAAAAAAAGAATTAAATATAGCACTAATACAGAACTCGGAACACCGAATCAGCATGTAGTAGATATGGTCTATATTTACATGGAAGAAATGGTTTCTGACCAACTTGTTTCAGCACACAAGAATAAAAGTCTTTGACTCTAAAAGGAGAGGGGTTAAAGTTATGTACTCTGTGTACATGTGCTGGTATGTTAGCGGTGCTATGTTGTGGAAGATTCTGCCTACTGGTATTCAAGGAGGTGCTTTGTCATGGTTTATCATAATCCTGACAGCTCAGTTTTCTGAACTGACAGTCAAGAAAAATTGCATCATTGCCTGTGGAATGTTGCACACACTGGAGCTAGGTTTTCTTCAGTGCTTGTGGGCTAAAACTCCCTAAAAAAGCTGTAGTATTGTAGTATATTTGGGTTTAAATTACAACGCCAAAACTGGCAAATGCATTGCTTGTTTCTGTGGCTGGGTTGTGACACTTTTCTGCTGGCAGACATGAAAAGATCCATCAAAGAATGAGGGCTTTTGGGCTATCAAACAGCCTAATAGTGGCATGTTACACCACCATGCAAGCAACACAGTTGAATAAGCATAAGTGGGTCACAAATCCCCAGTAAGACTCTTCAGTAAGTTAGTTTTGTTCTTATATTGAAGGCAGGTCTCAAGATGTCCAAATAGGAAAATCCATTTCACCATCACTTCCTATTAAATCAGGTGTCCTCCAAGGGTCTATCCTTGGTCCTATTCTTTTGTCCATTTTCATTAATGACCTACCCAATGTCTATTTATCTGTGTCCATTCATATGTACAGAGATGACACATTTCTTTTCTTTTTTTTTCATCTTGCTCCTCTCTCCAGTGACCTTATCTTCATGCTACAGTTGGATTTTGACAACATTCAGTACTCGTTCAAGTCTAACCATGTGTCCCTTAATGCCATAAAAAACAGTCTCAGTGACTTTTGGCACCCATCAGATGCTTTCCAAACGTACTTCTTTCTTACTATTTAATATCCTTGATGGTGTCAAGACTGAAGATGTTTCCTTCTTCAAGTACTGTACCTCGGGGTCTGCCTTGACCAGCATATTGATTTCTCAGTACATATTAATGCAATTCACCATAAGCTTCATCCTAAACTACGTGCTTTGTACAAGAATAAAGCTACTATTCCACTACCTGCCCACTGAGAAATTGTATTAACAATGATCATTCCTATTTTGGACTATGGCACTGTAGTTTACAGTACTGTAGTGCCCCTAAAGCTCCCTTGCCAGACTGGACCACCTTTTTCGTTCTTTTTGTCATTTTGCATTAGACTGCCAACATTCTACTCACCACTGCTTTTTTTACTCAGATCTTTCTCTCCCCTCTATTTCCCATTGTGGCTCTTCTTTATCCAAATTCTAGTTCGACACCTTTCCCTCTTATTTCACGTTGCTCCTTCTTCCTTCTACTCTCTCTGCAACACTACTTCCCATTCTCTCTTTCTTCCTTCTAAAAAATATACTGTTGGTCAATCTGTTTTTTCTTACCACTTTCCTAAATGTTGGTTCTCTCCTCCCCTTTCTATTCATTCTACCTCTTCTCCTTCCTCCCTAAAGTCTCTTCTTTATGGCAATTGTTAACCTTCCTGCAACTATCACCCTTTCCCCTTTTACCTCCTCATTACTTGTTTCCGATTCTCCTCTTCTTGCTTCCCTTTTCTAGTTTTGCCCTGTTCGTGCTGTTTTCACTACATTTCCCTTCTTTACATATAGAGATTGTTCTACTTTCTTTATTTCATTCCATTACTAAATTGCCTGTAATATTCATAATTCTGCTTGTAAATCTATAACATTGTTCTTTGACTTCTGTATTTTTAGTAATTATATTGTTTAGTTATCTCCTTCTCCCCTCCCCAGTGGACACTTCTGAAAATGAGCTGTTATAAGCTCAGTATGTATTTCCTGCTTAAACTTTTAAATAAATAAGTAAGACTGCAAACGCTCAACTTCATGCTCACTGACACTTCAGTTAAAACTGGGTTAAAAACATGATAAGCACAGAGTCAACTGTCTTATGGTTAACCTGAAGAAGAGATGAGTAATAATGATTTTGGATTTTTCCTTTTTTTTGCAAACTCATATTTAATTGAATTTTATGGAATATACATCAGAAAATACAACTACTGGTAGAAAAAGATAATCTAATAGAGTTACACAATTTAACATGGAGAAATCATTGACTCATCAAAGACAGAAATGCTCTGTATTACATGTTTGACACAGATGGAATCTCTATTAACTAAGCAGAAAAAGTGTGCGGTTCTTTATTGAAAATCACTTGTATCTTCTGATGCAGTAATGAATATTTAAAGTGTTGTCCCACTTAATGGAGCAGATTGACACCTGCTTTTTTAATCCAATTAAAAGTGCACTGACTCATTTTTAGCTATGTCAAAGAGGGCCTCCAGTGACAGTAATAAATCCACAACTAGTAACAGCACAGATTTCAATTACTCAACATTTCAATATGAAATTGAAATTTAAGCTGTTATCTTCTATACTAATAAGGATACTTGTATGAAAACAGAAACCCTGACCATAACAGTTTATTTGCCCTGATGCTATTCAGGAATTCAAGTTACAACCTATTGCTAGTACAATCCCCAGTCAGTTTTATAGAAATAGACTGTGATGCCACAAGCAGAGGACTACAAACTGCACAGGACAAGGGTTGCATTTTCATATATATATATATTTTTTGACAAAGAAAATAATGGCTTGAAATTAAAATTTATTTTGGAATGCTTTGTAATTGGGGTCTGATGAGGTCAACTTGGATTTTTACTTGTAACTGAGGACAATCTTGAAAATGGAGTTTGCCCTTTAAGGGGCAGACCAGGTTGTCCCGGTGCACCCCTTCCCCTTTGGTTAAGATGGTTGTGCTCAGAAGGGAAGGGGGGAAGGAAGAGGAGGGGACATGGGATAGAACAATGGCCAGGCAACAGGAAGGGAAGGGGCAAGTGAGGTACATAATGGACAGCACAGAAAGGCTCAGCCACTGTTTGCTGGAGTTTTGATCCCTCCTCCCACCCTACAAGGCAGAATAAGAGGGAAGACAGTCAAGAAGGGACTGTATGGTGGGCCTGTCAAAGGTGGATGACATACGAGTCCGGTTGGACAGTTTGGACTGCCAAAGGTGGATGGCAGATAACAATATGGTTATGGACTGTCAAAGGTGGATGGCAGGAGAAAAAGGGGGGAAAAGGGGGGGAAGGAGGGAAGGGGGGAAAGAAAAGGAATAACACCAAACGAGGAAGAAGATGAAGGAAAAAGTGGTCTCGGTTCTCACCGTTACCTAACAGAAAAGGAGAAGAAGAAGGCACCCAGATTTTCACCTGGGGGGAGAAAAAGAGGAAAAAGATAGATGATCAGAGATTGATATATGGATGAAAATAAAGGAAATTATGAGAGATTTAATAATAAGAGGATGAAATGAAACATGGAATTATGACATATAAATAAATTAATTGCTGATCTGAGCACAACAACAAACAATGGTCTCTGTCTTTTTGTGAGGGAAAAGGAGGGAAATCTGGGACAATGAACTTTGTCTAATGAGTAACAGCCATGTAGTTGTGCCAGTCATCTGACTTTGTTTGAGTTATGTTGATACAGTACATTTTCTATTACATATGTTATGAATTAAAACATTGACAGTAAATCTGAAACATTGTGAAGTTGGCTAACTCACTTTGCCACAGGGTTTCTTTAAAAATGAATTACTTTTTCCTACTTTTGTCACACCCTATGCATCCCCCACCTCCACACTGACCATTTCAAACAACTCCATTTAATTCAACCCATCTAGTAACACCCAGTACCACACCCCCCACCAGCCCCAGCAAAGTGACTGATCACTAATGGGTAACAGTACAGAAGTAAACATTTCTGTGGCAATCAACCTTTCCCCACACCCTCATAGCACTCCCCAGCCCCTCTTCCCTCAGCCCTGACCAGTTTAACTCACCCAGATCGAGGCAAACTATTTTTTTTACATATTCTATTTCTGCTCCTGTTCACCCTATAAACCCTCATTCCAACTGCCCCAGCCCCACCATCAAGCTCATCTGGGACTCACCTTCTGCTATCACCCTGCCACAGGACTGTGGCATGTGCCCAGCCACCAGGAGCTACGCTTGTGGAGAGTCAGTCATCATCCTGTCTCCAGAGGTGTTTTCTTCCATTTTTCTCCCATTACTCCCGTAGGACCCAGCAACATGATCATGCATGCACGTGAAGACACGCAGGTTTGCCAGGACCAGCACTGACTTCAGTACACCCAACCAGCCTAGTGCCAGGGCTCCTAATTGCCTGACACTCCCATCAAGCCTCCACTTGGTAGCAGTCAAGGGCCGGGAAGGCCTACTTCCCCATTTTGAGTCACCAGTGTGGGAGACGTGAGACACCAGTGCGCTGCCCTCTGCCCCACTGGGCCAGCAGTACAGTCAGACATTTTGAATACGTTTGAGTATAGAACATTTTGACTCACATACTGTGTATGCTCTGGGGATAAATGAGTTAAGATAGTAACTCCTTCCTCCACCCTTGTTGCACTCTATCCCACCATCCTCCCCAACCCTCCTCCCCCCAATGCTAACAAAAATACTTGTAGCCAGATGAAAGATGGTGACTAGCACAGACCCTCATGTCACCACCTCCGACAATTGCCATCTGAAGGAATGACAGCATGACAATTACAGTTACAATGAAATACAGGTCCATGTCCCTTGCAAATAGTCTCAGGAATCATGCAGGGCCTACAGGTACCTGTGTGAAGTAAGCTACTGGTTTGGTGTAGTGCCTAATAGGACTGCTGCTTCACATAGAGAATAATGTGAAACAAGCTATAGGTCTGGCATTGTGTGAGATGGAAGTCTTTAAAAAACAACACTCAGTCAATTCAGTTCACGTAAAACATTTTTTTTTTTTTTTTTTGCATGAGATACCACACCAAAAAGCTCCTGGCACTCCAAGATGCTCTGCCCCTTCTTAAGGGAAAGAGAGCTACCTATAGCTGCTGGGTTTAAATGTGCTTTCAAAAACGTGCAAATGTTGCTTTACATAATTAACACATTTACTACACAAATGTGCAAATGAAGCTCCAGTTCAGCATTACAATGAATTAAATACTATTTTATGTAGATAAAGCTAATTAGCTATCTGAGTCTGCTAGTGAAGGCAATCCAAAGATTCAAACAGTAACATAAGAGCTTAAGCTTCTTTCAAGTGCTCCCCTTTAGTACAAAGTACAGTTAATAAAACGTAATAATATTTAAACACCTAAATACACATCTACAAATGACCTGCATGAAAGAGTGGAAGGAGAAACAGAATAATTTAACCCAAATAGTATTATATCATTTTGCTCAAATAAATATAAGCATTATTGCACTGCTCCATAACATTGTAAATTATTCTGCAACAGTGGAAATATGAACATTGGAAGTTTTACAATCAAATCCAATTATTATTCTCATTGTGTTAAAATAACAAATGACCTCCATTCTCTGTGCATTTTCTGAACAAATATGAAAGATGAATACAGAAGAAACTGTACCAACTGAAAATCACAATACAGAGAAATGAATTTTGATTTCACTCACAACTCCAACATCTAAATTAACTCATTTAGAAATATGTTGCATACTACTCTATTTAGAATCCATAATTGTAAAATTCTCATTTTTACAATTCCAGTGGGCAGAGCCTACAGTCATTTTGTGGTAGCTCTAAAAATGAGCTACCGGATTGACACCATGGAATGCTTCCAGTCTGGAGTTGCAGAATAATCATTGCACAACTCCAAACCACTCCGCACAATCCTTCCGCCCCCCACCCCAGCGAGCACTCTATTTCTTTGGCTGGTGAAACACGGCACAGTCTGCCATGTTCAAGATGGCCACTAGAGACCAGTGCATATTTGTGAGTCATCATGCATGTGCATGGAACTCCAGTGGCCATCTTGGACACAGTGGACTGTGCGCACATGTGCAACAACTCGCGCATGCGCATAGAACTCCAGTGACCATCTTGAACACGGCAAACAGTGCCATGTTCCATTGTAACTTCAGTGAGCTTGACCATAGTCATATTGACTCTGGTCAGAGCATGTGTTGACAGCTATGAATCATTGATATCCTTTACAAAAAGACTGTACGGTCCATTTTTACTTATTTAACACTTACAAAATTCAAAATCACTCATTCCAAAATAACAGGTTAAGTTTGTCACCATCTCTCTGTGGAGGTGGGACCCATTCCAGGATTCTAAACCTCAAATTTCTCTTGTTACAGTTATTGTGAGAGGCAAGATGTGAACCCATTGCTGAACTTGCCCTACCCTTTCTAATGTCCCTTAGAAGCTCCAACAAAAATGTGAAGTTTGGAATCCTAGATTCTATCATAATTTGCAGCAATTGCACCTGAACATAATGTGGTCTAAGTTATGGGTGCATTTCGTAGGGATGTGGACATGTGGTATAATCCTGCTCCAGCTCGGCAGGGAAGGTTTGAAAATCCATTTCCCCCGCTGCTGAAACCTGATTTTCAAAATGCTACTGTACCTTTACTGTACATGCATAGCCCAGTCTGTCTCACACCACACACCTTGAAAATTCTGCATTCTATTTTTGCCTCACTGTTTTTAATGTATTATGCCTGTAGTTTCAACTGTTATTAAATTGGGTGCACACAAATCTGTCCCGATCATTCCTGTAAATGGGTTCTCCAACCCAATATGGCAACCCAGTAATCAAACCTAATCACTAAAATGTATTGCTACAGGGTTTTGTTATAAATATTGAATAGCTTCATTACCTTACCCAATATTTTGTTTCCTAAATTGTGTACATTATGTTGTTATATATTCTATCTTCTTTACTACTGAATATTGCACTGCTTGTTCTTCATTTCTTTCTGTAGCTTCTCCCCTTGGGTCACACCCAGAAATGATCCCCAGCTCAGTGTGCTTTTCCAGTCACCAATTTCTAGTTAATTGTTTAATTAATAAAGTTAGAAGCCCCAGCTGAGCGGTCATTGAATTTATGCCTTTAAAAGTTTGGCTCACAGCCTTTTCAGTTTGTCAGATTGACAAACATCAGTATGTCTGAGTACAATATCTTCAGGTGCTGATTACCAGTGAGTTCCATGTCTTACAGATCCAACTTTACAACATGAGGCATCAGGCCTCTGAAAACTTCTGTATATCTAAAACTATGCTACAGTGGGTCACAGAGTTAAGTTTTCAAGGGTGTCCCTCACCAAGGTTTAATAAAAATGAATGAAGAGTAAAACCCAACACCCTGCTAAGAAACTAAAATGGCAGGG
Organism: Neoceratodus forsteri; assembly: GCA_016271365.2. NCBI lineage: Eukaryota > Metazoa > Chordata > Ceratodontiformes > Ceratodontidae > Neoceratodus > Neoceratodus forsteri. Next base: position 830,568,312 of record CM028131.1, read on the forward strand.
AAGCTTGCTCATATTGATAAAAACTGCAGATAGTGCAGCCTTACTGGAGATTGATTTTAGGGTACTGTTCCAGGGGCAACGGTACACAGCTGTAGTTTCTTCACTGTTACAGTTTATCAGAGGTACAACCAAAAAGAAAACATTATCTTCTGAAACAAGATTTTTAACAATATGAAGATTTCTCAAGGGAAAAGTCTAGACCCAGCACAGTTAAGATTGTTGTCTGTATCAGCCAACAGATTTTCTTTTCACATCATGCACATTCTTGTCTCCACATAGGCAACATATATTGTAGGTTACATGGCATTACATCACTGAATTAACTACATGCTGTGTGCTGCCCTAAGTGCAGTACTACACATAAGCAGACTCATGACACTAATCAGAAGAGTGTACTAAAATTAGTAAGGTTACTGTATTTTATACTACTGTATCCTGCGAAGCAGATAATAGAAGTTATCAGTTATGAGCATCCTTATCCTTATCAGATGTTTTTGACCTTCACAGAAACATGAGTGCTGTGTAAAAAAACATTAATGAAGGAAACTCGGATATGACGCTCAAGAAGAATACTTTTTCTGAACATCTCTATCAGTTAAGCTTTGATAATGAAACAAAACTTTCTTGGTGACTAAAGAACTCATAAACCTGGGATTTTCTTTTTTACCATAGTGTACTATAGTTAGAACTTAGGGAATGTGTGTATTCTGTTTAACACCCTCCCGAAATACTGAAATACTGCTTCCCTAGTGTGGTGTGAACCATTTTCATTTATCATGGCACTTTGTTGATGTTGCCTTTTCATACCCTTTTCCTTCCCATAATTCAGACATTGTCTGTTGAATATATTAGTAAATGCATCTATTTTATTGTTTTTTGTTGAATCTTGCCTAGAACATTTTCGTGGATATCAGTGTCATGTGCTCCTCTCACTTTTAATGTAAATAAATGTCTAAATGCTGATCTGTTCTAGTATCTGGTGTAGTGGAGCAAAGAATGCAATGAAAGGTTTACTGCTGTGTTCCACAAAAAAAAAATGCCACTGGATTCTCAAACTACTGTAATCAGTAAAAATAAATGACATCACACTGCAAAACAGCAGAATCATCACTAGATCATAAACAAATAAAAACAAGATGAAAATGAGAATGCAATTCATCATCTTAGGGATATGTTGAAGATTCCACACATACCCAAATTACCAATTATGTGTAAAATGTAAAGTGAGGTTTACACTCCATATTGAAAAAGACTTTGGAATAAGGAAAATAAGAAATTAAATGTGCTAAAACAGAAAAAGTAAAACATGATGAGTCAGAGACAAGTTTTAAGGGTAAACCTGTTTCAAAATGTAGATTTTAAATAGCCAGCCTGGTGGAGTTGATGGTTGAGGCATTGGATTCCGTACCTCACTCCATGCTGGTGAACTGAGTTCAGCAATTAGCTCTGGCCACTGGGGGTCAGCAGGGGGGGGAGAGCTTGGAAATAATCATAGCTGCCGCTGGGCTGCACTCATCTACCAGACTGAGGATGCAGGTCACCTTGCTCTTGGCTAACACCTAGTGGGGCTGAATGTCAGATCAAGGGAGGGCTGGAGGGCCTGACATACATGTACATGGAGGAAGGAACACGTGGCTTCTGGGAGCACTTGCATGCCTCCGTGTATGCATGCTCACTTGTGCCCCACTGTTCTGCGGGGGATTGGAGAAAACAGAAAATGGGGCACCAAGGCTGGCTACATGAAACCTTGAAGAACAGGGCTGATTGAAATCCTCTAAGAGAAGACTGCAGCCTTGCCAGCCAAGAGCCCCCAATCAGAAAAAAGCTGAATAGAAAACAAAATGTAGATTTTAGTGTATAAAACATATCTAGTTTTAACCACAAAAGCTGTTGTTATAAGCTTTTAAATTGGCTTAGGTTATGTAACCATTGGCCCACTGTGAGCTGCAAATATAGAACGTTTTATTTTTTTAGCCTACATGCTATAAACATTTTAAGGGCTTTTCAGACTATACCAGCTTAAATAGGAAAAAAGTATATCTGGGTCGTATATAATTTGGATGATATTTGTTTCTCTTTCTGAAATGTTATAATATATATTATGGAACAGTTACTAAATATTATTTAGAAGAAAATCACATATACTAATGAAAAGCAAGAATGCGGACTTTCTTTATTTTTGCAATGTCACATCAACTGATCTGTGAATACCATTACATCTGGTACTGTATATTTTTGATACGTGTTATTCAATATAATACAATTTAAGGAGTGAACAAAGTAAGAGTATTCTTGTACAAATTCAACCCCACCTACATGATTTGTTCTAACTTTATCTTTGGTGTACTGACCACAGAGCTGCACTATGTAGAAAGGTTGCACATACATGCATACACTTACACCTACACACACACACACACACACACATCAGCAGTATTATCTTTGAAGTGAGATGGCACAGTGTTCTCACATGTCATATCCAGCTGTAGTTAATACCTAATGCTGAAACCACTATTACGGTTTTATGAGTAGGCCTGAACCTTATGCCCCCTCATTACGTAGAAATGCATGGTTTTATGAGTAGGCCTGAACCTTTTGCCCCCTCCTTACACATTAATTAGTTGCTTCCTTGGAATGTTTTATTTTTGTATCTATTTATTACTTTTATTAAACCTATTTGCCACAACTTTACAGAAATGTTAACTTTTTAGTATAATTGTTGTCTATGCAGTCACGTTGGTGAATATATAGTAGCTGTTTTGCAGATGCCGTCATCTTTCTACCTTCAGGAAACTGTTCTTGATAGTGTAAACTTATCTGTAGCAAACACTGGAGCCATTGGTTGAGTAAATATGACTGTTACCTAAACAAACTGCAGCAAAACTGTGCAGCCTGATCTATGTGATAACATACTGTATTTCATTTGTTCTCTGCCTTCACTGATTACCAACAAGTATGAGTACTGATCAGTGTACTGATGACATTGTTAAATGTAAATTTCTTTTCTATGTCTGTACATGCAAGATTTCAATCACTTTTCAAAACAGAACAGTGCTGCTGAACAAATCTAATACCAGATTCTAGTGCTGGATACATCAGTTTGCAATTCACAAAATGTATAATGTGCCATGGAAAAATATTTCTGCTGTCAGCAGTGTTTAAATACTGATAATACAATTCCAGATACACATATAAACCATGCCTGGATATTTGGTTCATTATTACTGCAGTTATTTTTATCTGTAGATTTTTTGCTCATGATACCCAAATGGATGCGTCTTCTAAACAAAACTAATACCTTCTCCCATTATTGTATTGCACAGAATATGAATTGACGATATGAGGTAGTAGTATTATATGTGTCTTGATTGCTGTAAATGACAAATACAGCAATTTCTTTGTCTTTGGGAAGGGGTGGGGATTTGCATTTTGGGTTATGTTGTGTACATGTTTGTGGTTTTTGTTTCTGTGTTGTTCTTTTATGCAAAATAAATAATGTATGCTTTCTAAAAAAACCGAGTATCTTGCAGAATAGTTGATTAGCATTCATAAAGATGACTTGATCAATTGGGGTTTGCTTTCTGAGGCATAACCACATTTAAAGGAGAACTGCATTGAACCTGTTTGTCATTCTCCCTATAGAAGTCGCATCTTAAATACTGGCTTCCATTATGTTATAATTTCATTTGTACTAGCCTTTTAGTAAATAAAGTAGGCATTTCTAAGTTTACAGTATAAACAATAAGAAAGACAATGTGCAGACACAGTCTGCTAAATTATCTAGCAAATGCAAAATAACATTTGTTGTTACCCAAAATCAACTTGACCCACTGACACAACTATAGACCACAATGGAAAACCGGGGTGTTTTGCCCTCTGCACTTGGTGGGGTGGTGTTTTTTCTTCCTGTGTGCTTCTCTTGTAGAGCTGGTTTTTGGTCACAATAAATTCTATTTTGAATTCTCTAAAAAACTCCATGGAAATTGTGGGTATGATGTCTTTTTTCTGTTTGCTCAAGGGATGCAATGGAATTCAGATGGGTACACCACATGAAAGAGCAGCATGTTCAATAGCTCTTTGTTTTTGTTTCTGATTTACACACCAGTGGTAAATTCCATGGTAGAACTGTATCATGAAATTAATGCCCGTTTCAGCCACTGAGCGCTACTGAAGAGCTATAATATAGTTTGACAACAAGTGAAGAGCTAACAGGGACATCAGCAATGCTATGCAGTTCTAAAATGGTCCTTACAAGCAGTTTATAAATCAGAAACAATCTTTAATAAGGGGCCAGAAGAGTTGAAACAGTAACAGAAGTGGAATCAGTAATAAACATTCTCTAAAGGAAAAATCACTTGGAAGTACAACACAAATCTAATGCAACAAACTAATGTCAAGTTGCTGTCTGCTAAAGGAGCAACAGTGCCACCTGCAAAGAAAAAGCCTTTGTATCACAGTTTCCCCTGTGATATCATGAAAGATACTACAGGAACTCAATGAAATCCAATGGCAAATACTCAAATCTATATAATGGTTACAAAGAATGCTAGCTGCTGATATGCCAGCACAGGCTGGGATCTGTAGTTTTAACTCATCCTAACTCACAAGAAAAAGGTTCTTATGCCAGCTTCCCCGACAATCCAATTGCCACACATTAGTGGGCACACCTGTGCATTTTAACTTTCACATTTGCATGTTTTGAGACTATGTCTACCCATAACATTAATATTACAGTAAAATAAAATACTGAATTAACTGTTATTCTGAAGTCAGCTTACATTTAAAAAAAAAATTATAAGCACGAAAAGACACTTCAGGCTATAAAATAAACGAAGCTAACTGCATGTGGTGTTGGAAATCACTTTGGTGTACAGATAGCTCAGCCTAACTCCCACACTTTTACACCTTACTGCTTACTTGTCACGGAGTGAACTGCAAAATCAAATACAGAAACATGGAAACATAGACATAGAAAAGGACTGGTAGGCCCATCTAGTCTGCCCCTTAAAATGTGCTGGGACTTTTCAAATTCAGTAGGATACCTGTGTGTGAAATATCAATGAATTTCAAGTCTATAACTTTAACCTCTCAGCCATGACTTCTTCCTGCAATAATTTTTAATCCTGGTAGGTGGCACTATAATTGCGTACCCAGTGAATATGTCACTGGGATTAAAGCGCGTGAAAATCTGCACTGCAAAAATAGCAACTGACATGGCAGCTTCAGGGATAGTGTAGCAGAAGTCATCTTACATGATCCCTGTAGCTGTCATCACATGGGAGGAAGAGAAGAACTGGTGAGCTGTGGGCCCTGTGCCCAGCTGCTCCCATGGTGCAAGGGGCTAAGGCCATGAGCAGCTAGGGTGGTGGAGCATTCTGGAGACCAATGTTCTGTTCACAGTCTCCTGTTTTCTTCTTCCTCCTCCCAAATTTTATTTTTTGCATGTTCTCCCATCACCCTGCACTGTTGCCCCCCCCACCCTCACAGATATAGTCTCCCCCAAGTTCATCCCCATCCCTGAGTTGCACCCCCTGTGGAGTTTGTTATTTTTATTTCGGGGGTGCAGGGGAGTGAACCCCCTCAAACACTCAATTGACTAGTTTTTTGTTAGCAATGATAGTGGTCGGTGTGTTTCTTGACTGCTACCATGAGCTTTTTTGTTGCTGACAGTGTTTTTGTGGAGCACTACTTTTTGTAGAGCTGTCTTTTATATGGGTGTTTTGACTGTACTGTAGTGGTAATTGACTTCTTAACCCAATGCCCTGTAATTGAGCAGGGTCATAATTTTTTCATAGGCAACTAATACTATATTTACAGTACCTAAGCATGTAGTGCTCATTTTGGTTGACAATGAACAGAGTTGCCAAAGTACCTTGCAGCCCAACCCAAAAACTCATGTTTTGATGATCAAAACAATAAACTGGGTTGCAGTCTCTTGCATGAAATAGCAATGAAACAAGAAACACAGAAACAGAATTTTTCAGCAGATAAGGACTGCTTGGTTCACCTAGTCTGCCCGTTATTCGCTGCCTGTACTGAAATCATAGACCCTACCTAATCTCTGGCTGCCTTCCCCTGTGAAGATGTGGGCAGAGAAAACCTAACATTTACTAACCTTACGGGACACTTTAGATATGCGGGGCAGTATTAAATTTTTAGTACATACTGCCCCAGATACAGGTCTGAAGGGACTTTCACTGTTTGAAAGATGTATGTCAACCTTCCCCATTTCATTGCCTTTTTATAAAATTGAATGAAGCCCTTTTTAAGTTTTTTAGCATCTCTTCTCATTTGCAGCAGGCAGAAGTGCTGCATAGTAAGATGAATATATCATTTTCTATCTGAAAAATTCATATCCTGGCTACATTAGCTAAATTTCAGATAGCGAGCTGGTATGAGTTGCCAGTCTGAGAGTAAAAGAGCTGCCAACAGCTCTCTTAAGAGTTTTTTGTAACACTTTTCAGGGAACAACTATGTCTCAGGGCCATTGTGGTTTTATTCTCTGCATATTATTGTATTTCACAATGAATGTATTCATTTTCATGCTAAATCATGTATTACTGCTTACATAAATTATGGGTACACTTTACTGTAAAAGAAGTCCAAAAAATGGCAACCAAATTAAATAGCTGACCTGCTGTCATATATTCAAAGTCAGAAAGAAAGGAGATGCACTCAGGCTTCACTGAAATAAATATCAAAAGTGTTCATGTGACTGATTCAAAAGGAGTAGCTACTCACACAAAACACCAACCATTTCTGAGTACCTTTCCTGTGCTCTTTCCCAAGGTGTACTGTGTGATACAGGTGTGTTTAAAAGCTGGCCACTTAAAGGGACTGCACATCATTACAAGCATGTAAATAGCAAAATACATTACAATATAAAATATCCCTGTACCATCAGTTCTTAACCCACCAAATATATAAAATACAACATGTTATATAAATTTATCTCACAATCATATGCTGTGAATAATTAAATATTTTAAATCATATTGTTAACAAATCATTGACCTCTGTGTACAGTGGTCACATACTCAATAGATGTAAATAATCTAATGTCTAACCCCCCTAGACCTCATTTCAATAAACACAATAATATGGAAATACTGGCTTTGGAATCACAAAATCAAAATAAATCTATAGTTATCAAGAAAGCAGACTGGGAGGGCACAGTAATATTTGAATGCAAATAAATATGAATCAGAAATGCTTAAGCAACTGTTGGACAATGACTTTTATAGACAGCTTACATATGATCTGACAATGCAATACAAGTCTGAAATCGATATATATCTACATGAAAGTCTGATGTCATGATTGATAACTAGAGAAGCTTATCAGTTCTAAGCAGTGCAGCATCTAGTATGGACAGTGATGCAAGGACTTCTAAAAATACATAGCACCCCATTGTGTCTTCAACAGGATCATTGACTGAACCCTTTGGAAATTTTGTAGAAGAACAAATAAAAAATACAGCTTGTAAATTGTTTAGCTATATTCAGGATAGCACACATATATTGGAGGTAGGCATGAGCAAAAAAAAATGTTGCAGGTGGAATTCATGCAAAAGTCTGACTTTCACTTCCACAAAAGTTCAGAAATCCATTTCTGAACTTTCGTAGAAATTCCACCTGCAATCGCCCCCAACTCTATTGCCAAAAAAATGCCCTAGTGGCTAGTGGTCCCTCCCCCCCACCTGCCCCACAAGTAAACCACATATCTCTGATGACTAGCAATTCCAACCTCACTGGATCACCTGCCTGATTTGTAAAAAAAAAATGCCAGTTCCAAAATAGATCCCTTCTCCCATCCCCTGCCCTACAATGCCCAGCCTGACAAATGCCCTGGTGGTCCCTCCCCTCCACCCAGTCATCCACTCAGCCCCAAAGTGTACAGTAACACCCCCATCCCAATTTCAATCTGTATTGTTTTAAAAAAAATCCCTTGTGGTCTAGTGGTTTATCTCAAACTCCTCCCTATCCCCGATCCTCAGTCCCTTAAAAAATAGTAATTCACTCGTGGTTTATCTCCCTATTCCCCCCTCCCCAGCATGTGTCCCACCACCCTGCTCTCACCCCCATCGTCAACCCCAGTGGGAGACAGGCATAGCTCTCCTCTCTCTACCATGGCCGGCCTTCCACTGAGCTGTCAATAAATGAGCATGTTCCTGTACAGGAACGTGTTCATTCATTGACAGCTTCATGAGTGGGCAACCATGATGGAAAGGGGAGGGCTGTGCAGAACACCCACTGGGGTTCACGATGGGGGTGGGAGTGGGGTGATAGGACACCTGCTGGGGAGTGGGGGTGGGGGGCACTAGACTACCAGGAAATATGATTTTTTGCAGGGACTGGGGTTCAGAGATGAGGAGGGGTTTGAAATAAACCACTAGACCACCGGGGTATTTTTTTTAAACAATACAGATGGAGATAGGGATGGGGAGGTGTTACTGGGCTGAGTGGATGACTGGCTGGAGGGGAGGGACCACTAGCCACCAGAGCATTTGTCAGGCTGGGCACTGTGGGGCAGGGGATTGGAGGAGGGATTGATATTGGAAATGGCATTTTTTTTTTACAAGTCAGGTGGATGATCCAGTAGCAGGAGGGACCTGCTAGCCACCAGGTATATTTGATTTACTTGTGGGGTAGGGGGGAGGGGCCACTAAACACCAGGGCTTATTTTTATGAGGACTGTCCACATTTTCAACCAAAACGTTCGTGGACATTTTCCAATCCACCACAGGTGGAAGTTTAGAAACTTCTGTGAAAGTTCAGAGATTTTTCAGAAGTTCCATGAAGGCAGGAAACCCCACCTTCACCCACCCCTATTTGGAGGTAGTACAGAACATCAGTATCAAGCTGGATTGGTGGTTAGTGACACTGGACAGTACCTCTTTATACACAAACATTCCACATAATGATGGAATACAAGCTATGAGAGACACCTTATTGATTCATACTAGCTATAGTCAGCAGCACATTGAGTGCATTTTGACCTTAATAGAATATGTCTCAAAATATAATGTCTTCAAATTTGCATTACAGTTTTTTCTATAAGTCAAAGGAACTGTGATGGGCTCTGCTTTTGCACCAATATATGTTAACATTTACTTGGCAGACTGGGAATGCAAAGATGTGCTAGAACAAGAAACAAATTCCTTCTAAGAGTAAATAGATTTATATAGGCATTGCACTGATGATTTGCTGCTGGTATGGAAAGGGTCCAGATCAGAATTAAATCAGTTTGCAAATTACCTGTAATCCAAAAACCCAAATCTCCATTTCATGACCACTGCCCATCAAGAGACCCTTAGTTTTCTTGACTTATAGATCACTAAAGATGGAACATCAGAAATGGGGAAGTGTACTACATTGTACCATAAAGAAAAGGATAGAAATGCCCTGCTGCATTATACAAGTTGTCATCCAAGACATATGATCTAGAACATCCCCTATAACCAATTTATAAGAGTGAAACATAATTGTTCAGAAAATGAAGCATTTGAAAGAGGATCAAAAGAAATGGAGCAAAATAATGCTCCTAGGAAGAGGGAACCCTGAGGAGAGCTACAGGTTGGGGGGGATCTTACTGTCACCAAAGAGGAAAGAGAGCTAAGGGTTATCATCTCTTAAGACATTAAGGTATCAAAGCAGTGCACAAAGGTGGCAGGTAGGGCTAGTGGCATGCTGGGGTGCATAGACAGGAGTATAAATAGCAAGAAGCAGGAGGTGGTGATGCCATTGTATAAAACATTGATAAGGCTTCACCTGGAGTACTGCATGCAGTTCAGAGGCCACACCTACACAAGGACATAGATAAGGTGGAGACTATCCAGAGAAGGGCAACTAAGATGGTTCAGGGCTTGAACCACAAAACATATGAGGAGAGACTAAGGGACCACAATATGTACTCACTTGAAGAGACAAGACAGCAGTGAGAAATGACTGAAACTTTCAAGTACAGGGCATAGACAAGGTACAGGTGGGGGACCTTTCCAATGTAGAAAAAGTACTAGAACAAGGGAGCACAATATGAAATTGGAAGTGGGTAGATTAAGAGGCAATGTGAGTATGTTTTTCTACACAGAAATGGTAGTTGATGCTTGGAATAGTCTGCCAAAGGAGGAAATGGGGGCAAGCACCGTGGAGGGTTTTAAGTATGCCTGGGACAAGCACAAGAGAAGCTTGAGAAGGAAGGGAGTGATGAAAAGCCATTAATCACATAGGGTCAGTGGTCACATACAATGCATAGAGCCTACAGGCAGACTGGATGGGCCTAGCTGTCCTCAGCTGCTGACAATTTCTATGTTTCTATGAGCAGAGGTACCAGAAAAGGGGCTATAATGAACAATGTACAAATATTCCAAAACGGAGAGTAAATGACATCCTGAGGGAAGAGCTTTTAAGGCACAATAGAGATATGGACAAGCATGGATCCAATGTGAGAACTCAGAGGGAGGAACAGAATCAATTGAATTTTGTCACAACTTTTACCCCATAGCTGCACAAAGTAAAAGACAAAATTTTGAAAGCACCGGCACATACTAAAACTAGAGCCAAAATTGCAAGAATGGATTAAATGAAATCCAAGCCTACAAACAGGGTAAAAATGTTGCAAATTTGGTAAAAAAAAGTGAATATGGGCCAGAGAAAATAAAAAGAGATTAACCTCTTACTATGTGGCAACTTTAGATGTAATAATTGCATTTTTTGTAAATATGTTACATTAGGGGGTACCTTTGGAAGTCCACATAATGAGAAAACCTTTAGAATAAACATCTTTATAGGGTGCAACAGTGAGAATCTCATATAAAAGGCTACATGTATATGTAGATGTTTCTATAACAGAAAAAACAGTTGGCAGCTGAAAGTCAGAATTGATGAACACCTCAGAGCAATTGAGAGAAAGGATGAGAAAAATGATCTGGTGATGCACATTATAAATAAGGATCCTTTACATTCCTTCAGATTCCAAGGAATAGAAAAAATCGCTGTTCTTCCAGAGGTGGCAATGTTAATAATGTGTTACTGCAGAGGGAAAACTTCTTCCAGTTTACCTTGGGGGTCACACAGGAGAACATTAATGAACTTTATGACAAATTTCTATTCAGCCCGTTCCTCAAATGATAAAATAAAAATAAAAATATGATTGGGATATTTATTGTGAATATTTGTTATAAGATTGCTGTAATGGTTGATGACATCACTTAATGACATGTTTTAAGTGCAATTACCCATGCTGTGCACAGAGACTGATAGCATGTTTTCCTTTCCCTTCCACCCCATCCCTCACGTTTTTACCTATTAATATTATTTTATTTTTTTGTCGTTTCTGTGAATGTGATTATCCCCTTCCCTGTTATTCCCTTCCTTTTATTTGTGGTTTGTCATGATTCATTTACTGAGTGTAGGATGAATCTTTTGTTCTATTTTGGGATCTATGAACTATTAAGTATGTGACCTCCATACACGGAGGTAAAAAATTAGTTAACAATATGATTTAAAATATTGAATTATTCACAGTATATGATTGTGATATAAATTTATATAATATGGTGTATTTTATATACAGTATATAGTGGGTTGAGAATTGATGGGGCAGGGATATTTTATATTATAATGTATTTTGCTATTTACATGATTGTAATGATGTGCAGTCTCTTTAAGTGGCCAGCATTTAAACACACTTGCTCTATCACACATTGTGCCTTGAAAAAAGAGCACAGGACAGGTGTTTGGAAATGTTTGCCATTTTGTGAGAGCAGCTACTCCAATTTTTACATTTTGAATCAGACACCCAAATACTTTAGGAACTTATTTCAGTGAATTCTGAGCTTGTCTCCTTTCCTTTGTACACTTTAGTGTACCTCATGTTTCTGATCTCATGTTCATTTTATTATAATTACACTTGAAAAGTGTATTCATTGTACATTAAACCTGGGGAGGTACATGCCAGCAGTAATAGAGTATGGACAGCTGAGTGCTAGCTCTGGAGTTTCACCAACTCTATTTTCATGATTTTGTGCTCAATTCTACTTTCTTCTAAGACCATCTGACATTACTCATTCAGGTTTATCAAGTACTACCTAACTACATAAAAATTGTGAGTTGTGTACCTTATTTCAGTTTTTTTCTTTGATATAATACATACTGTGGCTACTGTCAGTACCTCAAAATTCCAGCTGTGGTCATTAAGGCACCTGAACTGCATAATCATGGAGCTGGAAATGACACTGTCCTTAACAACAGCATGACAAGCAAAAGTGACAGCCTTCAACTAAAATCCATGCTGACTGATCTCAAACTAGACATTTGTGACATCAGACTCTCTTCAGCTTCCTTATCCAAAAAGAATGAGGGACTATCCTCCTCGAGAGTGGAACTAAATGACTGAAAAAATCACTGAATTCACATCAACTGTGGGCTATTTGGAACAAGTGACACAGCATCAAGGTAAACAGATTTCATACCTTATCGATAAAGTTGATGGTCTAGAAAATAGATGCCACCATAACAATTTAAGGATATTGGGGGTTCCTTCAGATTTTCTGCCTGACTTTCTTGGGTATCAGTAGCCTGAGGCCTTAGAGATTAAATGAACATTCAGATCCTTGTGTCTTAAAACCAACAACTCTAAACCCAGACCCACTATAGCTTCTTTGTTAAGATTTACAGTTAAGGAAGATATTTTGCACCTGGCAAGGAAAATGAAGTCATTGGTCTGGAGGGGAGAGCATATGCTAATATTTCAAGACTTTTCATATGAAACTATGGGGAGAAGAAAGACTTTCTTCAATGTTAAACAAAGGCTATAAAATGTTGGATTACAACATCACTTCAAATATCCAGTCACACTTATTATACAGGAAGCAAGAGACAGATTTGTAAAATGTTCAGTGTTGATGATGCCTGGGACTATGTACAGGGGATTCAAGGTACACAAGTATTCAAATCTGATGGTGCCCTGCCCAATTGTTTCCTTCAGTCCAATGCAGTGCAAAGTCTGTTTGGCCTGGAACAATCAAGCCCTAACCCTTGTGCCACCTTCTCCACTCTGCAGTCTCATGCATCTCTAAGTACTGTGCCCCAGACCACTGCCTTGCATCAACATAAACCAAATGTTTTTACTCCTCATCTATATTCAGCTGCAATCCATAATAAAGGTCAACAATCCTGGTTACCTAGAATACAAAGGAAGCCTAAATCTCATGTGTAATCTTCTAATATTCCCAGATCAGCACATTTTAAGGCTAGTCCAAGAAAACAAAACTGCAGCAGGGAGTGCATCCATACTTCTTCCTCATGAACCACCCCAAACTGGAAGCAAGACCAGAAATTGATATTACACCTGCAGAGTCCTACATCTCTAATGTTCCCGTGGAAGCTATGTGTCAGCAAGAGACTGTATCCTGGAAAGTTTGTGTTGCTCCTCCACCTCTTCCCCCTGAAGCACAAAGCTCCCATCATACCATACTTCCAATATAGTGTCTCAACTGAATTCTGAATTTTGCTGCAAGAAGTCTTCTGTTTACCTCAGCCTGAAACGTTAGCTGTCTAAAATTTGCTGTGGCTCTTACTTCTTCTTGCCTCCAATGTCTATGCTCAGGTATCCTTCATCGGATTGCTGGATTTTAATATCCCTAGCTCCATTCAGATTGCTCTAATGTTTTTACTGCCTTTTGCCTAGTTCTGCTAACATAGCAGCTGTTGTCATTTTATTTAAGCATTTTAATGCTAAATCTAGTCTAGGTAGAATTTATGCTGATGATTTTGCTCAATTAACCAGGTTAAAAAAGTGTGCAGACATCCTTGGAGGTTGAACCCTATATCTGCTTTAATGTTTCTCCTCTTTCTATTAAAGGATCTTGTGGTGGTCTCTTAAACACATGTAACATGCAATGTTAGTTAATAAAAAATCTTGCTGCTCACTGCAGCCCAAGGGGCACTAAGCATTTTATACTAACAGGGAATCATATGAGGAAAGGATAGCCTACTACCCAATAGTGTGATCTGGCCTTCCTATTACTTGCTAAAAATGTGTTTTCTATTTACTGGAACTCAACAAATCGAAGCCCTAGAGGCCTGTGCTCTCTTTCCTGATGTGATTTCTGTGAGGTAGGATGGCCATATTAACCTGCAACATGCCCCAATTCCTCCAAAGTCTAAATTTCTTCAGATTACCTATTTTGTATCTCACCACCGAAAGCTTTTGTTATTATAGTTTCTGTATATCCCTTCCCCCCCCAACCAGGCTTCTTGCACACAATTGGACTTTCCAGTCACATCGTCATAACTACCCAAGCTTCATGTACCTTACAGCTAAGCTTATTTGTCTTTTTAGGTCCCCTTTCAGAGCATCTCTACCAAGAACAAACAATGTGGGTGAAATCCACCATGCCACCCAGCTCCTGCAACTTTAGGATATCAACACCAAAACATCACATTGGACTTTGGTTCTGTGGGCTTGTGGCAACACAGTAGACTCCAACCTACTGTATTAATGTTAATGTACTTTTTTCACAGATTTTGACCTACACTGTTTAACTGTTCTACTTCTCAATTTCATTTACAGATCTCACATTTTATTTTCAATTGTGTTGCATTGTTATTAAATCTACTTAACTGTTGTTTCATTTTGTTCTGTTACCAGTTAGCATTTGTTATCTACAGATTTAAAAGTTTCAAGTCAATATTATTAGTTCAAAACTACTGAATTGTTTGCTTTTACCTTTAATATATGATTAACACCCCACCCATCAGTTCACTGTTTAATTACCTAGTCAATTTATTTTGTAATGTATTCACATACATTTGTTTCCTGGAATGTTAAGGGAATTGACATCTCCATCAAAAGGAACAAAATCCTTACTTATCCTAATAAAAAAGGGGCAGATTCTGCTTTTGTCCTGGAAACGCAATGGTTGCCAATGAGTCAGCTAAACTCTGTAGATCCAGAGTCTTCCAAGTACAGTTCAGCACCTTTAATAGCAAGCAACATGGTACTGCCATTCCAATAAGGAAGGGTGTCAATTTTGTTCCATCCAATCAAATCGCTGACCCAGAAGGCAGGTTTCAAATCCTCTCTGACTCACTAGATTGCACAAACATTGTTCTTTGCAATGTCTATGCTCCCAGTTCTGGTCAAAATTATTTTTTTAACTTGATAGTGGCAGAACTTAACAACTACCCAGATCACAAAATAATTTTAGGAGGAGACTTCAATAAAGTCATGGACCCACTTTTGAATAAAAATCCCCCCACGCCGTCCTTTTCTCTCACTAAAGCCTGACACTCTCTTCAAAACCTATTAAAGACACTAGGCCTGACAGACATCTGTAGGCTTGTGCACCCCAAGACAAGGACTTCACATTCTTCTTCAGTAGGCATCCTACCTTTAGTAGAATAGACTACAATTTTTTGTTTCTGCTGATCTTGTAAATTCAGTTTTGGATGCCAGCATAGACAATATTGTGCTATCAGATCATGATCTAATTGACTTGCACATTGTCTTGGAGGAAGGTAGGCTGAAAGAATTCAGAGGGAGATTTAATAACTCTAGCTTGAAGCACAAAAAAATTCACAGAGTGGGTTTCCAAAGAAACTGGAGATTACTTAAGTAGCAATGACAATGGGGAAGTCTCATGTCTGTCTCTGGGAAACATATAAAGCCTTTATAAGAGGCTGGATAATATGTTTCTCAGATTCAAAAGGAAAAACAAATGAGAGGTCAAAATGCCTTGTTGAGAAGCAATCCATTTTGGCTTCACTTGTACAGCAGCTCAAAAACTCTGGACCTCTAGATCATTCCTTATATACATAGAAACATAGAAGTTGATGGCAGAAGGAGACCTCTAGGTCCACCTAGTCTGCCTCTTTGTTCTAAATCTACCACTCTAGTTGCCCTTTGAAGTCAGAGCTCCCTTGCACCCATCTCATGCATTCTTGAATCCTCCCACAGTGTTGATCCCCACAACTTCTTGGGGCAGGCTGTTCCAGGTGGCCACCACTCTTTCTGTGAAGAAAAACTTCTTGGTGTTGTTAGAGAACCCACCTCCTCCTTGCAGCCTGATGTCATGTCTCCTGGTTCTGGAGCCCTTCTTGAAAAGAAACAGTTCATGTGTCTGTACCTTGTTAATGCCTTTTATGTACTTGAATGTTTCAATCATATCCCCCCTCTCTCTCGTCTCTGCTCTGGGGAGTACATATTCAGTCCCCTAAATCTTTCCCCATAGGACATGTATTGCAGATCCTGAATCATTTTTGTCACCTTTCTCTGTACTGTCTCTACCTGGTCAATGTCCTTCCTGAGGTGAGGCCTCCAGAATTGGACTCCATATTCCAGGTGAGACTTGATCAGCGATTTATACAGTGGTAGTACCACCTCTCTCCTCCTACTTGTAAGTCCCCTCCCAGTGCAGCCCAGCATTTTGTTGGCCTTTAATGTCATCTTCTCGTACTGCTTACTAACTTTCAAGTAGCCTGAGATTATGATTCCCAGATCTTGTTCCTTGTTTGAGGCCGCCAGTCTTTTGTCTCATATGTAATACTCCTTTCTAGGATTTTTATTTTTTATGTGCATGACCTTGTATTTTTCAGTGTTAAATCTCAGCTTGACACTCCAGATCATTCTTCAAGTTTTTTGAGGTGAGCTTCCATCTTGCTCACTCCTTCTGAGGTGTCCACCCTGTTACATATCTTGGTGTCATCTGCGAACAGACACACCTTCCCTACCAGTCCATCAGTGATGCCTACTATAAAAACATTCAAGAGCAGAGGCCCCAGCACTGGGCCATGGGGCACCCCACTGCTCACCCTGCCTTCCATCGACTGTGTTCCAATAACCTGTACCCTCTGGGTTCTGCCTTGTAACCAGTTTTGTACCCAGCCGACTACTTCTGGACCAATCCCTTTGTGGACAAGCTTCTTTACCAGCCTTCTGTGTGGAACCGAGTCAAAGGCCTTCAATCAATCAATCAATCAAAACTTTATCTATAAAAAGGCGCCTTTCTAAAAACCAGGGTGCCCTTACATCACATAATAAGACAATATTACTAAAAACAATAAAATTAACCACGCTAATAATACTTAAAAATCATTATACGCTTGTTTAAAAAGATATGTTTTAAGTGCTCCCTTAAAAGTTTCGATGGTTGGGCAATCTCGTACATGACGAGGTAGAGAATTCCACAGGGTCGGGGCCACAAAACTAAAAGATCTGGCTCCAGATGTCTTCAAACGAACCCTGGGAATCTCTAGCAATCCCTCGTCAGTGGATAGGAGAGAGTGGTGGGGACAGTAGGGATGAAGATCTTTCAGGTAGCTAGGTCCCTGATCATGTAGGGTAGGTCAGCAAACCGACCTTGAAGGTGATACGCCAGCATATTGGCGGCCAGTGCAGTCCATGAAGCACAGGAGTTATATGACTGGTCCTAGAAGAAACAGTCAATAGTCTGGGTGCCGCGTTCTGTACTAGCTGCAAGCGGTGAATATCAACCCCCCGGTATCCCAAGATAAAGGGAATTGCAGTAGTCAAGACGGGAGTCAACGAAGGCCTGGACCAAAGTAGGGAGATCGTCAGGACGAACTAGGTGCTTCACCCGAGCAATGTTCCTCAGGTGGTAAAAAGAGGCTTTGTCAACTGCCAACACCTGTGATTTAAGTGTCAAACAGCTGTCAAAAACAACACCCAGATTTTGCACCCGGTCTGAGGTAGTTAGCTGGACACCCCCGAGCCATAAGCCTGAGGGAGATCCAGCCGACAAACCCACCTCCCGGTGACCTGGGTCCATGACCAACACCTCAGTTTTTCTTGGATTCAACCACAGCCAACTCACATTCATCCAGTCCTGGATTTTGGCAAGACAGTTATTAAAAACTGAGAGAATGGCATCTTGGCCAGGTACAAAGGACATGTACAGTTCAGTATCATCTGCATAGCAGTGAAAACTCAAACCGTACCACCTAATGATCAATCCCAATGGCAGCATGTACACCACAAACAACATGGGTGCCAAAAAGGAGCCCTGCGGTACCCCACAGGATAGGGGGAATGATGTCAAAAGGAAAAAATACCAGACACCACCGTCTGAGTCCTACCCTCGAGGAAAGATTGAAACCAACTGAGGACTGTACCAGACAGCCCACAAATAAACCGCAGACATTCCAACAGCTCACCATGGTCCACTGTGTTAAATGCCACAGAGAGATCAAGAAGGACCAAGATAGAACAGGTCCTTCGATCTCTCGCTATCAGGAGATCATGTAGTACCCGGACCAGAGCCATCTCGGTAGTATGTCTCTTTCTAAATCCAGACTGGAGAGAATCATAGACATCATGGCTGGTTAAATGTTCATCCAACTGTGACACGACCACCTTCTCAATAACCTTTCCCACAAAGGGTAGGTTAGAGATGGGTCTGTAATTAACCAGAAAGTCTGGGTCCAAGGAGGGCTTCTTAAGAAGGGGCTGAACCAAAGCCTCCTTCAGAGGATTTGGAACCCCCCCCTCTCCAAAGACTTCCAGACTATCTCAGCCAAAACTGGGCCTTACTAAAGTCTAGGTAGACCACATCTACTGCCCCACCATCATCCACTATGTTTGTAGCATAGTCAAAAAACTCAAGCAGATTTGTCTGGCATGAACTACCTGCTGTGAAACTGTTCTATTTCGGGACTTGTTGGCTACTAGTTTTGAGGAATGCTATGATCCTCTGTTTGAGTAGTGTCTCCATTAGTTTCCCTACTATAGATGTGAGGCTTACCGATCTTTAATTACTAGCCTCTTCGCAACTGCCTGATTTGTGAAGTGGAACCACTATTGCCTTTTTAAAGTCTTCAGGTACCACACTGCTCTTCAAGGATTTCTTGACTAGAAGTGCTGGAGGAGCTGCTAATTCTGCCCCCAGTTCCATAAGGATTCTAGGGTGCATCGCATTTGGTCCCATGATTTTGTCTGCTTTTAATTTATTTAACACATCCCATTCTTCGGCTTCAGTAAAGGGACTCGTGTCTACCCGTGGTCCTGGTGTGTTGTGTTTTTTCAGGCCTGGCTCATCCCCCGGATCCTCTTGGTAAACACTGAGCAGAAGTATTTGTTGAGGATTTTGGATTTCTCTCGGTCATGTTTGGTGCATTTCCCGTCTTCTGTAGCAATCTTTACTATCCCCCTTTTGCCTTCCTCCATTCCCTAATGTATCTAAAAAATGATTTGTCTCCTTTGTTTGCCCCTTCTGCTATCTTTTCCTGTGTCTCAGCTTTTACCTTTCTAATATTTTGTTAGATTCTATCATTTTTTCCTTGTGTGACTCCCAGTCTTTCTCAGTTTGGGTTTTCTGGTACACAAACTTGCATTGCTCAAATCTGATATAAATAAGATTCTCTCAGCATAGGCAGAGTATGCCTTGTTCTGCACAAAACAAAGACATTGGGAATCTGGGGAGAAAGATGGGAAACTATTAGCATATAGGTTAAAGAGAATAATGAACCAAAAGTAGTTTTCCAGGGATTATAGATTCACTTTGTACAGAAGCTGGCAGAAACAAAGACATTAATAATGCTTTTAAGGAATTTTATTCACAGATTTATGCTGATAAATCCATTCACACAAGAGCAGTTAGCCCACTTCTAGGCTCAGTACACACCCATAAAATCCCCCAAACCCTTCATGTGCAGCTTAAACAGAACATTGTTTTCGATGATATTGCTTACTGTATGTTACCAACAGGGAAAGCCCCAAGTCTAGATGTCTTCCTCGAAAAATCTTCAGGACTAATGGGTTCTAATTTTCACGTACAAACAAGCCTGGTTCCATAGAACTCTCCCTCATACTCTGATACAAGCACTCATTACCCTTATACATAAGAAAAATAAATTCCCCCTTAACTGTGCAAGCTAGAGGCCTATCTCCTTGATGAACTCAGACTATAACATTTTAGCTAACATTTTAACACTATGAATTTAAAAGGTCAGTATGGACCTAACTGGGAAAGAACAGGTCAGGTTCATGCAAGGCAGATCTGGGGCATGTAGTGTTCATAGACTCCTGCATGTTTTATGGCATGCCAATAAATTAAAAGACCCATATCTTGTTCTATCACTTGATTTGTTTAAGGCTTTTGATTCTCTCTCCTGTGAGTATGTTTCAGGTGCTGGATCACTGTGGCTGTGGTACTAACTTCAACAACTGGGTATCACTTCTCTATAAAACCTCGACTACTCAGATTCTCTCCAATGGTCTCATTTTCCACTCCATTACCTGAACAAGAGGCACTGGTCAAGGTTGGCTCTTATCCACATATTTATTCATACTGTCCATAGAACCTTTGATCAGGTCTGTCGCTGAGAACCCAAGTATTTATGGGATCAAATTCAGCTCCTACACACAAAATAGTTTGCGTTAGCTGATGACCTCCTCTTGACCCTTACTAAGCCAGCATAGTCATATTCTGCTCTTAACTCATTATACCCTGTGCGGATATTTTGTACCATGAGAATCAATGGATGGTTCAGACTTCATACTGAGCTATTGGGTACAATGTGTTAAAATGCTATTATCCCACTTTGAATCCTTCTCAGGGCTGCAGGTGAATTAGGACAAGTCTCATGTATTGTGCCCTAATCCCACACCTTTTCTTTTACATAATCTAAAGAAAATTTTGATAATAATTGGGTCAAGGACCAGCTAACCTTTCCAGGCCTTCATATTTCCACTAGATTAGACAGTCTGATGAACATCAACTTTCTGCTCTTGCTCCAAGACATAGAGACAGAGTTAACCAGATGGAGTTACCGTAATTTTTCACTTTGGGGGAAAGTTAATTCTATAAAGATGATTATTGCTCTCAAAATGTTTTAGATCTCTCAAAATATCCCAATCCTGTTGAAGAAGAACTTACTGTGCAAATTAGATACTCTCATAATGAAATCCTTATGGGACTCTAAGCCCCCTATGTTGAGTATTAAGAAACTTAGGGAACCCCATGAAGCAAGTCAGTTGGCTCACCCCCACTTGGAATGGTATCAGTGGGCTTTTATTTTTAGTCAAGTATCTGTGCATATGCAGGTCAGGCCAAGTGATCTACCCAAAGGCTCCCTAATGTTCGAAATTGAAAAAAACTATTTTGGCCCCCGATTCATCAGCTGATTTCATATACACCACCACCCACCCACCCCCAGTCAAAAAGGCAAGCCCTGTTTAGTTGATCCTTTCAGAGTTCTTAAGAGGATCAATAAGGCCATCAGTCCTACCCTTCTTCCTTTGAAAACCATGTCCCTCTGGTCTAACCCTTATGTAACCAATGGTTCTACTTCCCTTTCTAATACTGAATTGCCACAAAAAGGGTATCAACAGAATAGGTGACATTCTGTCTGATGACTCTAATATATTAGTATCTGTCTCTGAAATTGGTTAGTAGTCTAAACTGCCTAAATTCCAGTTTCATTATTACTTACAGCTCAGGTCTGCTCTCAAAGAATCTATCCTCCTGGACAACTACTCACTTCTGGTGAGCAATGGATGGGATCAAATTATTAAAATAGGTCCAATATGAAAAGGCACTGGCTTTATTTTTAAAATTTTAACTAACTCCATTCCATCTTCGTCCCTGACCTCTTCAGCTAAAACTAAATGGGAAACTGAACTCGCTGTATCCATATCTGACCAGGACTGTAATTCTGCCTGGAAGCATGCATACTGGGGCAATAGGGAATTTCAAGGTAAGCTCATCCAATATAAGATTCAGCACCTCTTTTATCTCTCTCCCAGCAGACTACTAGAATTGTCCCTTACAAATACCAAGTGTTGGAAATGCCATCAATTGGGTTCCAATCTATTCCATACGTTCTCGATTGTCCCATCCTAGCCAAATTCCCATCATATATGCAGAATAGATGCAGAGCCAATTTTTCAATTAAAATACCCCCCTCCCCTTTTATGTATATTGTAGGAATTTTTGCATCCTACATCCATCTTTCTAGCCACCAGAAACTTTGGCTGTCAGCTGCAGGTCTTGCAACCAAATGCATAATCCTTAAATATTGGAAAAATATTGAAAATGCCTTCCCTGACTGAATGGTTCAACCAAAAGAGCTGCAGTACAAGGTAAACAATGAAAGAAATGTTTATGCACTTTCTGACAGGATGGACAAATTTCTGGATGCCTGGGGTCCTTTTCTACAGTTAAGAAGTAGTTAATTCATTATGCTGTCTCTACAGCCCTGTTACAGTGTTCCCACATTTTGCTAACCAATTTGCAGTGTGCCCAGTAAAAGGTGTTATTGCTATCCTGCTAGCTATACTCAAGGCCCTTGGAATTCTGCGATACAGCGGTTGAGGAATTTTCCGCAGAATTTGCATCATGCTGCAGAATGTATATAGTGCCGCAGAATTCACTGTTTTTAGTGAATTTTATTCAAATATACTGTTTTTCCATAGTGCCAGGCTTTCTTTCCCATCTTGTTTATCCTGAAGTCCTTCCTCTATGTTCGGCATATGATGTCATTGATGACATCACATCATATTTAACCAATGGTAGAACTGTGTTCTGCCAGAGAAATGAATAAATTATGCCGCAGAAATCAGAAAATGCTGCTGCAGAAACCAAGGAGCCCTGCCACAGAAATCAGAAAGTTCTGCCGCAGAGCACTAGGGGCCCTAGCTATACTGTAGCAGTAGTTCCATCAGACATAACTTTGCTAACATTAAAAGATATAGTAGGTCAATACTGTTTATATATACGTTGTATCTAATGTAATCCTTCTGCATAGTTTCATGTTAATTGTTGTAACCTGTCACTTACTTGCCTTCTTTTTAATTATCAGTAAACATTATTATGGGAAAAATGGTACCTTAAACCTATTGAGGGCTTGCATTTTTGATCCATGTAAGTATATAGTAAACCTGCAGGTATATTATAACCACTCTGTGTTTACAGTGCAGTTACAGAAAGAATATAAAGTGTTAACATAATGACAACATTTCTACTTGCCTATGCTTGCTGTAGTTATTGTTATTTATTTATTTATTTACAATTTTTGGCCAAAATAGGCATACCAAGCTGAGGCTTGTTTCCAGGTGTGTCGTAGGAGAACAAAGAAGTCAAGTGACTTACTTGTGGTCAGACAGTATGCAAGGGGTGGCTGTGGGGATTCAACCCCAGTTGTCTAGGTTTGTAGGTCAGCATTTTTAGCCACTACACTACACTATACTGCCTCTCTGTTCTACTGTGCGTTATGCAATTTTGAAAATAGCTGCTCCGCTTACTCAGTATTTATCAGGCCAATGCCAGAACTGTGCAGACTAAAACATGTGAAAAGTGATGAAAAGTGATACAAAATAGCAGACTGATAGAAATTAGTTCAAATTAATAAACAAATCAAGCATATCTTTACAATTTCAGCTAGAACATTCTTCAAAACAAATTCCAAAATTACCTTGATGGTAAACTGAATTTTAATGTGGTGTTGGTCAGAATAGGCAAGACTGATTGTATTAGACTGTTCGCTAACCTCTTGTTAACATTATATAACTATGCTTAAAGAGTTGATCAGTGGTCAAAATCAGCATCCCATCAAAACATACTGGAATTGCCTTGGTGAAACACTGAGCTTAGTCTTTTCATGTAATGTATTACAGTGACTCTGCTCTATTGATGCATGCTACATCTAAAGATCTATGTGCATAATGTTTTGCATAATTGCATTGCTGTCACTCTATATGTTGAATAAAATCTAATTATATATGAAGTCCCATCATCCCAGGGCTTACTCAGAAATGAGCTGCATACTTGTGTGCCAGGAGTTACTCTGTCTACCTGTTCTTAAATCAATATATATTTATGTAAATCTTTGAGACCAAAACTTCCCCTCAAAACTTTTTGATTTGGGTATTGGGCAAGTGTGATTCAATATTTCTCTTCTGCCCATGCATTGGAGTACTTTTTAAACATTTACTTAGCATGAATTCTCTTTAAATTCTAAGAACAGGGAATAACAATTTCCATACTAGTTTTTTCTCAGATCATTTGTGTGGTTAATAGTTCAATGAGAACACCTACATGCGAGAAATAAACTTGGGTACTGAAATGAAATGGTGTTTTTGTTTGGGTCAAAAGTATACTCAAATCATTAACTGAATTGAATCTGGTCTCAGGGTCATATATTCTTCACAACAAAACAAAAAAAATCAGATTTGAGCAAGTCACACTACCAAAATACAAACTTGACTCCATGTTGCCATAGAACACAGTGTATGGATTGTTCCTGGGCTACTGGGTCATTCCACAGAGGAACTGTAGAAGAAATAAGGATGTTTCCAGATCCCTATTCCAGCCACATTTCCAGGCTCACAGTGCACTGCAGTTTTCCAGCAACCATTCAGTGTAGTATAGCATGATACACTTGTGCACAGATCCTGCTCTGCTTACAGTATTTGTTCAAACTTCTGTAGTGAGAGTGACTTTAAAGGAGGAATGACCACATTGTGCAGTTTCCTGTGCTTGACAACCACACTGATCAGCAACTAACACATTCAGAGAATTGCACAGTCTGATGACTTTTGATGGAGTTAGTTATAAAATCAAGCATGTTATAGTGTTAGAACAGGTAAGTGCTTCACTGTGTAGTTTTATAAATGTAGTTTTTAGCTATTTTGACTGACTGTATTACTTTTTTTTATAACATCAGTTTTCTTTTCACAATTTAGAATGCATTTTTGCATCCTATCCAACATATCTATAAAAAAGCCCTTGACTGTACCCAATAACTTTTTTTTTTTTTTGGTAGACTTTGTTTAAGTACCTCCTAGGCTGGGTATCCTTCCGGGGTGCACACTCAGCGAGGGCTGCTACTCCCTGCCTGAACCCTGTAGTCTGATGGCACACCCCTGACAACCAGGCAGCTCTAGCATCCCAGATCACCCCCTGGGACAAGCCCACTCACCCTCAGTGGCCTATCTGAAATTAAAGAGGACTTAACCCATTATTGGTTTGGCGAGGAGTCCATCAGGAAATGGGCCAGCTGTGGGATGTGTGTCCTGCACCTGGAGCCCCCATCATCTCCATGGTCCTAGGTGGGGATTTTCTAGTTTTAGTTTCCCCTGGGAGTGTGACGTGCAATGACGTCTGTGCATGGCTCACCCTGCTGACATCTGCCACATTCCCTCCACTCTTACTCTGGCCGGTGTGCCTGTAATTCCCCCCGATCTCCATCTGGGGCTGCTAGGACTCTGAGCAGACCCAAAACCTTCCCCAGAGAGAGGAGAGCAGTTCTTCAGATGCTCAGTCCTCTCCCTCCCCTGCCGACCCCCGATGGCCCGGCCTCCTTCCCAAACCCGGGTCACAGGCGTGGCGCGAGGTGTGGCGTCCAGCGCTTCAACCCTCAGTGCCACTGGAACGTACCCCAAAAACTTGATAGTACTAATTTACAATGTCATGGTGCTTACAGTGACTACATTGTTTGATGTCACAGGCAGCAATTATGATATCAGTTGAGGACAGTCTGATGCTATTTTTAAGCCACAGAAAAAGACCTGCTGGATTGTTTGATATAGTTAGACAACTAAGAACAGGAGAAAGGACAGTACAAGCACTTGTAAAATATTGACCCTTTTTATAACGGTTGTAAATATGATAGTATAAAGTCTTCCATTTAATCATTACCTGCTCTTTAATGCATCAGTGATTGATCAGTAATTAACCTTTGTATATAAATAGGTGCTGGAGACATGCTATATAAATGGTGATGGATTACTAAAACATTTACTTTGAATCTGCTCTAGATTAACAATGTTTGTGCTCTGTTTGATACAAAGATTAGAGGTCCCAGGATTAAACTTAAACTGTTCTATAAAATCCTCTGAACAGCAAATGGACTATAACAATGTTTATTTTGTTATATGTTAAAAGCTATAACACTTCTTTTCAGTGTTCAGTTTACTATTTATAGGAGGATATTCTGAGCAATGAAATGTGATAATATTAACAACAAATATAATCTGTTACATTTTTTGTAAAACAGAGATGTTTAACTTTTAGGCTGCCGACAGAATTAGAACATATTGGAATTCTGGACTGATATATCAGTCCGTGGCACAGCAAGAGTTAAGAAAAACTGGAAAAATATTAAATGTAATACATACAACATACTCATCTTGTCTGTTAAGTCTGACTAGTCCCTATATCAGTCACTGTCTTCTTGATCAAGGTAGGTAACAGAAATTGGATGCGCATATGGGGGCTGGCATACAATCAGATGCCTGACCTGGTTCCATAGCAGATCTTCTGTTTCACATGGAGTGGGGGATTCTGGGACAGTGTATGACGATCATTTTTTTAAATATGGGTGAGTTCCCAAATGACTGCCTAAATGTAGTATTTTTCAATGAATGTTCTTACTTTTTGAAAAGGAAATTGAATACAATATTTTCACTGCTTTGTGTTTAAAATGGCTGCCTTTGGTGGCATTCTTATTATTTTTAATGGCAAACAATATGTGGTATCCATTGCCATTTCCAACCTTCACAACACTCTGTATCAAGGAGTCCCTTCTATATAGCAGCACAGCTTCCCTCCCTTTCCCTTAGCCAAATAATCTTTGGCATTCAGTGGCATCTTCCTTTCTCACCCTTCCCCAATCTAACCAGTCTACAGCATCAGTAGTACCCTGCTCCCTAACCCAGCCCCAAAGCACAACTCCCTTGCATCAAGTGGTACCTTCTCACTCACCCTGCTCCAAACAAATCAATCCCTGGTGGCCTGAGACTCCCTGTCCCTCACCCTTCACCAAAGCATGCCCAGCTGGAGTCCAGGGGTACCACCCTACCCTCACCCATCCCTAGGCGTGCCCTCCAAAAGCAGCCATCTCAAAAATTCCATGTTCATTCTGAGACAGCTGCAGTCTGAATCATTTGCAAAGCTGATTTAATAAATGTATGCACAAAGCATGTGTTTCAGAAATATCAGTTTTTGATACTCTAGTATCTCAAACTTGGATTTATGAAATAAGACAGTGCTCATGTATTTTAGTCAGATGACTTCTGGCTGGGGCTGGGGTTGAGTTGGTTACATTATGTGGGGCTGGGGGGTCTGAAACACTACAGGGCAACCAGGGATGGGCTTCCAGTGACTATCTTTGTTGATTGGGGCGGCACATGAGATCAAGGCACTTGTGTGGCACCAGGGATGTGTTTTTTAAATTAACATACTGTCTGACACTGGATTGGGCTCCTGGAGCCAGCTTTTATTGTTAATATATCTATTGCCCCACTTTGGGAAGACTCCTGGTGTTGAAAACAGGCTAATGCCCATGCTCAGAGTCAAAGCTTCAATTTTCAAAAGCAAAATATACAAGGTTACAGCACTCATTTTGAAAAGAAAATCACTCTGCAGAGTTAAGTAGAGTAAGCATTATTAGAAACTGCATTTTGTCTATATTCATTCAAAAATTCAGATTATACAATGGCAAGAAATAATCTTCGACTGTGATTGGTCAGTTTGGGGCTGGACCCATGAAGTTATCCCAGCACATAACCACAGGTCTAGTCTCACCCTCACTGTGAACCAATGCAGATGATTTTTTTATGGCTGAGAATTTGATTGATTTTTTTGGCTGAGCATTTGATTGATTTTTCAACTTCTCTTAAATACAAAAAAATTTTTTTCCACACAAAAACATCTTTAAAATTATAATTTTTTTATTCTGTATAACAATGAGCCATTGTATAATAGGAATAATGCACTCCAGGAGTGTGTCGTTTGGGATAATGCCACATCTGGGGCATTGGACGCCTTTCGACCTTGCTTGTGCCCAACCCCCAGGTGTGGCGTTATCCCAGCAGGACACACACACCACTGCATTATTCCTTTACTCTCATGAGTGAGTTTAGCTGAAGCTTAGTGCCATGGATACAAGGAAGCATAATCCAGCAGCCATCAAGGTGAGTTACTTGAAATGAAATTTTTTTTTCATAATAAAATCAATAAATGGTACTACTATGTTACTCCTGGGACATTGTTGTATTTTGTGAAGATGGCAGTGACAACAGATCCACATATACCATATATTTAAGAAATGTCAGAAAGACTGACACTGTCCCTCACAAAAAAAACAACTTGTCTGTGTGAACCAAGTCCCATTGTCAAGGCACACATTCAGAATACATACATACACAACCGCTGCACTATTTAGCACACCAAGTTATGTATGTATAAAAGGTACACTATCAAGTGCAGCAGGTATGTATGTATACTGGTCATCCAGTTCTGGAGACCCCATCTCAGCAAGGATATAGACAGGATGGAGGCATTCCAGAGGAGGGCAACTAAAATGGTGCAGGGTCTGCAAGAGAAGCCATACGAGGAGAGACTAAAGGAGCTTAATATGTATACCCTTGAGGAAAGGAGGGAGAGGGGGGACATGATAGAGACTTTTAAGTACCTCAGTGGAAACAAAAGAGATGTGCAAGAACAAGGAGACACAATTTGAAGATAATGGGGGGGACGGCTCAGGGGCAATGTGAGGAAGTATTTTTTCACACAGAGGGTAGTGGACGCATGGAACAGCATTCATGAGGAGGTTGTGGGGTCTAAAACTGTGGGAGAATTCAAGAATGCATGGGACAGGCATAAGGCAATTCTTGTGGGGGAAGGAAGAAATAGGCTGTTGGTTAACTAGGATCTGCAGCTGATCCAGTAGGTATGAAAATGGGCAGACTAGGTGGGCCAATCGGTCCTTATCTGCCGTCAAAGTCCAAGCTTCTTTGTTTCTGTGTAAAAGATCTTAAGATGCATGCAACAGAGGTCTTAAGATACCCAATACACATAATAAGTTTGGAGAAATGCTATCTGACTATTACTTATCCAAAGTAAGAACTCATTCATAGAAACATAGAAACATAGAATTTGATGGCAGATAAGGACCGCTTGGCTCACCCAGTCTGCCCATTTCCCTACCTAATGGATAAGCTGCAGATCCTAGTTAACCAGCAGCCTGCTTCTTTCTACCCCAACCCCCTAGAATTGCCTTATGTCTGTCCCATGCATGCTTGAATTCAATCACTGTTTTTGACTCCACAACCTCCTCCGGAAGGCCATTCCATGCATCCACAACCCTCTGTGAAAAAAATACTTCCTTACATTACCTCTGAGCCGCCTCTCCCATCTTCAAATTGTGCCCCTTGTTCTTGCACACCTCTTTTTGAAAGATACTACCCTCTTGGACTTTGTTGATTCCCTTGAGGTACTTGAACGTTTCTACCATGTCCCCCCTCTCCCTCCTTTCCTCGAGGCTATACATATTAAGCTCCTTTAGTCGCTCTTCATATGTCTTCCAGTGCAGACCCCGCACCATTTTAGTTACCCTCCTCTGGACAGCTTCTATCTTGACAATGTCCTTACGGAGATTGGGTCTCCAGAACTGCACACAGTACTCCAGATGGGGTCTCACCAGCTGTCTGTACAGAGGGATAACAACTTCCTGTTTTCTACTGGTGATGCCTCTCCTATGCATCCCAGTATCCCCCCAGCCCTCCTTACTGCCCTCTCACATTGTTTGCCCACCTTTAAGTCATCTGATATGACTATCCCCAGGTCCCTTTCTATTTTTGTTGTTGTTAGTATCTTACCCCCCATTGTGTACTCTTCCCCTGGGTTTTTGTTTCCCAGGTGCATTACCTTGCACTTCTTAGCATTAAATCTAAGCTGCCATACATTTGACCATTTCTCTATCCTTGCCAAGTCCATTCTCATCATTTTCACCCCACCTTGTGCATCAACTCTGTTACAGATCTTTGTGTCATCTGCAAAGAGACATACTTTTCCTTCCAGTCCCTCTGCAATGTCACTTACAAAGACATTGAAGAGGACTGGTCCTAATACTGAACCCTGCAGCACCCCACTAGTAACTCCCCTTTCTTCAGAGTGGACTCCATTTACTATTACCCTCTGTGTCCTATTCTCCAGCCAATTCTTTACCCAGGCTTACATCTTAGGACCCACTCCCAGGCTGGCTAACTTGTATATTAATCTTTTGTGTGGGACTGAGTCAAATGCCTTGCTAAAGTCTAGGTAGACCATGTCCACAGCCCCTCCCTGATCTACTACTTTGGTCACCCAGTCAAAGAAATCTATTAGATTCATCTGGCATGACCTTCCTGCTGTGAATCCATCCTGCTTTGGGTCCTGTGCCCCTCTGGCCTCTAGGTACTCGACAATTCTTTCCTTCAGAAGTGATTCCATCATTTTCCATATCACTGAGGTTAAACTAACTGGTCTGTAGTTTCCCGCTTCTGCCCTGCTCCAACTTTTGTTAAGGGGAATCACATCAGCCCTCCTCCAGTCCTCTGGTACTACCCCATCCTTCCATGATTTGTTAAAGAGGGTAGTCAGTGGTGTCACTAGTTCTACCCTTAGTTCTTTTAGAATTCTGGGATGAATCCCATCAGGCCCCATTGCTTTGTCCACCTTCAGTTTTAAGAGTTCTTTCAGAACCCTTTCTTCTGTAAATGGGCTGGTATCAACTTCTCATTCCAGGGTGTTTCTATTGTTTGTTTTAGGTACTTCTCCCTCTTCATTTGTAAATACTGAGCAAAAATATTTGTTTAGTATCTCTGCCTTTTCACAGTCACCCTCTGCCCACCCCCTCCCCTTTATTAAGCCTCACTATCCCTCCCTTAGTCTTCCTTCACTCCCTGATGTACCTAAAAAAGGTTTTATCCCCCTTCTTAACTGAGTTGGCTATCTTTTCCTCAGTTCAGGCCTTTGCTATTCTGACTGCCTTCCCAGCTTCCTTTTGCTTTAACTGATAAAATTCTCTGTCCTGCTCCTTCTGTGATTCCTTGTACTTTCTGAATGCTTTCTTTTTCTCTTGAACCTTCACTGCCACCTCCTTTGAGAACCATAGTGGTTTCTTACATCATTTTGTTTTGTTTATTTGATTCACACAAAGGCTTGTTACCTCTGTGATGGCAATTTTTATTATTCTCCATTGTTCTTCCACCCCTCCTTCCTGCCCATTTGCTAGTGCATTCCTTAGGCACTCACCCATTTTGACAAAGTCAGCCCTCCTGAAGTCCAGTACTTTTGCCTTTGTATGGCTTGACTCTATTGCTGTGTTTATTGTGAACCATACTGTTCGATGGTCGCTAGTTCCCAGATGGCTACCCACTTCTACATCTGTGATCCTCTCTCCATCTCCATTTGAGAGGACCAGGTCTAAGATTGCTCCTTCTCAAGTGGGTTCCAATACTAGTTGTCTAAGGCATGCCCCCTGTAGGGCATGTCTTAGACCAAGATGAGAAATGCAGAATTTTTATCTAATTTTAAAACTTTGTCTGCACTACAATTTGTTGATACCTGTAGCTGCTAAATGCTTGTTGAAAGATAAGGTTGTTAGGATTACAAAAATGTGCATTCTTAGGTATGTACAGTATGTTGTTTGTAGACTATTCATAGTGTTTGTTCTGGGACAAACTCTTATCACTTATCTGAGACTGTGAATAGCAGTACTCATGGAATTATGTACTTCACTGTGTTTATCTGTATGGATTTTTATTTTATTTTTATTCATTTTATTAACATCTTGGATTAAGACCTTTGAGCTGGAAGCTCATTTATAAAGTTTCCACACTGAGATGAGACAATACAATGCAACAGTAAAAAAGATACAGGACAGTAATAAACTAGAGTTACAAACAGTAAATATAGAATTTATGTCAGTGCTAATACAGGGCACCTGTCAGACAGGTACAATTGTACAGAAAGAGGCTATTAAGTTTGGATAAATAATCATTAGAAAGAAGAAAGTGAAACAGTACAAATGGAGCTATAGAAAGAGAATGTGGCATGAGGAGAAGAATGCAGAGGGGATAGAGGGGGGAATGGAAAAGTGTGGTGGGATTGGGGATATTAGAATAGGAAGGGTTCCATTTTGAGATCAGTTGTGAGATGACAGCTGAGAGGAGGAACAGGAGAAAGACATCTTGAGCAGTTAGTGTATAGGTGGTGGTGGGGGGGTAGTCATTGGGAGAGCTCAGAGGTAAAAGAATAGGGTAATAAACTCTACAGTTGGCAGGTTGGGGAGGTAGGGGAAGGGAGAGGGTAGGCGTTTGGGTACCGATTAGTGCCTGGGGGTTTAAAGGTGAAGAGACTAAAGTTAAGTGCAGAGGGGGCTGTAAGTCAGGAGGGGGAAGGAAACTAGGAGTGAGCGATTTAGCTGTCACTGTCACAGGGGCTAGCAGCAGACAGCTAGGAACGAAGTTTAGTTTTGAAGGGGCCCAGTTTGAATTCCAGTTGGAGGTCAGATTGGAATTTGTTCAGCCATTTGGAGGCCTTGTAAATGAAAGAACATTGTCCCTGTGATGTTCGGCGGAAGGGGACTTGATATAAACTTAGTCTATTGCCTCTGGCTAGACTGCGGTTGGTGGTGGAGTTGAGGAGGGATTGCAGACATGAAGGGGTAAGGCCAAGGGTTGCTTTCTTAGCAAATAAACATATCTGATACTAGATCTGGTTATGTAGATTTAGCCAACCAGAGTGGGCATAGACATTGCAGGTGTGAGTTAAATTGGGAGCACTTCATATGAGGCAGCAGGCCCTGTTCAAGGCCAGGTTGATTCTTTTTAGTGCAGTGTCAGTGCCTAACCCATAGACAACCAGACCTTTTTATTTATTTATTTTGAAAGGTTTCACCAGGAAAGACAACATGAGCTGTGAAACAGCGCATTTCCAGAAGTGTCCGGGGGGGTGGGGGTTTACATACATTGGCGAACAAGTAAAAACACATACAGGCAAAAATACAACCAGGAAAAGCTACTGCAATAATATAAGTATATGTAAAAATATACATATTTACAAAAGTGCAACATGCAGTAGAAATATACTTGACAAGATTAAAATGCAACACCAGTACAATGGATTACAATCCCAAACAGACTGCTGAGGTATACAGTACTAATTATAAATCCTATTCACATCAAAAACATGAACACAGACAACATTTAGCAGTAAGTATACTAGTTTGGGAGTAGGCCAGCAGTACGGGTAGACCTTGGAGTATGGGGGGACAGAGGTAAGGGTAGTCAAGGGCATGGTTGCCTATTTAGAAGCGAAAAGGGAGAAGAGGAGAGGGGTGAAGGGGGGACATACCAAGGAACTCTCCTTAGGATGCTGAGAACCCTGCAAGGGACAAAACCCAGTCAGGAAGATGAATGGGAGAGAGAGAAGGGGAGGGCATGCCCAGGAACACCCCTTCAGGATGCTGAGAACCCTGTAAGGGGACAAGGACCCAACAAAGTATGGTGGGGAGGTAGTAAGGCAAACTGAGGGAAGCAATATCCTATTTAGAAGCAGAAAGGGGGAAGAGGAGAGGGAGGGAGGAAGGAGGGACATGTTGAGGGAAATCTCTTCAGGATGCTGAGAACCCTGCATGGGGACAAGGACCTGGGCAAGGGAAGGTGGAGGAGGGGAAAGGGGGGGCTATGCAGCGAGAGCTCCTGTCCAGGATGCTGAGAACCCTGAAGGGGACAAGGACCCAAAAGGGAATATGGGGGGCAAGGGACAGATGCAATCTGAGGGGAGAGAAACATGCCAAGGAAGCTCCCCTTCAGGATGCAGAGAACCCTGAAAGGAGGCAAAGGACTGGCAAAGATGGAAAGGAGAGGTGGGGAGGGGCAACAGGAATAAGGGAGGAAGGAGGGAAAATAGGAGGAGGGGGTAGGAGGTTCATGGGAGCAGTTATCATGGCCAATCAAAGATATATGGAGGGAAGGAAATGGTGCAGAGGAAAGGGAATTGGGAGGAAGGGGAAAATTGGAGCAGATACAGCAATGGGAAGAGTACACTCAGAGGCATGAAAGAAGTTTGGTAGGCATAGAAGGTTGGTGCAGTTGCAGCCGTGAAGAGTGTGTTTTTTTAGGAGGAGTGAGAGTGTGTGATGGGAAGTAGTGGAGTGAATATCTAGAGGGACAGAATTCCAGATACTGGGGAACGTGTATGAGAAAACAGGGCGACCGGAAGAAGTCGGCCAACGGGGCAGTGCAAGAGTTCTATAAGTGGATGCACGGAAGGAATAGCCGGGGGGAGGGTGGATAAGAGGGAGGATAGAACTTTCCAATTAAATTAATGCTGTGTGAGAGTCACCGGGCATTGAGGGAGGGGAAGGAGAGTGAGGTGTGAAGATCACAGTGATGAGTAAGTGGAGAGCAGCCAAGTGTAAAGTGGCAGAAGGAACTGAAGAGGGTGTTCAGTTTGGTGAGGGAGGTTTTTGAGGCAGAACTGTAAACAATGTCTCTGAAATCGAGGACTGGGAGAATCATATTTTGGACAGTTTCTCTCCTGGCAAGCAGTGGCAGGCAGCTGTAGTGTCTGTACAGTGCACCGAGTTTAGGGAGTAATGTTTTGTGAAGAGCGTCAGTGTGGATCCCAAAGTCAGAGAACAGACAGAGAACAGCAAGAAGAAGGAGCTGCTGTTATAACTATACATCTCTACTGAGACTAAAGAACTAGAACTCTACTACTGGGACTTTCAATTTAGGGTAAAAACAACAAACAAAAAAGAAGCAGTGTGTTTGTCTGAGTTAGCTGAAGTGAATTGTTATCTTTGCAGTTATCTAGGTGTTTGTCTGAGTTGGCTGAAGAGAACTGTTATCTGTGCAATTATCTAGGTGTAGAAGGGCCTGTAAAGTAGGGGGAATGGCTTATCTAGGAGGAAGCCAGGTGTGTTCAATTTAAAAACTGACCTAGATAGCTTGTAGCAGAGAACAAGCAGAGAATAGCATTAGGAAGGAGCTGCTGTTATAACTATACTTCTCTACTGAGACTATATTACCCTCCTTCCATCCCCTCCATCCATAGCTAGTTTTACTTTTATAGGCACAGGGTTTGACTGACAACAGGAACTTCCTGTTTGGGAGCAGGAAGGGAGTGATCACAGAGCCACAACAGATTCCCCATCCTAGAAGGAAAAAAGTAGCTCTCCATCCCCCCTTGCTACTGGAAGTTTGACTATGAGCAAATAAGACTACTGAGAAATACAGGAACTTCTTGTCTCAGAACAGAAAGATCAGGAGCTTAAATGGCATGGAGGCAGTAAGTAGGGAGGAAAAAAAAATAAAATATAAAAAAAGATAATTAATAGATGAAAGAGTAAGTATTCAAAACAATAGTTAAGGGGCCAGAAATAAGACATGATGGGAGTGGTGCAGTGCAGTAGCTGTGGAGCAGCAGTATTCTGGGAGACGTTCTGGAGGATGTGGTGTTGTCCCATCTGCAGGCACCTCTCTGAGCTGAGGGAAGAGGTTGCTCATCTCCAGGCTGAGTTGGCCAGGATTTGAAGGGCCTCCTCTCCCACCCAGGGACCACCAGGGCCACTGCCATAACCTCAGAAGTTGCCAAGAAAGAGGAGAGGTTGGATCACAGTGGGCTCAGGGAGGGTGAGGGTGACGGAACAGAGGTGCATCCTTCCAGTTGTACATCTCCACAATTCATATGCCGTTCTGGCAAAGTGTGGTTCCTCTATGGAGGCACCCGCAGTGGAGACCAAGGAGGATGCCGGGAACCTCCACAAAGGAGACCCACAGGAGGGTGACATGGGACCCCACAGGGAAAGGAAGGAAACAACTCCTGGTGGGGGACTCCATTGTTAGGAGGGTAGAACTTGGGGAGGAAGGGCAAAGGGAAGTAAGGTACCTGCCTGGCACCATGGCTTGGAGATACAGGGAGAAAATCCACAGGATTGCAGGAGCAGCTGCATGGGGAAGGGAGCTGGATGTCATTGTCCACATATATACTAATGACCTGGCTGAGAAAGGGATCAGAGCAGTGCAGACAGAGTTTGTGGAGTTAGGGAAGGGCCTTAGACAAGTAACACACACGGTAACCTTCTCGGCGGTGCTGTCTGTCTATGGCATGGGTGAGGCTACGGTGCTCGACACCAAGGGATTCAATCAGTGGTTTTTGAAAAACTGGTGCAGAGCTCAGGGATTTGGCTTCATTGGGGACTGGGGGTCCACCTGGATTGATACATGCCTATTCTGGCATGGTGGTCCACATCTGTCATGGAGGGGAACTAGGATCCTGGGTGATATGTTTAAATGTTTCATTGGCAGGCATTTAAACTAGTTAAAGGGGGGCACTGGAAAAGAGGAGGGAATTCCTAGCCCCCCCAAATAAAATAAATCAAGGTAGTTAGTAGCAGTAAACACCAAGATAGAGACATCGATAGGGAGAAGGGCTGGGGTAAATGGAGGAAATGAAAAATGCAATAAGGACAGGGATGGGACAAAAAGGGGTAAGGCCATCAAGAAATTAAGGGCAATGTGTACCGATGCCATAGTCTGGGCAACAAGCTCCTTGACCTGGTGGCCTTGATGGAAGAGGGATGCCTGGATATCATGGCAGTCACAGAAACATGGAACACAGAGAACCATGACTGAGATGTTAACATACCAGGAAACACAACCTATAGGAGGGACAGGGAGGGTACATGTGGGGAGGAGTAGCTCTCTATGCAAGGGAAGGGATAAAAGCAATGGAACAAAAGAGTAAACAGGAAGGAGAGTAGGCACTGTGGGTCACCTTAGAGACTGGAAATGGCACCACAATCCGCACAGGGGTTGTATACAGACTCCCATCTCAGGGTTAGGGACTGGACAATGATATGATAGTAGGCATCCTTAGGATGGCAGAAAATGGGGAGATACTGTTGATGGGGGACTTGAATATGCCAGGTGTAAACTGCAGCACCTTTGTTGCAGCCACATCAAACAGCAGGGCAATTCTCTATGCACTACAGGGGGCATGTCTCAAACAGCTAGTGTTGGAACTCACTCGGGAGGGAGCAATCTTAGACCCTGTACTCTCAAATGGGGGCAGTAAGCAGATCCCAGATCTAGAAGTGGGTAGCCATCTGGGGACAAGAGACCACCAAACAGTGTGGTTCACGATAAACTCAGCTGCAGAGTCAAGCCATACAAAAGTGAAGGTACTGGACTTCAGGATGACTGACTTTGGCAAAATGGGAGAGCACCTTAGAAAAGCACTAGCAAACCAGCAAGAAGGAGGGGTGGAGCAACAATGGGGAAACATCAAAACTGCCATCACAGAGGCAACAAGCCTGTGTGTGAAGCAAATAAACAAATCAAAATGAAAAAAAAAAGCCACTATGGTTCTCAAAAGAGGTGGTGGGGAAGGTTAGAGAGAAGAAGATAGCATTTAGGAAGTATAAGGAAACACAAAAGGAGCAGGACAGAGAACTGTACCAGTTAAGGCAGAAGGAAGCAGGAAAGGCAGTCAGAATAGCAAAGGCCCAAACAGAGGAAAAGATAGCCAATTCAGTTAAGATTGGGATAAAACATTTTATAGGTACGTTAGGGAGCATAGAAAGACAAAAGGAGGGATAGTGAGGCTGAATAGAATGGATGGTGGGTGGGCAGATAGGGACAGTGAAAAAGTAGGGATACTGAATGAATACTTCTGCTCAGTGTTCACAAAAGAGAAGGAAGGGAAGGTACCTAATCCAATTAACAGAAGCACTCTGGATGGGGGGGGGGTCGATCCCAATCCTTTCACAGAAGAAAGGGTTCTGAAAGAACTCCTAAAACTGAAGGTGGACAAAGCAATGGGGCCTGATGGGATTCACTCCAGAATTCTAAAAGAATTAAGGGGAGAACTAGTGACACCACTGACTACCCTTTTTAACAAATCATGGGAGGATGGTGTAGTACCTGAAGACTGGAGGAGGGTGGATGTGATTCCCCTTCACAAAAGTGAGAGCAAAACAGTGGCAGGAAACTACAGACCTGTTAGTTTGACCTCTGTGGTAGGAAAATGATGGAATCACTTCTGAAGGAAAGAATTGTTGTGTACCTAGAGGCCAGTGGGGCACAGGCCACAAGGCAGCATATATTCACAGCAGAAAAGACATGTCAGATGAATCTAATAGATTTCTTTGACTGGGTGACCAAAATAGTAGACTTGTGAGAGGCTGTGGACATGGCCTACCTAGACTTTAGCAAGGCATCTGACACAGTCCCACACAAAAGAGTAATAAACAAATTAGCCAGCCTGAGAGTGGGTCCCAGGGTGGTAGCCTAGGTAAAACACTGGCAAAACAACAGGACACAGAAGGTAATAGTAAACGGAGTCCACTCTAAAGAAAGGGGGGTTACTAGTGGGGTACCGCAGGGTTCAGTACTGGGTCCAGTCCTTTTTAAAGTCTTTATAAGTGACATTACAGAAGGACTGGAAGGAAAAGTATACCTCTTTGCAGATGACACAAAGATCTGCAACAGGGTTGATACACAACGGGACATGGACAGGATGAGAAGGGACTTGGCAAGGTTGGAGGAATGGTCAGAAGTATGGTAGCTTGTATTCAATGCAAAGAAGTGCAAGATAATGCACCTGGGAAACAAAAACCTAGTGGAAGAGTACACAATGGGGAAGGGAGGTAGTAACAACAACAAAAACGGAAAGGGACCTGGAGGTAATCATATCAGATGACCTAAAGGTTGGCAAGCAATGTGAGAAGGCAGTAGGTAGGGCTGGGGGATACTGGGGTGTATAGGGAAAGGCATCACCAGCAGAAAACAGGAAGTTATTATCCCTCTGTACAGACAGTTGGTGAGACCTCATCTGGAGTACTGCATCCAGTTCTGGAGACCCCATCTCCACAAGGACATAGAAAGGATGGAGACAGTCCAGAGGAAGGCAGCTACAATAGTGCAGGGTCTGCAAGAGAAGCCACATGAGGAGATACTAAAGGAGTTTAATATGTATACCCTTGATGAAAGGAAGGAGAGGAGACATGATAGAAACTTTTAAGTACCTCAAAGGGACACAATTTGAACATGGGGGGATGGCTCAGGGTCATTGTTAGGAAGTATTTTTTCACAGAGATGGTGGTGGATGCATGGAACTGCCTTCCTGAGAAGGTTGTGGAGGACTAAAACTGTGGGAGAATTCAAGAATGCATGGGACAGACATAAGGCAATTCTTGTGGGGGGGTAAGAAGAAATAGGCTGTTGGTTACTAGGATCTGCAGCGTATCCAGTAGGTAGGGAAATGGGCAGACTAGGTGGGCCAAGCGGTCTTTATCTGCCATCAAAATCTGTTTCTATGTTTCTAAGATGCTTGTCAAGCCATAGACCTAGGTACTTATAGGAGGAGACATCATCCAGTACAGCACCAGAGAGCGGAAAAGGTGGGTTGGAGACAAGTCTGGAGAATTTTTGTCTGGAGCTAGAGGTCATGGAGACCTTTTTTTTGATGTTCATAGAGAGTTTGTTAGCAACAAACCAGCACTGGATGCTGTTAAAGTCCTGCTGAAGGGTGGTTGCCACCTCAGTGGGGGAATTACTGGATGAGAATAGCACTGTGCCTTCTGCATACATGTGGATGTATGAAGAAGAACAATAATCAATTATAGATAGTACTGAACTACTGACAGCAAGCTTTAGGGCTTCATCAGTGAAGCTGTGACAGTGTCTGTATAGCTGGCCTATGCAGGAGTTTACAACCCTGGCTATGTGGTCAATGTGAAGGGAGTAGGAGA
The DNA here is from genome assembly GCA_016271365.2 of Neoceratodus forsteri. Lineage (NCBI taxonomy): Eukaryota > Metazoa > Chordata > Ceratodontiformes > Ceratodontidae > Neoceratodus > Neoceratodus forsteri. The sequence goes on from CM028131.1 coordinate 830,607,857, forward strand.
CAGAGCAGTGTGACCCCCAGGTATTTAAAGCAAGTGACTATGTCAAGAGCAGAATCCTTGTTGCTTAGGATTTTGGGGAGATATGACTGCTGTCTGTTGTGTGGGGTAGCAACCAAACATGATCTTAGTTTTTTTGTAGTTCATGAGGAGTTTGGAATCACAGAACCAGGTTTCTACTGCTGTGACGTTGGTCTGCATTTTCTGTTCAAGGACTATGGAGTAGGAGTGGCAAGAGAACAATATGGCATTGTCTGCATGTAGCAGGTTATTGTCAGAACAGGACTCAGGGAGGTTGTTTAGAAATAATCCAAATTACAGTGGGCCCAAGATAGATCCTTGTGGTACACTGGAAGTGACATTGCGTTGGTCAGAGAGAACATTCAGAATTATGACCTGCTGAACTCGTTCAAAGGTAGCTCTTGAACCACCCTAGTGATACCAGGGATTATATTTATTCATTTATTTCAGATTGGGATTAATATCTTTGAGACAAAGGTTCCAGGTCAATACAAGTATGAGGACAGACAGGCAAAAAATAGTTACTGATTGGTACACAATGTAAGGAGCGTACAGAAAGCAGTAGCAAAATGAGTGAAGTACAAACTGTTGCAAACGGCAGTCAGAGAAACTAGTTACACAGAAGGTAACAGATTTTGTATATACATAAGTGAAATTAGGAGGGGTGAAATATTGATTCAAGGAGAGTGCAAATTGTGAGAACAGGGAGTAGGAATGTAAAACAAGAAGAGGGGAAGAACAGAGTTCACAGGTAATATCAAGTAGAGGACTAGACTGGGTGTACAGGAGCAGCCAGAGACAGGCTTTGTCAGCTAAGGCATGGGAGGAGTGTGTTAGAGGGATAGTAAGAGACCAGGAGGACAGGGAGAGTAGTAAAACAAGGGGGAAGGGTGGTGGTGGGGGGTGAGGTGCAGGGAGAGAGGGAGGGTTTAAAGAGAGGGGAGGGCTGTGTGAGGTAGGGGAAGAAATCAAGGTGGGAGCAGGGACAGCAGGTGAGTGAGGGATGCAGGGTAGAATGGACTTATAGTGGGGTATAGTGGGCCAGAGAAGGAGTAGAGGTAGGATAAGGAGAGGGTAATGGTAATTAAAGGCAGTTGCAAACATTTTACCTGGCCAAGTGTGCTCATAGTCCAGATTTGAATTGGCCAATTTTATTACATTCAGTCAGGACCTTAGGGAGATTGTTGAGCCACCTTGGGCCATGGAAAGAGAGGGATCACTGCACTCAGGAAGTTCTCTTGAATGGTACCACCAGCCCACCTTTGTCTGCATTCGGGGTCCTTAAGTGGGGTTGCATTGCTATGAAGATGCTGGATGTAGAGCCAGAGTTGAGTCCTAACAGAGACTTCTTCTCTAGTAGGCACAACTAGAAGGTAATTCTGCTTTGTAGTGGGAGCCACCCAGTCTCCTGGTAGAGGACACATATGTGAGTCCAGTGATCCGCCCCCAGGACCAGATGACAGGCTTTATTAAAAAGAGTTTTGACCCTTTTAAGGACGGTGTCAGTGGTGGCACCATAGATAACAAGGCCATATCTATGGTAAATAGGACAGAGCAGCTAGTGACCAGTTTCAGTGCTTCCAGGGTAATGGAGTGCCGGTGTCAGTAGAGGACTCCTAGTTTAGTGCTGGCAGATAGACTTGTGTTGGCCAACTGTCTGAGGAGGAGCTCATGACTGACAGTATCAAAGGTTTTGGTGCAGTCACTCTCATTTACAACCAGGTTCCTCTCTTCAGATCCTACATTGCAACTTTGTAAATGGGCTCCCCATCCTAAAGTTCACCCCTGCATAAAAAATAAAATTTTTGCTGCTACTACTGCTACCTATGCCCAACAGCTACACAGCGAATATCAGAAAATGAAAATGGTTGGCAATGGCCAAAGCTTGTTTCAATGGTGACAGGAAACAGTTTTTGTACCTGTAGGTGCCCTCCAGTTGTCCTTTTAGCATCTATCCAATAAAGGGATATGTTTTTGACTTTTTTTTGTTAAATTAATAATCACATTTTGTTGCCTTTGTAACTACCCTGAATCCCTCTTTCCTCAGCAGTTGCTGCTTTTTCTTTTCATACAGCCTGAACAGTCTATGACATCAACAACACCATTCCAGGCCATTCAGATAAATGGCATGAAATTCTGTTATTGATGTCATAGAATGCTTTAAAAATATGAAAAGAAATAGAAGACATTGGTGAGGAGAGTGGAACTCTATGCAGATCTGAGCCTGTACACTTTGTTGGATCCCTTTTGGGGTAAGGGGATGGCTAAGGTTAAGTTTAATTTATTTTCATTCCATTTCTTTATTACACTGGAACACCATAATGGGCAAAAAAACATTTTTCATAAGTGTCCATTACATTAACAACAGTAAAAAACTGACAGTACCTATTCAGGTGTAGAAAGAAAACATGTTACTTAATGTCAAGTACAAGTGGACTGAGAAGATGAATACTGTAAACAGACTTTCTGAAGCCAAAAATTTATTTTTGCACAATAATCGATGTATGTAACTTGTTGTACCAGATGTACAAGTTTGACAATCCAAAGCCTTGTTTTGACTTCCTAGCTGTGCACATCACACTATCAGTGTAACTTGGGTTACAATTATATTTCAATAAACATATGGCTATGGCCATTTTGTCCATTGTGCATGTCTCAGTCTATTTTGGTGAAAGGAAGAGAGAATGTGGCCTGCTAAGTAAATAGCCTTCAAATGATTACTGCAGGTGGGGACTTGCATGTGGCCACTGCTCCCCCAACATCTGAGCTGGTAGGTCAGGGAGGTAGGCAGGTAGACTCCCACTAGGGGAGAGGTGAGGCAGATAGTTGAGGGTTCCCAAGGCAGAAGGCTTTTGGATGGAGGGGAGGAGCAAGGGGTATTTAACTGGGAGGATAGCTATGCAGGGCTCTCTTGTCCCTTCCCTTTGGCTAGAATTACCACCATCTTAAAAGCAGGGCATGGGAATGGTAGGGTGTGGGTAATTCATTGTACCATTATGAGGGACCACCTTCAGGGTCACAGGGGGCTTTCCTGTTTTTATGAAGAGGTTTTCTGGATTTTTTTGCCTTCTCCCATGAGGTAAAAATGTTTGTTAGTTGAGATTTTAGTGTTAGGTTGTCATAGCCATGTATACATGACAGAAAAATACTCTCACAAAGAATGCACAAAGGGGAAAGAAGGAAGTTCAGGTATTCTGCAGATGGTTCACCCTGATGCTAGCAAGAAGTGAAGGCCAGGATGGCTAGAGTACCCCCAGTGGGGGTCTGTTGAGGGGTTAGCCTTTCCACACTTGGCCTGCATGTATAGCACCATCTGACAGGGGAGTGGTACACATCACATGACCCAGGTGCCACACCTTTTGCCTCCAAGGCTGAAGTTCCTACAGAGGCCATACCCTCTGTTGGATTCTGTTTGGGATAAGGGGATGGCTGAGGTTAAGTCTGACCACTGAAAACCTTGCTATGATTTAGTTGCTGCACAAGTCACTTGATCAGTGTAATTTGTGAGTTACAACTGTGTTTCAATAAACACATGGTTATAGCCATTTTCTGCAAAGCATTGTGTATATCTCAGCCTTTTTTTTTGGTAAAAAGGAGAGCATGTGGCCTGCTAACTCTCAAGAGCAAAGGAGATTTCAGGTATCAGCAAGTGGAGCCTCTCAGGATAGTTACAGAGGGCTACAGCTGACAGTAAGAACAAACCACTCAAACTTTTCAAACCCCTACAGCTACAGAAATTGAGCTGACTACTAGTGATAAATAAATATACAAAACTGACAATATGTGTGGGTTTCAGGTGTCCTTTAAGAGCTGAGATAGACCCTTGTCTATCTGTACTACGAATTATATGGAATCAGACCACCTACACGATCACTCTCTTAAAACAGAGACACCTTACACACTGAGAAAAACAACATTTTAAAGTAACTAAACTAAACCTTCGATTCTTTGTTTTTCTGTTATTTGTTTTTGCCAGAGCCTGGCAGGTGGCTACCGCCCTCCCTTGGAAGGCCTCATTCTCTGGACCCACGTGTCCCCACTCAGCTAACCCCCAGTAGTTCCCCCATGATGGAGCCAGAGAAGAGAGTGTTGGCTTTCTCCCCCGCCCCCCGAACATACTGTAAATCTAGAAGCTGGTGGAGGTGGCACAGGATGCAGGGCCATCATAGAGCCCACCAGCTCCCTTTTCCTTTTTCTCCCATCCCTCCTCCCCTACCGATGTAGGGACATCAGTGCATGCCTCCTGACCCATACTGCCCTCTGGCTACTGCCAGAGGGAAGTCAACAAGAGTGATGACAGGTCTCCCCCTTCCCCCCAAGAGAGGAGATCAGTCCTCTGGATGCTCAATCCTCTTGCCCCTGCTGGCCTTCGGTGGTCTGGGCTCATTCCAAAAACCCAGGTTGCCAGCTTGGTGAGAGGTGTAGTGACCAGCGCCTCAACCTCCAGTGCCACCAGGCCATTGTAAGCCTACTGTTCTAATAAAATACCAACATTGCCTGAACAAAGCTTGTTTTGACAGATTTAGGTGCAAGGATATATCAAAGGCTACAGTATGTTGAGCAAAACTGAGGTTAGATTGTGAAGAGGGAAAACACACATTGTTATTAGAGGATCAGTAATCATCCACAGGTAATACCCATGTCTGTGATGTATAAATCGCCCTAAAAGAGATAGCAGGAGAACACTGGGAGGTGAGCTCAATGACAAGGTTGTGCAGTTGGATGGGGGCATAAGATAGCTCTGGAGGTGTTAGGCCTGTTGAGTGCATGGAGTATATAACAGGGCCCCAGATTTGCATGGGCCAAAGCACCAAGGAAAAGAAAGGGAAGTAAGGTTGAAACCAGAGGCTGTACAATGCCATGTATGAAAATACAATGACACAGGCATGAACAATGCTAAAAAAGAGTGAGGCATGAAATGACATCATAACACATGACTCCATTAACAACCTGTGACTACATAGAAACAGGAGTGAACTGAATATACTCAGTAGGGTTGCCACCTGTCCAGCTGTAGACTGGATAATCTAGTTTTCATGGTCCATATCTGGTCATTCCGGTTTGCTGAGGTAGTTCAGTAAGCTCAGTGCTATTCATGTTAGTGCTGCACTCACATTCTGAATATTGAGGGATTAGTTTTTGATTAGCTCTGTGAGAGACATTGCCAAAGGCCATACATTGAGATAAAACATTTCCATTGATTTGTTGTCATGTACAGCCCTGCTCAGTGCCTCGAGAAAACCAATCAGGTTTGCTGCACAGGATGTCCCCTGTGTAAGAGTGGGACAATTTTATCTTTCACCAGTGCAATTCTTGAAAAATCACAATTTCCCCAAACATTTTGTGAAATGTTGCCAAAATTGTAATTTCAGTCATTTTTATCTGACTGAAAAAGTATTTCCGTGGTGCCGAATGATGGGTGTTCATTCAGCACGCTGGTGATCAAGCTTCGCTCCCGGAGCCTGGATGTCAGGAGTGGAGTCCAGCAGGAAGAGAGTTTACAGCATCCTTCAGAGGCTTCCCTTCAGTGGGTGGGTGGGTCCCAGACCACTGTTTGTCGGCTCCTGGTGGTGGCATTCTTGGTAGCATGTGGCTTCGCCACACTGGTGGACTACCCCGCCCCCAGGATGCTGCCATGGTTGAACCAGGCTGGTGGGTGGGTCAGAAGAAAACTGGAAAATTAGCTGCTCAGCTGACTGGATGACCGTGGCTGGTTCCCACTTGCCACAAAGCCCAGAGGTGTCTGCGCTGACCCCTGCCATGCCTGGGATACTTAGAATGCCTACAGGTGAATCTCCTCTCCCAGTTGCCCCCCATAGGGGAGGGACCCTCCCGGAAAAGGGATACGTCAGGTTACCTGGATCATGGCACTTATGGGGGCAACAGCACTTATGGGGGTGGTGGATGGCAAAGGGTCATGGAAGCAGTAGGCCTAGGGGACCCAAAGGAGTGGTCTGCCATGGGCTTGGGGGAGCATAATTAAATAAGGTAAAAAAAAAAACATTCATCCACATTGCATCAAAGTATTATGGTGAATTTATCAATCCCCATGGAGAAGTTTACAAATTTCCAGATATCTACATTTAAAGGTGACTAATTTATAAGCCTCCAAACATTCAGAAATTTTAAAATGACATTTTACAAGTATGCAAACTGCAGAATTTTAAACTCCTAGAGAACAGAGTATCACACGTTTTGTTATGTTCACTGCCTTTAAAACTGAGTGTGTGTGTGTGTGTGTGTGTGTGTGTGTGTGTGTGTGTGTGTTGAACTATCTAATCTCTTGCTTCAAAAGCTGGTCAAGTTATAAGCAGCCAAAGACTGCAAAATAGCAAGAGTAATTAAAGTTGAATTTCATGACTGTGTATGAAAATATTTGTCATATTTTTGTAGAAGCCACATCCATACATTGTTCTCAGCCATAAACTTGAGCTGCCATTGTGGAGAAAGGAAAAGGCTGAGTAAAGTGGCAATAAGGCAGCATTTCTCTGCAGTCTCCATAGTAAAAGGATAGTGATGCCAAGCATTGGGTCAGCATCTTGAGTAAAGAGCCATGAGGAGTAGTCATGAACATCACTGTGCACTAGCCTGTCTACTTGCAATATAACTAACTAGAGAAACAGAGAAACATAGAATCCAAAGGCAGATAAGGACCGCTTGGTCCACCTAGTCTGCCCATTTCCCTACCTAACAGATAAGCTGCAGATCCTAGTTAACCAACAGCCTAGAGCTCAATGACTTGTGGAAGAACATGGATGGACAGCATTGTTTCTGTACAATGCCAACTGCTGAATGTTTAACAACCTTGTAGGTAACAATGTATATTTTTTGCATTTGAAAACATTGGCACAAAGTGATGTCAATCACTAAAACTAGTTGGGAATGAGGTCATTTTTACAGAAGTATGTGGATATCTTTAGTCATTATGAGGCATGATGCTGGACATCACTGTTGCGGGAGTGTTGAAGAAGCATTGCAAGCCTTGATAGTAGTACAGGAAGGTGATCAGCCTGCTTGCAGTTCAAGTCAAATGAATGTGATCAATAGCCAACCCAAGATGGACTGAACTACATCAAGAGTCATCAGTGGCAGGGGTTAGATGCAGGGTTTCACCAAGGGAACGGTAGCTTGGTAAAGAAGCAAAACAATACTAGACTGCTAGGTGGAGCACAAAAGCATACTGGGGCAATTATCATTAGAAAGCATGATGTATGTGATTCACAACCCACAAAATTGACTGGTCTGAGCAGTAAATACACTTGGAAGCCAAGAACTCGGAGGAACTCAGACAGAACTGGTGGGGGGAAGAAAATGACGCGAGAACCAAGACATGTGACTGTTGGCTATTTCAGAGGGATAGGTCCTACAGAAAAATGAGTAAAATAGAAACAGAATTTGATGGCAGATAAGGGCTGCTTGGCCAACCCAGTCTGCCCATTTTTCCCCTGCCTAAAGTGTCACTGCAAACTTGATCTCCAGCCCTCCTCCCCAGTTTCCACTAAGATTCTCCTATGCCTATCCCATGCATCTCACCACTGTATTTGTCCCCACCACCTCTGCTGAAAGACTTTTTCAGGCATTAACCACTCTTTCTGTGAAAAAGTACTTCCTCCCATCTCTCGTGAATTTACCCCCCCACACACACACACACACAACTGACTCATTGCATGTTTCCTTGTTCTTGTGCATCTTTTTTTCTGAAAAATACAGTCCCCCCATCCTTATTTACACCTGTGAGGTATTTATAGGCCTCTATTATATCCATGCATTCAAAAATTGGGATTGCTGCAAACTTTGATGCAAGGTGCCACTTGAGTCACAGCAGTTTGGCACAGGCACTTCGTGCCAACGTTTTCCTTTTAAAAATTGTGCCCCAGGTCTCTAGCTGTAATAATGACTGAATTATGACCAATGAAAACATTTTCAGAAATTCCAGAAAATTTCACAAAAATAATAACTGAGTTATAACCAATGAAAGAATTTTGAAAAATTCAGAAAGTTTCATAGAATGTCATAAAAATTCAGTGAAAGTGGAATTTACTAAGGCAGTATAGTGCAGTGGTCTAAGGCTGTGAGCTGCAGATCTGTTGACATCCAGCAGACTAGACCTGGGTTTGAATCCCACAGCTTATACTTACATACTGTGTGACCCTGAGCAAGTCACTTAACTTCCTTGTGCTCCCAGGTTGCACCTGGAAACAAGCTCTAAGTTGGTGTGCCTTTCCTGGTTAACCAATTTCCCTTTCCCTTATCTAGCCCTACCCCTGTGTGAAATGATGCTGTGTATTTTTCTTTATGCTGCTTGAATGGAGACATTTTAAAATCTCCCTTTTAATAAATTTCTCTAGGATTTTACAGACTATCAACGTGAGACTAACTTGTCTATAATTACTTGTCGCTCTGCTTATTTCTTGTGCAGTGGTGTTACTGTGCTAAAATATGCTACCTGTCCTGTGATACTGTTCCCTCTAGTAATGACTGGTTCAGAATGCCGTATATCTAGAAGGGCCTGTCAGGACTTCTACCAGTCCTTTAACAGTCTACGGATACAGATTATCAGGCCCTGTTTTTTTAACTGGTCTCCATCTTTGCTAAGGTTCCATATTTCTTTTGGGTCTATTACCATGGGGAATTTCAGAACTTTCTTGCTACCCCTCAGGGCTCAAATCTGATGGACAGTATACTGAACAGAAATATGCATTCGGCATATTATCTACTTTGCTCTCATTGCTGCTGATGTCATCTTCTAAAATTGGTGGTCCTACTGTTTTAAGTTACTGGTGCATGCACCGAATATTATCTATAGAATTCCTTGCTACTTTTTTCAGTACCAGTTCTGAATGCTGCCCTCAGTTCAATCTTTTTTTTCTGTTTACTTAGTCTTTTGCAATGTTTTTCTCTGATCTGACAAAGCTAGCAAACATGGTCAACACTGAGGAGGAGTGTGAGAAGTATTACACCCCCTGACAAAGACCTATACAGTTGCACATTGAGGCTTTTTTCTACTTAGAATTTGTTTGTTTAAATAGGATCATGATAAATGGACTTAATACCTATTGGCTGTTTAGTTTCCTCTTTTTTTAGTGCCAATTGGCTGTATAGTTTCTTTTTTTTTAGTGCTACCATTTGCATTTCAGAGAGTGGATTATGCTTGCATCGTTACAGCATAGAACTGTAAAGAACAGAGTTGCAATGATAGCATCATAACCCACACGATTGATTTGTTCCCCTAGACAGGTAATTGCTTCCCATTGGTGACCAGGAAGTTGGTGTGTGCATCCTGATAGCATTGCCATTCTAGTCTTTATTGTTCTAAGGGTTACAGTTCTATGGAATATAGTTGGTCCTGTGGCTTTAAATATGCAATACCCAGTTTTATCTTCCTGTGTTTCTTATGTGATCTAACCAGGAGAAAGGACTGCTGTGTGACTGGACTTCTCTGCTGGGACTAAAGAAGAAGAACTTTTGTACTTGGACCTTTAATTTAGGGTAAAATAAAACTAACAAACAAAACAAAAAAAAGTGTGTGTTTGTCTGAGTTAACTGAACTGAATGGGTATCTGAACAGTTATCTAGGTGTAAATCTCAGGTGATTGAAAGGACTTAATAGCTGTGAGGTTTAAATTCCTTGTAGAAAGATCTAGTAAGTAGGAGGAGTGGCTTAGCTAGAAGGAAGCTACATTTAAAGACTGCCTCAGAAAGATTCTGCTAATAGCTTGGCAGAAGACACCAGGAGAAAGGACTGCTGTGTGACTGGACTTCTCTGATGGGACTAAAAAAGAAGAACTTTTGTACTTGGACCTTTAATTTAGGGTAAAAAAAACCTAACAAACAAAACAAAAAAAAGTGTGTGTTTGTCTGAGTTAACTGAACTGAATGGGTATCTGAACAGTTATCTAGGTGTAAATCTCAGGTGATTGAAAGGACTTAATAGCTATGAGGTTTAAATTACTTGTAGAAAGATCTAGTAAGTAGGGGGAGTGGATTAGCTAGAAGGAAGCTACATTTAAAGACTGCCTTAGAAAGATTCTGCTAATAGCTTGGCAGAAGACACCAGGAGAAAGGACTGCTGTGTGACTGGACTTCTCTGCTGGGACTATATTGCCCTCCTTCCTTACCCTCCACCCCCCACCCAAAGCTAATTCTATTTTTATAGGCACAGGATTTGACTGACAACAGGAACTTCCTGCTTGGGAGCAGGAAGTGAGTGATCACAGAACCACCAAAGACCCACCATCCTAGAAGGACACGAGTAGCTCTCTGGCTCCCTCTAGCTGCTGGAGGTCTGCCTCTGAGCAAATAAGTGGTCTACTGAGAAATATAGGATATTCTTGTCTCAGAACAGGACAATCAGGAGCTTAAAGGGCACACAGGAAGAAAGTAAGGAGAGACAGAAAAAAAAACTAGAGGAAAGAGTAAGGATTGCAAACAGTTAAGGGGCCAGAAATAAGACATGATTGGAGTGGTGCAGTGCAGTGCAGTGGCTTTGGAGCAGCAGTCTTCCGGGAGACATTCTGGAGGATGCGGTGTTGTCCCATCTGTAGGCACCTTGCTGGGCTGAGGGAGGAGGTTGCTCATCTCCAGGCTGAGTTGGCCAGGATTTGTGGGACCTCCTCTTCCATCCAGGGACCACCAGTGCCACTGCCGTTGCCTCAGAGGTTGCCAAGAAAGAGGAGAGGTTGGACCACAGTGGGCTCAGGGAGGGTGAGGGTGGTGGAACAGAGGAGCATCCCTCCAGTTGTACCTCTCCACAATTCCTATGCCATTCTGGCAAAATGTGGTTCCTCTATGGAGGTACCCACAGTGGAGACCAAGGATGATGCTGGGAACCTCCACAAAGGAGACCCACAGGAGGGTGGCAGGGGACCCTGCAGGGGAAGGAAACAACTCCTTGTGGGGGGACTCCATTGTTAGGAAGGTAGAACTGGGGGAGGAAGGGGAGAGGGAGGTAAGGTGCCTGCCTGGCGCCATGGCTTGGAGGGACAGGGAGCGAATCCTCAGGATTGCCAGAGCAGCTGCACAGGGGAGGGAACTGGATGTCATTGTCCACCTAGGGACAAATGACCTGGGTAAGAAAGGGATTAGAGAAGTGCAGGAAGGGTTTGTGGAATTGGGGAGGGGCCTTAGTCAAGTAGCACGCACGGTAACCTTCTCGGAGGTTCTGCCCATATATGGCATAGGAGAGGCTAGGGTGTTCCACACCATGGGATTCAATCAGTGGTTGAAAAACTGGTGTGGAGCTCAGGTATTTGGCTTCACTGGGGACTGGGGGTCCACCTGGAGTGATGCAAGCCTATACTGGCATGATGGGCTGCATCTGTCCGGGAGAGGATCCAGGATCCTAGATGATAGGTTTAAATGCTTCATTGGCAAGCATTTAAACTAGCCAAGGGGGAGGCACTGGTAAGGAGCAGGGAAATCCTAGCTCCCCCCAAATAATCATGGTAGTAAGTGTGGCAAACACCAACATAGAGGTGTCGATAGGGAGAAGGGCTGGGGTAAATGGAGAAAGTGACAAGGCAAGAAGGACAGGGATGGGGCAAAAAGGGTAAGGCTATCAGGAAATGGAGGGTAATGAGTACCAATGCCCAGTAGTCTGGGCAACAAGCTCCCTGAGCTGGTGGCCTTGATGGAAGAGGGATGCCTGGATATCGTAGCAGTCACAGAAACATGGTACACAGAGAACCATGACTGGGATGTTAACATACCAGGGTACACAACCTACAGGGAGAGACAGGCAGGGAGAAGAGGGGAGGAGTAGCTATCTATGTAAAGGAAGGATAAAAGCAACTGAACAAAAGAGTAAACAGGGAGGAGAGGAGAGGGCATTCTGGGTCACCTTGGAGACTGGAAGGGCACCACAATCCGCACAGGGTTGTGTACAGACCCCCATGTCAGGGAGGAATGGACAAGGATATGATAGAAGGCATTCTTAAAATGGCAGAGAAAGGGAGAATACTGTTGATGGGAGATCTGAATATGCCAGATGTTAACTGGAGCACATTTGCTGCAGCCACATCAAAGAGTAGGGCCATTCTTGATGCCCTACAGGTGGCAGGCCTCAGACAGCTAGTTTCGGAACCTACTCGTGAGGGAGCAATCTTAGACCTCGTACTCTCAAACGGGGGCGGTGAGAGGATCTCAGATCTAGAAGTGGGTTGCCATCTGAAGACAAGTGACCATCAAACAGTGTGGTTCACGTTAAACTCAGCTACAGAGTCAAGCCATACAAAAGTGAGGGTACTGGACTTTAGGAGGGCTGACTTTGGCAAGATGGGAGATTGCCTCAGAAAGGCACTAGCAAACAGGCTAGAAGGAGGTGTGGAGCAACAATGGGGAATCATCAAAACTGCCACCACAGAGGCAACAAGCCTTTGTGTGAAGCAAATAAACAAATCAAAATGAAAGAAAAAGCCACTATGGTTCTCAAAAGAGGTGGCTGTGAAAGTCAGGAAGAAAAAGATAGCATTCCGGCAGTATAAGGAAACACAGAAGGAGCAGGACAGAGAGCTGTACCAGTTAAGGCAGAAGGAAGCAGGGAGGGAAGTCAGAATAGCAAGGCCCAAACTGAGAAAAGATAGCCAACTCAGTTAAGAAGGGATAAAACCTTTTATAGGTACATCAGCGTGAAAGACAAAGGGAGGGATAGTGAGGCTGAATTGAATGAACAGTGGGTGAGCAGAGGGACAGTGAAAAGCAGGGATACTGAATGAATATTTCTGCTCAGTATTCACAAAGAGGAGGAGAGCGTGCCTAATCCAATTAACAAAAGCACTCTTGATAGGGGGGCCGATCCCAGTCCTTTCACAGAAGAAAGGGCTCTGCAAGAACTCCTAAAACTGAAGGTGGACAAAGCAATGGGTCCTGATGGAATTCACCCCAGAATTCTAAAAGAATTAAGGGAGGAACTAGTGAAACCATTGGCTACTCTTTTTAATAAATCATGGGAGGATGGTGTGGTACTCGAGGACCGGAGGAAGGCGGATGTGATTCCCCGTCACAAAAGTGGGACCAAGACAGAGGCAGGAAACTACAGACCTGTCAGTCTGACCTCTGTGGTAGGGAAAGTGAAGGAGTCACATCTGAAGGAAAGAATAATTGAGTACCTAGAGGCCAGTGGAGCACAGGACCCAAGGCAGCATGGGTTCACAGCAGAAAGGTCATGTCAGACGAATCTAATAGATTTCTTTGACTGGGTGACCAAAGTAGTAGACCAGGGAGGGGCTATAGACATGGCCTACCTAGACTTTAGCAAGGCATTTGACACAGTCCCACACAAAAGATTAATAGTCAAATTAACCAGCCTGGGAGTGGATCCCAGGGTGGTAGCCCTGGTAAAACATTGGCTGCACAACAGGACACAGAAGGTAATTGTAAATGGAGTCCACTCTGAAGAAAGAGGGGTTACTAGTGGGGTACCACAGGGTTCAGTATTGGGTCCAGTCCTTTTTAATGTCTTTATCAGTGACATTGCAGAGGGACTGGAAGGAAAAGTATGCCTTTTTGCAGATGACACAAAGATCTGCAACAGGGTTGATACACAAGGAGGCGTGGAAAGGATGAAAAGGGACTTGGCAAGGTTAGAGGAATGGTCAGATGTATGGCAGCTAGGATTCAATGCAAAGAAGTGCAAAATAATGCACCTTGGAAATAAGAACCAAGGGGAAGAATACACAATGGGTGGGGAGGTAGTAACAACAACAAAAAAGGAAAGGGATCTGGGAGTAATCATATCAGATGACCTTAAAGTTAGCAAGCAATGTGAGAAGGTAGTAGGGAGGGCTGGGGGTAAACTGGGATGTTTAGGGAAAGCCAGCAGTAGCAGAAAACAGGAAGTTGTTATCCCTCTGTACAGACAGTTGGTGAGACCCCATCTGGAGTACTGTGTCCAGTTCTGGAGACCCCATCTCCGCAAGGACATAGACAGGATAGAGGTAGTCCAGAATAGGGCAACTAAAATGGTGCAGGGTCTGCAAGAAAAGCTGTATGAGGAGAGACTAAAGGAGCTTAACATGTATACCCTTGAGGAAAGAAGGGAGAGGGGGGACATGATAGAAACTTTTAAGTACCTCAGTGGAATCAACAAAGTCCAAGAGGGTAGCATCTTTCAGAAAAAGAGACATGCAGGAACAAGGGGACACAATTTAAAGATAGAAGGAGGGTGGTTCAGGGGCAATGTGAGGAAGTATTATTTCACAGAGAGGGTATTGGATGCGTGGAACAGCCTTCCTGAGGAGGTTGTGGGGTCTAAAACTGTGGGAGAATTCAAGAATGCATGGGACAAACATAAGGCAATTCTTGTGGGGGGTAGGAAGAAATAGGCTGTTGGTTAACTAGGATCTGTGGCCTATCCTGTAGGTAGGAAAATGGGCAGACTAGATGGGCCAAGTGGTTCTTATCTGCCGTCAAAGTCTATGTTTCTATGTTTCTATGATCTGTGAAGCTGAACTGGAAGCCTGAGCTGTGCTCCATGTACTTTCCACATGATCTCGATCTGACCTGAAAGCCTGGGCTGTTGATTAGAGGTCATGTGATCTAACTTAGATGTAATGCAGTGTAGTTGATGAATAAATGGAAGCAGAAAATTTAAGATTGTCATGTGCTTGTGTTTATACATGCCAGTCAGGTACCTGGACATTTTACTAGCTATTAGAGTGATATTTATAGAAAGTTTACTGATGGTTTAGTGCTGCCTTTTTGAGTTTGGAGTTCTGAGTATGAGGTATGTTTTTTCAAAGATGTTGGATGGATTTCCTTTACAGTTTTTAGTTCTTCAGTAATATTACTGTGTGCAGGTAGGATGATTACAATTTTTGTGATGAGATTTTTATTAGCATGATTTCTTTTTGTGTTGCTAGATTGTTTGCTTTGTATTGTGACCTTTTGTGACCCTGTCATTAAATAATTTGCATACTAACCTTTTTCGACCCCGACAGGTTGTGATCTTGATTAATGTGTACCATCATGTCATTGAAGCAGGAGTATGTGCTAGATTAATACAGTACCATGTGATGGGGCTCTGATCAGTGAATACCATGTATTGAACACACCCCATTTTATATGTACAGATAGTGTTCAGAGTTCCAAGACTAGGCTCAATAGTTACCTGAAGGGAAAATACATTTCAGCTTATTGCTATGAGGGTAAAAGGGAGATATACTAGAAGTGCCACACAATCAAAAGTCTTCTCTTCAAACCTATATACCTATGTAACTAGGTATATAGAACATTTTGGTATGCCACCCTTATGGAGACACCAACACAGTGAAACACACACATGTTGGCAAAATCGACACTTTGCCAACAGGCAGCTGTGTTGGTGTGCCCGAGACAGGGGCATGCAGTCTCCTGGTCCTGCACCCCCACCCCGAATCAACTCCTACTGGAGTAGAGAATCCTAAAGACGGGGGGTGGGGGCAGAGCCGCCCACATGGGTGGTTTGAGGAGCAAAGCCCCCCGATAAAAAAACAGGACCGGAAGACATACAGGAATCATATAGACTGCAAATTGCAGTTAACATGATTCCTGTTGGCGAGATGCCAGTCGACATAAAGGATGTCGAACCAGCATGGTGGAGCCGAACATTTTTATTAAATTGAAAAGATTCACCACAAAGGACATACTGAGATGCAATAGCTCATTTCCAGATGCGTCTAGAGGGACGCATCTGAAAATGTCTCCCTAGGGACTTTTCCAGATGTGTTTGGAGGGACCAGTCAGAAGGTAATGGTAAGGGCAGACAAAGTGGCACCATCAAGAGGTGTCTGGGTGGCAAGGCAGTGACATTTCTGGAATTTCTCAAAATTCTTTCATTAGTCTTAACTCAGTCATTATTACAGCTAGAGACCTGGGGCCCAATTTTAAAAAGGAAAACTTTGGCTGTACTTAACTAGGCCCCCACCCCCTTGTTCCTCTTACTGACCTATACTCGTACATTTGTGACTGTACAAAACAGATAAATTGGATGGCTATTGCACTTTACCTCCTAAAGTTTCCATCATGGAAATGTATAGAATAGCACTTTGCATGTATTGCATTTTGGTTTCACTGTAATTCAAGTGCATATATTAAAGTCTAAGCTTGTCTTATATGATATATCTGGAAATGTATAGCGTGCCTGTGCACGTGGGAACAAATGGAGTCCAGGAAGCAGTCAGGATCCAGAAATTCAGAATAAGGTTTATTCTTTAAGCAGAAGAAAATAATACGAACTTAAAGCGGAAAATAAAATAACTAAATGAACAGAGGAACATAGCTTAGCATAATGTCACTGTCAAACAGTACCTAGGATCAGGCTAGGCATCTGGTAGGGTTGCCTTCCTACCATACTCTGATGTTTTACTTCACATTTCCCCTTTTTTATACAGCAGGAGGATCACATGATTCAATTAACTCCTCCCTAAACATCCTACTTCTTACATTCAGCAAGAAAAGTAACTTAAAACATATTTTATAATACATTTTAAGCATTTATACCCCATTTATATTGATTTCTAATGTTTCATTGCTAAATTTCACCACGATTTGAGCTATTTACCCTTTTATAAACAATATCCAAGCTCCTCCCTAAAGCTTCTGTCATAAAAAGGGTGTAACTAGGGCCGGCCAGCACTGTAGCAAGGTAGTACCGAGAGGAAGGTCTGAGGACTGCTTTCAAGTAAGAGTTAATTCCTTTATACTTTTTCACAATAAAATGAACTCTCTAATTTCTTTTTATTTGCCAGTGTTTAGAATACCCTAGTTACATAGCTCATATTACATGGCTCATATTAAAGTAGACTGAAATGTTACTTTAGTGCTTTTCCAGCAGACTATTTGGAAACTGAGCACTGAAATACTGAAGCTGTAAAGACGCTGACTTGCTCTGAAGTCTGGAGCAGGGCTTTATTCTCAAAGCCTAGTTTACTGCTCTTACTAACTCACAGGACCAAACAAGTTAGAGAAAAAGCAAGCACTAGCATAAAGCAGCAGAACCTGCTTACTCTTTCTCTGAAAAGCGAGAACACACTCTACTGACTTTCTTTTCGTTTCGCACATTAGCACAATCACACAGCTGCACAAGCGTGACTGTAGCACTTAAATCATGACTAATTACCAATAACGGTAGCGCTTATTCATACAGTGGTCTCTGAACACAAAGGCATGAAATTCTTATGGGAAAGGCAAGAAATACAGGATTTAGGGATAGGAAGACTACTCATAGGTGGCCAAACTATGCGTAGGGGAATTAAAGAAGTCTATAAAGAGTCAGAAATGAGAGAGCATAAAAGAAATAAGAAAATAGGTTTACTGTTACAACAGATTTTGTTTTTTAATAGGAGAAAAGTATTTACAGCCCCAATTGTGTTCACAGTATACCTCAGTACACTCTATGGCAAACGAAAATACTCTTTTACTTTCCAAGCCATAACGGTAATGGGGGGGGGGGCAGACCCTTTTACAGTGCCCCATGAGTGCATATGTGATTTTGGCTCTCTTTATAACTACTGTATATGTTAAAAATATAAGTGGTATACTACTGTATATTCTTCCTGTTTTCTATTCAGATGATGTGTACTGTATTTTTCTGGCAGCGGTCACGATCCAGCCAAAGCACCTCTATGGTGCAAGGAGTCTGATCCACCCACCCCCCAAAGAGATAGATAAGTTGCCACTTGCCCCCATGGGCAGTGGTCACAATCCAGCCATAGCACCTCTATGATGTAAGAAGCCTGATCCACCCACCCCCAAGAGATAGGTAAGGTGCCACTTGCTCCCACGGGTAGCAGTCATGATCCAGCCATAGCACCTCTATGGTGCAAGAAGCCTGATCCATCCACCCCCCCCAAAGAGATCGATAAGTTATGATGCTTTAAAAATTGCCATGATTTCTCTGGGCTGTGTGAATGCTGAACCGGATCATCACTTGCAATTTGCTGTTTTAAATTTCAGCACCTTCTCAGGGTAGCGCTATAGGCTCCATGCCTGTTTAGAGCTTCCTGATTGGCTGGTCTCACTCACCTGAGACAGAAGCACCCGAGACATGTGGCTTAATGTAAGCCTGCATCCCTGTACTCAGCTTCTAATTTATATATTTTAATTTAGCCTGTTCTGCTCGGCCAGTGTAAAGTAACTTACCATTCCCCCCCCCCCACTGCAGTTTCTCTCCAACTGTATGTGCACTGATTCAGTGCTAGCTCTGCAAACTTCCCCTTGATTTTCATCCCAGCCCCCTCCCTCCCAGGCCTCCATTAAATGCACACAGTCTCCGCCCACTCCTATCTGATGTTTCAATTTATTGGTTACTTACTGTCAACAACTGCAATTCCTCCCATCCCCTTTTTGCAACTAAGCCTTCTAGCAGCTTTATCTCATTCTGTCTTGCTAAGGGATACCATTTTGATACTTTAGGTTTGCTTATTGCTGACTAGCATATCCTGTCTTGCTAAGGCAGTTGATTTAGGACAGGTGATCTCTCTAGTACTTAGTCTGCTTCAAAGTAGCAGCTAAGAAATTTGATTCAAAGTCTCTCTGCCCTTAGTACTACTCTATAGTCAGGTGAACTCTTTTCTTATTAGCCTGACTAGGTGCTGCACTTAAGGATTACTGCTTCAGGCTCCACTGCCTATAGTAGTATTCTGCAGGGATTAAGAAATTCTCCTCCCTTGAGAATCCCTTCTCTTGCCTGCACTTGTAGTGCCCATTGGGTGATAGTCTCATAATAAGGGCATGTTACCTGCTTCTATGCTTGTCTCTGCTCATCTTGCATGTATTGGACCCGAACGTGAATCAAAAAATAACTCCTAGAGTGGAGAATGGCTCTTTTTACATTGTCCGGCCGGGACTTTTCCTATCAAGTAGAACTTGTATGTGCTCTAACTTCCCCTAGCCCACTGCTGGTCCTTCACCTGCACCGGCATACAGGAACACTCCTAGAGCCTGCCCACAGGGCTACACCACCTTCTGCATACTCCCCCTACTCCCATTGATTCTCTCGGTCAGGATATTATTGTATGCAGCATCAAGAAAACTGGGAACTAGCCTCAGAACTCCCTATACTGCTGCAGACAAATCACATATCCGAAAGAAGACCCAGCCACCCACACTTCTGCTAGGACTCTGCAGGAAACTCTTGTTACTGCTTTTACTATGCTCAGGAAATGCTGAGCTTAATCCAGCCCCTCTGATACCCATGGAATCCCCAGCAGAGCTACAAAGCCTCAAGGGGCTTACATTCTTGCATGTTAATGTATGTAGCCTATTAAAAAAAATCACTTCTGTTCAGGCCTGGGTATGTCATACTGCTCCAGTTGTTCTGGTGATTATGGAGTCCTGGCTCTGACTGGTGACCAGTAACAATGAAGTTAACATCCCCTCCTACTCTTTGTTCAGAGCCGACAGGCAAACCAGAGGTGGTGGGTTGTTATTTACTATTTGCCGCCATAATTGACTCAGCCTCTGTCCCAAAAGAATTTGAAAGCTTGTCATTAAAGATTGAAATTGCCACCGGTGTCTCATTAGGTATAATAGGATGCTACAGACCCCCATCAGCTGGACTACAGTTGTGAAAACATCTCGAAAACATCCTGGGTTCAGCATCTTCAGAGCGTATCGTACTAGGGGACTTCAACTTAGACTAGCTCCCCAGTGCATCCACCCCACTTAAAATGTTCTGTGATTCCCTTGGGTTGTCACAGCTAATAAATGAATCTTCTCATCCTAACAAGCTCAACCCTAATAACAGTATTCTCTTGGATATCATTTTAGTTAACAAAACCCCATTTATTCTCCCATGCTGGTGTCTTTTTCTCTGATATTAGTGACCATTGCTTCATCACGTGTGTAAGAGCCACTCTTAAATCCACAACTGTACCAAAATTCTCCTTTAAAAGGTGCTCACGCAACTTTGATCTCCATGGGTATATATCAGACCTAAGAGATTCCATGCAATGGCAGGACTTTTATCTAGCCAAGTCCCTGACTACGGCTTATGATATTTTCTCAGAAATTGTGCTAGGAGCTCTCAACAAGTGTGCTCCCATAGCAAAAGTTTGTGCCAGAAACAAATCCTGTCAGTGGTTTACAGAAGATCTGAAAGATGCTTTGCGGGGTAGGGGTGTACTCCGGAGAACTGCTAGGAAAACTAATTTAATAAATGACTGGAATTCTTTCTGGAGGGTGAGGAACCTCTGCACCAAAATGGTCAGAGAAGCCAAAGCTAATTTCTACCGCTCTCAGCTGGAGAGCTCCTCAAGAAATACCTCCAAATTCTGGAAGACTATCAAAGACATTGAAGGTCACACCACTGTAAATTCCCTACCTACTAAATTATTGATCGACAATACTGTCATCTCTGACAGACCATCTATCCTCAATGCTCTCAATAATCATTTTGCCACTGCAGGGCTAGCCTTTGACTCCTCTCCCATGAATATCCTCTGCCAACAGCTTAGATTGGATACACAAGAAAACCCATCCCCAGTCCATCCTTCTCTCTGCAGCTTGAATTAGACAAAAAACTTTGCGCAGTTTTCTTGGACCTAAGCAAGGCGTTCGATACCGTTGATCATAGACTGCTTCTGTCGTCCCTTCAGAACATTGGTTTGGATTCCCTATCCCTTAAATGGTTCTCCAACTACCTCTCAGGACTACTTCAACAAGTAAAGGCAGAAGGGGAAGTTTCTCCTCCAAAACCCCTATTGAGGGGTGTACCCCAAGGTTCCATTCTTGGTCCCTTGCTCTTCACCATTTATATTAACAATGTAGACGCCCCCATCAAAGAAGCACAAGTACACCTATTCGTGGATGATACAGTACTCTATACTAGTAGCCCCATACCTGAAGCGGCATGTAAAGCCCTTCAAAATGAATTTAATCTGCTGCAACATCAGCTTATAAACCAGAAACTGCTCTTAAATGCAAAAAAAAACAAAGCAATGTTCCTCTCTCCCCTTCAAAATGCAATAAATCCTGCAATTGCTAGGACACTCCCGCAGATCACTAGGTGAGCAGTTGGACTATGTACCAAAGTTCAAGTACCTGGGGGTCTGGTTAGATCATAGACTTACTTTCACAGATCACTTTGAAGAACTGGCAAAGAAACTTAGACAAAGACTTGGTCTGTTCTTTAGGATTAATAATCTCCTCACAAGAGATGCCAAACTGAAACTGGTTCAAACTACCTTTCTTTCCCTATTGGATTATGCAGACTTTCTATATAGTCAGGGACCTGCAGGTACCCTAGCCAAACTCGATATGCTTTATCACAGAGCCATAAGATTTATCACAGGTTTTTCATACTCAACCCACCACTGTGCATTGTACACGGCAGTGGGATGGTCATCCCTTGCTTACAGACGGCAAAAAAATGCTGCAGTTTGGACAAACAAAGCTATCTCAAATAAACTGCCCCAGTATATCTCTGTCTGTTTACCTTTGTGCACTCTGGGGAAGCATGCCCTGAGAAGCACCTCATATATCTACCTTTATGTTTGCAAAGCAAAATCTTGCATTGGCAGTGCAGCCATCAGCTTTGTGCTCCCTCAACTGTGGATCAAGCTGCAAAAAACTTTAAAATTAACTCACCCCATCAGCCTAGCAGCTTTTAAATCTCTATATCTACATCATAATAAGGAGTCCTGTGCTTATCTACCCTAAATAGTGATTCCTATAAGTCCAAGCACACTCTAATTACTACTGTTAAAAGACTGATCACATCTATAATCGACTCTTCCTCTCCCCTTTTTCTACCCCCATATCTGTCCCTTCCACATTCCTTTGACCCTGGTTCCAGCTCTAAATTCTCCATACCGTATCACTATATATCGTTTTATATTAGGTTTTATTTGTGTTCGGTGCACCTGATATGTATATTTCTTTACTTGTATGAAAAATTTTGTCCTACCCAAAACTAGCTGTATCTTCTGTTCCAAACATATACTACTGTCAGTGCTACCTGCTGATAATTTATATATACTGTATTATTATATCTCACTTTATTTGTATTGTTACTATTTTCTTGTGTGTTTCACCCCATGTATATTGTCTCTTGTTCCTTGTTAACAAACCCAGGTCCACCTCGAAAATGAGCTTGCTCAACATTGATCACCTGGTTAAATAAAGACTCTGATTGGTTTATTGGTAATGTTACGTTTTCTTGCACCCTCCTATGTATCCCCCCCCCCCCGGACACATCTGTTAATGAGCTATTACAGCTCAGTAAGTCCTTCCTGGTGAAACGTTTCAAATAAATAACTAATAAAAGGGCCTTGTCAATTCACCCCTGCTAAACACCTCTAGAAGGACACTGACAGGGTGGAAGCAGACCAGAGAAGAGCTAAAAGAATCGTGCAGGGGTTGCATGAGAAGTCATATGAGGAGAGGCTGTGAAATCTTGGGAACATGTTCTCTGTGAGGGAGAGGAAAAGGAGATGCAGCTTGATTGAGAACTATAAGTGTGTCACGGGGTGAACAAAGTGCAGGTGGGGAGTTTCTTTCAGATGAGTAAAGGCACCAAAATTGGGGTATATGAAATTAAATTGGGGGATGGGGGAGTTTAAGAGGCTGTAAGGACATACATCTTCTCAGAAAGGGTGGTGTACACCTGGAACAGCCTGCCAGAAGAGGTGGTGGGGTTGAAAACAGTGGGAAGCTTCAAACATGGATTGGATAGGCACATGGGCATAATAAACAGTTGAAAGGGAGGCAGGAGGGACACTGGTAACCAAGTAGGGTTTGAGGTGATGAAATAGGCAGGGAAAAATAGAGCAGTTTGGATAGGCCCACATGTCCTTTTCTGTCAAATTCATTTTATGTTTCTATGTTTCTAAGGGTGAGCAAATGTGGAAATTGGAAATTTTACTTTGGTTTTGATTCTGACCCCATGTCTTTGGTTTGGCTTCAACACCTTGGACAGAGACAATTTGCTTTCTTAGGACTGGGGTTTAGAGAGCTACAAATAGGGGAAAGTGGAACCCTTAAATCACCCCTCACCCATCTCATTCAGTCACAGCTTTATACATCCTTGTTTAGTCCTCCAGTCAGATTTAAAAAGTACTCAGTCAGCACTTGGCACAGAGTCTGAAACCAAAGTGTTTTTTATACCAAAATGTCTGAGGAGGAAGGTGGAGAATGAGAAATGACTGGAGTGGGAGAATTGGTGATCATGGGACTGGCCCTGGCCATCTTGTATGCGCTAAAGTGCTTTTTTTTTAATTTACAGCCCTAAGGTTGAAGTGATCCTGTAGTGGCTTAAATGTTCTCTGAGCTGATTCAAAGGTAAAAGTGTATAATATTAGTACATTTACTAAATACAATTTCAGCATTTGTACATCCTTAGTCCAAAATGGTATGATGTGCCCATTTTAATGAAATGTAGGCCTTGACAGCATCATAAATGTAAAACTGGTGTATGTGTGTACCAACTACCCCAGTGCAAACAGTATTTTGTTTTAACTGGAAGGAACCATTTTTTAGATTTTCAGCAGCTCAGTACTGGTGCAAACTGAAACATTTCGGCTCACAGCACTATTGGAGATTTTACATGATTTTAAATTTGCACCCCTTTACAACAGCAGACTTGAATTTTTTTAAGTCTGACACCTCTACCCTAATCTCTTCATGTGTGGAGATAACTTTCCTGTAAATGTCTTAAAATTGGACAAACCTTTGCAAATTGGGTGGTTTCTTTGAACATCAGGTATTTGTGTCAGAAAAACTATGACTGTGAAAGTCCCTCAAATTTCCTTCTGAACAAGTCAGCAATGTGTGACCATTTGAGGGACCTTTCAACATCCGGCTTAGGGACAGATATGCAACACATTTGTGTATGCTGTTTTAAAATGCTATTTTGTGGTTGAAATATGCTGTGTCAGAATTTCTAGACACATTACAAGAATTTAATATTGTTATAAATTCTAGTGATGTCATTGGAGATGACTGGACACTCATCTGACTGCTGCAAAAAAAGAATGGGTTTTGAAACTTGCAGAAGTAACCAAATTGTATGGGAAAATGTTTTAAATATCTAGCCCTAGCGGCTGACCTGGTGGCATGGAGGGCTGAAACTCAGGGTGCCTCCCTTCTGCCAAACTGGTGACACAGGTTCAGGAATGGACATGGGTCACATGGGAGCCAGATGGAAAAGGATTGAGCATTCCTAGGACATCTCTCCTCCCTAGGGGAGGTGGGTGAGTGTGTCTGGTTGTTTGTCTACCATTTAGAGGTGTCTGGATGGCAGGGCAGTGAGACCACACTGGAGGACGGACCCCACGCAGGGTGTTGGGGGGCATCTCTGTAGAGGTGGAGCTCACTGCATCATGCACATTACAATCAAGGTGGGCCTGCAGAGAAAACAAGATAGAAAAAATCCATGCCCACAAGATGAAGGTTTGATTCCTTACAGACCCTGCACTGGTGACCAGGTGCCCACAAAGCCCTGTGGCAGAGGACAATAGAAGGAAGTTAAGCCCCAGAGAAGCAGAATGATGGGGGTGGAGGGACCAGTTAGAAGGTGATAGTCAGGGCAAACAAGATGGCAAAATCTGAAAATGAAAAAAAATTATCTATCAATCATTTAAGTCACATACCTCGTGCTCAGTGTTAGTGCAAAAAAAGGGCACAGACTGGTCCATGGGGATGGAAAGAATAAGACGAACAATGACCCTTTATTATTATGTCATTTATACTAAAGGGCAAGTACTTTATCTACTGAAATAAAATGTTTTAAAACCATTGTGTTTCTAGCAATTTAATTTATCTTTAAAACTATTTCCCAATATGCAAGAAAACATTTTAACATGTAATATTCCAGAATCTAGCATACATTTCACAATATTCTGCTTTTATGTCCTTCATTCTTTTTGAGGATATTTGCAGGACAGCAGCAGGGGTATGTAAGCAATAAATATTACTTCCTGAATACCAGGAATAATGCACTATTTGTTATTCAGATCATGAATAATAACTCTATTCATCCCTACTCAGGAACTACTGTCTAAAAAACAAATTGGAAAGCCAACAACCCCCCCTCCAATCCTCCTTCCCCGCCCAAATCATTTACATATAGAAGAACACCATCCCACTACCCTCTGTTAGCACCCCAACTCCCCTTCCCCTCCCTGTACCCATGTTTTGATCAAATAAATCTTCAACAATGAGTAGCCAGCACAGTCAGCCTGCCTGCCTACACAGCTAGCCACCGACTTTCATCACTGATAGTCTGCATTAGCAATCATGCATTCATTCATTCATTGCCCTTCCCTCTACCCTGGTAGCAGCACCTTGTAGTAGGACTCAGAATCTCATGGCATCCAGTACCTAGCTTGTAGCAACCCCCCCCACAAGACCCACCTGCAAGAAGGGGAGAAGGCAACCAACACAGTCTGCCCTCCTCAGTTCATGGCTAGCTGCCTTATTCTGAGTGAAGGCACTCCCGCACTTGCTCACATAGTAAAACCAGCTGATCATGTGATCAGCCAGTTTTACTACATGAGCAAGTGTGGAAGAGTCTTCATTTGGAAGAAGGTAGCTGGCACTGGATTGAGGAGAGAGGGCTGTGTCCATTGCTTCCTCCCTTCTTGCATCCTGGTGTGGGTGAGGTGCTACAAGGGTCCCAGGCTGTTAGACGTGCCTGATTCCTGCTACAGGGGTACTGCTACAAGAGTGGGGGAGGGGGACAATCAATTAATGAATCAATGCTAGTGCAGACTAGTAGTGATGAAAGCTGGTGGCTGGCTGTGAAAGCAGGCAGATTGTGCCAGCTACCCATCGTTGGAATTTAGTTTGATCAAAATGTGGGTGCTGAGGGGGGAGAGGGGGTATTTGGGTGCTAACTGAGGGTGGGGGATGGAGGCTTCTATATTTAAGGGATCTAGGCTAGGGAGGTGGGAAGGGGGCTGTTTTCCTTTTTTTTTTAGTAACCCAAATACCAAATATTAAGCTGAATACTGAGTACTTTGTGCTTGAATATAGAGTATTCAGGAAAAGGTATTCACACAGCCCTAGAAAACAGAAGCTTGTGTTTTCAGACTTCATTCCATCATCTTGCTTTCCTCTCCACAAATGTCATAATTCTCTGTTTTGTAACATCAAAATCTGACAATGATGTGGAAAAGATTAAGATCTCACAATCAGAGGATTACCCCAAAAAAAATCAGGGTACTAAGTGAGGTAGACACTAACATAGAGATGTCAATAGGGAGAAGCGCAGGGGTAAATGGAGAAAGTGACAAACGCAATAAGGACAGGGATGGGGCAAAAAGGAGCAAGGCCTTCAAGAAATGGAGGGTAATGAGTACCAACACCCATAGTCTAGGCAACAAGCTCCCTGAACTGGTGGCCTGATGGAAGAGGGATGCCTGGATATTGTAGCAGTCACAGAAACATGGTACACAGAGAACCATGACTGGGATGTTAACATACCAGGGAACACAACCTACAGGAGAGACAAGGAGGGCAGAAGAGGGGGGAGTAGCTCTCTATGTAAGGGAAGGGATAAAAGCAACTGAACAAAAGAGTAAACAGGGAGGAGAGGAGGCACTGTGGGTCACCTTAGAGACTGAAATGGCACCACAATCTGCACAGGGTTGTATACAGACCCCATGTCAGGTGGAGGGAAATGACAAGGATATGATAGAAGGCATACTTAGGATGGCAGAGAAAGGGGAGATACTGTTGATGGGGGACCTTAATATGCCAGATGTTAACTGGAGCACCTTTGCTGCAGCCACATCCAAAAGCAGGGCCATTCTTGATGCTCTTCAGGTGGCATGCCTCAGACAGTTAGTTTTGGAACCTACTCATGAGGGAGCAATCTTAGACCTCATACTCTCAAATGGGGACAGTGAGAGGATCTCAGATCTAGAAGTGGGTAGCCACTTGGGAACAAGTGACCACCAAACAGTGTGGTTCACAATAAACTCAGCTACAGAGTCAAGCCATACAAAGGTGAGGGTACTGGACTTCAGGAGGGCTGACTTTGGCAAGATGGGAGAGTGCCTTAGAAAAGCACTAGCAAACAGGCTAGAAGGAGGGGTGGAGCAACAATGGGAAAATATCAAAACTGCCATCACAGAGGCAACAAGCCTTTGTGTGAAGCAACTAAACAAATCAAAATGAAAGAAAAAGCCACTATGGTTCTCAAAAGAAGTGGCGGTGAAGGTTAGGGAGAAAAAGATAGCATTTAGGAAGTATAAGGAAACACAGAAGGAGCAGGACAGAGAACTGTACCAGTTAAGGCAGAAGGAAGCAGGAGGTAGTCAGAAAAGCAAAGGCACAAAGTGAGGAAAAGATAGCCAACTCGGTTAAGAAGGGAATAAAACCTTTTATAGGTATATCAGGGCGTAGAAAGACAAAGGGAGGGATAGTGAGGCTGAATAGAATGTATGGTGGGTGGGCAGAGAGTGACAGTGAAAAAGCAGGGATACTGAATGAATACTTCTGTTCAGTATTCACAAACAGGAAGTGGGAAGGTGCCTAATCCCAGTGTCAAAAGCACTCTGGAGAGGGGGGTCGATCCCAGTCCTTTCACAGAAGAAAGGGTTCTGAAAGAACTCCTAAAACTGAAGATGGACAAAGCAATGGGGACAGATGGATTCACCCCAGAATTCTAAAAGAATTAAGCAGAGAACTAGTGACACCACTGACTACCCTTTATAACAAATCATGGGAGGATGGTGTGGTACCTGAGGAGTGGAAGAAGACTGATGTGATTCCCCTTCACAAAAGTGGGAGCAAGACAGAGGCAGGAAACTACAGACCTGTCAGTTTGACCTCTGTGGTAGGGAAAGTGATGGAATCACTTCTGAAGGAAAGAATTGTTCAGTACCTAGAGGCCAGTGGGGCACAGGACCCAAGGCAGCATGGGTTCACAGCGGGAAGGTCATGTCAGAAGAATCTAATAGATTTCTTTGACTTGGTGACCAAAGTAGTAGACCAGGGAGGGGCTGTGGACATGGCCTACCTAGACTTTAGCAAGGCATTTGACACAGTCCCACACAAAAGATTAGTAGTCAAAATAACCAGCCTTGGAGTGGGTCCCAGGGTGGTAGCCTGGGTAAAACATTGGCTGAACAACAGGACACAGAAGGTAATTGTAAATGGAGTCCACTCTGAAGAAAGAGGAGTTACTAGTGGGGTACCGCAGGGTTCAGTACTGGGTCCAGTCATTTTTAATGTCTTTATAAGTGACATTGCAGAGGGACTAGAAGGAAAAGTATGCCTCTTTGCAGATGACACAAAGATCTGCATCAGGGTTGATACACAAGAAGGCGTGGAAAGGATGAGAAGGGACTTGGCAAGGTTGGAGGAATGATCAGAAGTATGGCAGCTTGGATTCAATGCAAAGAAGTGCAAAGTAATGCACCTGGGAAGCAAAAGCCAAGGGGAAGATTACACAATGGGAGGGGGAGGTAGTAACAGCAACAAAAATGGAAAGGGACCTGGGGGTAATCATATCTGATGACCTTAAGGTTGGCAAGCAATGTGAGAAGGCAGTAGGGAGGGCTGGGGAGGTACTGGGATGTATAGGGAGAGGCATCACCAGCAGAAAACAGAAAGTTGTTATCCCCCTGTACAGACAGTTGGTGAGACCCCATCTGGAGTACTGCGTCCAGCTCTGGAGACCCCATATCTGCAAGGACATGGACAGGATGAAGGCAGTTCAGAGGAGGGCAACTAAAAAGATGCAGGGTCTGCAAGAGAAGCCATACGAGGTGAGGCTAAAAAAGCTTAATATGTATACCCTTGAGGAAAGTAGGGAGAGGGGGACATGATAGAAACTTTTAGGTACCTCAGTGGAATCAACAAAATCCAAGAGGTTAGCATCTTTCAGAAAAAGAGATGTACAAGAACAAGGGGACACAATTTGAAGATAGAGGATGGACGGCTCAGGGGCAATGTGAGGAAGTATTTTTCACAGAGAGATGGTGGACGATGGAACAGCCTTCCTGAGGAGGTTGTGGGGTCTAAAACTGTGGGAGAATTCAAGAATGCATGGGACAGACATAAGGCAATTTTTGTGGAGGATAGGAAGAAATAGGCTGTTGGTTAACTAGGATCTGCATCTTATCCAGTAGGTAGGGAAATGGGCAGACTAGGTGGGCCAAGTGGTCCTTATCTGCCGTCAAAGCCTATGTTTCTATGTTTCAGGGGAAGGAAACACAGAGGGATTAGATTATGTCTGAGACACAAATATGCTGTGTTCATGTGCTTGGTAGAAACATTAATGAACCACAAATTATAGGCAATAGGTATACTGTGTCTAAATATTATATTTTAAGAGTTTTCCAAGATGTTGGAAAATGTATCTAATGTTTTCAAAATTTTGGGTTTCGTCCCATAATCAGTATATGAAATATTTCCTATCATCAGCTGCTTATTCTCTGTTTCAAATTATTTGACTTTCTGTAACATAATCAAAATACAATGTATGTGTTACAGAACCATGGAAAGACAAAACACATTTTAAATGTGTTCTCTACCAAATCAAATTAGCTGAAAAGATTTTGTTTTTAAAATAATATACTACTGTCAGATACAGGTCAATGAACCCTGTGCAAGACAGGCAACACATTTTGTTAATCAATGCTAATTAAATGGAAAATAACTGAAAACTACAATATGCAATTAAAGGTTGTATGCTACTAAAGAACATTTCTGCAGAATAATAGTTAGTTGGAAATCTTCATTGTGTAGTCTAGATATTATTTGTTACTCATCGCAAACACATAGAAGAATGATTCTATGGTACTGCCTAGTGGGGTTTCCTTCAACAAATACACTCTCCTTGGTTTATTGTGGGGAATAAGAGCATAGCATAAAGACAAAATAACCATGACATACTGTACGCCAACAGGCTACTAACACCTTCAATGAGATTTAGGAGAGTGTTGCAAAAGTTCTATTTCACTCACATACTAACCTCAACCTGCTATTGTATTTAATATATGGATCTTCAATTTGATAGGTCTGTAAAGCAGACAAAAAAAATCCGGTAATACCCTCAAAGGTTCAGAGATAATAGTATTGTCAATCGCTGGTAATAGTACTGTCAATCACTTTTAATGGTATAGTTTTGTGGTGATAATAGTATCATTGCAAGCTTCCAAAAAGATACCGTCTGCTCCCTTGTCATAAGCGTGCCTCCTCATTGGCCTCTTTTCCTGTGTGGGCGGGCTGAACAGTTTAAAAAACATGGCGGCACTTCTCTCGCTTACCGAGAGCAAACTTGGTCATCACTCTTCTCGCTTTTTATTTTACTTTTTTCCCCTCAGCAAATAAAAATATCTGGTTGATCCTGCCATTCTGGTCCCAAAGAGCAGGTAGGATGTCAATTATCAAAAAAAAAAACGGGCAGGGGATGGGAACCATCACGAGCAAGCAGACAGCTCAACCCACAGCATAGGACAGAGCGGCGGTCGACCAGTACAAAGTCAGTTCTCCACTGAAATGGTCAACTGCCCATTTGAAACAAACATTGCATCCATATATTAAAAAAAATAACTGACAGGTTTGTGTATCCATTACCAGGGAGTACTGGCATCTCGAGGTTCTGGACTCATCGGAACCTCTTGAGCTTCACTCTCAAGGTTCATGTGTCCAGAACCTTTCAATGCTATTTCTCCCTGGTAATAGACACAAACCTATCGGTTATTCTCTATATAGTAGGCAATTACATGATAACTGTTTCAGAAAGGTTTTATTCAACACTATGCTACTTGATACAAGTAAAAGATTAACAAGCAATACATTTTTTACCTTAAATGTATTTTTTCATTTCCGGAAGTAGGAAAAGGATGGACTTAATTTGTACAGTATATATTGACTTACACACTCTACCATAATGTTCATTGCAAGCCATGAATATACAGTAGCAGTAGCCACTAGGTTTATGTAATTGGTTAGTTCACTAACTGCATACCCATGTGCAGGATGAAAGATCTGGTATAACAGTTGGTGTAGCTTCCTGAATGGAAACATCCTCCATCTGGGCCATGGGTGGGAAGGGTGGAGGGGAAGGTAGAAGGGGGAGGGGAGATAAGGGGGGTTTTGCAGAGTTGGGGTTTCCCCTCAGATCTGTTAAGAAGGCACTGCCTCAGTCTTTTGAGCATGATCAAAGATATCCCCTTGTTCTGGTGTGTCCTATCAATTGTCAGCTGCAGAGTAAAAGACTGATAGCTATACATTTGAGCAGACTCGATAGACCTTCAGACCTGTATCTGCTGGCATTTTTTGTATGTTTGTATGTTCATAACTGTGCATGAGTCCTGTACATTGACAGTACAAATGGCACGTTTCTTCACAAAAGTTGCACTTTAGATCATTTGGGCAGAAATTACTTGCATGGCCATAATCCAGAGAGAGTATGTAACTGATTTTATCGCATGAACTGCTAAGATGCTCAAAGAACCA
Source organism: Neoceratodus forsteri (assembly GCA_016271365.2). Taxonomy (NCBI): domain Eukaryota; kingdom Metazoa; phylum Chordata; order Ceratodontiformes; family Ceratodontidae; genus Neoceratodus; species Neoceratodus forsteri. The sequence goes on from CM028131.1 coordinate 830,639,264, forward strand.
CACCTAAAAGCAGGCCTTGGGCTGCTGGGATAGAAGCACAGGGCTCTGCTATTAGCCAGATAGTAATAACTAGGGATGTGTTGTAACCCCATGTTGATATGTCTCAGCTGGACCCTAAGACACCATCTCCCAATCCAAAAGTGTTCTTCATCCATTATGGGATCTGGGTTGCCTAACACCATACACCATTGTGTCAGCCAATACTTTACTGTGAAAACATTCACTCCCTCATTCTTTCATAGTACAGTGGCTTTGCAGATGCAGGTTTTGTCAGGGAGGATGGCCTGAAATGGATACTTAAGATTCAACATTTTAAGCAAATTATACTGGTTCCAAAAACATTATAAGATAGCTGGTGCCTTAAGGCTGATATCATATTTACTCTTCCTGGTCTGATGAATGATGGTATAGTTATCAGCTGAGTAAAACTTCACTGAGTCCTTAAAGAGCTTGCAGTCAGTATCACATCACAACAGCGATGGGAATACAGTGAACACCATCATAGTGACATTTTCAGCAGTTAACTGTGATGGTCTGCTATGTTTCCGACACTGCTGCCTCCGGAATGTTCACTTTCCCTGAACCAATTCTGACTCGGAGTTGGTAATTTTTAAGTGGGGGGTGGGGGTGGGGTGGGATGAAACCCCCACAGAACAAACTTTTCTCCAGCAATGGCACAACACCAATTGGTAGTGTTGTACCATCGCTGTACTGATGGTTGGCAAATTCTGTGTCGCTGCAACATGGTGGAACCATGCCAGTTACCCTCTATATCATAATCAAACCCCATTCTTCCATTTTTCAGGCTCAGCAGCAGTTCTAGAAAATAAGTCAGCATTATGAACTCCCAACCCCCCTACCAGAATTTGGCATATGGGAAGGGGGGGGATGAGAATCTAAAAGACCTCCTGACTGCTGCTTTCGTGATGTACCTGGACTCCCATCTTGTCCTGGCCTACAGGGTCCCACAGGTGAAAGCAATCTGTTCCGATAAGTAAGTAGAGCATTTTCCTTAGGCATAAATGTAGTACTTACAGGTGCAGAGTTAGTTACTGGAACAGATGCAATAGTAGTAAGAGCAGCCATTTGGTAAGACTGAGGCAAAGTTACTGTACCTGTGTTTTTAGCAAAAGGTTAGGTAACAGAACCTGGTTCCTGCAGTGAAGGTTTCAGGTCAGCACATGGCTCTGTTTCACCTCTTGAATAGTCAGCACTGTTACCTATGACCTCCTCCTTTGGTCTACCCAGCTCAGCTGTTTCTTACACCTTTGATCTAGCACCATTAATCTACCTGTCATTTGCTGCTTGGAAACATTCAGAAGCCATTATTTCCCATCCTGGAAAAGTACCCAGCCAGTCACCCATATGACTTTCTCAGGTTACCAGGATTCTGAGCTAGTACTTGTCTACAGATAGTGTCCTTCTGACCTCCTCTGAGACCCAACAGTTTAGCAGCATCAGCTGCTCTTGACGCAAGGCACGTAAGGACAGATGCCAGTGATTCCTCTGCTGTGCAGAATTCCACAGACAACTGAGAAACCATAGGCAATATCGCATGTGACAGTTCCAGGCTGACCTCTGACTGGCCTTCCACAGACTTCATTCATTCATTCATTGATTCATTCATTCATTCATTCATTCATTCATTTTATTTTTTATACCTTTAAGCCAATGGGCTTGTGGCTTTCCAGTTCCAGAGAGGCATCCACGTCCTCCAAAATGGCAGTTAAGTGCAATTATTTTTTCTGTAACTTAACCGACAGCACTGTCAGGATTCAAAGCATCTACTTCCATAGAAACTGCAGCATCTACATCTTTTACTGCAAAACCACACCAGAGGCCTCCTGATTTAATTGGATGGGGAGGGAGACCAGTTCCTCCATGCAGACAGCAGTGTCTCCAACACTGTCCTCCCCAGACCACTCCATCTTGCTTGTGAGAACAACAGTGGCCTCTGCCCTCGATCATCCAATGCAAAAAAGTACATAAAAAGCAGTACCACCTTTTACACAGGACTGGCCAAATTAGCAGGAAGACTTCAAAAGCAGTACCAAATTTACTATTCCCTCTGGCTTTTAAGCCCTGCTACTTGAAATCATTAATCAAGTATAACACGGTAATGAGAGGCCAGACGGAATGATAGGATGCAAGGGGGGCATCAGCAACAGGAGGAGGGGAGGTGATCCTGCCCCTGTCCAGGTCCCTTGTTTGACCTCACATGGAGTACTGTAATCAGATCTGGAGTTCACCCTTGAGGAAAGACAGGGACAGGCCTGATCTGGTACAGAGGAAGGTAACCAAAATTATCTAGGGTCAAGGGAAATCCTACATGGAGATGATGGAAAACTTTGGCATGTACAATATACCCAGAAAGGCAAGAAGGGAGAAGGGATATATGACAGAGACATACAACTAACTACAATGAATTATTAAGGTAGACTGCAAGCAGGTGTTCACAGTGAGTGGGGACACAGGAACAAGAGGGAACTCAATTAAGCTGATGGGGGATTCAGGAGGGATGCCAGGAAATACCTTTCCATGGAGAGAGTGCTCGACTGGTGCAACAAGCTGCTGAGGGAGGTTATCTGTGCTAAGTTAGTAGAAGTGTTCATGCATTGGTGGCACAAATATATGGGATGTGTAATGGTAGAGAAGGAAGAGGAATGAAGGATGAAGCAGTCTGTGACTCAAGGGCCATCCAATGATTGTTAGGGCTGGGTAGGCTGGATGGGCTGTTCAGCTTTTTGCTACCATAAACGTCTACGTTTCTGTGTGAACTTGGAAAAAGTGCTTCTCAAAACATGGCCAAATTAATAAATGTATATGCTTACAATTAAGATGCGAAATGGATGGCAATACTATTAGCAAATGATCAAATTTTGAATTTCTTATACTTCATTACAAAATAAATAAGTCAAGAAAAACACAAAGCTAATAAGGCACTGTCAGACAACGTGTTAACCTTTGTTTATTATTGTGCTGCAGTTCAACTTCCCCTCACGACATCACATGGAAGAGTTAGCTAAATCTGCACAAATCAGCACCTAGAGGGAGCTATTTGAGTTTTTGTTGCACAAAATGTGATAAAATAACAAAAAAGTTGTGATTTTTTTTCGAGAAGGTAAATAAATATAAATATCATTATGTTTTGAAATATTCAAAAATAAACTAATGCAAGGGAGACAGGATAAAAAAAAACCCATTAAGTTCAACCTACCTGGAGTGGATTGAAGAACCCCAACCACCACAAGTGCAAGGGATCAAGTCCTGTTAGAGGCATTTCAGAACAGCTTCTTGATGCAGTTGGTCCACAGGCCAACTTGGATAGGAAATACTCTGGACCTTGTACAGTCCAATGGGGAGATGGCAAGAGATCTGGGGGTGGAGGACCCACTAGTGGGGAGTGCTCAATACTCAGTGTGGTTCACACTCAACATGGGGAGGGAAGCTGGTGTTACAGGTACCAAGGTGACTGACTTTAGGTGGGCGGACTTTAAAAACATTGGGGAAATTCTGGCAGGGCACCTGGAAGGGATTCAACTAGGCTGAGACACAAGTCAGAAGTGGGATGTCATAAAAAAGGGACTAGTAGAGGCAACGGAGGGCATGTACTAGAAAACAGAGCAAGAAGGGGAGGGCAAAGAAGCCCAGTTGGATGACTCAGGAGATCAGGGAGGGGGTGAGATCCAAGAGAGAGGCATTCCGGGGATTCAAAAAGCCAGGGAGGGGAGAAGACAAGGAGATGTACATGAAGAAATCCAGAGAGGTCATCAAATTAGTCAGAGCAGCCAAGGATTCCAGGGAGCTGAGGCTGGAACAGGGTATTAAAAATGGAGAAAAAGATTTCTTCAGATACATAAGAGAAAGAAGGAACAACAAGGACCAATAGTGAGGATAAAAAAGGATGGGGCTGTGGGTGGAGAGAGGGGAGGATCAGGCAGAGGCATTAAACGAATACTTCTGTTCTGTATTCACACAAAAGAAAGCGGGGCCGGTACCACAGGGGAGGAGTGGGGTAGGCAGGGGGGAAGAGAGGGTGACAGATGTGAGGATTACTGAGGACAGGGTACTGGAAGGACTGAGGGCACTAAGGGTGGACAAGGCACCTGGGCCAGATGGCATTCATCCTAGGGTACTCAAGGAGCTGGCTGAGGTTCTGACAGGACCACTGGCAGACCTGTTTAATACCTCAGTGGACACAGGATGCGTACCACAGGACTGAAGGATGGCCCATGTGGTGCCCATCCACAAAGGTGGCCCAAGGGATGAACCAGAAAACTACAGGTCAGTGAGCCTCACATCAATCATGGGGAAGCTCATGGAGACAATCCTGAAAGAGAGGCTTGTGACTTTTTTGGAGGACAACAGACTCCAGGATGGGCATCAGCATGGGTTTGTCTTGGTCAGATCCTGCCAGACCAACCTCATTGAGCACTACAAATGGGTGGCAAGGGAACTAGACAAGGGCCATGCAATGGATGTCCTGTATTTGGATTTCATCAAGGTCTTTGACTCTGTGCTGCACGGGAGGCTGGGGGGAAGCTGGAAGCTATGGGGGCGGGAGCAAAGATGGTGAAAATGGATAAAGAAGTGGCTAAACAGTAGGCAGCAGAGGGTGGTAGCAGGAGGGGAACTCATCACCGAGGGCAGTGACAAGTGGGGTGCCACAGGGATCAGTGTTGGGGCCAGTGTTGTTCAGGTTATTCATAGCTGATGTTTCACATGGGATCTGAAGTAAGATCAGTCTGTTTGCAGCCAACACCAAAATGGGGGTGGTGGTTGATGACATTGAGGGATGAAAGAGGCTACAGGACAACCTAACTAAACTGCAGGAATGTTCAGAAACATGGCAGATGTTGCTCAATGCTAAGAAGTGCAAGGTAATGCACTTCGTAGCAAAGAACCAGGGGAGAGAGTATCATCTGGGAGGGGTACAGTTGGGTAGCACCGTGGAGGAAAAGGACCTGGGGTACTTATAACGGGGAGCATGAACAACTCAGTGTGGGAAGGTGGCATCGAAGGCCAACAAGATGCTGGGGTGCATAGCAAGGGGAATCTCCTCCAGAAGTAGGGAGGTAGTCCTCCTCCTGTATAGGTCACTGGTCAGGCCACACCTGGAGTACTGTGTGCAGTTCTGATGCCCATACCTGAGGAAGGATGTCAGATTGTTGGAGAGTGTGCAGCGTAGAGTGACAAAGATGATCCAGGGATTGGAAAGTAAGCCCTACGAGGAAAGGTTGAATGAGCTAGATATGTAGACTCAAACAGTGGGGATCTTCCAATAAAGAAGAGGAAGGGACACGAGAGGGAACAGTCTCAGACTGGATGGGGTAAGATTCAGGAGGGAGGGTGGTAAGGATACAGTTCTTCATGGAAAGGGTGGTGGGCAAGTGGAACACTCTACCACAGGAGGTAGTGGCCTGTAAGATGGTGGGCAGTTTCAAGAGGGGATGGGACAGGGTGAGGGTGAGGGTAAATCTACGGAGGGGAGGAGTGGGAGGGGCAGCTGTGAGATGAGGGGCTAGCTGCACAATTGAGCTGACTCAACAGATCGTAAGACCTATTTCTGCTGGCATTTTTGTGTGTTCGTATGTTCATATGTACATTGGCCCTATGAAGATGCATACTTGTTTAAGACTCAAAGAGATGCAGCTATAACATATATCAGGTAAAGATGCACATATTCTCCACAAGTAGATGTTTGTTTCATTAGCTCCAATTTCAACAGCTGATGAGTGGAGGTACTGCATATACTACATTTAGGTTAAGATAGATTAAGAGAGGCTAAGGAACATATGATGAGGTTAAGAAAACAGAACAAACAAGCATTTGTCAATGCCAAATGTTTGCTTGCTGGCATTGGCAGTGGTAGTGTAGAAGTTACAGAGCTGTGTAATAGGAATGGCAGTGAAGTATTGAACAGAAGCCAGCTCCACCACCACCCTGCAGAGAGTGACAGGCATTGGGGTGTGCCTTTGGGTCGTCAGGCATAATGGCCATGCCATTTCACCACACCCCACCCTGCAGACACTGAAGAGTCCAAGGCATACCTCAATGCCTCTCACTGGCTGCAGGGTGTGGAATGGTATGAGTATTACAGGCAAGAATCCCAAGTCACATCCCTGATGCCTGTCATTCTCTATAGGGTTGGGCGTTATGGTTGGAAACCCTAATACCTCAGGCATTCGGTGGTATTTTCACTCCAAATTTTCAACATGCTTTTTTTGTGACCCCACCTCATGAACAGTGGCAATATCAGTTTGTTAGCCGAAAGCTGCTTATGCACAGCGACTATGGCATTTAGCACCACAGGTGCAAAAACATTACGAACAGGATGAAAAAAATAACAGCTGTACTGTTCATGGGGAGGTATAAAAAATGGCAATGTTGCAAATCTGCAGTAAAAATATTAAAAAAACTGGTGAAGTCACGAGCGTGCATAGAAACTGTGCAATGCACACCCGTAATGTAATTAGTTTGGGGATGTTTTACAGCAGATTGTCAACACAGGCATTTTGGGACCTCCGATCATGAACAGTGTCACTGTGATTTTCTTTATCTGTCCCGAACAATGATTTCCCACAGCGACCACGCATCTCTGCGCTGAAAGTGTGAAAACACATTTCGGCCATGTTCTGAAAAATGAAGCTGTACTGTTCATAAGGAAGTGTGTAAAAATGGCACTGGTGAAAATCTGGACTGAAAATATTACAAAGTCATGAACTTACAAGGGTGCGTGGAAACTGCGCGATGCTCACTTGTAACACAGTCATTTTATGGACTTTTGTCACCAAATTTTCAACATAGCCATTTTAAGACCTCTGCTCATGAACAGTGTAACTGTAATTTTCTTAATCTGTCCCAAACATTGCTTTTCCTTTTACCGACTGCACCATTATGCGCTACGTATGCGAAAACACATTTTGGCAAAATGTGAAAAATGGCAGCTGCACTGTTCATAAGTGTATTAAATGGCAATGTTGAAAATCTAGAAATGAAAATATTGAAAAATTAAGAACTTATTTAGCCGCAAGGGAACAGCAGAACGCATGCTCCATAAAACAGTCATTTTAGGAATTTTTCACCAAATTTTCAACATAGCCATTTAAGACCTCTGCTCATGAACAGTGTCACTGTGATTTTCTTAATATGTCCCATACATTGATTTCGCACACCGACTGCGCCATTGTGCGCTACTTGGGCAGAAACATGTTTTGGGCAAGATATGACAAATGACAGCTGTACTTCTCATAACAAAGTGTAATAAAATGGCAGTGTTGAAAATCTGGATTGAAAATATTGAAAATTCGCAAACTTACGAGCGTGCGTAGGAACTGCGCAATGCACGCTCGTAAAACAGTCATTTTTAGGGATTTTTTCACCAAATTTTCAACATAGCCATTTTAAGACCTCTGCTCATGACCAGTGTCACTGTGATTTTCTTAATGTGTCCCATACATTGATTTTGCACACTGACTGCGCATTGTGCGCTACTTGGGCAAAAACATGTTTTGGGCAAGATGTAACAAATGACAGCTGTACTTCTCATAACAAAGTGTAATAAAATGGCAGGGTTGAAAATCTGGATTGAAAATATTGAAAATTAGCAAACTTACGAGCGTGCGTAGGAACTGTGCAATGCACGCTCGTAAAACAGTCATTTTTAGGGATTTTTTCACCAAATTTTCAACATAGCCATTTTAAGACCTCTGCTCATGAACAGTGTCACTGTGATTTTCTTAATGTGTCCCATACATTGATTTCGCACACCAACTGCGCCATTGTGCGCTACGTGGGCAGAAACACATTTTGGGCAAGATATGAAAAATGACAGCTATACTGCTCATAAGGAGGTGTGGTAAAATGGCAATGTTGAAAATCTGGAGTGAAAATATTGAAAATTCATGAACTTACGGTGTGTAGGAACTACGTAGCATACGCTAAATAAAACAGTCATTTTAGAATTTTTCACCAAATTTTCAACATAGCCATTTAAGACCTCTGCTCATGAACAGTGTCACTGTGATTTTCTTAATGTGTCCCATACATTGATTTCGCACACTGACTGCGCCATTGTGCGCTACATCGGTGGAAACACGTTTGGGGTGAGATGTGAAAAATGACAGCTATACTGCTCATAAGAAGGTGTAATAAAATGGCAATGTTGAAAATCTGGAGTGAAAATATTGAAAATTCGCGAAATTACGAGCCTGCGTAGTAACTGCGCAATGCCCACTTGTAAAACCGTCATTTTTTGGAATTTTTCCACCAAATTTTCAAAATAGGCTTCTTGAAACCCGCCTTATGAACTCTAGCAGTGTCATTTTGTTAATCAGTCCCAAAGGTGATTTCGTGCAGTGACTGCGAAATCACCCTTTGGGCCTGAATAACGCCATGACAGTGACATCATTCATGAGAAGGGGTCCCAAAAACCCCATGTTGAAAATTTGGTGCAAAAATTCCAAAAAATGCCTGAGATATGCAGCAAAGTTGAAAATACCCTATCTATCCCATTATACAGCTTACCGGCATTTCCTCAGTTCGCGGTCAGCTTTGAAGAGTGCAGACGTGTTCCCGGTCCACCGAAGATCGTTGCGCCAAGGTCTGGAGATAAGTATGGGGTGAGTGGGGTGTGGAGGCAGTGTGCGCAGTGGGTGGGTGCTGGTTGTGGGAGGGCAGGGAGAGAGCCAAGGGACAGTTTTTATTTCAGGTTTTTAAATGATGGCGTGGGGCGTTTGCCGTGCTGGGGTGGGCTCCCAGCGGCCAGCAGAGATAACTGGTTGGGGTGGCGTGGAGCCGACAGGATTAGGCACCCCTTGACCTAGCATCAGTGCCATGTGCTAGGGTGGGCTCCCCAGCGTGGCACCCTGTGCACTCTTAAGGGAGGACAGTGGAGCCGACGGGGGATTGAGCACGACCGTCGGCTATACGATGAGTTGCCACGCTGGGGTTGGCACCCTGCGTGGCATGTGGAAGGCTTTTGGGGGGGCGCAGCACAGCCGACGGGGGATTGGGCTCCTCGGCTGTACAGTGTGTGCGTGGGGGCCGCACGCAGTATGCGTGCATGTGTGTGTGTGTGTGTGTGTGTGTGTGTGTGTGTGTAGGGGAGTGCGCATGAGCAGGCGATATTTTATCACTGCTCACTGAAACATAGCTCCCCCTTTCAACTGCACTCCACTGCATTTTGGAGCTGTCATAGACAGCTCCAGCTGGCATTGGAGAACTGCAGCCGCACCTGCCAACACACTGACTGAATTGGAAGAGGGTGTGACACACCTCCAAAAACTTGGATGATGGCACTATGTTTCTTGCACATGCGTGGAAGCAAACATAAAAAGGGAGAGGATGTTAAGAACAATAGGTTACTGTATGTGAAAGGTCACATAATGAGCAAGTGGTGGTGGGGTTCATATCAAGGCTTTCAGGGTTACAGCTTAATTGAAAGCAGGCTATGCTTTCTCTGCAAATAGGGTATGTGCATTGGATTATTTTAAAAATCTCTATGTCTGGGGGTGGAAGTGATGGCACTCATTCATACATCAGCATGCCCCAAATCCTCCATCAGTGTAGGGTTAACTTTGGCCCTGAACACAGACCTGCTGTAGGCTTCTGGCCACCTGGACATGATGAGCTTAACCCCTTTTTGCAGGGCCTACTTTCCTGCACCTATGGCATGCATTCAATATCCAGATAGGAGGCTGGAACAGGAGATAGAAGGCCCTATGACTTTGATCCATCCATCTTAAAAGGTGGAGTGTAAGGGTATTATCTGCTGATGACCTCACCCATTTCTCATTTTTCTATGGGCACGGGGTCATAAGGTAGCAGACGATATAGCACACATCAAAACTGTGTACCAAAAACAGCATGCGGCAACACAGTAGCTGAACATAATGATGACCACAACAGAAAAGTCATGTGCCACAATGGTCTTATTGTTTTTGCAGTGGGCTTTGCCACTCACACCCCCAGGCTATTTATAATCAACTCCAAAAGGGGTGTGGACACAGGGGCAAAGCAAAAATTTGCCATGGCACTTAGCCTTTGGTGCACTGATGGGAACAGCAAAAAAAATTCCCACAACAGGGATTCAAACCCTGGTCCTGCCCTGCTGCCCACTTTATGCTTGGGTGCTCTAGCCACTCCACCATGGGAGCGGCATGAATGAGCACTCAACCAGCAGTCACTACATGCACTTCCTCTTCCTGTGCAGAGCGACAGAGGTAACGATACTTGCATATCGCTCCTTTACCTCTGTCGCTCTGAAGCACTATGCACTACAGACTGCGCAGTTCTTCATGCATGGTTTAGTCTGCACTATAATCACCCAGTACCTTTTCAATCCATTTGGATAAGTTATGAATGATGATGACAAGTGGCATGCCCCACTATATTAAACAGCATGCCTATGCCATGAGCAAATGATGGCAGCCCCCACATCACTTGTAGCAAACATTAGCAACACACCCCATCTGTTGAACTGTTATATTCAGGAAGTGGTTGTGCTGCTAATATTCAACAATAGTTCAATGGCCTACGCAACAAGTATAGTGTTATTCTTGTGCAACTGTGTTACCTTGTTTCTGCCATTTACACTCTCTATTCCATGAGAAATTACCACCCTGTAGGGGTAGCAAAGGCAATGAGCACTCAATGAGGGTTCAACCCCTAGAGGAGCTGGGGAAGGTTCCATTGGCTAAAGCTACCATAGGAAGAACCTCCCCCAAAAAAGAACATTAGCAGTGGTTGTTGATTATGAAGTAATGAAGTAGAGTGAAAGCAACAGGCAGCTTGATGAAACATAAATGAAAAGCACAGGTTAACAGAATAGCATGGACAAAATGGATTGCATTAATGAAAGCAGGGGGCTTCCTAAGGAGAGAGGTAATGGCAAGTAGGGTCACCATCTACCTCCAGCCATCAGCAGAACATTCCTAAGTAAACCAGAGAATACTTCTGAAAACTAAGTAAGTATTATAAAATGGGCAAAGGATTTCAAGCAACCTGTTTGGTTGTTAGCCGTGCGTTAGATGTGTCTAATGCAGAGCTAAAACTAGAACCCCCATTTAGAACTCACAGGCCCATTTTATAAGCGCAATAAGCCATGCCGGGGATGTGCATTAAACAGTTTTAATGCACGGCTAGGGGACTGGATGCACTCAGCCTGTGGTCTTGTGCCTCACTACGTCCCCCTAGCCATGCATTAGAACTGTCTAATGCACACCCTATTGTGTCTTATTGCTTACTTACGACCATTGGCACAGAGGAGAGAAAACAAAAGTTTGAGGAGGAAATCTCTGGGGATCCAAGGCCTAGGTTGCCTCCCCTCCAGGCTTGGAGTATTTTTATCTAGTGACGGCTCGGCTGCTCCAATTTGAAATTCAATTCAAGGAGGATGGAAAATGTTCCAGTTTGGAGGAAGACTTTTACTCTATCCTTCAAATTGGAATAACATAAAGTGTTGTGAGGCTTCTCTGTAACAAGCTCCTCCAAGGCAGGAGGAGGAGGAGAGCAGCAACCACTGAGGCACTCAGCCGGTCTACTGATCTAAAAAACAAACAAGGTGAACCAGAAACAGTAACAGGGAGAACAGTTAGAAGGCACCATCGAAGCAATCGGCTTGCTAAAGGAGCATCTTTTTTTTGCTTGGGGCCCAACCCCTCTTCGCTGACTCCTAAATTCTACATCAGGAGATGCCTCCATTACACCTGCATGGCTAAAGCTTTGCCAGGAGCACAGGCATTCCCACTATGTGCCAGATGAGAGTGACCCTGCCCTGAGTTTCACACTCTCAAGATGTGGACTTCAGGGGTGCAGAGCAATATCTTTGGCTGCAGAGCAAGACCCAAGCCATAGATACTAACGGACATGGTTGGCATCACTCCGAGTATGATGAGAGAATATAAAGGAGAGCTTAAAGGAAGTGTGAGCACTGTAGACCATCATGTAGGTCATACATGTATTATAGCAAGCACAAAGCAGACTGAACCACCCAGGGCAGTGTAATCAATTATCAGACTTTCACCTTAGTCTGTGAGACACAGCACAGTAGCAATTTGCAGGACTTGCAGGGAAGGCAAGCCAGCCAATTCCAGTAGGGAAGCCAAATTATTGTGAGCATCACAATTATCTGATTATCCAGCAGTAGCCAGCATAGTGTTTTAGACAAAGAAGTAATGAAAAACATTCAAGTCAAGAAAGCCATGAAGGCTGCGAGGTACACATATTGCTTCTCATGGATAGCTGAAAAGCCAGAAAGGCAAGGAGTAGTATATAAACAGGAGAGTCATATAACTTATTTAAAGCATGCTCCTGCTACAAGGGTCATGATGCACCACTGAGACACCACAGTCCTCCACTGTAGGAATAACAGGGAGCTAGGAGCAAGGCACCATGAGACTAGGCAGCCAGGAAATAGCAGAAAGTGTCAGCATATGAATACAGCATTAGTCTTGGTGGAGCTAGCACAGAGTAAATCAGGAGCAGGGTTGTAAAACAGGGAGTAGCTGCTAGCTGGGCAGCAGAGCCAGGACCAGGTATAAGCAATTAAAGAGGAAGCACAGGAGGCTGCAATTGCATTGGGAACTGAAACATGCAATAACAATTGCAGGAAAACTGAGGTTTGATAGGATCCTGAAGCACAAGCACATGAGAAACACAGTGCAAAGGGTATGAAGATTCTAAGAAAAGTAGAAAGCCCCAAAAAGAAAATACAAAAGAAAAACACAAATGCAGGAAAACAGAAAAACAAGCACTCAGGGAAGCACACAGCAGCAGCAGCTGGAGACAAAACAAAAACTAATCAAGACAGGAGAGATACACAAACAGGATGCAGCAGTAACCAAGCAGAACCTAGAGCACGTGCAATGCCGGGAGGGGTGGTAAGGCCCCAGCAAGCCCTAAGGGACAAGACAAACCAACAGAAACTCTGGCTGGCAAAAAAAAGTGCTTCAGAGGGAGGCTATGATGAACTGCTTATATAGCTCAGGAAGTGGGGCATGGCAGGTTGCTCACCCATTGAACTACAGACATAGCCATTCAATTAGGGGAGCCGGCAAGGCAAAAAGATCAAAGTTGGACCATTATCTCAAGAAACCTGCAAAAGTCAATAAAGCCTGGGAGGTGGTTCCACTGGATGCCAGGGATCAATCTGGGCATGGGGAGTGGGTGGGGGGAGGTCACAGGACTACCAAGTAACTGAGTTTGCAATCAGGAAATTTACTGCCACCACTGACACAGAAGTGGCCCAAAAGGTAGTGATGGAGTGTGTGCAGGAAATGTTTGATGGCACAACCATTTCCATGGGATTGCATTTGCACCTACTAACATCTGGCAGTTTAAATTGCATTATGACTACATTTTGGGGGGAGGTGGACCCTTCCCTACTGTTCTACTGCAAGAGAGCAATTGTCATTGACCTAACCAAGCCTTGTAATACCATGTTGTAATCCTCAAGTTCCACTATCTGTGACTATCTTGTGAAACTCTGACATGGTTCAAGGAATATCTAACACATAAGTCTCAAGTAGTTAAAGAGCTACTGGCATCTCAAAGAAAACTTTAAAAAACATAATAATTAGGTACAACTCTGCTTGCATTCCATTTATATTTTATGTATTTCCCCACCCCATAATTTATTACTGAGGAAATGTGCATGCATATATGATTGTTGTCCCTTAGAGTTCAAGTCCATCTGCCTTGATAGCTTACTCCCTACTCCAAGTCATAATCCTCTGTTGTGATATCACAGTCTGTTGTCATGGAAGCAACTGTGAGATCACAAGCAGTGCTCTATGACTTCAGGTAGGGAGAAAGCAGCAGAATAGATGAACTCTTCAGGAGCAGAAATCCTGTTTTCACACAAATGACCTCAGTAAGAAATAATTGGGAGGAGAAATACAGAACTAATGGGAAATACAAGCCGGAGTGTGTCTAGATATTATGTATTTTTAAAGTTCATCTGCATGTGTCACCAGCTCTTTAAAGCTTGGTTTACTTAGTTGGTTTGCTTGGTTTTGAAGGACAAAAGAAGGCCGAAGCCCATCAAGATTGTTCCCCACCACAGTGGTGGGAATATTATGCCCTTAGATTAGTTGCCTGTAGCCACTGGTCTAAACCTTTTTTAAATGACTGAAAAGATATACTATCGACCAGATCTTGTGGCAGACTATTGCACAGTCTAGGTGCTCTAACCATAAAATAATTTAATCTTTTGTTGGTTCTTGATTTGGCCATGTCAATCTGTTTATTCTGGAGCCGTGGAACTATCTTCCTCTTCAAAAACCAGATGGAACAGTCTCCTTTTCCAAGCCACTCCAAGCAGGAGAACAACAAGGATCAAAACTGGACCCCTATTATTCATCCACAATATATAAATTACCTTCCTCCCTCTGCAACAAGGCAATTGCTTTAATCAGACTTTACACTGGTGACATACTCATGTGTAAAATTAAACTGCTAAGCTCAGCAAACATTTCTCCAGGCAGTGTTTGACATGGTGCACAACTGGAAAGCCACAAATCTGAACAAATTCTTGGTGAGGCCGAATTTGGAGTACTGTGTGCAGTTCTGGCACCCTTACTTAAAGAAGGACATTATGCTCCTGGAGAGTGTTCAGAGGACGGTGTCTAAGATGGTCCTTTTTAATGGGGATAAGCCCTATATGGAGAGACTTAGGGAGCTAAACATGTACTCCCTGAAAGACAGAAGGGGCATAATTGAGACCTTTAAGTACTTGAAAGGTATTAATAAACACAGAGGGGGTGTTCAGACTGAAGGGGGAGGGAATTACAAGGGGTCATGGCCTGAAACTGGTTGGTGGGAAGTATAGAAGAGACCTGAGAAAGCATTACTTTATGGAAAGGGTGGTGATGCCTTGGAATGCGCTACCTGAGGAGTTAGCATCAAGGGAATCACTGGGAAGTTTTAAGAAGGGATGGGATAGATACATGAGCAGGGTACAGCAAGGGCTGGTAGAGACAGGGGAACTCTGAATGGAAATCAGGGGAGGGATGGAACAATGAGGGGAGGGGGGCGGCAACAGTTATCAAACTGTGAGCTGCATCTCAAGTAGATGTGATAAACTGCAAGGCCTACTCTGCTGGCATTTTCATATGTTCATAAATAACATCCTACTAAATATCAACAAGTTGAAAGTTATGCTATCTCTGGCAAACCACATCCTCCAACCGCAGTGCAAATTTCACCTCAGACTGACTCCCTTCCCTGAGTATTAAATGGTTGGGGCAATGGTTTTATGTTAACCTTGAGTGAGAATATTTCCAGAACATTCTGCACATCAGAAACTCACCCTACTCTGCTACAGCCACAGTGGCCTTGAACTCAACTTCAGAAAGCTGTTCTTCACAGGGTGCCTGATAGGTCAAATGTAGTGTACCTCTTACAGATGGCTGTCCTGGACTTGATAACATGCTCAAGTCTCTGCAGTCAAGTGGCCAGGATGGAGGGAGCATTTCTGCTGGGCAACACATCTTGGTAAAGGTGAGAAGGTACTGCAGCAAAGTCCTGAAGTGTCCCTTGACGGCAGGCCATGCATCCTGCTCTCTCATGATGGGTAGTTACTGAAGTTCCATTGCTGCTGCATGAGAAGTAACCTAAGGCTGAGCCTGGTACCCAAGGAGGTGCATGGGTGGGACTTGGTGGTGAGGGAGAACAAGAGAAATACTGCCTCAGACATTTGTAAGGATAACACTCTTGTGCCATCAACCAAAGGTCCCCTGTCTTGCCAGGTACTCAATTCAGGGAGGATGACCCTCCCATTGCACCATGGGATGAGAGCTATTGGAGGATGCTGACCTGGAGCTTGTGTTTGGATAGGGCTGGCAGATCACTAATCTTATGTTAGGCTGTTGTAGATGAAAATAAAGTATGATTAAGAAGCAAAGAAAGAAAGTTATTCCTTTGTCAGCATCTTGTGGAGTGCACAATTGAAGTTTACAGTTCAGCAAATATCGCAATATTGCCCAAATTATTGTTGCATTTAAGAATATGTGCACATTTGCATACAGCAGTGTTAGAAGAATACATCATTGTCCACTAGACCTGGGCAGACTATTTTACTTTAAAGCAGGTCACCTCTCAGACCCAGAACATTATCATGGACATAGGTGAATACTATTTCAGTATCAAGAGTCCAGTTCTGAATACGTGAGAGGAATCAGTAGACAGCTTCTTAGTTTGTCTGGCTGGGTTTGTCTTTTCTTACCAGGCAAAATATCAGTGTTAGATTCTGGACTCAGATGGGGGACAGAGATCAATGTGGGACAAGGTAGAGCTGGTGGGAATTGTTTGCACTTGTGAGGTACCATGGCTAGTGGAGGGATCCTTCCTGGAGTCAGTTGAAATGCACAGCACTGACTTCCTGGAGCAGACAGACATCAGCGTGGAATACAGTACTGAATGGGACTCTTGGGATCAGAGCTAGGTTGGAGGGAACCTTCCAGTGTCAGCAGAGAACAGAGATCAGTGAGGAACATACTGTAGTATAACATGGATGGCACTTGAGAGGGACTGGGCTAGGGAAAGAGTTTAAGTTCTTTCATCTTGAATACCTGACTATATCAGATATTACTGTAAATGTGAGCATATGGTGAGAGCAAGAAGTGCACTGAACTACCTAGGGAGGCAGATTTGAACCCTTTTTTAAGGTGACAGTGTGATGGTCTTGATAAGATCTTCCTCTTATTGAAATAAGGAATGGACAAGGCACAGGCTGATGATGTATGGGATCTGCACACATTGCTATGCCCCTAAAGATTTCAAAGTACAAGGACATGCCTTTTTTCTCTCAGATGTGAGACAGTGACACATAAAATGTGAAAAAATGTGAGCAACAGGCCTACAAAATATAAAGATACAAGCTCTGAACACTGCAAAAATCAATGTTTGAGAAAAGATTTGGATTTGGCTTCTGAGAGTTTTATGAATTATTGTTTTTAAGCCTGATTTTTCGAAGAGGGACAGCACCTTCTTTATGTGGGAACTGCAGTAATTATTCCATGTGAGATGGATGTGAGAAAAAGCAATTATAAGGGGTAAAATAAGCAGTGTTTCTTATAATCTGGGACACTTGAGAGGGATATACAAATGCAGGATAGAGATTAAGTTTCAGTGCTTCAATATGTTAAATAGTCGACATTTGATATGTTATTCTGCATTATTGACATTTCTAACCACATCAATGTTTTTAGCTGTTATCGCTATAAACAGATAGCCTGCACATGATCAATGCCCTGGAACATTTAGAGTAGTTAACAAATCCAAACACTGATCACACGACACCTGAGCTTCAACTGGCGGTTATTTTCAGCTGCCGAACATGCTTGCCCTGTACTTCGCTCTGCAAACATTCTTGGTTATGTGAGCCTGTCTGTGTTTTTCAGTTTTGCTTTTTTCAGCAGGCACCAAATGGGTTCAGTATATTTTGATTCTAAACCACAATTTGAGAAGAAATCTTGAAAATTAAAAATGTTTTCACCTGTTACATCTTGTATCACACTTTGTGTCACAGAAACCCCCAAAACACTCAGGACTGTGAGGCTTTAAACAGTGTGTGGTTGTGGTGGTAAGGTTTATAATGCTGATGACCACAATTTTTGTTTTATGCTTTTGGGGCCTGAACATTTTAGACAGCACTGTGAATCCTGCGGGCCTGATTTTACAAAGGGGAAACAGGGCTTGCGGCAAGCCCTGCATCCAGTGCGAGGGGGGTTGCAGATGTACCAAAGCTCTTTGGATACAGACTGGTCTGATTTAAAAGGGGTGGCGCATTTGCAACTTTTCCTCCACTTTATGGCACCTTGTGCCAAAGGTTTGGCACAAGTGCCGCAATCCTGGATGCAAGGGTAGACCAAGGATATGGTGGTCTAACGTCCTTGCATCCCAGGTCTGGAATTCCGTCAGGCATTTACAGCTCACATATTTCAAAATCCTGCTTGCTGCAAGGTATGACGTAAGTCACCACTTGAGTCACACACCCTGCTGCAAGTTCGGTGTGCTGCCATATATTGCTTTAAAATTTGGCCCTGTAAGTAGATTCTGTGCTAAGTGGATAAGAGTATAAAATCTGAAAGGGTGTCACTTTCAGCACCTGTTTCTTAGATGTGTTCCCAATTATTAAATCAAAATGCATTGAGGTTAGAGGGATCTAGTGATGTTTATGTCTCTCCACAAGATCAAAGTAAGCCCTCAGCCATTGTCAATGCCATTAAGGCTAAGGGATCTGCAGAAGTCAACAATTTGTCTCTTGGTGTCACCAGGGGGAATAAAATCACAGGACGGTGAACTGCTAAACAATTCAGGAACTAAATTCCTTATTTGGCCATGTCACAGTCAGTCATGCAGTGGGAACAAACCAGTGAAAGATCCATGTACTGTAGTAAACCCACTTTGAAGGCTCCAGTCAAACTGGCTTGCATCACAGCTGGACAGACAACGGCCCTGGACGATTACATGAATATGTTGCAAACGTTTCAGATCATGCAGCAAACACAGGCTCCTGCAATAGCTCCCCCACCCCCACCCCCACAACCTCTACCTTAAGATGGTGAAGAAGAGGAGGAGGAGTTTGAAAATTTAGCACAGAGAGACTATGAAGGTTATCTCTCCTGATATTACATGAGAAGAAGGATTTGGCTCTTCTCATTATCTTATGGAAGACTGTTCTTAAAATGTTTAATATGTGTGACCAATTTTTTGTGGAAGGGGACTTTTTTTTTCTGGGAAACCTGGGGCTGACTCCTAGAAGCATGGTGTAGTTTAACTCACTTTAAGGGACTTAATTTGTTTTGTTGCAGTAGTTTTAGATATACAACTTTTTCTGTTCCTACATACTGTTTAAATTCACCACTTTACTGGTCTTCTCTGGCATAAGATTCTTTTGTTCATAAGGTTTCTACAGATTTGCATTCCCTCTCATCCTCTTTATATCAACTTATTCCATATACTGCTTTCAAATTTAAGTTAAAACAGTTTTGTATTGACAGCTCTAAATGTAACTATTAGAGTCATGTTTAATGTATTTGTATTGGCTGATGTGTCATGTTCTGTATGAGAGTGTATTTAGTATTGTTTGTACAAATTTGTGTTATTTGTTCAGGTCCTACATGAAAATGGGCATTTAATGTTTTTGTTGATACTTGGTTACCAAACTGAAAATCATTAAAAAAAAAAAAAAAGCATCTCTCCCTATCAGTGAAAAATGTCAAATGTTGTTTGCAAATTTTTTAAGCAGACTGCTTCAGCACAGGCAATCAATAAAATATTGCAAAAAAGTCTGTACCTAGAAAGGGCCCTGAATTTTTATTTTCACATGACTCATGTAGAGCTTGAACTAACTGCTACTTGTAAACAAAAGCAGGAACTGTTTAATAATCAATACTTCCTGAAAAATATTCTAGAAAAACAGGTTTACAGAACAGAAAGAGTCTTCTCTGTGGGAACGTTGGAATTAAGGCAGGCTTCCTATATTGGCTATGTTTCTAATGACTAGTTTCCTTAATGGTCTTCCATACTGCCTTTGTCTGAGACTATGACACAGAAAGACAAGATACATACTGCTCATGTTGTAAAGCTTGGTCAGCAGGCTTCCAGACAGCAGCATCAGATATATGTCTGTTGATTAACACTGGATCAAGAATTGTAAGTATTGCAACATTCAGAAGACTTGGTTGACTCATGGGGCCCTGTGTCAACCCCGCTGTTTGGTACAACTGTGCCAAGCACCTTTGATGCAACTGTCCCCAATTTTAGCACATTGGGCACAGTTGCAACAGTTCTCCACACTATATGGCAGCTTGCAGTAAATATTAGGTGCAAGCCCCATAAAAAAAAGGGTTCCTCAAATGGCACAAGTTGGACCAGAGGGGACCTGGTCTAACTTGTAGCATTTGGCACAGAGGACTGAAAATCCTAATGGGTGCCGAGTGAGTGCTGCAAGTCACCTGCATAATATGTTCAGCATACCAGGGGCTTGTGGCATTCTCAGTACTTTGGAAAATTGGGCCCTGCATAACTAATCAGTTTACTGGCCTATAGCAACAGATTGCCAATTTTCCCATGGATGTAGACTCTTGTCTGGAGAAAGAACAGAAGTCTTCATGGAAAAGGTCAACACACAGAAATTTACATACACAACCCTCACCAAATAGGACAGCAAGCATTGTAATTATTTTAGGCCTTATCTGGGGGGGGGGCTATGAGAGGGATACTCCAATCAGACCCTATTTCCATTCTGATTATTCTGTGATAAAAAGTTCTATTATAGGGGCAGGTAGAAAAGAATGGAAATTACACACATCCTTACCTCCTGCTTAAAACAAATCTAATCACTCATTGTTATGCCAATACTATCACTCCCCCCTAGCTCAGCCAGTAGATGGTCAAATATCCTTTTATCTGTGGGAATGGTAAATAATTGTGACAGACACATGGATCCTGGAGATAAAGAGAAAAGGACTTACCCTGTTATTTGAAAAAAATTGCAAAATGTCACCAAAGAAAAGGCACTTTCCTCAAAAAAGCTAGCTTTGCATCAGATGGAAGTAGAAAAGCTGCTACTGTAGCTCTAAAAGCAGTAGAGCATGTTCTGAAGAATCAATTGGAAAAATGTTATTTCTCCAGATACTTCCTCACCTGAAAAAAACATGGGGAGTGAAGGCCCATTTTGGGTCTCAGAGTTCTAAACAATCATATGATTAAAAAGATGACTTCAAGATGGTCACTTTAATGGCAGTCCTTCCATTTTTGCAAACAGGAGATACGGCAAAGCCAGTCATGATGCAACACAATAACTTGCAGTAACTGACATGTCACAATACTGCATGAGAAAAGGCCTTAATTGCCATTGAATTATACTGCCCCTTGCAGTATACTATAGCATTTTGTGATACACTGCAGCATTACAGTGTTACATTCTGGCTGGCACAACTGTATGTTCACTGGACTTGAAATATGCATATGTCCATGTCCCAGTAATGGAGAATCACATGAAATTTTTAAGTTTCAAAGTGGAGGCTAGACAGTACCAATTCACAGCAATCCTTTTGGTCTTACATCAGCACTGGGACTATTCACAAAGGTCCTCTCTGTAGTATCAGCAGCACTGAGAAGGCAACAGGTGACAGTATTACCATATTTAGACAACTAGTTTATATGTGGGGAAACGCAGCAAGAGTTCCTTGTGGTCTTACAGAAAATCCTAGGCTCCTATAGCCTCTCAAAAATCTTCCAAAGGTAGCCCAAATATATTAGGTTCACATATTCTAGCATTAGAATATGTTGATAACATAGTCCTTCCATCTCTGACCAAAATGTGGACTGCAGAATTAATGACAAAATTCAGTATCTTTTGTAATAATAAGCTCATTGGAGATTTAAATAAGACCAAGGTAATCATCTTTGCATGGAATCCTACCTCAACATATACATTGAGATATAATGGAGTAATTTAGAACAACTTAAATCATATGTGTATCTAGGTTTATCTCCTGGATTATCTTGGTCTGAAAAGGTACAAGTCTAGGCAAAAAGGTTGATGCTGTCCTGCTTGGTTGTACAATTTTAATTTGAAGTATGGTGGGCACTCTTCATTACAAGCAATTAAAGCTGCCTGCCAATATAAAGATGATAGAAAAGTCACTTTACAGATACTGGATAAAAAAATGGCCACATTTTGGATATATTTGCTAGTTCTTCCATAGGGCATTCCAGGGTGTACAATAAAGGAAGAATTTGGAGCAAATGTTTATGTTACTTGTAAGTAAGGCTTAAGTCTTTGACCATTGGTTAAAATTATGAAAATGTTAAGTGAGAAGCTGCTTATAAAGAAATTGAAAGTATCTAGAGGCAGGGTCTAAATCTGGGCTGGCTACTAGAATTGGAAGCCATATTCATCCAAATAATGCTTAGATTTCTTTTGGAGCTGGTGAACTAGGGATAGTTATTAACCTCTCATATTGGAAATTGGTCTTTAATAGAAAGAGAGATCAGTAAAAATAAAATGATCTGGTGGCTCTTGAAAAGTACAAGTTTAGTCCCTTTTTTCCCCCACACTAAAAAACTCATGATTGCGAGAAATATTTGTAATTCTTAACAGAATGTCACCTTAGACAGGCATTCACCAAATTTAGATTTCAAACATTTGATTCAAATATTCTAGAAGCAAGATACTTGGGGGTATTGACAGATTATAATCACAAATTATACAATGGCAAGAAAAAATCCTGGACTCTGATTGGTCACTCTTGAGCTGGACCCGTGATGTTATCCCAGTACAACATCATGGGTCTAGTCTCAGCCTCACTGTGAACCTGTAGAAGAGCTATATGATGAGCTAGATTACCTCTTTTTTTGCATCTCCTCTTAAAAAACAAAATATTTTTCCACACTAAAAAACATTCTTTAAAATTATTTTTTTATTTTATATATAATAAAGACCCATTGTATAATAGCAATAATGTCCTCCAGGGTGTGTGTCATTTGGGATAACGTCACTTCTCAGTTGTTGGACACTCTGAGCCTGCGGCCTCATGCCCAACCACCTGAGGCGTGATGTTATCCCGGGCATTATTGCTTATTTATATGGATGTGAGTTGGGAACCCCAGAGGATACACTACATGTAGTTATGTCCCTCCCCAATACAACTCTGAACAGAAAAATGTTTAGGAAGCTATCTCTTTAGATAGTTGAATCCTCAGGAAAAGTTCCATGTTTGACCTTAAAATGCTCAGCATAGAACAGCAACAAAAATGAAAAAGATACTTTGAACTCGAGTACTGCTTTTTGCAATAGGTGATGATTTATTGCTGAATTTAAGCTGCAAATTATGACTTGCTCAATGCATGCATGGAAACCACTTGTAAAATATATATATATATATATATATATATATATATATATTCTTTGCAAAAAACTGCATTAATGCAACAGTTAGGGTTTTTTACAGTGACAAAAGCGAGGAAATTTAGCGTTAGAGTTTTCAACCCTAATTCCGACTTTTTACCCCCACTGCCACACATACACACACACACACACACACACACACAACTAGCAGGGGGGGTGCAAGACAATCAATCACAGACACACATCATAATGTAACAGAAATAACATACAACCTCTCAGTCCCCAGCTTGCATACATTTCTGGCCTGAATCTCTCTCTGCATTTCAGCACCCGAAGTGGTTGTGAGAACAGTCCATGGAAGCCTTCCCCCATGCTGCATTCTGTGGGAGAAACAGCTCCTGAAGTGGTCTTGAGGGCAGTCTGTGGAAGCCCTCCCCTTTGCTGCATTCTGTGGGAGAAATAGGTATGAGCATGATCCCAGGTTAAAACAGGCAATGTCCGAGCTCTATGGGCACCTCGAGCTGTTTCAGCTGGAGTCTATTTATTTTGGTGCCAGGATCAAAAATCGTTCCAATTTCAAATCTATGCTTCATGTGTCAGCCTACAAATGGAGATAGTTTTTTTTTTTTTTGTGCTCACATTTTTCTGAATAAGCCTCCCTACTACATCCTTACAGCATAACACCTTAGTTGGACTTTAATGATTTTCAGGCATGTTGCAATCTGCTGCTGGTGTTCCTTAAGATAGCTTTTAAGAAAGCTATGCAGCATTACAGAGGATTTTTACATGTTAAAGGGCTACCTTTTTTGTTCTCTTTAAAACCGCATCTCAGGCTGAGACCTTAAGTAATTACTGCTGACAGAAAGAGTTTCACCTCGTGGAGCATTTCTAACCGTCTGTTATCTGTAAACGTCTGTAGCCATCTGCAAACTGTAACTTTCAAGGAGCCATAATAGTTGTGTTTATGCATACTGCAAATCTCAGGAGACACTGTTAAGCTAAGCTACAGCATTCAGATTTTCATTTGCTTTGTGTTTGTCCCTGTCCCCCCAAATCCCTCCCCCAGTCTCCAGCTTGCATACATTTCTGACCTGAATCTCTCTCTGCATTTCAGCTCCCAAAGTGGGCATGAGGGCAGTCCATGGAAGCCATCCCCCATGCTGCATTCTGTGGGAGAAACAGGTACGAGCATAATCCCCAGTTAAAACAGGCAACAGCTGAGCTCAACGGGCACCGCATGCCGTTTCAGGTGGAGTCTTTGTTTTGTCTCCGCCGACGCTTTGTGTCGGCTGCCCCACCGCCCCCCCACCACCACCACCCTTGCTGAACATTTCATTATATAAGCAGACTCGCATGATGGTAAAAACCAATCACCCTGCTTTCTCACTAACAGCTTATACTCGGTCACCACTAGAGGCTGCTAGAAGTGGTTTCCTTATTTCTTACTTTCCTCCCCCTTGTACAATCAGGTGAAATGACTGCACCTCTCTACCTACTCTTTATTGGTCTGTTGCCCACTGTATCCACCCCTCTCTTTCAGAGTTGTCCCCCCCACCCCTTCTCATCTCTCCTCTCTCACATTTACACTTTTCTCTTGTACCTGTCCTTCCTATTATTGTCATGACAGCAATCTAATCCATAATATCTTTTACCACCTTTCCCCCTGCCCCCTTTCCCCCTCCTCATGACTTCACTCATCCTCTCACTTCCGGTACCTGCACATAGCCCCACTAGGAAAGCATCTGCTGTTGTCAGGGAACACAAACGCATTAAGTTTGCTATAACCTGACACATCCTTCTCCTCCTCCTTCTTTTATCTGGGGATGTTCACCCTAACCCAGGGCCAATTACCCACACCACTACCACTGGTGATAAAAGGAAAGGCCTTATTGCTGCATCTCTAAATATCTGTAGCCTATTGAAAAAATTGACTCTCTTCAAGGATGGATTATGCAGCACAAGCCAGACATCCTGGCTTTAGCTGAGACCTAGCTCTCCAAAACCACTATGGACTCACATGTGGCCCTAAATGGCTACTCCATTTTTTGCTCGGATCACCAAAGTAAGCAGGCTGGCAGCTGTGCATGCTACATCCAAAACTCCCTTCAAGCATTGGCTGTCCTTCCTCCCTCTCTGAATGGAATCTAGTACTCATAGCAAAAGCTTACTCGGAGCCTGGATAAAACCCTCTATGTCTTAGTGGTATATATCCCACCGCATAACCAGAAGGCAGCCTTCACAGCAGTTGCCAGCTGCATCTCATCCCTCCCTTCCTCTAGTGAGATTATTGTGCTGGGCAACTTTGACACAAATTGGCTGGCATCATCAGCTGCCCACTATAAAGATGCCTCCTTAGCCATGGGCCTGACTCAAGTGGTCCAGTCCCCCACAAGACATAACCACAGGACAGGGACCACCACTTTGTTGGACCTAATCTTCACTAACCACCCAGACAGAATCTCTAAGGTCTCAGTGTTCCCAGATGCCATCAGTGATCACTCGCCTGTACTCTGCTGGTGGTTCTGTAAGGCCCCAAACCCTCCCCCCAAAAAACCTTATACTGTAGGCATTTAAAATGAGGTTCGTTATCCAGGTTAAAAAAAATACCTCTCAAACTGTGACTGGTCTCCCATAAATACGGCAAGCAGCATTGATGATGTGCTTAGCTACTTCATAACCTCCTTCAACTCTGCGAGTGACCGTTTTGCCTCAGTTACAAGGTGGGTGGTAAAAAACCGTAAGACCCCTTGACTGTCTCAAACACTACTTGACATCATGCACCATCGGGACAATCTTTGGCATAAAGTCCTTGCTTCTAACCTGCCTCAGGACAAACAACAGTATAGGGAAGCTAGGAACAAATGTACCTGTGCCTTACCTCAGGCCAAAGCCACTTACTATAGGGATATCCTCACCTCCTCTAGGGGATCGGGGCATAAATTCTGGAATACTATCAAAGAACTAAATGGTAAAACCCTATCACCCCCACCTTCCCAACTGACAGTAAACGAGACCATATATCATGACTCCGTACAAATTGCTAATGACTTAAACTCTTCCTTCTCTGACCTCAACAGTGTGCTCCCCCCTAACTTTTTTGCCTCCTAACCCTTCAGCCTCTTCATCGTCTGATGTCCCCTCCCCACTACCACCCCACCTTTCAGGTTTCGAGTCATAACTATAAAAGAGGCTAAGTCTTACATCTCAAATGTCCAGGGCAAGAGCTGCCACAGTGGTGACTCCCTGGACTTAAAACTCCTTCACCTATCCCTCAAAGCTGTCCTAGTCCCCTCACTAAAATCTAAACCACTCCCTCTGTCTGGGGGAGTTTCCCACTTCCTGGAAAAGGGCTGTCATCACCCCACTTCTGAAAGGTGGTGAACGTACCTCCCTTCCTAATTACCGGCCGATCTCTATTCTGCCCCCTCTCTCTAAGGCCCTGGAAAAAATAGTAGCCAATCAGCTCTCCAAACATCTATCTAAATTTAACCTATTATGCCCTGAGCAGCATGGGTTCTGCAGGGATCACAGCACCACCACAGCTCTCCTTGAATATACCTCCTACATCCACAAGGCCATGGATCTGGGGCACTTAGTTGGGTCAGTTTACATCAACCTAACTAAGGCATTTGATACTGTCCATCATGCCCTTCTCCTTAGATCCCTGTCTGACGTGGGTCTCACACCTGATACTAGGGCCTGGTTTAAAAACTACCTATCAAACAGGTCACAGCAGGTCAAACTTGGCACAACCCTCTCCTCCCACCTCCCAGTTCACTGTGGGGTTCCTCAAGGCTCCATTCTAGGCCCCTTTTTATTTAGCCTTTTCCTAAACTCACTACCTGGAGCCTGTGCCGGTCGGTTACTTCTTTATGCTGACAATACAGTCATTTACTGCAGCAACCCTCAGCCTCGACCACTGCAGGATGCCCTACAAAAGTCTTTCACAGAAGCTGAGACCTGGTTTGCAGAACACAGGCTAGTAATAAACTATAAGAAAACCAAGACCATGCTCTTTGCACACCATCAGAACCCCTACCATGACTCCACTCTACATGTCAACACCACCCAAGGTTCCCCACTGGAGCAGGTAAACGCTTTCAAATATCTGGGCATCACCCTTGACTCCTTCTTTACCTATCATACACATATCCACACCCACTGTAACACCATTAACTCCAGAACTGGCATCCTATATTGGATCAAACACTGTCTGCCTAATGAGGGCTGCGCTTTGCTGTGTCATCCTCAGTCCTCTCTGTGCTGGACTATGGAATGGTGTTCTATGGCTCGGCTGATAGCACTGCTCTCTATTGCATCAAGACAGCACTAACCAAGGCCTGTCACCTGGTGACAGGCTGCGATAGAACTACACACACATGTGACCTCTTCAGCTGCTCTAACTGGCTAAATTTCGAATGTTGTCTTAAGTACCACACATGCCTCCTAGCAAAGAAAATACAGTTGAATCTCACCCCACCTAGTCTACAGGGCCTCATCCAACACTCCCTCCCACAAAGATTCACCAGAAGTACCTCTAAGGTCCCATTATTGGTCCCCCCACTGCAGGACATCTATGGGTCAGAGAGCCTTTTATCACAGGGCTCCAAGCTGGCTAAATGACCTACCTGTTGCTCTGACTGCTGGTACAAAAATTGACCCTTTTAAAACCTCACTCAAGGTATTTCTTGCCAACAACTCTACTTGCGACTGCCCCAGTAGTACTATTCCAACCCAGCCCCTGCCACCTCCATCACACTGTCCTTACAATCTGCATCCTTCTCTCCCAGAATTTCTGCTGCTGTTGTTGTACAAGACTTTGGGTTGTCTCTGCTCTCTGCTAAGGAATGCTACTGTGCTAATTTACTGTACCTACTAATGTAACATATGGACTGATTGAAGTCCAGCACCAGTCTTGGAATGTTGTACTATCTGCTGTTTTTGCACACGACTCTGGGCTGTCTAGGCCCTCTGCTATGCTATGTCTCTTAGTTCTTTACCTCACCTGCCAGTGTATTATATGAACTGATTGATGTTTCTGTATCTGTACTTATGATGTACTCTGTCTACCGATGAAGAGCCTTCGCAAAAGAGTCTTTGACTCAAAGGGTGTAATTCTGATTTCTCAATAAAAAAAAAAAATAAACATACCACAACAGGCATCCATCATTATGTTTCACCAACTGTATCACTTCTGCTGCCATCCCAGTCTCTTAAATGTGTACACTGACATCCTATACAACCATGGAAGATGAATTCCACCCACAGAATTAGTGCAGAATGACCATTCCATGGGAGGAATTTCCACTGGAATTTCACCTACTGTGATCTGTGGAATAAAATTTCGTGGAACAATATTTATTATGCGGAAAATTATTCTGCAATAATTTCTGTGGAATATATTGAGATTCAAACAGTGATTTTTGACATGGAAAATCATTCCTCATAGAGATGTGTGAAATTAGAAAATTTCACTCCTCTAATTATTTCGTGAAATTTACGCATTTCGGGAAATATCTTGTGGGTGCAAAACGTGAAATTCTGTGGGTGTAAAACAAAATTTCACCATGAAACATGAGATTTCACTAGTGAAATATGAAATTCAGGTGACATTTGGCAGAATTTGATGAAATTTCAAATTTTGCTGCAAAATGTAGCATTTCATGGGTGAAATTTCTCAATTTTGCATCCGACAAAAAATTTTGCATAATGGTGGAATTTTGCAAAATGTTTCACACAGTGAAATGGCCAATTTCATGGCAATTTCAATAGCAAAATTTAATTTTGCAACATCTCTAATTCTGCTTCTATTTTATGCTGTGGAATTCCAACATTGCGTTTCTTGCTGAATTTGGCAGAATTTCATCAAGGTTTTGAATATTCTGCAGAATTTCTTTCCGCCACAATTTGCAAACTCCGCACAGCACTAGCTCCAACAAATACATGTGTTTTGCTACTTATATTATGCTGTTACATAGAAATGGCCAAGTTGGAGGGAGTCACGTGACGCAGTGCGTCGGGTGAGTCTTTTCTCCGTGAGCTCCAATCCCCTGCCCTCCAAGCTATGGTCTAAATTACGGTTTCTTGTGAGGTTCACCATCGAATTAATAACGTGAAGCCTTCTAGGAGTGGGTGTCTCGCTATTAAGCGCCTGGATGCACGAAGAGATGAAGAAAGCTCCGGCTAAGCACACCCCTCCGACAACACCGGAGAAGGCCTCAAAGAAAGCCAGGGCCTCCTCCTCGCAGCAATCGCAGATCGCAAGTGCTGTGAATGCAGACCCGGACCCCTTAACTCTCTCTCCAGATTTCTTGAGGAATTTCAGCCTTTTAAGGCTGATATGCAGAACATGGCAGGGGAGATCAAAAGTATTTCTAGTGCCTTGGAAGATCTTTCTCGGAGGACAGCCGACTACGAGGTGCGTTCACACTCCGTTGAGAAGAAGCAGAGCAAAGCTGAGCTAGATCAGGTGGTTGTCAAGCAACGCCTGGCGAAATTAGAAAGCAAGGTCAAGGACCTAGAGGGCACAGTCATCGTAATAATGCCGTGATAATAGGTTTACCAGAAAGAGAGGAGGGCTCCAATCCAGTCAAGTTTTCTAAAAAGTTCATAGAGAAGGTGGCAGGCCCCTCTCCCTACAGTGCAGGATATATTATTGAGAGAGCCCACCGTGCACTGCGACCCCTCCCACCTGAAGGAGCTGCCCCCCCAGTCCTTTATATTCAGGTTCTTAAATTTTCAGGAACATCAACATTTCTTGTACAAAGCCAGAGATGCTCGAGAGTTGGAGTGGGAAGGTAAAAAGCTTCGAGTGGTGCAAGATTTGCCGCTTTCGGTGCGCCAGAAATGAGCCACGTTTCACAAGTTAGTAGTCAAGCTGATTGCCACCGGCATTAAATTCAGAAAGGGTTTTCCTGCCAGACTTTAAGTTTTTCTAGGCGGCACTTGGGTGACCTACGAAGATGCGGAGGCAGCAGCAGCTAGGCTTAAGGAGACGCTTCCTGAATTGTTTAAACATACATGAAAACTGGGTCTGAACTGTTTACTATATTGACCTGTCTTTTCCAGTAGGCAGTTAATTCAAGTTAGCTGTAGTAGATCCTCGTATTCCTCCCTATGGACTGGTGCGAACTGTATACTGTTCCGGCACTCCCTGGCAGCAGCTAGAGCCTCAAAGAACGATGTCTTTACTCATCAGGATGGTCAGACTGATCATTAGGTGGGCTGCCACCTCTGGGTTTGACTTTTGTTTTAAACTGCAAGTCCCCCGGTTAATCAAGAGTTTTTTGTTGTTCCACGGCATGAGGGGGGGGCAAATGAATGACTTCAAAGTTGTGAAAGATGTTAAATTCTTGAAGTACATGTTATGAGGGTAGGGAGCCATTTCCAAGTTGTGCCACTTGAAGTTACAGAAGCTAGAAGTCCTTTAATAACTGTTTGGGTTCGAGTCTCTTTGTTGTACTCATTTACTGTTTGTATGGGTGGTATCTGCCTGCCCCTTATTTACTGGTGTTTTGGTTGATTGCTTGGGGTAAAGGGTGTGTTAAAGCTTTATGCCTGAATTGTAAATGATAGTTCACGCTGTTTTCATATCCCTTCTAAGGTTTTGTGTAGTTAACTCACTAGTTTTACTGCATTGGATTTGTTTAGCCACAGATGAAACCAGACAAGGAGTAGCTTTTGCATGCCACAACTTGGCCACATATTATGCGATAGCTACGCGGTTTATGCAGGGGGGAGTTCTCTCCCCCTTCACACCAGCTAGTGTGCGTTTTCCAATAAGACATTGGCACATTTGTGCTACTAGTGTGGGAGGGGGCCTAACAACATTTTAATTCATGGAGATGGGGTATTTGCTTAAACTTTCCACACATTTGCTATGCTTTCAGGTTTCAGCAGTGCCACTAGAGGGCGCCAGAAGTTGTTACTTCCTAATGTAAGGTTAGTATTAACAGGCTTTTGTCACCCCTTTAATTGCACGGGATAAGGGGTATTTAATCTAATAACAGTGTTTATTTTTATGCACCCCCATTGATTTATTAAAGGGAGCATAGGGTACATAAGGTAATCAGAAAGATTTAAGTTGATGTATAATGTTGCTTGTTAAGGAAAGTTAAATGATTAGTAAGCAAAGGGGTAATGGTGTATTAGTTGCTCCAATTGGGGGTGGGGTTGGTGGAGGAAGATTATTTGGGTTAGCTGGTCATCATGTACCATACTAGTAGGGGAAGGGCCCGGGTGGAGGGGTGGTTAAGGGTGTATGGGATGTTAGTAGGGTGGATTTCTTGGTGGGTTATTAACGGGTTAAGAGGGGGTGGTGGGAGGGATGGGGGAGGGTAAGAGAGCACAGCACACCTTGCAGAGGGTATAGCATTAACGGTACATATAAGTACAGATGGCATCTAAAACAAAAAAGTTTCTGATTGCTGATAAAAGTGATGGCTAGAACTATTCGATTTGTTAGTTGGAATGTGAAGGGGGCAAGGCACAAGACCAAGCTATATAAAATATTGAAGTACCTAAGTCATTTGAAGACAGAAATTATGTTTTTTCAGGAAACACATTTGCTCAATGACGAAGCTGACAAAATGAAGGGTCAACAAGTGGGACAAGTCTTCGCTGCGGAAGGCTATACCCAGAGTAGAGGGGTCATGATTCTTTTAGATAGATCGGTCCCCTTTAGACCTCTCCAGGTTGTTTGTGACCCCTTGGGAAGGTTTTTACTAGTACATGGTAGATTGCATACCCTTGATATTGTCCTGGGCAGTGTTTACGGTCCCAATATAAATACGCTTGGGTTTTTTGCTCAGGTAATGGAAGCTTTAATCCCATTTCTAGGTATCCCTATAGTCATAGGGGTGACCTCAATCTTGTTTTTGATCACTCAGTAGATAGGTCTGGTCAATCCCGTAAAGGCCTCTCGCCAGCGCAAAGGGCCCTTAGAGACTTGCTTGATTCTGCAGGCCTCTGCAATGTATGGCGTGTGCTTCATCCCAAATTAAGGGACTATACCTTTATTTCTCAGGTGCACAGAACCTCCTCATGAATTGATTATATTTTAATTTCCCAAACTTTGTTACCAAGGGGTTCTGGACTCTAGTATAGTGGTCGGACCACCATCGGACCATTCAGCGGTCACTTGTTCATTAACGGTGTCATTCTTACCAAAAAAGGGAGGTAGATGGAAGTTAAATAATCAAATATTGAAGGATGAGAAAACAGTCCAATATATAGCATCTCAAATAGAGCAGTTTATGGCTATAAATAATAACTCTACTGGGTGGCCTGATATGGAATGGGGGGCCCTTAAGGCATATTTGAGAGGAGTTATTATTGGTCTAACGTCGAGAAGGAAAAAAGAAAGAGAAAACCAGATTTCCTTTCTCCTATCTCAGATTCAGAGTATGGAATCCAACCTCTCTCCAACCTCCTCGGATACCTTTAAACAAGACCTTGTTAAGCTTAGAGATGCTTATCTCAGCCTGTTAGGGGAGCAAGCAGAGCTTACGATTCTAAAAACAAAAGCAGTGTATACTGATCAGGGGAGAAGGCGGGTAGGATGTTGGCGATGCTCATTAAACAGCAGGAATCTGCCAGGTTTATTGAGGCGGTTCGCTCTCCCGTTGACGACTCCCTTCAGATTTCACCGTCAGAGATTACGGAGGAGTTTACCAACTATTTTCGGGAATTATACGGTCCCATGGTAAATCCCCCTTCGGAGGTTGACTTGCAGGAGTACCTGAGGGATTTGCAATTACCTTCTCTTACTAAATCCCAACAGACTACACTGGTATCCGCAATCTCTGAGGATGAGATAGAAGGGGTAATTAAGTCCCTCCCATCTGATAAAACCCCTGGCCCTGATGGGTTCTCTTCAAACTTTTACAAAACTTTTTCCAAGCAACTGACTCCTATACTTTTACCACTTTTTCAATTTCTCCTTACTGGGCAGGACTCCGAACCATCTCTCTTTGAGGCCCTGATTGTTTTGTTGCCCAAGTCTGACAAGCCACATGATTTGGTCTCTAGCTATAGACCAATTTCTCTCCTTAACCATGATATTAAGATTCTGGCTAAACTGTTAGCCAATCGTATGAATGTTGCTCTTCCTTCCCTAATTGGGGTGGAGCAGGTAGGCTTCATGAAAGGAAGATCCTCAGTGGACCACCTGCGGACCTTGGCCCATGTCTTCTTGGCCTCCAGGGATGCTGCTCACCCCATGGTGTTTGTCTCCCTGGATGCCGAGAAGGCTTTTGATAGGGTTCACTGGAGTTATTTGTCTGCAGCAATGGAGGCATTTGGTTTCCCCTTAAAATTTCGAAATTGGGTTAGTTCGCTATATATATATCACCTTCAGCTAAAATTTCTTGTAATGGGGTAATTTCAAACTCTTTTAAATTACATGTGGGAACTAGACAAGGATGTCCCATTTCCCCTTTGCTCATTAATATATATTTAGAACCCCTTATCAGGAGGCTAATTAGAGCTCAGGACATCTTCAGCATTTCTCTGAATGGGCAGGTAGTTAAAGTGGCAGCGTATGCAGACGACCTCCTGCTGCAAATTATGCATCCAGCTACGTGTATCCCTTCCATTCTTAAGATAATAGATGGTTTTATTAAGGTTTCTAATTATAAACTCAACATAGGAAAAACAGTGGTTTTTCCTCTCAGTTATAGAGCTCATAAACAGGATATTACCGGTTTCGGGCTTGCTTGGAAACCTGATTCCATTAAATACTTAGGGCTCGTCCTAACACAGAATACTGCTCATATTAGGCAGTTAAATTTAGACTCCCTGGTTCATAATATAGACCAAGATCTTCGCAGATGGACCCTGCTTCCCCTCTCCCTTTGGGGATGGATTAATTTAATTAAAATGAAAATTTTTCCCCGACTTTTTTATCCCCTTAATCTGTTGAACGTTGGGCTCCCTCTGTCCTGGTTCAAAAAGGTGCACAGTATGATCTCCACCTTCATTTGTTGGTATAAAAAAATCTAGAATGGCTTTCCATAAACTAGCTGTCCCCAGGGTAAAAGGTGGTTTAAGGCTTCCGCACATTGGGTTGTATTACTGGGCCAGTCAGGCTAATAAATATCTCAGGTGGCTGGTCGCCGAGCAACTTTTTGCCCAGTCTTCATACACTCTGATTTGGTTAAAAGTGGAGCTAGCTAGTATTAAAAGACACGGCTATTCCCCAAGTGTGATGTTATACACCAAACTAGGATCCCTTCCTGAATCTTTTTGTAATTCCCCTATAGCAGTCTCAATCAAGGCTCACTCTCAATTGTGTGCATTTCTAAAATATGAAAACATCAAAGATCTATCCCTACCCATAAGAGGCAACCCCAATTTTCAATTAGAGGGTAGGCCCATACCAGCCAGTTGGTTTCCCCAGATAGGAGGTCACCAGCTTGAGGATTTTACCACAGTCGATAGACAATGGTGCACTGCAGCTGAAATTATGCATAGGCTCTCAATACCTCATACTAACATCTTTAAGATTTTCCAGCTCCACCACCTCTTACTGAAGGTAATGGGACCGGATCCCCCGCCAGTCACCCACATTCTCTTTCAAGTCACCGTAACGGATATGGCCGGCTTACCTCATGCTGTGTCCAAGATATATCAGGCTTTATTTAACTGGGCCTATCCTGATAATTTTGCCCCTGTTGCCTTCTGGTCTTCTCTTTTTCCTGACAAGGATCTGGATTGGTCTCTTCTGTGGCAAAATTGCCACAGATTTTTGTTACAGGACAGACTGAGGTTAATGCAGTTCAAGATCTTGCACAACATTTATTACTCTCCACAGAAACTGGCCAGACTAGGTATTGTGCCTTCCCATCTTTGTACAAGATGCCAGCTGCTACATGGGGACCTCCTTCATATCTTCTGGAGCTGTTCAAAAATTGTTCCATTTTGGACTGCTATTAAACAAAAAGCAGACCCTCTTTTAGGGCTGGCTGATCTGTTCATGCCTGAAATATGCCTCCTAGGGGATTTCTCCAGTATTTCAGTGGTAAGCAGAAAATATCACATGGCATTAATATCATTATCTGTTAAAAAAGTAGTCCTTAGACATTGGAAAGATTCTGATGATCTAACATATGCTGAATGGCTCCAGGAATTTCTTGCTAACCTTAGAACAGAGAAGATTATTGCAAGTCTCCATAATAAAGTAAAGAAGTTTAATATGGTATGGGGGCCTTTACAAACCCTGTACTCCCTAAACATTTAAGGTTTGGTGACTCTATACCACAAGGTGTAGACTAGGTTGTATGATGCTGTGCTGGATTTTGGGGAGGGTTAGGGGGTGGAGGGAGGGAGGAAGGGAGGGGAGAGAACGAATCATCAGTATATCAATATCTGATATGTTTGTACTATTACTATTATGTTATGATTTGTTCTCTGTATTGGAAATTTTCAATAAAGTTTAAATGGAAAAAAAATAACTTTAATCAGACCATCAGCATTTCTAGTGAAGGCATATGAAATGTTTGTTATCTCATTGTAACAAAATCCTTCAGAATTACTTTTCTATTTGAAATTTCCACTGAATAAAAAAAATATAAATGAAAAAAAAAAAAGAAATGGCCAAGTTGGTGCTGTCACCAATACATGTGTTTTGCTACTTATATAATGGTATTATACAGAAACACACAAGTTGGTAGGAACATGGGGCTATGTTGTTATGCTGAAATGGACAAGTTGATGAGAATACATGTGTTTTGCTACTTATATTATGCTGTTATGTAGAAATGGCTATCTTTGGGCAAGTTGGTGGTACAGCAGGGGACCAAAGAGCTCAGTGCTCGCACTAATATATGTATTTTGCTACTTATATTATGATGTTATGCAGAAAGTGGCAACTTGGTGAGAACATGGCACCATGCTATTATGCACAAATGGGCAAGTTGCTGGGGGCTAGGTCCCACTCTCTCACTAATACATGTGTTTTACTAGTTATATTATGGTGTTATGCAGAAACAGGCAAGTGGGTGGAGGCACGGGACTATGCGGTTATGCAGAAATGGTCAAGGTGGTGGTAATATGGGGCTATGCTGTTATGCAGAAAAGGGCAAGTAGTTAGCAGCAGAAGTGACACAGTTGGTGAAATATGATGATGGATGCCTGTTATGGTATGTTTAGGAAGTTGTATGTTATTTCTGTTGCATTATGGTGTGTGTCTGTGATTGGTTGTCTTGCCTTGCACTGCCCCCCCAGTTGTGTGTTGTGTGTGTGTGTGTGTTTGTGTAACTGGGGGTAAAAAGTCGGCGTTAGGGTTGAAAACCCAAACGCCAAATTTCCTCACTTTTGTCATTGTAAAAAACTCTGTTGCATTAATGCAGTTTTTTGCAAAGAATTTCCTTACTTTTTGAAAAAGCATACGTAAGTACATTTTTGCGCAAATTGGTGGGAGCGCAGCACCCCACCAACTTGCACATTTGCACATAACATAACAATATAAGTACTGAATAATGTGTGAATTGGAGCATGGGGCCCGAATTTCCTGGTACTGCATAACCACATACATCTGACATACCTTTTGAACTGCCTTACACCTTATAATGGCATTTTCCTTCACAACCAGATATGTGCTCACCATGGCTTTCACAATGCACAGAAATACTTTCCATTAGGTATAAGGAACACTTGCCAAAACTGAGCAACCATAAGTGCCACTGTCACAAAATTGTTCACAATCTAAGATCCATGGTTAATCTTTCTACATCCCAAATTTCAGGCAAATCAAACACATGGTATCAAAGTAATTGAGACAAAATGAACCACATTTTCATTTATCAGAGTGGCATAATTCCACATCTGTTTACATTTTACACACTAAACCACTGAAAGGCACCTCCGTGGCACTAGGGCTACCTACTCTTTAAATTTCAAGCCACTAGCACCATGCATAAAGCTGTGTGCAAAATGTTAACTGCATCACGCAGTGTCTCCACAGCTAATTCATTTTCTGACATCTAAACAGCATAATTCACATCTTCAGGGCATCCCCTCAACACCCTCCAAATTTCACCTTAAAAAAACAAATTGTTTCAGAGATATTCAATTTCAAACTTTGTAC
Organism: Neoceratodus forsteri; assembly: GCA_016271365.2. Taxonomy (NCBI): domain Eukaryota; kingdom Metazoa; phylum Chordata; order Ceratodontiformes; family Ceratodontidae; genus Neoceratodus; species Neoceratodus forsteri. The sequence goes on from CM028131.1 coordinate 830,676,211, forward strand.
ACCTTTAAGAATTCTTTGATCATGAGAATCGGCCATGACTGCTACAAAATGGCAGACCTCATGGCCGCAAAACAGCTTAAATTGCAGACCTTGTGGCCAAAAAATCTTTGATTGTGAGGAGCAGCAACTTCAAATGCTTATAACTTTGGAACTGAACAAGATTATTTCACCAAACAAAACCTGGCATATCCCTTAAACATAGGGTTTTCTACATTCCAAGATTCAGACAATCAACTACACAATGGCTGAGCTATGCGTCATGGAAGACAGTGTGCAAAAATAGAAAAAAACTGCATTTTTAGCGCTTTGCTGCACAAAAACCATATGCACCACTGAAATAGAAATTGGTAAATAAAGAGATGTACCATGCCAGGCCATGCACACCAAATCTTATACAAATCCTTTCAAAGGTTGCACAGTGGCACAAGCAGAAAACTGCAGAAGCGTGACGAAAAGTAAATTTTTGGTGCTTCACTGTGCAAAAACCGTATGCACATATCAAACAAAAATCAGAAAATCCACAATAGTACCATAGTAGTCCAAGTATTACAAATGGCATGCAAATCCATTCAACAGTTGTAAAGTTATAAGCACACAAAAAATGTGACATTTAACATGAAAATGCGTACTGAACCATAAAGATAGGGGTGCTATCACAGCAAAACTGACATCTGTGACACGACTTGTCACCCACAACATATGTGCTCACCAGCACAATGCAGTGATACAACAGACTCCCACAGAAAGAAACAGCCAAGATAATGCTTTGCAGACATGGTGCCACACGAGCAGATGTTTTCACACTACACATCTATATTTCCCATCGACTATAATGGCAGACACAAAGTGGCATAACTGTTCAATGGACCAATCTTTGTTTCACAAAATCTTCAAACAGCAGCAGCACACCCATGACCTATGTACACAAACCAATCACAAATGCGCCACAACTCAGCAACCATAAGAGGCACTGACACAAAAATATTAAAAATGTAAAATCTATGATTAATCTTTCTACATGCCACATTTCAGGCAAATCAGACACATGGTACAAAAGTTATTGAAGCAAAATGAACCAAATTTTCATTCGTCAGACTAGCATGATTCCATATCTGTTTACATTTCACACATCAAACCACTGAAAGACAACCCTGTGGTACTAGGGCTACCTATCCTATAAATTTCAGTCCACTAGCACAATGCAGAAGGCTATGCACAAAACATTAAGTGTGTCATGCAGTGCCTCTGCAGCTAATTAATTTTCAGACATCTAAACAGCAAAATTCACATCTCCAGGACATCCCCTCAACACCCTCCAAATTTCAAGTTAAAACACATAACCATTTCAGAGATATTCAATTTCAAATGTTTAAGAATTATTTGATCACGAGAATCATCTGCGACCATCACAAAATGGCAGACCTCATGGCCGAAAATGCACTAAAATGGCAGACCTTGTAGCTGAAAAATCTTTGTTCACAAGGGGGGGCAACTTCAAACACTTATAACTCAGAAATGGAACATGATATTTTCATTGAACAAAAGCTGACACGTTCCTTAAATAATGAGCTTTCTATGTGCCAAGTTTCAGATAAATCAGCCACACAGTGGCTGCACTATGTGTCATGGAAGACAGTGTGCAAAAATAGCAGAAACTGCATTTTTGGTGCTTCACTGCCCAAAAACCGTATGTACCAGTGAAATAGAAATTGGTAAATAAAGAGATGTACCATGCCAGTCCATGTATACCAAATCTTATCCAAATCTCTTCAATGTTTCCAGAGCAGCATGAGCGGAAATCTGCACACGAGTGATGAAAAATACATTTTTGGCACCTTACTGTGCAAATATTTTATGCACATGCCAAAAGAAAATTGGTACATCCACAGAAGTACTATAGTAGACTAAGTATTACAAATGGCACACAAATCCGTTCAACAATTGTAAAGTTATAAACACACAAAAAATGTAACGTTTAACATGAAAGTGAGTACTGAACCCTAAAGATAGGGGGTTATCACAGCAGAACTAACATCTGTGACACAACATGTCACCCACAACATATGCACTCACCAGCACAATGCAGTGATACAACAGAGTCCCACAGAAAGAAACAGCCAGAACAATGCTTTGCAGACATGGTACCGCATGAACAGATGTTTTCACACTACACATATATATTTTTCATTGACTAGGATGGGACACCAAAAAATGTCATAACTTGTCAACAGAGCAACATTTTCTCACAAAATCTTCAAACAGGATCACAACAGCCCAGCACCCATGTATACAAAACAATCTGAAGTCAGTCAAATACATTTTTGCTGCACACCAAAGGATGACACCATCACTGTTTTCACAATACACATATATATATTTTCCCATTGACTATAATGACAGACTGTGACACGTTCGTCTATGGTATACTGAAAGGCAAAATGCTGGGTTTCAGGTTCATACCACCAACTGCCCTTTTATTGTTCTCAAACGTAAAGTGGTAGTCCAGAAAATCATAAGTATTCAATTCAGCTTTCCCCAGTCTGGTCAGGCAGCATAAAATGTAACAGAAAACAGTTCTTCAGCCTGACTTGAAACAAGAGTTTCTCACCACTTTATATGGGCTAGCAGTTTGTGTATAATACAGTTCTGAATGAGGCAACAACAGTTTCCCTGAGTAGGCTTGTCTTCAGGCACTTCTCAATAGCTGATTCTGATCACTGTTGTTGGCACCAGTGGATAGACTAGTCCTTGATTTCAGAGTTCTGGGTTTCAGACACCATCTAGTTCCCAAAGCAGGCTTCAGCTCTCTTTCTCAACAGCTCCCTGCACAGCTTAAACCTTTCTCTCTTGTTTCAGCACTGGTTCCTCCCTCTCAGACAGTAGCTTCCAACTCTCTCCCACTCTGCCGAATTCTCCTACCTTATTTCTAATTGCCCCCTAACTGGCCACACCTGAGGATGCCTTCCCTCCATTGGTCTGTTGCAGTCTCTACACTTTCTTAGTTTATACTCAGGGGCTAACTCTTTGTTCATCGGTGTGTTGTTTACCCTGTCACACAGATCCCAAAAACACATGACTTTAGAATGGAGCAATATTTTTTTTCGAAATCTTCAAAGACACCATGGCAGCCCAGCACCCATGCATAGAACCCAATCTGAAGTCACTCAAATGCATTGTTTCGCTGCTGCTGGGAGCATGGGGCCCTGTATAATCACATACATCTGCCATACATTTTGAGTTGTCCTATACCTTATCATGGCATCTTCCTGCACAACCAAATATGTGATCACCATGCCTTTCACAATGCACATAAAGACTTTCCCATTAACTATAATGAACACGCACCACAACTTAGCAACCATAAGTGACACAAACACAAAACTTGACATACTCAAAGATCTATGATTATTCTTTCTACATCCCAAATTTTAGGCAAATCGGACACATGGTACAAAAGTTACTGAAGTGAAATTAACCAAATCTTCATGCATTGGAGTGGCATAATTCCATACCTGTTTACATTTTAAACAGCAAACCACTGAAAAGCACCTCCGTGTCACTAGGGCTACCTACCCTATAAATTTCAAGCCACTAGCATGATGCAGAACACTATGTGCAAAACGTTAAGTACGTCATGCAATATCTCCGCAGTGAAATAATTTTCTGACAGCTAAATGGCATAATTCACATCTGAAGGACATCCCCTAAATACCCTCCAAATTTCAAGTTAAAAGACCAAACTATTTCAGAGATATTTAATTTTAGTTTCACCACCTTTAAAAATTCTTTGGTTGTGAGAATCAGCCACGGCCTCGCAACCTAAGATCATTTTCAGTCATGAGAAGACATCTGGTCATGAAATTTGGGCTATCTGATCCCTCCCAGAGACATCTGGTCCAGCATAAATCTGGCCATCTCATCCCGAAGTCGTGAAATAAGCTCTCAGTCGAAAACGATCTCACAACCAAAAAATTTGCAGGCTCGTGATCAAAGATTGTTGGGGGCAAATTCAAACCCTTATAACCCTGGAACAGAACACAATTTTTTCATCAAACAAACACTGTCATATTCCTTATACAAACGGCTTTCTACATGCCAAGTTTCAGACAAATCAACCACACAGTGGCTGCTCTATGCGTCATGGAAGACAATGTAAAAAATAGCAGAAACAACTTTTTTGGCACTTTGCTGCACAAACACTGTATGCACCAGTGAAACAGATATTGGTAAATAAAGAGATGTGCCATGCCAGTCCAAGTAAACCAAATCTTATCCAAATCTCCTCAATAGTTGCAGAGTGGCATGAGCGAAAAACTGTGCATGAGTGGCAAACAATATATTTTTGGAGCTTCACTGTGCAAAAACCATATGCACCTGTCAAACAAAAATTGGTAAATCCACAGAAGTCCCATAGTAGACCAAGTATTACAAATGGCACACAAATCTGTTCAACAGTTGTAAAGTTATAAGCACACAAAAAATGTGATGTTCAACATGAAAGTGCATATTGAACCATAGAGATAAGGGCACTATCACAGCAAAACTGACATCTGTAACGTGATGACTTATCACCCACAACATATGCACCCACCAGTACAATGCAGTGATACAACAGAGTCCCACAGAAAGAAACAGCCAGGACAATACTTTGCAGACATGGTGCCGCATGAGCAGATGTTTGTACACTACACATCTATATTTCCCTTTGACTATAATGGGAAACCAAAAAATGTCATAACTTGTCAACAGAGCAACATTTTTTATGAAATCTTCTAACAAGAGCACCACAGCCCAGCTCATGTACACAAAACTATCTGAAGTCAGTCAAATACATTTGTCCTGCACTCCAAATGATGACATCATCACAGTTTTCACATGTATATATATATATATTCCCATTGACAATAATGACAGACCAAGAAACAACATAACTGTAGACCGGAGTAATATTTTTTTACAAAATCTTCAACGGACACCACCACAGCCCATCACCCATGCATACAATCAAATCTGAAGTCACTCAAATGCATTGTTTCACTGCTGCTGGGAGCACAGTACCTGACCCACATAGCCCAGCACTGCATAACCACATACATATGCTATACATTTTGAGCTGTCCTATACCTTATGACGACATCTTCCTACACAACCAAATATGTGCTCATCATGGCTTTTGCAACGCATATAAATACTTTCCCACTAACTATGATGAACATGCACCATGCCTCAGCAACCATATGTGACACTGACACAAAAATTGAAACAATCAAAGATCTATGACTAATCTTTCTAAATCGCAAATTTCAGACAAATCGGACACATGGTTCAAAAGTTATTGAAGCAAAACAAAGTGTTCATTTATCGGAGTGGCATACTTCAACACCTGTTTACATTGTACACACCAAACTACTGAAAAGTACCTCTGTCGCACTAAGGCTACCTACCCTATACATTTCAAGTCACTAGTATGATGCAGAATGCTATGCATAAAATGTTAACTATGTCACACAATATTTCCAGGGCAAATTAATTTTCTGACACCTAAACAGCATCATTCACATCTGCATGACATCCCCTCAACACCCTTCAAAGTTCAAGTTAAAAGACCAAACCATTTCAGAGATATTTAATTTTAAAGTTTTACCACCTTTAAAAATTTTTGATCGTGAGAATCGTCTGCGACTTTGTGACCTAAGATCATTTTCGGTCATGAGGGGACATCTGGTTGTGAAATTTGGGCTATTTGGTCCCTCTCAGAGACATCTGGTACAGCAAAAATCTGGCCATCTCATCCCAAAGTCATGAAATAAGCTCACTATCAAAAACGATCTCAAGACCAAAGATTTGCAGGCTCGCAATCAAAGATCATTAGCAAGCCATGACCAAAGAATTTAAAACTCTGAAACTTTATTTTTTGACACAACTACGTTAAACCACAGGCATGGGTCAATAGAGGGAAGCCCCCTGTACAAACACCTCCTAGTTTTACTTCAGAAGTCACCCCTGAGCTGAGATATTTGTTTTTTATCAACAGCAAACTGAAAACAAGATGGTGGTAGTCGTGAACGATAAATTTCTCATGATCAAAGATTCTTTGATTGTGAGCCTGAAAATTCTTTGATTGTAAGGATAGACCAGATGGCCAAAACCCCATTCTTCTTCTTTTACAAAACAACCATATAAAATTTCCCATAGACCTATAATGGGAGCTAAAACCTTTAATAACTTTGGAATGGATTAATATTTTTCACAAAACAAAAAGTGGCGTATTCCTTGCCCCAAGCTCTTTCTATCTGCCCAGTTTCAGACTGGCATACCACATGATGACCGCGCAACACCACGGACAAAATTCCAAAAATCGCCCACAAAATTAGTGAAAACTGCGTTTTTTGGCATTTTGCTGCCCAAAAACTATATGTTCGACCAAAACAAAACTTGGCAAATCAAAAGATCTACCATGCCCCACTGAGCATACCAAATTTCATGCAAATCCATTGAACGGGTCCAAAGTTATTATTAACGCACAAAATTTCAGGTTTAACATTAAAGTGCCTTCTCAACCCTAACTATAGGATCACATACTTATAATATATATATATATATATATATATATATTATAGGGTGTATATATATATATATATATATATATATATATATATATATATATATATATATATATTAAACTATATGCATTGAATGTTGTTGCAAATGTGGAATCACTTGTATCTTTGAATTTCGCAGTGGCTTTTACTGAATAATAAAAAACTACTACTACGTAGTCTCTCAGATTTCTGATAAACAAGGAAAAATACTGTAAGCTCTGGAACCCAGGCAATCTTTTGAGTTAATAGGTACCATATCCCACAAGGTTGCTGAGTACATTTTGCCACCATAATTAGGGCACTGCAACAAGGGCGACAGTGAAATGGGTGATCTTGATTTTAGATCGCCCCTCTCTCATGTCGCCCTTTGCACCCACACAATTCCTGCCCTCTTCCAGGCATGCCATTCCAGGGCAAAGCCCCCTGCAAAAGCTGAGTATTTATTGGGAGGGCGTTTTGGTGCTGTAACTACCAGGAGACATAATGCCTGTGCTGTAATGCCATGCGACATGTTGCCTGCATCGTAATTGGCATCGTCAACATGTTTGTCCCTGCAGCACAGGTGATCCATAGGTGCTAGGGTTGGCAGAACCCAATAAGGTTCTGACCCTTATTAAATAAGAAATGGAACCTGTAGGTGGGAGAGTTCTGATTAGTCCTGATTATTTATAAATATTTAAACAATGTGGTAAAATGCATAAAAAGAGGCAAACATTGCAGTATTCAATGCACAGGAGCAAAGGGAATACTCAAAATTATTATTTTATGAGAAATAAAGAAACACTGGTAATGCAGAAGGGAGGCAAACAAGCCAGGCACCCACAAGGGTAAAGAATTGGCTGGAGAATAGGACACAGAGGGTAATAGTAAATGGAGTCCATTCTGAAGAAAGGGGGGTTACTAGTGGGGTACCGCAGTGTTCAGTATTAGGACTGGTTCTCTTCAATGTCTTTATAAGTGACATTGCAGAGGGACTGGAAGGAAAAGTATGTCTCTTTGCAGATGACACAAAGATCTGTAACAGAGTTGATGCACAAGGTGGGGTGGAGAGGATGAGAAGGGACTTGGCAAGGTTAGAGGAATGGTCAAATGTATGGCAGCTTAGATTCAATGCTAAGAAGTGCAAGGTAATGCACCTGGGAAACAAAAACCCAGGGGAAGAGTACACACTGGGGGAAGAGATACTAACAACAAAAAATGGAAAGGGACCTGGGGGTAGTCATATCAGATGACTTAAAGGTGGGCAAGCAATGTGAGAGGGCAGTAAGGAGGGCTGGGGGGATACTGAGATACATAGGGAGAGGCATCACCAGTAGAAAACAGGAAGTTGTTATCCCTCTGTACAGACAGCTGGTGAGACCCCATCTGGAGTACTGCATGCAGTTCTGGACACCCAATCTCCGCAAGGACATAGACAGGATGGAAGCTGTCCAGAGGAGGGCAACTAAAATGGTGCAGAGTCTGCACCGGAAGACATACGAAGAGAGGCTAAAAGAGCTTAATATGGATAGCCTCGAGGAAAGGGGGGGGGGGGACATGATAGAAACTTTCAAGTACCTCAAGGGAATCAAGAAAGTCCAAGAGGGTAGCATCTTTCAAAAAAAGAGGTGTGCAAGAATAAGGGGGCACAATCTGAAGATGCAGGGGGCAGCTCAGAAGTAATGTAAGGGAGTATTTTTTCACAGAGAGATTGTGGATGCATGCCTTCTGGAGGAGGTTGTGGAGTCAAAAACAGTGGTTGAATTCAAGCATGCATGGAACAGTCATCAGGCAATTCTAGGGGTTGGGGGCAGAAAGAAGTAGGCTGCTGGTTAACTAGGATCTGCAGCTTATCCATTAGGTAGGGAAATGGGCAGACTGGGTGGGCCAAGCGGTCCTTATCTGCAGTCAAATTCTATGTTTCTATGTTTAAGGAGGGGACAGCTTTAACACAAGGCAGCTCATGTAGGAGGCTTCTTTACAAGTTTAATATATACAGTATAAAAAAACATTGGGGGACTGTTTTCGTTTTTTTCAGGGATAAAAAATGTTTGAGGACACTGGGGGAGGGCTTCCCCCATGTTACAGAGTGCTGGTAGTTGGGGGAGTAATCTTTTAAAGCATTTAAAACTGTTCAAAATTGATACCTTGAAGTGTTTCTGATTGAGATCCCTGAGATGAGAGTCCTCTCCTGTCTTCAAATGTTGCATGGATATTAAAGGCCATACTTGTGTCCTATTTCCTGCCAAAGCAAAATGGCTTTAAAATAATGAAAAAAATCATTAAAAAGAAATGGAAATGGTGTGAAGCATCCTGAAGCATCTCGGTTTTCCAGTGGCTTGAGCTGACAGCCATTCAGATGGTGTAGCTGCATTGCTTCCCTCAGCAGACTAAACAAACAGGGACTTATTTGTAAATGTTACAAAACACAAATGAATAAACAGAACCAGCAAAGAGGGATGGAAATGCTAACTCTGCTTGCAGAGCACATTTTGCTTTAGATACAATTTTATACCATGACTTGGGGATTGGGCACCCCTCCCGGAGTTGGCTGAACAGTCATACAAATCAAAGGGCGGAAGCTCTCTCAGATTAGAGCGGCTTCGGTTCTTTGAAGTGCATGACCGTTCAGCCCACTGAGCAGAAAGTTGTATCAGGTCCACACAGTGGTCATTAGGGTAGACTGCCGAGCCACTGGTTCTGTGAACTGCAATGGGCTCGGCTCTGACAACCCCCTGAAATCCCCTATTGCCATAATACTTTGGTTTGTGCAAGCGTAACCAACGTAAAAAGGGTCTGTGGTTCCTATATTAACAAAACAGAAGCCATTAGGATGACCGTACTTAGTTTTTTAGGTATCCTTATAGGTTCCCGCAGCTCACTGTCCTGGCACTCACCTGCCCAGGCACTTTTGCCCCACAGACACAGTGTCCCAGTAGTGACCACCCCAATGGCTACATGCCCCATGATGTTAAGGGAGGGAGTAAGGCAGTGGATTTGATGAGTTGCTACCTTACCCCTGAAAACACAGTCAGATATGAAAGCAGGCCAAGTTGTCCTTATGGTGTGGACTACTAAAGCACAGGCAGCTCAGACAGCATGCTCCACTGGACCTGGGTTCTGGTCTGGCCACATCCTTTTGCCCCCCCGAAACTGATATATTTTTTACTCTGGGGGCTGCTCCTCCTTGGAGTTAGATACATTAGTTACGGGGGGGTGAAGCCCCTCAATGTGGGGTGCAGGTGCTCAGTCCCCTGCATTGTAACAAATGGCATATGTTTCTGTGTTGATCGACATTCTGTCAGGTAAGTGGTGCCGTCGGGTCTGTGCAGTTTGGGGATCTGGACTCGGTATCCTGAGCAGCAGGATACTGAATTTCCAGATAACATAATATATCCGTTATTTATAACATACAGTGAAGTGAAGTGTCTAGACCTCATCTAGCAGCCGTAAAGACTGTTTCTCACTGATTGATGTCTTGTATGTCTCACTGTTACAGTAAAGCTGTCTGATAATCCCCTTCAGGATTCAGGGTTCATTCTTCTAGGACACTGTTACCTCAACTGCAGTTTCAAGAGACATTCTGCTACTGCATATTTTATGGTAGTTTTTTAAGGTATTAAAACAGTATGGCAATAGAAAATATTGCATAATAGAAATGTGTACAATGTTTCAAGCTGAAATGGGCATCTCTTCCTCAGTTAGCAGGTTCTAATACTGGAAGTTTGTAGGTCTACAACTCGGGCTTCAACTCACACCTTCACATTCCATTACTGTACTGATGTGCACTCCAGAAGGGATGCATAGTTTGAGGCATCTGTCCTTCATAACCTTTTTTCTAAGTAACAGTAGTGACCATCTCCTTTAACTACTGCTAGTTGTTTGCTTAATGTGATAAGCAGATGAAAACATTGACGTTAATAGAAAAAGGTACTTACCTTGTATCTACAGTTATTCTGATTTAGTTTTTCATTTTATTACAATTACCCACCCTCCCTCACTTATTAGAATAGGTATATAGAATGATTTATACACATGAAATGTAGATAGGGATTTTTCTGCAGAGGAGACATATGTTTCCTCGTAATCCTCACTGATTAAAGCTGCATACCTTCCAGTTAAAGCTATATACTGTACCTCACTAATTAAAGCTTCATACCTCCTGATTAAAGCTGTGTACCATGGGGAGAAACACATATTAACACAACAAAATATGTTAAACCACCAATTAAACAATTATAGGCCAATCAACACATCAATTTACAAACCTATAAAAGCAATTGCACAATATCCCATGCTAAATACTTCACTTACACATTAAACACAGTCCCACAACTGGAAAATAAAATCCTACAAGCAAAACAGAACAGTCCCAGAAGCCTTGCATTACACTAAAAACTCACCTCTTATCTTACCAAACAGCCATGTCAGTCAATGCTCTAGCTCTTTCACTCCAAATGCCAGGCCCTCCATGTTACTGCACACCTGCACCTCGACACTCCAACTGTCTTCTCATATGCCAAGCCCTCCATGGTTCTGCCATGTCCACTTATGCCATTCCCTCTACATTGCTCACACATCACCCCTGACTGCAGAATGCAACATCTCCCAATGACACATGCTGCTCCTGATCACAAAATCTAGCAGCTCATGACCAAACATCCTGACTGCAGATGCTGCTCCAGATTTCAGATGTCATTAGATCACAGAATTGAACCATACTCCATGATGTCATGAAGGAACTACAGACAGACTGCCACAGACCTGGTTCCTTATATATGAGGGCCCTACACTATATAAAAATACTTAGGTCAAAACAACACTAGACTATGGAAACACAGGTGGACAACAGACAACAAAAGTAAACCTGGAACTGATCAGAAATGCAGTCTAAAAGTCAAATGGCCCAATTCTTGAAGCCCTCAGAATAACACAAGGGGCATGTGGCACAAATAATAGCGAAAGTGCCGCTTGTGCCAAAAGCTGTACCAGGAGCGATTCACAAATGTAGCCTGTGATAACCGTAGGCTACATGAACCAAAGGGGGCTTGCGCCATTCTTGTGGCACATAATGGGCTGTGGCATGGGGCTAGTGGGCCTGCGGCAGACTCAGGCTGCCAAATCCCCTAAATCAGGATTCTCGTAACTCTCCTGAGAGCAAATTTCTAAGTACCCTTATACCAGTGAGGGCTGGTCTAAGGGTACTTAGAAATTTGCTCTGGAAGGGTGTACCAATGAGTGCCAATGTGCCATGGTCCCTCCTCCCCAGTCCCAGGTGCCTTTTATTAAGATAATCAGGTCTCTGGAGATCTAGCAGAATCTCCTGCCATGATCCCCTTATAATGATCAGGTCCCCCTGGTGGTCTAGTAGACCCCCCCCAGCTCCAATCCCTTTATAATTAAAATGATCAGGTCCTGGTGGTCTAACAGCCCACCCCAACCCTAATTCCTTTATAGTTAAAATGATCAGGTACCTGGTAGTCTAGCAGAACCCCCCCCAAGCCCCGATTCCTTATAATTAAAATGATCAGGTACCTGGTGGGCTAGTGGACCCCTTCCCAGCTGTGATTCCCTTATAATTAAAATTATCAGGTTCCTGTTGGCCTAGTGGACCGCCCTCCCAGCCCCAATCCTCTTATAATTAAAATGATCAGGTCCCTGGTGGTCTAGTGGAATCCCATTTCAAATGATCAGGTCCCTGGTGGTCTAGTGGACCCCCAGCCCTGATCCCCTTACAATTAAAATTATCAGGTCCCTGATGGTATAGTAAACTCCACCTGCCTCGATCCCCCTATAATTAAAATGATCAGGTCCCTGGTGCTCTAGTGGACCCACTTTCCCTGATCTGCCAGAATATTAATATACTGTATCCTTCTCCTGGTGGTCTAGCTGCCCCCCATCCCTATCCTCGATTGGCCCATGTATTTTGCCCTGAGGTCTAGTGGACCCCCATACCTCCACCCTGGGCAGTGCCCCACCACTCCACACACCCCCATCCCATCCCAAGCTGGTGACTGGCACAGCCCTCCACTCACCACCACAGCCAGCTGCTGACTGAACTGCAAGAAACGCATACTGTATACAGTATGCAATCATTGACTGACAGCTAACATTTGTCTTCTACATTGACAGTGCCTTCATAAGTACTGGGAATAGCATGTCAATCTGTACGTATTATTTTTAACATTTATTCATTCTGCTTGTGCTATGTCCCTACGTGTCCATCTTTCAAAATATTATTTATTTTTTTTATTTAGAAGAGAGTCACCAGGAAAGACACCATGAGCTGTGAAACAGCCCGTTTCCAAAAGTGTACTGGGGAGGGGGTTACATAAGGACTGGAGCAGGATGATAATAAAGGAGTCATTGTACAGAACAAAATAGACCATACATTATGAACTATATACATTAAAAATTAAAGATGCAATACATGGCATTTTCATGGGTATATACAAGTATAAATACACACTTGAGAAAGAAGCAATATCGAACATACACTTCAATAGCTGGCCAACATGGTGAGACAGTAATTAGCTATTGGGATGCAACATATAAATTAATCAGAGTGAGCACCTGGGTGTGGAACCATAGACAGCAGGCAAGCTACAACTTGCATATGGGTATAACAGCATGAATAAGGGGGTGAAGATAAGAGTTAAGTTAATATCCTTGCACGTGCATGCAAAAGGAGAGAAAGGATAGCCTAGATCTTACCCCCTTCATGACAAGGTACAAGCAGGGGGTATTAGGAGGGAGGCAGGGAAGGGAGGAGAAGGCATCCAAGCCCTTCACTCCTTCAGGATGCTGGAAACCCTGCAAGGGGATGAGGAACTGACATATGAAGGAGAGAAAAGGTAGACTAGACCTTCCTCCCTTCAGGATGTTGAAAATCCTGCAAAGGGACTGAGAATTGGCAAGCAACAGGAGGGAAAGAGAAAGTGGGAAGGGGAGTAGCAAGGAAGAAGTGGGAGGGGAGGAGGGGGAGGGAAGAGTGAGGAAAAGGTAGCCTAGCACTTTCCTCCTTCATGTTGTTGAAAACCCTGCAGGGGGACCAGGAATAGGCAAGCAAAGGGAGGGAATGAGAAAGTGCGGGAGGTGGAGTAGCAAGGGAGAAGTAGGAGGGAAGTAGGGGGAAGGAAGAGTGAGGGATGGTGGGTGAGGGCAAATTAGTGGTAGAATTGGAAGATGTTAAAGGGGTGTGAAATATGAGAGGAGAAAAGGCTGCAAAAAAGAGGTGGGAGGGTTTGTGGGAAGGAGGTGGTAGTGGGAAGGGTGTGTGTGTGTCAACAGGTGGGTTAATAGCAGCTGCAGCAGTGAACAGTGTACCTTCAAAGGAGGAGTGGAAGAGAGTGCCAGGATTGGGCAGAGCGAATTTCTAGGGGGAGAGAGTTCCAGCTGTTAGGGAAGCGGAATGAGAAGGCTGAGAAACCAGTGGATGTTTGATGCAGTGGGAGGGCAAGTGTTCTGTGTGTAGAGGATAAGGGGGAGTAACTGGAGGGGGGGAGAAATCAATAAGAGAGAGGATAAGTAAGTTGAAAGAGTGCCGAGCCAGTACTTACTTACTTACCAGATTTCTGGTGTGGGACAGGTGCCTAGAAGACAGGGAGGGAAAGGAAAGTGAGGTATAGGGATTGCAGTGTTGGGTGAGTGAGAGGCAGCTAAGTATGTAGCAGCAGAAGGAGTTGAAGAGAGTTTCCAGTCTGAATTAGGTGGTTTTTGGGCAGAACTGTAGACAATGTTCCCAAAGTCGAATACTGGGAGAATCATCTTTTGAATAATTTTATGCCTAGGTTGCATGGGCAGGCAGCTGCAGTATCTGTACAGGGCACCAAGCTTGGGGAGGAGTTTTTTGTGAAGGTCATTGACATGTACACCAAAGTCTAGATGTTTGTCTAACCACAGCCCGAGGTACTTAAATGAGGGGACGTTGTCCAGGTGGGAACCTATCAGGGTATGAAATGCGGGGGTGGAGTCTAGTCTGGCCAGTTTTGTCTAGAGTCAAAGGTCATAGAGACCTTTTTTTGACATTTAGGGAAAGTTGGTTAGTACAGAAACAAAGCTGGACATTGTTAAAATCCCTTTGAAGGCTGGTAGTCTCTTCGGAAGGGGAGCTTCCAGAGGAGAACAATACAGTGTCATCTGCATATATATGTATGCTAGCAGAGGTGCAGATGACAGGGAGATCATTCAGAAAGATGGAAAACAGAACTGGCCCAATAACTGAGCCTTAGGGGACACCTGTGTTGATGGTGGGGGTGGAGTTGTTGACTCTGACAGATTGGGTTCTGCCAAAGATATATGACCAGAACCAGTTGGCGGCAGCATCAGAGAGGCCAGCTGTAGCTAGCTTGAAGAGGAGAAGGGAATGGGCAACAGTGTCAAAGGCTTTGGCCAGGTCAACAAAAATGGCAGAGGTGATGCATTCCTGCTCCATCCCTATAGGATGGAGTCAGTGACCAGGAGGAGGGAGGTGGTAGTGGAGTGGGCTTTATGGAATCCAGACTGGAAAAGGGTGAAGAAAGAGGTGGAATCAAGGAAGAAGGAGGATTGCTCCAATGCCAGGTGTTCTTGAACCTTAGCCAGAATAGGTAGCAGGGAAATAGGACAGAAAGTGTCTCGACTGGAGGTGTCTCTTCCTTTGGGGATAGGGACTACGGTAGCCAATTTCCAAAGGTTTGAAGGTTGAGTGAGAGGAGGTTGGAGATTGAGTGTGAGGGGATCTTTGGAGGGAAGAGGAGTGACAGGGGGGTGGGATGCAAGGAGGGAGGAGGCACAGGTGGAAAAGAAGTTAATTCCTCAGCTCAGTGGGTGGGTCCTCAATTATCCAGGAGCCAATTTTTAGGATAGGAGAGGGGACTTGCGAGAGTGGGGAAAATAAGCAATGGATCACCTTCCAGAATTTGGAAGGGCTGTTATTGTTATCTTGGAAGGAGGCATTGAAATAGTCCACTTTGATGAGATGGATTGCGCTAGTACAGGCATTCCACAGCGCGCGATTACACTGCAGAACTTGAGGGATATCTGAGGTCTTGTATGCAGCCCATGCTTGGTCACATGCACATTGACAGGCAATGTGTTTGGAGGATACCCAGCTAAGGTGGCTACCCCAGACCCTTGCTTTTCTTAGCGGGGCATGGTGGTCCCAGACAGATCAGAATTGTGTGGTAAAGAAGGATAGTGTCCACAGAGAGGGCATTGGAGATGGGTGACCAGTTGATTCTGGTCAACTCACTATGGATGGCAGAAATGTCGAGGGAGTGGAAGGAGTGGATTTTAACGTTGATGGACGGGGACTTTATGCGGTGGATTTTGCCACACAGTAGACCATGTGATGGTCACTGAGTGCATCAAGGAATACACCAAAGTGTACAGGAAAATTGAAAGAATTCCTGCCCATAAAATGCACTATCAGGTCTATAGTATACATAAATTAATAAATTAGTGACACGATGATGGTGGCAGGATAGAAACCAGTCAATTAAGGTATGTTTTCGGTTTTATGATTTAGTCATATGGGGTCAGCTATTAATTGCTTCAGGTTCAGGGGAGGCAACATGAGTGCCTATTTTGTACTGCTTGCTGGCGAGCCAATTTATGTTAAAATCCCCAAGGAGGTATAACTCCCCAGAGGCGGTAAGGGATGAGATAATGGAGAGGAGATCATAAATAGAAGAGAGCTCAGAAGTAGAAAGGTTGGGACAGCAGTGGGCTCCACCAACAGAAGAGAGGAGGGGAGGGATGTTTTTATAAGTAGAAGCTCGTAGGTTGAGGGGGTGGAGGTAGCTAAGCAGATAGAATACTTGTTGGAGGAGGAGATATACATAGCAATACCCCCCAGCTCTGGCTTTACGATCTTGGCAGACTACAGAGTATCCAGGGATGGAGATGGAGGTGTCCGTGATTTTTGTGCTAAACCATGATTCTGAGATTATTAGAATAGAGGGTTTTAGTTGTGATACAAGTGGCTGCAGGAGGTCAGTTTTAGGGAAAAGGCTTCTAATATTTAAGTGGAATATGATCTACATCTTACATCTGAATTAGGCTACCCTGTTACATTACATACACAATAAATAAACATAAAAAGTTGCAGAAAAAAGAATGATTACTTTACTTGATAGCCTGTATTGGAGTAAACTGCAGTTTGCTAATTTGGTTAACATTATAATGTTTTAGTAGACAAGACACAGAGGATTTCTTACTGAGGAGTTGAGGATATTTCATACCCTCTTCCGGAGAAGTGCAGGTACTGTACTGGTGTACGGTGCACTGTACAGGTGAGTATTCCTACAGTTTCACACCCAAATATGTTGATATGGAGCAGCAAGTTATTCTGAAGGAATACATACTGATAGTTTTAAATCTTGATGAAATATCAAAATTCTTATTTCCTAATGTTATGAAAGTGCTAACACCAAAGGACACAAAGATTTTCTCTTGCAAAATCAAAGATATTTGACAATAATGACCGAACAGCCAGTAATTTCCTTGACAGTAATAATGACTGATGGGGGGGGCGCCCAAGGTGCAGCAAAAGCTCACCACCCCAAGCTAGTCGTTAATTCACAGAAAATTAAGATGTCCTCATTGCAATTATAAGTCTAATCACATCAGTAAGATTGGGGGGGGCAATTTTTTTTTTTTTAATAAAATGTACACGTATGAGCATCACTCTGAGCTGTACTGTGCATTTCTAAGGGATGAAAGCCTGGTACAGCAGCCACTCAGAGCACATGTTTGCCTCATGAATAATTATAGAGACTTACAATTTATAACCAAGTTAAGTTTTGATGAATTATTTGGAATCATACAGTGTGCACTCTTCCTGGGATACACATATATGGGGGTACATGACAGCTGAAGTACACTTGCCTCTTAGAGAACAATATGTCAATAAGCTTCTGCTTCCTACATTTTATCCAATACAGAACTCAGGAAAGGAAATGTAATCTTTGGAACACCATACACACATAAATCTGATCTACAAGCCTACCGGCAAAATTTGAAAAGAATCAGCATGGCTTTCTTCAACAGACCATTCACTTCAATTAATTACCTATGTATACTACACCAGTGGAGATACAAATGGCCATATAACAAGTGATATCTTTGTATCTAATCCCAATATATCATAATATAGTGTTTTCATAATTAATATCCAGAAGGTGAGGTGTAATACAGTGGAATAATGAACCAATCAGAGAAAGGGTCTTGGAATGCAGATAACATCACAATGGCACTGTACGGGAGTCACGTGATGCAGAGCACTGTATAGCTGCGTTCCCTGTATGCTCCGTTCACCTTGCCTCCAAATAGAGCCTTTGTTTGGGATTTCAGCTCACCCTAGAGAATTCCTTTCTGGGTTATAGCAGTGGAAGACCGCGCTGAAGTGGTTGGGGGCTCGATGGAAACCGAAATTCGCAAAGCCCCTCCGGAACACACTCCTCCCACGACGCCGGAGAAGGCCCCGAAAAAACGAGGGCCTCGGGTTCGCAGCAGTCCCAGGGCTCTACACCAGGGGGGTCGGAAAGTGAGCTCCTAACGCTAGCTAGATTCTTGGAAGAATTCCGGCCCTTTAAGATGGAAATGCAGGAGATGGCTATCGAAATGAAAAGTGTTACCGGTGCATTGGAGAACCTTTCCCGGAGGACCACCGATAATGAAACAAGAATTCGGTCCTTGGAGGGGAATGCCGAGAGAATGGAGGTGGGGGTAAATCAATTGAAGCAGCAGGTGGCCAAACTAGAATTGAAGGTGGAGGACCTGGAAGGAAGAAGCCGCTGTAATAATGCAGTGATTGTGGGTCTACCGGAGAGAGAGGAAGGGCCAGACCCGATTAAGTTTGTGCAAAAGTTCGTGGAGAAAGTAGCGAGTCCCTCTCCTTTTGGCTCTAGTTATACCATAGAAAGGGCTCACCTCGCCTTACAGCCGCTGCCCCCGCCAAATACCCCACCGCGTACTTTGATTTTTCGGTTCTTAAATTACCAAGAACGGCAACTTTTTCTATCGAAAAGCAGGGAAAGCAAGGATTTGTACTGGGAAGGAGTGAAGATCTGGGTGGCGCAAGATATACCTGTAACAGTCCGGCAAAGAGAGCGGCCTTCAATCCCTGATTAATAAATTGATTGCGTGGTGTCAGATTTAGAATGGGCTATCCGCTAAATTCCAAGTCCAGATGGAGGAGAGTGGAGGCATTTTGAGTCGGTGGAGATCGCGCGTCTGCATTACAATCTGCCTTCCCAACCTGTTTAAAGACTCATGAAGAAAGCAGCGGGAGCTTTCGGGTATCGCTGAATGAAAGCTTCTGGATTGTTGAAGAAGTGAAGATGTCGTGGGGTGATGTTCTTTGCTTGCCCGAGGGCTAGGAGGCTGATCGGCGTAACTCCTGGGACTTCTACTGCATGGGCATGAAAGTGCATGGAAAATGTTGAATCTGTATGGACTGGGGTCTAATTTCGGTGTTTGTTTTGCCCCGATCACGTTCTGTTGGTGTTTTAAATATGTGGGTAAAAGCTATGGATTAGTTCAGGCTACCTCTGGCTAGGCAGGAAGACTGTAAGCCCCGGTTTTCTTTATTCATGTTTTGAGCTTTGCTCAATTAGAAGCAATTAGTTGAGGGAGGCATATGGTTATAGCCTGTTTAGCTAGTTTATTTTTGAGACCAGAGGATAATGTAATTGGTGCGAGTTTCCACAAGCGGGAGCCTGAAGACTGTCGTGTAATGTTACTCAGCATTTAAATGTGGGAAACTCTGTTTTTTTTTTTTGTAGCGGTAATTATGGCTTTATCAGCCTTTGGAAGCTGAATTTAGTATGTTAGTCACTTCAAAGGCAGTTAGCACGCTGTTTCTCTAGCCTGGTTAAGAGATGTAGTGGCAGGCTAGGTATAGAGTGCCAGTGGGTTAGGTAACTGTTAGTCTGGCAGAGAGTTTGGCTGTTTTGATATAGGGGAGGTTCATACCATCGTTTTAACATAAATAGAATGTTATATGACAAGGGGTGATTTGGTTTGAGGGTTCTATTTGGACCCTGTTAGTGATTTTGGGAAGGTTAAGTAGCGGGTTAAGGGAAGGTTGATGGTATAGCACAGGACTGGGTAAGTAGTAGGTGGGTGATCAGATAATAGCCTGGAGGAGGGTGTGTGGGGCGGGGTGAGCGAGGCTGTGTGGGCTGTTGTCATGGGCCAAGAAAGCTTGGGTGGGAGGGAGGGTTTTAGGGTACAGTGGGGTTCTCTGGGAGGGGGATATGCATAAAAGGATTAGGAAGGTTGTTTACGGGGGACATTGGGATGGGGAGGGTAGTAAGGGGAGGATGCAGTGATACAAGTTGACATTAGAGGCATTGTGGATGGGGGGTGGGGGGATACTGGCAGGTTAATGTTAATCGGGTATTGTAGTGCCTATGGAGATTGTCTGGGGGGGATAAATTGTGCACAAGTCCTTAATTGGGGTATCAAGGTGTGCCGTTTAAATGGGAGCATACCATGGTCTGAATCAGAAATTCTGGATAATGGCACTGTATGGGTCTATTAAAGTTGTAACCTGGAATATAAAGGGAGCACGCCAAAAGGTTAAGCAGTACAGTATTTTAAAGCACTTAGAGGTACTAAGGGCAGACATTGTGTTCCTGCAGGAGACGCACTTGCTTCAAACAGAGTGTAACTCCATGAGGTGCCTGCAGATGGGGTCAGTTTTTTCCTCGCAAGGTAGCACACAGAGCAGAGGTGTGATGATGCTTCTGCGTAGGTCTGTACCCTTTGCACCGCTTCAGGTTATTCAGGATGGTGAGGGCAAATACGTGTTTGTTAGGGGCAAACTACAGAATGTGGAGGTACTTCTTGGGTCTATTTATGGTCCCAACTTGGACTCTCAGGAGTTTTTTGTTAAGCTTCTGGAAATCCTGGCCCCCTTTGTACAGATCCCCATGATCTTAGGGGGGGACTTGAATCTTGTATTGGACCCATTGATGGACAGGACTAGGAGAAATATTGCAATTTTTTCGCCAGCTCAGCAGGCCCTGGGTGAGTTGTTGGATCAGACTGGCCTAGTGGACGTATCGAGAGTTGTTCACCTGAAAGATAGGGAGTATACGTTTACTTCTGCAGTTCACGGCTCAGCATCTCGTATAGACTACCTGTTATTTTCTGGCACTCTTCTTCCAGGAGTGCTGGAGTCTGAGATTATGCCAGGGCTGCTTTCTGATCATGCTGTGGTAGTGGCGTCAATTTCTTTTTCTACTCTTCCTAAGAGGGGCAGTAGGTGGAGGATCAATAATCAGATGCTGCGCAGTCCCAAATGCGGAGTTTATTTCCCGCGAAAATAGAAGAATTTATAGCTAATAATGTAGGGGATAATATTAGCCCCGATGTTGTTTGAGGTGCATTTAAAGCATTTATAAGAGGTATATTAATAGGTCAGGCATCCAAAAGGAAGAAGGAGAGGGTACAAATTCTATCCGAGTTGCTGAGCTGAATAAGAAGTAAGGAAGCTACTATGTCCTTGCAGTCTGCTGAGGACGAGAAGTTGGAACTGGTTAGGATGAGAAATCTTTATTTAAAGTTGTTGGGGGAACAAGCGGAATTGGCTTTAATTAAGACCAAGGCTAGTTACCTTGATCAGGGTGAAAAGGTGGGTTCACTCCTGGCTAGGAGAGTTAAACAATTGGAGTCATCTCGGGTAATCCCAGGGATTCTGTCTAAAGTAGATGGCCAGGTTAAAACCACCCCTGGGGAGATAGTGCAAGTATTTAGAGAATACTTTAAATCTTTATATAGTAGAATGGATAACCCCCCTACTGAGAATGAGATGCTTGCCTTTCTTGAGGGGTTGGACCTCCCTTTTCTGTCTAAGTCTCAACAGGCGCAGTTAGTGGCCGATATCACTCAGGGTGAGATTGAATTGGTTATTCAGAGTCTCCCATTGGATAAAACCCCTGGGCCGGATGGGTTCTAGTCTAATTTTTATAAAAAGCTTTCTAAGTTATTATCCCCTTTACTTCTTAGTTTATTTAGACATATCTTACGTCATCAGGTGCAGGATCAGTCCTTATTTGAGGCACTTATTGTTTTAATTCCCAAGCAGGATAAACCTCCGGAACAACCATCCAGTTACAGACCTATATCTCTGCTTAATTACGATATCAAGATTTTGGCCAAGTTGTTGGCAGAACGTGTAAGTCGGGGTTTACCCGGGCTTATTGGCCCAGAGCAAGTTGGTTTTATGAAGGATCTGCTGATCACCAGCGGACCTTGGCTCATGCCTTCTCGGTGTCTGAGGACAGTGGTACCCCCATGGCCCTGCTGTTTTTGGACGCCGAGAAGGCTTTCGATAGGGTTCACTGGGGGTTTTTGTTAACTACGATGGGGAAATTTGGGTTTCCTGAGCCTTTTCTTAAATGGATCAGTTCCCTTTATTCAAACCCTACTGCAAGGGTTAGCTGCAATGGTGTCATTTCAGACCCTTTTAATCTTTATGTAGGTACTAGGCAAGGATGTCCCTTGTCCCCTCTTCTTTTTAATTTATACCTAGAACCTCTCATCAGGACAATTATACAAAAACAAGAAATTGAGGGTATTAGAATTTTGGACTATACTGTGAAAATAACTGCATACGTAGACGACCTGCTGATTTATGTCTCTAATCCGAGGGTTTCCATTCCTGCTGTTATAGAGCTTATTCGGGTGTTTAGCTCACTGGCTAATTATAGGTTAAATTTAGATAAGTCGGTTGTATTTCCCCTTAATGAAAGTATTTTTAAGCAGGAGGTAGCGGAATTGGGTCTGTCCTGGAAGTCGGATTTTATAAGATATCTTGGTCTGAATCTAACCAGATCCAGGACTAAGATATTTCAGTTGAACTTAGATCCCTTGGCGCGTGTCATTAAGCTGGACTTAGAAAGGTGGGTGAAGTTGCCAATTTCTTTATGGGGTAGGATTAATTTAGTTAAAATGAACGTTTTTCCTAGATTGTTCTACCCTCTTGAGTATGTTGAATATTTGGATACCACTTGCCTGGTTCAGGAAGCTACACAATATGATAGCTAACTTTGTGCGGGGTTATAAAAAATCTCGTATGGCCTATCAAAAGTTGGCAGCGCCTAAATTACTGGGGGGACTGAGGCTTCCACATTTTGCCTTATATTTCTGGGCAGCCCATGCCAGCAAGTATTTGAGATGGGTGAAGGGTAAAGATGTTTCAGTACAGCACCCTTATATGCCGCTTTGGCTACAGATTGAGTTGGCCCTGACTCGGAAATTTGGTTTGAGGCCTGAAGCCTTGCTTCACCTTGGCCGAAATTGCTGCCCCTCCAGTTGCATAGTTCTCCAATCAGGATTTCTGTGAGAGTCCATGCCCAACTTTGTTGCTTTTTGAAATATGATCCCTTTAATGATTGGGTTCAGCCAATTTGGGGTAACCCACGTTTTGTAATAGGTAATAAAATTCTTAGTCCGGCCTGGCTGCCCTTACCTGAGGAGTGTTGTGTGAAAGACTTTCTTTCACCCGATGGGGAAATATTCTCCTCTGTTGAGATCCTGAATAAATTTGAGATGCCTACTACGGCAATTTTTAAGGTATATCAGATTAGGCACCTTTGGTTGCCAAGTTGGGTAGTGGGACAATTCAGTCCTAGGTTAGAATTTTATGATACATTGGGGAGTCATGGCGGGTTTATCGCATGCAATTTCCAAAATATACTCGTGTTATTTGATTGACGTATTATCCAAACCCAGTTCAAGGTTTATACTGGGCTTCTGTCTTTCCTGATTCGGCGCTTAACTGGAAGGCTTTATGGACGAACTGTCATAAATTCTTCTTGCAGGATCGGTTAAGATTGATGCAGTTCAAAATCCTTCATAATATTTATTATTCCCTACAAAAATTGGTTAGGCTGAAAATTGCTACAAGTGCTATATGTTACAGGTGTCAAGCCGGGGTTGGGGATTTGATGCACATTTTCTGGCACTGCCCTAAGGTAGCCTCCTTGTGGGCAGAAATTAAAAGTAGGGTGACTCCGTTATTGGGACTTGGGGATCTCTTTACTCCGGAAGTTTGTTTGTTGGGAGATGTCTCTCATATTCCTGCCAAGATTAGAGGTTCCATATAGTCCTGATTGCTGCCACGCTTAAGAGAATTATTCTTAGACACTGGAAGGATTCTGTTGTGCTAAGCTATGCTGAATGGCTGGAGGAATTACTAGCTTGTTTGAGGTTGAGAGAATGACTGCTATCCTCCAGAATAAGCTTTCCAGGTTTGACAGGATTTGGAGTCCTTTTACGCTCTTTTTCTCTTTAGGAGAATGTGGTTTTACTATGGTTTGATGGTATGCCATCTCTTGGGACTTGTGCTGGGAGGGTTAGGGGGCGGGGGTCGGATTGGGGGAGGTTTGGGGGTATGTTACAGGGTTTGCTTTATTTTATGTATGAACATATGCATGTACGTATTACTTGTGTCTGTACTTGACATTGTTGGATTATATTCCTGTAACGTAAAATGAATAAAGAGTTAATGGCAAAAAAAAAACAAAACAATGGCACTGTACAGCACAGAAGCCAGACCTTAATCTCAAGAAAAACAGTAAAATCTTCACATAAAGAGCAGATTTAAAAATATCTACAATAGTAAGTTGATATTGTATAAATCACATATGCAATGGCTTGACTCAAAATATACAGTTTATCATCACTTGTGAGGGGGCACAACTTTCAAAACTCACTCAAGGCTCTGCAACTCATGAATTATGGTATTGCTCTCCATCACATGAAATAAAAATGCATATTTTGAATCAGGCCATAACATATCCTATGTCTGTCTGTCTGTCTGTCTATCTGTCTGTCTGTCTATCTATCTATCTCTCTCTCTCTCTACACAATGGCTAGCCCTATTTCGCCACAGAAAAATTGAAAGAATTCCTGCCCATAAAATGCACTATGAGGTCTATAGTATACATCAATTAATGAATTATGACATCATCAATCTATTAGTCCATCAGCTATGGCATTATCATCCGCTAGCCTTTTTTTTCTTCTTCTTTACAGTGAGGTCCCCCATCTGGAGGGCTCCCCCAGCCCTGTCCCCCGGTGCCCACCAGCCAGTGCTGGCATTTCTTACTGCCAGGGCTTCCACCCCAATTAGGACCAGCAGGGTTCCTCAACCCCCACCAGAGACTGGGACTAGTATGGCCAGCACCGTGGCTGGCCAGGAGCGGGGCCTGCGAGGCGTCCTCCTTCATCCTTTCGCACTGCTCTTTTTCCCTTTTTTTTTGCTCCCTTGTGGGCATGCAGCATGCAATCATGCCTATGACAGGGTCATGCACGCTCCCACTTGCATCCATGTCAAGTGTCTGCCACGATCCCACCCCATACTGTTGTGGCTCCATGTCCCTGAGCCCTAGCTTCCACCAGGGGTCAGGCGTGCACTGGCCGCTTGTCCCCCCTCCCCCGGAGATGGTGGGCAGTCTGTCGGACACTCGATCCATCTCCTTCCCTGCTGACTCATGGCAGCCTGTGCTTATTCCTGAACACAGGTCACCGGAGTAGCGCAAGGTGTGGCATCCAGCACCTCAGCACCACTGGCTGTACAAGCCTGCTAGCCTTTTTAAAAAAAGTGCCTATCTCAATTTAAAACCATACTTTAATAAAACATTTCTCAACATTCTGGGTTGCTTTCTCAGCACAGGAAAAAAGAAAGAGATCACGTCAGTTACCAAACATTTGATATCCTATAATAACAAGCATTGTGCAATGCCAATGATATTTGATTGCATGTTTTTATAATGAAAATATGGGTGCAGCAGCACAGCCTCAGAAAGTTGTGGTGCTGCCGAGGTTTATGGGGGCAGATGGGCAGGGTTAAAGCAGTGCCACACTGCGGCATCAATAGTACGGGTGCTGATGGTGCCCATGGGGGTCAGTTGGGTGAAAGAAGTGCTGCTGCACAGCTTCAGCAGTCCAGGTACTGGCCAACAATCTTGTGGTTCCCATTATTGCTCATAGGAACACGGAAATATAGAAGATGTTGGCAGAAAAGGACCACTTGGAACTTCCATTCTGCCTAGATGATCATTGCCTAATCTGTTCCTGCAGCACCATAGCTGGTCCCTGGCAACACTCCTTCCTCCTTGCTTTTTTTTCTAAAACACCCCTATATCTGCCCCACCCATGCATGAAGCCCCTTCTGTTTTCACCTCCACCACTTTTGCTGGCAGTCTGTTCTAGGTGTCTGCATCCCTTCTAGTGAAGAAATACTGTATTTCCCCACATTTTAAATCTCCTGCCCCCCCAAGCTTCAATGCATGCACCCTAGCCTTGTTGTTCTCTCTCGTTTGAAAGAAACTCCACTCCTGCACTCTGTTCACCCCTGTGAGGTACATGTAGCCTCTATCATGACACCTCTCACTAGCCTCTTTTCCAGGATACACATGTTAAGATCCCTTAGTCTGTCATCATAGGGATTAGCAGTCAACCTCTGCTCCATGTACTTGCCCTCCTGTGAACTGATTGTATCCTGCCTATGTCCTTTCTGAGGTGCGGCCTTCAAAACTGGGCCCAGTACTCCAGCTTGGGTCTCACCAATGAGTGATACAGTAGCAACCCCACCTCCCTCTTGCTGCAAGAGATACCCTTTCCTGTGCACCCCAGCATCCCAGTAGCCCTACCCATTGCTCTGTTACACTGCCATACCACTTTCAGGTAACCAGATATGATATCCCCAAGGTCATTTTCCTACTTCGTGACTGTCAGTACCTCCCACCCATCCAGTACTCAGCACCTGGGTTCCTAGGCCTTGGCTGCATTATTTTTCACTTTTTGTCTTTGAACCCCAACTGCCATGCTCTTGACCACTCCTCGAGCTTCCGAAGATCCTTGTGCATTCTCTCCACCCTACCTGAGTGTTCACCTGATAGTGGATTTTGTATCATCTGCAAAAAAAAAGCATACCTTTTTTTCCAGTTCTTCAACAGTGTCACTTATGATGCCAGTCAAGAGGTCCAGGCCCAGTGCTGAGCCCTGTCCACCACTCTGGTCATTTTCTTATCATTAGAATGAGTGCAGTTTACCACCACCCTCTGTCTCCTATTTGTTAACCAGTTTCTAATTCACCACTTTGGATTCCACCCCTAGACTGCTCAGTTTCTTTATCAGCCCCCTCTGACATAGTGTTGTGGCCTTGCTGAAATATAGATAGACCATGTCCATTGCCTTTCCCGTATCTATTTCCCTGGCTACCCAGTTAAACAAATCTATCAGATTAATTTGGCATGACCTCCCCCTCCCTTAACACTTGCTTCCTATGGTCTTGCTGCCCACTGGATTCAATATACTCTACCAGTCTTTCCTTTGCAGGGTTTCCATTAATTTTTCCACCACTGAAGTAAGAATGACTGGCATATAATTGCTAGCCTCCTGCCTGCTGCCACAACTATGCAGAAGGATTATGTCATCTCTTCTCCAGTACTCTGGAATCATGTCAGTTTCCAGAGAGCTGTTGAATAAGGCTATCAGTGAGGCATCTATCTCCTCCTCAAGTTCTTTTAGAATCCTTGGGTGTATCTCATGCAGTTCCCTAGCATGTTTCTCCTTCAGAGCTGCAAATTCCTTCCAGACTCTTTCTTCTATAAATGGATTTGTATCCACATCCCCCCCCATTCCTACTATTCCCTGGTGGTCTGTTCCCCCTCCCTCCAATGTAAAGACTGAGCAGAAGTACCTGTATAGGATGTTTGCTTTTTCTTGGTCATCTTCTGCCGAGTCCCCTTCCCCCACCCTTCTTGTCCTCACTATCCCTATCCTTGCTTTTCTCTTCTCACTTATGTATCTGAAGAAAATCTTATTCCACTTAATGACCTCTTTGTCGATTCATTCCTCTGTCTGCACCTTTGTTCACCTCACCACTCAGCCTGCTTCCCTCTGCTTTACAATGTATACTTCACTGTTCTCCTCCCACTGTGTTTCCTTATACCTCCTAAATACCACCACTTTTTCCTTCACCACTTTTGCACTTCCTTTTGGAACCATAACAATCTCTTTCCCCTTCTGCTTTTTATTTATTTATTTATTTATTTATTTAAGAGTTTCACCAGTAGGGCACACTGAACAACAAGTTGCTCATCTCACAGTGCATTCTGGGGTTGGGGGAGTTGGAAGGCATACAATAAAAATGTAATCAACACAACAGTATACATTGCCAATATATGGGAATTGGAAGAAATGCAAATAAGTCATAGGCAAACAACAAAACAGTATATAGTGCTAGTTATGCATATGGTATGCTACCAAGTAGAGAACAATTAACAAGCAGTAACAGACATCAAGAAATTACAGTTGTTTTGTATATTCCATTACATCATAGTGAACAGAAGGTCCACAAGTGCAGTAATAGGATAACTATTGCAGCCCATTTAGATGCAACATGGTCTGTTCAGTTGCAGTTCACAGACAGGTAATTGTGTAAGGCTGAGGAGATAGAGGAAGGGAAGGGGGAAGGGAAGAAAAAGGTGAATCTGGGGGGGAGGGAATTCCACAGTTTAGGGAAGCGGGATGAAAAGGCTGCCTGGCCGACAGTAGTTGTACGGCATGGGACACCTAAAGTAAGGGAAACTGAGGACCTAAGTGAATGGGCTGATAATAGGGGGATTGTTAGAGGAGTTGAGATAAGTAAGGAGTGAGCCAAACCAGAATTTGGAGATGAATTTAGCACAGTGGAGGAGACATCTGTTATCAAGAGATGGTAAAGCCAAAGTGTGTTAAAGTTGATAGCGATGAGTGAGGGTATGAGCGTTGATTGCGAAGTGACAGAAGGATTTAAAGATGGAGCCCAATCTAGCTAGGGAGGTCTTAGGCATGGCACTGTAGACTACATTGCAGTAGTCAAAGATGGTGAGGATCATCTTCTAGACAAGTTCACGCCTAGCCGGGAGAGAGAGAGAGGCAGTTTTACTCGTTTACTTCCCGCATATGTTGGCTGCTTTAATTATATCCTCTCTAGTTATACTCACTGTACCTCCCCCTCCCTGGCAATCCCCTCTCTCCCATATGAGGTTGTTTCTGAGGCAGTTCCCTAGTTCTTTAAAATCCACTCTCCTAATGTCCAGGACCCTTGTCCTCATTTGGTTAGCCTCTGTTCCTGTTTTAATGTTAAGCCACACTGTACATTGATTATTGGTACCCTGGGCACCTCCACTGTGATGTCTGCAATGCTGTACCTGTTTGTAATCCCCAAGTCCAACACTGCTTTATCCCTAGTGGGCTCTTTGACTAGCTACCTGAGAAAGGCTCATTGTAGGAAGTCAAGCATGGCCTTATTTCTTGCCAAAGATGCAAGCTCTACTCCATA
The DNA here is from genome assembly GCA_016271365.2 of Neoceratodus forsteri. NCBI lineage: Eukaryota > Metazoa > Chordata > Ceratodontiformes > Ceratodontidae > Neoceratodus > Neoceratodus forsteri. The sequence continues at coordinate 830,705,119 of CM028131.1, forward strand.
TTTGGCAGACTGAAATCACCAACTGGCAGCACCTCTCCCTTATTCACAATACTGATGATGGCTTCCACAAGTGTCTTATCCAACTCCTCTCCTTATGTTGAAAGTCTGTACAGTACCCTTGTATAGACAGGGGCCCTGGTGCTGTGTCCAGGGTGATCCAAAACATCTACAGTGTTTCTTTTTCCTCATGGTGCTTCTGTACCACGGTGACCTTGATTCCCATTCCCCCCTTCCCATATAAAACAACCCCTCCTGAGGCCAGCCCACATTGGCAGTGGTAGCACTACCACTTGCAATGCTGGTGGCCTGAGTTTGTGAATGAGCTCAGGATTCAGAGGGCTGGTCAGGGAGGAGGAGGATTGAGAATCTTATGGACTGCTGTCCTCCTCTGGAGGGAGGATGTGTCAGCTGCCAGTGCTTAACAGACTTCTAGTGGAGGCCAGGGACCTGAGAGCCAGAGCTTGCTGCATTGGGGAGGTGAGGCAGATGTCGGCATAATCACCATTGACATCATTGCATGCCATACCTCCCGGGAACAGAGCACAGAAAAACAATGACTGTGCAGTGCAGTACCTGCCTCACCCCACAGGTCTCACGCTGTTGCCCCATGGTGCTCCCAGGACACCAAACTAGAGGCCTGATGGGGGTAGGGATCCTCCCCATAGGAACACCAACCCTAGGGGGAAGCCAGGAAGGAACACCAGGGAGGTAAGTGCAGGGGATGGGACTGAGGGAGGAGATTGGGCCAATGTGTGCCGGTCGGGTGGTGAGGGACAAAAAGCATAGTAAAGAAAAAAATACAACCGCCCTCCTCTCCACTCTCCCCAGTTTCTCTTAAACATAGAGTACCCCAGTATTGCCATTTTCCAGTTGTCGTGTGTGTCACTACTTCATTATGGCCACTAAATCTAGGTCAACCTACACTTTGATGGCTTCTAGGTCTGGAATTTGTTTCAAAGACTCCTTGAATTGGCTCATATGACTCTGCACACATTCTTTCCCCTGCCGACTGCCCAGATTCCCCCTTCCAATTCCTGCCTGTGTTTTTCCCTGAAGCTCCCTCTGACATTCCTCTTACTTTTTAAACTTCCTCATCCCTTGTCCCCTTCAGTCACCTACCCTCACGTACCTGAGTTTTAATCCCTTTCTTCAGTCTTGTCTCCATCCCTGCCTTTCTGTGTATCTATCATAGGGGAGTTTTCTCCCCTAAGGCACTAACACCCTGCTGCACCATCATTGGGGGGACAATTGTTGTCTTGCATTGTTTTACTGCCTCCTGTCTGACTAGCTTAAATGATCATCCAAGTACCATTTAAACCTCTCACCAAGGACTGCATTCCCAACCGGGAAGGATGCAGATGGTCTCCCTTGTAGATACCCATATTCTTTCAGACTGGCTCCCAGTCCCTGATGGAGTAGAAGCCATCCTTCATGCACCATGCCTTCAACCAGTTGTTAAACGTTGTGGTGTAGAGTACCCTTGCATCTCCCCGGCCACACACAGGCAACACCTTGTAAAAAGACACCATGCATGCCACCTGCTTAAGGCCCCTGCTCAACTCCCTGAAGTTACCCTGCACTACCCTTTCTTGTCCATTGCCAGGTCATTCGTCCTCAGATGGATAATGATGTCTAGCTTCCTCCCAGCCTGTTCTGCCCTAGCAATTCTCTGGATTCAGTATGTATCCTTCCTAGCCAAAGCACCACTCAGGCACACCACCTCACTAACCTTCCCATCCCCTGTTCCTAAATCTATCCCACTGACAACAGAGTCCCTCACAAACAGTTTCCTCCAGGGCTGGGGGCCTCTCCTTCCCATCCTTGGGCCTCCACTTATGAAGACTCCCTACTTCCACTGCAATGGTCGCCTCTTGACTGTTCTGTCCTGCTAATATGATAATAGGGTTGCCACCCATCAGGTTTTTTACCTGGTGATCAGGTTTTCATGGTCCCTATCAGGTAACCCAATTTTGCTCTGTTCTGGTCAGGTTTTCGATCCATTTTGAGAGTTCACATACTTTTGAAACAGATTTTGTCATCTCATTCATTATTTAATTGTTTCAGCTACATGCCAGGTTACAAAAAAGTTATGTTGTCAATACAGCCTTTTGTTTGTGAAAGCAGTCAACCAGTGAGGTATAAAGTATGGCCATTAACACCATTAGCACTTACTTAACCTAATCTTTTCCACTGCATCTTTAAGTGGCATAGCAACAAAACTGCATCCACCTTTTGTAACAGCAACAGAGCCAGTTGTCTTCCACTTTCATTTGCTGGTAAACATTTTAATCTCTAACAGAAGTTAGGCATTTTAAATGTTTGAAATGATTTTTTCCTCAAGAAAAATATATGGTCACTTCTTTGGCTTTAAAATAGTACTGTGGACATGAAAAGAAATTGGAGCCAGAAAAATATATAAAGTACACATAATAGGAACAATTTCTTCACTATGTATTATTATATACCATGTGTCCTGTTGTATGCTTTTTACAGTATTTTTGTTGTCTCCCCCAGATCATATTTGTAAATGAGATTTATTTTATCTCAGTATGTTTATCTGGTAAACCAATGTCAATAAATAAATATGTAAGTAAATAAATAACTATAAAGAACCAGAAAACATAATTTAAACAGGTACAATACAGTATCTTAACATTTTTGTTGAACTGCTGCTTTAAGTATTGTTTTTTGTTGATATAACAAATGGCTTTCTAGGAGGAGTAATGTATAAAGAGTCTTGAAAAGGGTGGGGATGGGGCGGAGCTTAGGATCCAGTTTTTGCCTCATCCAATGGAGGCAACCGTATATGACAAAGAAATTCAGCAGTGGTATGGGTGTAGAAATGTGCACCCTTTCCACTACCACTAGGCTGCACTGCTTGCAGGGGAAGCAGGACAGATTGTTGGCAATGTTTTGTCTTGTTTTAAATGTATTTATCCAGGATAATCCAGGAGTGTACTGAAGCTTTAGATGGTTAAAAGTAGCAATGCATGTCAGTGGTGAAAATTTTGACCTTTACTTTTTTATTCTTTGTTTATATATTTCTAGTGGACTGTCATAGTAGCATCGGATAGTAAGCATAGACAGACCAGGACAGGTTATAAAAATTGACAAGTAGTGATTTCTTATTATCAATAACAATAAAATAGAAAAAATAAAATTTACAGGATAGAGCTTCAGAAAGGCAGTACAAATGAAAACAATCCTCTGAGTCTCACAGTTCTTTACATACACAGTATACCTTTCTTCATAACATTGTTTACAGTAAAATTTCAGTTAAGAACACACATTTTCTCAGCCTTCTGAATTGTCAATTCCCAATCCATATCTTCACAAGAACAGCACTGACCTTGTCTTTTCTGGATTTGTGTGTCCCTTTGAATTTAAATGGCTGTAGTGCTAGATTCTACTTTGTGATTTAGGGATTTATATCTTTCATTTGATTAAGTCGACAGACAGGAATTTAATCTGTTATAAGTAAAAAGGCAGTTCCTAGCAGATACAACTTAAGGGACTTCATTGCCCCTTCTTGCAGCAAAGCATTATTTCTCAATAGTGGAATATGTTTTTTCTCTGTTGTGCAGTTTCCTACTAATATATTGAATGTGGTGATCCTTCCCATCTATATTCTGACTCAAGACTGTACCAAGACCTGCTTCTGATGCATTTTTCTGTAATAGAATTTGCTTCTCAAAGCCTGGGCCACATGGAAACCTGCTTCTAATCATTTCCACAGCTGGGTGGTCTGGAGTATTGGAAGGCTACGTGACTTGCTCACTATCTCACTAGTACCACCAATTAGTAGTGTCTAGATAATAAAACAAGAAATTAGCAGTATCTCATTTTCAATAGAGGCATGCTTTCATCCATTCTTACAGATTTTTTACATAGTGAAACCCAGCTAAAATGCAAAATCTCATTTCCATTTCAAGCCTACTTCAACAAGTTTCCACTTATGGGTGAACAGGAGCACTGAGAGACTAAGTGAATTCTTCAGGGTCAGACAGTTAAGTATTTGACTGCATTAGGGTTTGAATGTAATTTTTTTTGTTCCCTAACAGTACTTAAACCACTAAACCACTTTGCATCCACTGGCTATTGGGGGAGGGAGGCTGGCATGCCAGCAATGTTTTGCTTGTGTATTTTGTACAATCTATTTACTGAGGGTAGCTGAGCTGAGATATAACAATACATGTTTAGTTGGGTCCTGCTTTTATCCATTTTTACAGCTTCTGGGCAGAGCTCTGCAAGCCATCTTGCTATCATTTTGGGAAAAAGGGCACTTCGGACTCCCACTGAAGCACAGTTTTGGAGTTGGAACACGATCCCTCCACTGTCTCAATTCACTCCACTGAGGGGGGAGAAAGAAAGAGTTCCTTTCCTACATGCATCATACTCATGCCATGTCAAATTAGTCAGTGGATATACTCAGTGTGAACATCACAGGCAGTTTGTTAACTATGCATCTGTCACTGGAGAAATTCCTCTCTGCTTTCTTTTTTTGTTTAGTCTTAAAGGACACCTAATCCCTCTTTTTACACATTTTTGTCTAAACAATGCCCTATTGGTCAAAACTGAGTTTCTAATAGAGAAAGGGGAAATTGTTTAACCAGGAAAGGCACACTAAGCCAAAGCTTGTTTCCAGGTGCGACCTGGGAGCACAAGGAAGTCAAGTGACTTGCTCAGGGTCACACAGTATGCAAGTAGTGGGGGCTGTGGGATTTAAACCCAGGTCTCCAGGTGTGCAGCTCAGAGCCCTAAACCACTACACTATACTGCTTCCGTAATAAGACTGCATTGCTCCAGCAGAGTTCAAATTACACTACTTTCTCTCTTTATCTCTCTCTCTTTCTTCCCCCAGTGTGTGTGTGTGTGTGTGTGTGTGTGTGTGTGTCAGTGTACAATGAGTTACTGCTATCTGTAGGGTTTGCTAACTCTTTCAGGACTGATTTAAGACTGAATGATAACCTGAGCTCCACCATTCCTACTCTCTCTCTCTCTCTCTCTCTCTCTCTATCTCTCTCTCTCTCTCTCTCTCTCCTCACTAGAAACCAGACTTATACAGGTAAATGCTGAAAAGTGAAGCTGACCAAACATGACAACTTACTTGACTTTTTTGTCAATTTAAACTTTTAGATTATTTCCCAGCCTTTTACAAATAAAGCTTACTATGTGCACTGTATGGAGGCTGATGGCTTAGATAAAAAAATCATGTATTTCTGAAATCACTGACTGTAACCAACAGAATATGCATGTAATGTTCGTCACTGCTGGCCTTGATGGAGTGAGTAGTACTATATGGCACAGGTATTTAATTTGTTTTGTATTTCATTTCAGGTGATCCTCAAGCATGCATCTCCTTACCCTTCACCCCAACAACCACCACACACATTTGTATCTAAACTTGCTCTGTAAACCACCATGATTGCAAAACTGTAACATGTCTGTACCTTATATATTTGAATCACATAACCTGTTGTACATAGAAATGCATCTTTCAGAAAAAGAGATGTGCCAGAAAAAGGGGACACAATTTGAAGATAGAGGGGGGATGGCACAGGGGCAATGTGAGGAAGTATTTTTTCACAGAGAGGTTGGTGGACACATGGAATGGGCTTCTTGAGGAGGTTGTGGGGTCGCAAACAGTGGGTGAATTCAAGAATGCATGGGACAGACATAAGGCAATTCTGGTGGGGGGGGTAGGAAAAAGTAGGCTGTTGGTTAACTGGGATCTGCAGCTAATCCAGTAGGTAGGGAAATGAGAAAACTAGGTGGGCCACGCGGTCCTTATCTGCCATCAAAGTCTATGTTTCTGTGTAGCCCCCCCTTCCCATGTCTAGGGTTATGGATGGAATATATACATGCTGAGGGGGCGCCAGCAGTAGCAGAAACACTTCCAGTGGCCATGTTACCCAGGCCCAGATATCAAACATGGAGTCCATTTTCCACACTGGTGCTGGATGAAAACAACAGGTTAATGCATACTAAATAGTTCTTTTCAATCACAGAATGTCCGCAAGGAACTTGAAGAAACAACATGGATCACAAATTCATTAAACATATTCACACATAGCTCCAGGGAGCATCAGTTAATTCATGGGGAACACATTCAGCTTTTATGCTGCCGGTATGGCCATAATAGCAGCTTTTATCTGCATCGAGGAGGTTGCAGGCTCTTTAGGGCAGCATTAACTCATGAATGCTGTGGTCACAAAAGTTTGAAGGCAGCACAAGTCCCAAAACAGTTCACAGCACCTAACAGCCCATTATTCTTCACAAGCACTCAAACTCTCAACGATTCTCCTCTCTCTCTCTCTCTCTCTCCACTGGCTCAGTGAGTCCCTCTCAGAATATGCAATCCTCGTGACTTGGGGATTTGTGGGTTCCCTCATGACCTCTGCATCTTTTCTCAGAACTGGCAGCAACTGTTCCTGAATTGAGAGTGGAAGGGGGAGAAGTCTTGGAGAGCTCCAAGGCAACTCACTCTGTGGACACTACACTCCCTGCTGCATTCTTGCCCACTAGATCCATACCTGAATCAGCTCATGCTGCCAGGGCACTCTGCGACTTGCAGCTGCTGGTTCCCATCTCAACTTTAGCTGCCCTCCAAGATACTCTATGGCTTATGGATACTAGCTCACATTTCTTCCTCTGTGTCCCCCCCAAGAGACACTGTACCGGAGCTGGAGTAGACAATCACCCCCACCCGGCCCTCACTCACTATCACTCCTTTGCCGCTCACTCCTCTGACCAGAACCCCCCCACCTAAACTGCTGGGCTTTATCCCCCAATGCATGTACCAATGGTGACCTTCTGACCCACAGGAGGCTTCACCCAAGAGCAGAGAAGAATTAACCCTTTTCCCTACTGGGCCAAATTAGGCCATAAAACCTGGGGGGGGGGGTGGCAAATAGTCTAGTAATCTCCTAAAGGCTGGGTTATGTAAACATAAAAACTGATGGCAGATAATGACCACTGGGCACATCTAGTCTGCCCATTTTTAATTACAGTATGATCACTTTTGTTGCAGACCCAACTTGATCTACAGCACTGTCTCTTCCATCCCCTTCCTTCCTTCTAAGATTCCTTTGCACCTGTTCTAAGGATTTTTGAAACCCACCGCTGGTTTCACCCCCATTGCCTCCCATGGAAGGTTGTTCCAGGAATCCACCACCCTTTCTGTGAAGAAGTACTTCATCACATTTCTCCTGATTCTACCTCCTTCCAGCTTCATATCATGACCCCTTGTTCTACAGCACCTTTGTCTCTGAAACATATCTCCCTCCTGTACCTTATTAACCCCCAAGAGGCATTTAAATGTATCCATAATATTCCCACTGTCCCTCCACTCCTCCAGGGTGTACATATTGAACCCTTTTGGTCTCTCCTCATAGAGCTTCTGATGCAGATATTGCACCATTTTGACAGCCCTCAGCTCTCTCATTGCCTCTTTTTCATTTTTCAAACTGTTCCTCCTTCCACACCTTTCTCCTTTGACTGATCATTCCCCCCCCTTTGTTAATACACCACTTCCTTGAATAACTTGCATCCTGGTGGGACTCTTTCCTCTTGGGATCTCCCTGCTCTCTATCTTAGCTTGTGGTAGCCACTTTCCCCTATTTCTTTCATCACCCCTTGGCTTCTTTAAATGTCCATTGAAGTAACATTCCAGTCATGTTCCAATCATGTTCAGCACTGTTCCAATCATGAAATGTATGTATTGGTTATTTTCATTTGTTTGACATGGAATCTTAGTAAATGAGCTTCCAGCTCAAAGGTGTTTTTCCAAGATCGTAATAAATAAAAATAAATAAATAAATATCAATAAATAAATAAAAAACATTTGAATCATCCACTGAGAACTGTGATTGCCATTTGGGTGAAAGCAGGCCACCACCTCAGTATAGGTTCTTATCCATCCAGGATGGTCCACAGTCCCCAGCGTAGCCATACCTCCCTTCTCTGCACCATTCCTTCTATTATAACTTGAAGGCCTTGGTGCAGCACTCCCTCTCCTTCCCCATATAGTACAACATGCATTCACAGCTCACATTTTTTAACACATGTGAAAAACGCAATCAACCAGATAAATGATCTACCTGTACCAAACAAGAAATTTACACTCAGAGCTGACTATGACAATTCATCTTAATGTCTAAGCCCATGAAACACCCTTATCAAGTTAATGCGTTTGCAGCCATGGGGCTCTGACCAGAGATTGCTTATAAAGTATTTACCCAGGATAGCCCAGCTGAATACAACATATGATTTAATTTGCAAGCCTGCTTCTACCCATTTCCAAATCTGGGTGGATTGGAGCACTGTGAGGTTAAGTGACTTGATCAGTGTCACACAGTTAGCATTTGGCTCTAGCAGGATTTGAACCTACATTCTCCCAGTTCCAAATGGTGCTGTAACCACTAAACCATTCTGCCTTTCAGGGGACTGAGATAGGCAGACAACTGCCAGACATTGTTTTACTTATAATTTATTTAGCCAGGACAGACCAGCTAAGATGCAACATATTATTCCTGTGGGATCCCATTTTTATCCATTTTTACAATGTGTTTACACAGGACAGGACAGCTGAGTTGCAACAAGTCATTTACAGTGGGGCCATGCTTCTATCTGCATTCTGAATTATAGTAGTCCCAATACAGACTTCTAGAACAGTCAGCATTCCCTTCAATTTAACACTGACACACTGACTAGCAATACTTTCAATCACAAAGCAAAAAATCGATTATTGCAAAATTTGAACTTCCCTCGTGATTTTGACCAACACTGCACATTGGCACCTGTCCTCCATGTCCTCAGTCAGCTGCCATTCTAATCAGTTGACAATTAACAAAAAAAATGAAAGCTGACATTTGGGATAGCCTTCAGGTATTGGTATTTAATGGACACCTTGGGGTATTCCTTGTAAATCAAATGACAAAAATCCAAAAATCATAGGGCTGTTGGCTAAACTTGTGCAGTACCTTTCATATGCTGTGGCTTGATTTCTGGATCAATTAGATTTAGTACTGTTTTGTCATGTTATATAACAGGAAACAAATAAGGCACTCTGGCATCAGCCTAAAATTGCAGCACTGTACTTGCACAATGACATCATTGGCATGACAGAGTTCCAGAGTAATTATGGAACATTTATAGGGACCTTCTAAATATAGTTATTTTAGCAACATTAGATTGTGTGTATCAGTAAATTCCTTTAGTGTGCAAACATGCACAGTAAAGGAGCTTAGTGATACTGTATAAGCAATCTAGGAATGTGTATATTAGCCAAATCCTTTAAGGAGCATGTGTGATAATCTCTCCACACATGTACAGTTAAGGAGTTTTTGATACTGTATAAGCAATCTAAGAATGTCTATATTAGCCAAATCCTTTAAGGAGCATGTGTGATAACCTCTGCACACATGCACAGTAAAGGAGCTTACTGATACTGTATAAGCAATCTAGGAATGTGTATATTAGCCAAATCCTTTAAGAAGCATGTGTGATAACCTCTGCACACATGCACAGTAAAGGAGTTTACTGATACTGTATAAGCAATCTAAGAATGTGTATATTAGCCAAATCCTTTAAGGTGCATGTGTGATAATCTCTGCACTCATTCACAGTAAAGGAGTTTGCTGATACTGTATAAGCAACTTAAGGATGATAAAATAATTATATTCCAAATGTTCCTATAAATATTCCATTATCGTTTCACTGCAATGTCGCTCTGGTGACATCATTGCTTAGGGATATTGTGGCCATTTTAGGCTGATAACGGAGCACAGCTTTTGAAAGAGCAACCGATTTGATTATTTTTTAAGACATGAGGAAAAAGCATTAAACCTGCAGTCCTTGATCCACAAAACAAAGCACATCATATGGTGGGTAAGTGTTTACATAGAAACATAGAAACATAGACGTTGACGGCAGATAAGGACCGCAAGGCCCATCCAGTCTGCCCATTTCTTTTTCTACCTTATAAATGTGCCATCGGCCTTTGCTCTGTCAGTGGCCTATCTATTCATAGTCATTTGTATTGCTCCCTTATGCATATCCCATGCCTGTTTGAAGCCCTGCGCTGTATTCATAGCCACCACTTCTTGTGGTAAGCCATTCCATGCATCCACCACCCTTTCTGTGAAAAGAATTTTCACATTCCCCTTAATCGGCCTCTAATCTCATGTTGTGTCCTCTTGTCCTGCTATTTTTCTTATATTTAAACATGTTAGACTCTTTCACCTTGTTTATGCCCTTAAGGTGTTTGAATGCCTCGATCATATCACCTCTCTCCCTCCTTTGCTCAAGGGTATACATATTGAGCTCCGTTAATCTGTCCTCATATGTCTTCTGATGCAGTCCCTGCACCATTTTGGTTGCCCTTCTCTGGACTGCCTCAATTTGGTTTATGTCCTTGTGAAGGTGTGGCCTCCAATACTGCACGCAGTACTCCAGATGGGGCCTAACCAGTGTCTTGTACAGAGGGATTATTACCTCCCTCTTACGACTTGTGATACCCCTACTAATACACCCTAACACCCCCCTAGCCTTACCTACTGCTTTAGAGGTCTGTTTGATGATTTTAGGTCATCAGTGATGATGATGCCCAAGTCTCTTTCTTCCTTTGTGACTGCTAGCAACTCCTCCCAGCCTATAGGTGGCTTCAGGGTTTCTCTTCCCTATATGCATGATTTTGCACCTTTGCATTAAATCCCAGTTGCCACTCTTCTGACCATTCTGCTAGTTTATCCAGATCTCTTCTCATTCTGCCCACCCCATCTGGATCATCTACTCTGTTGCAGATCTGGTGTCATCTGCAAACAGACAAGCCTTTCCCTCTAGTCCATCTGCAAGGTCACTAATGAAGATGTTGAAGAGGACTGGCCCCAGGACTGATCCCTGAGGTACCCTACTTGTGACTTGCATCTCTTCTGACTGTATACCATTTACCACCACTCTCTGTTTCTGCCCGATCCAACCAGTTTGCCACCCAGTTGACCAACTTCTGACCCACCCCGAGCCTACCCAGCTTATTTATCAATCTTCTATGTGGAACAGTGTCAAAGCTTTGCTGAAGTCAAGGTAGGCGACATCAACTGCTCCCTTGGTCCACCACTTGGTTACCCAGTCAAAGAAATCTATGAGATTAGTTTGACAGGACCTTCCTTTTGTAAACCCATGCTGTCTTGGATCCTGTGCCCTATGGATTCCAGGTGTTGCACTATCCTTTCCTTAAGGAGTGCCTCCATAATCTTGCCCACTACTGAGGTAAGACTGACCGGTCTGTAGTTCCCCGCCTCCTCCCTGCTACCACTCTTGTGGAGCGGGATCACATGAGCCCTTCTCCAGTCTTCTGGGACCTCTCCTGTGCTCAGAGACTCACTAAACAATTTTGCTAATGGCTCTGCTAGCCTCTGCTAGCCTACAATCCTATGTTTTCAGATTTTGCTGTTTTGTAGAGTAGTCTGTTTACTTGTCTTTTAAAAAGAAAAGTGGAAGCTGACACCAGGGATGGACTCATAGAAACATAGAAAGCATAGATTTTTATGGCAGATAAGGACCACTTGGCCCTCCTAGTCTGCCCATTTCCCTACCTACAGGATAAGCTGCAGCTCCTTGTTAACCAACAGCCTATTTCTTCCTACAAGAATTGCCTTATGTCTGTCCCACGCATTTTTTAATTCTCCCACAGTTTTAGACCCCACAACCTCATTGGGAAGGCTGTTCCATGCATCCACCACTCTGTCTGTGAAAAAATACGCCTCCACATTGCCCCTGAGCCATCCCCCCCATCTTCAAATTGTGTCCCCTTGTTCTTGCACATCTCTTTTTCTGAAAGATGCTACCCTCTTGGACTTTGTTGATTCCATTGAGGTACTTAAACGTTCCTATCATGTCACCCCTCTCCCTCCTTTACTCAAAGGTATGCATATTAAGCTCCATTTCTTTCTTCTGTGAAAGGACTGGGATTGACCCCCCATCCAGAGTGCTTCTGTTAATTGGATTTGGCACATCCCCCTCCTCCTCTTTTGTGAATACTGAGCAGAAGTATTCATTCAGTATCCCTGCTTTTTCACTGTCCCTCTCTGCCCATCCGCCGTCCATTCTATTCAGCCTCACTATCCCTCCCTTTGTCTTTCATGCTCCCTGATGTACCTATAAAAGGTTTTATCCCCCTTCTTTACCTACTATCTTTTCATTAGTTTGAGCCTTTGCTATTCTGACTTCCCTCCCTGCTTCCATCTGCCTTAACTAGTACAGTTCTCTGTCCTTCTTCTTCTGTGTTTCCTTATACTTCTTAAATGATATCTTTTTCTCCCTAACCTTCCCCGCCACCTCTTTTGAGAACTATAGTGGCTTTTTCTTTCATTTTGATTTGTTTATTTGCTTCACACAAAGGCAGATAAGGACCTCTGTGATGGCAGTTTTGATGTTGCCCCATTTTGTTGTTCCACCCTTCCTGCTAGCCTGTTTGCTAGTGTTTTTCTAAGGCACTCTCCCATCTTGCCAAAGTCAGCCCTCCTAAAGTCCAGTACCCTCACTTTTGTATGGCTTGACTTTGTAGTTGAGTTTATCATGAACCACACTGTTTGGTGGTCACTTGGTCCCAGATGGCTACACACTTCTAGATCTGAGATCCTCTTACTGTCCTCATTTGAGAGTATGAGATCTAAGATTGCTCTCTCAAGAGTGAGTTCCAAAACTAGCTGTCTGAGGCATGCCACCTGTAGGGCATTGAGAATGGCCCTGCTCTTGGATGTGGCTGCAGCAAAGGTGCTCCAGTTAATATCTGACATATTCATGTCCCCCATCAACAGTGTCTCCCCTTTCTCTGTCATCCTAAGGATGCCTTCTATCATATCCTTGTCCATTCCCTCTCCCTGAGGTGGGGGTCTGTATACAATCCCTGTTTGGATTGTGGTGCCTTTTCCAGTCTCTAAGGTGACCTACAGTGCCTCCTCTCCTCCCTGTTTACTCTTTTGTTCCATTGCTTTTATCCCTTCCCTTACATAGAGAGCCAATCCTGCCCCTCTTCTCCCCTCCCTGTCTCTCCTGTAGGTTGTGTACCCTGGTATGTTAACATCCCAGTCATGGTTCTCTGTGTACCATGTTTCTGTGACTGCTACAATATCCAGGAATTCCTCTTCCATCAAGGCCACCAGTTCAGGGAGCTTGTTGCCCAGACTATGGGCATTGGTACTCATAACCCTCCATTTCTTGATGGCCTTACCCCTTTTTGCCCCATCCCTGTGATTATTACATTTGTCATTTTCTCCATTTACCCCTGCTCTTCTCCATATTGACATCTCTATCTTGATGTTTACCTCACTTACTACCCTGATGTTTTTTGGGGGGGGCTAGGATTTCCCTGTTCCTTTCCAGTATCTCCCCCCTTGGCTAGTTTAAATGCTTGCTAATGAAGCATTTAAACCTATCACCTAGAATCCTGGTTCCCCTCCTGGACAAATGTAGACCATCACGCCAGTATAGGCCTGCATCACTCCAGGTGGATCCCCAGACCCCAGTGAAGCCAGATCCCTGAGCTCTGCACCAGTTTTTCAACCACTGATTGAATCCCATGGTGTGGAGCACCCTAGCCTCACCCATGCCATAGACAGGCAGCACCTCCGAGAAGGTTACCGTGCGTGCTACTTGTCTAAGGCCCTTCCCCAACTCCACAAACTCTTCTTGCACTGCTGTGATCCCTTTCTCTGCCAGGTCATTTGTCCCTAGGTGGACAATGACATCCAGCTCCCTCCCCCGTGCAGCTGCTCTGGTGATCCTGAGGATTCACTCCCTGTCCTTCCAAGCCATGGCACCATTACTCACATTTAAAAAATTTAAAGCTGATTCAATGCAATGGACACAGCTGTACCAAAACAGTTTATCCACTTAGCATATGCTATTATGTAGGGGATCTCTTATCTGGGTCCTGGGGAACCTGGGATTAGAGGCTTGTGCAACATCTAGTCATACTTCTAAAATAAGAATTGCAATGGGATCACAAAGGATCCATAGTTCTTTAGGAAGAATACAGGACTGATAGGGATGTTTCAGCATAAAACAATACTTATCATAGTATCGTCATATCATAGTGTGTTACAAGCTCAGGAGGTATTATCTTTGTATAAGTTCGCCACCCGAAGGTGGAATTATGTTTATACTTACTCAAATTTTGCATTACCCATATGTTTATTTATTTATTTATTTGCTTTTGGTAACTGGGTGGGTGCACTAGGCATAAAAATGCCTATTTTCAGGCAAGACCCAGGAGAAAACAGTTTGAAAATACATAGGTATACATGTGATATAGCACATGAGATAGGAAGAACAATTAAGAGGAAATTACATACAATCAAACTAGGGTATAGAGAAACATTGTTTTAACATGCTAGTAAACTTAGGATATAGAGAAATATCATATGGTATAACTGATATTAAATGTATCTATAGTATTGCTTTCTATAATTGATCCTGGCAACATATTCCATTTGTTAACTATACGTTGTGTGTACCAGTGACTTCTCTTTTTTGTTTTACAGTGGGCCCCTTTTAATTTAAGGTTATGAGATCTAGTCTGAGTATTATTTGTATTTTTTTCTAAACCAGTTGTTTCAAAGAGTACAGGATCTTTAATAGCTTTATGTGTTAAGAAAAGATCTCTTCTAAGTTGACGGTAGTTCATAGAGTATAAATCTAGTTCCGATAGTCTTTCCCCATAGGTCTTATTCAACATATCTACAATTCTTTTGGTCATTTTTCTTTGAACTCCTTCAACCAAATTCTTTTCTCTAATTGTATAGGGAGTACAAAATGCTCATGCTTTCATTTAACACTTTGATGCCTCTGTCCTCCCTTTGAGACTGTTCTATCTTCTCGCTTTCTCCAGCCTTCTTTTCACAACTCTATACTTCACTCATCCACAGTCTACACACAATCATACTATAAAAGTCCTAACTCCCTTTCCCCTCTCCCTGTAGGCCCCCACCGCTGCATCAGTTCTACTGACCTATCCTTGGGACTTCACTTCTCACAATGTTTATCCTTCACTTACGTATTACATACCCCTGCAGGTACTCCATCTGCCATTAGCTGGTGGTTCTCCAAGCCATTTTCATGGCTAGTACTAGTGACTGCCCCTGGTAAATGAACTGACTAGTACTTCTATACAGAGAACATGGTTTATATACCATTGCATGGTTCAATGGTGGACCTGCCCCCTTGTATTTGAATCCTCCTCTGTTATGGCTTGCCTTGTCTTCCTTTTATCATTTGACTCCCCTATTACTGCACCATTGTGTTTGTGTTTATATACTTATTTACATGTATTTATATGTTTTTATGATGGATGTTACCTGACCCTGTTCTAACCAGGTACATCTTGTAAAAGAGCTGTGCTCAAGGATGTTCGCCTGGATAAATAAAGATTTTGATTGATTGATTGAAGAACAGTAGCCCAAGTTTGATCTAACTAGGCTTGTATATAGAGGCATTATAACTTTAGGTTGTCTACTCTTTATGTGCTTAAATATACATTCCAATGTATGATGAGCTTGTTTCACCCTTGTTAGTGTATTATTTTTGAAATTAATTTTGTTATCCACTATTACTTCTAAATCTGTTTCATTATCCGTCTCTTGTAACATCACTTGATTTAGTGTATATTTGTATTTTAAATTGTTATGAACCAGATGCATCACTTTGCATTTTTTGTATATTAAACATCATTTTGTTCTTTTAGCCCATAATTCCAGGGAGGTTATCTCTTTTAGAAAGTTAGTGGCTGCCTCAATGGAGTTAACTACACATCCAATCTTACAGTCGTCAGCGAACTTAGTCATCCAGGTGTTATTTGATGATTGCATTGAGGAAATCAGGATGTTAAACAAAACAGGGCCCAATACTGAGCCCTGAGGGACCCCACTTGTAACTCCACCCTTGCAGATGAATACCCCTTTATTATTGTACATTGTCTACATTTATTTAGCCATGATTCTATCCAATTTGTTAAATATTGTGGAAAAAGCAAGGTTTTTCATTTGCTTTAATAAGATCACATGGCAAATTCAGTCGATTGCCTTAGTGAAATCTAAGAAGACAATATCAACAGGTAAGCCAACATCCAAGGATGAACTAATGTTTTCAAAAAAATGCAGATGATTTGTTAAGTGATCTGCCTCTAGTGAACCCATGTTGTGTACTATCTTGAAGGTTGTTAAGTTTTATATGTTCTTCTATTCTTTGTAAAATAAGCCTTTCAAATGCTTTTCCTATTACAGAGGTAAGACTTATTGGTCTGTAGTTTGCAATGTCTGTCTTGCTTCCTGATTTAAATATAGGAGTAGCTAGGGTGTCTTTCCACGCTAAGATACACTCACCTTTTTCCAAGGATAAATTAAATAATTTAGTCATTGGTCCTAAGATTTGAATAGCAATTTCTTTGAGAAACCAAGGGTGTATTTCATCTGGTCCTGCTGAAGAGTTAGTTTTTAAGTTTTGTGATACTCTCATAGTTTCTTCTTTAGTAAAATTATTAACTTTTAAATTTTGAGACGTATTTATGTTATCATCAATACTATTATTTTTTCCCTTTGGAGTAAAGATGGTGACAAAATAATTATTGAGTTCAGTGGCCATTTCAATCTCATTGCTGATAAACCCAAATTTAGTTTTGATTGGTCCTATTGTAGGTTTAGTATCTCTAAGTGAACCTATACAGTTAAAGAATGTGTTTTTATTATCAACCGTATCAATATCTAATCTAGTTTCAATTTCATTTTCAGCTTTTTAAATGTAATGTTTTGTTTTGTTAGACAACTTTTTATATGTATTCCAGTTGGTTACTGATGGATTTTTTTTTATATTTTCTTTAATTTCTGTGTTTTTTTATTTATTAGTCTCCTTATTTTGTTATTCCACCAAATTGGAATTCTGTATCCATTTGTATTTTTTTTGAGCCCACATATCAAGACAATGGTTCATTTTTAATAGAATAAGCGACCAGACCTGTTCAACGTTATGGTTAGTAAGTTCTGTCTCCCAATCCCATGAGTTGAGATAGTTCTTCATTGCATGATAATTTGCTTTGGCATAATCCCTGACTAGTGTATTTCCTTTTGTGACTTTGGATTTAGTTTGAATTTGAAATATGATCATGTTGTGATCACTATTTCCTAACAGTGCTAGTATATTTGGTTGTGAAATTTGTTCACCCATATAAGTTAGTATAATATCAAGAATATTATTGTTTCTAGTTCCAGTTTTAATAATTTGCTTCAGGTTTTGATTAACTATGATCTACAAAAATTCTCTTTCTATTTTTCCTAAGCAATGGAATGTTTCCCAAATGATTTTGGGAAAGTTGAACTCTCCCATAAGAATATAGTTATTATTTGGATTGAATTTTTCTATTGAGTGTAGAAAATCAGTATTCTGGTCTTTATTAAAATGTGGTGCTCTATATGCTAAGCCAACACACTGAGTGTTATGTTAGGTAACTTAATTTCTGCCCAAATTATTTTGTTATCATTATTTTGGGATATATTTAGGGGTAATAGGATATGAAGAATAATCTTTGGATATATAGATTGCTAACCCCCCCACCTAACTTATCACTTCTGTTTTTTATGATTTTATTGTATCCTGGTATGTCTGTATCCCAGCTATCATCCTGAAACCAAGTTTCAGTAACCCCACAAATTGCAACAGATTCTTTTTGTATAATATATCTTAGTTCATCCATTTTATTGACAAGGCTGTGGGCATTGAGAAGTAAGATATTTATTTTATTATTCTTTATTTTGGTGGTGTCTGTAATAATAGGAGATATGTTTTTGGATATATTTATTGAGAAGTTTGAATTCTGATAGTTGTTTTGGTCATTACTTGCCCAAGTCCCTCCCCCGTATTAGTTTAAATATTTATTAATGAAATTTGTAAAATGATTGCCTAAGAGTATGCTCCCTTTTCTATTTAGATGCAAGCCATCAGGATAATAAAGGTCTTCATGGTGGAAAAACTCTTCCCAGTGAGTTAAACACTGGATTTCTTGCCTGATAGTCCATTTTCTTAACCAGTCATTACATCTTTTAATTTTTAAATTTAATCCTGTTGAGGCCTTAGGTATGGGTAAAACTTCAGAGATAGCAGTCTCACATCCAAGGTTGATCAGTTTGTTTGAGAGTGCCACCATGTCTTGTTTAATCTCATCAATAGGGTCCATCAGTATGTTATTGGTTCCTACATGGATTAGTACTAATGGATTACTACCCATGTGCTTAATATTGGCTTTAGTCATAGATGTTAAATCCACTATGTTAGCCCCTCTATATGATAGTAGTGTCCTATGGGCTTTGCCTGGATTGCATACTTCTCTGTCTAAGTTTTTTATCATTGAATCTCCCATAACTAATAAATTTCTTGGAAGATGATTTATAACTGGATCTGGATTTGAAACATTCACTATTGTAACAGGTACTGGATTATTCGATATAGGGGGATTATTATAAGATGTATTGGACAGTATAGGTTCAGTAAGTGTGTCAAATGACATCAACTCTTGTAATGAAGAAGACTCATAGCCATCCTCTAATTCTGTTAAGGTAGTAAATCTATTGCTAAGAGGAATGTTAAATGTAGTGCCATTTTCCTTTTTTATGGTGTTTAGCATACTGTACATTGTACCATAGCTCATCTGTTTCAAAGCTAGGGTCATCTTCCCTTATTCTTTTTTTATTTTTAAATGTTTCCTTCTATGGCTCATCAGGTTATAACACCTTATGCAAGGTTTCATGTGTTGTAATAATCTTTGGTACACCTCCATTTATTTGATATGTACAAACAGGAGGATTAGTTGGCATATTTGCTTCTGGAAGCAGTGTAGTACCAAGTCTATTGGCCATTTCTTTTTGGCATGCCTCTAGTTGTAATAGTCTGTCAGAGAAGGCATTGAGTTCAAGTAGTAATTCTTCATTATGGATTCATTTTTTACATTTAAAAGGATGTGGAAAGACCTTGGTGGTTACCAAATATGTAAGACAGGTGGAACATCTAATATTGACTTGTCCTATCAGTGAAACCAAGTCTTCAGCCATAGCGAAGCTCTAGTGGGGAAGGGGGCTCAGAACAATTTGGTAGCTTCTCTAAATTGCTATTTAATACGTACTCTTTTGGGGCCTATCCTGCTTTCTAATCCAGGAAATATATTGTTATATATATATTTTTTTTTCTATTTTGTAGATAGAGTAGGGCTTTTGGATGACAAAGTTCGAGATGTAATTCCTTGATATTATATTCTTAGATAGATTGCTTGTTACAGAGTTTCCAAAGGGTATGCTTTTATGTTTTAGTAGAGTTAGCAATATTTCATGGAGATACACAGTCTAGAGTCGTTTCCTTTAATTGAAACCAACACTTTTCATCCTGGTAGTGATTGTGGAACTATCTACTTAGTTAATTTATAGCAATTGTTCTTGGTTGCATAGGGACAGTATACAAATCTAATACACCTCTCACCTTCCTGTCTTGTGTTATTTGAAGTATTTAGTTGCTCCTCAACCCTCCTAACATGCCTAACACGCACAGATGTGCATGTCTTTGCATACATCTTTATGAACAATGGTGCATGCTAGCCCTGCTTGGGCTCACCCTGCTTGCCACAGGGCTATTTATAAGCTCTGTAGCAACCCAGAAGTGCAAATAGAGGTCACAGGTTGCTAAACCTCAAATATACAGTTTAAATGTAAGTTTTGTTTAAAATAAACACCCCAAATGGGTTACACACTATCGCAAGTTGTCCTCTCCCTGGTGAATAATGAAAGGAACACAGTGAAATAACGAGCTGTAGTCCCGATGTATTGCTTGCGGCTACAGCTCCTCTACCTGATGCATAGACCAGGGCTCAGAGGACTCACATAGTGAGTAATTTAAAAATATATCACAATTCAGAAACAAGTAAAATAGTTGTATTACAGAGGTAGAGCACATCTTACATCTAGTGATCAATCACATTATGCGAGGTGCTCGCGCAGGGCCAGTTATAAGCACTGTAGCAACCCGGAAGTGCAAATAGAGATCACAGGTTGCTAAACCTCAAATATACAATTATCTGAAAGGTAGGGCTTGGCATCCTGTCAGACCTGTAAAATAAAGGGAAATTATATTTATTAACATGGGATATTTTAACTCATGTCTGAAAACTAAACAATTTTCATGAACTGTTAGACATAATTGTTTATATTTATCAATCACTTGCTACACATTGTACAATTGCTTCCAGGGCTGGATTTACATATAAGCAAACTACAGTGTTCCTGTGCATATGGCCTATGATTAACTGGTGCCCACTTCAAAAACAGGGAGCCTGGTACACAGTCATATGGTACTGTTGCAATATGGTCAGACTGACCCTGTTTTGCTATTGCCACTGGGATTGCAAGCCTTTTTCTGTGTGGTTGCACATGACATTGCAACCATATGGGGAAAGGCATGGGGTCATCATGCAAATGAATTAAAGGGCCATGAACAAAATATCACAACCCTCGCAGTAGTGGAAATAAACAAAAGAAATAATATTTTTCTTGTACTTTAGTTTGTGCCCTGCACTTTCTGTTGCAGTATCTTTAATAAATTACTTGACTCATAGCTATGTGTTAAGTTCACTTTTTGTCTGAACAGCGTTGACTGACGTGTGTGTGCATGTGCTTTTCTTTTCTCCTTGTGGTAGTGGTTGCAGAATTTTCAGATGACCCCTGCCTGTAGAATCAAGACAGACAGGTGGTATGTGTACTGGAATTCTGCACTTGATCTTTGAGGAACCAGAGGGTCAAAGATATTGGTAAAAGACCAGACAGAAATAAGTAACATATGGATGAGCTGGGGTAAGGAGGGGGTTACACAATTTCCAGTGAGTGTTTCGGGCTGAGAATTAGAAGGGGGCCTCTGAACCACCAGGAGAATAGGTTTTACAGATTCAAATAAAAATAATTATATCAGCAATCCAGAAATGGACCTTAATGTAAAAAGCCCTGTTTACACTATCTCACTACCAACAGCATCTGACTGCCCAACTTAACCTTGTTTCTCCACTTCCCTTCCTGCTCTAGTGGTCCCCCCTCCTCTCCTCACTGGATTCTACCCTCACATCTTGGTATACCCAATGCTGCACTTTTGACCCTCTCCCCACCCTTCCTACATTCCTTCCCCCCCTTCTTCCCTCTCCCTATGACTCTGGCACTTCTTATCTGTTGACTGTTTTCTCTGACAAATGCAGCTGGCTGCCTTATTATAATGCCACCCTTGAATTGTATTAATCTGTACTCTGTTTGCAATGTCCACGTTGTTGTAATGTTTGTCTTGATGTTCCCCATAATTTGTATTTCTCTGACATGGAACCTTTGTAAAAGAGCCAACTCTCAAAGGTATTTGTAATCCTAGACTTGATAAATAAATAAATAAATAAAATTGAACAGGCAGTGGGAAGAACATAATGGGCAGTGCTCATGCTGTAGCTGGTTTCATGACAAAGCATAATGAAACTGTTGCTATGTCATACCTAGACTTTCTTCAGTGGTGCAATCCAGCATGTTAGTGGGTCCAGATATTATTTGCCCCACTTAAAGTTGTGGCACACTTGCATTATGTGTGAGTGGTAGGGGCAAGGCCCTTCATTGTTGTGCATAGAGCCAAATATTATGTACATCCAACCCTGGATGCATCACAAAAACTTGTGTGCAAAAATAGTGCACAAACAGTTCCTACTGCTACTCCAATTAGATTTTGTATCATAGCAGTTGCTACACAAACATTTTTGAATAACATTTTCCCTGCCAGTTGGTGACACACAGTGCTGAAGTGAGGACTCTGCTCAGGATACGCAAAAGCCCTGTTTACACTACAGTTGCACTGCACATTCATGCCATTGCAGTGCATTCCCTTCCACTGGAGTGGCATCTGGCCCTCTGTCCACAGTGCAACACTGTGTTCAACTGTAACCCACACCTCTGGCCAGTCTGCACACTTGTCAGAGTATCGTTGTCACTGATGATGCGCTGCTAACAAGTCATGTGCCACTGTCACTTCTGTGGTAGCCATGCTTTCCTAATATATGGAGGTCTCAGTTGGCTTCCATGTGTATTCACCCCTGCCACCCGGTCGATCCATGAAAATAGACTTCATGACATAGTTAGCCTACACGGTCAACAAAAAGCACTAAACTGTGGTCCTCAGATAGCTCGCAGATATGTCCTTCCGTGGATCCAGCAATATATGATAGCAGAGCACACTATGGTCTCATTAATGGTCTGTGCAGTGGTCAAATGCACTTTTTCATTTTGCTTGTGATCCCTCTACCCTGTGGTCTTTTTCTGGAGAGGCCCCACCCCATCACAGTACTGCTCACCAAAGGCTAAAAAACAAAACATTTTTTTTGTTAGGAACCACCAATTAGATAGAGAAGTGATGACACAGCCATCCCTCCCTGAACTGCTGTGCATTTTTTCTCAGAACTTCCAGCAGTGACCCTTGCATCTTTTGAACTATCATGCCACAACCAACCGTCTGTCCCTGTTGCTAGCTGCCCCATACACGGTGATCTGGGAGCAAAATACAGACAAATAATGATGACACTGACCTCAACACTTATGTGGCTTTTCCAAACACCTTTTATTGATCACACAACAACAAGACAGCCACCGAACACCAGGACATGCCGAGAAACACTTCCTGCTTCTGGAGGAGAGCATTCTGGAAATGAAAAGATGCTGGGAGTGACCGCGATGTGACGGAGCACATACCACATCATGTCCACATGGTGACTTGCGCCTGTCAATACACTCGGCATCCCCACATTTTTAGGGACTTTCAGAGCACCATAATGAATGCTCTAACATGCTCTGGACAGTGTCCACACAATGGCATTTGCATTGCAGCAACATGAACGCTCGGGTTGATGTGGTGCAAATATAACCATGTAAATACAGCTAGAGATCATCATCAAACTTTATGTCTCTGACTGTGACTATCCAGCCTAGAAGTCACACACAGTCACAGAATCTCCAACAGCATCACTTGATGACTAAGGGTCAAATGGTGTTCTTTTTCATGCATGATTTACTACAGCAGCACATCAGACCAGTCCACCAACCCTGGGCAGCACATCTGCATATGGTCACATTCCACATGAAATATAGTAAACCCTCCCCTCACACATCTCAGCCCACAACCCTCTTGTTCCATTCCTTATGAGTCTCCTCAGTTTGTGACTCACCTATATTGGTTTAAAAATTTTACATTGATGCTGATGATGGATAAACAATTACTACTCTAGCCAGTCTTCCTATGTCATACCTAACTCTATGACTGACACTGTCTAACACAGCACAAAGATCCACAGTCTGGTGTTTTAACTGCCAGGCCCAAATGTTGGTAATCTCACTTAATAGTGTTTTGTGCTCTAAAATGAGATTGCCAGAATCTGGGCCAAGAGGTGAGACCAAAAGGATGAGAATCTTCACACTGCACTGGACAGATTGTAATACTGCATTTAAACAACAAGAGGCGAGTCAGTGGGGATTTGAAAGGTCTAGGTACAGAGCATGGCTTGGCTGACATTAATGGAGGAATTATATATTTTTAAGTGGAATGGGAGGTAGAAGAGGAAGACTGTGGGTGGGGTTGACAGATCTCTGGAAATACTGCATTCAAAGGCATTTCATGTTGGGGAGAGCTGATAATGCTGCTGGTTTGGGAAGTGGATAAAAGAACCACTCTGCATCCCAAAATACTTTTCATTGGGCAGGGGAGAGGGGCTAAGTGCTACACAAAGTCTGACTATTACTGTACAAAATTCATTTTGTATAATGGTCACCACTACACAAAGATTTTAGAGTAAAATGTTCCCTGTTTATTAGAACACAGGGTCTGTGTCCCAAACTAGTTTCACATTTTCCATGTTATCTACTTCTCACCCCCAGGCCCCTTAAAAAGCTACAAGATCCCACCTAGAAAGGTACAACACCCGCCCTTCCCTGGATTGTCACATAGATTCTGTGTTGGGCAAGGCAGAGCCTAGAGGTTCTGCTACAGGAATGCTGAGGTCTTGCTACATGAATTTCCACCCGCTGTTCTAACCACATTCCAGCACTGGGTCCACTTCCATTTATTAATTTATTTGTTACACTCAAGGCCATTTAGGCTGGGCCTATTTTCAAATGGTCTAGGGCAGATAAGTACGGGGGAACATTGGACAGAATTGTACAATATAAGTTCCCTTTACAACTCCCTGTTCTAGCTCCCTTAAAAACTGAACTAGGAGAGTTGCTCCATGCTGATGATGTCTATGTCTCACATTATCAGGATCAGTGTCTTCACATTGTATGCATCAGTAGTATCCCACATTTCTGTACAGCATGTGTTATGTTTCAGGTGGGCAGGTCTCAGCAGCCATTGCACTGATAAAGTGGACATTATGCTTTGGGTGGACAGGTTACAGCAGCCATTGTGCCAGTGGGACTGACATTATGCTTGGGGTCAGCAGGTCATGACAGCCATTGTGCCTGTGCACCCAGAGTTATGCATGGGGCAGATCCTGGCAGCCATTGTACCAATGGAGTTGATATTACAGTTCTGACAGGTGGGTCATAGTAGCCATTGTACTGTCAGAGCTGGTGTTACGCTTGGGGCAGGTAGGTCATGGCAGACACTACACCAGCAGAGCCAGTGTTTGCTTAGGGTAGCTGGGTCATAGCAGCCATTGTTTGGGTGGAACCAGCATTATGTTTCAGGTGGACAGATCACGACAATGATTGTATAGGAAGAGATGGTGTTGTGCTTTGGATTGGTGGGTTGCTACAGCCATTGTACCAGCAAAGTAATTATTATGCTTTTGGTAGGGAGGTCTCAGTAGCCATAGTGCAAGCTGAGCTGGTGTTATGAGTTAAGCAGAAGGATTGTGGGAACCTTTTTTTTTTGTATTATATCTTTATTGATTTTGTAAGCAAAACTCACAGATCAATTATTCATAGGTGGTTAGCATAGTGTATCATTTTTTCCTCTTACAGAGGATAAAGGCAGGACACCCCCTTATTTGGTACATCATAGGGTGGAGTACAGTAATAAAAAGGAATTAGAAGTCCAAAATAAATTGTCCATATGCATGCAGCCATGAAAGAATTCAGAGGAATCTTTTTCACTAAGTAGATCATAGTCGAGTCCCTTTTAACATAGTGACCTCTCGGTCATAGCGAGTTCTCTATTGTTGCAAATTTATGTATAATAAAAATACAATCCCCCAGCTCCCAGAAGGAACGCTCCGGTGTTATACTCATACATATCTACTTTTAACATCTTGAAACCCATTCATGTTACAAAAACTTATGACTCAGTATTTAACAGTATTTAACCTAAGGTTGGTAAAACATTTAGCGGTCGGTAAAAAACAACACCACATTACCTGCCAAGTTATGTCAAGTTATGTTAGTGAAATAACACAGAGATCAGGCATCAGGAGACCAAATTAAATACTAAGGACTTAATATTAGTCCAAATAAGTATTTAGCTTAACCCAAGAAGGTCCCATTCCCAAAACTCCCACTCAATAAGGCATGCAAAATGGTGTGTATTATATAACACTTTTAAGCGCCATAGACCAAAACATTAACAAACACACAGGGCCTTAGTAGTCTTACTGTTTAAGTCCATAGTCAGTTTATAAATCAGTCCTCCTCTGATGATCTCTCCCCTTCTCCTCGATCCTCCTGCTCCTGTTCTATTCATGTGATGAGCTTCTCAGCTTCCTTTACATCATTGAATAGGAATTGCTGCCCATTCCAGACCACTTGCAGCTTTGCGGGCAATAGTCACTGGTGTTGCATGTTGTGTCATCTGAGGTGACCCCTCAGGCCATCGGAGGCTCTCCGCCGTTGCCGAGTGCTGTAAGACAGATCTGGGAACATCAGAATCGTAGCTTCCCCATATCTCAGGGATCTTCTCCTTCGGGCTAAGGCAAGAGCACGGTCTCAATCTCCTACGCCAGTACATATCAACATGAGTGTCTGAGGGGTTGTAGGGTCCAGTGGGGCCAAGCAGGGCATAAATCTGTAGGCTTTTTCCAGCGAGAATGAGGGATTCTCCTCTGAAAGACCCAAAATAGCTGGCAGAAAAGTCCTGGCAAATAGTAGAGCATCTTCCCATTCAGCTGCCTTGGGGAGGTCACTATCTGGAGATTTCTTTCCCTTGTCTGGTTTTCTACATTCTCCAGGCTTTGGCACAGTTGCATGTTTTCCTTAATAAGTTTGGTGGTAACCTCCACGGTTTTAAGTACAGAGGTCTCCGATCATTGCACCAAAGTCTCATAGTGATCCATGCTCGTTTCAAGAGCCAAAACTCTAGGGGTAAGTGAATCACATATTTTGTCTAGTTCTTGGACCAAGCTCACCAACTTCTGCAAAGTGGCATGAATTAATGCAAGAGAGGCCTCCCCGGTGGCTGGTTCAGCATGGTCCAAGGCTGCACCACTGTGTACAGGCTGCTCATCACGGGTCACTCGTCTTGGGGTCAAGCAGTCAGTCGAGAAGGAATTATTTCATTTAGATTTCCCCATGTTAACAGTCTACAAGGTCCCTGCACTTGTCTGTTTGCCTGTATCTGCGGAGTCTGTGAGTATTTAGTACTTAAAAGCTTTATTTTATAAATTTCCTTCAGGAGCTCAAGTTTTAAGCTGCTTCCACTAGGCTGCTCAGCAGCACCCCACGTAGCAACCATTTTACTGGCAGTGCCAGTGTTAGCTTTAGGTGGGGGTTCTTGGAAGCCTTTTTACCAGAGGAGCCAGTGTTTTGCTTCTGGCAGACAGACTTTGGCAGTCATTGCACAAGCACAGCCAATGTTATACTTTTGGTGGGTGGATCACGACAGCCATTGTCATTGTACCAGTGGAGCCAGTGTTTACTTTGGGCTGGCTGGAGGTAAAAAAAAGAGAGGGTGGCAGGAAAGCCTTGCAGAAAGTTTCCTTGACCTGGGTAGCCAGTACCAAGAGGAAAACAAGTTCTATAACTATGAAGTGTTGTACTTCGTAAGTGAAGGCAGACAAGAAAGGTGTGCAGTAGCAGCAACACTAGTGCAAATAATGCCTTTTCTCCATACCCGCTAGACACCCAGTCAAAACAAAATACAGGGCATGGCCATATAATGCTAATTGTTACTTAAGCAATGAGGTACTACCAGGGGTTACATTAATTATCTATTAATCAGTCCCTCGGGATGCAATGTGGCACAAGGCAAAGTCAAGTGCCACATACCCCAGGGGTGATTAACA
Source organism: Neoceratodus forsteri (assembly GCA_016271365.2). NCBI lineage: Eukaryota > Metazoa > Chordata > Ceratodontiformes > Ceratodontidae > Neoceratodus > Neoceratodus forsteri. The sequence goes on from CM028131.1 coordinate 830,732,429, forward strand.
GATGAGTAATGTAACCCTTGGACATACCTTATTGCTTTTACAGCAAAGTAGTAAAAATTACATTTTTTAAAGTCAAAGGTAACTTATTTAACTGTAAAATAGTTTTTTCACATTTGGCCAGAATAGCTGAGCTCCTTACACTTGAGTTCTTGGTGTGCATCATTGTGTTCTAGAGTGCAAGCTTCGGGCTCAGTCTCAACTCCTGGCATCCTTCTGGACAATGTGGCTTACCCCAGACTGTGTAACTTGACACCTCCTTCCAATTGTGCTACTGCTAATACAGGTAGGGGACTCAACATTTAATGTTTTTTCAACCTCCCCATTCCAAATCCGATTGTGCTGTTTGATGCCACAGCCATAACCATGTGGTCTGTTGTTTGTGCTTGCAGTTTGTGCCAATTCTGAATGAATTGGTTATTAATGACACAACAAAATAAAATAATGGTACCATCTTAATTTGCTGCCAATTCCTTATGTTAGTGCTAATGCAAGGGGGCAGGAAGCCATGCAGTCAGTGGCTGTACACACTCTATCTCCCATAGCACTCTCTATGTTGTATCCAGCTCCTAGAGCTTCTAGAGCACTGTTACGTCAGGTTTATTCATTGTAGACTATGTGGGAAAAAAAATCAAACATTTTGATCAGGTGGTCAAATTTTGAATAAAAGCTGCTCTCGGGTACAAGCTGCCTTCAAATAGAAGGTGATTCTCAGATTTCGGATGTCATGATCCTTCAGTGCAGGTATTTTTTGGGTTTTTGGTTTTTGTTTAGCTACTAAAGTTGTATGCATGCACAAATTAAAGTGGACAGCTCATTAGAGAGCTGAACATGTTAAACTGTAATGGTGGCCTCAGGGTGCCTGTAGCTGCGGGTGTCAGGCGGTGTGTGCAGGGCATGGTTGGGATGGTTGAGGGTGGGGTTGGGTATCCCTCTTTTGTTTAGAAATATGCATGCTCTTGGCCTTTGCTCATGGTTCCCTTGTTTGTTTCTACAGTTCTGTCCTTGAGATTACATGTACTGATTTATGGATTTATGGTTTTCTGGACTATGATGGAGCAGCTATAGATTCTTTTGGATTCTTGAAGAAACAACAGACTTTTTTGGATTCTTTTACCCCAACTCTGTGAGACAGAGTGGTGGATTAAAGTGCTTTGGATTTTGGATTCTCTTCATATTCCTGGTCATGGTCAGATCCTTATTTTTATTTTTTCGGGCAGTGAAAGTGTCTTGACATTTTTGGTTTTTTATATGTTCTCTGGAAAGATGCTTAACCTTCACTTGATTATTTGGTGGCAGTGAGAGTGCCATAAATAGTACATCCCTAGGCCCTGACAATGAGGGCATCAGTGGCCTGAGGATTATTCGTCATATCATTGAACGAAAGACTATTCCCAGTGGTGTGAGCTCCTGAGGATTTTTCAGTAGGCCTGCTGATAGTGAGAGGACCATCGAGACTTGGACTATTTGGATCCTTCCTCATAAATCTTTATGACTTTATTATTTTGTTTTATACTTATTGATGTTATGTTTATGTTTGTTTAGTATAACTTTTTGATTTGGGTGGGTTTTAGTTTGAAGATTTATTGGGTATATTGTAATTATTCTAGGGTAGTCATTTGTAAGGAAACTAGAATCTTGTGGTGTTTGGCTCTAGCTGTAGTTATTTGTTTGCGGAATGTGCCTGTTTGCCCCACCTGGTCTTACATTATTCATCCTCCTCTCTCCATGCTCTCCGCCCATTCTCCCCCCCCTGCATTTTTCTATCTACCAGCGCTGTCGGGCACTGGGTATTGCACATAAGAGGGATGGGGTGGGCATGGTGGGGGGGGTACGGACATTGGAGGTTAAAGGAGCAGTCCTCTCACATTGGGTTGGTTAGGTCAAGAAGATGCCCTGAGGCAAAATGGAGCCTGGAACATGGTAATCCATGTCTAGTCCCCATACCCAAGGGCACCATCTCTTTAGATGGGAAAGTAGCTGGGCCGGCTCACAAGCTCTGTCCAGCTCGGGCGGTGGTGTTATGCAATGCCAGATCTATTAAGAATAAAACTGCTATTATTGCAGATTTGTTGTAACAGCTGATGTGGCTTGCATCACCAAGACCTGGCTGGATGAACATGCTGGCCCCATTTTGGAGGCAGCAATTCCAGTCTGGTACTCAGTGATACACCACCTGAGAATGAACTGCAGGGAGGGTAACGGTCTGTTTCAAGACCGAGTTGGGCCTCACTGGTGTACCAGTAGAGGAAGCCGAATCCTTTGAGTGTACTGTGGCAGCTGGTGTGGGCTGCAGGATAGATCTACCATCCACCAGGAGATGAAAATCGATTCCTGCAGGAAGTGGCAGATTTCTCTGCCAACATGGCATTGGAGTTGCCCAGACTGATGGTTCTGGGCAACTTCAATGACTAGGTCAATGATGAACTCTTACCTTTTGGTCAGCACTTCCTCCAGCTGATGACATCACTGGGCTCCACACAGATTGTTTCTTCAGCTACCTATAATCATGGTCACTCTCTGGATTTGGTTTTCCTCCTGGGGATTGAGGCCTCTGACCTGGGGGTGGAACCTGTCAGTTGGTCCGATCATTACACTGTGAGGCTCAACTTTTGTGCCCCTCTTCGTAGGTCTGCCCGTGGAGATGGTCAGTTACCGCCCTTTACCGGGATGTGTGCCCTGAAGACCTGACGGCAGTGATTGACCTCTCGGTGTTTCCTGATGCCAGCTCGAGTCCGGAGTTATTGGTTTTGGCCTATAAAAAGGCCATTTCCTTAGCCCTAGACCAGATAGCTCCTGTCCATGTTGGCCCCCTCCCACACCTCCCTCGGGCCCCTTAGTTTGATGGGTCCTTGAGGGAGTTGCAGCAGGTGGGATGAAGGTTAGACCATCACTGGTGGAAATCTGCCCTTGTGGTCAACCACCTTAGTTTGGTGGAACATTATCAATTCTACCAATCAGTGATCTCCTGTAAGAAGGCAGAATTCCTGTCCAGGGAGATCACTGTCACTCAGAATCGACCAGCTCAACTCCTCCGAACTGTGGACAGGTTGTGCAACCCAGCCTGACTGCAGCTCCGTCAAGCTTTTTCACAAAAAGAGTGTGATGAGCTTGCTCAATTCTTTGTGAATAAGGTGGCCAACATCAGGTCAGAGATCCGCTTGACTCACTCTATGGGGGATACAGTTGGTCTGCACTAGGTCACTATACATCGTACTTCCTGGACATAGAAACATAGAAACATAGACTTTGATGGCAGATAAGGACCGCTTGGCCCATCTAGTCTGCCCATTTCCCTACCTACAGGATAGGCTGCAGATCCTAGTTAACCAACAGCCTATTTCTTCCTACCCCCCCCACAAGAATTGCCTTATGTCTGTCCCATGCATTCTTGAATTCTCCCACAGTTTTAGACCCCACAGCCTCCTCAGGAAGGCTGTTCCATGCATCCACTACCCTGTCTGTGAAATAATACTTCTCACATTGCCACTGAACCGCCTTCTATCTTTAAATTGTGTCCCCTTGTTCTTGCACGCCTCTTTTTCTGAAAGATGCTACCATCTTGGACTTTGTTGATTCCACTGAGGTACTTAAAAGTTTCTATCATGTCCCCCCTCTCCCTTCTTTCCTCAAGGGTATACATATTAAGCTCCTTTACTCTCTCCTCATACGGCTTCTCTTGCAGACCCTGCACCATTTTAGTTGCCCTGGACTGCCTCTATCCTGTCTATGTCCTTGCGGAGATGGGGTCTCCAGAACTGGATGCAGTACTCCAGATGGGGTCTCACCAACTGTCTGTACAGAGGGATAATAACTTCCTGTTTTCTGCTGATGATGCCTCTCCCTATGCATCCTAGTATACCCCCAGCCCTCGCTACTGCCTTCTCACATTGCTTGCTAACCTTAAGGTCATCTGATATGATTACCCCCAGGTCCCTTTCCTTTTTTGTTGTTGTTACTACCTCCCCCTCATTGTGTATTCTTCTCATGGGTTCTTGTTTCCCAGGTGCATTGTTTTGCACTTCTTTGCATTGAATCCTAGCTGCCATACTTCTGACCATTCCTCCAACCTTGCCAAGTCCCTTCTCATCCTTTCCACACCTCCTTATGTATCAACCCTGTTGCAGATCTTTGTGTCATCTGCAAAAAGGCATACTTTTCCTTCCAGTCCCTCTGCAATGTCACTGATGAAGACATTAAAAAGGACTGGACCCAATATTGAACCTCTGCGGTACCCCACTAGTAACCCCTCTTTCTTCAGAGTGGACTCCATTTACAATTACCTTCTGTGTTCTGTTGTGCAGCCAATGTTTTACCTAGGCTACCACCCTGGGACCCACTCCCAGGCTGGTTAATCTGACTATTAATCTTTTGTGTGGGACTGTGTCAAATGCCTTGCTAAAGTCTAAGTAGGCTGTATCCACAGCCCCTCCCTGGTCTACTACTTTGGTCACTCAGTCAAAGAAATCTATTAGATTCATCTGACATCACCTTCCCGCTGTGAACCCATGCTACCTTGGGTCCTGTGCCCCACTGGCCTCTAGGTACTCAACTATTCTTTCCTTCAGAAGCGACTCCATCACTTTCCCTACCGCAGAGGTCAGACTGACAGGTCTGTAGTTTCCTGCCTCTGTCTTGGTCCCACTTTTGTGAAGGGGAATCACATCCACCTTCCTCCAGTCCTCAGGTACCACACCATCCTCCCATGATTTATTAAAAGAGTAGCCAGTGGTTTCACTAGTTCCTCCCTTAATTCTTTTAGAATTCTGGGGTGAATTCCATCAGGACCCATTGCTTTGTCCGCCTTTCAGTTTTAGGAGTTCTTGCAGAACCCTTTCTTCTGTGAAAGGACTGGGATTGACCCCCTATCAAGAGTGCTTCTGTTAATTGGATTCGGCACTTCCTCCTCCTCTTTTGTGAATACTGAGCAGAAATATTCATTCAGTATCCCTGCTTTTTCACTGTCCCCCTCTGCCCACCCACTGTTTATTCTATTCAGCCTCACTATCTATCCCTCCCTTTGTCTTTCTACGCTCACTGATGTACCTATAAAAGGTTTTATCCCCCTTCTTAACTGAGTTGGCTATCTTTTCCTTAGTTTTGGCCTTCGCTATTCTGACTTCCCGCCCTGCTTCCTTCTGCCTTAACTGGTACAGCTCTCTGTCCTGCTCCTTCTGTGTTTCCTTATACTTCCGGAATGCTATCTTTTTCTTCCTGACTTTCACAGCCTCCTCTTTTGAGAACCATAGTGGCTTTTTCTTTCATTTTGATTTGTTTATTTGCTTCACACAAAGGCTTGTTGCCTCTGTGGTGGCAGTTGATGATTCCCCATTGTTGCTCCACACCTCCTTCTAGCCTGCTTTGCTAGTGCTTTTCTGAGGCACTCTCCCATCTTGCCAAAGTCAGCCCTCCTAAAGTCTAGTACCTCACTTTTGTATGGCTTGACTCTGTAGCTGAGTTTAACGTGAACCACACTGTTTGATGGTCACTTGTTCCCAGGTGGCAACCCACTTCTAGATCTGAGATCCTCTCACTGCCCCCGTTTGAGAGTAACGAGGTCTAAGATTGCTCCTTTATGAGTGGGTTCTAAACTAGCTGTCTGAGGCCTGCCACATGTAGGGCATCAAGAATGGCCCTGCTCATGGATGTGGCTGCACAATGTGCTCCAGTTAACATCTGGCATATTCAGGTCTCCCATCATCAGTATCTCCCTTCTCTGACATTCTAAGAATGCCTTCTATCATATCCTTGTCCATTTCCTCCCTGACATGGAGGTCTGTACACAACCCCTGCGGATTGTGGTGCCCTTTCCAGTCTCCAAGGTGACCCACAGTGCCTCCTCTCCTCCCTGTTTACTCTTTTGTTCAGTTGCTTTTATCCCTTCCTTTACATAGAGAGCTACTCCTCCCCCTCTTCTCCCCTGCCTGTCTCTCCTGTAGGTTGTGTACCCTGGTATGTTAACATCCCAGTCATAGTTCTCTGTGTACCATGTTTCTGTTACTGCTACGATATCCAGGCATCCCTCTTCCATCAAGGCCACTAGCTCAGGGAGCTTGTTGCCCAGACTATGGGCATTTGTACTCATTACCCTCTATTTCCAGATGGCCTTACTCCTTTTTGCCCCATCCCTGTCCTTCTTGCCTTTGTCACTTTCTCCATTTACCCCAGTCCTTCTCCCTATCGACACCTCTATGTTGGTGTCACTTACTACCATGATTTTTTTGGGGGGGCTAAGATTTCCCTGTTCCTTTCCAGTGCCTCCCCCCTTGGCTAGTTTAAATGCTTGCCAATGAAGCATTTAAACCTATCACCTAGGTCCTGGTCTCCTCCTGGACAGATGCAGCCCATCATGCCAGTATAGGCTTGCATCACTCCAGGTGGACCCCAGTCCCCAATGAAGCCAAATCCCTGAGCTCCACACCAGTTTTTCAACCACTGATTGAATCCCATGGTGCAGAACACCCTAGCCTCTCCTATGCATTGATGGACAGCACCTCCGAGAAGGTTACAATGCATGCTACTTGTCTAAGGCCCCTTCCAAATTCCACAAACTCTTCCTGCACTTCTCTAATCCCTTTCTTAGCCAGGTCATTTGTCCCTAGGTGGACAATGACATCCAGCTCCCTCCCCAGTGCAGCTGCTCTGGCAATCCTGAGGATTCGTTCCCTGTCCCTCCAAACCAAGGCACCAGGCAGGCACCTTACTTCCCTCTCCCCTTCGTCCCCCAGTTCTACCTTCTTAACAATGGAGTCCCCCACCAGGAGTTGTTTCCTTCCCCTGCGGGGTCCCCTGCCACCCTCCTGTGGGTCTCCTTTGTGGAGGTTCCCAGCATCCTCCTTGGTCTCCACTGCGGGTGCCTCCATAGAGGAACCTCACTTTGCCAGAATGGCATAGGAATTGTGGAGAGGTACAACTGCAGGTATGCACCTCTGTTCCACCACCCTGGAGGAGTACCTTTGACCTGCCGGAGTTCAAGGATATTATGAGGATTGTCCAGGGGATGTGCCCTACATGCTGTAGTTTAGATCTGGGCCCAAATTCCCTGATTTTGGGTTGTTATGAGACCATTGGCCCATTTCTGGCTCAAATTGTCCTTTGCTCCTTGGAATCAGGTGAGTTTCCAAGCTCACTGAAGGAGGCTGTGGCGACACCCCTTCTGAAGAAAGCTGCATTGGACCCAGACATTTTTGTTAACTACAGACCTACCTCGAACCTTCCCTTTATAGGAAAGGTTATTGAGGAAGTAGTGGCAATCCAGCTGGAGAACCATTTCACCATCCATAATATCTATGAACCTCTCAAGTCGGGTTTTTGTAAGAGGCACAGTACTGAGACGGTTCTGGTTTGGGTGCTCAATGATTTCCTGATGGCGAGAGATCTGAGAAACCGTTCCATTCTGGTATTTCTTGATCTCTTTTCAGCCTTTGACACTGTAGACCATGGGGTCCTGCTTGAGTGCCTGAGGTCCATCTATGGCCTGTCAAGTACAGTGCTCAGATGGTTTATATCTTTCCTAACTGGTAGAACACAGAAAGTAATGTCAGGGATCTTTTCTTCTGACCCTGTCTCTCTGTCTTGTGGGGTTTCTCAGGCTCGGTGTTGTCCTCCATGTTCTTTGCAGTGTATATGCTACCCCTCAGAGATATTGTTATATGGTATGGGCTGAGGTTTCACTGCTATGGTGATGATACCCAGCTCTACCGGCCTTTTGCCCCTGACCAGGCTAGTGCTCTCTCAGTAGTTAATAACTGCCTTGCTAAAATCCAAGACTGAATGAATTAGAGCTGGTTAAAGTTGAATGCAGGAAAGACTGAGGTTATGGTTGTGGACCTGGGCCACAAGATGGAGGGGTTGAGGACCGATCTGCCCTCTGGATTATTTCTGGGGGGTGCACCAATACTTACCTTAGAACGGGTGAGCGACCTTGGAATGGTGCTTAACAATGGGCTGACCCTCCATCATCAGGTGTCGGCAGTCATTAAGTCAGCCTTTTATCATCTAAGGAACATCGCCAGGGTCAAACACTTTGTTCCATCTAGCAATCTGCCTGTGTTGGTCCACACCTTTGTGACCTCTTACCTTGACTTCTGCAACTCCCTTCACTTAGGGCTTCCTGGGGTTGATATCCACCACTTGCAGCTAGTGCAGAATGCTGCTGCTCGATTGTTTACAAGAGTGTCTAGAAGATTGTACTGGCTGCTGATTCAGTGGTGGATCACCTTTAAGGAAGGTTTATTGACCTACAAAGCCCTACATGGACCTGGTCCCGACTACTTGAAAGAGCTTCTGATTCCTTACTCCCCTATGCAACAGCTCCATTCGGCTGATGAGGGGTTTTTGGAGATTTTTTTTATTCATTTATTCATTACAAATCGAGTTTACAACCTTTGAGTTAGAGACTCATTTACAAAGGCACCTCGTCGTGGGGGGGGCAGACATCAAGACAGTTATTACAGTGCAGATTAAAACAGAGGATAACATTACAAGTGCAGTAAAAGGAACATTTAACATAGATACACTTAGGTTACATAATGTAGTAGTTTGTATGTTACTTAGGTTACATAATGTTACAAAATTGTGAGTTACACTCATGGATATAGTAGTTCCTCAGAGAAGACAGTGGGTTACATCCATGTTTGGACCTAGTAGGGAAGGGGTAGGTCTGGGGGAGGGAGAGGCTGTCCTGTGGATGTTGTCGAGCCAGGGGGCAAGGTGGGCGGGAACCACAGGTTACAACAGGGGGTTAGTTGCACCTACAACAGCGGGTATTAAAGATATGGTTCCAAAGGGCTGTTTTGAAGGATCCAATTTTTGGCAAGTTGGAGACACAGCTAGGAAGGGAGTTGAACCAAGTGGGAGCTCTGTAGAGGAAGGATCTCTGTGCAAGAGAGGTCTTGGTTCTGGGCACCTTGAAAGTGGCCTTAACAGAGCTACAGGTGGTGAAAGACAAAGATGGCTGCTGTAGGGAGGTGGACACCCCTGTGGGGAGAGTCCTAGCAGAGATTTCTTAGCGAGAAGGCAGGTCTGGTAGAACAGTCGCTCCTCAAAGTTGAGAAGATTGGTGGTAGTATAGAGAAGGCAGGCATGAGTTTGGCTGGGGGCACCAGTCAGGAGCCTACAGGCCTTATTGATGGAGAGTTGGATTTTGGAGAGGGCAGTGTTGTCAGCTGCAGCATAGATGGGCAAGCCATAGTCAATGAGGGACAAGATGGAGGAAGTGATGACCAGCCTGAGGGCAACCTGAGGCAGGCAGTCCCTGTGCCAGTATAGCAGGCCAATCCAAGAGTTAATGGTGGCTGACAGGGCATTAATGTGAGTGTGGAAGGAGAGGGCAGTATCGAATGTGATGCCTAGGTACTTGTATGTGGTCACTTGTTCTAGCAGATGCAAAGTACTGGGGATAATCAAGAGGGGGGGTATTTTTAGCTTTATTTTGGTGGTGGGAGAAGAGCATTGATTTGGGTTTTTTAGGTTAATGACCAGTCTACGATCTCCGAACCACCTTTCGGCTTGGTTGTAAGCTTGCTGGAGGGATAATTGGAGGGAGGTGGGATTGGGATGTGAGGCAATGAGGACTGCATCATCAGCATAGAGGAGCATTTTACCGGTACATGAGCTGGGGAGGGTGTTGAGGTACAGATTAAAAAGTATTGGACCCAGGATGGAGCCCTGAGGGACCCTGGAGTGAACGGGAAGAGTGCTGGAGAGGGAGCCATTGATCTTGACATGCTGGGATCTAGCAGAGAGGTAGCTAGAGAACCAGGAAATGTGACCACTAGAGAAGCCATGTTGGTGGAGACAGTCGAGTAGAAGGGGATGACAGACAGTGTCAAAGGCCTTGGGAGAGGTCAATGAACACTGCTCCTGCAAGGCGGCCAGAGTCGATAGCAGCATGCAGGTGTTGGGACAATTCCAGAAGAGTCATGCTTGTACTGCATCCTGGGCAGAAACTGTGCTGCTCTGGGCACATACTATCATACTTGGTTAGGTATTCAGAGAGCTGGATCAACACCACTTTTTCAAAGGCTTTAGAGAGTGGGGGGAGGATGGAGATGGGCCGCTAATTGTTGGGGGTGGATCTGTCCCCACTCTTATGTATAGGTGTGATTTCAGCAGTTTTCCAAGCACTTGGGAACTGACCCAGTCATAGAAGCTGGTTTAGAAGGTCAGTCAGGGGGACTAGGACTTCGTTCAAGAGCATACGGAGGATCCTGGAGTCGAGGGGTCACTGCTGGGATTATTGCTGCCTAATGCTTTTAGAAGGTGTGGCCTGGCTTCTTTGGGGGATAGGGTGCACAAGTAGAATTCTGGGTGATGCAGGACTGGAGGGAGAGAGGTGGGGATTGGGTCAAAGAAGCTTCTGGGGAGGACTGAGCTTAGGTCAGAGAAGGCAGTGTTAAGGCAATCAGTTATGAGGAGTGGATCTGTGGTGGGGGTGCCATTGATGGAGAGCTGAGATGGTGGGGGAGGGGCTGGACTTCCCATTTAGCTCTTTCATATTATTCCAGAAGGTCTGGGCTGAACCCCAAGTGGAAGTGAGGGTGGTCTGGTAGTGCTCTGCCTTGGCCCACCTAATGGCTGAAGTGCACTTATTGCATTCTGCATTGTAGGCCTGTCTGTCAGACACCTTTCCAGATTCTACAGCAATGTGCTAGAGATTATCTCTGTTTTTGTGTCCCTGGAGGAGGGTTGGGGTGATCCATGGGGTATTGCATTTTTTGGAGCGGATCCTGGTGAGGGGGTTAAAAAGTTCACAAGCCTTACAGAAGGCATTTGTGAAGTGGTCAAGAGCTGAGTCAATATCAGAGGCGTGCTGGATAGGGGACCAGTCTAGCTGGGCTAGGTATTGTTTTAATTTTCTGAGGCCCCCGGGGCATAAACGGTGGCATAGAGTGGCCTGGGACACTGACTTCAGAGTGGAGGATGACCACAGACAGAGGACTGGGGAGTGATCACTAAGAGAGTTGGGGAGGACAGTGACATCCCGTATTTTTTAGGGGCGGTTAGATATAACAACATCTGGGAGAGTGCTGGTGCCAGCAGAGTGGTTGAATCTGGTGGGCTGGGTGACTAACTGGGACATATCCAGGGCAGCAAAGGAGTTCCTTATATGGGAGGCAGTGGATGCAAGGCAGTTAACATTGAGATCACCTAGGATGACTTGCTCCACTTTGTGAGGGAAAAATGTGAGATAGTCAATGAGGGACTGAACCGCTTAGTTTTGATTCATCGGGGGTATGTAGGAGACCATGAGGAAAAGAGGGCCTCAGGCGGGGTCAGGTGTGATTTTTAAGGTGAGGGCTTGGGCTCCATAATCAAGTTTAGGAGCTGGGAGTGCCTGACCTATAAGGGAGTCCCATACGAGTAGTGCACAACCACCACTGTGTTTGCCTACTCGGTCTTCCCCATAGATGGTATATTCAGGGAGAGTGATAGCGGAGTCAGGGATGGATTTGGAGAGCCAAGTCTCTACCAGTGCAATTATGTCAGGTTGATGTTGAACGACCCAGCACTGGAGGGCAACAGATTTCCTTAGGAGACTGCAAATGTTTAAGGACGCAAAGCGGAGGCCTGTTGCAGTACTGGGTGTAGAAGGACTGGAAGCAATAGGTCATGGGTTTGGGTGTAGATTCCGAGGGTTATCTTGAAGTCTTCTGGGGTCCATGCTTTTATATTTGCAGCCCCAACCCTCTGGAATTTTCTGCCCCATCAGCTCAGGAAATGTATGACCATGAGGAGCTTTAAGCAGGCACTTAAGACTTTTTTGTGGAGTCAAGCTTTTTATGAACTGTCATGATTTTTTATGGTCTAATTTTAATTGTTATATTTTTATGGAATCTGTTCTTAAATACTGTAAAGCACTTTAGCATTTGAAAGGCGCTCAATAAATAAAGTTTTATCATTATTATTATTATTAATGCCAGTATGCACAAGGTCCTTAGACCCTGAACCAGAAGCATGCTCTGTCTAGATGCACACATGGCCCAGTGGGCACTGAGTGAATCTAGACAACAACCAACTTTATGCCAGGATTTCCAGGGTATTTTGGGCCCTGTGCCAACAGTACGGTCTGTCGGCTGTACACTGCACCCTGAATGCAGGTCTACATTAACCACTGTCATCCTTGCAGGTGGTGGACACAGCCAGATACAGACTACCCTCATGCCTGGAAGCACAGGGCCCTGTAGGCCTTGATCTAGCAAAATGGTCTGGCTGGCTGCTTGCAGGTACACACTAACCACCATCATCCCACAGTATGTCTGGCTGTCAATGGTGCCACAGAGGGCCCTGTGGACATTACATAAAAATAAACTAACCTTCACAACCAAACCACAACAAACATGTTAGTGAGCAAGACAGAATAAAAAGAACTTTACCACAATCCCTATTAACAACACTGATGAAACCAAAAACCCTCACAAAACCATTTCCATACATCATGAAAACCTCTGTCATGAAATCATATATCTGTTTTTGTTACCGCCTCAGCAAATTTTAATTTTTAAGTAAAATAAGGTCCATTTTTGACAAAACACATCAAAAAGAATTCTTCCTCATGCACTTTAAACTGTCAAATGTGTAAGTTACAGCCATGAAATCAAATAATTCACAATGATTCTTTTAATAACACGAAACAAAAAAAAACTCAGAAAACCACTTTCCATTCATCAGAAAACCTCTCACATGCAATCATAAATCAGTTTTAGATTTTGTCACACTTGTTTATTTATTTATTGATTGATTAGATTTCGATGACCATGTAGGCACACTGTGATCGAGGTCCCTATTTCAGGTGCAACCCAGAATTATTTACAGATAACAACAGTTGCCATGGTGGTACCAGGTCAATATGTTGAGCTGAAAACCATGTGTGAAAAACAGTGCAGTGAAGAAAGCTAAAAGCAAAATAACTACTGGGACAGAAAAGTGAAGGTCCATTACCGCTATCCTTGTAGCTATGCTGCTTTTAAGGATAAAGGTGAAAGTCTCTCGTTGGCAGTGCGCTGCCAAGCAGCTGCCATGGCTCAGAGGCTAGAGCCACAGGTGGGGAAGGCAGTGGAGTGTCAGTGTCCTGGGGTTTGATTCCTCATCCCAGGACAACTGATTTTATTTTTTTAGTGTCTTGTGTCCCTTTCCCTTCCTCAGGAATCCCGAGGTTTCTTCCCTTCCCCGAGTTTCATCCCCCATCGAAGTTAGTTATTATAATTGGGGCATTCAGTGGGCATAGCCCCCCTGAAATATACAATCTTGTAATGCTTGCCATGGTTTGAAAGGTAATGCTTGCTGTTTTTTGTTGTGGTTGGTGTTTTGCTGAGTGCTACTTTCCATTTTGGAATTTTGCTTGCACAGTTTATGGTCGTGCTGTCAATGTTAGTGGCTTTATGATCCTGTACTTACAATGGCAGTTTGGTTTGTAGTATGTACAGGTTATGCAGACATAGGAACTGGCTACATTACATTAAAAATTATTATTATATAGCCATGGAACTACAGAGGAGAGAAGTACAATGTTGTAATGGGTCAGCCAGGGCAGACACGATTGTTTCAGCAAATTTTCATTTTTAGTTCAAATAAGGGCCATTTTTTGATAACAAATAAAGAATCCCCCAGAGGCAGAGCCTAACAGACCAGCAGGCCTGCTGCTTGTTGTAGAGGTCCTCATTACAGGAATAAAGAAACTTATTTTAAACTTACTTTCTGGCCATGTTGCTGTTTAAGAAGTAAATAATACATCAGAGTTTCCAGCCAACATCATTGGATCAATTTTTTTAGAGAAGAAAGATGAGAGGCTCCAGTCAGCCAAAATGGACTTAAATGCACCAGGGCCTACAAAATGTGGAGATCAGTAGATGCCACAGCTCCTGCTGGACAGTGAGCACCCAGAAACCTCTTTTTTTTGCACTTCCTGTGCCCTCAGCTGCCTACTCCTTCAGGTCACCAATGGACCCCCAACCACCGCATCATCCCACAGCATCATCCACCATTTCCCCATGTCACGCCCCAGTCGACCAGATATATTCCTTCGCCATAAGGACCCCTTCCCTGGACACACGGGAGGGGAGATAGGGTTCAAATCCATATTAGGTGTGCAATGGGGGATCAAATCTTGGAGGCTATTCCAGGGATTTGTGGCATGAGGGGATCCTGCAACCATCATCTGGTTGGCCGAGCAGTGATTTTCCATTTTCTCCCCAGCCCACCCACTTCCCACATATTGGTCCATCTGCAGCAGTGTTCTGGGGGTGGTCATGTCATGTTGAGCCTGACTCTGCTAAGAATGCCTTACCACAAGCCACTGCCAGAAGCCACCGAACAAGCAGTCTGGTACCCCCCCCCCCATGGAAAGAAGCAATCGAAAGATGCTCTTAACTTTCTCACCACTGGTCTCTGCTCCTGACGTCCGGGTTCGGGGCATGAACTCAGGTAGCCAACATGCCAAGTGAACTCCCATCACTTGGTGCCATGGTGCCAGCAACTGGACACTTTTCAAACTGTACAGATCACCATCATGGCTGTCATTAAAATTCTTGTACTGAAAAAAAAAGCTAGACTCATACACTAAGCATCTTGTAATATTAGAAAATAAATGTGATGGCATGGCAGGAGCAGTGACTGAATCCTCCAATACAGCAGGGAAGGCATTGCTGGCTGCTGCACCATCTGTTAAAGCACAGAGGCTGATAAAGATGCACTTGGAGCTATTTGAAAATGCTGTCCTGCCCCCAGTGTGTGAATACTGGGGGTCCCAGAGGACACTGAAGGGGATGACAAAGCCACCTTTCCAGAACAGTGGCTTCTAGAGGCTTTGGGACTGGGCCGTGTACCACATACTGTAAAAGCCTACAGGACAGATCCAAGGAGAGCAAGTGCACAATCAGAAGGTCCACCTACTCTTCTAATGGTAAAAGGCTTATCTGGTGAACGGGAACTGTTGCTTTGGGCTGCCCAGTAGCAGGTGCCCACTACATAAGATGCAAAAATGTTATTCTTTTCAAACTATGCCTACACTACAAGCCTCAGGAGAAGGCCTGTGAAGGTATGACAACTGAACTTAAAGAAGTTGGCATTCAATATTGAATGCCTTATGAGCTTCCCAGCAAGGTTGCAGTTTTCTGTAGAGAACAAATTGTACTGTATAACCAAACCCAAATCAGCAGTTGCCTTCACCAAGTAGCTAAACAAGAGACCAGTGACTCAGGAAGCCAGTGATTCAGGAAGCAGAAGAGTCCAGGAAGATAGTGATCTGTGACGTACTAACTGTATGAGCTCTTCACGTGGGCTGGTTTGGTTGTAGCAAAGATTATAAGGAACGGTGATAAAAACTGTATGTATCTGACTCTTCCCCCCCCTTCTGTAGGTGCACAACATGTGAGATTCAGATTTTGAATGTTATGTTTGTGTAGTACCTGGCATATTGTTGATACATAGGGACCACAGGCTTATAAAATGTGAACAGTTCTACTTGTGTGAGCCTTTACACTCTTATGGGGGTTTATGCTATAGTCATTTTCACTGACTGAGACTCTGCACATGCTTTTTTAGCACTGCACTACAAAGGGAAGGGGGGTTACGGTTGAGATGTTATATTTGATCCTGGCTGCAGTTTTTTTACACATTTATAATATATTAATGCTGTTAGCCCTAATGTTCTACAGATGATGCATGATAATAATATTGATTATTTCCCCAATCAATGCACCTTGAACTAATTCTTACTGCAGTGGCTAAGGGAATTTATGGGGCTTTTTATTACATTAATTTGAGCCTTAAAATGGTGGTCTTTATGAGATGCCACATGGTGATGATGGCAGAGGTATATCCTCTTAGTTCTCCTCTCTGCTGTAACAATGGAGAACTATTGTGGGCAATGGGTCGTGAACTTATGTAGCATTATGAAGCCCTTCTTTTGAAATCTGTTCAGCCCAGCCTCCCAAGCTCACAGGCATGATGCATTCACTTGTCATTTAATTTGTAGGTGTCAGAATAAGTTTATGTCTTCTTTTTTCACTCTGAAGGTATACAAAGACTTCAATTCTATATAGGAGCTATGCGGGGAGCCCAATTCAGAGCTAACCTGAAAATTACATATCAAGTATGTTATTAGGCATGTATAAGAGCTTGATGCTATTATATATGTTAATATGTTTATCCGAGCATTGAACTCTGCTAGTGCTCCTGGTGTTTACTTCTCATGTATCTATTGTTGTAAGTGCTCTTGTACTAGTGGTACCAACTGAGAGTGCATAGCACTTATCCTTTCTTGACTAATGTGTACACATGTTTATAATACATACTGTCTCTCCTCAGAATGCACATTATGGTATTTATGTTTTTAATACCTCAATAAAAAGGAAGTTAAATCATTTGTTCCCATAAATGCCATATGGCATCAGAACCATCCATTATTAGAGCTGACCCAAAATGGCCACTGGGAGCAAATGAGTTAAAAAAAGAATCCCTCACACAACTGAAATTTTCAAACACATACATTAAAATTCCCAATTGCTACTGCACAGTTACTCACACTTCAAGCTGTCATGAAAGCTTAAAAAATTACAAAACCATCTGCACATGTGAGCAAACCTAACTCACAAAAGCATAAAAATATTTATTGTTTTGTTACTTGTGATTTTTTTTAATTCACACACTAAACTGCCCAGCAAGGGATTTAGAATAGTTCCACAATACTGACATGGATTGGGTGAGGGAGAGGGGTTCACTAGGCTGCCAAGGAAGGACTTTGGTACAGTTCCACAGTACTGAAAGGGTTCTGTTGAGGAAGGGGGTTTACTAGATTGCCAGGCTGCAAGGTAAGGCAAAGGTTTTAGCACAGTTTAGTGCAATACTGACAGGGGTTGAAAGAGAGAGGGGTGTCTGCTAGACTGCCATTGTTGGAATTTTCAGTATTGCACAGGATCAACAGCAATCAAGGGTGGGGGAGACCACTAGATAGCTACAATATAGCTTGGTACTGACAGAGATGTAACAGGTGAAAGTGAGTGTCACCAGCATCAGTACTGTGTAAAAGGTAGGTGTCATACACCACTGTGCAAGCTGATAAAAGCAGGGTTTTGTAAACATCATTTAGCACTGCCTTGGCAGCCTGTTAGCACTTGCAGTAAGTTTCATTCTCAGATCAGCAATTGATCTACTGACGTGAAAGTCTCAGGTGGAGAGAGTGAGAGAGAGTGAGTAGCTGCACACTGTTGTGAGAGCTGAAGATACCACAGCAACAGCTCAGTGATAATGGTTTTTAACTTTCTGAAAGATATGCCACCATTGCCTCAATGAAAGCATTGCTGAGTTCTTTCCGGGCCAACTTTTGCTGCTCATTTTATTCCTGCAGGTTCTTTTTCTGCCTTGCAGGCTGACAACACGATCAGGAGTCTGCTCAGTAGGACAGCCCGTTGCAGCTGTCAGTCCAGCGGTAAACCCTGCAGAGGGTGCTCTGGTTAAAGACTTTCCAGGGTTAGTCACCTAATCTGGAACTTTGATTCCTCTTATTTTCTTTCATTTTAAAATACACCTGGGATTGAAAAGGCACCTAGCCTGTCACTGGATACGGATGCAACTGATGAAAAACGCATTACCTGTTGAATATACCACTACATCCTGTATGCTAGAGGGCACCCTCATTTCCATGGGAGCAGTGATGTACTCTGTGTTTCTGTAGTATCCACTGTGCACAGTGCCTGGTGATAATCTGGATATGGCCAACACCTCATTTAAATGTGCTGTGTCTTGTTTGCATGTGGCAGTACCTATTAGTGCCACCCTAACCTTCATAATATGGTGGTCACAGTGTGTCTCATTCTATCCCTCCATCACAGACACTAAAGTATCACCCTTAACATTTAAGTATTTATAAGTTATCATACCCTAAAGTTTTTGTTCATATCAACATTTCAGTATACGCCACCTAGAAAAGTTTGCACTGAATGAAGATTTTAACAACTGTCACACAGTTGGTAGATTCTCAAAACCTTCACGAAGGATTTCAATGCAATTATTTTATTAAAAACTATTTTGCAGCACCTCGATCTTCAAAACCATTATGCAGCATGTAGATGCAGAAAACCATTTTGCGGCATGTAGATCTTAAAAACCATTGTGCAGCACAAATATTTTGAAACCGATTGTGTAAATATTATAGAACATTCATGTATTATGTAGATTTTTATGAACAGTTGTGTGGGACTTCAGTACAAACATTTTTTTAGTTTATCTAATAACTACAGCATTTCATCAAATAGAATCCACAAATTCTATAAACATTTTGCATTTTTACCTATGGCTTGCATTCAAGGGTGGCTTATACTAGAGGGTGGGTTATATTGCAAAATTAAAATTTTTAAGTGCTAACAATAAAATATAACACATCCTGGATATGATCAAGTTTATTGTCATTGGTATACTTAATATAAAACTAAGTATGAGAAACATCAAATAAGATCATAAGTATAAAAATACAATACTGATCATATATACAGAGCTAAAAAACACAGAAATTCCTGCTTACACTGTTTTCTCTGACATGACTTCAACCATGACTAGAAGTCACAGCTTGTTTTCTGAGGGAAGCTTTTATTACAAGCATTTATTATGACCTGCTGCATGTATATGAGGGCAGTTTCTACATGAGGACAGCTTACTTTGATTAAATATGGTATTTAGCTATTTTATTTTTTCCCCAGAGGGTCAAGTGACACCTTGTATGAGTGATCCCAAAATGTGAGTGTCATGAATAAGGAGTGTGGCATCTGTTGAGGGGTGTCTACAAGTCAGGATGCATGTCCACAGGAAACTCTACTAGTTGGACCAGGGAGCACCACAAAGGTTGGTGAAGGGCAAATGGATAGGGACCCAAAGAGCAATAGCAAGTACAGCTCTCAGGTCAAGGAGATTGGGGATAGAGGTTAAATACTGTACCATATCTGGAATAACCTGATGTGGAACCTTTGTAAAAGAGCCCCGACTCAAAGGTAATTGTAATCCTAGACTCTAATAAATAAAGAAAATAAAAATAAATAACCTGTTGGACAGTAAGGGCAGAATAAAGTGGAAAGGGCTGTAACATCCAACAGTGTATGGTATATGCCTGTGGGACACTCAAGGACAGAAAAAAATGGGAATGACTATAACACGCTATCTGAGGTAGATTTAGGAAATAGTAAAGTACAAGAAAATCAGATTGTTCAATTTATAAACTAATCAGCCTAACCAGTATCATAGGCAAAACATTGGAGGGGTTCATTAAAGAATCCATAGATCAACATTTCCAGGAAGAAGGCCACATACATATATATCAACATGGGTTTAAAAGGGAAGGTCTTGCCTGACAAACTTGATTCAATTCTTTGATCCAGTTGGTGAAGCTTTGGATAGAGATATACTGGAGGATATACTCTATGTAGATTTTGAAAAGGCTTTCAACAGTGTCTCTCATTACAAACTAATAAACTTCCTTGGGAAAATAAAATTGAACAAATGCCTTATTAGATGGATAACTGCCTGGATGAAGAACAGAAGGCAAAGAGTATCTATTAAGGGACACTTATCAGACTGTGCACCAATGACTAGTGAGGTCCCTCAGGGATCTGTCTAAGGTCCCACCCTTTTTAATATATTGGTAACAACTATAACCTGCAACAATGAAGTATGGATGGAGACATTTGCGGATGATATAAAAATAGAGCACTAGCCACAAATGAATGTGATGCTAAGATGTTCCAAGAAAATATAAATGCCTTGGCAGATGTTGCAGGGATTAAAAAAAAACAAATTTAACCTTAATGAATGTAAGATCATGCATTTGGGCAAAAAGAATAACAAATTTACCTACCATATAAATGGAGTTACCTTGCAGTCTACAGACTCAGAGAGAGATTTGGGAGTAATACTAGGCAGTGATTTAAATTTCACTAATAACTGCACCATGGTGGTCAAGAAGGGGTATGGAATCTGAGCATCTATTGCAAAAAATATTAGGAGTAGGGTCAGAGAGGCTTCATGCCACTTTACACTGCCTTGGTGCTGCCATATCTTGAGTACTGAGGGTAGTTTTGGGCACAGTACTTGAAGGGGGATGCTAGGAGGCTGGAGGGGGTCCAGAGGAAAGTGACAAGGATGTTGGATGGGATGCAGGGTTGATCTTATGAGGAAAGGCTAAGGGCCTTGCAGGTATACTTTCTCCAGTATCGAAGATATCGAGGGGCTATGTCAGATTTATAGGGCATTTGAGAATGAGAAACTATGGGAGAGTATAGTGCTAAATAGGAGACTAGATACCCAGACAAATTGAGGACACCAACTACAGCTGAAAGAAGAACATTACTATAAGAACCAGAGATGAAACTGGTTCTCACAGAGAGTTGGGAAATGTTGAAATGCACTACCTGGCTCACTGGTCTCCACTGACAACATGAACCAGTTTAAATGTGCATTGGATAGATACAGCAAGATATATTGTTTTCAGTTAAAAATCTAAATTAGTGCAGGTCTAAAATGGGCAACGTTATATGACCAGTATTAAATCCAATGAATCATATGAAAGAAAAGTGGGAACCTCTGTAGCACCCTATCTGGGGTAGGTCTGTTGGACAGTAAAAGTAGAAAAAAAAGGAAAAGGCTGTAACATCTGGGGTAAGCCTTGGGACAGTTAAATACAGGAAAAATTGTGAAGGGCTGTAACACACTATCTAGGGATGGCATGTGGGACAGTTAGTGGTAGAAAAAAATTGGGAGCAGCAGTAACACCCTATCTGGGGTAGAGCTGTGGATTATTTAAGGACATCAAAGAATGGGAAAGACTGTAACATCCCATCTGAGGTAGGCCTGTTTGACAGTAACGGCAGGAAAAAAGTGGGGGATGCTGTAGCACCCTAGGTATTGGATGCATGAAAGGCAGTTCAGCAGTGGGGAAGTATGGTAAGTACAGAGGAGCAATAACAGATCACGAGCTAATATGGCATAGTAGGAAGGGAACAATCTGTAAGTGATAGGAATCCAACAGGAAGAACAGTAGAGTATAAGGAGGAATCTTCTTCTATCTAGACAGGCCTTTCTCAATGAGGTAGGGAGACCAAAGCTCCACAGTAGAGGGACCAACACACACACACAAGGAAGGGTAAAATGTAGGATGGACAAAACAATGTATCAGCAAAGGGTAGGGGGTGGTTTATAAGCTGCATTGGGCTGTGGTACAGCACTTTAAATGGCAGCAGTATAGGATGTGGCGGGTGCATAGTCTATGGGAGGCTAGAGTTCATGATGGTGTAAGTGTACCAGCCCAGGGCAGAATGTAGTCAGCTAGGGGGTACAAAGGGTGTTTCAATGTCCTGGACATCCCTACTGCAAAGTTCCAGGTGGGCTTGCTGGAACGTGGGAAGGGAGGGAAAAGAAGAGTGGAAACTAAGCAACCCAAACAGTAACAGTGCAGAACCTCCACAAGCAGCGGGTGTCACTGGAGAGGAACAACACTTATGGGCACCTGAGAGATAAGGTTGAGAGATAGCAGAAATATAGGAATTGAAATCCTAGATAGGGAAAGGTAGAATTTGGAAATATAGTACAGCTTTGATCCAGGCAATAATGTGGCAAGGAGAGGGAGAGTGGAGGTCAACGGGTACTGAGGAGCAAGGATTTTGGGATGGAGGCAAGTGTGAAAAAGGCAAACATGAAGAGATGGGGAGATGGTTGAGACAGGAGACAGGATAAGGATCAAAAGAGGGGACAGTGGTGTTCGAGGGGCACAGGGGGAAAGGTGACAGGGAGGAAGGCAAGTAGGAAAAAGGCAAACATGTAGGGCATAAGGGAGGCAGGGGTAGAAAGCAGACATGATAAGGACCTTACAGCAGACAAGGAGGACAACAGCAGATAGAGAAGCAAGGCAGTGTAAGGGGGTAAGCAGAGCAATAAAGGACAAGTTGGCAGAAAGCACAGGGGGTAAGAAAGGAATCCAGGACCAGCAGATGGTGAGCCCTGGGGCAGTTAGAAGGAGGGTAGCTCACCCAAAATATATGGCTGAGGAGCGAGTGGACAATAACGCACTGGCACAGGAGGTTACAGTTAGGGGAAGAGAGAGGGCAACACCAGGCTGAATAAGCCATAGGGTTATGGGGCAGGAAGGGGTAGGCTGGTACTTCATAATCAAACTGTGGGTGAGGGGGCATCAAAGGGAAGGGAGAGAAACAGAGTCCAGATGCTAGAGCATTGGTTATCAAGACTCAAATTCTGGTGCCCTCAAAGAGCCTCAAAGTGCGGCCACCAGAACTTACTGGTGGCCTCTCTCTCTCTCTCCTTATTTCCCCTACCTTCCAGACTCCTGGATATACACCAAGTCCCTTTATGTAACACATTTCTTTTCATACAGTATACATTAAATTAATTCCTTGATGTACTTTTACTTGAAATGTGTCTCCCATTTTTATATAAATATGAGAAATTGTCCATTCCATCACCTCTGCAACTGGGGCTATAAAGAACTCTGTAGCCTCACAGTATTGTGCTAGTGGCCTCATTTGAAAAACACTGTGCTAGAGGACTCTGTTTTGATGGTAGCAGAGTGACCACTGGGAAAGTCTGGTCCACACAAATGTAGTGTGGTATGCCTCCAGGGTAGAATGGGTAGAATGGCTGAAAAAATATTACCTATTATTCGCTTACTGACATAAGGGGAGGAAGGGAAGCCCTATGAGGTCATCCACCTGTGTATGAATGACCTGGTAGGATGCATGGTGGATGTATTTCAAGCCTGACTCAGGTTGCTTGGAGAGAAATGAAAGGAGTGGGCAAAAAAGGCTGTTTTAAGTAATGCTATCAGTGCCAAGAGCATTGATAGCAAGATGAGATTCTCATACTTCAATAAATAACTCAAGAAGAGATGTAGGAAAGAAGGCTATAGTTCATTGTGTGGTTCATAGCATAGTGCTTGTGTATACTTATGAGCTTGGATTGTACTTGCTTGAGGTTATGAACTTAAGACTTTGGCCTTTCTCTGTTTCCCACCATTGGTAAGAATGCTGGGTAGGTGTAGGACTAGAAGCCCAGCGTTGAGGGTGAGATAAGAGTGCCAGAGGAGTAGAAGGCAGGGGAGGAAGGTGGGTGATTTCAAAATGCTCAAAACTGAGCGACGGAAGTACTTGGAGTTAAGTAGGGGATATGAGAGGCGCTATTCTCCCCCCCATTCAATCTCAGGCTTTAGCCTTCCCATTCAATGTGTGGTTCATAGTGCAATGCTTGTGTATACTTATGAGCTTGGATTGTATGTTCTTGAAGTTATGAACTTAGACTTTGGCCTTTCTCTGTTTCCCACCCTCAGTAGGAATGCTGGGTAGATGAAGGACCAGAGGACCCAAAAGATTATTAACAGTTTGATTACCTCCTCCAACTCTGAAGAGTGTGGCCAGTAGCACACAGAAGAGGAAAACCCCCTGTGGGGGAAACTCTGAGGACCCATGGCTACCGACCAGTCCATTCTCTGGGCAAACTAAGAGGAGATAATCCTAAAGGAAGACTAAGGTTTGGTTTTGGTTATGTCCACTGATCTTATTCTTGGAGTCTTGCTGGTCGATGAGATGCATCCTCTGGATCTTGGTAGGAGTGAAAATCTGTGCTGAAGGATGAAGATTCTAGGAAATGAAGGAGAGTCCGATTCTGATGAAATCCAGATGAGGGAAGATAGTTGAACCACATCCAGGGTTTTGTATAGTAGTCAGGAACTGGAGGCTGAACATAAGGGTAATTCCAGGGAACAATGTCAAGGGATAGAAGGTCACTAGCTGTTGAACGTCTGAAACTCAGGGAAGATATGTGCTGTTGGAAGTGCAATAGCAAGATAGAAAGAGTGAATAGGAGCTTGCTGAAGCAGTCCTGATGAGATAAGCAGCAGCAATAAAGTCTGGGGACCGGATGGCATTAGGTAGCTGAATGGGAACCCCATGGAGGCAGAGTGAGGAAGCTTAATTGAGGAGACCCCCGCATGTGTCATTATTTCAGGTCCTCCCCAGATGACCCAGGAAAATATATTAGGTGTCCATGGAGGTTCAGGGCCAGTCTAGAAGCTGAGGATCCAGATGCAGCATGGAGGAAGGGACGAGGGCAGGCCCTCATGCAGGCAGTCCAAAGCATAATTAGGAGCCAGGCATGCATAGGGAAAGCAGAGCAGATTTCAGGGAATAATGAAGCAATTGTGAAGAGAGTCAACTGGGGCATCCTGTATTGCAAGTCCTGGAAGGAATGGAATGAGATCGGACATCAGAGTTCCTGAGAGCTGAAGTGGCAGGTATGATACAGTATGACAAGGCAGGACAGGGCCGTTGCCTGAAAGGATGGTTGCAGAGGAAGGAAAACTAGGGCTCCAGAGCATTCGGGCTAAGCTTGCATGGACAGTAGAATGTCACCAAGATTGCAAACAGTACAGGTATGGGTGAATCGTACACACTGAGAGAGCTGTATGACATTGTTCATATGCAGGACATGTACTAGGAAGTCATATAGATAGCAGGTCAATCTACAATGTACGACTGTTAATAGAAACATAGAATTTGACAGCAGATAAGGACCGCTTGGCCCACCTAGTCTGCCCATTTCCCTACCTAACAGATAAGCATCAGATCCTAGTTAACCAACAGACTACTTCCTCCTACCCCCCACTAGAATTGCCTTATGTCTGTCCCATACATTATTGAATTTCAGCACTGTTTTTGATTCTACGACCTCCTCAGCAAGACAGTTCCATGCATCTGTAACCCTCTCTGTGAAGAAATGCTTCCTCACATTAGCTCTGAGCCATCCCCCCTCAGTCTTCAAATTATGCCCCCTTGTTCTTGCACATCTCTTTTTCTGAAAGATGCTACCCTCTTGGACTTTGTTAATTCCCTTGAGGTATTTGAAGGTTTCTATCATGTCCCCCCCCCCTTTCCTCGAGGCTATACATCTTAAGCTCCTTTGGTCTTTCTTCATATGTCTTCTGGTGCAGACCTTGCACCATTTTGGTTGCCCCTCCTCTGGACAGCCTCCACCCTGTCTATGTCTTTGTGGAGATGGGTTCTCCAGAACTGTACACAGTACTCCAGATGTGGTCTTACCAACTGTCTGTACAAAGGGCCAACAACTTCCTGTTTTCTACTGGTGATGCCTCTCCCTGTGCATCCCAGTATCCTCCCAGCCCTCCTTACTGCCTTCTCACATTGCTGGCACACCTTTAGGTCATCTGATTTGACTACCCCCATGTCCCTTTCCATTTTTGTTTTTGTCAGTATCTCACCCCCACTGTGTACTCTTCCCCTGGGTTTTTGTTTCCCAGGTGCATTACTTTGCACTTCTTTGCATTGCATCTAAGCTGCCATACATTTGACCATTCCTCCAATCTTTCCAAGTCCCTTTTCATCCTTTCCACCTCACACTGTGTATCAACCATATTGCAGATCTTTGTGTCATCTGCAAAGAGACATACTTTCCTTTCCAGTCCCTCTGCAATGTTGCTTATAAAGACATTAAAAAGGACCACCCCAGTACTGAACCATGCGGTACCCCACTAGTAACCTCCCTTTCTTCACTGTGGACTCCATTTATTATTACCCACTGTGTCATTTTGTCCAGCTAGTGTTTTATCCAGGTTACCACCCTGGGACATACTCCCAGGTTGGCTAATTTGTTTATTAATCTTTTGTGCAGGATCGTGTCAAATGCCTTGCTAAAGTCTAGGTAGGCCTTCATTGTCACCCAGTCAAAGAAATCAATTAGATTTGTCTGACATGACATTCCTGCTGTGAATCCATGCTGCCTTGGGTCCTGTGCCCCACTGGACTCTAGGTACTCAACAATTCTTTCCTTCAGAAGTGATTCCATCATTTTCCCTACCACTGAGGACAAACTGACAGGTCTATAGTTTCCTGCCTCTGTCTTGCTCCCACTTTTGTGAAGGGGAATCACATCCACCTTCCTCCAGTCCTCGGGTACCACACCATCCTCCTATGATTTATTAAAAAGGGTAGTCAGTGGTGTTACTAGTTCTTCCCTTAGTTCTTTTAGAATTCTGGTGTGAATCCCATCAAGCCCCATTGCTTTATCCACCTTCAGTTTTAAGAGTTCTTTCAGAACCCTTTCTTCTGTGAAAGGACTAATAACCCCCCCATCCAGAGTACTTCTATAGACTGGATTAGGTATCTCCCCTGCATTTCCATTGTAAATACTAAGCAGAAGTATTAGTTCAGTATCCCTGCTTTTTCACTGTCGCTCTCTGCCCAACCACCTTCCTCTTTATTCAGCCTCAGTATCCCTGCCTTTGTCTTTTTTTGCTCCCTAATATACCTATAAAAGGTTTTATCCCCCTTCTTAACTGAGTTGGCTATCTTTTCCTCGGTTTGGGCCTTTGCTATTCTGACTGCCTTCCACACTTCCTTCTGCTTTAAATGGTACAGTTCTCTGTCCTGCTCATTCTGTGTTTCATTATACTTCCTGAATGCTATCTTTTTCTCCCTTACCTTCCCCGCCACTTCTTTTGAGAACCATATTGTTTTTTTCTTTCATTTTGATTTGTTTATTTGCTTCACACAAAGGCTTGTTGTCTCTGTGATGGTGGTTTTGATGTTTCCCCTTTGTTGCTCCATCTCACCTTCTTGCCTGTTTGCTCATGCTTTCCTGAGGCACTCTCCCATTTTGACAAAATCAGCCCTCCTGAAGTCCAGTACCTTCACTTCTGTTTGGCTTGACTCTACAGTTAAGTTTATCATGAACCACACTGCTTGCTGGTCGCTTGTTCCCAGATGGTTACCCACGTCAAGATCAGAGATCCTCTCTCTGTCCCCATTTGAGAGTACCAGGTCTAAAATCGCTCCCTCCCGAGTGGGTTCCAAAACTAGCTGTTTGAGGCATGCCACCTGTAGGGCATTGAGAATGGCCCTGCTCTTGGATGTGGCTGCAGCAAAGGTGCTCCAGTTAACATCTGGCATATTCAGGTCCCCCATCAGCAATATCTCCCCTTTCTCTGCCATCCCAAGGATGCCTTCTATCATTTTCTTGTCCATTTCCTCCCCCTGAGATGAGTGTCTGTATACAACCCCTGTGCAGATTGTGGAGCCATTTCCAGTCTCCAGGGTGACCCACAGTGCCTCCTCTCCTCCTTGTTTACCTTTTAGTTCTGTTGTTTTGATCCCTTCCCTTACATATAGAGCTACTCCTCCTCCTCTTCTTCCCTCCCTCTCCCTCCTGCAGATTGTGTACCCTGGTATGTTGTCATCCCAGTCATGGTTCTCTGTGTACCATGTTTCTGTGACTACAATGATATCCAGGCATCCCTCTTCCATCAAGACCACCATTTCAGGGAGCTTTTCACCTAGACAATGGGCATTGGTACTCATTACCCTCCATTTTTTATGGCTTTATTTCTTTTTGCCCCATCCATGTCCTTACTGCCTTTGTCTTTTTCTCCATTTACCCCTGCCCTTCTCCCTACTGACTGCTTTATCTTGGTGTTTACCTCACTAACTACCCTGATTTTTTTGGGGGGCTAGGATTTTCCTTCTCCTTTTCAGTGCCTCCCCCCTTGGCTAGTTTAAATGCTTGCCAATGAAGTATTTAAACCTATCACCTAGGATCCTGGTTCCCCTCCTGAACAGATGCAGACCATTGCACCTGTATTGGCCTGCATCCCTCCAGGTGAAGCCCAGTCCCCAAAGAAGCCAAATCCCTGAGCTCTGCACCAGTTTTTCAACTAGTCATTGAATCCCATGGTACGGACTACCCTAGCCTCATCCCTGCCATAGACAGGTTGCACTTCCAAGAAATGTACCGTGTGTGCTACTTGTCTAAGGCCCTTCCCCTACTCCACAAACTCCTGTTGCACTGCTTTGATCCCATTCTCAGCCAGGTCATTCATCCCTAGGTGGATAATGACATCCAACTCACTCCCCTTTGCAGCTGCTCCAATGATCCTGAGGATTCATTTCCTGTCCCTCCAAGCCATGGTGCTGGACAGGCACCTTGTATCCCATTCCCCTCCTTCCCCCAGTTCTGCCCCCCTATCAACTGAGTCTCCCACCAGGAGTATTGTCGACTTCAGTTAACTTCCTGACATTGACTTTAATCCTCAGTAGAAGTCAAAATGAATCTGTCATGGAAAGAGGCCTGCATTTGGGCTGACTTGAACCAGCGGGACCCCTGTGGAGAACCACTAGAGAAAGCATATATGTATTCGAGCAATAAGCTAGGCCCCTGCAGAGGCAAACTGGAGTGGTTAGACCCCCATGTAGGTCTGGCCGAGGAAGAGTTGGAAGTGCATGAGTAGAGCAAGCTCCTGCATAGGCTAGTTGGACCAGCAGGACCCCAATGTAGGTCTGCCTGAGGAAGGAGTAGAATTAATTGAGTTGAGCTAGGCCCCTACACAGGCTAGCTGGATCAGCAAGACCCCCACACAGGTCTGCTTGAGGAAGAAGAAGTAGAAGCAAGTGAGTCGAGCTAGGCCACCACACAGGCTAGCAGGACTGGTAGGACCCCCACATGGGCCTTAAGGTAGTCAGCAGGGACAGTGGAACACAACTGTGATATAGGATCACACACCAAGAAGTAGTAATGGGTATCCCTCAAACTGGACCATCAGGAGTGGCTTCAGGTGGATGTAAATGAAACAGATCCCTGTGTAATATAACCAGGCCTAGCCAGGCTTCCCTTAAAAATGAGCTTGCCCAATAGCATTTATCCTGGTGAAATAAATTGGATAAGGCAGCACTAATAATCTTGATGTGTAGTGAGATTCGCTAGGTTCCAAGTCATGGCAGCACAGAGAAAGCCTGGTGTTCCCAACATGGAAAACCCACACTAATGAAAATGTGCCCAGTGAAGAAGTGTGCCAGATCAGGTTAGTCCCCAGTCAGGATAGTCACAGTATAAGCACTTGATATGGAAACATAAAAGTACTACAGCAAGTGAAAATGCAAGGGGATTATACACCCCAGGAGAAAGCTTTGCAGTGATCAATGGAAGCCAGCACCTGAATTGGACAAGGAATTCATGAATCTGTGAGGTGATAAGTGAGCTGGCAAATGCCAAAGCGCTATGTGGCAGTATCAATGGCTGAGGCAGTGAATAAGTGAGAGAGCAGGGCCCAAAACACAATGAGCAGGCTGGACCAAGCCACAGACCAGAGCTTGCTGTGCAAGGCAGAGTCCATGGTGTGCCAGTGCGGAGGTCCTAGAGAGGCAATGGCAGCAAAAGGAGGGGAAGGGGAGTTGAATGAGTCAGAGGAAGGCGCAGGTAAGGGAGAGATGAGGAGCTGGGAGCACTTTGCAGGACAAGCAAAAAGTCAAAGCACCATGCAGCTGGAATGAAGTCCAATCAGCACAGACACAGGTGCAAGAGGAAGCCTATGTGGAGCAGAAGCAGGACGAGACATGAGGCAAGCAGGGTCAAAGAACCAGGTAAAGGTTCTGCAGCAGGAGAATTGGCTCCGAGCAGAAAGTGGAGTGGCAAGCAAAGTCCAGAGTTGGAATCTGAGCTGAGCGGGTGACAAGACACTTTGGAAGTGCCTGCAGAGAATAGAGCTGCAGCTGGTGAGGTAGAAAGCCCAAGACACGGGGGGGAAGGGAGAGGAGACCGGAAGGGGAAGGAACAAATGAATGAGGCACAGGAGAACCCAAGGAGAAAGTGGGGAAGAATAGACCCAGGAGGAAACAATAACAGATGGGATAGGGGGTAAGCAAGGGAAGACATAGATGGAAAGAGACCTAGGCAGAGGGAGAAATACAAAAATAGAGAGATGAAAACTAAACACAAAAAGCAGGAATGAAGGGGGAAACAACAGAAAAGATCCAAGCCTCACCAGCTATGCAGCCGCAGGACTCCACATCTGATTTCAAAACACTCAAAACTGAGCAACAGAAATGTCTGGCATCAAGTAGGGGATATGGGAGGAGCTATTCTCCCCCCAATGAACATCAGGTTTTAGCCTTCCCATTACATAGGGATTGGGGAGGAGTGTGGAAGGACAATACCTCTACTCAGTTGACCAACTGCACCTAAGCTGGGAGAGCTTAAACTGCTAAGGGACAAGCTGGGAGTATTCATAAAGCACACTTTAAGCTAAAGGGAAACTACTATGGGACAAGTGACCCAAAGTGGTGGAAGACTTTGTTTCTGGCAAAGGCACTTAGCTTCACCCAAGCTCTTTTCTTCGAGGTTGCTTGTAAGGACAGAGCAAAGAACCTTACCAGAGCAAGGAAAAGGATTTAGGCTTCTTTTGGCTAGACAGATTTACTGTGGGTTATTATTTTCTTTTGTACTCACAGGGGTTGTTACTGTTTGTTGCTAACATTTTATTGCTTTAACTCGCCCAAAACAGGAACCAAACCAAAAAAAGCAAAAATGAAATAAAAAAAACTTCTGATCATAGGAGACTCCATGATTTGGGGAGTTGATACCTATCTCCAGCCAGGGGTAGTGGTCAGATGTCTCCCAGGTACACCAGCATGGAGAGACACTGATCACATAGCTAAAATTGTGCAGGAAGCAGGAGAAAACATTGACATCCTGGTACACATAGGGACTAACGATCTTGCTAGCTGGTCAGTTGTGGAGACCAAGGAACACCTGACCAGACTGGGTGACAAATTATCATCCATTTCATCCTGCATCTCCTTCTTTGAGATACTGCCAGTCTGGGAGAGGGGAGCAGATGGATGGAAGGTCAGAGAAGGGGAGATAGGGGAGCTAAACATGTGGCTCAAGGGCTGGTGCCAGGAAAAAGGACACAGATTTGTAGGTAACTGGCAACAGTTTTGGGAGCAAAAGTTCTTTAAATTTGATGGACAGCATTTGACTAAGGCGGGAGTCAGTGAACTGAGGCAGAAGTTTGACGTCTTTGCAGAATATTTAAACTAGCAAATGGGGAGAGGGGTGTAGCACCCGATACATCGAATGGAAAGAACACCCCTGCCCCCTCAGCTAGTGGTCAAACAGGAGTTCAGCATGTTTTCAGTTCATTTGCATCACCAGGTAAGGAAGAAGGTCTGGCTCCCAATACGACGCACAGGGGAAATGCCAGACCTCACCCAACAACTAACACACCAAAATTTGGCCAATAGAAAATCATGTACTCAAATGCTCGCAGTCTGGGAAACAAGATCCCAGACCTGCAGGCAATAATGATAGAGGCTAAAATGGACATAGTAGCCATTAACGAGACATGGTTTACCAATAAGCACACTTGGGAGATTTCAGTACCTGGCTAAGTACTGTTCAGAAGAGACCAAGGTCCAAAAGGGGCGGGTGAAGTGCCCTTTATGTCAATGAAAATATCAAAGCTACAGAAATTCATAATCAATCAATCAATTCAATCAATAAATTTCGTTATTTATAAAAGGCACCTTTCCAAAATCAAGGCACCTGTACAATAAAACCACAAACAATAATCAAATTTAATTAAAACAATAAATACAGTGTCAGCTTAATATTCAGTAGATTTCTTTGACTGGGAGACCAAAGTAGTAGACCAGGGAGGGGCTGTGGACATGGCCTACTTAGACTTTAGCAAGGCATTTGACACAGTCCCACACAAAAGATTAATATTCAAATTAACCAGCCTGGGAGTGGGTCCCAGGGTGGTAGCCTGGGTAAAACATTGGCTGGACAACAGCACACAGAAGGTAATTTTAAATGGAGTCCACTCTGAAAAAAGAGGGGTTACTAGTGGGGTTCCGCAGGGTTCAGTACTGGGTCCAGTAATTTTTAATGTCTTTATAAGTGACATTGCAGAGGGACTGGAAGGAAAAGTATGCCTCTTTGCAGATGACACAAAGATCTGCAACAGGGTTGATACACAAGGAGGCGTGGAAAGGATGAGAAGGGATTTGGCAAGGTTGGAGGAATGGTCAGAAGTATGGCAGCTTGGATTCAATGCAAAGAAGTGCAAAATAATGCACCTGGGAAACAAAAACCCAGGGGAAGATTACACAATGGGGGAGGTAGTAACAACAACAAAAATGGAAAGGGACCTGGGGGTAATCATATCAGATGACCTTAAGGTTAGCAAGCAATGTGAGAAGGCATTAGGGAGGGCTGGGGGTATACTGGGATGCATAGGGAGAGGCATCATCAGCAGAAAACAGGAAGTTGTTATCCCTCTGTACAGACAGTTGGCGAGACCCCATCTGGAGTAGTGCATCCAGTTCTGGAGACCCCATCTCCACAATGACATAGACAGAATAGAGGCAGTCCAGAGGAGGGCAACTAAAATGGTGCAGGGTCTGCAAGAGAAGTCATACGAGGAGAGACCAAAGGAGCTTAATATGTATACCCTTGAGGAAAGGAGGGAGAGGGGGGACATGATGGAAACTTTTAAGTACCTCAGTGGAATAAACAAAGTACAAGAGGGTAGCATCTTTCAGAAAAAGAGACGTACAAGAACACGGGGACACAATTTAAGGATAGAGGGGGGCAGTTCAGGGGCAATGTGAGGAAGTACTTTTTCACAGAGAGGGTAGTGGATGCAAGGAACAGCCTTCTTGAGGAGGTTGTGGGGTCTAAAACTGTGGGATAATTCAAGAATGCATGGGACAGACATAAGGCAATTCTTGTGGGGGGTAAGAAGAAATAGGCTGTTGGTTAACTAGGATCAGCGGCTTATCCTGTAGGTAGGGAAATGGACAGACTAGGTGGGCCAAGTGGTCCTTATCTGCTGTCAAAGTCTATGTTTCTATGTAAATGCCTGACTAAAAAGATGCAATTTCAAGGCAACTTTAAAACTTTGGATGATCAGGCAGTTTCGCACCCGACGAAGTAGAGAATGCCACAGGGTTGGGGCCACAAAGCTAAATGCCCTTGCCCCAGATGTTTGTAAATGAACCCTGGGAATCTCTAGCAATCCCTCATTGTTGGATTGGAGAGGGTGGGAGGGACAATAGGGATGAAGGAGATCTTTCAGGTAACTGGGTCCCTGATTGTGTAGGGCCTTGTAGGTTAGCAAAGCAACCTTTAAGGATATCCGCCACTGTATCGGCAGCCAGTGTAGTCCGTGGAGCACAGGCATTATATGACTGGTCCTAGAGGTACCAGTCAAAGCCTGGCTGCCGCGTTCTGCACTAGCTGCAAGCAGCGGATATCAATCCCAGGTAGCCCTAGGTGAAGGGCATTGCAGTAGTTCAAGTTCAAGTTCATTGCAGGAAAACTCCATTGAGCAAGCTCATTCACAAGGAGGTCCTGAGACATGTACACTGATAACATTACATAAAATGAAAATACTTGATAGAATGATAGTATAACATGTATTCATGTGTACACTTAGTACAAGCAGGATACTACATAAAAGGATACAATGTCAGATGACAATAGATAGTGAGGAGACATATGGTACACAGTGTGGATCACTTCAGGGTAGCGTGCCAGCAGTACAAGGCAGGGTAGCTGGTGTCTGCAATAAATCATTTTAGTATATTGAGCAGCGACAGGGAATAAGGATAAACAAAGTAATGAGGCTTGGAAGAGTGAGAGAAGTAATATATACATAGAGAGAGCCAGGAATGGGATGGGGAAGAGGAGCAGGTGTGGATGCTTGCCGTAGTGGTCACAGCTTGGAAGTCAGAAGCTAATAGAGTCTAGTTGTGTCTTGGTTAAATACTAGTGCAAACAGAAAGTAAACAGCATGCATAAGGGTGATGAAGATCTTACACATAAATGTAGAAGGCAGACATGGGGATGGGAAGGGGCTTAATAACAGTTGCAGAGATCTTTTATCTTAGCTGCACTTAGCACTTTGTAGAAGTTAATTGAAACTATGCTAGTTAGCTTCAGCTTGGTTTGGAGCTGATTTCAAATAGAGAGAAGAGCATGTGCAATAGCGTGTTTACCAAAGGAGGTCCAGGTCCTAGGTATGTCTGGCAGAATGAAGTCAGATTTCCTGAGAGAGTATGCACTGTGAGAAATACAGATGAGAGATGATAGGTAACTCGGTAGTTTGTGCAGGAGCAACTTAAGGGTCCAGAGACCAGCGTGGAGCAGGCGTCTAGTGGTGAGAGATGTCCAGCCAACAGCTTTGTACAGTTCACAGTGGTGCAAACGGTAAAGGGAGTTGGTAATAAACCATAGCGCACGGTGGTAGAGGATGTCCAGTTTGCTTAGGTTTGTGAGAGTAGTGGAAGAGTAAATTACATCGCCATAGTCAAGAAGGGGAAGAAAAGTAACCTGAACGAGCCTATTTCAAGTCTTGAGGGGCAAGAGGTGCCTATTTTTAAAGAAGAAACCTAACCTGGCTTTGAGCCTCCTGGATAAGTCCTCGATATGGTCATTAAAAGAGAGCTTGTTGTCAATTCACATACCCAGATATTTAAATTTGGAAACTACTTCCAATGGTTCGCTTAACATGGTAGCAATAAAGTCTTTAGGTGGGTTATGGGAGGTGCCTGCGGAGGTACTGTGAGAGAATATCATAGCTTTGGTTTTCTTTGCATTAAGCAGAAGCTTTACCTTTATTAGATTATTTTTGAGTTGGGCAAAGTCCGCTTGAAGCACCCCCTTTACTTCGGATAACGTTGAGCCAGAGGTATACAGCACAGTGTCATCTGCAAAGAAATGCAGATTAGATGTAGATATGTTGGAATCAAGGTCATTAATGTACAATGAAAACAAGATAGGGCCTAGAATGGAGCCTTGGGGGACTCCTCTGACAACTGGCAAAGAGGCAGAGAAAGAGCCATCGGCTTTTACTTTTTTGGGATCTCCCTGTTAGATAACTGGAGAACCACTAGGTAGTGGAGGACGGGGCACCCAAATTAGTGAGGCAATTGACTAGCAGGTTGTGGTCAACAGTATCAAAAGCTTTACTAAGATCCAAGAAGACTGCTCCAGTTATCTTCTTATCATCTATAGCAGAGATCCAGTCGTTGGTCACTTTCGCTAAGGCAGAGATTGTGCTGTGATTTGCCCGGAAACCAGACTGAGCTGGGTTAATGAGAGAAAAAGTTTCCAGGTGCGTTTTTAGTTGGTTATGGATACGTTTTTCAAAAACTTTAGAGAGGATAGGCAAGATGGAGATAGGTCTGTAATTATTCACATCGCAAGGGTCACCAAATTTAAACAGGGGGAGGATATGTGTGCGGATTTCCAACAGGACAGCACAGTAGCAGTTGTAATGGAGAGATTGAAGATATGAAGAATGGGGGCAGAGAGATGGTCATATCCTAATCTTAGGAAGAAGGGTTCTAGGTCATCATCCCCTGCACTTTTTTTGATGTCCAAATTAAGTAGAGAATCTTCTATTTCTTTATAGTTTAGCTCACGCAGTTGAAATGGGCAAGATGCGATACTAGATATTGTGGAAGGACTTGGTTGGCTCATTGCAATGCTAACGTAAGGTGAGGAGTCAAAAGCTAGTCCAGCGGTGACAAAATGGGAGTTAAGTTCTTCAAGGATTAAGGACTTATTTTTCACTACCCTGCCATTTGAGAATATCTTAGTTGGAATGGAGGGGCAGTAGGCCACCCTTCTATAGATTTAAGTGTCCTCCATATTTTATGTGGGTTCCCTTGTGCTTGTTCAAGGGTAGAGATGTAGAAGTTAGCTTTGGCAGAACGAATGCTTTTCACACAGGTATTCCTAGCTGTTCTGAAAGCCTGCCAATTTGATGGTTTCTTGGTATACTAACATACTATTTGCCAGCAGATTAGGCCTTACGGTCTATCAAGTCTGCTCGAACTTTAGATCCTTAGTTGGGTGCCGAGACCCTCCCATCCCTTGTGCTCCAGAAACCCGTATCATCCATCCCCACCCCCCGGGACAGGA
Source organism: Neoceratodus forsteri (assembly GCA_016271365.2). Taxonomy (NCBI): domain Eukaryota; kingdom Metazoa; phylum Chordata; order Ceratodontiformes; family Ceratodontidae; genus Neoceratodus; species Neoceratodus forsteri. Next base: position 830,768,195 of record CM028131.1, read on the forward strand.
CATCATCTGATACATCCACTTTCTGTGTCTGTCCCATCCTCTCTTGAAGCCCTCCACTGTGGATCTCTGAACTAGCTCACCAGGCAGTGCATTCCAAGGGTCCACCACCCTCTCAGTGAAAAACCTCCTCCTTTTTTCCCCCCTTACCCTTCCACCTTCCAACTTCAAACCATGCCCTCTGGTGATACCTCCCTGCTTTAGTCTAAAGATCCCCTCCATGTTAACCCTATTTATTCCCTTGAGGTACTTGAAGACCTCAATCATGTCCCCCCTGTCTCTCCTCTCCTCCAGTGAAAACAGGCAGAGCTCCTTAAGTCTGTCCTCATACGCCAAATCCCCTAGCCCCTCGTGATCATCTTTGTTGCCCTCCTCTGTACCCTCTCTAGGAGCTGTATGTCCCTCTTTAAGTGTGGTCTCCAGTACTGTACACAGTACTCAAGGTGTGGTTTAACCAGTCCATTGTACAGCGGCAGAATCACTTCTTGCTCCGAGGTGATCCTCATATGATGCATCCCAACATCCTGTTTGCCTTCTGTCACTCTCCTGCACTGCTCAGAGTTATTCATACATGCATCCACCATGACTTCTAGGTCTTTTTCCCCATTGAGGCCTCCAGCGCCTCCCCTCCCAGGGTGTGCCTGTGTTTAGGGTTTCCCCGACCAAGATGCAACACCTTGCACTTGGTGATATTGAAATTTAATTTCCATGTGTGAGCCCAGCTTTCCAGGGTGTCCAGGTCCCCTTGCAAGGCCACCTCCCCTCTTCTCCCTCAACTACTGCTCCCATCTTGGAGTCATCCAAGAGACTCATTTCACACCCTATACCCTCCCTGATGTCCGATATGTATGCATTAAACAGGATCGGACCCAGGATCGAAACCCTCAGGTACCCACTACCAACCTCTCTGGGGTTCGAGCTCCTCGCAGACCACTACTCTGAGTGCGCCCAGCTAGCCAGTTTTCAATCCATCTGACCATCAAAGGGCCTACCCTAACCCCATCAGTTTCTCCACCAGACCATTGTGGGGATAGAGTCAAACGCCTTGCTGAAGTCCAAGAATAATACATCCACAGGCTTACCCTGTCCAGTTCTGATGTTACCCATTCATAGAACTCCACAAGGTTGGTTTGACATGATCTACCTGGCACAAACCCATGTTGCCGACTATCCAGACCTCCCACCTCCTCCAAGTACTCCCCAATCGTTCCTTCAGTATACTCTCCATTAATTTTCCCACCACCGAGGTCAAACTGATGGGTCTATAGTTACCTGGTACTTCCCTCGACCCCCTTGTGGATTGGTACCACATGTGCCTCTCGCCAATCCCTAGGTACCCTCCTGTCTCAAGTGACCTGCTGAAAAGCTCCGGCCAGGGTGCAGCCAGTATGTCCGCCAATTCCCATAGTACTCGGATGAATGCCATCCGCCCAGGAGATTTGTCTTTCTTTAGGGCCTTGAGGGCTAACCACACCTTTTGCAGAGATAGCATCATCGTCCTCCACCTTACTGGCCTTTTATCTTTACCCAGATGTGACACCCCTGGGGTACCTTCTCTCCCTCTTGCTCCATTTTGTTGTTCCTGATCCCTTACTGATGTTTCTATCCCTTCATGCCTTGCTTTGTAGATATCCCATCCCTCCCTAGTGAACACAGAGGCGAAGTACTTGTTAAATACCTCTGCCTGGTCCCTCGCCTCTTCCACCCCCTCCTTCTGATCTCAATCTGCTGAGATGGCCTAGTTTTCTCCGCTCCCCAATGTACCGAAGAACCCTTTTCCCTCCATGTATCCCTGTGCCAGCCGCTGCTCTTTACTGGCTTCTTGCCCTCACCATACGGGTGACTTTTTCTATATGAGCTGGTACATTTCCTTATCCCTATCCTCTTGTTGTTTTATATTTTTGTGGTCGCCTTCTTTTCTCTGACTGCTACCTGTACCTCACTGGACCACCAGCATGGTTTATGTGACCTTGCTCCCTTACGTTTCAACTTAGCGCAGATCCTGACTGCCTCATGAAGTCCCCGTTTTATGACTCCCATCTCCTTTCCACATCTGTCATTGAGGTAATCCCCATCAAGTGATCCTTGAGAATATTTCCCATGCCCATAAAGTCTGCCCCCCTGAAGTCCACTGCCAGTGTCCTAGATCTCACCCCCCCCCCATGCTTATTTGAAACCAGACAGTATAGTGGTCGCTCCCAGTCAGGGGGTCTTGTACAACCATGTCCCTTACAGATCCCCATCTGCCAGAACCACATCCAGGATATGCCCTCCCTTGTGGGCTCCATCACATGCAGTGTTAAGAAACATCCTGGAAGCCATCCAGCAGCCTCTGCTCCTTGGCCACCTTAGAGGACATGGTTCCCCAGTTTGTACCTGGCATATTAAGGTCCCCCATCAACACCACTCCTTCCCCTTTCGGTCCACACTGGGCAATGATGTTGTCCAGCAAACCATCCTCTAGAACCTCACTCATCCCGGGGGGCCTATATGCTACACCCAGCTTGACCTTATTTCCTGCTGAGGATCTTAAAGTGACCCATAAGGCCTCCACGTTTCCCTCTGCCTCTTCTACCCTAGCAATTTCTATGTCATCTCTAATGAACATAGCCACTCCCCTCTGCCTCCTTTCTGTCCTTCCTGAGCATAGTGTACCCCCATGCGTTTAGGCCCCAGTCACTTAGTTTTTGTTGGCCACACGTTTCGTGACCGCGCCCGCCACATCCACCCCCTCGAACAGCATGGCCTGGAGACTCTAGCAACTTGTTTCCCAAGCTCCTGACATTTACTAACACCAAGCCCCACCCTTATCCTGATTCTCTTGCTCAACCCACCCAGATTCCTTATACTTCCATCCTCCCTCTGCTCCTCCTGAATCCTCCATCCCCAATCTGTTTCCCCCCTTCCACCCTTGGGCGTGAAGGCTACTCCCCTCATCTGGAGGAGAGGGCTTCTGGTCAGCCCCTCCCTTATCCTTTCCCCCTCACAAGTTTAAACCCCACCTTTCTTGTATGTAGTCAGCCATCCCCTGTTTAAGGACTTCCTTCCCTAATGGGGCAAGATGAAAACCTGTCCTTGGCATATAGTCCCTTATCCTCCCAAACTCCATTCCAGTTCCCTAACACCCCCAACCCACTCTCTTCACCCCACTTCCTGAGCCAGTCATTAACCTCTGTGAGCTTCATTTTTTTCTCCACTGAGGCCTTTGGTACTGGCAATATCTCTGAAAAGGAAATGTTACATCCATTATCCCGACAGACTCTGGCAAGTTCTTGGAACCTTACTTGGATTTCCAAAATGCTATTTCCCTCTAGATCATTAGTTCCCAAATGCACCAGGAAATCCGGTTTCCCTCCACAATCCCTAACATTTCCATACAATAGAACTTTTGCTCTGTGCAGTGTCAGCCCAGAGATACACACTACCTTCACCTGGCTATGGCATCCACCTCCTGTCCCTCCCACTGGATACCCCTAATCATCGAGTCTCCCAATAACAGAACCTTAACACCACCATCATCCTTATGGTTGCCTCACTATGCCCTCTCAGCCCCCTTCCCCTCTTTATTCATGATCTCAATTTCGTGGGAGTCTTCCTGCCTTTACTAGAGACCCCTTGTCACCCTCCCCTTTCTGCCTCCCTTGCTATTTTGCCCACTTAACTCAACTCCCTCTGAATAGGTGTCCCCTTTAACCCTCTCTTATCTGAACCATTTATCCTGGCCCTGATGGTTTCTCCTTCCCCCACACCGCCATCCTCCCCTTGTAATAGTACCCCTGCCTCCAGCAGCTCTCTGTGGGTCCCCTTTAGCTAGGGCTCCATCCTTGTACTGACCCCCTGCTGAAGGGGGCCTCCCACCTCCTTGTCTCCCAGTTTCTCTCCAATCATGCTGTCCTCTCTCATGTCTGGAATATGTTGCATCTCCCCCGTTTGCTTAACATATATGTTTCCCCTTCTCTCTCTGGAACTATTTCTATTCTTTCCATTGCCGGTCTGTGATGCCCTATGGGTATCAGACTCCCTCCCCCCGGCCTCTGTATAAGTTTTCTCATTTCCACCAACCCCTTCCTCCCCCTCTAGGTTGCTTAGTAGCTCAAATTTGTTTGCGACACTCTGTCAGCCTCCATCAAGTAACCCGAGATTCCCCTGACTGCACCTCTAAACTGACCTCTACTTCCCTCTTGCTCTGTTCACCTTAGAGCTCCTCTTCCACAGCCTGCTGTTTTAGGCTTCCGCACAACAGCCCCTCCTGACTCTTCCCCTCCACTATCTTTGTATTCAGAATGTTCACCCCTGTACGCTTTCCCTTAGCATCAACTTCCCTATCTAAGGGTCCTCTGTCCCTAATATCCCCCTGCTTGCTGTAACATAACGTCCTGTAATTTCAGAGCATTGCCCCAGCCTCCCTCAGCCCCACCCTTCTGCTGCCCATATCCACACCCTTATCCTTGGACACCCCCAGCTCCCCAGCTTACTCCTTAACCAATATACCTCACTCCTGATACAAGATAACTGTCTACAGAGTGGGCAGCCTCCCTCTCAGGTCCAATTTAGAATTATTGCCATCCCTCAGCCTGTACAGCCTACAACCCTTCCAAAGATGCCTGCCATGGTGGAATATGGCCACCCTGTTTATCCCCCTCTGTTTATAATGGCTCACCCCCTTTTCTCAGTCCCTTTCCCCTGGAATACAGTTTCTCTCTATACTGACTGTAGTTATTTACAAACCCAATTTCAACCTCCCCAATAAAGTTCCAAAGTCTCACAAACACATACAGTCCAGTGTGTGTTCGGTCCCACTAACAGTGTGTGTAAGCAGACATCAGGTACAATATGATGTCACAGGCCCACCAGCTGCTGTTGCTTCAAATTTCAGTCCTAAAACAGAAATGCTCAGCCTTTCAATCCCAACCCCCAGTGGTTTTTCAGTATTTAAGAAAGCCTACAAAACAGGCTGGGTGGGAGGGCTCTTACCAAACACCAGGCAAACAACACATTTAAATTTCCCTCTAATTAACCCTGACAAACAACTGTCCCTAACCTCAAAAAGTTACAATATCACAGCCCAAGTAACAGTTCTAATTCAGAGTAATAATTTTTACCACATAAAGCTAATTTCACTTACAAACTTTTCCAATATTTCAGTTAAAAACAGAATATAAACCCAGACCTCTGTCCAACCAACCTGCTGCTCTGAATTCCCAAGTGAACAATGGAGGCCAGGGTAATTCCTGTTTAAAGACAAGGTAATTGCAGCTAATGTCCCTTCCCCCTAACACCAGGCAAACAACACATTTAAATTTCCCTCTAATTAACCCTGACAAACAACTGTCCCCAAACCTCAAAAAGTTACAATATCACAGCCCAAGTAACAGTTCTAATTCAGGGTAATAATTTTTACCACATAAAGCTAATTTCACTTACAAACTATTCCAATATTTCAGTTAAAAACAGAATATAAACCCAGACCTCTGTCCAACCAACCTGCTGCTCTGAATCCCAAGTGAACAATCTCTTGCTTTCACCCAGAGCTTATCCCGGGTTGTAAGAGCTGCCTCAAGATCTGGGGTAAACCACGGGTGAGAGTTGTTTCATACCCTAACTTTAATGAGGGGGGCATGCTTATTTACCAGCCTAGTAAGGTTGACATTAAGGATGGAGACTGCCTTATTGACATCTTTGGCTAGGTACAGATCTTGCCATCTGACTCTGTCTAGGTCAGAAAGGAAGTTTGCTGCAACGAGCTTACGAGAGGACTGTTTTGTTATAAACAGAGCCTGTGTTTGGACCTTAATGTGAGATCTTATGCAAACAACAACCCCGTGATCACTCATGTCATTAAGGAACACAGCCGAATGTGAAATTGTATGTGGGTGGGTGGTTAATATCACATCTAGAATGGAGCTATTGGCAGTGTTTATGACATTGTTCCTTGTAGGTTCATTAACTAACTACACTAGGCCGGGCTGGTCGCTTGAGGATTCTGACAGTGAGATTTAGGGGTTAGCCAATCCATTGAGATCCCTAGGATATTGTTTCTGTTTTGCATCCGAGATTAGGATTTCAGTATATTAAGGACTTATCGCCTCCAGACAGAGGCCTATAGCCACCTATGATGGTGATGCATTCTGAAGAAGGAAGATGAAGCTTCACTGAAACAATCTCAAATTCCTTGGGTGAAGATTTACAGCTGATATTAGTGACTGAGTACTTGGTTGTGGCGTAGACAACCACACCCCACACCCCCAGATGCCCTGTCCGCCCTAAATTGTTTGTATCCCTGGAGGGAGATTTGTTGGTCGGTATTAGCCTTTTTTAGCCAAGACTCCATAATGATGATAAGGTCCGGGTTGGTATGCGCAGCCCATGCTTGTAATTGGACAAATTTTTTGGTCAGGCTTAGAATATTGACCAGCATCATCTTAAGTCCTGGGGCCTTTGCAAATTCTGAAGGAGAGGTGAGTTGCAGGGGGAGGCCAGGGTTTAGCTCCACATAACCCGAACAGAGAAGGAGCAATAACAGCATTTTCTTTAAGGAACTTTTAAGGATGGAGATGACTTTTTTCCTTTGTGACCGCCCATGATGTGTGGTACAGGAGAGAGTACCGCTAAAGTGACAGTTTAAAGTAATCATTGTGAGTGCCAGTATAGTCATAGGTGAAGGTAGTAGTAAGGGAATGGGGGCATAACGGGGGGTATAGGCCAGATTGGGGGGGGGGTTGAGGAAACCAAGTAGGTACAGTGGGCCGTGGTAACATAGGATGTTGAGACAGTGTATTCCAGGGCTGGATTAAATTGTAATACTTTGTGGTGTACTGTATCGTAGGGCACACTGTATACTAGGAACAATAGTATAGCAATGAGGCAAGCCAAGATGCCAAGGAGTGAGGTTTGTAGGTTAGTAATGGTCTGGTGCTTTTTCTGTGTGTAACACAGACCCACCTACAGACACTCACTGTACCCGAGATGGAATTGCGATCAGAAGGAAAAAGGAAAACAAAATAAGATTGTGGCTAGAAGCTGTGATGGTGCTTCCAAGGATCAGGCTTGGCTACACTCAGCTACCAATGTCTGAGTGGCAGCAGACAAGAATAAGCCAATGGTGCAACAAAAGAGCTAGGGAAGGCGGAGCACAACTGTATTTAAAGGAGGCCTGGGAGGGGGTGGTGGGGGTGGGAAAAATTCAGTTCAGAACTTAGGAGCACAGAGTCAGTGCAGGGAATGCTATGAAAGTCTATGGGGAAGGGCGCACCAATCGGAACGAAGATGGCAAGTGGGCGGACCAATCATTGTCCCCCTGTGTCAGCGCCGCACCAATCGTGATCGCCCTAGCATACTGGCTCCCAGAAAAAGCCTGGCGGTAATACCTGCTGAAAGGATCTGTGTCCCGAGGCCCTTGATCTGGCAAGGGCTGCTGAATGGGGTTGGGTGGCGGCTGTAGGAATAGCTGCTGCTGGCCGCCTTTTCTTCCAATGCACCACTCAGGCGCAAAACCCTAGGAGAAGAATGAAAGAGCCGATTAAGTATGCAAGCAGGACAGGAATTCAGGGGTGGAGAAGCTGGCGGCAGATCATCAGAGGGGGATGGGGTGATGGTGGTATGGACAAAGAAAATGATTAGAGAGGTAGGGTAGGTAACACAAAGGTAAAGGGCAGAATAGGGAGGACAAATAGAAGCCAGATATCAAGTAGTCAAGGCGGGAGGTAATGAAAGCATGGATCAAGACTGAAAGATCATCGGAAGGAACCAGATGCTTCAGCAGGGTGATATTCCTAAGATGGTAAAAAGATGTTTTGACAGCTGCAGACACCTGCGATTTTAGGGTCAAGCAGTCGTCAATAATAATGCCAAGGTTCTGCACCAGGTCAGAGGTGGTTAGCTGGACACCTCCAATATTAAACCCGAAGGGGAACCTGCCAACACACCCACCTCACGATGACCTGGATCCACGATCAACACCTCAGTTTTTTCTGGGTTCAATCGCAGCCAGCTCACATTCATCCAGTCCTGGATCTTGGCAAGACAGCTGTTAAAGACCAAGACAGCATCAGCCTGGCCAGGCATAAAGGACAAGTACAGCTGAGTATGATCTGAATAGCAGTGAAAACTCAAGCCGTACCACCTAACAGTTGCTCCCAATGGCAGCATATACACTGCAAACAACATGGGCACCAAGATGGATCCCTGCGGCACCCCGCAGGATAGGGAAAGTGGAGCCGAGGAAAAGACGCCTGACACCACCCTCTGAGTCCTACCCTTAAGGAATGAATGAAACCACCTGAGGACTGATCCCGAAAGTCCACAGATGAACTGTAGGCAATCCAGCAGCACATCATGATCCACACTGTCAAATGCCATGGAGAGATCAAGAAGGACCAAGATGGAACGGGTCCTTCGATCGCTCGCTGTTAGAAGCTCATTCAGTACCTGGACAAGAGCTGTCTCGGTACCATGTTTCTTTCTAAATCTGGACTGGAGAGAATCATAGATACTGTAGTTGGTCAAATGGTCATCCAGCTGAGACACCACCACCTTCTCAATAACCTTACCCACGAAGGGCAGGTTAGAGACAGGCCTGTAGTTTGCCAGACAGTCAGAGTCCTAGGAGGACTTTTAAGAAGGGGCCAAACCACAGCATCCTTCAGGGGATCTGGAAAGATCCCCCTCTCCAAGGACATCCAGACTATCTTGGCAAGGACTGGGCCGATGCTATCCACACAACCTACTAATAGGCACGTGGGGCCCGGGTCCAAACTATAGTTGGTCAGATGAAATGACTGGATGACCATTACAATATCATTGATTGTGGGTCTGCTGAAGTCACACCACACAAACTGGTTATCCGACATCTCCTGCTGACCACTGCTACTCCCTAAAGAGAGGGTCAGGGGGATGCCGGACCTGATTGTGGCAACCTTATCCATGAAGAATTGAGCAATCTTCTCACAACGTTCTTGTGAAAAAGTGTTTCCAGGCTGGAGACAGAGTGGGTTGCACAATCTGTCCACAGTCCGGAAAAGCTAGGCTGGTTGATTCTGCACAGCAGCAATTTCCCTGGACAGGAATTCTGCCTTCTTATGGGTAATTGCTGATTGATAGACCAAATAATGATCCATCAAACTAAGTCTGTCACAATCCAGGCCCGACCACTGCCAGCACCTCTCCAACCTTTGTCCAGCTCTCCTCAACTCCCTCAAGGCCTCATCAAACCAAGGAGAACTGGGGCAAAGAGTGAGAGGACGAACATGAACAGGAGCAATGAAATCCAGGGCCTCTGTCACCGCCTTGTTATGGGCAAGTACCAGATTCCCCAGATCCACACATTCACCTAGCATGCCCGAAAAGTTCAGCACCGCCATCAGGCCATTGGGTGACACACCCCTCAAAGGGCAGTACTGGACCATCTCCATAGGGGCAGGCCTACTGGGGGAGGGCAAGAAACTGGACCCGATGGTATGATGGTCAGACCACCCGACTGGTCTAACCACCAAGTCGGATATCTCCATCCCCAGGAGAAACACCAAGTCCAAAGAATGACCACCAGTATGGGTCAAGGAGGAAATAACCTGTGTGAGGCCCAGTGAACTCATTAACTAGAGGAAGTCCTGTCCAAACTGCGAGAGTTAATCTTTGACCCAGGCATTGAAATCCCCCAGGATCAGACATCTGTGTGATCCCAATGTCAAGTCGACAATGAAGTCTGCGACTTCCCACAGGAGAACATTCCCATCTCCTGGTGGATGGTAGACAAGAAGAATCTTGCACCCCACACCCTCGCCCATGATACATTTGAAGTAGTTGGTGACTCCCACTGGTACTTCCATCAGGTCCAGTTCTGATCTAAAACAGATGGCCACACCCCCGCCCCTATAATTCATCCTTGGGCGGTGTATCACCGAGTACTCAGCCAGAATTGCTGAAGCCAGAATGGGACCAGCATTCTCATCCAGCCAGGTCTCGGTGATGCATGCCAGGTCAGATAATCCAACAAGATCCGCTATTATAGTGGTTTTGTTTTTAATAGACCTGGCATTACATGACACCACCCAAGTAGGAAGAGCAGCCAAGGGAGACCGAATTACCTGCCTGGTATATACAAGGCCCTTGGGTATGGGAACCAGACAGGGAGGAACCCTTTCCTGAACTCACTTCACCCCAGGGTGTCCCCTTGTTCCCACTACCCCAATCTGCCCACTTCTTTCCATTCCCCCGGCAGTCACAGACCCCGCCCTCCTTCTCCTTACTATCCCCAGAGCTCTAAACCACCTATACACCTCCAGGGACAGTAAAGGATAAACAAAAGGGCAGAGGTTCCTGAGTCTGAAGGGGGAATATTGCCTGACCATACCTGCACCTTCCCAGCACATATTCCTAACTAGCAGCCCAAAAAAATAAACCCAAACCAAAGCAGAAATCCAAACAAAATAAATTAAATAAACAACACCTAAAAATACCTGAGTAAATAACCAACCCACATACACTCCCCTACCCCAGTAATACAACAAATAATAAAATTTCATTAGCAGAGTATGAGGGTGATTTCAATAAAAAGAGATCACACAAAACTCTCAGAAATGCATATTAGTTGGTCTCTAAAGAACTCCCACCTCTCTAAAGAGGAAAATATTGTATTGCCTCCTGGCACTGTCTCACATCTAGGTCAGGAAGACAATTAGCAGCTTATCAAGCAAACACATTAAAATAGGGTACTTTCACTGCCCTTAAACCAAGATTGAATGGTGCAAAGAAAAAAGATAGTCTGATAGTTTGACTGTCCATAAAATAAGTGAACAGTATCCAAGCAAAGATCTTCTTGTCAGATGGACTTCCACCAACACACCACAGCTTCGCTTATTCAAAAAATTTCCCTTCATGAGAAAATTTGGGCATTCAAGCCATTCCCCAAGAGGTCACCACTGTAAGGCCCTCGGCCGCTTGTTGCTCTCAACATGGAGCAGGTTCTCCAGCCCGCCACCCTGACAGTCCGAAAAAACTCTGGGCACTACAGTGCACTTTCCAGTGGCACTCGGCCCGGTCTCCCCAACAGCCAACAACCCCAGTGAGTTCTCCCCCAGGTTCAGGCAGAATTTACTCAGATCTCATTGGGAAACAGGCACAAAATAGTGGGCCCCAAATCCAAAGGACCCACAACTCCTCTATCCATAACTTGAAGCAGGCCGGTAATGCAGTTACGATCTCATTCCCAATGTCTGGCATTACCACCACCACATCAGAGCCCTCAGTGCACCACTCCAGAAGAAATCATCTGACACCGCAGCAACTCCAGGCCAGACAGGGTCCACATCCGAACACAGCTCCCCTCAATTCCGGGATGGCCAAATCGACTCTCCTTCCTCTTCCCAGCCTGGTCAAAAACAATCAGGCAGGTAAGAAACACGAATGGCGTTTAGCACCACAAATTGTCAAAGTGGAACTAAAATATCCCATCAGTAACCAAAACCTTTTAGGAAGCAGATGAAAAATATTATTTGTTGTTTACTTAATTTCTGATAGATGTTATAACCTCAACCTGGTACACCTGTCAACTAGCTACACCACTTCTTCACCCATCTCTAACTGCCGCTAAACTAATAAAGAAAATAACAATGAAATAACAAAAACAAATTTAACAAATTAAAATAATAAAATAAAATAATTCATCACTGACACTGCTGCATCTTGTGGCTAGCTCAGCACAGCACAATACAGTTAAGGGGGTACATGCAAAGTGGGCAAGCATTAAGGATGCAATACTTGAAGCAACATCCCATTGCGTTAGAGAGAAAAGGAAGTGCAAAAGAAGAAGGAAACCACTTTGGTTCTCAAAAACAGTAGCAGAAAAGGTCAGAGCCAAAAGGCTGGCATTCAGGAAATATAAGGGAACGCAGAGGGATGAAGATAGGGAGGCATAAAAAATTCCCTAAGGGAAGCAGGGACGGCAGTAAGGCAGGAAAAGGCCCAAACCGAGGAAACACTACCACAAACAGTAAAAGTAGGTGACAGGACTTTCTACAGATACATTAGTGAAAAGAGAAAGTCCAGAAGGGGTATTAGTAAGATCAAAGGGGATAAGGGGGCATGTGAGGAGGAGAACCATGTAAAAGCATCTATCCTAAATAGAAACGTCTGCTCAGTATTTACTAAACAGAAGGTAGGGCATAGTCCACAGCTCAGCACCATGGACATAGAGGGGAGGGAGGTGTTCACTAGTCCTTTCACAAAAGAAAGGGTCCTATAAGAGCTCGATAAGATCAGGGTGGACAAGGCAATAGGACCTAATGGCATACATCCCAGGTTACTAAAGGAGCTAATGGTGGAACTAGCAGAGCCATTATCAGAACTGTTTAGTGAGTCTCTGAGCAAAGAAGAGGTCCCAGAAGACTGGAGAAGGGCTCATGTGATCCCATTCAACAAAAGTGGTAACAGGGAGGAGGCAGGTACTACAGACCAGTCAGTCTTACACCTCAGTAGTGGGCAAGATTATGGGCACTCCTTAAGGAAAGGATAGTGCAACACCTGAAATCCATAGGAGCACAGGATCCAAGACAGCATGGGTTTACAACAGGAAGGTCCTGTCAAACTAATCTCATAGCTTTCTTTGACTGGGTAACCAGAGTGGTGGACCAAGGGGGAGCAGCTGATGTCACCTACCTTGACTTCAGCAAAGCTTTTGATACCGTTCCACATAGAAGATTGATTAGTAAGTTGGGTAGGCTCGAGGTGGGTCAGACGTTGGTCAACTGGGTGGCAAACTGGTTGACAGGCAGAAAACAAAGAGTGGTGGAAAATGGTATACAGTCAGAAGAGATTCAAGTCACAAGTGGGGTACCTCAGGGATCAGTCCTGGGGCCAGTCCTCTTCAGCATCTTCATCGGTGACATTACAGATTGACTGGAGGGTAAGATTTGTCTGTTTGCAGATGACACCAAGATCTGCAACAGAGTAGATGTTCTAGATGGGGTGGGCAGAATGAGAAGAGATCTAGATAAACTGGCAAAATGGTCGGAAGTGTGGCAACTGTGGTTTAATGCAAAGAAGTGCAAGATCATGCACATAAGGAAGAGAAACCCTGAAGCCACCTATAGACTGGGAGGGGAGTTGCTGGCACTCACAAGGGAAGAAAGAGACTTGAACATCGTCATCACAGATGATCTAAAATCATCCAAGCAGACCCCTAAAGCAGTAGGTAAGGCTAGGGAGATGCTGGGGTGTATTAGTTGGGGTATCACAAGTTGTAAGAGGGAGGTAATAATGCATCTTTACGAAACACTGGTTAGGCCCCATCTGGAGTACTGTGTGCAGTACTGGAGGCCACACCTTCACAAGGACATTAACCAAATTGAGGCAGTCCAGAGAAGGGCGACTAAAATGGTGCAGGGACTGCATCAGAAAACATATGAGGACAGATTAACAGAGATCAATTTGTATACCCTAGAGCAAAGAAGGGAGAGAGGTGATAGGATTGAAACATTCAAACACCTTAAGGGCATTAACAAGGTGAAAAAGTCTAACATGTTTCAATATAAGAAAAATAGCAGGACAAGAGGACACAGCATGAGATTAGAGGGAGGCCAATTAAGGGGTACTGCGAGGAAGTTATTTTTTACGGAAAGGGTGCTGGATGCATGGAACAGCCTACCTCAGGAAGTGGTGGATATGAATACAGTGCAGGGTTTCAAACAGGCATAGGCTAGGCATAAGGGAGCAATACTGATATATATGAATAGATTGGCATTGACAGAGCAAAGGCCGATGGCACATTCATAAGGTAGAAAAAGGAATTGGTAGACTAGATGGGCCTTGCAGTCCTTATCTGCCATCAACTTCTATGTTTCTATGTAAGTTTTCCCATAGAGGGGTCTGGTGAGCTACCCAGGGTGTGAATGCATTTCAAGGGAAGGCCTCATGGCAAAAGGGTGAAAGATAGAGGGAAGAGTGTGGAGGGAGGAGACATCAAAATATTGGGATAAGAGGGTTAAGAGAGAGCAGGGCAGGGGCAACTGAGGTGCAAGAGGAACAAGCTGAAATACACCTAGCATGAAGGAAATCAGGTCAGCAACTAACTGACAAGAAAATATCAACAAGAGGAAGGAAGGGAAAGGGGATTACAGACATCATGGTGGGTGGTTTCAATTAATGCTAGTAGTCTGGAAAACAAGATGGATGACCACCAGGCATTGTTATCAAATGGCTATTAGTATATGATGGCAATCATAAATATATGGATGGGACCAAACCATGGCTCCATACTGTAGGAAGGGTACAGACGGGGGAAGGGGAGGAGGGGTGGTCCTATATGTTAAAGAAGTGATAACGACCATGAGGGAGGATATGGGGGTGGGTGGGTAAAGTGACTATCTTGGTTCAGGCCCAAACAGTGGCAGGACAAGAGATTAAGATCGGAGGTATACAGATCTCTGAATCAGAGTAAGGGTACAGATCAGAAGCTAGTAAAGGAGCTCAGGAAGACTTTCTTGCAGGGAGAGGTGATAATAGTAGGTAATTGTAACCTACCAGATGTAGATTGATGCAGCTCTGAAGACAACAGTAGCAGAAGAGAATGACTCCTAGAAGCAGCACTGGATGGCTCCTTAACCCAGGGAGTGAGTAGACTAGAGATTAGGATAGTTCTGCACCTAATACTGACAAACTGCCTTTGTCAGGGACATTAGTGTAGCTGAGCCCTTGGGAAGCAGTGATCACTTGTCAGTGTGATTTTGAATTGATATGGGGAAGGAAATTCTGAACACTAAAACACCTGTTCTGGATTTCAGAAAGGCAGACTTTACCACAATGGGCATACGTCTCAACCTTCTGCCTCATAAATCAGGGACAAGGCTTAAAAAAATCAGGGACAAAGGACCAAAATCAGGGACACTTCTTCAAAATTGGAGATATCCCTTCAGGAAGCTGGTAGAATAAAGGGCTTGGTGTAACATGCATTATCTAAGGAATAACAAGTCTTTAACTTTAATGTTTGTGCTTATAACCCCCACAGTTTGGTCACAGAAAGACAATTTTTAGGAGGGACAGAGTAAAATTTTGAGGCAAAATCAGGGACGTCCCTGAAAATCAGGGACAGTTGAGAGGCATGACAATGGGAGCATAGTTGGGTGAACACTTGGCTGAGCTTGGGGTGGGGAGCAAAGGGGGAAAGTAGAAACATAGAAGCTGTCAGCAGAATAGAACCTCATGGCCCACCTAGTCTGCTCTAAGTCCCTGCCTATTGAGCTACCACAGACCCTAACTGATCTCCAGCCTTACCCCAACCCCCCTTGTTACTAAGGTCCCCTTCTGCCTGTCCTATGCATATATGAAACCTGTTATGTTTCTGTGCTTACCATGTCAGCTGAGAGGCTGTTCCAGCTGTCCACCACCCTTTCTGTAAAGAAGTATTTCCTCACATCTCATCTAAGTCTCCCCCCTTCCAGCTTCATACCATGCCCCCTTGTCTTTAAACATCTTTTTCTGTGGAATATGCTACCCTCCTGTACCTTATTGATACCCTTGAGGTATTTGAATGTTTCTATCTTGTCTCCCCTTTCTTTCCTTTCCTCCAGAGAATATATATTTAATTCCCTGAATCTTTCCTCATAGTTCTTCTGATGTACGTCATGCACCATTTTGGTTTTCCAGGAAGTAACAAACACCTGTCTGAAGAAGAAGGGTAAGAACAAACACAAGATACCTCTCTGGTGCACAGTGTAGATAGTAAAAGCAATAAGCGAGAAAAAAGCTTCTTTTAAAAGATACAGGAAGACTATGAAGGAGGAGGACAGAGAGGACTACCTGAACAAACTCAAATCAGCGAACAGGGAAGGGAGTAATGCCAAAGTGGCAGCTGAACTGAGAATTGCAGAAGTAATTAAAGTAGGTGACAATACCTTTTTTTCATTGCATCCAGGAAAAAAGGCAGAGAAAGGAAGAAATTGTTAAACTGAGACAAATGACAGAGTGGGTTGAGGACAGTACAAGAAAAACAGAAGTATTTTTCACTAAAGAGAGGGATGCACCAGTACCCAGACTTTTGCATGGTGCCATGAGGGTGGAGAACTGTGGATGTAGTACCCTTGCATAACAGCAGGGCTAGGGAAAAGCCAGGGAACTAAGGAACTATAAACTAGTCAGCTTGACAATGATCATTGGCAAGCTAATCAAAACCTTTCTTATGGAAAGGTTGGTGGAGTTTGATGTGGCAAACAGGGTCCAAGGTGACAGACAGCATGGGTTTGTGGCAGGGTGGTCATGTCAGACAAACATGATATTTTTTTGACTGGATCACAAAGACAGTGGAAAAGAGCCAGGCAGTACACATACCATATCAGGATTTCAGCAAGGTCTTTGACTCAGTTCCCCATGAAAGATTTATCAAGAAGTTGGATGATGAAGGTTTGGGACTGGGAGACAAAAATATATAGGTGGGTGCTAACTGGTTAGGACTGAGAACCCAGAGAATAGTAATTTGAGGGGAACAGTCAAGGATGAGGGAAGGTGTCAGTGGGGTACAACAGAGGTCAGTGCTTGGACTGGTGCTTCTCAACATGTTCCTTATTGACACTGGGGATCGTATCACGGGCAAAATGTGCATTTATGTGGATGACATCAAGCTCACTGGGATGGTGGACACAGATGAAGGGGTCTGAGGCATGAGGAAGTACCCAGAAAGACTGGAAAGATTAACAGAATCTGGGGTTCAATGCCAAAAATTGCAAAGTCATGCAGGTGGAGGGAAAACTCAGGGGTGGAGTAAAAGCCCAGACTGGGTAACTGTCACAGTCTCCAATGAGCAGAAGACCAGAGGATTGCATTTATTAGCTCCCAGAAGCCCGCTACAGAATACACTAAATCAGTGATGAGGTCAAACAGCATATTGAATTGCATAAACAGAGGGTTTGCAAGCAGAAGATAGGAGGTCATACTGCCTGTCTACAAATCCATAATGTGGCCACACACAGAGTACTGTATGCAGTTCCAGAACCCATACCACAAAACAAAAATAATACAGCTGGAAGTGGTGCAGAGTAGGACTTCAAAAATTATTCAGGGGCAGCATGGGCTCTTGTATGAGCAGAATCTGCAGAACCAGAATATTTACTCACAAGTTAATAGAAGGAAATAGGGGGACATTATAGAGACCTTTAAGTACCTAAACAGCATCAATAAAGTAGACCCCAATGAATCTTTCAGGACTAATGACAACAAGAACAAGAGGGAAAACAACTGCAAACTGTCTCTGGGCCAGTTTTGGAAGGAAGCCAGGATGTACTTCTTCATGAATTAAGTGGTGTAGGGGTGGAACAGGCTGCCAGAGGATGTGTTAAGCACAAAATTCATGGCTAGCTCCAAGACAGAGTAAGATTAAGTTAGTGGAGGAAAAAGTGTCCAGTGAGTGGGAAGAGCAGTATGTAATTTAAGATAATGGACTTCTCATCAGGCAGACTTAATAGGCCTCAAGGTCTTCTTCTACTGGTGTACCTCTAGTTATCCACAGTATGAGTCTATGTTTTTTGATGAATAGAGCATGTTTGAACAACAAATCATTAGTAATTTCAAAAATAATTGCATTTTTTTTTTCATGAGTCCACAACAAGGACCTCTGGGGGGACATGGTGGAAACTTTTAAGTACCTCAGTTGAATCAACAAAGTCCAAGAGGGTAACATCTTTCAGAAAAAGAGATGTGCAAGAACAAGGGGACACAATTTGAAGACAGAGGGGGGACGGCTCAGGGGCAATGTGAGGAAGTATTTTTTCACAGAGAGGGTAGTGGATGCATGGAACAGCCTTCCTGAGGAGGTTATGGGGTCTAAAACTGTGGGAACAATCAATAATGCATGGGACAGACATAAGGCAATTCTTGTGGGGGGTTGAAGAAATAGGCTGTTGGTTAACTAGGATCTGCAGCTCATCCTGTAGGTAGAGAAATGGGCAGACTAGGTGGGCCAAGCAGTCCTAATATGCCATCAAAGTCTATGTTTCTATGTTTCTTCCTCCATAACATCAAACAAACATATGAGTTTCATAACTTAACTCTTTTTTTTAATCCATTGGCAAAATTTTGGTTTAAAATCATGCAAAAATACATAAATTCTAAACTATAACTCAAAAACAGACTAACAGATTTCAATGAAACTGTTCACGTTGGAAGGCTTGGTACTGAGATAATGCATACCACCCTTCACAGCCCTAGGTCTAACATGATTGAGTTATAAGGGACTGAAAATGGGTTAAAACAAAAATCTCCAATGCAGTATTCAGTAAATATGTACAGTATGTGTAAGTATATATAAATATAGATCTCTAGAATAAATAATGGGTAATGGTGGTATACAAGGACATATTCCCATTGAGGGGGCTAATTAGGACTGTGGGGCCACAAGCCCAAAGGAAGAGTGGCTTTATTGTCCTAATTGGTCATTGAGATAGGTCCAAGTGTTCCACCCTTACCCATTGTTTGTTGAGCAAATATATTAGGTTAGTTATTGTTATGGACATTGAATTTGCAATTACATTATGGCACCTGAAAGTCTGTTGCAGCAAGGAGGGAATGGTGTATAGTAAGTGGAGGTAGCATTAAGGGGATTTCAGGGTTTCAGAGGGTTTTGTGTGTCTTTTTTGGAGGTGTTTTTGCAACTTGTTAGTTGGTTTGACTAGCCTCCTAATGATGTGTTAATTAAGCAATAATGTCTGCGGCAGAGTGCAGATTTATTGGATAACCTCACCATGGGTGGTTGGGCCGAGGCCACAGGCAGTGTGTCAACACCCGAGAAGTGAGGTTATCCCAACATGACCCACACCTTGGAGTGCATTATTGCTATTGTACAATGGCTCATTTGTAAATAAATAGAAAAAGGGAAAATGAATATATATATTTTAATTTTTTGAAATGATTTTTGTGTGTGGATGTGTACATATGGGAAAAAAGTGCACAGTTTTACTCTTTGCCACTAGGTAGTGGTGGTGTGTGCATGATTCTGTTGTGCTAAGGAGCATAGCCTTTCTCTGTTGTTAATCTTCAGCTGCAATGTTTGCCTGTTCCTCCCCCCAGGCTGTTCTCTTCCTGTTTTTTTTTGTTTTGTATCTTTTTTTAGTTTTTTTCTAGTCTTCTGTAGTTTAATTTTAAAGCGTGGAGCTGTTTCTTTACTGTGGAACCAAGCCCTTTACTTAGTGGAGCCAACGTGGACTCTGAAATGGCCGGCTTTTCTTAGGTGAGCACAGAAGTCAAGACAGGCTGAAAGCACACTTGGGAACTGTACCATGCTGAAGAAAATTAGCTTCCTGCAGCTTTGTAGTTTGGAAACACTGTCACTGGAATGTAGAAAAAGGTGAAGAGTATGATTGGAGTCCACGGTTTGTGGTCAGTGGTGGATAGCACGATGGTTACTTGAGGATCCAGTGTGATATAGTGGAAGATAGAAAAGCCGTTTACAGTTACAGCTTTGTTGTGCTTTCCTAGATACTGTCTGTTTTACTTTGAAATGACTGGGGCACTTGTAATACATTTTAAATGTAAGTGAATCTGGTGCTGTTTTTCCATGCTCAGCAGGAACTGTGCAGATATTTGGGCAAGAAGCCAATTGAGATGTTGTCCCAGTTCAGCGAATTGGCAGGAGAACAAAACAGGCATGACAATTTCTTTTGTATCCTTTACTGTTGTGCTTTTTGGTCACCTTCATTTATTAGTGGAACTGTTTGGCAGGTTGTGATGTCATTGGGGGGGCTGAAGTGATTTACAGTGACACGCTGGAGGTGAGCGATGGTGGCTTGTGGAAGGGATGTGTGATCCCTAAGTTTGTCGTGCAGTTATGTATGTGCCTGGACTTCATACAGTGAAGTTATACTCAGATAACTTCACTGTCTCAGGCACACACTGACCAATCAGAGTCCAGGAAATTTTCTTGTCATTGTATAATTCTGTTTAGTTTTTTCTGATAGGGTTTAATGTATTGTAGGTATATACCTTTTATTAGTATAGGTATATACTTTTAATTGTTTGATTGGTGTATATAGCTTTAATTAGTATAGGCATATAGCCATAATTGTTTAATTAGTGCAGGTATATGCTTTTAATTGATAGATTAGTCACAGGTATACAGGGAAATAAAAGATGGCCTTGTCTATAGGGAAAGGTTCCCACCCATATATTATATATAAATAATAAATAATAGGTAATTGTGGTATACAAGTAAATATATCCATCAAGTGAGCTAATCAGATAGCAAGGCAATGAGCCCAAGGGGGGAGTGGCTTTATTATCTTATTAGCCACCCATGAAAGGTGGTATGCCAGACACAGCTATCATTTGTCTGATATATACATAGGGGTTCTCATTTTTACCTGCCAGTCTGTTTCCAGTTGTAAGCTGTACCTTGAGAACAGTGTACAGTTCTGGAGAACTTACCTATGTAAGGACACAGACAGGGTAGAGAAGGTTCAGAGGAAGGCAACAAAGATGGTACAGGGATTGCATCACAAGTCCTATGAGGACAGGCTGAAGGATTTGAATATGTACTCCCTGGAGGAGAGGAGGGAGAGAGGGGATATGATAGAGACATATAAGCATCTTACAGGGAGGAATAGGTTGCAGGAATACACTATTTTTCAGTGAAAAATATGTTCCAGGACTAGAGGGCATGGAATGAAGTAGAAGAAGGGCGATTCAGAGGAAATGTGATGAAGAATTTCTTCACAGGAAGGGTGGTGAACAAGTGAAACACTCTGCCAGAGGAAGTGGTGGGGGCTGAAACAATCATGGGATTTAAGAATGCATGGGATAGCAGGCCCAGTGGTGCTGAGGGTTGAGGCGCTGGATGCCACACCTTGCACCATGCCTGCTACCAAGGTTGAGGAGCAGATTCAGGGAGCCAGGGGTTGGCTGGGTGGAGATTGGCTGAGTATCCGACGATGGCTCACCTTCTCCGGGGGGAGGGTGGGAACTCGACCCGGGTACAAGATGACCTCTGGCGGAGGCTGGGGGCATGACAGCACATCTGCACCTCGGGGGTCTGATTGGTCATGGGCGGAGGCCTGCAGACCAATCACCTCTTGGGGCTACATCACCTAGGGGGAGGACGTTGTGGATGTCGGCATTTGCACCTTGATGTCAGGGGCTGGCAACATCCCTTACAGAACAGGGAAAAACACCACTCAGAGCCGGGAAGATGGAGCGCTGAGCCGGGTCCCGATGTGCCAGTGCCTGCCTGCCACCCCAGGAACCTGACAAGACTTGAAGGATTCAGGGGCTGCCCGACCCCGACCCCGACCAGGGGGTTTACCGAGGCTGGATGGAGGGACTGAAGATTGCAAGATAGGCACTGGTAGGGGCAGGCTTAATGGGTGACTCCCTATGGTGCGGCTATGTGGGGCAGTAGGAAGGGAAAATAGAAATTTAAAAAAAAAAGAATGCATGGGATAGACATAAGAGAATTCTGGAGGTCAGGGGTAAGGGGCACCAGACTTCTAAAGAAACATAAAGTGAACTTACAAGCTCAAATGAGCAGACTGGGTGGGCCATAGGTCCTTATCTGCTGACAGTGTCTATGTACCTATGTATCTATGTTTCTGGGTTTGCCTGTGCCCTCTTTTGTTCCCCTGTTTATAGCTAGTGTAGTGAAATTTTTGGAAGAGAGGGGGGTGCTCTTTGGACACTAATACATTTACATAAAGTAGGGTTGCCTTTTATAAAGGGTTGTGCATTTGGAAGTCTATAGTTTATTGGAGGTGTCATGGTCTGCAGCTGTTTTTGGTGATGTGGAGTGGTATGTTCTGTCAGAACTGGTGTTTGCATTTGGGAGTGGTATATGCACTGTAATTGTGAGTTCCTGAATTCTGGGGTTGGGAGTGGTGTGTGTTTTCAAAGCTGCTGAATTCTGTGATTGGAATAGCTCATAGCAGTGCATAGGGATTGGTGTTGGTGACAGCTGAACGATATCTGAGGGGGAAGTGTGAGCATCAATGGACATGACAGCAGGAGCATGGATGTCCTTGAGCTCAATTTTCAAAAAGTGGGGACTGGCGCAAGGGACTTGAGGCAAGGAGAAATGATGCTAAGGGCTCCTTGCACTGCACCTTGTGCCAGTCCCAACTTTGGAAGGGACTGTGCACCACTGGGGGGATATCTGTGGCAACCAGGCTTGCATTATCCTTGTGATGGCTATACCTGTGCGTCATGGTGGAAGGGGACTAGCGCCATGGTGGTGCCGCACATCCCCTAACTTGGAAGTTTGAGAGCCACACCATGGTTACAAAGTGTGACTGTGGTTAGACCATTCAAGTGCTAGTCTAACAGCCTTTGTGGCTAATGTTGGACCTGTGCAGGGGAAGCACCTGTAAGTGGTGTGAGACACTGGTCAGTGACATGTTGGAGTGCACTGATGCGTGCTGTTTGCACAGATAGCTGTGCCAGGATGAATGGTGACATTAAGCAGGTATGCCACATCAGGCTCACAGACCTGCAGTTGGGGTACCACATAGCTGGGCTTACTGTACATTGCCCACGCATTGTACTATAAACCTAACTAAGCAGTATCCCGTCTGTGGGTCTGTGAGCCTGAAAGAGGTACACCTGCCCGATGCCACAACTCACTCTGGCACAGCAGTCCATGCACATAGCACCCATCTGGGGACTCCCACAGGTCCCTGGCCAGTGTCACATGCCACTTGAATGGCACCCCCCATCCACTGTGCTGCTGTTCAGGTGCCAGCCTTGTGCCAGGAAAGGGACATGATGGCATCCTCCATCAGACCCCTCCAGTGTGCCACCAGTTTGGCACAGCACTCTGTGGCAAATCTGAAAACTTTGGTGCAGTGACCCCTGTTGTTCTAAAATCAAGCACAGGGTCCCTCTTGCACCCAGAGGTTGCCACAGGCAGGGGTTTGATGCAACCTGCACTGATCTACAGGTGTTCTGAAAATAGAGACCCTGGTGTCTGAGGTGAGAGTTACAGTAAAGTATCAAATGACAAGTCTATTTGGTACAACAAATAGGATGAGTTCTAGTCTGTGTGGCTGCAGTAAAGTTTTCGATGATAGGTCTGTTGGTATTGGGGAGCAAGGAGGGACCAGAAGATGAAGGAAGGAGCATTGCTGTGGGAAAAAGCTCATGGCTCAAGGGAGGATTTAAAGGCATGCCAATCAGCAGTGCTCCAGGAGGAGCCAATCAGCAGAGAGGCAGCTAGTTTGAACGTGTGACTGGGCCTTAAAAGGAAGAGCCCAGTTGCAGGGTAATCAGAAGTGCAGGGAGGGAGCGGTATTTTCTCCCTCCCACCCACTCTACACCACCTCCATTATTAAATATGAAGGTAAACCACTACTGGTGGGGTAGAGGACCTATCAAAAAGGGCTGGAGAAGGAGTTCACCGGAAGGAGGGGTTGGGAAACATCCAACCGGAAGGACACTGCTACAGAACTAAGGTACTGTGACTTTAAATTTTTTGGTGGCTTTGTTATAAGATTGGGGGCATTGGAAGCTGTGTCTGGAACAAGGTAATGTGACTGTCCATTCCTAGAGGAGCGTCTTCAGAACAGAGTCACTGTGACTGGACTTGGCTCTAGGAGATTGTGGAAGCTGTTTTGGTTCTGTGTTCTAGGGGTATTAAATCAATTGATGTAGGGTATTTAGGAGGGTTTGTAACTGTTGTTCTAGGGGATAAGTCAATCATAGGTGATGCATGGTTGAGGTGTCCTAAGGTATATGATCTTTGCAGGAAGCAGAGCAGGGGTTGTAAGCAATATAAGAGATGAGGACTACATTCTGGGGAGTATTTCCGGAATTAAGGATAGGCCAAGGTGAGCAAATGGAGGGAGGTAGAGAAGGATTTACTAGGGGATGGAGAGGCATTAGCAGGGGAGGATGGGGATAGCAGATTGGGGGGGACAGGGGCTGCAGGATGCTAGAAGGGCCTACGTGGGTACAATAGTGGGCTGCAATGGTTGTGGGGTGTCAGTCTGGATGAATGCATTGTGAAAATTTGGGGGGCGATCTGTGACAGGCTGAGGAGACTTGAGGATGAAGTGCAGTGGCTTGGGGCAGAGTCGAGGAGGTTGGAGGAAGGGGGAAGGATTGCTGGTGTAGAGAGCAGCAGTAGGACACCACGGGGGTGGAACAAGGGTTCGGGGGATGGGATGAGGAGGAAAAGAGGGGGCAATACTAAAGTGTGGCACAGCAAGGGAGAGGAGAAGGAAGGGCAGGAGGAAGGAGCCCACACCCAACATGGCAGAGTGGACAGGTAACAGGTTTGTGGTGCTGGCAACATTGGAGGAGGAGGGGGATGTGAGGGAGCTCCAGGAGGGGCTAGGCAAGGGGAAATAAGAAATTGGCATGGGGACAGGAGTCTGGCAGAGGATGATGGTAGTGTTAAGGCGGGAGGGGCACAGCTGGAAGGACGGAAGGAAGAAAGCAAGGGTATATGGAAGAGGAGCAAGGCTAGTGAGGTGTATAGGAGGGATTTAGTAGAGGGGGAGGGGGCGTCCAGGGTGAAATGGAAGGAGGGGAGGAGTGAGGGAGCATTGAGGGAGAGCAATGACAGGTCTGGGGTGGAGAGTGGGGGGTATCTGTAGGAGGGAAGGGGAGGGTTTCAGCTGGGGCAGAATCTAGCAGTAGTCACAAAGGTAAAAGGGTGGACAGGGGATGAGTATTGGAGCAGGAGGGGTATTAGTACTGGGGCACTCAATACTGAAAGGGTTAAGATGGGGCAGTAAGAGGGAATGACATAGTCGCATCTGGGTGGAGTCCATACCTGGCTTAACTGCTGGCAGGGCGGGACAGTCAATTCTTAAGTGTGGTAGGAGGGGTAGGAGGAAATCGCATCTTGTGGTGCATGTGGGTAGGAATGGCCTGGCAGGGGACATGGTGAAAGTAGTGAGGGAGAGGTTCGAGAACCAAGGCAGGCATTGTGGGGAACTGGAGGAATCAGTGGCCTTCTCAGATGTGCTCCCAGTTCCCTGCACTAGCACAGTGAGGAAGGTAAGGATTGGGGAGTTCAACACCTGGCTGAGGGAATGATGTCACTCCAGGGTATATGGGTTGGTTGGGGGCTGGAACAGGCTGTGGATCAACAATGATCTTTATGCAGGGAACAGGCTACATTTGAGCAGGGAGTGGAATGAGGTATTAAAGCAGAGGATCAGGGAATACATAGCTATAAAGGTGGATTTAAACTAGGTGGTGGGGTGGCAAGTGGACAGATGGTAGGCAGGGTCCCAGAGAGGGGAGCCAAACAAGCTTATCCTCCAGGCTAGCAGGGAGATATTTGGAGCAGTGGCACAGGGAGGGATTAAGAGAGGGTAACCCAGAGAGGAGAGGGGGATGGGTCGAGTTGAAGGGTGGTCTCCCTGAATGCAAGAAGCCTTGGTAACAAATCAGCAGAATTACAGGCTCTCTTGGCAATAGGGAGAATGGACATTGTAGCCATCACAGAAACATGGTCCACCCAGCACCAGGACTGGGATTTGACAGTCCCAGGTTATAGGATATTCAGGAAGAAGAGGGCTAAGAGAAAATGGAGGTGGCAATATATGTATGGGAGGGGATAAGGTGCATAAGGGAGGAGGGGGAGGAATGCAAAACAGATTCCCTACTAATGCAGTTCCAGGACTTAAAAAGGAGGATGAGGATGAGGATAGTGTGCAGGCTGCTGGCCCAAGGGGACTACCTGGATAGGGAGTTAGCTGAGCAAATCTGAAGGGTCTGTAGGAAAGGGAACATTATGGTGGTGGGGGACTTCAACCAACCGGGTGTGGAGTGGAGCACTCATACCACCACAAGTGCAAAGGAGAAGATTATAGTAGAGGCATTCCAGGACAATTCCTGGAGCAGTTAGTCTAGGTGACAACTAGATTGGATAGGACTCTAGACCTAGTTCTGGTAAACAGGGAGGCTGTAAGGGATCTGGAGGTGGTGGACCCTCTGGCTAGGAGAGACCACCACACGGTATGGTTCACACTCAGTATGGGCAGGGAGTCAGGAGGTACAAGTACCAGAGTGATTGACTTCAGGGGGTGGACTTTAAAAGGATGGGGGATATTGTGGGCAGGCATCTGGTGGGTATCAGACCATGCATGGATGCTAGGCAAAAATGGGATATTATAAAGGAAGGGCTGATGAAGGCTACTGGGACATGCGCAAGAACAAGGAGTAAGAAAGGGAGGCCCAAAAAAAAAAAAGTTGGCTGATGCAGGAGGCCATGGAGGGGGTGAGGGCCAAGAAAATGATATTTCAGAGACTCAGTAAATCGGGAGGGGAGGACAACAGGGAGATGTATATGAAGACGTCCAGGGAGGTAACATGGCTGGTCAGAGTGGCAAGGCATTTTGGGAGCTGAGATTGGCGCAGGGCATTAAGAACAGAGAGAAGGACTTCTTCAGATATATAAGTGAAAGGCAGAAAAACAAAGATCAGATAGTGAGGATAAAGAAGAATGATAGCTGGGTGGAGAAGGGGGAGGGCCAGTCAGAGGCACTAAATGATTACTTCTGCTCTGTGTTCATGAAGGAAAAAGGGGGACAAACACCACTGGGGAGAGGTGGGGTGGGCGGAGGGGAGGTGACAGAAACAGGGATCACAGAGGATAATGTGCTGAAAGGATTAATGGCACTGAGGGGGGATAAGGGGACAGGTCCAGATGGCATTCACCATAGGGTACTTAGAGAACTAGCTGACATCTTGGCAGGACTGTTTGCTGACCTGTTCAATACATCCTTGGACACTGGATTGGAGGATATCCCATGTGGTACCCATTCACAAGGGTGGACCCAAGGATGAACCAGGCAACTACTTACCAGTGAGTCTTGTATCAATTGTGAGTAAATTGATGGAGAAGATACTAAAGGAGAGGCTGGTGACCTTTCTGGAGAACAAAGGTCTCCAGGATGGTCAGCAGCATGAGTTTGTCTGTGGAAGGTCCTGCCAGACAAACCTGATTGAGTACTATGACTGGGTGACAGGGAACTGGACAAAAGCCATGCGGTATATGTCCTGTATTTGGATTTCAGCAAGCCTTTTGTTTCTGTGCCACATGGGAGGCTGGGGGACTGGAATATATAGGGGTGGGAACAAAGATGGTAAACTGGATCACTAATTGGCTTAAAGGTAGGCAGCAAAGGGTGGTGGTGGTGGTGACTCTGAACGCTGAGGGATGTGATGA
Organism: Neoceratodus forsteri; assembly: GCA_016271365.2. Classification (NCBI taxonomy): domain Eukaryota; kingdom Metazoa; phylum Chordata; order Ceratodontiformes; family Ceratodontidae; genus Neoceratodus; species Neoceratodus forsteri. Next base: position 830,795,334 of record CM028131.1, read on the forward strand.
GTGGGATGCTGCAGGGATCACTATTGGAACTGGTGTTGTTTTGTGATTTTCATTGCTGATACCTCCCATGGGGTCTGGAGCAGGATCCATCTCTTCATGGATGACACAAAGATGGGAGTGTTGGTGGATAACATTGAAGGGTGGAGGGGGCTGTAGGAGGATCTGACCAAACTACAGGAGTAGTCAGAGGCTTGGCAGTTGGAGTTTAATGCCAAAAAGTGCAAGGTATTGCACTTCAAGGCTAAGAACCAGGGGATGAGCTATCAGCTGTGGGGTACAGCTGGGATGCACTGAGGAGAAGGATCTAGGGGTGCTCGTCATGGGGAGTATGAACAACTCGGCTCAGTGCAGGAAGGTGGCAGCAAAAGCCAACAGAATGCTGGGGTGCATAGCGAGGGGAATCTCCTCTAGAAATAGGGAGGTGATCCTGCCCCTCCACAGGTTACTGGTCAGGCTGCACCTGGAATATTGCATGCAGTTCTGGCACCCATTCCTGAAGAAGGACATCAGATTGCTGGAGAGTGTACAGTGTAGAGTGATCAAGATGATCCAGGGATTAGAGGGATACTTCAATGAGGAGAGGTTGGGTGAGCCGAACATGTATTCCCTGGTGGAGAGGAGGGATAGGGGGGACATGATTGAAACCTTTAAATACCTAAAGGGGATATACAAGACTAATACAGATGGGATTTTGCAGATCAGAAGGGGGAGGGTCATGATGGGGAACCAGCTGAGACTGGAGGGGGGAAGACTCAGGAGGGAAGTCAGAAGACAGTATTTCACAGAGAGGGTGGTGGACAGTTAGAACTCTCTGCCTGAGGAGATAGTAGCCTATAGCATGGCAGACAGCTTTAAAACAGGTTGTGACAGTGCGAGAGGGGGGTAATTATGAAGAGTGGTCAGGCAGCTGAAAGGTGAGGGGCTAGCTGCACAATCGAGCAGACTTGATAGACTGTGAGGCCTGTATCTGCTGGTGTTTTCGTATGTTCTTACGTTTTATTTGGCATGGGAATGTTTTTTTACTTAATTTGGTAGGTTTCTTAATTGATGTGCTAATTGATCATTGGGTTTGTTATGCTACAATTGGTTGGTAATTACTTGATACTTTATTTACATATTTTCCTGTGTTCATTGTTTTTGTATGTGCTTTCCCCTTGAATATAGCTTTAAAATGTGGTGCTTTACAGCCTTTGTTGGGAGGTACCATATACAGCTCTATTTGGAAGGGATATAATACAGCTGCAATTGGCAGATAGGCATGTGCAATCAGTGAGGTACTGCATACGGGGAAATGTACAATAATGGGTCCTATGGAGAAGCATCCTCACCCGTATATTATATAAACATTCACTCTGCAGATTTGTAATGTTGTGAAATGTGATAGACATAAAAGAACTGAATGGCTTCTGCATAATATACTGTGTAGGTAAACCAGATCATGCACATTAAATATGAAGCCAGGATTCTCTTTGTTCTCTCACGCACTAACTGGTAGCATTGCCATTGGAGGATTCATGTAAATGTTGCTTAAATGAAAAGCCATTACATTTCCTTTCATTCTAGTGTGAAAACATTTAACAAACCAGAATGTTGACCTTGCTGGCTTTTCTCCAAGTTTCCCTCCTGTAAAACATTTCAGTTTCTTGTGGTTGACACTGAAAACATTCAGTGTTCCACAAAATGTAACACTGGTTATGACAACATGTCCCTTACTGTAATAGCTAACATTGCTGCACTGGTAGTAACTTGATATCAGGGTTGTTTCTTAACTGCAAACAACCAGGTGCTAGCTAGTGGGTTATGTGATCTTTGAAATGACTCGATGGAAAGTAACACAACACAATGCTAATTATTACTGGCAAAGGCATATTCACATTTTTTTGTGTTTTAATTTTCTGTGTTTATGTATTAGGATATGGGTAAGAAGAGGCGTTGGTCTTTAGAAAATTCAGTTCAGCTTCAAGTTGCTCCCCTCTCCCTGACTTTGGTTTGACTTTGATATCTCAGTCAAAACTCTTCAAGTGCTTAGTATAGTTATTAGTCAGGCTACAAATACGGGTATGTGATACCCCTCAACCACCATCCCACCTTCGTCCCATGCCACCCTCCATCTCCCCCTACATTCCCCCAGACTGCTTTTTCTAGAGCAAAAATGGCTGCCTCCTGTGCTGGCATGTGACAGGAGGTGGCATTTCTTGGAAGGGGTAGAGGGTGGGAAGCAATTGGAGTTGGAGAGCACTGTAGGTGGGAGAGCCAGGCCACCTACAATTGGCTAAAGTATTTTTATTTAAATTCACTTAAGAACCAAGTGGCCTGAAGTGCTACAAAACATTAGCAGCCCTGAATTAGTGGAGAAAGTGCTGTATTTTGGCACATTCACTGATTACAAATTCAGTATCAGTTCACCCTTCAGTTAGAGTGGAAAGGGAATTTTTTATTTTTTATTTGAATACACTAAGCAGTGTAGACCATATGGGTACTTCTCGGTTTATTAGCACATAAAGCTCCTTCCTCTAAACAGTGCCCACTGAAAGAGACAACCATCATTTTATCAGAAGCACTCTTATCTAAAATGGAGAAGGTGGTGCCCTAAACTTCAAAGTAATTTAGGATGCTAGTCATGCCACATATAAACTTGGTTGGAAAACAAAGGTTGTGTTATACAATTCAGCATAATGGATGTCTGTAACTGGAGTAAGTATGTTGCTTACAGAAGCACTGTGCAATCTCTGTCTGTCTTTTTGATCAACCTTACTTGTATTTATATGGGTGTTTTACATTGTATTAGCCTATGTATTTGTAATGTACTTGAAACAATGAAACTGAAATATGGCCTTTTGTTCTGTACTATGGACCTTTTTGTAAATGAGCTTTTCGCTAAATTGAGAAAATCCTGATTCATAAAATGTTTTATGAATAAATCATTTTACTACTACTACTATTACTACATATATTAATTTTTGACAGACAACCGAGTATAGAGAAAACAACGATTGTGCCTGTGTTCCAGAAATGTGTTAGACAACATTGTGCACTACTTACAGTACTTTACTATCCACAGCATAGAGACTTAAAATGTAAATGATTAAATCCCTCCATTAAAAATGATGGGTTCTGTAACACATAAAAGTGCTCAATCTGTTGACATACAAAGGAGAAAATGCATAAACATACCATTGCATGACAGCTGCCTCCCAGATAAGAAAGCACATATGTGGTAAACACTTCAATGGAAATTGATCAAATGGATCTTGAAGCTGTTTTCACTCTGGTAATTTATAGTGAAATAAAATGTTTTGTTTAGCTGCACAATTTCAATATAGATTTTAATAATTTTTGGTCTATGGATAAATGTACTTTAAAGAGTTTTGTCTTTTTTTTAAGAAGTTTTCTGATTAAAATGTTTTGAAATGATTATATGGCTTTAAACATGGAATATTTTGTGGCAACTTCTACTTTAAACAACAATAAACTTATTCTTTTAGTGAGTCACCAAAAAATTGAAATTCAGAATCTTGGTGGTTTAATTTACAGAAAGCCTCTTAATATCCCATTCTTTAATATAGTGTTCTTAGCTTTTATGTTCATAGTATGATGAAGTTTCAAGCATCACATCCTTTTGATCACAATTTAAGGAAGAGTGCCCACTTGGGTGATAGAAGGTTGAAAGTTATGATCAGATTTTTGTTTCACAAAATCTTTGTGCACCATCTGTTTAGTTTCATTGCCGTAAGACGGCCTACCACACAAAGATGCTGGATGCAGAAATAAGTGCATGGGATTATTGTAGTATGACAAATAACATGTTGTCTGAAACAAACTTCAGTTTTTGTAGAAGATAGGAAACTATGTTAAAATAAATCGGTAGTCATAACATCAGATCATTACATCCAGAAATCCGGAATGCAAATAGTTTTTATTGTTTTAAAACTTTGTATGAAGTACATTTAATGTCTGATTTTTGTTGTAAATGTTATTAATAACTGTTATACAGTATATTGCACTGTATGTTTTTTTTTATTTTGTTATCTTGTATGTTCCGGGTCATGCCTATAAAAGGGCTATGGGGCCCAGTGTGCTTACCCGGTAAACAAAATTAAAATAAATAAATGAATACAATTTAGATCCACTGGTAAAAAGTATATTGTCACCTGATAACTGACCAACAACTTATTTCTCTATTGGTTAAAAATCTATGTGTAAACTTCCTTATAGACTAAATAATATGACAACCAGCCTTGTTTTTCACTGATTCAGTTAGTCCCATTTCTTCGCAGGGGTAAAGGTACAGCAAAGACATTAAACCTCAATGAAATATTTTAACATTACATAAAATGGACATTTTTTTTTCTCTACATGTAAATATAACATTATTTAATTGCTAAAACGCTGTACCTGAATGAAGTGAAATATGTATTCAAGGTACCAAATTAATATTTACTGTATATATTGCATGCATTTGTGTCACAATGACCCACAATATATGTCACAAGCTAAGCAGTTTAGAGCCGATGCAGCAAAATCGCCAGTGTACTACATTATGGGGATTTAAGGAGCTCTATAGTCTCATAAGGCAATAAATGAGGTATGCAGCTTATTAAGTTCTTACCTTTGAATTCTTTTCCATTGTACTTCATTAGAAATAAATTAGACTTTTTCAGTTCTTCATGCTGCTTAAAGTGACTTTACAAACACAACTGCTAGCATACAGTAGGTACCTGTTAAGTGTTGCCATTATCTGCAGCATTCTGAGCTCTTATGAGGCAGTATTATCTGCAAAAATAATCATCTTTCTCACCCATGCTTGCAGTTAGATCTGATATGTATCTAGCTTATTTAGAACTAATTTGATTCTAAGTATAATGGAAAAGAAACTAAGTTTTATCAAAATAAAAGTTGATTACTTATTTTTAGAGTGATGACTTCTTCAAAAATAAATGCTGCATGTGGGAGTATGTAAAGAAATTAAGTACTCTTGTTTGACATAAATAATTTTCTTAGAAAATTCAACAGAAGCTGGTCATACAGTATATTAATCACTGTTGTTACTATATGGAGAATGAAGAAAGATATCAAAGGCTTTGAGGCTACAAACTGATGATTAGGAAACTGATCAGAAGAATGCAAATACCTAACATTTTGTTTTCTCATTGAAAATGCCTGCGTGTGACAGAAACCTTAAGTACTTACTCATATGGAGGTGGAATAGTGTCTCACTTATTGACTACTATAAAGACAACTCTACTTTCAAGAAAAATGTAAGATACAAAGAATTAAAATATACCTAATTAGATTCTCAGAACAGCCCTTTACTCAGTTGTCAATGGGCTACTATGCCCAAAAATACAAAAAACACTTTGTTCCTTGAATAAAATACAACATATTCAATTTAAAACAAATCATGGCAAGAATTTTACCTTCTTCCTTTCTTCACAATCTGACTATATGTAAGAGTAAAAACAGTTAGCCACCCCAAACTCTGACAGTCCTGGATTGAAGATGAAACTGCTGAATTTTAGCATGTGCACTGAATGCAAAGTCTGTATCGGCTCACCATTACTTCTGTGCACTTACAAACTCATGGCTTATGCCAGCCATCTTCATGGTGGACTCTCAACACCATTTTATCATGTCAGTTGCACAAAGCAGCTCTAGAAACTCTAAAAACTCAATAAGAAATGGTACCTAGGTACTAAACCCAAAAACATTGTGCAGATACAGCAATCGTCCCTATTAGCCGATAGTTACAATCCTGGGCATTCATAACAGGGATTATATTATAGCCCTTCAGATTTCAGACCCCAGAGTAAATTACAGTATATACTTTGAGCAAGATCATACAAAAAGCTGTAACAATTTGTATATGACCAAATTATCAAACTCACAATAATGTTAATTATATGAAATGCAACACAACATCACAAAATATCATAACTAAATGTATATATGTTAAGGTATGCCATTGTTAGAGTGCTGTGATCAGGGCACTGCAATGTGGCACTGCAACAAGGGAGGGCATGAGTGACAGGGGCAATCTGGATTTTAGATCTTCACACACACACACACACACACACACACACACACACACACACACATCTGTTGGGTGTCTCCAACATTCACCTCCACTTCACACCATGCCTGGCCCAGAGGTGTTTATATTTAGCTGAGGAGGGTGCGGGAGGTGAAGCCCCATGCATTGGGGTGTGGTAAGAAAATGCAGAACTATTAAAAGATTAAAGGGAAATGATTAACTCTTTTTTTAGCCCTGTTTTCATACTGTGTTCTTAACATTTAAAATTACGGCTGCATATCACGTTAGCCATCTGATCTTCACCCGTACAAGTGTCAGCCTCTTATGCATGAATGGCATTTAAAAAGTGATTAGGCTTGCTTTCATGCTGTGTATCTAGTTGTTTGAATATTGAACCAAGAAACAGAATATCCCAAGTTCAAATACAAATTCAAATACCACATTAGCCATTCCTCACTGTATGAACACGACCTTCACCTAAATGTATGCCCATAGAAAAGTCCCTTGATATTGGATGTGTGTCCATATACAAACTATGATATTTGCCATGCTGCAGGAGGGACTTACAAGATGGACAATGTGCTTCTACCATTATTACACTACAGTGTAATTATATGTTTCTTCCCTATGTTCTGTCACTTTCTAGTGCTTTAGTCCTCATAGATGTGAAACTGAGTATACATAGAACTTAGCCTAAAATGGAATGTTGTACCTCATCTGGGATATCCTAGGTGAATGAATTATAAACAGTACATTATGAAATCAATCAATCAATCAATCAATCAATCAATCAAGCAAGCAAGCAAGCATATTTCCATGGATGTTTAAAACAAACTGCAAGAAGAAACAATACAAATTTATTTGTTCACATGGTAGAGTGCTTCATACTGGGAAGAAGACAGACATTAAAGAAGAAGAAGAAGAAAAATACAGTGCACAGGATGAAAAAGAGAATAGAACCTGTCTCTTCCAGTCAAGGTCGTTAGATGCACAGCCGCTGTTTCAAGACACAATAAAGACATAGCACTGTGTTTGGCTGCACATTGTTGTGTTTGGAAATGGATCTATGACAGTCAGTTGACAATTTAGTTGTTGACAGACATTACAGCGACTCCTTTATGTGGATCACATTTGCGGTCAGTATAAAGGGAGTCACTTCAGACTGTGTTTTCTTTGGGGGCTTCACCCCTGCACCCCCCTACTAAATTAATGAACTCTGAGTCGGAGTTGCTTTAGGGAGTGGGTGCAATACCCAAAAAAAGCAGTACTGGGGCTCATGCCAACACTACAGTGACTTGGTGCTGTTGTCGAATAGTGTCGGTCATGGTAAAGTTGTCGCCATAGTGACAGCACACCTTTGGGGATTGCCCAGTTCAAAATCCCTGTTGCGCACATTTAAGCTATTGTGTATGTTCCACACCATTGATGTGCATGATGAAAATGTAACTGAATCAACACTGGGATAGCACCGGTTCCCACGCTGCATTAACTTAGTCAGGCAGCACTAATGTGTGATTATGGACCACTTTTAAGCACAGCATGAAGGACAATATACTACACAAAATAATAAATGGTCTACAAAACAATTCATCCCAAGTTTCAGTCTCAGGGACTGTGATGACATTATGTACCTCTCAAGCTCAGGTGATAAGATCTCTGAGATCACAGCCCATCAATTCAAACTCAGCATTGTTGCATGAGGTTACCCATACATTATTCTGTATGTCTAGACTTATTGTTTTTACTACCTTCAGAGATTCTTCCTGTGAAGTATAGAAATTTGGCATGTTTTGCTAAATCCTCAGTATTATTTATCATATACTTAACTAAAGGTGGGGTTCTGCAGTATAGCAGGAAGGCAGAATTCAACAACTGAGTATACAGATGGGAATCGCATGACTATGGAATACTAAAAAATGTTTCCATTTGGTTCCCTAGTTTCCACATAGGACACCAGTAGCAGTGAGGAGATACAGATCAGACTCTTAACAGCAGCTCAACTGTTGTTTTGCAAAATCTTTCCAATTTGTTCAGAAACTTATCTAATGCACGTCTGACATTATTTTATGTGTGCTGTTTCTCTTTTAAAGGTGACTTTCTTTTAGTTTTCTAAGTCCTTTTTTCATTATGATTCTGCTTGCAAATTAGCTATGTTATGTATATAGGGAGGTCACTCAGTTTAAGGCTGAGAATTAAAGTGTTGCACACTACAGGCAGGAAAGAGACAAAGAGATAGACACTAAATAGCTGCATTTGATTTCCTCAGTGTAGGTTCTGTTCTTTGCCCTACATTAATATCTTCCATTATATTTGCTGTCACTCATCACAGACAATAAAAAAGGTGTTTTCATCCTTGTTGGAACCTACACTCATATTTTTCTGCATTCATTGTCTGTTGCCACCTACTCCCCTGATCTCTGTCTAGCTGTTGCTGACTATTAAAAAGTTTAATGATGTAAGGAGGCTGGGGTAAGGATATGCGTCATTTGAAAAAAAAAATAAAAATATGTGCTCTAAGTTCTGCTAGTGGGAGTTGATGATCACAGATGAGTTATGTTGCCAACCACAAATTTAGATTTACAGGTCATGGGTGAAACAAGGGGGCAAGAATAAAAATGCATCCTGCCAGGGTTGACTTTATGCTGTGTGCATGGCAGCATTGCTGCTGAACTAGTGGGTATGGTAGTATAACTTTGTATGTTGCCCACAACTAAACCAGGTAGTTAGAACAGACAGAAACAACACTTAGCTTATTGAAGCAGATAGACACTCGGGTGAACAGAAACTAGTGTTTCACTCATTTTCAAAGGTGCTCTAATGAAGCTCATTTGAACAGGAGTGAAACGCTTGCTCCTGTCCACCTGAGGGCCATATCTGCTCCAATTAGCTAAGTGTTGTTTCCTTCTATTCTAATATATTTTATTTTTGTATACTTAGCTATGCTTCAGAGCATTGCTCACTATACAGTACTATTTGTTTTAAAACAAAATCAGCATGGGATATACTAATACATTCACCTATACTTGTGTAAACAAGCATTTGATTAACATGTATACTTATATTTTGTATCTGGCAGTAGCATGATTTTCTTCTTACCCAAGTAGGTCTGATTTTAGAGAATTGCTTAAATAAATTCAGTTCATCTGTAAGTACTGTACATCACAAAGTGCCTACAATACCTACAGTACCATTTGTAACATTTCTTTTATGAAACCTTAGTTTTACCCAAGTGATGCAACTTTGGTTTAATTTATTTTGAAGTAACTCAGTAAAATCTGTAGAACAAAGTGAGGCAGAGGTGTAAGAGGGTGTAGCAAACTTCCCACATTTTGGTGCATAATAGTTTCTCTGGAAGCAATCTATCTAGAAGGTACTGAACACTGCTATGCCTAGTCTTTTACCCCTCAATGTGATCTAAAAACCCCACCATCAGTATATCTGCCTATCATCTACATATCTGTCTATCTGACTTTTAGTCCTTCTATCCAGTCTATCCACAGTGATAGTAAAAATTGGCCGGTAATGTGATATGATTCATGGTACTGCAGCGTTGGGGAGTAACTAGTTACTTTCAACTAGTCACTGTAATCTGATTACTTTTCTAGGTAACTAATAATAGTGGTGGATTACTTTTAAAATAAATTAATAAATAATTATAATGATATTACTTTTCACTAAAAGTAACTAGTTACTGTAATATAAATAGAATAACAGATGGGCATCCATCTCTTACAGTTGCTGTAATCTATCAAGGGGTTCCTGTGACTTCCTAAGCATCAAGAGCGAAGCTGTAGAGGTTTATGACATCACAGAAATCCAGAGATTCTGCAGGTGTCTTTTGATATTCAGTTTTTAGTGTTAACAAAAGCTGCTCAGCTGACTGCAAGCTCGATTTATTACCACATAATGCTAAAAAATCTGCCTTCTGACAAGCACTGCATGAGTACCCAGAATCTTCACCTTGCACATTGAATGCAAGCTGCCTACCATTTTTTTGCCTTTTTTCACAATAAAAAGTTTAGGCAATATTTCATGGCTGTGAAGTGCAATTTTTTTGTAACCTTGCTGATATTCAGGTTTGCGTAATTGCACTGTCAAGGTATTATGAGCTGTCAGAGATACGGAGTGGTGTAACACTGTGGCATGACAACTGGAGCAAAGAATTGCAGCCTTGAGATGTTTGACCTAGGAATTTTAACCTAATACCTGTTTGCCCAATGAGATCTTTGCTCTAACACAGTGACTACAACTAGAAGGTAGCCTCATTTATTGCACCTCTGCTTTCTACAAGGTTATAGCCTCACTGCTGGTGGGTGTCAGGGTTGTTTTTGCCAGTTGTCTCATTATGGAAAATGTTGTTAGGCTGAATGGCTCTATCATTGTGCTGGGTGTCCTTGTACCAATAGTCACCAATCTGGTGTAAATCACTGGCCCCTCAAGTTTGAGTATTTCTTTGATCTGTAGAAAATGAAAATGAGTACGCACACATAGCTTTCACCTTTCAGCCTTTTTATTAGGTCCTATTAATTAGTCCCCACTTAAGGACTCTTCAGCTCACTAACTTTTACTATGCCTTTTCATACCTATTATTACCTTTTCATTTTACAAATTCTAGTCTTACCTTAATTATTACCACTTTTTTGCATACAGCCTCTCCCTATTTTCTTTCCTCACATATATTTCTCTTTCCTGCTTTTTTTTTTTATATAATTCCTGAAAAAGACTTATGGCTGAAACATCAATCATAACTCTGTTTTCTATTTTCAGCATGCATTTAATATTACCATTTTGTTCTATATATGTAGCATGTGATGTGGAAATAAAAGTCAGAAAACACCATTTTACTTGTCAATTTATTATTAACTATATCATGTTGTAACATTTGATATGCAAATTTTATTACTTATACACTGCTACATGGTACAGCAAAGAATCATTATAGGAATTGATTACATTTGTTTGAGGGGGCAACAGACTGGCCAGTTGATATACAATTTATAGATAGATAGCTACACCCCTGCATGTCATCAGTTGTAGCCCTCTATAGTTGCTACTGTGAACCCCAAGGGAATCAGGGGCAGCCTAGCTGTTGTAGTGAAAAAGGTAAATAGTTCATCTGCAGGCAGGGCTCAGGGCCTATTTCCACCAACTGCACATCTGCTGAACTGCCACAACAGGCTGCTTGATCATCCATCCACCTTCTCACCTGCCAGGTCATTCACCATAACCCAACCCATCTTGAAGAAAATCATTATCAAAGGGGTATGTACTGGAGTGCAACAAGTTTATTGTGTTGTGTGATAATCTGATTGTAAGTAACATTGTCTGACTTCAGTTGTGGCATACTGGCAGTAGCATAATAGTAATGGCAGATTTAATTATATTTATAACTGTGTCTCAGTGGCAGTGGCAAGTAAAGGTTCAGCTGTGGAAAAGAGTTTTTAAGTTGTGTGTTGGGGTAATCAGGTGTGTGCTTGTGGAATTTATTGTATGTGATGTATGGTTGATCTGTGACTGGCAATGGCAAAGTCAGGATTCAGGCTGCTGTGGGGAAATGAGAAAAGATCACCAAGGCAAGGAAGGGCAGTAGATCTGCAGGTTGTGCATATGTGTGTGTGTGTGTGTGTGTGTGTGTGAGTGTAGGTGGAGAGGCAGTTGTGGCACTTGCATAATCAGGAGGAGAATACATGCTAGAGGTGGAAAAGATCGCCAAGTACAGAAGATGCAGCAGGGGGTGTATCTGGTGATGGAGTAAGGGTGGGACGTAAAGGGGTAGTTGTGGCTGGCATTGTCAGGATATACAGCTGTGTGGGAAAGATTACTAAGGGCACTGGCATCAGATGCAGGGTGTGTGAGTGTGTGTGTTTGTGTGTTTGTGTGTGTGTGTGTGTGTGTGTGTGTGTGTGTGTGTTGGAGGGTGAGTGTGGGTGTTATGGAAATGAAAAAGGTCATGGACAGCAGTGGCTTGCAAAATCAGGATTCAGCTGTGGGGGGAAGATTACGGAGGGCATCAGTAGATGCAGGGTGTGTGTTTGAGCATTTTGTTTTTAAATAGATTGTTGTGGCTGGCAATGTCAGATGGGTACCGCAGTATAAATTAACATAATCATTATCTTTAGAATGTTTTAATTCCTTTGTACACTTCCTGGGGTTTTATGAGCACATAGCTATGTTAAATAAGTAAATAAAACCATGTTATCAAAAGTAATATAAAGTAATATGGAAAGTAATATGCATTAAAGTTACAGTTACTAATTACTTTTTATATAAAAGTAATAAATAACCATAAGTGATCACATTTATTTGAAAGTAATTGTACCTGATTACTTTTTAAAAGTAACTTACCCTACACTGCGGTGATGTGCTCTGGCAAAAACTGAATAACATTACTACAGCAGCACAGCACCATGTATCCTACCACATTACTGGTCAACCTTTTGACTGACTATGACTTTGACTTTCTCTGTCATTCTGTCTTTCTAGCCATATTCATCTTGCACAGTTCTGTTTATGTGTATTGTGACATAGGAATCCTTAACCAATATGACTGCCATCTTTTCTTAATTCCTCTAATATAAAATGGAAAATATCAGAAATACTTTTCATATTTCACATACCCACTTCCTGCCCATTTGAACCAGTGATACATAAGGTATGATGCAGGTCTACTTCTTCAGGCTGGCCATCTACTAGCCACAGGACAGCAGGGGTTTATGAAACCACTCTCTGCTTCTTGCAGATGTGCCATCTACTAAAATGATGCAATGCTAGAGATGAAAAGGATCTTTAAAGTTTTATGGGGGTGGAAAGCGGTGGAGAAGTACACTCAGGTTTCACGAGGGCCTGTGTGTACTTCTCCAGTTGCTCAAGTTACAAAGTCAGATACATTTATATGAAGAAATACTAAAGGGGCTTAAGATGTATAACCTTGAGAAAAGGAAGGAGGGAGAGAGAACATGACAGAAACAGTCAAATACCTCAAGGGGAATCAACAAAGTCCAAAAGGGTAGCATCTTTCAGAAAAAGAGATGTGCAAGAACAAGGGAGCACAATTTGAAGATAGAGGGGGGATGGCTCAGAGGTAATGTGAGGAAGTATTTCTTCACAGAGGGGGTTGTAGATGTATGGAACAGCCTTCCTGAGGAGGTTGTAGAGTCAAAAATAGTGGGGGAATTCAAGAATGCATGAGGCAGACATAAGATGATTCTAGTGGGGGGTAGGAGGAAGTAGGCTGTTGGTTAACTAGGATCTGCAGCTTATCTGTTAGGTAGGGAAACGGGCAGACTAGGTGGGCCAAGTGGTCTTTTTCTGCCATCAGATTCTATGTTTCTATGTTTCTAAGCGGTAGTTGTTTCTAAAAACATGCAGGGTAAATTGCCATAAAACTCAGAATTGTTCTTATTCAGCAAGTACCATGTAATATACTGTAGCTAGCAGAAGAACAAACTCAAAAGGGAAGTCAAGCAAGTGAAGAGATTCCATGGAACTCACTTATGGCTCTGGTCCTGTGATACATCACTTCTATTTACAATAATAATGTTTGTTAGGCAAATACCTCCAGTCAACTACAGTAAATACCACTGTAATTCTTCCCACATTCTGTTAGAAACAGAAATAAGGTTATTGTCATCCCTTCTTGCAGTGGCGGAGCCAGGTTTGGGAGCATTTGGGAGCCAGGGGAGCCATTCAGTCAATCACAGGCTCCACAATGGGCACTAAACAGTGAATAAAGATGGTGGTGGGGCACCACTACTCACACTGGGCAGCCAGGAGGGGTGACCGCCCCCCCCAGCCCCCCTCTAGCTCCGCCACTGCCTTCTTGGTGTTAAAGCAGCAGTGCAATGAAATTTGGCATACCATTTGAGCCTATCTTTTTTCACAATAAAAGATTGCCAGCATCTTCAAGTTATGTTTGGTGGTAAACCTTTTTAACATCCACTAAAATTTAAGACTTTCTTAAATGTTTTCATTAGCTTTTTCCCCCCTCTAGAATAAAAGATGTCCACCACATTTGGCCTACAGTAGAAATATCACTGTAAACCTGGCAAGGGTTAAGAACAGGAAAATAAAAACAATTCTCACAGTATGCAGAATAGGAGGTACCTAGAAAAGTAAATCTGACAGGAATTCTAATATTTTTATTAAGTGCTGCTGAACTTAGCTTTTCTGGAAAAAAACATTTTTCATTGCATTGTTGCTTTACGTTTTTCTTTCTGGCAAAGTACTGACACTCATTGTTGCGGTTGCTGATGCATCCAAGACCACAGCCCTAAAAAGTGATACATTTTGTTGCAGAATGCTGCAGTGTTTTGTTTTGATGCTAGCTGAAAAATAAGACATATTGTTAAACATTTGCAGTAAGTATGCTCCATGGATTTCTTTTCTTGCTTGAATTTACTTGTAACCCAAAGAAGTCTTACCCTCATAATGTATAAATAGAATAAGAGATACATTCTGGTGTATTACAAGGCAGTAATTCATCGAGAGGATTTGGCGGCACAGTAAATCTCGAGAGTGAAGCTCGAGAGGTTTTAGGACCCCCCAGATCCTCGAGATGAATTAACGCCTTGTAAATCAATTCAGAATGTATTTGTTATTTTTAATATATGGATGCAAGAGAATTGTAGTTTCTTACCTTTGCCATAGAGTCAGGAATGTTCGGTTGGGTTGGTGGTGAGGTAATTTTGTTACGAAAAAGCCAATGATTGTGGCAACTTGGAGAAATTTTTAACAGTTGAAAAAGCAAAACCGAGCAGTGTTAAAGAAACTGCAAACAAAACAGTCGTAATTTTTTTTTCTTGTGGAACGAGCGACAGTTAGTGTGGAGAGCTAGTCAGACTCATAGTCTGAGTACATTACATAGCGTCTTTTTTTCGCTGTCTGAGGAGATTTTTGAGTGCTTATTGTTACATTGCCAAAGAAGTTGCAGTGCGATCCAAAGATATTTCCTGTTGTGGTAGAAAATTGAGCATTTTTGCTGGGTGGCTGCTTTGAAAGAGACATTTTTCCTCAGTGTTACCGCGATGTGAATGTATAGTCGGCTTTTACTGTATGTGACAGTTACAGTAAAAGCCGGCTCGTGGTCAGTGAAAGCTGCTTGAGCTGTCCGGTGGCACTTGCACTGTTGTGAGTTTATAATAATACTATCGTTGAGATCTTCCATCGATAGTATTATGAGATCTCAATGATAGTATTATTGAGTTCCATCAATGGTATTATTGAGTTTTGGACGATGTATTACAGGAGATTTTTTGTATGTATTTTGGGGGTATTATTTTAATTATCCATATGTTACATATATATATATATTGCCTTACGGGGCACCTGCATCATCCTGGGACTTTTTCTTTTGCTTCAAATTCAGGAGAGCAATGTCATTTTGAAACAGCTGGAGGAAGGTCCTGCAGATGTAGGTAAAGGATGTAAGTTAGTTTCTAGTTTCAATTTATATGTTTCTTTCATAGCTATTGGGACCTGCTTGTACAGAGACATCCAGCACCATCAGTAGTGATATTGGATAATGGCATCTGCTAGTGCTATACTAATATTGCTTTCTATGTATTAAGTAGCATAGAATTAACAAGAACAATATTGCTTCATTGTACACTATGATTTACAATATTGTTACTGATGGTGACGACTACCACACTGGATTCCTTAATGTTTTTGTTTCTGGGGTACAAATTGAAAATCTTGTGTTATTCATGTACAGTACATTCCTGCCTTGTCCATGCTGTATGATCAGATTTGGAAATTTTGTAAATATTACATTTTTAAAACCTGTGACTAAGTTGTCTGTAAGAAGCCAGCTAATAATTTACTGACACTCTGTAGTAGACCCAAGATATGGAATTAAGAAATGTCCTTCACATAAGTGCAAAATGGTCAGAGTGCTTGAAGTGTGCAGTTATTCCTTGCCTCTATCTGTACTGACAAGGAGAATTTGTTAACTGGGCCAGTAGGTGCAGTAGCCCAAGGGTACTTTCATCTGTTTGAACAAGTGCCTAATTGGTGACAGGGAAAGGATAAACTGTATTGTGACATACACATGTTGCAATAATGAATGTAAAGTGCTGGAATGTTTCTATACTATCTAGGTCAATAACTAACAGGAAGCTTTTGCTAATAATTTATCTGGAGGTATTGGATATCCCACCTCCTAATAGACTGAGGCTCATGTAAATACTATTTCATTCACATGAGTCCCCAGCATATGTACCCTGCCATTGCTCTAAGCAGGCCATACCCATTGAGAATTTAAGTGATTTTTGAAACTATTTTTAAATAAATATTTTAAACTGATTTACAGCATGTCATAATAGTGGTAAAGTAAATTTGGAGGTGGAAAGCTGACAACCACAGATGGGTCTTTAAGGCCCATTTAAATTCACCCACAGATGTGCACTCCCACAATGGAATGCGTAGAGAATTCCAGAGGGTTGGGGCCAAGTGCATAAAAGCTCGGACCCCCAAAGATTTCAATGCAACCCTCGGAACCTCTAGCAATCCCTTGTCTGCTGAGCGGAGTGATCACTTAGGGGAGTAGGGTACCAGGCACTCTTTCAAGTAGTCCAGGCCCAATCCACGTAGGGCTTTGTAAGTCAGAAGACTGACTTTAAAAGTGATCCACCACTGTATTGGCAGCCAGTGCAGTTCTCGCAACACCAGGAAAATATGATAGGCATGAGGAGTACCCATCAATAACTGGGCCGCAACATTCTGCACGAGCTGCAAGTGACGGATATCAACCCCTGGTAGCCCTAGGTAAAGGGAGTTGCAATAATGAAGGTGCAGTGTCACAAAAGCATGGACAAATGTAGGCAGATCACCAGCTGGAACTAGGTGCTTAATCCTGGAGATGTTCCTCAGATGGTAAAAGGATGATTTGATAACTGCTGACACCTGTGATCGCAGCGTCAGCCTGTCATCAAAAATCACCCCCAGGTTCCACACCTTATCAGAGGTTGGGAGCTGGGAGACACACAGAAATAATCTTGAAGGCAAACTGGCTCCCATCCCCTCTATCCAGTTACCCGGGTCCACGACCATTACCTCCGTCTTCTCCGAGTTCAACCTCAACCAGCTTGAATTCATCCAATTCTGGATTTTAGTGAGGCAGTTGCTAAATACTGAGAGAGCTCTAGCCTGGTCAGGTGCAAAAGATAGGTAGAGTTGGGTATCATCAGCATAGCAGTGAAACCTGAGCTTATACCTTCTTACAATGTCTTCGAGGGGCAGCATGTACACTGCGAATAACATGGGGAACAGCACCAAACCCTGAGGAACCCCACATGACAGAGAGACTGGGCCAGAGGAATTTATCCCTGACACCACCCTCTGAGTTCTGCCAGTGAGGAACAATCTAAACCACCCGAGAACTGTACCAGACAGTCTGTAGATGAACCTCAGGCATTCGAGGAGTACCCATGGTCCACAGTGTCAAACGCTGAAGAGAGATTGAGAAGAACCAAGACAGAACAGCTCTTTCGATCTCTTGCCATCAAGAGATCATTGAGCACCCAAACCAGCGCAGTCTCGATACTATGCCTCTTTCAAAAACCAGGTTGAAGTGGTTCATAAATGTCACTGATGGTCAAATGGTTCGCCAGTTGTACGGCCACTACTTTCTCAATCACCTTCCCCACAAAGGGAAGGTTAGAGATTGGTCTGTAGTTAGCATGGCAGTCTGGGTCCAAAGAAGCTTTCTTCAGGAGGGGCATTACCACCACCTCCCTCAGGAAGCTAGGAAACTCACCTGTCTCCACAGAGCACCAGACTATCCCTGCTAGGATCAGACTGATAACAACACAACAACCCTTTGACAGGGAGGTTGGGCCCGGATCCAAACTACAGCATGTAGGGTGCATACCCTGGACAATATGCATGACATCAATGAACTCCAGCCAGTCAAAGGAACTCCAGGAGAACCTACGAGCAGCGACCCTTTGCTGATCAATTGCTTCTCCTATAGCAGATGCAGGTTGGAGTGCCGCCCTGATGTCAGTCACCTTAGCCACAATGAAGCGAGCAAGCTCTTCACATTCTACTTGTGAAAAAGCTCTTTGAACCTGCAGGCAGGCTGAGTTGCACAGTCTATCTGCAGTTCAAAAGAACTGAGCTGGTCAGTTCAGAGCAGCCGCAATCTCCCCGAACAGGAACTTTGCCTTCTTATGGGAGATTGCGGAATGATAGACTTGGTAATGTTCCATCAATCTAAGATGGTCAGCATCAAGGGCAGATCTCCACAAGCAATGCTCTAATCTTCATCTTTGTCACCGCATCTCCCTCAAGGTCACATCAAACCATGGGGACCAAGCGTAAAGGGTGAAGAGGATGAACACAGACTGGACCAATGATTTCCAGAGATGAGGAGATGGCTTTATTGTAGGCCAAGACCAAGGCATCTGGATCATTGCTCACCAGAAAGCTCTGATAGGTCAAGTACCACTGCAAGGCCCTCAGAGCTTACATCTCGCAAAGGGTGGTACCCAAACATATCCACAGGGCTAGATCTGCAAAGGGGAGTGCAAAAACTGAATCCCATGGTGTAATGATCAGACCATCTGACAGGTTCCATCCCCAAACTGAAGGCTTTGATCCCCAGGAGGAAGACTAAGTCAAGAGAGTGACCACCTCTGTGAGTGGCAGAGGTAACAACTTGTGTAAGGCCCAATGAAATCATCAATTGGAGGAAGTATTGTCCGAATTGCGAGAGTTTGTCATCGACCCAGGCATTGAAGTCACCCAGGACCATCAGCCTGGGTGACTCGAATGACATGTCGATGATGAAGTCTGCTACTTCCTGCAGGAATCGCTTCTTATCACCTGGTGGATGGTAGATGAGGGTGATCCTACAACCCACACCTGCCAGCACAGTACACTCGTATGACTCAGCCTCCTCAATTGGCACATTCGTGAGGCCCAGTTCAGTCTTAAAGCAAACCGCAGACCCCCACCTCTGCAGTCCAACCTCGGGCAATGTAACACCGAGTACCCGACCAAAACAGCGGCCTCTAATATGGGGCCTGCATTCTCATCCAGCCAGATCTTGGTAATGCATGCCAGATCCACCGACCCAGCAAGATCTACAATAACTACAGTATAAAAGGCAATAATCTTTATTCTAATTGCTCTGGAGTTGTATGTGGAAGGGGCCAGAGGAGAAAAAGATTTGAATATGAGGGAACTGCAATATTCATATTGTTTTTGATGCTATCTTCACAGAGTTGCAATGCATGAATAATAATGTGCTACTCTACAAATGTGATTGATAAAGTCTTGTAATATTTATTTTGGACTATAAAATACTGAATGTTTGAGAGTATGCAGGACCAACAGTATGCAGTGTTTAGGTGCTTTGCTGATTAAAAAGTATAATTGCCATAAACTGATTTAAATTTTGAAATGAACAGTTGAACAAACCAAAGCAAGAAATGTTTCATATGGTGGTGTCTGCAAAACCTCAGGAAGTAAGGCTGGTGCACTTAACATCGCAGTATCTTAAGTGCAGGAAGCAAAAGTGGTTACAATCAGCAAGCTATAGGTGGACTAACCCCATATATCTCAATCTGTAGTAGTATGCGTGTGTCACATACTTTTTCCTTATCGGGACACATAATTCATTTTTCTCTCTCACTGCACAGCTGTTAATTTTGTTCAGTAAATGGAAATATTCAGTTGTGTCATAGTTTAAACCTGATTGGAATGGGATGGGGCTGCAAAGTATAAATAACAAACCACAGTAAAAGAGTTGTAATTACAGTACTCTATATCAAGTAGGGAAATGGAAAGTACACTAAAGTTATGGGATCCCCATGGAAAATAGTACAAGTCTAAACAGATATAGAGTTCAATAAAAAACTCTTAAATAAACATTTCATAGTCTTTACAAAAAATATTGCACAGCGATATTACAATTTGTTTTACATGTTATGCATTAACTTCCCACATTTTGAAATGCATAGCTGAAGCTTAGTGTATAACTCTTCCCCAAGTCTTGTGCCCTTTGCTGTTTTATTGTGTTACTGTTGTTTCACCCTGGTAAGTACAGCTGAAATGTAGCATCTCCTTTTCTTGATGAGGATTGTTTGAGTAACTCAATTGCAATTAAGGGCCCAATATTCAAATGTGTGCCTGGCAATGGCACAAGTGGGTGTGCAGCACAACTGAGGTGTGCTGGAGTAACAAAGGAATATATTCAAAAGAGATGTGCCATGGTGCATCTCTACTGAATATATCAAGAAATGCGCACTGAGCAACTATAATGCACTGCGCATCCCACTAGACAAGGCTGCATACCAGGAATGGGAAATGTGCCAGTGCATCGGAGACACACTGTGTGCACATTCCTAATATTCAGACACCAATATGCAAATGGGGCCATAATGCATGCAAGGTGCAAATGGGGCAATGTGCATGTCATTATGGCACCATTTGCATGAGTTGTGCAGGGCTGGCTGGTGAAATGTGCCTGGCTTCCTGCACACCATGCAGTGCTTGCAGTGGCGGTCCAGAAGGGCCACACCCCCCATCCCATAGCCCCCATCACCCGTAGTGGTGTTCCAGTGAAATCCCTGGTGGGCCAGTGGTACTCCCCTTCTCTCCTGTAGCACTGATGACTGCAGTGAAAAAGAAATAACCTCCCTGGTAGTCTAGTGGCACCCCTTCCCCACCCAACCCTCTGATTGCTGTCATATTCCATAAATAATAACCCTGGTATTCCAGTGGTACCCTCCTCTACCCCACCCTCCGATCGCTGTCATATTCCAAATATAATAACCCTGGTGGTCCAGTTGATCCCCCTACCCTGCCTATAAGTCCAATCACCAGTGAATTGTTGAATTACATTTCCCTGCTGGTCCAGTGGTAACCCCCCCACACACAGGACCCCCAGCTCACCCAGCTACTCCCCGGTCATCGGCGAGGAGCATACTCACCCGCATACTACCCTGGCTAATACTTCACAACTATGTGAATGAATGTCTACAGTATGCACTGCAAGCCCATTGGTCCACAGTGTGGACCAATGCACTTGCAGCTCCCACTATAAGCTGTCATTCAGCAGGCAGCCATGGTAGTATGTGGGTGGGTATGCTGCCCGCCAGTGACTGGGGGGGAGCTGGGTTGGCTGAGGTCCTGTGTGGATGGGGGGGTGGAGGTTACCAATGTATCCACCAGGGAAATGTAATTTAACAATTTGCCAGCAATCAGAGGTATGGGCAGAGTAGGGGGATCCACTGAACCACCAGGGTTATTATTTTTTTTTATTTTTTTTTTTTATTTAGTTGTTTAACCAGGTATAGCAGACTAAGCTGAAAGCTTTTTTACAGGAGCAACCTGGGAGCACAAGGAGGTTAAGCGACTTGCTCAGGGTCACACAGTATGCAAGCGGAAGCTGTGGGATTCAAACCCAGGTCTGGTCTGCAGGATATCACCAGATTTGCAGCTCAGAGCCTTAGACCACTGAGCTATACTGCATCCTTTTTTGGAATATTTGGAATATGATGGCGATCGGAGGGTCGGATGGGGAAGGGGGTACCAGTGGACTACCAGGGTTATTATTTATTGAATATGATGATGATCGGAGGGTCAGATGGAGAGGGGGTGCCACTAGACTACCAGGGAGGTTATTTCTGATTGATTGCATTGACTAGTGCTACGGAAGGGGAGGGGGGTACCATTGGGCTACCAGGGACTGCTGTGTTTACTTGGGGATGGTGTTGGGGGGGTTGCCACCCATGGCTGGCAGCTGCTGTGTTGTGCACCACACTGCAGCTGCTCACCTGTGGGTCGCCAGCACTTGAGCCTGTTTTTACGGGCTCATCTGTGAGCTCAGGTATGCGGCACATCTCTGAGTTGTGCCAGCAGATCCCAGGCTGAATATTGGAATGTGCTGCATATGCAGGGGAATATCCCCTGGAGATGTGCTGCATACATTATCTTTGCTCTCTGGTGAACTGGGAATTGTGCAATTCCCTTTTCTGAATATTGCTCCAGGGCATAGTTCTGGGGTTGTGCTGGTGCACCTCAGTTGTGCCAGGCACAACCCCTTTGAATATCTAGCCCATGGTATCAAATGTGATTTTTGTTTATTATTTTTCTCCACATTTTCCCTACCCGATAGTCAGGGTTGGTGTGACAACAATTTTCCTCCTGTTGGGAGGGCAGGCAAGTGTCTGCTTTCACACCCACTGTTAATGATGCTCCTTTGCAACTAGCAGGGGACGCACCTTTCCTGTTCAAGAGTCAAATGCTTCTCCTCTTCAATATGTCCTGTCCCAGCCAGCTCAACTGAGGGCTGATTCGAACTGCACATGAACTCTGGTCTCCCAGGGGACAGAAAATGCACTGTTGTGCATAGCCTTCATGATCTTGAATTACTTCCAGTGGGAGAAAATCCCTGCTTTCCAACACTTAGGGGTTTGTATGGATCAGTGCCTTGACTTATCCCATCATAATGACACTATCCACACTCATCCTCTCCTCAAACATGGCACAATGTACCTGAAAAAAGTCTGCATTCCACCCCCTGCTCATGGGGAGATCACCCACAAAATAATCCTCTGGACCTTTGATTACACTGATAACAGTGATATGATCTACATTACCTACTCTCAATTAGAGATGTGTAATGTTGGCAAACATTTCTTTGTGAATAAATCTGCAAAGTTTGCTAAATTTGCAAAGTGTAAACTGCTGACTTATCAGAGTTTTTGGCAGGTGAAATGGCACTTTTTCAAGTGAAGACATGCTGATTTGCAGAAAAAAAGTTGCAACTTTGATTTTTTATTTATTTATTTATTTCCTTTTTGTTAACTGGGTAGGTGCAGTAGACAAGAACTTTTGCCTATTTTCAGGCACGACCCGGGAGGGTTACACATCAGAAACAGCAGATACATAGTGTACATAACAGAATACAAAACATCTAGTTGGAAGGAAAATAAAGTAACACATGACAATTTTGAATACATGGCACTTTCAGGAACAACAAGTAGAATATACATGGCATGAGGATAAACAGTAATCACAGCTACATAAACTTTTATAGAATTTTGAAAACAGCATAATTGACTGAAGAAATACATATACAGCAAACACTGGGGATACATAAGTGCTGAGAGGAAGTACCGCTCTCAAGGTAGAAGATCACTGATAGTAGAGCAAGTGAGTGGAGACAAGCAAGAGGTAGAGCAGGAGCAGAGGCCTGAGCTCATAAGGTGAGTTCTTAAACCTTTTTGAAAGGCCTGGTGAGTAGAAGATTGTTTAACATAGAGTGGAAGGGTGTTCCACATTCTGGGAGAAAATACGGCAAATGCAAGTTCACCCTTCTTGGTGAGACATCTAGGCGTAACAAAGGAAGCATTTTCAGTAGATCTCAGTGTATAGAGCAAGTCACGTTGTTTTAGTAGAGTTACAAGGGGCCTTGGAGTACTAGTCTGGGTTAATTTATCAAGCAGACAACCACTTGTGTGCAGATGAAAGGTGGATGGTGTGAGCCAATTGAGAGAAGAATAGAGCTGACAGCGATGTGTTAGTTTAGGAGCTGCAAGGGCGAAGCAGCAGATACTATTATAACAAGTGCTCCATTTCTGGATTACTTATTTGCTAGCATTAAGGTAGACTATAGAGCCATAGTTGAGGCAAGGTCGAAGAATTCCCTGAGCAATGGCCAGCCTGGCTGTCGAATTTAGGGAGGAACTTACCTTGTAAGCCAGACCAAGTTTACTGTTCACTGCCTTACAAGTGGCTGCAACATGAAGATTAAAGTCCAGTGAGGGGTCAAGAGTCATCCCAAGGTATCTGAAGTATGTGACTGTATCCAGGGTTATGCCATCAGGTCCACACAAAAAAAAAGTCCCATATGATAAGCATTTAGCTTAGGGGAAGTCCCAAAGAGCATTCACACTGTTTTGCTACTGTTAAGTAGGAGCTTATTTTGTTTTGGCCAAGCTGAGAAGCAGTCAAAGTCAGATTGAAGGGAGGTGTAAATTGCCGAACTGTCATTAGTGGCAGAATAGATAACCATATCGTCTGCATAGAAAAGAGACAAAGTCGATCTGGACGGGGAAGGGGAGAGGATTATTTATAAAGAGACAGAAAAAGAAGGGACCAAGAATAGAACCTTGGGGAACACCAGCTGAGGTAGAGACAAGACTGGATGCGATGTTCCCTATTTGAACAAATTGTTGCCTACCCAGAAGATAACTGCCAAACCAGGCCATGGCAGAATTTAAGAAACCAAGAGAGGATAGTTTGGAGAGCAGAAAAGAGTGGTCAACCAAGTCAAAGTCCTTTGTGAGGTCGATAAAAATGACCCCAGTGAGTTTTCCTTTGTCCATGTTAAGCAGGACATCATTAGTAAATTGTAATAGTGCCATAGTTGTGCTGTGGCCTAACCTAAAGCCATGTTGGGCTGGGGATAATAGATTGTTTTTATGCAGATACTCTGTGACCTGAGAAGATTGTTTTTATGCAGATACTCTGTGACCTGAGAAAACACAGCCTTCTCTAGGATTTTATCCAAGACAGATAAGAGGACAGTTGGTCAGTAATTACTCATTGTTCTGGAGTCTCCTTTCTTATGCACTGTCACAACATGTGCAATTTTCCAGATGGATGGTACCATCCTGGTCATAATAGATAAGTTGAGTATTCTTGCAAACAAGGGCTACAGTGTCAGCAGCAATAACTTTAAGGATCTTAGGTAATAGTCCATCAGACCCAGGACAGCCATATTCAGGAATGGCTCTCATAAGCCTTAATACATCAATAGTCGAGAGGGGTTTAATACTAAACTGGGTTGATAAAGATTCAGCAGGGTTTATGATTTCCTCAGAGGGTAAAACAGAGTTAACCAGGAAATCAGAGAAATCAGAGAAGTGAACATTAAGCGTAGTAGCAATCGTGCTTTGGTTATTGCAGTTAGCATCATTTATAGTCATTTCAGTCAGAGGTGGGGATGGACCTTTCCCTAAAAAACTTTTAACATGGTGCCAGAAACCCCTAGCATCGTCACAGGATTTTGAAGAAGCAAACCACAGTATGCTGTTTTTGCTGCTCGATTGTCTTTCTTACATGTTTTTCACATGGATCGGTACTTAGACAAGTCATCAGGTTGGTTAGACTTTTTGGCAGTATCCCTTGCTTTATCTCTACTCTTCATTGCTGAGAGGAGATTCTTATGCAACCATCTAGTTTTAGTGCCCCTTAATCTTCTTCTTTTGAGAGGCACATACTTGTTTTAGAGGGGGAGGAGATTTGATTTCAACTGACTTCACCCAAAAAATTGCCACTTCATCAGGAAAACTCACTGTGAAGTGGTAAAGCAGTGAAGTGGGCAAATTTGTATGTTTTCTTTGAAGGCAAATTTCAAAGCTTCCCTGGAACTTTACTGATGAAGAAAAAATTTGCAGCATCACTACTCCCAGTTCATGCTGGCCAGAATGGCCACATTTTTTTATACATTCTGTTGTTTTACTCTCTAATCCTCCAAAGATTCACCACTGCGCATTGTAATCTTAGCTGTCCCAGCTCACTTTTTAGTGAACGCAACTCTTACACTGAACTTCTTTCATTTCCAAATCATGGTTTGGTATCCTCCTCTACTAACTGTCTTCCCTCCTCACCCCCTTTCATCTACTCCCTCAGTAGTCCTGATAATCTCCCCCTCCTCAACCCCCACTATGAGCTGGGCAAGCAGCTTTCTCTTACAGGCTCCCTCATCTGTGGAATAACATCCCACTACTTTCTTTCTCTTCCAAGTAATATTTAAGGTTCTGCTTTGATTTAACCAAAGGTCAAAATGATCCCAAATGGCCCTAAATTTCAATTTGGCTGCATTAAAGGTAAAAGTGCTGAATTTTGACATATCCACCAATTACAAATTCAGCATTAGCTCATCCTTACTCTCTACCACAACCACTGCTCCTACTGCAATTGCTCCTCCTCCCCACCTGCTGCCCATACTCATATCACTATACACCTTTCCTGCAGCCTCTTACTTCATCACTTACGGCACTAGGTCAGAATAACACCTACCACGATGCTGCTGGCAACAATAGAGTGGCAATAATGCCCTTGATTTCGTTTCTCATTCCGGGGATGTGGATCACAGGGAAAGTTAAAATTCACGGGGCTGTGGAATACTGTTTCTATGGCCCCATGAAAACAATTTTATGTCCCGGGTGCACAAAAAATTTGGAGACCAGGATTAGAATCCTGGTCTCCAATGCCACTGGCCAAGCTGTTTGATGCCCCAGCCCTCCATGCCACAGGAGGAACTTGGCCAGCCTCTTGGATCCTGGTTCCCTTGTGTGCCATAAGCACCCTGGACAGTGACCAGAGGAGCACTCACTGAAATGCTGTAGATCCCCTCTCACAGTTTGTGCTAGCGCTACACGAACTAGCACTCTGTAGACTGGCACTATTTGTGTAGCACTACTCTAACTGGGTACCATCACTTACAGTATGTGCAACACTCTGTTGTTATGGTACCTTGTTTGAAACTCTTTAAAAGCATTTTCTTTTTGGCAGTGATTCTATTCACCTTCCTTTTGTGTCCTGCTCAGTATTATGTCTCTGTGTATTATGATACCTAGTTGATGCCATGTAAATTTATTTTTTGTGCACTATTTTTATCTAGCTTCCTTGTGTCCCTTGTGTGTTTTACAATATTATATTGCATTTGGAAATGAAAAGGGCGGAGATGAGTGTCCTCAGAAAGGGAAGCTCCAAGGAGGGAGAAAGAGGCCACCAGCCAAGGAGGCAGCATCTACTAGTGGGAACAGGAGTGCAAACTTTTATGACACTTTGTGGGTCCTTATTGCCAGAAGGTGTTATTTTGCCTATGGCCAGGTTCTTTTGCAATCCTTTTTCTTGGAGGCTGCCCTCAAAATATTTGTGATACTGAAGTCAACTTTGTATGTGCTGGAGCACCCAAGCACCCATGGAGTCAGCACATATCAATGGGGAACACTATTGTTAAGGGGATAAACTTGGGAGCAGGGGAGAAAAGGAGATAAAGGTGAAGTGCCTGAGAGGTGATTCAGCTTTAAGAGATGGAGAGTGTATCAAGAGGATAGCTAGGACAGCAGGAGATGTGAGGAAGCTAGATGTCACTGCTCACTGGGGACAAATGACCTGGCAAGAGACAGGGTAAAGGTAGTGCAGGGAAACCTCAGGGTGCTGGGGAGGTGCCTCAAGCAGATGGCACACATAGTGTCTTTTGCTGAGGTGTACTATTATAATCCAGGAAGAGGAAGGAAAGGACACTTCCCCTCAGCACTTTTAACAGTTGGTTGAAGGCATGGTGCATGAAGGAGGGTTTTATCAACATCTGGCACTGGAGGCCAATCTGGGAAGATATGACCTATATATAGCAGGCAGTCTGCAGCCTTCCAGGAAAGGGGCCATAGTCCTTTGTGGGAGGTTTAAATGCTATTTGGATAAGCATTTAAACTAGCTGTGATGGGAGGCTGTAGAACATAGGTTGTCAACAATTGCCCCCCAAGATGATAAAGCAACAGGGAGGGACGGAGGTCCTGAGTGTACTAAACTCCCCCATGGCAGAGGCACAAGAAGACAGTGTAGGCACAGGGCAGAGGACAAGGGAGGTATAAATCAGGAAGCAAGACGGAACTAATAAATGCGACAGGCAATGGAAAAAATGTAACAAGGGAAGAGGTGGCTCAGGGGGAGCTTCAGAGAACAGCACAGGCAGGAGGGAGCAAAAGTAAGGAAGCAGGCAAGGAAGGAGTAAGGTGTGGAGAGCCAAGTGTGCCAATGCAAAGAATTGGGCAAATAAAATTCTGGACCCGGAGGCCACCATGGAAGATGCTGGCCTGGATTTTGTGGCCAGAAAGGAGTCTTGGTGCACTGACAGCTATGACTGAGACTTGGTCATGCCAGGCTACTCTCTTTTCAGAAAAGAAAGGGAAGGCAGTAGGAGAGGAAGGGTTGTACTATATATAAGGAAGATGATCAAGGCCATAGAAGTTCAAGGACAACCAGAGCAAAAGGAAGGTCTGGAGGTGCTGAGGTCATCCTACAGAGAAGGTCTGGGTCGCTATACATGCAGTGTGATATACAGACCATGAGCACAGGAAAAGGAGTTGGATAAGGCACTTGATTAAGGCATCATCTGGACTGCAAGTAAGGTGGAGGTGCTGCTAGCTGGTGACTTCAATCTACCAGATGTGAGTCGAAGCCTTCCAACTGCAGCTTCCGCAGGGAGCAAGGTCATCCTTAATTCCCCAAAAGGGTTTTTCTCAGGCAGCTTGTCAGTAAACTCACTAGGGATGTGACAATGAGGCCCATGTAAATACAAGTAAGTAAAAGCAAAAGGAAAAAGAGACCATTATGGTTCTCTAGAGAAGTGGCTAAGGTGGTAAAAGAAAAAGGGAGGCATTCAGGATTTATAAGGAAATGCCGAGTGAGAAAGACTCAGAGGTGTGCCATGTAAAACAGGGGAAAAAAGGGAAAGGCAGTTGGGGGGGTAAAGGTGTAGCCATAAGAAAGAATAGTCAAGGTGGTAGCTAAAGGGATAAACTTTCTTCAGGTACATATGTGAGATGTGGCAGGCAAAGAGAAGGCTAGTGAGAAGAAGGATGACAGTAGGGTGATTGTGTAGAAGAGGACCAAGGAAAAGCAGGTGTCCTGAACAAGTGCTTCTTCTCAGTCTTCCCAGTGGAAGGAAGGGGGGATGGACCAGCAGGGAGTAGCAGGAACAAAGAGGAGGTGGGCAAAAGTCCATGTTCGGAGGAACGTGGAAGTGGACAAGGCCATTGTATCAGATATGATACACCCAAGGGAACTGAAGGAACTCAGAGAGGTGCTAACTGCCCCACTAATGGCTATAGAGTTGAGGCGACTTGTGCGATTGGCACTGGTGAGGTGGTGGCCACCTATAACAAGGTGGTGTCCGAAGCACTGGATGTCTTCACTCCTGATTGTATATGACCCAGATCCTCTCACTTGAGAGCCCCCCTGGTTTGATGGGGATCTCAAGGCGATGAAGACCAAGGGTTGAAAGCTGGAGCGTTTCTGGTGGAAGACCCGGCTGGAGACTGACAAACTGGTGCTACGTGCCCACTACAATGCGTACCAGGAGGCAAGCTCCAGAAAGAAGGCAGAATTCCTGTCCAGGGAGATTGTAGCAGGGAAGAACAGACCTTTTCAGCTTTTTCAGACTGTGGATAGTCTTCTCCATCCTGTCTGTCTACAGCCGAAAGACTTTTTCATACACTTTGTGTGAAGAGTTTGCTCTGCTCTGTTCTTCTCTGGCAGAGTGCCATCTATCCAGTCAGGGATTCTGTCAGGGAGGCTCACACCTGGCAGTAGCTGTATGGTGGGAGCAAAGGCACTCTGCCTGTCTGAGAGGAGTTTAGGCCAGTAAAGATGTCCAAAGTGTCTGGGGTGATCTTAGAACTGGAGCACACAACTGGACCCAGCCCTGACACATTTCTTAATGGGATGCGCCGAGGCAATTGGCCCAGTGTTTGCCAGGATTGCCAGGTGCTCGATGGTGGAAGGGGTGTTCCCAGTGACTTTGAAAAAAGTGCCGGTGAAAACCTTCCTTAAGAAACCTTCCCTTGACCCAGATGTCCTGGTGAATTACCTTCCAATCTCCAATCTGCCATTTTTGAGCAAGGTTGTTGAGAAATTGGTGGCACAGCAGCTTGAGGATTGCCTCGTGTCCTTCGACATCTATGAGCTATTTCAGTCTGGTTTTTGGGCTAGACTCAGCACAGAACAGTTCTAGTTAGGGTGCATAATGATCTACTCAGGGCTAGAGAGAAAGGAGACAGGTCAGTTCTTGTGTTCCTTGATCACTCATCAGCAATTGACACCGTGGACTATGTTGTGCTTCTTGATTGGCTCTGTGAGTTTTGTGGACTCGCCGGTGCTGTCGTCAGATGGTTTTATCCTATCTTTCTGATAGGGTGCAGCAGGTAGTAATAGGTAAATTCTCCACCTCCCCAATGCCTCTGTCATGTGATCTTTTCACTGATGCTGTTCGTGGTGTATATGCTGCCCCTGGGTGAGATCTTTCAGCAATACAGCATGGAGTTTCACTGTTATGCAGATGACACCCAGCTGTATTTGTCATTTGCAACTGGAACATCTGGTGTTGTCGATGTGCTTAACATCTGTCTGGCTAAAATCAAACTGGGTTGCTTCCAGCTGGTTGAGACTAAACCCGCATAAGACAGAGGTGCTAGTGATCGAGCTGGGTCGCAGGCATGATGGGTTGCAACCTGGAGCAGACACAGGGCTTTTCCTGGGGTCTGCTCCATTGGTTGCTTTCCCAAGGGTGCATAATCTAGGTGTGATCCTGGACAGGAGGCTGACCTTTGAAGATCAGGTTTTGTCTGTAATTAAGAGTGTTTTTTACCACTTGAGGAACATCACCAGGATCAAGCCCCTCATTCCACCCATGGATCTGCTGACACTGGTAAATGCCTTTGTTACTGATAGGCTTGACTACTGTAATGATCTTTACTTCAGGGTCACTGGAGGGACCCTCCACAGGCTGTAGCTGGAGCAGAATGCAACAGCCCAGTTGCTAATGGGTCTGCCCTGGTCCTGTCATGTGACCCCAGTCCTGCGTGCTCTGCACTGGCTGCTGGTCAGGTAGATGGTCCTTTTCAAGGTTGGCTTGCTCACCTGTAAGGCCCTACATGCATCCTGAAGGTCATATGTACCTGCCAAAGGTGATTCTCCTACTGGCCTCCCTGCCCTGATCTCCATTTACTTAGCACTTACTTACAACTCCAGCACTTCTCTGCACATCTCCCTCTGTATACTCTTCTTACCCCCTGGCCTTACTATGTTTGTGTCATCTCTCCCTCTAGTGTTGACATCCTCCTTCTGAAACTCCCTTCCCCCCATCCTTCCCCTCAAAGGGTCAACCCTCCTAGTCAGTCCATTCATGCCTTCTTGTTCTATTGTTAATATAATCTTCTTACCACACCCTGTTACTTCTATTTCTTTGTTTAGCATCCGCCCCAGATGTTGGTGTACCCTTAGTTTAATTTGCTAACAATCTGCACACTCTGTGTTATCCAATGTTGTTGTTGCAATTTTTTTTACTATATGTACCAGTCTGCACTAAGTATACAATTGTATTATGCCTTGCTCTGTTTCCTTCTGCCAGGACCATCTTGAAAATGAGCTTGCTCTATGATGAATCTGTCTGGTTAAATAAAGTTTTGATTGACTAATTGATTGATTGATTGATTGATTGATTGATTGATTGATATGGACTGGGTCCTGGCTACCTGTCAGAGCTTCTGACACCTGCAACCTCTGCCAACTCCCTCCACTCCTCTTTGAGGGGCCTCCTGAATGTTCCCAGGGTTCAGCTCAAGACATCCAGTGACCAAGCATTTAGTGTCTCTGGACTGACCCTGTGGAACATGCTTCCACCTGCCGTCAGGGAGGCCCCTTCGATTGGTATTTTCAAACAGAGGCTAAAAGCCCACCTTTTCAGCCTGGCTTTTGCAGAATGATTTTACGTCCTACTGCTTTAATTATTATAGGTGATTGAAAAACTGGAATTTGAATTTTATTTATTTTTGTAATTTTTTTTATCTTAATTGCTGTCTTATTCTCATGTTTTTGTTAGGCACCCAGAGCCTCAGGGATTGGGTGCCCTAAAAATAAAATTTGCCTTGCCTTAGTCAACAGCTTTTTGAAAACAGACATGGTCCCAGAGGTCTGGAGGAGAACAAATATGGTCCTTCTACATAACAGTGGCAGTGTGGAGGAGGCTAGCAACTATTGGCTTGTTAGTCTCATCTAAGTGGTGGGAAAATTAATGGAGTCCTTGTTAAACAATGGTTCAGAAGAGTAACTTGCATCTAATTGGCTGCAAGACAACAGGCAGCATGGATTCACAGGGGAGGCAGTCATGCCGTATAAATCGGATTGATTTGTTTGACTGTTTGACCAGAGAAATAGATCAGAGGAGGTCAGTGGAAGTGGCCTATCTGGACTTTAACAAGGCCTTTGACACTGTGCCACACAAAAGACTGATACAGAATTTGAGCAACCTAGGGGTGGAATCCCCCACCCAACTAACCCCTGGGGAAGCAGCTTCCTGCCTGCTGCCCTCATCTCACCAGCAGCCAACCCACGCTGTACCCAGACACTCAGAAGAGCTTCTGCTTCAGGCACTCACTGCCCCAACAGACCCCCGGGGAAGTGGCTTCCTGCCTGCCACCGTTTCCTCACCAGCAGCCGGCCCACACTGCACCCAGACACTTAGAAGAGCTGCTGCTTTGGGTGCATTCCACCTTGACAGACCCCCGGGGAAGCAACTTCCTGCCTGCTGCCCTCCCCTTGCCAGCAGCCATCCCACACTGCACTCAGATACTCAGAAGAAACATAGAAACATAGACTTTGATGGCAGATAAGGACCGCTTGGCCCATCTAGTCTGCCTATTTCCCTACCTACAGGATAGGCCGCAGATCCTAGTTAACCAACAGCCTATTTCTTCCTACCCCCCACAAGAATTGCCTTATGTCTGTCCCATGCATTTTGAATTATCCACAGTTTTAGACCCCACAACCTCCTCAGGAAGGCTGTTCCATGCATCCACTACCCTCTCTGTGAAATAATACTTCCTCCCATTGCCCTGATCCTCCCCCTCTATCTTTAAATTGTGTCCCCTTGTTCTTGCACGTCTCTTTTTATGAAAGATGCTACCCTCTTGGACTTTGTTGATTCCACTGAGATACTTAAAGTTTCTATCATGTCCCCCTCTCCCTTCTTTCCTCAAGGGTATACATATTAAGCTCCTTTAGTCTCTCCTCGTATGGCTTCTCTTGCAGACCCTGCACCATTTTAGTTGCCCTCCTCTGGACTGCCTCTATCCTGTCTATGTCCTTGCGGAGATTGGGTCTCCAGAACTGGACGCAATACTCCAGATGGGGTCTCACCAATTGTCTGTACAGAGGGATAACAACTTCCTGTTTTCTGCTGGTGATGCCTCTCCCTATACATCCCAGTATACCCCCAGCCCTCCCTACTGCCTTCTCACATAGCTTGCTAACCTAAGGTCATCTGATATGATTACCCACAGGTCCCTTTCCTTTTTTGTTGTTGTTACTACCTCCCCCTCATTGTGTATTCTTCCCCTGGGTTCTTTTTTCCCAGGTGCATTATTTTGCACTTCTTTGCACTGAATCCAAGCTGCCATACTTCTGACCATTCCTCCAACCTTGCCAAGTCCCTTCTCATCCTTTCCATGCCTCCTTGTGTATCAACCCTGTTGCAGATCTTTGTGTCATCTGCAAAGAGGCAAACATTTCCTTCCAGTCCCTCTGCAATGTCACTTATGAAGACATTAAAGAGGACTGGACCCAGTACTGAACCCTGCGGTACCCCACTAGTAACCCCTCTTTCTTCAGAGTGGACTCCATTTACAATTACTTTCTGTGTCCTGTTGTCCAGCCAATGTTTTACCCTCCTGGGCAGGGGGGAGGTCCTGCTTCGGGCTCCCCCTACCCCGACAGACCCCTGGGGATGTCACTTCCTGCCTGCCACCCTTCCCTCACCAGCAGCTGGCCCACGCTGCACCCAGGTATTCTACCTTCCCTGGATTTCAAGCTACTTTTTGATTGGCTACTCTGCGACACAGAGGACCCCCATTGGAAGAGTGCACTAGCTGATGCCTTGCTAGTTGGTGGCTTCTAACCCGTGGATGGAAGTTAACTCAGGTTTCTGGGCTTGGACCTTTCAGCGGTCAGTGCTACTCTATTTGAATTTGGTGCTGCTTTGTGTCCCGACCTCCTTGGCTTAGAATTTTCTTGTTACGTGCCATACTGTACTATGAATGTTAATTTTTAGCTGCCTTACTTTAGTTGTGTAGCTGCCAAGATCCTCTTTTTACTGCCTTATGACTCCTAATTTAATTCAGCCTGTCCTAAGTATGCAGCTGTATGGATCCTCTGTTTTGGGTTTTTTTAATTCATTGCCTTAAATTGTTTTGCACAGGTTGTTAATGCTAGTCAACCTTCCTTTCTGTTCACTAAAGCTAAAGCTGCACTGCAGAGCTAAACCTTATTTTAGTAATGACAATGATCCTCTGCTTATGCCATTAATTTTATGTTTAATTAAATCACAGCCTAAAGCAACTAACCTCTTGTTCTTTACAATCCGTCCAGTCGCCACAGGCTTCTACGTATTTCTTTCTTTCCTTCATGTCCCTTCACACTGTCTTCCTTTTAAGTTTTTCCTGGTTCCCTGCTAGTAACTTGAACCCCCCCTCCTGGCCCAAACTCGGCTTGATTCCTCCCACAGATTAACTCTATCCCTGTGTATTCGAACCCCTGCTCTCTGCCTGTCTCCTGTGCTTTTGTCCTCACTGCCTGCTCCCCACCCCCCAATTTAGCACCTTGTCTCAAATTGTTTGTCTTGCTCCCTGCTCCCAGCCCCCAATTTAATTTTTTCTTTGTGCTCACCTGTTTAATTGCACTCTCTTCTGTCCCTCACAGACACTCAGAATAGCTTCTTCTTCAGGGGCCCCCTGCCCATACAGGCCCCAGGGGAAGCGGCTTCCTGTCTGCTGCCTTCCTCTCACCAGCAACCAGCCCATGCTGCACCCAGGTACACTACCTTCCCCGGATCCCAAGCTGCTTTTGATTGACCAATCTGCAACATGGAGGGTCCCTATTGGATGACTACACTAGCTGCTGCCTTGCCGTTCAGTGTGCCTTCTAAACTGGGGCTGGAAGTTATGTCAGGTTCCTGGGCTTGAACCTTTCAGCGGTCTGCGCTGCTCTATTTAAATTTTGGCTCTGCTTTGTGCTGTGACCTCCTTGGCTTAGAATTTTCTCCTGCTCACCCTCCCCCACCACTCTTTAAATCCGCTTGCTGCAGCCTCCCCCCACCCCATGACTGGCCCTCCCTTAAATCCTCCCTCTAGCTGCTATTTCCATTTTGCCCTGAGCAGCATTGGCTGCCAGTCCTCTGCTTACCAGGCAGATACCTCACTGCCAATAATTAGTGTACTACCTTTGCCTCATTGATCGACCATGAACTTGCCTGCTACTGCCATTTATGGTTATCTCACTGGCAGGCACTCTCCTGGCCATGGATCTCAATGCCTCCATCCTCGCCGCTGACCAGGATGCACTCAAACACCTCAGGGCCACCTCCAGCCACGTCATTCACATCCCTGTGCCACCCAGTTGGGTACTGACCTCGTTTGGCCCCCCACACATTAGTACTTCTTATTAACCCTGAGTGTCACTTGCTCGGACTTTTCCTTCACTCCTTCTCCCTCTTGACCCACCCCCTTGACATTCTGCAACCCTATCTCTGACTTTTCACGCTGCTCCTTCTGGGATGAGACATTGAAACCAACCCTGGTCCTGTTAACAGCCCCATTACATCTGTCTGTGACACCTGAGCCCATGCTCAAGGTCTAAAGCTTGCACATATGAATGCATGCAGCCTCCCTGCCAAATTTCCTGACCTTGGGTCCTGGGTTTCTCAGCACAGACCCCATGCACTCTGTCTCACTGAGACCTGGCTGAAACCTCAATGCAATGATGCCATGTTCCAACCGGCTGGCTACACCCTCCTGTGCTGCGATAGACCAGGCAAAAAAGGAGTGGTGGTGCAGCCATCCTAGTCAGGGACCCACTTAATGCCTGCACAACACTCTGTGCAGAATATGGCTCCCTGAGTGACTGGCTCATTGCTGAAATCACAGTTGGCTCCACAAAAAAGTTTTACTTGGGTTGCTGCTACAACCCACAGAGTGGTGATGTAGCTGGCCTCCAGAGCCTAATTCAGTGCATAGGATCCCTTTCTCCTGACAGAGAAACCATCCTATTTGGTGACTAAAACCTGGATTGGCTTGGTCCAAAAGAACCCGACTTTGCTAGCATGCTCAAACAGCACAGGCTGACTCAAATCCTCACTCTCCCTACCCGATCCAACTATCGCACCTCCACTCACTCCTTCATTGACTGGGTGATGACTAACAGAGGGGACCATATCCCCCAGGTGGGTACCCTATCAGACTCCATAACCGATCATCCCCCAACTTATACCATTTGGTCCTCCCAAGCCCCCCACCCTCCTCCCAGATATATATCTTTCTGCCATTTCAGCCACCCCGACACCACTGCCTCTTTAGAAGTACTTAGGCACATAAGCTAGAATACCTTCTTCATGCTCTCAGATGCCTCCCAAGCCATCATCCACTTCACTAACACTCTGCTCGACATCCAAGACCATAATTTCCCTGTAACCACTGGAAGAGTCCTAGGTGGATACACTCACTTGATCTCCAAGGAATTCATCTCTATTATGAAAGAGAGGGACTGCAAATGGATAGCCCATAAACAAATCCACTCTCCTGCCTGTGCAACCACTGCAAGTGCCTGGCCCGATCCCTCAAACGTGACTACTGCACTAAGCATCAGAGGGAAAGTCTCCATAATCCCAGACATTTCTGTAATTCCATTAGCTCCCTCCTTGCCCCTGCACAGCAACAGCTCAAGTGTACACCTTAGCTCCCCATCTGGCCTCCTGACCAAACCCGATGAAATAGCCAGTGCTTTTATAACCTCAGATTCACTGACCTGTCAGCCCTGCTGAAAAACCTTCCTTCTTATATCCCCTCCATTACATGGTCCAGTGCTAGTAACTATCACCCCACCTCTGTAGGGCACCCTGCACACCCCAGCTCTTCTCAGCCCACTCCACCTCATCCCCACTACACCCTTTCCATTTCAAGGTAATCTCCCAAAAAGATACCCTTAAACTCCTATGGGGACTACCAAACTGTGGGAGCCCAGTCTCTGATGGTCTCTTCCATGCGTTCCTCAAAATGATGGCCCCTGCCATCGCCAAACAACTCACCTTCATTCTCAATTTAGTATTGACCACCTCATCCATGCCCCACCCTTGGAAAACTGGCAAGGTCATTACTATTTTCAAAACAGGTAACTCTCACTCCCTTGATAACTACCAACCAATACCCATCCTCCCCCACCTAAGTAAAATCATCAAAAAATTAATGCATCAACAACTCTTGGAGTACCTTTCCAAATATGATATCCTTTGTAGCCAGCAACATGGCTTCCACTGGCACCACAGTACCTCCACTGCTCTTGCCCTATTCACCGATCATATCCTTATAAATATGGATCAAGGGAAGGCCACCAGTGCTGTATTTGTAGATCTATCAAAAACCTTTCATCTGGTTAACCACTTTCTCCTCATCTCCAAACTGAACACCATTGGCACCTCCGAGGAAACCACAAAGTGGTTTCAGAGCTATATCTTCTGCTGCTCCCAATATGTCTGCATAGGATCTCCCACCTCTCCCTCCTTCCTTACCAGTCTTCTCCAGGGTCCCCCTGGGCTCCATCCTGGGCACCCTTCTCTTCACCATTTTTGTCAACGCCCTTGTTTTGGACAGCCTTACCTGAAAATCCGTCCTTTATGCTGATGATCTGGTTATATATCAGTGTGACAAATCTGTCCCCCACTCATCCTCTGTCCTCACTCAGAACTACTGTGCTGCCTATAATTGGTTTTCCGACAACCTGATGATAGTTAACATCAAAAAGACCAAGGTTATGCTATTCGTGTCCAAACCTTTCCTTAACAGAGCTCACAAAACCAACTTTTCTCTCCTTGTCCACCCCCCCAGTGGCCCCAACCTCGAAACCGTTCACTCTTTCAAATACATGGGAGTCATACTTGACCCATCCCTCTCTTTCACTGGCCATGTTAATGCCATGGTCCACAGGATAAATCTGAAACTCTGTGCAGCTTATCGAGCTCTACCCCTCCTGACCCCTGAGGCCTGCATTTCCATTACTAGAGGTAACCTGTGCTCCGTCCTGGACTACTGCTCCCCAGTCTACTCTCATGTCTCCTCCTGCCCTTTGGACATGACTCGTGATGGCTTACAATAGCATCTGCCACTTTACGCTGGCTGCCCCCACTCCACCCACCACTGCGACTTATACCACTCACTAAACTGGCTCTCACTGCAAGGTCACTTTGATTTCACCCTTGGCTGCCTCACTGACACATGCATCTGACGTGACCCTGCTTCCTCTCTATAGATTTTTATCACCCCACATGCCTTGCCTAGACATCTCCACTCCTCCTCTGTCCTTCCTCTTGAAACACCATGGACCACCTCTAACATGGGTGGGGAAAGCCCTCTCAGTTGGGGCCCCCCTGTTATGGAATGGGCTGCCTGCCCTGCTCAGGTCATCCACTATGCCTCATGCCTTTAAACTTAACTTAAAACATGGATCCTCACTAGAGACAGCTGCACTGGCCCCTTCAGGTAACACCCCCCCCACCATGGTCCCCATCTCTCTCCCCCTCTTATGCTACCATTGCCTGTCCAAGACACATCCAGTATCTGGTGGGAGTGGATGGGGTACTGGCTTAACTCCACATTGTCAACCTAACAGCAGCTAATTTCTTTGCTTCCATTTGGATTGAGCTTGAACAACTGTACTGTCAATATTGAACAATCTGTACTGGCTCCCCATTGGGCTGTACCTCAAACTTACTGTCTGTTATTGTATTCTGTACCTAATGGGTGTTGCTACACTCTTGTGTCTTGCTGTTGTTTTCTACTTGTGCTTACTGGGCCCGGGTTGTGCCTGTAAATGGTCCCCTGGACCAGCGCACCCTACGTGGTTAACAAAGTCATAAATAAAATAAATAAATAAATAAAGTGGTGAACTGTGTTAGAAACTGGTTACTGGACAGGAGATAGAGGGTGGTGGTTAATGGTACTCATTCTAATGATGGCAGAGTGATCAGTGGGCAGCTGCAGGGCTCAGTAGGGGAACCAGTCCTCTTCAATGTCTTCATATGTGACATTGCAGAAGAACAGAAAGGGAAGTTATAGATTTTGAAGATAAGACAAAAATCGATAATAGGGTGGACACTCAGAAGGGGGGTGGACAAAATGCATAAGGATCTTGGGAAACTCAAGGAATGGTCAAGAGCATGACATCTGGAGTCCAGTGCCAAGAAGTGCAACATCATGCTGAGTATAGAATGGGGGAGTAGGTACTGACAGTTACTAAGCAGGAAAGGGACATTGGGGTTATCATATCTGATGACCTCAATGTGGCAGGGCAGTTTGATAAAGCAGTTGGAATGACCACTGAGATGCTGGGAAGCATAGGGAGAGGTATCTCCTGTAAGAAGAGGGAGGTGGTGTTACCACTATATCACTCACTGATGAGATCCCACCTGAAGTATTGTGTCCAGTTCTGGAAGCTGCACATCAGAAAGGACAGGGTAGAGGCAGTCCAGAGGAGGGCAACTAAAACTGTGCCGGGGCTGCACCAAAGTCCTATAGGGAAAGACTGATGGATCTTAACATGTACACCCTAGAAGAGAGAAAAGAACAGCACAAGGGGACATGAAAGAGACCTACAGGTACCTCACAAGGTAAACAGAGTGCATTAGGGGAGTCTCTTTCAAATGAGAAAGAGCACCAGTACCAGAGGGCATGTGATAAAGCTGGATGGGGGTTAAGATAGTTCCACATCACAATAGTGAGGTGTAAATGGCAACCACCACAAACAACCCAGAGAGAACAGAGCAAGCACATACAGTGAGGATTCTTTTGGCCCCCCCCCCACACCTTCTTATTATATATGCCAACTCCAGGGGAGGGGATGCACCTCAGGGAGAGGGCCAACCATAGGTCACCATATGTGCTCACACTGTTTTGCTGTCATCATTTTCACCATGCCGTTTTCCCTGACTATCTTGATGGGCTGCTGGTTAAGATGGGTGTGAGGAAGTACTGCTTCCCTGAAAGGTATGTAGACATTTAGAACAGAATGCTAGCAGAAGTGGTGGAGGCAAAAACAGTAGGGGACTTGAAGCAATGGGATAAAGGCAAAGAGGATGGAGGGAGGGAGGGTTGCCACAGTCCAGTTAGGGTCTGCGGAGAGATACTAGGTAGAGACCATCTGGGCAGACTGGGTGGGCCAAGCATTCCTTTTCTGATGACACATTATTTCAAAGTTTCTATTTTTCAGTGAGCAACTGTAGCTCAGTGTGCCTTCCTGGCCAAAACCTTACTAACTGCTGCCCCACCACTGATCCAGACTCTATGCTGTATGTTATGCTTGATCAAAATCAGCTCAGCCATAGACTGACCATTTTACTTGTGCTGTAGTGGCTAGCAAGCAAGCAAGCAAACTTTGTTCAAAAAGCATTCATTTCCATTAGGCTCTGAGTGCTGTACAGAGTATCAAACAATAAAATAATTAAAAATAGAAAAAAAAAATGAACTATGTTCTTGAACAACTGACAAAATAGCCACACTCTGCAGTTAAACACTATTAGAGAATAAAATAATCAATAATAAATAACAGCTGTATAATATGATAAAAGATACACTGATACAAGCACAAAATTATACTCACATCGCTAGGATAGGCCAAAAGCCTTTTTGAAGAGATGGGCCTTGAGACCCCTTTTAAAGACCTCTAGTGAGGGAAGCCTCCTTCAGAGATCTAGGAAGCAAATTCCACAGGATTGGTGCAGCAACATCAAAGGCTCACTCACCTAAGGATTTTTACTGAACCCTGGGAATCACTAGAAGGCCCATCTCCAAGGAGTGAAGATGTTGGGAGGTCTGGTGTAGAGACAAAGGGTCCTGCAGGTAGCTAGGGCCCAGTCCATGTCGAACTTTGTAGGTCAGCAAGCCAACCCTGAAAGAGATCAGTCACCTCCCTGGCAGCCAGTGCAGTCTACATAGAACTGGAGTTATATGATAGTATCTTGGGATACCTGTCAGCAACCTGGCTGCTGCATTCGGCACCAGCTGCAGACAATGTAGGGCTCCTCCATTTAGCCTGCTTGCAATTCAGTGAACTCCTGTGAATCATATTTGACCAGGACACATTCATAATAACTGGTTAGTATTCTAACCAGTTTGGAGAATCTGTAGATTGTTGTTATATGTGGGTATGACATCACTAATTCTACTCCATGTGGTTATGATTACATACCCATGAACAATAGGATTCATGGGATGTTAAAATAAAGTATAGATGTATTTTCTTTTACAGTACCTCTCTTCACTCCTGTCTCTCACCATATATTTAACATCAAATATACCCATACCAAATCCCTTATCCAGACATAGCTTTCAGTCCCACTGTGTACTGGAAAAATGATTTTATAGCACTTTTCTAAATAAAAAAAAAACAGTCATTTAATTACAGAAAATATGGGGAAGTGCAAACTTTTTTCTATACTCCATTAGTTTGTTATGACCTTGAAAATGAAACTAATTTTACTCTGGTGGTTTCTGATGTGATAACAAACCTGGGATGTGTAAGACTACCTGATTATACACTGTTTTGTTTTATATATTGCCTTTAATGTACACTGCATGTCTAGTCACTTTACATTCAAGCAAAATGGATGCCTGTAGTACACACAGGGAGGAAGTGAGATGGGGCAAGTTAGGGAGAGCAGAGGAACGAGTTACAGTTAGGTTAATGCCTATGGTAACTTTATTTTGTATTTGTAGCATAAACTTAACATAACCATTTCTTATTTAGATTCAAAAACTGTGTTAGCAGTTATTAGTTAGGAGGTACATGCATTCAGTCCAACTGCATGCATCGTTCACACCTCAGATTATCAAAGTAGTTTGCAACTGAGCCCAAATGGTATTAATATGCATACAGTCATGTAAATTACGATGCTAATAGAGGTAGAATTGTAACTGATGATTGTGAAAGTGACAGCCATTCACCACTATCTCTTCTCCTGGTTTGTAATGGATATTTAATGGCAACATGCTGCAGCATCTAGCAGTGTTTTATCATTCAGTACTGCAGAGTATCAGCTAGACAAACTCATGAAATGACAAGATGACCTCCAGCCTTAGGAGCTGAACAATATAAAAAAATTTGAATGAAGCCATAAGAGTTGGTTTACAAGAAATGAGAATGCAGTCTCACTTCAGCTAAATTAAAGTTTGGTTAAAATTTAAGAATGAGTATAACTTCATTTATTAGGAATTGCCTTTATGCGGTAATCAAGTTTACTAGTATTTCAGTCTGAAAACGGTACTCCTATTTAAATTAAATTAAAAATAATGTGGAAAAAGCATGACTGTTCCTATTTGGCAAATGAGTTGACAGATGTGTAGGTCTCAGCTTGCAAATAACATGTCCTTTGATTGGCAGTTTGGTGTGCCTTTTGAACTGAAATACATACATTTAATAAACAATGAATTTTTGTGAGATTTGTGACAAGAAAAGAGGAAACATCCTGGCTCCAGCTCAGTGGCATGTATTTTGAAATATTACTTCTAGCATTGATATGACTTTACTTTCTGTTAACTAACCTGACTAAGCAATATTCCATTGAATAACACTGGAGATTGCTGAATGCATTTAGTTAAGGAAGACTAATGTGGTGTTAATGCTGATGGTAATGTTCCTGAATATAGCCTGATGTAACTACAATAAGTGAGTCTCAAAACAAAAGTGCACTGTAAGATACATTAGGACTTATTCAGAGTTATTTTGGTGTACTGCATTTGTCAGGTTTACCCATACAGTACTTTGGTCTGGAATCTGGTTTAAAATAGAAAATTCCTATTTAAATTGGAATAAGAAAGAAGAAAATTAAACTAAACTAAAGGCCCCTATTGGGTACTGCAGTGAGTTAACAGGTGTATTAGACCCTTTGCAGCCTTAACTTAACACTGAGTCAAATGAAGAAGCTAGAGAAATGCTGAGCCATGCCTGTTCCCTTGTCATCACAACTAACATACATTTCTATTGCCTATCCTGCGATAACAGAGTTCAGCCTTTTACAAGAATCAAAGTATTGGTTAAACCATTTCTCCGTAATTTAGTAAAGATGGCTTTTGCTTACATATTTGAATAATGTATAACCTTTTTCCAATATTTCAAAGCTACTGAAGAACAAAAGAAAAGTCTTTTTGTGTTGGCTTGCTGCGCTTGCGTTTAAGTCAACATCTTGCCATAGTGGCAGATTTTGGATGTGCGTCAGCGTGGGCGAATGCAAGGCTCACATCAGTAGGTTCGTCCGGTATTCCCCAATAAAGTAGCATGCTTGTGCCGACACCAACATTATGTAAAGTGGACAAAACTTCTAAGGAAAGTGCTGCTGCAATCAGAGACAAGCTCCTCATGCAGCGGCCCCGATGACACGCCTCCCAATGAGCATTTCCTGGTTAACGTTTAAAATGAGACTTAGGTCTCAAAGAGAATACCACTGTAAAGGAATGAGACTGGACACCACTATTTTCTCTTTAATTGCATTTACGAGAAAATGCAGCAAATAAAGAAGGTGTTGTCCTAAATGCCTACTTCGCATGTCCAACTAGATGCTACACAGTTTTGCTTTGTTGTTTGTTTGTTTACTTTGGCATTCAGACATTGCGATAAATAAAGAAGGTGCTAAAAATGTAAAATGGGTGGGCAGGAGCAAGTCCAGTGGACGGTGCGGTCAGTTTTACCAGCAGAAGGGGGCTCTTGTTAACTGCTGAAAGAGAATGGAGAAGAAGGAATCATGTATCATCCAACCTCAACTTGCTACTCAATGACTGGCTGCAGTGTAACAGCTTTTCAATTCGGTACCAAAGTCTACACTGCAGCTCACTCGTTCTAGCTGACCCGCATTCCCCCACCTCCTGTCTCTGTTCAGCTACACAGCTCTTTGAACGAGCATGGAAATGTTACTTTTTACCTGTTTATCAAAGTGCATTCTATTTTGATTCTGTTCTAAACTGTTTTTTTCCCCTC
This sequence comes from Neoceratodus forsteri, assembly GCA_016271365.2. Taxonomy (NCBI): domain Eukaryota; kingdom Metazoa; phylum Chordata; order Ceratodontiformes; family Ceratodontidae; genus Neoceratodus; species Neoceratodus forsteri. The sequence continues at coordinate 830,839,174 of CM028131.1, forward strand.
ACTCTCTCTCTCCATTTCTGTCAGTCTGTGAAACAGACCTCCCCAGTTGCTCATTTAACCCCTTTGCTAATTACCCATTCTTCCACCCCCAGGACTTGTTGCCTGCCTGCCTGCAAGCCACCCACTGTATTCTGATTGCAAGGAGCTGACAAAGGATTATCACCCGAGTTATTCTTCTGATCTGAACGGAGGCAAAAAAAGGACACCACAGAAGTTATACTAATTCAAAGTACAGCTGTGGAGCACACGTGATTGTGCTGGATGTTGCTGGTTTGGAGGGCATCTCAGTCGGAGTGGCAGAGGAGAAAAAGGAATAATAGGAAATGGATGCCGCGGCTCTGAGATTCCGAGCTAGCGGGCGGGCGGCTGTGGGGAGGGAGCAGTCCTCCCACGGCTGAAAGCTGGAGAAAGCACTTGGGAACTGGTGGGCTAAGTTGAATTGCATACAACTTTTATAGTTTTGTTTTCTATTTTTATAATGAGAAAAACAGGGTTGTTAAAAGTTTTGAAGTTTTGGGGATCTTGGATTAGCACACTAGAATGTAGGAAAGTGATACATTTGTTTCATTTGGTATATTTTACATTAAAAATGTAATCCCCCCCCCCCCATGGAAATGGTTTGTTGGATTGTAAAAATTTGCTGTAGCAAAGTGAAAAAAAAAGTCTGCTGCGACTTGGAGGGCTGCTGATGATGACAGACAAAAGTGGTAGTAGTCTCTTGCATTCAGTGGGAGTGGAATGTCAGGAATGGTGAAGACATGATGGTTTATTTTGTGACTGTATCCCTTGTTGCATGAAATACCAGTATCCCTTGTTGCATGAAATACCAGTGTAGGAGCAGGGGAAAATAAGTGCATTAAAGTATAATATAAAAAAGTTGTATTACTCAAGAATAATCTTGTTCCAAAATCAAATGTTAGGTTGGTGCAGATTTTGATGTGGTGGCATAGACAGCTACAGAGGAGCTATGTTGCATTTTCTAAGTTTGCAAACCCTTTATTAATTTAGCATTGGTAATAATCTGCATCTTGTTTTTTTAATATTGCCAAAAACATCTCCATCATGTGTCATGCACAAAGCACCATAAACTAATGAAAGAAAAGGTTACTATGGGCACAGTGCTGTTAATAAAGCCTTGCAGTCTTGCAGAGTGAGGAGAGGGTGATGTGTCCTCCTGTTCTTCAGATCATCTGGGAGAGGTTTCTTGTGCAGCTCTTCAGGGTAATTTCCTCCTCTTGTTTCCCCTAGAAGTACTTCATTTCCTGTAGACCCCCTAGAAACTTAATTATCCTTTACTGACAAGTGCTTTGGTAACTTTTAGTCAGCCTCATACTACTGTGGTTGGTTGAAGATGCAGCAATTGCTGTAGATATGGTAGTCGGGGAGCTGTGAACAAATATATCTTAAATCTCTTTCTGTAAAAGAGCACAAAGAGGAACTGTGCTGCCCTGTATGAGTAGAATTGATTGAAAAAGGTTGTTATACTTTTTATTTGACCAATATAACTTAATATACGAGCGTTTGAAGCCACATAGACACCTATGTCAGGCATTGTGACAACACAGCTACAGGGACGTTTTATACAGAACACTCATGTTAATTATTCTTGTATTGTTGAAGTAAAAAGCGGTAACTGTCCTGTTTAGCAAGCTTCTTCTCTGTGTTACTGACTTTCTACATCAGGCTGCGAAATGCAATGTCATCCATGCTAGGGTTACCAGATGTCCTCTTTTAGAGGATGTGTCCTGTTCTCCAGCTGCCAAATATTCTTCATGTGACTTCATCATCCTGTTTTTTTATTATTATATTATTATTTTATTATATATTTTTTTACACTCTCCTACCCAGGACCCCCTTGTAAATGATCTGTGAAGGTGGTAGAGACCTTAAACCCATTTGCTCAAGGTCTAGCACAAGGGCTCATCGGTGGAGGTACTAAGTGGTCTCTTTTCGGCATCCCAAAATCTGGTACTCCTACATGGTACCAAAAGGGATTGTGCTGTGTCTGACAGAGAGGAATTTATTTTTTGGACCCCCTTCAGTGCCAAACGTGACTTGAAAAGATGCTCTCAGTCTATCAACATTAAAGTATGTAGCACTGACCTTTAAAAGTCACAGCAAATGGCCAGCATGCATAATAAGAATTATAAGAATAGTTTATTTATTTATTTATTTGCTTTTGTTAACCAGGTAAGCACACTAGACATCACGTACCTCTCTTCAGATGCGACCCAGGAGGACTACAAGTGTACAGATCAGAGTAAACAGGTAGAACAGGGAGCACATTAAGCCATTAAAGCCATTAAATAATGGTTACAATGAGAGGTACATAGTGAACAGGTTCATACAGGAGCAATATACATAGTGAAATAGGGACGAGGGGTAGAATAACAAGTACCTCAAGGGAATCAACAAAGTCCAGGAGGGTAGCATCTTTCAGAAAAAGAGATGTGTAAGAACAAGGGGGCACAATTTAAAGTTAGAGGGGGGATGGCTCAGGGGTAATGTCAGGAAATTCTTTTTCACGGAGAGAGTGATGGAGCATGGAACCGCCTTCCTGGAGAGGTTGTAGGGTCTAAAACAGTGGGGGAATTCAAACATGCATGGGACAAACATAAGGCAATTATAGTGGGGGGTTGCAGGAAGTAGGCTGTTGGTTAACTAGAATCTGCAGCTTATCCAATAGGTAGGGAAATGAGCAGACTAGGTGGGCCAAGTGGTCCTTATCTGCCGTCAAAGTCTATGTTTCTATGTAATATGTAATATGTACAGACAAGGGGGTAAAAACAAAAGTACATACAATAAACTTCACATAGTTGGTGTCGTAGTGTTGTAAAAACTGTTTCAATAATATTAGTTTACATTTTTAATGGTTTGCATGTGCAGCAAAAGAGCTAACATTATAACAAAATCATGAAATCTTTGTGCAGCAATTTCTGTGTGTATGTGTGTGTGTGTGAGGCCAACATATTCAAATGATTAGCATAGCACTTACCAAGTTAGCACCACACTAACCGTGTATAGCACCAGCATTTTGGAGGTGCCATATTCAGAGGCGTTAGATGTGTTGCACTGTCCTGGAAGCATGACAGTACAGACAATACCATTGCACCTATGCAAATGACAAAAGAGGACTCTTGCATGCGTTAGAGGGTGCAGTGATATATTAAACAGTTTTGGTAGTGTGCTTATAGTCTGCTCACTTTATTGAATGTAATCAAATTGTATATACTGTGTACCAAATTTTTGTGTACTATCCTCATATTCCCTACCCCGTTACCAGGAGGCGAGCAACTTGTTGCTAAGCATCCCTTCTGGTGAAATATTTCAGTTAATAAAGAAATAAAAAAGCCACATTTCAGCAAGATTTAATGCTGTGAAATCCCTGCCCATAACAGTGCGCAGTGGCTGTATCCCCCCAAGCCCATGCTGTAATTATTTGTAATATCCCTGGTGTCTACAGGTTCCCCCAGGAACCCAGTCACCCCTGTTTTACAGTTTCTCCAGTCTCCTTAGCATCTAGTGGTCCCCCTCAAGCACCCATGCATGAATATCTTTAATCACCCATACTGTGCATAACCTATATATACCCTGGTGACTAGCAGTCCCCTTCCCCACAAACAGTAACTAATCCCCCCGCTGCCAACCTGCTCACTCCATACCAGCTCCAACCCCCACCACAGAAACTAGTTCACAGACACAGACCGTGGTGGCAACTTGCACAGTCCTTTGCTCACCTCCTCGGCTGGTCACAGTCTGACTGTCAGTGAGTGATCATGAATACAGTGTTAAAGCTAACTATCTGGCTGTTGCTTAGGACCAGCTATGGGCTGTTTACTGCACAGCAGTAGTGACTGTGTTGTGGCCGACTCTGAATATTGTAGCTGTAGTGCTGTGCTTGAAATCTAAACTTCTGCTGTTTGCTTAACTGCCCCAAGGTCTCTGAATTACCTTTTAACAGTTTTTACAGTCTTGTATGAAAACCAAATAATGTTCTGTATATCATCATAATCACCTACTGTCATCATCAGTGTGCAAGTCAGCACAGTGTTCTTAAAATGTATAGCACTGCTTTTCTTTCAACAACAACAACAACAAAAAATTCAGAACCAGTCTTGGTCTTTTGAGAGAATTAGTTTTCAATTTCCTAGTAACTGTCAAGGGGTCTAACCCCCAGCAAACACAGAAACATACAGGTACTGTAGGCTGTCAGTTCCACTATATGGACTTGAGTGTTACAGGCTCAAAACCTTGAGGGGATGGTCTCTGACTGACTGTTGTCACTTTGAGAATTATTTTCCTTCCTAACTGTTAGAAGTCACTTTGTGAATTCTTTTCCCTCCTAACTGTTAGAAGTCACTTTGGGAATTATTTTCCCTCCTAACTGTCAGAAGTCAATCAGCAAAGGCCTAGTAGAAATGGTGAACCCAATGGTCTCGTACAAAGGGTGAAACCAGTTGCCTCCCAGTAAATGAAGGGACCTGTTATATTCAATGGCTCTGTGTGTGTGAGCAGGGGAGGAAGTGTTGTTATAACCAGCAACAGCTCAGGCTGTGGTTATTTTGCAAATTGCAGGGTGCTGGTTCTATATTTGAAGTTTTTGTTCAGTTATGTCTGTCAGTTTTGACCACTGACACTTTTTTAGAGAGTTCGTTGTGTGGCATCTTTGCTAGTCTTCTCACTCCGCTGCTGTTCCTGTCTTGCACACATGTATGGAAACTGCTTACACCTTTTACAGACCTCTACCATGAGATCCTTGCACCTGAGAATTTCAGAGGATAAGACTTCTTTCCAATTGTGCAAATATGTCAAAGACGAAAGGGACACTGTATTCTGCTCTGGCTTACATCAAGTAGAATCTAGTCAGGATCTTTGTATGGAGTCTTCCATATACTCCGTGTCTCAAAGTGTTTCGTAGGTCAGTGAGTTACACAGTGGTAGAGCATGGGACTATGCAGGCAGACATATGAGCCATTTAGCATTTAACAAATCAATGACCTAAACGCACACCCCAGTTCCTGTCAATCTGTGCAGGGTAGGGGTGGGGTTAGTGTCACTTCAATACTTTACTGCCATTCCTATTATGCATCTCTCTAACTCCTGCACTATCAATGCCAATGCAAGCAAGCCAACATTCAGCATTGACAAATGCTTGTTCAACTAAGGTACATAGTAAAAAAATACAAACAGTTTGACTCAATGATAAAAAAACCCTTCAGTTAAAGATATCTCATAGAAGAGTATCAGCTTACCACATTACAACCTGGCTCATTTTTTCAGAGCTAAAGACAAACCAGATATGCAATTCAGCCCTGTCATAATTATAAATTACTGGTCTGCCTGCCATTGTAGAATACAGTTTACATACTGACCTGACAATTCTTGTTCCTTTGGAGTATGGGTCATTAACGCTTTTTATCTGTTTTAGGTAGCCATAAGTCCCAAGTACTAGACTTTTCAGTGCAGCTTATTAGACTATAGAAAAACATGTGCATCACTTTGTTATATGTACTCATTTTGATAATCTGATATTGACAGTTTCAGTGAGGAGATATAGTATGGTCTCTGCATTAGGGTCTGTGCTACATCATCACAAAGTCAGATAAGGTTTCTCCATTCATTCTAAGGCCTGCGACTGAAACCTGAGAAAAAGACTGAAGTGATTATAAAAAACTAGTTATTCAGACACCTATTGTTTTGTTTGCTTTTTCAGTTGAAGCATTGGGCAATGAATGAAGCCCCAACATCATTGCTCTCAGAGTTGCTTGTGGTTTCTAACTTTAAAGATGCAAGTCCTCATTTTTCTCAGAGGGTCTTGATATCCTTATTATACAAAGTGGTGTAAATAAAAAGTAAAACATATTAAGGTTATTTCTGCTTGCAAGGACCTACAAGGAAATGTCATGGTATTCTAATTGTCTCACTCCAGGTGGATGACAAAGCAAATATTTTCATGGCAGGTTCTTCAGAATAGAAGGCTGGTTTGATTTATTTCCAGGGCTTGATTGTCCTCAGAAGGTATTTTTTTCAGAACATTAACTGTAACTTCATTGGAACACAGTGCATCCATCTGTTTTACCACACAAACCTACTTCATTGCATAAAGCAAATATGGCATGAGACTAATAAAAACATGCCTGATATTTTTACTTGAGATTCATGACTCCTGTGACATCACTTGCAGTTTTATGGCTTGTGATTTCTTGGGGTTACAGACCACTCATAAAATATTAGATGTATTTTTAATAGGCCCAAGCCATATCCTTTAATAATTGCACCATTTTCGTCATGTCATCCTCAGCAGAATTGTGGATTCATAATTACTTGAATAACATGATATTTATTTTATTTAATTTGCTTTCATAACAAAGTGTTATTTTTAATATGACAATTGAGCTCAACTGCGACATTCTGGTAGAAATTTTGGAACTACCTTTCTTTTTATTCTTTGAGTCACATTTTTCCACAAGACACAACATGAGATGTTACTTCAGCCACGGAACAGTTCCCCTTCCATTAAAAGAGGAATATTGCACCTGCAGCTGATGGGAAATTGATTCCACCACAAACACTTTATTTAAGCATTAAAGCAGCAGTGCAATGAGATTGGGCAAAAAAACCTGACCCTAGTTTGTTTCAGTATAAAAGAGTCTAGGCATCTTCCCCCTTTTATTTGGTGGTAATATTTTCTAGTTCAGTCAACATTTCAGTATTTTACAAATGTTTTACTTTATTTTTTTCTCAAGAAAAGAGAACGCTGCAACATTTGCCTTAGAAATACCATTCTAAGGGTTAGGATCAAGAAAATAAAAAGCAAAACAAAAAAAACTTATCGTTCACATCATAGGAAGTACCTAGAAAAGTAGATTTGACAGGTATGCTAACATTTTGTATTAATTGCAGCTAAAACTAGATTTTTGGAAAAAAACAAACATTTTTTCATTGCACTACTGCTTTATACCACAATTACGTGTACATTTAAAGATTTGTCATGCCAACCCCAGGCTTGTGATGCATGAGGCCAAAGGCTAAGTGACATTACACACCTGGGAAGTGCATCACAAATTCTTTAATGCACATCTTAAAATGAGTCACTACAATTATAAAATGCCTTGTTCATATTTTTATGGATTAACAAAAGAATGATTAAAACATGTAATGCACATTTTTCCATATAAGAAAAGTTGATAGTGATATTGAATGTTTAAAACACTACAGAGAGGAAGTTGGGAATTTAAACTAGGAGTGAGGGGTGGCAATTGGGCAAGAGACATGCAGAGACCACAGGCTGGGGAACCATATGAGTTTACCCCCATAACAGTGACAAAGGACAAATGGCAAGTACTATTGGTGATGCTAGTAAAGGAGGGCAGGATGGGGGGAGGGGAGGTGGTTACCCTTAATGCTAGGAGCCATGGGAAGAAAACTGCAAAGTTACAGATGCTCATGGAAGAGGGAAAGGTGGACATTGCAGCCATCACAGAAACATGGGCCACCCAATACAATGACTGGGACCTGTCTGTACCACGAAGGAGGTGGTGTAGCACTATATGTGAAGGAAGGACTAAAGTGTGTAAGGGAGGAAGGGGAGGAGGGTAGTACGGAGTCATTTTGGATGCTAATCCAGGATTCCAAGAATAGGATTCTCAGAATGAGAGTGGTGTACAGGCTGCCCTCTTAGACGGAGGAGTTAGACAGGGAACTAGCAGGACAGATCAGGAGGACTTGCAAGAAGGGTAGTGTGGTGACTGTGGGGGATGTCAATATTCCAGGAGAGGACTGGAGTACCCCAACAAGCAGGAATAGAAGGAAGCAGGTATTGCTGGATGACTTCCAGGACAGCTTCCTGCTGCAAATGGTCAGTGGACCAGGTTAGGGAATACCCTTAACCTTGTGCTGGCAAATGGGGAGTTTGTGAGAGAACTTACAGTGGAAGAACCGCTGTCAGGGAGTGACTACCACTCAGTATGCTCACATTGGATATGGGCAAGGAAGGAGTGGAATCTGGCACAAGAGCACTGGACTTCAGGAGGGCCGACTTTGGGAGGATGGGGGAAGTGGTAAAAGAGTACTTGGCCAGAATTCAAACTAGTATGGGCAATAACCAGATGTGGGAACTCATAAAGCTGGGGATAGTGGAGGCAACCAAAACCTGTTGCAAGGCCCAGAGCAAGAAGGCTAGGGCTAAGAAACTGAGCTCGTTGAGCAAGGAGGTCATGGAAAAGCTAAGGAGAAAAAGAGCTGCCTTTAGGAGGTACAAGAAAATAGGAAGGGGGAGGACAGGGAGGAGTACCTGACGGAATCGAAGGAGGTAACATGGGCAGTAAGGGGAGCCAAGGCATCTACGGAGCTCAGGCTGGCACAAGGCATTAAGAAGTGGGCAAAGGACTTCTTTATGTACATCAGGGAGAAAATTTTTTGTAAGGACCACATAGTAAGGATTAGGAAGGAGGGGGGTTGGGTGGAAGCAGAGTGCAATAAGGCAGAAGCGCTAAATGATTACTTCTGCTAGGTATTTACTAAGGAGAAGTGGGGAGTGATACCCAAGGGGGGAGGAACAGCAGGAACGGGGGAAGGGGTGACAGATGGGGAAATCATGGAGGGCAGAGTTTTGGAGCTTAGTAAGGCACTGAGGGTGGACAAGGCATCAGGCCCAGATGGCATCCACCCCAGGGTACTGAAGGAGCTGTCAGAGGTCCTTCTGGGACATTTGACAGACTTATTTAATGCTTCACTACACTCAAGGTGTGTACCTCAGGATTGGAGGATGGCTCATGTGGTGCATCTCCACAAGAGTGGCCCCAAGGATGAATCGGGGAACTACAGATCGGTGAGACTCACATCCATTGTGGGTACGCTGATGAGGACTATCCTGAAGGAGAGGCAGGTGGCCCTCCTAGAGGCCAAAGGACTACAGGACAGCAGACAGCATGGCTTCATATGTGGCAGATCCTGACAAACCAACCTGGTGGTGTTCTATGACTGGGTAACTAGGCAACTGGACAGGAGCCATGCAGTGGATGTCCTGTATCTGGACATCAGTAAGACATTTGACTCAGTGCCGCATGGGAGGCTGGGAAATAAGTTAGGAGGCACAGGGGTGGGTGAAAAGCTGGTGAGATGGGTAGGAAACTGGCTTCAGGGAAGGCAACTGAGGGTGGTGGTGTGTGGGGAGCTCTCACACCCAAGGGTACTGACAAGTTATGTTCCACAGGACTCGGTGTTGGGACCAGTGTTATTTGGGATATTCATTGCAGACATATCATTGGACATCAAAAGCAAGATCAGTCTGTTTGCTGATGGTGGATGACCTAGGGGGATGGCAGGGGTTGCAGGATGATCTGGCAAAGCTTGAAACTTGGTCAGACACCTGGCAACTGGGGATTAATGCCAAAAAGTGAAAGGTGCTGCATTTTGGAGTAAAGAACCAAAGGAGGAGTTACCAGCTGGGGAGAGTGCAGCTAGCCCAGACAGAAGAGGAGAAGGATCTGGGGGTGCTCGTTACAGGTCAATGAACAACTCGGCACAATGTAGGAAGGCAGCTGCAAAGACCAACAAAATGCTGGGTTGCATTGCAAGGGTTATATCCTCGAGGAGGGAAGAGGTGATTCTGCCACTGTATAGGTCATTAGTTAGACCGCACCTGGAGTACTGCGTGCAGTACTGGTGCCTGCATCTGAAGAGGGACATTAAGTTACTGGAGGGGGTACAGCACAGGGTGACAAAGATACTCAAGGTGCTGGTGGACTTATCATATGAGAGGAGGCTGAGGGAGATGAACATGTACTTGCTGGAGGAGAGGAGGGACGAGGGGACATGACTGAAACCTTTAAGTACGTGAGAGGAATAAACAAGACAAATACAGTGGGGCTGTTCAAAGTAAGGGAGGGGAGGGACACCAGGGGCCATGATATGAGACTGGAGAGAGGAAGGCTCAGGATGGAGATGAGGAGACACTTTTTTACAGAGAGGGTGGTAGCTGGGTGGAATGCGCTACCTGCAGAAGTGGTATCCAGTAGAACAGTGGACTGCTTCAAAAGGGGATGGGACAGGACAAGGGGGGGTCAATAGAGGGAAAGGGTGGAAGGGAGGGGCAGCTGCAGAATAAGGGGTGCTAGCTGCACATTCAAGCAGACTTGATAGACCTCTAGGCCTTTATCTGCTGGCAAATTTTGTATGTTTGTATGCTCGTAAGTAGCATGTTAATGAAATACATCCATTTTTGACATTTAACCAGCAGGTGGCACTGTTGACTAACTCAGGAGGTTTTTTCTTTATTTTCCCTTTTTATTCTTTGGTAACTAGGTAAGACCCACAAGGTCTGTTTTCATGGGCAACCAGGGAGCACTGGGGAGGTAAAGTGACTTGCTCGCAGTCATACTTTAGGCAACTGGAGGTTGTGGGAATCAAATGCAGGTCTTCTGGATGTACCAAGCTCATTCACAGTTTTTTACTCTAATCTCTACAGTTATGTGTTATCTGTTTCTCATTTTAATTAATTTTTCTTTCTTTTTTTTTTGATGTAGTACCCCTGTATGTTTGTTACCACTCCCGATAGTTCCATGTGATCTTGGTGAGTCTGTTCCTCATAGTTTTGATCAGTGTGCTCCCCTGCTAGTGCTTCCCAGTGTAAGTTTGCTGCTTGTACTCCTGGAACTGTTCTGCAGCTGGTACTCCTGGTACTGCCAGCTTTGAGTATGAATGTTTCTCAGTGTTGATGCGGGGCCTGTATGGATATATGGAATCTGTTCATGCCGGTGCATTTGTTGTCGGCCTTTAATGGTCTCTCTAGCCACTTGCTTCTCAATGCATTATGGGCAATGCCCACTCACAAACATGGTGGCCTGTACATTTCTGTATGATAGTTGCTTTTATTGCTGTAGACCTCCCATTACTTTTGCTTGGTTTAACATATCCTGTTTGTGCCTGCAGGGCTTAGGAAAGATGCAGTGTCAATTTTATTTCTGTTTGGTAAAGAGTCACAGTTTTAAAAATGGAGGTTTGAGAGTGGGAGCAAAAGGAATGGCTGTTACTACTGTACAGTGTGTGTGAAAAGCACTGGGGATAATATGCAGAAGCCAGTTACAGTCATTTAAAGAACTGGGGGAGTCAATAATTTAAGAAAAATAAATTGAAGGAACACTATAAAATACATTGGGTGACTGGAAGTAAAGTGTTGTTTATGGGATGTACTTTAGGTCAAAAATACTGTAAGATATGAGATTAGTTTGATAGGAAGATAGAAAAGCATAGGAACTGCAACATGGCGGCTGCTATCTGTTTTTTGTTTTTATTTTGGCATGTTGGGATATGCATCTGTAAGCAGACTATTTTGGCATGCAATTGTTTAATCACTTCACTGTGCATGGATATGTTTTTAATTCTGTCAGGTGACATTTTTTCATCCAATAATGTTTTGATATTTTTGTTTTCTTTTCAGTGTAAATTACATTTTATCCCCTGTTCTGCCCTTCGGCTCCCTTTGGTCTCCAGCCCATCCTTTACAGAAATAATTATATGAAATGTTTTCATGTTGTACACATAAAACTACCCAAGTGATATGCATGCTGCTAGTTTGATTTATATGTTAAATTAGAACCGATTGCATGCATATGGCATGCGTGCAGCATGCACGTGTGGAAACCATGATTTTTATGTTAAATTGGGAAAGACTGCATTCATGTGGCATGCATGCAAAGTTTAAACAGCAAGTGGTCACTGATAACTGCACACTTAAAATTTAAGTGACTTGCTCAGGATCACACCATACGTAAGTGGGGGTTGATGAGATTCAAACCCAGGTCTTCATGCCTCGAAGTCTCTTGGCTTATAGTTCAGTGCCTTTAACCACTAAGCCATACTGTCTGCACACATATGGCTCACTTGTACTTTAATACATACTGTATAGGAATACATCTGCACGCATGTGGGATGCTTGTAGCCCCTGTTATGCTTTTCAGTCTTCTTCTTTTTCTCATCTCATTTTCACAGTTGAACTGTAGCACACATACCAATGGAAACACATGTGTTTTTTCCCACCCCCCCATACACAAACCCACAAAACCACTTAATTACTTCTGTCTGGCCTGTACTCCTATTATTTTCTCACCATAGTTTTGAATGCTTCCAAGTGAACAGACTTTAAGGTGCAAACACAAAAGTAGCATTATACAATGGCAAGAAACAATCCCGGATTCTGATTGGTCAGTGTGTGCCTGAGACAGTGATGATATTACAGTATAACATCACTGTCACTGATTAGCATTAGCTTTGCTTGCCATTACCATAGGTCACCTTTACCTTTTTTCCTCTTTTCTTAAGAAACTCACTAAAAATCTACTAAAAACATTTTTAAAATATATTTTTTTATTTTGTATTACAACGAGCCATTGTATAATAGAAATATGGCACTCCAGGGTGTGTGTTATTGTGTAATAACATCACTCCTGGGGTGGTGGAAGCACTTGGCTTCGCCTTGTACTTCAACCCACCCCAGGAGAGATGTTATTACATAATAACATACACCCCCTGTCGAGCCTTATTGCTTAAATAGCTCGACTAGAGATGGGTAAAGTGAATGAAATTTGCTCAGTGGAGCAATCCGCAAAATCACTTCCATTTTGCAGAGTGAAATGCAGAATTTCGCCTGGCGGAGTGGTAAAATTGACCCCCTGGCATAATGGCAAAATTTCACCTTCCATGGTGAAATTCCACCTTCAGTGGTGAATTTTCACCTGTGGGAGACTAAATTTCACCCTAAGAAGGTGAAATTTCATTGTGGAAGGCGTAATTTCACTGCAGAAGGTGTAATTTTGCCTAGTTGAAATTCAGCCTTAGGCAGCAACATTTTGCGAATTGCTCCACCAAGCAAATTTGGCCACTTCGCCGGTGGATTTTAAATTCACTGCATCTTTAAACTTGACTCACACACCCACATGGCCAGTCCCCCCCCCCCATGCACACACACACACACACACACACTGTAGCAGCATGGCCATGATGCTACAGACAACCCACCAAGTATAGATATAAGTAAAAAGTCTCTTTCTTGAGTACTAGGAAGCCAGAGGCAGGAATCTTTAAGAGATGATGTCCATGGGTCAGAGTGCTGGGGCGTATCTCCTTGAAATGAATGAAACTATTTTCTATTACTATTTTATACATTATGATGGTGAGTTGGAGAATAATGAAGGCCTCTGTTCTACTAACAAGGCCCTTGTTAGTAGAGCCGTGGCCTTCATTAATCTCCAACTCTCCGTCAATAATGTATAAAATAGTAATAAACAAATACCCCCATTCATTTCAAAGGTGAACACCCCTGCAGTCTCCTTTGCCCTTTGTCATAATGTGCCTGAGCATGGAGATGTAGCAGTCAGCTTCACTGGGGTGGGGGGCATAAGCCTTACTATGGTGGGGCTCCAATACTCTGTGCATACCATGCCGCTCAACTGTCCGTGAATCCAAGGGACAGCTCTAGTGTGTCTGTAACATCTTTAAATGGTACAACTTGTTTGTTTTGACTAACACATGATATGCAAATCAAGAACAATTCAAATGTATAAGATTCATCTGTATATACCCCAGAGCAGTGCATCAGATTTGGGCTTAAACCCACCCAGTTCCTAACCAATTTTTTCCTGGCTGACGTTCTGCCCCCCCAAAAGAACTCTGTCCAGATCTTTCTCCCCAACTCCATTCTATTCAATACCCATTCCCTATGGGTCATGAAGATGCCCAAAGATGAAAAAATATGAAAAACACAACAATATTTCAGTCCTTCCTCCTTCTCCAGTCCCCTTATAAAAAACAATTATTTACTTTTACTTACCCAGCCATATGGCTGGAGCTTGCAGCCTGGCATAGTGTGCCACCAGCCCAGTTTTCAGGCTAGCCTTGAGTTAGTTTCTAGTTCACCCTCTACCCCTTCAGCCACCAGTGGAGATGGAGACTAACTAAGAGTAGAAAAACAAAAATATGCTGCCACAGCACTGGTATTGAGAGTTCAGTACTCACTGACTCCTCTAAGCTGCAGTATGCAGTCTGTCTACTCTGTGGCGAGAAAGACACTGTCGCACTTGCAAGGCTCATGTGCTCTTTCTTGGCTGGAGCTCATCCACATCACATGTGATTGTGCCACCACTAATAGGTGGAGAGAGTGGACAAGACAATACAGAAACAGTCAAGTCTGGAGAGTACCTGCAGCGTGAGCACGCACAGGCTAGGTGGGCACTTATTGTGCAAAAGATTAAATCCAAATTTAAAGCCATTATTGCCACACTATAAGAACAACCTAGGCACAAATACGGGGGGCAACTGCCCTCCCCGTCCTACCTAAATGGCACTCCTGCTTAATGGTAGAAATTCATTTTCAGGTTCTAATGCAATGATTTCCACTATGTTTTGAGGTACTGTAGCTCCATGTTTCATGATGTGTCCTGATCATCATGTGGGTTAGTGTCCCTTATTGTCCCTCATTTTGAGTGTCCATGTCCCTCATTTCAATGACAAAATGTGAGGTATGGTGCATGCTTCCAAGACCCTACTCAGCACAAAGAGTGCTGGGCATGGCATAGTGTATATGCTCAATACAGAATTACAAAGGGGAAGTAATCTAGATTTAGTATTAGCTGTATTGGTCCTTGCAAGAACAGATCCAGAAGCAAATGATTTGATACCTTTTAATGGACCGACATAGATGTAACAACCAGAACAAAGTGCTCTAGCTTTCTGACCAACCAGTCCTTCTTCAGAAGCCTAATGGCAGTTATTTAGAAAAAAAACATTACTTATAACAGCTAGATCTAGTTGATCTATACTCATATTTGAATAATATCAAATCATTTGCTTCTGAAAGATGAAGTAAGTGAGATGAAACAGTTATGGAGAAACACATTTGTAGCACTAAATATGTATAAGGGATTTGCATGGTCCAAAACAAAAAGGACAGGCTTCACAGCACAGAGGCCCTTCTTTGTACATCTGCAATGGGATGTTTCTTTTCTTTATACTTGTTGACTGACTATATCCTAGGCATTTAATGCAGTATGCAAACAATACTTTATAAATTAATGGTGATTTAATGAAAAAAATTGAAAGCCATTAAACAACTTGTAAAGGGATCAGAATTAATTATTTTACCAAATTTTTATAGGAATTCAAATAAAACTTTCTTTTATGACCCTACTTGCTAGCAGTAGTGTAAGAAATAGAAACTGATGTGTTTTTAGATTAGATTTGCACCACCTTAGCTGCTGCACACATGGCAAGTGTGCAGCATGTGAACCTGATGTGATATTTAAAAGATGTTCACACCAGCTTAACTGCTGCACACATGTCAAGCTTGCAGCGTGCAAACCTGATTTGCTTTTTACACCTGGTTCACTTACAATCACTTTGTGTATGCGAACTGCATGCAAACATTGCACAATTAAGCATGTGGCATGCATTCTGCACATACACAGCACACCTATATTTCTGTAAGGGACCCAACCTGTCACCCACCTTCCCTGGGGCTTACTGGCTCCGAAGATCCTCCACTCCTTTCCCCTGTGGGGGAGCCAGGGGAGGAAAGATTGTCCACTCCGTTGTTCTCATCCAGATGTGAGCATGCCCAGTGAGTAGTGCAGCACCTGCAGCAGGCTGGAGTGTCATTCTGCTGTTGAGGAGTTTTCATTCTTTTCTCCCTTAGGGCTGCAGTGTGTAGTGGTGCACCACATGTGAGTGCCTACACAAACACACACACACACACTTATCAGCACTGAGTGAGTCCTGATCATTCAAGACTCCCTACAGCATTATCACCCAATCTTCATCAGGTGGCAAAGGAAATGAAGAGAACGGTGTGCTCAGCAGGTTGGAGCCTGGTTCTCCATGTGGGGTTGCTGACCCAAAATTAGTCCACACGTGCAATCAAGAAAAGTGAAGCACTCATTGGTACTTGTATGTACAGTATGCAGAAAAGTAAAGGAGTCCAATCTAAAGTTTCAAAGACGTTCTCTGTTTATTCAAAAACAGGTAAATCCAAAGTGGTTTGAAAGTAACGATGACACAAGAAACCACTGCTCTTCGAATACTGTCTTCCTGAGGGGGTTAGTTTATGAACATATGAACAAAACGAACATACAAAATTTGCCAGCAGATAAAGGCCTAGAGGTCTATCAAGTCTGCTTGAATGTGCAGCTAGCACCCTTATTTTGCAGCTGCCCTCCCTCCCACCCTTCCCTCCACTGACCCTCACCCTTGCCCTGTCCCAGGCCCTTTTGAAGCAGTCCACTGTTCTACTGGATGCCATTTCTGCTGGTAATGTATTCTACACAGTTACCACCCTCTCTGTAAAAAAGTGTCTCCTCATCTCCCTCCTTAACCTTCCTCCCTCCAGTCTCATATCATGGCCCTGGTGTCACTCCCCTCCCTTACTTTGAACAGCCCCTCTGAACAGTGTACCTACATACGTACAGGTAGCAATGAGTGCTTCACTTTTCTTGATTATATCCATCAGGTGGCAGCCTGTGAGGGTGATGTCTAGTTCCCCCACATCGAGAGATGAGAGCAATCCTCCAGACACTTAATCCTCCTTCCTCTGACTGACCGCCATTTACCAAGCTATGCCCCCGAACCCCACTCACTGGCAAGGTGAGCAGTATCACTATCACTGAACCGCCAGAATGGTAATGGGATCTTTCCTTGGGATTTCATCATCCTCAGTATTTTTCATCTTAACTATCAATGAAGACTGTTCACAAAGGAGAAATAGCAGAAATCATAGTGAGCAAAAACAATAATGAAAAAGTGTGAAAACATACAGAAATAAAATTGTATGTTTCATGTTTTTTTGGACCAGATTTACTAAGATTTTACAAGTTAAATGTCATACCATTCATTTTATGTTGTCATGTGCCAATAATGTAAAGAATCACTTGTATGCCTTGCTGTCAGTACTCTTACTTTTAGAGGTGCCATAACATGCAAGCAGTTTACAAGAATTGTTGTTTGTAGGGTCCCTAAAGGTTGCAAGGAGAGAACAAATATCCAAATTGTTTGGTTTATGTCTGTCTCTCCATACTACAGGCATACACTCTAATGTCTCAGCTGAGTTACAAAATATGATATATTGCATTATACTGCTGTACTGCCCAATGGAAACAATTATGTTTTACTGAGACTAATTCCAGTATTGTGCCTACAGTGTATACCCAAATAACACACAAAGTATCCTGCTGGGCACACAAGCAAATAAATGGGGCAGCTGCTTAACTGGGTTAGACTGCCCATGATTATTTTCACTAGAAATGCATGATAACCCTAGCTGTAGTCAGAAGAGAAGTTGGCCAATGACTTCATTGCCCTTTGTGACTAACCTTTGTAAATCATTGTTTTTCCACTGCACACCACATGACTCAATTCTAGAATTTCAATGTACCATGCGTGGTTTGCTTATTTTTTTTTTTTGAAGTGGACCACAGTTTGTTTTTCAAACAGTATGCCAATGTTTGTAGAGGAACACGATCTCTTTCAAACATTGCACCAAAGTTGCAGGCTCTAAAAGCAAGGTATGCTCTGTCTGATCCAGTTAGACTGGCCAGTGCATACTCATCTCAAATATTAATTTATTTGCCTTCATTTGTATATTTCTTTTATGCTATATTATCCAATTGAACTCCATCTTACAGAAAATGTGTAAAGAATGATGGCATAACTCAGCTTGCTTTCTAAAATGTCATCAGTATAAGAATATGAAATCTCCTCAGCAGGGAGTTAAAGTGCAGCTTACACTTACATTTTAATGTACTTATGCTACTTGATATGATGTATGCTTGTGCGACTTAGATACATTGTGGCTGATCATCTCTCTAGCCATGGGCTATACCACCCTGTAGGGGTACAATGGCAAGGAACCCAAAAGGAGCGTTCCACCCTATAGGTGCCACAGGAATGATTCCCTTGGCAAAAGGTAGCTTAGGGAGGAGCCCACAGGAAAGAGAGACAAGCTGCTGGAAGAGATGGGGAGGATGGTGGGGCAACAAAGAAAATTAACCTGGACCAGCCATGTTGAGCTGCCTTTTAAGGCCAGATTGGGGGAGTGGTTTGTTATTCTGCCCATTGAACCATGGCAAGCCTTGCAATTCAATGTGCTTATGCAACTTGATGTAATGTATGATTGTGTGACTTAGGTACATTGTGGTTTGTTCATCTCTCTAGCCATGGTATATGTCACCCTGTAGGGGTACAATGGCAAGGAACCCTAGAGGAGGATTTCAGCCTTGTAGGTGCCATGTGAATGATTCCCTTGGCTAAAGGTAGCTTAGGAAGGAGCCCAAAAAGAATACCCAAAAGGGTGTCAAACATTGAAGAAGGTGAG
The DNA here is from genome assembly GCA_016271365.2 of Neoceratodus forsteri. Taxonomy (NCBI): domain Eukaryota; kingdom Metazoa; phylum Chordata; order Ceratodontiformes; family Ceratodontidae; genus Neoceratodus; species Neoceratodus forsteri. The sequence continues at coordinate 830,857,532 of CM028131.1, forward strand.
GAGTCAAAATTATGTTGAGGATGGAAACGGAGGTCGATAGATGCAGATGGGTAGAACAGAAGATGAATGGGAGATGATGAGAAATATTTAGTGGAATGGAACTTGACACAACACAGAAGGATGGGACTTCCTATGGCAAGAGGGAACAGCCAGGGCCACCATCTGACTCCATCCAACAGCAGAACCTAACTACAGAATCTAAGAAAACACTAACCCTACCTAATATTATGACCATTGGCACGGGGGAGAAGAAAACCCCCCATTGAGGAGGAAACCTCTGGGGATCCAAGGCCTAGGTTGCCTTCTTTCCAGGCTGAAGAAAGTTTTGGTTAGTTACGGCTCAGCTACTATACATTAGAGTCAAGATCGAGGGAAGACAAAAAGATTCCAATTTGGAAGAAGCTCTCGCTCTGTCCTTCTAACAGGAATGTTGTTGAGGGTTGCAAGCGACATCTCTGCAACTAGATGCCCAAAAGCAATGGAGGAGTGAAATGATTGCTGAGGCACTCAGCCAGCCTACATGAGCCTAGAAAACAGATTATGTGAACCAGAAGTGGTCAGATGGATAACGTAAAGGGTGCCTCTGAACTTGCTCAGGCAGTCAAAGGGGTCCTGCTGATGAGGGCCCCACCCCTTGCAGCTTGAAGTCATAAATTCTACTTCCAGAGGTGTTGCTGAAATGAGGGTCGACTGAAGGTCCACCCAGAGTGAAGACATTCTCACTATGGGCCAGGGAGAAGAACCCCTCTCCGAGCTTCGCATGCTCTAGATACGGACTTCATGGGTACAGAGCGAGATTGTCGGCTACAGGCTAGCCCCAAGCCAAGGAGCAATGGACATGAAAGGCATGTCTCTGAGTGGAGAGCATGTTGAGTCAAGGTAGCATGAGTCCCACATGACGGGTAATGCTCAGATAATTGAGTCTGATGAGGAGACCTGCATGAGGTTGAACTGAATGAAGGAAACCCTGATGTGGGTAGACTACAACTAGCAACCACAGGAGTGCATGCCAACCAGGTCCATTAAGAGCCAAATCATAAGGGAGTAATGGAATAAATGGGAGAGATAAGGATGGCAGGGCAAAGCCCGCAACCAGTGGTTAGATAGGAGCTACAAGTTGGTATGGGAAGAGATAAGGCTTGGGAAGGAATAAACTTGACATAATGATGGAAGGCTGGTAAGCACCCAATTACTGGTAGTGCTAGACTGTGATGGTGGTAGTGGTATAGGCTGCAGCCAGTGGTAGTAGGAATTGGGCAGGCCAGTAGAAAGGTTCCTAGTGCATGGAGCCATGGTGCTAGCTGCAACAGCGCAGTCCCCCAACATGGGAAAAACAGAGAAGCCACATACTAGGCACCATGAGACCAGTAAAGTGTGGGAAATAATGAGATAGGAATAAGGCAAGTAAGGGCCAGCAGCTACAGCTGAGCTGACCTATGTAAGATTGCCAGAACGCCAATGAATTAGTAAAGTCCAAAATAGGCATGATAGGTACTGATGCAGTGACATCTGGTCCGAAGACTAGGATGGGAAAAGAATGGAAGTGAAAGGAAATGAGTGAGGCCCGGCATGTAACACAAAATCAACATAATCGAGTAATACCAGGAGCAGGAGCTGGTAATTACAGAAAATGAATATGCTGGAAGAGTAGAACAGTGCAAGGAAACAGACCAAGGCCAAGTACTATGGCTGGCAGTCCTGTCTACTGCACTGCACAACATGCTATAGGCTAATGATAGGAGAAAACAACATGCAAGGGTCTGAAATGGAGGCTTAGGTTTAGGATAACTGATATGTGAGAAGCTAGGAGTAGTGGTGGAGCAGGAAATACCCAAAAGAAAGAGCAGAGTAAAGGTGGGCCCAGAGCATCGGCGGGCCAACCAACAAAAGCTGAGCAGCACAGAAAGAAGGGCATAAGCAAAGCAGTGGTAAGCAGTAGACTGCGCCACAGAGAGCAGGAAGACCCAGTTGGGGACACGGAAATATTGAAGGTAAGGCTGCAGCCGAGTAATGGAGTGGCAGCCAGCAGGATTGCTCAGAATGGGCAAGAGCAACTGAAGCACCAGGAAGAGGGTTTTGTGTTAGAAAAGAAATTGCCTGGTCTAATGAAAGCAGTGCAGACTGGAAGCCAGAGAGAATGGCAAAATCCAACAAAGATGATCCTTGAGCACCAGTAGCTGGGAACCACGTGTAGCCAGTGATGACACCGGCAAAGAGACAGAGCAGAGGTTGAATGGGAAGGAATTAAAGGAATTGTGGAGATGAAGGACTAAAGAAAAATGAATGAATGAGGTATGAGAGAAGGGTGCGCAATGAGAGGAGGAGCAGAGAAGGGAATGGACAGGGGAGGGAGCACCAGAAGGAAACACAGTGAGGTGGGGAGGGGTGTAGTGCGACACATATGGAAATGGAAGAATAGAAGGAGGAAGAAGGAGAGGGGAAGAAACACAGGGAGGAGGAATGGAGACTAAGAGTAGAGAGGGGAAGAGCCGAAGGGAAAGTGCCAAGCCATGGGGCAGTAGTTGGAATGCTTGAAGAGAAACAGAAGAAGAAGCAAAAGAAATGCAGCCAACGGAGCCTCTAGCTGCAACAATGAAAACAATCCTGGACCAGCCAGTAGGAGCAGCCTTTTATGGCCAGATTTGGGAGTGGCTTGTTGCTCCACCCATTGAACCATGGCAAGCCTTGCAAAATCAAACACTGCTTTACTGCTGGTATATAGGTGTGGGGGGAAGGGGGCAGTGGATGACTGGAACACCATGATAGAGGGATACATAAGACTACTCTGAAGGTATAGGCCTAAATGGAAATGATTAGGATGGGTCAATTTGAAAGGCCGCACAGTCCATCTAGGTTAAGATAGGGTACATGTGACAAAAGAGTCACCCCATAGGCTTGCTACATGCCCAGAAACTGCTCTGTGTAGAATGATCCTCAGCTAACTATGGCAATTATGACAGCAGCGAAATTAGATGCAGTTGTGATCCCGAGGGACTTAAATCATCCAGGCATAGACTGGCATCTTGATAAGGCTAATGGCAATGGTAAAACAACATTCCTATTCTCTTTCAAGTACTGCTTTCTAGAGCAGCAAATCCAACAGGCCACCCTTTGCCTTATTCTTAGCATTGGAATGGAGTTACATTCAGTATTAAAGTCAAGAAACTGGTGAGAGGCAGTGACCACATACTGTATGGAAAACATTCTCATTGGTGACAGGGAAACCTAGCCAGGCCACAGCCACCAGGATCAGAATTTTTAGAAAGATAGACATTGCAAAGGTGAGTTAAGTGGTGTCCAAGTGTCCTAAGCAGCTGTATAAGGTTGGGAATGCAGAACACTTCTTGCTGTTCATTGAAGAAGGTGCTCAAATCAGCTGCAGGTGTCTACATTAATGTAAGTGACAATAAAAAAAGGGCCAAGAAGTGTAGCCCCCTGCTGGTTCAACAGGGACCTAGAGTAACTGATTCTGAATAAAAAGGTCTATGACCAATGGAAAGAGAAAGGCTGCTTCCATACCAGAGAGGAAAAACAGAGCAGAACTGAGCAACTGCAATAACAGAATTAAGAAAGCCAAGGAAGAGTTAGACGCTAGCACAGCAGCAGGAGCTGCCAAAAAAAGCAGGTTCTTTGTCCAGTACATAAAATGAAAGAAGAAGGTTAAGGAGTTAATTTGGCCTTACAAAACAGGGGTGGGGGAAGCTGTGAGAGAACAAATGACAACGTCTGAGATGCTTTATGAGTACTTCATTTCAGTGTTCATCAAAGGTCATCCCTGTGAGTCGAAGGAGCTCATTGGGAGGGCTTATAGTTTCATGGCTAGGCATGATACAGCCAGCAGACATCATGCTTTCTCTTGCAAACAACTATCTTGTAAAGATCAAACCACGTAAGTCTCAAGGGGTAGATGGGCTACACCAGAGGAGCTTAGTGTAGGTATAAGATGTGATGTGTCACTTGCAGTAATCTTTATGGAGTCTGTCCAGACAGGTATGGTAGTAGAGGACAAGAATGTGGCTAATGTGGCTCCTGTCTTCAAGAAAGTGGCATGATCATATCCAGTCATCTACAGAGTGCTTGACTAACATCAATGCTGACTAATGTTCTGGAGGCCATTATGAGGTAGAAAATAATAATGCGCTTGGTTGAGGCCAACATTCTTGCCACCGCCCAAAATGGCTTTATGAGGGGTAGATCAATATAATAACTTTCTTTAAGGGGTAACCATGGAGATGGACAGGGGAAGGGGTGGCGGACATGCTGTTCTCTGAATAAAGAGAAGGACTCAGCAGTATCCCTCAGGGATCTGTGCTAGGGCCATGGCACTTCAAAATCTTCACCAGTGATCTGGAAGCTGGGGTCATCAGAAGGCTGCTTAAGTTCATGGATGACACCAAGCTAGCCAGGGTTGTGGAGTCCTTTAATGATGGAGAGAAACATCAAGAGGACCTGAACGAGCTGGTTGATAAGACTGACTCCTGGAGCCTCTAACTCAATGTACAGGAACCCAATTCAAAGAGCTACACTTGTGGAGGAAAAACAGAGGTAGGATTTACACAGTGTGGGATTCCTATTGCTGCAGCAGATGCAGAAAATGACCTGAGGGCCATAATAAACATGAGGATGAAGCAAGACAAGCATTGCATAGCTACTGTCAATCGGCCAACAGAATACTGGGATGCATCAAGAGGTAGATGACCAGTAGAGCAGGGAAGGTAATCCTGCTACTTTACAAGGCTCTGCTCAAGCCTTACTTTGGAGTAGTGTGTGCACTCAAGTCTCCCCTGTACAACAGGTACATTGAGGTAAATAAGACAGTACAATGCAGGGTCCCCAAAATAATCAGTGTTACGGGGTACAATAACTAGGGTAGGAGACAGAAGGCCCTTAATATGTTCACCTGAAGAAAATAAAGCTGAGAAGGGACATCATCCCAGTCTTTCACATACTCGGTTGGTATCTAAAAGATCAAACAGTTGGAGATGGTTGATCCTGTGTCCTGCAGCAAGATGTTGAGACACACCCTAAAGTACAGGGATGGAAAATTAGAACTTTATTTCAGAGAGGGGGGTAAACTTATGGAAAAACCTACAAAGAGATAAAGCAGATATGAAGACCGCTTATGTCTTTAAGGTAAGCCTGGACAAATTCCTGCTTACAAAGGGAACCACCAGGTAGTCTGGTTAGCTGAGGGGGTAAGGAATCCCTATAAACTGGTACACATTGGTACAGCATATTTAGTATATCCCTGCTTATGAAGCAGGAGGATGAACATGATGGATCTGGAGTCCCTACTGACCTTAAATTACTATGTTACTACAGCATGTTCACCAGTTTGCTGTAAGTATTGTATTGCTTTTTGTTTAGTGAATAGGAAATACAGTAACTTATTTGTAATGTGCACATCAAGGGACAATTTTTAAAGATCGATAGCTTGATGCATTAATGATCTTTCCCAGGTTCAAAGCACTGTAGATAAATTACTAAAAAAGAACATATTAAGTAAAACATTTAAACACATTAATATAACAATACCACACAAATGCACAGCAATTAGTTACAACCAGTTAGCTCCTACAATTCATTCAGAATGCAACTAGAAGGAACTTCATATTCCAATAATCAGTTTCAGATGTTAACTGTCAAATGCAGGGATGTAGTCCTGTGAGGTCACATGGAAGCGCTGATCCTTTACTTCATATTGAGAGGGAGTGCCATTCCAATACTTAATATCTTCAGTGATTCTTTATTTTTTCTTTGATGTTTAATATAGTCCTCAGAGTTGGCACATGTGCATTTAACACCAAATCCTCCAGATTCCCATCTGGTCATCTTTCACCATTCCACTAGCCATTGATTTTGACATACTCATGGAGGGAAAAGATTTGGGAATGGAACATCATGCAGTCTGCACATGCGTTGTGGTGTCACACATGTAGCGTGCATGCCCACAGTGCACCGCAGTGTCTTCTGGAGAAGGAGCATCTGCGGCTGACTGACAGCTCATTGGAACAGTCAGTTCAGCCTGCTGTGATTGGGGGGTGTGGCAACTGGGTGAGGCCACTGGTTTGTGACTAGAAAGTGAAGGCAGGAAAGACCACCATTGAACTGGAAGAGAACTGGAGGCCAGTTGTTTGGTAGGAAGGTATCAGGAATTGGTGCATGTGGTAGGCGTGTTCGCCACGCATGGCTGTGAATCTGCTGTCCTGACCCTTGCGATCCTCTCTCCCACTGGAAAATAATGGTAATAATAATAAATGAGGGTTGAACTCCCATCTGGAGGGGAGCTGCTCAGGTAAGCAATGAGGAGGCAAACCATCCTTGTATTAATGTAAATATTTTTTTTCTCTGGGACACCTATATGCCTCTATTAGGAAGTCTGTGTGCACATCCTGTCTTTTGACTGGAAATACTGTAATTATTACGCAAAAACAACACCAATAAATGTATATGAAACACAACAGGGGTGGGGTCATTTTCTGTAGGCTGGATCTTTACCAGGTGCTCTGATAAGTGGGTGCATACCTTTGAACTTCTTGTCACCGGAAGGTGAGGAAGACAGGCATGGATTGTGGGTCACATGTCACAGAGATAGAAGCTCAGAATACTGGAAATAAGCTTGCTGTTGATTGGGCAACACAAATATATCAGAACTCTAGCTTTAAAATTAAAGTGCGCAGTGTGGGACAGCAGTTACTTCCATGTAGGGCATGATGAGGTTTAAATGAGGGGGGGGGCATCCCATTTAGTGTGGTAAATGTGAGAAGTACTAACAGGATCTGAAGGTAAAATAGAAACAGAAATTGTCAGCAGAATAGGATCTCTTTTTCTCACCCAGCCTGCCCAGATGCCACTAGTTAGAACTTGAAATAAATGCCCTGGACAAAGCAGTGGTTAGCAGTATTAGTCACCGATAATAAAGTGCCAGAAAAAGATTAAAACAGGCCAGCCAGGCGCCCCAGAAAGCACCTCCTCGAAGTCTCCTCACAGCGGTCTTGCCAGAAAAAGAAACATAGAAACAGAAGTTGTCAGCAGATGGGGACCGTATGATCTACCCTTTGCTTCTTACCCCACCCCTTACTTAGCTGCCTGCTTGTGTATTCCACAGAGTCTGTCCCATGCCTGCTTGAATTCCCCCACTGTCTTGGCTGCCACCACCCCCTCCAGCAGGCTATTCCATGGTTCCACAATGTGCTCTATGAAGAAGGATTTCCTTGTATTGCTTCGGAACTTTCCTTCCTTAAGTCAAAGGTTGTGCCCTCTAGTCCTGCTGTAGTCCTTTACTTAAAAGAGGTTCTGCACATGCACTCTGTTGTTGCCTTTAAGGTATTTGAATGTTTCTATCATGTACCCATGATTCCTGTGTTGTATAAGGAGTATAATTTGAGGCCATCCAGTCTTGCCTCATACGGTTTCTGATGCAAGCCTGCACCATCTTTGTTGCTCTTCTCTGTACCATCTCCAGTCTAGCTATGTCTTCCTCACAGTAGAAGATATTGAAAAAACATAGCTGTGGAAAATATTTTACTAGGGGCATGAAGCACAGTAAATAAAATGTCTATTTTTAACTTCTATTTGACATTGTAGAAGATTTACATGTTTGCCTAGAGATAAAAAATTAGAAGAATATCAGTTTGGTTTTTGAAAACTGCTAATTGCGTCACATCAAGTCAGGATTTACTTCCTTACATTTAGCTATTCTGCGGGGGGGGGAGTCTTCTGTTAAAGTAGCAAGGTAACAAGTGTAATGCCAGCTGCAGTGATAGCTGACTGTTCTCAAAAGAAGTGATATATAGTTGGGTGTTTGAAGGGTGGCTGGAGTGAGATTTTTTGCTTTATTTTTGAAATTTTTTTTTAAGAAAATAAAAAGCTAGTTATTTTGATAGTGATACTGGTTGTTTGTAACAAGTCAAATAGTGCTTTAAAAACAACCAAATAGTGTCAAAATAACCCTCAAAATGCACCAGAATACATCTAAAACCTGATAGCATCTGGGGGCCTGGGCAGCCCCCAGCCCCCCGGACTGTAGGGGATTTGAGGGAATCGTGGTTCATGGAGATCCCATATGTCAAAATTTAGCACTACACCACTGGTCAAATGCTTATATAAATAACCAGGTTTTCAGCCGGGACTTCAAAATGTCTAGTAAAGGAACTTTTCCAAATCATCTGGTAAAAGTGTTCCATAGCCTGGCAGCAGCCACAGAGCATGCTCTTTCAACTTGCAGATCTTGAAGGAAAACTTCCCTTAACCTATTTTTTATATAAATTAGCACCCTTTGCAAACTGTGTGAGAGGCCTTTCGGCACCATGCAATTCTGCTTAAAGTTGGACCAGCATAACATTCTGTGGTGATTTGCATATGCAGCCCATGATGCTTTGCATTGTGGGGGCATGTGTGATTTTGTATTTTCTTGAAACTTGGCTTCCCAGCCAAATGCCCTTTGGGGTAACCCTTGCCTCAGTGTTTGCACACAGAGGTTCTTTGTCTATTTTTTATATACCTGTGTAGTTTGTAGGAATGATCAATGATTCCCTCTCTTGCATTCTCCTAATTTCATCCTAATTTAAATATCAATGAGGTTGCTTCACTCTCTTTTGCTGTGGTGTGAAAAACCTGTTTTTTCTCCACTGCAAAGCATAATGGGAGTTTATGATGGGCACCTGCACAAACCAGCAGAAGTTATACCCTTATCCAGTTATGTTACCTGTATTGAGAAGTTCCTGTATTCTCTGAAACCATTTTTTAACTACACTTTAAAGAACAGCTCCCTACTACCCCCCCCCCGCAAACATATACTAACCCTTACCCAGCCCCTAGTGGACTGCAACATGAATTTAAATTTATTTCTGCCTGTATTTAATAAGGCAAAATATTGTATTTGGCTCAGTGGAGCTGACAGACAAAACACTGCTGCTTTCCTGCTGTTGAGACATGCCCCAACGCTTGCATATTTTGTGATGTCAGTAGACGGAGAGTGTGGGGTGTGCTCCATAGAGTAGAATAGAGACTTTTTGACATGCTTTTTATTACAGTTTATAGTTTTGATTATAACAGATCAAGTCCACTACTTAGCTAGCAATTTCCTTGTTAGTTGAGCGGTGGCCTTCATTTGTTATAATAGGAACTCTAACTTGTAATAAAAAGCATTTAGAAATCTTCTTTATTCTATTCTATGGAGCATGTCCCTATGCTCTCCATTTACTGACATCACAAAATGTGCAAGCACAGGGGCATGTCTCAACAATAGGAAAGTGGCAGCATTTTGTCTGTCAGCTCTAAGGAGCCAAAATATGATTCTTTGCCTTGTTAAATACAGGCAGCAATAAATTTCAATTCATGTTGCAGTCCACTTAGGGCCAGGTAAGGGTTATTATGTGCTTGGGATGGGCCATAGAAGGAAGTAAGAAGCTGCTCTTTAAACTACAGAAAACAGCAGGGCACTTACTATGCCTTGAAAAGTCTCATGACCACAATAAGACAAGAACATAGGGACTGCTGAGGATACAACGATACTGACTAATACAGTATAACTGCTACAGGCTTCAACATTTTAACATCATAAAATTCCATAATCCATCACCTGAGTTGGGTCATGACCTTCGCAATGGATTCAAGCAGGTTTACACACTAGACTTAAGTACCTTCATAAACATTTAAATCCTGATGTGGTTTGGCAGATGCAGTAGCAGCAAACATTGTTCATACCTGCAAACTACACAGGTAAACAGAATAAGAGGCTCAAGGGGCCTTCCCTTTTAGGCCTATTTACACAGACACATTTGCAAAGGAGCAATCCAAGCACTCGGCTTGCTACAGTGCAAATGTGGCAGCGTGGACACTTATTATATTGTGATAAGTCAATGCTCAATCTGCTCCTGGAGTCCCAGTCAAATTGAGGATCATTGTGGTGGGAGCGGTGTAAGTTGTAGACAGGCAACACTACTCGCACTGCCACAAATACTAGCAGAGGAGCCTATTATTGCAGAAGGCCCTCCTTCCTCACTAACTCACAGGCACCTTCTCCAGTGCAACTTGCATCAGCACTGAGAGGGGGCCATGTAGATACAACAAGCTAGATCAGCTCGTAAGAAGGAGAGACAACAGATGAGAAAGCTGCAGCCTTAACATGGCCATAAAAACACTTTTTTTGTCTAGCAAAGGGTGCTTTTAAGAGTCCCTGGCTGTAGAAACATACATTTCTTCCAGCATCCAGGTCCGTGTCAAGGGCTTCTAAAAACTCTCATATCTAGTGAGTGGCAAATCCATTCAGGACCTTAAAGAGCTAGAATTGCCTGAAATGAATACAGTCAGATGCAGTTAATCTCCAAACATTTGTTTTTGGCCATTTTGCTACATAATAAAAATATTCACAATAGCCAGACAGAGCGCGAGGGGTGGTATCTCGGTTCATGTCATCCAGAAACCCCACACTCGCCTACAGCTCTCCCATGGAGCAGACTGAATTTGGGCTGCAAAGAGGCCCTCAGGAACCCCACAGTCTCCTCCAGCTCTCCCATGGAGCAGACTGAATTTGGGCTGAAAAGAAGCCCTCGGGAATCCCCACAATCACCTACAGCTCTCCCGTGGAGCAGACTGAATTTGGGCTGCAAAGGGGCCCTCAGGAATCTGCATGCTTGCCTACAGCTCTCCCATGAGCAGAGTGAATTTGGGCTGCAAAGAGGTATCTGACTCCTTCCATCACTTGCTCTAAACACCCTGGATGATGTGTTTGCTGACAGAGACAGATTCTGGCCAAACATTTTTACTCTGTATCTTCCATAGTTGGAGCTATTTCTCTGTGTTACTTTAATTGTGTTATTTCTTGTACTCCAAATGCAACTATCTGGAAGTTTACATTAGGAGTGCAGCATTAAGACTTAGTTTTGTACCTGTAGCGCAGCTGTTTATGCAGTAGATAGTAGTCTGTTTCCATTACTTTGCTATTTCTTGCACTGGTGTGTTCAGAGGGCAGAGAGGTCTCCTCCCCTCCTGCCTCTCAGTGTTCTCACAATAATCACACATGTGCAGTTGGGGCTCTGGCCTTCCCTCCAGAGCAGTGTAATCTCAACCCTTTCCTTTGTCTCCTCTCTTCCTACCCACCAGGCCCTCAGGAGTCCCCACACTTGCCTACAGCTCTCTCATGGAGCAGACTGAATTTGGACTGTAAAGAGGTAACTGACTGCTTCCAGCACTTGCTCTAAACAACCTGGAGGCTGTTTACCTATCAATGCTGTGTGTTGACTCCCCACCGGCCCCAGCAACCCTCCCACCCAAGGTCGTCCCTTAAGTTATAAGCAACCCCTGGGTCTCCCCAGACCTACTTGAAATGATACGCCACTGAGACAACTTTTGGCTTAGAGCACTTGATTCCAGGTATCCCTGGGATAAGCAACTCTATCGAGAAGCCAGAAACAGATGTACTTGGGCGATCTGCCAAGCTAAAGCCTCCCACTATTGCCAAGCCTTCTCAGCTACCTGGAGCTCTGGTCATGATTTCTGGTGCAACATTAAGGAAATTACTGGGAGAGTGGCCCATCTACCGCCCCTCAGCTTAATATCGATGGTGAACTAGTCCAGGACCCACTAGCCATCACGAACACCCTAAACAGGGCTTTCTCAGATCTTAGCAGAGTATTGCTCCAAACTTCTTTGACACCCCCCTACCACTACCCTTCTCCAGCGTTATCAGTTGTATCCCACTCTTTCCATCTCAGAACTATCTCCTCCAGCTCTGCTCGAAAGTATATCTCTAGCTATATTAGCAAGTCTAGGCATAGTGGTAATACTCTCAACCTAAAACCACTAAGACTCACATTCTATGAGGTTCTTCCCCACCCTTACAAAAATCTTTAATCTATCCCACTGTCTTGGGCAATTCCCATCTGCATGGAAATGTGCTGTCATCACACCATGGCACAAGGATGGAGACTGCACTGCCCCCAATAATTATCACCCCATATCCATCCCCCCAGGCCCTGGAGAAAGTTGTATCCAACCAGCTTACTGATTATCTCTCCAACCATAGTCTATTTTTCCCGATCCACTCTGACTTCCACAGTGGACACAGCACCACTACTGCACTACTCAAGTACACATCCTTCATACACCGTGCCCTTGACAGCGGACAATTGGTAGGTTCTGTCTATATAGATCTTACCAAAGCATTCGACACTGTCAGTCATGCTCTACTGCTTCACTCCCTTCCATCAGTGGGTCTTACCTCTGAGGTAGTGTCCTGGGTAGCCAGCTATTTCACCGACCGAACCCAACAAGTCAAGATTGGCTCCACCCTCTCTTCTTGCTGTCCCATTCTCTCTGGTGTATCCCAAGGAGCTATACTTGGCTCCTTCCTTTTTTAGCCTGTTTCTAAACCCCCTTCCCTGTCCTGCCCAGGTAAAATGCTCCTCTATGCAAATAATGCCGTTATCTTCGAGTGTCATCCCAATCCCAATACACTCCAAAATATGCTCCAAGAGCACTTCTGTACCATTGAATCCTGGTTCATTGCCCACAAATTAATTCTCAATTGTAATGAAACCAAATTCATGGACTTTCCCACCAACAAAATCAACATCACAACCTACCCCTAACCATCTATAATACAGCAAATGTCCCCATTGAGCAGGTCTACACTTTCAGGTACCTGGGGTTAACCTGTGATACCCATCTCTCCTATCATGACCATATTCAAGGCCTCCTCACTGCACTCAACACCAGGATTGGCCTGCTTTATCGACAGAAACACTCCCTTTCTGCTGAAGCTCTCCACCTGGCAGTATCATCATTTGTTCTCTCTCTAGTTGACTATGGCCTGGTGATATATGGCTCAGCTGATCCAGCCTCCCTCTGTCAGGTTAAGAATACCCTGAATAAGGCCTGCAAGGTAGTCATGGGCCATGACAGACTCACTCACACCTGCAACTTGTACAAGTCTGCAGGATGGTTAAACCTGGATACCAGACTTAAATATTATACCTGCATCCTTGCAAAGAAAATATTCCTCAAATTCACCCCTCCTGGCCTTGACTCCCTGATCTCCATAGCACCCTCGTTCCAAGTCTCCAGAAGTGCTGTCAGGTCCTCCCACTCTGTTCCATGCTGCAGAACATTGCTGTGTCAAAGGACCTTTTTATATTGAGTCCATTTGTAGCTCAATGAGCTCCCAATATTTATCACCCTCCTACCCACCATCGGCCTTTTTCAAATTGGCCCTCAAGAGCTATTCTGCCTGCAAATGCTACTGACACTTGGCTCTGTTTGGCCTATTATTTTTGTTCTCTTGACCATGTATCCTAACTACCCTGTTTATAGTTATTATCTCCTATACTGTAATTGACCTTGGGTCACCTTAACTCAGAAATAGTGTGACAAATGTGTTTGCTTGTATAACAAGGGCCCACTTGGCCTGCTGTTCCACTTTGTATAAATTGTATATTCTTATACAATCTACTGCTAAATGTTTAACTATGGCCCAATTGGCCTGCCTTATCAGAATGTTCAACTTGTACTGTCATGTCTTGCTACTATACCTGTATTGTGTAAGCTCACCAACCATGTATTTTGTGAAATTGTTGTCCTCATTGTATCTTGATGAGGAGACTTTGCAAAAGAGTCTTTGACTCAAAGGTTGTATTACGATGCATCAAATAAATAAATAAATAAATGACCAAATAACCTTTTTTGTCTGCTTTATTAAAGGACCTGCAACAGCAGACTCATCAGCCAGATACAATTTGTTTTCTTCTCAAAGTCACTTTGACTTCATTTCATCAACATTCTGTCTCATTCACTGGCCACCATCGACATGTCAACATTTTGCTGCAGGCTTTGCAGCTTTTTAAGCTGGTGGTCCTAAGAAGTAAAAGTGATTTTAAGAAACAAATATTTGCATCTGGCTGATGTGTCTGCTTTTGCTGGTCCTTTTGTGATGAAGTACCAGCAGATGTCTGATATGCAAGGGAGTTTGGGCGACCATGTTTTCTGGATGTTTACTTTATTGGAAAATTGAAAATTTGAAAAAAAACATTGCTGAGCAGTTAAAAACATGTTATTTTCTTAATATTTTATTAATACCTGGTTTAATTTAAAATAATCCAGATTTTTATTTAGAAGTTTCTTCCCTTTCAGAGTATACACATGTTTATGTGAAGAACATAGTCCACAAGTTTTTGTGTGACTTCAAAGGGGTTTTGTTCCAAATCAAATAAAATCAAATCATAATTTTTTTATATTGCACTTTTCAGGTGCCGAAGAGCGAATACATAAAAGCATACATCAATAATAAATATGAATATAAATATAAACACAGTTAAAAAGACAACAAAATTGGAATTAATCAAAAGCCGATACAAACAGAAAGGTCTTCAAAGAAGCCTTAAAAGATTCTGTGGATGGGCACTCTCTAATCTGACGAGGTAGAGAATTCCACAGGGTTAGAGCCACAAAAGAAAAAAGCTCTGGTGCCAGAAGATTGAAGACGAACCCTGGGAATCTCTAGCAATCCCTCGTCAGCAGAACGGAGTGGGTGGAGAGGGTGGTAGGGCAGAAGGAGATCTTGCAAGTAACCCTGTCCCTGTCCATGTAGGGTCTTATAGGTCAGCAATGTGACCTTGAAGGTAATCCTCCAATGCACCGGCAGCCAGTGCAGTTCATGCAGAACAGGTGTGATGTGGCAAGTTCTTGGTATCCCAGTCAACAACCTGGCTGCAGCATTCTGCACTAGCTGCAGGCAACGGAGGTCTACCCCCAGCAACCCTAGATATAGAGCATTGCAGCAATCTAGATGTGAGGAAACAAAGGCGTGAACCAGCACAGAAAGGTCATCATGTGGAATGAGATGCTTCATCCTGGCTATATTTCTCAGATGGCAAAAAGAGGACTTGACAATGGCTGACACCTGGGACTTAAGTGTCAGCTCTCAGTAAAGTATAATGCCCAGATTACGCACCTGTTCAGAAGGTCTCAACTGGTTACCCCCTAACACAAGGCCAGAGGGGAACCCTGGAGTCAACTTCTCTACATGGTGACCAGGGTCCACTACCAGCACCTCAGTCTTATCCGGATTCAGCCTCAACCAGTTGGCACTCATCCAGTCCTGAATCTCAGCAAGGCAGTTGTTAAAGACCATGAATGCGTCATTCTGTTCGGGTACAAAGGACATATAGAGCTGAGTATCATCTGCCTAGCAGTAAAAAGTCAGCCCATAATGCCTTATAAATGTCTCACAATGGTAGCATATACACAGTGAACAACAGGGGAGAAAGCACAGAGCACTGCAGCACCCCACAGGGCATCCCAAAGGGAGCAGAGGAAAAAATTCCTGATACTACCCTCTGAGTTCTGGCCATGAGGAAGGAATGAAACCATCTAAGTATCATCCCAGATATTCTGCAGATCAGCCGCAGGCATTCCAGCAATATCCCATGGTCCACGGTGTCAAAAGCAGCAGAGAGATTGAGGAGAACCAAGATCGAATGGCTCCTCTGATCTCTCACATTTAGGAGATCATTAAGTACCTGAATCAACGCTGTCTTGGTGCTATGCCTCTTCCTTAAACCAGACTGGAGAGGATCATAGATTACATGGGTAGAAAGAAAGTCATCAAGCTGCAGTGCGACTACTTTCTCAATAACCTAACCCAAAAAGGACAGGTTAGAGATCAGTCTGTAGTTCATGAGACAGTCTGGGTCAAGGGAAGACTTCTTCAAAAAGGGTGTCACAACAGCCTCTTTCAGAGACTCCGGAAACACCCCTTGGTCCAAAGAGCACCAGACTATCTCAGCAAGGACTGGTCAGATCACATCCACGCAACCCACAAGGAGACGCGTGGGGCCAGGATCCAAAGTACAGCAAGTCGGCTGCAAGCCCTGGATGATCTTTATGATATCCATGATTCTGGCTGGTCGAAGTCTGTCCAGACAGACTCGGCCTGTAACCACACATCGATCTCTGCTATGTTCATTTGAATGCATTCTGCGAATGTCCAACCTGATCGTTGACACCTTATCATCAAAGAACCAAGCAAACTCATCACATTCCAATTGTGAAAAGGCTCTCTGGCCCTGTAGACAGGCTGGATTGCACAGCCTATTGACAGTCCAGAACAGCAGAGCTGGTCGATTCCTTGATGCAGCAATCTCCCTGGACAGGAACTCTGCCTTCTGATGGGAGATTACTAATTGATAGTCCAAATAATGGGTGATCAATCTAAGCCTGTCACTTTCTAGGCCAGACTTCCACCAGCAGCATTCCAATCTTAACCCCACTCTCCTCAACTCCCTCAATGTCTCATCAAACCAAGCGAACTGAGGGCGGAGGGAAAGGGGGTGAACTCGGACAGGAGCTATGGAATCCAGAGCCTTCTGCACCATATTATTATAGTGCACTACTAAGGTATTTGGTTCCAAGCACTCCATAGGC
Source organism: Neoceratodus forsteri (assembly GCA_016271365.2). Classification (NCBI taxonomy): domain Eukaryota; kingdom Metazoa; phylum Chordata; order Ceratodontiformes; family Ceratodontidae; genus Neoceratodus; species Neoceratodus forsteri. The sequence goes on from CM028131.1 coordinate 830,873,954, forward strand.
CAACTCAATAGATCCAGCACCACCATTAGACCCTCAGGTATAACAAGCCTTAAAAGGCAGTACTGGATCATCTTCAAAGGGGTTGGCCTCATGGGGGGGCCATAAAATTGAACCTTATAGAGTGATGGTGAGACCACCCAACAAGTTCCACCACCACTCTGGTGATCTCCATCCCCAGGGTGAACACCAGATCCAATGAGTGACCCTGAATATGGGTAGCAGTGGTAACAACCTGTGTGAATCCCAATGAATTAAAAAATTGGAGGAAGTTTTAACCAAAATGCAAGAGTTCATCATTCCAACGCCAGGTCGACAATGAAGTCTGCTACTTCCTGCAGAAAAGCTTTCTCATCACCGAGTGGACAGTAAATAAGTAGAATTCTGCAACCCACACCTGCTCCCATGATACGCTCAAAGGATCTAGGGGACACCACTGGAACCTCTACAAGGTCCAATTCTGATCTAAGACAGATAGCGACTCCCCCCTTCGATCCAATCTCGGGCGGTGCATCACCGAATACCCAGCTGGAACAGCTGATGCCAAAATGGGGCCAGCATTCTCATCCAGCTAGGTCTTGGTGATGCAAGCCAGATCAGAAGACTCAACAAGGTCAGCAATAATTGCAGTCTTGTTTTTTTATAGACCTGGCATTGCATAACACCGCCTGAGTTGGATGAGAGGCCTTGGAGGAGCGGGCAACTTGCCCACCATTGGTGGAGCCTTTGGGTATGGGAATCAGGCATCGAAAACCCCTGCCCTGGACTCATTTCACCCCAGGGCATCTCCCTAACCTCACCACCCTTATCTGCTCACTCCGCTCCTCCCATCTGGTTGCAGCACCTGCCTCCCCTTCTGCCTCCTTCGTACAATCCCCAAGGCCCGACAATGCTAGTAAACCTCAGGCTGCAATGGAAGGGCTATTGAAGGGGTGCAATTCCCTCAGCCTGAAGGGGGAATAGCGCCTGCCCACAGATACTTGGCCCCAACACATGCTGTCAAAAAATTACCTATTAACCAATCAGCAAGGTTAAACACACCATAGACACCACCAAAGATAAATAAAAAACTCCCTCTACCCTCATTAGAGGGAAAACCCAATCCAACCCCGAAAAACCTCTTAAATACTTAAATCAATTTACAATTTAAAAAGTCCCAAAAAACAGTTTTAAGGAAGTGAGGAGACCAGGCCTCTAAGCAAAGGGTTCTTTAGTGCAGAGAGTTTGACTACAGTCAGACTAAACATGAAAAAAGTACATCTTATGCCTCCAGGTCTTCTCACAACCGGGGCTAATGAATTCAACAAGGGACTCTCACTCCCAGCAAAATGTATGTACCAAAACTTTTGACAACCCCTCAAACCCTATCACGATAAAAAGTGTTATGCAAAGCAAGCAGAAAATAAAAATGAATTGTCTGACCGTGACCAGGAGAACAAATGACAGAATCCTTTTTGCTGGTTTCAGCGGTATCAATGATGCTACTCCACTCCGCAGCGAGCCTGGTCCCAAAAATCCCCAACCAGGGGCTTGGATAGAGGAACCACGGCCCCCACCATGAGACTCCACCAGGCCGACCCACCAGACAACCTTTCGGAGAAACTAGAGGACACACGGCCTGACTCGCCGGCTACCCTGAAAAGTCAGGCTGAGGTCCCCTGTGTAGCCACGTGTCCCACAGCCAAGCACTCCTGAAGGGTCGGGCCAGCTGCTCGCTATACCGAAAGATTCAGTTCTCCAATAAATCCAATATGTCTCTCCGCACCAGGAACACCCTAGTCCACAATGGCCAGAATCCGAAAATATTCTTCAGCTACAACCACTAGCTAGATAGTTTGTAACCCTTCCACCTTCACCTCCTCTCTGCAGATCTTTTCTCTGTGGTTCCAACTCCCCTTATCAGTCGGCCAAAGGACCGAGCCGATCTGCTAGACAGGGACAAGAGTTCCACTCCAAGAAACCAACCACCGGTCATCAACCAAATACACATTCGGAGCAAACAGCCAGCCTCCAAAAACATCTAGGCACCAGCTTCTGAGATGCCAAAACAGAGCATTTAAAAACCCACTCCGTTTTTTGCTCCCAAACACTGCAGATCTACTTCAGCATTAAAGGCACTGCAGTTTAGTGAAAACGCTAACGATAACAATGGCTTTCCAGCTTCTGTGTTATAGCCCTGGTCTACCTCACTTCTTCTCCCCTACCTACTCTAAAAAAGAATAAAGCAATAAATATTTAAACAATTTCACTAAATAAAACAAAAAATAAAATGAAAATAAGACAAGAACAAAACACATGGAGCTAAGGTGCTAGTGCTGGCTGGCTCACAACAGCCGCCATCTCAACTCCTAGTTCCAGGTAGGAGTGCAGGTTCAGTTTTTCAGTTCCCAGCCAAACAATAATTTTCTCGGTTAGATAAGGCTGGCAGTGGCAACATATTTTTCACCAAAGGCTCATAGCTGAAGCGGGGCCAAGTTATTGCTTGAATGGGAGAGGGGACACTTTGAGAACATGGGCTGGATTGAATGGGGGCAGCACTTTAACAGTTTGTGGAGGCAATAAGCAGTCAAAGCTGCTGGAGTGGGAAGGATGCAGGAGGGATTATTGCTCATTAAAAAGTGATGGATAACCATTTTTTACAACTCTAGACACCCTCCTGGTTTCCTCTTAGTGTCTATACATTCTAAGGATATCTCTTGACTTTTATTGTTCAATAATTTTTTTTTTTAATTTTATTAAATTTTTTTTGCATTTGCAACTGCAGTTAATGCCTTTTTCCTCAGCAGCTGTTGTCTCTTCTTAAATTTTTCATGCTGCCTGAACATTCTATGACATTATTAACACCATTCCAGAATATTTATATGAATAGCATGTATTTGTGTCACTATTTCCATGGAATGGATTAGGAATATGAAACTAAAGAGCAGTAGCTTGTGAGGAGAGTGAAACTCTAGACAGATCTAAGGACACCTCAAAGCTAGGTTATTTATTTATCAAAACTTGGTCAAAGCATATCAGAATGACATGAAAAGGAAAATGGGAAGGCAATTAACTATCTAAAAATCCCTTCTAATCACATTTGGCATGTCAGCGTGGACTAAGAGGGATTAAAAAGACTGCCATTAACACACTTAATAATACCTGCAACACAATATCCAGGTCAAAATGAATGGGGTTAATAGTAACTGTACTTTAAATACAGGGGGCTTGATTTTCAGAGCCCTAAGACTGATGGACAGTGCTTGTGTTGAAAAGAACTGATTCAATGGACCTCATGTGCCACACCATGCATCAGCCCCAATTTTTGAATGCCACCTGTGGCCAAAACGGGGGTGCCTGCACCCGACAGTCATGCACAGGGCTTGTACCTTTGCTCCAGGTGTGCCAAGGTGGCAGGGGAGCCTAGGCATTAAGCATCGCATTTTGGTGGATTTCCAAAGCATCACAGCCCACCTGAACTTAGACCAGCCAAAGCTGGTCTAAGGACCTTGTACTGCACACAAGACCTATGGCAGCCATGCACTCCATACACCACACACAGCTATGACACCTATCTGACAGTCCCTCACACCCTGCTGGCAACAATGGCACTAACACCATACTTGCACTGCTGGACAAGGTGAGCAACATGGCTCAGACCACCACAGAACAATGGCAAGGACCCCCTGTACACTGAGCTGTCACTGGCTGAACCAGAAGTGACTACTTTTGTCTGTCTGCTAGTTTTGGTGCTGGTAGCTCTTTAAAATGATTGAGCATCTGTTGTTGTTACTTTTTAGGAACTTCTTGCAATGTGAGGAAGCTCACCCTTGAAAAAACCTGCACAGTAGCTTTTCATAGTTTTAATTTGCTGCTGCTCAGCAGGGTAAGGATGCTATTTTTGCCCTGAAGGACCATCCAGTCAATCCCTACTCTTCCAAGTACTGGCCCTGCCTTAGCACTGGTATATACTGTGACAAATAGACAGGGAGGTGCATGGGTGTATGCCTCATCGGAGTCAATGGAACATCTTTTCAAAGCAGATTTCCTTGTGTTCTTTAGCAATGGGAACATAGTGCCAGTACTTGATTATTAAGTCTGTTGATAATCAGGCACTGGCCTTAATTAGCCTATCAACCGTCATAGGCCTAAAATTGTCCCTAGTTTAAAAAACACATTTTATGACTCATCACATTCTGTTGAGATTGCTGATGTGGCTGATTGTATGATTCAGATTCTTTTTTTTCTTTTTAAAAGTGAAGAACAGACTTCCAGCCATAGTTGTGATACCACACTAAATATGTTTGTTTACAATCCTTGATCAACTTCCACTGCATCTTTCCTGGACATAAGAAACCACCACACAGACTAACCACTCATGACACAGTGGGAGGAGAGGAGATTAATGCATCCTGAGAGTTTGCACTGCTCAGGGATGTTCCTAATGTATGAAATAAAAGTTGATTAAGGATCTGAAAAAAACAAGATTGGTTATAATTACAACATTACCATGTATTTCAGATTCACTAACAAAGGAAGCAGATAAGACAACCAGCAACATTAATGCATTTTAGAGAGGGCAAGCCATCAGAAAATGTAAGTTTTCAACTAGAAATAATATAATGCAAAAAGGGTTAACAGTTCCCTTTTAATGTATGGAAATCTGTTTTGAGAAGCTGGCCAACTGACTCTAATGGGTCATGCACCCACATGCCTCCCTCTCAATATATCACAGCATATGTCTATGCAGGGGTCGGACCAGCACTGGGAAGGGAATATCTAGACAACTGTGTGTGGCAAAATATATCCCTTCCATTCTGAACGGGGGCAAATTAAAATGATGAAAATCCACATGTACATTTTCACAAGTGTGAGCTTCCTCATAGAGAAAGCAGTTATCAAGCATGGAAAATTGCTTTAAAGACCAGCAAAATAATCTTGCAATCAAGTCACAACCTTACCAGCAGCCAGTGCCCAGTGCAGTATTTGGAGCTCTGGAGAAATCTCTTCTGACCTGTAAGAAAGTAAGTAGCTGGGCAGCCACAATCTGCACCAGCTACGGTACTGGTGTTGAAGCTGATTTAAAGTCAGGCCCTCTTAGATCATATTGCAATAAAGATACAAGCATTTGTCAATGCTGAATGTTGTCTCACTGGCATTGGTAGTGCAGGAGTTAGAGATGCATAATAGGAATGGCAGTGAAGTATTGAACTGATGCCAACTCCATCCCCACCTTGCAGAGACTGACAGACATTGGGGTGTGCCTTTGGGTCATCAGCTGTAACGCTCATGCCATTTAACCTCACCCTACCCTGTAGACACTGACAAGTGTTGGGGTGTGCTTTGGGGTCATTGGGCCTTATATTTATCCCATTCCATAAGGAAATATGCTGTGATGGATGCAGTATAGGAGATGGGGTGTACTTTAGAGTCGAAGACTCCAAGGCACACCTCAATGTGGTGGAGGTGGAGTGGGGGTGGAAACAATCAATCAATCAATCAATCAATCACTTTATTTAATCAGGCATAAACACCATTGAGAAAGCTTATTTTCAAGGTGGTCCTGGGCAAAAATACAATAAACATGGACACTTAGATGTAATAGCAATAACAGAGACCTGGTGGAATGAAGCTTCTCAGTGGTTTAATGCCATCCCAGGTTACAATCTATACTATAAAAATAGAAGTGATAGAAATGGTGGAGGGACATGTGTATATATAAGAGATACACTTATATCAAAAGAAATGTCTATACTCAAAGAAAATGATGTAGACATAGAAAGTTGTTGTATAGAGTTAGAATATCTAAGGAAAAAACTTATTCTAATAAATATATACCATCCTCCCAATGTAGATATAGATTATGATTCCACAGTATTACATTTAATAATGGAGTATTCTGAAACTTCAGATGTTATTATCATGGGAGACTTGAACTTACCTGGTATTGATTGATATAAATTTACAGCTTCTACTAAAACAGAACAACATTTTTTGAGTACCTTTATAAATCTTGGTCTAGAACAGATGGTCATGGAACCAACCCGAGATAGTAATATTTTGGATTTGACCTTAACAAATATTTCTGATAGCTTTAATACTATTAAAGTAGTAGAACCTCTGGGATCTAGTGACCATAATGTAGTTATATTTTCAATTAAACAATTTAAAAATAATATTAAGAAGAATAAATATCATTATAACTATTATAAGGGGAATTACAAGGAAATTAATGTTAGTTTGTCTAAAATAAATTGGAATTTAGAATATAAAAATAAAAATGTAGATGAATGTTGGCAGTTTCTTAAAGGAACAATACATGAAATGGAACAATTTCATATTCCTAAAATTAAAATAAATAATCATAAAGGAAAAATCCCCATCTGGTTAACAGTAAATATACAAAAACAGATTAAAATAAAAGAGAAGGCTTATAAAAAAATTAAAATGGGACCCTAGCACAGAAAAAAAGGATATTTATAAAAGAGAGCTGCATATCACTAAATCCCTAATTAAGAAAGAAAGGAAATGGATTGAATATAAATTATCTACGTCTGAATATTATCCCAATGCTTTTTGTGCATACATAAATAAAAATAAAAACTCTAATTTACCAATGTTGACTATTGTTGATGATGGGATTGAACTAAATAATGGATTAAATATAAGTAATACATTTAACAAATATTTTGGGTCTGTGTAAAGATCATGTTAATGAGATAGTCCCTCCTTATATTAGTAGATATGAGGAAATATCAATAAGGGAAATAAGAGATGCAGTTAATGTTATAAAGGAAACATCATCATCTGGACCAGATAGTATTAATTCTTTTTTTATAAAACAAGTTATAGATTCACTTGTTTTCCCATTACATTTAATATTTACTAAATCATATATGGGTGGTGTGGTTCCTGAGGATTGGAGACTGGCCACTGTGGTGCCGGTGTATAAGAAGGGTAATAGAGGTATGGTGGATAATTATAGACCTATTAGTCTGACGTCTGTCTTGTGCAAAGTCTTGGAAAGAATATTAAAACAAAAAATGGAACAAGAGTTTATATTAAAAGGTATAATAGATAACACGCAGCATGGATTTAGGAGAGGTAGATCGTGCACGACAAATTTGGTTACTTTCTACGAGAGTATTAGTCTCAGTCTGGATAGAGGAGTCCCAGTTGACGTTGTCTTTCTTGATTTTGGAAAGGCATTTGATAAGGTGTCACATAATTTATTAATATCAAAATTAGTGAAGCTGGAAATTAACAGATATACTGTTAAATGGATTGAGACCTGGTTGAGGGACAGATTACAATGTGTAAGGATAGGAGATTCAGTCTCTACTTGTATTCCAGTTACTAGTGGAGTGCCTCAGTGCTCGGTTTTGAGCCCTGTTCTTTTTGGTTTATTTATTGGAGATTTACAGTCTGGGGTATCTTGTCAGTTAAGTAAGTTTGCTGATGATACCAAAATCTCTTCTGAAGTGGATACTGAAATAAAAATTAATCTCTTTAAAAAGGATTTATTGATTATTGAAAACTGGGCTAAAGAGAATGGTATGTGCTTTAATGCAAAGAAGTGTGCGGTTATGCATCTGGGAAAGAAGAACCCTATGGTTAATTATACAATATATGGGAATAAAATAAAGACAGGAAGCTATGAACAAGATTTGGGAATAACTGTAAATAATAAGTTTGATTGTAGTAATCAATGTAATAAGGTTGTTCGAACAGGGGAACCATATTATTAATGCAATAAAAAAAGCTTTTATAACATGTAATAAGGAATGTATTATTAAATTATACACAACATATGTTAGACCCCATACAGATTATGCAGTATCTTTTTGGGCACCATATTTAGAAAAAGATAAAAAAAATGGTGGAGAGTCTTCAGAGGAGAATGACTAAATTAATACCAGAAATGAAATATTTACCATACTTAGATAGGATAAAAGCATTGGGATTGTATGATTTACAGACTAGATGGGACAAAGGAGATTTGTTGTTACTATTTAATATTTTGAATGATGAATGTTTAATGAAATCATGTGGATTAACATACCTAGATAAAGTCTATGGATTGAGGTGTAACAATAGGCAAATAAAAATAACTAAGGCATTCACCAATAAGAGGAAATATTATTTTACCATGAGAGCTGCTGTTCTTTGGAATTTCTTGCCTCAGTATATAGTGACTCAAACTTCCTGTAACCAGTTTAAATCAAAATTGGATATGCATCTTTTGGGTGGTTAAATTAAAAATCTCCCACTTGTGTGGGAAAGTGGTCTCGATGGGCCTAGTGCCTGCTTCCACTTTGTAAATACCGAGTAATACAGAGTAATACCGAGTACACTTCATAAGATTACAATTATGGTGGACAACGGTGCAAAAAAAAAAAAAAGAAAAACACTGTGAAGGTGCCGGACAATATGGGCCTATACATACCAGTCAACATAATTAACATGCAAAGGAATGGAGTGAGCAATACAGCCAATGATCCCAAGTCAAACCCCTGACATCTGTCAGTCTCTACAGGGTGGGGTGTTACAGATGGAAACCCTAATGACGTAGGCGTTTGTTGGAATTTTCACCCCAAATTTTCCACATGGGCTCTTTGTGACCTCACCTCATGAAAAGCGGCACTATCAGTTTGTTAGCTGAAAGATGGTTTTGCACAGCAACTATGCCATTTGGCGACACAGGCATGCAAACACATTTTGGGCAGTGTGTGAAAAATAACAACTGTATTGTTCATGAGGAGGTGAAAAAATGGCAACACTGAAAATCTGGAGTGAAAATATGCAAACTTGGTGAAGTCATGAGCAGGCATAGAAACTGTGCAACACACATCCATAACCCAATTATTTCTGGGATTTTTTTAATCATATTTTCAACATAGGCATTTTGAGACCTCCCTTTATGAACAATGGCACTGTGATTTTGTTAATGTGTCCCAAAAGTTGAATTCACGCAGCGACCATGCCATTGTGCAACACAGGTGAGTAAACACATTTTGGGGAAGATGTGAAAAATGGCAGCTGTATTGTTCATAAGGAGGTGTGAAAAAATGCCAGTGTTGAAAATCTGGCATGAAAATATTGCAAATTTGCTAAGTTGCAAGGATGCATGGAAACTGTGCAACATATGCTTGTATCACAGTCATTTTATGGACTTCCATCACCAAGTTTTCAACATAGGCATTTTAGGACCTCTACTCATGAACAGTGCCAGTGTCATTTTCTTAATCTGTCCCTAAAAGTGATTTCCCACAGCGACCGTGCTATTTTGTGCCGGAAGTGCAAAAACACATTTCAGCCAGGATATGTAAAATGACAGCTGTACTGTTCATAAGGAGGTGTGGCAAAAAGCCAATGTATAAAATCTGGAGTGAAAATATTACAAATTCATGAAGTTACGAGAGTGTGTGGAAACTGCACAATGCACGCTTGTAAAACAGTCATTTTTTGGATATTTTTCACCAAATTTTCAACATAGGGTTTTTGAGAGCCCACCTCATGAACAGTGGCACTGTCATTTCATTAATCAGTCCCAAAAGGTGATTCCACGCAGTGAATGTGAAATCACCTTTTGGGAATGAACCATGCCATGACAGTGGCTGAATTCTAGAGGAGGGGTCCCAATAACCCCATGTTGAAAATTTGGTGTAAAATTTCCCCAAAATTCCCGAGATATGCACCAAAGTTTAAAAAACCCTATTTATGTCATTATACAGCTTACTAGCACTTCTTCAGTTCATGGTCGGCTTTGAAGAGTGCAGATGTGTTGCCAGTCCACCGAAGATCATCGCACCAGGCTCTGGAGGTTAAGTATGGGGTGAGGGGGGATGTGGAAAGGCAGAGTACACAGAGGGTGGGTGCAGGTTGGGGAAGGGGGCTGGAAACACCATGAGGGACCTTTTCCTTCTTTTACAGGTAAAAAGAACAAAAAAGACAATGAGGTCGGTTTTCTTTTTGCAGGTGTTTGGTACACACTGGGGTGGGCCCCCAGTGTACCACCACCTGCATAATAGGGAGGAGGACTGCAGCCAATGGGGACTGGGCCCCATCAGCACAGAAATGGGTATGGGCACGCATGATGCCGAGGGTGATTGGGCACCCCCTTGGCACACAGCACACATCGGGGGCTGGGGATATTATGCTAATGGGGAGTGGGCTTTCCTATTGGCAAACTAAACCAGGCAGGGGGGACTGAAGCCAACAGGGATTGGGTCCCCTGTTGGCAAGGAAAGACTGTTGGGGGGATGCAAGATGCTGAGGGGGATTGGGCACCCCCTCGGCACACACTTGGAATGGGGGACATCATCCCAATGGGGAGTGGGCTCCCCATTAGCAAATGAAGTGGCAGTGGCAGTCAATGCCTCCATGTTCAATGACGTGCTTCACCAGGAAAAGCATGTTGGGACATGTGTTATTGTGCCGCTGCGTGAAGAGCTTGGCTCTCATTGGAACAGCACTTTTCTTAGATATGGTGGTCACTTTACATATTGTGGGTGTCAGCACCTGCAGTTGGCTTATTGGAGAATGAGGGAAGCACCTACTGAAGCATGCCCTGCATTCGCCCACAGTGACCGCACCTCCAAATCTGCTACTACTGCAATATGTTGGCTGGCGCCTAAGCGGGATCCAACATAAAAAGAATTCTGCATACACTTTTGTGATTTGACTTGTAGAAAAAAATACATCACAAGCTACTTGCTTCAAGTTACATTCTAATTTATTCTTTTTCTTCCCATTCACTTGCTTAATCACGTATGGGAATGTAATAAAGTGCCGTAAAGTGCAACATATTCCAACAAGTGCATTAAAGTTTACAAAGCAGTGCATTACAGATTCAATAGAAGCTCTTCACCACATTGCTCCTCTCAGCCATAGTGCTTCAATTCTCCTGCTCTTTGACAGAGGGCAATGCTCACACCCACATCCCAGATAGTGAAACAGTGATCCATTACTATGACAACTAGCACCAACATTTGTTCTTAAAAAGACAGTACAATTAATTATCACAAACAAGTATATCTACAATTAATCAATAATACAGTAGCAGATGCCTTTACAAATATTGCAAAATTAAAAATTAAATGTTTTAACATCAAAACACTAATAAATGGCAAGCCAGAATACATTGTAACAAAGTTTCATTTTTCATTTTTGGTGACACTACCTTTTGCAGATTTCTTCTGTGGTAAGTTTCTTCTCATCGTGTCTTACCTTCACATTACAGCTTGCTCATATCAAAGTGCTTCTGCATCAACGTTCACAGTCTGGTCCATAAAGGCTTTTGCTCAAGAAAACAATGCAAATACAGTTAAGTAACATGAAAAATTAATACCAATGCACTGGAGTACCACAAAAATGCAATAACAGTACAGTAGATTAAAAAGTGATCCATACTCTATGGGCCCAATTCTCAAAGCTCCCAGCATGGTGCAAGGGGCTTGCGCCACAAAGAATTGTGCAAAATGCCACTTGCACCAAAATATGTATCATGAGCAATTCACAAAGGCAGCCTGCATCAACTTCAGGCTTCCTACACCAAAGGGTGCGTGTGCCATCCATGCTGCACAGAATGGGCTGTGGCAATGTGCTAGGGGGCATGATGAAGATGCAAGCTTCCACATCCCCTAAATCAGGATTCTCAAAACCCTCCCAAAGGGTGAAATTCTAAGTACCCTTAGACCACCCAGGCATACAATATTACCATCTGGGAGGATTGATCACTTGCATCACTATTGGAGCCCTCCCTCACAATGAGCCATGGGCCCCGCAGCCCCAATCTGTTCAAAAATTTAATTGGTATAATAAATCATCTCCTAGGGCCAGCCCAGTGGTGCTAAGGGCTGAGGTGCTGGACACCACACCTCTTGCCACACCAGCAACACGAGGGCAACACAACTTCAGGAAAGAGCTTGGGTTGCTGGGAGTCAGCTGGGGAGAGTGTGAGAAGCTGGACTTGAGCAGCTGCTAGGCAGCTCTCCTCTCCCGGGAAGGATCTGGAGTCTCCTAGGATCTTGGCTGCCACCCAGTGGGTGCTAGATGGCAATGCCAAGCCCAGAGGGAGACTCTGCATTAGTCTGGGCAGGGTGAAGGGGCCATCACCTGATTCATGTGGTGTATGCTCATCTCCACAGGCATGCATGACCATATTCTGGGGTCCCTGGAACAAGGAGGGAGAAAAAAAACAGAAAAAAGCATATGTCTCCCTTTTGCCAGGTAGGTTGCAGGTAGCCACAGGGAGCAAAAAGTTTTATGAAAAAAAGAACTCCCTGGTGACCTTGCAGTCTCTCCCCTGACCTGATATGTTCATAAAGTAAAATGTATAATAAATTATACCTTGGTGATCTAGCAGTCTTCCCCAGCCCCAACCTTGATCTTCCAGTTCAGGACTAACAGGTTTGGAAAGGGTGCCTTGTTACTTTAGATAAATGGCCAAATGCCTGAAGATGATTTTACCCCCTGTAGTGGGTTACAGTTTCTTCACAGTTTATGGAAGAATTATGCTAATGTTAGCAAAATGTGTTTGCATTTGTGGCCAAGATGCTACATAATGCAAATTCTGAATGCAAGTGTCCTACTGGTATACATTACCAAAGCTATGGTTGGTAACATTTCTAAAGTTGAGTGCATGCCAAGTATGGGTGCCTGTAATTAAATAAGGGTGCTAACTGAGTAAAGTAGTGGGGGGGAGTTAAAAATTGGAGCTCATCTGGTGATATTTAATTTAGGGAGAGAACCAAATTTTTTGCTGAGGGTATGTTTAGCATCTTTCTGTCTGGTAGTGGTGTAGCCAAAATAGAAAGAAAGCTTTGGAAAAGTGGTTTGTGCTCAGTAAAATGCCACCCAAATGTGCTGCTTGTGTGCCTCCAGTTCAAGTAAAAAAAAACAGAGTGCTGCTTGTGTGTTTTCACCTAAATAATGGACAGTAAAGCATTATAATGTGTGTCCTGGTCTCTGCATCAAAAAGTGCTTAAAGCATTTTTAAAATGCTATTTTCAAGTGCCAAAAGTATTGTGTACTTTTAGAAACAGACTCAGAAATGTGCCCTGAAAGTTTCATGTGCTTAGTGTGCAAATTGGGGAGTCGCTAAAGAAAATGTCCAGAAACTGTGGTAAAAAGGATCATAATGGTGCTCCTGCTGCTGAAAATTGAAGCTGAGAAAAAAGTTACAGTTTGCAGTTTAAATTTGTTCCTGCACGATAATCACTGTGAAGCAGAGTGAGCAAGAGAGGCTCATTTGCATGGCGTTATGTGATTGGTGTGGCTGCATCAAATCCAGCCCCATGGCCAGTGTCTGTGTGCTGCAGAGGGGGGAGAGAAAGAGAGAGAGGCATGTGAGCTGGTTAGACCAGGATCAACCATCGAGGAGTGTGTGAGCATTTTAAATTTTCGCAAACAGACTTTTAAAGCGTAATTTTGGGATCAACCCATATTCCAACTGACTGGAGAGTGACCGAAGCAATCATGACTATGATTGGTGGGACCACCAGCCCATTTCACCCCAGAGGCCTTCCTTGAGTTGACAGTAGGCAGAGATGTTCCATCAGAGGGCTCCAGCTACTAAAAGAAGTGAATCAACAAGTAAACTAATGCAAACAAACTGTATGAATGCAATGCCAGCTAAACCTGTGTGCAAACAGTGTGATTTATGTGCAAAGAAGGACTGTGAGTTGTAGACTACAGTAAATTCTGAGCAATAGACTGTGTGCAATAAGACATGGGTACAGCAAGAGTGCGTTTCTGAGCAAAAAGGACTGTAAGTTGTAAAGGCAGGTGCAGCAAACTATAAAATCCTGAGCAAAGAAAAAAACTGTGGGGATTGCAAGTGACTTTGAGCAACTGTGAATATGTAAATAGAATTTTCCTAAACTGTGCTGATCGCAAAGTCAAGTTACAAATATTAAATCAGTATGAATGTGCTGAGATGTGCCACCAAAGACAATCGTTTACAGTTTAAAGTAATTTCAGTAGCCTGAAAGGTTAGGAACTAAGTTTTTAAGCAAGTTGAACAGAGTGTGATGCATGCTAAAAGTTACAGATGCCATGATAGGGCGAGGTCAGCAATGTAAATACAGGAGCAGGGAACCATTTTGTGAGATATTGTTAGAAGCAAGCAAGTGAATTGTGTTACAAAAGGTTTATGTGTTTGCTTTCAGATATCACTTCAGGGGCACCTCAATACCCTGATATTGTCGAAGCTATGATTGCAGAGCAGTTGCAATACTGAGAGAAGTAGAAAGATCCTATTATGATGAATGGTTACCTCTGGATGTAGCAGTTCCTAGCTATCCAGCGCAACTATGCATTGTGTGTCTAAAGGCTGGAAGGGATGTTTTTCTAATACCACATTGCTCAGACTGCTTGCAAAATTTGGAATGAGCTGGGGCAGTGGCACAACTCCAGAGAAGGCAACAGGAATTTGGTTGGCTCCCACATGGACCCTGGTAGGGGACCCTACCAGCAGCAGTAGCAGCACGCAGCATGAGGCTGAACCTATTGGGGAAAGTTCTGTTGAGTGTGGCACAGAAAAAGCAAGTAAAAATGATGAAGATGATCCACTGCAAGGCCAGGAACAGAGAGAGAGGTTTCCATGCCTGTGTCCCAAATGGACTCTGCCACAGGGAGATCAGTTGACCTATGGAAACAGGGTCCTAATCCTAGCCTGGTAGGGGAGGATGAAGTACAGGAAACACTGAATTGGGAGGTGTCCACCTCTGTGCACAGTGAGGAATGGAATATCTCAGAAGTGAGGATAGTTGCTCTCTCTTGGACACAGATTATGAGTGATGAGGAAGAGGAAGATGAAGCAGAGTATCTTCAAAGAGAGGGCCACCATGAGTCACCCCAAGCTCTTGCCTCAGACAATCCAGTAGCAGTTGAAGGAGGCTCAAATAACTTCTCCCAAGAAGTAGGGAAGGACAAGTTCTTTCGTACTATGAATTTAAAATACTGGATTGACCAGGACTGGCTGCCCCCAAGCTTGGCCACTGGCCACAGACTAGTAAAGAGTAGTAAAGAAGAGAGACTGATAGGTAGAAGGGCCGAAGCCATGTATGGGAAGTCCTATCCCACTTTTCCTCGCAGAGTCTGAGAGGAGATCAAACAAAACAGGCAATCCTGGCTTATGGAGGAAGCAAGAAAGAATATGCATCCAGAGGCACCAGAATGTGTAAGGGACAAAATCAGCAATGACCACCTTAGATTCTGAAGACTGGGCAGGACTCAGTTCATTGACACTGTATGAATTGTGGCTAGGGCTGGGCTTGAGACATTTCACAACATTAACCTGGCATACTCAGATGGGGTTATAGTCCTTGCTCCACACCCTGAGTGGTACTACCATTAATGGTGTTACCCACTGAGAATATGCACGGGCCAAATGTCTGTCATCTGAAGCAGCAGTATCTATGGAGGAAGGTGCAGCTCTTCTGGTATTCCAGGATTTCTTCAGAGTGGTATCCAAATTTTTCAGACCAGCAGTTTTCCTGTTCCATCTTCAGTGTTCTCCAGGAGCATCAGCCCAGCAATTTGCCTATTTCATCATTTGTCTTCCAGAAGCATCATCTCAGCAGTTTTTCTGTTCCATCATTTGGTCTTCCAGGACAGCAACCCAGCAGTATCTGTAGATTCTATCTGGTCCGAAGGGAGAAGGTCCTCAGCTTGTAGAGTAAGATGAAACTTTTAATTCTTCAAGGAGCTGGTAAGACAAACCCTTTTTGTTTACATTAACTGACTTTGCACAGCACATCCTACATTTGAAGACTATTCAAGGAACTTCAATATTTAATCAAAGACTATCCTCCTGGATTGCAATGCTATGCAGGCCCTGTCCTGTCCTGTCCAAGAACTATTCTTCAGCAGGCTTCGACATAGGAGAGATTCTTTAGTAGACAATGCCTGTGGGCACCAGTGACACTGGTCCCTAGATCTGAACTTTGTAAGGAATTCCATCAGCAAAATGTGCTGTATAAATGTTTTCTTTCCATTTTTTTTACTTTCATACTTTTATAGAAAATGTTTTTTGGGGTTCTTTAGTGTTGGGTGGAGGTTTAGGCACTGTGTGGAATGCAGAATGTGTTTTTGTGTTTTCCTCTTTTGCAAGTGTTCCTGAAGAAGAAAAGAAGAAGGATGTTTGGAACTCATCCAAGTTCCCCTTTTAGAGTGTTTTGAGAAATGTTTATGGTTAAAAGGGTGTTAACATGTTTTTCTTCACAGGTGAGGTTTTTTGGGAAATGTAATGCAATGTGGTGTGTGTTTTCATTTTTGTTGTCTACAGGTACCTTGGGAAGTTTTGGGGACCTGGTAGACAGCATAGGTCAGATAGATTTTCCCTAGAGGACAGGAGGGAAGGCAGTTCGGTGGTCCTGATTTATGATAGGGGTCACCAATGCTGTCTGATAGGACAAGCTTCAGGCAGTTTTGTGGAGCCACTGAAAATCCATAGCTAGATCATAAGGTAGGGGCTGAAGTTTCATCAGCCAGCCTCTTTTCCTTTAGTGTTCCCTGTCTATGCTTACCACATGGTAGGGGATGGCCTGATCACCCCTCCCCATAGGTAACACAAAGGTAGGATAGCCTAGTGCCAGATGGAGATATGATTGCAGACAGTCATTCATCTGGTAGGTGGTGAGTGTAACCACCCATTCCCTTGGGGTTACGAGAATCCCTTCAGTAACAGTGCTAGGCAAGGAGAGACAGCAGGTGATTAACCAGTTAAATGTTTTTTCACCTGCTAACTCTTCTGTTTACTTGGCTGCAGCTGAGACTGAAGTGATAAGCTCATTTGGAACTCCTGCAACAGCATAACCCGTGTGCCAGCTGTTGAGGTGATAGATAGAATGTTGAGACGGGAGTTGCATTTTGAAGTTTGTAACGCTTGGAGTCAGAGTGTGGGAGTGAGAGCTGCTCTGCCAGTGGGCTCTGAGTCTAGGGCCCTGGATTTCTCACCCTAATTTGGTAATCCCCAGCTTGCCAAGTGAAGTGGTGGAGACCTTTTTTTCAGCAGGATATCCTGATTTTCATCCCAAGAGGGATGAAAAGGATTGCTAATCAGTGGATCCAAGGGGCCATCCCCTGTATTGGTCCAGGATGTTTAAAGCTGCCTGAAAGTATGACAGTGAGTGAAATCTGACCTTTGCCAGAGGAAACCAGTACATGTTCTGCTGTGTTCCATGACTAAAGGGAAGGCACAACTTTCTTTAAGTACAGATGTGCAAGACTGTTTTTGAAGTAAAGTTGGCCGAGGTCTGTGATGTCCAGAGGCATGACTATATCACACTATTTGGGACTTTTACCTGTGCACTACTTATGTGGAGATTTGAATGCTGAATGCCAAGTTTCTATTCATTGCATTTCAAGAGGTGTTGCAAATCGTTAAGGTGTAACTCTGAAAGAATGGGTGAGTATGAGTTTGAGAGCAAAGGGTGGGCAGAACCCCATCTATTCTGGGGTAACCAGTTCAGGACTAACAGGTTTGGTAAGGGTGCCTGGCTACTTTAGATAAATGACCAAATGTCTGAAGAAGAGTTTGCCTCCTGTAGTGGGTTGCAGTTCCTTCACAGTTTATGGAAGAATTGTGTTAATGTTAGCAAAGTGTGTTTACAGTTGTAGCCAAGATGCCACATAATGCAAATTGTGGATATAAGTGTCCTACTGTATGTCCTACATCTGTGGGAATACACATGCAAGTGTTCTATGTCCTATGCCTGTGGGAATACAGAGAGATTCTGTCAGTTACAGTTCAAACTGGTTCTGCTAGAAAAAGTGCCAAGATATGTTTACCTTTGGGGGGTTCAACCTTGCCTTAAAGAACATCTTTTGAATAAAGTCCCACTCTAGAACCCCAACTATGATCTGGACAGTTACGTTATTGCTTCCTGTGTGGATTTACTGGATATCCCTCCAAAAGATAGGTCTAGCACATGCCTAGCAAATCTTTCCCAGGACCTGGTTTGTAAATACCATGGTTGTTTTGTACACCCCCACCCTTTAATCTCTAGAAAATTAGCCTGGCATACATTACCAAAGCTAGGGGTGGCACCATTTCTAAATATGAATGCATGTCAAGTATGGATGCCAGTAATTAAATAAGGGGTGCTAACTGAGTAAAGTAGTGGGGGGTGGGTTACATAATTATTGAATTTTTATAATTGGGTAGACCCACTGAGACTAAAAGTCCCTATTTCTGGAGTTACCCCTGAATGAATTACATTGAAACAGGAAGTCAATAAGCAATAAAATCATGACAATATCATAGACATGTTCACAAAGTTACAGACTTAGCAAACAATAGTCATTTATAGCAGACAGGAAACATGCTGACAAGTCTCAAGTTATAATGCAGGAGCACAGTAATTCAGTTATGTTTCATAGAGATCAGCAATTACAAGTGACTATGCTCTAAGATAAATTTGTTGAGTCTTTTCTTGAAGCTGCCCAGTGAGGAACAGACTTGGAGGGTAGCAGGGAGAGCATTTCGTAGGGAGGGAGCAGAGAACACAAAAGATCTTTTGTCTGCATTGGATCTTGTCCTTGGTATCTCAAGTAAAGCATTCCTGGAGGACTTGAGCATCTTTTCAGATGTTTAAGTACTAACACATCACTAAGGCTGGCTGGGGTAGCACCTTTGACAAGTCTGAATGCAAGATAAAGGAGAGGATAACTGAATCTTCATTTGAATGTGAGACAATTTAGGGAGAGGAGAACATCACAGTAGTGTACCCTAGACTGAGCTCCCAAGGCAAACCATCCAATTTTATTGCACTGCACTTTTAGCTTGTTTTCCTCGGAGCACTTTATGGTCTGTAGAACTGGGACCACATACAATAGTATTGGAAGCAGTGGGCTTATGGCAATAACCTGGTATGAATCCTTGGATATATAACTAACTAAGCAGTAAAGTAGTCTGAGCTTTTAGTGCAGGAACTTCAAGACATATTCTATGTGGGGTTTAAATGTAACATCCTGGTCTACACAGACTCCTAGATATGTAATGGAGTCAACAACTGCAATTTGAGTTCCAGTGGATGAACCTGCAGTAAGCAAATGCTGTTTATCGATGGACAGATGCCTTGAACCAAACAACATGACTTTGGTTTTCTTTACATTTAGAACTAGTTGATTACTTATGAACCATTTTTAAAATTCCCTGAAGTCACTAGAAAGCTTACTGTTGATTTGGACAATGTCACCAAAGCATTAATACAGTAAGGCATCATCTGCGTAAAAGAGTAAGTTAGCCCTACCACAGTGACCAAGCATATCATTAGTAAAGAGGGAAAATAGAACAGAACCTAAATTGGAGCCTTGGTGAACATCACCTGTTATGGCTTTCTGCATAGACTGGGTACCCTTCCACTTGACCTGTTGTGACCTGTTTTTCAGGTAGTGGGAGAACCACTGACAGGATAGGCTGTCAAGATCTAGCCACTCTAATTTGGTGAACAGTAGAGTGTGGTTCACCAAATCAAATGCTTTAGTGAGATCTATGAAGACACCACCTGTCAATTGACCTTTGTCCATAGATCCCAGTATGTTGGTAGACAATCTGACTAGTGCAGTATCATCCTATGGGGTTTCCTAAACCCATGTTGCATGTCGGTCAGGAGTAGTGGTGGATGAAGTGAGAAAACTCTGATATGTGGAGTAATCCACAAATTTTGCCAATTTTGCGGAGTGAAATGTAACATTTCATCCAGTGGAATGGCAGAATTTCACCCGCAGAGGGCAACATTTTGCTCATGAAACAGCGAAATTTTGCTTTCTGTGGTGAAATTCCACCTTCCATGGAGAAATTTCACCTGCGGAAGGTAAAATTTCACTGTAGAAGCCAGAATTTTGCCTGTGGAAGGCTGAATTTTACCTGCCTAATGCAAGTACAGTAAATTTTGTGGATTACTCCACATGGCAATTTTGGCCACTGCACCGGTGGAATATAAATTTGCTGCATCTCTAGTCAGGATGTCATGCTGTTCAAGATAGTCCTGTATTTGATTGAACACTAGATTTTTCAGTGTTTTGGATAAGGAACTGAGTAGGGAAATGGGGCAGCAATTTTCCACAGATTTCTTGGGACTCCCTTGTGCACCAGTACCACAAAGATGACTATCCAGCTTTGAGAGATTCTTCCTTCAACTAGTGATTTGTTGAACAGCATAGCAATGTGGGAGTCAAAGACAGGGCCTGCTAATTTTAGGACTTTGGGCTCAAGTTTATTGTTACCACCTGAATCTTTGACCTCTAGTTGTTTTAAAAGGAGCAAAGACCTCTTTTCTTATTATCCTTCCAAAATGGAATTCTGGATATTGGGTGCACTGTGGCAGGCAGATTGAGGGAGTGAGGAGGACCATCAGGGACAGAGGGTATGAACTTATCTAAGTCAGTAAAAAATGTATTAAAGGCTTAAGCAGTAGCCTATGAGTCTTGGTAGGGTACATTTCATGGTGGTGGCACAACCTTTTAGCAGTGTGCTAATTTGTGCCCAGAACCTCTTGGGATCAGATATATTAGTATCCTGCAGATGCCTTAGATACTTTATTTAGTAGCTTTCAAGTACCTTTTGCAGGCATTCCTGAGTTCTCTATATTTATTCCAATCGAAGGTGACACCACAGTTTTTAATTTCCCCCAGGCTCAATCTCTTAGCTTCATAGACTTCTTGATGTTGTGATCTAGACTCCTCAACTGTTGACCCATAATCCTAAACTGGTTAAAGGGAGCATGTATGTTGACATCAGAGAAGAAGTTACTGACAAAGAAATGCCGGGCAGGACTGACAAAGAAACATAGAAGTTGATGGTAGATAAGACTGCAAGGCCCATCCAATCTGCCCATTGTTTCTACCTTATGAATGTGCCAGAGGCCTTTACTCTGTCAATGGCCTATTTATTGATACTCATCTGTATTGCCCCCTTATGCCTATCCCATGCCTGTTTGAAATGCTGCACTGTATTCATATTCACCACTTCCTGAGGTAGGCAGTTCCATGCATCCACCACCCTTTCTGTGAAAAATTACTTTCTCACATTGCCTCTTAATCAGTCTCTCTAATATCATGCTTTGTCCTCTTGTCCTGCTATTTTTCTTGTATTGAAACATGTTAGACTATTTCACCTTGTTAATGAATTTAAGATATTTGAATGTTTCAATCATATCACCTCTCTCCCTCCTTTGCTCTAGGGTATACATATTGAGCTCCATTAATCTGTCCTTATATGTTTTCTGATGCAGTCTCTGCACCATTTTGATTGCCCTTCTCTAGACGGCCTCCATTTTGTTATTGTCCTTGTGCAGGTGCAGCCTCCAGTACTGCATGCTGTACTCCAGATGGGGCCTAACCAGTGTCTTGTAAAGAGGGAGTATTACCTCCCCTCTTATGACCTGTGATACCCTACTAATACACCCCAACATCCCTCTAGCCTTACCTAATGCTTTAGTGATCTGCTTGGATGATTTTAGGTCATCTGTGATGATGATGCCCAAGTCTCTTTCTTTCCTTGTGACCGCCAGCAACTCCCCTCCCAACCAATAGGTGGCTTCAGGGTTTCTCTTCCCTATGTGCATGATCTTGCATGTCTTTGCATTAAACTCAAGCTGCCACTCTTCCAAGCATTTTGCCAGTTTATCCAGATCTCTTCTCATTCTTCCCACCCCCATCTAGATCCTCTACTCTGTTGCAGATCTTGGTGATATCTGCCAACAGACAAACCTTGCCCTCCAATCTATCTGCAATGTTACTGATTAAGATATTGAAGAGGACAGGCCTCAGGATGGATCCCTTAGGTACCCCACTTGTGACTTGCATCTCTTCGAACTGTATACTGTTTACCACCACTCTCTGTTTTCTGCCAGCCAACCAGTTTGCCACCCAGGTGACCATCTTCTGACCCACCCTGAGCCTACCCAGCTTATAAATCAATCTTCTGTGTGGAACAGTATCGAACACTTTGCTGAAGTCAAGATAGGCAACATCAACTGCACCCCCCTTGATCCACCACTCTGGTTACCCAGTCAAAGAAATCTATGAGATTAGTCTGACAGGACCTTCCTGTTGTAAACCCTTGCTGTCTTGGATCCTGTGCTCCTATGAATTCCAGGTGTTCCACTATCCTTTCCTTAAGGAGTGCCTCCATAATACTGCCCACTACTGAGGTAAGACTGACTAATCTGTAGTTCCCTGCCTCCTCCCTGCTACCACTCTTGCAGAGCAGGATCACATGAGCCCTTCTCCAGTCTTCTGGGACCTCTCCTGTGCTCAGAGTATCACTAAACAGTTCTGATAATGGCTCTGCTAGTTCCACACTTCCTCCTTTAGTACCCTGGGATGTATGCCATCAGGACCTATTGCCTTGTCCACCCTGAGCTTAGTGAGCTCTTGTAGGACCCTGTCTTTTGTGAAGGGACTTGTTTACACCTCCATCTCCCCTGTGTCCATGGTGCTGAGCTGTGGGCCCTGCCCTGCCTTCTTCTTAGTAAATACTGAGCAGAAGAATCTATTTAGGACAGATGCTTTTCCTTGGTCCTCCTCCACACACTCCCCCTTATCCCCTTTGATCTTAGCAATACCCCCTCTGGACTTTCTCCTTTCACTAATGTATCTATAGAAATACTTGTCCCCTTCTTTTACTGTTCGTGCTAGTGTTTCCTCGGTTTGGGCCTTTGCTTACCTTACTGCCTTCCCTGTTTCCCTTGGGGAAGTTTGGTATGCTTCCCTATCATTGTCCCACTGCGTTCCCTTATATTTCCTGAAGGCCAGCCTTTTGGTTCTGATCTTCTCTGCAACTTTTTTTGAGAACCAAAGTGGTTTCCTCCTTCTTTTGCTCTTGATTTTCTCCCAAACAAAATGGGATGTTGCTTTAAGTATTGCATCCTTAATGCTTGCCCACTTTGCCTTTACCACCTCACCTGAAATTTCTTCTTGCCAGGGCTAGCTTAACTCTCTCAGTTCCTCTGAAGTCCCACATCAGGAAGGGCTCTTATAGTGACCCAACTTATACCTGATAGGGTAACTAGGAAGCAGCTACTGTTAAATTTGAAGTTGTCACAGGCCATGAATATGCTGGGTGGAGGCACTGGGGTGTCATTTTTCCAAATGCAAAATATTGGGGAGTGTTCATTTATGGAGTCTGCAAAGATTCCTGCAGTTTGGATCCAATCTGGTTTGGAGACAAGGGCCTAGTTGATGAGACTATGGTTACCAGATTTGTTGTTTCTTCTTGTAGACTCAGTGATCATTTGAGTAAGTTAGACCTCTCATAGAACTGCATCTCACCCATTCTGTGACTCATAGATCCAGTCTATATTGAAGTACCCAAGTATTAACTATTTCTCCTAGGAGCTCTTCAGAGACAGCCTTTATAAAGGTATCGAGGGAAGAAGTCATCACTCAGAGGGGTTACATATACCTCCCCATATAGAGGCTTGGTGCCCCTAGGGAGTATTTTGACTATTAGAACTTCACTTTTGGAATTTCTAGATTTAGGATTGGTATCAGAGATGCCCTGAGAGAAGATCTAATGTAAAGAAGGATGCCTCCCCTCTTTCTACATATGCTATCCTGGCTGAAGGTGAAGTACCCAGATAGCTTAGTTCACCAACTCGAATGCTTTAGTGAGATCTATAAAGACAGCACCTGTCAACTGACCTTTATCCATAGCTCAGGAGTGAGAATGGTGCACTTTAGCCTGGTTTCAGAGATAGCCAGTACACTATAGATCAACCCTGCCTTTAAGTTCTTGGATTTTGGGCCTAAGGCTGTTTTCATTTAAATGTATTAATTTTAACCTCGTGTTTTGGACCAACATGTATCAGAAAGGGAGTAGACTCTTTGATTAGTTGGTGTAGGACCTAGATTCAACTCTATGTCTCTGGATAGGAGCAGCCAAAGGGAATACAAGATTCTTTTCAGGTGAAAAGGATATATCAGATTAAAATTAACCTTAGCATCCTCAAAGAAGCAGAATAATTTATAACAAACACACTTGCTGTAAGATCCATGGAGTACTATCAAAAATGGGTTCCACTCATAGAAGCCAGGAGGAAGTAATAGGGAAGGGGTCTGCATGCCGGTATTCACAAGTGAGGGAATAGCAGGGATAAGTCTGACTTGGTCCATACCTAGAACAGACAGTAAATAAAATGGTGCAGCAATCAACCCCTTTAGAGATGCCATTTTACAGGAGGAGAGTGGGATTCTAAGATATTAATGAGGCACACTATTCTCAACTTAGACTAACCAATAATCATCATGGATTCCAAGGGAGTACTGAACCAGAGCAGAGGGGTACAAGCAGCAATGTTTGCTACAGACACCTAATACACTGGGAAACCAAACATAAAACTCAAAGACACAGTTCACCTAGATAGATTGTCAGGTAGGTCTTAAATAGAGAGCGGGAGTCAGATATACTTAATGAGATGAGTAAAACCCAGCTAGTACAGCTAAATCACCACTCAGACCCCAGAACAGAACTGACCTCTAGCAGCAGGATCCCTCTCCCTGAACTGGTTTACCATGAAGGGGTGCATATTACAGACAGCTAGATTTGCAGAAATTCAGACCACCTATATAGGGTTATAGGTAGATCAATGGAAAGAGAAGATCGCAGGGATATTGCAGTTATCTAACTATATGCAGGTAATCCTATTTAACAATCACAAACCTGATCCAAAAACAGTGGCACAGCTCTCAAGACTTACAGTGGCCAGGCAGCACAGGTCCTTATAGGGCATGTCCCTTTCATTCAAGACTGTTTTACCAGCAAATGTGAAGTGGCTAAGCCCAAAGTTGAGACTAGGGAGAAGTATACTGAGTTACTAGGGTTAGTACATGGTTGACTCTGTAAACCATGCAAACTATGCCATGTTTAATATTTACAGCACTGTACACATATTGAATGCCCAGAGAGAATTCTAGTTGAAGGTCCAGCATGACCACAAGGTATTTGAAGAATTGGACAGTCATGAGGGGAGATCCATCAGCACAGACTATAGCTAGGGGTTCAGGATAGGATTTACTGTTCCCTAATGACCCAAAGAACATTGTCTGGGTCTTTTTTGCATTAATAACATACCTGTTTTCTATAAGTCAGGACTAGAAGAGAAAATCAGCATTATAGAACTTATTGAATGGAGTGTTTTAAGTATTGACAGAGAGTGCCAGGTCATCAGAATATAGGGTAGTGCTGCAGTGAGTAGGTCTGTAAAGAGATAATTTATGAAGAGTGAGGAACATCAGGATTGACTGTATATAGTTTTGACAGAGTCCTGTTAGATCTGAACAGCTGTAGCCTATCCTGGATATAGTTATCAAATCATACTACAACATGGGGGTCATGCTCAGGGCATGGAGCTTGGATCAGATGAGTTGCTGGTCAATCAGATCAAAGGCTTTTGAAAAGTCCACAAAGACTGCCCCAGTTAGGTTGCCTTGGTTGATAGAAGCCCTACTCTCAAAGGTTACCTTGGCGATTTCTGTGGTCATGCTATGCTCTTTCCAAAAGCTGTGCTACTCAGGTGTGAGTGGATTACTGGAGTAGAGATGGCCTGTTAGCTGGGACACCACAAGTTTCTTAAGCAATTTGCTTAGGATTGATAGTATTGCAATGGGGCAATAGTTCTCTGTGCACTTTGTGTCTCACTGCTTAAACACCGGCACAACTCTGGCTACTTATCCAGAACAGAACCAGAAAGCAGGGACAAACTGAAAATGTGTGAGATGGGAAGGACAAAGACAGGTACACTCAAGTGGAGAAGTCTGGGTTGCATGTTATCATGACCAACATGGTAGTGCTGTGCAGAATGTGGAATTCTGCTGGTGAAATTAGTGCAGAATGATCATTCCACCAGCAGAATTTCCACTGGAATTTCACTGGTCCTTCTGTGGAATTCCATCTGCTCTGATCCACAGAATAATATTCTGTGGAACAGCATTTTTCCATAGAAAATCATTTCACAACCATTTCAGTGGAAAATATTGAGATTTGCATAATAATATTCTGCGGAACAGCATTTTGTAGACAGAAAATCATTCTACAAATGTCTTCTGCTATGTAATTCCACCATTCTGTTTCCTGATGAATTTTGGCATAATTTCAAAAATGTAATGAAATTTAATTCCTCCGGAATTTGAAAATTCCATACAGCACCACAACACTGCCATTTGTGGAATGGTTTCCATACCACCTACACATTTCACTAGTACTCACTGTTTTGAAATATACAAGAGGGTGGGAGGATAAAATCTAATCAAATCAGCTTTATTTTTATAGTGCCTTTCAAAGCCAAGGCACTGTACATAAAAAACAAATACAACAAATATAAATAAGATTAAATACAAGAACAATAAAAACAGATTATCCATATTTAGGGAAGGCTAAATAAAATAAATTTGTTTTTAATTCAGTTTTAAGCCTATCGACGGTCAAGCATTCTCTTAACCGATGAGGCAGAGAATTCCATGGGGTTGGAGCAGAAAAAGAAAAAGCATGAGAACCAGATGTCTTCAATCATACCCTGGGCATCTCCAGCAATTCCTCTTCAGTGGATCGGAGAGAATGGAGGAGGCAGTAGGGTACCAGGATATCTTGCAGGTAGCTGGGTCCCTGATCATGTAGGTCTTTAAAGGTTAGCAAGCCAACCTTAAAGGTGGTCCACCACCAAACAGGCATCCAGTGCAGCTCGCGGAGCACAAGCGTAATATGACTGGTCCTAGAGGTCCCAGTCAAAAGCCTGGTCATCGCATTCTGCAGCAGCTGCAAGCAGTGGATATCAACCCCTGGTAGCCCTAGGTAGAGGGAATTGCAGTAATCAAGTCAAGCAGTGACAAGGCATGGACCAATGTTGGAAGATCATCTGGAGGAACCAGGTGTTTCACCCTGATGATATTCCTTAGATGGTAAAAAGAGGATTTGATGACAGCTGACACTTGAAATTTTAGAGTCAGATCATGATCAAAAATAACACCCAGGTTATGCACCCGGTCTGAGGTGGTGAGCGGTATACCACCAAGCAACAAGCCTGATGGTTGTCCAGCCCCCCAAGCCCACCCACAGACAACGTGGGTCCACTACCAGTACTTCAGTCTTGTCTGAATTCAATCTCAACAAGCTGGAACTCATCCAGATTCAGATTTCAGTAAGGCAATTATTTAGCACGGAGAGTGCATCATTCTGTCTGGGCAGAAAGGACATATACAGCTGAGTATCATCTGCATAGCAGTGAAAACTCAGATTGTATTGCCTGATGATATCTCCCAATGGAACATGTGCACTGCTAACAACATGGGGGCCAGAATGGAGCCCTGCAGCACCCCACAGTGCAGGGAGTGAGCACCAGAGGAATAAATTCCAGTGGCAACTCTCTTATCCTGCCCATGAGGTATGAATGGAACCATCTAAGGACTGTACCAGACAGCCCACAAAAGAGCCACAGGTGTTCCAGCAGCACACCATGGTCTACAGTGTCAAATGCAGGAGTGAGATCAAGAAGGACCAGAATGGTACGTGCCTTTCAATCTCTAGCCATTAGGAGATCATTCAATACCCAGACGAGAGCAGTCTCCGTGCTATGCTTCATCCTAAAACCAGACTGGAGAGTATCATAGACATTGTGAGTTGTAAGATGATCATCCAGTTGCAATGCAACCACCTTTTCAATAATCTTACCAACAAATGGCAGGTTAGAGATAGACCGGTAGTTGGCTAGACAGTCTGGATCCAAGGAGGATTTCTTAAGGAATGGTTGAATGACCACCTGCTTGAGGGGGTCAGGAAAGACCCCCTCTCCAAGGACTTCCAGACAATTTCAGCAAGGATCAGGCAGATAACATCTACACATCCCACTAAAATGGGTGTAGGGCCCAGATCCAAACTACAACTGGTTGGGTGCAATGTTTGGGCGATCTTCATGATGTCCATGTATCCTGGCCATCAGAAATCTGACCAGATAGACTGAGTGCATGCCACTTCCTGTCGATCACTGCAATCCCTTGTAGGAGAGGTCTGACTGATGCCAGACCTGATGCTGGCAACCTTATCTGTGAAGAATCAAGCAAACTCCTTGCATCTCAGCTGAGAAAAAGCTTCTCTGGGCTGGAGACAGATTGGATTGCACAATCTGTCAACAGTCCAGAAAAGATGAGCCAGTCAATTCTGCACAGCAGAAATCTCACTGGACAGGAAGTCTGCCTTCTTATGGGTGATTTCTGATTGATAGCTATCATAATGTGCCATCAACCTAAGCTTGTCATCATCATGGCCTCTCCTCTGCCAGGCTCTCTTCATCCTTCAGCTGACTTGCCTCAACTCCTTCAAGGAGCCCTCAAACCAAGGGATCCTTGGGTGAAGGGTGAGAGGCCGAAAATGAACAGGAGCAATCTTGTCCAGAACATCTCCCACTGCCTTATTATAGGCTAGTACAAGATCATCTGGACTCATGCATTCACCAGACAAGCCCAATAGGGCCAGCACTGCCGATTGGTCACTAGGAATATCCCCCCTTAAAGGGCAGTACTGAATCATCTCCGTAGGGGCAGACCTATTGGGGGGGCCCTGAAGCTGAACCTTATGGTGTGATGGTCAGACCAGCTGACTGGTTCCACCCCCAGATCAGCTCTCTCCATACCCAAAAAAAGATTAGATCCAATGAATTACCCTCTACATGGATCGAGAAGGTAACTACCTGTGTAAGGTCCAGCGTCATCAGCTGGAGGAGATTTTGACCAAAATGTGAGAGTTCATTGTTGACCCAGGCATTGCAGTCCCCCAGAACTATCCATCTGGGGGACCTCAACACCATGTCGACGATGAAGTCTGATATCTCCCGTAGGAATTCTCCTCCATCTCCTGGTGGACAGTAGATGAGGAGAATCCTGCAACCTACACCGTCTTCCAGGATATATTGGAAGGTTCTGGTACTTCCAATGGCACATCCACAAGGCCCAGCTCAGTCTTAAACATAATGGCCACACCCCCGCCCCTATGATCCAACCTTGGGCGGTGTATCACCAAGAACCCGGCTGGAGTTGCCAAGGCCATTACAGTGGGGAAGGCATATGAGGGTTTAACACAGCAGGGTGTGGTAACAAGTAAACGAAGACTGAGAGGTTTGTGAACTGCTTGTTAAATGCATTTGCTGTGGTGATAGGGTTATTACAGATTACACTATCTAGGAAGAAGTCCCTAGCATGCTGTTTTGAGGAGCCACCTACTAAGCCCTTAATATTTTTCAAAAGATTCTGTGGGTCTATGACAGTAGCCATCAAGGTGGTTCTGCAGAAGTTACTTTTTGCTATGTGGATGACCCTTGTACGTGTGTTTCTAAGTCTCCTGTATTCAGTATGGTCTGCAGTTGCTTGAGAGTCCTTATGGGCTTCCCAGCATTTGTCTCAGACTTTCACATGGGTAAAGAGATCCTTATTTAGCCACTTAGTGATAGTACCCCTAACTTTCCTCCGTATGAGGGGGCATGAGAGTCTTGTAAGGAAGCAAAAAGTGTGAGAAAGCAGGCAAGACCAACAGAGACACGTGGGCAGATAGGACAGAGGATGAGTCTGTGTGGGTTAGGTCTACAAGAAATTACTCCTCATTGAGCTTTAAAAAGTCCTTGAGGAGGATATCCTTGGGAGAAGCTATCAGCAGCATATATCACAATATATGGTAAATCAACCCATGATCTGTCATGGCATCAGGAAAAATATATTTTCTGCCCTATTTGATAGGAACCATTCAAGGAGAGTATGTTGTTCATCAGTAAAGAAAACTAATAGGGGAGGAAATGACCTTGATCCCAGGTTAAGGTAGATCCCAGATAGCAGGGCTCCATATTGCCTGACATTCCCCCAAACTCTCTAGGTTGTGGTACCCATGATAAGCATCGTTTGGCCCAGCCTTTTGGCAGATGGACTCAGTGAGGTAGCAGACACCATTCATGTAATTAATAGGGCACAAAATTAGTTGTGATAGTACTGTAGTAGTAGTCGTAGTAGTAGTAGTAGCATTAAATTGTAATAATAGTCATAGTAGAGTAGCCATAGGAAGAGTGGGGTGGCAGTAGAGATCAAGGAGGTGGTCATAGGTCATAGGTCAATATGAGCTCGAGGGACTAGCCCATAATAACTAGCCAACCACTAGCCCGGGTGGAAATCATATTTAAAATCACCCATATATAAATCAAGATTCTTTTTGAAGAGCTGGAGAGTAGTACTATGCACCACGTCCAGAGGTAGTGAATTCCAAATTGGCACTATTCTCTGTGCAAAAAAGTGATTTCTTCTGGTTGTCTTATTTATACTAGATTTTAGCTTTAATTTATGAGACCTAGTATTATTTACAGTATGTTGCCATTCCATGCATATAGATTCAAACAAAGCTGTATCCCTTCTTGCTTTATAAATTAAACGTTTCATAGGTTTCATAGGTGAAACTGAGCTTTACAAAGACCATAAGTCCATTTTGTTCACCACAACTCTTGCTAATACCCAGATATATTTTTACTCCGTAGATGAAGCTCTAGGTAATGTTTAAATGCTGACATTGTTTGAGAACCAACGACTTCGGTAGGCAACTCATTCCATATTTTAATGACTCTTACTGAAAACCAATGCTTTCTTGCCTGCCTATTAAATCCATCACATTTTAGCTGAAGGGGATGGGCTCGTCTATTATAATTCTGTTCCCACAGTTCAAAGCCCAATAACTCCCACAGTTGAAGGTCCGACATTCCCGATATAACATAGACATGTCCCCACTTAACCTACGATATTCCAGTGAGAACAGATCTAATTTTTTTAACCTTGTTTCATAATCAAGGCCCTCTACTTCCCTAATTTTCCTTGTTACCCTTCTCTGAATCCTCTCAATTAGACTTATAGCTCCCCTTTGTCCTGGTGCCCAGAACTGTGTGCAGTACTCTGTATGTGGCAGCACCAAGGAGGTATACAGTGGAAGCAATACCTCCTTGTCTCTGCTCTTAACATGTCTATGTATACAGCTAAGTATACCACCTGTTTTTCTAACCACCTGGTTACACTGTGAATTGAATTTAAGGTTATTATTTACCCTGATTCCTAAATCTTGCTCTTCTTGAACCACTCTTAGTTCTGCAATGTCAGTTTATACACCTCCCCCAGATTGTTCCTACCCATGTGCATCACTGCACACATAGCTACATTATATGTCGCCCCGTTGTCCTGGGCCCAAACCTCTAATTCACTCAGAGCTTCCTGGATTTTAAACCCTTGGCTTGGCTGTTTACTAGGAAACCTATGCATGTATCATCTGCAAATTTTGACAGCCAAATATTCATATTAGGTTTCATGGTTGAAATATAAAGATTATATAGACATGGTCCCAATATGGATCCCTGAGAGACCCCACTAGTAACCCCCATCCAATCCAACAGTTCACCCAGCACACTCACTCTCTGCCTCCTCCCTGACAACCATGCCTTGATCCAGTACACTAAATACGCCTGTATGCCTATTTTACTAATGGTTAAAATCAGCTGGTCATGAAGAACTTTATCAAAGGACTTGGCAAAGTCCAAAAAGATGACATCCACAGATTTTCCATCATCCAGTGTTTCACTGACCTTCCCATAGAACTCCAATAAATTTGTCTGACATGAACACTCCCTTGTAAAACCATGTTATGCAGCATCCAGAACCCCTTTTTCCTCAACACTAATCATAATTTGATCTTTAATTATGCCCTCAAATATCTTCCCAAGAACTGATATCAGGCTAATTGGTCTGTAATTTGTCACCTCCTGTCTAGAGCCTTTCTTATAAATGGGGATCACTACAGCTTGTTTCCAGGCCTCAATGACCTGACCTGTCTCTAAGGATTGTTGAAATAATAAAGTAACCGGCCCCGCCAAACAATCCACCAATTTCTTATGCATTTTGGGATGCATACCATCTGGACCTTGTGCCTTATATGGGTTCAGATTACTTAGCCTCTTCCGAACATCCTCTACCTCAATTTTAGGGCAAATTGTGTCATGTAACCCAATGTCGGGTACTCTAATTTTTTGGCCAACATTAAAAACTGAGGAAAAATAAGTATTTAGCCTGTCAGTCATAGCCTTATTTTCTGTTATAAGGCTATCACTAATATCCTTCAGTGAACCTACTGTTCTACACTTGCCCCTTTTTTGTTTATATAGGCATAGAAGGATGTATAATTATCCTGTACTTTTGTGACAAGTTCATATTCAAATGCCTTTTTTTGCCTTGGAGATGGTTAACTTGGTCTTTCTCAAACATGATTTATATATAGCCCAGGACCTGGCCTCTTCACTTCATTTTGCTCTCATGAATGCCTTATTCTTTTTTTTAATAGCTCTCTTGACTGAAGGTGACAACAATGGTGGCATAGCCTTTTTGGGATTCTGATATTTTGTACAAACAGGCACATATTTCTGAATTAACTCATTTAATTTGCTACTAAGTCTGTCCCATATTTCATGTACTGTGATATTCTTTAGCTCATGAACCCAATTCCATTTACCCAGCTCTTCTCTAAAAGCTCGGAAGACAGTTTCATTGTAATCATGCACAGTTGTACTACCAACCTCAATTTCTGCAGCTGCACTGTACATAAATCCAATCATAGAGTGATTGCTGGTACTCAGGGGAACTTCTACTGTGCAATTTTGAATATTCTCTACTACGTTACTCAGAACCATATCCAAAATATGATTTCCCCTTGTATTGTCCATGACCAGTTGTTCCAATCCTGCCACTAGGAAGGACTCTAAAAAACTAGCCTCCACCTTGGAGCCAGTTTGACACATTTCATAGTTGATTCCAGATAAATTAAAGTCCCCAGTAATAATGGCCATATCCTCCCGTGTAATAATTTAATAAACTTC
Source organism: Neoceratodus forsteri (assembly GCA_016271365.2). NCBI lineage: Eukaryota > Metazoa > Chordata > Ceratodontiformes > Ceratodontidae > Neoceratodus > Neoceratodus forsteri. The sequence continues at coordinate 830,906,815 of CM028131.1, forward strand.
AGAATAAGGTCATCATTCTCTACTAGGCTAGCTGGTGGTCTATATACAACATCAATACTTAACTTGGGTGTATTCGGGGTGGTAATTTTAACCCATAATACTTCAGACTCACCCCAGGGTGCGCATTCAATATTTTCTGATGTTATTTCATTTAAAACATACAGTGCCACACCTCCTCCTCTAGCATACTACCTATCTTTATTATAAAGTGTGTATCCAGGGATCTGTTTATCCCATGTGTCCTCTGCCCTCCACCAGGTTTCTGTAATAAAGCATATATGAATATCTGAGTTATATAATTTAAACAGATCCAGAAACAAATGATTTGGGAGGCAGTATAGTGCAGTGGTTTAAGGCTCTGAGCTGCAAATCTGGTGATATCCAGCAGACCAGACCTGGGTTTGAATCCCACAGCTTCCACTTACATACTGTGTGATCCTGAGCAAGTCACTTAACTTCCCTGTGCGCCCAGGATGCTCCTGTAAAAAAGCTTTCAACTTAGTGTGCTACTCTTGGTTAAACAACTAAAAAAAAATAAAGAAACATTTTATTGGACCAACATGGATGTTACAGAAAAGAACAAAGTGCTCTAGCTTTTGAACCAACCAGGTCCTTCTTCAGAAGCTTTATGGCAGTTATCTTGAAAATCCCATACTATTAACACCAGATTATATTGAAAAAACAGAAATAATTCTCATTGGTTTAACATATACATTTAAAACATAACAGAAGACTATGTCAGAGAAGCTAATCAACACCAGTATGCTTTTAACTGAGGAGCCTCAGAAGGGCAAAGGTTATCAAGAATTCTCAATAGGCTGAGAGTTCTTCTCACATAAATTTTAAAATGTCTCAGTATGCTAAGAAAGCATTCTAATGATAAAAAACCTTGGGGTTACATTCTCTCTAATACATGTAAGATAAGCTTACAACTTACATTCCAATTGTCCTGGTGTATTAAAGAACAGATAATGAGAGACAAAATCCTAAAATTAGGTATAACTGCAAGTTGAAAACAAGCCTCAAATTAACATATACATATATACATGATAGTATCACTTGTAAGTGTAAGTGCCAAATAAAAAAATAATTGTCAAGGACCCCCAAGAAAATTAGACCATAAGCCTGATAAGTGCAGATTTCAACACAGAGTCAGTGTATAACAAAAATACACAGAATCAGTCTAAGGAATCTAAAATGAAAAACCCAAAGGAATTACACCTTTTATGAATCCCCAATTAAATGAGATATGCATCTTAATATGAGCAGATTTAAAAATGTGACAGTGTATAATCCAACCACTGACAACTAGTAGAAGGAAGTAAATGTACACTATATGTGAAAACTAAGTGTCCTAGCCACATAACAATTGCCCCATGCCATGCTCCCCCACACATACATGTGTACATACACCACACCACACCACACACACACACAACCCTGCACACCCCACACAACCACAGCACACAACAAATATAGCAAACAGAATCCACACACACCACACCTCGCACACACACACAAAATACACACACACACACCATACCCACAACACACAAAAACACAACACATACAAAACACACACAAACACACATATAAATACATACATCAATATACACACGCACACTCACATGCACTCACCACAGTGTTAAGGTGCGAAGTCAACATGTAGATAACCATAAACTTACAAAACAAAAGCCCGCTGAAGAATTAAAGTATTTATGTCCATCTTTTAAAGTCTTTAGACTTTAGGTAAGTTTTAAAGGTCTGTGTAAGTTTAAGTGGAATAATGTGTCATATAACCAACATCAATATTCATTCCACCTGCCACCATATTGAGAAGTAAAATAAGTCTGATTTCAGAAGCCCGTCTCTGTTGTGTACTGTTGAAATGTCCTTTTAAGACAATCACAGACATATCTGAGATTGAGTGGCCATCGTGGGAGAAGTGCTGAGCTACTGGTTTCTCAGTCTTGTGATTAATAGAATGACTGTGTGAATTCATTCTAGTATGGAGTTGTTGGCTTGTCTCCCCCACATAACCTGTGTGAGGACATTTCTTGCATTGGATAAAATAGACCACATTACTTGATGTACATGTGTAATTCCTCTGTATCCTGAATAGTCTGTTTTGTGATGTAACCACACTGTCTGAAGTGGAAATGAGATTACATGTCTTACATGTGCGTTGATGACAGGGTCGTGTTCCATATGATGTCATGGTATTCTGTTCCAGTTCAGGTTGACTCCTAATAATCAGGTTGGCTAAATTAGGTGGTTGTTTAAAAGATAGTAGTGGTAGTTCTTGAAAAATACAATTAAGGGTTTCATCCTCACTAATTATTGGACGTAGATCCTTAATAATCTTATCTAGGAGTTCAAGGTCAGGATGGTATGTGACTACTAAGGGTATTTTGTTGGTAGCCATCAGTTCCTTAAATTGCAGTAGCTGTTCTCTTGGGACCTGTGTTGCAGGTTCCACTGCTCTGTCAATCTCTCTGGACAAGTGTCCCTGCTCAATAAAGGTGTTTTTCAACATCGCCAGATGTGTGTCGCTGTCTTCCTCACTTGAACAGAGATGGTGATACCAAAGTGCTTGACTTTATATGACAGATTTCTTTGTGTGGCTCAGGTGATTACTTTTCCTGTGTAAGTATCTCTGTCTGTCTGTTGGTTTCATGTAAAGACAGGTATGTAGGGTTCCATCCTTAATAGTGACAGTGTTAACCAGAAAATGTACACTGGTGGCAGAATATTCAAGGGAAAGCTTTATAGTTGGTGGAGGTTATTAATTTCCTAATGAAAATCTTTAAGTGTGTCAGTGCCCTCTGTCTAAATTATAAACAAATCATCAATGTAATGGAAATAAGCAAGTGGTTTATGTGTACAGTGCCTTAGAAAATCCTCCTCCAAATTCGCCACAAAAAGATTAGCAAACTGTGGAGCCATCCTGGTTCCCATTGCTGTTCCCATAGTTTGAACATAATGTTTACCATTGAAGCTGAAGTTGTTATGTGTGAGAATGAATTCAGTGAGTTTACCCACAACTCCAGTGTCAATGTTGGGGTCCAATTCTTTGTCATGCAGGTATTTGAGGCAGGCTGAAATGCCATCTGTGTGTGGAATATTAGTGTAGAGGGATGTTACATCCATCGTGGCTAAAAGGGTATCAGGTGGTAAGTCCTTAAAACCAGAAAGTTTATGCAGGAAGTGAGTAGTGTCCTTGATGTAACTATCCCTTTGTATAACCAGCAGTTTGAAAATAGCTTCTTCAAACCTGATATCCCCTCTGTCAGGGTACCATTACCAGAGACTATGGGTCTACAAGGATTACCTGGCTTATGTATTTTAGGAAGCATGTAGAATGTCCCTGGCTTTGGTTCACTGGGGGTGAGGGTCTTTAGTTTGTCTTGGACATGGTTTGGAAATGTTTCAATTAACTCCTGTAGTTCTCTTTTATATTCTGTAGTTGGGTCACTTCTCAGTACTTTGTAGTAAGTAGGGTCACTTAACTGCCTGTTGGCTTCCGTAATGTAATCTTCCCTATTCAATATCACCACTGCAGAGCCTTTATCAGCTTTTTTCATGACAATGTTATGGTTTCATTTTAGTGTTTGTATAGCCCTCCATTCCAATGGAGAGAGGTAGTAACGGGCCAGTTTCTGCCTATTATCAAATCATTTGTTTCTGGATCTGTTCTTAAAAGGACCAGTATGGTACCTACAACATTTTTTGGCATAACTTAAACATTAATTCATCCATTTTATTAATAAGGTTTCTAGCATTCACTACGAGAAAATTCTAATTGGGCTTGGGTTTACAAACCATCTCCTTTTTAGTTTGCTCTCTCGCCCCCCCCCCCCAGTTTCTAGTTTAAATATTTATTCAAGCACTGCCTTAACCTATTTAAAATACCCTTTTTACCTGCCTGTTAAGGTGCAGTCCATCCAAAGAAAAACTGTGAGATGCCTGGAATTCCTCCCAGTCATCTACAAAAGTAAGACTTTCCCTAAAACACCACCTCTTAAGCCACCCATTTAATCTTCTGATGCTTTCATCAAGCAGCCTGTCAGCCCTTGGAACTGGTAAAATACCAAATACAATTAAATTTCAACCTCTATTTATATGTTCTTTACCCACCAACTCCAAATCACGTTGAATCTCTGTGATGCTTCTCCTCCCCACATCGTTAACACCTACATGAAGCACTGTCACTGGAGTCTGCATATTTTCTAATAAATGAGGGAGTAGTTGTTTAATATCTCCAATGCCAGCCCCCGGTAATGCTGAAACAGTGGTAAATTCCTTCCTATTTTTACATAACACTTGGCCAGTGTACCTAAGCATAGAGTCACCCATCACAAGTATATCCCTGGGAGGTGTTGTTTTATTTGTGGGTAAACCAGAATTTACTGAAATAGTGGGATTTAATAACTCCTGTTAGAAATGTGATCATGTGTTAATAAGGATTCCTCAGGATCGTGATCATTTACTAGGGCATGATATCTGTTTGGGGTTAGCATGTTTGAGGAACCCCCTATGTTTCTTCTTCCATTTTTTTCCCCTAAGTGATTTGTACACAGTACACCAGCCATTTGTATTAACAAAATCCTCAGTTTCACTTGATTTAGACAGAGTTCTCAAGTTGGGGAGGGAGCTGTGATGTAGAGAGATCAATTACTGCATCATCTACAAACTGTTCCAACACTGTTATCTCTTCCTGATGCCTCACCCTTGCCTGTAACTAAGCTATATCTGCCTGAAGCTTCTCAATTAACAGGCATTTTTCACAGGTGAACCCATGAACTGCCACCCCCTCCATAAACATACAACATTTACCACACTTCCTCAATAATGACATTATTACCTGGACACGTTTGTTCTTAGTTTATGGTCCCAGCATCCCAGTGCCCCAGCTGACACCAGCCAACATGTTCCAATGCGCAGGTCTCTGCATGCATCTCAGCATGTGGTAAAGCGCTCCCTGCCCATGCTCACCCTGCTCATTGTAGGGCCACTTTTAAGGGCTGTTGTACCCGGAAGTGTCTGCGAGGGGTCGCGGAGTGCACACCATGGACTATACCCAATCACTGTTTTAAATTATCCACCATGCATCTGTCTCTCATCTGAGGCATAGGCACATTAAAAAAGTGTCCCCAGTTTAAAACAACACAAGAACAAACAAACAAAAGAAATTTAACGCTTTGTAGTCTCAACACGTATGTCGAGAACTATAGCACTCTCTTCCTTCTTCATGTTGCTTACAGGAATAGGGCTTCAAGCGCCATAAATATTGAAATCAGTGCAAGCACTACTAAAATTCTCCCACAGAGTTCTGCACCCAGTACTGCTTTAGGGCAGTGTATCAACACTTGCGCTCACTGCAGGGTCACTTGTAAGGGCTGTTGGACCCAGAAGTATCTGAGCGGGGTCGTGGAGTGCACAGCATGGACTATACCCAATCACTGTTTTAAATTATCCACTGTGCGTCTGTCTCTCATCCGAGGCAGAGGCACATTAAAAAAGTGTCCCCAGTTTAAAACAACACAAGAACAAACAAACAAAAGAAATTTAACACTTTGTAGTCTCAACACGTATGTCGAGAACTACAGCACTCTCTTCCTTCCTCATGTTGCTTATAGGAATAGGGCTCCAAGCTCCATAAATATTAAAATCAGTGCAAGCACTACTAAAAATCTCTCACAGAGTTCTGCAGTCAGTACAGCTTTAGAGCAATGTATCAACCTCTTAAATAATGATATTTAATGGAAAAAAAGATTCAACTCTTTTAATCTATAATTATATGATAATGTTTTCAGATTGGAGACATATCTAGCAAATCTCCGTTAAACTTTTTCTACTGACAACTTATCCTGAACCAGTGTAGGAGCACAAAAGGATGAGCAATAGTCAATATGAGATCTGACTATACTACAACAAATAGGAATTAACACTTCAGACTCTCTAGATTTGATATTTTCCAAAATGCAATTAATTAATCTTTAACTTTTTCTATTGTTTTGTATGTGTATTCAGAGAATTTCAAGTTGTTAGTTATGTAGACTCCCAGATCCTTCTCAGAGGTTACTTACTTAACAGAGTATTGTCTATAAAATAGTTTACAAGCCTATTACTTTTTCCAAAATGTATCATTTTACATTCAGAAATATTAAAGACTAATTGATTTTATTTTGCCCAGATAGATAAGTTATTAAAATTAACATGTAGCATATGAGCCGTGGTGGAATCATTAACTATACACCCTAATTTGGCATTGTCCACGTATTTATTTAACCATACTCCATTTGTGGTATTCATACTAGAAATGAGAATATTGAATAAGATTGAGCCTGGCACTGACCCTTGAGGAACGCCGCTAGTAACCGTACTCCAAGTACACTTATATCCCTTGATACTAACTTGTTGTTTTCTATTGGTTAACCATGATGGAATCCACCTAGTAATATTCTTGCGTAGCCTTATATTGACAAGACATTCAATCAGGATGTTAGGTGGTGAAGGGGGAAAGTCAGGGATAGCAAGGGAGATTCAGGGAGCTGTTCACCCAAAATATTACAGAACTGCAAGTCAACATCTTCTTGCACTGCCGATGCAACATAGCAGGCAAGATTTTGTGAACAAGATGATATCATGAAATCTTGTCTGTCATGTTTATGAGTAAGAAACCCTAGCCACTCCATTTCTTTTTCATTAAATGAAAGTCAACCTATGATTTGCTGTTCAACTTTTTAGTCACTTCTGTTTTTCATTTTGTCAAAAAAATTTGTAATGCGTGTTAAACACTTTTTTAATGTGTGCCCTATATAAAAATGTAAAGTAAAATAATGTATTTTAGCTTCTTTCTTATTCTTTTAAACAAATATTTCAGTGATTGTTTAATATGAGTGAATCAAGTGAATCAATTTCATACCTTGTTTCAGTAGTTTACTACATTTCCTTTTCTATCAGTCTTACTTATGATCATAAACAAAACTTTTACCCTTCAAATTCTAAATTCATTGTTTCACAGATTATGATAAAGCAAGTTTTCTGGAGTTAGAGACATACATGAGCTTCAGGAGACAGTGCTGGCCTTCTTTCTATATTTCATAGGATGCAGAATTCCGCTGTAAAGGATGCACTTCTTTCATGTAAAGTTAGAAGTGGAGCCATGCTGATGTAATCTTTCTTTTGCCACAAAATTCAAATAGTTTTAGACCATCTTATGGACTTTCTAACTGCGTGGATGCATTTTTGCTTTGAAAAAAGTGGTGGACTCTTCTCAAATGAAGCCTTTAGAAAATCCTGTAACTGATGCTTTACGGTAGAGGTCAGACATTTTAAGATGCGCTTATTGAACACACCACTGTAAAATGCTATAAAACTAGTTGGCCCAGTGGTGCTGAGGGCTGAAGTACTGGCCAACTTACCTTGCATTACGCCAGCAATCTGGGTATGGGAATAACCTCAGGTCACCTGGGAGCTGACACGGGGTTGGGGGGTTGGAGTGGGATTAAGCTGCCTTAGGCAGTTATTCCCTCCCAGGGGTGATTGTCTGCTCCCCTTGTAGTTTCGCTCCCACTGGGTGGAGGTCCTGTGGAAAGTGTAGGCAAGGGGGGAGCAGCAGTGAATGCTATGGGTGGGCAGAAGCAACCAAGCTGGTACTTGTGTGTGCGTGCGCCTCAATGCATGTGCATGTATGTGTCTGCCAGGGTCCTGGGTCTGGAGCGCAAACAGGGAAAACCCCATAAAATTACATATAGAAAAAAAAAGTCAAACTAAACATGCCAAGGCTTACTGAACAGAGAGAAGCAAATTGTATAACATGGTATATAAATAAATAACTCAGTTTCAACAGCTTACTTATCACCATCAACCACCAGAATCTGTGAAGTTTAGACAGGAAAAGTTAGCCCTTTTTTGGCAAATTGACCAATATTCACTTGTGAAGTGGTGACTTTGCTGAAAAAATGGCAACTGCACAGTAAAAACTGTGCATTTCAGTGAATTTAAGATTCCTAAATTCTGTGGAAACTTATTAAAGCTTTAAGAAAGCAACTTTCAGTTGTTTTGTGGCAAATTCTCTGGAGAAGTTTAAATTCAAAACATCTTTTGTGATCACATTATAAAATTGGATTGAAAAAATATTGTGGAGGTATCATTAATTAATATTGTTTTTATAATTCAAATGAGAACAAATGTAGCAATATAAAATCAACTATTTAGCTAATATTTTGGAAATCACAAAAGAATAAACATCTTCATGTACTGTACAGTAGTTTAAAGAGTGCTGCGTGGGAGAGGCAGAGATTTGACAATGCACTATCTGATGTGACAACATCATAACAAGAAAGAAGTAGTTTTCTGAATAATCCAGGCCCTCCCCAATTAGAACACACATGAGCACACACACACACACACACACACACACACACACACATTACATTTACTGTATATATATATATATATATATATATATGGAACTTTAGAATCATAAATATTAGGCTAGTGGTTGAAAAAGAAATAGTAGAAAATGAAACATCTGTCAGTAGCATTACTGCTAGCGTTAGAGTTTTCGGGGGAGGGGAAATTAATGGGAACCAATTTACTGGCATGTCAAATTTTTGGCTTCTTATATAGCAGTCAAACTCACAGATGATGTACAATGAAGACTGCACAAACTGCCCAAAGATCTACAGCAGTAACTTGCAAAAGGACAAAGGAGATGGCAAATTAGTATAACTTCTAATGAAAACCCAATGTGCCTCTTAACCCTGCAGGAAAAGCATTGCAGCTCTTATCTAACATATAATTAAAGTGAAAGAACCCTGTGGTATGTGAAATGTTTTACATTAGTTACAGTTTTATCAAACTCTTTTTCCCTTTAGTCTGTAAAGTGACTTTGGTTAACCAGTAGGATTAACATACAGTAAAGTAAAAGATGATCTGGATAGTCAGAGTGTGATTATATAGCACTGTAGAAATAGTTTTCAGCAGTCACCTGGAGCCCACCATGACCACTTTCTTACAGTGTGACCATGAAAAGTCAATTATTCTCCTTATAATAACTGGTCAGCAATTTCTTTCAATGTACTGACCAGGTTGATATTTTACATAACAACCAGCTGGTTGTTATGACATTCATGAGCCATGCCAGTCAAACTATGCTGCTGACTCATTGGCCAACATTCTGTATGTAGGCAGGGCCAAACAGTCTCACAAACTGCTGGAGAAAAATTGCTGGTCTGTTATTATAAAAAATAAAAGATGGGGAGGGTTTTCATATGAGAATTTAATGCACACCGTCGTTGTGGGATGCTTTGATAAACCCCTTGGGCTTCGCCCTCGGGGTTTATGTAGCATCCCACAACTCGGGTGTGCATTAAATTATCATATCAAACCCTTCCCCATCCATTATTCTATATATGTTTTTACTTATTTAGAAATGTTGGCAAGGAAAAGCATACTGAGCCTAGGCTCATTTCCAGGTGTGACCTGAGGATAAGGGGCATGGTCTATGAAATATGAAAAAAATATACTATATGAGTGCAATCATACAATACTATATATGTGAGTGCATTTTGATTTACAGTAATGTTAGTGAGTGAGGTTAGCTCATATACTGTAAAGTGCAGCAATAAAAAATATACAACATAAAAATATAGTTCATATATAGTGAGTAATAAATACTATACAGTGTACCTACAATATATGTATAATACATGGTGTATTTACCTAGGTAATGCCGCAGGTGCTGATCAATGGCAGTGGTAGCAAGCAGGGTCTGGGCTTCTCTACACAATGGGTTCATATGTATGGGGTATCCTGGGAATGAGACAGGGGCAGGGTATAAACCCACATACACAGCCTAATGATCAGGGTACAGGAGTGGACTGGGAGTTCAAGGAATGAGGTTTTCCTGGAAAGTGGGTATATGAAGAGCAAACAGTTGGAGGAAGACTGTTCTATAGGTGATGGAGCCTGTATGAAAAAGAGGATTGTCCAGTAGAGGGCCACAAAAGAGGACAGATGAAGATGTGAAGAATTGAAGAGGTGAGGGCAATTGACACAGCTGTTTATATAGTATGTGCATACCTACTCCCTATTGTGATCGGCCATGGTGGTGACAGTAGGATCTGTGCTGGTCATCATGTCCAGATCTGCCAGTGATACTGAAAAGCTAATAATGGGTGAGTCAGGGCAGATGTTTGCTGGGGGTCGTGGGTGCTGAGAGGATGGGCCAGAGAGGGGGTTATGATTGCTATCACAAGAACTGGGGAGGGAGGGTGTACCACTAAACTAGCAGGGAGTTTGTTCTTTATTTTAATGGGGACTAGGGTGGGGGGCTACTACTAGACTACCAAAGAGTACATTCTTATTATAACAGGGTGTGAGGGGGATACCATTAGACTGCCAAGGAGTTCATTCATATTGTAACAGGGATTGGTGCAGAAGGTGGTTAACACACTACAATATCAGGGAGATAATCGGGGCACTGGAATCAGAGTTGATTTAATTGCCTTAAAACTATTTCCATGGTTTTTCATACTTAAAAGGGTTTTTTTTTTTAGAATATAAAGGTTATGCAATACAAAAACAATAATCAGACATAATATTTCCATGCTTTTTAAAGACTTCTAAGACATTCCTTAAATTAATAGATAAGTAAGAAATGGGCAGACTAGGTGGGCCAAGCGGTCCTAATCTGCCGTCATAGTCTATGTTTTTATGTTTCATAGTCTATACTACATTCCCATGCTTTTCCTTTAATTTGCATGACAATTTTGCAACTTTACAGAACCTTTCTGCACAGGTTGGTCCAGAGGTGATTGTCCATTCATTTGAAGAAGTCAAAAAATAAATTATTTTGTGGTGGTTTCTGGACTGTGAGATCACTATTACTAGTCTCATTGAACTCTTCAGGGAATTTTGGAAAAGTCATTCTCACATCAGCTACTTTGATTTGAGATTGATATAAGTTTGTTTTTTTTTTGCCAGTTTTAATGAGCGGTCCTGTAAAAATACCATATGCATTGCCCACTCTGTGCTAAATCAGAAATACAGATTTTACTTGAACTCTGCTGAAGTGGCCCCCTTTGCTTGAAAAACTGACAGAAGACAGGCCTTTCTTCACTGTTGTGGTAATAAATTGCATACCATTTTATTACCTACATCAGCCTTGTGCACAAAATGTCAGCACAGAAAATAGCTGTCTGCCATCATGGTGGCTGCAAATACAATAGAATAGAAGAATGATATTAAATTATTTTACTTTAGAATCATTATCTAATCATGCGGGAACACTCTGTAAGCAACTTCAGTAACTACAATGGAGCACTGAATGAGGGAACTGGTTACCTCAGGTTCAAATACCACCAGTATCGTTGACTCTCTCGGTGATCATGAGCAAATCACTTGACCAGTCATTTCCAGCTGTTAAATGAATAACTGCTTAGCTGATTCAGTCCTAAGTATGGATTATAAAATTATTAAAACTGAATTTGTAAAAACTGGATGTGATAAACATCTGTCCTGATATGAACATTGTAAATCTGGATTTACTCACTTTTCCTCATTTCCTTAAATCTAAAAGGGTTTTCTCTGTCTTTTTCTCCCAGGAGTGCACACTAAGATGAGGGGGAAACTAACTGTGATATAATTGAATTCAATGTTTTTAAAGTATATAAAGGTGTCTCTTCCCAAATGTTTTAGCTAACAAGCCACACTGTCTTGGTGTTAATATATCAGTGGTATAAGATATATTTTCACATTTGCCATGTGCATACATAGTGTATTCATAATAATAATAATGGTGTATTTATAATTGTTAATTTACAGATTGAACATTTACTTTTAATATGAATGCTATTCATCACTGATCACAAAATCCTATTCTTACACCACAGTAGCAACAAGAGATCTTCATTAGGGATACAATTTACATTAAATTAAAGAAATCAAGTCCCAACTATGTGTAGACATTTAATTTCAGTATGCCTCTTAGAAACATAGAAACATAGAATTTGATGGCAGATAAGGACTGCTTGGCCCACTCAGTCTGCTAGTTTTTCCCTACCTACATAATTACTGCAGACCGTATTTGATCTACAGTTCTTTTTCTGCCCTTCCCCCATCTTTTCTGCTATGATTGCTATTTGCGTATCCCATACATTCTTGAACCTCACCACTGTTTTCATCCCCAGCACCAATGCTCGAAGGGTATTTCTGGAATCCACCACTCTTTCTGTGAGGAAGTATTTCCTCACATCTCTCCTGAATGCATCCCCTCCAACTTCATAGCACGTCCCTTTGTTCTTGAACACATTTTCTTCTGAAAAATACTTCCTTCCAGTACCTTATCTACCACTGTGAGGAGTGTAAAGGTCTCTGTCATACCCCCGCTTTCCTCCCTCCCCTCTCCATGGTACATATTGAGGTCTTAGAAGAAATTTAAAAATGTAATACTACATTCATAAAATGAAATGAAACATCAGTTCAAATTATAAAAATAGAAAATTGTTAACTTTTAAAAATGATTACATGGTGTACCACTTTAAGATCAGTGTTCTTATGTGGTAGTGGATCTTACAGATCCCATCCCCACTCAAAGTGCAGCAAGCACAGAATGTCATCGGGGTGTCTGATCTGAGATCTCCATGTATGTTTGCATGATCTGTATGTTTTTTATCCCATTTGTGTCTGTCCATTTTTGATAAAGTACTGTGATATTTCTTCCTTGATCTCCAATATACAAGTATCAAATTTATTTTCTTGTGTGCACTGCAGTTGTATGCTCAAAACTGGGTAGAAGCAGGACCCCACTGGAAGTGAGATGGTGCATCTTTGTTGGACTATAATAAGTGAATAAAACTGCAAACATCATGGGCTCTATGCACAAATATTAGAAATCCCTACATATAGTATATTCAAGGTGCATATCTAACCCTAACATGGAAAGCTACCCACCGGGGGTCCTGTGAATCTCTGCAGCATGCATTATAAAGACATGCACCCCTTCCACACTTGATCCCATGGCTGTCCACACTGCTACTTGTGCAGATGATCCAGGGAAGTGCCAAGGGGGTATACCCACATTCTGCTCCCTTCAAAAAGGCATGGAATGCCAGACAAGAGAGGCACATGCTATGTGGGCAGTGATCCTGCTATAGCCATTGCCCCCAACCCCCCCAATGAGCATCCACTAGCCACAAAGGGAAAAACAATGACATTTGTCATGCTGATCCAACCTTCTGGTCAGATAGTGAGGGCTAGGGACAGCCATTTGTGCAGTCAACCAACAAATGATTTTTGGGATGCATGCCATCCCACAGTCCCCTGCTTCGTGTGGAGCCAGGGACCCACTGCTTGACCAGGACAGTCATCCTACTGGATACCTCCCCATATCTTCAAATCTGCCCCCCACTCACCAGCATGCCAGAGGGAGCAGGACCACAGAAATATACCATGCAGTGAAGCCCTGCTGCTACTGCCTGGGGCACAGCTGTAGCTGGAGCAATTTTTGCCACCCCCCGCCTCTGTATGGGAGCCATACCTCTCAACCTTTTGTCCCCCAAATGTGGTACATTGCCTCTCACAATGTGGAACAAATGAGCAAAATGTGGAACACTTAATCAAATCTTTACCTAGGAGGCTCAGAACACTGTTAAAAGGTTTGCATTTATGTTCAGAATGTCTGTTATTAGTTGAATAACATATGTTTTGCATCATTTGCTATAGCTTTTTGCTTTAAAATGTTAATACTGAATGTGGAACAAGTCCTCACAATGTGGAACAGGGAGCTTTTGTGCAGTAAAACGAGGAACGTTCCTCGTAATGTGGTACAGTTGGGAGGTATGACGGGAGTCACTGCTGTCCCCAGGGTTGAGATACCAGACCAACCACATTCTTGGACATCTATAAAAGCAAAGACCTGGTCCAACCTCTGCTGCAATGCAGATATCTGAGCCCCTCCTACAGTGTTCGCTGTCCTGGCTGCCATGTCTCATGGAGGAGGTGAATGTCCCGAAGGACCTGCCAGATCCACCTCCTATCTCATCTAAGCCGCATGATGCTGAGCCTGTACCAGGGACATCCTGGGTACCAAAACTGTGCCTGATCTGCCAACTCCCACAGCTACTCTTGATCCACCCAGCTGAGTGATCATAAGGGTATGGTTTCACAATGGACTATGTATGGTTGTGATTGAAATTACAGAGACCTGCAGAATCACTGCAATGGATGTTCCACCCCCCTGCCTACTGGGGCAGTTTTTGGCAGGCATAGTCCCACTGCTGGAGTGGTTGTCACCCCTCTCACCTGCCTGGACCGCTTAGCTGCTGGCTGACCCCTGTGGATATTGCCTTCAAAATAGCTAACCCTCAATGCCTTCATCTGTTTGGGTTTCAACTTCTCAATGACAGGCCTATCTTGAGCCAGCCTAGTGGTGCTGAGGGATGAGGTGCTGGCCACTGCACCTCACACTGCACTGGTGACCCACGTTAAGGAATGAGCATGGATTGACGGTGTTCGGCAGGGTAGGAGGTGGATCAAGTGTCCAAGGGACTGCTCTCCATCTCTGGGGAGGGGGGGCACCTACAGTTGGTGCATGATTGCCTCCTGGCAGAGGCTGGGGGACAGATATGCTCCACTGTGCAAAAAGGGATGAAGCTGGGGCCAGAAGTCTGGAGGGAGCACGAGCGTATGTGTGCACACTCCCCTCTATCAATGTCATTGCACATCCTCGGCACTGGGGTAAATACTAATCTGGAAAATGGGATGGCGCCTGTTTCATGCAGCTTGATGGCCATCTATGAGTTTCACTACAGAATGTGGCATCCATCTAGATCCGTGTTCCAAAAAGAGTTTGGGGCTCCCTGCAGCCTCATTGCAGGGGGTAAGCCGCAAGAGTTTGGGTGCTGGGCTGATGCATTAGGGGTGGATGGCAGCTGGAATCCCCAGCATAGGATGCGATGTCAAGGTGGAGCAGATCAGGTGGCCAAGGAGGTAAAGAGAGCAAAAAAAAAAAGATAGGCCTAACTTGATACAAGCACATTGCCACTGGTGGTGTTGTTTGCTGCTGCATCAATGAGAATGACTTACTGACTTCTGAGTTGCTGCCAGCTTGTTGGTTATTTGCTGCTGGGGTGCTGGTGCCCTCATTCTGCTAGTTTTCTTAAATGCCAGCTGCTAGGGCTTTATTGCTGTCTGGGACAAGACAGCTGATTCGGAAGCACTGATAGTCAAACAAGATCTGCAATTAATGACCCCACTCCATCCAGATTTCCAAAACAAGTGACCCACCATGGTGCGCACAAGCCTGTACAAAAGCCATCAGTTGTGTTTCAAGTCCTGCCAAGCCTGGTTTTGGTACTGCCTTCCCTTTTCCAAGCATCTTGGCTATACACAATACTGAATAACAGAAACAAAGGAAAACTGCCCCTGTCTGTAGTCACCTCCTCTGCTTAATGTGCACTACTGGGTGCTTTGTGTTAATCCATATTTTATTAGTATGCATACTTGTACCAGTTAACCCTACCTGCCTGACATCTAATTTATTTTTGTCTCCCCTACCCCTTTCTATGCCTCTATCCTGTACCCAGGTTCCTGCGGAAGGCTTTGACATGGCTGCCAGCTGGTTGGTTAACTCTCTCCCATGTTTCTTCCCCTCTAGGTCCCCAGTGATAACCTCTCAGCCAAGGAGTGGCCCCTGAAATGCCGTCCTTAGCACCTGCAGATCTTAGGAGGAAGAGGAAGAGGACAAGCAAATGCCTTTCATCTACCTATTCTTTGTAATTTGTTTCCTCTCTTCTGTGCCTTAATCCTGTCTGCTTGTGCTTGATGTAGCATCATAAAGTTTTTTGTATCTTTAACAATTTAATTTTTATTAATTTTTTAAGGCCCCCTTTTGGGGGCCTGCCCTTCAATCTCTGGATTCTGCCTGCTCACTCTGGCCTTGCAGACTGGCTAACTGACTGCAGCATGTCATTCCCATGTGCAACATGTAGACCATTTATAAATGGCTCTAAATGGTGACTACTGCTTGGCTGCTGAGCATAACATGGTAGCATGCATATGCCAGCCACTTTCCCAAGATGCCACATGGCTGCCACCATACTTAAGAGGGAAAACATCATATGCGCATGTGCAGTGCATCCTAATGCCCTGCTATCCCCCAAATGGTGACTGTTCACCATGCATGAGTAGCTCACCCCTTCAGTTCAATGAGGCCCTTTGCTGCATGGTAACCCATTTCTGTCCCCATATCTGCTGCCCAAAACCTCCACTGGTCACCTGGCCCACTAGTCCTGCCCTACTATTACCATCCCTAACACAAATGCCCAATCCTAACATTGGGTGAAAGGAATTTGAAATAAAAATAAAATTTTGGTGGACTGGTGGAGTGAATTTGTCTAAAAGTCTTTGGGAGTCATGAAGCCTGTATCCTAAGAGTTCCACGCAGTGCTCTTAGCACTGTACAATCATGACCTTCAAGAGCAACACAGTGCCTCAAAGTTGTACCTCACATTTTATGTATTCCATGCTATCAGATCCCTGAACATGTTAGTTCAGTCACTTGTGCTAAAGGCACAGTTAAATGGACAATAGGCTTTGTTTTGGATCTCACTGTATATTCTAATTGGAACTGTTCAGTGTGGTTATGATATGCACTGTGTTACAGCATTGCTGTTGTGCTCCATCAAACATTGCCACACTGAATAATTTTAATTGCACCCTTTTCATTATAACTGTACCTTCTCCACTTGAACTGATTCAGGGCTCCCTCCTTAAAGCCCATGAGTCATGCTCACCACCGATAGCTGCTCAGTGCATCCACTCCTCCTCCTACAGCACATGCACAGCTCATGATCCCTCGCCAGCATGCATCATGACACCCTAGCAACCATTTCTTCATCTTTTTAATTTTCTTTTTTTTTTAATTACAGCCTTGCTCTTGCTAGCCCCCATGACCTTACTAAGCACTCCCCAAGTGGTGGTGCTCCCACCGCAGTCTGGTGCTTGTGTTATGCAGCCACAGCCAAGCCTACTTCATCTATTATCTCAGTCCTGACTAGCCATGTCAAATGGGACTGGGAAGAGCAGGCAGCTGCTATTGTACCTATTCCTGGCTCACTCATCCAAATGCTCTCCCTATTAAGGAATATCCCCCACTCAGTTAATCTGCTTCACTGTTACACTGACCACTAGCAACTGAGTTCATCCCCATGCTCTCTGTCTTCCAAACTGCAGAACCCTTCTTTTTATAACTATAACTCTGACTCTGGGAGAGTGCCCCACCATATCCCATTCTGTCAAAATGCTGCTTTTTCTGTTTGGGCAGAAGCAGCCCCAGACATTCTACTCTTAAAACACGGGGGGCCTAATATACAGAAGTTTGCGCTGGCCCTAATGGGTCTTTGCCCATGCAAATTGGGGTTTGCTCTGAAGTCCCATATTTAAAAGGGACTTTTAAATGGGCAAAGAGAGACTCTTGTATGCATGTGGGCAAGGTGAGGGGCATGACCAGGAATATGCATGCTACCTCATCTTCAGTGGTTTTGCGTTGGTCAAAAGGGTTTAGCGTGGTCCTTTTGTGCAGCACAAATACCGTTGAACAAAACTCTAACTTACTCTGGGCAAGCCTAGGGTCTGCTGGAGGTAATGCAACCACCTAGTTGCTTAGACCCCGGGGGAGCACATCCACCCCCTGTTGTCACTGGCACCCCCTCCAATCACCAGCCTGTTTGCTCAAGAACAAGGATTCCTGTTGCTAGTGGTACTCCCCCCCCCACTGATTACTAGCCCACACTGCCAATTAAAACTATCCCTGGTGCTAGTGGTACTCACCCCATCTATCGATTGCTGGCCCCAACATTAAATGACAACCATCCCTGGTGCCAATCACTGATCACCAGTCTGTATCTTAAATAACAACTATCACTGGTGCTAGTAGTAACCCCCTCCCATACTTTAAATGACAAATATCCCTTGGGCTAGTGTTGACACCCTCAATCCCTGCCACATCAACATGCTGAATAGCCCAGATGCTAGTGGTAATCTCCTCTTTCCAATCCCTGCCCAATCAACATGTAGAAGAGCCCTGGTGCTAATGGTAACCCCCATCCATCCAATCCTTACCCCTTCATACATTATGATATCCCTGTCTCCTCCCACTATGATTGCTACAGTCACAGTTCACACAACCCCTCCCTGGTGTCCAGTGGTCTCCCCCCCCCGCAGCACTGGGCACCACCCCCTCACAGTTTCCATAGCATTGGTGCTGCAGGTACATACATTGAATGGCACAGTCCTCCTCAGCTGGTTGCCATCTGTACAGTCAGGATGCGCACCCTTATTTATAGGGAAGGGTGCATCACCCTGTCCTATAAATAACAGGTGTGATCTCTGACTGTACATACAGCAGCTGACTAACGAGGTATGAAGAGGGCTGTGCCAGTTGCTGTATGCATCTGTGGCACCAACACTGGAGAACCATGACTTGTGGGTGCCTGTTTTGTTGGGGGGGGGGGAACACTGGATGCCAGGGAGGGGCTGTGTGAACTGCCAGGCCAGAGATCTGGAGGGACAGGAATATCACAATTTACGATGGGGCATGGATCGGAGTGAGGGGGTTACCACTATCACAAGGGATATTCAACATGTTGACAGGGCAGGGATCAGAGGCAGTGGCATTACCACCAGCACCAGGGATAATATACGGGTTATCGGTCATAGGATCAGAGGGATGGGGTTATCACTTGCGGCTCTACAATGCTGGTTCGACAACAATTTCATTGACCAGCATCACAGTGACAGAATTTATATAGATTGAAAGTTGCAGTTGACATTAATTCCAAAGGACTCCCGGTCTCTTTTTCTATCAGGGGCTTCGCTCACCGAGCCCCCCACCCCCATTCAATATATAATTAACTCCAAGTCTGAGTTGATTCAGGGAGTGGGTGCAGGACTGAGAGAAAGTGGGCCTGGCTCTCTGGTGCACCAATACAGTGAACTGTCAATGTTGTCAGCATTGACGTAGTTCGCTGTATTGGTGTCGCTGTCAGGGAGGTATACCACCACTAGCACCAGGGTGGTTGTCATTTAAAGTACGCACTGGGAATTGGCAGGGGATTTACTACTAGCACCAGCAATAGTTGTCATTTATAGTATGTGCCAATGATTTGCAATCAGATGGGGAGGTACCACTAGCAGCAGGGATATGAATACATGGCTGGGACTATGCACCTGGAAGGTTGGCACCATGCTAACCTGCATTGCTACTCATGCAAATAAGTCCATAAGGCAGATGCAAATGGTCCCTTAATACTTTGCATGCCCGATGGGCTCATTTTCATGGATCCCTTTGGATATTGGAAATTGCGCTCTGGCACAATCCATTCTTGCTGTGTATTTTGGGAGCCCAGTCAGGGCAGTGCTAAGTAGATTAGCAATGGGCCAACATGGCCCTATACTCAATTGAATAGTGCTGGTGTACTATTTCACTAAATATCGTATATTTGGGCACCCAGGCAATCACAAGGCACAGCACAAAGGTTTGTTCTGCACTTTGTGCATATTTGAATATAGGGCCCCTGCTATGCTACTAACCCACATCTCTTGGATTCAGCCACTGCTGTAGCACTGCTCCTACCCCAATTGCACTGAGCTAAACAAGGCTGCCATAAGCTACCTTCACAATAGGGGGCTTCTGGTCACTAATCCTACCAGACCATCCCCTGGCTATCCACTCCAGAACAGCTTGACCGTTAACAAAACTTGCTTACCATTCTGTTGGTACTGCTACTGCCACTGCTCTCTTTGCTCTACTGCTGCTGGGTGGATGAAAAATCTCATCTAAAGATCTGGAACCAAAGGGATTGTGCTACAATAAGCTGGCCCCTATACACAGTACCTCTTATACTGTAGCTCCTCCCTTTCAGCCATAGATTCCTCACATGCCTTAGAGGACCTTGCTTCTAAAGGGTCAACTTCTGCAAGATTCCTTTTGCAGGCTATCTGTTCCTTAACCACCCTCAACCTCAATTAACGTCTCAGTGTGCACATAATACACCTAATGCATGACCTGTAGGAAAATATGGGGCCCAATCCTCTATTACACTCATGTTGGCATACAGTAGCAGATTTGACACACTCTATCTTACCACCACATAAAATCATGATTTACAGCTATGGTTTTACACTGCAGAAAGAGGACTCTACTGCAAATGTGGCATAATACCAATTACTAATCCAAAACATTGCAATCGCTGTCAAAATAGTGCCCAGTGATTTCCTTGGTGACTGCTCCTAGATGTTGTGCCATATAGCAAGTTGCAGTTTTACACTTTAGTACTGTTTCTGTGTCAGTGGGCCACCAGTATTTTTGAAATATTCAATATTGTGTAGTGTCATTGCTTTACCTGGAATATGTTGCAAATATTTGCTAGTGTCTATCCACACTCCACCCCATCTTCTTGACACAGTTAAAGCAATCCCTGGTGTCTAGGGGTATCTTCTCCATCACTCAATCCAGGTCCCAATCTCCCTATGACATTCCCAGTCCTGAGCCATCTCTCACTGTCCTCCATTAGCAATGCAAATGCCCCAGTTAGCAATGCAGATCCTCTCCTTTAGCAAACTATGACCTCCAGTTATCAATGCACAGCAAAATGGGGTTATAACAGAACAGTTGCAATGAGGTCTCTGTGAGAACTTTGTGTCCTACTGTTCGACTGCACATAGCATCCTTGGTGAAATCTATCCCGGTCCTGAGAGGAAATATCAAAAGATATGTTCACAGTAGTGAACTGTTTATGGCTTGTAAAATGCTTAATATACAGTGTGAATTGAAGATGCAATAAAACATTTTCTGGGCAGATTGGGTGAGCCAAGTGGTCTTTTTCTGATGACAAATTCTGTTTCCCTTCCCTTCCCTGTTACATGATGGAAACAAGCCTTTTGCCATTTTTTGAATTAAAGCTAGCATACTTGACAGCACTGAGTCCAAGACTAAATCAAATAATAATTTCTAGTGAGATACAAAAATATGTTCTGATAAATATGTGATAAAGATGATTGAATCTTGTAGGGAAGACCTTCTGTTTGCGAAACAATGTGTAAAATGTTGTTTCTGGGTTAATAAAAAGACAGAAACGAAACTGAGCATATTAGAGGCAGAAAGGAAACAGCATGTTATAGGAAATGGAAGATAATTTCTGTTGGGTTGGCTTTTAGCATTTTAAGACAGTATCATGTGTTACTGCCACACCATACAAATGACACTTTTGCATTGCAGTGTAAAAGGCTTTAGACATCAACCAGGCATGGGCATGATGGGAAACTACCAAACTAGTCCTAATGATGGCAGACACAGCATTTTAAAAGATACAAAAAAAGATGATAAAATGAAATTTGTTGATACAGGCAGACTGAATAATCTAAGATAAAAATGTTATCCAGAAATGCACAGTGCATGATTTTTTTATTATTAGGAGTTTGCTTTCAAAGCTCTCCATTTCGAACTCAGAAACTAAATCTTCTGCTAGATTTTAGAAACAGATACAGAATGTATAGCCTTTTTTTCCAGTTACCTTTAAGAGCCTTATGTGAGAGGCGAGATAGGCATAATGAAATTCATAAGAAATAAGCAAATGCAATATATCACAAACCTGTAGGTGACACTACTTAACCTTTCTTTGACCATGTTGTAACACTTATAAGGAGACAAAAATACTTCTATCTCTCAAGGATTTGAAATCAAGTTCCTGACATGGGATTTTGCTCATCCTTAACACAAACAGACTGATCGATATCTAAAGCTCGACTGTACTGGGGATTAAATTCTGTTCTTTCAAGTATGTTTAAATTTCCTATTGGCCCAGTACAGGCCCTGGCTCAATAGAGATTATCCCAGATGTAACCATAAGAAGTTATTCATTTTGGAGAGTCTGATGCAGATGGGGAAACTGCTGAAATTACAGTACAGTGTGCCTTTAACTTTATTAATTTGTTATGGCTTATAAGATACAGTACTGTCCAGAAACCATAAAACCAACAGACACTTTAAATCCACCATCTGAGATGATGAAGGGAGAAGCAGCTGCTAAAGGCACAATGAAAATAGTAGTAATTCCTGAAGAGCTTCGGCCACAAGAAGTTTATTGTCATTTGGTTGACTGAGGCAGGAAAGCTGTAACCAAAGGTTAGAAAAGTTACTGCAGGAGAACCAGTGATCTGTAATCCTAAACATGGCATCAAATATGGTATTGGGAACATGGTTTGCAATTTGTCCAGCTTCAAATGACATGAAATATTGCACACAGTAACTTACAATAATGCTACAGAAAAATTAGATTTGAAGACTACAGAACCCTTTATCAGCAAAGAAAAAACATGTTAAAAGATTCCAATCAGCATCTAACGTTATATCCACTGAATAGCTTCTAGAAAACTCTTTCTGGAAAAAAGCTTCTTAATCTGCAACTTAATACAAGGAAAGGGATTCATTTTTGCATATTATAAAATGGGCATGAAAAAATAAGCTCGGTGATTGGCTAGAAAAACAGTGTAATATCTGCATTACACATAGAATAAAAAAAAGTACAGGCAAAGAAATCAATGCCCCTAAATGGAATGTTTTGAGCTAGGCATGGAACATTTTGTTTTTTAAAAACCGACAATGTTTTAGCAGCATAACAGATAACAGAAGCTTTGGAGCCACTTGCTCTTCATTTTTCTTTCTCAATAGAAAAAAAAAAACGGACCGCAGCAAAACCTGCAAGTACTAAAAGAACAGGGGTGCTTTAATCAGTGCCTCCCACACCACACCAGCTGTCTTACTTTCACAAATACTCCCATCCGCAGGGAGCAGGCCACAGCCTGAGCTCCGTATGGGCTGGGAGTTTCAAGTGCTCACAGGAACAGTCACCAGACTGGGATTCAAACAGTAGGGTACGGCACCAGTCGGACTTTCCTCTGCTCAGCATCCCTCGATTCAGTTCCCCAGTCTCAGCTCATTCCTATTAAAAAAAATACAACCATAAAAAAAACAAACTAAGAAGTACACAAGAGCACTGGGGTAGTGCAACAAAATTAAATCAGTAGTACCACTCGCAACTACATAATGACGTCACTTTTAAATAGGCGGAAGGACTATTTTGTCATATATTAACAATTAAATCATCTTTTTTTCTACATATAAACATACTTTTTTGTCTAAACTTTTATAAGATAAAAAGGTGCCCATTTTATAAGCACAATAAGACACTCCAGGGTGTGTGCTGAACAGATATTACCGCACTTCCAGGGGCTGAAGACACTCGGCCAGTGGTCTTGTGCCTTACTCCGCCCCTGGGCATGCGGTAATATCTGTTCAACACACACACTGTCATGTCTTATTGCTTACTTGTATTCTTATTTTTTTAAATACAGTTTATACACATACAACAATGACTAGCTTTCACAAAAAAAAAATCTTCCATTATTTGTTACTAAACACATTGATTTTTTTTATTCTAGAATCGCAATGACTAACTATTTGAGTAATCTTCTTTTGTTAATCTTTTGCAACCAGGTAAGGGCCAATGGGCACACTGTTAGCTTACAGGGGTGACCCAGGAGCACAGGCAGGTCTATTGACTTGTTAAGAGTCACATAGTATGCAACTGGAGGTTATGGGAATAAAGTCCAAGACTGCTGGATGTACCAGTGATGTATTGTGTAACACCCAGTAACCTCCAGTCGCAAAGTATGGTTAAGCCTCAGATGGTTCATAGCTTAAGACCATCTTTTGCATGAATGGTCCCATTTTATGTTTTCTTTAGATTCTTCTTAGTTAGTCTGTGAATTTTACAGTTGTGTGCTTTATATTTTCTCAGGCTCAGTGAAAAAATTGAATATGTCATATTTTTAAAGACCCAGTAATGTGCCGGCCCACCAGTGCTGCGGTTGAGATTCTGCCTGTGGTGCTGACATCCCAGGTTCAGGAACAGACTCTGGAGTCACAGGGCAAGCCAGGGGGAGGAGGACTGAGTGCACTGGGGCTTATCCTCCTTCTCTGGGGGGGGGGTTGCATGTCCGGTGCAAAGAGTGACATCTGGTTGAGGCCTGGGGTGCCACAAGTGTCCATCACCTTAGCGTCCTGGAGGCAGGCTAGACAGTGGTGTTTACACCATTCTGTTATTGCATGCCCCACCTCTACTCAGTCAAGAAAAACAACTTTGCCAAGCAGAATGCCACGTGCCCCGGGTCAGAGGTCCTGGGCAGCAGCCCCATGTTCCACTGGGGATGTATCCCACCTTCCGCTGGGGAGGTAGGCCCCCTCCCAATGGCCCTGCCCATGGGGGGTAAGCCAGGAGCATACCCCTGGATCAATTGCAATATGGGGCTGTATCCTGTTGTCAGCTGGGTTTTTGTGTTCCATCCCATAGCCCCGCTCTGGAGGATAATCCAGAGTGTACCCCCAGTTGGACTTGCAGTGGTGGAAGATGTGTGATGGTGCGGGACTCAGGCATGGTCTGATGGGGAGACAACATGTATATAGCATACAAAATTAAAAAAAAAAAAAGACCTAATAATGTATTTCAGTTTTTAAGCTGATATTGTATAATGAAATTAATGATGTTTTTTTCTTCTTTTTTCTAAATCATGCTTGACTAACGTCCTCCTGGAGTAGGCAGTCTGTTGCTACTGGAAACATTATAAGCCACAGACATACAATTCTTTATGACTGAACATTATATTAATTTTTATTTTATTTATTTATTTGTTTTGCATTGCTAGTATTTCAACTGAACATTCATTGTAGTTGGAGAAATGTTTCTAGCATGTTGATTATAAATATCAGTGTTTAATCATTTTTCTTTGCCACTGTTCACTGCACTAAAATGAAGCACTATATCTTTAAATTGCACTGAAATAAAAGAGCAGTCAGTGGCAACATACAGGTCCCCCTTCTGAGGAATTCTTGAGCAAAACAAGTCAAGAGTCACATTTCAATCGGTTCTCCCAATCTAGCTGTTGCCACTATGTTATGTGAGTTTTTTGCACTACACAATGCACTTTATTTCATTGGTGATGTTTGTACTGGAATAAAGTTGTTATTATACTCTAGCTGTGATTTGTGCCAATTTTATTGTTGAATTAATCTACAGTTACTTAGCACAGTCAACTGTTGTTGAACGGGCATTTTGATGTACACTTCTTAGTGCATGGTGCCTCCACCCAGGTGACTCCTTCATGCACACAAAGATGCTGTCTCCAGGGAACTATCCAAAATATTTTGTAGTACACAGAGAACTTTGAATAACTCAGGCAATACTAACAATCATTTGTCAATGCTGAATGTTTGTTTGCTGTCATTGGCATTGGTAGTGTAGGAGTTAGAGAGCTGCATAATAGGAATGGCAGTGAAGTATTAAACTGAAGCCAACCCCGCCACCACCCTGCAGAGACTAACAGGCATTGGGGTGTGCATTTGGGTCGTCAGGCATGATGGCCATGCCATTTCACCACACCCTACCCTGCAGACACCGACAAGTGTTACAGTGTGCCTTGGGGTCTTTGGCCCTTATGCTCACCCCATTCCATCAGGAAATATGGTGAGATGGGTGCTGTATAGGAGAATGGGGTAAACTTTGGGGCCAAAAAGTCCAAGGCACACCTCGATGCCTCTCACTGGCTGCAGGGTGTGGAATGGTATGAGCATTACAGGCGAGAATTCCAAGTCACACCCCTGATGCCTGTCAATCTCTACAGGGTGGGGCATTATGGTCAGAAATCCTAACGTCTCAGGCGTTAGTTGGCATTTTCACTCCAAATTTTCAACATGGGTTTTTTGTGACCCCCACCTTATGAACAGTGGCAATATCAGTTTGTTAGCTGAAAGGTGATTTTGCACAGTGACTATGCCATTTGGCACCACAGGTGCGAAAACATATTTCAAACAGGATGTGAAAAATGACAGCTGTACTGTTCATGGGGAGGTGGAAACAATGGCAATGTTGAAAGTCAGCAGTGAAAATATTAAAAAAACTGGTGAAGTCACGAGCGTGTGTAGAAACTGCGCAACGCACACCCATAATGCAATTAGTTTGGGGATTTTTTTTACAGCAAATTGTCAACACAGGCATTTTGGAACCTCTGCTCATGAACAGTGTCACTGTGATTTTCTTATTCTGTCCCGAACAGTGATTTCCCACAGTGACCACGCATTTCTGCGCTGGAAGTGTGAAAACACATTTCGGCCATGGTGTGAAAAATGACAGCTGTACTGTTCATAAGGAAGTGTGGAAAAATGCCAGTGGTGAAAATCTGGACTGAAAATATTAGAAATCCATGAACTTACAAGGGTGCGTGGAAGCTGCGCAATGGTCGCTCGTAGCACAGTCATTTTATGGACTTTTTTCACCATATTTTTAACATAGCCATTGTAACACCTCTGCTCATGAACAGTGTCACTGTGATTTTCTTAATCTGTCCCAAACATTGATTTCACACACCAGCTGCACCATTGTGCTCTACATGCATGGAAACAAGTTTTGGGTGAAATGTGAAAAATGACAGCTGTACTGCTCATAAGGAGGTGTGGTAAAATGGCAATGTGGAAAATCTGGAGTGAAAATAGTGAAAATTCATGAACTTACGAGCGTGCATAGGAACAGCTCAACGCATGCTCGTAAACATCATTTGGGATGTTATTGCCTAACATAGTTTTTGGGGCCTACCTTATGAACCGACATTGTCATTTTGTAAATCAGTCCTGAAAGGTGGTTCTGCACAGTGACCATGAAATCACCTTTCGGGGCCGACTAACAAAATGACAGTGACAGAATTCATGAGGTGGGGTCCCAAAAACCCCATGTTGAAAATTTGGTGAAACAATTCCCAAAAATGCCTGAGATATGCATCAAAGTTGAAAAAACCCTATTTATTACATTATACAGCTCACCGACATTTCCTCAGTTCTCGGTCGGCTTTGAAGAGTGCAGATGTGTTCCCCTGTCCGGGAAGATCATCACTCTGGACTCTGGAGGTAAGTATGGGGTGAGGGGGTGTGGGGGAGGCAGGGTGCGCAGAGGGTGGGTGCGGGTGGGGAAGCGGGGGTCAGGACAGTCAGCGAGGGAAGGTTTTCTCTTTCAGGTTTCTTTTTTTTTTCTTAGATGATGCAGGACTTGTGCTACGCTGGGGTGGGCTCCCAACATGGCAGCTGGAAGGCTGTTTAGGGTGGGGGGCCAGTGGATACAACGGGGGATTGGGCACCCCCGTCAGCCATACAGAGTGTGGGGGGGAGCGCATTAGCACGCAATATGCTTGCATGCATGCATGTGTATGTGTGGGGGGGAGCACATGCGCAGGCAGTAGCTTCTCGCTGCTCACTGAAGTGGAGCTCTGCCTTTCAACTGTACTGCACTGGGTTTTCAACTGCTGTCATAGACAGCTGCAGCATTCATTGGTGAACTGTGGCCACACCTGCAAACACACTGACTGCATTGGAAGACGGGTGCCACACCTACGAAAACTCGGATGCTGGCACTATGTTTCTTGCACTTGCGTGCAAACAAACATAAAAATTTAACAAACAAACCACTACTGCAAGCACTGTATGGAACAGATATATTAACAGGGGAGGCAGACAGCCTCAGGGAACTGTGGAATAAATGCAATGGGTTATTAGCATACAAACAACTAAAATGTATGACCACCCCCATCAACACAGCAACAATGCTCAACATAGTTGTAGTAGTATTTTTATTTATCAGGTGCCCAATGCTACAGACTCTGGGTGCCTTACAACAATAATACAAATAGATTGCAGCACAAGAATAAACATGTATAACTCTATTATTAAAATACTATGTGCTGGCAAAGCACTAACAGATTTATAGATACAAATAAAACATGAAAAAGGGATGCTCCTTCAATCCCTATTTAAATGTCTCAGCAGAGGGAGCCTCCCTCAGATCCTGTGGCAACTGGTTCTATGAAGTAAGCACTGCCATGACAACTGCACTGTCCCAGGAACAGAGACGGTGGCCAGGGTCATACATATAGAGGAGATCTTTAAGGTAGCCAGGACCCATATTGTGTTAGGCTTTGTATGTCAATAAACGTAGCTTGAATGAGACATACCACCTCACAGGCAACCATTGCAATGTTCATAGTACAGAGAGATATGATCAGAGTGAAATACCTTGACAATCAATCTAGCTGTGGCGTTCTGCACCAGCTACAAGTGTTGTGACAAACCACCAGTTAGTAATAGGTAGAGACCATTGCAGTAATCTACTCTGGATGTCATGAAGGCTTGCAGCAGTGTCCTTAGGTCCTGGAGACTTAGGGCCTAATCTGGATGATATTCCTGAGACAGAAAAATTCACCAAGGACCGGCACTGATACCTGGTGCTCTAGGATCAGCTTTTTGTCCATGATGATGTCCAGATTCTTCACTCTTTTTCTGGGCTATGAGAAGGGTAGCACCAAGCTGTAATCCATCCACTACAGCTTCTGAACCTGCCACACTCCAAGCACCCGCATCCAACAGTAGCACTTCCATTTTGTTTGGAATCAACCTAAGACAACAGGAGGCCATCCAGTCATTGATAACAGTGAGGCAATCATTCAGCACATTGATGTATTTTCTCTCCCCAGGGGCAAATGATGGGTGCAGTTAAGTATAATCAGCTCAGCAATTAAACTGCAGACTACACCTACAAATGACTTCTCCAAGTAGCAGCAAATGCACCACAAACAACATGGGTGACAAGATCAAACCATGAGTGTCCCCACAGTTCAGGGCAGCAGGGCACGAGGAAAAATTTTCCAGTGCAGCCCGCAGCGCTCTACCAGAAAGGAAGGACTTGAACCACCTCAACACAGTTCATCCCAGTACAAACAAGTCTCTCAGCCAAGTTGTTAAAATCCCATGGTCTAAAGAGGAAGAGAGGTTGAGAAGAACAAGGATTGAACATTCTCCTCTGTCTTTAGCCACGCGAACATCATTATTTGTGCCCTGACGAGTGCTAACTACAAACTGTTTTGCCCACCCCCTGATTCCAGATTTAAATGGTTCATAGATGAAAAAAGCCTCAAGATGAGTCTCCAGCTGTATGGCACCACCTTTTCGAGCACTTTCCTGAAAAGGGAAGGTTTGATACAGACTACAATTAGATAAGCTGTCCAGGTCCAGAGATGGCTTCTTAAGGAGGGGTGTCACCACTGGCATTTTCAAAGCTGCAGAGAAAACACCCTCCCTAAGGTTTAATGGACTAGCCCAACAATTACAGGACCCAAGGACTCTGAGCAGTCCACTAACAGCTGGGTCAATCCAGGGTAGAATGAACATGAAGTGGGACACAGCTCTGAGACCAGGTGGAGCACATCTCTAGTTGGTGTCAGCTGGAACTCCTTCCAGACTGAGCGAAGACTCATGCTAGTCTCAACTTGGGTCATGCTGGAGCCTGACAGACAACTTGTGGTAACCAATGATCAAATTGGGACTACTCTAACAGGAAAAACTGTCAAAACGCACACAGCTGTCAAGTGTCAAAGTTCCTCTGGACAATAGACAAGCCTGATGTAAAAGCTTGTCAAAGAGCAGGTACTTTTTTTTCTGCAGCAATCACCCATGACAAGAATTCTGCCTTTCTCAAAGTGTTTTTTCCCTTTTATTTTTTATTTTGGGTTCACAGGGCTAGTCTATCCTCCATCGATCCCAATCTCCAACAAGAAAACTTCAACCTCTGCCTTTTGGCCTTCAACCATCTAAGCTCTAAGCAGTGGAAAGAAGCAGGAGATGAGGAAGGGCATGAGGAAGCAGCAGTAGAAGAGGAGGATGAGAAACAAGAGGAGCTTGAAAGTCTGCTGTCACTTACAGCACCAACTGGTGGTGATGATGAGTGTGTCACTAAGGAGTGAGGGCCAAAATGGTAGAATTTGGCATTATTTTAAATGGTTATGAAAAGGAGAAAAGTAAGAAAAAAGTTTTACAGTCATGGAAATTTAAACACCAGCCTTTCCCTAGCCCTTCCCCCTTCAGAATGATCAACCTCATACTACTGTACCAACTGTTGCTGCCTTGCCTGGCCGTCTCCAGCCACATTACACCACTGTGTTGGAACCAAAGTTCTGGCTGATCTTTTTAAATGTGAACATGGCATCTTCTATAGAGCCACATCAATTCCAAATCCTTACTCAGGTCAGGTAGAGCAGCAGTGGTAGCAGTGACAGTTGGGTATGGGAAACAGTGAGGTTAGGTGGTTTGTTCAAGTAATACAGTCACCATGGCAGCCAAAGCAATCAAGTGATACATTCCTAAGTACTGATGCTGCTTCAAAAGCACCACTCCAACCATCAACAAAGCAAGGAACATTGCATGAGCCATGACATGGCCACAATAAACTGCCATCTACTCACTCAAATCATGTACAAATGACACAACCCACAGTAGAGGTGATGGCCCTTGATCTTCAGACATTCTCCATTTTAGAAGACAACAGCCTTTAATGACTGTGGCATTCAGTGAAGCCTCATGATTCACATTTTCCTGTCATGCAAAAATGTTTGAGTACAATTGGAGATGCTGCACTACCACATCACTGAAGGCTAGATTCTGAGAATCTTGAATTCTTAGACTGCCTCACTTTCAACTTACCAAGGAAATAATTTAGCAATTAATTTAATTGTTCACATGTCCAACAAGTGACTTCTACTACTATTCCCACTCCTACACCTCTTGGTGGCAGGCCATTACAGACTCCTCCCACTTCACTGCCACTGGTATTACAGCCTGGTTCACCACTCTGAGCAGCAGCAGTGCAACTCCTAATCCTTATGACACTACAGTACATCAACAATATCATTGTTATCACTAACAAGCTCAGTATAATCTGATGTGCCAATGAACACAAAGTTGATTATTAATTAAATAAGACTGGTCATCCACCCACTGTGAATGGAATAACACTGGAGTAAGTGACCTGAATGGCTGCACACAGGCATAGAAACATAGAAGTTGTTGGCAGATAAGGACCTCTTGGCCCACTCAGTCTGCCCAGTTTTCCCTGTCTACTGTGCCACCACAGATCCTACTTGATCTTCAGTCATCTCCTCCCCTTGCCTTACTACCAAGTATCTGTCCCATGCATGCTTGAATCCTGTCACCATTTTGGCAGCCAGCACCTCTGCTGGAAGGCTGCCCCAGACATCTATCACCCTCTCCATGAAAAAGTATTTCCTCACATTTCCTCAGAGCCTCCTTCCCTCCAACTTAATTTTGTGACCCCTTGTCCCAGAGCTTCTTTTTCTATGGAAAATGCTACTTTTCCATACCTTA
This sequence comes from Neoceratodus forsteri, assembly GCA_016271365.2. Lineage (NCBI taxonomy): Eukaryota > Metazoa > Chordata > Ceratodontiformes > Ceratodontidae > Neoceratodus > Neoceratodus forsteri. Next base: position 830,938,139 of record CM028131.1, read on the forward strand.
TTAATACCTGTTAGATATTCGACTGTTTCTATCATATCCCCTCTTTCCATCCTCTCCTCTAGAGAGTACATATTTAGTTCCTTGAGCCTCTCCTCTTAGGGCTTTTGATGCATGCTCTGCACCATTTTGGTAGCACTCTTCTGTACCTCCTCCATCTTATCAGTGTCCTTGCAAAGGTGGGTCCTCCAGAACTGGACACAGTACTCAAGGTGGGGTCTTACCAGTGATCTGTACTGGGGTAGTATTACCTCCTTTCTACTAGTAATACCCTTCCCTATGCACCCGAGCATCCTGCTAGCCTTCCCTACTGCCTTATCACACTGCATGGCTTACTTCAGGTCAGCAGAAATTATTATCCCCAGGTTCCTTTCCTGTTTTGTGGTTGCCAGTACTTCCCCACCCAATTGGTATGTAGCCCCCATGATTTTGTGCCCCAAATGCATGATTTTGCACTTTTTTGCATTGAAACCCAGCTGACAAACCCTTGACCATTCTAACTTTTTCAAATCATTCCTCATTCCCCTCCTACCTGCCCCCGGTGTGTCTAATCTGTTGCAGAGTTTTGTGTCATTGATGAACAGGAATACTTTCTCTTCTAGCCCTTACACAATGTTGCCAATAAAGAAATTGAAGAGGACTGGGCCTAGTACTGAGACCTGAGGCACCCCACTGGTCATCTTGCCTTCTCCAGAGTGGATACCATTTACCACCACCCTCTGACTGCTGTTGCTTAACCAATTTCTTACCCAGTTTATAACTTTTCAACCCACTCCCAGACAGGCCAACCTGTTCACCAGTCTTCTATGTGGAATAGTGTCAAAGGCTTTACTGAAATTCAGGCAGGCCACATCTACCAACCTGATCCTCCCAGTCGAAGAACTTGATCAGGTTTGTCTGGCAAGACCTCCCCTATGTGAAACCATGCTGTCTTAGATCCTGTAATCCACTGGTTACACAGTATTCCACTATCCTTTCCTTCAGTAGTGTTTCCCACTTTGCCTACTACTGATGATAGGCTGACAGGTCTGTAATTTCCTTCCTCCTCCCTGTTCCCAGTTTTGTGAAGTGGAAACACATTTGCTCTCATCCAGTTCCTTGCAACATCCCCTGTTTCTAATGATAAGTTGAACAGAGATGTCAAAGGTGCAACAAGCACCTCTTTGAGCTCTCTTAGTATCTTGGGGTACACCACATCGGGTCCCATTGCCTTGTCCTTTAATTGTGCTTGTACCTTGAGGACTTTCTCCTCTGTAAAAGGACTGGTGTCCATTTTCTTAGCATTTCTGCCCTTGTCCCTTATCGTTGGCCCATCACCTACCCCTTCTTCTGTAAATACTGAAAAAAGTATTTGTTCCATATGTCTGCCTTCTTTTGGTCCTCCTCCTCTCAAAACCCTTCTTCCCCTTTTATCCTTACTATTCCCCATTTCAGCTTCCTCTTCTACTTATATATCTAAAGAAAGTTTTATCCCCTTCTTTTACTGATTAGGTAATATACTCCTCTGTTTGAGCCTTTGACCGTCTAACTGCTTTCCCTGCCTCCCTTTTTTTCTCGTGGTAGTTTTCCCTATCCTCCTTCTTCTGTGTCTTTTTGTACTTTCTAAATGCTGTTTTTTTTGCTCTTACTTTTTCTGCTATGTCTTTAACATAAAAACATAAACTGTGATGGCAGGTAAGGACCACAGGCCACCCAGTCAGCCCATTTTCCTACCTATTGGATAAGCTGCCATTCCTAGTTTTACCAACAGCCAACTTCCTCCTACATCCCATTAGAACAGCCTTATGTCTGTCCCATGCATTCTTAAATTCCCCCACTGTTTTTGACCCCACAACCTCCTCAGGAAGGCCGTTCCATGAATCTACCACCCTCTCTGTGAAAAAATACTTCCTCACATTGCCCCTGAGTCAACCCCTCTATCTTCAAATTGTGCCCCCTTGTTCTTACACATTTTGTTTTCTGAAAGATGCTACCCTCTTGGACTTTGCTGATTCCCTTAAGGTACTTGAAAGTTTCTATCATGCCCCCCCCCTTTCCTCGATGGTATACACATTAAGCTCTTTTAGTAACTCTTTGTGTGGCTTTTGGTGCAGACCATGCACCATTTTAGTTGCCCTCCTTGGACTGCTTGCATCCTGTCTATGTCCTTGTGGAGACAGGGTTTCAGAAATGCACGCAGTACTTAGTACTTTAGAGAACCATAGCAGTCTCATTTTTCTTTTTGCTCTTGTTAACCTACCTGACACAGATTTGTTGCTTTTTCAGTGCCCCCTTTATTTTTGCCCACAGTTCCTCAATCCCCCCAGATCCTCTATCCCTGCCAAGGCATCCCTGAGGCATTCTCCCAGTTTCTTGAAATTGGCCCTCCTAAAATACAAAACCCACACCTTAATGTGACTCAGTTAGGGACCAGTCCTTATATTGAACCACACTGTACAGTGATCGCTGGACCCCAGGTTATTGCCACCATGATGTTAACAATACTGTCCACATTTGTCAGTACCTGGTCCAGTGTTGCCCCCCACCCATGAGTGGGCTTCATAACTAGTTTTCTGAGGAACTCTCCATGCAAGGAGTCCAGTATGTCCCTACTTCTGAATGTTGCTGTAGCTGGTAGGCTCAAATCCATGGCTGGTAGATTGAAGTCCCCCACCAGCAACAGCACCCCCTTGTGTGCCATCCTTTGGATGGCTTCCATCCTGTCCTTATCCACTTCTCTCCCCCCCCGTGCTGGAGGTCTGTAGATCACTCCTATGTGAATAGTGGCCCCTTACATGTTTCCAGGGCAACCCACTGTACCGCAGCTCCTCCCTGTTCTCCCCACAATTCCATGGCTTTTATTTTGTCTTTAACTTAAAGAGCCACTCTTCCCCCTTTTTTACCTAGCCAGTCCTTTCTGAACAGAGTATACCCTGATATGGCGACATCCCACTCCTGGTTTTCATTGCCCCACAACTCAGTAATTGCCACCATATCCAAGTCTGCTTCTTCCATGACAGCCTCTAGGTCTGCAATCTTGTTGCCTAGACTTGGAGCATTTGCACACATGGCTCTTCAGATTGTGCTGCCACCTCCCTCTTGTTTCCCATTTGACTCCCTTTGTTTCCTCCACTATCTATCTCATTCTCACTCTTGGCTTCTATCTCCACTGGATTTCTTTGTTATATGGTTCTTTCTGGGGTTTCATCCCCTCAGGATTCCCCTTGGTGACCTTGTTTGCCTGTGGGGTGGGGGCAGTTTATGTTTCCCTTCATCTTTCTTCCTCCCTCATTGGCTAATTTAAATCCTGCCCTATTTAGCATTTAAACCATTCAAGGACCACAGTTCCCCTCTGAGATGGAAGCAGGCCATCACCCCTGTACAGGTCCTTATCCCTCCAGATGGGGCGCCAGTCCCCACTGAAGTATGCATAGCTCTCCAGTCTGACTGCTAGTCAGTATGTACATATAGCAGCTTTTTCTGCTGGCTGGCAGTGTTGGTGTCCAAGCTAAGTTCAAGTAATGTAGAAAAAGGAAAATATAAACAAGAAAAAAAAAGAAATATTAAACAAAACAAATCCATCACTGGATAGAAAATACAGTGGATGGCAATGTAATGCCCTACATTTACCACAATGTATTTTAATTTATTTTTATTTAGTCATGTTTATTTATGCAAAAGTTCTGTTTTGGGTGAGTATGGTGGTATTATTGTATAAATGGAAAATCAGTGGAGTGAAAGAAAATATGGTAATTGGCATAGGTGTACAGTAGAGACTACAAGTGGGATGTAGTACACTTGCAGGTCAGCTTAACTAGTATCTATAACTGTAGCTCAATGTCTGAGGAATTTTTTGTGTAAAACCATCAAATAAGATAGGCAAACAAATAACATTTATGCATGAGTAATTGCAATCTCTGAACTTTACTTGTAACAGAAGAAGCATGGGCATGCTTATGGTGGGCAAATTGTAAATTTCTCAAGCATTGCATTTGATCTTTAAGATCAGGTAATGAATGGCCAAAGGCCTTCTTTGCTCTTTTCTGCTCAAGTCTCTAGACAGCACTGTAGTGATAATATTGGCCCCAGCAAATCCCTGGATGACCCAAGGAACTGTAAGGGTGGTGATGGGTTGGGCATGACAAGATATTGGCCTGGCAACCTATAGTGGACTTACTGAAATACAAATACAATACACTGTCCTACATAGATACATAGATACATAGACAGTGTCGGCAGATAAGGGCCTATGGCCCACCCAGTCTGCCCATTTGAGCTTGTAAGTTCAGTTTATTTTTTCCTAGAAGTCTGTTGCCCCTTACCCCTGACCTCCAGAACTCCTTTATGTCTATCCCATGCATTCTTAAATCCCGTGATTATTTCAGCCCCCACCACTTCCTCTGGCAGGGTGTTCCACTTGTGCACCACCAGTTCTGTGAAGAAATTCTTCCTCATGTTTCCTCTGAATTGTCCTCCCTCCAACTTCATCCCATGCCCTCTAGTCCTGGAACATCTTTTTCGCTTAAAAATAGTGTATTCCTGCACCCTGTTCCTCCCTGTGAGATATTTGTATGTCTCTATCATATCCTCTTTCATTCCCATCGCAGGAGACTCTCCCAAATAACATTTTAAAAGCCACATTTTCTAAAAGAAAAATCTAGTGGGCATACTAACTCAGGATGATTATTTTCCTCTCACTATTTTTTTAATTTAAGCATTATTAATTTTGATGATGGGTGCATCCTATCACACTTGCTATCCAGCAGTCATAAGTGCTGCATTCTGAAATTGTTCATTATCCTCTATGTACCATTTGAATTGGCTTCATATCCCATAGTGTGATTCCACATCCGCTTTACATTTATCTCCTTTTCTGAACTGGGGTTGGGGTTGGGGGGGGATCAGAGGGTGGATATTATCGGTACTGCAGAGTGTATTTCAAATGCATTGAAAAGAAGCAAAACATTAGAGGTGTATATATGTTTGAGGATAATGCTAATTAGAAATGGGTGTATTATTCTTTGAGGTAACTTACACTAATTTCTAATGATCAGAGACAAAAGGTGTTTACAATGGCCTGACTAAAATATGCAATTAATCTTCAAGTATGAGGTGACAGAACCATAACACAGGAAAGACAAAGCCTTGAGTGAGTAAACAATTCCTGTCCACGCATAACTGATGGTAAACTGTTTATACTGAGTGTGTACCGCCTGACAAGTTTCACTAATAGGTACTTTTTCAAAGGCCCTTCTAAACCAAACTCCCTCCGCTTCCCCCACCTCATTCAGCATCCATCTGTTACAGAATTCCCACTCCCTGAAGATTCAGTCAGGTTTTACCATAGGCAAAGTCATCATTAATTAATTAATTAATTCATTCATTCATTCATTCTTTCATTCATTCCATTGTTACCTACCGAATGGAGAGGAATCCTCTCTGTAACAAAAGGTGTTTTTATGACATGGACGATGACTTGCATAATGATGATCCAGAGGCAATAATAATTTTGGAGCTTTCTGACAATGACTGCTGGCACTGCTCAGACATTTTGGAGGAAGGTACAGACATTTCACCAGAGTACATGATGGAGGCTTACAGTATCTAGTGGAGCCACTTTCTAGCTGAAATAGTGATTCCATCAAATTCTGGCAAGACAGGAAAGTCATTTGGCATGAACTGGCTTAACTGGCTTTGAATTTTCTAGGATGTTCACCAATATCAGTCACTTTAGAAAGATGTTTAAGCACAGCTGATGATATTATCTCATCACAGCTCTCCATGCTAGCTCCTGAGAACACTGAATTGTTAGCTTTTCTCAAAATCAACTTACCACAGATCAGTTTTAGCTATCCTTTTAATTATTACCATGTCCAAGAAGCCACATCTACTGCTATTTTCACTCCTGTCCCTCCTGTTGGCAAGTCTCCCTTGACATACACTGGCATTGGCAGCACCACAGTCTGGCTCACCACTTACAGCAGTGCCAATAGTGCAAGGACTATGACACATATTTTCACTTCTTTTCTTCCTAAAGACAGTGCAACATTTATAATGTTATCACCAGCAAGCTCAATGCAAATTAGTAATAATAAATGCTATAAAGGGTATTTAAAAAATGTAAGGCACCGTACAAGATTACAGATGCAGTGAAGTGTTAATTCACTGGTGAAGTTGGCACAGATTCACAAAAGTTCACACTTCACAAATTTCACAAATTTTCTGGCTGTCACAACAACTTTAACAAACAAATTACTATTTGGGACCTAAAAATCTGCCACATTTAATACAAAAAAATTCCTCCCTACCTACAAGGCTGTAAGACCACCCCCCAAATCTTTTTTGCCATGAATATCCCCCTCCATCCCTTGTGGGCACCCTTCTCCCTCCTCCTCTTCCCTGGTGAATTTCAACTCAAAGACATGCAGGTTGTATCAAGCAAGGACATTATGGAATATATCCTTCCACCCACCCATGCGCCAAACTCAGTTTCCCTCCTTCTTCCATCCATGTCTCACCAGGTCGGTTATTTAATCAGATTCAATCATAACACATTAGCATCCACACAGTCCCCCTCTGGCCCCCATGACTCTCCTCCTCCTCCTCCTCCCACCAGCACCTAGAAAAAATGCAGCCTGTAAAACAAGTAAACAGTCTCTTGGTGCAGAGTGTCTGCTCTGCTCTGTTTAGTGCCCAGTCAGTAATAACACTGGAATATGAATGAATGATGATGTCTTTGTTCCTAGTAAAACTTGATTGGCTAGACATTTAGTCAATCAGGTTTTACTAGAAGTAAACAGGTCAGCATTCATTCATTACCAACTGCACACTCAACAGAGCAGGTGCTCTGCCCAAAGAGACCATTTTCTTTTTTACAGAGTGCATTTTTTCTGGTACAGGTGGGGGGGGGAGGAGGATGATGGGAGCCAGATGGGGATTGTATGAGTACTGGAATGTTATAATTGAATGTGACTAATTAATGGACCTCATGGGACTTTGGTGGGGTAGGCAAGGGGAGTGAGTTTGCCTCATGGGTGGCAGGAAGGGTGTATTCCATCATGTACTAGCTAGATACAACTTTACATCTTTGTGTAGAAACTTGTCAGATGGGGGAGAGGGAGGTGGGTACTAACAAGGGATGGAAGGGGGTATTTATGACAAAAAAGACTTGGGGAGGCTGGATGGGTCAGTATTACAGCAAAGTGGGTTAGAGGAGTTTTTTTATTACAGAATGAGATGTAATTTGCAAGTTTTTTGTCAGCAAATTTCACAAATTCATGTGCCAAACTACATAAATTGCTTAATTCACCCACAAATTGGCAATTCACATAGATGTGCCATGCGACTTTAGCAAATTCACTGGGTGAATAACTATGCAAATTGCTGTCCTTTGTGAACAAAATTTGCTGAAATTTGCAAATTATATTGTGGAGAGAATTTTGGCAACTTCGCTCACCTCTATACGTATTCTAATGAAGAACTAATCAAATAGTGGGAAAAGCCAGTTGATAGATGTCAGTTTTTCATTTGCTTTTAAATAGACTAGATTTGGTGCAGACCCTGATTTCCAAAGGTAGATCATTCCAAAGACTGTAAAGGCTTGATTGCTAAATGTAGCCAGGCTACTTTTGCAACATTGTAAAGGTGAGTACTAGACGCTTAAAGTCGATGGTTTGGAGAAGTTCATATATGTATGCAGGAGTGAGTTAATTGTGGCATTTAAATACTAGCAGAAGTGTTTTGTGATCTATTCTTTGTTGGACTGGAAGCCAGTGAAGTTTGGATAGCAGTGGAGATGCATAATCAAATTTCCTGGAGCCAGTGAGGACTCTGGCTGTGTAATGTAATGTAATAGTTAATTGATCAACTTAAATATAAGTCATTACAATTCATGATACACACAATAAAAAAACTTAAGGTTAAAAATTTTCATAATACATATACATTCCATATCACTCAATCAGTTATTAATAATTTACAATTCTTGTATTAATATTTCACTATCTTCTATTCATATACTGGCATAATTTGTAAATTAATTAACACACCTATCAAAACATATATCTCATACATCAATTGTTGGTAGAGTTCAAGCAAGAGACAGATTTTTTTTTATTATTATTATTTTTTATACCACGTTCTGCTAAGACGTTGCTTATATTCTATATGGGAATGATATACCTTGACATTTTGAGCTAACCATCTATCTCTGTGCACATTTGGCCCACAGAATAGTTCTTATGTTATTTTTTCACATGTAGTTTCTTTTGCTCAATAATTTTAAGGAAGGAGGCCACAGCTTTTAGTATCTCTGTGCAATAAGATTTCAGAAGATATACCACCAGGAGTGCAGGTTCGACCTCTAAGGTGCCCTCAATATTTCCCATTAATTTTTCCCTCAGTTTATTAAGTGGACATAGTATCACCAGGTATTTAAGATTATCTGTCTCTATCACAGCTGCATAAAACTTCCCCTTCCTGTCTTTTTTCATTGTATAAATGTAGTTTCCAGTTACTTGTGATGCATTCAAATCTATATCTGGTTAATAATTTCCTATATTCCAAATTAATTATGAATTCTAGATATGCTTTGAAATTATGAGATATTTTGTTTCTTGACATCCATCTATAAACCTTGTATTGTTTACAGAGGGCCAAATCCTTTTGCCTATAAATATCTCTAATTCTTTCTCTGATATTTGTTTAAATCTGCAGAAATGGTACTCTCAAACTATCTGGAATATTTTCCAGTAGACCAAACGGTTGTATAACCTTCTCTACTTCTAGCATGCAAGGAAATGTTATATTTTGTTTTGAATACTCTATAGCCTCCTCTAGACATAATCTTGGTAATTGTTTATAATTAATTTTGTACATCTTTGTCCAATGTCTTTGCCTGATATGACACTCTATTGGGAGTTGTCCCAATTCTGCTCTTACCAACTCTGGCTGTGAAGTTTTGGAAAAAACTGAAGATGTTGAGGATTTCATACTGGAAGACCAAACAGGAGGCAATTACAATAATCTAGACAGATGTGTGCACAGCTCACACTGCATCATTATCAACTAAATAATAATAATTGCATGACCCAGCGTACCATGAAAGGATGGCAGTGACAACCCTGACACCAAAGGAGTCATCAGTGACAGTCGCACACAAATGCCTCTTCTTCAGTCTTCTGACCACATGAAGTTCGTTCACTACCACAAATTTGGCTGCCAGTGGGCAGCAGCTAACATAATTGTTACTTCAAAAAAAAAAAACCTTTAAAATAGTTAAAACCAAAAACAAAGAAAAACACTACATCCATGGATGGTGAAACATTGGGAATGCAAATGTAAAGCCTTAAATGTACTGCCTTTCTGCCCTTAGCTGCATTACTTTCTTTTTTAGGAGGTTATTATAAATTTTGAATATACCTGGGGCCAGTAAGAATGTAGTAATTAGAATGGATGTAAAACAAAGACTACATGGGGTGAGCATTGAACTTAACCATGGATATTAAAAAATACTGTGACTCTGAGTCTATACTTGGATGCAGGAGACATACTTATTGTGAACTGTGTCACTACATCACAAAGAGAGGCCCAGAGAAGATACATGCCAACTGCTCCTGTGACAAGTAAGCTATAGTAATTAATATTCATTGCTGACCTCAGGGCTTTCTTTCATCTCATTTATAGTCTATCTGACCTTATGTCAATTAATGCAATGGGATCCAAAGTACTTCAGCTGAATTGACAAAGCCAAGCTGAGTTTCCAGGCACCAAATTAAATCTGAACTGAAGAAGGCTCTAGCCCACTTCTCTCAACCCTTGCTTGGCATCCCTCTCCTCCTATGTGTCCTGTTGGGTTGGCACATATTTATGGCTTTGTATATATTTTAGATGTTGTTCATGTTTGACAGACCATGCTGTCCTACTAGTATTTCATCCATTACAAAGTACTGCAATGTATAATGTGTGCTGATTTATTCACTGTATTATTGTGTAATATTTTAACATTTCATTCAGCCCTGTGTTTTGTACCCCTGTCCGTTGGTTGCACTTGGAAATGTGACTTGGCTCAGTGTACTTTTTCTAGTAATGAACTTCTAAATACATTAAAAAAATAATATTTTTTGTGGAAAGTGTGGTTTGCTGTTACAGCACCTTTCAAGACAGATGGAAAAATAGCAAAAAGAAGAACACCACATACCACAGGCAAATGAGAGAATAGGGTTAATTAGCCTACCACATTAGTGATTCTGCATAGACAGAGTAATGTGGGCGCCTACAAATTGCTAAGCTGCATAACTGTAGCAAATCCCAGGAAATATCAAGTAGTACAACATTTAATAGCATCTATGGGAAATTCGTTACGTAATATGTAAAGACTGAATGACATTCTCATTTGATTTTGTTTGAAACAGTGTTTGCTGCTGGTGTAGGTGGTTAATTCTCAGAGGCCAGTTTCACATACAGTTCTAAGAATTTTCACTTTTATCCAACTCAACTAACCCACAGAAGACTGTAGGTCTTGAAAACACCAAAAACAGTTTCACAATTATTCAGGCACACTAACTTCAAAAGCCAGACCAATAATTCCTTTACTTTCATTCATGCATAAGACATTCTAAAGGGAAGGTTTAATCAGTTTTCAAAATTTACTATCCTTTTTTCTTAGAAAATGACATTTTCTTAGTTTCTACTTTGCTATAGTGCAGTGACATGTATTATAGTATTACATGTACTGCAACAGTCTGGTCATCAACAAAAATAACTAAATGGGTATCAGCAGAACGTGATCAAAAAATGTTCCCAAAAACTTCATTTCAAGCCATTCAGTTGTTTTTGATTCTACATGAAATCTGGATCTTTGTACTTTACAGTTCACATATAGATGTGTCTTTTCCTAGAGTTGAAGTCATATAATCTCCATCTGCTTCTGTTGTAATGTCTATGATGTCACAAGCTGGGTTTTTAATGTACTTTTAACTGAAGAATAAACCATGAATTTAAGTCAGTGGATGTTTCATTCAGAAATATTGTTGCATTAGTGGGAGTGGAGGGTTTATAGTCTTTTGCCATGGTGGCGTGTCTGGTGCAATGCAATGGGTTGTAGAATGTACAGTATGAGTTATTCTGTTATTCACAAAAGAAGAGGATGGGGAGGTACCTAAACCATAGAATAGAATCACTCTGGATATGGGGGTCGATACCAGTCCATTCACAAAAGAAAGGGCCCTGAAAGAACTCATAAAACTGAAGGTGAACAAAGCAATGGGGCCTGATGGGATTCACTCCCGAATTCTAAAATAAATAATGGGAGAACTAGTGACACCACTGACTAACCTTTTTAACAAATTATGGGAGGATGGTGTGGTACCTGAGAACTAGAGGAGGGTGGATGTGATTCCCCTTCACAAAAGTGAGAGCAAGACAGAGGCAGGAAACTACAGACCTGTTAGTTTGACCTCAGTGGTAGGGAAAATGATGGAATCACTTCTGAAGGAAAGAATTGTTGAGTACCTAGATGCCAGTGGGGCACAGGACCCAAGGCAGTATGGATTCAGAGTGGGAACATTTCAGATGGGTGACTAAAGTAGTAGACCAGGGAGGGGCTGTGGACATGGACTACCTAGACTTTAGCAAGGCATTTGACACAGTCCCACGCAAAAGATTAATAAACAAGTTAGCCAGCCTGGGAGTGGTTCCCAGGGTTGTAGCATGGGTAAAACATTTGCTGGACAACAGGATGCAGAGGGTTATAGTAAATGGAGTCCACTCTGAAGAAAGGGGTGGGGTTACTAGTGGTGTACCACAGGGTTCAGTACTGGGACAAGTCTTCTTTCATGTCTTTATAGGTGATATTGCAGAGGAACTGGAAGGGAAGGTGTACCTCTTTACAGACGACACAAAGATCTGCAAGAGGGTTGATACACAAGGTGGGGTGGAAAGGATGAGAAGGAACTTGGTAAGGTTGGAGGAATGGTCAAAAGTATGGCAGCTTACTGTAGAGTCAATGTAAAGAAGTACAAAGTAATGCACCTGGGAAACAAAAACCCAAAGGAAGAGTACACAGTGGGGGGGGGATACTAATAACAATAAAGATGGAAAGGACCCCGGGGTAGTCATATCAGATGACCTAAAGGTAGGCAAGCAATGTGAAAAGGCAGTAAGGAGGGCTGGGGGGATACTGGGATGCATAGAAAAAGGCATCACCAGTAGAAAACAGGAAGTTATTATCCTGCTGTACGGGCAGTTGGTGAGACATCATCTGGAATACTGCATGCAGTTCTAGAGACCTCATCTCCACAAGGCAATAGACAGGATAAAGGCAGTCCAGAGGAGGGCAACTAAAATGGTGCAGGATCTGCACCAGAAGCTATTTGAAGACAGACTAAAGGAGCTTAATATATATACCCTTGAGGAAAGGAGGGAAAGAGGAGACATGATAGAAACATTTAAGTACCTCAAGAGAATATACAAAGTCCAAGAGGGTAGCATCTTTCAGAAAAAGAGATGTGCAAGAACAAGGGGGCACAATTTGAAGATAGAGGGGGGATGGCTCAGGGGCAATGTAAGGAAGTATTTTTTCACAGACAGCATGGTGGATGCATGGAAAGGCCTTCCTGAGGAGGTTGTGGGGTCAATAACAGTGGGGAAAATCAAGATTGCATGGGATAGACATAAAGCAATTCTTGGTTGTAGAAGGAAATAGGCAGCTTATTAAATAGGATCTGCGGCTTATCCAATAGGTAGGGAAATAGCCAGATTGGGTGGGTCAAGTGGTCCTTATCTGCAGTCAAAGTCTATGTTTCTACATTTCTGTGGCAACTGTAAGCTGCCTGGTCAGTACTGGAATGCTCGAGAGGCAAATTGCCATGCTTCATGCTGGGGGGGGGGAGACATACAGACTGGGTTACAGAGGAAATGGACCAAAAATATAGTATAGGTCAAAGTGTAAGAATAAGGACTGGGTGAGGGTAGTCAGGGCATGACAGTTACTGATTTTTCCCATTCTCCACCAATATTTTGCAATAGCAGGGTAAAACTTCCAGTGCTGTTGAACACCACACTGTCACTGGGGCACCCATCCAATCTCCTGTGTCAGTACCTGTAAAAAAAGAAAATGGTCCCTCATCATTCACCTGTCCATTGATGAGTTCTGTCCCTTCCAGACTCTATACCCTCCCACTCAGCACCCACCACCACACATACCACCACCTCCCATCTCTTACCTTGAGGGTGAGTGAGGCAAATCAGTAACTCCCCTACCTAACGGTGGTCCTAAGCTTATCTTGCCTTGACTGGTGACCATACTGCTGATTTGGATCCTGACTGCACCCTGACTGAAAACTAGGTAAGCGTGATTAATACCTTTTCAATGTGTATTTAATTTTACTGATAACACTGTCATTTTTAAAATTTTTGATCCACCTTTTCAATATATCACCTTTTCACCCAAAATCATGAACAAGGAAGGTGACATTTTTCAACTGTCAACGGAAATTTGCACAAATAACTTTTGAGGTGGGATTTACTCCTTGGAGGTTATGGGGGGGATATGAAACAGACCTTTAAGTACCCGAATGGAAACAAAATAGAGTGGACAGGGAAGGTCTCTTCAAACTGAGTGACAACAGATCCATGAAGTGTCACAGTTCGAAGTTGGTGGGAGCGGGGGTTCGGAGGGATGTTAGGAAACATTTTTTCATGGAGAGGGTGGTGGACATATGGAATTCATTCCCAAAAGAGTTGATCTCAATGAAGATGGTGGGTGTCTTCAAGATGGCCTGGAATAAGTATAAAGGGAACTCATGAGACCAAGAGGGGGAAGGTATGAAGAAAGGGTTGATAGTGGGGGGAGGGACAGGCCAATGGTGTAAGCCTGGGACACTGCATTACTAATGAGAAGACTCTGTGGACCATTTTGGCCTTCTTCTGCTGGCTGTTTCATATGTTTGTATGTTCGTATTTAAAAAATTTCAACTGTCTTGATCATAAGGAGGCATCTGTGGTTTGAGGTATAAATAGATAGGTTACCTAGAATATATTGGCTCCTAATAATAAGCTGTTTTTACCACCCCAGGGCAGTGGACATCGCCTACTTAGACTTCAGAGAGGCATGCAACACAGTACCACACAGGAGACTCATAAGGAAACAAGGCAGTTTGGGGGTGGGTCTTAAGATGATAAACGGGGTACAAAATTGGTTGATGGCTAGGAGACAAAGGGTGGTGGTAAATGGCACTTACTCAGAAGAGGGAGAAAGTGACCAGCAGGGTACCTCAGGCTTAATACTGGGACCAGGCCTCTTTAATGTCTTTGTAGGTGACATTGCAGAAGATCGGGAAGGGAAGTTATGCCTCTTTTTAAATTACACCAAAATCTGCAATAAGATAGACACTCTAGAGGGGTGGGAAGAGTCAAGCAGTGGTCATGAATATGGCAGCTGGGCTTCAATGCAAAATCATGCACCTGGGACACAGTAACCCAGAGGCAGAGTATAAAATGGGGGAAGTGGCATTGAAAGTCACAGAACAGGAACAGAACCTTGGAGTAATCATATTGGGTGACTTCAAGGTGGTGAGACATTGTGACAAGGTAGTAGGTAGGACCAGCAGGATGATGGTGTGCATAAGAAAGGATATCACCAGCAGAAACAGGGAGGTTGCATAACCACTGTATAGATTATTAGTGAGACAGCACCTGGAGTACTGTATACAGTTTTGAAGGCCACACCCCATGAAAGACATAGACAGACTATAGGGTGACCAGAAGAGGGGCAACTGAAAAGGTGCATGGGCTGCATCTGATACCTAGTGAGGGGAGACAGAAAGATCTCAATATATACAACCTGGAAGAGTGGAGAGGAGGGAGAGGTGGCATGATAGAGACCTATAAATACCTCATGAAGATGAATAAGGTGCAGGAGAAGAGTATTTTTCAGAGGAGAAGGTGGATGAAAACAAGAAGGAATGCAGTGAAGCTGGAAGGGGGATCTTTACAAGGGATGTGAGGAAGTATTTCTTCACTAAAAAAGTGGTGGGTGCCTGGAACAGTCTTCCAGTGGGGTTAGTAGAGGTGAAAACAGTCGCGGGCTTCAGGCATGCATGGGACAGGCACAAGGGAATCTTGGTGGGGAAACAAGGGGGAAGGGAGGTAACCAGAGGTCACGTAGAGTCTATAGTGAGAGTATAGGCAGGTAAAAATAGGCACTCTAGGTGGGCCACTTTGTCATTATCTGCCAACAAATTCTATGTTTCTATATGCTTCTATTCCTGGCTCAGAATAAAAACAACATGACTGCATATTTAAATTCATGTCTGCATAGAATTTACCATATGCACCCAATCTGTGGAGTAGTTGTTACTGGTGATGCAAACAAGTTACCTCTTTCAAAGATAATACAGGGAAGAGAGCTAAAACAAATTGTCACTAGAGGGACACTGGCAAATAGCATATTGATGTTCAAAAATTTGCATGGATGGTACAGGAAGCTGGAAATTTTACAAGAAAAATGGGGCTTCAGATCATAAAGTAGTTTTGGGTAAGGCATTTTTAAGGGGAACAGAGAAGGCAAAGTAAGCAAACCATGGGTCAGAGGAAATGGAGAGGAGGGAGAAAAGTTTGGGTGTTTGAAGAGATTAAACAAAAAAAAAGCCTTGCAGAATGAATAGCTAAGAGTGGATAGGCCAGAGGAGACATGGAATAAGTTTGTAAGTACTATTGAAGAAGTGATTGATTAGATAAACCTGGTAAAGCAGGTGACAAGAGTATGAGGAGACAAGCCCTGGATTACAGAGAACTTTAAGAAATTAATCTAGAAGCTGACCCAGTGGCTTGAAGGGTTGAGGCATCAATGCCTCCCTGCTGCAACACCAGCGGCCCATGTTTGGAAATGAACTTGGATTGCTTGGGGGCTCGGCAGGGAAGTGAAGATTGAATGCCCCTAGACCAGCTCTCTTACCTTGGGGAGGGGGGTTCTTCAATCAATCAATCATTCATCAATCATAATTTATTTGCAAAAGGCGCCTTTCTTCAACCAAGGCACCTGTACATACCATAATTAATACAGACATGCAAACATAATTTCTGATTTAAATAAATCCTTATATATACAGTCACTATAAATTAATACTCAGTAAAATCACATACTTGCCACTTGACTGCTGCCTGTGAGTAGTGTGAGTGAGTCCCATAACTAGGGGGATGGCAGGCATACAGTGTGTTTGGAATGCTGCCTCTGAGGAGCAGGAGTATGCTTGTGTTGCACTGCAGATATACCATGCCTCGGGGAGAAAACTGAAGGACAAAATGGTGGCTGGGCTTCATTGGGCCACAAACATCAGTGGCCCGGTCAGTCTAGGAGAGATGGCTGGAGACACAGGGTGGCAGCATTGCAATGGGACAGGGCTGATACAGCTGCCCAGCCTGCCACAAGGAGATAGTAAGTGAAAATATGAAAGAAAAGAAGGGTGTATTATAAACAAAAAGTCAAACAGCTCAGAAACTCTGACCCAAGGAAGTGGTGGGATAACACTAAGAGGTTTTTAGGAAGCAATAATACTGAGGGCAATTTAGAGCAGTGGAGGACATCTTTTAGCATTAACTAGAAAGAGAAGGACCTAGTAAAACTACTTAACAATACTTTTTGTAAAGTTAGTAGTAAACTGAGCCCTCTGGTTAGGAAAGAACTTGAAGATTGGGACATACCTAATAAACATCTGTTGCAGGTAAAAGAAGTTAGTAGGCAGTAAAGAAAACTTAGAGTAGGGAAGGCAATGGGACCTTACAAAATCCCTAATTGCATTCTGAAGGAGGGTGCAGATATTTCTGCTCCATGGGTATGTAACAAATTTAACAAATCAGTCATTTGTGGCAGCTTTTCCTGCAATTGAAGCAAGTGAGGATTGTCCCAATCCTGACAACTCTCCTCCAATAGAAACAGATCAAGATTTAACAATATCCTAAACCAGTTTTACAGCTAAGGTGGTTGAAGGTTTTGTTGTTAAATGACTACAAACATACTGAAAAATGAAAATGGTTGAGGAAAAACAGGATGTGAACCAGTCTAGTTTACTTAAAGGTTGCTGCACTATACACACTGCCCTGAAGTTTGTGGAGACCTGTCTGAAAGCTTGGGACAAGGGTTACCATGTAAGAGTGGTACTCATTGATTACCTCAAAGCATTCAATCTCATGGCACACTGTACTCTGATTAAGAAAATGAGAGCTATGGGAGTCACTCATGCCTAATTAGGTAAGTGTACAGCTTCTTACAAGGTGATTCCCCGTTGATCAAGATGACAGGAATCAAATCAAGTCAAAGATAAGGAACGTCAATGGAGGGATTCCACAAGGGATCAAGTTGATTCCAACTCCAACTACCTGGGTTTGGGAATGTTCTTGAGTCACCAGGGGCCAGCCATGGTGACAGAGGATTGAGCATCTGATGGACTACTCTCATCTCCCAGTGGAGAGTGGCTGCCATCTACACTGCATGATGGCCATCAGGTGGAGGCCTGGTGGTAGTACGGCTAGAGCAACACATGAGCTAGAGAGCTGCAGGATGTCTGCAAAGCATGCATGCCTCCACATGCATACTCTGATGTGTGTGCCCATCATCAAAGAGGGACCAAGGAAACAGAAAATGGGAAGATAGGCTACATGAAGCCCTGCCCATCATCCTGTAACCCATTCCTTGGAGCCATGGAACTAAGACCTCTGGATATGTTTATCTGTGGGGAGGATGACCATCCCTCAAATAGCCCAGCAATGGGGAAGGGGGACCTGCACGGGACTGTTAACAGAACCTAGTGGTGGTGGCTGGCCAGCTGCAGAACACTGTGACAGGGCTAAAGAATCATCCATCTCACCCAAAGGTTGAAAAGCTTTATGGTAAAAAGGTGATCGAGTTGGATCTTCTCCTACTGTTACCTATTTTTAATCATGATAAATGATTTGCACATCCAATGCAAAGCATTAAGTATGAGCATGACACAACAGTTATCAACATTTTTGTAAGGAGTGAATAGAAGTACTTTGCAAAAGGATTTGAAACTAATTAAGAGACAATCTCTAGAAAACTGGATGCAAATGAACCTGGAGAAAACTAAAGAGACCAGGTTTGGGAGGCAGTTAAATTGGGACTTGCCAGTACTCCAGTTTGGAGGTTCTGAAATTGAAATACTAGATCATGTAAAACTGCTAGGGTTTCACTTTCAAAATAAGTTGTACTGGTCTCTTTAGGTTGAAAAAAATTATTAAAAAGACTAATGCCAGGGTATACTTTTTGGAAATTTTGAAAAATGCAGGGCTAGGAAAAGATGAGTTAATGCATTGTTTCACAACCGTGAAGCAAATTTTGGAATGGAAAATGGAGCAGCAGTTTGGCAAAGGTCCTTACGGTATCTGAATCAAAATATTTAGAAATAATTCAAAAAGTTAATAAGGATAATTTGAGACACAAGGTTAGCCATGATGATGTCCTGTCTTTGTGTAAAAGGGAAAGATTCTATGCATGTAGGGAAAGGACGTCTAAGAAATTGTTTGATGAGATATGTAATCCAGGGCATAAGGTGCACTATTTATTAACAGACATAATTACAAAATCTTTCCAGTGTACTTATTATGAGTCATGGAGGTTTAGAAACGAAAGCACGAGTGAGAACAAAAATTTACTCACAGTCAATGTTGGTAAAGTATTAAACCTAAAGTCCTTTCCAGGCTTATTTCCATTTGATTATTTGATAGCAGACTGTGTCATCACTGATATTCAATTGTCAATATTCGAATATTTAATACTTAATAGACATATATACTGTGTTGCACATATAGATACATATCTGAAAATGTGTTGTTTGTAATTTATGACTTACTGTGAAAATGTTTTTAAATTTGTTTTAGCTTCTTTATATTAGGGAATTTGCCTTTTGACTTTTGTGTAATAGTACCTAGTTCATATGGGTTGTTATATAAATGTATGTATCTTTTGTACTGTACTTCAACTTTCTCCCTTTAGTCAGTTGTAATCATGTATGTTAATTAAATCCCAATCTTTAAATCAAATGAAAAGACTGTGAAAGTAATGGGTCAAAACCTCAAAAAACAAAGTTATGAAGGAACGGTGATATGTTTCAGTGTGTACTAATAACTTTGGTAATCATTAATATTTTGACCCAAAATGTTCAACAAAGCCTTTTTTTTACCCCACTTCATGAACATGACAGGTGTTTTTAAAATCTTGCCCAAAATGTGACTTGTGCTAGTGCCAAAAAATAATGTTTTGACCAGGCTGCCCTAAATTACACCTGTCATTTTCAGAAGGTGTGATAATAAAAAGACTATGTTGAAAATTTGGGGTCAAACTCTACCCCCAAAAAATGTTATGAAGAAATGCTGTGTTCATGGCTGCTCATTGACCCAGCAGGACATTTGTTGTATTGTCATGCTGGTGGCTCCAGTTGGGAGATGAATTCAAGCAGCGGGCAAGGTGGCCCAAAGCTGAGTGGCACTGCTTCTGTGGTCCATTGCTTCTTGTAGGAAGAAGCTCAAGTTGCTCCAGGTCTGACACCACTGACAGGGCTTCACTGCTGCCAGCCACCCAGCTCCATCATGTGACCTCAGGGACTTAACTTGGACCTTTGGTATCCCCCACAAATTCCCCCTGTGGTGGGGCCCAGAGTGGGAGTGCCATCTGCCCCAATGGGGACTATCATCCAATTTGGCACCCTGTCTGTGGTGTTTGTTGTGTTACAGCTGGTGGCTTTATCCTGCCCTGGAAATAGCTTTTTTCCATATTTTCTTCCATAGCCCTGCTGAACACTACCCATGATACTGATGCATGTCTGTATGGAGGCATGCACACACCAGCTTTGGTGTACAGACAACCATTATGAGCCACTCAAGGTGCATCACCCTAGGCCTCCACCTGGTGGCATTTGATGAGCAGAGCAACTTGGCCCTCTGGGGAGAGGGAAGGAGAGCAGGGATGCTGAATCTGCTGCCCTATGCTGCCCCCCAGGCAAGCCAAGTTCATTTCAAAACCTGCATTGGTGGCATGGTATCAGTGTAGCCATTTGTCTCTCAACTCACTTATTTAAAAAAAAATATATATGCAGTTCTTCACTATTTTTATTCCTCATACTAACCATTTGCCCCATTATGTCTACAGGTCTGATGGGACAACAAGCACACTGTGACAGGACACCAACCTCAGTGTGGAAGGTCACTGACTATGTGCATCAGAGAAGTATTGTAATATGTTTACCTTGCCTTGTTTGTAATACCTAGGTCCTAAAAAGCTGCAGATCTTTTCTGACCACTTCATTATTCTTTTTTACTGTTACAACTGGATGTTTCCTGGAGAATCCCAATTCCAGGCTCTCCAGAGATAGCTTGCCTGTGATCTGTAGGGATGGTAAGCTGTAATGGTGCAATCCCAAGTATTAAGACACTGTTGGCTTTTACTTGTTAAGTGGTTGGTGATGCAGGGCTTGAAATATCTCTTGAAATATATTCACTGTTCTTTTTTTTTATTTCATTTTTATTAAAAGAGACATGATGATACATAGCAAATACATATTCATATCAGCAATTATGTACCAAGAAATAAAAAAAAAATAAATAAAAGACAGTCAAGTGATAGAGATTGCATTTATATGTATGAAATACCAGGTACTATTTAAATAGAAAATAGGAATCATAAATATTATTTGTTCACTAAGCAGGTGACCAGCCACGAACAAAAAAGATTCCTGGGTTGGGCTCATTAGTAACCCTTCCTCTAGTCCCCCCCCCAAGTCCGGACATACCCAAACAGGAAGAGAAATCTGGTTATCAAGTCCCCCCTCCCCAATAGTGGGATGGTTCCAATCCCCTTCCTCCTTTCTAGGGAATAAAATCTGGGTCAGTTGAACTAGGTAAAACAGCCATTTTTTGCCATTTTGCCCCAAATGCTGCCTGTTTGTTGCATAATCTAAAATTTCCAAAACTCAGTCCCAGTGTCCTGATGTTAAATTGGTGGGTGCAGTTATCGGAGGCCAGTCCCAGACTTAATGAAAAAGAATATTAACTGCACTCCAGAGATAGAGAACAACAGCAAAAAAAGATTATGGCTATTTAAATGTAATAGTCCATTCTATTGCCATGTGGCATACTCGTTGGTGTGTCTTCTCTAGCCTGTTTTATATATAAAATACCCACAATAAATATAATACCCACTATTTGGACAAAATCAAATGTATGTCTATATAGAAATGAATTAAATAAGAGTTTTTCCAAGCAACCACAGTGATTTAAATATTTTTTGATAAAATATAATATCTATAGTGACTATAAACACTCTTTTTTAGTGATTCTTAAAAAGATTTAAAAGAGTGATTGGTAAATGCTATACCAGTGCCTACATATTGGTATTATGGCTTGGTATAATTATGGTCAATTGTCTTTAAAAGTAGTTGTAATATTTTACTCTGTAATTGTTATAGTAGGGTAATTAGTGTTAACATCATTAGGTTTTGAGTTGATGTGTGTAAAATACAGGGGGTTTCCACATGACAATTGGAATCCCTAAATCATAGTTCTATGTAATTTAAATATGGTGTTCTTGATGCTGTGTTCCATGTCTCTTAAAATATGAAGTTAAATAAAATAGACATGGTGAAATAATGAAGAAAATACATATAATCCTGTATAAGTGAAAGCACAGTTATTTTTATAGGGTATATTGGTAACTATTTGGAGTTGATTTTATTTTAGAAAGCTTTCTTGAATGTTAATAGAATACTGGTATTTATTGTAATTGATTAATTATAAGTAGGTGCCAATGATTTGTCGATGTCATAATGAATAGACTATAAAAATGAACTGACGTCTTTAGAATGTGACCCCCCCATTAAGCCGTAGGGAGAAGGTGAAGCACCGGGGTATTCTATGTCTGTGTAATTGACCAACATTTACTTAAGAGTAAGTTGGCTCTTGAAAAGGGTTAATAAACTTTAAATTACAAAAAAAAAAAGAGTAAGTTGGCTCAGGAATAAATATTTTGAATTTGTTACATCTTTTTTTGCTGTTGTTCTCTGTCTCTGGAGCGCAGTTAATATACTTTTTTGTTATGTAATCTAGCTATGAGTCTTTCAAGCCTATATATGTCTAGGACAATTTGACACCAGTCTGAAAATGTGGGTATTTTAATAGACATCCATTTACGAGTTATGTTTTTTTTTTTTTCATGCCAGCAAATAAAGCAGAAGTAAGGTATGGTGCCATGATGGTCTATGGGGTGGATATATAGACAAAACAACCCATTTCTGCAGTCAATTCAAGCCCTTCCCGCAGACATTCCTATAGTTCTTCCTGTAGAAGACACCAGAATGGCATCAATTTGGGGCAGAACCAAAAGATATGACCCAGGTCTGCCAGTGTGCAATTACATTCTTTCCAACAGTGGCCATAAGAAGCAGGAAGGTAGTTTACTAAAACTGCTGGGGAGTGAAAAAATCTGGAATGGCATTTCCAAGCAAATTCTCTCCATATATTTGAAGAGGTTATTTTAATTACTTTTAAAGTTGCATCTCTCCACAAAAGATAAGGGGTGTCTAGTACAAGATCCTTGTTCCAAGCTTCTGATACTGCATGGGAACTGTCACCCAGATAATCTTGTATGATTTTATATAAATGGCCTATAAGGTTCCCCCAAGGATGGCCCTCTAGTGTATTTCTAAATAGGATCCATAAGGAAGGCAAGGGAATGGGACGGTTAGCAGAAAATTCTCTCTGTCTTAAAATGAAGTTTCTCACCTGAATATAGTGAAATGAATCTCAATTAAGAAGACCATATTTCCTTTGTAAATCATTAAAAGATATAATGCCAGAGTCAGTAATAAATTGATGGTAATAATTAAGTCCCACCCTTTGCCACAAAGCAAAAGAGGTGGCTCGTTTAGTGGGGTAGAAATGTTCATCTTCCACTAGTAGTGTATAAAAGAAGATTGTTTGTTCCAGAGTCTTTTTTTTTCAGACCTTTAGTATCTGGGCTGTGAATTTGGTAAAATTGCAAGGGTGGGGTCCGTCTCGTTGAGGCAAATGTGATCTTTTCAATGTCAGGTAAATCATTTATTGTAAACTCTCTTTCCACATGGACAGGGTGGTGGGAGACAACTAGAGGAAAAAAAAGTTTTAGAAATGCTGCAGTTGCATAGAACTTTAAGTTAGGTAGGTTCACTCCACCCTGGGCCAATGGGAAATGAAGTAGGGAGAAATGAACTCTCAGCCTCAGGCTGTCCCAGATGAAACTGGATATTAATTTGTTCCAAGACTTAAAATAGAAGTCAGCTGGGAAGACTGGGACATTCTGAAATATATATAACAGTCAAGGGAGGCTATTCATATGTATAGTTTCAATGCGTTGAAAAAAGTTGAGTTTTAACCACTAATTAGATCTTCCTGAATGAGAAATGATAAGGGTTCATAATTAACTAGTTCCAGATGGTTTAAAATTTAGAGGAATATGAATTCCAAGATATTTAATTTTGGTACACTGCCATCTTAAGGGAAAGGAATTCCTCAGGGACTGGGACGGTTGGGAATATAATATCAATACCTCTGGTTTAGTAATGTTCAATTTAAAATTTGCTATTCTCTTGAATTTCCGAAGGATATCCCATATGGCGGGTATTGATTGTTCTGGGGATAAGACAGTCAGGAGGATATCATTTGCAAATAAAGAAACTTTGTAGGTCTTCTGTCTGAGGGGTATCCCTTCAATTTGGGGGTCTATCCTCAGAGCAACCACTAAGGGTTCCATATAAAGGGTGATAGTTAGGACTGATGACTCCAACGCACACCCCAATGCCAGTTGGGAGGAACGCCTTGATGGGTTCCCTGTTGTAATCCTATTGGGGGTGAGAGGGCACCATTAATGCGGATATAGGTCTTGGGTTGAGAGTATAAATTTTGTAGCCATTTAAGGAAAGAGTCAGGGAATGAAAACATATCAAGAGTATCCCAGAGGAACTCCCATGAAACCCTATTGAAGTCCTTTTCGGCACCTAGGCTAAGTAAATAGGGAGGCAGCATAGCACAGTGGTTTAAGGCTCTGAGCTGCAAATCTGGAGACCTGGGTTTGAATCCCACAGCCCACACTTGGATATACTGTGTGACCCTGAGCAAGTCACTTAACTTCCCTGTGCTCCCAGGGTGCACCTGTAAAAAAGCTTTCAGCTTAGTGTGTCTCACCTGGTTAAACAATTGGAAAGAAGAAAAAAAGTACGGCTGAAGGAATCTCTCTGGAATGCATGTACTCTAAAAGTAACATGGTTTGTCTGATGTTGTCTGTAGTACTACAGTGTTTAGTAAAGCCTGATTGATCTGTATGAGTAAGAGTAGGAAGAAGTAGTTCCATTCTAGAGGCATAGATAGACCTGAACATTTTATAATCTACATTTAAAATAGAGACTGTGTGATATGAGGCTGTACCTGTAATATCTTTATTCAGTTTATGGAGGAATGACAGTACTGCATAACTCCAGGAAGGAGGAGGAAATTCACCTTCAGCCATGGCCCTATAGGTAGATAATAAGGTAGGAAGAAGGAGGAGACCAGAGCATTTATTTTACCATTCAGCCATATAGCCATCTGGTCTGGGGCATTTTGAGGGTTTCAAAGCATGGATATGATTATAAATCTCACTAGGACTTATAGGGGTTTCTAAGGCCAAGCGTTGGGAATCTAATAAATTTGGAAGGGAGAGGCAAGATAAAAATTATGCCCTACTATCAGGCTCTGTGGATGAAGAAGGGGCTGTATGTAAAGATTGATAGAAAGAAAAAAAGGCCGAGCAGTTATGGTTTTCTTCATGAGAAATTTTCCTTGAGATCGGATGCTTAATTTTTAAAATGCTTGCTGCTCATTTTCGAGCTCAAAGTTTACAAGCCAGAAGACGTGTTCCCCTAGGCCCTCACTCATAATTAGATTGTTTTAGGTATGTTAAGGATTGCAGTACCCTTAGATCCATTATTTTCTGTATTTCTTTTCTTATTTCCCTAATTTTCACCTGTAACACCTTATCTCACTCCCTATAGAGATGTTGGTAAGACTGTAATTGTTCCACCAAAAAATTATATGAAGCCTCTAATTTTCATTTTTTACGGTATGAATAGACTATCATTCCCCCCTGATAACTGCCTTTAGGGTGTCCCATTGGATAGGGTTTTTCCATTATCATTATCTTTCAGGACTTGTGGGATTCTGGAGTTTATATACTCCATATATTCTGGGTCTTGTAGTAACATGGGATTGAAATGCCATAATTTTGATTTTGGAGCTTTGCCCAAATTTATTTTTAAAATTAATGGTTGATGGTCGGATAAAATACAAGGTTCCAGAATTATGTCCTGAATTAGAGAAATGTGTTCACAAGTTATAAAAAAATAGTCGAGTCGAGAATAGGTCTGGTGGCATACTGAATAAAAGGAAAAGCCAGTGGCCAAAGGAAAGTGCCTCCTCCAGACATCCTCTATGCCCAGGTGAGTTAGCATTCCCCACAGATATTGTAGGGCACTTGAAGTTCTATAGGCCTGTGGGGTAGAGGAGTCTTGCTGGGGTGAAGGATCTACATTAATGTCTCCACCCATTATTAAAGTGCCATGCAAGGAGTCCAATACCTTTTGAAGGAAAGAGTTTATTGTTGGGAGGGTAGCCTGAGGCAGTAGGTAAACACTAACTAGGGTCACCACCTGAGAATAAAAGGTACCTGTTAGTATCACATATCTCCCCTGGGTATCTAAAAATGTGTTCCGAATCTCCAGAGGAGTGGAAGCGAGAACCAATATGGCCACCCCCCTTCTCTGGCCACTTGAGTGGGAGGATGCATAAACCTCATATCGGTGACCCCATTTTAGCTTCTGATGTTCTCCCTCAGATAGATGAGTTTCCTGTAAGAAATAGAGGTCAGCCTTCTGCTTATTCAGATATTGCATATGGCAAGTTCTTTTTATAGGGTTATGAAGTCCATTTACATTCTTTTAAAACATTTTTTACAGGGTTCACCGCCATCCTAGTCTGGGCTAGGAAGAGGATCATAGAAACATAGAAACATAGAATTTGATGGCAGATAAGGACCGCTTGGCCCACCTAGCCTGCCCATTTCCCTACCTGATGGATAAGCTGCAGATTCTAGTTAATCAACAGCTTACTTCCTCCCAGAATTGCCTTATGCCTATCCCATGCATTCTTCAATTCTCCCACTGTTTCTGACTCCACAACCTCCTCAGGAAGGCTGTTCCATGCATTCACAACCCTCTCTGTGAAAAAGTACTTTCTAACATTACCTCTGAGCCATCCTCCCTCGATCTTCAAATTGTGCCCCCTTGTTCTTGCACATCTCTTCTTCTGAAAGATACTACCCTCTTGTACTTTGTTAATTCCCTTGAGATACTTGAAAGTTTCTATCATGCCCCCCATCCTCAAGGGTATACATATTAAGCTGCTTTAGTCTCTCCTAGTATGTCTTCTGGTGCACACCCTGCACCATTTTGGTTGCCCTCCTCTGAACAGCTTCCACTCTGTGTTTGAGGAGGTGGGGTCTCCAGAACTGCACGCAGTACTCCAGATGGGGTCTCACTAACTGTCTGTACAGAGGGATAGCAACTTCCTGTTTTCTACTGTTGATGCCTCTCCCTATGCACCCCAGTATCCCCCCCCCAGTCCTTCTTACTGCCTTCTCACATTGCTTGCCCACCTTTGGGTCATCTGATTTAATTACTCCTAGGTCTCTTTCAATTTTTGCTGTTGTTATTAACTCACTCCCCATTGTGTACTCTTCCCCTGGGTTTTTGTTTCCCAGATGCATTACCTTGCACTTTTTTGCATTGAATCTGAGCTGCCACATATTTGACCTTTCCTCCAACCTTGCCAAGTCCCTTTTCATTCTTTACACCCCACCTTGTGTATCAACCATGTTGCAGATCTTTGTGTCATCTGCAAAGAGACACCTTTCCTTCAGGTGCTTTCCAATGTCTCTTATAAAGACATTAAAGAGGACCGGTCCCAGTACCGAACCCTGCGGTACCCCGCTAGTTACCCTCCTTTGTTCACTGTGGACTGCGTTTACTATTACCCTTTGCGTCCTGTTGTCCAGCCAGTTTTTTATCCAAGCTACTACCTTGAGACCCATTCCAAGGCTAGCTAACTTGTATATTAATTTTTTTTGTGAGACTGTGTCAACTGCCTTGCTAAAATATAGATAGGCCATATCCACAGCCCCTCCCTTGTCTACTACTTTGGTCACTAAGTTAAAGAAATCTATTAGGTTCATCTGACATGACCTTCCTGCTGTGAAACCATGCTGCTTTGGGTCCTGTGCCCCACTGGCCTCTAGGTACTCAACAATTCTTTCCTTCAGAAGTGATTCCATCATTTTGCCTACCACTGAAGTCAAACTAACTGGTCTGTAGTTTCCTGCCTCTGCCCTGCTCCAACTTTTGTGAAGTGGAATCACATTTGCCCTCCTCCAGTCCTCAGGTACCACCCCATCCTCCCATGATTTATTAAAGAAAGTAGTCATTGGTGTTACTAGTTCTACCCATAGTTCTTTTAGAATTCTTGGGTGAATCCCATCAGGCCCCATTGCTTTGTCCACCCTCAGTTTCAAGAGTTCTTTCAAAACCCTTTCTTCTGTGAATGGACTGGTATCAACCCCCCTATTCAGAGTTTCTCTCTTGTTTGGTTTAGGTGTCTCCCCCTCCTCTTCCATTGTGAATACTGAGCAGAAATACTTATTCAGTATCCCTGCATTTTCACTGTCACCCTCTGCCCACATTCCTTCCCCTTTATTAAGTCTCTGTATCCTTCCCTTGGTCTTTCTTCGCTCCCTAATGTAACTATAAAAGGTTTTATCCCCCTTCTTAACAGAGTTGGCTATCTTTTCCTCAGTTTGTGCCTTTGCTGTTCTGACTGCCTTCCCTGCCTCCTTCTGCTTTAACTGATAAAGTTCTCTGTCCTGCTCCTTCTGTGTTTCCTTATATTTCCTGAATGCTATCCTTTTCTCCTTAACCATTCCTGCCACTTCTTTTGCGTACCATAGTGTTTTTTTTTTCCTTCATTTTGTTTTGTTGATTTGCTTCACACAAAGGCTTGTTGCCTCTGTGATGGCTGTTTTGATTATTCCCCATTGTTCTTCCACCCCTCCTTCTTGCCCGTTTGCTAGTGCTTTTCTGAGGAAATCTCTCATTTTCCCAAAGTCAGACTTCCTAAAGTCCAATACTCTTGTTTTTGTATGGATTGACTCTATGGCTATGTTTATTGTGAGCCACACTGTTTGGTGGTCACTTGTTCCCAGATGGCTACCCACTTCTAAATTTGAGATCCTTTCTTTTTCCCCATTTGAGACCACCAGGTCTAAGATTGCTCCTTCCCTGAGTGGGTTCCAACACAAGTTGTCTAAGACATGCCTCTGTAGGGCATCAAGAATGACCCTGCCCTTTGATGTGCCTGCAGTCAAAATACTCCAGTTAACATCTGGCATATTCAGGTCCCCCATCAACAATATCTCCCCTTTTTCTGCCATTTTAAGGATGTCTTCTATCATTTTCTTGTCCATTTCCTCCCCCAGAGATTGGGGTCTGTACACAACCTCCATGCGGATTGTGGTGTCATTTTCTGTCTCCAGGGAGACCCATAGTGACTCATCAACTCCTCTTGCACTGCTCTGATCCCATTCACAGCCAGGTCATTTGTCACTAGGTGGACAATGACATCCAGCTCCCTCCCTCATGCAGCTGCTCCGGTGATCCTGAGGATTCACTTCCTGTCCCTCCGAGCCATGGCACAAGGCAGGCACCTTACTTGTCTATCCCCTTCCTCCCCCACTTCTACCCCCTAATGATAGAGTCCCCACCAAGAGTTGTTTACTTCCCCTGTGGGGTCTTGTGCCACCCTCCTGTGGGTCTCCTTTGTGGTGGTTTCCAGCATCCTCCTTGATCTCCACTGTAAGTGCCTCCATAGAGGAGCCACTCTTTGCCAGAACAGCATATGAATTGTGGAGAGCTGGAGGGATGCACCTCTGTTCTACCACCCTCTCCCTCTCTGAGCCCACTTTGGTTCAACTACTCCTCTTTCTTGGCAACCTCTGAGATAATGGTGATGGCCCTGGTGGTCCCTGGGTGGGGGAACAGGTTTCATGAATCCTAGCCAGGTCAGCCTGGAGATGGGCAACCTCCTCCCTCAGACCAGAGAGGTGCCTGCAAACAGGGCAGCATCGCAGCCTCCAGAATGTATTCCGGAACACTGCTGCCCCACAGCCATTGCACTGCACCACTCTCATCTTGACTTATTTTGTGTCCCCTCTCCTGTTGCTTTGTATGCTTACTGTCTCCTCCGTCCATGTATTTTTACACTTGCTTTCCTACTGCCTATGTGCCCTTACAACTCTCACACTTCCTGTTGTGGGACAGGAACTTCCTGTAGTCTTCAGTATTCTCCTTCTTCTGTGCTTGGATTCAGACCTCGAGCAGCCGGTGGGGAGAAAGAGTTATTTTTTAGGTTCCTTCAAGGTTGATGAAACTAATGTGTCTCAGTAATCCTTCTCTTCCTACTGCCAAACAGGAAGCTTCTGTTGTCAGTCAAATCCAGTAGCTATAAAACTAGAACTGGCTTTTGGTAGGAGGGTGGAGGGGTGGGAAAGAGGGCAATTAGTAAAAAATCTGTAGTTCTAGACTGCTGTCTCTTGCTCTGAAACCAAAGTTCTTTGTCAAAAACAGCCTGTACATCTAGACATGGCCCTCAGAGTATTGCTATTCTTTAATTCAGCCCTGCCATCATAGAAGACTGAAGATAGCGGATCAGGGAGGGATGCAACCACGAAGATATCGGGAGATCCCATCATCCCCAAAAGATTTTTCCCTGCTATCCAAAATAAACATTTTTTGGTACCTTGGTGTGTGTGTCTCTCTCTTTTTTCTTAGTAAGAAAAAATTAAAACAAAAGTTTGGCCAAACCGTGGCCATATTTACAAGATTAACAAATAGTAAATTCTCCTTAGATTTTACCCCTCCCCTTTCCCAAACAGCTCCTTCCCAAACCGAGGAGCTGGAATTCCAACAGTTACCCTTTAAACAGATAACTTTTATGGTTCCATTTTGGAAGTGGGATCAACATGCCCCTTCCCGTGTGCTTCCCTGGGGTCCATTCTGGATGGTCCCTGAGGAGCTGGGGTATGCCCTCCCATAACTTATGGGAAGGATGTCCCCAAGAAGGCCAAAACCCCCTTGAAGCATGGCTATCATACCGAGGAATGATAAACCAGCTAGTAATCTGGCATCATGTGTCCTCTCCCAGTGAAGGCAGGAGGCCCCCCCTTTAATATTGGTTATAGCCCTCCCTCCCTCAATTCATCTTAGTATAATTTCTTGGAACCTTTCCTCATGCCACATTTTACAGAATCCATAATTGTTTCCCCTTGCCAACTCCATCTATTGTGTATTTTCCCCTATCCTGAGTCAGGAGCCAACTGCGAGGCGTGATTGGGCCCGGATGTGCCCCCCACCCCCTCCAAGTAAACATTTAGTGCTTATTATCTAGAACTGTTCCTCACCCAGAAATCACACTCCATACATAAAGACCCAGGTTCACGCCCCATACCCTTCCTCAGCTTGGCCCCCAGTGTCCAAGACCCAACCCCCTCTTCTTCATTTCCCAAATTCCATCAGCAAATATCAGCATGTATCTTGTGCCCATAATGTCACCCTTCCTTTTTTGTTCCTGTCATCCTTTCTCAAAGGAGGGAAACAAGTCCCGTCCAAGGTTCCCTGGTGTTTCACCCATCTACACTCTCCCCTCTCATACCACGTGACCTACAATTTTCCAAAGTTAGATTATATCAAATTGTCCTTCAGTTCTCCAGAGAATAATTCAGGCTCCATACAGTCTGTTCCAGGTAGTTCTATGATGAGAAAATGATCACCCAAGGCTCACAGGGGAACGCCAACTGCTGGCCAGGGGGGGGAAGGCCGTGGGGAGGGAGAGGAACCAAAGCCAAGTTAATAAGGAGAAATGTATTATTATTAAGAAAATCCCTTTATAGAGTACTGTTGTTTTGTTTTTCTCCTCTTAAAAATGTTTGTGAGATCAGAGGACTGAAATCATGCAAGTCCCTTGGGCCCAGAATCTCCCCCCCAGCACAACTCCCCATCCTACCACTGCCAGTTCCCACCCATAAGATGTCCTCAAGCTAGTGTCACTCTTCTGCTGTTCAAATGTTACATCATCATCAGGCAGTGTAAGGGAATGATCAAATAAACCAATAAAATTATAATTACATTCCTCTCCCAAGCCAGGTCCCCACTATTGCTCAAATCTGTCTAATAATACATTGATCTTTTGAGTTCTGGAGAATAATCCAAAGTCCACATATCCATTTCAGTCCAATCCATGAGGACAGAGTACTCACCTTGGGTTCATGGGGGGGGCACGCTGTGGTCGGGGGAAAGGTTGAGGGGTGGGGAAGGGCACCACAGTAAGGCCGGGTTGTGGGCTCTCACTCTAAACTTTTCATTGAGGCTCCCACCCTGACTCATGGTCTTCCATTAAGAGACAACGCCAAATTTTAATGGGAGAAGTGTATATTTTTTTTGTCGTTGTTATAGGTATACTTTATGAGGTATTATTATTTCTTTCTTCCTCCTCTTAATAGAGTTGAGAGACAAGGAAACTGAGATCACAAAGGTCCCATAGACCCAATATCCCTCCCCTTTAACCCAACCTTCCCATCTCCCCACAAGCACCCACCTGAGCTATGCCTCGGAGTCAAAGTCCCTCCTCAGGTAGTCCACTGTTCAGACTAAGCATTCAGTACAAAGCAGAGTTCAAACAGAATTGTTGTACATCTTTTAAGATCTCATCTAAGGAAAGGCTTCGGGGAGGGTTCTGTATCTTGTCTTTTATTGCTGTGGCCTTAGGATCCCTAGCAGAGGGCCAATTCCCTTTTGCCATCCCCCGAAGGTCCTGTTCTCTGGGAAGACCTCTGGAAATTAGATTACTCTTTGCTTCTTCTGCTGAGGTATATGTTTGAGGGCCTGTGGAAAAGGTGACCACAAGTGTGGCCAGGTAACAGGTTTTAAACTTAAGCTTATTCACTCATAGGCATGGGAGCAGGGGGATATATTCTCTCTGAAGATGCAGTGTGGTGGGTGTGTAGTCGTTGTCCACAAAGACATGTTTGTTTTCATAATATTTCACCTTTTGTAACCAAGCCTTCTGAAGTATGGATTATTTCACTGAGTAATTAAGAAAGCAGGCAATTATTGGTCTCAGGCAAGCCCCAGGAGCAGGTTTAGGGCCTAAGGCACCGTGGGCCCTCTCTATGTCTATGGGGAAATCATGTCCCAGATCTAGTGTGGTGCGGAGGAAATGGTCTAAGAAGGCTTGTATGTCGGAACCTTCCTCGTTTTCAGGTATCCCATAAAATTGTACATTCTCTCTCCTCCCTCTATTTTCTGCATCCTCTTGTCTTTTCATGATCAAGAACTGGGTCTGAGCTAATTCCTTTACTGAAGCTTCTATAGCATCAAGACAATCTGAGCTGGAAGAAATTTGGATATCAGCTTCATTGATATGGCCCTGGAGAATCCCCAGATCTGTTCTTAAGTCTCATATTGCATCTTTCATTTCTGATCAAAATTCTTGTATAGCTTGTAAGATGGATTCAGATGGAGTTTTGTTTGGGGTATTTTTGCTCTGTCGGATGCATTTAGTTTCCTGTGTTAGCCATCGGTGCCTCCTTGTCGGCTATCCCGCTGTCTCCTGGTTCATCGTCTGGTGTTAAAATTACTGAATAAACAAAGTAAACTCCACCTGTGTACCCAAACTGAATAAGAAAAAGACATACAGCAATAAATACGCCTCACAATAAGGCATTTTACTGAATCTTTCTGTTTGGGTTGATGAATAGTGTCCACTGAATTCCAACTAAATCATTAAATATTATCAGGATTGGGCTAGAGTTTCAAAGCCCCTGGAATTGCTGCAGTTGTGGGAAATAAACTGGTGCAACTGGGACTCCACTTGTGGAGCCACAGTTTGTCCCACAGGTGTGGTATTTTGAAAGGTGGAGTCTGTTTGCGACTGGCTCCATGATTTACAGCAGATTGCAGCTGTTTTTAGACACAGCTGTGCTAAAATGTTATGCCTGGTGGGACCAGGCATAACATCCTCCACAACAGAGTCGACTTAAAATACAAAACTCCACATGTGCGGAGGTTTAGTCCTGTGGTCATGAATGTGGCATGATTAGGTGTCAACTATTTTGAAAATCTAGCTCCTTGTCTTCAAACACCACCAAGTAAGTACCCCCATTATGAGACACCTGTTGCAACTGTTTGTCATCATCACTTTTATTATCCTATCTCTGTTCACTGAACTGGTAAGAGAATTTGTTGAGAATGACTTTCA
Organism: Neoceratodus forsteri; assembly: GCA_016271365.2. Classification (NCBI taxonomy): domain Eukaryota; kingdom Metazoa; phylum Chordata; order Ceratodontiformes; family Ceratodontidae; genus Neoceratodus; species Neoceratodus forsteri. The sequence goes on from CM028131.1 coordinate 830,971,550, forward strand.
GGAAGGTAAGACACTGCACATTTTCAGGAGTAAGCCTTATAGGCTATCAAAAAAACCCATTTCCAGCCATGCTAAATATGTGCTCACAGTAAACACTTGCAGAAGGGCAACTCACAAGCTTTACAGCACAGTCAGATAGTGCAGGCCAAATCTTTTTCTTTTCCAATAAGTATTCAAGAGGTCAGGAACAATATTAATGAGTGGTTCTCTCAATTAGACATCCACAATATCAGACAAAAACAAAGCAAGCTGCTCCATGACAAATATATATATATATATATATATATATACACAATAGGGGTGAGTGATAAATGAGTGAGATAAAACAGCGTATCATCCACTGCAGAGTGATATTTTTACCCTCTGCTCTACTGTGATGATATGAGACATTTACACACACAGGTCACAAAAGGTCACTGATATCATCACCCTAGGCAGCTTTCCCTCAGCATGAAAGAAACACCTGTGCTGTTACCATAGACAAAATGCAGAACTACCTGAGAGGTCTCACTGCTGCCTACAGCTAACTCAGTGAGCATTACAAAACACCTATCTCCCCCAACTTCCAGCTCATTACTGTGATGCTCTCAACTTGATGCAGCCAAATTCCAAACAACACAGCTTCACAGAACAGTCTAAACTACTGCCTGCAGCTAACTCAACTACCACTGAAACACACTCTCACTTGTTCCTCAAACTCTGATTCTCACCCATTACAATTACTGTGACAATTTCAACTTCACTGCAGCCAGAATCCTAAAGAGTACAATTTCACAGAACACTCTGCACTCTGCCTGCAGCTAACTTAATTACCACTGAAAACAGTATCAGCTGTTCTGACACTCTGCCTCTCAGTTCATTACAATTACTGTGATGCTTTTAACTTCACTGCACCCAGACTGCTAAACAATACAGCTTCACAAAAGTATGTTTCTCATTCCTATCTAAAACTAACTCATTTAGCATTGCAAAACACACTCATGTGTCTCCCAGAGTTTATAAAACTGCCAGGTTATTCAGAAAAGCTCACACACAGAATGAGCAAACACATTAACAGAAACAAAACACAAGACAGCATAACAAAACTTCTGAAACTCTTGGCCCTATTGTATATATCAAATACATGATGGGCAGATCATGTGCTATGGCAAATATTGTCAGTCCTGCATCGTGAGCTTGGATATCTCACTCGTGCCTTCGGCACTCGTGAGATATCCAGAGCTCACTCTGCAGGAGTGACAATATTTGCCATATCACACTCATGCCCATCATGTATCCCATATATATATATATATATATATATATATATATATATATATATATATATATATATATATATATATATATCTTACCTATATCTATCTATATCTATATCTATATCTCTCTCTCTCTCTCTCTCTCTCTCTATATATATATATATATATATATATATATATATATATATATATATATATATATATATGTTCATGGCAAAAACTCTGTTTAATATATCAGTAGGATTGTTTCCACAGTGACAAAGCGAGGAAATTCGATGTTAGGGTTGAAAGCCCCCTTACCCCCACCCCACCCCCAATGGGCATCAGGGTGTGCATTGGGGTCACTGGCCCTAACTCTCATCCCATTCCATGTAAACAAGCTGAGGTGGTGAAGTATGGGAGAATGGGTGATAGTTAGGAACGATGACTACAATGCACACCCGATGCTGGTTGGGGCGGGATGAGGTGTCAAGAGGAGGCTTTCAACCCTAACATCAAATTTCCTCGCTTTTGTCGCTGTGGAACATCCCTAACTGATGCATTAAACAGAGTTTTTTGCCATGAATTTCCCTTCTTTTTAAGAATGAGGAATATAAATAGTTAATGGAATGTGGTGGTGGGAGCGCGCTCCCACCACATGATTTTTTGTCACATAGTAATGGTAAGTGCAACACAAATTCAAGTGCAATTGGTTACACACATGGTGAAGCAAACGTAAATGGTAATGTAAATGGAAATAGAAACTCAAGTGCAAAGTGATGCCAAAACAAACAGTGACACCAATGGAGATGCAAATGCAAGAGCGTACAGAAACACAACTGGCAACACTTATGGTCATGGTACCACAATTGGAAATGCAAATGGTAACAGTAACAGCAACAATAATGCCAAAGAAAACAGAAATGGAAATGCAAACACAAGCGCGTACAGAAACACAAACCGTAACACACATGGCTACGGTACCGCAACTGCAAATGAAAATGGTAACGGTAACAGAAACAATGAGGCCAAAGGAAATAGAAACGCAAATGCAAGTGCGCACGGAAACGCAAACTGTAATGCTCATGGTCATGGTACCACAATTGTAAAAGCAAATGGTAATGGTAACAGCAACAGTAACACCAAAGGAAACAGAAACGCAAGTGCATACGGAAACGCAAATGGAAGGGTGGCCGCAAATGATAATGCACACAGTGATGTAAACTGGAACAGAAACATTCGGGACTGTGTAGTACAGTATGGTCTGCATGCCCATTATCCCACACAGTGGGCCAATGCATGAACCATACTGTACGCTGTTAGTAGGCGGCGTCGGGTGGCTAAGTATGGGTGGAGAGCTGCTACCTGCCATTGACTGGGGAGTGAGGAGGTGGGTCCGAGTGGGCAGGTGGGAAGGGGGTACCGCTGGACCACCAGGGATGTTACATTTGCTAAAGCCCACGATCGGGCTGGGGTTTGGGTCCACTGGACCACCAGGGAATTATTTATTTTACTTAAGCCCATGATCGGGCTGCGGAGTGGGTCCACTGGACCACCAGGGACATTTAATTTCACAAAGGCCTGCAATCAGGCAGGACTGCAGGTCCACTGGACCACCAGAGAGGTTTCATTTATCTAAAGCCTGTGATCAGGCAGTGAGGTAGCATCCACTGGACCACCAGGGATATTACATTAACTACAGCCCGTGATCGGGCATTGGGGCAAGTCACCGGGGGGATCAGCACACCTGCATGCAAATTGGGCCATAATGACATGGAAATGGCCCCATTTGCTCCTTGCATGCATAATGGCCTCATTTGCATGTCCAGCCCTGAGTATCACTGGTCATGCGCCTAGCACACCCACACTTGCACTGGTGCATCCCCCTGCTCCTCACTTGCCACTTGCACTGGTGCAGTGCCACTGCACCATGCACAGTGCGGGTGGCCCCAGTGCCATATTCAGTGGTGCTGAGCCATGGCGCAACACCGTGGAATATTGCCCAGACCACACACCCTGGTGCATCCCAGTTGTGCTGCACCCAGGCTTGTGCCCCTGTCTGGTGCATTCTAAATATCCCACCCAGTGACTACAAAGAATGTATACATAATAATGGGCCTCGGACCAGGAAATGAGCACTTGGAATACTAAATTACTTATATCTCAAGAACCGTAAGATGTAGAAAAAAATTAAAATTTCATATGATTCATGACTTTCCTGGCTAGTTTTGTACTTAGCCCTCTAGCAGGGGGCTAAGCATTTTCTGACGAAAAGTCTGTATCTCGCACCATTTCCGAGATATGGGCTACAAAAGGCAAGGCAGACTCAGCAATGTTAGTCTATGGGAAAAAGTGTCAACTTTGGAGTACCTTAACCTTGCATCCCTGCAGTATTTTTTCACCAAACCACAAAAGGAACATCTGTGGGATGTTGACTTTCTTCCCTCCAAATTGTAACCCAACAGACCAAACCATTATTTTGCAGCAGGGTGGCAAACAATTTCTGTTATTTTGGCCATAGTGATGCAAAGTAGTATCGTGATTTGCGACACTTTCACAAAAACAATCATGAAAGTGTCACAAGTGTTCCACTACTTTGTGACACTACAGATTACAAAAATTTGAAAAACATATTTCTGGGGTGTTTAACCCAGCAAAAAAAGACATGGCTAGCATCCTCAGGGTTCGACTAGGTGAACACAAAAAGAATTGTGTCCCTACAGGGTCCCAAATTTAAATGCCAAGCATTTCTGTAACCAGTAACTGAAGAAAAAGTGTCTGATTCACAACACTGCAGGGGTAATTTGCGACACTAAAAACTGCATTTGCGACACTGTCACACTTTTTGTTAACTTTTCCCATTGACTATAATGGGAAACTTGTTTTTTGAATAACATTTGAACCATTTGATATTTTTTCACGAAATCTTCAAAAGACACATCGGGGACCCTGGCTGCATGTTCCCTTAAGTTTTCAGACCAGTCGCAGAAACCATGCGACCTGTAGGCGTGAGGAAAGAATGTGTAAAAAAGCGTAAATGTGCTACAGAATGTCGCTTAATAATTCCGTAACTGTCCATCCGACTGGTACGAAACTTGGCAGATCCCAAGATCTATGCAACTGCTCCGTGCCTGCCAAATTTCAGGCAAATCCATCATATGATGACAAAGAAATTAATGTGCAAATTTTCACCATTAAACCTTAAATGGGGTACTTAACCCTAACTATAGTGGCACATATTCCCTGAAACCTATATCCGCGTTGGACAGCCTAGCCAGTGAGGGGCATGAGGTCATAACATCTAGTAAAAGGTGTACACATCAACAATGCCATACGCAAAAAAGCATGCAGCAAAATAAGGTCAGCACAAGACACAGACCAGAACAGCAACACACACACACTGGAACAATATCTTTGTGGAGCCCCCCCTGCACTCCCCCCATGTGGGGGGGGCTTTGCCCCCGACACCTCTGGACTTATTATAATCAACTCCATGGGGTTGTGGACTTTAAGGTAAAAGGTATCCCCGGAGCAGGGAAAACTTTATTTTTTTAAATAATATGTCGCTATACAGTGGGACCTGGGGAGAACCAAACCACAGCCTCAGGTTCCCGATGCCGTCAGAGGCAGGTACTCTAGCCACTCCGCCATGGAAGCAGCTTGACCAGGCACTGCCCTGGCAGCATCCTTCACATTAATGCATGGCACCATACAGCAACAGGGGTATCAGTTCTTACTGCATGCTATAAAAACCCCTATCACTATATACCCATTCGCACTATTCTATACATGGTATTTCATGCATGGTTTCATCCACACTATAATAACCCAGTACCCCAGTGAGGTACAGAGTAGGAAAATCTCGAGACAGAGATGTGAAAAATCCCTGAACTACCTCTTATGTTCTGTGATGGTCTGTTGACCTATACATTGTCTTACAGAGCTGGAGAACATGGTGTCTGAGATATCACCCCCTCACCCTCATAATTAGTGAGGCACTATGGCCTAGTAGTTCAGGCACAGAGCTAGCGAACACAAAATGTGAAGCATGAACTCCCCCCTAGAATAACAGAGGCACTATGGCCTGGTAGTTCAGGCACAGAGATGGGGAACAAGAGTCTGATATGTGAGCCCCCTGAAAACCTGTGAGGCACTATGGCCTAGTTATTCAAGTGAAGAGTTTGGCAACAGAGAATGTGAGACATGAACTCCCCAAAATCAGCAAGGCAGTGGCACTATGGCCTAGTAGTTCAGGTGCAGAGCTGGGGAACACAGACTATAAGACATGACCTCCCCAAAGTCAGTAAAGCACTATGTAATAGTAGTTCAGGTGTAGAACTGGGGAACATGGAATGTAAGACTTAAACTCCCCAAAATCAGTAAGGCAGTGGCATTGTGGCCTAGTACTGTAGTTGAGGTGGGAAAACAGAATGTGAGGTGTGAGCTCCCCAAAATCATTAAGGCAGTATAGCCTGTTTGTTCAAGTGCAGAGCTTGGGAAAACAGAATGTGAGAAGAAAGTTCCTCACTAATATCAGTGAGGCACTATGGCCTAGTAGTTCAGGCACAGAAATGGGAAACACAGCACAAGATATGACCCCCCAAAAAAAAGAAAATCAGTGTGGCACTATGGCCTAGTGGGTCAGGCACAGAGAAGAGGAACACAGAATGTGAGAAGTGAACTCTCCAAAATCAGTAAGGCACTGTGGCCTAGTAATTCAGACATAGAGCTGGGAAACACAGAATGTGAGATGTAACCTCCCACTCAGAATCAGTGAGGTACTACAGCCTCGTAGTTTAGACACATATTTGTGAACACAGAGTCTGAGACAGCCCCCACCCACACACAAAATCAGTGAGGTGCTATGGCCAAGTAGTTCAGGCACAGAGATGGGGAACATGGAGTTTGAGATGTGACACCCCCCCCCCCAAACAATCAGTAAGGCACTATGACCTGTACTTCAGGCACATATCTGGGGAACACCAAGGCTAACTAAGACACACCTCACCCCCAGAATCAGAGAGGCAGTATAAAACTCCAGTGGGAGTTTCCCTGCTCCCCTTCTTAATAATTAAGTTATTTTTTTTTCTTTTCTTCTAGCAGTAAGACTTACTTCAATTCCTGTCTGCTTTCAGCTGTCACCTGTGCCTCATGGCACTGCAGTGGATGAGCTCTCAGTCGGCAAGGTATCTATCAACAAGCTTTCTGAATGTTCTTCTTTTAACTAATCAACCCTTCTTCAAAAATTAAAAAGTTAAAACTGCTGCAGGGTTGTATAGCATTTTTTCAATGAAATGTAGTTTGAATTTTGATTTTATTCAGTTTAGTTATTCCTGTCTGCAACAGCACATCTGCCTTATGGCAAAGACAACTCCCTAACGAGCTGCCACCAGGCTTACAGAAATGGTCATGTGGTAAACGTACAATACTGTTGGCTTATATAGTTGCCAGCCTCCTTAAATACCTTATCATTGGCTTCAACATCCAGGACCTCTACCCAGAGCCAGTGATTGTGAATGATGGCTGTGTTAGCCAAAGGGGTCCCCCTGCATCACACTCTGGTAAGTCCTTCCAAATAGAAAACCCTAATAGAAACATAGAAACATAGACTTTTATGGCAGATATGGACTGCTTGGCCCACCTAGTCTGCCCATTTCCCTACCTGTTGGATAAGCTGCAGCTCCTAGTTAACCAACAGCCTACTTCCTCCTACTCCCCACTAGAATTTACTTATATCTGTCCCATGCGTTCTTGAATTCCCCCACTGTTTTTTACCCCACTACCTCCTCAGGCAGGCTGTTCCATGTGTCCACCACCCTGTCTGTGAAAAAATACTTCCTCACATTGCCCCTGAGCCATCCCCCCTCTGTCTTCAAGTTGTGCCCCCTTATTCTTTCACATCTCTTTTTCTTAAAGATGCTACCCTCTTGGACTTTGTTGATTCCCTTGAGGTACTTGAAAGTTTCTATCATGCCCCCCCCCCACCTTTCCTCAGAGATATACACATTAAGCTCCTTTAGTCTCTCTTCATATGGCTTCTGGTGCAGACCCTGCACCATTTTAGTTGCCGTCCTCTGGACTGCCTCCATTCTGTCTATGTCCTTGGGGAGATGGGGTCTCTAGAACTGCACACAGTACTCCAGATGGGGTTTCACCAACTGTCTGTACAGAAGGATAACAACTTCCTGTTTTCTACTGGTGATGCCTCTCCCTATATATCTCTTTATCCCCCCAACCCTCCTTACTGCCTGCTCACATTCTCACATTGCTTGCCTACCTTTAGGTCATCTGATATGACTACTCCCAGGTCCCTTTCCATTTTTGCTGTTGTTAGTACCTCCACCTCATTGTGTACTCTTCCCCTGGTTTTTTGTTTCGCAGGTGCATTACTTTGCACTTCTTTGCATTGAATATAAGCTGCCATATAGTTGACAGTTCCTCCAACCTTGCCACGTCCCTTCTCATCCTTTCCACCCCCCTTGTGTATCAACCCTATTACAGATTTTTGTGTCGTCTGCAAAGAGGCATACATTTCTTTCCAGCCCCTCCAAAATGTCACCCATAAAGACATTAAAGAGGACCGGTCCCAGTACCAAACCCTGCAGTACCCTGCTAGTAACCCCCCTTTCTTTGTAGTGGACTCTGTTTACTATTACCCTCTGTGTGCTGTTGTCCAGCCAATTCTTTACCCAGGCTACCACCCTGGGACCCACTCCCAGGCTGGCTAACTTGTTTATTAATCTTTTGTGTGGGACTGTGTCAAATGCCTTGCTAAAGTCTAGGTAGGCCATATCCACAGCTCCGCCCTGGTCTAATACTTTGGTAACCCAGTCAAAGAAATCTATTAGATTTGCCTGACATGACCTTCCCGCTGTGAATCTATGCTGCCTCAGATCTTGTGTCCCCCTGGCCTCCAGGTACTCAGCAATTCTTTCTTTCAGAAGTGCTTCCATCATTTTCCCTACCACTGAGATCAAACTAACAGATCTGTAGTTTCCCACCTCTGCAATGCTCCCACTTTTGTGAAGGGGAATCACATCTGTCCTCCTCCAGTCCTCAGGTACGACACCATCCTCCCATGATTTGTTAAAAAGGGTAGTCAGTGGTGTCACTAGTTCTTCCCTTAGTTCTTTTAGAATTCTGGAGTAAATCCCATCTGGCCCCATTGCTTTGTTCACCTTGAGTTTTAGGAGTTCTTTCAGGACCCTTTTTTCTGTGAATGGACTGGTATCGACCCCCCTATCCAGAATGCTTCTATTGCTTGGTTTAGTTATCTTCCCCTCCTCTTCTTTTGTGAACACTGAGCAAATGTTTTCGTTCAGTATCTCTGCCTTTTCACTGTCACTCTCTGCCCAACCCTTCCCCTTTATAAGCCTCACTATCCCTCTCTTTGTCTTTCTTCACTCCCTAATGTACCTATAAAAGGTTTTATCCCCGTTCTTAACTGAGTTGACTATCTTTTCCTCGGTTTGGGCCTTTGCAATTGTGACTTCCTTCCCCATTTCCTTCTGCTTTAACTGATACAGTTCTCTTGCCTTTTTTTTATTTGACTTTTTTTTCCGGTTTTCAATAAAATGACAGCAAATAAAGAACCTCAATTATGTCTGTCCCACTTCTGTTCATTTTGCTGTTCTGTCTGGTTGCCTCACCACAGCAGTTGAGACAATAATCACAACCATCCCCCATATGCTGTCAGATGCTGCAGTGCTGTCCAATGGCATGTCAGCTGAGAGAAGAATTTTTAATTAGTCCCCCACTCCAAAGATTAACTTTTTGCCACCCCACCCTGTCCCCTCCATGGTAGTCATTATGCAAGCATGCAGACTAGCTCACAGCATGGTACTGAATTGGTTGCTGAGCTGAACAGCAAGACTGCTGCATGAAACTGGACCCACAGATCCGAACTGGGCTGATTTGACAACCTAAAGGGGACTGTCAGCAATGAGAGACTCACACCCAAGTGTGAGGCTGATCCTAATTAGCCCTTTGTGTGCAAAAACACTTTTTTTTAACTTACTGATTACTTCAGTGTAGTAAATTGTAGCAGGCTAATTTCATTGACTTGTCAGCTGACATTTCCTGTAACCAGAAATGACAGACTCCCCTGCAGCTGACATAGAGGGTTGTGCCTGACGGGTCGTGCCTGAAAATAGTCATTTTATGGCTAGTGCACTTACCCGGTTAACAAAAGCTAAATAAAATAAAATTATTTATTTTTACTTTTTTTGACCGGGTAAGTGCACTAGACAAATCCTGCCTATTTTCAGGCACGACCGGGGAGGGGGATACAGATGAATGCCAACTGACCTTGAACCAGATTAAGCTGTTGGTGGTATTTTTACTGAATGAGGGAAATTTGGCCAGGACACCGGGAAATCCCCTACTCTTTCCGATAAGTGCCATGGGATCTTTAACATCCACCTGAACTACCACCAATCCAGGTAGATGGGACCTCGGTTTAACGTCTCATCCGAAAGACAGCACCTCAGAAGTGCAGCACCCCTCTCACACTGCACTACAGTGTCAGTACTGGAATATTAACCCAAGTGCCAGATGGGGGAACTGAACCCACAGCTCTCTGATCTCCCGGCCACAGAGGCGAGTGTGCTATCTACTGAGCCACTGACACTGCTATACTTGCAGCAGTGGGAGATTCAACAGGCTGCAGTGAATGTCAGAGTTTTTTATAAGCTGTAATCATCTGTTTGCTGGTCTGTTCTCCCTGGGGCTAGGAACAGTCACAGAAAACTGTACTAAACCCCTGTGAGCACAGCAGGACCAGCAAACATCTGATTTTATCTTACAAAATCTTTAATATGTGTGCTGCAGGCTATTGAAAGCTACTGAATCTCCTAGCTTTACAGCCCTCCTCTGATATCAGCTGCAGGGGATTCTAGGATTTCTGGTTACATGAAAAGGCATCTTAGAAGTCAGTAAAATTAGCCTAATACATTCTACTATACTGCAGTAAACAGTGAGTAAAAAAATGCACACAAAGTGCAAATTGGGACCAGCCTCACACTAGGGTGTGAGGCTCCTGTTGCTGACAGTTTCCCTTTATGTCAAACCATGAAAGGCTCTATATGCTCAAGACAGCAGTGCTCCCAGATCTACAGGATTCCTGTATTTTAAGGGATTTTTACTACAAAAATGGGATTCGGGAAGGAAATCTTTTATTTTTAAAATATATAGGGAAATGGACAAACACTGCGGGAAAATGCCCACTATGAATCTCATGGCTGCCAGGATCCAGACAGAGCCCTCCAATTGGTGCTCAGTTTGCTGACTTTGCTACATAGATACATAGACAGTGTCGGCAGATAAGGGCCTATGGCCCACCCAGTCTGCCCATTTGAGCTTGTAAGTTCAGTTTGTTTTCCTAGAAGTCTGTTGCCCCTTACCCCTGACCTCCAGAATTCCTTTATGTCTATCCCGTGCATTCTTAAATCCCTTGATTGTTTTAGCCCCCACCACTTCCTCTGGCAGGGTGTTCCACTTGTCCACCACCCATTCTGTGAAGAAATTCTTTCTCATGTTTTCTCTGAATCATCCTCCCTCCAACTTCATCCCATGCCCTCTAGTCCTGGAACATCTTTTTCGCTTAAAAATAGTGTTTTCCTGCACCCTGTTCCTCCCTGTAAGATACTTGTATGTCTCTATCATATCCCTCTCTCCCTCCTCTCCTCCAGGAGTACATGTTCAGTTCCTTCAACCTGTCTTCATAGGACTTGTGATGCAATCCATGCACCATCTTTGTTGCCCTCCTCTGAACCTTCTCTACCCTGTCTATGTCCTTACGTAGGTATGGTCTCCAGAACTGTACACTGTGCTCAGGTGGGGCCTCACTAGTGTCTTGTATAGTGGAATTATGACCTCCCTTTTCCTGCTGGTGATGCCCTGCCTATACATCCCAGCATCCTATTTGCTTTACCTGCTGCCTTGTCACACTGTTTCCCTACCTTGAGGTCATCAGAGATGACAACCTCAAGATCCTTTCCTGCTTGGTGCATGCTATATCCTCACCCCCAACTGATATATTGTGCCAGGGTTTTGTGCCCCATATGCATTATCTTGCACTTCTTTGCATTGAATTTCAACTGCAAACCCCTGACCATTCTTCAAGTTTCTGCAGGTCCCTTCTCATTCTGTCTACACCTCTGGTGTGTCTACTCTGTTACAGAGCTTTGTGTCATCAGCGAACAGTGAAATTCTGCCTTCTAGGTCCCTGCAATGTCACTGATGAAGATGTTGAATAGGACCGGTCCCAACACTGATCCCTGTGGTACCCACTGGTCACTCTTCCCTCTGTGGAGTGACAGCCATTTACCACCACCCTCTGTGTCCTGCCACCCAGCCAGTTACTACCCACCACACTACTGTCCTGCCCACACCCGTATTCCTCAGTTTGTGTAATAGTCTTCTATGTGGCACAGTGTCAAAGGCCTTGCTGAGTCCAGATAGACCATGCCCACTGCCCTCCCCGATCCACCTCCCTAGTCATCCAGTCAAAAAATTCAACGAGTTGGTCTGCCATGACCTCCCCTGGTGAAACCATGCTGCCTTGGGTCCTGTAGTCCATTGACAACCAGATGTTCCACCAATCTCTCCTTCAGTAGTGCTTCCATGATCTTCCCCACTACTGAGGTGAGGCTGACTGGTCTTTAGTTCCCTGCTTCCTCTTTATTCCCACTTTTGTATAAGGGGACTACATCTGCTGTCCTCCAGTCTTTGGGTACCTCCCCTGTTTCCAGTGATTGGCTAAACAGGATAGCCAGAGGTTCAGCCACTACCTCTCTTAGTTCTTTAAGGACCCTGGGTGCACCCATCTGGCCCCATTGCTTTATCAACTCTTATTACTTCCAGTTCCTTCAGGACCCTTCTCGTGTAAAGGGACTTGTGTCCATTCTGCACCATTCTCACCCTTGTACTCCTTCAGACCCATTACCCTCCTCTTCCTCAGTAAAGACTGAGCAGAAATACCTGTTCAAAATGTCAGCTTTACTGTTGTCATCCTCCACGCCCCCATCCTCCCCTTCAGTCTCACTATCCCCCTTTGTCTTTCTTTTTTCACTTATGTACCTGTAAAGGTTTTGTCCCTCTACCCACTGATTTTGCAATGTGCTCTTTTTTTCTGAGCTTAGCTTCCTTACTGACCTCCCTGCCTCCCTTTGCTTCTCTTGGTACTTCTCCCTATCACCTTCTGCCTGTGTCTTTTGTATTGCCTGAATGCAATCTTTTTGCTTTCACTTTCTTTGCTACCTCTTTGGAAAACCATAATGGTCTCCTCTTCCTTTTCCTCTTGCTACCTGCTTAATGCACATAATTCTGTTGTTCTTGTAATCCCCATTTTAAATACTGCCCACTGTTCCTCAACCCTGATTCCTGTCCCATTCTCCTTAATGCCTCTTTCAAGTATCTCCCATTTCCCAAAGTCTGCCCCCTAAAATCCAGGATACGTGTTTTGTGTGGTTTGGTTCTGCTCTTTCTGTGATTTCAAACCACAATGACTGGTGGTCACTGTTTCCCAGGTGCTCCCCACTGTTACCCCATCACACTGTCCCTGTTTGTGAGCACAAGGTCCAGTATTGCCTTCTGCCGAGTTGGTTCCATGACCAGTTGCTTGAGGAAGGCACCCTGAAGAGAGTCCAGGATAAATCTGCTCCTAGTTGATGCTGCTGCTGGGATGCTCCAGTCCACGTCTGGAATATTGAAGTCTCCAACCAGTACTACCTCACCCTTGTCTGCCATCCTTTAGATGGCTAGCATCAACCCTATCTGTTTCTTCCTCCTGGGCTGGTGGTCTATAGACCACACCTGTGCAGATAGCTGTCCCCATTTTCCTTTCCAGCTTAACCCACAGTATCTCTCCCCATTTTGTTCCTCCTGGATCTCTGTGGCCTTATGTCATTTCTCACGTACAGTGCCTCCTCCTCCTTCCTGCCTGCTCTGTCTCTTCTGAATATGTTGTAGCCAGGTATGGTCATCTCCCAGTCGTGGTTATCATTACACCAGGTTTCAGTGATGGCCACAATGTCCAGGTCTGACTGTACTATGACAGCCTCCAGATCTTCCATCTTGTTGCTAAGGCTCCTGGCATTTGCACACATGGCTTTCCATGATTTGACCTCCTAGACTGTTTCACTGTTCTACTCAGCCCCTTCCTTGGTTGTCATTTATCCCTGGTTCTCCTTGCTGTCTGCCCTTCTGCTGAATTTTGCCCCTTTCTGCTTTATCCACCTCTTGGGCACTAATCTCCATCTTTGCACACTGCTTTGCAGAGATAGCCACTCCTCTGGTTCACTGGTTCCACTGCTAGCTGTGGGAGGTGAGCAAGTAGGTACCCTCCTTGCTGGCCTGTCACCCTTTGCTAGTTTAAATGCTTGTCAATGTAGCATTTAAACTTATCATTGAGTGCTTGGATTCCCTCCAGGGATGCAGGCCATCAGGCTTGAACAAACCTCCATCCTCCAGGTGGGTCCCCAGTCACGAATGAATCCAAACCCTTCCTCACAGCACCAGTTCTTCAACCATGAGTTAAAGTTCCTGGTGCATGCACTCTATGCTCTCCTTGCCTCTCACAGGTAGTACTTCTAAGAAAGTGACAGAAGTAGCTACTTGCTTGAGACCCTCCCAGTTTCCTAAACTCTTCCTGAACTTCCTTTGGCTCTCCATTTGCCAGGTCATTAGTACCTAGGTGGATAATGACATCCAGCTCACCCTCCCGTCTTGCCTTCCCAGTGATCCCCAGGATCTTCCTTCCATCCCTCCATGCCATGGCACCTGGTAGACACCTCACCTCCCTGTCCTCCCTTCCTGTGTTCCTAGCTGGATCCTTCTTATGATGGAGTCCCCACCAGGATTCGCTTCCTCCTCCTCTGGGGTCCCTGCTTTCCCGCTGAGGTCACCTCCTTGGCTAACCTCCACATCCTTTCCTTCCACTTCTCTGGGTACCTCTATTTGGTTGTCCTCATTTGCCGTGTGGCATATGAGTTCTTAGTGGAATAGGATCTGGGATGTGCCTCTGCTCTAACTGCTCTAACCTCCCTGAGCCCACTGTCATCCAAGTGCTCCTCGTTCTCGGCATCCTTTGAGGCAGTGGCATTGGACTGGTGGTCCCTGGATAGGGGTGATGGTACTCCTGACCCAGTTTACTTCTGTTCTGAGTCTGGCTACCTCATCCCACAGTCCAGAGAGATGCATGCAGATAGGGCAGCACCTCAGTGTCCAGAAGGTCTGCCTGAATATGGCTGCCCCACAGCCACTGCATTGCACCACTCCCCACATTATACTGCAATTCCACTACTTGTCTGCTACTGAAGCTCTCCTAGTTCCTTTTTATTAATTTGCTGTACTAAAATCCGCCACTGATCCTCAGATAATTTTTTTTTTTTAAAGAAAGGAAACTAATAAATAAACAAATGAGTCAAAACACTTGTCGTGTTTGAGGGTGGGCTTCTTCTTCCCTTATGCCCTCCTACTTCACACCCTTACTATACCCTGTGTTTAGCTCCTGTCAATCAGATTTAACAGGGCATATAATTAAGAGTTGGGGAAGGGGAGGAAGGAGGGGCGAAAATTTGCAGCAATTAAAGACAGCACAGAATTACACCACCACTATGTTTTAAATTATCAACAGCCCAAAAACAATTATAAGTAAAGACAACAACGAAAGTATAGTGTCACTAAAAGCCCACAATCTAAGTTTAAAAGAAAAATACCAATTACCAGTTACTCTAAAGCACTGAATTGAATATGTTTCCTTCCTTCCTCTTCTGGCTTCTTCTGAGAAATTAAAACTCTGCTTGCTACTTTAACTCTGACTAAGCCCCACCTCCAGTTATCACGTAGCTGAGGTCAGAGGCCAGACAATTAACACCTTCACCCAACTACAGGGCAGTCAGACAAGCCAAGATAAAATTTGCAGCAATTAAAGACAGCACAGAATTACACCACCACTATGTTTTAAATTTTCAACAGCCCAAAAACAATTATAAGTAAAGACAACAAAGAAAGTATAGTGTCACTAAAAGCCCACAATCTAAGTTTAAAAGAAAAATAGCAATTACCAGTTACTCTAAAGCACTGAATTGAATATGTTTCCTTCCTTCCCCTTCTGGCTTCTGGCTACACTAAGCAATTCTGTTGGCCCATTTGCAGCCTGTGTTTCTCTGGGTTAGTAAGGTAATGTGTTGACAGTGCATCTTTCTGAGGATGAATTCAGATCTTCTCATCAAGAACCAGTGAGCTGCTGCATGATCCAAACACCTGCCATGTGGCCCCACTCAAAACAGCAACACCGTTGAGTCAGACGAGCTGCATCTCAAATGCCACTGTTCTGGACTGGCAGAGAGCCTAAGCCACTGAAGGTAAACTAGCCTTCTTGTGGGCAGCCTCAGGTTAGTCTATTTTAAACTCATTCTAAGTGCAAAATGAGTCAGACAAAAGACTGACCACTTGATGATGATATGCTTTTGGGGGGGGGTGCAAGAAAGAGTGCTTAAGTGTTGCTTGAGGGAAGCAGTGCCCCAAACCACCAAGGCAAACAAACCTTCTGTTTTGCAAATTTGTCTATTTTAAACACATGAAATGCAAACAGTGAGCAAGACAAGATACTCGATGATGGTGGGCTTTAAAGGGTGATGGGGACACAAAGAGTGCTTAAGTGCTACTTGGCTTGCTTGGTGCACAGAGCAGAGTTGTGGTTTTAAAAAGATCACTAAGGCAGCACTTCTTCTGACCAGCCTAGAGGTTGAGGTTATTTGAAAAAAAATTAGACAGTGTTTCTATTTAATTGTGAGCCTGGGAAAGGTGTGGGGGTGTCTTTATCAAGATAAGCAGGAATTATGAATTATATGTGTGAGATCAGAAGGGACCCATAGACCCTGGTCTGGTCTAAGGTTAGTAAAATAAATGTAAAAAAAAGGAATATTTGTTTTTACCTCTGAGAGTTCAGTGTACAAAGCTGTGTGTGTGTGTGTGTGGGGGGGGGAGTGCTTAAGCATGCCAATGAAAAACACAACAATACACTGACACAATGTTTATTAATGGAGCACTACAGGTACACAGAGCTGTAGGCCCAATGCACGATTGGTGTGCAGTGGCTATGCACGCATATCTGAGGTGAGTAGCTACTCCACACCCCCTGTGCCCCCCACAAGGCATGCACGAAGGGGGCACATGCAGATCCATCGCACCTGATCCTCCACATCTGCAGATAGCTCCGCGATGGGGACGTTCCGGGGGTGTGCCAGCACTACGTGTATTCACTAATCTGTGTAGTGCTGGCCACATGGGTGCAGAGGGTGGTGCAGGGTACATCAGGGAGACCAGCCATAACCCACAGCATGCCCCCATGAACACAGGTATTCGGTCACTGGGGGACCAGGACAGTGCACACTGTGCTGCTCCCGACTGCTGAGCAGCAGGAGGTGGCAGGGGCAGCTGGATGGGTGAGCATCCAGAAAGATTATGTGAGGCAACACTGAGACTGGAGGGTGCCACGCTGGCCTGGGTGCATGCTATCGACATGCACAGCCCCAGACCCATGCCACCCTATGTGTGAGATCCACCATGGGTCCCAGAGGGGCATCCCATTGGATGTCTGCCTGGGACAACTCTTCCCCCGGCCACCATGCAGAGTCCTGTGCATTGGGAGAGGAGCCGTGGATAGGTGGTCGGCATTGGTGAATGCCAGTATGGGTGCACCTGTCCATGGGGTGCAGGGGCAAGGGTGGGGTATGTGCATTTTGTGCATCCCTATGCCCCTTTCATGCATTGTGAGCAGAACAGAAAATGTATCAGTCTGTGATTAAGGGGTAAATTGGAAGTTAAGGCATTTCATACTATAAATAGAATACTGTATAAGGGACTGTATTATTACAAGGTTATAATACCTTCAGGAGGTTCTGGAGACATGTGAACCTTGAGAACTAAGCTTTATACATTCCAACATGTCCCCAGAACCTCAAGATGGTATTATATTGTTACATATAAAGTTCTTATAGTTGTAGAGTTATGTGATACGTTGTAGGTGATTTTTTATATTTAAAATAAATAAGAACACATAAAACAGCCTAAACATTTGTCCTAGTGATTTTATTGACTGGCATAATGACACCAATTGAGTACTTACATTAACTTGTGCATACAGGACAATCTACAGGAATTTCATCCCAGTTTTACAGGGAAAATTAGGGTGCACTACAGGAAAATGTTTTGCCTGATCTGGGAGCACTGAGACAGCCCAGTCTAGGAGCATCCAGTACTGCTACAGAGCCAGTTCATCCACCCCTAGTTAAAATTATAAAATGAACATACCTTTAAAAGTAATCTGTCAACCACTCAAAGGACAGACCACCCCTTTATCTAATATTTTTATGTTTACTTGCATGCATGTGAAAAGCAAACATCTTGCATGCTCAGACAGAGTAGGGGCTGGGGAGGTGTGTGCTGAGCAGGAAATGAAGCTGATCCTGCAGGAGGTATGCGTGTGCACACATCAAATCCTGACAAGCATGTTACTGATGTTGGTTTGTTGGCTGATGGGTGGAAACTTTTCACATTTGAAAGGATGTGGTCCCACCTATTACAGTGTGGCTGCATCCTTTCATTTGTTTCCTCACATCAGTCAGCATCCAGCGCCTCCCTTTCCCAGCTTCTCAGTAACAACGATAGTTGGCGCTCAGTCTCACCACTGATATCCCCCTTCCCGCTCATCCCAGCTTTCTTAATATAACTGGCTGCAGGTACTCAATGCTGAAATCCATATCCCCCCTCTTGCCTGTCCAGCTTTTATAATTCACCAGTGGCAGGTGTTCAACCCACAATGCCAGAAATGTCTCTCCCGCTCATCCCAGCTTTCAACATCCCCTTACACACACGCACGCACGCGCACACACACACACACACACACACACACTCACACACAGTCTAACACTGTGGTGCTCACCCCCTGTGCTGGATAACCTCTCCTCAACTCCCACAAAGTTGATGTAACACTGAAGAGTCTACCCGGTGCTGCCAAACCTCAAAACAACACTTGAGTGCCCAGTCCCCATGTCTGTACCTGAAATAAAGGATACTGTCCCTCATGGTCTTTTTTACCTGAGAAAAAGAAAATGGTCCCTCAAAATGTTTGGCTGTTTCTACAGTGCTCATGATCATTCACTGACAGTTAAACAGGGGCTGGCTTAAGTGGTGAGCAGAGGGCTGTGCCCAGTCTCCATTACAATTACCACAGTTTGGCTTAGATGACCATGAAGAGGGCTGGGTGCAGGGACTAGGGTGCTGAGCAGGTATGTCTAAAGGGAGTCTGAGTCCCTTATGGGGTACCCCTAGATTAGAATATTCAAGACAGCTACATGATTAGCAGTCAGGGTGGGAGGACCACTGCACATCCAGAAATATATAAGACAGCTATAAGACGGCTGATTGAGGGGTGGGGAACTACTAGACCACCAATAATATTCAGGATAGCTAGAGGGCAGGCACTTGGGAGGAGGGGGGAGTACACGTATGCTAATAAGCTCTTATTGGGCATGCAAATTGTCCATAACACCTTGCATGCCCAACAAGCTAATTAGCATGTTTGATCTGACTATGGCCCACTGGAGCCCTGGCACTGTCCAGTTTGCCCTGCACTATCTCCATTTGGCTCATTAGGCCCATATTCAGTCTGGAGCTCTGTCACGGCAGTGCAAAGTCACAGCCCCATTTTCAGACAGTTAGGGCTTTCCTGTCCGAGTGTGTTAATTTTCTGAATTTTGCACCATGTGGTGATTGCCACAAAATGCTACTGTCGGTGCACCGCACTGGGCTGGCTCTGAATATGAGAAGCTATGCCCCTTAACCTGGTTGTACCTAAAGCTCACAAGACAGTGGCTACTAGGGGTAGGAAAGGTCTGCCAGTAGCCTCAAGATATTGTTGTTCTAACTTGTGACAGCATGCAAGCAAGCGTGTTCAGCACTGACAAATGTTTGTTTCAGTGCAAGTCATAAATGCTTAATTACATTTAAATATTATGTGTTTGTGACTCTTGATTTTTAACAAATGATATGTTCTTGTAAAAAACACAGTATTTAGTGGTAAATAGGAGAAAAGCACATTCCTTTCAGAGTAATCTGTTGCCCACTCAAAGCAGACCACCCCTTCAGCTAATTTTCTTGTTGTCAGCACACAGAGATTTCACTTTATTTTTCAGTCTTTGGATCGCTAATTTATACAACTAAAATATTTACTAAACAAATGCGTTTTCACCATACAAAATGCATAAATGGGAGCTGGCCCGGTGGCGCAGAGGACTGAGGCGCTGGACGTCTCACCTCATGGCATGCCAGCGACCTGGGTTCGGGAGCAAGCCTAGGTCATTGGAGGTCGGCACGGGGAGGCAGGCAGAGCAGAATGGAGTAGTCATACACAGAGCTGATGCCAGGATCTCTGGATTTTGTACATTTCGAAGTGATCAGTTTAGAAGGATCAAAGTTCTAGAATGTTGAATATACATGAATTCACCAAAATTAAGATTGTTTTTGCTCATCAATAACTTAAACAAGTATTTGTCAATGCTGAATGTTTGCTTGCTGGTATTAGCATTGGAAATGCAGGAGTTAGACAGATGCAAAATAGGAATGGCAGTGAAGTATTGAACTTCGCACGAACCCCACCTCCATCCTGTAGAGACGGAAGGGTTAAGTTTTTGGGTGGTCACCCATGACGGTCATGCCATGACACATCACCCTATTCTGCAGTGTGACATGTGTTGAGGTGTGCCTTAGGGTGATTGGCTTTACAGTCACCCCATTCCATAAGGACATATGGTGAAATGGGTGCAGCATAGGAGAATGCGGTGAAGTCTGGGGCCAAAGAGTCCAAGGTACACCTCGATGCCTGTTGGTGGCTGGGTGGTGGGGGTGGGATGGCATGAGCAGTACAGTCGGCAATCCAAAGGCACACCCCGATACCTGCCAGTCTGTACAAGGTAGGACGTTATGGTTAGAAACCCTAATGCCTCGGGTGTTTGTTTGTATTTGCACTACAAATTTTCAACATGGCCTTTTTGTGACCCCACCTCATGAAAGCATTTGGGACCTCTTCTCATGAAGAGCGGCAGTGTGATTTTGTCAATGTGTCCCAAACATTGAGTTCCAACAGTGACAGTGCCATTCTGTGACACATGTACAAAAACACAGATTGGGTAGAATGTAAAGAATGACAACTGTACCATCCATAGGGAGGTGTGAAGAGATGGCAATGTTGAAAATCTGTAGTGGGAATATTAAAAATGCTCGCACTTCTGAGCATACATGGAAACTGTGCAACGCATGCGCGTAACCCAGTCATTTTATGGACTTTCGTCACCAAATTTTCAACATAGGCATTTTAGGACCTCTGCTCATGAGAATTGTCACTGTGATTTTCTTAATGTGTCCTGAACACTGATTTCCCACAGCAACCATGCTATTCTGTGCCGGAAGTGCAAAATAACATTATGGCCAGGATGTAAAAAATGACAGCTGTACTGTTCATAAGGAGGTGCAGAAAAATGGTAATGTTGAAAATCTGGAGTGAAAATATTACAAATGTGCGAAGTTATGAGCGTGTGTGGAAACTGCGCAAATCACGCTTGTAAGACAGTCATTTTATGGACTTTCATTAGCAAATTTTCAACATAGGCATTTTAGGACCTCTGCTAATGAATATTGTCACTGTGATTTTTGTAATGTGTTCCGAACACGGATTTCCAACAGCGACTGCGCTGTTCTGCTCTGGCAGTGCAAAAACATATTTCGGCCAGGATGTGAAAAATGACAGCTGTACTGTTCATAAGGGGGTGTGGAAAAATGGCAATGTTGAAAATCTGGAGAGAAATATTGCAAATTTGCGAAGTTATGAGCATGTGTAGCAACTGCGCAAACCATGCTCATAAAACAGTCATTTCTTGGATTTTACCCACCAAATTTGCAACATAGACTTTTTGAGAGCCCACTTCATGAACACTGGTACTGTCGTTTCGTTAATTGGTCCTGAAAGGTGATTCCATGCAATGACTGCAAAATCACCTTTTGGGACCGAATAATGCCATGACAGTGGCTGACTTCATGAATAGGGGTCCTAATAACCCCATGTTGAAAATTTGGTGCCAAAATTCCCAAAACTGCCTGAGATATGCACCAAAGTTGAAAAAACCCTATTTATGCCATTATACAGCTTACCGGCATTTCCTCAGTTTGCAGTCGGCTTTGAAGAGTGTAGATGCATTCCCAATCCACCAAAGATCATCATGCTGGGCTCTGGAGGTAAGTATGGGGTTAGGGGTGTGGGAGGCAAGGTGTGCAGAGGGTGGGCTGGGTTGGGAGGGCCGCTGGACTCGACGAGGGACCGTTGTTTTACAAGAAAAAAACATTGCGGGACTTTTTTACAAGGACATTTAACATGGGCATTTGACATGCTGGGGTGGGGTCCCAGCATGCCAACTTAGTGTTTTGTTGGGGGGATGACTGTAGCTGATGGGGGATTGGGCACCCCGCCCAGCATATGAGGGGTGCGCACTGCCGAAGGGGACTGGGCACCCCCCTCAGCACAAACCTATGTTTTTGTGGGGGGGACATTATGCCAATGGGGTGGGATCCCCCATAAGCAACTTAGTTGTGGATGAGGGACATTATGATGATGGGGAGTGGGCTTCCCCATCAGCAAATGAAACTCGGACTGGGACTGAAGCCGGCGGGGATTGGAGCCCCTGTCGGCAAACAAAGACTGTTTGGGGGAGGCACATGCTGCTGAGGGGGGTTGGGCACCCTCTCAGCACTGGAGGCTGCATAATACTGTTTGTGAACATGGTGGTAAGCTACCCGCTATGTTCATAAACAGTATTACGCTAGCTAACGTTCCATCCTGCAATGACGGGTCGCTCCCTCTTTGCAGCGGAATGACTGATGCTGCAATGACATGGTGGCCCCTGATTGCTGCGGTGAAAATGTTTGTACTTGGTGGCACTTTTGGAGACCAGTGTCATCAGCACACTGTGCTTCCATTGGTCCACCAGTGCAAAGCCCCCAAATGCAGTGCCTCCCTTGGCTGTAACAGTGCCGCACCTCGACAACCCACTTTTCTCCTAAGCTGTCGTATAATGTTTCTTGTGCATGTGCACAAGCAAACATAAAAATGGTTGGGATTTAAAATCTGAAGCCATACAATGTGATAGGATTTGGTCCAAGGGTGAATCTTTGCCAATTATTTTTTTCCTGTTACCCCTGTTGAGTTATTTTCAAAAATGTGTTTCAAAACATGTCCCATTTTCACACAAACTCTTTCTTCGGTACTACAACATGAAATAGCCCCACTGTGGTGCAGAAGGACCAACAAAACAGTATTAGTAGTATTAAATGAATTCATAAAATTATTATGAACAGGGATAGGTGTCACAAGCTCCATTGAGCAAAGCTCATTTCCACAGAGGTCCCTAACAATTGTTATAAGTTTTATCTCTACTAAAAATTTTACAGTTATAAATATGCTTATACATTACTAACATTCAAAACATGAGACAATCACTAATTTGTATAGCTAAATACACCATAGTCATGAAACAATATATAGACTACAACATCATGACATAATACTAATATAAAATTACACATCAAGGTACGTAGCAGACATACTATCTGTATATAGATTACAAACATCAGGTTATACCCTCAATACAGCATTACAAAGGGGCCATGGCCCAATCAGTGTACCATTTTTTATGGGATCTAATCAAATGGATGAGTTTACACCCCCCTTATGCTGATGGTTAATGAATTCCATAATTCTGACCCTCTATGTCGTGTTGATGACCTCCCAATTCCCAAATTACATTTTGGGATTACAAACTCCAAACATCTTGCAGACCTTAACAATTCTTTTGTACCTCTGATGCTAAATGTATCCAAGGAGTACCTGGGCATATCTTCCTTATACACCTTAAACATAATGGTCAAAAGATACCAATTTCTCCTTGCTTCAAGTCTCATCCAGTTTAAGGCTTGTATAAAACACATTATAAAATGGCTAAAGAAAGTGCTTCACTTCCATTGGCTGGAAGGACCTTCCAGCCGTGTCCTTATCAGCGAGAATTTGTGCCAACTGGCACTTTTCTCACCGTGGCAACCTCACAACCAAAACAAATCAGTAACCTATTGTACCAGGAATCTGTTTCTCAGAAGCAGGCACAGGACCCACAGCAGCAGCATGAAACACCACACAATTTTAGCAGCAAACATAAACTCACACAGACCAACCTGCAAGTGCAAAAGGGGTCCTTAATAATATGGTATCGTCCTTTCTCTGCATGTGCCCCAAAATTTCAATACATTTTATCATTGAAAATATGAGCGTAACTACCGAGACCGCTGAAAAGGAAAGCGCTCGTGCTGGTTTCCATCTCTCATCATGTTGCCTGTAGTGTCGATCCCTCAGTCCCATGCAGTCCTTTTCTATATTTATGTACTGTTGGACACACTTTTAAATGAAGGAAATGTTGTTGTTTTTAAAAAAGACGGCACCAAACCAGAAACGGCTCTCTACGGCGGCCGGCATGGACACGCTCGCTGCCATTAACAGCAGTTGGTAACAGCAATGCATATAAATGCTGAATATGGTACCTCTTTAATGATATCTGGAGAAGGACAGCAAATTGGAAACTAAAAGTAAAACACAGACACAACAACTTGACCAACATCCCTGTGTCTGTGTGTGTGTCTGTGTGGGGCGGGGGAGTCTACTCAATGTCACACAATAGAAAAATGACCTAAATAAAGGGACTATTTTACTACTTCATCTATAAAAACACCCCTAAAACAATGAAAAATGTTTTCCCTCTTTTTTTTTTCTTCTTCTTACACATTTACTTTGAAACCAATTTTATAAATGCAATAAGACACTCCAAGGTGTGGGTTATCTCCTGATAAGAGCACACCCAGGTGCATAAGGTACTCGGCACAAGTGCCTCATGCTGAACAATGCACCTGGGCGTGCTCTTATCAGGAGATAACCCACACCTCATCATGTCTTATTGCTTGCATGGTGTATTCTTCTAGGAGCATCAAGAATGAAGTGGGTTAACCTATTGTGCATCACATTTAGCTTAGCCAGCCCAGCCCCAGTGCTCCAGCATAAACAATGTCCCCATAATCCAGGACAGGGAGAACCATAGCATTAATGACTCTTAAACGAACATCAGTGGTCATATAATGTTTTAATCTGTAAAGTATTCCCAGTTTTTACCAATACTTTTCACTAGTGCCTCAATGTGCGCATCTCATTTTAGTTTATCATCCAGCCATACTCCCAAGTATTTATATTTTGTCATTTGTTTGCATATATTCACCCCTCAGCAATTGAATTACTAGGGGGAGCACTGTTTTTGTCGCTACTGAAAATAATACTGACTGAGTTTTTTTCGGTATTTAAACAGAGCATCTGATTTCTAAAAAAGATTTGAAAATGTGAAAAGGCCTCTGTAACTTGGTCTGGATATCACAAATTGATTTGCCCTCCACATGGATCATCATATCATCTGCATAAATGTGATAGTTATTTATTGTATCATGGAAGGTTATAGATTTGAGAATCAATGTCCTAACAGCCACTAGAGAGAGAAGAAATAATGAATTTGATTTAGCATTTTTTTTTGTTTATTCACAAATTGGTAAACTTTTATGTACTAATATATTTTACATAGATTTAAATATTGTTATTACGTGGCAGCTGAATGAATTTTGTACAAGGTTTCCTAAGATTGCTTGTAGTGTTTGACCCTTGTCTCTCAAATAGCTGATCAACTCTCCTAACTCCCCCCCCCTTCTTTTTCTATGATATGTAATTATAAAATATGACTGTTATTATTGGTGGTGGTGGGATGTGTGAAATGTAAAACATGTAGATCAATGACTTATGGCGTTCTTTTGGAAACAGCTGCTAATAATTGTAAAACCTCATACCTGGCTATTACTGACATCAACAGCTCTAGTAGGTATGAAAGAGCTGCCAATCAGTTCTGGAGCCACCCACTGACAAAGGCATGAGACTGAAGTGCCGGGGTACCTAGCAGTACATTGTGTGCAGTGTCAATTTATGTGGCAACTTTTGGCAATAAATTATGTAGAATGGATTCTGGTCTGATGCCTTTTATTTAAGGGCATACCCCCAGCAGGTGTGATATTTGTGTTGTTTGTTGGATGCAGAAGACTCCTGTAGGCCTTGTCCTAATGAAACAGTCCATATGGCTTGGAATGCATAGGAGACCTTCTAGGGGCACCAAGACAATACTCACTCATGCTGCAGATGTGCAAGGGCCCCTTATGGGCCTGTACCAATATAACAGTCCATCTGGTTTCAGATAACCGGGGACCCCTCTGGGTCCTGCACCAAAGTAACAGTCCATCTGTTTGCATTTGTGCAAGGGTCCCTCCTGGCCATAGGGCAGTAAAATTGTCTGTGTAGCTGCAGATGCACAGGTGCCCCTCCAGGCCCTCACCAAGGCAACAGTCCATCTGGCTTCAGACTTAAGAGAGGCCCCACTTTTCCAAGGTAACAGTCCATAAAATGTAGATTACAAATGCATAATAGTGAACTCAAAAAATATTCATGCATTTGTGACTCATATTTTATAACACATGTTATTTCTGGTAAAAATCACAATGTTTATAGGCAAAAAGTACAAAAGCAACCAATCAAAGCACAGACCACCCCTTCAGTAAATTTTTCTGCTTTAAGCACATAAAAGGTTATTCTTTTTTGTGTATATTCATGTTGCAAACTCATGCATTCATGAAAAGTTTCCAATTTCAAATTCAAACCGTTGTTGAGTTTTTGGTGAGCAAAAAGAAAAAAAGCTTAATTGGGGTGAATTAATTTATTTTAACCTTATATCACCTATTCCTCACTGAACCAAACATTACAAAATTTACAGGACTCAGACATCCTGGCACTGACTTCATGTATGCCAACCTTGAGGTAGAGCAATCAATAAACTTCCAAGTTATTAAGGTGCAAGAATTGATGTTTAACATACAAATGCATGCTCAACCCTAATACAGTCAGACCTGTTTAATCTGTAATGTTATTGCCTATTCTTTATTTAATAAAAATATACATAGTAATCAGACAACAATATGGGGATTTTTTTTTGATTTGCTAGAAAAATAAGAAATACAGTGCTAAGTAGTTAAAATAATAATTTATTTCCTTAATCATCTATTGTTCAGTTAATTTAAAAATAATCCATGACTTTTGCTTAAAAGTTTCTGCCTCTGAAGCTATACAGTACACAATTTTGTGTTTATGTCAGGAACACAGCCCACAGCTTTCTATGTTTTCTCTGAGAGGCTTTGCTCCATGTAGGGACAGTTTTTCAGTTTACAGCCAAACAGTAATTTTCTCACATTGTGGTTAGAGATAGATCGTACAGCCAAGGTACATAACTGATGTGATGTTGAGTACCTGCTGGAGTAGGAGGGGGTACTTTGAGAACAGGGGCTTAATGGAATTGGGACAGCACTATTTTGTTTCTGCAAAAAACACACTTGTCTCCAGCAGAACATCTGAAGTTCCATAGATAGTGGGTGGGACAGGTGATTTTGGTGGTTCCACATATTTAGGACACTGGCGGCAGTGAACCCGGTCATTAGGGCACCATGTTTTGAGGTTGCCAGCACCTCTTTTTGTGGGGGACTGCACCCCTGCACCCCCCATGCTCCTCCTTTCTATATGTACTAACTCTGGGGGGGTGGACCTCGGGAAAGGGGTGAAAAACTCCTGAAGCTGGTGCCCTAATGATGGGCACAAAGCCGCCGGTGCACAGATGGCCAGAAGAGGATTATGGCTTCACAACCCAGAGACAAAAAAGGAAACTGTGGCCATTTTAATCAAAAGAGGGTGTCCACTTGAGGTGAGTACAGCTGAAACAGGTATGGATAGCAGTTTAATTATCATTACAGGTAAGGGTCAAGACAAGTTTGTTCACCTGGTCAATATCTATGCACCAAATGAGCGATTTGCCTTTTTTAAAACGTGCAACAAAATAGCTAAATTACAGGTGGGGACAGATATCTTGGGGGGGGGGGATTTTAACTGTGCATTATCAATGACTGAGGATTCTTCCTTAGGGCTTATGGGAACAAACATGTCAGTTGCAACATCACTTGAAGTCTTAATAGATGAGCTTGGAACAGTGGATATCTGGAGGCAGACTCATAAAAGGAAATGGGACTTTACCTTTTACTCCCACCCACAAACAATATATTCCAGAACTGATATTTGTTATGCAAAGGCCCTCCTCTATAATATTAGAGTCAGAAATATTCAACATAACAATATCTCACCATGCTTCAATTGTTATCCAGCTACTGCTAGGTAGGCAAGACAGACTTGCAGTTTGGGGGCTGAACTCATCTTTCCTCACTGACCCCAATTTCAAAAAAAAAAAAGTGCCAAACTTTGATGGAAACGTTTTCACTTAACCAGGACCCTAGCATGCCTAACACAACAATTTGGGATATAGTCAAAAGGGTGACGAGGGGTCAAATAATCAGTCATGCTTCTTCTAATAACAGGAAAAGCAAGGCAGAGACGGTAACACTTTTAAGTAGTATTGTTAATTAATATTGGGGGATTAGAAAAACTGCACAAAACTAACCCAGGAAAGGCCTGACTCCTGACCGCTCTAATTCAGGCTAGGCAAAAACTCAAAGAGACCAAGTATATGAAAGCAGAGGGGTTCCTTGGATACACAAATAATAGACATTATTAGGTGGGGGGAAGCAGCCAGATTATTAGCATTTCAGTTAAAAAAATATCAGTAGACAGAATGGTCCCAGGTACTGTATATGGGACAGGCAAATCCCCACTCATTTATGGGTCACACCTAACAAAATTGCTCAAAGTTTTAGAGAATTCTATGAAGGCCTCTATGATGAAACTAAGAAGCTTGAGGAAGTGCAGAACAGCACAAATAGGCTCCTAGAGGGAATTTACCTTGTCTCATTATCAGCAGAAATCAGCACTAATATGAAATAAAAAAACACATCTCAGACAAAGATATCACTACAGTAATAATTGAGCCCAAAAGTGGTAAGATGCCAGGGCCTGATGGCTTTAATACTGACTTCGAAGTCAAAGATATAATTCTTAGCCTTGACACCAAGAAAAGTGCAGGGGACGATGGCCTTGAATAATTTTTCTTGTGGTTAGGCTATGCCTAGCTCACAGCCCCCATCCTTCACATCTTCAACCTCTCTATTACCATAGCCACTGTTCCATCCTGCTGGAAATCTGCCCATATTCTTCCTCTCTTCAAATCAGGAGATCCTTGTGACTTAAACAACTACTGTCCTATCTCCATCTTGCCCATTCTCTCCAAAGTGCTGGAAAAACTTATATACAACCAACTAAAAAATCACCTCGAAGCGCACTCACTCTTAAACCTGGCCCAATCTGGCTTCAGGTCGAAGCACAGTACCATCTCAGCCTTGGCTAAAGTCTCTAATGACTGGATCCATGCTATGGACACCAAGAAGGTTACTGATGCAGTCTTTCTAGACCTCAGTAAGGCCTTCAACACTATAGACCATCACCTCCTAATCACCTGTCTTGCCTACATAGGTGCCACTCCACTTACCTTACAGTGGTTTAACAGTTATCTCACAGGAAGGATACAAAAAGTCAAAGCTGATGGCCTACTATCTGCCCCCCTTCCAATTGCCAGAGGAGTCCCTCAAGGCTCCATCCTAGGACCAATCCTTTTTTTCCTGTACATCAACAACCTTGACTTCCACGTAAAGAACTCTAGCATACATTTCTTTGTGGACGATACGGTTTTGTATGCATCAGGCTCGTCCTTAACTGAAGTCAGAGAAGCACTCCAAGCTGACTTTATCCAGTTAGAAAGCAACCTTATCAATGCTAAGCTTCTCTTCAATGCCCAAAAAACTAAGACAATGATTTTCTAGAGACTTGCCTTATCTGTTGCCCTACCTACCCCACCCCACCTAAAAACTTCATAGTTACCTCCCTAGGTGTACACTTGGAAGTTGTACCTAAATTTAAATATCTAGGTATGTAGATAGACAACAAGCTTTCCTTCAATGACCATATCGAGGATCTATCAAAGAGGCTTAAAGTACGCTTGGGTTTCTTCTTTAGAAATAGGACCCTCTTTTCTCTTGCGACCCACAAAAGACTTGTCCAAGCAACATTCCTTCCCTTGCTTGACTACGGAGACATTATCTTTATCTCCTCCCCAACCTTGAGCCTATCTAAACTGGACATACTCTATCACCGTGCTCTTCACTTCATTATTAACTCTGCGTACAGGAGTCACCACTGAGATCTTTATGCAGTAGTTGGGTGGACCTCTCTTGCCACCAGATGCCTCCTGCATGCTGGCATTTGGACCCTCAAATTACTACTCCACAAACTGCCTGTCTATTTAACATCTCTCATAGACATCTCGCATAGCACCTACTCCCTAAGGAAATCTGACCTTATCCTACTAGATGTTCCCAGGACACGTACCACAGCTGGCCAAAGAGCTGTCTCATATGCCCTCCCAAACATTTGGAACCAACTACAAGCCATGCTGAAGCTAACCAGCATTGTATCAATTAACTCCTACAAAACACTAGCTATCTCTAAATTAAAAGACATATGTAGGTGCTACTAGGCCCCCAATGCCAAGTCAACTTCCTAGGTACTAACTGGCCCTCTACTTATTAAACTGAAATGTGTTGCATAATTTAGGGCAAGGTTAAAGCTGGAATGTACTGCATATATAGCATAAGGACTTCTATTGTGTATACCTCTTGTATTATATTTTTTTCTTTGTTGTTCTACATGTTATATCTCCTGTCTATGTAATTGTGAACGGTATGTGTATGTGTCTCAGAACCCCCTTGTGAATGAGCTTGCTCAACGGAGTCTTTCCTGCAATAAACTTGAAACTTTAAACTTGAACTTCTACAAAATGCTCAGAGAGGAGCTCACCCCATCTTGTAAAAGGTTTTTAATGTTTGTATGATGGAAGGCAAAATGCCACATACATGGCAGAAGCAATTTTAACAGTTCTCACCAAACCAAGGAAGGGCAGAGATACCTAGGCAACATATAGACCAATCTATGTCCTGAACCAGGACATGACACTGTTTACCAAAATACTGACCAACAGGCTCAAAACTTGTATAGGTAGTCTTACATACAGTACCTGGGTTGGATGGGATTTATTCCCAAAAGACATCTACACAATAACATAAGATATTTACTAAATGGAATGGCTTGTCATAGGAATGACAAAATACCACATCTAGCAATGATTTAGATGCAAAAAAAAAATCATTTGATTGCTTGAACTGGATGCATCTGCAAGGAGTGATGAAGACCATGGGTTTCAAGGAAAGCTTCAAGTCCTGGGTAGCAATGTTATATGTACGCCTCAGGGAAAAGTCAAAGTGAATGTTAATATATTAGGTGAGTTCAGGATCAGTAGGGGAATGAGGCAGGGGGTGATCCCTGTCCCCTCTGCCTTTGTACTAAGCATGGAGCTGTTGGCTGCAGCAGTAAGACAGACTGAGGTATTTCAGCGCATCAAAGTGAATGGTCAAGATAATAGGATATCCCTCCATGTTGATGATACCTTGATATATGTGGGTAGAACAACAATCAATACTTACCCCTCTTAGTATGCTGGGACATTCTAGGTTAGCCTCTGACTCAAAGTTAGTATAGATAAAATAGAAAATTTCCTTATTAGTTGCTCTCGTACAGAGGAAATGAAGTCACAACTCCCATTAAAATGGGTGAAGGACAAGGTTTGTTACCTAGGTATCCAAATTCCTACCAAATTACATAAATTGTATATTGTTAATTATGGTTCTCTAAAACAAAAGGTATTCACAGGATTGCACACATAGAGTTCCTTCCTCTTATCATTCTCCAACAGGCTGGAGATGGTTGAAATGAGCATTCTACCAAAATATTTATTTTTGTATTAAATGTTATGTCTACCCATTCCACAAAAAGATTAGAAAGAGTTGAAAAAGCTTTCCAAACTCGTCTTGGATGCCATAAAACCTCAGATCTTCTGGTCATCCTTACTGAAGGAAATGGAAAGGGAGGTATGGGTTTACTCAGTTTCCCCCAACATTATGAAGTCACTCAGCTAGTACATATAGCAGAGATTATATTTAACTCTGAGGACAATGGCTGGATAAATATGGTGCAAAAATCTCATACTTCACAACCACCATAAAAGATGGGAAGTAATAGCCTTTCTGTCAAAACATTCTGATACAATGGCTGCCACATTTCCCCCAGCTAGATGGGATACTGGGTTTCAGGTGTGGGACAGGAATGGGTTGAGATATCAAACTCAATATTTCTCACATAATGACCACATCAAAAGCTTTCAACTCCTAAAGCAAGAATTTGGATCACACCAAATGGACTTTCACAAGTACTTACAGTGCAGGAATTACATACTTAAATGTCCAGGGGTGATAAAAGTACAGGAAGAATTACTAACCGACCTGACTTTCTATAGATTAAAACATAACTACCTGACCAGAAAGGCCTTTTTGCAAAGGCCTACTCTTTCTTATTGGAGGTTGAGGGTAAAATAGCTATAGAACAAGTCCAAGCTAAATGCACTGAGGAAGCTAATATTCAGATGTCCCCATGGATTGGAAGAGAATTTGGCAAAGGATAATACAGCAACATGAGCTCTCTGTCTTGAAGAGAATTTAGGTGGAAGACAGGTGTCAGGTTCTTTATTGCCCCAGTAGTCTCCAAGCATTATGGAAATAATGTTACTGATCAGTACTGGAGGGAGTGTGGTCAATAGGGACACAGTATCATAATTTTTTTAGAATGACCAGAGATGAGAGGTAGGAGGAGTAATACAAAATAATTTGGAGATCCCTATTGACCTTAATTTTCAAAACCTGATCCTAGGGCTCTTTTTGGTTTTTTTTTGTGAGTGGGCAGTTAGAGGGCGGTACAGCAAGATGTGCTGCTACTCTGCTCCAAGGATTTGCTCTATTTATAAGGTCCTTTTTCCATTATTCAGTTTACCTCACTCTAAAATATGAACAGATTCCTTATTATGGGACAAAATGCAAGTGCCTGACTGAAAAGCTTTCAAATATTTGAACTTTTTGACTATAAGGGTAGTGCAGACTGAGTCTGGTCAGAAATCTTGAGACTGCAAAAACTCGTGCTCTGTTATACTGTTCATTGCTGCTAGTGGCCGCTGTTGAAATTTGGAAATGTGATGGAGTAACTAATGACTTTTGTTAGGTAGACTGGTTAGTTTTACTTAATAGACTCTCTTAACCAGGGGATATTTGCTGCTACTCATCCCTGAGTTCTGAATCCTGACATCGAAGGAAGTAGCAAATTTTATAGAAATTTTATAAAATGTCTTGGACAGAAATGGAGATCTCAGTCTAGAACTATGAGTGCCTGACTAGTAAAACATGGTGTGAATCTCCACACTGTTGGAGTTGCAGTATTATCACCTGGGAACCCTGAAGTGGCAAGTTCATTTTAAAACCTACAAAAGGGGAGGCAGTAGCACAGTGGTTTAAGGCTCTGAGCTGCAAATCTGGTGACATCCACAGACCAGACCTGAGTTTGAATCCCACAGCTTCTACTTGCATACTGTATGAACCTGAGCAAGTCACTTAACTTCCCTGTGCTCCCAGGTCACTCCTGTAAAAAAGCTTTCAGCGTAGTGTGCCGCTCCTGGTTAAACGACTAAATAAAAAAAAAACATATTGAATTAGCCTGCTGCCATGTGAATATTGCACAGTGAGGATGTGCAATAGCGGTGCTGAGCTTTTTCACACAAATCTGTGATGTAACCAATGAGAATTGAATGCAGCAGGCCATATATTGGATTCTTCTGACGAGTCAGTTGACGATGTCATTTTTACAGATAAGACTATCATATGCTTACACAACATCAGCAGAGTTTAGGGGAAATGACTGGTCTTCTATGAAACTGCACCCTTTCTATCTACTCATCTGGGGTGAAGTTCCAAAGTAGGCCCATGGTCCTGTTAATATTTTTGAGAGTAAGTAATGTGAACAATAAGTGCTATGTAAAGTCATGCCTTGTATATGCTCATTATACTAATGTTCCCTAACTTTGCACTAGGAACCATGGGTGGTGGATTCCTTCAAGAAGAAATTATAACCAAGACAACTGTAAATTTCCAAGAAAAAGCTTTTCTGATTACCACTGTTTTTGAAGGACAGTTACTTTAGCAAATTTCATTGATGATCAAGGGATCATCTCTGTTAAAATACCTCTTGAAATGTGGGAATTCTATAATAAGATCAGTAGAGCCATGTGTCAGGGCAAACCAGCAGATGTTGTATTTCTGGATTTCACCAAAGCTTTTGACAAGCTACCACACCAGGAATTAATATCAGTGTTGAAGGAATTGGGACTCCATATCTGTATTATTAATTGAATTATTTCTTGGCTGTCCATCAGCAGACAAAAGGTGTGTATTCAGAAGATTTATTCTGAGTGGATGGAGGTCACGGGTGGGGTCCCACAGGTCTCTGTCCTGGGACCTTGTTTGTTTAATCTTTATGTAGCATCAATGGGTAATGAAGTTAAAGACATATGGTTATCAAAATTTGTGGATGACACTCAGCTGTGATCAGTAATCGAAACAATTGATGATGCACTCAACCTACAAAATGCACTAACAACAATTGTGGAATGGGCTGCTAAAAGAAACTGATGTTTAATATTAGAAAATGCACAGTTATGCACTTTAGTAAAAATAACATTCAGGCGATTTACAGACTGAACATCTGTTCATTAAAAGTAGTTTCTGAGGAAAGAGACCTTGTTATCACCGTCTCGAATGACCTCCAATTTACAACCCATTGCCACAAAATCACACATAGAACGCATAGAATATTAAACAGTATAATCTGGCATATCTCCAGCAGAGAGAAGGAGGTTATAATGCAAATGTATGTTTCCCTGGTAAGACCCCATTTGGAGTATTGTGCCCAGGCTTGGGTAACATACAAGAAAGTGGACATTCAAAGGCTAGAGAGAATTAAAAAAAAAGCAACATGCATTATTAAAAATCAAAGGGGCAAAAGCTACAAGGCCAGGCTGCATGATTTGGATACGTTTACACTGGAGTATAGATGCCTGCTTTGGGCCATGTGCTTGCTTTTTAAATCTGATGATGACTTATGACATTTGCTGGGAATGGAGTTTAGAGATCAACTGTATAATACACATGACCATCCCTTGTAGCTTTTGAGTGATAAATACCATTCTTGCCAAAGACAAAAATGATTTTCATAAAGAGAAGTTCCTCTTTGGAACTTCCTACCATTGGAAGTGGTAGGTAGCAAAACTATAAATGAATTTAAAAACAGATTATATGATTGCTGAATAAGGAACACCATCCTAGGATATGGATACATCTGTGGTGATCTTTATGGATGGAAGTCTGCTAGCTCTGTAACTATCTATGATACCTATGAAAAGTAAATTTTACATAGCACTGTCCACTCTGGTGATACCATTTATTGTCCCTCACAGCTGGTGTTTTTTACGGAATCCGTCCTAAATCCCGCCCCAAATAATCCCGCATGACAAAATCCCCCCCCCAAAATATAGAAAAACTGAAATACAGAAAAAAAAATGACAGAAAATCAGCTGACTGAAAATCTAAATCCCGCATCATTACATTGAAATGATTATTACCACTGATTACAGCAGCAGTAGTAGATTCTCATTGCAGCAGCAGTAGCAGACTCTAATTGCAGCTTTGAATCTCTGTGAAACAGCAGCATCATTCGTTCACTTAATTTTAGTTTAGATTTTGATCTTTTGAACTGCCCTGCTGCTACCATGTCTCTAGTTAATGGCTACAGTGAGGCAAAGGGTGTCAAAAGAGATCTTGCTGTCATGGAAGAAATCTCCCAAACAGCATTTAGTCACAGTGCTGGCATTTCAATAAAAACAACAAATTGCGTTATATAGGAGCTGCATAGAGCGTCTCCACTCCCCACTGGAGACGTACGTTTGTGACTCATTTTTGTTACTGCCAGTATGGCGGTGTGTCAGTGTGACTAGCAGCTTGCTAGTGAAGAAGTAAGAGAGAGTGATGACTATTACACTGATTGCTGCTGATGAAGAGAGGAGATGAGAAAGCGGAAAGTCATTGGAGAGAAGCACTTGCAAACATATTTGTAAAGGTATTAAATGTGTTGGTCTGCAGTCTGCTCATTACTGTCACCAGCAAGATAAGTCCTTAAAAAAAGTATGAAGCAACAAATGGCTTGATGAATGCTGTCAAGTATTATCAAAGCAAATACGAGAAAACCATTAATGGAAGTACAATCTGAAATACCGAATACTTCAATGGCAACATAATCAAAAATTACAAGGTACACTTAAATGCTGAGGAAATGTAATGTGGTTATTTGGTCTTTCACCAGGTAACCATCACACCTGATGACCTTTTACTTTTCCATACTTTGAAACTACCATCGCCAATTTAATCAACATTTCTTCAACATTACAGTATTTTGTAGGTCGGGATTTCAAATGTATCGGGAAATTAGCGGTTCGGGTTGTTTTACGCGGTAATTTATAAGGCAGTATTTTTTAAGACGGGATTTAGTACCTAACCCATTTTTTACTGCTTACTTACAGGGTCATGATATGAACCCAACTGTGATGTCCTGGCATGCCATAAACAAGTTTATCTTTGGGTCATTTGATGGCCCAGTGGCTAATGCATCATGCTCCCATAACAGTGACATGGGTTCAGGACCAGACAAAATAGCTGGATCAGGCAGCTGAGGTGGCTGGGGTAGTGCTGCAACTTTGCAGCACTACCAGCTGTGGGGGATGACATTGTGATTCTGCCACTGCAGCAGCCCTAGTGGTGGGCCAGGGAGCTTGTCTTCTCCACATGGGTGCTGCCGCAGGTGTGTGAGGCCTGAATGGACACTACACATTGTCAATGAGGTTGAAAGGTCTAGGGAAATGGGGCAATGACCCAAAATAACCCATGCTTGCTGAATGGCTGTATCTCTGGTAATCTTGTACCCCACACCATTTGGATTCCCTGACAGTACAGAGAGTGTCATATGAGTTAGGAGGTCACTGGCAAATTGACAAGAAGAAAGGTGGAAGTGGTGTTACTGAAGCAAAACGCTCTATAGCAATAAAAAAAAGAAAATGTACATGACAAAAGACTGATCCAAAAACAAGCAGGAAATGATCAATGGAATAAAATTATTCTAGAATACATTAATATGTGCAGAGTGCCAGAGATATATTGTGTATTTGGACAAAGTGTTGCCAGTTGTTGGAAAGGCATGCAACCAGAATGTAAGGAACAGTAATATATTGCACCGTGTTGCAACTTATTACTGAATTGTGTATTAAGTGAAAGTTGACTGCGTATTTGATTGTATTTTGCAATGCTTTTCAATATAAATATAGTTACCCCTAATCCCCAGTATAAAGCACTTCCCACACAGGAGACACAAGCAGCTCATACGTAAGCAATAATATCCAACAGGTCGGACAGTATTGGGCTATACCCACTCACCCAGAGGCATAATGAGTTCTTACTCTGCAGGCAGAGAGCCTTATAGTTCCTGGAAGGGCTGGTATAACTCAATACCACTCACCCTGGAGGATATTACTGCACTTAGAAAATGGGTTTTAGGTACAAAGAATGAGACATACACAGAATTAAAGTTTTCAAAATCTTAAAAAATGTATTTTATTAAACATTCAAAATGTGGGACAACAAAACAGTTCCTGAGAAAAGGAAAATAATAAAATGGTTTGGTGGTTATAGTATGCAACAGTTAATGAGATGCACACTGAAGGTGCATAGCTTTGGATTGAGGGAGATGACCAAACACGTGTGAGAAAGAAATCATGGTTGGACAGAGAGGTACATTTCTGTGATTTCCGGTTTTTGGTGTGATTGCAGCAGGGTTACTGAGCAGGGTTCAGTTTGGTAAAGTTGCACAATCAGACAATCGGGCAGAGAAGTGTGGTGACAGGTAGATGGCCACACTATAGAACATCCAAGAAGATACAGAAGCTCCGTACATTTACATGGTGCCAGAAAAAGTAAAGTAATTCTGCAAAAAAGCAGGCCTATTTATGTGCCTTCTTTAATGGATTAGCTGTTCCTTTTCTACCTGGGGTACCATACAGGGCTATTAGTTTCCAAATCTATGGAGCAGAATTGTGCTGGGGAGTGGTTATGGGACTTTCCTAGGTTTTGCTCCCTGTAGAAAGAGACATACTGCCCACTTGCTGTA
The DNA here is from genome assembly GCA_016271365.2 of Neoceratodus forsteri. Taxonomy (NCBI): domain Eukaryota; kingdom Metazoa; phylum Chordata; order Ceratodontiformes; family Ceratodontidae; genus Neoceratodus; species Neoceratodus forsteri. The sequence goes on from CM028131.1 coordinate 831,009,155, forward strand.
TGCAGTTTATCGGCTGCCTTTGTGGGAGCATGGCACAAGACAGACTGTGTGCACTTTCAACCATTTGTTGTCACTGAATAGTTTTAATTTTTTATTACATATGTATTTTGGTTGTGTTGGGTGATTTTGATATGGGGGGTAGTATGCTATGTCACTTGTTCAGTAAATCTCTGCTACTGGGAAACAAATGGCGGGTGTACTATTTGAAAATTGTCTGTGCCCATTAATACACATAGTCACATAATAATAGTGTCAGTGGCTCAGTAGGGAGCACACTTGCCTCTGAGGCTGGGAGAGCAGAGGGCTTTGGGTTCAGTTCCCACATCTGGCACTTAATATCCCAATACTGACACTGAAGTGCAGCATGAGGGAGGTGCTGCACTTCTGAGGTGCCATCTGTTGGATGAGATGTTAAACTGAGGTGCCATCTGCCTGGATTGCTGGTAGTTCAGGTGGATACTAAAGATCCTGTGGCACTTATCAAAAAAGTGTAGAGGAATTTTCCCAGTGCCCTCACCAAATTTCTCCCATTCACTACAAATACCACCAACAGCTTAATCTGGTTCAATTTCAGTTGCTTACCGTCTGTATCCCCTTCCCCCGGTCACCCCTGAAAAAGGGACTTCTAGGCCCAGTGGGCTTACCTGAGCAACAAAATTCAATAAATAAATAGTGGTGATGCTGTCCTTGGCACCTGCATTTTAAAACCTGGGCTCTGTTGTATGACAGACACCTACCTTGCCAGGGCTATCAGACAATCAGAGCCCGGGATATTATTAGACCATTTTCTAAAGTAAAAAGTAAAGTAATTCTGAAAAAAAGCAGGCTTATTTCTGCGTGTGTGTGTGTTTGTGTGTGTGTGTGTGTGTGTTTTAACGGATTACCTGTTCCATTTCTACCTAGGGTACCATACAGGGCTATTAGTTTCAGCTTGCTGAGTTCCTTTGCTCTGGCTGCACAGAGGCCTGCTAACCCTCTAGAGCTTTCTGATTCTTTCTGGCTTGGGCTGTCCCTTCAGCAGGCGTGAGATTTCAGGTAATTGAATTTAAATTGCTTTTTGTTAGCTCACCTTGAGTTTAGTTTGTTGAGTTCCTTTGCTCTGGCTGCACAGAGGCCTGCTTTGTGCTGCTAACCTTCTAGGGCTTTCTGGTACTTTCTGGCTTGGGCTGTCCCTTCAGCAGGCATCAGATTTCAGGTAGCTGATTGTTTATGGCTAAGGACTGAAGGATCCCATCCACTCTGCCCCATCACTCCCACCCCCCCCCCATTCTTGCCACCCCAGGCTCATCTACCTTTATAGGCACATGACCACCAAATGGGTTGCAACTTCCTGTTTCTGAATAGGAAACAATATGAGTAAACATACAACACAGTCAATTTGGTCTATAGTTGAGTTCCAGGGACAGCGATCAGAGGAAGGGAGAGGCGCCCAGGGCACCAGAAGTGGTGCATAAGATAAGTACCTTTCTTCATCAGGTTAAAATTTGATTGGAGATTATATTTCCACCCAGGTATCAAGGGTGTTTTCTGTGATTAGTGCATTTAGGATTGTAAAACCTGGGGCTGTCATACTGGGAGAGCAAATATGCTTAAAAAGCGCAGCAGAAGGTGTTTTAAATTTTATTTATTTTTATTTAAATTTTGGTGACCGTATAGGCCCACTGAGACTGAAACAGTCTCTTTTTCAGGGGTGACCAGGAATTAATTACATACATCTATAAACATAACAACATATTGACATGTCATTTCACAATTAACAGTCAATATAGACATACTGACCCAGTCAAGGATACAGTGACATGTTAATTACAATCCATATCAACAGGAGTAGAAGTACTATTATACACAAGACAGTCACAATCAGATTGATGTCCCAATCAGGTTAGATCAGCAGCAGAGAGTCTGGTAGACTCAGCGGTAGCACTTGCAGAGGCTCAGATCCAACAGGTGGGCTTTAAGACCCTTCTTGAAGCCCCCAAGGGAGGTACATTCCTGGAGACTGCTAGGGAGACCATTCCTGATAGGAGGGATGAAGGTAGCATAGGACTGGGGACATGGAGAAGCTGGCGGCCAGAGGATCTTAGTGTTCTCCCATTCTTTTAGGGAGTTAATGTGTTAATTAGGCTAGGAGGGGCGCCATTTTGCTGGAGCTTATATACAAGGCACAGTGATGGATATGATAATCTGCCATCTACAGAAGGCCACCTAAGAGATGATAGTACCTTGCAGTGATGCTCCCATGGTGGCATCCTGCAGTGAAGTGCCCTATCCTGTGATACAGCATTTTCAGCCTTTGCAGTTCAGAACTTCTTACAGAATGTAGTAAAGGGGCCACCCTATATTAAGGTTGGTAGGAGTGTACCAGTGGAAGCCTTGAGTTTGCATTCATGAGTGAGGAAAGGGCTCAGGCAATATAATAGACCTAGCTTTTGGTTGAGTTTCTTGGTCAGATGGTTGATGTTGCTCTTAAAGGGTCAGTCTTGGTCTAAGTATACACCTAGCTATTTGATACAATTGATCACTTCAATTTTTGAGCCATTGGAAAGAGCTGGGGACACTAAATGTAAATGTGTTGGGCCCAGGCTTTTGGAGCCAAATAGCATGGCTTTGGTCTTTTTACTATTTAGAATTAATTTATTAGCAAGGAACCAATTCTCAAGTAGACCAAGGTCTTAGCTAAGATGGTTGTTTAGTTGGACAGAGTCTCAGGAGGACCTATAAAGCACAGCATCATCTGCATATAAGGTCACCTTGGCCCCTCCACAATGTTGAGGCAAATCATTAATAAATAGTGAAAACAGGAGAGGTTCCAGTATCGAACCCTGGAGGATACCGTCTATGATAGGGCATTTGTTTTTGTGCACCTGAGGTTTGCCTAACCAGTAGTGCGAGGTGTGACTGTGGGGTGTTTTTAGGTTGTGCATTTAGGGTTGTTGCACTTTAGTGGTTATCATACTGGGAGGGTGAATTTGTTTAAAAAAATTCATCAAAGGGTGTTTTGTGCATTTGGGTACTGATGGTCCATCATACAGATCTACTTGTTGTTTTATCTGAATTTACATTGCTGGGAAATGCTGGGGGAAACGTGAGTTGTGTGGGGATTGTGAGGGCTGTGTGATTGGGTGGTGGGTGGACACTGAACAAAGAATGCTGAGGGACGAACTAATAACTGGGCCTAGGTCACCATGTTGGTGTTAGCAAGGTTGGGATAGGCCACATACAGAAATGTGGGGGGCTAGGAATTTTTACAGACAGCGGAACAGATGGGAAGGGGAGAGATGGATGTAGAAGTAAGACAAAATAGACAGGTCAGCAGAGGAAGGGTTGTAAGCTGTAATGGATATGGGGCCGTAGTCTTCAGGGAGACATCATGGAAAACAGGGGGGTGCGCGATGTGCAGGAGCCTAGATCAATTAAGTAGAGAGATACAGAGGCTAAGCTGGGAGTTGAAACATAGGAGAGGGGGAAGCAGGGAGGGTCAGCAGAGACTGATAGGGTAGGTAGTAACTGCTTCAGAGCACAGAAACTGAAGGCATAGGACAGAAAATAAAGGAGTTACACAGGGGCTGAGGGCATGTCATCATCAGGGAATATGCAGAACTGGCTGAACCAAGGAGGAGGAATGGCAGGTGGTAAGGGATGGGGGGGTGAGAAGATCTACTCTAAGAATGACAAAGGGGACAGTGGATAGTTCTCCGGTTGAGATACTTATATCTAACAGATATACAGTGCTGGCAGATCTAGGGTAATGGACTACGGGAGAGGAAAGTGCCGGGGAACCACAGGGACGTAGGATGGAAGTGGGGTATGGAGAAGAGAGTATCTCAGAAGGTCAAACAAGGAATGTAAGCCAAGGGAAGGGGGATAGGGAGGGGAATAGCTCAAGAGAGCAAGGGTAGAGAAAGAAGGGAGAGGAAAACAATGAGGGAGGTAGAGTTACAGGAGGGAATGTAAAAGGCATAATGGAAACAAGGATGGGGAACCAGGGAGAGATGGGATCAAATGGGAGCGAGGAAGCAAGAAGACGGTGAGTTGCTGGTACACATGGGGTGGCTCCAGCAAAGGAAAAGGAGGGACTGAGGGGGAAATAGCTTACAAGGAGATGAAGGGGGGGCATGGCAGAGACACACAAGCAGCAGAAAGGTAGTGGTCTTCAGGGATTCAATAATAAAGGGTATACAGTGGGGGAGAAGGGGGGACCCATGGAATAATACACTGGTAGCTTGCATGCCAGGAATGGAGGCAGGAGAAGCAACACTTAAGATCAAGGAGGGGTGAGGGAGACAGGAGGGAAGCCTGACTTGATTATACACCTTGAAACCAATGATCTAGCAGGTGAGGAGAAGGGGGTGCTATAGAACAGATTCAAGGAAATAGCAATATCATGCAGGGATTCTGTGAACTTACTAGCCTTTTCGGAAGTAATCCCAGTCCACGGAGCCAGCACAGCTACGAAAAGGATAATTGCAGAATTCATTGAGTGGCTGGGTATTTAGTGTAAAGAGGAGGGGTACAGTCTTTTGAGGGGTGGGGGGGACACATGGTCAAATAAGGGGCTTTATTGCCCAGACAGACTGCACCTTAGTTGGGAGGGGAGGAAAATACTAAAGGACAGGCTGGGGGAATATACAGTATGGGAAAGGAACTTGGTCTAAACTGCTAAGTGGGGGAGGAGTGGGCCAGAAGACCCACACAATTCAAAATGGGGAGATTGGTAGACCTCCTCCAACAAAGGCAGTAACAACAAAGGAGAAGGGAGGAGAGGGTGACAGCTAAGGAGAGGGGGAGAGGAGGAGGGAAGGAGGGCAAGCCAGAACAAAGTTATTGAACAAAACAGCCAAACTATTACAGGGACAAAGAGGAGGGTGATGTCGCTGAATGCCCCCAGTCTTGGGAACAAGATGGCAGAAATGCACATAACTCTCAACCTTTTATCACCGAAATGTGTGACAAGATGTGTGACAACTGGACAAAATGTGTGACACATCATTGAACATGACATTGCAAAATCAGAATACGATGGAAATAAGTGCACTAATGTATATAATGCCTGCTGATAACCTAGCATGCTATATTATTATACATTTCTGCTTAAATGTCTCAGTGGTCAGTGTGGAATGTCAATTTCTTAATGTGGGACAGATGGTTTCTGAGTGATAAAATGAGTGATGTGCCTCGTAATGTGTGAAAGTTGAGAGGTATGGAAATGCATGCCCTCTTAGAGGAGGGTAAAGTGGATATAGCGGCAGTCACTGAGACCTGGGCTACAGCACACCCCAACTGGGATCTCTCAATCCCAGTTTATAGGCTACACAGAAGGGGCAGAGAGATAGGCAAAGGGGAGTGTGGCAGCATACATCAGGGAATAATTTTCATGAGAGAGGAGGAGAGGGAAAAGGGGAACATAGAAACATTGTGGCTCCAGTTGCAGGCTAGCAAAGTAAGGAAGATTAGGATGGGGGTGGTATACAGATCTCCCAATCAGGGTGAGGACAATGACAGAGAGCTATGTTTCCAGTTGAGGATCGCATCCAGAAAAGGGGAGGAGGAGGTGGTGTTGGTGGTAGGAATTTTAACGTGCCTGAAGTGGACTGGGCTACTCCCTCAACGTCCTGTGCCAAAAGTCAGGAAATCCTAATTGCGATCCAGGATGGCTTCATGACTCAATGTGTGACCAATGCCACCATGAAGGGGGAAATCCTGGACCTAGTGCTCACCAATGGGGAGCACATACAAGAGATTGAAGTTAGGGAACCCCTGGGTGGAAGCAACCACAACACAGTGAGCTTTAGTTTGGACATTGGCAAGGATGACATCCCCACCAAGATCAGAACATTGGATTTCTGGAGGGCAAATTTTAAAAAGATGAGAGAAGTGCTAAGGGAAACCTGGAGTGCATGGAGAAGGGCATGGGGTGGACCGATTATGGGCCATCATTAGGGGGGGACCATTCAGAAGGCCACAAGCAGTTGTATCAAATTGAGTGGGAAGAAATTGAAAGTCAGACCACCAAGCTGCTTTAATGGGTCACCAGAGTGGTAAGGGAAAAGAGGACAACCTATAAAAAATTCAAAAGAACAGCAAAGGAAGAAGATGAGGAGAATACCAGAGGCTAGCTAAGATGACAAGAAGAGATGTGCAGTGGGCAAAGGCACAGATAGAGCTCCAAATAGATGAAGGAATAAAGAATGGGGAAAAGGCCTTCTTTCACTATATAAGTGAAAGAAGTGACAAGAAGGATGGCATTGTTAGAATGAGGAAGGGGGGTGGTTGGGTTGATGAAGAAGGGAGCAAAGCAGAGGTATTTAATGAATACTCTGCTCCGTCTTTACAAAGGAATAGGATGGACTGGTGCCACATGCAGAGAGAAGGAGGGAGGAAACAGGGACGGAAACCATAGAGGTAATAGGGATTGAAAGAGTGAGGAAGGGGCTGATGACCCTGAGGGTGGGCAAATCCCCGGGGCTGGACAAAATACACCCCCGGGTGCTGGAAGAGTTAGCAGAGGATCAGTCAGGGCCGCTGGCTGGTCTCTTCAATAGATCTCAGGAATCTGGAGTGGGGCTGCTGAAGTGGAAAAAGGCACATGTGGTGTTATTCCACAAGGTTGGACCCAAGGATGACCCAGGTAACTATAGGCCAGTCAGCCTTACCTTGATAGTATGTAAACTCAAGGAGACCATACTAAGGGAAAGGCTGGTGAGCACATGGAGGAACATGGTCTACAGGACAAAAAATAGCATGAGTTTTTCTGATTGACTGAGTTCTTCGATTGGGTCATGAGAGCAGTTGACAAAGGCCAGGTGGTGAACATCATATAACTGGACTTTAGCAAGGCCTCTGATTCTGTACCACACAAAAAGTTGATAATGAAACTGAGGGATCTAGGGGTGGGGGAGAATATGGTAAGATGGGTTAAGAACTGGTTCAGTGGTAGAGTCCAGAGAGTAATGGTTAAGGGTGAGTTCTCCAGCACCAAAGAGGTCACCAGCTGGGTCCCACAGAGATTGGTGCTGGGGCCAGTGTTGTTCAATGTCTTCAAAAGTGACATCAGGGAAGGCATCAAAGGCAAAATGTGCCTGTTTGTGGATGACACCAAACTCTGTAGAAGAATGGACACCAATTAGGGAATACATGACCTGAGGGAAGCCCTCGCCTGACTAGAGAGATGGTCAGAAATCTGGCAACTTGGTTTCAATGCCAGAAAGCATAAAGTCATGCATATACAGTGCATGCCAAGAACTCTAGGACAGAGTATTACATAGGATGGGTTCAGTTAACTGCTTCTGAAGAGGAAAAGGATCTAGGGGTAATGATAACGAATGACCTGAAACATACCTGTCAGTGTAAAAAAGCAGTGGTGAAGGCTAACAAGATGCTGGGGTGTATTGCAAGGGGATTCAGTAGTAGGTGGAGCAAGTTTATTTTACCATTGTACAGGTCATTGGTGAGACCACATTTAGAATATGGGATGAGGCACTGGCATCCTTACCTTAAGAAGGACATAAGCATGCTGGAGACGGTCCAGAGGATAGTAACCAAGATGATTGAGGGGTTACAGGATAAGTCCTATGAGGAGAGGCTGGAGGCCCTGGGGATGTATTCCTTGGAAGAGAGGAAGAAGAAGGATGATATGATAGAGACCTTTAAGTGTATGAGTGATATAACAAACTGAAAAGAGATGGTCTCTTTAAAATGAGTGAAAACAGCACCACTAGGGGGCATAGCCTAAAACTGATGGGGGGGGGTCAGAAGGGATTTAAGGAAGCATTTCTATATGGAGAGGGTGATGTCCACCTGGAATGAGCTGCCCGAGGAGGTGGTATCAGCAAGAACAGTGGGAGCATTTAAGAGAGCCTGGGGCAAGCAAAAAGAGAACCATTGGGACCAAGGAAGGAGAGAAGAGGGAGAAAGGGAGGGACGGTTGGGAGGGCAGGGACATTTGGGTAAATTATAAGTCTGGACCCTGCATCACTTACCCAGCAGACATGATAGACTGGTTGGTCTTCTTTGTGTTTGTATGTTCTTAAGGTCTTTTAGAATATTTTACATTATAAGTGTTATATACGGTGTCTACCAGACAATAGAGACCAGGGTTTAAAAGTGCTGGTGCCAAGGACCGCATCACCTATATTAATGGGCACTGTCAGATATTATTGCTTTTGATGAATGCTGTTTTAAATGAGATATTGGGTGAGCCATGACACAGAAAATGATATGATGGGGACTTTCACACCCAGCAAGGATTGCAATCTGACAGCCTGGCACAGGCAACAACTCTAGTCACCTCTTGCTTTCACAACTATTTATTTGCTCCATTTTCAGCTGCCAGATAATGAGAAATTTAAAGTGACATGAGTATGGTCAACCATGGTTAAATACGATTCTATTTTGACCATTGTGGACCATGTTTTGACCAAGTTAGGCTGACAACAGTTTACCACAATGGTCAGCAGCCTATGTAAAAGCATGTTTAACCATTTCAGCCATGGTTGAAAATGGCACTATGTTCAAATTATTGCCTGGGCTATTACTGAGAGTAGGATTTGAGTGAGTGAGTGAGTGAGTGAGTGAGTGAGTGAGTGAGTGAGCGACTGACTGACTGACTGAGTTTGAGAGTTTGTGAGTAAGTGTATGTGTAAGTGACTTACTTGGTCTGTGTCTGAGTGTTTGAGTGGATCAGTCTCTGACTGCGTGCTTGAGTGGGTCAGTCTGTGAGTGAGTGAGTGAGTGAGTGAGTGAGTGAGTGAGTGAGTAGGGCAATCAGTGACTGAGTGAATGAGTCAATTAGTGAGTGGATCAGTTACTGAATTAGTTGGAGAGTGAGTGAGTGAGTAAATGAGTGAGTGAGAGTGTAAAGATCAGCCATTGAGTGAGTATAGACTTTGCCTGAGACTTTATGAAATACAGTAAAAATCACTTTATGCCATACAGTAAAACTCACAGGCAGCTGCCACTTCAGGACTGTGCTAGAAAATTCAGGTCTTTGTACTGTTATTTTGTATGGTATTTTTGTATAACTGAGTGTAGCAACCCTCCATCAAACTCTTCAGGTGTGTCAAAGGTTTGATGCAACCCTGGGGCTGTGGCAATGCTCAGGACTTTGGCATAGAGACACCCATTTTTCTAGAATAGTGCACAGGGTCTCTGATGTACCCAGAATTTACTGCAGCTATGGATTGGCACATCTTAAGCCAATCTCATGGCACTTCTAAAATCTGCCCTCTGGTGTCAGTTTAAAGGGAAGCATCCCCTATATGCTCAGGATGGTCTTCACCTGAATATTCATGGGGCAGAATTGCTGGGAAAATTTATTAATAAGGAAACTGACGATCTGAATTTAAATTGTATTGATGCGGGATTATGACAAGATAAACATTAACTTAGCCATTGAAACTTGATGGTCACCAGTTGACTTTCCAGGAAACATCTGCCAGGATATCCACAATTCGACCATGGCTGGTTACACAAAACGGAAGTGGAGTTGCTTATTTTTAGAGATGTTGCAAAGTTATAATTGGCTTGTGAAGTTCCAGTGAAGTTGGCAAATTGCCTCTGCGGAGCAACCCACAAAATTTTGCTATTAGCCTCAAAACTCGCCTATGTGACTTTACCATTTTTTTGTGGAATTTCACCACAAATGACAGAATTTTGCCTGTGAAAGGTGAAATTCCACTATCCGTAGCAAAATTCCACCACTCACGGGTGGAACTTCACACTTGGCAGATCATTCAAGACTCTGCGAATAGCTCTAAATTCTTGGATTGATTCACAGTGCAAAGTTTCCCAACTTTGCCCATGAGTAGTTGCTTTTTTATGTTTCTGACAATTTAATAGTCTCTGATATTGCATATAAAATAAAAGATGATACCTCTACTGCTGAAACTATATGGCTGACAGTTATAAATAAACATTCTAGGACCATAATTATTGTGCTACAGACCACCTAACTCAGATGACACAATGAATTCTACTAGAACCAGGAATTAGGAAAAGCATGCAACACTGCAGAGATATTGTTTGCGGATGATCTTAATTATGGTGGAATCAACTAGAAATTAAGTAAGGCAACAACTCGATTAGGTCTAGAGTTTCCAAATACATATACCAAACTAAACCTTACACAGAATACTGAAAAAAATAGAAGGTGCACTAATATCCTGGACTTAGTCCTTAGCACTGAAAACATGACTGTTTTAGACTGTAACATAGCCCCCCCCCCAGGATGTAGTGACCATAATAGCACCATGTTTAACACTGAGTTAAAATACCCACCGTTAACGGCCACATTGAAATGCATTTATGCAATAAAGCTGACATTAAGAAGAGTATGGAAGCCAAACTTAGCATGAACTGGGATATCATGTTACAAAAACAAACTATTGATGAAATGTGGGTGCAGATAAAATATTTTATTATTTCATTTTGTGATAAACATGTCAAGAAAATCCAAAAATATAACAATTGAGGAATCCAACCACAATAGTTTAACCAGGGTGGTTAAAAAAGTCTATAAAAAAGATAAAAAAATCATATTTTCAATGCTCAAAAAAAAATGAATGACTCATGGCTGAAGTACAAAAGTGCTCTTAATAATGCAATGTTAAAGTTAAACAAGCAAAATATGCAATGGAACAAAAACTGACTACATTTTCAAATAAGCAAAACTACAAACAGTTCTACAGCTATATAAATTCCCTCAGAAACTCAAACAACAAAATATGCCCAACTATCAGTGCAAGGCACCTCACATCAGACCCAAAGGCCATTGTAAACTCATCCAACACATACTTCTGCTCAGGTTTAATCATAAAAACACAGAAACAACAAGATTATTAGTAGATTAAACTAAAGCAATGACTATTAGGGATGAAGACATTTTAGACAAAATATAAAACTTAAAATATACAGTTCATCTAGCCTGGTGGCAGATCACCACAAATTCTAAAAAGCATTTGTCAATGCTGAATATTTGCTTGCTGGTATTAGCACTGGAAGTGCAGGAGTTGGATGCAGAATAGGAATGGCAGTGAAGTATTGAAGTGACGCCAACCCCACCTCTACTCTGCAGAGATGGACAGGCACTATGGTGTGCCTTTTGGTTGTCGCCCATAACGCTGATGCCATTTCACCTCACCCTACCCTGCAGATACCAAGTGTTGAGATGTGCCTTGGGGTATTTGACTTTACAGTCACCCCATTCCATAAGGAAATACACTGAAATGGGTGCAGTATAGGAGAATGGGGTGAACTTTGGGGCTGAAGAGTCCAAGGCACACCTCGATGCATGTTACTGGCTGCAGGGTGGGGGTGGGGGTGGAATGATATGAGCATTACTGTCGACAATCCCAAGTCACACCTCTGAAGCATGTCAATCCCTACAGAGCAGGGCATTATGGTTGGAAACCCTAACGCCCTGGACATTTCTTGGTATTTTCACTCCAAGTTTTCAACATGGGTTTTTTGTGACCCCGCCTCATGAACAGTGACACTATCAGTTTGTTAGCTGAAAGGTGATTTTGCACAGCGACTGTGCCATTTGGTGCCACAGGTGCAAAAATACATTCTGAACAGCATGTAAAAAATGATAGCTGTACTGTTCATGAGGAGGTGTAAAAAAATGCTAATGTTGAAAATCTGGAGTGAAAATATAAAAAAATTGGTGAAGTCATGAGCGTGTATAAACTGCACAACACACACCTGTATTGCAATTATTTGGGGAATTTTTTACACCAGATTTTCAACATAGGCATTCTGGGACCTTTGCTCGTGAACAGTGGCACTGTGATTTTCTTAATCTGTCCTAAATGTTGATTTCGCTCAGCGACCGCACCCATTGTACATCAGATGTGCGAAACAACATTTTGGGAAGGATGTGAAAAACTATAGCTGAACTATTCATAAGGAGGTGTGTAAAAATGGCAATGTTGAAAATCTGGGGTGAAAATATTAAAAATTCTGGAAGTTACGAGTGTGCATGGAAACTACGCAATGCACACTTGTAACATGCTCATTGTGGAATTTGCAACCAAATTTTAACATAGGCATTTTGGGACCTCTGCTCATGAACAATGGCACTGTGATTTTCTTAATCTGTCCCGAACATTGATTTCCTACAGCAACTGCACCATTACGCACTGGATGTGCAAAAACACATTTTGGGCAAGATGTGAAAAATGACAGCTGTACTGTTCATAAGGAGGTGTGAAAAAATGGCAATGCTGAAAATCTGGAGTGAAAATATAACGAATCCTTGAAGTTACGAACGTGTGTGGAAACTGCATAATGCACTCTCGTAACATAGTAATTTTGTGGAATTTTGTAACCAAATTTTCAACATAGGCATTTTTGGACTTCCACTTATGAACAGTTTCACTGTAATTTTCTTAATGTGTCCCTAACATTAATTTCCCACAGCGACCGAGCCATTGTGTGCTGGATGTGCGAAAACACATTTTGTGCTGGATGTGAAAAATGACAACTGTACTGTTCATAAGGAGGTGTAAAAAATGGCAATGTTGAAAATCTGGAGTGAAAATATAAAAAATTTGCGAACTTACTAGTGTTCTTTGGAACTGCGCAATGCACACATGTAACACAAGCATTTTTTTGAATATTTGCACCAAATTTGCAACATAGACTTTTTGGGAGTCCACCTCATGAACAGTCACACTGTCATTTTGTTAATTAGTCCCAAAAGGTGATTCCACATAGTGACTGCAAAATCACCTTGTGGGACCAAACAACGACATGACAGTGACTAAATTCATGTGTGGGTCCCAAGAAACCCATGTTGAAAATGTGGTGCTAAAAGTCACAAATGGCCATGATATTCACCTAAATGAAAAATTCATTTATGCCATTATACAGCTTACTGGCATTTCTTTAGTCCTGATCGACTTTGAAGAGTGCAGATCAGTACCTGGTCCACGAAGATAGTCATGCCAGGCTCCGGAGGTAAGTATGGGGTGGGGGTGTTGGGAGGTTGTGCACAAAGGAGGGTGTGGGTTGGGGAGGGGTGCAACAGACAGCGAGACCATTTTTCTTTCACAGGTAAACAAAATAAACTAAAAAAAAGGTCACAGGATGTTTTTTTTTTATAGGGACATTTGGCATGCTGGGGTGGGCTCCCAGCATGCCACCTAGGTGTTTCTTTCTTTTTTTAGGGGGGACTGGAGCTGACAGGGATTGGGCACCTCATCAGTAAAAATGGAAAATGGGGTCTGTGTTTGGGGGAGGAGCATGATGCCGAGGGGGATTGGGCACCCCCTCAGCACATGCATTCTTATAGGGGATATTATGCTGACAGGGATTGGGCTCCTCCATCAGCAAATTAACTGGGCAGGGGGCATGCTGACAGGAGGTACTGGGAACCCCCCTACATTGGCTTTCTGGGGATTAGAGATGGATGTTGGCAGCCACCGCCATGTTTAATGAAATGTAACACTGGGTAAGGCATGCCCTGCAATGATGCGGCATTCCCTCAGTGCAGCAGTGAAAATATTTCAAGTTGTTGGCACATTTTTGAACAGCTGTCATAGACAGCGTGCTCATTTATTGGTGCCACAGAGGCAAGTCCCACAAAGCAGTTGGGGCATTGGCCACAACACAACCACACCTCCACAACCTGCTACTCTAGCAAGCTGTTGCAACATGTTTCTTGCACATAGCTAAGCAAAGATAAAAATATTAGGAACAGTTTCATATATCCATTATAAATTTTATATGAACACTCATCAGTCCAAGGAATAGTACCAGCAGCATGGCAAACAGCTATGGTTTTGTCAATTCATTAAGAGGGGAAAAGATTATGTTAGCAACTACTACCCAGTTAGCCTTAATTCTGTTTCAGAAAATGCTCAAACCTTATCAAAGACAACATTATTGAACAACTTCATATCACTGGCAACATAGACCCTGAAGAGCAAGGTTTCTCCCAGTAGGTCCTGCATCACAAACCTTTTATGTTTCTATAAAAGGTGTGTCAACGATAGCAATAAAAAAATGGTTGATTGTACATTGCTTGATTTCTTCAAAGCCTTTGATACTGTTCCACATTGGACCATAAATGAGAAAATGCTCAAACTTAACATAAGCCATCATATTACTAACCGGATCAAAGACTGGTTAAGGTGTAGAAACCAAAAAGTGAGAATAAATGGTCATTTGTCAGATAAAGGTGATGCTACCAGTGAGATCTCCCAGGGCTTAGGTCTTGGCACAATTGTTTCCCAAATATTCATAGCCAGCATGAACACTGATGTGCAAAACTGAACCAGCAAATATACAGATGACACAAAACTTGGTGGAACAAGCATCATAACTGACAAAACTACATCACTTCAGGCTGTCCTAGACAAAATATCACAGTGGGCATACAAATGTGATATGCAGTTTAATTTACAAAAATGCAATGTTCTTTATCTAGGGAAACAGGTTATACAACACAGCTATATAATATGTACATCAGTGATAAAAGAGGTTGACAGTCAAAGATAATTTTGTGTCATTATTTCCAAAAACTTTATTCAAGTACAATGCTCCACTGTCATTGTTAAGGCAAACAGGGCCCTATGGACCATTAAAAGAAATGTTTATATCTGCAAGGCTGAGGTTGTTATGCTGCTATATACAAAGCATACTTCAGACCCATTCTGGACAATGGCAGCCAGCTTCGGTGTCCATTCAAAAGAGGGTAAATACATAGAGTGGAAATAATTCAGAGTAAAGCTACACAAATGGGCTATGATTTAAAAAATGAAACATATGAAACCAGGCTTAAGAAAGTAAATCTGATATCACTGAAAACCAGATGAGAAAGAGGTGATCTTATAATGATGAATGACATAATTCAGGATCCATACAACATACTATAAATGAGTTGAACTCTAAATTTAAAATATCACATCAAGGACTCGAGGGCACCCACACCCATTTCAATTCATACTGCAGAAATTTAATAGAAATAACAGGATGTTTTATTACACCCAGCACATAATCGATTCTTGGAATAACCTACCATGTGATATAATAATTAGCAAAACAAAACTTAATTTAAAGCAACATTATATAACTACATCCTGGAGGGAGGTAGTATGAAATAATACTCTTGAATATACAGGAGCTGTTATGGATCAGCACCTATTTCTGTTACTTCATTTCTAGTATGACTATTTAGTATGTTGAACATAGTTTTTAAGCTGTGCCAGTTTATTATGTGATATATTGTGTGTAAGAGGGAGGAGGCCACTAAAACCCAAGTAGTGATTGGCACAAAATAAAGTGCAGGACATTAGATGTGCTTGATGTGAGGGAAGGAGATATCACACAACAGGGTGTATTTCACATAAAATGGGGTGAGGTAGGGTTGCCACTGGACATTAGGGACTGTTTGGCATGGACAGGGTGAGTGGTGTGAGCTCTGCTGGATATCTGGGAGTGACTGGTATGGGTCAGAGTAAGGGAGGTGCCACTGGATACCAGGGAGTGGTTGGCATTGGATGGGAAAATTATGGGTGCTACTGGATAACAGGGATGATTTGAATAGAATGGGTTGAGGTAGGGTGACAATGGACACCAAGGTGTGCCATGGGAGGAGATGCCACTGTATACAAGAGAGTGCCAAAATTGGATAAATTGAAGGATGAGATGGCATTGAGCACCAAGGAGTTCATGGCATGGGTCAGGGATAGAGAATGGAATGCTATTGGGCACCAGGGAGTGCTTGGTGCAAAATGGGAAAAGGGGGAGGTACCACTGGAAATCATAGAATGCTTGGTATGATATAGTGTGAGCCCAGGCAGTGCCACTGAACACCAAGGCTTACTTAAGAACATGATGGCAGATGAGGACTGCATGATCCATCTAGTCTGCCCACTATTTGACCTTCTCCACCAAGTATGTTCCCTTATTTCAATATTCTGCTATGTCTGTTCCAAGATATTTTGAACTCCTTAACTATCTTGGTGTCCATGACCTTCTGTGACAGCCTGTTCCATAGATCCACCACCCTTTCAGTGAAGATAAACATCCTAATGTTGCTCCAAAATCTCCCTCCAGTTCGATATCTGTTGTGGTCTCTAGTACACGCCTCCTTATTTTTTGGAAGAGGTTCTGAGTTTGCACTGTCGATACCCTTTATGTATTTAAAGGATTCTGGCATGCCTCCTCTGTTTCTCCTCTGTTCCAGGAGTACATTTTAATTCTAGAAGTCTTGTCTCATAGGTTCATGGTGGAGGTCCTGAACCATCTTTGTAGCTCTTCTTAGCACAGTTTCCAGACAGTTTATATCATTTTTAAGGTGGGGTTTCCAGAACTGGACACAGTATTCCAGGTGTGGCCTCACCAAGGATCTGTAAAGTGGAATTATCACTTTGTACTTTCTGCTTGTGATTCCTCTTCCGATGCAACAGAGGATGCTACTGGCTTTCTGTGCTGCCTTCTCACATTGTCTCCCTACCATTAGGTCATTGGATTCCATGACCTGTACATCCCGTTCTAGGTTCATGATGACACATTTTTCACCATCCAGATAATAATATTTTCCTGGGTTTCTCTAGGTGCATGACCTTACACGTCTTGGCACTGAACTTCAACTGACAAGTTTAGGACCATTCTTCCAGTTTTGTTATGTCCAGTTCCATCACAATGGCCCCTTCCTGTGTGTCCACCCTGTTGCAGCGCTTGGTGTCATCTGCAAAACAGGCACACTTTCCCTTCCAATACTTTTATGGTGCTGCTGATGAATATGTTGAAGAGGATTGGTCCAAGCACTGAACCCTCGGAACCCCACTGGTCATCTTCCCATCTCTACACAGGGTTCTATTCACTGAACATTCTGGGGCCTCCCTGAAGCCAGTTTCTCACCCAGTTAACAATTGTCTCTCCTAAACCTACATTTCACAGTTTGTTAATAAGCCTCCTATGGGGAATGGAATTAAAAGCCTTGCTAAAGCCTAAATATACAACAGCTACTGCCCGGCCTTAATCTACCACTTTTGTCACCCAGTTAAATAATTCTATCATGTTTGTGTGGTATGATATACCAGTTGTAAAGCCATGCTGCTTAGGGTCTAGCATCCCACTGTTTTTCATGTGCGTCACTATCCTTTCCTTTAGTAACATTTCCATAATTTCCCCCCACAATTGAGGTGAGGCTGACAGGGTGGTACTTCCCTACATCTTCCTTGCTTCCCCTCTTCTGTAGGGGTACCACAGTGGTCTTTTTCCAGTCCTCTGGAACCTGTCCACTCTCCAGTGATTTATTAAAGTGGTTGGTCAATGGAGCAGTGAGTTTCTCACTAAGGTCTTTTAAAGGATATCTAAACAACATTTTGACAACAAACTTTTCAAAAATCTGACTCCGTAGGTGACTAAAGGAAAGGCTGCTGTATTGATTAATGCTAAAACTACATTTATATACTTTACCTAAATGCAGTTCCAAAGCATTTGAAAATTGTAAAATCAGCCTTCCAAGTTAAAAAAAAGTCTTACCTGCTTCCTAAAATGGCCGTCAAATGTGTTATATGATGACATCATCGGAGCCAAAGTCAGAGAGATATATGTCTCTCTGTAGTGCTAACTAGTTCTTTTTTCCCTTTGTATAGAATTGTTTCACCCAAATGGTCAAATCCATGTGCATTATTTTGTATAATGCACATGTTAGGCTATGGTTCTGTACATTTTTTTACTTTAACATGCTGAAAATGTGTTTTAATCCAACCAACTTTCTCGGTGGCAAACCACAGTGCAGTACAAATCTAGAATAACCTTGTGGTCTAGTGGTTATGGTGGATCTGGGATGCTACAATGGGGGTGTTGGGGTGGTGTGCATGCTTAATATGCACTTTTTAACATTTTTATTAAACTTTTATATTTTCTGCTATTATTTTTTAGTACGTTTTTGACTGAGTCTACAAATGTAATCCATAGTTTGAATGTAAACATTTGTACAATCAATAAATCACACTTCTTCAGCAAAGAAATGCAGCAGCAGCAAGCAAGTACGTTACTATGTGGGGGTTGCAGCCACACCCTTCACCACCCCTAGAGCCACCACTTTTGTGTAGCAAAGTTCTTGTGCAGTCCAATGTTACAGTTCATACTCTCTCAAAACTCAACTATATCTTGTATTTCTCCATGGAATAATAATAATAATTGGAAGAATCAGCATTTATATAGTGGTTTTCATACATTGTATCCAAAGTGCTTTACAAGCATTGTTAGACTGATAGTGAAGTGACTGAGCATGTAGTGACAGCTGTTCCCTACATTAACATCCACACACAGCCTTGGACAGTTGCATGAACTGGTTTTATGGGAAGGGGAATGTTTGCCAAGACAACGGGATCAGGTAGTGATCAAGGTGCTGGCAGCCCCACATCCTATTTCTCACAGTAATCAGCTCATATTGATGCCCTTCTGTCTTCCCCTTTCCTGAATATAGCAGTACCTTGTAAGAGTGGCCTTCTCAGGGATTCTGGTATTCATTCTTCACTATTTCTCCTCACACCGAAAACTGGTGAGCTCATCACCCTTCTGCATCATGAATGCAAGTAGTACAGTCCCCATTTTATTTTGACATATTAAATATAAACATATCTTTCCAGTAAGTCAGGCTGATAGCAGCAGGGAATAAGGGGAATGATGGGCTTTCACAATCTTAAAAGATCTAGGCTACCTTTGATTAGGCACTATTAAATGATGGGTGTGCACATCATTATGCATGTCATTTAATAGTGCCTAATCATAGGTGGCTTAGCTTATATGGGTAGTAAAGCCTATTTTTCCACTTGTACCATGCTGCTATCAGCCTGGCTTACCAGAAGATCATGTTTATTATTAATATGTAACTATAACACGGTAGACTGTACTAACCACATTCATGATGTGGAAGGGTAGCAAACTAAAGTTTTTGGTGTGGGGAGTAGGTGAGAAGAATGAATGCCAGAGAGGGACTGAAGAGGCCATTCCTGCAGGGTATGGCTATATTCAGGTTAGTTGAAGACAAGAAGGAGAATGCTGAGCAGATCACTGTGAGATCTGAAATGTGGGTCTGCCAACATTGTGATCACTACCTGACTGTGGATGAGAGTAGCCACCAATGACAAATACTCAGAGTGGCAGGGCTACACCTAAACTGTTACTTGAATTCAGTGTAGGGAGATTACCCTCGGGTTGGGGGGGGGGTGTTGACTTTTGTTAGGACTGTATTGAGGGAGTTGTGTATAGCTCATTCAAGATTTGGAAAGGTGGTAGCCAGCTAACTCGCATTGTGGAGTAGAGTACAGAGAAGTACTGGAGAATAATTGCTGGGAACTGTCCTGTGGGGTTCTGCAGATCACAGGTAAAGGAGTAGACTGACACTGGAAGTCAGGTTGATTCGTTCAAGGTACTAGTATGGCTCTCCTGCTAATAATATTGTTATCCATTGTAAGTGCAGTCCTTATGAGGGCATGAACAGCAGTTTTTCTGGTGGGTCATGATGTTTATTTCTTGGCCCTCCAGGAATACCTAGTTGTTAATTAATGAGGTGAGAAAAAAAAAACACAACAGGGAACTGTACATACTACCATCACTGTGCAGAAGGGTGGTGATCCACTTAATGTTTACTGTGGGAGCAGAAGTCAAACATTGAGAATGTAAACGGAGAGTGATTTGGGAGGCATTTTTTAACAGTGCCAACTGATGATGCGTATCAGTATAGGTGTGCACAACCCTCTGACGTACAAGATTACAATCTGAGGTGTGATAATTCTCTTCATGAGACCGCAAGCTCATATGCAGCCCCAGGCAGTGCTAAGGACAGGGTAAGGATGGTAGGGTGTTCAACAGAAGACAGGCTAGGGTCAGGGGGTTCACATGGAAAAAGAAAGCCTTATTTGTGGATTTACAAGAGAGCAGGAGCTTTGGAACTGAACAAGACCAGTACTTTGCTGTGTGACCCTGAGCAAGTCACTAAACTTCCTTGTTCTCCCAGGCCACACTTGTAAGCAAGCTTTCAGCTTTGTGTGTCTCTCCTAGTTAACAAAAAGCACAATTCAGTGCATCATATAACCACTAGATCATCAGGTATTTGAAGTATTGTACTGTAATGCAGTTTGCCAAAGAAAAAGTCAGTTGGATTGCAAAATATTTTCCGCAAGTTAAAGTAAACAAAATCACAGCCTAACATGTGTACTGATCAAAATAATTCATGAGGTAATACATGGTGTTGATCATTCTGGTACAACAATTCAAAATAAAGAGGGAAAGAAGAACTAGTTAGCACCATAGAAATATATGTGAATCTCTGGCTCTGGCTCCGATGATGTCATCATGACTCATCACCTAACACATTTGACAGACATCTTAGGGAGAAGCCAAGGCTGTTTTTTGAACGTGTAAGGCTGATGTTTGCATTTTTCAAAAGCAATGAAACTGCATTTATGTTATTTACATAAATGCAGTTTTAGCATACATGTAAACAGCAGCCTTTATTTTACCTTGCAATGAAGCCAGATTTGGGAGTTTGCAGTTTTAAAAAACTGCTTGTTTCGGTACCCTTTAATACCCGAGGATGAATTCCATCATGGCCCATAGCTTTGTCTGTCTTCAATTTGTCAGATTCTTCTAGGACCCTCTCTTTTGTAAAGTGGATTGTGTCTCCTTCCTGGATGTGGAGAGCCATAGCTAGTATTAGACCATTACCATTCTGTTCTCCTGTAAAAATGGAACAAGTATTCATTTAGTACTTCTGCTTTCTGTACATCATCCTCCACCTGCTGTCTTTCCTTGTTTCATAGTCTTACTATTCCTCCCACTCCCCTGTCTTTCTTTTTCGGATATACCTATAGAAGTTTTTGTAACCCCTTTTTATTTCTGCCACAGTTTGTCCTTCAGTTTGTGCTTTGGCTATCCTGATTGCCTTCCCAGCCTCTTTGAACTTGGTCCTGTATTCTTCCCTATCACAGTCTTTCTTTGTTGCTTTATAGTGTCTGAAAGCTTGTTTTTCTTTTCTTTCTTTTCTTTTCTTTTCTTTTCCTTTCTTTTCTTTTCAGTGCCACCTCTTTCATAAACTAGAGAGGTTTTCTCTTTCTTTGGATTTTACTGATTACTTTTGAGTATTTTTGCTGTGACAATGTTTAATTATATATTTAATGCTGTCCATCTCTCCTCAGTGTCTCCATCTTTCATGTTTTCATACAGGCTTGAAAAGGCAGACTTCATCTTGTTGAAGTTTTCATTTTTAGAAGCTGACGATTTTTAGTCTAATGTAGCTGGCGACTTTTTGTCTGTTGACTGCGAACCATATTGATCTGTGATCGTTGGAGCCCAAATTGATTCCTACTTTAATGTCAGAAATCCTTGTGCTTTTTGATAGCACAAAGTCTAGAATTGCATCTTCCCTTGTTGGTGAATCAACTAGCTATGTTAGACCTGCCTCTTGCAGAGCAATGAGGAATTTCTTGCTCTTTTCTGATGAGGCTGTGTAGGAGACCCAGTTCACATCAAGCAGACTGAAGTATCCTACAAGCAGTAGGTCGCTTTTGTCAGCCATTGTAAGCATTGTTTCAAGAAGCTCCTTATTCCTTTCTATTTCTTGTAATGGGGGTCTGTAAACTATTCCCACCCATAATTGGGTTTTATCTCCTGCACCAAGGGTTATCCATAGGGACTCAGTATTGTTGCTAGTCCCCTGGCTCTCAGTGGCATTTATTTTATCCTTTACCTAGATTGCCACACCTCTGCCCTTTTTGCCTTCTTGGTCCCTTCTAAACAGAGTGTAGCCTGGGAAAGCAACATCACAGGTGTGGTTTTCCTTGAACCATGTCTCTGTCACTGCTGCCCTGTCTAGTTGAGCCTCAGTCATTATGGCAGTGAGGTCTGGGATTTTACACACATTGCATGCCATACCTGCTTTTTCTACTGACATTTCATGATATGCTCTTTGAGGGTGGACTGGCTTGGGTGTTGCACCATTTTGATAGTGCAGTATGATCTTTATCCCGTCCTGGTGATATGTTAGTGGGTTCTCTGTACAGGCGAAAGACTGATTCACTGATAGGCAAGGCCACTGATTTACGGTGATTAAAACAATGAAATTCCATTTTCAAGCCTTCAGATTCCGGATTTGCACTGGTGATTGTTACTCTAATTTCCAGATTTTACCGGGATTATGTTATCATTCTTTTAGTATATGCATAAATAATCAGAATGAAAGAAAACTTAATATATACAGCATTAAATAAAGCAAACTGAAAATAGTACAGGAAGGAATTATAAGAAAAATACAAGTTTTTGTAGATTTACTGATCTGATATAAAATAGCAGATTCCACGAAATCTTTGTTTTTACTGGTGTTCAGGCAGCTCTGAT
This sequence comes from Neoceratodus forsteri, assembly GCA_016271365.2. Taxonomy (NCBI): domain Eukaryota; kingdom Metazoa; phylum Chordata; order Ceratodontiformes; family Ceratodontidae; genus Neoceratodus; species Neoceratodus forsteri. The sequence continues at coordinate 831,031,511 of CM028131.1, forward strand.
TCTGGAATTTTACCGGGTTTTCCGGTAAAAACCGAAAATCAGTGGCCTTGCTGATAGGTGATAGGGAAGGGGTATTAGCTTTCGCATGTGACTTGTGGGGTGTTAATGCCCTCTCCCCTTTTTCTAGTTTAAACAACTATGAAAGACATTAAAAGTATGGCCCAGTGGATGGACACCTTCCTTTATAAGGTGTAGGCCATCATATTTAAAGAACTTCCTTTCCCAGATGTTCTTCCAGTCCCCGACATAATGATGGTCTTTTGTCCTGCACCAGTCATTGGCCAGATGTTTAGCTCTGTGATTTCCTTTTCTCTTACATTTTGCCTGCAGTACCTCTTCTCCCAGACATGCAGAATTTCAGAGAAGGATAATATGGATATAAGGGAAGTCAACCTGTCTCCTAGTGAGGTGAGATTTTGTTTAGTCTCCTCCACTGAGTGACTGGTGAGGTCGTTAGTTCCTAGATGGACTAGGATGTGCATGTCTGTGCCAATGTTGCATACAATCTTTTCTATATGTTCCTTGTCCCTCCATGATGATGCCCCTGGTAGTTACTGAGCTGTAACCCTGGTTTGATTCCTTTGTATGTGAAACTCTACACCGTATCATAGAGTCCCCAGGATTACAAGGGATTTTTGTAGCCTTTTTCCTGTGATGTTAATAGCTGGGTGTAATTTGTCTCCTTGTGTATGGTTAGGTTCAGTTTTATCAATTGGATTGGTGATTGGTACAGTATATGCTGTAGTGGTGTGAATCTGTTGGTAGTGTGTACTGTATTAGTCATTGCTCTTTGCACCCATGGAGTTCATTTAGCGATGTTAGACAAATGTTTACCCACTGTTTGCCATCTTCCTATATTAGTTTTCCTTTAGGGTAGTGGAGGCAAACTGTGAATTCTGTAGTGTGACAAGGATGAACATGTGCTGAGTTTGGTCTGGAGGAAGTTAATTTCATCCCATGTGGCATGCAGCTGAGAATGTAGGTCCCTGAATGCCCAGCAGGTTGGACAGTGAACAATTCTTTGGATATACAAGGCTACAGAAACAATCAACCACAATGGTGAGTCAGAACAACTGTGCAGCTCCTAAAGATCCAAAGGTAGTGGAGTATGGTAAGTCGTTGAAACAAAAAACTGTGTTTGAGTTCAGGTAGAAGCTGTTTGGAAAACGTTACAACCAGCCAAAGACTTTGTGAAAGAACTTTGTGTCTGAACTGTTGCTTCCAGATGAGAGCTTTCTATTAGCCAACCACTATTTCAGTAGTGGGTAAAGCAGTACAAATGTTGATTTACATACAGCAGCCAGGAATTCTGGGTAAGTGTTCCAACTGCTTCTTATGCTAAGAAAGCAGCCATTGGCTGTGTCTGAGCAGAACCATCAAGGACATAAGCCACCTCAGTGGAGAAGGGAGACCAGACTGTGCACTCCAAGGAGTATTCTCCCAAGTAGCTTAACTAGGAGATTGGCTTAGTATGGTGTGATTAGGAAGCTGCCACCAGTCATTAGGGTGTGCATGTTTTGGAACCAGGTTAAGGAGGAGACCAAGGAAGCCAGGGAATGCTTGGCAGAGGCCTGAAAGTGGGAAGTGCTGCTAGTGTACATCATGGACTGACATATACAGGATGAAGATGTAGCAGGAGGTTGCCACTGGGCATTAGGAAATACTTGGTATGGAGATGGGTAATAAAGGGGGTGCCACTGGAGACCAGGGAATGATTGGCTTGGGACAGAAACAGATTGCCTGTGGAAATTGGGCATGCTTGATAAGTCGAGAGTCATTGGAAAGGGATGGGGTAAGTGGGGTAGGGTACCAAAGAACACCAGTAAATGCTTGGCACAAGATGCATTCATCTGCAATTACTCTTTTGGACTAGCTATTTGAGGTGCCTGCCAACTGTTGGATTTTCTATTCTTCATTTTTTTTGTTTTCATTTGTTTTTTCTTATGCTATGATTTTTTATTTTCATTCATGTTTTAGTTGTCCTGTGCTTTTTTATTTTCATTCAGTTTTTCATTTGTGCTATACTTTTTTATTTGCTTTTGCATTTTAGTTGTGATATGCTTTTTTGTTGCCATTCACTTTTTAGTTGTGCTGCGCTTTTTGTTTACATTCATTTTTTTGTTGTGTTCCAGGTTAAAATAGAGAATCAATCAAAGCACTGGCAAAACTGCACTGTCAAAAAAACATAATCTAAAACAGCTGCAGGGACAGTATAACACAAGCAACACTAGCACTATCCCTGTAGCTGTTGACCATAGGGGGGAACAGGGGAAAGTGTCTACTGAGGGGAATGGACTGGTGAGCCGCTCCCATGGTGTGGAGGCAGGGCATTGGCAGTGGAGGTCAGTGGAAGGTCCTTGGACTAGGGTTCAGGTTCTGATACAGGGACATGTGCTTTTTTTTCTTGTTCAGTTCTGTAAAGGATTCCACTTCCCCCCAGGATTCCCCACTTGCCACAGTTCCTACTCATCCCTGAGTTGCCTCACCCCGAGGTGAATATATTTAGACCAGGGGGTTGGGGTGTGGGAGTGCAAGGGGCAGAGCCCCTCAAAAACTAAAATGACTGTGTTTTTGGATAGCCTTGGTGAGGCATTGGTATGTTTATGGACTGCTATCATTGACATTGTTGTTGTGGTCGCTGTTTTGCTTGGCTGCTATTATGAAGAGTGTTTTTTTTTCGGTTGCAGTTTTTGACCGCAGTGTTGTAACATTTGTGGTCTTGACCTAGTGCCTTTTAGTTGTGGTGTTCTTTCTTCATTCAGTTTCCATTTGTGCTATACATTTTGTTTGCAGTCACTTTTTAATTATGCTTTGTTTCGTGCTTGCATTTACTTTTTATTTGGGCTGTGCTTTATATCGGTTGCTTCATTTTTTTTCTTATGATGTCCTTTTTTGTTTGTTTTCACATTTTATTTGAGTTACACTTCTGTGGGATTTATATTTTAGTTGTGTTAATTTTTTAAACACATCATTTTAGACACACTTTCTTCTTTAGGTTTGCATTTAATGTTTATTTGTCAGTTTCTTTTATTTCACTTCATAGTTGTTTTTGTTTCATTACTTTATTTGTGTGGCATCACATTTTACATTTGGTTTTGTTACTTTACTTTGTTTGCATTTCATTTTGGGTTGTTGCTTTACTTATTTGATAGTGTTTTGTGGTTTTGGGTTTTACACTTCAGAGTCACCATGAAATGTATGTATTAGGTTTGTTACAAATGTCAGCTACACCTCCCATTAAGAACAGAACTGAAAGGGCAACCAGAGAATCCATTTTATATAGTGGAGTCTGTACTATGGTATAAGAAAGACATGCCCATAATGGGAATTATGGAAGACATTATTCCCTACACTAACTGACAAATGCACTGAGTATTGTAATTAAGGCCAAAGTCTGAAAAATAGCCAACAGTCAGAGAAAAGCCTACATCCAGAACCCCTCCTTTCCAGCTATATCTATGTGCTTCACCATCATATGTCAACTAGTGATAATGCAGACTACATTTTCAATGCAGGTCCCCTAGTCTTCCGTTTCCTCCTCCTCCCATGCACATAGTATGGAAAGAGCAGACTACATTGTACATGTAACTGACTTGTTAAATCCCTGACCTGATCTTGCAAGAGTTTCTTATTACAGAAAATTGGTTTTAGACAATCTAACATGTTGTCTGCAAGTATAAAAATGGTCTTTAAGTCTCCCACTTTGCCTTTTCTTTAATGACAGCTAAATACTGAAAGCCTTGCATAAAGACCAACATTATTATGTTTCTGAAAAAATGAATGGGGGGCAGCAGTTAACACTGGATAATATGAAATACAATATTGTATAAGCAGGATAATATAAGCTGGTTATAGTAAATGCTTGGTTATTTTCTAATACCCATTAAATATTTATATTCCCACTTCCCTAATTCTTATAATAATTAATATCTCAATACCAGGCTTCCAGATCTAGTAAACAAATTACTGTATATCACATGGGAATACAAAAGACTACAGGGGAATCATTGCTTAGGAAATAATGTAATATGGTTATTTATAGGGAAATAAAGGAAAATCATTTTAGAACTAGAGGGAAGATACAATCAATTGTCAAACTTATCTGGGACACTGGAGATCCTTATGTGGTAAGACAAATGTCACACAAGCTGTATCTTCTGACTTTTGCAATCCCCAGTGAACTAGATAGTACGGTTTCAAATCCGCCTGCTGTCCCTCAAGTGGCTGAGCACTCACAAGATGTGCAAAAATACAACAGAAGCAATAGCACTTATAGTAGAAAATTCAGGCTTATAAGGCCTCAGGATATGCACAGCTGCATTTAAGACACCAAGAGCTCAATGCATGTTAATAAATCCTGTAGAAAATACAACCTACAAGAGGATGAGTACTGTATAACACATGGAAAATATACATCCAAAAACAAATATCTAAATGCTGCAGTTACCACAATACTACAGCAAACATCACAGCATGGATTTAATGAGCAAGTGCTTAGTATCAATCAATCAAAATCTTTATTTAATCAGGTGAACATCATTGAGCATAGCTCATTTACAAGATGGACCTGAGTGGTCAAGAAGTGCAAGTGTTATTACATTGACAAGGGTAGCATAAACAGTAATACAATGACAGGGTAACATAAACAGTAATACAATGACATAAGTGCTAATATATAACAATATACATATGTACACGGCACATTAAAACTTTTAATCTGATGAGACAGAAGGCAATGGGCACATCAGGAGTAATATGTAGATTATAGGACCTAGCAGGCATTTTGAGGGTGAATCTTGGGACTGGAAATGGGAGTTTTATCAGCATATAGAACACGAAAAAAAAAGGGGGTAGGTAGGGCTGGGGTTTAGGCCTTGTGGAAGCAGTTGCAGAGTTCTGGGAATAGGGTGGTGAATAATCTTTTGAAGGATATTAAGGGTAGGAGGTTATTTAGCTTCATGGTTTTTGGTGAATTCCAAACAATTGCTAGTGAGTAGCTGATAGCAGCCCTCCCAAACTGGGTGCAGACATTGGGGACCTTAAGAATGATAATTTTGCTGATCCTTAGGTTGTATGGCCAGAAGTAATTTGAGTAAAACAGTCTGAGATATAGGTAGGTAGCTTGCCTGATAAGGCTTTGAATATCAAATTGCAGCATTCCTATTTCTTCTGTGTTGTAATGATGTCCAGTTAACTGCCTTATAAAGGAGCAATGATGGTGCTGAAGGGAAGGTCAGTAATGAATCTGATGGACCTGTGGTATAGGGTGTCCAGTTTATTTAAGAGGGAGTGAACAATGTCCATACATAAAGTCAGCATAGTCAATGAGGGATAGGAATGAAGCCTGGATTAATCTTTTTGGAGTCTCTGTTGAGGTAGTGCTTTATTCTAAAAAATAAACCAAGCCTTTGTTTCAGTTTCTTTAGTAGCTCCTCAATATGGACAGAATAGTCAAGCTTGTTATCAATCCAGACTCCAAGGTATTTGAAGTTATCAATGAATTCCAGCTTCTCTCCAAGTAAGGTGGTTAGTTGTAGGGTGGTGGATGGTGGGGTAGTGGCAGAGCAACTCTTTGAGGTAAAGAACATAGCTTTTGTTTTTTTTGCATTTAGAAGTAGTTTTTTATCCAGTAGGTTGTGTTGTAGGATGGAAAATTCAGATTGTAGCAGTTCACAGGCTTTAGATAATGAAGGATTGCTAACATATAATACAGTATCATCAGCAAACAGATGGATGTTGGATTGAGTGAGGTTAGCATCAATATTATTAATATAGATGGCAAAGAGGATGGGGCCAAGAATAGAGCCTTGCGGTACACCTCTTAACAGTGGTTTTAAGGTGGATAGGTAGTTTCCATCTTTTACCAGTTGTGACCTATCTGATAGATAGCACTTGAACCAATTGAGTGAAGGAAATCCAACCTAGTGAGCCAAGGAGGTGATTAATGATTCATGATCCACTGTGTCAAATGCTTTGCTCAAATCCAGGAACACAGCACAGGTACTGTTCTTCTTATCCATAGCAATCTGCCAGTCGTTGGTTACTTTGGCTAGGGCCGAAATGGTGCCATGCCTTGATCTAAATCCTGATTGTGCTGTATTTAGGAGGTTATTGTTATCCAGGTAGTCCCTTAATTGTGAGTTTACTAACTTTTCGAGCATCTTGGATAGAACTGATAGGATGGAAATGGGCCTGTAATTATTGAGGTCCATGGAATTACCAGATTTGAGTAAAGGAACTACTTGAGCTGTTTTCCAAGTGGAGGAAATGGATCCAGTGGTGAGGAAAGATTGAAGAGATGAGTGAGGGGCAGATAAGACTTGAGATGCAATCTTGAGGAAGTAGGGGTCCAGGAGTCTGTACCTGCACTTTTGAAGTATCTAAATTGGAGAGGAGATCTTCCACTTCTTTCAAGGATATTGGGTTGAAGGAGAAGGTTGATGTAGCCTTTTGACCCATGGTGGATTGAAGGTTCAAGGAAGATATCTCAGGAGATTTGCAGGTGAAGAGTCAAATGCTAGTCCAGCTGTGGTGAAGTGGTCATTGAAGGTATTTAGGATTTCTTGTTTGTCCGTAATTTCTGTGTTATTTTGTAGCAGTTTGCAGGTTAAGGCAGGAGTAGAGTTTTGGCCCAAGATACCCTTTATAGTTCCCCAGAGCCTGGTTGGGTTATTGTAGGAGGCATCCAATTCAGCTCTATAATAGGCAGCTTTGGCAGATCTTATTTGTGTTGTACATGAATTTCTTGCTTTTCTGAAATTTAGCCAGTCTCTGGAATCCTTAGTTTTTCTTGCCTTTTCCACAGTTTGTCTCTGGCTAGCAAGGCTGTTTTAAGATCAGTGGTGAACCAGGGCAGGACTTGCTTTAGTTCTGATATTGGTGAATGGTGCATGAATATTGAGAGCATTAGTGATAATGTCCTTTAAGATCTGGAGAGCTGTTTCCACTGAGGTTGTAAGGTAGAAATCTTGCCAATATATTGTGTTACTCAGGTCATGGGTATCCTGGTATGTTGAACTTCTTTTTGGCCTTTTGAGGACAAATTCAGCAGGGTTGGGTGGTTTGAGTGAAGATCTTATGCCAGCTATGGGACAATGGTCACTTACATCATTCGGTAGTACTCCTGCATGCGTATATAAGTGAGGCTTGTTTACCAGCATAATATCAGGAGTGAGCTGTTGCTAGAATTTTTAGGTTAACCCTGGTTGGGTCTTTAATTAGCTGTGTAAAGCCATAGGTGTCACAAAGGTTACCAATGGTGCAGATGCATTAGATAGCCAGTTTAAATTCAAATCACCAAGGATGATGGTATCTTCAGGGCCTAGATTGGTTATTGACCCCAGGTGAGATAGTAATTTGAGGCCTGCTGAGGGGCCTATAGCAATCAATTTAAATGAAGACAAGTTAGGAAGGGATATTTTGATTGACAAACATTCAAATTCCTTTGGTTCGGATGTGTTGATGAGGCAGGTAGCAGAGATGGTGTCCTTAATGTATATGGCCACCCACCACCCCTGGGAGTAGTATGGATGTATATCTTAAAGAATGAAGGTTGGGACATTTTAGATGCCTCTGTAATTATTGTTTTGCTTGTATTTGTTTGTTTAATTACTGTTATGTCATTTTATTTGTGTTTATAACAACTACTAGTAATGAATGAATTTAATGGAATTCTTGCATCATGATATGAAAAAATTTTCTGGTAAGGCTGGCATTATATTTCAATGGGAAACTACAAACTTGTTTCCAGAATTTTATAGAGAGAAAAAACACTTTCTACCACCAAAATATTATAGACTTAAAAGAAATCTGTGATTTATAGTAATCTGTGATCATTTGTTATAATTTAGCAGGTGACATTTTGTTGATAACCAGATTTTACCTGAGAAGAAAAAAAGCGAAGCTGATTACTGTTTTAAAAATTGCAAAATCATACAGATGGATCACAATAGTGCAAACACATACAATGCTATGTATGTTGCTGAAAAAGTATCCATTTCTTTTGAAAAACATAGAAAAACAGTTTAGTCTCTCACTGAAACACATTGGGCTCATAAGTAGTTGGTAGTTTCTGACATCACAATACCAGAATTGTACTGAATTATTTAACAGTAGCATGAAATGCAAAGGTGAAAACCCACTTGTTAAATTGCACTAACAAATATTTTATTATAAAAGTAGAACGTAATTACTAATACATCAAAATATCATAACTAAAATAGTCAATTGTCTATTTATTAGAAGTAAGAACCCACTCTTTAAGAGTCTGCAATTTTTTAAAAATGCAACAAGGAAACATGCTTCTTGACAGAACTGAAGATAACAAGTTATGACCTGAGCCAGTATGGCTGCAGCTAAGCTGAAGGAGAAACATGGCACTGTCTGCCATGTCCAAGATGACAACGGAGTTATGTGTGCCTGTACGATGACTCACAAATGTGCAGAGAACTTCAGTGGCCATCTTGGAAATGGTGGACTGTGTCATTGTGCCACCGAGTTCAGTGCACATACACAAGTTGTGAGAAAGCGCACAGAACTCTAATGCCATCATGGACATGGCAGACAGTGCTATGTTCTGCTGGTACCAACTGACAAAATAGTGTGGTGAATATGCAGTGATTGCTGTTCCTCCCTATTCACAAATCAGGTCGATAGCCAGAAAGCTTCCTTTTCTCTTTGTGCTTGTAAGATGGCTGGAGGGCTACGACCACTGCAGCCATAAAAATGTGATTCAGAATAAGAACTGTAGTCCTCACATGAAGTAAAAATAATGTGCTAATAAATTTAAGTCATGACCCCCAAAATAAACTTGAATTGTTGAGCTATGCAACACAGAGATGACATTAAAGTGTTGGTGCAATTTACTGATTTACGTTAGCAAACAACCAGGATGATTTAATTTATAATGCTGTTTCATCTCTCAGTTTTAAAGTCAGCTCTAGAAATAGCCTGCCTTTTTAATTGTCACATTCATCAGAAAATTCTCTATATTTGGGAGTATCATCACATTGTGTGTGTTGGAGGGAAGACCCCATTTTTAACCTGTGAAAACCCGATGAGGATGGAATACCAGGTGTCAATGTAAAGTTCTCATGTTAAACACATCAGGGGAAGTTATACCTTAACCACAAAGCCATATAGTTACCTTCTTCACTGCAGTCTTCAAATGCACTTTAGTTTTAGATCATTAATTCTCAAGATGGGTCACAGTGAACTTCCCCTGAAAATACGTTCCACTATACAGAACAGTAAACATAAACTGAATACACCTTTAAAAAATGGCAGACTTTATTCACCCAGTATTATTCACATTCAATTTACACTCTTTTCAAAAAGATACAAACTCAATAATCAAATCCAAGTGGACCCATGTTAAAAGTTAGGCTGATAGCTGACTTGAACCTATTTTCCTTATGATGCCCTCTCTATCACTGATTTTGTGAAATGAGGGTTAGAAAACCATACTTTAAGTAGCTGAAAATCCTTCCTGTCTCTAAGGGTGAGCCAATGCTGAACTGGAGTAGTAAGTGCCAAAACTGACATGTTTGACACCAGCAAAGCTGGTTTGAAGGGAATTGACTTTACATTGGCTTTGGAGCACTGCAACATCACAATGTAGTATTTTTTTTTTTCTGGAATCACTTACTGAGCTTCTACAAGCCACATGGCCTGAAGCAGCTACTAAGTGATGCTGGAGATAGAGAACACCCTGCACTGCACGTGGTTCTGTGCCATTTTCAGGTCTTTTGGTAATTAAGGATGTGGCTCCTGAGAGCTCTTCATTTCTTTACCAGATGAGTGATTTGAACCAGAAAAACATATACATTTTCAGAGAATTATACATTATCATTCTAGTTAGCAATTTAACATTTAACTGAAGTTTCAGGAAGGCAAGCAATCAGAATGTTAATATCAAGTGCTGTTGCAGAGGAGAGGGGAGTACAAAATGTGGCTACTGCAGCTGCATCCTGGAGCAGGGCAGTGACTTTAGCAAAGCAAAACATGAAACAACTATGTGTTCTCATAAAAAAGTTGCAGCCACCAAAGGCAATCTGCTAGAAACAGTCACAAAACAGCAGCACACATAAAAGCAAATAATGATACATTACATAGTGCCATTTAATAACTGCAAAACCATGGAATACTGACAAAAAAGTCCTACTAATTGGAGGCAAACTGTTTGTTCTTCAGGGGGTGGAGCCACATAGTGCAAATGATAGAAAAATAGAAAAATAGAAAGATATATATATATATATATATATTGCAAAAAAATATGTTAATGCGTACATACATTACGGTTGAAAAATACAAAACACAACTTGGACTGTTTTCTTTGTTACAAAAACTTACTGACATTGAGGATTGGCCACCCCAGTGTGGTGAAGTGTTCAGCAACACTAGGAGTGGGTACCCCAGTGCCACACTGTATGGAGGGGGTGGTTCAGAACCAATTGGATTGGGGGGTTGTGAAATGTAAGAGATCCAGGCATGACACCCTGGTGTCAAAGTACTCTGGGGAGATAGTGACACTGAAACTATCACTGAGTATTGGCACCATGGTACTGGTGAAATGTAACAGCTGTCGCAATTGAGCACACCCACCAGTGGTAATGTTTATTCTTTTTTTTTGTTTACCAGATAAGTACACTGTTGCCAAAAGCACCTTTTTTAAGCATGATTCAGAAGCCGGAAGCACCTTTTTCAGGTGTGTCCTAGATACCAGTGTTCAAAAAACTGGTAAAAGATGAAATGACAAATATGCATACATAACACACACAGTGAATAAATACATACAACAATGATAAAAAACACTTTAAATATACAGTACTGGATATGACTTTAACCATAGCATTTAAAAACACTTAAATTTCACAAATAATCTTTCAATATGGTATTGAAAGCTGTCAGTGAAAAAAAAGATTTAATCGGGACTGGTATTGTATACCACAAGCAAGATGCCCTAAGAGTTTTGACTGCAAGTAGTTTTTGTGTGAGCAACATATAACAGATCATTTGATGTAGAATGAGATTATAAATAAATGTTTTGATCCTTGAATAGATTTGCAAAACAAGAGGCTGACCTATTTGTTCAATTTTCTGCAGGGAAAGTTTGCTAATAATATATGTGATTTTTATAGTCAAGCAAAAGCCAATTTAATTTGGTAGTATTTGTCTAATGGTGAGATCTATTTCCAGCAAGCAGAACAAATGATTCTAGAGTACCTTCTGGTAAAGAATTCTCTTTCCATCCAAATTAGTTTTCATAGCAGCATCAACTACTGTTGAACCATAATTAATAATTGGTAGTAAATTATGGGTTGCAATTCTCAAACAAGAGTCATAAGTCAGATAGTTTCCAGTACAATATAACTGAGCAAGTTTTTGATGGACTCAGGTAGTCACGTTTTTAATATGTGGACCAAAAGACAATCCCTTAGTCAAGATGAATACCAAAGTACTTAAGCACATCAACTGTTTCAAGTGAACATCCACTTATAGATGGATCTGTTATAGAGGGCAGTCTACAGTAGATACAGGAGGACTGTGAGTGGGGAGGATTAGGAATACTTCCTGAAGTATGCTAAAGTGACTTGCAGTGTAGTGCAACAAGCTAAGGCACATAAGGAAGCACAAATAACTAAAGTGATTAAGAGGGAGAAGGCCTTCTTTTGCTATATAAGTGAGAAGGGGGACAAGAAGGATGGGACAGTTAGGCTTAGAAGGCAGATGAATTGGTGAAGGAAGAAGGAGCAAGGCCAAGATATTGAACAGTTACTTCTGTTCTGTCTTCACTAGGGAAAAAGAAAAGCTGGTACCAACTTGAGGAGTCTTTGGGGGCGGGAAGCACAGACATAGTGATAGAAGTGGATACAGTGAGGATGGGCTGTTGGCAACAAAAATGGACAAGTCTCAAGGACCAGACAAAATACACCCAAGGGTGCTAAGGGAACTGGTGGAGGAGCTTGTGGGGCTGCTGGTGAGCCTCTTCAATAGATCTCTAGAGTCAGGTGTGGTGCCATATGACTTGAGAATGGCACATGTGGTGCCTCTCCACAAGACTGGACCAAGGGATGACCTGGAGAATTATAGACCAGTCAATTTGACTTCAATTGTATGCAAACTAATGGAAACCATACTCAAGGAGAGGCTGACAAGGTACATGGAAGAGAATGGTCTCCAGGATGAGATGCTGTATGTATCTGTGGAAGGAAGATCATGCCAAACAAACCTAACTGACTTCTTTGACTGGCTCCCCAGGACAGCGGATGGGGGCCAAGCAATAGACATCTTCTACCTGGACTTCAGCAAGGCCTTTGACTCAATGTCCCACAAGAGGCTGATCAGAAAATTGGCCTATCTCAGGGTTGGGGAGAAAATGAGCAAGGGGGTAGAAAGCTGGCTGTGGGCAGGATCCAGAAGGGTGGTGGTGGAGAAGTTATCCAGCACCATTGAAGTCACCAGGGGTCCAGCAAGGCTCAGTGCTGGGGCCAGTGTTCAATGTTTTAATAAATAACATGGGGAGGGCATGTACAAAGATGACTCAAAGTCTGTGGGGTGAACACAGCGGAAGGGATACAGGACCTGTGGTAAGACTTCAGAAAACTTGAGAGATGGTCAGGGATCTAACAACTTGGTTTCAGTGCCAAGAAATGCAAGGTTATGCATGTTGGAGCCAGAAACCCTAGGACCAAGTAATATGGGGGGGGGGGTCTGAGTAGCAGCAATGGAGGAAGCAAATGATCTGGGGGTAGTGACTACTAGTAACCTGAAGCACTCCTTGTAATGCAAAAAGGCAACAACAAATGCAAAGAAGATGTTGGGGTGCATAGCCAGGGGAATCAGCAGTAGGGGAGGAAAGCTATACTGCCCTTGTATAGGTCACTGGTAAAATCACATCTAGAATATGGAGTAAGATACTGGTATCCATACCTTAAAAGGACATCAGCCTGCTGGAGAAAGTGCAAGGAGGGCAACCAAGATGATCATGGGTCAGCAAGGGAAGTCTTATGAGGGAGGCTGGGAGCCCCGAATGTGCTCCCAGAGGAGAGGACAGAGAGAGGAGGTATGATAGAGACCTTCAAATACTTGAAGGGGATAAATAGAGTGGATAGGGAAGTTCTTTTGAGCTAAGAGATAACCAATACATGACAGGGCACAGTTTAAGGCTGATGGGGAGGGATTAGGAGGGATGTTAGAAAGCATTTCTTTATGGAGAGGGTTGTGGCCACATGGAATGTGCTGTCAGAGAAGTGGTCTCAGAGAGATAGTGGACAGCTTCAAGTGGGCCTGGGATAGGCATAAAGGAAACCATGGCACCGAGGTGGCAGATATGGAGGAGAGAGGACCAGGGTTCAGGGTCAGTGGCATAAGCCAGGGACCCTGCAACAATGAGCAGACTCAATAGACCAAATGACCTTCTTCTGCTGGCTCTTTTGTATGTTCATACTTTTAGCATTAATCATGAATCTTTTAAACATTTCTTAAGCTTTTGAACTGAACCAAACAACATAACTTGTGTTTCTGAAAAGTTAAGTACCAGTTGGCTCAGCATGAACCATGAATGTAAGTTCTAACATTCTTTCTAAAGATAAGCATTATTTCATCAGTATAACTAGATTGGACAAAAAGGACTGTGGGTTTGATTTTCAGAGGGTCAGGAATGACGCAAGGTACCTGTGTCAAAGGCATGTGATGTAAGGGGCACACTGAGCTGCACTTGCATTATTCCTGATTTTTAAATGGTTCTTGTGGCACCACCAGGATCCACTGCAGCAGAGGGTCTTGCATCTGGCTCATGGCATGCTGCAGGCAGTGCCATGGCACTAAGTGGTATTGTGCCACTTTGTGGCTGCCATATGCCTGGCAGTGGGATTTTCAAATCCTCGCAGTGGCCACAATCATCACTCATTGTTAGATCACACTGAGCTGGTGCAACAGTCCCTGTACTGCCACAGTCAATAACAGAACCTTTGGGTAGGGCATTTGGATGTCAGCGGCTGGCACAGGGAACACAGGGAGCAGCTGCCCCCATATGCTGGCAGTGGCTCGGCATGATTGTGAGGCCAGCTAGACCATTCACCTGTACTGTGAGCCATCATATAGGACACATGCAGACTCCACGAAGATTGTCAATGATGGACATCTTGAATGCCATACTAGCACAATCAGAGGCAGTGTATCCTGTGGGCATGTGAGAATGAGTGTGTGGTGTTGCCATGTGTATGCCCTGGAAAGACCAGAAGTATATGTGAGGAGCTTTGCACTACTGCCACATCTTCAAGGCAGTATCACAGGTTGCTGCTCTGACATGAATGTCTATACCTCCAGTAACACAGAGTGAATGCATATGGTCACCGTGATCACTGGGCAAAGCACTGTATCATTGGGGACCCCATTCTCCCACTACCATGAACTCAAAAGCATGTTGTAGTTCAACTCCTGCATGTGTTGTCCACAGATTCTCCCTCATGGTGCCCTCATGTTGATGCCAGTCCTCCCAGACTGTCAGTGTCACAGCTGTGGTTTCTGTCACTGCCCTAGGTCTGTGCCCCACCACCTCCTGACTTCACCCTTCCTGTCCCCCACAGCCTCTACTGACCAACAGGGCACACAATCAGTGAGTCTCTGGCACTGGCTGCCATGCCACTTGGCCATTTCTTAGTTTATGCATTCTTCTCCCATGCTTCTTCTGTTTGTTACATGGGAGCCGTTTCAACAAACTGAGGTAGTTTGGTGCTGGGGCTCTTCCTATATGAGAATTGGTGTCAGAGTCCCTAGGCACTGGCATTCAATGCAAGTTGCTGTTGCCACATCTTGCACTGATCTAAAGGTCCATTTGAAAATCAAGCCTCATGTCATCAGCATATAATAAAATATCTGCCAAGGAACAGACCCTAGGAACATCATTAATGAGCGGTATAAAAAGTAATGGCCCTAAACTAGAACTCTGGGGTACACCACAGAAATCATCAATTTATCTGAAAAGACAAAGCCCAGTTTGCAACTTGTGTCCTATTGTGCAAATAAGCAGAAAACTAATACCAAGAAGATATACCAAAACACAGTAACTTTATTTTTTGTAACAGTATGCCATGATCAACAAGATGAAATCCTTGATCAGGTCCACAAACACTGCACCTGTCATCACACCTGTCATCATACTTGCATCTACTGTAAATCAGTGACCCACACTTTGGTGAAACCAGTGGTGGAAATGGGTACCTGCTGCTAGTTAAAATATATAAATATTTAAAAAATTGAACAAGGGGAAGTAAAATGGTACTGGGGACAGACAGTGAGAACACACCTCCACCATTTATTACATTTAGAAAGTTGTATCTGCCTATGACTGGACTTTAATGGTACAGCAACAGGCATGGAATCTGTGCACACACACATATTGACGTGGCCCTGCCACTGAGAACAGCAACATGATTTGCTAAATGAAACTTTAGAGCATCTTGCTGCCAAATAGAATGAAGCATGTTGTGATGGTCTCATCAAACAAAACAATCACAACATGCTTCCTGAAAAGCACAGTTATCCAAAACAAACAAACAAAAAAATAAACACTACTAAGCATACTTAGAAAAATGGAATTTTTTTTTAAATATTATAAAAACAGATCTACCTAGAAAGACAAAAATAGCAAAGGAACACATATTGCACCAAACTCTAGCCAAGACATTTTTTTAATTATAGGTCAGCAAAAAACAAAAACAAAAAAAGGTCTCAGTGTAAAGCAGATAAACTAAGGAAATGAAAAACATTAGTGCTGGAGCCTCAGGAGTCTTTGTGATTTGGTGGTGTGTTCCATGGGGATATCAACCCTAAGGTCCAACCCCCAGCCCATAGTCCCTGTCTGAAGCACAAGGTATAGCTCCATGCTAGTGTTCATAGGCATTAGCTCTTTTGAGTAGTGAAGTATGTCACACCACAGGTAATCAATAGAATCAATCATAGCTTTCTTGTGTGAAGCAAGAGATCATGTCTGTTTGCCCAGGGGTGGAAGTGACTATAGATGCAGACAAACATGGCCATCTGTGCCCTGCAGTAAGGGAATAAGCCATCTGGCTGTGGAAGTATAGGGACCCTTGGGCCCTGTGCTTCCTTGCAGCAATTGCTGCAGACATGCAGGGATCATTTTAAAAGTGTAATGGGAGAGCAAATTGGAAACCTACCTACAGTATAGCAACAAGGAGCAAACCAAACAAAAAAGAGACAGTATAGAAACACACTGTCTGGGGTAAGAGCATACACTCTTTTCAGGTCATAGGGAGAGCAGTATTGGGAATGTTGGGTGTAGTGCAGTGAAGTGGCTGTGGAGCAGAATTCTTCAGAGAGACCTTCTGGAGACTAAGGTGATGCCCCATCTGTGTATACTTCTCTGGTCTGAGGGAGGAGGTAACTAGACTCTGAGCTGAGTTGGCTAGAATTTGTAGGATCTCTTCCCCACATAGGGGACTCCAAGTCCACCATTGTTGCCTCAGAGGGTGTCAAGAAGGAATGCCAGCGGGACTGTGGTGGGCTCCTTTGAAGGTGGGGGTTGGGGATCGGGAATGCAGTCCTCAGCTGGTGCCATTACACAACTCTTTTGCCACTCTGTTGGGATGGGACTGCCAAGAGGAGGCACCTGTAGTAGTGGCAAGGGAGGATAGATAGATAGATAGACAGACAGATAGATATTTTATTTCCAAGGACTCAGGGCACTGCACAACAATGCAAACAACAGTAAAATAATATACAGTAATATACAACTATATATGCTTAACAGTGCAACTGAGAGTGACAATTAAAATTCATCTATCTATGCTAAAACAGACCACTAGTTAGTCAATAAAAGTCTACTGGAACAGATGGGTCTTTAACCCTTTTTAAAGGCTTCTACCAGGAGTCTCAAAGGGGATGCCCCAAGGTGGGAGGCAGAGGACAGCAGTGGAAGAGGAAACAGCTTCTGGTGGGGAACTCATTCATTAGGGGGTTAGGTTTTGGAATAGCAGGGATGGAAAGAGATAGATGAGGCGCCTACCTGGGGCTTCAGCATGGAGAGATGGAGAGTGGATCCTGGGGATTGCAAGGGTAGTGGGGCAGGAGGGAGTAGGATGTCATTGTCCATCTGGGGATTAATGACCTGGCAAGGGACACTGTAGAGGTGGTGCAGGATAGGTTTAGAGAACTGAAGAGGGGCCTGAAGCTGGTAGCATGCACAGTGGCCTTCTCAGAAATGCTTCATGTGTACGGCTGAGGGGCAGTTTGGGGACATCACAGCAAGCTCTTCTACAACTGGTTAAGGCATGATGCAAGGAGGAGAAGTTTGGCTACATCAGGGACTGGGGTTCTGCCTAGTGGATGGAGTCCTGTACAATGGAGATGCCCTTCCTCCATCCAGCAGGAGAACTGCAGTCTTGGGTTGGAGGTTTAAATGTTACTTCTATGGGCATTTAAACTAGCCAGGAGAGGCATACAAAATAAGGGAGGCAGTGAATGTCTCCTCAGAAAATGGAGCAACAGAGAGGAAAACCCCAGTGAAAATAAATTCATCAGGGTAGAGGGTGTATGGACAAACAGAAAAGGATGGGAGAGTTGGGATGTGGTTCTATGGCTGAGGGAAGATTTTGGGAGGTGGACAGAGGAAGATGAAAAGTGTGGAGGACAGAACCATGTACAAATCGAGGTGAAGGATAGACTTGGGAAGGGAGTGCAAAGTAGGGGCAGGCGGGACTTAAGGACTGGAGAGCCATGTGTAGCAATGCAAGGAGCCTGGTAAATAACATGTTTTGACCTTGAGGCTACCATTGCGGAGGTGGATCTGGATCTGGTGGCCATAACAAAATCATGGAATGCCAACAAGCACAGCTGGGATATGGCCATACTAGGTTACACCATGTTTTGGAAGGATAGTGCAGGGAAGAAGAGGGGTTGCTTTATATGCTAGGGAAGGTATAAAGGTCAAGGAGAAAAAAGGACATAGAGCAGATAAGGTAGGACTGGAGGTTGTTTGGGTTGGCCTAGAGACAGGTTCCAAGGCCTTTGTCCACATGGGGGGTGGTACACAGATCCCCAACAAAGGGGGAGGATTCAGAGTTGGTTTTGCAGGAGGCCACTGGCAGAAGTACTGATTGTGAGGGACTTTAATCTGCCAGATGAAAGATTCTGTCTGCAGCTACAACTATTTATTTATTTTATTTTGTTTTGTTTTGTTAACCGGGTAGGTACACTAGACAAAGGCATTGCCTATTTTCAGTCATGACCCAGGAGATCTACAAACAGCAAGGTGATATAATTTTGGGTGACAACAGTTACAGGTAAACTAGAATCAGGACCATCCTATAATACCTCCTAGGGGCATTTCTCAGGTAGCTGGTTACAGAACCAACTAAAGATGGGCAGTACTGGATCTGGTACTTGGGAACATGGACAGCTTTGCAGACATCACAGTGGGGAACCCCCTGGGTAAAAGTGATCATTGTATAGTGCGGTTTGGTATATAGACTGAACAGGAGAAAAGCCAGACTAGGACAAGAGTCCTGGACTTCAGGATTGGAGATTTTAAAAAAATGGAGACTGCCTTAGTAAATACCTTGAAGGGGGAAAGCCATGGGGGGGGGATAGATGCACAATGGAAAAGGATAAAGGAGGGAATACATAAGGTAGCAGCAAGCTGTCCGAAGGAAATAATTAAAGGCAAGAGGAGAAAGAGGCAACCATGGTTCTTAAAGGAGGTAGCTAAGATGGTAAAGGAGAAAAATGCAGTTTTAGAAAGTACAAGGAGACCCAAATGGAAGGGACAAGAGACAACAAAAGGAGACAGGAAGGCAGGTAAGGACAGCACAGGTTCAAACAGAGGAGAAGATGGAGGGGGAGGAGCTACTTGGTGCTCTGTGAGAAAATGTTAATCACCTATTATTAGATAAAAAGATGATCTATGAAAATGTCTATACAATGTCATTGTAAGTGTATAAAGAATGTAGTAGCTGGACATTTGACTTGAATTGACTTATGACCAAAGTAATAATGCTAAGGAGCAATGTACTCTTTTGTCATGAATGTATTCCATGTCTTTCTGTATAAAACTAATAAAAAGACATTTAAAAAAAACAGAGGAGAAGATCAGGCATGTCAGTGAAAGGAGGAAGGCAAGGGATGGTATAATGAGGATCTGGAGACTGGGGGCATGTGCAAAGGAAGACCAAGAAAAGCTAAAATGTCAAAACAAATACTTCTGCTTGGTCTTCACAGTGAAGGGGAGGGACCTACCAACATACATTAGCAAACAGGCCGGTGGTGCTGAGGGTTGAGGCACTGGACACCACACCTCAGGCCATGCTGGCAATCTGGGTTTGGGAATAAGCCTGGGCCGTCAGGGGTCAGCAGGGGAGAAGAAGATTGAGCATCTGGAGAACTGCTCTCTTCTCCTGGGGAGAGCTCAGGGATTCCTTACTCAGCGGTGGCTCCTGGTAGAGGCTAGGAGCATTGCCTGAAGCAAGGAAAAAGCAGATGGGGTCTGTGATGGCAGTCTGTCTGTGGGAAGGCCACACTGACACCATGGCATGCCGCTAAGGGGTGAAACATACAATAAAAATCCCTGCCTTGGGTTAGGTGAAGGTGGGATCAGTGGCCAGGTCCCATGCCCAGCACTGAGCTCTACCACCAAGTGCTTCCTGACTTTCTCCTCCTCCTCGGTCACTCATCTAGATTCTAGATAGAGCACCTGAAGGAGATGGTGGTCCCACCCTGGGGGGCTCAGAACTGGGGGTTGGGCAGCTGGGTGAGGTAGCAGTGAGATTGCCTGTCCAGGAGTATGGAGGTGGAAGCTTCAGATGGGCAGCAGAATCAAGCACCATAAATCCACACCGGAGAGAGGCCCCTGAAGGTAGGAGAAGAAATAAAGTTTGAAAATAAAAACATACATTAGCAAGCACTGTAGAGAGGAAATAGATACAAGTCCTCTTTTGGAAGATAAAGTCCAGCAGGGATTGGAAGCCCTAAGGAAAACAAGGTGAGTGAGCCAGACGTGATCCACCCAAGGGTACTAAAAGAACAAACCAATGCAAGCCACCCCTCTGGCAAAACTATTCAGTACCTCATTTTAAACATGTGTAGTTCCAGAGGACTGGAGGAGAGGCCCCTGTGGTCCCTCTGCATAACAGCAGCAGCAGGGAGGAGGCTAGCAATTACAGACCAGTCAGTTTCCACATCAGTGGTGAGGAAATTAATGCAGACCTTGCTGAAAGGAAGACTGATAGCATACCTGAAGGCAAATGTGCCACTGACCCACCAGTAGTAGGGCTTTATGGTGGGAAGATCTTGTCAAACAAATCTCATAAACTTCTTTGACTGGGTAACTATGCAGGTGGATCAGGGGAGAGTAGTGGATGTAGCCTATCTGGACTTCAGTAAGGTCTTTGACATTGTACCACACAGGAGGCTGATTAAAAAATGTAGCAACCTGTGGGTATGGGGAGAAGGTGGTAAGCTGGTATCAAACTGGTTTAAAGATAGGAGGCTGATGGTGAGGTACACACCAATCACTCAGAGGATGAAAGAGTGAACAGCAGAGTATCAGAGGATTGGTACGAGTCCTGTCCTCTTCAATGTCTTCATAAGTGATATTGCTGAGGAACTGGAGGGTAGGTGCGTCTCTTTGCAGACTACACAAAAATCTGCAACAGGTGGATACTCAGAAAGGGGTGGGAGAATGCAAAGGGTGCTGGAGAAACTAGAGTGGTGGCCTAGGGTGTGGCATCTGGTTTTCAGTTCAAAGTACAAGGTCATGCACCTGTGTGGGGAAATCCTGGGGGGCTGTGGCATTCAGGAGGGAACTTACTGTTACTAAGCAAGAGAGGGAGCTTGGGGTAATCATATCGGATTACTTCAAGGAGGCAGAATAGTGTGACAAGGGTGCAAGCAAGGCTATTCAAATTCTGGGGTGCATAGGAAAGGGGATTTCTTGCAGGAGAATGGTGGTGGTGTTACCACTGTATCGCTCAGTAGTGAGATCCAACCCAGAGTACTGTATCCAGTTCTGAAGACTGCACCTCCAGAAGGACATTGGCAGGGTAGAATGGGTCCTTAATAACATGTCCACCCCTGAGTATGATGCTTTTCAAATTTTATTTATTTAGAAATATATCAGAATTACAAACCTTTGAGTCAGAGACTCCTTTACAAAGGCTCCACATCAGAGAAACAGATAGCAATAATATACAGGTAAGTAGGTAATAATTTTATTGATCGGCTATGCCATTTTATTTAAAGACCATTCAATACAGTGCATAAAATGCATACAATACTTGGTACATCTCTAAAATTTCACATACAATTCAGCCAGACATATACATATATATATATATATATATATATATATAAAATGCACACATAGTCTTTTGAAAGGCTATAAATTATTGCCACAGTCTCTAAAGGTTTACAACAGTTACACACCAGGCTGTCTATAGCCCCTCCCCGACAGACCACAACAGAAAACAGGTACAGAAAAATCCTGCATATTACAAAGAATTACAAAAACACAGTGATGGATTATCCAAAAGTAAGCATACAAGGTGCATGTATGTACTAGACCAACTGCAAGATAGCATGGATATACAGTATAGAACTTGGAAACCATTCTGGACTTTCAAAATGACAACCTTTTGCCAATGATGGGTCTGCAAACCCCTAGGTGAGCATATAGATGCTTTGCAATAGTATTAGATCACTGTTTAAAGTACAATCTGATTTCTGCTGTATTATCAACAAAAATACAATACAGATATTTGAACAAGTCGTTACAAGTTACTGATTTCTTGCAAAAGAATAACACCATCAAACAATGCAGTTGTGCACCCCTGAAGCTGCTAGCACTAGAAAGCCTAAGTACTAAGACAGAGATCTTAATAAAGCCAACAGAAAAGGGTGGCAACAATGTGATTTTGGACAGAGATCACTATAATGATGTTGTGCTGGGATTGTTTTCAAATGAAAGCAACTATAGGAAATTGCCAGGTAACTCTACCTATGTTCAGCTTTTAGAACTATTGCAGGAAGGAGTGTCAAGCAGTGCCATCACAGATGATGAATTTAAATATCTTTGGTGTGAGTCTCCTATTATCCCAATGTCCTACATTCTACCAAAGATCCACAAATATCTGAGAAACCCACCAGGGAGACCTATAGTCTCAGGGATGGGCTTTCTAACTGGAAACCTAGGTAACTTTCTGGACTATTTGTTTCAGTAGAGTGTATAATGCTTGCCATGTTATTTAAAAGACATTGGTGACACCTTAAGAAAATTTCAGAAACTTTTGTGGGATGAAAAATACATACTGTATGGCTTTGTGCAGACATGGAAGCATTGTACACATCTAAATGCCACCACAACGGCATCCATGTATAACCCTTAATTTCAGGGAAAACATTCACTCAGCATTATTCTAGGTTTGTACTTCTGGTCGGGCACCTAAGTACATCAGACACTGGAAGCAATAACTGGAATGTCAAACCAGGGATGGATTTTAGACTGTGGCTTTTATTCACACAATCACAGAAAAAATAAAGCAAAGATGAACTAACACAGGGCTACACTCTGCTGGTAATGCAGATTACAGAGGTACAGAGCACATCACTTCCTTACTACGAATCTCTCAGGTTCTGAACGGATCTGGGCACACATGGCCTGAACTGGTACACTTCTCTTTGATTCCTTGACATGGCACCCAGGCCAGTACTGGACACTTTCCATATAACATGGAGGTTGATGGTGGCTCCCTAAACCACCAATGAGCACTTTCTAGCCTAAAGGGAAAATTCCACAATCCCACATCTGGGTGCTTTCTTCAAACACTGGCCAAGTGCCTGAGAAAGCCACAGGTGCCCAAACTGAACCTGGAGAGGTAAACCTGGTTACTCCAGATGGGGGATCTCCCACCTCTTGCTCCCAAATCTATACTCGGCCATTCATTCGGTTACAACACCTTTCTTTGAATCTCTGGTTATAGATGCTCTCTAGAAATGTTTAGCACATTTAACATTCTATGCTGTACTCAGGCGGTGTCCTGACTTAAAAAGTTCTGTAAGTGGCTATGTCCATACCCTAGACCTCTACTGTTTTGGATGCTTCCAAGCCATACACAAATTAAAAGTACTGTACTTGGCAAGCCTTCTCCTGACCACACATTGAGCAGATACTTTTACACTGATCTCTGTCTTGGTGAACATAGTTTCTTTATCAGAGCAGACTTCACCATGGTATGCAGGTGCCCCAGGGCTTCTTTCCCCAAAACACAGATTCTGTGGATTCTCAGTACAAACTTCACTTTCAGGCAGCGTTCCTTTCCAGACAAGACCAAGGGGTTGCCCTGAAATGCTAGTTTCCCCATCCCTCCAGGTATGGGGCACTGGAACAACACTGGAATGGTCTCTGCCACTTCCTTCTGGTCTCTTCTGTGTTCCTCTCTAGGGTGAGACACACAACCCACTTGTCTGATGTAGCTCTAAATCACAGCTAGGCTATGAAGGGCTACCAACTGCAGCACTCCTCTATCTCACTGCTCTGTCTTGAGAACTGACTCAAATTCCCCAGTGTTGTACAGCTAACCCTCAGCAGCTAGCATTCCATTGTGGCTTATGCTGCTGTGAGAATTCTATGATGACATCACCACTCCAGCTCAGCTGAAACTGAAGACAGAATGAGACAGTGTAAACCCCATTTAACTGGTATCCCACAGGCTGCCTTTCCCTGCCTGCCACTGGTTCTAAGTGGGATTCTAGTATCCCCTGGGAACAAGGAGGTTACACATGCATACGGATATTTTCTGGAAAAAGGTTTAGTTTTAAATGTAATACCTGTTGACTTTATAACCACGGCTCTACATTTTGTATTACAACCAATCACACTATTTACAAGTGTGTGGCATGGCAATGGGTGCCTCCATGCTCCTTGTCTTTGCTAACTTATTGCTCAGGTTATGGGAGGAGATGGTGGTGTACAATGAGTTATGTTAACCCTTTCCTAGAACATCTCAAATGCTGGGCATGACAATATGAAGCCTAAACCTATCTGTTTGGGTGCCATTCCTTCCTTGCCAATCTCCCATATCTTAAACACATCACTGATTACTGGGTCTATCCTTGACTTATGGAAGATGTCTAGACTCATACCAGTATTCAAGCAAGGTGATCTGAAATGTCTTGATAATTACTGTCCTACAGCAATCCTCTCTGCCATTAGCAAATTATTAGAGAAAGTGGTGGCATCTCAACTGACGGATTATATACAGAAATATGAATTGTTATCCCTAAAGCAGCATGGCTTTCATAAAGGATATAGCAGTTCTACTGGCCTCACCAAAGTCACCTCAGATATTAGGGTTACTATGGATCAAAACAAGCAGACTAGGTGAGCTTTTAGACCTTTCTATGGCTTTTGATTTAGTATGCCATACACTCCTATGCTCCAAGCTTCACTTTTTGGCTTGTCAGCCCTGCTGTAGCCTGGTTTACAAACTATCTACAGGAAGGCAGCAGCTTGTCAGGTATAATAAGATATTCTCTGAGCTTATTAATGTTAAACCCTGATGTACCACAGAGGTCTAGTCTGGGACCTGCCTTGTTCTACCTATTTATCAATGACTTACCAAGGTGCTTGTCCTTAGTTGCACTACCATCTATGCTGATGACCTGGTGTTCCTAACCAGTACCCAGTAAATCAAAATTATTAACTCTGAATTAAAGACTAACTCTGGCCAAACACAGTCTTGGCTTTTGTCAAAAAGTTAGTCCTTAATCTTAGAAAACACAGGCTATGCTCCTTGCACTCTGACCAAAATCAGAGCATGTCCTGAACTCCTGAAGGTTACTGGTGTGATGGATCCCTTGTGACAGTTGCTGACACATTTAAATATCTGGGAGTCACCCTCGATCCTCAGCTGGATATCTCCTTGCATATCCACAATGTGAGTAAACCAGTATACTACAAGTTGGGCCTGGCCTATAGGGCCAAGTGCATTCTCACATCGGCAGTGTTCCTTGCCTTGGTGAGAGGTGTACTCCTTCCCACACTTAGTTATGGGCTCCTTACCTTTACCCATAGCTCAAAGTCTAATCTATCTAAATGGGATGTTGCCTATAACAACATATGTCAGTTTTCCTCCCTGCCCTTAAATTACACATCATTGTGAACTATATAACAAACTAGGCTGGCTGTCTCAGGGAATTACCAGACTTTTGCTTTGAGTTGTTTTATTGATAAAATTGTTAGAGATGCCACTCATCCAGTTTTGGTGGAACTACAAGGCCTGTCAACCCAACTTACCCCTTAAGTCTACTGACTCATCTGTGTTCCTTGTTCCTAAACCCATACCTCGATGGGTGATTAGGCCTTGCTTTCTGTGCACCCAGGCTAGGGAATGCTCTCCCAGTAAATACTCGCTGTGCCACCTCTCACCACAGCTTTAGAAGGTCCTTATGGGAATACTTGAAATCCAATTCTGCCTGCAACTGCACTTAATCTCTGGTGTTCTCCCTCTAATGAATAGTGTACTTTATTCACTGAATATGGTTCTGTCTAGACTTAAGAGTGAGTAAAGTTATAACTTACGTACTGTACATACTGGCCTGGATATTCAGAAATGGGCCAAAGTCTGGTGAAAGTCCAGCGCAGTGAAAATACGATGCACCATGGTGCAACTGGAGCCATATTCAGAGGTTGCACAGGCTGAACAGTGCCAGTGCAATGTGGCTGAATATGGCAGAGTTGTACCATGGTGCAAACAGAGTTGTGCTGTGGCACAAACAGAGGTGTGCTATGGTGCAAACAGAGATGCTCCAGCACAAACATGGCAGCAGAGCAACACAGCAGCAGCGGGGGTAGGGCACAGAGAACAGACCCATGGACAGAGCAATGGAAGCACAGTGACAGGCCACAGGAGGCCTCCACCAGCAAGGCACACACAAGCACCCAGACACTGGACCCCAGAACATAACAGTGGCATGGATAGCAGGTGACAGGAGGTGCCAATGGCCAATGGAGGGCCACCAGAAATCCAGGCAGACTGCTGGCTGTGCCCCCAGACCATAGCAGACCACACCCAGGACCATGCAGCCACACACACACCACACAACACACAGGAAGCCCACACAGTGGGCATTGAATGGGCAGGTTGCAGGCAGCATGGCAGATCACATGGAAAAGGCTGCGCAATGCCAAGCAGAGGACCCCAATACAGTGTGCAGACAGTACCCGACCAATGACCATGGCTGTGTGCCACAACCATGCACACACCACCACACACCTGACTGCTGCCTCATGGGCACCCCAGTGTACAGCCACCAACCCAAGGGATGAACACCACCACAGTGGGACACACCACAGCACACAGCACAGTACACAGCAGGGAACTATGGAAGCACAACATGCATACCCTCTCATGCACACAACACAGACAGACACTGGGCCACTGCAGCATGGCTCCTCACGCCACCTGCAAAGCAGACACAGACACAGGCAGGTATGGCAGAAAATATATATATCATATATATATATATATATGTATATATATAAAAAACACAACTATGTACAAAAACAGCATGGGCTGGGGAAGGGTAGGTACAGCGAGGGAAGGGAACAGGTGTACAGTGGGAGGGGTGACTGTAGGAAAGGTTCAACAGGAAACAGGGAAAACAGGAACAACTCAATTGATGCCCATGTCTGGCTGCCCTGGCAAGCTGTCTCTCCCTCCTCTCTGGCGCCATCATGCTCCACATGTCCACCACCACTTCAAGGATGTTCTATACAACGAGCAATATCTGTCGCATGAGCCGGTTTAGCATCAGTCTTAGGGGTCTCCACACTAGATGCTGGACACCTATAGCAAGGGACAGGACAGGTGATCAGTGCAATGGGCAGAAACCATGCCCACCCACAGTGCACAATGGACAGTGGGACCACACACCCTGGAGGGCCGGAATGGTCTCCCGCAGGGGGGTGGGCCAATGCCAGTCAGCAACACAGCACACTACGATGCTGCTCAGAGGTGATCCCTGCCACACAATGGCCACACAACTGCGCAGTGACAGTCACATGGCACAGTACCCCGGCATCACCACAGCAACAATGGTGGCAGCAGGGCACATGCCCACCCCACCAACAGCCAGCACATGTATCCAATGGATGCGCCACAGTGGCATGCACCACACACAATGTGACACATACAGCTGCCATGGCACATGGCACAGGAGGCCATGCCTGCACCCATTCTCCCCTCTGCAACCCCTCATGTACAGTGCAAAGGACCATGACAGTGTTTATCTTCCCCCTGCGGTCCTGCTAGTGCTGGTCCTCTGCCATCAGGGTGCACTGTCCAGTCTCATGTTGCTGCGACCCTGGCCCCCCTGTGGTCCTGCAGCCCTGGGAATGGAAAGAAGACAGGTGCACATCAGTAACCAACCACAGCAGCATCCCCACAGTCATCTCTGCACAGGGTGTGCCACTGCCTGACACATCCCGCATGCCAGCACGCTACGCCTGCCTCTAGCGGCAGCTGAGAATGCCACTCTCTGATGTGCACGATGACAGTGTACCCACAGCAGGGCATGCCAGGCAGCCAAGCCAACACCACAGTACAGCACCAGGGTAGACATGCAACATGGGATGACTTACCTGGCTGTGGTACTGCACCACACTTGGCACGTGCCTGAAGCCTCCTTAGGCAGTCAGGGTCCCATCTCATGATATCACCATACCAGTGCCTGCACTGTTCTACAGTCCTGGGCACCCTGGTCCTCTGCTCCAGACTGGCAGAGATTGCCTGCCACACAGTGCCCCTGGCCTGAAGCAAGGGGATCTACCTAAACAGCTGTGGGCCATGGGGCTCCACACAGGCCACAAGGTTGGCCAGTTCAATGATGGACCAGTTCCAGGCACATCATCCCCTACATTGTGCCATTGCACTGTATTGGGTTCGGCATCAAAAATGGCAGGAGCTGATGCACTTGTCCGCTATAGATGCCGACTGCGTGATGCACAGGAGACTGCACAGTGCCTGCCCATTGCACAGTGTTGGAAATGCTCAGTGGGCATGGCTAGGCAGGGTCACAGAGGTCTGACCCAGGGATCAGAGGACTCCTGCCAGTGCATAGTGTGCACATGCATGATAGGACACGGTACCCCATGCACGACCTTGTGCATAGCTGGCCATGCATAACGTGTGTAATGTCACTGTATCGTGCTGTCCGCCCGTGGTGAGTGATTGAGACAATTATAGTGCTGGATATTCATGGGAATGCCTCCTGCAGTTGTGCCGCATACATTATAGTTGTGCATTGGTGCAATGGAGTTTGCGCTGTACAATGGCTCCCGCTGAATATGGCTCCTCGGTGTGATTCCATACTTGCGCTGGTACAACTCAGTTGCGCCGTGCACAACTGCTCTGAGTATCCAGGCCACTGTTTAAACTTTACTATGTTCCTTATCCATTGTCACCTTTTTTATTTTGTTGCTGACTCCCCAGTTTTAAATTTTTGCACTGTCTGTATATTCTCTGTAATGTCCCGGTTCACACCTGATAATAGGCATATATTTGTCTAGTGTGCTTACCTGGTCAATAAATGCTAAATAAATAAATAAAATGATGGCATTGTTTCATTGACAATTGTATTTGCATATGGGATGGTACTGTGGTTGAGGCCCAGGAATTTGTTAAAAGGCTAAATATCAATTTGTTTTATTTATTTATTTAATGGAATCAGAATTGCAAACATTTGAGTCAGGGACACATTTACAAAGGCTGCTCGTCAGGTTACAAAGACAGGTACAACAAAAAACAGCTGCTAGAAAAGTCACAGTAATGACACAAAGGGGGTATACAGTTTCAGTACAAGTATGTACATACTTAAAGATTTAAGTAGGGTTCTATATAAATTGGTAGCTAAATAGTCATTGCATAGATAAAAAAGGCAAGGAGGTATACAGTTATCAAAACAGGTGTGTACACAATAAAATTATTAAGTAGAGTCCTATACAAAGAGATAGCTTAAAAGTTATTGCATATAACCACAAGGCAAAAATATATAGAACAAGGCAGAAAACAAGTTGAATCAGAGATGCTGGGCTCATGGGGAGGCTATGCATAGGTGCAGCTGCGGGTGGTGAACAGATGGTGTCTAAGGGGTGTTTTAAAAGGTCCAATTCTTTTTAGAGAGGAGACATCAGGAGGAAGGGAGTTGATCCAGTTGGGGGCATGGTATAGGAAGGATCTTTGGGCCAAGGATGTCTTGACCCTAGGCACTTGGAGTGACCACTTGTGGGAGCTCTGTGTGAAAATGGTAGGGGTAGAGGGGCAGAGTATAGTGGATAGTCCAGGAAGCATTAGTCCAATGGGTATCTTCTTGGCAGAGATACAGGTTTGATAGTGTAATCTTCCCACAAAATTGAGTATGCCAGCTTAAGTATATAAGGTACAGGTGTGGGTGAATCTGTTAGCACCTGTAAGAAGATGGCAGGCCTTGTTTAGTGACAATTTTGCTGAGTGATGTTTTGTCTGCTGCACAATAAATGAGAAGCCCATAGTCCACAAGGGACAGGACAGAGGAGATGATAGCTAACCTCAGGGCTTTGGGAGAGGGTGGCAATTTTTGTGGCGGTACAGCAGGCCAGCAGGTGCAATGATGGCTGATGCAAGGCTTCGCGTGTGGTCATGGAAGGAGAGAGCAGTGTCAAAAGTAATGCCGAGGTATCTATAGGTGTTAACTTGTTCAGGGGGGAGGATTGTACTTGATAGAACAGAAAGAGATGTGCCCCTGTGCTTTAATTGTGTACGAAAAGCATTGACTTTGTCTTTTTTAGATTGACGACCAGCCTTCAATCCAAGAACCAGGATGCAGCCTGGTTAAAAGAGGATTGTAGGGCACTTTGGAGGAGGGTAGGTACCTGGTGGGATGCAAGGAGGACCACATTGTCTGCATAAAGGAGCATTTTTTCAGAACAGGATGCGGGAAGGGTGTTTAGGTACAGACTGAAAAGCAGGGGTCCTGAGGATTGAGCCCTGCAGGACACCTGAGCAGACCTGCCACATGCTAGAGAGGGTACTATTGATTTTCACACACTGTGAGCTGGAGGTGAGATAGTTGGTGAACCTTGCAAGAGACCAAGATGTGAGAGGGTGGATATGAGGAAAGGGTGGATGACTGTATCGAAGGCTTTCAATAGGTCGATGTATACTGAGTCAATGAGGAGGCCTTTATCAAGGGTTGTGTGTATATAGTTAGAGAATTCAAGGATGGCAGTGGTGGCACTATACCCCCTGTAGAAGCCATGTTGCTCTTCACAGAGGAGATTGTGTTTGTCGAGGAATTCTGTGATTTGGTCAGCTCGATCTTTTCTAAAGCTTTTGAGAGGAGGGAGGATAGAGATCAGCCTGTAGTTCTCTGAGAATACGGTCCCCACCTTTGTGTAAGGGTAATCACAGCGGACTTCCAAGCATGAAGGAATTGCCAAGGCAGAGAGAGCAGTTGATGAGGTTGGTAAGGGTGTAGTACTTCATCCAAGACTAGTCCAAATAACTTAGGGCCAGTGTGTCATCACTGTGGCTGGCTCCATTGAGGACTTTAAGCAGGTATGGTTTGGCTTCAGCCAAGGAAAGGGCATTCAAATAGAATGGTGGGTAGGGCAGGTGGAGAAGGGGTGCTAGGTCAAATAAGTTAGGATGGAGAACTGCACTGAGGTCTGAGAAAGCACTGTTTAGGCATTCAGCAATTATTAGCGGGTCCATTGAGAGCAAACCAGAGACATTGAGTTGTGCTGGGGGGGAGGGAATTTGGTTTTCCCATTAAGTTCCTTTATGTTGTCCCAGAACTTATAGGCAGACCCCCAGGAGGAGGCCAGGGTTGGATCTATAACAGTCAGATTTTGCCTGCGGATGGCCCCAGTGCACTTGTTTGTATGTGGCATTGTAGGCTTGCCTGTCTGCGGTCTTGCCCGAGTCAAGTGCCCTATGCCAGAAGTTATCTCTGCTCTGCAGTTGGGAGATAAAGGAGGGGTAATCCATGTGCAGTCATGCTTCTTAATGAACCGTCTAGTATGGGGGAATATCACAAGCATCATTGAAAGAGTGGACAAAATAACTGAGAGCAGTGTCCATGTCAGGGGCTAATTGAATTGGGGACCAGTCCCAGTTGACAATGTACTCTCTGAGCTGGGCAAATTTGCCAGGCGGAGGCATTGGTGGAAGACAACTTTAGGAACAGGCTTTTTATCTTACAGGACCAGGTGAAGATAATGGGGAGTGGTCACTAAGAGCATTGGGTAAGACAGAGGGATCAGTAATTTTGTGGGGTCGGTTTGACAGAACGATGTCCAGCAGTGTGGAAATACCATTAGATGGGTGGGACCTGATGGGGGATGTGACCAGCTGGGTGAGGTCAAGGGCTGAGACATCATCTTTTGCTTGGGAGGCAGAGCTGGCCAGCCAATTTATATTGAGGTCTCCCATGATGATCTGCTCCATTTTGCTGGGCAGGTTGGTTAGGTGCTCAAGCAGAGACTGCACAGCAAGGTTCTGGTGATGCAGGGGATATAAGCAGCCATGGAAATCAGGGGGACTCTGGCGAAACCAGGGGTGATTTTGAGGGTGACTTCACTGTTCAGTTTACAGCTACTACTGATTCAAAAACTGTAAATTTGCTGGACCTCACACTAAAGGTGACACTATGAACAAGAAAGTAATAACTAAAGGATTTAGGAAAGACACATTCACAAATGCCCTCTTAATATTTAAAGCTCTCACACAAAATCACTAAAAGGAATCAATGCCATACAGCCAGTTCCTGAGTATTAGAAGAAAGTGTTTGGAACTTTCAGACTTTGAATTACAGGCCAAGGATCTTCAACAACGGTTTAAAGGCACACATTATCAGGAGGATCTCAGGTTTACAGTGTATAAGGAGATTAGGGCCAAAAATAGGTAGGACCTATTACAGTGTATAATGAGATTAGGGCCACAAATAGGTAGGACCTGCCATAGAATTCTCACAGAGAACCAGTGTTTTCTTATCGTGTGTTATAGCACTCTCCTTTCAACTGTAGAGTGGGTGAGCTTGGTGTTATATTTCTGATCTCTCGGAACAAGATGCAGCTGTTCCTATAAATGTACAGCTGATAGGGCTCTATAGATCAGGCACATGTCCTCCCTTAACCTGCAAAATTCCAAAGAATGTAACTCCAGATTTTGAAGCCTCTGTTCATAGTTTTGACCCTGTACCTCCTTAATTCTCCGTGTAGCCCTTCTTTGGACTTTCTCCAGGGCTTTTATATCCCCCTTATTCTGAGGTGCCCAAAACTGGGCACAGTACTGTGTGTGGGGGTGCACCAGTGAAGTATAGAGGGGAAGCAGGACTTCCTTCCTTCTGCTCTTAGTATGTCTATGGATGCAGCTCTGGATACTGCTAGTCCTTTTAATCATCTTGTTACAATGTAATTTGAATCTGAGGTCATTACTAACCCTAATTCCAGATCTCTATCATCCTGTACTACCTTTAGTACCTTCCCAGCTAGTGTATATTTCATCAGGGGTTGTTGTTCCCAAAGCCATGTTAAATAAGGACTTTTTCTAAATCCCATGCTTCGAGTTCCCCAGAGCTTCTTGTAATACTACTGCATCCATGTGGTTGTTTACTAGAGACCAAGGCATGTATCGGTCAAGTTAATTTGGAAAGCCATACATCAGCTTGAGGCTTCATTGATGCAATATACAGACTGAAAAGGCAGGGGCCCAGTACTAATCCCTGAGTACCCCTAGTCATGTCTGCCCAACTGGAGAATTTGCCCCTAATACTGACCCTTTGTCTTCTGCCTGTTAACCAGGCCCTAATCCTATAAGACATTTTTGACTGCACTCCTAGTTCTTGAAGAGCTTCAAACAGCTCCTCATTAGGGACTTTGTTGAAGGCCTTGGTGAAATCTAGAAACACGACGTCCACTGAGTTACCATCATCAAGGGATTTGCTGACTTTGCCATAGAATTCTAACAAGTTAGTTTGGCATGACCTGCCCCTTGTGAATCTGTGTTGTGTCTCATCCCCAGCCCCCGACAGGTCTATGTAATTCATGACTGCATCTTGACTATGCCTGTGAGTATTTTTCCAAGGACCAAGGTCAGGCTGACAGGTCTTTAATTACTAACCTCCTGCCTCGAACCGTTTTTGTACATTGGGATAACCGTGGCTTGTCTCCATACCGCCAAGACCTGTACTGTATCTAAAGGTAGTTGGAAAAAGAATGACAGGTCCTGCCAGACTCTCAGCTAACTCTTTGGGTAGTTCTGGGTGTAGGCCATCTGGGCCCTGCACCTTGTTATGGTCTAGGTTTTTTAGTCTTTTTTCCACATCTAGGAAATCAATTTGGGGGCCTGTTGCCATTAGTTGTTCAAGGTTGGCATTAGCTGCTTGTGACCCTACATTGAAGACAGAGAAGAAATAGCTATTAAAGTGATCTGCCATATCCTTGTTTCCTGCTATTACGTTCCCTGTAGTGCCTTTAAAGGTCCAATCACCCTACTAACTCCATTTTGTGATTAATATAGGCATAGAAGGACTTATAGTTGTCCTGTGCCTTGGTAGCTAGGAGGTACTCACACTTATTTTTGGCATTTGT
This sequence comes from Neoceratodus forsteri, assembly GCA_016271365.2. Taxonomy (NCBI): domain Eukaryota; kingdom Metazoa; phylum Chordata; order Ceratodontiformes; family Ceratodontidae; genus Neoceratodus; species Neoceratodus forsteri. The sequence continues at coordinate 831,065,154 of CM028131.1, forward strand.
AATACTCCTTTTTGCATCCTTCAAGCATTTTCTATATGTATCCCAATACCTGTTTTCTCCACTCAGTTTGGCCTTACTATATGCACTGTTTCTGTTTCTGATTGCCTTTTTGACAGTAGAGGTCAGCCATGGGGTGGAGGGCTTTTCTGGGCCTATTGTATTTATTAATGGGAGGTATGTACGTGTGGACCAGGTTGTTAATTTTGCTGCTAATCTTATCCCACATATTACGCAGTAATTCATTTTCAAATTCTGTTACCCAGTTCCATTTGGCCAGCTCCCTTTTCATTCTATTAAAGTCTGCCTTATTGTAGTTATAAACAATAGTGCTCCCAGTATTGCTTTCCACAGACCCCAAATATTTAAAACGGACCATGGAATGGTCGCTTGAACTCAGGAGGGCCTCAACTGTACAATTGTGGATGTTGTTTACCATATTACTTGGCACCACATTCAGGATGTGGGTACCCCTGGTATTGTCTAGCACAAATTGCTGTAGGCCCACTAGCATGAATGCTTCTAGAAAACTAGCCTCTACTTGGGAATCAGTTTTAAGTGAATCTCAATTTATTCCAGGGAGACTGAAATTTCCTAATAGGATAACTGGCTGTTGTTCAGGGCTGAAATAGCAGGTGATCTATACACAACTCCTATATTGATTTTAGCTGAATGGGGTGGGGTAACTTTTATCCAAAGAATTTTGGAATTGTCCTATGCAGTACAGTCAATACATTCCGATACAATACTGTCTAAAATGTATAGTGCAGCACCTCCCCCCTTAGTATGTGACCTGTCCTTGTTATACAGAGTATGCCAGAGATCTGTTTGTCCCAAGTGTCTTCCTCCCTCCACCAGGTTTCAGTAATAGCACATATATGCTTGTTTGAGTCATGTAATGTCAACCTTAGCTCATCTATTTTATTATTGAGACTTCTGGCATTCAATAACAGGAAGTTCCAATTGGACTTGGAGGTGTAGCTGGTGTTATTAATCCTGGGTTTTGTTGGGTCCAGTTACATTCTGCACCATATGTAGCAGTGTGATAGGGCAGATCAGAAATATGATTTGGCTAAACTGGCCTATACTTCTGAGTGATGACAGGGTTGGTGGACCAGTGGGTCCACAACCTAGACTAACCTTTAAGAGGGGTATCACCATAAGTGATAGACTGGTGCACAATCAGTTTTACAGTTCACAGAAATCTAGGTACATCAAGAAAATTTTGAGGGATTTAAGGAGGTCTCAAAGGAGGACCCTTGTTCCTATGTTTGTTCCTCCCTACCATGACTTCAAGAAAGCAGTATGGCCCTTAGTTCCTTTGTCCCTTAGTGTCCTACTGTATCTTGATGTTTTGTGCCTGCTTTTTGAATTTTATTCAAAAATTGGATTCATATAAAAAAAAAGTCTGTACTATTTAGCAAAAAAAGACTTCAGCAGTATAAGCCCATCCATCTTCTTACAACCAAGACCCTTACAGACCTGGTAGGTTTTCTTCAGCTCACTACAAGCCCTGCTTTTCAGCAACAGTGTTTAAATGGTATTTTCACTTTCATAATTTTCACTACTAAATTTTTCACTTTTGTTCAAAGTGACCTTCAAAACTGATTTTTGTTCCTTGGTTTTCACTAACACAATAAATCCAGCTATCCTTACAATGTTCATGTTCTGAACTGAGCATGCTCAAAAACAGGACATTAGTTCACTGACATTTTAGAAACTATATAATTTTAAAACTAAAAACTTAAAACTTGTGATAGCATGTACCATGGGTCAGACTCTATCAATTCTGTAAGTTTTAGATAAAAAGAGTTTTTTTAGCTACAGGAGAGCAAAAACAAAAGTCTTAATTTGGGTGAATTCCAGTTTTTTTGAATCTTTGTAACTTTGCCCATATTGAATTAACTGACACATTTTTAGGATCCAGAAACCAAGGCCCAGACTCCATGCCAACCAAATTTTGGGCAAATCCAATGAAAGGGAGCAGAGTTATCAAGGTGCAAAAATTGTGGGCATAGGGTCATCATGTCACCATCATTCACAGCACGGTCGAAAACCATGCAACCAAAATGCCACGATCAAATGTCTGGCTAAGCAAAACACTAATTGCTACAAAACAGTGAGCGTTACCTTTGAAACCACAGCAAATAAGACAACATTTTTATATTTGAGGGGGCTCCACTCTGACCCCCCATTATGGGTAGCTGTGCTATGAACTCCCACCATTAAAATAATTAACTCAGGGAGGAATAAAACTAGGGATGGAAAGAAACCTTGTGGGGGGGGGTTGAATTCTTGAGGAGGGAAAAGGGACACAAGAGAACAAAAAAATAAAATCATATGTCCCAGGACAGGGAATCGAACCCCAGGACACTGACATTTCACTCTCCACCTGCAGCTCTAGCCTCTGAGCCATAGCAGCTGCTTAGCAGCACACCACCAACCAGAGGTTTTCACCTCTTTCCCTAAAAGCAACATAGCTACAGGGATAGTGGTAATATACCTTCACAATTCTGTCCCTGTAGCTATTTTGCTTTTAGCTATTTTCACCATGCTGTTTTTCACGCACAGTTTTACCTCAACATATTGACCTGGTATCAAACTATGTTTTAACATAGAAGTGCTGCACATTTATTTTTCTTTTCTGTGGTGTAATTGTAATGTTTATTGTACATTGTTGTTATTGCTGACAATGAAACAAAAAGTAAATAAAATATCATTTTAAAAATCGGAAACATCAGATAGATAGATAGATAGATAGATAGATAGATAGACAGACAGACAGACAGACAGACAGACAGAAAGACAGACAGGCAGTCAGAGAGATAGAGAGACAGAGACTGAGAGAACAGGGGATTGCCGGTTCACTGCTTCAGAATGTTATCAAAAACCCTATTGAGCATGCTCAGAACAGCAAATAAAAATAAATCTTTGTAACTCTAGAACAATTTAGTATTTTCATGAAACCTTCCAAAGGCACTACCCTGGCACAGCAAGCTTCTACCCTGAAAGTTTTTGGGAACAAATTCCATTCTGTGTTGGCTGTAGATGACAGCAAAACCAAAACCCATTTAAGTATACAATAAAAAAATTAGACAGCTACAGGAAATGACATATGTGGATCTCAGAAGATGCAGAAGCTGCCATCACAACACTTTTCACATATTAAACCTTGCCTACCAGATAATGCATGGAAAATTTCAACTAGTTTTGTCAAATGCTGACAAAGCTATTAAGGTGCAAAGTTAGGGTTTAACAGAAAACCTGTCACTCAGTCCTAACCATACTGGATCTTATGTATATACATATATATATATATATATATATATATACACATATATATATATATATATATATATATATATATATATATATATATATATATATATATATGAGATACAAAAAACTCAGTTTAATACATTAGTTAGGGTTGTTCACAGGGACTAAAGTGAGGAAATTCTGTGTTGGGGCTGAAAGCCCCTGGAACCCCAGCCCACCCTCCCAACCGGCATCCGGGTGCATTGGGGTCATCGGCCTAACTCTCACCCCATCACATGTGTGAAGAAGCAGAAGTATAGGAGAATGGGGTGAGAGTTAGGACCAATGACCCCAACGTGCACCCCATTGCCGGTTGGGGGGGTGGGCTGGGGTTCCAAGGGGCTTTCAAACCTAACACTGAATTTCCTCACTTTGGTCGCTGTGGAACAACCTTAACTAATGCATTAAACTGAGTTTTTGCCTAATTTCCCTTCTTTTGAGAATGATGAGAAATAGTGAATGAAATGAGTGGCAGGAGCACGGGCTCTTCAGGTCCTGCACTCCTGCCACATGATGTCTTGTGACATAGTAACAGGAACAGCAATGCAAACAGAAGTGTGAACAGTGGTGCACATGGTAACACAAACGTAAATGGTAAAGGAAACATTAACAGAAACGCAAGCGCAAAGTGACGCCGAAGTGAACAGTGATGCAAACGAACATTGAAGCACATAAAAAAATGCAACTGATAATGTGAACAGTGATGGCAGTGGTATTTTAAATGGAAATGTTAAGTATCACAGCAAAAAGAACTCAAAAAGGGAACCAAAACGAAAATGCGAATGCAAGCGCACACGTAACTGCAAACCGTAATGTGCACTGGCATGGTACCGCAATTGTAAATGCAAATGGTAAAGTTAACATGAAGAATAACACCAAAGAAAAGAGAAATGGAAACGGGAACGGAAGCGCATACGGAAACACAAACCAAAACGCGCACAGGCACAGTACCACAATTTTAAATGCAAATGGAAACGGTAACAGCAACAATAACAACAAAGGAAACAGAAGGGCAAAAGGAAATGCAAGCGAATATGGAAACACAAACCATAATGCGCATGGTCAAAGTAACACAATTGCAAATGCAAATGGTAACAGTAACAGCAAGGAAGACACAAAACGAAAGAGAAATGGAAATGCAAATGAAAGGGCTGTCGTAAATGCAAATGGCAATGCACACAGTGATGCAAACAAAAATGCAAGTAGGAACAGTAGTGAAATGCAAATGGTAACAATGCTTGAAGTCTAGCGTGAATGACAAAACAAGGGTAGCGCATGCGGTGGCGTACACAGAAGCAGTAACACAAAGGGGACATAAATGCAAGAGGAAACAGTAACTGTAACAGTAACAGAAGAGCATCACCTGTTTTGCCAAACATGTGCATACAGAAACACAGTGTGTACAAAGAATGTATGCATTGCAATGGGGATCGAAGCTTAAAGCAGGCATTGAGGTACTTAATTGCTAATATCTCAGCAACCGCACTACATAGACAAAAACTTAAATTTCACAAAATCTTTATTTTCCTGGATAGGTTTTTGCTGTTACATAGCCATAGGGCCCATAGGACTATGCAACTTGCAACAAAAAATTCTGTATCTTGCACCATTTTCGAGATACGAGCCCAAAAGTGCAGTGGATGTCACCATGTTAGTTTATGGGAAGAAACGTCAACTGCAGTATTGTAACTTGGCAGCCATGCAATATTTTTTCACCAAACCACAAAAAGGCACATCTGTGAGATGTTGACTGCTCTCCTCCAAATTTCACCTCAAAAGACCAAAACATTCTTCCACAGCAGGGTGGCAAAGAATTCCTGTCATTTTGGCCAACTTTGAAAAAGCAGTGTCACAATTTGGGGCAATTTTGCAAAATTTTGTGAAAGTGTGTGCTTACAACACTACTTTGCAGCACTACTGGTTTCAGGAATTTGAAAACATATATCTGGGGTGTTTTACCCAAAATAAAGACATGCTAGCATCCTCAGGGTCCAACTAAGGGAAGGGATAAAAGCTACTGAACAAAGAGTAAACAGGGAGGAGAGGAGGCACTGTGGGTCACCTTAGAGACTGGAAATGGCACCACAATCCACACAGGGTTGTATATAGACCCCATGTCAGGGGAGGAATGGACAAGGATATGATAGAAGGCATACTTAGGATGGCAGAGAAAGGGAGATACTGTTGATGGGGACCTTAACATGCCAGATGTTAACTGGAGCACCTTAGGCAGCCACATCCAAAAGCAGGGCCATTCTTGATGCCCTTCAGGTGGCATGCCTCAAACAGCTAGTTTTGGAACCCACTCATGAGGGAGCAATCTTAGACCTTGTACTCTCAAATCAGGACAGAGAGAGGATCTCAGATCTAGAAGTGGGCAGCCATTTGGGAACAAGTGACCACCAAACAGTGTGGTTCATGATAAACTCTGCTACAGAGTCAAACCATACAAAAGTGAGGGTTCTGGACTTCAGGAGGGCTGACTTTGGCAAGATGGGAGAGTGCCTTAGAAAAGCACTAGCAAACAGGCTAGAAGGAGGGGTGGAGCAACAATGGGCAAATATCAAAACTGCCATCACAGAGACAACAAGCCTTGTATAAAGCAAATGAACAAATCAAAATGAAAGAAAAAGCCACTATGGTTCTCAAAGAGAGGTGGAGGTGAAGGTTAGGGAGAAAAGATAGCATTTAGGAAGTATAAGAAACACAGAAGGAGCAGGACAGAGAACTGTACCAGTTAAGGCAGAAGGAAGCAGGGAGGGTAGTCAGAATAGCAAAGCACAAACTGAGAAAAGATAGCTAACTCGGTTAAGAGGGGATAAACCTTTTACAGGTATATCAGGGTGAAAGAAAGACAAAGGAGGGATAGTGGGCTGAATAGAATGGATGGTGGGTGGGCAGAGAGTGACAGTGTGATAAAGCAGGGATACTGAATGAATACTTCTGTTCAGTATTCACAAAAAGGAAGTGGGGAGGTGCCTAATCAATTAACAGAAGCACTCTGGAAGGAGGTTGATCCCAGTCCTTTCACAGAAAGAAAGGTTCTGAAAGAACTCCTAAAACTAAAGGTGGACAAAGCAATGGGGCCAGATGGAATTCACCCCAGAAATCTAAAAGAATTAAGCAGAGAACTAGTGACACCACTGACTACGCTTTTTAACAAATCATGGGAGGATGGTGTGGTACCTGAGGACTGGAAGAAGGCAGATGTGATACCCTTCATAAAAGTGGGACCAAGACGGAGGCAGGAAACTACAGACCTGTCAGTTTGACCTCAGTGGTAGGGAAAGTAATGGAATCACTTCTGAAGGAAAGAATTGTTGAGTACCTAGAAGCCAGGGGGGCACAGGACCCAAGGCAGCATGGGTTCACAGCGGGAAGGTCATGTCAGATGAATCTAATTGATTTCTTTGACTGGGTGACCAAAGTAGTGGACCAGGAAGGGGCTGTGGACATGGCCTACCTAGACTTTAGCAAGGCATTTGACACAGTCCCACACAAAGATTGGTAGTCAAATTAATCAGCCTGGGAGTGGGTCCCAAGGTGGTAGCCTGGGTAAAACATTGGCTGAACAACAGGACACAGAAGGTATTGTGAATGGAGTCCACTCTGAAGGGGATTACCAGTGGGAGTACCGGAGGGTTCAGTACTAGGTCCAGTCCTTTTTAATGTCTTTATAAGTGACATTGCAGAGGGACTGGAAGGAAAAGTATGCCTCTTTGCAGATGACACAAAGATCTGTAACAGCGTTGATACTCAAGGAGTCGTGGAAAGGATGAGAAGGGACTTGGCAAGGTTGGAGGAATGGTCAGAAGTATGGCAGCTTGGATTCAATGCAAAGAAGTGCAAAGTAATGCACCTGGGAAACAAAAACCCAGGGGAAGATTACACAATAGGGAGGTAGTAACAACAACAAAAATGGAAAGAGACCTTGGGTAATCATATCAGATGACCTTGAGGTTGGCAAACAATCTTGAGAAAGGTGGTAGGGAGGGCTGCAATGAGTTAAGCCATACAAAGACAAAGGTACTGGATTTTAGGGAGGCTGACTTTGTCAAAATGGGTGAGTGCCTAAGGAATGCACTAGCAAATGGGCAGGAAGGAGGGTGGAAGAACAATGGGAATAATAAAACTGCCATCACAGAGGTATCAAGCTTTGTGTAAAACAAATAAACAAAACAAAACGAGGGAAAAAACCACCACGGTTCTCAAAGGAAGTGGCAGTGAAGGTTCAAGAGAAAAAGAAAGCATTCAGGAAGTACAAGGAATCACAGAAGGAGCAGGACAGAGAACTATATCAGTTAAAGCAAAGGAAGCTGGGAAGGCAGTCAGATCAGCAAAGGCCCAAACTGAGGAAAAGATAGCCAACTCAGTTAAGAAGGGGGATAAAACCTTTTATAGGTACATCGGGGAGCAAAGGAAGACCAAGGGAGGGATAGTGAGGCTTAATAAAGGGAGGGAGGGTGGGCAGAGGGTGTTTGTGAAAAGGCAGAGATACTAAACAAATATTTTTGCTGAGTATTTACAAAGGAAGAGGGGGAGGTACCTAAAACAAACAGTAGAAACACTCTGGATACAGAAGTTGATACCAGCCCATTTACAGAAGAAAGGGTTCTGAAAGAACTCTTAAAACTGAAGGTGGACAAAGCAATTGGGCCTGATGGGATTCATCCCAGAATTCTAAAAGAACTAAGGGCAGAACTAGTGACACCACTGACTACCCTCTTTAACAAATCATGGGAGGATGGGGTGGTACCCGAGGACTGGAGGAGGCAGATGTGATTCCCCTTCACAAAAGTGGGAGCAAGGCAGAAGCAGGAAACTACAGACCTGTTAGTTTAACCTCAGTGGTAGGGAAAATGATGGAATCACTTCTGAAGGAAGAATTGTTAAATATCTAGAGGCCAGAGGGCACAGGACCCAAGGCAGCATGGATTCACAGCGGGAAGGTCATGCCAGACAAATCTGATAGATTGCTTTGACTGGGTGACCAAAGTAGTTGATCAGGGAGGGGCTGTGGACATGGCCTACCTAGACTTTGGCAAGGCATTTGACACAGTCCCACAAAAGATTAATATAAAGTTAGCCAGCCTGGGTGGGTCCCAAGATGACAGCCTGGGTAAAGAATTGGCTGGAGAATAGGACACAGAGAGTAATAGTAAATGGAGTCCACTCTGAAAAAAGGGGTTAGTAGTGGCACCGCAGGGTTCAGGATTAGGACCAGTCCTCTCAATGTCTTTATAAGTGACATTGCAGAAGGACTGGAAGGAAAAAGTATGTCTCTTGCAGATGACACAAAGATCTGCAACAGAGTTGATGCACAGGGTGGGGTGGAAAGGATGAGAGGGACTTGGCAAGGTTAGAGGAATGGTCAAATGTATGGCAGCTTAGATTTAATGCTAAGAAGTGTAAGGTAATGCACCTGGGAAACAAAACCCAGGCAGAGTACACAATGGGGGGTGAGATACTAACAACAACAAAATGGAAAGGATCTGGGGTAGTCATATCAGATGACCTAAAGGTGGGCAAGCAATGTGAGAGAGCAGCAAGGAGGGCTGGGGGATACTGGGATGCATAGGGAGAGGCATCACCAGTAGAAAACAGGAAGTTATTATCCCTCTGCACAGACAGCTAGTGAGACCCCATCTGGAGTACTGCGTGCAGTTCTGGAGACCAATCTCTGCAAAGACATAGACAGAATGGAAGCTGTCTAGAGGAGGGCAACTAAAATGGTGCAGGGTCTGCACGGAAGACATATGAAGAGAGACTTAAGGAGCTTAATATGTATAGCCTTGAGGAAAGGAGGGGAGGGGGACATGATAGAAACTTTCAAGTACCTCAGGGAATCAACAAAGTCTAGAGGGTAGCATCTTTCAAAAGAGGTGTGCAAGAACAAGGGGCACAATTTGAAGATAGAAGGGGCGGCTCAGAGGTAATTTAAGGAAGTATTTTTTCACAGAGAGGGTGGTGGATGTATGGAACGGCCTTCCAGAGGAGGTTGTGTAGTCACAAACAGTGGTGGAATTCAAGCATGCATGGGACAGTCATAAGGCAATTCTAGGGGGTGGGGGTAGGAAGAAGTAGGCTGCTGGTTAACTAGGATCTGCAGCTTATCCATCAGGTAGGGAAATGGGCAGACTGGGTGGGCCAAGCGGTCCTTATCTGCCATCAAATTCTATGTTTCTATGTTTCTATGTTTCTATGGTGGGATATTGGGATGTATAGGGAGAGGTATCACCAGCAGAAAACAGGAAGTTGTTATCCCCCTGTACAGACAGTTGGTGAGACCCCATCTGGAGTACTGCATCCCGTTCTGGAGACCCCATCTCCACAAGGACATACACAGGATGGAGGCAGTTCAGAGGAGGGCAACTAAAATGGTGCAGGGTCTGCAAGAGAAGCCATACGAGGAGAGACTAAAGGAGCTTAATATGTATACCCTTGAGGAAAGGAGGGAGAGGGGGACATGATAGAAACATTTAAGTACCTCAGTGGAATCAACAAAGTCCAAGAGGGTAGCATCTTTCAGAAAAAGAGATGTGCAAGAACAAGGGGACACAATTTAAAGATAGAGGGGGGACGGCTCAGGGGCAATGTGAGGAAGTATTTTTTCACAGAGAGGGTGGTGGACACATGGAACAGCCTTTCTGAGGAGGTTGTGGGGTCTAAAACTGTGGGAGAATTCAAAAATGCATCGGACAGACATGAGGAAATTTTTGTGGGGGGTAGGAAGAAATAGGCTGTTGGTTAAATAGGATCTGCAGCTTATCCTCTAGGTAGGGAAATGGGCAGACTAGGTGGGACAAGCGGTCCTTATCTGTCGTCAAAGTCTATGTTTCTATGTTCTATGTTTAACACAAAAAGAATTGTGTCCCTAGAGGGTCCCACATTTAAATGCCAAACATTTTTCTGATCACCAACTAAAAAAAAAATGGCAGATTTGCGACACTACTAGGGCCATTTAAGACACTAAAAAGTGCATTTGCGAAAGTGTTGAATATTTTAACTTTTCCTATTGACTTATAATGGGAACTTGTTTTTCGAATAACTTTTGAACTGCTCAATATTTTTTTATGAAATCTTCAAAAAGCACATTGGGGACCCTGACCACATGTTTCCTGAAGTTTTCTGACCAGTCACACAAACCATGCAACCTGTAGGCGAGGGGAAAGAAATCGCAAAAAAGCATAATTATAGCAATTGGTTGTTGCTTAATAACTCCACAGCCACGTATCTGACTGAAATGAAACTTGGCATATACCAAGATCTACCAGGCCCAATCGAGCATTCCAAATTTCAGGCATATCTGTTGAACAGAGGCAAAGTTATTAAGGTGCAAATTTGACCTTTAATCCTTAGGGTTGCTACTCAACCCTAACTATGGTAGCACTACGGTGCTACCATCATTATAGAGGCATGGTCATACCTCTATAGTTAGGGTTGAGCAGGCACATTATGTTAAACTACAAATTGTGCAGGTTAATAACTTTGCAGTCGTTCAATGGATTTACACAAAATTTGGAACAGACAGTGCCATGTGGTATTTCTCTTGTTTTCTCAAGTCTCATTTCAATCGAGTTTGCAGGTTTTGTGCAGCAAATTGTGAAGAAATGCATTTTTTTCCAGTTTTTGACAATTTTTCCCTGTTTTTTCCTCATCGCGCTGTTACCACATCATTAAGAGTTTAGGCCTGAACTTTTCAAGGAAGTAAGAAAGTATCCCAAGGAACAGTCCAGCATTGGTTCAGGGAAAAAATATTAATCTGTTCCAAAGTTATTAGATTTTACAAATTTGGGTTCTGAGCATGCTCAGTTCAGTCTTTGTGGTAGATGCACATTTTCAGTCAAGGATTCCTGGTCATGAATGGCTAGTGAAAAGAGATTGAGAAAAGGGATCAATTTTCACAAGAAAATCCCAGTTCATTGACCGCCATTTTGTTTTCTTGCTTAGCAAGGTGAGAAACAAAACCTTATAACTTGCCCCAGGGAAGTCTTTGTAAAAACCAAGGCATGGATTTTGATGAGGAGGATATCATCTACCCACCAATGCCTTTGGTTTTGTGTATAATTTAAAATGGCAGTTTAAACCTCACAAAGGGATTGACTTACAAAAAGGGATTGCGAAAAGGGATTATCTTGTGAAATGTGATTGCAAAAAGGGATTTTAAAAGGGCACTGCAAACAAACAATTTGGAATTTTGGGCTGACATTTTAAGGGTAGAATGGGCTTGTCCTAAGCATGTGACATTTGCTGGTTTGGCAAAACAATTTACATTGGTTCCATAGTTATGGGACTTTAAAATTCCTTTTCGTGATCCCTTTTCGCGAGCTGATCCCTTTTCACAATCGATTTGCGTGAGCTGACAAAATCACTTTTCATGAGGGGGAGGGTCATATGATCCTACCTCACAAACAGGGATCGTCTAGTGAAAAGGGATTGTGAAAAGGGATCACTTGCCAAAAGGGATTACAAAAAGGGATTTTAAAAGGGCACTGCAAACAAACAGTTTGGAATTTCAGGCTGAAATGTTTAGGGTAGAATGGGCTTGCCCTAAAAATGCAACTTTTCCTGGTTCGGTGATAAAATTTACATTGCCTACATAGTTATAAGATTTTGAAGTTTGGAAATTCCCCATTATGGAGTGATGGAAGTGTGATGGGAGTGCAGGGCCTGGAGGGACCTTCACTCCTAGAAGAAGATCGATACTATTATGCAGTTATGTGACTTGAGGGTCCTTTTGTATGCAGTAGTGGAAGGGCAGGGCCCAGAGGGCCCTGCGCTCCTTCAGGGAGCTGCCAGTTCATTACTGTGTCTGTACACTTATGAATAGTTGGAAGCACAGGCCCCACTTCCAAAAACTTATAACATGGGCCCAGAGCTCACAAAAACATATAAGGGTATGATTACAGTTTCTGCAAAAGTAAGGAAATTCATTGCAAAAAACTTCTTTAATACATCAATTAGAGTTCAAGCAACAAAAGTAAGTTAATGAGAGATTAGGGTTGACACCCTAGCACTTCCCCCACCTGAACACACCACCCCACTGTCCACTGACAAACAGGCAAAGAGCTGGCAGTATAGCCTAGTGGTTAGAGTAAAGAGGTATAAACAAGCTTGGTACATCCAGCAGACCAGACCTGGGTTTGATTCTCACAACCTCCACTTGCATACTGTGTGACTCTAAGCAAATCACTTAACCACTCAGTGCTCCCAGGTCACCCTGAAAACAGGCACTTGTGCCTAGTGGACCTTACCCAGTTACCAAAGACTAAAATAAAAAAAAGTATGCATTTAATAACATTCTATGACAGTTATCATGTTCCCATATGGGGGCATCAACCTTTTAGATTAATGGGCAGACATAGTATCTGCCAACAATGAAGGTGATCACATAGAAGTAAGCACTTCAGGTATAAAGCAAAGCTAAACATCAAGCTATTGTCAGCAGAATAAATGTAAATATAACATTACCTGCATTAAATGCCAAAAGCATATGGTAAGACACTGGAAATTGTCTATGTTAAAAACAAAGAGTGGTTTGAGAGCTACAAATACCAAATAGTGCCTAGTGGAAAACCAGTTATAATTTGGTAATTCCATGCAATTGGTGATGGCAGCACCCTGAGCATTCTAAAAACATTTTGGTCTGCTTGTCTTCTTTCACCTGCTGCCGGTTCCAGTTTTGCTTCCCATACCTGAGATACAAGCAGTCCATCTGTAAATATAAAGCCAGGCCCTCCCATCTCTATCTTGTAAGAAAACATGATAGCATGTGTCCATCTCTAGACATAACTTTCTACCACAGAGTCACAGAGAACAATCATCTCACCACTGTCTTCTGAAAACACCTGGAGGAAGTCAAGTGGCAAGCCTACCTTAGAAATTTACAAGTCATATTTTTCAGAATATAACTAAAATGAATCAGTAATAAATAGGATACATTAATACATGTGACTGTATATAACATATTATCATAGTATGATTTATGGTCCCTTTTAGACTGCAGACTGCTGCTGATAAATGTATCAGCCTAGAATGAATTCTATTTTTTTAAAGTTGTCCTAATCATCATTCTCCTGTAATATTATAAATGTGTACACTTTATATTCCTTCACTTACAAAATTAATTTGTAATTAAGTAATGAAAATTAAAAAAATGTTAAAACTTACAGTATAAAAATGTATTGAGTGAGGGTGGTGTATTTTATTGGATCCAGAACAGAAATGAACAGCACCCATAGCAAAGGAGAACTCACTCCAAATGGTGTAAACCAAAAACTGTTTCTTATAAAAAAGTGCAGACAAAAACCAGGACAACACTAGAGACAACTAAAATATATGTTGACCCGGAGCTATATAACCACAGTGAGTGGTTGCCTAAAACTGCCATTTCACTTGAGGATTCTGAGCTTCTTCAGAGTTAGAGAAACCACTGAATTAGGTACTCAATGGTGTGCTTACGTAGTGACTTGATGCAGTGAACCAATGAGAACACACCATGTCACACATATAAAAATTCAAATGTGGTGTTAAAATGCCTGCCTTGCACTCTGATATAAATAAATGAAAGGGGCAACAAAACCAGCAAAAATCTGTCCTCTACAAATTATTAGAACTTTATTATTTATCTTATCAAAATATTAATCCAAGAATTTTTTGTAAATTAACCTGTTAAAAAACAGAAGCAGCAATGCATCCATGCCCAAATTATGGTAAAAAAGGACTAATTGTATATGAACTGCAGCTCATAAGACAAAATTCAGGACCCTAAAAAGAACACATGCATAAAACACCAGGCACACTACTTTATGAACATGAGAAACTCACATTACCAATGCCAACCCACCCATCCCACAAACCATAACATTTCATACTTAAACATCTTAACTTGTATATTTGTATCCCTAGAGACTGCCATTCCCAGCCATGTATTATAAATCATAATTTTGGGAGGGCAGCTGACAGTTCAAAATGTTCATTTAAACCATTTTTACCCTGAGCTCTAGTTTGTAAATCCAAAAATGTTCATGCCTGTCTATCAGGGTCTCTATGTCACCTCCCCTAGGACCAAGGCTTACCTGTTCCACACCTATAAAACAAATATGTTCAGTGTTTGGTAAACTCTTAACATGTCTAACAATGGCATGTGTTTTGTCACCTCTGTATTGGTTTTGCTCCTGTTCTTTTAGCACCATAACATTTTCCCTGGTGCTGTTAGCTTTTTTCTTTGTATTTTATTGGAGACACTGGTGGTAACTGTGGCAGCATATGTTCATGTCCACTTGAAGCATGGACTAAGTCATACAGAAGCTGTTGCATTCAGTCATGGAATGGCAAAGCAAGAATGTGCATGCACACAAACTCTGGGTATTACTGCTCCTACTCATTATCATGTGACATCTCATGGTGCTGCTGCCAGGTTTGGCATTGCCATCATCACTAACCAGCTCAAACATCTGTGTCACTCACATGTTTGTCTGGGCCCACATGAACAGGAGAGGGATGAGTCACCATACACTTAATAGCTTCTCACATTAGTTTACTACAACTTTACCTTTATGTCTTCCTTCACCTCTACTGTCTTCTCATAGTGCCAGTGCCAGGTGTCACAGTCTCATCACCAATCAGTCTTAAACTGTGTGTCACTCATAAAAATTTGCCTGACCCAATCATGAATGGGAAGGAGACAAGTGACTGCACAACTGATAACTCCTTCACTTCTTCCTCTACAATTCTTGGTTGTACTTAGTTCATTAAAAATAAAATATATATTTAACATGAAGAAATTAAAAACATTGAATCCATGGGTACTGTAAATGACAATATTATGCCCCATGTTTAATTTGTTTCATTGGTTTTATATATTTCTTTATGCATATTTTTTTTTGTTGGGGGGTAAGGACAGTATTAGTATGCAACTCAAAGTCTACTGGGCCAGCAAGAATACCATAAATAACGTGGACTAGTGCAGTGCATTACATTCCAATTTAGATGGAATGGAATTATGTAGAAGTTTGGAAAACTCTACCTATTCTGATGGAATTCAGTCTGCAGCATAATCCTGAAATTTCAAAAGTGGAATTTTTTTGTGAATTTATAACATGCAGGTTACATAAACCATGGATTTGTTTTTTGCAATCTGTCAAAAATTATTCAACTGTTTACATGATCTGCAGAAAAATGCATTTTCAGGTCAGGAACAACAGGTGATTTAAATAACTAAATCTTATTTTTCTTCTGTCTTCGCAGGTCTATCTCACTTAAGCCATCAGTACAGCACAACAAAACACAGTGGTCCTTCTTCTCCTGTGCTCACACTGCCTGTCAGGCTGCATCTGGACATTACAAGGACAGGTCATCAGATCCTTGATGGTAAGTATTATTCCTTTCAACATTTTTCTTAACATTCTTTCTTTTGCCAGTTTTCTCTTCTTTCTGTCTCCATTGGTGTATCTAGGTCAAGAAAAACTAGATTAGTGGGATAACTAGCAAAAACCTTTCCTTGTCTCCCTTTTATCTTCACAGGTGCACCAAGGTCGGGAACAATGAAATGAGTCAAGTAAAATCTTGTCTCCCTTTTCCCTTCACAGGTGCTTTCAGTTCAGAAACAACAAGGTAATCTGGTTAACTGATTAATCCTGTCTCTCTTTTGTCTTCACAGGTCTTTTTCACTTCAACCACCAAAAGCAGCACAAGAGTCCTCCCCTGCCTCGTATCCTCACACAGCCTGTCGGACTTTTCCAGGACATTCCAAGGACAGGCCATTAAATCTTTGATGGTGAGCATTATTCCTTTCAAATTTTTTCCCCTCAACACTCCTATTCTTTGTAGGTTTTCTCTCCTTTTTCTCTACACAGGTGTGTCCAGGTCAAGAAAAGCTTGGTAAGCCAGATGACTTACACAGACCTTTCCTTGTCTTCCTTTTGTCTTCACTGGTGCATCTAGGCCAGAAACAAGATAAGCCTTATAACTAACTAAATCATGTCTTGCTTTACCCCTCACTGGTCCACTGATGATCCCGATAACTGACATAAACCTTGTCTCCCTTTTCTCTTCATTGGCCCATCCAGTTCAGGAGCAACTAGCTAAGTTCAATAACCAACAAAATCTTGTCTCTCTTTTATCTTCAGAGGTCTCTCTCATGTCAGTTGCCACAGTACAGCAGCACAGCACAGGGGTCTTCCTCCTCACCACCAAAGGCAATGCTGCAGTAGCTGCCTACAACTCAAACACAAGACAGCTTCAAAACACAAAGTAAAGTAAAGACCTTATTCTCCTCCTCCTCACCATATGTTGGGTAAAATACAAGACCTGTTTCCAAGGACAGCAATACAAGTTCTGATCACCAGACAGCAACACACAAAGTGAAGGCTTCAACCACATCCTACTACTCCTCACTGCCTGTCTGATGGAAGACGCTATCAAGGTCTTCGTTGCAACAGTTGTACATCGCTGACTCAAGCACTGCTGCAAACTGAAGCAACACAGAGAGAAGTCCTCATCTTTGGACAATTGAAAGATATGCACGTGTCTGTGCAGGCCCTTGCTACAAGGCCGAAGGGTTGCTAGTCCCTCTGACTTTCCAATTGTTTAACCAGGAGTGGCACACTAAGCTGAAAGCTTGTTTACAGGTGCGACCTTGGAGCACAGGGAAGTTAATTGACTTGCTCAGGGTCACACAGTATGCAAGCGGGGGCTGTGGGATTCAAACAGAGGTCTCCAGATTTGCAGCTTAGAGCCTTAGACCACTGTGCTATACTGCCTCCCACTAATAACTTAAAACCAACAAAATGCCTACACTTTAGGTTGCTAGTAACATTGCAGTTGATGAAAGAAACAAGAGGAATAAAATATGTTTGAAGTCTTTATTCCACCTAAACGCTGTAGTGTCAATTTATAAATTACATGTGAACAACTGCAGAGGTGTGAGACAAACTTCAGACATTACACCAGTTGGCTTCTCAGAAGGAACTAGAAGGGAAAGGATCAGATTTGTTACAGTACAGTAGCTTCTTGTTGTTTTTAAATTGTTTCTTGTGGATTTTACTTGGTAGAAGGTTATTTCTGTTCTTTCTTACTACTTCTAAGGGGCTAGCAGGGTATTGTTTTGGGGCTGTTGGAATTTTGAAAACTGTTTTGGTGGCTATAAGTGGGCTGATTTGTTTGATGTTTCACTGTGTAGCAGGCTGCATTTGTAGAGGCCTATTTCTTCTGAGTTAAAACTTATTTGGTGTGATTTAACTGGGGCTGTTTCTTTGAATCAGAGACATAGAAACATAGAAACATAGACTTTGATGGCAGATAAGGACCGCTTGGCCCATCTAGTCTGCCCATTTCCCTACCTACAGGATGAGGCCATAGATCCTAGTTAACCAACAGCCTATTTCTTCCTACCCCCCACAAGAATTGTCTTGTGTCTGTCCCATGCATTCTTGAATTCTCCCACAGTTTTAGACCCCACAACCTCCTCAGAAAGGCTGTTCCATGCATCCACTACCCTCTCTGTGAAATAATACTTCCTCACATTGCCCCTGAGACCTATATCTTCTAATTTCATGCCTATTTTGATGTGTTGTTGGTTAAGCTGTTTGAATTGGAGACCTGTTTCTTTTGGTAGCAAACATATTTTGGGGTCTTTGAGTAGAATTGTGATTATTTTTTCCTGGCTTCACTAGCTGCAAAGGTTAGTGCATAGTGGGGGAAGGTGCTAATGGTCTGGCCAGGTCTCACTCAGCTAGGGAGGCAGAGCTGAATCAGGTGTGGTGTCAGTTGCTTTGGCTTCTCAGAAGGAACTAGAAGGGAAAGGATCAGATTTGTTACAGTACAGTAGCTTCTTCTTGTTTTTACATTGTTTCTTGTGGATTTTACTTGGTAGAAGGTTATTTCTTTTCTTTCTTACTATTTCTAAGGGCTAGCTGGGTATTGTTTGGGGCTTCTGGAATTTTGAAAACTGTTTTGGTGGCTATAAGTGGGCTGATTTGTTTGATGTTTCACTGTGTAGCAGGCTGCATTTGTACAGGCCTATTTCTTCTGATTTAAAACCTATTTGGTGTGATTTAACTGGAGCTATTTCTTTGAATCAGAAACCTGTATCTTCTAATTTCAAGCCTATTTTGATGTGTTGTTGGTGAAGCTGTTTGAATTGGAGACCTGTTTCTTTTGGTAGCAAACCTATTTTGGGGGCTTTGAGTAGAGTTGTGATTCATTTTTGCTGGCTTCACTAGCTGCAAAGGTTAGTGCATAGTGGAGGAAGGGTGCTTATGGTCTGACCAGGGTCCTCAGCTACCTGATTGTTTCTGGAAGACTTGGGTTGGTCCCACCTCCCCAACCCCTCACTCCACCCACCCTGGTCCATGATTTCCTTTTTACCAGGAGTTCTGACATCACTTCCTCAAATAGGCAAAGGATATGCACCTATCATAGCAGAATCAGACATCCAGGAAAGGAACAGCAGCAAGTGAAGAGGTGACTGCTATCTCAGTGGAAGGGAAGTAACTGCAAATCTAGAAGCTTTCATTGTTACTTCTTTGCATTGCTATTGCATTGTGGAAAGGAGGAGCAGGAGTTTGAAGAAGGTTGTGCAATAGCTACTTAAAGTCTTTTTTTGAGTTTGGATAGGAAGGTTAGGAATATAAAAAGCAGTTGCTCAATCTATCTAAATGTGTACAACAAAGGGGTAAGGAAATTAAGAAAATAATGTTTTGCACTGATAGAGGGAGAGGGAGATGTGGGGGTGTTTGGTATCCTGCATCTGGAAGGGTGGGGGGGTCACTGGTAGGCAATGACAGCAATGGGTAGGGTGGTAGGCTGCAACAACTGCGGTGCACCAATCTTTCTAAAAATTGCCTGGAGTGTGGGAGGATGTTTAGTGTGCAACCACATAGAGAAACTCAGAAAGGAGATTGAAGGTCTGCAGGAGGAACTAAGGCAGGCAAGGCAGACTGGGGGTGGGTTTAGCCCAATATTGGAGGGAGTAAGAATGGGAGATGAGGGAGGGTGATTTAAGCCAACTGTGGTGAGGAGAGGGTCAGAATAAGGGAAGCAGGGACAAGGGGCCCAGGCCAGGAAGAACAATTGCTGGGGAAACCAGGTCAGGAGACAAAAGACAAATAGAAGGAGGAGATAGGGACTTGTGAGGGGTGGCAAAGTCATGGAGTGGAAAGGAGAGAACAGGTTACTATGAAGAGAGATGGAGAGGGCATTTGTGAAGAGTCTTCAGAAAATTGTTTTGCACTGCTAGAGAGGAAGAAGGTGGAGGATGGAAATGATGAAATTAGAGGAGTAATTGATAAATGCCTGTACCAAACCGGAGGAGGGGAAGTTCTGCTGGGAGAATTGCAACAGGGGCAAAAGGGGGAAATAATGTGCAGGAGGAAGAAGAGGAGCTGGAAATGAAAGAGGGAGAGGAATGGAAGCAAGCAGGGAGTAAGAGTGAAGGAATCTTAGTGCTGAGGGACTCAATACTAAGAGGAGTCAGGTGGGGTAGCAATGGGGAGAGGCATAATCTCATTTGGGTGGAGGCCATGCCAGGAATGACAGCGAAAGGGTGGGACAATCTGTTCTGAAATATGCTAGAAGGGGTGGGGACAAGCCTCATTTAATTATACATCTTGGGACGAACAACCTGGTTGACAAGACAGTAGATATAGTCCAGAGGAGGTTTGAGGAAATAGGACAATTATGTGAGGGGCAGGAAGATCAGTAACATCTTTGGATATACTTCCAGTGTCCAAGGCAAGCACAACAAGAAAGCTGAGAATGAGGAATTTAACAGATGGCTAAGAACCTGGTATTGTGCTAAAGGGTATGGGCTGTTGGGGGTGGGGAGGGACCTGGGAGGACAGTAGTCTGTATGCCAAAGACAGACTACACTTGAGTGAGGAGGGAACGAAAGTGCTGAAACAGAAGATGGAGGAGTACATAGAGGAAGTAGGAATTTAAACTAGGAGCGGGGGGTGGCAATTGGGCAACAGACATGCAGAGACCACAGGTTGGTAAACCATATGAGTTTATCCCCCATAACAGTGACAAAGGGCAAATGGCACGTACTATTGGTGATGCTAGTTAAGGAGGGCAGGAGAGGAGGAGGGGAAGGGTGGAAGGTGGTTACCCTTAATGCTAGGAGCCTTGGAGGAGAAAACTGCAGAGTAACAGATGCTCATGGCAGAGGGAGAGGTGGACATTGCAGTCATCACAGAACATGGGCCACCTAATACAATGATTGGGACCTGTCTGTACCAGGGTACAGGTTATTCGCAGGGACAGGGTGATTGGGAAAGGAGGGGGTGTGGCACTATATGTGAAGGAAGGACTGAAGTGTGTAAGGGAGGAAGGAGAGGAGGGTAGTACAGAGTCAATTTGAATGCAAATTCAGGATTCCAAGAATAGGATTCTTAGAATGGAAGTGGTATACAGGCCACCATCTCAGATGGAGGGGTTAGAGAGGGAACTAGCGGGACAGATAAGGAGGACCTTTGAGAAGGGTAGTGTGGTGATTGTGGGGACTTCAACATGCCAGGAGTGGACTGGAGTACCCCAACAACCAGGAACAGAAGGGAGCAGGTACTGTTGGATGCCTTCCAGGACAACTTCCTGCTGCAAATGGTCAATGAACCAACCGGATTAGGGAATACCTTTGACCTTGTGCTGGCAAATGGGGACTTTGTGAGAGAAATTACAGTGGAGGAACTGCTGTCAGGGATTGACCACCACTCTCAGTATGGCTCACATTGGATATGGGCAAGGAAAAAGTGGAATCTGGCACAAGAGTGCTGGACTTCAGGAGGGCCGACTTTGGGAGGATGGGGGAAGTGGTAAAAGGGTACCTGGCCAGAATTCAATCTAGTATGGACACTAAACAGAGGTGGGAGCTCATAAAGCTGGGGATAGTGGAGGCAACCAAAACCTGCTACAAGGCCCAGCGCAAGAAGGCTAGGGCTAAGAAACCGGGCTGGTTGAGCAAGGAGGTCATGGAAAAGGTAAGAAGGAAAAGATCTGCCTTTAGAAAGTACAAGAAAACAGGGAGAGGGGAGGACAGGGAGGAGTACTTGACGGGAATCGAAGTAGGTGACAAGGGCAGTAAGGGGAGCCAAGGCATCTATGGAACTCAGGCTGGCACAAGGCATTAAGAAGGGGGAGAAGGAATTCTTTAGGTACAGCAGGGAGAAAAGGAACTGTAAGGACCACATAGTAAGGATTAGGAAGGAGTGGGGTTTGGTGGAAGCAGGGTGCTATAAGGCAGAAGCACTAAATGAGTACTTCTGCTGAGTATTTACTAAAGAGAAGAGGGGGTGACACCAAAGGGGGGAGAAATGGCAGAAACAGGGGAGGGGTGACAGATGGGGAAATCATGGAGGGCAGAGTTCGGGAGGGTTTGAAGGCACTGAGGGTGGATAAGGTGCCAGGCCCAGATGGCATCCACCCCAGGGTACTGAAGGAGCTGGCAGAGGTCCTTGCAGGTTCTTTTGGCAGACATATTTAATGCCTCACTACATTTGGGGTGTGTACCTCAGGGACTGGAGGATGGCTCATGTGGTGCCCTCCACAAGACTGGCCCACGGATGAACTGGGAAACTACAGACCAGTGAGTCTCACATCCATCGTGGGTAAGCTAATGGAGATTATCCTGAAGAAAAGGCTAGTGGCCCTCCTAGAGGCCAAAGGACTACAGGACAGCAGACAGCATGGCTTCATATGGGGCAGATCCTGCCAAACCAACCTGGTGGAGTTCTATGACTGGGTAACTAGGCAACTGGACAGGGGCCATGAAGCGGATGTCCTGTATCTGGACTTCAGTAAGGCATTTGACTTGATGCCACATGGAAGGCTGGGAAGTAAGTTAGTAGGCACAGGGACAGGTGCAAAGCTGGTGAGATGGAAGGGGAACTGGCTTCAAGGAAGGCAACAGATGGTGGTGGTGGGTGGGGAGCTCTCACACCCAAGGGTAGTGACGAGCAGTGTTCCACAGGGCTCGGTGTTGGGACCAGTTTTGTTTGGGATATTCATAGCAGACATATCATTGGACATCAAGAGCAAGATCAGTTTGTTTGCTGATGATACCAAGGTAGGAGCAGTGGTGGATGACCTAGGGGTATGGCAGGGGTTGCAGGATGATCTGGCAAAGCTTGAAACCTGGTCAGACACCTGGCAACTAGGGTTTAATGCCAAAAAGTGCAAGGTGCTGCATTTTGGGATGAAGAACCCAAGGAGGAGTTACCAGCTGGGGGGAGTGCAGCTAGCCCAGACAGAGGAGGAGAAGGATCTGGGGGTGCTCATTATAGGGTCAATGAACAACTCGGCACAATGTAGGAAGGCAGCTGCAAAGGACAACAAAATGCTGGGTTGTATTGCAAGGAATATATCCTCGAGGAGGGAGGAGGTTATTCTGCCACTGTATAGGTCATTAGTTAGACCGCACCGTGAGTACTGCATGCAGTACTGGCGCCCATATCTGAAGAGGGACATTAAGTTACTGGATGGGGTGCAGCGCAGGGTGACAAAGATGATCAAGGGGCTGTTGGACTTATCATACAAGAGGAGACTGGAGGAGAGGAGGGACAGGGGGACATGATTGAAACCTTTAAGTACATGAAAGGAATAAACAAAACAGGTACAGAGGGGCTGTTCAGCGTAAGGGAGGGGAGGGACACCAGGGGCCATGATATGAGACTGGAGGGAGGAAGGTTCAGGAGGGAGATGAGGAGACACTTTTTTACAGAGAGGGTGGTGGCTGGCTGGAATGTGTTACCTGCAGAAGTGGTATCCAGTGGAACAGTGGACTGCTTCAAAAGGGGATGGGACAGGACAAGGGGGAGGGTCAATGAAGGGGAAGGGTGGAAGGGAGGGGCAGCTGCAGAATAAGGGGTGCTAGCTGCACATTCAAGCAGACTAGATAGACCTCTAGGCCTTTATCTGCTGGCAAATTTCATATGTTTGTATGTTTGTATATAGCTGCTTTTCATCTTCATCCTCCTTCTCACCTCCTATCAGGTAAAATCCAAGGCCCCTTTCCAAGTGCAGCATCACAGGTTCACATCATCTGAGCCTCAAGCACATCTAAAATAGCAACACACAGAGTGCAGACCTCACCCACTTCCTCCTACTTCAGACTGCCTGCTGGGTAAAATCTAATACACCTTTCCATGGACAGCATCACAGCTGCACATCACTCAAGCCTCAAGCAGACAGTAGCATCATGCAGGGTTCTCATCCTCACCACCTGCCATGCAAGTAGCTTACCTGTTTGATCTTAATTGCTACATGAGCATGCAGTCTCTGCACTTTCCTGGCAATACTGCTCATACGGCACATGTATCTCTCATCAAATACACTGATGAGTGTTAAATTGTTCTAAATACCTACAAAATGTGTTTGTTAGTTTATTTCCATTCAACAACATCTTTGTATTTTGTTATCGGACATTTCTTTAGCTTCTTTCACTTCTTCAAAGACATTTTGTTTTCTGTGGATGAACATTACACAAGTCAATGTGAATTTTATGTATTTCTCACAAACTTCATTTGTGAATGCACTTTGCAAAGTTTGGGTGAAGTGAAGTCAAACAGTGAACACTTGGCGAAGCTTCGCAAAGTGCAAAGTCAGGTACGTTTCAGCAAATTCACAAGTGAAGTTTTATATATATACATACATTATACATATATATACAGATATGCTCCTGCTCCTTTGACAGCCTCCTTATGATCACCCCTCCAACCCCATCCCCTGGGACTTACCTTCAGCCACAAGCCTTGCAATGTGCTCCCAGACCCTGGTGTGGAGCCTGTGAGGGGTTGGTCCTCATCCTGCCATTGGGGGTGAGTTTTTCCACATTTTCACCCTCTTTTACCCTGGAGCTCTGGCCATTCACAGATGCGCATGTGCATGGAGGCACACATGAGCACTGGCCCCAGAAACGGCCCTGATCCACCCACTTGGACTAGTGTGTAGCCCCCCTCCGTGCTCGATGCTACTACTATCAAGCCTCAATTTGGTGGCAGTTAAGAGCCAGAGAGGCCTACCACTCCCTACTCAGGAGAGGAAAGTTACCTGGTGGCTGATCCATCCCTCTCAGCCCCCAGGCCAACCCCAGTGTCCCAAGCTCGCTCCCCAACATGGGTCGCCAGCGCAGGATAGGTAAGGTGTCCAATGCCTCAGCCCTCTGCCAACTGGGCCACCTCACAAATGAAATTTTACTATGTTGCATCTCTAGTGCCATATTTCTGACTTGATGAAGATACCCATACTTTGATAAAGAGAGTATTCTTAATGCATGCACCTGTCCAATCAAATATCCACATATGACCACACTTAAGTTGGCAGAATCTTGGATGTTGCAATTGTTCATTCTTATATCAGTTGGGACTTGAGATTTAGTCATTTTAAATATTGTTAATATTATTGAAATTTATGTCTGTTCTCATGTCACTTGGACAGGTTTCAATTCAAGAAACTTTGTCTATCCAGTTATGGGTTTTCTCAGTTTAGACACTTTGTTTATTAGGATCACGATGGCATTTCTGCCATTTGTATTAAATGTGCTTTTAGTGTGTTGTATAATTTACATATTGACTAATTAGCACTAATTTATTCACTCCACCTCACTGTACTTTAAAATTATTCAGTTCCCAGGATTAGCTAGCCCCACTTACACAGGGATGGTCACTCCCACATACTAAAAGAAGCCCCCCCATATCTCCTCCCCAGCCTAACCATTATCCTCCAGCACAAGTTAAAACTGAGATCAACCTGGAGATGAAAACATGCCTCAAACTTCAAGCTGCTATAGGTCCACATGTGGAGCCTCACTCTGCTTATACTGTTAATGTTTGAAAATATTCACCCCAACCCTGGCCCTCCACATCAGACACTGTCTGGTAGTAAGAAACCGGGTGCACTCATGTTGGCTTCCATCAACATTTGTAGCTTGCTATCCAAATATGACATCCTGCAAGTCTGTGTTACTCAGCACATCCCTGATGTGCTCTCTTATGAAGATATGGTTCTTGCCAAGATACTGGACACTGCTACTGCACTAACGGGCTACACCATATTCAGACAGGATAGGTTAAACAAAAGAGGTGGAGGCTGTGCTATTTACTTGAAAGACAATCTCAGGACCATGCCCTTCCTAGACTAAAACAAGGGAAAAATGTTCAGGCACTGGCAGTTAAAAGTACTGCTAGGTGCACACAACAAAGCCCTTACAGTGGTATCATTATATATTCCCCAAAAGAACAGATTGCTGACTTTAACGCAGTCCTGGATTACTTTAACAGCATTCATCATAACTCAGAAATAGTAATGTTAGGGGACTTTAATGTAAACCAACTCTCCCCAGATGCAGAACCCTACAAGGATGCCATCTCCGCCATCCACATAATCCAGATGATGGACTCCCCACCAGAAAAAACTATCAGATGGGGTCAAGTACACTACTGGATTGGGTACTAACCAACCACCTGAGCAGATTTCTAACACAAACGTTCTCCCTTATGCAGTTAGTGACCACTCTTCTGTATGTGTAGCTGGTCAAATAAAACCACCAAGCCCCTCCCAAAACTCTACTAATTAGAGTCCTTACTAGAGGGCAACTTGAACATTAAAGTCACACCTTAGGAAGCAAGACTGGTCCCCAATCTATGCTGCCTGTGATATCTATGCCCCCTTTAAAGAACAAAAGGTTAAGGGTGCCTGTAATACATGGATCACACCACCACTTATGGAACTCATGAAATCTAGAGATTACCTGTGCCAATGGGCTCAAGCCACTGGCAGGTATGTTGATATACGACATTATAAAAGGCCAGGAACGACTGTATGCAGGCTATCTGCTTCACTGAAAATCATTACTTCAAGGAGGAGCTTACCAACTCCTGGGGAGATGGTAGGAAGTTGTGGATCACTATTAAGGACCTGACAGCTAAAAACACCAAAATGGCACCTTCCATGCTTGACATTGATGTAACCACACTAGACCTGAAGGTTAAAGCAGATGAATTTAATACTGCCTTTACTGACCTTAGCAGGGTTCTCCTCCCAGACTTTATTGAGAAAATAGGTAACTCTAAGAATGTAGGGAGTGGAGACCCTATGGACCCCACCCCTTTCTATTTCAAAGCTATTTCCAAACTTGAAGCCAGAAAATATATATAAAGGGTACTTGGAAAATCAAGATTTAGTGGTGACATGCTTGACCTCAAACTAGTCGCCCTAACCCCTGAAGAGATACTAATGCCTCTTACTAAGATAATGAATCTATCATTAAGTTTAGCTCAATTCCCCAGGAGTGAAATCTGCCATGGTAACACCTGTTCATAAAGGCAGTGACAGAGCTCAGTATGTGAACTATAGACCTATTTCCATCCCCCCAAAGCTCTTAAGCGCATTGTGTCTGACCAGCTGGTTGGGTACCTAGAAAATACCAGATTCAGTGCCCTCAACAGCATGACTAAACTAAAATTGATGTATAGTATATATACAGTATCTTTAAACCTGGATAACTCACACTGGTAACTAATGACAACCTGTATACAGTTTAAACAGGCTCCAAACCAATAGCCATGCCTCCTGAAGAAGCTTATGATAAAGCGAAGTACAGGGCACATTCTGGCAGCGGTCATGGTGCTATGGTAACAAGATTTCCTGTTTTGCTTGTATTTGCTCTTTATATAGCACTTTACTGAAGCACTATTCTCTGTGATGACAAACAGCAGAAAGCAAAAGGTTTTGTATGGTGCTTTATGACAATTAGTGAAATTTTTTACAAACCTTGAGTGAACATTGTTTTGGACTGTGTTACATAAATATATATATATATATATATATATATATATATATATATGTATATATATATATATATATATATATATATACACACTATAGGCTCTACTGTAGCTGACCCTGTTAATGTGCACTGTCCCTGCACCACTAACTTGCATCCTTGCTTCTGAAACTGTGATTACTTGAATAAACCATTTTATCCACTATTTCCCAAGCCTAATCAGACCCAACTGTCCTTGCTGCTGCTGGCATGTCTGAACTGAGTGGTGATTGAAATGGACATGGTTAGTGTTGACCATTCATTCATTATTTTACCTGATAATCTAGTTTTCATAGTCCTTATCTGGTTGTCATATTTTGCTCAGAGATAGACAGGCTTTGAGCCATTCTGAGTGCCCACATACTCTCAAAACAAATTCTGTCATATCACTCAATGTCTCAGCTGCATGTCCAGGTTACAAACACTTTCTGTTGCCATACAGACCTTCATTTGGAAAAAGCAGTCAGCCTTAGAGTTGTAAAGTATGGCTATTAAGACCACTACCAGTAAATTTACCTAATCTTTTATACTCCGAATATAAAAGGTACTGCAGCAAATCTGGGCAAAATGTCTAACTTCATTTTGTAATAGTAAAGACTCGGTTATCTTCCTGTCAATTTTCTGGCAAATCTTTCCATCTGTACTAGAATTAAAGCGTTTTTATACTTCCTTTATTTCATAGCATCATTTAGCTAACATACTTATACATATGTAAGCATTCACATATTTCAGTCAGTCAAATTCCATATCAACTTAACTTCAACATCACAGCTTTGGCATCGAATGCAAGACAATTTCTTATAGTCATTAGTTTCTTTTTCTTTATATCCTTTACACATGACTTTTGAATTACCCTACTTAAATATATAAACAGGAGATATTGATACAAAGGCATTAATAAAAACAGTCCCCCTTCTCTTTATTTAATCCAGGCCTTTGCTATAATTTATTTTCCTTAGGTATAACCTCCATTTTCATAACCCCGTCACCCTTCTGTTGCTTTATTTTCAGTTGTGTTACTCTACTTGGTCTTGGTAGAGTTCCCACCTAATCCACCATGTTGTGTGGGTCTCCATTTGGTCTTGGAGTCCTAGGGATATCTGTTCATTATGTTGAATGGTTGATATTACTGATTTCCATTCCGAAGTTTGAGGGGCAGTTGTTTGTAACCATTTTTTGGTTATGGATTTATAGGCAGATCCTAATAGTACTGACCATAAATATATTTTGGCTTTATCTCTAACCTCCACCAGTGGTATTCCCAGTACTAAGTTAACTCCCACGAGTGTGCTTTGTATTCCTAGTATCATTTTTATATGACCTATTAGTTGTTGCCAAAAACCTATTATCTTTGGGCAGTCTAGAAAAATATGTTTATGCGAGGCCCTTGGCTCACCACATTCCCTCCAACACTGAGATCTATTTCCCTGATTTCTTAAAGCCATAACTGAGGGGACTAAGAAAAATCTCACCCTTACCTTCCAAATAAACTCTCTCCATATAGGAGAGGAGGTGGTTGCCCAGGTGCCCTTCCATACCTTGATCCATTCCTTAGTGGGTATTGTCTGCTCTAACTCCTGTTCCCATCTTGTTTGAGTCAGGGTCCTTGCATGAGATACATGCTCTACAAGAAATTTATATATTATTGTTATCTCCTTTTCCCCCATGGAGTGAGGACCAGATTTGCTTAAAAGGGGTGTTATCCTCTATCAATCTGGCGCTCTTTTCATTATGTCTAATATGCGTAGAGATATAGTCTTTTATTTGGTAGTAGAATAACCTGTCTTTTTCAGACCATCCA
The DNA here is from genome assembly GCA_016271365.2 of Neoceratodus forsteri. NCBI lineage: Eukaryota > Metazoa > Chordata > Ceratodontiformes > Ceratodontidae > Neoceratodus > Neoceratodus forsteri. The sequence continues at coordinate 831,094,088 of CM028131.1, forward strand.
TATTTTCTCTATTTTTCAAAGCTCAGTGTTTCATTTCCTTGTAAAAGTTGCCATGGGGCTTCAAGCCCTTTTTTATACCACTGGTTATTAAATGTCTGGTTTAGAATAAACCACTTATATTTTCAGTAGTGCTGTTGGTCCGATATATGTTTTGTTCCCATTTGCCATCCTGTAAGGATGGCCGCTGTCGCTTGAGGGACTGTCTGGGTGGTCCCCCTGAGATGTGTAGGGGGAGAATAGGCAGGCTGGGAGTGGGACTGCAGAAGATCTTGCCAGATCCATCTGCTTCCATTTCACCTGGTAGGATCTGTTGCCCCAAAGCAATGCCAGTCGCATCTGAGTGGCAATCCAATAGTTTTGGAGAGATGGTAGGGTCACCCCAATTCCTTGGGAAGAGTTAGTTTCGAGAAGCCAACCCTCGGCCTCTTTTGATCCCAGAGATATCTGTTTAGTATTTTTTGCCAGGAAAGAAGTTCTTTGGGAGCAAGGGTGCATGGGACACATTGAAACAAATAAAGAAATCTTGGGAGCATGTTAATCTTTAAGGATAGGTTCCTAGTATAGAATGATGATGGGAGTAATGACCATCTCCTCAAATCCTGTTTTATATTAGTAATCAGGGGGTCATAGTTTTGGGTAAATAGCTTGTCTGAGTCCTTGGGGATTTGTATTCCTAGGTATCTTATGCTTTCATTATCCCACTTAACTGGATATCGTTTTTTAAATGAGGGTGTTGGTTCATAATTAAATGTTAAAACCTCTGATTTACTCATGTTGAGCGCAAATCCAGATAATGCTGAGAATTCTTGGATCCTTTGAAAAAGAGCCTCTAGTGAAGCCTCCAGTTTAGTCAAGTAAAATAAAATGTTATCCTCAAACAGGGCTAATTTCTGTTCCAACCCCCACCATCACTCCTGCTACAGTATATCTGGGGCCTGTCGCAAACATTGAGCCAGAGGTTCTATATGATAGGCAAATAGTAATGGGGAGAGGGGGCAACCCTGCCTAGTCCCTCTGCATAGGGGAAATCTGTCTGATATGTGGCCGTTTGTTCTTACATATCCAATGGGATTCTTGTAAAATTTAAAAATGGTGTCTATAAATTGAATCGGGAAGCCAAATTTTATCAATACCTCTCAGGTATTTCCATGACACCTTGTCAAAGGCTTTTTCTGCGTCCAGCCCCAGCAGGACTGCAGGGGTTTCCTGTGCTCAGATATGTTCTATAATATATACTGTGCATCTTACAATATCCTGGGCTTGACGACCTGGGATAAAACCGGATTGGTCCATACCTATTGTGGCCTGGGCATATTGGACCAAGCGCCTGGCTAGTATTGAAGCCAATATCTTGTAATCTGTGTTTAAGATAGATATGGGCGGTATGAGGAGCAGTATGTCGGATCCTTCCCATCCTTGGGTATAATGGAGACTATTGCCTCATTCCAGGAAGGAGGAATTTCTCCTCCAGCGAGATCACAAAGGAGAACACTCTCACCAGTATAGGGGCCAGTGTTTTAGAGAGGTCTTATAAAATTCCCAGGTAACCCTTGAGGCCTGGGCATTTGCCTGTTTTAAGTTTCTGATCACAGATGTCACCTCTTTACTTGTTATTGGGGCCATCAATCAGTCATCTTGCCCGTGACAATACAAGAAGCTGCAGGGGTGCAAGAAATTTCTGAATCTTTTCTTCAGAGGATGATTGTTCTCAGGTAAAGTGTAGAATAATAATGGTGGAAAGCCTCTGAGATTGTATGTATTTTGTTTTTAAGTTCGTTTGTGACTGGGTGTCTTACTTTTGTAATAGTAGATTTAGTTTTTCGGGCTCTCAGTTGACTTGCTATCAATCTTGTAAACCTGGGTCCCCCATCGTAATATCTGTGCCAGAGATGTATTAACTTCTGCTCTATGGCATAATCTAAGATAGCATTTAGCTGACTCCTGAGACAAGTAAGTTCTCCGGATCGAGCCTTACTTTGCTTAATTTTTTGCATTTCTTCTAATTCCCCTATTTTGGCTTCCAGAGAGAGAGAGAGAGAGTCTATTTTCTTCTCTCTGCCTCTTCTTGTATGAGAAAATCGCTATAATTTTCCCCCTCACTATTGCTTTGACTGTATCCCAGAGCTTGGCAACAGTGGTGCCCTGATTATCATTGTCTACCAGTGCCTGGGCTATGGTATTGTTAATCATTTCCTGTGTCTCCTTATCCGTGAGCAGTGATAAGTTGAGTCTCCAGAATGTTTTCTTTCAGGGTGTTTGTGCCTGTATTCTGCAATAAATGGGTGCGTGATCTGAGAGGGTAAAGTCCCCTTGCCACGCATGCTGTATAGTGTTTAGATGCTCATTTTGTGTCACCAAAAAGTCGAGACAGGAATAGGAGTCATGTGCCTGTGAGTAGAACGTATGCCTACACCCCTGACCGCACAAATACCTCCAGACATCCTCATAGCTCAGCTCCTGTAACAGTTTCTGGACCTTTCTATTCAGTTTGTTTGTTTGGCCCTGTGTGGGGTGGTCTCCCCCTCCCCCAGTGATATCCAGGTTAAAGTCCCCACCACATATCAGTCTGCCTTCCCCCCAACCTGCTAGCTGGGTGAAGAGATTTCGATATACTAGAAATTCCGTCGCTGGAGGAACATCCTGTATATTGAAGAGAGCGTAATCAGCTGTCCCTTAAGATAGCTCTTGAGAAATACAAACTTTCCCTCTCTATCTATAATCTTATCCTTAATTTCAAAGGGAGTGCCTTGCTTAATCAATACAGCTGTGCCCTTGCGCCTACCCCCCTTGCATGAGAGGCCACCACCTGGGAAGCCCAGTCTCAAATTTTTATGTTCATTTGTGAGAGGTGTGTCTCTTGTAACAGTAGGATATTTGCCCCTTGTCGCCTCATTAACTGGAGAATTTTACTTCTCTTGACAGGGTTTGTAATGCCATGCATATTATAGGTGCACATAGTGTAAGCTTGTGCCATCTTTATATCAGGACATACAATTCTGGATTATACCAAACCTCATTTTTACGGTCTTTCGCCCATAAAGGTAACCTCCTTTTCTTTAAGCATTTTGTTTCCCTCCAACATTTTATAGAAACTATAATTTCCAATCATCTTGCTATGCCACTCATAATATAACTCTCGAACTTAACAGAAAACAGCTGAATAACCATTAACAGTAAGTTGAACAAATGTACTTCCAAGGTTGGGGCTAAGTTACCTCACCAGCCCTTTGTACTCTAATGCTAGGAGAGCGAGGAGGAGGATTTTGTTGCCCTCTATTTCCGGAGGACCCCTCTACAGCCTTGTTAATGTGAGGGCACCTATCCAGATTATTTTACTATGGGTTACTAGTACCACAGTATGCCCGTGCCTGCTGACCATAAACATTTAATTCTACCCTTAAGTTGTACTACAGAGGCTTTTCAGCAAGCATATCTAGTTAGAGCCCTCTTCTCAGACTCTATTATAATAAGTAGGTGATGCTTTCCTGGGTTTAATGACCCAAACAATTCTGTGCAGTAGTTCAGGTAGCCAGGTTAAAATACCTTCTGTTTATCAAAACTACCTTAGGCCAGTCCACTATAACTAAGAGATAGGAAAATAAGAAAAAGGGAGGGTGGTGAGGTGGGGTAGTAGATTGGGAAAGGGAGGGGTGGGAGAAGAGGAGGGGAGGGAGAGGAAGGTAAAAGATATAGGTATGCAAAACATTTAAGCAAACATTTTCCATTTAAATTCCCCTTAACAACTAGTTTGTAGCCAGTTCTTTTTATTTTCAATTGATCTTGGCTTCATTATCTTAGTTGCCTTTCAAGGTGGAAGACTTTGCCCCAAACCTGCAGGTCCATATTCATTTCCCAATTCTTGCCATCTGTTTGCTACCAATGTAGAGTTCAGTTCCATCTCCCCCCCCCAAGAGCAAATCTCCAGTACAGAGTCTCATTCGTTTATTCCGTATTGGGGGGGGGGGGATGCAGGGCAAGGCAGTCTCAGTACAGTTATGCACTATTGTATATTACTGTGTTTTTAAAGTACTCATCCTGAGATGCAGCACAAAGTAGAGTGTCTGAACTGGGGTCGAGGTAAGCGGCAGAACCTCCCTCAAGTTTGCATTACAGTTCTTTTCCCTTCTGCCTTCAGGTTAGAGAGCCATTTCAAGATGTTTTCCCCTCGAGGATCCTCTGGATACTGCATGTCACTTCTGTGTGGGCTCCATTTCTGATTCCCCCTGTCTTCCTGTTACTTGTGCGCTGTTTAAAGAACCCCCAATTCCCAATTTCTTGGTTCCCCTTTCTTTCACCGAGATATTTCTTTTTCTCAGAGCTTCCATGGCTTCTTCTGCTGTGGTGTAAATCTGCCCCCTCCTCCCAAAATACTCTCAGCCTTGAGGGGTAGGGTGTATGGAAGTGTATTGACTTTTCTGTCAATGCTCTCAGGATCAGTGCGTATTTGGCCCTTTGAACTTGTATTTCATCGGGGTAGTAGTGGTCAGGAAAAGCCTGTGTGAGGAGGTATTTAAGCTCCTTTTTAGTCCATGCGCCTCAGTATCTCTTCTTTGGCACTGAAAGAGCTCAGCTTGAATACAATGGAACACGGGCATGCAGCTGGATCAGTTGGTTTTTCCTGCAGCGATCTATGCGCTCTTTCAATGTGGAAGCTCATGGAGGCCGGTAGATCGAGTATGTCCTTCAGCAGATTTTCTAGGAAGGATGTCATGGGGGTTGTTTCCACGTTCTCTGGAAGGCCATACAAATGCAAATTGTCACACCGAGAGTGACCTTCCAAATCTAGACATTTATCCTGTAAATCCTCCGTGTGCTGTACCAGGGTCTGGATTATCTTTGCCATCTGCGCAGTAGTGTCTTCCATTTCTGACAGTGTCTCCTCAATCTGGCCTTTGCGATTCTCAAAGGCAGTTAATTGGGTCTGCATGGTCCGAAACTCTTGTTTATTTTCTTTTCAGGACTCGGTTATTTCATGCAGTAGCCTCTCGAATCTTGAACGCGATAGATGCTCGTTTTCTCCATCAGTGTCATAATCGGGGGTCTGTAGGCCAGGTGGAGTGAACAAACTGCTTGGAGGGCCCGACTTCAATCTGGTTGCATCCTTGCTGTTCATCTTTGAATCCTGTTGATTTTTGCCTCTGTTAGTACTCTGGGTGATCCCCCTGTGCCTTTTGACATCTTTTGAGCTTTAGTGTTCGGTTTTTAGGGGATTTTTGGTCTGCCAGGCTAGGAGCTTCATGGATTAGGCTTGTAGCGGCTCCGTGACATCACCGGAAGTCCCGAATTAAAGCATTTTTAAATGTTTTAAATTTGTTTTCTCCCCTTTTGAGCAAAGTACAGTCAGTTATTTTACTTCATTTGACTTGAAATAGTATTGTGGACATATAAAGGAATTGGATCAGAATATAACATTTTTTTATGTATAGTGCACATTATAGGAAGCAAATAATTTGTTCATTTAAAATAAATATATATATATATATATATATATATATATATATCCTTATAGGCTATTTACAGTACTTCCATACCCTACCCCCCTCAGTTGCATCTGTAAATGAGATTTCCTTTATCTCTGTAAGTTTACGTGGTAAAAACAATTTGAATAAATAAACTAGAAAATAATGTGTTTATTATTTAGTGTTGGTGATGGCCTACCTGGAATTCAAGCAAGGCCTTTGACACCATTCACAAAGAAAACTGATAAGGGTAAGCTGGGAGCCTACAACTAGGTCTAAAGTAGTAAAATGGGTGAAAGTTGGTTAGGCAATAGGAGTCAGAGTGTGGTGGTAAATGGCATCCACTCTGGAGTAGGAAAAGTGACCAGTGTGGTGCCACAAAGTTCAGTACTAGGCCAGGTCCTCTTCAATGTCTTTATTAGTGACATAACAGAGGGACTGGAATGGAAAGAAATATGCCTGTTCATGTAGACAACACTCCACTCTGTAACAGAGTGGATACACAAGGTGGTGGGGGGTGGGTAGAAAGAATGAGAGATTACCTAAAAAAGCTGGAAGAATGGTCACAGGTTTGGCAGCTGGAGTTCAATGCTACAAAGTGCAAAATCATGCATATGTGGCACAGAAACCCAGAGCCAAAATATCAACTGGGGAGAGGTATTAACAGTCACAAACATAGAAATGTATAAATACAGACTTTGATGGCAGATAAGGACCGCTTGGCCCACATAGTCTGCCCATTTCCCTGCCTAATGGATAAGCTGCAGATCCTAGTTAACCAACAGCCTATTTCTTCCTTCCACCCCCACAAGAATTGTCTTATGTCTGTCCCATGCATTCTTGAATTCCCCCACTGTTTTTGACCCCATGACCGCCTCAGGAAGGCCGTTTCATGTGTCCACCACACTCTCTGTAAAAAAAATTCCTCACATTACCCCTGGGCTGTCCCCCCCATCTTCAGATTGGGTCATCTTGTTTTTACACATCTCTTTTTCTGAAATATGCTACCCTCTTGGACTTTGTTGATTCCCTTGAGGTACTTAAAAGTTTCTATCATGTCCCCTTCCCCCTTCTTTCCTCAAGGGTATACATATTAAGCTCCTTTAGTCTCTCCTTGTATGGCTTCTGTTGCAGGCCCTGCATCATTTTAGTTGCCCTCCTCTGTACTGTCTACATTCTGTCTATGTCCTTGCGGAGATGGGGTCTACAGAACTGGATGCAGTACTCCAGATGGGGTCTCACCAACTGTTTGTACAGAGGGATAACAACTTCTTGTTTTCTACTAGTGATGCCTCTTCCTATACATCCCAGTATCCCCCCAGTCACCTCTACTGCCTTCTCACATTGCTTGCTAGCCTTAAGGTCATCTGATATGATTACCCCCAGGTCCCTTTCCATTTTGTTGTTGTTGCTACCCCTCCATTGTGTACTATTCCCTGGGTTTTGTTTCCTAGGTGCATTACTTTGCACTTCTTTGCATTGAATCCAAGCTGCCATACTTCTGACCATTCCTCCAACCTTGCCAAGTCCCTGCTCATCCTTACACCCCTCCTTGTATCAACCCCATTGCAGATCTTTGTGTCATCTGCAAGAGGCACTACATTTCCTTCCAGTCCCTCTGCAATGTCACCTATAAAGACATTAAAAGGACCAGACCCATTACTGAACCATACAGTACCCTACCAGTAACCCCCCTTTCTTCAGAGTGGACTCCATTGACTATTACTTTTTGTGTCCTGTTGTCCAGCCAATTTTTTACCCAGACTACCACCCTGGGACCCATTCCCAGGCTGGTTAATTTGTTTACTAATATTTTGTGTGGGGTTGTGTAAAATGCCTTGCTAAAGTCTAGGTAGACCATGTTCACAGCCCCTCCCTGGTCTACTACTTTGGTCACCTGGTCAAAGAAATTGATTAGGTTTGTCTGACATGACCTACCTGCTGCGAATCCATGCTCCCTCCTGTCCTGTGCCCCATTGGCCTCTAGGTACTCAAAAATTCTTTGCTTCAGAAGTTATTCCATCATTTTCCCTACTACTGAGGTCAAACTGACAGGTCTGTCGTTTACTGCATCTGTCTTGGTCCCACTTTTGTGAAGGGATCACATCTGCCTTCTTCAGTCCTCAGGTACCACACCATCCTCCCAAAAAGGGTAGTCAGTGGTGTTACTAGTTCTCTCCTTAATTCTTTTAGAATTCTGGGGTGAATCCTGTCAGGCCCCATTGCTTTGTCCACCTTCAGTTTTTGGAGTTCTTTCAGAACCCTTTCTTCTGTGAAAGGACTGGGATTGTCCCCCCCATCCAGAGTGCTTCTGTTGATTGGATTAGGTACCTCCTACGCTTCTTGTTTTGTGACTACTGAGCAGAAGTATTTGTTCAGTATCCCTGCTTTTTCACTGTCCCTCTCTGCCCACCCACTGTCCCCTTTATTCAACCTCACTATCCTTCCCTTTGTCTTTCTACACTCCCTAATGTACATATAAAAGGTTTTATACCCTTCTTAACCGAGTTGGCTATTTTTTCCTTGGTTTAAGCCTTTGCTATTCTGACTGCCTTCCCTGCTTCATTCTGCTTTAACTGCTACAAGGTCCTCTGTCCTGCTACTTCTGTGTTTCCTTATACTTCCTAAATGCTATCTTTTCTCCCAACCTCTTTTGAGAACCATAGTGTTTTTTTTCTTTTATTTTGTTTATTTGCATCACACAAAGGCTTGTTGTCTCTGTGATGGCAGTTTTAATGTTTCCCCATTGTTGCTTCACCCCTCCTTCTTGCCTGTTTGCTAGTGCTTTTCTGAGGCACTCTCCCATTTTGACAAAGTCAGCCCTCGAGAAATCCAGTACCCTTACTTTTGTATGACTTGACTCTGCAGCTGATTTTATCATGAACCACACTGTTTGGTGGTCACTTGTTCCCAGGTGGCTACCCACTTCTAGATCTGAGATCCTCTCTCCATCCCAATTTGGGAGTACCAGGTCTAAGATTGCTCCCTTCCAAGTGGGTTCCAACACTAGCTGTCTGAGGCATGCCCCCTGTAGGGCATCAATAATGGCCCTGCTCATGGATGTGGCTGTAGCAAGGTGATCCAGTTAACATCTGGCATATTCAAGTTCCCATTAACTATATTTCCCTTTCTCTACCATCCTAAGGATGCCTTCTATTATTTCCTTGTCCATTTCCTCCACCTGAGATGGGGTCTGTATACAACCCTGTGCGGATTGTGGTGCCATTTCCAATCTCCAGGGTGACCCACAGTGCCTCCTCTCCTCCTGTTTACCCTTTTGTTCCATTGTTTTGACTCTCTCCTTACATAGAGGGCTACTCCTCTTCCTCTTCTGCCCTCCCTGTCTCTTCTGTAGACTGTGTACCTGGTATGTTGACATCACAGTCATGGTTCTCTGTGTACCATGTTTCTGTGACTGCCACGATATCCAGGCAGCCCTCTTCCATCAAGGCCACAAGTTCAGAGAGCTTGTTACCGAGACTGCAGGCATTGGTACTCATTACCCTTCATTTTTGATGGCCTTACCACTTTTTGCCCCATCGCTGTCCTTACTACCTTTGTCTTTTTCTCCATTTCCACCTGCTTTTCTACCTATCTATGTCTTTACCTTGGTGTTTACCTCACTAACTAAACTGATTTTTTTTGGGGGGACTAGGATTTCCCTACTCCTTTTCAGTGCCTCCCCCTGGCTAGTTTAAATGCTTGCAAATGAAGCATTTAAACCTATCATCAAGGATCCTGGTTCCCCTCCTGGACAGATGCAGACCATCACACCAGTATAGGCCTGCATCCCTCCAGAGTGGACCCCAGTCACCAATGAAGCCAAAAACATAGGCTCTGCACCAGATTTTCAACCATTGATTGAATCACATGGTGCAGAGCACCCAGCCTCACTCATGTATAGACAGGCAGCACCTCTGAGAAGGATACTGAGCATGCTACTTGTCTAAGGCCCCTTCCCAACTCCACAAACTCTTCCTTCACTGTTCTGATCCCTTTCCCAGCCAGGTCCTTTATCCCTAAGTGGAAAATGACATCCAGCTCCCTCCCCTGTGCAGTTGCTCCCATGATCCTGAGGATTCGCTCCCTGTCACTCCAAGCCATGGTGCCAGGCAGGCACCTGACCTGCCTCTCCCCTCCCTCCCCCTATTCTACCCTCCTAACAATGGAGTCCCCCACCAGAAGTTGTTTCCTTCCTCTGTGGGGTCCCATGCCACCCTCCTGTGGGTCTCCTTCATTCAGGTTCCTTGCATCCTCCTTGGTATCCACTGTGGATGCCTCTATAAAGGAACCACACTCTTCCAGAATGGCATGAATAGCGGAGAGTTACAACTGGAGGGATGCACCTCTGTTACACAACTCTCACCCTCCCTGAGCCCACTGTGGTCCAACTGCTCCTCTTTCTTGGTAACCTCTGAGGCAACTCGCGTGGTCCTGGTGGTCCATGGGTGGGAGAGGAGGTCCTGCAAATCTTGGCCAACTCAGCCTGGAGATGAGCAACCTCCTCCTTCAGCCCAGAGGGGTGCCTGCAGATGGGATAACACTACATTCTCCTGAACATCTCCTAGAATACTGCTGCTCCACAGAAACTGCACTGCACCACTTCCATCATGTCCTATTTGTGGCCCCATAACTGTTGTTTTGTATACTTACAAAGCAGGAAAGGGACCTTTTGGTAATCATTTTTATTACCTGAAGGTTGCTAAACAGTATGACAAGGTCGTGGGGAGGGCTAGCAGGAGGCTGGGATGCATAGGAAGGGGAATCACCAGCAGAAAGAGGGAGGTAACAATACCCCATATAGATAACTGGTGAAATCACACCTTGAGTACTGTGTGCAGTTCTGGATGCCCCATCTCTGAAAGGACATAGGTAGGGTGGAGGCTGTACAAAGGAGGGTAATCAAAATGGTGGAGGTCCTGCATGCAAAACCCTATGAAGAAAGACTAAAGGAATAAAATATGTACTCCCTGGAGGAAAGAAAGGAAAGGAGGAATATGATAGAAACATTCAAATACCTCACAGGTAAAAACAAGGCACAGGAAGGACAAGGGGTCACACTATGAAGATGGAAGAGGAGGAGGCTCAGAAGAAATGTGAGGAAATACTTCTTCACAGAGAGGGTGGTGGACACATAGAACAGCCTCCAAGCAGAGGTGGTGGGGCAGTAACAGTTATAGGATTCAAGAATGCATGGATAGACAGAAAGGCAACTAAGAAGAAAGGGAGGGGACCAGAGACAGAATAGGGTCTGTGGTCTCACTGTAGGTAGGGAAAATAGGGGCAGACTAGGTGGGCCTGGAGATCCTTATCTATTGACAACTTCTACTGTATGTTTCTGTGTTTTTTATTTTCTTCTGAACATTTCCAAAAATAATTTTTTATATATTTTATTATATTTCATAATGCTTGAAATTATATTTTGAAAGCTGAAACATTTGAACTAGAAACGTTATTTTTTAAATAAAAGCTTAGATTCCAGTAAACATGTATAGATTTAATTGATACAGTTCTCCTGTGTCAGTACATGTCTTTACTGTTGATATAATATTTAGTAAACCATTTTATGTTTTTATAGCTGTGAAATATTTTGGTTTTATATCAGTATCCTCTATCGATATATATATTTATACAATAGGGGAAGGATAACTGAGTGTGATAAAATCATGTATCCTCACTGTGGTGACATCACCACAAGAGATAAATCATGTGGTGACATCACCACTGTGAGAGATATTTCACTGCTGCCTGCAGCCAACTCAGTTCCCATGGCAAAACATTCTCAGGTGTTTCCTATACTCTGTCTCACTCCCAGCCCATTGCTCTGATGTTCTCAGCTTGACTGCAGCCAGAATTCTAAAGGACACAGCTTCATGAAGCAGTTTGTGTCTCACTGTTGTCTGCAGCTAACTCAATTTCCATGGTAAAATACACCTTTCACCCATTCTGTCTCACTCCCTGCCTGTTACTGTGATGCTCTCAGCTTGATGCTACCAGAATTCTAAAGGACACAGCTTCATAAAACAGTCTGTTTCCCGCTGCTGCCTGAAGCTAACTTACTTAGCATTGCAAAACACACTCAGCTTTTCCCACAGAGTTTGTAACACTGCCAGCCCATTTGGAAAATCTCACACACAGAAACAGCAAACACAGAAACAGCAACAGAACAAAAAAAAACATAACAATACTTCAGAAACTCGTACCCCTATTGTATAAATCAAACATATGATGTGCAGATCGTGTGCTATGGAAAATATCTTCAATTAGGGTTACTATCTGTCCTGATTTTCACAGGACAGTCCTGCTTTGGACAGCTGTGTCTTGCAAAAAAACATGAAAAATGCTACATGTTCTGACTTTATAGTAGAACAAATATTTTCTAACTTTCCACTAAATGTTATAGAAATCTATAATACCTTGATGAAAATACCTTAAAATGATAAGAAACAATAGAAGAAATTACAATACTTAGCCTTAATTCTAATTATATAGAGAAAAGAAGCCTGTTGCATTGGTCGAGGGTACGTACTGTCTTATGGAAAATCATGTTTCAGTAAGAAATGTCCCACTTTGGGCTTCTTAAAAGGTGGTAACCCTATCTTCACTCCCGCATTGTGAGCTCTGGATACTCTCACTCGTGCCTTCGGCACTCATGAGTATCCAGAGCTCACTCTGCAGGAGTGAAGATATTTTCCATATCACACTCCTGCCCATCATGTATCCTCTATATCTATCTATCTATCTATATATATATATATATATATATATATATATATATATATAAATATATGTTTAACTGATTCCAAGCTTTCATATAAAACAGTTTAAGTCTTTAGCCATTATTGTTCTAAAGTTTTCACATTTCAAAAAACAATCTAGTTTGAAAGGTCTAACTTTGGACTAGAAACATATTTTTAAAGGTAAGCTTGGAGTTTTGCCAGTAAGAAATAGCTTGGACAATACTGTTTTTATATACTGGTACTATTCTATATGTATTGATACTGTCCGAGCCTCCTTTTTTTCAGTATATTATCAATATATGTTTTTTAGTTGTGACACAGACAAAAATGGCAAATACATACAGTACAAGTCACATTAAACTGTTCCATCAACTCACTGGTGTAGCATTTTTTTTGTGATACTACTGCAGTGGCAACTCAAACTGCTGAAGTTTTCAACTGTATTCCAACCATCCTTCACTGCTTATTCAACTCACTTGTAACTGTTTAGTGAAATGGCAGTAGCTGTTTTGTAGTGTTTATGCAATGCATTTTCATGGCATTGTTTATAAATATCACAGCATTCCTTAAGAGTTGTTTAGTCTGCCTTCTGAAATGAAACTCATAAGCACTCAGCTGAAAATAATGCTTATAGTTACATAAAGCAGCTGCGACACCAATACTAACCTTTTACTAATTCATTGAATTAAACACTGCACAGATTAAAACACTCATTGAACAATGCTACACCAGTGAGTTGAGGGAACAGTTTAATGTGACTTGTACTGTAGTGTTGATACTATTTTTTCTGATGATAGACTATATTGATACTATTTTTGTATTGATACATAAAATAACATGACATTAACAAATGTATAACAAATATTTCTAAACTTTTTTTGAAGTTTGGTATTACTCCACACTATTTAATTAGTAACTGTGTAGTTTTCAATTTAATTATCAGCAATCATATGACCTTAATAGCATTACACACATTTCTGTCTGCCCCCAGCAGTACCAAATTATTTTCACTGTCACAGGCTTTGCCTGTGAAACTTTAAGAAGATAATAAATAACATGAAATAGCTAAAAAGCAAATGTATCAAGTACAGTAGGTTAAGATGTTTGCTGTATCACTACTTTAAGTATTCTTGTTAACTGCTTCTACTAAAGTATCTACCGACATAACAAATGGTTTTTAAGGAGAAGCAATGCTCTATCAGTCATGAAAGGGGTGAAGCTAGAGGTGAAGTTTGGTATGTGGTTTATTACCCATCCAGCTGATACAGGATGGGTCCATCATGGGAACAGAAGGGGAGACAGAATTACTGTGGGTACATCTCATAAAAACACTGGGATAGCCATTGACATGGGGTTGTCTAGAAACCACCAGACAGTGGTCCGAGGAGGATGGTGCACTAGCTATAGAATCTGGGATGGGCTCTGCAAAGGGAGAGGTAGTGATGGTGGGGATTGCAAATCAACCTCACATAGATTGGGGCATTTCAACAGCTAGGAGCACTACTTGTCAAGATATTCTAGATACATTGCAGGAGTGCCTGCTGGTCTAGTTGGTCGGGGAACCCATAAGACAGGCTACCATTCTTGATGTGGTGCTCACAGACTCAGAAATGGTAGTTGGAGTATGGGTTGAGAAATCATTGTGGTCCAATGATGACAATACCATAGGAATTGAACTGGTCTTGAGTAACAGTATGCCATCCTCAAAGGCTGTGGTTCTGGACTTCAGATGAGTGGGCTTTGATCAAATGGGGGAATAATTCAGGGGTAAGTTGGTTGGAGTGGACAAAATCAGAGGGATGGAGGAAAAATCAAGTGACCCCGGGTAACTATCGACCTATATCCATCCTCCACCCACTCTCTAAGGCCCTTGAAAAAGTAGTTGCCAACCAGCTTGCCGAATACCCAGCCATACACAATATCCTGTGCCCTGAACAGCATGACTTTCATGCAGGTCACAGCACCACAACTGAGCTACTTGAATTCTCCAGCTTCTGCACTCTGCTTTTGATGCTGGAAGTCCTATTGGTGCTATGTTCATTGACCTCTTCAAGGCCTTTGACATGGTTTGCCATCCCCTCCTGTTTGACTCCCTCAGATGCTTTGGTTTCTCCCCGGGCCCCCTTGCATGGTTCACCAGCTACCTCTCTGCCAGAACTCAGTGTGTAAAAATCAATAGCACCCTATCTGACACATGACCTGTCCGCTCTGGGGTCCCCAGGGCTCCATTTTAGCCCACTCCTCTTCAATCTTACCTCAACTCCCTCCGCTCAGCTTGCCCAAGTAAGATCCTCCTCTATGCGAATGACACTGTGCTCTTCGCCTCAGACCCCAACCCCAATACACTCCAGGCCACCCTCCAACAAGCTTTTGGTTGAGCGGAACTTTGGTTCACATCATGAAGGCTAGTCCTGAACCTAAAAAAGACCAGAGCTATGCTTTTCTCGCATCACCAAAGCAAAGTCAGTGGTGCCCTTCTCGTGATACTGCTTTGCACACTAAACCCAATTGAGCAAGTTTTCTCCTACAAGTATCTGGGCATTACCTTTGATTTGGCACTCTCCTTCCATTCCCATATCAATGCCCTTTCTGCTGTCACCAATGTCAGGATTGGACTGTTATGCCACCATATGGACTGGCTACCACAAGAGGCCCATAGATTGCCAATCACCTCCTCTGTCCTGTTGCTTATCGACTATGGGCTGCCCATCTATGCTGCAGCTGATAACACTGTGCTTGCAAGAATCCAGCTCTCCATAAACAAGACCTGCAGGCTAGTGCTGGGAGCCCCTAGGCACACCATACATGCCTGCTGTACTCCACCAACAACTTGCTCAACCTTGAAGAAAGACTCCCCTTCCAAACCTGCCTCTTGTAAAAGACTCCTGCTAGGGCTCTCCCCTGGGATTTCACCTCCCTGCAGTGTGCTTCCCTCAGTCTACACCTGCAGCACTGTCAAACCTCCCTTATTGTTCCTCAGGTAAGGACCTCTATGGCCAAGAGATCCTTTTGCTATTGGGCTCCTTCCTGGTTCAATTCCATCCCAGCTAACGTAGCTGACTCCACTAAGCTTGGTCCTTTCAAGGTCTCCCTCAGAAGCCATCTGAGAAGCACTCACTGCTGCAACTGCACATAATCCCCCACTTGCTCCTTTCCCTCACCCCTAGGCTGGGTCTTCCCTTTCTACTTTTGCTGTATATGCCTGGGATCTCAGGCAACATCTGCTGACTAATGTAATAAAATATTTCTGGTTGCTACCTGACATGGTACTCATGTACCTATATTATGACTACTGTGATCTACCTATTACCACGCTTGTACCACCAGTTAATGCCTGTAACACTGGTTGCTTTTTTAATCTAAGCATTATGTACTGTACTGTTTTGTTTGCTGTGATGTATTGCTCTCTTGACAAGGTGCCTTTGTAAATGAGTCTTTGACTCAAAGGTCTTTAAGCCAATGATTTAATAAATAAATAAATAAAATGGCATGAAACTAAATGGACCACTCTTGAAACAAGTAAATCATGCAAGATAATGGTTACCAAGGGTAACAGGCACAAGAAACCAAGCTAGTTCTCTAAGATCAGGGAGGCAGTGACGGCCAAAAAAGGCCTTTATTAACTATGAGGAGAAACAGGAGGGTGAAGAATGGAGTGAATACCAGATAAAGATGAAGGAGGCCAAGAAGGCAGTCAGGGATGAAAATGCATATCCAGAGCTGTGTTTTGTGGAGGGGGTCAAGCGAAAGAAACAACACTTCCTCAGGTATAGCATGGAAAAAAGGAAGACAAGATTAGGACCTGTATGGCTGACAGAGGGGAAGGGTAATTGAAGAGGATGCACAGAAGGCAGCTGTTTTAAATTACTACTTCTGTTCAGTATTCTCAGTGGAGAATAGCTGGCCTGTGCCTGAAAACAGCATAAATGCAGATGTAAGGGGGAATCACCCAAATGGGGCAAGTGGTAATTACAGTAGAAAAGGGTTAGAAAAGAACTGCAGCCATGAAAACAGATTAGTCACCAAGGCTGGATAGGATGCTCCTGAGGGTTTCAGAGATAGGGCATTGGAACTGATTGAACTCCTAGCAGGGTTGTTCAATAGCTCACTGCAGTCAGGGGTGGTTCTGAGAAATTAGAGGCTAGCTGACTTGGTTTTGTTCCACAACAAGGGGGATAGGAAGGAATGGAAAATTACAGATTCATCAGTCTTCACCTATGTTGAGGAGAACCTGATAGAGTCACTAGTCAAAGAGGACCTACTGGCCTACCTGAAGAGACATGAACTCCACGATAATGTCCAACATGGCTTTTATGGCAGGAGGTCTTGTCATACCAACATGGTAATATTCTGTGTCTGGGTAACAACGGCAGTGGATAAGGGACAAGCAGTAGATTTACTCCACTTTGACTTCAGCAAGACATTTGACTTGGTGCCACACAGAAGGATGCTGAAGAAGTTAAAGGATCTGGGAGCAGTGAAGGAACTAGTTAATGGGTGGGATGTTATCTGTGGGGGGTGAGAGCAGAAAGTGGTGATTAAAGGAGTCAAATCAGAGGAGAGGGGAGGGGGGGACAGGGAGATCAAGACTAGGGTGATGCAAGGTTCTGTCCATGTACCAGAACTTTTTGCCACAGCAGCAACATAAAGGAAGTAATACAGGACAAGATGTGTCTCTTCCCAGATGACACTAAACTCTATGGCATGGTAGACAGTGAGGAGGGGGTAAGGGAGCTGTAGAAAGACCTCCAAAATTTGGAGAGGTGGTGAAGAGTTTGTTAGTTGAAATTCAATTCCAAAAAGTGAAAGGGGATGCACATACGGTATGTATTAAGAACCATAGGACAGAGTACTGGATAGGAACAACAAAGCTGGCCATTACTTTAGAGGAATGTGACCTGGGAGTCATCATAAATGACTCCCTGAAACAAACTTGCCAATCTCACAAGGCCTGCAACAAAGCAACCCAAATGTTGGGGTGTACTGGAAGGAGTTTCAGTAGCAGGAAGAAAGAGGTAATACTACCTTTTTTTTTAATACAAGTTTTTATCCACTGTCTCCCCAGCTACCCCCTTCTGATTGACCCCCAGCCCTGTCACCCAGCCCCCAACTCCTTCCGCCAGTGTCCTCTCTCATAGGATTTCTGATCTGTGCCCACACACCAGTTCAGGTGTTCAGGGAGTTGGTAGTCATCCTGTTACCAGGGTTTTTTCCTCCAATTTTATCTCCATTACTCCCCGAGGCCTCAGCAATGCACGGTCACACATGCGCAAGGAGGCACACATACATGTCAGAACCAACAATGGCCCAGCTACACCCACCCACCTAGCCTAGCTCCAGCCCCCCCATTTGCCCAATGCTGCCATCGAGCTTCCACTCAGTGGCAGCCAAGAGTTGGGAAGGCCTACCTCCCCAATCCAGGAGGGGAGAGCTGCCCAATGGCCATGCTGTCCACTCCCAGCCTGCCCTCCCTGGCCAACCCTGGCAACCTATTGGATTTCCTGGACATGGATCACCAGCATGATGAGAGGTAAGGCACCTGACGCCTCAGCCCTCTACACCACTGGGCTGGTGCAATACTACCTCTTTCTAGATAAGTGGTGAAACCCCATTTGGAATATTATGCCCAGTTCTGTTTTTGCCAACTGAGGTAAAAAAACAGGCAGGCTAGAGATGGTGCAGCATAAAATAAACAAAATGTTTTTGGACCAACGGGGTACTTAACATGGACATGCAAGAAGGCAACATGATAGAAACCTTCAAGTTCCTGCAAGCAATAATCAAGGTAAACTGAGGAGAACTATTCAACAGGAATAATTTGTCATTAACTAGGGGGCATGATTGGGACTGGAGGGGAATCCTAAGGATGTTAGAAAATACTACTTTATAGAGACAGTGACTGAGCCATGGAACAGCCTACCAGTTGAGATGGTAGGTGCAAAAACATTATTGGGCTCAAGTATGGCAAGAAGAGAGTAATGGATTTAGTAGTTAATCAATGGAATTAGCAGTAAGGCAGGGAGCAAGGAGATGGAGGTAAAGGTGAAAAATCACTTGTAACCCCCCTGCCAAAACAGAGGCCTACTTGCAGCCCATTCAGCTTATTTCTGCTCTCCTTCCAGGCAACTCCCTTTAGCCTGCATTTTTTTTTCAGTCCTGCCCAAGTTCTGTTTCTGCCCTGATGCCCCAGAACCAACCCAAAGGTAAAATCCAAACAACAAGACAATTAGCACCCTGCCCTGGACTAAGCATAGCACTTCCTTGTTTTCAAAGGTAAAATCCAGCCCTCCGGGGCTTAAGAAGCCAAACTGTGATCTTCTGCTGGAAGCAGGCACTCCGGTGCAGTAGGGATCACGCAGGGATGAGTGGCACCTTTGATCTTGTGACCACTTTCCTTGCAGTCAATCCGAGAAGTGTTCAGTCGGTCCCGGGATCCCAATCAGCTAAGTGGGACCCGGTGACCATGAACAGGACCTTGAGAGCCCAGTTGTGGCCCAAAATAAAGAGACCCATGAGGTAGTAACAATTAGGGCTCATGAATATTAATGAGTCAGAGCCTCAATTGCCATACATATTAGTGAGAGTCTGTTCTACCCTCTGGAAAGCTGTATTTCGGATATGGCCATGGAAAAGAGAGCAAGGAAAAGAAAGTGTGAAATAAATAAATGCAACTGCAATGTATGTGTGATTGGAAAAAAAATATTTTTTGGAGAGAGTGTTTAAAACAAATAAATGCTCAGCTCCTGGCTGCACCAGCAACATCTGGGACTCAGATAAGGACAGCCTGCCTACTGCAAGTCAGGGAACTAAAATATTGGCAGCAGTGACAGGCTAACAGACTAAGCAATTTACAAGATCTGTGCAGCGACAGCAACTACACAACCAGGGCTAATGAACTGTGGGGGATTTGAGAAACTATCTAACTTATTCTGACTGGACCAGGACCTATCATGAGGCTGTATTGATCTGCTTAAGAGACTGTGTGTTTTTACCAGCCATTACAAAGTAGCACAGCCAATAGGAAAGCTAGAATAACAAAGCCAAGACTTGTGGGACATTAGGCAAAGCTCAGGGAAAAATACAAAGTACTCATGGGGAACTGCAGGGACCTAATTTCAGGTGCCAAACCAGCAAACCAACAGTGCATCAAGTGAGGTACATGCATAATTCATTATCTTGTTTGACAGGCCCTCCAGCCAGTTGGAGGCCATTCACCCAAAAGCTTCAGCCAATCAGGATCCTCAGGAGAGCCTGTAAGAGACTGTGTTTTCAGTCTTTGCCAGATTCAAGAGGAACCCCCATGGGGTGGGGACTCTGGCCTCCAGCCATGTAGCCAAGCCTGGAGAGCCAGCTAATCCTCTCCATCCAGGAGGGGTATTTGCCTTCTTAGTAGTTAACTTTAGTTTCTGTAGTACTCTAGCAGCCTTGAGGTTTCCAGAATGTCCCCAGGAGCTAGCCTTCCCTCCACATTAGGAAAGATGTAGATCTGCAACTTGATGACATCAAGACAGCCATGAGACAGCTGATTTCACCTCATTTGTGAGAGAACTGAAGACATCAGTAACCTTGATTACGAAAATTCTACCGTGAGGAGCCTGAGTGAGTACTCTTGTACTCCTGGTGCAAGAAAGAAAGTAATCTTGCTGAATTGGGGCTACCTATGTCCCAGTGACAGTGCTATATGAGATAGTTCTTTGGTTTACAGCTTTCAACTGTTGTGATAACCATAGTCCAGCGAGCATGAGACTGTATGTTTGGAACTTTTGTGACAGTGACTGTTCTGGGAGTACTCATAGTGAGCCCAGGACAGAGTAGTAATGTGCTGATGTGTGATGTCTGCTGGAGCCACAGGACTGGAAAGGGAGCACTTAGTAAGGGGCTCATTCTGACTTTGCCTGTGAGGTCCAGTATTGTGCTAACTATCTGGTCAAGACGGCCTGTGGAGCCGAAAGCCACAGCCACAAGCCATGTAACGGACTGGGACCCTGAAGTAAAAATCGGATCTTCTTTAACCTGGAAATGACAGTTTTCCATTCTGTAACCTGGAAAAGTAGGTTACTCACCTGTAACAGTAGTTCTAAGAGTGGCATATGTTGTTCATCCACACTGTTTGGCATGTTCCTTTTCCCTGTAAGATCAGCGGAAGTCTTCAGCTGGCTCCTCCCACCCACCCAGGTGGTGTATATACCTTGGCTCTGCTCCATGATGCAAATCTTAGCCTGCTGGAAGCCAGGTTCTGTGTGTCCTAGTCGGGTGTGGATGAACAACATATACCACTCCTAGAACTACTGTTAAAGGTGAGCAACCTGTTTTCTAGGATCATGGATATGTTCTCCAGGAGGAGTGAAGTCAAGGCACACACCCCTACTCAGGAAACAGAGACTGAGAACTGAGGACCCAAACCAGCATCCTGGCGTGACTCAAGGTTGATGTGGTTGTGGGTAATGAAGGTGTTTGCTGACATCCAGGTAGCAGCCTGGCAGATTTCCTGGCTAGGATGTCCCTGGAAGCAGCCACCGATGCAGCAGTATGGTGGGTGGAATGAATTCTTATCCCTCTGGGAGGCTCCTTGCCCACCAACTCATAACACAGACATATGCATGATGTAATCCATCTTGCTATAGTCCGTTTGGCTGCAGGTCTGCCAGAAGCGGCTTCAGCATAGCTGACAAACAGCTGGTGAACCTCTCCATGAATTTTGCCATCCTCTACTTATAATAGGAGATAGCACATCTCAGGTCCAAGGTATGGAGCCTATACTCGGCCTCCGAGGTGTAATTAAAGTAGTATACCAGCAGAGTCAACACCTAGTGAAACTCTGACACCACCTTCGGAAGGAATTTCGGGTGGGGGCACGGCAACTTTTTCCCCGTGGAAGACCAGATAAGGGGAGTTCACCGAAGCACCTGGAGCTCCCTGTCCTTCTGGCAGACATGATAGCCACCAGGAAGGCTATTTTCCATGACAAGTGTGACAGCTCACACTTGTGCATTGGTTCAAATGGCTTGCTCATGAGCTTTGCCAGTACCAGCAATAGATCCCATGGAGGTGGAGGTTCACCACTGGAGGGGATATGTGATCCAGTCCTTTGAATAAGTGCCCGACCACTATCTCTTGCACCAATGTCGGGTGACTGGGCCCATGCCCGGTAAGCAGAAATGGCTGCCAGGTACATCCTAAGGGTCGATGACCGTAGACCCCCTTTGGAGAGAGACCAAAGGTAGTCGAGAATGTTAGCCACAGAACAGGATAAGGGGTCCAGACCCTTACCCTGACACCAAATGGAAAACCTATTCCATTTGAAGGCATAACATTTCCTGGTTGATTCCTTTTGAGATGCCTCCACCATGGTGTAGACATCTTTGGAAAGACCCAAAGTCTGAAACTCTAGCTGCTCAGGTACCAGGCTGTGAGGTGCAGGGATTGAAGATCCAGATGGAAGACCTTCCTCTGGTTCAGAGATATCAGGTCCGGAGTGTACAAAGCCTCTCCGGACCCCTGCAGCCAAGGCTGAGGAGATCTGATACCAGAACTGGCATGACCAGTCTGGGGCTACCAGAATCACCTTTGCCTTGTCCCTCCTCACCTTGAGTAACACCTTGTGGATCTAAGGGAAATGGAGGAAAATCTTAGAGGAGGCCTGGGGTCCATGGCCTCGTGAAGTCATCTCCCTGCAGTGAGCCCTGCTGAGGGGGGTGAGCACGATACAGCCTCAGCTTGGTGTTTTCTCTGGAGGCAAACAGGTCTACCATTGGTTTGCTCCAATGGGAGAACAGGCTGTAAGCTACCTCTGGATGGAGAGACCACTCGTAGGATGTATGGCCTATACTGCTGAGAGCATCCACCAGCTGGTTCAAGACTCCTGCCACATGGATGGCTAGAAGATCCACCTCCAACCAACTTACAAGGGTCCAGATGCAGAGTGCCTCCTTGCACAGTAGACAGGAGTGCATGCCACCCTGTTTGTTGAGGTAGTACATGGTCATGGTATTGTCCATCTGGACTTGAACTACTTGACCCCGGAGCTGAGGAGCGAAAGCTGACAGTGCCAGTCTGATTGCTCTGAGCTCCAACAGGTTGATGTGGCATTATAACTCCTCAGGGTTCCGGTCATTCCAGAACCAGTGGGCCCTGTTGTCCCCCATGTGGGATCTCCAGCCCATGAGAGAGGCATTGATCATTAAGGATGACCGTAGGCTTGGGCGTAATAAACGGATCCCTTCCTGCAACCGGTCTGGGGCAGTCCACCATTAGAGAACGTCCCACATCTTCTGGGTTACAGTGATAAGCTGGTCAAAATGACCATGGCACTGAGTCCACTGGGCAGCCAGCTCCCACTGGAGGGGGCACATGTGCAACTGGACCCAATGGACCACTGAGGTGCAAGCTGCCATGTAACCCAGAAGGCACAGAAAGTCCCGGGCAGGGCATAAGTGCTCAACCAAAAATGATTGGACAAAGTAGGAGAGATCCACTGCCCTGTCCACCAGGATCTGAGCTCTGGCTTGACAAGAGCTGAGCTCTGCCCCAATAAAGCCCTTCACCTGAGAAGGCATGATTCCAACTTGGCCTCTGGATCAGGAGGCCAAGATGGAGCAGGTTTGAGGGCCAGATCCCTGACCTCTCCACCTCCTGTTGGGTGGAACCTGCCAGAAGCCAATCATTGAGGTAGGGGAAAATTCTGACCCCCGACGCTAAAGTTGGGCCGCCATCACTGCAATGCATTTGGTGAAGACCCAAGGGACCGATGAAAGGCAGAATGGCATGGCTCAGAACTCGCTCAGTGTCCTTCGACCCCTGAAGCAGAGGAACTGCTGATGGATGGACAGATTGGGACATGAAAAATGTGTTCTGCAGATCTAGTGAACAGAACCACATGTTTCACTCCAAGGATGGTATGATCTGGGACAGAGTGACCATCTGAAAGGTGCGTGACCTGAGAAACTGATTCAGGTCGTGAGATCTAGAATGGGGCACCAGCCCCTGTCCACTTGGGCACCAGGAAGTATCTGGAGAGAAAGTCTGGGTCTGCAGATGGATCCGCCACGATAGCTACTGCCTCCTTGAGAAGGAGCTGAGCAATGTAGTCTTGAAGAGATGACTGGGTGCATGCAGAAGTCCATTCTTCCCGAGGCGCTTAGCTCAGCTGGGAGGGTACTGCTCAAATTCTAGAAGCAGTCCTTGACATACCACTTTGAGAACCCACCTGTCCGTAGTGATAGCGGATCAGGCAGAAAGGAAGTGATGGAGCCTGCCCCCTACAGGAGGACCCAGAACTGGCATGATGGAGATGGGGTGGCAACCCCCACCCCATCACTGGGAATGCTTAGAGAAGGAGGAGGCTCCAGGACCTGAGCCTTGGCCTCCTTTGCAGGCCTGTTGGAGTCAAGGCTTGGGATGAGGGCACCAAGCTTGAGCCTGCTGCTGATGTTGCTGTCCTCCTTGGTAGGAGGACTGATGGATCGCAGGGGAGGAGTGCAGAAAAGGCTTCTTCTTTTTCTTCGGCTGGTTCTTGCCCAAAGAACTCCTGGCAGAAGTGGCATCCAAGGTGGCATTGGACTGCTCAATGCACTGTAGGTGACCAGCCACTCCTGGGCTGAACAAGTCAGTCCCGAGGAAAGGCACATCAGCTAACTTATACTGAGTATCTGCCGAGAAGGAAGATAACCTCAGCCAAGCCCTGCAGCGAGAGGCCACTGCAGCGCCATTGAGTGGCACAAGAATCCCAATGTCCAGGGCTATCTAGAGCTGCTGTTTGGCAACAGCACAGTACTGGTCCCAGACCTGCTTAACCGTGGTTTGTATGTCCACTGGGAGATGTGGGAGGACTTTGTCTAATGACCGAGAAGGGCATGAGAGAAGTGTGCCATGATGATGTCCGAGCTGGCCTGATGAAGGCCCAAAGAGGAAGCCACATAGGCTTTCCACACTGAATGGTCCAAAAGCTTGGACTCTTTGTCGGGGATGGTCAGTGTCAGCAGAACTGCCAGCACGCCTGAACACAGAGTCGGTCACCAGGCTCTCAGCTGAAGGGTGCTCTGTGAACCCCACAAGGGACCCCATGGGCACTGCATACTTTCGGGCCATGCAGGCAAATGGTGCTGAACATGAGGCAGGGCACTGCCATAGTTTGAGTGCCAGACTGACAATGGCCTCAGCCACAGGAAAGGCCACCATCAGGGGTATCCCCTCTCTTCAGGATGTCCTTGAGAGGGTACTCCACCTTTTTCTGGATGGGTTCCAGGGGCATCCCTGTAGAATCAGAGATGAGATGGAGTATCCCCTGGAAGGAGGAAGGACCTTCCTCCATCCCTATGCCAATGGATGACTCATCATCCCCTGGATGTGAGTGGATCCCGGTGATGTCCAAGTCCGAGGAGTTGGGATACAGTGGTCTGCCACCCAAATCTCCCTAGGACCATTGAGAACGGTCTGGAGTGAACGTGACCGACAGACATCTGGGAAGTCCAGTATCTGGTCAGTCCTCTTTGTAAGGAGCCCCTCCAACAGGCTGCTTAGGTGGTAGCTCCACCACTATCGGTGGGGAGACCAGCAAAGGCTGAACCAGAGGACGGGCTGGCACCGCAGGTGGGGGAACCAAGAACTTCGGTTCCAAGGGGGTCAACTTCAGCCAAGGAGACAAAAGTCAAGTAATGGCAGGGTAGGTGGCAGAGCTGGCTTCTGCCTGGTCAAAATCAGCTCTTGCCACATAAGGTCCTCCTAGCACCAACAGAGTTTCGTCAGAGCCTCTCCTCATTCAAGGAGGATGAGGACAACTTGTGATGTCACCTCTTCTTGGAGCGCTTAAGGCCCTCCTGGCATTTTGGCCTAGGGTTCTAGACCTCAACTGAGATAGGGTAGGCCAACTCAGTCACTTGGGAGACACTGGAGGGATCGGTGACACCCGGGGGTCTGGAACCGGGAACTGGATGGGGACACCTCATTGGGGAACATGAGGACTGGAGTCCTCTCCAAGGAGTCGTTGGCCATGGTTGGCGACAGAGGGTCGATTGTGTCGAGAATAATCTCGACCTCATCGGCCACTTCCTCAGTCATCTGGCCAGATGGAAGGTCTGTGAAGCCTACTGCTGAGGAAGCGATCTCCACCTAGGTCGAGACCACATGCTCCTGGGACTGAGACCTCTCTCGGTCCCAAGAGCACCTTCATCGAGACGAAAACAAGCCAGAATCTTTATCCCATTTTCAAGAGTGGGAGGAGTGCGAGCCCACAGGTGCCTCACCCCGGGTGGGGAGAGACTGGCACAACTCCTTAAAAGAACCTGTAAAGGTGGAGCCCAGGTTGAGTGGAACGAAAAAGCTTCAATTCGCCGAAGCGTGGGCGGCTTCTTCTTCGAACGCCTGCATGCATTCCAGCTGCTTAGCGGAACCCACAGCTGTGGAAACTGCCCACCTAACCTCCTTAGACTTCACCAGAGAGTTCCTTTTCTCCAGTCTCCCCAACTTCAAACACTCCAAACGGTCTTCCAGGACATTGGGATGGAAGCCGAGGCAAAAACTGCAAGATGAGGTGTCATGGCCGACACCTAGGCAGTAGATGCACGTGAGATGGGGATCAGTGTGCAACATCTTCTGGCTGCAAGGTCACCGGCAAAATCCTGGAGAAGATTTCTATTCAATGATCTAGGACGCAAACGCGTGATCGCTAACTCGAACGAGCTTTAGTTTTGGTAAAACCAAAGTTTTGAAAGCCAGGGCCTACGTAAATGCATGAGCACGAGGGAGGCAACCTGTATCTTTCAGCGGAAATTAAGATCTGGTGTCATGAGGCTGATCCAAGGTATATACAACCCGGTGGGTGGGAGGAGCCAGCTTGAAGACTAATCAGGGCAGCCACCCTGGCCCCTGGTTGAAGGTACTGTCCCTTCATTAAAGTACCAGATGTGTCTAAAATATCAATGTACTGAATGTGTTAAACATATAAATGTGATGGATGTTCAGAAATAATAATCGATGTCTCAACGGTGTGACCGAAGGGTTACATCCAACCAGGTGTTTCTAAGTGCAGCAGGCTTGCAACCCGCGCACACTCTTAAGGATCCAAAATTGTTGTGCATTAGATTGCTTTCAAGTTTAATCCTATCTATCCTTTAAATCAAGCTGGCCAAGGCACAGCTGCACTGTCTGCCAGGCCTGCAACCATCTAAGGGACTTTGGTAACTGGGTACCCAGGGTAAAATGTATGAGATTGCAGGGTTTCAAACTGACTCTGGGAACTGGTACAAGTGGTGGGTGAAAGTAATGAAATGTGTTCCATCTGATTATTATGCAGTTTAGATTCTAGGGCTCTAGATATCTCACGTTAGTATGATGTGATTGTTTCTTCTAGTTTAACTGGTATCTACCAAGCTGGAGTTTTTCACCAGCACAAACCAACCAATCTAACCAATCAAATGTATATTTTGTAAATAATAGGGAGGCAGTATGGCGCAGTGGTCTAAGGCTCTGAGCTGCAAATCTGGTGACATCCAGCGGACCAGACCTGGGTTTGAATCCCACAGCTTCTACTTGCACACTGTGTGACCCTGAGCAAGTCACTTAACCTCCTTGTGCTCCCAGGTCGCTCCCGTAAAAAAGCTTTCAGCTTAGTGTGCTATACCTGGTTAAACAACTAAATAAAAAAAAAAAATAATAATCACTGCATAACATGCGCTCCTTTGTTTCCCCATTTCCTAATCCCTTATATCCCCCAAATAAATACTGTTTTGCAATTTGGTTGTTGTGAGCATATTATTAGAGAGAGTCTTTAATTAGAGAAATGTCTGAAATGTGGTAAAATGTTATTGGGTCAGGTGTTGAGGTAGCAAATGGTAATAATGGGTGGTTTGACATCTCAGGATGTTGTACCTGGTAACAACTAACTCACTTAAAATGTAAACTTTGGGTGGAGTCACTGCACAAATGTAAAAGCATTGAAAGAACCTGTTTAAGTAAAGTTTGGGAACCCAGGCCCCAGAACAAGGTTTTACATAATTGATTAGCAGTTTTTTTCTTGGGACAATGCTAACTGTACAGAAAGTATTTATGTAGGTTTTCTAGAAGTGTTATTTTTGAAAATCATAGTGAGGCATGCGCTATGCATTTTCACAATGTTTTAGCACTTTTATGAGCAAAACGCTAATCAATTTTTGGAGTTAAATAAAACCATGTCACACCCTTGTTTAGGCCAGGCAAGGCAGGGGTAGTAGTCCTTGGAGTAGCGCTGTCTAGGGGTTATACACTTCTAGACAATGGGTCACAAGGCAGTGTAGGGTAAAACAAGGCAGACTGGATGGACCAATGGTTTTTTTCCTGCCGATAGTGTTGATGTTTCGGTTCCATGTCAAAACTGCGAGAATTTAACGGTGACCATCAAACCGGCGAAGCAATAAAGTCACAAACATTAACGGCGACATCAATAAATGGTTACCTTCAATTACAGTGAATTTCCTATCCATTACCAGCACATTGCAGGAATCTTAAAGGGAGCAACTATGCATAGCACCCATGAATCATGTAAACTACCACCACCACACTCAGCTGTTCATTCGAATCATGGTACCTCCATCTCACAGCACTGGATACCAGCTGCTCGAGACAGACCTCTGTAAGTCAGTGATCCTCCCTATGACACTCCTGTAATGCATTATGGGTCCTCGTGAGAGAATTAATGTGTACAGGGGGCTGTTCCCCCTGTATCCCCTATTTATAATTAACCTACTCTGAGGCACTCATTGATGGTAACGGTTGTAGAAATAGTAAATTTGCCATTATTGCATGGTCACCATTATTTACGGTTAGCCGTGCTTGTAATCGCCATTATTTTGTCACTGTATTGTCTTCGCATTATTTACTTAGTCATTATTACGTGCTACAGATGTTTCTATGTTTTGTATCAATTTTTTTGCCTCATCCAAAGGTTGCAACTCTAGCCACATGCTGTTAGAAGGATACCATTCTGACATTTTAAACCATTGGCTGGAACACTGGAGTTCGAAGTTTGTGTAGACTTCACCGACCCTGAACAATCTATTTACCACACTGAGAACAATATGCTTTCTTCAGTGCATTTGAAGTGTCATCTACAAAATACATTTACACTGTAGAGGATCCCTTAGGTACAGCGAACTTGTGGTAGTGTTGGGGTCAGGAGGTACTTCCAGAGGAATTGGATGGAAATTACAAGATGATTTCTTGTTTTTGTTAGGCCACTGTGGAATTACGTGACTGGGGAGGGCATTGGGCAGGGGTGGCAGGACAGCAGATATGATATGCAGTATGAGAAGATAAAATATATTATGATAAAATGATACAACATGATATACTATGATTTAAACATAATAGTTCTGCTACACAACTGTTATTGTATTTGTAGTCCTACACCTTACTATACTGTCTACTTCAACCCCTCCCACCCCCCATGCGCCTGAAATGAGCTGTTATCAGTTCAGTATGCCTTTCTTGGTTAAACAGCAGAAATAAATAATTATTTTTTCTTAATTATAATTATTATTTTTATTTATGTGCCTTTTATATGATCTTTTTTAATTATGATTACTATTTATAATTGTTATGTTTGTGCCGAGAAAAAAAAAATTGTGAAATTGAAGTCATGATCTGAACTTGCCATTTGTATCCATTCTCTTATGCTGGTTTCAGAAGCTGTTATTGATGGGGGGAGGGGGGGTGCTTTGAGGAATTGGGCAGTGAATGCAGCTATTTTTTTGGGAACATCACATTTCTGGATGGACCACTGTCATACCAAGTAGGGGATCCAGAAACCTAACCAGTAAGAATAGACCTACAAGAATAACATACCCTAACACAGCACAGTCTATACTGCACTACCACAGACAGCGACAGGGGAATTACAGTGCCATGTAGTAAGCACTCCTCTGGTTGATGTTAGTGATCCTATGGCACAACACAAGGACAGTGGAATGGCGGTGGCTGGTTGAGTTGCTCCCATGGCATGGAGTGGTAATGCAGGAGCAGCTCGGCGAGAAAGGTGGTGGAAAGCAGGGTTTTATTCCCGGTCTCCATAATTTTATTTTTCCCCCCTTAATCCAACTCTGACTTGGAGTTGATTATTTTAATTAAGGGGGGTGTGGGGGACAGAGCTCCCCACTAAAATAAAATCTGCTAGTGGTAGCAATCACGAACCGCACTTGCGATCACTACCACTGGCGGTGATTTTGTCTCCTGCCGCTTTTCATATCTGTGCTGAATGGACAGCACTGTTTTTGATAGCACTGTCCATACAGGTATTGACATGACCTAATGCCATCTAGCAGCACTTGAGGGAGGAAAAGTGGGATACCGGTGTGCAGGAAACAAGAGAAACCAGCACTTAACCCAGCTTCAGTTTGGACCTGTACTATGACCGGAAACTGAATATGTGATCTATCGGAATCCACAGCCTCAATCTTAAACAGAAGAATGACACTGAGAGAGACTGATACATTAAAGTACGGCAGTTTATGAAATTGCAGAGAAATGCAAAAAGCATGAACAGTGAACAAACTCCCTGGCTTGAATGTTTTTTCACATCTGTAACTTTTACATGCTGTTAGTGTAATTATTTTGTTCAGCTCAGCGGCCACTCATGGGGTGGAACGGATATACAAATAAAGTACACAAGGTGAAAAGAAACACGTGACAAACAGATTTACACAACAGTTGAAAAATAATAAAAACAGGCAGTTGCATGAGTGCTTCTATTTTCTTGTTTTGCCGAGTCTAATGTTATTTGCAGCCATTCATAAAACAGCAACATTAATTATCAAGAAGCTAGTGCAGGGAAATGTTAAAAACAAGCATAGTTGAATAAATCATATTTTAACATCCAAAAAAGTGCATCAGAAAGTAATATGTAGTTCATCTCAGGAAATCACACAGGAAATGGAATTATACATGTATCTTCTTGTTTTTAACATTTTCCTGCTGTGGTCGCATGACAGTGTTGCTCATTTATGTACAGAATGTTTGCAGGTGACCATGGACTCTGCAATACAAGAAAGTAGAAGTCATCATGTGACTGCCTGTTTATAATACTTTTAAATTGTTTTGTAGATGTGTTTTTGCCACTTTTCACCTTGTGTAATTTATTTGTATGCCTGTTCTGCCTCCTGATTGTCCTCTGACTCTAAACAGGGAAAGTTCTCACCCTCTCTGTATAAAAAGTGACCACTCAGTGCAGGTGGCACCTTGATAAAGCATCATTACAAATGCAAAATGTTGGTCATGCTAGGCAGTTTGACAATGGTTTTGGTTTTTTGTATGTCTCCGCACTTTTATAAACTGCTTCTCTTTAACTTCTCTAACTCCCTTCAGTGTCCTTATTCTGCTTACGACTGAGGCTGTTCATTCCAGTAGATTGCATAGGTGGTTTCTAACTGTTAGCATAGTGCGGGTTCAAATAGTCACAGGGGTAGATGCTTTTTGTTGTTGTCGTAGTTTGTTTGTTTCGTGGTTTTACAATACTTACTGAGCAATGCCTAATCTCCCAGTGCTACTTGTGGAGGTTTACTGGATACAGGTGTGCTTCTGTGTTGCTTAGAATGGTTTCGTTACCAGATGTAGTCAGTGACCAGCAGTGAAGGCTGTTTGCGCTACAGTGGGAGTGGAATCAGGGGATTTCTGGTGACTAAAAATTCATGTTTTGTTTGGCTATACTATCACATGTCCAGCCCTTCTCTTCACAGATCCATTTCTATGACTACATAGTCCCTCTCCCACCATGACTAACTCCTTCTCCTCCATCCTCACTGCTTGCAGAATGTGTACTTAGTAACTGGCACACTAGAACATTTATCTGGTCTTTACCTCCCCCCTCCTTCCCCTTCCCTCCTGTTCTTCACTTCATGTTTTCTACATACATGACAGATGTTGATACAACACAGCCATCATTGGATGTTACCAGTGATGGCTCACACTAGTCACTGATCATTCTTAGATGCCCATTTGACATGTATACCCACTGAATACAGATGCTGCAGAGCTGTATAGCATGTGAGATGACAGAGAACAGTGATACCAGCAGGCAATCCCTCCATACCACTGACAGATGAGATAACTCCCTCCCCCATAGAGACATAAAAACAAAAAAAAAACAGAAATTAATAGTAAAAAGGCCAGTTTGACCCATCCAATCAGCTTGTCTTTTGTGAATGAGACCTTATGTTTCAGATAGTAGCCAACTTTACTTTTTCATTCAATCACTGACTGGCTGGGAGTCTGAAACACACATTCAGAAAATGAAAACAATGGATTTCTGTGCCTGTACCACCAGCAGTCCATAAACACATTTTTTTTAATAAAATATATCTTTCAAAATCCACCCTGCAGCTTTCCCAGTCTGTTAAATTCCCCTGTCCTACTCCTGTTGTGGGTGGGGGAGGTGGGGGGGGTCAAGATAAAATAAATGGATTTCTGTTCCCTTTACATCACCAGCTCTAAAAAACAGTGTCAAATCCTTTAAAATTCATCCCCCTGTCCCTTTAACAGTCTACTAAATTCACTCAGCTATGCTTCTGCTACATGGCCTCTAGCTGCCAGTGTAGGCTTACACTGTACACTCTGTTTCCTGTCCTCTACAGCACAATTTCACAAGCCTGCCTACCTGAAGCTACAGTTAAATGTAGTGTGTTGGCTGTCTGGAATGATAATCACTCTTCTGTGACGATTTCTAAAGTTGTCTGTTCAGAAGTCACTCTGCTGAATAAAAAAGGAGTGCCTTTCAATAGCCAGGGCCTACTCCTGTGACAGACAGCTGGAAATGGCACAGTGATGTGCCAGCATGAGGAGTTGTCAATATCTAGGGTTGGTGATTGGCTGCTGCAGGTCATGTGGCTTGCCAATGACTTTGACATGCTCAGATTGTGCTGGTTCCCTGAAAAACATGCTGTATCATGACATTAAAGTGCAGAAATTCCGTAGTGAAACCAAGTTCCTTTAAATTTGGCTTTGCTGTTATTTAAGCCATCGGATTTCAGCATGTTCACTGAATGCAAATTTGGCATCAGCTCATCTATACCACTGAGCTTGTCCCACCCATTCTTACAGTCATCCCAGATGTTTAACATGGAACAGGCATGCTGCCAGTAAGGGAGATGACAGAATTATCATGGCTTGTGGAACATTTCCCCCAGTGATGAATCAGGGGTAGAAGAAGACTCACTATTTTAAAATGTGATTGTGGGGATGGATGTCGCAGACTTTTTGGGGCTGTATTTAAAGGTGCATTCACCTCCAGACAAGAGTGGCAAGAACTATTTTCTTTCAAATGCATGTGGAACAGAGAAGTGGGGGCACACAGTTTGGTATATCAGTGAGTGCCAATTTGATTTATTCAACTGGTGCACACAAGTCAAACCAGTGAAACCAAAACATCATGCTGTGGGCTAGAATATGAGATTCCAGAAGAACAGAACACCCAATGTTCTAGATAGTTGTTTTTCTGGTAGAACCAAACTTGCAGGTAAAGTTGTTAACATCTTTTTAGCATTTTGTTCAGACAATTTAGCAAGTTCACATTTCTCAGTCTGTTCCACAGTCTTGATTTAGTACATGGCATTCTTGCATGAACAAGTTAAAATATTTTGTTCTTAATTACACTTTGTTATATTGGTCACCATTCACCATAGCGGTGGAAGGTATTTTTCAGTGTCACTTTTTAATAGAAATTCAACATTTTATGAATTACAAATATTCATTTTGTAATTTAATAAAATTGTCATTCATATCTTGACTGAATAACTGTAGATATTTTGGGATACTAGGTCTCAGTTTGGTACTGATGTGACAGTTGAAAGAGATGGGTTCCAGGTGTACAGGACTGGTAAGCACAGTGTACAACTGGTTGTCTGGAATAGACACCTGTAGACTTGAGAGTGGTAAAATGGGTGGGAGTCTGCAAAGCAGGAGGAAAAAAATAGAACAGCAGATTCTAAGAAAATGAAAGGGCTAGTACCTGCTTGTGAGGTTTAGTTATTTTTAGATCTTGAGAGGATGTGGTTGTTAGAGAGGCACTTTAGAAGTTTTTAATTTGATAACATAGGGTTACATCTGCTGCCTGGTTGTAATAAAACTATGCTTATAGTACATAGAGAAAAATATACTTCCCATAATTTCATGAGAACATGTAATGTCCTCCAGAATGGTAAATATGTGTCATAATGAGCCAATGAAAGGAAATGGTAGAGCATTCAACACCTATTTATCAGTGTGTAGGAGCAATTCTCAACAGCAAGCCTAATTCCAAGTCCCACATAAGGTCTTGGACTGACCCTGCAGTGCAGTATAAGAGGTAACTGTTAGGGGGTGCCATCCAGTGATTAAAACATTAAACCCAAGTCCTTTTTGCTTGTTTCTCATGGTTGTTCAAATAGTAAGTAAATATCCTATGGCTGTAAAGTGCAAGGGATAACCTCCAGCCTTCATGTCCCCTCCAGGCATGAGCCGCCTGCCTGCTCCCACTGCTTACGGGGATCCTTGCACCCTGAATGGGTCAGCTCCTCCACATCCCGCCAGGCATCAGCCACCTGTCAGCTCCCCACTGCCTAAGGTATGGTGCAATTTGGAACTGAAGTTGCTTTACTGGACCTGAAGGCAGCTTAACAGACTACCTCTCCAACCGAGCAGTGCCCTCAGACTATCCCTATATTTATTTCATTACCTTGAGTAAAGTCCTTAAGCAGAATGAAGAGCTGGGATCACTGCAGCTCTTTCTCTATGTAGCTTTCTGGGGGATTTTTGATTTTTAGAGTGTTCATTGTTTGTTTCCTTGAACGGCAGCTCAGATTGTAATTTAAATTGTAGCTGCAACTTAAAGTGTAATGTAACTGCAAATGTGTGTTTTTTCTGGTCTGTTTGCCCTTGCTGAACTGGGATCTGACTCCCTTCACCTCTGTAGCAGCTACCTGCTCCAAGCCTGCAACCCCCATCTGTTTGTTCTCTTTTAATTTTTTCTTTCCTTCCTGGCACCCTCCCTGGCTTTCCTTTCCCTCCTGGCTAATGCTCTGAGTCTCCTCCCTATCTCCTTGCTCGAACTATACCCATTCCTGTCCTTCGTTGTGCCTGTTAATCCTCTAAGTGCCTCCCCCTCTGCCCACTACTAATTCCCCAATTTTTCTCCTTCTCTTAGGGGATTCTTGCACCCTGAGTGGGTCAGCTCCTCCACATCACTCCAGGCATCAGTCACCTGCCTGCTCCCCACTGCCTAAGGTACGGTGCAATTTGGTACTGAAGTTGCTTTACTGGACCTGGAGGCAGCTTAACAGACTACCTCTCCAACTGAGCAGTGCCCTCAGACTGTCCCTATTTTTATTTCTTTACCTTGGGGAATGTTCTTAAGCAGGGTGAAGAGCTGGGATCACTGCAGCTCTTTCTCTATGCAGCTCTATAGGGGATTTAGCTCTCTGGGTTTTTTGTTTTGCCCCCCCCCAACCTCCTTCCTTTATTAAATCCACTTTTTCTCTTGCAGTGACCCACCCCTTCTTCTCTCAGGTTTCACTGTCTCTCTCTTAAAGGGGTAGTACCTTATTCCTGAGGTTTGTGCACCACAAAGTCAATTAGGACCTCTGTGACCTTATTATGCATCGTCATACTCACTCTGTTATCTCCGATGGGACCTCCGTGCACCAGGTTGCCTTCTTCCCCACATCTAAACCACCAGGAAACAGTCCTTAATGTGTATGTCTTAATTATTTCCCCCTAACAGGGATCCAAAAGCTGCACCCAGCATGGGCTTCCCAGGATCTGGTCACAGTGCTGTCACCCAAAAGATCCCTTCTTGGTACTGCTCATCCCTGGATTTGTTGCCCACTTTAGTGCCACTAAAGTACTTGCATCCAGCAAAAGACAACAGTTAAGAAATTATAAACTATTACTGGACCACATTATTTGCCTGCTGCTACTACTGCTACTACTTTCAGGCAATATACACAAAATTAAAACAGAGGCACCCAGCAAACGAGTAAGGCAACGACAGAAAAAAACTAATACTGGAACAGCTCCTAAGACTACTCTTGCTTCTCCTACTCCTGATGTCTGGCAATGTGCATCCCAACCCTGGCCCTCTAACGACCCACAATGCAAGACGGCATTAAACTTCAGGTTTAGTGTTCTCAGCCCTACACATCTACAGCCTCCTACCAAAAATGGACAGTCTCAATGCCTGGGTCTCTCAACACCACCCTGATATGATATCTGTTGTGGAAACATGACTTTCCCTGAAAATACCAGATACTGCCATATCCCTGCCCAGCTACACCCTGTACCAAGAGGACCGGTGCTCAAAAAGAGGTGGAGGATGTCATTTACACCAGAAATACAATCCAGGGATATGTCATTTCCCCACCACCCAGCAATGACAATCTCCAGGTACTAGCCATCAAACTAATGATAGGAGCACACAACAGAGTGCTCACCCTACTGTCCATATACATCCCACCTCGGCAGACCATGCCTGGCATCAACAACCTACTAACCTACATCAGCATGCTGAGCCTAAACACTGAAACAATGTTGTCGGGAGACTTCAATATTTTATTTATTTATTTATTTTATTTATTGATTTTTGAAAGTTGGATTTACAATCTTTGAGTCAGGGACTCATTTACAAAGGCACCTCATTGCAGAGAGGGTAGACATGGTTACAATGTGAGATACAACGGTGGTAACATATACCGTAGGTGCACTATCAACTGGGTCTCACCTGCTGCTAACACCATGAGCGATATCCTTGCCTCAATCCACTTCTCCCAACTGGTGGACATGCCAACTTGAACCAGTTACAAGATGGGCACCAGCACACTTCTGGACTAGGTTATCTCAAACCGTCCTTCCCACATCACAGATTTCACCATGCTGCCTGACTCATTGAGTAACCACTACCCTGTCAGTTTCCTCTGGAACAACAACTACAACAAACCCCTGCCAGAAGTGTAAAAATCTGCGTGCTCCTAAAGGGCCACTTTCTGCAGCTAAAGGGTGACCTAAAGGAGCAGCACTAGTAGGACCTGTATGGAACTACAGATGTGGACACTGCACTAGATCTCTTTATTGTCCAGGGTGCACACCCTATGTGCTGTAGTTTGGATCCAGGACCAACCTCCCTGATCTTGGGTTGTATTGACTCCATTGGTCCGGTCCTAGCATGTATAGTCTGGTGCTCCTTGGAAACAGGTGAGTTTCCTAGCTTCCTGAAGGAGGCGGTTGTAAAACCCCTCCTGAAGAAAGCTTCTTTGTATCCAGACTGCCATGTGAACTATAGAACAATCTCAAACCTTCCCTTTTAAGGGAAGGTGATTGAGAAGGTAGTGGCTGTACAACTGGAGAACCATTTGACCATCCATGACATCTATGAACTTCTCCAGTCCAGTTTTCAAAAGAGGCACAGCATTGAGACAGCGCTGGTTCAGGTGCTCAATGATCTCCTGATTGCTAAAGATTGGGAAAAATGTTCC
Source organism: Neoceratodus forsteri (assembly GCA_016271365.2). NCBI lineage: Eukaryota > Metazoa > Chordata > Ceratodontiformes > Ceratodontidae > Neoceratodus > Neoceratodus forsteri. The sequence goes on from CM028131.1 coordinate 831,130,751, forward strand.
ATCTTGGTTCTTCTATTTCTCTCATCAGCATTTGACACTGTGGACCATGGGGTTCTGCTTGGTCACCTGCGGTTCATCTGTGGCTTCTCAGGTGGTTTATATCTTTCCTTATCAGAAGAACACAGAGGGTAGTGTCTGAGGTTTATTTCTCTGACCTAATCCCTTTGTCATGTGGGTTTCCTCAGGGATCAGTGTTGTCCCCCATGTTGTCCGTAGTGTACATGCTACCCCTCGAGACATTGTAAGAAGGTATGGCTTGAGGTTTCACTGCTATGCTGATAATACCCAGCTCTACCTTCCTTTTTCACCTGACCAGGATGGGGCTCTCTCAGTCTTTAACAACTGCCTTGTAGAAATCCAGGATTTGATGGATTCGAGCTGGTTGAAGTTGACCTTGGAAAAGACTGAGGTGCTGGTTGTGGACCCAAGGCTCTGGATGGGGGGTTGCGGGTAGGTTCGCCTTTGGGGATTTTTCTTGGGGGCCTATCACTCCTGACCTCTGAAGTGGTGTGAAACCTGGGGGTAATTTTTGATGAAGGGCTAACACTGAGTTCTCAGGTGTCAGCGATCATCAAGTCCTCTTTTTACCATCTGAGGAATATCTCCAGGGTTAAGCACCTTGTTCCATCTGACAATCTTCCCATGTTGGTCTATGCCTTTATGTCCTTGCACTTGGATTACTGCAATTCCCTGTACCTAGGGCTACCTAGGGTGGAAATCTATCACTTGCAGCTAGTGTAGAATGCAGCAGCCCATCTTTTGACAGGAACCTCCCAGTCCTGTCATATTTCTCTGGTGCTACGCGGACTGCACTGGCTGCCGGTACAGTGGTGGATTACCTTCAAAGTCAGTCTTCTGACTTACAAAGCCCTACATGGACAGGGCCCAGACTACCTGAAAGAGCTTCTGGTATCTTACTGCTCTGGGCGATCACTCTGCTCAGCTGATGAGGGGTTACTAAAGATTCCAAGGGTGTGTTTAAAATCTTCTGGGGCCCGGGCAATTATGCATCTGGCCCCAACCCTTTGGAATTCTCTACCCTGTCAGTTACAGGAGTGCTAGACTATGGAGGGATTCAAATAAGCCCTAAAAACACATCTGTGGTACCAAGCATTCGATGACTGATTCTTCTTTCTTTTTTTCTTAGTTGTACCATCTGTTTTATACTATTTATGCTGCTGAGAAATTTGATATGTTATTTTAAATGTTTGTTGGGCACCTTGGTTTTTGAAAGGCACCATAAAAATAAATATTATTATTATTATTATTTATCTAAAAATTCAATGTGGCTTGTGACAAACACTGTCCCCTCACAAAGAAAAACCAAAGGACCTATAAATCCCTGGATTACCACGGAACTACTGGTGCAACTAAATGCAAGAGACCAACTCTGGCAAACAGCATGGGCACATGGCACACCAACTAACATCCAAAGGTATAAAAAGGCCTATAATGAGTATACAAAGGCAGTATATTAGGAAAAAAGCAAATTCTACAAGGAAGCACTCACTAACAGCAAATAGTTCTGGGCAAATCTAAATGATATCACTGGGAAGGATCCTAAAATAGCCCCAGCCATGCTAAATGTTGAGAGCGTCCCTACCTGGGACCCTCTGCTCATCGCTAACTCTCTGAACCTCGCCTTCTCAGATCTCAGCAGTGTGCTCCCGATGAACTTTTTCAATACCCCTGCTCCAGGGGTTGGTAAGAAGACCCCAGCATGACCAAACCAGCCATTCTTCTGTTTCAAACTGGTCTTTGAAGCCGCTGCTAGGAAATACCTTGAAAAAGCACTCAGCAAATCAAGGCACAGTGGGGACTCTCTGGATAAAATTTGTTCAACTAATACTAGACAAAGTACTTGGTCCACTGACAAAGATAATTAATCTTTCCCTATGCCACTCCAAATCCTCTCAAATCTGGAAATCTGCCATGGTCACCCTGGTACAAAAGTGGTGACTGGTCTCTTCAAAACAACTGCAGACCGATCTCTATAATCCCTCCACTCTCCAAGGCTCTTGAAAGGATTGTGGCTGACCAGCTGGTGGAGTACTTCAATCAATATCAGCTACTATGCCCAGAACAGCATGGTTTACGGGCAGGCTATAGCACCATCATGGTTCTCCTGGAATTTACCAGATTCGTACATAGTGCTCTTGACAAAGGGCACATTCAAGGTGCAGCCTTTGTTGAATAGTCAAAGGCATTTGACATGGTCCATCATGCCCTCCTCCTTGAACAACTCTCAGACATAGGGCTAGCCCTAGAAACCATATCATGATTTTGTATCTACCTTAGCCTGTGATCACAGCAAGTAAAGATCGGGGACATCCTATCAGAAAGTTGACCCGTCAGATCAGGGGTACCACAAGGATCCATACTCTGCCTGTTACTCTTCAGTGTCTTCCTAAATAACCTCCTGGCTGCTTGCAAAAGCCACATGCTCCTCTACACAGATGATGTGGTGATCTTTACTAGCAACCTCGACCATGCACTTCTGGAATACGACCTGCAGAGTGGCTTCACAGCGGCTGAAAAATGGTTCAAAGAGCAAAAATTGGCAATGAACTATAAAAAGACCAAGACCATGCTCTTCACCACTGCCCAAAACAAGCTAAAAGGCTATTCCCTGGCAATTCTTAATGACTCCAGTAACACCCTGGAACTAGTCCCCCATTTCAAGTGCCTGGGAATCATACTGGACACTGCCTGTCTTACACACAGCACATTGACATCACGGCCAAAGCCTTTAACATCAGGATCGGTATCCTCTACAAGCACAGACATTGCTTGACCTATGAAGTTCTTAACTTGGCAATTAACAGTTCACTCATCACCTTGATTGACTATGGCCTAGCTGTGTACAGCTCCACTACTAACACAGTGCTCCAATGCCTCTCAACAGTCTTAAACAAAGCCTGCCACCTGTTCACTAATGCCCCAAAACTCATCCACACCTGTGAGCTTTATGCACAATCGGGCTGGCTTCAATTGGAGGGCAGAATGCTTTATCAATCCTGTATACTCACAAAAAAGGTCTCACTAAACTTACTTCCTCAATGAGTTCTGAGCCTTCTATCACCATCTATACATGCCAGGCACACCAGGTACTCGACTACACTAGTATTTCATGAGCCCACATGCCACACAACTATGGCCCAGTGATTCTTTGCTCACTGAGCCCCTCTGTGGACAAATGGTCTTCCACCTGACATCACCAGAACCACAACTCTTGGTTCCTTTAAGTGCAAACTCTGCCAGCACCTCACTGACAATAATGCCTGTAGTTGCCCCTGCTAGTCTGTGCCTGCAGCTTTAGTCTGCCTCAGCACTTCCAACTGTTGGCCTGCCAAGTTAGGTCTTTGCCCAAGCACTTGCTTCCCACCCCCTACCCCTTGGCTATTTTCTTTCCTTCTGCTCTCCCTATCCCAGCTCCGACCACCCCCTCCCTGCCCCTTCCTACCTCACCCTAACAGTCTGCCTCTGCCTCTCTCTCTCTTCTGCAGGACACTGGCATACCATGTACTATGCCTTAGCACAATCTGTGAACTGCTTGTCATTGCAACACATTTAATGTTGAATTTTTTATACTCTATATGTATAATTTACTGTAACTATATTGTGTCTTCTTGTGTTAATGTATCTGTCATGGCACCTCTCAATAAGCATCCTCTCACAGGTGTCATCCAATACTTCAATAAATAAATTAATTAAATGAATAAATAAATAACCTCAGTGTTTTGACCAACATGCCTTCTCTGTCAGTAAAACAGGTACTGATACATTACAATTGTCCATAGTTATCTGCAGGCTATTCTTGGTGTAAAATTGTCAGTCATATTTTCCTTCATAGAGACACTCACTACACTACACTACAGGTATCTAAATCATTGCCTTCCAATGCAGAAGGCAATATGATGGCAATAAGATTATTTTGCTAGAACTGTGATTGCAATCAACGTGAATATGACAGTTTGAAAAAAATGAGTACATAAGGAAGGAAAATAACAGCTGTAAAAGTGAAACACTTTTTCCTTAAGTCTTCAGCTTGCAGTGGCTTTGTTATTTTGAATGTTCAGCCTGAAAAGGTTAGAGAAACATAAGATATAAATAAGGATGGAGTGCAATTCTATCAGTGGAATGCTCCCTAATACTAGTGTATTAGGGAGCTGAACCCTCTCCAAAGAACTGATTGAGGCAGTCAGCTAAAATGATGTTTACTGTAATACCATTGATAAAACTACGGAACTATCAAACCTGTCAGAAACATTCCTAAATTTAAGGGGGGTCAATGACTTCCTTGGGTTAAATCATTAGGAAATTAATAATAAAATCTTTATAGTAGAATGTCTGATGTTACTGGATGCATATAAGACATAACAATTGTTTAGAAATATCCTTCATTAGAGTGAGTGTACAAATTGGGAAGAACTGTATGAGAATGAGGGGAATAGGCTGATGTTTCTCATTGGCATGCTCTCTTTGATGTTCTCATTTTACTACCTTTTGATCAGCCCTACATCATCTGTACTAGTGCTATAGTAGGCAATAACTATAGCAGTGTACTGCTCAGTGACCCTCCCAGTCAGAAAGCATGGCATGGCATGGCTGCTATGTTCCACATGTACAAGTGGGAGCAGAAACATGTTCAGGGAAATGGTTGTTTGTCCCACTAAAAAGATTAAGATATTTAAAATTGCTGCCATATAGGTCGAAAGAGTGAACTATAACATAGATACATAGACTTTGATGGCAGATAAGGACCACTTGGCCCACCCAATCTGCCCATTTCCCTACTAATTGGATAAGCTGCAGATCCTAGTTAACCAACAGCCTACTTCTTACTAACTCCCACCAGAACTGCCTTATGTCAGTCCCATGCATTCTTGAATTCCCATTCTGTTTTTAAACCATGACCTCCTCAGAAAGGTCGTTCCATGTGTCCACCACCCTCTCTGTGAAAAAAATACTTCCTCACGTTGCCCCTGAGCCATCCCTCCTCTATCTACAAATTGTGACCCCTTGTTCTTGTACCTCTCTTTTTCTGAAAGATGCCACCCTCATGGACTTTGTTGATTTCCTTGAGGTACTTGAAAGTTTCTATCATGCCCTCCCTCTCCCTCGTTTCTTCGGGGGATCTATGAGGGTGATGGAGTCCCCGGCGCACGGCAAAAGGGTGCCAGGGACTTAGATTTTAAATGTAAAGGTGGGGGTTTGTGCCCCCCACACACACCCCCACAGGAGGCTTCACCCCCGCACCGCCCTACTTAAGGATTCTCAACTCCAGTGGGGTGCAAGTCAGGAGGATGCAAAAGCCAAAAAACAATTTCAGGCTGGGAGCAACAATAGCATCTGTGCCTGGACCCGAACCCAGCCCTGATCCCACTCCACCACACCACAGGAGCAGCCTTGCAGCTCACCGTGGTGCCACCCCTCACAGTCCCTCCCTCCCATCCCACCCCATGCTCAGTATACTCACCCCCATGCACATATACATGTAGCGCCATGATGTCACTATATTCGCGCACCCACCATCTGGTTGTCCCCCCCCTTTCTCATTGCTGTGGTGTAAGATGCTGCAATTGTGTCACTATTTTGGTAGGTGCCCAATCGTGGTCACCGAACTCACAGGATGTCCCTTGTGGGTATACATTTTAAGCTCCTTTAGCCTTTCTCCATATGGCTTCTCATGCAGACCCTGCACCATTTTAGTTGCCCTACTCTGGACTACCTCCATCCTGTCTATGTCCTTGCAGAGATGAGGTCTCCAGAATGGCACGCAGTACTCCAGATGGGGTCTCACCAACTGTCTGTACAGATAGATAACAACTTCCTGTTTTCTACTGGCGATACCTCTCCCTATACATCCCAGTATCCCCCAGCCTTCCTTACTGCCTTCTCACATTGCTTTCTTACATTTAGGTAATATGAAATGACTACCCCCAGGTCCCTTTCCATTTTTGTTGTTGTTAGTACCCCCCCCATTGTGTACTCTTCTCCTGGGTTGTTGTTTCCCATGTGCATTACTTTGTACTTCTTTGCATTGAATTTAAGCTGCCATACTGCTGTATAATTCTATTATTTTGGGGAGTAGAATTATGGGGACCTAATAAAGGAAAGGAAATTGAGATGCTACAGAACACTTTCCTGATAAGGATCCTGGAATTGTCACATCTACTCCAGGAGCCCATGAACTCATGATGACATGATCTCAGTCTTCCACATATACAAGGATATTGGGAAGATCGAACAGCTGGGGATTTTTATTTGGTGTGTTGCAGCAGGATACCACATTATGTCCTGAAGCTCAAATGAAGCAAATTTAGAGGACATGTGATGAAGCACTTGTTTAAAGCGATTAATGTAACGTTGCCATAAAAAATGTGAATAACTTGTAGGAGTTGTGAATCAGTCACCTACCATTCAAACAGCCAAAAAGTGCTGTTTTCCATGACAAAAATCATTTTATTTCTGTGTTCTGCATCTTCTGCCCTTTTTTTATGGCTGCAGTAGGTGGATCCTGCAGACGTTTTGCATGTACAAAAGGAGTGATGTCATGTTTTCTGTCCATGGAACTGACTGAAGGTGTAAATCATATACCATTGCCACAGTGACTCCCTGATCGAGAAGACCACCACAGTGACAAGAATCGAGCAAAATCTGCCAGTCACTGTGGTGGTCTGTATGGCAATCAGGACTGACTCGCTGGGTGTTTGCCCCCCTCCCCGGTCCAACTCCAACTAGGAGTTAGAATCCTAGAGACCAGAGGTGTGGGGGTGGAGCCCCTACATGGAGGTTTTCGGGGGTGCAGCCCCCCGATGGATACATGGAGGCATCCCCAACACTACAATGCTGACAGTCAGCACTGTGGCTGTCGCTGTCACTGTCAGGGATGTCTCCATGATGACTATCACTGCGGCATAGGTAAACCAGTGTAAATTGTCTCTTCCACCTTACCCTCCTCCAAGCAATGTTTTCTGCCCTCAAATAAATACACTTTCATGTTAGTCAATGGTTGCAGGGTACTATTTTTTTTCTTAAATGGATTGTACAAGAACTGGAATCTGAGTAGTGGGAGGTAACATTAGGTTGTTTTGGTGGAGTAAGATCTGCCCCACCTCCACCCGAGAAGCTCCTAAAGATCCACCCCCAACTTTTTTCTGATTCATGTGGGAGGGGCATGAGGTGGCTCTATCATGCTGTAACAAGACACACTAGTTTGGAACCTGTATCAACCAACAGAACAAGTCTGTGCAATGGAGAACAGAAGATACGTAATGCCTTTATTAAAGACTAGGAGAACAGAAGGTATTTAATTCCTTCAAATTGACTTAAAAAACCTTTGGAACAAATGATTATCAGAGCCACCTGGGGACTCAGAAGGAGACCTAGATACACATTCTAATTTACAGTTAAGAGCCATAGGTTTTTCTTAAACATTTTTATATATATATATATATATATATATATATATATAGAGAGAGAGAGAGAGAGAGAGAGAGAGAGAGAGAGAGTAGCATGGTAGTGCTACCATAGATAGAGTTAAGTAGCACTTTTAAGGTTAAAGGGTGAAACTTTGCACCTTAATAACTTTGCCACCATTCAATGGATTTGCCTGAAATTTGGCAGGCAATGGGCGGGGGGGGGCACCATACATCTTGGGATCTGCAAACTTTCGTACAGGTCGGATATATGGCTGCCGGAGTTATTAAGTGACATCCGTGTGTACAATTACGGTTCTTTGCAAATTCTTTGCTCACGCCTACAGGTCACACGGCTTGTGCGACTGGTCCGAAAACTTCAGGAAATATGTGGCCGGGGTCCCCGATGTGCCTTTTCCAGTTTTCGTGAAAAAATATTACACGGTTCAAAAGTTATTCAAAAAAAACAAGTTCCCATTATAAGTCAATGGGAAAAGTTAACAAAAAGTTTGAAAGTGTCGCAAATGCACTTTTTAGTGTCACAAGTGGCCCTAGTAGTGTCACAAATCTGCCATTTTGTTTTCAGTTACTGATCACAGAAATGCTTGCCATTTAAAATTGGGACCATCTAGGGACCTAATTATTTTTGTGTTTACCTATTTGAGCCCTGAGGATGCTAGCCATGTCTTTATTTTGGGGTTAAACACCCCAAAAATATGTTCTTCAAATTACTGGGAAAAATAGTGTTGCAAAGTAGTGTCGCACTTGTGACACTTTCGCAAATTTTTGCGAAAGGTGTCGCAAATTGCAACACTACTTTTCCAGACTATGGCCAAAATGACAGCAGTTCATTGCCACCCTGCTGCAAAAGAAAGGTTTGGTCTTTTGGGCTCAAATTTGGAAGAAAGGCAGCCAACATCTCACAGATGTGCCTTTTAGTGGTTTGGTGACAAAATATTGCACGGATGCCAAGTTACGGTACTCTGAAGTTTACATTTTTTTCCTATAGACTAATATGGTGGCGTCCGCCGCACATTTCAGGGCTCGCATGTTGGAAATGGTGTGAGATACGGAATTTTTGGCACCAGAAAACCTAACCAGAAAACTGATGAATCATGTGAAATTTAAATTTTTTTTCTACATTGCACGGTTCCTGAGATATAAGCAATTTAGTATTCCAACAACTCATTTTCTGCTCAGAGGCCCATTATTATGCATACATTCTTTGTACGCATTGTGTTTCTCTATGCAGCTGTTGGGAAAAAACACGGTGTGCACTTCTGTTACTGTTACAGTTAGTGTTTCCACTTGTATTTCCATGACCGTTTGCATTACCGTTCCTGTGCACGCCACCACGTGCGTTACCCTTTGCGTTCTCATTTTCGTACACGCTTGCATTCGCATTTCTGTTTCCTTTGGCATTATTTCTGCTGTTAACTTTCCCATTTGCATTTCCAATTGACATACCGTCACCATGCATGTAGCGGTTTGCGTTTCCGTATGTGCTTGCATTTGCGTTTGCATTTCTGTTCCCTTTGGCATTGTTGTTGCTGTTACCATTACCATTTATGTTTACAATTGCAGTACCATGACCGTGCATTTAACGGTTTGCGTTTCTGTACGTGCTTGCATTCATGTTTCCGTTTCTGTTTCCTTTGGTGTTATTTTACTTGTTACCATTACTGTTTACATTTACAATTGCAGTGCCGTGACTGAGCATGTATTGGTTTGCGTTTCCATATGCACTTGCGTTTGCCTTTCCATTTCTGTTTCCTTTGGCATTATTTTTGCTGTTACCATTACCATTTGCATTTACAATTGTGGTACCATGACCGTGCGCATTACGCTTTGTGTTCCTGTACGTGCTTGCATTTGCCTTTCTGTCTCTGTTCTGTTTGGCGTTATTTCTGCTGTTAATGTTATCATTTGTATTTCCAATTGCAGTACTGTTACCATGCATGTCAAGGTTTTGTTTCCTTATGCACGTGCGTCTCCTTTTGTGTCACTGTTCGCTTTGGCATCACTTTGCGCTTGCGCTTTTAGTAACATTTGCTTTTCCATTTATGTTTCAGTCACCATGTGTGCAACCATTAGTGGTTGCATTTTCCCTGCACTTACCATTACTATGTCACAAAAAATCATGTGGTGGGAGTGTGGGGCCCGAATGGCCCCACATTCCCACCAACACATTCCATTCACTATTTCTACTGCAGATTCTCAAAGAAGGGAAATTAGAGGCAAAAAAACTCAGTTTAATGCATCAGTTAGGGTTGTTCCACAGCGACAAAGAGAGAAATTCAGTGTTAGGGTTGAAAACTCCCTTTGCACCCCCAGCCCGCCACCCCAACTGCCAACGGGGTGTACATTGAGGTCATCGGTCCTAACTCTCACCCCATTCTCCTATAGCTCAGCCTCTTTACACATGTGATGGGTGAGAGTTAGGGCCGACGACCCCAATGCACACTCCATTGGTGGTTGGAGTGGCTGGCTGGGGGGGTTCAAAGGGGGCTTTCAACCCTAACACTGAATTTCCTCACTTTTGTCGCTGTGGAGCAACCCTAACTGATGCATTAAATGGATTTTTTGGCCTCTAATATATATATATATATGTATAGTTTATATACATATACAGTTAGCAGTTGCTGTCTGCACAGTTGCAAATGACTAGTGTTTGTAGACCTGTTCCTTTGGAAGTTAAACCACTATTTTAAACTTACTAAGAGCAGCTATTTGTATTGTGGTTCTTATGCCCTTGGGAGGAACCACATCACATTACTGAGCTTGCTCTTTGAACTACTGCTGTTCCCTGTATGTAGGGACTGGCATTTTTATTTGTGTTAACTTTTACTGCACTAACAGTGCGAGTTTTCCAGCTGATTTCTTCTTGACCCATTTCTGGGTCACGGGGTATAAGTGCTCATGCTGGTGAGCTGGATTTTTTTTCAGTTAGCAGCTGCTGTCTGCACAGTTGCAAGTGACTAGTGTTTGTAGACCTGTTGCTTTGGAAGTTAAATCACTTTTTTAAACTCCCTAAGAGCAGCTACTTGTGTTGTGGTTCTTATGCCCTTGGAAGGAACCACATCACTTTACTGAGCTTACTCTTTGAACTACTGCTGTTCTCTGTATGTAGGGACTGGCATTTTTATTTGTGTTAACTTTTACTGCACTAACAGTGTGAGTTTTCCAGCTGACTTCTGCTTGACCCATTTCCAGGTCACAGACTATAAGTGCTTGCACTGGTGTGAGAGGGCGAGCATGAGCAGGTGAGTGTGCATTGTCACACACAGAGACACATGCAGAGACACGCTCGTTTGCAAGTGTCAAGCGTGTCTGGCATGGCTGATGTGGTGAATAGGGTTTTACAGTAGATATTCTAAATGACTAGCCTGGTATTTCTCTGGAATACAGCTAAAGTCAGTGAGTATTTCCATATACGGCTAGATAATAACAACTGCTGGTAATTTGCAATTGTACTGCTGTATTCAGTGTTTAAAATGGCCGATTCTATATTCACTTTGGATGGGGAAGTTGGAGTTTAATGTGTTTCTTGTTTGATGTACAGCCTACTGTCGCCTCCATTTCCTAAATCAGATTTTATTTGTAATAAATGTGTGGAAATAAATGACTTAAAAGCAGAAATCTTGTTGTTTAACAACAGGATGCTGGATTTGGAAGCCAGTCAAGCAGTTATGTTGGATCACTTCCATTGTCATGCTCTGGAAGCAATATGGGTGCTCCACCTGTTAATAATGAGACTATCACTGATCCTATTATTAAAACACCCCCTTTAGTATTGTTATAATCCTTACCTCCATCAACATTATCTGAATCAAAGTTCTCTAGAGAAAACAATATTTTTTCAAACAAAAGAATAAGAATTGAATCAGGGGAACAAGAGCTATCAGATGATCGGTGTCTTGTTACAAATTCAAAAAATTAAAAAAGACAGAAAAGAGGTAGAGAAGCTGATGTCTTTACATTACCTCTAAGTAATAGTTTCAGCCCACTTGTAAATGGTGGTTCAAATATGTTGCTCATCTCCAACATGCCCCAGGTTAACATTTCCACTGTATTAACAAAATCCTCTACAGAACTTCAATCAAATGAAGTGAATTTTGATCACCCAGTTTGTACTCCTGGAAGTATTTCCATGAACATTTTACCTTCTGAAAATGTTAATTTAGATTTTACTGCAGTGTTAGTTGGTGATATGGAAAGTCAAATGCATGGCAACTCAATTGTAGACCAGTCTGGGAAACATCAACTTTATGTGTTAGGAAATTTGATTATCAAGCATTTAGATAGGGCAGTGTGCAATGCTGATAAACAAAATCATACTTGTTCCTCATTTAGGGGTGCTACAACATCTGATATTACATATATGATTAATAATATCATCCCTTTTGATTATAATAATTCTATGGTAATTATACACGCTGGCACCAATGATCTATATAAAAGCTCTCTTCTTTCCATTAAACAGGATTTTGTTGCCCTTACAAACAGGCTGGTTTCTCTTGGTTGTAATATTTTTATTTCTGAAATATTAGCGCGTCCATCTGCATCAAGTGCTATTAATAATAAAATTAAAAGTGTAAATGAGTGGTTAAGGAAGTGGTGTTTACACTAGAATATTAAATGCATTACCTATTGGGAAGAGTTTTATGATCGACCAGAATTGTTTTGTAGAGATGGATTACACCTAAGCAAAAGGGGTAATATCATTATGGGTAACATTCTCTCTGATTTCATTAAATGTAATTTAAACTAAAAATGGGGGGGGGAGTTTCAGATATTGAGAAGACAATAAACACATCATCTCAGTGCAACCCTAATTTCTTAAAACATCTTCAGTTCTTACGCTTCGATGCTAGGAGTTTGAATAATAAAATAAGTGAATTATGTTCCAGAATCTCCATAACAAATGTTGATATTATTTCAATAATGGAAACGTGGTGGGACAGTAATGTTGAAGGTAACAATAATATTCCCAGGTTTGATATTTATTCTTGTAATAGGTTAAACAAAAGGGGAGGAGGGGTTTCCATCCTTTTGAATAAACTGTTAAGTAGTCTGGATATATCTTGTCAAATTAAGAAACATAACATCATTACTGAAAGTATAAGGGTTAAAGTCCTAAATTCTACCTTGGTACCGCTTATTTTGGGCACTTGTTATTGGCCACCTAACTCCTCGGTGGAATATACAGATACTATTCTATTGGAAATGGAAACTGCTTGTAAGTTAGGGAATATAATCCTTCTTGGTGACTTAAATTTACCTGAAATAGATTGGGGTTTATTAAATGCAACAACTTTAAATGGGAAAAAATTCTTAACTATCAGTTCTCAATTGCATTTAAAACAAAGTGTTACATTCCCAACTCATGGAAAAAATCTTTTGGATGTAATCTTACATCAGGATAACTTGAATATATATGAGTTGAATAAAGAAGCCCCTCTGGGAAACAACGACAATTGTGCAATCTCATTCAAATTACAGTGCCCAATTGAAATGATACCTGAATCTTCCCTAGTTTATTGTTACGAAAAAGCTGACATTAATGGAATGTTACAAACTCTTCACCAGGTTGACTGGGTTCATGAACATTCCAAATTTACTATTGAACATTTTTGGGAGTTACTATTTAACAAATTATTTTTAGTTAGAGATAGCTTTATTCCTTGTGTTAATAAACACAAAAATAGTAAAATTTAGCCAAAATGGTTAACACCTTCCATTAAGAAACTTGTTCGGCAAAAGAATAAGAAATATAAAAAATTTCAACAAAATAAGACTTCAATAAATTGGGCAGTATTCATTTCATAGCAAAGGGAATGTAAGGTAGACATAAAAAAAATCTAAATGGAAGTAAGAATATAACCTAGCAAAAAAGCTTCTAAATCATATAGTAAGGTGTTTTTCTCATACATTAACTCCTTAAATAAACCTGTCTGTACAGTAGGTCCTTTACAGGATAACAACAAGATTTATTATGATTCTAAATCCATGGCAGACCTATTTAATCAACATTTTTGTAAACAATTCTCACCCTACTAGTGTTTTGTTGTTGACTTAGAAGTCCTTGGTACAAAACCAATAAAGTTTGAAATCAAGGACATTGAAAACAAAATTTAACTTCTAAAGGGCAAGACTTGTTTAGGTCCAGATGCTATATGAGGTCATTTATTGTTCGTGTTGTCTCCAAGTTTACTGATTCCATTTAAGTTATTGTTTGAATCCTGTTTATTTTATGGGTTTGTTCCTAAACAATGGAAGTGTGCAAATGGTGTTCCCATTTATAGAAGATGCCTTAAATCTGATTGCTCCAACTATCAACCAGTTAGCCTTACGTCTCCAATTTGTAAGTTGACAGAAAGATTGATTAAGGACATTTTATCTCCCTTCCTAATGTCTGCGGATAATGAACAGCATGGTTTTAGCAAGGATGGAGGTTGCCATTCTAATCTGATGTGATTTTATGAAAACATTAGTTTCCTTAATGACCATCACATACCTTGTGATGTTATTTTTTTGGGGATTTTAGTAGGGCATTTGATGTAATGCCTCATTGTTCTCTAGTGGTTAAATTACATACCATAAAAATAAATCATTACATTACCTCATGGATTAAAAATTGGTTATCCGAGCACTCTCAATGGGTGTGTATAAATGGATGTTTCTCTGAAGTTGGATGTGTTACCAGTGGAATCCCTCAAGGGTCTGTGCTGGGTCCATGCCTTTTTCAAATTTTTGTATCAGATGTAACTTCCCACTGTTTATCATCAGCTGTTAAATACACGAATGATATTAAGATCGAAGGTCCTTGCACTAATGTGGAGGATTTTAAAACTATTCAGCAGGATTTAAATCACATAAATAATTGGGTTATTCATGGGGTATGCAATTAAACTATTCAAAATGTAAAGTTATGCATTTGAGTACCTCAAACCCAAAAAACTCATATATGTTAGGACATCATCTTCTTGGTGAGACTAAAGATGAGAAAGATCTTGGTATTATTATTTCAAATAATTTAGACTTTTCACATCATATTAATGAAGTTATAAAAAAGCTAATAAAGTTATTTGGACAATAAAACAAAACATTTCCTCTAAACATCCCAATGTGTTATTACCATTATTTAATGTGTATGTGAGACCTCACTTGGAGTATGTTTCCCAACTTTGGTGTCCTTATAAAAAGGCTAATGTTGCTCAGTTGGAGAGTTTGCAGTATAGGTTCACAAAAAACTTGTAGGGCTGCACTGACTATCATATGATGATAGACTGGCTAAGCTTGGTTTGTACTCCCTTAAAACTTGAAAATTACAGGGAAACCTTCTGTTCTTATATGATGTTGTACAGGATCCTCATCTGATGGTTGATTTAGGTTTGGTCTTTAAAGATTTTTCGTACAATATTAGCGGTCACCCACTTCAACTAGTGAGCAAATTTTGTAATAATAATAAACATAAATATTTCTATACATTAAGAATAATTAAACCTTGGAATAGTTTGCCCTTGTCTGTTATTATTAGTAAAAACAAAGATCAGTTCAAATCTAGATTGGATAACTACCTTAAATCTAGTAGGTCATTATCATATTATTGATTCTGATAGTATATGAGCCTTATGGGCCTTTTTGTCTTTTTGCTCATTCCTCTTCCTTAGTATGTTCCTTAGTATGATATGTAATTTGTCTTTTTAGTAGTTTCAAAACTTTGAAAGTATTGGTGTTAGTAATGCATTTAGAAATACATGTTTTAATTGTCTTTACAGTTAAACATGCAGTTTCATGTAAGGGCACATTTTTGGGGGAGGGGGTTCAAATTATTTTAATCATGAGCTCAGTACTTGATGAACTCAGACCTTGATGATAAAGTGTGTTTTTTCTTTTAAGTTTGAGATGTATTAGGAAACATTGAATAAGAAAACAATTGGTGATTTTAAAAGCTATTCTGATCAGAACTGACATAAAAAAAATCTCAACTGTATTTTTTATTTTATTTTATCAGGGCCACTAGAAACAGGATGTTAACATTTACTCCATGGAACCTGTTATTCAGGTTTTTTTTTTATTGCATCTTGTCCCAGGCAATCTTCCCATAGTGCAGTTTGTCAGGGCACATATTGGGGGAAGGGGGTTCAAATTATTTTAATCATGAAGCATTGGTGTTAGTAATGCATTTAGACAAAACATTTTTTAATTGCCTTTGCAGTTAAACATGCAGTTTCATGTCAGGGCAATTTTTGGGGGAGGGGTTCACTTTATTTTAATCAAGGGCACAGTACTTGGGAAACACAACTTTGATGATAAAGTGTGTTTTTTATTTTTTGTTGTTGAAGAAATAGAGAACCCCTGTTGTGGCAGTGCCAAGTTCAAAATTAGAAATGTTGCTATGATACACAATGGGACAGCACACATCTCATTTCAATGGAGGAAGCAGACCTCCTTTTTTTTCCATTTATGTGGATTCAGTGATCACCGTTGGCACATCTTGTGATAGTAGTGCTAAGACAGCTCTTTATTGAAAATATAGGTGTCTCAATACAAGATGATAAACAGCAGCTAGAAAAAATAACATCCATGTAGAATTCTCACAGATTGTTTAAGACACCAGCACAGTGTCCAGCTGTTAAAGTTCCCAACTGACGTTTTACACTTTTCGTATCCTCAAAGTACTGTGCAGCAATTTGTTAGCTATAATTTAAGTTCTGCCAGTATGTATAATAACCTGGCAATGGGCTTCTATTAATCCAGTTCTTAATTGCATGCCTACATTGCTTTGGCATACAATTGCCAGGTAACCATAATGTCACCTGTTACACATTCATTCTTTGGCTCATGAATGGCAAAACAATCCATTATAAACACTTAAAACAAGCATTTAAAATATGTTCTTTTCAGGCTAGAACGGGAGACAAGATCAACATGATTTTTTTTTCCTTTTCAAAAATGGAAGCTGCAGTCCCATACAACTCTTGTTGTACCTCTGCATGTCATGTTGGTAGAATGACTGATTTGTGTGTTTTTTTCATTTTTTTTATATACTGTATATAACAGCCTACTCTCTAGCCAGCGAAGGAGCACACTTTGCTCATGGGGACACTTAGCATATCCCAAACCACTGAGTGTCATATTTACAATAGTCCTGTCAGAAGAAAGGTGATACTTCTTTTTATCATTAAATTAAAAAAAAAGAGGAAAGGTCTAATATCTTGAAACAGATTTAAGAAAAATTATTCAGCACTTACTTTGAGACACATTTTTTTCAGCTCTCCTCTTTATGATCAGAGCTGCTTGTGCCACAGTAAAAACTTTGAAAAATGAATAACTTGGTACAACTCAGTGTACATTTTAAATATATTCTGTAGATTTCTGTTGCCTATCTTTTATTACAGAGGAAATTTGGATGAATATATGATCTTTATCTGTTAGAGTTCATCTGCCTCTATAGCTTACCCCCTACTTCAAGTCATAATGCTATGTTGCAACATCATAGTCTGCTGTCATGGGAGTAACTTTGATGTTACAAGCCAAGCATTATGACCTCAGGTAAGGAGAAAGCACCAGGAATACATGAACACTTCAGGAGCAGCGGTCCATTTTTCATGCAAATGGCCTCAGTAAAAAATAATGGGGGAAAAATACAGAACTAATGTGAAATATAAACTGAACTGTGTCTAATTATTGTTTTCTTTCACTTATGCTAAAGGCGTCATATGCTCTTTAAGACTGGCACTCTGCTTGGGGAGGGTGCTCATTGGAGCAAGGTGGCAACATGTATGTTACATGTATGTTCCAGTGCTAAACTATAACACAATTGCTTTCATTGTTTTTCCTGTATTATAACTGTTTTAAGACATCCCAATACATTCTTAAATCCATAGGCGATTACTGACTGCAAAATAGTGCTGCTTGAAAAGTTTTTCAACCAAATTAGTGAACATGACTGTGACTCTAAGGCAGTTGCCTCTCGAAAGACTGTCATGACTATAACTTCTCCCTCTGTCTGTCCGTCTATCTGTATGTCTAGCTATGTAATTATCTATATTTCTATCAATTGCATCTATCCCTATTTTTACCTACTGTTTATGTAAAATAAACCTGCATATTGCATTTGCCTACACTCTGAACACATACTTATTATACAGTGCATATTTGTACTCCACTTCTGTATAGACCTCATACTGTCCTGATATTCCCATTATCACAGGCATAACTACCTTAACCTTATCAACAGCAACCCCTTATAAAAGTTACTATCACATTTTCTCTCCTAATGAAGTCCATCAATACACCTGACTGCCTGGCATCAACACATTACTTAAATATAACTTACATCACCGCATGGAAAAAACTCCTGTTTTTCTCTATAAAACTGTGTACATAATCCCAAGACTGAACATATGCCAGCCATTACTTTTTCATGTACTGCCAAGGATGTAGACAGGCATACTCACTGTACATATGTGTGTACAATTTTTTTCAGTACCTGTCACAAACCATATGCCTTTCTGTTAACATTTTCATTCTAATCTGTAGTATTTGGGTTGGTGTAGGCCACTGAGGAGTGTCTCTGTTTAAACTTCTGTTGTTTAGGAGACAGAAACATGTATAACCTCTTTAAAGATTAGAGGAATCATCTGACAGCAATTTGACTTGTTTGATAGGGTGTACCATTTGGAGAGGATGTGTACATTTTTTAATGGGGGGTGTAACTGTTGGAGATTGTATACAAAATGACAATTTCTGGCTACACCCATGTGTACTGCCACCTATTATATCTGTCAGACCTATATTGCTTACCATTCCTTCCATTGAAATATACACCTCCATATATTTTCCTAATAATGTGTCTGCCTTCCTTAGACTGTAAAATAAAACATATCTTACTAGTTAAAAATAATTGTGTTGTTTCTCCATGTTTTCTTAACAGTTCCACAACCTCACTAACTTCATTATGCAGCCATGGTAGATCTGACCAGAATTTGTTCTCAGTGTTGCAATCCCCAACCGTGACATCATGCATACGAAACAAAGTTTTCAAAGGGACACTGCCGGTTTTTAGTAGATTCTTTACATTGTTTGCAAGTAGCTGAATCTAGCATTTTAACATGCGTAGAAAAATTCTAATGATTTTATTGGTTGAAAGCAGCTCAGAGCAGTGTAATTATTGACCCATAGTTACACTCCTGAACTACTTACAGCCACGCAAGCCCTATAACATAAACATAGAAAGGTATCATCAAACTCCAACATTCTGACAGGAGCTATCACTTCAGACCTGTCACTTCACCAGCAGGCAGTAAACGTGAAACAACATCTACACAGAATGACAAATGATCTTTTTCTTTTGGCCTACCTGCATCACAAAAACATTTTCTCCAGAGGCTTTTCTACAGATTGTACTGCTGTAAACATTACTGAAATGAGAGACTGCACTTTGATTAGGGAGATAGAAAAATCTGCTATTTACTGTACCCACAATGCCTTACTATGTAAATTAGTATACAGGCTATTATATTTCTGTGCTCACTACAGAACTAGGAGACTACATCGCTCAGTAAAAAAATATTGCCAGCTAGATACTGTATGCACAATGCCTTTTTTGAAAATAAACATATGAGCTTATATTGTTGAAGTCACTAGAGAAGTGGAGGAGGCAGTATAGTGCAGTGGTTTAAGGCTCTGTCCTGCCAACCTGGAGACCTGGCTTTGAATCCCACAGCCCTCACTTGAATACTGTGTGACCCTGAGCAAGTCACTTAACTTCCTTGTGCTCCCAGGTTGCTCCTGTAAACAAGCTTTCAGCTTAGTGTGTCTCTTCTAGTTAACAAACGAAAAAAAAGTAAGTAAGACACTGCACTTCACAGAAAGCAAATTGGAAAACAGATTCTTATTGTACACACAATGCCTTGCTATGTACATATACATATCAGGTGCTATGCTGCAGTCACCACTATCGAAATAAGAAACTGCACCTCAGAGTAAGAACATTTAAGTCAACTTCATAATTTACCCAGAATTCCTTTTTGCTGCATGTAAAACATTGACAGCTCCCTTGCATGACATCATTCTGGGGGTGTGGCCACACATAGAAAACTGGAGCACAGTCAGAAACAAAGGGCTGATAAAATATGATAAAAAAAATGATTAAGACTTTTTTTTTTATGAAACAAATTGCAGATTCAACATCTGAAGCATGGCTGGCAATGGCATACTATGTGAAAAATGCATTTGGGAAACTTGCATAAATCACTTTAATGGTGGTGAATGAATGGACAATCAAACTGTGGATATAAAGACATTACAGGCCTTGAAGTTAAACCTTGACAAATTTATTCTTACCAAGGGAATCATAGGGTACTCTGGGTTTTACAGTGGGATGGTGGAAATTCCCTCTAAATTAGGGTATGGATAAAAACTGGACAGCAGGCCAGGCAGATAGACAAGTTGGCTTTGCTTGGGTTTTACCAAAAAGTGAAAACTGGATGGACAATGTACTCCAGAACACAACTGGTCAGGACAGACATGGACAAGGCCTTTGCTGGCACTGATGGACAAGGACTAGACATTTGCAGATCTGGACAAACCCAGACCAGGACTTTATTGGCATGGACAGACCAGGACCAGTCCTTTACTGGCCCATACAACCCTGAACCAGGCCTCTGCTGGACTGAAGATACCTGGATCAGACATTTATTAGCCTGGATTGACCCAGACCAGGCCTTTTCCTGCCCTGGAATACTCATTTCAGGTATCTTCTTGCCCTGATAGACCTTTTCCTGGCATTTGCTGGTAGAGACTGACCCAGATCAGGTTTTTGCTCAATAGGAGATATGAGGAGTAGGTCATTGCTGGGCCAGGCTGACCTGGACTAGGCTTTTTCCCACCAGGATGGACCCTGACAAGCCTTTTTTGATCCAGACAGACCTGGGATCCTGCTAGACTGAATCGACTTAGAACAGATGTTTTTGGCTTAGATGAACCCAGGCCAGACTGGTTCTTCAACAGACAGTCCCAGACAAGGCTTTTTTTATATGCTTGGACCCAGACCAGGACTATTCTTTACTTGACAGACCTGAACTGGGACATTTTTATAATAGATACAAGCAGGCTATTTCTGGCACAGACAGGTTGTGGCTAGGCCTTTGTTGACTAGGACAAACCTGAGCAAGGCCTTTTCTGGTGTAGCTGGACACAGACCACACCTCTGCTTTCCTGGACAGAGTTGTAGTAGTTTTTTTCTATTCCGGATAGATATGGATTAGGCCTTTTTCCTGTATGGATGTACCCAGAAGAGATCCTTTCTTGCCTGAAGAGACCTAGCATTTTCTAGCCTGAATGTACCCAGAACCTGCCTTTTCCTGTCTTGACACACTCAGATCAGACTTTTTTTTGCATTAGTAGGCCTGAATAAGGGCTTTGCTGGCTACTTGAGACCTGGACCAAGACTGTTTGGGCCTGGATGAAGCAGACCAGTCATTTGCTAAACTAGACAGACCTGGATCAGGAATTTTTAATACTAGGGGGACCATAAGAAACCTTTTCTGGCCCAAAGAGTCTCCAGTCTCTGCCAAACTGAATGGACGTGGATTAGGTTTCTGCTGTCCTGGGTGGACCTGGATCAGGCCTTGTCTGGTCCAGACTGACATGGGCCAGGACTTTTCTTGCCAGGACAAACCCAGGCTAGGTAGTGTCTTGCCAAAAGAGACTGGACAAGGTATTTTCATGCCAAGGTCATTAAGACCAGACTTTTCCTTCCTGGACACACTCAAACCAGGCCTTTTCTTGCCTAAAAGACCTGTAGCAAGCCTTTGTTTACTCAAACGGAAATGAGACAGCCCTTTGCTGGCTAGGAGAGAGACAGGCCAAGTTTTTTGGGCCCAGATTTACCAGGATCATGTATTTACTGGCTCAGACAGACCTGGACCAGACTTTTCTTTTTAGCATGGACCCTAATGGACTTTTTCTGGCCAAGACAGGTCCAGGCCGCTTTCAAGCTCAGTGGAGCTGGGCCAGACTTTTCTTAGCCTACATGGACCTGGTACTTATTTACTTGCATGGACCATCCTGGACCAGGCTTTTCTTGTATTTACAAAGCCAGGTCAGGCCTTTTCTTACCTGGACATATTGTACATGACCCAGGAAATTCTTCGCTCCAACTGACACAGACCAGGAATTTTTTAACCCACACACACTCTGATCAGGCCTTTTCTGGCTTGGCAGACCCAGACTTGGACTTTTCTGACTGGGACAAACCTAGACCAGGTCTTTTCTGCTCTGGATGGACCAGAACCTGGCCTCATTTGGCCTGAGCAGTCCTGGACCAGGCCTTTACTTTCTTGCAGGAATATGGACTAGGGCGTTTCTTCCCTGAGCAGACATGGTCCAGGCCTTTTCTTGCCGGTATGGACTCAGACCAGAATGCTTTTGGCAAGCACAGACACAGACCAAGCATTTTTATTTATTAATTTATTTCAAAGGGTTTATCATGAAGGGCATACTGAGATGGTAACAGCAGTTTTCCAGATGCATCCTTAGGGTAAGGAAAATATAGACTAAGCAAACAGTGATATCATCAATGCATAAAACTTACAATAGTAAATCATATTACACTGCAGAGATAAAAGATGTCATCAATCCATAAGACATGCGATAGTAAATCATACTGTAGAGATACTAAAACACTAATGCGGTACAAACAAAGACATGCAATAAGTTGAAATAAAAAACAGTTTTATTCCCTAGTTTAGTACAGTGTGAGCATGAAATATGAGATATTTGTTTAAACTGGGAAGCCCTGTGCAAAACATAGAAAAAGAGAGGTGCTGAGACAAATGGAGTTATGTCTGGTTGGACCTGGACACGGCCTTTTCTTACTCTGACAAGAACCTAGGATTTTTCTTGCTCCAAAAGACCCCTACCTGGAATTTTCTGGCCTAAACTGATCCAAATCAGGCCTTTTCTATACCTGAATGAACCAGCATCAAACCGTTTTTTGTCAGGATGGACCTGTACAAAGACTGTTCCTGCCCTGACAGACCTGAACCAGGTCATTTCTTGTCCAGGTGGACATGGACTAAGCCTTTTCTTTCCAGGCAGAACGTAGCAGGTTTTCCTTATCAAGACAGACCACAACAATGCTATTTCTGGCAAGTACTGACCGTGAACGTGCCTTTTGTTGCCAAAATAGACCCTGACTAGGTCTTTTATTGACCAGGTTAGACCTGAGCCAGGACATTATTATCCAGGACAGACCTGGACCAGGCAATATCTGGCCTGGATGAACAGAAACAGATGGGCAAGGAAAAGGCCTTTGTTTGTAATGATAATATGTGTTCATGAAAATTCTACAAACAGTGGTAATTAAATTCTTTGCCTTCCATTCCTAATCCCAGGTCCTTCACCTCTACACTATAAAAAGACCACCATTTTAGCTTTAAATGTGCACCTCAATCTATGGCATATCATAAACCCCCAGCTAAAGATCTCAGGTATGGTGGTAATGTATGTATATAACAAAATAAATGGTGTGTACCATTAGTAGTGGCTTCACATTTCTCTCTCATCTGAAATCATTTCCCGGAATTATTGCCGGAGTCAGTAAGCAATTGTATGTACAGTGCAGTCAGTCAAGATGCAATGCTCTTATCACAATTTCTGCCAGTGACATGCTGCAGAATTCTAGATGAACACTCTGTAGTCCAAAGGTAAAGTGTTACATGCTTATCACCTGTATCCTGGTTGACTGTGCTGTATGTCATGTATAACCTTTAGGGGGCGCTATCCGAAGGGCTACTACCCCTGCCTGCTTGGCTAGTAGTAGGTTAAGGGGCCTGAGTTCTGAAAAGGGTGCCTCTACCCAGAGGTCAGGGTTTGTAGTAGTCAAACTAACCTGGGCACAGCCCTCTGGGACACTGTAACCCCCTTCTTTCCCTGCTAGTGGCTGGAACACAGTGCAATAATCACTTTCACAATACCCCTTATAAACCTGTCAATTACCCACACTGTTTGCACTTACCACCAGGGTTGGTTCCTCTGGCTTAACCATGGGGACCCCTTGTAAAACAAGGTTATGCACAACAAATAGCAACAGTACAGTACTCTTGGCACAAACTGGAACCGCAGTCAGCTTAAATGTAGAAAAAGTTAGATCTGATTTATTCAGGGGACTTGAACAAGGAAGGGGCGTAATCAAGGTGATTTACTTAAAGTCTCTATCAATCAAACAGTTATGCATGCACTTCAGAGTCCCTAAACAGTCACACACTCTGGGTACCCAGGTGGAGAACAGATGGGCTAGACAGGACCGTTGCCCAGGGTAGGCCGGTGTCGCAGCTGGTTGGGGCCCTGTGATGGAAAAAACAACATGAACAGTACACACTACTTGTAATCCAGAGCTAGAGGGCTCAGTTTGTAAAGGAAAAGAAGTAACAAGACAATCTGATGACACTCAGATTAAGCTGTTGTTGCAGGGAGCTACCCTGATCATTACTCACGATATCCAAGACTTGACACAGACTGCACAGAAATTGAGACAGCAGGTGATTGATTTGGATTGCCAGGAGAAGAAGGGCCCACATGATTCACCGAGGTGTCGTTCCTGATCAGGCATGAAGCAAGGATCTGATCTCCAGGCAGGTCTCTCATTGACGGCTTTCTCTATGCAGTGGGGTAGTCTGGCAGGGTCAATGTGGTATGCCCCAGGTCGAATGGAGATGAACACGGATTCAGTCCGATTTGGCTGGATACAGCTTCCAGCAAGCAGAACACAGTTCACGCAGTGGGGAAC
Organism: Neoceratodus forsteri; assembly: GCA_016271365.2. Classification (NCBI taxonomy): domain Eukaryota; kingdom Metazoa; phylum Chordata; order Ceratodontiformes; family Ceratodontidae; genus Neoceratodus; species Neoceratodus forsteri. The sequence continues at coordinate 831,154,973 of CM028131.1, forward strand.
CAAATCACAACCATCTATCAATACACAGCATATTTACAAGTAAAGAACTCTACAGTACCAGGCAAACTGCCCGGTCAAGATCGCAATGTCTCTGCTCAAACCTGGAGTTCAGAGGTAGCTGGAAATCCTGACAGGCCGATCGCATTCAGCAAAATCTTCAGTCTTCTTTAGGTTGAGTCTGGTCACACTTCAGTAGCTTTCTTCATTCACACAAACTCGGATTCAGTCCGAAAACAATTCTCTTCTCCCTCTCAGGGCAGCAGGAAGACATGCAGGCCAAAACTCAGGCCTCTCCACAGTTCTCCCACGTGAAACTATGCCGATGCTGCTCGACTGTCTCGAGCTGTTGCTTCTTCAACTTCGAACTGAGATCTGATCCAGACAGCAGGCAGCCTGGGCATTTCCTCCAGATCCAAAAGGTTTGGTTGCCTGTCTCATCTGTCAGTCACAACAAGACTCCCCCTCCAGGTGCAAAAAGGCATCAACAGCACAAAACTACAATTGCCACAGACTTTTACTCCACACAGCCCTTGTAAGCAGGTTCCATTTTAGAGTCCCAAAGTACTGATTGGTCTAGTTTGGTAGTTCAGGACCAAAATGGTGGAAATAGCCAGGATAGTCCTTGCTGCAAAGAAGGCAGGTTAGAACAAACTACAATATTATTATTACTCTAATAGATAATTGGTGAACAAGCACATCTTCTAACAGAGCTCCCTCTGCCAATTAGCGATGGCAGAAACGGAGCAATTATCCAGCAGTCTGGGCAGGACTCGAGCATGGACACACTCAGCCCCCCTTCCAGTTCAATTATAACTGCAACCAGGCAGCTTTTAAAGAGACAGTATAAAGAGTCTTTACAAGCACTCTCTCGCATTAACATTTAAATGGCTAGAACGCAGGACACCAGCCTGGCAGTGAGCATTTAGACAAGCTCACGGAAGACTTTGGGAACCCCCATTTGTAGGGGGGTTACACCCTTCCCTGCCTGGAGAAAATGTGATGTCCACATCAAGTCTGTACCATCACAATATTGCAAATGCAAAATACACTATGCATTTATACCATTAGCATGTTATGCAAGTAACATCTGATGCATCAATCAACATAAACTTATACCCCTACTATACATTTTCCCTACACTTCACAATACTGTATCCATTCTGACAACAAAACATGCATATTTCACACAGGTAATTTACACATTCCTAGTTAGAATCATGTAATAACTTCTTGTACATTAAACAATGTGAGATAGGGACCTTCCCTATCAGCTAACTTGGAGGTAGATGGGGCAGGGGCACCATACCTAGAAGGTAGAAAAATTAACCTGGAATTGGTACTTAGGCTCAGTTTTGGCAGTGAGCTCTGAGAAACATAAACCCCTTTGTGAACCACATTGAGAGCCAAATCCACTGGCCTCCCTGGAGAATCATGACTGAAGCATACTACTGGCTTGACAGCTTGGCCAGTCCTTCTGGGGGGAACTACCACAGTCTCTGTATACTCAGCACTGGTCCTGGGACTTTTATCACTTGTGAGGGGTGCCTCTTCCTGGGTAGGAATGTCCAAACTTGGAGCACTGTCAGCCCCTTGCTCTGCAGGCTCTGTTTCTACAACACTTTGCTTATCTTGTGAAGGTTTAGGCACAATGAAACTGTGAGGCACTGAAAGGGGGCTGTCAATACTCTCATACTGTTCCTCAGGTTCTGGTGTGTCACCAGAGAGACTCAAACCATTAGCCCCTTCTTCGGCAATTCACACAGCTCCACAAAACACAAGAAGTTCGCATCCTCAGACGTAATGCTTTGTACTTCACTTTCAGGGAGCATTGACTCCAAGGACGAAGCTGGGGTGTTATACAGTGCAGAAGGCACAGCTTCATCCCCATAATTCAACATAGGATTTCTACTAAACAACTGACTCAATTCATAGGAGGGGTAATAGGCATTATCACACTCACTGTCATCCGAGTTAGACTGGCAGTCACTATCATTCTGGGCCTGCTGCGGGGGAAGTCTTAAATCGGCAACCCAGGGGGCAGGCTGTCTGTGTCTCTTTCTTGCAGCAGCATGAGTCACTGGTCCAGGGGAATCAATTTCTGCTGGTTCATCCTCAATTATAACTTGACCAATAGGTAGCAAGTGGTTATGGTGCATGGTCTTGACAACTTTGGAATTATTCTCTGGGCGCACTTTGTACACTGGTAAATCATCCAACTTTCCAACTTCTACATGGGGAAGATGGTGCCATCAATCAGCAATCTTGTGCTTACCATGCAGTCTCAAATTGTGTAACAACACACAGTCTCCAAGTCGAAACTCTTGAGCCATTACTTTTCTATCATGCCTCTCTTTGTTGGCTAGATTTCTTTTGGCAGCCATTGTCTGAGCCAGTTGATAGGCATGGTTCAATTGAGTTTTCAGTTTTTGTACATATTGCAGGTAATTTCTGCTCAGACCCCATCTGGAGAGACCCCAAAACAGACATCAACAGGCAGCTGGGTCTCTCTCCTGAACATGAGGCGGTACGAAGGGAACCCGGTAGCATCATTTTTCATGCAATTTTATGTGTGTACCAAGGAGCTAATCTGCAGGCCCCATTTATGCTTGTCTTTTGGGTGGAGGGTGCCTAGCATGTCTAGCAGGGTGTGGTTAAAGCGTTCTGGTTGAGGGTTCCCTTGCGAGTGGTAGGGGGTGGTTCTTGACTTTCGCACCCCCATAGAGAGAGAGCATTTCTTTGATTAGCCAACTCTCAAAGTCCCTGCCTTGATCAGAGTGAATTCACTAGAGGGGTCACTATAGAAGACGAAGAAATTTTCCACTAGCACCTTGGCCATGGTAGATGCCTTTTGATCTTTGGTGGGAAAAGCTTGTGCATACCATGTGAAATGATCTGTAACCACTAACACATTGTCAATGTTTCACTGATCAGGCTCTAAACACAAGAAGTCTATGCAGACTAGTTCCACTGGGGTGCTGGTAGTAATGTTGACCGGGGGCAGCCCACTGAGGCACAGTTTTTCTCTGCAGGCAATGACTACAAGTCCTTACATTGGTGTTCAACATTGGCCCCCATCTTGGGCCAGTAGAATCGAGATCATACTAGGTCAAGGGTCCTGTCAATACAGAGGTGGGCCATATGATTGTGGAGGGACCTCAGTACCAAATCTTTGAAGGCCATAGGCAGGACCAATTTTGCTTGTCTACTTGGCCACCCCAATCTACTGTCTCTCTATACAACAACTGATTGAGCAACTTCAACCTGGGGCCTTCTTTAAAAAAAAGCAGTTTGCAAGTCAGAGGAACACAACTTGGACACATCTTTCCCTGCTTGATGAGCATTGAGTGCTGGCTGAATCATAGAATCTTGATTTTTAGCCCACTGAATGCTGTCATTATCAAATTGAGGTAGTGCACTAATATCTAGAGCAGAGAAGTGGCAGTACATGGCCAGTATGCAGGTGTTGGATGGGCCCAAGCAATCTACTAAGCAGTCCACTGTGTCCGCAGACATCTGTTCATCTCCATCAAACTTTTGGCACAATGCTCGGATGTCAATTTCAGACAGCCTGACTTAGCTGAAGTCTTCACATATGTCAATGGGTCATTGTCAGTCTTCACCAATATCTTTGCCTCATAGAGGTATTCATGAAACTGGTCAATGATGGCCCATTTTAATGCAAGGAACTCCAACTAATGCACAGGGTAGTTCGCTCTGACGGGGTCAGACTCCTACTGGTGAAAGCCACTGGTCTCAAACCATTCTCATGGTCTTGATACAGCACAGTTCCCAAACCCTGCAGGCTAGCATCAGTATGCAACACATATGGTTTGATGGGATCAGCATAGGCGAGGATGGGGGCAAGGGTGAGCTGGTATATAATTTCGTGGAAGGCTGCTTCACAGTCAGGCATCCAGCGGGGTCTGAAAAGTTCACCTGTGTGGAAGTATACTTTCTCTGGTCCTTGAACAGACCCTTCTTATGATGGCATGCTTGCACAGCCAACATCTTGCTCTAGTAGCAGATTTGGAGGTGCGGTCACTGTTGGGCGAATGCAGGGCACGTATCAGTAGGTGCATCCCTCATTCCCCAATCAGCCAGCAGCAGGTTCCAACACCCTGCATAGCTAATAAGGCCACCAGATCTGAGAAAAAGTCTGCTGCAATGAGAGCTAAGCTCTCATGCAGTGTGACCACAACATGCCTCCCAAGACATGCATGCAACATGGCGGCAGTGACTACCTCCGCCTGTCACAATGCCGATGGGGGAGCCCACACCCCATCGGCATAACTCCCCTCCATTTCCACTGTATGTTGAGGGGGTGCCCAATCCCCCTCAGCATAATGCACCCCCCAAAAAAATGCCTTTCTTTGCTGATGGGGGGCCCAATCCCCATCAGCTTCAGTTCCCCCCTTTCCCAGTTCAATCTGCCAATGGGGGACCCCAATCCCTGTCGGCATGATGTCCCCCCTTTGTTGTGTACCGAGGGGAGTGTCCAATCCCTTGTCAGCTACTGCACCCCCCAAAACACTTGGCATGATGATCTTCGGTGGGCTGGGAACACGTTTGCACTCTTCAATGCCGACCGCGAACTGAAGAAATGCTGGTAAGCTGTAGAAATAGGGTTTTTTCAACTTTGGTGCATATCTCGGGCATTTTGGGGAATTCTGACACCAAATTTTCAACATGGGTGTTTTGGGAACCCTCCTCATGAGTTCAGGCACTGTCATGGTGTTATTCAATCCTGAAGGGTGATTTCACGGTCACTGTGCAGAAGCACCTTCCGGGACTGATTAACGAAATGACAGTGACATCTTCATGAAAACGTCTGTCAAAAAGCCTATGTTACAAATTTGGTGGAAAAATCCCAAAAATGGCTGTTTTATGGGCGTGCATTGCCCAGTTTCCATACACACTTGTAACTTCATGAATTTGTAATATTTTCACTTCAGATTTTCACAATTGACATTTTCCCACACCTCCTTATGAACAGTACAGCTGTCATTTTACATATCCTGGCTGAAATGTGGTTTCGCACATCTGGAGCAGGATAGTGCAGTTGCTGTGTGAAATCAGTTTTTGGGACAGTTTGAGGAAATGATGGTGAGCCTGTTAATGAGCAGAGGTCCTAAAATGCCTATGTTGAAAATTTGGTGACGAAATTCCATAAAATGACTGTGTTACAAGCATGCATTGTGCAGTTTCCACGCACCCTTGTAACTTTGCAAATTGGCAATATTTCCATGCCAGATTTTCAACACTGCCATTTTTTCACACCTCCATATGAACAGTAGAGCTGTCATTTTTCACATCCTGCCCTAAATGTGTTTTCGCACCTGTGGTGCACAATGGCGTGGTCACTGTGGGAAATCAACATTTGGGACAAATTAACAAAATAACAGTGCCATTGTTCATGAGGGGAGGTCCCAAAATCCCTATGTTAAAAATGTGGTTAAAAAATCTCCAAAATAATTGGGTTATGGACATGTGTTGCACAGTTTCTATGCATGCTCATGACTTCACCAATTTTTCATATTTTCACTCCAGATTTTCTTTTCTTTTTTTTATCCGCCTCCTCCGTGCTCCAGAGCCGCCATGCCTTCAGGTCTGCCAAGGTCCCCACTGGTGCCCCTATCTCCATGCCAGCCCCTCACCCCATATCCACAGCCCCCCCGGGTAACCCGGATGTAACCCTTCGTTGGGTGGGTCACCCTCCTCAGAGGGAGATAGATGCCAGTAGGGGCCGGCCAGCACATTACACTTGGCCTGGACACTGCTAGGATGAAACTAGGCTGCATCAGGGACTTGACAGCAATGGGAGCCAGTGGCTGTCATCCAGTCACCCCTAGAGCTTTTTCAGCTTTGCTCCCTTGGGGGCATGGTTACCACAACATCAAGGCATAAGCCGGTGTTTCCCATGCCCCCCCTTGATATGTAGGGCCCCAGCATGTTATCATACCCCCAGAATCTTCCAGGGGTCTGCAAATGCTGGGTCCTGAATCCATCCTCCCCCTGAGAGAGGCAAGCAGTCTCCGGATGCTCCCAGCCATCTCTCCCTGGCCGGCCCTCCAGTGTCCCACCTCCATTCCTGAACCTGGGCCATTGGCATCACAAGGGAGAATCCAACTGCTATGCCGATGAGCTGGCCCTTACTCCAGATTTTCAATGTTGACATTTTTGTACATCCCCTCATGAACAATACAGTTATAATTTTCCACATACTGCCCAAAATGTGTTTTTGTCCCTGCGTCACCAAATGGCATTGCCACTGTGCAAAATCACCTTTCAGCTAACACAATGATAGTGCCTCTTTTCATGAGGTGGGCTCCCAAAAAGCCCATGTTGAAAATTTGGAGTGAAAATACCAACACATGCCTACAGTGTTAGGGTTCCCAACTGTAGCACCCCACCCTGTAGAGACTGACAGGTGTCAGGGATGTGACTTGGGATCATCAGCTGTAATGCTCACACCATTCCACCCTCACCCTGACCCTGCAGCAAGTGATAGGCATTGTGGTGTGTCTTGCACTGTTCAGCCACAAAGTTCACCCCATTCTCCTATACTGCACTCACCTCAGTGTATTTTATTATGGAATGGGGTAAGTATAGCACCCAAAGACCCCAAACCACACCACAACACTTGTCAGTGTCTGCAAGGTAGGGTGAGAAAAAATGGCATGAGCGTTATAGCTGATGACACAGAGGCACACCTCAATGCCTGTCAATCTCTGCAGGGTGGGGATGGGGTTGGTGTCACTTCAATACTTCACTGCCATTCCTATTATGCATCTCTATCTCCTGCACTAACAATGCCAATTCCAGCATGACAACATTCGGCATTGACAAATACTTGTTTGTATTTATGATTTGTAGGAGGGTAACCCTGCGTAAGATTCAAGAGTGGGCGGATCACCTTGGAATAGTCATTTATGAACCTGCAGTAGTAGCCACAGAACCCTAGGAAACATTGTAGTTCTTTCAAATCGTGGGGCTGGGGCCAAGTAGTCAGTGCTTCAACTTTACTGGGATCAGTCTTTATCCCCTCTGTAGATAATATGTACCTGATATACTTCATTGAGGTTTGGAAAAACTGGCACTTGTCAATGGACAGCTTGAGGACGAAATCTTCCACTTGGTCTAGGACTTTGAACAGTCGGCTCTCATGCTACTCTAAGGAGCTCCCAAACACAATGACATCGTCCACGTACACCAGGCATTCCAGAAAATTCATATCTCCCACCGTACGTTCCATCAGTCACTGAAAGGTGGCCAGAGCACCAATGTCCCCTATGGCATCCTCTGAAATTCCTCAAAGGACAGATGAAGGCTGTCTTCTCATGGTTCTCTGGGGCCATCAGAATCTGGTAATATCCACTGTGAAGATCCAACACTGAGAACCATTTACTCCCATTCAAACAATCCAGAGCATCCTGTATACGGGGCATGGTGTATTCATTGGGGATTGTCCGCCGGTTTAGAGTTCAATAATCCATGTACATTCTCACAGACCCATTCTTCTTATGCACAACCATGATGGGGAAAGCATAAGGGCTCCTGGATTCTTGTATCACACCAGCCATGAGCATTTCCTGCAGGTGTCTTCTCACATCATCTATGTCTGCTGGGACTAGGCGTCGAGACCTCTCTCAGAATGGCCGTTCATCGTGCAGCCATATGTGATAATCCACACCCTGGACACATTCCATGTCCCATTCCTTCAATGAAAACACTTGATCTCTCTGGGAAAGTTTTTTGCAAATTCTAGTCTTCCATTCAGTTGGCAACGGGGCATCACCAAAATCAAACAAGTCGGGAGTCACTCTATCTGTCTTACCAGAGTGCTTGTTGCTGGGTGACACTGCAATGTCTGCACAGTGTACCATAGCTAGGGTGCATCCTCTGTTCACCCAGATCTCCCGATCTGACACATTATGAATCTGGCCCATCACTCATCATGCATAGGCATGAGCACGAGCTGGCAAGATGCTGGGTTTGGCCCATAATCCTTCTGGCAATTTTCCATTGCTTGGTGCATCCAACATCAGTATTTTGTTCTTGACATCTTTCCGGAGGCGGACCTCCCCTTGAATGGTACACTGGGTGTTAGGAGCCAGTACCATTGAATCTGGATCCTTCTTCCACATGACCCCCACCGGTTCATCCTGGTCTACTTCTTCGGGATTCTGTTGCAAATCATTGGCCCTCTTGATCAGAGCTGGAATTCGTAGGGCCCTTCCGGTTTGTTGCCCCTGTTTCTCATAACAGAGTTGCACCTGCTTCCCAAACATATGGGCATTGGTCCCAATTAACAGGGGAACCCCATCATACAGTCCAGTAGGGGGACACACTAAGGCCAGGGTCTTGACTGTTCATCCACTCCAGCCACCGAGATAGGGAAAGATAGCCAGATTTGAATATACCCCGAGTAAGGATAAGACTTCTCACTCAATCCCCAGACATGCAAGCCTTCTAAGAGTTGTGGGGGCACTTCAGGCAGGTGCTTCCAATACCAGTCTTGGAACATTATAGTCACTTGAGATCCACTGTCAAGCACGCCCGGATGGGCACACCATTCACCTTTACTGTTGCTTCCATTGAAGGACCCACCATCTCAGACCATTCGGGTGGCACAGACTGAGATGTCGATCTGGCCGTAGCCTTTGAGGAGTAAATTTTTTGAGAAGCTCCACCAGGTAGCCAGTTGTTGTTCTGTCGAATCAAGGCTAATAGTCTAGTGGCAACTTTTCTTAGAGTCTCTGGTGAATGACAAAAGAAATGGGTGTGTCCGTCCTCCCGCAGTGGTAGCAAAATGTGGGTTCTCTAAGCTCTCGGAGGGGTTGTGGGCCATCTCCCAGTTTGGGTACATCAGGGGCACTTCAAGGTCCTTCTTTGACTTGTGGCTTGCATTCTTGATCCTCTGGATTCCCACCAAGCTTGGGGGTTTGTGTGGCTTGTAGTAGGTCCCTCACCAGTGCTTTCAAATCTTGTACTTCTTCCAGAAGGTTACCCACAGTCCAGGTTTCTGAATAGACAACATGCACCCCCAACCCACTTCTTAACTCAGGGGGTGCCTGGTAGAGGTCAGGATCTCTGGCTTCCCCCCCCCACACAGTGACATTTCACCAGCGAGGTCCCCCATAGTGACTACAGTGCCTAGCCATGGTGGGAGATCCGCTGGAACCCGGTTCTGCTTGTTGGGGGTCCTGCACCCCCCCAATCAGCTCCGACTGGAGTTGAGAATCCTTAAGTGTGGGTGTGCGAGGAGCACAGCCCCCCAAAGAAAACAAAGAAACAAATAAAGAACCGGCAGCTGACTGCAGAATGTGGTCGACCTACTGGTGTCACTGATGGAGCGTTCCACAAAATTTTTGTCGGACTCCTGTTGTGGATCCCTTAGCTGGCACCCCTCCTTTTCTGTGGGCCCTCTGCAGAGCGTTCTCAATTCTAGTGACAAACATAGACAACTTCTCATTCTTCCCTTGTTGGCAGACTTGAATTTCCACAATAAGTCTTCCCCCGACTCAGTGCTCCTAAACACTGCTTCTAATGCAGAGAGGTATTTAGCCACAGTAGCCTCTGGGCTAGTGGCGAGTAGGAAGTGGTGGTCTCCAGTGCAGGGTCCCTCAAGCTTTCCATGAGTCTCTTTCTTTTCTCCCCCACAGAGCACTGCCACTCCAGCACCAAGAGGGTAGCATAATCCATCCAGGTTTAAAGATCATCCTCCCCTGTGGGCACTGGGACTGTGCTCAAGAAAAGTCTAAGTTTATGATAAGAGTCCAGTTGCACAGAGGGAATTATTATGGGAGAGGTGACCACAGGGGAACTCTTAGCAGAAGCAGGAGACATGGCTGGGGACTGCAATGGCATGGGTTCCTTAGAAAGGTCTAGCACCTTCACAAACTCTTGGGAGGTTTGCCCCTCTGAAGCTAATAGCTTGAGCAGGTTGTCTTTGAACCCCTCTACACTGGGGACCCACCCGGGGTAGCCTGATCACTATGCAGGTGAATGACCCTCCACCCCTTCTGGGCCCCTTCTGGCAGAATAACAGGGGGTACCTTCTCCGGATCTACGGGAAAACTGCAGGAGAGTAAGACTACCATGGTCTGCTCAAATAGGTCTGAATCCCTCCCTTTCACTTGAACTTTTCATAAACCTTTGACATATTCCACAGTTTCTACAATAACAGCATTTGTGGTCCCTAAGGGGACATCGAGTAACAGGAGGGTCTGCCATGGATCTAACCCCTCAGCCTTGCTCAACCCCATCATTCGGTGTACTAACAGCTTATGGGGGGGGGGATTTTTAGCTTAAGCGTAGCAAGCTCCTCCATTTTCCCACCAATTCTGAACATAACAGGGTAATTCCCTCCTTTGGGCACTAGAGGACGCTACTCCCAGAGGTGCCTCCAAGATATAACCCCTAGGGGGTGCTATCCCATGGGCTACTACCCCTGCCTGCTTGGCTAGTGGCAGGTTAAGGTGTCTGAGTTCTGAAATGGGTGCCTCCACCCCGGATGTCAGGGTTGGTAGCGGTCAAACTTACCTGGGCACAGCCCTCTGGGACATTGCAATTCCCTCTTTCTCGCTAGTGGCCGGAACACTGTAAAATAATCACTTTCACTATACTCCTTATACACCAGGCAATTACCCACACTGTTTGCACATACCACCAGGGCTGGTTCTTCTAGCTCAACCCTGGGGACCACCTGTAAAACAAGGTTATGCACAACAAATAGCAACAGCGTAGTACTCTTGGCACAAACTGGAACCACAGCCAGGTTAAATGCAGAAAAGGTTAGATTTGAGTTATTCAGGGGACTTGAACAAGGGAGGGGCGTAATCAGGGTGATTTACTTAAAAGCTCTATCAATCAAACAGTTATGCATGCACTTCAGAGTCCCTAAACAGTCACACACTCTGGGTACCCAGGTGGAGAAGAGATGGGCTAACCAGGACCATTGCCCGAGGTAGGCCGGTATCGCAGCTGGTTGGGGCCCTGTGATGGAAAAAACAACATGCACAGTACACACTATTTGTAATCCAGAGCCAGAGGGCTCAGTTTGTAAAGGAAAATAAACAACAAGACAGTCAGATGACATTCAGATTAAGCTGTTGTTGCAGGGAGCTACCCTGGTCATTACGATACCCAAGACTGGACAGAGGCTGGATGAAAATTGAGACAGCAGGTGGTTGATTTGGATTGCCAGGAGAAGCAGGGCCCACACGATTCGCTGAGGCATCGTTCCTGTTCAGGTGTGGAGCAGGTGGCTGATCCCCAGGTAGGTCTCTTGTCGATGGCTTTCTCCATGCAGTGGGATAGTCTGGCAGGGCCAATGTGGCATGGCCCAGGCTGAATGGAGGTGAACACAGATTCAGTCCGATTAGGCTACAGCTTCCAGCAAGCAGAACACAGTTCACACAGCGGGGAACCAAATCACGACCCACTATCAATACACAGCTTATTTACATGTAAAGAACTCTACAGTACCAGGCAAACTGCTCTCCGGTCATGATAGCAATGTCTCTCTGCACAAACCTGGAGTTCAGAAGTAGCTGGAAATCCTGACAGGCCAATCTCATTCAGCAGAATCTTCAGTCTTCTTCAGGTTTAGCCTGGTCACACTTCAGTAGCTTACTTCATTCACACAAACTCGGATTCAGTCCGAAAATAATTCTCTTCTCCCTCTCAGGGCAGCAAGCAGACATGAAGGTCAAAACTCAGGCCTCTCTACAGTTGTCTTGTGTGAAACTACACAGACGCTTTTCAACTGTCTCTAGCTGTTGCTTCTTCAACTACCAAGTGAGATCTGATTCAGACAGCAGGCAGCCAGGGCATTTCCCCTAGATCCAACAGGTTTGGTTGGCTGTCTCATCTGTCAGTCACAACAAGACTCCCCCTCCAGGTGCAAAAAGGCGCCAACAGCCAAAAACTACAATTGCCACAGACATTTACTCCACACAGCCCTTGTAGGCAGGCTCCATTTTAGAGTCCCAAAGTACTGATTGGTCCAGTTCAGCAGTTCAGGACCAAAATGGTGGAAATAGCTAGGAGAGTCCTTGCTGCAAAAAAGGCAGGTTAGAACAAATACAATATTATTATTTAATAGATAATCGGTGAACAAGCACATCTTCTAACAGAGCTCCCTCTGTGCAATTAGCAATGGCAGAAATTGAGCAATTATCCAGCATTCCGGGCAGGACTTGAGCATGGACACACTCAGCCCCCCTCCCAGTTCAATTATAACTGCAACCAGGCAGCTCTTAAAGAGACAGTACACAGAGACTTTACAGGCACTCTCTCACATTAACATTTAGACAGCTAGAACACAGGATATCAACCTGGCAATGAGCATTTAGATAAGCTCATGGAAGACTTTACAGGAACCCCCATTTGTAGGGGGGTTACACATGCTATTAGTAATGGTAGTTTACTCACCTGGTAAAGGTGGTTATGCAAGAGTATACCCATGGCACTCCAGCTCATCACCTTCTGAGCTATGATCACCTGATTGGCTACAAGATGCACGCGTGACTTGGGATCAAGTTTCTGTCTCCTATCTAAGACCCTGTAGTGCCTGATCTCCTCAGTTATATTGTGCATCTGGTCAGGCTGCAACACATTTGCTTAAGCTCCTGTGAACTACCTAGTATTAATCATGAAACTACTGGATAATTTTCTTTTCTTTATTTTAGTCTTTGGTAACCGGGTAAGGCCCACTAGGCACAAGTGCCTATTTTCAGGGGTGACATGGGAGAGCTGGGCGGTTAAGTGACTTGTTCAGAGTCACATAGTATGCAAGTGGAGGTTGTGAGAATAAAACTCAGGTCTGGTCTGCTGGATGTACTAAGCTCATTCACACCTTGTTCCTCTAACTTCTAGGCTATACTGTCAGCCCAATGTAATGTAAGCCCCAGATTTAATTAACAGTATTCAAGCAGACTCTGACTAGACAGCAATGCATTTTTTCTCTTCCATAACATAATCTAGTTTCTACTAACTAGGTCCAAACCATGTCTTGGCTGCAGCACTGCAATTATGGGACTAAAAGGCTCCCTAAGCATTCTCTCTATTCTTATGGCAGGAAGTTCAGATAGAAGCATTGTGCATCTGATATTAATATATTCAAAAGTGGTGCCATATATATTCTTAGCATGCTAGGTATCCCGCCTTATGAGTGGGGACACAATGAGTGTGGATGTGCCTGCAGCCATTATCTGTGGCTAAAAAGGACAATCTGCATTTCTGATCTCACACATTGCGGGAGCCTCCTCCTCCCATAGCAAATCAGTTTGATTAAGGATGCCTGGATCTCAGATGGCGCTGATCACTTCCGAGCAATCAGAGGCAACTCAGTTTGCTAGTGGATGCCATAGTCAGACTCTTAAAATGACCTGATGAGTGAAAGTGATACCTGACTTCTGCCAGTAATTGCAGCTGATCTGGGCACACTGGCCAAACACTGCCATCATTTTACCTAAAATATATGGAGTTGTTGATAAGAGTAAATTTGTGCATTTACCTTAAACATGTTCCCTATGCAATATTGCCCTTAGAGTTTCACAGTACACTGTACCTGGCTGCCCAGGAAATGCATGGAGCAGCAGAGGTCTGAGCATGCCCAAGATAGTGGTCCTGCCATGCCCCAGAACTTATTGCCATTCTTCTCAGATCCTTCCTACCACCGTCGATCATTGTTCAATCCCTTCTTCAAACTCAGATGAATCATGGGTGAGATCGGGCACCTGGTTATCATCTGATGTCATAGAACTGAGGTTGAATTTCTGGCATGCACACAGTCAGGACAGTGCCATCTTATGCACAACACAGACATGCCGAGTACCCATACTAAGCAGCTGGTCCTTTCCTGAAATGGTCCTTAGTGTAGCTCAATGCCACGATGTAAAAGGACTAGCAAGCTGCACTGGCTAGAAAAAGGAAAACTAATAGGAGATTAACTAGAAAACCTACCACACCAACAGAACTTGTCCTCTACCAAGCCCCCTGCAAGCTGCATGGCTGCCATCTTGTGGAAGTCAGTTGCCATCTTAGGGTGTCAGGAATGGGATGGTGGCCATCTTGTAAAGGTTGGTGGCCAGGGGCAACATGAGGAAGTATTTTTTCATGGGAAGGATGGTGGATGCATTGAACAGCCTTCCTGAGGAGGTTGTGGGGTCAAAAACAGTGGGGAAATTCAAGCATGTATGGGACAGACATAAGGCAGTTCTGGCAGGGTATAAGAAGAAGTAGGCTGTTGGTTAACTAGGATCTGCAGCTTATCCAATATTTAGAGAAATGGGCAGACCGGGTTGGCCAAGCGGTCCTTATCTGCTGTCAAGATCTATGTTTCTGTGTTTCTGTGGCCATCTTGGAAGGGGCACACCTCACAGCAGAAAACATGCCCCAGTGTATACCAGACAAACTGTGATCAAGGTCACAGAACAGGAACAAGTTTGGGGCCAATTGGTAGTTGCTCCAAGGTGTGCTCTTGTATAACCAGTCAAAGCCAGTCCACAGTGGCTCAGTAGAGAATGTCATACCCCTCAGACAAGGCGATGCACTGTCATGAAGCACAAAGTGACAACAACTATAACTCCTGAGGGTCCATGTACTGCACCACAGGAGTATTGTAACGTAGGTTTTGAATGCTATGACAATGAGGATAACTGGATCCACACCATTTGATTTACTGTCACCACGAACGATAAATGACCAGAAATAATGAAAGGACTGTATACGACATTGCAGAGCTGGACTCAGCTGCAGAGCTATCTTCCTTACTACAAGCCATCACAACCAAACCAAGATAAGACAGACAGGTCAGAATGGCAAATGGCCCAATCATCAGTCCTAAAATAGGCCCTACAAGTGGCAGAGACTATGATGGAAGACCAACAATAATTTATGTTAAAGATTATGGAGCATCTGGAGGCTCCATCAACCTCAAAGGATACACTACAAACCACAGGGACATGTGCCATAGCTGACAATACTGATATATGCAGGGCAGCAGTCCAGCTGAGCGTCCAGACTCCAACCCATGCAGGAAAAGAGAAGCTGATGCACATGAGGACTCAGGTCAAGAGTCAGACTAGGAGAATGAACCAATGGCCAAAGAAGAACAATTACTGACATCAAAATTGTGTTTGATCGAGTTGGTACCAGACCTACTAAAATCAATAAAAGCTGCTGTGGTGTTTGACCTCCTACCATCTAGGCCAGAATTCAAACTGAATCCTACAATTCAACAGAAGCAAAAGAAGTAAGACTTCTTCCCAATATGTCCTGTAATCCTAGATGTAATCATGAAGGAACGGGAAGCCACAGACCCCACTTGCATACCTGAGCGCAAGTCACTTGACTGCATGTAGCCCATCCAACCAATTGTGTTATAGACTTGGTGCTTGGCACCAATAGTGGATCCCCACATTGCAGCACTGTATAAGAAAATAGTGCTATCAACTGACGGAATGACAGGACTCAAAGATCCAGCAGACAAGAAGCTGTTAAAGAAGGTGTTCGACATGGCCAACCTAATGGTAAGGGCCACTTCAACAGCAATATACTGTATGCAGCCAGGGTTCAAATCACCTGGCTGGTGGAGGCCCACAAGTCCTTAACACCTAAATCACATGAAGCTGATCTAGTGGATTGTACCATACAGACAGCCAACTATCTAGGGAGCATGTCAGTTGATGCAATCTAGCTCAGTGCCAAGGCAGCAGCAGTAGCTAATAGAGAATGGAGACTCCTCTGGCTTAAACTTTGGGAGGCACATGCAGATTCAAAGACAAGGTTACAGAAGTTTCCATGCTAAGGTGGGCCCTATCTGGGGAAAGCCTCAGGAATTTTTGAAGCAAAGAGAAGAGAGCAAGGACCTCAGCAAAGATAAGCCTAGAGCCACAGACCTTCCGTCATCATGCAGCAGATTAAGAGGAAACAGGAATTACCATGCAGAGAGACATAATCATTCCTTTCATGTCAGAGGATCCAGCTTTCACTTCAAGTCAGAATTCAACTCAGACAATAACAGCAGCAATTTCAGGTTTAGAAGCAGAGAAGCCCAAAGCAGGAAAAGGTCAACTGTGCCGGCAAAGGTGGTAGATCAAGACAATGACTACTACCAGCTATTAACACATCACAACCCATCAACCATGGCTGAACCAATGACTCAAACCCAGAAGACCAAAGTGCAAAGAGTCCCAGTAGTGGCATGGTTAGTACAATTCATAAGCACCTGGTTCTGGACAACAACAGACAAATGGATGCAAGAAGTAGTCTCCAAAGGGAATTCAATAGAATTCAAAGAAAGACCCAGATGAGACAGGTTAATTCTGTCTCCACTTTTAAGACCAAGGGCATCCCCATAATGAGTCCAGGAAATTCTGCCATAGCTGGTATTAACTAGGCAATCCAGCTGGTCGTCTAAGTAGAACAAGGTAGGGGATATACTCAATATTTTTCCTGATACCAAAGAAAATAGGAGATTTAAGGCCTGTACTAGACCAGAAATTCCTCAACATGTCAATTCAAACCTGAAAATTCAGAATGGAGACAATATGGTCCACACTGAGAGCCATTTGACAGAGAGACTTCCTAACCTCAATAGATCTCAGGGACTCCTATCTCTGCATAACAGTACATCCTTCCCATTACAAGTTCCTTATGTTTCACATGGTGGGCTAGCATTTTCAGTATCAATTGCTATCATTCAGACTAGCATGAGCACCCAGGGTATTCACAAAGGTGTCAGTGGTAATTGCCGCCAACCTCAGAGAAAAAGGTATTCATGTGATCCCATACCTGGATGACAAGCTAATCTGGACAAGGTCATCAACACAATCCACCAAAGGCACAAGATCAGTCATTTAGGCACTGGAATAACAAGGGTGGGTGATCAATACAAAAACGAGGCTCAGTCCAACCATCCTAAACAACTGAGCACCTGGGGTGGAAATAAATACTGGAAGGAAAGGTACAGTCCTCCTGAAAGAGAAGGGACTTGATATCAAAACTAACAAGTCAAATGGGGCAAAAAAAAAGTGGTGACAATGGCACAAGTAGCTCAGGTACTGGGATTGCTAGCATCACGTATAGATGTAGTTCCATAGGCAAGGTGGAACGTGAGGCCTTTACAAACACTGACACTCCAACTCAGCCCAGTAATGGAAGAGAACTTGCACTAGCAAAATCAAATCACATAAATGATGGCCACATCACTGAGATGGTAGAAAGATCACCACAACCTGACAAAGGGAGTGTCCTCAGACAGCCATTACACCACAGTAATAGATATGGACACCAGTCTAATTGGCTGGGGGGGCATTACTAGACCACAGGGTTGGGCCAGGGAGATGGTCAAAAGCAGAATCCAATTGTTCATCAAAACACTGGAAATGAGGACCATGTTCAAGGCTCTGTGCACCTTCAAAGAAATAATATCTGAAGGGGAAGGCAGTACCAGTAAAATCAGACAACAGAGTCACAGTGGTATACATGTCCAAACAAGGAGGCACCAGGAGCAAAGGAATGCTAAGGGAGGTGAAAAGGTTCTAACATTGGCCCCAAAATAATCTTGAATACCTTCAGGGCTATATAAGCTGCCACTTATATATTAATATAATAGGCACCATGCTTCTATCTGAGCTTCCCACCTTAAGAATACAGAGAAAGCCTATGGAGCCTTCTAGTCCTATGAGCGCAGTGCTGCAACCTAGACATGGTTTGTAGCAGGTTAGTAGAAACTGGATTATGTTACGAAACAGCAATAATGCACTGCTGTCTAGTCAAAATCTACTTGAATTCTGTTCTGACAATTTAATCTGGGGCTTACCATCTCTAGTAACAGTGATGAATGCTAGATAATTCAGAGGAGAAGAGGCGAATGTACTGCAGCTTGATCAGATGCACATTGTAACTGAGGAGATCAGGGACTACAGGGCCATAGGTAAGGAGACAGAAATGTGATCCTCCGTCACAAGGGCATCTATCTGCCTATTAGGTGGACGTAGCCCAGAAGGTAATGAGAAGGAGTGCCATGGATATTCTCACAGCATAGTGTATACAGTTGAAAAATACCTTACCCAGATCAACTGCACTGTGTCTAGGATCTCTGTAGTCTTAACTTACATGTTTGCAAGTTGTTGTTTTTTTATATATTTTGTTCCTCTCCCCCCAGCAGCTCACATTCAGGTGGGCACACTAGCTCCATCACACAACATCCACCGACATCAGCTACTGCACCCAGGGCTTGCCTCCCCTGGAAGGGTCAGTGGAAGGAGCACTCACCACCACCACACTCAGGATCCGGTTCTGCTGGTCTGACTGGCCAGGGACAAGGCCTGTGGGTGCCCACCATCATCCAACTGCCCACAGTTTTGTCTTCCATTTTTCTCCCTGTGGGGGGGGGGGTGATATGACCCCAATGTCAGTGCCATGCATGCTTCTGTAAATGGCACGCCAGGCATGTGCCCTGCTTCCGCTCCTCCTTCTGGCAGCATCAGTGTGCCAGGCACTAGCCTCTGCTAGGGGATAGGCTAACACCAACTGCTGTTTCCAACCCCCTTCCCAGAGGAGGAAAGCTGTCCTGGGATCAGTCGATCCCCGGCTAGCACCCAGCGACCCTCTCTCACCATGAACACAAGTCGCTGGCATTGCAGGAGGTAAGGCATGAATGCCTTAGTCCTCCACACCACTGTGCTGGCCCTCATGCTTGCAATTTTGAAAATTGAAGCCTCTCGGATAGATGTATCTATTGTTTCCTTTTCTTGCTCCTGTACACTACTTATCATCTCAAACTGTAACAATCAGGAATCATGTAAAGGCCAATCCTGAAATGTAGAGTACATTGTAACCTTCCCTCTGATACTGCGAGTACCCATCCAGAAGCTTAAAAATCGCTTCTCCAAATCCTATTCCTGCCCATGATTAAACATACATTAATTACTGGTCATAATTTTTTTTATTCAGATAACCATGGTTTTACTCCATGTTGCAACCACCCTGCTGATATTCTCCATTACAACCAGGCAGTTGTAATGAGTGGCTGTCAATCTACCTCGCAGTACAGTCAGTGAGAGCTAACCAAACTGTTCCCAATACCGCCAACTCAGTCAACCCAATGTTATAAAAAATGATGACCAGTAATTAAATAAAATAAAACATGGGTGGATGTGTGTAAAATCAGAACTTTACACACACCCTTGGTGTGTGATGCTTTCAGTCAGGGTTTATGTAGCATCCCACACCTCAGGTGTGTGTAAAATTCTGGTTACACACACCCACCCATGTATTATTCCATATTTCTATCACTACTTTACTGCTGATCACATTAGTGTCTACCTTAGACTGATAATTGCATTTAAATTGTAGCAGTAGTAGTAGTAACTCTATAATTGCAAAAAAAGTTTCACTTTCCAAAATGTGTTCATTGCTCTCCTGACCAAAATAAAATATATGCCACTTTCCTGATCGTGTTAATGAACCTGACCTCCTAAAATGTTTGAATAACTCACTGCCAATTGCAATAGTTTAACTATTTGCTCTCTGGAAAAGTGAAAGTGGTGTGCGTCCCTCCCAAATACAGTCCAATCTCCACCCATGTGTATTATTCCAACAAAACTGTTAATTTTGTTTAATTTTTTTTATTGTGTTACTATACAAGTTGAATAAATTTTATCACGTGCAGTAAAGGACATGGTTAGATGAATGGGAAACTGGCTGGTCAGGAGATAGCAGAGGGTTGTGGTTAATGGAGTCAAATCAGAAAAGAGGGAGGTCACCAGTGGGATGCCACAAGGATTAGTCTTGGGTCCAGTCTTTTTCAGTGGTGCCAATGCACTTCATGGCACAGGATATGCATGAGAGGTCTGTACCCTGGCCACGCAGTTCTTCCACCACAGGCAGGCACATAGTGGCAGTATCCACAGACACTGGCCACTGTGCAGTGCCTGTCAGTATCCCCACTCCCTCTTGCATTGGTGCGTGGGGGCATATTAGTGGACACAGGTTGGCATCCAATTGGATGCCTGTGCTGGTCCAGCTAATAGATTCCCTGCTCTGTGCAGAGCAGTACAGTGTAGGACATCATGAGATAACAATTGAAAAATCGATGGGCGAGTATCCAAATGGCTGCTCCCAGCCTTCACTGCCTAACAGGAAGGCTGGGGCAGCAGGGTGGAGGGCATAGCTGTCCCACAGCCTGCAGGGATGCTCCATGGGTGGCATGCAACAGATACAGCAGGGCATCTCTACTGCCATATTTTGCATTATATTGTCCAGCACTCTGTGCCTTTGTGAATAGCATGGAGTATGGCATGCCCTGTGATACACCCAGGATCATTTGCATGCATAGCTACATGTACATGTTAAATAACTGTTTTTTTTTTATTATGTTTTATGTATTTCTGTATTTTTTAATTTTTCTTGTGTGTGTGTATTGTTATGGATGTCTAAATATGTTTGTAACTTGTCGCTGGAGAAAACGGGTAGTTTTTGCTCATCCTGCTTACAAGTATAAAAAATTAAAATGAAATGAAATAAAATGAAAATACATAACTGGCCTGGGGCTCAAGTGCAGAAGGGGCAGATGTCCCTTCTGTGCATGCCAATAAGAGTCAAAGGGACTTAGAGTTGCCCATGCACTATAGATTTATGGCACTTAGGCATAGTGCATAGGGGCCATTATGTTCATCAGCACATGGGAGAAGGAATCATGGGAAAGATAAGTATCTCCACAGATGACACTAAGCTCTGTGGCAGGGTAGACAGTGACGAGTGAATTAAAGAGATGCAGCAAGACTTGCAAAGGCTGGAGAAGTAGTCAAAGATTTGGCAGTTGAAATTCAATACCAAGAAGTGCAAGGTGATGTACACAGGGAGCAAGAACCCTAGAACATAGTACTGGATGGGGGGTAAAGCTGGGCACGACCTCTAAAGAAAGATGCCTTGGGGTCATTATCAGTGACTCATTGAATCAATCAAATCAGTATAACAAGGCCTACAGTGAGACAAACAGGATACTGGGGTGTATAGGAATGGGTATTAACAGCTGAGGGAAGGAGGTATTATTACCCTTCTATAAATCACTGGTGAGGTCAAACCTAAAGTTCTGTTCCCAGTTCTGGAGTCCTCACCTAAGGAAAGATAAGGATAGGCTAGAGACATTGCAATGTAGGGTGACCAAATGATTCAGGGATAGCAGGACATGTCTTACAAGGATTGGTTCAAGGCAATGAACATGTACTCGCTGGAAGCCAGATGAGAGAGGGGAGAGACAATAAAGACCTTTAATTTCCTGAAAGGAATAAACTAGGCAAACTGTGAGGAACTATTTAGCGTAAGTATCAGATCAAGAACAAGGGGGCAGGAGTAGAAACTAATGGGGGGAGGTTCAAGACGGAAGTGAGAAAGCTTTAGTTTACAGAAATGGTGGTGGAGCCATGGAACAATCTGCCAACTGATGTGGTGTGTGCCAAACCTATCAGTGGTTTCAAACATGATTGGGACAGAGTGACAGGCTTAGTGATTGGACAAGGTGGTGGCGATAGGTCAATTAGCACTGGGGTGGATAGTGTGAGTTAAGACCCTGTAGGGGCAAAAGGTCCCAGGTTTCTTAAGGTTTATGGGCAGACTAGATGAACTAATGGTCTTTCTCTGTCATCATTGTCTATGTTTTGGTGTTTCATGTGAGTAACTTGTGTGTTTCCCTATGTTTCTGTCCATACACATGCTTTCTGAAATTCATCACCATCACTAACTGTAAGAGCCTTAACAGCATCAGTCACTCCATAACTCACTAGACTCACTAGATATATATATATATATATATATATATATATATATATATATAAACATCTTCAAGAAAACAGAAATATATTATTTGCTCAGTGATAAAATTCTTACCCCATGTTTATTCAGTCATTTACAAATGTATTTGGACATGATACATTTTATGTCCTTGTATCTTCTATCATCCTGAGTATTTGATAGCAGAAAAATCCACCCTGCTCAATCCTGATTATTTTAACACCCTGCTGGATTTGGGTACTCTCCTCCCACCCACACCATATCATTGCTTCAGGTATACTGCCTGATTCATTCAGTAACCATTGTACGACTTATTGTGTCAGAAAAGTCCGGCAACCCCATCCCTCCAAGTAAATCTGGTCTCAGTCCCTATGGTCACTAAACACAGAAGCTCTTCTAAACAACTGGTATGCAACTGATTGTTCACCTATGCTCACTGCCCCTGATATAAACATTGCCCTTTTCCTCTTTCACTCGATCTTCACTTCTGCCTGGAAGAAACGTGTCCCTGTCTTGAAGGACAGGGTTAGGTCTTTCCATCATCCTTGTATCACCCCTAATCTCACTGATTTGTGCCAAACCCAGGACCAAGCCTGGACACAGTTCAAATTCTCCCACTCTCTGTCCAACCTTCTCTCCTACAGAGTGCTTAGGAACTCATGAACAAAAGCCATTCAATCCACTAAATATGTGTACTTCAAATTCAACATCCAAAGGAATCTCAACCAACCTGCCAAGTATTGGGGGGCGGAGCCTGGCAGACAACATGGTGGCATGCTAATTCTTGCTGGAGTTACCCTGTGAACCCCTAGCAGCCCATCTGTGACATCCAGTCAGGAGATCAGTGCTTCTAAGAGCAAGCTCTCATTGTCGGATCACCAGATCTTTCATTTAAGATGTTTCTTGTGAGAATTGGAGGCAGACTCGCAACTCTATGCCGCAATTAACAACTCGGGCCTGGCTGTGTCTCACGCACTATATAGGCCAAGAATCAAGCACATCCCAAGTTTTTGGAGCACCCAGTTTGATGCACAGTGTACAGGCGTCAACCCAGAGACTGCAGGGGGAGAAATGGCCTCCTCCACCACTTCCGAAAGCTTAGCCAAGGACATTGCGAATATGACGGCGATGTTAAGCAAAGTATTACAAGATACTACAGAGCTAAAGCAAGCATCTACACAAATAAACAAGGAGCTGAGAGTACTAGCCCAGCGGTAGGAGGGCTCCCAAAAAGTTATAAAGCAGCAATCTGAACAAATTTTACAGCATGATGGTCACCTGAGGGAACATCATGGCCAGATTCAGTAATTACTCTCCAAAGTGTATGATTTGGAAAATAGAGCTCGAAGGCGGAACATCAGAATAGTGGGAATTCCAGAAGGAAGACAAGGACATGATATCCTTTTTGGAGGATGCGCTGCCAGTGATGCTAGGGCTGGAGCTAGAGGTCCCCACAAGAGATTGAACGAGCCCACCGCACACTTGCACCCAAACCCAAACCTGGTGAGCACCCTCATCCAATATTGTGCAAATTTCTTTGATACTCGGTAAAGGAGAGATATCTCCACCTAGCAAGAGAACTAAAGTCCCTAACGAGGCAAGGTTGCACCATCCAGCTTTACCAGGATTTCTCTCAGGAGCTAGCAAGGTGGAGAAGAGCATACACAGAGGTGAAACAGCAACTACACAAGATGGGTATTTCCACTTCACTCAGATATCCAGCACAGCTCAGAATCCAATACAATAGGGTCTCTCATACATTTAGCAGCCCTGAGGATGTGGAACACTTTCTGCATAACATACAGATACCGAGCAGCGACATGACCAAATCCCCACAACCTCCAAGTAGCACAAGTAAAGCGCACAGGGAGAACTCCTCGATTTCTATGGAGATAGCAACCAGTTCCGAGCTGAAGGATACAGAGACAAGGGGGCCTGGCAGAGCACTCAGCGGGGATGATCGAGGAAGCCTGGGAGTGATACACCAAGCAGAAAGTTGTCAGTGAGGAAGAACAGATCTAGGAGCAGACAGAGATTGCAAATCCTCGCAGATGAAAGCACAATTTCCCCAGCCATTACACCTATTAAGCTGTCCAATAGATATGAACCTCTGAGAGACCTTGTGCCGCACGCCCTGGACTTAACAAAGAATTCGGACTGTCCATCCCCAGAAGATCTCACAGATTAGAGTTTGCTTAAGAACTGGGCCCCACAGTGCACAGACTGGGCTGAATGCAAGGGGGATCTGCAGGCCGAGCAACAGCTGCCAAGATGACTGAGGGGTTCCAACCTTACTTTACGTGCCTGGCTTGCTGGGCTTTGAAGGGCTATGGAGGGGTTGAATTACTCTCCCCATCCTTTCCTCTTACCAGTTAACATATAGCGGATAGTCCCCCTTGTTTGGCTGGCACCCGAGTAAGGTCTTTTATGTTTGGCTGGTATGGCGAGGAGGCAATATTTTGGGGCTTGCCCCGCCTCCTTTGTCGGATGGCCTAAGGCCTAATATGGGTCATGTTATTTGGGTGAATCAAGTTAGGTGTTTTCTAACTATATCAGAGAGTTAACTCAAAGCCTTTTATTATTTTTTTTTAGATCTGCACAGCAAATACTGGGGTCACTCAGTTAGAGAGAGTGCTTCCCCCATCTAGTGATAAAAAGGGGGAATTGATCTGGATGTTATTGTTGGTTCAAACATGATTTAAGGGGTCAGTTTTATGTTCCATGATTTGCTGCTTTATAACCTGGTACTCCCCGCATGGTGAGTTTTGGGGGGGTTCACAGGGACCTATTCGGGGCAAGCAGCAGTAGAGGTCACACTATAGGATGATTGCAAAATTAGAGGTTTCCGTTAAATTACCAGGCCCCACGCTCAGCAGGGGTTCTCTTTATCATGGACCATATCTATATGCAATGGTCAAATCATACAAGGAGAGCCTTTTAGGCGATGGTTTGGTACAAGGAGCGTGGTATGGAAAGGTACAAAAAAAAGTCGTTATAGGGACTAGAAGGGCATTAAGCAAATTGTTTCACAGTGTATGTGGGGATTGCAGAAATAGAGACGGCAGACACGGGAAGGGACTAGGGGTTGTTTCGAAGACCAAGCTTCCTACATACAGACTTCTTAGTTTCCTGGTAATTAGGTAGGGCTCTCGGGCATTTTTGACTGTTACTACTCATGGCAGATAAAGACTTGGTAATGGCTACCTCATGGAATGTGAGGGGCCTGAACTCACCCATTAAACGTAAGAAAGTACTTGCCAGACTTAAATCCCTGAGAACTCAGATAGCCTTCTTACAGAAAACTAAGCTAAATCATATGGAAGCGCAAAAACTAAGGCAGGAATGGGTGGGATGGAAAGTTCATAGTGTGGCTAACAAAACCAGAGAAGGGGTTGACATACTGTGTCATAAAAACTTAAAATGGTCTATGCAAGAACAAAGAGCTCACAAAGGAGGAAGATGGGTATTAGCCAAAGTAGGCACCCCCACAGGGAATATAGTTTTAGCTAACATTTATGCTCCAAATGAGGACACCCCCGATTTTTTTCATAAACTCTTACAAGAGCTATTGGAGTTGTCGGCAGGGGAGGATGACATTCTCCTAGGGGGGGATTTTAATTTAACTATGGATTCCCTCCCGGATAGATCCAACTCCAAGCCAAATGCACCCCCTTGATTCATTAGGGCTTTAGAGGATATGTTCTCCCTGCACAAGATGCAAGACATATGGAGAGTAGCACACCCGGTTGAGAGGGACTATACCTATTTCTCTGAGGCCAAACAAGTTACTAGTAGATTAGACTATTGGTTTATCTCTCTGAACATCATAAATAAGGTACTTGATGCTACAATTGCCCCTTTATACATTTCAGACCATGCACCTTTAACATTAGCCTTGGGTCCTTTTGCTCCTCACACTAGGTCAGTCAGTTGGAGGTTAGACCCCCTATTGTTGCAGGAGACAGACTTCAAAGATTGGCTTAAAGGGGAGGTTAAAACCTTTTTTTATGACAATCTGCATGGATCTGCAACTGCAGCAGCCATCTGGGAGACTTTTAAAGCCACGATTAGAGGTCGCATTATTAGTTATGCTGCCTACCGTAGGAAGCAGAGAGAAAATGAGGCTAAGGAACTAGAGAGAGTATTGGGAGAGAAAGAAGGCCTATACAAGAAGGACTCTACTAAACTCCAGAACCCTGATCTGCTGCACAACCTCCTAGCCCTACGAATGAACTTAAACATGCTTGCATCTAGAAAAGCGGAATTACAGATTCTAAGATTAAAACATAAATACTGGACTGGGGAGAAAAAGCTGGGAAACTCCTAGTCTTCCGGCTAAAAAAACAACAAGCTGAGAGACATATAGCCCAACTAAGGGACAATAAGGGGGTAAAACATAGTAAACCAGAGGTCATCAACCAAATCATGCTATCTTTCTTACAAAACCTTGTACAGCTCCCACACTACCTGGGAAGAGTCTAAATTTGAGGAGTTAATGACAGGTACACGACTTCCTAGACTCACAGATGCCCAGACAGACCATCTAAAGAGGCCCATGGAGATTCAAGAATTAAAAGAGGCAATTAATAAAATGGCCCCAAAAAAAGCCCCAGGGGGAGATGGGTTCTCTATTGATTTTTATAAGGTAATACCAGAGATAGTATCTCATCCACTAAGGGATATGTTGCAAGAAGCTTGGGATCAGAAGATTCTCCCCGCCACCCTCAGGGAGGCGATCATCACAGTCCTTCCTAAAGAAGGTAAGGACCACACCCTACCTACAAGCTATAGGCCCATTTCATTGATTAACGCAGACACCAAAATACTAGCTAAGGTACTAGCAGCTAGATTGGAGAAAATCCTCCCCTGTTTGATCCACACCTCCCAGGTGGGCTTTGTGAAGGGCTGTGCCAGTTCAGATCACATTAGATTCTTAATTTCCCTTATACAGAAGGCAGGGATGGCCTCCACTCCAGCAGCTGCTATTTCAGTAGATTCTGAGAAGGCCTTTGATTCAGTAGAGTGGGATTTTCTCCACAGGATGCTGCTACACTACAGCTTTGGTGATGTGTTTAGGGGCTGGGTCAAAACACTGTACACGTCACCTATAGCCAGACTGCTTGCTAATAACACACTCTCTGCACCATTTGAACTACATGGGGCACCAGGCAGGGATGTCCCCTTTCCCCAATGTTATTTGTGCTGGTCATAGAAGCTCTGGCTAGTGCTTTGAGAGAGCATCCAAATATTAAAGGTATACAGGTAGGCTCTGAGTCATATCAGGTGCTGTTATATGCTGACGACTGTCTCATTCTGACGATTTTCAATCCAGTGCCTAATATATTTTGAAATTACTCCAATCCTTTGCTAGCATCTCAGGCCTTAGGATTAATCAGGGTAAAACAGAAGTCCTCCCCCTGAATAAGCAGCTTTCATCTGAAGATATCTCAGCGGTGGGCTTGGTTAGGACCAAGGCGGGAATTAAGTATCTGGGTATTAGGGTAAATGCTAATGTATCCTCCCTTCCGGAGACTAACCTCTCTCCACTGATTGGTAACCTCAAGGTAGAAACTCAAACGTGGAAACAGCTAAATCTCTCTCCCCGGGAAAGTGGAGGCAATTAAAATAATGATTGCGCCGAGGGTGTTTTACATACTATCCCACCTTCCAATTGAGATCCCCAAGAAATGGTTTCAATTACTGGATAGTATAATATGGGCGTTTATGTGGGAAAATAAAACCCTGTGGTACAGTAGAGCCAAACTCCGTGCTCCATGGAGCAAGAGTGGGTGGTGCCTCTACACTTTCAACATTACGCATATGCATTTTCAGCTGCAGTCACATGCAGACTGCTTTGGAGAAACAACTCTGATTTACCAGCTTGGGAAGCAATAGAAAGGGTGGCCCTGCAAGGGTCCCATCTGGTTGGATATATGGGCAATCCCTTCCCTTCTAATTTTCAGTTTTCGCTCACAATAAAAGCAGCTCATAAGGCCTAGTACGAAGTGGGGGCCATAAGTAACTCCTGTTTGAATCTGGGGATGTACCTCCCTTTATGGAACAACCCAGGTTGGACCCAGAATCTACTGAAATAGCAGCTGGCATTGATCATTAACCTCTGAACTGGGAGTGCTGGAAGGAGAAGCAAATCAACACTCTACAAGACATACTAATGGAGGATGGCCATACCATAGATAGTTTACCTGTCTGAAAGAGAAGTTTAATTTGGGTCCTAGTGATTTTTGGAGATATCTTCAATTGAGACATGTTTATTCATCCGGATTGAAAAGAGGGTGCGAGTGTTCGATGTGTCAAGGCAAGGGCAGAGCCAAACAAAACAAACTGCCTCTAGACAACTGGCTACAATCACAGAAAGGCCTGGCAGGCCATATTTATAGGTATATGAAGGGTGCTCTAACAGACCCATCCCTAGCTGTCAAAACTAGGTGGCAGCATATGTTAAATCTTCCCATCACTGAGGAAGCCTGGCAAAGGGGCTGGTTAATAGCAAAAAAAGCCTGTGGGGGCCCTAGGAACTTCTTTATCCAAAATAAGATAAGACACCACTGGTACCGTACTCCATTAGTACTAAAGAAAACAAATTTACTTACGAATGATAGGTGCTGGAGATGTAATGCGAATGGAGCAGACTTACTCCATATACTGTGGCAATGTGATCCCATCCATCCTTTCTGGTCAGAAATACTTACATGTTGTTCCAATGTATTAGGGCAAAAGGTTCCTACCTCTCCTAGTTTTTGGATCTTGGGGCTCCCGCCCACTGAATTCAGACCATCTTACCCCCACTTGTCCTGGGTTACACAGGCCTCACTGGAGGCTAAACGGCTGCTTCTATGTAGATGGAGGACTAGGGAGGTACCCCCTCTCACGGCTTGGTTAGTAGCCATGGCTAATTTGACCAGTTTCTCCAAGCTAACTCACTTGGCTGCAGCAACCCTGCGTGCCTTCCTAGATAAATGGGATTCATTTATGCAGTACCTTCAGAATGCACCATCACATTTCGTAAACCCTTTGGGTAATGTTAAAGCCACCTTGAGTGCTCCCAGTCTAACTTCTTCCCGCCCGCTGGTGATAACTGGTATGGTGAATGAGCCCCCCCCCCCAGTACCTCACATTGCCAGTAACAACCCTGTCCCATGTCATGACCGTGATTTTGTCCACTTTCTTCAAATGTATTGTAAATGCACTCTGAATACTTTACTATGATACAGTACGTAAAATCTGTATGAAATGTATGACTTATATATGCACTGTGATACATGTGCATACTGTCTCTCTGTAGCAAAATAAAAGAATCTAACCGCAAAAAAAAACAACTGCCAAGTATTAGAAGGTGATCCACTCTTTGTTTGATCCCCCCAACCCCAATCTGCTCCTCCTGTTCTTATAAAAAATGGCACACCAGCGTCTCACCCTTCCTCAGTTGCTACTCACCTAAATGAGTTTTTTCCCTTTTGTACTCTCCCCTCCTCACCCTGCCCAAATTCATCTCTCACCCTCGTATCTCCACACTCCACTCAATCTTCCTCCTGCATTAAATTACATTTCCTTCCAGTATCTGTGCAGGAAACCCTGCTTGCTCTCCTTTCACTCATCCCATCCAAATCTAGTCCCTATGGTCTTGACCCCAAACTCCTTTGTTTCTCAGCTTCTGCCATTGCCCCCTCATTCTTCTCCTAAACCACCCTAACCACTGTCCCAAAAGCCTGGATGCTTTCCAAAGTACTACCTTTCCATAAAGGAGGTGATTCTTCCTCCCCTGGAAACTAAAATCCTATCTCCCACCTCCCCTTTCTTTCAAAACTGCTAAAGGAGTTAGTCAACTCTCAACTGTCTGACTTCCTCCACTCCTCAGACTTCTTCTCCATGTTCTAGTCTGGTTTTTGGTAAACACCATTCCACCATTTCCTCCCTCCTATTTGTTATTGACTCCATCCCCTCTGGGAGGGATCAGGGACACATCACAGCATTCATTTCTATTGGGCTAACCAAAGCCTTTGATTCAGTGGCACATCCCCTTCTCCTGGATAAGCTGAGTTCTGCTGGCTTATCAGCCTCCACTGTTGGGTGATTTTGCTCCTACCTCTCTAGTCATGAGAAGTCAATGCAGGTTAATGATATCCTATCCCCTCCATTTCCTACTCTGGATGGGGTCCCACATGGCTCTATTCTGGGCCATATCCTATTCACCATTTTCCTCAATGACCACTCCTCAGCCTGTGTCAACTCGCATATTCACATATATGCAGATAACACAGTTATCTACACCTTGGGCCAATCAGCTGAGGTTGTTGAAGTCACTCTACAGAGAAACTTCCACAATGTCCTGTGTTGGTTTTAGACCAATTACCTCTGGGTAAAGATCAAGAAAACAGTGTCCATGACCTTTGGTTCCAACCAGGAACTGTCCAGGCTTGCCTCCCACCCTTCCTTCATTCTTCTCTTGATGTTGTTCACTCCTCTAAGTACCTCACTGTGTGGCTTAATAGCAGGCTCATCTTCTCTGCCCACATTGGTGCATCCATGTTAAACTTCACCCAAATTTGGAGCTCTGTACCATAATGAAGACTGCCTGTCCCCGCACATCTGCCAGGAACTGGCTACTGAAATGGTGCTACCAGTCTTTGACTACACTGATGTGGTATATTGTACCGCTCCATTCTCTTCCCTTGCCAGACTGGATACCCTCTGTAATGCCTTCTGTCATTTTGTCACTAACTCACTTCCTTGTACCCATCATTGCATACTGCATACTTCCATATCTATCCTCCCTCTTCCCTCATGTTGCTTGCATCACTGTACTTCCTTCATCTCTAAATGGTGGTTTGAGTAATGGCCCCTGTAGTTATCCTCTATCATCTCTCCCATCCAGTCTGTCTCATACTCTCTTTATTCCAGGGATCCCCACACTTTCTCCCTCCCCCACCCTTGCTCCTCAGCTGGACAGTTAGTTTTATCCTGTTGTTGCCCCTCTCTCTGGAATCTCCTCCCTCTTGCACTCCATCACTCAGCCTCCCCAACCTTCCTTAAGCAGCAGCTTAAACCCCTCCAATCTCTCTCCTGCACCTGTTAGCTTCCTTCCTGACCTGACTTTCTCTGCCCCTCACAATTTTTTTTTACTCCCTCCCATTTAATGATTGTATGCCTTCCATTTCTCTCCACTGTGATGGACTGTCACTTGCTTTATTTTTTCTCAGAACTTGAACCCGTCCTAGCTCCTGATACCCATGACTTGAAAATGTTGCACCTTTTGCCAAATTGCACTACTGTTGTTTGCATTTTATTTGTTTGTAACCATCTATTTTATTGTGTTTGCTTGATGTTTTCCTCTACCCTTTCTCCTAGGGTGCACCTGTAAATGAGCCTTGGCTCATAGTGCCTTTCCCAGTTTCCAATTTTTAAATAAAAAAAAGTGAGACTAATTAGGTTAGTGTATCATGCTTTTGTGTGAACTCTTTTGGGGTAGTTGTTGAACACAGTAAATGGCACAAGACCTGGGGATATGGATTTGTAAATTGGAGCACCACAGATACATATACTGTTAGAAAGGATTAGCTGTTGGGGCATGAGGGAACATAATACAGCAGCCAGTTACAACAAAAAACTATTGTCTTCTTGAATCGTGTGCAGGGAATTTTCCCTAAAATAGGCTAAATCATTCAGTATTCAGCTTCAAAACATTTATAATTCTGGGGATGAAAGATTTTGCACTGGTACATAGACTGAGGCATCTGCTTTGTTTGATTTAATGTTCAGACTTGATATTGGACAGCAACTTGAATTTTTTAACTTAGCATTGTGGGCAGTACCTTGTCCTTTAAACCACACCACTTTCATGTGAAACAGTACTCTAACCCTTGCTGGGAACTGTAATGTGGCAGGAATGCCAGCTTCCTGACTGACAGTTTAAACACACATACTATACAGACTATTCTTCCTCGCTTGTAGACAGAACTAGTCCCTCACACTAATGTTCAAATGTGGAATTGTTGTTGCGTAGTTATTTGATTCAGAATGAAGTCATTGGTGAAATACAGCAAGGTAACAGAATGGAGTTTATTTATTTATTTATTTAGTCATTCATTTATTTATTTAGTGAATTATTTATTTAAATTTGGTGACTGGGAAAGGCATACTGAGGCAAGGCTCATTTCCAGGTACAACCCCAGAGAAAAAGAATTAGGAAGAAAAAGTACACTCAAAGATCAAATACAATGTAAAAAAATACAGCACACATGTATATGTGAAGTACCAAGGTTATTAAGCAATAATAAACAGGCTATATATATAAGGGAATTAAAGAGTCAATAAAGAATATATATACTCAAGCAAAATAGAAATGAATAAAACAACTGAATTGAGAGCAGGGGCTGTTGCTGGACATACAATAACATGACTAGCAAAAAAAAGAGAAAAACAGGAGAAGGGAAAGGGAAACAGGATAATACAAACAGGGACAGAGAGAAGGCAGAAGGAGTAAATGAGGCAGAATGAGTAGGTAAAGTAAGGGGGAAATTAGCCAATGCTAGAACAAGAGCAAGTGGGAGGAAAAAGATGTTTGAGATGGTGTTTGAGAGAAAGAGAGCTAGAAAGGAGACAAACAATGTGTGGGAGAGAGAGAGATAGTTACAAATAGATGGAAGACAAGAGGACAAAGCAGATGCCCAGTTGCAGATTTGGTATATGGAATAAAGAAAGTGTGTATAAAAAGAAGAGGGGCTGGAAGAGAGGAGAGGAAAGGAGGAAGAGTTGAAAACCAGTATTTAGGAATGAATAGTGCACAGTGAATAAGATTCATACTAAGAATATTAAGGAGCCAGAGAGTCAAAGGCCCATATTTACTCCTGTATTAATAATAACAAAGGTGAAAACCAGACAAAATTAATTTATCCAGTCTGGATTTAAACATTTCTCTGGAACTGCTAGTAATCACATTGAGTGGTAGTGCATTCCATAGTTTAGTAACATAAAGTTTAAAATAAAATTTACGAGGTAAACATTTAAATCTTCTAGATTGTAACTGAAGGAGGTGACCTCTGAGATCATAGAAGTCCTCTCTAAACTTAAACCCAAGATAAGTCAATAAGTAAGGATCTTTAATGATATTGTACAACAACAATAGGTCCCCACTTAAATTCCTGGTAGAAAGAGGCATCAAATTTAAGGAGAGTAGTCGGTCTTCATAGGAGGTATTTCTCAACCCATGCACCATTTTAGTATATCCTCTTTGCCCCCTTTCAAGTATAGTAATATCCTGTTTATTATATGGGGACCAAAGCTGGGAGGAAAATTCTAAATGGGGGCGTATGTAGGCTCTGTAAAGTGGCATGAGGACATTTCTATTTCTAGATCTAATATTTCTCTTAATGGACCAAATAATCCTGTTTGCCCTAAGAATAACCTCATTAATCTGTGAGTAAGGAAGAAAATCCTCGGATACCAGGACCCCCAGATCCTTCTCTCTGGCTGTGGAAGTCAATGCTATATTAGCTAATGTATAGACATGAGATGGATTATTATTTCCAAAATGCATCTTCTTACATTTGTTGGGGTTCACTTTCATACCCCATTTAAAAATATGTGCTGACACTAGGTCCAGATCATGATGGAGAACATTAATTTGTTCTGAGTTGGCACATAGACCACCAATTTTTATATCGTCTGCATACTTGATTGTGTTAGAACTGCATGGTTTTGTAATATCAGCGATAAATAGCTGAAAGAGACAGGGGCCCAAAACAGAACCTTGGGGCACACCACTAGTGACAGTGCCAATATTGAAACATAGTCCATTATTCAAAACTTGCTGAGATCTATCCATCAGCCAATTGGTTATCCATGTGATAATACTTGAATTTAGTGCAAGGGAATAGAGCATTTGCAACAATGCCCAATGGGGAAGAAGATCAAAAGCCTTACTAAAATCAATGTAGATCACGTCATAAGGTAATTTATTGTCGAGGTTTAAACTAATATCCTCATAAAAACATAATAAATTGGTCAGACAGCTACAACCTTTTCAGAAACCATGTTGTTCAATATCAAATAGAAATAGGCTAGGGGAAATTAAATCCTTGATCAAACATTCCAATATCTTGCACATGGAGAGGTTAAGCTGATGGGTCTGTAGTTTTCCCAGTTGTTCCTAAGGCCTTTTTTATGAATAGATATGACATATGCAGTTTTCCAAATGTTAGGAACAAAATTATGATTTATGCAATTTTCATACAATAACTTAAGGGGCAATGCCAGGCTGTCGGCCAATAGATACAACAAATGACCAGGAACATTATCAGGTGAAACACTAGTTTTCCTTTTTTGTAATAACAGTTTTGTATGAACATTTAAAACAGAGAAAGTAACTGGGCAGTCCAAAGATTCCTTAGTAATACTTACACGTTGTTTTTTTTTAAATATATTGCAAAAATGTATGTTAAATAGATTTGCCATATCCAAAGGGTCATATATTAAGATGCCGTTATTCAAAAGTGGGCCTACCTGACACTGAGTCTTTTTAAGGGAGTTTATATATGCATAGAAGGATTTGCTGTTGTTATGTTTGCTTGCGCATGAGCAAGAAACATTATGTGACAGCTTAGGAGAGAAGGGGTTGTGGAGGCATGGCACTGTTACAGCCAAGGGAGGCACTGCATTTGGGGGCTTGGCACTGGTGGACCAATGGAGGCTCATAGTGCCAATGACACTGGTCTTCCAAAAGTGCATCAAGTTGTAACATTTTCATTGCTGAAATCAGGGGCCACCTCATCATTGCAGCATCAGTCATTCTGCTGTAATGAGGGAGCGACCTGTCATTGCAGGGTGGAACGTTAGCTAGCCTAATACATTTTGTGAACATGGCAGGTGGCTTGCCGCTGTGTTCACAAACAGTATTAGGCAGCCAGCCCCCTTACTGAGGGGGTGCCCAATCCCCTCCGGCAGCATGTGCCCCCCCAAACAGTCTTTGTTTGCCGGTGGGGGCCCCAATCCTTCCCCGGCTGCAGTGACCCAGGTATTTTGCCTACGGGGGAGCCCAATCCCTGTTGGCATGATGTAACCCCCCACCCATTTTCTTTATCTGCCAACAGGGTGCCCAATCCCCTCTGGCATAGGTTCCCCCCTTTTGCAGTGTGATGACGGGGGTGCCCAATCCCCTTCGGCATGATGTCACCCCCTTTTTTGTTGTGTGCTGATGGGGGTACCCAATCCCCCATCGGCTACTATTGGCTCCCTAACAAAAGACTCCCTTGGCATGCTGGGAGCCCACCTCAGCATGCCAAATGCCCCAGTGAAGTTAAAAACCATCCCACATTGTCTTTTCTTTTTCCTGTAAAGAAAAAACGGTCACTTGCAGTCTCTCAGACCCCCCTTCTGCAACCAGCACCCACCCACTGTGCACCCTGCCTTCCCACACCCCCCCTCACCCCATGCTTATCTCCAGAGTCCGCATGATGATCTTCGCTGGACCGGGAACAAGTCTGCACTCTTCAAAGCCGACCACAAACTGAGGAAATGCCAGTAATCTGTATAATGGAGTAAATAGGGTTTTTTTCAACTTTGCTGCATATCTCAGGCATTTTTTGGAATATTGGCACTACATTTTCAACATGGGGTGTTTGGGACCCCTCCTCATGAATTCTGTCACTGTCATGGCGTTAATCAGCCCCGAAGGGTGATGTCACGGTCACTGCATGAAATCACCTTTTGGGGCTGATTAATGAAATGACAGTGCCAGTGTTCATAAGGTGGGCTTTTAAAAAGCCTATGTTGCAAATGTGATGAAAAAATTCCTAAAAATGACTGTTTTATGAGCGTGCATTGCACAGTTTCTATGCACGATCATAAGTTCGCAAAATTTGCAACATTTGCACTCCAGATTTTCAACATTGCTATTTTATCACACCTACTTGTGAGCAGTACAGCTGTCATTTTTCACATCTCACCAAAAATGTGTTTCCGTGCATGTAGCGTACAATGGTGCAGTCGGTGTGTGAAACCAATGTTTGGGACAGATTAAGAAAATCACAGTGACATTGTTCATGAGCAGAGGTCTTAAATGGCTATGTTGAAAATCTGGTGGAAAAATTCTAAAATGACTGTTACATAGTGCATTGCGAAAGTTCCTATGCACGCATGTAGTTCACAAATTTTAATATTTGCAGTCCAGATTTTCACAACAATGCCATTTTACCACACCTCCTTATGAGCAGTACAGCTGTCATTTTTCACATCTCACCAAAAATGTGTTTCCGCACATGTAGCGCACAATGATGCAGTCGGTGTGCGAAATCAATGTTTGGGACAGATTAAGAAAAGCACAGTGACACTGTTCATTAGCAGAGGTCCTAAAATGCCTATGTTGAAAAGTTGGTGAGAAAAGTCCATAAAATAACTGTATTATGAGTGTGCATTGCACAGTTTCCACGCACGCTCATACCTTCACACATTAGCAATAATTTCATTTCAGATTGTCAACACTGGCTTTTGTCTGCACCTCCTTTTCAACAGTGCAGCTTTCATTTTTCACATCCCGGCTGAAATGAGATTCTGCACTTCCATCACAGAATAGCACTGTCGCTGTGGGAAATCCATGTTCAGGACACATTATGAAAATTACACTGACAGCGTTCAGTAGAAGAAGCCCTAAAATGCCTATGTTGAAAATTTAATGAGAAAAGTCCATGAAATGACTGTGTTACGAGTGTGCGATGCGCAGGTTCCACGCATGCTCGTGCCTTTGCACATTAGCAATATTTACACTCCACATTGTCAACACTGCCATTTATCTGCACCTCCTTATGAGCAGTACAGCTGTCATTTTTCACATCCCAGCCCAAATGTGTTTTTGCACTTTGGGCACAGAATAGCATGGTCACTGTGGGAAATCCATGTTCGGGACACATTAGCAAAATGAAATTGTCACCGTTCATTAGCAGAGGTCCTAAAACGGCTATATTATTTATTTATTTATTTATTTTTTCATTTTTTGTTGACCGGGTAAGTGCACTAGACAAATCCTGCCTATTTTCAGGCAGGACCCGGGGGAGGGGGATACAGATGAATGGCATCTGACCTTGAACCAGATTAAGCTGTTGGTGGTATTTTTCTTGAATGGAGGAAATTTGGCCAGTGCACCAGGGAAATTCCCTTGCTCTTTTCGAGAAGTGCCATGGGATCTTTAACATCCATCTGAACTACCACTGAAACAGGCAGATGAGACCTCGGTTTGACGTCTCATCCGAAAGATGTTGAAAATTTGGTGACAAAAGTCCATAAAATGACCGTTATGAGCGTGCGTTGTACACTTTCCACGCACACTCGTAACTTCACACATTTGCAATATATTCACACCATATTTTCAACAATGCTATTTTTCCACACCTCCTTATGAACAGTACAGCTGTCATTTTTCATATCCTGGCCAAAATGTGTTTTCGCACTTCCAAAGCAGAATAGCATGGTTGCTGTGGGAAATCACTGTTCGGGACACATTACAAAAGTGACAGTGACACTGTTCATTAGCAGAGGTGCTAAAATGCCTATGTTGAAAATTTTGTGATGGAAGTCCATAAAATAACTATGTTATGAGCGTGCGTTGCGCAGTTTCCACCCACGCTTAGAACTTTGCAAATTTTTAATATTTTCACTCCAGATTTTCAACATTGCCATTTTTCCACATCTCCTTATGAACAGTGCAGCTGTCATTTTTCACATCCTGGTCGAAATGTGTTTTTGCCTTTCCAGAGCAGAATACCGTGGCTGCTGTGGGAAATCAGTGTTCAGGATACATTAACAAAATCACAGTGACACTGTTCATGAGGACAGGTCGTAAAATGCCTATATTGAAAATCTGGTAATGAAACTCCATAAAATTACTGTGTTATGTGCATGCGTTGTGCGGTTTCCACGTATGCTCGTGAATCAGCAGCATTTTTAATATTCCCACTACACATTTTCAACATTGCCATCTCTCTCATATCTCCCTATGGATGGTACAGCTGTCATTCTTCACATCCTGCCCAATCTGTATTTTCGTACATGTGGTGCAGAATGGCACTGTCGCTGTTTGAAGTCACTTTTTGGGACACATTGACAAAATCACACTGCCACTGTTCATGACAAGAGGTCCCAAATGCTTTCATGAGGTGGGGTCACAAAAAAGGCCATGTTCAAAATTTGTACAATAAATACCAACAAACACCCAAGGCATTACGGTTTCTAACCATAACGTGCTACCCTGTACAGACAGGCATCGGGGTTTGCCTTTGAATTGCCACCTGTACTGCTCGTGCCATCCCACCCCCACCCACTGACAGGCATTGAGCTGTACCTTGGACTCTTTGGCCCTTGACTTCACCGCATTCTCCTATGCTGCACCCATTTCACCATATGTCCTTATGGAATGGGGTGACTGTAAAGCCAAACACCCTAATACACAGCTCAACATGTGTCAGTGTCTGCAGAATAGGGTGAGGTGACACGGCTTGACCATCATGGGCGACAACCCAAACACTTACCCCAAATCCTGTCCATCTCCACAGGATGGAGGTGGACTTCATGTGAACTTCAATACTTCACTGCCATTCCTATTCTGTATATGTTTAACTCCTGCTTTTCCAATGCTCATACCAGCAAGCAAACATTCAGCATTGACAAATGCTTGTTTTTACTTGCATTAGAGGCTAATCTCTGCTCCCAAGTTTTTTTTTTGCTTTTCGTATACAATTCTTACATTTTTTTGAATTTTTTAAAATATTCTCCAATTTGTTGAGGATGGTGATTTTTTATAAACTGAATAACATTTTCCTTTCTTTTTTATTAATTTCAATATCATCTTATTCATCCATTTTGGTTTTGGATTTCTAGATTCAGATTTTATCTTGGATGGAATATGGCAATCACGTAAACCAATAATAGTATTACGAAGTGTATGGAAGTACTCATCAATACGCACAGAGTTAAATAAAATCTCCCAATCCATCCCATCTAGCCCTATTTTAATTTTAGAGATATCAGCTTTATCCTACATATACACTATAGAGTTGTTGAACAATAGGGATATGTGGTGTTTTAAGTTAAAACTAATGGTACAGTGATCACTGTTTCCAATAGGAGCAGATACAGCAAAGTTATTTATTATCAGATTCCTGCTATAAAACACTAGATCAAGAATTGTATTACACCGAGTTGGTGAATTCACCCCCTGCATAAGATTACATTGTTGGCACAGATTAATCAATTTATTCCCTGCACTAGTAGTGGCTTTTAACCTAACCAATCAACATTGCCCTGATTAAAGTCACCTGTGAGTATGATGCCACCTAATGTGCAAGCTGTGTATATTTATTTAATTATTGCATCCAAGAGATTGAAAGATGTACTAGGAGGATGATAACATACTCCCAAAATAATAAACTGGTTTTTATTCAACCTTAGTTTAATCCAAACAGATTCTGAGGCACTAGAATGGCTTTTAACCTTAGTAGAGATATCCACTACCTGTAAAGCAATTTTTACAAAAGTTGCTACCCAACCCCCCTTCCTATTAGGTCTTTTAAAATTAAATAAAGAAAGCCCAGGTAGAGAGAAATCCCAACAGGATTGATCAACCCCCTAGGTTTCTGTAATTAACACAGCGTCAAGATGTTTCGAACTAATAGTAGCCCTAAGCTCATCAAATTTACTATTAAGGCTTCTAGCATTGAAATATAGACATTTTATATCAAATGACTTAGCATGCTTATTATCTTTTCCCCAGGAATGACTTATGGGGAGGAAATACACTCTCCCCTAAATCAAGCAGTTTAAATGCTGGTTAATATATTTTAGGATATGTTCACCCAGTAAAAAGTTACCCTAGCAGCTTAAATGAAGACCGTCCCTGCAAAATAACTCAGGTCTATAAACAAATTCTTCCCAATGAGTGAGACATACTTCACTCTGCCTTAGACATCTCATACGGAGCCAATTATTAAAAGTGTGTATTGTATTGTTCAATTCAACAGAGGCTGTGAGTACTGGTAAGACTTCGGAGAAGGCTATCTCACATCCGATGTCCACCAATAAATTTGACAGAGCTACAATGTCCTTTTTATTATCCAAAAGGGTTGAAGATAGGAAGTTGTTTGTGCCAACATGTAAAAATTACCAATGGGTTACAACCACCACCTGCAAGTATATTGTGCACCATTTTTGAAATATCATGAATTCTGGCACCACGAAAGGAGACGGTAGGCAAGAGGAGGTGCTGAGAGGCTAGTATATATCTACAGTCCAGTCACACATCTATATACTATATTTGAAACTGAGAACAGTATCAAGAGGCGTGCCATCCAGGGTGAAAAGACTATATAATAGGGGAGCTTAGCAAGCATATGGCTTGGGTCAAATGTCAAGGACACAGTCTGAAGTTCATGCAGTTGGAACCAACTTAGGTCATTATTGAAGACACACTGATGCAAAATACCCAGTACAGAGACCAAGGCATTTGAGGCAAAAAGTACAGTGACATCTGTATACAGTACATGGGATTATGCAAGGTGACTCAAACAGAGACATGGTCATTAAGAGGGACTGAAAAAAGAACAGCACTCAGTATGGAGCCTTGGGGGTACCCAGACTTTTCTGGGGGGGAGGCAAGTTATCACCAACATGTACTGACTGGATGGAGACAGAGAGGTAAAACTTGAACCAGTTGAGAGCTAAAACAGAAAGACTAGTGGCACACAACTTATCTTAGAAGGAAGGAGTAGGATACTGAATCAAAAGCCTTAACAAGGTCATTGAAGATGTCACCAGTGATGTGTCCCTGGACCATGACATTGAGAATGGAGTCAGCAACACATAGGAGAGAAGAAATGGTAGAGTGACTTTTACAGAAGCCAGACTTGAATCAAGTGATGAAATTAAGAGTGAAGAAAATCTGCACGTTCAGAATAGACATGTTTTCCTGTAGCTTGGCAGGAGCTGGAGGAAGGGAGATTAGCTGAAATGTATCATTTGAAGAAGGGTCTCCACCTTTGTAGAGAGGAAGGACCTTGCCAAATATCTAGGACTGAGGTACTGTACAGAACTGAGAGAGACTGCGAGGCTAAGTACTGTTAATGGGTAAGGGGGATGACAATAGCATGGGCAGAAAGGTGAAGAGGTTTAGGGTCCAGACCACCTGGGCTGTGAGATTTGGAAAGGTAAGGCAGGACAGAGCACATAAGGTATCCGGTTTGGAGATTGTAGAGAAGTCAAAGCAGAAGACAGATGAAACATGAAAAGGAGTACACTGAGGTAAAAGTAAAGGAGCCAAATTATGTGAAAGAAGGGAGAGACTAAACGTTGAGAAAAACATGTTAAAACAAGAAGCAACCTGGGAGGGACCTGAGATAAGGGTACCACTCATGACTAATGTAGGTGAGGAGGACTGGGAAGAAGAAGAATCAAAGAGGGAATTATCACCTTCCAGAATTTGGAAGGAGGCGTAAGGTAATTTTGGAGTTTAGTAGCAAATTAGCTGGCTTTAGCTGCTCTAGTGGGCTTAAAGTACAAGAATTTCTAAGTTTATTGCAGCTTTAGAGATCAGACTGAAAACATGACAATTTGAACCAAAACCAGGCAGCATCCCATGTTTTGCAGAGATTAATGAGGTCAGAAGTAATCCAAGGGAGTTTTTTAAGGGGGCATGCTTCTCCCACACCAGTGTGAAATAGAAGAGGACCTCATCAATGTAAGTAGTGGCAAAGATAGGGGACCAGTCAGTAGCAGAAAGATCAAAAAGGAGAGACTGAAGATTTACTAAGTGAAATGGCCTAGAGAGACAAATGTGAAAGGAGCTGAGGGCACTCTCTGCCCACCTAGCCTTGCAATAGGGACCAGATTATTAACTTACACAGGGGATCCCGCTGCGGACTCTTCTCCTAGCTCCTCCATCCTTGTGTAATGATATTAAGGTCAAACGAGGCATATGCTTAGGTTAATGCTGCTTACTCTGTAACCAGTACTTTATGGTTCCATGACACTAGTATCATCTGTAATTTGCGTACTATTACTGTCTTCTATGACTGCTAATCCTCTTAGCCCTGTGAGCTCTGTAACTGTCTAAACACAGGTTCAACTTCACCTGTACTATCTGCACATGTTTTTATATTTTATGTCTGTATTATTGCTCCTATTCCCCTTTCCCCCAGGACGCATCTGGAATTGAGTTGTCCTCAGCTAAGCATTTCTATCCTGGTAAAACTCTTAAATAAATAAATAAAGATGAATTTTCCTAACACAGTAGATCATGGTATGGTAATTAATGGCATCAGGGTCAGCTGTGGATTTACTATACATTAAACCATCATAGAGATGCCTAATTGAGACTCACATGGGATTAATAAAAAAAAAACAGAATGCTGCATCAGCATGTGGTCTGAAAACAAAACAAAATGGCAAACATAGAAAGTAGAGTTAGAATCAATGTTTTGACTATTGGTTTTCTTCAGGAATTATCTAAAAGAAAAAAATGTAAAGTTAGTGGAGAGACATGGGGAAATAAGGGATATATGCATGAGGTAAGGAAATAGGGGGAGGATCTAGGAAAAAAAGTGATAATAGGCAAGGTAAGAAAATCTGGAGAACAAAAAGGTGATGATGGATGTGAAAAGTCACAGTAAGAGTGAATGAGCTGAGCAGTCCTCAACTGGGGACTGATTAACAAGACCTAGTAAGAAGGCTGAAAGGTGACACATGTTGAGGAAGTAGACAGAGATAGACATCTGTAGAAAATTAAAATGGATGTGCATAGAGGTGTCAAGGACTGTTTAATTCCTTTCTAGATTACCTATCAGTGGGGAACTTTGGGACTGATGGTAGCTGGGATTACTCATACCTGATGATCTAAAGGTGGCCAAAAAGTGTGACAAGGCAGTGCGGAGAGCTAGTGGGATGCTAAGGTACATGGGAGGGGTATTAGCAGCAGAAAGAGAGAGTTGGTGATACCGCTGTATAAATATTTGGTGTGACTTCTCACCTAGACTTCCTCCAATTTATGATTTCGTTGGGCTTCTCACAGATGGTTGCCTCTGCAACCCATAGTTCTGGGCATTCATTGGACCTGGTCTTCCTTCTGGGTATGGAGCTCTCCGATTTGGTGGTAGAACCAGTCAGTTGGTCTGACCATTACATTATCAGATTCAATTTCCAGGCCCCCCCATAGGTCTGCCCTTATGGAGATGGTCCAATACCGTCTTTTAAGGGGGGTTACCCCAGATGTCCTGATGATGGTATTGGACCTATCGTGATTTCCAACTGTGAGCATGGTTCCAGACAACCAACTGCAATCTTATAATATGGCTGTGGTGGTGGTGGTGGCTCTGGATTTCATTGCTCCTGTTCTTGTTCGACCCCTCACCCTTTGCCCCTGGTCCCATTGGTTTGATGGAACCTTGAGGGAGATGAGGAGAGAGGAGTGAAGGATGAAGCATCGCTGGCGTAAATCTGGCCTTGATGCCGACAGGCATACATTGATATTCCATTATTCAAACTATCAATCGGCGATCTCCTTTAAGAAGCCAGCATTTCTGTCTTGGGAGATCGCCTCTGCAAGGAACCAACCTGCTCAGCTCTTCTGAACGGTAGACAAACTGTGCAATCCAGCCTGTCTGCAAGTTCAGAGACAGAATAAGTGTGAAGAGTTTGTTCGCTTCTTTGTGGATAAGATTGCCAACATTAGGTCAGAGATCTGCTCAGCTAGCTCCAATGGACAGGGAGGTGATTGGTTAGAGATTGCAGAACCACTGTTTTGTTGGTCAGCTTTCATCCAGCCAGCAATTGCAGATGTCAAAAGGATCATCCAGAGTAGGCAGCTAACTTGCTGTAGTCTGGACCTAGGCCCAACTCGCCTCCTGATGGGGTGTGTAGAAGTCATGGGCCTGGTCCTGGCTGAGATAGTCCAGAGGTCACTTAAGATGGGTGAGTTTCCTGACTCCTTGAAGGAGGCAGTGGTTACACCCGTTATTAAGAAATCTTCTCTTGGTCCGGACTGTCTCACCAACTACAGATCAGTCTCTAACCTGCCCTGTGTGCGCAAGGTTATTAAGAAGGTGATCATGCTGCAGCTGCATGATCATCTTACTATCCATAATATCTACTGTCCTCTCCAGTCAGGATTCAGGAAGAGGTATAGCACTGAGACTGCCCTGGTCCATGTGCTCACTGATCTCCTAATAGAAAGAGACTGAAGGACCTGTTCCATCTTAGTCCTTCTTGATCTCTCTGCAGCATTCGACACTGTGGATAATGATGTTTTGTTGGAGCACTTGTGGGTGACCTGTGGA
Source organism: Neoceratodus forsteri (assembly GCA_016271365.2). NCBI lineage: Eukaryota > Metazoa > Chordata > Ceratodontiformes > Ceratodontidae > Neoceratodus > Neoceratodus forsteri. The sequence continues at coordinate 831,199,105 of CM028131.1, forward strand.
CTGTCTGGTACAGTCCTCAGATGGTTTCATTCATTCCTCATTGGTAGATCTCAGAGAGTTATGCCAGGAATTTATTCCTCTGACGCATTCTCTCTACCATGTGGGGTCCCCCAGGGCTCTGTGCTTTCACCTATAATATTCGCGGTCTATATGCTGCCGTTGGGAGACCTTGTGAGGTGGCATGGTTTCAGTTGTCACTGCTATGCAGATGATACTCAACTATGTATGTCCTTTGTGCCTGACCAGGATGATGCGATCTTGGTGTTTAACAACTGCCTCACCAAGATCCAGGGTCGGATGAGTGCCAACTGGCTGAGGCCGAATCCTGACAAGACTGAGGTTTTGGTGGTGGACTAGGTCGCCGGTAGAGCGGTCCTCAGCAGAGCAGGCCTCTGGACTTGTGCTTGGAGGCTGCCAGCTGATGTCCTCTGAACAGGTGCATAGTCTGGGTGTTATTTTTGAAGCAGGATTGACCCTGAAGTCTCAGGTGCCTTCCATCGCAAGACCTCGTTCTATCATCTGAGAAATATCACCTGGATTAAGCATCTGGTTCCACCCAGTGATCTTCTGACTCTGATTCACGCCTTTGTGACCTCTCACCTTGATTACTGCAATGCCCTGTACCTAGGGCTTCAAAGGGTTGATATCTACCATTTGCAGCTAGTGCAGAATGCTGCAGCCAGGCTGTTGACTGGGCTTTCTAGATCTCGTCATGTCACACCTGTGCTGTGTGATCTGCATTGGCTGCCAGTTCAGTGGAAGATCACCTTCAAGGTTGGCTTGCTAATCTACAAGGCCCTACATGGACATTTATTTATTTATTTATTTATTTATTTATTTATTTATTTATTAGTTTTACCAGGAAAGGCATACTGAGCAGACTACTGCTCAATTCCAGATACGTCCTGGGGGTGTTGGGGATGGGAGGATACATATCAAATACATAATACAGAAATTACACAGAATACATACATAAATATATACAGGAATATATACAGTATGTACACAGCAAGCAAAAAACAGAAACTATGAGTTAATAAGGCAGCAAATTGGTAGAAGGTACAAATGACAGCTAACAGGGTCAGAGATAAAACATTAGAGTAACCACAGCTGGAGCAAGTTGGAGAGCTAGGCCCTTGTCTAGTGTGAGCTTAGGCTGCATGAGCAGTTGGAAGAGAAGCGCCGTTTGAGGAGGGAGTTGAGTTTCCAAGAGGAGGGAGCATGCCGAGTGTCCTCAGGCAGGGAGTTTCATAGCTTTGGCATGTGAGCTCTAAAGGCCAGTTGGCCGGCAGAGGTCGCCATGTAAGGGACATGAAGGAGCCAGGAGTTGAAGTTCCTGAGTGAGCATGCAGGGGATCTTTGAGCAGTAAGGATAGAAGTGAGGTAGGGGGACAATAACTGGGCCCAGAATTTGACTGTGAATCTGTTACAGTGGGACTGGCTCCTATCGAAGAGTGAAGGGAGGTTAAGGGACTGGTAGAGGTCGCAGTGGTGGGTGGAGGGTGTACAGTCCAGAGTGAAATGACAGAAGGAGTGGAAAAGAGGATCCAGTCTAGCTAGGGTGAACTTAGGATGGCACTGTAGACTACGTCCCCATAGTCAAAAATAGGGAGGATCATTTTCTGCACAATTGCCTTGTGGGCTAGCAGTGGGATACAGTCGTGGTTATGGTATAAGGTGCCCAGTCTGGGGTGCAGTTTTTTGTGGGTAGCATTGATATGTGCAGAAAAGTTGAGGTGCTCATCCAGCCAGACCCCTAAATGTCTGAAAGAGGTGTGAACTTCTAAGGGAGTCCCATCTAGGGTTTTGAAGGTAGGAATGGCGGGGAGACGGGATAGTCTATGCCTCATGCCAAAGGTTAATGAGACCATTTTCTTGGTATTGAGAATAAGTTGATTTGAGCAGAACCAGAGCTGAACGTCATTGAAGTCCTGCTGGAGTCTGAGTGCCACTTCCAGAGGGAAGGGGCCAGAAGTATACAGTACTGTACCGTCAGCATACATGTGAATGGATGTGTGCGGGCAAGCTGGTGACAGGTAGTTCAAGAAGATGGAGATCAAGATTGGGCCAAGGACAGAGCCTTGGGGTATGCCAATGGTGACAGGGAGGGAGATGGAAGTGGATGCCCTAATTCTGACTGATTGGGACCTGCCTGCCAGGTATGATTTGAACCAGCTGATGGCCGCACTGGAGAGCCCTACATGGGAGAGCTGCAACAGGAGAAGGGCATGAGAGACAGTGCCGAAAGCCTTAGCTTGGCCAACAAAAATGGCAGATGTGATGTGACCTTTGTCCATGCTTGTAAGGATGGAATCAATGAGTCTGAGGAGGGAAGTGACAGTGGAATGGGATTTCCTAAAGTCTGACTGGTAGGGAATAAAGAAGGAGGAGGAGTCAAGGAAGGAGGAAAGTTGCAAGAGGACTAGATGTTCCTGGATTTTGGTTAAAATAGGGAGGAGGAAGATGAAGTGGACATGGACCGAGTTATCTACAAGAGCTCTTTTGCTACTATTGCCCCCTCTGACTACTCCACTCTGCTGAGGAGGGATTGCTAGAGATTCTCAGGGTCCGAATGAAGACCTCTGGACCCTGTGCATTTGCTTTTGTGACTCTTCCCCTATGGAATTCTCTACCTCCTCAGATAAGGAGGCGCATGACTGTGGATTGCTTTAAAGCTGCTCTAAAAATCTAACTATTTTCTCTTGCATACCCTGAACATTAAGTTATGGATTTAGCTATTTTAATTGGTTTTAACATTTTATGATCTTAGTTGTTTGTAAAAGCACTTTGATATTTTTTAAATTGCACTTTGCATAAATAAAGCTATTATTATTATTATTATTATTAGAGTACTGTGTCCAGTTCTGGAGACCAGGGCCCTGATTCTAGAAAGGTTACACCTGGTGTAACAGCACTTGCATCAAGTAGAATGGCGCAAGAAGAAACTTACGCCAGCAGTTGCGACATGTATGATTCTACAATATGCCACTTGTGCCGAAGAGCTGTTATGCCAGCAGTTATGCCATAAACCTCCTGCAACATGGCACTAGGGGGTTTATGGCTGCAGTTGCGCCCCATTCCAGAAGGGTAGCAACAAAGTTCCCAATGTTGGGATTCCACAAGAACCCCGGGAGGAGAACTGGCAATGTAATTTACACCAGCATTTAGCTAGTGTATCTTACGTATGCCCCCCCGGGAATTCTGTAGACCCACCAGCAGCCCAGCAGACAATCCACAGGTGCCTTCCCCCCCATGCCCAGCATACCCCAGTAGGTGCCCCGCAGGCTGCCCACACCCCCTGCCCCCTGAATCCCCAAAAGGTGAATGCCCAGCAGGACTGCCCACACCCCCTGTCCCCTGAACTTCCATCGCTAAATGCCCCACAGGGCAGCACTGTCAACTCCTCACCCATGCCCAGTCCCTGAGTCACTGCCGAATTGCTGGACATACCCCAGATCATCCCTGGAAGCCTAGTGGCCCCACTCTAGCCATGCCAGTCTCATTCAGCACTCCTCACCATCTCTCAGCCAGTGACTGGCACAGCCCATTTTCCACTCTCCATGGTCTCGCTGCTGACTGAGTTCAGTAGGAGTGATTACTGTATAGACATGCTCAGATATTAATTTCTGAGCACGTCTATTCAGTAAGCATTCCTACTGAACGCAGTCGACCGCTGGCCATGGAGGTGAGAGGTTGGCTGTGCCAGTCACCAGCTGGGGACAGGTGAGGGGGTGCTGGGTGGTCTGGTACAGCTGGGTGGGGGGCCACTAGACTACCAGATGCCACAATAACAACCTTGAACTGCGAGTACTGTACATACTGTACAGTACACCAGTCACAAGGGACATGGGATTGGGGTTGAGGGACACATGGTGGCATGGCAGTGGTTGGGGGACCTCTTGTTCTGTGGGGCTCCACTTGGGTTCAGGCATGGGGGACACTTGCGCCTTGCGGCATTGCAGTTGCAGCTTGCAACCTCCTCACCAGGTATGCCCTCTGTTCGGCATACCTGGCCATATGTCACAAGTCTCAGGACTTAGATGCAGGGACCCTGCCCCTTCTAGAATAGGGCGCAGGGTCCATGTCGCAATGGTGATTGGCACAAGTCGCATTTGGCACCGACTTGCACCACCTTTCTAGAATTGGGGCCCACATCTCCAGAAGAACATAGACATAGACAGAATAGAGGCAGTCCAGAGGAGGGCAATTAAAATGGTGAAGGGTCTGCATTAAAAGCCCTATGAGGAGAGACTAAAGGACCTCACTGTGCACACCCTGGAGGAAAGGAGGGAGGGAGAGAGAGATATGGTAGGGACTCTCAAATACCTCACGGGCATAAATAAGGAACAAGAGGGAAGCATTTTTCAGGAAATAAGATGCTCAAGAACAAGTCGTCATGCTATAAGGTTGGAGGGGGGTAGGCTTAGGGGTAACATGAGGAAGTACTTCCTCACAGAAATAGTGGTGGAACCTGGAACAGCCTCCCAGCAGAAGTGGTGGGGGCAAAAAACTGTAATGGGATTCAAGCATGCATGGGATAGGCATAAGGGAATCTTAGTGGTTAGGAAAGGGAAGCCAAAGCCGGAGATCAAGTAGTGTATAGAATTGCAATAGGTATTGTAGGTAAAATGAGCAGACTAAATAGGCCAAATGTTCCTTATCTGCCATCACATTCTATGTTTCTATATGAATTTGGGGTCAATTGTTGCTCTTTAAGGCCCTGAACATGTACATGCTACAGACCAGAAAGGGGGGGTGGAGATATGATGAAGACCTTATGTTCCCAAAAGGGATGAATTAGGTAGATTGTGGGGAAAGATTCAGCAGGACTGGTAAATAAAGAATACCGGACTTCAGTGGAAGCTAGCAGAGGGAGGGAGATTCAGGAGGGATGAGAGAAAGTTTTATTTTTGTGGTGTAGTAGTGCCCCTACAGTTCACATCAATGGTGGAGTCTATGTTAAACCTGTTTTTTTGTTTACTGCTTGTAGAAAGATGGTCATACCGATTTGCATGAAACTTTTAGGATTTCTTCTTGTCCATGGCAGAATTGACAGTCCCTGAACATTTTATGTATATTGGTTTTGTATTTGTAGAAATATTAAAAGCATGCAAAAAAAACAAAAATTCCAGTTATCGATTGATTTTCAAAGCTGTTTTTTTTCCCTCGTCTAAAGAAAAAAACTCTAAATCTTTGGAATGTGAAATGAAATTCTGAATGGTTGTGTAGGTTGAGGGGGAAGATTTCCAAGAGGGTTTGATGTTCGAGGGTTTTGTATTTTTTAAGATGTTTACATTTGAAAAAGCATGCTTTGGCTTTAAGGAATCAGGCTGCCGTTAACGTACAGCATGTACAGAAGAGTTTCAATGCTTTTGAATGGTGATCATATTTTGTCTATAATTTGGCTATTGTAAAAGTTTGCTCCCTGTTGAGAAAAAATGGTTTTCATTTATTTAATTTGTGGGTTTGTGGCTTGGTGAGTAGGGATTTCCTAAGGGGTAAGAAATTTGAAAAATCTGTTTTGTTTTTACAATGTTTATGGTTTAAAGTTATAAGGTCTACAGATCATTTGGTTACACCTCCCAGTACCATACAAGGACTTAAAAAGCCTTGTTAACCAGGCATGTGCCACACTGCTTATCAGTCAAATGAAATTTGACATTTGTTTCTGCCTTTCATGGCAGGTTCCCCATGCCTTGATAATATGGTATTTTATTTTTTCTTTTGTTATTCTCCAATAAAATTAAAACACCCACTAATCACCCACCCACTAACCATCCACCAGCCCCTCTCCCCACAGTCACCACATGCTAAATAAGGCCAGAAGGATTTGACTTAACACTTGTGCTCATCAATAGGACACAGCGAGTTGGCCAGGAAAGCTATACTCTAATTAATATACAGACTGGAGTCACAAAAAATAGCTGTAAAGTTTAAACTAGGGAAAAGGTCAGAAACAGAAGGAACCAGCTGAGTTAAATTCAAGTATGTGATCTGTACAGGGGTAACCAAGAAGTTGTGTGGTAGCTTCTCAGTTAAAGATAATGCAAATTTACCATGTGTAATTTTTAAAGGGTTGCTTTAACCCCACCCCTTCAACTGCCCTTATCAGAACTGGATATTAAACAAACATTATGCTGCCTACAACAACAATTGTAGCATAATAGATTTCTATCTTTTAATCTCCCTGGTCCTGTGAATGATCTGGGAGTTCAGTATTATTTATGTTAAAACTGATTTGGCATTACCCCAAGTGCCTTTGTTATGGACATTTTACATTTTGCCCTGGATCAAAATGTGTGTGAGTAATATCAACTAGTATATCACTAAAAAGTCAATTGAAAAGTCAGCTTATGGTCTGTAACTATTATTCAATATGTTGAGGTCCCACCAGAACTTTTCACCGTGCTTAAGTTTTTATTGAAAGTACTGAAACATGATACCCTTTTTCTCTACTTAGATACATATTATCTGTCAGGGAGGCCATGCCGTCCTCCCATTAATCTCTCCTAGTCAGTCTTTCATTCCCCTCCTTGTTATCTATATTCACTTGGGTTGTCTATGCCTCCCCGAAGATCTCACATTCATCCTTGGTTGACTCGCTTTCCTCTGTCACCTTTCATTCCCCCTCAGGTAAACTCATCTTCCTTAGGGATTTCAATACAAACTGTCTCTTCTCATCATCCAAATCTATCATTCACAGGACTGTGTCCCTTAATTAATCCTGTGTTACTTCAGAACCCACCAGGCTCAATCCCCAGTCTACCAACTATACCCTGTTGGAATGGGTTCCAACCAACCTCCCACCCCCACTGCTTTGTTGCAGCAAGTACCTTGCTGGATTATTTTAGTGACCACTGCATATATTCGGCATTAGAAAATATGGCACACACCTCTCTTTGCCAAATTAGATGTGGTCCAGGTATCTCCGGCTGCTACACATCAATGTTCTATTTAGTGATCTCACCGCAGCAAACTGTTCAGCCAACTTTTCCACCTCTGACAATAAGGTAGCCCTCAAACTATTCCAGTCACAGTTCTCCTCCATCTGGGAAAAGCATGCCCAACTCAGGAAATCCAGAGTAAAAACTTTCCATCACCCCTGGATTACCACCAATATCATTGATCTATGCAAGTCCTGAGACCTAGTACGGGACTGCTACAAATCATCCCACTCCACTCCTGACTTCACCTCTTACAGGGCTCTGAGAAACAACTGTACAAAGACTATCTGGACTGCAAAAATCACACAATTGCGAGGTCAACTTCCAGAATAACCTTAACTTGCTAGTTAAATTCTGGAATGTTATTCCTTCTCTTTTCGATACCTTGTCCAGTCTGGTTCCCAATCATTGTGGTTAAAGGTTCACCTGTGTCTGACCCTATCTCTATTGCTGCTACCACCAACCAGTTCTTCTCAAACTGCACCCTCCCTTCTTCTCCTATGCCAGACTCCTCTCTTTCCTTTCTTGTCCCCCACACCTTTCACCAGGCTTCCATTTTCCTCCCGATCACCCTTAAGGAATCATTGCTTGCCCTTTCTTCCCTCAAACTATCAAAGTCCAGACCTGATAATCTGGACCCCAAGCTTCTCCACTTCTCTTCTCCTGCCATTGCGGCTCCCCTTACCAACTCAATGTTTCTGCCTTCCTCAGAGCTGTTTCTCAGTCCTAGAAGTTGGCCAAGATAATTCCACTTCAAAAAGGGTGTGACCCCTCCTCCCCAGGTGACTTCCATCCCATCTTCCTCCTCCCCTCTCTCTTTATGCTTCAAGAGAAACTATCTGTTGTAGACTCCTCAACTTCCTTTCATCCTCCAACTTCCAGTCACCCTTCCAGTCTGGGTTCCTAAAGCAATAGCATGTATTCATTACTACTAACTGTTTTGACCTATGCTATTGTAATTTCATTGTACTCATGCTATGTACCTGTCTTTGATTGTTCTACTCTCCTGGGTCATGCCTGAAAATAGTCATTTCATGGTTAGAGCACCTACCCGGTTAACAAAATCTAAATAAAAATAAATAAATTAATTAATAAATAAATAAAATAAATCTACCATCTGCTGCATGTCACTGATTCCATCTTTACTGGGATGGATCAGGGGCTCATTACAGCTACAATTTTTATCAATCAGGACAAAACCATTGATTTAGTGTCCCCGTCACTCCTCCTGGCAAGCTGAGCTCTGTTGGCATCTCAACTCCTGCTTTTGCTTGGTTCCATTTCTACCTACCAGGCTGACAAGAATTGGTACAGGTTGGAAGCACTCTGTAACTTCCCCTCCCTATTCAGTCGGAGACTCCTCAGGGCTCCATCCCTGGTCCCTTGCTTTTCTCCATCTTCTTGAATGACCTCCCTTCTGCCTGTGCTATCTTGCATATACTGTACACATTTATGCAGCTGTGGAAGACCTGCTCCACAATGTTCTGCACTAGTTCCAATCCAACCAACTCAGAGACAACAATAAAAAAAAAGGTGTCCACCATGGCCTTCGGTACCAGTCAGAAACTGGCAAGACTCTCTGCCCCTCCTGTTTTTATCATTCTGGATGGCGAAGCTCCTGATAGAGTTCAGGCTTTCAAGTATTTGGCATATGGTTTTGCAGCAAGCTTGACTTCTCAGCCCACATTTATGCCATCCATGTAAAACTCTGCCCCAAGCTTGGGTGCACAGTACCACAACAAGGAGTGCTTTATCCACATGTCTGCAGGGAGTTTGCTACCAAAATAGTGCTCCCTGTCTTCAACTACACAGATGTGGTCTATGGTGCTGCCATTTCTACTGCCTTCATCAAACTGGAAACTCTCTGCAACCCCATCTGCCACTTTGCTGCAAATCTTCCCCCCAACATACACCACTGTTCACTGTATCCATCCCTATCCATCCTCCCTCTGCCTTCACATTGACAGGCTCACTGTATCTCCTTCATATCCAAATACTGGTTTTGGTTCCCTTCACTCTTACCTCTCCTCTCTCTTCTACCAGCTGCCCCCTGCTTTCTGTTCCCTTCATTCAAGGTACCATCACAGTTTTGCCACTCCTCACTCCTGCTTTTCTGCTGGGCTATCTGCCTTCTCTTTTCAAATTTTCTCACTCTGGAATCAACTCCCCCCTTCCTCCTAACTCTTCCCATCTCCTTTGACCATTCCTCTTGTCACCACCCACCGGGCCAAGCTTTAACCAGCATGGTAAGTAGCCAGATGGGTCCCCGCTCCTGCCTTGTTTCACTACCACTCCAAATCAGTTTCCCTCTAGGATGTGTTCAGACATCATCGCACCTTCAGGTCAATTGCCCATTGTCAACAGTGTGTTGTTCACCAAGTATTTCTGCAACTTCTGAATGTGCCCTTGTTAGGTGTTCTTTTTCAGCTGCATCACACTTTATTTCCTGCTTATATGAGTTTTATATTTATTTAGACTTTATACAAATGTTTCATCTAATGTTGTTCCTCAGATTTTTCATTAATGCATTGTGCTGCTATTTTCCTATGTTCCCCTCCCCCGACTTGCACCTGGAAATGAGAATCAACTCAGTGTGCCTCTCCTGGTTACCAATTTTGCAAATATACAAATAAATAAAGCAAAATATATAACACAATAAAGTATAATTATTTTTAAGAAGAAAGAAGCCTTTATCATCGCTCTGCTTCAATGTATGGTTGAAGATTGTAGAAAGCACATCTTGATTGTTTTACTTCCTTACAGTTCTTTTGTACTGCTAGGTTAAATCAAGTACAACAAAATGAAATATAATTGCTTTCAAGAAGACAGAAGCTTTTATTATGGCTCTGCTTCAATGAACTGTTAGAGATCCCAGAATGCATGTCTTGATTATCATACACCCTTATAGCTCTTTTGTATTGTCAGGTTAAGAGCCCAGCAGAACCTCTGGTGACCAGCGTCAAGTAGTGCTATAGGCTGAATGGTAATCTTGATCTTTACCCTAGCTGAACAATTCTGTCTCTTTGTTAGGTACTCTACCATATATTAAAATAGAATAATGCAAACAAATGCATGTGAGACATACACACATGTTTCTAAATTGGCCTTTTCTCTTGTATGAGTGGAAATCATAAATTATCATAAAAACTGTAGAACAATTGCAATAAACCTAATATCACCATTTGACATCTCTACTGTACAATACTGTACCTACCCCAACCAATATTTAGTTGGAGATCATAGAAAGCACATCTTGATTGTTGTACTTCCTTATAGCTACTTTGAACCATTTACCATATATTACCACATGTATCTTAGCTATGTAAACTTTCTTCTATGTGTGCATGTAAAATTTTTACAATTGTAATCATTTGTTTTGCTTCCATCTGTGTGATGCAGGTCCACCTTGTAAATGAGCTTGCTCAATGGTGATTCGCTTGGATAAATAAAGATTTAATTGATTGATTGATTGATATTTAATAATGTAAAAAAATGTGTGGGAGATACACATTTTTTAAACTGACCTTTTCTCTTGTTTGTCTGGAGATCATAAAAAAATGTAAAAAAAATCACAATAAACCAAATATCACCACTTGATATACTCCCCACCCTTTAAGGTCAGAACAATTTATTGCAATGATTGTGTTTGAACAACAAGAACTTTTCTAGTTTTACATCTAAAATGGATTTAGTTCTGGGCATGTAGGAAAAAGAAACAAAATGATAGATGTGATATGTTACAACAAAACTTTTGGTAAATAAGTTATTTGGAACAGCATGTTCGTGAATTTTTTGACATGCCTGTTCTGAACTTCCAATTATTTCCATAATTGTGTTCCCCCATCCCCCAAGTATCCAAGCAATGTCAGGATATAGCTGGAATGTATTTTTTGCTGGGTAAAACTAGTCCACAATGGCTGGGAGGACTCTGGACTTATTTTGTTCCTTCACAGTTGTTGAAGAGGAGTCAGTCACTGAGGTAAGAGGAGATCATCTATTGAGCTAAGACTTTCCATAATGCACCACTACAATGGCTATTTTTTTTGAGGAAATACTATATACTCTTCTCAATTAAATAATGCAGACCACAAAGTATTAACATCATATTGTTGTCACTAATCAATGAAAGGGTGCAGTTCAGGAAGTGTTAACATCATATTGTTGCTAATGGGCTTTCATGATGGTACCATATATTTAAATACAACATAACATTCAAATGTATTCTTTCTCATGGACTGATTCAGTGGAATACCTTGGATTTGGATATAGCATAGGGTGCAGGACAACCTGGGGTTCCTGTTTATCACCCTGAACTATATGGTCACCATTCTAGCTGAATGCACAGCAGATTAAACATTCCTAATGCCACCAGCTGCCACCCCAGTCACTGAACCTATAGCATGCCTGCCAGTCCTCTCCCACCTTACAAATCAGGGACAGAGGCCTTGAAAAATCTGGGGGAAATAAGTACAGCAGGGAAATAATCTTAAGAACAACTCAGAAAACTGTGGGAATATCCATAGTAGCAGAAAAAAAAGAGTTTCTAAAGAACTACAGTAAGTTCAAGTGAAATGCTATTTTGGTGTTTAAAATCCATTCTCTTTAGTTACTTGAACATCAGTTTCAAAAGGGGGAGCCCCCCTCCCCCTTTGAAGTAAAAACGTTGTTGAAAATGAGGACCAGCTGACATGCTTCACAGGGTGCCTTTATTTAACTTGTTATGAAACTGCCACTTGGTCATGCATAGCCTTTTTTATGAGTATCCTCTATTTTTTTTTTACCTGCTGATCAAGGGAAGTAAATAATAACAAAAATAAACAATACTTAAAATAGTTACTGAATATGTGATCTGCCAGGATTACAGTGAAAAGGTGAAATGAAATGCCAAGTTTGCCACTTGATACATCCATTTTTAGAAATCATCTTTTAGCCGGTCTGCTGGTGCAGCAGTAGTGCAACCACTCCTAATGCCAGAGACTCAAGTTTGGGAACAAGCCCAGTTCATTGGAAGACTGGTCAGAAAAAGCTGATTCGACCATCCCAGAGGACACACTCCACCTTGGGGAGAGAGGGTGGTTGGAATCTGTTGCATTGCTGACATCTAGGTGACCAGAGGTGATGGTTCAAGTGGAGCCACAGAGCTGGGAGGGTAGGATGTCGAGGTAGTTTGACATACAACATGCACACACATGCATGCTTGCACATCAGGATCTCTTCTTGATGTCCTGCAGAGCTGAGAAGATAAAAGTAAAAAAAATCATCCAGTGCGAGAGGACGTCTGCCCCTCACCAAAGTCCCCACATTGCTGACCGTGGCAATCTCCTTCGAAAGCAACGACTGAGTTTCTGTCAGGGTAGAGCCCCCATCCTGAATGCCTTGGCCTGGTGGGTAAGCCAGAGTGTATGTAGGAGGACAGGTAAGTCCTGGGGAAGGCAGGTGATGGGCCTGGGTAAGTGGATAGGACCGATGGGGGCCGGCTGGTGAAAGAAGAGTAAAAGCATACTAAATAACAAAAAAATAAATAAACTTTTATACAAAAAAAAAAAACAAAAAAAAATCATACATATATTCAGTTATACATAGACTGACCCAACCTAGCACTATGCTTGCATGATTATCACCACCAACACTAGCACCATCATTTTCCCAAACACATAATCAGTGGAGATGATGGAGGAACACTTGGTTGCTCAACTGATTAAGAGCACTTAAATGCAAAAAATAAAATATTTATATTATAATTCATGATAAAGATTGTACTTTGATTCTGACAAGATCTGCATTCCGTTTGGGGATTAGCTGTTTAACAGGTGCCTAACTCTTTGGCAGCTAGTTTTCTGAAGATAATGATCTCTTCCAGTGTGCCCCCTGCTGTGACTAACCCAGCTTTAGATAGTGACATCCTGGATTATTACTGCTTATACATTGCATGTGTCATACTGTAACCGCTCCTTTCTTCCTGTTAGCAGATAAAAACAGGTGTGGTTGGCATTTCCTATATGCTTTCTTGTTAAGTAAGTACACATTAGTTCTAGTCTAGGGAAAAGTTAATATTGTTTATTTTATATTTTAAATCAAATGGTGGCATATAATATCTCTAATCTTCAAGTTGCTGTTATTTTTTACAGCAAGTTTCAGTTTCATTCTTATGGCAGAGGTTCATAAAGAGGAATAATTTGAATTAGAAACTGCATTGCGTGGTAATCCCCCAATACCCCTTCCCTGGAATAACCACAAAAACCCAGGACTTGGAAAAAATGTCAGCAGCCATGTATTTATTGTTATGAACACACATTTTTGAGCAACGTGTGCAGCTGGGATGATACCCAGCTTCTTAAGGCCTCCCGCACACCTGCCCTCAATCCTGGGGCCACCCCTGGTGTGTGTCTGATTGGCTGATGTAGCTCCTGTGTACATCATCTGGCCAAGGCTCCTGCAGCTGATCCCTCATCTTGGGCTGCTTTTCTTGCAGGATAACCTGATGAGGGGGGACCACAACTCTCACATCTGTGTCCTGCGGTCCCCTGCCCTTATGCCAACCAGAGGTAACAAGCCCTTTGGAAGAATTCAACTAATCCTCCCTTCTTCCCCTTGTACCACTGGTCTGTGATCCTTCTGAGCTGCCACACCTGACTGTGACAGTTTGCGGCATTCTTTATTAAACTCTTCTCAGATCAGTATTATTATTTATTATGTCTCTTTACATAGAAACATAGAAACATAGAATTTGACAGCAGATAAGGACCACTTGGCCCACCCAGTCTGCCCATTTCCCTACCTACTGGATAAGCTGCAGAACCTAGTTAACCAGCAGCCTACTTCTTCCTACCCCCACCCCCTAGAATGGCCTTATGACTGTCCCATGCATGCTTGAATTCCACCACTGTTTTTGACTCCACAACCTCCTCTGGAAGGCTATTCCACGCATCCACAACCCTCTCTGTGAAAAAATACTTCCTTAAATTACCTCTGAGCTGCCCCCCCCATCTTCAAATTGTGCCCCCTAGTTCTTGCACAACTCTTTTTTTGAAAGATGCTACCCTCTTGGACTTTGTTGATCCCTTGAGGTACTTGAACATTTCTATCATGTCCCCCCTCTCCCTCCTTTCCTCGAGGCTATACATATTAAGCTCCTTTGGTCTCTTTTCATATGTCTTCCGGTGCAGACCCTGCACCATTTTAGTTGCCCTCCTCTGGACAGCTTCCATCCTGTCTATGTCTTTCCCCCTTTTGTTTTACTGTTTAAGTTTTGCAACCCTTTGGAGAAGGCAAAGAAAACCTGAAAACCCCCTTCCTAGTGTTAAAAACTGGGAAAACTTACTTCCTGACCCCAGGCCCTCCTTGAAATGAGCTTGCTCAATGGAGTTTCACCTGGCTAAATAAAGATTGAATTATTGATTAATTGATTAATTTGGTCACATCTACTGGGTCAAATGGGCCCCTACCTATTCTGGCAACCTTACCATGCTGTTACAAGGGCGGGCGGGTATACAAAGAAAGGAGAGGAAAGGGGGGAAGCTGCTGGACTCCAGCTCTATTTAGCCCGTTTCTCCTCCCTCCCCCAAATGCCATCACCCTGGGCATGACCTCGGTGGTACCTCCTCCTATGCCTTTGCCAGGGCCTGCTGCCCATCCCAATAGGAGGCACCTTCTCCCTACCCCCAGGTCCAGGGAGGAATAGCCCCAGACAAATGGCCACCTGCTGCAATACTTTGGCAGTGTCTCTATTGTCTATTACCCCTTCTCTGGAATAATCACACAAACCCAGGTCTTGGAGGAAATGACCGCAGTCATGCATTTATTGTTATGAACATACCTTTTTGAGCAGCGTGTACAGCTGGGAGGATATGCAGCTTCTTCGGGCCTCCCACCACCTGCACTCAATCATAGGCTTCCCCTGATATGTGCCTGAATGGTTGACACAGCTCCTGGGGAGGTCATGTGGCCAAGGCTCCAGCAGCCACCCTTAGTGCTGTGCCACTGTCCTAGTAAGATAACCTGATGAGGGTGTATGGCAGTCCCCCCAATCCAAGTATGGGTACTGCAGTCCCCTGGCCTCATGCTGACCAGAGGCAATGAGCCATTCAGAAGAATTCAACTCATCTCTTCTTCCCCCTGTATCATCCTGTGATCCTCCTGAGCTGCCACAGGACAGACATGGTCTGACACCCTCCCCCCCAAAGTCTCTCTCCCTCTAACCATTCCTCCAAGACCTGATTAAACAAATTCAAAATCATGTCTATTCCACTTTCCTGCATTTGCCCTTCCTCCACACCAATAGACCCCAGCAGGAGGCATACATTTTTTTATGTCTCACCACAAATCCCACCATGGATTCCATAAAGGTTCTTATTTCATTATTGACATGAATGCATGCAGCATTAATTGCTCTAATGTCTCTAGCATGTGGCCAGTGCATCCTCTGAATCAGGTGTGACCAAATGAGAACTGTATAGGGCCACCAATGTCTAATGGAGTACAGATCCTCCTTTGTTGACAGTAGCAGGTTCATCACCTTCCGAGACCCCAAGTATTCACTCTCATGGTAGATCAGTAAGGTGCCTGGGTTCTGCTGTGCGGCAACTTCTTCCTGCAATCTTGGAAGCAACTCCTTCCAGTGCATGCCCTTCATTCCCAGCCATCAAATTTGCACTGTCTGCAATGGAATCAACAAGTTGTTTCCACCTGGCTGGCAGGCCACTCTCACTGCTGCCCAGTAAATGAAGGAATGACCACAGATCCACACAATCCTGGCACCACCTGGGGAACCTGCAAGAGACAAAAGAAAATTACTGCAAATGCAGACAGATGTAGTGCAAAAATTCCTGGGACCTTCAGCGCCCCAGTGCCTGGATTTCTCCATCTGACAGTCCAAGGCTTCTCGCATTCATTGCCACTCCAGTGCAAATGCAAAGGAAATGTGCACCAAATTCCCAGGCATCCAACCCAGCCTGTTGGATGGACTTATTCAGGATATATTGAAACTAATAAGCCACTAGCAGTGTCAGTGGCTCAGCAGATAGTACACTCATCTCTGAGGCTGGGAGATCAGAGGGCTGTCAGAGAGCTGTGGGTTCATTTCCCACACCTGGCAGAGGGGTGTCAGAGAGCTGTGGGTTCAATTCACACACCTGGCACTTGGGTTAATATACAATTCTGACACTGTAGTGCAGCATGAGGAGGGTGCTGCACTTCTGAGGTGCCATCTTTCAGATGAGACATTAAACAGAGGTCCCATCTGCCAGTTCTGGTGGTAGTTCAGGTGGATGTTAAAGATCCCATGGCACTTATCAAAAAGAGTAGGGGAATTTTTTATTGAAAAACACATTAAAACATATCACTTACAAGTACATAACCAAAGAATTTCATCACAAGGGCCATAATGAATCAATAATTGCTTTTAACAAAATTAAATCACACTCTTACTCAATTTCCAATATCTACATTTAAATACATTTCCTCTTTTTCTCTTGTGATATTATTTACACCTTTATCCTCTATTTATATTTTATAAATCCTAACAACCCTTTTCACAATTTCTTTATGATATTTTCAGGTTTTTTTTAATATCTTTGGTAAAAACTGTATTCGTGGCCTGTTCTACCAAAACTCCGTAAGTTTCATGAGGCATCAATTTCTGTTGTGGCGTCCACTGGCATCGTGCCTGCCATGGATAAAATTATAAACAGCAGGAAAACACCATTAAAGCCCCATGATCATATTTACTTAGTAGGTGTGAAAAATTTCCTAGTACTAATGTCTCATAGAATAAGTATGATACCAATTTTAAATTCCATCCATCAGCTGGAAAACCCCATAAGGGTTTAATATATGAACATGAAAAAAGAAAGTGATCCATAGTTTCTTCTGTGTTTTGGCACCCATTGTATGGGCAGTTCCTCTCCTCTTGTGCTTTATGCTTAGCATTACACCTAAGATTGAAACGCCCATAAACTGATAACCACAGGGTCTCCCACATGTATATGGGAATCCTGCTATTATTTAGCTGTTTCAAAACACCTCCTCTTAAAATGGGGGAGAGGCAATTTTTGAAGTCTGGTTCTGTTGGATGGATTTTACACATTATGGAGGAATATAGTTGTGGCCCTGGTGTGTCATATATTTGTGACTTAGTTAGCTCCCATTTTTGGAGTTTTTGCACCACTGGTTTAATAAAGGCTGGGATTTGTAGCTTGGAAGATAGTCTCGGTGGGTTATTCTCGACCCATAATTCCACGCACTTGGAGTGATTGTTATTAAACCACCAATACTGTAAACTCTGGGATGGAACTAGACCTATTTTTAAGGTCTGGGATATGAACAAAGCATAGAAAAAGGAGATGGGAGCAATCATTCCTAAGCCTCCCTGAGCTTTGAGTAGATAGGTAAAACACCTTTTTATTGGGTTCAGCCTACTGCCCTATATCATCTGAAAAAAAGCATGAATATAGCCTTGTTTATAGTGTGATGGGGAAGGGAATATAATTGCTATATACAGAAAAGTGGGGATAATGAATCATTTTATTATGTGTACCTTTTTATTTTTGATAACCTCCAGGACTTCCATCTATTTACCCTGGACTCGACCTCTTGAAGTGCTATTTCCCAGTTTTCAAGGGGGAGGTTTTGCAGCCTAAAGTAAATACCTAAATTTTTTTGTGGATCTGTGAAGATGTAGATGTTGTTAATAGTTACGGTTCCTGTCCTGCATCACCAAGAAGAAGACTCTTGCTTTTTTCTGTATTCAGTTTTGAGTTTGAAACTCTGGAGTACTCTTGTAGTTGCCTAATTAGGGCCAGGATCTGCTTTGGTTTGGCCATAAACAGGCAGATATCATCTGCATAGTCTTGGATTATTATGAGATCATGTCCTGAAGGACCCTGCAAGCCTTTCAATATCTGTGTAATATTCAACTTCCTAACCAATGGATCCAGAGAGAAGATATATAGTAGATGGCTGAGGGGACACCCCTGCCTTACTCTTGTGTGAATAGTGATACCCTTTGTTACTTTCCCTTTAATTATGTGTGGTTCCTGGCTCAGGCTTGTGCTACGTACTGTAGCTGAAAGATGTAGGTTGTGCTTGGATACAGAAGCCTGGCCAGTAAGTAAGATAATGCCTACAGAGTATTAGTTTTATGAAATTATTAGTGCTTAGATACTTCAGCATAGGCATACGCAAGTCTGTGATTGTAGTACATGTGAACTGGATAGTACTGTATATGCATGGTGCTTAGATGCTTGAAACGATGAGCAACTTGTTATGACTTGATGTTTTGGCCTTTCTCTGTATCCCACCTTAGGAAGGATGCTTAGTTGAGTAGGATGAGACCCCTAAAAAGAAATAATGATGCAGGTATGATTACCTCTTCCAACTCCAGAGAGTGTGGCCAGTAGACACGCAGGAGAGGAAAAAAATCCCTTATGTGGAAACCTCTGAGAACCCATGCCTACTGACCTGCCTGTCCTTCTGGGCATACTAAGGGAGAGTAATCCTAAATGAGAAACATACATACTATCGGCTAGTCTAAAACCCCAAGAGAGGAAGATCTGAGGGTCGAAAAGAGCAAATGGAATCTAGTACTGATGATGAATGGACTGCAAAGCTGGTAGCATATCCAGAGCAATTCTCAGGCTGTCAATGTCCAGGGTAAATTGTTGATAGAAGGTCATACAGAATTTAGGTGAAAGCACAGTCAATCTTGAAGTAGAAGTCCGAGGTCCGATATACAAGGTCGTGGAAGCAGAGAGTCCTGGAAGGCAAGTAAGCTGGATACAGGTGGGAAGCTGAAGAAGGTGGGGCAACTGAATCCCTGGTCCTGAGTGGGTGAACAGTAATGGACATAATGCTAGAAGCCAATAAAACCTCCAACTCATCTGGAGAAGCAAGTCTGGCAAGGGACAGGAACTCCCTGCCCTGGGCTGGGTGAGGGAGGAGTAAAGCAGAATAATTGAACCTCTAGGCTGATAGTTTGCAAGGCAGGTGTAGAGTAGGAATAGTCAAACTCCCAGGCCCCAATACTGGGCAAGGCAGGTGAAGGGTAGAATAATCAATCCTCCAGGCCCCAATGCTGGGTGAGGCAGGTGTAGAGTAGACTTTGAACCTCCAGGCCCTGATGCCGGATGAGGCAGGTGTAGGGTAGAAATAGTTGAATCTCCAGGCCCAGATGCTGGGTGAGGCAGGTGTAGAGTAGAGTGTCGAACCGCCAGGCCCTGATGTTGGGTGAGGTAGGTGCAGGCTAGGCCCCCATGTGGCCAGCAGAAACAGCCAGACCCCATGTAGGCCAGGTGTAAGGGATATGGAGCGGCTAAGCCAGCCTCCATGAAGGCTAGCAGGACCAGGGAACGCCGCCACAGAGGGCTGCCTGGTACAGCAGACATCTCCAGGGATGTGGCTGAGGGAATGATGGTAGGCAAGAAGCAAAGATTGCATAAGCAAGAGTGAACCTGTACATAGGTCAGAAAACAGTGTAGCAACAGCCGGACTTGCATGTAGGTCTGTAATAGTAGTAGCATTGAAGTGGTAGGAGTAGTGAAAGGGAGTTGAGCCAGCCACCACATCAGCCAGCCAACAGGCAGGTAAGGTTCAGAACTACTACCTGCTGAGCAGGCTACAATGTGACTAGTGACATGGGCCCATGGAGCTTCAGGCATAGCAGTCCAAGAGTCAGGAACTGGCATGAATCACAGCTGCTGTCCATGGAATGGAGTAAGGATGTCCATAGGTAGGAGAGAACATTGAGGGTCTGATAGAAGGCACAGAGCAATCACCGGACAAATAAGAATAAGTCTTGCCAAGTCATGCTATACTTCAGTGCTTGCAAGCTCTAGTTCAGGTGATATGGAGTGAGGCAGCGTAAGGAAGCATTGTCTGCTTGGCAGTATGAACTGTAGAAATCACAACCTCACAAGATTTGCAGTGATTAGGGACTCTGATCCTAAGAACATCAACTTTCGGAGAGCTCGAGCAGCAGAGATCTATGAAAATGTTCATTAGAAACGTGCTTGAGTGTTGGAAGTGACTTTAGAGTTTGGAACTGGAGCAGTGCACACAGCGTATAGCCATATAGTCACTTTGAATTATGTTAAGAATGCTGCCAACTGCAGGTGTGAGGAGAAAATGGGCGGACCTCCCAACATGAAGGAAGAATGGAGTGGAGGAAGGCTAGTTGAACAGTCCCACCTTGTAGAGAATGCATCAGTGAGAACCGGTTGGAGATGCTGGGGTGCGTTCGAGTTCGACAGAGGTGAAGCTGCAAGTGTGAGTTGTGTGGGCCATGATGCGGCTGAGCCAGGAGCCCTGTTGGGTGTGGATAGACTTGCTGCTGAGTACTGCCGCATCTGGCAGTGAAAGATGAGCCCTGAATCCTGGGTCCTGGCCATACATGGATGATTGCTGAGTGGCTGGGATGGAGATTGCCAAGCAAATCGAAGTTACCTAGAGGAGTGAAAGGGCACATAGCAATGATGTCCACAGAAGAAGCCAAGCAGGGAAGTGAGCAAGGTAAGCCAAACATACAATCAGCGATGTATGAGAGCTGCGGCAGATGAACTGAGGTGTAGCCAGTGGAGAAAGCCCTAAAAAGAAAAGCAGAACAACACAGAGAGGGACAGGAGCTGGAGGGGGAGGGAAGTACAACAAGGAAGGGAAGGAGGGCAAAACAAGGCAGTGGCCAGGCAGAGAAAGGGGAAAACAAAAGGGGAAGGGGGGAGACTGACCAGAAGCAATTGCGACACGCTCTAAGCAGAGCGGTGAAGCCTGATGCCTTAAGTAGGATGTGGGAGATGAGCTCTTCCCCCACATAACTACAGGCATGAGCCTTTCAATAATGGGATG
Source organism: Neoceratodus forsteri (assembly GCA_016271365.2). Taxonomy (NCBI): domain Eukaryota; kingdom Metazoa; phylum Chordata; order Ceratodontiformes; family Ceratodontidae; genus Neoceratodus; species Neoceratodus forsteri. Next base: position 831,219,885 of record CM028131.1, read on the forward strand.
TACTATTGCACTAGAACACAATAATTTTATTTTGTTAACAAAGTCACTCGGTATTCCATACTGTTGTAACATTTGAAATAAGAAAGGATGGTGCACCCTGTGAAAAGAGTCAAAATGTAGCCTTGCTTTTTATTTCTTTCATAGTAATCAAGTAAGTCTCAAATTATCATCAGAGCATGTTGTATTTTTCTCTCTAGTAATCAACACAATTGGGCAGGGTGTATTAATTTAGATGCTATTTTTCTTAACCTGTTATTCACTGTTTGTGACAGGATTTTAAAATTGGAGTTTAATAAAGTTAAAGGTCTCCAATTTGAAATATCTAATCTATTTCCTGATTTATATAGAAACATCAAAAGCCATGATGTAAATTAAGGGGGAGTGGCTTACCCCTTTTTGAAAAGGAAGGTAAAAACCTCCAACAGACATCTAGCTATTTTCCTCAGGAATGTTTTATAAAATTTGTGGAGGAGACTATCCGGACCTAGGGAAGTCCCAAGTTTCAGTTTTTTAATTACTGCTTCTATTTCTTTAACTGTCAGGGGAGAGTTTAGTTCTGACTGTTCTTCTACTGAAAGGTTTATATGCACCCCTTTTAAGTAGTTGATAATTTTCTCCTCTGGGGGTCATTTCATGGGATCCCATTAGCAACTGCACCAATTTGTCTAGTTCTTCCTTTCGACTGTCCTTCCCTGGTTCTCTGCTAGTTGATGGAAGGCCATTGTGTCCTTCTTTTCTTTTGCATGCCTCATAAGGGTCTCCTATTGGGGATTATTGAGTCCCATACTGTAACTCTGCATTCAAGGTTTTTGCCCTGTCATATTGGAATTTTTTTCATCTCTTCATTTAGTTGTTCTATTTTAGGGCTATAGTCTTGTCTGGAATTGAAGTTCTGAGTATAGCGGTTTTGTAATTTCGATCTTAGTTTTAGATAATGAAAGAACTTACTCCTTTCAGTGTGTTTCCCATAATTCTGGAACCATTTGGCTATGTTCTGCTTTTTGTCTATCCTCCAATCTCTAAGGTCCTCATAAACATCACTTACTGAAGTTCTGGTCTATAGCAGGGTAGAAATCCCTTGCTGAGCGTTGTATCAGAGAGAGTGGAGGTGTTTAATCTCCATCTCTTATTTTGTCCAGTTTGATGGGAAAGGGTCTGGAAGGAGATCTGTATATGTAAATGGGCCGAAAATTTAGTGGGGAAGGTTTGGAAGCTAAGAGTTGGTAGGTTTTTGGAAATGAAGATGTGGTCTATCGTTGAGGTTAGTCTACCTCTCTGTTAAGTGTATTTAGAGCCATATGACTGACAGTGAGCACAGTCCAGGAGCTCTGCAGTGGTTATGCATTTTTTAGAGCACAATAAGCCTTTTCCCATCCCCACATATGTTTTGGTGAGGTAGGCCACAATTAAAGTCCTCCCCCCCCGGACCACGTCTGAAGCTGTGTGTAAGTAAGGCTGTTTTTGTAAGATCAGGGCCACTCTGTCTGCCTTGGACTGGGTACCAAAATCATTTATTAACCTGTATGGCACTTGTTCTCAATAACCATCTATAATAAACAGTCTTTCTGGGATAAGGTCAATAATCTTGATGATTTTCAAAGAATAGAAACTAATGACCTGAACAAGATGGTGGCCATGCTGGGCTAGCTATCAACAGCTCTGCAGCATTAAATATTTTTTTTATTTTCTCTAGTCTTTATTTATTTTTGTTTTATTTTGCCTGTTTTATTTGTGTTTTAGAGATAGTGAGTTAGGGCTGAAGCAGTGAAGTTTGTAGTGGTAGGGGCAGTTTTTTGGGGGGCTTTGCTGCTCGTTTTATGTTTGTTATATATTTCAGCCACATCGTTTTTGTGCCCTGAATGGCTAGCATTAGCCATCGTTGGGCTTAAAGTAAAATTTGTCTCTTATTTTGAGAAAACTTTCCTATTATCATGGATGCTCTGTTTCTGGGCCAGGTTTGGAGTTTGAAGTAAATTTGTAGCTGACCTACCAGCTGGAGTAGGGTTCCTGTTTGGGAGCCTGGGAGATCTGGTGCAGCTGTGGTTCCTGTTTGCAGGAGTGGAGCAAGTGGACTATCAGACTGTTTGAGTTAAGTTGCGGGGGTGTTCATGGTGTTTCCTATGGATTAGTACTTGGACCCAGGTCTTGACTGCTGCCATGGTATATGTGGTGGCTGTATTCTTTTAGGGATTTGGAGATTGGGGGCTATGGTGTTTGGGTCCCGTATTTGCCGAGTGGGCCCTGTCTGGACCTGGGGTGGAATCCTCTGGGGTTGTTGACCACATGGGAGGCTGGGTCTGGAGTGTTGGAAGATGCACATTGTGGTGCCTGGCTCTCCTTGGTTTTCCGGGGGTCGGACTGTAGAGCCTGTCCCTTGTTGAAGCCTAGTTGCAGCCTTCATTCCTGACAGTGTCTCCTTGGGGGGAATGGTTGGCCAGTGCGAGGTAGTGGGTGGTCTATCTGCCTAAAGCCAGAAGATTCCCTGGAAAATTTAGTCAAGTCTGTTTGAAGCCAGAGGAGTCCCTGCAAATCCAGCCTATTCGAACTGTAGTCTGAGGATTTTCCATGAACTCGACAAGGACTGCACCAGTTAGATGGTCTGACTTTTCTTTTGCTTATTCTCTGAACCTATTGTGCAGTGAGAGTGCCCTATTTTGACTTGGACATTTTGTGATAATCCTGTTTACTGTACCCCAACCAAGGTGGGAGATAGGTTGGGGGAGTCAGTATTTTTTCAGTATTTTGTTTTCTGGTGAGGTGAGAGTTCCCAGAAATTATAATTAGTCCTTTTGGAGAGAGTTGTGGCTACCCTTTAGTTTGTAATTTCATTTTACACTATATCATCAGTTGTTTTGTTTTGGTTTTTAATTTACATACATATTTTTTGATTTGTTTTGGCATTATTTATTAAGTTTGAGTGATGGTGGGAGTTTGAGAGGTTGATTGAATAGCTGTGTGTCTGGGTGGTGGGTGTTTGATTGTGGATTATATTTGTAATTCTGGTGGCTGTTTATTTTGGGTATCTGCAGAGTGTGATAGAGATGTGTTGAGAAGGTATAGTGATGGTTAGGAATTATTCCCTCTCCAGGCTTAGGGATCTCCATCCTTTTTCTTGTCTTTCACTGTCCCCAGAGGTTTATAGACAGTGCCGGGCTCTGGAGATTGCTAGGAGGAGAAGGGTGGGGGCTCTGCCTGGAGAAGGAATGGAAAGGAGTGGGCGGATTGGGATAGTGGGGACAAGGAGACTCCTTGGGGAGGAGGAAATGGGTCCAGGGAAGGAGTTCTCCTTGCCTGGTTCCCATACCAAGGCCTCTGCTTGTAGTAGGCACGTAACACAGTCTTCCTTGGTTACTCATTCTACTCAGGTGGTGTTATGTAATGGCAGGTTCATTAAGAACAAGACTGCTATAGTAGTGGATCTTGTTGGGTCATCGGACCTGGCCTGGATCACTGAGATCTGGCTGGATGAGAATGCTGGTCCAATTTTGGCATCTGCAATTCCAGCTGGGTTCTCAGTGATACGCCGTCTGAGGATGGATTGTAGGGGGGGAGGTTGCCATCTGTTTTAGATCAGAACTGAACCTGGTAAAGGTATGAGTGAGGACCACCATCTCCTTTGAATGTATTGTGGATGAGGACATGGGGTGCAGGATTCTTCTCATCTACTGTCCACCAGGAGATGGGAATTTTTCCTGTGGGAAGTCACAGACTTCATTGTCGAACTGACATTGGGACTCCCCAGATGACTGATCTTGGGGGATATCAGTGCCTGGGTTGACGATGAACTCTCGCAATTTACAGTACAGTATCATCAGCAAAGAAATGCAGATGAGACTGGGATATATGTGCGTCAAGGTTAATGATGTACAGGGATAAGAGGATGAGACCTAATATGGAGCCTTGCGGGACTCCCCTGACAACTGAGAGGGATGCAGAAAAGAGGCCACCAGCTTTTGTATTCTGGGTCCTTCCAAATAAGTAGCTGGTAAACCACTGGGCAGCAAGGGGTGTTGGTGCCTACTTTATTAGGCTTGAGAATAACAGATTGTGGTCGACAGTGTTGAACACTTTGCCGAGATCAAAAATAGTGCACAAGTAACTTTCTTGGAGTCCATGGCTATGATCCATTCATTGGTAACTTTGGCTAGAGTAGTGATTGTACTATGGTTGGGCCAGAAGCCAGATTGCGCAGGGCTGAGGATTGAAGATGATTTGATATGGAGTTTCATTTGGCAGTAAACTAGCTTTTTGAGGACTTTGGAAAGGACAGGTAAGATTGAGATGGGCCTATAGTTGTTTAGGCCGCATGGGCCCACTGACTTGAATAATGGGAGGTCGTGGGCAGATTTCCAGCAGAAGGGAACAGTGGCAGTGGAAATGGAAAGAATGACTATGTGGAGGATAGGTGCGGTGAGGTCGAGATAGCCTAGTTTAAGAAAAAAGGTTCTAGACCATTGTCCCCTGCACTTTTTTGAATGTCTATGTTAAGAAGTGAATCTTCAACCTCTTTATAGCTAAGCGGGCACAACTGGAGCAGGCGGGTGGAAGTTTGCGAGTCAATGTTATTACAGTCTTGGTTGCTGCCACACGCTGCATCAGGTGAAGAGTTCGAAAGCTAGGCCAGCAGTTGCAAAGTGATTGTTGATTTCCTCAAGGATTAGGCAGCTGTTTTCCATAGCCCTACCATTGCTGAGGATCTTCAGAGGGATGGAGGGGGCTACAGGCTGACCTTCAATGGACTTGAGTGTCTTCCAGATTTTTTGGGAATTCCCTTTTGCCTGTTCAAGGGTGGAGACATAGTAGTAGGCTTTGCTTACGCGGATTTGTTTAACACAGGTGTTTCTAGCTGCTCTGAATGTTTGCCAGTCAGCTGGGCTTTTGGATTTTCTAGCCTTCCCTTACAAAAAGTTCTTCGGAATACCACTGTAATACTACTCATTTGCCATTGCAATACCACTGTGATTACCACTGTACTACCATTAAGGTTTTCATGGTATCACAGTTATTTGTTTGAATTCCATCGTGATACCATTGTATCACTGCCCTACCATATCAACAAAAATAATCAAAATTTAAACTACCATAGCACAACCATGGTACCACTGGGTAGTACCATTGCACATTTTGTAGCTCACCACTGTGTTGCCATTGTGGTGCCATGATGTTGCCATTATGTCACATTTGGTAAGGGTTAGCTCAGAGTTTATCACGGCGTAGGAGTGTAGCCTTGAGATCTGGTGAAAACCATGGGTTGGATGTTTAACGCACCCTAACTTTGATGGTGAGGTTGTCCTTAAGGACAGTGACTGCCTTATTGATCGTTTTGGCAAGGTAGAGATATTGCCATCTAATTTTGCTCAAGTCAGATAAGTAGTCTGATGCATTAAACTTGTGAAAGGTCTGCTACTGGTGTGAGGAGTTTGTTCCATTCTTTGCTGATAAGATTGCCACAATCAGGTCAGGCATCCACTCGAACCTCTCTAATGGGAATTGTGGTGGTCGGTAGGAGATGTTGGACACCCAGTTTGTGTGGTCTGACTTCTGCCTGCCCACAATCAATAACATTGTGATGGTCATCCAGTCATTGTGACTAACCAACTGTAGTTTGGACCCGGGACCTACATGCCTCTTAGTAGGCTGTGTGGATAAAATCATCCAGTTCCTTGCCAAGATAGTCTGGATGTCTCTGGAGAGGGAGATCTTTGCAGATCCCCCAAAGGAGGGCGTGGTTCAGCTCCTCCTTAAAAAGCCCTCCTTGGACCTGGACTGTCTGGCAAACTACAGGCCTGTCTCTAACCTGCCCTTTGTGGGTAAGGTTATTGAGAAGGTGGTTGCATCGCAGTTGGATGATCATTTGACCAGCCACAATGTCTATGATTCTCTCCAGTCCAGAGTCAGGAAGAGACATAGTACCGAGACAGCCCTTATTCGGGTACTAAATGACCTCCTAATAGTGAGAGATTGAAAGACCCATTCCATCTTGGTCCTTCTAGATCTCTCTGAAGCATTTGACACTGTGGACCATAGTGTGCTGTTGGAATGCCTGTGGTTCATCTGTGGACTATTTGGTATGGTCCTCAGATGGTTTTGATCATTCCTAGAGGGTAGGACCCAAAGATTGGTTTCTGGGATTTTTTCCTCTTCACCACTCCCCCTATCCTGCAGTGTGCCGCAGGGTTCCATCTTGGCTCCCATGGTGTTTGCAGTGTACATTCTGCCGTTAGGAGTGACTATTAGGTGGTACGGCTTGAGTTTTCACTGCTATGCAGATGATACTCAGCTGTACATGTCCTTTGTGCCTGGTCAGGATGATGCTGTTTCGGTCTTTAACAACTGCCTCGCCAAGATCCAGGATTGGATGAGTGTGAACCCAGAAAAAACTGAGGTGTTGGTTTTGGACCCAGGTTAACAGGAGGTGGATTTGTTGGCAGGATTACCTTCAGGACTATGGCTTGGAGGTGTTCCACTGACTACCTCAAACTGGGCATTATTTTTGTTGACTGTCTGACCCTTAAATCTCAAGTGTCAGCAGTCATAAAACTTCTTTTTACCATCTGAGGTATATCGCCCAGGTAAAGCACCTGGTTCCTTCTGATGATCTTCCAACTTTAGTCCATGCCATCTTTACCTTGCGCCTTGACTACTGCAACGTCCTTTACTTAGGGCTACCGGGAGTTGATATCCGCCACTTGCAGCTAGTGCAGAATGCGGTGGCCAGGCTATTGACTGGTGGCTCTAGGACCAGTCACATAATGCCTGTGCTCCACGGACTGCACTGGCCGCAAGTACAGTGGCAGATCACCTTCAAGGTTGATTTGCTGACCTATAACACCCTACGCAGCCAGGGACCTAGTTACCTGCAAGATCTCCTTCATCCCTACTGTCCCTCATGCTATCTCCACTGACGAGGGATTGCTAGAGATTCCCAGGGTCTGTTTAAAGAAATCTGGGGCCAGGTCATTTAGTTTTATGGCCCCAACTCTATGGAATTCTCTACCTCATTGGGTGTGAGATTGCCTGAGCGTCCAAAGTTTTACAGCTGCTCTTAAAACCTTCCTATTTAATCTAGCCTATCCTGATTTTTAATGCTGCTGTGGTATTTATTGTTTTAATCTGCTGTGTTTATTTATTGATGAATTTATATTTATTGTGCTATACAAGCGCCTTGATTTTAGAAAGGCACTTTTTTATATATAAAAATTGATTGATTGAAAAACTATCCCTAGTCTATCCACCCTATCTGCTCCAAATGACCAGTAGGACAGACCCCACTGCCATTTGGCTTGGAAGGATCTAAGCTGGTCTGAGGTGAACATCCATGTTTCTTGTAGAAACCAGAGGGCTGATTCCAAGTTGGAGTATGCTGGCATAAGCCAAGATGTGCCAAACCCCTTGCTGTATCTTGTGAGTTATGCCAAGCATTATGTCTGTCCTGATTACAAGAGATGCCTTGTGCCATAGCACCTGCAGGCTATGACAACCATGGGTTATGCCACCCAGTACGCCACAGCCCACAACACCATGGTGCAAGGGTGGGTTATGGCAGCGTCTACACCCTATTCCAAGATGGCAGCTGCCATAACCTGCTGATGCGATTCTAACAGCCGCAGTGGTGGAGCTAAGATAGAGCAGCCCAGAGCTGCTCTAAGGGGCATCCAGTGGTGCTATCCGTTGGATGCCCGCTCTGCAGTGCTGCAGAAACGGTGCCAATGTGTTCCCCATGCCCCCACAAGCACAACCCTGCCCTCTGCCACTTGAAAGTCGAGGAACCCCGGGTATCCAATCTCCAGTATGCCCCCTGGACTGCTGTGCCACCTGTTCTACCCACCTATGCCCCCTGATGTGTGCCATGGTGTTATGGGGGGGTTCAGGAGGGCTGCCGGTAGCGGGCCACAACTTCTGACATGTGGGGCTTCTACACCATGCATGAGGCATTAGCTTCTACATGGTGTAACTCACATATCACAAGTGCTGGGACCCTGCCACTCTTGGAATGCAGCACAGGGTCTCTGGCATAGTGGCAAATGTCACAACTGGCATACACTAGCGAGCTGCGACATTCGATTTGGAATTGGGCCCCAGATGTTTATTTTAATATCCACTAGATGTTGAAATAAAATTTGTCTTTTGGAAGAATTTTATAGGCTGTGGCAGTTATATGACCCTAAGACTAGTTTGTTCATTTATATAGTGGTTATATGGTCCTTTTTTCTCTTCTTTTTTTTCTTCCTTTTATATTCTACTAAGTCAGAGCTGCCTCTCTGTTCTTGTGAAAGGGGAAGATCAGATTCTACTAGATCCATGTCGGACTCCTCTCCTGTAGGTGCAAAAGACTGAGAAGGGGTTGGATGCCTCAATAGTCTGTGGTTCGGGGGGAGGTTTTGTATTCCTAGTCACTCTCCTTCGGGGAAGTGGAGCTTGGTTTTGTGGGGGAGGGAGAGTGTTTCCTTTCGCTTTTATGGTCTGATTGAATAACAGATGGGTGGAAATTCATCCCATTGGATCTGAACAAGTGGAGGGGGTTCCAGATCTACCCATCCCTCTTGTTCTTCTGGTTTATCAGTGGTGAGTTCAATATCCTTCTGCTCTAGAGGTGTGGGTTTTGGGGGTGGTGGTGGTGGTGATGGGGATGGCCTAGCAGTTCCCTCTGGCCCAGCTGGTACTGTCTCTGGTGGGGTTGAGGCTTCTTCTTAGGCTTGCTGTATCAGAAGTTCTGGACTGATAACCTAGGATGGTCATTCAGGAAAGGTGTGTTCTGTCTCCTTACACAAATCACACTTTGTTAAATTTGCACACTGCATGCTGTTGTGACCCACCTCTCTGCAGCTGTCACATCTTTGTCTGTCACAGATGGTGGAAGGTTGGGTTCGAGCCCCACACTTATAGCATGCTTGTGATTGCCCTGAGTAAAAACATACGCCTCTGTCCCTACCGAACAGGAATAAATTTGGGATATGTTCAATTTCGTTTTCTGTCTGCCTTAACTTCACTTTGTACTGTACTTCCAATCGCCTGTGCAAAATAATTCAGAATCTAACAGTGCTTCTGGGGAGCTTAACACCACACATTTCTGTGACAATCAATATGTAATGTCTTCAGCATGCACTCCTTCATTACAAAACATAACAGTGACATATTTAATGAGTGGTTTTGTCAGGGGTATTACCAGGAAGGGTCCCACAGGGGGGAGAATCTGACTTGGTTATACCTTTTGCCAGAACATCTCAAAGGCATTGGATGATCTAAAACTTATGTTGTAATTGTCCTCCCCTGAGATGTTTATAAAAGCAAACACCTTTTTAAGTGTGAAGTGGAAAGAGTCTTTCAGAAGCTTCCTCCCAACATACTGTCGATCAGGTCTTATATCTGATCCCTCTTTATATCTAATTCTGATCGTATTGCTCCTCAGGGTGGCTTCTTTTTTTGATCTGGAGAAAAATTCAGGTAGTAAAGATTTCTGTGGAGTAGGAACTCTAGTGTCATTTCTCTCTGAATGTCTCTCCATTTGTGGTTGAGTTTCTTCCCCCGGTTTTGATCTTGTAGGCCCTCGGAAGGAAGGGGGGGTTGTAATTGTTTCAAGGGGGGAGACTGGATTGCTTTCTGTTGTATTATTTCCCTGTGCTGAGTTATTTTTTTCCTCTGTTTGGTGTTGCACCTCTCGGGTTCTGTGTTGTTTGGCTTAATTACAGGTACCTGGCTTTACTTTGCAGGGGGTGCCATTCTGGAGTATTTGTAAGAAGAGGGTCTTGCCAGTCTGGATCTGGTAGCCATTGTCCATTAGGCATTTGTTTCTAGCCTGCTTCCTTCAGAGCTTTTTCTGGGGACCATGTAGCAAAGCGATCTAAATTTTTTGATTGAGTTGTCTGAATTGAAAAGGGTTTTTGTATAGCCTCTGTTGTTGACAGGGCTTGGTTAGTCGAGTCCAACCTCAAAGTTGTGATTTCAATGTGCTCTTTAGGCCCTACAAAGGCCCCAGTACTAGGTTCCAGTTTGCCAAAGTGAGTGCAGCCCTTTTATTTCTTTTTTCATCTTTAGAGCCTGGTTTTTGGTTTCTTGCTGAAAAGGAAAAAAACTATGGCTTTGTGCTGAACAGTTATTTAAGATTGGTAAATAATATTCCCTTCATCCTGTTGTGTATGTCCCGAGGTCATTTGACCCTCTGTTTGTTTCATCTGTGCACTGTTTAAATCCCCTTTTATAACACTGGGGTAATTACTATTCATGCTCTTTCTTATTATTATATTTGTATACAGATTTGTAATCATTACTGTCTTTCCATCCATTTCAGTGCCTGTGCTTGTTTCATCTGTATGACCTCCATAATTTTCTATGCTTTCCTCCTCCCTCAAATTATTTCCTACATCTAAACCCTGCGGCTTTGGGCACATGCTCTCAGCATTTTCACTGCCAGACACTCCTTTTACAGTCACAACATTTGTATGTAAGGAGTTTATTTTTACCTTAGGGAGGAGCGGAATCTGCATCACAGCATGCACCTTTAATGATGGTGCGTCATTGCTGCTCCTGTCAGCCGTGCGGCGCCCAATGTCAGGACAGGGTCCATCATGCACTCTAGCAAGTTCTGCTTTCAGGTTGGCCGTGTAGGTGGCATGCCTTTGTTTAGCTTCCTCAAGTTTTCTCAACATTTATTCTTGCTTCCCTGCAGTTGGGAGAGCCACAGTCCACTTTTCAGTCTCCACACTCACAATTTCATTGTTTATACTGAGACCTTCTGTCGATAAAAAAAATAACTTCTCCTGGATCCTTCTCCTGGATCCTTTTCTTCCGAAATCACTGAAGGTAATGCCTATTTTGTTGCCTCTTGCTGTAAGAGATCGGGGAAGAGACTTGGTCCCCTGCCTCAGAAATGTCCATCCTTTCCACCATTTTGCAGCAAGTGGCCATTTTGGCAGACAGCCAAAGGTTCCCCCTATAGGTCTGTAGGGGAATTTCCCCAGTGTCCTGGCCAAATTTCCCCCCTTCACTGGAAATACCACCAACAGCTTAATCTGATTCAAGGTCAGTTGGCACTCATCTGTGTGGGGGGTCAAGGGATGGAGCTGTAAGTGGGGTGCTAGCTGAACACTCAAGCAGACTTGATGGACCATGTGGCCTGGTTCTGCTGGCAAGTAGTAAATAAGTAAGCCATCACTGGCTTGCCATACTCATGCTGAAAAAACACCTCCCCCACTTTTATGCAAGTGGCTATGAAGGCCTCTACCCTCTCTGAGACCTGCCAGGAGGAACCAGGAGGGGCCTTCACTGGGCATCAGAGGCCCCTTCCCTTCTGATCCATCAATGCTTTTCCTTAAACACACAAAATCCCCTCCTTCATGGACAACACATCCTCAGCCTGCTGGCCTGAGACCCCCTTGGCTTGTGTGGCCTGTGTTAGCTTTGATACCCAGAATTCCCCATGGAACACCACCAAGAACATAGTCTCAAATAGCCATGCCTCGTATGCGCGCCTCCTCACCAAGGACAAGGCCACACATTTTCAGGCCAAAATCACTACTGTGATGGGACGCCGACTGTCCTGCCGAGGTGCCCTGCAACTTTCCTCAGCCATCCATGACCTTTCAAACCCTGAAGGCTCTAGTGGCATTAATGAACCCCTTCACCCAAGAAAACCATGATAACCCCAAAAGATGTCATCCCACCACCCCCAGTGGCAACCCTTCACTTTTGGGCTGTGTGATGCATGCACACAGCTGATCTAAAAGAAGTTTGCCAGGAATTTGGCCATCCAGCCTCTGCCTGAACCACGAGGTAGTGCTGTACCCCACAGCGGTAGGCCTTCCTTTTTTGGGGTGCAATGGAATAACCTATTCATCTCCAAGTCTCAAGGTCACTACCTCCCACAGGAAAAGAGGAATCATCCATGGCTGCTGTTCTGCTGCTGGTGCCAGCTCCCTGAATCTCTACCACTGTGAGTGAGATAAAGCATCTGCAGATCCGTTGTCAATACCAGGTAAGTGGACAGCCATAAAGTGAATGTTCAACAATATATATTTTAAGACAAAAATTTACATCAGATCTCGTAAGGAACCTTTTGATCTGAGTTGGCCATTGATGGTGTGCACAACACCCATGTTGTCCGACCAGAAATGGACCTTCCTGTCCCTCAGCCTAGGGCCCAAAACACACAATGCCACCACCACTGTAAAGAATCCCAGGAGTGTGATCCACTTGTGCCGACCCATCTCTGTCCTCTCTGGTGGCCATTACACCAAGCATCATTCATTCTGAAAGTATGCCCCAAACCCAAGCCCTCTGGCCATGTCCATGAACAACTGCAGGGGCTGGCCATTCCTTGGCTCCTGCCACAATGTCACCCCATTGAAATGAGTCACAAAGGTTTGCTGGACCTGCAAATTTTCTCAGAACCCTTCCATAGTGCATCTTCTTGCAACCATTGCCCAGCTCTGCCATGCATCTCAAGAAGGTCCTCCCAAATGGGATAACCGTGCAGGCAAAGTTGAGGTACCCTACCAACTGCTGCACATCCCTCAGTGTAACCTTCTTGGCCCTTTCCGCTTTACCCAACAGTGCCCGCAAATAGTCCAGCTTATCCACAGGCAAGTGACACCGCTGGCCCACAGTGTTAATCTCAATGCCCAAGAAGGTCATCACTGGACTGGGATGTTCCACCTTCCCTGAAGTTAGGGGCAACCCAATGTCCTAGCACATGTCCCCAAACATAGCCAGGGTTGACACACAGATCATGGACTCAGTTGGCCCCACAAACAGGAATTCATCAAGGTAGTGGGTGATGGCCAAGTTCTTAGAGGCCTGTGCCGTGATCCATTGCAATAATGAACTGAACTGTTCAAAGACGGTACATGCTACTGCACACCCCATGAGCATGCAATTATCTACATAATATTCCTCTGTAAACCTCATGCTCAAGTACTTCCTATTGTCTGGGTTCACTGGCAGCAGCCAGAAGACAGACTCAATAACCACTTTCACATTTGAGCCCTAGTCTCAGCCTCGTGAATCACATCGATGGCTCTATCAAATAGCTCATACTGAACCAATGTATACTGTGGATCAATGTGGTCATTTACTGAATCATCTTCCTGGTAGGACAGATGGTTTATCCTCCTGAACTCTCTAGGCACCTTCTTCAGAAACAACCCAATTGGGGACACCCCTCATGGTAGGCAAAGGAGGCATGGAGAAATGCCAACTCACCACCTAAGCTGCCTTTCTTTTTCCAGTTTATCCTGGATGACCTGAGGGTGATCCCACACAGACTTCAAGTTCTCTGCCTTGCTCCCCTCTGGGGCCCCAAGTACAGTATCTGAAAGCCCATTGTGAACCCCTCCTCTAACAGTTGGGGGACTGCACTGTCCAGGTACTGGTCCAACCAGGGCTTAATCCTGTCCTTCCTTACTGGGGTGGGCAGATTTGCTCCCTTGCAGCTTCTGGAACTTTCTATGATTTCCCAGAATGCTCCCCTTTTGGTGGCTGAGGAGATGTGCCCTGCACAAACGGATGCTGCTGCCCATAGGCAAAATATAAGTGTTGAAACTTGCAGCTGGTTCTTCTGCAGCTCCCTTGATTGTAAGTTTAACATACCTGGAGGGATGAAATCCCTGCCTCTTGCCATTGGAGTGTGGTCACCTTAAGGTAGAGACCACAGTCCATATGCATGATCCCTCTCCCATGCATTACCTTAACCAAGAGGGGCATATCTAGCTTTCCCCACCCCCGGGTGCCATCTTCCTGCCTCCAATGCTGAAACTCTTCATCAAACTCCAACCAAGCCATACCCTCTTTATACCTATGCATCAGTGTGATCCTGTGCTGGTAATTAAACAACTCCAGGCCTTGATCTTTCTCAACCTGCAAGATGGTGATGGCATACACTACAAATGCCACAATCCAATTATCATAAGTTTGAGACACTGTGAGTTTTTTTTCTAATCAGACTCTTCTGTTATATCCTTCCTTTTCTTATCCTGCTCCACTGGTCGATTTAAGAAGGAGAATATATTCACTTCCTCCCTTTGTGAATCTGCTGCCTGACTTTCTCTGTCAGGTGTGCACCAATTGGCTTGTCAAGCTGGCATACAAGCTAGGAGTTGGTGCTGGGGCCACCTGCTCTGCTGGAGTGCTAGTACCAGCCATAGCTGCTGCTCCCAGTGCTGGCCCCACCTGCACCTGGACCTTGATCCCAGCTGCCAGGTCCACCACTAGATCAATGAGCTTGTCCAGCTTCTCATCAGTACTGGACTATATCTGGTCCTCTGGCTGTGCTGGAGCTAATACTGTTAGCCCAGCAAGTTAGCGACTCCGGAACAGCGGGAAGTGAAAACAGTACTGAAGCACAGCATGGCCACTTATCCGCGACTGATGCCCCCGAGTTGCATCGCCCTGGAGTTGCTATGTATAGTAAGGGGATTGTGGGGGGCAAAGCCCCTGACTGGGGGTTGCAGGGTGCAAAGCCCCCCACAATAAGAGGGTTTGCTGCAAACGGTCCATGCAGTTTTCACTCCTTGCCATACCGGAGTCACTATCTTGACCTGGAGCCACTAATACCACCAGCCCTAAAGCTGTAACTTCACCCACTGCTGTCTCCATTACAAGTGCATTCTGGGATAGTGATATCATGCCCTCTGGGGCTGAGCTGACCTCCCTGTTTTCCGCAACCTCAAACCCCCCCACGGGCCCCACCCCCATAGCTGCCCTGACTACTGTTTGAATCTCCTCGGCCCCCAATTTACGGGCCTTCCCTTACCAAATGTGACACAATGGCAACACCTTGGCACCACAATGGCAACATAGTGGTGAACTACAAAATGTGCAATTGTACTACCCAGTGGTACCATGGTTGTACTATGGTACTTTAAATGTTGATTATTTTTGTTGATATGGTAGGACAGTGGTACAATGGTATCACGATGGAATTGAAACAAACCACTGTGATACCATGAAAACATTAATGATAGTACAGTGGTAATTACAGTGGTATTGCAATGGCAAATGAGTGGTATTACAGTGGTATTCCGAAGAGCTTTTTGTAAGGGTTGGACCCTGCCTTACCTGCCTGTGGGGTGTGAGGTACTTTAGCTGGAGGTACCACCTTCTCCTATGTTGGTCTCTTCTTTTGGTGATCCCTGTTGCTGCTGCCTATGTTGAAGGGCCTTCCATACCTTCCAGGCATGCCTTCAGCAATATTGTGCATTTTTGCTGCTACATCTGTGGTGCAGCTGATCCTCCTGGGCCACTGCCACCTTTGCTGTGGGCTTCTTCTGTCAGCTGGAAATCTTACCTGCAATGACAACTATCACCCCCCAACCATGGAAGGATCATTAGATGGGTACAATGAGCAGTAAGGAGGAAGATGCAGGCCAAGCCACCCATGTCAAGTCACTGCTACCACATTGTTTTTTTGTGGGGGAGGTGAGGTGAATGGGGGGGGAGGTGGTGGCCCATCTCCTTACTTGATCATGCACTTACCCTTCGGCCTATTCCTATTCTCTTATTAATTTGTGTATATATATATATATATATATATATCTATTATTCGTTCATCCTGATCTTTGTTTTTCAATTGGGCCATGTGGCCTTTTCTCAGCCCTCTGACCCACACCTTACCTCTGGCCTTAAGCCCCATTTTAGATGGCAAGTTCCCCTCAAGAGGCCTGCCTGCCAGAGCCTATCCCTTTAAGGCTGTAAATGTGGCAAAGTAGGATCCTTCTGAACGTACACTGCCCAAGATGGCTGCTGCATAAGCCCATCCGCCATCTTGAGCATCCTCCAGGCTTGCCCTTGATGGCTGTCTAGATCTCACCACACAGGCAAGTCCTTTACTCTGCCGCACAGTGCTACCCTTGTTGCAGCATGACAAAACCACCCACCCATGATCCTGATACCATGATCGAGGAAGAGGCTTAGACCTCCATTTGGCCACTGGAAGTGAGCCACCACTGCCATGTTTGAAGTGCCTGCTAGTGTGTCCACATCCAAAATGGCCTCACAAGGTCTTGCTGGTTGCAAGAATTCCAGCTCACTTTGCTGGCCCTTGAATTGGGATACTGGACATCTGGCACTCCTGCCTGCATTGTCACCTGGGTCTTGCTACACTAGTCAGTGTGTAAACCTGGGGTGGCTCAGCGAAAAGATAACCCTGCCATGGACTGAGAACTGGACAGCTGTCATTGTGTCCAATATGGCCGCCAAGGTCTCACGAGTTGCATGAGTTCCGGTGTGTGAAGCACAAACAAAGGAACAATGGGAGTGCAGTGACCTACAGCTCCATCTGACCAGCAGTAAGCTGTCAGCTACTGATGCACGCTCTTCCACTGCAGTGATGCCTATTCTGAGTTGCCTGCCATTCCCATTGTGCCTGCTAGCAGGAAGCCCGAGGAAGATGCTCACCCCCTGACTGCCTAATGTCCCCTTCTGGTGATTGAACTCTGGCTCCCTCTGCTCTCCCAGGTAAGCCCTGGGGAATCGCTATGCACCAAACCATGTGAGGGACATGGGGGGGTGGGATGGCTAAGTGATCCACTAAGCTTTCAGATGTCTCTGTGGCTGAGATTCCTTAACAATCCGCCTCGTGACCACCCTGCAGTCGAACTGCTGGTATGCTTCCTGCAGGCTAGGCACATATTCATGGGTCAAAAATCTATTGTGCTCCATTAACCTGCCTGCAGGTTGACGTAGACCCAGGGCTTAATCCCAGGGAGAATTGAGGGTCTCCAGTCTCCATGAATTAGCCCTTTGTTCAGGGGGGTGGGCCAAAATGTCTGTTGCAAGACCAGCTCCTCTTTCTGTTTCTTTCTCCTCTCACCCATCCCTGGCTTATCCTCATGAGTGCTGACTACCCAATGAGACCCACAGAAGTCCCTATCCCATTGTTCAGGCACTGGACTTAAAACTCCATATTTCGAGATAAGGTTGGTGATCTGGTTGACAAGCTGACTCTGACAACATTTTCAATTTGAAGGAAGAGAAGAAAGAGGGGGAGCTGCTTGTCTCAATCTCTATTTAATCCCTGTTTCTCCTCCCTCCCCCAGATGCCACTGCCTTGTGGGCAGCCTCAGTGGTACCTCCTCCTAGGGTGTTGCCAGGGTTTGCTGTCCACCCCAAAAGGAAACACCTTCTCCCAGGTCCAGGAAGGGAGGGCTCCAGACAAACAGTCATCTGCTGCAAGACTTTGGCAGCTTCTCTAGTAAGTAAACTAAGAAAATTATACATAAAAAAAACATCTTAAATGTGCTTCCTCAGGCTATTTGCACTTTAAAATCATGGTATGTTAATATATAGCTCTTATTGTGTGCTGACTGGAAAGGTTTAGGAAAATGTGACATAAAAAATGGAGGTTGTTTTTTTCTTCTTCTTTTTTTGTTACTCCACTTCGCTATGGGCGCAGCAGAGGCCAGGTATTCAAAATGGTGAAGTAGTTTATCTTAGAACAAACTGCTTTGCTTCCAGAGGGCTTGCTGCTATGGAATTACATTGAAATATATTCTTCCATTTTCTTATCAAGTCTAATGTTTTCTAGTATAATTGCCTATGGCTGTGTATAGGATGTTGTTGAGCATGTAACAGTTGCTGTTCTTCCCTGTGCAGTCAAATCACTTCTAAAGTCTAACTCAGATATGCTTAAAATATATCAGGACCCCAATTCTAGAAAAGTTATGCCTGGCGTAACTGCACTTGTGCTAAAAAGAATGGCTCAAGTAGAAGTTATGCCAGCAGTTGCAATGTGCGGTATTCTACAAAGTGGCCTGTGACATGCCACAGGCCACTTGCGCCAAAGTGTAGATACACCTGCAGTTACATCCTAAGCCCACAGCGACATGGCTCTAGGGGGTTTACGGCAGCTGTTGCACCCTATTCTAGTAGGGCAGCAACAATGTCCACAATGTCAGGCTTGTACAAGAACCCCCAGAGGAGAACCAGCAACATAAGTTACACCAACATTTAGCTGGTGTAACTATATGTATGGCCTCCAAGGGTCCTGCAGCACCGCCTGCAGCACTGCACCCAGTCCATGTCCCCCCCCATGCCCAGAACACCTCCTTTGGTGCCCCACTGGGCATCTCACACCCCCCGCCCCATCCCCCGGCACTGTATATACCCCCACACCCCACACAGTAAAAGCCCCACAGGGCTGCCCACACATCCCATGCCCCAAACAACCCACTCCCTAGAAGCCCTGCAGGCAGTGCTGTCAACCCCCAATCTGTGCCCAGACCCCGAGACAGTGCCACAAATGGAACTGAGCAATATCCCTGGTAGTCTGGTGGCACTCCCACAGTGCCACTCCACTCAGCACCCCTCCACCCATCCCCAGCCAGCAACTGGCATTGGCCCCACTCTCACCACCATGGCCAGCATCCGACTGAGCTCCGTCTGAGCACTTAGTGTAGAGATCTGCTCAGAAATGAATGTACATATTCATTTCTGGGAAGCGTCTGTACAGTAGAAGCTCAGTCGGTGGCTGGCCATGGGGGTGAGAGGGAGGGGTGCTAGCCAGGCTGGGACATGTGGGGGTGCTGG
Organism: Neoceratodus forsteri; assembly: GCA_016271365.2. Taxonomy (NCBI): domain Eukaryota; kingdom Metazoa; phylum Chordata; order Ceratodontiformes; family Ceratodontidae; genus Neoceratodus; species Neoceratodus forsteri. Next base: position 831,238,404 of record CM028131.1, read on the forward strand.
GTGAGCAGCACTCTGGGTGGGGGGCGACTAGACCATCAGGCGTAACTGTAAGGGACGATGTATGGTATACTGTACATACTGCACAGTATGCTGGCAATGGTGTGGCGGATGGGGTCGAGGACACCACGACAGTGGTTAGGGGGCCTCTAGCCCTGCGGGGCACTGGTAGTGTGTGGGCAATGGGGAGGGAGCACTTGCGACTTGTGGTTGCTGCTTGCAACATCCTCGCCAGGTATGCCCTCTGTTCCATGTACCTGGCTATATGTTGCAAGTCACAGGACTTAGATGCGGGGACCCTGCCCCTTCTAGAATAGGGCGCAGGGTCCATGTCACACTGGTGACTGACGCAAGTCGCGTTTGGCAGTGACTTGCACCAACCTTCTAAAATCGGGCTCGGAATATAAAGCACTAAACAAATGCATCAGCTCTTTTCTATATTTTTACTAGAACATATGGATTACATAGAACAGACAACAATTTTGTTTACTTATCTCTTTTACAGGGATTCAGACTGTCAGTGTATTTCCAGTGATAATAATTTGGTGAGGTTGTCTAGACTATTAATTTTCATGACTGAAGCAAGTGTATTTCCTATCAGGTTATCTACTTGTCTATTTTGTTTACATACATAGATACATAGACAGTGTTGGCAGATAAGGGCCTATGGTCCACCTAGTCTGCCCATTTGAGCTTGTAAGTTCAGTTTGTTTTCCTAGAAGTCTATTTCCCCTTACCCCTGACCTCTAGAATTCCTTTATGTCTATCCCATGCATTCTTAAATCCCGTGATTGTTTCAGCCCCCACCACTTCCTCTGGCAGGGTGTTCCACTTGTCCACCACCCGTTCTGTGAAGAAATTCTTTCTCATGTTTCCTCTGAATCGTCCTCCCTCCAACTTCATCCCATGCCCTCTAGTCCTGAAACATCTTTTTCGCTTAAAAATAGTGTTTTCCTGCACCCTGTTCCTCCCTGTAAGATACTTGTATGTCTCTATCATATCCCCTCTCTCCCTCCTCTCCTCCAGGGAGTACATGTTCAGTTCCTTCAACCTGTCTTCATAGGACTTGTGATGTAACCCATGCACCATCTTTGTTGCCCTCCTCTGAACCTTCTCTACCCTGTCTATGTCCTTACGTAGGTATGGTCTCCAGAACTGTACACTGTACTCCAGGTGGGGCCTCACTAGTGTCTTGTATAGCGGAATTATGACCTCCCTTTTCCTGCTGGTGATGCCCCTGCCTATACATCCCAGCATCCTATTTGCTTTACCGGATGCCTTGTCACACTGTTTCCCTACCTTGAGGTCATCAGAGATGACAACCCCAAGATCTCTTTCCTGCTTGGTGCATGCTATATCCTCACCCCCCAACTGATATATTGTGCCAGGGTTTTTGTGCCCCATATGCATTATCTTGCACTTCTTTGCATTGAATTTCAACTGCCAAACCTTGACCATTCTTCAAGTTTCTGCAGGTCCCTTCTCATTCTGTCTACACCTCTGGTGTGTCTACTCTGTTACAGAGCTTTGTGTCATCAGCGAACAGTGAAATTCTGCCTTCTAGATCCTGTGCAATGTCACTGATGAAGATGTTGAATAGGACCGGTCCCAGCACTGATCCCTGTGGTACCCCACTGGTCACTCTTCCCTCTGTGGAGTGACAGCCATTTACCACCACCCTCTGTGTCCTGCCACCCAGCCAGTTACCTACCCACCACACTACTGTCCTGCCCACACCCATATTCCCCAGTTTGTGTATAGTCTTCTATGGCACAGTGTCAAAGGCCTTGCTGAAGTCCAGATAGGCCATGTCCGCTGCCCTCCTGATCCACCTCCCTAGTCACCCAGTCAAAAAAAATTCAATGAGGTTGGTCTGACATGACCTCCCCTGGTGAAACCATGCTGCCTTGAGTCCTGTAGTCCATTGACAACCAGATGTTCCACCAATCTCTCCTTCAGTAGTGCTTCCATGATCTTTCCCACTACCGAGGTGAGGCTGACTGGTCTGTAGTTCCTGCTTCCTCTTTGTTCCCACTTTGTATAAGGGGACTACATCTGCTGTCCTCCAGTCTTTGGGTACCTCCCTGTTTCCAGTGATTGGCTGAACAGGATAGCCAGAGGTTCAGCCCACCTCTCTTAGTTCTTTAAGGACCCTGGGGTGCACCCATCTGGCCCCATTGCTTTATCAGCTCTTATTACTTCCAGTTCCTTCAGGACCCTTTTCTGTGTAAAGGAACTTGTGTCCATTTCCTGCACCATTCTCACCTTACTCCTTCAGACCCATTACCCCCTCTTCTTAATAAAGACTGAGCAGAAATACCTGTTCAATATGTCAGCTTTACTGTTGTCATCCTCCACGCGCTTCCATCCTCCCCTTCAGTCTCACTATCCTCCCTTTGTCTTTCTTTTCATTATGTACCTGTAAAGGTTTTGTCCCCTTTACCCACTGATTTTGCAATGTGTTCTTCTGTCTGAGCTTTGGCTTCTCTTACTGACTTCCCTGCCTCCTTTGTTTCTCCTGGTACTTCTCCCTATCCCCTTCTGCCTGTGTCTTTTTGTATTGTCTGAATGCAATCTTTTGGCTTTCACTTTCTTTGCTACCTCTTTGGAAAACCATAATGGTCTCCTCTTCCTTTCCTCTTGCTAACCTGCTTAATGCATAATTCTGTTGTTCTTATAATCCCCATTTTAAATACTGCCCACTGTTCCTCAACCCCTGATTCCTGTCCCATTCCCTTAATGCCTCTTTCAGTATCTCCCATTTTCCCAAAGTCTGCCCCCTAAAATCCAGGATACGTGTTTTTGTGTGGTTTGGTTCTGCTCTTTCTGTGATTTCAAACCACAATGACTGGTGGTCACAGTTACCCAGGTGCTCCCCACTGTTACCCCATCACACTGTCCCTGTTTGTGAGCACAAGGTCCAGTATTGCCTTCTGCCGAGTTGGTTCCATGACCAGTTGCTTGAGGAAGGCACCCTGAAGGAGTCCAGAATAAATCTGCTCCTAGTTGATGCTGCTGCTGGGATGCTCCAGTCCACGCCTGGTATATTGAAGTCTCCAACCAGTACTACCTCACCCTTGTCTGCCATCCTTTGGATGGCTAGCATCAGCTCCTATCTGTTTCTTCCTCCTGGGCTGGTGGTCTATAGACCACACCTGTCAGGATGGCTGGCCCCATTTTCCTTTCCAGCTTAACCCACAGTATTCTCCCCATTTTGTTCCTCCTGGATCTGTGTGGCCCTTATGTCATTTTTCACATACAGTGCCACTCCTCCTCCCTTCCTGCCTGCTCTGTCTCTTCTGAATATGTTGTAGCCAGGTATGGCCATCTCCCAGTCATGGTTATCATTACACCAGGTTTCAGTGATGGCCGCAATGTCCAGGTCTGACTGTACCATAACAGCCTCCAGATCTTCCATCTTGTTGCTAAGGCTCCTGGCATTTGCACACATGGCTTTCCATGATTTGATCTCCCTAGACTGCTTCACTGTTCTACTCCAGCCCCTTCCTTGGTTGTCATTTATCCCTGGTTCTCCTTGCTGTCTGCCCTTCTGCTGAATTTTGCCCCTTTTCTGCTTATCCACCTTTGGATACTAATCTCCATCTTTGCACACTGCTTTGCAGAGATAGCCACCTCTGGTTCACTGGTTCCACTACTAGCTGTGGGGGGTGAGCAAGTAGGTACCAGCCTTGCTGGCCTGCCACCCCCCTTTGCTAGTTTAAATGCTTGTCAATGTAGCATTTAAACTTATCATTGAGTGCTTGGATTCCCCTCCAGTATGGATGCAGGCCGTCAGGCTTGAACAAACCTCCATCCCTCCAGGTGGGTCCCCAGTCACCAATGAATCCAAACCCTTCCTCACAGCACCAGTTCTTCAACCATGAGTTAAAGTTCCTGGTGCATGCACTCCTATGCTCTCCCTTGCCTCTCACAGGTAGTACTTCTGAGAAAGTGACAGAAGTAGCTACTTGCTTGAGACCCCTCCCCAGTTTCCTAAACTCTTCCTGAACTTCCTTTGGCTCCCATTTGCCAAGTCATTAGTACCCTAGGTGGATAATGACATCCAGCTCACCCTCCCATCTTGCCTCCCAGTGATCCCCAGTATCTTCCTTCCATCCCTCCATTCCGTGACACCTGGTAGGCACCTCACCTCCTGTCCTCCCCTCCTGTGTTCCTAGCTGGATCCCTCTTGTGAGTGGAGTCCCCACCAGGATTCACTTCCTCCTCCTCTGGGGTCCACTGCTTTCCCACTGAGGTCACCTCCTTGCCTAACCTCCACATCCTTTCCTTCCACTTCCTGGGTACCTCTTATTTGGTTGTCCTCATTTGCCAGTGTGGCATATGAGTTCTTGAGAGGAATAGGATCTGGGATGCCTCTGCCTGACTGCTCTAACCCTCCTGAGCCCACTGTCATCCAAGTGCTCCTCGTTCTGGCATCCTTTGAGGCAGCTGCATTGGACTGGTGGTCCCTGGATAGGGTGATGGTACTCCTGACCCAGTTTACTCCGCTCTGAGTCTGGCTACCTCATCCCGCAGTCCCGAGAGATGCATGCAGTTAGGGCAGCACCTCAGTGTCCAGAAGGTCTGCCTGAATATGGCTGCCCCACAGCCACTGCATTGTCACTCACTCCCCACATTATACTGCAATTCCACTACTTCTCTGCATTGAAGCTCTCTTAGTTCTCTTTTATTTATTTACAGTACTAAAATCCTGTAACTGAGCCTCAGATATATATTTTTTTAAGGAAAAAGAAACCAATAAATAAATAAATGAGTCAAAACACTTGTCGTGCTGAGGGTGGTCTTCTTCCACCTTATGCCCCTCCCACTTCACACCTCTTACTATACCCTGTGTTTAGCTCCTGTCAATCAGATTTATCAGGGCATATAATTAAGAGTTGGGGAAGGGGGGGGGGCGAAAATTTGCAGCAATTAAAGACAGCACAGAATTACACCACCACTATGTTTTAAATTTTCAACAGCCCAAAAACAATTATAAGTAAAGACAACACAGAAAGAAAGTATAGTGTCACTACAAGCCTACAATCTAAGTTTAAAAGAAAAAATACCAATTACCAGTTACTCTGAAGCACTGAATTGAATATGTTTCCTTCCTTCACCTTCTGGCTTCTACATGCGAATATATGAATGTTCCAGCAGAAACAGACCATCCGGTCTATCTAAGTCCCCTTGAGTCTGCAACTAGCACCCCTAGTTTGCAGCTGCCCCACACCCCCTCCTCTTTGCCATCCCACTGCCACCCCCCACCTTCCCCACTCTCACTCTCCCCTGTTCCCTGTCCCATGCCCTTTTGAAGCTGTTCTCAGATTAACATGATACCACCCATTCTGGTAGTGCACTCCATTTTGCTACCACCCTCTCTGTGAAATAGTGTCTCCTCATTTCCCTCCTAAATCCTCCCCCCTCTAGTCTTAGCCCATGTCCCCTGGTGTCCCTCCCCCTCCTTAGCTTAAATACCCCATCTGCCTCATCCTTATTGATTCATAATAAAGATTGTATGCTGTTCTGAAGCCCCCCCACCGCACATTTCATATAATCTAAATAGTACCTCAAACTGATGTTATGGGGGCTAAAAGCTTCAGCGCCTTGAATATCATACAATCACGTGTGCATAGATGTTCTTTAAAAGTTTGACTGGACAAAAACATGCATGTTGTTATAAATTACAATCCAATTCAAATTCATGTCACTGCTTATAAAAGAATAGTTGGTTGAGCATATAATCACATCAGTTGTATCATTAATAAATAGAGGGCATGAACGCCATCCTGGATGACTCCTCAGACAGAAGAAAGCCCCTCACAGTTCCAAAGACCCAAACATCATTACTGCTTTGGTCTCTAATAGACGAGCTTGATGTCACTGATATTTGGAGGCTGGCTTATGCCCAAGGCAGAGACCACTCTTTTTTCTTCACTCATCCACATCAGCTTTCCACCAGAATACACATATGGCTGATTTCTAACAGTTGGGTTAAGGATGTCATGCAGGTGTCAATAGACAATGTCCATATTTTGGATCATGCCCAAGTAGGACTGACACTTCTGCCACCGGACCAACAAATTGGCCGAGCAAACCACCTGAAGACCTCCATTTTAAAAGATAAACATTTATGTGCCAAACTAGAAGCAGATATCAAAACAGACCTAGATACCAAAAAAACAGAAGACACCTCATCTACAACACATGGGGATGCCCTGAAAACCTATTTCAGGGGGATATGCATTACTTACACATCATGTCATAAAAAAAAAAAAAATGAACTAGGACCTCCAAGAATAGCAGGTCCTACTAAAAAGATTAGAGCAGTAGTATAGGGACAGTTCCTTGGAGGACAGAAACCTACTAGTGAAAACTGCAGGCATTAGGTACAAACTGAACATGGACCTCCACCAAAAAGTGTGAATCTGGGGAGAAAGCAGGTCACCCGCTGGAGTGGCATATGAGCTGAAAAGGAACATGAAATAAGTAAGATCATGGGCAAATGGAGTCCACTCTGAAGAAAGAGGGGTTACTAGTGGGGTACCGCAGGGTTCAGTATTGGGTCCAGTCATTTTTAATGTCTTCATAAGTGACTTTGCAGAGGGACTGGAAGGAAAAGTATGCCTCTTTGCAGATGAAACAAAGATCTGCAATAGGGTTGATACACAAGGAGGCGTGGAAAGGATGAGAATGGACTTGGCAAGGTTGGAGAATGGTCAGAAGTATGGCAGCTAGGATTCATGCAAAGAAGTGCAAAATAATGCACTTGGGAAACAAGAACCCAGGGAAGAATACACAATGGGAGGGAAGTAGTAACAACAACAAAAAATGAAAGGGACCTTGGGGGTAATCATATCAGATGACCTTAAGGTTAGCAAGCAGTGTGAGAAGGCAGTAGGGAGGGCTGGGGGTATACTGGGATGCATAGGGAGAGGCATCAGCAGCATAAAACAGGAAGTTGTTATCCCTCTGTAAAGACAGTTGGTGAGACCCCATCTGGAGTACTGCGTCCAGTTCTGAAAACCCCATCTCTGCAAGGACATAGACAGGATAGAGGCAGTCCAGAGGAAGGCAACTAAAATGGTGCAGGGTCTGCAAGAGAAGCCGTATGAGGAGAGACTAAAGGAGCTTAATATGTATACCCTTGAGGAAAGAAGGGAGAGGGGGGACATGATAGAAACTTTTAAGTACCCCAGTGGAATCAACAAAGTCCAAGAGGGTAGTATCTTTCAGAAAAGAGACGTGGCAAGAATAAGGGACACAATTTAAAGATAGAGGGGGGTGTGGTCAGGGGCAATGTGGAGGAGTATTTTTTCACAGGAGAGGGTAGTGGATGCATGGAACAGCCTTCCTGAGGAGGTTGTAGGGTCTAAAACTGTGGGAGAATTCAAGAATGCATGGGACAGACATAAGGCAATTCTTGTGGGGGGTAGGAAGAAATAGGCTGTTGGTTAACTAGGATCTGCGGCCTATCCTGTAGGTAGGGAAATGGACAAACTAGATGGGCCAAGCAGTCCTTATCTGCCATCAAAGTCTGTGTTTCTATGTTTCTATTACAGTTTCCAATGCGAGTCTACACATGTCCCAAAAGTAATCATTCAAACATTTCTGTTGTTCTGTCTGAACTTCCTCTGTATACAGCACCGACTGCCTTCACTGAACAGAAGCCCAAGGCCTTTATAAGGAGACTCCACTCCCCACTCATCATGAGCACAGTGAGAAGAAAAGTAAATCATTTATGTAAGCCACCCTTCATGGGGCTGACTTACTACCTACCTCTGTCCTTTGTTTGGCCATGGTCCAGGTATAGGCATCTTTGTCCCGCCCCCTGGGGTTCTGGGGGCATGCCTCTTTGCCCAGGATATAACGGTGGAGGATCCCTGGGTTCAGAGAGTCAGTGGGAAATGTAGGGCAAGAAAAGTTGGGGCCTTGTGCTCCGGCCCAGGAGGTGCTGAATTCAAGGGTGTCATGGCTGCATGGACTGTGATATCCGTGGGGGCGGATGTTTAGGAGAATGGTGACCATGGGCTTTGGGGATCTGCTGGATCTGTTTGGGGAGACATTGAGAAGGAGAGCTGAAATGGCTTAATACCAGAGGCCAGGGGCTCAGTAGGTGAGAGCATTGGCAGTGGGGCTGCCGTGGTAGTGGCAGGGCCATGGCAGGACCTCTCTCATAGGTGGCATATCTGGTGATACTGTACCTGGTATGGCATGCTGCCACAGGATTGTAGGTGAGGACATTCTGTGGGATTCACTTTATTGGACCTGCTGTTTCTGTGTTTGGGGCAGGACCCATGTAGACCCAGGCAGAGGAATGCGTATAGAATTCTGAAACCAGAAAGGTGGAACTGAGTCACCCTCTGTGTATCTAAATCGGATGCCCAGTCCACTTTCCCAAGAGTAGCAAAAGTATTGGGCTGGTTTAAAGGTTTCAACGCAGCAGCAGTAAAGGTTATAGGCAGGGCCCCTAGTGTTCTGTGGCGGAATTTTCAGATTTCTGCAGCAGGGCTCCTTGGCTGCTGTGGCAACAATTTTTGATTCCTGCAGCACGATTTATTCTTTTCTCTGGCAAAATGTAGTCCTGCCATTGGCTAAATATGATGTGACCTCATTGATGACATAATTTGCTGAGACTAGAGGAGGGCCTTCAGGATAAATGAAATGGGAAAGAAAGCCTGACACTATGGAAAAACAGTATGTTTGGATGAAAATTCACCCAAAACAATGAATTCTGCAGCACTATATATATTCTGCAGCATGATGCAAATTCTGCAGGAAATTCTGCAACCGCAGAATTGCAGAATTCCAGGGGCCTCAGTTATAGGCTGCATCTTGAGTGTTAAGTTTATCTGGGAAGGAGTGGGGGGAGTAAGGCACCCCCTCGTAGGTTTCAAAAAGGACAACTTTCACCCTCTAGGGACCAGAGTAGCTGAACTTGCTTGGGGTGGTTGCATGGAGACTGTGCTTAGTCTGCATTCTTGACTTATTTGAATTGGAGATAAAATCTTTTATTCCAAAGGAATGTGATCTATTGAAACATCTTGGCACTGTTTTGTGCCTTCTAGGATGAGATCCCTACATATTTCCTGTCTCCCTGCTGGCCTGCTCCATGGAGCTGATTTATTTATTTTTATTTTTATCTGATAATTAGAATTAAATATTCTGCTTGTTTATTATTCTGGAGTCCTGAGATTACTGAATGAACTGTTAGCTCCTCCTTCTAGCAAGACTCTGGTCTGCCTTCCCTGTCCTGGTCCTTAATCTGCAGCTGCATGGAGAACAAAAGGGTTTCTTAAGTACAGTAAGTGTAACATAAGTTGCACCATGCTGCTTTAGACCATCTCGAGGTAAGGCCTTGTTTTCCTCATTTGGGACTTTCCTTATCTGGAAGTATCACTGGGTTGTACCCACCTTCCCGGTGTGCATAACATCACAACCCCTAGATGAAAATGGGGGTCTTGGAGGGGTTACATTTACAACATAGGAACTAGAAACAGAGATGACCAGTATATCTGTAGGGAAAGCAGTCCACCTGGTGCAGATGGCTTCCTGGTGGAAATTTACTCCACCTTTAGACACATACTACAGGCCCCGTTAGCAGCCACATTTACAGTGGCAACTGCCAAGGCAACCCTACCACACTCTATGAGAACATCCCCAAACTCACTGATATGTAAGCAAGGTAAAACCACCAAGACTGCAGCAGTTGCATGCTTATTTCTCTGATTACTGTAGACTGCAAGGGCTTTGCCAACTGTCTAACAGTCAGGGTTAACATGGCGATCTCTGGTTTGATGGATAAGTACCAAGTGGGCTTTCTCCCATCGAAGCATGGATCAGACAGCACACATTGGCTGCTCAGTCTTTTATTGCACATATCCCCTCCCCAACCTACAGCTGCACTTATTTCACTGGACACTGAGAAAGTGTTTGACCTTGTGGGGAAGGGGTACTGCTTCCACATCTTATGCAAATTTAGCTTAGGGGTACATGCATCACCAAAAGTACTGAGTGAGACAGCACAGATATTCACCAAGTAAAATTAAAAAGGCATGTGGGTCCTGGTTTCTGTGTGTACATTTAGATGAATCTTGCAAATAAAGGTTAATATCAGACCTTCAATCTCGTCTGTGGAATATCTGTGCTCTCTATTTCAAGACTACTGGTGATGCATGTACGTCTGTGAGGTGCTCTCATGTTTTGGTGGCCACATTGTGAATCTGATATTTCCTACCTTATCACCCCCTGCCCTCCTGGTCATGCTTTATGCATCTACCCAGCACAACACAGGAGGTTTATCAGGGCTCTAATTATGACTGAAAGAGTACACTTAGGACACTGGCACAAGTCACCCCCTAAAGTCAGTGAATGGCTAACAGAACTAGGTAAAATGACAAATAATGAGACAGTGCAATTTACCATAAAATGGAAACTGGATGAATCCAGAGAAATTTGGGGGCACGTATCTGGCTTTTACATTTTGTACACTTCCTGCAGAGAAACCAACCCATGTGATTCGACATACATGTGATAAAGAAGCTAGCAAGAGCAGTCTCCAACCCCATTCAGGTCACAGCAGGTTCTGCAGTCTTTCCTGTAGCATGGGGAAAGGTTACCCCACTCTGTAAAGAGTAGTTTCACCCCAGTGTCAGGAAGATCATTGATAACTAAATTTACACTGTCTGTCTATCTGTCTATCTATCTGTCTATCTATCTATCTATCTATCTATCTATCTATCTATCTATCTATCTATCTATCTATCTATCTATCTATCTATCTATCTATTTTCAAACTGGTGAGTGGGAAAGACACACTGAGCCAAGTTTTTTTCTCATTTCTAGGTGTGACATGGGAGCAGGGGAAGGCGATACAATCAATCAAATACAGAATTAAAGAAGATTACAGGAAAATAAAATGCAAACAATGATAGTGTAACATGGTATAACTGCAAAATAACAAATAACAGGAGGTAGAAGTTGAAGCTATGAACAGCACCACAGCCCATTGTAAATAGTCACAACATGTTGAACACATCAGTGCATTGATACTGGGAATCATAAACTAACCCCAGAAGGGGGCCAAAGCTGGTAAGGAAGGGAAAACCAGGGGCAGATCAGGTAGGGAGCTGACAGGAGCAGAAAGGGGAGAACATGAGTTAAATCTGGAGCCTAAGGGAAATGGAGGAGGGTAAGAGATGGATGTAGGAATGGAGCAGGTTTAAGAGGGTGAAAGGCAAAAAGAGAAGGCTCACTGCCCAGCAGAGAGAGAGGGTCAGGGAGGGAGATAGTCTGAGGATCCCTGGAATGGGGGATGTATGAGACAGATGGAATGGAAGAGGTGAGTGTGGACAGGTATGCGGGCAGTGCCCCAAACCAGTATTTAGAGATGAAGGATGTACAGTGGGAGTGGTAACAGGAAGGAAGGGGAAGGAAGGAAAGAGATGGAAAAGCAGAGGGAGCAATGGTGAGTGTGAGGTCAATGATCTATACAGTATGCACTTCTGAGAGATAAGCTGTGTACCAATACAGGTCAAAGACACTGCACATCTATGTTGGATGATGGTCACTCCTCATGGTTAATTCGTTGTACCCTTTGCAACATGTATGTAATGTTACTTGGAAATCAGTAAACATTTTGATCTGGGAAATATCAGTTACTATATACAGGGATGTACAGGATGCACACAAAGGTATACTGTAGATGCCCAGGCCATTCCCACACAATTATAGCCAGTAAGTATGTGACAGTAAATGACTTTGAATCCCTAGCACAATTGGCATAGAGGAAGTGATATACTGACAGCAATCAGCAGACACAATGCAGCAAGTCAACAATTGTATCAAGGCTTTCTGGCACATGGCTCCAGTGACAGAACAGCAATAAGTTATGACCTGAGTAATTTCAATATCAATTCAAATTAATGGGAATGGGGTGTTTGGGGAGTGGAACTGGTTAAGGACATGCCTTTCTTACCCATTTGAGTGGGCCATAGTTAATCCCCATTCGCTCTTAATGTTTCCTCAAATTATTGAGGGGTACAGTCTGTTGTAGTGCACTACTGGCACCTGGATTAGAGTCCTCATCCCCTTCATCCTCTTGACACCCATTTTTTACCAGTTAGCAGGAGCAGTGACAGATTTTGGCAAAATATGGCCATCCCACTTTACGTCAAATGCAGTAATGAGGGCAGAGGCAGCAGGGAGCTGGTTCAGATTTCCTCAAACCATGCAGCTAGTACAGTGCTTGAAGGGTGCCTGAATAGCCTTGTATGTATCACTCCGTGTTGATGACCCCCAGTGGTTAAACTGCAAGGCTGTTACTACTCACATCCTTGGCATTTTTGTTAGCTCACAAATAAAATTGTACTTTTCTCTTACATAGTAATGTTGTTGCAAGTTTGTTTTTTTCAGTGTCCTCCCTGAGTGCTACTTTTTGCTTGCTTGCTTATGGAAATTGTTACCTTACTCATAATTTTAGTCTTCAGCTATAGGTCTTGGGGGAGGCAAGGTGGTATGAGGGGGAAGCTCACCAGGCTGACCCTCTTGGTGGATTGGGGTTGGAAGGGTACACACGTTGAGTTTAGTGCCTCTCATCTCTGAGGAAGGTATCTGGCCCTGAGGATGGGGGATGTTTGTTGCAGATTTGTTTCCCTAGACCTGGAAGAGCGATTTTTCTGCAACCGCCCCCCTTCCATTATTTGTCCTGTACAAAAAGGTGGTAATTCTATAGCATCCTTGATTGGGAATTACTGATTCCAGTTATGATGAGTTCAGCTTTCTGTGACTCATGTTTTTTTGTTCCATGTGCCTTGGACACTTTACAGAGACAGCAGGAACTTGATAAGTTTTGTTTACATGATTGTATTGATATGGGACAACTAGGACATTATCAAAGACTTCAATGACCTCTTAAAGTTCGAATCTAATAATGTTTACATCAGTTGGGTAATGTTGTGATAAGGGGTATCACTGAAGTTCTCACTTTAACAGTGATTGTAGGGGAATCCTCATTCTAGTGGATGGATTCCATTCAAGCACTATCCTCTTAGAAAATAGTGTTTTGGCAATCGGAATGGTGCAGGTTACCCTTACAAAAAGTTCTTCAGAATATCACTGTAATACCACTCATTTGCCATTGCAATACCATTGTGATTACCACTGTACTACCATTAAGGTATTCATGGTATCACAGTGGTTTGTTTCAATTCCATTGTGATAACTTTGTACCACTGTCCTACCATACCAACAAAAATAATCAAAATTTAAACTGCCATAGTACAACCATGGTACCATTGGGTAGTACCATTGCACATTTTGTAGCTCACCACTGTTTTGCCACTGTGGTGCCATGGTGTTGCCATTGTGTCACATTTGATAAGGGTAAGCCCTACAATTGTGCTTGTGTGCCCTGCAATGTTGTAATTCTCTCTTTCAAAATTGCATTGTTATTTCCTTCTGTAACAGTACATAGAGTACTGTGAAGGCCCCTGTGCAGCATATTAGGGTGTTCTTTCCACTCAGGTTAAACATACTGTTGCTATATGAAGGCTATGTTAGTAAAGGGGTCCAAGAGTGTTCAGTCTCCTACCTTGGAAGCTTGGTTACTTTATTTTTAAATGTTTTGTTAATTCATTCTTGGTAGCTGCATGCAGAAAGCCTCTCCCTATTGGAAGGCTCTGGTTAAGCTTGGATCAATACCCATAATAATTGTGAAAAAACAGTCTGGAACACTATATTGCATAGGTATAGGGTCTGTATTCTGGTTCTTACAATCTCAGCACCAGAGAGTATTTCATGGGTGTCTGGGCTTTTCTATTGAGTATTCAGCTATAGCTGCTGTTTTCTTTTTTTCCAAGAGCTCAGGGGGAGTGGGGTACAAAGCAACCATTATAGGAAGGTGTGGGAGATCATTCTTCATAAGAAACAGATGGAATAAGTAGACCTGTATTGCATGTATATTCAGTAAATGGTAATTGGCTAAATTACCTGATCAAGCAGTCAAGGGTGCTTACTCAGATAAGGAAATCCAAGACAGGGACTAATTTACTTTAAGAAACATATCGCAACAAGGGATGTCATCTGGAGTTATGTCAACTGAGTTTCATTCAGATTTATACCTTGGCAAATAGTGAGAGCAAGCAAAAGGGTTTGCTGTCTTAATTCCCAGGTGTATAACTTTTGATCATGTTAAAACCATAACAAATAAGCAACATTCTGCTGTAAATGTTCGGGAGAAACTTAGAAGCTATGCTGGCTGGCAACCAGTATATGTCCCAACAATAGTAAACACCAGTTAATGTTTACAAGCCTGGATACCACCAGTGATTCACCACCTTGGTAGTCCTTCACTCAAAGAGTCTGTATGAAGAACTACAGAGCCTGGGTTGGGTGGACAACAGGAGGCACATGTACCAGGATCAAAACATTACACTCACTAGTATGAAATACATGGGGGCTGGGATATTCAAAGGGTTGCGCCATCATGACAAGTTCTTCTCTTGAGACCAAAAGGGCTCCATTCTGCGATATTCAGCAGGAGGCAGATGCTCTCGAAAACATGCTGAGCAACAGCGCTAATGCAAAGAAGGCATGCGCAACCGCGTGGGTGGAGCCATGCATAAAGAAGCGCAATGCGAAATTAAAAGACTTGCGCATTGCACAAGAGCGGAACTGCTGGAAATTGTGCACTAGCGGAAATGAGCCAAAATAAAAAGGCTCAAGGAAGCGGCGCAAGAACGCTACAAGGATGCCAAGTGTGGTAGAGAGAGAGAGAAACAGACAGACAGACAGTGACAGACTAGGGCAGGCAAGGCAAGCATTGTGGGCCATAGGCTGCAGAGGCCAGTGGGGGGTGCCCGGTGCAGTGGAAGTAGCAGTCAGGACAGCGGGGGTAACACAGCAACACCAGCCGGGGGGGCAGAAGCCAGGGAGATGGACAGTGCCAGCCTCCACATGAAAGCTGTAATGAGGGGGGTGAGAATGCAAGCTTCAGGGGGACGAGGCCGTGGAAGGGCCCATCGGCGGTACGCCCCCAACAGGCAGTACCGTGCCTGCATCAGCTATGAGCTGTATACAGATGTAGAGATCGTGGGCCAGTACCGCCTGAACAGGGCAATACTGAGGCGGCTTTGTGAGCTGTGCAGTGATGTGATTCAGGCACTCTCACGACAGAGTCACGCTCTGTCAGTGGAGACCAAGGTGACAGCCTGCATGTGCCTGCTCGCCACGGGCACCTTCCAGAGGCTGACAGGGGACACCACAGGCATCACACAGTCGGCCACGTCATGCATCCTCACCCAATTCCTCAGCGCACTGCTGCCACATGCTGTGGAGCACATCCATTTCCCCAGCACCACAGCCGAGCGAACAGCAAACATGTGGGAGTTCCACAGGGTAGCACGTATGCCTGGCATGCTAGGGGCCATAGACTGCACCCATGTGGCCATTCACACGCCACCTGGCCCCGATGGGGCAGCGTATATGAAATGAAAGGGCTACTCCAGTGTCAACTTCCAGGTGGTGTGTGATGCCACTGGGCGAATAATCAATGTCTGTGCCACACACCCTGGTGGAGCACATGATGCCTTCATATGGCATCAGTCCACACTGTGCCATCGATTTGAGAGTGGGGACATCCCCACAGGACATCTAGTGGGTGAGTATGCATGTATGGAATGCAAACTTGGGGCAAGGGTGGGAATGCCACAGGTGCCATGGTAGTGGCACACAGGGATATGGGCAAAATGGACCTGAACATGACACTGATCTCCACTATCTCCACACAGGTGACAGCGGGTACCCACTCCATCCCTGGCTGCTCACACCGTACTGGCGCCCCATGACCCCATCGCAGCAACGCTATAATGAGGCACATGCTGCCACCGCAACATCATAGGCGGGTGTTTGGGATGCTCAAGGCACGCTTCATGCCCTGAACACCTCCCGGCGGTGCCCTACAGTACAGCCCCCAAGGCCTGTGGGATATTCCTGGCCTGTTGCATCCTGCACAACATGGCCAAGGACTGTGGGATAGCCGTACAGGTTGAAGAGGGGACAGCGATGGGGACGCCAGTGACACTGGTGTTGATGTCGATGAGCAGCCCCTCCGGGACGGCGGGACCCCCGACTGATCCGGCAGTCCAAGATGCACCGGGACACCATCACAGAGGAGCACTATGCACAACACAGGTAAGTCAAGGGGACATGTGCAACCAACACTGTCCATGCGCAAACCACAGGCACACAGGGTAACACACCAGGGGTGCATGATGGCCAGGGGAGTGGAAGGGTCCAGGCATACAAACACACCATCAGGGAGGGGTGAGCACTCATATGGACACACACACACCAGGCACAGAGCGTACATGGGCAGATGCACAGCACAGCAGAACCGACAGTGCTAACACACAGCACCACCGACCACCCCCACCACCTGTACTGTCCAAGTACGTGTGTCAGATGCTGGACACCCTTGCACCTTGGTGTACAGTACAATGCAGGCATCATCATGCACATGCACCTGTGGGCAACAGTTGGGAGGGTGTGCAGGTGGTCCGTGTGTCGGCGTGTTGAGCAGAGCACCCAGCAGTGCACTGCCCACCATGACACACATTGCACACAGGGCAGCATCAGACAGGGCCTGCACTGGGAGACAGGTCAGTCATGTAGCACTGTCCCATGGCCACCGCGGATGCGTGGGCGGCCCCACCGTGACCCAACAGCACTGGCAGGCTGAGCAGGGGCCACATGGGGTGGCACTGTTGGACCATCAGGGGTCCCACTGCATGAACATGACCTTGCCCCACAGGGGTCTGCAGCATGCTGAACACACCTGCACCAGGGGTGCTCGGGATGCCCACAGCAGAACCCGGCATCGACAGGCCTGGTGTTGCACAACGTCGGGAACGGGGAGTGGAGCGTGAACTGTGTGTGGTACAGGGTCACCTGACTGTGTGCCCAATGCGTCCATGACAGAGACCACTGCCTGGGTCAGCCTGTCAATGGCGGCGGTCACATCCATCCACATGTGGACCATCTCTGCACGGTCCAGAGCACACTCCCTGCTGTGCCACTCCACAGCCACACACAGTGCCTCCACGGACATTGCAACCAGCCTCTGCTGCTGTACTGATTCCCGCAGCAGGCGGGTGTGCTCATCCAATGGGTACTCTGCCACAACGGCAGCTTGTCCCCCAGGGTGTTGAAGGTCCTGATGCACAACACCCCTTGAGGGTGGGCGCTGTTTGCCAGGACCAGGAATGGGCGTATCACAGGGTGGCGGGCATGTGCCACCGCTGGACACTGTACCCCCAGACCTGGTGGGTGACTGCTGCTGCTGCCCCTCCAACCGCTGTGCCACAGAGTCCACTTGTTCCACCGCTGTGGCTGCAACAGTGCCAGACACCTGCACAGCCACCGGTGCTGCCCCACCGGTGCTGACAGGCCACAGCCTGGGACTGAGCCGACATGCTGGCGCTGGGTTGGAACCAGCAAGGCCCAGGGGCATGTGATGGCCTGCTGTGTGTCCTTCTTGGGACACACACGTGTCACTGCCCATTGCAGTCCTTGCATCATCAATGGTGCAGGGATGTGCTACAGCTACAGTCACAGCGTGATGGCATGCTTGCATGTCAGACTGCTGAGACACAGGCTGTGCACCCCCCACACCCGAATCACCGACATCAGGGTTGACAGCCCTGCATGCATGCTGGTGTAGTGCATGCTGGCTGGCGACAGAGGTGGATGGACCCTCCTCCATGTCTAGCAGGTCATCATCACTGCCTGGTCCAACCACCACCGTCTCCTGGAGACAAACAGGATCTGCAACAGAAAGAGAGGACATGTGAGTGCATGTGACCAACCTTCCTCCCCCCCCACCACCACCATGTCATACCGTGCAGTAATGGGCTTCCACCTGTCTGGAATCCACCTCCTGGTACGCCCTCAATCACACTGCACTGCAGAGTTGCAGCCAGTCGGTTCTGAGCCGGGGTCAGCTCCACCACCGCTGGCTGGCCCCTGCCAGTGCCAGCGCGTGCCGCCCTGAGGGCCGCCACCTTCTCCTTCACCCTCCTGCGGTCTGTCCCAATATTTTTCTTGCATTCCTGCACAGAGCGCTGGTGGCTTCCATGCAGGTTCACTGCCCAGGCTACCCCCTCCCATGCAGCCACACGGGCCTGAGGGGTGCCCCGGGTTCCACGCAGTAGTGCCTCATCCTCCAGGTAGGCCTGGAAGAGGGCCTCAGTCTCTGCCGTGGTGAAGTTGGGCCTCCTCCTTCGCCCACCATCCTCACCCTCACCTTGTCTCTGCTCGGTCATGGCGATCTGTATGGGTAAGTGGACACCTGGCACTGTGCAGTCTACAGCATTATCCCATGCCCATTGTCCAGAACATCCCACAGCATGCAACTCACCTCTCACCTGCAGTAACCGACTCTGTCCAGCACAGCCCACTGTCGCACTTTGTAGCACAATGCATGCAAATTAGGAGAGGAGCAACTGTAATGAGATGCAAATCGCGCCACTGCGCCCTTGAATGGCTGATCAGATGATTTGCATGTGTCGGCTGAATATCGCACCATTGTGCTTTTCGCAAGACGGTTGATCTGGCTGAGCCAATAGCGCAGATCTGTGACTGTGCGGTACACTGCATTGTGCATGCCCAGGTAGCTTATGCAGGCGTCTGCCACGCTGATGACGTGCTGTTTGCGATCGGCAATTCAGGCCATGGCCACCATTGTGCCAGTGGCGCTACAGCACTGGGCACTATATGGCGCTGTGGCACTACTGCACAATAGTCCACTGTGGCACTGGTACACAGGTGGTCGGTCGCGCAGGATGCATATACGTCAGATGGCGCTGTGCATGGCCTTGCGTCATGGACCCCTGACCTGGTGTCCGACCTTTGCCCCCTGCCGCTGTTCGAATGCCATGTGTACAGCGCAATTGCGCTGTCTGGTGACAGCGCTATGTGGACTGGACGGCTGTTCGAACAGTGCGCTGGAACTTATGGTGGTCTATTGCTAACATCTCCACGTGAGCGCCACGCAGCGGGCACCATATTGCCTGCTGTAAACTTGGTAGCATGGCAGGGGAGGGCAGTGCAATGGAGCCCGTGGAGGTGGCCAACAGTGGCCCTGGTGGAGCCCACTATGGGGCACTGTATGGTGAGGTGCCCCTCACCATGGCTAGGACCCAGTCTGGCAGCAAGTGGCCAGTGACCTGGTGGGGGTCACTGGGCAGCACCGGTCTGCTGAGCAGTGCCAGCACAGATACAGTGACCTCCACAGGAGGGAGCCTGAGCTGCATGAGTAGCTGCATTCACGTGCCAGGAGGGGCGTGTTGCCTAGGCCAGGTGGGTGTACCGTCTATGCACCTGTATTCTCTGTAGGGGTGTGAGTGTGTTTTGGTGGATTTGCATAGGTGATGGCTCTGACATGGTTGGCTGTGTCAGTGTGTGCAGGTGTGAGATGCATGGGGCTGGCTGTGTGGGCAGGCACTCTCACTGGGGCAGGGGGCAGTCAGCTTTGGAGTCACACTGATGTTTTTCTCAACATATGTCTCCCACAGGCTGGGATGTGAGGATGCAGGCATATGCTGCGGAGTGCCGTGACAGGGTCCCGGTGCCAGTTGGTGGTGCAGCAGGAGGTGGGCCACAACAACAGCGGCAGCAGCAGCAGCAGACACACCTTCTTGCAGAATGTGAGTATCATTACATCATGGATGCTATTGCATGCTGGAGGGGGGTGGGCATGACCACCAGCCATGCACAACACAGCCATGCACGACACAGGCGACATTCATCACTGTCCAGTGTCACTGCACGTCTGTGTGTGCATCACTGGTGGTCCATGCATGTACTGGGCACATGGCTGTGTAACTGGCATCGCACCACATTGCCACGTCACTTGGCAGCCTTGTTTGTACTGTGATGGACATGGGCAGTGTGTGTGTGCAGTGGTGCACATAGCTGGTGCTGCCTGTTTGTGATGGCCATGTGCATGTTCACTGTGGGGTGGGTGCATGCCATCACAGGTGCGGGACATTGGCCTATACGGCTTGCAGGTTGGGTGGTGTTCAGGGTTGTGGTCAGTCACAGCCATTGACTGTGTTCCCATTTTCCTAGGCCTCAGTATTCTCAGGAGGATACAGCAGGAACTACATGGGCTGACGCAAGTGTCCTTGGACAACCAGGCCATCCTCAGGGACATCCATCGACATGGCCTGTGGAGGAGGCATCGCCAGGCACAGCGGCACCGGGCGGAGGAGGACCAGCCTTCTGGGCCTTAGGCCAGATTCCCCTTCCCACTTCACCCATCCTCCCACCCTGCCTTCCTCTCCAAGTTGTTCATCCCTACCCTTGCCCACCCCTACCTTGTACCCCTACTCCCCATTGTAAACAGTTATGGTGTTGATAGTTTTGTGATTTACATTTTATAATACATTTATATTTTGTTATGAATACTGTGTTGGTCTCTGATTTGCAGCTGGCTATGGTTGCTCAGTTGCAGTGGTGTCATGCCATCTGGGGTGGTATGGTCCTGGGTATGTGTGTGTGTGAGTGTGTGTGTGCACGTGTGTGCATGGGGGTATCTCCAGCATGGCAGTGACTTTCTGTTGGTCTTGTTGCTGCTGCCACCCACTGCTGGATGCACAGGGTGGGTCTGGCTTGTTCTTCTCTGCTGCACGGGGTTGATGTGTGCGGGGGATGCATGGTGTTTCCTGCAGTGCCAGTCACTGCACATGTGTGGTGTCTTGGGGTCATGGTGCAGGGTGTGCTGTGCGTACGGGGGGCTGATGTGCACTGTGGTTGTCAACCCCCTGTGTGTGGCACTCTCAGCCTGCCAGTAGTTGTGCTGGGGCGTCATGGCTCTGCTGTGCTTTGTTGGCTTGTCCCCATGGGCCAGTAGATCATCTGTCCCACCCCCAGTGATGCTGTGCTTGGGTTGTGCAGGTGTCTTGTTGGTTCTGCAGTGTGTTCCTGTGCCCATGTGTGGCATGGCTGGCGGTGGGCCCCAGCCTGCCTCCCTGGTTGTGCACTTCCATTGCTCTCTGCTGGGGCGCTGTGCTTGGCAGCTATGGCACCTCTGGACTGCTCAGCTGGGCTGCCCTTGTTGAGTTATGGCGCAACCTTACTGCTCAGCTTCCCCTTCCTGATTGCGCTATGGCGCAGTTAGTGTGATATTCAGACGTTGGCTGCTTGCGCAATTTGTTCTGCTACATGTTTGAATATCGCGTCTGTTGTGCATGTGCGCAATTGATTTGTGCTTGCTTGCTTCTGCCGTTGTGCACATTTTGAGTGCAGTTTGAATATCTGGCCCTGGGTGTACAAAAAATAGAGTAGCTGATTATGTTGGTAGAATATGGGAATGTTCCATAGGGATCATTAATTCTGTTACTAAAAAAAGGCAAGAACTTTGTAAATATTTTGACTGGTAAAACATGCAAGGATATATGCTAACATATGAAAGCCACATGCCAGTTTTTGTGTAAAAATTATGTGGAACAATATGTAATGACTGTGACATGTTCCTTGATGTAAAGTTCATGCAACAAAAAGTCCTTGCTTCATGCAAGAAAAGTTCCTTATCCATATCATCAGATGTAAGATCATAACTGTGGGTAAACTTGTCAACATTTGTCAACTCACAGAAGAAATCTATAGGCTTTTTTGCCAATAATCTTAAACCTCTCAAGTACTGAGTCACATGCTGCTGATTAGAAAATGATGCCTTGGTCACTGAGAGATAATATAGAGTATGACACAGTTAGTCACTTAGCTTCTGGGGTGAGATTATTTTGGTTTCTATAGAAAGACCTCAGTCTGCCATTAACAGTTTTAACTAGGTTTTCCACATGGTAAACAAAAGACAGTGTGTCATCCAGGTGAAACCCTAGATATTTAAACATTTTTACTGTCTCTACTTTGGTGCCCATGGTACTGTAGATATCAAATGCAGAGTTTTTTTCTTCTGGTATGAGCTGCAGAAGAGCATGATTTTTTGTCTTATAGTTAAGTACCAAACTATTGTCCAATAACCATTTCTCCACCAATGCAAAACCACACTGTAGGACTTGTTTCAACTTATCATTGCAGGAGTGCCTTAAAAAATCAACAGCATCATCTGCATACAGGAGTACTTTGGAAGACAGGCACAATTCTGACAACTGAATAATAAATAGACTAAATAATAATGGGCTCAGGATAGAGCTTTGGGGCACTCCTGTACAGGCAAGCCTGTCATCAGAGTGCAGATGCTCTATCTTAAAGGGAAGGTCCCCACAGCCTTTTATTCTATTTACCTGTGTAGTTTACAGGCATGAACAGTGATTACCTCTACTGCACCCTACTAATTTAACAAGTATTTCAATGTAAATGAAGGTACTTAAGTCTCATGTGAAAACCTGTTTGACTCCATTGCAAAAGTTATGATCCAATTCATGTAAGGCATCCTGGAATTTTATGATGTTTGGGTGCTAAAGCCTGCAGTTGTTACACTATGAATCAGTGCTGTTGCTGTTCTCTGCAGTCTCTGTGTTCTTGTCTTATGCTGGCCATGAAACTTTTCAAGGTATAGTCATTGCCCTGCTGTTTTCTGTAGTTTAAAGTGTGTCTGAGTTAGAAAAAAAGTGCTTAGAGAGTACAGGGACTTCACAAGACATGTAACTGAAATGAATGAGAATATAACATCATCAGCTCCCATGGTGCCTTCCATGAGTGGGGTCATGACCTTGGAGGCAAACAGGTTTATCACCAGAGCAAAACAAAGTGAAGCAACCTCATTTATATGTAAATTAAGATGAAATTAGGGGCATGCAGGGAGGGAATCATTGTTCATGTCTATAAGCTACACAAATATACAGAAAATAGGTTGAGGGGGCATTCCCTTTAACCTTTTGCATTCAATAGCCTAAGTAGCTTCCAAACCAAGGAACAGTATCTATGGATATGTGCAGATGCAGACATTTTTTAATCAGAATTTTATAATTGATGAGATTGAATGCCATTGTTAGTAGCCAAACAGATAGATTAGATCCATTTATTTATAACACAATATGGTACTGGCTTGGCAAAGGTCTAAGTATATATTATACTTACAAAATGTTATGATATACTGTAACCCACTCCTTTAAGGTATAATAATGAATTCCCATCAGCAGGACTGGATCATGGCTTTGCAATCTAGGAGTCAGTAGGATTTAAATATATTTATCAGTTTTAATGGGAAGGTTCCCTCCTATATTTAATGGAGAATGGTTCTGCTTTTTACCTTACTCCTTGATTCCACTGTAGGTGATGTATGCAGCACTGGTGGTATGTGTGCGAAAGGGAGTTCTGAGGATGTTAGAGAGCAGTTTGTGTAGAGAAGGATGAATCAGGATAATGTTTTGATCCTTCCCACCTGTACTATTGGACATCAAATTCCCGTGGACTTCTCCTACAGGCTCCAACAACACATTTTACGTTTAGTTTTAGTTTTTTTGTGGTGGAGAGTTAGTGCTTATGTGGCAGTGGATACAAGTATTATTACCTCCCCATAATACTCATACATAAGAGATGAATAAAAAGCAGTTGATGATCATCAACAAAAAAGGTTATTGCTCTGTATGGTTCTCTCCCACAGGACATTTGTCTAGTTGGGACAGTGAGAGGGTGCAGATCTTAGGCTTCTGCCTGCCAACAAGGAAGGAAGGTGGTGGTGGACCATGAGCCAAACTCTGAGTCTGTGGAGTATGTGCTTTTACTAATACATTCCAGAGCTGGCTAAGTAAGAGGCAGGATGTCACTGGAATCAGGGCAATAGCTCTCCTAACAATACTAGGGGAACCAGTTTACTTTTAAAGGGAATGACACATGCCTTCAGCCACATATGCTTGGCACAATTCTTTAAATGGGTCACTGATCTTTATATATTTTATTTGGGGGGTGCAAACATCCAAACCAGTGCAGAAAACAGAAAAAAGCAGAAAGAAGTAACAAAGAAAAGGACAGAACACAAGATAAGAAACAGATATGGGAAAAGGTGGCAAAGGACACAGACCTAATGACTGACCATCACCTAGGCCCAGTGAAAATTTGGTTGCAAAACCAGGGAAAGTTAGAAGAAAGGGACAATGCAATATAAATAATAAAGGAAGAAAAAGACAGTGACAAGTGTCCCTTCAACTAAGATGTTGTTCTAACTCTGTCAAACTTATCCCTGACTGCTGACTGGTAGAATAGTTCCTTCACCCACATACAGTAGTCTCATGGCTGTCCCCACTTGTTGTATATTATTGGTCCTTTTGTGTTACATTTTATCTGTTTTCCTGCAAAATATATTCCACTAATACCAACAGACATACATACTGTACATTAGTGAGAATTGGAAGGGGCTTTGTATAATTGGTTAACAAACATAGCAAAGTAAATATTAATATAATGCACCTGTGGTTTATCGACTTTTAAGTAACACCAGCAAAGCTACACTGCAGGACATCAGTTATGAAATCTAAGCCCCTTCTGCAACACACCTGGTGGCATCTAATTATGTGTGCACACCTCCTGGCTCAGTTCACATGGGCCAAATTCTGCAAATATCACCAAATTCAGTGAGAATGCTACCCACTTCGGTGTGCACCTCAACAAGCCCTGTGCACATTTCATCCATCTCTGTGCACATATGGCATATTTCTTTTTATATGTTCCTTGCTTTTCACAGTCACAGTCATTCAATTACCCTAATTTCTGGACACATTCCATGTAGACTCTACTGCGCTTCCTGATGTCAGTTGTTGGAGCCTTGGTCCTAGAAATTATTTCAATTGTATGATTACTGTCTTACTGAGAGAAAGGTGTAAATCCAAGGGTGTTGTCTGGCATAGTGATAGGTTGGTTCACTAGAAATCTGGTGTATTAGGTACTAAGTGGTGTGTTTGTGGACAATGTGAAGGTTAGTGCTGTAGAGAGGTAAACAATTTGACCATCTCCTACTGTAACAATGGCTGTCTCTGTGCTGGGTTGCACAGCCACAGTGTGGGGTACAGTAGTGTTCTACATGCTACAGGCATCCTCCTGTATGATTGCACTATGAATGGAGACGTTACTGTTCCTCTGTTACTGTCCATCATAGTCCTTATAATCTGGGTGTCAGTACTGTTAGTGGAGAGTCCCTCACAGAGAATACTGGTATCTACATCTGTTAAAAAAAGATGTGTGCTTGGACACAATGTGCATCATGGAGCATTATGTTATGTTGCACATTTCTAGAAATATAATCTGCTTCCTTCTCACTTCTAATCTGGAATGGATATTCCTGTGGGTCCTAATTTTATGTCAGTATAACCACCTACCCCCCTGGGGTTACTAGAATTCTATCAGTATTATTGTTTATTATTGTTAGGAAGGTAGCAGGCAGCTGGTAGGGAGCTCATTAGGGGTTTCTTACATAATGACATCCTTGTTAACTCAGCTAGCATGAGAGAAGAATGATTAGGTCATTCGGAACTCTCACAGCAGCATAAGTCACATTGTGTGGACAGCTGCTCTGGGAAGCATAGAATATTCAGTTAGTCTGATTTAGAGCTTGTATGAGGAGGTGAGAGTGGCAGAAGACTGACAGTTGGGCTCTGAGGTGAGGGCACAGCATTTCTCACCCTAGTGGAGTGTCATTTCCTGCTTCCAGTGAAGTGGTGGAGGCCAGAGCTATAGCAGGATTTCCTGATTTCTACTCCATGTGAAGTGGAAGGAACTGCTTGTTCTCAGTGGACTCAAGGTTTCAGCTGCCTTGGAAAGGACTTGGAGAGACTGATTTGTTACCCAGGAGAATGCCTTATTTTTCTTTTGTTGTTCCATGCCCAGTGGACAGGACAACCATTTGTGAGTACTGTTCTAGGAGACAAGATCTCCACATACTTTAGGGGAATCATAGTCTGGGGTGTATATGCCCATAGATAAGGCTGGATCACACTTGTCAGTGCCCCTAGTTCACCCAAGTGAGTGAACGTTCTGATAAACTGTTCAACCGATTGAGTTCAGTTTGTTCTTTGTTCACCCCAGTGTGTGACAAAGTTAAAGTGTGGGATCTCTAGCATTTCAGTGGGAAATGGGGGTTTCATTGGTGTAATGCTGAAGAATGGCAGAGACTGTTGGTTGGGGTCAAGGGAGGGAGGAGTACCATCTAAGTGCTTACAAGGCAGGGCTTCCTGGTTCGTAAAGGGCACCAGTTATTCCTGAGCAAGGGCCAAGCTGCAGGTTTAGGTGTGTGATTGAGATTCACTTAATTGCACCTATGTTCATAGAAGAGGTCTGAGTGTGTGGCTTAGATTCAGTAAATGACACTCATTGGAGGAAAATGTTCAGGTGGGTGGCCAGGTGTCCACTAAATGCACCATTGGGAAATTGGGAGGAAGATGTTTTCTTTTGTGTGTTCATGAACTGTATTGCATGCAAGAAGAGTTCATAAAATGTACCTGTCCTGTCTAGACTGACTCTTGGGGGTCCACTTCTGTTTTAAATTTCCATCTGTTGAATAAAGCCATACTGCACAATCACAGTTGCTGTTCTGGACATACTGATTATTGCTTCTGGTTGTGTGGATTAACTGGGGTCCCTTCAGCAGGTTAGTTCTAGCATATGCCTAGCTGCCTCCACTCAGGACCTGGGTTATAATGTTTACCCAAGGCTCATGTTGTTTTGTTTCTGTACCCCATCCCTCTCTTCCTCTAGAAAATGAGCTAGGTATGCATCTAATGCCAAGGGCAGTACCTACCTTTTGTAAAGTAAAATGGTATGCCAGTATGTGCGTACCAGTATTTCAGATTTTAATGAGGTGTGTGCTCACTAGTTAAAAAGTGGCCTGGGGGCTACATCAGGATGAGAAGATCACTTATGACATCCATCTTGTCATTGGTGTCTGGAAGTGGGTTCAGATCTGTGGGTGGATGAATTCCCTTACTCTGCTGTCCTATGGTCTTTTCTTTTTGACATGAGGTATAGTACGGTACTCAACTTACAAGATGTTTGTGCTGTCTTCCTCTCCATTGAGCAGCTGCTGTCCTAAGAGGTTAGTCACAATGTTATTGATGTTGGGTTATCTCCGGGACATTAACTGAGCCTCCACCCTCTATGGCAAGCCGTGCCTACCAATGAAGTACAGTGCCTTATTACTGCTGTAGAGATGCACCATTTGTGTTTAAGAATCTTGATGGGTTTTAGGGTTCTGCCAGTCATGGTAGTGGTGCACTACTTGTCTGTGGGCAGAAGTTCCCCAAACTGTCCTGCCATCAAACAGAATCTGGTATTGGTTTTAGACTTCATGCTGTATGGCTCTGCTGTATACTTGTATGTCCTTGGGTGTCACTGCAGTAGACACTCATGTTAACTGTCTCTGCTCTTCGAACCTCATAAGCTTTACAGCTGGCTTCAGACTCACCAGTTCTGTGTTCTTCAACACCAGCTGCATGTAGAGATGAGCAAAGTGGGGAAAATTCACTCTGTGAAAAAGTTTGTGGATTTCTGCACTTCACGGAGTAGATTGGGTGAGTGAAGCCATACTTTTCCACCCCCCAAAAAAACTCCTCTATATGTGGAATTTTGACAACTCCACCAGCCCTGACTGTAGTGTCAATCCCTGGTGTCTAGTGGTCCCACTCCCTGGCCTGCCTGCCCAATATGAAAAAATAAATCCCCCTGTAGTATCTATCCATGGTGTCCAGTCCCCCCCCCCCACACAGATTGCTGGCCAATTGCAAAATGAGAAAATATCCACAGTTCACTCCCCCTGCCCATTGCCAGGCACTGGGCCAACTTAAGAAATGATTTCCCTGATGTCTAGTGGACACCCCACACCTGCATCTACTGCCTGCCATTCCCACTCCCACCACCCCAATCCAGAGCAGGCCACTAGCAGAGCCCTCCACTCTCCTCCAAGGCTAGCAGCCCAACTGAACTCTCAGTGAAAGAGCACTTGCTTGTACAAGCATGCACTTATTCAGTGAGAGCTCAGTCGGACTGCCAGCTTTGGAGGGGAGTGGAGGGTTGTGCCAGTGGCCTGCTAGCTTCAGGGTGTGGGGGGAGTGAGGTGGTGGCCAATAAATGCAGATGTGGGGGTGTCCACTAGACACCAGTCAACTAATTCTAAAGCTGGTCAAGCTCCCCGCAATGGGTGTGGAGTGGACCTTGAATTTTTTTTTTCATTTTACAATGGGCCAGCGGGGGGGTGGGGGCTTAACACAATGGATGGATACTACAGGAGGTATTTAATTTTTCATATTGGGCCAGTGATCACCCGGCGGGGGTGGGAGCACTAGACATCAGGGATAGACACCACAGCCGGGGTTGATGACCAGCAAATGGTGAGGAATCAATTTTTTCATATTGGGCCAGTGATGGGTCAGGGGAGGGAACACTAGACACCAGGGTAGGAACAGTCAGTCTGACAGCGATTGGCAATGGGGGAACACTAGACACCAGGGATATGATCGTGTCAAACTTCTCCTTGCTTTGGGATTTTTTAAGTGCAATTTACACTTTAAAAACCCGCAAAGCAATGTGAAGTTACCCTCTGCTGATTTGTGCAAATTTTCCATTACAGGTGGCAACTTCACAAAATGGCATGCAGAGGCAGAGTTGGCGGATTTGCTGGGAAGTTACCTGTGAATTAAAACTTTGCTGCATCTCTAGCTATATGGTGGTATCCATCAGTACAGTACATATGCTGGTATTTTCAGATGACATTTCCACACTGGACCCACACATGGGGCTTAATTTTAAAATGAACTCTTAGATTGGCACACCATGCACTGAACCACTGCCTGTGGAAAACTCATGTGTGCCAGGGACCCTGCACCAGATTTTGCAAGAAGAGGGATCCAGAGGGGTCCTGGCAGCAAAGTCCCTGAGTATGCTGCAAGCTGACCTCTGAGCCAAAGAAATGGCATATCGAAGAGAAATATCGCAAACCACATGACAGGCTGGTGGCAGCAGCAGCCAGCAATGGCAACTTGCTGGCTGGTCACCAAAGTGGCTGTTTGGTCATCATGGTCATACCCTTGCTTGTTGGGGGAGGGACAGGTCTGGATGGATGGAAGGAGGGGTAGCAACTGCTACTGATGGGTCCAATGCACGACAGTTCAGTGCATGTCTGTGTGGGTGGGCATATCAACCAGTGCCACCAGAGGGGGTCTTTTCAGGCATGTACCTTCCACAGACCACTGGCTGCTCCAGCGGTGCTCTGGCAGGTGTCAGGATCTATGAGGTCACCTTTCTTGGGGGGGGCACAGGGTCACCCCTCACTCAACAACAGTTCCAGGTGTGGTGCACAGCAGGTTAAACCAGCTCCAGCTTTTGACAGGTCTAATAAAATCTGACTGTAAGAGATACAGCAGAGCTGCCCTGTCACAGGCCCCTTACTGCCATGGTGCACCAATGTGGCTGTTGCAAGGATGGTGCAAGTCTGGTTGGCACAAGTGGTTCCCCCAGTGACATAGGATGCCTTACAAAACCAGGAATAGCACAAGGTGCAGTGCATGGAGCCCTTTGTGCAGTCCCAATCTTTTGAAAATCCATCCCAGGGTTTTCAACCTCCATGTCCCACTTTTTCCCCCTGGTCAGTGTAACTCCATGTACTATGTGATCAAGAATGGTCCATGGCTGTGAAGCAGTATCAAAAGATCACCCCAGTCCTTCATTGTTTTTTCTTCTCCTCATACATTTTTAGGCACATTGACCCATCTCACCATGAATATGGCCAGATATACAGTTGTTACAATCAGAGTACAGTATGTGTGTGCACAACTTCTGTGGCTCTTCATGTACTATATCTCATGCATCTATGTGTATCAGGTCTTTAGCCTTAGTGAGCAATATTCATGGATCCACATGAATAAACAATACATAAAAAAATTAAGAAATCATTATAAGAACTGGACTTTCTATCTGAGTAGAGTCATAGTATGAACAAGTTACAGCAAATTCCTTTGTTCATGCCCTAGACATCATGTGTTCTCTGGCGGGGAGAATTATATGTGTTCTTCAGGAAATGTATCAATCTGTGATATTTTTATCACTCATCTAGACTGCTAGACTTCCTCTATAAGAGAGAGAGGAAAAACAATCATCCACAGAACGTCACCTGTACTACTGCCTCTCCATCCTGTTTGGGTTTTATGGGCTCCAGAGCTTGACACACAATTTATTACCCTGAAACTACACTTTCAACAAAATATATTTCACATTATTCTTTGCTTGGTGGAGAAGAAATGCAT
Source organism: Neoceratodus forsteri (assembly GCA_016271365.2). NCBI lineage: Eukaryota > Metazoa > Chordata > Ceratodontiformes > Ceratodontidae > Neoceratodus > Neoceratodus forsteri. The sequence goes on from CM028131.1 coordinate 831,268,649, forward strand.
TTTGATGTCATGCAAAATGTGAAGTGTTTGTTGTTTACCCAAAGGTCTATCATGTATTTTTAAGACAACTTATCTTTGCAATGTAATAATACGCCTTACATATAAACCATGCATAGTACATGACTAGTAAATTAGAAATTAATTCAGCACTTCTGAAATATTACTAGTGTATACTAATAGGTTTACTATGCAAACATGCACCAGTTTATGGGGATTCTCTATACATGTCAATCAATAATTCTGTAGTGTCCCCTTTCTGCAAATGTTTATACAACACATATCTGTTTTATATTGGGTACTTCATGTGGGAATATTGTGAAATACTTCACTATATAAATGACAGTAAACAATTTATATTAAATATGTCAGTGAAAAAATAGCAATAAATAGTGATCAAGTGGAAGTGGTGAAACATGGACGAGAGAGAGGGTGTAATGCTGTGCTTTATTATTCTTCTTCCAACAAATTCTGCATAAGGTGAAATATGATTTTTGCACCAAAAAACCTTGTGGCATGTGTAGAATTTTACAGATGTCTGTTTAATTCCACAGCAAATAATAACATTCAGTAATTTCTTTGTTTTTTAAGGTGAACCTGTTTCTGAAATTAAAACAAATGCTGTTCACATAGAACAATTGTGGTTTCCTTAAAAGAAATCACAGTTCACTTGACAGAATTCCATGGAATTCCCTATTAAATTCTGCCAAGCTTTCCAGCCAGAGTTATGTTTGTTTAATTTTGTTAGTCAGATAGGCCCACTTTGCAAAAAATACACATTTTTCAGGGATGACCCAAGTGCAAAGCACAAAACAAATGGCAATTACAATGAAGCACAATATATACAGATACTGTTAAGGTACACTGTCATATATTAAGATTCTTTGCAAAAAAAAAATCTTTGCAAATGCACTAGTTAGGGTTCAGATTAAAGCAACAAAAGTAGGAAAATGCAACGTTAGGGTTTCCAACCCTAACTCTGCACCCCTCTCCCAACAAGCAGCAAAAGGGACAAAGCAACACAAGCAACCATAGGTAGCCATCATTGGGTAAGACAAACAACAAACAGCTCTATGCAAATAACACAAGAGACATCCATCATCATAGTCCACCACTTCTGTAACCATGGATACACATGCACACTTCAGTACAATACAGTACATACCCACTTCAGGCTGCAGTTCTGTTAATTTTTCTGTAGTATAGTATGTCAGATAGGCATTGTTGTGTTCCTACGGTGAAGCTCACTGTAGTAAACCTAATAGTGCAGCATGCTGCAGCAGTTACTGCAGCAAACAAAGCAATTTCAATGGGGATTAGTTCCTTTTGTCATGCAGGAAACTGTGACACTGCACTTCATCCTGACATAATGTTAGCATTATAATTTTAATATAACAATTGTATGACATTGTTGAACAAATGAATCTCATTACTCCATAAAGTATGAAACTGTCATAATCACTTGTTTTCTCTATTTGTTGCTCACTAAGAAACTTACTCTTAACTTAGGTGGCCACAAATTGGTCTGAAATCTGTAACTACTGTGAGGAAACACATGAATACTATCATCGCAATGTAAAGGTTTTGGTTCAATATACTACGCAAATACAGTGATGGATATATTTTTCTTTCTGATTTAAGATATAGTTATCTGAACATAACACTGGGAATCCTAACAAAATGGTACACAAACAAACATATGTATAACTTCACAGTCACAAAGTAAGTAAGTACATAAGTAAAGTAAGTAATAGTTTATTTATATTTTGTCACCCAATCCCAGGAGCTCTGGGTGCCATTACAATTAGGACATGATTGCTCATTACAAAAACAGTATTCAAACTTATTAAAACCATATATAAATAAAATCAGATATCATAAAATGCCTTCTTAAAAAGATAGGTCTTCAGGCCGCACTTGAATGCCTCCACCATTGGGGCCTCCCTTAAAGATCTTGGCAGCAAATTCCAGAGGCCATCTCCAAGGAACAATCCCTCGAGGCTTTCAGTCTGGCCCTCAGAATTGCCAGGAGGCCCTCAGTGGAGGAGCAGAGGGAGCATACCTGTACAGCAGGCGTTAGGAGGTCAGACATGTAACCAGGGCCCAGGCCTTATAGGGCCTTATAGGTAAGCAAGCCGACCTTGAAAATGATCCTCCGCCTGACAGGCAGCCAGTGCAGATTGCGCAGAACCAAGGTCACATGACAGGACTTTGGTAGACCCACTAGCAGCCTGGCCATCATGTTCTGCACCAGCTGCAGTCAGTGGAGGACCCCTTCACTGACCCCAAAGTACAGAGCATTACAGTAGTCCAGTCTGGAGGTCACAAAAGCATGTACCAATGATGGCAGGTCTTCAGGTGGAATAAGGGATCTGATTCCAGTGATATTCCTTAAGTGGTAGAACCCACTTTTGATGACAGATGACAGCTGGGCTTCCAGGGTCAGCCTTTCATCAAGGATAACACCCACATATTTCACCCTGGAGGAGGCCGTCAATGGAGTGGATCCCAGGACCAAGCCTGTTATTAATCTGGAAGCCTCCACATCGCACCGTCAACTAGAGTCTATCACTAACACTTCCATCTTATCGGGGTTCAGCTTCAGCCAGTTGGAGGACATTCACTCCTGCATCTCAGATGGGTATTTATGTAGCCCCTTAATGGCATTTCCATTTCCAGAGGCAAATGACAAATACAGCTGAGTGTCATCTGCATAACAGTGAAACCCCAGACTGCATTGTCTTATGACCTCACACAGGGGCAGCATGTACACCCTGAACAGCATTGATGAAAGGATCAAGCTTTGAGGCACTCCACATGACAGGGGCTTCGAGGAGGAGGAGGAGATATTCCTCATCACCACTGTTTGCCTCCTGTTAGAGAGAGAGGACTCAAACCATTTGATGACATTTCTGGTGAGTCTACAATAATCTCCAAGGTGATCTAAAAGCATAATGTTGTCCACGGTGTCAAATGCTGAGGACAGATCAAGTAGAATGAGAATTGACTGTTCTCCTTTGCCCCTTGCCCTGAGGAGTTCATTCTACACCCAAACTGATTATGTTTCAGTGCTATGCCTGGCTCTGAAACTGGACTGGAATGGTTCATAGATGTCAAAAGCCATGAAGTGCACCTTGTGCTGCACAAGCACTACTTTCTCAACAACCTTCCCTACAAATGGGAGGTTGGAGATAGGTCTATATTTTGCCAGGATGTCTGGATTGAGTGACAGTTTCTTCAGAAGGGGCTTCACCAGTGCCTCCTTCAAGATGCCAAGAAAGCACCCTTCTGAGTGCTAGCACAAAGCTACCCCGGTGAACACTGGACCAATGGCCTTGGCCCTTCCCACTAGGAGATGGATTGGGCCAGGATCCACTTCACAATATGTGAGCCGCAGCTTCGGAATCAGTTCAGTGATCTCAGGCATCTCAACTGGCCAAAACTCTCCCCAGATAATCGGAATTCCTCTGTTTGAACCAGGCCGACCACTGTGGGACAATGTTTGACCCATTGCAGAGATCTCTGCCTGAATGGAGGACACCCTATCTGAGAAAAATAGAGCAAACTCTTCGCACAGAGTGACTAAACATGCTCTTTTTGGCTGTAACACAGGAAAAGAAGACAGCACTCAGAAAGATTCACCAACAAAAAAGTGCAAATGCAGTGAAATTTATTTCGGCCAGAGCTGAACTGTGCAAGAACCAGCACTTCAGTGGTAAAGCCTTCCTCAGGGGGTGTGGTTTGGAAACATTCACATTCCATTTAAATACAAAAAATAAGATGACATCATTAATCATGTGTTAAGGTGCCCTTTCTTTCTTTCTTTCTTTACTTAACAGGTTGCTACTGAAAAATAAATGAATGAATTGAGATGAAACAACTTTTGGTAACCTCTAGCAACCTTTTGAAATCATGTGTTGTATGTAGGATATGTATAGGTGCTAATAAAATGTTGTACTGTTTTGTATTTATATATATTTTTCACTGGTCACCTTAACACATGATTCATGATGTCATCTTATTTTTTGTATTTAAATGGGATGTAAATGTTTCCAAGCCACTCACCCTGAGTAAGGCTTTACCGTCGAAACACTGGGTCTTGCATAGTGTAGCTCTGGCCAAAGAAATTTCACTGCATTTGCACTTTATTTCTTTGTTGGTGAATTTTCCTGAGTGCTAACTTCTTTTCCTGTGATACAGCTGTTAGGCTGACCACCCACCACCAGCACCAACCTCCGAGTAGCTGTGCAGCTTGCCTTTTTGGAATTTTGGTTCACCATTTTCTTTCTGGCTATAGACAGGCTGGATGTAGCAGCCTGTCTACTGTCCAAAATAGCTGAGCTGCTCTATTTCTCCCGGCAGTAATCTCCCTGGACAGAAATTCTACTTTCTTATGGTTAATTGCCCCATGATGGTCACTATAATGACTTCTCAGGGCCAATCTATCCTCCATGGACTGGGTCCTCTGCCAACAATGCTCCCACTTCTGACCCTTGGTCTTCATCTCCTTGAGAGCCCCATCAAACCATATTTGTCTCAAGCGAGAAGACCTGGGTTATATACGGACTGGTGCAATGGCATGAAGTGCCTTGGTAACAGCCTTATTATAGGCTGTTACCACCTCACCCATGCCACTTGCACAGGCAGTACTAATGCCAGAAAAATCCACTACTGCTAAAAGTCCTTCTGGGGACAGTCCCCTTAATGGGTAGTATTGGATCATCTCAACAGAGGGGGAACTCTTGGAAGGGGCCCCAAACATGAACCCCACTGTGAAGTGATTCGACCAAACAACCTGATCAATTGTGATGTCAGTAGCATAAAGCCCCAGTGAGAATACCAGATCCAAGGTGTGGCCATGTTGATGGGTTACAGATATAATTACCTGTGTCAGGCAAAGAGATGTCATCATCTGGAGGAGTTTGTAACTGAAATGTGAGGATTTATCATCAATGCAGGCACTGAAGTCCCTCAGGATTAATCACCAGGGAGACTCCAACACACTGTTGGCGATGAAGTCCACTACCTCCTGCAGGAAATCCCCCTCCCCATCTTGGAGGATGATAAATGAGGAGAATCCTGCAGCCTGCTCCTAGACCCCCATGTACCGCAGCACATTCAAACAACCTGGTAGAACCCACTGGGTGCATGAAGAAGCTCAGGCAGGATCTAAAACATGGCCACTCCCCCACACCTGTGTTCCCTCCTTGGGCAGTGCACTACCGAGTACTTGGAGGGGATTGACACCTTAAAAACTGGTCCACTGTTATCCTGCAGCCAGATCTCGATAATACAAGCCAGGTCAACCGAAGAGAGTAAGTCCGCCATAACAGCAGTCTTGTTCCTCATTGACCTGGCATTTCAGAGCACCACCAGAAGGGGACTAGCAGAGACTGCTGGCTGTCTAACTACCTGCCCACACAGTCCAGTGGGAGCCCTGGGGACAGAAGCCAAACAAACAAGGCCCCTCTCGATGTTCCATCTAACTTCAGGGCACCTCCTATTCCAGACCACCCTGATACTATTTCCCCCCACTGTGTTAGCAATACCCCACCACCCAGGCCCCCATCTCCTCACAATACCCATCTCTCAGCATCATCTTAGTGCAACCACTGGGAAGGGGACATTCACAAAGGGGCAGAAGCCACACAGCAGGGATGCAACATAAGCTATCCTGGGGGGCCCAAGACCTAAACACATTTCTAAAATCAGAATCCCCTCAAAACTAAGAAATAAAATTAATAAAACTAAAGAAAATAGCTAACCAGTCTAATACTAAATGACTTTAACCCCCAAAAGACCTTGGCTGGACAAAGCAACTGCAGCTTAAGCCCACTAATTACGTTGTTCTGCCTGAACCCCCCTGGTGCACTAAGACCAGTCAGCCTTATCATATAAACTATTTAAATCCTCAAACATCCATATACCCACACATCAACCCCCTACATCTCTCTCCAAACTATTAAAAGTAATGATGTTGCATGACAATGGCATGAAGGCTGTATGTTTTGTTTTGTTTTGTAGGGATGTTTGCATTTCATTATGATTTGATGTTACTATATGCCACAGAAATTGTAGTATGTCATTGCATCAAAACCACGTAGTAGTGTTGCTACTATCGTTGCTGTCTCATCATAATTTTTGTTTTCACACACACATTTACTCTTCCAATGTTGTTAATAAAGCATCCCATAATAACAAAAAGGCTAACGGTTTAAATACAGAGAATCACTTACCTGAGCCAATGTAGTGTTATCATACAAAAACATTGTTATGTGTTATTAACACAGCAGCATAGATATCACAACTTGATGCAAATATGTTGCATTTTTTACTGTAGTTCTATTTAAGAATAATAGCATGAAAATGATACCATTTCAAGAAGTGTCAACATGAGAACAGTAGATTCACGAGTAGGATTCTTGTCATGCTTCAAGTTCAAGTCCATGTTTTACTTTATGAAATGTACATAGTTCCCACAATATTGTTACATTTAGTATCATAAATAGCATTTATACAAATGCCATAAAAATAAAACAGTATTACAATACTGAGTCAGCAACTGATGCCGAATCAGTGCATTACAATATTTAAAAATCTTGCTATGCCATATATAATCTTTTTGTCAGCCAAGAGACAACTAGTGATGTGCAAAGTGTGCAAAATTCACTCCACAAAATATTTCATGAATTGCACTCAATTGACGAAGTATAATTTACGCAATTTTCCAATTCATGGAGCACCAGATAGAATATGAAGTGTGGAATTTTGCGGGTGAAATTCCACACTTTACACACAAACTTCATTGCCTGGTGTTGTAGTGAGCACCCCTCCTCCCGCCAGGCACAGTGTATAAAAATATATAAATCCCTGGTTTCTAGTGGTCTGCCCCCCCAACTGATCACCAGCCACAATGTAATAATTAAATCCCTGGTTTCTAGTTGTCCCCCTCCCTGTCGATCCCCAGCCACAATGTAAAAAAAAAATATATAATTTTTTTTTAATTAAATCCCTGGCATCTAGCTGTCCTCCCTGCTGATTGCTGGCCTTAACAATATAAAAAAAATAATCTTCAATCCCTGGTGTCTAGTGGACCCCTCACTCCATCAGGTGGTGCCCGCAACCCTACTACCCCCACCCTAACCCTAATGTAAAAAAAATACTTTAAATCCCAGGTGTGTAGTGGTTCCCCCCTGCTGATCGCAGGCCTTAACAATATAAAAAAATAATCTTAAATACCTGGTGTCTAGTGGACCTCCACTCCATCATGTAGTGCCCTCCCCACCCTACTACCCCATCCTAACCCCAATGTAAAAAAAATACTTTAACTACATGGTGTCCAATGGTCCTCCGCCGCCCCCCCCCCATCGATCTCTGGCCACAACAATATTAAAAAAAATAATCATCTTAAATCCCTGGTGTCTAGTTGACCCCCCAACCCATCAGAGAGTACCACACCACCCTTTCCCCCCTCACCATGACCCTAAGTGGACACTGGCAGAGCCCTCCACTCACTTTCATAGCTGACAGCCTGACTGAGCTCTTTTAATGAATGAGCGCGTGCACATGCTCATTCAATGAGAGAGTTCACTTGGGCTGTGGGCCATGGAGGTGAGTAGAGGGCTATGCCGGTGGCCTGTTCAGGATCAGGGTGGGGGCAGGAATGTGAGGCACTCCTGAAGGGGTGGGGGCCACGAGATACTAGGGATTAGGATGATTTTTTTTTTTTGCATGGTGCCAGTAATCTTGGGGGTACTTTGACATCAGGGATTTACAAAATTTTTTGTACATTGGGGTTAGAGTTGGGGGCAGTGAGGTGGTGGGGCACTACCTGAAGGGATGTGGGGTCCATTAGACACCAGAGATTTAAGATGAATTTTTTTTAGGTTAGTGGGGCCAGAGATCAGTGGGGGGGGGAGAACACAAGACACCAGGGATTTAGGGTATTCTTTTTACATCGACATTAGGGTTGGAGGAGTAGGGTAGTGGGGCACTACCTTATAGGGTGGGGATCCACTAGACACCAGGGATTTAAGATGATTTTTTTTTAAATTGGATCCATTGATAGGCTGGGAGGGGGATCACTACACACCAGAGATTTATTTGATTCTCAGTTTATAACTTCTTCTTACTTTTGCTTTTTTTTTAAGTGCACTTTGTACTTAAAACCCCCCAAAGCATGATAAAATTACAAATGGCAAATTTTCATTTGACATCCGCAACTTTGTGAACCAATCCATGGAGGGGAATTCAGTGACTTTTCCAAAACTTCAAAAGTGCAGTAAAACTCCACTACACCTCTCGAGACAACTGATATAAAAACTTAGCCTTTTCATCTTTAAAAGTCTTTCTAACCAAAAGGGGGTTTTTCCAAGTTTCTCATTCTTTATGAATTGCTGAACAATACAAAATTAAATGCTGAATTATTATAAAAGACTCCTTTTTACATATTTATTCAATTATAACTCTTTTAGTTGAAAAATGATCCATAATACCTGGTAGATATCCCCATAGTGTTCCTAATTTTGCTGAACTTATTGCCACATGCAATGCACATGGACAAGCTCAGGCTGCATTCAGAGCCTGCCCTTTTCAGGCTGACCTGCTCATATATACATCTCTCCAGAATGCCTTTACAAAGGCGATTCACACAGCTAAGGCTGACTACTTTAGGTCCTACCTCAACTTAAATCACAACTCACCCTTAAAATTCTGCAAAGTAATCCACTCCCTTCTTGACCCTCCCACCCAATCCACTCCCTAGCCCTTGCTTTGGATGGTTCTCCTTTGTCCAACACCTCCTCTGTTGCTGACATCTTCAATAAATTCTTTATTACTTGTACTCTCCAGGATCACTCCCTGCCCACCTCCCATGACACTTTCCACCCACCATCTTCAGGAGGGTATTGTTCCCACCTGTATCCCCTCAGGAGGTTTACCAAGCACTACTGTGCATAATCTCCTCCAAATCCAGCCCTGATGGACTCCATCCTATGCTTCTCTGTATCTCTGCCCTCACTATAGTTACTCCCCTCACCCACCTCCTAAACCTCTCATTCCAGTCCTTAACTGTCCCAAAGACTTGGAAGTTAGCAAAGGTTCTGCCCCAAACTGGTGACACATCCCTCCTGGCAACTACAGGTCCACATCTCTACTGCCCTCCCTTGCCAAACTGCAAGAATTAATTGTCTACTCCAGACTTGGTGAGTTCCTCTCCAACACTAACAATCTCTCCCCCTTCCAAGTAGGTTTCAGGAGGAATCATTCCACTCACAACACCCTACTAGGGGTCTCAAACTGCATCTTCTCAGGGGTGGATCTGGGTGATATCACTGCTTCCATCTTTGTAGAATTGGCTAGGGTGTTTGATTCTGTGTCTCACTCCCTACTCCTAAACTTGCTAGCCTCTGCTGGCTTGTCAGATTCAACAGTAAACTGGTTCTGATCCTATTTCTCTGACCAGCAACAGTCAGTTCAAGTAGGAACTGATCTCTTATCCCGTCTTCCCATCCTCACTGGTGCCCCCAATGGGCCATACTATGCCATGTCTTATTCTACCACTTGATAAATGAGCTCCCTTCTGTCTGTACCAGCTCTCATATCTACATGTATGTGGATGATATGATTCTCTATGCCTCTGGACCATCTTCTGCAGATGTGCAAGCACCCTTCCAATATGATTTTAATAATGTCCAGAGTTGGTTTCCAGCAAACCAGCTCAATCTCACACTAAAAAAAAATGCCTCCATGTTTTTTGGCACCAGGCAAAAGCTGACTGGACTTCAGACTCACCTGTGGTCTCTTCCTTCAATGATCTCCCTCTTGAGGTAGTACTGTACCTGTGTTTAAATACCTAGGGGTCTGGGCAGATAGCCACCTTGACTACACCACTCTCATTGATGTCATCTGCTCCAAGCTCTGCCCTAATCATGGGATCTTATATCGAAACAAAGACTGCCTGTTCTTTCCAATAATCCACCAACTAATCACCAAAATGATCCTACCAGTATTTGACTACTCTGATATAGTCTCTGGCACTGCCGCCACTGTGTCTCTTGCCAGGCTTGATACCCTTCTAAACTTTGAGTCACTTTTTGCCGCAAACTCCCCCTTCCAAACTCACCACTGTTCTCTCTACCTCTCTCTCTCTCTCTCTCTCTCTCTCCTCTCTCTCTCTCTCTCTCTCTGTCATTCCTCTTATCAACAGATGTCTGCAACACTGTCTGGCCTTCACTGCCAAATACTGATTCAGGACCCTTCCCTCCTATCTCTTCTCCCTTCTGTCACCTGCTAATCTATCTTCCTGCCCCACTGTTCTCCAGGGACTCCTGTTTTTTCTCTTTCTTTCATCCACACACTACATCTGGACTATTAGCTTTCTCATACCATTTCCCCTTCCACTGGAATAATCTCTCCTTTCACATTTGCTAATCCACTTCCCTTCCTGCTTTCCAGCACCTGCTATGGCTCACTCCAGTACGACCATGCTCTTGTCCTTCTAGCTCTCAGTCCTCCCTCCTCAGCCTCCCTAACAAGCCTTCATGCTATGTCTCACCCTACTGACACTCGTCAATTCCTAGACACTGTTTACTGCTCTACAGTTCCACTATTATAACCTTGTAATGACCTATTGTTTTAAGTACTATAACTCATATTGTAGTTTATTGACTGTTGCTGCTTTGTTACTTATAATTTCCCTTTTGTATTAATGTCTGGATGGATGTCTCTGCCCACTGTCTGTATTTGTAACCCACTCCTCCCTGGGTCATACCTGGAAATGAGTGCGCTTTCCTGGTTACCAACTTTTAAATAAGTAAATAAATAAATAAATTGAGTGCATTCCTGTGTGACTTATTTTCATAAAAAAGTAAATACTATTCAATTCCTACACTTATTTTAAGATTACTAGCTATTCTGTTGTTGTCTATCAAATGTATTCTCTCAAAATCTCTCTTGAATAAAAATATCTTTAACACTTTGTATATAGAATTTGACAGCAGACAAGGACCGCTTGGCCCACCCAGCCTGCCCATTTCCCTACCTAATGGATAAGCTGCAGATCCTAGTATACCTTCAGGGGTGAAGACAGATGGATTCAAATATGCATAACTAGACCATGTGTTACATAATCCAAGCTTTTTGAGATTGGTGTCTAATAATATGAACCAATGCATCATGCTGTTATTCTTAATGGTAGTATTATACATCATTTCATTCAAACTAGTCTTGGGTCGTCAGTCATTATCCATTCATTGTATTCTTTCCCGGAGATGTATCACCCCCATCAGAATCCTAGCTTCTACTGCTGATGTTCCAGTTTCTAACCTTAAGAATGGTGATGGTGTAATTTTTGAGACACCCAATACAGTTCTTTAAAAAAGGTTTTGGGCAGGTCCTAGATAATTCAGGTTCACCACCAGTCCCCAAATTTCGCTGCCATACAATATTTGACCAGTTATTTAAGCATCAAATTCAGCTTTTAAAGTTTTAAATGAGTTATTAGCAAATTTATTTACAAATCTAAAAACAGCAAGAGATTAATTCTAGGCTGTTGTTCTTACATCGTAGGTATCATAGGTACATACTGAGCGAAAGAACTTGCGTCCATGGTGCTCACCAGAATCTAGTATGCATTACCCAGAATTTATGTCGGTATCTAGTTTCAATTGGAAACTGTCCATTGATGGTCTACCTACCACTTCAAGGGGGAGTGCATTCCATGATGACACCAGCCTCTGATTAAACCACATTTGTCTTTTACAAGTTATGCAATTTTTACTTTTTAATTGCAGAGGATGTGCCCTGGTGTAATATACTTGGCTTCAGAATTCTAATCCAAGTTTCTCCCATACATCCTGATCTGTAAGGGCCCTAAACAATTAACACATGTCCCCCCTTCATCTCCTGTACTCCAGAGAGAACAGTCCCAATTCTGTGAGTCTTTGATGGTATTTCTTATTTTCCATTCCTCTAATAGATTTGTCACTCTCTTCTGAATCCTCTCCAATCTGTCAATCTCCCCTTTATGGAATGGAGACTACACTTGTACCCCATATTCCAATATAGGCCTCACCAGTGAACCAAACAGTGGCACCAGAATAGTCCTTTTCCCTGCTTGCAATGTGCCTCAGGATACAGTTTAGCACCCCATATGCTCTCTTGATAGTTTTATTACAATGTGTTTTAAACTGGAAAACATTTGTGATGGTTATGCCTAAGTCTTTTTCTTCTGTTACAATATTTAAAATATTATTATCTAACCTGTAAGAGCTTTTGGGATTATGCAAACCCAAGTTCATGACAGTGCATTTCACAAGATTTAGTGGTACTTTGTATGCAATGCAGCATTTTTCAATGTGATCTAAGGCATCCTGCATAGCAAAATGAGAATCTGGTACTACTCCTAGCCTGCTTTCATCTGCAAACTTAGTCAACCATATCCCTTCCTGTTCACATTTTAGTTGGGAAACATAAATATTGAACAGGCATGGCCCAAAAACAGACCTTTGTGGCACACTGCTTGTTAGTTTGGCCCAGTTTGAATAAGCCCCCCTTTATACTAAGTCTTTGATGCCTGTTACTTAGCCAGGCATGAATCCACACCACCACATTTTCATGTACCGCAAGTGTGGTCAGTGCTTTAAATATTTCCTGATATGGAAGTTTATCAAATGCTTGAGTGAAATCTAAATAAATTATATCCACTGGATTTCTACTGTCCAAATATTTACTGACTTTATTATAAAATTCCAGCATATTTGTCTTGCAAGATCTACCTTTAGTGAAGCCATATTGCGTTTCATCTGTTAACTCATTTATATGAATGCATTTGCTTATGTAATCATTAATACAGGAAATACCCTCCAGAATTTTGCCTATTGTGCTTGTCAGGCTCACAGGTCTGTAATTAGAGCTGGTCTTTTTGTCACCTTTCTTAAATAGAGGTATAACTGTTGCTTGCCTCCATGCCTCCGGAACTTCGTCCCTGCTAAGTATTTCTTGAAATATATAACTAATAGGATCAGTCAATTTGTTAACAAATTCCTTCACAACTATGGGGTGGAAACCAGGGCCTGGTGACTTTTTCTGATTCTGTTTAGACAGCTGTTTATTAATCTCTCTTGGGTCTATATGTACAGGATTTAGAGAGATTCTAGGTTTCCACTCTTTGAATTCTTTAGAGTTTTGGGTGCTAAATACTGTGTAGAAATAATAATGTTGTACCTCTGCCTTGTCTGAGTTAGATACTGCAAATGTTCCATCTAGTCTAGTCAAAGGTCCTACATTATTTGATCCCTTTTTCTCAATTACTGTATATAGGAGTAGAATATTTTGTAACTATCCTTTGTTTTTGATGCAAGCTTGATTTCATGTTGGGCCTTTGTTTTTCTTATGTCTCTTTTTAATGATTTCTGCAGTTTTTGGAATGTTATCCATCCTGCCTCTGTTCTGGTTCCTCCCAGTGTTTTAAATAATTTCTTTTTACCTTTGATCCCCTTTTTGATTTTTTTGTTAAACCAGCAACCGGTAGGTATTTTGTGCATGAGTCATTTGCTGCTCCCATGCAAGCCTCTAATCAAAGGTCATGCTTAAATATTTATATTCACTTACTATTTGTACTTCTTTACCTTCCACCACTCAATTTTCAATCTTGACATTTTTTTCCAAACACCATTATCTTGGTCTTATTGATATTTCTATCCAGATCCAACTTTCCGAACTTCTTTATTACTACCAAAATTCCTCATCTAAGCCCCAAAGGTATTTGGGACAAAAAATAACATCATCTGCATATAATAAAGTCTATACTTTAGTCCCAAGCAACACGGGGGAGGAGGGGCATGTCTATTTCCATTCAATTCTGTACCGAAGTTTCAATATATAAGTTTAACAATAAGGGTGCCAAAACACAACATTGTTTGACACTACAGGGGATGTTAATGGGGGTCTGAAAGTACACCACCTCTGGACAGTTTTATTCTGAACATGGTATTCGTATGCAACATTCATAATATCGATAATAAACATGTGTCTATGCCATGCTTATCCAGGATATCCCACAAAATATTTCTATTGACAGAGTCAAATGCTGACTTATGGCAGTAAAAAAAGTAGATATTTCTATTTTTAAAAAGTTTGTAAGTGTCCAAAATATAATTTAATGTAAAGACAAAATCTAGGGTACTGTGAGAGCTTCTGAACTCACATTGTTATCGACAAATCAAATTATTACCATAGACTCAATCTTCCAATCCTGTCAGAGAAATTCTAGAGTATATTTTTTGTGTGATTGGGAGAAGTTTTAATGGCCTATAAAATTGCAGATCGTTTCTCACCCTTTTTTAAGCAGTGGGACAATCACGCCACAGTTCTAACATTCATGAACCTTCAGTGTATTATTTATCATTGTAAAAACATTATCCAATAACAGAAAAGAAATTATAAGTACATTGATTAGGCTTCTGAAGAATGACTTATGGGTCCAAAAAACAGTTTGTAAGTTACATTGGTAACATTCAGCAGGGAGAGCATCAATACCTGCTGCCTAATTCCAGCTCTGAGCCAAAATCACAGTCCTGTTCTCAGATGGGGAAACAATATCCCAAATGTCCTACAGTATTCAAACATGATTTATCAATTCTGTGTACCAAAACATCCGTATTTTCATTTACTTCAGCTTTATATACCTTTCAGAAGTGTGTTAACCATTTGGTAGCAGGTATAACTACAGTAACATTCTATTGCCTATTATATTTGTAGATTAACAGTTTGCTGTACTCTTTCCTTAGATTTTTAAGGTTGATTAGAAACAATATTCCACTTATACAGTAAATTTAGCCATCTGATGACCCACCCTATTAATATTTCTTTTTAGCTGCTTGCATTCAGTGTCATACCAGGGGTTACTTTTCCTAGCTTTACAAATATCAGGGTTTATGCTACAACTTTCCAGCTTGCATTTTATATCTTCCATAAGAACAAAAAAAAAAACAATTTATTCTGTCCTCTAATATTGAATTCCTTATATTCTGTTGGGATTCAAGAAGCAAATTTAACTGCACCGAGTCTACGTCAGACAGTATTTCAACCATCTTCTCCACTAAGTATTTAATCCATTTATTTATTTTTTGCATGCAGAATGCATATATTATTATCTGCATCCTGCTGCAAAATCACATCAGTTGCTGGTATGAGGACATTGATATTTATTTCACATTTCAAAGGATAATGATGACTATCCCAAATTTTTAAAACTTAAAAAAGCTCTATTAAATGTAAATACAACAACCAAGCATAAATCAAGAAGACTACCTCCAAAGGGTGTTGGAAAAATAATTTCCCCACACCAGTCTCCCCTTGTTCTCCCAATTAATATTCTTAAGCTATGTTCAGATGCAAACTGCAGCAGAGGTTTCACTCTGCTATTATGCTATTAACTTTTTTTATCTTTAGATTGTCTAATTTTAATATTCAGTGCATCATCTATATACTGATCATAAGTTTTTATCTCTATTTTGGCCTCAACTCTGGAGGTAAAATCCCCCAAAATTAAGATCAGCTGACCTGAAAATTTCATTTTAAGGAACCCAACTTCTGCTGCAATGTCATTTAGAATACTATTAAACACTCTAAATGTCATAGAAGGAGGAATATACACATTAAATAATGCAGTTACTTCAGATCCCAATTTAATAACTACAAATAGAAAATATATATTATAAGTACTAACAAGTAAGCAAACTGCATTTAACCAGGAGCAAACAGAAATATTTAAACCACATTTAGCTGTACCAAATCCTTTTTCCTTAGATGCAAGGATACTCCATTATTCAAACCCCACAAATGGCTGACTATTTATTTCTCTATCCCAGGTTGCCTGCAAAGCAATATTGTCAAATTCTAATATCCTAGCTACCCATTCTTAATCTACCAATTTAAATTTTAAGCCCTGCAATTTTCCAACTCAGCAGTTTTAGACTAGGTTCCACAGTATTCATACAAGCTAACTGTCACTTATCCATATTGACAACACTTTCTGTTTCAGGTTCCTTTGTATGTACATCTGACAGACGTGATACAGATAGCTGGTCAGAGTTACCACTTTCTGCCAGAATGATACTACTGTTTATTCTACAGCCTCTCTTTCTCCTTCCTCTTAGAAAATATATCTCCTTACCATCACCTACAAGTTTATGTGCCTGCCCTACTGATTTTAAGACTTCAGTAATTCTGTGTTATTTAATTACTGCAGATTTCTCAGTTTTGTTTCTCGGATTCTCTCTACTAGTACATTTTTTACTATTATCTGAATTTGGAAGTAGTGTGATTGTACTGTCCAATGAGATGCCCAATTCCAGTAAGCTCAATTTGTTACTTAAAACCTCACATCTTTTTTTTGTAAGAAGATAACACTACAGAAATACATCCCTTGTTGGGTGGGGGTCAATATTTATATTCTGAAACCACATCAGCCATGCAAACCTATGACCCAAAATGCTGTTCATAATATTATATACTGCCAGCTTCACTGTAATACTGTTCTCAGAACTTGTTTTTGGGATACCTCTCAGAGAAATTGTGAGTAGTTTATGTCCCTTTTTCATATTAAGCTCTTTAAAATCATCATAACTGTTGCTCCTGAAAAGGTACTTACCATTAGATGCCTCTTTATCATTACTGAATTTTACATTTTCTTCAGATGTTTCATTCTGTTTACTTTCCTTACACTTAGATGACTTTCTGTATTAGACTGTATGTTTCTCCTCCCAAATTTGAACCTTTGTTTTTCTAATTGTTAGTCAATAGTTGTTGCTTCCTCTTTTCTAAAGCCACCACCAGAGCCTCAGTTTCCAGAATTTCCTTTTCAGCTATTTGTTTAGTTATTTATTTTGTAGTAAGTGATTTCTGAACTTCTTGAACTGTATCTGTACCCTTGTCCTGAATCACAACTGAGTTTGTATTATCTCGAACACCTCATGTCTGTTCAACTACTACATACTTAGGAGCACTGTTTTCCACTAACTTTCTTAATAATAATATTTCCCTCAAATAGGAATTTTCTCTTCTGATATCCATTTTGATTTCTGTTACATTTTTATTGTCTACTATTCCTCAAACATTAATATAATTTGTAAATTTAATATACACCATAGATCTTACACTATTCTGTGATCATAAATGAAGAATATCATGTGGAATGTTAGATGGAGGAAATAGCTTGTATTTTCCATAAAGGGAGTAATAAAAATGTCAAAATCCCTTAAAAATGTGCCATTAGGGACATTACCTCCCTCAATACAAATCTTAGTTCCTTCCCCTACATGATCTATATTTAGATTATATACTTTTTTCCTGACCAATAGATTCATTATCAGTCAAATATTTCAGATGACTAGTCCCCAATGGAGTTTATTCAGGAGCACCAATTTTTACATCAGACTGAAGAACTTATTCAGGGCCAACTAACTCAGAGCATTTTAATACAGGCCTTGTTTTGTCTGGCAGTCCTGCACCTTGGATTTATTGACATAATCAACAATTTTATGTTCTTCAGAATATTCACTTTATTACATAATTGGGTTAAAGAATCATGCTTTGTATTAACAGGTGATGAAGTGGCTCTTGACTTAAAATTAGTCTTGGGAATGTTATTATTCCTCCTCAGATTCCAGTGACTAACAGGAGAAAGTAAATAACTAACAATATTCCTCCCACCCTAATTCAACTTATTCATCTGTCCTTATTTCTTACATTTATTTTTTATTAACGTATTGCCCCATTATCCCTACAATAGACTATACAAATCCACAACAGACTATAACATGTCATACAAAATGTAAAACAGCTAACTAAAAATGGCTTCTGTATAAATAAATAATTCCTAAAACCTCAAATTGTGATATTCTTCTTTTGTTCAAACTTCAAGTAACTTGTGCAAAGCTTTGCATACATAAATATATTATGACCTGTTCCTAGCTTGGTCCAGTGGAGGGGATTACTCCAAAGAACACTTCTCACTCCCAAACTCAAACCAAAACCAAAACTACAGTAACCCGAGTTATACCAAGTTACATGTCTTAGATACAACAGTCAATTTAATTAGTGATACCAGATTGATATTCAAAGTTATATTCAAAGAGTGTACATGACAAGGTAGAATACAGTCACCAATGCAACATGTAATTAATTAGTGCACAGTGTTTAGGCCAGAATCACAAAGTCACTATCTAAACCAGATAATACATACTATAACATTTTTAGTAAATACATGACAACTGAATACTTTGTAAACAATCCTTACCCTGTATAAATATATTTGTGCAGTACTAGCAGATATAACACCTAAAGCTTCATTTTTACTCTTTGTTTTATAACACATTGCAAAAATGCATAGATTCAGAGTGCACTTTTGGCTAACAACAATGACAGAGTTAAACTAAAACCAGCAAATCAACTTATGTAGGCTATATAAATATTGAAAATAAAATGTCTGTTTTACTTTTTTGTCTTGAAGCATTTACTTCAAACAAGGTAAAGCTACAGTACATATTCTGCAACTTGTCACTTTTCAATGTATCCTCTCCGAGCACTGAAATCCTGCTCTTAAAATGTGGAAAATCTTTGTCCGAAATGCTGAGTTCTTATTTCAGACAGAATCTGCATCAGAAGCAAAGATTTACCTTGACTGCTTTTAACAGTTAGACAAACTGAGATGCCTCGGTCTTGGCAAAATCTCAAATCACATTTCCAGAGTCTGTACATATGCCCCCTCCTGCATGGTAATCAATTCTGTAGGGGTCTATAATACAATAAAATGCAAAACCAGGCTTATGCCTATATATATATATATATATATAGATTGATAGATAGATATATCTATATATATATATATATATATCTATATATACAGATGTGTGTGTGTGTGTGTGTGCATATTCATTACAAAAGAAAACTCCATTAATGCATCAGTTAGGGTTAATTCCACACCAACAAAAGTCTGGAAATTTTATGTTAGGGTTACCAGCCCTACCTCCAAACACCCCAATCTCCACAGGCCAACAAGCATTTGGGTGTGCCTTCAGGTCATAGGCATTAACTGTCACTCCATTCTATGTGTAAACAAGCTGAGAGGGTACAGTATGGGAAAATGGGGTGAGAGGCCAGATGCCTGTTGGTCTTTGAAAATTGGGAGGATAGGGTTGGTAACCCTAACATCAAATTTCCAGACATTTGTTGGTGTAGAATCAACCCTAACTGATGCATTAATGGAGTTTTTTGCTATTAATTTCCTTTCTTTTTGAGAAAGTGAAATGTTACTCATATGGTATTCATAGTTAGGAGCACAGGCCCTCTGGGCCCTGCACTCCCACCCACACATAAGTGAAGAGGCATTGCACAGGAGGGCCCTGTGCACTCAGCTTTGCACAATTGGATCCATAGTTGGGAGCATGGGACCTCTGGGCCTTGTGCTCAAACCCACCCACCCATAAGTTTAGAGACATAGCACAGGAGGGTTCTGTGCTCCCAGTATTGCAGGATGGTATCCGTGAGTCAAAGCATGGGCCCACTAGGCCCTGCACTCCCAGCTACCTATAAGTATACAGACATGGCACAGGAGGGCCCTGTGCTTTCAGTTTTGGATAATCGGATCCTCTGGGCCCTGCACTCCCAACGACCCATGATTGTAATACATAGTGTAAGAAAGTCCTGTGCTCCAAGTTTAGCATAAATAGTATGCATAGGTTGGAGTACAGGCCTTCTGAGCTCTGCTTTCCCCACCTACAAATAAGTACAGACACATAGCACAGGCCTAGAGGCATTTCAAGTAATCCTTAACCTGCAAATGTGGACATATCTCAGTAACCATAGCAACTTTTAAAAGAATTCCTTCACAGTTGTATTTATGACCTAGCTACCTCAATGCAGGCTACGCTTAGTGTAAAATCTGTATCTTAAACTATTTTCGAGATATAGGCACCGAAAGGCGCTGTGCCCGCCACAATGTTATCCTTTGGGGAAAATTCACAAATTCAGACTGCTGTATCTCTAGAACTGGTGTGAATTATTTCACCAGACTAGAAAAAGGCACATCTGTGGGGCAAGGGCTTGTCACCCTGCATATTTCAGCCCAAAAGTCCTAACCATTTTCTTGCTATGAAGTGGCAAACAAACTGCTTTTTGGGACTGTTAAACTATGGAACTTTGTGAATGTTCTGCAGAAATTCACAAAAGTACCATTGGTTTAGCTAGGGGAGCTTTCATGAAAGTACTTCAGGACTTCAGTGAAAGTCCCTTCATTTTAAATGCTGAACTTTCGCCAAAGCCCATGGAACTTTTGATAAAGTTCCTCAGCTTAGATGGCAGAAAAAAATTTAAATCATATTTCCAGGCATCCTTTCAGAAAATTGATGCCAGAGTAGTGTTCCTAGGGCCCCAATTAGGTTAACACAACTGTTGGTGTTTACCACAGGGCAGTATTTTTTGAACTACATAATTTTTTCTGCATCGCTAACTGAAAACAAGATGGCAGATTTGCAAAAGTACCAAACCCATTTGTGAAAGTAAAAAGTGCTTTCGTGAAAGTAAAAAGTGCTTTTGAGGGTGACATATGCTTTTTCTCCTAAGCTATAATGGGAAACTTTAAACTTTAATATCATTTGAATGGATTAATATTTTTTCAACAAACCTTCAAAAGGCGCTTCCCTACCCGTTCCCCATATACCCTGAACATTTTGAACAAGACAGAAAAACAGTTTGAGCTCTGGAGACAAGCAAAGAGTTTGCCAAAACTGCCAAAAGAGTGATGTTTTTCACTTTTTTTGGCACTCCTCAACTCCACAACCACACATCTGACCAGAACGCATCTTGCCAGATCATTTAGTTGTAAATATCTGTGTAACAGTGAGATTACCATTTGAGTTTATATATACACACATATGTATAAACTCAAATGGTAATCTCACTGTTTCACAGATATTTACAACTAAATGGTCTCTACAATCTGTGTATTAACTGATTGATTGAACAGTCCAAATTTTAAAATAAGTAAAAAATTAAAGACAGCACTTATTCATCATGTGGCTGGGATCATTACCAGTAAAAAGTATATCAGGAAGCTGTCCCTCTTTTCTTGGTGCGGTATAGTAGTGATGTCTGACTTGAGTATCTCCAGAACACCCAAACTTGTGCATTTTAACCCTCTGACATCTACACAATTAAAACAGTGCAAAGATTTAACAGCTTAATGTAAAATAACAAACATTTGCCAATGCTGAAAGTTCACCGCTGGTATTGCTGTTGTACATGCCTCCCATATTTTGATGTATATATTCCTCTGTCTTGCATTTTAAGGCATCACTCTCAACACAAATTTCTTATGTTCTTCCCTTCCAGCACTGGTTCACTTCATTTGGAAAACATGCATTTGTCAATGCTGAATTTTTGCTTACTGGTATAGGCATTGGTAGTGCAGGAGTTAGAGAGATGTATAATAGGAATGGCAGTGAAGTATTGAAGTAACATCAACCCCCACCCCACCCTGCAGAGACTGACAGGCATTTGGAGTGTGTCTTTGGGTCAACAGCCATAACAATCACACCATTCCACATCACCACACCCTGCATACACTGACTGGTGTTGCAGTGTGCCTTGAGGTCTTCAGCCCTTAAGTTCACACCATTCCATAGGGAAATAAGCTGAGATGGGTGCAGTATAGGAGCATGGGATGACCGTTAGGGCCAAAGACCCCATGGTACACATCAATGCCTGTCAGTGGCTGCAGGGTGGGGGGGTGGAATGGGATGAGCATTATGACTGACGAACCCAAGTCATACCACTGATGCCCATCAATCTGTACAGTGTGGGTGTTACAGTTGGAAACCCTAACACTCCGGTTGATATTTTTGCTCCAAATTGTCAACATGGACTTTTTGGGACCCCACCTCATGAACAATGGCAGTATCATTTCATTACTCAATACCAAAAGGTGCTCTTGCACAGTGAGAGTGCCATTCAGTGCCACATGTGCAAAAACACATTTTGGGTAGGATGTGAAAAATGACAGCTGTATTGTTCATGAGGAGGTATGAAGAAATGGCAATGTTGAAAATCTGGAGTGAAAATATGAAAAAGTGGTGAAGTTAAGAGTGTGCGTAGATACTGTTCAATGCACGCTCATAATGCAGTCATTTTTTTTAATGTTTTCACCACATTTTCAATGTGACCTTTTTGGGACCAGCTCTCACGAACAGTGGCACTGGGATTTCTTTAATCTGTCCTGAAAGTTGATTTATTTATTTTCATTATGTTTTTGTCACCGGGCACTCCTAGCCCAGCAAACAGGCTCACCCTGGGCTTGGTGACCCTCACCCAGGGATGCCCCCTCAAGTGGGGCCATCGAAGCAGAACTGTCATGGCTGGAGGGTTGGGCACTAAACTCCAGCTCATACATCGGGGCCTGCAATTTTTTCCTAATTTTGACTTCCTCTGGAGCTGGAAATATGCAATGATGCTAGCAGGTGAGCATCCATCACAGCTCCACCCATGTTACAGTGTGATGCCATATCCCCCAGCCTCCACCTGGCGGCATCCGATGCTGGGACCAGCTAACCCCCCCTCCACAGAGAAGAAGAGCAGTCCTCTGGATTCTCCATCCTTCTCCTTCCCTGCTGAACCCCGGCAGCCTGTGCCCATTCCCAAACATAGGTTGTCGGCATGGTGTGAGGTGTGGCGTCTAGTGCCTCAACCCTCAGTGCCACCAGGCCAACTCTGAAAGTTGATTTTGCACAGTGACTGCACCATTCTGTGCCACAGGTGCAAAAACACATTTTGTGAAGGATGCAAAAAATGACAGCTGTACTGTTCATAAATGGGTGTGAAAAAATGGCAATGTAGGAAATCTGGAGTGAAAATATTAAAAACTGAAGTTACAAGTGTGTGTGTAGAAACTGAGCAAAAGACTCTCATAACACAGTCATTTTTGGGAGTTTTTTCATTAAATTTGCAACAAGGGCTTTTTGGGACCCCACATCATGAACAGTGGCACTGTGGCTTCATTAGTTAGTACCAAAAGGTGATTCCACTCAATGACTGTGAAATCACGATTCAGGACCAAGAAATGAAATGACAGTGGCAGTGTTCATGAGGTGGGATCCAAAGAACCACATGTTGAAGATTTGGGGTCCAAAACATGGATGAAATATCAATCTAAGTTGAACCCCCCAACTGATTGCCATTATAGGGCTTACCATGATTTTCCTCAGTTTGCGGTCAGCTTTTGAAGAATGCAGACATGTTCCCAGTCCACAGAAGATTGCTGCTTCTGACCTCCAGAAGTAAGTATGGGTGAGGTGGTGTGTGAGGAGAGGGGCTGAGCAGAGGGAGGGTGTGGGTTGGGAGAGGGAGGCCGACGGGAATGATGAGGGACTGTTTCCTTTTTTTTTCAGGTTAAAAAAAAAAAGACCTCCTGGGATTGTTTTCTTTTTTTTACAGGTAAAATATTAATAACACAGACTTCAGCACACTTGGATGGGCTTCTTGTGTGCCAGAGTACTGGTGGGGGGATCAATGCCAACCCAGGGATTAGGCACCCCAAGGTTGGCTGAGAATATAGGGGCATGGGTGGTGGCGCATCTGACAACAGGACTGGGCGTTCCAGAGTCAGAAACATCAGAGATAGTTTTTTGGCACACCAGAGTGCCACATTTAAGGGGGAAGGGGGATATATGCTGACATGGGGATTGAGCACCCTGATGTTGGCAGATGGTGGGATCTGCTAGCGCGATCATGCTTAAAGTAAAAGTGCCTTCCTGCACTGTATACTCCCAGTCCACATGGAGCTTAGGCTGTGGCCTACTTTGCATGGGTGGGAGAAGAGGAGCAAAAGGAGTCAGCAGGAAGTGGAGAAGGTGGGGAGGAAAGCACCTCCTCCCACCTTTCAGGAAGAGACCGAAGGGGTGATGGGGGGTGGATACATCAGCCAAACTGATCCAGATGCAAACAGCTGTTTGCTGCATAGTGATCTGCAGATGAAAGGGAAAAGCTGCCACATAATTGGTGATGCTTTTTCTTTTTAAGTGCAGATCACTTCAGGCAAAACAGCATCATGATCAGCCTGGCTGATGATTGGTATGATACTGTTGAGCCCCTTACAGAACAATCTGCATTGGACAGACAGTGTCACAGCCCTCAAAAGTCACTCATCCCAAGCAGTTCAAAGTGCATGCGCAAACTTAAAAAGAAAAGCACAATAATACACAGTGTTACAATGATACAGATGTTCTTAGAACTAAAAAATGACTGTTAAATAAATCTGTACATTGTACAGCAACAGAATGTGGAAAAAAATAAAATAGCCCCTTTTACAAAATACTAGTCTATATGACAAAATTACATCTGCTGGCTGATTGTATACTGGGACCTCCTGTTCTCTCATTACTCCTCTGTGGTTCATCTACAGTTATAAGACCCAACTTCACTTTTTCTTCCTTTGTTCTGGACTTTTACTCCCACTTTTCCAACCTGACACCTTCTTCTTTCTTCTATATTCTCTCCACTTTATTAACTTCTGTTGTGCAAATCCTGCTACTGCAGCCCCCCCATGGAGCCCTCTACCACCTCAGTTTTGGAAGCACAGGTTCCTTCACCACTTGGACACTTCCTTTTCTTAAAAGCTGGGTACAGAAACGCACAGAAAAGTACCACAGAACCAAGAATGACTGCACAAGAAGGATTGGAAAGGATTGTAAATCTGAATTGCACTGACAATGGTGGTAATCCTGTTATAGTAACAGAAAATGCCATTTATAATCCCTGGTCTTGCATCTCCTCCTCTGCTAGCACAGCGTGCATCAGCTCTCTTGGAAATTCCACTTCATTATCATGTATATACTGACATAATAGTATGGGTCACAATTTTCTTTGCCTGTGTTCATTTCTTCCTTTGTATTTTGTTTTATTGTTTCTAAGGTGGTGTCTTTCTACAACTGGAAGTGGATATGTATGTTTTGAAGTGTGCATGCATATCCATGGCTACAGAAGTGGTGGACCATGATGATGGATGTCTCTTGTGTTATTTGCAGAGAGCTGTGTATTGTTTGTCTTACCTGATGATGGCTGTCTGTGGTTTCTTATGTTACCTTGCCCCATTGGCTGCTTGTTGGGAGGGGGGTGGAGTTAAAGAGGACAGGTAGCTCTTAATAATGATCCAGTTTAGAGAAATATCCATAAGCCTACATGATCCATATGTAACTGGACCTCAATAAAAAGTGATGGGAAAAATTGTATTTTGCATTGTTTTGTTTTTATGGGCAGCATTCTGTTGCAGTTCTCTTCATGGAACCAGTGATCTGGAGTTTTAACTATGTCACAGTTTGAGGAAAGAATTCTAAGCATGGTTCTGATAGGACAACAGCTCATGTTTATCATTCTCTACTCAAACTGTGACACAGTGAACAATCCAAATTACAGGTTCCAGGAAAAGAACTGTTCAGAATGTTGTTCATAAAAAGTAAACAATTGAAAACACAGTTTTTTCACATCAATGTTTATTAAGGTACAGTTAAATATGATTAATTTGGAGATGAGTTTGTCATTTCTCTTACTAGAAACATTGCTAACTGCTGTCAATTAGCACAGACTTCCTGTCCCCTTTCAGGTTGGAAATCCTAATGCCATATTTCTCTACTTTTGTCACTTTAATCTGAACCCTAACTGATGCATTAACAAAGTATTTGGTAAAGAATTTCCTTCCTTTGTGAGAAGATATTTACAAGACATACATTTCTCTCATTGTGTATCTTTTCAGACCACTGTACCAGTAGACTCCTTCTGCAATGGTTATCACAGTACTCAAGACACTGTCCGTATCCTATGGACTGTCATCATTACTGTGTATTGTAGTAACTTTAAAAAATGATACTCTGCATGAAACCCTTTTGCAAGTCAATATGTTTTACACTTGCTACTTGAATTTTTCTTAACAAGCCATATAACATAGTATCTTCATGTTAGAAATGCCATTTATTTATTTATTTATGAGATTTACCAGGAAGGCATACTGAGCAAAATGCTCGATTCCAGACTTTATCAAGTATATATGAATAGATTGGTATGCAGACACTGAACATTTAGTCATAATGTATGAAGAATGACACAGAACACATGATATAATTAAAAAATAATTTAAAAATGGCAATTGAATTAATACAAGATTAGAGCTGTGTTCCTGGGGTGGGCAAGACACAAAGTGCTTCAAAAAAAAAGAGGAAATTAATCCATTGTTGCTCAAAGAAGTGGAAGTCATTTTAGAAAAGTAAAACACAGGTGACTGTTAACAACATATATAGAGTATATCATTTCTAAACTATTTACAACTATTTACAAGACTACTTGGAAAATTCCTCACTCTTCCCCTTAAATGAAGATGATCCTATGAAAAGCAGGAATACCTTATAACCAGCATGCTAGGTGCACAATTGAAATACGAACATACGAACATACAAAATTTGCCAGCAGATAAAGGCCTAGAGGTCTATCAAGTCTGCTCGAATGTGCAGCTAGCACCCCTTATTCTGCAGCTGCCCCTCCCTTCCACCCTTCCCCTTCATTAACCCTCCCCCTTGTGCTGTCCCATCCTCGTTTGAAGCAGTCCACTGTTCTACTGCATACCACTTCAGCAGGTAACGCATTCCACCCAGCCACCACCCTCTCCGTAAAAAAGTGTCTCCTCATCTCCCTCCTGAACCTTCCTCGCTCCAGTCTCATATCATGGCCCCAGGTGGCCCTCCCTTCCCTTACTTTGAACAGCCCCTCTGTACCCGTCTTGTTTATTCCTTTCATGTATTTAAAGGTTTCAATCATGTCACCTCTGTCTCCCCTCTCCTCCAGTGAGTACATGTTCAACTCCTTCAGCCTCCTCTTGTAAGATAAGTCCCCCAGCCCCTTGATCATCTTTGTCACTCTGCACTGCACCCCCTCCAGTAACTTAATGTCCCACTTCAGATACAGATGCCAGTACTGCACACAGTACTCCAGGTGTGGTCTAACTAATGACCTATACAGTGGCAGAATCACCTCCTCGCTCCTCAAGGATATACCCCTTGCAATACAACCCAGAATTTTGTTGGCCTTGGCAGCTGCCTTCCTACATTGTGGCAAGTTGTTCATTGACCCTGTAATGAGCACACCCAGATCCTTCTCCTCCTCTGTCTGGGCTAGCTGCACTCCCCCTAGCTGGTAACTCCTTCTTGGGTTCTTCATCCCAAAATGCAGTACCTTGCACTTTTTGGCATTAAAGCCCAGTTGCCAGGTGTCTGACAAGGTTTCAAGCTTTGCCAGATCATCCTGCAACCCCTGCCATCCCCCTAGGTCATCCACCACCACGCCTACTTTGGTAGCATCATCAAACAGACTGATCTTGCTCTTGATGTCCCATGATATGTCTGCGATGAATATCCCAAACAACACTGGTCCCAACACTGAGCCCTGTGGAACACCACTCATCACTGCCCTTGGGTGAGAGCCCCACCCACCACCACCCTCTGTTGCCTTCCCTGCAGCCAGTTTCCTACCCATCTCACCAGCTTTGCACCGCCTGTGCCTACTAAATTCCTTCCCAGCCTTCCATGTGGCACTGGGTCGAATGCCTTACTGGGGTCAAATACAGGACATCCACTGCTTGGCCCCTGTCCAGTTGCCTAGTTACCCAGTCATAGAACTTGACCAGGTTGGTTTGGCAGGATCTGCCACGTATGAAGCCATGCTGTTTGCTGTCCTGTAGTCCTTTGGCCTCTAGGAGGGCCACCAGCCGCTCCTTCAGGATAGTCTCCATTAGCTTACCCACAATGGATGTGAGGCTCACTGGTCTGTAGTTTCCCGGTTCATCCTTGGAAATGTAATTAAACATTTAGTTTTCAGCTTGTCTCTTACATAGGTTTTACATTTTTGAAGCAATCCACAGATTAAAGTGACATATAATTACTTAACTGCTGAAACATTTATTACAATAGAGGGGAATTGTCATCATTGGAGATTTAAAACCATGGGACCTATAGGTCCTGATGAGCAAAAATGCACAAACCATACCTTTTTAAAGTACTTTAACTGTTGAAATCTTTAAGTTTATCTTGTTGATCCTGTGAGCATCCACCCACCACTACTGTCTGAATGTCCCCCGTTGCCAGCTGTCTGATGATGTGACTGATGGACTAAGCTGAGGGGGACTTCTATGTGTCAGTATAGCTGCCTTAAGTTTGTGAAAGACATGAAGGGTTTGTTTAGGTTTCTAACACTGGTACAGATCGACCAAGGACAGCATTTTCCTTGTTCAATCTGTACCAGCATTAGAAGCCTAAACATGCCCTTCATATCTTTCACAATCTTAAGGCAGCTATACTGACACATAGGAGTCCCCCGTGGCTTACTCCATCAGTCATGTCATCAGAGGGCTGCTGCAAGGGACTTTCAGACAGTAATGGTGGGCAGAGGTTCACAGAATCAACCAGATAAACTTACAGATTTCAATAGTTAAAGTATTTTATAAAAGTGCGGTCCATGCATTTTAGTTCATTGGGACATATAGGTCCAGTGGGTTTATGTAACAATGTAAACTGTGTGCATAGGATTAAAACAACTAATATATACAACAATACACACAGATACCAACTGCGTTACTTTTCAGAATTTATAATTATACCAATGGTAATGCAGCATATTTACACAAGAAGACTTTTTCAGCAATATATACATAAATACATACACATCTGAGTCATAATTTGGACCTTTCAGGTATGGCGTAGTTAACAGATGGTGGCCTATTACAAAGTTTCTGATGATGATATTATGAGTCTGTCTGGATGAGAAGTAGTTTGTATTTTGGAGAGGAGTACGGCACAAAAAAAGTGTATAAGGGCAAAGATACGTTATGCTCACTGATAGCACATGCAGCCCGGTACCCTCATAAGAGCCCACTTGAACTGCAACTAGTTCATTTTATTCAGTAGAGCAATACAGGCATTACATGTACAGTGAAGCCCACCAGAATGAAGCCCAACTCTGCATAATTCTGCAGTAGAGATACTGCAGCAAATAACACAATTTCAATGGGAGTTAATCTCTTTTGCTATGGTAGGAAACCTGTGACAGTGTGCTTCATCCTGGTAGGCTTTACTATAGAAATAAATAGTAAAATAAATAATAATTTTTACAGTAGTCACTGATTGATGATATTGAGTTGTAATTAATGTAACCAACAGATCTCTGCACACTGATGAGTGTTAACTCTAACTGAGAGGCATATTGTAAAGAACTACTGTTCTGCAGCTTGTACAAACTGCTTATTTTTCAGAATAAGGACATGTGTATCGTTGAGATTCTTTGGTAATTTCTCTTTAAAGTTGCATATAGCATCATTACACTCTCTCCACCTGCCACTGTATGTGAGCCAAGTCACATAATGACCAGAATGTATAGGCGCCCCATGGTGGAAATGATTGTGTGAGTGTCAAAATGCTTGTGTCCAAACATAACTCTACCTGCAGTAAAGTCTATCAGTGTTACAGCTCTGGCTCCCTGCAAGTCAAATTGCTGTAGTACAAGCATGATGCAGTTTGCAAAGCTGGTTACTCTGACTGAGCATGTGCTGGTCCAGCTATACATTCAGCACTTCCAGCCAGATTATGCATGGCTAAACAACTTTCTGAATTTCAAAGATGGGTCATCTGGGATATACAGAAAAATCCACAGAATGTCATCTGTCAGTTCTCTGTCTACATTATCACAGGGCAGACAGATACATTTGCAAGCATACTTGACAGTGAAGCACTGCCTTACTGGAATATTTTCATCTCAAGAACTCTATAATATCTTTCTGAGTGTTCTCATTAAATGTTCTATGTCCAGGATAGTCTGGCAGTGCTACATGAAGTGGTGTTAATGACAGCAAAGTGTTAATTTTCTGTTGGCTGGCACTTACAACTTGCATCAATGAATCAGATAAAATTGTTAATCAAGAAGCAGTGATGGTGTTGACAAAGTCTGGCATATAAATGAACACCTGCATCGTAGAGCTAGCATAGCAGTTAATTCCAAAAGTGTTGTCAGATGTTACTGTCGCAGACAGACCAAGACATTTCTTTATTGGAGGTGATCTGGTGCAATCAATGACAGTAGATTGCCCATGACCTCAGAATGTGAAAGGGTCATGTACAATAGGCTTCTTCCTCTTCAATGTCTTTTACATGGTTAAAGACACATCCTGCATCACTACATCACTTGGTACTGGGATCAAGGATAGGTTAGATTAATACAGAGTCCACATGTGATTATACTCAAAAATGCACTTTTTCTTAGCATGAAGTTTATTCGGTGCAATATTTTTGATGTACAATCCTAGCAGAGTTCTGATATGAGACAAAGTGACACAGTTCATGCCATCTTTAAAAATACCATTGCCTTTCACTGTTCTGCAGACAAGTCATTCTCTTCCTCCACGTCATGCATATTATCTTCTTGTAGCAGTGGCAAAACACCCCATGCTTTACCTGCTTCATTTGCACAAACAGCCAATTGCTTACTCTGTGGCCAGTAAATTTCCTCCCAAAAATTTGCCTCAGTGTGTTGAGAATGTAGCCAACATCCATAAAACATTAAGCAAAAGTTGCCTCTGCTGCAATGTTGAAGCTTATCCAAGTTCACTTTAATACAGATTTTTTTTTTCATTCAAATCATCAGTTTGAGTTATCAGATTTGCTTACAGCTGTAATCATGCCTTGATGGTCATCTGCACAAACTGTTTCAATTTCAGATGTAGTTTTATCAAGTAAATTTTTCTCTTTATTTTCTTACCACTACATCTCATTATCACAGATATGATTCTGTCAGTCTTAACTCTGCCAGACAACATCCTAAAATATTTTGTTCTAATGTGATGCCTGCTGACTAGGTGACATTTATACACTTTCTCTTTTGTTTTGATTTCCACATGCTATTTCAGGTTTGTGGTTCACTTTAGACTTGTTTGTTTCTTGCATACGCTGCAGTTTTTTGTGTGAGAAACAATGAGATTTGTTGCCACATTTCTCAGTTTCCTATCATTGTGTTTTTTTACTAAACCAGAGGTATCACTTGTTGCCTCATATGTACAGCCTAATACTCCACCATTAGCCTTGTAAGTCAACTCATAGATATCAAAATACCTTTGCCATCACATAGTGTTTTATGCCCATTCTCCGTTAGGCATCATTTTTTTTTTCAACAAGAATCCTTCAGTTCAAATATTAAGCTTGTCTAGAATCTTAAAAAAAAACATTACATACTAAACTTTCGTAAGTGCCCTTTTTCCTAAGGTAAATAGGTAGCATACCTTCAAAACATACAAAGAAAAAATTTACACCATAGTTTATGGAAAGAAACATAGTACACTACGTAATAAGCAGGTAATGCAAGTTCTGTAACACCTTTTCATCACTATATTGATTGCACCATGAATACAGATACTGACTGATGTATGCCTTTTTGAAGTCACAGTGTCATCCTAATAGAATTAGCCTTTCAGACTTACGTTCTTCCAACATGTCATTTTAGTTACTATTTGTTATGCAACTAACCTTGCAGTAGATAGTGACCCTTTGTATTGCATAAATAGATTGCCCCCTTAATTCTAAATTTCCATAAACTTATGGCTCATTCAAGTAACAATTTTATCATATGGCAATTTTTCTTCTTTTTTTTTTAAATTCAAAGTTTATTAAGTTTCTACATGAATATACATCACAAGTGGTATACATTGAATGGATACAGACAGGGAAATAAAAATAACAAACCCCCCACCCCTCCCCCACCACCACCCCACACTCTCACTTCATCCCCCCTCTTACAGTGCCAATAATTATTTGATTCCAAGATTAGCATAGAATGTGTAAAGCCAGTCTAGATTATTTGGTTGTCATTCTGTCTCATTACCTTATAGTGTGTACAAGACATGTAAACTTTCCCAACTCTTTTTGTATACTCCCATTCAGTTGGTAAGACTGGCCATCATCTTCTCAATCTGTAGATTGTAAATGAGCTCTTTGCAACCATTCTGTGTACGAAGGCTGGAGAGAATCCTTCCAATGCTTTAGAACTATTTTCTTGACAGACATTGCAATCATCATAATATGATAATTTCTAACCATAGATGGAAAACCTGTAAAATCCCATAGCAGGCAAATCTCCAGTGTGAAATATTCCTGTAGGCCTAGTAGGGGGTCCATCTTAGTTTTAATAAGGTCCCACAGTGGTGTAATGCTGGCACATTCCCAAAACAGATGGAACAGGGTACCCAATCCATTATGACATCTATTACATGTAGGGGTCTCTGCCCTTCACAGTCTGTACAGTTCATATGGGGTCAAATACATGTCATTAAGGAACTGCATTTGCATAAATCGTAGTCTAGCTTGTGTAATAAGTTTGTGACAGGATACTCAAATTTTAGGCTATTTGGAGAATAGGTTAGGGTATAAGTTGTTCCATTAGTTAGGAATGCCATTCACTTTCTGGAAAACCATTGGGTAAAGGAGGGTGTACAGTGAGAAGACATCATGTGGGGCTAAGGTCAAGATCCTACCTGTGGAAGCCCAATCATAAGGGTCATCTGGAATGACTCTATTTCCATAATATGCTATGAGCATGTGGGGGATCTGAAATATTTGAAATGACCATTTGTTGGTGAGACCAAAATTTGCCAGTAGGTCAGTGATGGTTAACCAGTCCTGGCTTTGGCTGTGGAAGTCTCAAACCACACAGTTTTGGAGGGTTGGAATCCAGTTGCCAAGAATTAGTTTCTTCCCTATTTTAAAGTTGGGGTTTTGGAAAAATAGGTTGAGAGAGATCATATATATTATCATATCTTAAGGCAGAAGATAGGTGCACATGTGTACAAACTGAATGGCACACCAGGTTATGTTGAAGAATAAAGAGTAGGTTTTTGGGCTTCAAAAAAGTAGGGCGGCAGGATTTATACCAGTTGTGACTATTACGTCTTTCTCTATTGTAAGCCAAGGGGGACATAATTCAATGAACCCAAGGGAGTAGAAGGCACCTTCCAAAGGAGATATTTGCTTAGGCGACTAGCCCAGTGGTATAGGTTAAAGTGAGGATGTTTTAGTCCTCCTAGAGGTTTGGGGTAGCCAGTTTGTGGAAGGCTCGCCTTGGGGGTTTCCTTTCCAGAGGAAATCAGATAAACTGGTGTGGATGTGCTTAAATCACACTTTGGGGAGCCATAAATTTAGAAGGTTCAGGTGATAAAAAATACATTGGAGGATATTCATCTTAATGATGTTCAAGCTGCCCCATAGGGTTAGGGAAGATCTTGCCACCATTTTAAGTCGTGTACTGTTGTGTACAGGTCGTGTAGATTCAACCTTCACAACTGGGTGTCACTAGTTGATAGATGTAACCCTAATTATTTTATGGATTTGGGAGCCCAATTAAGTCCAAACTCAAGAACTTCCTGTTTATGTACCTTCAGGTTTAGTGGGAAGACCGCGGATTTCTAGGTGTTAAGCTTGTAGTTAGAAAAGGAACCATATTCCTGTATTAAATGTAGCAACGTTTGTATTGAGGGTTTGATTTAGGTGATGTGGAGCAAAACATCATCAGCATATACCTCTATCTTGATGCTGGTCTAACCCAATTGTATTCCATGTATCCTGGGAAATGTCTGTATGGAGACTATGAGGGGCTCAAAATATAGATTAAATAACAAGGGGGGTAAGGGGTACCCTTGTCTAGTCCCAGCATCCAAAGGGAAGCTGGAAGAGAGTGTCCCATTACAAAAGACATGTGCAGTGGGGGTGGAGTATAATGCTTGTAGCCATGAAATGAATTTGGTGGGAATGTGAAATCTGTGACCTGTCCTGAACAAAAATTGTCAGTCTACTCTGTCAAAGACCTTCTCCACATCCAGAGAGACCAGTGCCATTGCCTGAGGGGAATTCCTGGATCCAGAGAAGACATGAGACAGGTGGCGAAGGTCATCTACAGAGGACCTACCCCTTATGAAAACTACTTGGTCAGGGTTGATAAGGGAAGGAAGTACCTGTTCTAGCCTATGGGCTAGTAATTTGACACAGATTTTAAGGTCACCATTAAGAAGGGATATGGGTCGGTAATTGGATACTCATGTCAGATCCTTTCCAGGTTTGGGAAGGATAACAACTGTGTCCTCCTATATCCTGGTGTCTAAGTTTGCCTCATTTAGCATACTTGAAAAAACTGCAAGTAGCCATGGGGCTAACTGGGGTGCAAACTTCTTGTAAAGATTTGGTGAGTAGCCATCCATTCCTGGGGCCTTATCTGACAGGAGATCTTTAGTAGTTTGAATAATATCCACTTCTGTAAAAGGTGCAATTAGCTCTTCAATTTGGGTAGGGGTAATAGTGGGAAGGGGGAGGCTCTCTTGGTAAGAATCCACCTTCTGTTGGGGTGGGCGATTGGGCATGCAAGCATATAGCTGTTTATAGTATTGTTCAAATTTTTTATTTATGTCTTTAGCCTGGGTTAAAGATGATCTTTGGAGGTCTTTTTGTATAGCCATAACACATTCTGAAGCTTTTAATTTTTTAAGCCAGAGGGCTAAAAGCCTTCCAGCCTTTTCCCCTTGTTCAGTGTAGGTAGCCTTTGATTTTAAGATTACCCATTCTGCCTTTTCTCTGAGTAATTCAGAGTATTTATCCTGTAATTTTATGAGAGCCTCTTTCTCTGGGTCCAAGGTGCTCCTGGATAAATATTTCTCTTTTTCCCTAATTTGGTCTAAGAGAGTTTTGGCCTACTGAGTTTCTTTCCGCTTCATAATAACTGACCATTTAATAAATCCTCCTCTTAGGAAACATTTTAGTGCACCCCATTCAATGGATGAGGAGTGCGTGGTACTCCAGTTATTACATTTAAAGGATTCTAGGGCAGTTATTATACTATCTGTAACCTTTTTTCCTTTAGTAGTTGGTTATTAAGTCTCCATTCTTATCTGTTCCCCAATTTAGTGACAGGGAAAGGAGGCAAATCACTATAGAGTGATCTGAACATGTTCCTGGTTCTGATCTGCTGTCCGTTAGCCCATGAATCAGAGATTTACTCATCCAGAAGTAGTCAAGGTGTGAGGCTGAGCCATGGACTGTAGAGCGGAAGGTATACTCCCTTGTGGCAGGATGCAATGCCCTCCAAGGGTTGCAGAGACACATGTGATCTACCAGATCTCTGCATGCTCTTTGAGCTGGAGAGAACCCCTGGGGCCTGGAGTCTGATGACTTGTCCAGGATGGGGTAAAAGGGGGATGTTCCAATCCCCCACCTAAAATCATTGGAATATGTAGGAAAGGTGTTAGGGCAGAAAGGAGCTACATGAAGAATGAAGGGGAATCTGAACTGGGACCATATATGCTGCCCTGTAAAATATTGTGAGTGGATTTTACCTATGACCAGTACATACCTGCCATCTTTGTCTCTGATACATTCTTCACATATGATGGGAGAAGCCCTGGTGAGAAGAATAGCTACCCCTTTGCTGTTACAGGAGTCTCCAGTAGTGAAGACCTGCCCCACCTGCTGTCTCCTTAGAAGAGTCTCCTCTGCTTGTAAGGAGATGGGTTTCTTGTAATAAAATCACATCACAATGTAAAATATTTAGGTGTTTGAGCAGCTGCCTATGCTTAAGTGGGTGTCTTGCACCTTTAACATTCCATGTGCAAAACTTAAATGATTGTGCCACACTCCTGAAATGTTATTTGTGAAATCTGTCTTACTTTTCTAACTGAAATGCCTAACCAGCTAGTTTGTGTTAATTGCTTTCTGAATTGGCACCGTACTCCCCACAAATTAGAGGCTTTAAATTGAAATATCCCTGATGAACTCCCCCCACCAAATTTCCTTTATTACCCTGTTACCCTTCAGTTTCCTACCCCCTAATAAACAGTGTGTCCAAGTAGAGAGTGATAGCAGTGACATTCCAGTTGCTGGATTGCGTCCAATACCCTATAGTGTAACAATAAGAACTACTCCCCATGCACTGGTCCGTGGTGATCAGCAGACTGAAGACCCTCCCTCTTCACTGCTCACCCACCTGTAACTAACTGCACTACCTTCATAACTAAATTAGGTTGTAAAAACTACTGGTTATTCCCCAGTTTGGTTTATACAGGTTAAATGATATGCACATAGTTGTATTAGAGCACTGTTAACCTTCACAGGCACACCTATGTGCACATTTGCCAGTAAAAATTTTGAAGGAAGGTAAATGATGAAGAAAATAAAATAAAAATAAAATGAATTGGTCCAGCTCTGAGCCACAGTACACTATGAATTTCTCTTCATGAACGAAACAGTAAAGGCTCAGTGCCGCTGAGTAAGGGTAGCCCCCTCTGGTTGTATGGAGAGTTATGATGCCTATTCTGGGGCCCCTTGTAGTTTAATGTCTCCAGTTCTGCTAGTCAAAACAAGGACCATCTGGAATACACCACGTATGGATCCTGTGCTTGTAAAATAAAGTGGGGACTTACTGATGTTAAAGTTCCACTGAAGGTCTTGTCCCCCAAAACAATGCAAATGTGTCCCATGTACAGCCAGTATCAGGTTTCATCTCCCAAATGATGAAAGCATCCCTCGAGCTTTGCATACAAAAATCGGGGTAGGGGGGAGGGAATATTTGCTGTGCTCTACAATCTAACTGGGGATGGAGCTCTCTTATATCCAAAGATTTAATGGTCATTGTAAAACGTTCCCCAATACAGTATGGTAATGTCCCCCGCTGAGAAAGGCTCACTGTGATATCCAGTCAGGAAATGTTAAAGAAAGGGATACTCTGTAACATAAAGCCGTGAGTATTGGTAATCAGTTAAATTAAATTCTTCTGCCAGCTGGTATAGGGCAATAAACATCAAAAACAACAGACAAAAAGTCTCTTTTTTCCCAATGGTTAATACCTGTAGATATCAGATGGCTCTCAGTGATCAGTAAATAGTGCAGGATGCTTCTGTTTAAGGTAGTCCAACACGGGGTCTATCTTTTCAAATGAGAATCAGGAGCCATCCAGTTGTACTTGGAGCTTTGCAGGGTACACCATACGAAATTATATACCTGAAGCTATACAATTTGATACAGATGGGTGAAATAGAGACCAGCGCTACTGGACAGTTGCAGGCACGTCTTGTGTAACCCTGATCTTTTGGCCTTCCCATAGAACTTCTTGTATATCCCTCAATTTTTGCAAAATATACTGTTTCTCCAGAAAGCTGAAGAAGCGGCATATTATTGGTCTGGGTTGGGCATTAGGTGGAGGCATAGGCCTAAGGGCATGGTGTGCTCTTTCCAAGATATAGGTCAACCCAAAAGGGGAAGGTCCAGCTATTTTAGACAGTAGTTTTTGCATAAATAGTAGAGAATCTGTCCCTTCCCCCCCGCGGGAATTCCAATTATCACAATATTGTTACAATGACTTCTCCCCTCTATGTCCTCAATTTTGCTCTCTAATTTTTTGATGGCCTGGTGATATGTGGTATTGAGGGTGTCCATTCTATTGATCCACTTCTCCACAGAGATTATGCGGTCTTCATTGTCTGAAGTACTCCTGGTGGAGTCTTCTAAAGCATTGGAAATCGCCTTTACCTCAGAGGCTAGAGACCAGATTTTGTCCTTGAATGGTTGGAATTCGGAGATAAATCACTGCAGGGTAAGAGGGGTCAAATTTATAGCTGCCAGAGGAGAGGCTGAGGCTGGCTGTGAGTGGTCTGAAGTAGAGGGATTCACGCTAGGCTTCTTAGGCTGTTTTTCTGGCGTGACAGGCGGCGTGTGCTGAGGCGCTGCCTGCCATATCTCTACTTCCATTCTTCTCCAACATCCTTCTTCTGGAGAACCAGGTAATGTTCAGCAAAGCTGTCAAGCCCTGTTTCTGGTTATATTTTGGAAGGATTGGTATGAAAAGTTTGAAATATCTAGTCAGGAGAGCGGAGTGCTTGTGGAGTACGTCCTATTCAGTTGGCTGCCTCACGTGACCACAATTTTCCTTCTTAAATTCTTCTAGATGTGCAATGTGTCTTTTAACTTTCTATTTATCACCCAGCCAGTGTTGCACTACACATTCACACCTAACTAAGCAAGAAATCACAAAATGCCATTGGTTGTACAAGGGTAACTCCACAGTCAGTAGCGTTGCAATGCACTAGGCAAAGCTGAGTACCTTCATCCTCTGCCATGGGGTAATTGTGCTACAATGAACATCCATGAAGTGGCTTATTGCTTATATAAAAGTGGGCCCATGTGCAGCTTTTACAACTATATACATCAACTGTTAACTACAAAGATTATCACATTTATTGTTTCTGTAAATTTCAACATATGCTCATAACTCTGTCAATTGTACATGTTTTGGTCCCAAATTTTCAAAATAGCCTGCTTATGACACCATGTTATGACAAAAGCAAATGTGTCCCATGTACATCCAGTGTCAGGTTTCATCTCCCAAATGATGAAAGTGTCCCTCGAGCTTTGCATACAAAAATCAGTGTGGGGGAGGGAGAAGCCACTGTGCCCCTCAATCTAACTGGGGATGGAGCTCTCTTACATCCAAAGATTTAATGGCCATGGTAAAACTTTCCCCAATACAGTGTGGTAATGTCCCCTCTGAGAAAGGCTCACCGTGATATTCTGTCAGGACATTCTTGAAGAAAGGGATACTCTGCAACATAAAATGGTGAGCACTGGTAATCAGTTAAATTAAATTCTTTTGCCGGCTGATAAAGGGCGATAAACATTGAAAACAACAGATTAAAAGTCTCTTTTTTTCCAATGGTTAATACCTGTAGATATCAGAGGGCTCTCAGTGATCATTAAATAATGCAGGACGCTTCTGTTTAAGGTAGTCCAACACGTGGTCTATTTCTTCAAATGAGGACCAGGAGCCATCCAGTTGTACTTGGAGTTTTGCAGGGTACACCATTTGAAATTTTATACATGAAGCTATACATTTTGATACAAATGGGTGAAATAGAGACCAGTGCTGTCAGACAGTTGCAGGTAGGTCTTGTGTAACCCTGATCTTTTGGCCTTCCCACAGAACTTCTTGTATATCTCTCAGTTTTTGCAAAATATACTGTTTCTCCAGAAAGTTGAGGAAGCGGCATATTATTTGTCTGGGTTGGGCATTAGGTGGAGGCATAGGCCCGAGGGCATGGTGTGCTCTTTCCAGGATATAGGTCAACCCAAAGGGGAAAGACCCAGCTATTTTAGACAGCAGTTTTTGCATAAATAGTAGAGAATCTGTCCCTTCCTCCCTCCCTCTCAGGAATTCCAATTATCATAATATTGTTACAACGACTTCTCCCCTCTATGTCTTCAATTTTGCTCTCTAACTTTTTGATGGCCTGGTAATATGTGGTATTGAGGGTGTCCATTCTATTGGTCCACTTCTTCACAGAGATTTTGCGGGCTTCGTTGTCTGAAGTACTCCTGGTGGTGTCTTCTAAAGTGTTGGAAATCACCTTCACCTGAGAGACTAGAGAGCAGATTTCATCCTTGAATTGTTGGAATCCGGAGATAAATCACTGCAGGGTAGGAGGGTTAAAATCTATAGCTGCCAGAGGAGAGGCTGAGGCTGGCTGTGAGTGGCCTGTAGTAGAGGGATTCACCCTAGTCTTCTTGGGCTGTTTTTCTGGTGTGATAGGCAGCGCATGCCGAGGCGCCGCCTACCATATCTCTACTTCCATTCTTCTCCAACATCCTTCTTCTGGAGTACTAGATAATGTTCAGTAAAGCTGTCAAGCCCTGTTTCTGGTTATATTTTGGAAGGATTGGTATGAACATTTTTAAAATAGCTAGTCGGCTGAGCGGTGCACTTCTGGAGCATGTCCTATTCAGTTGGCTGCATCACATGACTGCAATTTTCCTTCTTAAATTCTTGTAGATGTGCAATGTGTCTTAATTTTCTATTTCTCACCCAGCCAGTGTTGCACTACACATTCATGCTTAATTAAGCAAGAAATCACAAAAGGCCATTGGTTGTACTAGGTTAACGCCACAGTCAGCAGCGTTGCAATGCACCAGACAAAGCTGGGTAGCTTCATCCTCTGCTGTGGGGTAATTGTGCTACAATGAACATCCATGAAGTGGCTTATTGCTTATATAAAAGTGGGCCCGTATGCAGCTTTTACAAATATACATGTCAACTGTTAACTACAAAGATTACCACATTTATTGTTTCTGTAAATGTCAACATATGCTCATAACTTTGTCATTTGTACATATTTTTGGTCCCACATTTTCAAAATAGCCTGCTTATGACACCATGTTATGGCAAATGCAAAGCAAAACATTTAAATCCTGGGAAAAAAACGATTTCATTAACCATCCATGAAACTGCCCTTCAGGCCTGCGTTCCATATTTCATTCAATGCTATTTAAGCAAGAAGGCACAAAAGGCCACTGATTATATTAAGTTATGACAGAAATAATTTTGTGTTGATGGTTTGCTAAGCATATGTAGCCAGGGTAAATGTATAATCACAAATGTTAAACATGAAAAAGAATTGGCTATTTTATCAGGCAGGTCTTACATGTGGCAGACTGAGTTTTTGTTTTGGGGGGTTCTGCTACTATCTTGTTAAAGGTCTCAGATGCAATCATGTCATATTACCTGAACAAAGTCCCAAAAATGTGCTTTTTAGTCATACTTACAAACTTACTACTTTCAATCTGATATTTTTTTTTAATGGAAATGCACAAACCAAGACAGAACATCACATTCGTTCTGCAGTTAGCCATATAGAAATCCTTTTTGGCAGGCAGTGTAGCCTAGAGGTAAGAGTAACATGCTGTGAATGAGCTTGGTACATCCAGCAGACCAGACATTGGTTTGATTCTCACAACCTCCACTTGCATACTGTGTCACTCTGGGCAAGTCACTTAACCACCCAGTGCTCACAGGTCACCCCTGAAAACAGGCAGTTGTGCCTAGTGGACCTTTCACACTTAACAAAGACTATAATAACAATAAAATAAAGTAAATAAACCAAAGTCAGTGAAATATATGTCACACAAAATATACATTAAAAGTCATAATTATGATAATTTCCACACAATGAGAATTGTAAATATTGCGTATGTGTCTACAGTATTGCATATATGTCTACAATGTGTTATTCTTTTTAAGTTTAAAGATATAAAAAACTTAGGCAGTTGTAAAGAGACTAAGTTTATATCTAATAAAATATTTTACTGAAACTGCTGCTATTTCCAATGCAAATCAGACTCAAGAGATTTACACGTTCACACCTATTGAAACAATAATGCATGCCAGGCTATTGGTTGTACAAGGTTAAGCACATAATCAGCAACATTACTAGACATGAGGTAAGGCGAGCACCTTCAGCCACTGCTGTACAGTAACCATGACACAAGCAACATCCATGAAGTAGCTTATTGTATATTTAAAAATGGGCCCGTGTGCATGGCCAACAGCACGGACATTTTTAAAATCTCATGCAAAATGTTGATTTTGCTATGCAACTGTGAAACTGCCCTTCATGGCAGATTTCCATAATTCCATCACCATTGGTTATGAGTTGGTCATGAGTTTGAGTACCCTAAAAGAGCACGTTGAACATCTGAGGAAACAATATTCAAAAATGCCATATATGTATATATCTATAGTGCTTTACCTACTACTAATCTCACAGGTGTAGTTTAATTAAACTTATTCATTTCAATAATGTGAGTTGTACAATTCTATTTCACATGAGCTGCATTTTGGCTAATGTAGACATCAACATAACTTTTTTCTCCACCTGCATAGCACCTAGGCACATAGATATAATTTCTGAATATTTCTAACTGATTTCTCATTCATTTCTATCCGAAAAATGATTCTTGTTTCCTGATCTGATTTCTTGTTTCATATGAGAAGTCATCTTGCTTCTTATAGGTCATATGAAAAAAGAATTTTAGCTCATGAAACAAGATCTGAAAACAAACAAGAAATGGATTGTAGAAGCCAGTACAAGCACATTTTCAGCTACAAACCACACAGGATGTCTGCAATCTTTATATGCAAACCAAGAAATGTTACATTGAACCCTGTAAGTACTTCTCCAAACTACATAATTAATTATACATTTAAGGTTAATTAACAAATGGAAAAACAGTAGCTCCTAACAGAAACTGTATAGGCTCAAACCACAAGTACATTTTAATAGTACAGTTTCTGTTTTTTTTTCTGTAGAAATATCATTGGAGAATAACAGGTATAGTACAGTCTTGCCACCTAGGATGACAGCCTGTGACCATTGGTAAAGCAGAATATTGTTAAGTTTGAAATACTA
Source organism: Neoceratodus forsteri (assembly GCA_016271365.2). Taxonomy (NCBI): domain Eukaryota; kingdom Metazoa; phylum Chordata; order Ceratodontiformes; family Ceratodontidae; genus Neoceratodus; species Neoceratodus forsteri. Next base: position 831,310,992 of record CM028131.1, read on the forward strand.
GCCTATCAGACTTTTTTTTATTTCCCCTCTAAAACAAGTGTCTGTTTTTAACCAATTTAACCAAGGACAAGGATGATAACAGTCATTCTGAAATTTGTTTTCTGATTGGTACACAGTCATGAATGCAACCCAATGAAATGTCAATTAGCACAGCTGTTGATCCTTTACTCTGTACTCTGCTTGTTAACAGAGACAAAACTGCTAAAGTGAGACTCATAGTTGGCAGAGACTGCTAAGGGAGACACAGCCATATTTATGATTGCTGTCACTTGCACTAAAGAGATTCAGCATGGCAGGTGGCTTCACAACAACAGTTTGGATTATGGGACATTCCCTTGTCCTAAGGGGTGCACATTTTGCAAGGAGAAGTCATTTTGGGGATGATTTGCAACTGAAAAATTGTGATGTTCACTGTTTTTTAAGAATGGCATGAGGTAGGAGTAGCTCATATCAACTATGTGCAGACATCTGGAAACTCACCTTGAAATAGACATTCTTCTCATCCATTTTGGAGTTAATGATTTGGGTTATAAAAGGGGTATAAATTTAATGGACTCTGTCAGCAGCCCATTCCTGTGTGGTGGGATTTATCTCTGCATCACAACAAATCCCTCCGGTGATGGGGGGAGCAGGGATACCCTTTCTCCATCTGTCTAGCACACTCACTCTTTCACAAGTACATGTGAACCAGAGAAGCCCAGGGAACCTTCTCTTCATGCGAGGGGATAAAAATATAGTCTTGAGTCTGTGTTCATGGGGTAGAACCCTTTCAGTCACTGCACCATAAACTGCAAATGTCACAGGCATGTACAGGTTTCAGGGGGCCCTATGCACCCTATGTGTATTTCCCCAAAAATGCAGAACGGAGTTCAACACCCCCCCCATAGGCTCCTCTTGAGACCATTCATATTTTTCTCCCCTCCTTTCATCACAAAGTCCCTGGAGATACTTCACTTTTGGTAGTGTTCAGCCTTAAAACAGTCACACTGGTGTGGTATCATTTGAACAATCCTTACCAAGGCAACCCACACAACAGGAATAGGCAGTATTATTTTAAAAACCAAAGGCTTTACTAATCAAATTAATAAAAACAGTAAATAACATAAAGACAAATAAGTTTAGACATTGGTTACAAGATATTGAAAACAAAATGGAAAATATGCATAAAAACCTACACTTTAAAACTCTGAGATTAAAGTTCTATCTTGAGTCCTTAGTTGTTGAAGTTTGAAAGTGAAAATTGTCCATAGAAGTGTGATAGTTGAAGTTTTGGCTCTGGTGACCGAGGAGAATGTTCAAATTGTCCCAAATGCAAAAATGGCAAAAGGCTTCAAGCAAAAAAGCAAGAAGCTAAAGGCTCAAATACCCCTCTGCATCCTTGTTTTAAAGGGTTTCAAAAGGGCAGGTCCAGTGGATAGTGGCTGGCCCTACAACTGGCTAGGATTCTGTTTCTATGGTTACCCAACCAATCAGAGTTTAGTATTTTATTACACTATCATAGATATGCAGTTATGAATATAAAAAAAAAACACTCAGAGTTCAGCCAGCTCAAACCAGATTTCAGGGGGAACTTTGCATCCTCCCATCTGGGATATAGCTGTAGTTAAACTGCAGTCATTTATTTAAATGGTAGCCCATTCAGTTGGTAATAAGCTTAAGTCCGTGCAGACCTCTTAAAATAAAGGGTTTTCACCCATCACAACTCCTCATGAGATCCTGGCCTTTCACAAGCAAATGGGCCTACCTGGCCTCCCAGCTAGGCTTCATTATTCCTTTGTCTCCTAAAATGATTTAATTAACTCTGGCCTTGGCTAGTAGTAAACAGTTTTCCTGCCCAGTAACAAGAAACTCACTTCATTCTACAGGGCCCATGTACTTATACCCATGATCCCTTGCACTTACACTGGCCGCTATGGTGCATTATATACCTAAAATTACATAACACATTACCAAAACAATAAGATGTGGTCTTATCTCACCACACTCCTCCATCCCTAACAGAACCTGGGGGAACATGCCCCTTTTTAGTAAGAGTTTCCTCCAGTTCTGCCACTTAATCTGACTGGCGAGATAGGCCATCACCATTGGTATTAGCAGACCCTGGCCTATGTTTAATGTCCATGTCATAGGCCAGTAGCGCAATGCTCCAGTGAAAGTCTCCCATTTGTTTTTCCCATCTGGTTTAGCTACACCAGAGGGTTGTGGTCTATCTGTACCTTGAAATGCATCCCATAGAGGTAGGGTTCTAACTTCTTAAGTGACCACACCAGGGCAAGGCATTCTTTCTCCACAGTGGAGTATGCCTGCTCTCGGTGAAGTCGCTTCCTATTTAGGTACACAGCTGGGTGATCCTTACCCTGTTGAGATGTCTGGCTAAGGATGGCACCAATCCCCACATCCAAGGCATCCATCTGAATAACAAATGGTTTGGTGTAGTCTGGGCTAGCCAGCACAGGGGAACTGCACAGTGTGGCTGTTAGCCAGTGAAGTCCTTGTTACATGCTTGGTCCCATTTAACTTTCTGTGTTTGCCTTTTTTTTAACAAGCTAGACAGGGGAGCTGCCAGGGTGCTGTAATTTGGTACAAATTTTCTATAGTACCCTGCAGTCCCTGGTAAGCTTCTGACCTACTTCTGGTTCTCCAGCCTGGGCCATGCCTCAGTGGTCTCTATTTTGGCCTGATTTGGACCTAGCTGTCCCCTCCACACTACATGTCCCAAATATTACACCTCAGCCATGGCCACCTGGCACTTTTCAGCCTTTACAGTGAGTCATGCCTTCTGTATCCTGCCCAGCACTTCCCTATGATGGGACAGGTGTTCCTGCCAGCTGGTACTGGAGATGGCAATATCATCCAGATAAGCCACTATGTACTCTTCAGTACCCTGTAACACCTGGTTGACCAGTCTTTGAAATGTGGCAGGGACATTCTTCATCCCAAAAGGCATCACCCTCAATTTGAAGAGGCCTATTGGGGTGAGAAAAGCTGACAGTTCACTAGCTCTGGCAGTCAACTCCACCTGCCAGTATCCCTTTGTCAGATCTATGGTTCTTAGGTAGGTCACCCCATCCAACTTGTCCAACAACTCATCTGTCTGGGGAATTGGGTGGGCTTTGGACTTCATGACTGTACTGAGTCCACAGTAGTCCACACAAAAGTAGGTACACCCATCTGGCTTGGGGACGAGGACTACAGGTGAGACCAAGGACTGTGGGACTTCTGGATTACCCCTAACTCCAGTATTTACTCCACCGCTCTCCTAATGTCCTTTAAGATGACCTCAGACACCTGGTAAGCTGTCTGTCATATGGGTGCTTGCATCCTTGTGTCCACATCATGGGTCACTAAGTGGGTCCATGTGGACTTGGCTATAAATAAAGGGGCAAAGTCCTCTAAAACCTCCCTCACTTTCTGAATTTGTTCCAGGGTCAACTGCAGAGACAGTTTGATTGTCTCCACTGATGGCTCCTGCTTGCTTTCCTCTAGCAAGTCCAGGAGTGGGTCTTCTTTGTCCGTCCCCTTCCCAGGACTACAAACAGCAAACACCATGTTGTCCCTAATAACATATGGCTTCATCATATTGACATGGTGCATTTGATGGGTATATCTCCTGTCAGGCAGTTCCACAATATAGTTCACATCATTTAACTATCAGACTACCATGCATGATCCTGCCCACTCAGCCTGCAGCTTGTTCTTCCAGACTAAAATGAGGACTATTACTTCTTTGCCTGTGCTGTATGAGTGAGCTCTGGCTCTGTGATCGTACCAGACTTTTTTGCTTCTGCTGAACAGCTAACAGGTTGCTTTGGACCATCCCAATAAGCTCCTTCAGCTGCTCCTTCAGCTTAAGGACATATTCTACTATGGGAGTTCCATGGGTGACATGCTTGCTTCCCAGTCTTCTCCAGATCAGGTCTAGGGGCCCACTCATCCTATGTCTGTATAAGAGTTTGAAAGAGGAATACCCTGTCAGCTCTTGGGGCACTTCCCTGTATGCAAACAACAGATTGGGAAGGTATTACTCCCAGTTCCTCCCATGCTGTTCAGCAAATGCTTGGAGCATCATTTTTAGGGTACATTGAATCTTTCCATGAGCCCATTGGCTTGTGGGTGATAAGGTGTTGTGCATCTTTTGCACCACCCCACACTTCTCCCACAAAGACTTCTTCAGGTCTGACATGAAGTTAGCCTCTTGATCATATATAACCTCCAGTGGAAACCTGACAAGGGAGAAAATCCCTAGCAAGGCATCTGACACCTTGGGTGCCTTAATGGAGGAGAGGGCGACTGCCTATGGGTATCGGGTGACATAATATAGCACCATCAGGATAAAGTTTTTCCCAGAGGAGCTTGGGGTACTCAAAGGTCCAACAATATCCATTCCTACCCTCTGGAATGGCTTCTACATGATAGGCAATCTAAGTAGGGTAGTTTCTGTTTTACTAACTGCCTTCCCTATCTGTTGGCACTGGTGACAAGACCTACAATATTCCTTCACCTGTTGGGTGAAGTTGGGCCAATATAAATTTTGGGCCAATCACTGTGTGGTGTGTGCAATTTCCAGATGTCCAGACATGGGGATATTATGGGCGACCTTGAGCAACCACTCACGGTACTCTTGGGGAACAACAAGCTGCCAACCCATCACCCCTCTTCCAGTCCTCATGTCCTCTGTATACAACAGTCAATTGTCCCAAAACACCCTATGCCTCATGTCACCTCCCTGTGTCTCATCAGATTCTGCACAAGCCCTTAGCCTCTTCAAACTAGAGTCAGTCCTCTGAGCAGCTGAAAAATCTTCACATTTTCCCAAAGAATTTTCCCTTCAGTTCCTAAACTGGGGTCCATGTCTCTAGTGTCAGGGCATTCAGAGTCACAGTGGTCCCTAGCCTTCTGACTATTGCTTACCTTTCCATCCTCAGAGTAACCTTCTGCAGCCATTTGGTGCACAGCTACTCGGGGAAGTCCTACCTCCCTTTCACTATTCTCCATTTCAGGGGACACAGGCTGGGGAACCAGCCTCCTATTGTTTTCCATAGGTGCTTCTGTAGAGTTCACTAAATACAAGGGGCCTTAGCCGTCTTACTGTGGGTAACTGCACACACCACCCACTGCTCTATATTATTCCCTATAATCACATCCAAAGCAAGGTTGTCTGTCACTGCCAGATTCTGTACCCTTTCTCCTGCCTCACCCCAGTCCAGGAGAACACTAGCTAATGGCAGGGTTTTCTCCTCCCCTGTGAATCCCCTCACTGTGACAAATTGATGTAATATAAGCTGTTCAGGATCAACCAAATCCCCTTTTACCAGGGTAAAAGATACCTCTGTGTCCTTTAACCCATGGGTCTGCACACCATTTATAGTAACAGGGTGTATGTGCTCGCTCATGATCATGAGCATACTTTCAGGAATACACAGTGCACCCACCTCCTTTTAAGTGACACTTTGTCCATGCTGTACCTTATTAGGACACTGTCTAGCCAGATACCCTGGCTGCTTACAAAGCCAGCATTCATCATTCTTTCTTTCCAAGACATCCCTTCTAAGTAACTTGGGGCTTCCCTATTTCTGCAAAGACATTGAGAGTTTTAGCTGCCATGAAGCCGTGCTTTTTCCTTTCTGCTCTACAGCACCTGCTCCCACACTTCCTTTCAGAGCAGATATTCTCCTGGTATAGGGATCTGAGAGCTCAGCAGGTTGCTGTGCTGTTTTAGGATCCTTGTCCTCCAGACAGTTTTTTAGCTCTGCTGGGCAAGCCTAAAAGAACTGTTCTAAAAGTATAACCTCCACAATTTTCCCTACTGAGCTTGCTTCCACCCTCTCCCACCAATGCTTTAAAAACTGCCATTGCTTTGTGTCTAGTTCTTCAACGCTCATGTGAGGGCTTTTTTGGAGTTTTCAGAATTTAACCCTATAAGCCTCAGGAGTCAGTTAATACTTTTTAAGTAGAGCAGTTTTAAGTTTCTCATAGTCTCTGCTGTCCTCATTATCCATTTGGCCTAGCGCCTCAAGCTCTTTACCAGTAAGTATCAGGGATTGCTGGAAGCTCCATGACTCCCTGGGTATTTTGACTTGGATACAGACCTTTTCAAACAAATTCAAAAATGTGTCCATATCCTCCCCCTCTTTAAATTCAAATATTAATTTGGAATTTCATTTATACCCTATCCCTGAAGTTTCAGGTCCAACCTTGCCACTTACCTCCTCTGGTACTGGTCATTGGAGTCTTAGGTTCTCCAATTCAAATTCTCTCTAAAGCTACTTTTCTTTTTCCTCAGCCTCTCTCTGTGTTGTTTTCCTTTTTCATTGACCTCTCACTGGCACTGCCATTCCTGCATCTAAAGTTTTAATCTCTTTTGCTCTCTTTCCTGCTCAGTTTCAGACTTTTCTGCTTGAATTCCAGCTTCAATTTCCTCAACTTGAGCTGCATCCTGATCCCTTCCAGCTACAGCTTTGTGGCTGCCTTCCCCTGGTGCTGTGGCCCTGGGTTTCTTCTGGTCTCACTGTCCTCCTCACTGGGATTGGACCCTGTGACATCCATTGGCACACCCATGCCCAAGGTCGGGTCCTTCTCCATCATTGGCTGTGACTCAAGGTCCTGGGCAGTCACTTGCTCATCAGCTGCTACAAGAACCTCTATGAGGTTCTTTTTGCTTTGCCCCTCATAATAAACCCCTCTTTCTTGGCACAGCTGCTTCAGCTCTTCTAAAGTATATTCACTGTATTTGGAAGTCATCATTCTTCTCTACACTACCACTAGTCTGTCTCTTACTTGCAGCAAAAAAAAAAAAACAACAAAAAACAGGGTGGGAAACTATATCATGTAACCAATTTTCACCTTTTCCAAATTTTTGCACTCTTTGTGTGTGGTTGTTCAAACAGTTCACCAATCACACCCTGCTCACCAAATTTGTCACCAGTCCACTCCCATAGAGCATGGTTTCTCTCTGCATCACAACAAATCCCTCTGGTGACAGGGGGCTCAGGGATACCCTTTCTTTGTCCTTCTAGCATGCTCACTGTTTCACAACTGAACATGCACAAGACAAGCCCAGGGCACCCTCTCTTTATGTGAGGGAATACAAATACAGTCTCAAGTCTGTGTTCCTGGGGTAGAACCCTTTCAGCCACTACACCACAAACCAGAAAGCCATAGGCATGTATAGGCCTCAGGGGGCCCAATACACCCTATTTTTTGACTTTCCCAAGAAATGCAGAGCTCAGTTCAAACCCACAGAGACTCCTCTTGAGACCCTTCATATTTCCTCCCCCCCTTTCATCATGAAGTCCCTAGTGGTACTTCACATTTGGTAGTGTTTAGTTTTAAAACAGTCACACGGGTGAGGTATTGTTTGAACAACCCATACCAAGGCAACCCACACAACAGACATAGGCAGAATTATTTTAAAAATAAGCCAAATGCTTTACTAATTAATTTAATAAAAACAGTAAATAAAATAAAGACAAATGATTTTAGACATTTGTTACAGTATATTGAAAATAAAATAGAAAGTATACATACAAATTACATTTTAAAACTCTGAGATTAAAGTTCTACCTTGAGTCCTTCATTGTTGAAGTTTGAAAGTTCGAAGTGTCCTTAGAAGTGTGGTAGCTGGAGTTTTGTCTCTGGTGATCCTGGAGAATGTTCTTGAAACAAAAATTGTCTCTGCTCTCTCATCAAACAGGTAGAGAAGGTCCCAAATGTAACAATGGCAAAAGGCTTCAAGCAAAAAGGCAAAAAGCTAAAGGCTGAAATACCCCTCTGCATTCTTGTTTTAATGGGATTCAAAAGGACAGGTCCAGTGGATAGTATCTGGCATTCTGTTTCTATGGTTAGCCAACCAATCAGAGTTTAGTATTTTATTACAATATCACAGATATGAGGTTACGAATATATAAATAAAATACTCAGAGGTCAGCCAACTCAAACCAGATTTCAGGGGGAGTATTCCAGCCTCCCTGCTAGGAGATGGCTGTAGTTAAACTGCTCTCAATACAGTCAGTTATTTAAATGGTAGCCCATTCAGTTGGTAACAAGCTTACGTCAGTACAGACCTCTCCAAATAAAGGATGTCCAGGCATCATGACTCTTCATGAGGTCCTGACCTTTCACAAGCAAATGGGCCTACCTAGCCTCCCAGCTAGGCTTAATTATTCTTTTGTCTCCTAAAATAATTTAATTAACTCTAGCCTTGGCTAGTTGTAAACAGTATTCCTGCCCAGTAACAAGAAATTCATTTCATTCTACAGGGCCCATGTACTTAGACCCATGAACCTTTGCACTTCCACTGACCACTATGAGTGTCTCTGTGGCATTTTATGCATAAAATTATATAAAACATGACCAAAACAAAAATATATGGCCATTTCTCACCACAGAAGCAGCTAAATCTGATTTGACTAAAGTCCATTTAATGTTGCCTAACTATTCTGTATTAAGATATTACAGAGTGCATGTTCTGGATAGGCTAGTACTATGCACCTGGAAATGAAAGATAATGTAGAAAGGTGAACATTCACATATCCGGTTTCCTGAGTGATCTGGGTATGCACACTATTACCCACCCCAAATTAAATATTATAATTGGCATTATCTAAAAAATGATGTGCATTTCTTGGACTCTTGTAATCTCATTTGCCTGGGGAACCCCCAATTTGGGATTGGAAGTGTGTTGTTATGTGTAGTCACAATAAGTACACATACAAGCAGCACCCTGATGCTTTCCCACAAGGGCTGTTTTTACAGCAACTCCTACCTTGGTCAAAACGTGAATGAACTACACCTACATGAGAGACATACATACATGATATTATGCTATTTTTAATTTTTTTATTGCAATGCTTTTCACTCTGTTCATTGTCAGTGCACTCATGACATGAGCAGTTCTGCTCCACTCATCCATTGCATCACAATCCTGCATAGTCTACAACAGTTATGTAGTGGTGGCACTCAGTTACCAAAGGTTGCCCACCCCCATGTGCAGACTTCCCAAACTCCAGTTGGAGACAATGTAACGCAGTAGGCAAAAATGCACATTTATATTATTCAATATTCTGTTGGGAATACATAGGTGCAGTTTTGTTACATATGCTTTTCCTATTTTGTTTTTTCTACACCTCTGCATTACTGCTCCACTTATTATATCAACTCTCACCCTCACACATCCAAAAATTGCCATGTGTGGTCAGCAACACTTATGTTATTATCACAGTCACTGCACAATAGCAGCAGCCCCCCTGGAAGAGATGTTCTGCAGGAACGCACTGACAAAAGGCTCTGCATTGTGCAGATTTCCTGGACTCCAGTAGGACACAAGGTAATGCATGCCAACCATTAGTTAGAAATCCAACTCTACATTATTCAATATTCTGTTGGGAATAGATAGCTGCATTTATGGTATATTGTGTATACATTTTTTTTTCACTTTTTTCCACCCCTGTATTCCTCCTCCCCTTATTATCTGAAGCCCTCCCCCTCACACTTCCAAATGCTGTCATACAGCATGCATAACAGTAATGTTCTTATCCCACTCACTGCACTTATAACAGCTTTCTATAATTACTTTCCATTAAAAAGACAGAAGTACCAGAAAAGTTAATGTAACAGTCGTACATGAGCACATACTCACATATTAATTCCATGTTTTTTTTTTTCTGTTTGTTTAAAAACAGAAACATGCCAACATTGTAGTCAAATGAGGAAGTGCCCCTCCACCCCCAGTGGAGGGAGTTGAACTCCATGGAAAAGCTGACATCATGATGCAAGGGACAAACTGTCCACCAAAAAAAAGGTTTGGAAGATGGTCACTTGCTTCCTGAGCGAGAAAGGGAAAAAAAAAAAGGACTGTCACGTGTGCTGTCACAAGTGGAAGTTGGTACAACAGAAGTTCTACTGAATTAAAGCTTCTGGTTACAGTATGTCCATGCAAGTGACAGGGAGTGGTTCCAGTGGGCCATACAGATGTGGAATAACATAGGGAAGACTGACTTAGGTGACAGATACCATGGCAATAAGTACAATTACAAAATACTTTCACAAAAAAAGTCTGTAGCATCCAAACCGATGCTATTTAAGATGAGTAGTTTGATGTTAATAAGTAGTAAGTAAGTGTACAGTACTTATTAGCAGTAATTATGTTAATAGAAAATGATCATTGTCAATAATTGTGGTGTACAATGTATGGTCGTGTGGTCAGCACACAGATATACATACCATGACTATCCCGTGACTAAAATAGACAACTATAATATTACATCTGTCCTTCATAACAGTGTGCACAGTGTGCTCCCCATAACATATTTTTTCCAGTTTGAAACTTTTTTATAACACTACTGATATTTTGTGATATGTGACATGATGATCACCATGATAAGAAGTAGTAAGGAACCATGTAATAATAATTGCTGACAGTTATGTTCATGAAATGGTTTCATTGTCATTAAGTACAGTACGCATTGTGTAGGGTGGAGGTGTGTGGTGGTTATTGGTACTGCTTCTCAGTAACAAAAAACAAACAATTTTTGGGAGTAACATGAACAAAAACATATGTGATACTGTCCATGTGAAGCATGGTGCTATAATATAAGATGTTTTCTTTATCACTGTGTGCTCAGGCTAGTAACGGGAAGAAGAGGGCACAACATATTTTCTTAGAAGGTTTACAAATGTTTAAGAACTAGTGAAATGTTCCAAAACAGCAGCACCAGCTTGTTAATGTCATACTGCCTCTTAAATATTTTGCACAGATAATTGCTGATAATTATCTTGATGAAATGCTTTCCTTCTCATTATATATAATATGCGATGCGTAGGAGGCAGGATGGAGATGTGTGGCAGTGCAGCTGTTGAGATTCACTGAATAGCTTCTGACTGCACAACAACATATTGCTACTGCTTCTCACAAGCAAACCAAAAAAAAAAGTTATTGGTGTAACCTGAACAAAAAGGTATGAGATATTGTACATGTAAAGCAGGGCTCTGTAAGGTGGCCTTGTTAGGTTTGGAGTTTTTGCAAGCATGGCACCAAGGAAGAACAGCAGCAAGGGAGGAGCAGGTGTAGGTGCTAGGAACAAAGAGCCATCAGGTGAGGGACCCAGTGTAGACCCAGTTTAGAAGGCAATGGAGCTGATGGTGCATGTGCAAGCCATGTTGGATGAGGTGAGGTGAGGAAGAAGGATAGGGCAACGAAGAAAATTGGGAAGAGAAAAACACCAGAATGGGATAAAGGAAAGGGGACAAAATGTTCTCTGGGGCAGAGGCCAAAAGAACAGCGTGACTCAAGGGTAAGGGCACTGTGGTGGATTGACAGTCAAAGGGATTCTTAAGGAATATTTGGAAGGGATTATCAAAGAAGGAGGGGAAAAGGGGTGGAAGGAAATGGAGTGGATGCTGCATGAGCTAAAAGTGAAAGAAAGGGCAGGGCCGGACACTTGGGTAGGGGAAGATGGGGGTAAGTGAATAGGAGAGGAAGGAGCTCTTTGAGTCACCTGGGAGATCATGTTCCACAGTCATTAAAGGACAACATTTGGTAATGGGAATATGTGGATATGTTTACATTTGGGGATAAGAAGGTGGCTGAGAAATATGAGGAAACGGAGCATATAGAAAAGCATGAGATGTCAGTGGCACTAGTGTTAATGGGGAAGACACAGGAGGAGAAATGTTTCAAGTGTAAGACCATAGAGGCACAGTTGTCAGGTTTCACACACATCAGTGCAATCATGCTGCAGAAGCAGCCAGAGTTTGTCATCCCTCTATTGACCCATTCTGCAATAATACATGATGTGTATAACAGGTAAGGGGGATATGGGTGGCTGAATTATGATGAGAAGTTCCAACAAAGGATAGATTCCCATTGGAATGTTTGCTGAGACACCAGGCATGCTGATATATGGTTCAAGACAATGACAGTGCAAATGATGGGAGAGGGGAGGGACTGAAGGTAGGGACTGCAAATCAGCAGAAAACATGCTGGGTATACAATTAAGCAGTATGCTACTGGGCAAATTGTAAGTTTAAGCATATCTGCTCAAAGGGCATAGGACTGCACCCAGTAGCATGGTGCAGGGGCATAGGAGAGAGGTTCAGGGGCACTTACAGAGGGCAGCCCTTTTGAGGGAGATTTGGGGGAATCAGAGGGGGGACTATGGGACAAAGATCAAGGGGGAGAGGGTTCAGCAGAGACAGGGTCCTCAGCACAGGTAATTGAGGGTGATAAGAAGAGGAGCAGTCAAGGAGAAAAAGGGGATTTAGGATTGAGAGGAGGAGGCAGTATGGTGCAGTGGTTTAAGGCTCTGAGTTGTAAATCTGGAGACCAGGGTTTGAATTTCACTGCCCCCACTTGCATACTGTGTGATCCTGAGCAAGACATTTAACTTCCTTGTGCTCCGAGGTTGCACCTGTAAACAAGCTTCCAGCTTAGTGGGTCTCACCTGGTTAAATAATTGGGAAAAAAAAAGATTGCAAGAACACCAATCATCATGGAGGTTATGATGGAATGGACAGAGGGGTATCCAGACAAGGAGGTATGGCACATCTTAAGGAAAGGTTTTAAAGAGGGCTTTGGCTTGCATTATTTTATTTTTATGTTTTTATTTTATTAAGGTCTAGGAATTACAACCCTTTGAGTCAGGGACTCATTTGCAAAGGCTCCACGTCATACAAAAAATGGATTAGAACACAGTACAATATGGAATATACAATTTAGACATCAGCTCTAGTACAAAAAATGACAGTAACATACTGAGATGAAAGAAAAATACATAAGCACAGACATGGAACATCAGCAGTTGTGAAGTATTAGTGCATTAAACATTTTTTAGAGTTTCATCTGCAGTCACAGTGGGAGTTAGACATAATATGATTAAGTAACTCAGTTTTAAAAGGCCCAAGCCTGGGATTGATAAGATAGAGTCCGGGATTGAGTTCATCCAGAGTGGGGCCCTATAGCAAAAAGACCTTTGGCCAGCAGTGGTCTTCACTAAGGGGACACGGAATGTGGCGGTGTCAGAGTGTCTAGTGGAGCGAGCCGGGAGGTTCTTTTGGAGGAGTTGAAGGCAGCCAGGGGGGGCTAGGCCCAACTGGATTTTTTTGGCCAGTAGACAGGTCTGATAAACTAGACGCCCCTGGAAGTTTAGCCATAATGAGCACAGATAGAGATCACAGGTGTGCGTAAGACGATCACAGCCTATGGCCAATCTGCAGGCTTTGTTTAGGGCACGTTTAATGCTGGACAGTGCTGTGTCAGAGGTGGCCCCATAGATGATTATGCTGTAGTCTACCAGTGAAAGGATGGAGCTGGAAATAGCTAAGCGTAGAGCATCCGGAGGTAGACATGGCCTAAGCCTGTAGAGGAGACCGATTCTTTTGTTTATTTCAGTGCAAGTTGATGCGATATGCTCACGATAGGTAAGGGCGGAGTCTAGGGTAACCCCATGATATTTAAAATTGGAAACAGGTTCCAGCGTGGTACCCGTCACATTATGTATAGATAATTTTTTAGTGCTGTGCTTATGTTGTGGGTAGGCGAATAGCATGACTTTCATCTTTTTTGTGTTGAGTACGAGCTCGTGAGAGGAAAACCAGGCTTCAATTTGAGTGAAAGAGCCCTGCAAGGATTTTTGAAGCTGCGTGGGGTCAGGGTGCCGACTGAAGATCAAAGCATCATCAGCATAAAGGAGAAGATGCTCAGAGCAGGCCAGCGGCACTGGGTTCAGGTAAAGTGAGAAACGGAGCGGACCGAGGATAGACCCTTGTGGGACACCCGATTGGATGGGAAGGTTAGCGGAGAGGGTGTTTCTTATCATCACCTGTTGCGTGCGGCCAGAGAGATAACTGGAGAACCAGCTAGTAGTTTCATTAGAGACGCCGACAGAGAGGACAGAGTTTATGAGCATGGTGTGATTGACGGTATCAAATGCCTTGGAGAGATCTATAGAGACTGAGCCAGCCAGGCCTCCATGGTCCAGAGCATCATGAACAAAGGAGGTGAGTTCTAGTAGGGCAGTGGTGGTGCTGTGACCTTTCCTAAAACAGTGTTGTTGTTGGCAAATTAGGTGTTGTGCATCTAGATAGTTAGTAAGTTGATCAGCCACTATTTTCTCCAAAGCTTTTGAGAGGGGGAGTATGGAGATGGGCCTGTAGTTAATAGTAGAATGCACCACTTTTATGTACTGGGCGTAATCCCTTTTCCACAAAGACGGAATTGTCCCAGGCAGAGGGACATGTTGAATATTTTAGTGAGAGGTACTAGAACAGCATCAAGGGTTAAGGATAGCAGTTTAGCATCTAGTGAGTCACCACTATGTCTGGTCTTACCTAGGAACCTGGAAATATATCCACGGGCATCACTAGTGGAGATAGTCTTGAGACGAAAAGGTGGCACACTGGGGGGTGGCGGGAAATGTCCCGCATCAGTACTGAAAAAGTCAGGAGGGAGAATAGAACTTAGGTCTGAGAATGATATACTGAAAGCATCTGCTATTTTGCTGGGTTCTTGGGTAGGGGTACCATCTAGGATAAGCATGGCAGGGGGAGGGGAAGGAGACTTTCCACTAAGTTCCTTTATATTATCCCAGAACCTCTTTCCATCACCCCAGGTGACAGTGAGTTTTGTTTGGTAGTAAGCAGCCTTTGCCAGCCGAATTGCCCAGGTGCAGGTATTTCTGGCGGCACGATATCGTTGTCGGTCAGTGGGTTGACCTGACTGAAGAGCTCTGCACCACAGGTCATCACGCACCTTAATTTGATCGAGCAAAGTCCGAGTTACCCGGGGGGGATGATTTAGACTTTTCAATCTGTTTGACATGGGGGGCGAAAATGTCACAGGCAGATTGGAAGGAACTAATGAAGAAGGACAGGGCGGCATCAACTGATGTCAAGTGATCAAGAGGGGACCAGTCAAAATTCCGAAGTAGGGTTCTGAGATGTTTTAGAGACCCCTTCTTGAGTTGGCGACACATGAGATCCTAGGTGGGGGTGGTTTCCAGCTATTTGTCCAGAGACAAGTTACCGGGGAGTGATCACTGATGGAGTCCGATTGGACCTGGACATCCAGTATGTGCTCAGGATGGTTTGTGAGTATGAGGTCAAGGAGGGAGCTGTGGCTCATATTTTTGTTCACTCTAGTAGGGGTGAGGACCATTTGGGACAAATTTTGGGCAGCAGCTGCATCCCTGAGGGGGGATGTCTGGGGGGCAAGCCAGTTTGAGTTAAAATCACCTAGGGCTATGACTTCCTAATTTTTTTGAGAGTTGGTCGATTATATTTAGGACGGATGTGAAGGCATCCCTTTGGTTATGAGGGGGTAAGTATACGGACATTATGTAAAGGGATTTTTTCGAGTTTCCAAATTCAACCCTGACAGTGAGAGACTGTGCACCTTCCAAGGGGCTTATGGTTGTAATGTTTATTCCTTGAAGGTGATCTCGAAGATACAGAGCACAACCCCCATCCCATCTTTTCAGTCTATCAGACCTGAGCAATGTGTAGCCAGGTATGCTTACAGCCGAGTCAGGGATATGCTGTGACAGCCATGTTTCAGTAACGGCTATTACATCAGGGTAGTGGAGGCAGACCCAGGCTTGAAATGAGGCAAGTTTCTTTTGGAGACTACAAACATTAATAGTGGCCAGCCGCAGCCCCTTTTGTTTAGCTGGTTGCCGTGGGGTATGGAGGGTGGGACTAGGATTTGGGTGAATGTTGCCCACAAGTAGCAGGAGGATGATTGCTGTTCTGGTTAGGATAGTTTTGTGGATCTTTTTGGAGGTGTGTCGAGATGTGACCACATGATGAAGCGGTTTATTGGAAATATGGGTGCACGTAAAGCGTAGTATTTCCTGTCCATAATGAAATGGGGTAATCATGATATCAGAGGTGGGGTGACATGAGAAGAGAGGAGGGAAGGGGATATAGGACATGGTAACTGATGAGGGGGTTATTATTGGTCGTGTTAATGCAGGAGGTAAAATTGGGGTGGGGGTATTGCTAGGAGTAGTATGAAGAGGGCAGGGGGGTAGTGGGTTGTAGGGGAGGGTTAAAACGAGGAGGGTAAGCCATGATGCAGCAATGTGGACAGAGAAGGATGATATGGTGATTATTATAGACATGCTTGGGAGGGAGTTTAAGTTTAACTTAAAGATTTTTCCCATGCTGGTTGTAATAATTTTTTTTTGTTGTTGTTGTTGTTGAATTGGGCTCACACCGAAAGATAAATCATGTAGTAGTTAAAAGAGCCGAGAGAGAAAGATCAGCTGTGGAAGCAATGGCAGCCCCTAGTGGCAGGTCCTGATAACCTGCTAATGGAGAAGTTGCCTGATTGGTTTTTGCGCCTCACCAATCAGAAGAGCTCTCCGTGTGTATTTAAGGAGAGCACCACCATGGGTGGTGGTGGGGGCAGCGGGGCAGCTGACACGCAGCGTCAGCGGGGATAGTACTACTGCACAGAGTGCACAGTTTTGCAGAGTTCCCCACTGTACCTGCTGCTCAGTTCCAAGGAGGCAAACGCGGGTCCCTTAATAGTTCAAGCCGGGGGTCCCTGCTTAGTTTTCGGCTCCGGGGAGGGAGTTTGTTCCCTCACGATCACTAGCACCCACGAGGGGAGCCTCGCTGTGTAATTCTGCCGAGGAAGAGGAGAAAGCAAGGTTAATATAGGTGAGTGTCATGTGGGGGGGATGGGATTGACTAGATGGTTTGGGCTGTGCGACTAAGGATTGTGGTATCTGCGTGGGACACAAAGAGATGGCGTCTCGCAAGTTTCACAAAATTTCTAGCAAAGCACAATATTTTTGCAACATGGCGTTCTATTCTGCAGTTAGAGATGGCTATGGGGCTCAGGAGGCAATCTCAGGTACAGAAACAGTGACATAGTCCAGAGAAATTAGGTTTAAAATACAGCCCAGTACTTTTTGTTACACAATGTTAAATTCAACTGTTTCAAAATGGCTATGGGGCTCAGGAGGCAATCTCAGGTACAGAAACAGTGATTTAGCCCACAGGAATTCGGTTTAAAATACAGCCCAGTACTTTTTGTCTCACAATGTTAAATTAAAACTGTTACAAATGGCTATGGGGCTCAGGAGGCAATCTCAGGTAAAGAAACAGTGATTTAGCACACAGGAATTCAGTTTAAAATACAGCCCAGTACTTTTTGTCACACGATGTTAAATTACAACTGTTACAAATGGCTATGGGGCTCAGGTTTTAAAGCACAGCACAGTACTTAGTCACATTGATGTTAAATGGTTTGTACAGTCAAAAGGCAAGCTCTTAAGGTAACAGGAGAAAAGCAACATTTTTAGACCTTTTCCTGATTCATGGTAAACAGAAAAACTATCTCCACATGTGTGGGGGCAATAATTGCACAGAGCACACGGTTTTGCAGAGTTCCCCACTATACCCGTGCCCGGTTCCAGGAGGCATACGCTGGTCCCTTATTGTTCGCCGCTGGGTCCCTGCTTAGTTTTTGCCCTGGGAGGGAGTTCTGTCCCTCATGACCACCAGCACCCACGAGGGGAGCCTCGCTGTGTAATTCTGCTGCTCGGTTCCAAGGAGGCAAATGCGGGTCCCTTAATAGTTCAAGCTGCAGGTCCCTGCTTAGTTTTCAGCTCCAGAGAGGGAGTTCCTTCCCTCATGACCACCAGCACCCACGAGGGAAGCCTCGCTGTGTAATTCTGCTGCTCGGTTCCAAGGAGGCAAACGCGGGTCGTCCCTTAATAGTTCAAGCCGCGGGTCCCAGCTTAGTTTTCGGCTCCGAAGGGGGAGTTCGTTCCCTCATGACCACCAGCACCCACGAGGGGAGCCTCACTGTGTAATTCTGCTGCTCAGTTCCAAGGAGGCAAACAGAGGACAATGAGGGCAATGAGGCAAGAAACTTTGAGTCAATAAAGGGTAAGGAGAAACTAGTAGCAAAAAAGATGCAGAAAGAGGTGATGGTGGGGAAGGTGGAGGGGCCCTTTGATTAGCCCTCTTTTCCCAGGTTTAGGGTGTCACCACTGGATTTAGGGCCAAAAACAAAGCCAGGGGAGCTTTGGTTAATTCTCCACTTGTTGTACCCAGAGGGGGTATCAGTCAGTGACTACACTGGTGACGAACAAAGGGACGTGTCCTATGTGACACTAGATCAGGCTGTGGAAATGATCTAAGCAGTGGAAGGGGCATGGTTAGTGAAGATGGACATAGAGGCTGCCTTCAGATGGATGATTGGAATGTGTTGGGATTTAAGCTTAATGGCAAAAATGATTTTGATAAAGCAATGCCCATTGGTTGTTCGGTGTCATGCACCACCTTCAAGAAATTCAATACTTGGCTACAGTGGGTATTTGGAGAGCAATATGGAAACAAGGTGGTGGTGGTGCATTATTTAGATGATTTCCTCTTGATGATGTAACCACCCCTCCGGCACTGTCCGGGAGAGGGCCACTACCCCTGCCTGCTGCCTAGGATACAGGACACGGAGTCTGGGTTCCCATAGCTAGAATGAGGGGGTTCTTTCACAAAAGCTAAAATAAAAATGGCAGTGCTTCCACCAAGAGAACATTTTAAGTGGGTCTGATAGCTTGCAGTACAACCCCCTGGGATGTTGTATCAACCCACCTCCCCAGTAGTTACCCCAGTCATGGACCTACCAGGATTCGAACCTCCCCACATTCAGTTACCACATTTACCTTTTAATTCCATCATTACCCAGGCTCACAAAAATCAGGCTCTGGATTCATTTCCTGCTGTAAAACAATAACTCCAGGGTTTATTTACAGGGAGAGGGTTTAGGAATGTGGTAGTGCAATCGAGATTGACATTTTCAGTTTGATTCTACATTTCCCAAAATCACATTTCCCTTTGATTCATTCCCATGTTTCAATCCTTGCATCCATCAGTATCTATCCATCTAGTGATTTGCTGCAGTTGCCCAAAACCCAGACCTGCAGGTCCTAGTCCATTTCCCATTAAGTCCCTACACTGGGTACCCAGATTTAAAAGTAACAGGCCTAAGGTGCAGCTGGTAGCCGGCATTACCGTGCTTACTTGAATTAAGTTACTTTAACCTTTATATAGTCTTCCCTTGGCTTTTCTTCCAGCCCTAGTGTGTTAACATATTTACAGTCCTCAGGTGCAGGGCAATTCCTGATTTTTACTCATGGTTCTGCAGATTCTGTCCTTGGATGAAACAGTTCTCAGGAATCCTGGGGTGTGATGGCACAGGCAGAACTGGGCACAATTTCTTTAACAGCAGCACAGAGGCTGCATCTTTTTCTTCCCTCATCTTGCTCGTGGATCTTGCAACTTATCACCTTTGGCCCATTACAGGCCCTGGTACAGAGCACAGGTGCTAGACCTACCACCACAGAGGACCCAGACCCAGGAGTGGCCCCACGGCCCAGCTCCCTCAATCAGAGCTCCCTAGCACTCGGGTACAAGACCCATGATCCCCTGCTACGATAGACTCAACTTGATGGGGGTTAGCAAGTTCTCCACCAGGCCCTGAATGCCAGCAGCAACATTCAACACATTCTTTTCTGCTGCTTTTCTTTCCTTCTCTATCTTCCTGCTATGGTGTGCAGCCACAGCCATCCCTTTCTCTCTTGGCTGTACCTCAGGAGCAGACCACAGTCCTCTTTTCAGGTAGTCTGAGAGGCACAGCCGTGGCTCTCTGATGAACCCAACCTGCCAGACTGCCATCTGCAGTCCAGGTCTGAAGCCACCAGCCACTCACAGAAGCTCAGGTACGGACTTGCCCTCAGGGACTGATTACCTCCAGGAAGGGAGCCCTAGCTGCCTGATCTTTCTGTCTACCCACCCACCCCCGGTCATGATTAAATACACTTAAACCCCATCCCGGCTTTCTAGCTCACTCCTACAGGCTACTGCCAGCTACACCCGCCCACCACGTCCCCGACCTCTAATAAATCCCCAAGGGTACAGTCCAGTTCTCATCTACCTTGCTCTTATTACCTGTCAGTAGACTTATCCCTCCGGGTCTCCTAGCTCATCTGCCATGGGACATGCGGCCACTGGGCTGACTGCACTTACTTAGCCGCTGCCCGAGACCACAAGTACAGACTTTTCCAGGAAAGGAGGTACAGCAAAGCCGCATTTTTTCACCACTACATATCCCCCTCTAAGCTCATTATTATACAGACAGCCTCTCTCCCCACCCCCTCTCATTCTTTTGTCTACTCCTTTCCATTTATCTAAAACGCCTCTCTCATTGACGCTCTCCATAGGCTAACAGCGCTGTACATTACCATTTCATATAGCGGTGTAAGACCATATTGGTGCAGCCTACTTTACCACACACATTACCATCTCATACAGCAGTGTAAGACCACATTGGTGCAGCCTACTTTGGCAGCATCCTACCTCCTTTTAAAGTACCAGCTACCGAGGGAGACCACACATCTTCAGTGATCACAGAGGCTTGATGCCATCGGCTATCTTGCTCAGCCCTGTGAAGTCCCCAAATACCTGCACACACCGATTTGTCTTGTATTGTCTGGTGATTCTCTAGAAGTCTGTAATCCAGCTATGCCATCTACAGATAAAAACACTTTGCCGTAGTCATACCTTACTATTTTTCACCATAAGGCATCAAGATGAGGGCTGATACCTGGCACCCTCTATTCATCTTCCTATGAATGATGCCTTATGTAGTGTATCACCCAGGCCAAAATAACTCACAGTGGGAGTTGGACCCTCTGTTACAGTACTATTTGTACAGCAACTCATCTCATAGCTTTTGTTGCACCCCTGCACTCCCATACTTGCATCAGTCTGAGGTAGCTTCTGGAGGTGGGACCTGCACCTCCCTACCCATACAGGATATGCCCCCCATATCCCTAATAATAATGCCACTTGGTGCCACGTGGCATGGGTTTTAGTAGCTGCATCCTTAGGACAGCACACTACATAAATAGCAGGGCCCAGCACTCTCGTTCTGTCATTCCAAGCAGTCATGGAAGAATTAGAGCTTTCAAATTATCGGTGGCTGCCCTAAAGAAAATTGTGTTTCTCCTTTTATTGTGCTCAGGCAATGTTGAACTTAACCCTGGTCCTACAGAAGCCTTGTCATCTCTGTCCAACCTTACAAGGCTTAGAGGAATGAGCTTTATGCACATTAATGTTTACAGTCTCTTAAAAAAGCTTACATTGATCAAGACCTGGGCCATTCATACCGAACCAGATGTGCTGGTAGTCTCAGAATCCTGGCTCAGATCTTCAACCCCTGACAGGAAGGTTAACATCCCAAACTATTGGCTGTTCAGAGATGACAGGCAGACTAGGGCTGGTGTGGTAGCCATTTATGTCAAGGGCAAATATACGGTCACTACCATTGACTTCTCCTCTATCACAAATGGCTTAGAATGTCTGTCCCTTAATGTTGAAACATTCTGCTCAATGGCTATCAGGTTTATAGGGTGTTAAAGGCCTCCATCTGCTGGGTCCCAGCTCCTGTCTCACCTTTTGACTATTATGGGACATGAGACCCTCAAAACTATTATTCTAGGGGATCTCAATTATGACTGGTTATGCAATGCTTCCTTACCCGTCAAATCCTTCTGTGACTCTCTTGGGTTCACACAACTCATTGAAGAACCTACACATCCTAACAAGAAAAAAAAACAGGAATAGCACCCTATTGGATGTCTTTCTTACAAGCAAGCCACAGTCCTTTTCCTACATTGGAATATTTTTCTGAGATGTCAGCGATCACTACTTCATTGTCGGTGTAAGATCTGACTCCAATCCCCCCCTCCACATCTAAGTTCTCCACCAGAATTTCCAGGTGTAACTTTGTCCCATTTGCCTACATCAATAAGCTAAAATCGTCTGTACACTGACAGAACGGTTACCTAGCCAAATCGGTCAGTATGGCATATGACATTTTTCATGAAATAGTGTCTTGTGCCATAAATAATCATGCTCCCTTGGTAAAAGTCCACGTAAAGACCAAAACTTGCCATTGGTTCTCTGCTGAACTCAAGGCTGCATTACTAGTGAGAAGAAACTCTGAAAAAAAAATTTTGATCAAAAGCTGCCAAGGATTGGTGCCACTTCAGGAAAGCTAGGAACTCCTGCACCAAATTGGTTAGAAAGGCTAAGGCCAACTTGTACCATTCTGAGCTTGACTCTGTCTCAAAGTGCCCAGCTAAATTTTGGTCCACAATCAAAGAGCTGTCTGGTCTTACAGCTGGAAATGTACTTCCCGCGAAAATGATCTCTGACAATGTTACTATCAATGATAGCAAGGAGATTCTCCAGGTCCCCAACAACCACTTTGCTACGGCAGGCCTAGCATTCGACAATTCACCAGCATCTGTGTTACATTCTCAGGTTAGTGCACAGATTCCTGAAGCTAGCACCACTAATGCGGTCTTCTCATTCCTTCCTGCTTCATTGAAAGAGGTCAAGGACCTCCTTCTACAGTTGGACACCAAGAAAAGCACTGGTGCTGACTCTCTTGACCCATACTTCTTAAAGATTCCATACCATATCCTAGCTGTACCAATCACACACCTATTTGACTTGTCCTTGTCCCAGGGGACTCTTCCACACATATGGAAAATTGCCCACGTCATTCCTCTGTTTAAATCAGGGGATCCCTGCGACCTAAATAATTATAGGCCAATATCTCTCCTACCAATATTGTCTAAATTGCTGGAAAAAATTGTGAATGCTCAGTTGAGAACCTACCTAGATAACAAGAACCTTCTAAACCCTATGCAGTCTGGTTTCAGAGCCAAGCACAGTACCACTGGCCAATGTGACTGATGACTGGCAACGAGAGCTAGAAAACAAAAAATGTGTATGTGCAGTGTTCCAGGACCTTAGCAAGGCCTTTGACACTGTCGACCACTGCCTGCTTCTTTCTACCCTAAAGGTGATAGGTCTAAAATCTGACCTCAATGTGCTGGTTCAATAATTACCTTACAGCTAGGCTTCAGCAGGTCGAGGCTGAAGGGGCGCTTTCTCCACCAAAACCACTAAAAAGAGGCTTTCCACAGGGCTCCATCCTGGGGCCTCTATTGTTTGCCATTTATATAAACAATGTTGATGTTGGCATCAAGGAGGCCAATATTCACCTTTTCGCTGATGATACGGTGTTGTACCTAAGCCACCCAACTCCGGAAGCCACCTGTGGAGATTTACAAACAGAATTCAACTTGTTGCAGAATCAGCTCCTGAATAAAAAACTCCTATTCAATGCCAAAAAAAAAAACCCCAAAAACTATGTTGTTCTCTCCAGCTACTCATTCGGCGAACCCTGCTATCTCTGGTTCCTTATGTCACATAAACACTTTACTAAGAGAGGTTGTAATTTGTTACAAAATTCAAGTACCTAGGGATCAGGCTAGACCACAGACTCTCCTTCATGGAGCATGTCAAGGATCTACTGAAAAAGTTGATGCAGAGGCTTGGTCTCTTCTTTAGAATAAACCACTTCCTGACCAAAGATGCCAAGATGCAGTTAGTTCAATCCACGTTTCTATCCCTAATTGATTATGCCAATTTCATTTATAGTCAGTGTAATGCCTCCTGTCTTACTAAACTGAACATCTTGTACCACAGAGCCTTGAGATTCATAACTGGCCTACCTATCACCACCCACCACTGCTCTTTAAATGCAGCTGTGGGGTGGACCTTCCTTCATTACAGAAGGAATAGAAATGTGGATCTCTGGACTTACAGAGCTATTACCATCAAATTACCCCAATACATTCCTGACCATTTGCCATTATACGTGGCAGGCAACAACGCACTAAGCTAGTCTCTGCTTCTACTGAAGGTACCTAGGGCCAATGCACAATTTGGAGAGTGGCCACAGGCTTTGTGTTGCTGTCACTTTGGAACAAACTACAGAAATCTATGAAACTGAGTCTCCCTGTTAGTCTTACCACCTTCAAGACCTTGTATGCCAAGGCTGTTAAGGAGTTATGCAGCTGTTTCCTGCACACTTAGCATGCTAGGGTGTCTACTGTTTACCTGCCCACTACATCTCCACCTAACCCAGCCCCTTGATTGTCTCCACCTATACCCCTGCCTTTTTTCTGCTAATCCACTACCTTTGCTACCCTCAGACTCCTAACATATTTGTCCTCAGCCCATCTACCATAGCACCCCTCCTAGAGCAGCTGCAGTCCTGTACCCCTCCCCTCCATATCTGCCCCTTAAGTTTGTATATGTCCTGACCCATAATATGCCATGCTGTTTGAAAATGTTTTAATATGCTGGCTGTTTCAGAATGTTTTAATTCCCCTTCTCATACTATTCTCCCTAATCTTGTAAACCCTATTCCTGAAATACTTGTTATTGCTCTGTGTATATATTTTTTTCTATTTCTGTATAATTATGTTTATTCATTATCTGTACATAAAAGTGTTATTCTTGACCTTGTCATGTAACGCAGGTCCACCTTGTAAATGAGCCTGCTCAATGGTGCTCGCCTGGATAAATAAAGACTTGATTGATTGATTGACTTGGACCAGAAAGCACCTGTCCATCCTTCTGCTTTTACAGTCTCTCAGCATTAACACAGTCACACTATTTATTCTGGCTCACACATCATCCCCTGCAAACACAGTACCCTTTCCCACCTTGCAGGTACTGGCAATTTTCTGAAACTTCCCATCTCCATACATTTATATGTCTTTGTACCTCATTCTCTGTACTCCATCTCTTTCACAGGTTCAGATGCAACCTTCGCTCTTTTTCCAGGCTCAGAATGCAACCATAGTCTTTTCCCTAGGTTTAGACCCGGCCTTTGTCCTTTTATCTTCAGTCTCAGGACACAACCTTTCCTGCCCTGCTTCTTTGACCTCACCACTGTGGTGTGACTTCAGAACACTACAGTCAATTCACAACCTGTAGCTTTCCTTTTTACTTTTCCTAGCTGCCTCTTTCCTTCTTGATGGAGCAGGCCCTCTCTGCCCTGGGCAGAAACTGCTGGCAGCCCCCAGGCAGGCCCATTTCTCAGCCCCAATCTCTCCAGGGGCAAGAGCCCCCTTTCTCCTGGAGAAGCTCCCACTAAACTGACTGAATTCCAACAGTCCCAGCTTTTATTTGGGAGCTTTTTCCTTGCTCCCCATTGACTGGAGCCACTATCCTTAGGCCAAAGGCTCCCTCAGTGTCTCATAGGCTGTTCAAAAAGGTGCCTAGATTTTCCCCAAGAATCTGTTCACAAGCCCCAGAATCCTCCTGGCTAGTCCTGGCTTAGTGGTTGGCTGGCTGGCTGATGTCACATGACTACCCAAACATCGTGGTAGGGTGTAAACTGTGTCCCCAGTTCATGCAGGTTGCCAGATTCTAGGTGTCTCTGCAACCAAATACTTTGCTTTTAAATATTTATTTCCCCAGCATTTGGTAGCCACCCTGTGCCCTAAATGGTGACTACTTTTAAACACATTAATTCCACCCTTTTTCAGTTGCTGCTGCCATTGCCCTAAGCCCTCCAGGCAGCACATACATTGCCCCTTTGTACTGGCTGCAGTCCATGGACACTTTATATTTATTTATCCCCCCATGGAGTGGAGCCTTTCCATTTCCCTG
This sequence comes from Neoceratodus forsteri, assembly GCA_016271365.2. NCBI lineage: Eukaryota > Metazoa > Chordata > Ceratodontiformes > Ceratodontidae > Neoceratodus > Neoceratodus forsteri. Next base: position 831,336,540 of record CM028131.1, read on the forward strand.
TGCACACATTTCTTTATTCATTCTTTTACTTTTTGCTGCCTGTCCTAGTGTTACACTTTTGCCCCCACTGCTAGGCAGGCTCTCGCTACTTCAGAGGGACATCGCCTCATGAATATTAATGAGTCAGCTCCTGATTTCTACAGCACAACTGGTGTTTAAAAAAATACTTTTTCTTCATCCCGGTTACCTCTCTCCTTTCAGTTATGGTCTCCGGTCCCTCTCTTGCTCTGTAATGGGCCCAGGACCACCTGAGAGGCAACACAAAATTGGCCAAAAATGGCTGCATGAAAATACACAAGTGCACATGCGCAGAGCTCTCCGACACCGAAGTGCCTTTTCCACAGTGAGTGACTCCACTCTACAGCTTCTCTGGCCCCGATCTCAAGAAACCAATGCAGGGGCTGGCAGAAGCAACCCAGGAACACAGGGCAAGCCCGGAAAAATGGGATCCAGATTAAAAAAGAATGGGTTTTGGACCAAAACCCCTGGGGAAATTAGCTTTTTTGGGGGGCTTTCAGGTACGCCTCGATGGGGGGGGGTTACAACAGGACAAGGGAAAGAGGGGACTACAGAGATGCTACAGTGTTTCCAGGAAATGTGCAACAGGTTCAGGGTGCCTCTGGCTGAGGGGAAGATGAAGCGGGCAGCTTGTAAGTTGGAGTTTTAAGGGATTGAGGTGGACACTGAGGAAGGGGTATTCAGGTTACCAAGCAGCAAGGTCCAGAAGCTATAAGAGCTCTTAACTCTCATGAAGGGCAAGCAGACAGTCCCATTTGCTGGGCCACCTGAACTTCATCTGCAGGGCAGTGGGCCTTGGTAGGGTGTTCACCCGCAAGCTAGCCAGGGCAACAACAGGGGAGAGATGGCTACATCACTAAGTGGACATTTCAAAAGGGATGAGACAGAACCTGGTGGTATGGGAGCAGTTTTTGCAGCAGTACAACAGGGTCACATTTGGGCAAGATGAGTGGTTTTGCAACACAGACTTTGAGTTGTATAACAATACAGCAGTTGCATGGGGGATGGGGGCATACCTCAAAGGAGATTGGATATTGGAAAGGTGGCCAGAGGAATGAACATCAAGGGGTGTAACTCATGACATCACTCTTCTGGAGAGCTTTCCGATATGGATGGCAGTGAGCATTTGGGGGGGAGCAGCAGAGGATAATGCTTTGATTGCACAACAAGGCAGTAGTGGAATAGGTAGTCAGGAACCACAGAGATGGTAATGAGGGTCATCAGGCAACTAGTTTTGGAGGGTTTGAGGTTGAAGCTGTCATTTAAAATAAGACATATTGAAGGCATCCAAAATTCAGTGGCTGACAGCCTTCCCTCTCTTCAGTTGGAAAGGTTCAAGTAGCTGGCACTGACGGCAGCAGCCAGGAGAACGTTGGTCCTGCCCCACTTGTGAAGATTGGCTGGAAATAGCCCAGTTGCTGTTCAGGAGCTTGTAGTCTGTGAGTACTTTGAAGGCATGTGAAGGAGCATGGAAAGTATTCTAAGAGTTCTGACAGAATGCCGAGATGGATGTAAGTGAGCCAGTTATGGAAGGGCAGGTGATGAGGTTTATGGTGCAAAAATGGAAAGAGGGGGTGGTGCATTCAACCACAGTGATCCAGTTTGCAGGGAGAGGGTTGGTTTGTAGTCTACAGTGCTGGGGGGAGCCTGGCAGGGCACCAGTGGTCAGGCAGATGCTGCTAGGTTAGCAAAGGTTAGAAGGGAAAAAGACTGACACAGGTAGGCCAATAACAGGTAACCTGTAGATTTGCCACTCACGATACATGCCACTCACAATACATGACATACCTATTTACAGCAGTTTTCTTAGTGATGTTTTGGGGTTTCTTCTGGATAAGCAAGCTAGTGGCAACAAGGAAGAGTGACTGGTTTGGGGGATTGTGTTGAGAGGATATACAGTAGTTTGAGGACAGTGTGGTGTTTGGTTTGAACATATCCAAGACAGACCGTGTAGGGCATAGAGCACAGGTGGTGATAGACCAGACAAGAATGGTGGACAGGTGCACAGTGAGGGCCATGGAGGAATTAAAGGCTGTCAGACCAGCATTGGGGGGAAATCTTTTTATGCACAACAAGGGGGCCCGGTCACCAGTTAACAGCAGTGATTAAAAAAGGGATGGAGATGTCCGGCCTGCCGGCATAGCGGTTGGATTTCTGCTTGCGACGCCAGTGATCTGGGTTCGGGAATGAGCATGGGTCGCTGGAGGGCCGGCCGGTGGAAGAAGGATTGAGCATCCTATGGACAGCTCTCCTTCTCTGGGAGGAGGGTAGGGGTCTGGTCTGGCACCTTCTGGCTCCTACAGAGGCTGGCAGTATCACAGGACGCACAGCCTAATGATAACTGGGGGAGGAGTGAATGTTGGCGTATGCCATGACATAACTACGCTACCCCCTACAGAAAAAGGGAAAAAGATTGCTCGCTGGTCACCGGATGACGGCTCTCTGCCTCCAGCACCTTCCCAGGGCCTCCTGCTCCTCAGCAGCATCCCCGAGCCCTAGCAGTGAGTGATCTGGGGTCATTCCTTCCCCCCAGTGCCTTCCCCCTTGGAGGAGGGGGGATCCCCCTGGTGAAGGGATACACCGGGATATCTCGGGAATCGGCTGCCATATGGGGAACAGAGGAGGGCAGGGTAAGGTCAGTGGGGCTGGAGGGAGCTTGTGGAGCCTGAAGGAATGGGGACCAGTGAGCACGGGAGGTGGAAAAAGAGGGATGGAGTTTTTGGGGGAAGATGCATGCCGTTTATTAAGGATAGGTGCAGCCTCAGAAGTGACTGCATAAGGGGGGTTGGACACAGAAAAAAAAAGGTGGCAGGTGAAAGCTTAGTTGTTATAAAACATATGTCAGGACAATTGGAAAATAATCATAGAATCATAGCTATGTGATGGCAGAAAAGGACCATCTTGGCCCACTGAGTCTGCCTCTTCCCCCCCACCTACTTGCCCACCTCACCCAGAGATCCCCCTCTGCCCACTGGACAACCCCTTGTATCTGTCCCATGCACCTGAATCCCTCCACCATTTCAGCCCTTACCACCTCCTCTGGCAGCCTGTTCCAGGGCTCCACCACCCTCTCAGTGAAGAAACACCTCCTCATGTTTCCCCTTAACCTTCCTCCCTCCACCCTTAGTCCATGACCCCTAGTTCTAGCACCTACCTTCCATGAGAATAAGCTCCCCCTTACTTTATTAATCCCCTTCATGTACTTAAATGTTTCTATCATGTCACCCACCTTCCTTCTGGTCTCCAGTGGGTACAAATCCAACACCCTCAATCTCTCCTCATAGGGCTTCCCATTCAACCTCTGCACCATCTTAGTGGCCCTTCTCTGAACCCTTTCAATCCCATCTATGTCCTTGCATAGGTGAGGTATTCATTACTGAACCCCATATTCCAGGTGAGGCCTCACCAAGATTTGTAAAGTGGCATCAGCACCTCCTTCCTTCTGCTTGTTATACCTCTCCCTGTGCATGCCAGCATTCTAATTGCTTTTCCCACCACCTTGCTGCATTGGGTTGTCTGAAATTATGTTTTGCAGATCCCTTCTTCTGATCAGTTACCATCGCCCCTTCCCCCCGTGTGTACTTTGCTTGTGGGTTATTCCACCCCATTGCTTACTGTGCATTTTTTGCCATTGAATTTCAGCTGCCATGTTTCCGACCACCACTCCAGCAACATGAGGTCTTCTCTCATAGCCTCCTCTCCCTCTGGGGTGTCCACCCTATTGCAGATCTTCATATAATCTGCAAATAGTCAGATCTTCCCTGAAGTCCCTCCGCTGTATTGCTGATATAGATGTTAAACAGGGTGAGCCCCAGCACTGACCCCCGGGGGGACCCCGCTCATCACCTCTACCTCCCTGGAATATACTCCATTTACTACCACCCTCTGGTTTCTACCCATCAGCCAGTTCTCCACCTACCTTGTTATTTTCTGCCCACCCCCAAACTATTCAGTTTATTTATCAGCCTTCTGTGGGAAACAGTGTTGAAGGCCTTCCTGAAGTCCAGATATGCCATGACCACTGCCCATCCCTGATCAACCACCCTTGTCAACCAATAAAAGAACTCGATCAAGTTTGTTTGACATGACTTCCTTTGTGTGAAGCCATGCTGACAGATGTCCTGCAACCCACTATCCACCAAAAAGCTGACCAACCTTTCTTTAAATATAGCCTCCATCACCTTACTCACCACTGAGGTGATGCTGACTGGGCAATAATTGCCTGCCTCCTCCCTGCTACCACTCTTGGAAAATGGCACCACATCTGCCTTCTTCCAGTCTTTTGCACCCATCCTATATCCAGAGACAAGTTAAACAACCTCGCTAGTGGTGCTGCCAGCTCCTCCTTTAGTTCCCGGAGTACCCTAGGATGCAAGGAGTCCAGATCCACAGCCTTGTCTACCCTCAACCTACCTAATTCCTCTCTGACCCTGTCCTCACTGATCAGGCTAGGATCCACCAATATGTCATCCCTTCCCCTCTCTCTTGACATCAGTCCCCTTCCTTCCCCTTCCACCGTGAAGGCTGAGCCAAAGTACCTATTTAGTACCTCTGCCTTCTCAAAGTCCCCTTCCACTTGTACTCCCTACCTCCCTTCACACTTACTATCCCCTACCTTGCCTTCCTCTTCTCTCCTATATACTGAAATAAAGTTTCATCACTTCTTTTGGCCTGCTTAGCAATTCTCTCCTCTGTTTCTGCTTTCACCATCCTAATCCTCTGCCCTGCCTCCTTCAGCTTCTCCTTGTAAGTTTCCCTGTGTTCCTTCCCCTGTGACCTCTTATATTCTCTGAACATCCTTTTTTTCTCTCTCTCTCTCTCTCCCCTATTGCCCCTCTCACTTCCCTGTTGAAGTAAAGTGGTCTCTTTTTTCTTCTGCTCTTCCTCACCTACCTTATGCAGGTTTCCGTGGCTTTTAGTAACCTTCCCCCCTTAACTGAATTCCATAATTCCTCCACTTCCCCTATTTTCTCCTTCCCCCCTATTTTGTTCCTGAAATCTCCCTCATTCTGGGAAAATCTTCCCTCCTGAAGTCCAGGACCTCTGTGATGGTTCTACTCTCTTTGTTCCCTGTCCTAACCCTGAAGCTCACTGTGTTATGGTTCTTGTGCCTAGGCTGATCTCTACTCCAACTCAGTCCACACTATCCCCATTGGTGAAGACCACGCCGAGTATGCTGCCACCCCTAGTGGGCTCCCTAACCAGCTGCTGCAGGAAAGCTCCTGGAAGGGACCCGAGAATCTCCCTGTTCCTAGCTGACCTAGCTGATAGGATATTTCAGTCCACATCTGGGAGGTTAAGGTCACCCACCAGCAGAATCTCCCCCCTGAGTGCCATTCATTGAATTGACTGCAACATCTGCATGTCCACTTCCTCCCCCTGCATCGGTGGTCTGTAAGCTACCCCCAGTCTTATTGATGCCCCAGACCATTTTTCTAGCGTGATCCACAAGATTTCTGCTTCCCCTTGCTCCTTCTGCCCTTCTGTAGCCATAATGTCCTCCCTGATGTACATAACAATTCCCCCTCCCTTTCTGCCAACCCTGTCCTTCCGGAAAAGCCTGTACCCAGGGACACCTACTTCTCAGGTCTGATGCTCAAACCACCAGGTCTCCATTATGGCCGAAATATCCAGGCCCTCTCCCCCCATTATGGCCTCTAAGTCCACCATTTTGTTTCCCAAGCTTATGGCATTTTTTGGAAAGTCCTTCCCACCATATACTTCCCTCTCTGCTATTCCTGCATTACCTTTCTGTTCCCTTCCCAGCTCCCTTGTGTGGGGGAGTGCTAGCTAGTCCATTTTCCCTTACTGTTAAACTCTAACCCATCCTAGCCTTGTACTCTCCCCTACTAGTTTATACCCCTCCTTAATACCGTCTCAATATATTCTTGTAGACCTCCTAAGCATTTTGTCCCCCTCTCACTTATATGTAGTCTATCCTTCAAATAGAAGTCCTCATCCTCCCATGTGTTCCCCCGCTCTCCTATACAGGTGAACCCTTCCTTCCTGCACCATACTTTGAGCCATTCATTGAACTCTCTAATTCTTTTCTGTCCAGCAGTACTGACACAAGGGGCTGGCAAGACTTCTGAGAATGCCAAGGACATTGCCTTTTCTTTGCATCCCTTTGCCAGTGCCTTCAACCTTCTCTGGACTTCATCCACTTCATTGCTCACCAGATTTGTCACCAAATGAATGATTAGGTGTGGTTTCCCCACCAACCTAGCACACTCCCTCTATAATACCTGTTGGATGTTTCCCTCCCCCAGATGCAGGCTGTAGGAAGCATGTATGGATTGTTGGCCATTTCTTCATATACTGGGCTGAGAGAAGAGCCATGATGAAGCCTGGTGGGAGACAGCTGCACAGGATGGTAGATTCAATCAAGGTGCATTAGAGAGGGGTTTGGAGCATGAGATGGGCCAAGCTGTTGCCTGTGTTGAAGGAAATGAAAATAAAGCTGCCAAGGCCAGATTTGTTATTATTGCATCTGGGGGCAATGATTTGGGGGAGTGGCCATGGGTGTATTTTTTGCAATAAATAAGAAGGGACTTGGAGAAAATTCAGAGCTGGTGGCCACAGATGACAATTGGGTGGTCAGAAATAAATCTGCAGAGGGTATGGGGGCAGGCTAGGGATATGAAGGTGGTGGAAAGGTGAGGAAGCATTTAAATGGAAAGATGACAGTGTCTGTAGCAAAGCTGCTTGTAGCAAAGCTAGCGGCTGGCATATATAGCCAACAAGGCTATCTCATATGAGTGTGTAGGATTATACAGGCACAATGGGGTACACCTGACAGAGGTGGGCCTGAATATGTTTAGTTTGCTGTTAGAGTGGGCTCTGGAAGAATGTGAAAAAGGTGAGCCTACAAGGGGGTAAGCCCATCATCCCGTCACAATAGCAGGAGATTGGCTAGTGGAAGAAAAAAGGGGATGAAGGGGGTAAGGTAAAGGTAAAGGACACAGGGGGCACAAGGGGTATGGGGTGTTAAAAACCAAGGAATGGGCTGGATGTACATCCAGCCTTGGTAGACACCTGGTGGGGTTTGCATCCCAGAGGGTCAAAGGTGGGTACTGGGTATACACCCAAGGTCAGAAGCAGAAAAATGGAATTGATGACGGTTCATGTAAATAATCATTTGATAAATTGGATTTGTTATGTAAAAATATTCATTTATAAGTAAAGCAGTATAGAAGTTCAATGTAAATAAAGTTTGGTGACAGAAGGTTTGTAAAAATGGTGAAAATAAATCTGCCAAATGAGCACCCTACAAGGTTGTATGGTGGTTTATTTTGGGAAGAAAAATTCCATGACAATATAAGATGTCTCTTTTATTGCTGTCTGTTCAGTCTGGTAACTGGGAGAAAAGGGCACAACATATTTTCTTAGAAGGTTTCAAGTTTCAAGTTATTTGCAGGAAAACTCCAGTTGGTGAGCTCATTCACAAGGAGGTCCTGAAGAATACATGTTGAAATAATAAAAACAGCAAAATATACAAACAGGATTTACAAGGCAACATATGTTACATTATATAGGCAACACAATCAAATAAAATACTCTCAAGTAACAGCCTAGGTACGAGGTGAATTGAGTGCAACAAACATATGGAGGTCCTGACAGACTTGAACAAATAGAATACAAGCAGATATCAATGTCACTTTATAATGGTGAAAGATCAATAACATGCTATTAGGACAGGGAGCCAAGTGCAGCAACATATATATCCATGAGCAAGGTGAGATATACATTGCAGTCAAAGGTGGTTACAAGCAGGAGCATATTATCAGTACTTGGAGTCCCTATACAGTGCCATAGCAATGGGGACATATGGCACATAGAACATAAGGAAGGAAAAGGGTTCCAGGAGAGTATGGGAATGAATGATAAGCTATTGGGTAGGGTAAAGGTGAAGAGTAATCTTAGTCCTGGTACTCTCAAATGGGGATGGAGAGAGGATCTCTGATCTCGAAGTGTGTAGCCATCTGGGATGAAGCGACCAACAAACAGTGTGGTTCATGATAAACAGCTGTAGAGTCAAGCCACACAAAAGTGAAGGTACTGGACTTCAGGACGGCTGATTTTGTCAAAATGGGAGAGTGCCTCAGAAAAGCACTAGTAAACAGGCAAGAAGGTGGGGTAGAGCAACAATGGAGAAACATTAAAACCACCATCACAGAAGCAACAAGCCTTTGTGTGAAGCAAATAAACAAATCAAAAAGAAAGAAGAAACCTCTATGGTTCTCAAAATAAGTAGCGGGGAAGGTAAGGGAGAAAGAGACAGCATTCAGGAAGTATAAGGAAACACAGAAGGAGCAGGACAGAGAACTGTACCAGTTAAAGCAGAAGGAAGCGGGGAAGGCAGTCAGAATAGCAAAGGCCCAAACCAAGGAAAAGATAGCCAACTCAGTTAAGAAGGGGAATAAAACCTTTTATAGTTACATTATGGAACAAAGAAAGACTAAGGCATGGATACTGAGGCTGAATAAAGAGGAAAGTGGATATGCAGAAAGCGACAGTGAAAAAGCAGGGATACTGAATGAATACTTCTGTTCAGTATTCACAATGGAAAAGCAGGGGGAGATACCTAATCCAGACAATAGAAGCACTCTGGATGGGCTGGTTGATATTAGTCCTTTCACAGAAGAAAGGGTTCTGAAAGAACTCTTAAAACTGAAGGTAGATAAAGCAATAGGGCCTGAAGGGATTCACCCCAGAATTCTAAAAGAACTAAGGGAAGAACTAGTAACACCACTGATTACCTTTTTTAATAAATCATGGGAGGATGATGTGGTACCTGAGGACTGAAGGAGGCTGGATGTGATTCCCCTTCAAAAAAGTGGGAGCAAGACAGAGGCAGGAAACTACAGTTCTGTCAGTTTGACCTCAGTGGTAGGGAAAATGATGGAATCACTGCTGAAGGAAAGAATTGTTGAATACCTAGAGGCCAGTGGGGCACAGGACCCAAAGCAGCATGGATCCACAGCAGGAAGGTCATGTCACACAAATCTAATTGATTTCTTTGACAGGGTGACCAAAGTAGTAGACCAGGGATGGGCTGTGAACATGGCCTACCTAGACTTTAGCAAGGCATTTGACACAGTCCCGCACAAAAGATTAATAAACAAATTAGCCAGCCTGGGAATGGGTCCCAGGGTGGTAACCTGGGTAAAACACTGGCTGGACAACAGGACACAGCAGGTAATAGTAAATGGAGTCCACAGTGAAGAAAAGAGGGTTACTAGTTGGGTACCGCAGGGTTCAGTATTGGGGCCAGTCCTTTTTAATGCCTTTATAAGTGATATTACAGAGGGACTAGAAGGGAAAGTATGTCTCTTTGCAGATGACACAAAGATCTGCAACAGGGTTGATAAGCAAGGTGGGGAGGAAAGGATGAAAAGAGACTTGGCAAGGTTGGAGGAATGGTCAAATGTGTGGCAGCTTAGATTCAAAGCAAAGAAGTGCAAAGTAATTCACCTGGGAAACAAAAACCCAGGGGAAGAGTACACAATGGGGGATGAGATACTGACAACAACAAAAATGGAAAGGGTCCTGGGGGTAGTCATATCAGATGACCTAAAGGTGGGCCAGCAATGTGAGAAGGCAGTAAAGGAAGGTTGAAGGGAGACTGGGATGCATAGGAAGAGGCACCACCTGTAGAAAAGAGGAAGTTGTTGTCCCTCTGTACAGACAGTTGGTAAGACTACATCTGGAGCACTATGTACAGTTCTGGAGACCCCATCTCCGCAAATACATAGACAGGGTGGAGGCTGTCCAGAGGAGGGCAACCAAAATGGTGCAGTGTCTGCACCAGAAGACGTATGAAGAAAGACTAAATTAGCTTAAGATGCATAGCCTTGAGGAAAGGAGGGAGAGGGGGACGTGATAAAAACTTTCATATACTTCAAGGGAATCAACAAAGTCCAAGAGGGTAACATCTTTCAGAAAAAGACATATGCAAGAACAAGGGGGCTCAATCTGAAGATAGTTGAGGGGCGGTTCAGAGGTAATGTGAGGAAGTATTTCATCACAGAGAGGGTTGTAGATGCATGGAACAGTCTTCCTGAGGAGGTCATAGAGTCAAAACAGTGGGGGAATTCAAGAATGCATGGGACAGACATAAGGCAGTTCTAGTGGGGGTGAGGAGGAAGTAGGCTGTTGGTTAACTAGGATCTGCAGCCTATCAGTTAGGTAGGGAAATGGGCAGACTAGGTGGGCCATGAGGTCCTTATCAACTGTCAAATTCTATGTTTCTATGTTTCTATGAGAGGGGAGAGGGAGTGGGATCAGGTTAGCTGGTGGCTGGAGAGCAATGCGCAAGATGCATGTCTGGTATACAGGGGAATGTGGTTAGCCATTGGGACAGTGGCTTGTCATAAAAATGTTTTCCTAACTATGGCCTTAAAGTGATTCACAGAGACAAGCTCAGTGAGTCTAAGGTCAGTTTGGATTTTATTCCAGACTGATGGGATTACAAAACTAATTGCACCTCTACCATGGGTAGTATGTACTCTGGGCACATCCAAAAGGATAAGATCAGAATTCCATAAAGAATACTTACTATGTATCCTGTGCATGAGTGAACAGATGTACTGTGGCAGTTTGTTCCACAATGTTTTCGTTGTCCATGAGCCAATGTGGAGCATTCATCTAATGGTCAGGGAAGTCCAGCCTACTGACTGACAGAAGTTGCAGTGGTGCATCCTTTATGGTGAGTTTGTTATAAAATGAAGTGTATGGTGAAAAAGTGTGTTGAGTTTTTGTAGATTAGTCATAGAACTGCAGTTATTTTAGTCACAAAACTGCAATTATAAATAATATCACCATAGTCTAACAGCGGGAGGAAGGTGGCTTGCACCAATCTCCATCTAATGTCCATTGTAAAGAGGGATTTGTGCTTGTAGAAAAACCCTAACCTCACTTTCAGTCTCTTTGTAAGGCAATCAGTATGGGATCCAGAAGTCAATTTACTCTCCAGCCAGAATCCCAAGTACTTAAATTGATTCACAATTTCCAAGGTGTCCCCAAAAATGGTTATAACGGTAAAGGTGTGTGCTATATGCCCAAGGATGCAGACGGATGAGTGGAAGTAAAATACATAACCTTGTTTTGGTTTTTTTTTGCGTTCAGTAGCAATTATGAATTAGAAAGGGTGAGTTGCAGTTAGTTGAAATATAACTGCAGCTCAATGTACGCTTCAGACAATGAGGGCTTGGAAGTGTACCACACTGTGTGATCCACAAAGAAGTGTAGCTTGGATTTGTAAATGGTGTTATTGCCCATGGAGTTGCTATTGATAGAAAAATGTAGTGGCCCAAGTATGGACCCCTGTGGAACTCATCTAGTGATAGGCAAGGGATTCAAAAGGAGGTAATCAGCTTTCATCCATTGTAGCCTGCCCGTAAGACAACTGGAGAACCAGTTTAAAGAAGGGTAATTCAAGTCCAGGGGGTAAGGCATTGAAGCAGGAGGTTGCGGTCCACTGCATTAAAAGTCTTACTAAGGTCTAAAATCACAGCACCCATGGCCTGCTTGGCATGTACAGCAGTAAACCAGTCATTGGTGACTTTGGTCAAAGCTGAAACAGTGCTATGATTCTGCCTGAAGCCAGACTGCAAAGAGTTGAATAACTTAGTGCTCTCCAAAGACTTATTTAGCTGAGTGCTTATTAATTCCTCAAGGAGTTTGGACAAGACTGGCAAAATGGATATGGGTCTATAATTATTGAGATTGCTCCAGTCACCAGGCTTAAATAATGGTAGAATAAAGGCAGTTTTCCAGCAAGAGGGAACTGTGGCTGAAAAGATGGATAGGTTAATGGTATGCAAAATGGGTGCTGTTAACAAGTGCCTTCCTAGCTTTAAGAAATAGATTCAATTCCATTACCACCAATGCTTTTCCTTGGATCTAGTTTGCTCAGGAGGTCTTCAATTTGCTTATACGTTGCTGGTGACAGCTGTAAGGAGTTCTGTGACATTAGGATCTGGAGGGTGTCCAAGGGTGCAAAGCTACCAGCTAACCCAGCAGCCAGCAATGAATCAAATGCCAAACCTGCTGTGGTGAAATGGGCATTCAACTTTTCTAGGATGGTGCCTTTGTCAGTGATCACTGTACCATCCATGGAAATTTTAACTGGTAAAGATTGGGGTGTTTTGTGGCCTTCAACCACTTTGAGCATCTGCCATAATTTGGATGAGTTGCCTTTGGCCTCCTCCAGAATCTCTACAAAGTAATTAGCCTTGGCAGATCTGATGAGCTTAGTGCAGGCATTTCTGGAAGCTGTAAATGCCTGCCAGTCTGTAGAGGCTTTGGTATGTTGTGCGTGAGCCCAAAGTTTGTTATGATGTGCGAGAGCGGCTTTTAGGTCTGGAGTGAACCAGAGGTGTCTGACCTTCCTCAGCCTAGGTTTTATGAATGGGGCATGCTTGTCAGCTAGGTTTGAAATGACAGAATTCAAGATAGTGATAGCTGTAACTACAGAGGTGGCCATGCAGAAATTTTGCCAGCTGACACATTTTACATCAGCTAGGAAATTATTGATTTTGAATTTATGAAAGCTTCTCCTTGTGACGAATTTGGAAGAGGAGGGAACTTTTTCTTAAATACAAGCACATATCACAATATTGTGGTCACTCAGATCATTATGAATGACAGCTGTCTGCATTATTTTATGGGGGTTACTTGTGAATAAGATATCTAGGATGGAACTGTTATCCTTGTTTCCTGTATTGATTCTAGTAGGTAATATAATGAGCTGTGAGATACCAAGCTCATCGCATAGATCCTTTAGGACATTTGCCTTAGACTTAAGCTAGTCAAAATTAAAATTACCAAGGATAATGGTTTCATTGGTATTGGATTTGTGAAGTCTCCTAATGGTTGACAGAATTTCTATGCCTTCTGAGGGTAGTCTATTAGCAACCAACAATGTTGAATGCTTCAGATGAGGGTAAATGAATCTTTAATGTCACATTCAAATTCATTAGGCTTTTATAAAGAGCATATTTTGGTGGCATTGAGGTTTAAATTTACATACATAACTATCCCCCATCACCTAGTATGTCTATCTACTCTAAAAATGTTGTAGGAGGGAAACGTGATCTGTTGGTTTGTAACAGTGTTGTTTAACCATGATTCAGTGACTATCAGTACACTACTGTATATCTGGGTTGGTGTGGGCAGCCCAGATCTTTATTTAGCTGATTTTTTTAAGGAGACTGCAAGCATTAATTAGTATTAATTTGCTGCCTCAGGAAGTGGCAAAGTCTTTGGGTAAAGTGAGTTGATTGGGGGACCTGGGTTTACCATCACATTCCCTGAACAAAAGAGTAGCAGCAGAATTAACTTTTTCATGAAAACTTTCAAAATTATTAGTTCTTTTTTGCTAGGGATCCTATTTTGCCATGTAGGTAGTGTAAGGCAAGGGATGAGTTTAAAGTAAGAGGAATAAATTGTGTGTATTAGTGGCAAGACTTTTGTAATTAAGGAATGTGAGAGATCGGAATTAGAAACCTTTGAGTCAGAGACTCCTTTGCAATGGCTCCAAGTAATGGAAGTACAAAATAAGAGAAATGGACAATAGAATGAAAATGATGAAAACACCTACAATATATGCCCTGCACCGGTAGGGGTGAAAAAACACCACTAACAAAAGCACTCCAGATACAACAGAAATACAGGCCACTGGAGTAGACAGTTGTACCTGGGATAGCAGTAAGAGGCAATGGGTGATGTGTTTTCAGCTAGGGATACAAGGATGAGGTATACAAAAGGGATAAAGGGTCTAACAGCATAAACCAACTTGTTACTGCTGGTATGGCCTAATGGTTTAAAAATGTTCAAGAAATAGTGAGATGTTCTTTAACTGCAGCACCATCTTGTTAATACTATGCTGTCTCTTAAATATTTTGCATACATAATTGCTGATAATCATCTTCATGTAATGCTTTCCTTCTCATTAAGTACAAAATGCAATGCGTAGGAGGCAACTGTGAGGTGTGTGACAGTGCAACTGTTGAGACACACTGAAAAACTTCCGACTGAACAACATATAGCACTGCTTCTCACTAGCAAAAAAAAAAGTTATTGCTGTAACTTGAACAAAAAAGTATGAGATACTGTTCATGTGAAGCTGGGTGCTATAATATAAGATGTCTCCTTTATCACCGTATGCTCAGTCTGGTAATGGGGACAAGAGGGCACAACATATTTTCTTACCAGGTTTACAGATGTTCATGAAATAGTGAAATGTTCTTAACTGCAGAATCAACTTATTAAATGTCATGCTGTCTCTTAAATATACAGCATAGATAAAAGATATATATATTGATAACATGAATTCACAAAAGGGGGAAGCTAATTGGGCAAATACCATCACCTGAGCGTGCATTGAATTCACTGTTTAATGCACAATTGGGTGAAATGCCCAGCCAATAAGATCCCTGGGCACAGCAGGACTTGTTCTCTGTATCACTGACAGGTAGCCATTAAAAATACACCTAAGCAAGAGAGTCACGTAGTTGTTACTTGGTGGCTGCCTGTCAGTACTCTTGCCCTTTAATTTACATGTTGTTCTCTATGTGCAAGGATTTGCCCAAGTAGGTGTACCCATTTTGTGAAGTCATGTTCTAAAGTGCAGTAGTCTGTGGTGAGGTAAAGTTGCGGCTACTTCCTCCATGAGAAACACCCTCCCCATCAGACAGACTGACAGTGAGTGACTGAGATGGACACATATAATTGGAAATATGTGCAGTGTGCAAGACAGGCCCCCCCCATGCCCCAAGCAGCTGCATGAAGAAGAGACACAGAGAGACAGGGCAATGAGAGAGAGCAAAAGAGAGAGAGAGAGAGAGGATGGCCATGTGAAGCTAGTTGCTGCCAGACCCCTGCTCCCCGAGCTCCTACACATTAAGAGAGAAAGAGAGATAGAGAGAGAGAGAGAGATTGGGACATGCACAATACAATTTGTTTTCTCTCTCTATGTCTGTGTTGTTTGAAAGAGACAGCTGTGTACCGAACTGCTGACCAGCCACAGCACTGGCATGTGACAGGGAGAGAGAGAGAGAGAGAGAGAGAGAGACCAAAGGGGATCAGCATCCAGACAGTAAGCAGGAGCCCCCTCTCCCCTCCAATGATGTTAGTCAGTTTCCCCCGCAATGCTGACAGGCACAGGGAGAAAGACCGAGTGAAAGTGATCAGACAGACATAGACAGATGGACAACCTGATCGACAGAGGGAGTGGAGAATTCCAACAGTGTGTGTGTGTGTGTGTGTGTGTTTGGTTGTGCCCTAATGTTATGCCGCTGAGTTCTACATCCAGTATCCACCGTGATGGAACTGCAGTGACCACGCTCTGTCTCTCTGTTAGCATCAGTAAAAGTAGTAGACTATTCTGCATAGTGTCCCCTTGCGAGAGTGACAGAGTGATACAGAGAGAGAGACAGAGATAGAGAGAGAGGGCAAACACTGTATCCCACTGCAGAGAGAGAGAGAGAGAGAGAGAGAGTGAGAGAGCGTGATCCTGGGCTCTACAGTGAGAGTGAGGAAGTTTAAAAGTATTCCCTCTTCCTGCGAGTTGTTGTCCACAATGTTTCTGTGGCAGACTCAGAAACCAGAGAAACTGAATTATATTTTCTCTGTGTGACTCCTGCTGTGAGTGAGCTGTGAAAGCCACTGTCAGACCAGAGAACAGAGAAAAAGATACAGACAAAGAGAGCAAGATTGGAAGAGGGACTACAGAATTTCAACACTATCTGCCTCTTGTGTATCTCTCTGTTTCTTTTTGTGTGAGTCCTCCTGTAGGTAACAGAATGTTGTAAGTCTGCTTAGAGAGAGACACACACACTGACAGCAGTTGAGGGGCACAAAGAAAGTGCTCTAGGCACAATACCACAGCATCTTATGCACAAGAAATTTCACAGATCATGTCACTACTGTATGTGTGGCATTTCTATGTGCATAATACCAAAGAAATGTGCATTTTTCTTAGTAACTATTTTGCAAGGTGGCAGGATACGGTACCTTTTTTTGGTGTTTAAACATGAGAAAAAAAACTCACAATGTACCCCGGCATGCATTAAATGCCTATAACCAACATCCTGTTGTCAGTTATTGTTAATATATTTTCTTGAAATGCCATTGACGTATAATATGTGTTTATATCTTTTTTGCTATTGCAGAACAACTTGGCTTCTCTGCCTTGCCAGCAGGCAGGGCCTGGGTGGAACCAGTCCCAGCTGACCTGGTGGAGAAGGATCAAGGAATTCCTGATGAGGAGATGCCCCCTATCAAGCATGATGGTATGTAACAACTCAAGAATGACACTTTGTTAAATTAGTTACACATCTCCCATGTTAATATGTATAGCGGTAATGTCTGTTATGTTGCTAGCAGTGCATATGACAGAAAAGATGTAACATCATAGTAACAGGAAGGATATCAGCCATGTGAGAAAAAAACAGTACTGTGTACACCTTATCACTATATATAAGGTTTGATTTTCAAAGTGCTCTTAGAGGGTCACAAGTTGCGTCAGTCCAGGGCTGTGGTATAAACTCCGGTAGCACCAAGAACCCTGCACCTGATTTTAGAAAAATCAGGGTCCTGGTGCCAAACTCCCTAGCTGCAAGCTGACAGCTGTGCCAAACAGTTTGCATCCCTGTGGGAATTGCTGCCAGGATCCACCCCCCCCCCACCTGGCACAATACTAGAGAGGCCAAGATAGGTGGGGTGGTGGTGGTGACTGTCCTGGACAGGAGGGGGCCTGGGGCAGAAGGGGCAAGGGAGGAAGCATAGGAGGAGTCAGGGAGACAGCTGAGCATTAAAGGGAGTGCTGTGGTACCTGACGGGGTGCATTGGCTTTTGTATTTAGTTTTGCATTGTCTATCAATTCCTATGGGAGTATCACAAAGTACTGTACCTTTGAATTACACTGTACGGGGGGGGGGGGTTCCAGAGACAGAACATGACATCAATCAATCAATCAAATCTTTATTTATCCAGGTGAATACCATTGAGCATAGCTCATTTACTAGATGGACCTGGTTAGCACAGGAATACAGGATATTCAATATATGAACAGTCACAACATAACACTTCAGTAATATTATACAAGACAGAGATACTGTACAATAGTCAAATGTAGTCATAAGTGGAGAACAGTTTGGAAACAGTGGTTCAATTCCTTCGTAGTGTATAATGAATCTAGTAACAGTAGCTGGAAGTACTAATGAGGACAATTGTTAGGTAATGGTATATTACATACAATGCCATAAGTAACAAGACAGACAGTGAGTTAAAAAAAGAAAAACAAACAGTGTCATAAGGTAAAAGAGAGGTGTGGTATGTGAGGTGAGATAGGGTACAGGCAGGGTGGTAGGGGATAGACGTAGGACAGAAGAAGCCTCAGAGAGGAGACAGGACAGGAAGGCAGGGAGCACAATTAGGTATTAGAGAAATGTGAAGCAGAGGCCACAACGTCAGGCATAGTGGAGAGGACAACGCCATCATGGTATGCTATAAGTGCAGGGAAGTTTAGAATCAGGGGTAGCAGTTGCAAATTTCCTTGACCGAATGGTCATATAGTGTCTTGAAGGAGGATAGACTGACCGGGGTACTAAGCTTTAGCGATTTTTGTATTTTTGACATAAGGCAAAGAACAATAGCCAGCCACACCTTTTAGTTTTTCGAAAACATTTTTTTATTTTATTAATTCTTTATATTAGATCTTATATGACCCAACGTTTCACCTCAATACGCTTCTTCAGGGATAGGATCTAATTTTAAAAATTTCATAAATCATGTTTACTACTTTGATTTCAATAACATCAGTTTCTCACACTGACAACCTCAATCTTTACAAATAAAAATATTTAAAATTATTATAAGTTCATGCCACAATGATCATGTTGCCATATTCTATGTTTCAATATCTAAAGTATAAAGACTTGTACTATTATTTACATGGTACAAAGCAATTTCATTCAGTCGTCTAGTTAACCTCATGGCAGCCTTCACTGAGGATATGGGATGTGTCCATCAAACCCACGGTATCCCACTTCTGCAAGACTGTTTAAAGTATATTTTCAATATTGCAGATACTAAAGATATGTGGGCCTCCCACCAGAATAAATGCATTATGTAATAAACTGCTGTTGGAAGCATGCATTATAGTAATTAATTAGTATCCTTGATTTAAACAAGTATAAGACCTGACTGATAACAGTGGTCTGTGGCACACAGTGGGATACTGTGGGTTTGATGGACACAGCCCTTTCCTCAGTGAAGGCTGAGGTTGACTGGACCACTGAAAGAAATGACTTTTTATCATGTAAATAATAATACAAGTCTTTATACTTTAGATATTGAATGATAGAATATGGCAACATGACCATTGTGGCATGAACTTATAATAATTTTAAATATTTTTATTTGTAAAAATTGAGGTTGTCAGTGTGATAAACTGATGTTATTGAAATCAAAACAGTAAACATGATTTATGTATTATTTAAAATTAGATCCTATCCCTGAAGAAGCATACTGAGGTGAAACGTTGGGTCATATAGGATTTATTGTAAAGAATAAAAGAAAAAAGAAAACAAAAGAAAGTTGTTGATAAACAGAAAGGCATGGCTGGCCATTGTTCTTTGACTTTTGGATTATATCTGCCTACCAGCCCCTGAATAACAAAAATTTTACTGTGAGAGAACCCACATTTCCTGGACTTCTTACAGAACATGGCATCTCATCAGTTGGGCATAGCCCTGGCAGCTGCATATTCTGTCCCTGAACTCCCCCTTACAGTATTATTCATAGGTGCAGTACTTTGGGGTACCTTACTAGGTACTGCTAAACAATACTAAATACACACAAAAGCAAATGTACCCCAACAGGTGCCACAGCACTCCCATTATTATCCAGTTGTCTCCCTGACTCCTCTTCTGCCACCTCCTTGCCCCTTCTGCCCCCATCAGCCTAATGTCAGACCTCCACCCACTGACGCATGCCACTTAGATCACCTCCTGGCTGGTCTAACTGGTGACACTTTTGTGCATCAACAGCGGGGCTTGTAAAATCACAAAAAAGAGGATGTTGCAGCTCTGCCGTAGTGCAAGTCCCCATGGGACCTGGAGCACAGGATTGTTTCACAAAACCTTGATGTAGGGAGGGTTTGGGTGCATCTGCATCAGGATTTGATTCAGGCTACATTAGAAAATTGCAATTACTGTGAGGTAAGTCACCACTGCGTCACAATCTTTTGACGCAAGTTGCTTGCATTGTTTTAGCCCCTTTGCAAATTGAGCCCCTAAGGCAGCAAATTGGCAACTTTATTAAGGTAAGAACTGGAAATAATGGCATTCTTCTACAGTGATCACAGCTCTATTCTACATCATGTGGATTCTATTTTAAGGGAAGTTGTAGAACATACTCCAAGTGACAAGACAGTTTTCTACTTAGCTTTGCAATTCATAATGTGAAAAGCGTTGGTTACCTGAGACAGAGTTCTGATGATAAGACCACCTACAATGATTATAATTGTGCAATTGTGAGTACATGATAACATAGAATTTTTTTTATAGTGTACAATGTTAGAAGAAAACCTGTTTGCATCTTTCATAATGATGAATATGTTTTACAGATCATATAGTTTTGGACAGTTTTGCAGTACTAAAGTCAATGGAACAGTCAGGTATGCAATAGAACAGAATAGAAGCACAACGTTAATGGCAACAGTATAACAGGTATCTGTTATGATGTTACTAAACTGTTGAGGTGTCATACCATAATAAGCATTATAAAATGGGATTCTAAAATGACATAATCCAATTGGCTACTACACTTTCTGAGCTGTGTCCTTATCAGAAGATACAGTAGCCAACCAGCACTGATCTCCACTGCCCAACCCCATAACAACAGTGAATCAATGAGCTGTGCTCTCCGTAAACTAAAACACTCAATAGTACAGCTCACCATGCAGTGGCTGGAAACAGAATTTACTTCATGGCAGCTGTCAACTTCTCACATGACAACCTCACTGACAGGAAAACTAAGCACAAATTGCAAAAACTTCAGAAAATCACTAAATAACTCAATGTTCCATGCCACAATATCTCTAAGAAGCCATTTCAAAGTGGTAAAAATGAAACACAACCACTGCTGGCATAACAATGTTTTATTGTCATGCTGAACAAGTGTATGTATGAAAAGACATTTACGCAATGGAATGTCAGAGAACTGATCTCAAAGCAGCATGCAATATGGTATTACATATGACTTTTCATTCAATACCAAGAATATACGGTGCAAAAGTGTGTTCATACTTTTCTGTGACAGATTATCCCACAGACAGAGAGGGCACCAGTGGTCCTAAGCAGCAAGGCACAGAGGGATGTAAGCAGACAAGCCTTGCTCCCTCTATGGCCACAGCACAAGAACCACTGGGTGCTGGTGGCTCATCAGAACAAGAACATCTAGAAAAAGAGCCCCAGCCTGCTTCATCTAGTATATCTGGCACTGCTGCAAGAAGCCAGTCTTGTGCATGCACACCTGAACATAAGTTAAAACCCACTTACATGAAATATAACTATTATTTGTTTCTTTATTTTTGGTCTTTTTATGTTGGATCACACTTGCGCAGCCAACATATTGCATTAGTAGCACATTTGGAGGTGTAGTCACTGTGAGTGAATGCAGGGTATGCACCAGTAGGCACATCCCTCATTCCCCAATCAGGCAGCTGCATGCGCTGACACCAGCAACACTAAAACTGGCCACCAGATCAAAGAAAAGGTCCACTGCAATGAGAGTCAAGCTTCTCACACAGCGGCGCGCCTTTTCTGGTGACCAGTTTAGAGTAAAAACATGGCTGCATGCTTCTGCTGCAAAGTGCCTCTACCCACTTCATTTGCCGGGGGGGAGCCTACTCCCCATTAGCATAATGCAGCCCCCCTCCCATTTACAGTGTGTGCCGAGGGGGTGCCCAATACCCCTCAGCACTATGTCGCCCATTCCTAGTTTAATTTGCTGAAGGGGGAGCCCACTCCCTGTCGACATAATGTCCCCCCCATTTATTGTATGTCAACGGTGGTGCCCAATCCCCCATCGGCTACAGAACCCCCCAGAAAACAAACACCCAGGTTGAATGTTGGGAGCCCACCCCAGCATGCCAAATAAATGCCCCTGTAAAAGAAAAACCATCCTGAGATGGTTTGTTTTTTGTTTTACACCTGCAAAGCAGAAAATGTTCCCTCATTGGCTCTGGTGGCCTGCCCAACCTGTGCCCACCCTCCATGCACCCTGCCTCCTCAATTTCTACTCCCATACTTACCTCCGAAGCATGGCACGGCAATCTTCTGTGGACTAGGAACACATCTGCACTCTTCAAAGCCTACCACAAACTGAAGAAATGCTGGTAAGCTATATTATGGTGTAAATAGGGTTTTTTCAACTTTGGTGCATATCTTGGGCCATTTTTGGGAATTTCGGCACCAAATTTTTAACATGGAGTTACTGGGACCCCTCTTCATGAATTTGGTTACTGTCATGGCGTTATTCAGTCCCAAAAGGTGATTTTGTGGTCACTGCGTGGAATCACATTTCAGGATTGATTATTGAAATGGCAGTACCACTGTTCATGAGGTGGGCTCTCAAAAAACCTATGTTGCAAATTTGGTGAAAGAAATCCAAAAAATGGCTGTTTTACGAGCGTGCATTGTGCAGTTTCCACGCATGCTTATAACTTTGTGAATTTGTAATATTTTCACTCCAGATTTTCAAAATTGCCATTTTTTCACACCTCCTTATGAACATTACAGCTGTCATTTTACATATCCTGGCTGAAATGTGTTTTTGCACATCTGGCACAGAATAGCGTGGTCACTGTGCAAAATCAGTTTTTGGGACAGTTTTATAAAAATGACGGTGACACTGTTCATCAGCAGAGGTCCTAAAATGCCTATGTTGAAAATTTGTTAATGAAAGTCCATAAAATGACTGTGTTACAAGTGTGCGTTGCACAGTTTCCACACACCCTTGTAACTTCGCAAATTTGCAATATCTTCATGCCAGATTTTCAACACTGGCATTTTTTTACATCTCCTTATGACAGTACAGATGCCATTTTCCACATCCTGCCCTAAATGTGTTTTCACACCTGTGGCACAGAATGGTGTGGTCTCTGTGAGAAATCAACTTTTGGGACAGATTAACAAAATCACAGTGCCACTATTCATGAGGGGAGATCCCAAAATGCCTATGTAGACAATGTGCCTCTTCAGGGTGGGGGTGAGGCTGGTGTCAGTTCAAAACTTCACTGCCATTTATAGATCTCTAACTTCTGCACTACGGCTGCCAATGCCAGTGAGACAACATACGGCATTGACAAATGCTTGTCTTAGTTATGTTATGTACCAATTGATATCACTCTTCAAGAAAGATGACACTATAACCAAATATTCAATTTTCATTCAAACTGTATATTACAAGAATTCAATGTCACAAGTGAATGCCATCACACCAGTAAGAGCAAGACCTGTCAGATATATAACAATCATTCACCAGGTTGTATATCTACGGTACTGTTATATTACAGCAGATACAATGTCACTTGTCATTTATAAAAGTCATAGCATATAAATGTGTTATGTAATAAATAATCCACTACGGGTTGTGCAGTCATGCTCTGATATATGCACACCCAGGGTGTGTTCTGAGGTCAAAGCTGCAGGCCAAGGATGTTCAGCCATCCAATCCATGTGCATATCAGGGCACAACCACACATGCTGTACTGTATAATCTGTATTATAAAATGTCCTGAGTGTTGTGAGGTATTAAAATAAGTTCAGGTATGCTCACGTTGCAGAATAATGCACAGTCAGGTGGTATCTTTCATGCAATCAGGTGGCTGGATTTTCACAAATATTTTTTATCCACTTTATAAATATCAGTATACAAGTACATTTTGTAACATAAAAACCAAAGATATAAACAAATCATTCCTGGTATGTCTTCAGTGAAATATTGCACAATGTCATCTAACTGAGATTGCCAGAAAACACCCCATCTACAAAGGCAAAAGAACAAAAGTACTCTCCCTTACTGTATTTCACT
Organism: Neoceratodus forsteri; assembly: GCA_016271365.2. Classification (NCBI taxonomy): domain Eukaryota; kingdom Metazoa; phylum Chordata; order Ceratodontiformes; family Ceratodontidae; genus Neoceratodus; species Neoceratodus forsteri. The sequence goes on from CM028131.1 coordinate 831,359,661, forward strand.
TCCTGTACTGTATCGTAGACAGTTATAGATGGAAATGTACAATTCTTATGAATAACAATTCTTTTGACAGTAGTGTTTCTCTCAATTGTCTTCCTTTTGTAGTCACAGTTTACTTGCTAACTGCTTTCATTAATTTTATTGTCATTCCATGTTGTTTGTTTTGCTGCTACCACAGATGAACTGGTTGTCTCCTGCCATTCAATATTATCCTTGCAACCTATTATTCTAACCTGCTTCAGCTTGTTCCTGATCCATTCCCTTGTATACATACAACGATTAGTATCATTGCTTCAGATATTTGTTCATGACTTTATTCCTATTCTCCTCTTCCCCCTACTTAAGGTCCCTCCGTTCCTCTCTCTCTCTCTCCTCTTCAATCTTCCTAATCTTTCATCCCTCGCCTCTCCCCAACTCCCTATCTGTCTTCCAATCTTTCTGCTCTTTCTCTTTACCTCCTCCTCTCCTATTACGGATGCTCCACAACTCCCATTCTAGGCTACTTCAGATGTCCACAACCTCTCTTACTTCCTCCCTTGCTCTGCTGATAGCTACCCTCCTGAACATGCTACCATCTTGTGCAACTCTCTTCACCCTTTCCCTCCTCCATTTTTTCTTTCTTATAACCTCCCTCCTACCAGCTTTCCTGCTGTCCCTTTTTCCTGCGCCCTCTCTTCTGCATCCTCCCCTACCTTTCCCTCCTCCTGCATCCTCCCCCCTTCCCACAACCCCTGGCTTCCAGGTTGCTCCCTCCTCCACCGTTTCTTCTTGGCTGCACCTGGTGTCCATTAGAACCTCATTCTCTCTCTCCCCATCCTCCTATCCCCCCTCCCCCTCTTCCTCACAGATGAATTTCTGCCCACATCAGGCTCATAATATCTCTGTTACTTCTTATAGCTGGTGACATTGAGCCTAACCCTGGCCCTGCACATGCCCTTCCCGCCAACTTCCTCAAAAGTTTCCAGCTAGCCCACATAAATTTCCATAGTCTGCTGCCTAAAATGTATCTATTACAACCCCTCATGGCTTTTTTTATCTTTGCTGTCCTAATAGTTTCAGAATCTTGGCTTTCCCCCAAGATTCCCAACTCTGCTCTTATCATACTTGGCTACACCTTAACTCGACAAGACCGTGCTAAGAAGGAAGATGGTATTGTTATCTACCTCTCTTCCTCCATTCTGTCTTCTCCAGTACACTTTGTCACCTCCCCAGCTGCATACAGGCTCCTCATCCTCAAGCTCTCCCTACCCTTCTCTGTTCCCATCTTTGTGGCCAATGTCTACTGCTACCCAAGGATTTCTCCTTCTTCTGGTACTGAACTTCTAACCATTATCACTTCCCATGCATCCTTTAGCATACGTCTCTTCCTGGGGGACTTCAATATTAATTGGCTTTCCCACTCTCACTCTAAACTCTGCCAAAGTATTAAATCCCTACAACTCTCACAACTTACCTCAGTCCCTACCCATCACAATTCTAGATCCCTAAACCATCCGTTACTGGGCTGGTCACTAACAAATCACCCACACTGCATCGTTGATGCTGGCACCCATCCTGATGTTCTCAGTGACCACCATTTGGTCTACTGTGTAAGCAAAATTCTTCACCCAAGATACCCTTCCCCCAAACTTATCCAGATCAAGTCCTTCCGGTCACTTGACTTATCTTTGATACATGCAGATTTGCAATCTACTGACTGGTTCCCTATCTCTGTTGCCAACATCAACTAAGCACTCAAATACTTGCACTCCAAATTGTCTTCAATCTGGGATCTGCATGCCTCCCTCTGGAAAATCAGGGTCAGATGTTCTCACCTCCCCTGGATCTCAGCCAAACGTTTGGCCTGCCTCTGTGCACATAACCTGGTATGGAATACCTACAAGTCAACTGGTGCACTGGCAGACCTTAACAGGTACCGTGCCCTGAGGAATACTTGTACCGGAGCCACCATGCTGGCAAAGGCTGAGTTCTTTTCCACCTCTTTCCAGAACAATCTTAATCACCCCTCCAAGTTTGAGAAAGTCTTCCATGCCATCTTCTTCCCCTAAACCTGTCCACCCCAGTCCTAAAGGCGGGTGACTCCTTCTTATCTGATCCTCCCTCGGTGGCCTCTGCTTTTCACTCTTACTTCACTACCTGTGGTTCCTCACTCCTATCCACCTTCACCTCCACCCATCCTCCTCCCACCATTCACATGCACCTCCTTCACTCCCCTTCTCCTTCTCACCAGTTATCCCTGCTACTCCTTTAAATGCCCTTCTGGCACTCAACCCTCAAGGAGTTGTGAGTCCTTATTGTCTAGACCCCATGCTGCTCCTTCTCTCTCCCCCTGCCATTGCCTTTCTCATTCCTCCTTTCTCAATCTCTCTTTCTCTCTCTTGCCTCAGTTCTAGACACCTGGAAGCATGCAACAGTCATTCCCCTACTCAAAGGAGGTGATTCCTCCTCTACCGGAAACTACCCCCCTATCTCCCTGCTACTAACATCTAAATTACAAGAGCACATAGTGCTTTCTCAGCTCTCCCCCTTTCTCGACTCCTCCTTTTTCCCTCCCTTCCTGTCTGGCTTCCACAAACACCACTCCATCACCTCCTCCCTCCTCCAGCTCACTGACACCATCCACACAGGCATGAACCAGGGACTCTTCACCACATCCATCTTTGTTGATATAGCCAAAGCTTTTGACACCATCTCCCTATCTCTTCTCCTTGTCATGCTAAAATTAGTGGGTCTCTCAGACTCTGCAACTAACTGGTTCAATTGTTACTTAAAAGATAGATCCCAGTTAATTAGAATTGGTGAGTCTCAGCCAGCCCAGTGGCTCTGAAGATTGAGGCACTGGATGCCACACCTCACGTCACACGGATGGCTCAGGTTTAGGAATGAGCCTGGGTTGTCAGGAGTTGGTCGGGGGGGGAGGTGAGCAGGATTGAGCAGCTGAAAGGCAGCTCTCCTATCCCAGGAAAAGACCTTGTCACTCTGTAGTACAGCCAGCCCCAAGTGGAGGCCTGAGGGTAGTGCAGTCTGGTGGGTGGCACAAATAGTGAGGTCACTGTGGAACCATGGCATGAGCATGCCTCCACATGTGTACAAGTGGCTGTGGCATGGGGTGCAGAAAACAGGAGGAACATAGGCACAGGACCCAAGGCAGCATGGATTCACAGCAGGAAAGTCATCTCAGATAAATCTAATAGATTTCTTTGACTAGGTGCCCAAAGTAGTAGACCAGGTAGGAGCTGTGGACATGGTGTACCAAGACTTTAGCAAGGCATTTGACACAGTCCCACATAAAAGATTAATATGCAAGGTAGCCAGCCTTGGAGTGGGTTCCAAAGTGGTAGCCTGGGTGAAAAACTGGCTGGCCAACAGGACACAGAGGGTAATAGTAAACAGCATTCACTCTAAAGAAAGAGGGGTTACTAGCAGGGTACTGCAAGGTTCAGTACAGGGACCGGTCCTCTATAATGTCTTTATAAGTTACATTGCAGAGGGACTGGAAGGAAAAGTATGTCACTTTGCAGGTGACACAAAGATTTGTAACAGGATCAATACAGAAGGTGAGGTGGAAAGGATGAAAAGGGACTTGGCAAGGTTGGATGAATGATCAAATGTATGGCAGCTTTGATTCAATGCAAAGAAGTGCAAAGTAATGCACCTGGGAAACAAAAAAACAGGGGAAGAGTACACAGTGAGGGGTGAGATACTAACAACCACAAAAATGGAAAGGCACAAGGGGTGGTCATATGAGATGAACTTAAGGTGGGCAAGCAATGTGAGAAGGCAGTAAGGAGGGCTGGTGTGATACTGGGATGCACACGAGAGACTTCACCAGTAGAAAACAGGAAGTTGTTATCCCTCTGTACAGACAATTGGTGAGACCCCATCTGGAGTATTGCATGCAGTTCTGGAGACACCATCTCCGCAAGGACACAGACAGGATGGAGACTGTCCAGAGGAGGGCAACTAAAATGGTGCAGAGTCTGCACCAGAAGACATACAAAGAGAGATTAAAGGAGCTTAATATGTATACCCTCGAGGAAAGGTGGGAAGGGGGGCATGATAGAAACTTTCAAGTACCTCAAGGGAATCAACAAAGTCCAAGAGGGTAGCATCTTTCAGAAAAATAGATGTACAAGATCAAGGGGGCACAATTTGAAGATAGAGGGGGATGACTCAGAGGTAATGTGAGGAAGTATTTTTTCATGGAGAATGTTGTGGATACATGGAACAGCCTTACTAAGGAGGTAATGGAGTCAAAAACAGTGGGGGAATTCAAGAATGCATGGGACAGACATAAGGCAATTCTAGAGGGGGGTAGGAGGAAGTAGACTGTTGGTTAACTAGGATCTGCAGCTCATTCATTAGGTATGGAAATGGGCAAACTAGGTGGGCCACTCAGTCCTTATCTGCCATCAGATTCTGTTTCTATTATTCTATGGTGCTGACTGGCAGGAAGATGCCAATCTCCTGCAGGATCTGCACTCGGTTAACTAGGCACCTCTGTGTCATTGGGGTACATGCCGGTGTAAGCCGGGGTGATGGTGCTGGGGGGGACCAGTAGAAAGGGGCTGGTCAGCAAGGGACGTGGTGAAATGTAAATTAAAAAATTTGAATTGGAGAGTCCGTATTCCGCACACATTTTTCAAGTACTTGGAAAATGTGTGTGTGTTCTCCAGCCTTTTTGGACTTGTCTGCTATCTGTTTGACTTCTAGAGCACCAGTTACCTTGTGTGCACTTTTGTTGAAGCAATACTATACGTACTTCAGTGGTAATGCACTGGTTGCAGAGTTTTAAATTTGACTACATAAAACACCTATTTTACCATGCAGTGGGCCAGAGGACAAACGGAAATGGTAAGACAATCTCTTTAGAAACCAAACCAGATGTGAGTTCCCCCAGGACTTCCCACATGGAAAGTCCTTTACAATATGTGGATCACCTCTTAACTACAGTAAGTGCAGCCAACCCTTTTCTTTTGGGAGAGAATGGAGGGACACAGTTTACCTCCAGAAGCCATTTCCTTAAGAGATGCTTTTAAGGGGTTGGAGATACTGACTTGCCAGCCAAAGAAAATTTATTGGAATGTCTCCAACATGGAAGCTTATATCCAGCTACAGTGAATTCCAAGAGGCTTAAGACTCCTGAAGGAGCCAGCATTTGGAGGAGACAACAAACCTCTTATGCAAGAATAGGAGAACGTTTTGAGTGAGGAAAGCACTAAATTGATGCAGCTAATTGTTAAGTCCAGCAAAGAAAGGGAAGTAGAGTTACGGGAGAAACTAAACAAACAAAAAATAAAAGTGTTAAAATTCAAAACACACACTGATTTTAATGTTTTCAACCAGAAATTACAAGACTCTATTGCCAAATTAGATAAAGATTTAAAAGCTGCCAAACAAGTAAAATTCTTAAAAGATAAAGATGACTATGAAAACAACAGAGTCTACACTTGGAAGAAAAATGGACAAAAGGGCACTTTGAAGAGGACAAGACATGTCTCTTTTAATTTTAGCACTGAGGGGAGTGATTCTGAAAGAGAAATTGATTAACCATGGCGGGAGTCCATTTTAATGAGGGGCCAGATGGGACTGACAGGAACAGAGCCTCCTATACAAGCAGCCCCAGGATCCAGGTGCAGCTAGAGGAATAACCAACAAGGGGGAGAAACAGGTCTTGGAGAAAAAGAACAAGGAGGAGTAAGAAGAGGTGCAGGCAAAAGCAGCTGACAAGGCAACAACCATTACAACCAATATATGAATCAATACAACAAGAGAAAAAGCAACAGTAGGAGATTGAAGTAAATTTACCAAGTGAAATGAATGGCTCCACTACACAAGTCATTAACATTCAGTCTTTCGGATGAGATGTTAATCCAAGGTCCCATCTGCCTGTTCTGGTGGTAGTTCAGGTGGATGTTAAAAATCCCATGACACTTCTCGAAAAGAGTAGGTGAATTTTCCCAGTGCCCTGGCCAAATTTCCCCCATTCACTAAAAATGCCACCAACACCTTAATCTGATTCAAGGTCAGTTGACTTTCATCTGTATCCCCCTCTCCCGGGTCATGCCTTAAAATAGGCAGAATTTGTCTAGTGCACTTACCAGGTCAACAAAAACTAAATAAATAAATAAAATAAACATCTCCAGCCACACCCTAACTGAAAGTGAAACACAATAGTTAAAGAAGGTACTGAGTTTTTTTGCCACTGAACAAAACACAAATGATTATTGATCTGTACTTGGCATGTAGGAAGTTAAATCTGAAATCTTTTTAGCAAAAAAGACCCCATGATTGACAACAGCCCCCCCCCAAAAAAAGACTTCATCTGAATTTAAACCTAAATCAGTGTTCAGTCCTCCCTTTGTCCAGCGGTGGCAGTGTTTCATGACCTCTGTGAAAAAGATTTAGAAACACTCTTTAATGACCTTCCAAATTTTGTTTTTAACAACCTTAACAAAGGAGAGTGGGATGCCTTGCAAACATTACACCAAAACTCCAACCTTTTTCTTTTGGAAGAGAATGGAGGGACACAGTTAACCCCAGAAGCCATTTCCTTAAGAGATGCTTTCAAGGGGTTGGAGAGACTGACTTACCAGCCGAGGAAAATTTATTGTAATGTCTCCAACATGGAAGCTTATATCCAGCTACAATGAATTCCAAGAGGCTTAAGACTCCTGAAGGAGCCAGCGTTTGGAGGTGAGAACAAACTTTTTATGCAAGAATGGAAGAAAGTTTTGAATGAGGAAAGCACTAAATTGATGCAGCTAATTGTTAAGTTCAGCAAAGAAAGGGAAGTAGAGTTATGGGAGAGACTAAACAAACAAGATGTAGAAGTGTTAAAATTCAAAGCACACACTGATTTTAATGTTTTCAACCAGAAATTACAAGACTCTATTACCAAATTAGATAAAGATTTAAAAGCTGCCAAACAAGTAAAATTCTTAAAAGATAAAGGTGACTATGGAAACAATAGTGTCTTCATCTGGAAGAAAAATGGACAAAAGGGCATTTTGAAGAGGACAAGACATGTCTCTTTTAATTTTAGCACAGAGGGGAGTGATTCTGAAAGAGAAACTGATGAACCATGACAGGAGCCCTTTTTAGTGAGGGACCAGATGGGACTGACAGGAATAGAACCTCCTATACAAGCAGCCCCAGGATCCAGGTGCAGCCAGAAGATTAACCAACAAGGGGGAGAAACAGGTCTTGGAGAAAAAGAATAAGGAAGAGGAGGAAGAGATGCTGGCTAAAGCAGCTGACAAGGCAACAACCAATACAACCAGTATAGAAATCAACAGAACAAGAGAAAAAGCAACAATAGGAGATGGAGGTAAATTTACCAAGAGAAATGAATTATTCCACTATACAAGTCATTAACATTCTGACTTTCTGATGACAAATTAAACCAAGGTCCCATCTGCCTGTTCTGGTAGTAGTTCGGGTGGATGTTAAAGATTCCATGGCACTTCTCGAAAAGAGTAGGAACAGTTTTATTGAAAAGAAACACAACAACACAGAAGTAAACAAAACCAATCAGATTAAAATATTATACAAAATACATAAAATGAAAAAGTTTAGACAATATCATCAAAAGATCATAAAGAAATACAATTTTGCCAAAATTAATCTACTTTAGCCTTAGAGGATTTAACAATATCTCTAGCTTTAACAGAAGCTAAACCATCCTCAATCTGTAAAAACATAGTACTAAATAATACTGTTTGTTGCTGTAATATTAATCGACACCGGGCCTGCCATAAAAAATATTGCACAAAGGAAAAAAAAACATTCAAAGTACTTTTATGATACAGGTGCCAAATCCCTGTATAATCACCGAAAACTGTGGTCTGATACGAAATATGGGTTAAAAAAGGTAAATTCCAATGTATGGCAGTGTCCTGCCAAAAATTTTGAGTAAAGGGACAAGTGATGAAAAAATGAACCATAGTTTCATCACAGTTTATAAAGGTGGGTCTTAAGCAGAACCTCTCCGTAATGGGTTTATATTTTAAATTACCTCTGACTCCCTACCATCCTTGCATAGAGAGCCAAGCAATATCAAAAATATGAGCGGGAATCCTAAAATCTGTTAATTTCCTAAGAGAAAACATCATTTTAGAGGGGAACACATTCTGGAAATAAAAGAACATTTTTTTAATAATAATAATAACATTTATTTAGTTAAGCGCCTTTCAAATATTTCAAGGTGCTATACAAAACATCATAACATCAACACATCAATACATACACTGATAATACAGCCAATAAAATATTTAAAATAAACAAATTACAGTACAACAGGGAATGCCTGATTCCATAAAAATGACTTTAAACCTTTAAACCTTTTTTTGAACCTCAAAAACAATAAAGTTGTATAAGGACTTTCTGGAGAGAGTGAGATGTGGAAAATAGATTTTCTACTGTTGTAGTTTTTTGACAGTGGAAAATACCATAGGATGGTATAGAGTCTGTCACCAAAATCTTAGGAGGTAGTAAGGACCACTTATCCAAATACCTGGACCATAGAAGATGTTCTCACACAAATCCATAGAGTGCCCATATCCCCCACATAGGGAACATTTTAGCATATCGCATGCACTGCTAATGTGAGTTCGAGAGCCACATTTATAACATGCTCTAGGTTGTCCACTATAAAAGCAGACTCCTCTATCTTTTCCTAGGAAAAAAACTGTTGGGTAGGTGAATGATATCTGAATTTACTTGGAATAATTTCACTTTAAATTTCCAGCCTCCCTTCCATATACCTTCTAGATCTAATAAAGCTACAGGGGGGTCCAAGAATGTCACAGCGGTTTTGTAACCAGTGGTAGATGTCACTTACGTTCACCCCCTCATTCCTGAATGTGATAGAAACATGCCAGATTTGAGGCCTAGTAAAGGGAATGTCAAAAAAGGGAACCCATAGAGGAGTGTTTTTTTAGGATAGAATAATTCTCCCAAAATAGTTCAAAGCTATGATTAAGTCGAAAACTAATATCAAAAGAATCTTCTCCTGAAACATGTATCAAAGCAAATAAATCAGAAGGCACAAAAGACATAGAGCATCTAAGTAAGGTGTTGGCTACATGATGTCTGTCAGGGTGAGAGCCCAGACCCACTCTGTATCTTAATCTGACAGCATTCCTCCTGGGAGCTTGTTCTAGTTTGTTTTTGAACAAGTCAGCCATAGGAATGCATTTAGAAGGCTCAGGGCCTTTATCATTAGGTATACCTTTGCGTGATTCAAAAGGTCTCTCTGGTCCCCCCTCCCCAAAGAAGTACTGGGGCTGAAAAATGCCTCAGAATCCTTCAACAACAGGTGCGCACCATTATTATTATTAATAATAGAAGAACCAGTCTGAATACCTGAGCTCAGGGAGTTGGCATGCTTAGCAGGAACTGTAGGTGTGTCCACCCAGGCAGGATCAGGAATCCAAGTCCCTCCAGAGTTCCGAATCCACCCGGCTTTAGATAAAGAATTATCCGCCGACCAGTCCTTGAATCCAGCAGGGAGCGCCTACTGTAAACCAAATTGTTTTCATAACACTTGAGAAGTGGAAGGTTGCTGAATATCGGGTTCCATTGCATTCGTATCTGCAGAGTTGTCTGACACACAAACCGGAAGTGCGTTACTATGGAAATCTTCCAGTAGAGCAATAGTCTCTACTGTCCCAGAAAAACCCATATCTCATTGAAAACTGGTAGGATCTGCTAAAGAATTTGAACTTTTAGATGCTTCAGAAATCTCTCAAATCGGCAGCTCACTGATCACTGTTTGAGCCTCAGACAATACCTCTTGAGCCTCAGGCAACATCTCTGGCTCTGAACCCCCAATTTCAGGGGCGACAATAGCTTCCTCCAGTGTATCAATTGTAGCTTCACAAATGAGAGCCTCCATAACAACGACCGACTCCATGCAGTACTGAGATGCTTCTCCCAAACAGCAGAACACTCACAGCCCTCTACTGGCCACAGAGTGCCAGCAGAGTAGGAGAATTTCCCCGGTGCCCTGGTCAAATTTCCTCCATTCACTAAAAATACCACCAACAGCTTAATCTGGTTCAAGGTCAGTTGGCTTTCATCTGTATCCCCCTTCCCTGGGTCATGCTGGAAAATAGGCAGAATTTGTCTAGTGCACTTACCAGGTCAATAAAAACTAAATAAATAAATAAAATAAACATCTTCAGCCACACCCTAACTGAAGGTGAAACACAATTGTTAAAGAAGGGACTGAGTTTTTTCCCTACAATAGTCCTGAACAAAACACAAATGATTATTGATCTGTACTTAGCATGTAGGAAGCTAAATCTGAAATCGTTTTGCAAAAAGAGAGCCCATGAATGACAACAGCTCCCCCCCCCAAAAAAAATTGCTACATCGGAATTTAAACCTAATTCAGTGTTTAATCCTCCCCTTTTTCAACTGTGGCAGTGTTTCATGACCTCTTTGAAAAAGATTTAGAAACACTCTTTAATGACCTTCCAAATTTCGGTTTTAACAACCTTAACGAAGGAGAGTGGGATGCCTGGCAAACGTTACAACAAAACCCCAACATAATAATCAAACAGGCAGACAAAGGGGGTTGTATTGTTGAGATGAATGTTAAGGACTACAAGGATGAAGTTTCAAGACAACTGAGCAACTCAGGTTTCTATACCAAATTAAATTCAGATCCAATGTAGGGCTTTTAATTTGCAGTGGACGAGACAATAAAATAAGCTTTTAGGAATAACATCATTACAGAGAAAACTAAGAAATCTTTGACAACAGAAAATCCAGTCAAAGACACTTTATATGTATTACCTAAAGTCCACAAGAACAAAGAAAAAGCCGCCAGAGAGGCCAATTGTTAGTGGCATTGGTTACCTGACTGAACCTTGTCCCAGTACTAGGACTCTTTTTTTAAAACCACTTGTTAACACTCTACCTTCACACCTTAAGGACACTAAAGATGTTTTAAATCTGATGGAAACACTACAAGTAGATAATAACTGCCTTTTGGTAATCCTAGACATTGAAGCACTTTACACTAATGTTCCCCAAGAAGGGGCTCTAGGTGCTGCAGCCCATTATTTAAACACGAGAGAAAGGGGAGAACAACCACCAACTGACTTTTTATTAAAGTTATTGAAACGTGCTGACTAAAAATGTTTTTGCTTTTGATGGGGACCTGTATATACAAAGCAAAGGCATAGCAATGTGGGCCATCTGTGATCCTTCCATAGCAAACCTTTTTGTAGGTAAAGGGGAAAGTGATGCGATTTATAATGCTGAAATTAACAGATATAAAGATAATATAGTGCTTTGAAAATGTTATATTGATGATATGTTAATTTGGAAAGGAAATGAATTGCGAGTTTGTGAATCTGAGTAAAGAATTTATATGTCACACCAGCCACTGTACTTTTGAAATTAGGCAACTCATAACCTGTAGCACCTCAGGGGTTGTTTACAAAGCAGACTGTTGTTGTGGCACATTTTATATTGGAAAAGCTGAAAGACAGTTTAAAACAAGGGTTGGTGAGCATATAGGGGCAATAGGAGGGCAAGATCCTTCATATGTCACAGCACAACATGTTATGAATTCCTTGAACCCTCGCCAGCATTTTCTCAGCTTTACAGGTATTGAAAAGGTTTTTCTGAATGTGTTACTTTTTTGCACACTACTACTGAACATCAAAGATTCAACTACACTAGACCCTCAGACTATCAATTACCTAGATCTTCCACTTACCAGAAATGAGAGTGGCAGGTTTGACACAGCAATTTACAGTAAAGATGTGGATGGCAATACACTGCTTCTTGCTTCAAGCTGCCATCCATGACACACAGTTAATAATATCCCCAAGGGTCCATTTTTTAGGGTGAGGAGAAACTGCAATACTGCAGAGTCCTTCCAGAAGGGGGCAGATGAACTCAGTAATACGCTACTAGAATGAGGTTACTCACAAGCTAGAGTCATGGCTGCCTGCCAGAAAGCAGCCACAGAAGAGAGGGCTGATTGGTTACAAACTAGGGAGAGAAATCAGGAAACAGGTAATACGTTCCATTTTATGACTGCATATTCAGCTTGTGCGAGCTTGGTAGCAAACATAATCAACAAACATTAGAATGTACTAGCAAGTGACAGTGGACTCCACTCTATGACTGGTTTCCCTCCCCCATCATGTCTTGTAGATGTGCCCCATTCATTAAAGGTAGTCTAACCCATAGCCATATTACAACTAAACAGAGAGAAACATGGCTAAACAAATCAAAGGGGTGTTTCAAGTGTAACAACTGTGTGAATTGTGAGTTTGTGAATCAGAGTAAAGAATTTATATGTCAAACCAGCCACTGTACTTTTGAAATTCGGCAGCTCATAACATGTAGCACCTCAGGGGTTGTTTACAAAGCAGACTGTTGTTGCGGCACATTTTATATTGTAAAAGCTGAAAGACATTTAAAACAAGAGTTGGTGAGCATTTAGGAGCAATAGGAGAACAAGACCCTTCATGTGTCACAGCACAACATGTTATGAATTCCTTGAACCCTCGCAAGCATTTTCTCAGGTTTAGAGGTATTGAAAAGGTTTTTCTAAATCCCCAAGGTGGTAATTTCAGGAACAAAATTTAAAAAAAGAAACAGAGTGGATCATTAGGCTGCATGTGAATAAGAAGCCAGGTCTGAATGTGGGTATTGAACTTAAGCCCTGTTTGGAAGAAAGATGAAGCTTTAAACTGTACACTACTAAGGATATTGTATCTGAAAAAGAAATTTAATGATCAAGTAAGTCTTAACATGATTTAACATAGATATAAAGTTCAGTTATGTATGCCACCATTACAGAGAAATTTTATAGAAAACTTTGCACTTAGGAAGTTTGCAGCTGTTTATTACTTGCATTCTGAACTTAATTTCTCAGGGGTCCCGAGACACTGTTACACTTTCTTACTTTAATATAGTTCCTTTTATTAAGTTATAGATCACTCTTGCACTGTGTTTTTGCTGTGTTGCACATGTTTACACTCATTGTCATGGTGAATAATCATTTTTGATCAACTAATGATTTTGAAAGATTCATTAGAGATGTCACTGTGACATCATTATTGGTCTGTATATAATGGTGTTGATTTCATTGTGTTTTCAGCCTTTGAAAAAGGATTTTGTAATCCAAAATGCATCAGGCGTTCATGTCGTTTTATATGTAATAAAGTATATTTTTAGCATTACTGGAGAGCCTCAGTGGTACTTGAAAAATGTGTGTGTGCTCTTGTCTTTTTGGACTTGTCTGCTATCTGTTTGACTGTTTGAGCACCAGTTATCTTCAGCACACTTTTTGGGGAGCACGGCTTACCAGGCTTCCATCCCTCCCCACCCTCCACATGCCAGATGGAGTCACTATTGATGATGTGAAGGGATGTAAGTTTGTCATGGCAGTCATACACATCATTGATTCCATGACGTTTTATCTTTATTCAGGACTTCCATGACTTTCACTAGTGTCATCAGAATGTAGCAATGATGACAGTGCCACAACATTTACTACTGTTTACTAATGATTTCATGATAAATGAGTCATTAAAACCTCATCCATGACAAACTTACATCCCTAACGATGTGCCCTCTTTCAAGTACCTTGGGGTATGGCTTGACTGACACCTTGACTTTTCCCTGCACATAGACGCCATTCATAACAAACTCCACCCTAAGCCCAATGCCTTATACAGGAACAAAAGCTGCATCCCATTACCAGCCTGCCAAGATATTTTAACTAAAATGATCCTCCCCATTATTTATTATGGTGATATTGTCTATGGTGCTGCCCCAAAGTCCACCCTGGCCAGACTGGACCATGTCTTTCACTTCTGCCATTTTGCCTTGGACTGCCCACCTTACACTCACCACTGCTCTTTGTACTCTGCTCTCTCCCTCCCCTCCCTAGAGGATCATCATCATTTAACCTAATGTGCCTCTTTCATTTCCAGATTCTGACAGGCATCTCTCCCCCCTACCTCACCTCCCTACTCACCCCTTTGTCCCCATCCTCGTACTCCCTCGGTAACTCAGGCTACCGCTGTCTTGTGCTTCCCTCTCATAAATCCCTTGCTGGTTAGGCTGCCTTCTCCTTCTACTTTCATAAACTTTGGATTTCTCTCCCCTAACTAGTCACTCTGCTTCTTCCAAGCACTCTCTCTGATTTCTACTTCAAGCACACACCACTCCAACCTTTAATTGCCCTCAGGCTAATCCCTGTCCTCCTCCTCTTTCTCACCTCCTCTCATTTCCCCACTCCTTGCTCTTCACCACACCCATTTCCTCCTCACCTTTCCTCTCTCCACTCCCAGATTGCAGACCACTGGCCTGATGGCACTTCTTTAGCCAGCTGCAACCCAAAACTCAGATTCCTCCTGCACTAAGCAGCTGCCCTTGAGCAGGGCTAGCCCACACTCCACTCCCAGATTCCAGACCACCAGCCTGATGGTACTTCTCTAGCTGACAGCCGCAGCCCAGAACCCAAATTCCTCCTGTACTAAGGTACAGACCCAAGCCAGCCAACCAGATCATGGGCGCCTTTCTGAAGCAAGCTCCAATTTGTCCAGACCTGTCCTGCATTGCTTTTGCTGCTTGGTGCTGTTTTTTTCTCTCCCTGGAACTTACTCTCTGCTAGTTTTTCATCCCACCCCCTCCACCCCTGCCCAGGCCTCCTTTAAATACATCATAACCATGCTGTCCTTGGCTTTCTATCATCCTACAGGCCCACATTAGGGATAAAGACCATACCACTTTCTCCCCTCTATTTTTTCAGCCGTATTCTCCACCCACCCCCTGACTATACTTTTCCTAGAGTCATGGCATATTTCACTATTGCCTTTTTGCTGCTAGTTAGTAGTGCCCCTAATGTAGAATATCTTAATAAATCTCAATGCTCAAGCTCTGTCTTGGAACTCTTCACTTACATTGCCACCTATCACTGTACTATCCTCTACTCTACATGCCCCCCACCCCTTATTCGTACATCACCTCCTTCCCCTTTACTCTCATTACTCCCTTCCCACATGACACTTAAAGCCCTTCTCCTTTTAGCCCCAAAATTGTCATGCAGCTCTGTCCCTAACTAACACTCAGCTGCCAGCCTCGTTATCACCATACAACTAGTCGCAAATGAAAAAATGCTCAGAATACATTTAAATTTCCTAAAGAAACTGTTACTCCTGCTTCTTTTTTGCTCCGGCAATGTTGAGTTAAACCCCAGTCCTCCATCACCGCTTATCTCCCGTTCAGAATTTGCAGCTGCGCCCAGATTAAAAATAATGTTGATTAATATACTGAGCCTGCCTAAAAAACTAGACCAACTACAAGTATGGGCCAGCCATACCAAACCCAATCTCATCATTGTCACTGAAACCAGGTTAAGAAAAACCATTACTAATCGACAAATTAATCTAGCGGGCTATAATCTGTAAAGGGCAGACAGGGACTCCGTCGGGGGGGGGAGGAGTAGTCATCAATGCGCAATTCAAGTTCTCAATTAGTGATATCTATTGCAAATCAAAACAGAAGGAATATGAGATTGTTTCTCTGAAGCTCCACCTTCCTTCTACAGAAAGCATCACTATTATTGATGGTTATAGGCCCCTGCGCGCGGGTCTGATGTCCTTAAAATCCTTAAATCCCTTCCCATCAATGCTAATACAGAAACAATAATTCCTGGGGACTTCATCCTGGATTGACTGTCCCCTAAATTACTTTGCTTGAAATCCCTATGTGATGAACTTGGCCTTGCTCTGTTAATTAGTGAACCTACTAGGATCAACACTTCAAAAACCGAACATAGTTCACTTTTAGATATGATATTAACCACTCATCCCCACAAAATTTGACATACAGCGGTCTTCCATAATGACATGAGCGACCATAACATCATAGTCTGTATGAGATCACAATCTAAAGCACTCTACCAGCCCATATTCTTTACTAAATGGTCTTTTCGTAAGTTCAATGTCGTAAACTATTTGGCTGACCTAACCAAGGTCAGATGGCAAGATCTCTTTCTTGCAAAATCAGTTGATGACACTGTTACTGTCCTCAATGATAACCTTACTACCCTGTCTAATAAACATGCACCTCTGATCAAGGTTCAGAGGCGCAAAATCTCTCATCCCTGGTTCACTTTGGAACTTAAGCTCGCATTGGCAAACCATGATAAACTCTGGGCCCAGGCTAGGAAAACCAAGAATCCTGCAGATTGGCAGGCCTTTAGAGCAGCCAGGAATGCCTGTGTTAAATGTATTCACTCCACCAAAGCAAACTACTACGTTTCCACCCTAGAACACCTTAAAGGGTATTCCCACAAAATTTGGAGGACCCTAAAGTCTATCAGAGGTTGGTCGACTGCCTCCTCCACTCCAACCAAGATCCACAGCAAAGGCATGATTGTGGATAGTAATCACCAAATACTTAAATAATTTAATTTCCACTTTGTCACTGCTGGACTAGCCTTTGACTCTTCACCATATGCTACTTTTGTTAAGAATCAAGACAATTCGGACACCATGCTGCCTACCTCTTCCTGTCCACTTCAGCTGTTTACCTTCAAAGAACTACAAGACTCGCTTATTAAGTTAGGCACCAAAAATAGCTCTGGAGAAGATGGACTTGAACCACTCTTTCTAAAGCTTGGTTACTCACACCTTACTGCCCCCATCCTTCAATTCTTAACCTCTCAATCTTCTCTGCCACAGTTCCTTCTTGCTGGAAATTTGCTCACATTCTCCCCCTATTTAAATCGGATGACCCTTGTGACCTAAACAATTACAGACCCATTTTAATTCTGCCCATCCTCTTAAAAGTTCTTGAAAAATTGATCTACACACAACTAAAAAAACATAACAAAACCCATTCTCTTCTAAACTCAGCACAATTCAGTTTTCACCCTAATCACTGCACCATCATAGCTTGGGCCAAAGTGACTAATGATTGGTTTGCTGCTACGGATTTGAAAAAAATAACGGGAGCAGTACTTTTAGATCTCAGTATAGCTTTTGACACTGTCTATCACAACTTACTAGTGAATAGCCTTATCAAAATAGGTTCCCTCCCTTCCACTACCCAGTGGTTCAATAGTTACTTATTCGGTAGGACTCAAAAAGTTAAAGCAGGAGGCCTGTTCTCATCCTCTCTGCCAATCAGCAGAGGAGTTCCACAAGGCTCCATCCTAGGTCCCATTCTCTTCTCCCTATATATCAACGATCTCGGCCACCAGATAACTAAGTCAAACCTGCATTTCTTTGCAGATGACACAGTTCTACATACCTCTGGCCACACTTTGTATGGAGTCAGAGACCACCTCCAAGCTGACTTCGCGCAGCTAGAAACTAACCTAATTAACACCAAGCTGCTGCTAAACACAAAGAAAACCAAAGCCATGATTCTCTCCCCACACACCTCCCACAGTACTACTCTCAACTCACCTAAAGACCTTATCGTCACCTCCTTAGGAGAACCGTTAGAAATTATTTCTAAATTAAAATACCTTGGCTTATGGCTTGATAACAAACTCTTCTTTAAGGATCCCCTCGATGACCTGTCCAAGAGATTAAAAGTCAGGCTATGTTTTTTCTTCCGCAATAGGTCTTTCTTTCCTTTGGAGACCAGACTCAGGCTTGACCAGGCCACGTTCCTACCCCTTCTTGATTATGGCAATATAATTTACAACTCTTCAGCAATTATCAATCTCCATAAATTTGACACCCTCTACCACTGTGCCCTGTGTTTTATCTCCAGCTCCCCATACCAAACTCATCACTGTGATTTGTACGCAACTGTTTGATGGACCTTACTAACCACTAGACATGCGCTCTGGGCTAGTACCTGGACCCTAAACCTTCTTCTGAACAAACTTCTGAGCTAGTTAACTTCTCTTGTCTGTATCTCCTTCAGTGTTTACTCACTCAGAAAGTTGGACTTCATCCTCCTTGATGTACCCAGGACTCATACCTCCCTTGGTAAATGTGCCATCTCATGTTTTCCTCCAACAATTTGGAATCGATTACAATTCTCACTGAAATTATCCAGTATTGTCCCTCTTAACTTCTTTAAAAGGATAGCTATTGACAGACTAAAAGATACATGTAACTGTCTTTAAACTCCTTCTCCCTCTTCATATTCCTTACTTGGCCACCACCAGTCCCCCCTCCATTTTACCTGGTTCATGCTCTTTATACTAAGACTGTTACTTTATGACTAGAGCATTATGTACCACATTGATTTTTTACTGTATATTAATTACTGTTATGTCATTCTTCATATGTATTGTGTGCTTGTCTGTATAACTGTAACAGGACCTCCTTGTGAAAGAGCTTGCTCAATGGAGTTTTCCTGCAATAAACTTGAACTTGAACATGAACTCTCTCCTCCCTCTCCCACTCACGTCCACACTAGTTCTCTACTTTCCTTGTTCCTCCACCTATGTGTGCCTCCCATCTGCACTCTATCCCCTACTGCCCTCCTATTTATTGATCGCTCCCTGTTCCTAGTGACATGTGTCCCTCCGTTACCTGATATTGATATGTATTTTGCTATATATGCCAAATGAACTAGCTTTGCACTGTTTAACTCTCTGTCGGATGTTTCTCTGTTCCCAGTTACATGCTGCCTGCCCTGATCTAATTGTAACATGAATTTTTCTATACGTGCCAAATGTCCTATGTTTTGCACTGTTTATTTAACTCTCTGTAAGATGTTTTTTCTTTATTGTATAATCTTTTTGTGGTATTGTAAAACAGTTTGAAAAATCTGTAGTATCATTCTGTACTTAACCCTCTACCCCTTCCCCCCAGGACGCATCTGGTAATGAGCTGATTGTAGCTCAGTATATCTTTCCTAGTGAAACTTCTGAAGTAAATTAATAAATTAATTAATTAATACATAAATAATACATGCTTAAAGATGACATGTTGCCCTGACAGATAATGAATGACAAAGTATTGTGAAGTTTAACCTGCACACAGGAACTCTCTAAACAGAACACACTGAGAAATATTGCATAGAAGACTAAAATATCAGCATGCTATGGTTAGTAAATATAAACAATAATCAAGTAATGTACCAGATAGACACACTGAGTAAGTGTTTCTCAATGCATACTTTTTTTCTGCTTTCCATAGATGTGCCTGCTTGCCACCACCCATGGTTGCTGCTGATATAGGTACTGTAAATCATCTTTCTTATTAAACAAGAACTAAAGGGGATGGCCTGCCTGCACATGGGTAAGATTTCCACCTGCGACACCAGTGCCCTGGGTTTGAATCCGGACTCAGGACATCAGAAAGCTGGCTGGAGGGGATGGGAGGATTGAGCATTGTATGGACTGTTCTCCTCCTCTGGGGGATGGGGTGGGTGCATGCTGGGCAATAGCGTGACCTCCTGTGAAAGCCAGGGAAAACACCAGTGGCCAGCATTAAAATGAGTAGCAGAGAGGTGGGGCAGACACCTGGTGGAGGCTGTGCCAGGGGTGTGTGTGTGTGTGTGTGTGTGTGTGTGTGTGTGTGTGTGTGACTCCACCATGTGTGTCACTGCATGACTCACTCCCAGAAGTACATACATGGGAAAAAATGTCCAGCCTATAACAGCTGGTTACTGCAGACTCATCCATCCCCATGGCACTCCTCTACCCAAGTGCCTGGCTGTAAGTGGCATGAGGTGAGGCCCCGTCACCCTCTGTAGGGTGGCAGAGGTAAGTGGCATGTGGGAGAAGGGCAGGAGCAGAGGCTAAGTCCACAAAGGGGTGCGAAGCTGAGGCGGACTGGCTGGAAGACAAGAGCACTTCCCCAGCCAGAGGAGAGAAAAAAGAAAACCTAGAACTGAATTCCACTGCATTCTTAGATGTCCATATGAACATCCAAAGAAGCTGCAGAAGAAGGCCATTTGGTCTATCTAGTCTGTTCATATTGCAGGGTACATAGCATGAGCTATTGTCCCTGCTCTCCTTCCCCACACCTCCCCTCCTCCTTACCCATGATCCTTACCTTCCCCATGCCTATCCCAGCCTCTCTTAAAGCTGCCCACTGTCTTTAATGAGATCACCTCCTCCGACAGTGAATTCCAAGTGTCTACCTCCCTCTCTGTGAAGAAGTACTTCCTGACCTCCCTTCTAAACCTCCCACCATTCAGCTTAAGACTGTGCCCCCCCCCATGTCATGGTTGCCACTCAGCTTGAAGAGACTCTTCTTATCCACCTTATTTATCCCTTTCAAGTACTTAAAAGTCTCAATCATGCCTCCTCTCTCTCCTGTCTTCCAGGGAGTACAAGTTCAGTGCCCTCAACCTCTCCTCATATGCCCCACCCTGCTGACCCACTATCAACTTTGTAACCCTCATCTGGACCTTCTCCAGCAGGTTAATGTCCTTTTTGAGGTATGGGCACCAGTACTGAACCCCATACTCTAGATCAGGCCTTACCAGGGACCTGTATAAGGCAGTATAATCTCCTCTCTCCTACTACTGCCCCCCCCCCCCAGATATGTACCCCAGCATCTTGTTTGCCTTTGCTGATGTTTTCTTGCACTGCATAGAGTGCTTCAGGTCACTAGTGATCATCACTCCCAGGTCCTTCTCCTCTGGTGCAGATATTTGTACTCCACCCAGGTAGTACTCTGTCCTGGGTTTCTTGCCACCAATATGCATAACTTTGCAATTCTTGGCATTAAAGCCAAGCTGCCAGATCCTGGACCACCTCCCCAGCTTAGGATGCATAGTTGCTACACAAAGCTTTTAAACATATTTCAAATGTGTACAAACATTTCTTTGTTTTGTGAGTAAAATAACTGCAAAATATGTATGTATCCTAAAAGTTAGACAACTTACTGTATGTTTCACTTATGTTTCTGTGTTTTTTTTTCTTTCACTCTTTTTTATGGTAAACAGGTTTTCCATTCCAAAAGTCAAGATTGTTTTGATTTTGAAATCCCATTCAACAAGACAGTATTTATTTGTTTGTGTGTGTGTGTCACACAGGTGACTATAGCAGTAGAGCTGAAGCTATACTGCAAGACCTTTCATTCTGTTCCCCATCCTCACAGTGAGCTTTGCATGCTGATTTTTGTAGCACAGCACTTTCTCTACTGAGTCCAGCTACTACCACTGTGGTTTATTGCAACATACTCCATTGCATATGTCCTTTTACTAAGCAACATCCTAGCATTATGTGAAACAGCACTGGTGATGCTATAATTGACATAAAGTAGAAATACTTTAGAAGTTCACCCTTCGCAAGTATTACCACATTCCAGAATAATTATGCTCCTTTGTGGCATTCTGTAAATATGCTAATTCTTCATCGAAAAATGTATAGCTGTATTGACACAAAGCTCTGTAACAGAGTAGACACCAGGTAAAGCAAATAGGATGCTGGGCTGTATAGGCAGGGGCATCACCAGCAGGAAAAGGGAGGTCATAATTCCGCTATACAAGACACTAGTGAGGCCCCACCTGGAGTACAGTGTACAGTTCTGGAGACCATACCTACGTAAGGACATAGACAGGGTAGAGAAGGTTCAGAGGAGGGCAACAAAGATGGTGCATGGATTGCATAACAAGTCCTATGAAGACAGGTTGAAGGAACTGAACATGTACTCCCTGGAGGAGGGAGGAGAGAGGGATATGATAGAGACATATAAGTATCTTACAGGGAGGAACAGGGTGCAGGAAAACACTATTTTTAAGTGAAAAAGATGTTCCAGGACTAGAGGGCATGGGATGAAGTTGGAGGGAGGACGATTCAGAGGAAACGTGAGGAAAATTTCTTCACAGAACGGGTGGTGGACAAGTGGAACACCCTGCTAGAGGAAGTGGTGGGGGCTGAAACAATCACGGGATTTAAGAATGCATGGGATAGACATAAAGGAATTCTAGAGGTCAGGGGTAAGGGGAAACAGACGTCTAGGAAAACAAAGTGAACTTACAAGCTCAAATGGGCAGACTGGGTGGGCCATAGGCCCTTATCTGCCGACACTGTCTATGTATCTATGTATCTATGTAACTGTACTTACTTGTAGAAACTGCATTTGTGATGCACAGTATAACACAGGGAAACTGCAAAATACCTTCATAAAAAGTTTTATAGTGGTGTACAAAATGTGCTTAATCACTTGTCAGTGTACAAGATTCTACATTGCCTTATCAGTAGTACTTCTATTCACAGGTCTATACAGTCACCATAGTGTTAGTACTTGACATGGTAGTGATATAGCATCAGAAAACAAAACGTGATTTTCACTTATCGCTAATATATTCTTGCCACTTGTATCTGTAAAACATAGTACACTGCCTTCACAGAAATCATTATCCTGACAGGTAAACCAAGTCAGCATACTGTCACTTCACATATAAATGGTACAATGGTAGAAGATAGTGGTCCACATTTTCAAAGGAGATGGGCAGTACATCTCTGAAAAAAATGGAGATGAGCCGCCCATCTGAAAACTTGCTCCAAAATCCCATATTCAAAAGGAGTAGATGGGATGCCCACAGTGAGATGGACCACAACCCAAATATAATGTATGCAGCCCAAGTAGAGGGGGCGTGCCCATTAATATCCTGCAAAACAGAATATTCAGAAAAGATGTGCCGCCCAAGTGCAGGAAATGAGCCATGCAGCAATAAGCATGGAAAAAGCATGCCTAAATGTTGGCCACCCACGGGCAGGCTCCAGTAGTGCAGACAGGAGCACAGCAGCCTACCAGCCCTGGTAATCAAGTGGCACCCACCCAGCCCATACCCCATGCCATATGTAAGACCCTGTGCAACAGTTTCTATAGTGTAGTGCAACCCACCCTCCCTGCTTGATCCCCGTCCAAAGTTGTTAAAATATCTCGGCAGATATAAAGGACCTTCCAAGAGTCACCAGAGAGGTCATGAGGGCCGCGGGAAGCAAGACGCCCTCCCCATACACAGAATCTTGGCAGATATAAATGATCCTCTGAGGCTCCCCAGAGAGGTTGTGAGGGCCATGGGAAGCAAGGCGCCCTCCCCCATACACAGAATCTTGGCAGGTAAGTGGTGAAGAGCTCCCCTACTAATTTCATGGAAAGACCTGCATTGTTTGAACTTGGCACCATTTTGCCTTAAATTTGTGCTGTCAGCATATGTTTGGAGATAGTCTTCTGCTCCTGCAAACCTTTGCCCCACATGTTAAATCACACTGTGTCAGTCAGTGCCTTAAGGATTATATTATCCTTAATTTTGATATGAATGTTGCTTAACTTGTGCATGCCTATAATCTTAAGTAAAGTGACTAGGTTTTACTGCTCTGCTATCTGCCCTTAAACAACCAAGTAATTGTGCTGCTTGACAAATCAGTTAAGCTGCTTACTTTAATTATATTAATTTAATTTGCAGAGCTTGCTTTTACTTGAGCCCTAGACTCCTGCAGCTCATACTGAAGGTGCTCATCAGGTCTCTGCCTAACAGTCCTGGTTCCTGACAGTAAAAAAAAAAAAAAAATAAAATAAATCTCAAAAATAGAAGCAATATTTCAAAGTTAGTTTCTACATCAGCTTACAAGAGGCCACACCATCCCAGCAGTGCTCCTGCTTAATTTGTATTTAGGAGTGTGCTCGTTTGCAGTAGGCTTGCCTTCTACCCTCCCCCTGTTCAGCTCCCAGTGTATAAAATCCTTACCTTCCTGTACTTTCCTCCACAGATATAAAGGATCCTCTGAGGGTCCACAGAGAGGTCATGAGGGCCATGGGAAGCAAGGCGCCGTCCCCCATACACAAAATCTCGGCATGTAAGTGACTAGGATCTCCCCTACCAACTTCGTGGAAGGACCTGCATTGTTTGTCCCCACCGACGCAGGGTGTCAGCTCCCCACCCTTCCCCACCACTCCCCTTGCTCAGCAGGGCCTTTTATAGGGGTTTTCAATCAATCAGCCAATATCTCCATTAGCAGCTTATACACTTTTGTCACTAGAGGCTGTTCTACTGCTTCTATCTTGGCTTTCTCATATCCCTAAATATAACACACTTATAGAACAAGGATGCTTCCTCTTATTTTGCACCTGTGCATTCTGCTACCCACTGCACAGACCCCTGCCCTGTTTTACCTCCTCAAACCTCCCCCCTTTTGAAACAGATTATAGTCTGGCTTCTTGGCATCTCTTAAACTCATGGGTATCCTCCTTCACCCCCCAGATAGTTAGAAATGGGACTGAGTATATGACCTTCACTCTAGTTACTTCCCATGTACGCCATCCTAGGCACACAACACTGGACTCACCCTCCGAAGGCAGGCAGCCTCACCACCTGCATCTCCTGATGCAGCCGTCTCACCTTTCGTGCCAACTTTTCCTCCTCCTGGCTACCCTGTATTTACAAAAACTCCCCACTCCTACCAGCTCTTCCATTGAGTGCTCAATCAAGATCTCACACTACAACAAAAGCAAGATGTCCTGGTACCCTGCGCTAAGGTTCCTACTCCTCCTACTTCTCATGCAGGGCAAAGTTCATCCTATCCCTGGGCCCCCAGTACCCTTTGCACCTTCTCAACCTACTCCTGGTGGTCTGCAAATTGCAACCCTCAATGTTTGCAGTACATTAAAAAAGTGGGACTCTTTCCAGGGCTGGGTCATACAATACCAACCTGATCTTATAGCCATGACTGAAACCTGGCTCTCCCCTCAGATTCCTGACTCTTCAGTAACCCTTACTGGCTATAACCTATACTGTGCAGACAAACAGGGTAAACATGGGGGTGGCTGCGTCATTTACATTTAGAACATAATACAAGTTCAACAGCTCCCTTCCCCCCAGCTGGGACCAGGGCCATAGGCCCTCTCCATTAAACTAACCTTGGGGCATGCCCAAAACCTGCTACACATCACTGTGGTATGCATTCCACCTAGGGACCAAAAATTAGCCTTCCACTCTGTAATGTCTTATTTGGACACCCTACCATCGCATACGGAAATGATCGTACTAGGAGATTTTAATAGCAACTGGTTAAATAAGGATGCCATCCCGCTCATCGATGCTGCCACAGCCCAAGACCTATCCCAAGTGGTCACTTCCCCAACCCGCTTTGATATGCGTACTGGATCTTCCTCATTGCTTGACCTTGTCTTCACCAATCTTCCACACAAAATCACTAGTGTCTCTGTTCTCCCAAATGCCCTTAGTGACCATTCCTCAGTCCTCTGCTCCTGGTCCTGCAAACCCTAGATCTCCTCCCAAATTAATAGTGCAATGCAAACTTGACCCTGGTAAACTTGTGGTTCTTAAAGCTCACTTCAGGGCCATGGACTGGTCCTTCATTACAAACTCCCCTGACCCGGATAAAGCCCTTGACCTCTTCATCCTGTCCTTCAACACTATATGTGGCAAATTTGCTCCATTCACTAAAAGAATGGTTAAAGGTAATCATGTGCCCTGGATCTCTGATCGCCTCATGGCCTTGTTGCAGACTAGAGAGTCATTGTGTCAACGCTCCATTGAGTCCGGCCTACCCCTTGATAGACATAAGTACACAGAGGCTCGGAACAAGCGCACGTAGGCCATTCACAAAGCAAACGCAGAGTATTATAAATCCTCCTTAACCTCCTCCTGGGGCTCAGGGCACAAGTTCTGGAAGAATATTAAGGAAATTTGTGGTAAGGACCCTAACCCAGTTCCGACACAGGTCATGGTTGATGGGTCCTTGACCAATGACTCTACCTGTATTGCCGCAGCCTTCAATAATACCTTCAGTAACCTTAGCAATGTTCTCTCTCCTAATTTCTTTGATCTTCCAGCATCTAATGCCCTTATCCCTCCTTTAGCGCCCCCCCCTTTACCTGCACTGAATCACTCCTAAGTCTCCGGAGCCGTACCTCAAAACTGCCCTTAGTCACTCCTCCTACAGCTCTGACTCTCTGGACTTGAAGCTCCATCTCCTCACCCTTAATGATGCCATCTGCCCCCTCACCCACATCTTAAACTGCTCCCTATGTCTAGGTAAATTCCCCTGTAAGTGGAACTCTGCCTCCATCACACCAATATTTAAATGTGGGGATCGTTCCAATACTAATAATTACCACCCCATCTCCATACTCCCACCCCTCTCCAAGGCCTTAGTGCGGATTGTATCTGATCAGCTTACAGAGCACCTCAATAAATACAGCCTTCTCTGCAAACAGCAACATGGTTTCTGCAAAGGACACAGTACTACCGCTGCCCTTCTTGAATTTGCCAAACACATACACTCTGCGCTGGATAAGGGTCACATCACTGGTGCTGTCTTCATTGATCTCACAAAGGCGTTGACACCACCAACCACTTTCTCCTTCTAACCACATTGACTAATCTGGGACTATCTTGGGATGCCTTAGGATGGTTCACTGACTACCTCTTGAACCGGTCCCAACTGGTCAAAATTGGTGACGTTTTATCCAGTAGACTACCTGTTCTCTCTGGTATCCCACAAGGGTCCATTTTGGGACCTCTACTTTTTAGCCTCTTCCTCAGCTCCCTCCCTGAATCCTTCCCTGGCAATCTATTACTTTATGTGGATGATGCAGTCATCTTCTCCTCCAGCCCGGATCCTCTGCAACTTCACCGCTCCCTCCAGTCCTCCCTCAGCTGTGCTAAAAGATGGTTCACTGTGCAACACCTTATTCTTAATTATAAAAAAAAAAACAAAGAAATGCTATTCTCACACCCACAGAATACCAGGAAGGTGCTCTGCTCAAAAGTACTAACTTCAAATCAGACTCTTCTGGAGCAAGTGGACTCCTTTAAATACCTGGGCATCATCTTGGACCCAGGTCTCAACTTCCACTTGCACATGCACCACCTATCCAAGGCCCTTAATGTCAGGGTGGGGTTTTTGCGCCGCTACAAGCACTGCCTTACCCCTGATGCCCTCAGGCTCGCTGTCTCCTCCTCCTCAGTCCTCTCTCTGCTTGACTATGGCATATTGATATATGGGGCGGCAAGCACCTCATAACTAGTTGGTCTCCATCTCTTCCTAAACAGAGCTTGCTGTCTTGTATTAGGTTGTGACTGCCTTACGCATACCTGCACGCTTTATAGTGTTACCAACTGGCTTAATTTTGACAACAGAATTAGGTTCCACACCTGCCTTCTAGCTAAAAAAATCACCCTAGACCTCTCCCCCACTGGACTTGCCCCTTTAATCCACCCAAACAATAAGATTAAGTACACTCATAGCTCTGACCACCATCTCTTCTCGATTCCCCTCAGCCTTACTTCTCAGTTCCAAAGGTCTTTCAGGTACAAGGCCCCCCTGTGGATGAACAGCCTTCCCACCACCCTGGTAAGCTAACAAAGCCTTGGTCAATTTAAAACCCTCCTTAGGGTCCACCTCCTGTATTCAAGTAACTGTGACTGCAACTGAACTCTGTCCTCTACCTCCTCCTTTTCTCTGACAATGGCCACTGGCCTGCCTCTTCTCTTAGTGCCCAACCCCTCTCATATGTTTATTTATTTATTTATTTGCTTTTGTTAACTGGGTAAGCACACTAGACAGCAAAGTGCCTATTTTCAGGTGCGACCCGGGACAGTTGCAGGTAAAAATTCATACATAAACAATAGAGGAATCAAGAAAATACATATGAAATGACAGACATTTCAAGGCCAGTTCAACAATAGGTTGGCACAGTGCAATTCATTAAGATGGTACATACAGGATGAAAATTAGGAGGAGAACAGTGGGGTAGACAAAAACAGTGACCATGATGGGATCCTGCGGGGGGGGTGCAGGCAGGGGTCAAGTACTAGCTTCATGACCAGATTATAGAAGAAGTAAGTGTGGGTAGCTCAGAGGCCCCCACCCAACCAGGCTAGGGGGAGGAGCAAGGCTCAGGTAAATAGCTACAAGGTGCAGGGACAGGGGGAGGAAGGTTTCAAGAAGTTCCAGAGGGAGTCTTTAAAGCTAGGATGGCAGGTGGTGGACCGAGTAAGCTCAGGGAGCGAGTTCCAGAGTTTGGGGGCATACATGTTGAAGGCCCAATCCACTGCAAGGGTGCGGGTCCTAGGAACCAGGCATTCCTGGTTCAGCCCAGATCTTAGGTGGTAGGATGGGTAGCCTAGTTTGAGGGGAAGGGCAAGGGCTGAGGGGGTGGCCGAGCAGATAATGTTGTCTATGAAGTTTCCAAGTATGAAGGAGCGGTGTTGTAATATATCTGCATTTGTTATGTACTATGTAATTAATTATACTAAGTAACCCTAGTATCCTAATGTTAGCCTGGCTGTTGTTTGTAAAAATCTGAATCTTTATGCTCTGAGTGCAATCATTGTAATGTTTTGTCTGTATCTAATCTATGTGATGTGGAACCTTTGTAAATGAGTCTGCGACTCAAAGATATTTCTCTGAATCTGAAATAAATAAATAAATACATACATACCTAATTTTGCATAGTGTAGTGGAAACCCCTTGCCCAAACCCCATCCAAAGATAGTAAAATCCTTAAAAACATTTTCTGTAGGGTAGCGTCCCCCACCCCATTACCCTGATCTCAATTCTAAAATGAATGCAAACCCATCCCTTTCCATAGTGTAGGGTCCCCCCACCCCGTCCCTGAACAAAGATTCCATTTGAAGCATAATCACAAGGTGAATCTGTTCCATGCTGGTGGACCCCACCCCAGCAAAGCAGGACCCCTCCCTGTGCCCCGTTACTACCCCTTCAACTGAAGCCAGCCCATCCACACCCTGCAAAAGCTGCTGACTGGCCTACTCATGATCTCATACTGTACATAGTAGGAGTCCATTGGCTGTCACCAATGGGCTTGTGCTATGTACAGTTCCAGATCATAAGTAGATCAGTTGGCAGCTGGCTGTGGCACAGTGTGGAGGACTGTGCCAGTTGCCGGCATGGGTGGTGGTGGGGGGTGCAGGGAGGAGGGTCCTGCCTACCACTGTGGGGGCCAATACACCTATGGAAAGTAATTGATCTGGGATTGCGCTCAAATGGGGATTGTGGTTCGGGACGGGTGGGGGGACCCTGCAATATGGAAAGGGGTGGGTTTACATTCTTTTTTGAATGGGGATCAGGGTACCGGGTTGGGGGGGCACTACACTATGGAAAATGCTTTTAAGCATTTTACAATCTTTAGGCGGGGTTCGGGCAGGAAGGGGGTTCCACTACACTATGGAAAATGGTTGTAAATAACATTAACAACATTTGACAGGGATAAGGCAGGCAGGGGGGACAACTACACTATGGAAAATGTATTGACAATACTGTCATACTCAGATGGGGTTCAGGAATGGGTGGCAGTCTGGCCCACCACATCCTGCCAGGCACCGATAAGCAAATGAGCCCATAATGGACATGCATGAGGCCCGATTGCTCCATGCTTGCCCAATGAGCTCATTTGCAATTTCCAGCTGAATATCACCTGTGAGGGCTTGATGCATCTAGGATGTACTGGCACATCCCCCATTGACAGTATTCAGCCCATCCCCTGGATGTGCCAGGTGCATTGGCGGCTGCCCCCACTTTGCACCACCTGCCCAAGTTGAGATATTCAAATGAGATGTGCAATCTGTTGGGATTGTGCATCTTGTCTGAATATCCCATTTGGTTGCACCAGAGCAACATTTTGGGTGGCGCATCTAGATGTGCCATGCATCTGGCCCATTTTGAATATGGAAGCCGATATGCTTTTCACTTCCAGCTTCAGAAGCTTCATCAGTACCTTAATCATAGTCCTTCTATTTATAGTGCAATGCATGCAGCGCAAGACGTTATATCAGTTGTTATACTGTACACAGGGCAGTATACAAAGTATACTTTTTCTTTCTTTTCTTTTGTGTTGTAGGATGTCAAGCAGCAACCAGTGGCATCAAGCAGAAGTTCTGTCACCTCGCCAGCACAATAGCAGAGGGCATGAGGAGTCTAGCTGAGTCTCTCACAATGGTACAAGAAACACAATTCTCATCAGCATGCACTGTGGTGAGAGAACTGAGTTCCAGATCTATGAGGCCTACCGTGCTCTCCAGAGCAGCAGCATAGCCCTCAGTTGCAACATTGCTGAGCTGTAGCAAACTTTGAGGACCATGTTGCTGCTCAGGAGAGCACACAGAACATCCTGTGTGAGGTGATGGAACAAATGCATGAGATAAATCACCTATTGCAGAAGTGGGAAAACCAGGCCTTCTCTTTCTATGTCAATATCCCTTGTAAGGACTCTGAAGATCTTTCATCATATACCCCTCCTTACTTCAGTGGAGAAAAGCAGGCAGTGTGAGCCACTGTTTTGTCCAGTTTATGCTGGACATTGCCAGTCAGTACCAGCTTTCACGTGTGACCTCCCTCAGGAAGTGACTGAAACAGCTCACAACATGGTGTTAGATGGTGCGTGCCTCCTCATTGGCCACACCCAAGAAACAAAGTATATGACTAAATAACTGAATATTAAATATTTTCTTTGCCAAAAAAAAATACTAATCAATTTTATTTCCACTTGTTTTGCCTAATATGAAAAGAACATTAGAAAAAATAATTTTGCTTTGAAACCAATTGAAAAAAAACAAGAAAAAAAGAAATACAACTTTTAGCTGATTGGCTTTTTGTAAAATATGTATGTCTTTGTTATCAGAATAATCATTATTTATTTTGAAGAGAGTATAAAAATATTATTTTTATAATCAAAGCTACTCTTTCACATGTCAATTTCTTCTTCTATTTACAGTTAATCTGCTAGTAGTTATTTAAACCTTTGTTTTGATACATATGGTCCATTAATTCTACACAGTGTTGCAGTAATGCTTTCCTAAACTTGCAGTATTATCCTACAGACAGTTGGGAAGACAATTTTGAGTACTGAGCAAAACCCATGCATTTGTACCTGGATATTAAGTGTTAATCTTGAAGTAGTAATTTAGACCTTTATATTCATGTATGTATTGTCACTTAATGCCAAAGAATTATGGATTTATTGCTTGTCAATGTTGCAATGTTTTCCAATGGGCATTTCGGACATAATCTTACTGTGCTGGGCACAGCCCATTAATTTGTGGCAGGGTATCAAGAGTTAGTGTTGTAGTACCCATACAGACCTGTCTGTTGACATGTAAGTTATACTTCAACTCCAAACACTGACAGTTACAGCTTTCTAAACATACTACGTAACCCTATGGGTACTTGAGAGATAATGTTCAGGCACTACTCTCATGTCATGAACTCAGGGATGCTATCAACTGTTTCTTTTGTAGAGCAACTAAAGACCTTTACATTCATATATAGCTTGCCCCATAAAACCAAACACTGACAGAGTTTTGGCTTGCTAAACTTTCAATGTTATCTTGTGGACCACCAGGGATATTGGACGGGGGGATTTTGCTCCAGGGATGCCCGTGATGGGGCATGGGGGGGCGCAGCCAGGTGCGGCAGGAACTCGGGTGGCCACCCACAGGTGGCAGCTACCGTGTTGCACCCTGAAATGCTGCAGCTCACCTGTGGGTGGCCATCACTTGTTCCTTTTTTTTTTGGCTTAACTTTGTGCAGGCGCAGGTAGGGTTGCTCATGCATGACTCTGCACATCCCAGGCTGAATATCGGGCTGTGAAGGTTATGCATGGGCACGCCCCCCCACCTGTGCCTACATACATTACTGATGCGGTCCGGCACATCGGGATTTGTGTGGCGCACGTTTCCCTTTTGAATATCGCGCCGGGGTGCATGTCACCTTTTGAGTATCGCAGGTGCTGTGCATTTTGCAATGGCACTTGTGCCAGCACATATCCATGCTCCACTCTGGCCACTTGCGCTGGTGCAGTGCCACTGTGCAATGCACAGTAGGGGTGGCCAGGGTGCGATATTCAAAGCTGCTGCACCATAGCGCAGCTACATCGAATATCGTCCAGGCCACACCCCTGCGCAACAAAGTTGAGCTGCTCCCAGGCTTGTGCCACAGCCTGGCGCAGTTTGAATATCCGGGCCCATATATGATTAAGATTTGTTAGATAGCAAATGGAATACGTTGATAGCCTATCCTACCTAGGTAATAAGACTGAATTAAAAATCTTATACTGACATATTATATACAGTTATCTATTTCTTCATGAAATGAACATACTGTATATTCATGTACATATTGTTATGAAACTGATTATTTCTATCTGATAAAATTAATTGCAAAAAACTTTGTTAATGCACTAGTTAGGGTTAAAGTGACAAAAGTAGGGAAATGCTGTGTTAGGGTTTCCAGTCCTAGCACCCCAACCCCACTCTGAAGGCATCAACAAGAAAAAATATTACAGTTTCACGTCTCTTGCCTCTTTACAAATCAGGCATGGGGTTTGCATTGGAGTTGCAACCCTATTGCTTACCCTATTCCATAAGTAAATAAGCTGAGATGGGTACAGTATATGAGAATGGGGTGAGTATTAGAGGTGACAACCCCAAGGTACACCACATGCCTGATTTGCAAAGAGGCAAGAAAGGTGAAACTGTAATGGTTTTTCCTGTTGCTGTCTGCAGGGTGGGGGTGGAGTGTTAGGGTTGGAAACCCTAACCACACATTTACCTACTTTTGTCACTTTTATCATAACCAGTGCATTAGCAAAGTTCTTTCCAATTAATGTCCTTACTTTTTGGGATAGTATACACTGTATCCTTATTTGTCTGTGGAAGTGCAGGCCCTTTGGGCCCTGCTCTCCCATATCTCCATTGATTCATAGATGTACAGAATGTTGCTGTGGAAGTGCAGTACCCTCTGGGTAAAAAAATGGGTGTGTTGAAAATTTGGGGCAAAAATATTTAAAATGACCAAACATATGGGTGAGCGTAGCAAAATTTCAACAGATTCACATAACGTTTCCATTTTTGCATATTTTAAGCCTAAATTTTCAACATAGCCTTCTTATGACCTCACCTCATGAAAAAGAGTTGTGAACATTTTCAAATTGATCTGAAAGGTGATTTCACCAAGCAACCACAAACTCACCTTTCAAGCTGGATTTGCATAATTCCACCATCATTGTTCATATGGTGGGGTCCCAAAAAGGCCATGTTGGAAATCTGGGCTCAAAATATGCAAAAATTGCAGTTATGCATCGAAGTTGAAAATCCTATTGAAATACATTGACTGCATTTACCTTAGTTTGTCTTATTGCAGTTGGCAGTCCAGCAGCAAGTCAAGTCTTCAATCAGAGACTTGATCATTATCATATTACCTGTTAAGGTAAGTGAGGGTGTGTGTTGGGTGTGTGGGGTGGTGGGTGCTTAGTGGGAGGTTGGGGTGAGGGTGGTCAGAGCTACATGTGATCATTTTCATTATTACAGGAAAAAAAGATACTGGAGGACAGTTTCCTTTATTTCAGATGGATGGGTATCTGGGAGGTGCCACTAGACACCAGGGAAACTATAATAACTACAGGGATGGCAATCGGGGTTGGGGGTGCCACTAGACACCAGGGAAACTGTGGAAAACATGAGAACACCAGGGAAATATGAGCAATGCAGGATGATAATTGGAGGGATGGGGGGTGCACTAGACATGAGGGAAAGTGCAAAAATTCAGGGATGGTAATCGAGGGTTGGGGGGTATCACTACTCACCAGCGAAATATGAAACAATGTGGGGTCAGGGATCTGGGGGTGCCACTGAAAGTTAATCTTTGCAAAATAAGGGAATGGCAATTGGAGGGAGTGCCACTAGACACCAGGGAATCTTGAAGCAGCAGCCAAAGGGGTGGGGAGTACCACTAGACACCAGGGAAACAGTGCCAACATATGGGGATGGCTATGGACTGACCCATAAGATCACATAATACGGCTATTTTGAAGTGGTTACTGAGCATGGTCAGAAACAGTTTAAATGTAATAACTTAGGAAAGGAATCATGTTTCACCAAACCAGCAAAGGAAACATCTCTGGGCCAAGCCCATTGTACACTGAAAATTTCAGAACAAAATATCAAAACATTTGGGCACTAGGCAATGGCAAAAGAAACAGCAATTTGTTATAAGTAATAAAAAAAAATGTGTATCACGTAATATGAAGCAAGTGAACATAATAAATTAAAAACACCTTTGGGGCTCATTTTTCCAACAGCTAAGTGCAGAATCCACAGGTCCCCATGACCAACATACATGTGTTGGTCTCTGTGTAAAGTGGCATTTTTATAGCTTTCCAAATTTTATTTAAATAAAATGAAAAACTAATGGCTGCAAATGAAAACAGTTGTTTGCCCTCATGAAAAGGATTACCCTTACAATCACTTCATACAGCTATTTTGAAATGCTTACTGAGTATATTCAGAACCCAAAATTTTAAAATTAAATAACTTTGGTATGGATTAATATTTTTTTCACTAAACCAGCAAATGAAATTCTTCTGTTCTAAGCTCGTTCTACCCTGAAAATTTCAGACCAAAATTCCAAACCATTTGGGCACCCGGTGTTGTAAACAAAAACTGCAAAAAACAGCAATTTTTTATGTTTTTGTGCTATTCATATTTCAGAATATGCACATCTGACTGAAATGAAACTTGGCACATCCAGAGAACTACCCAATGAGACCATGCCTGCAAATGTTTGTGCAAATCAGTTAAACAGTTGCAAAGTTATTAAAGAGCATAAATTGGGGTTTAACAATAAAGTGCCTACTCAACCCTAACTGTAGTGCTACTACCACACCACTATAGTATAATACTTGAGAAGTACCTGAAGTGAATTTATAATATAAAAAACTAACAAAAACTATTTAAAAAATTGTGGATTGGTTTGCGGATCAGGCCCTTCATATGTATATAAGTTCAGCTGTGAGGAGATACATAGATGGATATAGGCAGTGCTGTAGAGGTGATAGAGTAAGTTAACAACATTTTATTTATAAGTGCCCTATCCCTAAGGCTCAGGGCATTTTACAATGCAAAAATAGCTACTAATAAAGGTCCAAAAAAAAAAATCACAAATCAAAACCATATAGTAACCATGAAGTAAAACCAATTACAAACATCATCCGGTATAGGTCAAATCTCCAAAGCCTCCTTAAATACAGTAGATGGGATTTCAGGCCCCACTTAAAGGTCTCCTGCAAGGAGGCCTCCCTCAAAGTTCTAGGAAGCCAATTCCACAGGACAAGTGCAGCTACTGCAAAAGTGCGGTCACTGGATGTTTTATGACAAGCCCTGGGAATTGCTAGGAGGTCATCCTCGGCAGAGAAAAGGGAGTGCTGAGGGTGGTACAGAGTCAGGAGATCATTTAGATAACTTGGGCCCAGACGGTATAGAGCTTTATAGGTTAGAAAATCCTCCTTGAAGGAGATTCTTCACTTTATTGGCTGCCAATGCAGGTCACGCAGCACCAGAGTCACATGGCATTACCTCAGGACAGTCAGTAACCTGTTGGCTGCATTATTCACAAGCTGCAGGTGATGCAGGACTCCTCCACTAACCCCAAGATAGAGAGCATTGCAGTAGTCAAAACGTGATGTCACAAATGCATGTAGCAATGAGGGCAGGTCATCTGGTGGGATAAGGGTTTTAGTTCTAGTGAAATTTCTTAGATGATAGAAACCGGATGATGGATGACACTTGAGCTATGAATGTCAATTCATCATCAAATATAACACCCAGGTTTTTTACCCTTTTGGAAGCCATCAGTGGGGTTGAATCCAGCTTCAAAGCAGAATTAACTCCAATGGCCTCCACAACATGTCAGCAATGAAGCTCAATCACCAGTACCTCTGTTGTATCTTAGTTGAGCTTTAGACAGCTAGAGGACATCTAGTCCTGGATCTTAGCATAACATACATTATGCACTTCTATGGCACCATCAGTGTTGGGTGCAAAGGATATATACAGCTGGGTATCATCTGCATGGCAGTGGAAACCCATGCCATAATGTCAAGCAATCTCACCCAGGGGCAGCATGCACACTGTAAACGACATGGGTGAGAGGACTGACCCCTGAAGGACTCCACATGACAGAGGTCTTGGGTGAGAGGAAAACCTTCCCAACACAACCCTCTGTATCCTACCAGTAAGAAAGGACTTGAACCAGTTGATTACTGTACCAGTGAGCCCACAAAGCCCCCTAGGACAATCAGGCAACCCCCCATGATCCACAGTGTCAAATACTGATAAGAGATCAAGGAAAACAAGACTAGATTGCTCTCCTCTATCTCTTGCTCTGAGGAGGTCATTGTGCACCCACAGAAGCACTGTTCTAGTACTGTGTCTTGACCTAAAACGAGGCTGAAGTTGCTCAAAAATGTCAAAAGCAGCAAGGTGAGCCTCCAGTTGCAGCCCCACAATTTTCTCTATGACATTGCCCAAAAAGGTCAGGTTAAAGACAGGTATGAAGTTTGCCAAAATGTCAGGGTTGAGAGATGATTTCTGTAAGAGAGGTCTCACCAAAGCCTGTTTCAAAATGCTCGGAAAACAACCCTCCAAAAGTGAACACCAGACAATCTGGGTGAGCACGGAGCCAATGGACCCTGCATGTCTCACTAGAAACATAGAAACATAGACTTTGAAGGCAGATAAGGACCACTTGGCCCACCTAGTCTGCCCATTTCCCTACCTAGAGGATATGCTGGAGATCCTATTTAACCAACAGCCTATTTCTTCCTTCCCCCCACAAAAATTGCCTTATGTCTGTCCCATACAGTCTTGAATTCTCCCACAGTTTTAGACCCCACAACCTCCTCAGGAAGGCTGTTCCATGCATCCACAACCCTCTCTGTGAAAAAATGCTTCCTCGCATTGCCCCTGAGTGGTTCCCTCTCTATCTTCAAATTGTGTCCCCTTGTTCTTGCACATCTCTTTTTCTGAAAAATGCTACCCTCTTGGACTTCAACTGAGGTACTTAAACGTTTCTGCCATGTCACCCCTCTCCCTCCTTTCCTCAAGGGTATACATATTAAACTCCTTTAGTCTCTCCTCGTATGGCTTCTCTTGCAGACCCTGCACCATTTTAGTTGCCCTTCTCTGAACTGCCTCCATCCTGTCTATGACCTTGCAGAGATGGGGTCTCCAGAACTGGATGCAGTACTCCAGATGGGGTCTCACCAACTGTCTGTACAGGGGGATAACAACTTCCTGTTTTCTGCTGGTGATGCCTCTCCCTAAACATCTCAGTATCCCCCCAACCCTCCCTACTGCCTTCTCACATTGCTTGACAACCTTAAGGTCATCTGATATGATCTCTTTCCACTTTTTTTTGTTGTTACTACCCCCCTCCCACTGTGTAATCTTCCCCTGGGTTTTTGTTTCCCAGGTGCATTATTTTGCACTTCTTTGCATTGAATCCAAGCTGCCATACTTCTGACCATTTTTCCAACATTGCCAAGTCCTTTCTCATCCTTTCTACACCTCCTTGTGTATCAACCATGTTGCAGATCTTTGTGTCATCTGCAAAGAGGCATACTTTTCCTTCCAGATCCTCTGCAATGTCACCTATAAAGACATTAAAAAGGAATGGACCCAGTACTAAACCCTGCTGTACCCCACTAGTAACCACTCTTTCTTCAGAGTGGACTCCATTTACAATTACCTTCTGTATCCTGTTGTCCCACCAATGTTTTACCCAGGCTACTACCCAGGGACCCACTCCCAGGCTGGTTAATTTGACTATTAATCTTTTGTGTTGGACTGTATCAAATGCCTTGCTAAAGTCTAGGTAGGCCATGTCCACAGCCCCTCCCAGGTCTACTACTTTGGTCACCAAGTCAAAGAAATCAATTAGATTTGTCTGACATGATCATCCCGCTGTGAACCCATGCTGCCTTGGGTCCTGTGCCCCACTGGCCTCTAGGTACTCAACAATTCTTTCCTTCAGAAGTGATTCCATCACTTTCCCTACCACAGAGGTCAAACTGACAGGTCTGTAGTTTCCTGCCTCTGTCTTGATCCCACTTTTGTGAAGGGGAATCACATCTGCCTTCTTCCAGTCCTCAGGTACCACACCATCCACCCATGATTTGTTAGAAAGGATAGTTAGTGGTGTCACTAGTTCTCTGCTTAATTCTTTTAGAATTCTGGGGTGAATTCAATCTGGCCCCATTGCTTTGTCCACTTTCAGTTTTAGGAGTTCTTTCAGAACCCTTTCTTCTGTGAAAGGACTGGGATCAACCCCACTATCCAGAGTGCTTCTGTTAATTGAATTAGGCACCTCCCAACCTCCTCTTTTGTGAATACTGAACAGATGTATTCTTTCAGTATCCATGCTTTTTCACTGTCCCTCTCTGCCGTCCCACCGTCCATTCTATTCAGCTTCACTATCCCTCCCTTTGTCTTAATACACTCCCTGTTATACCTATAAAAGGTTTTATCCCCCTTGTTAACTGAGTTGGCTATCTTTTCCTCAGTTTGTGCCTTTGCTATTCTGACTACCCTCCCTGCTTCCTTCTGCCTTAACTGGTACAGTTCTCTGTCCTGCTCCTTCTGTGTTTCCTTATACTTCCTAAATGCTATCTTTTTCTCCCTAACAATCACCACCACTTCTTTTGAGAATCATAGTGGCTTTTTCTTTCATTTTGTTTTGTTTATTTGCTTCACACAAAGGCTTGTTGCCTCTGTGATGGCAGTTTTGATATTTCTCCATTGTTGCTCAACCCCTCCTTCTAGCCTGTTTGCTAGCGCTTTTCTAAGGCACTGTCCCATCTTGCCAATGTCAGCCCTCCTGAAGTCCAGAACCCTCTCTTTTGTATGGCTTGTCTCTGTAGCTGAGTTTATTATGAACCACACCATTTGTTGATCACTTGTTCCCAAATGGCTACCCACTTCTAGATCTGAGATCCTCTCATTCTCCCCATTTGAGAGTATGTGGTCTAAGATTGCTCCCTCATGAGTAGGTTCCAAAACTAGCTGTCTGAGGCATGCTACCTGAAGGGCATCGAGAATGGCCCTGATTTTCGATGTGGCTGCAGCAAAGGTGCTCCAGTTAACATCTGGCATATTAAGGTCCCCCATCAACAGTATGTCCCCTTTCTCTGCCATCCAAAGCATGCCTTCTATCATATCCTTTTCCATTCCCCCCCCAGACATGGGGGTCTGTATTCAATCCCTATGCAGATTGTGGTGCCATTTCCAGTCTCTAAGGTGACCCACAGTGCCTCCTCTCCTCCATGTTTACTCTTTTGATAAGTTGCTTTTATCCCTTCCCTTACATAGAGAGAGCTACTCCGCCCCCTCTTCTCCCCTCCCTGTCTCTCCTGTAGATTGTGTTCCCTGCTATGATAAAATCCCAGTCATGGTTCTCTGTGTACTATGTTCTGTGATTGCTATGATATCCAGGCATCCATCTTCCATTAAGGCCACCAGTTCAGGGAGCTTGTTGCCCAGAGTACAGCATTGGTACTCATTACCTTCCATTTCTTGATGGCCTTACCCCTTTTTGCCCCATCCCTGTCCTTATTGCGTTTGTTACTTTTTCCATTTACCCCTGCACTTCTCCCTATTGACATCTCTATGTTGGTGTTTACCTCAGTTAGTACCCTGATTTTTTGGGCGGGGGCTAGGATTTCCCTTTTCGTCTCCAGTGCCTCCCCCTTGGCTAGTTTAAATGCTTGCCAATGAAGCATTTAAACCTATCACCAAGGATCCTGGATCACCTCCAGGACAGATGCAGACCATCTTGTCAGTATAGCCCAGCATCCTTCCAGGTGGACCCCCAGTCCCCAGTGAAGCCAAATCCTTGAGCTCT
Source organism: Neoceratodus forsteri (assembly GCA_016271365.2). Lineage (NCBI taxonomy): Eukaryota > Metazoa > Chordata > Ceratodontiformes > Ceratodontidae > Neoceratodus > Neoceratodus forsteri. The sequence continues at coordinate 831,399,292 of CM028131.1, forward strand.
GCACCAGTGCTTTAACCACTAATTGAATCCAATGGTGTGGAGCACCCTAGCCTCACCCATGCCATAGACAGGCAGCACCTCAGAGAAGGATACCATGCATGCTATTTGTTTAAGGCCCCTCCCTATCTCCATAAATACTTCTTGCACTGCTCTGATTCCTTTCTTATCCAGGTCATTTGTCCCTAGGTGTACAATGACATCCAGCTCCCTCCCCTGTACAGCTGCCCCTGTGATCCTGAGGATTCACTCCCTGTCCATCCAAGCCATGGCACCAGGAAGGCACCTTACGTCCCTCTCCCCTTCCTCCCCCAGTTCTACCTTCCTAACAATGGAGTCCCCCAGGAGGAGTTGTTTCCTTTCCCTGTAGGGTTCCATGCCACCATCCTGTGGGTCTCCTTTGTGGAGGTTCCCAGCATCCTCCTTGGTCTCCTCTGTGGGTGCCTCCATAGAGGAACCACATTTTTCCAGAATGACATAGAAATTGTGGAGAGGTACAACTGGAGGGATGTGCCTCTGTTCCACCACACTCACTCTCCCTGAGCCCACTGTGGTCCAACCGCTCCTATTTCTTGGCAACCTCTGAGGAAACGGCAATAACCCTAGTGGTCCCTGGGTGGGAGAGGAGGTCCCACAAATCCTGGACAACTCAGCCTGGAGGTGAGCAACCTTCTCCCTCAGTCCAGAGAGGTGCCTGCAGATGGGACACCGCATCCTCCAGAACATCTCCTGGAAGACTGCTACTCCACAGCCACTGCAGTGCACCACTCCCATCATGTCTTATTTCTGGCCCCCTAACTGTTGTTTGGAATACTTACTCTTTGCCGTGTTTGTTTATTTTTATTTTTTTCTCTCTCCTTATTTACTTACTGCCTCTGTGCCCTTTTATCTCCTGATCTTCCTGTTTTGAGACAAGAAGTTCCTATATTTCTCAGTAGTCTCCTTACTTGCTCAGAGTCAGACCTCCAGCAGCTGGGAGGGGGGGAGAGAGCTACTCTTGCCCTTCTAGGATGGTGAGTCTTTGGTGACTCTGTGGTAACTCACTTCCTGCTCCCAAACAGGAAGTTCCTGTTGCCAGCAAAATCCTGTGCCTATAAAAGTAGAACTGCCTTTGGGTGGGGGGTGGAGCGGAGGGAAGAGGGCAATATAGTCCCAGTAGAGATGTTTAGTTATACCAGCAGCTCCTTCCTCCTGGTGCTCTGCCAGAAGCTATCTAGGGCAGTGTTTAACTCTGGGTTTAACCTGGCTCCTTCTACCTAAGCCACTCCCTCTATTTTGCAAATCTTTCTACACTTAGTTAATTTCACAGATAACAATTCCCTTCAGTCACCTGTGACAAGCACCTAGATAACTACACAGATAACACAGATAACAGATACAAAGATAGCAATTCACTTCAACTAACTCTGACAAACACACTAACTTTTTTTTTACCCTAAATTGAAGGTCCCAGTACAAGAATTCTAGTTCTTAGTCCCAGTAGAGAAGTTTAGTTATACCAGCAGCTCCTTCTAGTTGAAGTCCAGTTGACAGAAAGTGGGGCGCAGTGATGAGATCACCCCTCAAACTTCCTCCACCTCCATTGGCCTGAACTGCCTCTAGATAGTCGGGGTGCAATTCGGAACATCAGGTGGACCCCTATGGGAAACAGCCCCCATTGGATCAGTACTGGACCTGACATAGGACACTCTGTCAAAGAAGAACACAGTGAGTTCTTTGCAATTATCTGTGGAAGCAGCTACCTTAGACTGCAAACAGGCTGGATTAAGTAGTTTGTCAACAGTTCTAAAGAGCTGAGTCTGTCTGCTCTTCCCTGCAGCTATTTCCATGGATAAGAAATCTGCATTCTTATGGTTGATTTGACATATAGTGAGCTTTCCTGGCCAGTCTTTCCTCATTCATTTGAGACTTCAGCCAATGGCACTCCAACATCTGACCTCCAGTCTTCATTTCCCTGACAGTCCCTTTAAATCATGGTGATCTCAAGCAAGAAGTCATGGGTCATTTACAGAGTGGTGCAATGGAGTCCAGCACTGAGGTCACAGCCCTATTATAGTCTGCAACTGCTTCACCCTCTCCTGATGCATCAGCAGCATTCACCTCAGAGAGGTCCATTGTTGCCTACAATCCCTCTGGGGTCAATCCTCTCAAAAGTTGATAACAGACCATCTCCACAGGGAAGCTATCACTGGGGGGGCCTGAATGAGAAACTCACTGTGCAATGATCCAGCCAAAGACCAATCCAACCCTGAGATCATCATTCTCAAGGCCCAGTGAGAATACTAGATCCAAGAAGTGGCCACGGCAATGAGTCATGGAATCAAATGCTTGTGCTAGGACCAGCAACTTTATTGTCTGGAAGAAGTCATGTCCAAACTGCAATGGTTTGTCATCGACTAACACACATAGTTAATGTGGCAGACAGATGCTGGTTTGGGGAGAATAAGCTTGATGAAGGAGAAAAGATGGAGAAGAAATGACTGTGCAGTATCTAAAGAAGCTCTTTTTTTCCTAGGAGAAGGAGTCAAACACTGAGATATTTATTCCATGGATGCTTGAGGCCCCCCACTGTTTTAGTCTCCATCACTTCTTCTGGCAGTCTGTTGCAGGCTTCTGCCACCTAGTCAGTGAATAAATATTTCCTCATATTTCTCTTAACCCCCCTCCCCCCAAGCCTCATTGCATGCCTCCTGGCCAGGTGCATTTTCTCATTTAAAATACATAACATTTTAATAAAATGTAAAATAAGATACTCCACGCTGCATGCTGCACACCCCTATGAAGTACTTGAAGGTTTACATCATATCATTTCTCTCTCTCTCTCTCTCTCTCTCTTTTTGAGTGTACATGTTCAGATCCTTCAGTCTCTCCTCATATGGCTTCTTGTACAAAATCCGCACTATTTTAGTTGCCCTTCTCTGGACTGCATTCACCTAGTCTATGTCCTTTCTGAGGTCAGATCTCCAAAACTGTACGTGATGCTCCAGGTGAGGTTTCAGCAGTGAGTGATACAGTGGCAATATCACCTCCCTCTCCTAGAGATACCCCTCCCTATTCACCCCAGCAAACTACTAGTCAATCCTACTGCTTTTATACACTGCCCTATTACCTTGAGGTTCTCTAATATGATAACTCCAATGTTCCTTTCCTGTTTATTGACTGTCAATACCTCTTCCATCCTAAACTCGGCTCCTAAGTTACCATGCCCTAGGTGCATAATTTTGTGCTTTTTGGTATTGTTCCCTTGCTGCCATGGTTTTCACCACTCTGCAAGTTTCCCTAGATCCCTGCACATTATATCCACCTCTCCTGAGTGTCCAGTGTCACCATATTGCAGATTTTAGTGTTATCTGCAATAAAAGGCATATCTGCTTCTCCAGTTCTTCTGCAATGTCCACAATTTAAACATTGAAGAGGACTGATTCCAATACTGAGCCTATGGTAACCTGCTGATCACTCTTCCATCATTAGAGTGAGTGCTGTTAACCACCACCTTCTGTCTCATATTTGTTAATCAGTTTTTAAACCAATTCACTGCTTTTGATCCCACCCCCTGGTTGTCCGATTTCTGTCAGTCTCCTGTACTGTGCAGTGTTGAAGGCTATTTATCTGGTCACACAGTCAAAGAAATCTATCAGATTCATTTGAAATGTCTTTCTCCCCCATGAATCCATGTTGCATATGGTCTTGAAGCCCACTGGATTCAAGATACTTTACCAGTATCTCCTTCAGTAGGGTTTTTATCAATTTCCCACCACTGAAGTAAGACAGACTGGCCAGTATTTCCTAGCCTACTCTCTGCTGCCGCTCTTATGTAGAAGGACCACATCAGCCTTTCTTTGGCCCTCTTGATCCATGCCTATTTCCATTAAGCTGTTGAACAAGGCTGTCAGTGAAGTAGCTAGCACCTCCCTTGAGTTCTTTTATTACCATCAGGTGTACCCCATTGTGCCCAATTGCCTTGTCAACCTTCAGAGCTGCAAGTCTGCTCTGGACTCTTTCCTCAGAAAATCAATATGTGTCCACCCTCCCCCCCATTCTTGCTAATCCCTGGAGGTCCTTCACCCCTCCATCTACTGTGAAAGCTGAGAAGAAGTATCTGTTTAGGATGTCAGCTTTTCTTGGTACAGTTTCCCCATTCCACTCCTTCAATTCACACTTTGCTTCCTTTTTCTCACTTATTTATCTGAAGAAAGTAGTACCCCCCTTAATGAGAGCTTTGGTGCTCCTTTCCTCTATCTGCACCATTGCACCCACCTTGCATGCTTCGTTCTGCTTTAACCACGAAAAGTCCTGCACTCACCACCCAAAGAAGTAGGCCACTCAAAGTTACAAGGAATGCTTCATTTTATTCAAAAGTGCCATATGCAGGTCAGTTTCTGCATATGGCACTTTTCGATACAGTGGCACTCCTGAATTCCGCAGTCAGTGACCGGTGGTGGTGGAGAGAGGAGGGCTGAGCTGCTGCCAGCTCAGGGGATGCCATGTTTGGGGGTACCAGGAGGTGCACAGCTGGGTGAGGGGACCACTAGACTACCAGGGAAATGTATTCTTTGACCACTGCTGGAAGGTCGGGAGTCATGCAGGGGGGTGGGGGGACCACTAGACTACCTTGGAAATAAACCTTATTTTAAAAGGAAACAGGTTGGGATTTGTGTGGGGGTGGGGTAGGGGGACCACTAGACTACCAGGGACAGGTCCTATATTTTACATGGAAGGGTGTCGGGAATCATGGGGGGGCACTGCCACATAACCGCCAGCTTTTTTCCGGTTGTATCTAGCACCGCGCTACAGGTTGTTCTAATGCTTGTAGTGTGGCACTATACATTTGAATGTGCCATGCTGCTGGCATTCATGGGTGCTCTCCTGTCCATGCCCCTGCATACCATTACCTATCAGCTTTGGCGCTACCACACAGCACTGGCGTTTTCAATATTGCAGCCTCACACAAATCCAGCACTATTTCAGCACTATAGGTTTGTGCTAGGTGCAAAGGTTTGAATATTTGGCCCTTTGTGTTTTTTTTATGTTTTTGTCCACACAATTTTCCAACATTTTTAAGCCCATAATTGTTATCCAGGTAGAAAATCGGTAAAATAAACTATTTTTAGAAAATAAAGTGCCAATATCTCTCCCAGATACCTCTTTTTAAAGAGACAAATTCAGTATTTCTAAGAGGCATACTATCATTTTGAATAAAGGAAAATAGTATGGCAGGAGAGAGATCCTGTTGCTGAAAAAGAAACTTACATCTAACTTGCCAAGTCAAATACAGCATGTAAGTTGCGATAACATTCAGAGTACTTGTATTATATTTTTGCCATGATGAAGGAAATATACCATAAAATAGTTATCTATCTAACCATTTTGAGAATAGGAATGCTTTTCAGTAGTCTCCCCACAAAGCCCAGAACTCCTTAATAAAAGGGCATTCAAAATATAAATGATGTACTGATTCTATTTGCAAAATACATGCACTCATGAAACAGTGTAGTTCTGAGATTTGTTTGTGTTTGTGATTTCCTCTCATATACATTTTGTTATGGACACCCAGCCAAACAATATCCCACAAATGTTTTTGGATTCACAAGTCAATTAACCTATCTTTTATTTTTGTTCGTTCCATATCCGAAAATTCTGGGAATGGTGCTTCAAAACATTATTTTGTTAAATAATCTGATACAATCCTTTCCTTAAATATTGAGCCACATCTGTGTATTTTATGTGCCATTCGTGTATATGATCAAAAAGTGTATTCCATTCAGGAAGTAGTTTATATTTTCTCTTATTTTTATGAATAAAAGATTCGTTTTGCCATTCCAGTAAGATACATTGTAACTATTTTCTGTTGCCATTGTTTATTTGTGACCCAAATTATAGGCTGCAAATTTGATGCTACAAAGGTGGATAAAACAAAATTAAATACTACTGGGAGAGTCATATTCATTCCACCCAGTTTTACATCTAGATATAATGTACTTCTTTTTTATTTTATTTTATTTTATTTTATTTAAATAGCAGTTTGGAAAACCTTTGAGCCATAGGCTCATTTATAAAGGTACCTTGTCACAGTAAGACAAATGAAAATACACAGTATAGCAGTACAACACATAAGTATAACAGTAACTTAAGACATAGATACAAACAAGCTGGTACAGGTAGGATTGATGCAAACAATACCAGAGTTATGTTGTCCTTAGCAGCTTAGTAGTAAGCTTTGTCATAAGTATTGAGTATGGCTTTGACTAATGGCAATTACAGCATCGGGTGTTAATTAGGTGGTTACGTAAGAAAGTTTTGAAACAAGATATAGTTGGCGCTTCGGAGATGGAGGGGCAGTGTGTTGAACCAGGAGGGGGCCCTAAAGCTGAAGGATCTTTGGCCGTGAGAGGTCCTAGCTCTAGGGATAACAAGAGAAGTTTTCCCAGAGGTCCGAGTATGAACTAGTGTGGACAGAGCGGCGTATGGTGGTGGTCAATCCTGGTGGGGATAGCCCAAGGAGGGTCTTTTTTTTAAGGGTACAGGTCAGATATTTGAGGCACTCGTCAAGATCAAGTACCAGCGCTTTAGCATACAGTAGACAGGTGTGTGTCAGTCTAGGTGCCCCAGTAATTAACCTGCAGGCCTTATTCAGAGTAGTGCAAATTTTATGGAGTGCGGTCTGATCAGCAGCAGCACCATACACCGGCAGTCCATAGTGCACTAGGGACAGGATAGAGGAGGTGACTGCAAGTCGAAGATCCTCCGGGGGGAGGCAGTGTTTATACCGATGTAAGATGCCCAATCGGATATTAGTGGCAGTGGCTAGGGCAGCGATGTGTCCATGGAAGAAGAGGAGGGGTCAAAATGGATCCCTAGGTATTTATAGGAGCAAACTTGTTGATGGAAAGAGGCCCAGAGTGAATGAGGAGTTTGAAGTTGCAGGACTTATTTTGAGGATGAGTGAAGAACATGGTTTTGTTTTTTAAGATTTATCACCAATCTATGTTCCTTGAACCAGCCTCGGCTTCAGCGAAGGACTTCTGCAGCGAGTCCTGGAGGGCAATAGGGTTACTGACTTGAGGCAAAGATGACTGCATCATCAGCGTACAATAGAATGTTCCCTGAGCAACAGCGTGGAAGGGTGTTAAGGTAAAGGGAGAATAGTAAGGGGCCCAGAATGGAGCCCTGGGGAACCCCAGAAAAGATAGGACAGATGTCTGAGTAGGTCCCATTAATTTTTACATGCTGTGAGCAGTCAGACAGATAACTGGTGCACCAGAAGATAGGCCCAGCAGCAAAACCAGAGAGACTAAGGGCATCAAGAAGGAGGGGGTGGGAGACAGTGTCAAAAGCTTTAGAGAGGTCAATGAAGACCGCACCAGCCAGAGAACCAGTATCTAAGGGGAGTGGAGAAAGTTGGAGAACTCTAGGAGGGCTGTGCTGGTACTGTGGCCCGCTCGGAAGCCATGCTGCTCAGGACATAGGACATTGTAGGTGGAGAGGTAGTCAGAGATTTGAGAGGCCACCACTTTTCCAAGGCCTTGAGAGAGGAGAGAGAATGGAGATTGGTCGATAGTTTCCAGCCACAGTCCTATCACCACCTTTAAAGATAGGGGTGACAGTGGCAACTTTCCAGGCAGTTGGAACCTTCCCAGGCAAAGAGAGTGGTTGATGAGGCATGTGATCGGGTAAGGACTGTGTCTAAGACCAGCCGTGGGATACACGGATCAGGGTGTCACTGCCTGTACTATTACTCTTGGGGCAGTGACAAGGTGTGGCCCTAAATTCTTGGGCAGAAATCGTGAGGAGAAAATAAGGGTGAAAGATTTATGACAGGTGCTGGGAGGAGGGTCAAAAAATTTGTAGGGAGGATAGGGCTAAGGTCAGTGAATGAGGTGTTGAGGTGGTTGGCTATGAGGGCTGGGTCTGAGGAGATCACACCATTAATGTTGATCTGGGTGGGTGGGGGGTGTGTGCAGTCCCATTTAACTGTTTAATGTTATCCCAGAAGGTTCTGGGGTTCCCCCATGAGGCAGTGAGTGAGGACCGATAGTGCTCAGACTTGGCCTTTCTGATGGCCCGAGTGCACTTGTTTCGGGCAGCAGCATATAACCGCCTGTCATTGGGCTGGCCAGTCTCAATGGCACGGTGCCATAAGTTGTCCCTATGTTTGAGTTGGTGGATCAAAGCTGGGGTTACCAAGGGGGCATTCTGCCTTTTAGAACGGCGGGTTAACATTGGGGCAAAGATATCACAGGCATTATTAAAAGTTTGGGTAAAGAAGGAGAGAGCTGTGTCAATGTCAGGAGTTGCCTGTATAGGAGACCAGTCAATTTGGGACAGAAGTTCCTTAAGTTTTATCAGTCCACCAGGTATTAGACACCGCCAGCATGTGGACTGTGCTATGGGTTTGGGGACTGAGGATGACCAGTGGAATAGAATGGGGGAGTGATCACTGAGAGAGTCTGGGAGGACTTGTACATTGGGGATCCGATTAGGGCGGTTGGTGAGTACCACATCAAGCAGGGTACTGGAGCCTCTCTTGGGGTTAGTCCTGGTAGGGTGGGTAACTAGTTGCATTAGGTCTATTGCAGAAAAGGAGTCTTGGGTAGAGGAGCAGGAGGGGCTGAGCCAGTTGACATTTAAGTCACCCACCTGAATTTGATCAGCGGAAGGAGGTAGTGAGGTAAGGTATTCTGTAAGAGAGGCAATGGCCTGCATTTGGTCCCTGGGGGGCATGTATGCAGCAGTCAGATAAAGGGGTCCCTTTAAAGGGTCAGGGGTTAGTTTCAGTGTAAGCGCCTGGGCCCTGGAGTCAAGGATGGGAGCAGGCAGTGCTAGTACAGGGAGAGATTCCTTGACATAAATAGCGCAGCCGCTGCCCCGTCTCCCAACATGGTTGGACCGGAAGAGGGTGAAACCAGGAAAGGAGACTAGGGAGTCAGGGGAGGATTTTGACAGCCAAGTCTCAACCAGAGCGATGACATCAGGGTTAATTGATGTGACCAGGCATTGTAGTGAATCAAACTTTTTTAGGAGGCTACAGATATTCATGGAGACCATGCATAGGCCTGTGGTGCGAGTCGGGGAGCTCCTGGGAACCAGGCCAGGGTTTGTATAAATGTTCCCTGACAGGAGTAGTAGCATGACTAACACCCTGGCTGGGAGATGATGAGAGGTTTTCCTACGATTAACATGAGGGGGGGAGGGGAGGCTAAGGGGGCAGGGGGTGGGCAGGGTGGTACAGAAAGGGCAGGCAAGAATAAGAAGACACCCAGATGTGCCTGAGGTGACAAGAAAGCTAGGGGGAGGGCAGGGAGGACCGAGACACACAGAGGTCCCAAGGGGCAGGAGAGCAGGTTCAGGAACAAGGGGAGAGAGGGGTGCCAGGGCACAGTGCGGAGTAGCAGATGGGTAAGTGGGTAAGTGCACTGCTAGTGGGGATAGGCACAGGCAGAGCATGAGGCAGGGCCAATACATTGTGGTGAACAAGATCCCAGGGAAGTAGTGCTGTACAGGTAGGAGTAGGAAGTAGCGAGGGAGCATAGGTCCCTCTAGTGGCCAGCAGGTATAACCTGCAAATGAGAAAGTGGGGAGATAGGTTCTGGGTAACAGGACGTGATGTCACCGGATGTGATGTCACAGGGTGGATCCTTAAATTGACAGCCACCCCTGGGTGGGAGGGTGGTTGGGATGGGTGGGGCAGACGGCGTGAAGCGCCGTCGGGCTAGTACCCCCCTGCAGGCGTCCAGACGAAGAGAAGAGGCTCTCTTTACCTCAAAAGTTATCAGGCTGGAAATTCGGCTTCCTCAGGTGAGCTGCTTGTGTTTCTTCTGTTGCTTTATTGTCCCAAGTGCCTAGCTTGGGGAGCTGCCTATGTAGTGGAGAAAACAAAGCCTCTCATTACTATGCAGTGGGAGAATATGTCGTGACTTTCACAAAGGAGCTCCACTCTAAGCAAACAGGGCTATTCCAAAATGAGGTCACACTAGGACCCAGCTATCCTAATACCTTCAGTTACAAGCACAATTAGCTCCAGTACCACCATATTAAACAAGTCTGCTCTATATTAGCTGCTTGGTATATCTGGCTTTAAGGTGTAATCAGCAGTTAGCTCCAATACCACCATATTAAACAAGTCTGCTCTATATTAGCTGCTTGGTATATCTGGCTTTAAGGTGTAATCAGCAATTAGCTCCAATACCACCATATTAAACAAGTCTGCTCTATATTAGCTGCTTGGTATATCTGGCTTTAAGGTGTAATCAGCAAGGCAACTCTAGGAAACCAGTGAGTCCCTAGCTTTACACTTCAGTATTAGTAGCACAAAGAGAAGCAAATAACAAGCCCACCCAGTGGTGAACAGGGAACAAAGTTCATAAAATATAAGTGTTCATCAGGTAGCACCCCGCTGCAGGCATCCAGACGAAGAGAAGAGGCTCTCTTTACCTCGAAAGTTATCAGGCTGGAAATTCGGCTTCCTCAGGTGAGCTGCTTGTGTTACTTCTGTTGCTTGATTGTCCCAAGTGCCTAGCTTGGGTGGGGGGGAGCTGCCTCGAAAGTTATCAGGCTGGAAATTCGGCTTCCTCAGGTGAGCTGCTTGTGTTGCTTTTTATCATGTTTAGCCTGCTTTCCCAGAATCCTGTGAAGAAGCAGGCTAATAGCGTGGTTTCCAACTTGTTGGGTAACAAAAAAATGTGGCTAATAAATAAAAATATAGGTACTAAAAAGGATTTAATCATAAAAATTATTTTTTTCTTACCCATCTTCCAATTTGACCATGAACTTACCCTGTCCCTCCCTTTGTTTATGCATAATTCCCAGTTGCATTCTGCCATATCGATTGTCCCAAAGTATACCCCTAAGATTTTCTGTGGGGTCTTTGAAATGAAAATATCTCCAATACAGGTTTTGTTTTCTTTATTTCCTGCTAGCTTAATGCAGATACTCTTGTTTTTATTTATACTTGACCCAACTGTTTGTAATAGAGAAGTCAGTATTTTACAGATCAATATTCCAGAATGTTCATCTAAAAATGAACACATAAATCATCAGCATACCCAATTGATTTTTGGGTACAGAACCCTGGGTACCATATTCCATTTATGAACAGCGATGTATTCAATATTGTAACTATTGGATACAGCACTAAAACAAACAATATCTGACTGAGGGGGCAGCCTTGATGAACCCCTGATCTGGTAAAACAGATCACTCCCACCCAGACATTTACATATGGCTTAACGTAATCTAAAGCATAGCACAGTTTGATCCAATTAATGAATTCTATCAGAAACCCATATGCTTGCAACATCTCCCATAAATACTTCTGTGATATCCTGTCAAAAGCCTTTGTTTGGTCAAAATTTATTAAATATCCAGTTTTAGAGTTTTCTGAGGTAGAAATAAATAATTCTTTTAATAGTTACAAGCCATCATAAATGTTTTGGCAGGGTATTGAGCAGGACTGAGGAAGGGTGTAGTAAATCATCCATGTTTTTTGTTATTCTTTTACATTGAAGCTTAGAAAAAATGTTAAAATCTAGGTTTAATAAAGTGATAGGCCTCCACTTATCAATTAAAGTTTTATTTCCTTTCTTATGAAGGAAAATCATGAGCCCTTCATAGGTTGAGTTTAGTATTCTATCCTCTGATAAAAAAAGCATTATATATTTGTACTAGGATAGCTGGAATATATGTCCATAGTACCTTGTAAAATTCTGACGTGAGTCCATCAGCACCCGGAGCTGTATTATTGTGCAATCCTTTAATCACTGAGTTTAGCTCTTCAGCCGCTCAATCCTGTATTAAGGTTGCTTGCTGTTGCTGTATTATTTTAGGGGGATGTGCTGCTTGCAAAAGCAGTGTCACATCCTCAGAAATCTTAAAATAATGACCACATTTGAACTTATATCTTTTTCTAAAACTGTCAACATTTCCCTGCCTGAGACTTAAAAGGTCCACCTCTTTTTGTATTGCCTCCATATATTTTTTTCATTCTTTTTTTGCAGTCCTTAAAAGGGTTGGTTTGATTTATTTTCCCTTGTGTCCCAAACTGTTGCTCCTTAATTGAAGATTTCTGTCTATCATATTGCAAATTGGTTAATTTAATTTTTAATTTTGAAATTTCAACTGTGGCAGTTAACATCCCCTCATTTATTTGCAATACTAGGCTATTTAATTTATCCCTTAACCTAATGCAATTGCTGTCTGTATGCAAAAAAACAAGATCGACTTTTACAAAAATCAGTTAGACAAAGTTTTGTGTCTGATCACCAATCAATGAGGGAGTCATATAAAAGAATTACTGATACTCAATCTTTTAATATCTGAAGGAATTTTGGATTTTCAAGAAGCCTCATATTAAATCTCCAAATATCTCTACCATGTAGATGAAATGGATGCAGTGCAATTTTAAGGCTCAGTGAACAATGATCAGACATCTCTATTACATGGATTTGTGCTCTTGAAATGGGTAACTGGTCTGAAATAAAACAGTAATCAATTCATGATTCATGGCCCTCTGAAAAAAGTATGGTTAATATTTGTAGAAAACCCATCTTTGAGTGATGTTTGTTCAAGAATGTGCTCCAATTCATTAATAACACAATATATTTTATGATATCCTTTAATTTGGATGTTGATATTAAAATCCCCCCCGATGATTTGTTTACTTGTAAATAAAAAAGGTTTTATTTTCTTAAGAAGCTCCACTCTCCTCATTTTTTGTTGGAGGCTATAGATATTAATTAATCTATAATATACACCTTGGATATTAATGTCTAACATCATAGCCCTTCCGGGTTCTATGTCAACTATTTTTTGGAGTGAGAAATTTGGTATAGTAAAATAGATGCCTAAACCTAAGCAAAGTTTCTGTCCAAATGACCAAAAGGATTTCCCTGTGAACAAGTCTTTTGATGCCAGTAATGTATCATGATCTGAATATAACCATGTAGCCTGCAAAAAATATACATCATGAGGTAGAGATTGTAATTTAGCATAGGGAACCTGCCTTTTAAAATTAGTTTGTATACTATTCACATTCAGACTAGCAATACTTAGAGATATAGCAGCCACTATTTAACAGAAAGAGATTAAGAGTTCTTTTTCCTTTGTGATCTGGTTACTCTCATCTGTACTCATGAGGTTTCTTGCTGCTGCTCTGGTTTTCCTAATGGTGGGTCACTTTGAGTGGATTGTAGGGATGCATCTGAGTCCTCTTCTTCTTCCATAATATCTCCCCAACTTTGTAAGGGCTTATATTGGTTGGTTGTACTAACCGATGGATTCAAAGCTTTGGTTGTAGATTTTTTTTGTAAATGTCCCTTTTTTTGAACAGGCTGAAAATCTGAATCCTTTTTTCAGGGGTGGAAGTATACAATTTTCCTTCAGCTCGAGCAGGTGCGGGGGGGGGGGGGAATTGCTGACCAAGACCTTGGAATAGAGTCTCAGCTTTCATTTGGGCATAAGGGGCCCCCCTATTGCAGAGTAGGGGAATTTCTCTGCTGCCCTGGCCAAATTTCCCCCATTCACTAAAAATACCACCTATAGCTCAATGTGGTTCAAAGGCAGTTGCCATTCATCTGTATCCCCTTCCCCGAGTTGTGCCTGAAAATAGGCAAAATCTGTCTAGTGCACTTACCCGGTCAACACAGATAAAAATAAAAATAACAAATTCATTTTTGATGATTTCAGTATTGGTAACATTTTCAAGAAGATCAGGGTGTAGCCATGTTTGTTTTTTAGTTTTGTTTATTTTCAATTTCAAGAAATCCTGTTTTATTTCATTGTCACTACTTTTTCCAGTGTTAGTGCCAATGTAAATTATTATCTTTGTCTTTTTCCCTACTTTATTATCTATCAAAATGTGTTTTATTATATTATTGATTTTTGCTCCTGGTACACATGTGACTATTGTTTCATTTTCATTTCTACTACAGACTGTCTGGTCAGTGTACCGAATCATTGAATCACCTATTATGGTTACTCTGTTATGACCTATCTCTTGGGCTGGTGCTGTATTTTCTAGCACTGTGAGTAGTTCATAGCTATGACTGCACTGTATAACTTGTTCCTCTGTGACTTTAAAAACTCCTGCCTTCCTTCCTTCCATTTTTGGCTCCCTTTCTAGGTTGCACCATTGTCCATTCCTCCCCTTCTCCTTCATTATCCTCCTTCCTATTTCTCTTAGTTCCACTACGGCTCAGGGATATAACACTATATACATCAATTTCTGTATTGTTAACAATTTCTGTTGGTGCTGGTATTTCAAGGATCATGTTATCCATGTAAGCCTCTAGGATCCTTATTTCATGGACATTTTGTAGATCCCTTTTGAAGGACTCAGTTTCCTCCATTACATTTTGAACAATTATACAATGAGGGCATGCATTTGTTTCTGCAAAATCATATTCCTTTGATATTATTATTATAATACTACGTGTGTTACCCTGCTGTAATTTCACAATCCTGTACCAGCCAACCTGACAGTGGCATTGACAGTTATTCTACAGGACTGGAAGAGAAGCCTTGCTTACTTCCAGTTCAGAGCTCCCCTTCTATGTTTATTTTGGCCAAAACTGTCTAAAGAACAACACTCTAAAATACACCTTGTCTGTATGGCCACAATCCCTTCTGTGCTGGAGATAGCTTAGTAGCACTTATAATAGCTATTAGTAAAAACATTTCTAGAATCCTTATTTATAGCCTTGTCTGCCATGTTTGCCCTGTCTGCAGTATCCCTTAGCAGCCTTGCTAGGAGCCCAGTAGGAGAAGTATATTTTTTGTAATATATTTACTAGGTGAAAGATAGAGTAGGGTAGAGAGTGGAATTCACACACAGTGCAGCAGGGTAGACAGCCCTGCTGCCATTTCACAGCCTCTGAACCACAGCCCACAAAGAGACACACATTTTGGCATTCATACTAAATGCATTTCAAGAAAGACAGTGACTGAAGTAATTGCATAATATGACTTTGGTTTTGGAGCAGGAGAAGAACAGGGAATAGGACAGGGATACTGATACTGACACTGAATTTATCCCTATCCAGTTGAACCACATGTTGAAGAATGCAACACCTTTACCAGTGACTCAAAGGATCTTCCTGAGGAAGACAGAATGAGTATCTGTAACATGAGAGAAAGAAATATAATAAACATACTAAGGTGCATACTAAGATGTAAGGAGCATAGAAGGTGGTAAGCACATGTGTGCTCCTACCAGTTACCTGTAATAAGACAAAACATTTCCATCTAGGATATAGGAGACACATTTTTGTTTAAACTGTTTTTTTGCCCTTGCTGATTACAATGTCTAAAGGTAGTTTATTCCAAAGGTTTATCACTTTCAATGTATAAAATGCTTTCCTTTTATTAGTGCTACATTTTTTAAGTCTCATCTGCAATGGGTGCCCACTGGTGTATGTTTGGTGTTGTTTTAAAATTCAAAATCCAGTTCATTTAGCACATAATCATCATTAATGATTTTGTGACATAATAGTAAGTCCCCTTACATTCATCTAGTCTCAATGGACATTAGGTTTACTTTTTCTAGATGTGCTTCATAAAGTAATGTCTTAATATCATGTATCATGTATCAATTTAGTAGCCTTTATTTCAATATTGTGAAGTGCCTTTGGTTATCATACCCCAAGTTAGGCTCCCATAGTGCAGCATTGGTCTAAATAAGATTGGTATAAGGGTATAATCCCCCTTGAATCCATACTTTTAAAATTTCATTTAATGGTCCATAACAGTGGTTCAGCTTTTGAGATTTGTGATATATCATATGACATGTTTTCAGTGATAATTTTTCCCAGATCTCATTCTTTGGTTGAAGTTTTTAGAGGAAATCTGTTTAAGTAATATGTGGCCTCTTTATTGTGATATCCCAGATGCATTAAAATGCACTTATCAATGTTAAAGGTCAACTTCAGTTATCAGCCCATTTGGATATACAGTATTGTCCAAGTCCCTCTGCAGTGTGTTAAAATCTTTTTTGTGTTTAGACCGTCCTGGCAACCTTGGAATCATCTGCATACTTACTTACTTAGCCAACTAGTTACGTATTTACCCATGTCTGATATAAATATTTGAATTAATGTCAGTCCTTATACTGACCCCTGAGGTACCCCACTCATTACCATTACAGGGGTGGGTAGGTACCCATTTGTACTAACCTTTTGTGTCCTGTCACTTAACTATCCTTTAATCCAATTTACGATTCTATATTCTATTTTGATGTCTGTTCATTTCTTAAATATTGCTCTATGTGGTACTTTGTTGAATGCTTTGCTGAATCCAAGAATATACAATCTGCTGGGGTGCCCTTGCCCAGGGTGGCTGATATTGTCTCATAAAAGAACAACAGGTTTGTTACGCATGATCTACCTCCCATAAATCCATGTTGTTCCATGTCCCTGAGACCGAGTTTCTCCATATGTAGGTTAATTGAGTCTTTTAGTATGGATTCCATAATCTTCCCTGGGACAGAGGTCAGACTTAAAGGTCTATAATTTTCATAGTTAGCTTTATTGCCCTTTTTATGGATTGGAATAGCTATTGCTGTTAGCCATTTGGGCAGGATTTCAGTTTTAGAGATGGCTCTTAAATATAACAGCCTGAGTGAATTTGCGATTTGTGGAGCTAAGAGCTTTAGCATTTTGGATAATATGTTATCCAGTCCTGCAGAGTGTGACATTTTTTCTAATTCAGTAAGCTTTATTTAACTTTTTTTTTCTTTTTGTTTTTGACATAGTCCTTACAAAAATGTGGGTAAAAATTGGGCAACCAAGAGGATCACCCTGTAATACAGTATGTACAGTCTCATAGAAAAGATATCAACAATGCAAACCCCAGGTATTACAAAGATGGAATAAAATGCATGTTAGAGATGAAACCCCTGACCCCTCACCCCCAACCCTCTTCCCACTTCCACCCTTATAAACCTTCCCTAGCCCACTCTTTACCAGGAGTGACCGTGTTCAATCAAACTGAAATAGTTCAGAAGAATGATTTTCAATTTAATCAGCTAGGGTTTCCATACAGAAAGCAAATCATCTAGCGGTCCCCATTTAGATTGATAGGTGTTTAACCTATTATCCATGGATGAAATATGCTTCTCCAGTTGGATAACAAGTAATATTTCTTTATGCCATTCCAAAACAGAGAGGGGTATGCTATGTTTCCAGTGTCTCATGATAATTAACTTGGTAATGGTGGAAATCACTGCCAGGTGTGCTTTTCTAACTCTAGGGGTGCCTTGTGGAAAGTCATATAGTAAGCAGGCTTCTGGAGTAAATAGGGGCTCAAGACCTTAAAGTGGATCTAGAGTTGTCAAATGGTCTGCCAGAAAATCTGAACTTTAGGACAGGTCCACAACATGTGGTATAAAGTTCCCAGGAGGTTGCCACAGCACGAGCAGTCATGAGAGGGTACATGATCCAATTTATAAAGTGTAACTGGGGTGAAGTATAGATAGTGCATGATATTAAATTGAATTAAGTGCAATCTATCTTGCTTAATAAATTGATACATATGGTGCCATAGTTTCCTCCAGAAGCTTACTTCACTACCAATGGATAATACTTGAGTCCAATAATAACATACCCCTTGAGGCAAAGTTGGACCACCTGACTCCCTTACCTTTCCACATGATTGCAGTGAGCATGGTTTGAAGTTTAGAGAACCACTTTAAGGGAGAAAAAAAGCAAGTATTCCCAGATGATACAGCAAAAGGGGTAAGACATTCATTTTGACAGTGTTTATTCTCCCCCACAGTGAGAGAGGAAGACCACTCCATCTGTTGAAGTCAGTTTTAAAAGTGCTTAAAAGATCTGAAAGATTAGCTTTAAGCATAGTGGGTATGTGTCTGGTGATTTTGATTCCAAGGTAGGTAAGAAATTGTGTTCCCATGAGAGGGAAAGAGTGGGCAGTCACTGTCTGGGCAGTTCTGTTATTTAACGGGAAGACATTAGTTTTAGAGAGGTTGAGTTTATAATGGGATACCACAGAGAAGTTGTCAACTTCATTCAGGAGAGAAGGAATACCCTTCTGGGGTTCCTCATGGTGTAAGAGGAGATCATCTGCATATGTAGATAGGGTATAATGTAAGTCTTCTATTTTAATCCCCTGGAGCCACGGAGAAGTTACTAGTTTCCTAATCAGAGACTCCAGGTTGATGTTGAACAGGAGGGGGGATAAGAGGCATCCTTGTCTGGTTCCCCGTTGCAGAGGAAAGGGATCTGAGAGTATTCCATTACACCAAATTTGGGCAGAAGGGGAAGAATTTAGCAGTTTCACCCAGTTAAGAAATCCAGAGGGGAGGCCAAAATGGGCCATAGTAGCAAAAAGAAAGTCCCAGGAGACCTTGTCAAATGCTTTCTCGGCATCCAGGGACACAAGAACTGCAGGTAGGGGTGAGTCCCCGGATGTCGATAGCAAGTGCAGTAATTTACGCATATGGTCCATTGATCTGCCAACCAGCTCTCTGCTGATGAGTGTAGTCAGGAGATGTCCCAGCCTATTGGCCAGTATTTTGGCAAGGATTTTTACATCGGTGTTAATGTTTGATATTATAGAGCATAGGCCATTATTTAATCCTTTTAAGGTGTGTACATAACTATAGAAACTTTTCATATTATCTTTGCTTGCATTCCTTGACAGTTTCAGCTCCATTTTCTGTTTATTCTTCTTTATTTTGTATTTCTATTGTTTTAGCATATTTTTGTATTTTAACCAATTTTCTTTGGTCTTGTACTTAGTAAATATTTTCTATAGCTTATGTTTTTTCTTAATAATTTTTTCAGACTATTTGTATGTCATTGAGGTTTGATACTTCTGCTGTTGCATTTTTTAATTTTTTTATATGTCTGTCACATACTGAGAAAATTTGATTTTTAATTATAGCCCACATTTCACTGGTGGTTTTGTTTTCCAGTTCCATTTCCCGTTTATTTTATTTAGGTTCTCATGAATTTTTTGTGCTCTACTGACTTATACCGTAGTTATCAATTTATCTGAATTCCTTATCAACAGGTATATATTCCTGTAGTATGAACGCAATACTATTGTGGTCACTATTCCCAGGTGGTGCGTGTGTTTCACAGTTTATAATATTTATATCATTTATACTTAGAACTATATCCATGATGTTTTTCATCTTGTGTGCTTGTCTACATGCTGTTTTAGGACTAGTTGGTTGTTTGTAGAAATCTGATACTTTGATGTCTATTAGCTTCAGCCGAATCCCATTTAATATCACTAAAGTTTATGTTTTACATAAACAGAACTCTGCCCATCTCATATGCATTTTCTAGTCCCTCACTTATTTCTTCAGTTATCTCATTTCTACAACTCGGTGGTCTATAGTATAAGCCAATACATTTATGCTTATCCCTTGCCATTTCAATATTGATCCATATGGATTCTGTTTTACTATTTATCTTTTATTTTACCAGAAATGTTTTTAGATGGTGTTTCATATAATATATATACTGCTACTGCTCCCCCCTTTCTTTCTTCCCTGTCCACATGATATAACTTATATCCATGGATTTCCCTGCTTCAAGACGAAAGTTACCGTGCAGTATTTTGAAACATGGAAACATACAGAATTTTACAGCAGATAAAGACTGTTTAACCCCCAGTCTGCCCATTTTCCCTACCTACATTACTATTGCAGACCATACTTGATCTACAGCTCTGCCCCCTTTCCACTATGACTCCATTGTGCCTATCCCATGCTTTCCTAAACCCCACCACTGATTTTACCGTCACCACCTCTGCTGGAAGACTGTTCCAGGAATCCACCCCACTTTTTGTGAAGAAGTCCTTCCTCACATCTCTCCTGCATCTACCCCCCTCCAGCTTCATAACATATCCCCTTGTTATTGTACACCTTTTATTCTGACAGATAGTACCCTCATGTACCTCATTTACATCTGTGATGTATTTAACGGTCTATGGAATATCCTCCTTTCCTTCCTCTCTTTCAGAGTGTACATATTGATGTTCTTTAGTCTCTCCTTGTAGGGTTTTTGATGCAGACCCTGAACCATTTAGTTACCCTCCTCTGGACTGCCTCACTCTGTCCATGTCCTTCCAGAGATGTGGTCTCCAGAACCAGATACAGTGATCTAGGTGGGGTCTTACCAGTGATCTATACAGAAGCAACACCACCTCCCTCTTTCTTCTGGTGACACCCCTTCCTATGCACCCCAGCATCCCACTGGCCCTCACAACTGCCTTGTCACCCTGCCTGGCCACCGTTAGGTAATAAAATATGATTACCCTCGGGATCTTTCCTGCTTGGTAGTTGTAAATGCCTCTCCACACATTTTGTACTCCTCCCCTGAGTTTCTGTGCCCTAAGTGCATTATTTTGCACTTTCCACATGGAAACCCAGCTGCCATTCTCTTGAGCACTCAGCTAATTTTGTCAGGCCTCTGCTTATGCTACACACACACACACACACACACACACACACACACATGCACATGCACACACACACACACACACACACACACACACACAGTGTCCACTCAATTGCAGAGCTTGATGTAATCTCTAAAGAGGCAAACCTTTGCTTCCAGCTCCTCTATAATGTCACTTATAAAGACATTAAAAGAGATTGGATCCCAGCCCTGGTCTCTCAGACACCCCACCCCATTCTCAGAATGAACTATGTTTACCACCACCCTCTATTGCCTATCCCATAACCAATTTCTTAGAGGTTTACCACCTTTGGACCCATCTCTAAATTACCCAGCTTGCTTACTAGTGCCTTATGTGGAATTGTGTTGAAATCCTTCTGAAATCTAGGTTGACCACATCTACTGCTCCACCCTGATCCAATTCCTTTGTCACCCAGTCAAGGAAATCTACCATATCTGTTTGGCATGACCTCCTACCTGTGAACCCATGCTGCCTCAGGTCTTGTAACCCACTGGATTCAAGAAATTTCACAATCCTCCCATTCAGCAGTGATTCATTAACTTTCTCACCACTGATATCAGGGTAATTGGCCTATAATTGCCAGCCTCCTTCCTGTTACCACTTTTGTGTAGTGGGACTACATACACCCTCATCCAGTACTCCAGAACCACTTCTGTTTTGAAGGAAAGGATGACAGACCTGAGCAAATGGAAAGGGAACCACAGTGTCAAGCACACAGAATACAGTGGCACAGATCACCATGGTATTTTGGGTCATGTTATACCATAGCTATGAAACAGAAGTTATAACTTTGTGTCGTGGGTGGCCATTACTCCATCAGAAATGAATGGAAACCAGCTCTAAGTAGGTAAAAGAAATGTCTTATTATACAATGGCAAAAATAATCCCTTGGCTCTGATTGATCAGTTTGTGCCTGAGATAGTGATGTTATCTCAGTATAACATCACCGTATGAAGTGCAGGCACACACATGACTGCATGACAAGCTGAACAATCATGCCTGCCCACCAGAAGTTACCACCAATCTGAGTTTCCACTATAATTGTCTTCAGTCTCTCCCCCCACAATGTCACTGACCACTCCTCCAAAGCAACAATTCTATGAGTGAGTGAATGTGACCCCCCCCCAAAAAAAACACAACACTTCTGAGCACAAGAAAAATTGAACTGTCATGCTTGTTTGTTTCTCTGAAGTGAGCGGCTTCACTGAATCATGTCAACTGTAACTGGCGCTAGTGCGGTTCATTGACTCAGCTCGGTTCATTGGTTAAAAGGTGTCATTTAAATATTTAATTTGTCTGTCAACACTGCTGGATTTTCCCTGCTAAAACAAATCTGTTAATTCTTTCAAGATTCGTTTTCCTCACAACAGTCCCCCTCTAGTACTCAACAGAGAACATACCTGTTATGTCATTCTCCAGTCACCAGCCCACCAGACATCATGACACTGAAATATCCAAAATTGCAACTCAACAGCCCACCCTAACCACCCTCATAGAATGCAACAGTGTACAAAATCAAAAACAAAAGCTACCACAGTTGGGACCACACAGGCAGGGGGGGATTTAACATGTACTGAGAGCTACAAAAGACAAAGAAAAAAAACACCAGCACAGGGAGACTGAAACAGGGAAGCAGGAGTATAACAACACTGCCACCTACTGGCCAATACTGTACACCTACACATAGAAAAAAATGCTAAAAAATACTTATAAAACAGCAATTCTTTATATATTTTTTTTTTTTACAAAAGAGCCATTGTATAATAGCAAGAATGCATTCAGGGTGTGTTTCATGCTAGGATAACATCACTTCTGGGATGTTTGATGCACTCAACCTTTGGCCTCTGCCCAACCACCACAGATGTGACATTTTCCCTTCACGACACACACCCTGTTGTGTATTATTGCTTATGCAAAGAACAGCTATGCCATGTCAGTTAGTGGAATTATGACTAGTTATCAGCAGTCACCATAGATGAATCAGTATTGTGGACATTAATTTCTTCAGTTAGGAGTGACAGATGTGTTAACCCAGAACACCAATATCTGGTTGTAGTTAGCCATACCTGACAGCCATTACCAGATAGTAAGACTCATGACCACGACTATCACTTTACAGCAGTGCACAAAAGGCACTGTCCTGTATATGCCAGAATAATTGTTGAGGGAAAACAAAAAGAGATCCCCATCTACTCCATGGTATTTCAGAAAAAGAAACCCTCATTCCATCTACATGTTATACAAGGAAGACGTCTGTCAGGGGAAGTCCACACAGCTGTTAACAAATTATTTGCAGAATCACTGGAAACCCACAATCTTTGAGAGGTACGTACAGTACTATGTACTGAGGAGCAGCCAGCAGACAGGACAAGATATATTGTAGATTACATACAGGATCAGCATCTTGATATGATTCTCACTGATATTAGTCAAAAAAGTTACTTTTTAGTTATTTTATGTAATTCCAGTCCACAGTTTAAAGTTCCTAGCATAGCAGCTAGGTAACACCAAAGACAGTGTCTTTAACATCAGATACATGAGCAAAAACAGGAAGGCAAGTGGAGGGAGTGCGAGGACAAGAAGACCATGGAGAGACTGGGCAGAGGTGGAACAGGAAAAAGCAGATGTTCTAAACAGATACTTCTTCTCAGTCATCACTGTGGAGGGAGGTGATGGACCACAAAGAAGCAGTACGATCACTGGGGGGGGGGGGGATAGACAAAAGTCCATTCACAGATGAAAGAGTCCTGACAGGACTTGCAAATCTGAAGTGGATAAGGCTATGGGGCTAGCCAAGGTACATCCACAGGTGCAGACAGAGCTCATGGAGGTACTGACTGCACCGCTGACAGCCCTGTTCAACAACTAATTGGAAACAGGAGCTGCTCCAGAGGACTGATAAAGGGCAGATGCAGTTCTGCTTCACAAAAATATTAGTAGCTGGAAGGAAACTGTCAACTATAGGCTGGTCAGTCTAACGCCAGTGGTGGGGAAGTTATTGGAAACACTTTTAAAAGAAAAGCTACTGGAGTATCTTGAATCCATTGGGTTACAAGGCCTGAGGCAGCACAGAGTCAGGCGAGATGTCATGTCAGACAAAACTGGTTAATTTCTTTGATAAGGTGACCAGAGAAAGAGATCAGGGTGGGGCAGTGAACATGGCCTGTTTAGGCTTCAGTAAGGCCTTCAACACAGACCACAAAGGAGGCATATAAGGAAACGGTGCAGTTTAGGGTGTATGGAACTGGTTGATGAATAGGCGACAGAGGGTGGTGGTAAATGGCACTCACTCTAATGAAGGAAGGGTGACCAACGGGGAACCTCAGGGCTCATTGCTAGGACAAGTCCTCTTCAATGTCTTTATAAGCAATGTTGCAAAAGAGCTAGAATGTGAGGTATGAAGCACTGCAGATGACACCAACATCTGCAATAGGGTAAATACCCCACAGGGAGTGGAGAGAATGAGTAAAATCTCGAGAAAACCTGTGGAGTGGTAAAGGTTATGGCAAAGAACCTCTGTGCGCAAACACTGAGGCAAGGGTTACCCCAAAGGGCATTTGGCCGGGAAGCCAAGTTTCAAGAAAATACAAAATCACACATGCCCACACAATGCAAAGCATCATGGGCTGCATATGCAAATCACCACAGAATGTTATGCTGGTCCAACTTTAAGCAGAATTGCATAGTGCCGAAAGGCCTCTCACACAGTTTGCAAAGGGTGCTAACAGAAGACATAGACACATGTTTCGTCTCTACTAGGACTCATCAGTATGCCTCGTCTGTTTGACACCCCAGTGGAATGGACCAGCTACCCTAAGGCAGTGTGCCTTGGATATGTTGTGGTGAACCCATTAAAATAAAAAACTATTTAAAAGACAAAGAACCTGTGTGCGCAAACACTGAGGCAAGGGTTACCCCAAAGGGCATTTGGCTGGGAAGCCAAGTTTCAAGAAAATACAAAATCACACAAGGTTATGACAGCTGGGTTTCAAAGTAAAAAAGAGGAAAATCATTCAAATAGGGTACAAAAATGCACGGGTGGTATATAAAATTGGGGGAGGTACTGATGGTCACAAAGCAGGAATGAGACAACTAGACATCCAGGAATATTTAGGATAGCTGCAGAATGAGTGCGTGCATGCATGATAATGAGCCCATAATGGACATGCTAATGACCCATTGTGCCTTGCATGCCCAACAGACTCGTTAGCATCTTAGGGTTGAATATAGCCCACAGGAGCCCTGCACTATCCTGTTTGGCCTGTGCTATCTCCATTGGGCTCTTGTGGAGCATATTCAGTCTAGTGCTATGTCAGCACAGCACATAGTAACAATGCCCTGTGCTGACATGGCCACATATTCAAACAGTTAGCGTTGTCTGATTGGAGTGCAGTAATTGAAGTACACTAATTGTCTGAATATTGCACCTAAGACAGCCATGCACTAATTGCAGCACAACACTCCTGTCACTGAAGTGCACACTGCTGGCTCTGAATATGGGGGCCTATATCACTTAGACTGGTGGAACTGAATATCCACAAGATAATGGCTACTGGGGTTAAGCAAAATCTGCCTGTAGCCTTGAAATACTGTTGTTTTAACTTGCAACTGCATGCAAGAAAACATGTTCAGCCTTGACAAATGTTAGTATTGGCTTTCTTCAGCCTTTTAAATCATACTGTCTCATTTTTTAGGCCAAAACATCCAAGAGATATGCCAGTGCCTCACTTAGCACTTGAGATTTAAACCAGTTTACAAATGAAGTCTCCAAACCTCAAGCAGACAGTTTAATGTACTTAGTGGGTCAATGTATGTGAATTTTTCTAATAAATCTACAATAAGTGCTGAAACCAGAGAACACTTTTCTCTGCTGGCCCAAAAAGCTCCTAAAACTCCCATATCCTTATCCCTCCCAAAATGTTCAGCAAACATATTCTACAGATTACAAGTGTAAAAGTACTACTCCCAAAATGTGTGCCTCCACTCTTTTCCAAAATATCCAAAATATGCATATCTCCCATAAGGAATTTAAGCTGACCCCATCAAAGTTTTTGAATGAATGTTGATTTCCTGTATGCAATGTAGACTGTTATGCAGCAAGTCTCTTTTCTGTTTCCTATTTCTCCACATGTTTGCACACTTCCCATAGGGACATATGTGTTAAACTTAATTTCAGGTTTGGAAGACTATCATTATACCAATAACAGTTTTTATACTTCTGTGAAGAAAAGTGAAGCAAATAATCCAACTGGTTACATTATTAAATTCTAAAGAGCGTAAGCAATGCTAAAATATGTGTTTTTTTTTCCTTTAAATTAAAACAATGTGACATCTAAGTGGCTGACTAAATTGTCTAGAACAGCACTGAAGTTGGGGAAAAAAGTGTATACAGTAGCCAGGTCAGGAAATATTGCACTACACAATGCCATCAAGAGATGGAAAACTGGCCCTCTAAACTGCAGAAACAATTGAGGTACAACAACCACTCAGGTGCTCTCAGCTTCTGAAGAAGGTAGTACTGTAGATCATCCCAGTTTGTCAGTGTCATCTAGTGGTCCAATGGGCAGAACATTTATGAAGTCTCCTCAATAGGTGGAGGTGCTGGCTGGCTCTGTATCAGCAAACTATCGCATTCATGTCTCTATGGTCCTCACAAACCATATCCATAGAGAGAATTTTACAGCAAAAATTTGAATACAGTGTTAGTCATTCCTCTTATGCCCTGCCATGTCTCACTTTCTCTGTGGCCCCTGACAGTAGAATCCTAGATAGTAAGAAAAAAATCTGAAGGCCCTGCCTCAGGGAAAGGTTCTGTGGGACTACAGTTACAGGTATGGGGTGACTAGGGATGGTAGTGTAATTCCTAGGGATCCCATGGTTTCTTAAATGTGTTAAGAGTTCTTGTTGGCAGATCAGAGGTTAAGGTTTGAGAGCTTCTGCTGCCATCTGCCCTACTGCATGTGCAAAGGGAGGGACCTGGTGTGCTGTATAATTGCTGCTCGATGAGTACCATTCAGATTTGAGTAGTAGGCATTCAAAAGAAAACCATTTTTGCCAGAACTACAAGATAGGTCCCAAATGCATCAATCCTCTGGTGCAGCTCTTAATTTTTAGTGAAGGGTTTCTGGCCATTATTCTTCCAGATATCAAGAGCCTGGCCTGCAGGGTCAAAATACCAGTTGAGGCTGTGTCTAGCTTGAACTTTTTTGTTTGGTGTTTGTAATGCAGCCACGGACTGCCTGTAATGGAGGGCTGCTATTTGTTGCTTACTTCTGTTATCATCTCTTCCAGATACATAAATTAGCACCTCCTCTGCTAGTAACATAATGTTAAATTTCTTTCTGTTTTTGCTGCTTTCAAACAATGTATAGCTAAAATGTTAACCAAGTTTGTTAATTGGATTTGCTGCTATTGGAAACTGTCATGCATTGTCCTAATCAAGAACTGTAATATGCATGCTTTGCTATTAACCTCGGGCCCAAGCTGTGGATTAGATACAGTAGAATGTGGTGCAGTGGCTTGGTTCCTATCAAGAAGATACTTTGTCACTGCCTTGGATGGTTTCAGAATGGTTGCCTTACTGCCTGGTAAGGTATGATGTTTGCTCTTCAGCAGAAGTGTCCACACATCCCATTCCTCATGTACAGGGATAGAGGACTTAGGTGTTAAATGTTGATGCCCATTAGGGCCCAAACAACTGCTTTGTATGCTTGCAGGAATGGCAAAGTTACACAGAAGCTACTGCCATGCATAACACCCGCTACCTGTCTATACTGTGAGCAAATAAAATAACATCTAGACTCTGTGGATGGTGTGAACATTTATGTTTAACTGTTATTACAAATATGGTGCCCATTTTCTGCTAGTTCCAGTCCCCCCACTCAAGATTCCATCTTCATTAAATATAATTACATTTAGAGTTTGCTTCCCTCTTCAAGAGCCAAGTATCACTGCTCAAAAATCCCCTAGACCAGGGGGAGAGAGGCTTACAGTAATCTGTCTTGTAGATAGATGGGGTGGGTGGGTGGGGGCAATCAGAGAAATAATGAATATGTGAAAAGAATATGGAAGAAGAGATACAACTTGGGATGTTTCATCATATTTTGAAGACACAAATATAAAATGCGGTGGAAATTAATGTTATGGAATTTATAACATTTCCTGTAAATTCAGTGGCTGCATCATAAATTGATGTGGACTCCTGCTTTTTTTCATTACTCAGCTTTTTAGCCATCTGACCCACTTCTGCCTGTTTCAGGTTATTGTTCTGGCACCCATAGTACCAGACACCACTCCCCTGCTGTCTTCTTGCTGAGATCAACATAGGGAGGGATATGAGGGGACCAGTGTTCTAATAAATAGCCACTGGTGCACACAGTTTTTCCTTAGTTTTCTCGCTGGCCTCTCCCCTCCCTGGCATCCAGGTGCAGGATACATGTCCCCACGCATGTCACCTCAGATGCATATTACAATGTCCTGCAGGGGAGACAAGCTCTCTTGACCCACCATAGGGTTCACTATAGTGCTGGACCCAGGATGCCTCCCTTCCCTGGCTGGGAGTGCTGCTGTGCATCAGTGCTACCTCAGCACCCCATCCACAGATTGGCTTACTGGGTCTGCTCCCGAACCAGGAGTATCTCCATGGAAACATGCAGTGCTTTCATTGGGCCATCAGGTGCCCTGGTGGACACCTGTTTTAAAGGCTTAAAGTACAAAGAATTTGGGACAGCATCCTCTCCATGTGGGACAGAGGGGTTACTCTAAGGTATAAAATAGAGTTTGCCCCTCCAGATGTTGATGAGGTGAAAGGTATGGATCAGAAACACAGCAGATTTGGAAGCTTGAAGAATCCAGCAGCTTTTATATATTTCAAAACAAAACAAATGTCATGAGAATGTGAATGTAAAGCAACTGGAGACATTTTCAGTTGTTTCTAGTCAGTTCAGCAAAACAGTTCACAGTACGTCAAATGTAGCCATAAAGTGCAAGACTGCAAAGGCATCAACCGATTCTTGTTATATAAATGTAACAAAATTAAAGGAACAACTTGAGAATTCCCCAGTTCCCGACTCCTTAGACATAACACCAATGCGTGAACATGTAGTGTATGTAAAAAAACAATGTTTAAAAAGGTGAGAGCCTGTCATGCAGTTTGTCACTGATGGACTATATTTTACTTGATAATGTCATAAGCATTCATTTGTGAGGCAGTATCCTAAGAAGAACGTTAATGCGTAATGTGCATTGTAAGATTCAATGGAAAGTTACAGTGCCTACAACAGAAAGATGTTGCTGTGTATTGTCTAAATCCCTATTGTTATGATTAGAGGTGACAAGACTAGCACTAAATCCTGTCAGCTCATTAACAATCTGCCAGCTACAAGATAGTGTCAGCCTTTTGTTGCTGCTAGAATTTCTATTGTGTTAGCATTGGATAACGGTACTGTATATGTGCTTGAAATGCAGAGGTTGACAAAAGGAGTTTTGAATAAATTGACTAAAATATGTAGAAGGATATAGAATAGGCTCCAGCTGCTACAGGAGGCTTTTTTCTTCTTACCTACTTCTGAATCATAGTCTGTTTGAGTAATTGAGAATGCACTTATTAAATGAGCTAAGCATTCCAGTATGTTGGTTTTCTTCATGCACCCAAAAATGTTTTGATTTTAATTCCATGTCCTGACAGACCTCTGTACCAAAGCAACGATACCAAAGACAGGTACATCTGTCTTAGATGATTAATTATTGAAGAACATATCATGTTGCACTCATAGAATGGAAAAGTTCCCCACATATTCTTAACTTACATACTGTAGTTTAATAATGAGCCCAGGAGGAATTTTCATTTGGTGAACATGCCAAAATCCTACATTCTGGATATCAAAACAGGTATGAATAAAATCAGTTTCCCTTTGGCATTTCAGCACATTGAGTCATGACACATCACTTTTTACAGGGAGTACACACTGAGCATGTTCAGGTTGTTGGCAAACCACATGGCCTGCAACATCAAATCAGTGATGCTGGAGATCAAGAACTTGTGCCGCACACATCTTGGTGCCAATTTCCGTTTTCTCTCACAGGAGAAGGTTCTGACTACTGAAGGAGCTGCTTTTATGTAAAAAAAGGGTAACTTTCCATTAGTAAACTTTCGAAATCATTAGACAATCATGCATTATCATTCAGGTTAGCTAAGTTTCATTACATTTAACAGTAGTTTCATGCAGGCATGCTAGTAAAATCATGCTACAGAGAGGAGAGAGTGCAGAGTCTGAGCCTACACTGGTAGCTTCAGGTACTGTCACAACAGGTGCAGGCCACAGTGACCTTGGCAAACTGAAATAGGTGCATGGGGGATTAAAAACATGACAATTTGTTTACAGAGTTGGTGGTGTAGAGGGCACAGAAATCCATATTTTTATATTTGTCATTTATTGGTTTCAAACAAGACACAAAACCTAGAGAACAACAAAGATTTCATAGGTCCTGGAGTACAATCAGCTGGTATACAAACATATAAAAATGCCAGCAGAAACAGTCCTCACGGTCCATTGAGTCTGCTCAAGTGTGCAGCCAGCACCCTGTATTGCTGCTGCCCTTCTCTCCCCCATCCCATTACCACTTCCTCTTACCCTATCCCAACCCCTCTTGAAGCTGTCAATCATCTTGCAGGCCACTAACTCACCCAGCAAGGTGTTCCACTTGTCTATCACTCTTTCCATTAAGAAATGTCTCCTCATCTCTCTCCTGACCCTACCCCCCTCAAATCTCAGTTGGTGTCCTCTCATGTCTCTCCCCTTTCTCCTCTGGAAAATCCCCTCTGTTTTAGTCATATGTATTCCCTTCAGGTACTTAAAGATCTCAATCATATCTCCCCAGTCCCACCTCTCTTTCAGAGAGTACATATTCAACTTGTCTAGCCTTTCCTCATAGGTTTTACCCTCCAATCCCTGGATCATTTCTGTAGCTCTATGCTGTACCCCCATCAAAAATCTGATGTCCTTCTTCAGGAAGGGGCACCAGTACTGCATGCAGTACTCCAGGTGGGGTCTGACCAGTGAACTATGCAGGAACAGAATAACCTCCCTACTTCTGGAGGGGATCCCTCTAGCTATACATCACAACATTTTGTTGGCTTTTGCTGTCGCCTTTCTGCATTGAGCAGAGTTGTTCATGCTCCCTGTTATGATCACCCCTAGATCCTTCTGTTCTGTGGAACAACCCAACTGTACCCCATACCTTCCCCTGGTTCCAAGCTCTGAAGTGCAGAACCTTGCACTTTTTGGTGTTGAACCCCAGGTGCCATTTATCCTCCCACTCCTGCAGTTTGTTCAGGTCCTCCTGCAACCCCATCCCCCATCATACTGTAAACTATACAATATAGTATTATGGTTCACTGCTATGGAGACACTACTGACCTCTGGAATGGAGACAAACAGGTTTTCATATCAGGGTACTACTATAGTTCACTGCTATAGAGACACTAAGAAATATTTGTAGTTCTGTACAAGCAATCGCTTTAAATCCAGTATCTATAGACTCCCAGTTGTTAAGGCTGTGGTAGTACAGAGCAGTTGGTCTTCTGGGTTAGAAAGGTAGTGGGGGGCATGCCTTCTTAATCGGGGCAAGTAAACCCACACTTAGTACTTCAGAGAACAACATCTCTGCTGCATGCCATAACACATAGGAGTAATCTCCCCCCATTGATTCTCAAATTTCCTAAGCTTCTTAGCAAATTACAAGACAGTTTTTCAATTATATACATTTTCTATCATAATGTCCTGTCAGAGCACAACAGATGGATGCATTAGTAAAAGCTAATTTCTGGTTAAAGTCATTTTCATAACTGTTAAGACAATACTGAGAAGTCTTTTCAAGATGTAATCTGTCACCATGGGTGGGTATTGCAGAAACCAATTCATTGAGGGTAATATGGGTATAGAGCACCCTGCAAGTTCCAAAATGTCCCATTCGGTGTCAATCCAAAATTGTACTGGAACAGGACAATCCTAACAAATATGTGTTTGTGTTAGTATTTAGTGCATCCACTTCAGCATGCTGCACAAAATGTTATATGATACCTACATTGTTGTATCAGGGTTTAAAAAACATGAATGACTGTTTCACATGCAAATTCACACCATAACAGTGAAGCAGAAACAGTATGGGTGATGTAAGCTTGCTCCTCCCACAAAGCTTCCAGTAGCTCTATATCTGCTTTCACTCCATTTTTACATGACTGCAAGCAATGGAATTGGTTCAAATTTGGTCTCTTGCTTGGTACAATTGTAAGATGAGATACAATGGTAGTTTGTGTAGGATCTATTAGATCATGGCACTGAATTAAGATTCTTCACTCTCTGTTGCATGAAGTCTTAACTGTAAGTAAGTAAGTAAGTAAATCTTTATTTCTTGAGAGCTATTCCAAAAAGATCATGGTGCTTTTCAAAAAGGTTACAATAAGATCAATATAACAATCAGTCCAAAGTTAAAATGAAAACTTTAAACAACAATTAAATAAAATAAGCTAAGCAAGGCTAGTATCAGGGAAAGCAAGAGAAAATAAGTATGTTTAAAAGCGGATTTAAAACTCTTAATGGCTACGTTAAGTATGGGCATATCTGCTAATAATGGAAAAAAATGGCTTTGCAACAGGTAACATTGCTCTTGTAACTCTGAAACATCTATTACTTTATCGTCTCATAGGAAATGGAAACTCCAATGCAAGCATCTCCACTCCCAATTATGAAAGCTACCATCTGGGGATGCAAGTCAAAACAGTTTATCATATGGGATAGATGTACATATAAACAGTATGCATGATTCAGGGATGTTTCACTATTGCATTTCATACCCTTAGTGATACCGAAGTGTATGGATTAGCCAAGACTTGAGTTAAGTCTGGGGTGGATGAGCACAAAGGATACTAGACAGGGAGGAAAGGTCCCACTCCAATATGTTTAGATTCTTCTGCCATGCCTTATATTGTGGGGATAACAAGTAGAGTGCTGTAAGAAGTCATTCTGTCTTTTGCTAATCCTGCAGATCTGGAAGCATAAGACTGCCCTTCTGCTTAGGAAGTTGAAGATATGTATAGCATATCTGTTGTTTTTTCACCTCACACATCAATCAGGGCAACATTTTATCCCAGATCCAGAAGGATGTTTGCATTGAGCACAATGGAAGGGTCTGGAAAAGATAAAGAGTAGTGACAAAAGATTCATACATATGGTTTCTATTCTCTGAATAGAAGTGAGAATGGTAAATACCAATCTCTGCACATCCATCTTAAATTGTTGTGGCAATTAGGTAAAGTTCAGCTCCTCCAAGTTCTCACCAGGTCCCATTCTCTTGTAACTTTCAAGAATAGCAAAGAAGAACTGTCCCATCAAAATTTATGAGACCCATGTGTTAGCCGAAAGAGAAAAGTGAAAGCCATTTAGGCTGTATTACACTGTCTGATAGCCTGTTAAGTGCCCTGAGCCCTGTCATAGCTACACTGTGTGTGACCTCTCTCTCTGCAGCATATTGAAAACCATTTAGGCTGTATGTCACTGTCTGTTATGTGCCCCAAGCCCTGACATAGCTACTCTGCAGGTGACATCTCTCTCCAGCATAGCGAAAGCCATGACTGTGTTTACTATGTCTTGTATTTCCCAGTCTAAGTCTACTAAAAGAGAACACAGTGCTGCTGCACATGCAACTGAAAATGATGGGGACAATATGAATCCTAGCACTAATGAAGAATATAGTGACAATAATAACACCACTATGACTGGCACTAAATGTCCTCCTGAACAAAAAAAGCATGAAATGATAGTAGAGTTTCAGAAAGAATTTATTGAAGTTCCTCATAGAGATACTGAACATTTTGCCACATGTGCCAGGATACTTCCAGCTGCTGAAACAGCATACAAAGACAAGGAGGCATCCTCCTCAAATATAAGCTCAGATGCAGAGGCAGTGAATGCTGATAAAGATGGTAGAGATAGTGGGGACTAGGAATGGGATAGCCCAAGCTATGTCCTACCTGATGATGATGGCACTTCCAGATCTTCTACATCTTGTGGCAATGACGTCTGTAATTTTGATGATGAGATAGAGATGCTGCTGTAAGGCATGAGAGGCAAGTGCAGAACAAATCAACTTCTAAATCTAAAAATAAGAAGATGAGCATGAATGAGAACAATTCATGTCAACAAGGAAAAGGCAGTGTATGGTTTCCTCTGGGTCCCTTGAATGTACAAGAAATACTGCCAAGCACCATAGTACAAAGCACAAAAGCTAAATCTTAGTGTGGAATTTATTTTATATTGACCCTACAGACAACTCTCGAGCTGTATGAAGTCAGTGCAAACAAAAAGAGTCAGTTGTCGAGGCAAAGCAGGACATTTTGGAACATCAATAATGATACAACATGAAAAGGCAAAACACCGAGTTGAGTGGGGCATGGCAAGGGACAGTGTGGTTGGTATGGTTTATAGTGGAGGTGATGGTGGCGGTGACCATAATGACAATGAACTGGAAGAAGGAACTGACACTGATCTCTTGATGTGTCAAGCAGACCTTTTTTCTCCATTTGGACATGTAGCAGGATCCCACTTCGAGTCCTACTTGGCTGTCATTTAATTCTTAGTTATTCTCTCTACTTACACTGAAATTATATGTTGGGTTCTTTTTTTGGACTATGAGGTGGTGGTATTATTTATTTCTGTTTTGGGTGGTTGTTCGATCTTCTCCAAGAGGGCTGATTTGGTGGTATATATACTTAACCTAAGAAGGTACTGTATTTCCTTTTTTTATCAGTCTGCAGTGTAATGGGAGACTTTCTGTCTATTCATTTATCTGGAGTCCACAATTTTCTGATTT
Source organism: Neoceratodus forsteri (assembly GCA_016271365.2). Lineage (NCBI taxonomy): Eukaryota > Metazoa > Chordata > Ceratodontiformes > Ceratodontidae > Neoceratodus > Neoceratodus forsteri. The sequence goes on from CM028131.1 coordinate 831,433,597, forward strand.
TTATTCAAGGGAATTTATAAATCTAGATGCTGTTCTGCCCTCTCTGACTGAGGGGTTCAATTTGTTATTGTGTAGTTGGGTTTGGTGGGTATTTTATTTTTACTTCAAGGGTTAGGCTTGGGGGCTTCAGAGCACAGCCCTTTACAATATGGGGTAGGAATCTCTTACTTTTTCTTTCTCATACATTTCCTTCCTTTTAGTGACTATGGGCACTCATTTTTGGTTTGTATCTTGGAATATCAAGGGGGCCCAGGACAAATGGAAGCAAGCCGTACTACAAAAACACCTGAAGAGACTCCAGCCAGGGATAGAATTTTTACAGAAGACCCACTTACATAGGAAGGATAACCTTCTTTTTCATAGGGATTGAGTGGGTCAAGTATTTGAGGTGGAATGCAGTAAAAGAAAAGGTGGGGTTGTGATTCTGATTAATAAGTGTGCTCCTTTTAATCTCATTAGGGAGCATTGGGACCCTAATTGGTGGTACTTCTTTCTTTTTGGCCACTTGGGCTTTACAGACTTGTTGTTGGGTACAGTGATTGGGCCTAATTTTGATTCTCTGCAATTTTTTTCAGACTTGTTTCTCCACTTGCAATCCTATACTTGTTTCCCCATCCTCCTGGAGGGAGACTGGAATACGGTACTTCATACAGATTTAGATCACGCTGGTACCTCTCAGAAAGGTCTCTCCCCAGGACAGAGAGGACTATGAGAATTTATGGATATTTTTGATTTAGTTGATTCCTGGCATTCTCTTTATCCTACTACTCGCCATTATACCTTTAACTCGATCCTGCATGCCACCCATTCCAGCATAAACTTTTTGGGTTTATAAGGACTTACTACCAGGGTTGTTGACTTGTACCATTCATCCAATGGTTATCTCTGGCCAAGTGCTGGTGCTATTAGACCAATCTTTCAGGTGACAAGAAGATTGAGATAGGGTCTGGTGACTCAATCTCCTTCTTCTTAGGGACCTTACTTCGTGGGAGGACTTGCAAAAGTAAATTAATAATTTTTTGTAGGAGAAAGAGGGCTCAGTTTTGGCCCTTGATGGGTTATGGGCGGCTATGAAGTGTGTGCTTAGAGGGGAATGTATTAGGTTGGCAACCACAGCCAAGAAATGACACACTTTGAGAATGGATCATCTCCAATCCTAAATTTGCAGTCTGGAGCACTTCCTCTCCTCTCATTCTGACTTGGCTTACTGGTCTCATTATAAAGGCCTTAGGGTACAATATTACAATTGTTTGGCTGAAAAAGCAGAATATGCCCTACATCATACTAAAGTGAGATACCTAGAGTCAGACAAGAGGGCCAGGAAGCATTTGACCCTCTGTCTGTGGCAGATGGATTCCTTTAAGACAATCTTAAGTTTCCAACCTGTTCCAGAGAGGCCTAGTCTTACCCATCCTCATGATATTGCCAGTGACTTTCGTGAGTTCTACAACTCTTTATTCACTCCTGATTCAACCTCTCTGGACCTTGAGAAGCACATTGAGGACTATTTGGCTCCTCTCAGTCTGCTTACCTTGCCCATTCATCATCAGGATTTGTTACAGTTATCCATCACATTAGCAGAGGTCCATGGGGCAATAGAGTAATACTCTGTATAGGTTTGCACTAATGTATTGTAACACCTGCACTACTGCAATGCAAAGGATGTATGCAACTGCTTAGCACTGCAAAGGATGTATGTAACTGCTTCGCTAATACTCTGTATAGGTACTCATCAATGTATTATAATACCTAATAATGTTTGTACAGCTACTGTCCAACTAGTTATGTAATGTTGTCTTTGCTGTATTACTGTCATGTCTGTATTTATGTCATCTGATGAAGAGCTTTTGGAAATGAGTGTATGACTCAAAGGATTGTAATTCCGATAGTCTAATAAATAAATAAAATAAATAGAATTCCTCTCAAAAGAGAAGGCTCTGGGCAAGGATGGTTTCCTTAATTTTTTTTTTCTACCACATTTATTAAGATTTTGGCCTCTTTTCTTACCAGTCTTTTTAATTACTTTTTCTCCTCTGGTCTAATGGAGGTATCTCTGCCACAGGCCTCAATCTCATTAATACCTTAACCAGGGAAGGATCCTCTCCACCCCGGCCGTTATCACACGATATCCCTCCACCATACTGATTTTAAGATCTTGTCTAAGATCCTCACCACTCGACTGCTACAAGTATGGGAGGGTCCAATCTTCCTGGAACAGGTTGGTATCATGGCAGGGCATCATTCCAGTGACCATGTATGAAAGCTACTGCACCTTGTTTATGTATCAGGGGAGAGGATTTCACCAACAGTTCTGATCTATCTAGATGCAGAAAAAGCTTTCGACATGGTCTTTTGGTCCTTTCTTTTGCCACTCTATGGAAATTTGGATTCCCAGATGGTTTTTGCACTTGGGAGAAGATCGTATACTCCAACTCAACTACATCAGTTAGGTGCAATGGGGTCTTGTCTGCCCCAGGGTTTCTCTGACGTGGTACTAGACAGTGGTATCTTCTCACCCCCTTTTTATTCAATTTGTATCTGGATCCCCTTCTTCTCAGGCTAAATCAGAATCCTGATTTTAGAGGGATACTGGTGGGTGGCTCTAGATACAAGTTATCTGGCTATGCAGATGATTTTCTCCTCCACATAGACTCTCCTTCAATTTCACTTCCTGCAGCTTTAGAAGAAATACAACAATTCTCAGCAGTAGCGGGATATAGTCTCAATCTTGATAAAACTCAAGTTCTACTCCTGAATGTCCATGTCTCCTAACAGCAGATCTTGGACTTGGGGCGTGGGTGGGAACTGAGTGCCATCACATATCTGGGATCTGCATTTCCCACTCACTATCAGAACTGGTGAAAAGGAATCTTTCCCCTTTAATTTAGTGATTCAGGAAAATTTGAAAATGTGGTCAGTGCGTCCCCTCTCCCTCTGGGGAAAAGCCAATATTATGAAGACGAATATCCTTCCCTGCATTTTATACCCACTTGATATGTTGGCTCTTTACCTAACTAAAGCTTGGTTTACCCATCTACAGAGTCTTATCTCTGAGTTCCTTTGGAAAAAGGAAGCTGCTATGTGGGCTTATTATAAACTGACACACCCTAAGGAAAAAGGGGCCTCCATTTAGTTAATTTCTTCTTATATTACTGCATGCTTCACAGCAGTAAGATATTTAGATGGACTTACTCCCCAGATTTGGTATTGTCCCTTATGGCTTTAACAAGAGTTCCAATTGAGTTGGAAGGAAAGCCTTTGGCTTTCTAGTTTGTTATACTCTTCACTGGCTGACCTCGTACCACAATTGTGCAACCTTCCTGTGATGTGGTCTATAAAGACACTTAATCAGATCTTTTCATATTTCAAGGTGGATTGGTCCAGAGATTTGTAACAACCCTTATTAGAGAACCCCAATGTTCATTTAATTAACTGACCCATTCCTTTTAGTTTCTGCCCCCCCTCTCCATTATGCCTCTTTGGAGTCCCTTCTTGATAATGGCAAGGTGGGCCCTGCAGACACAATACAGCAATGATTTTCCATCCCAATTTACCACCTTTTCAAAGCACCTCCCACTGTCTGGGGTGCTCACCAGATTCCTCGGCCAGTGGATTGTGGTTGACTCAATGGACTCCCTCCTTTCAGAACTTCTAACACTTGCAGATTAGCCTCATGCCATTTCAAAGTTCTAATCCTGTTTTCAAGCTAGGGATCCTGGAAGTCTGCAGTAAGTCTGTATTTATTGGCAGCAGGTTTTGCATCTCCAGTTGAGCCCTTCGGACTAGCAGACACTATGAAAATAAACTTACAAATTCATAAAGCAAGATAGGCTTCACTTTACACAGTTTCAAATTCCACATAATCTTTATTTTACCCCTCAAAAACTACAGTATGTGCTATGGGTCGTCGTTCCTTACAGCAGTGCTCCCATTGTGGATCTGGGGTGGGTTCTCTCAAACATATCCTCTGGGACTATTCTAAAGTGGCTCCTTTTTGAACCAATATTCATGAGTCTCTTGATCCCTGGCTGGGACTAGATTCCTTTTTCACCCCACAGGTCTGTTTAGTCAGTGTTTTTCCTACTGAGCTATTTGGTCCCAGTAAGGCATATATGGCTTTAATCTTGACAGCCAAATTAGTTATTCTGTGTCATTGGATTGACGATACCATACCCTCCATCTGTGAATGGAGGCATGTAGTCTTACAAGTTTTGGCTGTTGAGAAGCATATAGCACATTGACAGGACAGATATGGGAGGTATAAAGAGTGTTAGGAACCCCTTGCAGTGCTCTTAATTTTTGGTTGATCTTCTTACAGTAGGCCCCTTGATTTTCTTGTTTTACTGCTTTTTTTCCTTCCCTTTTCTTTCCTTAATATTGTCTCTGCTGTGCTCTGTTGGTGGTGGGGGGGTAGTGGTAGAGGTGGGGGCTTTTAGGGTTGGGGATGGGGTTTGGGGGAGTGGTCATTTTTCTTGGTTTTCTTTTTGTCCATTTTCTCCATGTTGGAAATTAGCTTTTCATATTTGATGTATAGTTTGTTTCAAGTTTCCTGTCTCATATACTGTTGAATGTCTGTTTGGGATGGCTTTTTCTCTTTCAAAACTTCAATAAAATATATTAATTTGAAAATAAAAGAAATTAAGAATCCCCACTCTACCATAAGTAGTATGAAGCAGGGTGTATTTTGTGTCACCACTTTTGATGAAAACTAGACTGTTGTGAATATTTTGCAGGAGCTGCAAAATCAATTCCAGAAATGGCTTACTCTATGTTCCTTATCCCCAAGGTTCATAGTGTCAGATAATGGTGCCAACATAGTCAAAGCTGTTAGATATGCCAACTACCAACACATAACTTGTTTTGCATGTAATTTAAATCTCCTCATCCATAGTTTGTTAAATGGAACCTGCTGGAATTCAACATTTTACATGTTGGAAAGGCTTCTTGAACAGCAAAAAGCTGTACTTGACTACACCATGCAGAACCAAATAGGTTAACTGGGGTTCAATGCAAAAAAGTGCAAAATCATGCACCTGAGGCATGGGAACCCAATGGCAAATTACCAACTTGGTGGGGAAGAGCTGCCAGTAACAAAACAAGAAAGGGACCTGGGGTTAATCTTATCTGATGACTTTAAGGTGGCTAGTAGTGTGACAGGGCAGTGGGAAAGCTAACTAGATGCTTGAATGCATAGGCAAGAATATCACCAGTTGGAGGAGGGAGGTTATAATATTTTTCCACTGTATAGAACATTTGTGAGACCTCAGCTGGAGTACTGAGTCCAGTTCTGGAGGCCCCATCTCAGAAAGGACATAGACAGGATACAGGCAGTCCAATGGAGGGCAACCAAAATGGTTCAGGGCCTGCACCAGAGATCCTATGAGAAAAGGCTCAAGGAGATAAATATGTACTCACTGGGTGAGAGAGGAGATATGTCTGAGGCTTTCAAATATCCCACAGATATAAACAAAATGCAAAAGAGGAGCATCTTCTATTGTAAAAGATGCTCTAGGACAAGGTGTCATTCTATGAAGTTGGAGGGTGGGAAGCTTAGGAGAAATGTGAGAAAGCTCTTCACTGAGAGGTTGGTTGCTGCTTGCAACAGTCTCCTGGAGAACATGCTGGGGTGGACACAGTTGCAAGTTTCAAGAGAATATGGGATAGACATAGGAGGATCCTAGAAAAAAGGCAAGCAAAGGGGTTACCAGAGGCTGAGTTGGGTCTTACATGAGGGCAAGGTAGGCAGGGGAAAAACAAGGGGCAGACTGGGTGGGCCAAGTGGTCCTTTTCTGCCATCAACTTCTATGTGTTTATGTAAAGTAGACAACATGCTCAGTTCCAGCAGCTGGACTCTACTTGAATTTTTGTTCACCTTATTGGAGCCATCTGAGGCTGCCACATACGATGTCAGTGCAGACATTGCAACTCTAAGTCAATTTCTTCCTCAAATCAGATTTCTTTACATTTTCCTTGATGACATGAAGAAAGACTTTCTCTCAAAAGAAGACATCACTGTTGTTATGCTGGCAGATGACTTAAGTCTCAGACTGTTGATTGACACAGAATAAATGCCATGTTCAAAAATTACACCTATGTGTTGGCTACATTGCTAGATCCCTGCTTTATGTGGAACATTGAAGCCATCCTTTCTGAGTGGAAAGACATTAAGTATTGGAGAGATCTTCTGCTAACCAAGTGTGACATTGCCCTATCAACACCATTAACTGATGTACAGCAGTCAAACCTTGCTGAACCATCAGAGTGCACCACAGGCACAGACAATAGCACATCTATGAATTCTTTAAAATCAACAGTGTCATCAGTGAGGAATAGGACATCTACAGCAATTTCTCAGGCATCCTACGTTCAGGGTCAGAAAGGCTAATCACTTCTGAGCCACCTACAACAACATGGACTAGTATCCTGTAAAAAACAAAAGTGCAGCTGGTTCCTCTGGACTGGTAAGCATCTCATGCAGTATAATGATCCTGGAGTATTTTGCAGACCATACTATGACTGGTCTTAAGGAAGATGCATTACCTGTCTGGAAAAAAAAAAGAACAATATGGCCAGATCTTGCAAACCTTGCAATAATGTACCTCAGTCCACCTTCATGCGTATATTCAGAATGCATATTTAGTACAGCGTGAGGAATAGCCACTAACCACAGAACACTACTAAGTCCTGCAAATGTGGAAAGGCTTACATTTCTCAGAATGAATACTAACAATTTCCCAATTGTCATAAACACTGAATTATGTGAGTCTGACTCTGAACATGAACAACAGCCTACAAACAGTGATACTGAATATGATGATTAGGTTGTGTACAAAACAAATAAAATAATCACCATTGATGCCATGCCATGTGCCACACTGGTCTTAGTTTTCTTTTGTTGGTCATTAGGTTTATATTATTGTAAGTTTGATTAATGCCCACTATTGGTATAATTTCTAGAAAAAGCAGCAGCATCACTCAGAGCAACTGGGCCTCTCAAGCCTCTCATACCTACCCTCATCAATGCCTGCCATGGGAATACTTTTTAAAAACAGCCACAGGCTCTCTAAGAGCAACTGTACCTTTCATACCTGCCTCAGCAATGCCCGCCATGGGTATAAATTTTAGAAACAACAGGAGGCTCGCTCACATAAGCAGCACCTCCATACCTACCTCCAAAATGCCTGTCATGGGTATAATTTTTGGAAACAGCAGCAGGCTAAATCAGAGCAGTTGCACCTCTCATACCTGCCTGAGCAATGCCTGCCTTGGGTATAATTTTTGGAAACAGCAACAGGCTTGCTAAGAGCAGCTACACCTTTCATAATTGGATCAGCAATGCCACCATGGGTATAACAGCTCAGGGCACCTAGCAAACAGTGTAAAAGTCCCCCAAAAAATAGTCTTTCACATGATTTTAATTGTGGTCAGAGTTCTGTTATCAGGTAGTAGAATGGGTTGGGTAGTAACTACCCCACCCAACCTGACTACTCAGTTTTCATCCTGCTATATTTAGGGTACTTTTGAGGTACTGGTAGGTAGTCATGGAGTTCAGGTATTTTAGTACTCACCCATCCCCACTTAAAACTTGTCCTTCCAAGGTAAGACACTGCTGATTAGCCCAACCTAAAGACTCAGGAGGACTGCCATATAGTGGCTCAGTCAGAACCCCCTAAGCAGGAGGAAACAGCAGTGGCTGTCAGGCCACAAGTCTCCAATGGTGAAGAACCTCCCCTAAAGGGACAATAAAGGAAAACAAGGTGTGGGGAAAAATAACTAAAAATCTAATCCTCTCAACTAGCAGGAAACATGTCCAACTTAAGATAAGAAGCTTCCCCTCCACTACCAGCTGTAACTATAGCATTCATCATGACAGAAAAAGACCACCACAGCTGACCCCCCATTTGAGTTTTAGCACCCTTCAAAGAGTATATTTAGCCATCGTAAGAGCAATGTCCTCTTCCTAAAAAAAATTATTCGATTTTGGTTTCCCATGTATAATAATGTCCACCAGGATACAACGCAATACTGCAATATTCTACAACAGAGTTACTGCAATTAGCAATGCAATTTCAATGGCAGTTAACCCCTTTTGTTATGTGTAACCTGAGATACTGCCTTGCATCCTGGCAGGATCTACAGTAGTTATTTTTTGTATGTACACCATCCCAGAGACTTTTAGATTTAAATGTTATATATCCCTCAGAGAAACCCTCCTAAAAAAGAAACATACATAAAGGGAACAAATATATGATTTTCAAAGCAGCTATTTACATTACCCACCTCACTTATCACCTAGAAATAATTAAAACATTACCATTGTACTAATCTCTCAGAAGAGCCTGCTGTTACCCCTCCCCCACCATAGTTCTGTCAAATCTGTCTGATACATAGTTGCTTAGATGCTTGGGTAAATGTTCTGCTTCTCAGTCTGCTCAGCAGGGGCCAAATATTCAAAATATTCAAAAAAAGGTAACCCTAACATAACATTTCCAGTCTTGTGTTGCTGTAATAGAAACTCTAACCGATGCATTATTTTATGCAATGAATCTCCTTTCTTTTTGAGAAAGTTTAATGTTACCCATCATGCATGTATATATAATTGCCTCTGATTTGCATAACTGTAGAGACACTGCAATAACTCTCATTTTCCTCTGGGATTGCAGTGCCCTCTGGGCCCTGTGCTCCCTGTACTGCATAATAAAGGGCTCTGTGGTTCCATTATTGCATACATAGCGCAGGCCTAGAGACATTCGAAGTGCTCCTTTTGCTACAAATGTGGCAATATCTCATTAACCATAGGAACTTCATAAAAAATTGCACTGCAGTTGTAATCATGACCAAGCAACCTACAGCATGCACTGTACTTAGCAAAAAATCCTTATCTCGACCTGTTTTTGAGATTTAGCTACCGAAAGGTGGCACAGCCTCCACAATGTTATCCTATGGGAACTTTCAAAACTTCAGAGTGCTGTAACTATGGAACCGATGTAAATGTTTCCACCACACCAGCAAAAGGCACATCTGTGGGGCAAGCCTTTTATATCCTGTAAATTTCAGTCCAAAAGTCCAGACTGTTTAATTGCAGTGAAGTGGCAGTTATTTTTTCACAAGTAGTTTTGCAAATTTGCAACACTTATGCAAATTTTGCAAAAGCGGTTGCAAAAGGCTGTTGCAATTTGTGAATGGACAGTGTGACACTTTCACAAATTTGCAAACGTGTTACACTGGTACTTTTGCAAATTGCAACACTATCAATGGGGGAAAAAAGTATTTCTGAGCATTATTTTAAAATCTGAAGCCAGGATCATGTTCCTAGTGCCCCGATTAGGTAAACGCAACATTATTTTTTGAATTCCAATGTTTTTTCTCCATCGCTAACTAAAAACAAGATGGCCACCGCATGACAGTACTGAGCCCATTTGCAACAGAAGAAGGTCCTTTCACGAAAGATAAATGTGCTTTCACATGGCACATATTTTTTTTCCCATAGGCTATAATGGGAAACTTAAATCTTTAAAACTTTTGAACTGATTAATATTTTTTATCACACCTTCAAAAGGGCACATCAGTGACCCAGACCCAAAACACTCTGATAATTTCAGACCTGAAGCCCAAACAGTTTGGGTCATAGCCCCCAGCAAAGAATTTGTCCAAAAAGTGGTATTTTTCATGTGTTTCCATGATCTGTAGCTTCACAATTGCTCATCTGATCGGAAAACAAACTTCCCAGGTCCAGAGACCTGAGCTACGAGACTGAGCATGCAAACTTTCAGGCAAATTGGTTAAACAGTTGCAAAGTTATTAATGCGCCAAATATGGGGTTTAACATAGACATGGCTGGGCTATACTAACTATAGTGCCACTACCGTGGCACTATAATATATATTCATGCATCAGTTAGGATTGATTTAACACCAACAAAAGTCTGAAAATTCAATGTTAGGGTTACCAGCCCTAGCACCCCACCCCCACACCCCGACCGTCTGCACACCAACAGGCATCAGAATGTGCCTTGGGGTCATCAGGCCTAACTCTCACCCCATTCCATGTGAAGAGAAGCTGAGATGACACAGAATAGGAGAATGGGGTAAGAGTTAGGCCAGATGACCCCAAGACACATCCTGATGCCTGTTGGTGTGTGGAGAGTGGGGGTGGAGTGCTAGAGTTGGTAACCATAACATTGAATTTCCAGACTTTTTGTTGGTGTAAAATCAACCCTAACTGATGCATCAATGATGTTTTTGTGCAATTAATTTTCCTTCTTTTTGAGAAAGTATAATGTTACTCGTATCGATAATGTATGTAGGAGCTTGGACTCCCTGGGCTCTGCACTTCCACCTACCCATAACCATAAAGACATATCACAAGAGGGCCCTGTGATGCCACACCCCCATCCCTGCAAGCCACCATGCACATGTGTACAGGGGAAATGGTACTCACCTGCATCCTGGTTACCTTGGTGTTGCTGCCCCGCAACACCACCTGTGTTGGCTGGCTGATGCCCCTCTCCCCCTGCATGGTCCTGCCCCTGGCCAGCTGCTGCCAGCCATGCTCTCTGCCTGTCTTCAGGACCTAGGAGGAAAACATGGAGAGACACACATCAATACCTGTCTGAACCATAGGCCCCCCCACCCCTGACCTGCGTTGTTTGCTGCACAGTGTGTCGGGTTGGGTGTGTCAGGGTGGTCATGGTGCACCCCCACAACCACCAACACACACGCTGACCCACCCCCACCCCCAGACAAGAGGCATGGCAACCATTGTGCCCCAAGGACTGTTGGATGAGACTGGTGAAGGTCAATGTGCACCTACCTGGCTGTGGCACTGCACCCCTCCATACCCACACCTGCAGGTGCCTCAGCCCATCCGGGTCCTACCATTGCAGGTCACCATAGTGGTGGTGACTCTTCTCCACTGTGTGCTGGCTGCTGGTTGCCTGCTCCAAGCCATCCACAACCTCAAGCCACATGTCCGTCTGTGGCCTCTGGAGGGGCACCTGACCAAACAGGGCCCCAGCGTGTGGCTGAACAAGGGCCACAAGGTTGGTGAGCTCCAGGTCACCCCATATTGCAGCACGACATTCCCAGGTGCACGACATGTCCCTCACTAGCCAGACATCAAAGTGGTGGCCAGTAGCACATGTGGACTATGTGCAGAGCTAGTGTGGTGCTGCACTGCCATTCACAATTGCATAGGCACCGAGCAGTGCAATAGGGTAGCAGCCATGTGGCTATATGGTGCCTAGAGGGCAGAAGTCATCCACAAGGTCAATGGTCTGGCCATGCACAGAGCACATTGTGCTGTTTGGGGCCCCTCATATGGTGCATGGTAGGGGCATGTCACCAATGCTGTTCAGTGGCCTACTGAGCAGAGGCACAATGGGAACCACAGTGCAATGGCTCAATAAGGGCATGATGGCACTGTGCCAGCTGCACTATAGTGCGTGTGCCCCATAGGTCATACAGCGCACAAGTGCCACAGGCACAATGGTGGCCGAGTGCTGTGTTGCCTCCTGCTCAATGTGCACACGCTGCACCACTAGTGTACATGTTGGCAGCATGTGCATGCATGCTGTGGGGCTGACTGCGCATGTCATAGTGTTGTGCCCTGACTTGAGCATGCATAACCCCATTGGACAAGGTGCTGCTATGCAATATTCAGCCATGATATGCAAATTAGCTCATCAGCCATTCTGCAGTGCAACCGCTGCATTTGCATCCCATTATAGTTGTGCATGACCTCATTTGTATGCGTTGCACTATAAGGGTGCCATGGAACTGCACAGACCATGGATCAGTATTGCAGCCTTTGAAGGTAAGTGTCATGCTGTGGTGCCATTGGGACAGTGGGCTGCCAGGGCTGTGTGTTACTGAACAGTCCATGTTAACACCTGTCCATCTCCACAGGTACAGGCATGTCCAAACATGAGGAGAATGAGGAGCAGGGGAGGGTGTGTAAGTGAAGGCTGAACTTCACTAGGGCAGAGTCGGATGCCCTTTTCAAGGTCCACTTGGACAGGGAGCCACTCCTGAGTGGACAGAGGGGCACACCACAGGCCAGGGCAACAGTATGGGAGGAGGTGGTATGTGCAGTCAACCAGTAGGGCAGCCACCAGCATTCTGTGCAGGAATGCAAGAAGAAAGTTGGCACTGACAGGAGGAGGATCAAGGAGAAGGTGGCCACCATCTGGGTGGTGCATTCTGCCAGAGGCAGGGGACAGCAGGTTGTGCCACACCTGACACCGTGGGAGAAACAGGATGCCGGCAACATACGGCGCTGTGCCATTGAAGGTGTACCTGGCAGAGGTTTCCAGATGGGCAGCAGCCCATCACTGCATGGTAGGAATGGTGGTGGTGGTGTGAGGGTGGCAAGGGGTCAGTCGGCACCATTAATGGTACTGTGTTCCCTTTCAGCTCCTGAGCATCTGCATGGAGCAGCAGGGGTGGGTGTTTCCACTGAGGGTGAGGTCCTGAAAAAGGTGGAGCACCCATCCACCTCCACCGGTGTCCAAGGGTCTGACATCCAACAGCCCTGTACGGCTCTCTGGTCTGATGCTGTTGGCACGGGTGCGGACAAGGCCCTAGCTGTGTTCCAGCATGATGCCAGGGATGGTGTCCTGTGTGCCAGGACACAGATAGGGGCCGACTCCAGCACCGATGATGATGTGACGTACATCCTGGACAGCGATGCTGGAGTGTCACAGGGGGCACCCTCGACAGGCGACTGCCAGGACGGCTGTGCAGGCAGCATTGGCATGGTTGCCCACCCACCAGCCACTGTGCCCATCATGTCTGTGGCATCCAGTGGGCAGCACTGGCATGTGGCCATGGCAGTGATGTAGGTGGTGCCAATGCAGCCACGTTGGTGATGTCCAGTGCTCAGCAGCTGGAGGGGCGGTGGAAGCAGCTGGACAGTGTTGAAGGGGAGCTTGTGGTGGCAGGCGGCAATGGTGCACCATGTGAGGTAATACCCCAGAATGGCACCAGCATGCATTGCCCACCATTGTGGGGCACTGCACCACAGGGCCAGGTCTAACCCATGGGCCCACATGGTGAAAACTACATCTTGCTTCATTTTTGAGATTAGGGCGCCGAACGGTGTGACAGACCCTGCAATGTAATCCTATGGGGAAAATCTCAACTCTGTGATGGTATATCTGTGGAACCACTTAATTCCCCAAAACCTAAACAGCATAATTCCCACCTGTAGTGCATCCCCTCAACACCCTGTAAATTTCAAGTAAAAAGACTAAACCGTTAATGAGCAATGCAATTCTAAAATTTTTACACCTTTAAAAATTCTTCATTCATGAGATAACAAAATCCTGGGCAGCCAGATCATTCTTAGTCTGCGAGCTAGCAAAATCCTAGTCCACGGGCAGACATCTGGTCATACCATCAGGGCCATCTGATCATCCCCAGGGACATCTGGTCATGCCCAGGGAGATCTGGTCATGAAATTCTGGCTATCTGGTCATCACCTGATGGACAAAGCTCATGGACCAAGATCGTCTCATGGACCAGGATTTTGCAGGCTCATGGACTAGGATCAATAGCGAGTCAAGAAACAAGACTGTTTAATTTTTAAAAGCTATTATTTGACAAAAACAAACCAAACCAAAGGAATGACTTTGTAGAGGGTGTCACCCTAAACAAAACCCATGCCTCATTTGGCCCAAACGTCACCCATGGACAAAGCTGCTACATTTTGTTTGGCTGAAAAACTGAAAACAAAATGGCAGCTTGCGGACAAGAAATTTTTCTGACAGACTAGAATTTTCTTTTGTGAGGTAGAAAAATCCTTGACCATGAGACAATTCTTAGGTCACAAAATATACATATACATATTTTAGTGAACTGAGCATGTGCAGAACTCAAAAATTAGTAATAACTTTTGAACTGATTAATATTTGTTTACCACACCAAAGCTGATTTTTCCTTGACCTAAACTCTTTCTGCATTCTAAGTTACAGACCAAAAGACCACACAGTGTAGTCACAGCGCCATGGGAAATAAATGTGTCAAAACTGGCGAAAAGTGCATTTTTTGGTGTTTCGCTGTGCAGAAAGCATATGTCACACTGAAACACAACTTGGCAGATCGAGAGATCTACCATACCAGGCCATGCAATCCAAATTTCGTGAAAATCTGTTGAACGGTTGCAAAGTTATTAACATGCAAAATTTGAGGTTTAACATTAAAGTGCCTACTCAACCCTAACCATGTACTTAAAGGGACTCGATCTTAATATGGGTCCTCAGAAGGACAGGAAATTGATGTCTTGCAATGTGTAATTATATCTGTATTTGTTTTTGGTTATGTGGGGCCAATTTATAATCATTATTACTAGTGTTATTGCTCTCTGCATAGCTCAATATATTATATTTGGGGTTAGGAGAGAACTGTAATGGGGCTCATTGGGGGGGAGAGTGGTACATAGGGGAGTAAGGAAGTCTCATGTGCTTCTATAAAGGTCCAGGGGACCTGGAGGTGCTCTCAGGGGATGGCTCATTTTCATATCCGCTTGTGGTAGGAGGGTGATCGAAGGATCGGGGATTATGCTAAGGGAGGGAGGGATCAGTGGGATTGGGGAAGAGAGAGAGTCCGTAGCATCTATAAGTATACGGGCAGAATTATTAGAGTGAGAAGAAGGGGTATGGAAAGATAATATGATAAGTATAAAAATTATTTCTTGGAATGTTAAAGGCCTCAGAGGGAGAAAGAAAAGAATGGGGATTTTAAGACACATTCATCACCTGGGGGCTCAAATAGCAGTATTGCAGGAAACACACCTATTAAAAGATGAGCTAGGTCTTTTAAAGAGGCTGTGGGTAGGTCAAGTTTTAGGAGAGAGAAAAGTGAAAGCCTCGGGGGGGAGTGATTTTGATTGGGAGAGCCTGCCTGTTCACAGTATTGCAAATAAAGGCTAGAGAAGACGCTAGAGGGATATATGTTGCGGGTACAATTATGGGCAATCTATTATCGATTGCCTCTATATATGGTCTTACTCCATCTAACCCTGATTTTTTTGCCTCATTGGAAGTGGACATAACTTCCTTTTCATCTCATCCTTTAATTGTAGCAGGAGACTGGAATCTGTGTCTTAATAATTTGTTGGACAGGAAACCTTCATCTAAAAAGCTGCCTTCTATAGCCCAGGTAGCTATGGCTAGACTCCTTGAGGTAACAGCGCTGGTTGACCCATTTCAGGTTTACCATAAAGGGGACCGCAGTATGACCTTTTACTCAGGGGCACATAAAACTCATTAACATTTTTTTTTTTGGGGGGGTCAATAAGGAGGAACTACTGGGAACTAGGAAGCTGATCACCCATTCCAGAATTTTATCTGACCATTCCCCAGTTCAGTTAACTTGGTCGGTGGAATCTATTCCAATGAAGGCCTACAGATGGAGGTTAGATGAAACCTTATTAGTAGATGATAGTATGTTATCTCGGTTAGAGGAAGCATTGTAGGAAATTATCCAGACTCATATCCCAACACTTCAGGATAGGAGATTAGCATGGCCCACTTGTAAAGTTTTAAAGGCTGGTATCGCTCAGAGGTATACAGCCAGTATACAGTCAGAAGAAATAGTATGAGAAAAGCAAGGGAAGAGTTTATATTGGGTGCTATCAACTCACTGGATCCCCTGGAGGGTTCTTCAGACAGGGTGTATAATGAGCTTAAGGAGAAGCTTTTCCAGACAATAATCTATCTTACATAAAGAATACTTGCCATTTCATCTCTTAACTCCTTAAGTTTAACATTTTTTTTAATTATGGTTATTATATTTTAATGTTGGTTTTAAAATTCTTATTAGTATGTATATGTTTTATGTAAAGCACCTTGGTTTTGAAAGGCGCTATAGAAATAAAGTTGACTTGACTTGACCAATGCCCTGTGTATGCCACCGGGCAATGGCATCCAGCTTGGGCTAGAATACACATGGCCATGGCCCAGCCCTCAATTCTAGTTCATATTTCCACTCAACGTCCAGCAGGAGGACATTCATTAGTAGTTTTAGGCACATCCTCAGTATCTCTGTGTTGTGCCAAGGAATGACTGCCTGGCATGCCATTCTGCATCCATCCATGCTCCCCATGACCGTGGCCCAGATGGGGATGCTGCTCCACAGGTGTCCCATAATGAACAGAGACCCTTTAAAGGGACATGTACTTGGCATGCTTACGTGGTGACATGGTTTGCATAGGTGTGACTGGGTCACACTGAATGGTGAAATGGCTTCAGTGTAGCACCCATTCAGACCTCTGCAAAACAAGTGGGTGACTATCTAAGAAAGTTGTGCAGGATTACAAAATGCACCTATCAGGACTTGGAAAATGTGGGTAGAATGTGGACATCGCAGAACCAGTGTAGGTATGTATGCAACTTACAGGAGGAGAGGGGATGTGCATGCCATATGTTATGTGCACTGTGGCAGCGAAGGCATTCCATTATTTATTTTTCCACAGGGCTACCATGGCAGGCCAGACCAGATGTCCCTTGAGAAGAGGGAGCAGGCCTGATGGGGCAGTGTTGGTGGTTGAAGCCTGGGGAGTCCAGTGGGGCCTTATCATACCCAACTGGCTGTCCTGGAGGGCGGGGTGCAAGACACCTAATATAAGGATAAAATAGGTGCCTATTGTGCCTAAGCACAACCTTCTAAAGTAATTGATGCTGTGTCAGAGGGGCACCTTTATTGTCTGTGTTCTGCAGTGGCCATTCATATGCATCCCACTTTTGTCTGTCCTCTGTGTTCTTCCCATTCCAGAGCTATCGGGGACACCTGCTGCGTGTAGTCCTCATAGAGGGGGGCACATGAATGTAACACCCATGGGGTCCACTGAGGACTGCCAGGATGCAAAGGTGTCTATTAGGCATCAGTTGTACCTGCTGGACTGTGCAGCACCAGAGCTTCTGAGGAGGATGCCTATCCCATTGCTATGCATCCTGGGGTGTTAGCGGACTGTGACAGGGAACCTTGGGATGTCTGAAAGGGCATGTTGGAGCCCTTACTGTTGTTTTGGGTATTACATTTATATTATTGATTATCTGTTTTAGTTTACTGTTTGCCCTTTCAGGTGACAGGCCTCTTTCTTTTCCATCTGGCATGCACAGGGAGAGCTGTCCCATATACTAATAAAGATATATGTGCCATATTGTCCCTTGTCTGATCTTCTTCCTCTCAGTGGTGGCATGCTGCTGGCCATGACTGTCAGACCCATGGTGGTTGCGGTGTTTCCTGATGAAGTAGGGTCTACTGCAGGGCCAAGGTTTATTGCAGGTATGCAGCTTTGCACAGGGTGTGCGGGCCCTCTGGGGTGTACTGTGTGCATGGTGTGTTGGCTGTGGCATCTGGGGCATATTACAGGGATCCAACATATATCTTGCATGTACTGTGCTGGGGTAACAGGGGCATGTGTGTGCAGGTGGGCATCATGCCCAGTCCAGGGAAATAGCCAGTGATGGACTATTCATGCACATGCCCTGGAATGGTTGATGTGGGCTACATTTGGCCTAGATGTTTGGTGTTCAGACAACTAATCCTAAAAGTCCCTGGGACACCCAGTGCAAACACTGGACCTATCACTGTGGTGGCATTTGGCCTTACCTGTGCTGCAGACTATCATGCAGGCCCTACGTGCATGCAGTTTATGGCAGCCCTCCACATTGCATAGTGTTGCACCTGGAGTCCCATCTGCTGGGGAGATGTATTGCACATTGTGAATATGCTAATATGTGCTACGTGCATGCCATTATGCAGCCACACCCTTCATCCATGCATAGTGCTGCTGCAGTGATAGCATGCAGGCACTGCCACTGCATGCCTCTGTGTGGTGTATGTGTATCCCGCATTGCCATGGACAGTGCATTTTGGTGACATATCCCCCTACATACAGCAGTTACATGCCACATAGGCCCCCATCAGTTTTTTAATTTTTTATGTTTTCAATACCAACATATCAGCTCTACAATACTATTTCCCAAGCCAAAAGTGATGGCCATCTTTATTTCTTGAAAAAATAACCCTAAATTAAAACATTTATAAGATACTCAAATTTTGGTGTAACTAGAAAAGTTTACCACATAATAAAACTAGAAGATACCTAGAATCTTGCATAGTAACAAAAAGTAGAGTGAAATATTCTTCCCAGTTTCACTGCAGTGCTGCTTTAAATAGTATTGACACTAGGACAGCCCTTTGTAGCACTTCATTTGTAACCCCCTGATATCAAAGACATTTAATCCCTTGTAAATACATATTGATTCCTGTTTGTATGGTTGTTTTCAAAGAAATTCACTATCTTCTCCTTAATAATTGTCTCAAGCATTTTGTCCTTGATTTATATCAGGCCTACAGGCCTATAATAACCTAGCTGTTCCCTATCCTCACCCTTGTGCAACAGACAGTGTTTTCTACCCTCTAGTCCACTGGTACTTTTCCTGTTGCTGTTGCCAGTGACTCATTAAAAAGGTCTGCCAAGGTGGCTGCCAGGACCTATCTTGTCTCTCTAAGTACCCTCAGGTGTGTAGCCCATCTGCCCTGGGGGGTTCCACCACAGCAGTGCACCAGCAGTAGTGTGCCCAGTTATCACAGTGCCAAATTGTGATTTTGCAGACCCTTGTTTTTGTGGGGTACTGTGCCACCTACACCCCCCACACCTCTTCTTTCTAATTATTCCAGCTCTGGGGGGGAGGGAGTAGACATCAGAGAGGAAGTGGCGAATCTAAATATCGGTGCTGTGATGCCCCGGTACTGTAATACCAGCTCCTTAAAGAAGTGTAAGGGCCCTGGGGACTTGTTTACATTCTGGTCCAGAAGTCCCTTTGGAACTCTCTCCCTAGTAGCCACTGCCACCCAGAATCTGTTCTTGTTGTCAGGAACTGGGCCTGTGAACATAGAAATAAAGTACTTGTTAATTATCTCATAAATTATAACTGAAAATTAAATAAATTGGCAGGTCAACTGAGTAATGCAGTAGTCTACTACAATGTCTCATACCTATTCAGACAAACAGTAGCATCTGAGCCTGATCAGATGTTTACTGAGTTTCAGTATTCATTAGAATCCCAACAAGTCAGTAGTTCATGCAATCCAACTCCCTTGGAGGATTTGATTAACTGAACCTAGAGATTAAACTAATATTCTAGTTCAGATAAGGGCGTGGATACACTTGCTCAGGGTTTGCTACCCTCCAGTCATTTGGCCTGTTGCCAGTAATTCATTAAATAGGTTTACCAAGAAGGTTGCCATGGCCTGTCTTGTCTGTTTTAAGTACACACAGGTGTGTAGCCCATCTTGCCCTGGGGACTTGTTTACATTCAGGTCCATAGGAACCCATAGAACTCTCTCCCTAGTAACATACACTGTCTCTGATATGAGCGATTGCTGCCTGAAATCTGTTTTTTTTTTGTCAGAAATCGGGTCTGAAACTTCCAACTGTGAACAAAATGAACTAAAGTATTTAATGATGTCATGAACTATAACTGAAAAAAATTGTATAAATCGGCAAGTCAGCACTGAGTAGTGATGTAGTCTACCACAATGTCTCTCACTTATACCGACACACTGTAGCATCTGAGCCAGGTCATAAGTTTACCAAGTTTCAGTTCTTATTTGAACCCCAACAACACAGTAGTTTATGGAATCCAGCTCCCACAGAGGATTTGACTAACTGAACGTAGAGAATAAACTGATATCTGATCCCAGATTAGGGGGTGGATACACTTGTTCAGGGTTTTAGATGTCTAGAAGGTGTTGCTTGAAGGGGAATTCCACCTGTATTTCCATTTCATAACTTATGGTTTGCAGCCAAATGATGAACTTCAAAAATTACAAGAGAAAAAAACTCATATAGATCGATGGATAGATGCAGTGTATCTATTGGAAAAAAACTATGTTAATGCATCATTAGCATAACAGCTTGGTCTGGTTCAAGGTCAGTTGGCATTCATCTGTATCCCCTTCCCCCGGATCGTGCCTGAAAATAGGCAGGATTTGTCTAGTGCACTTACCCGGTCAACAAAAGCTAAATAAATAAAATAAAAAATAAAATCATTAAGGTTCTGTAGGCACAAAAGGAAGGAAGCGTGGCATTAGGGTGTTTCAGTCGTAACACCAATCCACTCCCTAATCACTAACCATTTGACTCAAGGCCAAGGTGCAGGTCTGGGCCTTTCCCCAAGGAAAAGCTGCTTTGAGCTGTAGGTCTGGCTCCATGTACCAAAAGTCTGCTGCTTCATGTAGTGTCTGGAGGATCAGTCTTAACTTTCTTCACACAGGGCCCTTCATGTCCTGCATGAAGCACTAGATCAGTTATAAGTTTGTGCAGGACCCTGTGAGACCTGCATGAAACGGATCAATCAGAATGAATCAATCATAACTTTCTTCATACAGGGCATTGCATAAAGGACAAGATTACTCATAATTTTCTTCATGTAGGGCCCTGAAGCCCCTGCTTGAAGCACAAGATACAATCTCTGCACAAAGAAGCTCGCTCATAACTTTCTTTGCCCATTCCCCAGGCTGAACACAGTTTGAGCCAACACTGACTGTTTGTACAGTACTGTAATGTGTAACACTGAATTGCATTACAGCAAACAACATATGCCATACAACTTTAAACATGATGCTAATGCCAAGACAAAGCAGCTGTTGTTTGCTATAGCTAACTCTTGTATTGTTTTACTAAGTCCAACAGACTGAACAGTAAAAAAAAATACCTAACAGTTCAAAGTCCACTAGCACTTATTGCACTGCGCAACTCTGCCGAGCTTTACTGGCTCCAAAGCAAACATTGAATACAATTCTCTAACATGCTGAGAATGCCGCAAACCCAGCGAGCGCCAAACATACAGCACACAGGGCTTGGAGCATTCCCCAGCCAGCAAACAGAATTCTTGATCCCATGCAGTGATTGCTGCAAGTCAGACCAGCTTTTTGTAGTCAAACATGTGGCACTCTCGGGTACCCATTTTATGGGGCTTGCACCAAATATTAGATGCAAGCTGCCATAAAATGGGTAAAGTGTTATAAATGTGCCTGATCTTCTTGAATGGGGCACATTCTGCAGAAAACCTTTTGGTGCCACTCTGTCAGCCACTGGGATGGACACAAAGCATGGCACAAGCCCTGCATCAACTTTGTGAATTCAGATCATTGTCTTTTGTTTTTATTAGAGACATACAGGCCATATATTAAACACAAAGAAGAAACAAATGCTTCCTTCCTCTGCTGTGTAACTCTGCTTTGCTTTCCTGTGTCCAAAACAGGCAGTTTTTGGTTTTTAATTCCATCCTCCACATGTGCAGCTTTGCTTTTGTGCTCCCCTCCTAGCCTCCAAAACAGACTTTTTTTTTTGCTAAGCCTATCTGATTGAACAGTAAAACAAAATAAAAAATGCATAATAGTCATTAAGTCTTGCTCTGCTATGCAACTCTGCTTCAATGTACTCAATACTTCAATGTTCTTTGTTTCCAAATGTCAGTAATGTTATTTACCCATGTTGAGCAGCAAACATTTCATTTGCCTGTTTTTGGGTGACTTTTACAAATCTGCAACATTTTTCATAAGTGAACTACATGATTTTGCATTATTTTATTGTTGAAAACCCAAATATCTGAACACCTAAATACAGTCAAATACTCAAGTACCTGGGCTGTTTTAATTGAATATTTGATGAATACATACTTTATGTATTTGCATGCCCCTAAACACCAGGGATCCATTTCTGTCCATGCCTCCTCCAGCTCTCTTCTAATCTTGAAATGACACTAGTTATTCTTGGGAGTAAAAGCTGCCAAACACAATGGAGCTTATGCACTAATGTGCAGCCACCAATGTGTGGCACACAATGGTTGTGCATATGTGCATATGTCATAGACACTTGCATGGTATGACCATGCAGCATGCATGTAAAGTGCATAGAGATGTGTGACTGCAGGCTGCATATAGCTGCATGGTGGCAGCAGTATGCATGAGACAGGGGTGTTGTCACATAAAAGCAGGTGCACACTTCGTACATGAAGCTCACTATATTACATTGGCACATGGGACCAAGGGCACAGCACTACACCAAGTAGAGGGCTGCCATGTACTGCCTATGCACAGGTCCACAATGCAAGGCACAATAGTGTTCAGGACATACAACGGGGACTGTAATAGGCATGGACAGGGTTGTAATGGACTTATGTGATGATGACCTGCAGTTCCATGGATGGCTACAAACAGTACTGCACAGCTGGACAGGACTGTGTGGGACAGCCATGAAAACAGCACCCACACATACACAGCTGTGACCAGGATATTACATTGGAACCGGTCCCCCTCCCCAGACAAAGGTTGACATGCCACCCAAGGCACTGCACAGTCACAGTGTGCACACAGCAGACCTCACATTCCCCCACATATGCACCACCCACCTGCCCAGTAACAGTACCTGCCTCACCATCACTCAGACCTATGGCCAGTTTGGTCATGGACAGTGGCATGCATCCACTAACAGGAATAATGACATGGACGTGGGACAAAAAGAAACACACAAACAGAGAATTTGACATCAGAGAAGGACTGCTTGGCTCACATAGTTTGCCCATGTTTCCTACCTATTGTCACACCATAGACACATATCATCAGTACATTTTTACTAATATCACAGACAGGTATTACAAAATACAAATGCATGTCACCTGATGAAACACATGCAGCTGTAAACATATAACAGTGTTAGCCACACATAGGTGGTCCAGAGGCACAGCCAGTCTATCACTCTCTCACTCTCATGGGTGTTGTTGCTGTGTATCTACACTCAACAAGTGCCTGGCAGCACAGTGGACAACGATAATGCTGGAACAAGAGCAACACAGAGGAGAGTCATGAGCAGGATGCATGTGCACTGTTGCTGCTTCCCTCAATTGAAGAAACAGGCCCCTACCATTTTCCCCTCCTCTGCATGTACCTTGGTTTGCTCAGTAAGAGTCCAGTAGCTCCGATGTCATTCTTATAGTATGAATCCTGCGTGCCAATGTTCCAGGACAGCCAGTAAGACACATACAGCTCCCACCATGACCATCCTGTCACCACCTGGGCTGTTGCACAATCAGGCTGCTCTAGACACTAGAGGACTATTCAGTCTGATCTTCCACGATAATTTTGTGGAAACAAAACATATGGAATGTAGTCAAGTTACACAGTATAGAGTACACATGGCATGCTTGTCCCCATACCCCTCACCTGTTGCATACATATCTCTCCTGGCTCCTTCACCTCCCATATTGGCCCACCTTCTATTGACCTTTGATTGCAGAGCTGGGAAATGCTCCACAGCTTCTGTGGTTGTACACCCAACCTTCCAACAGAGCTTGCTGTCACCTGCTCTCTGCCATTACAGTATTTACCAAGGTATGCCTCAGTGACACCCGTGCATGGCACATCACCCCACAGGCCTGCTGGCTACATGCCCCTTTAAAAGTGAGCAGGTAATAAGGGATTGGCCTTGTGGAAGCCCTGTATGCCACAGGGGTGGGGGATAGCACATACCGGTGTGAGCAGCAGGACTCTGCACTTCCAGAAAGGGCCACAACACAGGGGCTGAGATAATGTTCCCAGGTCTATTAATGAATCTTCTCCTGCTCAGCAGGGAGAGGGAGCTCAAACAGGCACTGAGGTCAATACCAGTTCCCTGTGTATTTCATCCATGGTCAGATGCCAACACCTGCAGGACACATAATGTGTTGCGTGCTTTCATCTGGACCATGCCATAATCACAGAGCTGGGTGACATGCTCCAGCCCCTGTGGCCCTAGTGACACAATAGTCACTGGCGATGTCTGTGGAGACAAAGGTGTTATCTTCCCAGGCACACTATACCACATGGTCATTCCAGAGGGTGGCATGTTTTGGTACATTTTTGGTTTTAATGTTCTATTGTCTGATAGATTTGCTCCTGGTCTGGTTTTTGTTTGTCTTTCTCTATATTCAGTATATTTGTTGCCATCTGTGTCTGTTAGCAGTTTCAAGTTTCCCCATTTTACAGTGTATTGCTCCATGGTTCTTAAAGCATAGTGTATTCCTATATTGAAGAGCATCACATTTAGTAGAGCTGCGGTGTTATGTAGTTCTAGGGTTCCGCTTTCATATAATAGGTCAGTTTCACTGTCAGTTAATGGTTCTGCTTCATTTAGGTGATTTCCTTCTTTTTTGCAGTGTTTTAATTTAGCTTTCATTGTAGTTATAGTTTGTTGAAATACCTCATTTGCTTTCGTTTCTGTAGATGAAATACGGAAAGTTCTCCCTTTCAAAGAATCAGTCCAGATTTCCCAGGATGCCACATAGTGTTCCAAGTTCATATTATGAGCCATCAGGTATTTTGTAGGTGTATACAAAATGTGCTAGTAGTTTGTCCAGTCCAGTTGCAGGTATGTCCAGAATATCCTGATTTTCTCCAGTCTATGGAAGGCATGCTCTTATTACCCATATGTCAAACTTATTTTTTTTTATTTTATTTTTGTTTTCTTGCTGTTTTATAAATTCTAGCCTTTTTGAAGGTTTTGCTATATTCCTCCATTTTGGGATTGGTTTTGGTCAGTTCTAAGGTGGAAGTGGTAAGATGGGAATTCATATTGTTTAATTGGTTAATTGATGTCATATTCATGTGTGTTAATTTGTGAATTTATTATTGTTAAGTAGAAAAGGCATGATTTTATGCTAGTGTTGTTAATTGTTAATATGTTTTGGCTGTTTTTCTTTTTGTTGCTTGGGGTGTGGTATATACTTTTGTGTTATGTGTTTTATGTTTTTTGTTGTTGCGGTATATTCTCTTAGTTGCTGTGCTATACACTTTTTATTGGCATGGTTTATACTTTTAATTGCTTTGTTATCTGCTTTTTATTGGTGTGCTGTATAGTTTTACTTGTTAATTTATATTTTTCCCATAGGTATACAAGGAAATAATTGATGGCTTTTTCACATAGAAAAAGGATCCATCCATGTATTATACATATGGCGATGGTCCAGGAACAAAGGGTTAAGAGTCTTTTCCGCAGCACACCAGTACTGTACTTTGCTAATTGCTTTCCTTTTTTGGTGGGACTTCTTCCAAGGACCCTTTTTCATATTTTCTTTGGCTCTCACCCAAACAATTGGGGGGGTTGGATTGATAGAAAAGTACTGGCACTGACTGTGAAAACCCCAGGTATTTACCAAACTGTATACCCACACAATTTTGTAAACACCTGGGGTTTTCTCAGTCAGTGCCAGTCTTTGTGTTTTGTAAAATAAACCATGATTCTACATACTGAGAGATAACTGTTACTAGCTGTTGTAGGGTCACAGTGCTTCAAGATGGAAGTGAAGGGACTGCTGTGTTTAATAATTTATACTCATACTGTATTTGTTTTTGTGTCCACATGAGAAATGATTACTAGTATTATAGTTAGGCATAGCCACTCATACATAGTACTTTATGCAGGTGTTATATTACTTGAAGTGCACACACATAATATTGCCCCTAATATTTTGTGTCATAGATTTTAAGCTGGTAAATGTGTGGGTATTTTTCATGTACTTGACAATACTTATGATAAGACAGTACTATTAATAATAAACAGAAAGTTTGTAGACAAGTGAATCCCCTATCTAGAAAGTATGGCTAAATTGATTTTAGTTCGGAAACATACATGAGTGAGGTAAGGATCTATAAGTCTTGAAAGTTCTATTCATAAGGACATGACAATGTGTAATATTTTAAGAAAGATTAGCAGGAGTATAGCTGCTACTGTTTATTGCCTATTACTTTATGAGTATTGAAAGACAATCCATCTGTAAAAATTCTTCAAATGATATGGTAAGTTAATAAAAAAGATGGAGAACCCTGGACCTGGGTACCCTGTTAACTTATAACCATTGAATGATGGTAGACAGTTATTTCTTTCCACTGGGTTTCCTGATAACCAGCATGACTAGAAACTGATGTTAGTACTATGTCCATGAGCAGGAAATGGGTGTGCAGGTTAGGTACTCATCTTAATTTTGCCTTAGTTAATCTGCCATGTGCTACACCTTTTGTAGAAAAATATATTTGGGCTAGTTACCTTTTGCCTGGAGCCAGGTGCTGCAACCTTAGTAGAAAAATTATTTGGGGTAGTTACCTTTTGCCTGGAACCATCTGTCTAACTTGCCTCTCCCCTGTGGTACAAGACTTGATGGGAAAGTCAAGGCATTTGGTCAGGGAAGCACATATCCCCCTTGCAAGCAATCTGTGGTCATCAAGTTGGGTTATGCCTATAACAGTTAAATTTCCAAGAAACAATACAGTGTCATCCACCAGAACAACAATCTCTGTGAAATTTCAGTTTCCGATTAACAAATTGGAGTAATTACCATTGCATTACATTGATTTCCTGTAGCATCCAGCAAGATATCCCAGCAACAACTGTGATATGTTACGTAATCCTAGTTGACACCACACTGGTTGATGCTTGCAGCCCTTAGCTGATGCAATCTTGAGCTGCTTGCAGCCTGTGCAAGCCTCCTGTTAAGAAGAATGTTAATTTCAGTATTTCCTGTATATTCACAGAACTGCAAACAATGGTCTCTAGTGTCTGGGTTACTATGACCTGGGATATAAACTGAAGATCCTCTTTGCTGTGTTGTTCTAAGTTCTTAGATAAGGAAAAGAGAAGAGCTCCTCACAAATATTTTTGTGGTTCACCCACCACGGCTCTGAATGGCTATGACCACCCAGGGACTTGTCAAACTCCAGTGGTGCCACAATGAGCCCTGAATATGGGAGGTGGCACAGGTCCGCCTTCTGGCCTGGTTTCTGGATTGCAATCTTACACTGCATGACTAAAAGATTTCCAGCAGATAGTGCAAAGCCTGTCAGGCATTCCCCCTCAAAGGGTTCATCCAAATGGCATCCACTGAGTGTGTTACTACTGCATTGATTGTTACCTCTGAGATTTTGCTAATACATGGACAGAAAAAATGTGATGTCACTTCCTAAATGTTTATGTTTAAAGCCTACCACAGATTTTTGGTTTTCAGCTGCTGCAGCAATTAAATAGAGTCCATGCCCTAGAAGTCAGAGTTATACTACTTGACTGAGACAACGATCACTTCTCTTGACAACATGCATGTTTAGCATATACTTTTTTAAGATGGAGAACCCATGAATTAAATCAGTACTGTGTCAAATAAAATACATCTCTAAGATCTGTACACACTGTAAATAAAACTGCCCTGTTTGATTATATATGAAGTCTGCATGCCCTGTTTTCATTGGCCTAATACTGGGGACAGAGGTTACAAATGTGAAGTTGCTTTACTAGATCTGCTTAAAAAAACTTTAACACAAGTCGCCTGTAACATTACAGGTCCCATATTCAACCAGCTGCATTTCCGCTGCACTAGCACAGGCACAGGTATGTGCCAAAACAGATATTCAGAAGTAGCAAATCGATGCTAACATGGCTGAATATTAGGCAACAGATCAACGGTGCAGTGCACATGGCAGTGCAACAGCGTAGCACAGTTCTACAGTGCAGCACAGTGATACAGTGCAGGTCACAAGTTCAGCACTGAACAAAGCACTGAATGTAACACTGTACACATGCACAACCAAGTAGTTCAGAGAACAGTGCAGGGTGGGGGGAGTGGGGTTGTGGATGGAGGTGAGTGAGGAGGGCACCAATGAAGGACATATAACAAAGCAGCAAAGATATTGAAAATATGTAAAGGACAGGAATAACAGCCCATGAAAAATAAACAAGAAGATAACATAAATATGGTAACTGCCATTAAATATAAATGAAAAAGGGGCAGCCACCCCAAAACAAAAACTATAGTCCATGATCAAATAAACTCAATGGCCTGCTAGTGGTGGTGGTGGTGATGGTGGTGACTGCTGCTGCAGAAAGGTCACAGAAAGGTCCAGGGATATCCCTGATGTTCTCCACCATCCTCCAGGCCCCCATGTAAAACGGTAGATTTTGGACCACAGCAGCTTATCCCTGCCTTCGTGCTGCATGATGTTCTGACACTTTCCTATTGCTCTCCTATTACCTATGGGAAGAAAGACACTGAACTCAGCCAGCTGTGAATACAAGCTGAGGGACACAGGAGTGGCATAATGTGCATAACTGATGTACAACTAGTTAACACATGGGTCTACATGCTACACACAGGTGGACTAGTCATGCAGTCTCAAAAGAATGTGTTTGGCATTCCATAGACAACAATGTGTACTTGAATGGAAGTGATCTGCACATAGAATGAGTTTGCCATGCTGCAGCAAAATTAAACCCATCCATGCAAGGGACACAGGACACCAGCAAACATGCCAGATGTGAAAATGCAGCACGTCATCAGCAGCACTAAAGCAGACTGCAATAGGTAGTGTATTGGCCTCAGTGGCTATGAGCTGCAGTCACACACCCAGCACCATGCAGACCAGGCATCCAGCACACAGGCTCATATCGTGGTAGTGCTAGGTGCAGAAATACAATATTCAAACTTGTATGCAAATAACCTAATTTTGCAGCTTGTGCCCCACATCTACACTTGCATGACATTACTAGAATATATTAAGTAATTTTCATGACTAATTGTCCCTGGAAAATATAAAAGGAGCAGACAATAACACACATGCTTCCACAGAGGTAGTTGCAGATGGCCGGAGGTAAGTGTAGTTTGCAATGGCCATCTGCAGGGACAGGGTGTTCATACCAATGGATTTATGCTGTATCTAGAATTGCCTGTAGCTGTATCTGCATATGCCCTCAAGTCTGTGATAGGCAGACAGCTCTCTGTTTGTTTGACCCTGCACTGCAGGGACATGTACGTGTCCTAGTCAGCGAGCACTGGGACCTCCATGTCATAGTTCCACTGCTCTGTGCTTGTAGTGTAATACTCCATGCTATCTGTCCTCTGCTTTCCATCAGGTATCATGGTGGAGGGCAGCAGAATATGCAAGAGGAGGTATTCAGATGAGGATGTAATGGCCTTGTCCACTGTATATGTGGATAGGAAGGAACCACTGGGCTGCCACAGGAGTTGCAGGGATGAGATCTCAAAGGCTTGGCAGGATATCACCAAGCCCCTGAGTTATGTAGGAGCAAGCGCCGAATGGTGGAGGACAAGGTGAGGAAGACAGCAGGTGACCTTAAGCACAGAACAAAGGGCATCATGGCCAGGGTCCAGCCTGACCTCTTGGCCACAGGCAGTGGCTCCCAAACAGCCAAGGCCCTGGCCCCTGCAGAGGTGCTTATGTCAACACACATTTAGTCCATCACAATAATGGGTGCCCCTAGAGATGGCTATAAAAGCTAGGTGGGACAGATTCAGCCATGTGAGTGAATGTTGTAACCATAACAAGTTGATGTTGGCTGTGCATATGCACGAGTGGTGTTGAGGGTTGCATACTTGTCAGGAGGCGGAACATATCATGATGACATGGGCCACAGCTGGCCAAGCATAGGGGGCAGACATAGGAAGCACTCAACAAACTGGTGTTTTGTTGGACACTTCTTAGCCTAACTCTATTCATGCATCCTGCAGGCAGTACAACATGTACTTGGGCCCTCACTGCTGCATGCACTTTCTGTGATGGTGTACCTATTGGATGGGTTATACAGTGGAATTAGGCTGCCTCCTGGTATCCAGATATCCTGGTGCTGTGGATGTATGAAGGTATATTCTCTACACTGCCACATCGGTATCATATGCTTTGTGATCACTGATGATGGGAGGTGTGTGCGATGTGTACAGCACTTAGGGGATATGGGCACTACACTGCATGGGTGGAATGTGTATGTGTCTATACACAGTACACTGGACCAGTATGCAGGCATTATCCAGCCACTGGTATGTACATCACTAAGCAATGTTCCTCTCTTCTGTTAACAGCCATTCCTAGGTGTTGTACATAGTAGATGAGAATGCACCTGTCCCATCCAGAATGATGCTGCCCATGCAGCTGACTCTTGCTGGGGCACATGAAGATGACATGGACAGTGACAGAGAGACATTTGTGGAGGAGTAGAGGCAGCAGGATGACTCTGGGTCAAGCTCAGATGCCACAGAGGGGCAGAAGAGCAGCAGAGGCCATCCACTTGCCACACTACTGCCACCAGTGGCCACTGTCCCCGCTGACCCCCTGCCAATCGGGCCCATTCATCCTCTCCCCTGACATGTCACTCAATGTGCAGCCCAAAGCTCATGCCCCTAGTCCAGCCACCACTGTACTGCCCCAGGCTGAAACCACAGTCTAAGCCACTGTTGCTCCCATGGTCCATGCCCCTGGCCATCCCACCACAGTGCCACCCCTGGACCATGCCCTGACCCAGACACTGCTGTGCCACTACAGGGCCATGCCCCTCCAAGCCACCACTGTGCCACCTCAGGCCAATCCCCAAGCCCAGCCACTGCTACAATGCCATGGCCCACTCTTGAAGGTGCTGCACCAACTACAGTGCCACTACATACCACATAACAGGTCAGGGTGCAGCCTGACGCTGTCATGTGGGACAGTTCATGCCAGCAGCAGGTGTAAACAAACAGGTAGCTGCTGCAGGCCATCATGGGGGCACAGGATGGCCTGCAGGTCAAGATAGGCTACATTCAGACATTACTGCAGGGCCATGAGTAGTGTGCAAAGAATCACCATGCAAAGCACATGGCAGCCTTGAAGGCTGGCTTTTCCAGAATGGAGCAGTCTATGGAACCAAGCTTTGTCACTGTGACTGTCAGCATGCTGGAGGCTTCAGTCATGGTCTTTGGGAATTCAGGTGCCACCCACACTGCTGGCCACTAAAGTGGGAAGTGTCAACCCACAGCAGACACCTCAGTGTCTGGCCATCCTTCACAGTGCAAGTATACATATGCCCAGAACCTCCAGAACACCCCACATGCTGGTCCATGTAGACAGATGCCATGCACCCTAGGCCATGGCCTTTTCCTTGGTGGGGTCAGTACCCTACACGGTTGTGGGAAGATCACATTGTTCCCATGTCATCCCCACTGCATGGATGATGTCCTCCCTGGTGCCCACAAATACACAATGCATGCACCAGCCCAATGTCTGTTGTGGGGGCATGGGCTCTACAAAGTGGTGCTTGTCACATCCGTGCTGTACTGCAAGTTTGCCACCTCATGGCGGGTCCTTTTCACAAACTATGTTTTCCATTCTCTCTCCCCCCTCCCCCCCACCAAGATGGCTATGCCTTTGTTTGGATCACTCTTTCCCCCACCTGGAAGGCTGTGCCTTTGTTTGATTCCCATTCTCCCCATCCTGGATGGCTATGCTTTTGCTTATAGCCCCCTTCCCCTGCCTTCCTATTTATTATTCCTTGTGTTGTTTTGAAATGCTGCTTTGTTACATTTTCAAAACATTTTGTTAAACCACAACTGTCTCTGGTATGTTCTGCACTCACTGTCTGGGTCTGTAAAGGACTGCAATGAGGTAGTCCCTGTAGTGTCTGGCTCCCCTGTCAATCCTGAAGTTATGCCTACTGTACTGCTACTGCATCCTCTGATCTGCTGGCTCTGCATCCTCTGCAATATTTTCCTCTGGCATCAGAAGGCATATTCCATAGTTTAGCACCATGGTGTGTAGCATGCAACAGGCAATGAACGTGGCACAGGCCTTCTGAGGGCTATATTGTAGGGCACCACCAGAATTATCAAGGCATCTTAACTACATCTTAAGCATGCCAAAGACCTGCTTGATGACATATTTTGCAATATGTGCCATGTTGTACCTGTCATCTGCAACAGATGTGGATCACAGGACAAGTGTTAGCAGCCAGGGATACAAGGGGAATGCTTTGTCTCCTGTGTAGTAAAAGGGCATTGGTAAGTAACATAAATGGCCACTATGGTTGGTGGTGGGGCATATACTCATCAACAGGGTACCCACTGGGTATATCCTCACCTTGAATACCTGGAATAGTATGAAAATGTGCCAGGTGAAGATGTCATGGGCACAGCTGGGGTAC
This sequence comes from Neoceratodus forsteri, assembly GCA_016271365.2. NCBI lineage: Eukaryota > Metazoa > Chordata > Ceratodontiformes > Ceratodontidae > Neoceratodus > Neoceratodus forsteri. Next base: position 831,465,592 of record CM028131.1, read on the forward strand.
CATGCCAGGACATTGTTGATGCCCCCTACTGTGGAACACATCACCAGTTAGTTGATGGCATGGAAGCACTTTCTATTCAGTTAGGCCTCCACCCCATCCCCCGGGGGGTGCTTGGATGGAAATATGGATGCAGCCAATGGCACCAGTGTGGCCTGTTGGTGTGCTACCCAACAGAACTGATGAACAGTTTTTGTTCTCTCTGCTGGTGTGGTGGGAATTGTGATGAAATCCCCAGCATGGTCCGGCAAGTCATCTAGGAACTGGTCCAATAGGTGTCAGGTGACAGACTGTGTAGTAATGGTGATGTTACCCACAACTATCTGGAAGGTTCCAATGGCCAAGAAGCACAGTTCTGCTGTCACCTTCAGGTCTACAGACATTGCACAGCTGCAGAGGATGTCTTTCCAGAGCTGCTCATGGAGCAACTCACACAGCTGCATGGCCCTGTTCAGACTATACTGACTCCTGATTTGATCATCACTGAGGACTATGAATGTAACTTGTGGACTGTAATGGCTGTTTGCAAAATAGCACCTCCTGATCCTGAGCTGTAGCCCATGGGGCCATTTTCCTGCTTCTTAAACTCCTGGACAGCCCCCATCAGGTACACAATGTTTGCCATTTTATTTGACATTCAGGGAACTGCCTCTGGTTTTGTCCTGGTTAAGACCTAATTTTTATTTGTCTTAATTTGCTGAACACTAAGGGCCAGATTGCAAGACAAATGTCACAACTCGCTGGTGCTTGCAAGTTGTGACATATGCCAGGGACTCTGCACCAGATTCCAGAACAGGCAAGGTCCCTGGCAACTAGCCGTAGTACTGCCCTCTGACAGGGTCCAAGTTGTGACTGGCAAGGCCCACCCCAAAGCCCCACTGTCTGACACCATGACAATGGCTGGTAGGCTATTCATGTTCTCCACCCCCCACCCAGCAGTGCCAGTCCACTCTCACCCCTCCACCCAGTTAGTGGCTGGTATACCAGCCTCTCACCTCCATGACCAGCTGCCAACAGCACTCCCTCAGAGTGTGTAAAACTGTAAATAGTACATGCTCCATCAGTTATTGAGTGCATACTGTATACAGTAGTATGCGCTCAGATGGAAGTCAGTCAGCGGCTGACTATGGAGGTGAGCAGTGGGTTGTGCCAGTCACTGACTTGTAATGGGTGCAGAGGGTAGGGGTGGACTGGCACAGATGGGTGAGGAGGTGGGGTGGACTGGCACAGATGGTTGGGGGTCCACTGGACTACCAGGGCTTGCATGGCAGGGCATGCATGCCAATAGTGACACATTGGGGACTGGGGCCTGGGGACCAGGAGATGTGGACTGCCCTGTGGGGTAATAATTGGGGATGTGGGCAAGGGGTGCCAGCAGCCCACAAAGGGCTTCCATGCCAATGGGGTCTGGATGGGGGTCCTATGTGGGACGGTGGGGAAGTGGTTGTTGGGGCACCAGGCACAGAGGTATACCCCCCCATGGATGTAGAGTACACTTAGACAAGCTACTAGCTGATCTAAGTGTACTTAGATCACAATCTTCAAGGGGGCTATCTTAGAATAGCACATTTGCTGTTTGGACTGCCAACCTCATGGAATCCAGCATAAATGCTGCCGTAAACCCCCTTGCTCCATATAGCAGGGGGTTTATGGCATCACAGGTGGCATAGTGCACCTTTGGTGTAAGCAGCCTGTGACATGTCACAGGCTGCCTTCTGGAAATGCCAACTGGTGCAACTCATGGTGAGAGTTAGGCCTAATGACCCCATGGCACACCCTGATGCCTGTTGGTGTGTGGAGGATGGGGGGTGGGTGGTAGGGTGGAGGGGTTAGGGGCTCTACCCCAAAATCTAATTTCCCTATTTTTGTCTCTTCAACTCTAGCTGATGCACTAACAAAGTTTTTTGCAAAGAATTTCCTTACTTTTTGAGAAAGTGTAATGTAACTGATAAGTAGTATGTGTTGGTAGGAGCATGGACCCTCCGGGCCCTGTGCTCCTACTTCCACATAATAATGGAGCCATACAGTAGCCCTATAGTGCTGAAAAGGAACCTTTGAAACACCAATTTGCCAATATCTCAGTAATTGTACAAGCTATGAAAATAATTCCACTGCAGTTGAATTCATGCCTTCAAAACCTCCAGGTGGACTAAGCTGGGAGTAACAAGAAAATTCGTATCTCGCATCGTTTCCAAGATAAGGTCACTCGGTTCGCAGAAGGGGATTTTAACAGCTCACAAACAAGGAATTAAAAAAGCAGTCCCCTTTTGCGAGCTGTCAAAATCCCCCTTCGTCAGTCAATCCTTCGTGAGATGTCAAAATCCCTTTTGGTGAGCCAATTCTCGATTGCGAGAAGGGGCCATCTGATCAGGAAATGGCGATCAATAATTTTGTCAGCTGCATTGAAAGGGGATTTTGATAACTACGAAAGGGATTCAAAACCCAATCCCTTTTGCGAGCTACCAAAATCCCCTTTTCACTAGCTGATCCTTGTTCATGAGATAGGGCCATCTGGTCCCTAAGTCACCATCAAGGACTTTATTACCTCGTGAAAGGGAATCAGAAGCAAGTCATGAATGAAGAATTTCAAAGTTCAAAATGGCAATTCTTTGGCCAAAATGAAGTAAACCAAAGGCATGGGTTTGTAGAGGGTGTCACCCTGAACACCATGCTTCATTTACAAAAGAAGTCAGCCGTGGGGCAAACAACAACATTTTGTTTGGGGGAAAAACTGAAAGCAAGATGGCAGCTCACAAAAGGGGAATTTTTCCTCATGGACAGGGATTTTATAAATCTTCTTTTGCAAGGTGACAAACTCCTTGATGACAAGCCCAGTTCCCTTTTGTAAAACATACATATTAATCTTAAACTGAACTAAGCATGCTCAGAACCCAAAAATTCAAAATTAAATAACTTTGGAAAGGAGTAACATTTTTCCCTCAAACCAATGCTGGATTATTCTTTTACCACACCTCTGTCTACCCTGAAAATGGCAGACCAAAATACCAAATGGTGTGGCCACAGCATGATGGGCAAAAATCAGCCAAAAAGTGCAAAAAAATAAAAAGGAAAAATGAGTTTTGGGGCTTGAAAACCACAAGTCTGGTCAAAACACAACTTGGTGAATTAAGAGCCTACCATACGAGAATGCACATTCCAAATTTCATACAAATCTGTTGAAGGGTTGCTAAGTTATTAAGGTGCAAAATTTGGGGTTTAACATTAAACTGCCTACTCAACCCTAAATATACTGGCACGACTGTGCCAGTATAATATATATATATATAATATACACACATACATACATACACACATTGTTGCTGACTGGCTGGCGATCAGCAGTGGGGTGGTCTCACAGCTAGATACTAGGCATTTAATTATTACATTGTAACTGGCTATTAGTGGGGGAGGCACTAGACACCAGGGATTTAATTATCACACTGTGGCTGGTAATCGGAGGGTGAGGAGGATCACTAGATACCAGGGATTTCATTTTAAATATATATATATTTTTTTAAATTATGGTCAGTGATTGTTGGGGAGGGTACCACTAGACACCAGGGATTTAATCATCACACTGTAGCTGATGATCAACAGAGGGGTGGGCACTAGACACCTGGGGTTTATCTATTTATTTATTTTTTATTTTACTGTCCTGCTGTAGCATTGTCCCAGCATGGGGCATCCAGCCATCAGCCCCGGCTGACTGGAGAGCTGGGTAGCTCAAACCACACCCAGGAGGAACTAGGGCAGTCGTCATTACATCCTGCTGGTTGGCCCCTCCATGCCTCTACCAGCCAGGATGGCCCCGGACCCTCCCCAATGGGACTCCTTCAAAGTCCTTCAGGCAGTGCAGGGCATAGCCATCAAGCTGCACGGTAGCACCCAGCCTGATTTTCTCCTTTTTATGCCCCCTAGGGGTGCAAACATGTAATGATATCCAGGCACAATGTGCCAACATCTGCCGTGCCCCCCCCTTTGCTCACACCAATGCAGGTAGTGCCCACTGGGCATCCCCAGGGGCCACTATAGCATGGTGGAAACTCCCCAACCCATCCCAGGACTAGGAGAGCAGTCTACAGATGCTCGATCCTAGTCCTCTCCTGCCGATCCCTGACAACCTGGCTTGATCCTGAACCTGGGTCGCCAGCATGGCGCAAGGTGTGGCATCCAGCACCTCAATCCTCGGCACCATCAGTCTGGCTAGACACCTGGGATTTTATTAAAATATATACTTTTTTTACATTGTGGACAGAGATCGGTTGGGGGGACTACTAAACACCAGGGATTTGGGGGATTCAACAAGTGTAACTTCTTTCTTTGGGTTTTTGTTATGTGCAATTTGCACTTAAAAAACCCTCAAAGCAAAGTGAAGTTACAAATGGTGAATTCTTACTAAATCGGGCAACTTTCCAAACTGATTCATCGAGCAAACTTGGCGACTTCACCAAAACATAGCTAGCGAAGTAAAACTTCTGTAAATTTATTTGTCTCCTCTCACAATGTGCCAAATCCCATTGATTCTTACATTCCTCTATTTTTATTGGTTGCACTACTGAGAGGGGCCAGAGTGGTAAATTTCATTAATGATGTTTGCCTAGCATCATTAAGGATGGTTTACTGCTCTGTTAATGCTAACCCCTTCCAGTAGCATGCCCAGTTGCTAGTATAGTCAGGTGACTGTACAAAATTAATGAAATCATTGTGAGAGGGCAATTAAGTTAGCCTGGAATTTTAAGTGTTGCCCCCCCCTTAATTTAAATAACTGGGGTCAGGAGGGAGATCACCTGTTAAATAAAATCATGTGGGTACTGGGTGGGTCTGCTTAGGAAGGGATGTTACTGTAAAAGGCATTATTGGCTCCTGGAAAAGAGCCATTTAGGAGCCAAGACTTTTTTTCCCTGGACAAATAAGTGGGAGGACAGGGAAAGAGTATAGGTTGTAGGAATGACTGAAATGTGAAGGTGGATGCCTCAGGAACTAATCCTGGTCATTTAGGAGAAGATGCATTTTTTTGTTTTGTTTTTTTAATTTGCTTTAAGAGCACTCTGCTCAAGTAGTTGTTATCTTATTCTGAATGTATCTGTAAGTCAGATTAATTAATATGTGGTGGAATTCTTTGTATGGCACCTCTGACCTTTAGACCCGCTCAGCTGAAGGAGAAATGGTACTATTAAGCTTCTCTGACATCTTCTGTTTTTCTAAATCAGTATTTTGGACCAATGGAGATATGTTTCTGCTTTTTTTCTGCATGATCTGGGTGTTAAAAGTATTGGCTTTTCTAAATAACTGTCATTACGCTTCCAACGAAGGACTTGTTGGTCTGAAAGCCAAAGCACTTTGTTCTTTTAGTTACATCTATGTTGGTCCAATAAAAGGTATCAAATCATTTGCTTCTGGATCTGTTATAACAAAGACCAATACAGCAAATACTAAATATGTGTTTAACTAAGTAATTATTTCAAAGAACTTTACTTAAAGGAGAAAAGATAAACATATGTTGATTACTTACAAAGTAATGAGAATAGAAGACTGGTAACCATCAAGCTGAATATGTATTAGAATGTATCAGTATTGTATTTGTTATCCAATGAAATTATCTGACATTGTATTCACTATGTTTTCCATATTATGTTTTTGCTCCTTGGGGCCAAGACAAGGGGAGACTTTTTTCTGCCAGCTGCCACCACCACCTCCTTCCACTGTCCTATGCCTCCACAGTCTACTTGTGGTGAGGTCATCCCCACAGTTTTGCCCCCCCATGGTGGGGTAAAAAGAGAGTGAGGTCTGACTTCACCTTGAAGACCATAATCCATTTTCCTCACACTGGGCATTCTGATGATTCAGCGGGTGAAGGTGTGGCTAGAAGGTGTCTTAAGCCCTTGCTGTTCCCATATTTTTTCCTTCAGTTATCTCCCATTACTTCCTAGGGCCATAGCAGAATGGTCATGCACACACATGGAGGTGTGCATGCATGACTGATCCAGTGGTCCTTGCTCCACCCACCCTGGCCTAGTGCCTGGTCCCCCATCTGTGTGGCACTACCATAGCTCCTCCACTTGGTGGCAGTCAAGCATCAGGAAGACCTACCTCCACTACTTGGGAGGGGAGAGCTGCCTACCAGCCTCTTGATCCTTCTCCAGGCCATCCCCCCACAGCTGAACCTGGCAACCCGAGCTCATTCCCAAACATGGGCTGCCAGCGTGGGAGAGGTAAGGCACTAAGCTCCTCATCCTTCTGTGCCACTGGGCTGGCTATTGTATTCATTTTTTAAACATTTGTTTTAAAAGGTTAAGGCCCCTGAAATTATATACCCTATCATCCTGTCCACCACAAGTTAAAAAGCATACCTGTAACTTCCTGCACCCACACCATAAAGTAATATTATGGGGCAATATCTATGCATGACTTAGGCTTCAAATCCCTTTATCATTGCATTGCTGACATCACTGTGGGTAGTCCCCTGGGTACAAGTGATCACTGTACCATGTGGTTTGACATACAGATTAGGCATAAGAAAAAACACATCAAGACAAAGATCCTGCACTTCAGGAGGACAGATTTTAATGAAATGAGAGACTGTCTCAGAGAATGCCTTGAAGCACGATGGCAGGGGTGGAAGCTAAAGGGATAAGGATTAAGGAGGGTATAGCCCGGCAACGGCATGCTGTTTAAAGTAATTGAGCAAGGGAAAGAAGAGGAAGAGCTGCTATGGTTCACTAAAGAGGTGGTAAAGGCAATGAAAAAAAAGAAATAATTTGGAAAGTACAAAAAGATGCAGATGGAAGAAGCAGGGAGGTATATCTGACAAAGCAAAGGAGGGTGAGGGCAGCTAAAGCACAAACAGGAGAAGATAGCTAAGGAGGTCAAAACAAAAAAAGGGGAAAAGTCTTCAGGTATTAGAGAGAAAAGAAGAAGACAAGGGGAGGGATAGTGAGAATCTAGAGGGTAGGAGATAGGGACTGCTCTAAGGAAGAGCAAGAGAAAGTGAAAATATTAAATGATTACTTCTGCTTGGTCTTCACAGTAGATGATGGGAGGGATGGGCCAAAATGTAGCTTCAAGCACCAGGGAGAGGGGTAAATGACTTGTTCATAGTCACACAGTATATTTGGCTCTTACTGAATTTGAATCTGTCACTTCTTGGCTCCCAAGCCAGTGCTCTATCCACTAGACTACACTGCCTTCAGTTGTATGATACTCAAAAATAACCTATTTGCCAGCTAGCTATTGCTATGATGCATATTATGGACACCCTCTTTAACCCATTCTGCTGTTTTGCCAATGCAGGATCCTCATATACCCACAACTAATCTTTGAACAAATGCCTCCATAAGCATCATTGGGAGAGGGTGTCAAACTCAGAAATTCTACAGGGCACCTTTTCTTCTCAAATTCTCAGCCTGGTTCTTATTAACAGCAACAGCATTGCTGGTGTCACAATGGGTAGTCCCCTAGGTACCAGTGATCACTGTACTATGTGATTTGGCATACAGATTAGGCATGAGGAAAAACACATCAAGGCAAGGATCCTGGACCTCAGGAGGGCATATTTAAATTAAATGGGAAACTACTTCAGAGAATACCTTGAAGGTGGGCGGAAGCTCAAGGGAGAAGGATTAAGAAGAACATAGTCCTGGCAACGGCATGCTGCTATATGCTGTAGGTCCATGGAGAATAAGGCTATGGTCCAGATTAGATTCATCTAAGGGTCCTAAGATAACCAAGCACAGTGCTAGCTGTAGCTATGGCAATGCTATTCGGCACCTCAGTGGAGGTGGGAAAGTTTCAAAGGACTGGAGAAGGGCCAATGTGTTCCCTCTGCACAAAAGTGGCAGCAGAAAGGATGCCAGCATCTATAGGCTAGTCAGTCTCACATCAGTGGTAGGTAAATTAATGGATATACTGTTGAAGCAGAGTACCAGGCAGTACCTGGAGGCTAACAGGCTGCAGGACCACTGGCAGCATGGTTTGCCAGTGGGGAGGTTATGTCATACAAATCTCATATATTTCTCTAACTGGGCTACCAGAGAGGTGGATCAAGGGAGAACAGGAGATGTGGACTTCGGTAAGGTTTTCAAAACTGTGCCACACAGGAGGCTAGTTAAGAAACTAAGCAGCCTGAATGTGAGCGAGACAGTGAAAAGCTGGGTATCAAACTAGTTAAAGGATAGAAGGCAAGGGGTGGTGGTAAATGGTAGGCACTCAGGGGACAGAAGAGTAACTAGTGGGGTGTGTCAGGATAGATGCTGGGGCCTGGCTTCTTCAGTATCTTCGTAAGTGACATTGTGAAGGAGTTGGAGGAGAAGATGTGTCTCTTTGCAGATTATACAAAAATCTGCAGCAGAGTGGACTCTCATGAAGGGGTAGAAAGAATACAAAGGGATATGAGGAAACCAGAGCAGTGGTCTAGTGGAGGCAGCTGAGTTTCAAGCCAAGAAGTGCAAGATTATGTACCTAGGGTGGCAAGACCCAGGGGCTGTGAATAATAGGGGGGAGAGGAATTTACCATCACCAAGCAAGAAAGAGACCTCAGGGTTATATCTAATAACCTCATGGTGGCTGATCAGTGTGATAAAACAGTGAGGAAGGCTAGCGGGATGCTAGCGTGCTTTGGGAGGGGGATTTCTAGCTAGAGGAGAGAGGTGGTGCTGCCTTTGCATTACTCACTGGAGAGGCCCAACACAGAGTACTGTGTCCAGTTCTTGGGGCCAGACATCTGCAAGGACATTGACAGGGTGGAGGTGGTACAGGGAAGGGCAACCAAAATGGTGCGAGGGTTGCAAGAGAAGCCATATGAGGAAGGGCTGCAGGGATTCAACATGCACTCCTTGGAGAAGAGGAGGGCAAGAAGGGGCATGATTGAAACTACAAGTACATCACAGGGGTGAACACGGTGCAGGTGGAGGATCTGTTTCAGAGAAAGGAAGGCACTAGAATATGGAGGCATGCAGTAAAGCTAAAGGAGAAAGTTCAGGAGAGATATGAGGAAATATTTCTTCGTGGAAAAGGTAGTGGATGACAGGAATAGCCTCCCAGAGGAGGTAGTAGTGGCAAAGACTGTGGGGAGCCTCAAGTATGCTTGGGATAGACAAAGGGGCATATTAAGTATAGGAAAAGGGGGGGAGAAAGTGTCACCAGTGACCAAATTGGGTCTGTGGTGTTGGAATTGGCAATGAAAAGGGTAGAGCAGATAGGCCTACTGCTCCATTTCTGCAAACAAAATCAATGTTTCCATGTTAAATTTTGTTCTGCTGAATTACCCTGCTACAATATCACCTTTTATATGCCAGATTTAGCTACCCTATCTGCTTCCCCTTTCAGAAGCCAGCTCCACCAGTCCGTGCTTACCCCGAAAGGTAAAACATTCATTGGCAAAGCAAGGATCTTCTACAATACACAGTGTATGTCTAAATTTCTGGAATAACATCCCTGTTGATATGTGTTTTGCTTCTTCATATTTTGCACTTAGGCACAGCTTCTTGATCTGGTTAGCCCAAGTTAAAATTGTGTGTAGATCTTTAATTGAGTTAATTTTTTGCCTCTTTTGCTTTTTACTAAGCTATGAAAAGTTCATCTTATATTTACTTTGTTTTAGTTAAGTTTCTATTTACACGTTGCATTTTATGTCTTCTTTTTTTTGTTTCCTGCAGTTTCTTCTTATAATTTTTTTTTCTTTTTTACTGTTTAACAAAAAATGTGGAAACCATGTTAGCCCAGATGATTAAAATGCATTAGAGGTGGTACCTTTTATTGGACTAACAAAAACGATGTTTGAGAGACTTGACTTCAAGGGTTATACTCTATTAGGACAAATAACCTTTAGTGTTGAGCTAATAAAGTGATTATGACACTCAGAAGTTACCTCTCAAAATATATTTGTTAGAGCAATAAAATGCATTTCCTGCCATAATTTTTCTGTAGTTTTTTTTTTTATCTTTTCTGTTAGTACATTTTCATGCCCAATATACTACTGCATTTCAAGCATTTAATGTACCTCCCTAGTAGGACTATGCAAGCAATCAGCTTCCAGGATTTATCCTTGCAATGTTATAATTAGTATTATACAATGGCACCTAACAATCCTCTGTTTTGATTGGCTAACTGGGTCTTTCCAGTGCGAGTAAATTCCAGCATAACGCATGCAAAAAAGACCCAGTTAGCTGTTTCACAAAACGAAAATGTCCAAGCATTAGAACCTCTGACCATTTCGTCTGCCATTTTGATTATCGGGCTTACGGAGAAAAAAAGTGACATCGAAGCAGTCCTAAGGCCACCTCACAAACTATTTAAATTCTTTACTCCCTCCTCAGCCATGATTCCTTCCCTATTAAATGTGCTTAACAACACTCTGTATGGCTGCACCTGCACTCCCCTTCTGGACCCAGAGACTTCTACATCCTTGGTCAAACCTGTCACGCGCTCTGTATGTATGTGCATCTCCCAATCCCCCCTTGTCTCCTTCTTAAGGATGCTGCCCTTAGAAACAAGTGTTCTGTGAAGCTCCCCAAAAACTTACAGCAGCTCAAAAAAGCCTTGAATGCTCTGTAAACAAACATGTCAGTCCAATTGTCCAAAAATGAAAACACTGCAACCACCATGTTAATTCTCAATAAACTGCAGCAGAGAACCTCAATGGAAAGCATCTCTATGAACAACTACACTGACCTCCTGAAGTAATAGAAAAAATAAATGTGACAGTCAAACATGAAATCAGCCACCTCACCTCTTTTTAAAATATACACTTTGTCTCCGATCCCAATGAGGCCGTTAGCTGCCAGGTCTTCTGATGCTTGCTCCCTCTAGCTTCCATTAAGGTCAGTGCTGGCACTTCCAACAGTCACTCCTTTTTGCCTCCATTACACTGCCATAGTTCTCCCATTCCAGAACAAAGCAGTCATGCTCTCCAATTTCCAAGCCTCTTAAGAAAACAGAAAATCATAAAAAAAAATTCAGGTCCCAGTCCAGCTGCAGGAACACCACTGCTCACTCTCCTTCATTGTACACTGTCCACTCTCAGTCTGTCACCTGCTAATCTCAGCTATCCTGCCAGGCTTCTCTGTTGCTGTCTTTATCTTCAGGAGAAAAAAAAAACACATAACGTTCTAGAAAGGAAAGGTGTTTGTGTGTGTTCAGCAACAGGGAACTATTTTACACACACAGGAAGGATATTACACAGAAAATCAACTTAGAAACAGTTTCTTTTGAAGAAAAAAACAGTTTAATGTTTAAAAAAAGAAATGTTTAATTCCTACCCATTGTATAATTGCAATAAACTACTCCAGGGTGTGGGTTATGCTGGGATTTACTCAGACCTGGTTCAGTCTGATCATGAAGCCGCAGGCTGAGTGATCAAATCCACATCAGACATGAACAAATCCCAGCATAATCCATGCCCTGGAGTGGTTTATTGCTTAATTATGAACTGAGGATTGTAACTAGAGGAATCTGATTGGCCGAGAGCTCTTTGAAGCCATGATGATATCAGGCTACATCATCATGGCTTCAAAAAAGCTCCGGCACCACTAGCCTCCTTTCTCTGTACTGTCTGAGAACTATTTTTTTCAAAATGTACTCCTACACCACCCAAAAACGCATTCATAAAATGTTTTAAAACCTGTTTCTTTTTTTTTTTTTATTTATAAAACTTCAAACTCAGTTCGTAATAGCAATAAGTCACTACAGGGTGTGGTATATCATGGGATATCATCACTTCTTGGGTGGTTGGATGCACTCGGCCTGTGGCCTTATGCCCAACCACCCTAGGCATGACAATATCCCATGATATACCACACCCTGTCATGCCTAATTGCTTAATTGTACAATGACATTCTAAAATCTCAAAACCTGATTGGCTGACTGGGTCTGTCACCCATGAGTAAATCCCAGTATAACTCATGCATAAAGATCTAGTCAGCTACATCAGGAAAACTCAGAAGTTTGGCATCTGCAACCAATCTGCTGAATCACAAAATGCCTTTATCTTTAAAATTTCTATCTGAAGCTCGGCTGATAGCTACAGAGCGGGAATCAGAAAAGTGACACAATAAACCTGACAGTAGAAAAAAAATGTCCTATCTCACTACAAGCTTTGAGATGGACACTGTTGAAACATTAGAGGTGCTGTTTAATTCATTCAGTCATCCGGAGTCACCTTAGTGCAATGACCCTGACAAGTATTGACTCCCACCATCTCTGTTTAGCTAAAGATATATTTTCTAATAAGGAACACTGAACTAGAAAAAGTGCTCCTTAATGAAGAACAGGGGCTCAATATTATAGAAATCACAGCCAAAATGCAGAGCAGTGATACTGAGCATATGGTTCTGAAAATGAATGTCCCTGGTATACATATGCATAGGTGCATGCCCAGTATCAAGGCTCAGGTTTTCAGCCATGATTTCTATAAGTTTTAGTGCTCATTTTTCATTAAGAAGCCCTTTCCCAAGTTCCGCATTCATCAAACACTTAAAATATGTATTTAGTCAGCCCGGTGGCGCTGATGGTTGAGGCGCTGGATGCCATACCTTGTGCTACGCCGGTGACCCAAGTTTGGCAATGACCTAGGGTCACCAGGCTGCTGGCAGGGGGGATGGAGGGTGGGAAATGGATCAAGCATTTGCTGTCCTCTCCTGGGTAAAGGGTGGGGTCACCCGCCCACAGTCCCACCATCACCGAATGGAGGTTCGGTGCCAGTGCAGGTGGTCAACACAGCAACTGAAAAGGAAAAGGAGGGGCATCCCAAATGGTGTGCGCAAATGTGCATCTACATGCACATGCTACGTTAGGGATATGTGGGTGTACAGGTCAGGAGAAACCCCACAAAAAAACAGAAATTACATATAAATAAAAATATATGTTTTTAGCTGAACAGGGATGGTGGGAGGTGTGTGCAAGCATCCTGGTGCTTCAGTGCCACATCCAACCACCACCAGCAGCAGTAGTGTCAACAACAAGAACAGTAAACAATATGAGAATGAAAAACAATGGCAGAACCTCTGATACAGAGGTTTCCTGCTGTGTGTGTGGAATGGAGCGGATGGTTGGGGCCTGGAGTGAAGGGGGAAGACATTGCATTCATGGGCCCAAAGAAATGAGGAAGTTAAGGAGAGTCTCCAAAGCAACAAAGAAATATATTTTTGGGAAAGCAATAAAATAAATGAAAAGTTATTTAAAATGAAAAAAAAAAATAGATATTGTTTTCTTTATTTTTTTTCTCACCAAAAATAAAAAGAGGCTATTATATAACTGCAATAAACCACTCCATGGTGTGGGTTATACTGGGATTTACCCACCTCTGGTGTGGATTTGGTCACTTGGCCTACAGCCTCATGACGGAACCACACCAGGCATGGGTAAATCACAGCATAACCCACACCCTGTCATGGTTTATTGCTTAATTATGCACTTCTCAGTGGTATTCATACTTTTGAATTAATTTTAAAAAGTTACTCAATAAAAAAACTTCCTCAGCAGGTGGGCAGGGCTAGTCAGATGGCTACCACATCAACCTAGTCATCCCCCAATTCATCTGAAAAATTGCTATCTGGTACCCTGCTTCATGTTAACCATATCTGGCACCATGGGCTCAATTTTTAAAGAGCCCTTAGATCACAACAATTTGTGGTGATCTAGAGCTGAGGTAAACTCTAGGTGCATCAGGGACCTTGCACCCAATTTTGCAAAATTAGGAGTCCCTCCACCAAAGACACAGGAATTGTCACAGCTGCAAGGCTTTGTCTAACATTGAGTGCACCTGCAGAGTTTGATGGAGGCATGCTTCAACCCCCCCAGCACAAGCCTACACAACCAATCAAGGTGGGGGGAACCCTAGCTGAAAGCTGGGAAAGGGGGCTGCTGGGGCAGTGAGGGTGCCATAGGTATGAGGGGACCATGGTGGCAGTTAAAGTGAGCAGAAGAGGCACCTGGCAGGGGTACCATACAGGTTACCTGACAGCCGAGGGGACCAGGTAGGGGGTTGGCATGGTAATACTATTATGACACTTCCTCAGGTGGAAGCAGCCCTGGTATTTGCCCCACACAACTTAGTTCTGTGGTGCAGGTGCCAGGTCTGCTGCCACCTGGGGCTGTGTCTTAATAGTATCACCATGCCAAGCCCCCATCCAGTCCCCTCGGCTGTCAGATATAGCATATGGCACCTATGCCAGGTGCCTTCTCCACTCACTGTAACTGCTGCCATGCCCCCTTTATGCCCTATGGCACTGTCACTGGCCCAGCAGCCCCCATTCCCCGCCTTCCAGGTCCCACACTCACTCACTGCTCTGCCAAGAAGTGGCACAGGACCCTTAGACCACCTCCTAGCTGATCTAATGTGAGTCCTCTGTTGCAGCCATGATGGGGCTTATAGAATCCCAAATAAGGGGATGGTGCAGCCCCACCATAGCACACCCACCATTGTGACCTGGTGCATGGGCACTTTTGCTGCAAGGATGGCTTGAAAAATTGGGAATTCTGCAGACTATGGTGCAAGGAGCCACTTGCATCACACACTTTTGGTGCAGGCACATTACATCATAGTTCATCATTTGAAAATTGAGCCCCCTCTTTGGCAGCCAGCCTTCTCCCTAAGCCAACCCACTTGGTCCTCGTTATTTATTATTTTCTGATGCATTCAAAGGTGAAGCCTGCAAAACCAAGGCAGATTAAAGGTTATGTGATGGGGTGGTAGAAATGTTCACAGTGGGATTAGGTTTGTAAAATGAATGTATATTGAGTTGCAAATGACACAGTTACTAATTAAATAAGGTTTAGAATTACCAAACAGTAGTCAAAGTAAAGAAACATTTAAGACATCATCTTTATCAATACATAAAATTCATAAAATTATTATGTAAATATAAGGTAATTTATCAATGAAAAAGAATTTCACACTATTGATATGAAAGATTTGTCTATCAATACAATTACTCTAAAGCAAAACCAATATACTTTTTTTACCAGCACATAGTATCAAGTTTAGACCTGTATTGATACAAACACTTTATTGATATGCCATATTCATATTAATCTAGTTAAATACCTTCATTTAAAAAAAAATAAGTTTCTTGTCCTAATGGTTCAAAAGTTAATGTTTTAACTTTGAAACCATTAAGGCTTGGATCTTAACAAAAAAAATGAAAACTTGGAGTAATAGAGTATATTAATATATCACTACATTATATTGCTTCAATTTCCTTATACCGATGTATAAAAAATGTAAATAGTTTAATTTGCCTTAAATCCTTTTGATAATTATCAGATGATCCTAATGTTTGTTCTGTAACAGAATACAAAACCACTAGTAGACACGCAGCTCAAAAAATTTTATTAAACTACTATATAGAGTAATCAGTTTTCTCCCATATCAACACATATTTTGTTACTTTAGTGTCTCTTCTTCAGTGTTTTTGGTTTACTTTTTTATTTCTGTAATAAATACATAATACTTAAACTTTATAATGGTATGTATTCCATGTTTGTGGTTAAATCAGTAACTTAAGAGTGGACCTGCTCTCTGCCCCATCAGTTAGTGTAGCTCATTTATTGCTAAAAATCAGTGAAGTACAAATACTTCCCCCTTAATGAAGAGTCAAAGCATCTCAATGCATTGGGGGTTGGCAGTTGGATGTTGTAAAAAATTTCCATATGCTTTTTTTTATTGTTGGAGTGCAGTGTATTTTCTGTGTTTTTATCTGTCTCAGCCTTACTATGTCAGCAGCACGCAGGCATGCTATGGTGAGCACATAGACTGTGTGTTCAAGTTCAAATATCTTCTCAGTTAAATGTTTGTGTGTCTCAAATGAATCCAATTGCACATTGTACTTTGTTATATAGAACACATTGGAGTAATTACTTTTTGATTATTTGATTTTACACATACTTAAAGCCATCAAATGTTACTATACTTCCTAGACCGACATGTATACATGGGTAACAAGGAGGGATGCAAAGGAGGGTATACCACTGCTCACAAAGTTGAACAAGCACAGATTTGCAGAAATTACAAAGGTAAAGAACTGTGAACATACCAGAAAGGTCAACTGAGATAATTTATTAAGCTGCCAAGTTCAACAGGGAATGCTTTGCTAACACACCTATGCATCACTTGGCACAGAAGGCATCATCAGGTGGTCCCCTGATGAAGCCTTTGGTGTGAGGCAATGCATAGGAGTATTAGCACAGCATCCTGTTTTGAACTTGGCATCTTAATAAATTATCTGAGTGGACTTTACTGGTGTGTTCACAGTTATTTGCCTTTGGACTGGAAAATGGGTTCTGTAGATATCCTATAAGTTCACCAAACTGCCATCTATTTGGAACCTTAAAGGTTAAGCAAAAGCAACAGTTTAATATTTCCAAAGACACCAGGGGCAGGATTCAAAAAGAAAGCTGAAATTCCTGCAGCTGCGGGAAAAAGGCTTGCTGAAGTGCGGAAACGCAGTTGTGCTGTACTCTCAAAAAAAACCAGTGCAGCTGTGGATTTCTGCAAAAAGTGCTGCAAGTGCAGTAATTTAGCTGCTGCAGGACTTGTGCAAGTGCTGCGAATCTGCAGCTGTGGAGGCTGTGAAGGCACAGCAAAAGGGAACCACAGTAGATAAAGCAGCAGACTGTAACAGTGCTGCTATAATATGAAGTTGACAGCACACACAGAGACCTGCAACCAGTCCCCAACTGGGACCACAGCTGCACCACAGGTACCAGCTATACCTTGGCACCACAGTGGCTGCTATCCCTGCTGGTTGTCCCTCCCTGGGGTGTTCCTGAGCCTGCAGTGGTAGAACTCACTGCTGGCTGGCCAGGCTCTACTGCTTGTGGGGCTCTGCCATGGGCTACACTGGGTCTAGTGGTTGTTGCCTGTTGCCATATCATGGCAATGTCTGCTTTCAGTGCTGTAACATCAGCCACTGCTGTACTGCATGAGATACTATTACCTGTGGTACACCTCCACCTTAATTGATTCCAATTGCTGGGGCACTACTGCAGTGTGTTGAGGGAGAGTTACACCTCATTTCACTGTGTGTAATATTCTTTCCTCAGCTGTGGAAAAAATCTGGCTGTGAATAGCCTTTCAGGGGCTGTGCATAACTTATCTCACACCTTTTTGTCCTCAGGGACTTCTGCAGCTGCACTTTTTTCCACTGTCTGTAGTGCTTTTTCCGCAGCTGAAGTGGTTTTTGTGACTAGCACTTGGAGCAATCTCCCCTTTTTTCCATAGCTGAGGAAGTTTTGGGGACTTAGGGTAGATTTTGCACCTTCTGGAGGCTTTAAGAATCCTGCCCCAGAACTTTTTTTATCCTGCCCTGTTCTCTATTTCTCCTTCATCATCCAAGTAATTAATTAATTTATTCAGAATACAATATTTGTACCTTTACTCATTGGTATTTAAAAGTCTACAATTGCCCCATTGAATTTACCCTGCTGCCAAAGTTTCATCAAAATGAAACTTTATAAAACAAAATAAAGCATCATTTTATTATTTCAATGTGCACAGTTAATTCCCCTTATGCCATCCTATCATCACATTATTTGAAACTTTCTGTGTTTTATATACATAGAAGCAGACTCACTTTGCAGTTTTCACAAATGTTTTCATGTTGTTTACAGTCTTCCAATTTTTTTCATTTGACTATGGTTCAGTCATAGCAACAAAGAAAATACCAGCACTATTCAGTACCATAAGCAAACATGGTCTAAACTTTATTCAAACAACAGATGCCCAAGCAGCAACTGCCCATGATTAACCCTCTACCGGTTTTGCACATGCATGTGCATCATCAGGAGGTGCTGATCATAGGGTATTGCAGACAATAAATACAGAGAATCCTTAAAGGTGCAATGTGCATATCAACAAAGTGCTGAGTATGTATAAAGAATAAAATATAAAGTACTTCTGTGCATAAAGTGTCACTATAAAAACACATACAGTTGCTTAAACAACAATAGTTTTAAAAAACTTTCAATTTAGGCAGGATCTTTCTTTGTATTTTGCCAAAAGCTGCTTAATGATGAAGAGGGTTGGGGGGATGAGAAGCATTGAGAGAAGGAGGGGGAGAGGAAAGGAAAGAATTGACAATTACAACACTGATAATTCAAAATTTCTAAATGTGGAAAAACAAGACTTGAGAATTGCAAACCCAAATAGTTAAGCATGTCAGTTCTAAATAATCATTTTTTTCCCTCTGGTAGCCATCCTAGTAGCCATCCAGTTGCTTAAAGTGCCAGTGGCATCACTACTCTGTCCCTAAAGAAACACAACAGAGCAGAAGATTAATATATCAGTATTTCAAATAGGAACAGATAAGCAGGCATTAGTAGACATAGCATATTACTATCAAATGTATATATCCCAATATACATCACTCATTTTTTTCTCTTTTTGATTCGGGGCATTAAATCTATTTTGTCATTTAAGCCAGGTGGTGACATAGCTCCTAAGATGAATATTTCTGGTACAACAATTTATCATCAATGTGTCCCCGGTCCCTAATCTGACCTTCTCAATTGCACAGAAATTAAAATGGTGCATGTTCCCTCTGTTGATCCTAACATGATTGACTAGTGCATTCTTTATGTCTCCCCCTAAGATGGCTCTCTGGTGTTCCCCAATTCTGTTTTTAAATCGTCATGATATCTTACCTATGTAGAAGGCCCCACATTCACAGATTGCTAGATAAACAACTTTTTCTGTCACACAATTAAAAAAAGTCATGCATTCTGTACATTTTGGTGTGATTGCATGTTGTGAAAGTGTCAGTTCTCAAAATATCATGACAGTATTTGCAGTTTCCACAGGGAAGGTTTCCATGTGGAAGTGGGAGTAACCAATTTCCAGATATGCCTGTTTCTGTGTTTCTTTTGGGGTGAAAACTATGCACAAGTTTATCTTTAAGATTCCTCCCTCTCTGATACACCATTTGTGGTTTCCTGTTATGTATTCAGCCCGATGTGGTTCATTTTTGAGAATATGCCAATTCTGATTTATAATTTTACTTTATTTCACCTGACTGTCTGGTACAATTCATAACAACATGAACCCTTTTCCTGGGTCCCCTGGTGGTTTTTCTTGTCACAGCATGTCCTATGGAATGGATAAAATTTTCTCAAATGCATTCCTGATGAAATTGCTGTTATACCCTCTGTTTTCAATACCTATACACATTTTAGTACCTTGTATAACATAATTAGTGGTTTCTGAACAATTCCTTCTAGCTCTCATCATTTGTGCTTTGGGTATATTTTTCACCATGTGCCTGGAGTGTCAATTGGGTGAGTGTAGCAAGGAGTTATGGTCTGTTTCCTTCCTATAGAAATTGATGTGCAGTGAACCATCTGATTGTTTGGTAATCATTGAATCAAGGAAAGGGTCAGACTTTAAATTGCTCTGTATTGTAAAATTCAAGTTACTATTGCTTGTCTCTGAATAATGCACAAACTCTCCCAATTTGTCAAGTGTGCCTTTCCAGATCAGAAATATATTATCAATAAAACAATGCCAGATATCAATCTTATGGAAAAAAAGATTGTTCTAGTCATCATAGACTGTTGTTGTTTCCCACATGCCCAAGCAGAGGTTTGCATAATTGGGGGCAAAAGTGGCCCCCATTCCTGTCCTCTTGAACTGAAGGAAGTGTTCACCCTGAAACATAAAACTGTATTTAGTCAACACATGTTCTGTGCATGTCAAGAGAAAATTGCCTTTTGTGTTCACTAATGTTAGTATCCTGTCTCAACCAATAGTCAAGGGCTTCAAGTCCCCCTTTGTGGGGTGTATTAGTGTACAGTGAGGTTATGTCAATTGTCACTAAAAACCACAACGTTCCACCTCCATTTCATTGAGTACATTCAACATCTGTATGGTGTCCTTAATATAGGAGCAAAGATTCCACACATAGATCTTTATGTAGGCATCCACACATATGGATAAGGGTTCTGTCAGAGACCCTATGTCTGCCAAAATGGGTCTACCAGGTGGCTGCTCCAAACTCTTAAGAACCTTGAGGAGCAGGACACTCCTTTCACCAAGACGCTGACATGCTGTTAATACATACATACAATCGTTAAGCAGCTTTTGGCAAAATACAAAGAAAGATCCTGCCTGGGCATCTGTCATTTGAATAAAGTTTAGACCGTATTTGCTTATGGTTCCGAGTAGTGCTGGTATTTTCTTTTTTGCTGTGCACATTTTACTCGGCACACTCTCCGGCGCTTTCTGAGTGGTTCTGGTCTGCTTTATATAGTTCAGTCATACCTTCTTTTAACACAACATTGTTAAAATGTTTTAAAAATATTGTTTTACTTAATGGACATTTTAATGATTGTGAAGCAACTGTTTCATAAGACATATTATGATTTCCTTTTAGAAGTATTGAAAATGAGCTATGCTTACTCTAGAGGCATTCAGTTTTCAAATTCTGTGAAACATGGACAATCACAGAGCAGGAAGGAGTTTGGAGATGGCAGGGGTTTCAGAGGCCCTGTATTTGAACACAAAAGTGGACACATGAACTTGACAATGTCTTCCTGCTAAGATCGCTTAAGCCTGCAATACAGAAAGTAGTGGAGGATGTAGGTGGAGGTAAGCAGTTGAGCATAATATGGCAAGTAGGGTTGGGCAGCTAAGTGCATGTGGCAAAATGTATTACATTGTACAGTATGTCAGTCTTGGACAGGGAGAATGTTGATTCTGTACCAGATGGGTCCCCATAGTTAATACTTGGTAAAATTATTTTTAAGATGATTTCCGTCTGATCAACAGAGTGAGGCAGACTTTTCACTAATCCAGGATGCCAAGCAGGTGATAGGCATAAAAACAGTATTGCTAATTCTGCCCCCAACTCCCAATCCATGATAGGGGGAAATACAGGTAACTTTTATCATGCTGGTGTACAGCTCACACCTACTGTATCTGCAACATGGCATTTCACCAGTCATATACCACTATACCACACAAAGAACCTGTGTCACCCAGTGCTGCTGACAGATACTTTTCCCCTATCCATCTACCTGGCAGCTGTAGGCACAATTCTAGGCTGGTAGCTCTTTATATGTTCCTAGCCTCCCTGTATATAACCTGGGAGTCAAGTGCCCCCCTCACCATAGTCCCTTAGTAAGATCTGTTGTCTAGTAGAACCCTTTCCATAACTATATTCTTTGTACCAGTCCATAATCCTGCAAGTCTAATGAAGATCACTATCTCCCACTAGTTATAAGTTTGACTGTTGTAGACTTTCAGTGCCTGAACCCCCTAAACATTAATAATTCTGAAGGCCAGGGTGTCACAGAACTATGCAGATGACTTTGTGAGTGCCATCATACTTTATGCATGGCCTAGCTGTTAAATAGCTTGGTGTCCCCAAACCCTTTACAAAATGGTTACAATAGGTTCTATGAAACTGTGGGTCAGAATTGTGGGGGCAGAATCTAGAATCAGTCTCTAAGTATGTACCTGTATGTAACACACCCAGTTTTACTTGTCACTTTTTGTTTCCATTCTGCCTTCATGCCTGCCACCAAATCAGTTACTGGTAAACATTACAGTATCAGAAAGTTTATGACAATCATGTCCCAGTATGACAACAGCCCAATCCTGATCATGATCTTGACAGACAGTTGAAATAAGCAATTTGTTATCTGGAAAGAGACAAGTTATATAACCTTTATCTCTGTACTACATAATGCTTAAAAGTGTATGCTGCATGTGCACTACTGTTGAAATGAGGCATGGCATAGGAACTGGAGTCCTGAAAAACAGGGTCTTGATTTCTAAGCTTTAGTTATTATGGCACCACACTACATAATGTCATTGTCACTTTTCAGTTTTAAGACATTTATGATCAGCCCTATGAACTTACCTAATACAAATTTTCATCTTTTGGTACCCTTTACAGCTGATCTTTATCTTATTCATATTCAGCAGTCAAGAAGATGAATGAATTCTAGAACAGCAGAAAAGAATATTGCCATATTTTAATAAAGCATGTGTCACTGAAATCTCTCCCCCTCCTCTAGACACTTTAAAGTTTCTTCTACAACAGCATTTATTTCAGGTTGCTATGTTGATAGGTTAATAATTTTTTATCAGCAAACATATATCTCATGAAAGAAAATGATATGGTATAAGAGATGTATTTCCAAGGACAAACAAAAGACAAACCATTTCTACAGAGCAAGCCCAAGAAAGAAAGCAAAATGCAAAAGGATGGAAAAGGAGGAAAACATGATTAGATGGCATAAATATCAGAAAAGCCAATGGCAGAAAACTAAATATTTGCAAGTAATTAGGTTACTACTATCAGCAAAAGCCTACACAAATGCTTAGTCAAGTATTCTTTTCATTGTTTTAAGAAATTATAAAATGCAAAAAAAAAATACTGCGCAGTGGCTGGAGGAATATCCACATGGCCAAATGTTACTACATCTTAATGCCCTGTGCATAATAACTTAAAAAGTGTTAAGTATATTTAGG
Source organism: Neoceratodus forsteri (assembly GCA_016271365.2). Lineage (NCBI taxonomy): Eukaryota > Metazoa > Chordata > Ceratodontiformes > Ceratodontidae > Neoceratodus > Neoceratodus forsteri. The sequence continues at coordinate 831,488,054 of CM028131.1, forward strand.
TCCATAATGTCCATTCCCCTGCTTTATAGCTCATGTGAATAACTATGTTGTGCATACATGCACTAACTTAAAGGGGTTTCCCACCCATGTAATTGCACATGATACATTGTGGTTCCCTTGGTAAACATAAATTTGACCAGGCTTACTGTGATGACCTGTACTGCCCACTGTCTCTACCAGTAAACTGCTCTATAGGCTCACCACCCTCTTAGAGAAGAAATATTCCATTTTAACTTGGAGTTTACCACCTTAGAGCTCCTGAGCACATCTTCACATCCTGCTGGGGGTTAGTTTATCAAACATCTCTTTTTGACTGAATGCAATTTTATAATGTTATATTACATTCACCATATTATGGCTCATTTACATAAAATACTGAGGCAAAAGGAAAAAAGGGCTTAATCTTAAATGAGCCATGGAAAAAAGGGTGAATTAAAAAGATAGGAGGAAGAACACACATGATAAGTAAAGTTGAATCAATAATTACATAGTCAGACTTCTGTTTATTCAAACTCTGACCAGACATGAGATATTTCTGTAGCAAGTAATAATGTAAGATTCGCATTTACAAATAAATTGTTTGAATCGGGGAAAAACATCAATTACTAGGCACAAAATTGATTGTGACAGAGCAAAGGCAATGGTTAAGCATAAAATATCTGTCTTTACAACCTTGTCAATGCACTTGAATATGCAGAACACTGCTGGTCACCTCCATATTTTTGCACCCCAGCATTTTACTGGACATCTTGTCTCTTTCAGCCCCATGCCTACTATGGCCCACAGGTACTTCTTCTCTATAATTGCAGCAAGAGGAGCCACACACAGTGTATAGATTCAACCTCTGTTACTCGTTTGTAGTCTAGCACTTTACATATGGCTACACTGATTCTAAGACTCTTAACAGTCCGACCAATTGCCCAGCTTGTTCTGGTCCTAACATTTGATCAGTACATATGGAGTTCACCACCCTACCCAGCTTAGTTTCAGCAGTGAGTTTAAGCACCCTGTTGGACAGCTCAGATTCCAGATTGTTGAAGAAAATGTTACTTGGTAGTGGCCATAGCATCAATCCTTGAGAGATACTGTTGTATATGCATTTCCACACAGAACAGTGCACTTATTTGTTTCTCACACCAATGTTGTATTTCAGATATATGCTCACCATACTCCTTGTCAATAAATATGTAAAGTACACGGAGAAAAAATGGATTTGTGATTTCTAGGCTTCCAGTTGTCTTGGTAGCATAGCTGGTAGTGCAGTAAAATGATATTTCAACCTGACCTGGGTTCAAATCCCAGATGGGGCACTTCTTTTGTTTTGTTTTTCTCCTCTTCTTTTTCCCCCAGGGCTGCTGGCAGTTGGGCTTTCAGCTCTCTCCTTAAGACAGCACATATCTACCCTGGGAACTGCATTGCTGTCTCCCAAACCCAGCCCACATCCTGGAAACTACCCCACATGTTCCGTCACCTGTAGTGGGGCCAAGGAGGGAAGGCCACCCCCCAGTATACAAATCCAGTTTTGCCGGGGGTTGAGCCTTGGGTCAGGAGCACCATTTGGGTGTCATGCAGCCTGCCTGTGCTTCCCCTATTTTCTGTTTTTCTTCTCTGTCCTTCCCCCATTGCTGGGACATGCATGTCAGAGTGCACACATGGAGGTGTGTGCAAGCTGCATAGTCCTGCTACACCCTCCTTTCATTGGCGTGCCTGACCCACAACACCCTTAGGACTCTACCTAGGGGCAGTCATTCACCAGGACTGCCAAGCCACCCTCCCTGGGAGAAAAGAGCTGTGCTCCAGTTGCTCAATTCTCTTTCTCCCAAACTGAACCCCAGCAACCCGCATTCACCTCCAAACGTGGGTCACTGGTGTTGCAGGAGGTAAGCCACAGTGCCTTAGCACTCCACACCTATGGGCTGGCTGCACTTATTTCTTTCTCACTTCTAAATTGTATTTCAAATATTTGTCAGAGTACTCTCCACCACCAGTCACAAGATTGCACTTCCACACTGGTGACCCATACTAGGTGGCAAATGTGGGTTGCTGGGGATCAGCCAGGGAGGCAGAGGATTGAGCATCTGGAGGACAGCTCTCCTCTCCCAGGGAAGGTGGCTTGGTTGTCCCAATGAATGACTACCCCCAGGTGGAGGCGTGAGGGTGGTACACATTGGGCACTCAAACCCATGAAATTTCCATATTTTATTTTAGCTGTTTATTGCATTTTTGCCATTCTTTCTATAAGTTTTAAATTTTAACCATGATTCTATAGATTGAGTAAATACATATGTTTTATAGGCCTCATCTTTTTTTGTTTATTATCCTTTTGATTTTGGGGTGAGAGCTGTTTTGGTATGATACCTTTTTTATTGTATTTTTTTAAATTTGGGATACATTTGTTACATATGCTTGAGAATTGCTTCCCTCCTCACTGGATTCTACCCTCACATCTTGGTACACCCAATGTTGCACTTTTCACCATCTCCCCACCCTTCCTACATTCCTCCCCCCTTCCCTCTCCCTATGACTCTGGCACTTCTTATCTGTTGTCTATTTTCTCTGACAAATGCTGCTGGCTGCCTTGTTACAATGCTACCCTTGAATTGTATTAATCTGTACTCTGTTTGCAATGTCCACATTGTTGTAATGTCTGTCTTGATGTTCCCCATAATTTGTATTTCTCTGACATGGAACCTTTGTAAGAGAGCCAAGGCTCAAAGGTATTTGTAATCCTAGACTTGATAAATAAATAAAAAAATAATATTAACTACATTTCAATAACAGGTTACTCATAAAAAGCTGCATCTCAGTTAATGCCTCTAATGGCAATTGCTAGGATATTTATGCTGTATCTGCCTTATTATACTGAAAAACTTCAGTAATGCCAATATTATTGGTATGTTGTGTGGGTATATTAAATAGAATTGTACAGTGGTCATTATTACTCAAAGGTATCCCCATTGTGCAATCATTAATGTCAGTTTCTGGTGTTATCAGAATGAGATTGAATATATTATTTCTTCTGGTAGTGGCAGACACATTTGGCAAGTAGAAGTTGCTCTGTTAGTTCTATTAGTTGTTCCCCTGGGTTGAGAAATAGCAGTTCCTATAGTAGGTTCCATTTTATATTCCTTGTATTGCAGTCCCATAATATGATTGTCTCATTCTGTTTGAAAGCTGTCTCTATTTCTTTTCAGATTCCTCTATATATGTGCAAGTGGTATCTGGTGACCTATAGCAAACACCTATAACCATGCTGTTAATATAGTTATTGTTATTGCTAACTGTAACCCATATAGATTCAGTATTGTTTTGAATATTTTGTTTGATTTTTGTGGTTATGTCTTCTGCATTGATGCCTTCCTTTAGGCATAGAACAACCCTTCCCAAGCTATCCTTCCTATCTACATGGAAGTGTTTATAGCCCTTTATGTCTCTCCCACATTTTTTTTTCTTACATGCATGTTGCATAGGCAAGATACTAGATATAGCCACTTTATACTCATTAGCTGATAGGGTTAGATGCATTGCTCCAAGGCATTGATGGCTTACATTACATCATCATTAGTAGTGGAGAAAGCTTTACCTCTGGTACTAACCCTTGGGTTCTGCAGGCCCTTCTTGCTTTCCCTCTCAGGTACCATTTTCTAAGGGTTCCCCATGGCACATTCTCACAAAAGTTCATACTGCAACAAAATAAAAAGAACTTTGAAAAGCAACTACTTTCTTATAAATTGAGGATGACAGAGATGGAGAAGTAGGAAGTATGTATATCCTTGATGGTAGCTGTCTCCATCCCTAGGCTTTACTAAACTTTATTTAGGAAATCAGCTGCCTGTTCCCAGTTGACAGATTGTGTCACTAAGTTGAAAAAACATCTGTCAGGTTCATTTGACATTATCTGGCCCTCATAAACTCATGTTGTATTTTGTCTGTCAGCCCCCCCATGCTCTTACAATTCAACAGTTTGTTCCTTAATTATTGTCACCAGAATCCTGTCCATTATGAACCTCAGAGTCATCAGTTTCTAATTTCCAGTGTCCTCTTTGTTCATAGATTTGTGCTGGGGTACTATATTTGCCTCACTCCGGTTCTCTATTATCTTACTTGTTGCCAGGGAGTACCTCTACAGTGAGGATGGCACTATGTTTGCAACCCTCCTGTTCTCCAGCATCTTATGCATTGCCAGGAATTCACTGTTAGTGGTGGGCGAAGTGGGCTCAATCTGCTCCGTGAAGTGATTCGTGAAGCAAAGGTGGATTCGTGGAGTGATCTGCAACACAACGCAGAGTACTTCACATTATGATGAGTAAAGTGAAGTCCATTGAAAACAATGACTGTGCGTTACTCCTCCTCCTCAGACCACTACTCCTCCAAATTTAAGGCGAAGTGCATTGAGGACAATGCACTTCGCCTCACTTTGTCTTGTTTTTGAGCTCCGAAGGTAAATTTTGCAGTGATTCATGGGATTTCAGGTCACATGGGCTTTATATTGATCTGCAGAGCCACAGTTTGGGGTAGTATGTGTAGGAAGGAGTAGGCGACAGTGTGCTTTGAGAGCTGTCTGTGATTGAAACCTTCTAAAAGCTGTTAAAAAGCATTGTTGCATTTTTTGGCGGCTCAAACTTTAGTTTTTTGATTGTAGGAAACCCTCCTGTGCTCATATCATCGAGCATTTTTGTTTTTGTGTGGATTTTTAATGTTAATGTAGAACATTGAGTGTGTGCAGTGAAGGACAGTGAACGTGTGCTTTGTGGGAGGGGTGTATCTGTGGTGTAGGTAGATTTAAGTTGGAGAAATAGTGATTTCTTTGTTTTTTGGTTTTATTTTTGTTATATAACTGACTGAATTAATGTACACACAGTAATATTGTCAGTAATTGTTGAAATTGTCTTGCTAATTGTGTGTTGTGTGGATCTGGTGCAGCAGTTCATAATTTCAGGTTGTTTACATAACAATACACGGCATATTACTGAACTTTTCAATTTACTATGCATTACTCCTTCAGCATTGTAGACAAACTGTTCTGTGTGTGTGTGCGGTGTTGCATGACATCAAATAATACACCTTTTAGTGTGCCACAGACTAGTGTAATTGCAGGCACAGCAGTGTGAACCTGCTATCCACTGCAGCTGCCTGATTTTGTACTGCGATCATGGTATCTGTTCTTTGTTTTGCTGCTTGTACTGCCTAAAAATCTGCAGTCAGTGCTCCCCCCCACCCTCACTGGCAAAAGGAATTTTTTACCAGATTGGATTGTTTTTGTGACCTCATCAGCACCACTGGTTACTGAAGTTGTTTTCACTGCGTGACAGACTAGTCTCTTATCTGTTGCTGAAGCTGCAGTTGTTTTTTTGGCTTCACATCTAGCATCCCCCCAATCAGAGAGTGAACATATCAAAATCTAAATTTGGTTATAATATTGTGATTGATCCTCCAAAATGCCCACAAAGAGACATGCAAGCAAAGCTGTTTCTCACCATGGCAATGCTGGCAGTAAGATAGTCTGTGGGCATGGTAGTATGCAGATGCAGAAGTGCATTGCTGATGTGAGGAAAGGTATTTCTCCTGCAATGTTTTTTACAGCCCAGTCAGTAGCTTCGCTCATAGTTGGAGGAGTTGATGTTTTCCCAGCTGGTGGTGTTAGTGTTGCTGGTGTTAGTGGTAGTGGTAGTATTAGTATTGGTGCATCAGGTTCCAATTCTGACCAGTGTACTATATCCAAAAATATTGAGTGTGAAGCAATGCAAGTGAGTGGCAGCGTAGATGATGTCATACTTCCCAGTATCATCCCAGTAACTGAACCTGAGGATTTTGATAATCATGTCAACGATAGCATACAATGTGATATTCCGTCCACCGTGGCAGTTAATGTCACACATTTTCCATGCAGTGATTCACAGTGTGGTGAAAAAATATCAGGTGATGGTGTTGCAGATGCTGATGATGAATGTGATGATGACGATGATGTTGCTGTTGTTGCAACATGCAGTCCACATGCTAGCATCCAAGCAGAAGATGTGGATGTGTGTGACATTGATGAATATGATGATGATGTAATTGACCCCAGTTGGGAACCGGAGAAAAAGAAATTCAAAGTGACTGTGTCTGAGTCTGTTTGCAGGAATCCCCGTAAAAACTAGTGATTTACCAGTTTTAGTTGATGATAATGACCAGTAATAAATGTGATAGGTAGTCATGGTGGTAAGTTGCAGTCCAGGTGTGCAGTGCCCAAATCATCACGTGCCCACCCCTCACTTCAGTGCTTGAAATAATGGACTTAAATAAGCCACCTCATGGACATGTTAAAAGAAGTGCATCACAATCCCTTGTTTGGGATTTTTTTGTTCAAGATGCAAATGAGTCAGTTGCAATCTGCCAGGTTTACCATATGAGTGTGAGTCAAGCTAAAAAGGGGAGCCATCTGGGCACAGGAGGACAACATATGTTTTTTAAGAATAGGCACTTGGCACCGTGGACCAAGCACAAGCTGACAGCTAATACCACAGTGGGGCATTCACCCTCATTACAGGCAACCATAGCGAGCATGTTATCCTCTTCCATGACTGTTAAGTCTAGTAGTAAATTAAACATGTGCAGTACAGAGGTAATAACAGCAGAGGATTACAATAGGTATGATGAGGTGGAGGACCATAATGACTTTGAAATGTTGTCCAGTGTTGGTGAGAGTAGCAGTTTTTGTGGTGGTGGTGGTGAATGCAGTATGTCTAGTGCAAGTGGTACATCAACCCCAGTTGGCAAATCTGGCAAAATAACTGCATCTCTGGGTTTGTCATTATCACCTGTTCAACCGTCTTCATCAAACATCCATGCTCCCCCCTGCCAATGCCATTCATCACAGAGTACAACCATTTGTGATCACACCCCATGCAAAACCTTTAAGTCAGCCCACATTACAGAGTGTTCTTGCGCATAAGCTGAAGTACCCCCCAAATCATACAGTGTCACGTGAACTTAATGCTGCTGTAGCGTAAATGCTGGCAATTGATCTTTTGCCCTTCTCCTTTGTGGAGAATTCTAGGTTTTGGCAGTTTGCTACACATGCCTGTCCAAAATGGAAAGTCCCATCCAAGACATACTTTTCTACTCGTGCTGTCCCCAAGTTGTTCCACACTGTGTCCGACTCAGTAAGACATGCCCTTCAACATTCCTCCTCTCCATTCATCCATTATTAAAGTATGGATATGTGGACAAGTGACAAAACAGTGGGGAGTTCATATTTGTGCATAACTGCACAATGGGCGCAGGTGCTGAGGGTTGTTTGTGATGTCGGTAGTGTGAATAATCAGTGCAGTAAGGTGAATTGTTGTGGTAGCAATCTTCCAGGAATTCGACAGCATGCAACAATTGCTAAGCGCAGTGTGACCTGTTCACATACTGGTGAGAACATGTTGGACATGGTACTGACTGAAACTGACAAATGGCTAAATCCTCTGTCCCTGAGAGCTGGGTTCATAGCAAGTGACAATGGGTCAAATGTGATGAAATGCATCACAAATGGTGTTTTTTTTTTCATGTTCTATGCATGACCCACTGTTTAAATCTTGTGGTGCAGGAGTTTCTGCAGCACCCTGATGTAAAGGAAATGCTGACCATTTCACAATGTATCTGCTCTCACGTTTCAAGATCTGGAAAGGCTCATGACCAACTGCAACAGTTGCAGATACAAAACAGCCTGCCTCAGCACCGCTTGAAGCTGGAAGTTGTCACTCAATGGAACTCCACTTTATACATGGCAGACAGGTTGTATAAACAATACAAAGCCATCTCAGAATATCTTGTGATGCACACTAGCTGTGACAGTTCCGGGACCTCCATTTCTATGACGACTGAACTATGGCACCTCATGGACTCTGTAATAACAATTTTGCAGCCTTTTGAACATTCCACACAGGCAGTGAGTGGCGAGTCTGCCTCCAATAGCCAATCAATTCCACTGCTGCAGGTGCTGAGTCAGACATTGGTGAATGTACACCATGGCCTTGATGCTGCTGGAGATGGTGGTAGCAGTATGTTGCTGCAACACATGCTGAGAGTATTCAACCAGAATCATCATTTTGTGAGCATTCAGTGTAGTGACAACTTTCCCAGAGCAACAATGCTGGACCCACTATACAAACGTGGAATTGCATCAGTACTGGAGGGAAGACCTGAACAGGTCAAAAATATCAGTGGTCAACTAGTGCACTTGGTTCTTGGGGCACAGAAGTCACGTGCCAAGGTCAGCAAACCTCAGTAGCATAATCCGGCTGAAGGTGTACCTGTAGGACTATCAAGCATATCCTGCAAGGGGAAGGGGACAGCAGTTCCAGGTGGTCTGTCATCCAAAGTAGCTATCATCAACCTGCTTTGGGAGGCTTTGTCCCAAGTGGGTATTTGTGAAATAAATGATTTGGGAGAACAGGATGATGTATCAACAACTGGACTTAGTGTGGCTCAGAGAATGGTTGAGTCATATTTGTCTGAAAACAGGCATCTGACAATAACTGAAGATCCTCCTTTGTACTGGAGTGGAAAGGTCAGTGAATGGCCAGAGCTGACTGCAGTGGCACTGAAGTACCTCACATGCCCACCCTCCAGTGTAAGTGTTGAGAGGATGTTCAGCTCAGCAGGTGCAATAGTCAGGGATCATTGGACAAACCTGTCTCCTGCAAATGTTAGTTTGCTAACATTCATTAAAATGAATGGGAGGCACATACCAGCACAGACTGCAACCTCGGTATTCATACCCCAGCCTAGTCATGGTGGTTTTGGTGATGCGGAAATGGACCATTCTGGTGGCACTGGGACTGGCTGCCTGAAACGTCATACCACTGATGTAGATGATGACACAATGGAGAAAGAATTTCTGGGTGGTCAGACTTCAGACATAGATGACTGTAAGGGAAGCTTTCTTTATGAGGATGATGATGTGGTTAATGTTGGCAGGTTTTAACTGAAGTTGTTCAAAGGCGGTGTGCCACCCCGGACCACCAACACCACCACTGGGACTGATGTTAGCCACTGCCACCATGAGTCTGTCTGACCCATGGACCACCACCACCGGGACTGATGTTAGCCACTGCCACCACTGCTACCATGAGTCTGTCTGACCCCCTAGACCACCACCACCACTGGGACTGATTTTAGCCACTGCCACCACTGCCACCATGAGTCTGTCTGACCCCCTGACCACCACTACCAGGACTGATGTTAGCTACTGCCACCACTGAGCATGAGTCTGTCCAGACCACCGCATCCATCAGCCACAGACATAAAGCTTCTTAATAATTAAACCATAAAGTGAGTATGTGTACTCATGTCTGTTATGCTGTTTCCCTTCCTTTAGTTATATGTTTTGTTTTCTGTAGCTTTTCAGAGCTGCAATGGTAAAACACATATAGTACACTTATTTTGTGTTTTTTACAGGTTAACAAAAAAGTCTCCATTGCTAAAACTCGGTGGGAATGGTACTGTAGCTGTACCATACAGAGAGGAACCTTTGGAATATCCATGTGAAATCCATTCCGGTAAGTATGAAGATTTTATTTCATCCATTTCATTGTTTTGGAAAGACTGTAGCAAATATTGCACACAGGTTATGTTAGCTGACAAGATGTGGGTTTGAAATGTTGCTTGACTTGAGATTGAGAACCAGGGATGGACACATAACAATTAAGTTGTAAGAAGTCATTCATTTCTTTTTCTAGGAAACTTCCAGATGCTTTGTTGTTCTGTCAAAGTGGCCTTATCCAAAAAAAGTTCTTCAGCATCATCAAGCACTCCCTCCCTGGGATTGGGCGCACATGCAACACACAGAAGTCATTTCATTAGAAGACCATGACCATCATTAACAACTGGACTCCAGAAGGATGCAGATGAGATCTGTGAAGAAGTAACAAAATAATGAACCATTACAGACAAACCTGCAAATATGATTCCCCACCCACCCCCAAAATACTTACCTTCATGTGCTTGAGAGTTATCCATTTCCAATTTCAGCACAAAAAATTCTCATTGAGCACTGGAATGTGCACACCTACAGTTTCTGTGACCTGTGGTACAGAACAATACCATGAGTACATGTCCATGTCAACCCCCCCACCTAAAAAATACACAAACATATATCTATATATATCTACTCACCAAGGCTACTATTAGTGTACAACCAAAGGGCACCCTTCCATCCACTTGAGATGATCACATTGCATTTGCTCGAATCGCCTTGCAGAACACATTGGACCAGCAACAGGATGCTCACAGTCATCATATTATTCTGGGGGACTTTGTATGTACTGAAACAGTCTCATTTCACTGTGTTACCAACTGTCAATTTTCTGCACACAAAGAGGATGCATTTTGGGTCTGCAGAAAAATTTGGGGACACTGTGCCACCACTGCATGCATGACTGAGTACGCCATTAATTCTGGGGGACATTGTATGTGCTGAAACAGTCTCATTTCACTGTGTTTCTACTTGTCAATTTTCTGCACACAAGGAGGATGCATTTTGGGCCTGCAGAAAAAATCTGGGGACTCTGTGCCACCACTTCACGCATGACTGAGTGTGCCATGGACTTTGTATGTGCTGAAACAATCTCATTCACTGTGTTGCCACTTGTCACTTTTCTGCACACAAGGAGGATGCATTTTGGGCCTGTAGAAAAAAAATCTGTGGACTCTTTGCCATCACTGCGTGCATGACCAAGTGCACCATTAATTCTGGGGATGCATTTTGTGTGTTGTGTGATTGTTGTGAGCTCATGATGTCATACTGACATTATCAATTAAAGCAGCATTGCAAGAATGTTGTGACAATTTTGAACTGTACTTTTTTATGCTACTTTACATTGCCACAGCCACTAGTTACTCTGAGTCGAGACTTGAATGGTATGCTTCTTTTCACAATTTCTGTCTGCTTTACTTAGTTGACTACTTTTTTCATGTATAAAAAAAATGAGCATGCCTTTCAATATTGTTCTGACCAGGTTTGTATTTATTTGCAGATGCTTTTCAAGAAATATTGTTCCATGGTGTCATAAAACACTGCCTGTTGCATAACTGTTAATTTACAATAAAGTGATATATAACAACTAACTGATGTGATGGAGAAAAGCAGAAGAAAACAATGACAAAGACCTGGTCAGCACCAATTTAAAAGAAATGCTTCTTTCATTATTTCACACATGAAAAAGATAGTACAGCAGAGTCAACTACTGGAAATTCTCTTATCGTTCCAGTTATGATGTAAGTATAGGAAGTTGTAACATAGCATTAAAAAATATAGGTCAGAGTTCTCAACAGATTGCTGCACTGCTGCTTTATAGAGATTCACCATATAATAATAATAGTAATAAAAAACTTTTATTTTTTAAAAGGATAATAACGTTAGGACCAAAGGCCCTATTTGTCAAAGTTGTCCTGTTTAAGCATATGGTTTCCAGAACAAAACATCATGTAATATTACATTACAGGAACAAATCTTACATATTTAAACAGACAATTCCACATACCTATAAAACATACATATGAACAAGTATCAGAGAGATTCAAAATTCCATCATTCTTTAAATATGAACTATCCATACCATTCAGAGGATTAAGTATCTAATAGGATATAAGGGGAATTTCCATTTTCAATGTATCAATTTAGAAAAAACAGAGACACAAAGGAGAAGAGACAGAAAATAAGAGAATGTTGTGTAACCTAAGGAACACCAAAGCAAGTACATCTATTTCTCCAAATACTATTCAGAGAATACTTAAATTTATTAAAGGTATCAATTTTTCTAATATCTGGATCTATTTCGTTCCATATTTCCGGCAAATAAAAATGTTGTTGCATTTTACTGTAACCATTTAATTCTAAGGGAACCTTTTGACATCTATGCTTTAAATGCCTTAGATTATATCTCTCAGAGATAGAAACACCAAGAGAGATCAAACCATATTTAACCGTCCCCCCATATTCACAGAAAGCTTTGTACCCTACAAGTTTTTTCCGACCAATTTCAAGAGAATCCCAACCAAGATCTTGAAGTAAATTACAATGATGTGTATTATATGGACATTTCATTACATATCTTGCTATTCTATGGTATGTTTTATCTAAACTATTTAATAAATATTTCGGGGCAAATTGATATATTAAACTACCATATTCTAATGTTGGTAAGAGTAGTTGTACAGCCACTCTATTTCTTGTCTCTCTTGGTAGTATAGATGTTTTCCTTCTTAACACACCCAATCTAGAATTAACTTTTTTAGTTATATTTGTAATATGAGAAGAAAAAGTAAGAGAACCATGTTACATAGTTATGGTGATGCACATAACCTAATACGTGGGGACCTTACTTCCAGTGGAATATTTCTTGCTTCACAGAGTGCAATATATTTCTGACAAAACCACCCATAATTTCATTACAGTGTGTCATGTGAAGGAGGAATTCCTGATCAGAAAAGTCACCCACATTCTGCCCCCCTTACTCAGCAATGTTTGGATGTGATGCCAAGGTGATCGCAGGTGCATGCTCCACTATAGTGAATGTCTGGCAGCTATCTCAGTGTTTCCTTATGTTATAAGGTTCACTTTGTGGTGAAATGTGGGAACATTTCCACTAACAAGGCTCTTCTTACTGGAAATGTGCCAACCCATTTCACCACAAACTGACCATTATAACATAAAGAAACATTCGGAAAGTTGCCTGACAATTGGACATTCACAGTAATGGAGCACGCACCTGCGCTTTCCCTGGCATCACGTCCTAACATTGCTGAGAAGGTGGGCAGAATGTGGCCAGCTTTTCAGAATGGGAATTTCTCCATCACGTGACACACTGTAATGAAATTATGGGTGGTTTTCACAGAAATGTATTGCACTATGTGGTGCAAGAAAGATTCCCCTGACAGGGAAAATGTGTATTATTAAATAACAACAAAGAAAAAACACACAAAAACAGTGCAACACAGTAGTAGGGGAGGGCAGAAAACAGTCCCTCACTGTGGCCGTGGGTGGTCCAGCAGCAGGTGCAGCATTGTCAGTATTTGCTGCTGCTGTTCTTGTATTGTGTTGACCTGCTGCTGCAAAGCACTGACCCTCTGATTACTCTCTTCCAGTGCCACCCACACCAGGGTGATGTTGGCCTCTGTTGCAGGGACTGTGGCGGGGTCCACTGCAGGTGGAAATACAGGCAATGGTGGTGGCTGTGGTAGCAGTGGTGGTGGTGGAGCAGCTGCTGTACTGGCCCTCCTCCTCCTGTGGTGAGGCACAACTTAGACCCCAGCAGGACCCTCGGCCACTGCCACAGAAGGGCCAGCAGGTGGACGCCTGGCCCCTTATGTGGCAGCCTGCCACTCCACCTTGTGGTGGTTGAACATGTGGGTGCACTGGCCACCAGTCCCCAAATGTGCCCCCTGAGGGCCACAGTACACCAGCACACAACACAGATGACACATTACTACTGTGCTGTCTCCCCCCACAGAGTTAAAAAACTTCCACACTGGGAAGCTGCAGGAGGGATCAGACACAGTCCTTGTACCACCTATGCTTTCCAGGGGCACCTCCTGTGGCTGTAGAGGTGGTGGAGGGGGTGCTGCTGGAGCCTCTACAGCTGCTACTAGTGGTGGTGGTAGTGGTGTAGAAGGTGTATGCACAGCAGCCACCGGTGGCACTGGTGCTGCTGCTGTTGCTTCCAGCATCACGTGACTGCCCCCACATGTCCAAACTCCCCTCCTCTGCCCGCGCCCATGGGCCAGTGACTCTCCTTCTCCAGGGTCTACTTCCATCCCTACCACACAAGTCCCCGACAGGCTCACACAAAAAGCAAAAGAAAACATAAAAAAAAATTAACTACCAAAACAAAATCACAAACACAATACAAAAATTAAATAAAGATAACTTTTAAAAAAGCTGTTGTTTTAGAAAGACAATAAGTACTTTGTCACTGACTCCTACACTGTTCTCTCACAAAGCCTTCTCCCTCTATGAATGCAAAGGAGAAAGTGAAACTGCTTCTCTGACTCCTTCCTTTCTGCCTGGCTAAAACATATGACTTACAGTACTGTAAGCCATGTGATATGTGGGGGGCTGCCTGTTTACTTGTCACTTCACCTTACTTTGCGTTAAGGCATAATGGCAATGCGAAGTAATAATGATAATGCAAAGTGAGCACTTTGCAGTGCCCACTTCACATTGTGCTCCACTAACGCGAAGTGTCCACTTCGTGTTCACTTCGCCAGCGGATTAAAAATTTAATGTATCTCTACTCACCGTAAAAGGCTGTCAGTGAAGCTGCAAGTGCATGGTCCATCTCCCTGAGCATCGTGGGGTGCATACCATATGGACTGGAGATTTGATAATCTTCAGATTCTGAAGCCCTTTAAAGACCTTGTATACTGCCTGTAACTATTAGTAACCTTCAGATGTAGTTAGCTATCACTTCTTATATCTGAATTAATTTTTCTTTTCTTATTTGTTAATTAGATTTTTTTTTTACCTGATAGCAGTAGGTATGGTGTGTGTAACAGCACTCTGCCTGGCAGCTGACATAGTCAGATCTGTTTCTCTATATACATCATCAGCATTACAACCTCACTCACAATGACATCATTTGAAAACAAGAAGAACCAGTCTCCTGCTGCTTGATTGGTAAATATTGACATGTTATCAATCACACAGTAGAGCTTGTGATGTAACAATGAACGAAGTCACATGCTGATAATGTAGTGGGATGACTGGAACTTGCTATGTCTGCTTACAGGTAAAACAATGCTTTTTCACATTACATGCAGTAATATTAGATAGAAACAATCAAATGTGAACTTAGAAAAAGACATAAAATGTCAGAAATAAAAAGTAATAAGAGACTACTTTTAAAAATTATTAACATTTTCTGACTGCTATTTTTTGGTGACACTAGTTCTTTAAGTGTCCTATTGCTGGAAATATTGTAACTGCCAATCACCAATTGCAGTCTATCCAGTCCCTCAGTTTTAATTTTACTGTGAGGTATTGGGCCTGAAGCCTCCACCATGAATATTAAACTTAAGTACTTATTAAGGATATTTGCCTTATCCACGTCATCCTCTACCCTTATGCTATTATTTGTCATCCTCTTTAAATTTCCCTTTCTCTATCACTTTTTTACTGACATGCCTGAAGAAGGTCTTTTCATTCTCCTTTGCCCTTTCCACTATCCTTAGTTCAGGATCTAGTTTTCCCTCCTAATTAGCTGTTCGCTTATTTCCAGTATATTTTCTTAACAGAGATAGGAAATGATTTTTAAGTAGTTAACTGCTTTTCCATCTTCCTTTCTATGCCAATTGTGAATTATTTTTTTAATTGAATAAACTTTATTAAGCATTTTTTTAAATTGAATAAACTATTATTTTCGTAATTGAATAAACTTTATTATTTTTTTAATTGAATAAACTTTATTAAAATTTTTGACAGTTGTGAATTCTGACAGACTTTAACCAACTTTTAATAAATAAATGATCTAGCTTTAGAGTGCCCTCAGATCTACATAGAGTTCAAGTCTCCTCACCAGCTACTGCTTCTTCATTTTTATATTTCTAAGACAGTCTATGATATCAATAACACCGTTCCATGCTATTCCTCTGAATGGCCAGGAATGGTGCTATTGATGTCATATAATGTTCAGGCAGTATGGAAAAAGCACAGCTGCTGCGGAGGAGAGAGGGATTCATTGTAGTTACAAAGGTAACAGAATTAAGTTATTATTTATTAATTTAACAAAAAGGGAAAAAAATATATCATAATCTTGGCTAGACACTAAAAGGACAATTGGAGAGCATCTAGAGGTGTAAAAACTGTTCCTATCACTTTTAATCACTTTCCTACTGGCATATGATTGTTTTTTTGCTCACTAGTCCCTAGGACTGGGAGGGTCTCAGAAATGATCACCTGGGTACCTTGGAATTGCAACTAATGTATGCAAAGTTTTATGGATCTCACTGGAAATGAGTTTTGAGTTATCAATTCATTATTTATAATGAATACAATTTTTACTACTACTACTACTACTTTCTCGAACATCCCTAGTATCATTAATGACCTCTTTATGTCCTCTGGGTTAATGTTCCCAACTGTATGCTATTCATGCCAACATGGGCTACAACAGTCTGTTCAATCTCCAGCTATGCTGTTTGGTCCTGGAGTGTACTCTCTTAGCCCACACATCAGGCAGGAACACTACATTACTCAAGTTACCATCCAGGCCCCACAATGTCCCCTCAGCATCATCTAGTACATTAACTAATGATTCCCCAATGACTTCTACTTTCATGACTCTTTTCTTAGACATTTTCTTCCTCTTCCTCGGCAGGTGTGGTGTCCTGGAGCTTGGACTACCCTAGCATCCCTAGCTACCTGTTGACCCCCCTAAATCTGGCTATTCATATGCTGATAGTATCTGTGGTTTGTGACCACTGATAATGCTACTAACATGATCATTTCTGCTGCCTCACATCCCCTTTTAGATCTATCCCAAACCCCAATCCCTTCCTTTATAAATCAGTTTCTGCAAAACTCCTTGTTACCCTATCTGTCACTACCACCACTACCTTAGGCCTAATGGCCAAGTCCTAAGCCTCCAACCCCCATTCTCCTCAGTTGTCCCCTCCACACCCCTCTGGTGGCTTCAACTGCCATTCAGTTCTAGCAATGAGCCACCTGTGAGTTTCAACAACACTACAGTTGTTGCAGATATACCCCTGATCTGGTCTCCATTGGATGGATGGTATACATCACACAACCCTGTTGTATACCAAGTATGCCTCCCTCTTAGTGTGACAGATTCTGGTCTCTCCACTCAATATCATCACTTCCTTGGAGTCCCTCAGCTGCCACACTTTCTCCACATGCCCCAATGATGCTGCCAGTTGCAAATCTAGACAGGCAGCATGATTCTTCAGAGCAGCAACAAGCTTGCAGTGGCTGCAGTGTTAGTTGCTCAGTAGGTTGCATGCCCATCTCTGGGGATGAAAGATTGGAACCTAGGTGACTGTGCAATACTGGCATTGTAGTGCAGTGATAGGTGGATGTTACACTGTTGAGGGGCTGCCCATGAATGAGACCTTAAACTAAGGTCCCTTCTACCCACTTCTAGTAGCTGTTTAGATTAAAGATCATCCAGGGGACCTGTTTCTAGACTTTAATTTGTTAATTTTGGAAATTGAAAATTACCATGAGTGGGAGTTGTGGTTTGGGAAGCCCTCCCCATCACAGCATCAAATGGGCCTGTGTTTTAGCATTGAGAAAAAAAAGTCATGAAAGTTGCAATTTTTGTCATTTATTCTCTAGCAAACTATGGGATTTCTGTGAAGTGTTCCTGGAACTGTAATGCAAGGGAGGGAGCTGGGAATATGGCATAACATTTACTTTTCCATGGATGCCTGGTTGCTTGGGTGGTAGCAGAGTGAGTTGGCTTTAATTTTACAGAAATTATGAATTGTCTCCTTTCATTTGGGAATCTATGAAACTATCTCTCTAATGTCAAGCCATTCTGGTGGTGAGTGATTTGGTTTCCTTTTGCATATTAGATTTGATAAACTGTATAGCTGGACTAATCTTATTTTAATTTTTTGTGTGTTCATTTTGCATTTATTATTTTTGTGTGATTCAGTGTGCGTTTGTTTTATTATTTTTCATGCAACCCCAAGTGGCTTGAGGTAGGTCCACCTGTGACACCAGTGTCCTCCAGCAGGAACTGGTACTGGAGGCCAGCATGGAGAAGAGTTGCTATTGCCCATTTGTCCTCTTGTTGCACACCACCAATGAAAGGGATGCCCCTGTACCTGGAGAAAAACTGGAAGGACAACTGACATCATTATGGACAATTGGAACTATAATCACAGTAAGAGTAATTGTTTTTAACGTTAAAAGTAGCAGCAAGTTAATTTGTGTGAAACTGCAGCAAGACCTTAACTAATTGCAAATAGATAGATGTTGCTATCTTGTAGCCTGTTACCCCCACAATGGCCCTTGACCCCCCCAATTGACCAACAGGAATGCAAGGGGTCCTGGAAAGAACACAGGCACTTGAGAAGAACAGTAGTCAAACAATTGATACCTTTTTGTAGCCACTCAGGGAGCCAGAGTGTGAAAGATAAGTCTGAACAACCAATTTGAATCTGAGAGAGAAGGGAGCTGAGTTGAACTCTTTGGAGTTCAGAACAGTCCTTCTCAAGCAATTGGAAAGAACAGAAGGGCTGCAGAGGAAAACTGAGGGCCTGCTTGGCCTGCTTGGCCTCAGAGCCAGAGATGCTGTTATTAGTTGTTGCTGAGAAGTGGTGCTGTGAAGCCTGGATTGCTGTGAGAGACTGAATTTTCTGAATTCACCTGAAGACTACAGATATAAGAGGCAAGAACAAGCCATTCTGCCCTGTCTGGTATGCTTGATGGAGGTGATGGTGAAAAGCTTGTCTCCAGGGTACTTGTATCCTTGATCAAATGAGTGCTCATTTGGTATGAGGTGGGGTAGCTCATCAGTCTCTGCCCTTCTGAACTTACCACACTGCCACATGCTGTTAGACAGGAAAAGGAGTTGTGTCACAGAGATCAGACGTAGTCTGGGCCTACAACCACCATCTGTCTGATGCTGCAACATCATCATCCCAAAGCATCAGCAACTGCTTTCCTTAGTGTAGGACACTTGAGTATTGTTTTGCCAGCCAGAAAAACAGCTGCTGTTGTCTGAAATTCCCTGTTAGATTGTAGTTTGTTTTGGATTCTCTGTTGGATTACAAATTGTTCTGCTAATACAAATATGCTAGCCTAAAGTCAGTTGGGTGGGGTTAAAGCAAGCTAGCATATCAGTAAGTGAACTTACTAAAGATCCCAGGCACCGTGAGAACAGACTTTAAACAGTATTTAATTTATCTGGGTTTCCAATAGCTAAGATTAAACAGCAGTTACAAAAAGTGGTTGCTTGAATGTTATTTTGAAACTATGAAAATCTACGATGGGGTGTAGTGGGAGACTCTGTGGTACAGTAGGGCCATGGTTGCAGTTTTGTGTGTGGGTATTGGGAGACCAAGTGCACTAGCTAGGTGAAGAGGCCTAGACATCCAAGAATGTGTAGCTTGAGATGATGCACTTGAAGTTTAACAGAAACAATTGTGCTATTACTGCCCCAAATCATTGCTTATACTGTGGAGTTAAGCAATAATGACTGAAGAGCCGGTAAATTCATAAAGATTAACGACCGGAAATGACCAGCTCTGAGGTTATGATTGCAATCAAAAGTCTAATCGCAATAATGATTTATTTGCAGTTCATTTCTATTATTTTTAAAATTGTTTCTCTGGTGCTGCACAGTGCATGTAATGGCGGCCTGGGCTGATGAATATTCATTGACAGTATGCTAATGAGACAAACTCATGTGTATAACCAGTGAAAGCTAAAGGACAAAGTGATCTTAATTAATATTTATGAGACAGAACATGGGTAAGCAATCAAAATGAAGGAAGGTAGCAGACACAGTGGTTTTGTCCAATATGTGAAGCATTAACTGTACCCCAGGTACTGCCATTTTTAGTCTGATTTACTACATTTTGTGTTCCGATGTTCTGTATTCAAACCATCCTGTCAGACTTATTTTACGATTCGCCGCTTGACAAAAAAGTATAACAAGGTATAAGTAAACACTGTCAGTAGCGGGAACAGCTGAGAGACTGCTGTGCTGGGCATTTCTAAGAGATTTCAGACCAGCAGAGCAGCCAGTCAATGGCTCCTTTAGCTCAAGAATAATTAATTAGACTTAATTAGACTTATAATAACCCTTATTTCCTTCACAAGGCCAGAACCGCTGAAAAGTAAAGTCTTGTGTTTAGTTTCTAACATTTAGTGTGTGAGCACATTATTAGTGATCTACCCTAAATGGTACAAAAGTGTTTAAACTTGCAATTGAAGTCTGCATACTGGTATTTGTGTGTTTGAGGTTGGTGTCCAAAAGTTGTTGGTGAGGTGGGTTTGTACTGCATCCCAGGCGGCAGTGTTCTACTGGTCGACAAGATGATTATTTCCTTCTCTGAGTAGAAGAACTGTACTATTCCACTTATTCCCACTGGACCCCCACATGATGGGCCTAACAAGCTCAAACCCCTCAACCTTGCTTGGCCCCCAAAGGTGCAAGGCAGGGGTAGTAACTGAGAAAGTAACACCTCTACTATCCGCATGACAACCCAGCTACATTTAATTTTGTT
Organism: Neoceratodus forsteri; assembly: GCA_016271365.2. NCBI lineage: Eukaryota > Metazoa > Chordata > Ceratodontiformes > Ceratodontidae > Neoceratodus > Neoceratodus forsteri. The sequence continues at coordinate 831,508,277 of CM028131.1, forward strand.
AGATTTCTTTTTGCTTTGTGTGAGTGTGGTGTGTGTGGTGTGGGGGATTTCATTTATAAGGTCTGTAAGGCTAAGGAGATGTTGCCTTCTTCTTCCAATAAACTGAGGTAATTGCGCCCCTTTAAGGACTGCTTCCCTTGGCTTCCAGACAGTGTGTTAAAGAAATATAGAGATATATGGATTAACCAGAAGGTGTTATCGAGAAAGAAAAGTAGATATGGGGTGGCTGGAGGAACAATTATGGGTAAGATATGGACCCTGCAATGTGGTGTCCCAGTCTTAGTCTCCATCCCCATCATGAAGCTCCAGTTTGTAGGGGTGGGTTGCTTGAGGTTACCAGAATAAAACATTGTGCGTTATGTCTGTTCAGTAATAAATCAAAGAGCAGTGCTTAATGATTTGACTTTGACCTCCAGATCTGAGCTGGTTTTTATGACCGAGACCTGGTTGGGAGACAATTCAAGTAATTACATCTCTGAATTTGTCCATCCAGGGTTCTCAGTGACACATTCTAGGCAGTGCAGGAGTAGTTGGATAACTATGATTTGAAGATCTGAAGCCCTTATTTCTAGATCTGAATTGGAAACTATTCCAATTCCAGTGGGAAGCCAGGTTCTTTAGAGTCTGTTGCTGTCTCATGTGGTGGTGACTTTAAATGCATGGTCCTCTTGGACTACCACCACTCAGTGTGCAGGAAATATGAATTTCTGGAGGAATTTGCTAATTTGATGTTGACCATGGTGTTGGATGTCCTGACACTGTTAATGCTTGGGGACTTCAACAACTGTTTTGACACTGAAGAAGATAAGGCAATTGCAGAGTTTGTCAAACTAATGCAGAGTCTCTTTGATTTATCCAGAATGTCCTGTCACTCCCCCTTGTGGGCTGTTACATACTGAACCTTGTTTTCTCTGCTGAGATAGTGATCAATAGCCCTCAGATTGATTCGGTGGACTGGTGGAACACACAGCTATATCCTTAAGCTTGTCAAATCCCTTGCCCTCTTTGACCAATGTGGAGATAATCCACTGGTGAGCCTGGGTAGACTCAGTCCTGATAAATTTTGGGAGACAGTGGACATCTCTAGTATGAAGGCTTTATCCACTATCAGTGTTGCTGAGTCAGTTGAAGCCGAAAACTAAAAGTCTTCTGTCAGCAGCTGACTCACCAGGGCAAGTTCATAGCTGCCCTATGCAAATCAAGAAGGTGTGCACCATAGTGTATAGTGGGGACCTTCATCTGTTAATAATTCAGGGACAGAGTTTAGAGTACAAATGGGGAAAATCAATCTTGGAATTTTGTAAGCTTTTCCTGGTACCACATTATAAGGGTAACCAGGAGGTGATGATGAATGCAAGATGCTTCTTCTCAGGCATCATTTTAGTTGAAAGAAATAAGCCTACTACTCTCTTTAGGCAAGGCAAGGCAAATTTTGTTTATAAAGATGCCCAATCCCAGAGGCTCTGGGTGCCATACAGACAAATAATATATGCAAATTAATAGACATAGCGAAGCTCAAAATAAATATCATTTCAACATTAATTTCCATAAATAATAAAATAAGATACATGTATCTAGGGGATAATAAAACAGGGTGGCCAAGGATTGAAATCGAGACCATAGCATCATGATCTCACTTACAGAGTCAGGTCCAAAAAAGCCTGGGTGAACAGGAGGGTCTTGAGGTAGGCCTTGAATACCTTCAATAATGTGGCCTTCCTAACCCCAAGGGGCAGTGGAATTCTACAGGATGGGGCCGGCCATTTTTAGCCGCATCCTGGGAATTGCACGGATGCCCCTGCATGGTGGTAGTTGGATTTTTCTAGCACTGAAAGTCTCTCAAAGATCATGAGAGATGTCCCTGGAGAGATGTTTGGAACTGTGTTATTTCTTTTCAGGCAAGATTGCGGATATCAGGGCTGAGATAGCTTCCACTGTTGCTAGTCTTGATTGCAGTGGTCCAGTCCTGGAGACGGCACAAGCTCCATTTTCTTGGGACAGTTCCATCCTTTTGACAGTGATGAGACTTGTCAAGTGCTCTTGGATTTGCACCCCAGTTCCCATGTCTTAGAGTCAAAGCCTTCTTTTCTGGTGAAGGCTCGAGAGGAGGTGCTGGTACCCATTCCCTTAAAAATCATAAATGCATCTTTAAGGGAGGGTTTTTTTGTCACTTGCTTTGAAGGAGGCAGTGGTGTGACTCCCTCCTGAAGAAATTAGTATCCTTTTTTTTTTAAATTCAACTTTATTGATTTTCTTATTAACAGAGCGACAAAAAAAAAAGACATATCAGCAAAGACTTAATTAAACTAAAACACAGAAAAACAAAGAAAAACTAGCACCTATTACATTATAAAATAAAATTAGACATTTTCTTGTAAAACCTCCCTCACCCCTCCCCATATGATCATCCAATCTACCCTCCCAATCCCCCTACCCTCCCACCTACTGCTAAAATGCACTGGGAAGATCCATTCATCAGTGTGTTTACCAGAATTATGTTACCTTCCATTACTCGGCCTGGGCTGAAGCAAATAAAGCATTTGAAAGGAGCTCCATATCGATTCGTATTTTGCCAGATTATCCTTTAGAAATTAGTATCCTGATGATGTCTTGATTTTAAGACCTATGCATGTTCTGCCCATTTTTGATTAAGTTATTAAAAGGTAGAAATGGTGTGGCTATGTGAAAGTCTGGATGAATTTAATATGTGACCCTTTCCAATTTGATTTTTGTCCTTAGCTCAGTGCCGAGACAGTACTGGTGAGGATTTTGAATTATCTCTTCCTTGAGCTGGACCATGGAGAACTATTTAGTGATTCTGCTGGATTTCCCCTTCACTTTTGATGCTGTGGAAAACTCAGAATTTCTAGAACATATGAGGAGTATTGTTTTGCTGATTCCATGTTTTAAATGGTTCCAAACATTTCTCAGCAATTGTCAACAGTTGGTGGTTTTGGGGTAGTTTACATCTTCCTATCATGATAATGAATATGACATCACTCAGGGCTCCATTCTGCAGCACTGCCTCACTAACTTTTCAAATAAGAACCTTTAGAACCATTGTGAACTCTAGAAAAGATTTGCACATACCTACTTCTAATGCTAAAGAGCCTCCCACTCACAAAAAATGCTGACAGCCATGAATTTCTGAGCATTAATAGGAACTGTCCCTTGCACACGTTTAAAATACTTCAGACTTACATGGAAACATGCTGGGCCAGGTAACAATATTGTATATCATTGTCACAAGTAATGGTGCACAGAATTTTCAATTTCTGATTTAAAAGCATTTTGTATAATTTTGTGAAGTTCTGCTGACATTCCACCCAATTTCATCAGACATGGAATTGTGGTAATCTGTGGTAGAATTTTCTACAACTTTTCCACAAAAATAAATTCTGTGTATCTCACTATATTCTGCAGATGTGGTCGCAGGATGATTTTTCATGGGAAAATGTTGTTTCACAGAATGTAATCCTGTGGATTACAGCAGACAGAATTCTGTAGAATGACCAGTAAAATTCTGATTGACATCCTGGTGGTGAAATGATCATTCTACACAAATTCCTCTGGTGGAATTCTTCAGAACACAGAGCACTAGTCACTATTCAATTTGAGTCTTCCTTCCCTCTCAGATACCAGCCAAAGTTTATGTACTTCAAGAATCTGAATACCAGACATCTCTCCTCCCAAAATTTAATCTAAATGCCAGCCCAGTGGTGCTGAGGGTTAATGTGCTAGATGCCACACCTTGTGCCATGCTGGTGACCCGTGTTCAGGAGCGACCTTGTGTTTCCAGGGGTTGGCGGTGGGTGGGAGGCAGGGAGAGGAGCTGGATTGAGTTGTCATCAGACAGCTCTCCTCTCCTCTCCTGGGGAGGATTGCGAATCTCCAGGGCTCTTGGCTGCCACTAAGTGGAGGCTTGATAGTGGCACCAAGCCCAGGGGGAGAGTTGGCGTTATGCTGGGCAGAGGGTAGGGGCTGTTACTTGAGCAATAGGGTGCATTTGTGCTTTCATGGGAATGTGTGACTGTGTTCTGGAGATCCAGGGCTTAGGTGGGAGAAAATGAAAAGGAATGTCAGATCAGGCTCTATGAAGCCCCAAATGGATCCTCTTGAAGAGTGAACCATAGCTTGCCTGATCTGCACCCCGAGGAAAGAAACAAAATATGGAAAAAAAAATAACCTAATTTTTTTTTGTTGACATGAGTGCAAGCGAGTCCTATGTTGCTTCTTTTTATTTTAATATGCTCAGTTTTAAAACACTGAGAAAAATTCAAGTGCACATCAAGTTATTATTTTAAGTAATATATTTACATACAGTAGCCAACTGAAAGCCAACATCTTGTTTTTAGTGTGGGGTCTTGTTTCTACTCAATTTCATAGCTGAGAGGAGTGAATCCACATTATGGTACAGAGAGCCAGTTTCTGTGGTGGGATTTGAACCTTTTTTACAGTTCAGGAATCTAAGTTCTGGGCCTCACTGCCTTCATAAGCTGCTATAGAATGGTTGATTCACTACTAGTTTCTGCTACAACAGCAAGTAGGAGCACAGAGCATTTAATATTTCACCAGTTTTCACAGTTTATTTTGTGTGATGTTTTTCCATTGGAACTTTAGTAAAACAGATTTATAGAATAAGAAATCTTAAAAGGGTTTCAAGGTGCATTCTCATGATTTTCTAAAGATTAGTGTTTTTGATTTGCTTAGGAGGACCATGTTGCACACAGAAGTAAGTGAAGTAAGTGCATATTTAAAGAGCTGATAACTTCTTAGGAAACTCTTGAAAATACAACGTTTCAACACAACTCAGATTGTGATTTATATAGTGTCTGTATTTATCTGTCCTTTGGTCTTAGAACTAAAAATATTTGCACAAAAACATGTCTCTTATCTCTTAGAGTTCATCTATTACAGCTGCTTATTCATCACAGTTGTAACCTAGGCAGCAGACTGTGATGTCAGAAAGAGAGGATTATGACATCAATTGGGCAATGTGCAGCAATAGTAGATGAATCCTAAAGTGCAAGGACATTGTTTTCATTCAAATATCCTTAGTATAAGAATAAGGGAAAGATAAATACTGCCAGTATTTAAATTATAAGCTATAATTTATTTAAATATTAATGTTTATCAAAGTTTCCCTAGAGGTGTCAGTTGCTCTTTCAATAACTTGTAAAGGACATAAGACTTTTGAAAACAGGAAAATATGAATTTCAGCTACTATACACATGTAAATACATTCTATTGTTACTCTTTTGATATCATTGATGTTGGGTTTTAAGGTTCAGAACCCATACCTGCTCATCTGCTCTTCTGCAGCTCCCTTTACTGTCCAATAACCTGTGCTCTAGTGACATCCTTTTTTCTCATGAAGTACTCCACTAGGATGGGTGTAGTAGCCATCTTACTCAGCCCTCAAGTTCTGGAATTTGCTTCCTCATTTCTTCAGGTGGTCTGATTCCCCCAGTACTTCACCTAATCAATGAGTCTGACAGCCTGTACCTGGTTGTAAGTCAGGGTGTTTACTGTATGGTATTTATTTCAACTTTGTTCTCAGATCACCTCATTCCTGGCACTTTTCCCTGAATTTTATGTGAACAGTACTTTTGTTCTAATTGGACTGTATCAAATATCTAACCTTTTACTGTTATGCACTGCATGTGTTGTGTATTGTGTACTGTATTACATAGTACACAATGTGTGTACTACATGTATTGTAAAATATGTAATACCCAGGTTGGTTGGTTACCAAAAACTAATTGAAGTAATAAATAACTATAAATAAATAACTTTTAAACTGCTTATTTTCACAGTAAAGTAATGTTCACTGTTTCTGTGCAATATGGCAGTTGTGTGAAAATAAAATGACACTGATTTTCCAAAATTATAGATTTTCTATAGGAAAGAATTAGTTTTTGCTAAATGTAAAATTAAATGTGCGAACATATGAATTATGCAGCAGAAGAAGGCTATGAGGTCTATCAAGTCTGCTCCATGCAGGTCCCACATTCAGGTAATTTACAGTGGGCCCATCCCCCTCCCTATTAACCCTGACCCTCCCTTTACACTGCCCTACCTATTTTTGGAACCCAACTACTGCCTTCAGGCTGACAACCTCAGTTGGTAGTTTATTCCACCCTGACACCACTTGCTCCATAAAGAAGTGTTTCCTGACCTCTTTCTTGAAACTCCTGGACCCTTCCTCCTACTTTTTTGCATGGTCAGTCTACTAGCAACATGCATGAAAATAAACAATTTGATAGTATTATTCTTCTCAAATGTAAGCTATTTGCAGCTTTTATGTGTGTTCCTATTGACCCATTGCTTTATCCAGCATATCACTGTAAATGAGCCATGGCTCAATGATTACTCCTGCACAATAAACTGCAAATCAACTGTAATAAATTGAATTTGTTTCTATAGGCTGGTCTAATTTAGATTATTCTCAGACCATCCTCCTTGCTTTATCATCATATCCCTCTAGCCTTGCTTTCTTCGGAAGACTTGTCTCTTAGACTCATTCATACAGTTTTGTTCAATTGCATGCTGTGTAAGCATATCTCATATTGCTATTAAACTATGAATGAAAAAGTAGTACCTTTTTATTCTCTGTTTCCAAAGAAAAACAAAAGTCATTTTTAAAGATGTATCATTTTTCAGTAATGTATTCAAGTTCCAGGGAATTTTTTTGTGGAAGAAATATAACACATCAACATGGTATGTTGTTAATGCATGCTGAAAGCATGACATTAGCATCACTGATAACTGATGGTTGGCTAACCAATCAGCAAGTGAGAGAGAGGAATCATAGAAGTCTTATGAAACTGAGGATCAGATAAGACCTTGCAAGTATTTTTTGCAGGTAATGTCTAAGATGTAGTAGATATAGCAAACAATAATATTGTTGATTCAAGGGCAGGTTGGTAGAGTTTAGCCTCACATTTTAACTATGTGCATCCTTTTCCATTGGTGTCATGCAGAAGGAACTGGAAGGGGCACAGGATCAGCTCTGTTACAGTACAGTAGCTTCTTCTTGTTGTTTTTATATTGTTTCTTGTGGATTCTACTTGGTAGAAGGTTATTTATTTTCTTTCTTACTACTTCTAAGGGGCTAGCAGGGTATTGTTTGGGGCTGCTGGAATTTTGAAACCTGTTTTGGTAGCTATAAGTGGGCTCATTTGTTTGATGTTTCACTGTGTAGCAGGCTGCATTTGTAGAGGCCTATTTCTTCTGATTTAAAACCTATTTGGTGTGATTTAATGGGGTCTGTTTCTTTGAATTGGAGACCTATATCTTCAAATTGTAAGCCTATTTTGATGTGTTGTTGGTGAAGCTGTTTGAATTGAAGTCCTGTTTCTTTGGGTAGCAAACCTATTTTGGGGGCTTTGAGTAGAATTGTGATTCATTGTTGCAGGTTTCACTAGCTGCAAAGTTTAGTGCACATGGGGGAAGAGTGCTAATGATCTGACCAGGGGTCTCATCTACTTGATTGTTTCTGGAAGACTTGGGCTGGTCCCACCCACCCCATGTCCATTATTTCCTTTATACCAGGGGTTCTGATATCACTTCCTCAAATGGGCAAAGGACATGCACCTGTCATAGCAGAAGCAGACATCCAGGAAAGGAACAGCAGCAAGTGAAGAGGTGACAGCTATCTCAGTGGAAGGGAAGTAACTGCAAATCTAGGAGCTTTCATTGTTATTTCTTTGCATTGCTATTGCATTGGGGAAAGGAGGAGTAGGAGTTTGAAGAAGGTTGTGCAATAGCTCCTTAAAGTCTCTTTTTGAGTGTGGATAGGAATACAAAAAGCAGTTGCTCGATCTATCTAAACGTGTAAAACAAAGGGGGTAAGGGAAATAAAGAAAAGAATGTTTTGCACTAATAGAGGGGGAAGAGGGGAGACTTGGAGGGGTGTTTGGTATCCTGAATCTGGAAGGGTGGGGGGTCGCTGGTGGGCAATGACAGCAATGGGTAGGGTGGTAGGTTGCAACAACTGCAGTGCACCAGTCTTCCTAAAAATTGCCTGGAGTGTGGGAGTATGTTTAGTGCTCAACCACATAGAGAAACTTAGAAAGGAGATTGAGGGTTTGCAGGAGGAACTAAGACAGGCAAGGCAGATTGGGGGTGAGTTTAGCCCAATACTGGATGGAGGAAGAAGAGGAGATGAGGGAGAGTGATTTAAGCCAACAGTGGTGAGAAGAGGGTCAGAAGAAGGGAAGCAGAGACAAAGGGTCCCAGGCCAGGAAGAATGATTGCTGGAGAAACCAGGTCAGGAGACAAAACACAAATAGAAGGAGGAGATAGGGACTTGTGAGGAGAGGTGAAGAAGTGGCAAAAGTCATGGAGTGAAAAGGAGACAACAGGTTACTATGCAGAGAGATGAAGCGGGCATTTGTGAAGGGTCTTCAGAAAATAGTTTTGTACTGCTAGAGAGGAAGAAGGTGGAGGAGGGAAATGATGAAATTAGAGGAGTAATTGATAAATGCCTGGACCAAACTGGAGTGGGGGGAAGTTCTGTTGGGAGAATTGCAACAGGGGCAAAAGGGGGAAATAATGTGCTGGAGGAAAAAGAAGAGCTGGAAATGAGAGACAGAGATGAAGGGAAGCAAGAAGTGAGTAAAAGTGGTGGAAACTTAGTGGTGGGGGACTCAGTACTAAGAGGAGTCAGGTGGGGTAGCAAGGGGGAGAGGCATAGTTGCATTTGGGTAGAGGCCATGCCAGGAATGACAGTGGAAAGGGTGGGACAATCTGTTCTGAAATATGCTAGAAGGGGTAGGGACAAGCCTCATTTAATTATACATCTTTGGACAAACGACCTGGCTGACAAGACAGTAGATATAGTCCAGAGGAGGTTTGAGGAACAAGCACAATTATGTGAGGGGGCAGGAAGATCAGTAACTTTTTCAGAGATACTTCCAGTGCACAAGGCAAGCACAACAAGAAAGCTGAGAATAGAGGAATTTAACAGATGGCTAAGAACCTGTTGTTGTGCTAAAAGGTATGGGCTGTTGGGGTGGGGAGGGACCTGGGAGGACAGTAGTCTCTATGCCAAGGACAGACTATACTTGAGTGAGGAGGGAAAGAAAGTGTTGAAACAGAGGATGGAGGAGTACATAGAGGAAGTTGGGAATTTAAACTAGGAGTGGGAGGTGGCAATTGGGCAACAGATATGCAGAGACCACAGATTGGGAAACCAAATGAGCTTACCCCCCATAACAGTGACAAGGGACAAATGGCAAGTACTATTGGTGATGCTAGTAAAGGAGGGCAGGATGGGAGGGGGGAAGGGTGGAAGGTGGTTACCCTTAATGCTAGGAGCCTTGGGAGGAAAACTGCAGAGTTACAGGTGCTCATGGCAGAGGGAGAGGTGGACATTGCAGTCATCACAGAAACATGGGCCACCCAATAAAATGACTGGGACCTGTCTGTACCAGGGTACAGGTTATTTCATAGGGACAGGGTGATTGGGAAAGGCGAGGGTGTGGCACTATATGTGAAGGAAGTACTGAAGTGTGTAAGGGAGAAAGGGGAGGAGGGTAGTACGGAGTCACTTTGGATGCAAATCCAGGATTCCAAGAATAGGATTCTTAGAATGGGAATGGTGTACAAGCCAACATCTCAGATGGAGAAGTTAGACAGGGAACTAGTGGGGCAGATCAGGAGGACCTGCGAGAAGGGTAGTGTGGTGATTGTGGGGGACTTCAACATGCCAGGAGTGGACTGGAGTACCCAAACAACCAGGAACAGAAGTGAGTGGGTACTGCTGGATGCCTTCCAGGACAGCTTCCTGCTGCAAATGGTCAGTGAACCAACCAGGTTAAGGAATACCCTTGACCTTGTGCTGGCAAATGGGGACTTTGTGAGAGAACTTACAGTGGAGGAACCGCTGTCAGGGAGTGACCACCATTCAGTTTGGCTCACATTGGATACGTCAAGGAAGGAGTGGAATCTGGCACAAGAGTGCTGGACTTCAGGAAGGCCAACTTTGGGAGGATGGGGGAAGTAGTAAAAGGGTACCTGACCAGAATTAAATCTAGTATGAACTCTAACTAGAGGTGGGAGCTCATAAAGCTGGGGATAGTGGAGGCAACCAAAACCTGCTGCAAGGTGCAGAGCAAGAAGGCTAGGGCTAAGTAACCAAGCTGGTTGAGCAAGGAGGTAATGGAAAAGGTAAGGAGGAAAAGAGCTGCCTTTAGGAAGTGCAAGAAGACAGGAAGGGGGAAGGACAGGGAAGAGTACTTTACAGAATCGAAGGAGGTGACAAGGGCAGTAAGGGGAGCCAAAGCATCTACGGAACTCAGGCTGGCACAAGGCATTAAGAAGGGGGAGAAGGACTTCTTTAGGTACATCAGGGAGAAAAGGAGCTGTAAGGACCACATAGTAAGGATTAGGATGGAGGGGGGTTGGGTGTAAGCAGGGAAGGATAAGGCAGAAGCATTAAATGAGTACTTCCGCTCAGTATTTATTAAAGAGAAGAGGGGAGTGACACCCAAGGAGGAAGAAATGGCAGAAACAGGGGGGGAGTGGTGACAGATGGGGAAATCATGGAGGGCAGAGTTCAGGAGGATTTGAAGGCACTGAGGGTGGACAAGGCACCAGGCCCAGATGGCATCCACCCCAGGGCACTGAAGAAGCTGGCAGAGGTCCTTGCAGGACCTTTGGCAGACCCATTTAATACCTCACTACATTCAGGTGTGTACCTCAGGACTGGAGGATGGCTCATGTGGTGCCCCTCCACAAGACTGGCCCCAAGGATGAACCGGGAAACTACAGACCAGTGAGCATCACATCCATCGTGGGTAAGCTAATGGAGACTATCCTGAAGGAGAGGCTGGTGGCCCTCCTAGAGGCCAAAGGACTACAGGACAGCAGACAGCATGGCTTCATATGGGGCAGATCCTGCCAAACCCACCTGGTAGAGTTCTATGACTGGGTAACTAGGCAACTGGACAGGGGCCATGCAGTGGATGTCCTGTATCTGGACTTCAGTAAGGCATTCGACTCGGTGCTGCATGGAAGGCTGGGAAGTAAGTTAGTAGGCACAGGGGCGGGTGCAAAGCTGGTGAGATGGGTAGGAAACTGGCTTCAGGGAAGGCACCAGAGGGTGGTGGTGGGTGGGGAGTTCTCACACCCAAGGGTAGTGATGAGCAGTGTTCCACAGGGCTCGGTGTTGGGACTAGTGTTGTTTGGGATATTCACTGTAGACATATCATGGGACATCAAGAGCAAGATCAGTCTGTTTGCTGACGATACCAAGGTAGGAGTGGTGGTGGATGACCTAGTGGGATGGCAGGGGCCCCAGGATGATCTGGCAAAGCTTGAAACCTAGACAGACACCTGGCAACTGGGGTTTAATGCCAAAAAGTGCAAGGTGCTGCATTTTGGGATGAAGAACCCAAGGATGAGTTACCAGCTGGAGGGAGTGCAGCTAGCCCAGACAGAGGAGGAGAAGGATCTGGGGGTGCTCATTACGGAGTCAATGAACAACTCAGCACAATGTAGGAAGGCAGCTGCAAAGGCCAACAAAATGTTGGGTTGTATTGCAAGGGGTATATCCTCAAGGAGGGAGGAGGTGATTCTACCACTGTATAGGTCATTAGTTAGACCTCACCTGGAGTACTGCGTGCAGTACTGGCACCTGTATCTGAAAAGTGACATTAAGTTACTGGAGGGGATGCAACGCAGGGTGACAAAAATGATCAAGGGGCTGGGGGACTTATCATATGAGAGGAGTTTGAGGGAGTTGAACATGCACTCACTAGAGAAGAGGAGGGACAGAGGGACATGACTTAAACCTTTAAATACATGAAAGGAATAAACAAGACAGGTACAGAGGAGTTGCTCAAAGTAAGGGAGGGGAGGGACACCAGGGGCCATGATATGAGACTGGAGGGAGGAAGGTTCAGGAAGGAGATGAGGAGACAGTTTTTTACAGAGAGGGTGGTGGCTGGGTGGAATGCATTACCTGCAGAAGTGGTATCCAGTAGAACAGTGGACTGCTTCAAAGGGGGATGGAACAGGACAAGGGGGAGGGTTAATGAAGGGGAAGGGTGGAAGGGAGGGGCAGCTGCAGAATAAGGGGTGCTAGTTGCACATTTGAGCAGACTTGATAGACCTCTAGGCCTTTATCTGCTGGCAAATTTCATATGTTCGTATATTCGTATGCAGGTCAACTGCACCTATATCACCACAATCTTCTGATAACACTGATTTTAGATAATATTTGTACAGCTTGTTAAAACTTGAAAGTGGATTAAACTTATTTTAATCACAAAAAAAAAACCTCTGTGACTTAAGCAATTGTAAAAATTAAGTGTGGCCACTAAGAAAGAAAGAAAGAAAGAAAGAAAGAAAGAAAGAAAGAAAGAAAGAAAATGTAAAATGTGCCATATAATATAGTGGTATTATAAGAACATCTAAGCAGCATATAGGTTAAAGTAGCAGTGCATATTATGCTGAATGTGTTGTGTCTTCACCTTTTTATTCCATGTTAGATTAGTTTTTTTTCTCTCAGAAAGAATCAGGGCAGTTCAGAGTGTTGGTGTGGATATTTGAAAACTGACAACAACAAATAAAACTCACACATGGCATCAAGAAAAAAGTATGCTATTTACAAGTTATTTTATTTTCAGTATAGGTGGATACATAGCAAGAAAACCTCTTCCTCATAATAACAAGTTTTGTCGTCTTTTTTAATTGTTTTTTTTTTCTCGTATCTTGGAAGATGCACTTTTCTCCCTATTTTGAGTATCATTTAGCATGTTTTAATAATTAAATTTTGTTTAAAAATAAAAAATAAAGACCACTCCATCAGATGTTGTTATCCCAAGGTTTTCTTTTATTTATGTATTTATCTCAACATGTTTTACCATGATGGTGTGTTGATCTGACACAGGATAGACCAAGGGGAAGCAGGGGGACATCATAGGAACTTTAAGTATTTAAAGACCATGAGCTTAGTAAGGATAGAATGAAGGTCTGGGACTTTAGTAGCTTCAATAATCAATTTACTGTATTTGCTTGTGCTTATTTTAATTAACTTTTCATCATTTTATATTGATTTTAACTATTAAAAAATAATAATAAATAAGTGGATTTCTTGTAGTATCATGTCAGAAAATGTTTACTGGAAAGTCTGGTGGTGTATTTTAATGAGAAACTGGAAATCTTTGAAATTTGAAATTTTTATAACATAATAAAGCTTTCTACCATTTAAATATAAATATTGTAGAACTATATGATTTTTATAGTATTTGATCTTTTGTTATGATTTATCATGTTATGTTTTCTTTCTAATTAGATTTTACTTTAGAAGAACAAAAGAAAAGCATATTACTGTTTAAAAATTAATAAAATCACACAGATGGACTACAATATTGCAAACATATAAAATGCATAGTTTGGTGCTGAAAGAAATATATTTTTCTTTTGAAAAAGACAGAAACATATCTGTAGTTTCTTATTGAAATACACTGGGCTTCTAAGTAGATGGCAGTTTCTGACATCACATTTACTGGAGTTCTATTGAATTCTTTTTAATAGCAATGTGAAAAGCAAAGGTGAAAACCCACTTGTTTCACTGCACAAACACATATGTTACCATATAACTAGAAAGTACAGCAATTAGTAACACATCAAAATGAAACAAATACAGTTATCAATTGTCTCTTTATTAGAAGTGAACACTGCCTTTTAAAGGTTATTAATAAAGTGGATAACCCTACCCTGTTTACAAGAAGTTATGGCAAAGTGAGACAGGCAATGTATGATAGTAAGGGGAAGTTTCAGGAGGGATGAAAGGAAGTTCTTTACTGAAAGGGTGGTCACTAAAACCAATAGGTCTGAATAATTCACCCATTTACTTTATTAAAGCACTGGACATAGCCTTATATGGGCTTTTCATCAGAAGAATTCATGATAGCATATCATGAGGTTACTAGTGAATCCCTTCATCAGAAAAAATCTGAAAAATAGGTATAAAGTGATCATTTTTGTCTCACCACCCCTTGGTATACTGAGGACCTCACAATAGTCTTCCATACTTTTGGTTCAAGCATAACCAATTTTTTATTACTTTTGAATTATATCTTAATTGCTGTTTCAATAAGACTGTAAAGAAATAGTAGGTGATATTTTTCATAATCTTACTGTGTCTTTCCTTGTTTTGTTTTTGCAGGGCCTGTGTACCTCTATCTTTCTTCCTCACCACTGGGAGACATCTAGCTGATCACAGGGATGGCATATCTCTTCCATCTCCTTCTCTAACTTTATTGACCTCTCTTGGTCATTTCTTTGGTTTAACTTCATTTAATTAATAATGGCTTGGAATTAAATTCTATTAAACAGAGAGAATGTCTGTGGTTGTGATGTATAAAATAGATTAATAGTAATACAGTGTTTTTGTTTAAACTGTATCAGTTGTTTTTGATAATTGTTTTTTTAATTAATTGCCATTTAGCATCAATAATTGATTATGTGGTCACTGTATAAAAGTATGCACATGGCTTCTTAATGCCACACCCCCTGATGAAGTGGATAGTGATGTATTCTGAAACACACTCTGAATTTCAGCAATAAAGCTGTTACTTTGCACCAATTTCTGAAGGGAGTGTGCTTTTCATGTTTTATAGTGCAAACCTTGTGGAGACTGTTTTGATGAGCAGGGCTGGCTGTCCTGTTGTTTGTACCCCCACCTACCAGAGTGTTTGTGTCCAGTTTGTGTGATAGAAAAGTGGGATGCTGCACTAGAAGAAATAATCAGCATGAAGTCTGCAACCAGTTTCATCCACAGGTGGGACAGTGACAAGGGAAATGTCAAAACCAGAGCACAGAGGGAGGGTGGGCAGTTGAGGAAAGATGATAAGTGGTCTAGAGAAAGGGGTGTGGAAATACAGTCATGGCCATTGGTAGACTAATTTTGGTCTAGCATTAGGTTAAGTACAAATGCAACCAACTCCTGGACAATATCTGAAGGCCTGCAATCAAGTCCTGGGCAATATCTGAAGGCCTGCAACCAAGTCCTGGACAATATCTGAAGGCCATTGAAGAAACCTAGAAACAGAAATGTTCAGCGGATAAGGCCTTCTGCCCACCTAGTCTGCCCAATTACCACTAACAATTGTGCAGAGCAAGCGCAAATAAAGAAATGTACACAAGACCAATTAATGAAGTGCATAAAGTGCTTTTTAATGGTTGCTCCATACCTAACACAGGGTACAGCAAAGAAAACCAAGAGATAAAATCAAGTGAAATATGAATGAGGGTGCTTCCAGTATGCAACAATGAATCACTAATATTGTGAAACTCATCTCTGCTTCCTCAGATGGTGGGATAATGACCATTGAGCCTGTTTTTTGCCATCAACATTTGTGGTTCTATGAAAAGCAATGAATTTCAGAGGTGTCCTGAAGGTAGAGATAATGGAGAGCTACGTGCAATGCAGTAGTATAATGAGCATTTCAAGGAAAATAATTACAGAGTGCCAACAGAAACACATTCAGGAATCCATAATAAGTGAAGAGAAACATAATTACTATATAGTAGATTAGAAATACAGTGCCCCAGAACTAAACAAAAGTGAAGCAATGGTAGATTGTAAAAAAGGTAGGCACATCAGTGTGCTTTTTTCAACTTAGTCTGCTGCTGCACTTTAAGTGCAATACATGAGGTGGTAGCATGTATTTTCATAGACTGGATATTCTAAAAATTTGTAAATCTGCAAGATACCCTGATTGACCTATGGCCTTTTTTGCCCTTAGGGATGTAAAAGACCAGAAAGTCTGACTTCTAAAGGTATAAGAAAACTTGGTAATGGGGATAGAACAGAAAGGAGATAGCAGGGGGGTCACCAGACTACAATATAAACAGAAATATTGTTTCATACAATTTCTGATGCCCCAGCAGTAAAGATGGCCAAAATCAAAACACACAGCCACCATAGCAGAACAGATCAGCATGCCATGAACGTGGCTCAGCACAGTTTAAACATATTCATGAATTCCTTTATTTGCCAAAAAGAGCAGCAGTGACACTCCACAAGTCCAGCTCAGGATCAAACATAAAAAGTTCATATGCTGGCACAGTCCACATTGTGGTATTGCAAACTTACTTCAGCGATTTAAACCTGCTGACTATCACTATGTCAAACCATTATACCTTTGCCCACAAGACTGTGGCAGCACGGCAAGTCTGCGGCAGGCAATGCCAAGTGGGTGGAAACAGCACAGACAACACCGCACAAGTCAACACCATGCCATGGAATACCACATGACAGCAAAAGAACAGGTACGTTTACATGTTTCACTGGTGTGGTGGTCAGTGGTGGCGTGGGGTTGCAATAGTAAATCTACACTCACCACTGATCCATGTCTATTTTCACTGGGTGTGGTGTTGATTGTGCAGCATTGTCTGCTTGGCTCTGCCCATGCGGTATTGTGTGTAATGATATGACGTGAAGTCCATGACCACTGATGTTTCAACATCAAACTGACATCTTCTTCAGAGTGTGGGGTATGGCTGTGGTGAGGTTTCTGCATGTGGTGTGGCTTCTGACTCAGAATGACACCAGTTGTAATTAAACCAGATACCTCTAGCACAAAATATTTTGGAGGCTTATAGGTCAGGAAGCAGGAGTAGTCCAGGAGAAGTTGTAGAAAAACCACAAGTGGCGATTTATTGTACACAAAACAAAAACAAATAAACTAATTGGAAAATATCCGCATCTCTCATCTAGTGTCTCCAGATGAATCTCTCCAGCAGGAAATAAGCAGCCTGTCCTCTGCTGAAAATCTCTCTCCTTTTCCTCACTGGCTGTAGATGAGTCTCCACACAGACATAAACTCAGGCACACACTGTGACAGACTCAGGCACAGACTGACAAATTCAGTTTAGGACATCAGATATACAGACAGCATCACGTCTCAATTAGTATGACATCACAACCAGCATTATTGAAGCCACAACTGCTGGTTGCCAGGCATGTGACCCATCTTGTTGCTAGGCCAACCACTATGGTCGATTACATCAGTCTGCTGATGTCACACTCTATCATAGCTGCCTGTCTCAGCCATCATTTCACTATTCCTGTGTTATGTATCAGGGAACCAGCGAGTAAGAAATTAGAAAATTAGGAATTAGTACAGTAGAGGTAATGACTGTGCAGTGTAATAGAAAGTTAGAAAAGATAGCTAGAGATAGTAATAGGATCCTTGCTTCTCATTTCCTTATATATAACACACATGGGACAGGGCCTAATATGAGCCCTGTCACAATGGCGTAGTAGCATAGGTAAAAAATCTGCATTTTAAAGTGACATCACAAAGATTAATAATCTGTGCAAATCAACAAAGTACCAAAATAATGATAATTATACAATGGCAAGAAAGAATCCTAGACTCTGATTGGTCAGTGTATGCCTGAGACAGTGATGTTATTAAACAAAAACATCACTGTATGGCTGAGCATACACTTGAGAAATTTTGTTTTTAAGAAACAAATATATACTGCCACACTAAAAATCTACTAAAAACATTTTTTTAAATGTTTTTTATTTTCTATAACAATGAGCCATTGTATAATAGCAATAAGGCACTCCAGTGTGTGTGTTATTGTGTAATAACGTCACTCCTGGGGTGGTGGAAGCACTTGGCTTTGCCTTGTGCTTCAACCCACCCCAGGAGTGATGTTATTACACAATAACACACACCCTGTCATGCCTTATTGCTTAAATATCACAGATGCATTTAAAATACAATAAATATACTATATATATATATATATATATATATATAGCAAAAGTTCAATAAATAAATGTAGCACTAGTTAAGTAAAAAGAAAATACCCTACATGTTTAATTCAAAACTGTGCAAGGATAGTGTTGGAGTTAAATTTTTTCATGTTTGACAATAAATACTTAGATTAGGGGCACAAGTATGGGGACCACATTTTCCCCAAAGATTGCTAACTTATATGTCAGTGAATGGAAGAATAGCTTTATTTGTGATGAACAACCTTTTATCATATTGAGACATGGAAACATTATATTGATAATTGTTTTGCAGTGTGGAAAAGTGAAGAAGAATTAATTCAGTATAGCCAATATGTCAATAACACAAATGTACATTTGAAATGTATGTTTGAATGGAACACATAACAAATAAACTTCCTTGATTTGATTATTTTTAAAGATGGACAGTGATTAAAAAGCAAACTCTAAAGGAAACCAACAGCAAGAAACATACTACTGAGGATGAACAGTTGTCACCCCATGCCCCTTACAAAAAAAATTCCAAAAGGACAGTTCCTGAGGATACACTGCACATGTTTTGAAGATCTGGAGTTTGAAAAGTGCAGTGAAGATATAAAAAAAGATTTTTGGACAGAAAATATGACAATGAAACTGTGAATAAAGCATATCTCCATGCAAAAGCTACTAACTCAGAGACTTAAATACAAGGATGGAGCAATGCCAACTATAATATAACACAAGAAAACTTGCCCACTTTTGTCACCTGATACTTCCCAAAGGCTCACTGTATTGGAAATATTGTGAAAAAAATATTGGGGTGTATTAAAAGACGACAGGAAATATGACACCATTAGTGACAAGCCTCCAAGAATCACATATAGAAGAGGTTGCAAACTTAGAGACATTTTGGTGCTTGCAGTTCTACCCAAAGAAATAAATCAGAATAACTGGCTCCCTAAACCACGAAAAGGGAATTATAAATCTGGGTACTGTGTGCATTGCAATAATACTCAGAACACTAGCATGTTTGTACACCCTAGAATGGCAAGCATTGTCAAATACAGCACTTCATCAGTTGCAGTAGTGAGGGGGTAATCTATGCTTTGATATGCCCCTGTGCTTTATTATACATGGGGCAAACTAAACAAGATCTCAAGCTGCGAGTAGCGGAGCACAAAACTGCAATATGGACCAACAATGTGAATTATTCTATGGAGAGGCATTTTAAAGCAAACATCTGTTGCTGTTTTATGATTATAGGAATTGAAAAGGTAGAACTGGACAATAAGGATGGCGATTTAACAAAAAGCTACTGAGATGGGAAGCATTCTGGATAACTACAATGGAGATTGTTGCTCCTTATGGATTTAACAATAGTATTCCTATCCATTCTCTCTGAATGGTGTATCTATTTATTTATTGAACTAATGCTACATTTATGTATTGCACTTTTGCTGTATATATTTATTATATTTTAAATATGTCTATGATATTTATCATTATTTATATGTGGGTAGAACTTGCACTTTTTGTTGTTTGGGCACTTTCTGCACTTTGGCACTTTGTTGGTTAATTGCACAGATAATTAATGTGTGTGATGTTACTTTAAGATGCAGATTTTTAATCTGTGCTACTATACCATACCCTACACTCTGAGGAAGATGCCAGTTTGACATTGAAACATCAGCGGTCACGTGAGTGATGGCATAATGGCTCGGGATAGTAACGGTCAGTGGGTAAAAGTATTTGTAGTAAGTTTATGCACCACAATGTGGACCATGCCATGCACAAACTTTTATGGCTGATCCTGAGCCTGACTTGTGAGTGTTACTGCTGCTGTTTTGGTAAATGAAGGAAGCTCATGAATATATCTGAGCCATGTTTATGGAGTGCTGATCTATTCTACTATGGCAGTTGTGTGTTTTGATTTAAATTACATTTACCTTCTTATGTGCACCTGTTAAAGTCTTATGTCTAACAGAAGATGTAAGAGTCATAGCTATTTGGTTTTTTTTAGTAAAGATGGCCTGTTGCAATATGTGTATTGAGCACAGCTGTGATTACTGGAAAGGCCATCAAGTGTAAAATGGAAGGAGATGAATAGAGCGATCAGTTTGTCAAGTGAGGCATTGAGAGAAGTTCTGTAATACAAATCACTGTATTTAAATTCAGGTAATGTAATTTTAGAGATGGTCTCTTGATGTACCAAGAATGTAAGACTGGATTTGGACCAAGACAGGGAAGGGGTATATAGCAGATAGCCTTGATGTGTTGTAAGACACAAGGTGTTGGTCCAGCCTGATACCAGAGGATTTGGAGCATCAAATTTGATAGACATGAAGCCATTTAAGGCAGTAATGAAAAGGGTAGCAGTTCAGGTAGAAAGTTGCACTCAGTGGCAAATGTAATAGCAATGGTTTTGTTTGTGGCGAGGGAAGGGCAGCTGGACCAGAATCAGTGTTGGATGACATCAAAATTCTTTTGAATGAGTGCAAAAAACATAAGATGCATTTGGACTGGAGGTAAACATGACTGGTTTGTCAGCATATGTGTAGTGTATATGTATGAAGAGACACTGCAGTGGAAAACAGAAAATATATTGCAATAGGCCTCAGCATTGACATTCAAGGTGTGACAGGGTTTGTTATACAGAGAGAATTAAAAGCAATTATTTGTTTTCTGTCCTCTCCAGTTCTGTCACGTTAATATATCTTGTTTGTCTGATTGTGTAATCAAATTTTTCTTGTGGAACCTTAGAACTGGCCTTTCTAATGGTTCAACAATTTCCTCCATTATCTCCCTTCCTTTACTTGGTGTTTCTCTTCTTTCTTTCTCCTCTTGCTTCTCTGTGGTTAAAACCTATACGTGAATATTTATGTGAAACTGAGATCCCTTTGTTTGCAAATGTATATATCTATATTGTTGAAATGAATTGCAGAAGGCCTCAGGGTTTGTTAGAAAAGATAGCAAGCTGGAACATAGAGGGGTTGACTTTGAGAAACCTTTGACCTTCCACAAGCTTGTTTGCAGAGCTGTCAGCAGGAAAACCACTTCTGTCTTAATTGAGTTCACCTGCTGAAAAGACTGGCTATACTAGTCACAGAAAAGAAATTTACAAAGTTGGGTACATTTTGTGAGAACAGGAGATAAAGCCCAATGAGAACAGGATGCAGAATTTCATTGACAGGGGAAAACATCTTATAAAATGAGAGCAATGATTGTTTAGAGAATGAGAGAGAGAGAATGAGAGAGAGAGAGAGAGAGAGAGAGAGAGAGAGAGAGAGAGGAGAGAGAGAGAGAGAGAGAGAGAGAGATTGAGATTGAGATTTAAGCAATAATGCCTGACAGGGTATTTGACTTGCCTGGATAAAATCACACCTCACATAGTTGGGCATGAGGCCATATCTGAGTTATCCATGCTCGACATACACCATGGAGTGCATTATTGCTATTATGCAATGGCTTATTTTGTAAAAATAAAAGAAAAGTTTTTAAAAAAGTGTTTTGTTTTTACTTTATGTTTGCTTGTGGAGGTATATGTATGAAAAAAAGAAATAGTGCACAATATGTGTTCTTGCCACTAAGAGGGGGTGTTGCTTGACTGTTTCTGCTTCTCTTGAATCATCATTAGTGGTCCCCGCACACACACACACACACACAAAACCCTGTTGACAGTATTACTGCTGGTCTATTTCACAGTATTGTTTTTTTTGTTTTGTTTTGTTTTTGTTAGTTAAAGCTCTGTTACTTCAGCTGTAAGCAATGGTATCATTTCTTTTAGGAGCTGAGTGATCCACTGACAGCTGTGTCAAGGTTCCACTGACTATTGCTCATACCTCAGTGCCAGTTCTCCAGTGCTTCTCTTTGGAACTGTCATGTGTGTACTGAGAGAACACTTCAAAAGCCACCGACTTTGAAAAGGCAGTGTTTTCAAGTTGCAGATCTCTACAAGTGCTATTGAGTGCAAGGGATCATGGGGGATGGTTGCAATCACATTTACAACTGCAGAGGTGGGATCACGATACGTTTTCATATTTCTAAAGGTGGGTTTTATTTTAGGTATGCTACCAAAGAAGGGCTTTTGATTTTTAATCTGGTGATCAGTTGTTTAAAAGCAAATGATGACAGCTGGGGAAAATGGACTGCTGAGAGCTGTCATTTTCATGAAGCGTTCACTCGATCACTCCATTTCTAAAGCAAGAGTGCAGTAATTTTTCCTTTTTGCTTTTCTGAGGTTGCCTTGCTGTCAGTTCTTCATACGGTGATGTTATGCTCAAATAAAATCACTGGGAAAGGTGGGCACTGACCATTCAGACCACAAGAAATGTTCTTGCCATTGTATAATTAGATTTATAGATAGACTCAGATAAATGACTTTGTTTTGTAAAAGCAGCCTGTATAAGAACTATCCTGCATTTTTTTTTCATTGCTATTGATAATAATAAAACACTTCTAGTGAATGTTATGACTTTTTGTGGCTTGCCTATGCTTCCCTGACCTGTGCCTTGATGACACAAGGCCCCAGGTTCTATCAGAAATGGACAGGATACCAATTCACAAGACTGACAGGAGTGAGGCCACTTATAAGAAGTGAGTTACACCAATCCACCACCTGGGGAGATAAGCCTAAATTGCATAATTTTGACAGCAGAAGTGAGTGTAACATAATGTCAACGGTTTGGGAAAAGTATACAGAAATGACAACAGTAAAGTTTCCATGGTCCACGATGCCATGAATATGGTCAATGTCTTTAAAGAGGAAGTACTAGTGGAGTGTTTTTCTCTGAAGACTATTTAGAAGGGGCTGTGGGGATTGAAGGCCTTAGAAAGCTGAAATTTGGATCTGTGTCATGTACTCTAGTAATGATCAGTTTGGAGTGGAACAGGAGCTATACCTGTAGTTGCCTGGTTGTAAAACGTCACTCCTTTGAGAGTGGGAATAGGGAACTTTAACAATTTTCTTATTACTTGCCACTGTGATAAAGTGGAAGAAAGGCCTTATGAGATCACTTATAGGAGACGGTATTGCTGGGCTGGCAAAGTTAGGGAGGAATCAACTTCATACTGATTAAAGTTCAGTATAGAGCAACAGCAGCACCAGCCAGGGTGTAACACAGTAATGTTGCAGTATATTACAAAATATTGCCATATGCTGCATGGAACTGTGTAATTCAATGGCAAATAAGTCCTTTTTATAGCTGCATGGGTGGAGCTATACTGAGTATTACTATCATGTAGAAGAGAAAAGGGATGGTGGAAGTGCGTGACTGGATATCGTCCCTCTGTTTTTCCACAGGGCCACAGTCAGTGCATTTCTGTTGTTTCTACAGCTTACTCCCCTCTGTGGGTGCACTACTTTATCGCTGCCTGTCACTTCTATTTCAGTTCTGCAGTTATTGTTAAAAAAAAAAAAGCCTGCCGTGCCCAAGGTAGCCCCCATGACCTCAGAATGCATGAGTGACTTCACATCTGCAGTTGCAGTGAAGCCGCACATGTGCACTGAGCTCAGGGTGGCCATCTTGGACATGTCAGGTCCTTATTTTTCGCCTCTGAGTGCACTTAAAGTGGCATAGCAGCCACGTTGGCTCTGACTGGATGTTGTTTACTGCAGTATTTTGTGGAATGTCATTTACTGCAAGTTACTGTGTTACATTGTAGTTGGTTCTGCTGTTCAATAGAGAAGATATTTATGAAAAGGAATTGCAAAATAGAAGAGAAGAAGAAAAAAGGATAAAGGGGGAGGAGTGGATGAGTGGTTGATCAGTCATGAGGATTTTGTCACAGCTGGTTAAGAATTCTTTAAAAAAGGAGGCAACACCTTGGGCTCAGAAATGACAAGCTGGTTTTATCTTTGGGGTAAAGGTTTTGAAGAGGAGGATCAAGCAAGCTGGTCATCACCTTACAGAATCTAGTATGTGTATTTAGGTTACTTTAGACATTTGTGGCAGGTTTTTCTAAGCATTCTGTAGGTGGTGAGGTTGACAGGATTACCAGATGACATGTGCTTGAGCCAACTGGAAGCATGAACTCTGAGAAGAGAATAGTGCTTTGTGGAGATTGATGGGAGATGGTGTAGCTTGCTTCTATGAAAGACAATGTCAATCACAAACCTCCAGGGACTGTGACTGAAAGTGATACAGGACCTGATTTATTTCCCCTGTTATACAACATTGCTAATGCTAACCACTTCCTGGATCATTCTTTTGTTGAAATCCTAACGCATGTCTCAATCTGCTGTGACTAATGTATTTCATTCTTTCATACTAAAAACTTGAGAATAGCCATATTAAAAGGAGGGCCTTTATTTATTTCAAATGTGTAAAGAACTGCTGAAACTGACTCAGATTTGGTGGGGTGGTCATCTTTTTTTCTTTGTCAATTGTTTAACCAGGTAAGACACACTAAGCTGAAAGCTTGTTTACAGGTGCAACCTCGGAGCACAGGGAAGTTAAGTGACTTGCTTAAGGTCACACAGTATATGCAAGGATGGCTGTGGGATTCAAACCCAGGTTTCCAGATTTGTAGCTCAGAGCCTTAAACCACTGCGCTATACTTATATGTCAGGAGAACAAGAGTAGTCTAATGTAAACTACTATATCAAGGTATAATTACAACATTTCTACTGAAACATTTATTTTTTGTTTACTGGGTAGGTGACCTGATTCCAGGTGCCTTTTTTAGGTGCAACCCGGGTACTACAACTGATGTTCCCTCTAACAGATATCACTTGTTGGGTAAACATTCTCTGTGTGCAGGCAGAACTTTTCTTGAAGCAAACATTTACATGCAAAAGTATGGTTGTATAGTTTACACAGGTTATTAGTTTATAGTTTTAGCAGTAAGCATTATAATGCAGTAACATACATTTTTATACAACATACATATAGAAGTGAAGGCAGTGCCAAAGTAAAAACAATTACGATACTGGAGCTTTGTCAAGGTCTCAGGAGCAGCAGGCAGGAAACGTTAGGACTCTAGTGAGTCTTCCAATGGAGATCTCATCTCAAATTGCACTTTGTACATGCACTTTTAAAATTAATTAAATTTGCAATTACAAATACACATTCAGATTATGGTGTGAGCTTCCAAGGAGCTGTGTGCTGGATCCTCGTTGCCCTGTAATATACTATTCAGCAGATGTAGGGAAGGACCTTGCTGTGGTTCTGCTGCCACAACTTGATTGTGCTGATGTTTTGCTACATTTTTATTCGAGTACTGTTCTGCTGTATTATGTAACGAGGCTTTAAATCCTCCCAGGCAAACTCATGCACAATTCCATAGACCTTTAAGGCCTTTAAAACCACGTACAGAAATGCATTGATAGTTGATATTTAAAACCTCACACAATGAAACATAAATCATTTTAGGACTTGTCACTTATGGTGGAATGTAGAGCAATGTGTGTCAAAGTAGTACACACTTTTATTAAATGTTATACTGAACAAAATGGCATGGGAGAAGGAAATGTGTGTAGGTTTTTAAGGTCATTCCAACCTCATGCACAAAATTTACATTGAGGTTTATTATGATGGGGGCGTACAGTTCCTTAAGAATGTGAATCTCAGAGACACTGTAACATTTTATTTTCCACTCCCACATGATTACATGACCTAGTCTTTACCCCCTCACGTGGACACATTCAATTCCTTATTTCTTTATACCTCTTCAAAAGGAGTCAGACACACACAATAGAACTGCTCAAACCCTTAAAAGTTAACACACAGTCAATTCTGTAGACCTTCACACATACACACCCATACAAACTCACACACACACACACACACACACACACACACACACACACAAACACACACACACACACCTTCACACACACACATCAAACAGTTTTAAGCTTCATACTTATGGATATGCTTCTTAACAAGGCACATTTTAAACAGCAAGATTATACACCTCAAAACTTTAGACCATTTCTATGAAACCCTTTTACTGCACTTGTTGGAAGAGCACTATTACCCTTAACTGAGGAGGACCCTACTCTCTACTAACCTCAGGGCTGGGACTAAACAATAAAAAAATTAAAATATACCAGTCACCCTCCCAGTTACATTGATCTGTGTGTTACCTAATTTGAAATGTCTTACATACGTTTTTGATACTGTTTACATTACAAACACACTGCATGACAAGATTCACCCCCAAAAATCCACTGCCTAGTTTTGCCTTGCCTTTGTTAAGGAAGTGGTGCAGCAGTTTTATTTCGACACTAATAAAAGAAAAAAAAAGTTTCGTGTTAGAAAAAAGGAAGAGCATCCTAGGAGATGCCACTGCAGAACTCTATTCTATAAGGCAGTCTGACATGTAATTAGAAGTACTTTATAATCAAACAGGTCAGTTATCATCTACAGTAAAATGAAAACAAATAGAGGTGTGAGGCAGGGTTGTATTTTAGCATCCACTTTATTTAATTTATATATAAAATCCATAATAGCAGATCTGGACCATCCTGATTTTCATTCCCCAGTTACAATGAATAAGAAAAGCCCCTGCTTAGCATATGCAGATGATTTAATTCTTTTCTCTACATCGTGTATAGAACTCCAATGAAAGTTATATCATTTTTCAAAATCATGTAAGGAAAATAAAATGGAACTAAATATAGGAAAAACAAATCCAGTTATTTTCGGTAATAAAATGAAAATATTGTCGAGTCTTTTTATTGATCAGTCTAAATTAAAGACATTGAACCATTATGATTATTTGCATATAAGATATTCAGATAACCTGATACACACACAGGCCCAGATATTCAAACTGCGCCCAGCTGTGGCGCAAGCTTGGATGCAGCTCAACTTGGTTGCGCAGTGGTGTGGACTAAGCAATATTCAAAGGAGCTGCGCCATGGCTCAGCAGCTTTGAATATCACACCCTGTCCACCCCCAGTGTGCATGGCACAGTGGCACTGCACCAGTGCTAGTGGCCAGAGTGGAACATGGAGATGCACTAGCGCAAGTTCCATTGCGCCATGCACAGCACCCAGGATATTCAAAAGTTGACATGAAATGGGACCATAATTTATGCAAGGTGCACATGGGGCCATTTGCATGTCATTATGGCCCCATTTGCATGCACGTGTTCCGATCCCCGACGACTTGCACCTGGTGCCCTGCTAAGGCAGCAGCCATCGAGTACTGACTCCCCTGCAGCCCAATTCAGGGCATCTGTAAAAATAAAAAACCCGTCCAATATCCCTGGTGGTCCAGTGGACCACTTTCTGCCCTGATCTCGGCATCTGTATTAATATAAAATGGCCAATATGTCTTTCTCTTGGTCCAGTGGACGGCGCTCTGCCGGTTCGGGCATCTGTAAAACAGAAAAGTCCTATTACCCTTTGGGTACTAGGTACTCCCTCCCTTCACTGAGCTCCCACTGCCTTGATCCACTGGGTTAGTGGCGGCGGCAGCACTCTTCACCTACCTGCTGCCCCCCCGCCGGCTGATACTCTTCAGTAGGGCTGCACGCCCATTGGTTCACAGCATGAGGCAATGGGCATGCAGCTCTCTCTATATACTATACATTCCAGATATGTGAATGATTTCATTCACGTATCTGGAATGTGCAGCCCTACCGAATTGTCAGTCGGTGGACGGGCGGGCGGCAGGCAGGTGGGATGCTGCCGCCCGCCGGCTGACCGGGAGAGGAGCGGGGAAGTGTGGATCAGTGGGCAAGTGGGGAGGGGGGTATCCTAGACCACCAGGGTAATAGGACATTTTCTGTTTTACAGATGCCTGCGATCAGGAGTGCGGTCCACTGGACCACCAGGGATATTGGCCGGGGGTGCAGTTTATATTAATACAGATGCCTGCGATCGGGCAGAGTGCAGACCACTGGACCACTAGGGATATTGGCCGTTTTTACGTTCGCTTGCACCCATGTGCAAGGAACATCTTGGGAGAATGGGACACTTTGGAGGTGTGCCCTTCCCCTGTAATCCCCTGCTCTATTGAGCAGGCATGGCAGTCCTGCACCAATGGGACGCGGTGCTGTGTATGACAGCGGTGGTCTTCTCTTCAAAGAAAACCACCTCTGTCATACAGAGCACTGTGACACGCCGCCCCCTCCAAATCTTTGCTGCCACGCTGGGAGCCCACCCCGGCATGGCAAACGTCCCGCATTGTCTGCTGACGGGGGTGCCCAATCTCCCGTTGGCTCCTCGGCCCCCCCAGCCATCCTTCTGCCATGCTGGGAACCCACCCCAGCATGGCAAACATCCCGCATTGTTTGCCAACAGGGGTGTCCAAACTATTGCATATCTCAGGCATTTTTTGGAATTTTTGCACCAAATTTTCAACATGGGGTTTTTGGGACCCCTTCTCATGAATGATGTCACTGTCATGGCATTATTTGGGTCCGAAAGGTGATTTCACAGTCACTGCATGAAATCACCCTTGGGGCCTGAATAACACCATGACAGTGACATCATTCATGAGAAGGGGTCCCAAAAACCCCATGTTGAAAATTTGGTGCAAAAATTCCAAAAAATGACTGTTTTATGAGCGTGCATTGCCCAGTTCCTACACAGGCTCATACATTCATGAATTTTCAATATTTTCACTCCAGATTTTCAACATTGCCATTTTACCACACCTCCTTATGAGCAGTACAGTGGTCATTTTTCACATCCTGCCCAAAACGTGTTTCCGCCCATGTAGCACACAATGGCGCAGTCGGTGTCGTAAATCAATGTCTGGGACACATTAAGAAAATCACAGTAACACTGTTCATTAGCAGAGGTCTTAAATGTCTATGTTGAAATTTTGGTGAAAAATTCCTAAAATGACTGTTTTATTTAGCCGCATGCTATGCAGTTCCTACGCACGCTCATAGGTTTGCAAATTTTCAATATTTCCACTCCAGATTTTCAACATTGCCATTTTACCACACCTTCTTATGAGCAGTACAGCTGTCATTTTTCACATCTCACCCAAAACGTGTTTCCGCCCATGTAGCGCACAATGGCACAGTCGGTGTGCAAAATCAATGTATGGGAACATTAAGAAAATCACAGTGACACTGTTCATGAGCAGAGGTCTTAAAATGGCTATGTTGAAAATTTGGTGAAAAATTCCTAAAATGACTGTTTCTAGTCGCGCATTGTGCAGTTCCCTCGCACGCTCATCGTTAATAATTTTCAATATTTTCACTCCAGATTTTCAACATTGCCATTTTACCACACCTCCTCATGAGTAGTACAGCTGTCATTTTTCACATCCTGCCCAAAATGTGTTTCCACCCATGTAGCGCACAATGGCGCAGTTGGTGTGCGAACTCAATGTATGGGACACATTAAGAAAATCACAGTGACACTGTTCATGAGCAGAGGTCTTAAAATGGCTGTGTTGAAAATTTGGTGAAAAAATTCCTAAAAATGACTGTTTTACGAGCGTGCGTTGCGCAGTTCCTATGCACGCTCGTAAGTTCGCGAATTTTCAATATTTTCACTCCAGATTTTCAACATTGCCATTTTACCACACCTCCTTATGAGCAGTACAGCTGTCATTTTTCACATCCTGCCTAAAACGCAGCTTCCCTCATGAAGCTTACTAATGGCGCAGTTGGTGTGCTAAATCAATGTATGGGACACATTAAGAAAATCACAGTGACACTGTTCATGAGCAGAGGTCTTAAAATGGCTATGTTGAAAATGTGGTGAAAAATTCCTAAAAATGACTGTTTTACAAGTGTGCATTGCGCAGTTCCTACGCATGCTTGTAAGTTCACATTTTCAATATTTGCACTCCAGTGACTTCTAAATACCTAAACAGCACATAGAAGCAAGCAACATTCAACATTGACAAATGATTTTTTAGCCATGTCCAAGTGCCAAATACCACTGCAAATACCTGCAGCTAACGTTCGGCATTGACAAATGCTTGTTTTTAATATTAATACAGATGCCCGTGATCAGGTAGAGTGCGGTCCACTGGACCACCAGGGATATTGGATGATGTCTTATTTTACAAATGCCCATGATCAGGCATGGGGGCGTGCCACCAGGTGCAGCCAGAACTTGGGCGGCCTCCCAGAGGTGACAGCTGCCATGTTGCGCCCTGCAATGCGGCAGCTTACCTGTGGGTGGCCATTAGTTGTTCCATTTTTTTTTTTGGCTTAACTTTGTGCTGGCACAGGTAGGGGTTGAGCATGCATGGCTCTGCACATCCTGGACTGAATATCGGGCTGTGCAGGTTATGCATGGGCACACCTTCCCCCCCACCTGTGCCTGCATACATTACTGATACGCTCTGGTGCATCGGGATTTGTGCCGCGCACTTTTCCCTTTTGAATATAGCGCCGGGGTGCATCAGTGGGTTGCGTGTGGTGCAACACTGTTGCACCACGCGCAACCTTTTTGAATATCTGGGCCATAGATTATTTAAAATCCAAATTAAGAACTTCTTTTAAAGCATTTAAAAGATGCAGTGGAAAAATGGGAAATAGCACTATAACTGGTTTATTGAAAGTAATACATGCAAAAATAACTAATAGTATAATGTATGGAGTAGGGATAACATTAAACCACTGGAGACCATGATTAATAATATGTATAGACATATCCTAAGGGTCCAGAAATCAGTCCTTGCTGAAATTTTGCACAAATAGTTCAAACTATTTTCCCTGGGAACCCTTGTACTATAAAAAGGCTTACCTTTATACTGAAGCTCTTCCTATTACAGGATCATCATTTGCCAAGAATATGTTTGGAAGAAATAATTAATTATAATCAAAGGGGTGTTGTTCTTCCAATATTTAACAAAATCAGGGACCACATCGTTCAGGCACAAATTAACCAATTTAAACACTACAGATGGTTTAAAAATATTAAATCAGATCATGCTTTAGCACCATATTTAAAAATAATAGATAAACCTGAAGAAGAAGATTAATGACTATGTTCTGTTTGGAGCTATACACAGAAAAGTATATATATTATTAACAGACAAAGAGGGAGTTACAACAAAATACTGTAACTGTGGATTAAACATAGAGGATGACTTAAAACACATCATTGTTCATTGCCCAAAGTTTGTAAACTCTAGGAAGCATTGTTTGGGATTAATATTATCATCATTGGAGTTACTTTCTCACAGTATCATCCAATTCCTATTCAACTTTACTGATAAAACAGTTTTTAAACTGCTTAGCTAAATTCCTACAAGGAATAAAACTTTAGGAACCCTAGTATATTATGAAGGAAATTTTTGAACTCAAGGGGATCAGGAAAAATAACATGCATTAAATGGCCATGGGCTGAGACATGATAACATTTTAATGTTTTCAAGTCAGTAAGAAAAATTATTAACAATAAAATGCATGCAGGTTGACTTTAAATGTTACTACATACATTGAATGTAATTTATTTTCAATGGAAAGGATTTCTCTATCTAAATGTATAAATTGATAGATTTATTGTTTGTGGATTTTACTGTGCATTTTTATATTGTAAAGACTTATGTCAATCAGTAAAACCTTTGTACTTGTACACGGCAGTCAACTGAACAGCAACACCATGCCACACCACCAAATAAGTTTAATGTGTGGGGAAATAAGTGTGAGGGGCCCTGTTTAAGCTTCTCAAACCTGAGGCTTTGATAAAAAGAATCTCAATCCAGCTTTTACTAATCGAGCTGCCACATCAGCGCAAACCGATCGTGCCATGTTCAAGTTGTGGCCAGAGGAAACTAAGTAACATTGCCAAAGCAGAGGCTTCTCTAAAAGCAGCCCACTTTGAAAGCTGGACTGGTCGATTTCCACTTGTTCAGATTGGTTTACTTGCCATCTGTTTAAAATGGGAGCATGATACTCTGCAAGATGCTATGCCAGAGGTGGGAAAAGCCCTTGCAAGTGTACATATGAATGTATACTACAGTACATGTCAAAGTAACTTTGGGTAATTAATGTTACTGTTATGCTAGGTTACTACTCCCACCAGAGAGTCTCTACCATATCAAAGATAACATGCAAATTTGCAAATTGTGTTGGCCAATGTATTACATTTCTAGTAAAACCAAAACCTTAGTGGGAGCGTCTTATCTGCACACTTTATTAGCAATCGATATAAAACTGCAAAAGGCAGACACATGAGTTATACAAAAAATACATTCAGTCTACATAATACACAGTTCCTGAAAGAAAATGTTAATAACACCATGTCAGTGAATTAAAACTGTGCTCTGTGTGTGCGTATTGAGGGGTCTGCTGTGGAGCCTGTCAGAAATTGCTGGTTGAACAACTTAAACAAAGGTAGATGGTAGATATGCTGGGGGGGGGCTAACTCCTGCTTCTGAGTCTTGTGGGACACCTCTCTCTTGTGTTGCCTGGTTCTGACCGATTGAGTGGTCTGTGCTGCTCTTCCTCTGGGAATCACCCCTGTTCCATCCACACAATGTCTTCACTTCCTTCTAGTGCTCCTAGTTCTAATGGCTGAGAAGTCTTCCAATTGCGACTGCCAGTGAACCAAATGCTAACTTGCACGTAAAACAGGCATTGATGGAAAACATAACTGCATTAAACAAACATGCTATTTTCAACTTGCAGCAAGCTGGTTCAAAAACTCTGCACATTCCTTCCCCTCCCTCCCCCGATCACATTAACCAATACATTTGTTCTTTCCAGGACAGTTGTGCTTTGCACACCATCCCCCTCTTCACTCTGGTCCAGACCCCCCCTGCTGAAACCCATACACTTCAGAAACCAACCGATTAGTGGGTGGATTAGAATGGCAATGGCATGGAGCACTCTAGTATTCAACAAAGAAAGGAGCAGAGGAAATAGCGGATGCTACATGCTGAGATGATGCCCCAGGCTAACAACTTTGTATGCATCAACATACACTGCATATGCCTGTCAATGTCCATGTTCAGTACATATTCAGTATGTACTTCTGTGCATTCTTTTAAGTGATCAGCTGTTTTGTGTGTGATATTACTTAAGAAGTGCGCGGCAGCTTTATGGTTGTTGTCTGGTAGGGGGGACATAGACTACAAGTACAATGAGTCATCGGAAAAACTTAAAATAGTATAGTTCAAAGTACAAGGTTTGAGTTGATACAACAAGTAGGAGTGCTTCAAATTAGAATCTGCCATCTAATACATTGAATACCAGGTCAGTTATATGAATACCTGAATTCTGGGGTGTATTAGAGGTATTCAACGATCATGTATTCTGATGAGACTTTGAGATCTCATGAGTTCTCCTCAACCAATCCACAGGCTGCTCAAGAGCTTTCCAAAGCTTTACCATGTGACCTGCCTTCCTAGTGCAGAGAGACACTAATGCTGACAGAAAGCAGTTTCTCTCTGTGAAAGTGCTGTGGTTTTCTGAATGAGATTTAGTAAAAAAGTAGTCTGCAGACTTTTTTTAACTGTTCTGTTTTGTTCATTAGTGGAGAGACTGTGGTACCCGACTCAAATGACTGATTTATTGCTGAAAATATTTTTTTTAAACAGAACAGATCTTATTGTAATCTTCAGGCCAGGGCAGGTGCGGTTCTGCATGCAGTTGCAGGCTAGGCTAGCTCTTGCTTGCTGGCTGGCTAAAAGAGGGCCTGTTCCTGTGAATTCTTTACAAAGCTGAAAAAAATATATATATTTCTCATTTTACGTAATATTCTACTGTATCTGTTTGTGCACAAGGAATGCAAAAATGTAAGCGTATGTTCCAATCACTGTGCTTTGTTTTGAAGCTGCAGCCAGTTTGCAAAGGCATCTTTGCTTATAGTTACTTCCTTTCTTTAGTTCAATTATTTAAATTGTTTTTAAAAAAATATATATTTTTTTCTCCTGATGCTGCAGTCCTTGATTTGATTGAGCATTTTGGCATTTGCTTCCTGCCTGCCTGCCACCAGTGTGGTCAGTGTATTGAAAACAATGGGGGAGGAGATCCGCCTTCTTTGCTTCACATTGCAGCTTTGGGCTTATGCTTGTTCCTGTACCTGAAGTTAGGTAACCTTCTATTTCTTAAAACACCCAAATAGAAAATCATTTACATCCTTTTGTCTCACCACAGATGTTGTCTGTGCCACAGGGTAGGCAGGGGCTGGGGGGGTCACCCTTGTAGCCCAGTATTAGTTGCCTGAATTTCTGACTGTTGTTAAAACAGTAGAAAGTTAGAAACAATGATCAACAACAAGTTACTGAAGTCTTTTTGTCCGGATGCCATAGACTTTATCTGTGACCAAGGGTAGGAAGGGACCAGGTTGGCATCTTTGCTACCCAATATTAGCTTTCTGACTATTGAGCAAAAAGTTACAAACAACAATGTAAAATACATTAGAGAAGTCTT
The DNA here is from genome assembly GCA_016271365.2 of Neoceratodus forsteri. Lineage (NCBI taxonomy): Eukaryota > Metazoa > Chordata > Ceratodontiformes > Ceratodontidae > Neoceratodus > Neoceratodus forsteri. Next base: position 831,542,325 of record CM028131.1, read on the forward strand.
CTTGTTTCCAGACTGGATGCCATGGACTGTATCTGTGCCTTAGGTATGGCAAGGGCCAGGGCGGCACCCTTGCTGTCCAGTATTAGCTGTCTGAGTTTCTGACTGTTGTTAAAACAGTAAAAATTAACAAACGACAATCTAAAATAAATTGCTGAAGGATGTTTGTCTCCAGATGCCACAGACTTTACCTGTGCCCTAGAGTATGCAAGGGTAAGGGGGGGCACCCTTTCTGCCCAGAATTTGATTACAAACATTGAGTAAAAGGTTGCAAACAACTATGTAAAATAAATTGTTGAAGACTTTTGTCTCTGGATGCCATAGACTTTATACGTGTCCTAGAGTAGGAGGGGCCGGGAGGGCACCCTTGCAGCCAGTACTAGCCGTCAGAGTTTCTGACTGTTGTTAAAACAGTTGAAAGTTACAAACTACAGTATTAAAAGAATTGTTGAAATATTTTTGCCTCCAGAGCTCTGACACTACAGAAGTTGTCTGAGCCATCAGTTATGTTTTCTCACTGCCACTGCTGGATAAGAAAAAGAAAGCAATTATTCCGGTTTCTGGTTCCTGTAAAATAAACATGTTTTTTTTTGCATACGCGATTGTATTAGAAAAAATAATTATGGCATTAGAAAACTAATATCTAAAAACATTACTCCATTTTTTTTTTGTTATTTATCTGATTAGTGAAAATGTCACATAAGCAATCAAGTAGAGTCAAAAACATCTGTGGAACAGCCCTCCAACAGTAATTCAGAGAGAGGTCAATGTGGGACATGTATTCACCATCCTGCTGTCCCCTTTCAGTCCAACCAGACCAGTTGCTACTTCAACCAGTGCTAGCAGTGCTAGTATCACTGCCACCACCGCTGTTCCAGTGCAAGTCTCAGCCTCTGTAGTGAATGATGCTGCTACCACATCAGCTGCCACCATCACTACCACCTCCATTGCTGCTGGCTGCACTGCCATCAGCACTACTTCCAATACTGCTACTACCATCATCACCACCACCTCCACTGCTGCTGCTGCTGACACCATTACCATGACCACCAAATCCACCAGTACCACCATGACCATAGTTCACAATAGATGTATTCAGCCAAAGCCTTGGTGGTTAAATCCAAGCAGTTCTGAGCATGGTGAGAACAGTGCAGCAATGTCTTCTGGTCAGAATATGCTCCTACCCCAGAAAATTTAAAAAAGGCTTGAAAATGAGTTCCATGACATATCCTTTGAGAAAACTGACCTGAGTGAGTCTGAGGATGCCAAAACTGAGTATTCACTTCATTACATAAGGAAGCACTTTGGTCAAAAGCAGTCCAAAAAAACAAACAGCTGTTGAAGGCAGACACTAAACATCTACCACAGTTCCACTTCTTCCTTCACGTCAACCTCCTTCTAAAAAAGTGAAGCAGTATATATTGCACATCCTAGTGGTTCTGATATTCCATCTGGTGTCATTTCACAGCAATCTTCTACACCACTCCAAACTGAATCTGGCAGTTGAGGGTGCAAGCAGTGTTCAGGAGGGTTGAGGTCACGTACAAGTTCACATTCCAGTGATTTCTGAACTTAGTTTTCTGAACAGTAGGATAATAAGAGGAGAGCTATATGGTCACACTGTGGCCAGAGTCTCAGCCATGGTAAAAATGTTTATAAACTGATTACAATATATATCTTTGGAACCACCTTCTGAGAAAGCATCATAAGATGGCTAACTTGGATAAAGCCCCTGCTGGTGTCTCTTCATGGCACTGCACACTGCATTTCAAAAAAGTAAAACCATTTCCTGACTCTGTTGCTGGTGCCGGTGGTGGTGATGGTAGCAGAGAAGTGACCAAACACCATAAAAATCTTGTTTCCAGTCCTTGCCCAAGTATTCTGAGAAGCACAGCACCAAGTCCCTCGCAAACTCATTTAGATGGTGTGACAGTAGATGTGCAATTTATGGTGCCCCCCTCAACAGCCTACATCACCCATATGTGTCCACTCTGGAGCCAGGGTCAGGAGTAAGACTATGCCATTTAGAAATCCTACTCTCACAATAAAGAAAGCATTTCAGGCTTGCACAAAGATCTTGCCAACTCACCCCACAGCTGTTAAAATCAAACAGCTCATCTGTGAGATAACTGCGCTGGATCTGCAACCATATTTTACTGCTGAAGACACTGGATTCTGTAGACTTCTATATTTTTTGCAATCTTGACACACCATCCCATTGCAAACTACTTTTTCTCATACAGTCAAAAGTCTATGAGGAATGCTGCAGTCAGGTGGAGAAATTGCTTAACCAGGCTGTGGGCAGGGTTTTCCATTGCACATCTGAAGTATGGACCAGTGCAAACTCACTACATTCAAACCTCTCACTCACAGAATACTGGTGTTCACCTACACCAGTAGCACACAGTTGCATAACTGCTGTTGATGCCTCCTTCTATTCTTCCTCAGGCCTTGGCTATAGCAATACCCCACCACACTAGATATCAGCTCTAATTAGTGTTGCAGGCCTTCCAAATGAACTCACTGGTGTCAACATTCTTATGTCTTTGCAAGAAATACTTGGCTCATGGTTTAGCACAATATGTCTGCATATTAGGTTCTTTATTGCAGAAAATGGGAAAAACACTGTAAAAGCAGTTTGCAATTGCCACTTCAAGGGAATACTCTGCTTTGATCATACATTGAATCTTCTGTTCACTTTTGCTCTCCAGAGCAGTTTGGGTGCTTCTCATCTTGTTGATACTTCACAAGACATCTGTAGCCATTTTCAACATTCTGCTAAGGCATCCAGAGAACTGCAAACTGTTCAGAACCAGCTTGGTTTACTAAAACATCAGCTAATCCAAGATGTCAGAAAACAATGGAACAGCACATTTATACATTGCAATGCTTTCTGGAATGAAGTGTGTTCTATATGAGTTATCCACTGAGCAAAATATTGGTGAGGTACTGCTACACCACATCTGGAGCATCATTGAGAGCATTGTCCAGATTCTGAATCACTTTGAGAAATGCAACCATGGCCTAAGCTCCAATTCAGCTTCACTGAGTCAGGTCTATGTGATAACGGCCCTCAGTCAGAGTGCTGAACACATTTTAGCACTCTGACAACTCTGGTGCACCAGCACAATGGCGCCAGGATCTATTTTTACTACTTTCTCTTGGGGGAGTGGCACCCCCCCAAACCCACCCCTCGTGGGGTGCTTCTCCCCCTGCCCCCCCACTTAAGGATTCTCAACTCCAGGGGGTGCTATACGGTGAAAGTAGTAAAAATAAAAGGTTTGGGCTGGACACAATAAAAATCGCACCAGCGGCTGGACCCGAACTCAGTACCTCAGCCACCCAGCCATTGCCCAATCCCCGACACCATGCCACTGCTCAACCGATGACCCTGTGCCACCCCTACAGCCTCTCCACCCCACCAACCCACGCTCACTGTGCTCGATCCCACCCCCCGTGCATACGTAGCAACATCCTGTTGCCTAGTTCCGCCCCACCCCCATCCAGTCACCCTACCCTTCGGTCACTGTGAGTGGATTGCATGAGAAAGGTGTTGCCATAATGGACGGCGCCTTCCTCATGTGCCCACTTCACGGTTGCCCACTGAGTCAAGTCATTCCATCTGTCCATCTGCTCATGTCAATCATGGTGAGTTTCTAGGAACACAGCATTGTGGACTTTTTTCCAGAACCCAACAAAGAACTAATTGAAAGGCTTACTAGGAAGTTAAGCTCATGGTTTGCAACTGCATGTGACAAAACTATGTATTCACAGACATGTTTGACCAAAGATTCAAATCTGAGGAAATGTGCCTGTCCATGCAGAGTCATAGAGTGAGTGAGTACCACTAGTAATTATGTCACAGTGAACTTTGAGTCATGAGGAAGATGGACCTGTTCTGTTCAGAGGATGCTGGGGGGTGGGGGTCAGACAGTTCTGGAACAACTGGAGTGAGTGGCACCAGTAGCCCAAGTGATGGTGGTGAGTGTGGTGGTATGCCACTGACAAGGATGTTGCCTGCTGATGCCGGAAGACAGGGTGAGTCAGCAACACAGGTCCATGACATTGTGCCTCAGGATACAAAAGCACATCATTATGACTGGTCACTGCTCACAAGTTCTCTGCTGAGCAAGCAGCAGACGAGGACGTGTGTTGTCACATTCTGCTGAGAAATGCTCACTAATTATTTTGATGACCCAATTGTGTACGTTAATGTTGACCTTCTTGCATACTGGAACACCAAGAATAAATAATTTCCTGCTCTGTCCAGGTGGCATGTAAATATATTGTGTGCCCCAACAAACATACCCTTGGAGTGCTTCCTCAGCACTGCAAGACATGCTGTTTAGCCATCATTGTTCCATTTGCAGCCTGAACATGTGCAGCAGCTTCATATTATTAAGCTCATCTGTTTGTTTTAAATGAATAGGGTGTACTAGTCCAGCTGACAATGTGCTGCCTGCTACTTTGAATAATGAATTGACTGCTATACTTACTGTATGGCTTTCTGCTTGCTACTCATGATTTCACTGACAAAGATTCTGGAATAATGATGTTGGATGTGGTTGTGCTTGCTGCTTGGTGTTTTGACTGATTTTATGGCTTTATGACCACTGCTGCTTATAAAATGACAATGATCTATGAAAATTTTTGAAAATCTTTTTCTCTTATCATTTTCTTTTTTTTAATTTATTTTTGCAAGGTTACTTCACTTGTCCTGGTATATCCTGGCACTAGGGCACTAGGTTACAAATGTTACTTCCTATTATGCCCTTAACTTTCAGGCCAGAGAGTAATGAAAATAATAGTATAAATATAAATAATATATATAAAAATAAAAATGCAAAACATTATCTAACAATTGAAAAAAATAAATGAAAACAATTAAAAAATAGTATGAAAGTCTAAATATTAGCTCCACTGCACAACTTGGCTTTGGTTTCCTGTCTCCAAAACAAACATAGTCATTCATTTTTAATTTCTTTGCATATTGTGTAACTCTTTGCTTTGGTGATTCCCTCCTGGTGTTCAAAATAGATGTTCTCTTCATTTTATTCAGTACACTTATCAGACAGAAAAGAGCATGTAAAAAATGCCTAATAAAGGAAAGCACCTGTTACCTTAGTGCACTCTCCTGTCAGTGCAAATGCCACCAGTTAGCATTTCTGTGTAACAAAACAGTTTTCTAATTGCATTTTCACCATTTTGGTATTAAAACTTACATTCAAAAAAATGCTTGAAAACTTCTGTTTATCAATGCTGCTGGCTGCCATCTCATGGGAGCAACTTGCTCACACACCAGTGCTATGCAAAAATGCACCTGCTGACTCAATGCATTGGCCAGCAGGAGCACATTAGCATATCCCGGGTGAGGGAGTGAGCAGCTCCCAAAAGATGGCTGCCAGCAGGGGACAGCCTAGATAATGGACATTTTGGAGCACTTCTTTAAACTGAAGTTTTAATACCAAAACACAATTAAAAAATAATTTTTTTACACAGAAAAACTAATCCAGGGCATAGATATTCACTGGCAGGAGACCGCACAAAGGTAACTGGTGCTTTCCATTAAACTATGTTGGCACTCTGACTCTGCATCAATACAGTATGTTTTCGCAACTTGGTATTACCCTCTGCCCATGCTGAGCAGAAAACATCGTATTTGCTTAGTTTGTTTTTATTTTCATGTCTTAATAAACATATTCAGTATTGTAGAATAAAAACACAGTCCAATACCCAAATATAGAAACATAGAAACATAGACTTTGACGGCAGATAAGGACCACTTGGCCCACCTAGTCAGCCCATTTCCCTACATACAGGATAAGCTGCAGATCCTAGTTAACCAACAGCCTATTTCTTCCTACCCCACACAAAAATTGCCTTATGTCTGTCCCATTTATGCTTGAATTCCCCCACAGATTTAGACCCCACAACCTCCTCAGAAATACAGTTGAATACTCAAATACCTCAGGTGTATTAAATGAATATTTATTTTGGTTTTGTTTTTCAATGTATTCTTTTTGCCCCTGCCTCGGTCATCGATCTTGGCCCTGGTCATGGTGTCCCTTGGGCCTCCACCACCCATATCTGCCTGCACTCTCTCAGTTACCCCTGGCTTACCCACTAGAGGGTGGGGTCATGGCACCATTGAGCACTAGTGCCATGTTCCTCGTGACTGGTTGGGAGAGCCGGCTGGGCAGCTAATTGAGGCCAAGGGAAAGGGCATCATGGAGATGGCCAGGCAGAGTATTTTCCCCCTTGTAAGCTGGGGCTGGGACATGCAATGATATCCTGTATCTGTCCCCACACCAGAGTTCCTTGTGGATGTTGGCTGCTATGGGACTCCTGGCCTCCACCAGGGGTCCCTCATGCACCAACAACATCCCTCCCCCTCTCTCCGAAGAAGGAGAGCAGTCGTAAGATGCTCAATCCTTCTCCCCAGCCAGCTCTCCAATGACCCAAGTCTTTTCCCAAACCTGGGTTGCCAGCGCCTCAAGCGGAAATCCAACTGCTGTGCTGATGGCCAGGCAGGTTCATTGACTATTTAATGAATACACAGTTTATATATTCGCACAGCCCTGACAATAAGCAACACAGGTTAACATTTTAAAATTTACAGGCACATTATAATAACATGAAAAATATGATAGACAATAATATGTGCAATGGATTGTACAGATAAATAAAAAAATATATATATTTAGAGTGATTGATCTACAGTATAGCGACACTAGTGCAAGAGACACATCTACAGGAAACAGATGCAGGCACTGAGGTTTAACAAATAATTCTTCATTTTATGAGCAAAGACTTTTACAGAAAGGAACTGTCTGATGGAAGCTGGGATAGTGTTCCATACGTAGGCAACCCCATAGCTGAAATCTTTCTGACCATTCCTGTTCACATCAGCGAGTCAGTAGTAGGTTATTAGTTGCGGAATGGGAATGAGGAAGGTTGACAGGTTTGAGTAGCCCTTTTAGACACTGTGGTATGTTGCCATGTAGAGTCTTATGGACACAACTGGTCAATGTGAGTTGAGCCCTGTGCTCTGGCATCAGACAATTAAGCTTATCAAGACTAGTACAGTGGTGGGACCTGGATCTGAAGGAAGTGGCAGACCTGGTCACCTTGCAATAAAGGGCTGTTTTCTTTTCTAAACTGACTTTAGAGCAGTGTCATAGAAACACAGAAACATAGAAATTGATGGCAGATAAGAATAACTAGGCCCATCCAGTCCACCCATTTCCCTACCTACTGCAAAAGCTGCAGACCATACTTGATCTCCGGCTTTACCTTCTTATTCCTATAACTAGGGTTCCCTTATGCCTGTCCCATGCATTTCTGAATTCCCAACTTTGATTACCCCAACTACCTCCACAGGTAGTCTATTCCATGCATCCACCACCCTTTATGTGAAGAAATGCTGCCTCATGTTACCCTTAGTCTACCCCTTCCAACCTCCTGTCATGCCCCTCATTCCTGAACATCTCCTTTTCTGAATGATGCCACCCTCTGATACCCTATTTATGCCATTTAGATATTTGTAGGTTTCTGTCATATTTTGCCTGTCTCTCCTCTCCTCTCCTCCTGGTTATACATCAAGAGGTTTCCCAGCCTCTCCTCATATGACTTTTGGTGCAGGCCCCACCATCTTTGTTGCTCTTCTTTAAACTGCTCTCCACCCTGCCTATGTCCTTATGGAGATGCAGCCTCCAGAACTAGACATAGTACTCAAATGAGGCCTCATAAATGATCTATAGAATGGTATCACCACCTCTTTTGTTCTGCTGGTCGTACTCTATTCCTGTACAACCCAGCATCCCACTGGCTCTCCCTGCTGCCTTGGCACATTGTTTGGTCACCTTTAGGTCATCATATATGATTACTCCCAAATCCCTTTCCTGTTTGGTGACCATCAGTATCTCCCCCCACTTCATGTAATCCTCTTCTGGATTCTTGTGCCCAAAATGCATGATTTTGCACTTTTTCACTTTGAATCTCAGCTGCTACACTACAGACCATTTCTCCAGTTTTCCCAGGTCCCTCCTCATTTTAACACCCTCCAGGAGTGTCCACCTTGTTGCAGATCTTAGTGTCATCTGCAAAGAGGCACACCTTCCTTCTAGCCCTTTCACAATGTCACTTATGAAAACATTAAACAGAACTGGCCTCAGAACTGATCCTGTGGCACCCAGCTGGTCAACATCCTTTCCTCAGGTTAAGTTCCATTTACCACCACCCTCTGTTTTCTATCACTCAACTTGTTCTTAACACAGTTTACCACCTGGGGACCCACTCCATGGTGCACAGCTTGGTCACAAGTCTTCTATGTAGAATGGTATCGACAACCTTACTGAAAACCAGGTAGGCCACATCCATCACTCCCCCAATCCACTTCCCTAGTCACCCAGTCAAAGAAATAAATTAGATTTGTTTGACATGATCTTCCTATTGTGAATCCATGCTGTCTCAGATCCTGTGCTCCACTGGATTCAAGGTGTTCCACAGTCCTTTCTTTAAGTAGTGATTCCATAATTTTTCCCACTATTGAGGTGAGGCAGACTGGTCTCTATTTTCCAGCCTCCTCCCTACTCCCACTTTTGTGAAGAGGGACTACATCTGCCCTCCTCCAGTCATCTCAGAACCACTCCCATATTGAGAGTGACATTAGAATGGCCCCATAATCTAGCAAAGAAAGACAGTTGCTATGAGCAATCCTAACCTTGGTACTCACCGTAACATTTAAATATGATATGCCTGCCCAGTGGTCCAGAGGGCAGAGGCATCCATTTTGTCTCACCTGACGCTAAACCGGCTACCGAAGTTTGGTGATGGATTTGGGTTGCTGGGGACTGGCTGGGAGAGGTGAATTGAGCATCTGTGGGATTGCTTTCCTCTTTGGGGGAGGACTGTGGGTCCCATCACCTGTCTGGCCCTAGCAGAGGCTTGGGGATCAGCAGACCATGCCAGCACAATGGAGACTTGGAGGGTTGGTGGTCATCAATGCCCACACATGGTAGCATGCAGAGGTTTCTGGACAACACTGCACATCTGTCCTCCATGAGAAATTAGGAAAGGCCAGTCACTGCGTGGATGAAACAGACCCTCCACAGACTCTGCAATGGACTACAGGACCCCTCTATCCCAACAGATCCACAATGTTGGTGGTTGGCCCCTGCCATCGGATACTACCATGGGGGGTAAGCCATGGGGAAGCAATCTGGATCAAGTTCTTCGGCTGTGGGTACCTATCATTGACACCCTGACATAGAGGGTAAGCTGTGAGGGAAAACTGGGTGAGGTGAGTACTTGGATGCCAGCGACGGGGCTGGGGGGGGGGTCGGTGGAAGTTTAGGCTGTGCTGGGTATAAACAAATTAATTACAAATGTTCATATTGAAACAGTTGACCTACTTTCTGATAAATGATCTTGACAGTGCTGTTCTGATGGGTTTCAAATGTTAGGCAAGGATAAAGGGTTTCTCCAAGATACTAGAAATCTGATACCAGTTTGAATTGGTTCTATGTGATAATGGCAAGCCTAAAGGCAATCACCATTATCCACGAGTCAGAGTGCTGAAAACATTTTCAGCACTCTGACACCCTCGCATGGGACAGTGGTGCCAGGACATGTAGTTTAATGCTTTCTGTGGGGGTGCTGCTTCCCACCACACCCCCCCAAGTGGAGTGCTTCACCCCCTGCACCCCCCTACTAAAGGATTCTCAACTCGGGGGGGCGCATGTCGGGGAGGGGGTGAAAGCCTCGAAAAATAAACATTCGGCCTGGGCGCAATAAAATTGCTCCAGCGCTGGGACCCAAACCCAGTACCTCACCCACCCCAACCACAAGCCAACCCCAGATGCCATGATGCAGCTCGGCAATCCACCACAGCACCACCTCCTGCAGCTCCTCTGCCTCCTCCAAGCCCATGCTCGCTGTGCTCACTCCCCCCCACACGTGTACATATAGTGACATCCTGTCACTCAGTTTGCCCACCCCCTCATCCGGCTGCCCTTCCCTCCCATCACCATGAGGGATTTCACCAGAAATGTGTCACCATTACGGACAGTGCCCTTTCACATGCACCCACCTCACAGGATACCATTTGTATTGGGTACCATCTATGGTGAATATGTTGAGGTCTAGTGAGTTTTGTTTAATTTTAGGGCAGAGACTAAGAGCATGGCCTTAGTCTTGGGAACATTGAGGACCAGCTTTCATTAAGGAACCAATGTTGGAAAAATGTAAGTTTTGCTCGAGTGTTACGCTGGTGTCAGAGATGCTTCTTCCATGTTTGAAGGCAGTGGTGTCATCTGCATCAAGCAGGAAGCTAGCGGTTGAGCAAGTCTGGGGAAAATTATTAATAAAGAGCATAGAATGGGGTGGCTTAGACAGAGCTCCTGTTGTACACCATGGGTGATTGTACTGACCTCCAATATTACATTACTCAGCTTAACCATTTGATGCCTGTTCTGCAGATAGCTCCAAAACCATTGCATTGCTGCCAGACTCACCCCAAGGGTGCCTAGCCTTTGCAGGTGGGCAGTGTCTACCAGGTTGAAGGCTTTGGTCAGGTTTACAAACATTGCCCCCATCATAAGCCCTTATCCACGGTTTGGTGTACAGAGTCCATGAAACTGACCAAGATGATGCAGGTTCCATGGCCTTTTTCTGAAGCCATGTTGCTATGCACAGAGAAGGTTGTTATTGTGCACTATTCTTTCATGCACCTTGATAAGGGCAGAATGCATGGATATGGGCCAGTAGTTTTCCAAGACAGTAGTTTTGCCATTTTTTAAGAGAGGTACTATTATGGCCACTTCCAGATGTCATGGACTGTTTTTGTCTTGAATGAGTGATTAAAAATATTGGCAGTTGTTTTGGCAGTTAAAGGATCAGCTAATCTAAAGAACTTGAGGTGCAAGCCATCACTACCAACAGATTTATTAGGGTTTAATTGAGCCTTCATTTACTGTAGCCTTTTATGTAGAAAAGAGGAGTAGAGATGCAGTGAAAGTTTTCATTGTAAAATTCCAGCGAAACTGTGAATTTCCCGAGTAACATTTTGCAAAGTTAGGCCCTTATGGAGAAATTTTATCTTTAATTTCACCGGTATCAATCAATCAATCAATCAATCAATCAATCAAGTCTTTATTTAACCAGGCGTTCATTGTTGAGCAGAAGCTCATTTACAAGATGGACCTGGGTGGAGCATGAACAATTGTATATACAGGTCAACACAGGTATTTACAAGGCAATACAGATAATACTCTTTAGAGACAGGAAGAAAAAGAAGTTCATATGTACATAGAATTATACAGATATTGTACAGATTACATGGTATTTACATACATAGAAGTGTCTATAGGAAGATAAAGCAGGTTATCTAAGGTTGCAGGAGGAAGTAACGGAAGAAAAAAAATAAAATAAAAATATACACCAGGTAGAGGTGAAGGTAGGGGGAGGGAGGTAGGGAGAAGAAAGGCTAGGAGGGCATGGTGCACAGAGAGGAGTTGGTAAAATGGGATGTAGAGAAGGTAGATGGAGAAAAGGAGTATGTGTGAGCCCCGGGATTGAATGCTATGAAGTACGGGGCATGGTAGGATGTCACAACCCAGGGTAGTGAGCTCCTATCCAAGGTTGGGAAAGGAAGAATAAGGGGATGGATGGGCCTAGTGTTGACAAGACAGGGGGATAAGAGAGAGAACAATTAGGCTGGTGAGGAGCAAGCTGGGAGGTCAGTACTTAAAATTGGGTCTAGGTGTGGCTATATACCAGTGCAGACACCGGTACTGGGTTTGAGTGGGTGAAGCAGTTACATACTTCTTTGATTGTATGGAAATAAAGCATCTTGAAGGCATTTATACCGATTAGAGTGCTTAATTTGAGGGTTTTGTAGATAGTTCCATAAGGTAGGTAGCACAGTTTATGGCTGCCCTGCCAAAGGATTTTGCTTTGGGTACTTTAAGTGTAATAGCTGAGTAACTTCTTAACGCTGTATTTCCAATTATACTCAGGGAAGACAGCAGGAGATATAGTAAGGCAGCTTATTAGAGATGGCTCTATAGGTCCAGAGAGCAGCATTTCTGTGGCTCTGAACTTTAGTAATGTCCACCCCACTGCCGCATATAGGTGCAGTGATGCGTGTCGAAGGGGAGTCCTGCTATAAACCTCAGTGCTCATGGTAGAGTGTGTCCAGTTTAGTCATGTAAGAGTTGGGGCATTGGCTGTAGAGGAAACCAGCATAATCAACCAATGATTGGAAAATGGATTGGACCAGTTGTTTCTTGGCATCTCTGGTGAGAAATTGGTTGATTCTAAAAACAGTTCAAGCTTTTGCCAAGTCGTTTTAGCAAGTCCTCGATATGTTCAATGAAGGAGAGTCTTTGGTCTATCCAAACTCCCAGATACTTGAAATTTGTAACAAATTCTATTTTTTCACCCAGAACTGTAGTAATTTGGGGAACTGTCCCACTGGACCCAGGGTTAGCTGTACGGATAAAAGGGGAGAGGACCATCGCTTTAGTTTTTTTGGCATTAAGGAGTAGCTTTTTTTGGAGGAGTTGGCTTTGCAAAAGGTTGAATTCTGACTGTAGGTCATTGCAGGCAGCTTCAGGTGTTGGGCGACTCATGTAGAGAACTGTATCCTCTGCAAACAGATGGATGTTGGCTTCTTTTATACAGTAGTCAATGTTATTAATGTAGATTGCAAAAAGTAAGGGCCCTAATATAGAACCTTGAGGTACCCTCTTGCAGAGTTTTTATGGGACAGGCCTTCAGCTTTAACTTGTTGAAGGCGCCTGTAAGATAGTCAATAAACCAATGCAGAAAGGAGGGTCCACACCAATGGTTTGAAGGGAGGAGAGGAGCAGACTATGGTCGACGGTGTCAAAAGCCTTGCTTAGATCAAGGAAAGCAGCACAAATAAAGTTTCTTCTCAAGATTACGCTGCCAGTCATTAGTAACTTTGTGAGGGCTGAGATAGTGCTATGTTTAGCTCTGAACTGGACTGCATAGGATTTAGCAGTTCCTCAGACTCAAGGTGAGTCCTCAGCTGTGCATTTACAATTTTCTAGGAGCTTGGACAGGACCGGAAGGAGAGAAATTGGCCTGTAGTTATTGAGATCGCCAGGGTCACCTGATTTGAACAGTGGTATGACATGTGCTGTCTTCCATATAGGTGGTAGGGTGCCCTGAGACAGAGATAAGTTAAAAGGTGGGTGACGGTTATTGCTAGTATGTGGTAGGCAAGTTTTAGGATGTAAGGGTCAAGGGTGTCGACCCCAGCACTTTTCTAGTATCCAACTGAAGCAAAAGGTCCTCTACCTCTTCTTAGTGGGGCAGGTTGAAGCAGAAAGGCAGTGAAGCTATCGGAGTTTCAGGCAGTTGGCTGACAGTCCGGTGCAAAGTATGTTTTCAGGGAGTTATCAAATGCCATGCCTGCAGTAGCAAAGTGGTTATTGAAAGCCAAGTATATCCATCTTTTCGGTTATAGTCAAGTTGCCAGAGGTAATCTTGGTTGGGATTGAATTTCCTGGGGAGTGGCCTAGCAGATCATTGATTGTGTTCCAGTGCTTTATTGGACTCTTTGTGGCAGAGTCGAGTTCGGATTTGAAGAAGGTGGCCTTCGATTCTCTGATTGTTTTGGTACATAAATTTTGTAGTCTCCTGAACTGGTTCCAGTCCTCTGCAGTGTTCAGTCTGAGCGCTTTTTTCCAGAGCTTATCTCTTTCTAGAAGCAAGGACTTGATCTGAGGGGTGAACCATTTACAGGTTTTGGTCCTAGTTTGAACTTTAAGTTTTGCTTTTGCCAGTAAATTTTACCTTGCAGTAGAATCAAGGAGAAATTAGGGAAAAAAGGCTTGTCACATGACTTACTTTCTGCAGCAGACTGCAGGTCACATGGGTGACTGTACTTAGGAAGGGAGTCACTGAATCTGTTTCCTTCTCCTAGACCTTGCAGGCAGAGTAGTGGAGTGTTACTGACTGCAAACTGGAAAACCTTTAAATTAGTAGTTTGTGTGGTTGTTTGTTGTTTGTGTTCTTCCCCAATTTCTTTATTTTTAAAAAAGGTAAACTTTCTGTTGTAGGGCACTTTATGTTTGCTATTTTATTCTGTCTTTATAGTATGTATATGTGTGTGTGTGTGTGTGTGTGTGTGTGTGTGTGTGTGTGAATATGTCTGCATGTGTGTGTTTGAATCTCTCTTTCTTTTCATTTAAGTTTTGAATTAATTTAAAAAAACATGGATGGGAGGAAAGATAGGGCAAGGGGGACTGGGCAGAAGGCAGGAGCAGCAGGAGGATCTACTCTTTGCCTTAACAGGTGGACATTTCTGTCCATAAGACAGACCCCCCAGCAGGAGCATGTGCCCCCTGCTCCCTAGCAGCAGGAGCCCGTTGTCCTCCAGCAGCAGCAGGTTCACCTGCCCCTCAGCAACAGGGGCACCTTGCCCCCCCAGCAGCAGCATGTGTCCCACGCCTTGCCCAGCAGCAGCAGCAGGAGCCTGTTGCCCTTCCCTAGCAGCAGGAGTATGTGCCTCCTGCTCCCCCCCCAACAAGGGCAGCAGGATGTGGTTGAGGCCCCCACCAGGACATCAACTAGCACCCCTTCCCATATATTCTCAGCAGTGTGGGCATTTTTTACCACAAAGGCTGGAGATAACACTGTTGTCATCTGCAACCTTTGTGGTCGCAGTGTTAGGCCGGCAAGGGATCACACTTTGGGACTGGTGGACAAAGGAGCCACCTGCACTACCACCACACTATAGAGTGGCTCGTACAACAGCAAGCGGCTACAGCTGCAGGAGGTGATGAGCAAGTGGAAGGGCGCAATGAGCAGGAGGAAGGCAGTCAGCAGTCTAGGGGGTGCCATAACTCCAGCAGGAGGACAGAGGAGCAGCAGCAGGACTCAGAGGCAGCAGGACCATCCAGCCTTAGTGATGCACCCCACACCTGCCAGCGCTGCCATGCTGCTGATTCTTCAGCGCAGCCTGCAACAGCCTCCCAGGTCAGGTCAGCATGGAAGACCTGGAGGCTATGCACTGTGAGGTGGTGGTGGTGGTGCACTTTAAGGTGCAAGGTGTCCAGCAGTAGTTGGACCAGTTCCGCCAGGAGGTCAGGGGTGACCTCCAAAAAAATAATGAAGAAAAAGAAAGTGTTGGACCTCCTGGTGGAACTGTCTCTTGGGGGCGGTTGTGGTGATGACACTGGTGGAAGTGCAAAAAGGCCTGTGGTCAATGGTCTAGCACTATGTCACTTTTGACGGCCTGGAGCACAACACCTAATTTTTTTTTCTTTCCTTTTTCTTCCCTTTTGTTACTTTTGACTCACTTGTCCTTATCTACACCCCCTAAAAATAAAGTAAAAAAATATATATTTTCTGTCCTTTTCCTTGTCTATATTCTCTTGTTTCTTTTACCTGTCAAGTGGTTCTGTGTGTAATTTGTTATGTAATGTTTATGCTCCCTCCCTTCCCCTCTCATATGAATACCCTTGCCCTGACCCTGCATGTCCCTCATTGTAGTACTGTACCATAAACTCTGTGCCTTTCTTGTTTTTGTTATTCTTTCTTTATATAGTTCCTCCTCCCTTCCACAAATGCTAAGTATTGTAATTTGTTCCTATGAACACATTTTTTCACAAAGCTATGTGATGTTGTGTTGGCTTGTGGCAGTTGTTTTTGCTGTGTGCAGTATCAGCCCAAATACATACACAACAGTCATAGAAACATAAGTACTTTTATTGTGAAGTTAAACATAAATATGGTCACAGGCCTTTGCACAATGGGCAAAGTGTACACAGATGTGAAGGCGACAGTCACTGTTTCCTTAATGTCTGCATGGTTTAGAAACTGCTGCACAACAAGATTAACGCAGTGTGCAGGCAGGGCGCCTGAAAAAACACTCATCCAAATGTGCTTCACTATATTGGAACCATTATCACTTGCTATGAATCCTGTTATCAGTGACTGTGTGTAAAGCCACTCATCAGTCTTGTCCAGCAGAACATTAAGCATTTTCACAACCATGTGAGAACCAGTAACACTTTGCATACTCAGGGCTGTATGCTGCTGAATTCCAGAGGTGTTGCTACCACCACAGTTTGGATTCAGGCAGGTTTTGCCAGGCCCAAAATTAACTACCACCCCAGTTACCTGTGCCAAGTGTACCGTTATGCATGGATATGAACTTGCTGCTGGTTGTCCACTGGTCCACATATCCATGCTAAAATGGATATATTTTGGTGCACTATGCTTTATTGCATGTCTTATGGAATCAGCAACTCTACTGTATAGCTCTGGCACGGCATGTTTAGAGAAATAGGTTCGCGATGGAACCTGCCATTTGGGACAGACACAGGCCATCAACCTGCAGAACCCAGCATTCTCCATGAATGAGAATGGCAACAGATCAATGACCAGCATTTCAGTGGTGGCAGCATTTAAGTTGTGTGCAGCAGCATGATTGGGGGGTACTTTGTGTGCTGCTCACAGATGTTCTTCAGATCGGGCTACATCTTTGGAGCTGTTAGACCAGAATGCTGTACTAGTCACACCCATGTTGCTCTTTTAGGGATAACAGTTGACTCTTGGGGCTGTGCAAATGCAGACCACATGAAACCAGTTATTTGGGTTGATTTTGGGTGTGGTGGTGTACTTTTCTGAGTCAAGGGATTGGGAGTGGCTCCTCCACTGTTATGACCACTACTCAAGAGACCAAAGGATTGCTTTTCCTCCTCCTCCACTGGCCCACTCTGCCCTCCCTCCCTCCAACTTCTGCTGTACTGAACTGCTCTCAGTTACATTTAACTTGCCAAGAGAGATACCACCAACAGCTCTGGTATCCTTCTGGTGTTGCTGTCATCGCAGCAGGTGCTTGTTTTTCAGGTGGGCATGTTGGCCACCTATGCCTATGTGGCTTTCTTTTTTTCCCCGAATAACACGTGCTTGACACAGTTGACATATCGCTATGGTCTCATCAGCTGGATCAAGCATATAAAAGTCCCAAACCAGGGACTTTTGACCTCTGGACTTAACACGCTGCTGGTGAGATTGGGAGAGCTGAGAAACAGGTGTGGAAGATTTTGCTTTTTGTGCTGCTTTCATCATTTCCATAAGACTACTTTTGGGAGGGGTGACTGGATTGTTTACGGATCGCTGATAGGCTTGGTGGTAACCTGACTCATGGGCTGTGTATGTTAGTGACCTAGGTGTACATCACCTTCACCTTTTTAACTCAGGCTCCCATGAAGGATCATCCCAGCCATCATCAGCAGCACTGATGCTGATGATGTCCTTGTCCTCCTCCTCCTCCCCCTATCTCTGTCTTCTTGGAAGGCACATTTTCTTTCTTTAAAACCATCTCCTCAGAGCCAGGGGGCTGACTACCCATATCTCCCAGATTATCAGATTCTGGCTGAACACTATCACCACCAACAACTCCAGCAGGAATAGGCACTGGGACAGTCACACTGAGAGATTTATCACCCTCCTCCTGGACCACTGTTCCTGAGCTGGTGTTGGTGTGTCCCTTCTCACTATCATCATCCTCCACCAGCATGGATGCAACAACTGTGGCCTTAAAACTGAGACACAGGTATGCCAGTACTTTGAACAACTCCTTTGCTGGTACCTGCCACAAGGTCAGAGCCTACAGAAGACACTGATGCAGACATACATGTGCTTTTCCCACACAAAAGGTTATTAAACAAGTTAGCCAGCCTTGGAGTGGTTCCCAGGGTGAAAGACTGGGTAAAAAATTGGCTGGACAAAAGAGCGCAGAGGGTAATACTAAAAGGAGTCCACTCAGAAGAAAGGGGAATTATGAGCAGGGTACCACAGGGTTCAGTACTGGGACCAGTCCTCTTTAATATCTTTATAGGTGACATTGCAGAGGGGCTGAAAGTAGAAGTATGCCTCTTTGCAGATGATACCCAAGGGGGGTTGGAATGGATGAGAATGGACTTGGCATGGTGGGAAACAAGAAAACAGGGGAAGAGTACTCAATGTGGGGAGGTACTAACAACAGCAAAAATGGAAAAGAACACGGGGGTAGTCATATCAGACAACCTAAAGGTAGGTAAGCAATACGAGAAGGCAGTAAGGAGGGATGGGTGGATACTGGGATGCATAGGGAGAGGCATCACCAATAGAAAATAAGAAGTTGTTATCCATCTGTATAGACAATTGGCGAGACTCCATCTGAGTGTTGCATGCAGCTCTGAGACTCCCATCTCTGCAAGGACATAGACAGGATGGAAGTGGTCCAGAGGAGGGCAACTTGAATGGTGCAGGGTCTGCAACAGAAGCCGTATGTAAGAGAGACTAAAGGACCTTAAAGGAGTCCATTTACAGAAGAAAGAGTCCTGAAAGAACTCCTAAAACTCACGGTGGACAAAACAATGGGGCCTGATGGGATTCACTCCAGAATCCTAAAAGAACTAAGGGAAGACCTAGTGACACCACTGACCACACTTTTTAACAAATCATGGGAGGATGGGGTGGTACCTGAGGACTGGAGGATGGCAGATGTGATTCCCCTTCACAAAAGTGGGAGCAGGGCAGAAGCAGGAAACTGCAGACCTGTAAGTTTGACCTCAGTGGTAGGGAAAATGATGGAATCCCTTCTGAAAGAAAGAATTATTGAGTACATAGAGGCCAGCGGGGCACAGGACCCAAAGCAGCATGGATTTACAGCAGGAAGATCATGTCAGATAATTCTAATAGATTTGTTTGACTGGGTGACCAAAGTAATAGACCAGGGAGGGGCTGTGGATGCGGCCTACCTAGACTTTAGCAAGGCATTTGACACACTGCCGCACAAAAGATTAATAATCAAGTTAGCCAGCCTGGAAGTGGGTCCCAGGGTGGTAGCCTGGATTGCAAACTGGCTGCACAACAGGACACAAAAGGTAATAGTGAGTGGAACACATTCCAAATAAACGGGGGTCACTAGTGGAGTACCTCAGGGCTTAGTACTGGGTCCAGTCCTCTTTAACATCTTTATAGGTGACATTGCAGAGGGTCTGGAGGGAAAGGTATGCCTCTTTGCAGATGATACAAAGATCCGTGAACAGAGTTGATACACAAGAGGGGTAGAAAGGATGAGAAGGGACTTGGCAAGGTTGGAGGAAATGGTCAGACATATGGCAACTTAGATTCAATGCAAAGAAGTGCAAAGTAATGCACCTCTGAAACAAAACCCAGGAGAAGAGTACACAATAGCAGGGTGGTACTAACAACAGCAAAAATGGAGCGGGACTTGGGGGTAGTCATATCAGATGATCTAAAGGTTAGTAAGCAATGTGAGAAATCAGTAAGGAGAGCCTGGGGATACTGGGATGCATAGGAAGGGGCATCACGAGTAGAAAAAGGGAAGTGGTTATCCCTCTATACAGACAGTTGGTGAGACCCCATCTGGAGTACTATGTGCAGTTCTGGAGACCTCATCTACGCAAGGAGATAGGCAGGATGGAAGCAGTCCAGAGGAGGGCAACTAAAATGGTACAGGGTCTGCATCAGAAATCATATGAAGAGAGACTGAGAGAGCTTAACATGTATACCCTTGATGAAAGGAGGGACGGGGGGACATGATAGAAATGTTCAAGTACCTCAAGGGAATCAACAAAGTCCAGGAGGGTAGCATCTTTCAGAAAAAGAGATGTGTAAGAACAAGGGACAAAATTTAAAGATAGAGGGGGACAGCTCAGGGTAATGTGAGGAAATCTTTTTCACGGAGAGAGTGGTGGATGTGGAACTGCCTTTCTGGGAGGTTGTTGGGGCTAAAACAGTGGGGAATTCAAACATGCATGAGACAGACACAAGGCAATTGTAGTGGGGGTGGCAGGAAATAGGCTGTTGGTTAACTAGAATCTGCAGCTTATCCAGTAGGTAGGAAATGGGCAGACTGGGTGGGCCAAGTGGTCCTTATCTGCTGTCAAAGTCTATGTTTCTATGTGTCTATGCATACTCGAGGAAAAGAGGAGAGGGATATGATAAAAACTTTCAAGCACCTCAAGGGAGTCAACAAAGTCCAAGATGGTAACATCTTTCAGAAAAAGAGATATGCAAGAACAAAGGGGGCATAATTTGAAGATTCTGTATAGGGGACAGAGCTTAGGGGCACCTTGAGGAAGTATTTTTTCACAGAGAGGGCAGTGGATGCATGGAACGGCCTTCCTGAGGTGGTAGTGGGGTCAAAAATAGGGGGGAATTCAAAAATGCATGGACAAACATAAGGCAATTCTAGTGGGGTGTAGGAGGAAGTAGGCTGCTGGTTAACTAGGATCTGAAGCTTATCCAATAGGTAGGGAAATGGGCAGACTGGGTGGGCCAAGTGGTCCTTATCTGCTGTCAAAGTCTATATTTCTATGTTTCCCTGCTTTGGGGTACTGGAACTGAAGTTGTACTCTCCTCAACAGACTTCTTAGCTGGCTCTTCCCTCCTGGTGTTTTCCCCCTTGTACTGGACCATCTGTTAGCAGGCATTTTTATGTTTACTTGTACGCATGTGCAAGAAACATAGTGCCATCATACGAGTTTTCCAGAGGTGTGTCAGCCTCTTTCAATTCAGTCAGTGTGTTTGCAGGCGCGGTCGAAGAGCGCCAATCACTGCTCCAGCTGTCTATGACAGCTGAAAATGCAGTGGCATACAGTCGAAAGGGAGAGCTCCGGCAGAGTGAGCAGAGCTTCCATACACAACACGCGCACACACACGCACTGCATGCTAATGCGCCTTCCCCTCCCCCCACATTGTACGGGCCGATGGGGTGCCCAACCCCGCTTGGCTCCACCCCCAAAGCATCCAGGTGCCACGCTGGGAGCCCACCCCAGCGCGGCAAAAGTTATAGCCGACGGGGTGCCTAATCCCCGCCGGCTCCAGCCCCCCAACAGCCTTTCAGCTGCCATGCTGGGAGCCCACCCCAGTGTGGCAAACGCCCTCGTTGTCTCAATAAAGAAAGAAATACACCTGCAAATAAAAACTGTCCCTCGGCGCTTCTCCCTGCCCCTCCCACAACCCACACCCACCCACTGCGTACTCCTACGCATCTGCCTCCCCACACCCCCACCCCATATTTACCTCCAGAGCTCGGCGCAATGATCTGGCGACCGAATACGTCAGACTTCAAAGCCGACCGTGAACTGAGGAAATGCCGGTAAGCTGTATAATGGAATTGATAGGGTTTTTTCAACTTTATTGCATATTTCAGGCATTTTTTGGAATTTTTGCACCAAATTTTCAACATGGAGTTTTTGGGACCCCTTCTCATGAATGCTGTCACTGTCATTATGTTACTTGGGCCTGAAGGGTGATTTCGCAGCCACTGTGTGAAATCACCTTTCCGGAACAATTAACGAAAAGACACTGCCAGTGTTCATAAGGTGGGCTCTCAAAAAGCCTATTTTGAAAATTTGGTGGAAAAATTCCTGAAAATGACTGTTTTAATGTAAGTGCTGTGCAGTCTCACGCGACGCGCAGAAATCAGAACATTTTGTGAGATGTGAAATGATACGTATTGCTCATAAGAAGTGTGGTAATGGCAACGTTGAAATCTGAGTGGAAATATTGATATTTGCTGAACTTACGAGCGTACGAGGAACCACGCAATGCACACTCGTAAGTTCACAAATTTTCAATATTTCACTGAGATTAACGTTGCCATTTTACCACACCTTCTTACGAGCAGTACAGCTGTCATTTTTCACATCTCACCCAAAATTGTTTCCGCCATGTAGCGTACAGTGGTGCAGTCGGTGTAAGCGAAATCAATGTATGGGACACATTAAGAAAATCACAGTGACACTGTTCATGAGCAGAGGTCTTAAATGCTATTTTGAAAATTTGGTGAAAAATTCCTAAATTTACTGTTTTACTTAAGGCGGCGCTGTAGAGTTCCTATGCACGCCGTAAGTTCGCAAATTTTCAATATTTTCACTCCAGATTTTCAACATTGCCATTTTACCACGCCTCCTTATGAGCAGTAAAGTTGTCATTTTTCACATCTCGCCCACAATGTGTTTCTGCTCATGTAGCGACAAAATGGCGCAGTCGGTGTGAAATCAATGTATGGGACACGTTAAGAAAATCACAGTGACACTGGTCATGAGCAGAGGTGTTAAAATGGCTATGTTGAACATTTGGTGAAAAATTCCCAAAATGACTGTTTTAGGAGCTCATGTTGTGCAGTTCCACACACGCCAATGTTGGCGAATTTGTAATATTTGCACACCAGATTTTTCAACAGTGCCATTTTACCGCACTTCCTTATGAGCAGTGCAGCTACCATTTTCACGCCCTCGCCTAAAATGTGTTTCTGCACATGTAGCGCAAGTGGTACAGTCAGTGAACGAAAACAATGTTTGGGACAGATTAAGAAAATCACAGTGACACTGGTCATGAGCAGAGGTCTTAAAATGGCTATGTTGAAAATTTGGTGACAAAACTCTTAAAATGACTGTGTTACGAGTGAGCATTGTGCAGTTTTCACGCACCCTCGTAGGTTCATGAATTTGTAATATTTTCAGTCCAGATTTTCACCAGTTGCATTTTTCCACACCTCCTTATGAACAGTAGAGCTGTCATTTTCCTCAACATGGCCAAAATGTGTTTTCACACTTTCAGTGCAGAGATGCGTGGTCGCTGTGAGAAATCATTGTTCCGGACAGATAAAGAAAATCACACTGACACTGTTCATGATCGGAGGTCCCAAAATGCCTGTGTTAACAATCTGCTGTAAAAAAATCCCCAAACTAGTTACATTACGGGTGTGTGTTGCACAGTTTCACGCACGCCAGGTGTGACTTCAGCTCAGTTTTTTTAAGATTATTACAGATTTTCAACATTGCCATTTTTACACCTCCCCATGAACAGTACCGCTGTCATTTTTCACATCCTGTTCGAATGTGTTTTGCACCTGTGGTGCCAAATGCCATAGTCGCTGTGCAAAAGCAGCTTTCGCCAACAAACTGATATTGCCACTGTTCATAAGGTGGGGTCACAAAAAACATGTTGAAAATTTGGAGTGAAAATACTAATGAATGCCTGAGGCGTTAGGGTTTCTGACCATAACACCCACCCTGTAGAGTATGACAGGCATCAGGGGTGTGACTTGGGATTCTTGCCTGTCATGCTCATACCATTCCACCCCCACCCACACCCTGCAGCCAGTGAGAGGCATCAAGGTGTGCCTCGGACTTTCGGGCCCAAACTTCACCCCATTCTCTTATACCGCACCCATCTCACTGTATTTCCTGATGGAATGGGGTGTGCATAAGGGCCAAAGACCCCAAGGCACACCGTGACACTTGTCAGTGTCTGCAGGGTAGGGTGTGGTGAAATGGCGTGGTCGTTATGCCTGATGACCCAAAGGCACACCCCAATGCCTGTCACTCTCTGCAGAGTGGTGGTAGGGTTGGCTTCAGTTCAATACTTCGCTGCCATTCCTATTATGCAGCTCTGTAATTCTACACTACCAATGCCAGTGCCAGCAAGCAAACATTCGGCATTGGCAAATGCTTGTTATATGTTGCTGCTTCAAAGCATTGTCTTTCTGGGAGTATATCAAGAAAGGATATATTACTAACTGTGTGAATAACACCTCACACCTCCAGGCAGTACTGGCTTCCTTCCAAGTCCAAACACAATCAGACAGGTAGCAGCACACTGTACAACTAATACAGTATATGGTAGCCTATTCTATTAAAACAAAAGGTAACTTATTTCTTTCCCAAATATGAATTAAAGCAACACGGGAAAAAGGGAATGGGTAACCTACTTTAAATACAGGTCACCTCTGTCTGGACAACTTAAGTATTGTAATATGTTAGTACTTACTACTAGAATTTTTTTATATGTAGGGCAGAGGCAACTATATAATATGACCTAAAGGTGGGCAAGCAATGTCACAGGGCAGTAAGGAGGGCTGAGGGGATACTGGGATGTACAGGGAGAGGCATTACCAGTAGAAAACAAGAAGTTGTTATCCTTCTGTACAGACAGCTGGTGAGACCCCATCTGGAGTACTACGTGCAGTTCTGGAGACCCAATCTCCGCAAAGACATAAACAGGATGGAGGCAGTCAAGAGGAGGGTAACTAAAATGGTGCAGAGTCTGCACCAAAAGACATATGAAGAGAGACTTAAGGAGTTAATATGTATAGCCTCGAGGAAAGGAGGGAGAGGGGGGACATGATAGAAACTTTCAAGTACCTCAAGGGAATCAACAAAGTCCAAGAGGGTAGCACCTTTCAGAAAAAGAGGTGTGCAAGAACAAGGGGGCACAATTTGAAGATGGGGGCAGCTCAGAGGTAATGTAAGGAAGTATTTTCTCACAGAGAGGGTTGTGGATGCATGGAACAGCCTTCCGGAGAAAGTTGTGGAGTCAAAAACGGTGGCGGAATTCAAGAATGCATGGGACAGTCATAAGGCAATTCTAGGGGGTTGGGGGTAGGAAGAAGTAGGCTTTTTTTTAACTAGAATCTGCAGTTTATCCATTAGGTAGAGAAATGGACAGACTGGGAGGGCCAAGCGGTAATTGTAATTTGGTGGACTGTAATTTCTACTAGTGTTTTAAAGTGCTTACACCTCTTCTGTCTCAGTGCTCCTCCTGCACCGCCCCCATCCAAGCACTCTGCCTTGGCGCCTAAAAGTCTAATTACCTTTTGTCTTACTAAACTGCTCAAATCTAACCCATCCTAACCTCTATGCTATTTAAGACCTGCTCTTTTACTTCTCCAGCTGCCTGCCTTTGAACGGGCTGCTTCAGCTCCCCACGGTCAGTCGGCACCCAGCCAGCCACCAACCGAGACCAGGATGCCCGCCTGCAGCTCCTTGGAAGGTATGGGACAGTGCAGCCAATCAGAACATGGGTGCTTCCAGCAAACCTGCTCTGACTGGCCAGGACTTTTTCCCTGCTTCAGCCACCTGGAACTTTTTGCAAATAGATTTTCGATAGAACTAAGCACATTTCGACTGTGTAATAGAAGGTTTTTTTTTTTTTTGGCTAGTTTTCCATTAGCAGGTTATACAGACCTGCCACTAGAGGGATTCTTGGTCTTTCTACATGAATCACTGTACTCAATCGTGGGCAATATGGCCTGCATTATCATTCTACTTCTAATCCTGGCAAAAATTATGACTCATAAAGCACTGATCCATGTTAAGTCAGAAGTCATCCCAGCCTGGGAACCCACAATCGTAGTTCCTGCTGCATCTTCATATTGCTTCCCTACTCTTAATCTGTCGGGTTTTCATTTTAATTCTCATCCCTCCCTCTGGCCCTCCTCCCTTTGCCAATGTCTTTCTGTGCACTTCCTGCTAGCCTTGAACGGCCACATCAGCATCTCCTGTGCCCTGGCTAGATGTACCTCAATGGCTGAATGCCACACAAGAACCCATACGAAAAGAGCCCACTTCTACCTGATAAATGCACTCAAGAAAATGTTTCTAATTCTCCTTTTCTGTTCAGGCAATGTCAAACTAAATCCAGGTCCCCCAACTCAAATCACTTTTCCGTCAGAGTTTGCAGCTGCTCCTGGGATGAAACTGATGATGGTCAATATTCTAAGCCTGCTCAAAAAACTTGATCATCTTCAAGTTTTGGCAGCCCACCCTGACCCAGATCTGATTATAATTACTGAGTCATGGCTAAAAAGACCAACACTGATCCGCAAATTACTATACCGGCATCAAGCTCTTTAGGGCTGATAGGGATTTTGGGAGTGGTTGTATACGCCTAAATCAAAATTTGATGTTAGCAGCATTTCCTGTAAACTAAGCCCAAGGAATATGAGATTGTCTCACTTAAACTTCACGCTCCATCCTCAGAGTGCATCACAGTCATTGGTGGCTATAGACCCCGTCAGAGGCACAGAAATTCTTAATGTGTTGAAATCTATAACTTGGCTGCTAACACAGAAACAATAATCTTAGGGACTTCAATATGGATTGGCTCACTGCTAAATCCCACTTTCTAAAAGCCATCTGTGATGAGCTGGGTCTTACACAGATAGTAACTGAACCCACAAGATTCAATGCTTCTAACTCTGCCAACAGCTCACTCTTATATGTCATCTAACTTCGCATCCCCATAAAATCTTACATTCTGCAGTTTTCCCTAATGACATGAGCGACCACAGTATCATTGTATGTACAAGATTCCAATCTAAAACCCAGCAGCACCCTAAATTCAGAATCAAATGCTCGTTCCGAAAATTCAACTCCTAACCGATCTAGCAACGATCAGGTGGCAAGATCTATATCTTGCCAAATCTGCTGATGCCGCTGTCTCTGTCCTAAATGACAACCTCACCACCCTAATTAACAAGCATGCTCCTCTTATTAAAATGAGGGTGCAGAAAATCTCGCATCCATGGTTCACCCAAGAGCTCAAATCTGCACTTACCAATAGAGACAAGCTATGGGCTAGGGCCAGGCACACAAAGGACCTGGCAGACTGGCAGGTGTTTAGAACTGCCAGAAATGCCTGTGTTAAAAGTGTACGTGTATTAAAGCAAACTTCTACATCTCCACTCTGGAGCAGGCCAAATGGAACTCCCAAAAATCTAGAAGACACTGAGATCCATTGAAGGCCATCCTGCTGCTTCCTCCTTCCCACCAAGATTCTGTCCAAGGACGGATGGTTGAAAATAAACTGCAAATCCTCAAAGAACTTAACCTTCACTTTGCCACTGCCGGGTTGGCATCGACTCCTCCCATACGCTAGCAGAGTGAAAGCAACACTAGCCCAGATACTACACATGCTACTCCACCTCATCCCTTCCAGTTGTACCTGTTTAGCTACAAAGAAGTTGAATACATAATTTTTAGCCTTGACACCAAGAAAAGTGCAGGGGACAATGGCCTTGAATCATTTTTCTTGTGGTTAGGCTATGCCCAGTTCACAGTCTCTACCCTTCACGTCTTCAACCTCTCTATTACCACAGCCACTGTTTCATCCTGCTGGAAATCTGCCCATATTCTTCCTCTCTTCAAATCAGGAGATCCTTGTGACTTAAACAACTACCGTCCTATCTTTATCTTGCCCGTTCTCTCCAAAGTGCTGGAAAAACATATATACAACCAACTAAAAATCACATCGAGTACACTCACTCCTAAACCAGGCCCAACCTGGCTTCAGGTCAAAGCACAGTACCATCTCAGCCTTGGCTAAAGTCTCTAATGACTGGATCCATGCTATGGACACCAAGAAGGTTACTGATGCAGTCTTTCTAACCTCAGTAAGGCCTTCAACACTGTGGTAGACCATCACCTCCTAATCACCTGTCTTGCCTACATAGGTGCCACTCCACTTACCTTACAGTGGGGTTAACAGTTATATCACAGGAAAGATACAAAAGTCAAAGCTGATGGCCTACTATCTGCTCCCCTTCCAATTGCCAGAGGAGTCCTCAAGGCTCCATCCTAGGACCAATCCTTTTCCCTGTACATCAACAATCTTGACTCCACATAAAGAACTCTAGCATACATTTCTTTGTGGACGATACAGTTTTATGCGCATCAGGCTCGTCTTTAACTGAAGTCAGGAAGCACCTAGCTGACTTTATCCACTTAGAAAGCAACCTTATCAATGCCAAGCTTCTCTTAAATGAAAAAAAACAAGACAATGATTTTCTCGAGACTTGCCTTGTCTGGTGCCCTACCTACCCCACCTAAAAACTTCATAGTTACCTCCCTAGGTGAACCCTTGAGTCGTACTCAAATTTAAGTATCTAGGTACATGGATAGACAACAAGCTTTCCTTCAATGACCACATTGAGGATCTATCAAAGAGGCTTAAAGCAAGCTTGGGTTTCTTCTTTAGAAATAGGACCCTCTTTTCTCTCACAATCAAAGACTTGTCCAAGCAACATTCCTTCCCTTGCTTGACTACGGAGACATTATCTTTATCTCCTCCCCCAACCTTGAGCCTATCTAAACTGGATGTACTCTATCACCGTGCTCTTCGCTTCATTACTAACTCTGCATACAGGACCCACCACTGTAATCTTTATGCAGCAGTTGAGTGGACCTCTCTTGCCACCAGACTCCTCCTGCATGCTGGCATTTGGACCCTCAAATTACTACTCCACAAACTGCCTGTCTATTTAATGTTTCTCATACACATCTTGCATAGCACCTACTCCCTAAGGAAATCTGACTTATCCTACTAGATATTACCAGGACACGTACCACAGCTGGCCAAAGAACTGTCTCATACACCCTCCCAAACATTTGGAAACAACTACAAGCCATACTGAAGCTAACCAGCATCGTATCAATTAACTCCTACAAAACACTAGCTATCTCTAAATTAAAAGACATATGTAGGTGCTACTAGGCCCCCAACGCCAATTCAACTTCCTAGGTACCCACTGGCCCGCTACTTATTAAGCTGAAATGTGTTGCATAATTTAGGGCAAGGTTAAAGCTGGAATGTACTGCATATATAGCATAAGGACTTTTATTGTGTATACCTCTTGTATTATATATATTTTTTTTCTTTGTTGTTCTACATTTTATATCTCCTGTCTATGTAATTGCGAACTGTATGTGTATGTGCCTCAGGACCTCCTTGTGAATGAGCTTGCTCAATGGAGTCTTTCCTGCAATAAACTTGAACTTAAACTTGAACTTGAAGCAGTCCTTATCTGCTGTCAAATTCCATGTTTCTATGTTTCTATGCTTCTCTATCGACAAACAAAGGCGCCTACAACAATATGGATGGGATCCACAATCTCTTGACAAGTACTATATTAACATGTAGCTTTTTATATTGCACAGACAAGGTACTAAACAATGCTGTAACAAGGAAAGGGTAACCAAAGTCAAGTAAAAGAGGAACAATGCAATGTAGAGGCAAGCTCCAGCAATAAAATGCAGTGGAACAGCTCGCCAAAGCAGTGAAACTGCATGGACAAGTTAAGGAGATCAACTAGAAGTACTTAAGTTTCCATACAAAAAATATAGAATTGTTACTTTTCACAGTTTAAGTGACACACACAAATTAACGGCAAACAGAACTGACCACAAACAACCAAAAAAATAAGGGATCAGCACTGTGGGTTCAATTCAAAACTTTAGAATTCACAACTAAAAGCAGAAGAATGTTATATGACATGGGCTAACAGGAGCAGGAACTCTCAGACATGAGTATATTTTCAGAGACAGAAAAAAATACTTGTTAAGATATAAGAAAATGAATACAAATAAGTAGAACACCAACAAAAATATAAAGTCTTAAAAGAAATAACAGAAAATTACTCACAACGTGTGAGAAATCTGTTTATTAAAGGCTAGAAATAGCCTGCACTGGTTTTACATACCTACCCTACCCAACTCAACTCCTTCATAGACACAGACAGAAATAAAAGCTAATTAAACTAAGTATTATGTAAAAATCCATAAAATTAGAAAATGTTCCCTAGCAGCACTAGGAACAAAATGTATATTTGGGAGCAATTTGCTCTCAAAACAAGTTTTAAACAGGTATTAAAAAGGTTTATTGGCTGTGATGCACCACAACAGACTGATGTCCAGCTCAACAGGCAATATACTATGCTGTAAACAACCTACATGTGATATTTGGTCTATATACCCATAATGCATTGCAAATTTCACAGTTGCAGCATAATTTCATCAGTGAAATCATAAGTAACATTGGTGGAATTTTTATCACAAGGCAAAATATAAGCCTGGGTGGGTGAAAGTGGTCTGTCAAAGCACTTTATGTGAAATTTTGCAAATTTTGCAAAATCAAAATACCAGGTAAAATTATGTTTCACCTTGGTGAAACATTTCACATAATTGTGAAATTACGCAAAATATTTCTCCTGGTGAATTTTTTTAATTTCTCACAACACTAAAGAGGCATATACATTTCAAGGTATGTTTCATGTATGACACTGTTGGGCCCCCTGTCAGAATTAGTGTTATTGAATTTTTCCAAGTTGTAAAAATGTTTACTAAACAGATCTGCCACCATCTTTGGGCCAATGTGTTTAGTGCTGTCATCCTCAATGGTCATGGGAAACTCAGGTTTTGGGGTTTAGATGCTGTTAATACATACCCAGAATTGATTTGGGTCTCTTAGGCTTGCTTCTCGCAACAATTTAAAAATGAGCACCTTACTAGAATGAGCCTCACTTGCATTTGTTTCTTTGCTGTCTCCATGTGTATGTACTACTGTATTAGGATTATGGGAAACAGTTTGAGATTTTGTCCCATCTACACATGTAGAGATTAGCGTGAATTTGATTTCTGTTTCTGATATGGGATTGCAATAAGTAATGATAAGAAAAGTTTGTGGCACTGTGTATTAACTCAGTGACCATGAGGCTATAATTTAAATCCATGCTCAGGTCACCAAAGAGAGAGTTTGGTGGTGGTATTGACCCATCCTATAGTTAATAATAAAATGTGGCATAAGTCAGGGTTCTGAAAATTGTAATTTATTTTACAATAAAGATTCAATATCAGCAATCACATAATGAATGCAGTGATGGGTTATGATGAGACCTGCTGTGCCTTTGTCCTTCAAGACCTTCCACTCTTCATGCTCTGACACTAGTCAATGGCTATAATTTCTATACTGCATTAGGTTTTTATATTGATAGATTTTATTGATAAATATTGCACTGTGTGTCAAAATGTATTTCTTTGATTTGGTTGTTATATAAAGTATAACTATACCATTAACATGTGCTTATTCTGTAAAGCATTGCTGGATACAATCTTCCCAGAAACTGCTATACAAAATAAAGTTAGCTTTGTATAAAACACACATTCTGTTCTAGTTTCCTAACCATTATAAGCACATGCTAGTAATTTGGTATTTCCATTAATGTAGTCAGAGTTCTTTTATACAAAATGTATTTTCAAGATGGTATTTGTGTGCATATTTTAATATTTTGATTTATGCTCCAAATAAAAACAAAATCATTATTTACCAGTTAACATAACACAATGCAATTTAGTATAACACATCTTCTAAACAAGGACTTTACAAAGCAATTTATAGACAGCTCCCATAATTAAATGGACAATACTTATAATAGTATGGATAAGAAAGTTAGAACAGAATAAGATGTGATGGGTCTATAACAACTGAAGAATGATTTGGAAATAAACAATAGCCAAGACAAGGGGTGAGCAAGGAAAAATGGAGTTGTTCATTGCTAAATTTTGTTCAGCTTTGATTCAGACACATTTAACTTTGTGTTGGATAATATGCTTAAACCAGGTTGCATCGACATATGATAATTCACATTGAATAAAGCAGATTCCAAATAGGGCAGTAATTAAAGCCTGGAGGTCTGTAATGAATATTTATTACTCTACAGTCCTGTTTGCAGGTATATTTAGCATGTTATTGATGGAGATGAATGTTTTGGCAGTGATGTGATAGAGTTTGCAACCAGTATGGCCACAGTGATGCAAACCACAGAAACAGAGTAATATATATATATATATATGTAATAATGTATGGGGTGAGTGCATAATGATAAATTATGTGCACTCGAGGTATAGGATGCTACATAAACTCCGAGGATGAAGCCCGAGGGGTTTATGAGCATCATACACTGAGGGTGCACATTATTTCTCATTTATTCACTCATCCCCATGCATTGTTTTATATAATTGCTGGGGAGTGTTTTCCAGCATCACTTTGTTAAAAGTAGTAGGAGGTGACTTGTGTGGAGGTGCTGTTTAAAAAATCAGTTTGCTGTTTTGAGCCCCAGGAGTTAGATTCATTTTATTTATTTTATTACTTTATTTACTTTCACCAATACAAAAAAATAAAAGATAAACAGCTTTCATGGTTTGCTATCTGATGTGAGGGAGTGGGAATAAGAGGGCCATGTCCATGCTGTTGTGATGATCGTGGCTCATTTTTTTAAGATGACTGGGGAAGGCAGCTTTTTTTGAAATACACTCCTGATGGCAAAGGTTAGTTTATGACTGGGAATTTGCTACAAGTCGAACTGTTTAATCCATGCTGATTTTGTTGTGTTATGCGCTGCAGTCGCAGTTCATGAAGCGGCAGTTCAATGATCGGCGAGCGAGGAAAAAGAGCGTAGGCATTCGCAGAATGTGAGAAACCCGACGTGTGTTCGCCATTATAATTCATGGGTTATAACGATGAATTATAGCCTGGTTTTTGAATGGGAGAAAGCACTCCACAGTTATTACAAGTATTTATTGCTCACATCAAGGCTTATACCCCTGCTGCTCTCAGTTTTATCTCCATGCGAATTACTAAATTCCAGTCAATGAAATGAAACCACAGTACTGAGGCAGAGGTTAACTGACTAGATTTGTGAAGCCCATTTGTAACCATACACAGTCACACACACACACACACACACACACACACACACACACACACACACACACACACACTTTACACATTTATGCAATGACAGTGAGGATGAAAAATATTTGCCTTATACTCAGGGTGGTCAGACCTACAGTGAGGATATCACATTTATCCTCCCTGTAGGTCTCCAATGGCCAAATTTATTCTCACAGTAGGTAGTGAATGGCTGGAGCTGGCACCTACTGGGTCATAATGTCATACGCTTAATAGTGTAAGGCATTATAGCTGAACTGTAATAGCGCTGTCTACGACAGCGAATGGTACAAAACCGCATATACTGCTGCATGCAGTATTGCACCATTCACACACTCCCAGGCAGAGGGTAAGACCTCTGCGGGGAGTGGGTTCCGCTGAACAGTTGCCATGGCTCACTGGACAGAGCCACAGCAGCAGGAACCCAGGCACTGTGTCTGGGACCAGGTTTGATTACCGGTCCCAGAAATGTTATTTTTTTCAGTCTTTGTGCGCTCCCAAGTTGGCCATTCCTGGAGTTAAGAATCTTTAGTGGCGGGGGATCTGGGGCATAAATCGCACTGTATTGGCATGCAGCCGATTTAGCTATGCATAATGTCTTGCTAACATTATGACCCTGTACAGCGGGCAGCATAAACTCCTGACTCCTGCCAATCACTTTCACTTAGTAGGGAACATTCAGTTTCAAACTGTGGAGTGCGAGCTATCTCATACCATTCCCAACAGTGCAATTTCTCTCTCTGTTAAACATATAAATTTAACATAAATGGCAAACATTAGCTCAGTCTACTCTGAGGCAGTTTCAAACTGCTAAAACAATGCTCTGACAACACATTCATGATCTTCCTCCTCCTCCCTCAGAGCCAGCCAACACCCTCCATACCTCTAACCAGCTCTTCCTCATTCTTGATGCTACCAACAGGATGCCCTTCCTAGACTGAACCTCTAAGACTACATGCTGTAGAAATGTCACAACCACCTAGCACACTGCAGCTCCCCTGCTCTTTCTGGCACAACTAGCACTTCACCAGCAGGACCAAGACACAGCTCCTCTCTGCTCTTCATTAGGTTGTACTTTTCATGAGTACTTCACTCACTCCTGGCTTATCTGCTTCACTTTCTCGTAGCTCAGTCATCATGAACAGTCACTCTGCATGGCCACACTCAGTCAACATCATGCATGATGAAGTTCACCACTCAGCTATCCTGAAATTGCTGCCACCATTTGAAAACGCCCTTTCCAAATAAAACACAGTTAAATTAAGCAAAAGAGTAAAATTAAAATAATATATGGGCCTTGGATCAATTGAATATGCTATGGTCTCTGCACTGAAAATATCAGAGATATTTCCTCATGGAGCTTGACCTTTGACATCACTCATGACTTTGCCACAAGTGATGTCATAAGTTCAAGCTGCAAAAAAAAAAAAGATGCCAGTGGACTGTTTTCATGTTTTACAGATACACTTAAACAATATTTTGGGACACTGGGGATGGGCTCCCCAGTGTCCCAAAGTACTTGGGGGGTGGTAGGACATAACTGGGGACACTGGGTGTGGGCTCCCCAGTATCCCACACTGGTGAGGGAATTCTAGTGTTGACACAGGGTTTGGACACCCTGCTGTCAGAAAATCATGCAAATAAATATTTCAGGAAACTGGGAGTGGGCTACCCAGTGTCTCAAAGTACTGAGGGGGTTGGTAGGACATAAATGGGGACATTGGGTGTGGGCTCCCCAGTGTCCCACACTGACAGGGGGCTCTAGTGCTGACACAGGGATTAGGAACCCCACTGTCAGCAAGTCATTCAAATAAATATTTTAGGAAACTGGGAGTGGGCTACCCAGTGTCCCACACTGGCGGGGGGAGGCATCTCAGTACACTGGGTGTGTCCTACACTGAAGGGGGGTAGGGGACTTCTATCTGGGAAACTGGGAGTGGGATCCTCAATGTCCAAGAGTGTTGGGGAGTCTTCTACCACTGGTATGGGGATAGGGTACCCCGATGTTGGCAAAAATCTTTTTTTAATATAAAACATGCCTCGGACCCCTTGGAGGCAGTAAAAGGATAAACAGTCCTTTTATTAGGTAAACACCAAGAGGTGTTTACCTACATTGGGCATAGGAATTGGATTCAGTGGTTAGTCTGGCTGAAAAATGGCCAGAAAAGGATTTGGGTTTTTTTAGGGTCTGATGTTTTTCTGTTGTTGTAAAATAATGCCTCAAACTGCAGCAGCTGTCACATAATTTGTGAAAGCTTTCATGAAACGATGCCGTAATTTGTGGTGTAGAAGCGTGGAATAATAACAGATGTCCAGACAGTGACTAGATGCATACAAAATGCAAATAACTGCATTTGTCAATTTATCCACCCCCCAAAAAAAATCACAGAAAGGAACAAATTGGTGTTAACTTCACATCCATCAAACACAGGAAATACTTCTTTCCTCAAGCTCCTGAAACAAATGTATTTTCCTTTCTCAGCGACAATAACACTTGTGTGGAAGCCTACACACAACCTCCTCTTACTGTGGTCAGTCCAATACTGACCCTGTCTCTTTTTCTTTGCCTCCTGGTGGCAGGTTTTATAGGAATCCCAGGTGACGTCACAGTCAGGTGATGTCTTTATTAACCTAATAAGACCAAGTCTAGGAATTATTTTAAGATAGTCTGGTTACATTTTATAACCACAATATGGACAGGTATTCATCTCATATTCCCTTCTAGGAATACATCCAAAATCAGTTTAGCGCATCTAAAACCACTAATTAAGGGTTATACCACTTGTTGGAGTTTAGCTCCTCCCACTTGTAGTGGCACTCATCCTCCTGATCCTTACAAAAACAGTCGCTACAGGGGTTGCCAACCCTATAGCAGAGCTATCCCAGAATAAATTGAAAAATGCAGGTAAAGGAAATAAAACATTTATTTATTTTCAGAATGTACTCAGGAATACCCAGTTTGGACAGGGGAATGGCAAATGAGGGCACGCCTCCTATTTGCCTTCCACTACCAGCCTAGTAGACCTGAGAAGTGACCCAGGAGTTTTTCCAATGAGTTATTTTAATAATATATTTTGGACTTACACTTGTGGTCTGTACTGTTATGAATTGAATAATTGGCAGGTTCCTATATAAAGAAGGCTCAGCACTCCTTTCTAGGAGTCTTTCTTAATTTACTGCTGCTTGTCTTAAAACCCAATGACTGAAATATAAGCCATTGGATAAAATATTTCATTTTGGCCTTGGTTTTGAGAGCTCTCAGTCATTCATTTTCTGGGCTGTCTTAAACAACAAGGGCCTGATTCTCAAAGGCTGCTTAGAATGACGCAAGGTGTGTTGGACAGCAGCTTGTGCCAAAGCC
This sequence comes from Neoceratodus forsteri, assembly GCA_016271365.2. Taxonomy (NCBI): domain Eukaryota; kingdom Metazoa; phylum Chordata; order Ceratodontiformes; family Ceratodontidae; genus Neoceratodus; species Neoceratodus forsteri. The sequence continues at coordinate 831,578,029 of CM028131.1, forward strand.
CCGTGTGCCACAGACCCTGCACCCAATTCAGGTATGGGAGGGATTCTGGAGCCTAAGTCCCCACATATGCAGCAATCCTTACCATGGGGTCAACACCTGGTGCATGGGAGGTGTCTGTAGCAATCCTGGTGTGGCACAAGAAATGGCGCGCACTGTACATATGTGCACAGTGACTGCTACCAGTCTCAGACACTGAGCGCATATGTACATTACTGTGCGGATGCAGACCACAGTCGGTGGCTGGATGGGCACCAAGGGGTGGGTTCCACTAGACCACCAGGTATTGGGCACTGCAGTGATTGGGGGCACATGCCCATGCTACATACAGGCAGGCCAGGCAACATCGGGGATGGGGTGGTGGCATAGAGGATGGATGACAGTACCTGGCATGATGTGGCACCATCGGTGAACCAGGGGGTACTGCAGCATACAGTGGCACATAGGATGACTGCCCCAGTGGGACATATTCTATTTCCCACTACACCAGCCCTGGCTTGTCTACAGGCACTTAGAATATCTCCCACCGGGTGCTGTCTGTGAACAGCAAGCTGCAGCTGTATTAGCACGCAGTCCACCTAGCTCCATGTCACAGCACTGTGCAGGGTGCAGGGCCTGTTTGAGGCTGGTGGTCTGTGGTCAATGCAGGCTACCTTCATGAATTGTATGGAGGCAGCCCTGGACACAAGGTGCATCTGCACTATATCTGTTTGGTGCAAGCACCTTGCGCCAGATGCAGGGCTTTGAGAATCGTCCCCAAATGTTTTGCAGCACTTTATGCAGGACACTACCGGGCTTCCTTTCTGCCCGTAGTACCTTATTTGACTTACCATGTCACTTTCCATTCCCTGTGCCGTATTTCACTTTCTACTCCTTCATAACAGGATGCTGAGTAGCATAATGCCTGCGTGTACATTGGAGTGAGATCCTGCTCAGATGCACAATACTGCAGTGTTTTTTCAGTTAGCTGCAGAAAGCAGCTCTTCCTGACTTAAGCTCACAAGAAGAGCTTTACTTTTCTACCGCATCAAGCAGTTTTCTGTCTTTATTTACATTGTCTGACATCAGGCTTGCAGCACAGTTCTGTGCGTCTTAAAGGGCACCCATTACAATAGCTCATAATGCTTCACTTAATTCATGGAAGCACTAGTATTCCAGTGCCGAAACGCTACAGAACAACTTGTGGTACCTTATAAGTGTAAGCCCTTATTTGTTTAACAAGTGGTCTCCTTTATAACCAAAAGGGTATACCTTTTCTATGTGGAACAATGGGGAAAGTTTGGAATTAAAGGGACAGCAAAGATTTAAAGAGAAATGCCAGGTTGGTCACCCTGACATGAAAAATTAGTAAAGTAAGGAGGAAGAAAAGATGATAGCAAAGCATGAACAGAAATTATTAGGGGGTTACACATGTTATTACATCAGTAATCCTTCATAACAGGGCACCCTGTTACAATCCTCTCCCTTTAAGAAGGCAACACAATATTGTTGGCTGAACCCTTCACCCTTGGAATGGTAGAACTTCTGCCCACCCACTCTCAGAAGTTCTCCTCAGGGACCCTTAGTATTCGGAACAGTATATTTAACACAAAAAAATGCTATTATACATTCTAATAACTGTTCCTACTGTTCTTTTTCCTGAGGTTTAGTGCTTTTTCAAACACTACACTCATTCGTATCACATCCAACAAATCATTTCACATTATAACACTTGGTATGCTTTCAGCACCATATCTGGATATAAAAAATCAGCATTTTGATGTTTTGCACCAGACCTGTGTTTCACAGTAAAACTATATGGCTGCAATGACAGGTACCACCATATAATCTGCATGTTCTTGTCCTTCACTTGGTTTAACCAACGTAGTGAGTTATGGTCTGTCATCACCACAAAATCAATGCCCTAAAGATAATATTTAAGGTATTCTCTAGCCCATTTCAGGGCCAAACATTACTTTCTATGATGGAATATTTTCACTCATGCTCATGTTGCTTTCTACTGATGTACAGTACTGGATGTTCTCCCTTCTCATCATGTTGTGTCAGTACAGCTCCCAAGCCTGTATCAGAGGCATCTGTCTGGATTTCAAAAGGCTTTTTAAAATTGGGGCTAGTCAGAACAGGGGCTGAACACAGACTGCCTTACTGTTTCTTAGTGCTTCTGCATATGCCAGGGTCCACTTAACTTTGTTTGGATACTTATTCTTTGTCAGATTGGTTAAGGAGTTGCCAAAGTGGCAAAGTCAGGAATGGATCGCCAATAGTAACTGGCTAAACCCAAAAATGACCGAACCTGCTTTTTAGTGACAGAAATGGGGCTGTTGGCTACTGCCTCCACCTTATCAGTCTCGGGTTTCAAGGATCCTTCTCCAATGACAAAACCCAAATGCTTGGTCTCAATTTTTGCGATAGTGCATTTAGGCATGGGGTCATAATGTTGCATGGCAGAATGGCAAGCAGCACAATTGTGTTTTGTGATTTCTTTTTATTTATTGATCTGTGGGGGGGTTCCCCCCACACCCCCATTACAGGGGGCTGCACCACCGGATCTCCCCACTAAAGAGTCCAACTCCAGGGGGATCCAACTCGGACAGCACACAGGTCCACATTTCGACATAATGCTGTACGCTATTAAGCGTACGACATTATGACCCGGTGCAGCCCATTTACCAGGATTTATTGTCAAAACTGCATCCTTGATAGTTTGGATAATTGCACTTAGATGCACCAAATGTCTGGGTCAATCATGACTAAAAATGACCACATCATCCAGATAAGCAGAACTGTACAGGGTATGATGATTTAAGATGTGATCCATATAACGCTGGAAGGTGGCAGGTGCACCATGGAGTTCAAATGGCATCATTTTAAATTGAAAAAAAAACTACTGGCTTATGGAAGGCTGTTATTTCTTGTGCATTGGGCACCAAGGGAATCTGCCAATATCCCTTGGTCAAGTGTAATGTGCTAACGTATTGGGCATTTCTGATTCTATCTAGTAGGTCATCTATCCTAGGCATAGGATACCCATCAAAATCTGACACAGCATTCACTTTCTGAAAATCCAAGCATACCCTTATCCCATCTTCCTTTTTATTTATCACTAACATCGGGGAAGACCATGCACTCCTTGAAGGAACAATGACACCCAATTGTTCCATCTTCTTCACCTCATCACTCACCTCCTGCCTAATTCTTTCTGAAAGTCTGTAGGGCTTTTGATGTATGGGTTTCTGCTGGTTCACTTTACTGTCATGTTTCACTCCCTTAGCTTGTCCTGGGGTTGTTGTAAAAGTATCCCTAAAATAATGTAGCATCTGGTCTACCTCGGTTTTTTGTTCAGGTTTTAACTCTGGATTGATAAAATGCTCCCATCACTTATGTCTCAAGTCTCTCATAAGCAGAGTCCAATTCAGTCTGTTCTAACTCCTGGTGTATGTACAGGGACTGACTAGTGGTTTCTCCACCTATTTATGTAAAAGGTTTGTGTGATACATCTTCTTGGCTGGTCGATGACCAGGCATTTCGATTTCAAAATTTGCATTTCCTGTCTGCCTAATGACATCATATGGCCCTGCAGATGCATTGACAATTTGTTCTCAGTTGAAGGCAGCAATAATAAAACTTTTTCTCCAGGGAGGGAACATTTACTTTTCAAACCAACATCATAAGTGTCCTTCTGATTCAGTTGTTTCTGAGTCACATTCAGGTGTGCCATGGTAACATACTTCACCTGCCTTTCCTTAATGCTGTCATGTAATCCAGGATATTGCTATAACCAACACTCATCCTTCCTGCCAGTGCTCCTTTACCACATCTAATGGACCCCTGGGATTTATTCCATAAAGCAGTGAATAGGGTGAAAACCCAGTTGTTGCTTGGGTACTCCTGTAAGCAAAGAGGTGGTATGGCAGATATTTGTTCCAATCCTTCCTTCTTCCTGAATATACTTTGCAACATCTTTTTAATATCTTGCTAAATCTTTCCACAAGATCATCTATCTGTGGGTGGTATGGAGAAGTGCGGATAGCAGATACCCCTAGGAGATGATATGACTCCCTCAACATAACCAAGATAAAATTGCTGCCTCTGTCTGTGAGAATCTCCTGGGTATTTCCATTCTGCTAAATATTTTAGCCAACTCTTTGCTATATGCGTGCAGTAACAGTGCACGTGGTAACAGCTTCAGGGTACCATGTGGCATAATCACACACTATGAGTATGAACTTGTTACCTTTGAACTTTTGGTAAGAGGGCCCACAACCTCCACTGCAATTCTTTTGAATGGCGTTGTAACATGGTATGGGCTGAAGGGCACCTGTTCTCTTTTTCCACCCTGGGCAATCAACTGGCATTCCGTACAAGCACGGCAAAACTCTGCCACATCTTGGTGTATACTTGGCCATCTGATGCATGAAAATAACCTTGTAAGGTTCGATCCTCCCTTCATGGCCCGACATTGGGATATTGTGGCCAACTGCATCACCTTCTTTCTACAAATTTTAGGTACAATTAGCTGTTCTACAGGTTCATTTAACACCGGTCAACAGAAACTCTATACAAGATATTACTTTTTAAAACAAAATGAGATTGTCCAAGGTGTTTCACTTGATGAACCTGTAAATAAAAAGGTTTTAAAGAAACATCTGCTTGTTGTTCTTCCATCATATCGTGTAAGGGTAATCCTGGTGCAATGTCAGCAATGTTGTCCTTCTGTTGTTCCACCCACTGTCTCTGTTCTCTTTTCTTCTGTTTTCTAGACTTTGTGGGTTTCCCTGAGTCCTCAGCTCCCTCAAAGAAATCCTCTTCAAAGGACAATACTGTCTCTGACTGTTGCTTTTTATCTTGGGCTCGGTTACCACACTCACTGGTTCTAGGTAGTCCTGCTGTGCTTGCATCAGTGAGTGAACATGGGGAAATCTTGCAATAATCACTGGAACCAGTAATTGGGTATCAGGCCAACAGTCATACAGTGGTGCTCATTACTGACTGTCATTTCAACCAGTGTTGTGTGATATTAATTTATTTCCGGTGTGCACTCATCACTGTCATATCACATTGGTTAACCTCACTGTCTGGGGCCAAATCCACTCTCATCAGGGTCTGCCTACCCTGGAATCCAAAACCCACTTTCTGCTGGTCTTTGATCCCTACATTAGTAATAACAGAACTGATATTGGTCAATGCTAGATGTCATATCAGTTCTTTCTTATTTGGACAGTTCCTCACTACATAGCTCTTGCCAAGGCACCAATGGTAGATTAATTCAGAATATGGTATTCTTCCCCCTCTGTCTCACCTGCTGTAATTATTCTGGTATGTTTTGGAATAAAAAGGTCTTACTAATTCCATAGTCTGAGCTGGGGTATTCTGTTGTCTTCTGGGTCTTGTGGGTTGAGCAACTAGATAATCCTCCGCCTACTTCACTGGATCTTCAGCAGATTCAGGCTGATGCACTTTTACCCTTAACTGCATGTCTTGGAGTAACACCTGCATAAATTGTTCTATAATAATCATGTCCACAATCTACTCTTTAGTTTTCACCAAGGGCTGTAGCCATTTCCCACCATAGTCTCTCAATTTGGCATAGATCTCTCTGGGGGTATCATGCATTGTCATTCTCTGTGTACGGAAACGTTGTCTGTATGTTTCTATGCTTATATCATAGCGTCTCAACATCTCTTCTTTAACTCGGTCATAGTTATTTGCATTTACCCCACTTAACAGGCTTTATACCATCTGTGCTCTACCAGTTAAGTAAGGGACCAGTCTTATGACCCATTGAACATGGGGCCATACACATGTCTGAGCAATATGCTCCAAAGTGGTGAGGTATGCCTGTATATCTTCACTTTCTGATAATTTAGTTAACTTAATATCCCTGGGCATAGTTCAATCAGGCTGACCTTGTGAGAGGGCTGAATAGCCTTCAGGCTGTCTGTCCATTTCTCATTCTGTCATTGACGTTAACTCTGCTTGGACACGCCTGTCTTCCTCCCTCTGGCAACAATCCTCATCCCTCTGTTGATGATCCTCATCCTCTGTTGATCCATCTCCACTTGGTAGATGCACAGCCATCATAGCAGTTCTCTGGGGTAATCTGGGGCTAGGGTCATCTGAGCAGCTTTGGCTTCCTCTTGCTTCAAGGTCTCCTCATCCATGTCCACATCTCCGATCTCTTCATCTTGGTATCGCCTGGGACCCAAGCCTGGTAACAACTGTATTCCAGTCCTCTCCATTACTGATCGAGTGACATGATATGCACCTTTGTCTGTTTGGTTTACTTCCTCCATCTGTCAGGATACTTAACTTCAGTACTCCCTGGCAGCTTCCTCCCAGGCCGCCTAAACGTGCTAGTTTATCCATTTTGACACCAATGTAGAAATGTGGAATAATAACAGATGTCCAGACAGTGATAAGATGCATAAAATGGAAATAAATGTGTTTGTCAATTTATTTCCAAAAATAATAAATAAATAAATAAAGTTCACATAAAGGAAAAAATTGGTGTTAACTTCACACCCATCAAACACAGGAATACTTCTTCCTCAAGCTCCTGAAATAAATGTCTTTTCCTTTCTCAGCAACAGTAACACTTCTGTGAAAGCCTATACACAACCTCCTCTTACTGTGGTCAGTCCAATACTGACCCACCTCTCATTTTCTTTGCTCCCTGGTGGCAGGTTTTATAGGAATCCCAGGGTAACATCACAGTCAGGTGATGTCTTTATTAACCTAATAAGACCAAGTCTAGGTATTATTTTAACATAGTATGGTTACATTTTATAACCACAATACAGACAGGTATTCATCTCATGTTCCCTTCTGTGAATACATCCAAAATCAGTTTTAGCGCATCTGAAACCACTAATTAAGGGTTATACTTCTTGTTGGAGTTTAGCTCCTCCCACTTGTAGTGACATCAACCCTCCTGATCCTTACAAAAACAGTCACTACAGGGCTGCCAACCCTATAGCAGAGCTTTCCCAGCATGAACTGAAAAATGCAGGTAAAGGAAATAAAACATTTATTTATTTTCAGAATGTACTCAGGAATACTCAGTTTGGACAGGGGAATGGCAAATGAGGGGTACATTCCCTATTTGCCTTCCACTACCAGCCTAGTAGACCTGAGAAGTGACCCAGGAGTTTATTTCAATGAAAGTTATTTTAATAATATATTTTGGGCTTACACTTGTGGTCTGTACTGTTATGAATTGAATAATTGGCAGGTTCCTATATAAAGAAGGCTCAGCACTCCTTTCTAGGAGTCTTTCTTAATTTACTGCTGTTCGTCTTAAAACTCAGTGGCTGAAATATCAGCTGTTGGCTAAAATATTTCATTTTGGCATTGGTTTTGACATCTCCCAGTCACTCACTTTCTGGGCTGTCTTATACAACAAATATTTTGCAGCACTTCTTGCAGAACACTACAGAGCTTCCCTTTCTCCCGTAGCACCTTATTTGGACTTACTTCAGTCACTTTCCATTTCCTGTGCAGCACTTTCACTTTCTACTTTACCTAAGCATCCTGCTCATAACAGGATGGTGGAGTAGTACAGTGCCTTCTGTACATCAGAGTGAGATCCTGCTCCGACGACATTACAGCAGTGGCTCTTTCAGTTAGCTACAGAAAGCAGCTTTCGTGACTCAAGCTCACAAGAAGAGCTTTAGTTATCTACTGCATCAAGTGGTTTTCTATCTTTATTTACATTGCCCGACATCAGGCTTGCAGCACAGTATTTCTGTGCATCTTAAAGGGGCACCAGTTACAATAGCGCATAGTGTTTCACTTAATTCATGGAAGCACTAGTATTCCAGTGCTGAAATGCTACAGAACAACTTTGGGCATCTTATAAGCATAAACCCTTATTTGTGTAAACAAGAGGTATCCTTTATAACCGAAAGGGGATACCTTTTCTATGTGGAACAATGGGGAAAGTTTGGAATTAAAGGAATAGCAAAGATTTAAAGAGAAATGCAGGTTGGCCACTCTGACACGAAAAATTAGTAAAGTAAGGAGGAAGAAAAGATAATAGCAAAGCATGAAAAGAAATTATTAAGGGGTCACATTTTATTACATCAATAATCCTTCACAACAGGGCACCCTGTTACATGTGGCATTAGCAAATTAGCTCCACAGAACTGTGCCACAATTTGCAGCAGTTTTGGAAAAATAGTGTTGCAAATTTGTGACACTACCAACTCCCGATTTGAATAAACATATTTACTGACATCATTTTAAAAAATTAAAACACAGGGTTGTGTTTCTTGTGCCATGATTAGGTAAACTCAACTTTGGTGTTTACCAAGGGCACTATTTTTTGAATTACATTTCTCCCAATGCTGACTGAAAACAAGATTATGAAGTACAACACTACTCACCCATTTCAGACAGAAAAGTTATTTCATGAAGCAAAAGTGCTTTTGCAAAGCACATCTTATTTTTCCCAGAGGATATAATGGAAACTTCAAAGCTGAATAACTTTTGAACTGATTAATGTTTTTGCCAAACCTTCAAAAAGGCACATCTGTAACTCAGATCCCATTTGCCCTGACATTTTCAGACTAAACTGCAAGTCATTTCAGAGAAATGGTGTGACAAAGGATTTACACTTAAACAATAAATTTCTATTTTTTGACATCATCTCCACAACCACACATCTGACCAAAAGACACCTGCCACATCAAGAGATATATGGTACCAATGGGGCATGCAGAATTTCATGAATTGGTCATACGGTTGCAAATTTATTAAAGTGTAAAATTTGGAGTTTAACATAGAAGTCACCATTGCACTCTAACTATACTGGCACTACCAAGCCAGTATAAGAGATAGATAGATAGATAGATAGATAGATAGATAGATAGATAGATAGATAGATAGATAGATAGATAGATAATGTATTGATCACAACAGTAATCCACAAGAAGGATTTTCAAATTATTTAATAATATCCCCACCTCCCCAAAAATAATGCACCAAGAAACAAATAAAACAAATTAAAAAAAATATATAAATTTAGAACATTATGCTACCCTTCATAACTTTTTATGATCCACTGATGGAGATTTTTCAGATTGTTTTTACATATATTATAGTGGCATGGAAGTGCCACTATACTTAGGGTTAAGCAGAGGTTTCTATGTTAAACCTCAAACTTTACACTTATTAGCCTCACAACTGTTCAACAGATTGGCATGGAATTTTGCATGTGCAGTCTCAGGGGGTAGGTCTCTTGACATGCCATTTTTTTTCTGGTCAAGTGTGCAGATTCTAAGATGTGGATAGCGAAAAAAGTGAAAAACATCTGTGTTTTTTTGCCTTTATTTTGTCATTGTCTAGTGCCTAAACAGTTTACAATTGTGGCTGAAATTGTCAGGGTACAAAGGGCTTGGGCCACAGTGTTGCCTTCACTGGTTTAGTGAAAAAGGAATCCTTCCAGAGTTATTAAATGTTAACATTTGGGTTCTGAGCATGCTCAGTATGGTATTTTGATAGCTGCTTAGAATGAAAAAATAATTTAGTTTATACAAAAAAATGCTATTTTTTTTATATGGGGTAGTCCTTTTTTTGTGATGAAAAAAACCTTTTTCATGTGGCCACTATCTTGTTTCCACTTTTTTTTTCCAAAAGAAAATTTTCAAACCCCACAAAAATGACATCCTGGACATAGACCAACACATGTGTCTTTGTTACTGGGACCTGTTAGGTGGATTGTGCACTTTATTCTTGGAAAAAATGACTCCAAAATGTTTTTTTTTTTAATTTTAAAAACCTTTTTCAGGACCCGCTTCCTTTTTTCATATGGCCACTTGAGAAAGGAATTTGGCCATATGAAAAAGGATCCCTTCATATGAAAAAGAATTTAGATGTAGTTTTTTTCCCAGATCCTTTTTTATATAATGGGATCCTTTTTTGTATGAATTAAAAAAAAAACACAAGATATAGGATCCCTTCATATGATAAAAGAATCAGAAAGAAAATTACGACTTAATTTTCTTTTTATATGAAGGGATTCTTTTTTGTATGCCTTATTCATTTTTTAGAAAAAAGGATGCCCTTATACAAAAAAGATTTTTGACTTTTTTTTTTTCAAAATTCTTTTTTGTATAAAGGAATCCTTTTTCATATTTTTTTCTTCATTCATATGAAAAAGGATGCCTCATACAAAAAAAGAATTTGGACTGAGTTTTTTTTTCCTGATTCTTTTTTCATATAAAGGAATCCTTTTTCATATTTTTGTGTTGTTGTTCATATGGAAAAGGATGCCCTCATACAGAAAAATAATTTGGACTTTGTTTTTTGCAAATTCCTTTTTTTTTTGTATGGCAGCATCCTTTTTCATATGGGTCTTTCATTTGATACAGAGAGGATCCCTTCATTTGAAAGAAGATTTTGGACTAAGGTTTTCTTCCAAGATTTAAACTTCAACAAGCCATAACTCAATCACTATTTGGACATAATGGACTATATATATGTGTGTATATATATATATATATATATATATATAAATATACACATGTATGTATATATATATATATATATATATATATGTATAGATATATATATATATAGTCTTAATGAGTACTACAAGAATGACACATAATTCACCCCCCAAAAGTTTAGGAGCCATATAAAAAACAACAACTAATGCAAATTCCCATAGGACAACACTGGAACATTAACAAGCCATACAATGAAGGAAAAATTGCTATTTTGGCAGAAGTGGAGTCACAGGGTTCAGAGGGCCCTGCACTTCACACCATCATATGTGTATGCATCTATGGAGGGATGGAAGTGCAGGGCTCAAAGGGCCCTGTGCTCCCACAGGGAAATGAGGATATGACTACGCTATCACAAAAAGTAAGGAAGTTCATTGCAAAAAAGTCATTTTGGCAGAAATGGAAGGGCCTATACTTCCACATCAACATACATGTATGCATCTATGGAGGGATGGAAGCAGGAAATAAGGATACAATTATACCATCTCAAAAAGTAAGGACACTAAAAGTGTGAGCTAATGCACTAGTTAGAGATAAAAGCAACCAAACGTAGGGAATGTAGTGTTAAGGTTCCCAGCCCTGACACACTACCCACACCCTTCAAGCAGCAACAGGAAAACCATCACTGTTTGACCTGTCCTATGTCTTCACAAATCAGGCATGGGGTGTGTCTTAGGTTGTCAACCATAATGCTCACCCATTTCCATACACTCTACACATCTCATCTTACTTACTGATGGAATAAGGCCAGTGTTAGGTTGACAACACCAAGGTACCACCCGTGACTGATTTGCAAAGATGAAAGAAAGGTCAAACTGTAATGGTTTTTCCTGTTGCTGTCTGCATGGTAGGGTGAGGCATTAGGGTTGGGGAACCCTATACCACATTTTCCTACTTTTTCGCATTAACCCTAACTAGTGCATTAATAAAGGTTTTTTTGCAATGAAAATATATGTTCAGATACACACATATATGTGTATATAACAATATATAAACTTTATTTACAAAATGGGTAAGAAAAATATGAGAAAATCCAGTCTCCTGATTGGATGAAACACACCTCACAACTGCGCATTATTCCACAATGACTGCAAGTCTTTCCTTCTTTTCAGCCCTTACAATCTTCTGGACATGTTATAAGACAGATAATCCACTACTGGGCAGATGGTCATGTTCTGATATACTGTATGTACACCTTGAGTGGTTGAACACATGCAAGGCATGTGCACATCAGAGAATGACCTCATTCCCACTAGCCCTATAGTGAATTATTACCAGGGTTACTGGAAAACTGTTAGAAAAATTCCAAAAAATATGAATCTTTGCAGAAATTGTGGGAAATTGTGGAGTTGTATTTTACATCCCAAGTGCTCCACAAGTGCTCCACTATATATATATATATATTTTTTCTGAAGCACATACTGGTTAACCTAAATTATTAAATATAAACAGTCTCTTACATATGCTTACAATTTGAAGAAATGTTTGTATTGTTAAAATGTATCACTGTGTAGCATATCTTCCAAAATTTCAAAATATCAAGCTCATGCAGGGTTTACTTTACAATATTTTATTTAGTGATTCACAGCTCATCTGTGTTAAATAAATTAAAAGTAACATATTTTGCAAGTGCCTAGTTGTAAACTGTTTATCACAAAACAAATACAACAACACCACTGCCACCAGGATCGCTTGCAGGATGGGGCCCTCTAAGTTGAGGGAGCAATCAACATCTGCAAAGCAGAGCTGTTCTACACTTCTCCAGTTGGTGATACCAGAGCTGAAGGAGTAGAGAGGGGATCAGGAGGCAGCCAATCAGTGCCTTTTACATGCCTCTGCCTTCCTGCTAGCCAATCAGTGGGAGCCAGGAAGAGACAAAAGGGGACAACAGGGGCTTTAAAAGTCCATTTCTAAAGCTTATCTGTACATCACAGCCAGGATCACTTGCAGGAGGAGAGTCCACTAGGGACAGGGAGCCCTCCATATGTGCAAAAAAGAGCTGTTCTATACTTCTGTGATCAGCAGCATAAGAGCTAAAGCAGGAGATAAGGGATCTAGAGCAGCCAATCAGTGCCTTCTACATGCCCCCCCATGTTCAAACCAGCCAATCATCGGGAACCAGGAAAAATCAGGATTGGGTGTTACTTTGGGTAACTCTCAGTTTTAGGCAGCTACTTAGAGGCTAGGCCTCCAAACATCCCTTCACTTGCAGCTCCCACACTAAGAACAAAGGAGTGGAGTCTGCCCAGTGTCAGTCAGGCAGACTGCTGACAGCCAGGAACACCATCCACTGGACCTCAGGTAAGGACTGTATTGTTGCAGGTAACAGTGAGAAGGGCAAGGGTCTTGCTTGAAAGAGTTGTTGAGGAAGAGATAGTGTGGGAGGCTTGTTAGACATTTCAGGTAACAGGTGGGAGGTCAGCTGGAAACTGTTCAGTGTGGTTTGGAATGAGGGGACATAGAAACCTAGGGACAGGTGAACCTCCCAATATAACTCCCTATTGGGTAGGGTAACAGGTAGGGAGAGTTGTAGTACCCTATACATGGCTAAAAGACACTAGCGATTGAGAAGATGCAAAAACCTAGGGTCATTGAAAACCCTATGGGGTAGAGTGACAAAAGTTAATTTAAAGGGTGAATCAATGGTGCAAGCAGAAAAGGTAGAATGATGTGAGTGGTGCAGTGCAGTGGTTGTGGGGCAGCAGTCTTCAGGGAGACTTTCTGGAGTTTACACTGCTGCCTATCTGCATGTACATCACAGAGCTAAGGGAGGAGGTGGCCAGGATCAAGGCTGAGTTTTTGGGGTTCAGAATACCTTATTCCCACCCAGAGACCACTAGTCCATCACTGTTACCTCAGAGGTTGCCCAGCAGCAGGAACAGCTGGATGACAGTGGACTCAATGAGGGTTAAGGTGGTGGAGTGTAGGCACATCCCTACAACCAGTTCCACTACAAACCTCCTATGCCACTCCTTGCAGAGTGGGAATGTCCCACTGAGGCACCCATAGTAGCAACAGGGTGGATGCCAAGGTCCTCCACGATGAAGACCCCAAGGGGGTAACAGAGGATCCCAAAGGAGGAGGAAGTGAATAATGGTGATGGACTCCATAGTAAAGGGGATAAAGTTGGGGGTAGGTAGTGACAAGGAGACAGAGGTTTAGTGCCTTCCCAGCACCATGGCATCAGGGATGGATAGAAGATCCAAGAGATCACTGGGGCAGCAGGAATGGAGGGAGAGCTAGATGTCATTGTCCATCAGGGGACAAATGACCAGGCTAGGGATGAGCCAGCCATGGTGCAGGAAGAGTGCAGGGAGTTGGGGAAGGATCTTATGCAAGCAGCATGATCTGTAACCTTCTCAGAAGCACTACCTGTCTATGACAGGGGGCTGACAGGATTCTCTGCACAAGAAACATAAACACATGGTTGAAGAAATTATGCAGAAAGGAGGGTTTTGGTTTCATTGGGGACTGGAGCTCCACTTGGAGGGATAATGGCCTATATAGCAGAAATGGCCTGCATCCATCCAGGAGGGGAGCCATAGTCCTCACTGAGAAGTTAAATGCTACATTGGCAAGCATTTAAACTAGCAAAAGGAGGATGCAGAATGAGACAGAAAGGCATAAACTGTCACCCCCACAAGCTCAAGAGGTCAGCTATGGGAATCCGGAGGGAGAAAATGTAACCCATCAGAAGGGTGACTGATTAACAGTGACCTGTCCAAAGGGCAATGGAACAATGACACCAACAAATTATGGCAACCCAGGTTTGTCCCCATCCATGAGTTGTGTCCCCTCCCAGGAGTAGGAATCTATAGTAAGGGGGGGGGTGGGGGTATGGGGGACTAAGACCCCCACATGAAAACACTTTCTTAAATGTCATCACCCTGGGTGTTTGGCACCCTTCCGATAGGTCGCCGTTATTCATTCATCATTATGTCATGGAACTTGGAGAAAAACAAAAAAAAAAAAAAAAATAATGAAATCCAAGAAGCTGAAGAAAAGAATGAAGCTAAAATAATGAGTGAGCGAAATAAGGAACGGCAAATGCAAAAAAGAAGGGTAGGGTGGCAGCACATTCTGGAAAGCCAGGTATGTGAATGTTCATAGTCTGGGCAACAAGACTGTGGACCTAGAGGGCACCATGGAGGTAGAACATCTGGATTTAGTCACCATTATTGAGACCTAGTGCAGTGAAAGTCAGGACAAGGATATGACCATACCAGGTTATGTTTTGTTTAGAAGGGACAGTGTCAATACTATTTCCTAGAAACATAGACTTTGATGGCATATAAGAACTGCTTGGCCCTCCTAGTCTGCCCATTTCCCTACCTATTGGATAAACTGCAGATCCTAGTTAACCAACAGCCTATTTGTTCCTACCTCCCCCACTAGAATTGCCTTATGTCTCTCCCATGCATTCATGAATTCTCCCACTGTTTTTGACCCCACTACCTACTCAGGAAAGCCATTCCATGTATCCACCGTCCTCTCTGAAAAAAGTACTTCTGCACCTTGCCCCTGAGCTGTACCCCTATCTTCAAATTGTGTCCCCTTGTTCTTGCATATCTCTTTTTCTGAAAGTGCTACCCTCTTGGACTTTGTTAATTCCCTTGAGGTACTTGAAAGTTTCTATCATGTCACCTCTCTCCCTCCTTTCCTCAAGGGTATACATATCAAGCTCCTTTAGTCTCTCTTCTTATGGATTCTGTTGTAGACCCTGCACCATTTTAGTTCTCCTCAACTGGACTGCCTCCATCATGTCTATGTACTTGTGGAGATGGGGTCTCCAGAGCTGCTTGCAGTACTCCAGATGTGGTCTCACCAACTGTCTGTACAAAGGGATAACAAGTTCTTGTTTTCTACTGGTGATGCCTCTCCCTATACATCCCAGTATCCCCCAGCCATCCCTACTGCCTTCTCACATTGCTTGCTTACTTTTAGGTCATCTGATGTGACTATCCCCAGGTCCCTTTCCATTTGTGTTGTTGTGAATACTTCCCCCCACCCCACTGTGTACTCTTCTCCTGCTTTTTTTCCCTCAGGTACATTACTTTGCACGTCTTTGCATTGAATCTAAGCTGCCATACCTTTGACCATTCATCCAACCTTTGCCAAGTCCCTTGTCATCCTTTCCACCACCCACTTGTGTATCAACCTTATTGCAGATATTTGTTTCATCTGCAAAGAGGCATACTTTTCCTTCCAGTCCCTCTGCAATGTCTCTTATAAAGACATTAAAAAGGACCACACCTAGTACTGAACTCTATGGTACCCTGCTAGTTACCCACCTTTCTTCAGAGTGAACTTTGATTACTATTACCCTCTGTGTCCTATTGTCAAGCCAACTTTTTACCCAAGCTACCACCATGGGACCCACTCCCAGGCTGGCAAATTTGTTTATTAATCTTTTGTGTGCGATTGTGTCAAATGCCTTGCTAAAGTCTAGATTGACCATGTCCATAGCCTGTCACTGGTCTACTTCTTTGGTCACCAAGTAAAAGAAATCTATTAGATTTGACTGACATGACCTTCCCACTGTGAATCCATGCTGCCTTTGGTCATGTTCCCTGCTGGCCTCTAGATACTCATAATTCTTTCTTTCAGAAGCAATTCCATAATTTTCCCTACCACTGAGGTTAAGCTAACAGGTATGTAGCTTCCTGCCTCTGCTTTGCTCCCACTTTTATGCAGGGGAATCACATTCACCCTCCTCCAGTTCTTAGGCACCACACCATCCTCCCAAGATTTGTTAAAAAGGGTAGTCACTGGTGTCACTAGTTCTCCCCTTAGTTCTTTTAGAATTCTGGGGTGAATCCCATCAGGCCCCATTGCTTTGTCCACTTTCAGTTTAGGAGTTCTTTCAGAACTCTTTCTTCGGTGAAAGGACTGATATTGACCTCCCTATTCAGAGTGCTTCTATTGATTGGATTAGGTACCTACCCCTCCTCTTCTTTTGTGAATACTAAGCAGAAGTATTTGTTCAGTATCCCTGCTTTTTCGCTGTCCCTCTCTGCCCATGCACCCTCCCCTTAATTAAGAATCACTTTCTCTCCCCTGGTCTTTTTTCACTCTCTAATGGACCTAGAAAATGTTTTACCACCTTCTTAATGTAGTTTGCTAGCTTTTCCTCAGTTTGAGCCTTTGCTATTCTGACTGCCTTCCCATGCTTCCTTCTGTTTAACTGTTACAGTTCTCTGTCCTGATCCTTCTGTGTTTCTTATACTTCCTGAATGTTATCTATTTCTCCATAACCTTCCAGCTACCTCTTTTGAGAACCACTGTGGGTTTTTTCTTTCATTTTGGTTTGTTTATTTGCTTCACACAAAGGCTTGTTGCCTCTGTGATGGCTGTTTTGATCCTTCCCCATTGTTCCTTCACCCCTCCTTCTTGCCAGTTTGCTAGTGCTTTTCTGAGGCCCTCTTCCATTTTGACAAAGTCAGCTCTCCTAAAGTCCAGTACCCTCACTTTTGTATGGCTTGACTCTGCGGCTGTATTTATTGTGAACCACACTGTTTGGTGGTCACTTGTTCCCAGATGGCTACCCACTTCTATATCTGAGATCCTCTCTCCATCCCCATTTGAGAGTACCAGGTCTAAGATTGCTGCTTCCTGAGTGAATTCCAGCACTAGCTGCCTGATTCATGCCCCCTGTAGGACATCGAGAATGACCCTGCTCTTGAATGTGGCTGCAGCAAAGGAGTTCCAGTTAACATCTGGCATATTCAGGTCCCCCATCTACAATATTTCCCCCTTTTCTGCCATCCTAAGGATGCCTCCTATCATTTCCTTGTCCATTTCCTCCCCTAAGACAGGGGTCTATATACAACCCCCTTGGGGAGTGTGGTGCCATTTCTGGTCTCCAGGGTGATTCACAGTGCCTCCTCTCCTCCCTGTTTACCCTTTAGTTCCCTTGCTTTGATCTCTTCCCTTATGTAGAGATATACTCCTCCTCCTCTTCTACCCTCCATGTCCCTCCTGTAGATTGTGTACCCTGGTATGTTGACATCTCAGTCATGGTTCTCTGTGTACCATGTTTCTGTGACTGCCACAGTATCCAGGTGTCCCACTTCCATTAAGACCACCAGTTCAGGGAGCGTGCTACCTAGACTATGGCCATTGGTAATCATTACCCTCCATTTTTTGATGGCCTTATCCCTTTTTGCCCCATCCCTGTCCTTACTGCCTTTACCTTTTTCTCCATTTACTCCTGCCTTTCTCCCTATTGACTTCTCTATCTTGGTGTTTACCTCACTAACTACCCTGATTTTCTTTTTGGTGGAGGCCAGATTTCCTTGCTCCTTTTCAGTGCCCCCCTTGTCTAGCTTAAATGCTTGCCAATGAAGGTTTAAACCAATCACATATGATCCTGGATCCCATTTTGGATAGATGCACCACAGCATCAGTATAGGCCTGTATCCTCCAGGTGGACCCCCAGTATGAGCTCTGCATCAGTTTTTAACCATTGATTGAATCCCATGGTGTGGAGCACCCTAGCTTCACCCATACCATAAACAGGCAGCATCTCTGAGAAGGTTATCATGCATGCTACTTGTCTAAGGCCAATCCCTAACTCTGCAAACTCCATCTGCATTCCTGTGAACCCTCTCCCAGCCAGACCATGTGTCCATAGTAGGAAAATGATATCCAGCTCCCTACCCCATGCAGCTGCTCTCATGATCCTGAGGATTCACTTTCTGTCCCTCCAAGCCATGGTGCCATGCAAGCACCTTTACACCCTCCCCCCGCCTCCCCCAGTCTACCATCCTAACAATGGAGTCACCCACCAGGAGTTGTTTCCTTCCCCTGTGGGGTCCCATGCCATCCTCCTGTGGGTCTCCTTTGTGAAGGTTTCCAGCATCCTCCTTGGTCTCCACTCTGAGTGCCTCCATAAAGGAACCACACTCTGCCAGAATGGTGTATGATTTGTGGAGAGGTTCAACTGAAGGGATGGGCCTCCCTTCCCTTAGCACTCTGTGGTCCAGCTGCTCCTTTTTCTTGGCAACCTCTGAGGGAAAGGTGTCAGCTTTAGTGGTCCCTGGGTGGGGGAGGAGGTCCACGAATCCTGGCCAACCCAGCTTGGAGACAAGCAAACTCCTTATTGCTTAAATATCACAGATGCATTTAAAATACAATAAATATATATATATATATATATATATATATATATAGCAAAAGTTCAATAAATAAATGTAGCACTAGTTAAGTAAAAAGAAAATACCCTACATGTTTAATTCAAAACTGTGCAAGGATAGTGTTGGAGTTAAATTTTTTCATGTTTGACAATAAATACTTAGATTAGGGGCACAAGTATGGGGACCACATTTTCCCCAAAGATTGCTAACTTATATGTCAGTGAATGGAAGAATAGCTTTATTTGTGATGAACAACCTTTTTTATCATATTGAGACATGGAAACATTATATTGATAATTGTTTTGCAGTGTGGAAAGGAAGTGAAGAAGAATTAATTCAGTATAGCCAATATGTCAATAACACAAATGTACATTTGAAATGTATGTTTGAATGGAACACATAACAAATAAACTTCCTTGATTTGATTATTTTTAAAGATGGACAGTGATTAAAAAGCAAACTCTAAAGGAAACCAACAGCAAGAAACATACTACTGAGGATGAACAGTTGTCACCCCATGCCCCTTACAAAAAAAATTCCAAAAGGACAGTTCCTGAGGATACACTGCACATGTTTTGAAGATCTGGAGTTTGAAAAGTGCAGTGAAGATATAAAAAAAGATTTTTGGACAGAAAATATGACAATGAAACTGTGAATAAAGCATATCTCCATGCAAAAGCTACTAACTCAGAGACTTAAATACAAGGATGGAGCAATGCCAACTATAATATAACACAAGAAAACTTGCCCATTTTGTCACCTGATACTTCCCAAAGGCTCACTGTATTGGAAATATTGAGAAAAATATTGGGTGTATTAAAAGACGACAGGAAATATGACACCATTAGTGACAAGCCTCCAAGAATCACATATAGAAGAGGTTGCAAACTTAGAGACATTTTGGTGCTTGCAGTTCTACCAAAGAAATAAATCAGAATAACTGGCTCCCTAAACCACGAAAAGGAATTATAAATCTGGGTACTGTGTGCATTGCAATAATACTCAGAACACTAGCATGTTTGTACACCCTAGAATGGCAAGCATTGTCAAATACAGCACTTCATCAGTTGCAGTAGTGAGGGGGTAATCTATGCTTTGATATGCCCCTGTGCTTTATTATACATGGGGCAAACTAAACAAGATCTCAAGCTGCGAGTAGCGGAGCACAAAACTGCAATATGGACCAACAATGTGAATTATTCTATGGAGAGGCATTTTAAAGCAACATCTGTTGCTGTTTTATGATTTATAGGAATTGAAAAGGTAGAACTGGACAATAAGGATGGCGATTTAACAAAAAAGCTACTGAGATGGGAAGCATTCTGGATAACTACAATGGAGATTGTTGCTCCTTATGGATTTAACAATAGTATTCCTATCCATTCTCTCTGAATGGTGTATCTATTTATTTATTGAACTAATGCTACATTTATGTATTGCACTTTTGCTGTATATATTTATTATATTTTAAATATGTCTATGATATTTATCATTATTTATATATGGTAGAACTTGCACTTTTTTTGTTGTTTGGGCACTTTCTGCACTTTGGCACTTTGTTGGTTAATTGCACAGATAATTAATGTGTGTGATGTTACTTTAAGATGCAGATTTTTAATCTGTGCTACTATACCATACCCTACACTCTGAGGAAGATGCCAGTTTGACATTGAAACATCAGCGGTCACGTGAGTGATGGCATAATGGCTCGGGATAGTAACGGTCAGTGGGTAAAAGTATTTGTAGTAAGTTTGTAGCACCACAATGTGGACCATGCCAGCGTACAAACTTTTTATGGCTGATCCTGAGCCTGACTTGTGGAGTGTTACTGCTGCTGTTTTTGGTAAATGAAGGAAGTCATGAATATATCTGAGCCATGTTTATGGAGTGCTGATCTATTCTACTATGGCAGTTGTGTGTTTTGATTTAAATTACATTTACCTTCTTATGTGCACCTGTTAAAGTCTTATGTCTAACAGAAGATGTAAGAGTCATAGCTATTTGGTTTTTTTTAGTAAAGATGGCCTGTTGCAATATGTGTATTGAGCACAGCTGTGATTACTGGAAAGGCCATCAAGTGTAAAATGGAAGGAGATGAATAGAGCGATCAGTTTGTCAAGTGAGGCATTGAGAGAAGTTCTGTAATACAAATCACTGTATTTAAATTCAGGTAATGTAATTTTAGAGATGGTCTCTTGATGTACCAAGAATGTAAGACTGGATTTGGACCAAGACAGGGGAGGGGTATATAGCAGATAGCCTTGATGTGTTGTAAGACACAAGGTGTTGGTCCAGCCTGATACCAGAGGATTTGGAGCATCAAATTTGATAGACATGAAGCCATTTAAGGCAGTAATGAAAAGGGTAGCAGTTCAGGTAGAAAGTTGCACTCAGTGGCAAATGTAATAGCAATGGTTTTGTTTGTGGCAGGGAAGGGCAGCTGGACCAGAATCAGTGTTGGATGACATCAATTCTTTTTGAATGAGTGCAAAAACATAAGATGCATTTGGACTGGAGGTAAACATGACTGGTTTGTCAGCATATGTGTAGTGTATATGTATGAAGAGACACTGCAGTGGAAAACAGAAAATATATTGCAATAGGCCTCAGCATTGACATTCAAGGTGTGACAGGGTTTGTTATACAGAGAGAATTAAAAGCAATTATTTGTTTTCTGTCCTCTCCAGTTCTGTCACGTTAATATATCTTGTTTGTCTGATTGTGTAATCAAATTTTTCTTGTGGAACCTTAGAACTGGCCTTTCTAATGGTTCAACAATTTCCTCCATTATCTCCCTTCCTTTACTTGGTGTTTCTCTTCTTTCTTTCTCCTCTTGCTTCTCTGTGGTTAAAACCTATACGTGAATATTTATGTGAAACTGAGATCCCTTTGTTTGCAAATGTATATATCTATATTGTTGAAATGAATTGCAGAAGGCCGCCCAGGGTTTGTTAGAAAAGATAGCAAGCTGGAACATAGGGGGTTGACTTTGAGAAACCTTTTGACCTTCCACAAGCTTGTTTGCAGAGCTGTCAGCAGGAAAACCACTTCTGTCTTAATTGAGTTCACCTGCTGAAAAGACTGGCTATACTAGTCACAGAAAAGAAATTTACAAAGTTGGGTACATTTTGTGAGAACAGGAGATAAAGCCCAATGAGAACAGGATGCAGAATTTCATTGACAGGGGAAAACATCTTATAAAATGAGAGCAATGATTGTTTAGAGAATGAGAGAGAGAGAATGAGAGAGAGAGAGAGAGAGTGAGATTGAGATTTAAGCAATAATGCCTGACAGGGTATTTGACTTGCCTGGATAAAATCACACCTCACATAGTTGGGCATGAGGCCATATCTGAGTTATCCATGCTCGACATACACCATGGAGTGCATTATTGCTATTATGCAATGGCTTATTTTGTAAAAATAAAAGAAAAGTTTTTAAAAAAGTGTTTTGTTTTTACTTTATGTTTGCTTGTGGAGGTATATGTATGAAAAAAAGAAATAGTGCACAATATGTGTTCTTGCCACTAAGAGGGGGTGTTGCTTGACTGTTTCTGCTTCTCTTGAATCATCATTAGTGGTCCCCGCACACACACACACACACACAAAACCCTGTTGACAGTATTACTGCTGGTCTATTTCACAGTATTGTTTTTTTTGTTTTGTTTTGTTTTTGTTAGTTAAAGCTCTGTTACTTCAGCTGTAAGCAATGGTATCATTTCTTTTAGGAGCTGAGTGATCCCACTGACAGCTGTGTCAAGGTTCCACTGACTATTGCTCATACCTCAGTGCCAGTTCTCCAGTGCTTCTCTTTGGAACTGTCATGTGTGTACTGAGAGAACACTTCAAAAGCCACCGACTTTTGAAAAGGCAGTGTTTTCAAGTTGCAGATCTCTACCAAGTGCTATTGAGTGCAAGGGATCATGGGGGATGGTTGCAATCACATTTACAACTGCAGAGGTGGGATCACGATACGTTTTCATATTTCTAAAGGTGGGTTTTATTTTAGGTATGCTACCAAAGAAGGGCTTTTGATTTTTAATCTGGTGATCAGTTGTTTAAAAGCAAATGATGACAGCTGGGGAAAATGGACTGCTGAGAGCTGTCATTTTCATGAAGCGTTCACTCGATCACTCCATTTCTAAAGCAAGAGTGCAGTAATTTTTCTTTTGCTTTTCTGAGGTTGCCTTGCTGTCAGTTCTTCATACGGTGATGTTATGCTCAAATAAAATCACTGGGAAAGGTGGGCACTGACCATTCAGACCACAAGAAATGTTCTTGCCATTGTATAATTAGATTTATAGATAGACTCAGATAAATTACTTTGTTTTGTAAAAGCAGCCTGTATAAGAACTATCCTGCATTTTTTTTTCATTGCTATTGATAATAATAAAACACTTCTAGTGAATGTTATGACTTTTTGTGGCTTGCCTATGCTTCCTGACCTGTGCCTTGATGACACAAGGCCCCCAGGTTCTATCAGAAATGGACAGGATACCAATTCACAAGACTGACAGGAGTGAGGCCACTTATAAGAAGTGAGTTACACCAATCCACCACCTGGGGAGATAAGCCTAAATTGCATAATTTTGACAGCAGAAGTGAGTGTAACATAATGTCAACGGTTTGGGAAAAGTATACAGAAATGACAACAGTAAAGTTTCCATGGTCCACGATGCCATGAATATGGTCAATGTCTTTAAAGAGGAAGTACTAGTGGAGTGTTTTTCTCTGAAGACTATTTAGAAGGGGCTGTGGGAATTGAAGGCCTTAAGAAAGGCTGAAATTTGGATCTGTGTCATGTACTCTAGTAATGATCAGTTTGGAGTGGAACAGGGAGCTATACCTGTAGTTGCCTGGTTGCAAAACGTCACTCCCTTTGAGAGTGGGAATAGGGGAACTTTAACAATTTTCTTATTACTTGCCACTGTGATAAAGTGGAAGAAAGGCCTTATGAGATCACTTATAGGAGACGGTATTGCTGGGCTGGCAAAGTTAGGGAGGAATCAACTTCATACTGATTAAAGTTCAGTATAGAGCAACAGCAGCACCAGCCAGGGTGTAACACAGTAATGTTGCAGTATATTACAAAATATTGCCATATGCTGCATGGAACTGTGTAATTCAATGGCAAATAAGTCCTTTTTATAGCTGCATGGGTGGAGCTATACTGAGTATTACTATCATGTAGAAGAGAAAAGGGATGGTGGAAGTGCGTGACTGGATATCGTCCCTCTGTTTTTCCACAGGGCCACAGTCAGTGCATTTCTGTTGTTTCTACAGCTTACTCCCTCTGTGGGTCACTACTTTATCGCTGCCTGTCACTTCTATTTCAGTTCTGCAGTTGTTAAAAAAAAAGCCTGCCGTGCCCAAGGTGGCCCCCATGACCTCAGAATGCATGAGTGACTTCACATCTGCAGTTGCAGTGAAGCCACACATGTGCACTGAGCTCAGGGTGGCCATCTTGGACATGTCAGGTCCTTTATTTTTCGGCCTCTGAGTGCACTTAAAGTGGCATAGCAGCCACGTTGGCTCTGACTGGATGTTGTTTACTGCAGTATTTTGTGGAATGTCATTTACTGCAAGTTACTGTGTTACATTGTAGTTGGTTCTGCTGTTCAATAGAAAAGATATTTATGAAAAGGAATTGCAAAATAGAAGAGAAGAAGAAAAAAGGATAAAGGGGGAGGAGTGGATGAGTGGTTGATCAGTCATGAGGATTTTGTCACAGCTGGTTAAGAATTCTTTAAAAAAGGAGGCAACACCTTGGGCTCAGAAATGACAAGCTGGTTTTATCTTTGGTAAAGGTTTTGAAGAGGAGGATCAAGCAAGCTGGTCATCACCTTACAGAATCTAGTATGTGTATTTAGGTTACTTTAGACATTTGTGGCAGGTTTTCTAAGCATTCTGTAGGTGGTGAGGTTGACAGGATTACCAGATGACATGTGCTTGAGCCAACTGGAAGCATGAACTCTGAGAAGAGAATAGTGCTTTGTGGAGATTGATGAGATGGTGTAGCTTGCTTCTATGAAAGACAATGTCAATCACAAACCTCCAGGGACTGTGACTGAAAGTGATACAGGACCTGATTTATTTCCCCTGTTATACAACATTGCTAATGCTAACCACTTCCTGGATCATTCTTTTGTTGAAATCCTAACGCATGTCTCAATCTGCTGTGACTAATGTATTTCATTCTTTCATACTAAAAACTTGAGAATAGCCATATTAAAAGGAGGGCCCCTTTATTTATTTCAAATGTGTAAAGAACTGCTGAAACTGACTCCAGATTTGGTGGGGGGTGGTCATCTTTTTTTCTTTGTCAATTGTTTAACCAGGTAAGACACACTAAGCTGAAAGCTTGTTTACAGGTGCAACCTCGGAGCACAGGGAAGTTAAGTGACTTGCTTAAGGTCACACAGTATATGCAAGGATGGCTGTGGGATTCAAACCCAGGTTTCCAGATTTGTAGCTCAGAGCCTTAAACCACTGCGCTATACTTATATGTCAGAGAACAAGAGTAGTCTAATGTAAACTACTATATCAAGGTATAATTACAACATTTCTACTGAAACATTTATTTTTGTTTACTGGGTAGGTGACCTGATTCCAGGTGCCTTTTTAGGTGCAACCCGGGTACTACAACTGATGTTCCCTCTAACAGATATCACTTGTTGGGTAAACATTCTCTGTGTGCAGGCAGAACTTTTCTTGAAGCAAACATTTACATGCAAAAGTATGGTTGTATAGTTTACACAGGTTATTAGTTTATAGTTTTAGCAGTAAGCATTATAATGCAGTAACATACATTTTATACAACATACATATAGAAGTGAAGGCAGTGCCAAAGTAAAAACAATTACGATACTGGAGCTTTGTCAAGGTCTCAGGAGCAGCAGGCAGGAAACGTTAGGACTTAGTGAGTCTTCCAATGGAGATCTCATCTCAAATTGCACTTTGTACATGCACTTTTAAAATTAATTAAATTTGCAATTACAAATACACATTCAGATTATGGTGTGAGCTTCCAAGGAGCTGTGTGCTGGATCCTCGTTGCCCTGTAATATACTATTCAGCAGATGTAGGGAAGGACCTTGCTGTGGTTCTGCTGCCACAACTTGATTGTGCTGATGTTTTGCTACATTTTTATTCGAGTACTGTTCTGCTGTATTATGTAACCGAGGCTTTAAATCCTCCCAGGCAAACTCATGCACAATTCCATAGACCTTTAAGGCCTTTAAAACCACGTACAGAAATGCATTGATAGTTGATATTTAAAACCTCACACAATGAAACATAAATCATTTTAGGACTTGTCACTTATGGTGGAATGTAGAGCAATGTGTCAAAGTAGTACACACTTTTATTAAATGTTATACTGAACAAAATGGCATGGGAGAAGGAAATGTGTGTAGGTTTTTAAGGTCATTCCAACCTCATGCACAAAATTTACATTGAGGTTTATTATGATGGGGGCGTACAGTTCCTTAAGAATGTGAATCTCAGAGACACTGTAACATTTTATTTTCCACTCCCACATGATTACATGACCTAGTCTTTACCCCCTCACGTGGACACATTCAATTCCTTATTTCTTTATACCTCTTCAAAAGGAGTCAGACACACACAATAGAACTGCTCAAACCCTTAAAAGTTAACACACAGTCAATTCTGTAGACCTTCACACATACACACCCATACAAACTCACACACACACACACACACACACACACACACACACACACACAAACACACACACACACACACTTCACACACACACACATCAAACAGTTTTAAGCTTCATACTTATGGGATATGCTTCTTAACAAGGCACATTTTTAAACAGCAAGATTATACACCTCAAAACTTTAGACCATTTCTATGAAACCCTTTTACTGCACTTGTTGGAAGAGCACTATTACCCTTAACTGAGGAGGACCCACTCTCTACTAACCTCAGGGCTGGGACTAAACAATAAAAAAATTAAAATATACCAGTCACCCTCCCAGTTACATTGATCTGTGTGTTACCTAATTTGAAATGTCTTACATACGTTTTTGATACTGTTTACATTACAAACACACTGCATGACAAGATTCACCCCCAAAAATCCACTGCCTAGTTTTGCCTTGCCTTTGTTAAGGAAGTGGTGCAGCAGTTTTATTTCGACACTAATAAAAGAAAAAAAAAGTTCTGTGTTAGAAAAAAAAAGGAAGAGCATCCTAGGAGATGCCACTGCAGAACTCTATTCTATAAGGCAGTCTGACATGTAATTAGAAGTACTTTATAATCAAACAGGTCAGTTATCATCTACAGTAAAATGAAAACAAATAGAGGTGTGAGGCAGGGTTGTATTTTAGCATCCACTTTATTTAATTTATATATAAAATCCATAATAGCAGATCTGGACCATCCTGATTTTCATTCCCCAGTTACAATGAATAAGAAAAGCCCCTGCTTAGCATATGCAGATGATTTAATTCTTTTCTCTACATCGTGTATAGAACTCCAATGAAAGTTATATCATTTTCAAAATCATGTAAGGAAAATAAAATGGAACTAAATATAGGAAAAACAAATCAGTTATTTTCGGTAATAAAATGAAAATATTGTCGAGTCTTTTATTGATCAGTCTAAATTAAAGACATTGAACCATTATGATTATTTGCATATAAGATATTCAGATAACCTGATACACACACAGGCCCAGATATTCAAACTACGCCCAGCTGTGGCGCAAGCTTGGATGCAGCTCAACTTGGTTGCGCAGTGGTGTGGACTAAGCAATATTCAAAGGAGCTGCGCCATGGCTCAGCAGCTTTGAATATCACACCCTGTCCACCCCCAGTGTGCATGGCACAGTGGCACTGCACCAGTGCTAGTGGCCAGAGTGGAACATGGAGATGCACTAGCGCAAGTTCCATTGCGCCATGCACAGCACCCAGGATATTCAAAAGTTGACATGAAATGGGACCATAATTTATGCAAGGTGCACATGGGGCCATTTGCATGTCATTATGGCCCCATTTGCATGCACGTGTTCCGATCCCCGACGACTTGCACCTGGTGCCCTGCTAGGCAGCAGCCATCGAGTACTGACTCCCCCTGCAGCCCAATTGCGGGCATCTGTAAAAATAAAAAACCCCGTCCAATATCCCTGGTGGTCCAGTGGACCACTTTCTGCCTGATCTCGGCATCTGTATTAATATAAAAAAAAAAAAAATGGCCAATATCTCTCTTGGTCCAGTGGACCGCGCTCTGCCCGATTGCGGGCATCTGTAAAACAGAAAACGTCCTATTACCCTGGTGGACTAGGGTACTCCCTTCCCGCCCACTGAGCCCCACTGCCTGATCCCGGTCAGCTGGCGGCGGCAGCACCACCATCTGCTGCCCGTCCGCCGACTGATGACACCTCAGTAGCGCTGCACGTCCATTGGTTCACAGCATGAGGCAATGGGCATGCAGCCTATATACTACACATTCCAGATATGTGAATGATTTCATTCACGTATCTGGAATGTGCAGCCCTACCGAATTGTCAGTCGGTGGGACGGCGGGGCGGCAGGCAGGTGGGATGCTGCCGCCCGCCGGCTGACCGGGAGAGGAGCGGGGAAGTGTGGATCAGTGGGCAAGTGGGGAGGGGGGTATCCTAGACCACCAGGGTAATAGGACATTTTCTGTTTTACAGATGCCTGCGATCAGGAGTGCGGTCCACTGGACCACCAGGGATATTGGCCGGGGGTGCAGTTTATATTAATACAGATGCCTGCGATCGGGCAGAGTGCAGACCACTGGACCACTAGGGATATTGGCCGTTTTTACGTTCGCTTGCACCCATGTGCAAGGAACATCTTGGGAGAATGGGACACTTTGGAGGTGTGCCCCTCCCCTGTAATCCCCTGCTCTATTGAGCAGGCATGGCAGTCCTGCACCAATGGGACGCGGTGCTGTGTATGACAGCGGTGGTCTTCTCTTCAAAGAAAACCACCTCTGTCATACAGAGCACTGTGACACGCCGCCCCCTCCAAATCTTTGCTGCCACGCTGGGAGCCCACTCCGGCATGGCAACGTCCGCATTATCTGCTGGACGGGGTGCCCAATCTCCGTTGGCTCCTCGGCCCCCCAGCCATCCTTCTGCCATGCTGAGGCCCACCCCAGCATAGCAAACATCCCGCATTGTTTGCCAACAGGGGTGTCCAAACTATTGCATATCTCAGGCATTTTTGGAATTTTGCACCAAATTTTCAACATGGGGTTTTGGGACCCTTCTCATGAATGATGTCACTGTCATGGCGCTATTGGGTCGGTGATTTCACAGTCACTGATGAAATCACCGCCGGGCCCTGAATACGACCATGACGGTGACATCATTCATGAAGAGTAAAACCATTGAAATTGTAAAAATAAAAACTGTTTATGAGCATGCATTGCCCAGTTCCTACACAGGCTCATAAATTCTGAATTTTCAATATTTTCACTCCAGATTTTCAACATTGCCATTTTACCACACTCCTTATGAGCAGTACAGTGGTCATTTTTCACATCCTGCCCAAAACGTGTTTCCGCCCATGTAGCACACAATGGCGCAGTCGGTGTGCGAAATCAATGTCTGGGACACATTAAGAAAATCACAGTAACACTGTTCATTAGCAGAGGTCTTAAAATGTCTATGTTGAAATTTTGGTGAAAAAATTCCTAAAAATGACTGTTTTACGAGCGTGCGTTGCGCAGTTCCTACGCACGCTCATAGGTTTGCAAATTTTCTATATTTCCACTCCAGATTTTCAACATTACCATTTTACCACACCTTCTTATAGTAGTACAGCTGTCATTTTTCACATCTCACCCAAAACGTGTTTCAGCCCATGTAGCGCACAATGGCACAGTCGGTGTGCAAAATCAATGTATGGGACACATTAAGAAAATCACAGTGACACTGTTGATGAGCAGAGATCTTAAAATGGCTATGTTGAAAATTTGGTGAAAAAATTCCTAAAAATGACTGTTTCTGGTGCATTGTGCAGTTCCTCGCGCTCTCGTTTATGAATTTTCAATATTTTCACTCCAGATTTTCAACATTGCCATTTTACCACACCTCCTCATGAGTAGTACAGCTGTCATTTTTCACATCCTGCCCAAAATGTGTTTCCGCCCATGTAGCGCACAATGGCGCAGTTGGTGTGCGAACTCAATGTATGGGACACATTAAGAAAATTACAGTGACACTGTTTATGAGCAGAGGTCTTAAAATGGCTGTGTTGAAAATATGGTGAAAACATTCCTAAAAATGACTGTTTTACGAGCGTGCGTTGCGCGGTTCCTATGCAGTCTCGTGAGTTCGCGAATTTTCAATATTTTCATCCAGATTTTCAACATTTCCATTTTACCACACCTCCTTATGAGCAGTACAGCTGTCATTTTTCACATCCTGCCTAAAACGCAGCTCGCCTATGAAGCTTACAATGAAGCAGTTGGTGTGCGAAATCAATGTATGGGACACATTAAGAAAATCACAGTGACACTGTTCATGAGCAGAGGTCTTAAAATGGCTATGTTGAAAATGTGGTGAAAAAATTCCTAAAAATGACTGTTTTACAAGTGTGCATTGCGCAGTTCCTACGCATGCTTGTAAGTTCACGAATTTTCAATATTTGCACTCCAGTGACTTCCAAATACCTAAACAGCACATAGAAGCAAGCAACATTCAACATTGACAAATGATTTTTTTAAGCCATGTCCAAGTGCCAAATACCACTGCAAATACCTGCAAGCGAACGTTCGGCATTGACAAATGCTTGTTTTTTTAATATTAATACAGATGCCCGTGATCAGGTAGAGTGCGGTCCACTGGACCACCAGGGATATTGGATGATGTCTTATTTTACAAATGCCCATGATCAGGCATGGGGGCGTGCCACCAGGTGCAGCCAGAACTTGGGCGGCCTCCCAGAGGTGACAGCTGCCATGTTCGCCCCTGCAATGCGGCAGCTTACCTGTGGTGGCCATTAGTTATTCCATTTTTTTTTTGGCTTAACTTTGTGCTGGCACAGGTAGGGGTTGAGCATGCATGGCTCTGCACATCCTGGACTGAATATCGGGCTGTGCAGGTTATGCATGGGCACCCTCCCCCCACCTGTGCCTGCATACACATTACTAATCTGGCTCTGGTGCATCGGGTTTGTTGTGTACTTTCCTTTGAATATAGCGCGGGGTGCATCCAGTGGGTTGCGTGTGGTGCAACACTGTTGCACCAGCGCCTGAACCTTGAATATC
This sequence comes from Neoceratodus forsteri, assembly GCA_016271365.2. Lineage (NCBI taxonomy): Eukaryota > Metazoa > Chordata > Ceratodontiformes > Ceratodontidae > Neoceratodus > Neoceratodus forsteri. The sequence continues at coordinate 831,608,938 of CM028131.1, forward strand.
TGGGCCATAGATTATTTAAAATCCAAATTAAGAACTTCTTTTAAAGCATTTAAAAGATGCAGTGGAAAAATGGGAAATAGCACTATAACTGGTTTATTGAAAGTAATACATGCAAAATAACTAATAGTATAATGTATGGAGTAGGGATAACATTAAACCACTGGAGACCATGATTAATAATATGTATAGACATATCCTAAGGGTCCAGAAATCAGTCCTTGCTGAAATTTTGCACAAATAGTTCAAACTATTTTCCTGGAACCCTTGTACTATAAAAAGGCTTACCTTTATACTGAAGCTCTTCCTATTACAGGATCATCATTTGCCAAGAATATGTTTGGAAGAAATAATTAATTATAATCAAAGGGGTGTTGTTCTTCCAATATTTAACAAAATCAGGGACCACATCGTTCAGGCACAAATTAACCAATTTAAACACTACAGATGGTTTAAAATATTAAATCAGATCATGCTTTAGCACCATATTTAAAAATAATAGATAAACCTGAAGAAGAAGATTAATGACTATGTTCTGTTTGGAGCTATACACAGAAAAGTATATATATTATTAACAGACAAAGAGGGAGTTACAACAAAATACTGTAACTGTGGATTAAACATAGAGGATGACTTAAAACACATCATTGTTCATTGCCCAAAGTTTGTAAACTCTAGGAAGCATTGTTTGGGATTAATATTATCATCATTGGAGTTACTTTCTCACAGTATCATCCAATTCCTATTCAACTTTACTGATAAAACAGTTTTTAAACTGCTTAGCTAAATTCCTACAAGGAATAAAACTTTAGGGAACCCTAGTATATTATGAAGGAAATTTTTGAACTCAAGGGGATCAGGAAAAAATAACATGCATTAAATGGCCATGGGCTGAGACATGATAACATTTTAATGTTTTCAAGTCAGTAAGAAAAATTATTAACAATAAAATGCATGCAGGTTGACTTTAAATGTTACTACATACATTGAATGTAATTTATTTTCAATGGAAAGGATTTCTCTATCTAAATGTATAAATTGATAGATTTATTGTTTGTGGATTTTACTGTGCATTTTTATATTGTAAAGACTTATGTCAATCAGTAAAACCTTTGTACTTGTACACGGCAGTCAACTGAACAGCAACACCATGCCACACCACCAAAAAAGTTTAATGTGTGGGGAAATAAGTGTGAGGGGCCCTGTTTAAGCTTCTCAAACCTGAGGCTTTGATAAAAGAATCTCAATCCAGCTTTTACTAATCGAGCTGCCACATCAGCGCCAAACCGATCGATGCCATGTTCAAGTTGGGCCAGAGGAAACTAAGTAACATTGCCAAAGCAGAGGCTTCTCTAAAAGCAGCCCACTTTGAAAGCTGGACTGGTCGATTTCCACTTGTTCAGATTGGTTTACTTGCCATCTGTTTAAAATGGGAGCATGATACTCTGCAAGATGCTATGCCAGAGGTGGGAAAAGCCCTTGCAAGTGTACATATGAATGTATACTACAGTACATGTCAAAGTAACTTTGGGTAATTAATGTTACTGTTATGCTAGGTTACTACTCCCACCAGAGTCTCTACCATATCAAAGATAACATGCAAATTTGCAAATTGTGTTGGCCAATGTATTACATTTCTAGTAAAACCAAAACCTTAGTGGGAGCGTCTTATCTGCACACTTTATTAGCAATCGATATAAAACTGCAAAAGGCAGACACATGAGTTATACAAAAAATACATTCAGTCTACATAATACACAGTTCCTGAAAGAAAATGTTAATAACACCATGTCAGTGAATTAAAACTGTGCTCTGTGTGTGCGTATTGAGGGGTCTGCTGTGGAGCCTGTCAGAAATTGCTGGTTGAACAACTTAAACAAAGGTAGATGGTAGATATGCTGGGGGGGGGCTAACTCCTGCTTCTGAGTCTTGTGGGACACCTCTCTTGTGTTGCCTGGTTCTGACCGATTGAGTGGTCTGTGCTGCTCTTCCTCTGGGAATCACCCTGTTCCATCCACACAATGTCTTCACTTCCTTCTAGTGCTCCTAGTTCTAATGGCTGAAGTCTTCCAATTCGACTGCCAGTGAACCAAATGCTAACTTGCACGTAAAACAGGCATTGATGGAAAACATAACTGCATTAAACAAACATGCTATTTTCAACTTGCAGCAAGCTGGTTCAAAAACTCTGCACATTCCTCCCTCCCTCCCCATCACATTAACCAATACATTTGTTCTTTCCAGGACAGTTGTGCTTTGCATCCCCCTCTTCACTCTGGTCCAGACCCCCTGCTGAAACCCATACACTTCAGAAACCAACCGATTAGTGGGTGGATTAGAATGGCAATGGCATGGAGCACTCTAGTATTCAACAAAGAAAGGAGCAGAGGAAATAGCGGATGCTACATGCTGAGATGATGCCCCAGGCTAACAACTTGTATGCATCAACATACACTGCATATGCCTGTCAATGTCCATGTTCAGTACATATTCAGTATGTACTTCTGTGCATTCTTTTAAGTGATCAGCTGTTTTGTGTGTGATATTACTTAAGAAGTGCGCGGCAGCATTATGGTTGTTGTCTGGTAGGGGGGACATAGACTACAAGTACAATGAGTCATCGGAAAAACTTAAAATAGTATAGTTCAAAGTACAAGGTTTGAGTTGATACAACAAGTAGGAGTGCTTCAAATTAGAATCTGCCATCTAATACATTGAATACCAGGTCAGTTATATGAATACCTGAATTCTGGGGTGTATTAGAGGTATTCAACGATCATGTATTCGATGAGACTTTGAGATCTCATGAGTTCTCCTCAACCAATCCACAGGCTGCTCAGAGAGCTTTCCAAAGCTTTACCATGTGACCTGCCTTCCTAGTGCAGAGAGACACTAATGCTGACAGAAAGCAGTTTCTCTCTGTGAAAGTGCTGTGGTTTTCTGAATGAGATTTAGTAAAAAAGTAGTCTGCAGACTTTTTTTAACTGTTCTGTTTTGTTCATTAGTGGAGAGACTGTGGTACCCGACTCAAATGACTGATTTATTGCTGAAAATATTTTTTTTAAACAGAACAGATCTTATTGTAATCTTCAGGCCAGGGCAGGTGCGGTTCTGCATGCAGTTGCAGGCTAGGCTAGCTCTTGCTTGCTGGCTGGCTAAAAGAGGGCCTGTTCCTGTGAATTCTTTACAAAGCTGAAAAAAATATATATATTTCTCATTTTGCGTAATATTCTACTGTATCTGTTTGTGCACAAGGAATGCAAAAATGTAAGCGTATGTTCCAATCACTGTGCTTTGTTTTGAAGCTGCAGCCAGTTTGCAAAGGCATCTTTGCTTATAGTTACTTCCTTTCTTTAGTTCAATTATTTAAATTGTTTTTAAAAAAATATATATTTTTTTCTCCTGATGCTGCAGTCCTTGATTTGATTGAGCATTTTGGCATTTGCTTCCTGCCTGCCTGCCACCAGTGTGGTCAGTGTATTGAAAACAATGGGGAGGAGATCCGCCTTCTTTGCTTCACATTTAGCTTTGGGCTTATGCTTGTTCCTGTACCTGAAGTTAGGTAACCTTCTATTTCTTAAAACACCCAAATAGAAAATCATTTACATCCTTTTGTCTCACCACAGATGTTGTCTGTGCCACAGGGTAGGCAGGGGCTGGGGGTCACCCTAGCCCAGTATTAGTTGCCTGAATTTCTGACTGTTGTTAAAACAGTAGAAAGTTAGAAACAATGATCAACAACAAGTTACTGAAGTCTTTTTGTCGGATGCCATAGACTTTATCTGTGACCAAGGGTAGGAAGGGACCAGGTTGGCATCTTTGCTACCCAATATTAGCTTTCTGACTATTGAGCAAAAGTTACAAACAACAATGTAAAATACATTAGAAGTCTTCTTGTTTCCAGACTGGATGCCATGGACTGTATCTGTGCCTTAGGTATGGCAAGGAGAGGCGGCACCCTTGCTGTCAGTATTAGCTGTCTGAGTTTCTGACTGTTGTTAAAACAGTAAAATTAACAAACGACAATCTAAAATAAATTGCTGAAGGATGTTTGTCTCCAGATGCCACAGACTTTACCTGTGCCCTAGAGTATGCAAGGGTAAGGGGGGGCACCCTTTCTGCCCAGAATTTGATTACAAACATTGAGTAAAGGTTGCAAACAACTATGTAAAATAAATTGTTGAAGACTTTTTGTCTCTGGATGCCATAGACTTTATACGTGTCCTAGAGTAGGCAGGGGCCGGGAGGGGCACCCTTGCAGCCCAGTACTAGCCGTCAGAGTTTCTGACTGTTGTTAAAACAGTTGAAAGTTACAAACTACAGTATTAAAAGAATTGTTGAAATATTTTTGCCTCCAGAGCTCTGACACTACAGAAGTTGTCTGAGCCATCAGTTATGTTTTCTCACTGCCACTGCTGGATAAGAAAAAGAAAGCAATTATTCCGGTTTCTGGTTCCTGTAAAATAAACATGTTTTTTTTTGCATACGCGATTGTATTAGAAAAAATAATTATGGCATTAGAAAACTAATATCTAAAAACATTACTCCATTTTTTTTTTGTTATTTATCTGATTAGTGAAAATGTCACATAAGCAATCAAGTAGAGTCAAAAAACATCTGTGGAACAGCCCCTCCAACAGTAATTCAGAGAGAGGTCAATGTGGGACATGTATTCACCATCCTGCTGTCCCCTTCAGTCCAACCAGACCAGTTGCTACTTCAACCAGTGCTAGCAGTGCTAGTATCACTGCCACCACCGCTGTTCCAGTGCAAGTCTCAGCCTCTGTAGTGAATGATGCTGCTACCACATCAGCTGCCACCATCACTACCACCTCCATTGCTGCTGGCTGCACTGCCATCAGCACTACTTCCAATACTGCTACTACCATCATCACCACCACCTCCACTGCTGCTGCTGCTGACACCATTACCATGACCACCAAATCCACCAGTACCACCATGACCATAGTTCACAATAGATGTATTCAGCCAAAGCCTTGGTGGTTAAATCCAAGCAGTTCTGAGCATGGTGAGAACAGTGCAGCAATGTCTTCTGGTCAGAATATGCTCCTACCCCAGAAAATTTAAAAAAGGCTTGAAAATGAGTTCCATGACATATCCTTTGAGAAAACTGACCTGAGTGAGTCTGAGGATGCCAAAACTGAGTATTCACTTCATTACATAAGGAAGCACTTTGGTCAAAAGCAGTCCAAAAAAACAAACAGCTGTTGAAGGCAGACACTAAACATCTACCACAGTTCCACTTCTTCCTTCACGTCAACCTCCTTCTAAAAAAGTGAAGCAGTATATATTGCACATCCTAGTGGTTCTGATATTCCATCTGGTGTCATTTCACAGCAATCTTCTACACCACTCCAAACTGAATCTGGCAGTTGAGGGTGCAAGCAGTGTTCAGGAGGGTTGAGGTCACGTACAAGTTCACATTCCAGTGATTTCTGAACTTAGTTTTCTGAACAGTAGGATAATAAGAGGAGAGCTATATGGTCACACTGTGGCCAGAGTCTCAGCCATGGTAAAAATGTTTATAAACTGATTACAATATATATCTTTGGAACCACCTTCTGAGAAAGCATCATAAGATGGCTAACTTGGATAAAGCCCCTGCTGGTGTCTCTTCATGGCACTGCACACTGCATTTCAAAAAAGTAAAACCATTTCCTGACTCTGTTGCTGGTGCCGGTGGTGGTGATGGTAGAAGTGACCAAACACCATAAAAATCTTGTTTCCAGTCCTTGCCCAAGTATTCTGAAGCACAGCACCAAGTCCCTCGCAAACTCATTTAGATGGTGTGACAGTAGATGTGCAATTTATGGTGCCCCCTCAACAGCCTACATCACCCATATGTGTCCACTCTGGAGCCAGGGTCAGGAGTAAGACTATGCCATTTAGAAATCCTACTCTCACAATAAAGAAAGCATTTCCAGGCTTGCACAAAAGATCTTGCCAACTCACCCCACAGCTGTTAAAATCAAACAGCTCATCTGTGAGATAACTGCGCTGGATCTGCAACCATATTTTACTGCTGAAGACACTGGATTCTGTAGACTTCTATATTTTTGCAATCTTGACACCCATCCCATTGCAAACTACTTTTCTCATACAGTCAAAAGTCTATGAGGAATGCTGCAGTCAGGTGGAGAAATTGCTTAACCAGGCTGTGGGCAGGGTTTTCCATTGCACATCTGAAGTATGGACCAGTGCAAACTCACTACATTCAAACCTCTCACTCACAGAATACTGGTGTTCACCTACACCAGTAGCACACAGTGCATAACTGCTGTTGATGCCTCCTTCTATTCTTCCTCAGGCCTTGGCTATAGCAATACCCACCACACTAGATATCAGCTCTAATTAGTGTTGCAGGCCTTCCAAATGAACTCACTGGTGTCAACATTCTTATGTCTTTGCAAGAAATACTTGGCTCATGGTTTAGCACAATATGTCTGCATATTAGGTTCTTTATTGCAGAAAATGGGAAAAACACTGTAAAAGCAGTTTGCAATTGCCACTTCAAGGGAATACTCTGCTTTGATCATACATTGAATCTTCTGTTCACTTTTGCTCTCCAGAGCAGTTTGGGTGCTTCTCATCTTGTTGATACTTCACAAGACATCTGTAGCCATTTCAACATTCTGCTAAGGCATCCAGAGAACTGCAAACTGTTCAGAACCAGCTTGGTTTACTAAAACATCAGCTAATCCAAGATGTCAGAAAACAATGGAACAGCCATTTATACATTGCAATGCTTTCTGGAATGAAGTGTGTTCTATATGAGTTATCCACTGAGCAAAATATTGGTGAGGTACTGCTACACCACATCTGGAGCATCATTGAGCATTGTCCAGATTCTGAATCACTTTGAGAAATGCAACCATGGCCTAAGCTCCAATTCAGCTTCACTGAGTCAGGTCTATGTGATACTTGACCCTCAGTCAGAGTGCTGAACACATTTTAGCACTCTGACAACTCTGGTGCACCAGCACAGTAGGCGCCAGGATCTATTTTTACTACTTTCTCTTGGGGTGGCACCCCCAAACCCCACCCTCGTGGGGTGCTTCTCCCCTGCCCCCCACTTAAGGATTCTCAACTCCAGGGGTGATATGATGAAAGTAGTAAAAATAAAAGGTTTGGGCTGGACACAATAAAAATCGCACCAGCGGCTGGACCCGAACTCAGTACCTCAGCCACCCAAGCCATTGCCCAATCCCCGACACCATGCCGCTGCTCAACCGATGACCCCTGTGCCACCCCCTACAGCCTCTCCACCCCACCAACCCACGCTCACTGTGCTCGATCCCACCCCCCCGCGTGCATACGTGTAGCAACATCCTGTTGCCTAGTTCGCCCACCCCCTCATCCAGTCACCCTACCCTTCGGTCACTGTGAGTGGATTGCATGAGAAAGGTGTTGCCATAATGGACGGCGCCCTTCCTCATGTGCCCACTTCACGGGTTGCCCACTGAGTCAAGTCATTCCATCTGTCCATCTGCTCATGTCAATCATGGTGAGTTTCTAGGAACACAGCATTGTGGACTTTTTTCCAGAACCCAACAAAGAACTAATTGAAAGGCTTACTAGGAAGTTAAGCTCATGGTTTGCAACTGCATGTGACAAAACTATGTATTCACAGACATGTTTGACCAAAGATTCAAATCTGAGGAAATGTGCCTGTCCATGCAGAGTCATAGAGTGAGTGAGTACCACTAGTAATTATGTCACAGTGAACTTTGAGTCATGAGGAAGATGGACCTGTTCTGTTCAGAGGATGCTGGGGGGTGGGGGTCAGACAGTTCTGGAACAACTGGAGTGAGTGGCACCAGTAGCCCAAGTGATGGTGGTGAGTGTGGTGGTATGCCACTGACAAGGATGTTGCCTGCTGATGCGGAAGACAGGGTGAGTCAGCAACACAGGTCCATGACATTGTGCCTCAGGATACAAAAGCACATCATTATGACTGGTCACTGCTCACAAGTTCTCTGCTGAGCAAGCAGCAGACGGGACGGTGTTGTCACATTCTGCTGAGAAATGCTCACTAATTATTTTGATGAGTGTATACGTTAATGTTGACCTTCTTGCATACTGGAACACCAAGAATAAATAATTTCCTGCTCTGTCCAGGTGGCATGTAAATATATTGTGTGCCCCAACAAACATACCCTTGGAGTGCTTCCTCAGCACTGCAGGACATGCTGTTTAGCCATCATTGTTCCCATTTGCAGCCTGAACATGTGCAGCAGCTTCATATTATTAAGCTCAATATGCATCTGTTTGTTTTAAATGAATAGGGTGTACTAGTCAGCCTGACAATGTGCTGCCGCTGCCTGCTACTTTGAATAATGAATTGACTGCTATACTTACTGTATGGCTTTCTGCTTGCTACTCATGATTTCACTGACAAAGATTCTGGAATAATGATGTTGGATGTGGTTGTGCTTGCTGCTTGGTGTTTTGACTGATTTTATGGCTTTATGACCACTGCTGCTTATAAAATGACAATGATCTATGAAAATTTTTGAAAATCTTTTTCTCTTATCATTTTCTTTTTTTTAATTTATTTTTGCAAGGTTACTTCACTTGTCCTGGTATATCCTGGCACTAGGGCACTAGGTTACAAATGTTACTTCCTATTATGCCCTTAACTTTCAGGCCAGAGAGTAATGAAAATAATAGTATAAATATAAATAATACATATAAAAATAAAAATGCAAAACATTATCTAACAATTGAAAAAAATAAATGAAAACAATTAAAAAATAGTATGAAAGTCTAAATATTAGCTCCACTGCACAACTTGGCTTTGGTTTCCTGTCTCAAAACAAACATAGTCATTCATTTTAATTTCTTTGCATATTGTGTAACTCTTTGCTTTGGTGATTCCCTCCTGGTGTTCAAAATAGATGTTCTCTTCATTTTATTCAGTACACTTATCAGACAGAAAAGAGCATGTAAAAATGCCTAATAAAGGAAAGCACCTGTTACCTTAGTGCACTCTCCTGTCAGTGCAAATGCCACCAGTTAGCATTTCTGTGTAACAAAACAGTTTTCTAATTGCATTTTCACATTTTGGTATTAAAACTTACATTCAAAAAATGCTTGAAAACTTCTGTTTAACAATGCTGCTGGCTGCCATCTCATAGAACAACTTGCTCACACACCAGTGCTATAAAAATGCACCTGCTGACTCAATGCATTGGCCAGCAGGAGCACATTAGCATATCCGGGTGAGGGAGGAGCAGCTCCCAAAAGATGGCTGCCAGCAGGGGACAGCCTAGATAATGGACATTTTGGAGCACTTCTTTAAACTGAAGTTTTAATACCAAAACACAATTAAAAATAATTTTTTACACAGAAAAACTAATCCAGGGCATAGATATTCACTGGCAGGAGACCGCACAAGGTAACTGGTGCTTTCGATAAACTATGTTGGCACTCTGACTCTGCATCAATACAGTATGTTTTCGCAACTTGGTATTACCCTCTGCCCATGCTGAGCAGAAACATCGTATTTGCTTAGTTTGTTTTATTTTCATGTCTTAATAAACATATTCAGTATTGTAGAATAAAAACACAGTCCAATACCCAAATATAGAAACATAGAAACATAGACTTTGACGGCAGATAAGGACCACTTGGCCCACCTAGTCAGCCCATTTCCCTACATACAGGATAAGCTGCAGATCCTAGTTAACCAACAGCCTATTTCTTCCTACCCCACACAAAAATTGCCTTATGTCTGTCCCATTTATGCTTGAATTCCCCCACAGATTTAGACCCCACAACCTCCTCAGAAATACAGTTGAATACTCAAATACCTCAGGTGTATTAAATGAATATTTATTTTGGTTTTGTTTTTCAATGTATTCTTTTTGCCCCTGCCTCGGTCATCGATCTTGGCCCTGGTCATGGTGTCCCCAGGCTCCACCACCCATATCTGCTGCACTCTCTCAGTTACCCTGGCTTACCCACTAGAGGGTGGGGTCATGGCACCATTGAGCACTAGTGCCATGTTCCTCGTGACTGGTTGGGAGAGCCGGCTGGGCAGCTAGTGAGGCCAAGGGAAAGGGCATCATGGAGATGGCCAGGCAGAGTATTTTCCCCTTGTAAGCTGGGGCTGGGACATGCAATGATATCCTGTATCTGTCCCCACACCAGAGTTCCTTGTGGATGTTGGCTGCTATGGGACTCCTGGCCTCCACCAGGGGTCCCTCATGCACCAACAACATCCCTCCCCTCTCTCGAAGAAGGAGAGCAGTCGTAAGATGCTCAATCCTTCTCCCCAGCCAACTCTCCAATGACCCAAGTCTTTTCCCAAACCTGGGTTGCCAGCGCCTCAGCGGAAATCCAACTGCTGTGCTGATGGCCAGGCAGGTTCATTGACTATTTAATGAATACACAGTTTATATATTCGCACAGCCCTGACAATAAGCAACACAGGTTAACATTTTAAAATTTACAGGCACATTATAATAACATGAAAATATGATAGACAATAATATTGCAATGGATTGTACAGATAAATAAAAATATATATATTTAGAGTGATTGATCTACAGTATAGCGACACTAGTGCAAGAGACACATCTACAGGAAACAGATGCAGGCACTGAGGTTTAACAAATAATTCTTCATTTTATGAGCAAAGACTTTTACAGAAAGGAACTGTCTGATGGAAGCTGGGATAGTGTTCCATACGTAGGCAACCCCATAGCTGAAATCTTTCTGACCATTCCTGTTCACATCAGCGAGTCAGTAGTAGGTTATTAGTTACGGAATGGGAATGAGGAAGGTTGACAGGTTTGAGTAGCCCTTTTAGACACTGTGGTATGTTGCCATGTAGAGTCTTATGGACACAACTGGTCAATGTGAGTTGAGCCCTGTGCTCTGGCATCAGACAATTAAGCTTATCAAGACTAGTACAGTGGTGGGACCTGGATCTGAAGGAAGTGGCAGACCTGGTCACCTTGCAATAAAGGGCTGTTTTCTTTCCTAAACTGACTTTAGAGCAGTGTCATAGAAACACAGAAACATAGAAATTGATGGCAGATAAGAATAACTAGGCCCATCCAGTCCACCCATTTTCCCTACCTACTGCAAAAGCTGCAGACCATACTTGATCTCCGGCTTTACCTTCTTATTCCTATAACTAGGGTTCCCTTATGCCTGTCCCATGCATTTCTGAATTCCCCAACTTTGATTACCCCAACTACCTCCACAGGTAGTCTATTCCATGCATCCACCACCCTTTATGTGAAGAAATGCTGCCTCATGTTACCCCTTAGTCTACCCCTTCCAACCTCCTGTCATGCCCCCTCATTCCTGAACATCTCCTTTTCTGAATGATGCCACCCTCTGATACCCTATTTATGCCATTTAGATATTTGTAGGTTTCTGTCATATTTTGCCTGTCTCTCCTCTCCTCTCCTCCTGGTTATACATCAAGAGGTTTCCCAGCCTCTCCTCATATGACTTTTGGTGCAGGCCCTGCACCATCTTTGTTGCTCTTCTTTAAACTGCCTCTACCCTGCCTATGTCCTTATGGAGATGCAGCCTCCAGAACTAGACATAGTACTCAAAATGAGGCCTCATAAATGATCTATAGAATGGTATCACCACCTCTTTTGTTCTGCTGGTCGTACCTATTCCTGTACAACCCAGCATCCCACTGGCTCTCCCTGCTGCCTTGGCACATTGTTTGGTCACCTTTAGGTCATCATATATGATTACTCCCAAATCCCTTTCCTGTTTGGTGACCATCAGTATCTCCCCCCACTTCATGTAATCCTCTTCTGGATTCTTGTGCCCAAAATGCATGATTTTGCACTTTTTCACTTTGAATCTCAGCTGCTACACTACAGACCATTTCTCCAGTTTTCCCAGGTCCCTCCTCATTTTTAACACCCCTCCAGGAGTGTCCACCTTGTTGCAGATCTTAGTGTCATCTGCAAAGAGGCACACCTTCCCTTCTAGCCCTTTCAGCAATGTCACTTATGAAAACATTAAACAGAACTGGCCTCAGAACTGATCCCTGTGGCACCCAGCTGGTCAACATCCTTTCCTCAGGTTAAGTTCCATTTACCACCACCCTCTGTTTTCTATCACTCAACTTGTTCTTAACACAGTTTACCACCTGGGGACCCACTCCCATGGTGCACAGCTTGGTCACAAGTCTTCTATGTAGAATGGTATCGACAACCTTACTGAAAACCAGGTAGGCCACATCCATCACTCCCCCAATCCACTTCCCTAGTCACCCAGTCAAAGAAATAAATTAGATTTGTTTGACATGATCTTCCTATTGTGAATCCATGCTGTCTCAGATCCTGTGCTCCACTGATTCAAGGTGTTCCACAGTCCTTTCTTTAAGTAGTGATTCCATAATTTTTCCCACTATTGAGGTGAGGCAGACTGGTCTCTATTTTCCAGCCTCCTCCCTACTCCCACTTTTGTGAAGAGGGACTACATCTGCCCTCCTCCAGTCATCTCAGAACCACTCCCATATTGAGAGTGACATTAGAATATTCCATAATCTAGCAAAGAAAGACAGTTGCTATGAGCAATCCTAACCTTGGTACTCACCGTAACATTTAAATATGATATGCCTGCCCAGTGGTCCAGAGGGCAGAGGCATCCATTTTGTCTCACCTGACGCTAAACCGGCTACCGAAGTTTGGTGATGGATTTGGGTTGCTGGGGACTGGCTGGGGAGAGGTGAATTGAGCATCTGTAGGATTGCTTTCCTCTTTTTGGGGGGAGGACTGTGGGTCCCATCACCTGTCTGGCCCCTAGCAGAGGCTTGGGGATCAGCAGACCATGCCAGCACAATGGAGACTTGGAGGGTTGGTGGTCATCAATGCCCCACACATGGTAGCATGCGAGAGGTTTCTGGACAACACTGCACATCTGTCCCTCCATGAGAAATTAGGAAATAGGCCAGTCACTGCGTGGATGAAACAGACCCTCCACAGACTCTGCAATGGACTACAGGACCCCTCTATCCCAACAGATCCACAATGTTGGTGGTTGGCCCCTGCCATCGGATACTACCATGGGGGGTAAGCCATGGGGAAGCAATCTGGATCAAGTTCTTCGGCTGTGGGTACCTATCATTGACACCCCTGACATAGAGGGTAAGCTGTGGGGAAAACTGGGTGAGGTGAGTACTTGGATGCCAGCGGCGGGGCTGGGGGGTGGTGGAAGTTTAGGCTGTGCTGGGTATAAACAAATTAATTACAAATGTTCATATTGAAACAGTTGACCTACTTTCTGATAAATGATCTTGACAGTGCTGTTCTGATGGGTTTCAAATGTTAGGCAAGGATAAAGGGTTTCTCCAAGATACTAGAAATCTGATACCAGTTTGAATTGGTTCTATGTGATAATGGCGAAAGCCTAAAGGCAATCACCATTATCACGCAGTCAGAGTGCTGAAAACATTTTCAGCACTCTGACACCCTCGGTGCATGGGACAGTGGTGCCAGGACATGTAGTTTAATGCTTTCTGTGGGGGTGCTGCTTCCCACCACACCCCCAAGTGGAGTGCTTCACCCCCTGCACCCCCTACTAAAGGATTCTCAACTGGAGCATGTCGGGAGGGGGTGAAAGCCTCAAAAATAAACATTCGCCTGGGCGCAATAAATTGCTCCACGCTGGGACCCAAACCCAGTACCTCACCCACCCCAACCACAAGCCAACCCCAGATGCCATGATGCAGCTCGGCAATCCACCACAGCACCACCTCCTGCAGCTCCTCTGCCTCCTCAAGCCCATGCTCGCTGTGCTCACTCCCCCCACCGCGTACATATAGTGACATCCTGTCACTCAGTTTGCCAACCCCCTCATCCGGCTGCCCTTCCCTCCCATCACCATGAGGGATTTCACCAGAAATGTGTCACCATTACGGACAGTGCCCTTTCACATGCACCCACCTCACAGGATACCATTTGTATTGGGTACCATCTATGGTGAATATGTTGAGGTCTAGTGAGTTTTGTTTAATTTTGTGGGCAGAGACTAAGAGCATGGCCTTAGTCTTGGGAACATTGAGGACCAGCTTTTCATTAAGGAACCAATGTTGGAAAAAATGTAAGTTTTGCTCGAGTGTTACGCTGGTGTCAGAGATGCTTCTTCCATGTTTGAAGGCAGTGGTGTCATCTGCATCAAGCAGGAAGCTAGCGGTTGAGCAAGTCTGGGGTAAATTATTAATAAAGAGCATAGAATGGGGTGGCCTAGGACAGAGCCCTGTTGTACACCATGGGTGATTGTACTGACCTCCAATATTACATTACTCAGCTTAACCATTTGATGCCTGTTCTGCAGATAGCTCCAAAACCATTGCATTGCTGCCAGACTCACCCCAAGGGTGCCTAGCCTTTGCAGAAGTGGGCAGTAGTCTACCAGGTTGAAGGCTTTGGTCAGGTTTACAAACATTGCCCCCATCATAAGCCCCTTATCCACGGCTTGGTGTACAGAGTCCATGAAACTGACCAAGATGATGCAGGTTCCATGGCCTTTTTCTGAAGCCATGTTGCTATGCACAGAGAAGGTTGTTATTGTGCACTATTCTTTCATGCACCTTGATAAGGGCAGAATGCATGGATATGGGCCAGTAGTTTTCCAAGACAGTAGTTTTGCCATTTTTTAAGAGAGGTACTATTATGGCCACTTCCAGATGTCATGGACTGTTTTTGTCTTGAATGAGTGATTAAAAATATTGGCAGTTGTTTTGGCAGTTAAAGGATCAGCTAATCTAAAGAACTTGAGGTGCAAGCCATCACTACCAACAGATTTATTAGGGTTTAATTGAGCCAGCAGCTTCTTGTCTTCATTTACTGTAGCCTTTTTATGTAGAAAAGAGGAGTAGAGATGCAGTGAAAGTTTTCTTTCGCTGGCAAAATTCCAGCGAAATCAGGAATTTCGCCCCGAGTAACATTTTGCAAAGTTAGGCCCTTATGGAGAAATTTTATCTTTAATTTCACCGGTATCAATCAATCAATCAATCAATCAATCAATCAAGTCTTTATTTAACCAGGCGTTCATTGTTGAGCAGAAGCTCATTTACAAGATGGACCTGGGTGGAGCATGAACAATTGTATATACAGGTCAACACAGGTATTTACAAGGCAATACAGATAATACTCTTTAGAGACAGGAAGAAAAAGAAGTTCATATGTACATAGAATTATACAGATATTGTACAGATTACATGGTATTTACATACATAGAAGTGTCTATAGGAAGATAAAGCAGGTTATCTAAGGTTGCAGGAGGAAGTAACGGAAGAAAAAAATAAAATAAAAATATACACCAGGTAGAGGTGAAGGTAGGGGGAGGGGGAGGTAGGGGAAGAAAGGCTAGGAGGGCATGGTGCACAGAGAGGAGTTGGTAAAATGGGATGTAGAGAAGGTAGATGGAGAAAAGGAGTATGTGTGAGCCCCGGGATTGAATGCTATGAAGTACGGGGCATGGTAGGATGTCACAACCCAGGGTAGTGAGCTCCTATCCAAGGTTGGGAAAGGAAGAATAAGGGGATGGATGGGCCTAGTGTTGACAAGACAGGGGGATAAGAGAGAGAACAATTAGGCTGGTGAGGAGCAAGCTGGGAGGTCAGTACTTAAAATTGGGTCTAGGTGTGGCTATATACCAGTGCAGACACCGGTACTGGGTTTGAGTGGGTGAAGCAGTTACATACTTCTTTGATTGTATGGAAATAAAGCATCTTGAAGGCATTTATACCGATTAGAGTGCTTAATTTGAGGGGTTTTTGTAGATAGTTCCATAAGGTAGGTAGCACGAAGCTTATGGCTGCCCTGCCAAAGCGGGATTTTGCTTTGGGTACTTTAAGTGTAATAGCTGAGTAACTTCTTAACGCGTATTTCCCAATTATACTCAGGGGAAGACAGCAGGAGATATAGTAAGGCAGCTTATTAGAGATGGCTCTATAGGTCCAGAGAGCAGCATTTCTGTGGCGCCTGAACTTTAGTAATGTCCACCCCACTGCCGCATATAGGGTGCAGTGATGCGTGTCGAAGGGGAGTCCCGTTATAAACCTCAGTGCTCGATGGTAGAGTGTGTCCAGTTTAGTCATGTAAGAGTTGGGGCATTGGCTGTAGAGGAAACCAGCATAATCAACCAATGATTGGAAAATGGATTGGACCAGTTGTTTCTTGGCATCTCTGGTGAGAAATTGGTTGATTCTAAAAAACAGTTCAAGCCTTTGCCGAAGTCGTTTTAGCAAGTCCTCGATATGTTCAATGAAGGAGAGTCTTTGGTCTATCCAAACTCCCAGATACTTGAAATTTGTAACAAATTCTATTTTTTCACCCAGAACTGTAGTAATTTGGGGAACTGTCCCACTGGACCCAGGGTTAGCTGTACGGATAAAAGGGGAGAGGACCATCGCTTTAGTTTTTTGGCATTAAGGAGTAGCTTTTTGGAGGAGTTGGCTTTGCAAAAGGTTGAATTCTGACTGTAGGTCATTGCAGGCAGCTTCAGGTGTTAGGCGACTCGTAGAGAACTGTATCCTCTGCAAACAGATGGATGTTGGCTTCTTTATACAGTAGTCAATGTTATTAATGTAGATTGCAAAAAGTAAGGGCCCTAATATAGAACCTTGAGGTACCCCTCTTTGCAGAGTTTTTAAGGGGGACAGGCCTCCTTCAGCTTTAACTTGTTGAAGGCGCCCTGTAAGATAGTCAATAAACCAATGCAGAAAGGAGGGGTCCACACCAATGGTTTGAAGGGAGGAGAGGAGCAGACTATGGTCGACGGTGTCAAAAGCCTTGCTTAGATCAAGGAAAGCAGCACAAATAAAGTTTCTGCTCTCAAGATTACGCTGCCAGTCATTAGTAACTTTGGTGAGGGCTGAGATAGTGCTATGTTTAGCTCTGAATCCGGACTGCATAGGATTTAGCAGTTCCCTAGACTCAAGGTGAGTCCTCAGCTGTGCATTTACAATTTTCTCTAGGAGCTTGGACAGGACCGGAAGGAGAGAAATTGGCCTGTAGTTATTGAGATCGCCAGGGTCACCTGATTTGAACAGTGGTATGACATGTGCTGTCTTCCATATAGGTGGTAAGGTGCCCTGAGACAGAGATAAGTTAAAAAGGTGGGTGACGGTTATTGCTAGTATGTGGTAGGCAAGTTTTAGGATGTAAGGGTCAAGGGTGTCGACCCCAGCACTTTTTCTAGTATCCAACTGAAGCAAAAGGTCCTCTACCTCTTTCAGTGGGGCAGGTTGAAGCGAGAAAGGCAGTGAAGCTATCGGAGTTTCAGGCAGTTGGCTGACAGTCCGGGTGCAAAGTATGTTTTCAGGGGAGTTATCAAATGCCATGCCTGCAGTAGCAAAGTGGTTATTGAAAGCGTCAAGTATATCCATCTTTTCGGTTATAGTCAAGTTGCCAGAGGTAATCTTGGTTGGGATTGAATTTCCTGGGGAGTGGCCTAGCAGATCATTGATTGTGTTCCAGTGCTTTATTGGACTCTTTGTGGCAGAGTCGAGTTCGATTTGAAGAAGGTGGCCTTCGATTCTCTGATTGTTTTGGTACATAAATTTTGTAGTCTCCTGAACTGGTTCCAGTCCTCTGCAGTGTTCAGTCTGACGCTTTTTCCAGAGCTTATCTCTTTCTAGAAGCAAGGACTTGATCTGAGGTGAACCATTTACAGGTTTTGGTCCTAGTTTGAACTTTAAGTTTTGCTTTGCCAGTAAATTTTACCTTGCAGTAGAATCAAGGAGAAATTAGGAAAAAGGCTTGTCACATGACTTACTTTCTGCAGCAGACTGCAGGTCACATGGGTGACTGTACTTAGGAAGGAGTCACTGAATCTGTTTCCTTCTCCTAGACCTTGCAGGCAGAGTAGTGGAGTGTTACTGACTGCAAACTGGAAAACCTTTAAATTAGTAGTTTGTGTGGTTGTTTGTTGTTTGTGTTCTTCCCCAATTTCTTTATTTTTAAAAAAGGTAAACTTTCTGTTGTAGGGCACTTTATGTTGCGTTATTTTATTCTGTCTTTATAGTTTAATGTGTGTGTGTGTGTGTGTGTGTGTGTGTGTGTGTGTGTGTGTGTGTGTGTGTGAATATGTCTGCATGTGTGTGTGTTTGAATCTCCCTCTCTCTCTCTCTTTCTTTTTCATTTAAGTTTTGAATTAATTTTAAAAAAAAAACATGGATGGGAGGAAAGATAGGGCAAGGGGGACTGGGCAGAAGGCAGGAGCAGCAGGAGGATCTACTCTTTGCCTTAACAGGTGGACATTTCTGTCCATAAGACAGACCCCAGCAGGAGCATGTGCCCCTGCTCCCTAGCAGGAGCCGTTGTCCTCCAGCAGCAGCAGGTTCACCTGCCCTCAGCAACAGGGCACCTTGCCCCCCAGCAGCAGCATGTGTCCCACGCCTTGCCCAGCAGCAGCAGCAGGAGCCTGTTGCCCTTCCCTAGCAGCAGGAGTATGTGCCTCCTGCTCCCCCCCCAACAAGGGCAGCAGGATGTGGTTGAGGCCCCCACCAGGACATCAACTAGCACCCCTTCCCATATATTCTCAGCAGTGTGGGCATTTTTTACCACAAAGGCTGGAGATAACACTGTTGTCATCTGCAACCTTTGTGGTCGCAGTGTTAGGCCGGGAAAGCAAGGATCACACTTTGGGACTGGTGGACAAAGGAGCCACCTGCACTACCACCACACTATAGAGTGGCTCGTACAACAGCAAGCGGCTACAGCTGCAGGAGGTGATGAGCAAGTGGAAGGCAATGAGCAGGAGGAAGGCAGTCAGCAGTCTAGGGGTGCCATAACTCCAGCAGGAGGACAGAGGAGCAGCAGGGACTCAGAGGCAGCAGGACCATCCAGCCTTAGTGATGCACCCCACACCTGCCAGCCTGCCATGCTGCTGATTCTTCAGCGCAGCCTGCAACAGCCTCCCAGGTCAGGTCAGCATGGAAGACCTGAGGCTATGCACTGTGAGGTGGTGGTGGTGGTGCACTTAAGGTGCAAGGTGTCCAGCAGTAGTTGGACCAGTCCGCCAGGAGGTCAGGGGTGACCTCCAAAAAAATAATGAAGAAAAGAAAGTGTTGGACCTCCTGGTGGAACTGTCTCTTGGGGCGGTTGTGGTGATGACACTGGTGGAAGTGCAAAAGGCCTGTGGTCAATGGTCTAGCACTATGTCACTTTTGACGGCCTGAGCACAACACCTAATTTTTCTTTCCTTTTCTTCCTTTGTTACTTTTGACTCACTTGTCCTTATCTACACCCCTAAAATAAAGTAAAAATATATATTTTCTGTCCTTTTCCTTGTCTATATTCTCTTGTTTCTTTTACCTGTCAAGTGGTTCTGTGTGTAATTTGTTATGTAATGTTTATGCTCCCTCCCTTTCCCCTCTCATATGAATACCCTTGCCCTGACCCTGCATGTCCCTCATTGTAGTACTGTACCATAAACTCTGTGCCTTTCTTGTTTTGTGTTATTCTTTCTTTATATAGTTCCTCCTCCCTTCCACAAATGCTAAGTATTGTAATTTGTTCCTATGAACACATTTTTTTTCACAAAGCTATGTGATGTTGTGTTGGCTTGTGGCAGTTGTTTTTGCTGTGTGCAGTATCAGCCCAAATACATACACAACAGTCATAGAAACATAAGTACTTTTATTGTGAAGTTAAACATAAATATGGTCACAGGCCTTTGCACAATGGGCAAAGTGTACACAGATGTGAAGGGCGACAGTCACTGTTTCCTTAATGTCTGCATGGTTTAGAAACTGCTGCACAACAAGATTAACGCAGTGTGCCAGGCAGGGCGCCCTGAAAAAAACACCATCGCAAATGTGCTTCACTATATTGGAACCATTATCACTTGCTATGAATCCTGTTATCAGTGACTGTGTGTAAAGCCACTCATCAGTCTTGTCCAGCAGAACATTAAGCATTTTCACAACCATGTGAGAACCAGTAACACTTTGCATACTCAGGGCTGTATGCTGCTGAATTCCAGAGGTGTTGCTACCACCACAGTTTGGATTCAGGCAGGTTTTCAGGCCCAAAATTAACTACCACCCCAGTTACCTGTGCCAAGTGTACCGTTATGCATGGATATGAACTTGCTGCTGGTTGTCCACTGGTCCACATATCCATGCTAAAATGGATATATTTTGGTGCACTATGCTTTATTGCATGTCTTATGGAATCAGCAACTCTACTGTATAGCTCTGCACGGCATGTTTAGAGAAATAGGTTCGATGGAACCTGCCATTTGGGACAGACACAGGCCATCAACCTGCAGAACCCAGCATTCTCCATGAATGAGAATGGCAACAGATCAATGACCAGCATTTCAGTGGTGGCAGCATTTAAGTTGTGTGCAGCAGCATGATTGGGGGGTACTTTGTGTGCTGCTCACAGATGTTCTTCAGATCGGGCTACATCTTTGGAGCTGTTAGACCAGAATGCTGTACTAGTCACACCCATGTTGCTCTTTTAGGGATAACAGTTGACTCTTGGGGCTGTGCAAATGCAGACCACATGAAACCAGTTATTTGGGTTGATTTTGGGTGTGGTGGTGTACTTTTCTGAGTCAAGGGATTGGGAGTGGCTCCTCCACTGTTATGACCACTACTCAAGAGACCAAAGGATTGCTTTCCTCCTCCTCCACTGGCCCACTCTGCCCTCCCTCCCTCCAACTTCTGCTGTACTGAACTGCTCTCAGTTACATTTAACTCCAGAGAGATACCACCAACAGCTCTGGTATCCTTCTGGTGTTGCTGTCATCGCAGCAGGTGCTTGTTTTCAGGTGGGCATGTTGGCCACCTATGCCTATGTGGCTTTCTTTTTTTCCCCGAATAACACGTGCTTGACACAGTTGACATATCGCTATGGTCTCATCAGCTGGATCAAGCATATAAAAGTCCCAAACCAGGGACTTTTGACCTCTGGACTTAACACGCTGCTGGTGAGATTGGGAGAGCTGAGAAACAGGTGTGGAAGATTTTGCTTTTTGTGCTGCTTTCATCATTTCCATAAGACTACTTTTGGGAGGGGGTGACTGGATTGCTTGGCGGATCGCTGATAGGCTTGGTGGTAACCTGACTCATGGGCTGTGTATGTTAGTGACCTAGGTGTACATCACCCTTCACCTTTTTAAACTCAGGCTCCCATGAAGGATCATCCCAGCCATCATCAGCAGCACTGATGCTGATGATGTCCTTGTCCTCCTCCTCCTCCCCCTATCTCTGTCTTCTTGGAAGGCACATTTTCTTTCTTTAAAACCATCTCCTCAGAGCCAGGGGGCTGACTACCCATATCTCCCAGATTATCAGATTCTGGCTGAACACTATCACCACCAACAACTCCAGCAGGAATAGGCACTGGGACAGTCACACTGAGAGATTTATCACCCTCCTCCTGGACCACTGTTCCTGAGCTGGTGTTGGTGTGTCCCTTCTCACTATCATCATCCTCCACCAGCATGGATGCAACAACTGTGGCCTTAAAACTGAGACACAGGTATGCCAGTACTTTGAACAACTCCTTTGCTGGTACCTGCCACATGGTCAGAGCCTACAGAAGACACTGATGCAGACATACATGTGCTTTTCCCACACAAAAGGTTATTAAACAAGTTAGCCAGCCTTGGAGTGGTTCCCAGGGTGAAAGACTGGGTAAAAAATTGGCTGGACAAAAGAGCGCAGAGGTAATACTAAAGGAGTCCACTCAGAAGAAAGGGAATTATGAGCAGGGTACCACAGGGTTCAGTACTGGGACCAGTCCTCTTTAATATCTTTATAGGTGACATTGCAGAGGGGCTGAAAGTAGAAGTATGCCTCTTTGCAGATGATACCCAAGGGGTTGGAATGGATGAGAATGGACTTGGCATGGTGGGAAACAAGAAAACAGGGAAGAGTACTCAATGTGGGGAGGTACTAACAACAGCAAAAATGGAAAAGAACACGGGGGTAGTCATATCAGACAACCTAAAGGTAGGTAAGCAATACGAGAAGGCAGTAAGGAGGGATGGGTGGATACTGGGATGCATAGGGAGAGGCATCACCAATAGAAAATAAGAAGTTGTTATCCATCTGTATAGACAATTGGCGAGACTCCATCTGGAGTGCTGCATGCAGTTCTGGAGACTCCCATCTCTGCAAGGACATAGACAGGATGGAAGTGGTCCAGAGGAGGGCAACTTGAATGGTGCAGGGTCTGCAACAGAAGCCGTACGAAGAGAGACTAAAGGACCTTAAAGGAGTCCATTTACAGAAGAAAGAGTCCTGAAAGAACTCCTAAAACTCACGGTGGACAAAACAATGGGGCCTGATGGGATTCACTCCAGAATCCTAAAAGAACTAAGGGAAGACCTAGTGACACCACTGACCACACTTTTTAACAAATCATGGGAGGATGGGGTGGTACCTGAGGACTGGAGGATGGCAGATGTGATTCCCCTTCACAAAAGTGGGAGCAGGGCAGAAGCAGGAAACTGCAGACCTGTAAGTTTGACCTCAGTGGTAGGAAAATGATGGAATCCTTCTGAAAGAAAGAATTATTGAGTACATAGAGGCCAGCGGGCACAGGACCCAAAGCAGCATGGATTTACAGCAGGAAGATCATGTCAGATAATTCTAATAGATTTGTTTGACTGGGTGACCAAAGTAATAGACCAGGGAGGGGCTGTGGATGCGGCCTACCTAGACTTTAGCAAGGCATTTGACACACTGCCACTAAAAGATTAATAATCAAGTTAGCCAGCCTGGAAGTGGGTCCCAGGGTGGTAGCCTGGATGCAAACTGGCTGCACAACAGGACACAAAGGTAATAGTGAGTGGAACACATTCCAAATAAGCAGGGGTCACTAGTGGAGTACCTCAGGGCTTAGTACTGGGTCCAGTCCTCTTTAACATCTTTATAGGTGACATTGCAGAGGGTCTGGAGGGAAAGGTATGCCTCTTTGCAGATGATACAAAGATCCGTAACAGAGTTGATACACAAGAGGGGGTAGAAAGGATGAGAAGGGACTTGGCAAGGTTGGAGGAATGGTCAGACATATGGCAACTTAGATTCAATGCAAAGAAGTGCAAAGTAATGCACCTCTGAAACAAAAACCCAGGAGAAGAGTACACAATAGCAGGGGTGGTACTAACAACAGCAAAAATGGAGCGGGACTTGGGGGTAGTCATATCAGATGATCTAAAGGTTAGTAAGCAATGTGAGAAATCAGTAAGGAGAGCCTGGGGATACTGGGATGCATAGGAAGGGGCATCACGAGTAGAAAAAGGGAAGTGGTTATCCCTCTATACAGACAGTTGGTGAGACCCCATCTGAGTACTATGTGCAGTTCTGGAGACCTCATCTACGCAAGGAGATAGGCAGGATGGAAGCAGTCCAGAGGAGGGCAACTAAAATGGTACAGGGTCTGCATCAGAAATCATATGAAGAGAGACTGAGAGAGCTTAACATGTATACCCTTGATGAAAGGAGGGACGGGGGACATGATAGAAATGTTCAAGTACCTCAAGGGAATCAACAAAGTCCAGGAGGGTAGCATCTTTCAGAAAAAGAGATGTGTAAGAACAAGGGGACAAAATTTAAAGATAGAGGGGGGACAGCTCAGGGGTAATGTGAGGAAATCTTTTTTCACGGAGAGAGTGGTGGATGTGTGGAACTGCCTTTCTGGGGAGGTTGTTGGGGCTAAAACAGTGGGGGAATTCAAACATGCATGAGACAGACACAAGGCAATTGTAGTGGGGGTGGCAGGAAATAGGCTGTTGGTTAACTAGAATCTGCAGCTTATCCAGTAGGTAGGGAAATGGGCAGACTGGGTGGGCCAAGTGGTCCTTATCTGCTGTCAAAGTCTATGTTTCTATGTGTCTATGCATACCCTCGAGGAAAAGAGGGAGAGAGGGGATATGATAAAAACTTTCAAGCACCTCAAGGGAGTCAACAAAGTCCAAGATGGTAACATCTTTCAGAAAAAGAGATATGCAAGAACAAAGGGGCATAATTTGAAGATTCTGTATAGGGGACAGAGCTTAGGGGCACCTTGAGGAAGTATTTTTCACAGAGGGCAGTGGATGCATGGAACGGCCTTCCTGAGGTGGTAGTGGGGTCAAAAATAGGGGGGAATTCAAAAATGCATGGACAAACATAAGGCAATTCTAGTGGGGTGTAGGAGGAAGTAGGCTGCTGGTTAACTAGGATCTGAAGCTTATCCAATAGGTAGGGAAATGGGCAGACTGGGTGGGCCAAGTGGTCCTTATCTGCTGTCAAAGTCTATATTTCTATGTTTCCCTGCTTTGGGGTACTGGAACTGAAGTTGTACTCTCCTCAACAGACTTCTTAGCTGGCTCTTCCCTCCTGGTGTGTTCCCCCTTGTACTGGACCATCTGTTAGCAGGCATTTTTATGTTTACTTGTTCGCATGTGCAAGAAACATAGTGCCATCATTCGAGTTTTCCAGAGGTGTGTCAGCCTCTTTCAATTCAGTCAGTGTGTTTGCAGGCGGTCGAGGCGCCAATCACTGCTCCAGCTGTCTATGACAGCTGAAAATGCAGTGGCATGCAGTCGAAAGGAGAGCTCCGGCAGGTGAGCAGGCTCCCCCACACACGTGCAGCGCACGCACGCACACTGCATGCTAATCGCCTTCCCCTCCCCCATTGTTACGGCCGATGGGGTGCCCAATCCCGTTGGCTCCACCCCCAAAGCATCCAGGTGCCACGCTGGAGGCCACCCGGCGGCAAAATGCGCAGCACGCCCTAATCCCTCGCCGGCTCCAGCCCCCAACAGCCTTCAGCCATGCTGGGAGCTCCACCCCAGTGTGGCAAACGCCCTCGTTGTCTCAATAAAGAAAGAAATACACCTGCAAATAAAAACTGTCCCTCGGCGCTTCTCCCTGCCCCTCCCACAACCCACACCACCCACTACGTACCCTCACTCACCCTGCCTCCCCACACCCCCACCCCATATTTACCTCAGAGCTCGGCGCAATGATCTTGGCGGACCGAATACGTCAGACTTCAAAGCCGACCGTGAACTGAGGAAATGCCGGTAAGCTGTATAATGGAATTGATAGGGTTTTTTCAACTTTATTGCATATTTCAGGCATTTTTTGGAATTTTGCACCAAATTTTCAACATGGAGTTTTGGGACCCCTTCTCATGAATGCTGTCACTGTCATTATGTTACTTGGGCCTGAAGGGTGATTTGCAGCCACTGTGTGAAATCACCTTTCGGAACAATTAACGAAAAGACACTGCCAGTGTTCATAAGGTGAGCTCTCAAAAGCCTATTTTGAAAATTGGTGGAAGCTCCTGAAAATGACTGTTTCTGATGTCGTTGTGCAGTTCCTCATGCGCTCGTGGATTCATAAACACATTTTGGGTGAGATGTGAAAATGACAGCTGTACTGCTCATAAGAAGGTGGTAAAATGGCACGTTGAAAATCTGGGTGAAAATATTGAAAATTTGCGAACTTACGAGCGTCACGGCCGGGAACTGCGCAATGCACACTCGTAAGTTCTGGGTGCCAATATTTCACTGAATTTCAACGTTCACTCGACACACCTGTATACGAGCATCGCTCAACATCACTTAAAATGTCGCCTTATGTGGCGCACAGTGGTCGATTGTCTGAAATCAATGTATGGGACACATTAAGAAATCAGACACTGTTCATGAGCAGAGGTCTTAAATGGCTATTTTGAAAATTTGGTGAAAAAATTCCTAAAATTTACTGTTTTACGAGCGTGCGTTGCAGAGTTCCTATGCACGCTCGTAAGTTCGCAAATTTTCAATATTTTCACTCCAGATTTTCAACATTGCCATTTTACCACGCCTCCTTATGAGCAGTAAAGTTGTCATTTTTCACATCTCGCCCACAATGTGTTTCTGCCCATGTAGCGCACAATGGCGCAGTCGGTGTGTGAAATCAATGTATGGGACACGTTAAGAAAATCACAGTGACACTGGTCATGAGCAGAGGTGTTAAAATGGCTATGTTGAACATTTGGTGAAAAAATTCCCAAAAATGACTGTTTTAGGAGCTCATGTTGTGCAGTTCCTACACACGCTGGCAAGTTGGCGAATTTGTAATATTTGCACACCAGATTTTCAACAGTGCCATTTTACCGCACTTCCTTATGAGCAGTGCAGCTACCATTTTTCACGTCTCGCCCAAAATGTGTTTCTGCACATGTAGCGCACAGTGGTACAGTCAGTGAACGAAAACAATGTTTGGGACAGATTAAGAAAATCACAGTGACACTGGTCATGAGCAGAGGTCTTAAAATGGCTATGTTGAAAATTTGGTGACAAAACTCCTTAAAATGACTGTGTTACGAGTGAGCATTGTGCAGTTTTCACGCACCCTCGTAGGTTCATGAATTTGTAATATTTTCAGTCCAGATTTTCACCAGTTGCATTTTTCCACACCTCCTTATGAACAGTAGAGCTGTCATTTTCCTCAACATGGCCAAAATGTGTTTTCACACTTTCAGTGCAGAGATGCGTGGTCGCTGTGAGAAATCATTGTTCCGGACAGATAAAGAAAATCACACTGACACTGTTCATGATCGGAGGTCCCAAAATGCCTGTGTTAACAATCTGCTGTAAAAAAATCCCCAAACTAGTTACATTACGGGTGTGTGTTGACAGTTTCACGCACGCCAGGTGTGACTTCAGCTCAGTTTTTTTAAGATTATTACAGATTTTCAACATTGCCATTTTTACACCTCCCCATGAACAGTACCGCTGTCATTTTTCACATCCTGTTCGAATGTGTTTTGCACCTGTGGTGCCAAATGCTATAGTCGCTGTGCAAAAGCAGTTTCGCCAACAAACTGATATTGCCACTGTTCATAAGGTGGGGGTCACAAAAAAACATGTTGAAAATTTGGAGAAAATACTAATGAATGCCTGAGGCGTTAGGGTTTCTGACCATAACACCCACCCTGTAGAGTATGACAGGCATCAGGGGTGTGACTTGGGATTCTTGCCTGTCATGCTCATACCATTCCACCCCACCCCACCCTGCAGCCAGTGAGAGGCATCATGGTGTGCCTCGGACTCTTCGGGCCCAAACTTCACCCCATTCTCTTATACCGCACCCATCTCACTGTATTTCCTGATGGAATGGGGTGTGCATAAGGGCCAAAGACCCCAAGGCACACCGTGACACTTGTCAGTGTCTGCAGGGTAGGGTGTGGTGAAATGGCGTGGTCGTTATGCCTGATGACCCAAAGGCACACCCCAATGCCTGTCACTCTCTGCAGAGTGGTGGTAGGGTTGGCTTCAGTTCAATACTTCGCTGCCATTCCTATTATGCAGCTCTGTAACTTCTACACTACCAATGCCAGTGCCAGCAAGCAAACATTCGGCATTGGCAAATGCTTGTTATATGTTGCTGCTTCAAAGCATTGTCTTTCTCTGGGAGTATATCAAGAAAGGATATATTACTAACTGTGTGAATAACACCTCACACCTCCAGGCAGTACTGGCTTCCTTCCAAGTCCAAACACAATCAGGACAGGTAGCAGCACACTGTACAACTAATACAGTATATGGTAGCCTATTCTATTAAAAACAAAAAGGTAACTTATTTCTTTCCCCAAATATGAATTAAAGCAACACAGGGAAAAAAGGGAATGGGTAACCTACTTTAAATACAGGTCACCTCTGTCTGGACAACTTAAGTATTGTAATATGTTAGTACTTACTACTAGAATTTTTTTTATATGTAAGGGCAGAGGCAACTATATAATATGACCTAAAGGTGGGCAAGCAATGTCACAGGGCAGTAAGGAGGGCTGAGGGGATACTGGGATGTACAGGGAGAGGCATTACCAGTAGAAAACAAGAAGTTGTTATCCTTCTGTACAGACAGCTGGTGAGACCCCATCTGGAGTACTACGTGCAGTTCTGGAGACCCAATCTCCGCAAAGACATAAACAGGATGGAGGCAGTCAAGAGGAGGGTAACTAAAATGGTGCAGAGTCTGCACCAAAAGACATATGAAGAGACTTAAGGAGTTAATATGTATAGCCTCGAGGAAAGGAGGAGGGGGACATGATAGAAACTTTCAAGTACCTCAAGGGAATCAACAAAGTCCAAGAGGGTAGCACCTTTCAGAAAAAGAGGTGTGCAAGAACAAGGGGCACAATTTGAAGATGGGGGAGCAGCTCAGAGGTAATGTAAGGAAGTATTTTCTCACAGAGAGGGTTGTGGATGCATGGAACAGCCTTCCGGAGAAAGTTGTGGAGTCAAAAACGGTGGCGGAATTCAAGCATGCATGGGACAGTCATAAGGCAATTCTAGGGGGTGGGGTAGGAAGAAGTAGGCTTTTAACTAGAATCTGCAGTTTATCCATTAGGTAGAAATGGACAGACTGGGAGGGCCAAGCGGTAATTGTAATTTGGTGGACTGTAATTTCTACTAGTGTTTTAAAGTGCTTACACCTCTTCTGTCTCAGTGCTCCTCCTGCACCGCCCCCATCCAAGCACTCTGCCTTGGCGCCTAAAAGTCTAATTACCTTTTGTCTTACTAAACTGCTCAAATCTAACCCATCCTAACCTCTATGCTATTTAAGACCTGCTCTTTTTACTTCTCTCCAGCTGCCTGCCTTTGAACGGGGCTGCTTCAGCTCCCCCACGGTCAGTCGGCACCCAGCCAGCCACCAACCGAGACCAGGATGCCCGCCTGCAGCTCCTTGGAAGGTATGGGACAGTGCAGCCAATCAGAACATGGGTGCTTCCAGCAAACCTGCTCTGACTGGCCAGGACTTTTTCCCTGCTTCAGCCACCTGGAACTTTTTGCAAATAGATTTTCGATAGAACTAAGCACATTTCGACTGTGTAATAGAAGGTTTTTTTTTTTTTAAGTGGCTAGTTTTCCATTAGCAGGTTATACAGACCTGCCACTAGAGGGATTCTTGGTCTTTCTACATGAATCACTGTACTCAATCGTGGGCAATATGGCCTGCATTATCATTCTACTTCTAATCCTGGCAAAAATTATGACTCATAAAGCACTGATCCATGTTAAGTCAGAAGTCATCCCAGCCTGGGAACCCACAATCGTAGTTCCTGCTGCATCTTCATATTGCTTCCCTACTCTTAATCTGTCGGGTTTTCATTTTAATTCTCATCCCTCCCCTCTGGCCCTCCTCCCTTTGCCAATGTCTTTCTGTGCACTTCCCCTGCTAGCCTTGAACGGCCACATCAGCATCTCCTGTGCCCTGGCTAGATGTACCTCAATGGCTGAATGCCACACAAGAACCCATACGAAAAGAGCCCACTTCTACCTGATAAATGCACTCAAGAAAATGTTTCTAATTCTCCTTTTCTGTTCAGGCAATGTCAAACTAAATCCAGGTCCCCCAACTCAAATCACTTTTCCGTCAGAGTTTGCAGCTGCTCCTGGGATGAAACTGATGATGGTCAATATTCTAAGCCTGCTCAAAAAACTTGATCATCTTCAAGTTTTGGCAGCCCACCCTGACCCAGATCTGATTATAATTACTGAGTCATGGCTAAAAAAGACCAACACTGATCCGCAAATTACTATACCGGGCATCAAGCTCTTTAGGGCTGATAGGGATTTTGGGGGGGGAGTGGTTGTATACGTCAAATCAAAATTTGATGTTAGCAGCATTTCCTGTAAAACTAAGCCCAAGGAATATGAGATTGTCTCACTTAAACTTCACGTTCCATCCTCAGAGTGCATCACAGTCATTGGTGGCTATAGACCCCCGTCAGGAGGCACAGAAATTCTTAATGTGTTGAAATCCATAACTTTGGCTGCTAACACAGAAACAATAATCTTAGGGGACTTCAATATGGATTGGCTCACTGCTAAATCCCACTCTCTAAAAGCCATCTGTGATGAGCTGGGTCTTACACAGATAGTAACTGAACCCACAAGATTCAATGCTTCTAACTCTGCCAACAGCTCACTCTTATATGTCATCTTAACTTCGCATCCCCATAAAATCTTACATTCTGCAGTTTTCCCTAATGACATGAGCGACCACAGTATCATTGTATGTACAAGATTCCAATCTAAAACCCAGCAGCACCCTAAATTCAGAATCAAATGCTCGTTCCGAAAATTCAACTCCTAACCGATCTAGCAACGATCAGGTGGCAAGATCTATATCTTGCCAAATCTGCTGATGCCGCTGTCTCTGTCCTAAATGACAACCTCACCACCCTAATTAACAAGCATGCTCCTCTTATTAAAATGAGGGTGCAGAAAATCTCGCATCCATGGTTCACCCAAGAGCTCAAATCTGCACTTACCAATAGAGACAAGCTATGGGCTAGGGCCAGGCACACAAAGGACCTGGCAGACTGGCAGGTGTTTAGAACTGCCAGAAATGCCTGTGTTAAAAGTGTACGTGCTATTAAAGCAAACTTCTACATCTCCACTCTGGAGCAGGCCAAATGGAACTCCCAAAAAATCTAGAAGACACTGAGATCCATTGAAGGCCATCCTGCTGCTTCCTCCCTTCCCACCAAGATTCTGTCCAAGGACGGGATGGTTGAAAATAAACTGCAAATCCTCAAAGAACTTAACCTTCACTTTGCCACTGCCGGGTTGGCATTCGACTCCTCCCCATACGCTAGCAGAGTGAAAGCAACACTAGCCCAGATACTACACATGCTACTCCACCTCATCCCTTCCAGTTGTACCTGTTTAGCTACAAAGAAGTTGAATACATAATTTTTAGCCTTGACACCAAGAAAAGTGCAGGGGACAATGGCCTTGAATCATTTTTCTTGTGGTTAGGCTATGCCCAGTTCACAGTCTCTACCCTTCACGTCTTCAACTCTCTATTACCACAGCCACTGTTTCATCCTGCTGGAAATCTGCCCATATTCTTCCTCTCTTCAAATCAGGAGATCCTTGTGACTTAAACAACTACCGTCCTATCTTTATCTTGCCCGTTCTCTCCAAAGTGCTGGAAAAACATATATACAACCAACTAAAAAATCACATCGAAGTACACTCACTCCTAAACCAGGCCCAACCTGGCTTCAGGTCAAAGCACAGTACCATCTCAGCCTTGGCTAAAGTCTCTAATGACTGGATCCATGCTATGGACACCAAGAAGGTTACTGATGCAGTCTTTCTAGACCTCAGTAAGGCCTTCAACACTGTAGACCATCACCTCCTAATCACCTGTCTTGCCTACATAGGTGCCACTCCACTTACCTTACAGTGGGTTAACAGTTATATCACAGGAAAGATACAAAAAGTCAAAGCTGATGGCCTACTATCTGCTCCCCTTCCAATTGCCAGAGGAGTCCCTCAAGGCTCCATCCTAGGACCAATCCTTTTTTCCCTGTACATCAACAATCTTGACTCCCACATAAAGAACTCTAGCATACATTTCTTTGTGGACGATACAGTTTTGTACGCATCAGGCTCGTCTTTAACTGAAGTCAGGGAAGCACTCCAAGCTGACTTTATCCACTTAGAAAGCAACCTTATCAATGCCAAGCTTCTCTTAAATGAAAAAAAAAAAACAAGACAATGATTTTCTCGAGACTTGCCTTGTCTGGTGCCCTACCTACCCCACCTAAAAACTTCATAGTTACCTCCCTAGGTGAACCCTTGGAAGTCGTACCTAAATTTAAGTATCTAGGTACATGGATAGACAACAAGCTTTCCTTCAATGACCACATTGAGGATCTATCAAAGAGGCTTAAAGCAAGCTTGGGTTTCTTCTTTAGAAATAGGACCCTCTTTTCTCTCGCGACCCTCAAAAGACTTGTCCAAGCAACATTCCTTCCCTTGCTTGACTACGGAGACATTATCTTTATCTCCTCCCCCAACCTTGAGCCTATCTAAACTGGATGTACTCTATCACCGTGCTCTTCGCTTCATTACTAACTCTGCATACAGGACCCACCACTGTAATCTTTATGCAGCAGTTGAGTGGACCTCTCTTGCCACCAGACTCCTCCTGCATGCTGGCATTTGGACCCTCAAATTACTACTCCACAAACTGCCTGTCTATTTAATGTTTCTCATACACATCTTGCATAGCACCTACTCCCTAAGGAAATCTGACTTATCCTACTAGATATTACCAGGACACGTACCACAGCTGGCCAAAGAACTGTCTCATACACCCTCCCAAACATTTGGAAACAACTACAAGCCATACTGAAGCTAACCAGCATCGTATCAATTAACTCCTACAAAACACTAGCTATCTCTAAATTAAAAGACATATGTAGGTGCTACTAGGCCCCCAACGCCAATTCAACTTCCTAGGTACCCACTGGCCCGCTACTTATTAAGCTGAAATGTGTTGCATAATTTAGGGCAAGGTTAAAGCTGGAATGTACTGCATATATAGCATAAGGACTTTTATTGTGTATACCTCTTGTATTATATATATTTTTTTCTTTGTTGTTCTACATTTTATATCTCCTGTCTATGTAATTGCGAACTGTATGTATGTGCCTCAGGACCTCCTTGTGAATGAGCTTGCTCAATGGAGTCTTTCCTGCAATAAACTTGAACTTAAACTTGAACTTGAAGCAGTCCTTATCTGCTGTCAAATTCCATGTTTCTATGTTTCTATGCTTCTCTATCGACAAACAAAGGCGCCTACAACAATATGGATGGGATCCACAATCTCTTGACAAGTACTATATTAACATGTAGCTTTTTATATTGCACAGACAAGGTACTAAACAATGCTGTAACAAGGAAAGGGTAACCAAAGTCAAGTAAAAGAGGAACAATGCAATGTAGAGGCAAGCTCCAGCAATAAAATGCAGTGGAACAGCTCGCCAAAGCAGTGAAACTGCATGGACAAGTTAAGGAGATCAACTAGAAGTACTTAAGTTTCCATACAAAAAATATAGAATTGTTACTTTTCACAGTTTAAGTGACACACACAAATTAACGGCAAACAGAACTGACCACAAACAACCAAAAAAATAAGGGATCAGCACTGTGGGTTCAATTCAAAACTTTAGAATTCACAACTAAAAGCAGAAGAATGTTATATGACATGGGCTAACAGGAGCAGGAACTCTCAGACATGAGTATATTTTCAGAGACAGAAAAAATACTGTTAAGATATAAGAAAATGAATACAAATAAGTAGAACACCAACAAAAATATAAAGTCTTAAAAGAAATAACAGAAAATTACTCACAACGTGTGAGAAATCTGTTTATTAAAGGCTAGAAATAGCCTGCACTGGTTTTACATACCTACCCTACCCAACTCAACTCCTTCATAGACACAGACAGAAATAAAAGCTAATTAAACTAAGTATTATGTAAAATCCATAAAATTAGAAAATGTTCCCTAGCAGCACTAGGAACAAAATGTATATTTGGGAGCAATTTGCTCTCAAACAAGTTTTAAACAGGTATTAAAAGGTTTATTGGCTGTGATGCACCACAACAGACTGATGTCCAGCTCAACAGGCAATATACTATGCTGTAAACAACCTACATGTGATATTTGGTCTATATACCATAATGCATTGCAAATTTCACAGTTGCAGCATAATTTCATCAGTGAAATCATAAGTAACATTGGTGGAATTTTTATCACAAGGCAAAATATAAGCCTGGTGGGTGAAAGTGGTCTGTCAAAGCACTTTATGTGAAATTTTGCAAATTTTGCAAAATCAAAATACCAGGTAAATTATGTTTCACCTTGGTGAAACATTTCACATAATTGTGAAATTACGCAAAATATTTCTCCTGGTGAATTTTTTAATTTCTCACAACACTAAAGAGGCATATACATTTCAAGGTATGTTTCATGTATGACACTGTTGGGCCCCCTGTCAGAATTAGTGTTATTGAATTTTTCCAAGTTGTAAAAATGTTTACTAAACAGATCTGCCACCATCTTTGGGCCAATGTGTTTAGTGCTGTCATCCTCAATGGTCATGGGAAACTCAGGTTTTGGGGTTTAGGATGCTGTTAATACATACCCAGAATTGATTTGGGTCTCTTAGGCTTGCTTCTCGCAACAATTTAAAAAATGAGCACCTTACTAGAATGAGCTCTCACTTGCATTTGTTTCTTTGCTGTCTCCATGTGTATGTACTACTGTATTAGGATTACGGGAAACAGTTTGAGATTTTGTCCCATCTACACATGTAGAGATTAGCGTGAATTTGATTTCTGTTTCTGATATGGGATTGCAATAAGTAATGATAAGAAAAGTTTGTGGCACTGTGTATTAACTCAGTGACCATGAGGCTATAATTTAAATCCATGCTCAGGTCACCAAAGAGAGAGTTTGGTGGTGGTATTGACCCATCCTATAGTTAATAATAAAATGTGGCATAAGTCAGGGTTCTGAAAATTGTAATTTATTTTACAATAAAGATTCAATATCAGCAATCACATAATGAATGCAGTGATGGGTTATGATGAGACCTGCTGTGCCTTTGTCCTTCAAGACCTTCCACTCTTCATGCTCTGACACTAGTCAATGGCTATAATTTCTATACTGCATTAGGTTTTTATATTGATAGATTTTATTGATAAATATTGCACTGTGTGTCAAAATGTATTTCTTTGATTTGGTTGTTGCTATAATAAAGTATAACTATACCATTAACATGTGCTTATTCTGTAAAGCATTGCTGGATACAATCTTCCCAGAAACTGCTATACAAAATAAAGTTAGCTTTGTATAAAACACACATTCTGTTCTAGTTTCCTAACCATTATAAGCACATGCTAGTAATTTGGTATTTCCATTAATGTAGTCAGAGTTCTTTTATACAAAATGTATTTTCAAGATGGTATTTGTGTGCATATTTTAATATTTTGATTTATGCTCCAAATAAAACAAAATCATTATTTACCAGTTAACATAACACAATGCAATTTAGTATAACACATCTTCTAAACAAGGACTTTACAAAGCAATTTATAGACAGCTCCCATAATTAAATGGACAATACTTATAATAGTATGGATAAGAAAGTTAGAACAGAATAAGATGTGATGGGTCTATAACAACTGAAGAATGATTTGGAAATAAACAATAGCCAAGACAAGGGGTGAGCAAGGAAAAATGGAGTTGTTCATTGCTAAATTTTGTTCAGCTTTGATTCAGACACATTTAACTTTGTGTTGGATAATATGCTTAAACCAGGTTGCATCGACATATGATAATTCACATTGAATAAAGCAGATTCCAAATAGGGCAGTAATTAAAGCCTGGAGGTCTGTAATGAATATTTATTACTCTACAGTCCTGTTTGCAGGTATATTTAGCATGTTATTGATGGAGATGAATGTTTTGGCAGTGATGTGATAGAGTTTGCAACCAGTATGGCCACAGTGATGCAAACCACAGAAACAGAGTAATATATATATATATATATGTATTATGTATGGGTGAGTGCATAATGATAAATTATGTGCACTCGAGGTATAGGATGCTACATAAACTCCGAGGATGAAGCCCGAGGGGTTTATATGAGCATCATACACTGAGGGTGCACATTATTTCTCATTTATTCACTCATCCCCATGCATTGTTTTATATAATTGCTGGGGAGTGTTTTTCCAGCATCACTTTGTTAAAAGTAGTAGGAGTGTGACTTGTGTGGAGGTGCTGTTTAAAAAAATCAGTTTGCTGTTTTGAGCCCCAGGAGTTAGATTCATTTTATTTATTTTATTACTTTATTTACTTTCACCAATACAAAAAAATAAAAGATAAACAGCTTTCATGGTTTGCTATCTGATGTGAGGGAGTGGGAATAAGAGGGCCATGTCCATGCTGTTGTGATGATCGTGGCTCATTTTTTTAAGATGACTGGGGAAGGCAGCTTTTTTTGAAATACACTCCTGATGGCAAAGGTTAGTTTATGACTGGGAATTTGCTACAAGTCGAACTGTTTAATCCATGCTGATTTTGTTGTGTTATGCGCTGCAGTCGCAGTTCATGAAGCGGCAGTTCAATGATCGTCGAGCGAGGAAAAAGAGCGTAGGCATTCGCAGAATGTGAGAAACCCGACGTGTGTTCGCCATTATAATTCATGGGTTATAACGATGAATTATAGCCTGGTTTTTGAATGGGAGAAAGCACTCCACAGTTATTACAAGTATTTATTGCTCACATCAAGGCTTATACCCCTGCTGCTCTCAGTTTTATCTCCATGCGAATTACTAAATTCCAGTCAATGAAATGAAACCACAGTACTGAGGCAGAGGTTAACTGACTAGATTTGTAGCTCCATTTGTAACCATACACAGTCACACACACACACACACACACACACACACACACACACACACACACACTTTTACACATTTATGCAATGACAGTGAGGATGAAAAATATTTGCCTTATACTCAGGGTGGTCAGACCTACAGTGAGGATATCACATTTATCCTCCTGTAGGTCTCCAATGGCCAAATTTATTCTCACAGTAGGTAGTGAATGGCTGGAGCTGGCACCTACTGGGTCATAATGTCATACGCTTAATAGTGTAAGGCATTATAGCTGAACTGTAATAGCGCTGTCTACGACAGCGAATGGTACAATACGCATATCGCTGTGCATGCAGTATTGCACCATTCACACACTCCCAGGCAGGGGTAAGACCTCTGCGGGAGTGGGTTCCGCTGAACAGTTGCCATGGCTCACTGGACAGAGCCACAGCAGCAGGAACCCAGGCACTGTGTCTGGGACCAGGTTTGATTACCGGTCCCAGAAATGTTATTTTTTTCAGTCTTTGT
Source organism: Neoceratodus forsteri (assembly GCA_016271365.2). Lineage (NCBI taxonomy): Eukaryota > Metazoa > Chordata > Ceratodontiformes > Ceratodontidae > Neoceratodus > Neoceratodus forsteri. The sequence continues at coordinate 831,645,663 of CM028131.1, forward strand.
GCGCTCCCCAAGTTGGCCATTCCCTGGAGTTAAGAATCTTTAGTGGCGGGGGGATCTGGGGGCATAAATCGCACTGTATTGGCAGCGCGATTTAGCCATGCGGCATAATGTCTTGCAACATTATGACCTCGTGCCGAGCGGGCAGCATAAACTCCTGACTCCTGCCAATCACTTTCACTTAGTAGGGAACATTCAGTTTCAAACTGTGGAGTGCGAGCTATCTCATACCATTCCCAACAGTGCATTTCTCTCTGTTAAACATATAAATTTAACATAAATGGCAAACATTAGCTCAGTCTACTCTGAGGCAGTTTCAAACTGCTAAAACAATGCTCTGACAACACATTCATGATCTTCCTCCTCCTCCCTCAGAGCCAGCCAACACCCTCCATACCTCTAACCAGCTCTTCCTCATTCTTGATGCTACCAACAGGATGCCCTTCCTAGACTGAACCTCTAAGACTACATGCTGTAGAAATGTCACAACCACCTAGCACACTGCAGCTCCCCTGCTCTTTCTGGCACAACTAGCACTTCACCAGCAGGACCAAGACACAGCTCCTCTCTGCTCTTCATTAGGTTGTACTTTTCATGAGTACTTCACTCACTCCTGGCTTATCTGCTTCACTTTCTCGTAGCTCAGTCATCATGAACAGTCACTCTGCATGGCCACACTCAGTCAACATCATGCATGATGAAGTTCACCACTCAGCTATCCTGAAATTGCCGTCACCATTTGAAAACGTCCTTTCCAAATAAAAACACAGTTAAATTAAGCAAAAAGAGTAAAAATGTAAAATAATATATGGGCCTTGGATCAATTGAATATGCCATGGCCCTGCACTGAAAATATCAGAGATATTTCCCCTCATGGAGCTTGACCTTTGACATCACTCATGACTTTGCCACAAGTGATGTCATAAGTTCAAGCTGCAAAAAAAAAAAAGATGCCAGTGGACTGTTTTCATGTTTTACAGATACACTTAAACAATATTTTGGGACACTGGGATGGGCTCCCCAGTGTCCCAAAAGCTCGGGGTGGTAGGGACATAACTGGGGACACTGGGTGTGACTCCCAGTATCCCACACTGGTGAGGGAATTTAGTGTTGACACAGGGTTTGGACACCCTGCTGTCAGAAAATCATGCAAATAAATATTTCAGGAAACTGGGAGTGGGCTACCCAGTGTCTCAAAGTACTGAGGGGTTGGTAGGACATAAATGGGGACATTGGGTGGGCTCCCCAGTGTCCCACACTGACAGGGTTTCTAGTGCTGACACAGGGATTAGGAACCCCACTGTCAGCAAGTCATTCAAATAAATATTTTAGGAAACTGGGAGTGGGCTACCCAGTGTCCCACACTGGCGGGGGGAGGCATCTCAGTACACTGGGTGTGTCCTACACTGAAGGGGGGTAGGGGACTTCTATCTGGGAAACTGGGAGTGGGATCCTCAATGTCCAAGAGTGTTGGGGAGTCTTCTACCACTGGTATGGGGATAGGGTACCCCGATGTTGGCAAAAATCTTTTTTTAATATAAAACATGCCTCGGACCCCTTGGAGGCAGTAAAAGGATAAACAGTCCTTTTATTAGGTAAACACCAAGAGGTGTTTACCTACATTGGGCATAGGAATTGGATTCAGTGGTTAGTCTGGCTGAAAAATGGCCAGAAAAGGATTTGGGTTTTTTTAGGGTCTGATGTTTTTCTGTTGTTGTAAAATAATGCCTCAAACTGCAGCAGCTGTCACATAATTTGTGAAAGCTTTCATGAAACGATACTGCGTAATTTGTGTGTCAAAGCGTGGATAATAACAGATGTCCAGACAGTGACTAGATGCATACAAAATGCAAATAACTGCATTTGTCAATTTATCCACCCCCAAAAAAATCACAGAAAGGAACAAATTGGTGTTAACTTCACATCCATCAAACACAGGAAATACTTCTTTCCTCAAGCTCCTGAAACAAATGTATTTTCCTTTCTCAGCGACAATAACACTTGTGTGGAAGCCTACACACAACCTCCTCTTACTGTGGTCAGTCCAATACTGACCCGTCTCTCTTTTTCTTTGCCTCCTGGTGGCAGGTTTTATAGGAATCCCAGGGTGACGTCACAGTCAGGTGATGTCTTTATTAACCTAATAAGACCAAGTCTAGGAATTATTTTAAGATAGTCTGGTTACATTTTATAACCACAATATGGACAGGTATTCATCTCATATTCCCTTCTAGGAATACATCCAAAAATCAGTTTTAGCGCATCTAAAACCACTAATTAAGGGTTATACCACTTGTTGGAGTTTAGCTCCTCCCACTTGTAGTGGCATCATCCCTCCTGATCCTTACAAAAACAGTCGCTACAGGGGCTGCCAACCCTATAGCAGAGCTATCCCAGAATAAATTGAAAAATGCAGGTAAAGGAAATAAAACATTTATTTATTTTCAGAATGTACTCAGGAATACCCAGTTTGGACAGGGGAATGGCAAATGAGGGGCACGCTCCCTATTTGCCTTCCACTACCAGCCTAGTAGACCTGAGAAGTGACCCAGGAGTTTTTTCCAATGAGTTATTTTAATAATATATTTTGGACTTACACTTGTGGTCTGTACTGTTATGAATTGAATAATTGGCAGGTTCCTATATAAAGAAGGCTCAGCACTCCTTTCTAGGAGTCTTTCTTAATTTACTGCTGCTTGTCTTAAAACCCAATGACTGAAATATAAGCCATTGGATAAAATATTTCATTTTGGCCTTGGTTTTGAGAGCTCTCAGTCATTCATTTTCTGGGCTGTCTTAAACAACAAGGGCCTGATTCTCAAAGGCTGCTTAGAATGACGCAAGGTGTGTTGGACAGCAGCTTGTGCCAAAGCCCCGTGTGCCAGACCCTGCACCCAATTCCAGGTATGGGAGGGATTCTGGAGCCTAAGTCCCCACATATGCAGCAATCCTTACCATGGGGTCAACACCTGGTGCATGGGAGGTGTCTGTAGCAATCCTGGTGTGGCACAAGAAATGCATGACTGTACATATGTGCACAGTGACTGCTACCAGTCTCAGACACTGAGCGCATATGTACATTACTGTGCGGATGCAGACCACAGTCGGTGGCTGGATGGGCACCAAGGGGTGGGTTCCACTAGACCACCAGGTATTGGGCACTGCAGTGATTGGGGGCACATGCCCATGCTACATACAGGCAGGCCAGGCAACATCGGGGATGGGGTGGTGGCATAGAGGATGGATGACAGTACCTGGCATGATGTGGCACCATCGGTGAACCAGGGGGGTACCGCAGCATACAGTGGCACATAGGATGACTGCCCCAGTGGGACATATTCTATTTCCCACTACACCAGCCCTGGCTTGTCTACAGGCACTTAGAATATCTCCCACCGGGTGCTGTCTGTGAACAGCAAGCTGCAGCTGCATTGGCGCAGTCCACCTAGCTCCGTGTCACAGCACTGTGCAGGGTGCAGGGCCTGTTTGAGGCTGGTGGTCTGTGGTCAATGCAGGCTACCTTCATGAATTGCATGGAGGCAGCCCTGGACACAAGGTGCATCTTGCACCATATCTGTTTGGTGCAAGCACCTTGCGTCAGATGCAGGGCTTTGAGAATCGGTCCCCAAATGTTTTGCAGCACTTTATGCAGGACACTACCGGGCTTCCCTTTCTGCCCGTAGTACCTTATTTGGACTTACTCATGTCACTTTCCATTCCCGGTGCCGTACTTTCACTTTCTACTCCCTTCATAACAGGATGCTGGAGTAGCATAATGCCTGCGTGTACATTGGAGTGAGATCCTGCTCAGATGCACAATACTGCAGTGTTTTTTTCAGTTAGCTGCAGAAAGCAGCTCTTCCTGACTTAAGCTCACAAGAAGAGCTTTACTTTTCTACCGCATCAAGCAGTTTTCTGTCTTTATTTACATTGTCTGACATCAGGCTTGCAGCACAGTGTTTCTGTGCGTCTTAAAGGGGCACCCATTACAATAGCGCATAATGCTTCACTTAATTCATGGAAGCACTAGTATTCCAGTGCCGAAACGCTACAGAACAACTTGTGGTACCTTATAAGTGTAAGCCCTTATTTGTTTAACAAGTGGTCTCCTTTATAACCAAAAGGGTATACCTTTTCTATGTGGAACAATGGGGAAAGTTTGGAATTAAAGGGACAGCAAAGATTTAAAGAGAAATGCCAGGTTGGTCACCCTGACATGAAAAATTAGTAAAGTAAGGAGGAAGAAAAGATGATAGCAAAGCATGAACAGAAATTATTAGGGGGTTACACATGTTATTACATCAGTAATCCTTCATAACAGGGCACCCTGTTACAATCCTCTCCCTTTAAGAAGGCAACACAATATTGTTGGCTGAACCCTTCACCCTTGGAATGGTAGAACTTCTGCCCACCCACTCTCAGAAGTTCTCCTCAGGGACCTTAGTATTCGAACAGTATATTTAACACAAAAAATGCTATTATACATTCTAATAACTGTTCCTACTGTTCTTTTTCCTGAGGTTTAGTGCTTTTCAAACACTACACTCATTCGTATCACATCCAACAAATCATTTCACATTATAACACTTGGTATGCTTTCAGCACCATATCTGGATATAAAAAATCAGCATTTTGATGTTTTGCACCAGACCTGTGTTTCACAGTAAAACTATATGGCTGCAATGACAGGTACCACCATATAATCTGCATGTTCTTGTCCTTCACTTGGTTTAACCAACGTAGTGAGTTATGGTCTGTCATCACCACAAAATCAATGCCCTAAAGATAATATTTAAGGTATTCTCTAGCCCATTTCAGGGCCAAACATTACTTTTCTATGATGGAATATTTTCACTCATGCTCATGTTGCTTTCTACTGATGTACAGTACTGGATGTTCTCCCTTCTCATCATGTTGTGTCAGTACAGCTCCCAAGCCTGTATCAGAGGCATCTGTCTGGATTTCAAAAGGCTTTTTAAAATTGGGGCTAGTCAGAACAGGGGCTGAACACAGACTGCCTTACTGTTTCTTAGTGCTTCTGCATATGCCAGGGTCCACTTAACTTTGTTTGGATACTTATTCTTTGTCAGATTGGTTAAGGGTTGCCAAAGTGGCAAAGTCAGGAATGGATCGCCAATAGTAACTGGCTAAACCCAAAAATGACCGAACCTGCTTTTTAGTGACAGAAATGGGGCTGTTAGCTACTGCTCCACCTTATCAGTCTCGGGTTTCAAGGATCCTTCTCAATGACAAAACCCAAATGCTTGGTCTCAATTTTTGCGATAGTGCATTTAGGCATGGGGTCATAATGTTGCATGGCAGAATGGCAAGCAGCACAATTGTGTTTTGTGATTTCTTTTATTTATTGATCTGTGGGGGTTCTCCCCACACCCCCATTACAGGGCTGCACCACCGATCTTCCCCACTAAAGAGTCCAACTCCAGGGGATCCAACTCGGACAACACAGGTCCACATTTCGACATAATGCTGTACGCGCTATTAAGCGTACGACATTATGACCCAATGCAACCATTTACCAGGATTTATTGTCAAAACTGCATCCTTGATAGTTTGGATAATTGCACTTAGATGCACCAAATGTCTGGGTCAATCATGACTAAAATGACCACATCATCCAGATAAGCAGAACTGTACAGGGTATGATGATTTAAGATGTGATCCATATAACGCTGGAAGGTGGCAGGTGCACCATGGAGTTCAAATGGCATCATTTTAAATTGAAAAAAACTACTGGCTTATGGAAGGCTGTTATTTCTTGTGCATTGGGCACCAAGGGAATCTGCCAATATCCCTTGGTCAAGTGTAATGTGCTAACGTATTGGGCATTTCTGATTCTATCTAGTAGGTCATCTATCCTAGGCATAGGATACCCATCAAAATCTGACACAGCATTCACTTTCTGAAAATCCAAGCATACCCTTATCCCATCTTCCTTTTTATTTATCACTAACATCGGGGAAGACCATGCACTCCTTGAAGGAACAATGACACCCAATTGTTCCATCTTCTTCACCTCATCACTCACCTCCTGCCTAATTCTTTCTGAAAGTCTGTAGGGCTTTTGATGTATGGGTTTCTGCTGGTTCACTTTACTGTCATGTTTCACTCCCTTAGCTTGTCCTGGGGTTGTTGTAAAAGTATCCCTAAAATAATGTAGCATCTGGTCTACCTCTGTTTTTTGTTCAGGTTTTAACTCTGGATTGATAAAAATGCTCCCATCACTTATGTCTCAAGTCTCTCATAAGCAGAGTCCAATTCAGTCTGTTCTAACTCCTGGTGTATGTACAGGGACTGGACTAGTGGTTTCTCCACCTATTTATGTAAAAGGTTTGTGTGATACACCTTCTTGGCTGGTCGATGACCAGGCATTTCGATTTCAAAATTTGCATTTCCTGTCTGCCTAATGACATCATATGGCCCTGCAGATGCATTGACAATTTGTTCTCAGTTGAAGGCAGCAATAATAAAACTTTTTCTCCAGGGAGGGAACATTTACTTTTCAAACCAACATCATAAGTGACCTTCTGATTCAGTTGTTTCTGAGTCACATTCAGGTGTGCCATGGTAACATACTTCACCTGCCTTTCCCTTAATGCTGTCATGTAATCCAGGATATTGCTATAACCAACACTCATACCTTCCTGCCAGTGCTCCTTTACCACATCTAATGGACCCCTGGGATTTATTCCATAAAGCAGTGAATAGGGTGAAAACCCAGTTGTTGCTTGGGGTACCTCCCTGTAAGCAAAGAGGTGGTATGGCAGATATTTGTTCCAATCCCTTCCTTCTTCCTGAATATACTTTTGCAACATCTTTTTTAATATCTTGCTAAATCTTTCCACAAGATCATCTATCTGTGGGTGGTATGGAGAAGTGCGGACAGCAGATACCCCTAGGAGATGATATGACTCCCTCAACATAACCAAGATAAAATTGCTGCCTCTGTCTGTGAGAATCTCCTGGGGTATTTCCATTCTGCTAAATATTTTAGCCAACTCTTTGGCTATACGCGGTGCAGTAACAGTGCACGTGGTAACAGCTTCAGGGTACCATGTGGCATAATCACACACTATGAGTATGAACTTGTTACCTTTGAACTTTTGGTAAGAGGGCCCACAACCTCCACTGCAATTCTTTTGAATGGCGTTGTAACATGGTATGGGCTGAAGGGGCACCTGTTCTCTTTTTCCACCCTGGGCAATCAACTGGCATTCCGTACAAGCACGGCAAAACTCTGCCACATCTTGGTGTATACTTGGCCATCTGATGCATGAAAATAACCTTTGTAAGGTTCGATCCCTCCCTTCATGGCCCGACATTGGGATATTGTGGGCCAACTGCATCACCTTCTTTCTACAAATTTTAGGTACAATTAGCTGTTCTACAGGTTCATTTAACACCGGTCAACAGAAACTCTATACAAGATATTACTTTTTAAAACAAAATGAGATTGTCCAAGGTGTTTCACTTGATGAACCTGTAAATAAAAAGGTTTTAAAGAAACATCTGCTTGTTGTTCTTCCATCATATCGTGTAAGGGTAATCCTGGTGCAATGTCAGCAATGTTGTCCTTCTGTTGTTCCACCCACTGTCTCTGTTCTCTTTTCTTCTGTTTTCTAGACTTTGTGGGTTTCCCTGAGTCCTCAGCTCCCTCAAAGAAATCCTCTTCAAAGGACAATACTGTCTCTGACTGTTGCTTTTTATCTTGGGCTCGGGTTACCACACTCACTGGTTCTAGGTAGTCCTGCTGTGCTTGCATCAGTGAGTGAACATGGGGGAAATCTTGGCCAATAATCACTGGAACCAGTAATCGGGGTATCAGGCCAACAGTCATACAGTGGTGCTCATTACTGACTGTCATTTCAACCAGTGTTGTGTGATATTAATTTATTTCCCAGTGTGCACTCATCACTGTCATATCACATTGGTTAACCTCACTGTCTGGGGCCAAATCCACTCTCATCAGGGTCTGCCTACTCCTGGAATCCAATAAACCCAATTTCTGCTGGTCTTTGATCCCCACATTAGTAACAGAACTGATATTGGTCAATGCTAGATGTGTCATATCAGTTCTTTTCTTATTTGGACAGTTCCTCACTACATAGCTCTTGCCAAGGCACCAATGGTAGATTAATTCAGAATATGGTATTCTTCCCCCTCTGTCTCACCTGCTGTAATTATTCTGGTATGTTTTGGAATAAAAAGGTCTTACTAATTCCATAGTCTGAGCTGGGGTATTCTGTTGTCTTCTGGGTCTTGTGGGTTGAGCAACTAGATAATCCTCCGCCTACTTCACTGGATCTTCAGCAGATTCAGGCTGATGCACTTTTACCCTTAACTGCATGTCTTGGAGTAACACCTGCATAAATTGTTCTATAATAATCATGTCCACAATCTACTCTTTAGTTTTCACCAAGGGCTGTAGCCATTTCCCACCATAGTCTCTCAATTTGGCATAGATCTCTCTGGGGGTATCATGCATTGTCATTCTCTGTGTACGGAAACGTTGTCTGTATGTTTCTATGCTTATATCATAGCGTCTCAACATCTCTTCTTTAACTCGGTCATAGTTATTTGCATTTACCCCAATTAACAGGCTTTATACCATCTGTGCTCTACCAGTTAAGTAAGGGACCAGTCTTATGACCCATTGAACATGGGGCCATACACATGTCTGAGCAATATGCTCCAAAGTGGTGAGGTATGCCTGTATATCTTCACTTTCTGATAATTTAGTTAACTTAATATCCCTGGGCATAGTTCAATCAGGCTGACCTTGTGAGAGGGCCTGAATAGCCTTCAGGCTGTCTGTCCATTTCTCATTCTGTCATTGACGCAACTCTGCTTGGACACGCCTGTCTTCCTCCCTCTGGCAACAATCCTCATCCCTCTGTTGATGATCCTCATCCCTCTGTTGATCCATCTCCACTTGGTAGATGCACAGCCATCATAGTAATTCTCTGGGGTAATCTGGGGCTAGGGTCATCTGAGCAGCTTTGGCTTCCTCTTGCTTCAAGGTCTCCTCATCCATGTCCACATCTCCGATCTCTTCATCTTGGGTATCGCTCTGGGACCCAAGCCTGGTAACAACTGTATTCCAGTCCTCTCCATTACTGATCGAGTGACATGATATGCACCTTTGTCTGTTTGGTTTACTTCCTCCATCTGTCAGGATACTTAACTTCAGTACTCCCTGGCAGCTCCTCCCAGGCCGTCTAAACGTGCCAGTTTATCCCATTTTTGACACCAATGTAGAAATGTGGAATAATAACAGATGTCCAGACAGTGATAAGATGCATAAAAATGGAAATAAATGTGTTTGTCAATTTATTTCCAAAAAATAATAAATAAATAAATAAAGTTCACATAAAGGAAAAAAATTGGTGTTAACTTCACACCCATCAAACACAGGAAATACTTCTTTCCTCAAGCTCCTGAAATAAATGTCTTTTCCTTTCTCAGCAACAGTAACACTTCTGTGAAAGCCTATACACAACCTCCTCTTACTGTGGTCAGTCCAATACTGACCCACCTCTCATTTTCTTTGCTCCCTGGTGGCAGGTTTTATAGGAATCCCAGGGTAACATCACAGTCAGGTGATGTCTTTTATTAACCTAATAAGACCAAGTCTAGGTATTATTTTAACATAGTATGGTTACATTTTATAACCACAATACAGACAGGTATTCATCTCATGTTCCCTTCTGTGAATACATCCAAAATCAGTTTTAGCGCATCTGAAACCACTAATTAAGGGTTATACTTGTTGGAGTTTAGCTCCTCCCACTTGTAGTGACATCAACCCTCCTGATCCTTACAAAAACAGTCACTACAGGGGCTGCCAACCCTATAGCAGAGCTTTCCCAGCATGAACTGAAAAATGCAGGTAAAGGAAATAAAACATTTATTTATTTTCAGAATGTACTCAGGAATACTCAGTTTGGACAGGGGAATGGCAAATGAGGGGTACATTCCCTATTTGCCTTCCACTACCAGCCTAGTAGACCTGAGAAGTGACCCAGGAGTTTATTTCAATAAAGTTATTTTAATAATATATTTTGGGCTTACACTTGTGGTCTGTACTGTTATGAATTGAATAATTGGCAGGTTCTATATAAAGAAGGCTCAGCACCTTTCTAGGAGTCTTTCTTAATTTACTGCTGTTCGTCTTAAAACTCAGTGGCTGAAATATCAGCTGTTGGCTAAAATATTTCATTTTGGCATTGGTTTTGACATCTCCAGTCACTCACTTTCTGGGCTGTCTTATACAACAAATATTTTGCAGCACTTCTTGCAGAACACTACAGAGCTTCCCTTTCTCCCCGTAGCACCTTATTTGGACTTACTTCAGTCACTTTCCATTTCCTGTGCAGCACTTTCACTTTCTACTTTACCCGAAGCATCCTGCTTCATAACAGGATGGTGGAGTAGCATAGTGCCTTCGTGTACATCAGAGTGAGATCCTGCTCCGACGTACATTACAGCAGTGGCTCTTTCAGTTAGCTACAGAAAGCAGCTCTTCGTGACTCAAGCTCACAAGAAGAGCTTTAGTTATCTACTGCATCAAGTGGTTTTCTATCTTTATTTACATTGCCCGACATCAGGCTTGCAGCACAGTATTTCTGTGCATCTTAAAGGGGCACCAGTTACAATAGCGCATAGTGTTTCACTTAATTCATGGAAGCACTAGTATTCCAGTGCTGAAATGCTACAGAACAACTTTGGGCATCTTATAAGCATAAACCCTTATTTGTGTAAACAAGAGGTATCCTTTATAACCGAAAGGGGATACCTTTTCTATGTGGAACAATGGGGAAAGTTTGGAATTAAAGGAATAGCAAAGATTTAAAGAGAAATGCAGGTTGGCCACTCTGACACGAAAAATTAGTAAAGTAAGGAGGAAGAAAAAGATAATAGCAAAGCATGAAAAGAAATTATTAAGGGGTCACACATTTTATTACATCAATAATCCTTCACAACAGGGCACCCTGTTACATGTGGCATTAGCAAATTAGCTCCACAGAACTGTGCCACAATTTGCAGCAGTTTTGGAAAAATAGTGTTGCAAATTTGTGACACTACCAACTCCCGATTTGAATAAACATATTTACTGACATCATTTTAAAAAATTAAAACACAGGGTTGTGTTTCTTGTGCCATGATTAGGTAAACTCAACTTTTGGTGTTTACCAAGGGGCACTATTTTTTGAATTACATTTCTCCCAATCGCTGACTGAAAACAAGATTGCGGAAGTACAACACTACTCACCCATTTCAGACAGAAAAAAGTTATTTCATGAAAGCAAAAAGTGCTTTTGCAAAGCACATCTTATTTTTCCCAGAGGATATAATGGGAAACTTCAAAGCTGAATAACTTTTGAACTGATTAATGTTTTTTTGCCAAACCTTCAAAAGGCACATCTGTAACCCAGATCCCATTTGCCCTGACATTTTCAGACCAAACTGCAAGTCATTTCAGAGAAATGGTGTGACAAAGGATTTACACTTAAACAATAAATTTCTATTTTTTTGACACTCATCTCCACAACCACACATCTGACCAAAAAGACACCTGCCACATCAAGAGATATCTGGTACCAATGGGGCATGCAGAATTTCATGTGAATTGGTCATACGGTTGCAAATTTATTAAAGTGTAAAATTTGGAGTTTAACATAGAAGTCACCATTGCACCCTAACTATACTGGCACTACCAAGCCAGTATAAGAGATAGATAGATAGATAGATAGATAGATAGATAGATAGATAGATAGATAGATAGATAGATAATGTATTGATCACAACAGTAATCCACAAGAAGGATTTTCAAATTATTTAATAATATCCCCACCTCCCCAAAATAATGCACCAAGAAACAAATAAAACAAATTAAAAAAATATATAAATTTAGAACATTATGCTACCCTTCATAACTTTTTATGATCCACTGATGGAGATTTTTCAGATTGTTTTATATATATTATAGTGGCATGGAAGTGCCACTATACTTAGGTTAAGCAGAGGTTTCTATGTTAAACCTCAAACTTTACACTTATTAGCCTCACAACTGTTCAACAGATTGGCATGGAATTTTGCATGTGCAGTCTCAGGGGGTAGGTCTCTTGACATGCCATTTTTTTTCTGGTCAAGTGTGCAGATTCTAAGATGTGGATAGCGAAAAAAGTGAAAAACATCTGTGTTTTTTTGCCTTTTATTTTGTCATTGTCTAGTGCCTAAACAGTTTACAATTGTGGCCTGAAATTGTCAGGGTACAAAGGGCTTGGGCCACAGTGTTGCCTTTCACTGGTTTAGTGAAAAAAGGGAATCCTTCCAGAGTTATTAAATGTTAACATTTGGGTTCTGAGCATGCTCAGTATGGTATTTTGGATAGCTGCTTAGAATGAAAAAATAATTTAGTTTATACAAAAAAATGCTATTTTTTTTATATGGGGTAGTCCTTTTTTTGTGATGAAAAAAACCTTTTTCATGTGGCCACTATCTTGTTTCCACTTTTTTTTTCCAAAAGAAAATTTTCAAACCCCACAAAAATGACATCCTGGACATAGACCAACACATGTGTCTTTGTTACTGGGACCTGTTAGGTGGATTGTGCACTTTATTCTTGGAAAAAATGACTCCAAAATGTTTTTTTTTAATTTTAAAAACCTTTTTCAGGACCCGCTTCCTTTTTTCATATGGCCACTTGAGAAAGGAATTTGGCCATATGAAAAAGGATCCCTTCATATGAAAAAGAATTTAGATGTAGTTTTTTTCCCCAGATCCTTTTTTATATAATGGGATCCTTTTTTGTATGAATTAAAAAAAAAACACAAGATATAGGATCCCTTCATATGATAAAAGAATCAGAAAGAAAATTACGACTTAATTTTCTTTTTATATGAAGGGATTCTTTTTGTATGCCTTATTCATTTTTAGAAAAAGATGATGCCCTTATACAAAAAGATTTTGACTTTTTTTTCAAAATTTTTTTGTATAAAGGAATCCTTTTCATATTTTTTCTTCATTCATATGAAAAGGATGCCTCATACAAAAAAAGAATTTGGACTGAGTTTTTTTCCTGATTCTTTTTCATATAAAGGAATCCTTTCATATTTTTGTGTTGTTGTTCATATGGAAAAGGATGCCCTCATACAGAAAAATAATTTGACTTTGTTTTTGCAAATTCCTTTTTTTTGTATGGCAGCATCCTTTTCATATGGGTCTTCATTTGATACAGAGAGGATCCTTCATTTGAAAGAAGATTTTTGGACTAAGGTTTTCTTCAAGATTTAAACTTCAACATGCTCATAACTCCATCACTATTTGGACATAATGGACTATATATATGTGTATATATATATATATATATATATATATATATACATATATATATATATATATATATAAATATACACATGTATGTATATATATATATATATATATATATATATATATATATATATATGTATAGATATATATATATAGTCTTAATGAGTACTACAAGAATGACACATAATTCACCCCCAAAAGTTTAGGAGCCATATAAAAAACAACAACTAATGCAAATTCTCATAGGACAACACTGGAACATTAACAAGCCATACAATGAAGGAAAAATTGCTATTTTGGCAGAAGTGGAGTCACAGGGTTCAGAGGGCCCTGCACTTTCACACCATCATATGTGTATGCATCTATGGAGGGATGGAAGTGCAGGGCTCAAAGGGCCCTGTGCTCCCAAAGGGAAATGAGGATATGACTACGCTATCACAAAAAGTAAGGAAGTTCATTGCAAAAAAGTCATTTTGGCAGAAATGGAAGGGGTCCTGTACTTCCACATCAACATACATGTATGCATCTATGGAGGGATGGAAGCAGGGAAATAAGGATACAATTATACCATCTCAAAAAGTAAGGACACTCGTAAAAAAAAGTAATTAATGCACTAGTTAGAGATAAAGCAACCAAACGTAGGGGAATGTAGTGTTAAGGTTCCCAGCCCTGACACACTACCCACACCCTTCAAGCAGCAACAGGAAAAACCATCACTGTTTGACCTGTCCTATGTCTTCACAAATCAGGCATGGGGTGTGTCTTAGGGTTGTCAACCATAATGCTCACCCCATTTCCATACACTCTACACATCTCATCTTACTTACTGATGGAATAAGGCCAGTGTTAGGGTTGACAACACCAAGGTACCACCCGTGACTGATTTGCAAAGATGAAAGAAAGGTCAAACTGTAATGGTTTTTCCTGTTGCTGTCTGCATGGTAGGGGTGAGGCATTAGGGTTGGGAACCCTAATACCACATTTTCCTACTTTTTCGCATTAACCCTAACTAGTGCATTAATAAAGGTTTTTTTGCAATGAAAATATATGTTCAGATACACACATATATGTGTATATAACAATATATAAACTTTATTTACAAAATGGGTAAGAAAAATATGAGAAAATCCAGTCTCCTGATTGATGAAACACACCTCACAACTCACGCATTATTCCACAATGACTGCAAGTCTTTCCTTCTTTTTCAGCCCTCACAATCTTCTGACATGTTATAAGACAGATAATCCACTACTGGGCAGATGGTCATGTTCTGATATACTGTATGTACACCTTGAGTGGTTGAACACATGCAAGGCATGTGCACATCAGAGAATGACCTCATTCCCACTAGCCCTATAGTGAATTATTACCAGGGTTACTGGAAAACTGTTAGAAAAATTCCAAAAAATATGAATCTTTTGCAGAAATTGTGGGGAAATTGTGGGAGTTGTATTTTACATCCCAAGTGCTCCACAAGTGCTCCACTATATATATATATATTTTTTTTCTGAAGCACATACTGGTTAACCTAAATTATTAAATATAAACAGTCTCTTACATATGCTTACAATTTGAAGAAATGTTTGTATTGTTAAAAATGTATCACTGTGTAGCATATCTTCCAAAATTTCAAAATATCAAGCTCATGCAGGGTTTACTTTACAATATTTTATTTAGTGATTCACAGCTCATCTGTGTTAAATAAATTAAAAAGTAACATATTTTGCAAGTGCCTAGTTGTAAACTGTTTATCACAAAACAAATACAAATAACACCACTGCCACCAGGATCGCTTGCAGGATGGGGCTCCTCTAAGTTGAGGGAGCAATCAACATCTGCAAAGCAGAGCTGTTCTACACTTCTCCAGTTGGTGATACCAGAGCTGAAGGAGTAGAGAGGGGATCAGGAGGCAGCCAATCAGTGCCTTTTACATGCCTCTGCCTTCCTGCTAGCCAATCAGTGGGAGCCAGGAAGAGACAAAAGGGGACAACAGGGGCTTTAAAAGTCCATTTCTAAAGCTTATCTGTACATCACAGCCAGGATCACTTGCAGGAGGAGAGTCCACTAGGGACAGGGAGCCCTCCATATGTGCAAAAAGAGCTGTTCTATACTTCTGTGATCAGCAGCATAAGAGCTAAAGCAGAGATAAGGGATCTAGAGCAGCCAATCAGTACCTTCTACATGCCCCCCCAATGTTCAAACCAGCCAATCATCGGGAACCAGGAAAAATCAGGATTGGGTGTTACTTTGGGTAACTCTCAGTTTTAGGCAGCTACTTAGAGGCTAGGCCTCCAAACATCCCTTCACTTGCAGCTCCCACACTAAGAACAAAGGAGTGGAGTCTGCCCAGTGTCAGTCAGGCAGACTGCTGACAGCCAGGAACACCATCCACTGGACCTCAGGTAAGGACTGTATTGTTGCAGGTAACAGTGAGAAGGGCAAGGGTCTTGCTTGAAAGAGTTGTTGAGGAAGAGATAGTGTGGGAGGCTTGTTAGACATTTCAGGTAACAGGTGGGAGGTCAGCTGGAAACTGTTCAGTGTGGTTTGGAATGAGGGGACATAGAAACCTAGGGACAGGTGAACCTCCCAATATAACTCCCTATATTGGGTAGGGTAACAGGTAGGGAAGAGTTGTAGTACCCTATACATGGCTAAAAGTACACTAGCGATTGAGAAGATGCAAAAACCTAGGGGTCATTGAAAAACCCTATGGGGTAGAGTGACAAAAGTTAATTTAAAGGGGTGAATCAATGGTGCAAGCAGAAAAGGTAGAATGATGTGAGTGGTGCAGTGCAGTGGTTGTGGGGCAGCAGTCTTCAGGGAGACTTTCTGGAGTTTACACTGCTGCCTATCTGCATGTACATCACAGAGCTAAGGGAGGAGGTGGCCAGGATCAAGGCTGAGTTTTTTGGGGTTCAGAATACCTTATTCCCCACCCAGAGACCACTTAGTCCATCACTGTTACCTCAGAGGTTGCCCAGCAGCAGGAACAGCTGGATGACAGTGGACTCAATGAGGGTTAAGGTGGTGGAGTGTAGGCACATCCCATAACCAGTTCCACTACAAACCTCCTATGCCACCCTTGCAGAGTGGGAATGTCCCACTGAGGCACCCATAGTAGCAACAGGGTGGATGCCAAGGTCCTCCACGATGAAGACCCCAAGGGGGTAACAGAGGATCCCAAAGGAGGAGGAAGTGAATAATGGTGATGGACTCCATAGTAAAGGGGATAAAGTTGGGGGTAGGTAGTGACAAGGAGACAGAGGTTTAGTGCCTTCCCAGCACCATGGCATCAGGGATGGATAGAAGATCCAAGAGATCACTGGGGCAGCAGGAATGGAGGGAGAGCTAGATGTCATTGTCCATCAGGGGACAAATGACCAGGCTAGGGATGAGCCAGCCATGGTGCAGGAAGAGTGCAGGGAGTTGGGGAAGGATCTTATGCAAGTAGCATGATCTGTAACCTTCTCAGAAGCACTACCTGTCTATGACAGGGGGCTGACAGGATTCTCTGCACAAGAAACATAAACACATGGTTGAAGAAATTATGCAGAAAGGAGGGTTTTGGTTTCATTGGGGACTGGAGCTCCACTTGGAGGGATAATGGCCTATATAGCAGAAATGGCCTGCATCCATCCAGGAGGGGAGCCATAGTCCTCACTGAGAAGTTAAATGCTACATTGGCAAGCATTTAAACTAGCAAAAGGAGGATGCAGAATGAGACAGAAAGGCATAAACTGTCACCCCCACAAGCTCAAGAGGTCAGCTATGGGAATCCGGAGGGAGAAAATGTAACCCATCAGAAGGGTGACTGATTAACAGTGACCTGTCCAAAGGGCAATGGAACAATGACACCAACAAATTATGGCAACCCAGGTTTGTCCCCATCCATGAGTTGTGTCCCTCCCAGGAGTAGGAATCTCTAGTAAGGGGTGGGGGGTGGGGGACTAAGACCCCCACATGAAAACACTTTCTTAAATGTCATCACCCTGGGTGTTTGGCACCCTTCCGATAGGTCGCCGTTATTCATTCATCATTATGTCATGGAACTTGGAGAAAAAACAAAAAAAAAAAAAAAATAATGAAATCCAAGAAGCTGAAGAAAAGAATGAAGCTAAAATAATGAGTGAGCGAAATAAGGAACGGCAAATGCAAAAAAGAAGGGTAGGGTGGCAGACATTCTGGAAAGCCAGGTATGTGAATGTTCATAGTCTGGGCAACAAGACTGTGGACCTAGAGGGCACCATGGAGGTAGAACATCTGGATTTAGTCACCATTATTGAGACCTAGTGCAGTGAAAGTCAGGACAAGGATATGGCCATACCAGGTTATGTTTTGTTTAGAAGGGACAGTGTCAATACTATTTCCTAGAAACATAGACTTTGATGGCAGATAAGGACTGCTTGGCCCTCCTAGTCTGCCCATTTCCCTACCTATTGGATAAACTGCAGATCCTAGTTAACCAACAGCCTATTTGTTCCTACCTCCCCCACTAGAATTGCCTTATGTCTCTCCCATGCATTCATGAATTCTCCCACTGTTTTTGACCCCACTACCTACTCAGGAAAGCCATTCCATGTATCCACCGTCCTCTCTGAAAAAAGTACTTCTGCACCTTGCCCCTGAGCTGTACCCCTATCTTCAAATTGTGTCCCCTTGTTCTTGCATATCTCTTTTTCTGAAAGTGCTACCCTCTTGGACTTTGTTAATTCCCTTGAGGTACTTGAAGTTTCTATCATGTCACCTCTCTCCCTCCTTTCCTCAAGGGTATACATATCAAGCTCCTTTAGTCTCTCTTCTTATGGATTCTGTTGTAGACCCTGCACCATTTTAGTTCTCCTCAACTGGACTGCCTCCATCATGTCTATGTACTTGTGGAGATGGGGTCTCCAGAGCTGCTTGCAGTACTCAGATGTGGTCTCACCAACTGTCTGTACAAAGGGATAACAAGTTCTTGTTTTCTACTGGTGATGCCTCTCCCTATACATCCCAGTATCCCCCAGCCATCCCTACTGCCTTCTCACATTGCTTGCTTACTTTTAGGTCATCTGATGTGACTATCCCCAGGTCCCTTTCCATTTGTGTTGTTGTGAATACTTCCCCCCACCCCACTGTGTACTCTTCTCCTGCTTTTTTTCCCTCAGGTACATTACTTTGCACGTCTTTGCATTGAATCTAAGCTGCCATACCTTTGACCATTCATCCAACCTTTGCCAAGTCCCTTGTCATCCTTTCCACCACCCACTTGTGTATCAACCTTATTGCAGATATTTGTTTCATCTGCAAAGAGGCATACTTTTCCTTCCAGTCCCTCTGCAATGTCTCTTATAAAGACATTAAAAAGGACCACACCTAGTACTGAACTCTATGGTACCCTGCTAGTTACCCACCTTTCTTCAGAGTGAACTTTGATTACTATTACCCTCTGTGTCCTATTGTCAAGCCAACTTTTACCAAGCTACCACCATGGGACCCACTCCCAGGCTGGCAAATTTGTTTATTAATCTTTTGTGTGCGATTGTGTCAAATGCCTTGCTAAAGTTAGATTGACCATGTCCATAGCCTGTCACTGGTCTACTTCTTTGGTCACCAAGTAAAAGAAATCTATTAGATTTGACTGACATGACCTTCCCACTGTGAATCCATGCTGCCTTTGGTCATGTTCCCTCGTGGCCTCTAGATACTCATAATTCTTTCTTTCAGAAGCAATTCCATAATTTTCCCTACCACTGAGGTTAAGCTAACAGGTATGTAGCTTCCTGCCTCTGCTTTGCTCCCACTTTTATGCAGGGGAATCACATTCACCCTCCTCCAGTTCTTAGGCACCACACCATCCTCCCAAGATTTGTTAAAAAGGGTAGTCACTGGTGTCACTAGTTCTCCCCTTAGTTCTTTTAGAATTCTGGGGTGAATCCCATCAGGCCCCATTGCTTTGTCCACTTTCAGTTTAGGAGTTCTTTCAGAACTCTTTCTTCGGTGAAAGGACTGATATTGACCTCCCTATTCAGAGTGCTTCTATTGATTGGATTAGGTACCTACCCCTCCTCTTCTTTTGTGAATACTAAGCAGAAGTATTTGTTCAGTATCCCTGCTTTTTCGCTGTCCCTCTCTGCCCATGCACCTTCCCCTTAATTAAGAATCACTTTCTCTCCCCTGGTCTTTTTTCACTCTCTAATGGACCTAGAAAATGTTTTACCACCTTCTTAATGTAGTTTGCTAGCTTTTCCTCAGTTTGAGCCTTTGCTATTCTGACTGCCTTCCCATGCTTCCTTCTGTTTTAACTGTTACAGTTCTCTGTCCTGATCCTTCTGTGTTTCCTTATACTTCCTGAATGTTATCTATTTCTCCATAACCTTCCCAGCTACCTCTTTTGAGAACCACTGTGGGTTTTTTCTTTCATTTTGGTTTGTTTATTTGCTTCACACAAAGGCTTGTTGCCTCTGTGATGGCTGTTTTGATCCTTCCCCATTGTTCCTTCACCCCTCCTTCTTGCCAGTTTGCTAGTGCTTTTCTGAGGCCCTCTTCCATTTTGACAAAGTCAGCTCTCCTAAAGTCCAGTACCCTCACTTTTGTATGGCTTGACTCTGCGGCTGTATTTATTGTGAACCACACTGTTTGGTGGTCACTTGTTCCCAGATGGCTACCCACTTCTATATCTGAGATCCTCTCCATCCCCATTTGAGAGTACCAGGTCTAAGATTGCTGCTTCCTGAGTGAATTCCAGCACTAGCTGCCTGATTCATGCCCCCTGTAGGACATCGAGAATGACCCTGCTCTTGAATGTGGCTGCAGCAAAGGAGTTCCAGTTAACATCTGGCATATTCAGGTCCCCCATCTACAATATTTCCCCCTTTTCTGCCATCCTAAGGATGCCTCCTATCATTTCCTTGTCCATTTCCTCCCCTAAGACAGGGGTCTATATACAACCCCCTTGGGGAGTGTGGTGCCATTTCTGGTCTCCAGGGTGATTCACAGTGCCTCCTCTCCTCCCTGTTTACCCTTTAGTTCCCTTGCTTTGATCTCTTCCCTTATGTAGAGATATACTCCTCCTCCTCTTCTACCCTCCATGTCCCTCCTGTAGATTGTGTACCCTGGTATGTTGACATCTCAGTCATGGTTCTCTGTGTACCATGTTTCTGTGACTGCCAGGTATCCAGGTGTCCCACTTCCATTAAGACCACCAGTTCAGGAGCGTTACCTAGACTATGGCCATTGGTAATCATTACCTCCATTTTTTGATGGCCTTATCCCTTTTTGCCCCATCCCTGTCCTTACTGCCTTTACCTTTTTCTCCATTTACTCCTGCCTTTCTCCCTATTGACTTCTCTATCTTGGTGTTTACCTCACTAACTACCCTGATTTTCTTTTGGTGGGAGCGCTAAGATTTCCCTGCTCCTTTTCAGTGCCCCCCCCCCTTGTCTAGCTTAAATGCTTGCCAATGAAGCATTTAAACCAATCACATATGATCCTGGATCCCATTTTGGATAGATGCACACCACAGCATCAGTATAGGCCTGTATCCCTCCAGGTGGACCCCCAGTATGAGCTCTGCATCAGTTTTTTAACCATTGATTGAATCCCATGGTGTGGAGCACCCTAGCTTCACCCATACCATAAACAGGCAGCATCTCTGAGAAGGTTATCATGCATGCTACTTGTCTAAGGCCAATCCCTAACTCTGCAAACTCCATCTGCATTCCTGTGAACCCTCTCCCAGCCAGACCATGTGTCCATAGTAGGAAAATGATATCCAGCTCCCTACCCCATGCAGCTGCTCTCATGATCCTGAGGATTCACTTTCTGTCCCTCCAAGCCATGGTGCCATGCAAGCACCTTTACACCCTCCCCCCGCCTCCCCCAGTCTACCATCCTAACAATGGAGTCACCCACCAGGAGTTGTTTCCTTCCCCTGTGGGGTCCCATGCCATCCTCCTGTGGGTCTCCTTTGTGAAGGTTTCCAGCATCCTCCTTGGTCTCCACTCTGAGTGCCTCCATAAAGGAACCACACTCTGCCAGAATGGTGTATGATTTGTGGAGAGGTTCAACTGAAGGGATGGGCCTCCCTTCCCTTAGCACTCTGTGGTCCAGCTGCTCCTTTTTCTTGGCAACCTCTGAGGGAAAGGTGTCAGCTTTAGTGGTCCCTGGGTGGGGGAGGAGGTCCACGGAATCCTGGCCAACTCAGCTTGGAGACAAGCAAACTCCTTACTCAACCCAGAGGTGCCTGCAGATGGGACAACACTGCATCCTCCAGAACATCTTCCAGAAGAATGCTGCTTCATAGCCACTGCACCCTTTCCATCATGTCTTATTTGTGGCCCCTCAGCTGTTGTTTTGTATGCTTACTCTTTCCTCTCTCTGTTTATTTTTATTTATTTATTTTTCCTTCCTACTTTACTACTGCCTCCAGGCCCTTAACACTCCTTCTCTTCCTGTTCTGGAACAGGAAGTTCCTGTATTCCTCATTAGTCACCTTCTTACTCAGAGTCAGACCTCCAGCAGCTAAGGGAGATGGAGAGCTACTCTTTTCCTTCTAGTATGGTGAGTCTTTTGTGCCTCTGTGGTCACTCCCTTCCTGCTCCCAAACATGAAGTTCCTGTTGTCACTCAAATCCTGTGCCTCTAAAAGTGGAACTACCTAAGAGTGGGGGGAGGGAGGGCTATGTAGTCCCCAGTAGAATAATAACGTTCTAACAGCACCTCCTTCCTCTTGCTGTTCTCTGCCAAAAGCTATCTAGGGCAGTTTTAAATCCAAACACCTGGCTTCCTGCTGCCTAAGCTACTCCCCCTTATTCACAGTTCCCTTCTTCACCCAGCTAACTGCACAGATAACAGTTCATTCATAGCAAGTTATTATGAGTTCAGGAGGCTGTGACCTTTCAGGAACTCACAACCATGACTGGTGGAACAATTTAAATTAATTGTGGAAATATATTTTCTTGTTCCTCCTATATTGGTGAAGTCTTGTTTTGAATGTTTCCATACTGTCACTGTTGATAATTTCTCTGCTATGGTTCCTGATGTCTGGAAACAGGCTATTGTCATCCCTATTCACAAAGGAGGTGATCCCACTTCTCCTGGTAACTTTTGCCCAATTTCAGTCCTTCCTACCTTGGCTAAGTTACAGTAACGTATTGTTCTATTGTATCTCAGCTTACTTCCTTTCTTGACAACTCCCAATTTTTCACTCCCTTTCAGTCTGCTTTTAGGAAATTCCACTCCACTTCAACTTCCCTCCTTCGGCTCACTGATTCCATACTTACAGGTGTGGATAGAGGACTGATGACTTCTGCCATTTTTATCAATCTTGCTAAAGCTTTTGACACCGTGGTGCATTCCTGCCTACTGGGCAAACTTAAAGCTGTGGGCCTTTCTGACTCTTCAGTTAGTTGGTTTTGTTCTTTCCTTAAAGGAAGGTCTCAAGCTGTCCAGATAGGAAAATCTATTTCATCTTCATTTCCCATTCACTCAGGTGTCCCTCAATGGTCTGTCATGGGTCCTAATCTTTTTTCAGTATTCCTAATTGACCTACCCTCTGTCTATTCATGTGCGTTCATTCATATGTATGTTGATGACACAGTTCTTTTTGCATGTGGCTCCTCTCCCCGTGACCTTACCTCCCGACTTCAGTTGGATTTTGACAATATTCAGTGCTGGTTCAAGGATAACCAACTGTCTCCTAATGCCAAAATCACTGTCTCAGTGACTTTTGGTACCTGACAGAGGCTTGACAGACTTACTTCTCCTCTACTATTTAGTACCCTTGAT
This sequence comes from Neoceratodus forsteri, assembly GCA_016271365.2. Lineage (NCBI taxonomy): Eukaryota > Metazoa > Chordata > Ceratodontiformes > Ceratodontidae > Neoceratodus > Neoceratodus forsteri. The sequence goes on from CM028131.1 coordinate 831,668,774, forward strand.
AATGCTAATATTGAAGATGGCTCCTCCTTTAAGTACCTCGGGACTGCCTTGACCAGCATCTTGATTTCTCTGTGTACATTGATGCAACTCACCAAAAGCATCACCCTAAGCCTGGTGCACTGTACAGGAATAAGTTAAGTATACTGCTCCCTGCCCACCAAGATCTTGTCCTAAAAATGATCCTACCTATTTTTTACTACGGTGATTTAGTCCACATTATTGCCCCTAAATCCCCCCTTGCCATACTACACCCCCTTTTTTTATTCTTTCTGCTGCTTTGCTTTAGATAGCCCCTGTTGTACTCATCACTGCTATCTTTACTCAGCTCTTTCCTTCCCCATTCTTGATGCATGGCATTTTTCTCATTGTGACTTATTTTTATTCAAATTCCTGTTTGGCATTCTTCCCTCATATATTAAATTCCTTCTTTGCCCTCCTCCTTCTTCATCCTACCCTCTCTGCAACAATATTTTCCAGTCTCTCTCTCTTTTCCGTCTAGAAAATCTATTGTTGGCCACTCTGGGTTCCATGTCCTAATGATGATCACCAAACCGTGATCGCTGTTACACCGAGTGTACATCACTGAAATGAAAAACAGCGATGTACACTCCCAGCAAGGACCAGGCAAAAACCATAAACTGTATTTATGTGGGGAGCTTTGCCCCCCGTACCCCTCTTATGGGGGGGGCTTCACCCTCCTCAGACCCCTAACTATAGATTGTCAACTCCAGGGGGTGCAGGTCAGGAAGGGGGAGACAGTCATAAAAAAAATGAAAAATCCGACCCTCACAAAATGCTTACCCCTCCGCAGCCCTGAAACCTGCACCTAGCACCCTATAGCTGACCACCCTCACAACCACAGCAAATGGGCAGCTCGTAACACCATGCCACACATCCTCCCACATACTTTCTTCCTTCTCTCTCCCCTTGCACTGGCCACTCTACCTTGTCACTCATCTTCCCTAGTTAACCTGCATCTTCACTCTTCTTCAGTTGCTACCCTTACAGGGTAGCTCACATTACAGGTGCTGAGATTGAGTTGCTCATATGTGACTCACTCAATCTCAGTCACCCATATAACGGGTTCCCGCCAATCTGCTTTTTCATGCCACTTTTCAAAACTTTGGTCCTCCCTTCCCCTTCCTATTCATTCTGCCTCTTCTCCTTCCTCCCTAAAGTCTCTTCTTTCTGACTTTTGTCATCCTACCTGCAACTGCCTGTGACCATTCTTCTTTTTCTCCATTCTCTAGTCTTACCCTCTTCTTTCTGTTCTGCTATTTTTCCTTTCTATATATATTAGAGTATGTGTTATTTTTATGATGCCTTCATTTACTATTCTGCCTAGAATATTTATGATTCTGCTTGTAAAATTATATCATTGTACAGTATTTTACCTTGTTATTTTTTATTGGTAGCTTTCTCCTACTCCCTTTTCCCCAGGACACATCTGGAAACAAGCTGTTTTCAGATCAGCATGTACTTCTTGGGTAAACTTTTAAATAAATAAATACAGAAAGGGGAGAATTAGCTCTTTGTGTATGGGGACAACTCAAAGGCTACAGAAATACAAGGAGAGAAGGGGGGAGAGGAGGTACAGTGTGCACCCTGGAGAAAAGGAAGGGGCCACAATTTGCCCAGCAGTGATCAACAGACCTCCAGCACAGGGAGATGAAGTGGATGAGAAAATGATGGACGCAATCTATAAGATGGCTCACAAAGGAGAGGTGATACTAGTAAGGGACTTCAATCTACCAGCCATGGATTGGAGCCTCCCAGCTGTGGCAACAGCCAGCAATAGGGACATTCTGGACTATCTGCAGGTAGCATTCCTCAGGCAAACTGTAATGGGACCCACCCATGAGGGGGCATTGGTGGACCTGGTGCTGACAAATGGGGACAGTATTGCTGATGTCACAATGGGGAATCACCTGGGAGCCAGTGACTATCATATGGTGTGGTTTAATATTTGAACCGGGTTAGATTCGAACCATACGAGGACAGAGGTCATGGACTTCAGGAGGAACAATTTTAAGAAAATGGTATAACGCCTCAGAGACACCCTGGCAGGGATAAAAACATAGAAAGTGATGGACAATAAGGACCGCTAGGCCCATCTATTCTGCCTATGTTCCCTGCCTTTATTAGTGACCACTGACCCTACTTCATCATATGCTTTAGCTTCTTCTTCCTGCCTCTAGTGTTCCCTTCTGTCTATACCATGCATGTTTAAATCCTGCCACTGTGCTTGCTCCCACCTCCTCCTGGGGCTGTCAATTCTATGCATCAACCACCCTTTCTGTGAAATAAAACTTCCTCACATTACTCCTTATCCTGCCCAACTTTAATCTCATATCATGCCCCCTCATTCTAGTAGTTGTATAACAGACGATGTCACTCACTTGCACATTTTTTATGCCTTTAAGATACTTGAAAGTTTCTACCATGTCTCCCTGTTCCCTCCTCTCTTCCAGTGTATACATATTGATATTTTTTAATCTCTCTTCAAATGTCTTTTGGTGCAGGCCCTGTACCATCTTAGTTGCCCTTCTCTGGACTGCCTCCACCCTGTATATGTCCTTATGAACGTGCTGCCTCCAGAAATGTGCACAGTATTCCAGATGAGGCCTTACGAGTGTTTTGTATCGTGGTATCACCACCTCCCTAGTATAGGGAAACTAGTGGGAGTCAAGGACCAGAGGAAAAAAATGAAACAGGACATTGCAAATGCTACAAATCTCTGTGTCAGGTAAGTTAGCAAGGGCAAGAGAAAAAAGAAATCATTATGGTTCTCTATTGATGTAGCAGAAAAAGTAAGAGCAAAAAAAAATGGTTTTAGAAAGTACAAAAACACAGAAAGAGGAGGATAGGGAGACTTATAAGGAGAACGAAAGGGAGGCATGAAAGGCAGTTAGAAGCACAACAGCACAAACAGAGATGAACATTGCCAAATCAGTAAAAAAAAAGGACATTCTTAGATACATAAGTGAAAACAGAAAGAACGAGGCAGGGATAGAAAGACTGAAAGGTGGAGGATGGGGGTGTTTGTGGAAAAGAACCACCAAAAAGTGGAAATATTGAACAAATACTTCTGTTCAGTATTTATGGAGGATAGGGTAGGTAACGGGTCAATGATAAAAGACAAGAGCCTTAAGGGATGGAAAGTGGATGCTAGCCTTTTTTACAGTGGAAAGAGTCTTATGGGAATTGTCACTGTTAAAAGTAAACAATGCAATGGGACCAGATGGGGTGTACCCCAAGTAACTGAGGGAGCTCAAGGAGGAATTTGCTACACTTCTGACAGCTCTGTTCAACCTGTCACTAGAAATGGGAGAGGTCCTGGGAGACTGAAGGAGGGCAGAGGTAGTTCCACTCCACAAAAATGGAAACAGAATAGAGGCTGGAAATTACAGGACTGTCAGCCTGACTTTTGTAGTGGGCAAAGTAATGGAATCACTACTGAAGGAAAGAATTTTGGAATACATTTTTTCCAATGGTTTTCAGGATCTGAGGCTACATGGTTTCACGGGGGGGGGGGTGGATTTCTTACCAGTCAAACCTGATCAAGTTCTTTGAGTGAGTAATCAGGGAAGTGAATCAGGGAGGGGTGGTTGACGTAGCCTACCTGGACTTCAGTAAGGCCTTTAACACTGTCCAAAAAAAGAAGACTGGTTTGCAAACTGAGAAGCCTATGAGTGGGTCTTAAAGTAGTAAGAAGGGTAGAGAGCTGGCTGGACAATAGAAGTCAGAAGGTGGTGGTAAATGATGTCCACTCTGGAGAGGGCAAAGTGACCAGTGGTATGCCACAAGGGTCAGTACTTTGCTCAGTCCTCTTCAATGTCTTTATAAATGATGTTACAGAAGGACTGGGAGGGAAGGTATGCCTGTTCGCAGATGACACAAAAATCTGCAAAAGAGTTGACACACCATGGGGGTGGAATGAATGAAAGAAGATCTAAAAAGCATTAAGAATGGTCACGGGTTTGACAGCTGGGCATCAATGCAAAAAAGTGCAAAATCATGCACTTAAGACACCGAACCCGGGGTCAATGTATCAACTGGGATGAATGTGATTATTTCTGATGACCTGAAGGTAGCTAAACAGTGTGGATGTTCAGATGCATAGGCAGGGGTATCACCAGCAGGAAAGAGGAAGTAATAACACCCCTGAATAGATCGCTAGTGAGATCCCACTTCAAGTACTGTGTCCAGATCTGAAGGCTCCATCTCTGAAAAGACATAGACAGAGTAGAGGCGGTACAAAGGAGGGCAGCCAAAATGGTGGGGCCTGCATCAGAAGCCCAACAAAGAAAGGCTTAAGGAATGGAATGGTACTCCCTAGATGAAAGTAGGGAAAGGGGGATGTGATAGAAACAATCAAATACCTCAAAGATACTACTTCCCTTATCTTTTTGTCTTGCCTCACCAGAGATTTTGATCCCAGCTGGTTTATGGCCCTCTCCCCTCTTCTCCCTTCCTGTCACTCCCCCCATCCCCGTTCCTCCCCGATCCCAAACTCTGCATGGCCCTCTCCCCTCCATTACTCCATTCCATTCCATCCTTTTCTCTCCTTCATCCCTTTCTTCCCTTTCCTTTCTTACCTTCATCTATCCGCTGATCTTTGCCTGCAGTATTTGCTTTCTCCCCTCCCTCTGCACCCTCCATCTATCTTATTCGTCAGGTTCCTCACTCGCCCTGTACTCCAAGTTCATATTCTCCCAATTTTTGTCTCTTTTTAACTTGCCATTGACCCCTTTCCTGCCTCACTGCACCTTTTATATTCCCTTACAGGTGCTTCAGGGCCCTTTTCCTTTTGCTTTAGCACTTCAAAGTGGTTAGGGGTCACTCTCCCTTTCCCCATACTTCTTGTTATCCCTGACTCAATCTGTATTACTTTTGTTAACTCAGTTTTGTATCTGTTAAAAACATTTTGTTGCACTTATCCTACATTCCACCCATTGTATTGCCCATGCTTGTTTATTCATGCCTGTGTATCGTACTCCTGTATATTATCCTGTTATCTTGTATTTGTGTTCACCCAGGTCCGCCTTGAAAAGGAGCTCCGCTCAATGGTGTTTCACCTGCTTAAATAAAGACTTTGATTAATTGATAAACAAGGCACAGGAAGGGAACATTTTCTAGAGAAAAAGATGCTTGAGGGCGATTCACCCATGCCACAATGACAGTCAGTCTGCCAACGTTAGTCACAATGCAAACAATCTTCCATCAGCATCTACTATACTATGATAGTTTTCAATCTGGCACTGTGAGTGACCTGCATGACTACCAATTGCACATAAAAGCAGAGAAAACACTATCAAAATTGTGGCACACCAAGTCAGCATACAAAAACCCACCTATATAGCTACCCATGCCATACTGAAGAGGGCTCCGCCCCTGCACTCCCCCCACAAGCCCCATCTATTTAGATAAACAACTCCAGGTTGTGGCATGTTGAAGATAGGGTTATGATTCTAATGCCCAAAACACAACACACCAAAAATTCGCACTTGCAAAAGAAACCTGCAGCAGCATTCCTTCATTAACATCATGATGACAATATTGAGTCATCCTACCAAGGGGATACCCTTGAGGAGAAGGTGTCACACTATATTGCTGGAGGGGGGAGGCTGAGAGAAAATGTGAGGAAATACTTCATCATGGACAGAGTGCTGGATATTTGTAACAGTAAGTAAGTAAATAAAAATGTATTTGTTTAAAGCGCCCTTCCCTAGCTCAGGGCACTTTTATAATAACAGCCTCCCAACAGTGATGGTGGAGACTAAAACAGTTACAGGATTCAAGAAAGCATGGGATAAACACAAGGCGATCTTAGAAGTAAGGTCTGTGGTGGCACTGTTGGTAGGGAAAATAGGGTAGACTAGGTGGACCAAGAGGTCCTTATCTGCTGGTGACCCCTTTGTCTCTGTGTTTCTAAATGCAGTAATCTTTTCACTGTATCATATAGTTGTCTGTAATGCACTTTTTATTTACTTTGGCCACACTTATTTTTGTCTAGTTTAAGAAACAATACCGTATTTAAATGTATGTCCACTCCAATTACAGCTCCACTTGCATACTGTGTGACTCTAGGTAAGTCATGTAACCTTCCCAGTGCACGCCGATCACACGTAAATGACAGATTGTCAAGACAGGGACCACTGTCTAACTCCATTAAAGACATGTTCAAGTTTTGAATTAGCAGGGCCTTCCCAAATCTTCAGATGTTTGCATCAATATCCTCAAGTGTACTCAAGGAAAAACCTGCCCTTCCACTTGCAAAAAGTGTTAATAATAATAATAATGCTTTATCTATTTTGCACCTTTCAAATATCAAGGCGCAATACAATAAGATAAATAAGACAAAAAAACAGAAATCAATATTATAAAAACAGACAGAAACATATCAAGGAACAGTAAAGCCATAAGCTTTTTCCAACAGGAAGGATTTCAAAGCCTGTTTAAAACTCCCCACAGTCGTGCACTCCCTAGTCCGACGGGGTAGAGTATTCCAAAGGGAAGGGGCCACAAACATAAAAGCACGGGCCCCAGCAGATTTTAAAATCACCCTTGGAATCTCTAGCAACCCCTCATCAGCTGAGCGGAGTGATCTCACAGGTTGATAAGGGATCAGGAGTTCTTTCAGGTAATCAGGGCCCAGATCGTGCAGGGCTTTAAAAGTCAGTCATCCGACTTTGAAGGTGATCCACCACTGAACTGGCAGCCAGTGCAGTTCCCACAGCACTGGTGTAATATGGGAAGATCTAAGAGTACCCACCAATACCTGAGCTGCAGAATTCTGCACCAGCTGCAAGCGGCGGATGTCAACCCCCGGAAACCCAAAGTAAATCGAGCTGCAGTAATCTAGGCGTGAAGTCACAAAGGCATGGATTAAAGTTGGCAGATCACTGGACAGAACAAGGTGTTTGATCCTAGCAATGTTTCTTAGATGGTAGAAAGATGACTTATCCACCGCTGACACCTGGGACCAAAGAGTCAGCCCCACATCTAATATCAACACCAGGCTCACACCCGTTCAGAGTCCTGTAGCTCGACTTCCCCAAAAAATAATCAAGATGAGGAGCTGGCCCCAGGTCCACCTATCCAGTGATCTGGATCCAATACTAACACCTCCATCCTCCCAGAGTTCAACTTCAGCCAGCTGGACCTCATCCAGTACTGCATTTCACTGAGGCAGCAGTTAAATACCCAGATAGCTCCTTCCTAGTCGGGTGCAAAGGACAGGTATAGCTGGGTATCATCCACATAACAATGAAACCTTAGCCCATGCCATCTCACAATGTCTCCAAGGAGAAGCATGTACACTGCAAACAGCATGGGGGACAACATAAAGCCCTGAGGAACCCCACAAAATAGAGAGATAGGATCAGAGGAAAAAAACCCTGACACCACCCTCTGAGTTCTTCCAGTGAGGTATGAAGTGAGCCATCTGAGAACAATTCCAGAAAGCCCACAAATACATCTCAGGCACTCAAGTAGGACCCCATGGTCAATGGTGTCAAATGCTGATGACAGATCTAATAGTACCAAAATGGACCATTTTCTCTGGTCTCTCACCATCAGGAGATCATTGAGCACATGAACCAGTGCAGTCTCGGTACTGTGCCTCTTTCAAAAACCTGATTGGAGAAGTTCATAAATGCTATGGATGGTCATGTGGTTCTCCAACTGGGCCCCCACTACTTTCTCAATCACCTTCCCCACAAACAGGAGGTTTGAGATAGGCCTGTAGTTGGCAAGACAGTCTGGGTCCAAAGAAGCTTTCTTCAACAGGGGTGTCACCACTGCCTCTTTCAAGGAACAGAGATATTCACCTGAGTCAAGAGAACACCAGACTATCTGTGCTAGAATCAGGAAAATGGACTCCCCACACCCCAAAATTAGGGAAGTAGTGCCTGGATCTAGACTACAGCAGGTAGGGCACAACCCTTAGACAATCCGCATAACATCCATGATTTCCGGGTGGTCGAAGGTACTCCAGGAAAATGAAGGGGTGGTGACCAAGCCCTGACCAAAAGCAACCCGCATAGAATGTGTCAAACGGATCTCTAACCTAATGTCAGCCATCTTATCAGCAAAGAACTGAGCAAGCTCATAACACTGTCATTGCGAAAACACTCTATGGAGCTGTAGACAGGTTGGGTTGCACAATCTGTCCACAGTTCTGAACAGCTGAGCTGGTCAGTTCTGAGTGGCAGAAATTTACCTGGACAGAAGCTCTGCCTTCTTATGAAAAATTTCTGACTGATAGAATTGATAGTGTTCTTACAGTCTAAGGTGGTCAGCATCCAGGCCAGATTTCCACCAACAACGTTCTAACCTGCGTCCAAGTTGCCGCAACTCCCTCAAGGCCCAATCAAACCATGGAGCCCGAGGTCGAAGGGGGAGAGGATGCACACAAACTGGAGCAATACAATCCAGGGCAGAGGTAATGGCATTATTACAGGCCACAACCAGTGCCTCTGGATCGCTGTAATGCACAGAAAATTGTGATAGGTCAAGGACCACAGCATGGCTATTGGAAGAAATATTCTGCAAAGGGCAGTACTTGACCATCTCCACAGGGGTCGGCCTGCAAGGCAGGGTGCCAAAATTGAATCTCAAAGTGTAATGATCGGACCAACCCACTGGTTCCACCCCCACGTCAGAAGCCTCGATCCCCAGGAGGAAGACTAAATCAAAAGAATGGCCTCCTTAGTGTGTAGCAGCAGCAACCACCTCTGTTAGGCCCAGTGAATCCATTAACTGGAGGAAGTGTTATCCAAATTGTGAGAGTTCATCGTCGATCCATGCATTAAAGTCACCCAGGACCATCAATCTGGGAGACTCAAAACCATGTCGACAATGAAGTCTGCTACTTCCTTAAGGAATTGCTTCCCATCTCCAGGTGGACGGCAGATGAGAGCAATTCGATATCCCACACCTGCTTCAACAGCTACAACAGCACATTCAAAAGAGATGGTCCCTTCAACTGGAACACTATTGAGTGCCAATTCAGTCTTGTTGTTGTTAGCACCCCATTCAAGTAAATGGCTCAGTTTACACCTTTACTACCACCCATTGTTTAAGTTCCTGTGACAATTTAGATAGTATGCTTCAACACAGATCTCGACTGCTTAATGCACACATGCATAGCCAGAAGATAAACCACACCAGGCAGTGAATCTGATGAAAGCAGCATCACACAGAACCCCTTAGAAAAACACTCACGACATTATACTTTATTGCTTTGATCAAACCCAGGTCTGCATGTCACATTATCACTGTATCTATCAGTGTATTTCAGTTTTCCTTCGAAAATGTTTATCTTTTTTACACAGTTTTGGAAACCTCCACTGACTGCAAGAAATTGTGGAAATACTGCACAGAATGATGAAAACTGTGTTTTATTGCAATAAAATTGCTGGTATAATTTCCCAGTGTCCCTGTCTATCACATATAAAACTGAATATACAGCGTATTGAACACAATAGATAGTTACACAGAACAAGGAGGAGGAGGAGGATGCTGAGGCAAAGTATTAGTAAATTGAGTAGTGAAGAGCTTCACAGAGTAGTGTTCACAGAGGGGTCTTCCAGATGATGACTCTTTGTGATACGCATCATGATGATCTAGTTGGTGATTACAACCTAATCACTATGCTGTCATGTTATCGAGAGGATTTTTATGGGGATTACAGAGGAGTCCATGTGCTGCTGCAAGAGATGAGCCAGACTGTCAGCAGTGCTATTGTCAGCATAAGTCCAGTGAGACTTGTCATCAGGGGTTGTGCGAGTGGGAATAGATGTCTCTTGTTGGACCTGTGAAACATCAGATATACAGTCAATGCTGATCCATGGTAAGTTAAATTTGAGAAACATTTTGAATTCAAGTTTCTCTGGATTTAGCCTTTTTGATGAGGCAGTCTCCCCAGTTATACAGAAACAACATATCTGAGGTAGGGAATGAAAGAAAAGTTGGATTGGGGACATATCATTTAAAAAAACTGAGTGCTGCTGTCTTAAGTGGAAAATTGATCAATCAAAAAACTGATTATGTTTAATTTGTATAATGTAGTTGTAGTGTGGTTAGTTACACAGGCTGGTTACATGTGGGTAGTTGGACTCGAACAACTGACCACCACCTTTTAAGCTCTACCTCTGTCAAACAGTGCACTGATTTGGCCTGTATTACATTTATTTATCCTTATTATTTTGCTTCAAGGGTACACTGGGTTAGTCTGTAAACAATTGTCTATTTCATGTTTAAATATTTTCAGAAATGTTCTTATACCTTAAACAATGTTTTGCTTAAAATGGCACAAAGTGAGTTTTACTCTGCTTTAATTTTTTTTCCTTGTGTAACATATTCCAGGATATACACAAGTTTATTTACTTATTAAATAAATTAATTCCAAGCTTTAAAAAAATTAGCCAACCAGAAGTTTGCAATGGATACAGAGGGTGGTGTACGCACAGGACCCAATGGGGCATGGTGTGCCTTTTGAGCACAGTTACTTGTTGTAACTCTGCTACAAGAGTGCACTTCCTATACTTGGTGCACTTAGAGCATCAGATGTGATGACATCACATGCACTCCCGGCATGATGATGTCATCATTGGCAGACCAGCAATGAGGTCAAGTGGATGAACTTCACACACAGCAGACAGATTCAAAACTTTGGTGTGAATACAGGAGCATAGCTCCATTGTGTGATACTGCCGGTTGAAAAGTACTTTAGTGAGTGCCTTTTTAAATGTAGAGGATGATTTACAGATGTTAAATGGATTAAATGTTGATACAAGTGCTAAATGGGGTGTATGATGATTTCCTTCACTTTTAATATTGTGAGCACAGTGGGTGACTTTGTGCAAGGCTGTTACCCTGTGTCCTGAAATGTTGATTTCTATAGGGTGATGATTTGTTTTAATTTTTTTTTGTCTTTGGTAACTGGGTAAGGCCCACTAGGCATAAGTGCCTGTTTTCAGGGGCGACCTGGGAGCACTGACCAGTTAAGTGAATTGCTCAGAGTTGCACAGTATACTAGAGGAGGTTGTGAGAATCAAACTGAGGTTCTGGGACTGCTGAATGTACCAAGCTCATTCACACCTCGTTCCTCTAACCTCTAGGCTATACTGCCAGCCCAAAGCCATGATGGCTGTAGTCCTTCTGAAGCAGCAGTTGGATGCTGCCATGAAACTGGATCATATAAATAAACTATCACATCCCACATCACATATCTAACTGCTTCTACAGGCCCACAGTTTTCCTGTGACCTGGGGGAGTAATGGTCCTAGCTGTTATGATGATGCCATGTTTTTTTTTTTTTATTCGCTTTCTCGCTCCCTGGTCTGGAACTCTCTTGGGCTATCCCCAGTGGCCTAACTGCTCTACCATCCACCGTCCCTCCCATCACCTTCAAGGTAGCTGTGACCTCCCCGGGGCCGTGGGGGGCTAACACCCCCAGGGAGATCACGGGGGCAGTGACGGGAGACCGGCGTTGGACGTGTGGCAGTGGCACTGGAGGAAGCTGTCGCCTATCCGGCCAGGGAGGTATTTTCCCTTTAAGCCCCTTAGTCCCTCCTCCTCCCTCCTCCCACCCATGCGCGGTACACATCTCCACCACGGCACATGGCAACCCTGCCAGCATCAGGCCACGCTGATGTACGTGTTGTTCAGCTGTCTGCGATGCCATCAATCTCCACCTGGGGTCACCAGAGCTCTGAGCCACCCTCCACCCTCCCCCTGAGACAGGAGAGCAGCCCAGCAGGCGCCCCATCCTATCCCTCCACTGCCGACCCATGGCACCCAAGCTTGCTCCCAAATCCAGGTCGCCAATGTGGCATGAGGTGTGATGTCCAGCGCCTCAACCCTCAGTGCCACTGGGCTGGCCTGATGATGCCATGTTAATGTTTTAAATGCTCAGCCAGCCCAAAACACCTGTCCCCTAGGTTTAGCAAACTGATCCTGACAGATCTTTTTATCACACTGATTGAAACATGCTTTTAGTGGAGTTGTGCTGTAATCCATAAAATTACACCATCTTTCAGAGAATTTCTGGGATTTTTAGTAACAAAGGTCTGGGGTTCTACAATAGCAATTGGGTAGAGAATGCAAGGTAATTGTTTGTGGGCACTGTGGAATTACATTGCTGGAAATCTGCAGCAGCAGCTGCTGCAAGTGGAGCGGTACTATGGTGCTGATGTGTGGACTGGGGCTTCACTTTAGATCCTACTGGCAGATAAATTTCTTTTCTTGCTTTTCTATTTTCATTATCTTTTTTTAATTTTGCCATCCCCTTACATATGGCCTTCCTCCTAAGGATCAAACACCATCACTATTCGGTGGCGTAACTGATGTCACACTTTCAAGCTCCTCTCATTTTCTATACTCATCTCATGTATGTGCATCACCATGCCCTTTCTTCTCTTGTGCTTCTTCCCTCTTCTCCTCCTCTCATGCATATTTGTGGTCCTTCTCCTCTTTTGTATTTCTCTGCCCCTCCACTTCCTTGTGTGTTTGTTTTTTTCTTCCTCCTATCCCTTCCCCTACTCCTCTCTTCCTTCCCTCACCTATACGTTCTTTGCCTCTGCATGTTTCTCCTGTGCTGCTGACAGCTCCACATTCATATCCTCCTCTTCAGTGGCACGCTCCATTAATATTTGCTTTAATGCTATTTGGTTCATTTTGTAGAACTATGATATCCATATACTTTGTCCTTCTCCTGTGAACAACTGTATGTTTTCCTCTTCAGACAGGATTCATTTATTTATTTAGGAAATCAGAATTACAACCCTTTGAGTCATAGACTCATTTGCCAAGGCTCCACGTCAGAAAAAAACATAGACATTCATACAGTACATACATAGAATAAATATGGGTGAGCAATCATGCAGAGTATAAGTACAGTGAGCACTGGTTAATGCCTATACATTTGCTAGCTAAAACAGGGCAGAGCTATAGACATATTTACCTAATGAGCGGTTAAGACCTATACAATTGGAAGCTAAAGCAATGCATGATATGAGATGGTAGTAAGTCACCTCAGGGAGGCCTTGTTTTATACATAATACAATGCATTCATTGTCCAGTACAACTATATGGTAACTGAGGGTGGTGAGGAGCCTGTAGGCTAGAAATAGTGAGGGCTGTCCACTGCCAGGCCAACGGTGGGGGCGTGGCCTAACGGTGTGGTGCAAGATCCACAGGTTATCGGTTACACTGGCATTGATGTGAGGAGAGGATATGGGCCCTTAAGGCGGCTTTAAAAGGACCTAGATTGGTGATTGATGTGATGGCCGGTGGGAGGGCAGAGGACGGAGCTCTAAGGGGGAAAGATCACTTGGCAAGGGTAGTTCTGATCCTAGATACCTTCCAGATAGTTTTTAGGCAGCCCGTGTGGATGCTGAGATGGTGGCTGCCTGAAGAGAAGCCATGACACCTATTGAGATTAAACCCAGGAGGATTTTTTTTGAGAAGAGACAGGTCTGGTATGATAGTCTTTCCTTAAGGAAGAGGATATTGGTGAGCACATATAGGACGCAGGTATGTGTATTTCTGTCAACACCAGAGAGGACCCAGCAGGTCTTATCGATGACTACTTGTATTTGATGAAGCGCCGTAGGGTCAGCAGCAGCATAGATTGTGAGGCCATAGTCCACCAGCGATAAGACTGAGGAGGTAATGGCTTGGTGAAGTGCTTCAGGTGGCAGGCAGTCTTTATACCTGTAAAGGAGACCAATGTGGGTGTTAGTGGCTGAGGTGAGAATCTGTATATGTTCATAGAATGAGAGGGAAGAGTCAGATGTAATACCTAGATATTTATACTTTTGGACCTGTTCCAGTGGGATGAGAGAGGTGGAGAGTGTTTCCATGGGGAAATCCTTTGATCTGTTTTGGCAGTGGGCATAGAGCATCGTCTTAGTTTTTTTGATGTTGACCACCAATCTGTGTTCAGCAAACCAGTGTTCAATCTGAGAGAAGGTGTTTTGTTAAGTACGCTGGTAGGAGAGAGGATCAGGATGTGCAACAGAAAGAATAGTATCATCCACATAGAGGAGAAGGTTGCTGGGGCAGGATTTAGGCAGGGCATTGAGGTAGATGCTGAATAGCAGGGGACCCAGGATAGATCCCTGGGGAACTCCTGAGCACACAGGTAGCTTAGTAAATATGGTATTATTGCAATGGATTGCAATCAGGATTGGATTCGATTGCAACCAGGATTACAGTTGTGGCCCTGCCAGAGTTACACACACTGTCACTTTGTTCATGCATACTGTAGTAGATGACTGAGTAGCATGGGGCTGTGTGCTGCTACTGTGTGATTTGGATGAGGGGCATCATGGAATGGTTCAAGGCAGACAGGTGACTGTCAACAACTAGACACTGACAAATGCAGCAGCTGTTGTATCATTTTTATGAGACAGATGGGGAGTGTTTGGTTTTACAGTACATTTACATGTTGATCATTTCTATGCTATTTTCGTATAGTGGAACGTGGAATGGCAGTACTTGAAGCAGGAAGAAAAATATGCACTTCTGGATTACTCAGGGTGATGCCATCAGATGCAGTTGATGATCAGGGAAGGTTGTTTAGAATGGGAGTAAACCAGATTATGGCTGTAGATTTTTGTGGACTATTAAACCAGTGTGGGAGTTGGTGCTGAGGAGTGGATCTACATGAGAAAAAAAAATAAAATTGTTTGAACCTCTGGCATTGTCCACTGGTGGCACTAATCAGTGGAATGACTATTTTACTTAGTTTTTAAATTAATTCATTATTGTTTTTTAAAACATTCTTCCATTTTCTTTTGTAAATCTGCTACGTTACCCATTTTGTAAGTACTTTAAGACACCTCAGGGTGTTGATATTACTGATATTACTTTACTTCCAGTGGCTGAAGGCATTCCTACTGCAGCCTTGTGACTCACCATGCCCTTCAGTGTGCAGTGAAATCAACACTACCAACTCTCTGTCATGTACTATTGTCTACCTATCTATGCCTGTTTCTGCCAAGAGAATGCTGGAAATGGCTCCAAGTGATAGACAGTGTGAGAAAATCATGGTCTTCAGTGTCGCTCTTTGGCAGTTGCAGGATATCTGGCTTGCACAAACGCAGTGAGTAAGCCCTGTGCAAAATGTATTACATTTTTCTGCCAAAGTGCTGAAGAGATGCCTGGAAAAGTTTGCCCCCCCCAACCTGAGTACAAAGTTATAGGTTTCAGTGGGTCAGCCCAACTCACTGTCAGCATCAGCTCACCCTAAGAAGTGAGTTATCAGGAACTATATAAAGGAGGTGTGTAAATTGATTGACTGAAATATGGAGAAAAGACTAGCCAAAAGGACTTATTACAGCGGCTAAAATATTTGCATCCAGTTGGACAGAGCTAATCAACAGGAACTGTTTGGGTAAAACCAGGGAAGCACACTATTATAGCTGCCCCCTCTACTTAGCATAAATATGTCCAGTCCTTGATGCAAATTAACTTTGGGACCCTGAGTCCCAAAGGCTGTGGGCTGGATTTTACATTGAAGAACGCATGCACAATTCACAATTTTGGGCTGTACCTGCATCTTCTGAAATGTGTAAAAGTTCTGTGATTACAATTTGAAAACATTTTGTTGTATTTGGGACGGTTTTGTGATTTACATCGGCTTGCATAAAACAAAAACAAAACAAAAAAAGGAAAGAAAAAAAACCAGCTCAGATGCTCTAACCATTCATCTGAAAAAGGAAATTCTCAAATTCCTTCTAACTGGGAGGTTAGAGTGCTCCTTAGTCTTGCTACGCAATGGACTGCCACTAGAGATCATTAGCAGTTACCAATTAGATGATTTTTTTGTGTGCAGTATTAGCCACTGATAAGCAATGTAAATCACAAACTGTAGTGAGAATTAAATAATGAGACCTACTGAAAATGGAACCCAGGCCCCCGGAATACCTTCCTGGTTCTCTAGCCACTGAGCTACAGGCTCACATGATTTAACCCGAGGTTCCACAAAGACTTCCTTTCTCAGGTATTGCATATCCTGCAAGTAGGAATATTAAATTGGATTTTTTGGGTGCATATTAGCCACTGCTAAATAATGAAAATCACAAATTGTAGTGAGAAAAACATAATGTGACCTACTGTGAACTGAACCTAGGCCATCAGAATACCATCCTGGTGCTCTAACCACTAAGCTACATGCTCATATTGCTGGACCTGAAGTTCTTGGACACACTTCCTTTCTCTGCTATTGCACATCCTGGAACAAGAAATATCAAGAAGACAGTACTGCAGAAAAAAAAAAAGAAAAGAAAAAAAGAAAACATCTAATTGTCTTCTTGATAACCCTAGTTGAAGGATATGCAATACCAGAGAAAGGAAATGTATCTGGGAACCTCAGGTCCAATTATAGGAACCCCAAGCTCTGTGTTTAGAGCAGTGGGATGGTATTCTGAGGACCTGGGTTCAATTCTCAGTAGGTCACATTTTTTTTGTCTATTCCTGTTATTTAGAGTTTTCACCACTAGATTGTACTGCTTTGCACAGACTGACATTTCTTATCTACAACACTATTTTTTCTTTTTTAAATACAAAGCATCTCATCATTGTTACTACTGTCATGGTTGTTCCCACTGCTTGGAAGACCTGCCTCTATCTCTTGCTGGGAATCAGACCAGGGACATTGAGCCACAAAGGCAGCAGCTCTAACATTCATCTAAGAAAAATTGTCACTGTTGTGGAGATTGGAGCATTCCCTTAATTTTCATACTTGCTATCCCATGGATCAGCAATAGCAGCCACTAGCTGAAATAATTACTCAGCTCTGATTTGAATATAATGTATGAGGGTCCTTATAATGCACTAAAATCACACTGATTACAATGTTGTTATGATATCATTGTGATGTCAAGGGGTTGTTAACCTCTCTTAATTACATCACAACAATGCCTTAACAATGGGAATGAATCTGCACATGCATGACTTTAAGCGAGCAGCACACAATGAATGGCTGCAGTGGTGAGGGCTGATCCTAAGGGAGAGTGGCACTATGGGGGAAAACAGATAAAGTAAGGACACATTTCCTCTAACTTTTTTCCCATTCACTATAAAAAGCTATATGTATGGGC
The DNA here is from genome assembly GCA_016271365.2 of Neoceratodus forsteri. NCBI lineage: Eukaryota > Metazoa > Chordata > Ceratodontiformes > Ceratodontidae > Neoceratodus > Neoceratodus forsteri. The sequence continues at coordinate 831,685,888 of CM028131.1, forward strand.
TTTGGTTATCACTTCTTGGGGTTCCATGACAACCATAAATCTCTCAAGGTTTACAATGTTGTCATGGTAATCTCTCAAATCTATTACAGTGTGGCTATTATTCAAAGCCCATACATTACCCGCTACGTTATTCACAGTTTCCATGATTAGATGGCACTGCCGTTTCTTATACAACACACAGGTGGTTAGAGATGGGGGGAGAGGGGTTGTAAGTCAATTCGAATGTAAGAAGAGAGTCCAAATTAAGGTAATTCTGTTGCTTTGTTGTTTTGGCTGGTTTAGTTACTATTTTTTGTTGGTTCAGAGAGTGTGAACTATCTGAAGATTTAGTGTGGCTTGCATTCTATCCAAATTCATTGTCTTGGCTTTATAACTCTGATACAGTACTATTAGGCAGTGTATTGTCCAAGTCTTCAGATATTCTGGTGAACTGGATAGTGCACTACCCACACAGCTGATCCCAAATATTCAGATACTGTGATTTATTGTGGAGCTATCATGTGGCTTGTCATCATGATTTAAACTAATTCTCCTAAAAATTCCACATCCAGTCACTCATGGACCAGTCGCAACATACAGCAATCCAGCATGGGCAACATTGGCTCAGGAATGAGCCTGGGGAATAGCAACTAGGTGGCTGATAATCAGGTGTTACTGTCAGCAACAACTCTTCCCAACTAGTGTGGTGATATGTCAACATTGTAGCCCATGCAGTAGTTCCACTTCTGCCACAATTTTGTTGACTTGTGTGATTTTTTTCAGCATTCCCTGGAATTCTGCCCATGCAAAATCCACAGAATTTCACACCATTTTCAAATAAAAATGCAAAATTCAGCAGTTTATATTGAACATAGATATATAGATACATAGACAGTGTCAGCAGATAAGGGCATATGGCCCACCTAGTCTGCCCATTTGAGTTTGTAACTTCAGTTTATGTTTTCTTAGAACTGTGTTGCCCCTTACCGCTGACCTCCAGAATTCCTTTATGTCTATCCCATGCGTTCTTAAATCCCGTGATTGTTTCAGCCCCCAACACTTCCTCAAGCAGGGCGTTCCACTTGTCCACCACCCGTTCTGTGAATAAATTCTTCCTCACATTTCCTCTGAATCATCCTCCCTCCAACTTCATCCCATGTCCTCAAGTCCTGGAACATCTTTTTTGCTTAAAAGTAGTGTATTCTTGCACCCTGTTCCTCCTTGTAAGATACTTGTCTGTCTCTATCATGTCCCTTCTCTCCCTCCTCTCCTCCAGGGAGTACATATTCAATTCCTTCAACCTGTCCTCATAGGACTTGTGATGCAATCCATGTACCATCTTTGTTGCCCTCCTCTGAACCTTCTCTACCCTGTCTATGTCCTTACATAGGTAAGGTCTCCAGAACTGTACACTGTACTCCAGGTGGGGCCTCACTAGTGTCTTGTATAGTGGAATCATGACCTCCTTTTCCTGCTGGTGATGCCCCTGCCTATGCATCCCAGCATCCTATTTGCTTTACCTGCTGCCTTGTCACACTGTTTCCTACCTTGAAGTCATCAGAGATGATAACCCCAAGATCCCTTTCCTGCTTGGTGCTTGCTATATCTTCACCCCACATATGCATTATCTTGCACTTCTTTGCATTGGATTTCAACTGCTGGTCCCTTCTCATTCTGTCTACACCCTCTGGTGTGTCTACTCTGTTACAGAGCTTTGTGTCATCAGCGAACAGTGAAATTCTGCCTTCTAGGTCCTGCACAATGTCACTGATGAAGATGTTGAATAGGACCAGGCCCAGCACTGATCCCTGTGGTACCCCACTGGTCACTCTTCCCTCTGTGGAGTGACAGCCATTTACCACCACCCTCTGTGTCCTGACACCCAGCCAGTTACCTACCCACCACACTACTGTTCTGCCCACACCCATATTCCCTAGTTTGTGCAATACTCTTCTATGTGGCACAGTGTCAAAGGCCTTGCTGAAGTCCAGATAGGCCATGTCCTCTGCCCTCCCCTGATCCACCTTCCTAGTCACCCAGTCAAAAAATTCAATGAAGTTGGTCTGAAATGACCTCCCCCTGGTGAAACCTCGCTGCCTTGGATCCTGCAGTCCATTGACAACCAGATGCTCCACCAATCTGTCCTTCAATATTGCTTCCATGATCTTCCCCACTACCGAGGTGAGGCTGAGTGGTCTGTAGTTCCCCACTTCCTCTTTGTTCCCACTTTTGTATAAGGGGACTACATCTGCTGTCCTCCAGTCTTTGGGTACCTCCCCTGTTTCTAGTGATCGGCTAAACAGGATAGCCAGAGGTTCAGCCACCACCTCTCTGAGTTCTTTAAGGACCCTGGGGTGCACCCCATCTGGCCCCATTGCTTTGTCAACTCTTATTACTTCCTGTGTCTTCAGGACCCTTTCTCGTGTAAAGGGACTTGTTTCCATTTCTGCACCATTCTCATCCCTTGTACTCCCTTCAGACCCATTACCCTCCCCTTCCTCAGTAAAGACTGACCAGGAATACCTGTTCAGTATGTCAGCTTTACTGTTTTCATCCTGCATGCAGCCCCCATCCTCCCCCTTCAGTCTCACTATCCCTCCCTTTGCCTTTCTTTTTTCACTAATGTACCTGTAAAAGGTTTTGTCCCCTCTACCCACTTATTTTGCAATGTGCTCTTCTGTCTGAGCTTTGGCTTCCCTTACTGACATCCCTTCCTCCCTTTGCTTCTCCTGGTACTTCTCCCTATCCCCTTCTGCCTGTGTCTTTTTGTATTGCCTGAATGCAATCTTTTTGGCTTTCACTTTCTTTGCTACCTCTTTGGAAAACCATAATGACCTCTTCTTCCTTTTCCTCTTGCTAACCTGCTTAATACATAATTCTGTTGCTCTTGTAATCCCATTTTAAATACTGCCCACTTTTCCTCAACCCCTGAATCCTGACCCATTCCCTTAATGCCTCTTTCAAGTATCTCCCCATTTTCCCAAAGTCTGCCCCCCTAAAATCCAGGATATGTGTTTTTGTGTGGTTTGGTTCTGCTCCTTCTGTGATTTCAAACCACAATGACTGGTGGTCACTGTTCCTCAGGTGCTCCCCCACTGTTACCCCCATCACACTGTCCCTGTTTGTGAGCACAAGGTCCGGTATACCCTTCTGCCAAGTTGGTTCCATGACCAGTTGCTTTAGGAAGGCACCCTGAAGGGAGTCTAGGATAAATCTGCTCCTAGTTGATGCTGCTGCTGGGATGCTCCAGTCCATGTCTGGAATATTGAAGTCTCCAAACAGTACTACCTCACCCTTGTCTGCCATCCTTTGGATGGCTAGCATCAGCTCCCTATCTGTTTCTTCCTCCTGGGCTGGTGGTCTGTAGACCACACCTGTGCGGATGGCTGGCCCCATTTTCCTTCCCAGCTTAGCCTACAGTATCTCTCCCCCATTTTGTTCCTCCTGTATCTCTGTGGCCCTTATGTCATTTTTCACATACATTGCCACTCCTCCTCCCTTCCTACCTGCCTGGTCTCTTCTGAATATGTTGTAGCCAGGCATGGCCATCTCCCAGTCATGGTTATCATTACACCAGGTTTCTGTGATGGCCACAATGTCCAAGTCTGACTACACAATGACAGCCTCCAAATCTTCCATCTTGTTGCTAAGGCTCCTGGCATTGGCACACATGGCTTTCCATGATTTGACCTCCCTAGACTGTTCAGCTGTTCTACTCCAGCTCCTTCCCTGGTTGTCCTTTATCCCTGGTTCTCCTTTCTGTCTGCCCTTCTGCTGATTTTTGCCCCATTTCTGCCTATCTACCTCTTGGGTGCTAATCTCCATCTTTTGCACACTGCTTTGTTGAGATATCCACTCCTCTGGTTCACTGGTTCCACTACTAGCTGTGGGGGGTGAGTAAGTAGGTAACCTCCTTGTTGGCCTGCCACCCCCTTGGCTAGTTTAAATGATTGTCAATGTTGCATTTAAACTTATCATTGAGTGCTTGGATTCCCCTCCAGGATGGATGCAGGCCATCAGACTTGAACAAACCTCCATCCTTCCAGGTGGTTCCCCAGTCACCAGTGAATCCAAACCATTCATCACAGCACCAGTTCTTCAACCATGAGTTAAAGTTCCTAGTGCATGCACCCCTATGCTGTCCCATGCCTCTTGCAGGTAGTACTTCTGAGAAGGTGACAGAAGTAATGTAGCTACTTGCTTGAGACCCCTCCCCAATTTCCTAAACTCTTCCTGAACTTCCTTTGGCTCCCCATTTTCCAGGTCATTAGTACCTAGGTGGATAATGACATCCAGCTCACCCTCCCATCTTGCCTTCCCAGCGATACCCAGGATCTTCCTTCCATCCCTCCATGCCGTGACACCTGGTAGGCACCTCACCTCCCAGTCCTCCCCTTCCCCCTCCTGTATTCCTAGCTGGATCCCTCTTATGATGGAGTTTACTTTATTCTATAATGAAGAAAAAATAGCAAGACACATTTCCCAGTTTATAATAATTTTAACAAAATTTCCGCATTTCATATTGATGTCTATTCTATTCTATTTTCTATTCTATTCTATTCTAGTTTGATACATGAGACAAACCTGTAACAAAATCTGTTGTTTAAATGACTTTTAGTAAAATACTCCACATGAATATTCTATAGTTAACTTGCTGGCAGAAATATTTTGGAAGTGGAATGGCAAACCACCCACAGAACTTACCATGCTGCACACATCTACTGTCTCTTTATTAAGTCATTTTTCTTGATGATGTACAAATTGGGTCTTTGTAAATGTAGAGCATTATGCTGGTATATGTATTTTATTCATGTCATGGATTTGGATGCATATTGACTTCTGAAAATACGATTTGGCATTCAAAAAAACTTGTATATATTTATTTTCTTTAAAAAATGTAAAATGCTTTTTTTTGTGTTAGAAAAATGGCCTGCCCAAAATCTTTAGGAACAATGCCAGAATTGAAAATATTGATGAAGCCTTGTCATGTTCCTTGAAACATTGTACAGTTAATTTCCTGTCCCCCCCCAAAAAAGTGGTTTAATACTTTACAGCAGCAATCAAATTGCATGTGCAAATGCTTGTTTAGAAGCAGAGGTCCAGATAATCAAAACTTTATGCTGGGTGCAAACCGTTTGCACAGGTTTAGCGTGGGATTAGCGGAGGATTAGCATGGGTCTGCTATATTCAAAAGGCCAAATAGCATAAGCAAACTGCATTATTGCGGGGCAAAATCATAATGTATTCAAGGGGCAAACTGAGGGTGCATGTACACGAACAGAGGAGCAATGCTATATTCAGCGAGTAGCACTGTGCAAAGTGGTTTTGCATGACTTAGCATGACACTTTGTGTGGTGCAAATTAAAGCCCAGGAAAAGGTAGTCTTAACCCTGGGAAGTCCAGCTTTGCAGAACATTATGGCTTTGCACGGCATTTGCGTGGCTTTTGCATGGCTTTACGTGACCCAAACTAATAAGTATGACACAGAAAAAGTCAGACATAGAGGAAACATGCTTCTCACTGATGGCATCACAATGATGCCATCATCTGCCACCAGTTCCAGCCATGCCAGGCAGTAAGTGATGACCTGGCCCCCAGTGGACACCATGATAGTGTAGCCATACAGCACACACCTGCAGACCACCCTTCTGTGGACACCAACAGATGCCAGCACACACATGCAGCACTGTGGGCATGTAGGGTGTTGAGGGGAGGAAGTACGGGTGGCCAGGCTGCACCACAGACTGGGTTCAGTCACAAGGTTGGGACATATCATGCAGTGCACATGGGCCAGTATTGGGAATACCCCAACACCAATGTGCCTGTCTGATCATATGTGCCCCCCCAGCCACATACTGCACAGCTGTACAAACACCACAGCACACACAGCCAGCCAGGTGTATGGCACTGTGAGCATCCCATGCCAGATGTGCAGCATCTGTGGGTCACACAAAAGTGTAATAGTAATGTCCACCGTCAGTAAACACCTGCAAGTTGGGCCTGTCACTGTGTACAGTGCAGTGGTCATCACTGCCCTACACACTATAGACACTGCTGTGTCCCTCACACTACTGGCCCACTTGCTACTGTAGTATCTGCTGTGCATTGTAACATGATTTACAGTGTGTCAGTTGCATGCAGCACCACCACTACCTGTGCCTATGCTGTGTTGTCCCCTGGGGCACAATATGCTATGCTGTACTGTATATGTGTAGTCTGCAGCTACCATCATGCACTGACAGACTGACCTACAGGTGGAGCTATTTGCAGACCCGGCCAGACCCTGTACTTCAAGACTGACCTACAGGTGGAGCTGTGGGACCCTGCAGTAACACTGGGCAAACTGCATGCAAATCAGGGCATTATGAGATGTTAATCTGGATGTTTGCCCAGAGACTACATATGTATGCGCATTTGCATGTCACTTTCTGAATATGGCAAAGTTTAGCACTGGTCCAATGTGTTTGCACAGGGCAAATGGTTTATCTCCTCCTTAAACCCATGCAAACATGTTAGCACCACACGAATGGTTCGGGGAATATTATACAGTTTTGCACACTGTGCTTTCACATGTGCTGGTGCCTGCAGCTGTACTGAGTCCATGTATTTGCTGGCACACACATTAGCCACATAGTTCACCTCTACCTACCTTCAGGTCGCCATTCACTTCGCTGCTGTTGTGATGTGCACTTCCTGGTTTACTATATTCAAAGCTGTCTTATTCCAGGGCTATGTTTGCACTGCACTCCCAGCCCAGCTTGCCCGGCTTCCTTAGCGTGCTGTATTCAGCAGGGTTAGCACTGTGGCTAATCCTTTTGAATATAGCAGGCTATTGGGTCCAGGCTAATTTAGCACATCAGGCAGTGCTAATTTAGCCCCGGTGCAAAGTTTTGAATATCTGGCCCAGAGAGTTCTCATTTCAGCCTTATGATCACATCTTATTTTAATACATTTTTATTGCATCTTTGTTAGAGTTGTACATTTGGGACTACCTGGGACTCAAATACCTTATACTTAAGCTTTTTATTTCTCTGGTACTCTTGGAAAATTTTGCATCCAATCATGAACTGTTGGTTTGAATGCTTTTACTGCTGTGAACCAGTGGAACTTTCCAAACTGGTTTCTATTGAATCTGCCTTCCTTCATACTCCTTAGATAGATCGTAATGAAAAAAACAGAAAAGAAATTGCTGGCTCCTGACAGAGTGCCAGGAGCCAGCACCATCTTTTAAACAAACCCGCTCCCAAGAACTCTGACACTCTGGCCCCAAATAATTTAGGTTTACGGTTCCCCCAACTCATGATACCCAATTTTGATAGAGGTGGGAAAACTTGTAAAAAATCTCCAGGCTCAGTCATTCCCCATCACCCCATCATCCCATACAGTATTATGGAAAATATTGCTGGCTCCTGGCTCTCTGCCAATAACTGATAGCATGTTTTCAGTGTATCTCCATTCTCTCACCCTGTTAAAACTTGCCCAAATGCCTTTATATAAAAGCTGGACTGCCAACAACCCTTGATCCATGATTGTGGGGGCATTTCCATACAGGATAAATCAACTGTTCCAAGGGTGCTAGCCTATAGACACACAGCAGACCTTATGACTATACACCTGGGAGAGAGAGAGTAGGAAAGAATTGGAGTGGCCAGCATTATTCATTACATTGGGCAAACCATTTTGCTCAGCATCACCAATGATTGCCACCACCCCATTTCATCCCTCCATCCTGGACATGCACTTACACAGTGAACACTGTAAGTTTACATGCTAGCTCACTAAGGGTCATGGGAAATGAGAGAGTTAGCATGGATTGAAATGCTTCTACCCATCAAACAGTGGATTTTTAGACTATCTCAAAATAGTGTACCCGAGGGAAGGACATTTTAAATAAATATGTAGCAACACGAAGTTGTGGTCAGAAGTGAATTTGTATCAGTCAGTACCACATCTGCCCCCTTCCCCAAAAGATGGAAATATTAAGTAAATTGTGTAATCATGTAATAATCTTCTACTCAGGGCACAAGGTAACTCCCATGTAACAAGAAATATGACCAAGCTTACCTTGGAGGCCTGTACTGTCTTTAAAGACATTTAAATAAATTCAAGAGAGTTAAATTGCAACTGCACCTGCCTATTTATTGTACCTTGAATGTATTTGTCTTGCATCTTATATTATGTACTGCTATATCTTTTTTAATAAGATATCCTGTGTGAGAATCTATTCTTATATTTGTTGTCACTTATACCATTACTGCTCCCAAGACTCCTGTGAGTGAATATATTCTTCAAAACCTCCCCCCCCCCAGTCCTAAATGGAAACAAGTTTTCTGGGCTCTACTTGTTTACCTGGTAAAATATGTTTAAATAAATAAGTCAAAACTTGTTTACAAAATTATAGGTAGCATAACAGGCTAATACATTACAGCTGACAGAACAAGGGGGAGAGACTGAAGGGAATCAAAAGATAAGTATTACTGTTTTTTGCCTGGGATTCTGACTTCTTTACTCTAATTTCCAAATATTGCATAGCTTTTTGTGTTTGTAAGGAATATTTGTAGAAATGACAGCAACTATATTATAGGGAAGTTTAAGGCTATAATTTGCAGTGTTAGAATTGTTATCATTTCTTGTATTGTGGTAAAAAAAAAGTTGAAACTGGGTTATGTGTCTGCATTAATTGTTACCAGTAAGTTCTGAACAAATATATGACCACAAGGGATTTCTGATATATCTGTTTCTAGGCAGTTTGCTACTATTATTTAGAAATTCAGAAAAAAAAAAAACATTTTAAGTTTCTTAGTAATATGATTCAAAATCACAGAATAATATTGTATGTCAAATAACAGGATGTTAGAGGAATAGTTATGTTCATAGAAAAAGTTAAAAATATCGTGGAAAATCTGACCTCAGATACATTATAGAACTGTTAGGTTAGCACTTTTTTGAATAATAGACCAGCACAACCTGATGTGTGTTTTCAAGCATGCTGGTGGGAGTTTTGAAGACAAAAGTGACAGTTTCAGTTTTTACTAGGAGCTGCAGATTGATATCTGATGCGGCATGATCTGTATCTCTTCCACCACCATAAGCTAAGGGGGCTGATGCTTCAAAGCCCATAGATTTTCTCAAGGTATCATGCCTGATGCAAATAACATTTTAATTCATTTAATCATCTTGACTGACCCTTTATTCCTTGTGGATGACTCTTGGGCAGTTATTGGATCTAAGTGTTCCTTTTACAATCATAAATAGAAACTAACATATCCAGCCTTTTTTAAACTGTTATGTATTTATCAAGATAAATATCTCTTCTATATATATATATCTCCAGTCAGTGATGTATTCTGTATTTTATTTTTTCTTTGAAATTATTTCCTTTTAGACGGACGGTGTGCATCAGCCACCAAGCTGCCACAGCTGAGAAAAAAAATGGCACTTCACAGTTAGATTATGTTTAATACATTTTAAAACTATAGTATCTATCTTTATTGCTTGATGTTGTGAAACTTGGAGAAAGAATAGTATCACGTAAATTGCATTGTAATGTATGCTGTGTAATTATCTTTGTTATGCCCTTCCCAATAAATCTTTTTTTTTTCATTTAAATACTTCAGAGTTCATCATGCAGCTTGCCTTTTGGTTTTCATCAGTACTTAAACTAAATTTAAAGGTGAGATTCACCAAAATATCTAAGGTGACTAGCACTCATAGGAGTCTTGAAAGTCCAACAGAATAAAAAAAGATCACCTCAGTTATTAGACTTAGTAACTACCGGGAATCCACTGAGTGTCACTCTTGATCTATTGCTGTATACAAGGGTCAGCTGCAAAGGCAATCACTGGTAAAAGACAACTATCACTTTAAAAGAACAGGTTGAAATGCTAGATTATTCAGCAGGCTCCTTACATCTCATTCTTATAGAGAAGACATCCACTTCAGTATATAATGTTATAAATATATTCTATAAGTTATTATAATTTACTGGAGAATGCATTTTTAACAATATTTTGCAATTCCTAGTTTTGCACTTCACTATTTTCAGGTTATTTATTGAAGTCTGTATGAAAAAAAGTGTCCTCAGGATTGTCTGGTCTCATAGTACATGTGTTATCATAGTGCTTACTGTGGCAAAATGTTGTGATGTCACAAAGCAGTTCTGAGGTCATTTGGGGACAGTCAGATGCATTTGAAACAAACAGTGAAACAAGTAAATGATATTATGAAATATTTACAAGATTGAAAATGGGGCATAGTCAAAACCCTTGAAAACATGTTTTATTTTAGTAGAGAAGTTAATTGTTCAATTCTTATGAACAAAGGTCTATATTACATCTTAATGTAAGCAGAATAAATATTCCCTTCAAACTGATTAGCAATGACTTGGACTGTTTCATTATTTAGCCTTTATAAACACATAGGATAATTATTTGAAATTCTTTTGTAGCATTCCAATTTAAATGTAAACATCATTTTGGAGTTTTCACTGCATAAAAAAAAACTTCATGATGGAAATGCCAGTGAGTATGTATTTTTCAAAATCTTATGGGGCTATAGAACAGTTTCCTTTACTTAATCTGTGGTAATAATTTATAATATATTGCATACATTTTTTAGTCTGAGGCAGAGAATTCAAGCCATGTACCAAGTTAGATACCCAAGCCTATCACAATATTTTGTGTCTATATTACAAATCTAATTGTGAGAAGCCAGTTGCCACATGGCCAAACCCTCCTGTAAATGTAAGAAGCCCAAGTCATGTACATATGATCCCATATGTAAATATGGCCCCCCTACCACTAGCATAAAAGGCATGCTACAGCAAGACTTCCTCAGTGTTGTATGATGGTTCCAATCAAACCAGCTTTGAGTCAACACTAAAAAAATAAACAAAAAAAACAAAAACAGTATTCATGACCTTTGGCACCAGCCAATAAATGGCCAAACTCCAATCTGTGCCCATTTTCTCTACCTCAGATGGCTCCCCACTTGAAATACTTCCTGCATTCAAGTACCTTGGTATGTGGCTTGACAGCAAGCTTGACTTCTTTGTCCATATAGACATCATCCATGCCATGCTCCATCCTAAACTTGGTGCCTTGTACTGAAAAAAAGGATTGTCTTTCCCTACAAACTCTCTGAGAGATTGTCACCAAAACAGTCCTCTCTGTCTTTGACTATGTGAATGTGATCTATGGTCTGCCTCTTCCATCTTCCTGGCCAGAATGGATAAACCTCTCTAACTCTTTATGTCGCTTTGCAACCATATCGCCCTCTTGAAATCATCACTGCTCACTTTTCTCATCACTAAGCATTCTTCCTCTTCCAGCCTATTACCAGATGGTCTGTGCCTTCTTTATATCTAAATACTGGCTTGGGTCACTTCTCTCATACCTCTCATCACTCCTCTCAATTGTTCTGTCTGCCTCATGCCCCTTTCACTCCATGGACCATCACATCTTTGCTTTGCCTTATCCCTGTACCTGGGCTGGCCAATCAGCTTTTGGCTATTGTCTCCCCATACTTTGGAACAACTTTCCTCTTCCCTTCATTTCACTGCCTCCCCAGACTCCCTCAGATATCATCTGAGACTCCTTCCCTTTCCCCTTGCTCCTGTGTCCCTTCCCCTTAACATTCCCCATACATCTGGTGTAATGCTTAACTGCCATGTTTTTAATGTTTGATCATTATACACATTCTATGGTCTTTATGTTCTATGACTATACTTTCTTGTAACATTGTATTTGTCCATGCAGTGTATTGTTATCATAACCTTTGCTTTCCTCCCCTGTTTGCACCCTGGAAATGAACTTCAGCTCAGTGTGTCTTTCCTGCTAAACAATTTTCGTATATGAATTGTGCTATGTAACAAAAACAATCAGCTCTCAAGAGATAAGTAGCTTCTTTGACCTAATTTTGAATAGGTAGAGCTTGATTATATTTCCATCTGAAACAATGCTTTTTTGTTTCTGTTATTGCTTCTGTTTACAGATCATTAGAAGTCCATGGGCAAGCCTACCACTGCCAACTTGGAATCTTCTCCCAGTGAGTAAACCAAGTGTCTTTGTTTGTGTGTTGGAGGGACTGTTTTGATGTGCTTGTTCAATAAGCACCCTGAAAAGGTCATCACAGAACACCAACCTAGATATTCTAGGCTGCTAGAGATTGTTGGACCATACAGTATGAACAGTGCATATATAATAATGCATGGGTATCCATAATCAGGTCTATCTTTCAATCAAATGATTGAGATGACATCATAAGGACAGTAAGAGTGACGTTCAAGAGGTCCCTGATGTCACCTCAAAGCCAGATGGAAACACTGACATTTTTGGGGGTTGCTCAAACTATATATTATTTTTGTAGCGTATGGCTTTTCAGGTTTAGCAGAACCAAACATGACTTTTTAGCAATTTTTTCAGAACACAGTAACTACTGCCCATGGTATGTTATATACTCATAGAGAGCATTAATAAAAACACTGCTTGACCCAAGGACACATTATCTACCTCAATGCCCAAATCCAATTTTGTATAATAAAGTTTTCAAGTAATTTTAATTAATTGAAGTGATGCAGCAATGACTCATGAATCCTCTGTGTAAGCATTTCTTGTTTGAAACAAAGTGCTTATAAAGAGGGGATGTGTCTTGGTGCTGCATCACTTCTAGTACGTAAATTAAATCTTATTGAAAACTTTACTATACCTAGTTTTTTTAAACACTTGCTGTGATTAAATAAAATTGTGTGGGCTGCAGCTACTTCTATTCTTAGAAAAAAAAAGTGGAATGATCTGCCCCACTCACCAAGTAAAACAACATGTTTTTTTGGTAGACAGTGGAACCCTTTTATGCATGCAGTTCCATACTTGGAATATACTTGTGCTGCAGTAGTGAAATCACTGTATTGCTATGCTGCAGTAGTGATGTCACTACTGCAGCACAACTTAGAATACAACCACACAACTGTTCTCCTCTATCCATTAAAGCCAAAAGTTTTTTTTTTAACTTGAACATACCAAAATTTACAGCATATTGAATCAGCAATTTGAGCCTGCCATCAATCCTCAAGTGCCTTTTCCCCCTTCCCCAATACCTTGTTCAGTGAAAGGAAGTGGAGTATCTGCAATAGGCATAGGTGCTTACAGTGTGTAAAAGATCATGTATGGGCATCCATACACAGGCAAGCCTGTATCCTCTTCTCTAGATTTCTATGGCAACCAGTGAACCGATTGACCTTCGCTCTTGAGCTTCCTGGTTGCTGTAGACACAGGCTTGTGTATGTCTTTCCCTACATTACCCTCTTTATTATAATGTCTGGTCACAGTTTATATACTACCTAATGTTTTGTAAGGTTTACCCCCACTTCATCATGGGAGAGGTTCATTATAAAAATAGAAATGTATACATATAGTCAAACCTATTTCATAATCAAAAAGTCATAATCTAACAAGATAGTAAGTTACTAATATGACTTATTGTAGAGGTTTAATTATAAAAGAAGGACTGTTCCAAGTTCCAAAATCATGATTTCTGCTAAATTCTCAACATATGCTAGTGAATTATTTTGTTGATCAATATAACTGCCACTCTGCAAATAGACAGACAAGCAATTTCAAGTTTTAACCATTATTGCTATTCAGGTACAGTGCTTTCCTTTTCTGTATATATCAGATAACCATTGGATTGGAATAGGCATAGATACTGTTTCATGTTACTTTAAAAATGATTTACAAATCACAAAAGTTACTAGGAGCCCTGCCACAGAAATTAGAACTGAAGGCCCACAGAGAACAGGGTTCCTGCTCATAAGACACTCAAGTGGTGCCTCATGATGCTTGCTTGGTTAGATTAATAGATGTTAACTCAAGTCCTACAGTCTTAATGCTTAAACATATTCAATAATCAGAATACTAAGAAATGTCTAATGCTGTATAAAAATATTTTCTGATTTATGTAATATTTCAACAATATAGGCAAACTGACCAATTTCATATAAATGAGTGCCTCACCTGCAGTTGCTCTGCAATTAGCAAGTTCAATAAAGTAGTTGTGCTAGTTAGGGTTGGTCATTGGGTGGTGTAGTTGCAATGTTTCAGGTGTCAGCATAGCTCATTTGGTAGCACATCTGCCACTAAGCCAGAAGGAAATGGGTTCAAGTTCCACACTGAGATTGTACTCATACTATAAGTGCTGGCACCCGAGTGCAGTACTGTGGGGATGCTGCACTGATGGGGTGTCTCATCCTTCAGATGAGATGTTAAAACTAGGTCCCATCTGCAGATCTCTGATGCTGCTCTGGTGGTTGTCCAAGTAAAAGTCAAATAATCCAAGTTACTTTTCACAGGTGTAGGGGAATGTTTTGTATTTTTAAGGTCACATCAAAAGCATAGACATTTTTATCAGTAAATCACACATATTACACACAAAACCAAATCAAAGAAAAAAAAGAAAAAGGAAAATAACATATCTACATATATCCTTTGCTAGAAAACATTATATTGATTTATTATACTTGTTTTCTTATGTAGTCCCATATCAAAGTTCACTGTACAGTCATAAATATCATAATGTTTCATAGAGGGAAAACTTATTTGCATTTGATAAACATAAAAAGCTCTTTCCACCATTTCAATACCTTCCAAGTAGGGTGAAGATTTTTTTTATCTTTTATATACAGAGATAGTATATCCCACATATTGACAGGAATTCTTTCATTATTCACCTGATCTAGAACTTTATGACTTAAAGTTGGAGAAGAGATCCAGAAGCAAATGATTTGATACCTTTTAATGGACCAACATAGATGTAACAACAAGAACAAATCATTTGCTTCTGGATCTATTCTTGCAAGGACCAATACGGCAACTACTAAATCTAGATTTTAAAGTTGGAGGGCATTTTTTGAATTCCAATTCTGTTGGGTAAATAGGTGATTTTCCCAGATGTTGTGGTCAGCATTCTCCTGCCTATAAAACTGGTTCTTGTAAATATTTAAGGCTGTTTGTGGAAGTTAATATGCAAAATGGCTACCCCTACACATTTACAGTCATTTTATTGTGACTGCTTTTAAAGCACTTTGTGATATAATGCATAGAAAAATTGCTATATTACTGCTAATTCTTTATCTGGAATATACACTGCTTTATTTTAAGAACATGGTAGAACCCCACTGACACACACACACACACACACACACACACACACACACACACACACACATGTGTTCTGTTCAAGACAGAACAGTGAAGCAAAGATGAGCTGTTCTGGCTCAAGCAGAATGCAAGTGAAACCACTTTTATCCAGCAACAAGTTGCTCCGGGGACATATTATTATATTACAAAATGGGTAGCAAATTTTCTGCATCCTGATTGGCTTAGCGGTACCTTTGTCTATGTCCTTACCAGCAGATATTGTACCAACCAGTACCTCATCAGCCAGTCAGGATGATTCACAATGAATATCACTGATCCAATCTTTAAATTTTAAAAGTAAGAGGACCTGCCTTGGCAACCTGGAGAACACCCCCATCCCCCCAAACACACAGACAGGCAAATGAACACCATCATACCACATACATCAGTTCAGTTGAAAAAACAATTTAAAATCAAGATGCAACCTGTGGTGGTCTTCAAAAGAATGATGACTACAACAAAGTGAGCAATGTGCATGCTGCTAGAATGCAATTTTGAAATTGCAGCCGAGAGCTGCTCCTCTGTTAGCATATTCTCTCTTCAACTCCACATGTAACAGTTCAGTATAACACTTAAAATGTCTTTTTAAAGTTTTATTGGAAAATCATTCAGTCACTTCCACAAAGCACCATGAACAAAAACACTAACTACGGCACATGACATAGGACTCGCTCGCTGCTGTTACAACTTCACTGGGCATTTCTTCCATCCTCTGCCTGATGTTGAAAAATAAAACTACTGAATATTAAACAAGCTGCATGCAAAAAAAAGCAGTAATAATGAGCAACTGAAATCACCATAAGGGAAGTGCTATTACAAAAATGATAAATACGGCAGGTGGTGAGGGACATGCTCGATCCCACTCCTTTGACTGGACCTCACTGGACGTTTACTCTTTTTTTGCTATGGCTCACTAGACCCAATCCTCCAGCTCTTTCAAACAAGGTTTTTTTTTTTTTAGTTTTAGTTTTTTGTTAACATTCCAGTGTTCTTAATGGCAGCGAGCAGCCAAGAAGAAGCGCTAAACAGAGTGGCTGGCAAGGGGCACACTCGTTCCCACTGCACTGAAACTAATTTAATCCCTGAACAAAACATGGAAACAAAAGAAAAAGCATATACTAAAGGAGAGAGAATATGTGAGTGCGTGTGTGTGTGTGTGTGTGTGTGTGTGTGTGTGTGTGTGTGTGGTGGGGACAGATGGACACC
This sequence comes from Neoceratodus forsteri, assembly GCA_016271365.2. Classification (NCBI taxonomy): domain Eukaryota; kingdom Metazoa; phylum Chordata; order Ceratodontiformes; family Ceratodontidae; genus Neoceratodus; species Neoceratodus forsteri. The sequence goes on from CM028131.1 coordinate 831,702,264, forward strand.
ACAGACCCCTACCTTATTTTAATCAAACCTGGTCACTACAATACAGTGAATGACAATGACTAGTTTGCTTTTTTTCCTATGATGTAACATTTTTATCTGTACTTTTTATGTGCATTTTTTAATGAACATTGTTTACCGTGGAACAAATTTTATAAGTGGAATAAGATGACTCTGAGGTGTGGTTTATGGCCAGATAACAGCACTTCCCAGGTGCTAAAAGCACTTGGCACAAGCACCTCATGCCTCATTATGCACCTAGGTCATGCTCTTATCAGGCCATAAACCACACCTCAGAGTGTTTTATTCTTTACTTATTGATTGAGCATGATCAATAATACATATATTTTTTGAAACTGTCCTAGAACGTGTCCATTTCCAGGGCATATGCATGCGAGATGCTCTTCATGGAATAAGAGTGTCTCATGGGCAGAATAAAGGAGTGCTCTGATTGGTCAGCAGAACTCTCTCAATTTATTTAGATTATTATTCCCACAGTTTACAGAGAAATGCTTTTCATAATTCCACATAATTAAAAAACAAATTCCAAAAAGCATGCTGGAAACTGAATTTGTGATTCTACATGAATTCTGCCAGCAGAAGTGCATATTCCACACAGCTTTAGTAAAAGAGGTTCATAGTTCTGCAAGATGGGTACTGTTTAGACCTGAGGTATCAGTGTTCCAGATACCAGAAAGATGAGACTGGAATGAGGAAGGGGAGTGCTTTTTAAAGACACAGACCTCATGAGCCTCCATAGCTTCCAAAGGTTTATAAGCATAGTCCAGAAAGTCTACACATTAGCCATAAAGCTACTCTACATAAAAATATGCATAAAAATATAGTCTGCTCCAGGAACCTACCAGGTTATAATGTTGTATGCTTAATAGTGTACAACATTAGTGCTAACCCAGAATAGTGCTGCTTGTGACAGTGAGTGGTGCAATACTGCGAATATTGCTGTACACAGTATTGCACCACTTGCACTATCCCAGGCAGAGGATAAGACCTCTGCTGAGATGAGATTCTGCTGAGCAGCAGCCATAGCTCAAGGACTGAGCCACTACAGCAAGGAACCCAGGGGCTGCATCTGCGACTTGGTATAATTCCCTGTCCCAGAAACATTTTTTTTTTACATTTTGTGCAATTTGGAGGTGCCCCCCCCAGAGTTGAGAATTCTTATCGGGGGGGTTCAGAGATGCAGCTCCCTGAAACAGGGGATGCAGAGGGCAGAACCCCTTGCAAAAATAAGATTTATGCCGCATGCAAGAAATCATGCAACATTATGCCTCCGTGCCCTCCATAAAGATATGTGAATGTTCCATATTTTTTGATGCTACAGTATTTCAGGACATAAAAAAAAACATTTTAAAACTCATCTAACTTCATAAAAACATTCTGTTCTATATGAAAAGAAACTTCTGCAAAGCAGCACTAATAAGTAGTAAAGGCTGTAAAGAACAGTCAAAATAATTACTGAGTAATTGTGACAGTACTAATAGACTTCTAGCAGCTCTAGCCAGGGTCTATAGGATACCAAGCATGACAGTTGAAGGCACTCTCTAACCTCCAAGCTTTAGGAAATTCCCCTTCAGCTGACTGTTTAGAGTTGCTGTCTTTAAAGATTAGGGTCCCTGGTCTGAGTCACAGAAAAAGCTGTAGAAGCACTTGCCCAAGAAGTGGGGAAAAACACAGTACAGTCCTTAACAAAAATATATGTGTCTCACTATTCATATTTATTCTTCACAGTCAGAATGTGAAACACAAAAAAGCAGTCTTATTGTTTCCACGGTAGTCTAGTGGACCCTCTTCCACCCAGATCTCAATGCCACCTTTATTAAACAAACTCTAGCCAGAGCCAATATGGCTGCAAAATGATATTGATGGTAGTGGAAAATGTGTAAGAAAGATGGTATTATAGCAAACACATATTATATGTGTTTTTTGTGCAGCACAAACATTTGGACATTGATAAAAAAGCTTACATACATGAGACTCTATCTCCTCCATCCAGATTGTATCCCTCTTCACAAATTACTGGTATTATAAAGGGATGGGATTTTCATCAAGTGACTGATTTGCACATTTAAACCTCTTTTTTCCTTTTTTATATATATGTGCAGGAGAGAAGATCATCCACCCCCGTGCAACAATCCAGACTGGCTCAGGACCTGAGGACACCTGAGGAAGGGAGTTTGGTAAGAGCATCATGGGGTCTGCTTCTGCTTCTAGTTTTCCATTTTCTGTCCCCACCCCTGCACTGGGGCATGCAAGCTGGAAGTGTATACATGGAGGCCTGTGCATGCCCAGGGAATCCCTCAGTTCTCTTCTTTCCCTGCCATCTTCAGACCCACATAACCACAATGTCTCCATCTGGTGGCAGTCATTCAGCGGGAGAGGACATCCTCACTCCTTGGGAAAGGAAAGCAATCCAGTGTATGCTTAATCCTTTCCCTCCCCAGCCAACCCTCATTACCCCAGGCTCGTTCCTGAACCAGGGTTGCTGGTGTGACAAGAGGTAAGGCTTCCAGTGCCTCAGACCTGTGCACCACTTGGACAGCTACTAATGTTAATTCTTTATGAACTGTAATTTAATTACATCAACATTTATGAGCACATAAGCAATCGCAATGGACTAAACAGGTTGGGCAGTGAATATTATTAATCATGTTTTACTTTTTTCTGTTTACATGTTCTCTCTGTCCCCTACCACTACAGTTTGCAAGGACGTGTGTTGCTTTGAACTGTACTATTAATAACCTCAAAGTGGGAGGTCATGGAGTTTGGAAGGGGACTGGTATGTTCATGTGTTTTAGAAAAAAGACTTCTCACTTGATAGAATTATCATCCTGGAAGTTAAGCAATCCCAGTTAGACTATACTATTTATATCTCTATCAATATTAACCATTAAATGAGATATTTGTAGAAGACTCGCAAGAAACAACTACATCACACATTTCCATTCCATGCCATGCATGTACACTCATCCCATGATAGAATATTCTATAATTCTTCTAAAAATATTTTCTAAATCCATTTCAGTTAACTTCACTAAGGGCCAAGGTGACTGTATTGGCTATCAGAAACTAATAAGAGTGCAAAAGCTCTCCTGTAAAAACTGCACTAACAGGGTCCACAGAACCCAATAAAAAATTGTGAGATATTGTAACAGGGACATGAGGAGTCAAATGATTAATATATTGAGACTGCAGTTTTGTAAAAATAGTTTGAAAAATAACGTACCAACAAGTGTGACTATTGACCCTGTTAGTGCAGTTCTTAAAGAAAATGTTTTTGCTCTTTACTCATTAATGGTTGCCAATGGTGTCATCTTGCCCCTTAGTGTTCACTGAAATTGAATTAGAACACAGTTTTTAAACAATTATAGAACATTTTGTCATGGAGTGAGCTTAAATGCATGGCACTGGAAATGTGTGATATACTGTAGTTGTTTCTTGCATTACTTTTGTAAATATCTCATTTTGTGGTTAATATCAATACAAATATAAACTGTATAGTATACAGTAACTGTGGTTGCTTAAATTGCAGGATAGTAATTCTATAAAGTGAGAATGTTTTTTTCTAAAGCACAAGAGCATATCTGTCCCCCTCTGACCTCCTAGTGTGAGCAGACTGTGAAGTTATGAATTATGTAACTCAAATTAATGCAAAGCACTTCAAACTGTAGTGATAGACAGATCAGAGAAAGTGATAAATGTAAAAAGAAAAAGTATAACATGATTAATTATATTCACTGCCCAACTCACCTAGTCCATTGGAATTGTTTATGTGTTCTTGATTGTTGATGTAATTAAATTACAGTTCAGTAAAGGAATACGATTAGAGACAAGAGTGGGGAATCCAACCCCTGAATAAAAATATAGACTGAGGTTATGATGCAAAGGTAAAAATATATATAACAAATGGAAAAAGAGGTTGGAATGTGGGTTTTACATAATTGATTAGCAGTTTTTTTCTTGGGACAATGCTAACTATACAGAAAGTATTTATACAAGTTTTCTAGAAGTGTTATGTTTGTTAAACACAGTGCGGCAAGTGCTATGCATTTTCACAATGTTTTGTCACTTTTATGAGCAAAATGCTAATCATTTTTTAGAGTTAAATAAATCCCTGGAATGTGTACATCAATCAAACAACAAAAATCTCATTTCTTTATAATACCAATAGGATAACAGGCAGACATAACTGGAATGTAAATGAATGTGGACTATGTCAGTCCATGGTGGCAAAGCAAGGCTTAAATACAATGGTGTGTGTGTATGTGTGTGTGTGTGTGTGTGTGTGTGTGTGTGAAATTTAAAACCTAGGAGCAAACAACATGGCAGTGATTGAGCACAGCATTGTCAGGGCCACTTTTAGGGTTTTGGGGGCCCTCATCAGGATAAGTGAAGTCATGGGTTCCCTCCTACTTGGCCCACCTTCATGCCACATGTTTGACTGTTGTCCATACATGCATAATTCTATTTTCTTTTCAGTACAACCAGTTGTATTTTTTAAATATTTTAGAGGGAGACAACAGTGTTATTCCTTGGGATTGTTCTTCACATCCCACCCACTGCTGCCTGTCTGCCTCTTATTGACTGGGTCATATCCTGGTGATAAATGTCATGATATCATGATGCCACATCAGAAGATGCTGCACAGCCCTTTGTTGCTGTTTTAAGAATATAAAAATAAAAAAAAAAATTAAGGTAAACTGCTGTGGTTTGGGCCCCTTATAAGCAGAGGGCCCCAAGCAACCGCAGAGTTGACTGGTGCCTAAAACTATTAGCACTGTTAACCCTTAATGCCTACAGACAGAACTGGAATATTACGTAAAGGAATTCTGGACTAATGACTGATATGTGAGTCTGTGGCAAAGTAGGAGATGTGCTGTAACTGCAAAGGAAAGGCACTTTGTTTTTTTCTTATTTCTTGGGAAGGGACTTTATTGTCTGGCATCGGAGACTGTGCTGCAACTCCATCATGTTTGTTAGTGGGAAAAAATGCTTTGAAGTAATGCTAAGTCCCTTTTCAAAGCATGACTTCTGCGGGGCTCCGCCCATTGCAACCAGAAATGTACAGGAGGAAGGGTCATCCTACTCCCACCACCCACCCCCTGTGCAACAATCCAGATTGGCTCTGGACCTGTGGACACCTCTGGATGGAAGTGCAGTAGGAGCATCATGAGGCCTACTTCTACTTCCAGTTTTCCATTTTCTATCTCAAGCCGTGTGCTGGGGCGTGCACATCGGATGTGCGCACGTGGAGGAGTGAGCATGCCTGTGGAATCCCACAGTTCAGTCCTTTCCCTGCCATTATCAGACTGGCATTACCACCACACCTCCACCTGGTGGCAGTTGTTCAGTATGAGAGGCAGTCCTCCCTTCCCGGGAAAGGAGAGCAGTCCAGAGAATGCTCTGTCCTTTCACTCCCTGGTCAACCCCCAGGAACCCAGGCTCATTCCTGAACCTGAGTCACTGGCATGACCAGAGGTAAGGCATCCAGTGCCTCATCCTTGTACACCACTGGGCCAGCTACTAATGTTATTTCTTTGCTGAACTGCAATTTAATTACATCAACAATTACCAGCACATAAGCAATTGCAATGGACTAGATAGGTTTGGCAGTGAATACAATTAATCATGTCTTACTTTTTCTTTTTACATGTTCTTTCTGATCTGTACCACTACAGTTTGTAAGGCTATGTATTAATTTGAGCTATGTTATTCATAACCACACAGCCTCCTCACAGTGGGAGGTCACAGAAGTCAGAGAGGGGACTGGTATGCTCATGTGATTTAGAAAAAGGAATCCTCACGATAGAATTGTCATCCTGGAATATAAGCAACTCCAGTTACACTATGCAATTTATATCTGTACTGATATTAACCACCAAATGAGATATTTACATGTGTAGTGCAAGAAATGATCTCACATATTTCCACGCTGTGCTATTCATGTACATTTTCCCCATGACAGAATGTTCTAAAATTCTTAAAAAATTATTTTCTTAATCTTTTTCAGTGAACTTCAATAGGGGGCAATGTGATTGCACTTGCTACCATAAACTAATAAGAGTGCAAAAGTTCTCCTTTAAGAACTGCATTAACAGGGCCACAGAATCCAGTGAAGGGGGGGCAGGGGTAATTCAATGGGGACATAGAGTCAAATTAATAATATATTTGGGTACTGCGGTTTTATAAAAATAGTTTAAAAAACAAAGTACTAACAAGTGTGGACAGTGACCCTGTTAGTACAGTTCTTAAAGGAAACTTTTTGTGCTCTTTATACATTTATGATTGCCAATAGTGTCACCTTGCTCTTTGTGTTCACTAAAATGAATTTAGTAAACCATTTTTAAACAATTATAGAACATTTTGTCATGGAGTGAATGTAAATGCATGGCACAGAACAGAAATGTACGATATACAGTTGTTTAGTGCACTGCTTTTGTGGTTAATATCAGTACAGATATAAACTGTTTAGTACAATTGTAGTTACTTAAATTGCAGAATTCTATCAAGTGATTTTTTTCTAAAACACATGAGCATATCAGTCCCCCACTGACCTCTGTGACCTCCCAGTGTGATGAGAAAATGAGGTTGTGAATTATGCAGCTCAAATTAACACACAGCACTACAAGCTGTAGTGGTGGAGATTAGAGAGAGTGATAAATGCAAAATTAAAAAGTAAAACATGATTAATTACATTCACTGCCCATTTTTTCTACTCCATTGCTATTGCTTTGGTGCCCTTGATTGCTGATGTAATTAAATTACAGTTCAGTAAAGAAATGGGATTAGTGACATTAGTGGGGACTCCAATACCTGAATAAATATATAGACTGAGGTTATGATGCAAGGGCAAAAAATATTTATATAGAAAATGGAAAAAGAGGTTGGGATGCGTACATCAATCACATGCCAAAAATCTAATTTCTTTCTGTGTCTTATCCAGTAGATAGGAAAATGGGCAGACTTGGTGGGCAAAGTGGTCCTTATCTGCTGTCAAAGTCTGTTTTTCTACGTTTCTATGTTTATAATACCACTAGGAGAACAGGCAGACAGAACTGGAATGTAAAGGTTTGCTGGACTATGTCAGTCCATGGTAGCAAAGCAAGGCTAAAACACAGTGGTGTGTGTGTGTGAGTGTGTGTGTGTGTGTGTGTGTGAGTGTGTGTGTATGTGAATTTTAAAACCTAGGAGTAAACAATATGGCAATGATTGCATGAGCACAGCACTGTTAATCCTTACTGTCTACAAAGAGAACTGGATGTTATGTAAAGGAATTCTGGACTAATTTCTACATGTGACTATGCTGGATATTCAAACTGTGCTATTCTGTGGTGCAAGCCCTTGCACTGCACAAAATAGTTGCGCAGGGGTGTGGCCAGAGCAATATTCAACAGAGTTGCACTATTGAGCAACTCCTTTGAATATCACTCCCCCCCGGCCTCAGCCACTGTGCATGGCGCAGTGGAACTTGCACCACCGCAAGTGGTCAGAGTGGAGCATTCAAGTTGCGGTGGCGCAAGTACCATTGCGCCATGCACAAATTTCCCATATTCAAAAGGTGACATGCAAATGGGGCCATAATTCATGCAAGGCACAGGGGCCATTTGCATCTATTTATGGCCCCATTTGCATGCCATTAGCATGCAGGTGCACTGATTCCCGAGGACTTGCACCTGGTGCCCTGCCAGGCAGCAGCCATCGGGGACCGACACCCCCTGCAGCCTGATCATGGGCATAAGTGTAAAAATCTCCCTCCCCGACTGGCCCAATCGCGGGCAAAAGTGTAAAAATCCCCCTTCCCCCTGACTGGCCCGATCGCGGGCATAAGTTTACCTCAAACCCCCACTAGCTCGATTGCGGGCAAAGTGTAAAATCAACCCCCCACCAGCCCGATCGTGGGCAAAGTGTAAATCAAACCCCCACCAGCCCAATCGTGGGCTGCAAAGTGTTCAAACACCCCCAAGAACATATCCCTGGTGGTCCAGTGGACCTCGAAGCCTGATCGCGGGCTGCAAACTGTTCAAGCCCCAAGGACATATCCCTGGTGATCTGGTTGGCTGCCACCCACCCGCAAGCCCCACCACCCGCTCCCCCATCAGCCCGGCCGGTGGCAGCATCCCACCCACCTGCCGCCCGCCGACTGACTGCCAATGGGCTGCGCCCGGTGGTGCCAGGCAAGAGCCAATGGGTGTACCTTCCCCACTCTCACTCTAAGAGCAGTCCAGATATATGTAAATAATTTCATTCACATATCTGGACTGCTCTTTGACGAGTAGGCTGCATGCCATTGGCTCTTGCTCTGCACCAATGGCATGCGCACTCACCGGGCAGTCGTCAGTGGGCGGCAGGCGGCAGGTGGATGGGATGCTGCCGCCTGCTGGCTGACGGGGACCGGGTGGTGGGGCTTCATGGTGGGTGGGTGGGGCCACTAGATCACCAGGATATGTCCTTGGGGGGTGTTTGAACACTTGCAGCCCATGATCGGGCTGGTGGGGGTTTGATTTACACTTTTGCTCATGACCGGTTGGTGGGAGGGTTTGATTACACTTTTGCCCGTCAGGCTGTGAGTGGAAAGAGTGGGGTTTTATGTAAACTTATGCCCTCGATTGGGCCAGTCGGGGGGAGGGGGGTTGCTCTATGCCTGCGATTGGGCTGCGGGGGGGCACAGGGAGTATGTTGAGGGCCACCCACAGGTGGCAGCTGCTGTGTTGCGCCCTGCAATGTGGCAGGTCTCCTGTGGGTGGCCCTCAACTTACTCCTTTTTTGCTCAAAGTTGTGCAGGCGCAGGTTGGGGGTTTCACCTGCACAACACTGCACAACCCGCTGAATAACGGGCTGTGCAGTTTATGCATGGTTCCTCCCCCTCCGGTTCAGCATGCCTTCATTTGCATTACACTGTTGCTCAGCTTGACTTGGGGACGAACTGCCTCCTGCTGAATATGGCAGAATGGCGCATTTCGACGGCGAGGCGCAACCCTATTGCTCATGGCGCAACCCTTTTGAATATCCAGCCCATTTTGTTTTTCTTTGCTTTTTGGTAAGAGACTTTGTTTTATCTGGTATAGTTATCTGGCGTAGTAGACTGTGCTGTAAGTCCTACATGCTCTTCAGTCAGAAAGAATGGTTTAAAGTAATGCTGAGTCCCTTTTTGAAGCAAGATGTCTGCAGGGCTCCACCCACTGTAGCCTTAAAAATGAAATCTCTGGTAGTCTAGGTGTAATTGTTGGAAGACTATGGACCACTGTAACTGGGGCAGCATAGCTAGCTGCGCTGCTTGTGCTACTTAGGGTTACTTGGTATAGTTGTGATGTTTATTTTTTTAACATTTTGTTTGAGTTGGGGTGTCCACCCCAACCCCCGTGTTTTTCCATTTAATACTGGGGCTGTGGCAGGGCAGAACCTCCAAACTCAAACAAATAGAAATATCACAATCATATCAGACAACCCTAAATAGCACAGCTACTGTAGCACAGAACTTTGCTATGCTAGTTTTTATGGCAGTCCATAGTCCTCCAGTATCACCATCATGGTGACTCCCATCCTGCCACAGCACTTGCTATTTTTCAGTAGATCCCTGGTAGTCTAGTGAACAACCTTCTGTCCAAATCAAATTTCCCACTAGCTCCTTATACTACCAGTTCTGTAGGGGGCGTTGTGTTCTCCTTTTAGGCACCACCTAGCTTTAAAAAGAATTTCTCAGATATAATCCACCAACCCATTCTACCTCTGTCCCTTACTCACATGAGTAAACAGTATCCTGATCTTGGTCTGAACCCTTCCCTTTCTTTCTCTCTCTCTCTCTGTCTCTCTCAAGCAGTTCTCCCTTGGTGGGTTTTGAACTCTCTACAGTATACAGACCACACCAAATTCTGCAACACATCCACCAGGCTACACAGCCTACTACTGTTTTCTGCATAGTTGCTCCCCAAGTCTTTTAGCCCCCCCACCAAAAACATACTTAGTACAGTCCACATAGCTGTTCACTTCCTCATAGCCCCTCTCTAACACACACTCTGGGTGTAGTCCCCCCTCACTTGGTACATCCCTCCTAGCCTCTTCCTTCTCTAACACAGTGCTTCCTAGTATATCTCTACATTCCAGCCAATGAACTCCTATCCTTGCCCTCGTTATCAAAATTATGTCTCCCTCAAAAAGGAATTCTCTATTGTCATCATACTTATCCTCTTACATCTCAAGTGATCAAGTATGCACACCCAGGTACATTCCAACCATTTAATACCTTATAATCAATAAACCTCAGTACTGTCACAAGAAGTGATATTGATAACATGTATCTAGATCCATGTCCCCCTACCACTCCCCCATACATGCACCACTGTATACTGACTATACTCCTTCTTCCCTGCGCCAGCGCTCAGCAGTGCATTATAAAAAAGTAGGGTTTAGAAGACATAAAGGTGCTGATAACTGGAAAAGAATAAAATACCTCTTGCCGCAGATCACATTGATGTTCTTGCTCATCTCTGGTAACCTACACCCTAATCCTGACCCACCCCAACATCCCCAGGACAACAGAAACAACCTTGGGACACTAAAACTAGACTCAATTAACATTTGCAGCCTGTTGGCTAAATTGGATCAGTTTCACATGTAAGTAAACCAGAATAATCCAGACATCCTCTCACTAGTGGAAACTTGGCTCTAGCCAAAGATCCCTGAGACAGCCCTGCCCTTCAATGGGTATACCCTCTTCCAACTAGACAGACTGGGGAGGAAGGGCAGTGGCTGTGTTATCTATGTGAAAGATAGCATACAGTGTCTTGTTCTCCCCCACATAAACACTGGGAACACTGCACAAGCCCTCACAGTCAGACTGCTGCTGTGTGCACATAGCATGTCCCTAATGGTAGTCTCAATCTACATTCCCCCATAGGAAAAATTCTCTGGCTTCTGCAAGATCACTGACCATATTAAAGGTTTAAGACAAAACTGGGAAGTGGTAGTTGGGGGTCTTCAATATAAATTGGCTCTTGCATGGTGCTGTCCATTAAAAGATGCCTCAGTGAGCATCAGTGTCACTCAGATGGTCACATCACCCACTAGGATTAACTACCGGTCAGTGACCAGTACACTACTTGACTGGATCCTTACCAATCACCCTGAATGGATCTCCAATACCACTGTCCTCCCAGATACATTAAGTGCCCACTCTCCTGTCACCTGCTGCTGGGCTAACAAAGCCACTTAGCCCCCCATAACCATAAAAACCCATGTCCTTAAAGAAGGATAGCTAAAAGAGCTCAAAACTTACCTGAAAAACATTAACTGGTCCACCCTTGACTCCCATAATTAAGTGGAACAGGTGCTGGACTGTTTCATTTCAAAATTTAATGAAGCCTGTGACACTCATGCACCAATCAGCAAATGTAAAATTATGGGTACCCACAAGTCTTGAATCACCCCCATGCTGCTAAAACACGTGAACACTAGAGACCATCTATGGCAATGAGCCAAGGCCACTGGTAATCAACCAGACATCTATAAATACAAATAAGCCAGGAACATCTGCACCCATGAGATCAGGCTTGCAAAAATTAACTATTTCATAGCCTGCCTCTCTGACTCATGGGGCGATGGCAGGAAATTCTAGGATAACCTTAAGGACCTTATTGGCAAACCAAGCAAATTGTCACCCTCCCTGCTTTTAGTTAATGGAGAAATCACCCAGGAGCATAAAATCATAGCTAACACATTTAACAGTGCATTCTTTGATCTTAGCAGCATCCTACCTCCTGACTTTTTAGATGCAACTGATGACATTGTGAAATGCAGTACAGCCACAAGCAATGGTTCCTCCACTGGACACTCCCCATTCTATTTTTAGAAAATCAACATGGCAGATGCCAAAAAAATATCTCCTGTGGGCAATAAATAAATCTAGGAGTAGCAATGACACCCTGGACCTAAAGCTTATTGCCCTTATGCTAGATGAAGTCCTACTGCCTGTCAAAAAAATCCTGAACCTGTCCCTCAGCCTAGGTCAATTCCTCTGTAGATGGAATGCAGCAGTAGTTACCCCAGTCCACAAATGTGGTGACAAAACACTCTACTCCAACTACCACTCCATATCAATCCTACCCTCCCTCAGGCTTTAGAGCATATTGTATCAGACCAACTGGTGGATTACCTTGACAAGTACAAAATCCAATGCCCTCAGCAGAACGGTTTCCATTGGGTGCACAACACCACTACAGAACTGGTGGAATACACTGATTTCCTTCGTAGGGCACTAGACAATAGCCAACTTGTGAGGTCAATCTACATTGACCTCACAAAAGCATTTGGTACAGTCAATCATAACATTCTACACAATAATCTCCAAAACATTTGCCTATCAATGGAAGTAGCCATCAGTCACAAAAGGTAAAAATCAACAGCATCATATCTGACAGCACACAGGTGCATATGAGCATGCCACAGGCTCAATCCTAGGCAACTTGCTATTTAGCCTCTTCCTGAACCACCTTCCTCTAGTATGTTTTATTTATTTATTTATTTAGGAAATCGGAATTACAACCCTTTGAGTCATAGACTCGTTTCCAAAGGCTCCACGTCAGAATGAAACATAGACATTCATATAGTACATGCATAGAATAAATGTGGGTGAGAAATCATACAAAGTATAAGTACAATGAGCATGGGTTAATGCCTATACATTTAGTAGCTAAAACAGGGCAGAGCAATCGACATATTTACCTAATGAGTGGTTATGTACAGAACAAATACTTTTATACACTGATGATGCCATTATTTTTTCTAAAAACTATGACCCATACCACTTAGAAGTACAACGCCAAAGGGACTTCTCCACTGTTGAGAACCGGTTCAAAAAAAAAACAAGCTAATGTTAAACTACAAAAAAATCAAGGTCATGGTATTCGCTAACACCCACAGCAAACAAAAGGCATATCAATTGAAAATATTAAACAACATACAAACTCCACTACAGCAAGTATCTGCCTTCAAATACCTTGGTGTAACCCTGTAATATTCTCTGTCCTACTCACAGCACATTAATATTACAGTCAAAGCTGTCAATATGAGAATAGGCCTCCTCTACAGGAATCGCCATAGCATGGCCCTGATGCACTACTTCTCACAGTCAAAAGCTCCATCCTTTCCTTCTTAGACCATGGTCTTGTGGTGTATGGGACAGCCTCAGACACTGCCCTAAACAGAATCATCAAGGCCCAACATTAAACTGTTCCTTCAATGAGTTGCTGTAGCATTTCTATTTGGGTTGCATAAATGTTGCTAGACCCAGCATAAAACATTGCACACACTGTTTCTTAAGAGTTAAAATGCAGCTTTACATTGTACTGTGACTGGATTGCAGATCCATTTCAGCTGAGTTGCAAAAACATTCTACGAACATTGCTCTTCAGCTGGTTAAGCATTGACAACTAATGCAATATGAGTTGGTAATGCATTGCCAACTCAAAAAAACAATGCTAAACCAGCTCATTGATGGAACAATTTAATGTGACTTGTACTGTAGGCTCATGCTGGGGGTGCATAGACTCACCCACATTTCTGACTTCTATGCACAAACCAACTGGCTTACACTCCAGGGTAGGATCCACTACCATGTATGTCTACTTGGAAAAAAAAACATGCCTAGGGTTAACCCCACCCTCAGTCCAGAACCTCCTAACCCCAGTGGCCAACCCCCTCTGAACCAGAGGAATGGCTAGCCAATCACTAAAAGTCCCTTATTTCTGAACCTATCAGGCACAATTGTCCTTTGCTTACCATGTCCCCATAATGGCTTAATGATCTCCCCCTGACATAGCCAATGATCCCAAACTTGAGCCATTTTTGAGAGACTGATCCTCCAACACCTGACCTCCCTAAGCAACTGTGACTGCCAAATCTAACTGTGGACCATTGGTCTGCCTCTCACCTCTCCCCTATCTACCGCCCACCTTGCATAACTTCCCACCTCTCCGACCACCCTATGTCCCTCTTATCTAGCACTCACCTTTTCTCTCACCTTACCTGCCTTTTTACCTTTCTCACCTGTCCCACACCACCACCTACCTCTCCCTTCACCCATCTCCCACTTACCTCACTCTCCCCCCTCCCCTCTCTCCCCTCACCCAACACTCTGGACAAAAACCTATCTCCTGGCTGCCTCTCTATTGTTGACAACTATGTTATCTGAATGTGATAAGATAAGTTGAACTCTGTAGCAGTGCATCCTTACTGTTAACAACTATGTTACCTGAATGTGACAACTTGAACTCTGTATCAAAGCCTCCTTATTGTTGAAAACTATGTTACCTGAATGTGATACAGTATGTTGAACTCTGTATCGATGCACTTATACTGCTCCTCTTGTTCCTGTGGTCTGGAACTCACACTTGTCTTGTAATTACTATTCACACACTACGTGTACACATTGTTGTTTGTCTTTGCTTTTCTGACATGCAGCCTTTTTAAATGAGTGTCCAGCTCAAAGACATTACTGAGATGTTAATAAATAAATAAATCCCAGCACCACCACTGATAATAAATTACCTCCCTGGTAGTCTTGTGGACCCCTTCCCACCCTGATCTCAGTGTCCACTTAGATGAAGTAAATCCCTGGTAGTCTAAGGATCCCACTCCTTCCCAATCTCAGTGCCAGTTGTCCAGTGGTATGCCCCTGCCCTTCAATTCACTCACCCTAGTAATGGTGACCAGTAAAGACCCACCCCTGACCACCATGGCCAAGGCTAGTCAATCATACACATGTGAAAAGACCTGAAAATCCTAAGTCTGACAAAAAGCATTCCATGCATGCACACAGACTTAATTTTTCACACTAAAATTTTCTTTGTCAAAAAGTTTTTTTTTCATCAAACTTGGGTGTTGACCTATTTACCACCCGTGGGCATATAAGTCATTAAATATACTGGAAATGCCCTCTAAAATAGTTTTTTGGGGCAAATTAACATCTGTTGTTTTTGACTGGGAGTTAAAATAATCACTTATGAGGTTGGGGTTAACCTGGCCCAAGTCTGGTGAAACAAATAAAATTACTAAAAAGTTATAACCTAAAATGTTACACAAAAAAAAACAAAAAAAACAGGACCATGTGCATGCATGGTTTGCTTTTAATTTGATTTCATTTTATGCAAGACCTTTGATGCAAGTACATGCTTAGAAAATGGGCTTGAAAAATAATGCATGCCGATTGGCTGAAAGACCATTCCAGGCATACATTTATTTTTCAATAGATGCCCGCTATAAAGCGAGTGTGAATTTGGGGTGTCCCATCACTTGAGTATTCTTGGACACCCCGAATTCTGGAACTTGCCAGTCACCATTTTTTCATCCTAGCTTAGCAGGAGATTGAGGCCATCCACCCCTCCCACCCCACTTTACTTAACATAATAAACATTAGCCACACACACAAAAAATAAGAAGAAATTAAGCAAGCAGAAATGAACCACCTCTCACTCTAGCACTAGAAAGCTACTCCAGCCCCCAACCCCCACAAATGCCAGCTGATAAAGTAGGCGGGGTAAGTGGAGAGCATGTCTCAATCTCTTGGGAGATGAACTGGGCAAAATATTGGGATGGCACCACAAGGGTTCCCACCCACCATAAATGACCTTCAGTCCCCAACCCGCTAGCAACTGCCTAATTCTTAACAGTCATGTGGAGCAGTAGAGGAACATAAATGCTGTAGCCCTGAATTCCTATCATTAAAAACTGCACTGAAACAAGCAAAGTACATGCTTCTCCAGTGTTCTGCTCCACAATTGTTCACCTGCCCACTACAGAACTCTCACCAGGTAGCAGCCAGTTGAAAAAAAAAGTTTAACTACCAAATTTTTATTCCAGGTGGTAGATGTGATTACAAAACGAAAATCAAACAAAAATAAGGTGAAAGGGGAACAAAAATACTACATGATGAAGGAGGAAATTTATTTTATTTATTTAGTTTTTGTTGACCGGGTAAGGGCACTAGACAAATCCTGCCTATTTTTGGGCACAACCCGGGGGAGGGGGATCCAGATGAATGCCAACTGACCTTGAACCAGATTAAGCTGTTGGTGGTATTTTTAGTGAATGAGGGGAAATTTGGCCAGGCACCGGGGAAATTCCCTTGCTCTTTTTCGAGAAGTGCCATGGGATCTTTAACATCCACCTGAACTACCACCAGAACAGGCAGATGGGACCTCTGTTTAACATCTCATCTGAAAGACGGCACCTCAGGAGTGCAGCACCCCTCTCATGCTGCAATACAGTGTCAGTATTGGGATATTAACCCAAGTGCCTGGTGCGGGGATAGAACCCACAGCCTGCTGATCTCCCGGTCTCAGAGGCAAGTGTGCTACCTGCTGAGCCACTGACACTCATGGGGGTGGGTAACTGCATGCAACTGGCTTATTTTTGTGTTAAACTACAGAGGCTCCAAGAGGTCAAAACTGTACAGCTAAAAAAAAACAAACAAACAAAAAAAAAAAACAATTACTATAATGCAGGTGGAGGAACTATTTTATTATAAACCTTACTTTAAATTCTTTTTTTATTAACCGTTTTTATTCAAGTTTCTTTTTACTTACAGTTCACATTTTCTAAGTGCAAGAATACCTTCCAGGGTGGGCGGTATTGAGAAATACCACCCACCCTGTTGGGTATTATTGCTTAAATGTAGCACATGACAGCCAGAGTCAGCAGTGAGACGTTAATCTGTGCTTGCAGATTTCAGTGGGGGTGACCTTGGGGCATAACACTTGACACCAGGGATTTTATGATCACAAGTGGCACTGGGATTGGCAAGTGGGGGCTTAACACTGCATAGATACATAGATACATAGACAGTGTTGGCAGATAAGGGCCTATGGCCCACCTAGTCTGCCCATTTGAGCTTGTAAGTTCAGTTTGTTTTCCTAGAAGTCTGTTTCCCCTTACCCCTGCCCTCTAGAATTCCTTTATGTCTATCCCATGCATTCTTAAATCCCGTGATTGTTTCAGCCCCCACCACTTCCTCTGGCAGGGTGTTCCACTTGTCCACCACCCGTTCTGTGAAGAAATTCTTTCTCATGTTTCCTCTGAATCGTCCTCCTTCCAACTTCATCCCATGTCCTCTAGTCCTGAAACATCTTTTTCACTTAAAAATAGTGTTTTCCTGCACCCTGTTCCTCCCTGTAAGATACTTGTATGTCTCTATCATATCCCTCTCTCCTCCTCTCCTCCAGGGAGTACATGTTCAGTTCCTTCAACCTGTCTTCATAGGACTTGTGATGCAACCCATGCACCATCTTTGTTGCCCTCCTCTGAACCTTCTCTACCCTGTCTATGTCCTTACGTAGGTATGGTCTCCAGAACTGTACACTGTACTCCAGGTGGAGCCTCACTAGTGTCTTGCATAGCGGAATTATGACCTCCCTTTTCCTGCTGGTGATGCCCCTGCCTATATATCCCAGCATCCCATTTGCTTTACCTGATGCCTTGTCACACTGTTTCCCTACCTTGAGGTCATCAGAGATGACAACCCCAAGATCCCTTTCCTGCTTGGTGCATGCTATATCCTCACCCCCCAACTGATATATTGTGCCAGGGTTTTTGTGCCCCATATGCATTATCTTGCACTTCTTTGCATTGAATTTCAACTGCCAAACCCTTGACCATTCTTCAAGTTTCTGCAGGTCCCTTCTCATTCTGTCTACACCCTCTGGTGTGTCTACTCTGTTACAGAGCTTTGTGTCATCAGTGAACAGTGAAATTCTGCCTTCTAGATCCTGTGCAATGTCACTGATGAAGATGTTGAATAGGACCGGTCCCAGCACTGATCCCTGTGGTACCCCACTGGTTGCTCTTCCTCTGTGGAGTGACAGCCATTTACCACCACCCTCTGTGTCCTGCCACCCAGCCAGTTACCTACCCACCACACTACTGTCCTGCCCACCCATATTCCCCAGTTTGTGTAATAGTCTTCTATGTGGCACAGTGTCAAAGGCCTTGCTGAAGTCCAGATAGGCCATGTCCACTGCCCTCCCGATCCACCTCCCTAGTCACCCAGTCAAAAAATTCAATGAGGTTGGTCTGACATGACCTCCCCCTGGTGAAACCATGCTGCCTTGGGTCCTGTAGTCCATTGACAACCAGATGTTCCACCAATCTCTCCTTCAGTAGTGCTTCCATGATCTTTCCCACTACCGAGGTGAGGCTGACTGGTCTGTAGTTCCTGCTTCCTCTTTGTTCCCACTTTTGTATAAGGGGACTACATCTGCTGTCCTCCAGTCTTTGGGTACCTCCCTGTTTCCAGTGATTGGCTGAACAGGATAGCCAGAGGTTCAGCCACCACCTCTTAGTTCTTTAAGGACCCTAGGTGCACCCCATCTGGCTCCCATTGCTTTATCAGCTCTTATTACTTCCAGTTCCTTCAGGACCCTTTCTGTGTAAAGGGACTTGTGTCCATTCTGCACCATTCTCACCCTTGTACTCCCTTCAGACCCATTACCCCTCTCTTCCTTAGTAAAGACTGAGCAGAAATACCTGTTCAATATGTCAGCTTTATTGTTGTTATCCTCCACGCGGCTCCCATCCTCCCCCTTCAGTCTCACTATCCCTCCCTTTGTCTTTCTTTTTTCACTTATGTACCTGTAAAAGGTTTTGTCCCCTTTACCCACTACCGGAAAAGTATTTTTGTAAGAAAACTGGCACTAGGATTTTGGAGGGAGGAGGGATCCACTAGACTGCCAGGGAGTTTGGGTCAGAGTCTAGTGGAGCGTGCTAAGCTGGCAGGAAGGATATTTATGACAGCAGGGAGAGTATTTCCCTTACAAAATAGGATTGCTTTGGAAGGGGTTCCACTTAGGGGTGTATGAAAAAAAAATTCCACAGGTGGAGTTTTGGTGAAAGTCAGATTTTCGCTTCCATGAAAGTTCAGAAATCATTTTGCCAACTTTCGAGGAAATTCTGCCAAAAAAACTGCAGAATAAATGTAAGAAATGTGAGATAATGTATTAAACTGTGAGGAAAAAAAACCTGCAGAAGTAATGTAAACCGTGGATAGTTACATGATATAAAATGAAACACTAAGCAAGAGACTTTATTTCTCTACGTCATGTAAAAAGTCTGCAGTTCATAATTAAATGCTGCTGTACTAGGTGGAAATCTGCAGTTATTTGGCAAAAGTTCAGAATTCCACCACAGGTGAAAGAGTGGAAAATTCAATGAAATGTTCGAAATTTTGCGGAACTTCCGTGATGGCGGAAATCCTCACTTTTGCCCACCCCTAGTTCTGCTAGACACCAGTGATTACATTTTGAATAACAATACACAACAAACACACTTGCTTGATAACTCACACAAATGAATCTGAGCAGGTTCTCCTGTGTGAGCTGTCACACAAGTCTAAAACACAGAAACATACAACTGTGACTTGGGAAAACAACATACCATATAAACTATGTCAGAACACATGGTCTAACCATTTCCAACATACACACTGTAAATATTTAAAAGTATCTGACATTGCTAAAGTTACACTTGTCCAGACACAACCTATACCAAATAAAAAAACACATATTTTAATAGATGGGGTAGTAAAATAAACCTATTTCACTTGGTAGTATTACTCTGCACATGGGGAAATTGTCCTAATTAACACAATGTACATGCTACAAGAATAACTTTTAAACATCAATATTTAAAAAAAAATGCATGAACATCAAACTTAAACTCATAAAGGCATTACCCTGGACCAACATCTAGCACATTGTCAATTTTCAGTATTTAAAGCTTTTGATGTTTTTAATGTAGCCCTGGGCACAAGATGACAAAAGAACCCAAGTCAAAACCACAAAGGTAGTGTTTTTTGTAACATCTATCATTCAAGAATGGCTAAACAGATCAACTTTATTGTTTTTTTTTTATTATTTGAATTTCAATGACCAGGTAGGCCCACTGAGATAAACATACCCCTTTTTCAGGGGTGACCTGGGGAAATACATTCCAGTAGGTTAGAAATGTGTTAAACTCAGAGGGAGTTACAAGGAAAACAGTGTACAGAATAATATCAGCTAACAGTCACATCTATAAGTGCCATGGACAAAAAACGTACAAACATGTCAAGGATAGCAATTACAACATAAATGACTAAACAATTATATACATGTTCAGAGTAGTATTAGGCAAGTTAGACAATGAGGTAAGGATATATACATTAGAGAAAATATATTTTCAATGAGAAATTTGAACTTATCTGCAGTATATAACAGAGGTACCATAGTGAATGGAGTAATTGAGGTAACATAGGGGAAGTGGAGGAGAGGGATGAGGAAGTACAAGATTAGGTAGAGGGGGAACTTCATATTTTCAGGGATTGTAAATCCAGGAATTACTGAACCATGAACATTGAAGCAGAACCTGCAGATCCATTTTTGAGTGGGAGTTGTTATAAAAACAGGGTTTAACATAGAACTGTCAAGCGACCCTAACTTTGGTGGCAGTACTGCTCCACTATAATAAATTTGGCTGCTAAATCACTTGTGCTCTCCTTATTTTGCTTGCTGTATCTATCAAGGAAAAGGAGGCAGAAGCAGGGTTAAGTTGAGGTTGTAAAAACTGCTGACATACAGGAAAGTTTATTCGGCTCAGAATGGGAAAGTTAAAGCACATGCTCACATGAGAGTACACAATTCCCTCTTCTATTTAAACAGAGGCTCAGCTTTTTCACAAGGTGAAAGAATATCACCATTTTAGTTGAAAGTAACAAAACAATCTTGATAGCAAGGAGAACACATTTAAGGGACTATAAAAGTAGCCAAGCAACCCTGTTTACCTGCTTTTATAATGCCTGCTGTCTTCCATTGAGTGCATGGAGGCTAGCATTCAAAAAATACAAGGGCTCAAATAGCAACAAGGATAGGGACACTTATAAAAGCAGCTTGAGGGAGGCTTCTAGGGTGATTAGAGTAGCAAAGGCACAAACTGAGGTGGAAATTGCACTGGGGATAAAAGGAGGTAATAAAAACCTTATTTAGGTACATACATGACAAAAAGAAAAATGGAGGGGTATTTTTAGACTAATAAGCAGTGTTGGAAAGAAGATAGAAGAAGACAAAGAGAAGGTAGAGGTCTTAAATGAGTACTTTTGTTCTGTCTTTACAAAAGAGGAACCTGGAAATGGGCACACCACTAAAGGAGTTAATAATTTCACAAGGGGATAGACACATGCCCTTTCACGGTAGAGAGGGTACGGACTGAACTCAATAAACTAAAGATGGGGCCAGACTACATCCATCCACGCATACTAAGAGAACTTAGGGATGAATTGGCAGCACCTCTAGCAGATCTTTTTAGCAGGTCCCTGGAGAGTGAATTGTTTCACAAGACTGGAAAAGGGCAATAGTGGTTTCCATAGATAGAGGAGGGAGCAGGGAGGTGGCATGTAACTACCACCCTGTCAGTCTCACTTTGGTGGTAGGCAAGATGATGGAAACTCTGCTAAAGGAAATAATTTTAACTTTCCTGGAAAAGACTGGACAGCTCAACAGCAGGCAACATAGCTTCACAGCAGGAAGGTCCTACAAGACTAATCTGAATGAGTTTTTCTACTCGGTTACTAAGATAGTGGACTGGGGTGAGCCATGGATGTTACCTACCTCGACTTTAGTAAAGCCTTCAACTCGGTCCCACACAGAAGGCTGCTAAATAAGTTTGAGTTTACAGGAGTGGGACAGGAAGTAGTATCATGGGTTAGGATCTGGCTTAGTCAGAGGAACCAGTTGGTGATGGTCAATGGGGCAGCATCAGGGGATGGGGGTGACCAGCAGGGTGTCACAGGGGTCTGTCCTGAGTCCTTTACTCCAATATTTTCATGAGTGACATCACTGAGGGACTGGGCAAGAAAGTGAATCTGTTTGCAGGTGACACAAAGATCTGCAACAGAATGGACTCTGCTCAGGGAGTGGAACAAATGAAAAGTGACCTGCTCAAGCTAGAAAAATGGTCCAAGATGTGGCAGTTAAAACTGAATGCAAACAAATGCAGTGATGCATCTGAGCAGGAACAACCCAGGGACTGTCTACTATCTGGGAGGGGAGCAGTTAACAGCCACCAAACAGGAGTGGGATCTTGGGGTCATCATCTGTTATGACTTAAAAGTGAGCAGACAATGGAAAAAGTGGCACAAAAAGTCAGCAGCATGCTGGAATGCATAGGAAGGGGCATCATAAGTAGAAAGAGGGAAGTGATCATGCCACTACACAAGTCCCTGGTAAGGCCCCACCTTGAGTACTGCATGCAGTTCTGGAGGCCTTATCTCAGGAAGGACATGGATAGATTAGAGATAGTACAGAGGAGGGCAACAAAAATGGTACAAAGGCTCCACGAATTGCCATACAAAAGCGGATTATGGCAACTCAACATTTACTCACTGGAGCAGCGCAGCGATAGGGGTGACATGATAGAGACATTCCAGTTCCTGAGGGGTATAAACAGAGTCCTTACCCAGGAACTCTTTCTGATCAATAGTTCAACAAGGACAAGGAGTCATGAAATGAAATTAAGGGAAGGGAGGTTCCAGGGTAACATGTGCAAGTTCTTTACAGAAAGGGTGGTGGCTCCATGAAATAGCCTACCTGCAGAAATCATTGACTCCAAAATTGTAGGGCAATTCAAATGTGCCTGGGATAGGCATAAGGGGATTGTCTCTAAGAAATTCAAAGGGGGGCAGCACTCAGGGAAGACTAGATGGATCTTTGGTCCCCATCTGCCATCACTTTCTATGTTTCTATGGGGATATACCATTGGCTGCTTCAAAAAGAGCCTCAAGGAGGGGCGTAACTTGTGAAACTGATTAGGCATCCTGCTCTGAGGTCAGCAGGGTTAGGTCCACCACAGTCAATGCCAGCCAGGGATTGCATGGGAAGATGGCAACATTACCTAAGGACCCCGAGCTGACCAAGGAACACCTGAGGACCCAGGGCAGTAAAGTGGAGACCCAAACAATCTAATGTTATCCAAGGCTGGTGCCCCCTCCTGCAGCTCAACCAGGTGAGAAGATATTAAACAAGAATGCCTAAGAGGGGATTTAAAATGTATGTGTAAAATGAACTGAAATGTAGCACTGTATGGTAGGGAACAGGACTTCTGGGGGGATGGTGAATGGAGTGTGCGGTAAATAGGGAAAAGCGCCATTTATTAAGAAGGGTCACATTATATTTAATGCCTATAATGGGATATTCTGCAGGAAATGTTCTCATTGAAAACCCTGGCCAACACTAACAAAGGATAAAGCCAGTCCTGCTGACCATAGAGCATAGGCTACACCCCTCCTGTGGTTCTTTTTGAAACAGTCAATGACATCACCCCATATGCTCAGGTGGAAACAATAGGGATTACAGCAGCAGGCAAAGAGAGAGGTTTGGCCATTTTTGCAATTGACTGTGTTTGTTTTGCTCAAAAGGTTCTTTTGATACTTTTAAACTCAAATGGTAACTTTCTTCCACTTTGTAGAAAACTCTGAGCACTGCTTTACTATAAAACAAGAACTGTGAACTCCCGTGTTATTCTTAACTTTAACTTATAACACTGGGCAAGAAATTCACAGACACAATTGGTGGAATTGTAACTCATGACCATTCATTAATGACTGTTAATGGACAGTCAAGGTGAGAAGTTCTGGCAGCATAATTTGTGTGGCAGTGTTGTAGTTGTTGACTGTGCAGCAGTACATGTTTTTTTCGCCGCCATTAATATAGTAGTAAGTGAGAGCTCTACATTGTACTGAAGCTGCATTGGAAAGTGTTCATGTAAACATTCTGAACGTAGGAGTGAGAAATTCAATAGTTGGTGATAGACAACTCTGTCAATTTCTTTGCTTACTGTTTTTTATCTCAATGTTCCAACCCACCCTTGCCACAGAACTCAATTCACCCGGACAGACAGTGATCACAGTGGTCTGCATAACAATGAGTGTCAGAACCAGCAAAAATCAATTTGTGTGCACTAAAACACGGTGATATTACCTGGGAACCCACCCACCTGCCCCGCTGAAGTCTATGCAGCTGCACAGGCTCCCACCCCATCCCCGTTGTCCCCATGGCACTGTCAACATTTGTTGTGATCATATTTTATAAGTTTCTCCCCCCTGCTCCTGAGTCCCCAAACAGAGCACTGCACCATGGTTGAGAGAGAGAGATGTGACAGAGACAGCTAGTCTGTTGAAGCTCATGCAGCAGACAGTTGCAATTCTGTCCTCTCTCTCTGCAGATGTGTGGTGCACTTTCACTTTCTCTCCACTCCCTTAGCAGTGTTGCAGCGAGCAACAGTTCCCCCCCCATGTCCACTCCACTTCCTCTGCAGTGTCGGAGGAGACTGTTGCCCAAATCTGTCTGGCAGCGAGGAGACACAGAGGAGAACACAAACATGCAGACAGGTTGTAAAGGGGGCAGTTCCACTCCAGTCTGTGGCCCAATGCATCAGACTTATTCAACTCGTGAGTAGCACAGGAGACTCAAAGTACTGTGAAACCCATTGCAGTGGCGAGTGAAGGTTGACAGCAGCTACATCCTCAATTCCTCCTGAGACAGTATCATGTATTTCTATATCTTTCTGCACAGCCACAGTCAGATATTTGTGTGTCTCTCTCTCTGTCTCTCCACATGTCCTGCAGCAGTTGTAAATATGTGGCTCCTGCCATTCGTTAATGAGACAGAGATAGAGAGAGAGAGAGGACCAGAAATGGGACCGCAGCTGTGTCAGACAGGATAGTATGCACAACAAATGTCAGAAATAATATCAGTACAATACTTCTGACATTTGCATGTGCATGACAGCAGTCAACCTGTCATTATTTGTTAGGGAATATTTTCCAGGTGGCAGGTACATACGCATCTTGTATTTCCACATGTTTTTAAGCAGTTTCTGTGAATATTTTGAACTTTTTTAAAACATTCCATGTTATAAGTGCAATAACCCATGACAGGGTGTGCAGTTAATGGGGATTAATGAACATCTGCGTGATGTGAGGGCACGCGGCCTGTGGCCTCATACCTCACAACATGAGTGTGCATTAATCTCCAATAACTGCACACCCTGTCATGGGTTATTCCTTACTTGTTGAGTCTGAATAAGCTTTCAGGTACTGTATAGCATGTCAGTGTTGTACAGCCTCCTCTTAACCCTGTGTCTGTCCTCTTTTCCTTGATAGTTACAACACATTACAGAAGGCGAACACACCAGATTTAGCATGTGAAGTTATTTAATGAATGGAAAGTATTTTCTTAAGATCTTTTGCTGGACAAGCAGTAACATACTGTATGATTGAGCTGTAAATCCTTTTTGAGTAATTTGAAGCAATAACTAAGCCCATTTAAATGAAATGCCAAGCTGAGTTATACAAAGAAGTAAAGCATTGGACAACAAAACTAATTTAGCAGGCAAATGTATTTCATGATTAACAGTTGAAATGCTTTTCTCAAGTTTTCTAGCTGGGCTGTAAATTATATGATTTGCAAATCTCTTTTGAAGTAACATGAAGCAGTAACCATTTATTCATATGCAGTGTTAATAGAAGATATAAAGAAAAGAAAACCACTATACTCAAATGGTAACCATGACTGAACCATTAGATTATTTTTTGCCTGTCTATTTGCAAATTTGTAAAGAAAATAACATGCTGAGTATTTAACAGAAACAGCAATTTAGGAACCTTCCATAAAAAGTGTCAGTAACTGACACTTTTATTGGATTATCACTTTGTGACCAGTGAAATAGTCTGAATATATGTCTATATCTCTTTTATTATAGTGGACCACTCTGATGAGGAAATGTGGGGTAGGTTTGTGAAGTGTTTTAACTTCGCTATCCATAGAACTTCATGAAGAAGCACAATTTCACATGATGCAAAGGGCCACTTTGTGTAGATCCTGGCCCAGCAAAGTACTTTGTTTGCCAGGTAAAGATTACTCTTTGTGGCGCTTCACTGGTGAAGATGCCACTTTACATATTTTCTAGCAATCAGAATGCACACTGCCACCTTCACCGACAAAGCAACTCTACTCTTAGTTCCTTTATTTAAAAAAAAAAGTTTCTTGTATCAACTGGGCTCGTTCCAGTTTCTGCATTTGTAACATCCCCTTCCACACTACCACATTAATTAGCAATGGTCCCCCAGTCCCTTTTCCTTGTACTACCCACCTCCCTTTTCCCCAATGTCCTAGCACAAACTGTTTGAACATATGTATTTTCTTGTTATAAATATAACTATTTTCCCCACTGCAACATGAACCCCTTAAGTTCTGACACCATCCTCCAGCCATTCCACTCTACTTTATATTAATAATGTGCAAACGCCCGGCCCCACATATCCAAAGACATCCAGCCGCCATCCTCTCCTGCTTCTCTCTTCTGGCAGTTTTTCTTAGTGATAGCCATACAAAAGCTCAACATTTTTCTGCCATGTACAGCTTTAATATGAAATAAAAAAAAAAACAACAGTTTTAACCATTTGCTTAATAATTACCCCGGCAAACTAGCCAAAATGATTGCAGATGATAAATTTTAAACAATTCTTTCATATGTACACACCAGCAAAATGTATATACTGTATGATTTCAGATCTGCCACAAATTAAATGAGCAGAAATGCAATGCATTTTTTTTCATATTGCAGCAGATTTTAGCATTTGAAAGCTCAGCTCTATATGCATACATTAAAGGGACACTGTCAACCCCCTTAGGCCTCAGAGTGTCCCTAGTTTAAAAAACTGATTTTTTTATTGTTTGCATTCGAAAGAGACTGTTGATGCAGTTGGTAGTTTGATTCAGATCCTTTTTTTTTCTAAAAAGTGAAAAACTGACTACTCACTATACTGGTGTTACCACACCAAAACATGTATGTTTACAATTCTTGACCAGCTCCCACTGTATCTTTTCTGGACTCAGGAATGCCTCCAACACAATCTAGTCACTCATTATGCAGCAGGAGTAGAGGAGACTATTATATAATGAGTGGCTGCACTGTTTGAGGGTGTTTCTAATGTTCAGAAAATGTGAACTACAAGTAGTTCAATGATTTGAAGCAAAACAATGATGGGCATAGCTATACATTACCATGCATTTTAGTTCTAATAAGCAAGGAAGCAGATAAAATAACCAGCAACATCAATCAATTTTAGAGAAAGTAAGCAATCATAAAATGTGGGATTTCACCTACAATTAATATAATGCAAAAAAGGTAGACAGTCCCTTTAAATCACAGCAACTATAAAAACCTAAGACCTACAAATAGGCCCAATCTAAAAGCCATTTTATTCTTGTAATTTTGTTTTGAAATTAACACTATTGCTAAGTCCACAGAGGTATTTCATCAAAACTGTGACTGAAATTGATCAACTCAAATATGAGCGACTCAATTTCAGCACTCATCATGTGAGCTACCTTGAAAGGGAAGCGATGGGTGAACAACAAGGTGGCTGGAAGAACAGGAGGGGGAATGGAACAGGACAAAAGGTACAGTATGTGGGAGGTAGTGTGGCAAGAGACTGCTGAGCTGGCCATGTGATGTGGTGCTGAGGGTGTCTGGTTATAGTGGGGAGGGTGCAGAGGCTGGGGAGGAACACAACTTTTTTTTTACAATTTTGTCCACCTCCCTGATATGCACCCCCCTGGAGTTGAGAATCTTTAGAAAAGGGGTGTATGGGTGGCAAAGCACCACACAGGGGGTGTGTGGTGGGCTCAGCCCCCCACATAGAAAACATTCTGTTTTCACCTGCGTGTCTTCGCTGTGAGTGTACATCGATGTGTTGGTTTTACGGCGATGTACACTCGCTATAATGG
This sequence comes from Neoceratodus forsteri, assembly GCA_016271365.2. Taxonomy (NCBI): domain Eukaryota; kingdom Metazoa; phylum Chordata; order Ceratodontiformes; family Ceratodontidae; genus Neoceratodus; species Neoceratodus forsteri. The sequence goes on from CM028131.1 coordinate 831,730,085, forward strand.
TGATGGCTATTTTGCAATCACTATTTTGACATAGAACCATCAACAGTAGAATACACTGCCACATTTGTGTACTAAACCTGATTCAGAATAAAGAAACGTATAGTTAAAATGTTTTTTCATCATGTAAAAAAAAGTTTTAGTCCCTTATGTAACCTTTCTAGAGTGAACATGGGATGTGCTAATACACAACCACTCTATCTGAAGTATGTAAGTTGTTACCTTACACAGCCACCTTATCTGAAGTATCTCAGTTGTTACCTTTCACAAATATATCAGACTTCCTGTAATACTGGGCAAGAGCGATATGAACTCAGGTCATAGAACTGAAAGTCTAGTTTAAAAGTTCAAAAAAAGAAAGACTATGTTTACTGTTATTTACAGGTACAGTACTATAAAGCTTAAGTTTAGTTGCAGATATTGTCTGGTTCTGCTTGATTACCAGATTCAAGATATCACCAGATTCAAGATATGAGCAACACATAACCTGCTGGTAATAGTCTACTCACACCATGTGATGAATTACTCTGAGAGTGCAGCCTAATTCTGAATGTGTCATTTTAGGCAATAGATCCACTCCAAGTGCAATAAAAACAAGCCTTTGTTAGTGCCGAGTGTTGGCTTGCTGGCATTGGCATTGGTAGTGCAGGAGTTAGAGAGAGATGCATAATAGGAAAGGCAGTGAAGTAATGAACTGACACCAGTCCCACCCCCACCCTGCAGAGACTGACAGGCATTGTGGGTGTGCCTTGGGTCATCGGCCATAACGCTCACACCATTTCACCTCACCCTACCCTGCAGACATCTACAGGTGTTGCTGTGTGCCTTGGGGTCTTCAGGCCTTACGCTCGCCCCATTCCATAAGGAAACATGCTGAGATGAGTGCAGCATATGAGAATGGGGTGAACATTTAGGCCGAAGACTCCAAGGGACACCTCGATGCCTGTCACTGACTGCAGGGTGGGGGTGGAATGATGTGAGCATTACAGCCGACAATCCCCAAGTCATACCCCCAGCGCCTGTCAGTCTTTACAGGGTGGAGCTTTACAGTTGGATACTCTAACACCCCTGGCATGTGTTGGCATTTTCACTCCAAATTTTCAACATGGGCTTTTTGTGACCCCACCTCATGAACAGTGGCACTATCAGTTTGTTACCCAAAAGGTGATTTTGCACAGTGACTGCACCATTTGGCACCACAGGTGTGAAAACACGTCAGGCAGGATATGAAAAATGACAGCTGTACTGTTCACAAGGTGGTGTGAAAATATGGCAATGTTGAAAATCTGGAGTGAAAATGTGAAAATAAGTGAAGTTATGAGCTTGCGTAGAACTGTGCAATGCAGGCCTGTAACGCAATCAGTTTTTTATAATTTTTTCACCAAATTTTCAACATAGGCATTTTTGGATCTCTCCTCATGAACTGTGGCACTATGATTTTGTTAATCTGTCCAAAAACTCGATTTCCCACAACGACTGTGCCATTCTGCAACACAGGTGTAAAAACATGTTTTCAGCAGGATGTGAAAAATGACAGCTGTACTGTTCATAAGGAGGTTTGTGAAATGGCAATGATGAAAACCTGGAATGAAAATATAAAAAATTGGCAAACTTATGAACATGCTTAGAAACTGCACAACATACGCTAGTAACACAGTCATTGTTTGGAATTTTTTCACCAAATTTGGAACATGTGCCTTTTGGGACTTCCTCACATGAACAGTGGCACTGTTGTTTTGTTACTCAGCCCTGAAAGGTGATTCCATGCAGCCACCGTGAAATCACCTTTTGGGACTGAGTAACAAAATGCCAGCAACATGTTCATGAGGTGAGGTCCCAAGAATCCCATGTTGAAAATGTGGGGCAAAAATACAAACAAATGGCTGAGATAGCAACCTAAGTTGTAACCTCTCTCCCATTGACTCCCATTATAAAGCTTACCATCATTTCTTCGGTTTACGGTTTGCCTTGAAGAGTGCAGATGTGTCCCACACCTTAGAAGATCACTGCTTCTGATGTCTGGAGGTAAGTATGGGGTGAGGGGGGTACGAGGAGGTGGGTGCTCAATGAAAGGGTGTGGGTTTGGGGAGTGGACATCCCGGTGTTGGAAACAATAATTTTGTCACACTGGGATGGACTCTCAGTGTGCCACATTAATGGGGAGGTACATGCCAACACAGGGATTGGGCTCCTGATGTCGGCTTTGAGGGACTGTGCAGAGAGCAGCAGGAACCACCATGTTTTGGCAGACTGGGGTGGGCTCCCAGTGTGCCACATAATGGGGGGGGTGCATGCCAACATGAGGATTGGGAACCCCGATGTCAGCTTTCTGGGGAGTGTGTGTATGGCAGCAGGAGTTGACATTGTGGAAAGCCGTGCCATGGCTATTTTACTTATTGAAATGTTTCACCAGGAGTGGCACACTGAAATTCAGCTGGTAAGTCTGGCTATGTGCATTACTGTGCACAGCAATGCACATAGCTGGAGTCTTGTCATCTGCCGCTGCAATGAGGAGACTGCTCCTCACTGAAGCAGCAGATTTCTTTCAAGGTTTCAGCTCTCTTTGAGACTGCTGTCATCGCCAGCATGATCACTGATTGGCGGCTAGGAGACGCACCAACTAAAGCTTCCCCTGCATTGGCCACAAAACTGACGCACCTCTGAAATGTGCTACTACTGCAAGATGTTGCTTGTGTATGCACAAGCCAACATAAAAAAATCATTCAAATGCTCTCAGACTGGTGGTAGTCATGCGGGTTGATAAGCAGAAGTATATGAGATGCAAGTGATAAAGATATAACAATATAGAAATGATAGGAAGGAATGAAAAACAAAATGTGATACCATATAGCATCTTCCATAAAAACTGTTTCGCAAAGCACTTTTCAATCCAGGAGGGGTAGAGGAGAGCAGAGGGTGAGGGGAGGTGCCATTTTAGTCTCCCTGTACATTGTCAGTGCACAGGCAGACTAAAATGGCACAGCAATGAATTATAAAGAGGTTACAGAGTCATTAAGCAGGGAGGTTCGAATGACTAACCCCTAGGCCAAACTATCTTCAAACAAATTTAATTAAGATCAAAGAGCAAGTTGGAGGCAAAGGAGTGCTTATCTTCTTTGGTAGTTATGTAAGCAGTGTAAACTGATATCAACAGTGCACATACTGTAATTATAATTTCTGATTAAACCTGCTGATTAACAAAAGTAATAAATATATCTAAGGAAGACAGTCCTGGACTAGAATTACAATAGCCCATAGTTGCCTGCCAATGAAATGTTCAAGTTCAAGTTTATTGCAGGAATAACTGCATTGGCCATGCACATTCACAAATAGTTCCTGAGAACATATCAGGAACATATACAAACAAAGGCAAACAATACACATAAAACATAGTGCATAGTAATATAAGGACATAGTATATAGTAATATAAGGTACATTTTGTACACAATGATCAAAACACAACAATATTAAGGCAATACTAGAAATTTCATTACAGAGAAGAAGAGCGGAGTTGTTATAATAAGAGTCAATGGTCAAGATGGAGAGTAGTGACAGCTGCAAATAACTTTCAGTTTAGTCGTTGTAAAGGTTTTAAAGAAATTGACAAAGACAAGGCAGAAGAGTTCCAGTACTGACTGGAGCTAGTTCCAGGCAGCTGGAAGAGCATAAGAATGGATAGGATTTAGCAGGAGATGTTGATTTTGGTGACTTCAGTCTTCCAGAAGGGAAGTGGAGCCTTCCAGCTGTGGTTTTGGCAAGGAGTAGTGCTATCCTGGATTCCCTACAAAGGGCTTTTCTCAGGAAGCTAGTCAATGGACCCATTATGGATGAGACAATGCCAGGGCTGGTGTTTAGAAGTAGGGACAGTGTTGCACACATCACAGTGGCAGTCCCCTAGGTACCAGTGATCAGCCTACAGTGTGGTTTAACATACAGATGGGAGCAGGGACATACCACAAGAAGATGAAGGTCCTGGACTTTAGGAAGGTGGATTTTAAGAAATGGGAGATGGCCTCAGATATTGCCTCATGTGATGGGGGGTTGCCAGAGAGGAGTAGAGGCACAGTTGGGAATAATAAGGAAGAACTTAATTAAAGGAAAAGTCCCCTCATCCTTTTTTTCCTGTTTGCCTATGTAGTTTGTAGACATAAACAATGATTCCCTCTCTTGCATACCCCTAATCTCATCCTAGTTATGCCTCCTGGGTCTGTGTGGGTGGATGTTTGTATTTGTCTGTGTCTGTAGCTTATTCTTTTTTCGGATTTACAAGATGTTTTGCTTGGAGTAACTATACCATTCTTGCTCACTACATCTGTAAAGGTCTCCTGGACTGGATTTCTGTAAAACATCACCACCAGGTATTTTCATTTTCAGTTTAAAATTAACTTTTTGGAAGCTATCCCAAGCAAAACAAAAGTCAATCAACTAAGTCTGACAAACTCAGTGACTCTGGGTCCTGCTTGAATCCATGTTTTCGTCTGAACTGCTCCTAAAGGATCTGTATGTAGGCTTTTAAACAACCTCTTTAAATAACAAAGGAAGCATAAGGACAAAAGGATTTCTCATTCTGCACTTGTACTTGAGTAAGTGTGCCCCAGGCTACCAAAGAAATGGGGCATGGGAGTGCATGCCTGCAAGCTCTTGCATAGCTAATGCCTCTTATCAAATCCCTGCCTAGCTGTGTCCCTGGGTGACCCCTATCATGAATTGTATCAATAGACCAGGACATCTAAACATTGTATCCCTGAATATTTGCAGTCTTCTCTCCAAACTGCCACAATTTCAGGCCTGGGTGGATCAGATTGATCTTGATGTCATCTCCCTAACAGAAATGTGGCTATCACCAAAGATCCAAGATACAGCAATTATCCTTTCTGAATACAACCTGTTCCAGCAGGACCATACCTCAAAAAGAGGGGGTGGTTGTCTGGTTTACCTCAAGATTGACATCATAGGGCAAATACTGCCCATTAGCTTCCACACCAAGGAAGCAGATTCTAACACTAAAACTTAATATTGGCCAAAAAAGCAAAGTGCTACTATTATCCACCATATACCAGCCTCCTGGGACACTATCCACTGGCTCTCCACAGCTCATAAGCCACCTCGAACAGAACAAGCTAAACTGGGAACATATAATCCTAGGGGACTTCAACATTAATTGGCAAGCACAGGATGCAGCAATAGCTAGAGACCAAATAGCCAGCCTGTACCTGACCAAACTGGTCACACAACCCACCAGACTAAACTACCCACACTCTCATCGACTAGCTACTCTCCTCCTGTTCTGAACATATCGCAGAGATAACATTCCTACCTGACACCATCAGTGACCACTCCCCTGTACTAATTACCTGGACTAAAAAGTTCACCAATAGTAAGCCTAAGACCACCAGGAACAGTTCACTAAGGCATGGTCAACTAGACTCCTTCAGGCACTACCTAAAAGGGTTTTACTGGTCCCCACTGGATAGAGTCAAGGACAAAAACCAAGCACTGGATTACTTCTGCAGTAGCTTCACTAAAGCCTGAGACATCTTTGCTCCTTACAAAACAAAGAAAGCCAGAGGAATCACCAACCCCTGGCTGTCTAGCCCTCTAATTGAATGCATGTGACTGATAGATCACCTGTGGCACAGGGTCAAAGCCACTGGGAATCTAGTTAACTCCCAAGCGTATAAGGCAGCTAGAAATACCTGCACAAAACTCATACATCTGATGAAAGCAGCTCACTACAATGACCTCCTAGGAAAGACCTGGGGTAGTGGGAGGGAGATCTGGGACTCTGTAAAATCTCTCATGGGTAGAGCATTAAAGACCCAACCAGACCTTATAGTTGCCATCTCTGGCACATTGCAAGACCCAAAGGAAATCACTGATGCTTTTAATGTTGCATTCATGGACCTCAGCAATGTGTTGCCACCTGAATACCTGAATCAAACCCTCACAGGCCAGCAGCACAACCTCAACACTCCATCTCCATGGGATAATGAACCCCACCATTCTACTTCAGGCAAATCTCCTCAGGTTAGACCATCAAATATATGAAATGGGTCCTTGGTAAGACCAGGATGGGAAGCGACATGATCGATATGAAGATGGTAGCACTCACATTAAATGAACTTGTGGCACTGCTCACCAAGGTATTCAACACCTCTCTGAGATCTGGCATCTTCCCTGACAGGAGGAAAGAAGCTCTAGTCACACCTGTTTTTAAATCAGGAAACAGAGCTAACCTAACAAACTTCTGACCCATCTCGATTTTACCCTATCTCTCCAAAGCACTTAAAAGGGTGGTCTCAGAACAACTGAGTACCTAGAAAAACATAGCCTTCTCTGCTTGCAACAACATGGATTCCAGCAAAATCACTCCACCATCACCGCGCTAGTAGAGTACACCACTCAGCTTTATGGGGCCCTGGATAAAGGTATGGGAGTGGGGTTCATCTTCATAGACCCTGCCAAGGCCTTTGACACAGTCAGTCACCAATTGCTACTGAAATATCTCCTCTATACAGTATTGTCAATGGACTCTGTGTCCTGGTTCCATAGTAACTGCACCCATAGATCTCAATGGGTCAGGATTGGCAATACAAGCTCTGAGCACAGAGAAGTAAACCTAGGGGTCCTACAAGGTTCTATCCTTGGTTCTCTCTTATTCAGCCTCTTCATAAATGACATGCCTTCCACCTGACCTGCACACTCCATACTCTGTGCAGATGATGCTGTTATCTCCATCCCATGGAAAGACCTGAGATCAATTAACTCTGAACTTCAACTCAATTTTCATGCATTGGCATCCTGGTTCATCAGAAATAAACTGCTATTCAACTACAAAAAGACAAAGAACATGCTCTTCAGTACCCCACAGAGCAAGATTCGAGGGTCCTCATTGAATATACTTAGTAGCGAAGGAGAAGTACTAGACCAAGTCATCACACTCAAGTACTTAGGGATTCACCTTGATGACACCCTCACCTTCACTGCCCATGCTAAGCAACTGGTAAAATCCACCAACATAAAGCTTGGCATCCTGTACAGACACCACACCTCTATGACACCAGCTGCCCTGAAACTTGTTATGTGTAGTTCAGTTCTCTCATCTGTGGATTATGGCCTTGTCATATATGGGGCAGGCAAAGACACAGTGCTTAAAAGGGTCAAAACCATCCTCAACAAGGCCTGCCACCTGGTCCTGGGAGTACACAAAATGATTCACTCTTGTGACCTATACAAGAAAACTGGCTGGCTCCCACTCCACCACAGACTCCAATACCACATCTGTCTCCTTGCAAAAAAAGTCCCCAATGGGATCCATGCCTAGTGCTACTTCAGCTCTCTTTGAGCCTGCACAACCATCTAAATGCACAATGAGTGCCTCCAGGGCTGTCCTAACTGTTCCCTTCAAATGAACCACCCTTAGCCAAAAATCCCTCTCCTACTGTGGGCCTAAATGGTTCAATGATCTGCCTACAGACCTTGCCGACTTCTCTAACATGGCAACTTTAAAAATGGGCTTCAATCTCTTCATGCCAGCAAATCTAACTGCCAGCATTTTTGTTAACCCATGGCCTCTGACGACCATTCTCACACCCGTCAAATACTACCTTCTGTCACTCCCACCCTCCTGTTCCACAAGTGCCCACCTCCCACCATCTATTACATCCCCCTTGACAAAGATTCACATTGGCTGCTAAAACTGCATTTCTGCAGAATAAGAGTGCCCCGTCTGAACTGTAACATGATTGTTAAACATTGTACCACACTTAATTAGTGCTGCATTATGTTTCTCCTCAACTGTGGTCGTGTTTCTCCTCACTTGTTGTTCCCTTCTTAATGTTGTAATTGCACATTAATACTGCCTCTTAGTTGATGGTCTTTCTGTTCTGCAATGTTTCATCACCTGTAAATGTCTTGTATTCCTTGCTGACTTGGAGTCTTTGTAAACGAGCCCCCAGCTCAAAGGTATTAATCCGAATTTAAAATAAATAAATAAATAATTTAAATTTAAATGAAGTTACATCACTCTGTTCTACCCTGGTGTGAAAACCTGTTTCTTGCCATTGCAAAGGTCATGACCCCAGTCATAAAAGGAAATATGGGTGTGGATAGTGCATATTTGCTAATCAAAGGAACTGGGAGCAAGCAAAGGGCTCCTAGCACATAAGAATTATTCAGTTGAATAATAAAACATCACAAGCACAGCATCCTTCTACAATTTTGCAACTCATGCTCACTTTAAACAACAGAAAGCATTACGGAACTTACCTTGAAATGTTTGATGGCCAGCACAAGAAAAGACTACAGGGAATTCAGAAGACATACAGCAGAACTGACTGACAGTAGCAATTCATCTGGCTTGTGCATGAATACATCATCAACTCCAATAGGGTTTTGTATGAGTGGGGTCATGATCTCTGCAATAAAGTGCAAAAATTTTTCACCAGGGCAGAACAGTTAAATTAGTATGAAATTGGGGTGTGCGTGTGTGTGTGTGTGTGTGTGTGTAAGAGAGGAAATCATTGTGCATGTCTACAAACTATACAGGTATACAGAAAATAGGTTGATGGGGCTTTCTTTCCATGGCAGTCAGCCTCTGCATAAAGAATGTGAATAAACTTAATTCAATGGCCTACACAACCAGTATAATGTTATGCTTGTGCAACTGTGTTACTATGTTGTGGCTGTTCACACTCTCTATTCCATGAGGAATTACCACCCTATAGGGGTACCAAAGGCAAGGAACCCTCGAAGAGGATTCCACCACTAGAAGTACAGCAGGAAGGTTCCTTAGGCTAAAGGTACCTTGGGAAGAAACCTCAAAGAACATTAGCAGTGATTGTTAACTTTGCTGTAGAGAAGCAGACTGAAGCAACAGGCTGCTTGATGAAACATAGATAAGAAGCACAAGTTAGCAAATAGCATGGATAGAATGGATTGCACTGAAGAAAGAAGGGGGTTTCCTAAGGAGAGAGGGAATGGCAAGCAGGGTCACCACCCCCTGAGTCCAACAGCAGAACTTACTGAAGTAAACTAGAGAATAATACTAAAACTAACAAAGTATTATGACCTTCAGCATGGAGGAGAGAAAAAAAAAACTTTTGAGGAGCAGGTCTCTGGGGATCCAAGGCCTAGGTCACCTTCCCTCCAGGCTTGGGGCATTTTTTTTATTTAGTGATGGCTTCAGGAGGAAATTCCTCCTCATTACAGGAAATGGGACTACCTAGGTACTTTACCTTAGAGAATGCCTGGAGAAGGTACTTTAACTTACTGAATGCTCACACTGCAGGAGAAGGGAATGCCTTCTCACACTGCAGGAGAAGGGAATACCTCCTCACAGTTCAGAATACTCAAACTGCTGGAGAAGGGAATGCCTTCTCACATTGCAGGAGAAGGGAACACCTCCTCACACTGCAGGAGAAGGGAACACCTCCTCACACTGTAGAACAAGAGAATGCCTCCTCACACTACAGGAGAAGGTATTTTAAGTTTCCGAATGCTCACACTGCAGGACAAGGGAACACCTCCTCACACTGCAACAGAAGGTACTTTACATTCAGAATGCTCACACTGCAGGTGATGGGAAAACATTATCACACTGCACGAGAAGGGAATGCCTCTTCACACTGCAGGAGAAGGGAATGCCTCCTCACACTGCTGAAGAAGGTATTATAACTTACAGAATGCTCACACTGCAGGAGAAGGGAACACATCCTCACACTGCAGAAGAAGGGAACATCTCCTCAAACTGTAGGAGAAGGGAATGCCTCCTCACACTGCAGGAGAAGGGAATGCCTCCTCACACTGCAGGAGAATGTACTTTAACCGTCAGAATGCTCACACTGCAAGAGAAGGGAATGCCTCCTCACACTGCAGAAGAAGGGAATGCCTCCTCACTCTGCAGGAGAAGGGAATGCCTCCTCACACTGCAGGAGAAGGTAACACCTCCTCTCACTGCAGGAGAAGGGAATTCCTCTTCACATTGCAGAAGAAGGGAAAGCCTCCTCACACTGCAGGAAAAGGGAACACCTCTTCACACTGCAAGAGAAGGGAACACCTCCTTACACTACAGGAGAAGTGAACACCTCCTCACACTGCAAGAGAAAGGAACACATCCTCACACTGCAGGAGAAAGGAACACTGCCAATTAAAGGTGACATAAATACTCTGAGGATTTTAGTGGCGACGTCAGTATTTGAAGATGGGATATTTGAACCACATGGGGCTACGACTCCTCACCATAACCCCAAAGTGCCATGATCCACACGTGGATTGTAAAACTAGTTTACAGCAACAGCTGTAGCTGAGCTGAGCTCCAGAGTATAAGAAACAATGTACAAATATAGTTTAACAGCTTCCAACTGTTATTAGTTATAGCTTTCAGAAGTAGCTAAGCTGAACGATTAAACAAGCATAGGAATTGTAGGCAGAGGCAATGATGCACTAAAAACAACAGCAATAATTGCTTGGTACAATTGCATGTAAACAGGTTGAATCCCATGGAGAAAATAATATAGAATAGTAGCAGACTTGGGTTTGATTCCCACTGATTTTAAATAAACATGTCTGAACAGATTAAATCCCAAAAAGAGCTGTATAAAACTGAGGGCATATGGATGGAAAGGTGTAGCAAATAAATGAAATGCAGAGAGTAAGTAAGTAGGAAAGAAGCCTTATAGCAATGCTAGGCTGCTGAATGAAAACAGGACTTGCACACAATATGGTAATGTTTGGTTCCCAGGTAAGTTAAAAATGAATATATTCAGAAGAAGTAAAAGAGTAGCAGCACTGGGGATATGAGAACTGAAAACCAGGAAGCAGGTAGCTGAGAGACCAAAAGAAAACTGCAGAAACACAACAACTGAAGACACAGTGAGAAGTGGAGGAGAATGTAAGCAGGAAAGCAGCATGTTAAGCTGAAGCATACAGAGAACAATGCAGTGAACTGAGGGCTTGCAAAATCTAGTGATAAAATGGAATGCATGCAGTATTTGAAGCCATGGAGGCTGTAAGTGAAATAGAAGTATACAAATAGATAACTGAAGCCATGTAGTCACGAAGCAGACAAGGAACAGATGATTCATTTAATGTTCTTAAAGCAATCTCTTGCTAACTGGACCAGGATGCTCCGCAGAGACACCACAGTCCTCCACTGTAAGAACAACAGGGAGCCATGAGCAAGGCTCCATGAGAACAGGCAGATCTGAAATAGAGTGTTAGCACAGCAATGCAGCATTGGTCCTGGAGGAGCTAGCACTGAGCAAATCTTGAGCAGATTTGTAAAATGGAGTAGCTGCATGCTGAACAGCAGAACTAGGACCAGATGCAATCAATTAATGAAGAAACCCAGGAGGCAGCCACAGCAGTATGAGCTGAAACATACAATAACAAGTGCAGGAAAACAGGTGTGGTAGGATTCTGAAGCACAGGCACATGATAAACCCAGTGCAAACAGAGGGCAACAAGATGTTAGGAAAAGTAGAAAACATAAAAAAAAGAAAGCACAAAGAAAACACAAACAGAAGCGAACAGAAAAACAAACACAAGGAGAAGCACCACAGCAGCCAGATGTAAAATCCATACCAACCAAGGCAGTAGAAAGACTCAAACAGAATCCAGCAGGAAGTAAGCAGAGTCCAGAGTACAAGCAAAGCCAGGGACAGGGGGCTAGGCCCCAGAAGGCCCAAGGAAGAGGACAGACCTCTGGATGTCAAAGGAAGAGTGCTTCAGAGGGAGGCTGGGAGGAACTGCTTATATACTATAGCTAAGAAAGGGGGCGTGGCTGGTTGCTCACCCGTTGAACTACAGGCATGCCCTTTCAAAAGGAAAAAGAGACTCTTATGGTTGTCTAGGGAAGTGGCCAAGGTGGTGATGGGAAGAAAAGGAGGCATTCTGTAGTAGTAGTAGTAGTACAGTAGTAGTAGTAGTAGTAGTTGTAGTAGATCTATTTGTGTTGACCACTCAATCCTGGGGTCTCTGATCACTGTGTGTCATACAAACATAATGTCAGAATAGGCAGATAAAAAACTTCAGAATTAGTAATAAATAGCATAAATAAATGAAATGCAGCATTTGATTAAAAACAGTCAGTAAGGATTACATCAAATTAAAAGCCTCTCTAAATAAGTAAGTATTAAGGTCCCTCTTAAAGGTGTTCACTGACTGGTCTCCCGCAAGGATCTGGGGAGCTTGCTTAACTGGGTAGGCCCTGTAGTTTTAAAAGTGCCATCCATCCGAATGTCCCAGGTGTCTTTACCCTAGCCCTGTGAACCACTAGGAGGCTCACCTTTGAGGAGCAGAGAGGGCAACAATGGTGGTACAGAGGCAGGAGTTTACTCACATAGCCTGGGCCCAGACCATGTGGGGCTTTGTACGTTAGTAAACTGATGCTGAAAGTGATTCGCCACTTCAACGGCAGCCAGTGCAGATCGCTCAGGACTGGTGTCACATGATAAGACTTCAGAAAGCTCATCAGTTAGCTGGCCTCGTGGTACTGAGGGTTGAAGTGCTCGATGCCACACTTCACGCCACACCTGTGACCTGAGTTCAGGTATGGACTCAGGTCATTCAGGGGTTGGGGGGGGCAAGGAAGGATTGAGTATCCATAAACAGCTCTCCTTCCTCAGGGAAGGGGAATCGCACAATGCACTGTAGACTGACACCCAGCAGTGGCTGGCTTTCAGCACAGGTGCACTGACAATAACAAGGAAAGGCCCATGTCCAGGGCATTAGGCTGCCTCTATGGAGGTGCAGACAGCCAGTCCACCCATTGCATGGTCATGGGCTCAGGGACAAACCAGCACACAATCGGGAGCTGACAGGGTACATGATGACCCAAGTATTGAGGGAGGGACCGAACCTCCCTCTCAGCTCCCCCCAAAAATAATAAATAAAAAGAAAGCCCATCAGTAACTTGGCTGCTGCATTCTGCACTAGCTGCAGGTGTTGTAGGACCCCTTTGCTAACCTAGAGATACAGAGTATTACAGTAGTCAAGTCTGGAAGTCAAGAAGGCAGGTACACGTGAAGGCAGATTGTTTGGTGGTATCAAGATTTTGACCGGGGCGATGTTTCTGAGATGATAAAAGCCACTTCAGACAATGGACGACACTTGATCCTCAAGTGGAAGTCTTTCATCCAGAATGACACTCATATACTTAATTTTAGCATAAGCCAGATGACTGGAGAAACCAAGCACAAGGCCGATCATCTCTGCTGTAGGCCTCGCACCCTGACATTGACCAGGCTCAAGCACTAGTATCTTTATCTTGTCTGACTTTAGTCTTAGTCAGCTGGTGGACATCCAGTACTGAATCTTGTCCAGACATAAATTTAGTATGATAACTGCACCAGGCATCCTGGGTACAAATGGCAAGTACAGCTGGGTATCATTCGCATAGTAGTGAAAGTCGAGAATGTAAGGTCTCATGATATCTCTCAGGGGCAGCACGTACACCATGAACAACATAGGTGAGAGGATTGAGCCCTGGGTAACACCACAGAACAGGGGTTTCAGAAGTGAGGAAAAATTCCTCATCACCACGCTCTGCGACATATCTCTGAGAAAGCACTCCATCCAGCTGATGATTCCAGCAAGTCCACATTACTCCCTTTTGGGAATTCAACAGCAACCTAGTCCACAGTGTCAAATGCTGAAGAGAAATAAAGTAGGGTGAGGACTGACCATCACCTCAATCTCAAGCCCTGAGTAGGTCATTATGCACCCTGACCAACCTCCATATTGTGCCTAGACCTAAATCCTGACTGGAGTGGCTTATAGATGTTAAAGGTAATAAGGTGTGCCTCAAGCTGCGAGTCACCATCTTCTCAATAATCTTTCCCAAAAATGTAAGGTTAGAAGGTACCACAGGGGTCTATCCTGGATCCTCTGCTTTTTCTATATTTATTAAAGATCTACCCAACCACGGTGGGGATAGAAAATAGTTCTGTACATGGATAATGTGGTTCTCTACTGTAATTGCCCCAGTGTAAACCAGATCAGTTCCTTACTTGCCTCCAGTTTTGCTATGCCTGAAAATTGGTTCCAGGACAACAGGTTTGTCCTTAACACTGCCAAAACCAAAGCAATACTCTTTGGACCCAGGCATATTGGCCTGGCTAGGCAGCACCTGCTCTCGCTTGCCATCTCAGCTGGGGTGCAAATTGAAGAAGTGGACAAGATAAAATACTTGGCAGTCCTCATAGACCAGAAACTCTAGTTAAAACTCTATGTAGATCAGATTAATATAGACAGATAGAAATTGACAGGAGACGAAGACCACTAGGCCCATCCTGTCTGCCCATTTCCCCTGCCTATTATAAAAGACGCAGATCCTATTTGATCTCTGGCTTTACCTCCTCATTCCTGTTGCTAGGGTTCCCTATGCCTGTCCCATGCATGTTTGAATTCCCCCATTGTGCTTGCCCACACCACCTTCACTGGGAGTCTATTCCATGGATATCCCATCATATGAGCAACTCAAATTGAGTAATTCAGTTTTGAATGTGATGTGAGCTACCTTGAGGGGATAGCTAGGCACGGGGATAGCAAGGATGCAGGACAAAAAGAACAAATGTACAGGAGAGTGAATGAAAGAGGAAGGTAAAGGGAACAAGTATGTGGGAGGTAATTTGTCAGGGCACTGCCAAGCTGGCAGTGTGGTCTGGTGGTGAGGGTGATGGCTGCAGTGTGAGAGGTTCAGGGTTTGAGGCTGGGTGGGAATAGAATTTTTTTGAGTGTTTGCAGTACCTAGATTTTTTATTTTTGAGCTGTGCCCAACTCTCTGTTTTGTCATCAACATAGTCCCCCAAATAGCCCCTCCCCAGTTGCCCCAGCTGATCCAAGTGTCACCCCCATAGTTGATTATAATTAGAAAGAGGGTGGGAGGCAAATCCCCCAGCATGTGGGGCATGGGGAGCATAGCTCCCCTCATAAAAAGTGTAAAACATTGTAATAGCTCGACTGTGTTGAGGACCCTCACTAACTGTGGGTCCGCTGTTATGCACAGTCACCGATTCTGTTTTCGGCGATGTGCACTCACCAATATGTAAGTCGTGGATAATCTTCTCCTTTATGACATGGAAACTATTCCATGCATCCATCACCCTTTCCATGAATTGTATTTCCTCACGATACCCCTTAGTCTACCACTTTCCAACTTCATGTCATGCTCCCTCATACCTTTTCAGCTCTACGATACCGAGTCGACAACTATGTCATAGACCGATACTGCAGCACCAGGTTCCCTGTTGACTACGAGTTGCGATCGGCAGGGAGCGTGCACAGCAGGGACTGTTTCCTTCTTCTGGGGGCTGTGCTCCCTGAACCCCCAATGCAAGGGGCTCCGCCCCCCGCACCCCCTGTACTTATGGATACCAACATCAGGTTGGAGTTGGTTCAGGGAGGGGGTGCAAGACGGGGGAGAGTGTTGCCGGGTCCTGAGAGCATCCCCTACAGCGACTTGGCACTCTTGTCATCAGTGACATATGTTGCTGTAGGTGTTTCACTGCAGGAAGTGTATACCCTCCTTTTCTGAAAGATGCTAGCCTCTGGTACCTTATTTTTGCCTTTTAGATAATTGTAGGTTTCTATCACATCTCCCCTGTCTCTCATCTCCTCCAGGGTATACATATTGAGGTCTCTCAGTCTCTCCTCATATGACTTTTTGTGCAGGCCCTGCATCACCTTTGTTGACCTTCATTAAGTTGTCTCCACCCTGTCTATTTCCTTACAGAGATGCAGCCTCCAGAACTTGAAACAGTACTCCAAATGAGGCTTCACCAATGATCTGTACAGTGGCATCACCAACTCCTTTCTTCTGCTGGTGATACCTCTCCTTGTGCATCCCAGAACCCTCACTGGCTCTACCCACAGCTTTATCACATTGTTTGGCCACCATTAGGTCATTAGATATAATTACTTCCAAAACCCTTTCTTGTTTTGGTGACCATCAGTATCCCCCCCCATCATGTAATCTTCCACTCAGTTCTTACACCTCAAATGCATGATTTTTCATATTTTCTCATTGAATCTCAGCTGCCACACTCAAGACCATTTCTCCAGTTTACCTAGTTCCCTCCTCATTTTTTAGACCCCTCCCAGCATGTCCACCCTGTTACAGAGCTTAGTGTCATCCATACCTTCCCTTTCAGCCCCTCTGCAATGTCATCTAAGAAGACATTAAACAGGAATGGCCCAGGACTGATCCCTGTGGCACCCCGCTGGTCACCCTCCTTTCCTCAGATTGCGCTCCATTTACCATGACCCTCTGTCTTCTATCACTCAACCAGTTCCTAACCCAGTTTACCACCTTGTGACCCACTCCCAGGCTGCCCAGCTTGTTCAAAAGTCTTCTAAGTGGAATAGAATCAAAGGCCTTGCTGAAATCCAGGTAGGCCACATCCAGTGCTCCCCCTAATCCACTACCCTAGTCACCCAGTCAAAGAAATCAATTAGATTTATTTGACATGATCTTCCCCCCTTGAATCCATGCTGTCTCAGATCCTTTGCTCCACTGGATTCAAGGCGTTCCACAATCCTTTCTTCAAGTAGTGATTCCATAATTTCTACCACTATTGAAGTGAGGCTGACTGGTCTATATTTTCCAGCCTCCTCCTTACTCCCACTTTTGTGAAGAGGGACTACATCTACCCCCTTCCAGTCCTCCAGAACCACTCCCATATAGAATGACTAATTGAACAGGGCTGTCAGTGGTGGTGCCAGCACATCCCATAGTTCCTGTAATATTCTAGGATGTATCCCATCTGGTCCCAGTGTCTTGTCCACTTTCAGTTTTGTTAGTTCTTTTAGGACTATCTCTTCTGTATATGGAGTTGTGTCCACCTCCCTCTCATATTTGTTTATGTTGCCTAACTGTGGACCCTCACCTTCTCCTTCGTCCATGTATACAGAACAAAAATATTTGTTTAGTATTGATGCTTTTTTTTGGTCCCCTTCCATACACTCCCCTTGTTCCCCTTTTAGTCCTACTATCCCATCCCTGTTTTTTATCTTTCACCAATGTACCTATAAAAATCTTGTTCCC
The DNA here is from genome assembly GCA_016271365.2 of Neoceratodus forsteri. NCBI lineage: Eukaryota > Metazoa > Chordata > Ceratodontiformes > Ceratodontidae > Neoceratodus > Neoceratodus forsteri. The sequence goes on from CM028131.1 coordinate 831,747,127, forward strand.
TTTTCTTAACTCCTGTGCTATTTTTTCTCTGTCTGTGCATTTGCTCTCCTAACTGCTTTCCCTGCCTCCCTCTGTTTATCCAGGTATACCACCCTGTCATCCTTCTGCTATGTTTCCTTGTATTTCCTGAAAGCCATTTTTCCCACTTACCACCCCGGCCACTTCATTTGAGACCCATAGTGGATCTCCCTTTCTCTTGCCCTTGTTTATTTGCCTAATACAAATGTTTGTCACTGCCACTACAGCTCCTCACAGATGGGCCTACTGCTCCTCCACTGCACCCCATTTGTCGCTTCCTGCCAGGGCAAGCTTGAGACATATCCCCATCTTAGTGAAGTCCGCACTCCTGAAATCCAGGACCCTTACCTATGTGTGATTTGACTCTGCCACTGTACTCATGATGAACCACACTGATGATCACCAAGGTTTATGATTACCAAGGTTTTGCACCAGAATATTGGACTATTATATCGCCTGGGTCATGCCCTCAATCCAGAGTCTTGAATCTCAATTACTAATTGTGTCCTGCCATCAGCCCTGCTCTACAGTGCTCCTGTACTCCAGTTTCTCAAGAACTCTGAGACTAGCAGGCTCAAGGTTCTTTATAATAAAACAAGCCACTTTGTGACTGGGACCCCTCTTAGGATGCATCATTTTAGGATCTTGTCTTCCCTACACTTGCCCTCATTGGATGGGGTGAATGAGATATCCCATGTTATGCCTGGCCTACAAGTTAATCTCACACACTACCCCACTAGCTTCTCTAGCCTATTACTTACCAAGCTGGAAATGTACCTCTTCTGTGTCTCTAGCCTTAAACTGCTAGAAGTGCAAAGAGTCAAAACAAACTTAGGAATGTAGTCTTATGCTTATTTTGCCCCCACCCTGTGGGGCTCCCTATCTCCTGACCTGCAAAACTTCACCTCACTTGAGTGCTTCAAGAAAAGGCTAAAAACCTTCCTATTAGACAACTCACATTGCACTTCCTTCCATTGATTGATTCCTTATTGTACGGAATCCCTCAATATTGCACTGTGTACTAAGTACTGTATTTGTGTCCTCTTATTACTTGTTGTCATGTATGGTATTAGCCAGCTAACTGGTCCATTAATTGTAACATGTTCAAATTAATTCTATTCTCTGTTTGCAGTTTGTATGTATTCAAACCCCTGCTGCATAAAGTATTGTATGCTATGTCCCTGCTTCTTGTATGAGTTCATGCCAGAAATTAACTTCAGATCACCCTTGAAAAAGAGACCTCTGGTTCCAGTGGGCTCACCCAGTTACCAAAATTCAATAATCAATAAATAAATAAGTAAATAAATAAATAGAGAAATGGTCTATAATTCACTAAGAGTCTGGGACCAGAGATTTTGTTTTCAAAAAGGGCCTCACAAATGCATCTTTTGATGCACTCAAAAAAGACCCCTGAGAAAGGGAGCACCACTCTGTCTTGGTGGACACTGGACTCAGGACACCCACCCAGCTCACTAGAAGTTGTGTTTGACCTGGGTCCAATTTGCAATAGGTAGACAGTATCTCAGAGATCACCTGACAAACCTTTTCCACCATTACAGGCTTACTGCTATCCCAGACAGGAGGAGTTCCCTCAGTGAAAGCCAGCTTTCCTTTGCTAGGCCACAACCAGCTCTCCTTTGCTGGTATTCTGGAGGTAAAAGGAAATGTAGAGGAAGGAGGGCAGGGATATATGCCAAGTAAACAGAGGAAAGCAAAAAAGGTAATGACAGGAGCAAAGGTTAAGACAGTGGAAACAGTCACTAAAGGGGTATCTAAAGTGGATAAGACTTTCTTCAGATATATAAGTGAGAAGATTAAAACAAGAGGGGGAGAGGGATGATTTAGGAGAGTGGCAGGTGTAGACTTTGCAGAAGAGGATCAGGAAAAAGTTGACATCTTGAACAGATACTTTTGCTCAATCTTCACAGTGGAGGGAGTGGGACGGACCACCAGAGAGTAGCAGGAATGGCAACTAGGGTAGGAGGACACAAGACCACTTCCTGAACAAACAGTACTGAAGGAACTTATAGCTGTGAAGGTGAACAAGGCTATGGGAAATACCAATGATCCTTAAGGAATACTGAAAGGTGCTAGCTGCTCCACTCACAGCCATACTTGACAGTTCACTGGAAACAGGCTTGATATCGGAGGACTGTAAAAAATAACAGACATGGTCCCTCTATTTAGCAGCATCAGCAGGGAGAAGGCTAGCAACTATATGCTGGTTACTCTCACTTCAGTGGTGGGGAAATTACTGGAAATGCTGCTAAAGTAAGGCTGTTAGAGTATTTTGAATTCAATGGGCTGTAAGACCATAGTATGGATTTCCATGATAGAGTACTGTACAGCATGCCAGATGAATCTGATTGATTTCTTAAACAGGGCTAGGGAAATATAGTATGGGAGGGCAGTGAACATGGCCTATCTGGACTTTAGCAATGATTTTGACACTGTGTTGAACTGGGTTAAAAACTGGGTAAGATAGGCAACAGAGGATGATGGTGAATGGCACTCACTCTAATAATGGGAACGTGACCAGGAGCAACCGACCGGTCTTCTTCAGTGTCTTCCTATGTGACATTAAAGAGGTACTAGAAAAGAGGTATGCCTTTTAGCAAAATCTATGATTGGATAAACATTCAGAAGTGGTGCAAAGAATTTGCAGGGATCTTAGAAACATAGACAGTGGCAGCAGAAAAAGACCACAGGTCCCTCTAGTCTGGCCAGAGTTTCCCCTGAGACCTATTGTCCATGCAGGGCTTTATCTCTCCCAGTCCACCCCCTGCTCCCATCCCTACTGATACCATCCTGGGAAACCATCAAACTCTTCACTCTATCCCAGCAATCAGTGAAACAGTTTATGGTCTTGGCACGCACCACCTCCTCAGTCAGACAGTTCCATGGCTCCACCACCCTTTCTATAGAATAGAACTTCCTCAAATCCCTCTTAAACATTTCCCCTGACAGTTTCAGCTCCTGACCTTGGGTTCTTGACTCTATACCCATGCTAAATAGTTTCCCAGAGTGCACCTTGTTTATTCTCTTGAAGAACATAAAGGTCTCTGTCATATCACCCCTCTCTTGCTGGGTCTCCAGACAGTATATGTTCAGTGCCTTCAGACAGTCTTCATACAATCTGCCCTGTTGGCCCTGATTCATCTTGCTCACCCTGTACTGCACCGTCTCCAGCCCATCTCTGTCCTTCCTTATGTGAGGACTCCAGAACTGGGCACAGTATTCCAGGTGCAGCCTTGACAGTGACCTGTATAGAGGTAGTAGTATTTCCTTTTTCCTATTAGTACCCCTTTCAATACACCCCAACATCCTATTAGCCTTACTATACACCTTGTTACTCTGGCTTGATTGTTTGAGGGAGTCACTAGTGATAACACCCAGGTTCCTATCCTCTGCTATAGTGCTCTCTTTAGTCCCTCCCATTTAGTACTCTGTCCTGTTTTTTTTTTCAATAGGTACATAACCCTGCATTTTTTGGCATCAGGTTTTAACTGTCAAACTTTATGCCACCTCATAGAAACATACGTAGCAACAGAATCTGTCAGCAGATAAGGTCCACTTGGCCCATCAAGTCATCAATTTTTCCCTATCTACAGTATCACCACATACTCTACTTGATCTCTTTTTTCCACCCCTTATTCCTTTCCACTAAGATTACAGTATGCCCATCCTAAGTTTTTTTTTCAACCCTTCCACTGTTTTTGCCCAAGCCACCTCAGCTGGTAAACTGCTACAGGAATCTACTACTCTTACTGTGAAGAAGTACTTTTCATATCTCTCCTGAATTTACCCCTCCATCTCAAGCTTCATGCTATGTCCCCTTGTGCATACTGAGTTCCATTAGTCTCTTCTCAAAGGACTTCTAATGTAGACCCAGCACCATTTTAGTTGTCCTCCTCTGGACTGCCTCCACTGTATGTTTTTCCAAAGATGAGGACTCCAGAACTATACACAGTATTCCAGATGAGGTCTTACCAGTGATCTTTACAGAGGTAACATCACCCGCTTCCCTCTGCTGGTGATCCCTCTCCCCATGCACCCCAGCATCTCACCAGCCTTCCCAACTGTCTTGCCACACTGTCTGGGTACCTAAAAGTCATACGAGATGATTACATCCATATCTCTCTCCTGCTTGGTGGCTATCAATAACACTCAACCCATTTTTACTCTGCCTCTGGGTTTCTGTACTCCAAGTGCATTATTTTGTACTTTTTAACATTTTAAACCCAGCTGACATACCCTTGACCATGCCCTGTGATTTCCCAGGTCTCTGTTCACCCTCTCCCCTCGAGTATCCACCCTATTGAAGATTTTTGTGTCATCTGCAAAGAGACAGACCTTCCCTCTAGCTCCTTTGCAATGTCACTTATAAACACTTTAAAGAGGACAAGTCCCACACTGATCCCTGATGCACTACACTGGTCACCCTCCCCTCCTTAGCGTGAACTCTATTTACCATCACCACTCTCTGTCACCTTTTCCCACCCAATTCCTTAGCCAGTTTACCAACTGTGGACCCTCTTGTAAGCTCCTCAACTTGTTTAATAGTCTGCTATGTTGGGAAATGCTGTTAAGCAGCAATCTGGCAAGCAAGATGTGCCTTGAAGCAGCTCTCTACATCCTAGAGATTAAACTTGTGCAAAACGATGAACAAGTAAAAGAAAAGTGATTAAAAGTAAAAGATCTGACTGAGCAAAGGTTTACTGAATCCATTGATGTCAAACTTAAAGTATGAGACAAACCCAGAAAGTGACTGGAAGTGGCTCTAAAAACTCATCAGCACCACAAGAACAGGCCGCGAGCTCCTCGATGCATATGGAAGCAGAGCCTCCATGGAAAGCGCTCCAATCTGCCATGAAAGCTAATGACCTAATAGTGGAGTTGATACTCCAATGATTTGTTGAGCAAGATGCCAAAATAGGCTCAGTGATTGACCCTGCTAAGATAGCAGAAAAATCAGCAACTCAGGCCTTAGCCATGACATCGCAGCTGGTCCAAGAGAATGCCCAGTTACTTTACAGGGTAGAGACATTAGAAAATTCCAATCAGGCCTTTCACTTTCAGATCATAGGGCTTCCTGAAGGATTGGAGGGGGCAGAGCTGATTATCTTTTTAAAGTCTTGGCTTCCTGAAGCATCGGATTTACCAGTGGATATGCTGGGGGACCATATTTGGAAGGCTTTCAGAATTACTCCTTGATCAGCTGCTCCACGTGGGGACTTCTGATCACAGCCAGTTCTGCGGTTCGAGACATGGTCCTTCAGGCTGCAAGATCAGCAGATGGACTGTCCTATGAAGGTGCAATAATGCATTTGTTCCCGGACCTGTAGTTTGCAACCTGTGCCAGGAGGAAAAAATGTGACACAGTCTAGGCCCGGCTTAGAGCCCTGGGGATTCCACACTCTCTCTTAATGCCCACTAGGCTTTGGATTAATTACGGCAGGCACACATACCAGTTCAGTGATCCGACAAAGGCTGGAAAAAAGTGGAGGCCTTGGCCCGGGAGTTTCAGGCTTAAGAAGGGCAACAACTTGAAGATATGGATGAGTGGACTTGAAGAGGACTTTGTACCCTGATTGGACTTAAGTACAAGTTAAAATTGTTTGTTTAGTTCCTATTTTAAAAAATAGAGTACTTCTGGAATGGTTTGGTCTAATACAAATGACTTACTTGAGACTGTCATTTATAAAGAGACTACTAGTTTGGAAAAGAAACTTATAGCTCTGGGAGGGATATCTATATTATTTTGTCTCTTTTTTCTTTCCTTGTTGGAAGTTACATATAGTGGGAATGATTGGGCAGTTTTTTAGAGGCACTAATTATGTGGAGGTAATCATTTTGGACTTGGGGGCATATCAACACTGGATGCTGAGTTTTTGAAATATGTTAATATGACACATTTTGGACTGGTACCCCAAAAGCCTTAGATTGCTGTAGCTATTTAGTTAAATTAAATGTATAAATGCCCATTTTTTTCTTTACCCCCCAATGCCTGAAGCAATTCTGTATAGGCTTTATATCCTGATGTACATTGAATGTATCTGTACTAGTCTTTATTCTTTCTATGCCTTGCAGGCGATTGTACTCTATCCTATTGTCTTTGAAAAAAGCAATAAACATAAAGTTAAAAAATAAATAGTCTGCTATGTTGAACGGTGTGAAATACATTGCTGAAATTTATGTATGTCACATCCGCAGCAGCACCCTGATCTCACTCCTTAGTCACCAAATCAAAGAAACCTATCAGATTCACTTAACATGACCTCCCTCCTGTAAATCCATGTTCTTTGTCATCTTGTACCCCATTTGATTCAAGATACTCCACTCTTTTCTCCTTCAACAGTGATTCCATTAATCTTCCAACCACTGATGTCAGACTGACTGTCTTATAATTGCCAGCCTCCTCATTGCTACAACTTTTATGAGTACAGACTACATCTGCCCTCCTCCAGTCCCTTGAAACCACACCTGTTTCCAGTGAGCTGTTGAAAAGGACTGTCAGAAGGGCAGTCAGTATAGTACCTCACTGAGTTCTTACAATAGCCTTAGATGTACCCCATCTGGTCCATTTCTTTGTCTACTTTCAGACTAGCGAGTCCCTCAAGGACTCTCTCCTCTGAAAAAGGACTGGAATGTATCTCCCTCATTATTTATTTATTTATCTAATCTATTTATTTATTTATTCAGTTTTTGTTAACAAGTTAATTGCACTAAACAATTCAATGCTTATTTTCAGGAACGACCTTGGAGAATTACAACATGCAACAGTAAAACAATGAATGCATTAATAATACAACAAGATTAGGCAAATTATCAATTTGAGCTCATAATACATTTTTGGGACCCTCCCCTAATAGCTTCCCCGTGATGACTGAACAAAAGTATTTGTTCTATATGCCTGCTTTTTCCTAGTCCCTTCCCCACAGTCCACCTAAGTTTAGTCTTCCAGTCCTTCCCCGGTCCTCCTCTTTTCACTTACATACATAACAAAATGGTTTGTGCCCTTTTGTTACTTCTCGGGCTATCCTGACTTCAGTTTATGCCTTTGCACTCCTCACTGTTTTCTCTGCTACTCTCTGTTTCTTTTGTTACACCTCCCTACCCTCGTCCCCTGCATCTCCTTCTATTTTCCGAATGCTACCCTTTTAGTCTTTACCTTTTCAGCCACCTCTCTTGATAAACACAATGGTTTCTTTTTCCTCTTACTTTTAGTCACTTGCTTGATGCAGAGGTTTGTAGCCTTCAATATGACCCACTTTAGTTTCACCCGCTGTTTCTCCACTTCACCTAGATCATCTCCCTCTACCAGATCATCCTTTAGGTATTCACCCATTTTTAAAAATCTAGCCTTCTGAAGTCCAGAACCCTCACCTTAGTATGGTTTGAATCCCCAGTCATCCTTATATTGAACTACACTGTACGGTGATCACTGGTCCCCAGGTGACTTCCCACCTTGATGTCTGCCACTCTGTCCCTGTTTGTAAGTACAAGATCCAGTATAACCCCATCATGAGTGGGTTCACTGACTAGTTGTGTGAATTCCCCTGTAAGGAGTTTGGGATGTCCCTACTTCTAGCTGAAGTTACAGCTGGGAGGCTCCAGTCTATATCAGGTAGGTTGAAGTCCCCCACCAGCAGAATCTTGCCCTTTTCTGCCAATTTCCCAGTGGATTCCACTATTATTATGTCTAACTCCTCCCCCTGTGATGGAGGTCTGTAGATCACACAAGTTCAATTGGTGGCTCCCTTCCCCTTCTCCATGGTGACCCACAGTACCAAGCAAAAACACTTGTGCACTCTGCCGAAAATACAGGAGCCCACACACAGAGTTTTACTTGTTCCAGAAAGGGGCTTTTAATATAAGCTTAACAATTACATCAGTTTCAACACTCTACATGGACTTGAACAGTGATACAGATACAAAATACAAATACTATCACCAGAGCTTATGCTAAATCCATGCCCCAATTCTTAAACTCAGAGTATTCATCAGGGGGTGTCACAGTGCTTCTGCCCCCTCTCCCATTCCCTGTATCTCTGTCACTTTTCTGCTTTCCCTCACATAAAGCAATAAACACCCTCTTTTTTTTTACCAACTCTGTCCTTTCTTTACAAAGAATAAACTGGTATGGCCATGTCCCAGTCATGGTTTTTTTGCACCACAACTCAGTAATGGTCAAAATATCCAGGTCAGCCTCTGCCATGAGGGCCTCAAGATCTGGAGTATTTTTTCCTAGACTTCTTGCATTTGCAAACATGAGATCCCAAAATTTGTTACCACTCTGATCATTACCCTTCTTTTTCCTTTTTTCTCTCCTTCCTTCGCCACTCTATTTTTGATGCTATCATTTCCAATTCTGTTCCTTTCTACAATCTACTTCCTTTATTAATTTGCTCCCAGTGGTAATTTTCTCCCCTCTGGTTCTTCCTGCTTCTTTCTCTATCCTGTGGAGGGGGTGGCTGTTTCTGCCTCCCCAATGTCTTCTGCCACACCTCTTGGCTACTTTAAATGTTCATTGATGTAACATTTAAAACATTCACTGAGTACTGCAGTAGCCCTCCTGGATGGATGCAGGTCATCACACTTCTAAAGGCTTTTACTCTTCCAGGGTGGACCTCAGTTCCCAATGTTGCTGAACCCTTCCTCTCTGCACCATTCTCTCAACCATGAGTTCAAATTATTGGAGTGGAGATCCCTCTCCTCCTCTCTGTTGTAGACAGGTAGCACCTCAGTGAAAGCCACTGAACATGCTACCTGCTTGAGACAACTTCCCAGCTCTTTAAGCTTCCCCTGCACTATCCCAGCCTCATCCCTAGCTAGATCATTAGTTCCTGCATGAACATGACATCTAGATCCACCTACCCTCTTGCTGCCCTAGCAATCCTCATGTTCCTCTTAGCATCTCTCTAGACCGTGGTGCCTTGTAGGCATTCAACCTCCCTCTCCCCTTCACATTTCTAGAGCTATCCCTCTTATGGTAAAGGCCCCCACCAAAAGTTGCCTCTCTACCCTTTGTAGATCCCTCTGCATCTCCCGGAGCCTTTTGTCATTATCCACTCTACCACAGAGCTTTGTTTCATTTGCAAAGAGACAACATGCCCCAAAACCCATCCACAATGTTTCTAATGACCATACTGAAGAGGACAGAACCCTGGGCAGATCCCTGTGGCACCATACTGTGATGGTCCTGTCTTCTGAGTTGACCTTGTTTACCACCATCATCTCATTCAACCAGTTTCCTATCAATCTAGCGATGTCCCTAGCTCAAGCCAGGTCCTCTAGCTTCTTTAGCAATCTTCTGTGTGGCAGAGTTGAAAGCTTTGCTAAAATCAAAGTAGAGTAAATCCACAGCATGATCCTAATCTACTACCTTTGTTACCCACTCAAATAAAACTATTAGGTTGTTCTGACAAGACCTCCATGCCACAAACCCATGTTGTTTATCACAAAATCCTAAGAGGTATGCTGCACCAAGAAGCAACAGATGGTACACTGTAGAGCGAAATACAGAAAACAATTTAAAATGTTATTTAAATCAAACATGAGTGTCCAGACATTATCAAGAACAGTGCTACTCCAAATGGCTACTCCAAAGTAACAGGGTGTTTGTTAATGCCTGGACACTTGTGTTTGAGTTAAATAAAAGTTTAAATAGTTTTCCATATATCAAAGTGAGGAATCTCATCTGCTGCTTCTGAGTGCAGCACACCTCTTTGAATTTTGTGCTTTTAGCTTGGGACTGGCTACACTTTTTGTTGCTGCACCTCCCCGTACTGTGTTAGCTTACAGACCCAACCCTCACCTTGCTCTCCATGTTGTACCTTCCTGGGGTCAATTCCTCTTCTTGTTGTCCACAAGGTACTCTTTGATCAGTGACTCCATCTGTGTACCCAATACAGAGGTATGGCTGACAGGTTTGTAATTCCCTGGTTGCCTCTTGTCCCCCACCTTGTGTAGTGGTACTATGTCCAGTACTCTTTAGTCTTCTGAAACAACCCCTGTCTGATCTGAGCTATTGAATAGCACTACTAGGAGTTCAGCCAGCTCTACAGTCAATTCCTTGAGCACCCTTGTGTACATCCCATCCAGCCCTGGGGCGTTATCTACCTTTAGGGCTGCAACCCCCTTGTGGACCCTTTCTCTGGCAAATACCAGCTGCCTCATTTATGGAATACCTCTGACACACCACCTTGTTGCAATTATCAGGCAATGACCTGCTGTCTTCAATTGTGAAAATAGAGCAGACGTATTCGTTAAGAAGGACTGCTTTTTGTTCATCTTCCTCTAGTACCCTCCCCCCCTTGCAGATTAGCAATACCCCTCCCTTCTTCCATTTTCCTGTTTCACTTTGTAAAATTCTCATGCATGACTGTGTTGCTTTGAGAATGGTACCCTTTGTTGCCCCCATCTTTCCTCTACACCTCCAATACTATTCACCCTGGTCAATTTATTTTGGACCGGCTCCATCATCCAGTCAAAGGCTGCTCTTCTGAAACATAGGAATTCAGTTTTTGATTGGCGTATTCTGGTCCTGAAGGCCAGCTGAAATTAAATAGAGTTATGGTCACTGGATTCCAGAGACTCCCCTACCCTCCCTCCACTCACCATCTCCAATTTGGTGAGCACTAAATCAAGAATGGATGCCTATCTAGTGGGTTCCTTAAACAGTTCACCAGAAGACAGTTCTGCAATGTATCTACTAGGGCCTGACTTCTGTTACCCCTAGCCACTGGGATATCCCAGGTGATACCTGGCAGGATCAGATCACCTGCCACACCACCACCCCATTCTTCACTCCTCTTGCCAACTCTTCCCTGAGCTCCCTGTTTCTATCTTCCCCTTGTACTGGTGTCCTAAAGATCACCCCCATATGAATTTTTTTTGCCTGAGGGTGTCATGAGGTGAACACACAGTGACTCTGTTTCACCTTTGCTTCCCTTAATGTGTCCACCCTCCACAGCCTCTATGTCCTCTCTGACATATAGGGTTATGCCCCACCCTTTGCCTATCCCTCTATCCTGTCCAAACATTGTGTAATCTGAGACTGACAAGTCCCAGTTATTATTCTCTGCTGCCCAAGTTTCTGTGATGACTACAAGATCAGACTTAGTGTCTGTCACCAATTGCTGGAACTCACTAATTTTATTACTAAGGTCCCCCATTCACTGCAGCACTGTAATTGTGTGGCAGGGACTCTGAACTTCTGTGGCACTGTTAGGTCAAGTTCCATGGCAAGGTTTAAAGTTCTGCAGCACATTTATATATAAGTAATACAGAGCCAGCATTACAGTTATGGGGGACCACAGCAAGGATGGCTTGTGAGGAGGAACCCTGATTTCCACCAGATAAATGTAAGTTATATCATTTCCCTTAAACCCCCAGTTTTATGTTTTTCAGCAGCTGTTCTGGCTCTTCATAGTCATCTAATTCTATTTAGGGACTGGTGCTATGTCATGCATCATTATCGGCTACTGGTAAGCACCCTTAACGTATTGGCAACAAAGCAAATACCTGAATAGTTGTTCCCCAAGAGGGAGCTTTTTTTTATATAATGTCTTTTTTTTTTCAAGCATAAACAGAATATTATTACATATATAAAAACAGTTTATCATAGCCAGGAGAAAAACTCTTTTGGAAATACAACACTAATAATCAATAAATGCATTACGAGTATACACTGTAAAAAGTTTATGGTAATAACATACATAACATGTAATTTTTTATGTAACAGAGTATAGGGTACACTCTATCCAACAGATCCAATGTATTTCAAATGCAAGGGGGAGCTTGATGTAGTCAAGCCATGTAAAACCCAAGACTCCCCTTCTCGGTTAACACCTGTCACGGGTCAAATACCCAGCTATAATTGGGAGCGGCAGGCTATTGACGGATACAGCAGCTCCCCATACTGCCACCCTGAAAGTTGCCATATCTTAAAAATATAAAAAATTAAACATTTGCAGTGTCAGCGTGGTTATTTCTCTTTTGTCCTCTGTTTGCTTCACTCCTTCCTTGTTTAGTTTTCACATTTTGAACAAATAATCTTTTGCTTTGTTTTTTTCTTTCTTACACGGGCTTAAGTTTTACATTATTTTCTTTCATGTGTACCTCCTTCCCCTTGCCTGAAAGCCCTGGCATCTGTAGTGCCCTCTGACCATGGGTTGCCCTAGAGCAGGTGATCTCAGGACCACCCTTAAACATGGGTTGCCATCATGGAACCTTGGTGTGCTACTACTGGCCTATTAGAATGGCTCAGGTAACATTTTGTATTTTCACTTTTCTCTTCTGCCTCTGTAGTCTCATTGTCTATAGCCTTATTTATAAGATTGTATTTGCACTGTAGCAACTTAGGCGCTTGGGTTGCTGTGGTGCAAATGCCACTATGTGGACACTTACTGGATCATGGTAAGCTGGTGCTTACTCCAGTCCTGCAGTTGCATCAAGTCTGGGAATGCATTCTGGAGTGAGTGGTTTAAGCAGCCATGTGGACAGGCTGCTTCGCTCACTCCCAACTAGTGGTGGGCAAAGTGGCCAAAATTCGTTCTGTGAAGCAATTCGTAGAGTAATGTGGAATCCGTGAAGTAATCTGCAATACAAAGCAGAGTAGCTCACGTCATAATGAGGAACGCGAAGTCCATTGATAACAATGACTTTGCATTACTCCACCTTCTCCCAATCACTTCTAAACCAATTTTAATATGAAGTACATAAAAAAACAATGCACTTCACATCACTTCATCTTGTTGGTGAGCTCCAAGGCAAATTTTGCAGGGATTCATGGGATTGCAGGTGACATGGGATCTAGATTGTTCTGCACAGCCTCAGTTCTGTGTAGTGTGTCTGTGTATGTAGTGGCAGCTGGAGACAGTTTGCTCTCAGAGTTTTGCCATTCAAACCCTCTAAAAGCTGTTAAAAAAGCCTTATTGAGCCATTTTTTACTCAAAATTTAGTACATCGATTGTAGGAAACCCTTTTGTTCTCATATCATCAAGTGTTTATTGTTTGTGTGTGGATTTTGAATGTTAATTTAGAACATTCAGTCTGTGTACTGACAAACACTTGAAGTGTGCTTTGGGGGAGTGCCATACCTGTGGTGGTGGTAGATTGACTGTGATTAAAAGGCAATCTTTCTGTTTTGGTTATATTTTTCTTGTGTAACTGTGTTAAGGTACACACAGGAATATTTTAATTCATTTTTTAAATTTTTTTGCTGATTGTTGTGGTGCAGCAGTGCATAATTTCAGTGTGTTTAAAAGATTTGGTTATATTAATGACATTTTCAATTTGCTGTGCATTACTTGTAGTGTGTGTGTGAGTATGTGTGAGACATGTGCCATCAAATCAGATGTTGTGCTACACAGTGTGAACCTGCTATCCACTGCACCTGCGTGATTTTTTTGTACTGCTTTGTGGTATCTTTACTGGTAATGGAATGTTACTGCAGTGCACTGCCCCCCTTCCAAACTGGCAAAAGGTATTATTTCCAGATCTGGATTTTTAACTTGTGAGCACTGGTTAGATGTTGTGCCTTTGCGTCTGTATCTCCTAAGTATGCAGCACAATCTTAATCTGTCCGTGCGTCTGCATCTCTTTAGGGCCCAATCTTCATCTGTAACTTAAGTCACAGTTGTTTGCTTGGCTTCCCTTCAGAGTACTGGTGTGGTGTATATCTCTCCGTGAAAACTGTACTCATTAATGTGCATTTTTGAGGCAGGGCGATCACCACAAGTCACTCGTGATGCAAATTGCATTCTTCATCTTCACAGTCATGATTCACGAATCACAAAACTGTATGTTTTGGGGTTATTAGTTGCATGCAAGCCTGTTCCATAGTATCTCAGCTTCACCATTGTATTCATTAATATAAGTTTTCTAATCGGGTAGTTTTGTGTGGTACAAGTAAGGGAATTAGAAGAAGACGAAGAAGAAGAATTAGCATTTATATAGCGCTTTTCATACACCGTATCCCAAAGCACTTTACAAGCAATGCTAGACTGGTAGTGAAGTGACAGAATGAGAAGTACAGCCATAGGTAATTGCATTCATAGAAACATAGAAACATAGAAGTTGACGGCAGATAAGGACCGCAAGGCCCATCCAGTCTGCCCATTTCTTTTTCTACCTTATAAATGTGCCATCGGCCTTTGCTCTGTCAGTGACCTATCTATTCATAGTCATTTGTATTGCTCCCTTATGCCTATCCCATGCCTGTTTGAAGCCCTGCACTGTATTCGTAGCCACCACTTCTTGTGGTAAGCTATTCCATGCATCTACCACCCTTTCTGTGAAAAAGAATTTCCTACATTCCCCTTAATCGCCTCCCTCTATTCTCATGCTGTGTCCTCTTGTCCTGCTATTTTTCTTATATTTAAACATGTTAGACTCTTTCCCTTGTTTATGCCCTTAAGGTGTTTAAATGTCTCGATCATATCACCTCTCTCCTCCTTTGCTCAAGGGTATACATATTGACCTCCGTTAATCTGTCCTCATATGTCTTCTGATGCAGTCCCTGCACCATTTTGGTTGCCCTTCTCTGGACTGCCTCAATTTGGTTAATGTCCTTGTGAAGGTGTGGCCTCCAATACTGCACTGCAGTACCAGATGGGCTCTAACCAATGTCTTGTGCCAGAGGAATTATTACTCCTCTACGACTTGTGATACCCCTACTAATACACCCTAACACCCCCTAGCCTTACCTACTGCTTTGGAGGTCTGCTTGGATGATTTTAGGTCATCAGTGATGATGATGCCCAAGTCTCTTTCTTCCTTTGTGACTGCTAGAAACTCCCTCCCAGCCTATAAGTGGCTTCAGGGTTTCTCTTCCCTATGTGCATGATTTTGCACTTCTTTGCATTAAATCCCAGTTGCCACTCTTCTGACCATTTTGTTAGTTTATCAGATCTCTTCTCATTCTGCCCACCCCATCTGGATCATCTACTCTGTGCAGATCTTGGTGTCATCTGCAAACAGACAAGCCTTACCCTCTAGTCCATCTCGCGAGGTCACTAATGAAGATGTTGAATAGGACTGGCCCCAGGACTGATCCCTGAGGTACCCCACTTGTGACTTGCATCTCTTCTGACTGTATACCATTTACCACCACTCTCTGTTTTCTGCCCGTCAACCAGTTTGCCACCCAGTTGACAACTTCTGACCACCCGAGCCTACCTAGCTTATTTATCAATCTTCTATGTGGAACAGTGTCAAAAGCTTTGCTGAAGTCAAGGTAGGTGACATCAACTGCTCCCCTGGTCCACCACTCTGGTTACCCAGTCAAAGAAATCTATGAGATTAGTTTGACAGGACCTTCCTTTGCAAACCCATGCTGTCTTGGATCCTGTGCCCCTATGGATTCCAGGTGTTGCACTATCCTTTCCTTAAGGAGTGCCTCCATAATCTTGCCCACTACTGAGGTAAGACTGGCCGGTCTGTGGTTCCCCACCTCCTCCTGCTACCACTCTTGTGGAGGCGGGATCACATAAACCCTTCTCCAGTCTTCTGGGACCTCTCCTGTGCTCAGAGACTCACTAAACAATTCTGCTAATGGCTCTGCTAGTTCCTCCTTTAGCTCCTTAAGTACCCTGGGATGTATGCCATCAGGTCCATTGCCTTATCCACCCTGAGCTTAGCAAGCTCTTGTAGGACCCTTTCTTTTGTGAAGGAGTAGTGCTCACCTCCCTCCCCTGTGTCCATGATGCTGAGCTGTGGGCCCTGCCCTACCTTCTCTTCAGTAAATACTGAGCAAAAGTATCTATTTAGGATAGATGCCTTTACAGGGTCCTCCTCCTCACATGCTCCCTTTTCTCCATTAAGCTTAGCAATACCCCCTCTGGACTTTCTCCTTTCACTAATGTATCTATAGAAAGTCTTGTCACCTTCTTTTACTGTTCGTGCTAGTGTTTCCTCAGTTTGGGACTTTGCCTGCCTTACTGCCTTACCTGCTTCCCTTAGGGCAGTTTGGTATGCCTCCCTATCTTCATCCCGCTGTGTTCCCTTATATTTCCTGAAGGCCAGCCTTTTGGCTCTGACCTTTTCACATACAGTTTAGTATCATTAGTCATGTCACACCAGCCACTCCTTATGATTCCGAGACAAATCACATTCTTCATCTTCATGGTCATGATTCATGATCACGAGTCACAAAACTGTATGTTTTTGGGCTGCTACTAGTTAGTTGCATGTAAGCCTGTTTCATAGTATCTCGGATCATAGCTTCACCATTGTACTCATTAATATGAGTTTTCAAATCAGGTAGTTTTGTGTGGTACAGGTCAGGGAAGTATAGCCTTAGGTATTCACATTTGTGTACAGTTTATTACCATTAGTCATCATGTCACACCAGCCACTCATCGTGACTCCAACTCCGAGACAAATCACATACTTCATCTTTATGGTCTCAATTCATGAATCCAAAAACTGTAAGTTTTTGGGTTGTTACTAGTTATTTGTGAGTAAGCCTGTTTCGTAGTTTCTCAGGTCTCGGCTTCACCATTGTACTCATTAATATGAGTTTCAAATCAGGTAGTTTTGTGTGGTACAGGTCAGGGAAGTATAGCCTTAGGTATTCACATTTGTGTACAGTTTATTATCATTAGTCATCATGTCACACCAGCCACTCATCATGACTCCAACTCCGAGACAAATCACATACTTCATCTTTATGGTCTCAATTCATGAATCCAAAAACTGTAAGTTTTTGGGTTGTTACTAGTTATTTGTGAGTAAGCCTGTTTCGTAGTTTCTCAGGTCTCGGCTTCACCATTGTACTCATTAATATGAGTTTCAAATCAGGTAGTTTTGTGTGGTACAGGTCAGGGAAGTATAGCCTTAGGTATTCACATTTGTGTACAGTTTATTACCATTAGTCATCATGTCACACCAGCCACTCATCGTGACTCCAACTCCGAGACAAATCACATACTTCATCTGTATGGTCTCAATTCATGAATCCAAAAACTGTAAGTTTTTGGGTTGTTACTAGTTATTTGTGAGTAAGCCTGTTTCGTAGTTTCTCAGGTCTCGGCTTCACCATTGTACTCATTAATATGAGTTTCAAATCAGGTAGTTTTGTGTGGTACAGGTCAGGGAAGTATAGCCTTAGGTATTCACATTTGTGTACAGTTTATTATCATTAGTCATCATGTCACCAGCCACTCATCATGACTCAACTCCGAGACAAATCACATACTTCATCTTTATGGTCTCAATTCATGAATCCAAAAACTGTAAGTTTTGGGTTGTTCTAGTTATTTGTGAGTAAGCCTGTTCCGTAGTTTCTCAGGTCTCGGCTTCACCATTGTACTCATTAATATGAGTTTCAAATCAGGTAGTTTTGTGTGGTACAGGTCAGGGAAGTATAGCCTTAGGTATTCACATTTGTGTACAGTTTATTATCATTAGTCATCATGTCACACCAGCCACTCATCATGACTCCAACTCGGAGACAAATCACATACTTCATCTTTATGGTCTCAAGTCATGAATCCAAAAACTGTAAGTTTTTGGGTTGTTACTAGTTATTTGTGAGTAAGCCTGTTTCATAGTTTCTCAGGTCTCAGCTTCACCATTGTACTCATTAATATGAGTTTCAAATCAAGTAGTTTTGTGTGGTACAGGTCAGGGGAGTACAGAGGTAGGTATTCGTGTTTGCATACAGTTTATTGTCATTAGTCAGATCACACCAGTCACTCCTCAGAAGACAAATCATGTTCTTCATGAATAACTACAATTACATTTTTATGTTTGCTTGCACGCATGTGCAAGAAACATAGTGCCATCATCTGAGTGTTTATAGGTGTGGCACCCTGTCTTCCAATTCAGTCCGTGTGTTTGCAGGCGCAGCCACAGTTCACCAATGAATGCTGCAGCTGTCTATGACAGCAGTTGAAAATGCAGTGGCGAACAGTTGAAAGGGAGAGCTCCGCTTCAGTGAGCAGCGATAAGATAGTGTTGATTAGCATATTGCTGGCAATTCTGCTTGTATACATCTCTACTTTCTCTTCCTGGAACATAAATTCAGTTTAAAGTGAATTTTTCCCAGGACTATCTTTCTGGGAGGGGTCAAGTGACTAAAATGACATCCTTGGAATGTTTCCAAAAAAAGACCTAATTGCGATCCTTTCAATGTTGAGTTAGAGTTCAGGGTAGAAGCGGCATTGACAAAAGCAGGAAAACAGAACCCCAAAGAGACTGAAACGGTAGACGTAGTTGTTGTCTGTTGGCACACCTGATCAGTATTGTAATAATATTCCCCAAACCTCTGAGTGTCTCTGAATAGCACTCCCCCTGCCAGCCACACACAGTATTGCTGACAGGGGTGCCCAATACCCCATCGGCTCTGCACTCCCCCCAGAATTCTAGGTGTTATGCTGGGAGCCCACCCCAGCATGGCATACGTGAGAATGGTGATGGGGGTGTCCAATCCTCTGTTGGCTCAATTAACCCCCCCAAAAGAAACAGACTACCAGTTGCCATGCTGGAAGCCCACCCCAGTGTGACACATGTCTGTATAGCCAACGGGGGGGTGCCCAATACCCCGTCAGCTCCACTGACCCCACAAAAAAATCTTCCAGTTGCCATGCTGAGAGCCCACCCCAGAATGACACAAGTCCCACGTCATCCTCCTAAAAAGAAAACAAACATCTGAAAAGAAAAAAATGGTCCCTCGTTGATTGTCTTGCCCCCCCAACCCGTGCCACCCTCTGCGCATCCACCTCCCCACACCCCCACCTAAACCCATACTTACCTCCAGAGGCCAGCAAGATGATTTCCAGTGGACTGGGAACACATCTGCACTCTTCAAAGCCACCCTCGAACTGAAGAAATACCTGTAAGCTATATAATGGAATAAATAGCGTTTTTCAACTTTGATGCATATCTCAGGCATTTTTTTGAATTTTGGCACCAAATTTTCAACATGGGGTTTTTGAGACCCCTCCTCATGAAATCTGGCAATGTCATGGTGTTAATCAGCCCCAAAAGGTGATTTCGCAGTCACTGCCTGGAACCACCTTTTGGGACTGATTTACAAAATGACAGTGTCTCAGTTCATGAGGTAGGCTCCCAAAAGCCCTATGTTGAAAATCTGGTGAAAGAATCCCAAAAATGACTGATTCTAATGCATTGCACTTGAGTTAAGAAGGGATAAAACCTTTTATAGGTATATCAGGAGCGAAGGAAGACCAAGGGAGGGATAGTGAGGCTTAATAAAGGGAGAGGAGGGTGGGCAGAGGGTGACTGTGAAAGACAGAGACACCAAACAAATATTTTTGCTCAGTATTTACAAATGAAGAGGGAGGTACCTAAAACAAACAGTAGAAACACTCTGGATACAGAAGTTGATACCAGCCCATTTACAGAAGAAAGGGTTCTGAAAGAACTCTTAAAACTGAAGGTGGACAAAGCAATGGGGCCAGATGGAATTCATCCCAGAATTCTAAAAGAACTAAGGGTAGAACTAGTGACACCACTGACTACCCTGTTTAACAAATCATGGGAGGATGGGGTGGTACCTGAGGACTGGAGGAGGGCAGATGTGATTCCTCTTCACAAAAGTGGGAGCAAGGCAGAAGCAGGAAACTACAGACCTGTTAGTTTAACCTCAGTGATAGGGAAAATGATGGAATCGATTCTGAAGGAAAGAATTGTCGAGTATCTAGAGGCCAGAGGGGCACAGGACCCAAAGCAGCATGGATTCACAGCAGGAAAGTCATGCCAGATTAATCTGATAGATTTCTTTGACTGGATGGCCAAAGTAGTAGATCAGGGAGGGGCTGTGGACATGGCCTACCTAGACTTTAGCAAGACTTCTGACACAGTCCCACACAAAAGATTAATATACAAGTTAGCCAGCCTGGGAGTGGGTCCCAAGATGACAGCCTGGGTAAAGAATTGGCTGGAGAATAGGACACAGAGAGTAATAGTAAATGGAGTCTACTCAGAAGAAAAAGGGGTTACTAGTGGGGTAATGCAGGGTTCAGTATTAGGACCGGTCCTCTTCAATGTCTTTATAAGCGACATTGCAGAGGGACTGGAAGGAAAAGTATGTCTCTTTGCAGATGACACAAAGATCTGCAACAGAGTTGATGCACAAGGTAGGGTGGAAAGGATGAGAAGTGACTTGGCAAGGTCAGAGGAATGGTCAAATGTATGGAAGCTTAGATTCAATGCTAAGAAGTGCAAGGTGATGCACCTGGGAAACAAAAACCCAGGGGAAGAGTACACAATGGAGGGTGAGATACTAACAACAACAAAAATGGAAAGGGACCTGGGGTAGTCATATCAGATGACCTAAAGGTGGGCAAGCAATGTGAGAGAGCAGCAAGGAGGGCTGGGGGGATACTGGGATGCATAGGGAGAGGCATCACCAGTAGAAAACACGAAGTTATTATCCCTCTGTACAGACAGCTGGTGAGACCCCATCTGGAGTACTGCATGCAGTTCTGGAGACCCAGTCTCCACAAAGACATGGACAGGAAGAAAGCTGTCCAGAGGAGGGAAACTAAAATGGTGCAGGGTCTGCAATGGAAGACATATGAAGAGAGACTAAAGGAGCTTAATATGCATAACCTCAAGGAAAGGAGGGAGAGGGAGGACATGATAGAAACTTTAAAGTACCTCAAGGGAATCAACAAAGTCCAAGAGGGTATCATCTTTCAAAAAAAGAGGTGTGCAAGAACAAGGGGGCACAATTTGAAGATGGAAATTGGCTCAGAGGTAATTAAGGAAGTATTTTTTCTAGAGAAGGTTGTGGATGCATGGAATGGCCTTCTGGAGGAGGTTGTGGAGTCAAAAACAGTGGTGGAATTCAAGCATGCATGGGACAGTCGTAAAGCAATTCTAGGGGGTGGGGATAGGAAGAAGTAGGCTGCTGGTTAACTAGGATCTGCAGCTTACCCATTAGGTAGGGAAATGGGCAGACTGGGTGGGCCAAGCGGTTCTTTTCTGCCATCAAATTCTACGTTTCTATGTTTCTATGTTACGCATGCTCATAAGTTCGCAAATTTTTAATATTTTCACTCCAGATTTTCAACATTGCCATTTTACCACACCTTCTTATGAGCAGTACAGCTGTAATTCGTCACATCTCACCCAAAATGTGTTTATGTGCATGTAACGCACAATGGTGCAGTCGGTGTGCAAAATCAATGTTTGGGACAGATTAAGAAAATCACAATGACACTGTTAATGAGCAGAGATCTTAAAATGGCTATGTTAAAAATTTGCTAACAAAAGTTCATATAATGACTGTGTTACGAGCAAGCATTGTGCAGTTTCTACGCAGCCTCGTAAGTTCATGAATTTGTAATATTTTCAGTCCAGATTTTCACCACTGGCATTTTTCCATACTTCCTTGTAAACAGTATAACTGTAATTTTCACACCATGGCCAAAATGTGTATTCGCACTTCCAGTGCAGAAATGCATGGTCGCTGTGGGAAATCACTGTTAGGGACAGATTAAGAAAATCACAGTGACACTGTTCATGAGCGGAGGTCCCAAAATGCCTGTGTTGACAATCTGCTGTAAAAAATCCCCAAACTAATTACATTATGGGTGTGAGTTGCACAGTTTCTACACACGCCCATGACTTCACCATTTTTTTAAATATTTTCACTGCAGATTTTCAACATTGCCATTTTTTACACATCCCCATGAACTGTACAGCTGTCATATTTCCCATCCTGTTCGAAATGTGTTTTCGCACCTGTGGTGCCAAATGGTGTAGTCGCTATGCAAAATCAGCTTTCAGCTAACTAACTGATATTGCCACTGTTCATGAGGTAGGGGTTACAAAAAACATGTTGAAAATTTGGAGTGAAAATACCAAAGAACGCCTGAGGCGTTAGGGTTTCTGACCATAACTCCCCACCCTGTAGAGACTGACAGATATCAGAGGTGTGACTTGGGATTGTCGCCTGTAATGCTAATACCATTCCACCCCCACCCACACCCTGCAGCCAGTGAGAGGCATCGAGGTGTGCCTTGGACTCTTCAGTCCCAAAGTTTACCCCATTCTCCTATACAGTACCCATCTCACCATATTTCCTAATGGAATGGGGTGAACATAAGGGCCAGAAACTCCAAGGCACACCGTGACACTTGTCGGTGTCTGCAGGGTAGGGTGTGGTGAAATGGTGTGGCCGTTATGCCTGACGACCTAAAGGCACACCCCAATGCCTGTCAGTATCTGCAGGATGGTGGTGGGGTTGGCTTCAGTTCAATACTTCACTGCCATTCCTATTATGCAGCTCTGTAGCTCCTACACTACCAATGCCAATGCCAGCAAGCAAACATTCGGCATTGACAAATGCTTGTTTTTTCAGTTCTGATGATACGCTGAAGACCTGTAAAGATGACCAAAACATTGATGGATCTTTTTAATTTTTTTATAAATAATGCCCCCTCCCCAAAAAAAATATTTACCTTCACTGGTTTGACAGTATTCCAACACCAAAATTCCTCATCAAGCCAAGAAATGCATACCCCAAGTTTGACTATATGACCTGTGATAGAAAATAAAAAGCAATAATTACATGTATATATAGCAAAAAAAAAAAATTTATATATATATATATGGATATGAAAATTTAAGGCCAGGTTCTGAGGAAAACCATGATGGTGCCAGGTACATTAACTTACTAAGGGTAGTATTAGTGTACACACAGAGGGCATCCTTCCGGTTGGGGGTCAGTGCAGCAGACATTGGACAACCAACAGCATTATCATATCATTATGGATGATTAACGTAATGGTTGGGTCATCCTGCTAGCACATTATTTGGCAAGACACTGTGCATCAGCTCAGTCAAGTCAAGAAGCCTTACGTGAAATTCCAACAGCAGCAATGGGGACATAGTTCTTATTGGTGACTGAGAGCGGCATGAATTAATGAAGAATTTTCTTTCCACTTTATGCTCCCATTTCTCTTCATCTGGAGTTGGGAATTTTCTGA
This sequence comes from Neoceratodus forsteri, assembly GCA_016271365.2. Lineage (NCBI taxonomy): Eukaryota > Metazoa > Chordata > Ceratodontiformes > Ceratodontidae > Neoceratodus > Neoceratodus forsteri. The sequence continues at coordinate 831,770,112 of CM028131.1, forward strand.
GCATAAGACAGCAGCATTTTTTGGGTGTGTCTATTAATTCTAGGGACTGGGTGGCAGCAGTGCATGCATAACTGAGTGGGCCATTAATTAATGGAGACTTTTCATTCCATTTTCAGCTCTTATTTCTCTTCATCTGGAGTTGGGAATTTTTGGGGCATAAGACAGCATCCCAAGATTTGTATGAACAATGGCCAAAAACATTCTTCAATAAGATAAAAAAGTGGTGTCCTTTCCTTCCTTGTTATATTCCAACTTAATAATGTCTGTTTCCAAAACACAATTATTTTACTGTTCTCAGCAATATTTTATTTCTATCTCGCTGTGTGCTTCTGTGGAAAAGCAGGAGTGAGCAGTTCAATAATCTGCTATACAGCATGTGATGTGTGCACTGTCAGGTACACACTTCCCAGCCCCCTGAAAACATTTTATATGAGTTGGACCGCAGTTAGTGATGGTACAAATAAAATATAGGTTATATATTCTTTATTCTTTATACCATCAATAGTCATACAAGTCAGCTAGCATATATGTTTTCAGTGGGCTGGGCAGTGTGCACCTGACACTGAACACATGCTGTTTAGCACATTATTGCACTGCTCAATCCTGATTTTCAACAAACAAACCACAACAGAAAAGGAACATTGGTAAGGCACAAAAAATATTTCATGGTAAACAGACATTAAGTTGGAATACACAAGGTCCAGAAGCACGCTGCACTAACACTGGGGATGGCTGCTGGTAGAGAGCAGCTAGCTCCAAAAGTCGAAGAGAAAAACAGAAAGACAGCACTCCAGATGAATAAATGCAAAGAACAAATGTTCACTGCTACTGCAAATGTATTGATGGCAAAACAAGCCACACAATAATGACCCCTGTGCTTCGGTGCTTAGGCCTTTATTAGGGGGCCCCTAATGAAGGCCTAACTGCCAGAGTGCAAGGGTAATTTCTGTGCCTTGCTTTGCCATAAATACATTTGCAATAGCAGTGAACATTTTTTTCTTGGCATTTATTTGTCTGGAGTGCTGGCTTTATTGTTTTGTTAAGCAGGATTATAATGAGGGCAAGGACACCACTTTTGTACTTTATTTTATTTCAGCTGTTTTTGGGCATAGTTCTTACCATTTTGGGAAGGTAAACAAAGTTGTGCAAAAGAAAGATGGAACTTAACATTATACACATAACAGTGCACAAAGGAAGGGAGGAATAACAACAACAAAAATGGACAGTGACCTGTGTTAGATGACATAATGGTATGCAGAAAATACAAGAAGAAAGTAAGGAGAGCTGGGGGACAGGGTATATTAGGATACATTGGGAGCTATCACATTAAAATTAAGTCCAAAAATGAAAGTGACACTAAAGGACATTATGTATAACCTAAAAGAAAAGTGGGGGCATGACAGAAACTAAGATGAACCAAAAAGGAATAATCAATGTACAGGAGGGTAACATTATATAGAAAAAAAGAAGTGAACAAAGAAGGGGGAAATTTTTGAAAACAGATAGGTGGTAGATTGGGAGGATTGAGGGACAATGCCAGGAAGTAATATTTCACAGAGAAGGTGGTGGGTGTGAGGAGTCAGGAGGAAGGACAAACATTTTAAACAAAACTAGGTTTCTATGTAATGGTTGGAAAGCAGCAGTTGGAACATCCTCATTATCTGGAGCTACTGACCTCCAATTCTATCCAAATGCTGCTGTATACTATCGAGACCGTGGCTAACCACATCCACCTCAGTCCACAACACGGCCACATTGCCCTTTGTGGCAGGGAGTTGGAGTTGGTTACCACCATCACCTATAACTGCAGAAGGTTTTGGTGGTGGTGGCTGTAGTGGAGCAGCTGCATCACCACTTACATTCCCCCACTTAACACCATGTCATGCAAGTGTAGGTGCATTACATACTGCAGTATCTTGGCCAGAACTTCCAGAAGGGCCAGCAGATGCATTTTGCCCAACTTCCGCCACTTTGGAATCCCATGCAGCTTTGTGGTGGTTCAGAATGTGGGTGCGCTGTTCCCCAGGCCCAAGTGAGTGCCCCTAGGGCCATGGCTCACCAAAGCATCACAGATGTTGCATTTTACTACACTGCTGTCCCCAGGCAGTGTACTGAAAAACTCCAATACCACAGAGCTGTGGGGAGGTTCAGGCACAGGCATGGGGGAGCCCAGGTGTTACTGCCACCTGCTGCTGCCTGATTGGGGCTGGGGGGGCAAAAACATGTGGTGCTGGCACAGGAGCCATAGCAGGTGGTGATGGTATGGGGGGGCCACTGTTATGTGCCACATCCAGAGGTGGTGCTGCCAGCCCAGAACTAACTGCTTCAGGTTGGGGTCCTCCATGTATGGTATTGCGGTTTATTAGGAGAATGCCACCATGTGTGCGGACTCCCACATGATCCCCCACTGCACTGTGCCTAAAGCCACCTCTTCCTCGATCACCTGCCATTAGTGTGTCTCTTTCTCTTTCTCTGTTTCTTTCAGACAGACACACACTCACAGAAAAAAATTCACACACACCTAACAAAAAATACACACAAGCTACTATACCCTTTTTCACTCCACAAAAAAAAAACAGCAAATTAGGACAAAAAAAATCTACTTTTATATCTGATTTGCTTTCCAGCAGCTTTCACCAGTTCTGTTAGCTTCTTCTCCTTCTACAGCAAGGTGAAAGTGAAACTGGTTCACTTCCTGACTTCTTGCTGCAGCCTGAAGGGAAGCATGTGACCTGAAGACTGTGAGACTGTGTGAGCCATGTGATCTATGGCCCATTTATCACTCACTTCCCCTTAGTTTACTGCAATGCAGAAAAAGGGTGAAGTAATACATCACGAAGTGCACTCAGAAAGGTGAAATTCTGCCTTTCTGAATGAACTTCAAGTAACATTCCGCCATACAGAGTGGAGGACTTTGCGTCCACTTCACAGGCAGAATAATACTTTGCTGCATCTCTACTCCCAACATGCTAGATCCTGTGGGTATATTTTGCTTTTATCAACCAACTGCCTGTTTACTCGCAGCCCCTCTCCAACATGTCTTGCATTGTCACTAAGAAGGACTGTGTAAATGCAGAAGCTAAGCATCGTTTTTGATTGATTCAGTGCTGCAACATGCTACAGGAGTGAAGTCAGCCATGTAAACACAGCTTATGTTTCTAAGTAAGGCAAAGTTCCCTTCCCCCAGAGGAAAACAATGGCAGTAATGCTCTCATCTCCACTCCAGAACAAAAGGCTGCAATGCTCCCTGCTCTCTTGTCCCCACCAAACTTAGTAAAATAAAAATGTTCTTCCCCCACCTCTCACCTACCTAATGACAATAATACTGTCTCCTCCCCAGTCTACATAATGTCAGCAATAATCCCTCCTCTTCTCTCTTTCCCAAACATAACTGCAGCAATGCTGTCTTTCAATACCCTCCACCTTAATGGTAGTAATGCTCTTTGCAACCTCCCCATAACCTAGACCTAATGGCAGCAAGATATTCTCTCCTTTCCATAACATAATCCTGCCCCCTCAACAGCCTTGCCTGATTCCAATTTTTAGAATCCAGTGTAACCCACCCACCCAATTCAACACCTCTACCTACCCCAGGAAGAAAGAAAGAGGATGGTATTTGCAATGCTGTCCAACAATATTATCTCAGAACGTTAATACACTGGGGCTGGTTGTCAGACTAGGGATATTGTAGAGAGAGGGCTTCCAGTTTCACAATGCCACAATTTCATTAATTCAAATCTGGGTGAACTACATTAAATTTGTTCTTTGGTAACCTTACCCGAATATAAAAGAATAAAATAAAAGCTGACTACTGTACTGAACGGTCATTGATGCTCTAAGTAAATCTACTTGTCCCTTAGTGACATTTTTAATTGGGGTGCTGTGAGCTTGAACTCTATCTTGCCCACCCTTGCATATTGTCCCAGAGCAACATATAAATGCTAAAAAACTTAAAAATGTTTCATTGGCAATCTCACTGTGAATTTTCCTATGTTGTCTGTTTTTTCCCTCTTGCTTATTTAGTTTCCTTATTTTCCATAATCTTTATCTTTAGTTTATCATTTTCTAACTTTTGCTTCATCTTTTTCATTTCTTCAGTCTATCCAGCATTCTCTCATTCTTTTCCTGCCCCAACAATTTTATTTTCTTAGGTGTCCCTTTGCTTGCATATATTATAATTTACATTTTTCTCCCCCAGGCACCAGCATTCACCCATAGGTTGACGACCCCCCCAGCCCCATCCATAGCAACCTTTTGTGCTCTAAACCTCATAAGGATAGCAAATTGGTCCCCCCAGCCAGCACTTTGCCCTCTCATGATTTTAGAACAGGTCAAACCCATCAATGCCCATCTCAGCCCCACCAGCTTCTTAAAGAGCCTTGAGAATGTCATTGAGTGTCCTTGTAGATTTAAATGCATGTCATTATCTAACACAACAGTGTACAGTAATCCATTTCTCCTTCAAATTAATTGTAGGGTCTCTTCTTTTACAATACTTTTCCTTCTCATAAAACAGGAAAGTCCTGCATATCTTAGCCCCAATGTCATTCCAACCAGAGCCTCATTGAGTCATGCAGTTTTTTTTATACTGGCACCCTTTTTTGGTCCAACACTATTGGACTATCCACTGCCTCTTCCTATTACTGCTGGGCCCAAATGTGGGATTCATGCCCCATTATGGCTTTGTGTGGACCCCAGAAAGCACTACTGGGATAAGAAACATGCATTCTGGCCCACTAGCAGTGATACAAACATGAAATGCCAGCCAAAACAGTCCTCATGGTCAATCGAGTCTGTGCAATTGGGCAGCTAGCCCCTCAACTTGCAGCTGCCCCACACTCTCTTCCCCTCCTCGCCACATAACCACCCTTCCTTAAATCCTCCCACCATTCTACACGATACCACCTCCTTGGGCAGAGTGTTCCACTTATCTACTACCCTTTCCATAAAAAATAATCTCCTGATTTCCCTCCTGAATCTCCCCCCTTCAATCTCAGCCAATGCCCTTTTCTGTCCCTCCCCTTCTGATCCACAGAATCCCTTCTGTATTAGTCCTGTTAATACCCTTTAGGTACTTAAAGACTTTGATCATATCCTCCCTATCCCTCCTCTCTTCCAGGGATACATTTGCAGCTCTCCCAGCTTCTTCTAGTAGGATTTTCCCTCGAGTCCCTGTATCATCTTTCTTGCCCTATGCTGCACTCCCTCCAGCAATCTTATGTCCCTCTTCAGGAATGGATGTCAGTACTGCATGCAATATTCCAGGTAAGGCCTGACCAGTGACCTGTACAGGGTTAGGATCACTTCTCTGCGTCTGGAGGAGATTCCTCTCGCTATGCACCCCAGCATCTTGTTTGCCTTTGCAGCCATCTTCCCGCACTGAGCTGAGTGGTTCATACTCCCTGTTATTAGTACCCTAGATCCTTTTTCTCCACTGTGCTTAGAAAAGGCAAGGGATCATCATATAACCTTCGACCAAAAAAGGGTGAAATATAAAAAAAATAGGGTGACTCAAGGGGGGGCTTCTCAGGGCTGGGTGGGGATGGTTTGAGAGGCAGAGATGGTTGGGGTAAGTTTTAGTTCACACAAGCTAAAAGCAAGCCAAAGAATTGGTGGAAAGGAATGGTGTCTGTCTCTAACTTACTGGGGCAATTTCTGTGGTCAGCCCCAAATTCTGTGGCAGGTCTTAACTTCTGCATGCAGCAGAACGGCAGAACCAGGGGGCCTTGTTTATTACCCAGACTCCTGGCCTTCAGACTAACCCCCTTCCAACAAGCTCAGGATCCTCTTTTACTGTTTTGTGACCCTACACCTGCATTTTTTTCTCATTCTTCTTACCATCGTATTTTTCCTGCTGCTTTCAGACACTGAGAGCCTTCTCCGCTTTGAGCCTTCCATACTTCTTTTTGAAATGCAACATTATTTTTATCCACCATACTCTTACAAGTTCTCAATATAGGGAGAGCGCTAGTTAAGTTCCCCTCTCCAAGTTCCTTTGTCATCATTCCCCTAGCCTCAGTGTCCCTCCAGCCCCCACCCCCACACCCCTGTCAATTTAACTGTCCAATGTAGACATTTTCTTGATCATGGATCTTTGAAAAACTGTGGAGTAGTCATTGGCAGTTGGGGTTTAGTCCATGCAGAAGACTTCAGGCTGCCCCTGTATCCCTATGCTGATAGCTGTGTCAGATGATCCTTCACAGAAAAAACTCTCTGAATATGAAGATAAATGGATAAACTACCATGTAGAAAGCAAGCAAACGCGTTTCTTTACTGATCTGTATTTCTAGCAGTCACACTGTTAATGTTTTATGGCTGGATATGCCACTTCTTCAGAACACCTGATGGTTTCTGCTTAAACTTGTCAGTAATCCCTGAGAGTGAGGAGGATGACCTGCCCCACTGCTGAATGCAACAGGCTTTTAGAGCAGATATTAACATGCAGAGATCAGGTGTGAAGTCAGATAAGCTCATGTGTACAAACCAGATGTGGTGATGTGTAGAAAGTTCTAAAAAAAGGCAAAAGAGAGTTTAAAGGCAAGTTAAAAAAGAACCACCATATGTTTTGAAGAAGTGGAACCAAACCATAAAAATAAAACATTAATGGTATGATTGGAGGAAATTATCTATCAATCAATCAATCAATCAATCATTAATCATTCCTTATTTGTTCAGCGCATTTGCACAACGATCAAAGCGCTGTACATAAAATCTTAAAACAGAAATCTTAATAGTAGCTACATTCACAGCTCTAAACTTTAAACTTCAGGGGGGTACACCTGATTAAAATAAATGTCTTCAGCTCTGATTTAAACCTCTCAGTAGTCTGTAACTCTCTTATCCAATGAGCTGGAGAGTTCCACAGGGTCAATGCCACATAGGCAAAAGAGCGTGCTCCTGATGTCTTCAGACAAGCCCCTGGAAACTCTAGCAATCCCTCATTGGTGGAGTGGAGTTGATGGATGGGGCAGTAGGGGACAAGAAGATCTTGGAATTAGCCAGGTTCCTGTCCATGTAGGGCCTTATAGGAAAGGAAAGGAAAGGAAAGGAAAGGAAAGGAAAGGAAAGGAAAGGAAAGGAAAGGAAAGGAAAGGAAAGGAGAGGAGAGGAGAAAAGAGAAAATTGTTTTTACCAGGAAAGGCACACTAAGCCAGAACTTGTTTCCAGGTGTGACCTGTGAGCACAAGGAAGTTAAGTGACTTGCTGAGGGTCACACAGTATGCAAGTGGAAGCTCATGGGTTTCAAACCCAGGTCTTCAGGTTTGCAGCTCAGTGACCATAACCACAGTGTTATATTGCCTCATATAGGTCAGTAATCCAACCTTGAAGGTGATCTGCCAGTTCACAAGCAGCCAGAGCAGATAGCGGAGCACAGGCATGACATGACTAGATGTTGATAAACCAATCAACAGCCTGGCCACTGCATTCTGCACTGATAGCAACTGGGGGATGTCAACCCCTGGTAGCCCTAGGTATAACGCATTGCAATAATCAAGGTGCAAGGTTATAAAGGCATGAACCAGAGTTGTCAAATTGCCAGGCAGAATCAGGTGCTTTATCCAGGCAATGTTTCTCAAATGGTAAAATAAGGTCTTGACAACTGCTGACACCTGATGTTTTAGTGATAGACTGTTATCAAATACAATGCCCCAATTTTGCACCCGATTTGAGGTAGGTAGCAAGGTAATCCTTAGCTGGAGTCCAGTAAACCCACCCACCTGTACCTCCATGCTATAGTGACCTGGCTCAACCACCAGCACCTCAGTCTTGTTGAGATTCAACCTCAGCCAGTTGGCAAGCATCCACCTTAAATCTCCCTGAGGCAGTTGTTAAAGACTGAGACTACTCCATCCTGATTGGGCACAAAGGACATGTAGAGCTGAGTGTCATCTGCATAGCAGTGAAAACTCAGCCCATACCATCAAATAATGTCCCTCAATGGCATCATATATGCTGTGAACAACATGAGGGACAAGACAGAGCACTGCGGTACCCCACAAAACAGGGAGAGGTGCAGAGGAAAAATTCCCCAACACTACTCTCGGAGACCTGCCCATGAGGAATGATCAAAACCAGCAGAGAACTCTTCCTGACAACCCACACAATGCCTGCAGGCACTCCAACAGTATCCCATGGTCCACAGTGTGAAATACCGCACAGAGATCGAGGAGCACCAAGATGGAATGGCTCACTCGATCCCTCGCTATCAGGAGACCATTAAGTACCTGAACCAGGGCACTCTCAGAACTATTCCTCTTTCAGAAACCAGACTGGAGAGGATCATAGACATTGTGAGATGTAAATGATCCTCCAGTTGTACAGTCAGTACCTTCTCAATAACCTTGCCCACAAAGGGCAGGATAGAGACAGGACTGTAATTTGCCAGGCAATCTGGGTATAGGGACATTTTCTTCAGAAGTGGTACTACTATTGGTTTCTTCAGGGACTGTGGAAAAATTCCTGTCTCCAAAGAACACCAGACTATCCCAGAAAAGATTGGGCACATGAATTTGACACACCCCACAGGGAGACGTTTAGAGCCCAGGTCCAAACTACAGTGAGTTGGTTGTAGTCCCTGGATGACCCTCACAATATCCATGATCGTCAGCTGACTGAAGTCAGACCAGGCGGTCTGGGTGCTTGCAATCCCAGGCCCATCACTGCAAGGCCCTTTTGTGGGTGTTGATTCAATTTCTGACCTGATAGTGACAATCTTAGCAGCAAAGAACAGAGCAAACTCATCTCATCTAGTTTGTGAAAAGGCTCCCCCGACCAAAGACAGGTTGGATTGCACAATCTGTCCATGGTCTGGAAGTGTAAAAGGGGAAAAGGGGAAAGGAAAAAAGTCCACAGGCAATGAGTAATATGTAATTTTTAGAATTGTCATTCTTCTCCAAAGCAGCCTTTACCGATGTATTCATGTATTAGGTTGATTTCTCTATATCAGAGCAAAGAAGATGGTAAGGCGCTGAAGAAATACTGATACAGACAAGATTTTTAAAGCTTCTTTCTTTTATTGTTAACTTTAAAATATGGCAATATACCCAACGTTTCACCTAATTATAGGCTTTATCAAGAGTTGCCATTTCTAGAAATACAAAAATACAAAAAATATTATTATTAAAAACCTGTCTGCATGAAGCTTCAAATGATGTTAAACCATTTTGGTATAATTATAATTGCATTGTCTCCCAATGGTACTACTTAGAGGGTAATATCTCAAATATTTTCTCTTTCATTACTTGATAATCCTCTAGGAATCAAGGTTTATTCCCAAATTGACCTATAAAATAATATTGTGAATTCTGCATTTGGTACAAATTAATTTTTTGATAAAAATATACTGTCAGTATACATCATAAAGATGTCCATTTATGCTCACATATCCTTAGTTCTATACAAAACACTTATTTCAGAGCCACAATATTCTTCCAGATTTCTAACATTATTATGATGCACTGTTTTATGAATGTGTTTTTCTAAAAAGAATCAATAAATAAAGAATTGATAACATCTTGTTTCTAACATACATGAAACCAAGACATATCTGTAATTCAATTATTTCAGTTTTGATGTACACAAAAAGCCAATATGATAAACTTATATGTGCAATCCTGAAATGGGCACATGCCCCCTCCATATCCAATTCAATAAATTGTAAAGCTTCATTTTATACACATTTCAACATCTTTAAACTGGTCATATGGTTAGCAGGCTAATGAGGTTTATGAACCTAATGCGTACATCAACTATTTGTTCAAAACTATTGTAGTAATTTATTAGATTTAAAACCCAATACTGCATTTGTTATGTTTGACAGTATCACAAAAAGCTTTCTCTCATCCATCGGTAATAATGATATGTCAAACTTGCATGTATGTTACTAAAATATACCCCCCTTTTTACAAAACTTTATTTTAGTTTAATTACATTTCTTCATCTACTAATGAAATTATTATCAGACTCATAAACATCATGAGCCTACTACATACATCAAATGCCTCTTCAAAAAATATTGTAATGATTTTTACGGTTTAACATCATTTGAAGCTTCATGCAGACAGGTTTTTAATAATAATATTTTTTGTATTTTTGTATTTCTAGAAATGGCAACTCTGTATAAAGCCTATAATTAGGTGAAACGTTGGGCATATTGCCATGTTTTAAAGTTAACAATAAAAGAAAGAAGCTTTAAAAATTGAATCTTCTTGTCTGCATCAGTATTTCTTCACGCCTTACCATCTTCTTTGCTCTGATATAGAGAAATCAACCTAATACATGGTCTGGAAGAGCTGAGCTGGTCTGTTTCCTGCTGCAGCAATCTCCCTGGACAGGAACTCTGACTTCTTATGGGAGATTGGAGATTGATAGTCCTTATAATGGATTAACAATCTAAGTCTGTCATGCATCAGCCGGGTTTCCTCCAGCACTGCTCCAACCTTCATTCCCTTCTCCTCAGCTCCTTCAGGGACTCATCAAATGAAGGGAGAGGGGGTGAATCCAGACAGGATCCATAGAGTCAAGGTTGCTAGTTATTGTCTTTATTGTGGGCCAGCACCAGATCCCCTGGCTTTTTGCATGTACTCGTTAAACCTGAGAGGTCCAGTACCTCCATTAGACCATCTGGGGCCAAACCCCTCAAAGGATGGTACTGGACCATCTTCATAGGGGCAGGTCTATAAGGGGGTGCCTCAAAGCTGAACCTTATGGTATGGTTCCAGCCTGTTTACAAGTTTGGAAAGCTTTTTCACAAATGAATTGTGACTAGTTTGTTCATTTCTTTACTGATTAAATTGCCGACTTTAGGTCATAAATTCATCTGTCATGCCCTATGGGGGTTGCTGATAGTCAGAGTGAAGTCACGGATCCTCTGCTTTGTTGGGTCAACTTTGACCAACCAGAGACCATGGAGATCATGCGACTTCTCCAGAATATGCGACCAACTAGCTGTAGTTTAGACCCTGTCCCAGCTCGCCTTTTAATAGGGTGTGTTGACATGATTGGTCCTGTCTTAGCAGATTTAATCTGGTGCTCATTGGAGTCTGGGGAGTTCCCTAACTCCCTAAGGAGGCTGTGGTAATCTCCCCTTCTCAAGAAACCACCTCTTGACCCAGATTCTCCTGCAAACTACAGATCAATCTCTGACCTTCCCTTTATAAGGAAGGTTATTGAGAAAGTTGTTGCGCAACAGTTGGAGAACCATCTTACCATCAGTGCTATCTATGATCCTCTCCAGTCTGGTTTCAGTAAGAGTCATAATACTGAGACTGCTCTGGTTCAGGTACTCAATGATTTTCTTATGGCCAGAGACCAGAAGTGTCATTCCATCTTGGTCCTTCTGGATCTCTCATCAGCTTTTGACACCATGGATCATAGGGTGCTTCTTGACCACCTGCAGGTTATCTGTGGCCTGTCTGGTACAGTCCTCACATGATTCCATTCTTTTCTCACCAGCAGGTCGCAGAGGGTACTATCAGGGATTTCATCTGGCCCATTCTCCCTGCTATGTGGGGTCCCACAGGGTTCAGTGTTGTCCCCCATGTTGTTTGCTGTGTATATGCTACCATTAGAAGACATTGTGAGATGGTATGGGCTGAGTTTTCACTGATATGCAGATGATACTCAACGATACCTGTCTTTTGTACCTGACCATGATAGTGCAGTCTCAGCATTTTTCAACTGTCTCATAGAATTCCAAGACTGGATGAATTCCAGCTGGTTAAAGCTGAATTCCAACAAGACTGAGGTGTTAGTGGTGGAACTGGGTCACCGGATAGAGAGGTCAACTGCTAGGTGCCCTACCGGGCTCTGGCTTGGGGGCTTTCAGCAGAATCTGTGGGTGGTACTTGATGATGGGTTGACACTTCATTCACAGGTGTCAGCCATTTTCAAGTCCTCTTTTCACCATCTGAGGAACGTTGCCTGGATTAAACAACTTGTTCCATCTGGCAATCTTCCAACTCCGGTCTACGCTTTCATAACTTCACACCTTGACTACTGTAACTCCCTTTACCTAGGGCTTCCTGGGGTAGATATCTGCTGCCTGCAGCTGGTGCAGAATGCAGCCACTCAGTTATTGTCTAGGTGTACTTGATCTAGTCATATTTTTTCTTTGCTGCACACTCTGCCCTGGCTGCCTGTTCAGTGGTGGATCACCTTTAAAGTCAGTTTACTGACTTACAAAGCCCTCCATGGTCTGGATCTGAGTTACTTGCAAGAGCTTCTGATTCCCTACTGCCACCTCCAACCACTCCGCTCAGCTGATGAGGGATTGCTAGAGAGCATTTGAAGACCTTGGTAGCACCGGCTTTTGGTTATGCAACCCCTACCAAGTGGAATTCTTTACCTCACTGGATACAAGAATGCCAGACAATGGAGAGCTTTAAAACTGCTCTTAAAATGCATCTGTATATGTTGGCATTTCCTGATTTTTAAAGTCTTGATATTTATGATTTGTATTTTATGTTAATATTTTTATTAAGTTTTAGATGCAGATTTTAAATGTTTTAGAGATGGATGCTTATACAGTGCATTGATATTTATGAATTGCACTAAACAAATAAAATTATTATTATTATTATTATTATTATTATGGTAGTCAGTCCAACTAATTGATTCCACCATAAGATCAGAGACCTCCATACTGAGTAGGAAGACAGGTCCAGTGAATTTTCCTGACTATGTGTTGCAGTGCTAATCACCTGTGTGAGAGGCCCAATGAACTCATCGATTGGAGGAAGTCCTGATCAAATTGAGAGAGTTCTTCATTGACCCTGGCATTGAAGTCCCCCAGAATTATCCATCTGGGGGACTCCTGCACCTGGTCAATGATGAAGTCCTTTACTTCCTGTAGGAATTGCTTCGCATTCCCCAGAAGACAATAGATGAGAAGGATCCTGCATCCTACACCTGCAGCCACCAGGCATTCAAAAGATCTGGTCTCCCCCACCAGCATATCCATAGGGCCCAGCTCTGACATAAAACTAATGGCAACAACCCCACCCCTACAATCCTTTCACGTGCGATGTATCACTGAGTACCAGGCTGGAATCGCTACCTCCAAAATTGTACCAGCATTCTTATCCTGCCAGGTCTCAGTGATACAAGACAGATCCTTTGTTTCAACAAGATCAGCAATAATTGAAATCCTGTTTTTAATGGATCTGGCATTGCACAACATCATACAAGAAGGATAGGTGGACGAGGCAGGGTGGAGGCAGTCGAAAGCAGATCCAAATTAATATCATTTAAGGAACTTTTTACACGGGCATTGATCCATTTATCTTTTTATTCAGTTTTGGTAAAATGTCAAAAAGTGCAAAATCATGCTCCTAGGGTATAGGAACCCAGGAGCCGAACATTGGATGAGAAGAGATACTGGCAGTCACTAAGCTGGAAAAAAACCTTGGTGGTTATCATTCCTGATGACCACGAAGTGGTAGGTCAGTGTGACAAAGCAGTAGGTAGGGGTAGTGGGATACTGGGGTGCATATGGAATGGTATCTTCCACAGAAGGATGGAGGTGGTGTTTCCACTGGCTTCTACATTAAGATAGTGACTCCCAAACCACAAGGAGTGAAAATGGCACCAAAACACATTGCAGCAACATTCGTCGAACTCTGTGTCTGCGGGGTGCCTGGTCTCATGCACCCCCTTTGTGGGGAGCTTTTTCCCCCACACCCCCTTCATTGATATACCAACTCCAGGGGGGAAAATCTCAGGGAGGAGGGAACCATCAGTCTCTGGTATGGCATGTGCCATGTTTTAGTGCCATTTTCACTCCTCACAGTTTGGGAGTCGTTATCTTAATGGGCTACCTTTCCATCGTATGACTCATTAATGAGACCCCACCTGGAGTACTGTGTCCAATTTTGAAGGCAACACTGCAGAAAAGACATGGATAGGATGGAGGCATTCCAAAGCAGGACAACTATGATGGATTACTGGTTGGAAGAGAAGCCCTACAAAGAAAGACTGAGGGGTCTCAACATGTACACCCAGAGGAGAAGAGACCAAGAGAGCACATGATATAAAAAATGGTGAAGAGATTAGGGCAGTAAAGAATATTTTAAAGAAGGTAAATATGTTTCATAGCTCTTGTATTTAGGAAGAGCAGTTGTTTTATTAGCAGTTCATTTTTCAACCTGAACAAGATGCAGTGAACATGAAGCTTTTCACAGCCACTAGTGAATGTCCATTGATAGTGACTGAGCAGCAGTTTCAGTTTTCAGTTCAAAAGTGTATTTGTTTGACAAAGTTTGTCTTTATAAAGATTAAAAATGTTTACATAATAAAAAGTCAGTGATGAAACAGTTAATAGAAGCTCTAAAGATTTCATTGACACCTTGACAATATAAAAATGTATTCAAATATCACCTTGAGTATCTTGGATTGATAAAGGAAAGGGCCTTAGCTAATTCTGGACCAACCAGAATATAAACAGGTCACTAGACGGTTTGGGTCTAGTTACCTATACCCCCCCCCCCAGTGTACTGTAACCCATAATCTCAAGAAACTCCACTCAGGAGGCCAAAGTTCATGAAAAGCCAAAAAAGGATGTTTCCTATATTTATCCAAATTATATCTTCAGGGTTTTTACTCAGTCAATATTATATTTGGTAGGGTAGATGTATAGTGGCGTCCCCCAGGATGAAACCCAATTCTGCAGCATTTTCCAGGACTCTGCAGAATGCTGCATCAGACCTGCTGAATAAAGAAATGTAATTTCAATGGCAATTAGTCCCTTTTGTCAGTCAGGAAAATGTGACACTGCCAGGATGAAGTGAATGCCATAGTTTCCAGCATGACAAAAGGGACTAATTGCCATTGAAATTACATTGCTTTATTCAGTAGGTCTGCTGCAGCATACTGTATAGTGCTTTAAAAGTGGGTTTTATCCTGGGGGACACCACTGTATATAAATGATCCAGGCACATTAGGGAGACAAACATGAACTCTGATAAAACTTAAGAAGTATCATTGCAAATAATAAAGTTGCACAGATTATAGGAACATAAAAGCCACTCATGTGACTTAACATAGATGTAGAATGCAAGGGGCAACAATGAGCTTTGGAGGCCATGAGGAACAAGATAAAATGACTGAAATTAGCATTCTCAGGTTCATTGTAGTCTCTTTTATGAACTATGTTAATAGGTTGTCCCTAGTTCCAATACCACTTCCAAAGATATGCGGTTAGTAAGTTATAATCACTCTAATTGTCAAATGATTTTCTATATATCACCAGCTCCTAAACAAATTTAGCCAAGGCAATAGCCTGTTTGATTTCCATGGGTTGGAGCAAAATATATAATCTGTCATCTAAATTATTAGCATAAGGTTTTAAATACTTTTCTATATACAGTATATGTTCCTCCATTTATTATACAAAGGACAAAGAACAATCATATGTAAAAGAGTTGTCTTATGTCCCTTATTACAGGGACATATACTGTCCAGTGGGTCTTCTTTTCTTTTATTATATTTGTATTCTATATATATATTTTGTAAGTAAGAGTTCAAATCTGGCCATGGTTATCAATCTTCTATATTCAGGAGAGACAGACATCCTTAAATACATTTCAAGGCTGTGAATATTTTTAATGGAAGAGAGCCACATAGCCACTCTAAGTTTCCCTATTGTTGGTAAGTCATTTGTGTGGATTTGTGAAAATGTTTCTGTTTAATCCTTTTTTTGAATGGATTATGACAATACCTTATTTAAATAATGAGTCCAAAGGGACTCAAAATGAACATCAGAAAATATATTTTTAAGACAATGCAGCCAGGGGGAACTTAGATCCACCTTATACCATTTTATTTCTTCTTCCAGGGCCCAAAAGGCTACAGAAGCAACCTTCCCATTAATTATTCTGAACCAGTATATTACTAATGTCAAAATGGCTAGAATTTTAGTAGTTACCCTGCCTAGTTCTTCATGTATAGCACAACTAGGGCTAGATCTTGGAATTTTTTGCAAAGTCTTATAATAACTATTTTAGGGTTTGTCTATATTATCCATTGCTTGATATCCCCATACTTCAGCACCATGTAAGCTGAATGGGTTTAGTTTCATTTTGACTGGTCTTAAAGCAGGAATTATAGACCAGCCTTCATATTTAAAATTAAACTTCAATAGCCCCCTTGCATTGAGTCTTACCAAAATGGCTTGGGAATTAATATGAGACCAATTTTTCATATAATATAGGAACGTTCCTAAATATGTATATTGTTTAATCTGTTCAATTCTCTTTCTATATAGGAAACCAGTGTACCTTCCATTAGAGCCTAAAACCAGTAATTTCATTTTACATAAGTTCATCCTGAGTGTTAAAGTTATACATAATTCCCTAAATCTTTTCAACTAACATTGGACTCCTACCTTAGATAATAAAAGCAGAAACAGATTGTCAGCATAGGCCAGCGAGGGACAAACCTTTCTACATATCTGTGGAGAGTGGAATGCTGGATCTGAACATTTTGTAAGAAGATCATTTATATACAGATTGAAGAGACATGGTGCCAGAAGGCAATCTTGTTTTACACCAATATTCGATGCTAATTGTCTAGACAAGTTTCCTGCATTATCACATCTTATGGTTGTTACATTATTTGAATATAATTGGATTATTGGGATCAATATTGCATGATTTATACCATTATTTGTCAAGATTTGCCATAGCAGTTTTCTATCTACAGAATCGAATGCATTAGAAACATCAACAAAGATAACAAATAACTGATGCTTTCTTATTCTAATTTATTTCTCAAAAAGATGTTGCATGACATACACTAAATATAATCCACCATGGAAAAAGTTTTCATAAAGCCTACTTCAAAAGGTGATAGGATATTGCAATGGTTACCAATCCACACCAGATGTTTGTTTAAAATTTATTCTGGAAAATATCTTGAAAATTAAGTCCAAGAGGCTGATAGGTCTATAGTTTTAGGGATCAGATACATTTCCTTTCTTGTGTATAGGTACAGCAATATTTTGGGCCCATAAGTCTGGAATATACTTATGATTTAGCAGTTATTAAATAGATTGGTCAGTAATGGTACCCAAATGTTTATATGGGATTTATATATGTCATCAGAAATCCCTTTGGGACCAAGAGCTTTCATTATTGCACAGGCCATAATGGCATCCTCATCTTACCCAAAAGATATAACAAGTGGGGAGGCTGATAAGTCTAAATTCTTGACTTCAGTCCAATTAGTGCATGTGAGATGTTCATTAAAAAAGAGCTTCTGGAAATGGCTTACCCACATATCTTCTGTTATATACACTGGTATATAACCAGAAAAGTTATTAATACCTTTAACTACCAGCCTCTTGAATTAAACTCCATCTCCTTTCTCCAGAGTAAATATAATTTTTTCCCAACATTTTTTTGGAAACACCTTTTTTTCTAATTGAAGAAAATGGCACGGGGTCATATTGTCACACACAATATAGTGCAGGTCAAAACCATGCATCAAACACAGCATGCAGCAACATAGTGGTAGCACATAATTCCGACCATAACAGAAATGCTGCACACTCAAACAGTGTTATTGTTTTTTGCGGGGAGCTCTAGTGACTCCACCATGGAAGTGGCTCGACCAAGCACCTGACCAGATGTCTCTACAGTCACTTTCCCTTCCTGTGCAGAGTGACAGGGGTAGTGATAGTTGTGTATCACTCATATACCCTTGTTGCTCTAAAGCACTATGCTCTACAGACTACGCGGTTCTTCATGTGCAGTTTAGCCCATGCTATAATCACCTGGTACCAAAGAAAATAATTGTATTGTTTCCTTTCTTTGTTCAAAATCTCAGAATTTTTCCTAGACAGATTCTTTTTGGTCCATCTGATTAATTTTGATAACTTATTTTTGGCTAAATGGAAATTTTTGTTGGACCATGTCTGCTGTTGTAAGGGAGTCATTTTAGAATCTTTATATACATAGTCTTTAATTTGGATGAATATATTATTTAACTCATTGTATGCTTTCTGATGTGAGACTTCTTTCAAAATGTACACAAGGCTCTTTAAAGTTTCTTGCCTAAACATTAGCTCAGCAATGTCACAGATTTTATGACAGTGAATCTTTTTTTATTATTAAGTTCCAATCTTGTAGTATGAGATACTGAAGATATCCGTTGAACTCCTGAAGATATGTTAAATGTTAATACAAGAGGGAGATGGTCACTTTCTGTTCTCATTTGAACAGTAAGACTGACAAGAATGTCAAAATTATCAGGAGATAAAATAAAATAATCTATTACACTCTTGCCATAGGGTCCAAAATAAGTTGGATCCCCCCTCCAGGTCTTTGGGTAGCCTACCAGTAATCACCATCATATTGGTAGGAGATAATACTTGTATGAGTCTTTTCCCATTTGCATTTATTATCAGATCTGTGGTTCTTCTTTGCTGGGTAGTTGCCTATGAATGGATTTCTCTAAAACTTTCCAGATTGCCATAGTAAGCTAGCCTCACATTGAAATCACATGACAAAATAAAAAATGACATTAGGAAACAGGAATGGGTTGCCATTAATATCCTTAACTAAAAGATCCCAAACTTCTTTCTTATAACTGTGAGTGCCTCATGGGAGGATACACACTGTACTCAGAAGTAAAAGAGTTGACTTTAGGTACACTAAGAAAAATATTACATTCTCATTTTTATGAAGAATGTTTACCAGATTAATGCCAGGCACTATTTTAATATGGAGTGCTAAGCTACAAGATAGTCTTTCATATTTATTTTGTTTTACTTTTGTAACATTTATTAACAATTCAGACTAATTTCTTCATGTGCCCAGGTTTCTTGGAAGCAGACTAGTTTGTGTTGCTTAATAAAATTCACCCATTCTAGATCCCCCCATTTAGCGGGTAAACCTGAGATATTCCAAGAGACAATAGAAAGAGGCCCATCATTGATGGGATCTTGTGAGAATTCAGTTACGTCTTCCTCCAGTCAATTATATGGGGGGGCCTTTACTTGTGATGTTATATTATATCTCCCCTGCCGCTTGGTAAGCATGA
This sequence comes from Neoceratodus forsteri, assembly GCA_016271365.2. Classification (NCBI taxonomy): domain Eukaryota; kingdom Metazoa; phylum Chordata; order Ceratodontiformes; family Ceratodontidae; genus Neoceratodus; species Neoceratodus forsteri. Next base: position 831,789,150 of record CM028131.1, read on the forward strand.
ATGTATGTCACCCTAATCAATGAAATATATTCCCTTTGAATCCATAGAGGTAGTTTTCTCCATTAAAGCAGCTATCAAATCTCTCCCTGTAAAATATATATCAATCTGATTGTGCCCAACTTTCCCATTCCCACTGTGTACTGAATCAGTCATTCCTAAAGCTACAGGTATTTTCATAATATTGTGGATCAGAAAGCAAATGGCTGATTTTAACTTCCTATTGTTTTCAATCCTATTGGGATCAATACAAAAGACAGAAAATATTTTTCCATGAGTACTGGATTTTGGGTTTTTAAAATCCCATTTTAAGTCAGTGTTTTTTTATCTCATCCCAAGTATCTAGTTTCTTAGTTTTATGAATACCAGATCCAAGAAACAGTAACATAGAAACATAGAATTTGACGGCAGATAAGGACCGCTTGGCCCACCCAGTCTGCCCATTTCCCTACCTACTGGATAAGCTGCAGATCCTAGTTAACCAGCAGCCTACTTCTTCCTACCCCCACCCCTAGAATGGCCTTATGACTGTCCCATGCATGCTTGAATTCCACCACTGATTTTGACTCCACAACCTCCTCCGGAAGGCCGTTCCATGCATCCACAACCCTCTCTGTGAAAAAATACTTCCTTAAATTACCTCTGATCCAACCCTCTCTATCTTCAAATTGTGCCCTCTTGTTCTTGCACACCTCTTTTTTTGAAAGATGCTACCCTCTTGGATTTTGTTGATTGCCTTGAGGTATTTGAACATTTCTATCATGTCCCCCCTCTCCCTCCTTTCCTCGAGGCTATACATATTAAGCTCCTTTCGTCTCTCTTCATATGTCTTCCGGTGCAGACCCTGCAGACACCATTTTAGTTGCCCTCCTCTGGACAGCTTCCATCCTGTCTATGTCTTTGCGGAGATTGGGTCTCCAGAACTGCACGCAGTACTCCAGATGGGGTCTCACCAGCTGTCTGTACAGAGGGATAATAACTTCCTGTTTTCAACTGGTGATGCCTCTCCCTATGCATCCCAGTATCCCCCAGCCCTCCTTGCTGCCATCTCACATTGCTTGCCCACCTTTAGGTCATCTGATATGACTACCCCCAGGTCCCTTTCCATTTTTGTTGTTGTTAGTATCTCACCCCCCATTGTGTACTCTTCCCCTGGGTTTTTGTTTCCCAGGTGCATTACCTTGCACTTCTTAGCATTGAATCTAAGCTGCCATGCATTTGACCATTCCTCTAACCTTGCCAAGTCCCTTCTCATCCTTTCCACCCCATCCTGTGCATCAACTCTGTTGCAGATCTTTGTGTCATCTGCAAAGAGACATACTTTCCTTCCAGTCCCTCTGCAATGTCACTTATAAAGACATTGAAGAGGACCGGTCCTAATACTGAACCCTGCGGTACCCCACTAGTAACCCTCCTTTCTTCTGAGTGGACTCCATTTACTATTACTCTCTGTGTCCTATTCTCCATCCAATTCTTTACCCAGGCTGTCATCTTGGGACCCACTCCCAGGCTGGCTAACTTGTATGTTAATCTTTTGTGTGGGACTGTGTCAAATGCCTTGCCAAAGTCTAGGTAGGCCATGTCCACAGCCCCTCTCTGATCTACTACTTTGGTCACCCAGTCAAAGAAATCTATCAGATTCATCTGGCATGACCTTCCCACTGTGAATCCATGCTGCCTAGGGTCCTGTGCCCCTCTGGCCTCTAGATACTCAACAGTTCTTGCCTTCAAAAGTGATGCCATCATTTTCCCTATCACTGAGGTTAAACTAACAGGTCTGTAGTTTCCTGCTTCTGCCTTGCTCCCACTTTTGTGAAGGGGAATCACATCTGCCCTCCCTCGGTCCTCGGGTACCACCCCATCCTCCCATGATTTGTTAAAAAGGGTAGTCAGTGGTGTCACTAGTTCTACCCTTAGTTCTTTTAGAATTCTGGGATGAATCCCATCAGGCCCCATTGCTTTGTCCACCTTCAGTTTTAAGAGTTCTTTCAGAAACCTTTCTTCTGTAAATGGGCTGGTATCAACTTCTGTATCCAGAGTGTTTCTACTGTTTGTTTGGGTACCTCCCCTCTTCATTTGTAAATACTGAGCAAAAATATTTGTTTAGTATCTCTGCCTTTAACAGTCTCCCTCTGCCCACCCTCCCTTCCTTTATTAAGCCTCACTATCCCTCCCTTGGTCTTCCTTCGCTCCCTGATGTACCTATAAAGGTTTATCCCCTTCTTAACTGAGTTGGCTGTCTTTCCTTGGTTTGGGCCTTTGCTGTTCTGACTGCCTTCCGCCTCCTTTAGCAGCTCTAACTGATACAGTTCTCTGTTCTGCTCCTTCTGCAATTCCTTGTCCTTCCATGAAAGCTTTCTTTTCTCTTGAACCTTCACTGCCACTTCCTTTGAGAACCATAGTGGTTTCTTACATCGTTTTGTTTTTGTTTATTTGCTTCACACAAGGCTCGTTACCTCTGTGATGGCAGTTTTATTATTCCCCATTGTTCTCCATCCCTCCTTCCTGCCCATTTGCTAGTGCATTCCTTAGGCACTCACCCATTTTGGCAAAGTCAGCCCTCCTAACATCCAATACTTTTGCCTTTGTATGGCTTGACTCTATTGCTGTGTTTATTGTGAACCATACTGTTCGATGGTCACTAGTTCCTAGATGGCTACCCACTTCTACATCTGTGATCCTCTCTCCATCTCCATTTGAGAGAATCAGGTCTAAGATTGCTCCCTCTCGAGTGGGCTCCAATACTAGTTGTCTAAGGCATGCCCCTGTAGGACATCTAGAATAACCCCACTCTTCGAAGTGGCTGCTGCAACTGCACTCCAGTTAACATCTGGCATATTCAGATCACCCATCAGCAATATCTCCCCTTTTACTGCCATTCTAAGTATACTTTCTATCATTTCCTTGTCCATTTCCTCCCCCTGAGAAGGGGGTCTGTATACAACCCCTGTGCGGATTGTGGTGTCATTGCCTTTCTCCAAATTTACCCACAGTGCTTCTTCTCCTCCCTGTTTACCCTTTTGTTCTGTTGCTTTTATTCCTTCCCTTATGTAAAGAGCTACTCCTCCTCCTCTTTTACCCTCCCTGTCCCTCCTGTAGATAGTGTATCCTGGTATGAGCACCAAGTAACTAGGACAAAGAACTCAGGTCCCAAATATTGGAGAGTAGACATCCTTGACCATACTTTACTTGCATAATGTATTCCTTTCATTAATACGTAGACTGGTTTATTGGCATCTGCATGATTTCTAAATGCTCTACGGATTGCCTCTCATTCATCATTTAGACCCAACTCTGCTTTGACAAGATATTTAGTTAGTTCTAATATGGATTCTTCATCTTCATTCTGTTTTACATAGATATCCAAGATTCTCAGCAAAGCCTCACCCCCTTCAGATTTATAACATTCTTTTGGGAATTAGGACTATTTCTCCTTTTTCCCTTGTCTCTTCTTTCTCATATATATCGGCACCTTGGTCTTTCACAGTTTCCCTTTCATGAGCTTTGTCATTACTATCGTCTTCACCTGTAAAAGACTTATTCCTTTTCTTCCTATTCCTCATTCTCCTCACTTCCTGAAAAGATTCAGAACTGGACATATAACTTTCTAAGTCATCCTCATTTATATTACCTTCTCTTCCTACAGTTTGCACAACCTGCTGTTCCTCAAGTTTATTTTCAGGCTCCTTAAGCCCATTAAAATATGCCTTTCATTCAAACTGCATGATTCCTTTGGGTTCAGCATTATATTTGCCCTTTTTTCTGCATTTGTCCTTTTCCATATTTTTCCATCTTTTCCTTCTTTCTTTAGTCATCATCTCCACTTGGTTGTTGGTAAACTCTTCACTCCCTTTCCCGTTATTTCCTTTTAGATTTGTCGTTTTAGTCTTCTGATTTCCCTCCTGTATTATAATACTAGAGAAATCAGATCATAATCTATTAACTGCACTGTCCACTAATGATTGCTTTAGAACTGGAGAATTATTAAGGGGATATAATCTCTATAATATGATAAGTTCATTTTCTATTCTAGCACCATTTATCTCTACATCTTCTCTAAGGGTCTCTATATCATTTCTGATAATGACCAGTGGTTCCATCAATAGTAAACATGCAGCATATTGATTTTTCATAACTCATATGATATCTGGACTTAACTATGATGGAAAGCCACCTCTCCTGCCTTCCAGGTCACTTCAGATGTTCCACAGGGCTCCATCTTTGGCCCACTGCTATTCTCCCAGTTCATTAATTCCCTCTCCAGTGACTATCTAACCTCTGATGCCCTAATATATGCTGAAGACCTTGTCCTCTTTTATAATGAAAAGACCCTCAGAAACAAAGCCACAGTCCTGTCCCATAACTTTGATTCTGCATACACCTGATTTCAGTCACATTGGCTCCTAGTCAATGAAAATAAAACCAGATCAATGCTTTTTGGGTCTAAACCCTACCTTGTTAGCATCACAAAGTCTGGTTCCACCCTCTTTGTACTGACACCTGCTGGACCCGCTCTACAAAATGTGCCAAACTTCAAATATTTGGGCAAAACCCTTGACCCCTCACTCTCCAATATGGACCATGTCACCACCATAAAATGTCTGGTAAACCAAAAACTTGGGGTGGCTTACTGACTAAAATCATTCCTAACCAGTGAAGCCCATCTGGCTATTGCCATAGAAACTTATTACATATTATTGACTACTGCTCCCCTGTATATTCGTGTGTGTACCTGATCCTATGCACATGCCTTATTTCAATGTATAACAACATCTGCCATTTCAGTCTCCTGGAACTGTATGTCAACCATCACTGTCATCTATACCAGTCACTGGGCTGGCTCCCACTCCCCTCTCATTTTGATGATGACCTTTGCTGTCTTATCGACAGTACCCTCTGATGCAGTGAGTCATCTCCATATGCATCCCTCATGAAGGCCCGAGCCCCTTGCAGGTGCCTACATGTGACTTCGATACCCTCATGGAAACCCCAAAAGTCTCTACTGCTGTTGGGGGCAAAGCTCTATCTGTTGCTGCTCTCTCCTTGTGGAACAGTTTCCCAATACCCCTCTGCTCCCTAGACACACATAGCATTTTCAAGGACTGCTTCAAATCCTGGCTGCTAAGTGAAACCAAATGCCTCTGCTCTCCAGGATACTTGTCTGCCCTCTTACCTCCCATACTTGCTACCTTTTGTTACAACTTCTGTTCTGTACTCCTGCAGCTTTTATGCTTTGCTGTGTCCTCTCAGCACTCCTGCCCCTCTCCTTGGTTCACTTCTCCAGTGCCTATGTATTTCTACTTGATGTCACATGTTCATGTCACTCTTACTTGTACTGCTTGCACTTAATTTGTCCCATAGTCAATTCCTGTATACTACTGTACAGACTACCTATTTTTCTTCTGTATGAGCTAACTTTTGAGTAATATATTTAATAATTGCTGTTGACTCATTGTAAATTTGATGTTTCCTGCTCCAATCTGCCTATAATTGTAAAGTGTTGAGTTTCGCTTTGTAATTGCACTGTATGCAGTGACTTCTGTGCTGCATGTTGTGGCCCAGGTCATGCCTGAAAATTGTCCCCAGGATCAGTTCACCTGATCAAAGACTTAAATAAGTAAATAAATAAATAAATAAAGTGAGAGAACTGTTAAACAAGTTATCCTTTTTCCTTTTACTTATATTTATTGGGATATCGTGACTTCTAATAAGATTTTGTGAGTCAAGTTTGGATACTTCTATGATTTGGATTTCTGTACTTATTTTGATGATTATCTCATTCTTTCAACCCTAGAATTGTGTTGTGGAGTTCACCAGTTACATCACTTAGGTCAGTCAGTTTCTTAATATTGCAGTCAGATTCTCTCACAGAGAAATCAGGTAGTGTGCTGTCATAGTTTTTCATTTATTTATTAAGATCTTGGATAATACCTTTGAGTACAAGGACATTAAATAGGTTCCATGTCTAGACAAAGCTATAAGTAATATAAAACATAAGTAAACTACAACACAATTGTGCTTAAGTGACAGAGCAGAGCAAGCACAGCATGCACAAGGTCATTGCCTGATCACAGTAGCCAGAGGCCCAGATATTCAAAACTTAGCATGGCACGCTAACCATTTGCACAGGATTAGTGCAGGGTTAATGTGGGACAGCCATATTCTAAGAGGGAGATAGCGCTCACTAAATCAATAGCACTGGGCTAAAACATAATGTATGCAAGGGGCAAAGTGGAGAGGCGGGAACCTGCATATGGATGCAATAGGATATTCAGAGATATAACGCTGAACAATGCACCATTGCATGGCACTTGGCATAGCACTACCTACCGCCTATAAAAGGGAGGCCTAAACCCAGGGCAATCCACAGAGGAGGGAGTGGCCAGACCAGTAAGTGTAACACAATGGCTTTCTTTAGCAATGCTGTAGTGCTGCACCTGATGGAGTAGGCTGTGGAGGAGGATGAAAGAGAGCAGTCCCAACAAGACCCATTACCTAGATGAAGGAGGAGATATGCTGCACACAGATGGTACCAGCCAACAGTCTTCTTTGAGACCCTGCCTGATGACCACATCATTGGCTGGTACAGGTTGAACAGGGGAATGTTGAGGCAGCTATGTGAACTCCTGCATGAGGAGCTTTATCCGAACACCAGGCACAGCCACGCCATGTCAGTTGAGTAAAAGGTGACAGCAGCGATGTGCATCCTAGCCACTGGGACATTTCAGTGCCCAATGGGGGACAACATTAGGATATTGCAGTCCACCACATCACTCCTCCTGACCCAGTTCCCTGATGCTCTCCTGCCACATGCTGGTGAGTTCATAGAATTCCCAAGCATGGCAGCAGAGTGCAGAGCAAACATGCAGCAATTCCATCAAGTTGCGCACCTACTCACTGTACTTGGTGCCATTGACTGCACCCATGTCCCCATCCATGCACCACCTAGTGATGCCAGTGACCTGTATGTGAACAGGAAGGGCTTCCACTCCATTAATTGCCAGGTGGTGTGCGATGCGACAGGGTGCATTAGCAATGTCTTTGCACAGTACCCTGGCAGTGCCCATGATGTCTTCATATGGCACCAGTCCTGGCTGTGCTTGGCATTTGAGAGGGCAGGATTCCATGTGGGCATCTAGTCAGTGAGTACGAGCAGCTACAACAGGGTGATAGCACAGAGGAGGGGGGATAGGTAAGGGTAGCCATCGGGGGCAGGGAGCAATGGTTCAGAGCAGCAGTGGGCACTGTGCAGGACAGCAACACTAACAACTGATTTATTTCCAAAGGGGACAGTGCCTATCCCCTAGACCCTGGCTGCTGACACCAGTACCTCAGCCAGCAACAGTGGCTGAGGAACGGTACAGTGAGGCACATGCTGCTACAAGAAACATCATAGAGAGGGTCTTTGGGATGCTCAAGATGCAGTACCATTGCAGAGACCACTGAGGCAGTGCCTTACAGTACAGCCCTCAGAAGGTAAGATGTATCATCCTGGTCTGTTGTATGCTATACAACATGGCACTGAACCATGGGATATGTGCACCTGCACCTGAGTTACATTCTGACAGTGAGCCAGAGTGAGGGGTAAGGGGGATAGTACAACAACTCAAGCAGTGGGATCCATGCATGGCCCACTAGGCCATAGAGCACAGGAGCAGCATCATTGAGATACTGAACTAGGATGGACGGTGAGTACAGAAAACACAGACAAATAAAATGGTGTCAACAGTACATTTAATGGTAGTGGATATACAGTACAGTGAAATCTGTGAGATATACAGGTGCTGTACATGTTGCCAGTGTGGTGATGTGATGTGGTGCAGTGCGTGTGATGTGTGCGGTGTGTGTGATGTATCTTGGCCATGACCATACCTCTCAACTGTAGCATGGTACGAGGAACAGTACTACAGTTACATCACTGCAGCTACCTATTCCAGACTGTGAGGCCCTGTCCCACACTCAGTGGCAACACTGTAAAGAAATTCCCCATCGTAGATGATGCCAACAAAAATAGGCAATTAAGAAAAGACGGCCTGAACAGATAAGCAAACAATGTAACAGGTCAGTTAGCTGCTGAGGGAATGCAGTGAGAATGAGGCCCACATTCTGCTCAGTAGTATCACATCCTGAGAGGCACTGTTGTATGGTCAGGGACAAAAGGGTGAGAGGTATGGCCACCACCAGGTGTGCAAAAGAAACAGCACTGTATATATGTGATGGCAGGGCCTGTGGCATGGGAGTGAGCAAGGGCCATGGAGGACTGTGTTTGCACAGGGGACATGGGAAGTGGCTGTGTGGATAGGCATGCAGGTGATGGAGTCAGGGCCACAGCACGCATGTGGTGGAGCACATCAGCTGTGCCTGCCACCATGCACATGACATACACCCTGTATACAGGGCAAACTGCTGGGCATGCTACATGCCAAGGACATTGTTGGGGTGGATTGAGATGAGGTTGGGAGGGCAGACCATCTGCAGCCACACCTTGAGGCCTGCACAGGAGTGGAGGGAGGGCAACCATGACACCTTGCATGTCGTGTGGATGAACTGGAGGTAGGGGTTGAGGAGGATGCACCCATCCTGCATGAACCCCTGCCATGCTGCTGCCCATGTGAAGCATGGCTGTGCTGGCATCTGGGTGCATCCTGCAGTACTGTGGTGATAGTGTCCCACAGCACCACAGCATGGGCCTGCACAGCAGCAGTTAGGCCACCAAAGCCATTCTTAATGGTGGTGAGAACATGGGTCATCCTCTCCTCTGACTTCTGCTCAGCATGGGCAAGACCAGTGCTCACTGTCTCCTGCAGCTGTGACAGCTCATGCCGCAGTTCTCTAATGAGATCATGCATGTCCTGCTGGGCTGCATGCTGTGAGGCCAAGGCCTCCTGGAGCATGGGCAGTGCACCCTGGCCATCTTGTGTAGGTACAGCATCAGCATCCTGCACCTGTGGCAGGGGTCATGGCTGGCTCTAGGCAGTGTATTGTAGATGTGAAGGGACCTGTGGAGGTGGCTGGCAGTGCATTGGCTGCTGCAACTGTGGCCTCACATGTGACTGAGCATGCTGCTGGACCATTCCTGTGGTCAGTGTCCTGTGGGACATGTCCAGTGGGCAAGACTGGGCAGGGGAATAGCAGCTGTGGGCAGATACAAATCATGTGTCTGAGTACCCCTTGTCCTCAATTCAGGCATGGTGCCATTCCCCACTGCACCAAAACCTCTGGTGTCACTAGCTGCTCACAGAACCAGCATGTTGGGCTCCTCCCCTGCATTCTCTGAGCCATGGTCACTTGTGACAGTCAGGATCTCCACCCACTCCCCACTTAGATCCTCCACCTGGGCATACTCAGGTGGATTCAGGGACTCCAGGAAGGCTGCATCCTCCTCATCTGATGTTCCAGCATATTTCAGTGCCTCATAACATCTGTGAGTGGACATAGTGCTGACTGGCATGGCCACTCTCAGTCTAGCTGTGGCTGCCATGCCTGACATGAAAGGGCACAACTCTGCTGTGTATGAATCCTCCACCTCTCGTACAACTGTGCCTGACCACACCTGGGACATAGCCTGCTGGGCATGTAATGCAGAAATGGAAGAGACTAATGTCAGTCACTGCTACAGTGACCAGCCCACCACCACCCACTCCCAACAATGTCACATGTACCCCAACAATGTGTGCCCTCAACATGCCCATACAGACCCCAGTGAGCATCCCATGCAATTGCAGCCTATGCCCTAGGGCCCTGCACCATGTCACTGCACTCCACGACATGTGGCTGCCAGCAGATGTCCACCACTGTCCAGCCCAATACCACCCTTACAATGAAACATATCCATGTGGGCCCTATTTATTTTTATTTTATTTATTTTTATTTAGTTTTTGTTGACTGGGTAAGTGCACTAGACAAATCCTGCCTATATTCAGGCATGACCCGGGGGGAGCGGGATACAGATGAATGCCAACTGACCTGGAACAAGATTAAGCTGTTGGTGGTATTTTTAGTGAATGAGGGAAATTTGGCCAAGACACAAGGGAAATTCCCCTACTCTTCCAGCAGGGGGCTTGACTTCCTGAGAGCAGAGTGGAGGAGCACAGTTTGGAGCCGGAGAGCAGAGGAGGAGGAAGTGCTGATGTGGCAGGGGACAGGGCCTCCTCCCCTGTCTTGTATACCACTAGAGGCCTGAAAATGAGTTCAAACACTTTTATGGATCAAGAAGATTGAAGTGAGGAGCTGGAAAGAAAAAAGAAGGAATTAAGAGAGAAAACTTCTTCTGTGGAGATGGAGGGAGGAGATGTTGCAAGCATGAGTAAAAAAACATGTTTTTCAAAATAATCAGCAGAAGAGTAAAGAAACAGGAGGTCTTATAGAGCCAGATATTTCTGTTGTGGAAAGCAAAGAAAATAGGCTGAACTCCTATCAGGCTAAATTGAAAAGCAATGATGTGGCAATATCAAAACAAGCTGCACCTGCTGAGATGGGGAAAAAACAAGTGAAAGTGTCAGCACAGAAAGGAAAGGTGAAAATAAGTTGAAAATGGCATGGCCTGAAAAGGATTATAGAAAGTAAGACATAAAGTAAAGAAAGAGCTAAAACAAATAAAGAAAACACAGATTTTGAAGATATTGAGGAAGTCACAGAAAAAAAAGGGCCCATTAGGAAACAGTAAAGGAGAAAAAAAGGAGGTTTCGGATTCAGAAGAGAGAACTTTTAGAGACTTTGCAGGCACACCTGAATAGGTAACAGAAGCTTTATTATAAGCAGGTTGGAAAAGAAAGGATGATGGGTCTGGGTGGGATCCAAACAGGCCCAGTACATCAGGGATTAGTAAAAAACAAAAAAAAAAACACAAGGAATGTAAAAAGTAAATTTGGGGAAAAGTGGATGAAGATGAAAAATAGAAAGATATAACATCAGAGGCAGATAAAACAAAAGAGATAATTTTTGATGGACTTGATAGCAATAATGAAGAGTCATCTATGGAGATTGAGCAGAAAACAATATTAACAGATAACGAAATGCAGAAGAAGGGGGAAGGCCAGAAGGAAAAACCCTGGGGTGGGAATACTAAAGAAAGATTATTTCCTAAAGATATAAAATCATAGGAAGCTAAAAGAAGAAATGCAGTACACCTGAGATTTAGAGGGCCCTCTGAGGATGTGCCCAACAGAATTTTTATTGGGAAAGATTTCTTAATGAATCAAATGAAGTTTTTTCCATATGAAATATATGCCATTATTCATGTACCAGGAAGTACAGAATTTGGAATAAGTTTTAAACATGGAGGAGGGTTGGACAGCTTTTGGAAATTATATCAGCAAATGAAATATACAGACTTATGGAAGGATTTCTCAGTTATTCCCTTATCAAAATCTGCTTTTAAGATATTGACTGTGTTATTTCAAATTTAAGGTGTCAACGTGGTCAACATTAATTTCTGGATCAAGCAGAGGGGTGTAATGCATGGGCGGCCGGAACCGATATTGGATGAAAATGGTCTGTGGACAGGTGGATGGAAATATAAACTAACACTTAAACAAGTAGATGGGGAAGTTCAACATTTGCCGAACTGTTTTTTTCTAGGCCAAGATAGAGTCATTGTTTTTTATGTAGGCCAAGTGAGGGCCTGCTACAAATGTGGAGAGTGAGGTCACTTAAGTAATGTCTGTGGTAAAGTCAAGTGTGGCCTATGTGGGGTTATTGGGCATTTTGAGGCAGAATGCACAAACCAAGTTAAATGTAGTTTGTGTGAAGAGGAAGGGCACACCTTTGCAAAATGTCCCTGGGCTTCCCATAACAGCCCAGAAACTAGAAAAAGAGCAGAGCAAGATGTCTACCTGGCTGTGGTGAAGAAAGAGAAAGAGAAGCAAGATAAGGTAATAAGGGAAGCCATAATCAGAGAAGACATGGAAATATGAATAAAGGTACAACCTCAGACTAAAGGGTTGGTAATACCAGAGCAAAAAGAATCAAAAGAAAAAACAGGGACTTTTTAAAATGGAAGGAAGATGAAAAGAAACTGGATTTACTATGGTTAAAAGATCTAAAACAAAAAGAAATACAACAAAACAAATAATTTCATTGAAAAAGATTGTGAAGGTGTAGAGTTAACAAATAAATACACCTTATTACAAGACAAGGAATGGTCCACTATGGAGGAGATGCTCTGATCGGTCCAACACGATCTTTCTGAAAGGTGCAGGAGAGGAAGATGGAGGCACAACAGACACACAGGTGTCAAAGAAAAGGAAAAAATCTAAAGAGGCAGGGTAAAAGTGAGGGGAAAACAAAATGGGAAGTTTAAAATGCCTCACTCATAATGCAAATAGTATTAAAAATAGAAGGAAGAGGCTAACTTTTAAAATACTATATGACTTGAAAAGGTACCTGTATGTATTCCAAGGTACAAGGTTACACACTATAGATGAAATTCAACAAACTCAGGAAGACTGGACATGGGGACCATCCTTATGGTCCTTTGGGATAGGTAGGTGTACAGGGTTGGGGGTAGCTTTCTCTTCTCATGAAGTTCAAATTTTAAAAGTAATAGATTTGGTACCTGGAAGAGCTATGATTATTGATGTTATTTTAAAAAAAGAATTGTGTGAGAATTATTGTAATTTATAATCCACAAAAGAAAAAAGAAAGGAATATGTTAATAGATCAAATAGAGACTTATTTACATACTTCTAAACTTGTGGTCTGGGGGAGACTTTAACTGTGGGTTATCTAGAGCAGATTGTGGGGGGCAACATAAAAAAATGTTTGTGATACGACTCACTTGAAAAGAATGTTAGATAAAGCTGGGATGGAGGATGGATATAAGTTAAAAGGGAAAAAAGGAGAACACACATATTTCAAGGGTTCACTTTCTGCTTGTATAGATTATTGGATGGTACAAAAAAGTGGAGGTAGTTGATATTGGGAGTATACTGATTGAGACATCATATCATATGGCAGTAGAAGTTGAAATTAACTTGGGGAATAGGATGAGAATAGGAAAAGGCTATTGGAGGATGAATACAGCTAAGCTACAAGAAGATACTTGTATATAAAAGATTAAAATAATACTGGAAGATAAGTTAACAGTTATGGAATTATATGATAGTGGAACAGAATGATGGGAAGATACTAAAAATGAAATCAAACAATATATGATCGATGAAGGACAGAAAGTAGAGGCAACAAATCATGGGAAGTATTTAAAATGAAGGGCTAGATTATATAAATTTATGACAAGGCAGGTGAAAGATAAGGTGGATGCATCTAAACAAATTGAAGAAATTAAGGTTAAAATGAAAGAGTACCAATATAATAGGGTTACGTCTTTAATTATGGAACAAAAAAGTGGTACCCAGGGAACAAAATATCATACAAATCCTTATGACAGTAGTAAAGAAAGAATAGAAAATTGAGTTATGTACAAATTACAGCATGGGAAAGGGAGAATACACACAGATATAGAAAATATTAAATGCACAGTACAAGAGTATTTGAAGGAAAAATACCAGCAACAAAGAAGTGGGAAAAGTGAGAATTTTTTTCCAACAATTGAGATACTAAAGTTAGAGGAAGATGAGGCAACAGCGATAAAGGAGAAAATTAAAAAAGAAGAAGTGAAAGAGGCAATACAATCTTTGTCAAATCACACAGCACCTGGGGTGGATGGGATTCTGAATATGTTCTATAAAATTTTGGAAAAACAAACAGCTCCCATTTTAACAAGAGTATACAATGGTATAATGAATGGAGACAATTTGGCAGAAAGCATGAATAAAGGAATAACTATTTTTTTGCATAAAAAAGGAGAAAAAACACAACTTAAAAATTGAAGGCCCATTAGTTTATTGACTTTAGATTACAAACTTTTGTAAGGTAATTAATAATAGGTTAAGGACTTTTCAGAGAAATTGATAATGCAGTCTCAAGCGTGTGTTATTCCTGAATGCACATACAACACAATTTAATTTATATTAGAGAAGTCATAAATAAAGGACAGGAGGATTCTTGTAAGGGCATTTGTATGCCTTGGACCAAGAAATGCATTTGATGTTGTAAAACATCAGTATGTATGGGATAACCTTAGAAAAGTTTAAAATTCCAACAGAATTAATTAGTTTAATAAAGCAATATATAAGGAAGCACAAATGAGTCCTATGGGTTATCGCATCTAGGGACTTCAATGTATATAGGAATGGGGTTCAACAAGGGTGCCCATTAAGTCCACCTATATATGTATTGTCTAGACCCACTTCTGAGGACAATAGAGGTGGAGAAAGAGATTAAATGTATTATATGGCAAAATACAGAACTGAATAAAACAAGTGATTATGCAGATGATTGCTTAGTTTTAGTAAAAGATCAGAGTTCAGGGGATAAGTTAATAGAGTCAGTAGAGAAGTATAGCCAATATAAAGGGATTAAGATAAATAAAGGGAAAAGTAGAATTTATCCATTGCGGGCAGTAAAGAAAAAGAAAAGAGGAGATTTGGGGATAGCAGAAGGAAGCATTAAGGTGCTGGGAATGAGATTTGGAGGGGATGATGCAATACAACAAAACTGGGAAGAAAAGTATCAAATAGCCCAAATAATAGTACATAAATGGAAATAATGGAGTATGACATGAGAGAAAAGAATTTACTTATTAAAAACATTTATTGTCCCAATATTTTTATTTTTAGCATACATTTTTCCAGTACCATTTCAAATGCAATCCAAAATTCAAAGTATTTTTTTTTCAGTTATTGTGGGGTAGCAAGTTAAATCCTATTAAAAGGGAGATAACATATAGAACCATAAAAGATGGGGGTTTAAACATGACAAATCCAATTGTTTTTATACTAATATTTTTGTGTTTTCAAATATTGTACCATTAGTAAAAGGTGAGAACAAAGCTTGGTCTTGGTTAACACAGCAATGGAATGTACCTTTCATTAAATGTATTGGGAAGAAAGGGAATATAGTAAGAGGTAAAGTGTGGCCTATACTGTATATGGAAATTGGAAGGAACATTTAGCCAAGTGGGGGTAACAGTGGATGCTCTAATTAGGGGTAAGAGAAAACAGATGTATAAAGAAATTACGGAGAGGAATTTCTGTGAAAAACAAGTTTTTGAGATAGAAAAAGGAATAAAAGAGCAGACATTTTAGCTGTTACATTGGAAAAAAGAATTCCGGGAAAAATTAAAGATTTAGTATGGATATGTAGTCATGGGAAGTTAAAAGTCAGAGGTAATCATAAACATTAAAGAATGGAAGGAAGAATATGTGGAGAAAGAGGAAAGCATGCAGCATTTATTTTTTATTGTGATTTTATTAAACCTTTTTGGGGTATGGTAGCCAGTTATTGGGGGATGCAAGCTTTTAAAAATATGACACATGAGATTTTGATCTATGGTCAGTTAACATAAGAATGGGAAAACATTAATAAAAATACAGTCTATGTTATTTTGGCAGTTTTGAAATAGTCTATATGGCAAAACAGATGCTCAAGATTTTTGCAGAATAAGGATTTGACTGTACAGGATTTTTTTTTTAAGTTTCAAGATGAAGTAGATAACATTTTTCAAGATGAATGTAAATTATGGGGAGAAGAGAAAGCAGAGAGCTGTGGAAAAAATGTTTCTGGAATTGCGTAGATAATATGGATATTATGACTGTGTGATTTGTTTTTGTTTTGGAAAAAATGTGTGTTTTTGTTTTAACAAAAACTTCCCCTACTCTTTTCAATAAGTGCCATGGCTGGGATCTTTAACATCCACCTGAACTATCACCAATCCAAGCAGATGGGACCTCGGTTTAACATCTCATCTGAAAGATGGCACCTCAGAAGTGCAGCACCTCTCTCATGCTGCACTACAGTATCAGTACTGGGATATTAACCCAAGTGCCAGATGTGGGAACTGAACCCACAGCCCTCTGATCTCCCAGCCTCAGAGGTGAGTGTGCTACATACTGAGCAACTGACGCTGTTAAAAGTGTCACTGGCAATGGTGGGACTCGAACCCAGAAACCCCCAAAGGGTCTGGAGCCTAAATCCAGCACCTTAGACTGCTCAGCCACACTATCACAGTCAAATGCATGCACCATGACAGTAGTGATGTGTGCCTCTGTCCCCATGATGTTGCTGTCCACTGAGTGGTGGATACATGCCACGAACTTACCTGCTCTGGGTGGTGTAAGTAGTGTCTCACACCCACCACCTTCAACCCCACCGACTGCCACTGACTGCTGGGTAGAGGCTACTATGGCCATCAATGGATCCCAGTCCTTCTGTTCAAGTGGTTGTGGTCCCCCACTGGTACTCAGCCTGTTCTGGATCCACTGTGCCTCCTCCTCTTCCTTCGCCCTGTGCAGCAGGTCATTCTACCTTTTCCAGATGGCATCAGTGCTATGGCCAGGACCACCTACGGCATTTATTGCTGTGGCAAGCTCCTCCCACATCAGCTGAACAGTGGTGTCTGTTGACTTGTTCCTGTGTAGGACCATCTCCCTGTCCTTCACTGCATGTACCAGTGCACGCAGCTCATCTCCAGAAAATTTGTGGGCTCTGGGCTGCTCCTGTCCTGCAGCCTCACCTGTGTGGGACAAAAGGCAGGGAAAGGGTTAAACAGAGTTGTGAACAAACTTTGCACAGCTGTAACAGTATCATATGGCCATGATGCAACACACAGCTGCTATACATGCCCACACCCCCTGAGGAATGGCAACAGGACATGCATGATGCACCTCAGTGCTGTGAAGTCCTGCAGGCCAGCACATGTGGAAGCCAGTTGTGTGTGCAGCACACAGTTGTGCTGCCCATGTTGCTGCCTGTGGCATGTAAGAGGTGGCCTGGCTGCACATGTTGGCATGGACATGGGTGCACTGAAAGACAATCACAAGGCCTACAACCACAGACAGTGTCTAATGTGCACATGTGTGGGACTGTACAGCCATGGCTGTAAATGCCTGACTCATGGTGCCCCCCTGCACATCCAGTGCCATGCTGGGCCTCTGCACACCCAGCATCATGGAACACATGCTGTGGAAGCACGGGTTGTCTCCCAACAACAGGGCTAGATGGCTGACCAGGACACATGTTCCACTAGGGGTGTGGCCAAGGCACCATTGCATGGTGTGTGTATAGGTGATCCTGGCACAGCTGTGCACAAGGCCTGTGTGTGATCCACCATGTGTCACAGTTGTGGGTACTGTACAACAATAAAACTGGGGTACTGCACCCCCAGCATGTGTGTCAATGCATGTCATGCAATGGCCTGGATGTGCACACTGTAGATGGACCAGCCTGTCATGGGGGTAGACACCCTGGACCACAACAACATTGGTACTGCCCCTGCCCCTGGCTGCACAGCGCTGTGCACAGACAGTCAGCAGTCGGGACCACAGTGTACCAACACTATTAACTGCATGAGTACTGTCTGCCATGACCCACATGCACACATCACACAGCACAATACAGGGTTGGGGGGTTAGCTATCTGTGATGCAGATGTCAGTCAGTGACATGGGTGACAGCACAGGTACCTGTGGCAGTTGTCACACTGGAGTACATGCACCATACAGTCACAGTGAACTACTGACCCACTCCAGAGTGCATCCTCCACACCTCTGATCACATCCCACTGCCATCTGCAGCACCACAGCATGCAATCAGTCAAGCATGGCCTGCGCAATGGGAATTGGACAGTGCCTGATGCTGGTGGGGCACCACTACCCACACAGGGGCAGCCAAGAGGGTCAATGGGCCACCCAGCTCCCCCCAGCACCACCTCACACATGTCCAGCCACATTGCACCTCTCAGGCATCAGCTGCAGTCCCAAGGCCATTACCAGTACTCCACTGTTGGACAGTTCACAGATACCATAGCCTGCCACATACAGGCAATACAGGAGCAACCTGTGCATGGCAGAGACGATACAGCCACACATGTGGTACTGCTACACCTGGAATCAGGTCCTGTCCTGCCAGACAGGCAGGTGGCTGGCATTGTCTGGGTCAGCCTATCGTCCATGCAGAAAAGGACTATAAAGTATGCGTAGCCCTGCTTGCCTGCTGATATCCAGCAGATTACAGCCCTGGCATCCCAGTGGTGTGATGTCAGGACGATATGAACTCATCTCAGCTATGTCTTAGCAGTGGGTTAACTAGACAGACTGCCACTGTCAGTCAGTATTCTACACACCTGGAATGTGCTTGGAAGCCTCAGTACAGTAGTTCTATAACAGTCCAGTTGTCACAGTTTACTATCACTGAGTCTAGCAATCTCCATGTCTGATAGGGGTTAACACTGGTACTTTGCTGGCCCACAGTCATTTGGTCCATGTATCCCAATTCTGTGTGTACAGTACCTACACATACATGTGGCTGTACCTCAGAGTCAATACTGGGGTAAGGCCCACTTACACATGATGGGGGGGATTCCCATGAAGAGCCCCATCTACTATACCTGACAATGCCTGATGTACAGGTGATAATCATGGTGTAATCACCTCTCGTGTTTGCTAGGGCAATGGTAAACCTCTTGAGCTGCGCACTCAAGGTTTACTGATGTCCTAACAACCACTCGAGGCATTTACACCATGGTTATCACCTGTACGTCAGGCAGTCTCCTTTATTACATCACACAGATTGCACACAGTACAACACACAGGTAAAGACAGTGGCCCAGCAGGTAGTACAAATGCCCTGTGGCTGGGAGATCAGACGGCTGTGGGTTCTAGTCCCACACAAGGCTCCTGGGTTAATATCCTATAAGTGACACTTCAGTGCAGCATGGGGGGGCTTCACTCCTGAGGTGCCATCTATCAGATGAGATGTTAGACTGATGTCCCATCTGCCTGCTCTGGTGGTAGGTCAGGTGGATGTTAAAGACCCCATGGCACATCCCAAAATGTGTAGGGGAATATCTACAGTGCCATGTCCATGTACTCCCTATTCACAAGAATACCACAAGCAGCGTAATCTGTTTCAAAGACATTTGGCATTCACCTGTATCCCCTTTCCACCTGGGTTGTATCTGAAAGAGGCAGAATTTGTCTACAACATGTACCCAGTCAGCAAACACTACAATAAGCAATAAACATGACCGGCAGAGCAGCGCTATGCACAACCAGTGTGCCCTGCCTGGACCGGGTTCTGATTCCCATGGACCTCACAAGCTGTGCTCTAGGTGTCATCGGGCTTCAGAATCCTTCTGTGGCAGAACACACTGGTGCTGCAGAGTTGCTCATCCAGTATCCCCTATGTGCTCCTGCAGTAGTGCTGTCATTATGATGATCTGCTGCAGTACTGATGTCATCACTGCTGCAGGAACGCATGGCTTGCTGGCACAGTGTAACTGTCCTCACAGTACCACAGTGGTGTCAGTAGTCTCGAACTGCTTGAGACATCACATGTCAATGTCAGTATGGAACAGAGTGCAGAGTAACAGACTGCACACATGTGACATACTGCATCTATACAATATATCACATACATGATGCCACAGTTATACACAACCTGTGTTCTGTCACCTCAAGCACCTGTGCTCCCGAGGTCACAGGGACTGAGAACCCCTCTGTGGCAGTACATATGAATTGTGCAGATGGGACCATATAACCAACAGAGTAGACATGTGTTACAGCCCTGACCTGGATGTCTGCCATCATCCAGTGCTATCAAGCCATGTACACATGACATGGGGATGCCCAACTATTGTCAGCATGGTAACTACACAGAACATTCATGAATGGCAGCCTCACCCAGGGCACTGCCAGTTAGCAGTCATCTGTATCCCTCTCCCCCAGGTCCATACCTCTCAACTGTACCACAATAGAAGGATTATTCCTCATGGTACTGCACAGCAGCACACTGTTCAACATTGTGAGGAGTTGTCCCGCATTTAGTGGTAACACTGTAAGGCACTATTCCACAGTAAATGGTGCAGAACATATATAGCTCAATTACTAACTGGCCTCCTGAATATAAATGCAAATAGTTTAACAGTGTTCTGGGCCTCTGAGGTGAAGTTTGAATACGTGTTCCACATTTTGCTCATGTGTTCCACATATTGAGATGCAATGTTCCACATTTGAGGGACATATGGTTGGGAGGTATGGCCAGGTTGTGCCTGGCACTAGGCACCTTGTCAACATAAACTACATCACAAACCTACTGCTATGTCCCTGGAATTGTACCTCTGTGTCAGCTCGCATGCAGTACATACCTGGCTGGCTCTGTGAGTGTTCCAGTGACATCCTGTGCTGCAGCAGTAATCCCATAACAACATGTATTACTGATAAGCAACACAGGTGGGGCACTGTTAACCCTTATATAGCACAGCCGGGCAAACAAGCCTGTTAAGTATGCTAGTGGGCCATTAATGATATGCTTATCTCCTTGTTAGCACCATGCATATACAATGACCATCATTTGCATATGCTGTTTGCATATGGCAGATGACAGCGCCAGGCAAAGTGTTTAGTGCTGGGCAAACCATATAGTGCCGGGCTATCTCGGCTATGCTTAGTGCAGCGCTGTTGCAATAGCACCACACTAAGGTTGATTAGCGCAGGTACGGTGCATGTGCGGGTTGAGGCAGTCCGCGCTAACCTGTCCGTGCTATTGTGCCTTAGCGCTGCGCTAACCATGTTAGCACACTGCCACTGCTCATGCCTGGTATGTCTGCATGGGGTCATGGCAGGGTTGCACATGTGCATTGCGCACACTTCTGGGTAGCACGACACTATTGCATAGTTCTGCATGGTGCTAGGCTGAATTGTTTGGGAGTATCAGGGTGTGTAGGCTATCTGTTGCCAGTACAGAAATACCTTTCACTCCTCTTGTGTCAGCCATGTCTGGAAGATGTAGGCAAAGGGCAGTGGTGGGCCGTCACAGGCATTGGGATGAAGTGGAGACATCCAACCTTGTACAGCTCACTCAACAGCACCATAGGTGCCTGTTTGGAGAGGTCTGGGAGGGTGACCACCCCCATAGCCAGGTCTGGGCTTCAATTGCCCGTCACCTCACAGCACTCACGGGAATACCACATGATGTGGAGAAGTGCTGCAACTGATATGTGGACATCATGCGCAGGCAGCGCCCGCTGCTGGAATGATGCCGGGAGATGATTCGGGAGGGGACTGTACCTGTGCCAGGTATGTGATGCCTCTCACCACGGTGATGTAATGGGTGGTTGGGATGTGTGTTGGGTGGTGCGCTTGTGTGAATGTGTGTGTGTGTGTGTGTGCCATGGCCCATTAACATACCATCGAGGGGACTGTGTTGCTGTGCTGGTGGGGTTCAGCACAAATCTACCATGCTATTACTGTTGTGCACCATGTGTAATGATATGTGACACGGCTCACTCTTGGACATGGGTTTATGTCCCAGTGATGTTTTACCATTTGCTACCTGTACATATGTACACTTTTACTGCTGCTGAGATATGTTGGTCTTCTGCCATGGGGACCTCCAATCAGGTGTTTGTAGACTGTGTGGGCCAGGGGGACCGAGCATCTTGGGAGTGTTGTCTGCAATGTCCTGTACTGAGATGGCATACTGCCCCATACCACCTACTGTGGTGGCATGGACCCATGACACCTGGCCCCCTG
This sequence comes from Neoceratodus forsteri, assembly GCA_016271365.2. Taxonomy (NCBI): domain Eukaryota; kingdom Metazoa; phylum Chordata; order Ceratodontiformes; family Ceratodontidae; genus Neoceratodus; species Neoceratodus forsteri. Next base: position 831,810,736 of record CM028131.1, read on the forward strand.
CCACACACACTGTGTTCTGCCATGCTGCCAGGGGTCTGCATGCAGCTGTGCCAACTTTGTACATCCACAGTGTGTGGTTGGGTGTGTTGTCTGGGCTAACCTCCCAACCATTTCACACCCACTTGTGATACATTGCCTCTTACAATGCAGCATCAGTGGGATGACTGTGGATCACTTACACATAGCTACACCTACGCTGCTCAGAACAATGTCACAATGTTTTCAGTTATGTTCCAGAGGTCTGTTAATTCATTGAATGGTATATGGTTCACAACATTTACTATGCCTCTGTGCTTTTTTATGTGTCCACTGCATGTGGGTCGAGTCCTCACAATGTGGTACATGGAGCTTCTGTGAAATACACTGAGGATCGTTCCTCAGAATGTGGTACTGTTGAGAGGTATGTGTCTGGGTGTGGTGCACTCCACCACTACTGCTGTCTCTGTGCCATGACACTGGTCAGTGGCTCGGGTGACAGTTCCATGGCATTGGTGCCCTGCTGTGCTGCACACTCTCACTGGTGTGGGCAGAATACACACTGTACTCAGCTGTGTATGGTCATGCTTTGTGCACGTCACATCCTGTATGCCTTTCTGTCGTCAATGTCATTCTATCTGTAGCCTTTGGGTTGTTGTATGCCACTGGGTCATGTCTGTGTGTCCACATCTATTGTTGAGGGGTTCGATGCATGTGTTCCCTCATTATTAGTTAGGGGACTCCTCTGCTTACATTCTGCCTTGTGTGTCAGAAGGTACCATCCAGAGGGGCTGTATACATATGATGGAGGGGCTGTTGCAGCTTGTGTGTACGGGATGGCATTGTCAGGCTTCACCCCTGCACACACTGGCCATGCACTGTGTGACCTGTGTCATGCTTAGCATGGCTTGGGTGGTGCACTGTGCCTGTGTGCCGGTTATACGTGTGTTGTGCTACATCACCAGGGTCCAGGGTGGTTTTTAGTGTACTGTGGTGGCTGACATTGTAGTAATGCTGCTGTACCATCTTCCCACTGCAGAGAGCAGAGACCACTCTGGAGACAGATGGAGGGTGCCATCAATGCTGCAGCAAGCAGCAGAGAGCAGTGACAGGGACGGGAGTGTGTTGCTTGAGTACTGCGTGCCACTGTGCATTTCTGCTATTTGTCTGTGTTGCCACTGCAGGCATTGGAGTGCTGTGTCTGGTGTCGTGGCACAGTCACCTAGGTTATCCGGGCCTGATGTGATTTAGCTGTGTTGCATTTGTATTCCAGAGTGCACTCTTAGAGGGACCCCCTAGCCATTGTGGCTACAATATGTACAGCCACATGGGGCTACAGTATTCACACTTGACTATGTGCTGGATGGGGGGGCACTGGATGCTTGACGCCAGTGGCACCATTCAGTGCACCCATGACCGTTACATCAGTGGGGACTGCTATGCTGGCTGTGTTCATTTGTGTTGCCTTCTGCTGCACGACCTGTGACATAGCTGGCTCTATGTCTGGTCTGCTGTTGCCATTACTGCCATGTGCACTGCTATCAGTCTTGTACTGTCATGTGCAACACTTTGCTGTTATGTCCACCATTGTGGCAGGATGCAGCAGGTCTGTGCATGGCCATCGGCTAGTCATTATGCCTGGAGCTGGGGGATTACTGGGGTCAGCCTGCTGAGCTGGCTGTTTCTGCTGCTGCTGTTGCCCTGTCTGCCATGGCAACACTGTTCTGTACTTCTCATGGCACGTCTCATTCACAGTACCATGTATAGTGTGTCAGTGTCTATTCAGGACACATTGTTAGTGCCTGCCAGGGCTATTCAAGCTATGGTGAACAGGGGTCCACAGTGTCATGTGGTGCCTGTATCTCCCTACCATTGTATTGTCATTGTAGTGTGGACACTGATATGTTATTGTGTGCCCTTGTCTGACCTCCATGGCATAAATGCACAGGGGCTGTTGGGGGGCCTCTGGGCCTATCGTGCCACATGGACCTGTGTGGTTGTGCATGTCACGTGTGCCTGTTGCAGCATGGGAGTAGGCAGGCATCATCTAGGCACTCCATGGTGTGCTATTTTATTTCTGGGAGGAGATAGAAAATAGGCTCTGAACTACTTCCTTTTTCCATGAAGCCTAACAATGACAATGTTGTACCATTCTGTGATTTCATTCATTGGGTCTACGCTAGGAGGACTGGTCACTATAGCTGTCTTTGTATCCCATGGACAATACAACTGTACAGGTTGTGGGCTTGTATGTGGGTGTCCAGGGGAGCAATGCATGGCTTTGTATTTACCCATGCAGGGCAGCGCCCATTGTCATGCATTTCATAAGTTGTATTTATTATGCCACTGGTGGCAACAAACACAGTTCTGGTGTACATTTATATATTGTTTGGCCACACTCCAGGGTGGTGTAGATCACCCTAATGATGGGCAGAGAGGTATCAGTGTGTCTAAATGGTGTGCAGATGTGACCTCCCTGGCTACACCCCTGCCTGTTGGCTCCAGCTGTGTTGTGGGGGCCACTGTCCCCTACAGAGTGTTGTCCCTCAGTCCCTGCAGTGCATGGTGTTTGTGCATAGGTTATGCAGGTGTGCTGCAGGGGTTGTTCTGTGGTAGCATGGTGTGATGGGTGTCAGCCCCTGTGGCAGATGCTGCTCCTGTAAGTGGGGTGTGTGCCTTGCCATGCCTTGGCCACCAGGGTGACACTTTCCTGTGCATATCATTGGTCTACCGCTGCCCTGCCACTGGTGGACCATGGCCTGTGTCCCTGTTTCACATGTGTGTGTCTCCTTGCATGTGCACCTTCAAGGTGCTGCTGGTTTGGGTGGTGGCACAGCCCCGTGCCATACTCTTCACCAGTGTGGGTTCCTCATCCTTTTGTTGTGGCAGTGGGTGTGGGTGGGCATTGGCACTTTCCCTGGTTGTGTACTGCTTGGTTACCTGTCCTGCAGTCCCTACTGTACTGTTGCCAGTGTCGTTGTCCTCTGTGGTCATTAGGTCTCTGTGGTCCATGTCGAGTCTCTATCTGTGTCACTTGCCACTGTTGTGCACTTATGGCAGTCACCCAACTGTTTAGGGCTTCCTGACATCATTTGTACATCTTCTGTGTTATGGCATTGTGGGTGGCAGTTTGGCTAGGTCTCTACAGTTCTTGTTGGGGGGCAGCAGTGAGGGTAGGCCACTGTTGGGGGGGTATGGGACAGGCATTTCTGGTTACATACCTGGTTATGACTGTGGCATCTTCTCCAGTGGGTGTCATCTGTGTTGTGTATCATAGCTGTGTGACTGTGGGCAGCATGTCCCAACATGTATCATCCCATGTGTATGTCATTCAGTGTCCACTTGTCATTCGCATCTCAGGGGGTGACTGTCTGTTTGCACTGTTACAGTCTGCACACCACTGTACTGGCTGGATTCCACTATGTTAGGTTTCTCAGCATACATCTATGCATGTCCATGTATGTTGGGGTGTTACATGCTGCCTGTTACATACTGCCTTGCCCTGCAGGCACATGTTAGTGTGCGTTGTTGTTTGTTCTGTACTGGCACATGGACATGGTTGTTGGGCCATGCTGTCCACCATGTGGTGGTACATGGTGCCTTTGTGTCATCTTTATGTCCTGATATGGTCCCCCTTTCTCCTTTAGGTCCAAGTCGGGTGTCACTGTGGGCCACCCATCCAGAAGAGGCTAAAGGCAGGGATGAGCTTTTGAGGAGGGTGGTGTGGCAACAGTGCATGCTTACAGAACAGCTGGCTGTGTTAATTGCTGAAATAATATGGGTTGTAGCCATCCTGGACAAACATCTGCCAGCACCTGCCCGTAAATAACTCCTACCTCCTATTCTTGTTATCCTGCTTCCTGTGCCTGGCCCACTGTCACTAGCCCTATGTCTGCCATCTTGTTTCCCTCCATTGCTTCCTATGTCCACATCCCTCTCCCTTCCACATTCTTTCCCCATTCCACTGTAAATATTATGCACAATTGCCTTTTTGCACTGTTGCTGTTTTCCCCATTGCTTTCAGCCCCTTTGTTAAGCCTGCCCTTTTCCCTTTCATTATGTTTGTCTTCTACCAAATTTTTGCATACTGTGTTCTGCTGTGTTTTGTTTTGTTTTTCTGTACAATTGTTTCTGTTGCCTTTGTGCCTTACCTGTTCCCTTTTTGAATTATACTTTGTTATGCTTGACATTCCTGTATCCTGTGTCTTTTTTTTGGGGGAGTTGGGATTTGACAGTGTTCTGTGGTATTCTGGTTTCTCTTGTGGGTCCAGGTTAGTCCATGCCATTCACTAGTCCTGCAGTTGTGTCTGGCAGGGCTAATTTGCCTTGTGTTCCTGTGTTCCTGGAAAGCTGCTTATACCTCTAACACTTTAATTCTGTGGGTGTTTGCACTGCTTCTGTCTGATTGCTATAGTCAGTGCTGTCTTATCTGCTATATTCAGTGCTGTCTTAATCCTGGGCAATTTTTGCTCTGCACTTCATGGGCCTGTTTGCCCAGCTTCCTTAGCTTGCTATATTCAGCTGGTTTTGTACCAGGCTATTTCCTTTTGAATATAGCTATGTTTTTGCTCCGGGAAAAGTTTTCCCGCTGGACAGTGCTAATTTAGCCCTGGGGCAAAGTTTTGAAAATCTTGGCCCGAGTCTGTTAAGTTACAGTAGGTAGGCATTTTTACAGAGGCTATGTTGGTAACTGGAGTCAAGTAGAGTAAGTTAGGTACTGTTACAAGGTTATAGGAAGAGAAGAAGAGAGGAGAGGGGGGAGAGGAGAAAAGAGGAACGAGGAGAAGAGGAGAGAGGCAGTACCTTGGGAGGAGAGATGACAGCTGAGTGTACAGGGGAAGGAGTGAGGGAAAGAAGGAAGAAGACTCAGAGGGAGGAAGTTGGGAGGAGAATAGGGTACAGGACAACTGGAGGGAAGGGGAGGGTGAAGGTGGGCAGGGAAATGAATGTGGGTAGGAGGGAGTGGAAGAGGGTGGGTAGAAGGGTGGTGGGGTGGATGGAGTGAGCAGGGAACTGAGAGCAGCAGTGAGATAATAAAAGACTGGTGGGCACAAGAATAGAAGGCACTGCAGGAGTGGGTTGGTGTAAGGTCAGGGGAAGTCAGGATCATAGCTGTGTATCATAGAAAGATAGAGACATAGAATTTGACAGCAGATAAGGACCGCTTGGTCCACTTAGTCTGCCCATTTCCCTACCTAATGGATAAGCTGCAGATCCTAGTTAACCAACAGCCTACTTCCTCCTACCCCCCACTAGAATTGCCTTATGTCTATCCCATGCATTCTTGAATTCCCTTGTTTTTGACTCTACGACCGCCTCAGAAAGGCTATTCCATGTATCCACAACCCTCTCTGTGAAGAAATATTCCTCTTATTACCTCTTAGCCATCCTTCCTATGCTGTCCAGAAACAATCACCTACAACTCTTACCCTCCTTAACTTCCTTCCTTTCAGACACCTATTTCACAAAGGCTAAGTAACAGGTCACGTCACAACTGACTGCAAATATCTCCCAGCTATAGTTCCTCCTAGGCAAATTAAAGTTAAAACTAAGAAAAGTCCACCCCAAAAACAGAAGCAATACTAGTTACTTACACAGGTCCAAAAAGTAATACTTCAGTTCAGTATAGTCTAGAAAATAACCTCCTTGATTCAAGGAAGCTGTGGCTGCTTTCTCACTCTCCCTGTGTTCAATGTGAGAAGGAGACTGCAACACCTCTAAGACAAAAAAAAAACCTTTTCAGCAAAAAAGAAATAAATAAAATAGGGACCAACAGTAATTTTGCTTAATCTTATGATATAAAGTCACAAAAATTTAAGTACCACATGTAAAAATTTCACAGAAGACATACCCTGAAAGAAATACTTTGCTACACAGAAAAATAAAGCAGTAACAGAAGATATACCTTGCAAAAGACAATTTGAATCAGAAGATTACAACAATAATCTGTTAGCGCACACCTGTAGGCACACCTTGTAGTAATGCAGCAGATGGTATAGCTAGCAACAGCAATTTGAAACAGAGAAAAATAAAGCAATAAAATGTTAGCAACCAACAGTAACAATCCCTGTGAGTACAACATAAAAAACAACAACACACAGTGAATCCGCCTGGCCAAAAGTCTTAATCCTTTCCCTTACTCTGGTAAGGTTCTTAGTTCTGTCCTTTCAAGCAAGCTAGAAGGAAAGAGCTCAGGTGAAGCTAGGGCCCTTGGCCAGCAAACCTAGCCTTCCACCTAAGACATTATTGGAAGCAGGTAGAGCTGATATTCTCCAGTAGCTGCTGTTGCAGCAGTCTTTTAAAGAGACCAATTGATCTATGCAAGGAGATGTCAGGCGGTAGAGAGTTTAGCCACCCATGGGCACAGAAAGCGAAGGACCTTTGGCCCAAGGAGGTGAGACAGTGGGGAATTTTAAATAGTGAACACTAAATGTCAGAAGAGAAATGAAGCCTTGAGAAAAAGCTTTTGAGCTTTCATCAAACAACAAAATATTTGAGTCCTTGTATGAATTCCTTAAGGCCATTGTTAAGGGATCATTACTAGCCTAACCAGGTTCCTGTAAGTAGGCAGTTCATGATAAAAGCGTAGTCACCTTCTCCTTAGAGTCCTTTAGAATGAATTTTGTCTCCTGCAGTGACAAAGTGTTTTAGAATTTAGGAGTAGAGGTTTTAACCACCACCTCTATCCCTTTCTTCTCCATGTTCTCATATTAAGGTTTGGGTAGTAAGCTAGTGATTTTAAGTTGATTTTTATCATTAAAATCCTTTTTCTTCCTTTTACCCTTTTTTCCAAAGCATTTTTATTCTAGGGATTCACCATATCAGCAGACTGTTCTTTAATCAACTGACTTGTTGTGCTAACCATGGTCCTATATATTTATTGGACCTGACCAAAAAGCACAATGGTCAAATAGACTCAGCAGCATGTCACCAAATCACCCTAAGGTAAGAGCACTGGGGGCAAAATATATACAAAAGTTGCAGCCTTAAAATGTAACTTTTTTTAGTCCAAATATCTTTAGGGCACAATGTAAGGGAAACTCTGTAGATCTTGCTATTCACTCTTCAAATTTAGTAAGCTTATTGAACCACTAAGGGGCTTTAAAAGGCAATAATTACATGGTGCTATAGTAAAGTTGTGCAATAATAATGCATAAGTGAAGCAAAAGTTGAGCAGCAAAACAATGCAAGAATACGGAAGTACAACAATTTAAAAGTGAGGTAGAAGTAATACAGAATATAAATATATAACAGTTGAGAGGAGAGAAAAAAATGAGCTACAAAGCAAGTCAAGTTAAGTATAGCAGTCCAAAATATTTAAGCAATTCAAAACTTCTCGGTCTTACTCACATAGTTCTAATTTTCTTCACCCATTGGCAATCTCTTTTTGAACTTTCTTCTATTAAAGCTTTACTTTTCTGTTTTTCAGATTTATTTGGTTTAAATAAGGCAGAATTTCATTTCAATCAGAATTCAATCTGCTTCTACGATCAGACATTAATTTCACAGCAAATGGAACTTCATCAGTGACCTGCTACCACTTAGAAACATAGAAACGTAGAAGTTGATGTCAGATAAGGACTGCAAGGCCCATCTAGTCTGCACATTTCTTTTTCTACCTTATGACTGGGCCATTAGCCTTTGCTCTGTCAATGGCTTATCTATTCATACTCATCTGTATTGCTCCCTTATGCCTATCCCATGCCTGTTTGAAGCCCTGCACTGTATTCATATCCACCACTTCCTGAGGTAGGCCATTCCATGCATCAACCACTTCCTCACATTACCCCTTAATTGGCCTCTCTCTAATCTCATGTTGTGTCCTCTTGGCCTGCTATTTTTCTTACATTGAAACATGTTAGACTCTTTCACCTTGTTATTCAGTCCTCCTTTTTGCTGATATGGCCAAACCATGTACTGGTCAGGAGGCCACTTTGCTCTTCTACTCTTATTTTGATTTCTTAAAAGAATCAAAGGATAAAGACAAAATGTCAGGGTATGGATAATAATCTAAATAAAATCAATGTAGGAGGGGATAAATCTAGAAAATATTTTGAATGCCGAATGAGAAATAACAGCTACAATGCAGAATTACTCAACGATGTATAATCTTGCGTACTATATCCTGTATTTATTCACTAAATGTTAATCACTCTATTGGCTAAAAAACTGATTATCAGGAACAAGCTAAGTACCATAATCACTAATCTGCATTTCCATTCTGACTTCACTTAAAACTGTGGAGGGTCTTCCTTTAATGTAACTGAAGAAAACATATTCACCCAATTCTCAAATACCACAGTGCTAACTTCCACATCCATTTACCCCAAATGGTACATCTAGAGTAAAGATGTCAGTAGGGAATCATGTGGTACATTGGTGTAAAAACTAAAGAAAAACACCTCTGAGACTATTAAAAACTATGAGGACCCAATATAAAGCTCTACCGTCAAACAGACAGGACCCATTCTAAAAGTTTATAATGCATAAATTTTATGTAAGAGGGACTTAGCTTGGCTGTCACTCCGAAAAATCCACTACTGCAGTTTTTAGATTGTGGAAAATAGAAGATTAAAGTTTCCTTTCAATCAAACAGTTCCATGCTCCAAAATCCAGGAAGTCTTAATGCTTTTCTATGGCTCTCTGGCGTTCCGCGGAGCTCTGTGGCAGTCCCTGATGCTCCTTCCCAATGTGGGCTCCACCACAGCTTGACCTCCAAGCACCTAAGGTGAACAAAGCAAAACAAGCAGAAAAACACAAGGAACAGAGTGACACACGATGGTCCACAAAGATTCTGGAGTCACTAAACTTCAGTATTGCAGTACTTCTCTAGCAACGGTGTATACCTGTTAAAAGTTATAGTAGAGCCTCTCCAAAATTGTGAAAGTAACTCTGGCCATCACTCCAGCAGTTTTCGGGTTCTGTATACTTTACTTTAAACTCAGTTCTGTACTCAGCTGGCAGACAGATGATGGTGTGAGCCCATTAAGCCTGTATCCTACCATTGTGAGGCTACATTTTCAGATATTCTATAGCAGAAAGTTATGCAGTTTGTTTTTAAAGATGTCTATTGTGTCTGCAGCAACTACATCATTTGGTAAGCAGTTCCATAATTTCACTGCCTTATAAGTGAAGTAACCCCTCTAATTGTTCTTTTTTGAAGGTTCCAATACTATTTGCTTCTTATGTCTTTGTAGGTTTATCTCCCTAATATCAAATCTTAATTCCAAACTGCCCATCAGTTCTCTATCCTCTGTAATGTTGTATATCATTAGCACATCACCTCTCTTCTTCTTTCAAGTGTGAATAATCTCACCTCCACTAATCTCTATTCATATGGCCTGTCTTTAAATTTATTGATTATATTTGTAGCCCTGTGCTGAATTCTCTTGATATTATTTATATCTCTCTTTTCTGATATGGCCTGCATACTGAGGATCAATAATCAAGATGTTATTGTATATATGTCTTATATAAAGACACAATGCAGACCTTGTCTTTGGGCACAAAGGTCCTTTTTATGCATCCCAGGATTTAATGGATTTTCCAATTACTTTGTTACAATGGCTGCCAAAGGTAACATCCTTTTCAATCATTATTCCTAGATCATTTTCACTATTTACTTCTCTTAGTTGGCATTAAGGTAATATCTATGGTTACTGTAGTTACCCCCAGGTGCATAACCACCAACTTTTCCTGGTTAAAGAGCAGTTTCTTTTCTATTGCCCAATGTTCTATTATCCTGAGAACTATTTCTAAGTTGTGTATCTGTTCCACAGTGTTAACTGTATCTCCTAACTTAGAATCATCTGCAGATTTTAATATCCAATTTCTGACAGGTTCATTCATGCCTGAAATGAACATCCCAAACTGTACAGGGCCCAGTACCAAACCCTGTGGGACACCACTGGTCACTGTACCTGGCTTTGAAATATGTCCCATAATTCTTACCATCTGGGTTCTATTATGAAGCCATGCAGTAATACAGGCTAACTGTTTTTCATTCAAACCCATTTTGTGAAGTTTATTAAGTAATATGTTATGTGGAACTTTACCAAAAGCTTTCTGCAAATCAAGATACTGTATATGATGTCAACAGGTTCATTCTTGTTTAATGAGTTGATATCCTTTTTGTAGAATACAACAGTGTTTGTAATGCATAATATTTTTTTCATCCTATGCTGGATACCATCTATGAATATTTTTGATTTTATTTCCTCTTCCAATCTGTTTTGAATCATTATTTCCATCATCTTACTGAGGAATGAGGTCAGACTAAATGGCCTATAATTTGAGGGGCTAGATCTGTCCCCCTTTTTTATAAATAGAGACAACAGTTGCCATCTTCCAGTCTTCTGGAACTTCACCCATCATTAAACACATGTTAAACAGTGTTATCAGAGGATTTATTAGCCATTCCCCAACTTCTCCTCACAGTCGTGAATTGAGTTTATCTGGCTCTGCTGATTTGTTGACTTTGATCATACATATGTGATATTTGTGCTCTGCTTCATTGATGTGGTTAATCGATGTACAGAGTGTGTTCCCTATTGCTTGGTTGGTTAGATTCCTAAATGCTTGAAGTGTAGTGTCAGTTTTGTTGTATACTGAGCAGAAGTAATTATTGAAAATTTCTGCCATTCTGCAATTACTTAATTTGATCCTATATTAAATGGTCCTATTGATCTATTTGATGTTTTATTATTAATGTATGCAACAAATGATTTCCCATTTTCTTTTGTCTTTGAGATTTGGACATCCAGTTCTTTCCTTTCCTTTCTTATTAATCTATTACTAATTCTCAGTTCCCTTTCATATGCTTCCCTGTTGTAATCAGTGTTATCATGCATCATAGTCTTGTAGGCTGACTGCTTTCTGATTTTACTAGTGAACCATAATGGTACTTTACCTTTCTTGTTATAAAGTTTTTTGTTTGGTATGTATCATTCTTCTACAGTAGTTCTATTATTATACCCTTGATAGCTGTACATAATGAATTTACTGTTTTTTTGTATTCCATGGTTTTTCCCAAACCGATGTCTTTAATGCTCTAATTATAGCTTCATAGTTGGCTTTTGAGGATTCCATGTCAATTGGGTGAAAATTTTAGAGTGACCTCAATTTGAGCAAAAACATTAGAGTGACCGCATTTTCAGCGATGCTACATTTCAGCTAAGCACTATACAGCTACTTATTTAGACCTGTACCTGAAAATTATAGGCTAATCATTGGAGATAATCAAAGCGAGTGATGATAGTGAATATACCCTAATAAATTAATAAAACAGTGTTGGACAGGTTCGCCACAGCAAGTGAGCATCGGTTAGGGACTAACCTGGCTAACTCCAAATGCGCTATCTCTTTTATCATCCCACCTGCACCTGTTGCACATTTTAACAGCAACAGGTGCATCCAAGCAAAGGTGCACATCTTTGCCCTCAAGCCCCCGTGAGGTGCTGTGCCCTTGCACCCCCCTATCTGAAGGATTCTCACTCCACACCACACATTGACACTGGGGTTCACTGAGTTTGTGTGAGTACATTAATGCTTGCATCGAGTGTTTTGAAGCTGCTGAGTCACTTGCTCTCCTCGCTCTACACTCAGTGGCTTCTTTGTCAGCAAACTATGAAAAATAAGGTAGAAGAACAAACCTAACATGTTTTTTTTTATACTAAACAGTGCTGTTTCTGGAAATTTTGTACAATATTGTTTAGAACACTCGGTCACACTACAGTCAGCGGGGAAAGTGAAAGTTGTTTGGAAAGCTGTAATAACCAGATTTTGGGTTATTATGGCTTTTGGAAGCATAATAACCCAACATCCGGTTGTTACAGATTTGAAGAGACCAGTAAACTGGTTGATAAATCAGGTCACCAATAATTATAGTGCTATACATACCATACATGCTGCTACTGTAAAACAAGTGAAGCCTGTTTATGTCTTTCAAGTTTGCTTAATTTTTGAAACAGGTGACACAGCATTAAATGCATTTGCAGTCTGTAAAAGCAGCTGACAAGTATGCTCAGAAAAGACTCAATACCGTTTCCCTATTTCTATGTGGTTCTGGTATGTACACTATGACTGTACTGAGATATGCACCTTCCTTGAGGGATACACACTATATGTACACCTAAATTGCACCTTTAACATACCTAACAAATTCTGTACACCTAAACTTCACCATACAAACTTGTACTTATGTATAACTTACAAACTTTACATTTAGCAGTTTGCACCCCAGCTATACATTATAAACTGAACAGTAAGCACTACACTCATCACCTGCAACTCACAAATATAACTTTTAGCAGTGTACCTCTCTACAGCAGCTGGATGTTTGCTGAGTGGAAACACCTTCCTTTTGGCTCTATAAGGACATCATAGACAGGTCTGATTTTTGAACTACTATGCAGTAGTTCCTGGTTACTGGCAGTTTAATCACAGGCAGAAGTTAGTGCTCTGTATGTTGAACTGGGTAAGTGCTTGCAAAATAAGTAGGGCTGGATTTTTACAGCTCATGACACAAGAACATTTCCCAGTTTGGGGCATAGGTTGTATCATAGCAAATGTGGCAAAACATGCTTTCTTTTTTCAAATATTTTGGTGTGTTTGGAATCATGTCTGGTCTTTGTAGAAGAAGAACACATACATTACTATGCTGATACATGCATTATGTTGGAAGCACAATTTATGGCAATTTAGGTGTAAGGTTAGACCCTTTTTGTGGTCTAGCAGTTATTTTACAAGTAGCACATTTATACTACAAAAGTGTCACAAATGTCTAAAAACCCAGCCCCAATCTTTTTCAGAGCAAGACAATTTCTTATTTATATGAACAGTTTGTTCATGCTGCAGAAAGTGGCAATATAAATAAATTAGGGAGCCTAGGAGTGGATCCTACTGTGGTAAAGTGGATTGGGAACTGGCTAAGCAAGAGAACTCAGATGGTGGTAGCAAGTGGCATGGAATCTGAGGAGAGGGAGGTGACCAGCAGGGTGCCACAGGGGTCGGTGCTGCAGTCAGTCCTACTCAATGTCTTCATTAGCAACATTGCAGAGCATTTGTAGGGAAAGGTGTGCCTCTTTGCAGATGCCACCAAGATCTACAACAGAGTGGACACACCAGTGGGGGTGGAAAAACTGAGAAAGGACCTAAGCCTATTAGAGAAGTAGTCAGGTGACTGGCAGCTGTGTTTTAATGCTAAAAAGTGCAAGGTCATGCAGCAAGGTCACGGGAATCCAAGGGAGGAGTACAGGATTGGTGGGAAATTCTGGCCACCACAAGTCAGGAGAGAGACATGGGGGTTATCATATCTGGCATCCTAAAGGTGACCAAACAGTGTGAAAAGTTTGTGGGGAGAGCACACAGAATGTTGGGGGTACATAGGGAGGGGCATAACAAGCAGAAGGAAATTGGTGGTGTTGCCACTGTAAAGATCACTGGTGAGGCCTCAGCTGGAGTACTGTGTCCAGTTCTGGAGACCACATCTCCAGAAGGACATTGACAAAAAAGAGGCAGGCCAGAGAAGGGCAATGAAGAGGGTACATGGACTGTGCCAGATGTTCTATAAGGAAAGACTTAAGGACCTTAATATCTATTCACTGGAGTAAAGAAGGGAGATGGGAGATATAATAGAGACGTTCAATCACCTTAGGGGAATAAACAGGGTACAGGTGAAAAGCATATTTCAGAGAAAACTCTGCACAAGAATGAAGGGGCATGATATGAGGCAGAAGAGTGGAAGACTCAGAGGTAATGTTAGGAAGTACTTTTTCATTGAATGAGTGGTGGAGCCATGGAATAGTCTTCCAGCAGAAGTGGTGGGTGTGAAAACAATACATGGGTTCAAGAGTGCATTGTATAGACATAAGGATACCATGGAGATGTGCAGAACAAGAGAGTCAAAGATCAAATAGGATCTAGGGCTGCAGCAGTGAGTAGGGAAATGGGCAGACTAGGTGGGCCATATAGTCCTTTTCTGCTGAAAGATTCTATGCAACATCTTTCTAGGGAGTGCAAGTTTTTCCATGTGCGCTGTTTCTACAGTAAGTATTTTCTTGCTTGCTGCTACTCAGACAGCTGCCATCTAAGGTGGTGAGAAGATGGGCTTTGCCAGTAACAGTCTGGGGACCTATCTGTGGCTACTGTTTAGTGTTTTGAGGACTGAGTCAAGTACCGACAGGAAGTGAGGGTGGTAGGTCCTGAGTATGTGGGCTGCAAGACATTTTTGACAGTGACCGGGGGGGGGGTCCACTAGATTTCCAGGCAAATATAACTCATAGAAAGGACAGAAAGGAGTGTTCATCTGTGATGGGGGACCACTAGGCTATCAGGGCAGTGTAACTTATGGAAAAGACATATAGGATTAAAGAATGGAGGGTAGCCCTACTCTCTAGCTGCCCATAATTTCCAAGGAAAACAAGGTTGTCAATGGGCATCCATGATCATCACCTGCTCTGTCCCTGATCTTTATCTATGATAACTCTTTGTTTATGATAACTCCATCCACAATTAGTCCATGATTCATTAAAAATAAAGTCCATGAGTGATGCACAAATGCCTGGAAAGACCATACAATCGAGAGAGACAAATCTGGATTACAAAATCAATTTTCAGTTTTGCAAAAATGCATATTAAAAGTGCTTGGCAAGACCAGAATTACTGGAGACTCAATTGACCTAAAACTCGTCACCTTTACTCTTGATGTTATCCTGTACCCGCCTTACTATGATCATCAACAGGTCCCTCATGCTGCCTCAATTCCTCCACAAATGGAACTCAATCAAGGTGACCCCAATCCATAAAAGCAGAGAGAGGGCACATCACGGTAATTACAGGTCCATATCCATTCTCCACCCCCCTCGAAATGCCTTAGAAAGAATCATGGCTGACCGATTGGTTGATTACATGGAGAAATGTAGCCTACAGTACCCCCAGCAGCACAGATTTAGAAATATTCACAGCACTACTACTGCACTTCTGGAATTCACTGGTAACATCCACAAAGCCTTGGACCAAGGCCTTCTTGTCGGCACTGCTTTTATTAACCCCAAGGCCTTTGATACGGTCAATCACCCATTACTGCTTTAACATCTTGCTAATCTAGGACTATCTACTGACGCCTAAGATAGTTAACAGCTACCTCTTGGGCCGTTCACAGCAAGTCAAGATAGGTAACTCTCTCTCAATAAAGCTTCCTGTCCTTTCTGGTGTTCTCCAAGGTTCTATCTTGGGACTGTTACTCTTTAGCATTTTTCTCAACAAACTCCCAGCCCACTGCTCTACACAAATTCCATTGTATGCCGATGGCACAGTAATTTTCACCAAGAACTCTGACTCAACCCTGCTAGAGAAACAGCTCCAGGAAAGTTTCATGGAAGTGGAGGAATGATTCGCCATATAGAAGCTTGTGCTTAACTACAAAAACACAAAAACTATGCATTTCCATGACACACAATAAGCACAAATCCAAACAGTTGACAGTCCAAAATTAATTGAGCACCTCTCTGGAGCAGACCTAAGCATTTAAGTACCTTGGAGTAATATTGGATTGCTCCCTGTCCTTTTCTAGTCATATTGACCACATTGCCAGGTCTGTGAACTCCTGTATCGGCATCCTCTATAGGCACAAGCATTGTCTTACAGCTGTAGCCCTCAAGCAAGCTATCCAAAGCTCAATCATCGTAATTATAGACTATGGGCTAGTGATCTATGGGTCAGCTACAAACACTGTCCTTACTCATATCTCAACTGCCTTGAATAATTCCTGTAGGCTCCTCACTGGGGCTGCCCCCTGGACTCACACCTGTGAGCTTTATGATCAGGCTAATTGGCTACAGCTGCAAGATAGGCTACTCTGCCACACCTGCCTTATGGCAAAGAAGGCCTCACTTAGTCTCCTACCTCTGGGAGTACAGAATCTCCTCAACCCCGCCTGCATCACCCGTTGCACCAGAAGTACTGACTGCTCCACCTTTGAAGTCCCTTATTGTCAGACTACACAAGGAAAGCACTTGTTCACAGCCAGAACTCCTAAATGGTTTAACTCTCTTGTTTGTGAAATCACAAATGCATTCTCACTGGGTTTATTTAAACACATTCTTCGAGAGTCCCAAGTGTCTAGACCCTCTTGTACATGCTTCTGTTAACTCTGAGAACTATTTCCCATAGACCACTGCCTACCTCAATTCACCTCTACTCCCCTACCTCTTCCCCACCCATGCCGGTACAACTTTTCCCTTATCCTCAGCCCCTCTCCTCTCCCTCCCTTCCCCTTCTCCCCTGTCTCTATCCCTATTGTCCCCATGTCTCCCATGACCATTCTTCATGTATCATCAGTCTGCAGTTCCTTTCCTTTCCCTTCCCTTCCTGTCCCCTGTTGTCATCCCTATCCCAGGATCCCCTAGCCTCTCATTCTCAAACTTCTAGTGAACCCCTTCCCCCTTCTTCTGAACTATATTCCCTGCCCTAGCTATCCATCACTTGCTGCCCCGGCGTAGTCTCCCCCCTCCCCACTATAGCCCTTCCTTTGGCCAATTGTCTTTTCCATACTCTGACAAAGCCTGATGGCTGCTATTCCCCTTCCCATCTTTTCACACTTACAACTGACTAAGCTTGATGGCCATAACTGTCTCTCTCTCCTATGGTTAAATAACAGTGTTAATAGTTTGTCATTTCTTGTTCAGATCTATTATGTTATAACTCATTCTTATGTCCGTACAATTTTACATTATGCATGATAGTGTCTTATATGTTGCTCTTAAATGTAATCTGTACCTGAAGTGGAACCTATGTAAAACAGCCACTGGCTCACAGGTGTTTATCCAAAATTTTAATCAATAGATAAATAAATATGAAAATAAAATGCCTAATATAATAAATATTTTAAATTACTGTAATTCAGGGATAACAACTATAACTATATACACTCTATATAAGGTAATTTGTGCTGACACTTGAAAACTAATGGTTTTCTATTTTTTAATTAACATTTTTTATTAAGTTTATCATAAAACAAAAACAGATTCTATTGCATAATAGGCAACAGTGCATTCAGAGTACTCACAGTATAACAAAAGAATGTTTATCATATACAAGTTCAGTGCATAAAAAGTAATATAGTCAGTTCTAAACATGTCCAATTTAAATAATGCACTAAAAGGTATAATATAATAATAATGGCTGTGAATCACTAATGTCTACTTGCTGTGCATGGGCAGGGCATAGACATTCCCACCACTGAATGCCATGCAGCAGTGCCCTGCGCACCCTCCATAGCATTCACTAACAGGCACGTTAGTGTCCCATGTAATGTATCTCTGGCTGACCCAGGGCACTGCACCATGAGTGGGATGGGGTGCACAAGCGGCACCCCACATCACACCTGTTCACAACAGCACCGTGTGCCATTCCTTGCTGCATCCTCTTTGCAGGGAGGATACAGGCATAGCAATTGCGCCCCACCCTTACGATGTGGCCACTGGTTGTGGCAAAGCATTGCTGGACCCCTCACCATGCCACCCCAGCCACATGGACTGGAGGGGGGCTGGGGGTGGCAACCCAAGCACTCACCCGGTGTTCCTGCAAGGATGCATTTCACTGGTCCAAGAGACCCCTTCAACATGCAGGACTGGGGATCCACTAGTGGAATGGGCATGCACATCCCATTGGCTTCCCGCCTGTGTCCACTGATCACTCCACACACTAGTGTGCTGAGGGGGTTGGTCCATGGACTAGAGGTGAGCAGTGGCCGGTGATCATGAATGCCATCCACCTTGCACCTGTCTTTGGGTGCAAAACTGCATGGGCAGGTTATGTGTGTTTTCAGCGGGAAACCTGCCCGTTCATGAATTACGGCCAGTGAACATGTTTTCATGATTAGTTCGAAGAAAGGTCCATTGGGTATGGCAAGGAAGGTCTTCTGATGAGAGCTGTGACAGAAAGTCTAGAATATTGTCCATGGAATCAAACAAAATATAGAGGCTGTTACCATGTAAATGCATACAATCAATTTACGAAGTAACAGAATCAGTGGTAAAGAGAAAAATGAATAGAATCAGAAAGCAGCTTGGAAAGCAGAACTTAAGAAGCCCCAGAGAGGTCTATGGGACTATACAAAGAAAAGAAAAAGAAGCAAGTAATAGAAAGCAGATGAGGGGAGAGACCCAGCCTTACAGGACAAAGTCAGAGTAATTGTCCAATTGGTATAGAATCCATTTACACCATTTGAGTTGGAAGGAAGGTATACAGTTCTTGATCCTGGCAGACATCCTTTCCAGTGTGTATAAATCATTTGCAAGTTCCTGCCAGACAGTACAGATGGGAATTTTCTTGGTGCACTATAGTCTGGTAATGGCTTTTTTGCCAGCTAAGATCAATAAAATGGCTAGCTTTGTAGAGGGTTTGTTCAATGTACAATGATCCGGGGAAATGGTTGTTAGGCTAAAGAAAGGGGTAATCATACCAGGACAAGCAAAGATGCCCTCAGTCTTGTGGATCACAGCCTGCCAATAGGATTGAAGGGATGGGCATGCCCAAAGGACATGAATTTGATTTGCCTGCATGGGTTAGATAAGTTTCATCGACTCTCAAGTCACCAACAGTTGTTTGGCCATATCTGATTAACTGAATTCTGAATGTCCACCATGTTCAATTGCGCAACACTCAATAGACCACCTACTATCACCCATATACTGCTATCAAATAAACAAATTGTGATTTATGATTTATGAGTTGCAATTTCTACTCTTCTCTGCAGCTGTTATTTTTGCTCCTGCTAGCACTGCTATACTGTGTATAAAAGTTCTTATTTTAAAATGTTTCTATCACAAATCACAAAATTATCTAGATTAGGCATTTTCTCCTTTCCGATAAATGAGTAAAAGAGTTGTGATTTGTGAGTTGTGATTTCTGCTGTTCTGTCATCACTGTATATCCACCAGAATGTGTTCTGCAGGTTAGCGAGGTGAGAGTGTGAGGTAGCTAAAAAAATAAAATCATGAAGACCATGAGCGCCATCTAGTGTGGCTACAAATTACTGTGTGGTCATTTTGAGGTAGAAGCTTCAGTCACAATATAATGGTCTTTCATGTGTCATTTCGCATTGGGCTATCATTTTGAGTACTAGTTTGACTACAGCAATGGACGAGCCGTGTAAGATGGTTCCCTCACAGAGGGAACTTGATCAGCTTTTACTGGATGGCTACCTGTATTATAAAAAGTGACAAAGGGGTGACTTGTTTTACTACTGCTGTCAAAACTGTAGTAGTGGTTGCCATTGTAGGGCAAGTACAGTGAAGGTGGGAGGACAGCATCATCTACAGGGGAAGACAGGAGAAAACAATAATTCACCAGATGCCAGTTCGGATCCAGATGCTGAGGCTGTAGCTTCTCTTAAGGAGTGCATGGTCACCACTAATGACACCCCTGCTCATTAAATTCAGGCAGTGTCTGCAAAACTGGCAGCAGAAGTACGCCATAGTATGCCCTCCAGACATGCGATGCAGCAGGTTGTATAATGACCAAGGCAAGAAAACATGCCTTCATATCTGAAAACTCTTGATAATGTGTTAGTACCAGACTCCCTATGGTACATTGATGGTGAGCTGTTTCTTGCAAAAGAATCGGTATGTGGTAAGGACAAAATCCTGATTTTTTGCACTGAGGCGAATCTTATCAAACTGTCTATTGCACAGCGCTGGCTGATGGATGGTATTTTTAAAACTGTGCCCTGCTTATTCTGACAACTGTATTCCATACATACCACAGTGGGCTTTAATGAGACCAGTCGGGTTGTGCCATTAGTGTATGCAGGAATGTTATATTCGCCTGTTCCAGGACCTGCACGACTTGGCCAATGAACATGCCAGATCCCTCAAACCTAGCTACATCATTACCAACTTTGAACAGGCAGAAATCAATGCCTGCAAGGCAGAATTTCCAACATCCATCAATGAAGGTTGCCTTTTTCATTTTGGGCAAATAATATAGCACAAAATCCAGAGCGCTGGACTAGCGACGAAGCATGGCTCTGAACCTGACTTTAGCCTGCAAATGAGACATCTTCAAGCACTTGCATTCTTGCCTGCATCTGAGATTCCATCAGCTTATGTGGCAATAAGAAATGAATTCCCTGAATGGAGTCTCCCTGTGCTTAAGTGGTTTGAGGAGAATTATGTGCTTGTCAGAATCCGAAGACGTATGCTCAATGAAACCACAATTCATAGTGCTCCCGTTTCCCCAAGAACTATGGTCAGTACATGAACAAATTGCCTCGGGTGTCCCACAAACACAAAATAATGTACAGTCATGGCATAGATGCCGCAGAGCACTTGTGGGCTCCAATCATGTTGGCATCACCCATTTTGTCTGAGAACTTGTGAGGGAGCAACAAGTTAGAGAGCACAATTGAAAAAATAAACCGTGCTCAACATTGATCTCCAATAAGGAAAAAATACCTCAAGCATGAGGAGAAAATTGGCAACATTCTTCAGAGAAAAATGAGAGATCCACTGATGAGTTTTTATGTGGCATAGCCCACAATATGGCTGTATGAAATTGAAATAGTGACTGACTTCTTTTAATCTTACCAAATAAAGTTTCATTTTAAAGTAACAATCATTAGATGGTGCTCCAATATGAACAGCTGCTGCTTGAATGATGTGTGATGTACAAATGTATCTTTCAAACAGCAGCCTCTTAGTGGTGCTGCCAAATCGCAACACAGAGAGAACGAATGGAGGAATTTGTAACCAGAGAGCAGAAAATGCCAAATCCAGGTAATTTTGTGTTTTGTGGTTTACAATCAGAACTTGTATGCACAGTTCAGTGCTAGCATGAGCAGAAATTACAGTAGCAGAGCAGAACAGAATTTGCAACTTGTGCAATTGCGATTTGGGAGTTGCTAAGTGCATCGGTAAATATGTTGTGATTGGCAAGTTGCAAGTTGCATCAGTGTTTTGAGTGCTGGTAAATAGAAATACTGTAAATTGAGTGTTTCGGTTAGACAGAGTTGGTGATTTATGTGTTGGCGAGTTCAGAGTTGAACAATGGTACTGATCCCACCGGCATCATTGCACAGTTGCACCAGCAGCAGTTGGTATGAAAGCCTATAAATTTAGCAATCACCACAAGAGTGAGAAAGTATCAGAGTTGGCACTTTAAGTGCATTCCCTCCAGTAGGAGGCAGTAGTAACCCTGTAGGCAGGAGGGGCATATTTATGCCATTGCTCTGTGGAATGGATGGTGCCCAGTTCCGTATTCCATCTATGCAAGATGGAGTTAGTAGAGGCCTTAGAGGAGGCTTGTAAAGCTTTACATAGCAGACTAATGAGGTGGGCCCAGGTGATGCATAGCAGGTAGGATTTGACAAGGTGGATAAATGGGGGCAGTTTTTCAGCTATGCAAGTCTGGGCCTCTTCCCAAATTCTCAGGTAAGAGTGAAGTTTTAAGTATTTGTGGAAGTCATTTAATGGAAGATGAAAAGAGGTCTGAAGGGTCATGAATGGTAGAATCCCCATTGGAATGATAAGTTGGAATGCATATCTAATGCCATATCTTTGCCACACCTGGAATGCTTTATCTAGTTTGTTGGGAAGAACTGCCAGATCATGCACTATGGCCTGGAGGTAAAACTGATCAGTAGGAGTAAAAAAATGTTCTGAAGGAATAGCCATTGATGGTATGTTTTGGCAGTATTCCAGTAAAACTTATGAAAAGGAGTACAGGCAGGCAGGGTCAGACTGGCCCACCTGGATACCTAGAAATTTCCAGGTGGGCCCCCTTCAGTTGGGTAAGTGGTTACCTTCTGAACTCTGAAAACTTTTGCATTTTATCATTTTTTTTTCCTAATTAAATGGGGTATCTGGGACATTGTTGATAAATGTAAAATGCAAACACAGAGCTAGTGTATCAGATTGAAATGGAATATTGACATGAGTGTGTCAACCTGGGCCCTCCTCTATTGATTTTCCAGGTAGGCCCTTGTGTCCTCTTTCCAGGTGGGCCCTCTGTGCCCCAGTCCAACCCTGCAGGCAGCTGGATTACCAAAAAGATATTGGACGTGATCATGAGTATCATTTAATGTGTACTTGATCAGCTTCCAATAAGAGTAATAGGAGGAAGCAAGCCAGAGGCAGATTAATCTAAGATGGGATGCTAAGGTGTATAAATTTAAGTTGCGTAGGTTGACTCTTCCCTTATCTCTAGGGAGCTTCAGGATGGAGTAGTAGATCCCGGGGCGGGGGGGCTGCCCAGCCAAACAAAATCAGGAAATTATTTTATCCCAAGTCCTAATATAAATTTAAAGTGACAACATGGGGAGGGTTTGGAGGAAATATAACATTCAGGGAAGGATGTTTTGTTACATTTTCTTGTTATTTAGTATGCTTTTTTCTAGTGTGCCACCTGGCAGCTCAGTTCCCGCTGACCCTCGACCCCCTCTTTGCCTCCAGGACTTACCTCCCTCTAGACAATACCCACTGGATTGCCCCCCAGGGTGGGGCCACCTCACCAGCATGAGTCCTGTAATGATGAGAGCAGGATGCTGGCAAGGTTGCACACTGGCATTGCCTCCCTGGCTTGCCCCTATGGTGGGGCATGGAGTCAGCAGGTGACAGCAAATGATGGGATAGGTCATTTTCCTAGGAGTGCCATGGCAGGTGATTGGGGCCAGGGGAAGTGGGGCATCATAGATGGTGGCTGCTATTTTGCAGATGTTTTTCCTGAAGGAGGTGTGGAGTGCAATGATGCCAGCATCTGGCATGCCTCCCAAGGAATCTAGGCACTGGTCACAACAACCCCCCCCAGCCTCCGCTAGGGGTATGACTTGTGCCGGACACACAACTCCCCACCCCCAGAGAAGGAGACCCATCCCCAGGCACTCAGTACTTCTTCCCCAGGGCAGCCCTCCTGCTTCCCAGGTCTGTTCCTGATCCCAGGACATCTGGCTGGCCAGCATTTTGTTGTATTCTATGTGATTGAAGAACTGAAGGGTGAGATCTGTCCATTGGGAGAGGTCAACATTAATTTGTTGGTTTAAAGGCTCATAGCTGAGGAGGTTAAGGTGCTCCAGATTTTTAGTGATTTTAATTCCAAGTTATCTAATGGCCAGTTTATGTCACTTAAAGGAAAAAGCCTGGTTTAACTACACTAAGGAAGAAGAGTTGTAGAGAAGCACTTCCATTTTCAGAGTGATTAATTTATATTCTACCAAGTCGCCAAATTCTTGAAGAAGTTCTCAGCAGGCTGGAATGGAGTCATCAGGGGAAAAAAATAATGGTGTTAATGTGTGTTTTTTTATTATGATACACTATTAGTCAAATTAATTCTGTTTTGCACTCTGTCTAAGATTATGTCATGGATGGTATCCTGGATAAATAACAAATATTGTTTTTATCACATTGGTAGAGTAGTTCCACCATTTCAACTACTTATGGTATAGATTCTACAATGAGACTATATGAAATATTTTCTGTTGTCATTTTAACCTCATTTAGAGAAGGGTCCACTTATGGCCTTTACAGTGGTCTAGATAATTTTAAGTGGTGTTCGAGCTACCAACCTCAAGTGTGCAGATTAGCTTGAAAGATACAGCTTTCTTGACGTATTTTATTTCTAGTTCGCCTCTTTTGCAAGTTTGTTCCCTCCCCTATTTCAGCTAATGTAATCCTTCCAAAGCCCGGCCAAGATCAGTTTAACTCTGAAACTAAATTATTCCATCTCTTACTGGCTAGCATAACCTGGTTTGTTTTTCAAAGTAAGACATTTCTTAACATATAGTCATGTTGTTGCTGTCTTCCTAAAATATACAGTTTCTGAATAATTATTATGATTTCATTTGGCTACTGTTCTTAGTCAAAGTTGTTATATAATCTTCAAGCATGATCTCTGTGTAATATAACTTATCCCAATATGTTTCCTGAATGTTCTGGGAACAACATAGTCAACTATGACTAACTATGGCTCATTCATGTTTGATCATGCTTTGTTCATGCTCTTAGGTGCATGGGATGGAAACAAGAATTGCATATTTTATTTGCACATTAGAATACGTAATTTGACACTATAGACTAATATAAATAGACACAACCCTTTTTTTGCAATTCATCAAAAAATAAATCGGCCACAATTACAGGTAGGAAAAGAGCAGTCTGGACGGGCCTGATGGTCCTTTTCTGCTGAAAACTTCTATGTTTCTATTTTTTATGTTAACACACAGACATCAATCACTGAAGCATAAACATAATTAATATGAAAACTCACCATACCGTAAAACAGTTTTGTTTTAGTTGAAATAAATAGTAATTAAACCATTTTTGTCAGTATTTGGTGAAGAGGGACTCCATTAGAAAGAGGAGCAACAATGGTTCTGTAAATAAAAGCTATTTAAAACTATGTGCAGATAGTAAGTATTCATTATAGAATGTTAAGGCTGTTGGAAAAAATAAATAACCTGGACTGTGCAGCAATTTGTTTAATAATGTAGGAAACATCTGAAATGGGTAACCTTGGTTGATCATGGCCATCTTGAGTAATTCCCAAACTATGCTGACCATGATCATCCATGGGTCATTTATCTCCAGGAGTTGTTTATGGATAACCATGGATACAAATCATTTGACAAAGACAAAGCAGACATTTACCAAGAAGAAGCAGACAACCTGGACAGCTACTTATTATTGGACCTCACAGTGGAGGGTGAGGGGAACTGACCACCAGGGAGCAGCAGGAATAAAAAGGTGGGGGAGCATTAATCCATTTTCAGAGGAAAGAGTCCTGAAGGAACTTGTAGCTCTGAATGTGAACAAGATTATGGGACAGATAGTATATACCCATGGCACTTAAGCAGGTCAGGGTGATGCTAGCTGCCCCGCAGATGGTCTTATTCAACAGCTCATTAGAAACAGGCATGGCACTGGTGGACTTGAGGAGAGCAGCTATGGTCCCTCTACATAACAGCAACAGAAGGGAAGAGGCCAACAACTATAGTCCAGTGAGTCTCTCCTAAATGCTGGTAATATTAATTGAAACATTGTTAAAGAAAGGTCAGTGGAACATCTTGTATGCAATAGGCTGCAAGATCAAAGCCAGCATGGGGGGGGCGTCATGCCAGCAAATCATTGATTTCTTTGACTGAGTGACCAGGGAAATATATCACGGGAGGTGGACGTGATCTATCTGGACCTTAACCAAAGCCCTTGACATTGTGCCACATGAGACTGATAAAGAAATTGATGCAGCTTAGGGGTGGGATCCAAAATGGAAAATTGTGTTAGAAACTGGTTAACATATAAGTGACAGCGGGTGTGGTAAACAACACTCACACTAAGTAGGGGAGAGTGACCAGTGGGCTCAGTGGTGGGATTGATCTTCTTCAATGTCTTCATAAGTGACATTGTAGAAGAACTGAAAGGGGAGGTGTGCAGCATTTTTGCAGATGACAACAAAATCTGTAAAAGGTGGACAATCAGGAGGAGGTGAAGGCTATAGGCATCTTGGGAAACTTGAAAAGTGGCCAAGACCATGGCACCTGGGGTTCCATGCAAAAAAAAAAAGCAAAATCGTGTTCCTTTGGCATAGGAATTCAGGAGCTAAGTGTAGCAAGGGGGAGTAGTCAGTAATTAGGAAAGAGACCTTGGAATTATCATAACTGGCAACTTCAAAGTGGAAAGACAGTGTGATAAAGAAGTGGGTAGGGCCAGTGGGATGCTGGGATGCATAGGGGTTGGTATCTATGGCAGGAGGAGGGAGGGAGGTGAAGTTGCTATTGTATCACTTGCTGGCATGACCCCACCAGGAGTATTGTGTCAAATTGTGGAGGGATCACCTCAGAAAAGACATAGACAAGGTGGAGACAGTCCAGAGGAGGGTAATTAAAATTGTGTAGGGGCTGCATCACAAGCCTTACAAGGGGAGGCTGAGGGAACTTAGCATGTACACCCTGGAAGACAGGGGAGAGAGACGGGATATGATAGAGACATACAAGAACCTCATGGTGTGAACAGGGTGCAAGAAGGGAGTCTCTTTCAAAGGAGGAAGAGCACCAGAACAAGAGGGTGTGTGATGATGCTGGGAGAGGGGGAATTTAGGAGGGATGTGATGAAAAACTACTTTATCGAACAAGTGATAGACACCTGGAACAGACTGCCAACCGAAGTAATAGAGGCAACAATAGTTGGGGAATCAAGCATGCATGGAACAGACACAGGGGAATATGAATAAACAGGTTGGGGGAGGGAGGGTCACTGGAGACCACTTAGGATCTGCAGAGACAGACTAGGCAGGGACTATATGGGAAAACTGGGTGGGCAAAGTGGTCCTTTTCTGCCAACTACTTTTATGTTTCTATTTTTCTATAAACCATGAATGACCATGGTTGCTGGCCTTGTGCAGTCAAGGCCAACAGAATATTGGATTTTGCTTCTTATTCCCTGTGGAAGCACTGCCACAGGTGCTACAATCACCAATTTATAGAACAAAAGGAAAACAAAATATCTCTTTGTTCAGTTAATCGCACTGTGCTGCAGCATTTTCTTGAATTTCCAGAAACTAGCATAAGGCAGAATGTAGCATTCTGCTGGTATTACCTGTACAACCATGGTTTAGCTACAGACAATGATTATTCATAATCCTAATAGTGCAGTGGAGCACAACAGACTACCTGGGCAATGTAACTTATAGAAAGGACAGATTGGACAGGCACTCAGGGGATGGGGGACCACTAGAGACTATTAAGGAAATAGAACTTATGGAAAGGAGAGATCAGATCTGACTGGTGATCAGGGGTGACATAGGGTGACCCCTGGACAGATCAGTATGGCAATCAGGGGCAACACTAGCAGACAATGACAACTCTTGCTTTCAGTCCACTACCCAGCATTCAGTGAGGGGGTCAGGTGTTAGTGCACCACTGTGCTCTATGACACTGGTAGGGTTTTGAAAATGTTAAACAGTGCTGCAAAAGTGGCTGCTTAATGCTTTCAAAACCTCTGAATATACTACTGAATACTACATGCAGAAGGAATCCCTCCTATCTGCATGGGTGCAGTGGTATATTCTGCATGCATATGCTGTCTGTTTAGCCCCATGCACTGGGGGCTGCTGAATAGGGCTTTGCCCTGTCCAATCATGCAAAATTTAGTTAACGTGCTGCTAGCATGTTTAGCAATTCACTAATCTTGTGATTATAGATCGAGGTAGATCAACCTAACAATCAGAGCACTCCTTTCCTCTGCATACGAGACATTCTTAATCTCTTAATAGTGTTTCACACACAGCTACCCTGGAAACATAGAAAGATAGAAACTGACAACAGATAAGGACCGCTTGGCCCATCTAGTCTGCCCATTGCCCCACCTCATGTAAAAGCTGCAGACCCTACTTGATCTCTGGCTTTACATCCTCATTTCTATTGCTAGGGTTTCCCTATGCTTGTCACATGCATGCTTAAATCCCCCTCCCATGTTTGCCCACACCACCTCTGCTAGGAGTCTATACTATGCATCTTCCACCATTTCTGTAAAGAAATACTTCCTCACATTACTTTTTAGTCTACCCCCTTCCAACCTCATGTCATGCCACCTCATTCCTAGACATCTCCTTTTCTGAAAGATGCTAACCTCTGGTACCTTGTTAATGCATTTTAGGTATTTGTAGGTTTCTATCATATCTCCCCTGTCTCTTCTCTCCTCCAGGGTATACATATTGCTGTCTTCCAGTCTCTCCTCTTATGATTTTTGGTGCAATCCCTGCACCATCTTTGTTGCCCTTCTTTAAACTGTCTGCACCCTGTCTATTTCCTTATGGAGATGCAGACTCCAGAACTGGAAACAATATTCCAAATGAGGTCTCACTATTGATCTGTACAGTGGCATCACCACCTCCTTCCTTCTGCTGGTGATACCTCTCCCCTTGCACTCCAGCATCCCACTGGCTCTCCCCACAGACTTGGCACATAGTTTGGCCACCTTTAAGTCATCAGATATAATTTTCCTGTTTGGTAACCATTAGTCCCCCCCACCCAATATGTAACCCTTCCCTGGGTTCTTGCACCCCAAATGAATGATTTTGCACTTTTTGTATTGAATCTCAGATACCACACTCTGGACCATTCCTCCAGTTTGTCTAAGTCACTCCTCATGTTTGCCACCCCTTCCGGGGTGTCCACCCTATTGCAGATCTCAGTGTCATCTGCAAACAGGTACACCTTCCCCTTCAGCCCCTCTGCAATGTCACCTATGAAGACATTAAGCAGGACTGTGCCCAGGACTGATACCTGTGGCATCCAGCTGGTCACCCTCCTTTCCTCAGATTGAGCATCGTTTACCATTACCCTCTGTCTTCTATCACTCAACCAGTTCCTAACCCAGTTTACCACCTTGTGACCCACTCCCAGGCTGCCCAGTTTGTTCACAAGTCTTCTATGTGGAACAGTATCGAAGGCCTTACTAAAATACAGGTAGCCAACATCCACTGCTCCCCGCGATCCACGACCATAGTCACCCAGTCAAAGAAATCAATTAGACTTGTTTGATATGACTTTCCAGCTGCGAATCCATGCTGTATCGGATCCAGTGCTCAGCTGGCTTCAAGATGTTCCACTATCCTTTGTTTAAGTAGTGATTCCATAATCTTCCCCACTACTGAGGTGAGGCAGACTGGTCTATAGTTTCCAATCTCCTCCACACTGACACTTTTGTAAAGAAGGACTACATCTGCCCTCCTCCAGTCTTCTGGAACCACTCCTGTATTGAGGGACTCATTGAACAGCGCTGCCAGTAGTGGCACCAGCACAAGCATGTTTGGGCATTTTTTTTAATTTAATATATTATTGATCAAGCTCAATCTACAATATGTTAATACGACTGCACATATCACTGTCATTATTGTAAGAATGATGTCACTTACATTCTTAAGATAGCAGTTAAATGTTTTTTGGTGTAGTATTAGTCACTGCTAAGCAATTTAAATCACTACAAGATCTCACATTCTTAGAATAACAGTTGATTTTTTGGTGTAGTATTAGCCACTGCTAAACAAGTTAAATCACACATTGTAGTGACCTACTGGGAAATGAATTCAGGCCCCCAGAACACCACCCCAGTGCTCCAGTCACTGAGCTACAGACTCCACATGGTTGGACATGTGGTTGACAGGCACACTTCCTTTCTCTGGTATTGCATATCCCGCAACTAGGAATAATCAAGGTCACAATTACAATTTTTTTAATGTAGATTATATTATTTCTCTCTCACTACAATTTGTGATTTAAATTGCTTAGCAGTGGCTAATACAGCATCAAAAGACACCTAATTGTCAACTTGATTATTTCTAGTTGCAGGATATGCAATATCAGAAAAAGGAAGTATGTCTGGGAACCGCCAGTTAAACTATGTGAGACTGTAGTTCAGTTGTTAGAGCACTGGGATGGCATTCCTGGGAGTGTGGGTTAAATTCCCTGTAGATCATGTTATTTCTTTCTCAGTACAATTTGTGATTTAAATTGCTTGTAGTGGCTAATACTGCACCAAAAAACATCGAATTTTAATCTTGATTACACCTAGTTGCAGCATATGCAATACCAGAGAAAGGAAGTGTGTCCTAGAAGCATACATCCAATCATGTGAGCCTGTTGCACAGTGGCTAGAGCACTGGAACAGTATTGTAGGGTCCTGGGTTCAATTCACAGTAGATCAAATTATTTCTTTCTCACTACAATTTGTGATTTACATTCTTAAGGTAGCAGAACCACTCACCTTTGCTTCACAATTTTCTTACCCTAAGAATGAGCATGACACCACTCTTACAACTGTAGGAATGGAATTAGTGGCTGACAGTATTAACATACAATATGGGCCCATTGTTTCTCAATGAGGATTAGGAGAAGGGTGTTTCAGAGCACAGGTGATACGATGGGCATGTTTGTGTGGAGCATCTGCCACCATGTCATGTTAAAACAATGAGGAAGAAAACTGGAGGAGAAAGGGATACAGGGGGAAGAAATAGAGCAGGGAAAAGTTCCACCATGCCAGTTCTACAATTCACCAGTTCTGTAAGCAATGTTGGTTGTAGTGGTGGGGCAGGAGCTATGCCTATGAGGAGGACCAGGGCTATGTGTGTGATACAGTAGGTGGCCAAGAAAACCATCATTCTTTCATCCCCAGAAGTCAAGTGGTTTCAGTGCTACAGCAAGCAGCTTTCCCAGCTGATCATCCAGTGCATCAGGTTATGAAACCAACCTATTTCACCCTCCTCCTCCCCCCTCAGGTGACTTCAGTTTAAAGGGTAACAGCCAGAACAGAAGGCCTCTACTATATCTACTATTCTACAGTAAACTGTAAATAAACCAATGTGTTTTCACACATTGTGCACATTGGGACCAGTCCCACTCTTGAGTACAGGGCCCTTGGTTGTGACTGTTCCTCTTTAAGCGACAACTCCAGTCTTCACTGGCTTCTATTTGTACTTCTTGTAAAATGAGGTGATAAAGGCAAAGTCAAGGCCATTCATGTTTTCACAAGTAATGTTTTCTTGAATCACATTTTCTGGAATCAGGTTATCTTAAGTCACTGAAAAACAAACACAACTGAGCACTGGCCAAGTCCATAGTCACTGATGCTGCAGTGTGAAAGCCAGGACACTGCATACAAAAATAATATGTGTGTGCAAAGGTGATAGCTGTTTAGTGCTAATCTTTATTAGAATACAAAATATGTGTAGACCAACTTGGCACATCAACCATCTGCTTCAGTGCTTCAAGGTACCCTGCCCATTCCCCATGAAGCTGTGCTTGGTTTGCCAATGAAAAGCTACATATTTTTCAGAGTACTTACATGATATTGCACAAGTACCCAACAATTATCAATTAAAAAAAAAGAGGCAGAACAGTCAATATCTCAGGGATGCCAGTGAAAATGTACCCAACATATTTAAATTAATTTCTTGTAAATAAGTACTTCAAGTGGCTCAGCAGAAAACAGTGACATACTATACACTAAGTTTAAGCTAATTGCCGTAAGATTTGAAAATACATCCCAACAGTGTAATCCACTTCTGACATCACACAA
This sequence comes from Neoceratodus forsteri, assembly GCA_016271365.2. Lineage (NCBI taxonomy): Eukaryota > Metazoa > Chordata > Ceratodontiformes > Ceratodontidae > Neoceratodus > Neoceratodus forsteri. The sequence continues at coordinate 831,841,775 of CM028131.1, forward strand.
AATCTATTAACTGTAAGAGGCAAGTGGATATACAATCTATTACTGTGTCAAAAGTTTGACCAAGTTTCTAATTTAACAAAGAAACAGAAAAATAAGATTACAATTGGGGGTTGAAGGAATGGCTATTGGGGAGGGAGAAAATGGATGAATGGGAGGGAAATAGGTGAAAATGATCAGGACAAGTGGTAAAACATACAGTAATCTTGTGAAGAAAAGCTGAGAACATCAATTGTATCATAATATTGTACAATTAAATACACCTCTCAAAAATATCCTATCCATACAAGTGCTGTAGAATATGAATCCTACACCCATAGTACAATAGAAGAAAAGCTGTTATACAAAACATTACATACTACATATAAGTTATAAACCATAAAGTTAATATGCTCAGGTTCCGCTGGAAGCCTGTGGTCAAACCATATTAAGGGATAGTTTAAATCAAGAAAAAAGGTCCAGCCATAGCCAACATATGTATTTGATGGCCTTCCAAATAATGTTCAAAAGCTGTAACAAGAAAAACTTTTTGTAGCATTACAGGCTAGTTCTAAACAGGGAGAGACAATGGATAATAAAGAAGAAAAAATTAATGAAAGCAGTTTCAGAGGGCCACTCATACCAACGCCTATATATATATGTATATATGCCTCAAAAGCAAAATTGAATGTTATCCCACATTCATAAACAAGCCTTTTATGTTTTTTAATAGACAGTATACAGTGGTGTGAAAAAAGTATTTGCCCCCTTCCTGATTTTCTCTATTATTGCATATTTGTCACACTGGATGTTTTCAGGTCTTTAGACAAAATGTAATATTAGATAAAGGGAACCTGAGTGAACAAATAACACTTTTTTTTTTTTTTATTTCACTTATTTAATGAAAAAAAGTTAACCAACACCAATTGGCACTGTGTGAAAAAGTAATTGCCCCCTTACACTTAATAACTGGTTACGCCACATTTAGCTGCAATGACTGCAACCAAACACTTCCTATAATTCAATATCAGTCTTTCACATCGCTGTGGAGGAATTTTAACCCACTCTTCCTCGCAGAACTGCTTTAATTCAGTAACATTTGGTAGGTTTTCAAGCACGAACTGCTCGTTTCAGGTCCTGCCACAGCATCTCTATTGGGTTTAGTCTGGACTTTGACTAGGCCACTCCAAAACTTTAATTTTACTTCTTTTTCGCCATTCTGATGTGGACTTGCTTTTGTGTTTTGGATCATTGTCTTGCTGTATGACCCAACTACGCTTCAGCTTCAGCTGACGGAAGGATGACTGGACATTCTCCTTAAGAATTTTCTGGTACAGAGCAGAATTCATGGTTCCTTTAATTATGGCAAGTCATCCAGGTCCTTAGGCAGCAAAGCATCCCCACACCATCACACTACCACCACCATGTTTGACTGTTGGTATGGTGTTCTTACTGTGGAATGCTGTGTTTGCTTTACGCGACATTATGGGATCCATGTTGTCCAAAAGTTCCACTTTGGACTCATCTGTCCATAGAACATTTTCCCAAAAGGCTTGTGGATCATCCAGGTGCTTCTTGGCAAATGAGATACGAGCATTTATGTTCTTCTTGGTTAGCAGTGGTTTCTCACTTGCTACTCTCACATGAAGCCCATTTTGCCCAGTCTCTTTCTGATTGTGGAGTCATGAACACTGACCTTAGCTGAGGCAAGAGAAGCCTGCAGTTCTTTGGATGTTGTTTTAGGATCCTTTGAGACTTCTTGGATGATTTTACACTGCGCCCTTGGAGTAATTTTGGCAGGCCGCCCACTCCTGAAGGTTCACTACTGTTCCAAGTGTTCTCCATTTGAGATTATGGCTCTCCTGTGGTTCGATGGAGTCCCAGAGCCTTAGAAATAGCTTTGTAACCCTTTCCAGACTGATAGAGGGCAACAAAATGTTTTTTGATCTTTTCAGGAACTTCCTTTGATCATGGCATAATGTGCTTGTTGAATCTTTGTGCTGGCAATGTGACTCTGATGGTAAGGGCTGAAATAAGTGAGGTTTATATTGAGCAGGGCTGGCTGTAATCAAGCCTGGCTGTGTTCAATCAGCTGACTCTAATTATCCCTTTAATTGGGTTGATTTAACTAGGGGCAATTACTTTTTCACACAGTGCCAGTTGGTGTTGGTTAACTTTTTCATTAAATAAATGAAATAAGTAAAAAAAAAAAGTGTTATTTGTCTTCTCAGGTTCCCTTTATCTAATATTATATTTTGTCTAAAGACCTGAAAGCATCCAGTGTGACAAATATGCAATAATAGAGAAAATCAGGAAGGGGGCAAATACTTTTTCACGCCACTGTATGTGTCAAGGATGGAAGACAAGCTATCCCTCAATAACCAAAACAAAATGATTATATTAAATGCACGCTGAAAACAGAAAATAGACTTAAAAATTGACATTTCGACCATAGGTCTTCTTCAGGAAATATCTAAAAGAGAAAAAGAAAAGTTAATGTAGGGAAGAGGAAAAATAAGGAATACATACATGGGGAAAGAAAAAAGGGGAGGCTCTAGGAGAAGTGATAAATGGCAAGACAAAGACAGAATCTGGAAAACAAAAAGGTGATGATGGAAGTGACAAGGCATAATAGCAGTGAATGAGCTAGAGAAGCCCCCAGGTGGGGATTAATTAACAGGGCATATTAAGAAGGATGAAAGGTGACAAATGTGGGGAAAGGAGACATAGTTAGAGACATCTGTGGAAAATGAAAATAAACATGTACAGATACAAACAGACTACAGGGAAAGAAGAGGTGGCTGAAAGATATTAGTAGAAAATAAGTCTATCATTTAAACCGGAGGGCTTATGGTAGCCAAAGCAGATTATCAGCTTTGTTTCCATGTTTTTTCTAGGGTCAGAATCCCAGAAGCCCTGCTGAAGGACACAAACAGAAAGATCATTGACACTGTGGTACCTGGAGATAAAGTAGGATATAATGGGTTTATTAGTTTCTCCATTCCTGACTGTCCTGTAGTGTTCTCTGAAATGGTCAGCAAGGCGTCTACCAGTTTCTCCGATGTAAGTAGCTGCACACTTCCTGCAAAGAATATAATATACCACATTAGTGGAGGTGCATGAGAACTGCTTGTTGATGTGAAAAACTCCTGTGGGCCCCCAAATTTCAGTCACACTAGAAATAAATTTGCAGTGTTATACTGTCATGTACTGACAATCCCTGTGGAGATCCTGTCATAAATATGTTTCTCAAGACAGATTGCGTCTCATGCAATATCATATATTACATAATATGTGTGAGAGGCCTTTTGGCACCATGCAATTCTGCTTAAATTTTTACCAGCATAACATTCTGTGGTGATTTACATATGCAGCCCATGATGCTTTGCATTGTGTGGACATGTGTGATTTTGTATTTTCTTGAAACTTGGCTTCCCAACCAAATGCCCTTTGGGGTAACCCTTGCCTCAGTGTTTGCGCACAGAGGTTCTTTGTCTTTTAAATAGTTTTTTATTTTAATGGGTTCACCACAACATATTCAAGACACACTGTCTTAGGGTAGCTGGTCCATTCCACCGGGGTGTCAAACAGATGAGGCATACTGATGAGTCCTGGTAGGACGAAACACGTGTCTATGTCATCTGTTAGCACCCTTTGCAAAGTGTGTGAAAGGCCTTTTGGCACCATGCAATTCTGCTTAAAGTTGGACCAGCATAACATTCTGTGGTGATTTACATATGCAGCCCATGATGCTTTGCATTGTGTGGGCATGTGTGAATTTGTATTTTCTTGAAACTTGGCTTCCCAGCCAAATGCCCTTTGGGGTAACCCTTGCCTCAGTGTTTACACACAGAGGTTCTTTGTCTTTTACATAACATGTATTGCACCCAGGTTAAATGAAAGAAATGAGGTCTCTTGAACTCCAATATATGCACTAAGGGCCAGATTTTCAAAAGGGTTGCGCCATGCACAATAGGGTTGCGCATGTGCAAGTCCGAAAGTGCGCCATTCTGCGATATTCAGCAGGAGGCAGTTGCGCCACCGAAAACAGGCTGAGCAACAGCACAATGCAAATGATGGCATGCGCAACCGAAGGGGGTGGATCCCTGCATAAAGAGCGCAATGTGATATTCAAAGGGTTGCGCAATGCGCAACAGTGGAACAGCCGGATGTTGCACCACAGTGGAAATAAGCCAAAATATAAAGGCTCAAGGAAGAGGCACAAGAACACTACAGAGATGCCAAGCAAGACAGACAGAGAGAGACAGACAGTGACAGTCCAGAACAGAGCAGGCAAGGGAAGTTGTGTGGGCCATAGGCTGCAGAGGCCAGCGGGGGTACCCGGTGCAGTGGAGGTAGCAGTCAGGACAGCGGGGGTAACAAAGCAACATCAGCCGGGGGGGTCACAAGCCAGGGAGATGGACAGTGCCAGCTTCCACATGGAAGCTGTAATGAGAGGGGTGAGAATGCATGCTGCAGGGGGACGTGGCAGTGGAAGGGCCCGTTGGCAGTACGCCCCCAACAGGCAGTACCGTGCCTGCATCAGCTTTGAGCTGTACACAGATGTAGAGATTGTGGGCCGGTACCACCTGAACAGGGCAATACTGAGATGGCTCTGTGAGCTGTGCAGTGATGTGATGCAGGCACCCTCACGATGGAGTCACGCTCTGTCAGTGGAGACCAAGGTGACAGCCTGCATGTGCCTGCTCGCCACAGGCACCTTCCAGAGGCCGACAGGGGACACCACAGGCATCACACAGTCAGCCACGTCACGCATCCTCACCCAATTCCTCAGCACACTGCTGCCACATGCTGCGGAGCACATCCAGTTCCCAAGCACCGTGGCAGAGCGTACAGCAAACATGCAGGAGTTCCACAGGGTAGCACATATGCCTGGCGTGCTAGGGGCCATAGACTGCACCCATGTGGCCATTCGCATGACACCTGGCCCCGACGGGGCTGCATATAGGAACAGGAAGGGCTATTCCAGTGTCAACTGCCAGGTGGTGTGTGATGCCACTGGGTGCATAATCAATGTCTGTGCCACACACCCTGGTGGAGCATATGATGCCTTTATATGGTATCAGTCCACACTGTGCCATCAATTCAAGAGTGGGGACATCCCCACAGGCCATCTAGTGGGTGAGTATACATGTAGGAATTGCAAACATGGGTCAAGGGTGGGAATGCCACAGGTGCTATGGTAGTGGCACACAGAGATATTGGCAATATGGACCTGAACATGATACTCATCTCCACCATCTCCACACAGGTGACAGCGGATACCCACTCCATCCCTGGCTGCTCACACCATACCGGCGCCCCATGACCCCATCGCAGCAATGCTATAATGAGGTGCATGCCACCACACACAACATCATTGAGCGGGTGTTTGGGTTGCTCAAGGCACGCTTCTGATGCCTAGACACCTCCGGCGGTGCCCTACAGTACAGCCCCTCAAAGGCCTGTGGGATATTCCTGACGTGTTGCATCCTGCACAACATGGCCAAAGACTGTGGGATAGCCATTCAGGTCGAGGAGGGGGACAGCGATGGGGACGCCAGTGGCGCCGGTGATGATGGTGATGAGCAGCCCCCCCTTGGACGGCGGGACCCCTGACTGATCCGGCAGGCCCAGCTGCACCGGGACACCATCACGGAGGAGCATTATGCACCCATACAGGTAAGTCAAGGGGCCATGTGCAACCAACACTGTCCTGGCGCAACCCACAGGCACACAGAGTAACACACCAGGGTTGCATGACGGCAAGGGGAGTATAAGAAACCAGGCACACAAACACACCATCAGGGAGGGGTGAACAGTCATATGGACACACACACACACACACACACCAGGCACAATGCGTACATGGGCAGGTGCACAGCAGAGCAGGAACAGACATGGCAAACACACAGATCCACAGACCACACCCACCACCTGTACTGTCCCAGTACGTGTGTCAGATGCTGGGCACCCTTGCACCTTGGTGTACAGTACAATGCAGGCATCATCATCATGCACACGCACCTGTGGACAGCAGTCGGGATGGTGTGAAGGTGGTCCGTATGTCGGCGTGATGTGCAGGACACCCACCAGTGCACTGCCCACCATGACGCACAGTGCACACAGGGCAGCACCAGACAGGGCCCGCATTGGGAGACAGGTCAGTCCTGTTGCACTGTTCCATGGCCACCGCGGATGTGTGGGTGGCCCCGCCATGACCCAACAGCACTGGAAGGCTGAGCAGGGGCCACATGGGGTGGCACCGATGGACCACCAGGGGTCCCACTGCGCAATCGCGACCTTGTCCGCACTGGGGTCTGTAGTATGCCAAACATACCTGCACCAGGGGTGCTCGGGATGCCCACAGCAGAACCCGGCATTGACAGGCTGGGTATTGCACGATGCCGGAAACGGGAGTGGAGAGCGTACTGTGTGGGGTGCGCGGTACAGAGGCACCTGCTTGTGTGCCCAATGCAGCCACGACAGCAACCAATGCCTGGGTCTGCCTGTCAATGGCGGCAGTCACATCCATCCGCATATGGACCATCTCTGCAAGGATCAGAGCACAGTCCCTGCTGTGCCGCTCCACAGCCACACACAGTGCCTCCACGGACGTTGCAACCGCCTTTGCTGCTGTACTGATTCCCGCAGCAGGCGGGTGTGCTCTTCAAATGGGTACTCTGCCACAACGGCATCCTGTCCCCCAGGGTATGGAAGGTCCTGATGCTCAACACCCCTTGAGGGTGGGCGCTGTTCACCAGGACCAGGAATGGGCATATCAAAGGGCGGTGGGCATGTGCCACCACTGGACACTGTAACCCCAGACCTGGTGGGTGACTGCTGCTGCTGCCCCTCCAACCGCTGTGCCCCAGGGACCACTCGTTCCACTGCTGTGGCCGCAACAGTGCCAGACACCTGCACAGCCACCGGTGCTGCCCCACCGGTGCTGACAGGCACAGCCTGGGACTGTGCTGACATGCTGGCACACACGTTGGAACCAGCTAGGCCCAGGGGCACGTGCTGGCCTGCTGTGTGTCCGTCATGGGACACACACATGTCACTGCCCATTGCAGTCCTTGCATCATCAATGGTGCAGGTACGTGCTACAGCCACAGTCACAGCGTGCTGGCATGCTTGCATGCCAGACTGCTGAGACACAGGCTGTGCACCCCCCACACCTGACTCACCGACACCAGAGTTGGCAGCCCGGCGTGCATGCTGGTGCAGTGCATGCTGGCTGGTGACAGAGGTGGATGGACCCTCCTCAATGTCCAGCAGGTCTTCCTCACTGCCTGGACCCACCACCACCATCTCCTGAAGATGAACAGGATCTGTAACAGAAAGTGAGGACATGTGAGTGCATGTGAACAACCTTCCCCCCCCACCAACACCACCACCATGTCATACTGTGCAGTGATGGGCTTCTACCTGTCTGGAATCCACCTCCTGGTATGCCTTCAATAGCACTCCACTGCATTGATGCATCCAGTCGGTCCTCAGCCAGGGTCAGCTCCGCCACCGCTGGCTGGCGCCCGCCTGTGCCAGCACGTGCCGCCCTGAGGGCTGCCACCTTCTTCTTCACCCTCCTGCGGTCTGTCCCCATCTTCTTTTTGCATTCCTGCACAGAGCGCTGGTGGCTTCCATGCAGGTTCACTGCCCGAGCTACCCCCTCTCATGCAGCCACATGGGCCTGAGGGGTGCCCTGCCATCCACTCAGTAGTGGCTCCTCCTCCAGGTAGGCCTGGAAGAGGGCCTCTGTCTCCGCCGTGGTGAAGTTGGGCCTTCTCCTCCGCCCACCATCCTCACCCTCACCTTGGCTCTGCTCAGTCATGTCGATCTGTGTGGGTGGAAGTGGACACCTGTCACTGTGCAGTCTACAGCGTTATCCCATGACCATTGTCCAGAACATCACACAGCATGCAACCCACCTCTCACCTGCAGTAACCGAATCTGGCCAGCACAGCCCAATGTCGCACATTTATAGCGCAATGCATGCAAATTAGGAGTGGAGCAACTGTAATGAGATGCAAATTGTGCCACTGCACCTTTGAATGGCTGATCAGATGATTTGCATGTGTCGGCTGAATATCGCGCCGTTGTGCTTTGCGCAATATGGTTGAGCCGGCTGAGCCAATGACGCATATCTGTGACTGTGTGGTACACTGCATTGCGCATGCCCAGGTAGCTTACACAGGTATCTGCCGCACTGATGATGTGCTGTGCATGATCGGCAATTCAGGCCATGGCCACCATTGTGCCAATGGTGCTACAGCGCTGGTCACCACATGGCGCAGTGGCAGTACTGCGCAATAGTCCACTGTGGCACTGGCACGCAGGTGTCCAATCACGCAGGATGTGTGGACGTCCGATGGCGCTGTGCATGGCCTTGCGCCACTGATCCATGACCTTGTGCACGACCTTTGCCCCCTGGCACTGTACGTCTGCCATGTGTACGGCTCTATCGCGCTGTTCAGTGACAGCGCGATGTGGACCGACGGCGCTGTCCGAACAGTGTGATAGGCAGTGATGGAGTTGTATTGCGCAACATTTCCACGTGGGGTTGCCGCGCTGCTGAGCTCCATATTGCCACTGTACAGTTTGAAAATGGCACACAGGAGAGCACCACAATGGGGGACTTTGGAGTTAGCCAACCTGGTGGCTGTGGTGGAGCCCCACTATGGCTCACTGTTTGAGGGTGTGCCCCTGCAGGTGCCACGCACCCATGTGTGGCAGCAGGTCGCCGCTGCCCTGGAGCAGGCCACTGGGCGGAGGATGACCCCTGAACAGTGCAGGCACCGCTATGGCGACGTGCAGAGGAGGGAGCGTGCTCTGCTTGCGTGCCTCAGGTCGCGTGCCAGGAGGGGCATTGTGCCCAGGCCAGGTGGGTGTGCTGTGTATGCACCGGTATTGTCTGCATGGGTGACTGTGTAATGTAATCTGCACATGGGGGTGGGTTGGGCTGTGGTTTGCTGTGAGGGTGTTTGCAGGTGTGTGCTGTTTGGGTCTGGATGTGTGGGCAGGCACACTCAATGGGGCAAGGGGCTGTCTGCTTTGGGATCTCACTGATGTTTTTCTCTTCCTTTGTCTCCCACAGGCGTGGAGGAGTGGAGGCAGGCACGGGCTGAGGCATGGGATGGCGGTGCCAGGGTGGCTGGCGGAGGAGGGGTGCAACAGCCACAGCAGCAGCAACAGCAGCAGCCACAGCCGCAGCACCTGATGCAGCGGCTGGATGAGGGTGAGTGTCATTACAACATAGATGTTATTGCATGCTGTGGGGGGGGCATGGCCACCATCCATGGACAATACTGCCATGCACGTGACGTGTGACAGTCAGCACTGTCCAGTGGCACTGCATGTCTGTGAGTGCATCACTGGTGGTCCATGCATGCGCTAGGCACATGGCTGTGGCACTACCTTCCCACGACATAGCCACGTCACTGGACAGCCTTGGTTGTGCTGTGCTGGGCATGGGTGGGTGTGTGCAGACACACATGGCTGTTGCTGCCTGGTTGGGCTTGTCTTGTGCACGGTCACTGTGAGTGGGTGCAGTCCATCACAGGGGTGGGGCACTTGGCTGTATGCCATGCATGTTGGGTGGGCTTCAGGGTTGTGGACAGTCACAGCCATTGATTCTGTTCCCTTGCTCTAGGTGTCCGGGTCCTGCACAGGATTGAGCGGGCTGTCCACCGCCTGCTGGAGGTGTCCACAGCATCCCTATCCATTCTGCAGGAGATGCACCGGAGGGGTGTCAGATGATGGAGGAGGCCACGAGACCAGGGGCAACCTGCTGCTGTGCAGCCTGGAGGACAGTAGCTGTCCCACACCTATGCCCTTTACCCTTCCCTCACATCCTGCCTTCCCTCACCAAGTTCTTCACCCCTGCCCCTTACCCACCGCTACCTTGTACCCATACCCCCACCCCTTTCTTGTATATATCTCTCTGTACATAGTTTATTGTTGTGTGTTCGTGTTGATATTCTTTTATAAATCTATTTTGTATGAATACTGTAGTGGTCTCTGATTTGCAGCTGGCTATGGGTGCTCAGTTGCAGTGGTGTGCATGGCATCTGGTGTGGTATTGTCCTGGGATTGTGTGTGTGTGTGCATGGGGGGGTGTCCCTGGTGTGGTGGTGGCTTTCAGCGGACTGGCGTGTGCTGCCACACACCGCTGGGTGCTCTGGTGGGTCTGGCTTGCATGGTTCGATGGTACACATGGTTGCACTGTGCGGGGGGCCTGGGAGTCCTGCAGTGGCGGTCACAGTCACTGCTCATGGAGTGGTGTCTTGGGGTACAGTGCAGGGAAAGTTGTGCACACGGGGCTGCTGTACACTGGGTGGTCCGCCCCCTGTGGCAGTCTCAGTTTGCCAGTGGGTGTGCTGCAGTAACACGGCTGGGATGTGCTTTCTTTGCTTGTCCCCATGGGCCAGTTGATATTCCGTCCCTCCCCCAGTTATGCTGTTCTTGGGGTGTGGGGGTGCATTGTTAGTTCTGCAGTGTGTCCCTGTGCCCATCTGTGGCATGGGTGGTGGGCCTGCCTACCTCCCTGGTTGTGCTGTTCCATTGCTATGCTGCTGGGGGTGTCATTGCTTGCCCTATGGGCCTCTGGACTGCTCAGCTGGGCTGGCCTTGTTGCGCTATGGCACATCGTATCTGCTCAGCTTCCCCTTCCTGGTTGCGCTATGGCGCATCATATCTGCTCAGCTTCCTCTCCCTGGTTGCGCTATGGCGCAGTTTGTGCGATATCCAGATGTTGGCTGCTTGCACAATTGGCCTTGCTCCATGTTTGAATATCGCGACGATTGTGCATGTGCGCAAGTGACTTGCGCTTGCTCTTGCTGTTGCGCACTTTTGGGGCGCAGTTTGAATATCTGGCCCTAAGTGTTTCCGGGAAGAAGGAACACTTCTTCACATGTTCTGGTCCTGCCCTAAAATTTCCCTTTTATGGGATTCAATCAAGATTTCCCTGGATCCTTTACTGGGCCTTCAGGAGTATTTTACTCCTGAGATTTGCCTTTTAGGGGACCTGTCTTCTATTAGAGTTAAAGTAAGGAGGTTTCAAATTTCTATGATTGCCTTATCTGTCAAGGAGCTTATTTTACGTCATTGGAAAAACATGTCCACCCCAACTTTTCAAGAATGGGTGAACGAAATTCTTGCCAATCTGCGTACAGAAAAAGCAATTGCCAGTCTTCATAACGGGTTGGCAGCATATACCAAAATATGGGATCCCCTTCACTCTCTAATTTTAGTGGCTCAGTCTTAATCATGTCACAACCTAAAATGCCCTGCAGGTTCTCAGGAAATGAGCTTAGTACTTAGGAGGTACATGGATTTGTTACTGCTGTAAGGGGAGGGATGGGAGGGTTTGGCAGTTACCTCTTTATAAGTGGCTGTATTTACATCTCATTCTCCTTGCAACTGCCTTTATTGTGGAAAATGTACTAATAAAGTTTGAATTAAAAAAAAAGAAATAAATTTGCAGGTGTAGCAGCGAGTTCTGTTGTAAGGTTTGGTACCTGGTAGGGAGGAACTGTTTGGAGTAGGTAGGCTGCTTCTTACCAGGAGATTCTGCAGGTTGGGTGGCTGGCAGTATGAGGCAATAGGTGGTTCTATAAAGGAAGCACCAACATTGGGGTCAGTTTGCAAAATAGGAAAGTTACTGGTGACCCTGTGAAGAGAAGGTGTACTCTGATGGAAGGGAAGCACTAGTGGAATTTGTTGTTGTTCTTCCATGACAGTATCCCTCCTACGGGGGTCAAGGTTACTGGGCATGTTACTGACCCAGGTGAGTGCTTTGTCCACTGTGCTTTCCGGGTATCCCCTGTTAATAAAAAAACTATGCATTATTTAGGCTTGCTCAGCAAAATCACCATCTTCACTGCTTAACCTGCAAAGTCTAAGAAACTGTGAATTTTTTATTTATTTAGTTTTTGCTGACCGGGTAAGTGCACTAGACAAATACTGCCTATTTTCAGGCATGACCCAGGGAAGGGGGATACAGATGAATGCCAACTGACCTTGAACCAGAGTAAGCTGTTGGTGGTATTCTTAGTGAATGAGGGAAATTTAGCGAGGGCACTGGGGAAATTCCCCTACTGCATTGTTGCCAGTAGGGGGAAATGCTGTGTCTGCAGGATGGCAGATTGTGCACAGCCTTTCATGCAGCAGGATGTGCTGCTGTTCGTTTCTGAAGAGACTTCTATGGAAGTAACGCTTTCTACTGAGAATGCTCTGCCTTGCATTCAGGTGACACAGATACCTTCAATTGTTGCTCCAGATTCTTATCATTGGGAGATTGCTGATACATTACCAGTTCGGGAGAAGGCATCTGAAACTGTTATAATTACTACTGTGCAAACACCACTTTCTGATCCTGTGGAAACACTACATTTTTCTCCTGATTCTTTGCTGACTGGATTACCTAAGGACTTACTTTCTCAACCGGAACTTCCGGGTATCATGCGGGAACGCCGTGAGACTGGAGACTCTGCTCTTCCTATTCCTGCAACTTGCTCTACATCGCAGATAGTACGCCAACAATTTGGTCTTCCTACTGACTCTGAGGCTTTTTTTCAAAGCTGGTAGCTGATGAGACTCTTTCAAAATCAGGATGGAGACGTACAGCCTCGGGACAATGGATTTCACATCCTGAGTGGGATGATGTTCGGCCTTCTACTTCTACTTCAACTAAGCATGCCACCGTGACTACTAAACTGAGCTCAGGTACTGGACAAACTTTATTTCATGAGGCCTCATCTACTGATGAGCATAAGTTAAAGGATTGTGCTGAAGCCTTTTCTGGACCAAGCACATCCTCGGGTGGGGGGGGATGATCAGAGGGTAGTGGGTTCGGAGATGGGTTCTGAAAAGAGTAATTTTGAGAAAACTCATCGTATTCCTATGGCAGACTTGTTTAAAAATAAGCTTGAACAAGCACCTCGACGAAATGCTGTTCGGCTACGATATAAGGGAGGGCTTTCTAAACACCCTGATAGATATTATGTAGCTTATCAGCTTTTGAGGGTTCTATGCATTTTTCCCCTTCCCATTTATATGCTTTGATTCATATCTCAGGAGAAGATTCATTTGATATAATCTTTAGACTTTACAGTAGTTTAGAAAAGTTCTGGGAAAATACTCTGTTCTTAAGACTACCCCTCTATGGACCCCCTTTTTTGCAATCCATCTTACAAGGCCACAGATTAGATATGTCACTATAATGTTTTGCAACGGAGATGTTAATGTCAGTGATATCTATCACTGGTTACAAAATTGTTGCGACATCCTTGGCCCTCCTGAAGCTGTCCTTGATTTGGAAGACATTTGGACTGGGGGGTGGAAATTTAAAGTGGAACTGTTTCTGGTTAAGTCAGACATTATTCATTTGCCAAATAGTTTTTTTTTCTGGGAAAGGACAGAGGGGTTTGTTTTTATAGTGGACAACCGAAAGCTTGCTATAAATGTGGTTCAAGAACTCATATCAGCAGCTCCTGTGATATGTTAAAATGCTCCTTATATGGAAGCTGTGGTCATTCGGTAGATTTGTATGAAAATATTTTTCAATGCAATGTATGCGATGAGAAAGGACATGCGTTTCACCAATGTCCTTGGGCCAAGCTCAATAGAACTGAAGGGTGGGACCAGGATGATTTAGTCAACAAGGCCCAGGAAAGAAAAAGGGATTCTAGTTTTTCTACCTCCTCTGTTCCACAAAGTGAAACAGATCCTTCTGCAGAATTGTCTCTTTCCCAGAATGCTGACACTATATCTTCTACGGATAGGCCTCCCCTGCCCCCAGAACATGTTCAGGATATTGTTCTTTCTCCTGATACTGTTTCAGTAGTTCCTCCCTCTGTGCAGAGTCAACCTGATGGTACTTCCATGCCTCCCCCCTTATTTGAGACTGTTAAGAGTCACAGGCTTACTAGGCCCTTTCTTCTACATCACACTCCTTGCCGTATACCTACAGAGAATCTTTTTTCTCCTCTGCAAGATGATGTGGGTGATTCTGATCTAGAATCTGACCCCTCTCATAGGTCTGAGCTGGTAACAGAAGATTCAGATAGTAAATCCACTGAAATTTCCAATGAAAAAAAAGGAGTAAAAGGGAAAAAACGGAAAGCTAGTAATGGCTTAAAAGGAGGGCCTTGGCTTTCTTTTACTTTAGATGGCTACTTTAAGGATTGGGTCTTTTAATGTTTGTAGCTTGAAAGCTTATAAAAAACAAGTTTCTGTACTTTCATTTTTTGACTCCCTTGATGTAGACATCCTTTTTTTACAAGAAACACGCTTATTCTCTCTTTATGAAATTAAACAAGTAAAAAGACAATGGCATTGGGGCCCTTCTTTTTGGACTTTTGGATTGGATTCTACCAATGGGATTCACATTCTATTTAAGTCCACTAAGTTTCGTGTTTCTAGACTCATAGACATCCGACCTTGCCGAGCTCTGATTCTTGACTGTACCCTTAGGGATTTTTCTTTCCGCCTTATTAATTTATATGCTCCATAGATTAAAACCACTAGGATTGAACTATTTGAAGACGTGAAACCTTTTTTATATACAAAAATGCTCGTTATTTGGGGGGTGACGTTAATTGTACCGTGCATACTAAATTTGCAGGTGAGATGCAGAAAAAAATGTATTGTGACTCTCATGCCTTACTACATATTACTTCTGAAGCTAGTTTACGAGATGCTTATGGAACTATACATAAAACTGATAATGGAGCTACATACCATAGGCACATTTATTCTACCTGTCTTGACATGTTTTTTGTTTCTAAATATCTTATCCCTATTTTTTGTATTTCCAAGCCTACGGAATTTTCAGACCATGAGATTTTATTTTGTACTTTGAGTATATCTGCGGTTCCTCCAAAAATATTCTCTGCTCTCCAATGATGATGTTTAAATCTGTCTCTTTTAGATTCCACTGACTGTATTTCTCTATTATGTATTTTTGTGACACTCTCTTTGATTGGTGGCTTGATACAAAAGTAGAATTAAAACATCTTTTACTTACCTTCGGTAAAAAAAAAGCAAATTCTAATTATTTACACTACTTAATGCTTAGGAATCAATTATATAAATTGATGTCCCTCCCTCTACATGAAAGTTTGAAATTTAAGTGTCAGATTTCTGAAATTAAAAAGCAAATGAAGGACTATCAGTATGATAGGGCCAAATCGTTGGAAGTGGAGTTCAGATATGGGATGAAGAACACACCAGAATCTGATCCATATGCCACATGTAAACAGCGACTGGATACAACTTTGATGACCAGCCTTTGTAAACCAGATGGTACAGTGGTATCTACTGATTTGGAAATGCTGTCTGTGGTACAACAATCTATTGGTACTACCTTTAGTTCTCCCTCTGATTCTGCTACTACCCCTTTACATGGGTTTTCTACACCTTTTCCTCAAATGGAAGATTCTATGTCACTGTGTTTACTGCAATCTATTTCTTTTCAAGAAGTAGAACAAGTAATAAAACAATTAACTGCCGGTACATCCCCCAGACTTGATGGCATCCCTAATGATTTTTATAAAAAATGTATTTCCTATATGTGTTATTTTTTGCCCTTAGTTTTCTGCTCTATGTTAACCTCACAATCATCTTTTTTTGGATTTAACACCTCTCTTCTTCATTTTTTGTATAAATCTGGAGATAAAAACCTTCTTTCTAACTGGAGACCTCTTAGTCTCCTAAATAGTGATTATAAAATTTTGGCCAAAATTATTGATAATCGATTAACAGTTGCTGATTCTCTTATTCATCCAACTCAGACCTGTGCAATCCCCAATAGAAAAATTCAGCATCATTTATGTTTACTTAGTGAACTGTATGAGGCTAGTACCATGCACAATATTTCAGGATATGTGGTATCTTTGGACCAAGCCAAAGCTTTTGACCAGGTTTGACATCAATATATTTTTCCTTTATTATTACGTTATGGTATCCCCAAACAATTTGTAAACTGGATTATTATGTTATATTCCGATGCCACCATTATCCCTTCCGTTAATGGGCTTTTTGGGACCTATGTTCCACTTGCTATAGGAATCAGACAGGGCTGTCCTTTAAGCCCACTTTATATACTTTTGCTCTTGATCCTGTTATTAGACAAATACAATGGGATCAGAGTATTATTGGTTTGGCCCCTTCCCTCACGTTACCGCTTAAAAAGATTACTGCTTATGCTGATGATGTTACATTGCTTGTTCAAGATGTTTCTTCTTTGGAATGGGCTTTGGAAGTTTTTTCAAGTTATGGTTCATTTTCTGGGGCAGGTCTTAATACTGGAAAAAGTCTCATTTTTTTCTTGGACCGTACACGGACTGATTCTCTGGATAATTTAGGGATTCCTTTAGTTTCTACCCCTCACAAAATTCTGGGTCTTTGCTTTGGTCCCGGTGATTTGGCTACATATAATTGGGAATGGCAATTACAGATTCGTGAAACTAAAATTAATAGGTGCAAATGTTGGAAGTTTGGGAAGAGAAAACCGGTTATGGTAGTTAAAAAATTTTTGTTACCTGTCTTTCTTTTCTTAAGCTATGTATACCCTCCTCCAGTTCATTTAGAAACCCGACTTTTTAGTCTTTTTTTTCAAGTGATAAGGGGTAATAGATTATATCCCATGAAATGGGAAATTATTTATTTACCTATTTAAAAAGGAGGATTAAATATGATTAACCCTACTGTTTTTTATCACTCCCTTTATTTTTTCAGTTCTTATAATTAGCTCTGGACCTTTGCTACCATGTCGTGGCAATTATGGTCCCAATTTCTTTGACCCTGTTATTTTATAAAATGGACTCTTCTGCCTCCTAAAATATTATCTTCTGATTCTCTTCATGCTTATGGAATATCTTCTATAAAAAAATGTGGCAATGTAAAGTTTCCTTTACTAAATTAATGTCTGCGGATAGGAAGTCCTTTTACTCCTATATTGTCTATGATGTTCAGCAAATTTATCTCCTTTTTCCTGATTGTGTCCCTACTAAAATGATATTTGCGCTACATAAACTAACAGATGTCAGGCTTTCTGTTCATCTCTGGGATGTTGTATGGCTCTCTGTTCAGGGGAGGTTGGGAGTTAGGGGAAATCTAAAATATAAACCTCAGGCAAATAGGTTTTGTCTTAGATTTACATGTTCCAATGTAGAAGAAAGTATGCTTCATTTTTCCCTTACCTGTCCTCATAGTCAGCTATTTTGGCGTGATGCTGCCCTACATTGGAATATACCTTTTTTGTCTCCTTTTTCTTATCATACTTTAATTTTAGGTAGATTACACCGGAATTTGGAAGACTTACCATAAGAGCACATTGAATGTATTTTTTGCCTTTGTTCAATATTTTTTATGGCAGGCACGTTGTCAGTATGTACTACAACAACAACAAGTATTGAATGCTTCTATTATTTCTCAAATTGAAGCAGGATTATTATGTGACAAAGAATATGATTCTCATAGATTTTCACAAGATAAAGTAAATGATTTGTGGAAACATTTTTTTCTTTGATTTCTTACTAATTTTCTGTTTATTCTTTTGTTATGTTTTATACATAAAATCTGCTTTCTTGTATGTATTTTAGTGATCTGTGATGTATTTTGATTTTTTTGTGATTTTATGTTTCTTTTTCAATAAACGTCCCCTACTCATCAGTAGGGGAACCCTTGGCCTCACTGATGGAGGTCTCAGTTCTTGCTAGGATGGAGGTGGATGCAGTTGTGGAGGAGATACAGTAAGAGACCTTACCTTGTGTCTCCAATTCAGTTGCTGGTTTAAATGTGTCTGGGGACTTTATACATGGAGTTGGAGATGTGATTGTGCTCTCTGATAATACAAATTCTACTATGCCCGTGGAGTCATCTGACCAGCATGTACACCCTGTAGAGGATACAAACATTTCATCCAAGGAGCTTGCTACTGAAGGAATTCCCCTGTTACTTTCTGGCAGGGGGGGTGAGTCTTTTGCTGCGCACCTGAACCACATCCGGGAGAGGATTCAACAAGTGTGTCTGGAGACCAGTCGGTTTCTATGTTGCAGCTAGTACGACAACAAATTCACATTGAGAATCCCATGGATTCACAAGGAGCTAACTGGACTGCTACTGATGCGCTGGTATGTGCTGGATGGAAAAAGACTACTGCAGGTGTCTGGACTCCTGACGACTCATGGAATGAAGTGGATAATGGCATTTTACATCAAGCTACCAGGCCTGCAATGGACTTTCTGAGCTCAGATAAGGTATGATGCCTTACTGTTCAGGATTCTCGTCAATGGACTGATGGTCGAAAACAGCCACTGGATTGGGGGGATGTTGCTGAAAATACTGATTGTGGGCAAAATACAGTACTTATTGTGGATTCACTGCATGTTAGGAAACCTCTATCTGTAAATGGCTCCTCAGTTTCAGGGAGGGGTTCACTAGGGCTTGCTGCCAAGTTGGGTTTTCCTATGCCTGATGCTAACATTCCTGTTCCTCCATTCTTTGTGGAGGGGACTACAGGTAGTGGGGGACATCAGTCTGCTCATCCCTTAGATGATCTGAGGGAGGGAATGTCTGGTGCACAGTCTACCTCAGGAAGAGCTCCTGGTAGGGGCTTACTCTCTCTGATTTGTTTAAAAACAAACTTGAGCAGGCCCCTAGATGGAATGCTATGCATCTTCATTATAAGGGGGGCCTCTCTGAACACCTGGATAGGTATTATGTAGCCAGACATTTGTTGAAAAATTCAATGCATTTTCAGGCTGCTGAAATTTATGCCCTCATACATGTTTCAGGTGAGGACACATTTGATGTTAGTTTTAAAATGAATGTTGGGCTAGAGAAATTCTGGCACAGGCATGGTACTTTAAAATGAACCCCCTTTATGGAGCCCCTTTTATGTGATCCCCTTAACAAAACCAGCTATCCGGACAGTTACCTTTATGTTCCGGAATGAGGGGGTCAGCATTAGTGATATTTATCATTTCTTCCAAAATAGGTGCAGCATTTTGTACCCTCTTGAAGCACTCATTGATTCTGAAAATTTATGGATGGGGGATTGGAAGTTTAAAGTTAAACTTTTCCAGGTTAACTCAGAGATTGTGCATCTTCCTAATAGTTTTTTCCTTGGTAAAGTCAGAGGGGTCTGCTTTTATGGGGGGCAACCTAGAGCCTGCTACAAGTGTGGGGCCCATACCCACTTAAGTAGTACATGTGATCTGTTAAAATACAGTCTCTGTGGGGATTTTGGTCACCCTAGTGTGAACTGTGATAATATATATCAATGTAATCTGTGTGACGAGAAGGGTCCCTGGGCTAGTAGGAAGAGGAATGAGGGGTGGAATCAGGAAAATTTGGTTCAGAAAGCACAGGAAAAACAGGATAGATCTGATGATGCCTTTCCTCAGGGGACTGCTCCATCTTCCCCTCATGTAGATGACATCTCAAATACTGCACAACCTGAGGTGGGTAAGGGTTCCATACTGGATGATATGGAAGTCCAGTTTACAGACATGGCTGCCTCTCTTCCTGAGATTCAGCAGCAACCATACCTCAGTAAATGGGTGCATCTCAAGCTAGTTCTGAGGTTACATAACAGAATAGGAGAGTCACAAGAGCTGTAGTGCATAAATTTCAAGTGGTTTGTGAGGTTCCAACTCCTAATACTTATGACTTGTTTCGGGGGGGAGGATTTGGACATAGACACAGAAGCTTCTGTCCCACACACTGATGATGAGGTACCTGCTAATAGGCCTCTGAATATGGTTAAAAGGAAAAAGGATAAGAAAAAGAAGGGAGGGAAGAAACAAAAGAATATAGCCACACAGGATGACAGTGGTTGATATACTTTTGTAAGGTTCTGGTTTCACTTTGTATTTCTTCCCTAAATATATGTAGTTTTAAAAACTACAAAAACCAGACAGCCTTTTTTCATCATGTAGCATCTTTGCATACTGTCTTTGTCCTTTTACAAGAGACAAGACTTAAATCCCTTATTGAAATTAGGCAAGTCGAGAGGGGTTGGGTGTCGGGACCCTCATATTGGACTTTTGGGAAGGAGACTGCTGATGGCCTTGGAATCTTGTTTAAGTCTACTTCTTTTTTGATTTCTAGAGTTATTGATATCTCACCAGGTAGGGCTTTAATTATTGATTGTAGGATTAGGGATTTCTCTTATCACAGAATGAACATTTATGCTCCCCAATCTAAAGCAGCTAGAGTAGAACTCTTTAATTTAATTAAGCCTTTCATATGTACTAGAAAACATATCATTTGGGGTGGAGACTTTAATTGTAGCCTAGATATTTCATGTAGGACGGCGGTTGGCAAAAAGATACATTGTGACTCTTTAGCTTTACGGAACTTAATTCGAGACACAGATTTAATGGATGCTTATAGACAGTTACACTATGATGCTGGGGCTACCTACCATAGACATATATATAATACCTGGATTGATTATCTTTTTTCTTCCAAATATTGTAGTCTGGTACAAGTTTTAGTGCAACTGAGTGAATACTCACATCATCATATGCTGTCAGGAGTATTTAGTATGGCATCTGCACCCCCTATATTTCTTTCACATGAGAATTTATGGAGGCTAAATAGTTCCCTTCTTACACATACCAGTTTTATACTCCATGTGAGATCTTTATTACATGCTAGGAAGTCTGTACAATGCGTTTATGAATCTGTCTGGGTGTGGTGGAAGGATACAAAAACTGGTTTGAAGTTCCTGGGGAAATAAAAGGTCTGCGATGAATATATGCAGTATCTTGGGTACAGGAACCAATTATATAAACTTATGTCTTTACTTGTTTCATCTCATGTACATTATACTGCTCAGATTGCAGAACTAAAGAAATGTATGCTTACCTATCAATATAACAGGGCTAAATCATTGGAAATGGAAATGCAGTTTAGTACTACACAATCCCCTTCAGCAGATCCATTTATGGCACGTAAAGCTAGATTGCGTGCTACGTTGATGTCAGGTCTCTATCATTCGGCTGGCTCTGCTGATAGGTCAGTCACTGGTATGCAAAATATAGTGCAGAAAAATTTGAGACAGGAATTTGGCACTGCCCCTGCTCTAGACATCCCTTTGGATGGGTTTTAATGGCTCCACAGTTATCTCATCTTGCAGCTACTGCTCTGATTCTCCCAATCTCAAGATAAGAGGTAGTCATGGCCATAGCACAGCTAAAATTAGGGGTTGCCCCTGGTTTAGATGGTCTTACATGTGAATTCTATAAAACATTTTCAGATGATCTTAGTGAATTTTTGCCTATGGTATATAATGTTATTCTTCACATATCAGAAATTAGTCAGGATTTTGGGATTGCAGTTTTAAAGTATATATATAAAAAGGGTGATGTTTTTTCTTTACATAACTGGAGACCTCTTAATCTTCTCAACATGGATTATAAGATACTTGCTAAAATACTCAGTGTTAGATTGCAGAAAGTGGCTCAAGAGGTAGTAGACACTTCTCAGACATGTGCTATTTCAGGTAGGTATATTCAGCACAATTTATTTCTTCTACGTGAAATTTTTGAGGCAAAAACTGCACACAGGATCAAGGGTTTTGTACTTTCATTGGATCAGGCTAACGCATTTGATAAAGTTCTACATCATTATTTATTTCAGGTTTTGAGACTTTGTGGGATACCTTCTATTTACACTGGCTGGCTTACTAATTTATATTCTGTTGCTTGTTTTCAACCACAGATAAATGGATGTTTAGGGGATTTCATTCCTCAACTTAAGTGTATCAGACAAGACTGTCCATTGAGCCCTTTGCTATACACTTTTGCACTAGACCCCATTGTTAGACAGATTACATGGGATACTCACATTATTGGTTTGACTCCGTATACTGATTTACGTCCAGAGTAGATATCAGCTTATGATGATGATGTGGTTTTATTTGTACAGGTTAAGGATGTGGTGGACAGGGTGGTTCAGACTTTCCACAGATCTTCTGCAATCACAGGGGGTACATTAAATGTATGGAAAAGTGTATCTATCCCTTTGGATGCAGAGTCTGCACAGATACAGGACATAGTGGTTATTGCTACAATGACTGAACCTCAGAAAATACTGGGTGTTTGGTTTAATGTGCCAGATGGGGCTACCTTTAACTGGGAGCATAAATTACTTATTTGTGAGAATAAAGTTTGGGTATGAAAAGCATGGAAATTAGGAAAAAGAAAAAGGGTTATGATACTGAAAACATTTTTGCTTCCCATTTTTTTATATTTGAGCTACATTTATGCCCCTCCTATATACTTTGAGACGTATTCTTAGTGCTTTTTTCAAATTATATGGGGTAGCAGACTCAACCCCATTAAATGGGAGGTTACTTATTTGTCCGTATGGAAAGGTGGTCTCGGGATGATTAACCCCATTGCTTTCTTTTACTTCTTTTTCCTTTTTCATGTCCTACGCAGTGGGAGATGTGCTTATCATGCTCTGTGGGATTTTTGGGTGGAACGATCTGTGAGGGAGGTTGTGGTGAAATGGAATGCATTACCCCCCAAAATTACACAATATTTTAATATTCCTACTTATGCTGTAGATTGTTTTAAGAAACTGAGACACTGGAAACTACAGAAGTATGCTGTTATCTCACTCAGTAGGAAACAGTTGTATCAGAAGAGTGTTAGTCTCATGGAGCCTTTGCTTCTGTTTCCAGAATGCACTCCATCAAAAATGAAAATTGCTTAACAGCTTTTTTTGGATAAAAGAATTCCTAAACATATGTGGGATGTTACATGGTTATGTTGCCATGGAAGATTAAATGTGCATGGGAATCTAAGACACAAATCTTTCACAGATTGATATTGTCCTAAACAAAGTTGTGTACAATTTGAAGAAACCATGCAGCACTTCTTTTTTGATTGTGATGATGCCAGATTATTATGGGAATCTTTAGCTTTTAAATGGCAATGGCCTTTTCTAAGTAGAATCATTTACCAATCTTTAATACTGGGAGATTTTTCTGGTGTTTGAGGAAAATTCAATAGAAATATGTTACAAGTTATTTTTGCTATTTGTAAATACTTTTTTTGGCAAGCTAGATGTCAACATGTTTTAAAACAAATTTACTCTCCAACTCAGGTTGTGATAGTACAGATTGAAACTGCTGTCACTAGAATTATGGAAAAGGAATGGCGGAGACTGCCTAGGGCACAGTTTCAACAGTTGTGGAGACATACTGATTGTTTTCACTGACATGTTTCTATGGTGGGGATTCTCAGGATGGAAATATATTTTTTTGATTTTCTGGAAGATTATTTTGGAGTCTGTTTTGACACACAATGTAATCTACTTATAATTATGGTTATGTTTCCTTTTTTCTTTTTATATTGTATAATGCTTCATATGTTATGACTTTTCCTTTTCCTTGTGAATTACTGTTTGCATCTCGATATTTCCTTGCCTGATGTTTTGTTTTGTTTTCTTAATCAAATTTCTCTATTCTTTTTGATAAGTGTCATGGGATCTTTAACATCCACCTGAACTACCACCAATCCAGGCATATGGGACCTCAGTTTTAACGTCTCATCCAAGAGACGGCACCTCAGAAGTCCAGCACCCCTCTCATGCTGCACTACAGTGTCAGTACTGGGATATTAACCCAAGTGCCAGATGTGGGGAACTGAACCCACAGCCCTCTTATCTCCTGGCCTCAGAGGTGAGTGTGCTACTTACGTAGCCACTGACACTGACAGGACATTCTTGACATGTTTAGGATGGAATGAGCTGTGGAGGAGGAAACTGTGTGAGTCAGTGGGTTTGTAATAAACTGATGTCTTCAGACCGGTGTTCTGCACTGACAGTTTGATATCCAGAAAAGGCAGTGTAGAGGAAGATACTTCAACAGTGTACTGAAGGGAAGGATGGGCTGTGGATCACCAGCAACACCAGCCCAGTCACATCCCTTATAAATGTAGTGTGTATACACATCTATATTTGTTCTATAAAAATGAAATAGTGTGTATAGAGATCAGCAATAAGAGTAAAAGTGCAATTAAAGGGCAGAAAGTTGGCCAGGAAAATAATTGAGGGAAAAGGGATGGAAGGGGAGAAAGGGGATGAAGGAAAGGGGAAGGGGAAAAGGAAAAAAAAGGGTTTCAGTGATATGCACCAGTTGAGAAACACTTCAAATCTAACAGTAATATTCACTTCAAGAAAGATGATCCCTAGTCTTTAGTGAGACCTGGAAATTAGGAGTCCCAAGGTATATATCCAGTTTGCCTTATGCCTTAAGGGTTTTGCACCAGATCAGTACCTCTCTGTCCCAGATTTACCTTTTCAATGCCTAAAAAGGTGACTGCATTTTAATTTTCCTTACTACAGTCAGCATCTTGGACATACCTTGATAAGTCATTATTAAGACAGCCACCATGAGAAATGGCTCTTAGATGCTCTCCCACTTGTACCTTAAATGGTCTAATGTGTTTAACAATATGATATGACCTGTATCTACAGTACACTGAACCATATTCACAGTGCTGATGGTATTGCATTAACTTTTCTCTTATATTTCTGACCATTTTTTGAATTATGATAACTCTTAGTGCTTCACACAATAGGACAGAACTGTTGAGCTCCAGAAAAGATGTCTTCCTCCTGCTGGCTTGTTCTCGAACTGACCCAATAATATGCACATTCATGAATCACATTGGGGGAGTTGGGCAAAAGTTTCCTTCAGCTGAAATCTTGTTTTTAGCTGTAAGAAATATATAAAAAAAAATGGCTGGTGCCACTGGTCATGAACTACTGTAGTGTGGGCAAGTGTTTGTCACCTAAACTGAGTGCTGATTTTTTGTATAATCCTTTTGTCAATTGGAAAAGATGGTAGTGTCTGAGATGTAATGGCCAGACCTTGAATAGCAACCTCAGCAACAGCAGCAATGCCAGCCTCAGTAATCCCAGTCTGACATAAACCCCAAACAGCAACTCAAACAATGCAAGCTCCAGCATATACCACCAGCAACAGTAGCACTGCGAGACCCACCCATCTCCGCCTGGCACAAACTCTTGCCAGCCACCACAGCCATGTCAACTCAAATAATCAGAGTTCCAGCCAATATCATGCACAATAGCAGCTCAGTCACATCCCAGGAAACCCCAGTCTTATCTTTCAGGAACCAAGTGGTCACTTTGTACCTGCACTGTGGATATGAAGACTTCGGCCTCCAGATCAACCAGTCCCTAAATCAAGGCACTCATAAAGTTACAGAGTTCAAAGATCAAAAGTAATTTTCTAGTCACAGTTAAATTCTACCTGTCAGTTCAAATGGTAAGCTTAGTGACAATGGGATTCTTCTTACAGCTGGTACTCACTCTGGCTATTAGGATTGCAGCTGATGCAACACATTTGAAGTTAGACCTTGTTGGCAATTACAAGTGACTATGTCCTTCTGCTACATGTGTGACCTACCCTGGAAGTTTTATAGCCAGAGCTAATATAATTTATATAAATGCATGGCAGCTATGCTAATCCTACTATACAGCAACAGTTAGAATGTGCAAAATGCACCAGTATATCATGTGCAGCTAATAGGAATTACTGGTGGCTGCTGAGCCTCTATATAAATTTTGATCTTCAACTGCATTGAGTAGGGACTGATATTTAAAGGGAAACAGCACTAAAAGTCCCACACCAAAATGTGGTGCTGGTCTAAATTTGCACTTTGTGTACAAAAATTATTATTTTTGTTTTACTTACTGTTTACTGTGGCACAGTAAACAGTGGTCTGAGGAGGTCGTGGGGTCAAAAACAGTGGGGGAATTCAAGAATGCATGGGACAGACATAAGGCAATGCTGGTGGGGGGTAGGAAGAAGCAGGCTGTTGGTTAACTAGGATCTGCAACTTATTCAATGGGTAGGGAAATAGGTAGACTATGTGGTCCAAGTGGTCCTTATTGTCCGTCAAAGTCTATGTTTCTATGTATATAGATTTATCAGACTAATTCTGCTGACTTGCAGGCTGAGATTTTCTGCAACTAAAAATCCCAGAATCCCCTGTATTTGATACCACAGCAGGGCTGCATCAGTGGGAGATCAATAGCCTACAGTGTATGTTAGAGTTTTTATAAGCGCTGATCTTTTGATAGTTCTGCTGTCCTTCTCGAGCCAAATACCATCACAGAGGACTGTACTTGGCCTCAAGATAACAACCATACTGGCAAACATTTCATAAGAGCTTATAAAAGCTCTAACATGTATTGTAGGCTACTGAATCTCTCACTGCTGAAGCCATCCTCTATTGTCAGCTGCAGGGTGATTTGTAGTTAAAGAAGTTGTCAGCTTGCAAGTCAGCAGACACAGTCTAATGCAGTCTACTACAGTGCAGTACAGTAAGTAAAAGAAAAAGTTTTGCATTCAAAGTGCAAATTGGGACCAGCTTCACACCTGGGCGTGGGACTCTTGCTGCTGACTGTTTCCATTGAACATGTACAGTTGCAACCACAGATAACGTTCAGATATGTCCAGATATTTCATGATATATCAAAAGAGATTCTCTCTGGTGGTCCATAGTGGTACAGCAGGCTGACAGGAAATTTCACCAGACATATCACAGAAATTTCAGGAAATATATGACCATGTCTATGGTTGCCACTGTACCTGTGAAGCCTAGGCAGCTTGATCACTGAAGTAAGAGCCAAGAATATGTAATAGCGGTGTGATTTTGGGGTTCATGGGTTGATGGAAACCAGGATTGTACAAGTTATACTTTGCTGCTATTGATAAATTGTGCAATAATGAGAACAACTGGCAATGTATAATAGGAAGATTTTCCCTAGCTATAGCGTAACTAAATTGTGCATTCATTTCCTACAGCTATGTTTTGTGTTGCTATATAATTCCAATTTGTTGACATAAACATACAGTGCCAGAGGACACGGCAGTAGGGTTGTGCAAAATGTATCTTCCACTGATGGAATTCTGGCAAAAGTCAGATTTCACTTCCACGAGATATTGTAAAATGTCTGCAGAATTTTGCTAGAATTGTAGTTTCCATGAATTGCATCTCATTTAAAAAATATTCATTCAAATTGCACGACATTCAGTACTGTGAATTTATGAACCTCCATGGAGGAACACCCCAGGTTTCAGATCTATATCTTTAAAGATGATGGAGTTATAAGCCTCTAAACTTTCAAGCATTTTTAAATTGTATTTCACAAGTATGTAAACTGGAAAAGTTTAAGACCCCATAACTTTAAAATTAGAGAGCAGAATAGTACTAAATTTGTTAGGTTCACTGACCCTAAAATGAGGCTGTTATGCATGTTTCAACTGTCTAACCTCTTGCTCAGTGGCTGACTATGTTAGAGGTAGCCAAAGGCTGCAAAATAACATCAGTAATTAAAGTTAAATTTCATGAACTTGTGTGAAAATTGTGGAATTCTGTGATACTTTGGTTGAAGCTATATCCATACATTTTGCCCAGCCATATACTTGAGCTGCCACTGTGGAGGAAACTCCCTGAGGAAGACAGTATGAATCTTTGAAGCATGGAGGCTCACTAGTCCGAAGTTCTGTACTTGCACATCTTTATCACCTAAGAATAAAATGATTAACAGCAAAAGACCTGCTGTAGTGCCTGCCTGTTTATTTCTGTGCTGATGTTTTACAAAGCACCTGGTCCTCTCCTCTGCTGTTGAACTGAAGGAAGGAAAAGGCAAAGCAGAATGCCAATAAGGTAGCATTCATAGGAGGCTCCATAGTAAATGTATAGTGGTACCAACCATCAGGATAGTATCTTGAATGTAGAACCATGAAGAATAGGCATGGACATCACTGTGCCCTAGCCTGTCTTCTTGCAATATGTCAGCTAACCACTAGTAGTTGCAGAATAAATGACTTGTGGAAGTGTATGCATGTGCAGCATTGTTTTTGTACAATGCCACCTGCTGAATCTTTACAACCCTGTAGGCAACAATGTATATTTTTAGCATTGGAAAACAGTGGTACCAAGTAATGTCAAGCACTGCAACTAGATATGACTGATGCAATTGTGACAAAAATATCTGAATATTTTTAGCCATGATGGAGCATGATGCTAGGCATCATTGTCACCAGAGTGTTGAAGGGGCATTGTAGGGCCGTGATGCTAGTGTAGGTAAGCTGATTTCCCTTCCTGTGGTACAAGTCAAATAAATGTGATTAATAGCCTACCCAATATGGACTGAACTCTGCAAAGAGGGAGGATGGTCATGTCAATGGAAAGGGAAGTCAAGGGGACTTTAGCTATAGAATAGAGGAAGTACCTCATGCAACGGTCACCACTAGCATGAGCTAGTTGCATGAATTTACCAAGGGAATGGCATCTGGTCTAACAAACACAAGAATGGTAAACTGCTAACTGGAGCAAGAAAGCATATAGGGACAATTCTCACTTGAAAGTGGGATGTATGATAATCACACCCTGCAAAATTAACTGGTCTGACCATCAAATACTCTTGGATGTCTGGAATATAAAGTAATTCACAGAGACCTGGTGGGGACGGAAATGACTGGGAAAACAAGAACAAAAATGCTGGCTATTCCAAAGGAAATTTTTCTGCAGGGAAAAGGAGTAGGTGGCCTTCTTTTGAAGTTAGCTTGTCTGTGAAAAATAACAAGGAAATCAATGTGACAAGCAGGTCCACAGAGTCCATCTGATCAGGCTCGAGAAAAATTGGAGGTGCGGGGCAAAATAATTACTCAGAAAGGAACTTCAGTATTGCAAACCTCCAAACACAGATAAATAGATTAAGTGGTGACAAGTGCATTGTGAAAGTTAAATGCCACAATTGGAATTCTAGTGGCATAACCTATTATGCACCTATGAATTTTGGAGCAAATTTTGCCAAATAGTAATTTATGAAATTTGCACAGTAAATATTAACCTACTTACCCCATCTATACAGCTTTGTTATTTTCCATGATCTATTTACATTGGGTATGCATGACACATTTTGTGTGTAGATGTAATAGCAATGAAGCTACAATCATCTGTGGTCCAGATATTCAAAAGGGTTGAGCATGGCCCACTGATGTGCCCTGGCACGATATTCAAAAGGGAAAAGTGCACGGCACAAATCCCGATGCGCCGGAGCGCATCAGTAATGCATGCAGGCACGGGTAGGGGGAGTATGCCCATGCATAACCTGCACAGCCTGATATTCAGCCCAGGATGTGCAAAGCCATGCATGCACAACCCCTACCTGTGCCAGCACAAAGTTATGCCCCCCAAAAAAAGGAACAACTGATGGCCACCCACAGGTGAGCTGCTGCATTGCAGGGCGCAACACGGCAGCTGCCACCTGTGGGTGGCCACCCCAGTTCCGGCTGCACCTGGCGGCGCCCCACATGCCCCATCATGAGCATCTGTATAAAAAAAATCTATCATCCAATATCCCTGGTGGTCCAGTGGACTGCTTTCTGCCCGATCGTGGGCATCTGTATAATGAAAATCCATCATACAATACCCCTGGCCATCCAGTGGACCCCTATCTGCCCAATCATGGGCATTTGTAAAAGAAAAATAATCCCAATATCCATGGTAGTCTAGTGGTACCCCACCACATGCCCACTGAGCCCCACTACTCCACTCCCCCCGTCAGCCAGCAGGATGCAGCACCCCACCCACCTGCCATCCCGCTGCCCGCTGACTGACACCTTGGTAGGGCTGCATGCCCATTGGTTTACAGCGTGATCCAATGGGCATGCATCTTTTACCATAGTACACATTCTAGGTATGTGAATGAATCATTCACATATCTGGAATAATAGTACAACTATGGGCTGCATGCCCATTGGCTCACATGTGAACCAATGGGTGTGCAGCCTACTGAGCAATCGTCGATTGGTGCTGAGGCAGGCAGGCAGGTGGGTAGCTGCTGCCCACCGCTGATGGGGACCAGGCGGTGGGGCTCAGTGGGCAGGTGGGGGGCACCTCTAGACCACCAGGGATATTGAGATTATTTTTCTTTGACAAATGCCGGTGATCAGGCAAATAGCGGTCCACTGGACCATCAGGGATATTGGACAATGGAGTTTCATTATACAGATGTCCACGATTAGGCAGAAAGTGGTCCACTGGACCACCAAGGATATTGGACATATGTTTTTCATTACACGTGCCCGCGATCGGGCAGAAAGCGGTCCACTGGACCACAAAGAATATTGGAAGTATATTTTTACATTACAAATGCCCGTGATCAGGCAGATAGCAGTCCACTGGACCACCAGGGATATAGGACATGTTCTTTTTTTATAGAGATGCCCATGATCGGGCTGCAGGGGGCGTCGGTCCCTGATAGCTGCTGCCTGGCAGGGTGCCAGGCACATGTCGTCAGGGATCGGGGCACCTGCATGCAAATGGGGCCATAATGACAGGCAAATGGCCCCATGTGCACCTTGCATACATTATGGCACCATTTGCATGTCAGGTTTTGAATATCGCAGTTGCTGTGCATGGCACAATGGAACTTGCCCTAGCGCATCTCCATGCTCCACTCTGGCCACTTGTGCTGGCACAGTGCCACTGCGCCATGCATAATGAGGGTCTATAGGGTGTGATATTCAAAGCTGCTGAGCCATGGCGCAGCTTCATTGAATATCACCCAGTCAACACCCCTGCACAGCCAAGTTGAGCTGCACCCAAGCTTGCGCCACAGCCTGGCACAGTTTGAATATCTGGGCCCATGTATTTTAAACATTTTCACATAATTTAACCAGTAATCAAATTGTGAAATTATGAACTCTGGTAACATATAATTTACATAACCAGCTGTCTAATTATTTAGCTGTTTCTAAGACTCTTCAAGGAAAGCATGCAAATAAATTTTCAAGCATCTAGCTCTGAATGTGGCTAAATTGTAAGTATAGAAATAGTTTCAGATATTTTCGCAAATAAAATAAATTGGTAGAATTTGAGCCCCCACGCATTCCATATATTGCATCCAAATGTCATGAAACTTTGAATCCCTACAGGACCCCTTACAGAATGTAAGCATGCCAAACATCAAGTTTTTAGCTGTAAGAATGGCTGAGTTATTATGACCAATTAGATAATGTTATAAAGTCAACAAAATTTCTCAACATTTTGTAAAATTACCAGTATTTCATGAAAATTCACCAAAAGCAGAATTTGCTAAATTTGCTGAGCCCTAGGAGGAAAAGACATGCATGCTGTTTTTTTTTAAACTCAATGTAGTTATAACAAGCATTTGTCAATGCTGAATGTTGTCACGCTGGCATTGGCTTCGGTAGCGCAGTGCGGGAAAACATTTTGGGCAGGAAGTGAAAAATGACAGCTATACAGTTCAAAAGGAGGTGTACAAAAATGCCAATGTTGAACATGTGGCATGTAAATATTGCAAATTTGTGAAGTTACAAGGGTTCATGGGAAATGCACAATGCACACTTGTAACACAGTCATTTTATAGATGTGCAGAACCCAATTTTCAACATAGGCATTTTAGCACCTCTGTTCATGTACAGTGTCACTGTTATTTCCTAAAACTGTCCCAAAAAGTGATTTCACACAACTACTACGCTATTCTGTGCCGGATGTGCAAAAACACATTTTGGGATGGATATGTGAAATGACAGCTGTACTGTTCATCAAGAGGTGTGGAAACATGCCAATGGTGAAAATCCATAGTGAAAATATTACAAATGCATGACGTTACAAGCATGCATGCAATCTGCCAACGCACACTGGTAACACAGTCATTTTATGGAGTATCGTCACCAAATTTTCAACATAGGCATTTTAAGACCTCTGCTCACGAACAGTGTCACTGTCATTTTCATAATCTGGCCCAAACACTGATTTTCCACAGACACCAAGCTATTGTGCACCAGAAGTGTGGAAACACATTTCAGCCAGGATGTGAAAAATGACAGCTGTACTGTTTACAAGGAGGTGTACAAATATGACAATGTTGAAAATCTGGCATGAAAATATTGCGAATTCACGAAGTTTCGAGCCTGTGTAGCAGCTGTACAATGTACTCTTGTAAAACAGCCACTTTTTGGATTTTTTCCACCAAATTTGCAACATAGGCTTTTTGGGAGACCACTTCATGAACAGTGGCACTGTCATCTCTTAATCAGTCCGGAAAGGTGAGTCCATGTAGTGACTGTGAAATCACCTTTCAGGACGGATTAACAATATGTTTTCTGGGAGGGGCACTGGATGCAAAGTGACTCATTTTGTTATATAAAGCCTTGAGCCTGTTAGTCACAGAGCTCTTGAGTGACTGAAGTGCAGAGGTACCAAATAACAATGGTGGGAGCAGGACTCTGTTTGCTATGGCAAGCCTCAACTCCAGGGTTATGAAATCACCCAGGCAGTATAGTAGTCCAATTTTCTGGTGCAGAGATTTTGTGACATGATAAATATGAACTCTGAAAATAAGTGCTTGGTCAGTATAGACCCCAAGATGTTTCAGCTTGTCCACCACTTTGATTTGTCAGCCAGATGAGGTGGCTAGGGACAGATAGTGCTGCCTATCCATCCCAAGGTATTTTGAACCAAAGAGAACAGCCTTGAACTTTTTTTTTCATTCATACAAACTTGTTATGAGAGAACCATTTTTCTAGAGTACAGAAGCCTATGGAGAGCTGGGTATTGATCATGTTAACATCAGTTGAGCTTCTATACAGAACCGTATCATCTGCATAAAGCTGCAGGTTCCCTCCATCACAATTTTATGGCATGTCATTCACAAATATAGAAAATAATGAGGGACCCAGACACCCTACAGGTGGACATCATCTGTAATAGGCTTCTGACTGGACTAGATGCCCTTCCATTTATCTCCTACAATCTTTTTGTCAGATAGTAGGTGTGATAAGCTGGCTATGAGAGAACAATTTTTTTCTAGAGTACAGAAGTCAACGACGAGCTGGGCATGTACATAACAGTAGAGCTTCTACAAAGAACTGCATCATCTACATAAAGCTGCTGGTTCTTTCTGCCATAATTTTCTGGCATGTTTTTGACAACTATAGAAAACAGAAACATAGAAACATAGAAGTTGATGGCAGATGAGGATCACAAGGCCCATCCGGTATGCCCATTTCTTTTACTACCTTATAAATGTGCCATCAGCCTTTGCTCTGCCAATGGCCTATCTATTCATACTTATCTGTATTGATCCCTTATACCTATCGTATGCCTGTTTGAAGCCCTGCACTGTATTCATATCAATCAGTTCCTGAGGTAGGCAATTCCATGCATCTACCACTCTTTCTGTGAAAAAGAACTTCCTCACATTACCCCTTAATCCTCCTCCCTCTAATCTCATGACGTGGGTATCGCGTGAGGTGGGCGCATGGGGAAGGGCACCATCTGTAATGGTGAACCATTCCTGGAGCAATCCCTCATGGCGATGGGAGGGTAGGGTCACTGGATGAGGGGTTGGGTGAATAGGGCAACATGATGTCGCTATGTATACATGCATGGTGGGGGAGCATGGTGAGCATGGGCTGGGAGGGGGTGGAGGGCTGTAGGGGGTGGTACTGCAGTGGATGGCTGAGCTACGTCGTGGTGTCGGTGGTTGGCTAGTGGTTGTGGTGGGTGAGGTACTGGGTTTGGATCCAGGTGCTGATGCTATTTATTTGCGCCTGGCCAGAACCTTTACTTTTTTACTGCTTTCACCCCCCCGACATGCACCCTCCTGTAGTTGAGAATCCTTAAGTAGGGGTGTGTGGGTGGTGGAGCCCCCCATGAGGGGGTGTGTGGGGGAGGCACAGCCCCCTCCCACAGAAAGCAATAAAGAAATCTCCTGGCACCATTGGTCCTGTGCACTGGGGTTGTCAGAGTACCAAAAATATTTTCAGCACTCTGACCGTGTTATAACTGTGATCACCTTTAGGCATTCACCGTTATTATATAGAACCAAAGCTGTGTCCTCTTGTCCTGCTGTTTTTCTTATATTGAAACATGTTAGACTCTTTCACCTTGTTAATGCCCTTAAGGTGCTTGAATGTTTTGATCATATCACCTCTCTCCCTCCTTTGCTCTAGGGTATACATATTAAACTCCATTAATCTGTCCTCATATGTTTTCTGATGCAGTCCCTGCACCATTTTGGTTGCCCTCCTCTGGACTACCTAAATTTGGTTAATGTCTTTGTGAAGGTGTGGTCCCCAGAACTGCACGCAGTACTCCAGATGGGGCCTAACCAGTGTCTTGTAAAGAGGGATTATTACCTCCCTCTTCTGACTTGTGATACCCCTAATAATACACCCTAACATCCACCTAGCCTTACCTACTGCTTTAGTGGTCTGCTTGGATGATTTCAGGTCATCAGTGATGATGATACCCAAGTCTCTTTCTTCCTTTGTGACTGCCAGCAACTCCCCTCCCAGCCTGTAGGTGGCTTCAGGGGTTCTCTTTCCTATGTGCATGATCTTGCACTTCTTTGCATTAAACCCCATTTGCCACTCGTCCGACCATTTTGCTAGTTTATCCAGATCTCTTCTCATTCTGCCCACCCCATCTGGATCATCTACTCTGTTGTAAATCTTGGAGTCATCTGCAAACAGACAAACCTTACCCTCCAGTCCTTTTGCAATGTCACTGATGAAGATATTGAAGAGGACTGGCCCAAGGATTGATTCCTGAGGTACCTCACTTGCGACTTGCATCTCTTCTGACTGTAAACCATTTACCACCGCTCTCTGTTTTCTGCCCGTCAACCAGTTTGCCACCCAGTTGGCCAACCTCTGACCCACACTGAGCCTACCCAGCTTATTAATCAATCTTCTATGTGGAGCAGTATCGAAAGTTTTGCTGAAGTCAAGCTAGGTGACATCAACTGCTCCCCTTTGGTCCATCACTCTTGTTATCCACTAAAAGAAATCTATGAGATTAATTTGACAGGATGTTTCTTTTGTAAACCCATGCTGTCTTGGATCCTGTGTTCCAATGAATTTCAGATGTTGCACTATCCTTTCCTTAAGGAGTGTTCCATAATCTTGCCCACTACTGAGGTAAGACTGACTGGTCTGTAGTTCCATGCCTCCTCCCTGCTACCACTTTTGAGGAGCGGGATCACATGAGCCCTTCTCCAGTCTTCTGGGACCTCTCCTGTAAGGGACACATAAATTAATTAGGAGTGCCATTTCCAAGGGTCCCCTAAGAACAGGAGCAAACTGGATATTGTGTTTTCCAGGCTTAGGAAATTTGTGCATCCATATAGTCCCGTCCTAGGTCATAGGCTAAGAAATTGTCATCTCTTACAATTAGATTTAGGTTTTGGGGATCAAAGAATCAAACAAAGTTTGAACTGGTTTGAATCAGTCAAAGCAGTAAAGTTTTATGATCTGAACTGATACTGCACACCTAAAAAGCAAAAGATAAAAAACTACGGGCTTGATCAACAAAGTGATCTGCCCCTGTGAAGGGGCACATACACACCTTAGGAGTGCACTGATGTACTGCTCTGCACATGTAGGGATCTCTGTACATCTCAAGCCCTGGGCTTACACCCCAACCACACCCAATCCCTGGCCATGTGCACAGCTACATGCCCAGTTGGATTGGGGTGGGCAAGGGGGCGGGGGTATGCCTAAAATTGATCCAGAATATCTCAGTGGTAATGTGTAAGACCTGTGGAGGTACCTCTTTGTTGGTGCATGAGGAGAATTCTGGGAGAGGAAATTCTTCGGATATGATGGACTGCACCTAATGAAGGAAGGAGTGCATGCACTGGGCCAAAAATTTGATGTGAGCATCAGGCATTTAAACTAGAAGAGGGGGAGCTGGAGGCTAAAGACCCTTTCAAAGACACCTTACAAGATTGAAACTTAGCCATAACGCCCCCTAAAACAGAAATAAATCAGGAAATTTAGAGACACTAGCGGGAGCAAAATGGCAGATCAGCAAACCCAGTCAGATGCAGATCACAGTAGTATGCCCACTGGGAAGGAACTAGAGGAAATACACAGGTCGGGGGAAGTAAAGAAGAGGGGGGACAAGACTTGAAAAGCCATGTGCACAAATGTTCACAGCCTAGCAAATAAAATATCATATCTAATGGCCTTGATGTTAGAGGCAGACCTACTGTACACACTGTTGCTATTACTGAGACATGGTACACGAGGAACTATGACTGGGACACAGCCATACCAGGATATGGCGCTATCCAGAAAAAATACAGTAGGAAAGAGGGAGGAGGAGGAGTGGCTATCTA
Source organism: Neoceratodus forsteri (assembly GCA_016271365.2). NCBI lineage: Eukaryota > Metazoa > Chordata > Ceratodontiformes > Ceratodontidae > Neoceratodus > Neoceratodus forsteri. The sequence continues at coordinate 831,877,970 of CM028131.1, forward strand.
TGTTAATGAGGAAGTAAAAACTATGGAGGTACAGAGCATAATGGAGGAAGCAGAAGCACTGTGGTTCATACTGAAAACGGAATGGGGCTGCCACTTGAGTAGGCATGATCTGTAGACTTCCAGAACAGGGAAACAAGTTGGACAAAGAGCTAGTAGAGATAATTTACAAAATGGCAGCCAAAAGGAGAAATACTGCTGATGGAGGGCTTCAGTTTGCCAGATGTCAATTGGAGCAGCAATACTGCAGTCACAGCAAGGAGCAGGGACATCCTGGAAGCTCTTCAGTGTGTAGATTCAGACATCTAGTAGTAGAACACACACAGAAGGGGGCAATAGTGGACCTGGTGCTCACCAATGGGGAAAGAGTGATGGATGTAGAAGTGGGGAGTCATCTGGGGTCCAGCAATCACCATATGGTGTGGTTTAAACTGAGGACAGCAAAACATCCAGCCACACAAAGGCTAGGGAACTGAATTTCAGAAGAGTCAATTTTAAAAAACTAGAGGTTTGTCTGACAAATGCCCTAGGGACCACATTGGGAAATGGGGATGTGGAGGAACAACAGGCTCATCTTAACAGAAGTCACAAGCCTTTGCATCAAGCAAATAAGTAAAACAAAAAGAAGGAAAGACAACTCTGGATCTCAAGGGAGGAAGCAGAGAGGGTGTAGAATAAATGGCTAGCTTTCAGAAAATACAAAAAAAAAAACACAGATGGAGGAAGACAGATGGAAGAATCTGGAAAAACTAAAGGAGGCAGGGAAAGTAGTCAGAAAAGCCAAAGCACAGGCAGAGGAAAGAATGGCCAAGGCAATTACGAAAGGGGAAAATACCATTTATAAATACATTAGGAAAAATTGAAATGTCATAGGGAGGGGATTGTGAGACTAAAAAGAGAAGGGGGTAGGGTCATCAGAAGGAGACCAGGAAAAGGTAGAAATCCTGAACAAATATTTTGTTCTGTGTTTATGGTAGAAGGGAAAGGAGAGGGACCTCAGTTAGGTGACAGGAGTTACGGTTGTGGGGGTAGATACTAGTTACTTTACAGTAGACGGGGTCTTAAAAGAACTAGAAAAACTGAAAATAGATAACACAATTGGGCCAGGTAGAACTCATCCCAGAATCCTAAAGGAACTTCCAAGAGAGCTAGCAGCTCTATTGTCTGCCTTGTTCAACAAGTCATTAGAATCAGGCATAGTTCTGGAAGACTGGAAGAAAGTAAATGTTGTCCCTCTCCATAAGAGTGGGAGCAGGGAGGAGGCTGGCAACTATAGAGCCAGTCAGTCTAACCTCAGTGGGAGGGGACTGATGGAATCATTACTCAAGGAAAAGACTGTGACATACAGAACCTTGAACTCAGTGGACATCAGGATCCTAGATAACATGGGTTCATAGGAGGCAGATCTTGCCAAACAAACCTGATAGACTTCTTCAACTGGGTGATAAGGGAGATAGGTCAGGGAGGGGTGGTGGATGGATATGCAATTTTGACAGTGACTGAGTTTTGTCACCACAATTACATCACCACAACAAGGGTCACAGTGAAAGGGGAAATCTTGATTTTTTATTGCCCCTCAATCCTGTCGTCAATTGCCTCCATACAGTTTCTACCTCCTCCGGGGGTATGCTGAATGTTTCCTGAGAACGTGCTCTGGTGCTGCATTGCCCAAAAAACATAATGCCTGGTGCTGCAATGTTGGTTGGCATGTTGCCAATGCTGAAACTAGCATTGGCAACATGTTTGTCGCTATGACATGGGTGAACCCAGTGGATGTGTCCTACCTGGGTTTTAGCAAGTCATTCAATACCATCCCATACAAAAGGCTAACAAATAAGTTGAGCAGCTGGGGGGTCAGATCCAAGGTGGTAAACTGGGTCAGAAACTGGTTTAGTGGCAGGATACAAAGGGTGGTAGTGAATGGAGTTGTCTGTTGAGAGGGAAGTGACCAGCAGGGTGCCTCAGGGGTCAGTGTTCATAAGCAACATTGCAGAGGGGCTGGAGGGGAGGTGTGCCTCTTTGCAGACAACTCCAAGATCTGTAATAGGTTTGACTCACTGGGGGGGGGGTTGGAATTAATGAGAAGGGACATGGGCAAGCTTGTGGAATGGTCAAATGTATGGCAGTTGAAATTCAATGGAAAGAAGTGCAAAATTATGCACGTTGGGCATGGGAACCCAAGGGCTGAGTACTCAAGGAGGGGAGGTACTGTCAGTAACCAAGCAGGATAGCGCTATGGGGTAATTATATCAGAGGATCTAAAGGTGGCCAGGCAATGTGAGAAGGTGGTTAGAATGGCCAGAAGGATGCTGGGATGCATAGGGAGTGGCATCACCAGCAGAAAAAGAGAGGTGGTGATTCCACTACACAGATCATTGGTGAGGCTTCACCTAGAGTATTGTGTTCAAATTTGGAGGTCACATCTCAGGAGGGACATAGACAAGGTGGAGGCAACCCGAAAAAGGGATACAAAATGAAACAGATGCTACACCAGCAGCCATATGAGGAGGGGAATGAAATAACTCAATACGTACTCACTGGAGATGAGGAAGGAAAGGGGGGCATGATTGAAATGTTCAAATACTTTAAAGGGATAAATCAGTTGCAAAGGAGTAGCATCTTTCAGGAGAGAGGGTGGACAAGAACTAGGGGACATGATGTGAGGTTGAAAGGAGGTAGAATCAGGGGTAATGTGAGGAAGTACATCTTTACAGAAAGGGTGGTGGATGCTAGGAATAGCCTCTCTGCAGGGGTGGTGGGGCAAAACACAGTAGAGGAATTCAAAAAGGTGTGGGACAAACACAAGGGAACACTGTAGACAGGGAGGAGAGAGAATGCTGCAGTTCATCTACAGTCTACAGCATAAGTAAAAAGGTAGGAAATAAGGGCAGACTAGATGGGCCTGGCAGTTCTTATCTACAAACAAATTCTATGTATGTACAGCCTCTAGAGTGAAGTCCACCAGGATGACACCAAACTCTGCAGAATTCTGCAGTACAGTTACTGCAGCAAAAAATGTAATTTCAATGGGAGTTAATCCCTTTTGGCAGGCAGTAAACCTGTGACACTGCACTTCATCCTGGTGGGCTTCACAGTATGTATGAGGGAACAGATACAATGCAGCCTTCATGGCTGCCTAGAACTATGCCCCCTGGGTTCACAACCCAATACTGGGCATAATCAGTCCTCTCTCTTCTGAACCCAAGCCCTTGGAACCTTAGCAAAGTGCTGAGGGCATCAACGGTACAAGCTGCTATTTTTTATTACAGTGCATATTGCACAGTAGTGATGTGGCAGTCTGTGGAATACTGACACAGACTGCCATACCCTGTGGTGCACTGCTCCTTGCAGAACCAGGGATCCACCAGGGTGGCAACTCAGGCATCTGTTTGAAGGCCCGAATTCACAGATTATCAGTTCCACTGTAGCCCCTACATGGGGCTATGCACATGTGGGGGCTGAGGGGATGGGCTGTTGATCCTGTCCTTGTTTGTGCAGGATCAGGATGCACAGACAGGATATATGAGATTTGAGCATAACCTGACCACCTCTTTGGTCGTGCCCTAAGAGTTTTTTTATAACATCTTTGTTAAACAATTGACAAAATACAAAATTCAACAACAGTAAATATACACACCTTAAGAGTTCTTAATTAATACTAATCCAGTTTGAGCCTAATTAAAACAAAATCAAACTTTGTCTTAGTTTTACTCTAACTGCACATTCAAACTTTCAAAGCTTTGTATGGGATTACACTCTAACCTTAAAAACAAACAAACCAAAAAAAGGAAACATGAAAAGCAACAGAGAAAAGTCATACCAAACCAGCCTTGATATCATGGGACATTTAGGTAATCATCAAAACTGATCCCATCTTAAGACATGTAGAATTGAACTGTTTTAAAAATCCAGAGATGAGGCCCCTTAAGATCTTTACATTGGTTCCTTACAATCGGCACATGTTCATTGCACTTTACCTCTGAAATGCAAATCCTTTCTATGTACAGCAGATTAGCTTTATCTTGTATTCTATAGTTACAATTGTGCCTACATTCCCTTTCATCAGTATCTTTGTTAATTATCTACCTTATTTCAGTTCTGGTAAGTATCTTCCTTAATTATCTTCCAGAAACTATTACCTTACTTTAATTTGTGTTTGTTACCATGTTGAAAAGAGCAAATATATTTAGACCAACTAAAATGTCAGCCACTTGATTACACATTTTACCCTTTGACCCATCTCACAATCATCTGACCCTCCCTCAAGACCTTTGCATAATTACCTGTTCCATCCCTCCTTATCTCCCATCTGCCATTTTGCTTCATTCTTATACTGGATATCCCTGAGAGTAACATATTTGTGGTCACTGTCAAAGTCATACTGACCTTCTTAGGCCAACTTGCTTTGTCCAAACAAGATAACCAATTAATGGTTTATTTCTTTATCTCAATGTCATGTCTTTCTGAAAAGTCCAAGTTTTGTCTTCATCTCTGAGTGTTAATTAACTTGCTAAACTTTTCTATTCATTGCCTTTGTCTGTTATTTAATGCACAGTAGTTTAGAGGTACAGGAAATTTTAAATTGGCAGCAGATAGTAATGATCCTAGTAAAAACAAATGTCTAAATTGTCCATATATAACTCTATCTGAATAAGCACTGGTATGAAAACCTTGTTTTAGTTTTTTTCTGTTTAAGGACAACATGTTGTACAGTTCTTTTCATGGAACCAGTAATTTGCAGTTTTTTTACTACATTATACCATGGTTTGTGTACAGGATATGCAACATAAGCTGACCTATTAGAATCATAGTCAGAGTTCTGCACACAAACCATGACATGGTAAAAACTCCAGATCACGCTGGCCCACTGGTGTACAGGCATGATCACCCTCTGCGGTGCTGATGACCCAGGTTCAGGAATGGACTCAGGAGATGGAGGGACGGCCGGGGGGGAGTAGGATTGAGCATCCTGTGGACTGCTCTCTTACTCTGGGGGGAGGTAGGGTTGAGTATCTGATGCATGATGGACCCCTGGCATTGGCCGGGAGTTCTGCTGTGGTTGGCACCTGTACGTTCAGGGGCAGGGCAGATGTTGGTCATCATTGCACATCCCTGCCTCCATGCAATTCACAGCCTTTCATAAAAATATGCTGGCCCTCGCTAATGAGCTTGCTCCATTGCCATCCCCTCTGGCCAGTGAAGAGCGCTGTAACAGAATGCTGCCCATAAAAAAAAAAAAGAAATACAGTTTTCACATCACTTTTTATTCAGGTACAGTTGAATATGGATAATTTAGGAACATTTAAATAATTTCTGAAAATATGAACTTTATAAACAGCTGCCTATTAGAAATAAATTCTGTCCTTTAAGCTGCTTGTGATCTCTCCCTTCTACCCTATCAAAATTATATCTTTTTGAAGATATGGCAAGGTATGGCAGCCTCATTTTGTAATAGTATATATTTAACACTTTACATTGTAGGCAAGGCCCTAGAATTCTCTTGACTTGCAGGATTTTCATAGAAACAATCTACCCAGAACTTCTGTGATGCCGTCAAATTCCTCTTCTTGGTGATATTTTATTAATATTTCTGTTTCTCCATAGAATCTGGTTCCCTTCCCCTCTTTTTATATCCAAAACCCCCCATATGCTCAGAATGTGATGTTATTATTGCTATAACATCATACATTATCTAATGAAATGGCTGCATTCTGCAACAGAAATGAACAGTCACTTATCTACCACAGCTCCCACTGCCAGAGATGGTGGCACAGCACATCATGCATGGTGATAGTTGTTCAACCTGCACTACAGCCTAATACAATTTTCAGTCTTACATTATTGCACTAGGGCCAACTTAAACAAATCCTTGTCAATGGCACAGACCTGTTAAGTCCATACCTCACTTTGTATAAACTTATTTGTGCCTTTAAGGTATAGAGATGCCATCTAAAATGAATAACTGGTAAAATGAATTTAACTGCCATTTTATAATATAATAAAGTAATTATGCCCAGAAAAGAGGAATATAATAATGTGTAGACCTGTTGAAAGAATAGACCTGTTAAATAAATAATTGCACTGTATGCATTTTTGCCAGGGTTATTGATTGCATATTGTCATGGGTTGATAGAATCTCCTAAAAGTTATGGAGAAATGTTGTGTGCAGGGACAGCTGTTGGGCCAAAGGGAAGCATGCTGTGTTTCTGTGCCGGCAACTCAGGTTCAGAGATTAGCTCTGGGAACTGGCTGGGCAGCACAAGGATTGGTGGAACACATCACTGCTTGGAGCCTGGGAAGGTATGGTGCAGTGTTCTGTCACACGTTGGACACATTGTGATGGGCTGGAGAGCTCTATCTCACATTCGGTTCACATGCATGTCATGGCCTGATGGTGTTACGTAGTGTGTCTGGGGAAGCAGGTTGACATGGAAAATGAGTTTTACAATAACTCCTCTATTCCATTTATTCCATTTCCAATGGGACCTGTATGAATGAGGATGCAATTTCATGGAAATTAAAAAAAAAATAGGTTTATTATATATATATATATATATATATATATATATCACTTACACAACACACACCCACACACACACACACACACATCACACACACACACACATATACAGTATCTCTGTCTCTCTCACTATACACACACACACACACACACACACACACACACACACATATTTGCATGTATGTTACAGATTGCATATAAATATATAAGTACTACACAGTGGGAACCTCATGAGTGGTGTAGAAACCACATACAAATATATAAGTGATACACAGTAGAGACCTCATTAGTGGGATAGATAGCATGCATATAGAAATACCTTATTTATCACATAAGGTCCCCTCTGCATATGTCATGTATGCAATAGGCTAGGACCTTAAGGGAGAGACATTTCAATCAATCAATCAATCAAATCTTTATTTATTCAGGCGACCATCATTGAGCAAGGCTCATTTACAAGATGGATCTGATAAGGTCAAGGTTCGAGTTGGTGCAAAGCAATTACATCACATACTTATGAGACAGTTATACATACAGAAACAAGAAAATGTTATTTATAACACAATAATATACAGAGAATTCACATGTTAAAGCTTGCCAAGAAAGTTAAACTAACATCTACAATATGTACAATACATATATATCATAATGAGGCAATGACAGTCACTCACATAATGAGTACAAGGATGGTGAAGGGAATATTGGGTGCCATATACTGGCGGTGTCTGGCTGGAAGGAATATGCCATATGTGATTGGAATAAGGTTTTGTGGGATGACTATTCGATCTCTAGCGGTAGCAACTGCATTTCTCTTTGAAGAAGGTTGTACAGTGCTGCTTGAAGGATGTAAATGGAATGATAATGGACAGTTTTAGGGATTTTTGTAGGGTGTTCCATGCTATGGCTAGAGAGTAGCTGATTGCTGCCCTCCATATTTTGGTGTTGACTTTGGGCAATTTGAGCAGGATGATATTGTTGCTTCTTAGGGCATAGGAGCTGGGAGTGGTCAGGTTGAAGCAGTCCAGGATATAGCTTGGGAGTTTTTTAAAGCTCTGTAGATCCATAGAGCTGCATTTCTGCTCCTCCTGACATGAAGGAAACCCATCCAACTGAATCATAGAGAGAACAATGCTGAGTATTATATGGCAGGTCTGTAATGAACCTTATTGCTCTATGGTATAAGGTATCCAACTTTTAAGGGAGGTGGAGCAGTGACTATAGAGGAAGTCTGTGAGTCAATGACTGATAGAAGATGGCCTGGACTAATCTCATCTTTGAATCTCTATTAAGGAAGGGTTTAATCTGTAGAGGAGGCCAAGTCTTAGGTGAAGCTTTTCAGCAGTTGTTCTAGATGCTGGTAAGTCAAGTCTGTTGTCAATCCACACACCTAGGTATTTGAAATTTTCAACATACCCAGATTTTCTCCAAGTATACTGCATATCTGGGGAGACTGATTGAAGAGGATGTGTTGGTGGAGTTTTGGGTTGTGAACATCATTGCTTTGGTTTTCTTTGCATTTAGCAGAAGCTTTTCTCGAGAAGCTGATGTTGTAACAGGAGAATTCTGCTTGTAGATTTCATGAGCAACTTTAGGTGAAGGGTTGCTGACATACAGTACAGTGTCATCAGCAAAGAGATGTACTGAGGACTTGGTAAGGGTTGAATCAATTTTATTTATATAAATGGCAAAAGGATAGGACCCAGAATAGAGCCTTGGGGACTCCTCTTGACAGTGGTCTTAATGGGAGAGGTCACCTTCAGCTTTACCTGCTGTGATCTACCGGAGGTAGCATCTGAACCATAAGGAGGATGGATCTAGGCCAATGGAGTGTAGGGATGAGAGTAGCAGTTCATGGTCTACAGTGTGAGATACTTTGCTCAGGTCCAGCAATACTGCACAGACATTGTTCTTTTTATCCAGTTCGGTTTGCCAATCATTGGTGACCTTGGCTAATGCAGTGATAGTGCTATGTTTGGCCCTGAATCCAGATTGAGCTGGATTTAATAGATTAGCATTGTCCAGATATTCCCTGAACTGAATACTCACTAATTTCTCCAACATCTTGGATAACACAGGTAGGATGGAAATGGGCCTGTAGTTATTACATTTGTTTTGCTTTTTTAGGCAAAAAAATTATTTCTATAAGTCTTATTTTTTGAAATAGTGTTACTGTGCTTTCTGCCATCCTGATTGCTATAACCATTGCCATGAAAGTGAAGTCAGGATGACAAACTGACACTGTGATGTGGTAGTTTGTTAGTGCTGCAGAACTTCCTCAGAAATTACAAACCACCACCGCAGAAGTTCTGCAGCAAATGGTAGTCTTGTCACAGAACTTGGTCCCACTGTGCCGTAGAAAAGTAGGGGCCTTGATTGTAGGCTACATAATGCAGCACAACATTTTCAGGAATCACAAAACATACAATACCCTATACAATATGTAGGTCAGGCAGGAAGATAACTGTATATGATTTTGGAATATACTGTATAGGGGTATGACATATTTTCTAATTGTTTCCTATATTCCTATATCCCATCTCCAGCATCCTAAATAATGCTATACCACAACATTGGCTTGGGAAGAAGAACTCATACAACCACAAATACTGTATATGGAACTGGAAGAAGTGAGTCATTAGGATATGATGTACTGTGTCTGACAGGGAAGATGGATCTGCTTGGCCTTGAAACCCCAGATGTTTTACTCTTCTCAGAGTCAGGGCATATAACAGGGAGTATAAATAAGTTACGCTTCACTAGTACTGTGAGTAATGTTGAATCCCACTGACAGAATTAGTGCAGAATGACCATTCTGCCAACCTAATTCAAGTCAGAATTTTACTGGTCTTTCTGCAGATTCCACTTACTGTGATTTGCAGAATTATATTTCATGGAATGGCATTTTTCCATGGACAATAATTCCACAACCATTTCCACAGAAAATATTAAGATCTGAGGATTTTAATTCCATTGAAATGTAGGGGAAAACCCATTCCACTTTGGTGGAATTTCAGCAGAATTTACAAAATTCCATAACATTCCATTCTGTTGGAATTTGAACATTCTGTACATCACTACTCTATACACAATTAAAATATGTGAACTACTGTAGCTTGAACATGTTAAAGCCCGGTCTTTTCAGTCTCCATAGTATCCCCTGTGTTTGTTTTGGTTCAGTATTCCTCTCGTCATACTTCTCAGCCATTCATGTGGTACTATAGGACAGCACTTCATCAATTCATTCATTATTGTGATGGAATCTGAAGGGTCAGTGTGCCTGCTCTGGTGCAGGACCATTTTCTTCTTTTATAAGACCGGAAATAGATTTCATTTTATGATGCTTGGGGTGGGGAGGGAAGTTGAGTGCTGACAGAGAATAGCAGGTGGGGGGTTATGCGTATGACTGTTGGGAAGGGACTGGGATGGGAGGGGAAAGGGTAGTGGTGGTGGTGGTAAATTGGCATAGGCAGGTTCTCAGAATTTTTAGTTTTGTAAGTAGTATATGACATTAAATTGATTAACATTTACAAAGTTCATGGAGGATCTGAAGGAGGAGGGAGAAGGGTCCTGAATGGTTGTGGGCTGTGGAATATGGACATCTGCAGAGTCATGGTGGTGGGGATGGAAACAGTATAGTAAAGTGTTTGGTGGGTGGGTTTTTCATGCAATGATGGTTCTTTTGAATATAAATCAGAACACTTTACATAGTTTTTCTGGTGATGTGCTCCTTCGTCCAATAAAAAACTATGCATAACAGCACTTTGTTAACACTTTCACCAGTTTAGTGCTACTATGCATAGTCTTTGCCAGACAAAGGTGGGCATTTTGCCAAGTGTAAGGTCAGGGAAACTTCATGTAGTTCTTTGTGCAGTGAATTTCCCTGACTTCACCAATCTTTATTAACAATCAAACAACACATTACTTTACTTCAAATGAGGCACTTCCTCAAGGGGGAATCCATCCAGTGTCTTGAAGACAGGTGTTTTGTGGAGCCTAGGGACACTCTGTGTTCTGTCAAAGGTCATTGGCCTTTTTTTAGGCATTTAAAGAAATTTGGTTTTACCCAGAAGTGCATTGGATTTTATTGGTGTCATATTGCAAAGATCATCATGTGTGGGTACTTAGGCACCCGAGGCAAATCTACAATGCCATCCATGTACATATATATGTAAAAAGAGACACAGATTGAGGGGAGGTAATTAGGGAAAATGGTGAAAAGGACTGAACCAATGATTGAGCCCTATAGGGCTCTTGAACAGATGGAGAGGGAAGAAGAAAGAGTATCACCTACTGTAATTAGACTGATGGAACCTGTCCAACAGATTGGAGTGAACCAGCTGATCACAAGGTCTGAGAAAACTGCTCCTGTGAGTTAAAGTAGTACTGGGAGGGACATGCCATCTAAAACCTTTGCAATATCTACACAGATGGCAGAGGCCAATAGGACCTAGTTCTTCCCAATCAGGATGGAGTAAGTAAATAAGTTATAACATGGAAGAAACAGTGGAGTGTGGGTTATCAAAGAAAGACTGGAAAGGATAAAGGAAGAAAAAGAAGTCAAGAAGGAAGGACAGTTTGAATAGAGGTAAAACACAAAAAATATAGTAAACAATGATGTTTCTGTGTTTTGACCATGCTTTTCCCCCTGGTCTAAATGGAAGTGTAAATTATCCTGTATCTCTATAGTGATAGTTTGCTACTATACATTTTTTGGTGTTGCATCAAAAGAGTGAAGCAAAGCAGCGAATGAGAAAGTGAGTACAAAACAGGGCTTGTCCTTTCAGTGACCTGGTATTTACAGAGCACATCATTTCAGAGACAGATGATTTTCTCCCTCTCCCTGAGTTGCAGCCCCCCTGGAGTTAGAAATAGTAAATCTGCCTCCCCAATTGTATCCCCTACCCCATGTTCCACCCCGAGGACAGTGAATCCTATTGGGGATTTTGCCATCCTTGGTCAGTGTTGTTTTTCCACTAGCAGTTTTCCATCCCTTACAGAAATAATTATATGAAATGTTTTCATGCTGCACACATAAAAATGCCAATGTGATATGCTTGTGGCAAGAATGATTTAAATGTTAAATTGGAACCTATTGCATGAATGTGGCATGCATGCAGCAAAGTGCATGCTTTTTATGTTAAATTGGAACAGACTGAATGCATGTGACATGCATGCAAAAAGCAAGTGGTCACTGATAACAGCACATATAAAAGTTAAGGGATTTGCTCAAGATCACATCATATGCAAGTAAGGGTTGATAAGATTCAAACCCAGATCTTCAGGTCTGCAAATCTTCTGGTTTGCAGTTCAGTGACTTTAACCACTAAGCCATACTGCCTGCACACATATGGCTCACTTGTACTTCAATACAAATCTGTATACATCTGCTTGCATATGGCATGCTTATAGCCACTGTTATACTTTGTAATTTTCTTCCCCCCCATCTCAGCTGCACTGCTGAACTGTAGCACACATACCAATGGAAACACATTTGGTTCTTCCCCCCAATACACACACTTACCTACAAAACTGATTAATTACTTCTGTTGGGCCTGTACTCCTAATATTTTCTCTCCATAGTTTTGAGTGCATCCATGCAAACAGACTTTAAGGGGAAAACACAAAAGTAGCAATAACTAGACACCCACCCACATGGACAGTCCCCTCCCCATGTACACACACTGTAGTGTGTGTGGCCTTGCTGCTACAGACAACCCACCAAGTATAGATATAAGTTGAGAGTCTCTTACCTGAGTACTAGGGGGCCAGAGGCATGAGTCTTTAAGAGATGATGTCCTTGGGTCAGAGTGCTGGAGCATACATCCTTGGAATGAATGGTGTTATTTTTTATTACTATTTAATACATTATGATGGTGAGTTGGAGATTAATGAAGGCCACTGTTCTACTAACAAGGCACTTGTTAGTCAAACAGTGGCCTTCATTAATCTCTAACTCTCCAGCAATAATGTATAAATTAGTAATAAAAAAATGCCCCCATTCATTTCAATGGTGCATGCCCCTGCAGTCTCCTTTGCCCTATGTTATAACATTCCTGAGCATGGGGATGTGGAGGTCAGCTTCACTGTGTTGGGGGTTATAAGCCTGACAACAGTAGTGCTCCAATAGTCTGTGCATTCCATACCGCTAAACTGTCCCTGAATGCAAGGGACAGCCTTTATTTAACCCCTGAAAACTGCTCTGCTCCTCATCCATCCCTCATGGAAAACATGTTGCTCACACAGAGGAGTTTTTTTTTTATTTTTTATTTTATTTCATTAATATCTCAGATTAAGATCTTTGAACTGAAAGCTCATTTACAAAGGTTTCACATTGAAGAACAGAATACTAAACGGTGTAACATATATCAAGATGCAGGACCAAAGTTAAGTAAAGCTACTTGCAGCACACATAGAATACAGTCAGTGCTTATCCATGGCATCCATCGAATTTGTTACAATGTGCAATATGAAGGCTATAAAGTTAAGCTGGCAAATAAACATTTCAATATGTATCTTTCCATCAATGCTGTTAAAAGTGCATCTAGCAAGAGGTAAGGGGTGCAGGAGGGATAGAAGGGGGATAGGGAAACAAGGAGGGACAGTGAGTCAGGGAAGAATAGTGACAATTAAGAACAGCTGATGATTGGGGGACTGGGAGTTAAAAGACTGGAGCAGCCCAGAGGGCCTTGTTGGTGTATAAATGGTGAGTAGGGAGAGGCAGGGAGTTAGCCCAAAGATAAAGGATTGGGTCACATATACTAAGGTCAGAGAAAACCTGGGAAGGGGAGGGGGTAGATGGTGAGAAATGACTAGTGCCGGGGAGGGGAATAAAGGAGGAGGGACAGTATATAAGTGCTGACAGAGACAGGTAATCCAAGAGGGTGAAAAGTTAAATGTACGCAGATTAGCAGACACAGTCAGAGGAGCAGGAAGTGGAGAGATAGGAATGGAGTTTAGCTTTGGAAGGGCCAAGTTTAGGTTCCAGTTGGAGGTCAGAGTTGAGTGAGGTCAGTCATTTTGGGGCCCTGTATGCAAAAGAACATTGCCCCGTGATGTGTGGCGGAAGAGGACTTGATATGAACTCCCACATGTAGCTCTGGTTGGCCTGCCATCAGTGGAGGAACAGAGAAGTGATTGTATACCTGGAGGAGTAAGGCCAAGGGTGGACTTCTTAGTGTGCAGACATACAGTACCTGATACTGGATCCTGTTTTGCAGGTTGAGCCAACCAGAGCAGGGGTAGAGCTCACAGGTATGGATTAAATGGTGAATGTCTAATATGAGGTGGCAGGCTTTGTTTAAGGCAAAATTGATTCTGTTACGAGCTGTGTCAGTACCTGATCCATAGACAATCAGACCTTAATAAATTATTGACAGGACTGAGCTAGTGACTGCAAGCTTCAGGGCTTCATCTGTGTGGCAGTGCCTGTGCCTATATAGTTGACCAATATGTGGGTTTACAACCTTGGCTACATGGTCTATGTGAAGTGAATAGGAGAGGTAGCAGTCTAGAGAGACCCCAGGTATTTAAAGCTGGTGATTATGTCTAATGCAGAATCCCTGTTTAAATTCTTGAGGTGATATAACCTGTGTCTGTTTGTCAAGGGTGAGTGAAACTAATCTTAGATCAAGCGTGTCCCAACTGGTTCTAGTCTTCCCTGCTCCTTGCATTAGATATTTTTTGGCCTCAGATTTGATAACAGTTCTGAAGTAGAAAGGGTGAGGTGAGTTGGTTTGAGATGAAGAGTTGTTATGAGAAGTTTTATTGAGTGGGGGATTGAGGTAGTCAGGGTGAGCACCCCCACTAAGGTCAGTGAAAGCCTTGTTTAGAGCATTAGTGATTTCTTATGGATCTTTGGTGATGTTTCTGTTAACATAGAGCAAAGAGGGTGGCACTCTACTGGGCTTACCAGTTAAGGATTTAATGTTACCCTAGAATTTATGGCTATCACCCCACAATTTGTGTAGTTCATTTCTGAAGAAAAGATTTTTCACTTTCTGAATGGCTCCTGTACAATTATTGCAGCTTCTTTATACTTTTGGATGTTCATGTTCAAGTTCAGGTTCAAGTTTATTGCAGGAAAACTCCATTGAGCAAGCTCATTCACAAGGAGATCCTGTGACATAAACACTTAAAGTACAAACAGATAGGTAATAATAGTATATACATGAAATGCATGTTACATGATACAGGCTGGATATACATACAAGGGTACCACATAGGGTGACTGCAGGTGGTAAACATTAATATGAGACAGGGAAGCGACTACAGGTTGCATACTGATAAATGAAACATGATGACTGGTAATGCGCCAATACATATATTTGGCAGCTAGAACAAACAACAGACTACAACTGATATGGGGAGGAGGAGTGATTTGATAGAGTAGCAGTGGAGTGTAAGCATAGATAAAGCCAGGAGTAGAAGGGGAAGGGAAAGCAGTTAATATGACAAAGCAATTATACCTTACCGGTGGATAAATATGGCACACATGGGGAAGACTTAATGACAGTTACAGGTGTCTTTTATTATGGCTGAACTTAGCGATTTGTAGAAGTTTATTGAAACTGTGCTAGTTAGTTTCAGTGCGGTTTGTAATTGGTTCCAAATGGAGGGAAGGGCATATGCAATAGCACGTTTACCAAAGGAGGTCCGAGTCCTTGATATGTCAAGCATAATAAAGTCAGATTTTCTTAACAAGTATGCACTATGTGAGATACTAATAGGGGAAGAGAGATAGCTTGGCAATTTCTGCAGGAGCAGTTTAAGAGTCAGTCTGGGACCCCATACATTTGGCTTTCTGCCAAATGTAGTTTATTTCCTTAATTTGGTTGATTAGCGATGGTGTGACCAGGAATTACTTGTCAGCCTTTTTTCCTTTTTTTGAGGAGGACATATGAGTTGCAAGCTGTGTTGAGAGTGTAGATAAAGAGCTCAAACACAATATGAGCATCTGAAGCATTATAGATGTCTGACTGGTCTTGTTGGCTGAGGAATGCTTTGAGTGAGTCAAGCGGCCCTTTTATTAATACTCCATTGGTTACAGTTTTTGGGGGGATTCTGAGAGATTTGTTGTTCCAGGTATAGAGGATAGGGGAGTGGTCACTAATTGCATCTGGGAAAACAGATACTCTAGCTATTCGTTCAGGATGATTAGTTATGATCCAGTACATTAGTGTGCTAGTACCAGTATGGTAGTTTACACTGGTTGGGGATTCAACTAGCTGGGCCATACTGATAGAAGAGATGGCATCTTTGTAGGGTGCCACCTCTGGGGATAACCAATTAATATTGAAATCCCCTACCATCAAGACTTCTGAGTTGTTGCGAAGGTCGGAGAGATAATCCAAACCTGTATTAAAGCCAGAGGCATGTTCTTTGGGAGGTACGTACAGTGATACCAATGTGAGGGATTTATCATTTGATCCAAGTTGCAGCTTTATTTTGAGCATTTGGGTGTGACTCTCACATGTAGGACCCAGAAGAACATATCCCTAGAGGGTGTCCCTAAGGTAGAAGATGCAACCTCCACCTCACTTGCCAGCTCTAGCCAGCCTGAATGAAGAGTAATCTTCCAGTTGGTTGGCCTGGTCCTGGAATATTGAGGTAAGCCAGGTCTCAACTACAGACAGGAGATCAGTCTTATGTTGAGAAACCCATCATGGAAAGGAGTCAAATTTAGCCATCAGGCTGCAGACATTAATGGAGGCAATAGCTAAGGCTCCATGATTCTCAGTGGATAAGGACATTGTAGGCGTGGGTCCAGGATTGGGATGGATATTTCCAGATAACATTAGTACTAACCATGCTAATCTTACTACATGTTATTTTAGTCATTTTAAGGTTGCCGGGTGAGATTGGGCTGAGTCACGGAGTTTGCCAGGTTTCCCAGACAGTATAAGTATATTTAGTTGAGGGGGGAGGGGGTAAGGGTCAATTGACTGATGCTCTTGCCACCTAGCCAGACTGAGTTTCCCACTTGGTGCTAAGGTCCCTGCTGCAGGGGTAGTCAGAGGATCCTAGCTGGTGCATGGCAGGGTGAAATTACTGGAAGGATATATCCTACTGTAGCCTGTAAGTGTGCAGGGGTGTAAGAACAAGACAAGGAGTATGGGAGTGGTTAGTGTGTGCGGCCACATAGTACAACACTTTGTCTGACACACAGGAGTGCACAGAGCAGTTCTGTGTAGTGGGGATTGAGATCTAAACACACAGAGCTCAGTAAAAAAGTAATTGGGTCAGGCAGTAATTGGTTAATTCTACTGCAAAGAGTTCACTAGGCTATTAGGGGGAATTGAATTGGTAGACTTCTCAAGGAGCGCACTTGACTATAAGATGGGGGTGAAATTAGTAGAACTATGGAGCTTGAAAGTCAGGGGAAAGCAGAATGTGATCCAATCTTTCGAAGACTCTGTAGGAGTGGTGAAAGGGAGGCAGAACAACCAATGAGTGAGTAGGAGGAAGACAGGGCACAGACTTCTGGGAAGAAAGCCTATTTGAAGACTGCTGGGGGTGGGCAGGTGGGAGAAAATTCAAAGTTACAAGCTGGTACCCTGTGAAAACAGCAGAGAAAGAGCTGACTGATTAGAGTTGGTAGTAGAGAAGTAGTGTCCAATTGCAAGCTGTGGCAGTGACCAATCAGATTACAGGCTTTCAAGTCCTATGTTTCGACATACCATCAGGGCTGCAGGTGGGAGAAGAGTGAGGCATGGCTTGTGGGAAGTATAGGCCGGTACTACCAGTCAGCTGGGAGGCCAGTCAGGGGCTGTATGCTGAAAGTAAGTCAGAAGTGGAAGCAAGATTAGTTAAAGTGGCTGCAGGTCAGGTCTTGGGCTAAATTGGTGGGAGGGGGAAACTTCTAAGACAATAGAATGGTGAGAAGTATTAAAAGCAGGGAGAGAGTAGGCAAGACAAGTAGCTTGGTGGGGGTGCCAGAGCTTTGGCGCCACAGAGGTGAGGGGAAAATACAGATCTGAAAGGTGTGGGGGTAGGGAGTACAGGATAGATTAGATGGATGTCCAGAAATAAAGTTAGTCAGAGGGATCATACAAGCAGGAGATTTGTAGAGGGGCAAAGCTTTAGCATATCCTGTAAATTTAGACTTTAAGGCACAGGTGCTATTTCAGATTTCAGCAGGGAGAGCAAACAACCAGTAGAGGCCAGGTGCTAGTTAGCACCTAGGTGGCAAGCTCTAGAATATTTAAAAGGTAAAACATATTTGTTCTGACTGAAAAGTGATATGCAAATCAGGAATAATTCAAATGTATATATTTTGCCTGTCTATACCCTTGAGCAGTGCATTAGATTTGGGCTTAAACCCACCCCATTACTAACCAATTTTTTTTCCTGGCTTAAGTTCTGACCCCCCCAAAAAAAGTTTTGTTCCGATTTCTCTACCCGATTCCATTCATTCAATACCCATCCATATGGGTTGTGAAGCCACCCAAAGGTGCAGAAACATGAAAAACACATCAATATTTCAGTCCTTCCTCCTACCCCAATCCCCCTATAAAAATAAATATTTACTTTTACTTATCTGGACATCTGGCCAGACCCTGCAGCCTAGCCCTGTGTGCCACCAGTGCACTTTTCAATCCTCTCCTCTCCTCTTCCTCTGTCCTTCTGCCAGAAGCTGGATGCCAAAACTGACCATCCCAGGTCCCTAACATGATCTTCGACCAAGTCACCTCACCAACCAAACTGACCTAACCTATGTTGCTTGCTTCTTGCCTGGCTGCTGCCACACTGCACTGACCAAGGTCTATGAAGGCCACCCACACTGCTGTCATCGCTGCTGCTAGGCCTAGTTTGCTGCTGCAGGGGGGCCTGTGCTGTTTTTTTGTGAGGTAAGCCTAGCAGAGTAAGTAGGTATCCTAGTCTCAAGTTAGTTTCTAGTTCACCCTCTGCCCCTTCAGCCACTAGGGAGATGGAGACGCTCTAAGAGTAGACCAACATAAATATGCTGCCACAACACTACTATTGAAAGTTCTGTGCTCACAGAGTCCTCCAAGCTGTAGTGTGCAGCCTGTCTACTCTTTGGCAGGAAAGACAGTGTCACACTCACATGACTCAAGTGCTCTTGCTTGGCTGGAGCTCCTCTATGTCACATGTGATGGTGCCACTGTTAATAGGTGGAGAGATTGGAAAACACAGTATAGACACAGTCAAGTCAGGATTGCACCTGCAGCGTGAGCGCACATAGGCCAGGGGGGCATTTACTGTGCAAAAGATAAAATCCAGATTTAATGCCTTTATTGCCACACTATAAGAACCACCTAGGCACAAATGCTGCCCTCTCTGCCCCTATCTAAATGGCACCCCTGCTTTATGGTAGAAATGAATTCTCAGGTGCTAATAACAGTACAAGTAAATGCAATGGTTTCCACTGTGTTCTGAGGTACAGTATCTCCATGTTTCAGGATGTGTCCTGATCATCATGAGGTTTAGTGTCCCTCATTGTCCCTCATTTTGAGTGTCCTTGTCCCTTATTTCATTGACAAAATGTGAGGTATGGTGCATGCATCCAAGACTGTACTCATCACAAAAAGTGCTGAGCATGGCCATAGTGTATATGCTCCATACAGAATGACAAAGGAAAAGTATGTGAGTCGAAACAGTCATGAAGAAACACATTTGTAGCATGAAACATGCATAAGGGGATTTGCATGGTCCAAAACAAAAAGGTCAGGTCCCTTTTCACATATCTGGAATGGGAATGTTTACTGACTATATCATATGCATTTAATGCAGTAGGCAAATAACACTTTTCAAATTAATGGTAATTTAATGACAAAAATAAATCACCATTAAACAACTTGCAAAAGGATCAGAATTAATGAGTTTACCTAATTTTAATGGTAAATCAATGACAAATGTATTTTAATGGCTCTAATTGCTAGCAGTAGTATGAGAAATAGAAACCATTTTTTTAAGATGAGAATTGCACCAGCTTAGTTGCTGCATACATGGCAAGCATGCAACATGTGAACCTGATGGGATTTTTAAATGATGTTCAAACCAGCTTACCTGCTGCACACATGTCAAGCTTGCAGCATGCAAACCTGATTTGCTTTTTAGACCTGGTTCGCTTAGGTTCACTTTGTGTATGCAAACTGCATGCAAACATTTCACAATTAAGCATGTGGAATGCATTCTGCATGTACACCTCACATTTATATTTCTGTAAGGGATTTCACTGTTTTGCTGTCGCTGTTATTAACCAGTGTGGTTTTGCAGGCGTGATTTTCACAAGGAACCCTTTTTTTCACCCTATCATTATCCCTGTCCACTACAGCAATGTTAAGAACCCCAACCTTTTCCAACAGCCTAGATTATACTGTATGGGTAAGCAGTTGGCTCACATCCAATTCAAATGCCAGTATGGGCTCATCTGGCAGGGTGCGAGTGAATGATGTGCAGTTACTACCACCTCATCCTGTGGTTACTACCACCTCACCCACAGGAGCTGAGCACCTCAATCCACACCATGTTCAGATCCAAACTGCCTCAGCGTAGGATTCTGAAGACTGATCAAGAACCAACATCTTCTGTGTTGCAGCACTCTGGAAAGCTGCTTCTCCACTGGGCTAGCTCCAGCAGTGGTTTACTGTAAGTACACTCATAATGCCCAATGAGCTCATATGCCTCACTTCAGTAGTGCAAGGTATAAGCATCTTGGAGAACAGGCACATTATACAGACTACTGTGCCAATGCAGTGGGGGATTTAACAGCTAGGCACTGAAGTTAGTCACAAGAGTTTTGTAAAACATTTAAAGAGATAGCTGCTTAGTTAAGAAGTTCAGAAACAGAGTTACTTTTTTAAGAAAATCCACCCTATACCACTAGGACTGAAGACATACTATCCGATAGATGAGACATTAAACCAAGGCCCCTTCTGACCATCGCTTGTCACTGTCCAGGTGGACGTTAAAGATCCTAAGTCACTTGTTGAAAAAGAGTAAGGGTGTTTCCCTAGTGAAATGGCCAACATTTCCTCTGTCTGTAAAACAGATGTATGCACCCAACCCCAGGACACACCTGAAAATAAACTATCACAACTTAGTGTGGCTTTCCTGGCCATAAATGAGAAATAAATGAATGCATTTCTTAATAAATACATTAAAACACTGTAACAGGCTCTACTGCAAGGGATCAGCACTACTTCTTTTAAACTTAATTTATTAATAATTATTTTATTATTGATGCTGTCTCATAAAGGATTTTGTTCCATATTTATTTGAGTAAAAGAATATGTTTTCAGCACTTATAAATGTAATCAGAGATGTAGTTATTTATGCTGTGTAAGCAAAAAAAAAAATAATAATTTGATGTCTATGTGTCAGAACAGCCCATTTCCAATAAACACTGTAGTAAATGCAGATATCATGTGTTGGACAAACAAAGCCATTTGTGAATATTTTCCTGGCTAGTTGCTTTATTTTGATAGATTTCTTCTTTTTTTTTTGCTGTCTTTGAACATGTGGCCCAGACAATATCAGCATAATCAACATGACAAAGTGCAGAGGAAGTCAAAATTTAGATTGCGCTTGGGTTCCTTAGCATTATCTGATAAAGCTGAGTTGGCAGAGTAGTCATCATGATGTCTTGCCTTGAAGCTTAGCGATGCACTCAGTAGAGGACAATGATGAGTCTACTCATCCTGCTTACTTCATATACAACAAGGCTTATATGCAGAGAAATGTAGAACTTGTCAGAAAACTGCATAAACATAAGATTAGACTATCTCCCTTAAAATGCATCAGTGATGTCTGTGTTATACACAGCGATCTGATAAAATATTTACTATTATTGTACAAAATCAGGTAAAAAGTTGTGATACTGTCACAGTGCTGTAGACTTTCACTTTAGTCTATTTTGACATGCAATACTATACAGTAGCTAAAGAAATAGAATGGCATTGCTGTTTACTAGTGGGGGACCTACTTTTTAGAATTACTTCCTGATACCATTAAAAATGTCTGAGAGCATTTCTTTTTACTTTCATGTCCACTCACCAGCAATGATGTCTTTCCTCCTGGCAAAGTCATTCTGCCAACCACAGGAGCCCTCCAATCATCCAACTGGCACCAGCCTCTGCTCGACATCCTCACCAGAATCCATGACCATAACCCACAGCTTGTCCTCTGAGGGTAGGACCCCCTGGTTCCCTAAGTTGGGAGTTGACTGCAGAGATCTGGGAAGAGGAGCCTGCAAGACATAGGAAGAATCAGTAGGGACCTACTGTGGCATGGTGGAGTGCAGGGTGGCTTCATTTGCCTGGGGCTGATGGGGTATTTTTTCACAAAATGCCCTCTCTTATTGCTCCACAGGCCATAGTCATGAGGATTGACCCAGCAGAGCTTCTCTCAGGGCTATCAGAAGTGTGACTGAGCCCCACCCTATCTTCCAATCTTCCCTGTTGGCCTCACTCTGGACATGTGACACTTTGTGTCACTCACCAGATGAGTCCGGCTCATTGACATGAAGTCACTCCAGAGGGACCACATATTCCTTCATGCATGACAACTCCTCCACCTACAGTAGGCCACCAGGGAGGGTGCAGTCATAAAGCAGAAAGAGATGACCTCCCTCCCCAAGGCAGGAGGTATCCAAGATGGAAATTAGAACCTCCCCTCACAAGCCAGCACAAGACTTTGTGGCTATGGGGTGTGAATCTGGGAGGTATGGATTTCAAGTAGTAGTACTACCACTGTGCCTGCTGGCTAGCTAGCTTGAGACAATTTTAGTTGCACTGCTATTAGAGGGTTCATGTACTTCATATGGGTCCCCATATTCAGCTATGACCACATGTGCCATGGAGAAATCATGCTGCCACAACACAGTGCCTTGCTGTCAGGGATCCATATTCCTACATGCATCATGCCAATAACCTTAGATTTATGGACCATTATCAAGTCTATCAATCTACAATCACCCGTAAGAAGGCACAGTTCCTGTCAAGGGAGATTGTGGCTGCTCAGAACCGACCAGATCAGCTTTTTCGAACAATGGACAGAATGTGCAACCTGGCCTGTCTACAAGTCCGAAGAGCATTTTTGTAAGTTGAGTGCAAGGAGCTTGCTCAATTCTTTGTGGCTAAGGTAGCTGACATCAGGGCAGAACTCCAACCAGCACACTCCATGGGTGCTGCTCTAGACTGGTGTTTGGTCACTGTCCCTTGGTCTTTCTGGTGTACCTTCAACTGGATGGAGCTTGTGGACATCATGTGGATTGTCCAGGGTATACACTCTATGTGCTGTAGTTTGGATACAGGATCAACTACCGTGATCTTGGGTTGTAGTGACATTCTTGGCCTGGTCTCTGCATGGACATTCTGATACTCCTTGGAAACAGGTTAGTTTCCTAGCTCCATGAAGGAGGCGGTGGGGACACCCCTCCTGAAGAAAGCTTCTTTGGACCCGACTGCCATGCAAGCTACAGACTGATCTCAAACCTCCCCTTTTTGGGGAAGGTGATTGAGAAAGTAGTTGCCATACAACTGGAGAACCATTTGACCATACCTGATGTCTACGAGCCTAGCCAGTCTGGTTTTCAAAAGAGGCACAATACTGAGGTGGTGCTGGTTCAGGTGTTCAATGATCTCCTGATGGCTAGAGATCAGAGGAACCATTCCATCTTGGTCCTTCTTGATCTCTCCTCAGTGTTTGACACTGTGGACTATAGGGTCATGCTCAATTGCCTGAGGTTCATCTGTGGCCTGTCAGGTATGGTCCTCAGGTGGTTTTTATCTTTCCTCACAGGAATAACTCAGTGGGTGGTGTCAGGGATTCATTTCACTGACCCAGTTCTGTTATCATGTGGGGTTCCTCAGGGATCGGTGCTGTCCCCCATGTTGTTCACAGCATACATGCTGCCCCTTGGAGACATTGTAAGAAGGTATGGACTGAGGTTTCACTGCTATGTTGATGATACCCAGCTCTACCTTTCTTTTGCACCTGACCAGGTTAGAGCTCTCACAGTGTTTAATAACTGCTTTGAGGAAATCCAAGAGTGGATGAATTTGAGCTGGTTGAGGTTGAACTTGGCTAAGACTGAGGTGTTGGTGGTGGACTCAGGTCACCGGATAGAGGGGTTGGGGATGGGGTCACCCTTGGGACTTTTTCTTGGGGATCTCCCTGTCCTGACCTCCGATCAGGTACAAAACCTGGGGGTAATTTTTGATGAGGGTTTGACACTTTGTGCACAGGTATCAGATGTCATCAAATCCTCTTTTTACCATCTGAGAAATATCACCAGAGTTAAGCATCTTGTTCCGTCCCGTGTCCTTCCTACATTGGTCAATGCTTTTGTGTCCTCTCGCCTGGACTATTGCAATGCCCTTTACTTGGGGCTTCTGGGGATGAGTATTCGCCACCTGCAGCTGGTGCAGAATGCAACAGCCCAGTTATTGATGGGAACCCCATGGTCCTGTCATATTTCTCTGGTGTTGCACGAACTGCACTGGCTGCCAGTACAGTGGCGAGTCACCTTCAAAGTCAGGCTTCTGACTTGTAAAGCCCCAGACGGACAGGGTCCAGACTACCTGAAAGAGCTTCTGGTTCCTTACTTCCCTGGGGGATCACTCCGCTCAACTGATGAGGGGTTGCTAGAAGTTCCAAGGGTTTGTTTAAAATCTGGGGCCCGGGCATTCATGCATGCGGCCCCCACCCATTGGAATTCTCTACCCCATCAGTCATGTGAGTGCCCAACTGTGGAGGGATTTAAACAGGCACTTAAAACTGTTTTATGGGTTTGAGCTTTTGGTGATTAATTTATTACTGCTGACTGTCTACCACTATTTTATATTATCTATTATATATGTAATTTTATGCCATTGTTGTTTTAATGATTGTGAGGTGCTGTGGTATTTGAAAGGCACCATATGAATAAAATTGAATTGAATTGAATCATGCCCTATGTAGAGCACAGTATCTGTATGATTATTAGGCTATGATAAAGCTATGTGTTCACAGCAGCTACAGCTCCACTGGATGGAGGTGTGGTACCAGTCTAATACAATATCATCCGCACTCACCACCATCATTATAAATAACTTTATTAAATAACATGTGCAAAGTGCTGTCACATTATATCTTCACCACAGGTCGTAGTCAAAGAAAATGACCCCAGTTTCTTCAGCTACAACCTGTGGTGGAGATATAGTGTGGTGGCACTTTGCACGTTATTTAATAAAGCTATTTGTAATAACAGTGGTCAGTGCGGATTTTGTGAATGATATTATGATAGGGCTATGCAAAGCACATATGTACAGTGCTACCACAACCATTTGCAGACAACAGACTCCCTGGAGCAAAGGAAGATAGTGTGTTTGAAATGAGAAGCACTTTGGCTCCCAGATGTCATACTGAGAGGTTGTCATGCTAATCAACACATATGGCATAAACAGCACTAAGAGGCCCTTTGTATGCCATTTTATGATATTTATCAGCTCTGTGCAAAGCCTCTATGCACAAATCCATGCAGCAATTGTGCAGAGCCTTGGAAGTTGCCACTGTCCTCATCTGATCCTTGTACAGTAACAGAAACATCCCTGGTTGTCCACTGATACCTCCCTCCTACCCAGTACATGAGTAAAAGAAACACTTCCCAGGCAGTCCAGTGGTACCTCACTCCTGGATGTGCCTTGATTAAATGGACACATTTTGCTGGTAGGCCAGTGATATCCCCTCCTCCCTGATCTCCATACTGACTCTTTGCAAACTACTTTGTTAATACACCAGTTGGGGTAACTTAATGCTACAAAAGTAGGGGAAAGTGGCGTTATGGTTTCCAAACTTCACTCCCCATTCCCACCCCAAAAAACAAAAGGAAAACACATTAGGGTTTGGGGTCTCTAGAGTCTTGATGAGTCAGTGGTGGTGTCTTCCTTGGTGTTGTCAACCCCAATGCTCACACCTCTCCTCCAAGAGTGTATCCTCCAGTCTGAAGTCCAAGTCACAGGTCTAGCCAGTGCATCATAACAGTGCCTCATAGAGATACACTCTTCAAAGGTAGACAAATATGTCTCATCACATGTCGCCAACAGAATTTGTCGTAGTTATCCTCAAGCAGGGCTCTGCAGGACCTGTGTGAAAAAATGAGATTATGTTTGGCGTTGTTTGCTCAGAGAAAGGGGTGGGCATTAGGGTTGACAACCTCAAGGAAGACCCCACTACTGATTCACCAAGACTCTGGAGACCCAAAACCCAAATGTTTTTTTCCTGTTGCTGCTTGGGGGTGGGAGTTGGGAGTTATGGTTGGAAATCCGAATGCCATGTTTCCATACTTTTGTGATGTTAAGTTACCTAGCTGCTGCATTAATAAAGTTTTTTGAAAATAATTTCCTTTCTTTTAGAGATAATGGAATCATATCCTCCTGAAGGGGACCTGAATAAACAGATGCAGATGCCCTGTACCAAGTGATGTCTCCATTCACCTATAGATCTGCAGTGATGAATGTACAACTTCTATGCAGTGATGGATATGAAGAATTCATAGGGCAGTCTGGTGGGCTGCAGAAACACAGGTCCCAATGGTCCCTGGACTTCCCTGTGGCTGCAGACACAGAAGCACAGGGCAAAGAATACATCTGTCAGCCAATGCACAGGGCTCTCTGCCACCCATGGGTGGAGAGGTTCAGGGCCATATGTCAAAAGGATAGATATTTTAACTATATGGTATCTGAGCCATTGCAGAATCCATGTACCCTTCATTTCCTGGCTAAGAGGGTATCGCACAACAGTGGATATCCAGTGAAATGGGCAGCTTAAATTGAGTGACTCAATTTATTTATTTTTATTTATTTAGTTTATTTTAGTTTTATTTAGTTTTTGTTGGCCAGGTAACTGCATTAGACACATTTTGCCTATTTTCAGGCTTGACCCAGGGGAGAGGGACACAGATTATTTATTTTATTTATTTATTTATTTCAATCTAGGATTACAATACCTTTACCAGATTATTGCCAACTAACCTTAAACCAGATTAAGCTGTTAGTGGTATATTTAGTGAATGGGGGGAAATTTGGCCAGGGCACCGGGGAAATTCCCCTGCTCTGTTCTCTAGAGGGCATTGCGTGGCTGTTGCTTTGTGATCAGAGTGGGAAAGATTTTGACTGAGAAGGATGTTAGGGCAGCTGAGGAGCATGTCTCCTCCTTGGCCTTCCCAGGGGTGTCACATCAGGATAAGGATAAAAAGGCCAGTAAGGTGGAGGGGACCGAATGGGTGTGCTTAGCTCTCAAGGCCCTAAAGAAAGACAAATCTCCTGGGCCAGATGGCATACATCCGAAAGTACTATGGGAACTGGCGGACATACTGGTTGCACCCCTGGCAAAGCTCTTCAACAGGTCGCTTGAGACAGGGAGGGTACTTAGGGATTGCCGAGAGGCACATGTGGTGCCAATCCATAAAGGGGGGTTGAGGGAAGTACCAGGTAACTATAGACCCATCAGTTTGACTTCTGTGGTGGAAAAATTAATGGAGAGTATACTAAAGGAACAATTAGGGGTGTACTTGGAGGAGGTGGGAGATCTGGATAGTCAACAACATTGATTTGTGCCAGGTAGATCATGTCAAACCAATCTTGTGGAGTTCTACGAATGGGTAACATCAGAACTGGACAGGGGAAAGCCTGTGGATGTATTATTCTTGGACTTCAGCAAGGTGTTTGACTCTGTCCCCCACAATGGTCTGGTGGAGAAACTGATGGGGTTGGGAGTAGGCGCTTTGATGGTCAGATGTATTGAAAACTGGCTAGCTGGATGCACCCAGACAGTAGTGGTCGGTGGGGAGCTCTCGAACCCTAGAGAGGTCGGTAGTGGGGTACCACAGGGCTTGGTCCTGGATCTGATCCTGTTTAATGCATACATATCGGACATCAGGGAGGGTATAGGGTGTGAAATGAGTCTCTTCGCTGATGACTCCAAGATGGGAGCAGTAGTTGAGGGGGAAGAGGGGAGGATGGCCCTGCAAGCGGACCTGGACACCCTGGAAAGCTGGGCTCACACATGGAAATTAAATTTCAATATCACCAAGTGCAAGGTGTTACATCTTGGGCGGGGAAACCTTAAACACAGGTACACCCTGGAAGGGGAGGCGCTTGAGGCCTCAATAGGGGAAAAAGACTTTGGGGTCTAGGTGGTTGCATGTATGAATAACTCTGAGCAGTGCAGGAGAGTGGCTCACAAAGCAAACAGGATGTTGGGATGCATCGTAAAGGGGATCACCTCTAGGAGCAGGGAAGTGATTCTGCCGCTGTACAATGGACTGGTTAGACCACACCTTGAGTACTGTGTACAGTACTGGAGACCACACTTGAAAAGGGACATACAGCTCCTGGAAAGGGTACAAAGGAGGGCAACTAAGATGATACGAGGACTAGGGGATTTGGCGTATGAGGACAGAATTGAGGGCTCTGCCTGTTTTCATGGGAGAGAGGAGAGATGGGGGACATGATTGGGGTCTTCAAGTACCTCAAGGGAATAAATAGGGTAAACATGGAGGGGATCTTTAGACTAAAGCAGGGAGGTATCATCAGAGGGCATGGTTTGAAGTTTGAAGGTGAAAGGGTGAGGGGGGGAGAGGAGCAGATTTTTCACTGAGAGGGTGGTGGGCCCTTGGAATGCACTGCCTGGTGAACTGGTTCAGAGATCCACAGTGGGGGCTTCAAGAGAGGGTGGGACAGACACAGAAAGTGGATGTATCAGATGATGGCCTGGACCAGGGGGGGTGGGGATGGATGATAGGAGTTTCTGGAACACAAGGGAGGGAAGGGCCTCTGCACCCAACTAGGGATCTGAGGTTCAAGCAGACTCGATAGACTGTAAGGCCTAATCTGCTGGCAATTAGTATGTTAGTATTCTGGAGGCTACCATAGTGATGGATCCCTGTATAGAAGATTGGCCTATATTAGGAGAGGAACATATGGAGTGTTCTACTACTGAAGTACCTGGTAAGAGAGATTTAGGAACCGATGCTCAAGAAATGGAGCGTAAGGCTGTTGATGAGCAGAAAGTGGCTGCTATTCATTCTCACTTGGAGCTGGACAAAAAACAGTTTGTGGAAACCCAGAAGAGTTTGCAGGAAGAACTGTGACAGCAGGAAGAGTCATGAGCTTTGCTTGACTCAGTTCCTGTATCGCTGTTGTGTGTTTCGCCTGACTCGGTTTCTGCATCGGGTGACATGGGAGACAGTATTGTAAGTTCCCAGGACTCAGAGGACGTTTTGCAGAAAGCCGTGTCTTTTTCTCCCTAGCCAGGAGGTAAAGCAGGTCAGTGATTCACAGGGGTTTTCTACTTCAGAAAAAAATGATAAGGAACCTGTGCAGTCCCGGGAAGAGGATATTCTGATCCCCATTGGTGGTCCTTCTCTATCAAGTTTGCCTGCTGTGGAAGGGGGGTGGAATTGGGCTGTTATCTCTCTGATTACTTTTACAATAGGTGTAAATTTGGGAGATGTTAAGAAAGCTCCAGGCAAATCTGGAGCGAGTAGATCTCAGACTACTCCTTTACAGGCAGCTGCGGCGGTTTGTTCTTCCCCTGATAGGGGAACACATTTAACTGATAGCATTTCTGCACCTCATCCACAAGCTTGGGTTACATTGGCCTTAGAAGCTGCAGGGTGGGTGAAAGATATTTCCAGTAAGGGTTGGTTGTCTGATTACCCTATGGCACATACATCAGTCTCTATTACTAATTTATCTGAGCACCCCCCCTACTAATTTGGGTGATGGTTATCTGTTGTCTCCCTTGCAGGGTTCACCTATAGGACAAGATATAGCTTCTTCATCTATAGTTTCTCCCTACTATTTTGGAAGAAATAAAGATATTGGAGGGTGAGGGTTTGGACACAGATCTACAGCCCCCCCCCCCCCGATTGACTCTGCACTAGATATGGGTCAGGATACCTCTTCCGAGATTCCTATAGATCCAGACAACTCCCTGCAGGCCCCTAATAAGGTTTGACACACTAAAGTTAGGGATCATCTCCCCCCCCCCACTGAAAGTTTGCTATCTTATCCTGCAATGCGCCGTAATGCAGTTTGTTTAAAATATAGGGGTAATATAGCAGAGTCCCCTGATAGGCATTTTGTGGGGGCGGGTTTTACTTAAAGGAAGTATGAAATATTATGCCTATGAGATATACGCTCTTATTCATGTGCCTGGAGATTCTGTGTTTGATGTTAGTTTTAAATACCCAGAGGGTTTGGAGCATTTTTGGAAGCAATATCAACTGTTGAAGTTTTCTTCACTATGGAAACCTTTTTGGCTATTCCATTGGCAAAACCCCTAACTAAGAAGATTACAGTTTTGTTTCAAAATGAAGGAGTGAATGTTGCTGATAGTACTTACTGGTTGCAACAGCACTGTCAGGTTAAGGGGTATCCGGAGCCTGTATGGGCCGATGAACAATTATGGACTGGTGGATGGAAATATCAGGTTGTACTAAATATGGAAAATGGTCTTACTAGGCATCTCCCTAATTGTCTCTTTCTTGGTTGAGATTGTGGGATTATTTTCTATCCAGGACAACCCAAGGCTTGCTGTAAATGTGGGGATGTTGGACATTTAAGTAACGTATGTGATAATCAGAAGTGCGGCCTTTGTGGGACATTGGGTCACTTTGGAGCTCACTGTCAGCAACCTAAGTGATGTAATTTGTGTGATAAGCATGGCCATATCTTCCGGGATTGCTCTTGGGCTTCCTATTATAGTTATAGTAGAGACTCAGCTGTTAGAGCTGAGCAGGAAGTTTACGTTGCTACAGCCCAGAAAGAAAAAATGCATATGGTAGAGCTGTTGAATACTGGGCCTCAAGGTATCCCTAAATCCCAGAGAGTCCCTAGGCCTCATCAGGAGGCTTCTACAGAACCTGTAACTCCATTAGGAGAAGTAGTTATACCTCTGGCTACTGTCCTGCCTGTGTTCTCTATAGTCTCAGACCTTGAGTGTACCACAGATGTACAGCCTAACAATGGTGACAGTACTCCTCTTTCACAGCCTGAGGTGGTGATCACTGTACCTGATGGTACTGTACCAGATGTGGAGATGAAGGTTGGAGATGATCCTATGCCTCCCCCTCCTGTTCAACATGAAGAGGTCTTTCAGAGGTTAACTAGTTCTAAAGCTGGAAAACCTCCTGTTAACTTTATAAGTGATGTTAAGGACTCATAAAATCTTGCAGTACATAATTCTTTTGCCCTATTGTTTGACCAAGAGGGAGATGATGAAAGTACTGATTCTGATTTTTCCTCCATTGCTTCTTCTCAGGCTGAAGTTGCACAGGATGGGGGAATATTTAACCACTGAAGACTAGAAAAAGGAAAAAAAGTAGAAGTGACTTTAATAATTTATTTGGGGGGGGGCTATATTGTCTTTTTCTATCATAATTGCTTTTGCCTCTCATGGATGTTGCCTTTTCTATTCATACTGTTAATGTTAATAGCATTAAGAGAGTGGAAAAAAGGAAAGTCACCTTTGCTAGTCTTAGGGCAGGAAGGGGGAATCTCATTCTTTTACAAGATACCAGGCTTCATTCTCTGTTAGAGGTGAAAGACGCTCAAAGGGATTGGAGATGGGGTGTCTCTTTTTGGTCATTGGGAGAGGACATTTGCTCAGTTATGGGGTTTTTATTTTTTGGTTTAACTGTTAATGTGCTGTGAGTTTTTGATGTGGAACTGTGAAGGACAATGGTAATGGTGATTTTGGGTGCCATTACTTCTAGGATAATCAATATTTATGCTCCACAATGGAAGGCAAGCAGGTCTTCTCTTTTTCAGAGATTGGAACCTTATCTTTACACCTCAAAGTTGGTGATATGGGGTGAGGATTTTAATTGTGGCCTATCACATAGAGATTGGGGGAGGGTTACAAATAAAGTATTCAGTGATACAACTGTTTTGCTTACTATTTTAAAGAGGAAAAATTTATGTGATGTTTATGACCTATTACATAAAGTCCCATCACATACTTTTCACAAGGGAAATCTGTCCACTAGGATTGATTTTTTGTTTGTTTCTTCATGGCTGACTTGTCAGGCTGTGGAAATTGCACCATTGGAAACTTCTGACTATGCGATTCTGCAGCTTCATTTGGGTGCTATGCAGAAGTTACCCTTAGGGAAAGGCTACTGGAAAATGAATGTAGCTGTACTGCAGGAGTCTCTTGAACAAAATTCTGTAAGGGAGCATTTGTTGTTGCATGCTATTTTTTTTTTTTTATATAGTAGTCCTATAGACTGGTGGGAGGATACCAAGAGGGATCTGAAACAGTTGTATAAGATCATTACCTGTGAAAAAGCAAAAGGGAAATACCTGCAGTATTTAAGTCTTCGAGCAAAGTATATGCAGTTTTTGTCACAAGCTTTAGATCCTCATAATAATGTGGCAGAGCAGTTACAGTTTATTAAACACAGTATGTATTTGTACTTATAGGTGTTATGCAGGGGTCTGCAACCTTTTCAGGATTGGGAGCTGCATGTCCTCCTGGCATGACCAGTCTGATCACCAGAGAGCCATATGAGCGTATGCATAGCAGAGGTCCTTTGTAGTGCATAATTTAGCTTAAACTCATCCCACAGTGCTATCTGAATAAATCATATGTTGATCAACTGGAACACTGCACAAAGACGTCACACTGGATAGCTTCCTCTCCAGATTCTCCCAAAGAGAATCAGAGGGGTTTTAGCCATGATTTTGTAGCTGAAAAAGCAAATGGTTAATAACTCAAAATTAATTCCTACTACATTCTTCAGGCAAATCTCTTGGAGCCACTGAAGGAGTTGGCCTCTGTTCTTTGGTGCAACCTTCCTGTGTCTCAGCATAGGTAGGGGTGAGCCTGACCACCCCTACCACACATATTATTGGCATATATAGAATGTCTGGTCGGGGGCATGCCATGGAATTAGTAGTATTTTTTGGAAACTTTCGCTTCAAATCACTTAAAAATATTCATCCACCCCTGCTGATGAAACCAAAATCACCCAAATCATCTAGAAAGCTTATGTTCTCATCTATTATTTTCTTTGTTGGGTGTGTCAATTTATCATAAAACGCATGGCTGATTCACAGCATCAGTGCCTCCTTAATGTTGGCAAAGCTCTGTTTAATACACTTAAAGGAACACTGTCAACTTTCTTAAGCCTCAAAGTGTCCCTGGTTTAAAACACATTTTATGCTTGTTCATATTATTTACACTGTTTATGCAGCTGTTAGTTTGATTCACATCCCTTTTTGCTTTTAAAAAGTGAAAAACTAACTGCCCAACATACTGGTGTTATCACACCAAAATGTGTTTGTTTACATGTCTTGACCACATCACATTGCATCTTTCCTGGACTCAGGAACACCCCCAACAAAATATAGCCACTCATTATGCAGTGGGAGTAGAGGACACTATTGTATCATGAGTGGCTGCACTGTCTGATGGCGTTACTTATGTTCAGGAAATGTGCACCAAGAGTAAATTAAATGATTTGAAGCAAAACAGAGCTGGGCATAGCTGTACATTACCATGCAT
This sequence comes from Neoceratodus forsteri, assembly GCA_016271365.2. Classification (NCBI taxonomy): domain Eukaryota; kingdom Metazoa; phylum Chordata; order Ceratodontiformes; family Ceratodontidae; genus Neoceratodus; species Neoceratodus forsteri. Next base: position 831,911,001 of record CM028131.1, read on the forward strand.
TTCATTTCTAATAAGCAATGAGGTAGATAAAACAACCAGCAACATAGAAACATAGAATTTGATGGCAGATAAGGACTGCTTGGCCCTCCCAGTCTGCCAATTTCCCTACCTAATGGATAAGTTGCAGATCCTAGTTAACCAGCAGCCTATTTCTTTCTGCCCCAACCCCCTAGAATTGCCTTATGATTGTCCCATGCATGCTTGAATTCCACCACTGTTTTTGACTCCACAACCTCCTCCAGAAGGCCGTTCATGCATCCACAACCCTCTCTGTGAAAAATACTTCCTTAAATTACCTCTGAGCCGCCCCCATCTTCAAATTGTATTTATGATATGCACACCTCTTGTTTTGAAAGATGCTACCCTCTTGGACTTTGTTGATTCCCTTGAGGTACTTGAACGTTTCTATCATATCCCTCCTCTCCCTCCTTTCCTCAAGGCTATACATATTAAGCTCCTTAAGTCTCTCTTTATATGTCTTTCGGTGCAGACCCTGCACCATTTTACTTGCCCTCCTCTGGACAGCTTCCATCCTGTCTATGTCTTTGTGGAGATTGGGTCTCCAGAACTGCACTCAATACTCAGATGGGGTCTGACCAGCTGTCTGTACAGAGGGATAATAACTTCCCTGTTTTCTACTGGTGATGCCTCTCCCTACATCCCAGTATCCCCAACCCTCCTTGCTGCCCTCTCACATTGCTTGCCCACCTTTAGGTCATCTGATATGACTACCCCTAGGTCCCTTTCCATTTTTGTTGTTGTTAGTATCTCACCCCCATTGTGTACTCTTCCCTGGTTTTGTTTCCCATGTGCATTACCTTGCACTTTTAGCATTGAATCTAAGCTGCCATACATTTGACCAATCCTCTAACCTTGCCAAGTCCTTCTCATCCTTTCCACCCCAAGCTTGTGCATCAACTCTGTTGCAGATCTTTGTGTCATCTGCAAAGAGACATACTTTTCCTTCCAGTCCCTCTGCAATGTCGCTTATAAAGACATTGAAGAGGACCGGTCCTAATACTGAACCCTGCGGTAACCCACTAGTAACCCCCCTTTCTTCAGAGTGGACTCCATTTACTATTACTCTCTGTGTCCTATTCTCCATCCAATTCTTTACCCAGGCTGTCATCTTGGGACCCACTCCCAGGCTGGCTAACTTGTATATTAATCTTTTGTGTGGGACTGTGTCAAGCGCCTTGCTAAAGTCTAGGTAGGCCATGTCCACAGCCCCTCCCTGATCTACTACTTTGGTCACCCAGTCAAAGAAATCTAAAATGAATTTTAGAGAAAGAGAGCAATAATAAAATGTGGATTTTTACCTAAAATAACACAATACAATACAAAAAAGGTTGGCAATGTCCCTTTAATATTTATTGCAGCTGTATGACCTTACATGCCTTGACTCAGTCCTCCTTCCATCCCCACAGCCTTCTATCCTGCCTGAGGAACAACTGCCTTTCTAATGATCTGAATGCTACACAGCATCCTGATGTAACTGTGGTTGTACCTCTCACCCCATCTAGATCCCAATTGATGTGAGGCTATCACAATACAGTATATAAAGTGCTCAGCACCTGTTAAGAGATGGAGAAGGATGACAAAATATCTGGCTGGACCATCCTGCGTCTCTAAGGATAGGAGTCTATCTGTCCATCTCACTTGGGGCACTGATGTCTTAGTCAGGCATGGGTGGCTGAGCATGGACATCTACCAGGCCTGGCCTGCTATACGTAAAAACACATGGTATGACTGGTGCCTATGCATTTAGTGTTGAGTACTGCAAGTCCTGCTAACATCAGGGAACATTTCCTGAGCTGCAACTCTCTTCCAACATGATCCCTCCTCTTTGGTTAGCGGAGAGCATTTGTGCAGTCATGAGGCATTCAAAGCTGATTGTTACTGGGTTTGCCACTTGATGTGCAATACTCTGGGCTTTGGCACCAACCTTGTTCAGTACCTTGGTAAGCAGTAACGCTAACTATGATGTCATCAGGCAGCCCTGCCATGAATCTTTGAAAGCTTTCTCCCTCACATCCCATTGGCTTATGTCAGTAATGCAAATGGTAGTATCGATACTGGCCTATAATATAGCAGGCACTGCAGTGCCAATAGCCCCGCATAAGTAATTAATGCTTGACTTCCTCATATTGTCCCAGCATAAGGAAACTTCTACTTCATGAAGAAGGTGGCAGATAACTGGAACAAACTCCTAGAAGAGGTGGTGGGAGCAGGGACTGTGGGTGGATTCAAGGGAGCGTGGGATAGACACAGTGGTCTCTTGCATCTGGAGGGTGGGGAGATGGTAAGAAATTACAAAGTCCCAGCAGCTTGTTAGGCACACTGGGTAAACTGGGTGGATCTTGCAGTCTTTTTCTACAGACACATTTTTGTTTTTCTATCAAGGATATTAGAGTGTATGTGATATTGCATATTCAGTGTGTGACCTCAACAGACAATTCCAAAATACTTTATTGTGGAGCAAAGTAGCAGAGATACTGAAAAGCATAAAGTTAAACTTTTGAGAGTTAAGGAGATGCAGAGCTGCATGAACACAGGCAAAGGGCCGCATGCAACTCTCGAGCCTCACGTTGCAGACCTTTGTGTTAGAGGATAGAATTGTTCAATTACAAAAATATTAAACTAGGGGTATGAAGGATTTGGTTAACCCGTATGATTTAGGTTTACATGGGGTGCAAAGTCAGGTGATGTCTACCTTAAAGGATGATAGGGGTAACTTAGTTGCTGATCAAAGTGGGCTGACGTTGTTGGTACAACAGTATCTTCGAGCTACTTTTCAGAATGACAAAATGGAAAGCTCCGGTAATTTTTTACATTCATTGGATATTCTGGAAATTAGCTTGGTAGAAAAGCTTGGTTTAATGACTCCTATTTCTCTTTCTGAAATACAGATGGCTATATCTAAACTGGCTACTAGAACCACTCCAGGGGCTGATGGAATTCCTAATGATTTTTACAAATGTTTTAGTGATATTTTATTACCATGGTTACAGATCATTCATGTGGCTGTTTGGGAAGAGCAGAGATTGGTACCTAGCATGAAAGAAGGACTTATGATTTTTTTTAATTTAAAAATAAAGGTGATCCACATGAGCTCAGGAATTGGAGGCCTTTGAGTCAACTGAATTCAGATTATAAAATCTTGACTAAAATTTTGACCACTCGTTTAGCAGTAATTGCACAAAAGGTAATTAGTTTAGTGCAAAGTGAGGCTGAATAGAATGAACAGTGGGTGGGCAGAGGGTGACAGTGAAAAAACAGGGATACTGAACGAATATTTCTGCTCAGTATTCACAAAAAAGGAGGGGGAAGTGCCTAATCCTATTAACAGAAGCACTCTTGATAGGGGGGTCGATCCAAGTCCTTTCACGGAAGAAAGTGTTCTGCAAGAACTCATAAAACTGAAGGTGAACAAAGCAATGGGTCCTGATGGAATTCACCCCATAATTCTAAAAGAATTAAGGGAGGAATTAGTGAAACCACTGGCTACTTTTTTTTATAAATTATGGGAGGATGTTGTGGTACCCGAGGACTGGAGGAAGGCGGATGTTGATTCCCCTTCACAAAAGTTGGACCAAGACAGAGGCAGGAAACTGCAGACCTGTCAGTCTGACCTCTGTGGTAGGGAAAGTGATGGAGTCACTTCTGAAGGAAAGAATAGTTGAGTACCTAGAGGCCAGTGGGGCACAGGACCCAAGGCAGCATGGGTTCACAGCGGGAAGGTCATGTCAGACGAATCTAATAGATTTATTTGACTGGGTGACCAAAGTAGTAGACCAGGGAGGGGCTGTGGACATGGCCTACCTAGACTTTAGCAAGGCATTTGACACAGTCCGACACAAAAGATTAATAGTCAAATTAACCAGCCTGGGAGTGGATCCCAGGTTGGTAGCCTGGGTAAAACATTGGCTGGACAACAGGACACAGAAGGTAATTTTAAATGGAGTCTACTCTGAAGAAAGAGGGGTTACTAGTGGGGTACCACTGGGTTCAGTATTGGGTCCAGTCCTTTTTAACGTCTTCATCAGTGACATTGCAGAGGGACTGGAAGGAAAAGTATGCCTTTTTGCAAATGACACAAAGATCTGCAACAGGGTTGATACACAAGGAGGCATGGAAAGGATGAAAAGGGGCTTGGCAAGGTTGGAGGAATGGTCAGCAGTATGGCAGCTAGGATTCAATGCAAAGAAGTGCAAAATAATGCACCTGGGAAACAAGAACCCTGGGGAAGAATACACAATGGGTGGGGAGGTAGTAACAACAACAAAAAAGGAAAGGGACCTGGGGGTAATCATATCATATGACCTTAAGGTTAGCAAGCAATGTGAGAAGGTAGTAGGGAGGGCTGGGGATATACTGGGATGTATAGGGAGAGGCATCATCAGCAGAAAACAGGAAGTTGTTATCCCTCTGTACAGACAGTTGGTGAGACCCCATCTGGAGTACTGTGTTTAGTTCTGGAGACCCCATCTCCACAAGGACATAGACAGGATAGAGGTAGTCCAGAGGAGGGCAACTAAAACGGTGCAGGGTCTGCAAGAGAAGCCATATGAGGAGAGACTAAAGAAGCTTAATATGTATACCCTTGAGGAAAGAAGGGAGAGGAGAACATGATAGAAACTTTTAAGTACCTCAGTGGAATCAACAAAGTCCAAGAGGGTAGCATCTTTCAGAAAAAGAGATGTGCAAGAAAAGGGGACACAATTTAAAGACAGAAGGAGAGCGGTTCAGGGGCAATGTGAGGAAATATTATTTCACAGAGAGGGTAGTGGATGCATGGAACAGCCTTTCTGAGGAGGTTGTGGGGTCTAAAACTGTGGGAGAATTCAAGAATTCATGGAACAGACATAAGGCAATTCTTGTGGGGGGTAGGAAGAAATAGGCAGTTGGTTAACTAGGATCTGCGGCCTATCCTGTAGGTAGGGAAATGGGCAGACTAGATGGGCCTAGTGGTCCTTATCTGCTGTCAAAGTCTATGTTTCTATGCAAACCTGTGCAATTCCAGGTAGGAATATTGTTCAGAATCTTGCCTTTCTTAGGGATTTGGTGGAACAAGGCTTATCAATGGATTTGGCTGGTTATTTGCTGACAATAGATCAAGCGACCGCCTTTGACTCTGTTCGGCAGGAACATATTTGGGCTGTATTACGGGATTATGGAATTCCTGATTCCTTTTTGTCTTTACTAATGACATTGTATGATGATGTTCAGGTTACTCCTCTGGTGAATGGTCATCTGGAAATACCAATATTCATGAGAAATGGAGTTCGACAGGGTTGTCCACTGAGCCCTTTACTTTATGTGTCTGGACTAGACCCTATCTTATGAGGTATTGAACATGCAGAAGATGTTAAAGCTATTATCAATAAAAATGGAGTTGTTTTTCAAAAGGTTTCAGCCTGTGCTGATAATTGTGTATTTACAGTAGCAGATGCAGATTCTGACACACAGCTTTTACAGATGTTAGCAGAATTTCATGACGTAACTGGGATCAGGATTAATGTAACTAAAAGTACAATATTAGTACTTGGAGATGCACAGGTGTTGGAAAACTTTCCTATCCATATGACGAAAGGGGAGGTTAACATTTTCGGTTTGTATTTTGGGACGAAGGAATCGGAAGGAAATTATTGGAATTCTGTTTATGATCTGGCTAACAGTAAAGTTAAGGCATGGCTTTCATGGAAAATGAATAGAAAGAAGCTGGTATATTTACTTAGAGAGTATATTGCTCCTATTTTTTTAAGTGACTCATGCTTTTCCTTTTCCTTTTACTATGCATACTAAAGTAATGGCACTTTTTCTTTCTTTTCTTATGGGGTAGTAGGTTGAATCCCATTAAGAGGGTGCATACATATTGGGTTTGGAAATCTGGGGGTTTGAATATGTTGAATCCTTTAACTTATTTATTTGGGAGTTTTTTTTTAGTTCCATCCATCCTTTAGTTTTGGAATCCGAAGGGATGGGACACTTATATATGTAGTTATGGGGATCTCCTTTTCTAAAGGCTTGGGGTAGAGGAAAGTGGCATCCTGAAGAAAAAGTTATTCCAACATATTTACGGACTACCTTACATTACATTAGGACTTGGAAAATTGAATTAAGGTGGTTTGTGAGACATGATAAGAAGCATTTTTATAACATGATATTAGACAAATGGTATACTAAAGAACCCTTATTTCAAGTACCCAGTATGATAGATACTAAGTGTTTATTAGATAGTATTGTGGAATCCCGGATTCCCCTCAAAATGCAGGATTTAGTATCGATGTGCGGTCATCAGAAGTTGAATGTACAGGGAAATCAGAAGCATAAACAACTTGCAGAGAGAGGCTGTGCTGAATCTTTATGTAATGGTCAACTAGAAACTATACAGCATTTATTTTTTTAATGTATACATGTTCAGGGTTTCTGGGTTCAAGTGGGGGATTGGTGGGGTGAAGTCCTTTTTAAAACCATGACTTATGATATGTTGGCATTGGGACAAATTCCTGCCTCATGGAGCAAGTAGGTGAAGGGCTCTGTTTATGTTATTTTGGCTTCTCTAAAATGGTCATTATGGCAAGCACGATGTCAAAGATCACTACAGGGTAAAATGATTATGCAACAGGATGTATTTTTTACCGTGCAGGGAGAACTTGATAAGGTCTATGCTTATGAATTTCACACACTGGGACAGGTTGTGGGTTCTAGATTATGGACAAATGTTGGATGGGTGGGATAATTTCACTGTCTGTTAATTTTTGTTTGATTTTAGAGTCCATTTTTTTTCAAACAAGAAGTGTATTACTGTCTTAATGATTTTTTTATTTCTTGATTTGGATGAGGGTTCTTTTTGTTTATTTTGACTGGGATATCATTGTGTGGAATATTTGGTGTGCCTCTTGTCTTGCATTTATGATTCCTTTTTGTGTACTGATCTGTTTTTGAATGTTCAATAAACATTTCCCCTACTCTGTCTGTAGGAGCCCTTGCTTCCTGTGAGCAGTAGGGACCCTTTTGTCGCTGCAATAAGATGGTGGACAACAAGGTGGAGAGGATGGAGGCTGGTATCCCTGCAGGGGGATCTTATCTCTGTCCCTGTAGGTCCAGATCAGGAGATTAGCAATGGACATTTAGCAGTACCTGGAGAAAACATATCTGAATCTGATGGTGGTGCTGCTGTGAGCAGGTCTGGTTTGGTTCAGCAACATACAGAAGATAGTCTGAGTGAAGATTTTGGTTCTACCTCTTCCACTTCTACTTCCTCAAAGAAAAACCTACAGATCATGGAGTTTCAACAGGTACCTGTAATTAATGCATATGTGAGACCTACAGATGTTGTTTCTCAGGTAACTGCAGGACATGTTCCTACTATTCTTACCCAAGAAATGTTGATAAGGGATGCTCTTAAATCAAACAGAGAATTTCTGTTAAAACTGTTGAATGAGGAAGAAAGTGCTGCTAGACTTAGGGACAATGTTTCTTCTGATTGTGAGCCTTGCTCAACCTTATTGTCAATTCCATCCCAGTTTTCTTCTGTGCACTCAGAAAACCCACAGTTTGCTTCTAATTTGGTTCACCAACCTGAAAAACTACTCACTTCATTAAGAAAAGGCCGCCCAATGGACTTGCAGCAAAAACAAACCAATTGGACACCTGAGGCAGCTTTGCGTGCTGCTGGTTGGCAAAGGGACACTGATCAAAGCAGTTGGACTGCTCCTCACCCTGTTACTGCTGAGGAGATTAGACTTTCTTGTGCTTCTGAGGCGAACACAGCACTTTCTGCTATCTCTGCCCATAGTGAGGTTTCCATAGTGACAGATGCTGGAAACCTGCCGAATGACTCCCCTGTGCATATGGGGATCCCTGACACAGCTGTATCCTGCAATAATACTATCCCAGGACAAGAAGAGGAACCAGTGCAGTGTGAGACAACTGAGGAGCCAAAGAGACTGTTCATGGTAGATCTGTTCAAACATGCAGGGGAACCCGCACAGTGGGGAAATCCCATGTGGCTCAAATTTAATGGGAACAATGATGTTGTACCAGACAGAAAAACTTTTTTACACAAAATGTTGGAGGGTATGTGGATTCAGCCTAATGAATTATTTGCTGTGATTCATGTTAGAGGGGAACCCATATACGATGTTAGTTTTAAAACTAATCATTCATTGGAAAGATTTTGGGCAATGTATCCACAGGTTTCAAACTCAAACTTATGGAATTCTTTCTTTCCAATCCCTCTAACAAAGCCAACAATTAAAACAGTCACTTTGCTGTTTAGAAATGAGGGGAAGTAGCATTTCTGATGGTCAGTACTGGTTAAGGAAGCACTGCACAATTCTAGAAGCCCCTACCCCTATCTTAGATGAAGATCTTGTTTGGACAGGGAATTGGAAAATAAAGGTTCAGTTAAAAAATACTGAACAAGGTATTTTACATCTCCCAGTGAGCTTCTTTATTGGAAGAGACAAGGGGTTGTGTTTCTACCAGGGACAGCCTGTAACTTGTCACAAATGTGGTGCTCGCACACACCTCAGTTCAGTGTGTGGCAAACCCAGATGCAATTTTTGTCTTGAATATGGACATGTCAGCCTAGGCTGTCCTAACCCTCTGAAAAGCAACTTCTGCAAGGAAGAAGGGCACTCTTATCAAGGCTGACCCTGGGCCAAAAGAAACAGGCTAGACAGAGCACAACAAGACCTGGTACACTTATTGGAAAAATGTCAAGCACAGGAGGCAAAAAAGAAAGCGAGGGATCCTGCTCACCAAGAGACAGCAAACCCCCAGTCTTCTGCAGCCCTGCTTTCCACTAGAATGTCTGATCATTCGCTTCCCTCTAGGGCTACTGATCAATCTCAGGATGAGGCCTCACATACAGGCCTTGAGGACATGGAAACTACTGACATGTTACACCTCCCCCAGAAGCTTCTCGGTATACCCTAGTTGAACCTAAGAAAAAAAGAAGTAAAAGAAAGGCTAAGAAAACCCTTCCCAAAACTTCTACCATTGTGACTAGAAATAAGTTTCAGGCATTAGCAAAACGTCGCCAGTTGGGGGACATGGTAGAGGAAGATGGTGACTTTGATTCCACCTCCTCTACACAAACAGAGTCTCTTTTAGACCGACGGGCCACAATGAAGCATAAACAAAAAGATATGCATCATAGGAAAGTCCCTTGATGATTTTCCTTTTCCTAAGATATGGGAGGGAAGCAACAGATCTCTGTCCTCACTCTAAATACCTGTAGTATCAAGAATTATAAGAAACATATAACAACCTTTCAGATCATGAAAGACCTTCCTAATAACATCGTATTTCTATGGGACACTAGACTCAAAACCTCTTATGAAGTTAAGCAAGCAAAGAATTCCTGGAATATAGGCCAATCTTTTTGGTTCCAAGGTCCAGATAGGTGTGATAGGGTGGGGATTCTTATGCGGAGTTTTGAATTCACAATCCACAGAGTGCTAGATATTTCTCCAGGTAGGGTGTTACTGCTGGATGGCTGTTTTGGAACTTTGTGTTTTAGGCTAATTAATATATATGCTCCACAGGTTATTACAGCACAGTCAGATATTTTTAAACCAATTCAGCCCCATCTCCATACAAATAAACATATCATTTTTGGTGGGGACTTTAATTGTCCACTCTCCTTAGCAGACAAGGGGGGTTATGCACCACTAAGCTATTTGGGGATGCTAACTGTCTAAACTCTATTTTAAAAACAGCTGGTTTAAAGGACAGTTGTATCAATCAATCAATCAACAATCAATCAACAATTTTATTGTTCAGCAAGGCTAATACAAATTATAAATTACAGTCAGAGAAGCACTAAGATACAATTACTCCATTAGTCCATAATTGGGTACTTGTAAACATTTAAAAGTTCTAAAAATATGAACTTTCCTTTAATAGCTTATTTATTTTAAGTTAAAGGAATGTTGTTAATAAAAACTTCGCAACATTCTGTAAGAAAATTTTCTCAGTACAAAAGTGAAGAGATATTCAATAATCTCATCTGGAGAAAGACTGAGACCACTGAGTATAGAGCCCAACCATTTTCTTCTATTTTGTTCAAAAGAGGACACAATAAGATGACATGCTTTAGGTCATCTTTACATAGTTTACCACATTTACAGAAGGGAGACGTAACATTGTTTCTTTTCTGTCTGTATAAAATAAACTGTGCATTATAACTTTCTGTTCTAAATCTTGAAAATACTCTCCTGATTTTTGGGCACGTTAAATGTGTTAGATATTGCTCGAAACCCCAAAGACTTTTAAATCGTTTGTAATCATTATGTAATTTAGCCTGAGTCAATTTAATGAATGTTAAATTAGAATCTAAATCTCGTATTCTGTATTTAATTATTGAAACAATCTCGTCCCAAGGTTTTATGTGTATATCATAAAGAATATGTCCCAAACCCAATGGAAATATGATTTTCCTAATTAGTTTTATAGAAGGAAATACAAAGCCTAATTCTTCCATTTTAATCTCCTCCTCCAAACACTTTCTGGGCAGACGGTAGTCCTGAAGTAAAAGATTTTTAAGCAAAAACAAAATTTGTCTTTCCTTTATTAAGGAACTCAGAGAAAATTGACCAAGTTACAATCTAAGGATACAATTAGGAGTTCCTGGAGGTAACATGAGAATATATCGATATCATTTATTAAGTAAAATTTCAATATATTATTATGCTAAATCCCATACTTCTCCTCCGTATATTATACTAGTTTTAATTTTGTGTTTAGTACCTTACAACTCCTTTAATCGAGGTCTTCCCAATTTAGCATGAAATATTTTAAATGCGTTTATAGAAGACAGTATCCTATTTTAGTATATTCAATATGTTTAGTCCAATTTAAGTTATAGGAAAATCGTACTCCCAAGTAATCATATGTTTTAACTATCTCTAATTTTTCTCCCTTAATTATAAATTTTGGTTCATATCTGGGAGAATTTCCAAAAATCAGGATTTTAGTTTTATTTAAATTTACGTTAAGCTTTCTCTCTTTACAAAGAATATCAAAACACTTAATTTTCCTTCTAAGTCCCACCGCAGTGGTAGATAATAAAACCAAATCATCTGCGTATGCTAAACTGTCAATTCTACTTTCATGAATTTTAGGTGCATGAAATTCCTTATTTTTAGTTTCAAGTAGACTAGTATTTAAATAAATAATAAAAAGAGTGGGTGCTAATATGCAACCTTGTCTAACCCCAATATTAGTCCAAAATGCCTCAGTGGTGTGACCATATTGATTATATTGAATATTTGCCCAAGTATGTTCATGTAGTCTCATAATGATATCCAAGAGTGTCTTTTCCAAACCTAGTTTTTCCAATGTGGTCCAAAGTATTTTCCTACTAATACTATCAAAGGCTACTGAAAATTCTACAAAACAACAGTATAATTTTGATTTATGTATTTTTGTGTATTTCCAAGCTAAATGATGTAAAACATAACAATGTTGGATTGTAGATCTATTTCTTCTAAATCCATTTTGGGCCTCATCCAAAATTGAATTTTCTTCTAACCAGGTTAACAACCTACCAAGTATAATTTTAGAGAAAATTTTTTGAGACACGTCAATGAGACTAATAGGTCTGTACATTCTTGGATCTTTTACATTACCCTTTTTAAAAATCGGGAATATAATACTACCAGCCCAGCTCTTAGGATATCTTGAATTCTGGACAAAGCCGTTAAACATTAAATAAAGAAGTGGAATTCACCATTCTTTAAAGGACTTATAGACATCTCCGATAATTTTATCAGGTCCTGGTGCTTTATTGGACTTGAAAGAATTTAATGAATTAAATATTTCTGATTCTGTAATCAAAATTGGCTTTGGAAAATTTGCCTCATATCTTATATTTATTTCTACTTCATCTTCATCTTTTGAGAAAAATAATTCTTGGAAATATATAATCCAAGACTGTGGTGTAATATGACATTCTATTTTCTCCTGATATTTATTAAATCCTTGTGCTACTATTTTCCAGAATTGTTTACTATTTCTTTCTATAACCGCTATTCTCAATTTTTCCCATAGTAGAGCAGAATTTTTCTTTTTTCTTTGTCTAAAACTTTCTTATAAATTTCTCTTTCTTTTCCAAAAATCTGATAATCCATTTTATTTTTATTAATAATCCTCCTATGTTGCCTTAATTTTTTAAAAAAATTAGCTTTGGCTTTTTTACATCTTTGATTGAACCATGATTTAGCATGATTCACACATTCTTTTTTAATTACTTCATTTTTCTTACAGAAAGCACTCAATTTTATTTGGATATTCTCCCAGATTCCATAGATGTCAAGATTAACTTTTTCTTGAGAAGAGATTGTAGTTATTTCTCCCAGAGTATAATATTTCTTGCAATTGGTTCTGATAAATTGAATTCCATCTTATTCTTTTTTCATTATTTCCACATATTCAACAGCATTCTCCTTCATTGGATTGTTTTTATGAAACTATTATCTATAGTAAGAGACAAAGGAAGATGAGAAGATTCTGATCGCTCAATAATTTCCAATTGATGGGTTATTTTTAATCCCTCAAGATTTTCCCATATCAGATCAGGAATAGAGGATCCCAAGGGGCCCGTGAAGGTCAATTTTCCCATTCTATCCCCACTAGTTCTTCCATTCAGAATGCAAAAATTCCTGCTGGCCAGTACACTTAAAATTTCTCTACCCCTATGATTGGATCTTTTTTCCAGTGTAGATCTTAATGAAGTCAATCTAGGGTTAATAATTTCCAAAACATCTACAAGAGATGAATATAAGCCCTCTGAGATTCCTTCCCTTATTCTTGCATTAAAATCTCCCAAGATGTAAAAAGGCCAATTCCCTTCTATTTCACTAATAATGTTTAGTTGTGATTTGAGATTTGCAATATAGGATCCTCCATTTCTGTAGTCCTAAGTTCTGGGGGAAAATAAACATTACACAATATTATTTTCTGAGAATCCTTAGAAAGTTCAAGAGTCAAAATATTTTTGGTCTCAACAGATAATTCTCTTATCTTCAGATTTAAACTAGTCTTTATCAGTAATATTAAACCCCCCCTTATATCTACCAAATTTCGTTTCTCTAAAAGCTGGAAAGCTATAAGGAGCAAAACCAGGAAACCTAGGAGTTACCTCTTCCATACACCAAGTCTCTTGGAGTGCAATTATATCAAATGATTCCAAAAAAAGGGCTACCTCAGGATCTATAACTTTCAAGTGAAAACCTTCAATATTCCAAGACAAAATAGTTAATTTTCCCTCTTTATATCTGAAACTGTTCCCCCCTTCAGATGTAGCAAATTCTAGATGTCATTCTGGATCCAAATTTATCAAAGTTTCAAAAGCATTTAGGTCCCTCCAATTCTCAAGATCTATGAGGGGGTTATCTAAATCCTTTTCATCATTCCTATAGGAAACCTCCTTCATTTCTTTATCCATTTAATTTGGGTAAATAATATATATTCCCAATTTGTCTAAACTTTCTGCCAAACCCATAAGTATTTTGGCCTTTTCTGGGTTTTTGAAAATGCAATCAATTTGGCTGGAACTAACTGCACTTTTATAAACTTTGATATAATCTACCATGTTCTTAGATATTTTGGATCCAGAAATTATTGTAAGGAAGGAGAGTAATTCTTCTCTTATGCTAGCATCAGAGACATTTCTAGCTGTGTCCCATCCAAATATGGTCACTGTTCTACATAACCAACTCTCATTTTGTTTTTTCCTATATTTATCAATTATTTCGATTATCTTTGCTATGCCACTGTCCTCTTTCCTTTCCTTTCCTATCTTTTCAGGACTTGTTCTCATAAGGGACATTTCAGTAAGATTGCAACACTTTTTGGGAGCCCTATGTCTATTATTGTCTGATTTATTTTCTAGACATGTGTTTTTTGGAACTAAAAGAGGTAACTTAACTACAATTCCTTTTTTCTCTAGACACATTTTTTTTATCTATTATCAATTTGGTCATTTCCTTGATTTCACAATACAGTAAAACTGTATCATAAAATACCACATTTGGTGGTCTCATGATAAATATCTTTTCCTCCACTGATGGTATAATCTCTAACATATGTAGAACCCTCTCTCTTAAATCCTCACTGGTCTCTGTTGTAGGTCTTAAGATTCCAGTTATTTCAATCAGGTATTCCATATCCCCTTCCATTTCCCCTTCTATTAACTTAGTCCAAGGTTTGATTGTCTGGAATTGTTCAGTCTTATTATCAGTAGCCCTAACATTTGCCCTTGTTAGCATCATAAAGCTGGATCTGCATGCGTCCTCATAGGTGAAATTAAACTTTCCTTTTACTTCTATTTCATTTGTTTTTTCCCTGTCTTCTGTTAACTCTATTCCAGTATTTCTGTTATCCTTTTTATATACTTTCTTTACTTCCTTGGAATCGTGTTCTATAATCTTGTCTTTCTTTTCTATTATTCTTAACCCAGTTTTGCTTTCCCCATTTTTGGATATTGTTGAAATTACTGTTTTTACTCGATCTATTGTCTTATCTGATATCTTATCTGTTGTCTTATCTAATGTTTGGGTCTGATAAAATGATGCACTATTTTTATCTAAATGTGATGAAAATGGCAATGAAACCTGAATTGCCCTATTCTCAGTTTTGTTATTTTTAGTTGATGAGCTCTTTTCACTTGTGGTCTCCTCTTGGATTTTAACATTTTTGCTAAAATTTTTTATGAGAGCTTGATTATAAAATATATCTGCTCTAACATTCGACAATTCTTCCTTCAGAACTAAAATATTCTCTAATACAGTAATGTCTGCATAATATCTATTTTTAATTAACTCTAACATTTATTTTGATAATAAAGAACCAGCTATGAAATTTCTCCTATGATGAGTAAAATCTTTCCCTTGCTCAGCAGATCCATTCTGTGGGCTATCCCTAATTTCTGAAGCATAGGCTTCAAAACTGTGATTAACCATAGGGGTATCCCCATTTTGTTCACCCATTTTTGTGAGTCCTTCTATAGCAGTGCTCAATTCTTGAATTATCTCCTTTAATTCTTTATTATCTTTGTTCCCTTTATGCAGTTCATCCACGTTAGGAGAATACAAAGATTGTCCTTCAGACCTTAGAGCAATATCATTTCTTGTTCTTGAGATGAAATGACTTTCCTTATGAGAAGGGTTAAAGGAGTCATCAGTGGAAAGGGCTATAATTGAATGATTAGAGTCATTATAACTACAACCCTCTTCGCTTTCTTTCTAGAAAAAAGCTTCCCAAGCATAATTATCATAGGAAATTTCCTCAGGAAGATATTTATGGACATACTCGTCATGCATCCTTTCTGGAAAGTAAAAATCTTTTTCTGAATTACTAACTTCATCTGTTTGTAATGAGGAAATGCATTTTGAGTTAATACATTTTGGAGTAGAATGGTACCTGGGGCCCCCTTTCTTATCAACCCACATATCTGTAATTTTTAACTGCCTTTTATTTGTTGTACTATCAATATGATTTTCGTCCTGCTTTACATACATATTTTTTGGATTAGATGTCAAATCTAGTAGTTTAGGCTGTAGACTGATTTTTTTCCCTTGTGTATCAGCTTTTCTCCTTTTATAATTATCTTTAGCTTTTGGATCTTTGGCAGCCAGTTTTATTTTCAGGTCCGAGGTACTTCCAAGGCCAAATCCTTCTATTCCCTCCATAGCTTCTACTTCGGGATAAGTTCCCTCAAGAGTTAGACTACCTTTCCCACTTCTAGTCTGAACCATTGTATAAAGAAGAAAAAAAAACACAAGCTCACTAGTTTAAGCTTAAATTCAAATGCAAACAAACATTGTTAAAAAATCTATAAGATAAAGAATTCCATTCCAAAGGTCCAAAAGTCAAGAAGTTGAATACTTGATAGTCAGGGAGAAGATAGCTCCAAAAACTCCAGCACTGACTCCAACTTCAAAGTATATCAGAACCAAGCTAATAAAATAGTGTCAGCTTATAGTATATGCCATTGAGGAGGCTTTCACAATCCTTTTGCATCAGATGAAATAAGTCACTGGAATGAGTACAGAAACTTTATCAAAGCGTTGGAATCGTAATATCTTGCAATAGCTTCAGATTCACTTAAGTCCCCCTGTTTTGTACTGGCCATAAAGTGGTAAACCATAAACTGTAAAAAAACTTCTTGGAAAGGGGCGCCTCTTGTCTTCTTATCCCTCTTTGCACTGAAAGGACAAAGAAAGAAGGCTAATAGGGCTAACACAAAATAATTTACTTTAATTTAGCAAAGTAACAATATTAAATACAATTTTTGCACAATTGAAATTATAAAAAAAAAATTACCAATTATGTGACACAGAAATGCCATAAAAGAATGTACTACTTTCCAAAATAAGTCCTTTAAAACCCTATTTATTAACAGAAAGCCTAAGCATAACATAAAAGGTTATAAAGTACCGAAGTACTTACTTTTAAAATTTTGATAAAATCAAAGGATGCGCAAAAGTTTGACAACCTTTATCCGCTTCACATCAAACAGGGAGATTCCGAAAAACCATCCAGTCACTCAGATAATATCCCAAAACTGTTTTATTTAAGGAGAGTGCCTTAAATTCACAATATCGGCACACAACTTGCAGCATTTACACAGATAACAACGCTAACTTACAAAACGGCAAACTGCGCTCTTGGTAAAAGCAAACAGATAGTAGCGTCGGATCTGTAACCTTAAACTAGAATACGAGTCTACAAGAAAACAAATGTTTCATTCTCCTTTTAGTCATGGTCTCACTCTATATTGAGCTAACCAAACGGATGCAAGACAGAGAATAACAGAGAATGACCATTGGTATTCAACTGATATACTCAAAATAGTAGTAGGCAGAGTAACTAGGTAATTAGTCTGCTCGTGCAATCAATTAGCAATCAATTACCAGTCAAATACCTACAAAAAGCGGTAGGACATTTCCTTAGGGTGACTGATGGCAATCCGGAATCTCTCATTAATCTCTCACTGGTCAATAATACTTAAGCAGATGTCGCTAATAATTTCAAATTGAATCCTGTTCTATATATTCTAATTTATTCAATTTTACCCAAATGGACTCATATAAAATGAATTAGGCAAAATCAAATAATTTCGTTTTTACCCTATACACATGATTTACACAGTTTACATAAATTATCGAATTGACTCGGGTTACCCAGAGATTTTTTAGGATGCCTTTCTCATTTTCCAATTAACTATTCAGTTCTATTTGTTCAACAATTAAACCAAGCCAAAGAATGAAATAATGAAAGGGACCTAAAAAATTTAAATATACCTCTTGAAAAAAACAAATCAGCCACCACGTGTATCTTTACGCCAACCCCTCAATTCAGGAGCACCAAGAGCTCCGAATACAAAATCCCACCAAGTGCAAAATATAAATAAAAATGAATAAGAACCCTGTGTAGCACAAACCAATGTATTTTAAATCAAATTTGAAATCAAACTCCACCTTGTAATCCCCTTGATTTTAACTAGAAAACTAATTTAAACGTAAGAACGTAGTTTACATTAAACTAAATAACGATATTTTAACTGATTTGTGGAGTGAGTTTTATTTTAAAGACAACTTAAAGTAATTTTAAGATATCCCTGAATCCCTCTGCCGTAGCAGAGTTCTCTGTTTTATACAGTATACTTTATAACTTGTATAAATCTTATGTGTATGGTTTAAAATTTTGGGTTTCCAAATGGCAAAAAGCCTAAAGACGCGACTGATATCAGACAATGATGCATGGAGGGAATCTTTTAGAACAGACTCCTACGTAATTAAGCCTCCAACTTCAAGATTTTACAAAAAATGCAAAACTTGTTGGGAATGCCAGTCCCCCACAGGACCGGTTCTACTCCCTCTCCTCCGGTGCGGCTCTCCACCAAGACTCCTAACACCGGGAGAAAGGAAGGGGACTTCTCAGCAAGTCTAGTTTTGAAGATCTGCAGCACAAGTTAGTCTGGAAAGAGCACCAGAATTAAGGCACTAATATCACCTCTCGTAGCTCTATAAATTATTCGGGTTCTTTTAACATAAAGCTTTTTTCGGAACTCTATACAGGCAACAGTGGCATACCTGTTATAGAGCAATGGCAAGTGTTTCTGGTGCTCCTGCTGGAGTGCTCCTCCTCAGCCTCTCTAGCATGCAGCTGCGCAGTCTGCGGGTATCCCAGTAGTCTCTCCAACCTCCGGGTAAGAGTCGTCTCCACTCAGCTGTTGCCAAAACGACACACCTTCCAAAAACCAACATACCGACAGTTGTAGGGAAATTCATGATCTTGGGGCTAGATCCTTCATAAAAGGTACACTGGCCACAAGAATAGACTACATTTTTCTTTCAAAGGATCTTGATACTACACAAGCTTTCACCATTCTATGTGAAACCTCTGATCATTTGGCAGTTTCAATTGTATGTAAACTTCCTTCTAAGTCTCCAGCTAGGAAAAACAGATTTGCTAGATGGAAGTTAAATAATCAGCTGTTGTCACTGCCTTCTGCTGAGAGCAAAATATACTCCTTGCTAGCTGCAACATATACTCTGTTAGAAGCTTTTGACTCCTTAGGTGAATGGTGGGTGGAGATAAAAAATGATTGTAAAGCTTTTCTTTTTATTCAGGCTGCAGCAAATGTATCAACAACAAAATATTTACATTACTTAGGTTTAAGGGAAAAACTATTCACTCTCATTTCTAGATCTTATGAAAATGCAGTAGATTTGTCAGCTGAGAGTCAGGAAGTTGAAGCTGAAATGTTTAAAGTGCAGTATAATAGATCAGAGTCTTTAAAAAAAGAGGCCCAGTTTGGCACTCAGGGCTCAAAACATTCACTTGACATTTATAAAAGTTGTCAAGATAGAATACAGCACACTAATCTTGATCAAGTAATGGATCCACACACTACAAAAGGCTTTCACGGATGTTTTTCACATACAAGCCTTAGCACAGAACCACATTTTTAAAATGTTTGGAACACCTTCCATGGCAGTTTGGGATGAGTAGTATCACAATGACTTTAGATCCAGGGTTAGTGACCAGTTCTTCTGCACCAATTACATTAGAAGAAACTTAACATGCTATATCTAAGTTAAAAAAAAATCGGCCCCAGATCCGGATGGTCTGACTGCAGGCATTTATATAGTATACTCTAAATACTTGGTCCCCATTTTAACAGATGTTTTTTCAGACATGCTAGTCTCACAGGTTCTCCTTAAAAACATCATTTCAGGCTCTTGTAATTTTATTATACAAAAAAGGGGACAAGAGAGACTTAAAAAACTGGTACCCCATAAGACTATTGAATTAGACTACAAAATTCTGGCAATAAGCCTTTTGAACAGATTATCTAAAGCTGCAGAAATAGTCATTTGTGCAGTACAAACCTGTGCAAAACAAAAAAAAGATCCATGTTTCCCAATCTTGCCTTTTTAAGGGAAATTCTACCCAAAAAAAAGGATAGTAACATATGATGCTTGATTCTGGCCTTAGATCAAGAAAAGGCATTTGACAGGGTAGATCATCATTATTTATTCCAAGTTTTGAAAAAATATTGCATCCCAGATAAATTTATTCAGTGAGTGTCTATGATGTATGCTTCATATTACATAACCCCTTATATAAATGAAATCCTTGGGAGGCAGTTTAAAGGCTTGAAAGGAGTACACCAAGGATGCCCCATGAGCCCTCTTTTGTATACTTTCCAAATCGACTCTCTTTTGAGGAAAATATTAAATTCAGGAAATATACCAGGTATTTGGGTAGAAGGACACAGTCTCCTGTCAAACATCTGCACATATGCAGATGATATTAGTATTTGTTCCTCCAAAGACATGGATGATTCTGCATTAAACAATGAAATTTCCAGGTCTGAAAACATCTCAGCTACAAAATTAAACTTTGATAAAAGCAAGGGACTTCTATATCCATCTCCACTAAATCAAGGGCCAGACCCCCTACCACCACCGTTGCAAATATTTCAATATCCATAGAGCCAGTGACAATCTTAGGACTACAGTTTTGTAGCCAGAATGATGCCACTTTAAACTGGGTATCGGCATTACAAAAAGCTGAAGGTTTAGTGGCATCCTGGAAAAACAAAATAATTTCTAAAAAGAAACGTGTTTCTTTGCTATATTCCCTAGTTGTTCCAGTTTTGCTTCACGTGGCTCATGTTTTTCCATTACCCCCCTTCTCTAGAAATAAAAGTAATGAATATCTTCTTTCGGGGACTCTGGGGGAGTAGATTAAACCCTATGAAGAGGAGGTACACTCATCATGATTACAGTCTGGATGGGCTGAGGATGATCCATCCAGTCTTATTCCTTTTTTGTATTTTTGTGTACCAGAACATTGTCCCTATGTTAACTGACACATGTCCCTCCTAGCTAGTACACAGAAAGACAATTTTACAAGACTTTTTAGGGACCTGGACCTCAACCCAATGCCTACCCAGATCATTGAAGAAATTAAATCTCCCTGGTTATTTGCTCCCAGTCAGTAATAAACTTAATGAGTGGAAAATCTCCACGTCACAGCTTATTGGGAATTATAGGAGGGCTTGTTACTCTATAATCCTATCAGAGCATTTTTAGAAACACCAGATACAATTACACCATATGAAAGCAGGCTAGACAGTATTTACAGCCAATTAACAGATAGATGGCTTCCCCCCAAAATGTGGGTCACTTCATGTCTTTCCTGTCATAGCAGGTTGGGAGTAAGGAACTTCCACAAACACAAGCAACTAGAGGAGCACACGTGTCCTAGAGAGACTTGCCCTGGAATATCAGAGACTCAAGAACATTTCTATGTACACTGCCATTTTATCCAGTAATTCTGGGCTGACATTCTCATGTCCTGGGGAGACAGTAATTTATCTCAATTTTCCTATGAGGCAATTGTTTATGGTTTATAGCTAACTAACCTGAATAAGTACAATAGTAGCACACTGTGCTTATTTTTTTCCCTTTGTAGGTTTTATTTATGGCAAGCAAGATGCGCTTTAGTGCTACAACAAAAAGAGTATAACACAAATCAAGTTGTTATTCAAGTATCTCAGAATCTATTGTGTATATATGAAAAGGAGATATTGCAAAGGACAAAAAATTGTTCTGATTTATGGAAGAATTTCTCATGGTTTAAATCCTAAGGTTTACCTTTTTTCCATTATGATGTACATTAAAAGCTGTAATTTCTGTAATGACAGATTTATTTGCTTTGTTTACAAGTTTATTTGTTACTTTTTTCCCCCATTTCTTTGGTGTTTTCTGAGTATGCTACTGTATTTATGTGTCCTGCTTATGTTCTCCTTTGTCATTGTACTATTTTCATTTAAATAAAAAAATCCCCTACTCTGTCGGTAGGGGGACCCCTTGTCTGCCATTCTTCCAAGATGACGGATGGCCAGGAGGATGCTGAAGATGCTGTTAGGGATCTTTCTGCTACTCCTCTACCTGATATGTTGGAAACAGATTTGGAACCTACTCCAGACCAGCTATTTCAATCTACTTCAGTTCCAGTTTCATCAGTGAAAAAATAGGAAGGAAAAGGACCTGAGAAAGAACAAAGTTCTGCTACAGAAATGGACTCAGAAACTTCACAGGTACCTACAACCATGATTAAAGAGGATCTCCTTGGATATGCAGTGAAGCATCATAAAGAAGCTATATTGAAAGTGTTACAAGAGGAGAATATTGCTGCATTACCTGCTGGACATTTTTCTGTGCCAGAAAACAGCAAGACAGCCTTGTCGTTTCCATCTCAATTTCCAGTGATATCTGCTGCAGCTTCTACTACAACTGCACCTGTCAAGTCAAACAGCAGTGACATGTCAGCACTCTGAAAGGGGAGAAAAGCTCCCTGCATCCCTGAGGACCAGATTTGGTCTCCTGATGCGATGTTACGGGCAGCAGGATGGAAAAAAGACAATTCGGCAAACACCTGATCGTCCTCTGGTCCCATTGCTGCAAGTACAATAATTGTGTTGGCTGAGGAACAGTCCCGAGAATCTGGTCCAAATATAGAAGTCCACCAAACCAAGGATCAGCTACCACAGCGTTCAGTTCCTGCCTCTATGGACACACCTTTGGGAAATAACCAGAGCGCTTCAAAACAGACTCCTGCACAGGGCCCTGCAACAGACATTACGGCTGCAGTGTATAGTGCTTCAGAACAAAATGCAAGAACAGAACAGCCCAAATTTTTCTACATGGCTGATCTGTTTAAAAATGTAGGTGAGCCAGCACAGCATAGAAATGCTGTTAAACTTAAGTTTAGTGGGACTTCTACAGAGGCTCCAGATCGTAAAACTGTGTTGCATAAAATGTTAAAAGAAACTATGGGAATTTTGCCACATGAACTGTTTGCATGTATTCATGTAAAAGGAAAGCTTATTTATAATATAAGTTTTAAGAACTGTGCTACTCTAGAAAAATTTTGGGAAAAATATCCTATGGTTCAGCATTCAGTATTATGGGAAGTTTTTTCCCATTCACTTAACAAAACCCACAGTTAAAATGATTACTCTTTTGTTTAGGAATGAGGGGATCAATATATTAGATGTTCAGAACTGGCTGCAGCAAAGATGCACTATTCTGGATAAACCTTCCCCTATATTAGATGAGGATTTGGTGTGGATGGGCAATTGGAGCATAAAAGTTCAGTTTAAACAATCAGACTCAGGCATTTTACATCTGCCAAGCAGTTTTTGTATATAGGTAAGGACTGGGGGTTATGTTTTTAACCAGGTCAGCCAAAAACATGCCATAAGTGTGGGGCTAGGACTCATTTAAGTTCTGTCTGTGACAAACCATGTTATAACTTATGTTTGGAATATGGTCACATTAGTCTGGGCTGCCTAAATCCCTTTTGCTACAACGTGTGTGATGAGGAGGGCCATTCTTATAAAACTTGCCCCTGGGCAGCCTATAACAGACTTGATTGTGCTATGCAGGACCCTGTCAGTATCATTGAAACATGTCAAAGGCAAGCTTTAAATGCTCAGCCTTCTTTTTCTCCTGAGAATCTTGTGTTGGATGAAACCCCTCAGCAACAAGAACAGGGATGTAATGAGGCCCCTGTACAAGATATTCCCACTACTTCACAGGAAAATGTTGGGCCTGATAAAATGCCCACCCCCAAGGAGTCTGTACCTTTCCAAGACGTTAAAGGAAAAAGAAAGGCTCAGGCCTCCCCAACCCCTTCACGCCAAGTGGTTACTAGGAATGGATATCAGGCCCAATCAAAATGGTGACAAAGGGGATATGATGAGGATGAAAATGTAGGGTCCGATTCTTCCTCTGTGTTGTCTAAAAATGACTCTGTATCAGAATCACAAATTGAGGCCAAAGTAAGGAAAAAAGGGAAAAATAGAAGAAACTGTTTTTTTTTTCCTTTAAGATATGTTAGGTACTCAGCTATTAAACCCCTTACCCTAAATGTATGTAGTATCAAGTCCTATCAGAAAAGGCTGACTACCTTACAAATCTTAAAGACCCTACCTAACAATGTATTTTTTCTGCAGGATACCCATTTAAAAATTTCCTTTGAAACATTTCAAGCAAAGAATGCATGGACACTAGGCCCCTCAGATTGGTCACAGGGCCCGGATAAATGTGATGGAGTGGGTATATTGTTTAAGGGGTATCAGTTTTCAGTACATATAGTCCTGAATATCTGTCCAGGGAGAGTGTTATTATTGGACATTGTTTTCAAGAATCTTCCTTCTAGATGTATAAATATCTATGCCCCACAGAGCATTGCTTCTCGCTCTGCCCTGTTTAAGTCAATACAACTTTATTTACACTCAAATAAGTACATAATTTTTGGAGGTGATTTTAATTGTCCTCTCTCTCTTTGAGTGATAAGGGGGGACACAACAAATTATTTGGGGACACGTATTGTTTAAAAACAGTAATAAATACAGCAAATCTGTATGATGGGTATATGGCGAAACACTCTGTCGGAACAAACACATTTACAAAAGGAGCTCTAGCCACCCAAATTGACTATTTCTTCCTTTTTAAAAACTTGCAAGTATCCTATGCAAAAACAATATCCTGTGAAACATCAGACCATATGGCTCTATCATTAACATTTCTTTCTCATCATTCTGGTCTTTTTTTTAGGAAAGGTAGGTGGAAACTGAATAACTCCCTTTTCTCTCATCCATCTATAGTGGAAAAACTTCTCTTATTTTTCAAATAGATATTCAGTTATGGAAGCTTATGACTCCTTATCCTACTGGTGGGTGGATACCAAATATGACTTAAAATCCTTCTTTCTGTCTATTGCTAAAAATCAGTCTATGACAAAATATTTTCATTATTTAGAACTTAGAAAGCAGTTATTTTCTATGATTTCTAGGGCCCATAAATTAATGATAGATTTGGGAGAAGACATACAAAGGATGAAGAATGAGATGTTTCAATTTCAATATAATAGAGCTACTTCATTGAAGCTAGAAGCCCAGTTTGGGACATATGGGACTAGACCATCAATTGACATATTTAAGAGCTGTCAAACCCATGTACAGCATTCCTGCCTCAATAAGGTTCTGGATCCACAAACAAATAAAGTTTTACAACCCCTCAAACTATTTTACAGATAGCCTAAAATTATTTACAGAATCTGTTTGGCACCCCACCCACAGCACAGGAAGATCCCCTTTTTTTAAGAGATGTTAAGGTGCCTCATGTAGCATCTGCGGACCTAGCATCCCTAACTTCCCCTATTACCCCAGATGATATTCAGGCAGCTATTCAGAAATTACAAAAAAATACTGCCACAGGTTCTGATTGTTTAACTGTAGAAATTTTTTTCAGAAATGTAGTCATATTTTGGCTCTAATCTTAGCAGATGTTTTTTTCCCATTGCTTGTCCTCTAATATATTTCCAGAGGAGATGTCCAGGGCCTGGGTTATATTATTATAAAAAAAATAAGGTGACCAAAATGACTTAAAAAACTGGAGACCTATCAGTCTTCTATATACAGACTATAAAATATTAGCCCTGGTACTTCTTACCCGGCTAACCCCCATAGCAGAACAGATAATAGCCCCAGTACAGTCTTGTGCATTCCCAAACCAATCAATCATTCATAATTTAATATTGCTCAGAGATATTTTTCCAAACAGGCTCCTTCTGTTCTTCAAGGGATAGTTCTGTCTTTGGAACAGGAGAAAGCATTTGACCGGGTTAACCATAAACATCTCTTTCCGGTCTTATGACATTACCAAATTCCCAGATAATTTATTAAATGGATTGAATTATTATATTCCACATCAGTAATTTTACCTTTTATTAATGGAACTATGGGTAACCCCTTCCACAGTGTCAAAGGAGTTAGACTGAGCTGCCTCCTGAGTCTACTACTTTATATATTTCAGATAGATCCTTTATTACAAAAAATAATGCAACATCCAAATATTCCTTGTCTATCATTTCCAAATGGGATTCCTGTATCCCATCCATCCATATGCAGATGACATAAGTATGTGTACACCAATTGAATTAGACCCAACCCTTTTGACAAACATACTTACAGACTTTGAGAGAGCCTCAGGATCTCACTTTAATTATAATAAAAGTATCGGTTTTATGCTATCTCCTTCTATGAATACTCCGGTAGATAGAACTTACTCAAACATGTTGATTTTGGACACCCCAGGGAAGATTACGTGGATCCAGTTTGGAAGCCAGGATGATGCTCATCTAAACTGGTCCACAGCACTCCAAACAGCAGAATTAATGGTTAACTCCTGGAAGTCCAAAATTATATCCAAAAGGAAAAGAGTGACTTTACTATATACCCTTATAATACCTTTATTTCTACTCATTGTGCATATATTTCCTCCACCATCAGCTTTAGAAACAAGGGTTATGAACATCTTTTTCCAGGGTTTCTGGGGTAGTCTACTGAACCCCATCAAAAGACTACATACATATCATGATTATGACCAAGGAGGTGTCCGTATGGTTCACCCACTTTTATTTTTTTACAGTATTTTTTGGTATAAGAATTTCATCTTTCCTTCCCAAACAGTAGTTCACTGGTATGGTTATAGTATCTTTTGGTTAAAAGATGTTTTTTAACATCTGGCAGTCCTCCCTTACCTCCCACCAAACAAATTAAAATCATTACAGCCTCCTTCATTTTTGTATCAAGCTTGTTTGAAATGAAAGCAGTGGCAAGTCATTTCACAGGATTTTAGCAGGACTACTAGGAAAACCCTTTACCAAGAAGTTCTGCATACAAATTTTTTTTTGAAACACCAAATAAACTCCTGAGTTATGAATCTAAACTCTACTATATTTTTCCAACTGACCGATAAAAGGCTTCCTCTGAAAGTATAGGCCATCATGTGGCTCTCCTGTTATGGGAGATTAGTGGTAAGAGACAATCACAAACATAAAGTAGTTCAAGAAAGAACTTGCCCTAGTGATTCATGTTCAGGAATCCCAGAAACAATGGAACATTTCTTCATTTCATGTCCTTTTACTGTCCAATTCTGGTCCTCTGTCAAAAGGGAATGGGGATACAAGCATCTTAATCAGTTTACCTTGAAAAGATAGTTTTAGGCCTATTTCCACCTTTTTCCATAAATATCATATAAGTACATTAAGATCTTTAATCTTCTCTTCTCTTCATGCAGATAGTATCTATGGCAGGCCAGATGCACATTTTTATTACAACAAAAAGACCACTCTCCAAATCAGGTTTTGACTCAAGTGTTAAAACATTTACAAGAGGTGTACCATAAAGAGAAAAGACTTCTTACTACAACCATGTTTGGGAATTTCTGGAAATACTGTGACTGAGTTTTGAATGTTTCCTTTTAATTTATGTGGAATGGTTTAAATTAACATTTTTTCATTTTTTTTTTCTGGTTTTGAAATAATGTGTTCTCTGTGAATTAATTCCATAATATTTTTAGTACATGAGTTATAAGAGTAATTTTCATGTTCTCTTTTTTTTTTTTTTGTAATTTTCTTTTTCAATAAAACATTCCCTTACTCTTGGAAGGGGGCACTGTTGGCCCTTCTTGTTCCAAGATGGCAGATTTGGAGGAGAAGGAGGTGGAGGTGTTGTTGGAGACTATAGATAGCTTACCTTGCCCTTTCGAAAGAAACTTTGTGGAACCAGATGATGAGAGTTCAGATAGTTCAATGGAGGAGGAAGATGAATCCAAATTTGCAACACTTTTACTACAGGATGATACAGATAAACTATCAGAACCTGCGGATATCACAGCAGCAGCTGCTCAGCTGGAAAAGGACATTGTCTAGAGGAGAACCATATTATTGACTATGCTGGCAGAGGATGAGGAACGGTACGAAAAAAAAAAATGCCTTAAATGTAAGGCATCAGGAGGTTAAAGAAATAAAAACAAATGTTATACCACAATCTAGAGCGGAACAAGAGCAACAAACAGAAGGCTTAGAGGTGAATAACCAAGAATGGAGCACCAGGAAATTAGTAGCTGCACAATCTGGATTGGGAAATGTACTCACCCCGCAAGATGTCTGGTCCCCGAACAGAGCACTTGGAGATGCTGGGTAGTCACAAACTAGCAATGTGTCATGGATTATGGACCCACCTTATGAGGTTATAGCTGATAGGAAAAGCCCTGTTAAAACCAAACTTAGGGCTGACTCTTGAACATCTCCAATAAGGATGACAGCTGAGGTTCATGGACAGGCTGAAAATGGGAGTCCTACAGAACGGAGACATGAAAAAGAATTGAGCGCCAGTGCTACTGATGATGTGAAACATAGAAAAATAGAATTTGATGGCAGATAAGGACTGCTTGGCCCACCTAGTCTGCCATGTAGTACTGCATATAGAGAAAATTAAGGGACAGGAGAATGCGGTGGAAGGGATTTCTGGTAGTATTGAAATAAATGATTCACCAAAGTAGAGAAGGCCCAAAATACAGGAGGAGATGGGAACCGGCATCTGGGACTCGGAGAATACTGAAATTAACCAAGAGGTCCGGAATCTGAATAATGAGTTAGAGATACTGCCAAAGGAATGGCCGAAACTGCAGATGGGGGAAACAGGAGGCATTGCATAGGAAGGTGAGCCTAAGATGGGCTTACAGCAGGATACTGGGGTAAGAACATTTTTAAATCCTTTGGTGCCAGAATTTCTTATGCAGGGGCTGATAAGTGATGATAAAGGAGCTGATAGGGGTACATTTATAGAGCAAGAAGCATCTTTGCCCCATGTCCCGAATCCCAGGACTGGGAATCAACAGTCTTACAAAGGGGCATCAGATATGGGAGGACAAACCCCTACAGAAGAGCAGCAGTTGGCAGGAGGATTGGCTACTCCCCCCAAAATCAAGGTTTTCTGATCCTTTTAACAAAATGGAACTAACTCCCCGAAGAAACGAAGTGCATCTTCGGTATAAAGGGGGCTTGAAATTCACCTGGATAGACTGTATGTTGGCAAACAATTGTTAAATGTGTCCCTGAGGTTTAGGGTGCAGGATGTCTATGCCCTGATACATGTACCAGGAAAGGATAACTTTAATATTGTCTCAGAACACCTGTTGGGTTGGTACATTTTTGGATGCTTTATAATCAGTGTCGCTTTGCTCCACTGTGGACCCCCTTCTATGCCATCTCCCTTTCAAAACCATTAATAAAAATGGTAACAATAATGTTCTAGAATGAAAGCATACATACAGTATATATATGTGACATACATCACTGGTTGCAGCAGAGATGTGAAGTGCTCAGTGCCCCAGAAGCACTTCTTGACTCAGAGTCTTTCTGGACAGGGGGTTGGCAATTTAAAATCAAGTTGAGGCAAACAGCAAAAGGCATGTCTCATATCCCAAACAGTTTTTTTCTGGGCAAGAATAGTGGCGTTTGCTTCTATTCAGATCAACTGAAGGCCTGTTACAAATGTGGATCATGTACACACCTGTCTAACGTGTGTGACAAGCTGAGATGTTGTATCTGCTGGGAATTTAACCATAATAGCTCCCAGTGCAGACATTTTTCTAAATGTAACCTTTGTGATGAGCATGGACATACCTTTCAAGAACGTCCCTGGGCTGACAGGAATAAAACCAGAACAGTGGATCCAGATGATCTTATTTCTCGGGCACACCAGAATGCCCCTACTCCTGCCCCTGAACCTGCACCTCAGGCTAAGCTATCACTCAAGGGAATGAGGAATTCCAATGAGGACCCAAGTCGTAATTACATAGAAACATAGAATTTGATGGCAGATAAGGACTGCTTGGCCCACCTAGTCTGCCCATTTCCCTACCTAATGGATAAGCTGCAGATCCTAGTTAACCAACAGCCTACTTCCTCCTACCTCCCACTAGAATTGCCTTATGTCTGTCCCATGCATTCTTGAATTCCCCCACTGTTTTTGACTCTACAACCTCATCAGGAAGGCTGTTCCATGTATCCACAACCCTCTCTGTGAAGAAATGATTCCTCACATTACCTCTGAGTCGTCCCCCTTTATCTTCAAATTGTGCCCCCTTGTTTTTGCACATCTCTTTTTCTGAAAGATGCTACCCTCTTGGACTTTGTTGATTCCCTTGAGGTATTTGAAAGTTTCTATCATGTCCCCCCTCTCCCTCCTTTCCTCAAGGATATACATATTTAGCTCCTTTAGTCTTTCTTCATATGTCTTCTGATGCAGACCCTGCATCATTTTGGTTGCCCTCCTCTGGACAGCCTCCACCCTGTCTATGTCTTTGTGGAGATGGGGTCTCCAGAACTGTACACGGTACTCCAGATGTGGTCTTACCAACTGTCTGTACAGAGGGCCAACAACTTCCTGTTTTCTACTGGTGATGCCTCTCCCTATGCATCCCAGTATCACCCTAGCCCTCATTACTGCCTTCTCACATTGTGGGCCCATCTTTTGGTTGTCTGATATGACTACCACCAGGTCCCTTTCCATTTTTGTTGTTCTCAGTATCTCACCCCCCATTGTGTACTCTTCCCCTGGGTTTTTGTTTCCCATGTGCATTACTTTGCACTTTTTTGCATTGAAGCTAAGCTGCCATACTTTTGACCATTCCTCCAACCTTGCCACATCCCTTTTCATCCTTTCTACCCCACCTTGTGTATCAACCCTGTTGCAGATATTTGTGTCATCTGCAAACAGACATACTTTCCCTTCCAGTCCCTCTGCAATGTCACTTATAAAGACATTAAAAAGAACAGGCCCCAGTACTGAACCCTGCGGTACCCCACTAGTAACCCTTCTTTCTTCACTGTGGACTCCATTTACTATTACCCGCTGTATCCTGTTGTCCAACCAGTGTTTTACCCAGGCTACCATGCTGGGACCCACTCCCATGCTGGCTAATTTGTTTATTAATCTTTTGTGTGGGACTGTGTCAAATGCCTTACTAAAGTCTAGGTAGGCCATGTCCACAGCCCCTCCCTGGTCTACTGCTTTGGTCACCCAGTCAAAGAAATCAATTAGATTTGTCTGACATGGCCTTCCCACTGTGAATCCATGCTGCCTTGGGTCCTGTGCCCCACTGGCCTCTAGGTACTCAACAATTCTTTCCTTTAGAAGTAATTCCATCATTATCCCTACAACTGAGGTCAAACTGACAGGTCTGCAGTTTCCTGCCTCTGTCTTGCTCCCACTTTTGTGAAGGGGAATCACATCCACCCTCCTCCAGTCCTCAGGTACAACACCATCTTCTCATGATTTATTAAAAAGGGTAGTCAGTGGTGTTACTAGTTCTTCCCTTAGTTCTTTTAGAATTCTGGGGTGAATCCCATCAGGCCCCACTGCTTTATCCACCTTCAGTTTTAAGAGTTCTGTCAGAACCCTTTCTTCTGTGAAAGGACTAATATCAACCCCCCTATCCAGAGTGCTTCTATTGACTGGATTAGGTATTTCCCCCTGCTTTTCCATTGTGAATATTGAGCAGAAGTATTCATTCAGTATCCCTGCTTTCTCACTGTCGCTCTCTGCCCAACCACCTTCCTCTTTGTTCAGCCTCGGTATCCTTGCCTTAGTCCTTCTTTGCTCCCTAATGTACCTATAAAAGGTTTTATCCCCCTTCTTAACTGAGTTGGCTATCTTTTCCTCAGTTTGGGCCTTTGCTATTCTGACTGCCTTACCCAGTTCTTTCTGTTTAAACTGGTACAGTTCTCTGTCCTGCTCCTTCTATACTTCCTTATACTTCCTGAATGCTACCTTTTTCTCCCTTACCTTCCCCGCCACTTCTTTTGAGAACCATAATGTTTTTTCTTTCATTTTGATATGTCTATTTGTGTCACACAAAGACTTGTTGCCTCTGTGATGGTGGTTTTGATGCTTGCCAATTGTTGCTTCACCCCACCTTCTTGCCTGTTTGCTAGTGCTTTTCTGAGGCACTCTCCCATTTTGACAAAATCAGCCCTCCTGAAGTCTAGTACCTTCACTTTTGTGTGGCTTGACTCTACAGCTAAGTTTATCATGAACCACACTGTTTGGTGGTCGCTTGTTCCCAGATGGCTACCCACTTCAAGATCAGAGATCCTCTCTCCATCCCCATTTGAGAGTACCAGGTCTAAGATTGCTCTCTCCTGAGTTGGTTCCAAAACTAGCTGTCTGAGGCATGCCCTCTGTAGGGCATCGAGAATGGCCCTGCTCTTCGATGTGGCTGCAGCAAAGGTGCTCCAGTCAACATCTGGCATATTCGGTTCCCCCATCAGAAATATATCCCCTTTCTCTGCCATCCCAAGGATGCCTTTTATCATTTCCTTGTCTATTTCCTCCCCCTGAGATGGGGGTCTGTATACAACCCCTGTGTGGATTGTGGAACCATTTCCAGTCTCCAGAGTGACCTACAATGCCTCCTCTCCTCCCTGTTTACCCTTTAGCTCTGTTGCTTTGTTCCCTTCCCTTACATAGAGAGCTACTCCTCCTCCTTTTCTTCCCTCTCTGTCCCTCCTGTAGGTTGTGTAAACTGGTATGTTGACATCCCAGTCATGGTTCTCTGTGTACCATGTTTCTGTGACTGCCACAATATTCAGGCATCCCTCTTCTATCAAAGCCACCATTTCAGGGAGCTTTTTACCTAGACTACGGGCATTGGTACTCATTACCTTCCATTTTTTTATGGCTTTATTTCTTTTGGCCCCGTCCCTGTCCCTACTGCCTTTGTCTTTTTCTCCATTTACCCCTGCCATTCTCCCTATCAACTGCTCTATCTTGGTGTTTACCTCACTAATTAGCCTGATTTTTCGGGGGGGGGCTAGGATTTCCCTTCTACTCTTTAGTGCCTCCCCCCTTGGCTAGTTTAAATGCTTGCCATTGAAACATTTAAACCTATCACCTAGGATCCAGGTTCCCCTCCAGGATAGATGCAGAGCATCATGCCTGTATAGCCCTGCAACCCTCCAGGTGGAGCCCCAGTCCCCAATGAAGCCAAATCCTTGAGCTCTGCACAAGATTTTCAACTAGTTATTGAATCCCATGGTGCAGAGTGCCCTAGCCTCATCCATTCCATAGACAGGTAGCACTTCTGAGAAAATTACCGTGTGTGCTACTTGTTTAAGGCCCCTCCCCAACTACACAAACTCCTGTTGCACTGCTCTGATCTTATTCTCAGCCAGGTCATCCATCCCTAGGTGGATAATGACATCCAGTTCCCTCCCCCTTGCCGCTGCTCCCAGAATCCTGAGGATTCATTTCCTGTCCCTCCAAGCCTTGGCACCAGCAGGCACCTTACCTTTCTTCCCCTACCTCCCCCAGTTCTACCCCCCTAACAATTGAGTCCCCCACCAGGAGTTGTTTCCTTCCCTTCCCCTGTGGGGTCCTGGGCCATCCTCCTATGGGTCTCCATTGTGGAGGTTCCCAGCATCCTCCTTGGTCTCCACTGCAGGTGCCTCCATAGAGGAACCATGCTTCACCGGAGTGGTGAATGAATTGTGGAGAGGCACAACTGGAGGGATGCACTTCCGTTCCACCACCCTCACCTTCCCTGAGCCCACCATGGTCCAATCGCTCCTCTTTTTTGGCAACCTCTGAGGTAGTGGCGGTGGCCTGGGTGGCCCCTGGGTGGGGAAGCAGGTTTCCCTAATCCTTGTCAGGTCAGCATGGAGATGAACAACCTCCTCCCTCAGACCAGAGATGTACCTGCAAATAGGGCAGCAATGCCCTGGAAACAAATGATGGAGACTCTGCCCCCCCAGTACCACAGAAGACCCTGAAACATTACCAACTAAATAAGGGACAGTGAATGATGCCCAAAAGGGCAGCATGGAGCCATCCTTGCAGAAGGAGCTCGAGATGTCCTGTATGTCTTCCCCAACACAAGAAACCTGGTCTCAGACAGAACCAAGAAGATGGAGTAGGAGATTAGCAACGGCTGAGATGGTGGAGGAAATGGAGATGGAAAATCCTTTTTTTCCTTTATCTCACAATAACTGAGGTGACTCGGAACTGGAAGAGGTGCTATCAAATGAATCCTTTCAATCCGGGACTCTGGATGTACAGTCTGAGGGAAAAAAATGGGGAATAAAGAGGATAAAAAGAAGAAAAAATGGAAAAACTTCTTGAAGGGTTTTTTGACAATTTTGGGGTGTTTATTTACTAACATATGGCTTCCTTTACAGTGGTATCCTGTAACATACATAGTGTTAGGAATCTCAGAAAGCAATCTGCAGTTTTTTCTTTATTCCATGAGGCAAGATATAAGGTGATTCTAATACAAGAAACCTGGATGAGGTCATAAACTGGCATTTTAGGTGTGAAAAATAATTGAATTTGGGGGCCATCGTACTGGTCTTTTGGACAGGATCAAGCTGATGGGGCGGGTATTTTATTTTCTGGAAATAAGCTCAAATTACAAAAAATAGTAGCCATCATGCCTGGGAAAGCCTTGTTGATAGATAGAATTTGGTTAAATGCATCATACAGATTAATAAAGGTGTATGCCCCCAGACAAAAGCAGACAGACATTATTACATTTATTAAAACGATATCTTACAAATGCACTAGCAGTGGTTCTGGGGGGTGACTTTAATTGCACTTTGTAGATGGCAGATAGGAGACTTAAAGGGAAAAAAAAGTTTATAGTGATTCAACGGCCTTTCAGACTTTCATTAATATGGAAGATTTAGTAGATATATCTAAAAATGCCTCACTATTAATCACACACCCCTTTGTGAAAAATAAGTTGACATCTAAAATTGATTATGTTTTTATTTCCAAACAATTGTCAATGAGATCTACCAAAGTGTTGCCTCTAGAATTTTCTGATCATTTGATGGTATCTACCATTATTTCCAGCAATGGGATGACTCCAACGACCTCCACTAGATGTTGATTAAACACTTCAATTTTAAAAGAACAAATAGTTAGGTACAATGTTACATCTATTTTTTTGGCCAGAGTTTCAGTGATGGGTTTATACAAAGATTTGGGGATATGGTGGCTTGAGACCAAGCATGACTTGAATGCAGGGTTTTAACACTTTGTGAAATTGTCAACTAATGAGAGATTTTTTCAGTATCTTCAACTAAGGACACAGTTATTAAACCTTCTGTCACTTACATACACAACAGACCAGGACTATTTAGGACAAATCTCAGTTATTAAATGGCAAATGGGGGTATTGCAGTATGATAGGTCTAAAACATTGTAAGCTGAACTGTCCTATGGAATGCAAAAAAAAAAACCCTTATGGGAACCCCTGTGAGGCCTGTAAAGAAAGATCAAATTCTCGTTTATTGGAATTAAAAACTATTCAAGGGAAACTGTAGGGACCACAGGAAAATAAGATAAGTGGAGAGTTTCTTGACAACTTTATTTAGCCCTTGGGAAATTAATAAGTTACAGGTCACTAAATATTTGACTGGGGTGAGGGTGCCAGGGTTAGATATGGTCAAACAAGGAAAGCTAAAGGAGGACATAACCCCACAGGAAATGTTGGAAGTTATCAGGACCTTAAAATAAGGTACCTCTCCTGGGAGGGATAGGATGTCTAATGCATTTTACAAAACATATGGAGACCTGGTGGCCCCCCGTTTTGCCAGAGTACTGAAATACTGGGTGAAATGGAATGAAATACACCAGGATTTCTCAAAAGGATTGGTGGTTATGTTACACAAGAAAGGGGACTGAAGGGAAATTGATAATTGGAAATGAATTTGTCTTTTGAATTCTGATTTCAAACTTTTTACAAGTCTTTTACAAAAACAGCTTAGGAGAGTAGGACTGACATTAATACATCCAGTACAGAACTGCTCAATCCCAGGCAGAACTATAAAGGAAAAACTTTCTATAATTAGGGATATGGTAGACTATAGTATTAGACAAGGTCAGACAGGCTATATTGTTTCATTTGATCAGCATAAAGCTTTTGACAAAGTTAGCCATGACTTTTTGTTTGAAATTGTAATGTTTTATGGGATTCCGGAATTCTTTATTGGGTGCTTAAAACTGGTTTACAAACATGCTATGGTTACACCATTAATAGCAGGTAAAGAAGAGAAATGGTTACAGATGAGGTTAGGGGTTAGACAAGGGTGTCCTTTAAGCCCATTATTATATACTTTTGTATTAGATCCACTGATTAGGAGAATATTAGTGAATGAGAAGGTGCAGGGGATTATGGGGGTGCATAGCCCTCAAGAAATGAAGCTAATGTCCTATGCTGATGATTTATGTGTCTTTATCAGGAACAAACAGAGCATTTTAGAAATATTACAAGAAATTAAAAATTATAGTAGACTTTCAGTGGCCAGTCTAAATGTACACAAATGTAGAGGATTTAACGTCGGGGACACAGAGGTGGGGGATACCCAGGTGGGAGGTATTGCTATCTCAAAAGACCCTATTAAGATATTAGGGGTAAGGTTTGGGGAGGGGAATATGCCCAGTATGAACTGGGAAGCTAGTCTAATGAGCTGCAAAAACAAGGTAAATAGATGGAAAAGTTGGAAGTTTTCCAAAACAAAAAGAATTTTCATAATTAAGCAATTCCTGGTACCATGTTTATTATACATTAGTGCGGTATTTCCATTTCCTTTACAACTGGAGACAAAACTGCTACAAAAATTTTTTCAGATGTTATGGGGATCTCGTCTAAACCTGGTTAAAAGGGAAACAACATATCTCCCAAAAAATAAAGGTGGGTTAAACATGTTAAATCCAGTGGTTTTCTTTCACACCATTTTTTGGTCCGGGTCCTTTTAGGTAGTATTAAAGGAGGAGGATTCGTTGGTCAAAACATGGTTAACCAATAATTTTAAACCTGTTTTGAAGATATGGGTGGACCAGCATGTGTGATTTTAACCATAGATGGCAGATCTCCAAGTGTTTTAGACCAACATTGCAGAAAATACACAAGTGAGGAATTCATAGATCACAGTTAGTGTGTAAAACAAGGAAGGCTTTATATTATCAAATTTTGGCTACTATAGGACCAGATATGGCTGAATTTAAAGGTTGTCTACCTTCCAATACAACTCGTGTAGTGAATAGATTAATGAATAAAAGAATACCACATAGAATGTGGGATGTGGTATGGTTGGTTTCCCATGAGAGGTTAGGGGTCAATGGTAATAATAAGCATAAGAATCTTGATGAAAGAAACAGTCTATATCCTGAATGTGAAAGTCAAACAGAGATGATGGAACATTTTCTCTTGGATTGTCCATTTTCAAGGGGGGGTTGGAAATTTTTAGCAAATAGATGGGGGGTTGACTTGGCTTCAAGCAGTAACATGTGAGCAACTGGCTTTGGGGAATTACTTAAGCCTGTCAACAAATAGAATGGAGACTGCTCTGAATGTGTTTTTTGCTATTTAAATTTTTTATTTATGGCACGCTAGGTGCTAGTTCATATTTCAGTAAAAGAAAATGTCTTATGCTTCCTTATACAGACTCAGTGAAGCAGCTTTGAGAGAGGTATATATAGATGATGTACGAAATTACTCCAGATTGAAGGTACAGGCATGGTGGAAAAGTTTTCCTTTTTTTTCAAAAATATGGTTGATTTTAGGCATATAATAATGGTTGGTGGGGGGGTTACTTTTTGATGTAATATGTAAAAGATTATGGGTGTTATATTTTCAGTGTGCAGAAAACACATTATTTTGCATTTAGGTTTGATGTCTGTACTTGATTTGTTTTTTGATTTTTCTTTATGATTCTTCATGGGGTATAATTGAGTTTAATTGTTTAGACAATGTGTTTATGTTTTTTCCTTTTTTTCTAGTGTGACGTAACACTGTTGATATAAATATAATTGGGAATGAATTTCAATAAAAAATTCCACTACTCTTTTGGTAGGGGGTGCTGTCCAATAGGTGTGTGCAATGGTGGAGCTTAGTATTGTGACCGAGGTGCTGGAGGGCAGTTGTCCGAAAGTGTCCTCAACAGGTGTGTCTAGCACTGTTATGGGGGCTCAGCACACTGCGAATATCTAAAGGCAAATTACTGAAATTCTGATGGATTCTGAGTAAGAACAGGAGTGGGTGCTTCAGGACACCTTAGTGGAACAAATACTGAAAGCAGAACTTGAATTCTTGGCTGCCAAAGCCAAACTGCTGGAAGAGAAAAAGGAAAATGAATGGATGGTGTGTCTCCTTCACCAGAGAAATCTGCTCCAAAAGTATTTGTGATGGGTTCGCAAAAGAAGAATACTAGTGTATCTGAGAGGGAACAAGAAGAGAGCAGACTTGCTGCTCAGTTAAATCAGACACCAGGAGAAGGCTCATGATCAGCAGATGATGCACTTTGACAAGCAGGATGGAAACAAATTAAAGATGGTACGTAGGAAGTACATCCTTACTTTGATCAACATAACATACCCTCCACTTCAGCTAGTTCCATTCTTATTGATGCTTAGGCCCAGGTGCAACAGGAAGGGATCATACAACCTACTGATGATTCTAGAGAAAACTCCACTGCAAACTCAGGTATGATTTCTTTTTCACCTTTGGGATCTCAGGATATATACTTTGATACACAACCCTTGGTTTGTGGATTTGAACTCTACTAGAGAGGTGGTGGCTGAACCTCTGGCTATCCTGTTCAGCCAATCACTGGAAACAGGGGAGGTACCCAAAGACTGGAGGACAGCAGATGTAGTCCCCTTATACAAAAGTGGGAACAAAGAGGAAGCAGGGAACTACAGACCAGTCAGCCTCACCTCGGTAGTGGGAAAGATCATGGAAGCACTACTGAAGGAGAGATTGGTGGAACATCTGGTTGTCAATGGACTACAGGACCCAAGGCAGCATGGTTTCACCAGGGGGAGGTCATGTCAGACCAACCTCATTGAATTTTTTGACTGGGTGACTAGGGAGGTGGATCAGGGGAGGGCAGTGGACATGGCCTATCCGGACTTCAGCAAGGCCTTTGACACTGTGCCACATAGAGACTATTACACAAACTGGGGAATATGGGTGTGGGCAGGACAGTAGTGTGGTGGGTAGGTAACTGGCTGGGTGGCAGGACACAGAGGGTGGTGGTAAATGGCTGTCACTCCACAGAGGGAAGAGTGACCAGTGGGGTACCACAGGGATCAGTGCTGGGACCGGTCCTATTCAACATCTTCATCAGTGACATTGCACAGGATATAGAAGGCAGAATTTCACTGTTCGCTGATGACACAAAGCTCTGTAACAGAGTAGACACACCAGAGGGTGTAGACAGAATGAGAAGGGACCTGCAGAAACTTGAAGAATGGGCAAGGGTTTGGCAGTTGAAATTCAATGCAAAGAAGTGCAAGATAATGCATATGGGGCACAAAAACCCTGGCACAATATATCAGTTGGGGGGTGAGGATATAGCATGCACCAAGCAGGAAAGGGATCTTGGGGTTGTCATCTCTGATGACCCAAGGTAGGGAAACAGTGTGACAAGGCATCAGGTAAAGCAAATAGGATGCTGGGATGTATAGGCAGGGGCATCACCAGCAGGAAAAGGAGGTCATAATTCAGCTATACAAGACACTAGTGAGGCCCCACCTGGAGTACAGTGTACAGTTCTGGAGACCATACCTACGTAAGGACATAGACAGGGTAGAAAGGTTCAGAGGAGGGCAACAAAGATGGTGCATGGGTTGCATCACAAATCCTATGAAGACAGGTTGAAGGAACTGAACATGTACTCCCTGGAGGAGAGGAGGAGAGGGGGATATGATAGAGACATACAAGTATCTTACAGGGAGGAACAGGGTGCAGGAAAACACTATTTTAAGCGAAAAAGATGTTTCAGGACTAGAGGGCATGGGATGAAGTTGGAGGAGGACGATTCAGAGAAACATGAGAAAGAATTTCTTCACAGAACGGGTGGTGGACAAAGTGGAACACCCTGCCAGAGGAAGTGGTGGGGGCTGAAACAATCACGGGATTTAAGAATGCATGGGATAGACATAAAGGAATTCTAGAGGTCAGGGGTAAGGGGAAATAGACTTCTAGGAAAACAAACTGAACTTACAAGCTCAAATGGGCAGACTAGGTGGGCCATAGGCCCTTATCTGCCGACACTGTCTATGTATCTATGTATCTATGTAGCACTGAAAGGAGTCAGGAGGGAGTTGAGCAAAAAGAGGAAGGGGCTTTGGGTCCTCCATTCGACCGGCCCCAGCAGAAGCATTCCTACATGGGTCTTTTTCACAAACCAGTGGAACAAGCAAAATGGCGTAATGCTATTTGCCTTAGATATTTAGAAGGCATGAGTGAACTCCCTGATAGATTTTTTATGTGTTTTGTATTATTAAAACAATCATTGGGCTTCTCTCCAGGTGAAGTTTACATCTTAATCCAAACGCCTGGTCAGCAAACATTTGACATCAGCTTTAGAACATCTGGTATTTTGGAGAGATTTTGGATGAAATATTCTATCTTGAAAACTAACCTCCTACAGTCACCTTTCCAGATTATTCCCCTTACCAAACAATCCTTTCATATAGTGGCTGTGGTATTTTGTAATGAAGGGGTCAACATCGCGGATAGTTTGTACTGGCTTGACAAATGCTGTGATGTACAAGGTTCTCTTGAGCCTATTTTAGACAGTGAGGGATTTTGGAATGGGGGCTGGCATATTAAAGTTAAGCTATTCCAACACAGCAATGGTTTTCAGCATTTGCCCAACTGTTTTTTCATTGGGAGGGACAAAGGATTTATTTTTTATCCCGGTCAAATCAGAAGATGCCATAAGTGTGGGTCTCCCCATCATATTAGTACTAACTGTGACAAAATATTCTGTTTCCATTGTGTACAATTGGGGCACTCAGGACTGGAATGTGATAATGCTCCTAACTAATTTCTCTGAAGAGGCTGGACTCACATTCACTGACTGCCCACTGGCATTGCATAACACAGAAGAATCAGACTTTGCTATGCAGGACTTTTATATTAATACAGTAGCAAGGTCAGTAAGAGATTCCCATAACCCAAGGCCACCTCAAGGCCCTCGTTCTACTGCAAAGACAACTAAAGATCCCTCCCAGTCTAACACTGTGGGATACCCACCTTGTCCTTCAAGTATACCCTAAATGACAGTAGTATCTCGCTCTCCTAATGTGGGTGACTGTTCAGGTATTGTAACTCCAGAGGAGCCAAGTAACTGCACAGATTCAGTGGTGATGCTTCCACCCCCCAACCAGTAATGGCTTTCATGGATTTTCAGGTGGTAAAAAGCTCAGGACTTCCACCTCCTACAGGAGACCCTTCTCCTTCTTCATCTGAAAGTTTGCTCCTTAGAAACAAATATGATGTTTTACAGTTAGATTTGGATGTCGATGAAAGGTCTCTGATATAGCCTCTAGGACATCTTCTCAGAAGGATCCCATTTCTGACACTGAGATACAAAATATTCCTGACTGTGCTAGGAAATCAAAAAAACAGATGGGCCCAAGAATAGGACTCAGGAAAAAACAATGTCCAGCTTGATTTTGTTACACTTGACCCACTGCTTCTTTGCATGACATTAAAATAGTTAGTTTGAATGTTATTAGCATAAGGTCAGAGAAAAAATACTACTTTTGATTTGTTTTACAGGTAGTAATCTTGATTTGTTTTTTCTTCAGGACACGCAATTATACACTACTGAAGAGTTTGAAGAAGATTCTAATTCTTGGCTATGGGGAAAATGTTACTGGTCTGGTGGGGGGAGGGGGAGGCATTGTGTTCAGGGGTAGGCATTTGTTTTCTGAATCCCTCTATTTTAGTGAACAACATGGTTGAAATCGAGTCTGGTCGATGTCTTTTGCTTGATGTTACTATACAAAATTCAGATTTCCGGCTTATAAATATTTATGCACCCCAGAGCAAAACGGAAAGAATCTCACTATTACAACAAATTCAGCCTTATCTCTTTATCAGGAAAAACATTCATTTTTTTGGGGAGGGGGACTTCAATATAAATAAGAAAGTTTCGGATAGAGATGCTAGAACAGCTGTTATATTGTGATTTGGCTTTCTTAAATGATCTGATTCATCTTATAGGATTACACAATGTATTTTGTAGTGAAAATCAAGAGATAACATATACATAGTTTTTTGGGAACAGATGATCATGTATAGATTACTGGTTTATTTCCCCTACTCTTCAATGCAGAAATCCTATTGTTACCCCTGTAGCCACCTCAGATCATGCCCTTTTAGAGGTTACTATATCTAAAT
The DNA here is from genome assembly GCA_016271365.2 of Neoceratodus forsteri. Lineage (NCBI taxonomy): Eukaryota > Metazoa > Chordata > Ceratodontiformes > Ceratodontidae > Neoceratodus > Neoceratodus forsteri. The sequence continues at coordinate 831,952,652 of CM028131.1, forward strand.
ACTCAGATACTGCTAAAGGCCCTGGGTATTGGAAATTGAATTTATCTTTACAAAATTAACCAGAAGTGGTGGAAGTTTTTCAATCTCTGTTGGAAGCCAGAAAACCTGTTTGTTTTGTATATGACTCTGTACAGGACTGGTGGGAAGACAGCAAATCAGATATCAGAGAATATTTTCAACATATTGGTAGGTTGCTAGGGGAATATAAAAAGAATTATGAAATTCTCAGGACCAAACTGTTGATGTCATATTCTAGATTAAATAATGGGGAAACTGTAGATACATCTGAAATAAATGTTATAAAACAAAAATTAGTTCTGGTACAATATGACAGATGTAAAACTTTGGCAACTGAGCAAAAATTTGGTATGCAAGGGAGACAAGACACAATAAACCCTTTTGAAAGTTGCGCCGAACAGAGACAAAAGAAAGAGATTAGGAGACTGTCATCATTGGGTGAAATAGTTGCCACCCAGAAAGGTATTTTGTCAGAAATAGATAAATATATTCAGAATATGTTTCGGGAAACCCCTCACTTAATGAGTATAAGATAGATACATGGTTAAATGCATGCATTTTTCCAGAATGCTTTTTTTTATCTCTTTATCGGCTCCCTTTACCCCATAGGTTTGGATTCTGGTATTAAGAAATTACAGCATGGAAAGACCCCTGGAAGTGATGGACTTCTTAATGAATTGTATTCTAAAATAAATCAGACCTTAGGACATGAACTTTTGAGATGTATAACATCAACTTTGAACAATGTTTATTACCTGATAGCTTAAATTATGGATTACTGATTTTATCACATAGATCTGGAGATAAAGAAGACCTAAGGAATTGGAGGCTGATTACCATTTTAAACACTGATATTAAAATTTTAATGAAGATTTTATATAATAGGATTTGTGCTATTGTTGGTCAAATATCTTACTTTTCTCAATTTTGTTCCTTTCCTGGTAGAACAATAACTAATGCTCTTATATTACTGCAGGAGGTTATGGAAAGGGGCAAGACAGGAGAGCTTACTGGGTTTGTTATTAATTTAGACCAGATGAAGACCTACGATAGGGTGTCTCACCTTTACCTCTGGAAGTGTCTCCAGAAATTTGTTTTCCCATACCCATTTATACGTTGGTTACAGGTATACTATAAACATGCACTAATAGCTCCCTATGTCAATGGATGGATCGGTAAACATAGAAAGATTACTAGAGGGGTCCAGCAAGATTGCCCTCTCAGTCCTTTTTTATACATCCTGTAGCCATAATTATTGAACTGTAACCAGACTAATCCAATTAAACGTCTTTCTATTAATAGTGATACCCCTGAACTGAAAACTGAGCCTATGCTGACAATGTTTGTATTTTATTGCCAGATTTTCCTTCCAGTGAGGCAACAGAAGTGGTGACAGTAGCATTCATGGAAGGTACAGGTGCCCAATTTAATCATCAGAAAAGTAAGTGCCTATTTCTTTGTAGTGAGGATTGGCCATATCATATTGTTATGGTTATGGGTATACCGGTCGGGAAAACAGGATGCAAAATATTAGGTATATATTTTGGAATGTAGATGTCTTTAATTGAGAAATTCTTATTAAAGAAGCAAAATCTAGAACTAGTATATGGAACAAATGGAAAATGTTGAAACAAAAGAGAATATATATAGCCAAAACTTTTTTGATAGGGATATTTTTGCATCTAGCTGCTATTTATCTAATACCCAAACAACTGGAAACCATGTTGCTAAGTATTTTCTTCCAGGCTATTTGGGTTAGTCGCCTCAACCCCATCAAGAGAGGTATTCTTTATTTGACAACAGAACAAGGTGGCCTGCATATATTAAATCCTATCTCCTTTTCTTTCTGTATTTTTCTCTATGTTAATCTATGCCCATTAATTCTTAATACACAAAATATTTGGAACCCCTGGTCAGGTGATAATATTTCTTCCTGGTTATCAGATTGGGGATGGGATAAATCTATACCTAAACAAAAACATATCTCAGGACTCCCTGGATATTATTATTTGTGTTTTGGTAAGCTGAAACTTTGGAAAATCACAAAGAAAAATGTTGTTATACAGAATAAGAGAAAATAATTATATCACTATATTCAATCTATGTATTTTTGTATTCTCCTTGATTTCCACTCCAGGTCACAGCAGGATTTACTTCAGATACAAGCAATGTTAATCCAACCCCAGTTGTCATCTTTTATGTGGGATGTCACTTGGTTGGGACCCCATGGTAAACTTAATGTAAAAGGAAACTTGAAGCATAAAAGTATGGAAGAGAGAGAGAGAGAGAGCATGTCCTTGTATGACTCTTTGTATTGCCTGTATAGAAACAGTCAAACACTTATATTTCCATTGTCCTTTTATTTTACAGTTCTGGTCTTTTTTGTCTGAAAGATGGGCTACCTCACCTTTTTCTAGGCTTAACCCTGACATATTATTATTAGGAATCTTACCCAAGGAATGGGAACACTATGATGCTGGAATTATGCATATTATACAAGGATGTTTGAAATATTATATATGGCACACTTAATACAGATGGTCACTGCAACAATATTTTATAGTACCTGATCAATTGTTTTGTACTATACGAGACTCTATTTTGTCTATTAGGGATACAGATCAAGCACAGTTATTCTCAGGCCTATATAACAAGAAATGGAAGCTCTTGGATTGGCTGGACATTGGATGACTGAATTCATTGATTTAGCTATTTTCTAGAATACGTGTGTAAATCTCAATATTATGGATTACACAACCTGTGTAGGACCCAGAATGGGAAATGTGTATTGAGAAGGGAATTTTATTTACTTTATTTAGGAGTGTCTTGATTATTTCTCTTTTATGTTAAATGGGGAAGGGGGAAGTTTGAGGGAATACTTAAAATTATTTTTCTCTAAGATTTTTCCTGCAAATGTTTGAATCTTAGTTATTTTTGTATAGTATTTCTTAAATAGCGAGAGTAGGTTTTAATGCCTATTTAATTTTCAAAGTTACTGAATAATTTTATCATTCTCATGTGCCTTCTAACATGTACTAATCTTATTCTTTGGAAGTTCTTACAACACAGTTTCCTCTACAGGTTTTATAATTCGTGAGCTTTTTTTAATTTGATCACTGAATATGTTTACTAGTATATGGAACAAATATATTAGGTTAGTAGGGTAGTATGCATTAACACTTATTTCCTTTAAGGTTTATTTTCTTATTATAGAGACTCTGATTAACTTATGATTTGCAATTTAAATATGAATGTGTCTTGTAATACTTATTTTCCTTTTATGATTCATTTATGTATATGTATTTTTTATGTGCCTCATAATGTGCCCTAATATATATGATTTTAAAGTTGTAATACAACAATTTTCCTATTCTTTTGTAGAGGAAGGGGGCATTGGGCAGTTTTATAAACTTTTCTTATGGTGTCAAATAACCATCTTGAAAGAAATCTGACAGGAGTATGATTGAAATATTTATTTGTTTTTCTCATTTTAGGAATTATCATACAGGACACGTGTTATTTAATAAATTTTTCATTATTTAGCTCTTCTTCATTTCTAAACACTCTGTGAATCCTGTTTTTGTTTGAATAGTATAATTGTAATACCTTTTTGATATTTCTTTTATTTATACAATATTTTATTTGATGTGAATTAACATTTTTTGAGTATTATTTGTTTTGAAGTTGCAAATAAAAAATTCCCCTATTCTTTTCAAGAAGTGCCATGGGATCTTTAACATCCACCTGAACTACCACCAGAACAGGCAGAAGGGACCTCGGTTTAACATCTCATCCAAAAGATGGCACCTCAGGAGTGCAGCACCCCCTCATGCTGCACTACAGTGTCAGTGCTGGGATTTATCCCAAGTGCCTGTTGTGGGGATAGAAGCATCTATAACTAGAGTGAGTGTGGAAGCACTGTGACTGTCATAATCGCTAGGGTAGAAGGGACTAAAACCACAAATGCAGGGTAGAGAGACCATAGGAGGGATATCTCTGGAAGTAGGATATAGCAAGTAGTTTGGTAGGGCAGTGTCAAGCTGGCCATGTGGGCTTGTGGAGGCAGTGTATGCCTCCGGCATGGAAGGAGCTGAGTTTGAATCTGGGTTGGTGCTCTGCTGTTTTTGTTTTTGTTTACTTGTTGGGAGTTGAATTTGTTTTTGTAATTTTGTGTTCCTGCTCCTCCATCGTCCTGCTCCCTCACCATCCTGGTGGTGCCTGTTTGTGCTCCCCTGAATAGTCCTATCCTGAGTTAGCTCCTTACCCCAGTGCCAGGCCTCCCCTTGGAGTTGATTATATTAAGAAGGGGATGGGGAGCACAGCCCCCCACATAAAATATAAGATTCCGTGTGTTGGTAAGGTTGCTCATTTGGTGGTCATCATAGTGCATGGTCACCATTTGTGTTTTCGGGGTTGTGCTCGCACCCATGTGTATGGTGCTGTTATATCATCACTGTTATCACATGGAATCATAACAGTGCCATCCCCCACCTTCATTCCATCTAACTTGGTTACTGAACTCACCGATGAACTCAGCTCACCAGCACAGGATCTCAACGCATACCTGCTGGGGTCAAGAATGGCACTACACACAGAGATGTTAGCAATTATGTGTTTTTTTTTTTATTTTGACCCCAGATTTTCAAAATACTCATTATATGATTCATCTTATAAACATGATATGTAGCATTTATAGTATATTGACTGAAATGGCATTTTGAACCAGGAAGTGCAAAAACACATCTTGTAATCAAAATATTGAAAATTACTGAAGTTACAAGTGAATGTTCAAATACTGCAATGTTCACTCATAACTTTGACATTTAAATATATTTGTTCACCAAATTTTCAGCATAGCCTTCTTATTATCCCACCTCATGAACCAGCTAGTGAAAGATTTTAAATCCTTGCCAAAATATCATTCTGCACAACCAAAATATCATTCTGTGCCACATATGTGAAAACACAACTGTCCCGTTTGTGAGACAGTGTAAAAAAATTGCTATGTTGAACATTTAGGGTCAAAAAAATTAAAAATGACCAAAGTTATGACTGAGCATAGTAAAATTTCAATGTGTGCACATAACTTTGCCATTTTTATGTATTTTTACCCCAATTTTTTAACATATCCTTCTTATCACTATACCTCATGAACAAGGGTGGTGAAAATGTTCAAATCCCACTCAAAAGGTGATTTTGCCAAGCAGCCACAAAATTGCCTTTTGCACCTGATTTGCATATATTCACCACCATTGGTCATTAGGTGGGTTCCCATAAAGGCCACATTGAAAATTTAGGGGTAAAATATGGGTTCCATGTAATAACATCAAAATTTGTATGGTGACTCACACAAAAGCAAGTACACTTAGCCGAATACAAAATCGGCACTGGGGCAGGTCCACTGGCACAGCAGATAGATTTGCCACTGTGACATGGGTGACCATTGTATGGGAATGGACTCAGGACCCCCAAGGGCTGGATGGGGGGGTGGATTGAGTGTCTGTTACATGCTCTCTACCTCTAATGGGGGGTAGGGGGTAGAGTAACTCTGGTCTGGTGCTCCTGGTTGACCACGGGATATGCCATGACTGGAACACCTGTGAGTGTTGCTGGTCAGAGGCATTACAGACACATGATAAGGTCATCTTGCAGCATTCACCATGAAGTGCCCCCCCAAGAAAAAGTACCTCCAGCACACCAATGTTGCCTAACACCCCAGTAGCAGACCTCGGGTCCTCTGGACATCCATTACTAAGCACCAAAGGAGTCATGTTGGGGAGGCTCTGAAGGCTCTGCCCTGGGGGAACAATCCAGGGGGCACTGTGTCAGGGATGAAGCCAGGTCCATTGGTGGGGGTGGGTGGCTGAGTGGATGAATGTCACCAGAAGAAAAAAACATATTAAGTTTTAAAAAAATCGGTACAGAAGCCACCTCAACAACTATCAATATGATGATGGCACTACACTGCAAGAGGGGGATGTTAAAATTAACATTTAATGCCAGGGGTTATGCCTCACTGCACACCCTAAATTAATATAATCAGCTCCAAGGGGGCAGACATTGGGGGACAGGAGAATATACAGGAGGAGCGCCATAGTAAACAGGGGGGATATCATGGCTGTGGCAACAGAACCAGGGGATGGACAAAAAAAAATGTACAACACCTAAAACATTTCTAAAATGTACCTGCCAGCAGTCCCAAGCCCGGGACCATCACCACCATAGGCAGCATCCATACCTGCCACACCAGATGGCCAGCTCAGCAGCAGCAGGCTGCACTCTTCCATTTAGCCCACAGCACCATACAATCCCCTGTCATTCGGCATTGCTATTCCATCTGTCATCCCTCGCTATTCCTTCTTCTCGCTACAACTTCACTGTCACTATTCCTATGGGCGAGCAAACTGAGTTGCTCATATTTGAGTCACTCAGTTTGCTTTACTCATATCACTGTATACTCAAAATATGCAAAAATGAGAAAGTTATCCATCAAAGTTCAAAACCCATCAAAATACATTGAACCACATTTACTTAGTTTCTTGTATTACAGTTGGCGTTTTCGGCAAAAAGACATGTCTTTGATCCGAGAGTGTCAGACAACTGTTCGGTAGCACTGGGGGTAGACACATCGATGTGGCCACCTACAAAATGGGAATGGGGTTGGGTGATCTGGAGGGGAGTGGGTATAGAGAAGCAGTACATCTCAGTCCGCTTATAAATTACATATAAATAAATAAAAAAAAAAATTGGAAAGGGTGGGCTGGCAACAAGGAGGGAAGGGGGAGAAAAAAGTGGTACTGGGATGGGCATCTCAATCTGCTTAACAGATAGACAGACAAACAGAAAGATAGACAGTCAGACAGGTAGACAGGTAGAGAGACAGGCAGAGAAAGAGAGAGAGAGAGAGAAGGAGACAGAGACAGACAGACAGAACAAGGGCTCGGCAGCTTGCTACTCTCACTACAGCCTACAGTATGACTTCCAGCTGCAGCTGCATAACTCAAGAAAGTCCCACTCTTTTCATAATAGAGAACATGGCTGAACTGCTCATCTAGCTAAGTGGGGCACTTTGGATTTTGGGGTGTCCTGAAAAGTTATTTCTGGCAAGTGTTTAAAAAACAAACAGTAGAATCTAGCTACTAGGGGTGGGCAAAGTGCCTAAAATTTGCTAAGCATAGTATTTCGAGTAGAATCTGAATTTAATGTTTGATTCCACAAAGTGAAGCGAATAACTTTGCATCATGAAGTAACACGAAGTTCCCATTGTTCTCTATGGACTTTGTGTTACTTCACCTTTTTTTTTGCTCTTTAAGGCAAATTTTGCAGTGATTCATGTGATGTGAGGTCACATGGGGTCTATATTGTCTTGCACAACCTCAGTTCAGCAAAGTGTGTGTAGTGGAAAGCTGGAGACAGTTTGCTCTCAGAGCTCTGAGATTCAAACCATCAAAAAACCTTTAAAAAGGCATTTTTGGACAACATTTTGTGTCAAAATTTAGTACATCGATTGTAGATAGATAAGATAGATAAATCATTTATTAAATGCTTATTTCCACAAACTCTGGGCACTGTACAAACAACAACAATAAAATAAACAAGTTAATAAAACCAATCAAAATTTAATTACAGCAGTTCCAACAGTTCCCTTCAGCAGTTAGTCATAAAAGGCTAGCCGGAATAAATATGTTTTGAGGGCCTTCATAAAGGCTTCCACCAAGGGAGCCCTTCTCAAATTTTCAGGCAAAGAGTTCCACAAGGTGGTCATGGCAACCAAAAATGCTCTATCTGCAGAGCACCACAGCTTCACCCTGGGAAACTCAAGGAGGGCTCCCTGGCAGAACAAAGTGCCTGGGAGGGGGTGATAGGGGACAAGAAGATCTTGCAGATAGACAGGCTCCCCCTCATGTAGGGTTTGTAGGTCACGAAGGACAGGAGTAATATGCTTGGATCTTCTTGCTCCTATCAATAATCTTGCAGCTGCATTCTGCACCAACTGCAGTCTGCAGAGGTTGCCTCCAGATAACCCTAGGTACAGGGCATTACAGCGGTCCAATCTGGAGGTGACAAAGGCATGTACTAGTGTGGGCAGGTCATCTGGGGAATCAGGGATCGAATTTGGACGATATTCCATGGATGATAAAAACCAATCCTGACAACGGCTGACACCTGGACATCCATGATCAGTCCGTCAACCAGGATAATACCCAAATCTCTCACCTGTCTGAAGGGGAAAAGGGGAACACCTCCGAACATTAGGCCCGGAGAGTATCCTGCACCCCGTCCTCCCCCCCAATGTTTTGGATCAACCACCAGCACCACAGTCTTGTCTGAGTTTAGTTTGAGCCAGTTTTGAGCCATCCATGACTGAATCTCCTCGAAACAGTTGTTAAACATGGCAACTGAAACCTGGTTCTCAGGTGCACTGGACAGATACAACTGGGTATCGTCTGCATAACAGTGAAAACCTAGACCAAATCACCTGATGATGTCCCCCAGTGGCAGCATGTATGCTGTGAATAACAAAGGTGACAAGACCAAACCTTGCAGAACTCCACAGTACAGAGGTTAAGGGGCAGATGAAGCAAGCCCCATCATTTCCCTTTGCACTCTGCATGATAGGTATGATGTGAACCAGCAGATGGCCTTGCCAGACAGGCCACACCAGAACTGCAAGTGGTCAAGCAGCACCTCATGATCTGGAGAGATCTAGGAGGACTAAGATGGTACAATCTCTCCTATCCGTCGCCATCAGGAGGTCATTCAACACCCTTACCAGGGTGGTCTCTGTGCTATACCTTGCCCAGAAACCAGGCTGAAATTGCTTGTAGGAAGAGGTGAGGTGTCTCTCAAGCTGAACAACCACCACTTTTTCAATAACCTTCCCTAAAAATGGGAGGCTCGACATCGGCCTGTAGTTGCTGAGAGAGTCCGGGTCCAGAGAATGATTTTACAAAAGGGGTCTAACCAAGGCCTCTTTCAAAGCATGTGGAAAGATCCTACTCCTAAAGGATCTCCAGACAATCTTGGCAACCATAGAAACATGGAAACATAGAAACATAGACTTCGACAGCAGATAAGGACCGCTTGGCCCATCTAGTCTGCCCATTTCCCTACCTACAGGATAGGCCACAGATCCTAGTTAACCAACAGCCTATTTCTTCCTACCCCCCACAAGAATTGCCTTATGTCTGTCCCATGCATTCTTGAATTCTCCCATAGTTTTAGACCCCACAACCTTCTCAGGAAGGCTGTTCCATGCATCCACTACCCTCTCTATGAAATAATACTTCCTCGCATTGCCCCTGAACCACCCCCCCTCTATCTTTAAATTGTGTCCCCTTGTTCTTGCACATCTCTTTTTCTGAAAGATGCTACCCTCTTGGACTTTGTTGATTCCACTGAGGTACTTAAAAGGTCCCAACAGGTCCCAACAGGTCCAAACATCCAACCAAAAGCTGTGTTGGTCCTAGGTAGAGATCACATTGGGTAGCTCATAGCTTAGAAAGTATCCCCACCACTTCCTCCACCCCAACTAGCTCAAACCCCTCCCAGATAGGAGGAGTGTCTCTACATCTCTCAGATAGACCACCAACACCCTTTCAAGAGACCCTCGAGGATACCTCAGCCCTGATGGAGGACACCTTGTTGCCAAAGAACAGAACCAACTCCTCACACCTAGCAACTGAACCTGTTCCCCCCCACACGTAGACAGTCAGGGTGTAACAACCTGTCCACCGTGTGGAAGAGCTGAGCTGGTGTATTCCTCACTGCAGGAATCTCTTTTGACAGAAATTCCACCTTATTCTGAGAGACAGCCCCCTGATAGTTAACATAGTGTGACTTCAGGGCCAGTCTGTCCCCCTCCAGTCAAGATCTGCTCCAGCACCTCTCTAACTTCCGCTCCTTTGTCTTTAAACCATGCAGGTTTTCATCAAACCACAATGGTCTGCAGTGTGTAGACAAAGGATGGACTCAAATGGGAGCGATGGAGTCGAAGGCGGCAGACGGCCCTATTGTAGGCTATCACTGCCTCCTCCATCCCCACTGCACAAGCCCCTCTCCCACTCGATAGGTCCGGCACCGCCACCTGTCCTATACAGAAAACACCTCTAAGGCAGTACTGGACCATTTCTACAGGGGCAGAACCTTCTAAGGGGGGGCCTGCCAGCGTGAAACTCATGGCACCATGATCTGACCAACTTACCAGATCATCCCTGAGATGACTTATTTCAAGATTCAAAGAAAAAAACAAATCCAGTGTATTGCCGCCCAAGTGAGTGGGAGATGACACTTTTTGCGCCAGGCCCAGGGCCCCCATGATCTGCAGGAGATCATGGCCTAATCCTGGAACCCCATCATCAACCCCGGCATTGATCTGTGGCTTATCTCTGACTCCCTCTCTCCTCTCTCTCTCTCTCTCTCTCTCCTCTTGCAGATCATCGGTCCCTGAACAGGCTTGCCTCTGCCACCAGAGTGGCTGCAGCTCTGGAAGCCAGCCACCAGCCCTCACCACCTCCACCAGCTGCCCAAGGAGCTTCAATACCTGGTAAGAGTTGCTGACCTGACCAGGACAGCTCTGTAGCCTCCATTGGCTACAGACTCTTGCTGCCACTTCCTATTGGACTAGACTTTCACGCCTCTGCCTGGGATTGGTCTGCTTTGAATATGCTGATTCTGGGCTGCTGCACCTATTGAAAAGCATTGAAAGCGATGCATTTTACACCCACCCCCACCCCTACAGCCTTAATTAAATAGCACTAATCTCCTCCCACTTTGCCTAGCTGCCACCCTACCCCTTTCTCTACTGGTCCCACTTATCCTCTCCCTCTACTACCACTCCCACTTCTTGCCTGACCTCCCACCTTTCACTCTCCTTCTTCCTGTGACTTCATTCCCCTACCTTCCTTCTTTCTGTGTGCTCCTCTACAACCAATCTGTACCTTACCAACTCGGTTGCTGACTAGTTCTTATTACCTCTTCACTATGTTTGCTCTGATACTTTTTTCTTGTCACTACCCCCACTCTGCTAACTCTCTGGGGCATACTACCCCTCCCCCTACTGAATTTTCAGCTTGACTACATCCACCCCCACACAGGCACCCTCTCCTTTCTTCCTCCCCACACCCCTGCCCCACATTACTGCTATAAATGGCTACTCACAGGATCATTCACCCAAGGTCCCTGGGCCCTTCCACCTCCACTCCCCCATTACAATCTATGAGGTCTCCCTGGGAGCAACACCAACAGCCCATTTGCACTAACAAAACTAAGCAGTCTCGTAAACTCTCCCTTATGGCCTTACAATTTTCCTTGCTGAAGCTTCTACTCCTTCTACTACTCCTGTCAGGGAATGTACACCCAAACCCTGGCCCTCTAGCCACTGGACCAGCAGAGAACTTGAAACACACTGGTGTTCTCTCCCTTGTGACCATAAACATTTGCAGTCTCATTCCCAAGCTTGATGTTCTACAAGTTTTCACCAACCAATAAAAACCTGATGTCATTTCAATTGTCGAAACCTGGCTGTCTCCCAAAATTCCTGACTCTGCAATTGCCCTGCCTGGCTACACTGTCTTAGGGCTGGATTGGTGGGCCAAAAGAGGAGGGGGCTGTGCACAGTACCTCAGAGACTCCCTCCTGGGTCACCCCCTAACTACCCCGCCCACAGACTCACTGGCATAGATCCTCCCAATCCGTATCATCCTTGGAGCCCATGGCAAAGCACTCACAGTCATGGCAGTCTACATCCCACCCAAAGATTAAGTGAATGGCCTTAACTCTGTCCTGGAATTCACCTGAATGCAACCACCTGACTCTGAGTTAATCATGCTTGGTGATTTTAACATTAACTGGCTTAACCCTGATCCTGGAGGTCTCAAGGACGCCATCTCCTCTGTTCACCTCTCACAGCTGGTTGATTCTCTGACCAGGCACAATTACAGAACTGGCACCAACTCACTACTTGACTGGATTCTATCCAGTCACCCCCCCCCATATCTCTGATATCTCCATTCTTCCAGATTCCCTCGGTGATCACTCTTCTGTCACCTGTGTATGGTCCAACAAATTCCTCAAACCCCCAACATCAATCATCACCAGTAGAATCCTCCCTTGCGGGAACCTGAAGCTCCTTAAATCTCATCTCAGAAACCTGGACTGGAGGCCAATCTTCAGTGCAAATGATGTCAACACAGCCTTGGACTCTTTCATCTCCATCTTTAATGAAGCCTGTGACACCTACGCCCCCATCAAAAAGTGTAAAGTTATGTCTCTTTGCAATCCCTGGCTTACTGCCGACCTAATAGCACAGCTAAAATTCAGGGACCACCTCTGGCTCATGGCTTTTGCCTCTGTATCTCCAACTGCCATCCAGAACTATAAGCTTGCATGGAATGATTGCACTAAGGCCATTAAATTACACAAAAGCACCTATTACAGGAAGGCCTCACTAACACATGGGGTAATGGTAGAGCTTTCTGGAACAACATCAAGGAAGTGACTGGTAAACAGCTGTTAACATCCCCAAATATGCTCAGCATCGACGAAACCATTACACTTGACCCCACAACTATCATTAATACCTTCAATACTGCCTTCAGTGACCTCAGCTCCACTCTCCCCCCTGACTTCTTCATGGACTCTTACTCCCCAGCAGACCCTACCAATGCTCCACACTCTACTACCTACCCCCCCTTCTATTTCAAAGCAGTCAAGTAGCATGAATCTTGCAAGTACATTGGCAAGGCCATTGCCAACACAAGGTATAGCGGGGACTCATTGGACTTAAAACTGCTGTCCCTCACGCTTGACTAAGTTATCAGACCACTCACCAAGATCCTTAACCTTTCCCTCTGCCTTGGCCAGTTCTGTAACCTATGGAAATCCACTATTGTCACCCCTGTATACAAGAACGGTGATAAGATCCACCATGGAAACTACTGACCAATCTCCATACTACAACCCCTCTCAAAAGCACTCGAACGTATTGTTGCCAACCAACTTACCAACTACCTGGACAAACACAACATCTTATGGTCTCAGCAACATGGCTTCAGGAACGGGCACAGTACCACATCTGCACTTATGGAATTTACCGCAGCCATCCACAGTTCTCTTGACAATGGCCACCTTGCCAGGGCAGTCTACATCAATTTAAAAAGGCTTTTGATACCATCTACCACAACCTGCTTCTGAACCAGCTCTCAAATGTGGGACTCTCCCCAGACTCTACGGCATGGTTCCAAAGCTACTTGTTAAACAGGTCACAAAGAGTTAAGATTGCAGGTACTCTTTCTAACACTTTGCCAGTCTGCTTGGGAGTTCCTCAGGGCTCCATACTGGGGCCTCTTCTATCTTCCCTCTTAACATAGAAACATAGACTTTGACTGCAGATAAGGACCACTTGGCCCACCCAGTCTGCCCATTTCCCTTCCTATTGGATAAGCTGCAGATTCTAGTTAACCAACAGCCTACTTCCTGCAACCTCCCACTGCAATTGCCTTATGTCTGTCCCATGCATGTTTGAATTCCCCCACTGTTTTAGACCCAACAACCTCCCCAGGAAGGCAGTTCCATGCATCCACCACTCTCTCCATGAAAAAAATTTCCTCACATTACCCCTGAGCCATCCCCCCATCTTTACATTGTGCCCCCTTGTTCTTACACACCTCTTTTTCTGAAAGATGCTACCCTCCTGGACTTTGTTGATTCCCTTGAGGTACTTAAAAGTTTCTATCATGTCCCCCCTGTCCCTCCTTTCATCAAGGGTATACGTATTAAGCTCTCTCAGTCTCTCTTCATATGATTTCTGATGCCGACCCTGCACTATTTTAGTTGCCCTCCTCTGGACTGCTTCCATTCTATGTCCTTGCGTAGATGGGGTCTCCAAAACTGCACACAGTATTCCAGATGGGGTCTCACCAACTGTCTGTACAGAGGGATAACCACTTCCCTTTTTCTGCTTGTGATGCCCCATCCTATGCATCCCAGTAACCCCTGACTCTCCTTACTGACTTCTCACATTGCTTACCCACCTTTAGGTCATCTGATATGACTACCCCCAAGTCCTTTTCCATTTTTGTTGTTGTTAGTACCTCCCCTGCTATTGTGTACCTCTTCACCTGGGTTTTGTTTCCGGTGCATTATTTTACACTTCTTTGCGTTGAATCTAAGTTGCCATATGTCTGACCATTCCTCCAACCTTGCCAAGTCCTTTCTCATCCTTTCTACCCCCCTTGTGTATCAACTCTGTTACAGATCTTTGTGTCATCTGCAAAGTGGCATACCTTTTCCTCCAGACCCTCTGTAATGTCACCTATAAAGATGTTAAAGAGGACTGGACCCAGTACTGAGCCCTGAGGTACTCCACTAGTAACCCCCCTTTCTTCGGAATGTGTTCCATTCACTATTACCTTCTGTGTCCTGTTGTGCAGCCAGTTTGCTACCCAGGCTACCACCCTGGAACCCACTCTCAGGCTGGCTAACTTGATTATTAGTCTTTTGTGTGGGACTGTGTCAAATGCCTTGCTAAAGTCTAGGTAGGCCATATCCACAGCCTATTCAGGTCTATTACTTTGGTCACCCAGTCAAAGAAATCTATTAGATTCATCTGACATGACCTTCCTGCTGTAAATCCATGCTGCTTTGGGTCCTGTGACCCGCTGGCCTCTAGGTACTCAACAATTCTTTCTTTCAGAAGTGATTCCATCATTTTCCCTACCACTGAGGTCAAACTTACAGGTCTGTAGTTTCCTGCTTCTGCCTTGCTCCCACTTTTGTGAAGGGGAATCACATCTGCCCTCCTCCAGTCCTCAGGTACCACCCCATCTTCCCATGATTTGTTAAAAAGTGTGGTCAGTGGTGTCACTAGGCCCTACCTTAGTTCTTTTAGGATTCTGGGGTGAATCCCTTCAGGCCCATTGCTTTGTCCACCTTGAGTTTTATGAGTTCTTTCAGGACTCTTTCTTCTGTAAATGGACTGGTGTCAACCCCCCTACCCAGAGTGCTTTTATTGTCTGGTTTAGGTAACTCCTCCTCATCTTCTTTTGTGAATACTGAGCAAAAGTATTCATTCAGTATCTCTGCCTTTTCACTGTCTCCCTCTGCCCACCTCCCCTCTCCTTTATTAATCGTCACTATTCCTCCCTTAACCTTTCTATGCTCCTTAATGTACCTATAGAAGGTTTTATCCCCCTTCTTAACTGAGTTGGCTATTTTTTCCTCACTTTGGACCTTTGCTATTCTGATTGCCTTCCCCACTTCTTTCTGCTTTAATTGATACAGTTCCCTGTTGTGCTCCTTCTGTGATTCCTTATATTTTTTGAATGCAGCCCTTTTCTCCTTAACCTTCCCTGCCACTTCTTTTGAGAACCATAGTGTTTTTTTACTCTGCTTTGTTTTCTTTATTTGATTTACACAAAGGCTTGTTGCCTCTATGATAGCTGTTTTGATTTTTCTCCTTTCTTCTTCCACCCCTCCTTTTTGGCCATTTGCTAGTGCATTCCCCAGGTATTCACCCATTTTGCCAAAGTCGGCCCTTCTAAAGTCCAGTATCCTTGTTTTTATATGGCTTGTCTCCATGGCTGTGCTTATTGTGAAGCACACTGTGCAGTAGTCACTTGTTCCCAGATGTCTACTGACTTCTAAATTTGTGATCCTCTCTCCATTTGAGAGTGCCAGGTCTACTATTGATCCCTCCTGAGTGGGTTCCAACACTAGCTGTCTAAGGTCTGTCCCCTGCAGGGCATCGAGAATGACCCTGCTCTTGGATGTGGCTGCAGTACATGTCACCCAGTTAACATCTGGCATATTCAGGTCCCCCATCAACAGTAGCTCCCCCTTTTCAACCATTTTGAGAATGTCCTCCATCATTTTCTTGTCTGTTTCCTCCCCTTGAGATGGGGGTCTGTATACAACCCCTGTGCGGATTGTGATGCCATTCTCTGTCTCCAAGGTGACCCAGAGTGCCTCTTGTCCTCCCCCTTTACTTTTTAGTTATGTAGCTTTGATCCCTTCCCTTACTTATAAAGCTACTCCACCTCCTCTTTTACCCTCCCTGTCCCTTCTTTAGACTGTTTACCCCGGTATGTTGACACCCCAGCCATGGTTCTCCATGTACCATGTTTCCGTGACTGCCACAATATCCAATTTTTCATCTTCCATCAGGGCTACTAGCTCAGGAAGCTTGTTTCCCAGACTATGAGCATTGGTACTCATTGCCTCCATTTAATGTTGGCTTTATCTTTTCCCCATCTTGCTCTTAGTGCCCTTGTCTATTTTTCCATTTACCCTTGTCCTGCCCTCTGTTGAGCTCTGTACCTCAGTGTTTACCTTACTACCTGCCTGTTTGTGGGGAGGCTTGAAATTTCCTGCCTCTTATCAGCACCTCCCCCCTTGGCTAGTTTAAAAGCTTGCCAAGGAAGCATTTAAACCTGTCACTTACGAGTTTGGTTCCCTTCTTGGACAGATGCAGACCATCATGCCAGTATAGACCTTCATCTCTCCAGGTGTACCCCCAGTCCCCAATGAAGCCAAAGCCCTGTGCTCTGCACCAGTTTTGCAACCATTCATTAAACTGCATGATGTGCAGTACACCAGCCTCACCCCTGCCATGGACTGGCAGCACCTCTGAGAAGGTAACCGTGCTTGCTACCTGTCTGAGGCCCCTCCCCAACTCCACAAATTCATCCTGCACTGCACTGATTCCATGCCTAGCTAGGTCATTTGTCCCAAGGTGGACAATGATATCTAGTTCCCGCTCCTGTGATGCTGCTTCTGCAATTGTGAGGATTCGCTTCTTGTCCCTCCAAGCCATGGCACCAGGCAGGCACCTTACTTCCCTCTCCTCTCCCTTCCCCAGTTCTACCCCCCAACAATTGAGTCCCTTATCAGAAGCTGTTTTCTTCCCCTGTGGTGTCCCTTGCCACCCTTTTGTGGGTCTTCCTTGGGGATGTCCTCAGCATTCTTCTTGGTCTCCACTGAGGGTGTCATCATAGAGGAACCTTGCGCTGCCAGACTGGCATATGATTTGTGTAGAGGTACAACAAGGGGGCTTTGCCTCTGTTCCACCACCTGAACCCTCCCAGAACCCACTGTGGTCCAACTGCTCTTCATACTTGGCAACCTCTGAGGCATTGGTTGTGGCAGTGGTGCTCTTTGGGTGGGGGAGGCCTCCTTAGTCCTTGCCAGTTCAGCCTGGAGGTGGGCAATCTCCTCCCTCAGAGCTGACAGTTGCCTGCAAATAGGACAGCAGTGCAGTTTCCAGAATGTCTCCCGGAAAACTGCTGCCCCACAGCCAGTGCATTGCACCACTCCCCACATGTCCCTCTCCCTTATAATACACAATATGTAATACATATATTTTTTTTTTTGGTGGTGTGTACTTACCCTTTATGCACTGTGATGGGTTATTAAGAATAGGACAGTTCTGCCCCAAGACCTGTTGAGGAAGTGATGTCAGAACTTTGGCTATAAAGGAAATGCCACGCCTGGGGGTGGGGTGGGAAGGGGATTGGGTAGTCCACAACCACAGGTGACTGTTAGAAACAATCAAATACACCACTGCTCCACCACCCTGGTGAGTACTGCCCTTTATAGTAATTCAACTAACCTCCAGTAACTTATTTAAAAATAGTTTAACTATCACAAACTCCTACGCACCAGTAAATTATTTAAAAATAGTTTCTGTCCCAAAATCCTAGTAGTCAATCCAGCTACCCCCAAGGGACAACCAAAATGCAGTATTCAAACCCTTGTGAAGTTACTTCCAAGATAAGCAGAGTTTGCAAGCTCCTTTTTCAACTCCTCAGCCACCTGTAAATTTAAAAATAGTTTAACTGTCAGAAAATCCTAGTAGACAATCTAGCTACCTCCCAAGGGTCTACCCAAATGCAGTATTTGAATCCTTCTGAAGTTACTCACAAGATAAACAGAGTTTGCAAGCCCCTTCTTGGTTAAACACTAAATAAATATGTAAATAAAAAGCAATTACCAAGGGTAGTTAGTTTCACCTCCCACAGAATTGAGCAAAAGTGCACGTTGTTGCAGATGTCAAGTGCAATATAGAATTTCCCACACAGCTCACAGCTGAATAAAGAAGTAGCGTCCTTCCAGGTCAAGAAGATGTGGGACCAATAGGATGTGCTTTGTTATTCTTCCTGAATAACATCCCAAAATCCAGCACTGAACAAATTATTCTCTATGCAGACAATGCCGTAATTCTCTCCTCACACAAGGACCAGCACTCCCCTGCAAAACAATCTCCAGCTTGGTTTCTCTTCTGTAGAAAAATGGTTCAGTTCAAAGAGACTTATTCTCAACCAGAAAAAAACTAAGACTATGCTTTTTCATAACTCTCACAGCAAGCACAGGTCACCCCCCCCGATCATATCAAACCAGCATGGGTCAATCTTCAAACAGGTTCTAACCTTCAAATACTTAGGGATCACTCTTGACAGTAACCTGTCCTATGTATCCCATGTTGGCAATGTTGCTAAGGCTGCTAACATGCGTCTTGGCCTTCTCTACAAGCATAGATCTAGCCTAACTCCTGCTGCCTTGAGCATTGCAGTGCAAAGCGCAATTGTCTCCATCATCGATTATGGCCTTATCATTTATGAATAGGCCACTCCTACGGCCCTCAGATTCATCTCCACTTTGCTCAATAAAGCTTGTCGTCTAATCACTGGGTCTCACCGCCTAACCCACACATGCGACCTCTACGCACAATCTGGCTGGCTACGACTACCAAATCAAATAAAATATCAAACCTGCACTATGGATAAGAAGATCACTATGGGCCTGGCATCCCCTGGGGTTCTATCTCTCCTCAGCCCAAGTAGTAACCCCACCACACAAAAGGCTTGGAATCTCATCACCTATTGGTCCCACTCTGCAGAACCTCTATGGGCCAATGCTCATTTTCCTACTGGGCCCCTTACTGGTGGAATAGCGTTAACACTGAGATCTCCTCCATTCCAAAGCTAGGGCAATTCAAATCAAGTCTCCATCTCCACCTCTCTGCCTCTAGCACCTGTGACTGTCATACCTAGCTGGTCCTTTCAGCTCAGTCTTTAGTTCTAGCTGCCTAGACCCTCCTTGCACCTCTCCCTTCTTTCCACTCCCTCCCCTCTACCCTAACCCCCATTACCATTCCACCCCTTCCACTTCCTGCACTTCTGTCCTAATTGACAACTTCCTCTGGCAAGCATGTTTACTTTTAGGAATGTATTATTATGCAACTTTATGTTAACTCTTTTTTTATCTGCTCTGATTGCACCTGCCTTATTGTTAATTGCCTTTGCACTACTGTGTACTACTGTATTGTCCTGTCTCTGATATGGAACCTTTGTAAAAGAGCCTTGGCTCAAAGGTATTTGTAAATAAATAAATAAATAAAGTCCCCCAGGATCAACCACCTGGGGGACTTCAACACCAGGCCAGTGACCTGCTCTTCTGTGTTTATATCATGGAGTATTGATTGATTTTGTGTGAATATTCAATGTTAATTTAGTACATTCAGTACCTGTATTGACAGACACTGCAGAAATGTGCTTTGGGGAAGGGGCAGATCTGTGGTGTAGAAGGGAGATTCACAGTGAGAAAGGCAGCCTTTCCAACTGTTGTTGGATACTGTTTCAGTATTTGCGTGTTCAGGTATAGACAGTAATACTTATAGTAAGTTGTTATCAGTTTTTCCTGTTTGCTGTGCTGCTGTGCATTTTTTCAGTCTGTTTAAAAGACTGTTGTAGTTTACTGAATTATTAGACGTTTCTGTGCATTATATTTAGTCTGGGTGCATGCCGTTAAGTCAGATGCATTTTATTGAGCCACTGTAATAGCAGTACTCTTAATTTCTTAGCCAATCTGCAACATTTTTTCCTGCTTTTATCTTTCTATTGCTGTAAATTCCTCCACCCCCTACTCCTGCAAAATAAGGTATAGTTGTTCCACTTTTGGATTTCTGAAGATAGGTTAAGGTCTTGTTGTGCCTGTGTTGCTACATCTCTTTAGTGCTCAATTTCCATCTGGAAGTCACTGTTGTTGTTTTTTGGCTTCCCATCCACCACAAACTGAATAAATATAATGTTGCTGCTAATTATCTGTGTTCAGTCTGTGGAAATTGTTGTCACTATCATGTGTTTCCCAATAGTACCGTGAACACTGTCTCTCACTGCATATTATAGTATTTAACCAAAAGAAAAGACCTAATAAAGAAACATACCTATTGCAGTATTTTTGTCATTATACTGTCTTGTGAATTCTCTTGAATTTGTTAGCAGCCCACAAAATTAGAAAAAACACTTTTGCAATAAATGTGTTTCTTTTCTTGGTGATTCTGTGTAATCTAAAAAAAAGGCCCACAAAGACATGGTCAGGCAAAGGTGTTTTTGACTGTGGTGTATAAGCCACATAAGTCAGTGGTGTATAAGCTTTGGCTGTGTGGGCAGGGCATTCCATCGCATTATGAGTAGTACATTACAAAAGAAAAAATCATTGAAGGGAAAAAGTATTGTGTCAGAGAGGGTTAGGCCAGGCAAGGTCCCTGAATCTGTATGGGTAGCAGCAGTGCCTGCAGCCTCACCCTTACTGTAGCTGGTGTGTGAAATAAATTCTGTGTGTATGTCTGAAATAAAATCTGCCAGGCAGTCATCAAGTAACAGTAAGTAGCCATGAAGTTAAAAGTTGTGAATTAACACCGGAGGTTTACTACAGGCATGAGGAGGGTGACTTTGAATGTTCCAGTAGCTGTCAGAGTACCACTGGTGGTGCTCTGAGAAGCGTTGCCAGTGCCAAGTTCATGACTCACGCCATGTCACGATCATGACTCATGAGACAAATCATGATCTTCATTTTCATGATCATTATTGTTCCAAATGAGATGGCACTCAGAGTAGTGCACCAAAATGAAATGAATCGCCTACCACAGAAAAGGTTTCGGGCACATACAACTCATAAGAGAAATGCGTGAAAAAATACCATTTATTTAAAAAGACATAAAACAAGACAAATTTCCTGACATGTTTTGGACTGATCCCCCAGTCCTTTATCAAAGGTAATGAAGGAAAGCCCAGAGAACGCAGTATTTATCTGATAGTAAATTGCCTAAACAGATGTAATCCATCACATCAATTACTATAAATTGAATACAAATTGAGCTCTCTTTGTTAAAGCCCTTTAAACCTCATACAATTTCTCTCATTAACTAAAAACCTTTTATATTACACGATGTATTCTATTACTAATAAATTACATATATAGATTGAAAATACTAAAAACACTTTATCCAACAGTGAAACAGAACAAAAAACTACAGTCCTTAAAGGGATCCTCGGGGGGGGGGCGGGAAGAGAAAGCTTAAATGTATTCTCCAAATTAAACCTGGAATATCTGAGTGTTTCAATAGAATGTCTCATATATATATATTTATATAGTAGCAGTTATTGCCTTAAAGGATAATTCCAAGGATCTATACCAACCTATTTCAAGCCATAACATGAAAACATGATAAATTTATTTACGATCTTTTAAATATGGATATAACTCCAAAGGGCCATTCAGTCCCAGGCTTTTATTGGCTTTTAGTGTTAACATCCAGTAATTTTGTCTTTTTAGTACTAGATTATTATAATCTCCACCTCTTGGATTTTTATTCACCTTATCTATTGCCATAAACTTAAATGTGTGACGTTCAGGCTCCTTTGCCTTGATGAAATGTGCTGCTGTAGCAAAATTCCCTTTTTTTAACATGGGGCAATTATGAAATTAAACCTAAAGAAACATGGCTTTAATAACAAACAAGGGAATTTTAAATGTAAGCGATGTATTTATTGTGATTTTATGATACAAGAGAGTTGTTTCTCTAGCCCCAACAGTAATAAAAGATTTGAAGTCAGACAGTTGATCAAGTGCGATACACAAGTAGTTATTTATTTGGCAAAATGTGATTGTGATGCATTTTAGATAGGTAAAACTATTAGAAGTTTTAAGATTAGGATTGGAGAACATGTACGAGCCATTCAAAGAGGGGATATTACTTATGCTATGGCAGCACATGTCATCATGGCAAAGGAGCCTGAATGTCACACATATAAGTTTATGGCAATAGATAAAGTGAATAAAAATCCAAGAGGTGGAGATTATAATAATCTAGTACTAAAAAGAGAAAATTACTGGATTTTAACACTAAAAGCCAATAAAAGTCCGGGACTGAATGGCCCTTTGGAGTTATATCCGTATTTAAAAGATTGTAAATAAATTTATCATGTTTTCATTTTATGGCTTGAAATAGGTTGGTGTAGATCCTTGGAATTATACTTTAAGGCAATAACTGCTACTATATAAATATAAATATGAGACATTAGATTGAAACACTCAGATATTCCAGGTTTAATTTGGAGTATACATTTAAGCTATCTTCCCCCCTTCTGAGGATCCCTTTAAGGATGTAGTTTTTGTTCTGTTTCACTGTTGGATAAAGTGTTTTTAGTATTTTCAATCTATATATGTAATTTATTAGTAATAGAATACATTGTGTAATATAAAAGGTTTTTAGTTAATGAGAGAAATTGTGTGAGGTTTAAAGGGCTTTAACAAAGAGAGCTCAATTTGTATTCAATTTATAGTAATTGATGTGATGCATTACATCTGTTTAGGCAATTTACTGTCAGATAAATACTGTGTTGTCTGGGCTTTCCTTCATTACCTTTGATAAAGGACTGGGGGATCAGTCCGAAACATGTCAGGAAATTTGTCTTGTTTTATGTCTTTTTAAATAAACGGTATTTTTTCACGCGTTTCTCTTATGAGTTGTATGTGCCTGAAACCTTTTGTGTGGCAAGCATTTTCACGATCATGAATCACACCACTTCAACTTTTTTGGTGTGACCCTGTTTTTTTTTTTAATCTTTGGTTTCATCACAGATCAGGATACCCAGTCATCATGTCATGTCACTCAAGAATCTTGGTCAAGTAAGATGCTTCCATTAGTGTTCACGTTCTGTAGGATGCCCTACTAGCAGATGGACTTGAATCTTTGTTCTCACAACAAGCTGGGTCTATTTAATCCAGTAGATATAATTTCAGTGTGAACATTGTCACTGTACAGTTCTGGGAAGTGCAGCCATAGGTATTTCAAATTTTCAAATGGTAAATGTTTGTGTAAGCTCAATTCCATCCAGTTTCTGGTGCTCTGAGAAGCGCTGCCAGTGCCGTGTTCATGACTCATGAGATGAATTACGTTCTTCATGGTCATCTTCATGATCACGAATCACACCACTTCAACATTTTTTGGTGAAACATACCAAGCAGGACAATCACATCTATGTTTGTACCCAGTCACGATGATGGTGGTGGTGCTAAATAACCCAGGCAAAACAGACCACCCTGGTGGCAGCATCAAATGGTGTACCACTGAGGTTGTTGATGCAGTAATGTAAAAAGAATGTCCAAGTGAGTACAACTCTATCATTGAGGACTGCAAGGGCTGCTTTCCTTTTTTTCCCCCTGTTTTTTTCTGCAGGTGTAAAGTATTAAAAAGCGGTGACATACAGGCCAGATGATGGATATAACGAAAGACAGGAACAGCACCACTGGGTACTGATACTGAATGGGGTACTGGAATGAACTCAGAATAATTTCTTCTTCTTTTGTTTGCAGGTAGCATCAAGGTACTATGAATGGGTGGTATGTTCCAATTTGAAGGTGGACAGCAGTTTTGATACACTGAAGACCTGGAAGTAAGACAAAAATATTAATGACAATTGTTTTCTAATGATGCAAACAACCACCCCCCCCAAAAAAAAAATACTTACCTTTCATGACTTGACATTTTTCATACAGCAGAAGTCAACAATCAGACACATGTGGAACACATGGACGGCATCGACATGGTTTCATCACTATGGTCGTGAATCAGTGTGCTGTGACCTGAGAATGTAAAGGAAAAGAACAGTAATGAGAAATGCTTATAATTCACTTACTCACAGCAGTCCCCCCCCCGGAAAATATTTAAATTTTACAGTACCACATTAAATGGGGGCACATATGTATGGCATGTGAATGTGACCATGGCCAACACACGATTGAAGGGGAAACATTCAATATGTGTGATGATGATTCCCTGCAAAGGAACAACACAATGGACTGCTAACAACAAAAACAAGATTCAATACAAATTAAATTGCAGTGTCTCTGAAAAAAACATGACAGTGACAAAACTCACCAATGTTTGTATGAATGCACACACATAGGGCAGCATGTTTCAGTCAGTGCAGCAGAAGAATTTTCCAGAACATCACATTATAGTTTAACCCATGGTCATCTGTGGCTATCATCATTTAGCAATTTACTGTACATCATCAGCAGAAAAACAGCAGGACAAGAGCAGCAGCAGCAGGTGCCAGCAAGCCATTTTCTCTCTTGGGACACTTATGCAGAGTTCAGTCTATAGGAGCATGCTTTAAGCAGTATACCAAGAAATACTTGTGACTTTTATGAACAGTTTCTCATGTGATTATTCTTCATCAGGACTTTTCATGAAATTAAAATAGTGGGATAACAGCAGCAGCAGCAGCAGGTATCAGCAGACAATAGTCTCACTTGGCACACTGTGACACATTTCTGGCCTTATTCTTCATCTGGACTTTTCCTGAAATTAAAACAGTGGGAAAACAGCAGCAGCAATTGGTGTCACCAGGCAATACTCTCACTTGGGATACTGTGACGCATTTCTGGCCTTATCTTCATCTGGACTTTTCATGAAATTAAAGCAGCGGGACAACAGCAGCAGCAGCAGCAGCAACTGGCATCACCAGGCAATGCTCACACTTCGGGCACTATGGCACATTTCTGGCCTTATTCTTCATCTGGACTTTTCATGAAATTGAAACAGTGGAACATTCACAAAATAGGACATTGGGGGGCATGGTAGGTGATTTAATGGTGTTGTGATTATTGCACTGCTGCTTTAACCAAATGAAAGTAAAAAGTCATAATTCTAATCTAAATCACACCTCTCACAAATATATCACACCAGCATTATGCTTACTGTAATAGAAAGGCAGTTTCTAAGAGTTCTTACTTACTTTTATTTATTTTTTAAATATCATAAGATCTGCAAAATTGCAGGTGCTGCACACTTTCACCACTGGTGAAACTAAGGCGACCTACCACCCACTTCAATAAAAATGTATTGAAGCATACAATTTGTCACCATGAATTCAAAAGAAATGAAAGCACGCAGCATCCAAAAAGTTGGTGATCACAGAAATTTTAAAAAATAAAATAAAGTAATAAGAAAAAACATTTTCTATTACGGAAACCATAATAGGGGGTGGAACATTAGGGGGAGCTGGGAATTTATAATTATGAGCATCAAGAAATCCTTGTTAATTTTATGCACAGATTTCAAGGGATTATTATTCACATTGGGGGATTGCCATGGTAGGTGACTTTAGAGTATTTTGATTGTAATTGTTGTGAGTATGTATACTACAATTGGTTGGTCCAGGAGGTTGGCAGGTAGTTAGGAGGGGCAAATTGGGTGCCCCATCACTCAGTGCTCTCCAGCATAACACCTCCACAAACCATATAAAAACTATAAACAGGTATCTTCCTCTATTTCTGAAATCAAACAAAGGGGCAGAGGACACTGCAGAGCAGGACACTGCAGCACAGGAGCTAGCGCAACAAAACTCACCCAAAACAGGGACCAAAACAAAAAAAAAATCCAAAACACTTCTGATCATAGGAGATTTCATGATTTGGGGAGTTGATACCTACCTCCAGCTGGGGGCAATGGTCAGATGTCTCACAGGTATATCAGCATGGAGAGACACTGACCACGTTGCTAAAATTCTGCTGGAAACAGCAGAGAACATCAACATCTGGCACACATAAGGACTAATGATCTCACCAGCTAGTCAGTTGTGGAGACCAAGGAACACCTTACCAGGCTGGGAGACAAACTGTCATCCATTTCATCTGGCATCACCTTATCTGAGATACTGCTGGTCTGGGAGAGGGGGCAGATGGATGGAAGGTCAGAGAAGGGGAGATAGTGGAGCTAACATGTGGCTCAAGGGTTGGTGCCAAGAAAAAAGCCACAAATTTGTAGGTAACTGGCAACAGTTTTGGGAGTGAAAGTTCTTTAAATTTGATGGACTGCAACTGACTAAGGAGGGAGTCAGTGCATTGGGGCAGAAGTTTGATGTCTTTGCAGAATATTTAAACTAGAAAATAGGGAGAGGGGTACAGCACACGATACATCAAAGGGGAAGAACATCCCTCTGCCTCAGGTAGTGATCAAACAGGAGTTTAGCATGCTTGTAGGTCATTGGCATCACTAGGTAAGGAAAAAGATCTGGCTCCCCAAACAACCCGCAGGGGAAACATCAGACCTCACCTAACAACTTACACACTGAAATCTGGCCAATGGAAAACCAAGTACACAAATGCCCGCAGTCTGGGAAACAAGATGCCAGACCTGCAGGCAACAAAGACAGAGGCTAAACTGGACATAGTAGCCATTAGTGAGATATGGTTGACCAGTAACCACACTTAGGAGACTTCAGTACCTGGCTAGGTACTTTTCAGAAGAGACTGAGGTTCAAAAAGGGGGGGGCAGTGGCCCTTTATGTCAATGAAAATATCAAAGCTATAGAAATTCAGAATACACATAAGGAGCCAGAAGAACTGTGGGTCACCCTAGAAACAGGAAATGGGACAGCCATACAAACTGGTGTTGTCTACAGGCCTCCAGACCAGGGGGAGGACATATACACATTAAAAATTAGTGGATTTTAACACTAAAAGTCAATAAAAATCTGGGACTGAATGGCCCTTTGGAGTTATATCCGTATTTAAAAGATTGTGAATAAATTTATCATGTTTTCATTTCATGGCTTGAAATAGGTTGGTGTAGATCCTTGGAATTATACTTTAAGGTAATAACTGCTACTATATAAAAATAAATATGAGACATTAGATTGAAACACTCAGATATTCCAGGTTTAATTTGGAGTATACATTTAAGCTTTCTCCCCCCCCCAACCCCGATGATCCCTTAAGGATGTAGTTTTTTGTTCTGTTTCACTGTTGGATGAAGTGTTTTTAGTATTTTCAATCTATATATGTAATTTATTAGTAATAGAATACATTGTGTAATATAAAAGGTTTTTAGTTAATGAGAGAAATTGTGTGAGGTTTAAAGGGCTTTAACAAAGAGAGCTCAATTTGTATTCAATTTATAGTAATTGATGTGATGGATTACATCTGTTTAGGCAATTTACTGTAAGATAAATACTGTGTTGTCTGGGCTTTCCTTCATTACCTTTGATAAAGGACTGGGGGATCAGTCCGAAACATGTCAGGAAATTTGTCTTGTTTTATGTCTTTTTAAATAAACTGTATTTTTTCACCCGTTTCTCTTATGAGTTGTATGTGCCTGAAACCTTTTGTGTGGTAAGCATTTTCACGATCATGAATCACACCACTTCAACTTTTTTGGTGTGACCCTGTTTTTTTTTAATCTTTGGTTACATCACGGATCAGGATACCCAGTCATCATGTCATATCACTCAAGAATCTTGGTCAAGTAAAATGCTTCCATTAGTGTTCACGTTCTGTAGGATGCCCTACTAGCAGATGGACCTGAATTTTAGTTCTCACAACAAGCTGGGTCTATTTAATCCAGTAGATATAATTTCAGTGTGAACATTGTCACTGTACAGTTCTGGGAAGTGCAGCCATCGGTATTTCAAATTTTCAAATGGCAAATGTTTGTGGAAGCTCAATTCCATCCAGTTTCTGGTGCTCTGAGAAGCGCTGCCAGTGCTGTGTTCATGACTCATGAGATGAATTACGTTCTTCATGGTCATCTTCATGATCACGAATCACACCACTTCAACATTTTTTGGTGAAACATACCAAGCAGGAGAATCACATCTATGTTTGTACCCAGTCACGATGATGGTGGTGCTAAATAACCCAGGCAAAGCAGACCACCCTGGTGGCAGCATCAAATGGTGTACCACTGAGGTTGTTGATGCAGTAATGTAAAAAGAATGTCCAAGTGAGTACAACTCTATCATTGAGGACTGCAAGGGCTGCTTTCCTTTTTTTTCTCCTGTTTTTTTGTGCAGGTGTAAAGTATTAAAAAGTGGTGACATACAGGCCAGATGATGGATATAACAAAAGACAGGAACAGCACCACTGGGTACTGATACTGAATGGGGTACTGGAATGAACTCAGAACAATTTCTTCTTCTTTTGTTTGCAGGTCGCATCAAGGTACTATGGATGGGTGGTATGTTCTAATTTGAAGGTGGACAGCAGTTTTGATACACTGAAGACCTGGAAGTAAGACAAAAATATTAATGACAATTGTTTTCTAATGATGCAAACAACCCCCCTCAAAAAAAATACTTACCTTTCATGGCTTGACATTTTTCATACAGCAGAAGTCAACAATCAGACACATGTGGAACACATGGACGGCATCAACATGGTTTCATCACTATGGTAGTGAATCTGTGTGCTGTGACCTGAGAATGTAAAAGAAAAGAGCAGTAATGAGAAATGCTTATAATTCACTTACTCACAGCAGTCCCCCCCTGCAAAATATTTAAATTTTACAGTACCACATTAAATGGGGGCACATATGTATGGCATGTGAATGTGACCATGACCAACACACGAGTGAAGGGGAAATATTCAATATGTGTGATGATGATTCCCTGCAAAGGAACAACACAATGGACTGCTAACAACAAAAACAAGATTCAATACAAATTAAATTGCAGTGTCTCTGAAAAAAACATTACAGTGACAAAACTTACTAATGTTTATATGAATGCACACACATAGGGCAGCATGTTTCAGTCAGTGCAGCAGAAGAATTTTCCAGAACATCAAATTATAGTTTAATCCATGGTCATCTGTGGCTATCATCATTTAGCAATTTACTGTACATCAGCAGCAGCAGAAAAACAGCAGGACAAGAGCAGCAGCAGCAGGTGCCAGCAAGCCATTTTCTCTCTTGGGACACTTATGCAGAGTTCTGTCTGTAGGTGCACGCTTTAAGCAGTATGCCAAGAAATACTTGTTACTTTAATGAACAATTTCTCATGTGATTATTCTTCATCAGGACTTTTCATGAAATTAAAATAGTGGGATAACAGCAGCACCAGCAGGTATCAGCAGACGGTAGTCTCTCTTGGCACACTGTGACACATTTCTGGCCTTATTCTTCATCTGGACTTTTCCTGAAATTAAAACAGTGGGACAACAGCAGCAGCAATTGGTGTCACCAGGCAATACTCTCACTTGCGATACTGTGACACATTTCTGGCCTTATCTTCATCTGTACTTTTTATGAAATTAAAGCAGCGGGACAACAGCAGCAGCAGCAGCAACTGGCATCACCAGGCAATGCTCACACTTGGGGCACTATGGCACATTTCTGGCCTTATTCTTCATCTGGACTTTTCATGAAATTGAAACAGTGGAACATTCACAAAATAGGACATTGGGGGGCATGGTAGGTGATTTAATGGTGTTGTGATTATTGCACTGCTGCTTTAACCAAATGAAAGTAAAAAGTCATAATTCTAATCTAAATCACACCTCTCACAAATATATCACACCAGCATTATGCTTACTGTAATAGAAAGGCAGTTTCTAAGAGTTCTCACTTACTTTTATTTATTTTTTAAATATCATAGGATCTGCAAAATTGTGGGTGCTGCACGCTTTCATTACTGGTCACACTAAGGCGACCTACCACTCACTTCAATAAAAATGTATTGAAGCATACATTTTGGCACCATGAATTCAAAAGAAATGAAAGCACACAGCATCCAAAAAGTTGGTGATCACAGAAATTTTAAAAAATAAAATAAAGTAATAAGAAAAACATTTTTTCTATTACGGAAATCATAATTGGGGGTGGACATTAGGGGGAGCTGGGAATTTATAATTATGAGCATCAAGAAATCCTTGTTAATTTTATGCACATATTTCAAGGGATTATTATTCACATTGGGGGGGATTGCCATGGTAGGTGACTTTAAAGTATTTTGATTGTAATTGTTGTGGGTATGTATACTACAATTGGTTGGTCCAGGAGGTTGGCAGGTAGTTAGGAGGAGCAAATTGGGTGCCCCATCACTCAATGCTGTCCAGCATAACACCTCCACAAACCATATAAAAACTATAAACAGGTATCTGCCTCTATCTCTGAAATCAAACAAAGGGGCAGAGGACACTGCACAGCAGGACACTGCAGCTCAGGAGCTAGCGCAACAAAACTCACCCAAAACAGGGACCAAAACAAAAAAAAATCCAAAACACTTCTGATCATAGGAGATTTCATGATTTGGGGAGTTGATACCTACCTCCGGCTGGGGGTAATGGTCAGATGTCTTCCAGGTATATCAGCATGGAGAGACACTGACTACATTGCTAAAATTCTGCTGGAAACAGCACAGAACATTAATGTCTGGCACACATAAGGACTAATGATCTCACCAGCTAGTCAGTTGTGGAGACCAAGGAACACCTTACCAGGCTGGGAGACAAACTGTCATCCATTTCATCCGGCATCATGTTCTCTGAGATCCTACCGGTCTGGGAGAGGGGGCAGATGGTTGAAAGGTCAGAAAAGGGGAGATAGGGGAGCTAACATGTGGCTCAAGGGTTGGTGCCAGGAAAAAAGCCACAAATTTGTAGGTAACTGGCAACAGTTTTGGGAGTGAAAGTTCTTTAAATTTGATGGACTACATCTGATTAAGGAGGGAGTCAGTGCATTGGGGCAGAAGTTTGATGTCTTTGCAGAATATTTAAACTAGAAAATAGGGAGAGGGGTACAGCACACGATACATCAAAGGGGAAGAACACCCCTCTGCCTCAGGTAGTGATCAAACAGGAGTTCAGCATGCTTGTAGGTCATTTTCATCACTAGGTAAGGAAAAAGATCTGGCTCCCCATACAACCCACAGGGGAAACATCAGACCTCACCTAACAACTTACACACTGAAATCTGGTCAATGGAAAATCATGTACTCAAATGCCCGCAGTCTGGGAAACAAGATCCCAGACCTGTAGGCAACAATGACAGAGGCTAAACTGGACATAGTAGCCATTAGTGAGATATGGTTGACCAGTAACCACACTTAGGAGACTTCAGTACCTGGCTAGGTACTGTTCAGAAGAGAGTGAGGTGCAAAAAGGGGGGGGCAATGGCCTTTTATGTCAATGAAAATATCAAAGCTATAGAAATTCAGAATACACATAATGAGTCAGAAGAACTGTGGGTCACCCTAGAAACAGGAAATGGGACAGCCATACGAACTGTTGTTGTCTACAGGCCTCCAGACCAGGGGGAGAACATGTACTCATTACTATTAGAAGATATACAAAACATGACAACTACAGGGGAGGTTCTGATAATGTGAGACTTCCACATGCTAGATACAGATTAGTCAATACCAGCAGGAACATCCACCAGAACTAGGCACGTAGTGTTTTCACTGCAGGGGGATGGCCTCAGACAACTGGTAGAACAGCATACAAGAGACAGGGCTATCCTAGATCTTGTACTGACCAACTGGGAAATGATCACAGATCTCCAGGTAGAAGGTCACCTGTGGGCCAGTGACCATAACATAGTATGGTTCAATTTGGCCACTAGAACTAAATGATCCCATTCCAAGGCAAAAATATGGGATTTCAAAGGAGCTGATTGTCATAAGATGGTCAACAGAGTTAAGCTAACCCTAGCAAGAAGAAATACAGGCGAGGGGGTACAGGCAAAGTGGGCAAGCATTAAGGATGCAATACTTGAAGAAACTTCCCATTGTGTTAGAAAGAAAAGCAAGAGCAAAAGAAGGAGGAAACCACTTTGGTTCTCAAAAACTATAGCAGAAAAGGTCAGAGCTGAAAGTCTGGCCTTCAGGAAATATAAGGGAATGCAGCGGGACGAAGATAGGAAGGCATACCAAATTTCCCTAAGGGAAGCCGGGAAGGCAGTAAGACAGGCAAAGGCCCAAACTGAGGCAACACTAGCATGAACAGTAAAAGAAGGGAACAAGACTTTCCATAGATATATTAGTGAAAGGAGAAAGTCTGGGGGTATTGCTAAGATCAAAGGAGATAAGGGGAAGTGTGTGGAGGAGGATCAAGGCAAAGCATCTTTCCTAAATAGATACTTCTACTCAGTTTTTACTGAGGAGAAGGTAGGGCAGGGCCCACAGCTTAGAACAATGAACTCAGGGGGCAGGGAGGTGTGCACTAGTCCCTTCACAAATGAAAGGGTCCTACAAAGATCCTTCAAGAACTCACTAAGCTCAAAGTGGACAAGGCAACGGGACCTGATGGCATACATCCCAGGATACTAAAGGAGCTAAGGGTGGAACTAGCAGAGCCATTATCTGAACTGTTTAGTGAGTCTCTGAGCAATAGATGTCCCAGAAGACTGGAGGAGGGCTCATATGATCCCGCTCCACAAGAGTGGCAGCATGGACGATGCAGGAAACTACAGACCAGTCAGTCTTACCTCAGTAGTGGGCAAGATTATGGAGGCAATCCTTTAGGAAAGGATATTGCAACACTTGGAATTCATAGGAGCACAGGATCCAAGACAGCATGGGTTTAAAACAAGAAGGTCATGTCAAACTAATCTCAAAGATTTCTTTGACTGGGTAGTCAGAGTGGTGGACCAAGGGGAGCAGTTGATATCGCCTACCTTGACTTCAGCAAAGCTTTTGATACTGTTCCACATAGAAGACTGATTAATAAGCTGAGTAGGCTTGGCGTGTTGCAGAAGTTGGTCAACTGGGTGGTAAACTGATTGGCGGGCAGAAAACAGAGAGTGGTGGTAAATGGTATAGTCAGAACTGATGCAGGTCACAAGTGGGGTACCTCAGGGATCAGTGCTGGGGCCAGTCCTCTTCAATATCATTATCAGTGACATTGCAGATGGACTGGAAGGTAAGGTTTGTCTGTTTGCAGATGACACCACGATCTGCAACAGAGTAGATGATCCAGATGGGTGGGCAGAAGCAGAAGAGATCTGGATAAACTAGCAAAATCATCAGAAGAGTGGCAAATGGGGTTTAGCACAAAAAAGTGCAAGATCATGCACATTGGGAAGAGAAATCCTGAAGCCACCTATAGGATGGGAGGAGTTGCTGGCAATTACAAGGGAAGAAAGAGACTTGGGCATCATCATCACAGACGATCTGAAATCATCCAAGCAGACCACCAAAGCAGTAGGTAAGGCTAGAGGGATGCCGGGGTGTATTAGTAGGGTATCACAAGTCATAAGAGGGAGGTAATAATCCCTCTTTACAAGACACTGGTTAGGCCCCATCTGGAGTACTGTGTGCCGTACTGGAGGCTGCACCTGCACAAGGACATTAACAAAATGGAGGCAGTCTAGAGGCAGGCAACCAAAATAGTGCAGGGAATGCATCAGAAAATATATGAGGACAGATTAACAGAGCTCAATATGTATACACTAGAGCAAAGGAGAGACAGGTGATATAATCGAAACATTCAAACATCTTAAGGGCATTAACAAGGTGAAAGAGTCTAGCATGTTTCAATATAAGAAAAATAGCAGGACAAGAGGACACAGCATGCGATTAGATGGAGGCTGATTAAGGGGTAATGTGAGGAAGTTCTTTTTCACAGAAAGGGTGGTGAGTGCATGGAATTGCCTACCTCAGGACGTGGTGTATATGAATACAGTGTAGAGCTCCAAACAGGCATGGGATAGGCATAAGGGAGCAATACAGGTGAGTATGAATAGATAGGCCATTGACAAAGTACAGGCCTGTGGCACATTCATAAGGCAGAAAAAATGAATAGACTGGATGGGCCTTGTGGTCCTTATCTGCCATCAACTTCTATGTTTCTATGTTTCTATATGAAACTTTAACACAGGAAACAGTATCCAAAAAGTAATACAGCCTGACAATGAAAACATCAGTGCAAGAATGCAGTTACAATTTTGACCGATACTTTTTTATTCTATTTTACATTGCCACCTAATCTAATAACTTGTGTATATGAATGTTACCCTTCTTTCAACAATTTGATTATGCAGCACTACATTTTTTTCAGAATCAGAAGTAATAAATGGAGCGCTCATTTTAAACTGCCTTGCACCTGGTTTGGATCAGTATTCTCACATGCTCTTGGACAGCAACTATTTAAATTCAGTTCTGTTGTCACTACAATTAAGTCACATGCAGCAGACAGTGCTACATGGCATAATGGAACAGTATCTGTTCAAAAACAGCTGAGAATACTGATGAAAACCAGGTCACAGTAACATTACAATGAGCACTACTTTCATTATCTCTCATTTAAAAAAATGGAGTAGTGCAGAATAACATAAATTGTGGAAAGAAGGGTGGCATACATATGCACAAGTTATTAGATATGGGGCAATGTAAAATAGAATAAAAAAATATCAGTCAAAATTGTAACCGCATTCTTGCACTGATGCTTTAATTGTCATGCTGTCTTAATTTTTGGTCACTGTTTAATGTGCTACATACATTTTCATAGTGTACATACCACAACAACTACAATCAAAATACCATAACCGTACCTACCATGACAATCAACCACCTGCCATAATTTACTGTATTATGAATGTGGATGGATTATACTGATATCTTGCTACATCATTCAGCATGCAGTATTAGTGTCCACATGTGAAGAATAATGCGATGAAAAAATGTTCAGAAAAGTACCAAGTATTTTAGGAGTTGTTAATTTAGTTTGTTTCTTACATGACTGAGGGTTGGCAAATGATAGAGTCTGTATGCTTTCGTTACAGGTGATACTGTGGTGCTGCATCGCACGCTGAAATAAAAGTGTCTTGAAGAGGGCATTTTTGCACCACAATTTCAAATGAAATGAAAGCCCATAGTGTCTGTAAAGTTGGAGACCACATGACTTATTAAATAAAATAAAGTAAGTAATAAGACCAAAAAAATTCTGTTGCAGAAAGCAGATGGGGTAGGGGGAGCATTTGGGGGAGATGGGGAATCAGATTTAGCATTATGAGTCATCAAAAATACAGGATTAACAAAATTAACATAAGAAAGAAAACATTAATTGAACATAAATTACATACTTAGGGCCCGATTCTAGAAGGGTGGCACAGATTGCCGCCGAACGCAACCTACGCCACCCGCAACTGCGACATTGACCATGTGCCCTATTCTAGAAGGGGCAGGGTCTCTGCAGCAAAGTCCTGTGAATTGTGACATGCTTCAAGGTACGCTGCACAGAGGGCGTAACTGGGCAGCATGTCACAGCCCGCTGCCGCAGGTCACAAGTACACCCCCCACCCATGCCCTGACCCTGAGGTCACTCCCTGCCACATATGCAGCATGTCAACTGCCCGGTAGTTCAGTGCCCCACCCAACCATAAAATAATATCTGAGTTCTGATTCCCTGGTAGTCTAGTGGCCCCCCAAACTGTAGAGTCCCATATTATGATAATAATTCCCAATTCCCTGGTAGTCTAGTGCTGTCCCCGAACTGTACGGTCCCATATTATAACAATAAATCACAATTTCCTAGTAGTCTAGTGGCCCCCCCACCCAGCCATGCCAGTCCACTCAGCACCCCCTCCACTCATCCCCAACCGGCGACTGCCACAGCCCACCTCTCACCTCCATGGCCAGCGGTCGTCTCAGTGCTGTATTAGCTCTACAGCACAGATGCACTCAGAAATTAATTTCTGTGCTGTGTATAGGGAAACCAAACATGTTTTTTTCTGGGATTTTTTGGTGCACCATATCTCAAAATCTGAACAAGTTACTGTCACAAAACTCTCATGTCTTACAGCTCCTGCAGCCTGACCAAGCATGCCAAATTATCGACAATTTCATTCAATGATGTCAAAGTTATTAAAGTGCAAAAATTCAGCTTTAACACTGAACAGCTTACTCAACCCCAACTATAGGGGCAATACTATACCCCTATAATATTCTTTGCATAAAACTTTGTTGATGCACCAGTTATGGCAACATATTGTCACAAAAGTAGGGAAACGTGGCTTACTGTTCCAACAGCAAGACATGTCTTGATCAGAGAGTGGATCTTCGCTGTGGGACATGTACAGCTGAGTGAGGGTATGTGGGGATGTGGGAGGATGTGGGGTGGTGGATGTTGAGTGAGGGTTGGAGTGGAGGGTCAGATCAGCGAGGAACCCCTTTCTTTTCTGAAGGTTAAAAAAAAAACATTGAGGGACAGTTTTTTTTATTTCAGCTGACAGTCTGTTCAGCAAATAGGGCTGATGACCAGGAGGGGATGGGGTCCGCAGAAGCAGTACCAGGTGAGGGCATCCCAGTCAACTTATATATATGAAAAAATAATAATAAATGAACTTTGGGAAGGGTATGCCACCTGGAGGGGTGGGAAGAAAGAACCTGTAGAAAGGTTGAGCACTCCAGTCTGCTTAATAAAAAAATAGATGGATAGAGATAGATAGATAGATAGATAGATAGATAGATAGATAGATAGATAGATAGATAGATAGATAGATAGAAAGACAGAAAGATAGAGATAGAAGGCGAGACAGAGAGAGAGAGAGAACAGGGGATTAGCAGTGCAGAGCTCTTATTTGCAGCACCACTTCCAACTGCAGCTGCAGAACTCAAGGAAGTCCTGCTGTTTTCATATAGTGCCAGATGATATTAGAGCTGCAATATGGGCAAATGCATTTTCAGCGAATGCAAAATAGTGACATGGATATGAGTGGCTGGGGCATCAGAGCGCTGATGCATTTTAGAGGTGCTTTTCTGATGCTGCAGATGTGTTGGTTAGTGCAGAGACAAGGATGGTTACATGGAGGTAGGATGGTTGCATGCGGCAAAGCACCCCCCCCCCTGCATAAACCACTGATGTGACTAGCTTGGTTTGGGTTGATTTTCTTTGCATCCCTTGAAATATGTGGTGAGAAGCTACACTTCTGAGTGCAGGGCTTGACTGCAGTAGCCAGGTGTGTAACATTAGGTTATTGTATGTGGAGCCCACTGATCTGTGGGGCTTTGTGCCATGCTCTGCAGGTGTTTTCACTGAGCTTCTAGTTGGAATCGATGTGTCATTTTATGTATGTGCTTATCATCTGCTTTGTCCTGTTAGTCAGTAGGAAGTAGTATGCTTCTGTGTGTAGGTCATTTATGGCTCAGAGCATTGAAATGTCTTCTCAGTTTATTAAGAGTCGGAAGGGGAAACTGCTGCTCATGGTTGACAGGTATCTCTACAGGAGAGATAAGGAAAGCAGTGATACAGTCTATTGGCGCTGCCTGCAGTATCACAAAAGTCGTCGTTTGGCATGTGTTCATACTGTGGGTGACAATGTGGTTCAC
The DNA here is from genome assembly GCA_016271365.2 of Neoceratodus forsteri. Taxonomy (NCBI): domain Eukaryota; kingdom Metazoa; phylum Chordata; order Ceratodontiformes; family Ceratodontidae; genus Neoceratodus; species Neoceratodus forsteri. Next base: position 831,990,061 of record CM028131.1, read on the forward strand.
AAGCCGCAGTGCTATAACCATGTCCCTGATGCTGGAGATGTGGCTGTGAAACATTTGCTTTCTGATATGAAGGAGTGGGCTATGTATTCAGTAAAGCCAACTGCACAAGTGATCTTGGGATGCACTGCTTGTGCACCATGAGCTGTTGCAAGGCATTTGCCAAGGTTGCAGTACTTGAAGCACACAGTCAATCACACTCAGAAGACTGTAAGTAACTGCCCTGTGTCTCCCTCTTGTCTCGCTGACTTACACATGCTCGATCAGTACCACACAACTCTCAGTGGGGAGCAGTTTCTGTTGCATGACAGTGGTGAAGGAGGGAGCATTTCCTGATTTTTGGCACTTAGAGAAATACGCAGGTTCTTAAGGGGTGCAGTGACTGGTTTTTGGACAGCACATTTAAATGTTCACACCGCTCTTCTCACAGTTGTATACAGTACACACTGTGAGATTTGGGACACTTACTACTTTTTTCATCCTCATGGGCATTCATACTGTGAGTAGCTACGTGGCAATCTTTTCTGAGATAAAGAGGTTTAGATCTCGTGTGTCTCGATAGATAGCATTGTTAGACTTTAAGCAGGCAGCCTGGAAAGGTTTTACCAATGTGTTCCCCTGAGTGCCAGGTACAAGGCTGCTTTTTCACTTTTGTCAGTGAGTGTGGACAAAGGTGTAGAAAGCGTCTGACATTCATGAAAGGTACATTTCTGATGAGCACTTTGCTCTTCATGTGAGGCTACTTCTGTCCCTATCATTTGTACCAGTTCATAATGTGGTTGCTGTGTTTGAGGAGCTATAGGAGTAGGCATTTTATGTTGAACATGAGGACATTCTGCAGCCTCTTCTGGACTACTTTGTGGATATCTGGATTAGTTGCCTCATAAGTTGATCTGGTAGACAACGGCCTCTGTTTCTACTTGCCTTCTGGAATTGTTGTGAGGTGGACAGGAGTGGACTGTCAAGGACAAATAATGCTGTGGAAGGGTGTTATCACAGCTTCAACAGTCATTTGTATGCATGACATCCTACTATTTGAAAGTTTGTAGACAGTTTACGAAGTGAGCAGTGGCTGAGCTAGATTAAGACAGAGCAGGGTGTCTCGGGTCAGGAGTCAGCATTATCTAAGAAAAAATATAAGGATTTGGGAAAAGAATTGCTACTATCATTGCAGACTATGACATCAGGTCTGATTATAATTATTTATGTGGCATTGCTTACGATTTCCAGCTGCAGGTATAGCGATATCTATATTGACTTTCATGGTTTCCCATCTCTTTGAGGTTTCTGTGCTGTATATCTATGCCTACCTAGACTTTAGCAAGGCATTTGACACAGTCCAAATCAGTACAAAAGGTTTGCAAGCTCAACCCTGTATTTACAATACAGTTTAGTAAAATTAATTGGGTGGTTCTGGCATCCCACCCCCACCATTTTGCTGCATTAAAGCCTGCACTTTTTCAAATTAACTCAATGTTCTTACTTTTCATAGTTTTTGGAGGAGCTCTTGGTTCTCATTATCAACTGAACCATGATTAAGCCTGACCACTTTGACAAAGTGACCACCTCCATTTACCTGACCGATGGAGGTGGTCACTTTGCCAAAGTGGTCAGGCTTAATCATGGTTCAACTGAATAATGAGAACCAAAGCCTACAAAAACTATGAAAAGTAAGAACATTGAGAAATGAAAAAGTGCAGGCTTTAATGCAGCAAAATGGGGGGGGGGGGGTGCTCTGGTACTTTATTTTTCACACAGTCACACACAAAAGATTAATAAACAAGAGAGCCAGCCTAGGAATGGGTCCCAGAGTGGTATCTTTGGTAAATAATTGGCTGGACAACAGGACTCAGAGGGTAATAGTAAACGGAGTCCACTCCGAAGAAAGGGGGGTTACTAGCAGGATATCGCAGGGTTCAATACTGGGACCGGTCCTTTTAAATGTCTTTATAAATGACATTGCAGAGAGACTGGAAGGAAAACTATGCCTCTTTGCAGATGACACAAAGATCTGCAACAGGGTTGATACATAAGGGGGGTGGAAAGGATGAGAAGGGTCTTAGCAAGGTTGAGGGAATGGTCAAAAGTACAGCAGCTTAGATTCAATACAAGAAGTGCAAAAGTAATGCACCTGGGAAACAAAACCTAGGGGAATAGTACACAATGGGGAAGGGGGGTACTAACAAGAACAAAAATGGAAAGGGACCTGGGGATAGTCATATCAGATGACCTAAAGGTAGGCAAGCAATGTGAGAAGGCAGTAAGGAGGGCTGAGGGGAATACTGGGGTGAATAGGGAGAGACGTCACCAGTAAAAAACAGGAAGTTATTATCCCTCTGTACAAACTGTTGGTGAGACCCCATCTGGAGTACTGCACGCAGCTCTGAAGACCCTATCTCCACTAGCACATAGACAAGATGGAGGCAGTCCAGCGGAGGGCAACTAAAATGTTGCAGGGTTTGCACCAGAAGCCATTCAAAGACAGACTAAAGGAGCTTACTATGTATACCCTTGAGGAAAGGAGGGAGAGGGGGACATGTTAGAAACTTTCAAGTACCTCAAGGGAATCAGAAAAGTCCAAGAGGGTAGCAACTTTCAGAAAAAGATATATGCAAGAACAAGGGGGCACAATTTGAAGATAGAGGGGAGACAGCTCAGGGGCAACGTGAGAAAGTATTTTGTCATGGAGAGGGTAGTGGACACATGGAACAGACTTCCTGAGGATGTTGTGGGGTCAAAAACAGTTGGGGAATTCAAGAATGCATGGGATAGACATAAGGCAATTCTGTTGGGGGGTAGGAAGAGGTAGGCTATTGGTTAACTTGGATCTGCAGCTTATCAAATAGGTAGGGAAATTAGCAGATTGGGTGGGTCAAGCAGTCCTTATCTGCTGTCAAAATGTATGTTTCTATGTTTCTGTATTAAGTTATGTGTACTGACTAGTTCCCTGTTGTATTTCAACTGATATTGTCTTGCTATGCTGATTTGGTGGTTCTGTTACATAACTTCTGGTTTATTTGTAAATAAAAGTACACATTTCACATGGACTTGCTGGTGTTTCCTCTGCTGGTTGCTACTTTCCTGGGTGTGGAATGCACCTTCCATTTGTTTTTTTTTTTTTTTTTGGGGTTCCATTATTTTCACCTGTCACCATTGTGTTGCGTGACCAACATGGTCAGCGCTATTGTGCATTCGCCCTTGCTACAGTAGATATTTTTCCTTCACTATTATGGCCTGTACCTTCTCAAACAGAGAACAAGGGTAAATGGCTCCTCTCACTAAACTGTGACCCTTGAATGTTGGGGTACCCAGAAAAGGGATTTCTGGCAAGTTTTTTCTCTTTTTTTTTGTAAAACAAACAGCAGAATTTTGCTGAACATGTCCCATTTAGCTAGATTCTGGTGCTAGTATTTTTTTAGAAAAAGATCATTTTTATGCATTTTCAAGGTTTGTGAGTTTTAAATGAGGAAAAGAATGTCAGCCGATATGACCAGTAAATCATGAAAATAAGCATCATTACTTATTTTTTTACTATTTGCAAAGTAAATCATGGAAATAAGAAATTGCAATATTTTTACTGTTTGTGTAAGAATATTGGGCTGGATTTTCAAAATGTGGCAAAGGGCTTGCGTCAAGCTGTACACCAGACACTTAGATTTTGGCAGTGTGCCAAAGCCCCTCACTGCAACTGTGCCCAATTTTACAATCTCAAGCACAATTGCAACAGTTTCTATGATTTACAGCAGCTCACCCCAAATATCTGGAACAAGCTCCGTAGAAATGGCCCCCTGGTTTGCCGCAAGCTAGACCACAAAAAGTTGGTCTAACTTGTGGCAATTGACACACAGGATATAAAATTCTGATCGACTGTCAGGAGAATGCCCAAAGCCCCATCCTCAAATATGTTTGGTGCACCAGGGGCTTGCGCCATTCTCAGAGTTTCAAAAATCCAGTCCTTTAACTCTAAAATTGTCATAAGTCTGGAACCATGTAATATTTTTTCACAAAACCATCGAAATGCAGACCCGTGACATGGGCCCCTTCAACACTGAACATTTAATGAAAACATTCAACACCATCTACGCTGTAGGTGAGAGAAAAAAAAAACAGCGTTAAGTATGGGAAAACTGCTGGCCCAGCTGGTACAGCAGCAAGGCATCCATCTGTGGCGCTGACATCCCGAGTTTGGGAACAGACCTGGGAGTTGGAGGGCCTGCCTGGGGGAGAGGGATCGAGTATCCTACGGATTGCTATCCTTCTCTGGGGGGAAGGGGGAAGACTGTCTGGCACAATGAGGACCACTGGCAGAGGCTGGGGGTCCTGCACGGCCAGAACCTTATGCTTCAGGGGGTTGGGGGGGACACTGGCATCATTGCACATCCTTGCCCCCAGGCAGAAAAACTACTGAAAAATTGTGGCCGTAAATGATGGCCCTGCTCTGCCACCACTCCACACTCAAACCGTTGTCCACTGGGGGGTCCTGTTCCCATGACCCCACCCTGAGGGGCAAGCCAGGGCTTCATGACCCATGCTCCTGAGGAGAAGACTCCCGCTCAGTGGCCCCGTCCAGGGGAGGAAGCCTGGAGACAGGGGGAGTGGTAGGTGTAGTCGGGGACTGGAGCCTTTGGCCCCCCCAAAAAAAGAAAGTATGGAAAAACCAAACATGTTTTTTATCCCATGTTCTGGCATCCTGTATCTCAAAAACCGAACAACACGCTGTAACAAAATTCTTCACATCTTGAGACTCTGACAGCCTGATTGCGTATGCCAAATTTGAGCTACTTTGTCAAACAACACCAAAAAGGGTTTGGTCAGGTGCCTTCCTAGGATGTCAGCATCAAATATTTTAACAGGATAGGGTCTCTAGTGGAGTCCTGCAAGGGTCTGTTCTGGGCTCAGTACTGTTTCAATGCTTTCATAGAAGACATTGCAGATGGAGTCACAAGTAAAATGAGCCTGTTTGCAGACAACTCCAAATTGGGAACAGAAGTGGATAGTGAAGAGGGAATAAGGGCAATCCAAGAAGATCTGGAATGCTTGGATCAGTGGTCAAAAACATGGTGGCTGAGTTTCAGCTCCAGGAAGTGTAGTGTACTGCACTTGGGAGCTAGGAATCCAGGTCACAGCTATCACCTGGGGGGAGCAGTTATCCACCTTGGAGGAAGTGTGATATCTGGGGGTGATAATTACAGGTAAAATGAATCAGTCTGAACAATGTAGGAAGGCAGTGGCAAAAGTGAACAAAGTTCTGGGTTGCATTGTGAGGGGGATTACTTCAAGAAGGGAGGAAGTTATCCTGACACTGTTCAGATCCTTGGTGAGGCCTCACCTGGAGTACTGTATGCAGTTTTGGCACCTGTAGTTAAAGAATGATGTCATGTTACTGGAGATAGTCAAAAATGGAGGGTGACTAAGTTGATTCACGGAATGGGGGATAACACTTATGAGGCTAGACTGAGGGGGGCTCAACCTGTACTCCCTGGAGGACAGAAGGGACCAGGGGATATGAATGAGACCTTCAAGTACTTGAAATGTATCAACAGAGTTAAAACTGAGGGGTTATTTAGATTGAACGGGGGAAGGAATCACAAGGGGGCACAGCATGAAGGTGGCATGAGAGGAATATAGGAGGGAACTGAGGAGGCACTACTTTAAAGAAAGCATGGTGGCACCATGGAACATGCTGCTAGAGGAGGTGATCTCAGAGGATTCAGTGGGCAGCTTAAAGAGGGGATGGGACAGGTACAGGGCAAAGTACAGGTGCAGGGATGGGGTGCAGGGGGAGGGCAGTGGGAAATCTCAGGGAGGAGACTTTAGGAGGGAGGGAGGCACTGTGGGTGAGGGGGCAGCAGCAGCTACGCAGCATTGAACTGAGCTCAAGCAGACGTGATAGATCTTCTGGCCTGATTCTGCTGGCATAGTCATATGTTCATATGTTTGTAGGATTGGGAGAATGGTGGAGGGGAGCTGAGGGTACTGTTACAGATGTTTACCAATGATCTTGGGAATCAGTCTGTGGAAATGGTGAAACTTAAATTTCATACAGTGGGGGACAGATTGGTGGCACACTCAGCTTCTCTGCTGTCTTCTTCTGAGGTTCTTCCTGTGTGGGCATTCAGGTGAAGAAAGATCGCATTAGGATGGATGAGATAGAGGAGTTTAATGGGTGCCTTAAGGGATGGTGTCTGGAGAATGGGTACCGCTTTGTGGTGGGCTGGTGGGACTTCCAGGATAGGAGGGTCTTTAAAGGTGACAGACTCCATCTGACAAGAGAAGGGGCCAGCACACTGAGGTAGAGGTTTGACATCTATACCACATGTTTAGACTGACTGCTGGGAAGACAGAAACTAGGGGAACCACGGTGAGAAGAAGGGGGCCCTAGCTAGTACTCCCCCCACATCTGGAGGCTAGTAGCATCTCAGCTGATATAAAGAGGTATGAGGTACAATCTGGACCAGGTGAGGGGCATTAGAGGGGGGGTCAGAAATTGTGCAAACACAAAAAATGAAACAGAAGGCCAAGAAAACATGGGAAACCCCAAGGGTCATAGACAGTGAAATAGCAAAGTGGGTTCAAGTGACAGATGGAAGGGAGTACGGATTAATTTCAGGAGCCTGGCTAATAAAATCAGTGAGCTACATACCCTGATGGCAGATGCTGAGGTAGACTTTATGGCCATCATGGAAACATGGGCTACAGAAAATGACTGGGATCTGACAGTTTTGGGATACTCATTATTCAGGAGAGATAGATGAAAAGGTAATTGGATACAGGAAAAGGCACAGGGAGAGGAATAGCCCTTTATGTCAGGGGTATCATTGAAGTGGTGGAAGATGGATGCATTTGGGGGTAATAATAGTGAGTCAGAGTCACTGTGGGTGCAGCTTACAGCAGCCTCAGGCAAGAAACTACACATGGTGGTGGTCTGTGGACCTCCAGGGAAGTGGAGGAGAGTGAGAGCTTGCAGAAGAGCATGAAAGGGAGGAGCGAAGGCAGAAGTAGTGGTAGTGGGTGATCTTAACCTGCCAGGAGAAGCAGTAGTCAGACCCTGTTGGATGCACTCCAGGACTGTCTCCTGGTACAGCTACAGTAGTTCGGGAATCCACCAGGCAGACTACCATTCTTGTGGTGATGTGTGATGTGGTACTTACCAGTTTGGAGGCAGTAGGATCAGTGAGAGTAGGGAAGCCTTTAGGGAACAATGTCCATAACACCATTTGTTCTGAGCTGGCCCTTGGGACAGGAAAGCCTCAACTGGGAACTGAAGGCTTTGATTTTAGGAAGGCAGGCTTCAGTATGCTGAGGGAACTGGTTAGGGAAATGTTAGTCAGGGTAAGCAATTTAGGTTTGGTGGAAGAGAGATGGGGGTGATAAAGTGGGCCATTCTTGAAGCATCTAAGTTATGCATGAGAGCAGAAACTAAAAGGAAGAAATTCATAAGACCATTATGGTTCTCCACAAATGTCAGGAAAGCCATAGGGCTGAAAATACAACCTTCTACAAGTACAGAGAAAAGCAGAGAGAGGATGAATGTGGTGAATATTTGCCGAGAAATATGGAGGTAAAGAGGATCGTTAGGTAAACAAAAGGAGATACACAGCTGCATATTGCAGAAGGGGGTCAAGGGAGGAGAAAAATGTTTCTTCAGATGTAGTAGGGAAAAAAGAAGGAAAGGAGGAGAAATTGTTAGACCATTGGAGGGGATTAGTGTGATAGAGGAGAACAGACAAAAGGCTGCCATCCTTAATGATTAGTTTTGCTCAGTTTTCACCAGGGAGTAAGGCAGGCCATTGTCTGAGAGTGGCACCAAAGCAGTGAACAAGGGGGTCACTGAGATGAGGTAGCCAATATTTACAGGTGACAGAGTCCAGAGAGGGCTGTCAGCCCTAAAGATGGATACGGTCTTGGGACCAGATTGGTTGCATCTGAGGATACGCAGGAAACCGGCAGCAGAACTGACTGAACCCCTGGTAGGACTGTTCAATAGCTCACTACAGACAAGGGTGGGAGTGCAGGGTCCTTCTCAAAAGTAATGTGCTATTTTAGTTGGAGTTTTCAAACTGTGGGTTATTATCTTTATTGCAGCAACACAATTCTAAGCACAACTGAACCATAATTTTAAAACTTAAATAGTGAAAGTACTTACTGCTCAGTAGGACAAAGTGAAATTTGTCTTCTGCCATTGAAATTCTTGTTAAATTCTAGTTTCACTTCTGAGACATCGTCACCATGTAAAACTTTGTGAAATGTTGCCAAAATTGTGATTTCAGTTAGTTCCATCTAATTAAAAAAAAGTATGTGTCCAACTTGAACCAAAGTTGATAGGATGACTTTACCCAGAGCCATATTGAAGAGTACTAAGTTTCAAATGTCTATTTTAATGGTGACTGAAGTATGAGGGTACACATTTACAGAAATTTTAAAATTGCATTGCACAACTATGCAAACTGCAGCATTTTAAGTCCCAATAATATTAACTCTAGAGAATGGATTATCACCAGTTTTGTTAGGTTCGTTGACCCTAAATATTAGGCTATGAGGCCACCCCTTCACCCGGCAGCAGAACATTGTGCTGCTATGCTGATGACCCAGGTTCAGAAGCTGGCCCTGAAAGTCACATCAGGAGGCAGGCCATGGTCAAGACAGATGTCGCTCAGCAGTGCATCTCAGTTGGGGAAGGCTGGTAGTAGGTTCCAGCAACACAGCAACCCCTGTGGCTGGGCCATGGAGCTTGCTAGCACCACAGGGGATGATGTGGCTGTGTGAGAGAGACAGAGGCATCACCCACACCAACAGAGATGGGAAGGACACAGATGTTGGGGAAAAACCCAGTAGTCACACAAATAATGGTTGGGTTCAACCTGATCAGAGAATATTCCTGTAAACAGAGTATATCCCTGAGAAATGAGCTGCTGGCTGGCAGAAAAACCAATATAAAGAAAAATATGTTGTGTATGACAACTCTCTTATCTCTTGCTCAAAGGCTGGCCATGTTATAAGCAACCAAAGATTCCAATGTAACTTGTTAACTAAATTAGAATTTCATGAGCTCTTGTGAAAATGTGGAATGTTGTGATACTTTTGTCGAACTCATGTGCATACATTTTGCCCAATCGTACACTTGAGTTGCCATAGTAGAGGACGGTAAAAGCTGGTTAAAGTGTCAATAAGGTAGTATTCATAGAAATACAAAATTACACATGCCCCCATAATGCAAAGCATCATGGACTGCATATTCCAATCACCACAGAATATTATGCTGGTTCAACTTTAAGCAAAAATGCATGGTGCTGAAAGGCCTTTCACACAGTTTGCAAAGGGTGCCAACAGAAGACATAGACATGTGTTTCATCCTACCAGGACTCATAAGTTTGCCTCATCTGTTTGACACCCCAGTGGAATGAACCAGCTACCCTAAGATGGTCTATCTGGGTTATGTTGTGGTGAACCCAATTATAACAAAAAACAAATTAAAAGACAAAGAACCTCTATGCTCAAGCACTGAAGCAATGGTTACCCCAAAGGGCATTGGCCAGGAAGCCAAGTTTCACCACAGAATATTATACTGTTTCAACTTTAAGCAAAAATGCATGGTGCTGAAAGGCCTCTCACACAGTTTGCAAGGGGTGCCAACAGAAGACATAGACACATGTTTCGTTGTACCCAGACTCATCAGTATGCAAGCTCCATAGTAAAAGTATGCTTATGCAAAGAGTCAGGTCACTATCTTGAGAGGCAAACCATGAAGAATAGTCATGGGCATCACTTCACAAGCCTGAATTCTTGCAATATTCCGCATAACCACTAAAGCTCACTGACTTAATGATTTGTGGAGGCACATGCACATGCAGCATTGTTTCTGTAAAATGCCACCTGCTGTCTCTTTAACAGCCCTGTAGATAACAATATATATTTTTACTATATGAAAACAGTGGCACCAAGTAATGCCAAGCCTTACACATAGCTGCAACTTCAGCCATTGTGACAGAAGTATCTGGATATCTTTAGTAATGATGGGTATTATTTTGGGCATCACTGCCACAGGAGTGTTGCAGGGGTATTGCAGGGCCATGATGCTAGTGCAGCTAAGGTGATTCAGTGGTGATAAGTTCTTTCTGAAAGTTAAATTCCACAAATGGAATTGTTGTGGCATTACTTATTATGTGTCAATGAAATGTTGAGCATATTTTGCCAAATAGTAATTTCTAAAGTACCCACAATACATTTTAACACACTAAACCAAATTTATCCAGCTTAGAGCCCAGTTCATATTTACTTTGGTATTCAATCATATCAAATCTTGAGTGTGTACCTGTGATAGCAGTGGGGAAATAAACATCCAAATATTTTGAAAATGTTCACACAATTTAACAAACAATTAAAATGAGAAATTTTGAACTCATGTAACTTACAATTTTTCACAACCAATTACTATTCTGTTTAACAGTTTCTATGACTCATCCAAGAACGTATGCATATAAATATTCAGTTATCTTGTAGCTCTAAAAGTGGATAAGTTGTAAGCATAGAAATATTTTCAGAAATGTTCACATGAATAATTGATTGCTAGACTTTGAGTCCCTATACCTTACTTGCCCCTAATCCAAATGTCATGACTTTTAGCATCCTTTCTGGAGCCTCATCTAATCAATATAGGGATGTGTGCATCTGCTGACAAAAGAACTCTTGTAATTTGGTAATCCTGGATTTGTATATGTGGCTGCCGGGACCTGTGCTTCTGAATACAGAATCAGTGTTGTGATTTGAGTATTGTGGATCTGTGTCTGCAGCAAAAAGTGAGTGGGTATGTCTTGCAGTGTGAATGCTGCAGATACAAATCTGCAAAGGTAGCACATTAGTGCTACTGCACTTGTGTCATCAGGAAACAGTTGTATTGTGTCTCGCTTATCCAATGATAACTGCCTGTAGTTGCTTGTGTGGTGCTGTCCTTCTGCTGCTGGGGGGAGGGGAGTTATGGTAAGAAACCCTACAGTTTATATATATATATATATTTACACATATGTGGATGTTACGGCCTGGCCCTAGGAAAGGAGGCATTACACCAAGGACAAGCTAGTGAAGCCCTGGATTTCCAACTGCCCTGTATACCACAGCAAAACATTTGACAACATTACATAACCCTGGGACCTTTACCCATCTTGCGGCTTCACCAATAAAGACATGGAGCTCCTGTCCTCCCGTGGATTCCGAGGTTCAACTGCCCAGTCTGTCTTGAAGGGAGCCCTTTCAGCCAGCCCCTCAGCATTATACCAGGTGAAGTACATCTTCGTGGCTGGTGCTTCTGTCAGGCATTATCAGGGCTGCTGGCAACAAATCTCTGAGTGGCTTGTATCTGTTGGACAGCTTCATGGGTGTGGAGTAGGTGGAGCAGCCATTGCTCCCTGAAGCCAGTGGGACTCGCTGCTGGTTCCTCGAGCAATTCCTTTGTGGTTTCTCAGTAGAAGGCAGAGAGGGTTCCCTGACTTGCCAGGAACTTTCTTTCGTTGTCTACCCAAATGCTGCTTCTGCCACTTTAGTCTTCCCGCTGGCACTGGGGGAGGTGTACAGTTTCGTCCCTGAGAGCCTTTGGGAGGAGCTGAGGTAGCCATGAATGATATGGCATCACTACGAGGCAGAGGGGTGGACTTTTGTTGCGTCCCAGCTTCACCATCGATGTCCTCCAAGAAGAGTTCCACCTCAGCCGGGGATTTAAAGGTAAGCTCACCCTTATACAGCACATGTAGTTGTGAAGGGTATCTTAGAGAGGTCAGAAGGTTTAACTTGTAATGGGTCTGCTTTACCGGAGCATAGGCTCTACGTCTCTGAGATAAGTCATATGAATAGTCCTGGAATATCTGAACAGGAGCCCCATCCCAATGCAACATTCTCAGGTCTCTAGCAGCTTTCAGAGATAGTTATTTAACTGGGTATCTGGCAAATTTACACAGTATTGGGCGAGGACAGTCCCCAGGCTGAGGCTTTGGGGCTCATGACCTGTGGGCCCTCTCTAGCTCCAAGGGAGGGGGTTGTTCAGTTTAAGCATTATTGGAAGAGACGTTTGCAAAAAGGAGATCATATCTGGGCCATCAGTCCCCTCCGGGAGCCCCACAATCCAATTTTTTTTTCTTCTCCCTTGATTTTCAAGGTCATCAACCTTGGCCAGTAGATACTGTATCTGGTTATGATGGTCCCTAGTTTGGAAAAACTGGTCATGTAGGGTTTGGTCTTGCTGTTTAATTTGAAGTTTGGTATCCACCATTCTGGAGGTTAACTTCTCAATGTCCTTTTTAGTGTTAGAGGTGGTGGAAATAAGTGCTGCTGTATCCAATAATACTTTGTTTAGCATAGAGGTAATATTACCCAGTTGTTGGTCCACTGTCTGAGTAAGAGGGTCTGAGGCTCATTAGAGTGGGCCATCTCCTCTCTTGGGACTGCTCCCCTACTGTAGCCTGGTGGTTTGCAAATGTCTTACAGGCCTGATGTAGCGATGAGAAAAATCTTCAACAGACAATAAAATAGCAATCCCTTGTCCAATTTACTCACTTTAGGTAGATTTAGCTTCAACTCAATGTACAGAATGCAAATCCGGAGAAATATTCTGGAGATATGGGTGTTGAGAATTCGGACATAACAGGATGGATAAGAGTGGAACTGCAGCAGCTTAGTTACACAGCTTTCATCTTGGCTGTTAGCTCCACCCCTCCCCCCACCTTTTGAAGATTTGATGTAAAAATATTAATCTGTTCAAGTTATTAAAAAAAACTGTTTCCCACTATAGTCAATGGGAAAAAATACATGTGTTTCTTAAAAGCTACTGCCAGCTTTCATAAATGCCTTATTTGTGAAAGCAACAGCCGCTGTCTTGTTTTAGTTAGTGGCAGCTAAAAATGGCTGCCATTTAAAAAATAATGGCCCTAGGTAAACACAGATTATTGTGTTTACCTAATCGGGGGCCAAGGAACACATTGAGGGCATCAGATTTTTAATTTGAGCCTCTGAAATGCTTTTTTCCAGAATCTACCCCCCGTCACAGTTTGCGAAAGAAATGGATGAGGCACTTTTTCATTTGCTAAAGTGTCACCCCCGAACTTTTGCAAATTGCAAAAGCTGCCGGCAGTATTCTACCCATTGAAAATAAAATCCTAAATCCTTTTGTGGCCTCTTCTGGTCCAATGTAATGATCCCACTGTGTTCCTCTGTCTCCCAATTAGGTAAACACAAGTGTTTACCTAACAAAATGAGGAAAACTGGCCAGGTCCCCGAAGTATTTCATATTCGATGCAGAATCCTGCATCAAAATTTTTGATGCAGGATCCTGATTCAAAATTGTGTTCTGTGTGGGTCTTCCACTGCTGATACAGGGATTGAGCCCCTTGATGTTGGCAATCAAATAATAAAAAAAGGGACTGCAGGGTGGGGTGATGGCAAACCTGACACCGGGGGTGGGCATCCTGGTGTCAGATTATTTATAGTAATAGAAACAGTTTTAAAAGAAATGTAGTGATGGCAATCAGAGGGTGGGAGTGCCCCTAGACCCCAGGGAAACATAAGGGGTGTCCAGTACAGTAGAATATTTGCGCACACTGTGATACAGTGTTGCAAGGAGCCTATAGTTTTTCTCAGGCTCCTAAGGGGTGCCAGTGCACACTGGGGAAATAGCAGCAGTGCAGCTGTCAGCATGAGTTCCCATTGTGGCTGCAAAGTCAAGAAAATACCACTGTTCTCATATAGAGAACACAGATGAAGCAGTCCTCTCACTAGGTTCAGCACCCAAGATTTTGGATGCCTAGAAAAGGTATTTCTGACCCCAATATTAAGAAACACACATCAGAATATGGACCCCCCCCCAAACAAATGGCAACAGTGTTAGATCTTAAGGGGAGCATCACAGAAACAGTTAATACATTCAAATATTGTGGCGTCTATCTTGATTCACATTTATCTTTTGAATTTCCTATTGATTATCTTAGTAAGATTCTACAACAACAATTAGGGATGCTATATAGGACACACCCATTGTTTACTAAGAACTCTAGAAAGTTACTTACTCAATGCTTCTTATTTAGTCTGTTGGATTATGGCATTAATATTTACATGACCACTACAAATAAATTACTTAATAGACTAAGAGTTACTTATAATGCTATTTTGAGATTTCTTACTGGATCCCCTTTCAATACTCATTCTTGTGATTTGTTCAAGAACTCTGGTTGTCTTTCCTTATCTAAGAGGATTTTTCTTAAATCTTAAATATTTATGTATAAGCAGGTTTTGAGTCTCTTGCTTTCCTCTATATCTGCCTTTTTAACTAGAGTTTCAAATTCACATGGTACACAATCCAAAAATAAATTAAAATTTGCAATACTTTTGTTTAGGAACTCTGTAGGCCAGTGGTCACTTTTATATACTGCCCCTACTTGTTTCAATTCTCTCCCCTTCTTATATAACAAATTGCAGATCACTGTACAGTTTTAAAAAATTATTACGGATATGGCTTTTTAACAACGATAGATGCAATTGTTTTAGTGAGAGAAATTGTTTCTTGTTTTTCTATGATGTTATTTGTATTTGTGATATAACTATGATCATTTGTACTTGTAATAAGTATGTAATGTTTTCATTTTATTTGCATATATGTTAACTTGTCGCATATGAAAATGAGCAGACATTCTCATCATGCTAACAAGTATAAAATAAAGAAAAAAAAATATGGCTAAACAGCTCCCATTTATCTAAGTTATGATGTTTGTTTTGTCCGTTACATTAATTTTTACGTATTTTCTTTATTTTGTAACTCTCGCTTAGTGCAAAACAAGATGGTGGACACAACAAAGCTCTGCGAAAGTATAGCAGGGTCTAGGTGACACTACATGCTAAATAACAGTAGCTCCTGTGAAAACAAACTAGGATATATGTGAACCTAGATGCCAAAATGGAGCACCTCTGGTGAAAAGAAAGCATTTTCATGTGACACATCTAACTTTTCCCTTAGGAAATAATGGGAAAATTATAAATTTAGAAACTTTTGAACTGATTAATATTTTTTCACCAAACCTTCAAATGGCACATGTGATGCAAAGGCTTTGTACCCTGAAAATTGCAGACCACAACATAAATCCATTTCTGAGATACAGGTGGACAAAAAAATAGCAAAAAATTGGTACATTTAGGGATGTTTGAACTTCAATAACTTTTCAAGTGTTCAATGGATTTGCACAAAATTTGACACAACAAGAGACCTACTCATAGAGAGTAAGCATCCCAAATTCCATGCAAATCCATTAAAAGGTTTAAAGTTATTAACATTCAAACATTTTGGCTTTAACATAGAACTGTGCACTCACCCTAACTATACTGGTGCTACTGAGGGATTCTTCTAGTCGTCAGTGATTTGACAACCAAATGCAAGTTTAATAGGGTACAGTTTTTAAACTCTGATTCTGAAGGACCTGTAGACCTTATGACCAGGTCATAGAGATGTTTCCTTGTTTTATCTTTTATTAAGTGTTCAATTATGTACCGTTTATATAGTTTTTGTAGTGCAGGTTTAAAGAAATCTGGTAGTGCCATATGTTTTGATAATTTAGGGGGGTATCTTCCTATTTTTGCAGGTAGTCCTGTAGGGTGTTCCAAATAAAGTATTTTGCTAAACAGGGGGGTGTTCGTAATTGGCACAGGATCATAGCACTGTATGTCAAAACCACGCTGCTGAAAATTCTGCAGCAAAACAGTGCCACACAAAAACAGACTCGAGCAAAACACCGACCTGTTCTGTGCACTGTGCTCATTGACAACAATGGGTCTTTTTTTTTTGTAGGGGACTTCATACCCCACACACCCCAGAACTTAAATAACAAACTCTGAGGGGGGAGTGGACTTCAGAGATGTGGGAGAAACTTGGGAGGGAGGAAGTCGGATTAAAAAAAAAATGTCAGCAAAGTTGCAGCAGGGGAGACCTGGGGGGAACCAAACAACATTCCCAGGTCTCCCAACTGCACTATGTGCTGTTACCCTAGCCACTCCACCAGGGAAGCAGCTCAACTAGGCACCCAGCACATGGCTCCTTCTCCTCACCTTACATCACTCTCCAGTGACAGGGGTAGCAGTTAATCCCTATCGCTGTTCTACCCCTGTTGCTGTCATTTCAAGCACTGCATGTACAGTGCAGTTAATACCTCGCTGTCTTATATGCACGGTATTGACCCAGTACATTTGTAATGCTATCTTCATAGTTTTAGACAAACACAAGGCATGAAAAAAAACTATTGGATTAGCCATATTAACTCCACCTTTTTAAGTGAGATATACATCACTTCCCTGTTTTATGGTGTTAAGCCTCCTCCCCCATAATAGTTAAAAAATAAATATTCAGTATCCAGGTTTCAAGATGAGTGGGTAGAGGAAAGATTGTGCTTATATATAAAAAGGTGGAGATCAGAAATTGTGTGATTACATAAACCATTTTTTGTTGGGACATCTTCCTATTTTTCCATTTGTCCAGTTTCATTTCCCCAGAGGTTAATTCCACCCTCCAATTCGCATGTGCCATATTTCTCGGACCATATTTTACTCCTAATATTTTGAAAGGGTCCTCTGAAATTCTTAATCCCTGTATGTCTGACCTTGGTTGTGGGTTTGACCCAAGTTGTAAACCAACACGTTTACCTAAATTTAGGGCCGATCCTCAAATATCTGAAAAATTAGCAATCTCGGTAAACAAATTAGCAACACTCTGGTCATTTTTTGTGATTACACACAAATCATCAGCATATGCTAAAATTTTCATTGTATCTCCTTTGTGTTTTCCTGATATTCTTTGAATATCACTCCTTGAAATTAACTTCCTAATTAGGGGGTCTATATTAAAAGTATAAAGTAAAGGACTGGGGGGCATCCTTGTCTGACTCCCATCCTGATAGGTTATGTTCTGCCTTCTATTACTGAACTAAGAGGAGCAATTTTTGCTGACGCATATAGCAGTTTAATCCAGTGTATAATTGAGGAAGGAATCTCATATTTGTTTAGGACCTTAAAAATATATTAATGCTGTACTTTTTTAAAAGCTTTACATTGGTCTAGGGACAGGACATATCCTATACTATTTTACTTCTGACAATATGTATAAATATCCCTAATGCTGAAAAAATGTTGATGTATGGTTCTTTCCAGAATTGTAAATGTCTCAGCTGGACGAATTAATGCTGAAGTCACTACTTGAAGTCATTTTTGTAGAATAAATGTAAGCATTTTAAAAGCTGAGTTATGCTGACTTTTAGGCCTTCAGTTCTGCACTAAGGTGCAATTTTCTTATTGATATAAAAAATGACTAAACCTTTAGAAAAATGATCTGGACTACGGTTTTGTGTGAAAAAATACTTAAATACTTAAGCTAAGCATGCTGATATGATATCACTAAATGCTTTATAAAATTCATTTGGTAATTTGTATTATTACTATTTTCTTGTGTGTTGTATCCCATGTATATTGTCCCTTGTTCCTTGTTAACAAACCCAGGTCCACCTTGAAAATTAGCTTGCTCAACAGTGATTGCCTGGTTAAATAAAGGCTTTGATTGATTGATTCCATCTCCACCAGCAGAGATACCAAGTTTCAGATTTTGTATAACATCTAAAATTTCCTGGGGACTAATAGGGTCACTGAGGATATGGAGGTCATAAGAGTCTTTGTGTGGTATTTGTATATCAGCTAAATATTTGTCTATATCCTGATTCTGGATAAATGGAGGTTGAGTGAAAAATTCAAGGTATTTCTCCACAATTGCCTGGATGCAAGCAGAAGATGTGGTGACATTCCAATAATTACCCTGTAATTTAAAAATTATTGACACATTCTTCCTTTCCTTGCAGGCAATACAGGGATTTGAGTAAGGAGTTTTAGCAGTATCAAAATTCATTTCTGCCTGCAATGAGCTAGATCAGTCAAATTGTACTTCTCTTATATCAGCATTTATCTTGGTGATCTGGTCAGCCAAATCGCTTATACAGTATATAAATGTGTATTTGAGCCCGGTTTCATAGATAGCAGGTAATGGGAACACCATCCTTATATATAACAGGGTGGATATCAGAAATTGCTTGATTATGTGTATCCTTTTTAACTTAGACAATCTCCAACCTTTCCACCTCTGTGCTTTTGTATCACATAGTTTGAGGACTTCCTCCCAGTTTTAATTGTGCATTTTCCCCATGACCATATTGAATCCATAACCTGTTGTCCGGGGGGGGGGGGGGGGGGGGCTAAAGCAAGCCCTTTACTTTTATTTATGTTCAATGCTGCTCAAGATACTGTGGCATATTTTGCCTATCCGGGAGGACATCATCAGCACTGGACTCATTCTGCACAAATATACACAGATCATCTGTGTGTGAGCAACCATTTTCATTTCCTCCTGGGAACCACCTCCTGTTATACCCTTAATATGTGTATTTTTCAATTTAGTTCTAATAAAATGATCCAAAGCAAAGATATATAGAATCGGGCCAAGGGGACACCCTTGTCATACACCCATCCTAACAGGGATACTAGTTCCTTCAATGCCATGCACTAAAGGTGTTATTTCTGCAGTAACATATAACTTCTGCATTCAGTGAATAGATTTTAAAGGGATACCATAATGTTCTAGCACCTGAAACAAAAATGTATGACTCACCTTATCAAAAACTTTGCTGTGGTCATGTGTTAGAAAAAAACCTGTGGAACCTGTTGTCTTGCAGAATTCCGTTACATCCCTGATAATGGCTAAATTATCCTGAATCTTTCTCACTGGCAATGTACAATTTTGTACTAGGCGAATTAAGGTCTCTGCTACTGAATGGAATCTTCTTTGTAGAATTGTAGTTAAGATTTTGAAATCTGATTTTAAGAGGCAAATCAGTCTCCAATTGACTAGATGTCTTTTATCTCCTGATTTGTGTAGAAAACTGATTAAACCTTTTGAACATGAACTGGGTAACAGGAAATTATACAATGTTACCAGAAAGAGAATCATAAAATTCCTGTATTCTTTATAAAATTCACTGGGAATACCAACTCTACCAGGTATCGCTCCGGTCTTTAAGTTTCCTATAACCTCGGCAACCTCCTGTGGAGTTACTGTATAGGGCAAAGCAACGACTGTCTCATTTGGTGGGTTAGTGGTGTAATATGTAAATCCTATAAATATATACTTAAATCATCTGACTGTACTGTATGTGGCACACTAATACTAGTTAAATACTTTTCTAAGGCCTTCTGTATCTCAATATGTATAGTAAGGTGTTTCCTTCCAGTAGTAATTAAGCTACTAATCTGAGAATTTTGTCTCCTGTCCTTACAAGCTTCACAAGGGTCAATATAAGGGAATTTTGGGGTTCCAAAAGACATAGCTGCTTGTAGAGATGATGTTCTATCATACTGATATTGCCACATTTCAGCTTTGATGTTTGCAATTTGAACTGAATAATATGAATTAGTTAAACAAGACTCAGGATAAAGCACATAAAGGTGATATCACAATTTTTGGTATTGAAAAAAATTATTTTGTACTTGACTTTTCCAAAATTGTGTTACCAAATCCCTGCTATCCTTCCTTGTCTCCTCCCACCATAACCCTATATTATCATACAGGCCTAACCCTGAGACCTGAGCTATCAATATTGTCAAAAGATTTAATTCAACTACTGGTTCCTTTAAAATGCCCACATTCATCTTCCATCTGGTGCATGTTTTAACATAATGTGTATGCAGGCTAGGCACTGTTTTAACTAACAAATGGTCCAAAAATTCTACTGGGAGTGGTGATGTCTGCTGTATGACCAGAGATTTGGAAACACAGATATAATCTGTCTTTGAACTGCATGCATTCCTAACATAAGTGAAGTTAATTTTTGTGTTGGCTATCAAAGAACAGTCATGCATTTCTGTCATGGAAATACCCTTTCTAAATGCATGAGAATCACAATACATTCTCTTTCCTTACTTCTGTCTTTCATTAACATCTACTGTACAGTTAAAGTCTCCCCCTAAATAAACATTTTAGCTGTCATTAGAAGAGGTTGTAATTGCAAAAACAGTCTTACTCTCCCTGCCTTTATCTGAGGGCCATACACATTTATAAATTGGATAGGTATTTCATGCCATAAGCCATCCACTATTAAAACCCTCCTAGGAATCAAATCCATCAATTTCTGAAATGCGAAATTAAGACTGGAGAACAGAATACCCACCCCATCCACTCTATCAGGGCCAAACAACCAGTAAGAAGGCCCCCACACCCAATTATTCCTTATAGTATATATTAGCTGACTAGAGTTCATCTATATTTCCAGCAGAAGGATCACATCTAGCTTAAAATCATGCAGCATAGGAAATATAATATTCCTTTTCTGAGCATTTTTTAAACTGCAGGAATTCAAAGAGGCTATTGTTAATGGGTCCATCTAAGCAGAGGTGTGACAGAATCCATTTTCTTTTCTTCTTCTTCAGCTTTTTTCCACCTGTCAGTGGTTGCTCCTGTGGCAAGTCTTCCAAATCCTGTGTTCCTGCTACAGGTGATATGTCTGACACCATGTCTTCAGTGTCAGTGGATCCCTTGGTCTGGGACAGTAAAACTTCAGATTTGTTTTCAAGGTCAATGTCAGTGGACAGATTCCCAGATGTAAGATTATTGGCACTTCTTCACCTAGTAATGGGAGCAGACCAGGCCTGAGTGGAGCATTGCTAGTGTATGGTCAGAGAAAGTACGCTGCAGAGCCCTTTCTACATTATGCATTACACACGGGCAGACTAAGTGGACCAAGTGGTCCTTATCTGCCATCAAAGTCTATGTCTGTATGTTAAGGGGTTACCTCCTGACCCTACACAGACTCAAGGGGAGGGGCTGAAGTAGCAGACTGTTCCTCAAGATACATAAGATTATCTGGAGCTGTCCCCTGCTTGCTGGAAGAACATATCTTGTGGTATTCCCTGGAGGGACATTCTCTGTTTCCCTTTGTTGTGCCTTCCTGATGAGATCATCTAGGTTAATGGTGTTTCTCTTATTATGTGCAGCCCAAGGGCAATCTCAGAATATATGTCCATGCTCCTCACATAAGTTGAATTTGGCATGGTTTGCACACTGCATGCTAATGTGGCCAGATTCACCACATAGCCCACAATGTAGCCTGTGACACATAGTAGATAAGTGTGTTTTGGCTCCAGACTTATAGCAGGCCTTCGGTTGACTGGAGTAACAACATATCTCTATGTACCAGCCAAACACAAAACAGTTTGGAATATGTACAACCCCTTCTGGGATTTGTTGAAGTTTAACTCTAAACCTCCATCCCCAAGTCCAGAGGTCCTCAGAATCCATTATAGCCTCAGGGGAACTGAGCACCTCACATTTCTGCTATACCCAGTAGGTGATATCAGCTACATGTACATTTTCATTAGGGAACATTACCGTGACTGTTTTTATGAGGGATTTAGATAAGGGGTTTGCAATAAATGGGGCCAACAATGGTGCCAGTTTTTTTTTTATATTATTTATGCTCCTGCCCCTACAGCCCTCACAATTGGGGGGAGCCCTAGCCCCGTCACACCTGCATCCTCCAACTAGCACAATAGTAGCCTCAGGGCTTACCCCCCGTGGGGGTTGGAGAAGGGGCTCACCCCTCCGAGACCAGATCAAGTGTTCCTGTGCTGTGACTGGCAGGGTACGGGGCCTGCGAGTTCCCCCTTCATCCTCTGTGGGGTGCTGCTGTTTTCCCTGATTTTCTTCTTTGTCAGGGTGGCATGTGTGATGACACCTGCGATGGTGCCACACACGATCCTGTGCACACCCCCATCAAGCTTCTGCACCACTTTTGACCCTCCGTCTTGCAGCATCAGTGTGTAAGTTCCCAGCTACCTCAATGGGCCAGGCTAACACCGACTGCTGAACACCCTCTCCCCAGAGAAGGAGAGCTGTCATCTGGATGCTCAGTTCTTCTCTTCCCTGCCGACCCCTGGCATCTCGTGCTCAATCGCAAACACGGGTCAC
Source organism: Neoceratodus forsteri (assembly GCA_016271365.2). Taxonomy (NCBI): domain Eukaryota; kingdom Metazoa; phylum Chordata; order Ceratodontiformes; family Ceratodontidae; genus Neoceratodus; species Neoceratodus forsteri. The sequence continues at coordinate 832,012,079 of CM028131.1, forward strand.
TGGCATGGCATGAGGTGTGGCGTCCAGCACCTCAACCCTCAGCACCACCAGGCTGGGTAATGGTGCAAATTTTACTTGATGATACAATGTCTAGAAATGATCCAAGCTGCGGGGTTGGTGAAACTGATATCAAAATTGTCTTCCCCAGAAATGTGGATTAATGCATAAGTTTCTGATGCCATGAATCTTATACCGTCCTTTGGCAATTGTTTCCCCATAAAGATCCTGTCTGGGAAGGGGTTCAGTTCTTTGAAAAAGTTCAGAAAAATGTTATCTTTGTGGTAATGTTTGAGACAAATAGCAAAGTTGCCCTCAAAGGCTTCCAAGCATTCAGAATTGATAGAATAGGCAAGAGAGGTGGGGGATGCCTCATTATAGTGTCAATGGCTCAGTAGGTTGCACACTCACCTCTGAGGCCAGGAGATCAGAGGGCTGTGGGTTCAGTACCCACATCTGGCACTTGGATTAATATCCCAGTACTGACACTGTAGTGCAGCATGAGAGGGGTGCTGCACTTCTCAGGTGCCGTCTTTTGGATGAGACGTTAAACCGAGGTCCCATCTGCCTGGATTGGTGGTAGTTCAGGTGGATGTTAAAGATCCCATAGCACTTATTGAAAAGAATAGGGGCATTTCCCTGGTGTCCTGGCCAAATTACCCTCATTCACTAAAAAATACCACCAACAGCTTAATCTGGTTCAAGGTCAGTTGGCATTCATCTGTATCCCCCTCGCCCGGGTCATGCCTGAAAATAGGCAGGATTTGTCTAGTGCACTTACCCGGTCAACAAAAACTAAATAAATAAATAAATAGAATAATTCTATGCCAGGGACTCTCTGCAGTGCACTGGCCTCCCTGGAACCAGGGTGTCTGAGGAGCATGAGCTAATAGTGATAAAGGCTTAGGTCAGCCAGAATGGCAAAATTCTCATCCTTGCCACAATCTACCTATCCCCCAAGAAAGTCACAGCAGACTTCCCACAATTATGGATGTTATCGGCACCCTTCCAAAGGGAATGGAGCTTGTCCTTATTGGGGACTTTAACATAAACTGGGATGGAAAGGAGGCTGCCCCTTTAAGGGATCTGATAGCCACCTCCAACTTCACACAACTTGTCACCTGCCCCACCAGACAGAACTATAAGACAGGAAACAGTATGCTTCTTGACTGGGCCCTAGCAAGCTCACCATCCTGGATCTCTGAGATCAAGGTTCTCCTAGACAGGGTAAGTGACCACTCCCCAATCACCTTCCTGTGGTCTAATAAATTTACCAAAAGCCCACCCATCCTCATTGAAAGCAGGGTCTTGAGGACGGGTAAACTTGGAGCCCTCAAATCAGCCCTTGCCCTGCATGACTGGACTCTTATTGACCTGGCACCTACCCTTGATCAGGCCCTCAGTTACTCCATTAAGGGCTTTAGCTCCATCTGCGATATCTATGCCCCGCTCACAAAAAGAAAAATCAGGGCCAGCCAAATGGCTGGATTGATGGGGAGCTCCTCTCCTACTTGAAAGAAAGAGACATACTCTGGGAGAAGGCCAGAAACACAGGTAACAACCATGACTACCAGTGCTACAGAACAGCCAAGAACCACTGCACCAAGCTAATCCGGCTAGCCAAAGCCAACTATCACAAGACCCAGCTTTGCAATTCTTGGGGTGATGGGAAAAGATTCTGGGACAACATCAAAAGCATCCTTGGAAAGGAGGACAAGAAACACCCTCAGCTGCTCAGTATCAGTAACACCCCCACTACAGGCCTTCTAGCTATTGCAGAAGCCTTCAATAAGGCCTTCACCGATCTTACCCCAGTGCTACAACCTGCCTATTTTCAGCCTGGCTTGAACCACTTCAAACAACCTATCTAGACAGTGTTCTCACCCGGCTTCTACTTTAAAACTGTGACAGTAAAGGAGGCCCTCACTGTGGTCAAGAAAATACTAGGTAAGACCAAACTGGGAAGTGATGGGATAGACATGAAACTTCTATCCCTCACCCTGGACATTCTTATAGTGCCCATTACCATGATGTACAATAAGTCCCTGGCCCTGGCCCAATTCCTGATGGTTTGGAAGCAGGCCCTAGTTCTGCCAGTGCATAAAGGAGATGACAATTCTCTGGTAGCCAATTACAGATCCATCTAGATCCTCTCCCCCCGTACAAGACACTGGAAAAGATTGTGGTGGATCAACTCGTCGACTACCTCAATAAGTATAATCTACTATGCCCCAACCATCATGGCTTCAGACAAAATCACAGTACCACCACTGCCCTGTTGGACTACACAAACTATGCACATAAGGCCCTGGATGAAGGTAAACTGGTGGGGTCTGTCATTATTGACCACACCAAAGGTTTTGATACAGTCAACCACCCCGTGTTCCTGACCCAACTGTGAAACATGGGTGTGGAGCCCAACGCCCTTTGCAGGTTCCAAGACTACCTGGTACAGAGAAATCAATGTATCAAAATTGGGAAAACAGTATCCAGCGCAAGAGAGGTATCATTAGGGGTACCCCAGGGATCAATACTGGAGTTCCTACTCTTCGGCCTCTTCTTAAATAACCTTCCCACAGCCTGCAACATCAAACTCATACTGTATGCAGATGATGCTGTGCTCCTGAGCAGCAGCACCTCTCAGACTACCCTACAATCTGAGCTGCAGAACTCCTTCTCCAAACTCGAGGACTTGTTCTGTAGTCATAGGTTGCTACTAAACTACAAGAAGACCAAGGCCTTGCTTATGTCCGGCCCCCACAACAAAAATAAGCACCACCCCTTCATCATCTCCAACTCATGCAGTGAGCCGCTGAAAAAAGTTCACTTGTTCAAGTATCTGTGGGTCATAATAGATGATACCCTCATGTTTGTGCAACATATTGACTCTCTGGTCAAGACAGTCAATACCAAGATTTGTGTCATGTACAGGCACAGGCAATACCTCTCTCTCTCTGGGGGCCCTCCACCTCTCAGTCCACAGCTCAATTATATCTACTTTTGACTATGGACTAGTGGTCTATGAGGTGGCAACGGACACAGTGCTCAAGAGGGTTCAGACTGCACTCAACAAAGCCTGCAGACTCACCCTGGATGCTGAGTGTGGCACTCACACCTGTACTCTGTATGAATGTGCAAATTGGCTGTCATTAAGAAACAGGGTCAAATTCCAGACTTGCATCCTAGGGAAGAAGGCTCTATTGGGTAAAACACCACCTTGTGTAGGCATTTTGATCAAGGCGGCCAACTCATTACAAGTCATCAGCGGGAGGACTAAAGGGGCCTTGGAAATCCTCTTCCATCACACTTCACTTGGGCAATGTGCATTTGCCTAACAGGCCCCCCCCATGGATGAATGAACTTCCTTGGAACTTCTTGACCACCAATAATCTGGCATAATTCAAAACTGACCTCAAACAGCACATAATAACACTCTAAGTGCACCTGCCCTTGAGTCCAGCAAACCTGCTCTCTCAGCCCCCCAGCAAGCACTAGGCAGGCCTCAGGTACCCCCTCCCTCTGTCCCTTCTCATGACTTGCCCCAGCAATCAGTTTGTGTCATGTTCCTTCAGCACCTGCCACCCCTCCCTCTCCCCCAACTCACAGCCCCGTGAGTTTCCCAAACAGTCACTACTAATGCTGGCTGCCTGATCATGCCCACCTCACAACCCACCATTTTACTCTAGCATGTCCTGTCCACTCAGCCACCCCTCACCCCACCATTTCTCCCTATACCTTATCGTCCCTTTACCCCACCCTTTCACCTCCACCACAGTACTTACCTCTCTCTCTCTCTCTCTCTCTCACCTCCCTTCTTCACCCCTCTGCCAGCTATCCCCGTCCCTCTGAACTACTGACAAGGAACTTTGTCACTGCTTATCCCCCCCCACCCTCATAAAGTGTTTTTTCTTGATATTTGACTTGTACCTATGTTTTAAGTTATTCTGTAAGTTCTAAATCCAAGCTGTATCTTTCATTGTAAAGTACCTTTGCTTTCTCCTACTGTACTTTGTCTTGCAATGTATGACGTGGAACGTTTGTAAAAGAACTTGTGCTGAAAGTTTTTTTCCAAATTACTAAATAAATAAAATAAATGAGGGGTTGGGTAGAAAGTCTTGGTTCATTACTGTCAAGCAGTTGACTAACTGCCTCCAGTCTGGTAGTGTGGTCAAGTATAATGTTCACTTGCTCCTGGCCCCCAGAGCTTGCATGAGCATCTGATTCTGCCATACACAAATTTGTATCCACTGGAGTGTCATTACTGAGATCTGAGGTTGGCATGTCTGTCCCCTTATCATCAAGTGTACCTCCTGATGGTATCGCTGCTGCCTGCTCACCTGTATGATTTGCTTTTCCATTTACTCGAATGTGGTTTTCAGACCTGGGTTTCGAGAATTAGCATTTAATTCTGGGCACTGTTCAGAAGCTAACATGCTACCATCTTGAGAGCTGACCCCCATATTCTGACTGGTAGCAGTATTATGCATGTTCCCCATTTGTGCAGTATGTTTAAAATTATACAGCCCCATATTTACCTTGTCCTGAGCAGTGGTCTGCAGCTGGTGTACTTCAGTATGCAGATTCCTACAGTCCTGTGTACTGTAGGTCCCGTCTCTTGGTACTTACTCTGTGATGCACTCCATTTAGGGTCTGGCACCTAGTTGCTGGATTCATCCTGGGTCCAACCTGCTCCTTTCAGTGCTCTTGCTGGTGACCATTCATGTGATTCCTGGCTTGGGGTTTGGATATTGAATGCATCTTGTACTTGCTCCTTTGTAGTGAGTGGGTGTCGTTGATGTACATCTTCAAGCTGCAGGACCGGAGCAGCATCCAGGGACAATTGTGTGATGCAATGGGGAAGAGACTCTTTAGCCACTGTGAAAATGCCTGCCTCCTGGTCAGTACCAAAAAAAATAGTTTTGCGAGAGTCTGTGTGATGCATTGACATTCTTTTATGGAGCCCTGCTTTCCTTTTAGTTTAAGCCTCTTCATCTTCAGCCAGCATAGTTAACAGAATCCTTCTCCTTTCTGTTATCTCTTTATCCAGCTGGGCCATTGTCATTTCTAAGTCCATGTTTGTTGCAAATTTAGTTGGTCCTGTAGACATTTCTTCTCATAGCTCAAGTGTAGTACCAACAAAGTCAGTACCTGCTTCTTCATCCATGGAATCCAGTGACACAAAATCATGTTCTTCATCCTTGTTTTTTCCGGCTGGGTAGTAGGGAAAGGGAACATTGTTTAATGAGGAGTAGCACACTAAGCTGAAGCTTATTTCCAGAGGCATCCTGGAAGCACAAGGAAGTTAAGTGACTTGCTCAGGATCACACAGTATGCACCTAGGCAGCTGTGGGATTCAAACCCAGGTCTCCAGATCTGCAGCTCAGAGCCTTAACCCGCTGCACTATACTGCTTCACCCCAGCCTGCTGCAGCTCTTCTGCTTCTGCAGCCTCAGGATCCTCCATTTCGGAAGTGGCCAACAGCGCCCCCTTCCAACAGTAGGGGAATTTTATTGAAGTATCACCCATGTATACAGTAATCAACAAACATGAAATCATAAGTTGCAATACCAGAGAAAACAAAATCATCAGTGATCAGACACTGTAATTATAGAATGTCCTGCATCATCTTACTTATATTTCAGAAAAACAAGAACAACTTTTCCACCACAATTGGACCTTTGATAGTGGATAGTGAGATACTGGTACTTCATATTCATAAATTTCTAATAAAGCATATGTGCAGAGTCTACTTAAGGATTCATAAGACATGGTGTTGTTGTAGCACCCACTGGCATCCTGCATGCCACAAGTAAAATTTTAAAGAGGCAAACAAAACAATTTAAGTACTAGTATGATATTTCTTAAAACTTGGGGGATAAATACTGAGTGCAATAATTTCATAAGACAACGAGGCTATCCATGATTTTAATTTTTTTATGTTATTAATTCTAGGATTACAAATACCTTTGAGCCAAGGCTCTTTTACAAAGGTTCCATGTCAGAGAAATACAAATTATGGGGAACATCAAGAAAGATATTACAGCAATGTGGACATTGCAAACAGATTACAGATTAATACAATTCAAGGGTAGCATTGCAAGCAAGGCAGCTGGCGGCATTTGTCAGAATATAGATTTCACTTTTGTGCTAAAAATTTCCACAAATTCTGTACATGTGTACATGACACTAGAAAATGCTGTGTTGTTCCCTCTAGGGCTATACAGTCAGGATAAGGACATGTTCAGTCTTCAATAGCTTTATGCTTATTGTTGCCCCTGACATTCAACCTACCATATGTGCACAACCGTAATGTTTCCACATATGCTTGGGTATTCTTTTATCATTTAACTGTTTTAATACTGCTTCTTTTTTGTCAGGAGGGCAAATTTTGAAATCAGGTTCTGAAGGGCCTAGTGTTTGTATAATAGTCTTATATAATTAGAACCTTGTGTTCTGAACTAAAGTGAGTTTGGAAAGGTTCCAGTTTCTTAATTTCCATATTGAGGGTTTTATATGGTCTGATATGGGAAGATATTTAGAAGCTTTGGGAGGAGTGTGGTCCCATGGCCAAAAAAAAACACTAAGGTTATTCCAAATCAATTTTTGTGGTAAAGAGTCTGTAGGGATAAGACCTATGTTTAAAGTCTGAGAAAAAAAGGGTATGAAAAAACACCAATGGATCTACCATACCAATACTGCCATTTTCTTCAGGTGAGTATGTGAAGGTCTATTTAATTGGGTTCAGCCTGCTACCCCATAACATTTGAAAAAAACAACTATGCAATTTGGTTTCTAAAATAAAAGGCAGAGGGAACATGATACCAGTATACAATAGACAGGGCATTATACATTTCTTAATAATTGGTACCCTTTTTAGTTTGGAAAGTTTCCACCCTTTCCATCGTTTTTACTTTATTCTCACAGGTATTTAGGGCTGGTTCCCAATTCAGAAGCATCATGTTCTGTCCCCCAAAACGTAAACCTAAGATTTTCAATGGTTTATCTGAGAAGTGGAAACCAATAGGATGTATGGTATCAATACAATTATTTCCTAATTTCATTCCTTCACATTTATCCAAATTAAATTTAGCACTGGATACCTTTGAATAAGTCTATACTTCCAGTAGCATAATATGGATGCTTTCCTGGTTTGCAACAAAAAGACAAATATCATCAGCATATGCCAAAATTCTTACTTCGTCATGAGGTTGGATTCCCGTCAGGCCCTCAATATGAATATTTGGATATGTTTTCTGATAAAAGGATCTAAGGAAAAGACATATAAAAGGTGGCTCATAGGGCACCCCTGTCTAACTCCTGCTAATACCTTAATTTCTCTATCTATTCTTCCTAGAATTATGGGAAACAGTGTGGCAGAAGAAAACACTGTTTTTAACCATTGTATGCATTCTACTGGGATTCCATAAGATTTTAATGTATGGAGAAGAAAAGAATGATTCTCTCTGTCATAAGCTTTGCTCTGATCCAAAGAAATAACATACCCTGACTTACAGTATTGTGTGTGTTGCAAAATTCTGTAAATTCTCTGATAAAAATTAATAGATGCTGAATTTTCCTTCCCGGTAGACCACTAAATTGGGCAGGGTGAATTAGTGATCTGGCAATCATTCTGAGTCTAGTATTTAAAATTTGGGATAGGATTTTAAAATCCACATTCAGCAAACAAATAGGTCACCAATTCTGAATTAGGTGTCTATCATCTGACTTGAAGAGAAATACCACCAAACCTTTCATAAACCATTTAGGGATTTTTTTGTGTTGAGAAAATATGCAAATACTTTCTCTAAACATGCAGCAAGTTCATCCAGGAATACTTTATATCATTCATAGGAAAGACCATCAGTTCCTGGAGAGGTGCCCAATTTCAATGTTGTAATTATGTTTATAATTTCCTGAGTTGTAATGGGCTGTAATAATTCCTGGGTTAATTGTGGATCTATAGTCTGTGAAATGGAGTTTAGGTTGTTGCCCATCTCTTTGTCAGATGAAGGGTTTATTTCCTGAAATTATTCTAAGTTTCTGGACACAATATTCTGTAGCTAGCCAGGGGTGGAAACTATGTAACCATATTCATCCTTTAACTCAGAAAAGGAAGAAGCATCCGTCCTAGCCTTATATGCCTCAAAGGGGTCTCCATGTGGAGATTTTTGTGTATCAAACATCAATTTCATTTTTACCATACTGGCCCTATCATATTGCCATTTTTGCATCTGTACTTTAATACTATGTATTTGGGCAGAATAATCTGATTTGGAAGATGATGTTAGGTTCATGAGGTGTTGTAACTTAGATCTCAGTTTAAGGTAATTAAAGAAACACCCCCATTTTTGTTCTTTCTTTAATTCTGAAACTACTTCATAAGGTCTGTTTTGGTATTACTCCACCAGTCACTAATTTTATCATACAAATCAAAGGCTGATGCCCTAGCATGGAGCAGGCCTTTTATACTGCTTTGGACACTGGGATCCAGTAAAACAGAACTATTCAGCTTCCATCTATTACATTTCATAGATGTAGTTGAGTTAGTGTGAAAGGAGACCTTCAAAAGCATATGGTCGGAAAATTCAACCGGAAGCACTTTCATTGATATTTTCTGGTCTGATTTTGAGGTGAATAAAAATTCAGTAACAGAGGTAAACTGACTTCTTTGATGTGTTAAGGATGGGCCTACCTTCCGAAAATCAGTACAGTTAATTAAAAATTAGCTAGCCGGATACATCTGCCTAAGACCAAGGAATCGCAATGCACTTTTTTTTTCTTTTTGTTATATTTTTTAGAGGTTGGATACTGAAATTAAAATCACTGTCTAAATATTTGTTTTTGTTGTGACTAGGAAGGGTTTAATGGCTTCAATTAAGTTGACTCTTTCTGCTTTAGTCTGTGGACCATAAGCATTTATAAATCTACAATGCTGTAATGACCAAAAGTCATGCAGAATCAACACTCAGCCTGGGATGAGATCAGTAAGTTTAGTTAATCTAAAGGAATCCCTCTTAAAATAGTATTCCCACACCATCAGCTTTGTCCAGGCCAAAAGACCAATAGGATGGTCCCCAATACCATTCAGCTTTAAAAAACTGTATCTGTGGGACAGACCACATCCAGTTCTCCTGTAAAAGGAAACAATCAAAATCATGATCATGGGCTAGTTGGAATACAGCCTGTCTTTTCTTGTGGTTCAGTAAACTACAAGCATTTAATGAGGCAAAAGAATGCATAGACAAAGTTTAATGTTCAGTCTCAATTCTTTATTTCCTTTTTCCTTTTTCTCATCTTATTAACTTTCCTCTGATTTTAACATTTCTGAGGAAGCAGAGATATTGTCTGACTCCTCTTTCTCCATTTCTGTATCACTCCAATTTGAGCCAGAAAGAACTGAGAATGGGTTCTCTGTGACCATTTCAAGGGGTTTAGGATTAGATTTGTGCTTACTTGAAGAACATCTCCTTGTAGGAGGTATAACCCAGGGTTGTAGAGGGCACATATTAGAGGGGTCCAACAAAGGTTCTTCATTTTGGTGGTCTGAGTAGCAAATTAGTGTTAGTAAGACTGGTGTAGGAGGGTCAGGTGTGTGGGGGATCTAAGGCATGCTGCAGCTATTAGAATGTTGAGTGGGGCTGGGTGTGAGAATCTCGTCCTGTGGTGCAGTAGGGCCATCAGGTGAACCTTGAGGTGCAGCCAGAGCCGTTTCCTCATCTGGAATTGTAGCTTCTGTTTGTGCCTTCTGGATTAAATCATCCAGATTAATGGCATTGAACTTGTTGCTGGCAGCCCAGAGGCATTCTTGAAAGAAATGCCCCATGTTATCACATAAATTACACCTGGAGTGGTTAGCGCACTGCATACTAATATGCCCCACTTCCCCACATATTCCAGATCGAGGTTTATCAAAAACATGAGAGAGGTGTGTTCTTGCCCCACATTTATAGCATGGCTTAGGCTGCCCGGCATAAAAGCAAACCCTAAGGTCACGTCCCAGAAAAAATACAATTTAAGATATGACATATGCCCTCTTGGGTTTGCCTCAATTTAACTTTGAACTTTCACCTGCCAGTCCAGAATTGTTCTGCATCTAGAATAGCTTCAGCACACTGAGAACCTCGCACTTCTATTGTAACCAGTTTACTACATCTCCTACATGCTCTCCTTCATTTCAAAACATTATGGTAACAAACGTGATTAGGGGTTTGGCAAGAGGTATTGCCTGGAAGGGTGACCAGAAAATTAACTTGATTGTACTGCTGCCAGAATATTTCCAGTGCTTGAGGCATCCTAAAGCTTATGTCAAAATTGCCTTCCCCTGAGACATTGATGAATGCTAAAAGGTCTGCAGGGGTGAAATGAAGTGAGTCTTTCAAAAGTTTCTTTCCTTCATATTGCCAATCAGACCTAGGTTCCAGACCCCCCCCCCATACTGCAACTGTACCGCATTTCTACGTGGAGCAGCCTCTCTTTTGTTGAAAACATCAGAATATTTGGGGGTATGCTCTTGTGAGTTAGTGGATTTTTGTTTTTCATGAGGCTGCACTTGCTCCAGAACATCAGAGGCCCATTCAAAAGACCTGGATTCTATCTGGGGCTGTCAGCTAACATTATTGGTAGGTTAATCCTGTAGAGGTGGCCCTTTGTTTGAATCCCCCAATATTTTTGGCACTGTCATGGCAATGCTCATACTGTGTTTGTTTGCTCTTTCAGTTACTTCATCCAGACCAGCTTGTACATCAGTTCTGTTAACAATGTCTTTTGTAGAAGGTACCTGATGTGTTGGGTGCCATTCTGGAGTTTCTTATGAAGTGGGTATGGGATCCCAGTCTGGGTCTGGAATCCATTGCCCGCTCTCATCTTTTTTCCATCCTGCATTTGCTATCATCATCTTTGGTGACCACAGAGTCTCTGGCCCCTCTTGTTGCTGAGTTCCTACTGAAAAGGCTGTTTTGACAGCTGCTGAAGCTGAAGACGACTGACTTGCCAAATTATAACTGGAAAAGAGGGCATTGTGTTCATTGGCTGAGTCATCACTCAGCATTTGTATATCTAATTGTAAATGCCTTTTGGACAGCAGGTGTGTGTCCCTTTTACTCCGTTGTTATTCTTTCTTTTTTTTTTGATAGTGGCCTCATTGTCGACTAGCATTTTTAAAAGTTTAGACTTATTTTCTTCTAATTCTTTATCCAGCAAAGCTTTCTCAATGTCAAAGGAGACAGCGTTCTCCATACTGAGATTCTCAATTTCCATGCCATCTATAATAGTATACTGGTTTTCAATGTCCATGGCAGAAAGCAGTTTATGTAACTGTTTTACATCTATCAGTACTGATGTTTCCGCTGGGCAACATACAGTAGTAATTGAGAATGGGGCTTTCCCATCTGGCAATGTGATCCATAGAAAAACAGATTGCAAAGCAGATTGACCAAGTTTTCCTACAGCAGGTTTATTTGCCGATAACATGGAGACAGCAGCAGTGGATTGAGCTGAAGGATTAGATTAAAAAAAATTATTTTACCTTGTTTGAGTTTTGGGCCTGGAACTCAGGTGTAGGAGTCGGTGTTATGAAAGTACATGATTCAGCGCTTTGGTTGCTATGAAAGCCCATTTTGCCCGATGCAGTTTCTTGAATCTGAATCTTTGCAATAGCATCTGCAAGTTCCCTTTTTTATGCTAGAACATGCTGCTTTCATACCTGTAACAAGGCTTTAAGATCCACAGTGTTTGTTTCAGGTATGGTTGAAGAAGCTATGTCTGATATTGCATCTCCTTGAAAACCTGTACCTTTGGGCGATACTGCTAATTCTGTCACATAAGCTTTCTGTATATTCTGTGAACTATTGTCCACGATGCCATGTGCATCATAAAATTCTTCAGCCTCTAACACTGACGAGGTAGAGGAGGAATCCTGCTCCCCAGCCTGTCACATGTCCGTCCTCTTAGGCTCCATTCCCAGAGTGGCCATCTCCCAGATGGCTAGAGGTTCCCCTACAGGAGAGTAGGGGAAACTTTATTGCAAATAAAAGAAGTACAGAGACTGGTACCAATCATTGAACATGCAAAAATACAAATCCTAACCCATAGTAATAGAAAATAAATGGATTATCATGGTACTGCACATCTTGTACAGTGCAGCAAAGAGGAATCACAGCAATAATGCATCTTTAGGGATCCACACCTGTGAAGAAAAGGGAGAAAAATAAGACAAAAAAGGAAACATACAAATGAAATACCACACAGTCCATAATAGTCAGGTAAACCCCAGGGCATCTCCCAGTGTACCCTAAATCAAGCAGCAAAACATTCACATCCCTATGCTGTCAATCCAAACTTAGAAAATGCACCTCCTTCCATCTCTTCTTCCACTGTCCCCATGTCAGCAGTTTTTTGTCATAATGCATCTAGTAACTATTTCTTTCTCAATCATATGAACCAAAATATCAGGTGAAATAACTTTTTGTTGTAAAACATATCTACAGTGGATTTGCCATAAAAGAAATTTTATGCATGTAAACAATAATCACAATTCCTGCCTCCACACTGACAAAGCGATTGTGCCTGTAATCACATTTTCATAGGTAATTGAAACCCAGTTCTTGCCCCTCCATGTTTGAGCAATCACTCTCCACATTTCTCTAGCATAGCCACACTCAATGAAAAAATGCTCCATAGTTTCAAGCTGTTGATCACATTGCTCCCTGGGGCACATCCTTTTGTCCATACATTTATGTTTTAAATTTCCCTTAACACCCAATCATCCATGTGCACATAACCATACCACATCCCACATACGTGGAGGAGTACGTTTATCTACTAGATGAAGATCCATTAACTGATACATACCCTGTGTAATATTAGGATAAACTATAGGAACCAAATAAGAACTCATTTGTATCCCTTCATACATCATTTTCCTATGGAGGACAGCCACCTGCAGGAAAGTAATCTTCCATCGTCTTGATTTTTCTAATGAATACACCACAAATGTATGCCAACGTTCCTGTTTATGCAGATTTAAAGGTCCCTGTCTCCACAACTGAAGCAAGGGATTCAACCAGAAAGCCGCCAATTGTTTCCAGGCCTCTCCCCAGGGAACAAAAATGCAGATACTGTGTTAAATAGAAACAGACTATAAAAATAGCTAATTGGATTCAACAAAGTTAAATCCCCAAACTTGTAATCCCAATACAAAACCTCCCTCTTAATCAGGTTCAGTCTACAACCCCACACTAGCTGAAATGTTTGGCTAAGAAGAGTACCATCCAGAAATCCCGGGAGTGGAAAAACAGCCCCCACATATGTTAACTACGAAAAAAAAGTTTTAATTACCGATAACTTTTTTTTCTTTGTCTGCTGATATCGCTTCCATATCTGAACTTTCTCATTACCTTTGGCCACAACATCTTGCCAATTTTCCTTAGCTATGTCTATATTACCAAACTTTAGCCCCAAAATAGTAATATACATATTTTTCATGGAAATATTTTGAATGTCTTCCACCAGCTCAGTATCATCACTGAAGAAAAACCCACTACATTTATTGTGATTTAATGCAGAACCTGTCATTTGAGAAAAATGGTGAACTACTTCTAATGCACACTCAGCTGAACTTTTATCTGCTATAAGAAGACACACATCATCTGCATAAGCCATGGTTTTTGTCAACCCATCACTCCTGGAATCTGAATACTCTTACTCTGTCTGGTTTGCTGAATTAACTTCAGTAAGGGCTCTAGACAAAAAATATATAGAATCGGACTCATCGGGCATCCTTGTCTACCCCCCCCCAATTTATATGCACAGGCCATCCTATATGCCCATTTATCAGCAGACTTGAGGAGGCTATCGCATACAACTTCATAAGCCATGTAACAAAGAAATTAAGGATTCCATATTTTTCTGGCACCAATCGTAAATATAGATGGGGAATCCTGTCAAAGGCTTTCCCTTGATCAAGACTTATTACATACCCACTCAATTTTTGTTTTGTTGCCCTTGTGAAAAAATCTCCCACAACAAAATCAGATTGTCAGTGATCTTCCTCCCCTTAACTGTACAAACTTGACTAGTGTCAATGACATAAGGAGCCACAGTCCCTAACCGAAGAGCTACAATTTTCACTAAAATCTTAAGCTCTGTATTCATCAAACTGAGTGGCTGCCAGTTTTTCAATATTTTCCTATCCCCTTTTTTTATACAGAAAAATTTGAATAGCTTGGCCAAATTGCTGTGCTATATCAGTTCCACCCAAAATCGAGTTATATACAACCCATAAAATCTCCACCAAATCAGACATAAAGGTTTTATAAAATTCCAAGGTAAGGCCATCCGGCCCTGGAGTAACATTGTTTCACAGGAAACAAATCACCCCTCAGATCTCCATGTCCGTAATTGGTTCTACAAGTCCTATCAGCAATTCCTGTGAAATCTGTGGAATATGACAAGGGGTCAGCAAATTTAAAACCACGTCGCTCGTAACATCCAGTGTGGTGTACAGTTGTTCCATATAATTAATAACTTCAGTCATTAGATCCTTCACACTCTTTACTACCTCCCCCTCCTGTGTAGCAAGGGAGTCCATGGATCCCCAATAAATTCTTGTTTTACAGCTTTCATAAATATCATCCACAGTCAATTTTCCAGGTGTACCTATTCTGTGTTCATACAGCAGAGATGTTGCTCTGTTATATTGTAAAGCCTCCATTTGTTGTTCCCAGGTCCTTTACTGATCACCATATTCTCCATATCCTTCATTTATGTGCGAGACCATTCTCATATACTGTCCTCGTAGGTTCAAGTAATGCAGATATTTCTCAGAATGGATGTGATAACCCCATGACTTCATAGCATGTTTTACATCACATTTTGTCTGAAACCACCATTGAGTAATATTATAGAAACATAGACACATAGAGGTTGATGGCAGATAAGGACCGCAAGGCCCATCCAGTCTGCCATTTCTTTTTCTACCTTATAAATGTGCCATCCATTAGCCTTTGCTCTGTCAGTGGCCTATCTATTCATACTCATCTGTATTGCTCCTTATGCCTATCCCATGCCTGTTTGAAGCCCTGCACTGTATTCATAGCCACCGCTTCCTGAGGTAGGCCATTCCATGCATCCACCACTCTTTCTGAGAAAAAGAATTTCCTCACATTCCCCCTTAATCAACCTCCCTCTAATCTCATGCTGTGTCCTCTTGTCCTGCTATTTTTCTTATATTTAAACATGTTAGACTCTTAAACCTTGTTAATGCCCTTAAGGTATTTGAATGTTTCGATCATATCATTCTCTCTCCCTCCTTTGCTCAAGGGTATACATATTGAGCTCCATTAATCTGTCCTCATATGTCTTCTGATGCAGTCCCTGCACCATTTTGGTTGCCCTTCTCTGGATTGCCTCAATTTGGTTAATGTTCTTGTGAAGGTGTGGCCTCCAGTATTGCATGCAGTACTCCAGATGGGGCCTAACCAGTGTCTTGTAAAGAGGGATTATTACCTCCCTCTTATGACTTGTGATACCCCTACTAAACACCCTAACATCCCCCTAGCCTTACCTACTGCTTTAGAGGTCTGCTTGGATGATTTCAGGTCATTGGTGATGATGATGCCCAAGTCTCTTTCTCCCTTTGTGACTGCCAGCAACTCCCCTCCCAGCCTATGTATCCTCCAAGAACGCTATAGACTGCCATGCCCTCAACAAGTCCTGCACCTTAACAGTACACACTGTATCTGCCAATATGGTATTATTCAATTTCCATATACCTCTACCTCTCTGTACCTCTTCTACCAGGGAGAACCGAACTTTGACCATTAAGTGGTCAGAAGTTTCTAAGGTGACAGTCAATGCAAAAACACATCTTACTGAGGGAGAAGAAAAAGCATGATCGATTCTGTTAGCAAGATTTGCCCTATAAAATGTGTACCCACCAGTAGTATGAATGTTCCAATAAGCATCAGTCAAACTAGTCAAAGTTAAAATATTCTGTAATGTATTAACATCACAGAAGAATTTTAGAGTGGGACCCCCTTTATCTAGCCTTGTCAACCCACAATTAAAATCCCTCGACATATTAGGAGACGTGAGGTAAACAAAGAAGGCTTAATCTGAATGAACAAATCTACCCTTTCTTTTTTGGTCAGAGGCACATAAACAGTAATTATATGCCACTGCCTATGAAGGTATGTGAAGTCTATCAGCAACATACTACCCATGCATAATTCCAGCACCCTAGTAATAAAAAAAATCCCACCCAGAGAACAAGATCCCCACCCCACCCCCACTCTGTTCTAAAGTTAAAGAAAATAAAGTAGGTCCCCAACACCATAGTTTTCTTGCATTTTCAACATCATTGACAGTGTATAAATAGACATCCTGTAAACAGGCTATATCAATGCCATAATCTTTGAGAACAGAAAAGGTAACCAAGCATCTCCGGCTGTTCCTAGTGCTATTCACATTAATAGTGGCAACATTATAATTGTAACATTCAGCCATGAAAACATAAAAATTCAGACATTACCCAAAGATACAACATCATCCTTTAAGTCACAGCCTGTTTACCCAGGCGTTGACTATGTCTGGGTTTCATCCCTATCTGTTTTGATTTTAGCCGAACAGCTTGTACAGTAGCCAACAACACTCTTCTTCTGAATCAGTGGAGATGCCTTTTTGAGAAGAGACAATTGAAGAGGATTCAGAGTGTTCACCCCCATCCGAATAATAGGTTTTCAACACCTCATAAGCATTTGAAAGTTTCACTGTCTCTTTCTGGTCACCCATACGTTGCACTTTAGTTTAGGCTTAATATTTTTAATTTGTCTCTTTTTTGATGCCACAACCGTGGTATCAGGTGGTGGCATACCCCGTAAATTCTGCTCCTGGTCAATCCTTGGGCCTGTAGCCTCTGCAGCTCATTCTAGTCCTTCTGGCACTAAATCCCGTACCACATTTTGCTCCATCATAATTTGGATAGAAGGCTCGCTTGATTCTTCCATACCATTATTTCCAGTGGGAAAGGAGGGGTCATAAGGAACTGGGGCTACATCTGCCAACATATGTGTCAGGTGCAGCTGTTATACCTCTAACACAGCCATGGTATTCTGTTCTCAAACCTTTTTCTGTGCAGAAATGCTAGCATTTTGAGCCCTTTCCACCATAAGTTCCTGATCTGGTCTATTAGATCTGTTATGCGTGGCCCACTCACAAGTTCGGTACACATGGCCTGGAAGGCCACAAAGGTTACAAGCTTGGTTGTTAGTACAGTCACAGTTTGAGTGATCACATTCCATACACAGAGTACACTTCACTCTGCCATAAACATTACTTAGGTGTGATGTGATCGGCAGAGGAAGCATGTTTTCGGCTGCCCTTGATAAAAACAATGACCCCTCTCTGTACCCAAAAAAAATGCACTAGGAAGATGCTTTGGTCCCTGAGGGCCAGTCTTTAGATGCACCCTGAATTTCCATCCTCTCGTCCAGATGTGTTCATCATCCAGGATTGGGGTAGGATCTTCCAGAACATCACATTGTTTCTGGAGCCAATATCTAACATCATGCACTGACACCCTCTCATTTCTGAACAGTACAGTGATGTGTTTAATAGCAGGTCTAGTAATCAGAATAGCACGATAGGGCATCCAGAGAGCTGAATGTCTTTTTTTATCATACATGGGCCAAAAATGGTCCAGTCCAGCAGGAGTCTTAAAACTCACATCAAAATTCATGTCACAGAAGCATGAATTAATGCATAGATTTCATTTGAAAAAAGTTGAAGAGAATCCTTAATCAATATCTTTCCAATATATAGTCTATCAGGCTGGAGGGGCAGGCCACCAATGTATTGAATGCAGACAGCATTCTTCCATTGTGCAGGAATAATATTTGTAAAACCAGTATCCTTCCTTCAGAACTGCCTCCATAATAAAGAAGGTTGTAGTCTCTGACTGTGATTCAGGGATAGAATCAGACTCATCAGCTTGTTCTCCCCAAGAAACCTGGTCATTAGGGGTCGCAGTCCTAGATACAGGAGGGGCCTCCAGCTCAATATCTGGGGGGGGGGTTCAGCCTGTGTTGCTATACCAGAAACAGTGATGTCTTATTTATCAGGTTGCAATTGCACAGGATCTAGTATAATCTTGCAATTCAGTCCAGGAATCTGCAAATCTGTATCATCTGGAATCCACCCCCCAGTCAACTTTTTTCCAACCAGCAGCAATCAAGGTTGGATCAACCGTCTTATCTCCTGGTTCTAGGGACCTTGAGCTAACTTCAGAACATCCCCTCCTGAGACCTTGACCCCCTACAGGCCTGTCCATATTCTGTATAGTCTCCTCAGTCGAGACATCTGTGTCCTCAGTAATTTTAGCAACATCAAGAATTTCCACACTTGGTGTGGTAATATTCTGGTCATTACTCACTGTGGGGGAACTTTCCATGTAATCTGGTGAAGTATCTGTGATTTCCTCCAGCCAACCCGCTACTGTAATTTCAGCCGCACCTCCGTGCGGCAGCTCTGTACCGTGACTTCAAGGAGGGTTCTCACTACACGGTTTGTCCACTACAGCAGGCACTTCCTACACTTGATTTTTAGCAGCATTCACAATCTCCATCTTTTCTTCAAGCGGTTGTCTTCTTCCACCACCTCAACCCAGAGTGGAAAGGAACATCAGCAACCGATGTTACTGTTCAATACTAAAGGCCTGCACAAACTCCACTTCATGCTGCAGGCCTGCTGCCTGAAAAACCAGGTATCCATCATCAGAATTTACCTCATCCATTAACGCAGTATGCGTTTCTTCCACAGGCATATCTTCAGGAATCATCTACTGCTCCAGACCCACAGAAAGGGAGGTCTGCACTCCTGTAGGTCCAGACTCCAACTGAGCATTATCAGAGTCATCAGGCATCACACACAGCACCCTCTACCACAGAGTAGGTGAATTCTTTTATTCATAGCTTAAAAGAACATAAGAACAAAACAGTGTTGACATCATACAAAATCATAGGGAAAAATATAATTAAGGTGAAATCATAAAGCAGTATCTCATCATACATGGAAACTTATAGATAAAGAAAATTATATTAAACAAACCCTCTCCCCATACCCTACTAAAAGAGTAGGGAAATTTTTTCAAAACTTAGAAGAACATAGAGAATCAAAAATAGTATTAACACCACACCAAATCATAAACAAATGTATAAATAATGTGAAATCAGAAGCAGTATTACCTCATACTGGCATATCAATACATAAAACATTATTAAATAAACCCCCGCCCCCCCCCACCATACTAAAGGAGGAGGGGAATTTTGTTTTTACTGTAAAACAATCTATCATAGTAATAAATCATTGTACAAACAAGAAACCCAAAATTTAAGGACATATCACATCATAATCAAGTGTCAAACATCACAGATCAGTACAAAAGACTTATTTCACCCATATACCAGATAGTCAAGTGACATTGGCAATAATCAAACAATAAGAGGTAGAAAAAAATCCCACAAAATCAAGTGATATGTCAGAAAATACAAGAAACAAAAAATGATAACATGAGAAAAGTATTTTCAAAATTCAAAATCTTAATTGTCTAACATGAATCTCTAAAACTGTAATATATCGCACTGTAACAGATGAAAGAAAAATTTCCTTAAACTTCTCATCCTGTATCCAGCCAATGTAGTAATTTCCAGCATTTATTATACAGCAAAGTTGGTAAAAGTGACTTGTCATTTCTCTTTAAATCAAAAATGGCTACTTTAATAATCTGATATAATTATTCTGGGGATACAAAATACTGCTGTAAAGACCATCTACACTGAATTTGCCATATATAGTATTTTATATGACCCAGTATTCCATGTACAGTATGTATGTCATAATCTAGTCAATGGTCTGGTAAAATTCTTAGCAGTAGGGTCTCATAAGTGATACCTACCGACCGAGATTTATTCCAGTGTGTATCCCAAAATTTCCCGAACTGTTGAATATAGGGACAGACAAAAAATAAATGGTCCATAGATTCAATTTTGTGTAATCAGGTTTGAGTCCTAGGACATACCTGTTCTTTAACCCTTTTGTGTGATAAATTCCCCTTAACATTAAGTTTACCATGTACTCCTAGCCAAGTAGTATCCCACATAGTGTGGGGCATATGTGAACCAGTCAACATTGATTTAATAAAGTGTAACTCTGAAACAGATCTATGTACATAATGTGGAGATTGAAAACAATATATACCGTTGCTGAAGAGATTGATACAATTCCATCCGTGTAGAATGTGTAATCATAATTTTCATAACTTTCCGTAGTTTGAGCTTACCAAAACAGTCAAAAAATAATTAGGAATCCCTTGAATATGTTTCTGTTTGGCAATCAGTACATCTGGTCACCAGTCAGTTAGCCAGGAAGAGATGGCATCAAGTACCCAAGGGGACCAAATACATAGAAGATTAACAAGTAATGGTTTGAGATTGACATAAACAAAAAGAAATAAAGTGGATTGATCATCTGCAGACCCCCTTGATTTTGTGGAAGGTATAAAATGCCCCTTTTTATGGGATTTAAATGATCACCAAAAATTGCTCCAAAAAAGGCTAAAAAATGGCATTTCCGAATGGGCTAAATTGCTGTCAGATGTAAAAGATACCCAATCAAAAATGTTTTCATCATATAAATCCACTTCAATTTTGACATTTTACTTATTCCATTGTGCTACTCATATTTTTGCTTCCACTAATAATTTGTTCCAGTTAAATACTTCTA
This sequence comes from Neoceratodus forsteri, assembly GCA_016271365.2. Classification (NCBI taxonomy): domain Eukaryota; kingdom Metazoa; phylum Chordata; order Ceratodontiformes; family Ceratodontidae; genus Neoceratodus; species Neoceratodus forsteri. Next base: position 832,032,851 of record CM028131.1, read on the forward strand.
CATCAGTTATTCTAAAATATATCCCTAGAATATGCACTGCCTCTCGTACAATTGGGGTATCCATGACAACAGTATGATGACAAGCCCCTTCTCCAAGAAAAATGCACTTACTTTTGGTCCAATTATTCCGTGCACTAATACATTTCATGAAAGCTATCATCACTGCAGCTGTAGCTTTGCTGGACTGAACATCTGCTAGAAACATACATACATCATCAGCATATGCAATTGTCCTTAATTCTGTCATGTCACTATGAAAGGTAATACCTCTAATACGAATTGTATTATTAATTTTCCACAGAAAAGGTTTTAATGTTAATATATATATATATATATAAAAAAGAGGGCTAAGGGGACACCCTTGCTTCACTCCTCTTGTATGTGTATAGAACTTCCCCACCCACCCATTCACAAATGGGGCGACCTCTGTAGTAGTGTAATATTGCCGTAACCAAACAATAAACAAAGGCAGAAATCCAAATTTCAATAAACATTTCCAAATATACTGGTGTGATAGAAATATGGAAACAGAATTTGACAGCAGATAAGGACCGTTTGGCCCACCTAGTCTGCCCATTTCCCTACCTGATGGATAAGCTACAGATTCTAGTTAATCAACAGCTTACTTCCTCCTACCCCCCCACTAGAATTGCTTTATGCCTGTCCCATGTATTCTTGAATTCTTTTTTTTTCCCCAGGGACAGAGCAAAACTGAAATGGACTTACTATAGTGCTTAAAATTGTAGCTAGTCTATTACTTAATAATTTGGACACAGTTTTACTATCTGAGTTGAGTAACGTAATTGTCCTCCAATTTCTAAGATCTTCTTTATACCCTGCTTTATGTAAAACAGTAATCAATCCTTGATTAAAGTGAGCAGGAATTAAACAGGTATCTAGAATATTATTGAATAATTCCAATAATTCTCAGTGTATATTCTTGATATCTGGAGCCCGTTGGGAAATACACAGAGGCCAAGGTGACCATCACTCCCCCCAATCTACTTTTCATCAAAGCGTAGCAACCATCTTTATCTGCCAATATATCCATCTTTTCAAAATGAGTTTTGGCTGGAACCAGAATCATCGTCCCCCTTCTTCTACCTTTTTTATACGAAGATGCCACCATGTCCCCAAACCCGAATTTCAGCAATTTGGCATGTTCTTGTTTCGACAAATGCGTTTCTTGTAAAAAAATAAAATCAGCTGAGGTTTTCTTTATAAAACTCATAACTTTGCTATGTTTAATGGGGTTGGTAAGACCATTTACATTAAAGGAATAGAACAGTGAGCCTGTCTCAGCCATCACTCCTGAAAATAAGATAAAAGCAGGCTTTCATAAAGCCATTAGCTGAGTGCCCTAATAATCTGTTTCCCAAACCGGCTAAAGTCATTTGCATGCACATCATTTGTACATTTAGGAAGATAAGAATTACCTGGTACAATAAGATTAAATACTCAACATTTCCATTAACACTATCAGCCAACGTGGCTCCTATCCAACATTTTAAACAAAAGATAGCAGACTTCCAAGGTAGGAGATTCATAATATTGAATCTCTAGTTACCCTCACACCTCCTTCCTGCAGGTCTTAATTAAAAGTGGAGAGTAAGGTGAGGTACACTTGCCCTGTACCAGAAGCCCTCACCTGGAGCCGCCCTGTAAGGGTGCTCAGCTCCATGAAACTATCAAGGGGGGGTGGAAGCCCTGACCTTGACCTTTGATGTGTTGCAATAAGCTGCAAAAAAAAAAGATAGAACAATCAGATGTAAAGGAGTAAACTCCCATAAAATAGCAACTTAAGGGGAACTAGCAAAGTAAGTGGAACCCAAAAGAAAGAACGCTACACAGAGCAGATAGTACTTGATCTCTTATCCCATAGACAGACAACATTCAACCTGTTTTAGGCTGTATATGCTCTTTCACTTTGTGTGGGTATGGGCTAGGAATAGCAGGTCAGCGCCTGACCGACACCACTGGGTGCCCCCCCCAAGCAAGCCACATGTCTTCCGTACGGTAGGTCATAGCACCAGAAGCCAGTATCTGTATACCATTTAGAGAGACCCTTTATATTCCTCTATTCATGCTAGGGTAAGTCTACCCATGGGGAGAATGAGCCTCTTTTATTTGGGCCGACCATAGCAGCATCTTGCCTAGTTTCCAGTTCGGTGGGTCCCAGTCGTCCTGAGAGCTATCAGGCCCTCAGTGCAAACCAACCCATCCATTGTGATTTTAGTTTTCATTTTTTATATTTAGGCCTCTGCATGGTCTATTTAGCCCCTGATCCTCCGAGCTAGAGTTATGGTCATGAATTGGAGCTCACTCCCCACTGAGCACACCGTTCCCTGCTACAGTATTTTTCTCCCTAAGTTATTTGGCTCGTAGTAGCTTGCACCTTCGTGCTTCAGTCACCAGCCTCCCAGGGGTGAAAGCCTCTGCAGTGCCCCAGACACCGATTGCTCCCCCGCCTAGCCCTTTCCAAATATATATCTGTTTGTTAGACCATTCTCAGATTTTTTAAATACATTAAAGCCAAATTATATATTTGTTCTGGTAACAGTTTAAGAAAAGAAAGTTCCTTTAGCTTCATCAGCAACTTGCCGTTTCGGTAATAATAGTCCTAGTCCACCACCTAGTCTTGATTACTTAAGCCCCAGTAAACGGCTGCCATTTCAGGTGCCTCCTTACTCTTCCAGCACGTCTTGCAGCTGAAAAACCAAAATGCCCTGCTCCTCTCGAACCACCTGTTGTTCTGAGCTTCTATCCACGGTCTTTTCATTCCAATCTTGTTCCACAGAGCTGAAGTGTCCCCCTTCTCCCTCGCCCCTCGACTTTTGGGGCCAACAATTGTCCAGTTATTATTTTGTAATTGTCTCCAATTTTGTTCTATAGGTAAATGGGGTATGTTAATATCCAACGTATGTAGTAATTCCTCTGCTGCTTCTAGTTCTTGAAAACAAATGGGGCCTTTCTCCGTCATTATCTTTAGCCTAGCAGGGTATTCCATGAAAGCCTTATGGTTCTTCTGTTGCAACAACTTCACAACCGCCAGGACCTGCCTTCTTTTATTTACCAGTTGGGGAGAGTAGTCCTGATCAAAATAAAATGCACATCTCCAAATTGGATTACTTTTTTTCCCCAGGCTAACATTAAAATCTCTTCTTTTACCCTGTAATCTAAAAAGGCTCTGACTATGGAGCGTGGTCTTGCCATCAAGTCCCTAGTGTGAGGAATTAAGGATCTGTGGGCCCGAATTATATTTAATTCTTTATCTTGTGGGAGGTTCAGGATCTCGTGTAAAAAAGAACTCATGAATTCCACCATATTTTTGGACTCAGTACTTTCTGGTAAGCCATGTATTTTGATATTGTTACTGTGATTTCTATTTTCAAGTTCCTCCAGCTTTTGCTCTAGCTTATTTGCCCTCTGGTGAAGATCTAGCAACGCTGTGTTGTGGGCATCTGTAGTTAGAGTATAGTCTGACATCGTGGTCTCTAAACTTGTCGTTCTTTGTGCTTAGCCCAAAATACCGTGTTTTTGACTGGAGATGTTTTTATCAAAGCACAGTAAGGTTTCATTCATTTTAAAGTAGAGCAAAGTTGTTTAGATGTTATAATATAACCTTCCTCTCCTCGGCTTGCCCCCTCCACATCATTATGCAGTACTTCCATTGTTGGCTGGACCAGCGATCATGGGCCTAACTCTGTCAGCATTTTCTGTTGCTTACTCGTCCCGCCTGGGCAATTTTCTTTCATTTTGTGTTTCACCGGCATCAGGTAGTCCATAATTCTATGTTTGAACAACAGGATGGGTTTTCTTATTTATGGATTACAAAGGATTTAGGTTGGATTGTAGTGGAGCTGAAAAGCTAAGCTGCCATACAGGAAGTCGACCAGACTGGAAGTCTGTCTTGATACAGATTGACAGCAACAGCAATACAACATGGACGTGCCTGACATTAGAAGTAGTGTTTTCACCTTGCCTAACCGGTATGCTCTTTTAAGCGATGAGAAGCAGACAGATGAGGAGGATTTCCCCCACATACCTGGAACAGGAGATGGTGCTCGAGGTTTCTACTATAGAAGATGAGATATGTTCTGGGACAGAGGCCTTCACCACGAGCACAGCCAGCACTCTGGCCTGCCTACCTACCAAGCAAGTGGAAACCAGTTTGCCACACTCTCCATTGCTGACCCAGGAATCAGAGACAGCTGCACAATCAACACCAGTGCAGGACCCAGCCTAGATAAGTGCCTTAAACTTACTCTTTACCAAAGTCTGGGTATGGTTTAATTTTATAATGCCCCCTGCTCACATCTGATGATAAGGGTAGTACTCTATCTGGGACCCCCCCCCAGACTAACCTCTACAGATAGTCCCTACCTTGACTTTGTACTAAAGGGTATAGTTTTTGGGGGATGTATATATATATATATATATATATATATATATGTACTGTATAAGATTTGTGATATTAAATGCAATCCCCCAATGCCGGGGAGAGATGGGCATCCCCCTCTTTCGAAGTAGCTACTCTTGATGGGTTGAGTGGTAGGCCTTTTACGGGAGTATTACTGGTGCAGCCATATACAGTACAACTGGACTCTCTCTCTGGGAAGGAACTCTTACAGATTAAAATTAGGACAGGGTACAATGGCAAAATCAGAGAGGCTTAAAGCAGTGTGCAGTTTGGCATTAGGGCAGGGGTGGGTGTACTCACACGCACTAGCTGAAGCCTGGGATCTTGAGCTATGTAGGCCTAATCAAGCCATGGTTACAAGATTAGTTACCTTACATCTAAAGGTCACTGCCCAAGGGTAATTTAGGGGAGTCCACCCCCCCACTCTCACCTCAAATGAGCAGGTTGGATCACAAAGGACAGAATCTCCTTGATCCCTGTGTGACCTACTCTGTTCAAAGTGCACTGTTGTACTATAATTGTATATAGTTTTTTAAGTTTTTGTTTTAATAAGATTACTAACAGACTTTGTTTGGATTTGGATACGCATACAGCACCACTAGCTAGGGGGTCTATTCAAGGAAAGGTACATGCTGTGATTCTCAATCAGATAGTAAGTTCCCCCCAATGGTCATTATGTGGGAGGCCCCCCTCTCAAATATCGACATTTACTTCTTTTTAGGGTACCCCCAGGGATAGGGATGACATCTCTTACATAACATGGAATGTACGGGGGCTTAATTCCCCCGCTAAGCAGAAAAAAGTACTAATGCAGTTAAAAAGTGGGAAAACCCAGGTAGCTTTCCTACAAGAGACTAGTGAAAAAAGACCATAAGCTTTTTGTCAGAGATTGGGGAGGGAAAGCAGTAGAAGCTAGCGCAATCACAAAAAAGAGGGGGGTTGCCATTCTATTTCATAAAAATCTTACATGATCTATTCTACAGAGCAAGACAGATCCACAGGGCAGGTGGGTGATGGTTCTTATGGATACACTGATAGGCCATGTTTTATTAGTAAATATCTACACCCCAAATAAGGATGACCCGCCTTTCACCTAGCTATATCGTGTAAAATTGAGGGTCTAATGGGGAGTCATACAAGTATTGTACTCGGAGGGAATTTTAATCTCTCGATAGTCCCTATCATGGAGAGAAGTGCACAGGGAAATGAATCACATCTTTAAAGGTGCTTTAGAGGTACACAGACTTAGTGATGAATTTAACCTTGTGGATATCTGGAGCATTATTGACCCTAAGAAATGAGACTACATGTTTCAATCTGGTGTACACGGATCTTTTAGCAAATTAGATCTCATTCCCTTACACAGTTTGTGCTAGGCTCTACTATTCTTCGCACTGTTATATCCAATCATGCCCCCATTCAAATCACAGTGGCTCTCAGTACCCATACATCCTGATCCCCTACATGGGGACTGGATCCTCTCCTCATGCAAGATCCTAAATTTCTGGAGTGGGCTAAGAAAGAAACTGCCCTATTTCTGCAAGAAAACCCCATATCCGATACATCTGCAGGGAATACCTGGGAAGCATATAAAGCCAACATGAGGTGGAAAATCATAAGTTACAACAACCACAGGAGACAAAATAGAGAACAAGAGATGACACCTTTCAAGGAAACTCTGGAGGCCGCAGAGCAGACTCTCAAGCAAATGTCTTCCCCCCTCTCCACAAACGTTCCAATACCGCCAAGTGCTGGAACATCGGCTACAACTTAATGAACTGCTATCTAGAAAAATAGATCTGGCACTTCTTAAACTAAGACACACTTACTGGGAGGGGGGTGAGAAGAGTGGCAAGGTACTTGCATACCAGTTGCAAAAGCAACAGATGAATAGGTACACAGCAGGTCTAAAGGACCCTCGGATGGGAATTGCTAGTACTAACCCTCAGGAGGTAAATGAGATCACAGGCAACTTTTACTCCCAGCTATATGCTACTTCAAGAACTGGACCCCCTCCCAGATATATCACAGTTCCTTGCCACAGTACACATTCCGAGATTGTCTCCAGAATAGAGGGAATCTTTGGAGGGACCCATCACGGAAATGGAAATAGTGGAGGCTTTAAAATCACTTAAAACCGGGAAAGTCCCTGGGGGAGATGGCTTTCCAGAAGAATCTTAGCAGGCAGTGGCCACAGTGATGACCTCCCTCCTATCCAAAGTGCATGCGGAGCTGAAAAGAGGGGTATAATGCCAGAAACATTACAAGAGGCCATAATAACAGTATTTCCAAAAAAAGGGAAAGACATTACAGATGTGGCTAACTACCGACCCATGTCTTTAATAAACTCGGACAGCAAGGTCTTTACCAAGGCACTTGCCAACAGATTGACTCCAGTGCTCCCTTTTCTGATTCACCCCTCACAGGTAGGGCTTATACGGGGCAGGTATAGTGCTGACCATCTTCGCTCTTCACTCAGCCTCCTACACCAGGACAAACATTTACAAACTCCAGCTGCTGCCCTTGCTATAGACTTTGAAAAAGATTTGATTCAGTAGAATGGGATTAGTTGCTTGCTGTCCTAGATTATTTCAGATTTGGCCCTCAATTTAAAGCAGCAATACAAACACTTTATACCTCATCTCACGCTAAAGTGCTGAATAACTCGTTCCTGTCTGCACCCTTTAATTTATATAGAGGCACTAAACAAGGTTGCCCCCTTTCCCTTCTCCTTTTTTTAATGATAGTGGAACCACTTGCAGCTGCAATTCGACAACACCCAATGATAGAGGGCATAAAAATAGGCCACTCACAATATTCTACTCTTCTATATGCAGATGACCTTTTGGTCACTTTAAGCCACGTGCAACATGCCACCCCTCCATTACTCTCTCTGCTAGCACATTTTTCTACAGTTTCTGGCCTTAAAATTAATGCATCTAAAACAGAACTACTGCCCCTCTGCTGTCAGCAATTCCTACCTAATATAGGTTTTAAATGGGCACAAAACTCTATAACATATCTGGGCATTAAAATAGGTGTCCAGATTGACAAATGGTGGGACAATAACCTGTTACCCCCGATATCTGAATGTAAAGGAGAGCTAGAGCACTGGTGCAAACTTAGTCTCTCAATGGCAGGAAGGATAGCAGCTTTTAAAATGACCATGGACCCAAAATTTTACTATTTGTTCTCCCACATCCCTTTGAAGCTCCTGCAACAATGGTGGCAGAAAATAGACAGTATGATAGTTTTTTTCTCTGGGGTAGGAACAAACCTCAGTATAGTCAAAACACTCTTAGAGCCCACTGGACATGGGGAAGGGGAGGGCTGGGGGCTGCCCTGGATGAAGGGTTATAAAATTGCATACCAATGCTCTCAGACCCTGGGGTGGTTCCAATCAGCTTCTCAGATGACCCCGAAATGGTTAAAAATTGAGCAGAATATTGCTAATACCCCTCTCCTGGCATCTCCTTGGACTCTAGACTCCCCACACATCTAAACTCTCACCTGGCGTTAAACTCTGCTCATGCTTACTGGCAGACACTCCAACAGAAACTAGGACTTTCTCTTATTCCCCTTTCACTTACCCCTATCTGGTGCAACCCAGACATTATTACTGACAACCATACAGTGATGTGACCAACATGGCAAACGGCTGGTATAATGTTTGTGGGAGACCTTCTGGACTCGAACACCCTAAATGTTGACACCTTTTTAAATATATGTGGGAGATGGTCCCTACCCAAATCTGATCTTTGGAGATATTTACAAATAAGAGTGGCACTAAAACCTACCCTCGCCAAAGTCCAGGCTCAAGAACCCCCCCCTTTTCGAAACTTGGTATGTGGCTACACACTTCCAAGGGCATGGCAGGATTGATTTATACCTCACTTAAGAGACACCCTTCTCAACTCCACCTCTGCTTCACAGATCAAGTGGGAGAAAATATTGCAAATCCAGATCTCAGAAGACAACTGGGGTCAATGCTGATGAACTGGCCAAAGGGTATATAAGGACACCCGTAGCAGACGGATTCACAATGAGATACTTCACTCATGGTACAGAACCCCAGAGGTCCTTAAAAAGGTCAAAGTTCTCCAACAAGATAACTGTTGGAGATGCCAAAATCCAGGAGGTAATGTATATCACATCCTTTGGCAATGCCTTTGATAGCCCCACTTTGGGAAACCATAACTTTAGAAGCTACCAAGATTCTAAAGAACAGAGGTCCCTCTAAATGCCCCCCTTCTACTCTTGGGCATGAAATCAAAAGCCCCCCATTACGTCGGCACTTCCTCTGGCTGATGTTACTAAGCATGCAAGTAAAAAGGAATATACTGAGGAATTGGAGAACCCCAAATATACCCACCCTGGGAGAAATTTTGGCATCCCTCACCCAGTTATATGAACTAGGCAGAAGGTCACACAATACACTAGGCCAGAAAGCCAGATTTCAGCAGTCTTGGGCCCCATATCTCTGGACGGATATCCAGAAGTATAAACAGGCATGAAACCAATGTACCAAACAAATCCTACTAATGAAGAGCTCCTATTTCAAAAATGCCCTCACAAACTCCTGGGGTGACAGGAGATCATTCTGGGACAACATCAGAAATATCAAGGGTAAGCAGTCCAAATCCTCTCCCACTATAATGACTGCCGATGGAACCACTACCCTAGACCCAATGGTCATGGCAAAGGCCTTAAATAAAACTTTCACTGACCTCAGTGGGGTCCTCCTGCCGGACTTCTTCTCTGACACGGGCTCACCAAAACCAAAATCTCCTACTGCCTCACCTGACCAACCGCTTTTCCATTTCAAAATAGTTAAGGCACATGAAGTCTACAAATATATAAAAAAGGCTATCTCTAAATCCAGAGCAATCAGTGATACTATTGATCTTAAAATTCTGCCCCTTACCCTGGAAGAGGTGGTGCACCCACTCACCAAAATTTTCAATCTCTCCCTCTGCCTTAGTCAATTTCCCAGCAAATGGAAGTCTGCTACAGTCACACCAGTGTTCAAACGTGGTGACAAGTCCCTACCAGGAAACTATCAGCCTATATCTATACTTCCACCCCTCTCCAAGGCCCTCAAATGCATTGTGGCTGACCAACTCTCAGACTACCTGCATAAGTATAACATACTCTCCTTGCAGCAACATGGATTTAGGAAAGGACACAATACGTCGACCGCCCTACTGGAATTCTCAGGAGAAATTCACACTGCCTTGGACAAAGGATATCAAACCAGAGCTTTTTCATTGACCTAACAAAGGCATTTGATACTGTTCACCATGGCTTACTTATCACACAACTACACAGTCTTGGGCTCTCAGAAGGACCAGGTGCCTGGGTTAAAAGTTACCTGGCCCAACGCTCTCAATCAGTAAAAATCTCAGAAGTTCTCTCAGACTCAAAACCGGTTGTCTCAGGTGTTCAACAGGGGTCAATCCTAGGCCCCCTCCTTTTCAGTCTTTTCCTAAACTCTCTCCCCAAGTCCTGCCTGGAACAAATAATCCTTTATGCTGATGATGCCGTGATTCTCTCCTCTCATAAGGACCTGAAACCCTTACTCCAGAGCCTGCAACTTGCTTTCTCCAATGTTGAAAAGTGGTTCCTAGAGATCACGTGATGAGCTAGCAGGGTTCAGATGTCTCTGAGACCACTCTCGAGTTTCGGCAATTAAAATATAAGATTTAAGCATTACTTGACCCCTTAAGCTCATTACTGCAAAGATCCCTGATGACTAGACGAGCCCTGTGTTGTGGTGACCTTCTCAGGCTTAATTGCACAGGAAAACAGATCAGCATAGCACCAGTGGGTCAGGTGGGCTGAAATGGCCGAGCTGGAAATTGAAAACCCCGAGTGTCTCGCTGCAAGAGTACCAGCGGTTAAGCGCTCCAAGCCCCACTCCCCTACTCCAGACGAGGACAAGGCTTCGAGAGCAGAAGCTCAAGGGGGGCATTCAACTTCACAGGATATCACCGAGATTAAACAACTTCTGCAAGGGCTAGTTGCTGACTTTACTATACTGAAGCCAGTGTTACATGCCTTAACGCAAAGGGTGGGGATGTAGAGGCTAGAGTGGCTTCGCAGGAGAGAAAATTGGGAGCCATAGATCTGGAGATGATCGGACTTAAAAGGCAAGTCAAAAAACTAGAAGATCGTTTGGAGGACCAAGAGTCACGTAGTCAGAGGAACAACTTAATAATGGCAGGCCTACCTGAGGAAACGGAAGGCTCAGACTGTGTAACTTTCATGCAGGAGCTTCTCCTGAGGCTATTTGGCCCGACGCCGTATGGTGACTCATATAACATTGAGAGGGCTCACCGGTCATTGAGACAGACCCCTCCACCTGGAGCTCGGCCTCGAGTTCTTTTTATAAGGTTCCTGAACTACAAGGAAAAGATTCATGTTTTGAATAAAGCAAAAGCAAATAGAACCTTGCAGTGGAATGGGGCTTCAATTTGGATCTTTCAAGACTTAGTGCCTTTGGTGAGAGAAACAGAAAGAATGCGAGATAAAAAAAGCTGTACCTGGCGGGTTTGAAATTTCGACTGCAATACCCAGCTATACTGACTGTGAAATTACCAAAAGGAGGCAAATGTTATCTTACAGCAAATGACACCCTGGAAAGCCTCAGAATGGAGCTACCTAGAATTATTCAAGTCCGTGACTTGAAGTAAAGAATGTGGCATGGCGCTATAATGAAACAGGCGAAAAGTGACTAGAAAACATTGGGGAAGTTATTGGGAGAGCTGGCAGATATAGCTAATTCCTGATCCTCACTGATTTTTGGACTTGGGAAAAGAGATTGGCTGCTTTTCAACATGGTTTTCCTTTCTCGTCTGGGGCTATGTTAGTTGAAAGTTTCAAGAGGGGAGGAAACGAAACCCCTCTGTGGACCATCTAGCATGACTTTATAGCTAGTTCCCCCCCCCCTTTTTTTTTTTTTTTTGCTGTGGAACACATCTACCAGACATATACTAGACGAATAGAGCCTCCTAGTATGGAGAGGATAGCTCGAAGCAGCATGAGTAATACAGGGCTAGATGGTTTTGGACTGTAATGAGACAAAGATAAGGGGGGGCCTGCTTCATCTTCGATGAAGGAGTTAGCGAAATAGAGTGAAGGGGTGGATATCACCCTAGAGAAACTAGAAGGGGATCATCGCATACCCCCCCTTTTTTTTCCTTTCTTTCTTCCCCTAGGTTTCCTCTGGTGGGGTTTTTTGATTTCTTACCTTGGGGTATTTTTATTTGGACAGGATACAAGAGTGAACTGTTAGGCTGGGGAAGGCTGCTTGCTTGTTACTAAGTTGGGTTATGTATTGGTGGTGGGGCCATTAAGCTCTTTTTTTTTTGCCACTGATCTAAAGTTATAGAAGGTGGTTGACAAATCTAAATTCAACATTGGGGTTGGGAAATGTGGGGGGGTCTCTCAGTGGACGATATGCTGAGACTTGAGGGGGGTTCGGTGACTTCTTGAGGGCTGACTCATACACGTTTCATGAGGATTGAGGAGGGCGATCAAAGGATCGGGGAGATAGGAAGAGGGGGTACTGGGGAAAGGAGTGAGAGAGAATCTATAATGCATGATGTAAAGAAGACACTACATATGAGAGTGAATATTTGGGGCTGTGGCACAGAAGATGGTAACACTTAAATTTCTTTCATGGAATGTGAAAGGTCTCAGGGGGAGGAAAAAAAGATTGGATATACTGAAGTATATAAATCAATTGGGGTTGCATATTACTGCACTCCAAGAAACCCATTTATTGACTGAGGAATTATATCTTCTTAAGAGGATGGGTAGGCAAGGTAGTAGGAGTTGGGAAAATGAAACGTTGGGGAGTGGCAGTATTAATCAGGAAAGCGTGCCCATATGTAGTTGAGAACAACCTGTCAAGAGAGGATGGTAGGGGTTATATGTGGTGGGTTCGATCTGGGATGACCATTTTCTTGTGCTTCAATTTATGGCCCTACTCCAGCTAAGTCAGAATTCTTTGCTTCATTGGAAGCTGATATGACTACGCTCCCCCATAGCCCATTTATCATGGCAGGTGACTGGAATATCTGCTTTGATAACAGGATGGCTAGGAACCCTGCCTCCAACAGACCACCTACTCCCCCACAGAGAGATTTAAATAGATTTTTGGAAGCAGCAGCATTAGTAGATCCATACAGAATGTACAAGAAAGGGGATACAGAGATGACTTTTTACTCCAGGGTCCATAAAATGCATACAAGGATTGATTTTTTTCTGGTTAACAGGGAAGTGCTGAGAGGTATTAAAGGTTTGAATACTTATAACAGGGTATTATCTGACCATTCACTGATCCAGTTGCTATGGGAACTGGACAACATTCCCCCAAAGCCATTTCGATGGTGACTGGATGAAGGGATATTTGCGGTGGACAGTATGGTGTCTAAACTAGAGGATGCACTTAAGGGGATCATTCAAGCTCAAATCCCAACACTAGTGGATAAGAAACTAGCTTGGCCTGCTTGTAAGGTATTATATGCAGGAATGGCGCAGGAGTATATCTCTAGGCGGAATAAATTAAATAGAGCACGTGAAGAGTTTCTAATTGGGGCCATTAAGTCATTACTACCTTTAGAAGGTTCATGCACAGAATTGGACAAGGAGTTAGGGGACTTAAGAGAAGAATATAGAAGTATATTGAACCTTAGGGCTGATCGTTGGCTGGAAAGACTAAATGCTAAATATCTGTTGCAGGGAGATGTGCCTGGCCACGTATTGGCTCATAGAATTAAGGAGTGGGAGGCGGAAAGAATGATCATGGCAGTGAATTTTGGGGAAGGGATCATTACAGAACTGCAGAGAATGGTGGATGCTTTTGTGTATTATTACACAGGGATATATCAAGAGGGGGGTACTAGCACAGAGGCAGAAATTGAAAGGTTCCTTGATGAAATACCATTGCCCAAACTGGAATTAGAGCAAGCCCGGGCATTGGCCACCCCAATCTCGGAACTGGAGATCAGGGAGGTAATTAGGGACCTCCCAAATGGTAAGGCGCCAGGGCCGGATGGGCTGTCAGCAAAATTCTATAAAGTCCACCTAGGGACAATAATGCCTTTATTGAAGGACCTATTCTCGAATATTATGAACGATGGGATTCCCCACCCTCCCTTATACCAAGCTTATATTGCCTTGATCCCAAAGCCAGATAAACCCAGGGACCTACCAGGTAATTATAGACCCGTTGCTTTAATCAACCAAGATATTAAAGTACTTACAAAGATTCTGGCCAACAGGGTTCTGAAAGTCGCTCCTTCATTAATTAGCTGGTACCAAGTTGGGTTCATACCAGGGAGGGGGGCACATGACGCGTTAAGAAAGATGCATCATATCTTACACAGGGCTTCCTATTCAAAATCCGCTATGGCCCTGATAGCACTTGACGCCGAGAATGATTTTCTATTCTCTACAATGGAGAGAATGGGTTTCCTGAAAAGTTTTCTCAGATGCCTCAAAAATCTTTATAAAGCCCACACAGCCAGAGTCCTATGTAATGGTTATTTATCTAAGGAGTTCCTCTTGCGAAATGGGACTAGACAGGGCTGCCCCTTGTCACCAATTTTATTCAATATTTATTTGGAACCTTTGTTAAGATCACTTAATATGGAGTCCAGGGTTCAGGGGATTGAGGATCAAGAGATTGAGCTCAAATTCTCGGTATTCGCCGATGATATCTTGTTACACTTAAACAACCCCGCTGCTAGTTTCCAAAATGCGTTGGAAGTTATTGGGAAATTCTCAGAGGTATCCAATTATAAATTAAATTTAAGCAAAACTCAAGTTCTCCTGCTTACTGCTTATACACATAGAGCAGACTTCGAGCACCTTAAGATTAACTGGGCCCGGAAAAAAATTAAGTATTTGGGAATTTGGATCACTTCTAGGTCGGAGGATGGGGTGGAGGAAAATGTGGGGAACTTGTTAGCTACAATTGAAACCAACATTTTAAGGTGGAATAAACTCCCTCTAAACTTAACTGCTAGACTGGGACTGATTAAAATGAATCTTCTACCCAGATTATTATACCCGATTCATCTCTCACCCTATAGCATTCCGAAGGGAAGGTTTAACAGTATTCAAAGGGTAATTTCAGAATTTCTGTGGGACTCCAAACCTCCTAGGAGGAAGCACGCTGTCTTACGCCTTCCTTATTCTAAGGGAGGGATTAAGCTTCCGGAACTATTAATATACTATGTTGCAGGACAGCTTGGTTTGATGGGGTGGTGGACAAGGAGTGGGGAAGAACGGGGATACACTCCAACGTGGCTTCAACTTGAACAGCTTATGCTAAAGGATTTAAAACTATCCCCCGCTGCAATGCTGTTTATAGACCCGGAGGCTTTGCCAGAAGGGGGAAGCAGTCACCAATTTATAAATCAGTTAAAGCGTAGTGGGAGTTACTAAACTTGGCACAGAGGAAGATGCAGATGGGAACCAGAGATCAACCTGTAATAGGAAACCCTAACCTTCGCCTAGTGGGGCAAGTAATTAGTGGTCAATGGGCACCACAACTGTCTGACTTGATCCTGTCAGATCTTATACTAGAAGACAGGGTGGAACTACCAGTGCAAGCTAGGGCATGGAATCCCTTTAAAAAGATCCAAATTACAAATCTAGTGCAGAAATTCATACGGGACAATAAAGAAAGGGGACAAATACTATTTACTTGGGACCATTTGAAGGAGATTGACCTCCTACAACACCCCCTCTCAAAAGTTTACAGGGTGTTGTTGGATTTTATGAGCTTGGAAGTTAAGGCTCAGACAGCGTACTGGGAGAAAATTTTATCCCCCTGAGGCCTGAATGGAAGGGAATTTGGAAAAATATTAAAGTCTTGCCTATACCGAAGTATAAAACCATGCAGTTTTTTATTTGTTCAAACATCTACTATACTCGTGTTAAATTGTGTTCTAGAAAACTCAGACAGACAGACCTGTGTTTCAGATGTGGAGCAGAATCAGGTGATTTGCTACATGTAATGTGGAACTACTCCATAATCTAGCCATTGTGGGTTCAAATTGGTCAAAAAATGGATCCGTTACTAAATTATTCGGAGTATATCAAACCAGAGATATGCTTGTTGGGGGACATGCAAGTGGTAGTGAGGGACTCAGCCAAATACCATGTGTCTCTGATGTCCTCCTGGGTTAAAGCATTTGTCCTCAGACACTGGAAAAAAGATAGTATTTATAGCTATGACCAATGGGTTAGTGACCTGTTACAAGTCTTGGACAGACTTAAAAGACAAATGGTATTAGAGGGGAAAAAGAAGGTATATGATAAAAGATGGAGGGTATTAGAGGCAGTGTACTCAATACACCTGAGGAGTGCTCGGACACAGATCTGTCTGTCTGAAGGAGTTTAGCTTGTATGGTGTTCTTCTCAGGAAAATGTGAGAAGGGGATAAGACTGTATGGAAATATAGGATTTGTATAGGTATTTCTTGTATTAATTGAGGCATAATACCTCTATGAGATCTGTCTCTATCTGGATTAGCAGGTTTTTATTTCGATGGGTCAGGATGGATTCTCTCTCTCTCCTAGGGGCACAGTTATTAGAGTTCTGTCCGGGGAAGATACTACCTGCCTTGAAAGATGGGAGGACACTATTAAGAAAATTTGGGCTAACAACTAGATTAGAGTAGTGCCAACTTTCAAGGAAAAGTATTGATTGTGGCATTAGGCAAAACGGACCTAAACTCTTGGCCTTGATAAAATATAACTGTGATTGTAAATAGTTGTGGGGATGTATATAGTATCCATATCCAGTCTGGGGATGTGGGCCAGGGATTAACCCTGGGATATGTGTGTGTAAGTATACTGTTGGATAGTATAAAACTTGCAATAAAGAAGTTTAAAAAAAAAAAGTGGTTCCTAGATCACAAGCTGGTCCTAAATCACAAAAAAACAAAATCCAAGCTTTTCTCCAGTCGACAAAACACAAAAAGACAAATTCCATTTGTTATCAAAACATACCCAGGAAATACCCTTGAACAAGTGTCAACATTTAAATACCTTGGAATCACCTTTGATCAAGGTCTTACCTTTGCGACCCACATTGATAACACAGTGAAAATGGTGAACCAGCGCATTGGTATCCTGTTCCGAAACTGGCAATTCCTTACCCAAGCTGCGCTGAGGATTGCTATCCAAAGCTCTGTCATTTCAATCATAAACTATGGCTTAATTATCTATGGATCTGCCACTACCACCGCACTAAGATGCATCACAACCACCCTAAACAAGACCTGTCGGCTGCTCACTGGAGCACAAAGATGTACTCATACATGTGAGCTCTACACTGAAACAGGATGGTTGCAACTCTCAAATCGCGAAAGGTACCTCACATGCTTGATGGCAAAAAAATCCATCTTGGGCCGCACTCCGCCGTGTATCCAAGACCTACTTTGCCCGAATACCAGCATCTGTCCCACCAGAAGATCGGAACACCAGTCTCTCCAGGTCCCCAGATGCTGGACCACACAGGGCCAAAGATCTTTTGCCTATCGTGCCCCCAGCTAGTACAATGCCCTGAGCTTGCTCATTACATCCTCTACATCACTAGGAGCTTTCAAATCTATGCTTTACTCTCACCTCTCAGCCTCTAGCTCCTATGACTGCCTTGACTAATGATTCTTCCCTCATGGCTGTTTTTACTGTTTTTCATCCTCCTCCTCCTCTGCTCCTTTCTTGACAAAGGCATCTGTGTACCTCTAACTACTCTAAGTCTGCTCCCCTCCCTATATCTCCTCCTATCCTTTCCACCTTGACCATTCCTCCAATGTTTTGTTTCTTTCCTATGATGTACTGTATTATACTGCCTTATTGACACCTTTATAATTTGCTGACCTTTCTATGTAACATGTCTTGTTTGTTTGTACATTGATGACGTGGAACCTTTGTAAAAGAGCCATTGGCTCAAATGTAATAATTCCTAGAACAATAAACTAAACTAAACTAAACCATATATGGCCTACCTAGTGGCCAGAGCAGGTGTTGGCTGAATGGTTTAGTGAGCCAATTTGAGACCCCCTGTTGATGAAGTACAGCTGGCTGCATATTATGTCTATTACTTTCTACTTTAAAGACTATACTGGCACCTATACATTTAAAAAAAATGTTTAGGACAAGGTGTTGTTAGCTGTAGAATAGGATCTGGATAACTGTTTCTGTTTTTTTTTTCTCTAAGATAAAAAGTTGTTTCTAATATGTATGCAATTTCTTAGCTCCCTGTATTACAACATACGGTATGTTGATCCTCCATACTAGAATGTAATTGCATAGCGGTAGTTATACAAACATGGGGAGATATACGGGATGGTATAGATTACATGTTTACTCTGTCTTAACACTTGTCTTAGGTGCATGTTATAGAGGAGACCACTGGAAGGTATGACTTTCTGGTTAGCTGAAGCCATGGGACTTATCAGCAGTGGTATCTCCTACTTGGTCCCTGAAGAAATTCACTGAAGGAGGCAAGTACATGGGCTCCATTCATAAGATACTGTGGGTTACAAAATTATGCAAAAGTCAAGCTAAAGATAAGACCTCTGATTCTGATAATAATTGATGGATTAACCTTAACAACTTGGAAATATCTGGTTACACATATTGAGCTCCTGTATAGTAAGCGTAAGACAGTATTTCCTTACAATGTAGTCACCAACATCAGAAAGGTTCTTAGCATACAACCATAAACTCCCATGCAATCTGAAGTGAGATGTACATGTTTGTAGAAGAAAAATACATACTGTATGTATCTTGTTTTCTGTTCCTTTTTATGGAAACCAATAAAAAATATTTAACTGAATTGCCAAACAACTAGGTGGCCTCTCCCCGCTATCAGTGTTCAACACGCCCACCAGGGAGACCTTGCTGCATCCACCTGTATCCGTCGCAAGCTCCAACACGAATGAGAGCGCACACCTCCAAGACAGCGCCCCCTAACAGACAGTAGGGAACTTCCATGGCGTCCTGGTCAAATTTCCCCCTATTCACAAATACCACGCACAACTTAATCTGGTTCTGTAAGTCAGTTTGCATCTGTACACATATTGCCCTTCCCATCCTCCAGGTCGCACCTGGAAACAAACCATGACTCAGTGTGCCTCTCCTGGTCACCAACTTTTAAATAAATGAAAACATCTCAACTTATTTGGTGACGGAATGGGAGAGGGTTAGGGATGATAACCCCAAGGAAGACCCCAAGCCTGATTTGTGAAGACTCAGGACAGGGAAAAACACATTTTTTTTTCCTTTTTCTGCTTGCAGGGTATCTGAACACTAATTGGTGCATTAACAAAGATAGGGGATATGGAATGGGCAGATTCAAAATATGTAATTTATCTTCAAGTGTGAGGGGGCAGGGCCATAACTCATGAGTGGCAGAGATACAAGTGAGTTATGAAATTACTGTCGGATTATGAAAATCCTGAGCACTCACAGGTGATAATACATATCTTATTTTGAGTCAGACTACTGTATTATAGGTATGCAGTAGTGCCCCTATAGTTAGAGTTGAGTAGACTGTTTGACATTAAACCCCAATTTTTGCAACTCAATAAATTATGCATCATTTGACAAAATAGCTCAAAATTTGGCAAGCCGTATCAGGCTATCAGAGTCTCAAGACAGGAAACATTTTGTGACAGCAACTTGTTTGGTTTTCCAGAAACAGAGCATTAAAAAACAGAAAAAAGAAATTTTTGGTTCCCCTTTACTTGCATTGTATTTTTTGTTTTCACCTAGAGCCTAGTCAGTGTGGAGTTTGTTCAAGAAATGTTCAGGGTTGAAGGGGCCTGTGCCAAACAGTGGCATAGATTATGGGGGGGGGGGGATGAGGGGGGGCAAGCTGCCCTCCCTCAGATGTTGAAAGTGATCAGAGCAGAACTTTTGAAGCTCTGTGTTTTTCTGGAATTGACCAATAGTACAGTATGGGACACCTTTTATCCCATAGTTTGTGTTGGGGAACATGGTGTAGTACAGAATCAGTTTCCCACACAGCTAACATCAGCAGCAGTGCAGTTAGCATGTCAGACTCGGAGGACGTTTGAAGCA
The DNA here is from genome assembly GCA_016271365.2 of Neoceratodus forsteri. Lineage (NCBI taxonomy): Eukaryota > Metazoa > Chordata > Ceratodontiformes > Ceratodontidae > Neoceratodus > Neoceratodus forsteri. The sequence goes on from CM028131.1 coordinate 832,052,378, forward strand.
TCTTCTGAGTCCGATGTGCTAACTGAACTGAGACTGATGTTTGGTTAAAGTGGGAGAAGCAGTCTCAGGCTGTCTATTGTTGGTCAAGTTGCGAGGTCAGACCCATGAAGCAGTAATCTGCTCTGTACCACTGACCTGAGGAGAGCAAGTACAGGTCCTTTCACTGTTTGTTGAGTGCACAACCATCTTGTAGTTAGCTGTTTTAATGCTACTGAATGTACTCAGGAAGCGCAAGTGCCACAAATTCCCCACCATTTCAGCCTGAGAGAGTTTTCTGCACTATCGTCTTATAAAAAGTCCTTCTGAGTTGCGGTAGTGACCCAGTGGCTTTAATTAATATTCTATGCCCATGACCAAACCACGGTGAAGTTGATCGGCATGGAGCTACTACTACATTATCGCGCATTATTAAGTCATCACAATTTGTAATTGATCAGCATCACAAGCTTTGCCTCCAAAAAATACTTTTTAGTGTTTTCTTTGTTTTAATTTTGATTTAATGCAAGCAAATCCATCAAAACAATTTTGGCATATTACAGTTTAGATTTGGTAAAAACAAAATCTGTCTACATTTGTATATGCCTTTGCCTTTCTTGGTACTGCTCTTGTATTGTGCTGTTTAGAGATCTCAAGGGATGGTTTTAAAAGCATTTAAAATATGTCCATAATAATCAGTAGCTACAGTACAGGGCAACATACTTGAAGCATTTTACCAGGTGTTTTCCCCACTTACAATGGGGTCCTTGTAGATTTAGAAATGAATTTATGTTGTGATGTAGTGTGGTTCAAAATAGCATGGGATAGGCTGCACATCCCATGCTTTCTTTAACCCCACTACAGTTGTTACCCTACAAAAAACAACTTTAGTGGGGTTCAAGTATGCATGGCTTTTATAACTGAATTTAATCATTTACAGTTGAATTTTCTAGATTTGAGAAGTACTTTATGCAGTTTTTCTGCTCCCTGAATTTAATCTAGAGATGTCTGAGTATTGCCAATTTTAAGAAGGAAACTGAAAAGATAGCCATTTTGGTAGTAATATATGTTATTTGCAACTAGTCAAAAAATGCTCTAAAAGCAGCCAGAAAGTTTCAAAATGACCCTCAGAATGCACAAGAATGCATCTAAAACCTGATAGTTTCTGGGGCCCCCCAGACCCCCGGCCTACTGATTTACTATTTTTCAGTACAACCAGCACTTTTCTCAGTCTTTTCCCCCTGTAAAAAACTAGCTATGTCCCTGGTGTCAAGGATGTGCCTTCCAAAGCTTTCGTGAAACATATTATATAGTTCCAGAGTTACAAGTTTTTTGAGATAACTGACAAATGTGAAAGGTAAAAAAAAAAAGATTGTGAGTACTTATTTTCATGATTTATTTGTCATGTGGAAAAAATACCAATCATGATGGCCGCCGTGTTGTTTTATTTTTATGTCACGCACATTGAAAATGCATAAAAATGAGCTGGATAACTTATTCAATGGATGCCTTTGTGGGCTTGGACCCACTACCAGTGGGAACATTAAATTAATTAAATATTTCCATTAATAACAAAAAGCACCTCATGGGCTTAGGAGCTCGAGTCAGAACAGGGAATTTAAAATACTAAATGTCCTCCTGGCTGAGACATGCTCAGCATGGGGCTTTTAACATTCATATTGCCATACAGGGTTCAACCTGTTGGAGTGGGAATGTTTTAATATAGGAAGCACTGCCACTGCTAGAAGGCATCCCCCAAAACAGTAGAGCCTTAAATCTCTGGTGCCCTGTAGACCAAACCCCACTCGGGCTAGTAATGTATCCTTCTAACATATCAGGTGTCAGGGTTTTTACTAATCTGCAATATTATATTTACCAGACTAGGCCCTATCTGGGTCAACACTGAAACTGTCCTTGTCTTCTGAATGTAATCATTTGACCAAGCTCCCCATGAGCTAGATTACGTACCTTTAATGTAATGTAACTGATGTGGAACATTTGGAAGAGCACTTGTTGCTCAAAGGTGTATCTCTGAAAATCAAACAAATAAAGTACAGCCCCACCTAGGCTAAGCCACTAAGAGTGGGGCATTATTAATAAAAAGTCCCTCCTGGGCTGATCCCCACTAGGAGCAGGGATTGTAAGATTTATGTTGCCCTCACGACTGAAACCCACTCTGAGTGGGAATGTTTTCATATACTAAGACCACCTGGGCTTGTACTGACTATAAAGTATAGTCCCCCCCATAGCTGAAACCCACTGGGAGCAGGACATTATTAAAAAACAGCCCCCCCCCACTGATGAGCCTCGCATGTTTAATGAAAAAGAACTTCCTGAGCATAAACTTGCTCCAAGCAGGAGAATGTTGGATTGCAAAGCCCCTCTTTGACAAGGCCCCATGGGAAGCAAGAATTTTCAAAAGCGAAGTAAACATTGCAGGGGCACTCAAATTGTGAAAGCTCATGAAAAGATCTTTCAAACGTAGTACTGGACTTACCTTTAGGTGTCAGGAGTCTTGATATATGAATATCTAAATATTCTTTGTATCAAAATAATGCAACAGCCATTTCATGTAATCTAAAACAGAACATGATGTCATTGAGGAGCAAGCTGTATGTTGTTAATTACAGCTTGCCCCTCAGTGGCATCACATTATGTTTCATGATTCCATGAAATGGCTGCTGCCTTGTTTTGATTTATATTTGTTTCAGACATTCATATCTCAGGACTCTTGACTTCTACAAGGAAGCTCAGTACCTAGTTTGAAATGTCTTTTCAGGGGTTTTGACAATTTGAGTGACCCCAAAGTTTACTTCCCCTTTAATCAATGAAATATCAATGAAAACCTTCCTGGTTTAAGCCCTGCTAACAGCACAAAAACTAAATAAGAAAGCACATCCTGGGCAGGAAAATGCTCCCAGCTGAAGAATGATGGATGGGAAAGTCCCTCAAGGGCTGAGTCCTGCTACCAGCAGCAATATTAATTTGCTTACAGATTTGGAGACGGGCATGTGATGGACATGTGCACATTCGGAATATTTACTCTTGTCTTAGATATTTATCCAGAAAGTTAAGTTTCTGTTTTTGTTAAGGGGGAGGAAGGGAGTCAGTCTGGTTTACTAGCTATCTAGTTTGTCTTGTCTATATAAATAATAGTAAATTTCTAACCATATCCTCTAGTTACATCAGCCCTCCAATCCCAATGTCTCATTAATGACATGAGAGAAGAACATAAATTGTTAGCCATTCTGCTCAGTGAAATGCCTGCATGTGATTAGATAGATAGATAGATAGATAGATAGATAGATAGATAGATAGATAGATAGATAGATAGATAGATAGTCAAGTCAGTTTTATTTATAAAAAATGTGCCTTTCTAAAACCAAGGCACCTGTACAATAAAATACTTCAAAATAAAATAAACTACTATAAATCAAGCATATAATTTCCAACAGAAGACAGTATAGTAGCAGCATAACAAAGGCTACAACAGCATCAATCAACAAATGACAGGCCAAAAACATAAGTTTTCAGAGCAGTTTTAAAACTCTGGATGGTTAGGCAATCTCGTACTCGATGAGGTAGAGAATTCCACAGGGATGGAGCAACAAAGCTAAATGCCTTTGCTCCAGATGTTTGCAAAAGTACTCTGGGAACCTCTAGCAATCACTCATCGGTGGATTGGAGAGGACAGAGGGGACCATAGGGACAAAGGAAATCTTTCATGTAACTCGGTCCCTGGTCATGTAGGGCCTTATAGGTTAACAAAGCAACCTTAAAGGTGATCGCCACTGTATCAGCAGCCAGTGCAGACCGTGGAGTACAGGCATTATATGACTTGAAGCACTAGTCAATAGCCTGGCTGCTGCATTCTGCACCAGCTGCAAGCGGCAGATATCAACCCCCGGCAGCCCTAGGTAAAGGGCTAGATAGATAGATAAGGAAATATAGATAGATAGAGAGAGCGATAGATAGATAGATAGGTAGATAGATAGATAATAGATAGATAGATAGATAGATAGATAGATAGATAGATAGATAGATAAAGTGATAGACGTGTCTGTGTGTGTGTGTCTGTCTGTGTGTGTGTCTGTCTGTCTATCTCTCTCTTCTCTCTCTCTCTCTCTCTCTCTCTCTCTCTCTCTATCTTTCTATCATCCTTTGGCCTGATTTGCATAATTCCACTGCCATTGGTCATTAGATGGGTTCCCAAAAACACCAAGTTGAAGCTTTGGGGCCACAATATTCAAAACTGATAAAATTATACATCAAAGTTCAAAACCCCATTGAAATAAATTGAACTGCACTTACCTTTGTTTCTCATATTGCAGTTGGCAGTTCCAGCAGTAAGATATGTCATAGCGTGGACCTTCATCCTGGGACATGTTCAAGTGAGAGAGGGAGTGTGGAGGATGTGGGGTGGTGGGTGCTGAGTGGGAGGTGGTGGTGGGGTTGGTGGGGGGGGTGGTGGAGCTCAGCAGCAAGGGCCTTTTTCTCTTTTACAGATTTTTCAAAAATCGAGGGATGTTTTTCTTTATTTCAAGGCTTTTTTGACACTGGGGATTGGGAACCCCAGTGTTGGGCTCATGTTTTGTGTACCAGGGGTTGGCATCCTGGTGCTGCCAGCAACCTAAAAGGACCAGAGGTGGTAAACCTGGAGGGGAGGGGGATCAAGAGAAGTGATACCAGAGGTGAGCACCCTAGTCCACTTCTATATTAATTATTAAATAAAAACATATAAACATTGGCAAGGGTGGGCGGGCAATCTGGAGGGGAGAGGCAGGAAGAAGCAGTTTGAATGTGAGCATGCCCATCCACTTAATAGACAGACAGACAGATAGATAGATAGATAGATAGATAGATAGATAGATAGATAGATAGATAGATAGATAGATGCCCCACTTTGGTCCTTTCAACTATACAAAGTTTCCACCCAGCAAGCAGTTAGTAGTGTCACAACCACAGTGAGTGGTCATTGGTCTGGACTGCTGAGCCCCTTCCAGCTTGAGCTGCAATGGGCTCAGCAGTGACACATCTCTAATATGCCATTTATTATAACAAATCATTTCTTGAGCATGTACAAGCAAATATAAAAAGAAAGGAAATTCTTTGTAAAAACTGCATTAATGCACCAGTTAAGATTCAAGTTAATGCCACAAAAGTAGGGAAATGTAGCAATGGAGATTCCAACCCTATCTCTTTACCCCCATCCCCCAAGCAGCAAAAGGAAAAACATGTGGGTTTTGGGTCTCCAGTGTCTTGACAAAGCAGTAGTAGGGTCTTCCTTGGGGTTGTCAACCCTAATGCCCACCCAGTTACCTGAGCAAATAAGGTCAAATGTCCTCTCCTTTCTTCACACAGGGCCCATAGAGCCCTGCATTAAGAAAGGTACAACACATTGTACTGGCAAGATGTGGTGAGACATACTTCTCTACCTTTGAAAAATGTATCAGTATTAGACACTTGCTTGGAGCGCTACCTTGTGCTTTGGACAGTAGGCTATGCAATGGGGAGAGGGGTAATCATTAGGGTTGACATCCCCAAGGAAGATCCCACCACTGATTTGCCCAAACTCCTGAGAACCAAAACCCTAATGTCTATTCCTTTTGTTGCTTGAGGGGTGGGGGTGGGGAGTTAGGATTTGAAACCCTATTACCACATTTCTCTATTTTTGTGGTGTTAATATGAACTCTAACCGGTGCATTAACACAGTTTTTGCAAAGAATATTTGATATATACAAATGTAGTCTACAATGTATAGCTTTGAAATGTGAAATTTGCTTGAAGAATTTGCTGTTCTTGTTTGATTTTAAATGCTGGCTTCAGTGATGCTGCCAGCATTGTGAAAGCTGCTCTCTGATTGATTCAGTATTCCATTGTGATGACAATAACCTTAAAAATATCCATTGAGACAACCGTATCAACAAAATATTTTTGATATGTTACTCCACTCTTTTTGTTTGGTAGCACCTGTCTATTAGGGTTGAGAAAGCACTTATTTTTCCATGTTTATAACTTTATGCCCATTCCACTGATTTGCCTGTTATTTGGTAGGTGTAGATAATGGGAAAGGGTCTCTGGATACAGAGAAGTTTGTCTTAATCATTTCAGAGGCAAAGTTACAGAGGTGCAAACATACTAAAATTCACCCTTTAAGAGTTTCATTTACTAATTTGTAGTTATAAAAATGGTTTTGTTTTGAAATCTTAAGACTTACATTTTTGATAGTGTCTGACCCAAGGTACATGCTTTCAGCATTGTTATTTCTCAGTTTTTGTCCCTTTTTAACTTTATGAGAAAACGCATGCTATTTTTTTGTGTGTATGCTTGCTTATTTCAAAAATGAATGTTTTAAGGATAGTGTATATGTGTGTGTGTGTGTGTGTGTGTGTGTGTGTGTGTCCAGTCTGACCAAATGTAATTGTCTAAGTAGTCTCTATACCCTTCCTCAGGAAGAATTCATGCAACATGGGTCTTGGAGAAATGGCCACAGTAATATATTTATTAAATGGATTTACACAATGTTGAAGTGGAATGCACAGCTAGGAGATCTCATCAGTCATCTCGGGACTCAACGTCCCTTCTAGTGAAGGATCTTAACCCTTGTGAGGACCAAAAGAATGATGTACCTCTCTTGGTACATAAACCCCAGGAGTGGGGAGGCCATGTGCCCAGGTGGCAAGTGATACCCAGTCTGGTGGTGCTGCACCTGAAGGTAAGCCCAGTGAGGTTAAACCGCAATCCCCCTCCCCCAAAATGGAGACTAGGTCTTGCGGCCCCACAGACCTCATGCCAAGAAGATGAGTTCTTCAGAACAATTGGATTCATACCCCTTTCCCTTTGTACCATCACTGTAAGAGACTCCCAAGCCACCATGTTACAATGACTGTAACAGTTTGCTATCTGAGCTAACCTGCCTTGGTTAACCCCTTTGGAAGAAGTGAAAAACCCATAAAAAACCCTCTGAGGGAAAACCCTGAGAACTTCTCCCCAACTCCTAATGCAGTCACCCTTAGTGTGAAAAATGTTTCCCTGCTTTACCCTGGTAGACCTGGTACCCTGCTTTTATGAGGGTGGTTGAGAAATCTAAAGAGGGAGGTAGAAGTGAGGGGGAGTTTTTGGCTTCAGTTGTTTTCACCACTCATTCTCTGATGCCTACAGATGACTCCTACCCTATGGGCATTTATAGTAGTTCCACACTCAGGTATGGTGCCAGGGCTAAGCCCTCCACCACTCCAGTGGGTAGAACCCTACTTGTCTGCCTAAGGCCAGATAATACATGAGGGAATACTGATAAGGGAATTTTTGCTGCAATTCTTCTTCAGATTTTTTCTTTGTCTTAGTAGTTTCCATACCCAACCCCCTCCGGGAGAATTCATACAACACAGGTCTTGGAGAAATGGCAGCAGCCATATGTTTGTTAAATGGATTTACTCATTGTTGGAGTGGCATGCACAGCTGGGAGATCTTGCCAGTCACCTCTGGACTCTGCACCCCTTCCAGTGAAGGGCCTTAACCTTTGTGCAGACTGAGGGAGCGATGTACTTGTGTGAGTTTGTATCCAAGCCCCAGGAATGGGGAGGCTATGTGGCTGGGTGGCAAGTGAGCACCCTGGTCTGGTGCATAGTAGCTGCAGGCAAACCCACTGAGGTTGGACTGTGACACTCCCCCCAAATGGGGAACAGGTCTTACATCCCCAAAGACCTCATGCTGAGCAGGGAATATGAGTCCTTCAGAAGTATTCAACTCATTCTCTTTTTCCCCTTATACCATCAATTTGAGAGAGTCTCAAGCCACCACAGGATGAATGCAGCTGACTCACCAAACAGCCCACTCAATTGTTTCTTCATGACTGACAGAAAGACTCTATTAAAAAGTTTCAAATGTTGTCCTATGAATGTACACCATCCTTAACATAAAGTCCCTGGCAAGATGTTCCAATAACATGGTGCTGAGACACAGTTCCTCCAGTGGAGTCCATAAATGGCCACATCTCTCTATTGATGCATATGCATACTTTTTCCATGGCTTTAAATTCCATTTCATTCTACCAGTTAAGCCTTTGAGTTATGTAAGACCAAATCAACTTGATCCCTGGCCACCATTCTCTGATGGATCGTAAGTCCTCCTTCATCATAAGGAGCAAATTGACAGTTTTCTGTAGACCAAGGTTGTTCCTGCCAAGATGAACCAGTAAAATGTCTGGTGAACATCCATGACATGCCTCACCATCAGTCTAAAGATGGATTCTTTCCAGTGCATGCCTCCCTTTCCCAACCAGTGAATCTTTGCACTCTACAACCTGAAATCTCAAGGTTCTCTCCCCAGGCTAACATTCTGCTATCTCCACAGCCCAATGGATGAAAAAGTGTTCACATATCCAGACTTATTTTAGACCAACAGAGGAGCATGGAAATCAACAAGACAATGTTAAAGTAAGTGCAGTCACATATAATATAAAAACATTTGTGACCTCCACTGACCCAATCCCTGGATTTGATCATCTGTGAGCCCCCAGGACCTGAGAACTGTTGCTGCCCCAATCCAAAAGGAATGAGTGCTGTACTCTTTGACATTCAAAACCGCCTGCTGGACCACAAAAGTGAGGATGTGCTTGAATTAGTGGGCTATTAATGGCTTGCCATCCACATACCACAGGAAAGACTCCTCCGCAGATGGGTGAAGATTGATGTACTCTGATACCATGGACTTCATGTCCTAAACAGATCCTGCTGGTGCCTTTACTGTGCACCAGCACTTGATGCCCCCTTGGTCAGTTTTACTCTTTTGTAGCTGGATGAAACCTCCTCAGAGTCATTGTGACATCTGTATCCTGAAGGCTCATAGCAGCCCAGGTGTGTGCTGATTGCAGCAGCACTGAGACCCAGAACTCCCTGCAGAATGCCAATGTAAAGGAGATCTTGAATAAGTTGACCTGGTATGGATACCAGCAAGCTTCTGGGAGAGTTTCCACACTTTTTTAATGATGACAGGGGTAACAAAGCGCCAAAGGTCTGCACGCTCATGAAGGCCTTTACTCTACCCTACAGGACCTTCCTAACCTTAATCATGTGAGTAGCATTAGTGAAACCTCAGATGAATGAGAACCATGATGAGTCCACCAGGTGTTGCCCACTCACTCTTGGCATCAGGCCCTGATGTTTGGATCCCATAATATAGCTGCAGAGTTTGTCCATGGGAATAGGCCAGCTATTAATTTCTTAAGATTTGTGTTGAGGCTGTGCTAAGTTAGTACTACAGTGTCCTGATACAGAGCTGTAACTACTTCTTCCTAAAGTACTGTCATTACTGATTTCTACTGAGTGAGACAGTCAGCCCTTGCTCTCTTACGTGCTCTCTTCTAATCTTTCTTTCCCTGACATTTCTCTCTGTGCTACCTCACTGTGCCTTTCAGCTACTCCAGCCCCAGTCTCCCCTTCCCCCAAACCTACTAAAGCTGTTCTCCTTTTGGCTACCTCAGCCCTAGTCTCAGCTTCCCCCAAACCTGCTAAAATCCTTTTCTTCCTTTGTTCTATCTGGAAGCCAGGCGCTACTTTCTTACGGCCCCATGCTACCCTGTCTCTTGAATCCACTGTCTGTCTGTCTCTCTCCTCCTACTTCTCACGCTCACTGCCACACTCTTTTGTTTTCACTGACATGCACCCTGATTACTCCTCAAGCCACTGTTCTTGCCTGATACTTAACCCTCTCCCACTGTATTCTCTAACCAGGAAGCCTCTGCCCTTGATCGCGCTGTCCACCGAAGAAGCCCTGTCTCTCAACCTAGCCAGCCATGCTGTAACTCCTGCCCACCCTGTTCAGAGAAAGGTATGACTGTTTGCCTCAGGGAAGCCCAGCTCTCGAGCTGCTAAAACCAAATTGGCTGCCATGACCAATTCTGACTCCTCATTGGCTGCCACTCGAATCCCTCTTCTCAGCTCTTTTGTTCAAACTTATCTACTGCTTTCAGTACTGAAGCTTGAATGTAAAGAGGATGTTTTGTCCCACCCACCCTCACGGGCCCCAATCTCTATTAAATACACATTCACACTGCCCCTAGCTCCTCCTGTTTCTCTCTCTCTCCCCTCTCCCTTCCTCTGTCCACACCTACAGCTCTCTGCTTAAAGTGGCACTTATACAGTCCAATGCTTGTTATTTTCAGGATCTCAAACCATCTGTTAACCCTCTCTTCCACTCCCCCAGCCCACTTAAGAGCAAGTCCTCTCTTGCTTGACAACAGTCTACCCAATTGAAGTCTTATCTACCCCCCACCTGCAATCACCTACTGTCCTCAATCCACTCCCATCTAAACTACCTTCTCCTAAAGCATACTGATTTATCTGTTGCTCTACTCTGTTATCCCCAAACCCTGGAAAGTGCCATAGAACATTTCTCTCAAGCATTGTAAAATGACTTTGCCCAAGCCTTTCCTATACTTTATTCTTGCCTCTTATGTCCTCACACTGGCCCTCCCAACCCTCCACTCTAACAAAAACTCCCTAACCTTCCCTGAACCACACGCCTCTCAAACCAGCTCCTCCCATCCTCTCCCAAGCAGTCACCCTGTGACTTATCTCTATACCCCACCCCTTGTCAGTCCAAACGGTCTGTCTCCACAGATGATAACAATTGTGTCACTCATTAGGGCTGTCAGATGTACCCCAGTTACCATCCTGTATACCAGAAAACACAAATTCACTGCTGCATACTCCTTCCTCCTCCTCCTCATCCTACTCCTAGCTGGAAATATTCAACCTAACCCGGGCCCCCAGGCTGGACCGCAGCCACTAAGCTCCCACAAAGGCCTCTCCATTGCCCACATTAACATCAGAAGTCTCCTGCCTAAAATTGACCAATTAACCTGCTGAATAGCTGAGCACTCTCCTGATATCCTATGCCTGACTAAAACCTGGCTCTCCACAAGGATCCTAGACTCCTCCCTAAATCTCCTTAACTATACTATACTCAGGCAGGACTGTGCAAATGAGGTGGAGGCATAGCCATCTATACAAAACAGCCACTCTCGTGCTCGGTCATGTTTAAGGAATTGTATTATGGCTCCCATGAAGTCCTTTGGGTCCAATTCACCCTGCCTGCCTCTCTCCCTCTATTTATTGGGGTGCTCTATGCCTCACCAGATCTTTCACGTGAATCTCTAGTAACCACCCTAACCACCCTTCCTGAACTGACCTCCAAAGGGGAACTGATTCTACTAGGTGATTTCAATCTAGACTGGCTCGCCCCCAGCTCAAGAACCCACATCTCCAGAATAGAGTCCGTCAACCTGACACAACTGTTACATGAACCCATCTGCTACAATCCCCACTACCAAACCCACTCTTTAATTGACTGGATCCTCACCTCACATCCGTACAGGGTGACCTAGTCTGGCATCCTTGCAAATGCACTAAGTAATCACTGCATTACCTACTGCATCAGAAAATCCTGCTTGCCCAAATCTGCCCCTAACTACATTAACACCCACTCCCTAAACACTCTGGAGACTGAATTCCTGCTAACCAGCCTCAGTCACACTGATTGGCACCATGTGCACTCTGCCCCTAGCATTGATGTTGCCCTTTCCAGCTTCCTGCGTACCTTCAAAAACATCTGGGACTCCCACACCCCCTTGAAAAAGCTCAGAATGAAAAAGATCCATTATAAATGGATTATGGCTCTCATTCTCACCTTATGCAAGGCCGGAGACAAAGCCTGGTCTGCTTTCAAATCCCTTCCTAGCCCTAAAAGTAGACAGGCCTACAACACCCTCTGCAATGCATGCACAAAGGCCATATGACAGGCAAAAGTGGATTTTGTCAAATTGCAGCTGTTGCACACCAACCCCTCCAAATTCTGGAATGTAATACACTCACTTATTGACCCTCCATTGCAACTCACTTCCCCTACTTTCAAGCAGCATGGTCAGCCCGTAACTGATCCCACTATCATTGCTGATACCCTCAACAAATTTTTCACTACTTGCACCATACCTCATGGCCCCCCCACCTGCATCCTTAGCCCCATCTCCACCTCCCTGTCACAGCAACTTCAAATTCTCACCAGTCTCAGAAAAAGAAGTCCTCATAGCCCTCCACACTTTAAATACCTCCAAATCTAGCCCAGACAGGATTCACCCCAAACTCCTGGAGATCTCTGCTCCCACAATAACAAAATCTTTTACACATCTACTCAACCTCTCCTTTTCCATGGGCATAGTCCCTCAGGCCTGGAAATCTGCCTCAGTCATTCCTCTTTACAAAGGAGGTGACCCCGCTACACCCGGTAATTACATGCCCATCTCCCTCCTCCCTCCTCCCTGCTCTCACAAAGCTTCAGGAATCCCTGGCACACTCCAGACTGGTGGAATACCTTTCCACAAACAACCTTCTATCTCCCCACCAGTCAGGCTTCCAGAAACAGCATTAAACTATCTCTTCTCTCCTATGTGTCACAAACCACATCCTCACTGCCTCTGACCAAGGACTCCTCACTGATGCAGTCTTCATCAACCTGGCCAAGGCTTCTGATTCTGTATCCCACGCCCTCTTCCTACTGAAACTACAAACAGCAGGCCTTGCTCCTTTCTCCTTATGGTTGTTCAACTCCTGTCTCTCCAACAGGTCACAATCTGTCAGAATCACTGACGTGTCTCCCCACCACCCATCCCAGCAAGTATTCCACAAGGATCTGTCCTTGGACCCATCCTCTTCTCCTTCTTCATTAATGACCTCCCCTATTCCTGCACTAAGTCTAGCATACATATGTATGCAGATGACACTATCCTTTTTACTTCAGGCCCATCAATACATGAAGTTCAAGCTACCCTCCAATGCGATTTCAACTACATTCAAAAATTGGTCCTACAAAACCAATTAAAACTTAATACCTCCAAAACTGTTTCCTTGATATTTGGCAAAGTGCAGAAAACTAGCAGATCCTCCCTTCCCCCCATTGCCTCACTGGATGGTATCCCTCTTGACCAGGTGAGCAAATACAAGTTCCTGAGTGTTTGGCTAGGCCTCCACTTATCTTTCACTCCTCACATAGCTGCAACTGTCTCTAAATTACACCCCAAAGTTGGTATGCTGTACCGGCAAAGAGACTCCCTCCCACTACCTGCCAGATGACAAATCGTAACTAAAATGATACTCCCAATTTTTTGACTACACAGACGTGTTCTACTGCCCTGCCTCAGAAACCACCCTGTCAAAGCTTGATATCCGACTGAATTCTTTTTACCACTTTGCTACCAACTCACCCCTTAGAATGCATCACTGCGATCTGTACTTCCTCCTAAGAATAGTCCCGCTGTCCCACAGGCATTACATCCACTCACTCAGTCTGATATCTTAATTCTGGTTCTGTTGCTAGCCTTGCTTATAGAGCAGAAAGCAGCTAACTAAAAAAGCTACATTTTCTTATTAATTTAAAACTTATATCTCAGCAGGAGTCAGTGTCTGTTGAGATTAAGTAGACAGATACTTTATTAGAAGTAGAAGGGGTCTTATTTAGGGTTAAAAAAGAAATAAAAGAAATAAAGTCAGTGTGTGTTCTGTGCTGGGAAGGGTATTGTATCAGCTGACTTTGCTAAACCAGTAGGAAGAGAGAGAGCTTAACTGAGAGTGTGGCATAGACACTATAAAAGCAGGTGACTCAAATTACAACATCCTGTTGCTAGCCTTTTTTCTTACTAATTGCCCTCTATCCCACCCACCCTAAGCCAGTTCTACTTTTATAGCCACTGGATCTGACTGTCAACAGGAACTTCCTGTTTGGCAGCAGGAAGGGAAGGATCATAGAGAAACATTGGTTTTGTCAACCCTAAAGGAAAAAAAGTAGCTCACTCTCCCCCCCAGCTGCTGGTGATCTGACATTGAGCAAGGAAGAAGGAGGCTACTAAAGAAAATAGGAAGTTGCTGTCCCAGAATAGGAAGGGTGAGAGTTGTAAGGAGAGGATAGAGTAAGCATACAGAGAAACAGGAGAGGGGACACAAAGGGGAAATTGTTTAACCAGGAAAGGCACACTAAGCCAGAGCTTGTTTCCAGGTGCGACCTGGGAGCACAAGGAAGTTAAGTGACTTGCTCAGGGTCACACAGTATGCAAGTGGAAGCTGTGGGATTCAAACCCAGGTCTGGTCTGCTGGATATCACCAGATTTGCACCTCAGAGCCTTAGACCACTGTGCTATACTGCCTCCTCAAAAAATCACAACTCCTAAATTTACCTCACTAATTACCATGTTTTGTGGGGGGAAGCTGGGATTTCCCTGCTCCTTTTCAGTGCCTCCCCCCTTGGCTAGTTTAAATGCTTGCCAATGAAGCATTTAAACCCTTCACCTAGGATTCTGATCCCCCCCGGACAGATGCAGACAATCGCACCAGTATAGGTCTGCATCCCTCCAGGTGGCTCCCCAGTCCCCAATGAAGCCAAAACCCTGAGCTGTGGAGGGTGATGAGTACCAACACCCATAGTCTGTGTAACAAGCTCCCTGAACTAGTGGCCTTGATGGAAGAGGGTTGCCTGGATATTGTGGCAGTCACAGAATCACAAAATAAGACATGATAGGAGTGGTGCAGTGCAATGGCTGTGGGGCGGCAGTGTTCCGGGAGACATTCTGGAGGCTGCGATGCTGCCCTATTTTCAGGCACCTCTCTGGTCTGAGAGAGGAGGTTGCCTGTCTCCAGGCTGACCTGGCTAGGATTCGTGAAACCTCCTTCCCCATCCAGGGACCACCAGGACCAATGCCACTACCTCAGAGGTTGCCAAGAAAGAGGAGAGGCTGGACCAGGGTGGGCTCAGGGAGAGGGAGGTTGGTGGAACAGAGTTGCATCCCTTCAGCTGTACCTCTCCACAATACATTTGTTCTTCTGGTGGATAGTGGTTCCTCTATAGAGGCACCTGCAGTGGAGACCAAGGAGGATGCTGGGAACCTTCACAAAGGAGACCCACAGGAGGGTGGCATGGGACCCCACAGGGGAAGGAAACAACTCCTGGTGGGGGACTCAATCATTAGGGGGTAGAAATGGGGGAGGAAGGGGAGAGGGAGGTAAGGTGCCTTCCTGGTGCCACGGCTTGGAGGGACAGGAAGCAAATCCTCAGGATTGTGGGAGGAGCTGCATGAGAAGGAGTTGGATATCATTGTCCACCTAGAGACAAATGACCTGGCTAGGAATGGGATCAGAGCAGTGCAAGATGAGTTTGTAGAGTTGGGGAGGGACCTTAGACAAGTAGCGACACGGTAACCTTCGGAGGTGCTGCCTGTCTATGGCAAGGGTGATGCTAGGGCACTCTTCCCCAGGGAATTCAATGAGTGGTTTAAAAACTGGTGTGGAGCTCAGGGTTTTGGCTTCATTGGGGACTGGGGAGCCACCTGGAGGGATGCAGACCTATACTGGTGCGATGGTCTGCATCTGTCCGGGGGGGACCAGAATCCTAGGTGAAGGGTTTAAATGCTTCATTGGCAAGCATTTAAACTAGCCAAGGGGGGAGGCACTGAAAAGGAGCAGGCAAATCCCAGCCTCCCCCCACAAAACATGGTAATTAGTGAGGTAAACACCAAAGTAGAGAAGTTATTAGGGAGCAGGACAGCGGTACATGTAAAAAAAGGCAAAGGCAATAAGGACAGGAATGGGGCTAAAAAGGGTAAGGCTATCAAAAAGTGGAGGGTGATGAGTACCAACACCCGTAGTCTGTGTAACAAGCTCCCTGAACTAGTGGCCTTGATGGAAGAGGGTTGCCTGGTATTGTGGCAGTCACAGAAACATGGTACACAGAGAACCATGACTGGGATGTCAACATACCAGGATACACAATCTACAGGAGGGACAGGTAGGGTAAAAGAGGAGGAGGAGTAGCTCTCTATGTAAAGGAAGGGATCAAAGCAACAGAACTAAAGAGTAAACAGGGAGCAGATGAGGCACTCTGGGTCACCCTGGAAACAGGAAATGGCACCACAATCCACGCGGGAGTTGTATACAGACCCCATCTCAGGGGAGGGAATGGACAAGGAAATGATAGAAGGCTTCCTTAGAATGGCAGAAAAGGGGAGATATTGTTGATGGGGACCTGAATATGCCAGATGTTAACTGGTGCACCTTTGCTGCAGGCACATCCAAGAGCAGGGGTCATTCTTATGCCCTACAGGGGCATGCTTCAGACAGCTAGTATTGGAACCCCACTGGAGGGAGCAATCTTAGACCTGGTACTCTCAAATGGGACGGAGAAATAATCTCAGATTTAGAGGTGGGTAGCCATCTGGGAACAAGCGTACCACCAAACAGTGTGGTTCACATATAAACACAGCCATACAATCAAGCATACAAAAGCAAGAGTATTGGACTTTAGGAGGCTGACTTTGGGAAATGAGAGAGTGCCTTAGAAAGCACTAGCAAACAGGCAAGAAGGAGGATGGAGGAACAATGGGAGTAATCAAACAGCCATCACAGAGGCAACAAGCCTTTGTGTAAAGCAAATCAATAAAACACAACGAAGGAAAAACGCTATGGTTCTCAAAAGAGGTGGCAGGAAAGGTTAAGGAGAAAAGGATAGCATTCAAGAAATATAAGGAAACACAGAAGGAGCATGACAGAGAACTTTATCAGTTAAATCAGAAAGAGGCTGGGAAGGCAGTCAGAATAGCAAAGGCCCAAACCGAGGAAAGGATAGCCATTTCTGTTAAGAAGGGGGATAAGACCATTTATAGGTACATTAGGGAGTGAAGAAAGACCAAAGGAGGGATACTGAGGCTTAATGAAGGGAAGGGAATGTGGGTAGAGGGGGACAGTGAAAAAGCAGGGATAGTGAACCAATATTTCTGCTCGGTATTCACAAAGGAAGAGGAGGGGGAGGTACCTAAACCAAATAAGAGAAACACTCTGAAGATGGGGGTCAATACCAGTCCATTTACAGAAGAAAGGGTTCTGAAAGAACTAATAAAATTGAAGGTGGACAAAGCAATGGGGCCTGATGGGATTCACCCAAGAATTCTAAAAGAACTAAGGGTAGAACTAGTGAAACCGCTGACTACTCTCTTTAACAAATCATGGGAGGATGGGGTGGTACCTGAGGACTGGAGGAGGGCAGATGTGATTCCTCTTCACAAAAGTGGGAGCAGGACAGAGGCAGAAAACTACAGACCGGTTAGTTTGACCTC
Source organism: Neoceratodus forsteri (assembly GCA_016271365.2). Lineage (NCBI taxonomy): Eukaryota > Metazoa > Chordata > Ceratodontiformes > Ceratodontidae > Neoceratodus > Neoceratodus forsteri. Next base: position 832,069,506 of record CM028131.1, read on the forward strand.
AGTGGTAGGGAAAATGATGGAATCAATTCTGAAGGAAAGAATTGTTGAGTACCTAGAGGCCAGTGGGGCACAGGGCCCAAGGCAGCATGGATTCACGATGGGAAGGTCGTGTCAGACGAATCTAATAGATTTCTTTGACTGGGTGACCAAAGCAGTAGACCAGGGAGGGGCTGTGGACATGGCCTACCTAGATTTTAGCAAGGCATTTGATACAGTCCCACACAAAAGATTAATACACAAGTTAGCCAGCCTTGGAGTGGGCCCCAAGGTGGTAGCCTGGATAAAAAATTGGCGAGACAACAGGACGCAAAGGGTAGTAGTAAATGAAGTATACAGTGAAGAAAGGAGGGTTACTAGTGGGGTACCGCGGGGTTCAGTATTGGGACAGGTTCTTTTTAATGTCTTTATAAGTGACATTGCAGAGGAACTGGAAGGAAAAGTATGTCTCTTTGCAGACGACACAAAGATCTACAACAGGGTTGATACACAAGATGGAGTGGAAAGGATGAGAAGGGACTTGGCAAGGTTGGAGGAATGGTCAAATGTATGGCAGCTCAGATTCAATGCAAAGAAGTGCAAGGTAATGCACATGGGAAACAAAAACCCAGGGGAAGAGTATATAATGGGGTGAGATACTGACAACAGTAAAATGGAAAGGACCTGGGGTAATTATATCAGATGACCTAAAGGTGGGCAAGCAATGTGAGAAGGCAGTAAGGAAGGCTGGGGGATACTGGGATGCATAGGAAGAGGCATCAGTAGTAGAAAACAAGAAGTTAATCCCTCTGTACAGACAGTTGGTGAGACCCCATCTGAGTACTGTGTGCAATTCTGGAGACCCCATCTCCTCAAAGACATAGACAGAGTGAAGGCTGTCCAGAGGAGGGTAACCAAAATGGTGCAGGGTCTGCACCAGAAGACATACGAGGAAAGACTAAAGGAGCTTAATATGTATACCCTTGAGGAAAGAAGGGAGAGAGGGGACATGATAGAAACTTTCAAGTACCTCAAGGGAATCAACAAAGTCCAAGAGGGTAGCATCTTTCAGAAAAAGAGATGTGCAAGAACAAGGGGGCACAATTTGAAGATAGAGGGGGGATGGCTCAGAGGTAATGTGAGGAAGTATTTTTTCACGTAGAGGGTTGTGGATGCATGGAACAGCCTCCCTGAGGAGGTCATGGAGTCAAGAACGGGGGGAATTCAAGAATGCATGGGACAGATTTAAGCAGTCCTAGTAGGGGGTAGGAGGAAGTAAGCTGTTGGTTAACTAGGATCTGCAGCTTATCTGTTAGGTAGGAAAATGGGCAGACTAGGTGGACCAAGCAGTCCTTATCTGCCATCAAATTCTATGTTTCTATGACCTGCTACCCTCCCTACCTGGAGGAAAGTCTCTCACCAGCCTCCGATACCCCCTACGTACCAAGACATAGAAATGAAAGATCTTTTTGCATACCTCAACCATCATCTCCTGGCAAAGCTGCCTTCTCCTACAGGTTCCCCATTCTGTGGAATAAATTAACCACCTCCATTAGAAATGCCTTCTCTTTCCTCGCTTGCAAGAAACAACTATGCCTCCTACCACCTCCCTCTTGCCTCTGTCCCAGGTGATTGCCACTACCTCTGTTAATTCTGCCACCACTTCCAGCTTCTATTAGACCTCTTTTGCACAGATCACACCTACTTCTGCTTAACTTTCTGCTTAACCCACACACACTGACACACAGGTCACTGGTAAGGCCGTATCTCAAATATGGAGTTCAGTACTGGTGACCACACCTCAAAAAGGATATTAACCTTTTGAAGAAGGTCCAGAGGAGGGCTACAAAGATGATAGCTGGTCAGCAGGATAAGGCATATGAGGAGAGGTTGAGGGTACTGAACATGTACTTCTGGAAGACAAGAGAGAGAGAGGGGACATGACTGAGACCTTCAAGTACCTGAAAGGAATAAATAAGGTTGATATGGAGATTCTCTTTAAGCTGAGTGGGAACCATAATATGAATGAGCAGAGTCTTAAGCTGGAGGGTGGGAGGTTTAGGAGGGAGGTCAGGAAGCACTTCTTCACAGAGAGGGTGGTGGACACTTGGAATGCACTTCCAGAAAAAGTAATCTCATTGAAGACAGTGGGCAGCTTTAAGAGAAGCTGGGACAGGTATAGGGGAAGGGTCATGGGTAGGGAGGATTGGAGGAGTGGGGAAAGGGGGCAGGGACAGTAACTCAATCTGTGATCCCTGCAACACAAGCAGACTTGATAAACTAAATGGCCTTCTTGTGCTGGCTTCTTCATACGTTCATATGTAACCGTCATCTTCTCATCTCGCCTCATGAAATAGAATTGACTCTAGCATGCTATGCTATGTTAATGCTTTAGAAAAATAACTATATGCTGACAACCTGTGGCTCTATTGACCTGAAATGTGAAAACCTCTGCTGGATCTGTTTTGTTTTCAAACCACTAACTTGTAAATACTGTAACTATCTGTAAATAATTTTGTAAATACCCTGTCTTTGTTTTTACTGTATGTTCTCCTTTATCCCCTCCCCGGGTCACACCTGGAAATGAGCCTTGGCTCAGTGTGCCTATCCCAGTCAACAAATGTTTAAATAAAATAAATAAATAAATTAGGCCACCCTGCCACCACATGGACTGCAGGGTAATGTTCCATGCCATGGCAGTAGGCCATTTGGGTTTGTAGAGCAATAGCATTACCGATACTGTTCCAGGTCTCAGAATCACTGCCTTTCAAAGAAATGGTGAGACTGGTCCTGGATTCTGATCTGCTGCTGGAGCCAACTCCCTCAACTTCTGCCAATCTGAATGAGACAAACCATCAGCAATACGATTTTCAATGGCAGGTATCTATACAGAAAAAAAATTGACATTCAACAACATGCATTGTAGGATGAATATCCTCATGTGGTCACCCAATGGACCCTTAGCCTGCAGCTGTCCATTTATGGTGTGAACCACACCCATGTGTCTGACTGCAAAATGATCTTCTTGTCCATCAGCCAGAAGCCCCATACACACCAGGTTACCACAACTGGAAATAATTCCAGTACGGTGATCAGTTTAGTGAGCCCAGCTGCCCACAAAGAGGGCCATTATGAAACACCATACACCATTGAAGTATGCCCTGAAACTCAACCCTCCGATGCATCTGTGAACAGTTCCTACTCCCAACTGTCAGCTGTCTCTGGACACATCGAGACACCATTTAGATGGGAAATAAAAGTCGCCCATGCTTCCAAATCCTCTCCCACCCATGTCCAATAATGAGGCTTTCAAGAACCAGTCCACAGCTTTGCCTTTTGCTGCAAGAATTTCCTTCTCATGAGGGTGACCCAGCAGGTGAAGTTTATGCCTCACTTTCTGTTGGTGCTCCCATAGGGTAACCCTTTTAGCCAGTAGATCACTGCTTAAAAGGTTCCTTGGAAACTCGATCTTATTGCAGGATAAATGACATTCCTGTGACCCTGTATAAATCTCTGCTTAAAAACATCATCACTGAGTCAGGAGCTTCAACTTTGTCTTGGGCTGGGGCACATCAAAGAGTCTGCAGAATTGTAAGAAGTGTCCAGTGTCTGCCCACAGGCCTGGAAACTTGCTGGCCCCACAAGCAAGAAATTGTCCAAGTAGTGAACAGCTGCCTGGTTCTCCTGATTTCTGGGCAATAATCAAGTGCAGAAAAGTGTTGAAACTCTCAAGCACTGCACAGGCTATCAAGCAACCCCTGGGCATGCAGTTGTCCACAAAATATTATCCTTTGAATTTCATCCCAAGAAAGTCCCAGTCAGTGGGATAAACTGGCAGAAGTCAGAATAATGACTCTATGTCCACTTTGACCATTAAAGTAGCAGTACTAGTTATCCTACCTTTTTTTAGCAGACATGTTTTCCTGATAATTTTAGATTTTTCAATAGGGTATATTAAATTCAATCAGTTGTTTATAAAACCATGTTTAATTACAACTTCTGTAATTTCCGTGGCTCTACAATAAAGATGGCAGCCACCAATACCTTTCAAAACAATTCTCCCCAGAAAGTACACACTAACAACACTCACTGTATTTATAATGCAAATATGTCAGGGTGTTGCCAGCACATTTTTATGATGACTAGGAGTACAACATCACCCTGATTTGCTTAAATCCATGATTGCTGACATGATTGCTTGACATGGCAAAATTCCAACAACTTTTAAGAACATCAAAATCCTTTTTCTTGCCTTGGGAATGAAATAAAACAAAAATAAATCAGATATATTGATTTTTTTGTTTGTCCTAACTGCCCACCAAGTTATTTAAATTATTGTTAACTAGTACTGCTGTTTATGGTTTGAGGACCTACAACCCATAATGCCTCAACCTCTATGTCAAATGACATATATTGAACTGCCATGTAGCATGGATCAATGAGGTCATTCCCTGAGCTGCCATCTGAAGAGGGAGGCAGAAATGAGGGGGAGTTGCCAGATTCATCCACTTTTACTCCTCATTCTCCACCCCTGCAGATGCCTCTCAACCTGTGGATGGCCCCAGTGGTTCCTCCCCATAGGGTGGTGCCAGGACTAAGCCCCACCCCACTGGCAGAACCTGACCTGCCTGTCTAAGACCAGGTTACAGGACATCGAAGCAGACAATAGGATGCCTGTTGCAATTTTTTTGCAGACTTTTTATTTTCTTCACAGTGTTTTTGTCAGCTGGCTAACAAATATAGTGTGAAAGAAATCAAAAGTTAGTTCCTTCACCCTGCTTTCATCATCTGTGGCTGACAACAGCAGTGTAAAAGAAATCCCTTTTGGTCGCACTAGTAATGCAGCAAAACTGCCTATTCTTAGACCTCCTCCCTCCTGATGGAAGCACTAAGTTTTGTCGACAGTGACAATGCCAACCTCTCCCACAGGGACAGCACAATACCTACTCAGGTATTGTGCCGCCTGTTCTACTGCGCTCCCCCTGGCATCATGTCCTAACGTTGCTGAGAAAGGGAGGCAGAATTTGGGTGACTTTTCTGAATGGAAATTCCTCTGTGACATGACAAACTTTAATAAAATAATGGCGGATTTCACAGAAATGTATTGCACTATGTAATTACATGTGGAGCAAGAAAGATTTCTTGGAAGTAAGGCACCCACATATTTGGTGCAACACCATAACTATGTAACAGGGTGAATCTCTGTAAAGCAACAGTGCAACAATCTGTTGAGAACTCTGACCTATATGTTTTAATGTTATGTTACATTGCCACTTACTTTGTTTACATTCTGACTTGTCTGATACTATAATTTCCAGTATTTGAGTCTGCTGTACTACTTTTTTTCATGTCTGAAGTAATGAAAGGAGCACTCCTTTTAGTATGGTGCTGACCAGGTCTTTGTCAGTATTTTCCGCTGCTTTTCTCCATCACATCAGTTAGTTGTTATTTATCACTTCTGTTGTGATTGAACAGTTATGCAGCAGGCAGTGTTTTATGACCCCACAGAACAATATTTATTGAAAAGCAGCTGTAAATAAATACAAACCTGGTCATAACAATATTCATACATGGCAAAAAGTAGTAAAGCAGACAGAAATTGTGAAAAGAAGTGTATCATTCAAGTCATGACTTGGAGGTAACTAGTGGCTGCTAATGTACAGTAAAATAGCATAAAAAAGTACAGTTCAAAATTGTCACCTCATTCCTGCAATGCTGCTTTAATTGGTAATGTCAGTATGACATCATGAACTCACAATCACACAACACACAAAGTACATCTGCCTTGTGTCCAGAAAACTGACAAGTGGTAACAAAGTGAAATGGGATAGTTTCAGCACATACAAAGTCCCCCAGAATTAATGGCGCACTCAGTCACGCGTGCAGGGGTGGCACAGAGTCCCCAGATTTTTTCTACATGCCCAAAATGCATCTGCCTTGTGTCCAGAAAATTGACAAGTGGTAACAAAGTGAAATGGGAGTGTTTTAGCACATACAAAATCCCCCAGAATAAAATTATGACCGTGAGCGAATTGTTGCTGGTCCAATGTGTGCTGCAATTCCAGCAAATGAATGTGATCATCTCAACTGGATCAAAGGGTGCCCTTTGTCTGCACACTAATAGTAGCCTTGGTGAGTTGATATATATAGATATATATTTGTGTATTTTGTAGGTGAGGGGGTTGACATCGACATGTACTCTTTGTATTGTTTTGTATCACAGGTCACAGATACTGTTGGTGTGCACATTCCAGTGCTCGATGAGAACCTTTGCCTAGAAATGTGAAATGGATAACTCTCTGCTGAATGAAGGTAGCATTTTTTGGGGTGGGGAAGCATATTTGCAGGTTTGTCTCTAATGGTTTCTTATTTGGTACTTCTTCACAGAGTTCATCTGCATCCTTCTCGAGTCTGGTTGTTAATGATGGTCATGGTCAATGAATGAAATGACTTCTGCATATTGCATGTGTGCCCCAGCCGGGGGGGGGACCTGATGTTGAAGAACTTATTTGGATACTGGGGTGTCAAACAGATGAGGCATACTGATGAGTCCTGGTAGGACGAAACACGTGTCTATGTCTTCTGTTAGCACCCTTTGCAAACTGTGTCAGAGGCCTTTCGGCACCATGCAATTCTGCTTAAAGTTGGACCAGCATAACATTCTGTGGTGATTTGCATATGCAGCCCATGATGCTTTGCATTGTGGGGGCATGTGTGATTTTGTATTTATTTGGATAAGGCCACTTTGACACAACAACAAAGGATCTAGAAGTTTAATAAAAAAATAAATGAATGGCTTCTTACAACTTGATTGTAATTTGTCCCTGGTTCTCAGTCTCAAGTCAAGATACATTTCAAAACCACATCTTGTCAAATAACACAACCCGTGTGCAACTTTTTCAACACTGTTATAGTCAGGGCTGCACAGCTGCAAGTTCAGAATACAGTGCATGAATAATATTTTACAGAAATAGTTTTGGTGATGTACACATGCCACCTAGTTTATGAATTGTAAAAAGTCGCATTTGCTGCAGTCTTTCCAAAAAAATTGAACAAATGAAATAAAATCTTGATACTTACCATAATGGATTTCAAATGGATATTCCATAGGTTCCTGTGTACAGTACAGCTGCAGTACCATTCCTACTGACTTCCAGCGAAGGAGAGTTTTTTTGTTAACCTGTAAAAAAACAAAATAAGTGTACCATATGTATTTGACCATTGTGGCTCTGAAAAGCTACAGAAAACAAAATATACAACTAAAGGAAGTTAAATAGCATAACAAACATTAGTACACATACTCACTCTATAGTGTAAATATTAAGAGGCTTTTTGCCTGTGGCTGATGGATGTGGTCTCCTGTTTAACTCCCTCTGCCTTGGCATGGTAAATGTAAATGTAATGGGGAAATATTGCCTGAATGACACTGGGGGGGTCCTGATGGTGATAGCTACGGCACATGATGACATTCTCTGTTATGTCTTCCTGCATCTGGTGGTGGTGGCAGTGGCTAACACCAGTCCTGGTGGTGGTGGTGGTGGTGATCCGAGGGGTGGATAAACTCTTGCTCAGTAGTGGCAGTGGCTAACATCAGTCCCATTGGTGGTGGTGGTCTGGGAGGCGGACAGACTCATGCTTAGCAGTGGCTGTGGCTAACATCAGTCCCAGTGGTGGTGGTGGTGGTCCAGGGGGCAGACAGACTCATGCTCAATGATGGCAGTGGCTAACATCAGTCCTGATGGTGGTGGTCTGGGGGGCACACCAGCTTTTAACAACTTCAGTTAAAACCTGCCAACATTAGCCACATTATCATCCTCATAAAGAAAGCTGCCCTCACAGTCATCTATATCTGAAGTCTGACCACTGGGAAATTCTTTCTCCATTGTGTCATTATCTACATCAGTGGTAGGCTGTTTCATGCTGCCACTACCAGTGCCACTAGGATGGTCCATTTCCAAATCACCAAAACCACCATGACTAATCCAGGGTACGAATACTGAGGTTGCAGTCTGTGCTGGTATGTGCATCTCATTCATTTTAATGAATGTTAGCAAACTAACAATTGCAGGAGACAGGTTTGTCCGACGATCCCTGACTATTGCACCTGCTGGGCTGAATACCCTCTTGACACTTACACTGGAGGGTGCGCATGTGAGGTACTTCAGTGCCACTGCAGTCAGCTTTAACCATTCACTGACCTTTTCACTCCAGTACAAAAAAGGATCTTCAGTTATTGTCAGATGCCTGTTTTCAGACAAATATGACTCAAGCATTCTCTGTGCCAAGCTAAGTCCAGTGGTTGATGCATCATCCTGTTCTCTGGAATCATTTATTTCATAAATCCCCACTTGGGACAAAGCCTCCCAAAGCGGGTTGATGCCAGCCACTTTGGATGATAGACCACCTGGAACTGCAGTCCCCTTCCCCTTGCAGGATATGCTTGATGGTCCTCCAGGTACCCCTTCAGCCGGATTATGCTGCTGAGGTTTGCTGACCTTGCCACATGACTCCTGTGCCCCATGAACCAAGCGCACCAGTTGCCCACTGATATTTTTTACCTTTTCGGGCCCTCCCTCCAGTACTGATGCAATTCCACATTTGTATCGTGGGTCCAGCATTGTTGCTATTTCAAAGTTGCCACTATGCTTGAATGCTCAAAATATGACAATTCTGATCAAATACTGTTAGCATGTGTTGCAGCAACATACTGCTAGCACTGTCTCCAGCAACATCAAGGCCATGCTGTACATTCACCAATGTCTGCCTCAGCACCTGTAGCAGTGGAATTGATTGGCTAATGGAGGCAGACTCACCACTCACTGCCTGTCTGGCATGTTCAAAAGGTGGCAAAATTGTTATTACAGAGTCCATGAGGTGCCATGAGGTGCCACTGTTCAGTCATCATAGACATGGAGGCCCTGGAACTGTCACAGCTAGTGTACATCACAACATATTCTGAGATGGCTTTGTGTTGTTCATACAACCTCTCTGCCTTGTATAAAGTGGAGTTCCATCGGGTGACAACTTCCAGCTTCAAGCAGTGCTGAGGCAGGCTGTTTTGCACCTACAACTGCCGCAGTTGGTCACGGGCCTTTCCAGATCGTGAAAAGTGAGAAAAAATATGGTGTGCAATGGTCAGCATTTCCTTTACATCAGGATGCTGCAGAAACTCCTGAACCACAAGATTTAAACAATGGGTCATGCATGGAACACGAAAAAACACCATTCGTGATGCATTTCACCACATTTGACAAATTGTCACTTGCTATGAACCCAGCTCTGAGGAACAGGGAGTTCAGCCACTTGTCAGTTTCAGTCAGTACCATGTCCAACATGTTTTCACCAGTGTGTAAACAGGTCGCATTGTGCATAGCAATCGTTGCATGCTGTTGAATTCCTGGAAGACTTCTACCATGACAATCCACCTAACTGCACTGATTATTCACAGTACCAACATCACAAACAACCCCCGGGACCTGTGTCCAGTGTGCAGTAATACACAAATATGAACTCCCCACTGTTTTTCCACTTGTCCACATATCCATACTTAAATGGATGAATGGAGAGGAGGAATGTTGAAGGGCATGTCTTACTGAGTCGGACACAGTATGGAACAACTCGGGGACAGCACGGGTCGAAAAATATGTCCTGGATGGGACTTTCCATTTTGGACAGGCATGTGCAGCAAACTGCTGGGACTGAGAATTCTCCACAAAGGAGAAGGGCAAAAGATCACCTGGGTTTGAAGTCTTGGCAGTCTTGGTGAACAGGTGGCATGCATTCCTTATGGTTGTCAACCCTAAGAGGCACCCTTTCCCCTGAACAAAAAAAACTTGTTCTCTTGCTTCATGTAGGGCCTGCAGAACCATGCAAGAAGAAAGCTATGACTGATTCTGTTGGTCACATGTGGTGAGACATACTTCCTTACCTCTATAGAGTATATGACTATCAGGTGATGGCCTAGAGCTCTATCTTGCACTTTGGACAGGAACCTACAGGCTGTGGGAAGGGTCAGGCATTAGGGTTGACATCCCAAGGATCACCACACCACTAATTCAAGTAAATATACCCACAGAGGGGTATAATTATATAAGGCCACAAGCCTGAATGGTGACTGGCCTTATTTTATCCCAGTGACGTGTATATGGCCTTGTATACCACACATACCCATCATTTGTTTTATATAGTACATGGGGATGTCTTTTATATTTCACCTTATAATTGGGGTCAATTCAGTTTCCTGGTGAGCTGTGGTTGAGGATATTTTTGGTTTTGTCTGTTGTCTTTTAACCCATGAGTTTCCATAGTGTAGTGCAGTAGTCTTTTCGCACTAGGCTCTTTTTTTGCCCTGCTGTGTTTCCATAGCATAGGGTTCACCTTTAAAAGGGAGCAGGTCTGTGGCCAGTCCTTTTTATGTGCATTGGTGATGTTATAGATTGCAGCAATGTGTGATATTTGGAGTAGTGGTGGGCAAAGTGGCCGAACTTCGCTCCGCAAAGTGATTCGCGGAGTAACGCGGAACCAGCGAAGTACTCCGCACTGTGAAGCGGAGTACTTCGTGTTATAATGGGGAACATGAAGTCCATTGAAAACAATGACTTTGCTTTATTCCACCTTTCCCAAACCACTTATCAGCCAGTTTTAAGCGAAGTACATTGAAATCAATGTACGTCACCTCACTTCGCCTTGTTTTTGAGCTCCAAAGGTGAATTTTGCAGTGTTTCATGGGATTGCAAGTCACATGGGCTCTAGATTGTTCTGCCCAGCCTCAGTTCTGTGTAGTGTGTGTGTAGTGGAAGATAGAGACAGTTTCCTCTCAGAGTTCTGTGATTCAAATCCTCTAAAAGCTGTTAAAAAAGCCTTTTTGAGCTATTTTTTTTTTTGCTCACAATTTAGTACATTGATTGAAGGAAATTCTCTTGTGATCATATCATCGAATGTTTATTGTTTGTTTGTGGATTTTGAATGTTAATTTAGAACAGTCAGACTATGTACTGTGAAGTGTGCTTTGGGGAGGGGTATATCTGTGGTGTAGGTAGATTTAACTGGGAGAAAAAAGCAGTCTTTCTGTTTTGGTTTTATTTTTCTTGTATAACTGTGTTAATGTACACACAGTAATATTTTCAGTAATACTTGACATTTTTTTGCTGATTGTTGTGGTGCAGCAGTGTATAATTTCAGTTTGTTTAAAACAGTTGGCTATAATACTAAAGGTTTTCAATTTGCTATGCATTACTTGTCATGTGTGTGAGTGTGTGTGCGTTGCGTGCCATTACATCAGATACCTTTTATTGTGCCACAGAGTAATTGCAGCCATGTGAACCTGCTATCCACTGCACCTGCATGAATCTTTTTATTCTGCTTTGTGGTATCTTTACTGGTAGTGGACTGTTGCTGCCGTGCACTACCCTCCCCACCACCAGCAAAAGGTATTCTTTTCCAAATTTGTATTTGTGACTTGTGAGCACTAGTTAGGTGGTGTTGTGCCTTTGCGTCTGCATCTCTTGAGTGTGCAGCGCAATCTTAATCTGTCTGTGAGTTTGTAGTACATCATTAATTCTGAGAGACTTTTCATTTTTTGTTACCCTCTCATTTCACTTCATCAGCACTGGGTAATTTTCTGGACATAAAACAGTAGCATTTTGGAGGTGCAAATTAATTCTGGTGACTGTGTGTGACCACTGTGCACACGACTGAGCATCCCATTAATTCTTGGAGACTTTGCATTTCTTGTTGCACTCTCATTTCACTTTGTCAGCACTGGGGAATTTTCTGGATACAAGACAGTAGCATTTTGGGGATGTACAGTAATGCTGGTGACTGTGTATGACCATTGTGCGCATTATGGAGTGCACCATTAATTCTGGGAGACTTTGCATTTTTTGTTACCCTCTCATTTCACTTCATCAGCACTGGGGAATTTTCTGGACACAAGACAGTAGCATTTGGGTGACACAAATTCATTCTGGTGACTGTGTGTGACCACTGCACACATAATGGAGTGCACCATTAATTCTGGGAGACTTTGCATTTCTTTTTAAGCTCTCATTTCACTTTGTCAGCACTGGGAAATTTTATGGACACAAGACAGCAGCATTTTGGGGATGCACATTAATTCCGGTGACTGTGTGACCACTGCATGCATGATGGAGTGCACCATTAATTCTGGGAGATTTTGCATTTTTTGTTACCCTCTCATTTCACTTCGACAGCACTGGAGAATTTTGTGGACACATGACAGTAGCATTTTGGGGATGCACATTAATTCTGGCAACTGTGTGTGACTACTGCAGGCATGACATCTGAGTGCGCCATTAATTTTGGGAGACTTTGCATTTCTTGTGCTCTCATTACACTTCATCAGCACTGGGGAGTTTTCTGGACACAAGACATGAGTATTTTGGGATGAATATTAATTCTGGTGACTGTGTGTATGAAGGACTGCCAATATTTTTGTCACTTCACTTTACTTCATGTTAAGGTGGAATGACAACATGAAGCAATAATCACAAGGTGAAGTGAGCCTTTTGCATTGGCCACTTCAAGTAGCAGAGTGACAACATGAAGTGCCCACTTTTCAGGCACTTCGCTGGTGGAATTAAAATTTGCTGCATCTCTAATTTGGAGCAGTTTCAATGATCAGGAACATGGTTTGTGGTTGGGAACAGTGTGTTGCAGCATCAGTTTTGGAGTCTCTAGTCAGGAGTGACAGGTGTTGTCAAGGCCTCTGGAACCATTGTATCTGTAATCTGGAGCAGCATGGAGATGCAACAGCTGTGTGGCAGGCAAGGCATTCAGAGAGAGAGAGAGAGAGAGGGAGAGCTGGAGTGTCGAGGGACATTCCTGTTGGTGAGTATAAGGGGAGGAGTTTCTTGTGTGCTTCTTGCTGCAGTGTTTTTATTTGCGGGTATTACTATGTGTGCTTCAGTTTTCTAGGGGTGTGTGTGGGGGGGGGGCTTTTTCCCCAGATGTCCAGGTCTACATGAGAGGGGAAGCTATTCTGTCCCTGCAGTTCTCGAGGTTTCATGGGGTGGAAAAGAGAAGGGGTGTTTCTGTGGTATAAAGGTTGTTTACCTGTGTAGGTAAACAGCCTTTATTAGGAGGTATACCATATTAATTGGAAGGTATACAGCATTATTTGGGAGGTATACAACTTTAAATACATGGAAATACATGATAATACTTTATATGGGGCAAAAGTCCTATCCATGTAGAAGCAGTAGTAGTAAATGTATTTATAATATACCCTTCCCAGGAGACTCAGGCTGCTGTACAGTTAATAAACAGGCAAACAAAAAAATATGAATATGAAGTAACAGATAAATCAACAACTTAAAATAACAAACACAGATAAATAAATTCCAATTATTACAATTAAAGCAGTTAATAACAGCAGCTGCATTATAAATAATAACCAGGGACTAAATTTCATATTGTGTGGCTAGATAGATAGATAGATAGATAGATAGATAGATAGACAGACATATATGATTATGAATGCTTTCCCTTATCCATAATTTAAAGAGAGGATGTGTGTATAATGTAAAATTGTATATTACATACATTTTTTGTCCATCTTGTTGAATATATTCAACAAATTGTATTTTGTGCTGAGTACTGGGCTATATGGAGACACTGCTGTGTAAAGAAACAATTTAGTGGTATCAGAAAATGTAAGATACCTCTTTTGTGTGTACCTTTTTTCAAATTTGTCATGCAGTAAATTCTCTGGTACTTTCTAATTACAGAAATGCCCTATTTTTTTCATTTGTAGAAACTGAACTGTTCTCACCAGGAGTACGTCCCAAAATACTATGCATGCCTCTGCTTTCACTGATCATCCACTATTCCAATCAACTATGAAGTTTTAATTTACAGAAAGGAATTTACAGGGCAATGTTGAAATATTCAGTTCTGTGCTACAGCTAGCCTATAGAAATTGTAACATGATTGCCTTTGCACATGATTTCAGAAACAGCATGCAGAACTTTCTAACAGCTACCAAAAAATTACAAATCAAATCCTCCGAATGGTGGGCCTTTCTGAAACAGATTACCTCTGTGTAGATATCCTATTAAAAGTAAATTTTAAAAGACAAAAATCACCATGTAAATCTCAACCATATTACCATCATCTGACCTTGAGTTGTAAAATATATCTGTCATAGGATTTGTTCAGGTAACAATAATGATCAACTATATTGTGTGAGTATAGCACAAATCTTCAGAGGTGCTGCATGGATGAAGGTCATTTCTAGGACTGAGGTTCATCAGCATTCAAGTAGCTTTAACCTGCTGTAAAGAAAGGATTAATACAAGTGGTTTTCCTTGGAAATACCATTTATTGGGAATGTAGTCTCAAATTCTTGTTGATGTATCCACAAACTACTGCCACATCATCAGACTGACAGAGTATGATAAAACTTTATAAAGGGCAGCATGCACATGCTATCTATTGCAATAACTTTCGAGGAGATATTCTACTATTTATGACAATAACAATGAAAGCTTTATGAAAAATTATTAAAAGTTAGCAGCATATTCATCACGTTAAACAAAAGTTTGTTTATGAAAAATGTCATGGCATAAGAAGTGAATAAAGATTTCCATTTGCTTTGTAGTTTGCGCAGAACATATGTCATGTGGTTGACATGTGGCTTGTGGTGATAACATGTTGCATCAACTTACTGTAAATAGGCCTTGTTTGCCTGAAAGTGTACTGTATCTTGAAAAATGATATGCCTTCAGTGTGCGTAGAAAAAAAACAATATTATATGAAGTCTGTCTCACTTCACAGTTTGTACCTTCCAGGGAGGTCCAATGGCTACAATGTAAGACTGATACAACCACCAGGGACTTCTACTTCTATTGAAAAAGAATGGAATGTTTAAACTATACCATGCTTACATGATTATGTATGCCATATGAGCTTGTCAATGGGTTCTTCTTCACCTTGTAAGCACTAGACAATATTTTATATAACACATATGCTCTAACAGTGCTGAAAATGTGGGTACACAACTAATAGATTGTGAGACTTACGTAAGAAATACCTTGAGAAATACTTACAATGGACACAGGTTTAATACTCTTTACTAGTAGTATGAGGATGAACTAATAAAGATTTCTTGTTCAAATCAGAAGCAAATAGTTATTGCAGACTTGCAAACTGCTCATTTTGTACAAGGAAAAAAGGCTACACTAATGTTTAATAAATACTGCATGGGCTGGGTAGAATGGAGAAACTTGGCTTTGTATCTTTTCAACAACTGAGTTGATTTTCATTATTCTACCATGTCCCATATTTTCTAAATGTTTGTGTGACCTTTTTTGTACAAAATGAACATTTTATAAATCTGTAATAATTCTTTGCTTCTTCCACCCAGCAAATATATATTTCTTTTTACATACTTTTATCTCCCACTGCCAGCGTGGTTTGGTGGTGGTTATACTAACCATCCATGCTCAGTCCCCCCTCCAGCTGTTGGGGATCATGCTGCACAACAGAGGGGGATTTTCACCTTGTTTTTTCAGTAGCTTATTCCCCAAAACCCCATCCCTGAAGACAGCAGCACAAAGGACATAAGTCCAGGCTGTAGACATGCTGGTGCAGATCTCAGTCAAGCACCTGATGGTGTCCTCCCCTTCCCCCCACACAATGAATACTGTACTGCCACCTGTGAATCCACAGGTAGCAATAACAAGCTGATGTGACATCCCTCCCCTCTTCAGAGGAGAAGAGCATCCAATTGGACACTCAAACCTCCTGCCCTGGCCAGTCCCTGAACATGGGTGACCAGTGTCACAAGTGGTAGCACTATTGCTGTGCCTATGGGCCAGCCACAATCAACATGTCTTTTAATTTACCTCCAATAATATTTCAAGGACAAGACCATAAGTGTTCCATTGAAGACAATCAAGATGTGTCATTGGAGATCATCTGATTATGATGTAAATGATATTATGAACATTTTGTATCTCACTTTCTGACATTCATAATAGCAGACAAAGAGATTCAGTAAATATGCAGTCTAGTGTGCACTTTTCTTATCACAAATCCTGACCCTTGAGTCCAATAAAATGTTTCTTTGTACACCCACTAACTCACACAAACAGCAGCAGCAGGTAGACCTGTAAAACAGCTTCAAGCAAGCTGGCCAAAAGGGTAGCAATGTAACATGTGATGTGGGCAAGGCAAATTGAGCCGCTCAAATTGAGTGACTCAATTTGACTGCCAGTAGGTATAGTGAGTCAGGAAATGTAGCGAGGAGTTGTGTATAGTGAATGTAGCAGTGAGCTACACCCACTGCAGCAGGATATGGGGCTGTGTTTGGCCTAGCAGTTTTGATCTAGCCATTTGGTATAGTCACTTGAGTCACCACCACAGAAGCTTGTGGACCTGGGTTGGGGTCTGGCTATGGTGTATTTTTTTTTTCTTCTTTCCCCTGTGTCCACCCCCCTCCCAGAGTTGATTATAATAAAGTTGGGGGGCATGGGGGGCATATCCTCTGCATAAACAATTTTTTTATTGCCGCCATAGAGACTGTAAACAACAGTCACTGTTGTGTTGGTCGCTGTAATTCCGGTTGCCCTTCTGACATTGGATGATATTTTGTTCATTTTTTTGTTCACTGCTGTGAATTAGCAATTGTTATCACATAAAACCGGCAGACAGCACTACAGCATAGCACAGTTCTCTCTCTCTCGCTATCTCTCTCTCTCGCCTCAAGTCAAAGAAATAAGTATATTTTATTTCGAGCAAATACAGTAATGGGGATAAAATCAAGGTTTACCTTATTTTATAATGCAATGTTCTTTTGATATACAGCATAAGTGCAGGCAATGAGACTGTGCTTGTTCTCAGATGTGCCAGGCAAAGAACCAGATATCAAAAACAAGCAAGGCTATAACATTTTTTGACATTAGTATGTACACAAAAATATTTTTACCTAAGTAAGGGTTGGGCCAGTCAGACAGTCCAGTGGTAGCACTACTGCCAGTGATGATGATGACTTGGGTTCGGGAACAAGCCCAGAGTTACAAGTTACATATGCTACAGGAATATCACTCATACATACTGATGAGTTTTGTGGTCTTAAATGTTTTACAAGCTGTGTGGTACAATGGTCTTCAATAGACAACAACAACTGCAATGCATGTAAGACACAGTAGCAACACATCTGCTGTTTATTGTATTATACAAGATCATTATTAAAAAACAGCAATTCAACAGGGTGAGGGAGGGCATCTGCTGCTGGGAGTGGGGAGGGTATTATAATTTAAAAAAAAAATTGGGATCTGGCTAGACACAGGAGGGCATCTGCAGCTGTTAGTGGGTAGAGAATTATAATTATAAAAATAAAATGGCAGTTGGACAGGACAAGGGAGGGCAATTGCACTTGGGAGTGTTGTGGGTACTTAAATTATTAAAAAAAGCAGTGCTCAGGCATGGTGAGGTAGGGTATCTGCAGCTGGGAGTGGGGAGGGTAATATCGTTATTAAACAACTGGTGATTGGGTAATGCATAGGAGGGCATATGCAGCTGGGAATGGGGAGAGTAATATTATTAAAAAACTGACAATTGGTCAGGCTGAGGGAGTATAACTGCAGCTGGGAGTGGGGAGGATATAATTATTAAACAATGGTGATCTGGCAGGCAAAAGAGGGTATCTGCATCTGGAAGTTAGAAGGGTATTATAATTATAAAAAAAAGGTGATGGGGCAGGGGGCATGCACTAAACAGTATCTTCCAAGAGATCAAAAAAGTTTGTATTGATAAAACTTATAACAGCTGAGAAAGTTATGCATTCTCATGCGTAGTCTTTCTTTAGTGATTTATTTATTTAATTCTTTACTTCAACCTACATGAGAAAAATAAACTGGGATGCAGAAAATTTGTTTCTGGGTGATGGCAATCAGTTTTTCAGTGCTTCTTTAAAAAGACTGCAAAAGATTGTAAAGGATCACATTGAAGAAACTCAGCTTTTATTACAGTTACTTTAAAAAAAGCTCTTATGGTGTCTTTCTTTCTTGGAAGGGCATCTTCTGCTGGGAATGGGGGTGATACTATAATTAGAAACACTGACACAGTGGGACCTAAATATCCCTTGTGAATCTTTAAAAAGGAATATAAAAGTACAAGAACCGTCATATAGCACTTGTTAAAAGAATTTCTATTTCAGATAGATTGTTTTCAAAAAATTTATAAAGGATTCCTTTGTGTTGATTTTTAGTTTTGATTAATTATAACTTCAGTACTTGGTAACTAATTCATTTTAAAAAAATATTTGTGTATCTCCTAGTATCCCTTTCACAAAAATATTTATTTGTTACCCTTAAGCTTTAAGTATTTAATTGATTACATTAAAGTTTTTTGTGTGTAGACTATTAAAATGTAGAAAAAAAGTTGGTGTATGTTTAGCTGTTTTACTTTGCATTTTTATAAACCTGCATGCAAGAACAATTAATTGCAGTTACTGTTAACTTACCAATTAATTACTTTTTTTTAACAAATCCACAAAAAGGACCTATTCCTATATGATAGCTACAAAACATGTAAATACTATATCTGAACTAAGTCCCACTTTCTAGTTATGTGAGGGCAAACATTTAAGTAACTTATCTGACAAAAATATGTAATTTTGGCCCTTAATATCTTGAATACTAAAAAAAAATATCTTTATTATTTTGGTTGCTAGCAGACACTAGGGCTGAAAAGGTTCCTACCAAATTTCACAGTCCAAAGACCTAAAAAAGGCAATATTGGTATAAGGCGGTATTATGCCGACTTATTAATGGTATGGTGATTACTGTATGTCACTGGGATGTTGCCACAAACTTTGTCAGCTACCACAATTCCTTGTTGGGCTGTGTTTTTAGCTCCAGCAGTTTCACAGTGCCATGTTGCTTTTGTACACCTGAGTTTTGCCCTTTCTCCACTGTGACAAGACCCAAAGTTTGTTATATTTACTGTGGGTGGTGCAGAGCAGAGCCTCCCACAATATTGCACTGCGGTTCGTCATGTGGTGTGATGCTATGGCTCCCAGGTGGTGGATTGTCAGTGCGCTGTAGGTGCTGTCAGCAAATTGCTTGCCCATATTTTACGTAGCACACTTCCATGTCACTGTAGCATGGAAGAACCATATAGGGCTCTGAAAACTGGCCATTTTTAATGAAACACCAACACAGACCTAATAAAGAGGTGCTACTACACCTCTGTAATTAAATAAAACAATAACTCTGAAATTAATAACCAATCCAAACTGCACCATACTTTTCCTTTTTTAATTTCTGTTTCTGATGGAGCTAGTTTAGATTGTCAGTCAATGTGCTGCAACATGTCAGCAGCAGGGCTGGGGATGCATCTATAGGCACCAGTGTGAGCATGACCACCAGTGAGTGTGATCACCAAAATCCAGAAGAACACACCTAATGCATTTCTAATGAAGGTCATGGCATAATAGTGATATATTATGTGCATGCACAATCATTATACATGTATTAGGCACCAGAAGCAGACAGAACATTATACGTATCAGTCATAAAGGGAGTTGTTTATGGGAGACAGAAACAAAGACAGATCAGTGAACAAGAGGCAAATCAAAATACATGTTTTACCATTATCCAAACATTATTTCATTTTTAATCTCACAGTTTATGCATATGTGTGTGTGTGTGTGTGTGTGTGTGTGTGTTTAGATAGATAGATAGATAGATAGATAGATAGATAGATAGATAGATACATACATACATACACACATACATACACACATACATACATACATACATACATATTTTATTTAAACAAACTCTGTCCAGAGCTGATAGGGCTGCAGCTGAGGAATTTGGGGTAAAAATATTGAAAATTACCAAAGTTACACACCTTCGGTGAGATGTCCAGTTGCAATTTTTTAGCCCATTGGGATCTGCAGACCTCAGTGATGTCTGGTTGGGAGTCTCTGATTAGGCAGTAAATCCTCCCTGCCATGCCCTTCATCCTGACAGGCTTGTGTATGACTGCAAGCCATTCCCATTCTTGCGCCTGGCCCAAGTCTTGCCAGAACTTCCAAATCCTTTCCTAGATCTGCAGATATTTCCAGAAATCTGCTTTGGGAAGCTGGTAGTGGGTCTGTAACTGTTGGAAGGACACCAGGTATTCTGACTGTGGCAGTAATAGGTTGGCCTGAATGTTTATATCCTTATCCTGCCAGGTTCTCCACCTAATAGTATGCCCTCCTACTAGGAGGTTGGAGTTGTCCCAAAGCAGGGTGTAAGGTGCTAGGAGTGACCACATATATTTATGGGTTCGCATCACTTGCATGCAGCTATGCCAGGCCTTTTTGGTTTCTGATATCATTGGTGTTTTGATTATGTCCTGGTATCTCCCATTTCTGAGAAGATTCCCTAGCCAGGAAGAGCTTGATAAATCCATTTCAAGTCCAATCCATGCTGTGGTTGCCTGTGTTATCACTTGGAACCATCTAATGGCTTGTGCTGCCCAGTAGAACATTAAGTACCCCTTGAACCGTGGAACGACTAAGCTGCCTCTCTACCAATGAGCCCATAGTTTCACTCTACTAAACCTTGAAGCTTTACCCTCCTATAGGAGCCATGTCACTAGCTTGCCAAAGGCCTGCAGGGTTTTGACAGGTACCATTACCAGTAAGTTGCAAAACAGATCAACTAATTTGGGAAAAGTAAACATCCACACAGCCTCTATTTTTCCCTTTAGAGAGAGCCATAGCTTTATCCAACTCTGGATCTTTGCTCTAAGTGCGGACATAAGGGGTGAGTAGTTTGCATCTACTATGTTCCTCCAGTGGGCTGTGACCTGGATCCCTAGGTATGTAAAACCTTGCAGGGCTTATACCACCGGATTCACCTGTTAACAATCCCTTGTGCTGGCAAGGTGTAGTAGAGAAAGGGTTGTTTTTTTCTTTTTTAACACAAGGCCTGAGATGGTTGCATATTCCTGCAAGATGTCTAGGGCTTGTGGTAGGGATATGGCCGGGTTCTACAGAGTGAGCAAGAGGTCATCAGCATATGAATTTATCAGGTAGTGCTTCCCTTTTACCTCTGTGTCCTTGATTTCAGGTGTACTCAGCATTTTCCTGGTCATCAGATCCAGTGCTATCAAAAATAGCAGAGGGAACAGAGGACCGTCTTGTCTGGTACCATTCTGCAGGTGAAAGGGGGTAGATATTTATTTATTTATTTGAGTTTTGGTGACCACTGAGACAATTACAGTCCCTTTTTCAGGGTTGACCTGGGGTCGATAATACAGCAACAGTACAAACAACAGTAGGATTGACATTCATAGTACAGTGAATACAATAATATAAGGCCAGATGTAATTATTACATAAATAACATACATCACATTTAGAGCTATTTACAGGCATAATAGCTACAACAGAACAGTAGTAGAGACAGTGGAATGTGAGAAATGGCTTACAGATTATAAAGGTCTAAAGTAGGAAGGGGAGAAGAGACAGGGAAAGAGAAGTAGGGAGATGAATATGTCTCTGTTTGTTAAGATAGAGGCTTTTGGTGCATTGTACAGAGTGATCATCCTGCCTCTAAAATGTGGGCCAAAGCCATATGCCCCCAGAGTGGAATGCATGTACCCCCATCCCACTGAGTCAACGGCTTTACTAAAGTCCACTGCCAGGGCACCCATTGATGTGACTGAATGCAGGGCATGCCATTTCAGGTTTAGGGTTGTGTGGATATAGTCCACCTCTGTCCCACCCTTAGTGAACCTGGCTTGTGATGGACATATTAGAGATGGAAGCTCTGATTCCAATCTATTGGTCATGGCCTTTGCCATCACCTTTGTGTCTACCATGATCAGTGAGATGGGATGGAAATGTGTGCAGTTAAAAGGATCTGAAGATTTTTTGGGTAGGAGGGTGATTATAGCCTCCTTCATAGTAGGCAGGAGGATACCCTGTGATATAGCCCCTTCAAGTGCTGCTAGTAGATGTGGTAGTATATCTTCATCCAGCATCTGGTACAATTCAGCCGACATGCCATGTGTACCTGGAGCCTTCCCTTTTGATACCTGATGGAGTGCCGTTTTTAGTTTGGCATGGGATAGGGGACTATCCTGGCCCTGATCCTCTTCGGGGGTCAGATGGGGGAGCTGTACAGAGTCTAGAAAGTTTTTAATTCCTAAGTCTGGGGAATAGTTTCTGGGAGTAGCCTGAGAGGAATTTAAGTGTTCATAGAACTGATGTATCACTGCATGGATTTCTAGTAGGTCTGTGCGAATACCTTCTCCCGAATATTTAGCTGAATATTCGGTATTCGGCTGCCAAATATCTGGTATTCAGTGTTTGGCCATTAACAAAATTAATAAGAACCAGCCCCCGCCCTTGTCTCCAAGCCCATGCAAGCAGAAAAAAAACAGCCCTCAACCCTCTGTCAAAAAAGCATACTCCCTCCCTACCCCCAGCACCCACAAGTTTTTTTTTTTTTGTTATAAATGCCCCCGATAAAATATATAATACAATTATGGGTGCTGGGTGACCAGCTCTACCCGCCCTCTTCCACGGTTGATCAGTAAACTTGTGAAGCTCTGTACCAATTAAAAAACATATACATTTTGACCCCCACCCACAGCACCCGCCCTAGCACCCACCCGGTCCAGTATCCAGTTATCCAAATTCAAGCTTAGAAGGTGCCCAGCACAACCCTTCCTCCTTGCACTGCTCCCCCATTTGCTTGCCAGTAGTTGATCTGGCTGTAAGTGCCATGCACTGCTGAGTAGAATGTGTAATCCCTACCTGTTGGGTTATCTCGGCGCCATGGGTCCAACATACCCCATTCCTCCATCAAATCTTGTAGTGCTACCTTGGCCTTGATGTGAGAGTCTGGGGTGGAGGATGATTTGTCCAGGAAGATATCTGGCACCAGGTTAAAATCTCCCCCATTATTACTATCAGGTCCTCATTGTCCTTCTTCACTTCTGAGATGGCATGGCTTATTTGGGGAAAGGAGACTGCATCATCCTAGTTAGAGGTGTATAGGTTGGCCAGGACTGCTTTACCCCTGGGGTATGTAAACCTCGCCACCATCCAACGTTCTAGTTTGTTGGTTTTGGTTCATTCCTCAACCCAGGAACAAGGCTTGTAGAGTAGGATCACCACCCCCCAGTTTTAGATGTGGCTCAGCTATGAATTGTCTGCCCAACCCAATGTTTACAAAGCCATATGACTTACCTGGCTGTGAGATGTATCTCATAGAGTAATGGCACATCTGCCTTCAAGGCCTTCAGGTGCTGTAACACCTTAATACATTTAACAGGGTGATTAAGCCCCTTGAAATTCCAGGAGATGCATCTTACCCCTTTCTTCATGGTGCTGGGTAAGTTCACAACTGGAAATAACCAAGTTCCACTTACCTCCTTGGTGCCTTGTTCTTTGAGGCATCTCCTGTGCAGGGTGTGCTGAAGACCACAGGGGAGGCTCTAGATGCTGCCTCATGGAAATCCGGGGTTGTATGCATCTGCAAATCTAATCACCTGGGGAAACCAGTAGATATGAAGATGTGTGTTTCTGCCGAGCAGCCTAGGTATAGAGGAAATGCAAAGGAATACTGTGAGTATTTGGTACACAAGCCTTTGGCAACCTTCAAACTACTATCTGGGAAGGACAATTGGCCCTAAGGTATCCTGGCTTACCATCCCAATTAATACAGTATACAGTATATGGTATAAGAGGTTTTAGGTTGGAACCTACTAAAACTGGCACTCTATATCTTGTATATTATGTAAAGCTCAGCTATAGTTCTGTCGTCTTGTCTAAAGACAGAAATAGAAAAAACAGAGTTCTATGAATACACTAAAATCCCTAAAGAGTCAATGAAAAAAAGGAAAATGTGAATCACACTCCCCAAACACACCTCCTTGGTACCGTATGGGACAGTGGGTGTTTATGGAATGAAAGCTCATTCTGCCTTGACCTTGGTATAAGGGTCATGGGGTGCCACCCCTCAAGCATTCTATCTGGAGACTGCCTTGATGTGGTCTGTAGCACTGATTGCTTCTGAGTACAGCAGATACATAAGAGAGGCATAAGCCTGTTGCATCTGAACACCTAGGCATGGGGTGTAATGTACTGACTACCTAGGCATCCCCATTTGTACTCCCAGGTGATGTGTCTGCTTTCTTAAAATGGGGAAGGGGTGGCCAGGAAATTTTGGAGTGTTTGTTGGGTTGCTTCACCTCTGTTGCTGATTGGGAAGGGTGGAGAGATACCTTCCTGCCTGAGTATGTTTTTACAAAACGCTATCTTAGCTGGCTCTGTCAGGACCTGAACTGTGAGGGTGAAAGGCAGCACCTGGTATCCTTGCCTCTGCTGGCAGATCGTGGTGGGTGGGGAGTATGCACTCCACTGCACTAACCTCCACGGGTGTGTGGTTCTGTTTGGAGGCCATCCTGCTAGTCATGGGCATTCTGGTTATCATGAACTGATGGAGAGTTACCCCATGAGTTAGTGCCGGGGGGTGCTGCTGAGCTCCTCATGTACTGATGAGTGGGGTGGGGCCGCAGTGATTTCTCCTGCTATTCCGACCTGACCCAACTTTAGCTTTCTCCATTAAGTGCTCTTCCCAACCCAGGTAATTTTACATTACCAACCTATGTGAAGCTGCCTCCCCTCTGCCACACAGGTTTGTACTGCCCATCTGTATATAGGGACTCTAGAAGCCAGCTTATACAACTCAAAGTGCTATTAAGATGGCACCGTACACCAGCAAACCTACAAAGAATGGGCCTACTCCCACACTCAGATAGTTGGTGATGCCAAACTGCAGAAGCCAACCTGCTGCATATACTGTGACAATGCCCTACTATAGCATCATTCTGGACAGGAGTATTGGACTACTATTCTAAGATTATGCACATGCAAGTTCCCTCCTCCCCAGCCCTCAACTTCCTGGGGGATACCTCACAGCTACCGAAAATCCCATCCCAGTAAAAGTAGTGGCTGTTAGTAATCCTACTGGAAGCCAAGAGGTATCTCCTGATGAAATGGAGACAGACAACATCTCCTTCACTTCTTACATGGCACATGACTCTGGCCAAACTGGCAGTATTCAAACATCTGGCCTTTGCAAATGTGGATCAACTACACAGATACAATCAGTGATGGACGGGCCATATCATCAATATCACTTATGTTCAGACCCCATACCACCACCTGACAACCCACCTTTATGAAATGGATGGAACTCTGGCACCACTGAACCCCTCCCACATAGGAATCCCTGCTTTCTTAAAGATGAGGACTCCTAGGAGTGGGGGGTTCACAAGGTTTCACACAACCCTGCAGTCTTGTTTCTTTCTCTTTCTTTTTCCATGGGCCATTAGATGTTAAGTATTGCTTATTTTTGAGAATACCACAACTCCTAAGGAAATAGAACACTTAGATATAACCATTCAGGTTACAGTAAAAAATATGAATGCCCATTGGTTTATGGAAGGGCTGTTTGTCAGTTAATTAGATTCAACGTTCAAGGTTAATATGGATGTACAACTTCAAATGTGCATGAGTTTGCTGAAAAAGTTACCTTTCCAAACTTTACTGTTCTGTTTCTATAAGTTGAACAAAGTGTATGTTCTTTTTCTGAAAAACCTCAATAAAATCTTGTTACAAGCCTGCATTAGCAAATGTAACACAGGCTCATAAATATATTATTTTGTATTATCTGTACAGCAAATTTCCAACATAGCCTTGTTATGACCTTCTAACATGAAGAAGGGCAGAGCAAACATTTAATTCCTGCCCAAAAGGTTATTTCGAACAGGGACTGTGAAATCAACTTTAAGGATCCAAAAACACATTTCAGCAGGAGTTGAAAAATGACAGCCATCACATTCATGAGGTGCTGTAAAGGTATGGCTATGATGTAAATTTGGGTTTAAAGTATTGAAAATGACCAAAGTCATGATCCTGCCTTCATAAACTTTAATGTAGGCTGATGATTTTTTTTTTTTTATATTTTCAACATAGCCTTCTTATGACCCCCCCCCTTATGAACAAGGACAGAGAATATAGTCTCATCCCCAAGGAGGATCATTAGTGGAGTTCCTCAGGGATTGGTCCTTGGGCCCCTGCTGTTCAATGCCTACGTCTCTGACATAAGGAAGGGTATCAGGAGTGAGATTAGTCTCTTTGTGGATGACTCAAAACTGGGGCAGTGGTGGATGGGGAGGAGGGAGGGGGGGAGGAAGGTGGCCTACAGGGGACCTGAAGGCTCTGGAAAGGTGGTCTAGAAAGTGGAAGTTGAGGTTCAATGCAGGGAAATGCAAGGTACTGCACCTGGGAGCCACAAACCCGGGCCAAGTGTACACCCGGGGGGGGAATGCTACAAGTCTCGATGGCAGAGAGGGACCTGTGGGTGGTGGTGGATGTCAAGATGAACAACTCGGAGACTTGTAGGAGGGCAGCAGCAAAGGCCAACAGGATGCTTGAATGCATTGCTAGGGGGATCACCTCCAGAAGGAGGGAAGTGATACTCCCACTGTATAACTGCTTGGTGAGGCTGTACCTCGAGTACTGTGTGCAGTTTTGGAGGCCACATTTAAAGAGGGACATTTAACTCCTGGAAAGGGTCCAGAGGAGGTCAACCAAAATGAGTTGGGGCTTGGGGGATAGGACCTTTGGGGAGAGGCTCGAAGAGCTAAATATGTACACATTGGAAGAGAGAAGGGACCAGGGGACATGATAGAGGTCTTCAGGTACATGAAGGGGATAAATAGGGGAGGAGCAGTCAGGGTGCTCTGAAGGAAGGGGAGGCAACTAGAGTCATGGGTGGAAGCTGGAGGGGGGAGATTCAGGGGAGAAAGTAGGAGGTGCTACTTCACTGAGAGGGTGGTGGAGCCATGGAATGTGCTGCCCAGAGGGCTGGTGGAGGCAGAAATGGTGGAGGGGTTCAAGAGGGGGTGGGACAGGTACAATGGAAGGGTTCTGGAAGCAAAAACCAGTGTAGCAAGAATATCTGGGACTGGGAAGGGAGAAGCCAGAGAGGGAGGAGGGGCAGCAATGTCAGCTTCCAGGGTGGGGGCTGACAAAAGGAGCAGACATGAAAGACCGTTAGCCCTATTCTGCTGGCATTTTAGTATGTTAGTATGTTAATATTCTCAACTCCTGCCTCAAAGTTTATTTTGCGCAATGATGACCTTTCGGGACAGATTTTTCTAATGTCAGTGCAATTGTTCCTGAGGCTGGATCCCAACGAAGGCATGTTGAAAGTTTCGGCTACAAAAATGCAAAATAACTAAATTATGTTCAAAAAGGGAAGTTCAAAACATCAGTGAAAAACATTCAACTAAATACTCGTTTCTTCTGTTTGTGGTCCGGCTTTGAAAAAGTGAAGATGTCTTTGCAGTCCAGAGAGGATTACAGCATTGGACCCCAGATGGGTAAGTAAGGGCTTGTGTGGGTGGTGGGTGCTGACTGGGAGGTTGGGTGGGGGACAGGAACATCTTCAAAATACATCAATGGTTGGTTTTCTTTTGCAGGGCAAAAAACAAAAACAACAAAAGACATGGATGGATGGTTTTCTTTTCCAAAGTAAAAACAACAACTGAGGATTCTGAATCCCGACACTGAGGGTTGGGCACCCCCAGAGTCACTCCTAAGTGTTTTGGGGGTTGAAGTGGTGGGCACTGAGAGGGAGGGTTGGGTGGGGAATATTTAACAAAAGCCCCAGAGGCATCCTGATTGCAACAATGGGGAATTGGTTCACACCAGTGTTACTCTTATGTTTCTGGGGAGTAGAGTGGTGGGTGCTGAGATGGGAAGTCAGGTGGGACGTAATCTATAACTGAAAAAAAAAAATCAGGGTATCGTCGCAACACTGGGATTGTGCACCCAGTGTCACTCTTATGTATCTGGGAGGTGGTGGGGAGTGGGTGCTGAGAGGAGGGTAGAGGGGATATCATAATTTAAAAGAAATAATCAGTGGTCACAGTGGAACATGGCACAGTCTGCCATTTCAAAGATGGCTGCCACAGTTTACTACGCATGCACAACTACTAGCACATGATCAGTGCAGTGGCCATCTTGGATATAGCAGAGTGTGTTGTGTTCCGCCATGACTGCTGTTTTTTTCTTTTAAAATTATAGATTCCCCAACCCATCCCTCTCACTCAGCATCCTCTACCCAGAAATATAAGAGTGACACTTGGGGGTACCCAATCCCCCAGTGTCGAAATAAGGAATCCTATGATTTTACAGTAAAAAATAGTACAGTGCAACTGGAGACAATGAGCGGAGTGCTCCACAGATGCAGAGGCAGCTGTGGTGCATGTCCAACATGTTGTTTGAGCTGAAGGAATGCTCTGAGTCCTTTTTTAATAGCAAGAGGTCTGCAGGGCTACACCCACCCACTGCAGCCCTAAAAAAATGGGTATTAGGCAGAGTGAGGGAGGGCAGCCTGAGCCGGGGGGGGGTTATTTTTGTAATTTTAATAAAACTTGGCATTGGGAAGGGTGAGGGAGGACAGCATGAGCTTGTAGGGGAGGGTTTCATTTTAATTGTAATTGGGCATCTGTACCTGGGAGGTGGAGGGTATTATAATTAAGAAATAGGGATTGAGTAGGGTGAGAATGGTTGTCTGAATTGAGAGGGTGAGATTATTTTTTAATTTAAATATAACTGGGCACTGGGAAGGGTGAGGGAGGAGGAGGTTATTTCTGTATATAAAAAGAATGCATCGGTAGGGTGAGAGCATCTGAAGCTGGGAATGGGAGGAGTATTGTCATTACTAAAAAATAAGGTGATCAGGACTGAAGATGGCCTCTTAGCTTCTCTGCTTGGCTACCTTCAAACCCTAATCCTTAATCATCTTCTACTTCCCACTCACTACAGCAATGTTGAGTACCAACACTGGACTCCCAGTCACAGAAGCAACACAGCAGTGTTTTTAATTTTTGTGTCTGACCTGCCAGCACAGTGCATCATTCAAGAGAACTCTTTCTGGAATGCAGCCTACTTATCACCCAGATCTGATGGCACCTTGGCGACTGCACTTGCCGTTGACAGATTGTAGGTGATGTTTAGTCAACTGTTCCTAGAAATTAAAGAAATAAAGTCAGGAAATATACAAAACTCACAGGCTTTCACAGAAATGGATGCCTGACTGTTACAGAGCAGTACAGCCTGCACAAAGAAAATGCTGGCCAAGACCTGAATGTCCTGCTCTGGGACCAAGGACATAAAATTTGCGCAATTCAAGAAAAAGATAGATAATCTCAAAGACTGGGGATGGTCAAAAATTTGCATTTCATCTGCTTCCTGGAGCACATAGAGCTTAAGGACACAATTGCCTTTCTTTCCTACATTTTGCCTGCTCTCCTCAAACTGCCAGTGACCTGAGGTTCGTAATTGAGCAGGCTTCCTATCCCGAATGTAAAAAAAAAAACAAAAAAAACAGGACAGACACCTCGACCCATCTTGGCATGTTCTCTAAGATTTCAAGTTAAAGAAGGCGTACTACTGAGGGAAAGGGAGCTGGGAGCCATTGAATAGCAGGGTGATGGCATTATTGTCTTCTAAGACTTCTTTGACCGAGCCACCCAGTGCAGTGCATACACAGATGTCTGTTAGGCCTTTCACTGACTTGGAGTCCTATTCATTCTGTGCTACATGACACTTCTGCAGCTTGTGCACAATAATATCCCATTCACCTTCAGCATGTCTGAGGTAGAAAAGACTTTGTTCAAAAACAATGGTCCTCAACAATGCAACCTGGCACTCACCACCCACAGGCCATAAATTCTCACTACTCTACTCTTACTGGACACCTGTGGACACCACTATCAGTCAGCCAGCAGCTCCAGTGTCCTCACCACCAGAATCCTCTAACAATGAATCCTGGCATCTCCCATTTAAGGCCAAGTAATGAAACCGAAACAGAGCCTGGACTCACAAAGAGCACACCCTGCCTAGTCTCCATTCCAGCAGCCACAGACAAAGAGAAAATTCTCCTGAGGGCAATGGGGACTTAGTTGGCCTGCTCACCTCCAACTAATATGTACCACTGAAGCTTACTTCACCTGTCATTGATTGCACATCCTGCTCAGATGCACAAGGTTAGCCTGCTCCAACAAAACAACCATAGCACTCACAAGATAATCCATATCCCACCACAACAACTCTCTCATGGATCTCAATTGTGGCATCCATGGTCCCTCGACCATCCTTCTGTTCATTGGGCCTGGATGAGGGCGGCCCTTCTCTAGAGCAACCTGTGACACATCCAACACTGAATCAGGTAGTTCAGACCCCACCTTGACTTCATCTTTCTTTCAGTAGGTACTGTTCTGTGACTAAAGGGGCTTAGAGGGAGTGTTTTAAAAAAGGGAGATGATGGAATTGAGCACATACTTTTCTATTTTACAGAACGTGCTCACAAATGAGACACAGGAAGCTGCTTGTCTTACAGGTGTAGACATCTATGCCCCCCTGACTTCTATTTCACTCCCCGAGACTGAGTCATGCCAGTAGGAGGTGTTTCTCCAATTCAGAACATTCAGTCTCCTGTTCCTCAATTATTTGAACTGTTCCTGTATGCACTCATCAGCCTTATTAGATGTGTCAAACTTCTGAGGCCACCAACAGGGGCCCAAAATATCATTTAGTTTAATTCATGTGTTCTCACTGTTATTATTACCTCTACATTATTTTTGCAGGACACTGATGCCTCCTTTTACCACTGAAGGAAGTATTGTTACTTTGAGGAGGGGATGCATACTGAGCTCTCTCTCTCTCTCTCTGCTTATAAATACATGGTGCTCTCACTCTCTCCTGTTGTGGTTAACCATTACACCTACATTATACAGGTGTTTAACAGAGAAAGCAATCTTCTTAGCTAGCTTAAGCAATGCCCTGAAAAGCTGTTGCCTTGTGTAAGGCCCACTGGGCCCAGTGCAAAGCATGATACAGGCCCAGGACTATGATTCATGGGTCTATTGCTTCTTATGAGTCCAGCAGGGCCCTTCAAAAAACAAGCTACAGTACATGTTATGGGCTATGCTCCATGGGTCTCTCACTTCTTGTAAGTCCTACAGGGCCTTGCACAAAACAATGTACTGATCCAGGGCTGTGCCCCAAGGACTGCTGCTTCACTTACAGCCCAGAGGTTTGGGACCATGCACCATGGGTCTGCTACTTGAACCCTACAAAGCAAAATACAAGTCTGAGTAATGCCAGACAAGTCTGCTTCTTTATGTATTGCCCTACCTTAAATAAGATACCTATTTGCACCCACAGGACACTGCTCCGGAACTGTAGCTTGAAGCAGCAGACCCATGTGGTATTGCCTAGGACCTGTAGATTTTTCTTGGTTCACAAGTTTAGGTGATGGAAGGGGTAGGTATTAGGGCTGAAAAAACTGGCTTTGTTACCCTAACATTAGAAATGTGCAAAGCTGGCAAACTTCATTTTATAAATTTATTCAGGAAGTTTGGAAATGATGGAAGGTGTGATACCTTTTATTAGACCAAAAAGTGTCTTGCACAAAGATAGAATTATACACAAGCTTTCGTAGGCCTCACAGATCCCTTCTTCAGGTGAATAGCACAACTGAGCAACATAAGCAGTATATATAGCTACTGTGGAGCAATTTAAAAAATAGCAGGAAATGAAGCAGGAAAGAGATAAAAGGGGATTCAGAATAAAAAAGTCTATATAAGATGCAAAGTAAAAAAATGAGAGAGAAAATGGGGGGTAGTCAGTAGGAGACGAAAGAAAGCTGTAAGGTGAAAAAACAAAGGAACACAGATAAAAAAGTTCTGAGATCACAGGTAGACTTGTAAGGAGAGAATGGACAGGAGATGTCTAAGAAATGCCTGGAAGTCAAGACATTAGAGGAAACAAAAGAACAATGAGTGTGAGGTAGTGTAAACAATAGGTGTAAAAACAATCAGGGAGTTGACAGGATTGAGATGAAGAGTTAGTAGGAGAGGCATGGAGGAAGTAAAGTACAGGCAAAAAAACAGATTAGGCAGGAACTAAGAAAACAAGCATTTGTAAGTGCCAAATGTTTGCTTGCTGGCATTGGCATTGGTAGTGTAGGAGTTACAGAGTTGCATAATAGGAATGACAGTGAAGTATTGAACTGAAGCCAACCCTACCACCACCCTGCAGATACTGACAGACATTGGAGTGTGCCTTTGGGTCGTCAGGCATAATGGCCACGCCATTTCACCACTCCCTACTCTGCAAACACTGACAAGTGTCACAGTGTGCCTTGGGGTCTTTGGCCCTTATGTTCACCCCATTCCATCAGGAAATATTGTGAGATGGGCACTGTATAGGAGAATGGGGTAAACTTTGGGGCCCAAGAGTTCAAGGCACACCTCGATGCCTCTCACTGGCTGCAGGGTGTGGGTGGGGGTGGAATGGTATGAGCATTAGAGGCGACAATCCCAAGTCACACCCCTGATGCCTGTCAGTCTCTACAGGGTGGGGCGTTATGGTCAGAACCCTCACACCTCAGGCGTTCGTTGGTATTTTCACTCCAAATTTTCAACATGTTTTTTTTGAGACCCCCACCTCAGGAACAGTGGCAATATCAGTTTGTTAGCCGAAATCTGATTTTGCACAATGACTACGCCATTTGGCACCACAGGTGTGAAAACACATTTCGAACAGGATGTGAAAAGTGACAGATGTACTGTTCATGGGGAGGTGTAAAAAATGGTAATTTTGAAAATCTGCAGTGAAAATATTAAAAAAGCTGGTGAAGTCACGAGCGTGCATAGAAACTGTGCAACACACACCCATACTGTAATTAGTTTGTGGATTTTTTATAGCAGATTGTCAACACAGGCATTTTGGGACCTCTGCTCATGAACAGTGTCACTGTGATTTTCTGAATCTGTTCCAAGCAGTGATTTCCCACAGCGATCACACATTTCTGCGCTGAACGTGCAAAAACACATTTTGACCATGGTGTGAAAAATGACAGCTGTACTGTTCATAAGGAATTGTGAAAAAATGCCAGTGGTGAAAATCTGGACTGAAAATATTACAAATTCATGAACTTACAAGGGTGTGTGGAAACTGCACAATGCTCACTCATAACACAGTCATTTTATGGACTTTGTCACCAAATTTTTAACATAGCCATTTTAAGACCTCTGCTCATGAACAGTGTCACTGTCATTTTCTTAATCTGTCCTGAACATTGATTTTGCACACCAACTGCACCATTGTGCACTACATGCTTTGAAACACAGTTTGGGCGAGATGTGAAAAATGACAGCTGTTCTGCTTATAAGGAGGTGTGGTAAAATGGCAATGCTGAGAATCTGGAGTGAAAATATTAAAAATTCACAAACTTACAAGGGTGCATAGGAACTGTGCAATGCAGGCTGGTAAATTAGTCATTTTTGGGAATTTTTTCACTAAATTTTCAACATAGAGTTTTGGGGGTCCTACCTCATGAATTGTGACACTGTCATTTTGTAAATCAGTCCCAAAAGGTGGTTCCACACAGTACCACAAAAAATCACCTTTTGGGGCTGATTAATGCCATGACAGTGCCAGAATTCATGAGGAGGGGTCCCGAAACTCCCATGTTGAAAATTTGGTGCCAAAATTCAAAAAAATGTTTGAGATATATATCAAAGTTGAAAAAACCCTATTTATTCTATTATACAGCTTACCGGCATTTCTTCAGTTCACGGTTGGCTTTGAAGAGTGCAGACGTGTTTCCGGTCCACAGAAGATTGTTGTGCCAGACTATGGAGGTAAGGATGGGGTGAGGTGGGGGTGTGGGGAGGCAGGGTGCACAGATGGTGGAGTGCGGTGGGGGAGTGGGGCCAAAAGAAGCAACAAGGGACCATTTTTGGTTTTTAGGTCTGTTTTTTCTTTAGGAAGACAACAAGGGACTTTTGCCATGCTGAGGTGGGCTCTCAGCGTGGCAGCTGGAACTTTTGTTTTTGGGGGGGCAGTGGAGCTGACGGGGGATTGGGAACTCCTGTTGGCCATACAGATGTTTGCTATGCTGGGGTGGGCTCCCAACGTGGCACCTGGAAGTGTGTTTGGGGGGCAGCAGGTGGACATTTGCCACACTGGGGTGGGCTCCCAGCATGGCAACTGGAAGTGTGTTGGGGGGGCACTGAGCCGACGGTGGATTCGGCACCCTTATCGGCCATAGTTCACTTCAAACTGAATTTATGTTCCAGGAAAAGAAAGCACAGATGTATACAAGCAGGATTGCCAGCAATATGCTAATCAACACTATCTTATTGCTGCTCACTGAAGTGGTCTCTCCCTTTCAACTGTACGTCACGGCATTTTCAACTGCTGTCATAGATAGCTGCAGTATTCATTGGTGAACTGTGGCCATGCCTGCAAACACACTGACTGAATTGGAAGACAGGGTGCCACACCTACAAAAACTCAGATGATGGCACTATGTTTCTTGCACATGCCTGCAAGCCAACATAAAAGGGAACAAGGAAGTTTGCCAACTTTGTAAAGTACCAACTTTGTCATGACTTCACCTAAAATAAAGTTTCATTTTGCCAGGAAAACACATTATGAGAGTGTATAAGTGGGGACTTTGCCAAGTTTTTTGTGACTGCAAAATTTGCAACTTTGATGGAACTTTTATCAGCAAATTAACATTTCAGCACATCTCAACCTAACATACAGTATGTATTAGGGTTGAGTACGGTGTTTTTGTTAAACACCTAAATTTTCACCTTAATAGCTTCACCCTCATTCAACAGAATTGCACTAAAGCTTTGCATATGCAGTCTGAAGGGCAAGGTCTCATTAGTTGGCAAGTTTTGTGATGGTCAGTGTCTGGATTCTGAGAACTGGATAATTGAAAAATTGTGGATTTTTTTTTGTTCACCTGCAACCCAGATGGTTTGTAATTTTGTTTTGAACTTTTCAGAGTAGAAGGGGCTTGCTCTAGAAAGATACCTTTGTTTTGGTTTGGTGAAAAAATATTGCTTCGTTCCCGAGATATAAGGATTTGAAATTTCAGATCTGAGCAGGCTCAGTAGGGCATTTCATTCATATGTTTGATCCAAAAGATGAATTTTTGGGTCACAAAAAAAATCTTCTCTTGTGAGCTTAAAATTTTCTTTTATGAGGAAAAATTCTTCTGTCATATTTCAGCCATCTTGTTTCCATTTAAAAAAAAATTGAAAACCAATAAAAATGATCCCCTGGAGAAAAACAGACACACAAATCTAACTGAAGGGAACCCATTTAGTTTTATTCTGGAGTTTGTTTTTTGTAAATCATTCCTGAAATATGGTTTGGAACAGCCTTAAAAACTAGGTGGAAGGCTTAACGAGGCTCCTTTTGTGAGTTGAACTTCTTTCCTGAGTGTTATGAGACAGAACTGTCAGCTCACAAAACAGGAATCTTGGTTCATGAAAGAAGGGTTTAGTTTTTTCACAGTTCTTCTGTGAGCTGAACTTCTTCCACAAAAGAAGACAGTCAATCACAAAAGAGGAATCTTTTCTCATGAACACAGATGGTGGGACTTGTTTATTTTTCACTGTTCTTTCATGAGGTCATACGAATGAACCTTACTTGTTTTGTGAGATCTCACAAAATAACTTCAGTTCTTTTGTGAGATCCCATTATAAAAATAGGGTTCTTTCATGAGCTGAACTTCTTTTTTCATGAGTCTCATGAAAGAAGAGCGTCTACTCATGAAAGAGGAATCTTGGCTCATGAAAGAAGAGGGAGGGACTTTGTTTTTTCCATAGTTCTTTTATAAGCTGAACTTCTTCTTTCATGAGTCTCACAAAAGAAGACTGTTGGCTCATGAAAGAAGTATCTCAGCTCACAAAAGAAGGGGGTGGAACTTATTTTATTCACAGTTCTTTAATGAGCTGAAGTTCTTTTATGAGATATCACAAAAGAACTGTTGTTCTTTCATGAGAGCTTGTGATAGAACAGTGTTCTTTCATAGTAGGAAAATTGCCTCATGAAACAGGAATCTTATTTTTGAAAAGAAAACAACTTTAGTTCATAACTTGGCTGTCTATAAAGATTGTAAACCCACATTTTCAACATGTGCTTTTTATGACTGTACCTCATGAACCATGCTGATGGTATTTTTTTAAACCGGACCTGTAAGGAGATTTCACAGTTGTTCCACAGAATTGTGCTTTGAGCATGATTTGAAAAATATGTCTCGACTGATTCATGAGGTATGGTTTTATAAAGGCTATGCTGTGAATAAATGTATCTTGACTGGCTCATGAGGTGTTGTTATAAAAAGGTTATGTTGAGAATGTTGGTTGAAAATAATAATAAACAACAAAGTTATGAAATAAGGATACTGCATGTGTGCATTAGTAGGAACATGGTAGTGTAGAACTCAGTGGGCCGTGCACTTTCACAGGCAGATGGACCTGTTACATGGTGCAGGGCCCTTCATGCCCTGCACATCTGTCTCTGTAGTTGCACGGAAGCACAGGGCGCACAAGTCCTGTGCTTCTGCACCCAGATGGACTCATCACATGGTGCAGGGCATGGAGGGCTCTACACATCTACATCTGTAGCTGTGCTTCTGCAGCCAAATTGGCCCCTGATATGGTGCATTTTTAGCAATCCTCTCACTTGGCACAGGGCAACATACATCTGCATGTGTACTGACAGAAGTGCAGAGCCTACTCACACGGCACATAGTCTGGAGGGCCTTGAATGTCTCCATCTGTAGCTGCACAAAATCACAGGACCTCTAGGGTCCTGTGCCACCAAAGCCAGATGTATTCCCTCACTTAATGCAGGACCTATAGGGCCTGGTACATCTGTATCTGTAGATAGATGTACCCACTTACTAGGCACATGACCTGGACAGCAAAGGGTATCTGCATGTGTACTGACAGAAGTGCAGGGCCCATTAGGTCCTTCCTTTCTCTAGCCAGATGGATCTCTCACCATGTAATACATATTAGAAATAAAAAAAAATCATAACTATTACAGTTAAGGTTAAAATATGAATTTATTAAGTGCAGGATCGTCCAGGCCCTGTGCTTTCATATGCTGATGGACCCCTTTTTTCATTTGTTTCATTTGTTATCCAGGTTAGCGCACAGAGCCATAGGCTCTTTTCAGGCACAACACAGAGCTGACAAAAGGCAGTTTCAAAGTGTCATATAAAAGTAAAATAATTTTCACATGCTATATGCAGGAATAAAAATGTAAACATTACACTTTACAAAGCATAAAACAAAATCAGACTTGTAAAGATGTATTTAACAATTACATAAAGATTTATAGAGAAAATACTATTTTAGACTTGTGTTGAACATCATGTGAGTGTTAGCTGCACAAATAGTTATAGGAAGATCTTTCCAATAATTTGAACCTGTAAAAGAAAATACAAGCTGATCTATTAATGTGCTCACCCTGGTTATATTCAGTATTAAATTATCATCAGATCTTAGGTTTCTAATATATAATAACTGGTTAGTGATGATTACCAACTGTGGGCAAAAGCTGTCAAACCCTGTTTTATATGGGTGATTATACATGGCTGTGTATAACAGAGTTCGATTATACACATATGTGTATACTCACCGGTGTATAATATAGTTTGATTATACACATATATGTATAATCACCCATTTACAATGGACTTTGATTAAGCACCTTTGCAAAAATTCTAAAATCACTCTCATGCTAGCACTACTTGCTCCTCGGGCTGTCAACTTGATTATGCGAAACCTCACTGTAATCGCTGAACAGGAATCTTACGTGTGGCTGAAGAAAGACACATTTGTCACAGAAACAAAAATAACCAGTGGTCTACTAATGTCTGTCTACCAGATTCATCACCATTTCAGCAACCTAGTGACCTAGAAAGACAAAAATTCATAGAGCAGCAAGAAAAAAGAAACACTCTAAGAAAAACCAAGACCAACGTTAGACTGTTCAACAAGCAACTGTGCGACAAAAAATGAAAGGAACAAATTTTATAAAAAATAAAACATGGGGAAGTGTGTGTGTCAACTCAGATTTTATGCACATCCCCTTTGATTCACTGTTTACAAATATTGGGTCCTATGCATGATCGGGAGGGAATTATGTGTCAGAGGCATATATCCCACCAAAGTATGCAATGACAGGGAGCTTGCATCTTCTGTATTGCAAAGAGAGAATGTGTACTGTCCGCTATAGACAGTACGTGGGCTCCCTTTTCAGTACAGGGTATGCATGATCCCTGTTATTGCATTCAGCAGCCAGCCAAGGTGGTGAGAGGAAGGTTCTGCCAGTCACCATATGGGCTCCCATGGCACTAGCACTTAAGGTAAGAGTGTGGCAGGGTGAGGTGATCAGTTCCCACAGTGTAGGGGGCCACTAGATGCCATGGAATATGTGATAGAATGCAGGGCTATCAATCAGAGGGCAGTAGGGACCACTGGATACCAGCAAAGTATTTAATTAATGCAGATCCAGTGATTGGAGGGCAGGGGACCACTGGACACCAAGACAATTATTTAATGTTACCACAGCTGCTCACTGGAGGTTGGGAGGACCTCTAGACAGCAGGGAAGTATATGATTTTACCAGGGCCAGTGATCTGAGGGTGGGGGAACCATTTCATAACAGGAAATTATTACTTTTACTGGTGCCATCAATCAGAAGGTGTGGGGACCATTTGGCACCAGGGAAATTATTACTTTCACAGGGAACAGGATTCAGTGGGTGTGGGGTACCACTAGCCACCAGTGAGCGGTGTGCTCCCCCAATCAAACATGTGGTTACTAGCTTCAGTGGCTCTGCTGGTCTCTAGGGTTGCCTGAAATAAGTCAGGCTTCTTTTCAGTGGTAATTATGCAGTGCAAGATGTCCTGCACTATTGCCATTGTGCAGCACTACCGTGCTGAATATTGCACTGTGCTGGGATTCATGTCCTTGCTCCTCACTTTGCCCACTGCATACATTATTTTTTACTTGTGCACTAATCCTTTTAGTGCATGCCACAGCCCCCCAAGTCACTTTGCCCACTGAGCAAAGTTTGAATATTTGGCCCCTGGGTCCTAAAATAGACCCTTGTGGTACTCCATCAGTTAGTATACACTTGTTAGATGTAATTCCATGCTGCCTCATTACAAGAAGACATATGCTTAAGTAACTCTGAAACCAGCAACATGAAGAATTTGACATGGACACATTTCCTAAGCAATTTAGTAACAAGGTATGGTCAACAAGGTTAAAGGCCCTGGTCAGGTCAACAATGACTGTGCCAGTGAGCTCTCTCTTATCCATTGCTTGACTGATGTGGTCAGTTAACCTGACCAAGGCTGTTCCTGTAATATGGTTTTGTGTAAACCGTGTTGTCCTACAGATCGGATCTTATACATATAAAGATAAATACGAACCTGATCATTTATCACATTTTCTAGTATCTTAATAAGGGGGGATAAAATAGAAATGGGTTGATAATTATTGACACACTCTGGTGAACCTGATTTCAAAATAGAAATTAGAATTGTGTGTTTCCACAGTTGAGGGGACTTTACTGTATTTAGTGACAAATTTAAATATCTATCAGTGGATGAAAAATGTAAATCGCTATCAGTTTATCAAAATAGAGTTCCAATCCATCAGTGCCAGGACTTTTATCAGAAGACAGAAGTCCAAACATTTTTAAAACCTGCTTTGGCTTAATTGACCCAAGGTAAAAAGAAGAATTTGTGTTAGATGACATATTTTCTGAATTTTCAAGGGTAGCAACATTGGATTCATCAAATGCAACTTTATACATAGTCATATCTAAACCACCTTACAAGGCACAGGGCCCACAGCTGCAGTCAGATGGATACTTAAGTTAGCATTTAATATATTTTAGAACATAAAAACACAGAAACAGTAAAGTTAAGTGCAAAAATAAAATTAGATATACAATAATTAAAATTGTTAAATATACTTATACATAATATGATATGATATAATATAATATAATATAATATAATATAATATAATATAATATAATATAATATAATATAATATAATAAAAAGTCATCCAAAATAGCTTTCACTTTAAAAATAAAAAAAACACCTTCTTCTTAAAAAAGGAAAAACAAATTGGCCATGTTAAATTGTCCATTGTTAAACAATATGTACATTTTTTGGGGTTCCACTTTAAAAAAAAATTGCCAATTTGTGGGAAAAAGTACTTTTTTTGTGGTGAGGAGGCACTTGCCCTGGTTCATAGTGATGAAAGAGACTATCTGTGCATTGTTTCCTACAGGGAACACCAGAAGTGGAAACTGTTGCACAGTCTATGTCCAAGGGTGAGGAACTGGTGCTTCAGAGCTCCTCAATTTTTATTTGTGGAACTGGGAGCTCTTCTGGATGCTCATGGTCTTTTGGAATATGCTGCACATTGATGCAGACATTGGAAGCCTGGTCTTCCCTGTACTGCAGGAGCCAATTTGTCTTGCACATCTCCTCCAGCATCTGACAGAGCATGTCTAGTGTTGTTCTCAGAAGCAGCAAGGTGGTCATCTAACTTACCAGAAAGTTCTCTCACACTCCTATTTAGGATCACATTGCTGCTGTTGAAGGCATAGAGTGCCTCATAGTGTCTGCAGTTGAGTCCCTCACAGCCGCACATACTGTGAGCTAATTCTTCCTGGGCAGCATGCTGTGGCACCAAGGCAGAAAGCCGACTTGCTGCATTACATACTGGAATTCAAGCTCATCACTAAAGGCTGGTGCTGGAATTTCTGTAAGGAAAAACATACAACAGAAAATATTAGTTTGTACATGT
This sequence comes from Neoceratodus forsteri, assembly GCA_016271365.2. NCBI lineage: Eukaryota > Metazoa > Chordata > Ceratodontiformes > Ceratodontidae > Neoceratodus > Neoceratodus forsteri. Next base: position 832,110,249 of record CM028131.1, read on the forward strand.
CTCTAATTCCCTTTTCTTTTTTTTTTTGCTGTGGCTACATTGATTTAGCTGTAGATACCAGGCATTAATAGTTAATTAATATTACATGAACCTTGTTTTTTTTTTAAATTCTTTGGTAACCAGGTAAGGCCCACTAGGCACAAGTGTCTGTTTTCAGGGATGACCTGGGAGCACTGGGTGGTTAAGTGACTTGCTCAGAGTCACACAGTTTGCAAGTGTAGTTTGTGGGAATCAAACCCAGGTCTGCCAGATGTATAGAGCTCATTCATAGCTCATCAATCTAACCTCTAGGCTATACTGCCAGATTTTCACAAGCTAGACTAGACCTGAGAGTAACAAATAATTTGTTTTGACTAACAAACTAAGTACATGAGACATATAAAGAGGGAACATATTATATCAATGTACTGTATATAGTGAGACTATCTGACGGAATAGAGTCATGTACGAGGATATATTATCATCGAGGGGCCAACAAGTTCATAAAGCCAGGAGCCTGAATAGCAAATGAATGGCCTTTATGAGCTTTTTTGGCCCCAAGATGGTAATGTTTAAAAAGTATACAGGGCTATGCCATCATATGGTTTATATACTATATTTGGAAGGTATTTTTTACACCATAGATCACTTTTTGCAATAATTTCCTGGTTTGCCTTTGAATTTCATGTTTCAGTGTGTTTTGCGTAGTGTGGTGGCATTTTGATTTGTTTACTATATTGTTCCTTCTTATTTTCCATAGTGTAGGATCCTCCTATTAAAGGGGCATGTGGTTGTGGCATTCGATACTCTGGTTTATGCTCAGGATGGCACATGGGAGCAGCATGAAGTGTGTGGTCAGGGGCAGTGGTCAAGTATTCATGATGGTGCTGGGAAGTGGTATAGCATCTGCAGGTCAGAGCAGCATGGAGTTTGCAGTTCAGAACATCATGCAGTTGGTAGCAGTTGCATGCAGTTGGCAGCAGCAAGGATGCAGCATCAATGAGGGCTTTCCTGCTGAAAGAAAGACATAGCTGGAGTACTGATGGACATGGGTGTTTTGTAACTGAGGCTAGATGGAGGTGTTGGATGAGTGATAGCATTTTAAGTAAGAACAGTTTTTGTAAGTAGATTTTTTGCATTCTGTTTGTTATTTAGGGACTCTATTTAAGACAGGTTCTGTGTGTTTTTTTAGTGTGGTGGATACACATGTTAAGAAGGGAGTTGTTGCATGTGTTAACACGGTATCTGTTGCATGTGTTAATAAGGTAGTTACCTGTGTTATTAAGGTTGTAATCAGGAGATCTGTAGAGTGCTCATCAGATGTGTTATTAAAATGTTAATTGGCTAATAATTGCATGTTAGAGGTTAATTAGATAACTGATTTTTACCCTCGGATATCGGGAAGTATCTGATGACACACCAGAGGAGATGACATTGCCAAAATAACAAGCTATGTATTTGTAGCTAACCTCAAGATCTCATGCTATGTTGTTGTTAGTGCTGTTATAATTGATATCTTGAAGGTTAGTTTCAGCACAGTGAAGTACTGAACCAACCAAAAAGAAACCCTCATAATGCTGATGAAATCACAGTTGCCTAGTGCAGCAATGAAGACAGTAGTTACAGTATGTACAGTATTTAGATAAATCAAAGGAAATTCACTGCAGAAGGTTTAAGAATAGTTAAGCTTATTCATGCAACACACTGCTCTACACACTGAAAAGAATTGGTGCTATATACCATACTAAGTGCTATATACTAAAACAAGACAGTAGAAGGTGTTTCAGCCTGTAATTCAGTCTCCCTGTTCAAAGGGACCAGTTTTCCCTTCTGGTTTATATTATATATTTATCTAGTTTATTTTTGAATATCGTGGAAGTCTCAGCCTCCACTATATACCTTGATACACCATTCCATGCTTTCCTGCTCTTTGTGTGAGGAAACCCCATCTATTGTTATTCATTTTGTTTTCCAGGATAATCTGCTTAGTATGCAATCTCAGGTACAACTCTTTGTTATACAGTACACGATTCATGTTACCCGTAAGTTTTTTATCCTGTAATATATTTCACATTTCTAACATGTCACCTCCCCATCTCCTTTCTTCTAATGAAAAAAATACCCAGAACCACCAGTCTATCTTGGTAACTAAGTTTCTTTTTTTTTTTTACCTGGGCCATTTTGGTTACTCTATACTATACTTGTTCTAATTGTTTTATTTCCCCAATGTTACATGGGCCCTAATTTTGTGAGCCATAGATCTGATTTGGTCTAATGTATGATTTGGAGACAGGACTAATACAGTGCTCATATTTTTATTTTTGTTAGGAAGGTATATTTGCTGTTTTTTATTAATCTGTTTTCTACCCCTGTTATTTTATTACAGTGTGGAATCTTAAATCTTGGTTTATTATCTCCAAATCCCTTTCCAATTCAACCTGTTTCAAAATGTTGTTGAGTTTGTATTCCTTTATTTTTTCCCAATATGAATGGCCACACACTTTTAATTGTTGAATTGCATACAGTTCTTTATCACATATGTTTCAATTATTTCTAAATCCTTGGTGAGAGCTTCTGTGTTGGCCCTGTTGTTCACAATCCCACCTAATTTTTTGTCATCAGTGAATTTATTAATTAAACCCTTTTACAGACATTTGCAAGTCTGAAATTAGAAAGGAAACTAAGGCTGCCCCAACATGTACCCACTGTGGGACCTCACTCATAATGTACCTCTCTTTGAATAGTATTCCCTTTATTATAACTACTTGCTTATTTATTTATTTATCTAAATTTTGGAGAATGAGTGGGCCCACTGAGACCATTAAATGTATTTGTGACCTTCCATCTGGCTAGTTCCATACCCACTCAAGTAGTTTGTTGTTTAAATGTGTAGCTTTTAATTTGTGTAATAGTATATTGTGAGGAACAATATCAAATACTTTATGAAAATCCAGGTATATTACATCCATTGGTTTCTTATTGTTTAAATCTGAATTCATTTTTAGTGAATGAAAGCATGTTTGTTATATAGGATCTGTTGATTTTGAAGCCATGCTGTATTTTGTCCACTATCCCCTATCTCTGATTTCCTTTTCTAGCCATTTTTCTTATTAGTTTCTCCATCAGTTTACCTGGCATTTATGTCAGACTAATGGGTTGATAATTTGTAATATATTGTTCTGTTCCCCTTTTGTGTACTGGTATGACAATGGCAGTTTTCCAGTTGTCCAGTTCCTCCCTGTTTGAAAGGATTAATTAAAAATATTTGTCAGTGGCTCAGCAATTTCCCTTGCTATTTCCTTCAGCAGTCTTGCATGTAACTTATCTGGACCTATCACCTTGGTAATGTCCTGAGTCCCAATAGCAGTTTATCAACATATTTAACATCAAAAGTTGTCACCTAGCTATTATTGCCTTGTTTTCCTGTATTTAATATGGTGCTGTTTAATTTATGGGTAAAAACTGAACTGAAATAGTCATTAGATGTATTTGCCATTCCTTTCGGGTCATTTGTTGCCATAGCTTTCTTTAATATTGGTCCAACTGTTTTATCTGAACCCCTATTGTTAATATAAGTATAAAATGATTTAACACTATCTTTGCTATTTTAAAATCAGTCTTAGTCCTTTTCTTTTTTATTGTGCTTTTTGCCATCTTTAGATCATTCATGAATGTTTTTATATTTGTGTCAGATTGATCCTTTTTCATTTTATTAAAACCTTTTACCTTCCTTTTCAGCTGTTTTTTTCTTTTTTTTCTTTTGCACCACGGGGGGATTTTGCACTTGTCATTATAAATATTTTTGTTTGCTTATTTTTTTTCCTGTTTATGGACTTTGTCTCTTAATACAACCCAGCTTTCCCTTCCATATATGTTACAGAGTGTTTTTTGAGCAACATCTGCAGCCATTTGTATGATGGATCAAGATAGTCAGTGGATATTATAGGACATGCTACAATTAATTCATTAATAAAGCTTACATATTTCTACCAAAGGGAGGATGCAATGCACAAAGGCTGAAAGGTTGTGGGGAGAATATCATCACCACTGGTGCTTGTGACATGCCATGAAACATACATAAGCTCAAAATTACTTAATTGTGGTTACAAACTTCAAGACACTATAAAGCCTCAATACTAAATATTTGACATTTAATGCTATTGAAGTAACATACCATTCTGCACACTCAAATCAGTAAGCATATCTCTACTATAGCCACAGGCAGATGTATGATGAAGTAGGACATGCAGTGGTTATTAGTGCTAATGGCCAAATTGAAGTAATGACCACAGCGTGCATATTGCTAACATAGCAAACATGCAATGGAGGACAAGTTGGAAGGTTGCGAGAAGATACCATTGGCAGCAGTGCTTGTGTGATGTGATGTGACACACATAAGCACATAAAAAGCAGTATGTTTTATCAAATTTCAACATTCAGTGCATCTTTATCTTGCAATGGAACACCTCTTCACAATAAGAAATACTGAAATAAAAACAATAAAGAAAATTAATATGTAAGGTGGTATATAAATTATATAATATAAGAGACAAGTATGGTTCAATGTGTGGCAAATAGCTTAGTGCTTGTGTATACTTATGAGTTGACTGGTATGCTTGGTGTTTATAACATGAGATTTAGTGCTTCTTCACATCCCACCCTGGGTAGACTAGTGGGTAGGTGTAGACTTAAGGCCCAGCAGAAAGGGTAAGACAGGAGTGCCAGAGAAGGGGGAGGAGGCAGGGAATGATGGAGGGCACCACCGAAACACTCTAAGCAGAGCAGGAGGTGGCCTGCTGTTCTTGTAGGGAATGGGGATGAGCTATTTCCCCTCCACTGAACAACAGGCTAAAGCCTTCCAATCCAATGTGTGACAATATCTTAGTGCTTATGTGTACTTATGAGCTGACTGGTATTCTTGGTGTTTATAATGTGAACTTTGGCACTTCTCCACATCCCACCCTGGGTGGACTAGTGGGTAGGTATAGACTTAAGGCCCCAAAGAAGTGGTGGAATTGACTACCTCCTCCAACTTCAGAGACTATGGTCCATAGCATGCAGAAGAGGTAAAACCCCCTTAGGGAGATACCTCTGAGGACCCATGGCTACTGACCTGCCCATCCTCTGGGCATACTAAGAGGAGAATAATCCTAAATGCACTAGGTTTAGGTATAATTATGTCCAAGAGTACTGTCTGGTGTAGTTGATAGAAACCAGTTCATGGTCAGGATGAACAAGGGGTCGGTGTTTCAGATGAAGGTTTGAGCAGATAGAATATCCAACTGGAATAATGACCAGATGCTGAAACAATGGTTAATCCAAGTCTGAGATAGATGACTGCTGAAAATCCATGGCCAGACCTTTGGATACTAGATAGAGCTGCATAGTGGGACTGTTTTTTGGGATGGCTGAAACCTGCAGCAGGTTGACTTTCATTGTAGTATGAGCTTAATCCATGGATAGAAGGGTGATAGCCTTTGTAGCAATGGTAGGAGCCCATGTGACCTGCCATTGCAACAGAATGGGATGCAAGACATAGAGGACGAGAGTCACTGAAGCTGCTTGAAATCAGAAAGTACAGATAAGGCCCTTCATGGGGCATGCGTAAATGGGATGGTGAGACCCCATGTTGTTCACCATCGCCATGGAGATGTTAGGCATTAACCTGCGATGATGATAGTAGGCTCAGAGGTAGGCTAGATAGGGAATGATATTTGCATGGAGCCCTGATGAATGATGAAGTCATGAATGAGTGACCGAGTCTCATGTGGACAATACCAGGAGGCGAGACCCCAACTAGGGTCTGCCAATGTGTGGGAAGAATTTTGTTGTTTTAGTAGAGGAAGCCTCTTGTTTGGGGAGATTACACTGGATAGATGATGAGATGCCCAAGGGGTTCACAGAGCAACCTGCATGACTTGAATCAGTGATTAAAACTGGGTCTGAGATGAGTCCATCAACAATGTCCCATTGATAAGTTGGAGAGAAAGCAAAGGTTACGGAAGTTGGAATGGGAAATAAGGAATAAGAGGAAGGGTGTCAAGGGACATGTAGAAGAGGGATGGCATGATCACCATAGGATGGAATGATCTAGGTGGCAAGGAGTACCCTCAGGAGCCAGACTGTGTCACAGTCCAAGTTAAGGAAGGCGGAACCCTTCCGTATTTACTCTTTGAAGTGAATAAGCATACTGAAGATATGGCAGGGCCATTTCACAGGCATAGATATATGGGAAGGCGGGACCCCACATGGCCCGCCATCACTGGAAATAGGTTGAATAAAGAAAAGATGCAGGACTCCACTGGCTGTCGAACTGAAACATGTTCTCAAGGAAGGACAACCCAATGTCAATCAATCTGCAGTACAGGGACTCGAAGGAGCAATGAGTTGAATCCTCTTGGAGTAGATGGAGAGTGGAAAGGCATGACCCTCTATAGTCCATCGTTGTGTAGCAGGAGGGACCCCTTGTTCCATGGAGTACCACGGGATAGGGATAGTGGGACCCCATGTGGTCCACTATCACCGTATTGCTCATAAAGCATGAATGAGAAGGCCAAACTCCATGTGGTTCACCTTCACCATGGAAGCAAAAGTGCTTGATAGGGATGGTGGGACCCCATGTGGTCTGACATCACTGTATCTGAGTAATGCATTACCTTCCATCGAGTAGTGTGTGATAGAGATGATGGGACCCCATGTGGTCCACCATCACCCTATCACGAGCAGTACAAGTTTGGGAAAACAAGACCCCACGTGGTTCAGCTTCACAGTGGAAGGGTGTGAGATTTGAGGAATCATCTGCAAGTAATATAGTGAGATCAAGCCTTAAGGAATTGGCTTCTTTGTCACTGATATATATAGTCCAAGGAAAGATGGGGACACTCAGGGGATGAATGCAAGAATAGAAGCAATTGCGATATGAGAAGGGCCCCCTTTGGGCATGGCAATATGGGAAGGGAACCATAAAGTCAGGTAAGACCAAAGTTAACTGTACACATACAGCTGCTGAAAGAAAGGAACATAGAATAGTGGAAGTCTGGTCATATGATCCTGGAGATTAACTCTCAAAGCTAGCATAAGTTAAATGGATTCCTGGAACCTAACGCATTACTCACAACATAACCAAACCTTGCAAAGGCTGGCTGGACTGCAATAAAATGCCCAAATGTGATGGGCTGACATGGTAATCATTCCTAAACAACAAACGAAACTCTGTGCTGCAGGAAGCAGTAACTTAGGTAGCAAGGAGCAATGGGAAAGGCAGCCATGAAAGGGAGTAGTGGTTACAGTATTGCAGTAGTAAGCGATGGCCATGTAGAAGGAGAGTCCCCTGCAGTTAATGATGTAGATAGGCATGGGGCTTGAGTACAGGGATAGGGGCATATGTATGGACGATAAGGTATTAGACAGAAAGTAAATTTTGATGCTTTCCTCTTTGTATCAAATACATTACTCAACCTTGTAAGGGGAACATGGGTAGAAGACTCTGGACATAAGGTTCAAGTCCCATCAAGGCCTCTTACATTATATCAATAGTAGTATTCACTGAGGCAATGACATATCTATGGGTGTTCTTTGGTGTCTGGGAAAGGAAAGCTTCAACTGGAAAAATAATAAATGTCACCAAGTGCAGTAAATTGGCCAGTGAGTTCCTATTTCAGAACTCTGGCTTCCCCTGGATTGCATGCTCAGACTGTCTCACTGCTCCCGGCACAAAGGGCTTTCATGAATCACGATCAGTAATGATATTTTGAAATACTGGTTTCTGTTTCCCAAGGTTGAGTCCATACATAAATCTGTTAGATTCGGACTCAGGTGAGGAAAGTAATGAGGCTGGTGACTGTAATAGCAGGTTGGGGGACTCAGGAGAGTGAGCGGAAACAAAGAAGGGAATGACGGCATAGTCCCTGCAGACCCAGAATAAGGCAGGCAGGGAAAAAAGGCCAGGGTAGTGATCTAGGAGGGAATGCAACATCCGGCAGAGGAGCAAGGGAGCACAAGGGAAGTGAAAAAATGAAAGCCATGAGTGATGGTAGATCGGAGGCCAGAGCCAGAGAGCCACGGAGCAGAGAGAATCCAAGTGACATGGTAATCCAGGGAGGAATAATGGGGAGATAACCTATAAAAAAAAAACAGTCCAGATAATCCAAAGAGCAAATTCAGAAACAAAGCGGCGAGAGTACTGGAGCAAGGCAGCATGGCGGCCAATGGGGAGATTAGCCCAAAAGAAACAGAGGCAAGGTAAGGCATGGGGAAGGAAGATAGGAGAGAGGAATGAGGAGAGCCATGGGGGGGGAACAAACCAGCACAATGAGGGGAAGACACGGGGGGGGGGAGAGGACACAGCATGACATGAAGTGCCAGAAAAGCAAACAAAAGAGGGAGCAAAGGGGAAACGAATGATGAAGGGGCAAACAGCAGAAGGAGAAGCAGGGAAGGAAGCCCACAGTCAGCCATCCACACAGCTGTGCCACAAAAATGCTGGAGAAGGAGGAGGAGGCAGGGGAGGATGGAGGGCACTGCCAAAATTCTCTAAGCAGAGCAGGAAGCGGCCTGCTGCTTATATAGGGAACGGGAAGGGAGCTATTCCCCCACTGAACAACACAATAAGGCCTTCCAAGTCAATAATACCATGCACAGAATATGATGTTGTTAGCAAAGATGAGCTAAGTAACCAGTTATTGGTGGTGCTTCTTAGCACTGTATGTGAAATGTCCTCATTTTGAACTATGCACAGTTGAACACACACAAGATTGACTGTACATACTGGTACAGTTGTGAGCTGAGCTAAAGTAACCTTTATTGTTGTACACAGTATTTCTATAGGGTACCTCTATTTGAAATAGCAGTTGGTATGTCCATTTTAGAATAGAAATAAGTAACCAATAAAACATGACAAGGCATGTGGTTATTGGGTAATTACTGCAGCCCCCCCCCACTCACACTCCGTGGGTTGGAGGAACAAGGCATTAGCTGAGTGCCCTTATAAAACAGGCAAAATATTTCATCTAATCTGATTGGCTATAAGGACTACAGTAGCCATGCCCTTATCAGCCCATATCTTGCCAACCTGCACTACATACCCCAGGAAAAGCCCCATAACATTATGTATCACTGCTCCAACTTCAAGCATACCCCAGTCTTATGTCTCAGAATCAAAAGCTGCCCATGATCTGTAAAGCCAAAGTCAACTGCAAAACCAGAAGTCAATATTCGGTGGTTGGGGCGGTTACTCACAGTCGGCTTTAAATGTGGGAATATCAAAAATTACAGGCAACAAAACTACCTCTTCCTTTTCTTGTGCACATTTGCCATTAAATTCCTTTTTTAACTATGGTTTTTTTGGAGGGGGGCCCATTTTATAAGTGCAATAAGACACTCTGAGGTGTGTATTATGGCCTGATAAGAGCTCTTCCCAGGTACTAAAAGCACTCGGCACAAGTGTCTCATTCCTCATAACATACCTGGGGCGTGCTCTTATCAGGCCATGACCCACACCTCATTGTGTCTTATTGATGGCTTAAATCACAGGGGTGGAGGGTGAAGTGTGGTAATTACCCAATAACTGCAAAAACTAAACTGTGTTACAATATTTATAAAACGTCACAATAATAATAAGAAACACAACAGTAAATATTTTACTTAAGAATAAATAAATCTTCATCATTGGTAAATCAGTTCTCACACAAAACAGCAGAGTATTCCCCATCAAAGGGGTAAGGCATTTGTGGCACTTGTCTTACTAGAAACCTTTTTTGGTTTTTTCCAACTATCACATTTACAAATAATTCTGAAGCAAGGTACTGATATTTGTAGGCAATTAGGTCAGCCAAGAAAACAAGAGCAATGACTTATGAGGCAGTTTCTATACCTGTGCAGTTACTGCTCCCAGCCAGAAATCAATCAGATAACTGGGTTTTTCTTACCTGATTTATAACACAATGTTAAGTAATGTAACATTGAATGAATGTATAACTTACTTTGTATAACTCATTCAGAATGTAGCAATGAGCAGGTAGCTCTGTTGAAGAAAAATAACAAAAGAAAAAATACTTAAAAAATGTGCAGATTTAAGATCTTGATTTTTAAACTGCCTGATGAGTTATTTGCATGTATAATACATGTTTTCAGTTTGTTCAGGCACTAGGTTATTTATAACTAATACAATAAAATTATATGTTTAATAACAAAATGAACTTATTATATTAATAAAACATTTTATATTTTTATTCAGCATTAAACTGACTGTGTAAGTTGTTTTCTGATTTAATTTATGTGAAAGAAAAAAAACCTTGACAGCATGCTTGACACTGACCTTGCACTGTGCAAGTACAGTATCTCCTGTTGAGTCAAGGAAGCTAACTGTAAGACAGTCTTCTACATAGTGCCTGTATAACCAGGAACATACAGAGTAATGTGTGTGCATCTATACACATGAAGGTCGTTTTTCTACCAAGGAGTTGCCATGATGACAGAGTGACCTTGAGAGCAAACCTGAAGAGATCTCTGTCATCAGGGCATCACCATGGTGTAGACTCAGCCTAGGAGTACATGGTTGTCCATATCATTTTCTGTACAGTATATACACATGGACAACTGTTACAGAAAAAAATTTGGTGAAACAGAACTTACTTCAGTTTGTCATGACTCATACTGGTGGCCATAGTGACTCACTGATGCCCCAAGGATCAATGATTTACACTCCCTAGCACAAATACTGATGATTCACAGCCCTCTCACCTCCCCCTCATTCCATCTCATATGCCATAGTCTGGGCATTAGAGCAAGTGTGGCTGAATGACGATGTAGTAGTAGTATTGGTAGTGGTAGTAATAGTAGTAGTAAAATCTTTATGAATACAGGAGTTGCAAAGAATAATTTCACCATTAGTGTTATAAATACCCTATTTACAAGGTGTTCCTGTAGGACGGTACCATAAGATGGTATGTTTCAAAGGACCTATGCAAGCAGAGTAGTGTTGTATTTGTGCATCTGTGACAACTGTTTGGCTGCTCAAACACTCTGTTCCATAGCAAATTATCACCCTGTAGAGGTACCACAGACAAGGAACCCTCTAAGAGGGTTCCATCCCTAGAGGTGTCACAGGAAAGATTCCCATGGCTAAAGGTACCTTAGGAAGGAGCTCAAAAAAGAGTATTGAACAGTAAATATTTACTACCAGGTTAAGAACAGATTGACAGCAACAAGACAGCTTGAAGAATATGATGGAGATGTACAGGTTGTCAGGATTGCACTGATAAAATCAGTTGCACTGATGACATAAGGGTTTCCTAAGGAGACAGAGAATGGCAACTAGGCCACCATCCATCTCATCCAACAGTGGAAACCTACCTAAGGAAACTAGGAAATATACTATTAACAACTAACTGCATATTATTACCTTTGGCACGGAGGCTAGGAAAAAAACACTTTTTAAAGGAGAAAATCTCTAGGAATCCAAAGCCTAGGTCTCTGTCCCTACAGGCTAGTGAAAGTTTATTTAATGATGGTTCTGCTGCTGCAATTTAGAAACCCAATCGAAGGGGAGGAAATATTTCAAATTGGTGGAAAGCTCTCATGATCCCTTTAATGGGAACACCATGAAGGGTTTCAAGTGGCATCTGCAACAATGGGTACCCTGAAGTGAGTGTGGACCCCCATTGTGGGAGGAAGAGATTGACGACCACTGAGGCACTCAGCCAGCCTATTAAGTAAAGCAGACCAGGTGAAACAGAAGCAATCATAGTGTGAATAACTTTCAAAGGTGCCACAACATTGCCATACCCAAAGGGGTGCTCTTGGGCTTAAGGGCCCCACACCTCAGCAGCTGAAGTCTTAAATTCTACATCAAGAAGTGCCATCAATGAATTAGACAACTGAAGCTTTGCCCAGAGTGAGGACATTCCCACTATGGGCCAGATGAGAAGGACCCTGCCCCAAGATTCACATGCTCAAGATGTGGACTTCATGGGTGCAGAGCAAGACCATCAGTTATGGGCAAACTCTGAGCCAGAAAAGGTAATGGAAATGACTTGCACACCCTCAATTTATGAGTGAGCACATGAAGCAACTTTGATGTGCTAGATAGAAGGAGCCCAGGCAAAGCCAGTGGCTGTAGATTAGGTAGCAGGTTATTGATGAGAAGGCCAGGCAAACCCAGTGGTGTTAGTGATAAGGAGGTCAGGTGTAGCCAGCAGCTTGGATAAGGTAGGAGGCTGTAGTGGGAGCCAGCATTCCAAGGCTGGCAGTGGTAGCAGCCAGTGGAAAGCAAGTCAACCAAGTCCATTAGGGAAGCCAAATTAATGGTGACATAAAAGGTAGGTGTTTAGGTTGTGAGAGGCTAAGACTCCAGTAATTGAACCAGTGAGGTTTAGCATAATGAATCAATGAGGTTTAGCAGATGATTGCTATGGTTTCAGCATGAATAGTGAATTGATATGAGTGTCATGAATAACTTTGATGCCATTAAGGTGGAGTTAGGTTGTTCCAGTAAAGAGCATTTGCAGTGCAGTAATGAAACGAGATGAAAATCTTGAAAGCCATGAAGGCTGAGAGGATAATGTATTTATGCATGGATAACTGAAAAGACATGTAGACAAGGAGCAGCAAGGAGCAGGATGATTCATATAATTTACATAAGGCATGCTCCTACTACCCACAGTCATGATGCCTTGCCGTGACACCACTGTCCCCCACTGTAGGAATAACAGGGAGCCACAAGCTGAGCACCATGAGACCAGGCAGTTAATGTAATAGCTGAATGTTTTTGGTATAGCATTGCAGAAGTTGGCTGAGTGGAGCTAATACTGAGTGAATTAAGAACAGAGCAGTTGAACACACAATAACACAATAGCACAATAGTGAGTGTCAGCCAAGTGAGCAGAATGAAGCCTGAACCAGGTGCAAATAATTAATATGGAAAGCACAGGAGACAGCAGGCAGGAAAACAGCAGTGTGAGCTGAAGCATACAATAACAATGCAGTTGACTGAGGGCTTGCAAAATCTGGTGAGTAAATGGGAGTCTGGGAGCACATTCACAGGATAGCGTTGGGGAAGGAAACAACAATTCGTAACTCATAGCACAAATAAGCAATGTAAACACAGGGCTGTAGAAAAGCCCAAAAGAAACAAACAAAAGTAAGCAAAAGCACAGGAGCAGGAAGGAAACAAGCACACAAGGAAGCACGTAGCAGCCGGAGGCAAAGCAATACTAACCAAAACCAGAAGAAATACAATTAACAGAAGTCCAGCATAAACCAAACGGAGCCCACAACACAAGCAATGTGGGGGGGGGGTACAGCAAGTCCCAGCAGACCCTAAGGGAAGGGAGAAGACAGACTGACAGACCCTCCTGCTAGCAAAGAAAAAGTGCTTCAGAAGGAGGCTGGGAGGAACTGCTTATATAGCCCAGAAAGGGGGTGTGGCTGGTTGCTCACCCAATTGAACTACAGACATAGCTTTACAAAATTGGCTGCTTGTTTGTTTGCATAATGACATAAGTAGTGAACCAGAATGAAAAGTTGTGAGGTACTAGTTATGTCACTACTACATCACAACTACATTTTACAGTGCATGGATTTCCATACCTAAGCAGACATCGCCATAGAGTACATGCAAATATAACGTATTATCAGTATACCTGCATTAAAAAGTTGCCCACTCCCTCAAAAAAAAAAAAAAACCCAAAGAAAAACAACTAGTTGGAAAGTTTTTAAATCATTGTTGCTATACATATGATGACATGCATGGACAGACCCTCCTGCAGTAGAGAGAGATGTAGTGGATGTAACAGGCTGGAGCTCATCCTCAGGTTGTTGGAGTTCAGATGAGCCACTGGTATCCAGTTGTGTACTATACTGACTGTGGGAGGGAACAGTAGTTGTTGATTTGGCTCCCTCTGTAGCCTGCTTCGTGGCACCACTGCTGTCCTCAATGTCTGCTGCATATGTAATACATAAATAAATAAAAATAGATTTTAATAACATGTAAGAGTCTGTTGTAATATTATAGTATATTTATCCTTAGAGCACTAGTACCATATTAAGCTCCGCCATTTATATATATTCATTTAAATTAACTAATACTTACTAAACAGCTGATATAACAGTATCACATATTGGTCAACGTAATAATACTATTATAATTTCAGATCTTTTATTTTTTTCAATTATTTTTCTGAGTTTGGTACAGGTGGGTGATTTATCCCATCTCAGTACACAGACATCGCACCTGGCATCCATCCCAGGATGCCCCTGACTGGGGAGGCCCACAGCTTGCCCCCTGCAGTGGGGCTTCCCTCTCCTGGAGGTAAGAAGGGCAGAGACTGAGATCTACCAAAAGCCCCAGCAGAGGCTAGCACCTGGGGTGTCATTCAGGCAGAGGTCCGGGGCCATCACAGTGCTGCCAGTCCAAGGAATTTTCCATTGTTAGTTGCCCCAAAGGCATGGGCATGCAATGATGTCAATGCAGGTCAGACATGCTCCGGCACCAGACCTACAGATGTCAGCCTTCATCTCCTCACTGAATAGTGGCACCAGATGTTGCACACACATAGTCTCCACTAGGTGCCTCTAACTTGCTGGGGAACCACTACCCTCCCACTGGAAAAGGAGAGCTGTCCATGGAACACTCATCCTACCTCTCCCTGGCTAACCATCTGACACCCCACATTCATTGCTAAACATGGGTGGTTATCATCGCAGGTGATAACACTACCACCACACTGGTGGACCAGCTCTATTATTAGATCTTGCTGCGAGATTTTTAAAGACAATAATTGTTGAAGTAACACGAAAGATTCGGTTGCAGTACTATTTACAGATCCTTTTTTTTTTCAAAGATTTAGTATACCACAGTATACCTATCTTTAGAATTTTATATCCATAAACAGATATATAACATGGCAATATAAGCATCCTAATTCACGCTTAGTAAACAGTTTATGTAAGAGTAGAAATTACATATTGTGGCAGCTTGTTAATACTGTAGTCCAGAGAGATAATGCTGTGACAGTTTTTTTTTACCTTTATGATTTAAAACAGTTAAAAAAATTGGATGAGTGGTACCACTACTACTGCTGCTTATAAAAAATTAGCCGAGTGGTACCACTATAACTGCTGCTTCTGTTAGTAATGTGTTTTCTGTGATGACCTTGTGTTCCTTGGTGGATCTGTGTGGAGGGTTGGTGGGTCAGGTAGGACATTTAATTTTTTATTCATCTTGGGAGTGAGTTCTCAGGAAACATTTTCCATGCAAACACCAGGTAATTGATGATTGCTGTATGATGTGAGTGGAGTGGTTAAGGAGTTGGTGGATGTTCTCCATGGAGAATGTTACAATTACTTGCATGGAGCGTAATGTTGAGCACTCCATGTGATGTCCTTGGGTTGGTGGTGGATAAACAGTGGTGTGCGTGAGCATTTTGGGGGGGGGAGTGCAAATAAAAAGGAAAACATATCTTTAAATATTACTATTTGTACTGTAAACTGAAAAGAATAATCAGTAAATGCTGGAATTAATTTAATTTAATTGACTTTGTGTAATTGTACCATACCTTCTTCTTCAATGATGAACACATCATCCTTCACAAGTACCGGATTCTCTTCCATCAGTTCCTGTGGGCCTGGCTGCAAGAGTACCCTTCCTGCTGGGGTGGCGGGGAAGCCAGGATGGACTGCAATGAAAAAGAATAAATAAATATAATAAGGCAAGTGTTATGTTATACTACATACTGTATTCATTTATTTTTGCCAAGAATCAGTCTGATACTTATACTTTTGTTGTTTTTAATAAGGAATATTAAACAACTTTAATGATGTTCTAGGTACTGTGATATTGTGACATTCTACATAGTTATGCTATGCTGTTATATCCATTGTTATAATTCTAACAGTCCTGTGGCCTTTTCAATCACTATGAAGCATCAGTTTCAGGTAAGACCATAATTTCTGTAAGCTGTGGACATGTCTAATTAATCTAACATTCTAAGACTTTAACATAGGTTGTTGTCACATATATTACTATACACTGTCACAGATAACACAGAGGTGCTTTCCTCTATGCAATCAAGCTTGAATCTGTTTTGAAAAAGTCTTATTACAGAAAAATGTCCAACACACTGAATCAGTACTTTCAGTCAAGTCACTAATACTCAAGTGTCCTTCCCCCAGCACAAACCCCAAATTCACTGAAAGGAAACAGAGTGTCTGAAATGGGCATGGATTGACATTCAAAATAAAAGATAATATATGGACATTGATACACAGACAAGCCTATATGTTCATCTTGAGTTTTCTATGTAAAGTAGCGAACCTTGAAGTTAATATGAGTTTTGGTCAGGCCTAATTAATTTAACATTATACAATATCAATAAAGAATGCTGGGCACTGATTGTTCAGTCTGGAGCTAGACCAGTGATGTTATCCCAGCTTAACATCACAGATGTAGTCCCAGCACACATGACCAAAGCACATGTCAAATAAAATCCCTACAAATGGCATATCCAACCTTACTATACCTAACACACGGACTCTCAATTTTCACACTACTAAAGAAACTCATACAACTGTAAATCCCTCTTTCCCAAAAGACATAAACCACTCAAAATGAAACCCAGAACCCTCACCCATTCCCCCAAACCCCCAACATTCTTTTTCTTTTTGAGAAAAAAACAACAAAGTTAAACCATCTTTACGGTCGGCTTCACAGCAATCCCCCCTCCACCAGTAGCAGTCTCTACTCTGTGAATACTCTAACTCTACTACACTATTATGTTTATTTTTTTTGTATTAAAACCAAAAATCACACTGAAAGTGTTCACAAAGGCTTTAGACACTAGCACCCCCACTACCTCCTGCTCTCCACAGACTCCCGAACACACGAAAACGTAAAGCCATCATTATCATTACGAATGGCTTCATCAAGGCAGTCTGTCCCGCTCTCCTCACACTGTCAGCTCCCATAGCAACTGACATGTGACAACATCTGCATTTCAGTTACTTACCTCTTCACCATTTTCTCTCCCCAGTTTCAGCCCTGATAGTGAGCCAGAGGGGTGTGGGGGGTGTCCGTATGTGCTAATTCCAATGGCCTCTATCAGTTCCATGCCACTGAGTGTAAGAGCACAGGGAGGGGGATTGTCACTTCCACACACCACAGCATAAGGGACACAGTGAACAGTGACAGCTTAGTGTGGCAGACCACGGAGCCACAGTAACAGCAGCTCCATCTACTGGCCAAATGGTTAATCAGTGCACTACTTTTTTCAAAAGTATACCTACCCATTAAAAAAAAACACACGCAAATTTATACTTTCAAACTCTCTTTTTTATTTGTTTCCTTTTTTGTACTCAAGAGCCATTGTACAATAGGAATAATGCCCTCTAGGGTGTGTGTCATGCTGGGATAATGTCACTTCTTGAGTATTGGACAAACTCAGCCTGCAGCCTTGTGCCCAACCATCTGAGGTGTGACATTATCCCAGCTCAACACACACCCTATTGTGCATTATTCCTTTATTATGCAATAGCAAGAAGGAATCCAGGACTCTGACTGATCAGTCTTCGGCTTATTTATTTATTTAGTTTTTGTTGACTGGGAAAGGAGGACTAGACAATTCTGCCTATTTTCAGCCTCATCCCAGGGAAGGGGATATAGATGGATGCAAATTGACATTGCACGAGATTAAGCTGTTAATGGTATTTTTAATAAATGGCTTGACCAATGATGTTACCTCAGCCCAATATCATGGATCTAGTCCTGAAAACATGAAAATCACATTACAAAAACACACAAAAAGCATGATAAAAACATATCAATATGCCTCCCCTGTCAGATTAGACAAACAAGCCTCACAAGAGAGAAACATTAATGAATAATTTTTCCGGAAGTGATTTTTACTTTCTTTATAATGTCATCCAAAGATGCCTGGTTTGATCCTGATACTCCAACTCCTGCAGCAACACCAACTGTAATTAAAAAAAAAACAGTCAAAAAACAACACTTAGAAATTGAGTCAGAAGATCTCGATGAGCTGGAATGTGATCAAATTGAGACAACAACAAAAAGGCAAATTGTTCAATTAAAGTATTTCAACATTGGGTGACTGAAACTAAAACCGAAATAGAACTACAGTTACTCCAGAAAATGTAAGCATTGTACTGAGACACTTCTCCATGACATGGACCCCTATAGGTGAACCCATATCCTATAGATGAACCCTATGGGATAAGCGGCTACATGGACTGAGGGCTGGTATCTACCAATGCGTAAATGAACCAGCTCAATCCGAACATAAATATCTTAGCCCACTCAGAGTTTAACTTAGATGACAGCATCTTGTTGTACAATCACATGCTCATTCATTGATAGCTCAGTGGACTGCTGGCCATAGAGGAAAGCAAAGGACTGTGCCAGTGGCCTGCTCAGATTCAGGATGGGAGGAGTAGGGTGGGACACTACCTGCAGGGGTGGGGGGAGCAAGGGGCCACTAGATCACCAGGGGTTGGAATGTGGCAGGAATAAGTTAAAAAATTATATTATACTACATCTGGTGATCGGGATAGGGAGGTTGGGGGGTTCATTATCACTAGACCACCAGGGAGTTCTTATTATAATACAAGGGATTACTACAAGTATGACTATAGTCTGGACATCGGCAGGTGATCACGTGAGGGAAGGGAACACTAGCCACCAGTTTTTTTTAAATACACGTCAGGTGGGACACTACACTCAGGTGAGCAGGAGGGGAGGGACCACTAGCCGCTACCAGGTTTTTTTTTAAATACACCTCATGCTGGCCACTAGGAACAGTTGATTGGGTGAGTGGAGGGACTGCTAGCCCCAAGGGAGTTTTTTATTTATTTAATTAGGTGGCAATCAGCAACTGGTTGGGGGAGGAGTTATTTAACACATTAGGGGGTTTGGAAGAAGACGAAATCTTGCCCTAAACATTCGGAAGTTTTCTGATCCGCTACAGGCAGTAGCTAAGAAACTTCTGCGAACTTTGACAAATTTCGTGAAAATTCTGCTAAGATAGAAATGGCAACTTTTGCACACCTTTACTAAAGGGTGGCCTCATAATTATGTGAAGACTTTATGTTATGCACATGCCTAAATCAAGTCAAGTCACATGCACCTACCAATTGCCTGATTTACTATAGTGTTCAATATTTGGCCCAGTGCACTTACAGTCATTACAAACTGCAGCATTCCAAGGATCAAAAGGCACTGCACTGTTTGAGGTGCCATCCTTTAGATAAGATATTAGCCCTTGGTCCTTCTTATCCACCTTTACTTGGTATCCAGGTACAAGTTACTGTAAACAACTTTATGGTTCTTTTTGAAGAGCAGCGGTTAACCCTGATGTCTTAACAAGCATTACAGTACCTCCTAACTATACACATTAAAAATGCACTTGTCTTAGGCTGATCCTATATGTTGATTCCATGCTTATATTTCTATGCTGTAGTCCAGATAGAACCAGTACCTAACTGATTGGTATGTAATGCACTTTAGGATGCAGTGTAAAGGAACTGCACTATATAAAAGGAAATCACTGCCTATTCTAACTCATAAACTCCACTATAATTCAATATTCCTAATGTAGCAAAATATTTTTAGCAGTAAAAACAGTTACATAAAGAATACAGATTGGGTACAGTGAACACTGAGAAATCAATGCTGTAGTTACTATATCAAAAAAATGCATCACTGTTCAAGTCAAGTGTAGGTCAGTGTTAAAGAGTTAAAGCAAAGGTATATTTAGGAGAAGGTTGGGCCAATTCATAAAAAATGGAGGAGAACTAAAATATTACCTAAACTCATAGGAGCCACTATGGGCCTCGAGCCTTCTACGCTCCTTTCCCATTAGTGACATTAGTGACATTAGAGTGAGGGAATAAAGTGAATGACATATCATGAAAACAAGTCAGTTTAGGGAAGCAATTGGTAGCTTGTCTCTTATTCTACTATAGTAGCAACAATAGCATAGCGCAATATTGTTATACCTAGTGACTATAGGGAAAAGTGAACACATATTGCTGGGATTACTATAGCAGCAACACACAATCTGATAGAAGTTGGGCTTCAGATGAGATCTTGGACAGTTCCCTGAACAAAAAAAAAAAAGAAGTGCATGCACAATTTTATTTGGTGCTAGAAAGATGTGACTAGGAGGTTTTCTCAGCAACAGGCTCATTGCAAATTGTGGGATATTGCTTCTGCTTGCTCTGGCAGGGTTCTAATTGTTTCATGAGTCTCCACACTATTTCCAGGAGTACCAACAGCACAACTGAAATGCATACTGTAGGTGCATTCTTGGAAACCTAAAGCGTGGAAGCATAAATATGGGAATGTGACTTTATGTTATGTTCATGCCTAAATCAAGCCACATGTACCTACCAATTGCCTGATTTACTATAGCCTTCAATATCTGGCCAAGTACACTTACAGTCATTACAAACTGCAGCATTCCAGGGATTAAAAGGTACTGCACTGTTTGAGGTGCCATCCTTTAGATAAGACATTAGCCCTTGGACCTTCTGATACACCTCTACTTGGTATCCAGGTATAAGTTAAACAACTTTATGGTTGTTCTTGAAGAGCAGGGGTTAACCCTTATGTCTTAACCAGCATCACAGTATTTCTTAAACATACACATTAGAAAGCACTTGTCTCAATCTGATTCTAAATGTTGCTTCCATGCTTATATTTCTGTGCTGTAGTCCAGCTAGAACCATTACCTAACTGATTAGTGTGTATGCACTTTAGGATGCAGTGCACAGTAAAGGCACTATATTAAAGGAAATCACTGCCTATTCTAGCTCATAAACTCCACTATAATTCCAAATACCTTTTGTAGTGAAATATTGTTAGCAAGAAAAACAATTATACAAAGAATAAAGATTAGTTATAGTGAACACTGAGAAATCAATGCTGTAGTTACTATATTATAAAAAAAGCATTGGAGTGCGAGTCGGGTGTAGGTTAGGAAATAAAGGGAATGACCTATCCTGAAAATGGGAGTCAATTTAGGGAAGCAAGTGGTAGCACATCTCTCTTATTCTACTGCCGTAGCAGCAATAGTATAGCACAATATAGTCATACCCAATAACTATAGGGAAAAGTGATTGTGTGTTCCTGGGATTATTACAGCAGCAACACATGATTCTAGAGAGGTTAGACTTTAGATGAGATTGTAGGCAGCTCCCCGAATAAAATAAAACAAAAAAAGAAACCATACATAATTTGGGTTGGTGCCAGAGATGTGCGACTGGGAAATTTTCCCAGCAACCGACCCATTGTAAATAGTGAGATGCTGCTTCTGCTTGCTCCTGCTGGGTCCCAGTGGTTTCATAAGTCTCCACTTTATTTCCAGGAGTTCCAGCAGCATACATAAATTGCATACTGTAGGTGCATTCTTGAAAATCAATAGGGTGGACTCATAAATATGTGAATGTGACTTTATGTTATGTTCATGCCTAAAGCAAGCCACATGAACCTACCAATTGCATGATTTACTGTAGCTTTCAATATCTGGCCAAGTACACTTACAGTCATTACAAACTGCAGCATTCCAGGGATTAAAACGTACTGCACTGTTTGAGGTGCCATCCTTTAGATAAGCCATTAGCACTTGGTCCTTCTTATACACCTCTACTGGGTATCCAGGTACAAGTAAAACAACTTTATGGTAGTTTTTGAAGAGTAGGGGTTAACCATCATGTCTTAACCATCATTACAGTATCTCTTAAATACACACATTAGAAAGCACTTGTCTCAGTCTGATTCTAAATGTTGCTTCCATGCTTATATTTCTGTGCTGTAGTCCAGCTAGAACCAGCACCTAATTGTTCTGTATGTAATGCACTTTAGGATGTGGTCTAAAGGAAAGATACTGTACAAAAGTAAATCACTGGCTATTCTAGCTCATAAACTCCATTATAATTCAATATACCTTTTGTAGTGAAATATTTTTTAGCAACAACAGTTACACAAAGAATAAAGATTAGGTATAGTGAACACTGAGAAATCAGTGCTGTAGTTACAATATTAAAAAAAAATGCATCAGTGTTTGAGTCATGTGCAGGTCAGGGAATAAAGTAATCTATCATGAAAATGGGAGTCAATTTAGGGAAGCAAGCAGTAGCTTGTCTCTCTTATTCTACTGCAGTAGCAGCAATAGTGTAGCACAATATAGCCAGTGGCCCAGATATTCAAAAGGGTTGCGCATGGTGCAACAGTGTTTGCCATATAACCATGATCCCCATACGATATTCAAAAGGGAAAGTGCCATACAAATCCCGATGCGCCGTAACGCATCAGTAATGTATGCAGGCACAGGTGTGGGGGGGTGTGCCCATGCATAACCTGCACAGCCTGATATTCTGCCTGGGATGTGCAGAGTCATGTATGCACAACCCCTACCTGTGCCTGCACAAAGTTAAGCCAAAAAAAAAAGGAACAAGTGATGGCCACCCACAGGTGAGCTGCTGGATTGCAGGGAGCAACATGGCAGCTGCCACCTGTAGGTGGCCACCAATTCCTACACTGACGCCCCCTATGCCCCATCATGGGCATCCTGGAGTAATCCCCCCTCAATATCCTGGTGGTCAGTGGACCTCTGCCCAATCCGGGCATCACTATGATCCCCCCTCAATATCCCTGGTGGTCCAGTGGACTGATCACACTGCCCAATCACGGGCATCTGTAACACAGGAACAGACCCCTACCACCCTGGTGGTCTAGTGTACCCCCTCACCCCACCATGAGCCCCATTGCCCCTCCCCGGTCAGCTGGTGGGTGGCAGCACCACCCACCTGCTGCCCCACTGCCGCCGACTAACAGCTCGGTAGGGCTGCATGCCGATGGTTCTGGCAGAGGCCAATGGGCATGCACCATATCGTACTACTCAGTCCAGATATGTGATGATTCATTCCATATCTGGACAAATCAACTCTTGATATGCTACTGCGCCGATGGCTCACGCTGTGAACCATTGGGTGTGCAGCCCTACCGAACTGTCGGTTGTCGGCGGTGGTGACTGGCAGATGGTGCTGCTGCCACCAGCTGATGGGGGCAGGGCAGCGGGGCTCAGTGGGTGGGTGGGAGGGGTTACACTAGACCACCAGGGTGGTAGGGGTCTGTTCTGTGTTATGGATGCCCGCGATTGGGCGGTGATCGGTCCACTGGACCACCAGGGATATTGAAGGGGGGAGACTATAGTGATGCCTGTGATCGGGCACATAGAGGTCCACTGGACCACCAGGGATATTGGACTTTTTTTTTTATATTACACGAATGCCCATGATCGGGCTGCAGGGGGCGTCGGTCCCCGATGGCTGCTGCCTGGCAGGGCACCAGGCGCAAGTCATCCGGGATCGGTGCACCTGCATGCTAATGCCATGCAAATGGGGCTGTAATTAGATGCAAATGGCCCCCTGTGCACTTTGCATAAATTATGGCCCTATTTGCATGTCCCCTTTTGAATATCGCAGGTGCTGTGCATGGCAAAATGGCACTTGCACAAGCGCATCTCCATGCTCCACTCTGGCCACTTGCACTGGCTCAGTGCCACTGCACCATGCACAGTGGGGGTGGCCAGGGTGCGATATTCAAAGCTGCTGCTCCATAGCGCAGCTACGTTGAATATCGTCCAGGCCGCACCCCTGCGCAAAAAAGTTGAGCTGCGCCCAGGTTTGCGCCACAGCCAGGCGCAGTTTGAATATCCGGGCCAGTGACTATAGAGAAAAGTGAAAGTGCGATGCTGGGATTATTATAGCAGCAACACACAGTTCAAGAGAGGTTAGGCTTCAGATGAAATTGTGGACAGTTCCCTGAACAAAAAAAAAGAAAGAAAGAAACCCATGCACAATTTTGGTTGGTGCTGGAGATGTGTGACTTAAACATTTTTCTAGCAACCGACCCTTTGTAAATAGTGAGGCATTGCTTCTGCTTGTTCCTGCCGGGTCCCACTGGTTTTGTGAGTCTCCACCCTATTTCTAGGAGTTCCGGCAGTACACATAAAATGCAAACTGTAGGTACATTCTTGGAAACCTATGGGGTGGACTCATAAATACGTAATTGTGACTTTATGTTATGCACATGCCTAAATCAAGCCACATGTACATACCAATTGCCTGATTTACAATAGCTTTCAATATTTGGCCATGTATGCCTATAGTCATTACAAACTGCAGCATTCCAGGGATCAAAAGGCACTGCACCATTTGATGAGCCATCCTTTAGATGAGACATTAGACTATGGTCCTCTTAATCACTTCTACTGGGTATCTAGGTACAAGTTAAACAATTTTATGGTATTTTTTGAAGAGTAGGGGTGTACTCTGATGTCTTAACCAGCATTACTGTACCTATAAAATACACACATAAAAAAAGCACTTGTCTCAGTTTGATTCTAAATGTTGCTTCCATGTTTATATTTCTGTGCTGTAGCCCAGCTATAACCAGTAACTAACTGACTGGTATATAATGCACATTATGATGCAGTGTACAATATTCCTACCCATTAAAAAAACAGCAATACAAATACTTTTAAATGTACTTTTTCATTTGTTTCATGTTTTAGTCAAGAGCCATTGTATAATTGGAATAATGCACTTTAGGGTGTGTGTCGTGCTGGGATAATGTCAGCTCTTGAAAAGGCACTATATAAAATGAAATCAAAATGAATCACAGGCTATTCTAACTACCCAAATTCATATACTGGGGATTGGGGACAGGGAGGTGGTTCACAAGACCACCTGGGAAAATATTTTTATATAAGTACTAAATGGGGGATTGGGATGGGGTGGTGCACTGGATATGTTGGGCAGGTGATCAGGTAGGGTGAGGGACCATTAGCCACCAGCAAAGATTTTTTTGTTTATGGGGTGAGTCATCAGGTGGGGGAAGGGACCGCTGGCCACCAGGGAAGTATTTTTGTTTTATGGGGCGAGTGTGTGGGTGGGGAAGGGTTGTTAGTCACCAAGGAATAAATGGACGTATTTAATTTTTTATGGGGCAAGTCATCAGGTGGAGGGAGGGACTGCCTAACTACCAGAGAATTTCAATGATATTTGAGGCAAAGCTGCAGGGGGACACTGGACACCAGGGAGTTAGTTCTAATTATGTTTGATATGGTTGGCAATCAGTCTGGGGGAGCACTAGACACCAGAGATATATTAATGGTAGGGTGCCAGCAAGTGTTCGAGAAAGTCAGAAATTTGATTTCCAAAGTTTCATGGAAGCAAAAGTTTGACTTTTGCAGAAATTCTACTGGTGGATTTTTTTTTTCACACACCTCTACTCATGAACTTGGTATGTGAAAATGTTTAAATCTTGGTCAAAACGTCATTCCATGGTACAGGAGCGAACTCAGATTTTGGCCAGGTTTTGAAAAATGTCAGTTGTTACATTCATAAGGTAATGTGAAAAAATGACAATGTTGAAAATTCTGGGTGAAAATATTTAAATTTACCTAAGTTGTGAGTGTGCATTGTAAAATTTCAATGTGTTCTCATAATTTTGTTGTTTTGTGATAATTGTACCCCACATTTTCAACATAGTCTTCTTATGACCCCACCTCATTAACATGGGTGGAGAAAGTTTTCAAAACCCATGACAAAGAGGATTTTGTGCATCAACAAAGTCATTCTGTGCCACGGGATCGAAAATACATTTTGACCAGGATTTGGAAATGACAGTTGTCACATTCAAGAGGTGATGTGAAAATATGCCTATGAGATGAAGTGAAGTAGTAGTAGTAGTATATTTGTATTTATGGATCATGAACAGAGATAAAACTCAATTGAGCATAACTCAGTTCCAATGAGGTCCCATTACATTCATATATGTCACCATACAAGTCACAAAACTAGTACACCCAGTATCAATAAATATACTACAAAGTAGGTTTAAAAAAAAGCTGACAAGAAAACATTACCCTATATTGAAAAAAACATAATGTATATTCACATTAGCTAAAAAAAATATATGATGTAACAAAATAGAGCAGAAAAAACAATATTCAACTAAAAACAAACAATATAAAAACAAAACATAAGACATAATTCACGGGTCACTATTATCTTGTTTTGTTAGAGACTCAAATTTAGGTAATAGCACTAGAACAACTAGGCAGAGGGTTGGTTCCCTGCACTATGAAACATCTTTTTAGTTGACTTAATCTGATTATATTACTGGTCCTCCTGCAACCCAACAGGTATAGCATTCCATTTCACTGCTCCGCTATTGGGAATCAAGGACCACCAATCCTTCAGATTGCAAATGGCAATGCTGTACTCTATGCCCTGGGCAGATCTTATGTGAAAGTATGGCTATGTTGAAAATTTGGGGTCAGAATATGTAAAATCACCAAAGTTATGAGCGTGTATTGCAAAATTTGTATATACACTCATTACTATGACATTTTTAAATATTTTAACCCAAAATTTTCAAGACTGTCTTCTTGTGACCCCACTTCATGAACACAGTTAGTAAAAATTTAAAAATCCTGTCCAAAAGGTGATTTCACCAAGCAACTGCAAAATCACTTTTTGGGCCTGATTTTCATATTTTTAGTGCCATTGGTCATAAGGTGGTTTCCCAAAGAGGCCATGTTAAAAATTTGGGGACAAAATATGCAAAACTAACAAAGTTATGCATAAAGTTGAAAACCCCATTGAAATACATTGAACTGCACTTACCTTACTTTTTCATATATCAGTCAGCAGTTCCAGCAGCAAGATGTGTCCAACTGGAGAGTGGATCTTTGGACTGGGTCATGTTCAGGTGAGTGACAGTGTGTGGGTGGTGTGGAGGGGGTGTGGATTAGAAGGTACTCAGTGGGAGGTCCAGGTGGGGGGGGTGAATCAGCGAGGGACCGTTTTCTTTTTTACAGGTTTAAAAAGGAAAACATTGAGGAGCAGTTTTCTTTATTACAGCTAATATTAATGTGGGAACAGTGATCGGAGGTTGGGTATATGCCACTTGACACCAATGAAACAAGAAACATAAGGGATGTCGATTGAAGGGAGGGGGTGCCACTAGACACCAGGAAAACAAGAAACATAGGTGATAGCAAAGGGTGGACACTGCCACTAGGCACCAGGGAAACAAGAAATATAAGAGGATGGTAATCAGAAGGTGTTGGCTGCCAGTAGATCCAAGGGAAACAAGAAACATAAGTGGGTGATGATAGGATGTTGGGTGTGCTACTAGACACCAGGGAAAAAAGAAACATAAGGGGATGGCAATCATAAGTTTTGGGGTGCCACTAGAGAACAGGGAAACAAGAAACATAAGGGAATGAGGATCGTGGGGGATGACATTAGACACCAGGGAAGCAAGAAACATAAGGGGATGCTTATCAGAGGGTGGGTGGTGCCACTAGACACCAGGGAAACATAAAGCATAAGGGGACAATGATCCAATGATTGGAAGGTGGGTGGTGCCACTAGAAACCAGGGAAACAAGAAACATAAGGGGATGGTGATTGTAAGGTTGGGAGTGCCACTAGAGACCTGGAAAACAAGAAACATAAGGGGATGAGGATCAAGGGAGATGCCATTAGACACCAGGGAAGCAAGAAACATAAGAGGATGGTTATCAGAGGGTGGGGGGTGCAACTAGACACCAGGAAAACATGAAACATAAGGGGACAGCGATTGGAAGGTGGGGTGTGCTACTAGACATTAGAGAAACAAGAAACATAAGTGGCAGTGATTGGGGGGTGCCCCTAGACACCAGGGAAACAAAAAAACATAAGGCAATATAATCAGAGGGAGGGGGTGCCAGTAGACACCAGGGAAACAAGGAAACATACAATTAAGGGGATGATGATCGGAGGGTGAGGGCCACCACTAGGCACCAGAGAAACAAGAAACATAAGGTGATGATTAGCAGATGGTGGGGGTTGCCACACGGCACCAGGGAAACAAGAAACATAAGGGACAGTGATCAGATGGTGGAAGGTTCCACTAGACACCAGAGAAACAAGAAACATAAGGGGGTGGTGTCTGGAGAGGCATGCCATTAGACACCAGGGAAACAAAAAACATAAGTGGATGGCGATCAGAAGGTGGAGGTGCCACTAGACACCAGGGAAACAAGAAACTTAAGGGGACGGTGATTGGAGGGTGGGGGTATGCCACTTGGTATGAGGTAAACAAGAAACATAAGGGGACGATGATCAGAGGGTGGGGAGGTGCCACTAGGTACGAGGGAAACAAGAAACATAAGGGGACAGTGATCAGTGGGTGAGGAGGGTGCCACTAGCCAACAGGGAAACAAGAAACATAAGGGTATAGTGATCAGAAGGTGGTATTTGCCACTAGACACCAGGTAAACAAGTAGCATAAGTGGAAAGTAGTCGGAGGATGGTGGGTGCCACTAGACATCAGGGAAACAAAAACATAAGGGGATGAGGATCGGAGGTTGGAGGGTGCCATTAGATACCAGGGAAAAAAGAATCATAAGGGGACGGTGATCAGAACGTTGGGATGCCACTAGACACCACAGAAACAAACAATATAAGTAGACGGCGATCGGACAGATGCCAGTAGATACCTGGGAAACAAGAAACAAAAGTGGATGGTGATTTGAGGGTGGGGGTGCCACTAGGCATGATGGAAACAAGAAACATAAGGGAATGGTAATCAGTGGGTGGGGGGTGCCACTAGCCAACAGGGAAACAAGAAACATAAGTGGACAGTGAACAGAGGGTGCTAGGTGTCACTTGACACCGGGGAAACAAGAAACATAAAGGGAAGGTGATCGGAAGGTGGGAGGTGTTGCTAGACACCAGGGAAGCAAGAAACATAAGGGGACAATGATCAGAAGGTGGGGGGTACCATGAAACACCAATGAAGCAAGAAATATAATGGAACAGTGAATGGAAGGTGAGGGGTGCCACTAGACACCAGTGAAACAAGAAACATAAGGGGATGGTGATCGGAGGGATGGACTACCACCAGGGAAACATGAAACATAATAAGATGGTGATTGGAGGGTCGGAGGTGCCACTACTCAACAGAGAAACAAGAAACATTAGGGGCAGTGATTGGAGAGAAGGCGGGGGGGCCACTAAACACCAGGGAAATAAAATTCCACCTGTGGAATCTGGTGTAGTGGCTGCAAGCAAGCAAACATTTGGCATCAACTTTTTTTAAGACATTACAGAGGGGAAATCAGTAGAGAATTAAGACAGAAAGGCCACAGGGTGCTCATTGCACCCACAGCACTGCAGGAAGTGATTCAGCCATCTCTTTCAGCTAAAGACATTAAAAAACAAGCTTTTGTCAATGCCGAATGTTGTCGCGCTGGCATTGGCATTGGTAGAGCAGTGTGGAAACACATTTTGGGCAGGATGTGAAAAATGACAGCTGTACTGTTCATAAGGAGGTGTAAGAAAATGGTAGTGCTGAAAATGTGGCATGTAAATATTGCAAATTTGCAAAGTTACAAGGGTGCATGGGAAATGCGCAATGCACGCTTGTAACACAGTCATTTTATGGACTTTTGGTACCAAATTTTCAACATAGGCATTTTAGTACCTCTGCTCATGTACAGTGTGACTGTCATTTCCTGAAACTGTCCCAAAAAGTGATTTCGCACAGTGACCATGCTATTCTGTGGTGGATGTGTGAAAATACATTTCGGGCAGGATATGTAAAATGACAGCTGTACTGTTCATCAAGAGGTGTGTAAAAATGTCAATGGTGAAAATCCAGAGTGAAAATATTACAAGTGCACAACGTTAAGAGTGTGCGTGCAAACTGCACAACGTACGCTCGTAACACAGTCATTTTATGGAGTATCGTCACCAAATTTTCAAAATAGACATTTTAAGACCTCTACTCATGAACAGTGTCACTGTCATTTTCGTAATCTGTCCCAAACACTGATTTCCCAAAGCTACCGCGCTATTGTGCACCAGGAGTGCAGAAACACATTTTGGACAGGAAGTGAAACATGACAGCTGTACTGTTCACAAGAGGTGCAGAAAAATGACAATGTTGAAAATCTGGTGTGAAAATATTGCGAATTCACAATGTTACGAGCATGCATATCAACTGTGCAATGCAAGCTCGTAAAACAGCAATTTTTTTGTTTTTTCCACCAAATTAGTAACATAGGCTTTTTGAGAGCCCACCTCATGAACAGTGCCACTGTCCTTGTGTTAATTGGTCCCAAAAGGTGATTCCATGCAGTGACTGAGAAATCACCTTTCAGGACTGAGTAACGTCATCACAGTGACAGAATTCTTGAGGAGGGGTCCCAAAAATCCCATGCTGAAAATTTGGTGCAAAAATTCCAAAAAATGCCCGAGATATGCATCAAAGTTGAAAAAAACAATTTATTCCATTATACAGCTTACCGGCATTTCCTCAGTTCGTGGTCGGCTTTGAAGAGTGCAGGCGTGTTCATGGTCCACTGAAGATCATTGTGCTGGACTCGGAGGTAAGTATGGAGTGAGGGTGGGGGGGAGGCAGGGTGCTCAGTGGGTGGGTGTGGGTGGAGGTAAGGAGACCACGAGGGACCGCTTGTTTACAGGTGGTAAAAAACACATCGCAGATGATTTTCTTTTTACCGGTGTTTTTTTTTTGAGGGGATTCAGTAGCCGGCGGGGGATTGGGCACCCCCGTCAGCACATAGGGAGTGGAGGACACTAGCTGAGGGGGATTGGGCACCCCTCAGCACAGAAGAAGGGGGGAGACATCATGCCAATGGGAGGTGGGCTCCCCGTTGGCAAACAACGAAAGTGGGGGGGTGCATGAGCTGAGGGGGATTGGTCACCCCCTTGGCAGGCAAAAAAAGAGGGGGATGAGACACATTATGCCGACGGGGAGTTGTCTCCCCCTTTAGCACATTCATGAGGGGCAGAGTAAGCTGACTGGGGGATTGGGCACCCCTGAAGTCTGCAGTTTAGAGGCCACTGTGCCACCATGTTTGTAGCTGGCGAAGCACATAGGAAGATCCGCTGCGTGTGCGAGCTTTGTTCACATTACAGTGGACCTTTCCTTTGATGTGAATGCCACATTAGTATGCATGGTGTGGCACCAGTATGCAGACTGATTAGGAAATAAGGGACGCACCTACTGGTGCGTGCCCTGCATTCGCCCAACAGCGACCACACCTCCAAATCTCCACTACCGCAAGATGCTGGCTGCGCAAGCGCACCAACATAAAAATGGGGTCAGGTTTTTACATTCTCAGTGGAAGTTTGCATTTTATTTTCCCAGAAACTGGAGTGAAAAAAATTGAGTGCTCCTTGAAAAGATTCATGAACCCATGCACCTAAGCTCTTTATAGACTCGGCACAATGCAAGTCCCTCACACTAGCACAGACCTGAAGGAAACACTGCAATATCCACAGCAGTGAAATGGTGTCTCACAGCCCAATTCTCAAATGCATTTCTGTATAACAACGTCCCCCACCTCAATTAATAAAGGTACTAATTCCTTATTTCTATTTACAAATGGGCCTCAGTATGTACTCAGTTGCAGAGTGCACAAACTCCATGAATGGGGTAAGGGCAGAACTCCAGAAGTCAAAATATGAATTAAAAAAGCATAGGCCTGCCACTCAGCAGAGTGGCAAGGCGACCGCTTGTGACGCTGACATCCTGGGTTAGGGAATGGACTCAGGAGTCGGAGGGCTGGCCAGGCAGAGAAGGACAGAGAGCACGAGGGGTGACTCTCCTTCTCCAGGGGGGCAGGGGGGTGAATGTCCAGCCTGTTGGGCAACCTCTGGTGGAGGCCAGTAGAATTGCTGGGAAGGAACAGTGCCTGCTTGCATGGGAGGAGGGACAGACACTGGCATCATTACATGTCCCACCTCCCAGGGAATCACAGCCAAACATTCAGGTCCCCTGGCCATGATGCCATGTTCTGCCACCACTCCTACTGCCACCAGTGTCCACTGGGGGGGAGTCCCGCTCCTGTGGCTCCACCCTGAGAGGCAAGCCAGGGCTCGATTTCATTGACCATTGGGGGTGCCTGCCTGGCAGCCCCACCCAGGGTGGTAAGTCTGGGCATGGTGGGTCAGTGCACAGGGCAGGGGCTGAGCTCCGCTAGGAGCATTGGGGGTCGGATTCAAAACGCATAATAAATAAAAATAAAAAAAAGAGTAAGAAAAAGAATGCCTTCATATGAAAAAAGAATGGGAAAAAACTAAGTCCAAATTCTTTTTTCACATGAAGGCATCTATTTTCATATGGACTGGTTCATTTTTCATCCATAAGAAAAAGGAAAATTGGGTCATGAAAAATGATTTTTTAAATGTTCAGGGAGCATAGTTGTGTGTTACTCTCAGGTTGATTACTATTGTTCCTCCATCTGTTAGCTCTCTTGAACTGAATTATTTAAGGTGTTGGTAATAATCAGATTTTATTGAGTGAGATTTCAATTACTGTCCATGTGCTGAGTTACTCTGACTTTGTGCTTCCCAACCATATGATATTGTTTGCAGTTCTCTAGAACTGCATGGGCAATTCTATTTCATTTGGTTATCAGAGTACATTTATGGAAGCTGACTTGACTTAATTTTGTTGAAGATGTCTCAGGGAATATTAGGTGCTTGTTTATTTATTATGGTGATCGTGCGCTTCGGTCACATATTGCTCAACAAGTATTGTGGATCAGGGGAGCTCCCAGAACCTCAGCACTCCCAACTTCTAAGTGCTGGCCCCCAGGACAATCTCAATTCCTCCCTACTTATTCTACATGGCCTCAGAAAAGGAGGGAACTATTATTACATCACAGCTTATCTAAGAGGTTTGAAATGCCGGTCCTTTCTCCCCCTTCCTAGTATGTTGGTGAAATCCTTGATGTGCTTAAAGCTACTACTAGCTGGAGATGTTGAATTCATTCCAAGTCTGTCTTGTGCTGATGTTCAGATTGTGTCACCCAATAAGTCATTCTGGGTGACTACCAAAGGTCTGAAAATAATCCTCATGAATATCAACAGCCTAAGGCCCAAAATGCATGAATTTGAAGTATGAGCAAACCAATATTCCCTGGATATAGTGGCTGTCTCCAAAACTTGTCTCAAACCATGCATTCAAACACACGAGGCTGAGCTTAATGGTTTCAAGACCTTTGGGCAAGACAGAAATGGAAAAATGAGTGGAGGAGTCACCCTCTATGTTAAGTCCTCCTTAAATGCTTCGCTAGTGGCAACACCTGCCTAATAAAGTCAGCTTGCGAGGCAATATTTATCAAACTAGTGCTGGGTGGAACCAAGTCTCTAGTGATAGGGTCTGTTTATAACCCACCAAAGGTAGTAGTAGATGCCTTAAACTCTCTGGTAGCTGTAATCCTGGACCTGCCCCGATGAGAAAATAATTCTAGTGAACTTCAGTCTCCACTGCGGTAAACATCCCAACAGAGATATTAAAACCATTTAGCAAGATGTTAATCTGACCCAGATAATTATTGTACCTATAAGACTGAATATGAAGTCAGGCAGCCACACCATGTTATATTGGATCCTTGTCTTTAGACTGGAGAGATTCAAATTGGCAGATACCTTTGCCAACTCTCTGAGTGACCATTCTCCCACATTCTGTATCTGGAAAAATGACTATCCCACACCTCCCCCAGAAATTGTTGGTCTCAGGACTACTCTCACTTTGACATGTGCTCATTTATTGACATATTATCTGCAGTGAATTGAATCCAAACAAAACTTGTCACCTGCTTAGATGCAGCCCTTGACTTCTTTATTAAAACTTTCCTCTTTGCCGCAAATAAACATGCACCTTTGAAACAAATTAGAGTTAAAGGGCAGCAATCTAGGTGTCTGTCCCAGGATCTTAAAAAAATTAATGAGAGAAAGAGACAGAGCTTGGGGTTTGTACAAGTCTATGAACCTGACCAAAGATTTGCAGAAATATAGAGAATTAAGAAATACCTGTAAAAAGGAATTAAAACCAGGGGGAAAGATAGCTGATATCACAAGTTGCTGATCTCGAGCTGAGGAGGACCACAGAGAAGCTGGTACACAGAGGTTTCTAAAGGTACTAAACATTTTTATGAAAGGTATGCCATCGTTGCCATTTCTCCCTAGAAACCTATACTGAGTGAATGATGTATGAGAGCATCTAGTTCCTATCCTCCCTCTTCTTTTGGTTTTTTTCTACTCTACAGCAACCTCCATTAGCAGAAAGCTCAAGCCTTGGGCCCTAGGGAATGCCCTACATAGGTCACACTGGATGGTCTGGACACCGCTATTAGAAAGCCTAGGTCTGGTTGCTGGGAACCATGAAGCGTAGAGCAAAGAGTAAAGAGCGTGGAGCCTGGAGGTCAGTGAGAGACAAGCATCTGGGCTGAGGTTGGGAGAAGAAACTAGGAATCACATTCATCTGCTTTGGATGCACTTGCGTGAACTGACGTTCTCGGTCTACGGCAAAATGGCAAAGTGGCTTCGAATCAATGGTGGAATAGTAGGCGAGAAGCCAGAGAAGTGAATACCTAAGGGGCACATTCTGATTTGGTACAGTAAGATGACTTTTAAATTTAATAATCTTAAGAAACTTACTACAGTCCGCTCTGTCTTCTGTTCCAAGTCTCTGATGCAAAGGCTGCCGCAATTGAAAGCCAATTTCAGTAAACTGCTTGGATTTCAATGATGTACTCAGAACATTATTCATGCTCTTCTGGCTTAGACCCGCATGACTACATGAACACTAATTGTCTTAAATTTTTATATTTTTTGTTCGTTTTTAATGTTTGCAATGTGCCCATTTTAACGGTGTTTTATCAGAGCTTCTAGTGGTCTGCTATGTCTAAAAGCCAATTCTGTGCTCTGAATATCTAATATCTAGAAGTCTAAAGTTCTTTGCTACACCGGACAGTGTTGGATCACTCAGCTCCTATCTATTTATTTATTTTTATTTATTTATTTATTCAATCTCGGATTACAAAGTGACCTAGATAGCTTGTGGCAGGGAACAGCAAGAGGAAGGAACTGCTGTTAGAACTTTACTACTCTGCTTGACTAAAGAACTAGAACTCTACTACTGAGAACTTCAATTTAGGGTAAAACCAAAAAAAAAAACTAAAAAGAGTGTGTTTGTCTGAGTTGGGTGAAGGAATTGTTATCTGTGCAGTTAGCTAGGTGAAGAAAGAAACCGTGAATTAGGAGAAGTCTCTTAGAGAGAAGGAAGCTGGGTGTTTGCATTAAAAAACTTAACTAGATAGCTTGTGTCAGAGAATAGCAAGAGGAAGGAACTGCTGTTAGAACATTACTACTCTACTGGACTAAAGAACTAGAACTCTACTACTGGGAACTTCAATTTAAGGTAAAAACAAACAAAAAATTAAAAAAATAGTGCATTTGTCTGAGCTGGGTGAAGGAATTGTTATCTGTGTGGTTAGCTAGGTGAAGGAAGAACTGTGAATTAGGGGTAGTGGCTTAGGGAGAAGAAAGCCAGGTGTTTGCATTTAAAAACTGATCTAGATGGCTTGTGGCAGAGAACAGCAAGAGGAAGAAGCTGCTGTTAGAACTTTACTGGGACTATACTGCCCTCCATCCTTCCCCTCCACCCCTCCACCCTTAGCCAGTTCTACTTTTATAGGCACAGGATATGACTGACAACAGGAACTTCCTGTTTGGGAGCAGGACGAGAGTGATCACAGAGGCACAAAAGACTCACCATCCTAGAAGGAAAAGAGTAGCTGTCCATCCCCCCCAGCTGCTGGAGGTCTGACTTTGAGCAAGTAAGAAGGAGACTACAGAGGAATATAGGAACGTAGTGTTCCAGAACAGGAAGATCAGGAGCTTTAAGGGTACAGAGGCAGTAGGAAAGTAGGGAGAAAAAAAATTATGTCGTCCCATCTGCAGGTACATCTCTGGCTTGAGGGAGGAGGTTTATGATCTCCAGGCTGAGTAGGCCAAGATTTGGAGGGCCTGCTTTCCCACCCAGGGACCACTAGAGCCACTGCCGCTACCTCAGAGGTTGCCAAGAAAGAAGAGTGGTTGGACCACAGTGGGCTCAGAGAGGGTGAGGGTGGTGGAACAGAGGTGCATCCCTCCAGTTGTACCTTTCCACAGTTCACATGCCATTCTGGTAGAGTATGGTTCCTTTATGGAGGCACCCACAGTGGAGACCAAGGAGGATGCTGGGAATCTCCACAAAGGAGACCCACAGAAGGGTGGCATGGGACTTCACTGGGGAAGGAAACAACTCCTGCTGGGGACTCCATTGTTAGGAGGGTAGAACTGGGGGGAAAGGGTTAGAGAGAGGTAAGGTGCCTGCCTAGCACCATGACTTGGAGGGATAGGGAATGAATCTTCAGGATCACTGGAGCAACTGCATGGAAGAGGGAGCTGGATGTCATTGTCCACCGAGGGGATAAATGACCTGTCTGGGAAAGGGATCAGAGCAGTGCAGGAGGAGTCTGTGGAGTTGGGAAGGGGCCTTAGACAAGTAGCATGCACAGTAACCTTCTCAGAAGTGCTGCCTGTCAATGGTATGGGTGAGGCTAGGGTGCTCTGCAGCATGGGATTCAATCAGTGGTTGAAAAACTGGTGCAGAGCACAGGATTTTGGCTTCATTTGGGACTGGGAGTCCACCTGGAGAGATGCAGGCCTATTCTGGTGTGATGCTCTGCATCTGTCCAGAAGGGGAACCATGATCCTAGATGATAGGTTTAAATGCTTCATTAGCAAGCATTTAAACTAGCCAAAGGGGGAGGCAATGAAAAGAAGAAGGGAAATCCTAGCCTTCCCCTGAAAATCAGGGTAGTTAGTGAGGTAACCACCAAGATAGAGAAGTTAATAGGGAGAAGGGCAGGGGTAAATGTGGAAAAAGACAAAGGCAATAAGGACAGGGATGGGGCAAAAAGGGGGTAAGGCCATCAAAAAATGGAGGGTAATGAGTACCAATGCCCACAGTCTAGGTAACAAGCTCTCTGAACTGGTGGGCTTGATGGAAGAGGGATGCCTGGATATCGTTGCAGTCACAGAAACATGGTACACAGAAAACCATGACTGGGATGTCAAAATAACAAGGTACACTATCTACAGGATGGACATGGAGGGTAGAAGAGGAGGAAAAGGAGTAGCTCTCTATGTAAGTGAAGGGATCAAAGCAATGGAGCTAAAGGGTAAACAGGGAGAAGAAGAGGCACTGTGGGTCACCCTGGAGACTGGAACTGGCACCACACTCTGCACAGGGGTTGTATATAGACCCCTGTCTCAGGGGGAGGAAACGGACAAGGAAATGATAGAAGGCATCTGTAGTGTGGAAGAGAAAGAGGAGATATTTCTGATGAGGGACCTGAAAATGCCAGATGTTAACTGGAGCACCTTTGCTGCAACTACATCCAAGAGCAGGGCCATTTTCGATGCCCTACAGGGGGCATGCCTCAGACAGCCAGTGTTGGACCCCACTTGGGAGGGAGCAATCTTTGATCTGGTACTCCAAAGTGGGGACAGAGAGAGGATCTCAGATCTAGAAGTGGGTAGCCATCTAGGAACAAGTGACCACCAAACAGTGTGGTTCATGATAAACTCAGCTGTAGAGTCAAGCCATACAAAAGTGAGGGTACTGGACTTTTTTTAAGAGGGATGATTTTGTCAAAATGGGAGAGTGCCTCAGAAAAGCACTAGAAACAGGCAAGAAGGAGAGGTGGAACAACAATGGGAAAATATCAAAACTGCCATTACAGAGGCAACAAGCCTTTGTGTGAAGCAAATAAACAAATCAAAACAAAAGAAAAAAACACTATGGTTCTCAAAAAAGGAGGTGGGGAAGGTTAGGGAGAAAAAGATAGCATTCAGGAACTATAAGGAAATACAGAAGAAGCAGAACAGAGAACTGTACCAGTTTAAGTAGAAGAAAGCTGGGAAGGCAGTCAGAATAGCAAAGGCCCAAACTGAAGAAAAGATAGTCAACTTGATTAAGTAGGGGGACAAAACCTTTTACAGGCACATTAGGAACAAAGAAATACAAATAGGGATACTAAGGCTGAATAAAGAGGAGGGTGGTGGGCAGCGAGGGACAGTGAAGAAGCAGGATAGTGAATAAATACTTCTGCTCAGTATTCACAAAGGAAGAGGAGGCAAAGGTACCTAATCCAGTCAATTGAAGCACTCTGGGCAGGGGGGTAGATATCAGTCCTTCCACAGAAGAAAGTGTTCTGAAAGAACTCCTAAAATTGAAGGTAAACAAAGCAATAGGGCTTGATGGGATTCACCCCAGAATTCTAAAAGAAGTAAGGTGAGAACTAGTAACACCACTGACTACCCTTTTTAACAAATCATGGGAGAATGTTGTGGTACCTGAGGACTGAAGGAGGGTGGATGTGATTCCCCTTCACAAAATTGGGAGCAAGACAGAGATAGGAAACTACAGACCTGTCAGTTTGACCTCAGTGGTAGGGAAAATGATGGAATCACTTCTGAGGAAAGAATTGAGTACCTAGAGACCAGTGGGGTACTGGATGCAAAGCAGCATGGATTCACAGGGGGAAGATCATGTGAGACGAATCTAATTGATTTATTTGACTGGGTGACCAAAGTAGTAGACCAGGGAGGGGCTGTGGACATGGTCTTCCTAGACTTTAGCAAGGCATTTGACACAGTCCCACACAAAAGATTAACAAACAAATTAGCCAGCCTGGGAGTGGGTCCCAGGATAGTAGCCTGGGTAAAACATTGGCTGGACAACATGACACATAGGGTAATAGTAAATGGAGTCCACAGTGAAGAAGGGGTGTTACTATGGTGGTACCACAGGGTTCAGTACTGGGACCAGTCCTTTTTAATGTCTTTATTAGTGACATTGCAGAGGGACTAGAAGGAAAAGTATGTCTCTTTGCAGATGACACAAAGATCTGCAACAGGGTTGATACACAAGGTGGGGTGGAAGGATAAGAAGGGAGTTGGCAAGGTTGGAGGAATGGTCAAATGTATGGCAGCTTAAATTTAATGCAAATAAGTGCAAAGTAATGCACTTGGGAAACAAAAACCCAGGGGAAGAGTACACTATGGGGGGTGAGATACTGAAAACAACAAAAATGGAAAGAGACCTGGAGTAGTTATATCAGATAACCAAATGGTGGGCTAGCAATGTGAGAAGTCAGTAAGGAGAGCTGGGGGATACTGGAATGCATAGGGAGAGGCATTACCAGTAGAAAACAAAAAGTTGTTATCCCTCTGTACAGAAAGTTGGTGAGACCCCATCTGGAGTACAGCATGCAGTTCTGGAGACCCCATCTCCACAAAGACATAGACAGACTGGAGGCTGTCCAGAGGAGGGAAACCAAAATGGTTCAGGGCCTACACCAGAAGGCATACAAAGAAAGACTAAAGGAGCTTAAGATGTATAGCCTCGAGGAAAGGAGGGACATAATAGAAACTTTCAAATACCTCAAGGGAATCAACAAAGTCCAAGAGGGTAGCATCTTTCAGAAAAAGATGTGCAAGGACAAGGGGGCACAATTTGAAGATAGAGGGGGGATGGCTCAAAGGTTTTGTGAGGAAGTATGTTTTCATGGAGAGGGTGGTGGATGTATGGAACAGCCTTCCTGAGGAGGTCATGGAGTCAAAAACAGTGGGTGAATTCAAGAATGCATGGGACTGGCATAAAGCAATTCTAGTGGGGGTAGAATGACGTAGGCTGTTGGTTAAATAGGCTCTGCAGCTTATCCATCAGGTAGGGAAATGGGCTGACTAGGTGGGCCAAGTGGTCCTTATCTGCCATCAAATTCTATGTTTCTATGTTATACCTTTGAGCACATAGCAACACTTTTACAAAGGTTCCACGTCAGTGCGGAATGGTGACAAACATACAAAGGAGGCAAAAATACAGCGTTTCTAACAAAAACAGTCAAGCAATAATGGCATACATTGTATCAAAAAGTAAAACTACAGATTGCAAGGTGAACAAAGTGTAGCAGAGAGAGGAAGGTAATTAAGAAAACCCAGAAAATAGAAGAGGGAGCCAAAAGGCCTTGTTAAATCTTTATAGACAGAGGTAGTGTAAGTGGGGTACTGGCAGTATGGGTGGACAAGGGGTGCTGGTGGGAAAAGAGAGAGGTAGTAGGTGCAGAAGAAGGAGGGGATGGGGATAAGTGGGGGATAGAGGGCTGAGCAAGGGATGTAGAAGATCCTTCTATTATAGTGAGAAAGTGAGAGCACAAAGGTAGGTCGTACCCATAGGTGGTGGTATCTTAGGCGTTGCAGTCTCATAAACTGTTAGCCATGAGATGCTAACAGAGCATATGTTTGAATGGACCTAATTTTTGTACAGTCAAAATATCTCTGTGAAGTGTGTTAAACCAATGAGGTGCTCTGTAAGCAAATGAGTATTGTCCTTGTGTTGTCTGGCATCTTGGAACATGGAGAAGTTGGTTGGCTGAGCTTCTAGTATGCTGAGAACTGCAGTGTTGGCTTAGAAGGTTTTTGTTACCAGGGGACAAGAGGCTGAGAAGTGCTTTTTTAACTAGCATACAGGTTTGATATTGCATCCTTCCACTTAGCTGAAGCCAGCCTGTTGGAGCATACAAATCACATGTGTGAGTAAGGCGTGCCGCAAAAGTGAGAAGTCTGCATGTCCTATTTAGTGCCACGGATATCCTACAGAGAGATGAAGTAAAGGCTGTGTTGTAGATTACCAGTCCATAGTCGACAAAAGATGACAGAACTATGTATTGCAAGTCTGAGAGCTTCAAGCGTCAGGCAGTGCTTGTGTCTGTGAAGTAATACAGTCTTGATATTGACAGCCCTGGCAACATTATCAATGTGCTGGATGTAAGAGAAGGAGTTGCCCTGGTTACCCCCAAATATTTGAAGTGATAGTTTTGATCAAGTGGGACTCCTTGGCAGTTACTGATTGTTAAGGCTTGGGATTTGTGCTTACTGCAAGTGCTGCTGAACATCATGATTTTTGTATTTTTTGTAGTTCAGGACCAATTTGTGTTTATTGAACCAATCATCCACTTCCTCAAAGCTATGCTGTAGGTGGTGTTCCAGTAGTTTGGGGTCAGGGCTGCTAGTAAAGATGACAGCGTCATCCACATAAAGGAGGTTCTCTTGGAGGCAGAAATGAAGGAGGTTGTTGAGAAAGATGCTAAAAAGAAGAAGTCCCATTATAGAGCTCTGAGGCACTCCAGAATAGATGAGCTGCTGGCCAGGGATGACACTGGCTATTTTCACATGTTGAGAGCAGTCATCCAAATAGCTCTTGAACCAGTGCATCATGTCTGTGGATAGACCAATGGAAGTCAGTTGCCAAAGAAGTAGTGTGCGGTGAATGGTATCAGAGGCCCTTGTTAGGTCTATGGAAGCCACATCTAGGTTTTGAGGAATGCTAACACAGCTAATGCTGTTGGCTAGTTAAATTAACCACCAAGTATTTGCTTATTCCAGTGTGCTGTATCAGTCTTTATCAGCAAGAGTGTGGGGGTCCAGTGTTCTAAAGTTGTAAAGTTTGAATAGTTAAACAAGAATATTATGTATTCATAGCTGTTGAATGAGCTGATGAATGAGCTGATTAATGACCACTTGAGTTTGAATAGCCCTGAAAAAAATATGTTATACCTTTTCCTACTCTAGTTACATCCTTTACTAACTGCAATACCTATTTTGTCTTTTATACCTTGTTTTTTTTTCCTTCTTCTTAAAGCTGCATCACATTTGCTGTAATTTTAAGGCCCTCTTTAATCAGCCTTAGGTTTTTATGCTTGTTTTCTGTTGTGGACTTCCTAAATGTTAAAACCAAATGTTAACACCACTAAAGCACATTAAAGCACTTCAGCACTTAAGTTGCAGGCTAGCTGCAGACAAGCAGTCAAATTACAGAGGGGTTGCAATTTTAGCAATTAATTGGCCATCTATAGGCAAAGGACTTCCACATTTAAGTGATTTAAGAGAATTTAAGAGTCACTACAACTACCCCAATCTGATTGTGGGTGTAAAAGCTGTATGTAATTTGTAACTAAGTGCCTCTGAGGAAACCACAAACCAGCTTTCAATTTCTATCTTTCATCTTTTTACTTTTATTATTTATTATTTAACTAGCTTTGGAAAAGCCTTGTAAAAACATAATATATTTAGCCCACATTAGTGTGCACTTGTTTGTGGTATTTGCACTTTCTATTGAGCTATACTGTTTAACTTTTGCCTCATACTTTATTTTTGCGTGCTATTTGAGCTGCTCTTGTAATTGATATCAGGGGCAACCACTTTTAAGTAGCGTCTGTGCCTGTCTTGTCATATGAGCACTTTACTTTTACACACGCAACTCTTGCACATGCTTGCACATTTTTATACTTAAGCACTGATTAATGTTTCTGCATAGATATAACCCTACATTAGGCTCAAACCAGTGGCAACTTTATGAACTATTGATTTTTGAGTTACTATTGATAAATACATTGCTATCTCGGATTGTTATTTCTCTGAGGAAACAACTCACAAGCCAAACTCCTACAGAGCAACTGATGACATGCCGATCAGCCCCATATGAAGTCCTTATAGTTGCTTATATAGTTACTTATAGCTATTCATCCCCCCCCAATCTGGTCTAAAGACTTGTTTTTATCTATAATGGTGTCTACCAGAACTTGAAAGAATATTTCCTTCATGCTAATAAGTGATTCTGCACCTATCACTTCAAAGAAGAAAAAAATGTCTAATAAAAAGCTAAGTCATTAGAAATAACTGTGGGGAAAACCTAGTCATAACAAAAAAAGGTTCAAAGGATGAAATCACCAAGGACAACTGTAATCAATCCAAAATAACAACATTTCTGAAAAAACATAATCCTATACCAATAGACCTATCAACTTCAACACCCAATATCCAAGAGTGGCGTGCAACTGCACCAGGTGAGTCTCAGGTAATGGAAAGTAAAGGAAAGTGCTTCTCAAATGACTCTTATGTTCTTCCCCAGGAGGGTATCTCTATTCCTTCCTGTAGCTGGGAAATGCAAGACCCATCAGTGTTCAAAAGTAGTTTATCCTCACAAGGCACAGTGAGCATTTTTTCTAGTGAAAAATCACGGTATGCCAGAAGTCTTCTTTATATAAAAAAAGATGAACTTGAGTTAATACTAGCTACAAATAATGTTGACTTGCTGCAATCTCCGAGACTTGGTGGAATGAAACTTCTTCATGGAATAATTCTATCCCTGGTTATAATCTTGTCCATAAAGATAGAGATAATAGAAGGGGGGGGGGTGGCAATTTATCTTAATAAGAATATTGTTTTTAGAGAATTAAAGCACACCCCTAATGAGTATAATGAAACCCTATGGGTTGAAATAGAGTCTAGAAATAACAAGAACTTATTGATAGGAATGTGCTATAGGCCCCCAGATACCACCTAGTCTGATCATTCACTGCTATTAAAAGACATTTCTAATAACTTGAACCATAAGAATATTTTGTTACTTGGAGACATTAATGCTCCTTGGATTGACTGGAATGAGTATACTGCAACTACTGCTCAGGAACATGAACTGTTGGAACTTTGTATTATTAATGGTCTCCAACAAGTAGTTAATAAACCTATAAGGGGTAAAAATATATTGGACCTGGTTCTCACTAATATTCCTGAAAAAAATTACTGACCTGGATACTTGTGATCCCTTGTTTAATAGTGATCATAAAATCATTATATTTTCCATTAAAAATGAATATATTAAACACACTGGTATCACAAAAATAATGGATTTTGGTAAAGCTAATTTCAGTGCCGTTAATGAAGAACTATAAAATTGCATTTTGAGTGACAAAACCATCTCAGTAAATGGCTTATGGAACAAATTAAAAACTAAGATTCATGAGCAAACTGACAAATACATCCCAAAACATACTTTATATAACAAAAAGGGAAATTGCCTATGTGGTACACAAACAAAGTACACAAATTAATATTAGCAAAAAAGAGAGCACACAGGGCCCTGAAAAGAGAAACTAATGACTATAATAAATATAAATACAAGGAGGCATTAAGATCATGTAAAAATACTATAAATAATGAGAAGTGAAACATTGAATTCAGACTTGCATACATAAAGGATGGAGGGAAATATTTTTATTCCTATGTAAACAATAAAAAAAACTGATTCTAATAGAACTTGTCCAATTAAAGTCTCCAATAATATCATTAGTAACCAATCTGATATGGTAAATGAATTTAACCACTTTTTTTGATCGGTGTATTCATACAAGGACAAAAATCACATACAGGATATTGTTGGTATTCCTACTGAAGAACTAAATATAACTAGGTATGAAATGCATTGTAAATTAAATCAAATAAAAGTAAATACTTCATCTGGGCCAGATTTACTGCACCCACGTGTTTTAAGGGCTATTGGATGGTGGTTGGTTGAGCCATTACTGTATATATTCTTTACAATAAATCTTTACTCATAGGCGAGGCACCGG
Organism: Neoceratodus forsteri; assembly: GCA_016271365.2. Lineage (NCBI taxonomy): Eukaryota > Metazoa > Chordata > Ceratodontiformes > Ceratodontidae > Neoceratodus > Neoceratodus forsteri. Next base: position 832,154,632 of record CM028131.1, read on the forward strand.
ATGACTGGAAACAAGCATTAAGGGTCCCTATTTATAAAAAGGGAGACCACAGTAGTATGACAAACAACCGACCGATTAGCTTGACTTGCATTCTGGGCAAAATGATGGAGTCTATTGTAAAGGACAAACTTACATCAGATTTAAAAACTATAGGCTTTGTTGATGATATGCAACATGGCTTTAAGCCCCAAAGATCTTGCCTAACTGCTAATCTCTGTTTCTATGAAACAGTCAGCAAATTGTTGGAGGACAAAAAGGCTGTTGACATAGTATTCCTAGACCTCTGTAAAGCCTTTGATAAGGTTCCTCATCTAACACTTATTAATAAAATGAGAAACCTAGGGATTAATGGATTTATAATTAGATGGGTTCATGAATGGTTGATGAACAGAGAACAAGTTGTTAGAATCAGAGGCTTTACTTCTGTTGGGGGTAGGGTCACTAGTGGAGTCCTCCAGGGCTCAGTGTTGGGCCCGTTATTATTTTCAATTTTTGTTTCTGATCTTGATAGGGATATCAAGGGATACTCAATTAAGTTTGCTGATGATACAGAAATTGTAATGGATATTAGTAAAACGGATGGATACTCTGACCTTTGCTGTGACCTTTTGTCAATGGAATCTTGGGCAGTTACAAGTGGCATGACGCTCAACCTAGATAAGAGTGTAGTGGTGCATTTGGTTAATAATAACCCATGCTATAACTATATGTTAAACAGAAAACAACTACGGTCTGTGGAAAAATGAAAAAGATCTGGAGGTATTAATATCAAAGGATTTTAAATTTAGCAGTCAATGTACAGAACTAACCAAAAAGGCTAATAAACTAATTGGCTGTATTAGATGCTCCATTACTTCTAGAAATACTCCATCCTGACTGGTATGGACAGTGGGCTAATCACCTCAGCCATCTTCAACGACCTTGCGAAAGCCTTCGACACCGTCTCCCACTCCTTATTGCTTTCTTGTCTCGCTGAATCAGGCCTCTCTGTTGCTGCCACCAACTGGTTCAGATCTTACCTCTCTGGCAGAACTCAGTCCATTAGAGTCGCAAATGCTATCTCCTCCCCCCTTCCCTTAACTACCGGTGTCCCCCAGGGGTCTGTTCTGGGACCCATACTGTTCTCTATATTCCTAAATGACTTACCACTCATCTGCTCTACTACCTCAATCCACATGTCTGCAGATGACACTGTACTCTTCTCCTCAGGCTCCGACTCTGAAGTGGTACAAACTAACCTCCAAGCCAACTTCAACAAAGTACAGCAATGGTTCAGCTCTCACCAGCTCTACCTAAATGTAAAAAAAAAACTGTCACTATGACTTTTGGCGCACGACAATGCCTGTCCAGACTCCTATCCCTTCCCTATTTCCACACCCTGGATGGTCAAAAACTCAAAGATGTCTCCTCATTCCACTACTTGGGAGTATGGCTTGACTGCCATCTTTCCTTCTCAGACCACATTGATGCTATTTCAAAAAAACTACATCCCATGTTCGGTGCACTTTATAGGAACCGCAGTAGCCTCCCTCCCCCCCGTCTGATGTGAACTGGTCCAGAAGATGATACTTCCCTCCTTTGATTACTGTGACATTGTTTATGGTGCAGCCCCTAAGTCCACCCTATCTAAGCTGGACACACTTTTTAATGTCTTCTGCCGCTTTGCTCTCAATGCCTCACCCCTTACCCACCACTGCAACCTTTACCTTTCCCTGGCACTACCATCCCTCGGAAACCGCTGCATTTCACACTGTGCTAAATATGTATCTAATCTATGGCTTGGCACAATCCCTTCCTACCTCTCCTCCATGCTCTCAGGTGCCTCCTCCCCTCATTATCTTAGATCCTGTGACTACTGCCAACTATCAATCCCTAGGCAGAAGACTACTGCTGGGCAAGCCACCCTCTCACACTGGTTACCAAAGCTATGGAATGATCTCCCACCTCAAATTTGGCATTCCTCCTCTGCCTACTCTCTTTCTACCACCCTAGCTAACTTCCTCACTACTAATTGCTCCTATACCTGACTTGGCCATGTGCCAATTGCTCCCCTCAACACTGCCTGGCCAGCGGCCTTAGCTTTGTTATAAATTCTGACATACAGCCCCAACCTATGCACTTTTGTCCTGTGCCTTTTTGTCCTGCACCATCATGTGTTCTGTCTCCTGTTGCTTATATACCTGCATATTACTGTGTGCTAAATTTTCCCTTGCATTGCTGCTATATGTTAAATAATTGATATATGCTCCATACAATATCCAATGTACTCCATGTGTTGTTGCTTGTCGTTTAATGCAATTGTATTCACATGCTGCTACTTGCCTCTGTTATTTGCTCAATTGATAACCTGCGTGTTATCCAACTCCCATGTACCCCTTCCCCCCCAGGTCACACCAGGAGATGAGCATTTTGTTGTTCAGTGTGCCTTTCCTGGTGAAACTATTTCAATAAATAAATAAATAGGGACTATTTAATTCCTCTGTATAGGGCCTATGTAAGACCCATTCTGGACTATTATTCCCCATTGTGGAGTCCCTTCTTACGTAGGTATGTGAGAAGAGTAGATGGGGTCCAGAGGAAAGTTACAAAGATGGTTCAAGGGCCTCACAGGGCAAATTATGATTCTAGACTACATTCTTTGAATCTCTAGTCCTTGGAGTTAAGGAGAAAAAGAGGTGACTTTCTTTTAATGTTTAAAACCATTAGGGAATTCTTCACTATTTGCTGAGCTGGGTTTTATCTGACATCAAAGAGATTTTCCACTAAGAAGCCATGGTTATCAATTAAGACTTACCTATCCAAAAACTCAGTTAAGAAGGAATTTTTTTACACAATGTGTTATCTTGGTGTGGAATACTTTACCAAGAGATATTGTGGAAACTGACTCCTATGACTCTTTTAAACTGAAACTTGTCAGATATCTATCAAATGCTGCTAAATGGGACTGACACCTGCTATGGCAGGAGATGTACATTCATGGGCTTTTAGCCTTCTGTACATCTATACATCCTAGTATGACACCTAGTATGAAAACAGTATTACTAGATCAAAGGGATCACACCATATAGTAACAAGCATTTGTCAATTCCGAACATTCGCTTGCAGGTATTTGCAGTGGTGTTTGGCATGTATGGTGCTTTACCCTAATGCCCTCTGCGATTGCTGGTATTTGGACAATAAATTGTCAGCATGACCTTTTTGTTAGCCCCATTGTGCACTACATAGATGGAAACACGTTTTGGGCAGGATGTGAAAAATGACAGCTGTACTGCTCATAAGGAAGTGTGGTAAAATGGCAGTGTTGAAAATCTGGAGTGGAAATATTGAAAATTCGCAAACCTAGGAGCGGCGTGGGGAACTGTGTGCAATGCACGCCATAAAACAGTCACGATAGGATTTTTTCACCAAATTGTCAATATTGGCATTTTAAAACCTCTGCTAATGAACAGTGTCACTGTGATTGTCTTACTGTGTGCCATACATTGATTTTGCACACCGACTGTGCCATTGTGCACTACATGGTCGGAAACACGTTTTGGGCAGGATGTGAAAAATGACAGCTATACTGCTCATAAGGAGGTGTGGTAAAATGGCAATGTTGAAAATCTGGAGTGAAAATATTGAAAATTCGCAAACTTACGAGCGTGCGTAGGAACTGCGCAACGCACACTCGTAAAACAGTCATTTTTAGGAATTTTTTCACCAAATTTTCAACACAGTTATTTTAAGACCTCTGCTCATGAACAGTCTCACTGTGATTTTCTTAATGTGTCCCATACATTGAGTTCGCACACGGACTGCGCCATTGTGCGCTACATGGGCAGAAACACGTTTTGTTTAGGATATGGAAAATGATAGCTGTACTGCTCATGAGGAGGTGTGGTAAAATAGCAATGTTGAAAATCTGGAGTGGAAATATTGAAAATTCGCAAGCCTGGCTTAACGCGGCGTGGAACTGGTGTGCAACGACGTCAGAAACAGTCATTTTTAGGAATTTTTTCACCAAATTTTCAACAGTGCCATTTTAAAACCTCTGCTAATGAACAGTGTCACTGTGATTTTCTTACTGTGTCCCATACACTGAGTTCGCACACTGACTGTGCCATTGTGTGCTACATGGGCAGAAAGACGTTTTGGGCAAGATGTGAAAAATGACAGCTGCACTGCTCATAAGGAGGTGTGGTAAAATGGCAATGTTGAAAATCTGGAGTGAAAATATTAAAAATTCACAAACTTACGAGCGTGCGTAGGAACTGTGTAACGCAGATTCGTAAAACAGTAATTTTTATGAATTTTTTCACCAAATTTTCAGCACAGCCCTTTTAAGACCTCTGCTCATGATCAGTGTCACTGTGATTTTCTTAATGTGTCCCATACATTGAGTTCGCACACGGACTGCGCCATTGTGCGCTACATGGTCAGAAACACATTTTAGGCAGGATGTGAAAAATGACAGCTGTACTGCTCATGAGGAGGTGTGGTAAAATGGCAATGTTGAAAATCTGGAGTGCAAATATTGAAAATTCGCAAGCGTACAAGTGTGTGTAGGAACTTGCTCAACGCACGCTTGTAAAACAGTCATTTTTAGGAATTTTTTCACCAAATATTGAACATAGCCATTTTAAGACCTCTGCTCATGAACAGTGTCACTGTGATTTTCTTAATGTGTCCAATACATTGATTTCGCACACCGACTGCGCCATTGTGCGTGACATGGGCGGAAACACGTTTTGGGTGAGATGTGAAAAATGACAGCTGCACAACTCGTAAGAAGGTGTGATGAAATGGCAATGTTGAAAATCTGGAGTGAAAATATTGAAAATTCACGAACTTACGAGCCTGCGTAGGAACTTCGCAATGCACGCTCGTAAAACAGTCATTTTTTGGAATTTTGCACCAAATTTTCAACATGGGGTTTTTGGGACCCCTTCTCATGAATTATTTCACTGTCATGGTGTTATCAGCTCCAAAGGGTGATTTCACGCAGTGACTGTGCAGTGCCTGTGAAATCACCCTTGGGCCCGAACAACGCCATGACAGTGACATCATTAATGAGAAGGGTCCCAAAATCCCATGTTGAAAATTTGGTGAAAAATTCCAAAATGACTGAGATATGCAATAAAATTGAAACCCCTTTCTAGCCCATTATACAGCTTACCGGCATTTCCTCATTTCCGGTCACCTTGAAGAGTGCAGACTTGTTCCCGTCCACTGAAGATCGTCGCGCCAGAGTCCAGAGGTAAGTATGGGGTGAGGAGGGGTGTGGGGAGGCTGGGTGCGCAGTGGGTGGGTGCGGGTTGTGGGAGGGGGGCTGGGAGACGTGCCGCAGGACAGTTTTTATTTTACAGGTAAAAAAAAACGATGACGTGGGATATTTGCCACGCTGCGGTGGGCTCCCAGCATGGCAGAAGATGGCTGGGGGGTGCCAAGGAGCCGACGGGGATTGGCACCCCTCGCGCAACAAAACACGAACGCTTACCATGCTGGGGTGGGCTTCCAGCGTGGCAGCAGGATGGCTTGGGGGCCGTGGAGCCGACAGTGGATTGGGCACCCCTGTCAGCAAACAACATTTGCCACGCTGGGGTGGGCTCCCAGCGTGGCACCAAAGCTTTGGGGGGGCGGCGTGACGCACATGGGGGGGAGCGTGTGACGTGAGGGGGGACTATTCCTAATTTTGATAGCAACAGTAGGAAAGGCCAAATTGAAACACAGCACTGGCTCACAAAACATATGCCCACACAGATGTGGCAGTGGCAAAATAATGTCCTTACAATTTAAAATTAAGAGAGTAAAACCAGCAAAATGCACCAGAGATCACCAAGAAACACCAGAGCATCTGGGGGTCTTTCTGGCCCCAAGATCCCCTGGCCATTTCTTCAGCCCCCTTGGGAAAAATAAAAGTTGACTCATAAATCATAACTCAGCCCTTTTTTGACATTTTGACCCAAATTTTCAACATAGCCTTTTGGAGACCCTACCTCATGAACAATATGACTGTCGTTATGCAACTCCCACCCAAAAGGTGATTTTGCGGTTACTTGATGAATTAACCTTTCAGCCAGGATTTGCATAATGACAAGTCTTATGGTTCATAAGGTGGGTCATAAGAAGGCTATGTTGAAAATTTGGAGTCACAATATGTAATAAGCATTTGTCAATGCTGAATGTTGATTGCGTTGGTCTATTGAGTTCGCTGATGGCCCTCAGTCACTCGCTCGTTCTGTTTCTCCCAGTGCTGTAGGCTGCTGTTTTGTGCAAGACTCTTGCCTGCATTGGCACCCTTTTCTGTCCACAAAGAAATTCGCTGCTGTCCCAACAGAGTTCCGTTGAACTCACTCAATCCCTCCCTCTCCCTCACTCGCTCATTCTGTGTCTCCCGCTACTGCAGCCTACCCTTTTGTACTGAGCTCCTGCCTGTGTTGAGGGCTTTTTCTGCCCACAAAGAAATCTGCAGCAGTCCCGACACAGCTCCGTTGAGCTCGTTCACTCCCTCTCTCCCTCGCTCATTGTGTTTCTCCCAGCACTGTAGGCTGGCCTTTTGTACTGGGCTTCAGCCTGCATTGCTGCCTTTTTCTGCCCACAAAGCAATCCACAGTAGTCACAATACAACTCCGTTGAGGTCGCTCACTCCCCTTGTCTCACTCGCTCATTCTATTTCTCCTGGTGCTGCAGGCTGCCCTTTTATACTGGGATCCTGCCTCTGTCGGTGCCTTTTTCTGCCCACAAAGAAATCTGCACAAGTCCTGACAGAGGTCCGTTAAGCTCCACTCACCCCTCTCTCACTGCTCATTCCCTTTCTGCCAGCGCTAGGCTGCCCCTTTGTACTGGGCTTCTTCCTGCATTTGCACATATTTCTACAAAGAAAGAAATCCACAGCTGTCCCGACAGAGCTTGTTGAGGTCGCTCACCTCCTGTGTCACTCGCCATTCTGATTGTCCTGGCACTGCAGGCTGTCCTTTGTACTGGGCTCCTCCTCTGCTGGCACCTTTTCTGGCCACAAAGAAATGTGCAGCAGCCCTGACAGAGCTCTGTTGACCTTACTCCTCCCCTCTCTCACTCGCTCATTTCATTTCTGCTGCGCTGCAGCCCTGCCCTTTAGTACGGGGCTCCTGCCAGTGTTGCTGCTCTTTTCTGCCCACAAAGAAATCTGCAGCAATCCCAACACAGCTCCGTTGAGCTTGCTCACTCCCCCTCACTCACTCGATCATTCTGTTTCTGCCACTGCTGCAGACTGTTCTTTTGTACTGGGTTCCTGTCAGCGTTGGTGGCTTTTTCTGCCCACAGTGAGATCTGCAGCAGTCCTGACACAGCTCCGTTGAGGTTGCTTACTCCCCTCTGTCACTAAGCTCGTCTGTTTCTGCCGGCACTGGAGGCTGTGGCATTTTGTACTGGGCTCCCTGCCTGCATTGTGCCTTTTCCTGCCACAAAGAAACTCTTCAGCATTCACATATAGACCTCCACTGAGCTAGCTCACACTTCTCTCAATCGATCATTCTGTTCTTATCTGTGCTGCAGGCTGTCCTCTTGTACTAGGCTTCTGCTTGTGTTACTGCCATTTTCTGCCCACAAAGAAATCAGCAGCAGTCATGATACAGCTCTGTTGAGATCGCTCACTCCCCCATCTCACTCGCTCATTCTTTTTCTTCTGGTGCTGTATGCTCCCTTTTGTACTGGCCTCCTGCCTCTGTTAGTGCCTTTTTCTGCCCACAAAGAAATCTGCAGCAGTCCAACAGAGTTCCTTTGAGCTCACTCACTCTCACTCGCTCGTTCCGTTTCTGCCAGCGCTGCAGGCTGCCCCTTTGTACTGGGCTCCTGCCTGCATTGCAGTCTTATTCTGCCCACAAATAAATCTGCAGCAGTCATGATAGAGCTCCGTTGAGCTCGCTCACTCCCCTTCTCTCACTTGGTCGTTCTGTTGATCCCACTGCTGCAGGCTGTCCTTTTGTAGTGGGCCCCTGTGTGCATTGCTTCCTTTTCTGCCCACAAAGAAATCTGCAGCAGTCCTGACACAGCTCCATTGAGCTCGTTCACTTCCCCTCTCTCACTCGCTCGTTCCGTTTGTGCCAGCGCTGGAGGCTGCCCTTTTGTACTGGGCTCCTGCCTGCATTGCCGCCTTCTTCTATCCACAAATAAATCTGGAGCAGTCACTTTAGAGCTCCGTTGAGCTTGCTCAATCCACCTCTCTCACTTGCTCATTCTGTTTCTCCCGCCACTGCAGGCTACTATTTTGTACTGGGCTCCTGCGTTCATTGCTGCCTTTTTCTACCCAGAAAGAAATCTGCAGCAGTCCCAACAGTCAGCCGTTGAGCTCACTCACTCCCCTTCCCTAACTTGCTTGTTCTGTGTCTACCACTGTTGCAGCCTGTCAATTTCTACTCAGCTCCTGCCTGCATTTGGGTTTTTTTCTGCCCACAAAGAAATCTGCAGCAGTCCCAAAACAGCTCCGTTGAGCTCGCTCACTCCACATCTCTCACTCACTTGTTGTGTTTCTCCCGGCACTGCTGGCTGGACTTTTGTACTGGGTTCCTGCCTGTGTCGGCACCGGTTTCTGCCACAAAATCGCCAGCTGTCCCGACAAACCGTTGAGAATCGTCACTCCCCTGTCTCATGCACTCATTCTGTTTCTTCTGGCTCCAGGCTGCCCTTTTTGTACTGGGCTCCTGCCTCTGTTGGCAGCTTTTTTCTGCCCACAAAGAAATGTGCAGCAGTCCTGACAGAACTTCAGTTGACCTTACTCACTCCCCCCTCTCACTTGCTCGTTCCATTTCTGCCGGTGCTGCAGCCTGCCCTTTTGTACGGGGCTCCTGCCTGCGTTGCTGCTCTTTACTGCCCACAAAGAAATCTGCAGCAGTCCCAAAACACAGCTCTGTTGAGCTTGCTCACTCCCCCTCTCTCACTCGATCATTCTGTTTCTGCCTGTGCTGCAGGCTGTCCTTTTGTACTGGGCTTCTACTTGCATTGCCGCCTTTTTCTGCCCACAAAGAAATCTGCAGCAGGCACGATACAGCTCTGTTGAGGTTGCTCACTCCCCCTGTCTCACTCGCTCATTCTGTTTCTTCTGGTGCTGCAGACCACCCATTTGTACTGGGCTCCTGCCTCTGTCGGTGCCCTTTTCTGCCCACAAAGAAATCTGCAGCAGTCCCGATAGAGCTCCTTTGAGCTCACTCACTCCCTCCTCCTCTCTCACTCGCTTGTTCCATTTCTGCCGGCGCTGCAGGCTACCCTTTGGTACTGGGCTCCTGCCTACATTGCCATCTTCTTCTACCCACAAAGAAATCTGCAGCAGTCACGATAGAGCTCCACTGAGCTCGCTCGCACCCTTCTCTCACTCAGTCCTTCTGTTTCTCCTGCTGCTGCAGGCTGTCCTTTTGTGGTGGGACCCAGCATGCATTGCTTCCTTTTCTGCCACAAATAAATCTGCAGCAGCCCTGGCAGAGCTCCGTTGAGCTCACTCACTCCCCCTCTCTTACTCGCTTGTTCCATTTCTGCCAGCACTGCAGGCTGCCCTTTTGTACTGGGCTCCTGCCTGCATTGCAGTCTTCTGCCCACAACCATATCTGCAGCAGTCACGATAGAGCTCTGTAGAGCTCACTCACTCCCCTTGTCTCACTTGGTCATTCTGTTTCTCCCACTGCTGCAGGCTGTCCTTTTGTTGTGGGTCCCTGCATGCATTGCTTCCTTTTCTGTCTACAAAACAAAAAGATCTGCAGCAGTCCTGACACAGCTCCTTTTGAGGTCGCTCACTCCCCCTCTGTCACTCGCTCATCCGTTTCTGCCGGTGCTGCAGGCTGGCCTTTTGCACTGAGCTTCTGCCTGCGTTGCTGCCTTTTCCTCTCCACAAAGAATTTCGCAGCAGTCACAGTAGACCTCTGTTGATCTTGCTCACTCCCCCTCTCTCACTAGCTCATTCTGTTTCTGCCGGCACTGCAGGCTGGCCTTTTGTACTGGGCTCCTGCATGCATTGCTGCCTTTTTCCGCCCACAAAGAAATCCACAGCAGTGATGATACAGCTCTGTTGAGGTTGCTCACTTCCCCATCTCACTCGCTCATTCTGTTTCTCCTAGTGCTGCAGGCTGCCCTTTTATACAGGGATCCTGCCTCTGTTGGTGCCTTTTCCTGCCCACAAAGGAATCTGCAGCAGTCCTGACAGAGCTCCTTTGAGCTCACTCACTCCCTCTCTCTCACTCACTCATCCTGTTTCTGCCGCCGATCCAGGCTGCCCTTTTGTACTGGGCTCCTGTCTGGTGTAGCCGCCTTGTTCTGCACACAACGAAATCCAGAGCAGTCATGATAGAGCTCTGTTGAGCATGCTCACTCCCCCTCTCTCACTCACTCGTTCTGTTTCACCCGCTACTGCAGGCTGGCTGATTGTACTGGGCCCCTGCATGCATTGCTGCCTTTTCTGCCCACAAAGAAATCTGCAGCAGTCCTGACACTGCTATATTGAGCTCGCCCACTCTCCCTCTCTCAGTCACTTGCTGTGTTTTTCCCGGCGCTGCAGGCTACCCTTTTGTACTGGGCTCCTGCCTGCATGGCACCTTTTGCTGCCCACAAAGAAATCTGCAGCAATCCTGACAGAGCTCCTTTCAGCTCACTCACTCCCTCCTCCTCTCTCACTCGCTTGTTCCGTTTCTGCTGGTGCTGCAGGCTGCCCTTTTGGACTGGGCTGCTGCCTACATTGCCATCTTTTGCCCACAAAGAAATCTGCAGCAGTCATGATAGAGCTCCATTGAGCTCTCTCACTCCCCTTCTCTCACTCAGTCATTCTGTTTGTCCCGATGCTGCAGGCGGTCATTTTGTGGTGTGCCCCAGCATGCATTGCTTAGTTTCTCCCCATAAAAAAATCTGCTGCAGTCCTGACAGAGGTCCGTTGAGCTCGCTCACTCCCCCTTTCTCACTCGCTCATTCCGTTTCTGCTATCGCTGCAGGCTGCCCCTTTGTACTGGGCTCCTGCCTGCATTGCAGTCTTCTGCCCACAAACAAATCTGCAACAGTCATGATAGAGCTCCATTGAGCTCTCTCAATCCCCTTCTCTCACTCAGTCATTCTGTTTGTCCCGATGCTGCAGGCGGTCCTTTTGTGGTGTGCCCCAGCATGCATTGCTTCCTTTTCTCCCCATAAAAAAATCTGCTGCAGTCCTGACAGAGGTCCGTTGAGCTCGCTCACTCCCCCTTTCTCACTCGCTCATTCCGTTTCTGCTATCGCTGCAGGCTGCCCTTTTGTACTGGGCTCCTGCCTGCATTGCAGTCTTCTGCCCACAAACAAATCTGCAACAGTCATGATAGAGCTCCGTTGAGCTTGCTCACTCCCCTTCTCTCACTTGGTCATTCTGTTTCTCCCACTGCTGCAGGCAGTCTTTTTGTAGTGGGTCCCTGCATGCATTGCTTCCTTTTCTGCCTACAAAGAAATCTGCAGCAGTCCTGACACAGGTCCGTTGAGCTCACTCACTCCCCGTCTCTCACTCAGTCATTACGTTTATGCCGGTGCTGCAGGCTGGCATTTTGTACTGGGATCCTGCCTTCGTTGCCTTATTCTACTCGCAAAGAAATATGCAGCAGTCATGATAGAGCTCTGTTGAGCTCGCTCACTCCCCTATCTCACTCGCTCATTCTGTTTCTCCTGCTGTTGCAGGCTGCCATTTTGTACTGGGCCCCAGTGTGCATTGCTTCCTTTTTCTACCCAAAAGAAATCCTTAACTGTCCCAACAGACCTCCATTGAGCTCACTCCTCCCCTCCCTCACTCCAATCATTCTGTGTCTCCGCTGCTGCAGCTGCCCTTTGGTATTGGGCTCTGTCTGCATTGGGGCTTTTTCTGCACAAAAGAAATTGCAGCTGTCTTGACAGTGGTCCATTGAGGTCGCTTGCTCCCCTGTCTAATGCACTCATTCTGTTTCTCCTGGAACTGCAGGCTGCCCTTTTGTACGGGGCTCCTGTCTCCATTGCAGTCTTCTTCTGCCCCACAACCATATCTGCAGCAGTCACGATAGAGCTCCGTAGAGCTCACTCACTCCCCTTCTCTCACTTGCTCATTCTGTTTCTCCCAATGCTGCAGGCTGTACTTTTGTACTGGGTCACTGCATGCATTGCTTCCATTTCTGTCTACTAAGAATCTGCAGCAGTCCTGACACAGCTCCGTTGAGCTCACTTACTCCCCGTCTCTCACTCGCTCGTTCCGTTTGTGCTGGCGCTGCAGGCTGGCCTTTTGAACTGGGCTCCTGCCTGGGTTGCCACCTTATTCTACTCGCAAAGAAATCTGCAGCAGTCATGATAGAGCTCTGTTGAGCTCGCTCACTCCCCCTGTCTCACTCGCTCATTCTGTTTCTCCTGCTGTTACAGGCTGCCATTTTCTACTGGGCCCCTGTGTGCATTGCTTCCTGTTTCTACCCACAAAGAAATCCTTAACTGTCCCAAGAGACCTCCATTGAGCTCACTCACTCCCCTTCCCTCACTCACTCATTCTGTTTCTCACGCTGTTGCAGCCTGCCCTTTGGTATTGGGCTCCTGTCTGCATTGGGGGCTTTTTCTTCCCACAAAGAAATCTGCAGCTGTCTTGACAGTGGTCCATTTAGGTCGCTTGCTCCCCCTGTCTAATGCACTCATTCTGTTTCTCCTGGAACTGCAGGCTGCCCTTTTGTACTGGGCTCCTGCCTGCATTGCAGTCTTCTTCTGCCCAGAATCATATCTGCAGCAGTCAGGATAGAGCTCCGTAGAGCTCAATCACTCCCCTTCTCTCACTTGGCTGCTCTGTTTCTCCCACTGCTGCAGGCTGTCCTTTTGTAGTGGGACCCAGCATGCATTGTTTCCTTTTCTGTCTACAAAGAAATTTGCAGCAGTCCTGACACAGTTCCGTTGAGCTCACTTACTCCCCGTCTCTCACTCGCTCGTTCCATTTGTGCTGGCGCTGCAGGCTGTCCTTTTGTACTGGGCTCCTGCCTGGGATGCCGCCTTATTCTACTTGCAAAGAAATCTGCAGCAGTCATGATAGAGCTCTGTTGAGCTCGCTCACTCCCCCTGTCTCACTCTCTCATTCTGTTTCTAATGCTGCTGCAGGCTTTCATTTTGTACTGGGCCCCTGCATGCATTGCTGCCTTTTTTTACCCACAAAGTAATCCTTAGCAGTCCCAACAGACCTCCGTTGAGCTCACTCACTCCCCCTCCCTCACTCACTCATTCTGTGTCTCTCGGTGCTGCAGCCTGCCCTTTTGTACTTGGCTCCTGTCTGCATTGGGGGCTTTTTCTGCCCACAAAGAAACCTGCAGCTGTCCTGACAGTGGTCCATTGAGGTCGCTTGCTCCCCTGTCTCACGCACTCATTCTGTTTCTCCTGGCACTGCAGTCTGCCCTTTTGTACTGGGTTTCACTGCCTTGCTTTATTGGCTTTTTTGCCGAGAGATCTGCAGCAGTCCTGACACAGCTCTGTTGAGCTCTCGCACTCCCCTCTCCCACTCACTCATTGGTGTTTCTCCCGTGCCTCAGGCTGGCCTTTTGTACTGGTTTCCTGCCTGTGTTGGCCCCTTTTTCTGCCCACAAAGATATCCACAGCTGTGCCAAAAGAGCACCGTTGAGGTCACTCAGTCCCCCTGTCTCACGCACTCATTCTGTTTCTCCTGGCACTGCAGGCTGCCATTCTGTACTGGGCCTCTGCCTCTGTTGGCACATTTTTCTGGCCACAAAGAAATTGACAGCAGTCCCGGCAGATATCCTTTGAGCTCACTCACTCCCTCCTCCTCTCTCACTCGCTTGTTCCATTTCTGCTGTGGCTGCAGGCTACCCTTTGGTACTGGGCTCCTGCCTACATTGCCATCTTCTTCTACACCCACAAAGAAATCTGCAGCAGTCACGATGGAGGCTCCACTGAGGCTTGCTCTCCCTTCTCTCAGTCAGTCCTTCTGTTTCTCCTGCTGCTGCAGGCTGTCCTTTGTGGTGGGCCCCAGCATGCATTGCTTTCTTTTTCTGCCACAAATAAATCTGCAGCAGCCCTGGCAGGAGCTCGTTGAGGCTCACTCACTCCCCCCTCTCTTACTCGCTTTTTCAGGTTTCTGCCAGCACTGCATGCTGCCCTTTTGTACTGGGCTCCTGCCTGCATTGCAGTCTTCTGCCCACAACCATATCTGCAGCAGTCAGGATAGAGCTCTGTAGAGCTCACTCACTCTCCTTGTCTCACTTGGTCATTCTGTTTCTCCCACTGATGCAGGCTGTCCTTTTGTAGTGGGTCCCTGCATGCATTGCTTCCTTTTCTGTTTACAAAGAAATCTGCAGCAGTCCTGACACAGCTCCGTTGAGCTCACTCACTACCGGTCTCTCACTCACTCATTCCGTTTGTGCTGGAGCTGCAGGCTGGCCATTTGTACTGGGCCCCTGCCTGGGTTGCCGCCTTCTTCTACTCTCAAAGAAATCTGCAGCAGTCATGATAGAGCTCTGTTGAGCTCGCTCACTCCCTCTGTCTCACTCTCTCATTCTGTTTCTCCTGCTGCTGCAGGCTGCCATTTTGTACTGGGCCCCTGCATGCATTGCTGCCTTTTTTTACCCACAAAGAAATCCTTAGCAGTCCCAACAGACCTTTGTTGAGCTCACTCACTCCCCCTCCCTCATTCACTCATTCTGTGTCTCCTGCTGCTTCAGCCTGCCCTTTTGTACTAGGCTCCTATCTGCATTGGGGGCATTTTCTGCCAACAAAGTAATCTGCAGCTGTCCTGACAGTGGTCCATTGAGGTCACTTGCTCCCCCTGTCTCACGCACTCATTCTGTTTCTCCTGGCACTGCAGGCTGCCCTTTTGTACTGGGTTCCTGCCTGCTTTGTCGGCTTTTTTTGCCCACAAAGAGATCTGCAGCAGTCCTGACACAGCTATGTTGAGCTCGCCCACTCCCCCTCTCCCACTCACTCGTGGTGTTTCTCCCGGTGCCTCAGGCTGGCCTTTTGTACTGGTTTCCTGCCTGTGTTGGCACCTTTTTCTGCCCACAAAGATATCCACAGCTGTGCCGAAAGAGCACTGTTGGGGTCGCTCAGTCCCCCTGTTTCACACACTCATTCTGTTTCTCCTGGCACTGCAGGCTGCCATTCTGTACTGGGCTCTCTGCCTGTGTTGGCACATTTTTCTGGCCACAAAGAAATTGGCAGCAGTCCCGACAGATTTCCATTGAGCTTGCTCACTCACTCCTCCTCTCTCACTCGTTCATTTCATTTCTGCCGGTGCTGCAGCCTGACCTTTTGTACGGGGCTCCTGCCTGCATTGCTGCCCTTTTCTGCCCTCAAAGAAATCCACAGCAGTCATGACAGAGTTCCTTTGAGCTCACTCGCTCCCCCCCACTCTAA
Source organism: Neoceratodus forsteri (assembly GCA_016271365.2). Taxonomy (NCBI): domain Eukaryota; kingdom Metazoa; phylum Chordata; order Ceratodontiformes; family Ceratodontidae; genus Neoceratodus; species Neoceratodus forsteri. The sequence goes on from CM028131.1 coordinate 832,169,944, forward strand.
CTCATTCATTCTGTTTCTCCCACCGCTGCAGACTGCCCTTTTGTACTGGGCCCCTGCATGCAATGCTGCCTTTTTCTGCCCACAAAGAAATCCATAGCAGTCCTGACATAGCTCCAGTGAGCTCGCCTACTCCTCCTCCCTCATTCATGCATTCTGTGTCTCCCCGCTTGAGGCTGCCCTTTTGTACTGGGTTCCTGCTTGCATTGGCATCTTTTTCTGCCCACAAAAAGATCTGCAGCAGTCCTGACACAGCTCATTTTGAGGTCGCTCACTCCCCCTCTGTCACTCGCTCATCCGTTTCTGCCGTGCTGCAGGCTGGCCTTTTGCACTGAGCTTCTGCCTGCATTGCTGCCTTTTCCTCTCCACAAAGAATTTCGCAGCAGTCACAATAGACCTCTGTTGATCTTGTTCACTCCCCCTCTCTCACTAGCTCATTCTGTTTCTGCCGGCGCTGCAGGCTGGCCTTTTGTACTGGGCTGCTGCTTGCATTGCTGCCTTTTTCCGCCCACAAAGAAATCCACAGCAGTGACGATACAGCTCTGTTGAGGTTGCTCACTTCCCCATCTCACTCGCTCATTCTGTTTCTCCTGGTGCTGCAGGCTGCCCTTTTATACAGGGATCCTGCCTCTGTTGGTGCCTTTTCCTGCCCACAAAGGAATCTGCAGCAGTCCTGACAGAGCTCCTTTGAGCTCACTCACTCCCTCTCTCTCACTCACTCATCCTGTTTCTGCCGCTGATCCAGTCTGCCCTTTTGTACTGTGCTCCTGTCTGTGTAGCCGCCTTCTTCTGCACACAAAGAAATCCAGAGCAGTCATGATAGAGCTCTTTTGAGCTTCCTCACTCCCTCTCTCACTCACTCATTCTGTTTCACCCTTCTGCAAGCTGGCCGATTGTACTGGGCCCCTGCATGCATTGCTGCCTTTCTGCCCATTAAAGAAATCTGCAGCAGTCCTGACACTGCTGTATTGAGCTCGCCCACTCTCCCTCTCTCAGTCACTTGCTGTGTTTCTCCCGGCACTGCAGGCTACCCTTTTGAACTGGGCTCCTGCCTGCATTGGCACCTTTTGCTGCCCACAAAGAAATCTGCAGCAATCCTGACAGAGCTCCTTTCAGCTCACTCACTCCCTCCTCCTCTCTCACTCGCTTGTTCCATTTCTGCTGGTGCTGCAGGCTGCCCTTCTGGACTGGGCTCCTGCCTACATTGCCATCTTTTGCACACAAAGAAATCTGCAGCAGTCACGATAGAGCTCCATTGAGCTCTCTCACTCCCCTTCTCTCACTCAGTCATTCTGTTTGTCCCGCTGCTGCAGGCTGTCCTTTTGTGGTGGGCCCCAGCATGCATTGCTTCCTTTTCTGCCATAAAGAAATCTGCAGCAGTCCTGACAGAGGTCCGTTGAGCTCGCTCACTCTCCCTCTCTCACTCAGTCATTACGTTTGTGCCGGTGCTGCAGGCTGGCCTTTTGTACTGGGCTCCTGCCTTCGTTGCCACCTTCTACTCGCAAAGAAATATGCAGCAGTCATGATAGAGCTCTGTTGAGCTCGCTCACTCCCTGTCTCACTCGCTCATTCTGTTTCTCCTGCTGTTGCAGGCTGCCATTTTGTACTGGGCCCCAGTGTGCATTGCTTCCTTTTTCTACCCAAAGAAATCCTTAACTGTCCCAACAGACCTCCATTGAGCTCACCTCCCCCCTCCCTCACTCAATCATTCTGTGTCTCCCGCTGCTGCAGCCTGCCCTTTGGTATTGGGCTCCTGTCTGCATTGGGGGCTTTTTCTGCCCACAAAGAAATCTGCAGCTGTCTTGACAGTGGTCCATTGAGGTCGCTTGCTCCCCCTGTCTAATGCACTCATTCTGTTTCTCCTGGAACTGCAGGCTGCCCTTTTGTACGGGGCTCCTGCCTGCATTGCAGTCTTCTTCTGCCCACAACCATATCTGCAGCAGTCACGATAGAGCTCCGTAGAGCTCACTCACTCCCCTTCTCTCACTTGGCCATTCTGTTTCTCCCACTGCTGCAGGCTGTCCTTTTGTAGTGGGTCACTGCATGCATTGCTTCCATTTCTGTCTACTAAGAAATCTGCAGCAGTCCTGACACAGCTCCGTTGAGCTCACTTACTCCCCGTCTCTCACTCGCTCGTTCCGTTTGTGCTGGCGCTGCAGGCTGGCCTTTTGAACTGGGCTCCTGCCTGGGTTGCCACCTTATTCTACTCGCAAAGAAATCTGGAACAGTCATGATAGAGCTCTGTTGAGCTCGCTCACTCCCCCTGTCTCACTCGCTCATTCTGTTTCTCCTGCTGTTGCAGGCTGCCATTTTGTACTGGGACCCTGTGTGCATTGCTCCCTGTTTCTACCCACTATGAAATCCTTAACTGTCCCAACAGACCTCCATTGAGCTCACTCACTCTCCCTCCCTCACTCACTCATTCTGTTACTCCCGCTGTTGCATCCTGCCCTTTGGTATTGGGCTCCTGTCTGCATTGGGGCCTTTTTCTTCCCACAAAGAAATCTTCAGCTGTCTTGACAGTGGTCCATTGAGGTCGCTTGCTCCCCCTGTCAAATGCACTCATTCAGTTTCTCCTGGAACTGCAGGCTGCCCTTTTGTACTGGGCTCCTGCTTGCATTGCAGTCTTCTTCTGCCCACAACCATATCTGCAGCAGTCAGGATAGAGCCCAGAGAGCTCAATCACTCACCTTCTCTCACTTGGCTGCTCTGTTTCTCCCAATGCTGCAGGCTGTCCTTTTGTAGTGGGTCCCAGCATGCATTGTTTCCTTTTCTGTCCACAAAGAAATCTGCAGCAGTCCTGACACTGTTCCGTTGAGCTCACTTACTCCCCGTCTCTCACTAGCTAGTTCCGTTTGTGCTGGCACTGCAGGCTGGCCTTTTGTACTGGGCTCCTGCCTGGGATGCCGCCTTATTCTACTCGCAAAGAAATCTGCAGCAGTCATGATAGAGCTCTGTTGAGCTCGCTCACTCCCCCTGTCTCACTCTCTCATTCTGTTTCTCCTGCTGCTGCAGGCTGCCATTTTGTACTGGGCCCCTGCATGCATTGCTGCCTTTTTTTACCAACAGAGAAATCCTTAGCAGTCCCAACAGACCTCCGTTGAGCTCACTCACTCCCCCTCCCTCACTCACTCATTCTGTGTCTCCCGCTGCTGCAGCCTGCCCTTTTGTACTTGGCTCCTGTCTGCATTGGGGCCTTTTTCTGCCCACAAAGAAATCTGCAGCTGTCCTGACAGTGGTCCATTGAGGTCGCTTGCTCCCCCTGTCTCACGCACTCATTCTGTTTCTCCTGGCACTGCAGGCTGCCCTTTTGTACTGGGTTCCTGCCTGCTTTGTTGGCTTTTTTTGCCCACAAAGAGATCTGCAGCAGTCCTGACACAGCTCTGTTAAGCTCGCCCACTCCCCCTCTCCCACTCACTCGTGGTGTTTCTCCCGGTGCCTCAGGCTGGCCTTTTGTACTGGTATCCTGCCTGTGTTGGCACCTTTTTCTGCCCACAAAGATATCCAGAGCTGTGCCAAAAGAGCACCGTTGAGGTCGCTCAGTCTCCCAGTCTCACGCACTCACACACTCATTCTGTGTCTCCTGGCACTGCAGGCTGCCATTCTGTACTGGGCCTCTGCCTCTGTTGGCACATTTTTCTGGCCACAAAGAAATTGACATCAGTCCCAGCAGATCTCCTTTGAGTTCACTCACTCCCTCCTCCTCTCTCACTCGCTTGTTCCATTTCTGCTGGCGCTGCAGGCTACCCTTTGGTACTGGGCTCCTGCCTACATTGCCATCTTCTTCTACCCACAAAGAAATCTGCAGCAGTCACGATAGAGCTCCACTGAGCTCGCTCCCCTCCCTTCTCTCAGTCAGTCCTTCTGTTTCTCCTGCTGCTGCAGGCTGTCCTTTTGTGGTGGGCCCCAGCATGCATTGCTTTCTTTTCTGCCACAAATAAATCTGCAGCAGCCCTGGCAGAGCTCCGTTGAGCTCACTCACTCCCCCTCTCTTACTCGCTTTTTCCGTTTCTGCCAGCACTGCATGCTGCCCTTTTGTACTGGGCTCCTGCCTGCATTGCAGTCTTCTGCCCACAACCATATCTGCAGCAGTCAGGATAGAGCTCTGTAGAGCTCACTCACTCTCCTTGTCTCACTTGGTCATTCTGTTTCTCCCACTGCTGCAGGCTGTCCTTTTGTAGTGGGTCCCTGCATGCATTGCTTCCTTTTCTGTCTACAAAGAAATCTGCAGCAGTCCTGACATAGCTCCGTTGAGCTCACTCACTACCGGTCTCTCACTCACTCATTCCGTTTGTGCTGGAGCTGCAGGCTGGCCATTTGTACTGGGCCCCTGCCTGGGTTCTCTTCATTCATAAAGAAATCTGCAGCAGTCATGATAGAGCTCTGCTGAGAGCCTCGCTCACCCCTCTGTCTCACTCTCTCATTCTGTTTCTCCTGCTGCTGCAGGCTGCCATTTTGTACTGGGCCCCTGGCATGCATTGCTGCCTTTTTTTACCCACAAAGAAATCCTTAGCAATCCCAACAGACCTCCGTTGAGCTCACTCACTCCCCCTCCCTCACTCATTCATTCTGTGTCTCCTGCTGCTTCAGCCTGCCCTTTTGTACTTGGCTCCTATCTGCATTGGGGGCATTTTCTGCCAACAAAGTAATCTGCAGCTGTCCTGACAGTGGTCCATTGAGGTCGCTTGCTCCCCCTGTCTCACGCACTCATTCTGTTTCTCCTGGCACTGCAGGCTGCCCTTTTGTACTGGGTTCCTGCCTGCTTTGTCGGCTTTTTTTGCCCACAAAGAGATCTGCAGCAGTCCTGACACAGCTATGTTGAGCTCGCCCACTCCCCCTCTCCCACTCACTCTTGGTGTTTCCCTGTGCCTCAGGCTGGCCTTTGTACTGGTTTCCTGCCTGTGTTGGCACCTTTTCTGCCCACAAAGATATCCACAGCTGTGCTGAAAGAGCACTGTTGGGGTCGCTCAGTCCCCCTGTTTCACGCACTCATTCTGTTTCTCCTGGCACTGCAGGCTGCCATTCTGTACTGGGCTTCTGCCTCTGTTGGCACATTTTTCTGGCCACAAAGAAATTGGCAGCAGTCCCGACAGATTTCCATTGAGCTTGCTCACTCACTCCTCCTCTCTCACTCGTTCATTTCATTTCTGCCGGTGCTGCAGCCTGACCTTTTGTACGGGGCTCCTGCCTGCATTGCTGGCCTTTTCTGCCCTCAAAGAAATCCACAGCAGTCATGACAGAGTTCCTTTGAGCTCACTCGCTCCCCCCCCTTCTCTCACTCATTCATTCTGTTTCTCCCACCGCTGCAGACTGCCCTTTTGTACTGGGCCCCTGCATGCATTGCTGCCTTTTTCTGCCCACAAAGAAATCCATAGCAGTCCTGACATAGCTCCAGTGAGCTCGCTCACTCCTCCTCCCTCATTCACGCCTTCTGTGTCTCCCGCTGTTGCAGGCTGCCCTTTTGTACTGGGTTCCTGCTTGCATTGGCATCTTTTTATGCCCACAAAAAGATCTGCAGCAGTCCTGACACAGCTCATTTTGAGGTCACTCACTCCCCCTCTGTCACTCGCTCATCCGTTTCTGCCATGCTGCAGGCTGGCCTTTTGCACTGAGCTTCTGCCTGCATTGCTGTCTTTTCCTCTCCAGAAAGAATTTCGCAGCAGTCACAATAGACCTCTGTTGATCTTGTTCACTCCCCCTCTCTCACTAGCTCATTCTGTTTCTGCCGGCGCTGCAGGCTGCCCTTTTGTACTGGGTTTCTGCCTGCTTTGTCGCCTTTTTTTGCCCACAAACAGATCTGCTGCAGCCTGATACAGCTATGTTGAGCTCGCCCACTCCCCCTCTCCCACTCACTCGTGGTGTTTCTCATAGTGCCTCAGGCTGGCCTTTTGTACTGGTTTCCAGCCGGTGTTGGCACCTTTTTCTGCCCACAAAGATATCCACAGCTTTGCCGAAACTGCACCGTTGAGGTCGCTCAGTCCCCCTGTCTCATGCACTCATTCTGTTTCTCCTGGCACTGCAGGCTGCCATTCTGTACTGGGCTTCTGCCTCTGCTGACATCTTTTTCTGCCCACAAAAAGATCTGCAGCAGTCCTGACACAGCTCATTTTGAGGTCGCTCACTCCTCCTCTGTCACTCGCTCATCCGTTTCTGCCATGCTGCAGGCTGGCCTTTTGCACTGAGCTTCTGCCTGCGTTGCTGCCTTTTCCTCTCCACAAAGAATTTCGCAGCAGTCACAATAGACCTCTGTTGATCTTGTTCACTCCCCCTCTCTCACTAGCTCATTCTGTTTCTGCCGGCGCTGCAGGCTGGCCTTTTGTACTGGGCTCCTGCTTGCATTGCTGCCATTTTCCGCCCACAAAGAAATCCACAGCAGTGACGATACAGCTCTGTTGAGGTTGCTCACTTCCCCATCTCACTCGCTCATTCTGTTTCTCCTGGTGCTGCAGGCTGCCCTTTTATACAGGGATCCTGCTCTGTTGGTGCCTTTTTACTGCCCTCAAAGGAATCTGCAGCAGTCATGACAGAGCTCCTTTGAGCTCACTCACTCCGTCTCTCTCACTCACTCATCCTTTTTCTGCCGCCGATCCAGGCTGCCCTTCTGTACTGGGCTTATGTCTATGTAGCTGCCTTCTTCTGCACACAAAGAAATCCAGAGCATTCATGATAGAGCTCTGTTGAGCACGCTCACTCCCCCTCTCTCACTCACTCGTTCTGTTTCACCTGCTACTGCAGGCTGGCCGATTGTACTGGGCCCCTGCATGCATTGCTACCTTTTCTGCCCACAAAGAAATCTGCAGCAGTCCTGACACTGCTGTATTGAGCTCACCCACTCTCCCTCTCTCAGTCACTTGCTGTGTTAATCCCGGCGCTGCAGGCTCCCCTTTTGTACTGGGCTCCTGCCTGCATTGGCACCTTTTGCTGCCCACAAGGAAATCTGCAGCAATCCTGGCAGAGCTCCTTTCAGCTCACTCACTCCCTCCTCCTCTCACATTCACTTGTTCCATTTCTGCTGGTGCTGCAGGCTGCCCTTTTGGACTGGGCTGCTGCCTACATTGCCATCTTTTGCCCACAAAGAAATCTGCAGCAGTCACGATAGAGCTCCATTGAGCTCTCTCACTCCCCTTCTCTCACTCAGTCATTCTGTTTGTCCCGATGCTGCAGGCTGTCCTTTTGTGGTGGGCCCCAGCATGCATTGCTTCCTTTTCTGCCCATAAAGAAATCTGCAGCAGTCCTGACAGAGGTCCGTTGAGCTCGCTAACTCCCCCTCTCTCACTAGCTCATTCCGTTTCTGCTAGCGCTGCAGGCTGGCCTTTTGTACTGGGCTGCTGCCGACATTGCAGTCTTCTTCTACCCACAAACAAATCTGCAACAGTCACGACAGAGCTCCGTTGAGCTCGCTCACTCCCCTTCTCTCACTTGGTCATTCTGTTTCTCCCACTGCTGCAGGCAGTCTTTTTGTAGTGGGTCCCTGCATGCATTGCTTCCTTTTCTGCCTACAAAGAAATCTGCAGCAGTCCTGACACAGGTCCGTTGAGCTCACTCACTCCACCTCTCTCACTCAGTCGTTACGTTAGTGCCGGTGCTGCAGGCTGGCCTTTTGTACTGGGCTCCTGCCTTCGTTGCCGCCTTCTACTCGCAAAGAAATCTGCAGCCGTCATGGTAGAGCTCTGTTGAGATCACTCACTCCTCCTGTCTCACTCACTCATTCTGTTTCTAATGCTGTTGAAGGCTGCCATTTTGTACTGGGCGCCTCTGTGCATTGCTTCCTTTTTCTACCCACAAATAAATCCTTAACTGTCCCAACTGACCACCATTGAGCTCACTCACTCCCCCTCCCTCACGCACTCGTTCTGTGTCTCCCGCTGCTGCAGCCTGCCCTTTGGTATTGGGCCCCTGTCTGCATTGGGGGCTTTTTCTGCCCACAAAGAAATCTGCGGCTGTCTTGACAGTGGTCCATTGAGGTCGCTTGTTCCCCCTGTCTAATGCACTCATTCTGTTTCTCCTGGAACTGCAGGCTGCCCTTTTGTACTGGGCTCCTGCCTGCATTGCAGAATTCTTCTGCCCACAACCATATCTGCAGCTGTCACGACAGAGCTCTGTAGAGCTCACTCACTCCCCTTCTCTCACCTGGCCGTTCTGTTTCTCCCACTGCTGCAGGCTGCCTTTTGTAGTGGGTCCCTGCATGCATTGCTTCCTTTTCTGTCTACAAAGAAATCTGCAGCAGTCTTGACACAGCTCCGTTAAGCTCACTTACTCACCGTCTCTCACTCGCTCGTTCCGTTTGTGCTGGCGCTGCAGGCTGGCCTTTTGTACAGGGCTCCTGCCTGGGTTGCCACCTTATTCTACTGGCAAAGAAATCTGCAGCAGTCATGATAGAGCTCTGCTTGAGCTCGCTCACTCCCCCTGTCTCACTCGCTCATTCTGTTTCTCCTGCTGTTGCAGGCTGCCATTTTGGACTGGGGCCCCAGTGTGCATTGCTTCCTTTTTCTACCCACAAAGAAATCCTTAACTGTCCCATCAGACCTCCATTGAGCTCACTCACTCCCCCTCCCTCACTCACTCATTCTGTGTCTCCCGCTGCTGCAGCCTGCCCTTTGGTATTGGGCTCTTGTCTGCATTGGGGCCTTTTTCTGCCCACAAAGAATTCTGCAGCTGTCTTGACAGTGGTCCATTTAGGTCGCTTGCTCCCCCTGTCTAATGCACTCATTCTGTTTCTCCTGGAACTGCAGGCTTGCCCTTTTTGTACTGGGCTCCTGCCCGCATTGCAGTCTTCTTCTGCCCAGAATCATATCTGCAGCAGTCAGGATAGGAGCTCCGTAGAGCTCAATCACTCCTCTTCTCTCACTTGGCCGTTCTGTTTCTCCCTCTGCTGCTGGCTGTCCTTTTGTAGTGGGTCACTGCATGCATTGCTTCCTTTTCTGTCTACAAAGAAATCTGCAACAGTCCTGACACAGCTCCGTTGAGCTCACTTTCACCCCGTCTCTAACTCGCTCATTCCGTTTGTGCTGGCACTGCAGGCTGGCCTTTTGTACTGGGCTCCTGCCTGGGTTGCCGCCTTATTCTACTCGCAAAGTAATCTGCAGCAGTCATGATAGAGCTCTGTTGAGCTCACCCACTCCCCCTGTTTCACTCTCTCATTCTGTTTCTCCTGCTGCTGCAGGCTGCCATTTTGTACTGGGCCCCTGCATGCATTGCTGCCTTTTTTTACCCACAAAGATATCCTTAGCAGTCCCAACAGACCTCCGTTGAGCTCACTCACTCCCCCTCCCTTACTCACTCATTCTGTGTCTCCTGCTGCCTCAGGCTGCCCTTTTGTACTTGGCTCCTCTCTGCATTGGGGGCTTTTTCTGCCCACAAAGTAATCTTCAGCTGTCCTGACAGTGGTCCATTGAGGTCGCTTGCTCCCCCTGTCTCACGCACTCATTCTGTTTCTCCTGGCACTGCAGGCTGCCCTTTTGTACTGGGTTCCTGCCTGCTTTATTGGCTTTTTTTGCCCACAAAGAGATCTGCAGCAGTCCTGACACAGCTCTGTTGAGCTCGCCCACTCCCCCTCTCCCACTCACTCGTGGTGTTTCTCCCGGTGCCTCAGGCTGGCCTTTTGTACTGGTTTCCTGCCTGTGTTGGTACCTTTTTCTGCCCACAAAGATATCCACAGCTGTGCTGAAAGAGCACCGTTGAGGTCGCTCAGTCCCCCTGTCTCACGCACTCATTCTGTTTCTCCTGGCACTGCAGGCTGCCATTCTGTACTGGGCCTCTGCCTGTGTTGGTACATTTTTCTGGCCACAAAGAAATTGGCAGCAGTCCCGACAGATCTCTATTGAGCTTGCTCACTCACTCCTCCTCTCTCACTCGTTCGTTTCATTTCTTCCGGCGCTGCAGCCTGCCCTTTTGAACGGGGCTCCTGCCTGCATTGCTGGCCTTTCCTGCTCTCAACGAAATCCACAGCAGTCATGACAGAGTTCCTTTGAGCTCACTCGCTCCCCCCCACTCTCACTCATTCATTCTGTTTCTCCCACCACTACAGGCTACCCTTTTGTACTTGGCCCCTGCATGCATTGCTGCCTTTTTCTGCCCACAAAAAAATCCATAGCAGTCCTGACATAGCTCCAGTGAGCTCGCTCACTCCTCCTCCCTCATTCATGCATTCTGTGTCTCCCGCTTTTGGAGGCTGCCCTTTTGTACTGGGTTCCTGCTTGCATTGGCATCTTTTTCTGCCGACAAAAAGATCTGCAGCAGTCCTGACACAGCTCCTTTTGAGGTCGCTCACTCCCCATCTGTCACTGGCTCATCTGTTTCTGCTGGTGCTGCAGGCTGGCATTTTGCACTGAGTTTTTGCCTGCATTGCTGCCTTTTCCTGCCCACAAAGAATTTCGCAGCAGTCACAACAGACCTCTGTTGATCTTGCTCACTCCCCCTCTCTCACTAGCTCATTCTGTTTCTGCCGGCGCTGCAGGCTGGCCTTTTGTACTGGGCTGCTGCTTGCATTGCTGCCTTTTTCCGCCCACAAAGAAATCCATAGCAGTGACGATACAGCTCTGTTGAGGTTGCTCACTCCCCCATCTCACTCGCTCATTCTGTTTCTCCTGGTGCTGCAGGCTGCCCTTTTATACAGGGATCCTGCCTCTGTTGGTGCCTTTTCCTGCCCACAAAGGAATCTGCAGCAGTCCTGACAGAGCTCCTTTGAGCTCACTCACTCCCTCTCTCTCACTCACTCATCCTGTTTCTGCCGCTGATCCAGTCTGCCCTTTTGTACTGTGCTCCTGTCTGTGTAGCCGCCTTCTTCTGCACACAAAGAAATCCAGAGCAGTCATGATAGAGCTCTTTTGAGCTTCCTCACTCCTCCTCTCTCACTTACTCATTCTGTTTCACCCGCTGCTTCAAGCAGGCCCGATTGTACTGGGCCCCTGCATGCATTGCTGCCTTTTCACCTCACAAAGAAATCTGCAGCAGTCCACACTGACTTACTGAGCTCGCCCACTCTCCCTCTCTTAGTCACTTGCTGTGTTTCTCCCGGCGCTGCAGGCTACCCTTTTGTACCGCGCTCCTGCCTGCATTAGCACCTTTTGCTGCCCACAAAGAAATCTGCAGCAATCCCGACAGAGCTCCTTTCAGCTCACTCACTCCCTCCTCCTCTCTCACTCGCTTGTTCCATTTCTGCTGGTGCTGCAGGCTGCCCTTCTGGACTGGGCTCCTGCCTACATTGCCATCTTTTGCACACAAAGAAATCTGCAGCAGTCACGATAGAGCTCCATTGAGCTCTCTCACTCCCCTTCTCTCACTCAGTCATTCTGTTTGTCCCGCTGCTGCAGGCTGTCCTTTTGTGGTGGGCCCCAGCATGCATTACTTCCTTTTCTGCCCATAAAGAAATCTGCAGCAGTCCTGACAGAGGTCCGTTGAGCTCGCTCACTCCCCCTCTCTCACTCGCTCATTATGTTTCTGCTAGCGCTGCAGGCTGCCCTTTTGTAATGGGCTCCTGCCTCTGTTGGCACCTTTTTCTGGCCACAAACAAATCTGCAGCACCCTGACAGAGCTCTATTGAGCTCAGTCTCTCCCCCTCTCTTTCTCTCTTGTTCCGTTTCTGCCAGCGCTGCAAGCTGCCCTTTTTTACTGGGCTCCTGCCTGCATTGCAGTCTTCTTCTGCCCACAAACAAATCTGCAACAGTCACGATAGAGCTCCATTGAGCTCTCTCACTCCCCCTCCCTCACTCACTCACTCATTCTGTGTCTCCCGCTGCTGCAGCCTGCCCTTTGGTATTCGGCTCCTGTCTGCACTGGGGGCTTTTTCTGCCCACAAAGAAATCTGCAGCTGTCCTGACTGGTATGGACAGTGGGCTAATCACCTCAGCCGTCTTCAACGACCTTGCGAATGCCTTCGACACTGTCTCCCACTCCATATTGCTTTCTTGTCTCGCTGAATCAGGCCTCTCTGTTGCTGCCACCAACTGGTTCAGATCTTGCCTCTCTGGCAGAACTCAGTGCATTAGAGTCGCAAATGCTATATCCTCCCCCCTTCCCTTAACTACCAGTGTCCCCCAGGGGTATGTTCTGGGACCCATACTGTTCTCTATATTCCTAAATGACTTACCACTCATCTGCTCTATTACCTCAATTTACATGTAAGCAGATGACACTGTACTCTTCTCCTCAGGCTCCGACTCTGAAGTGGTACAAACTAACCTCCAAGCCAACTTCAACAAAGTACAGCAATGGTTCAGCTCTCACCAGCTCTACCTTAATGTAAAAAAAAAACTGTCACTATGACTTTTGGCACATGACAATGCCTGTCCAGACTCCTATCCCCTCCCTATTTCCACACCCTGGATGGTCAAAAACTCAAAGATGTCTCCTCATTCCACTACTTGGGAGTATGGCTTGACTGCCATCTTTCCTTCTCAGACCACATTGACGCTATTTCAAAAAAACTACATCCTATGCTCGGTGCACTTTATAGGAACCGCAGTAGCCTCCCTCCCCCCCGTCTGATGTGAACTGGTCCAGAAGATGATACTTCCCTCCTTTGATTACTGTGACATTGTTTATGGTGCAGCCCCTAAGTCCACCCTATCTAAGCTGGACACACTTTTTAATGTCTTCTGCCGCTTTGCTCTCAATGCCTCACCCCTTACCCACCACTGCAACCTTTACCGATCCCTGGCACTACCATCCCTCGGAAACCGCTGCATTTCACACTGTGCTAAATATGTATCTAATCTATGGCTTGGCACAATCCCTTCCTACCTCTCCTCCATGCTCTCAGGTGCCTCCTCCCCTCATTATCTTAGATCCTGTGACTACTGCCAACTATCAATCCCTAGGCGGAAGACTACTGCTGGGAAAGCCACCCTCTCACACTGGTTACCAAAGCTATGGAATGATCTCCCACCTCAAATTCGGCATTCCTCCTCTGCATACTCTCTTTCTACCACCCTAGCTAAATTCCTCACTACTATTTGCTCCTTTACCTGACTCGGCCATGTGCCAATTGCTCCCCTCCCCACTGCCTGGCCAGCGGCCTTAGCTTTGGTTATAAATTCTGACATACAGCCCCAACCTATGCACTTTTGTCCTGTGCCTTTTTGTCCTGCACCATCATGTGTTCTGTCTCCTGTTGCTTATATACCTGCATATTACTGTGTGCTAAATTTTCCCTTGCATTGCTGCTATATGTTAAATAATTGATATATGCTCCATACAATATCCAATGTACTCCATGTGTTGTTGCTTGTCGTTTAATGCAATTGTATTCATATGCTGCTACTTGCCTCTGTTATTTGCTCAATTGATAACCTGCGTGTTATCCAACTCCCATGTACGCCCTCCCCCCCACAGGTCACACCAGGAGAAGAGCATTTTGTTGTTCAGTGTGCCTTTCCTGGTGAAACTATTTCAATAAATAAATAAATAAATAGGGACTGTTTAATTCCTCTGTATAGGGCCTATGTAAGATCCATTCTGGACTATTGTTCCCCGTTGTGGGGTCCCTTCTTACGTAGGGATGTGAGAAGAGTTGATGGGGTCCACAGGAAAGTTACAAAGATGGTTCAAGGGCATCACAGGGCAGATTATGATTCTAGACTACATTCTTTGAACCTCTAGTCCTTGGAGTTAAGGAGAAAAAGAGGCGATTTTCTGGTAATGTTTAAAACCATAAGGGAATTCTTCACTATTTGCTGAGCTGGGTTTTATCTGACATCAAAGAGATTTTCCACTAAGAAGCCATGGTTATCAATTAAGACTTACCTATCCAAAAACTCAGTTAAGAAGGAATTTTTTTACACAATGTGTTATCTTGGTGTGGAATACTTTACCAAGAGATATTGTGGAAACTGACTCCTATGACTCTTTTAAACTGAAACTTGTCAGATATCTATCAAATGCTGCTAAATGGGACTGACACCTGCTATGGCAGGAGATATACATTCATGGGCTTTTAGCCTTCTGTACATCTATACCTCCTAGTATGACACCTAGTATGAAAACAGTATTACTAGATCAAAGGGATCACACCATATAGTAACAAGCATTTGTCAATATGACGTTAACTTACAGAGTATTTGCAGTGGTGTTTGGCATGTATAGTGCTTACCTTAATACCCTTTAGTGATTGCTGGTATTTGGACAATAAATTGTCAGCATGACCTTTTGTTAGCCCCATTGTGCACTACATAGATGGAAACACGTTTTGGGCAGGATGTGAAAAATGACAGCTGTACTGCTCATAAGGAAGTGTGGTAAAATGGCAGTGTTGAAAATCTGGAGTGGAAATATTGAAAATTCGCAAACCTAGGAGCGTGCGTGGGAACTGTGCAATGCACGCTCATAAAACAGTCATTGATAGGGATTTTTTCACCAAATTGTCAATATTGGCATTTTAAAACCTCTGCTAATGAACAGTGTCACTGTGATTGTCTTACTGTGTGCCATACATTGATTTTGCACACCGACTGTGCCATTGTGCACTACATGGGTGGAAACACATTTTGGGCAGGATGTGAAAAATGACAGCTGTACTGCTCATAAGGAGGTGTGGTAAAATGGCAATGTTGAAAATCTGGAGTGAAAATATTGAAAATTTGCAAACTTACGAGTGTGCATAGGAACTGCGCAACGCACACTCGTAAAACAGTCATTTTTAGGAATTTTTTCACCAAATTTTCAACACAGCCATTTTAAGACCTCTGCTCATGAACAGTGTCACTGTGATTTTCTTAATGTGTCCCATACATTGAGTTCACACACCGACTGTGCCATTGTGTGCTACATGGGTGGAAACACGTTTTGGGCAAGATGTGAAAAATGACAGCTGCAGTGCTCATAAGGAGGAGTGGTAAAATGGCAATGTTGAAAATGTGGAGTGAAAATATTGAAAATTCGCAAACTTACGAGCCTGCGTAGGAACTGCGCAATGCACACTCGTAAAACAGTCATTTTTAGGAATTTTTTCACCAAATTTTCAACACAGCCATTTTAAGACCTCTGCTCATGAACAGTGTCACTGTGATTTTCTTAATGTGTCCCATACATTGAGTTCACACACGGACTGTGCCATTGTGCGCTACATGGGCGGAAACACGTTTTGTTCAGGATATGGAAAATGATAGCTGTACTGCTCATGAGTAGGTGTGGTAAAATAGCAATGTTGAAAATCTGGAGTGTAAATATTGAAAATTCACAAACTTACGAGCATGCGTAGGAACTGCTCAACGCACACTCATAAAACAGTCATTTTTAGGAATTTTTTCACCAAATTTTCAACACAGCCATTTTACGACTGCTGCTCATGATCAGTGTCACTGTGATTTTCTTACTGTGTCCCATACATTAATTTCACACACCAACTGCGCCATTGTGCGCTAAATGGGCGGAAACACGTTTAGCGCAGGATGTGAAAAATGGCAGCTGTACTGCTCATGAGGAGGTGTGGTAAAATGCCAATGTGGAAAATCTGGAGTGGAAATATTGAAAATTCGCAAGCCTACGAATGTGCGTGGGAACTGTGAAGCATGCGCTCATAAAACAGTCATTTTAGGAATTTTTTCACCAAATTTTCAACATTGCCATTTTAAAACCTCTGCTAATGAACAGTGTCACTGTGATTTTCTTACTGTGTCCATACATTGAGTTCGCACACCGACTGTGCCATTGTGCGCTACATGGGTGGAAAGATGTTTTGGGCAAGATGTGAAAAATGACAGCTGCACTGCTCATAAGGAGGTGTGGTAAAATGGCAATGTTGAAAATCTGGAGTGCAAATATTGAAAATTCGTAAGTGTACAAGTGTGCGTAGGAACTTGCTCAACGCACGCTTGTAAAACAGTCATTTTTATAGGAATTTTTTCACCAAATATTGAACATAGCCATTTTAAGACCTCTGCTCATGAACAGTGTCACTGTGATTTTCTTAATGTGTCCCATACATTGATTTCACACACCGAATGCGCCATTGTGCGCTACATGGGCGGAAACACATTTTGGGTGAGATGTGAAAAATGACAACTGCACAGCTCATAAGAAGGTGTGATGAAATGGCAATGTTGAAAATCTGGAGAGAAAATATTGAAAATTCACGAACTTACAAGCCTGCGTAGGAACTGCGCAGCGCACGCTCGTAAAATAGTCATTTTTTGGAATTTTTGCACCAAATTTTCAACATGGGGTTTTTGGGGACCCCTTCTCATGAATGATGTCACTGTCATGGTGTTACTCAAGCCCAAAGGGTGATTTCATGCAGTGACTGCGCAGTGCCTGCGAAATCACCCTTCGGGCCCGAATAACGCCATGACAGTGACATCATTAATGAGAAGGGGTCCCAAAATATCCCATGTTGAAAATTTGGTGAAAAATTAAAAAAAATGACTGAGATATGCAATAAAATTGAAATCCCCTATCTAGCCCACTATACAGCTTACGGCATTTCCTCAGTTCGCGGTCGCCTTTGAAGAGTGCAGAGCGTGTTCCAGGTCCACGAAGATCGTCGCGGAGTCCAGAGGTAGAGTATGGGGTGAGGGGGTGTGGGGAGACTGGGTGCGCAGTGGGTGGATGCGGGTTGTGGGAGGGGGGGCTGGGAGACGTGCCGTGGGACAGTTTTTATTTTACAGGTAAAAACACAAATGATGACATGGGATGTTTGCCACTCTGCGGTGGGCTCCCAGCGTGGCAGAAGATGGCTGGGGGGCACCAAGGAGCGGATGGGGGATTGGGCACCCCCGTCGGCAACAAAACGCGAATGTTTGCCACGCTGGGGTGGGCTTCCAGCATGGCAGCAGGATGGCTTGGGGGGGCCATGGAGCTGACTGATGATTGGGCACCCCTGTCGGCAAACAACGTTTGCCACGCTGGGGTGGGCTCCCAGCGTGGCACCAAAGCTGAGGGGCGGCGTGATGCACACGGGGAGCGCGTGATGTGTGGGGGATGGCGGGAGGTGCTCAGTATGGCAGCGGTGTTTTCCTTTGAAGCAGAGGAACACCGCTGTCATACAGAGCTCCTGCACCCATTGGTGCAGGACCGCCATGCCTGCTCAAGGGAGCAGTGCATTGGATGGGAGAGGCACACCTCCAAAGTGTGCTACTCTCCCAAAAGTTCCTTGTGCATGCGTGCAAGTGAACGTAATAAAAATAGATACAGACTTGAACATAAGGCCGACGGCATTGTCTCACTAACCGGCCTCCTTTTGGGGAGGAATAGTAACCAAACAGTAAAACATTTCAGAAATAAAACACAATCATCACTGAGTTATTCAAGATAAACTTTATTTCTTTCCAACACAGACATTACCTGAAAACAATTTTGTTATAGCTCTTACTTCTTTTCTCTACCTTTATTAGCATTGATCATATGTGCTGCTACCCTTATTTGAATTGGATATGACTGTATAAGGATTAATGATATTCTGAACACTTTGACTATGCACTTGAATGTACTATGTACTTGGTCTCACAACCTATTGTGTGAATGCAAAAATTTCTTAATAAAAAGGCAATTTAAAAAAAAGAATGAGTTAAGAAACATTAATAAAACGGCCTCCTTATCATGGAGAGAATTCCGTTAGAAGTTACACGCCTCAGATTGGTGTGGTCTGGAGGGGCTGTGGAGGTATAGGCAATCAATAGAATATATTTTTGGAGTATCGGGGAATAAAACTGTTCCGGTCATATGTTGGGGTGACAATTAAATGAATGCTTGATATACCACTGAGTCTTTCATTTGAAGTCTTGGTTTTGGGGCGTCCTCTCAGAGGAATACGATCAGCCCATAAGAGATAACTATTCCTAATTTTGATAGCAACAGTAGGAAAGGCCAAATTGAAACACGGCACTGGCTCACAAAACATATGCCCATACAGATGTGGCAGTGGCAAAATAATGTCCTTACAATTTAAAATTAAGAGAGTAAAACCCTCAAAATGCACCAGAGATCACCAAGAAACACCAGAGCATCTGGGGGTCTTTCTGGCCCCAAGATCCCCTGGCCATTTCTTCAGCCCCTTAGGAAAAAATAAGTTGACTCATAATCATAACTCAGCCCTTTTCGACATTTTGACCCAAATTTTCAACATAGCCTTTTGGAGACCCTACCTCATGAACAATATGACTGTCGTTATGCAACTCCCACCCAAAAGGTGATTTTGCGGTTACTTGATGAATTAACCTTTCAGCCAGGATTTGCATAATGACAAGTCTTATGGTTCATAAGGTGGGTCATAAGAAGGCTATGTTGAAAATTTGGAGTCACAATATGTAATAAGCATTTGTCAATGCTGAATGTTGATTGCGTTGGTCTATTGAGTTCGCACAGTGGCCCTCAGTCACTCGCTCGTTCTGTTTCTCCCAGTGCTGTAGGCTGCTGTTTTGTACCGGGCTCTTGCCTGCATTGGCACCCTTTTCTGTCCACAAAGAAATTGCAGCTGTCCCAACAGAGTTCCGTTGAACTCACTCAATCCCTCCCTCTCCCTCACTCGCTCATTCTGTGTCTCCCGCTACTGCAGCCTACCCTTTTGTACTGAGCTCCTGCCTGTGTTGAGGGCTTTTTCTGCCCACAAAGAAATCTGCAGCAGTCCCGACACAGCTCCGTTGAGCTCGTTCACTCCCTCTCTCCGTCGCTCATTGTGTTTCTCCCAGCACTGTAGGCTGGCCTTTTGTACTGGGCTCCAGCCTGCATTGCTGCCTTTTTCTGCCCACAAAGCAATCCACAGTAGTCACAATACAACTCCGTTGAGGTCGCTCACTCCCCTTGTCTCACTTGCTCATTCTATTTCTCCTGGTGCTGCAGGCTGCCCTTTTATACTGGGATCCTGCCTCTGTCGGTGCCTTTTTCTGCCCACAAAGAAATCTGCACAAGTCCTGACAGAGGTCCGTTAAGCTCACTCACTCCCCCTCTCTCACTCGCTCATTCCCTTTCTGCCAGCGTTGCAGGCTGCCCTTTTGTACTGGGCTTCTTCCTGCATTTGCACATATTTCTACAAAGAAAGAAATCCACAGCTGTCCCGACAGAGCTTTGTTGAGGTCGCTCACTCCTCCGGTGTCACTCGCTCATTCTGATTGTCCTGGCACTGCAGGCTGTCCTTTTGTACTGGGCTCCTCCCTCTGCTGGCACCTTTTTCTGGCCACAAAGAAATGTGCAGCAGCCCTGACAGAGCTCTGTTGACCTTACTCACTCCCCCTCTCTCACTCGCTCATTTCATTTCTGCTGGCGCTGCAGCCTGCCCTTTTGTACAGGGCTCATGCCAGTGTTGCTGCTCTTTTCTGCCCACAAAAAAATCTGCAACAATCCCAACACAGCTCCGTTGAGCTTGCTCACTCCCCCTCACTCACTCGATCATTCTGTTTCTGCCAGTGCTGCAGACTGTCCTTTTGTACTGGGTTCCTGCCTGCGTTGGTGGCTTTTTCTGCCCACAATGAGATCTGCAGCAGTTCTGACACAGCTCCGTTGAGGTTGCTCACTCCCCCTCTGTCACTCGCTCGTCTGTTTCTGCCGGTACTGGAGGCTGGCATTTTGTACTGGGCTCCTGCCTGCATTGGTGCCTTTTCCTGCCACAAAGAAATCCTCAGCATTCACAATAGACCTCCACTGAGCTAGCTCACTCCCCTCTCTCAATCGATCATTCTGTTCTTATCTGTGCTGCAGGCTGTCCTCTTGTACTAGGCTTCTGCTTGTGTTACTGCCATTTTCTGCCCACAAAGAAATCAGCAGCAGTCATGATACAGCTCTGTTGAGATCGCTCACTCCCCCATCTCACTCGCTCATTCTTTTTCTTCTGGTGCTGTATGCTCCCCTTTTGTACTGGCCTCCTGCCTCTGTTAGTGCCTTTTTCTGCCCACAAAGAAATCTGCAGCAGTCCCAACAGAGTTCCTTTGAGCTCACTCACTCTCACTCGCTCGTTCCGTTTCTGCCAGCGCTGCAGGCTGCCCCTTTGTACTGGGCTCCTGCCTGCATTGCAGTCTTATTCTGCCCACAAATAAATCTGCAGCAGTCATGATAGAGCTCCGTTGAGCTCGCTCACTCCCCTTCTCTCACTCGGTCATTCTGTTGATCCCACTGCTGCAGGCTGTCCTTTGTAGTGGGCCCCTGTGTGCGATTGCTTCCTTTCTGCCCCACAAAGGGAATCTGCAGCAGTCTGACACAGCTCCATTGAGCTCGTTCACTTCCCCTCTCTCACTTTCGCTCGTTCGTTTGTTGCCAGGCGCTGGAGGCTGCCCTTTTGTACTGGGCTCCTGCCTGCATTGCCGCCTTCTTCTATCCACAAATAAATCTGGAGCAGTCACTCTAGAGCTCCGTTGAGCTCGCTCAATCCACCTCTCTCACTTGCTCGTTCTGTTTCTCCTGCCACTGCAGGCTACTATTTTGTACTGGGCTCCTGCGCTCATTGCTGCCTTTTTCTACCCAGAAAGAAATCTGCAGCAGTCCCAACAGTCAGCCGTTGAGCTCACTCACTCCCCCTCCCTAACTTGCTTGTTCTATGTCTCCCACTGTTGCAGCCTGTCCTTTTCTACTCGGCTCCTGCCTGCATTTGGGTTTTTTTCTGCCCTCAAAGAAATCTGCAGCAGTCACAACACAGCTCCGTTGAGCTCGCTCACTCCCCATCTCTCACTCACTCGTTGTGTTTCTCCCAGCACTGCTGGCTGGCTTTTGTACTGGGTTCCTGCCTGTGTCGGCACCGGTTTCTGCCACAAAGAAATCGCCAGCTGTCCCGACAGAGCTTCGTTGAGGTCGCTCACTCCCCCTGTCTCATGCACTCATTCTGTTTCTTCTGGCACAGCAGGCTGCCCTTTTGTACTGGGCTCCTGCCTCTGTTGGCAGCTTTTTTCTGCCCACAAAGAAATGTGCAGCAGTCCTGACAGAACTCAGTTGACCTTACTCACTCCCCCCTCTCACTTGCTCGTTCCATTTCTGCCGGTGCTGCAGCCTGCCCTTTTGTGCGGGGCTCCTGCCTGCGTTGCTGCTCTTTACTGCCCACAAAGAAATCTGCAGCAGTCCCAAAACACACCAGCTCTATTGAGCTTGCTCCTCCCCTCTCTCCTCGATCATTCTGTTTCTGCAGTGTGCTGCAGGCTGTCCTTTTGTACTGGGCTTCTACTTGCATTGCCGCCTTTTCTGCCACAAAAGAAATCTGCAGCGAGCGCGATACAGCTCTCTGTTTAGGTTGCTCACTCCCCTGTCTCCTCGCTCATTCTGTTTCTTCTGGTGCTGCAGACCACCCATTTGTACTGGGCTCCTGCCTCTGTCGGTGACTTTTTCTGCCCACAAAGAAATCTGCAGCAGTCCTAATAGCGCTCCTTTGAGCTCACTCACTCCCCCCTCCTCCTCTCTCACTCGCTTGTTCCATTTCTGCCAGTGCTGCAGGCTACCCTTTGGTACTATGCTCCTGCCTATATTGCCATCTTCTTCTACCCACAAAGAAATCTGCAGCAGTCACGATAGAGTTCCACTGAGCTTGCTCGCTCCCCTTCTCTCACTCAGTCCTTCTGTTTCTCCTGCTGCTGCAGGCTGTCCTTTTGTGGTGGGCCCCAGCATGCATTGCTTCCTTTTCTGCCACAAAGAAATCTGAAGCAGCCCTGGCAAAGCTCCGCTGAGCTCACTCCCTCCCCCTCTCTTACTCACATGTTCCGTTTCTGCCAGCACTGCAGGCTGCCCTTTGGTACTGGGCTCCTGCCTGTGTTGCAGTCTTCTGCCCCCAACCATATATGCAGCAGTCACGATAGAGCTCTGTAGAGCTCACTCACTCACCTTGTCTCACTTGGTCATTCTGTTTCTCCCACTGCAGCAGGCTGTCCTTTTGTAGTGGGTCCCTGCATGCATTGCTTCCTTTTCTGTCTACAAAGAAATCTGCAGCAGTCCTGACACAGCTCCGTTGAGCTCACTCACTACCCATCTCTCACTCACTCATTCCGTTTGTGCTGGCGCTGAAGGTTGGCCTTTTGTACTGGGATCCTGCCTGGGTTGCCGCCTTCTTCTACTCGCAAAGAAATCTGCAGCAGTCATGATAGAGCTCTGTTGAGCTCACTCACTCCCCCTGTCTCACTCTCTCATTCTGTTTCTCCTGCTGCTGCAGGATGCCATTTTGTACTGGGCCCCTGCACGCATTGCTGCCTTTTTTTACCCACAAAGAAATCCTTAGCAGTCCCAACAGACCTCCGTTGAGCTAACTCACTCCCCCTCCCTCACTCACTCATTCTGTGTCTCCTGCTGCTTCAGCCTGCCCTTTTGTACTTGACTCCTGTCTGCGCTGGGGGCTTTTTCTGCCCACAAAGTAATCTGCAGCTGTCCTGATAGTGGTCCATTGAGGTCGCTTGCTCCCCCTGTCTCATGCACTCATTCTGTTTCTCCTGGCACTGCAGGCTGCCCTTTTTTACTGGGTTCCTGCCTGCTTTGTCGGCTTTTTTTGCCCACAAAGAGATCTGCAGCAGTCCTGACACAGCTATGTTGAGCTCACCCACTCCCCCTCTCCCACTCACTCGTGGTGTTTCTCCCGGTGCCTCAGGCTGGCCTTTTGTACTGGTTTCCTGCCTGTGTTGGCACCTTTTTCTGCCCACAAAGATATCCACAGCTGTGCCGAAAGAGCACCGTTGAGGTCGCTCAGTCCCCCTGTCTCACGCACTCATTCTGTTTCTCCTGGCTCTGCAGGCTGCCATTCTGTACTGGGCTTCTGCCTCTATTGGCACATTTTTCTGGCCACAAAGAAATTGGCAGCAGTCCCAACAGATTTCCATTGAGCTTGCTCACTCACTCCTCCTCTCTCACTCGTTCGTTTCATTTCTGCCGGCTCTGCTGCAAAAGTGCCGGAAGATGTAGTAAAGCTAAGGGGCTGAGAATCAAAGGGCACTTATAAGGGAACAAAGGCACTTTTCTACTAGTTTTTTGCCATACAGAAATAAAAAGTGGAGGGGCTACCGCCCCTTCCGCCCCGGTTCCGGCACCTATGGCTGCCTGCCCTTTTGTACGGGGCTCCTGTCTGCATTGCTGCCCTTTTCTGCCCTCAAAGAAATCCACAGCAGTCATGACAGAGTTCCTTTGAGCTCACTTGCTCCCCCCCCCACTCTCACTCATTCATTCTGTTTCTCCCACTGCTGCAGGCTTCCCTTTTGTACTGGGCCCCTTCATGCATTGCTGTCTTTTTCTGCCCACAAAGAAATCCATAGCAGTCCTGACATAACTCCAGTGAGCTCGCTCACTCCTCCTCCCTCATTCACGCATTCTGTGTCTCCTGCTGTTGCAGGCAGCCCTTTTGTACTTGGATCCTGCTTGCACTGGCATCTTTTTCTGCCGACAAAAAGATCTGCAGCAGTCCTGACACAGCTCCTTTTGAGGTCGCTCACTCCCCCTCTGTCACTCGCTCATCTGTTTCTGCTGGTGCTGCAGGCTGGCATTTTGCACTGAGCTTCTTCCTGCATTGCTGCCTTTTCCTGCCCACAAAGAATTTCTCAGCTGTCACAATAGACCTCTGTTGATCTTGCTCAGTCCCCCTCTCTCACTAGCTCATTCTGTTTCTGCCGGCGCTGCAGGCTGGCCTTTTGTACTGGGCTCCTGCTTGCATTGCTGCCTTTTTCCGCCCACAAAGAAATCCTCAGCAGTGACGATACAGCTCTGTTGAGGTTGCTCACTCCCCCATCTCACTCGCTCATTCTGTTTCTCCTGGTGCTGCAGGCTGCCCTTTTATACAGGGATCCTACCTCTGTTGGTGCCTTTTCCTGCCCACAAAGGAATCTTTAGCAGTCCTGACAGAGCTCCTTTGAGCTCACTCACTCCCTCTCTCTCACTCACTCATCCTGTTTCTGCCACTGATCCAGTCTGTCCTTTTGTACTGGGCTCCTGTCTATGTAGCCGCCTTCTTCTGCACACAAAGAAATCCAGAGCAGTCATGATAGAGCTCTGTTGAGCTCGCTCACTCCCCCTCTCTCAGTCGCTCGTTCTGTTTCACCCGCGACTGCAGGCAGGCCGATTGTACTTGGCCCCTGCATGCATTGCTGCCTTTTCTACCCACAAAGAAATCTGCAGCAGTCCTGACACTGCTGTATTGAGCTCACCCACTCTCCCTCTGTCAGTCACTTGTGTGTTTCTTCCGGCGCTGCAGGCTACCCTTTTGTTCTGGGCTCCTGCCTGCATTGGCACCTTTTGCTGCCCACAAAGAAATCTGCAGCAATCCTGACAGAGCTCCTTTCAGCTCACTCACTCACTCACTCCCTCCTCCTCTCTCACTCGCTTGTTCCATTTCTGCTGGTGCTGCAGGCTGCCCTTCTGGACTGGGCTCCTGCCTACATTGCCATCTTTTGCCCACAAAGAAATCTGCAGCAGTCACAATAGAGCTCCACTGAGCTCTCTCACTCCCCTTCTCTCACTCAGTCATTCTGTTTGTCCCGCTGCTGCAGGCTGTCCTTTTGTGGTGGGCCCCAGCATCCATTGCTTCCTTTTCTGCCCATAAAGAAATCTGCAGCAGTCCTGACAGAGGTCCATTGAGCTCGCTCACTCCCCCTCTCTCACTCGCTCATTCCTTTTCTGCTAGCGCTGCAGGCTGCCCTTTGTAATGGGCTCCGCCTCTGTTGGCACCTTTTCTGGCCACAAACAAATCTGCAGCAGCCCTGACAGAGCTCTGTCGAGCTCAGTCTCTCCTCCTCTCTTTCTCTCTTGTTCCGTTTCTGCCAGCGCTGCAAGCTGCCCTTTTGTACCGGGCTCCTGCCTGCATTGTAGTCTTCTTCTGCCCACAAACAAATCTGCAACAGTCATGATAGAGCTCCGTTGAGCTCGCTCACTCCCCTTCTCTCACTTGGTCATTCTGTTTCTCCCACTGCTGCAGGCAGTCTTTTTGTAGTGGGTCCCTGCATGCATTGCTTCCTTATCTGCCTTCAAAGAAATGTGCAGCAGTCCTGACACAGGTCCGTTGAGCTCACTCACTCCCCCTCTCTCACTCAGTCATTATGTTTGTGCCGGTGCTGCAGGCTGGCCTTTTGTACTGGGCTCCTGCCTTCGTTGCTGCCTTCTACTCGCAAAGAAATCTGCAGTAGTCAAGATAGAGCTCTGTTGAGCTCGCTCACTCCCCCTGTCTCACTCGCTCATTCTGTTTCTCCCGCTGTTGCAGGCTGCCATTTTGTACTGGGCCCCTGTGTGCATTGCTTTCTTTTTCTACCCACAAAGAAATCCTTAACTGTCCCGAACAGACCTCCATTGACCTCACTCACTCCCCCTCTCTCACTCACTCATTCTGTGTCTCCCACTGCTGCAGCCTGCCCTTTGGTATTTGGCTCCTGTCTGCACTGGGGGCTTTTTCTGCCCACAAAGAAATCTGCAGCTGTCCTGACAGTGGTCCATTGAGGTCGCTTGCTCCCCCTGTCTCATGCACTCATTCTGTTTCTCCTGGCATTGCAGGCTGCCCTTTTGTACTGGGCTCCTGCCTCTCTTGGCACCTTTTTCTGGCCACAAAGAAATCTGCAGCAGTCCCGACAGAGCTCCATTGAGCTCGCTCAGTCACTCCCCCTCACTCACTCACTCATTCTGTGTCTCCCACTGCTTCAGGCTTCCCTTTTGTACTGGGTTCCTGCCTGCTTTGTCAGCTTTTTTTGCCCACAAAGAGATCTGTAGCAGTCCTGACACAGCTCCATTGAGCTCGCCCACTCCCCCTCTCCCACTCACTCGTGGCGTTTCTCCTGGCACCTCAGGCTGGGCTTTTGAACTGGTTTCCTGCCTGTGTTGGCACCTTTTTCTGCCCACAAAGTTATTCACTGCTGTGCGGAAAGAGCACAGTTGAGGTCGCTCAGTCATACTAACATACTAAAATGCCAGCAGAATAGGCCTAATGGTCTTTCGTGTCTGCTCGTTTGGTCAGCCCCCACCCTGGGTACTGACCTTGTATCCCCTCGCCTTCTCTGGCTTCTCCCTTCCCAGTTCCGGGATATTCTGCTGCATTGATTTTAGCTTCCTGAACCTTCCCTGTACCTGTCCCACCCCTCTTGAACCCTCCACTGTCTCTGCCTCCACCAGCCCCTAGGTAGTGCATTCCATGGCTCTACCACCCTCTCAGTAAAAAATGCACTCCTCCTTTCTCCCTGAATCTTCCCCTCCAGCTTCCACCATGCCCTCTAGTGGCCCCTTCCTCCTTCCTTCGAAGCACCCTCACTGTTCTTCCCCTATTTACCCTCTTCATGTACCTGAAGACCTCTATCATGTCCCCCCGGTCCCTTCTCTCTTCCAAAGTGTAAATATTTAGCTCTTCGAGCCTCTCCTCATAGGTCCTGTCCCCCAAGTCCCAAATCATTTTGGTTGCCCTCCTCTGGACCCTCTCCAGGAGGTTAATGTCCCTCTTTAAGTGTGGCCTCCAAAACTGCACGCAGTACTCCAGGTGTGGCCTCACCAAGCAGTTATACAGGGGGAGTATCACTTCCCTCCTTCTGGAGGTGATCCCCCTAGCGATGCATCCCAGCATCCTGTTGGCCTTGGCTCCTGCCCTCCTACAAGTCTCAGAGTTGTTCATCTTGACATCCACCACCACCCCCAGGTCCCTCTCAGCCATTAAGACTTGTAGTCCCCCTGTCTCACGCACTCATTCTGTTTCTCCTGGCACTACAGGCTGCCATTTTGTACTGGGCTTCTGCCTCTGTTGGCACCATTTTCTGGCCACAAAGAAATATGCAGCAATTCCGACAGATCTCCATTGAGCTCACTCACTCACTCTGCCTCTCTCACTCGCACGTTCCATTTCTGCCGGTGCTGCAGCCTGCCCTTTAGTACGGGGCTCCTGCCTGCATTGCTGCTCTTTTCTGCCCTCAAAGAAATCCACAGCAGTCATGACAGAGCTCCTTTGAGCTCACTCACTCCCCCCCACTCTCACTCATTCATTCTCTTTCTCCTGCAACTGCAGGCTGCCCTTTTGTACTGGGCTCCTGCATGCATTGCTGCCTTTTTCTGCCCACAAAGAATTTAGCAGCAGTCACAATAGACCTCCGTTGATCTTGCTTACTCCCCCTCTCTCACTCGCTCATTCTGTTTCTGCTGGTGCTGCAGGCTGGCCTTTTGTATTGGGCTCCTGCTTGCATTGCTGCCTTTTTCTGCCCACAAAGAAATCTGCAGCCATGATGATACAGCTCTGTTGAGGTCGCTCGGTCCCCCGTCTCACGCACTCATTCTGTTTCTCCTGGCACTGCATGCTGTCCTTTTACACTGGGATCCTGCCTCTGTTGGTACCTTTTCCTGCCCACTAAGAAATCTGCAGCAGTCCTGACAGAGCTCCTTTGACCTCACTCACTCCCTCTCTCACTCACTCATCCTGTTTCTGCCGCCGATCTAGGCTGCCCTTTTGTACTGGGCTCCTATCTGTGTAGCCGCCTTCTTCTGCACACAAAGAAATCCAGAGCAGTCATGATAGAGCTCCGTTGAGCTCGCTCACTCCCCCTCTCTCATTCACTCATTCTGTTTCACCCGCTACTGCAGGCTGGCCCTTTGTACTGGGCCCCTGCATGCATTGCTGCCTTTTCTGCCCACAAAGAAATCTGCAGCAGTCCTGACACTGCTGTGTTGAGCTCGCTCACTCCCCCTCTCTCAGTCACTTGCTGTGTTTCTCCCGTTGCTGCAGGCATCCCTTTTGTACTGGGCTCCTGCCTGTATTGGCACCTTTTGCTGCCCACAAAGAAATCTGCAGCTGTCCTGACAGAGCTCCTTTGAAGTTGCTCACTCCCCCTGTCTTACACACTCATTCTGCTTGTCCTGGTGCTGCAGGCTGCCATTTTGTACTGGGCTCCTGCCTCTGTTGGCACCTTTTCCTGGCCACAATGAAATCTGCAGCAGTCCTGACAGAGCTCCATTGGCCTTACTCACTCCCCCTCTCTCACTCGCTCATTCTGTTTTTGCCAGTGCTGCAACCTGCCCTTTTGTAAGGGGCTCCTGCCTGCATTGCTGCCCTTTTCTGCCCACAAAGAAATCTGCAGCAGTCGCGATAGAGCTCCATTGATCTTGTTCACTCCCACTTTCTCTCAGTCGCTTGTTCAGTTTCTCCCACCGCTTCAGGCTGCCCTTTTGTACTGGGCCCCTGTGTGCATTGCTGCCTTTTTCTGCCCACAAAGAAATCTGCAGCAGTCCCAACAGAGCTCTGTTGACCTCACACACTCCTCCTCCATCACTCGCTTGTTCTGTGTCTCCTGGTGCTGCAGGCTGCCCTTTTGTACTGGGCTCCTGCCTGCGTTGGCACCTTTTCCTGCCCACAAAGAAATCTGCAGCAGTCCTGACAGAGCTCAGTTTAGCTCGGTCACTCCCCTTCTCTCTCACTCGCTCAATCCTAAATTGTCCCAAACAGTGATTTCTGACAGCGACTGTGGTATTCTGCGCTGGAAGCACGAAAACACATTTTGGCCAGGATGTGAAAAATGACAGATGTTCTTTTCACAAGGAGGTGTGGAAAAATGCCACTGTTGAAAATGTGGTGTGAAAATATTACTAATTTGGGAAGTTACATGGGTGCATTGAAAGTGCACAACACACGCTCGTAACACAGTCATTTTATGGAGTATCATCACAAAATTTTCAACATAGGCATTTTAGGACCTCTGCTCATGAACAGTATCAGTGTGATTTTCTTAATGTGTCCCGAACACTGATTTCCCACAGCAACCGCGCTATTGTGCGTTGGAAGAACGAAAACACATTTTGGCCAGGATGTGAAAAATGACAGCTGCACTGTTCATAAGGAGGTGTGTAAAAATGGCAATGTTGAAAATCTGGAGTGAAAATATTTCAAAGTTGCGAAGGTACGAGCGTGCATGGAAACTGCGCAATGCACGCTCATAGCACTCTCATTTTATGAACTTTCATCACCAAATTTTCAACAAAGCTATTTTAGGGACTCTGCTAATGAACCGTGTCACTGTCATTTTCATAATGTGTCCCGAACATGGATTTCCCACAGCGACCGAGCTATTCTGTGCCGGAAGTACGAAACGCATTTTGGCGAGGATGTGAAAAATAGCAGCTGTACTGTTCATATGGAGGTACAGAACAATGGCAATGTTGAAAATCTGGAGTGAAAATATTATAAATTTGTGAACTTACGTGCATGCGTGCAAACTGCGCAATGCACTCTCGTAACACAGTCATTTTATGGAGTATCGGCACCAAATTTTCAACATAGGCATTTTATGATCTCTGCTCATGAACGGTGTCACTGGCGTTTTTGTAATCTGTCCTGAACATGGATTTCCCTCAGCGACTGCGCTATTCTGGGCCAGAAGTGCGAAAACACATTTTTGCCACGATGTGAAAAATGACAGCTGTACTGTTCACAAGGAGGTGTGGAAAAATGCCAATGTTGAAAATCTGGCATGAAAATATTGCAAAATCATGAAGTTACGAGAGTGCGTAGCAACTGCACAATGCACGCTTGTAAAACAGTCATTTTCTGGATTTTCCAACCAAATTTGCAACATAGGCTTTTAGAGAGCCCACGTCTTGAACACTGGCACTGTTGTTTCGTTAATCAGTCCCAAAAGGTGATTCCACGCAGTGACTGAGAAATCACCTTTCAGGATCGATTAATGCCATGACAGTGCCAGAATTCATGAGGAGGGATCCCAAAAACACCATTTTGAAAATTTGGTGCCAGAATTCCAAAAAATGCCTGCGATATGCATCAAAGTTGAAAACACCCTATTTATTCAATTATACGGCTTACCAGCATTTCTTCAGTTTGCGGTCAGTTTTGAAGAGTACAGACGTGCTCCTGGTCCACCGAAGATCATCATGCCGAGGTCCAGAGGTAAGTATGGGGAGGGGGGGTGTTGGGAGGCAGGGTGCACAGTGGGTAGGTGCAGGTTGTGGGAGAGGGGCAGGGAGATGGCGAGGGACCATTTTTTTTTACAGGGAGAAAAAAACCCATTGCGGGACTGTTTTTTTTGCATGGCATGTGGAATGCTGGGGTGGGCTCCCAGCATGCCAATGGACTCTTTTGGGGGGGCATCTCCAGCTGACAGGGGATTGGGCACCTCCTTTGGCACACAACAAAAGGGGGGCACATCATGCTGACAGGGATTGAGCACCCTCATCGACACACAAGAAATGGGGGGTATACCAACGGGGATTGGGCACCCCCTTCGGCACACAAGAAATGGGACTGGATATGCCGATGGGGATTGGACACCCCAGTTGGCAAACACAGAAGTGGGGAGGGTGAACATAAGCTGAGTGGGATTGCGCACCCCCCCTCGGCACACAACAAATTGGGGAAGGGAGAGGCATGTTGACGGGGGCTGGGCTCCCAGTCAGCAACAGCTCTGCAATGAGGTGTCACTTCCTCATTGCAGGAACAATGCTGCAATGAAGAGGCAGCACCTGATTGCAGTGGCTACATTTTTACAAGGTTGTGGCACGCTGGCTGAACTAGTGTCAGCAGCAGCATGCCATGGCATTGGGGGAAGTGGGCCAAGCCTTTGAAGGTTGTGGGGGCATTGGCCACAACAGTGCCACACCTCCACAACCTGCTACTGGAGAAAGCTGCCACAATATGTTTCTTGTGCATGCACGCAATCAACATAAAAATGGCAAGGTTATGACCATTCATTGCAATTTCACTACGCACACTCATAACTTTGAAATTTTTAATATTTAACCTAAACTTTCAACATAGCCTTCTTGTTCCCCCACCTCATATATGTCACAGCTGTCATTTTTCAAATCCTTGCCAAAATGTGTTTTCATACCTATGGTGAGGAATGGCATTGTAGTTGCATGGAATTACATTTTGGCAGGGATTCAAAAATTTTCTGTAACAGGTACATATGGTAGGGTAATAAGATGGCTATGATGTTGTCATATAAATGGAAGTGCAGGGCCTTCCACAGCGACATACATATATGCTTCTATGAAGGGGTGGGAGTGCAGGGCCTGAAGGGCACTGTGCTCCCTCAAATAAAGCTAGGATTTCTCTATCTGTAAGACTATAGATGGGTGGGAGCGCTGGGCCTGGAGTGCCCTGTGCTACCACAGGCAAATAAGGCTATGATTACACTATCTCAAAAGTAAGAAAATTCTTTGCAAAAAACTATGTTAATGCATCAGTTAGGGTTGATATTGAACAGTAAAAAGGATGGAAATGTGACATAAGGGTTTCCAACCATAACACCCCACCCCCATACTTCACACACCAAAAAATATTAGGGGTGTGTGCCTTGGGGTTGTCAGCCCTAATGTTCACCCCATCCTCCTATACTGTTCCCATCTCATCTTATTTAATTATGGAACAGGGTGAGCATTAGGGCTGATGACCCCAAGGTACACACCCCAGTGCTTATTGTGTTTGCAGTGTGGAGGTGGGGTATTAGGGTTGGAAACACTAACATTGTATTTCCTCTTTTCACAGTTTGATATCAACCCTAACTGATGCACCAGCTTGGGTTTTTGCAAAGGATATATAAGTGTATATATATATATATATATTAGAGGCAAAAAACTCCATTTAATGCATTAGTTAGGGTTTGTTCCACAGCAACAAAAGTGAGAAATTCGCTGTTAGGGTTGAAAACCCCTTGGACCCCCCCACCCCCAACCGGCACTGGGGTGCGCATTGGGATCGTTAGCCCTAACTCTCACCCCATGACATGTGTAAAACAGCAGAAGTATAGGAGGGAATGGGGTGAGAGTTAGGATACAATCCCAATGCGCACCCAATGCCTGTTGGGTGGGCGGAGGATCCAAGTTGGGGTTCAACCCTAACAGCAAATTTCCTCACTTTTGTCGCTGTGGAACAACCCTAACTAATGCATTAAATGGAGTTTTTTGCCTCTAATTTCCCTTCTTTTTGAGAATGATAACGAGAAATAGTGAATGTAATGCAGCGGCAGGAGCGCAGGGCCCGCCCGCTGCATAATGCGTTGGCGGGAGCGCGGGGCCCTCAACGCAAACAGAAATGCTAACAGTGGCGCACATGGTAACACAAGCATGAATGAGAACAGAAAGGGTAATGCACATGGTGGCGTAGACGGGAATGGTCTGCCACGTGATGTGTTGTCACATAGTAACATGGTGCCTGCAAACTGAAATGTCAATGGGCATGGTGATGTAAAGTGAAACAGTAAGATAAACAGTACTGTAGACAGAAATGGCAAAAAATAACAGAAATGCAAGCACAAATGAAAACGCAAAGGATAACGCACATGGTGGCGCAGACGTCAATGGTAAGTGAAACGGGTACGGATCCGCAAGCGGAAAGGCAACAACAGTAACAGTAATGTAAGTGCACAGGCTGGTTTTCCCCAAAACCTGCATTGAGAAAGACAGTGAGTACAAATAATGTATGCAAAATAATGAGTATCGACGCAGAAAATGAGATCTTGGAATACTAAATACATTATATCTCAGGAACCGTACGACGTAGAAAAAAAATTTAAAAGTCATATTATTTACAACTGTCCTGGCTAATTTGAATCTTAGCCCCATTAGGGGCTAAGAAATTTTCCGACGAAAAGTCCGTATCTCGCACCGTTTCCGAGATACGGGCCCTGAAAGGCGCGGCGAACGCCGTAATGTTATCCTATGGGAAAAAAAGAAAAGTTCGGAGCACCATAACTTTGCCTCCCTGTAATGTTTTTTCACCAAACTACTGAAAGGCACATCTGTGGGCTGTTGGCTGTCTTCCTCAAATTTCAGGAAGAAAGACCAAACCGTTATTTTGCAGCAGGGCTCCAAATGATTTCTGTTTAGTGTCAGCCAGAATGTTATCCTATAGGAAAACTCAATTTTGAGTGTCAGAACTTTTCCGCCATGTGATATTTTTTCACCAAACTACTGAAAGGCACATCTGTGTACTGTTGGCTGTCTTCCCTCCAAATTTCAGGAAAAAAGACCAAACCATTATTTTGCAGCAGGGTGCCAAACGATTCCTGTAATGCTTCGGGCGCTGTAATGTTATCCTATGGGAAAAACTGTCAACTTTGGAGTGCCATAACTTTGCCGCTGTGCAATATTTTTTCAATACAACACTGAAAGGCACATCTGTGAGATGTCGGCTGCGTTCCCTCCAAATTTCAGCCCAAAACTCCCAACGGTTATTTTGCAGTGCAGTGCCAAAGAATTGCTGTCATTTTCCCACAGACTAGAAAATTACTGTCGCATTTTATGAAAAGCTTTAAAATTTGTGACACTTTCGTGAGCACTAAAAGTATTTCATAAAGTAGTTTTTCCAGAAATTTGAAAACATGTTTCTGGGGTGTTTTACCACAAAATAAAGACATGGCAAGCATCCTCAGGGCCCGACTAGGTGAATACAAAAAAAATTAGGTTGCTAGAGGGTCCCAAATTTAAATGCCAACCATTTTTCTGATCACCAACTGAAAACAAAATGGCCGATTTGCGAAAGTAACAGGCCCATTTGCGAAAGTAAAAATGCATTTGCGAAAGTGTTGAACTTTTTAACTTTTCCCATTGACTTCTAATGGGAAACTGTTTTTTGAATAACTTTTAAACCGTTTAATATTTTTTCACGAAATCTTTGAAAGGCACATTGGGGACCCTGGCTGCATGTTCCCTGAAGATTTCAGGCCGGTCCACATAAACTGTACGACCTGTAGGCGCGACCACAGAATTCCAGAAAAGCGTAAACGCGGGCACAGATCACACTTAATAACTCCGCAGCGGTATATCTGACCAGTACGAAACTTGGCAGATCCTAAGGCCTATGGCTCTTGATCATAAATTCAAAATTTAAGGCAACTCCATCAAATGGTTGCAAAGTTATTAAGGTGTAAAGTTTTGGGGTTTAACATAGAAATGGCTCCTCAACCCTAACTATGGTAGCACTACTGCGTATACCATAATATATATATATATATATATATATATATATATATATATATATATATATATATTTTAACTGGTAGGCTCAGTAAGACTTGCTTACTTCTTTCACGGGTAACAAAAGCATTACAGAAATATATAGCAACAGTAGTAACAATTCATACATACAGATCAAAGAGACAAGATACAATGGGCATATTCTATTGTGCAGTATATCTTATTAAACAAGGGGAAACAGACATCACAAATCATGTACAGTAGTGTGGCTAGGCATAAGAAACAGTGTAAACAGGGCATGCCCCAGAATAGGCAGGTACAACTGTTTTTGGGAAGAGGTTGCCCTATGAACTGCCTTTTGAAGGACTGGAACATTAGACTTTCCAGGATGGGGAGAAGAAGCTCATTCCAGACCTGATGGGTTCTGTATGAGAAGGATTGTTGACCAATAGTTGTCAGGGCCCTGGGTATGTATAGGAGAGGTAGAGAAATGGAGTGGAGTGTCCTCCTCAAGTCTTTTGGACCAGTTCATCCCTGAGACTGGGGAAGTAGTCTCTCAGCATCTTGAAGGCCAGGCATAGGGTAGGATAGATGAGTTTCCCTTCAAGGGAGGACAGAAAAGGGAGGAAAGGACAGCACAGTGATGTTCTCTGTTGTCTACACCCACTGAAAACCTGCCTATCCAATCATATGGTACAGTATTCTGAGATTAGTGAGCTCAGTGCCCCACAGTAAGGAGAGGAGTGGAGAGGGGTAGCATAGCATAGGAAGCACCATACTTTTATCTACAGCCAGGAAAGCTTCATTTGTGGAATAGACTCTCGGCCTGTAAAGTAAGGCTAGTTGTTGTGAGAGAAACTTTGTTACACATTCGATGTGTGGTATAAAAGAACGGTCCTGGTCATGTCAGACATCAAGGTACGTTATAGCACCCAGAACCTCAGAGTACCCATTGGGATAAAGATCTGGAAGAGCTCACTTCTGTCAGAACCCAGTTTTCTGGACGGAAATAGCATGAGCTATGTCTCCTTTGCCTTAAGGACAAGTTGTTAAGAAATAAACCATGTTTGAAGTCCCCTGAAGTCCTTATTGAGCCTAATTATGATGGCATTAAAGTCAGAACAATTCTATATAGCACTGCATCATTGGCATCAAGAAACAATTTTGCTTCAACACAGCTGGAGGGGAGTTCAATAATAAACAACGAGATTAGTATAGTCCCAAAATATAACCCTGTGGTACCCCATCTGAGATCTCATGCTGAGAGGAGAGACAGGCCCCCTATTGCACAGGCTGTTTACGGCCTGTGAGATAGCTTTTAAATCAAGGCAGGAGAGGAGATATAGGCCCAGGCTCCTTAATTTGGACAGCAGGAGTTCATGGTTCACCAAGTCAAAGGCCTTGGTTAAACTAATAAACATCACTCCAGTAGATTTGCTATTGTCTATGGCACAAAGGATGTATGTCGCAAGACATACCAAGGCTGTGTCTGTGCCATGGTGCTTATGAAAGCCATGTTGGATGTCCATAAGCAGGGAGTTTGATTCAATATAGGTTAACAGTTGATTGTATACAGTACTAGTCTTTCTTGGACTTTTGCCATAGTACAAAGTATGAAAATGGGATGACTGGGACCACATGTGCTACATTCCACTTTTGAGGTACCACACCTTGGAGCAGAGACATACTACAGAGCTTAGCCAAAGGATATGAAAGAATGGGGGCAGCAATTCTTAAGAGTCAGGGTTTTTGTTTGTTGTGGCCTGCAGATTTGTCTGCTTTAATTTTTAGTAACTGGTTGAAAATATCTTTTTAGTAACCAGCCAAAGGTGGAAGTTAGGATGACCAGTTGAGGAAGGGGAGCAAGGAGTGGAAACAAAAGCGGGGCCCTTATAAGCATCTAGATCCATGAAAAATCAGTTAAACACTTCAGTAATCACTTTGGAGTTGCTGATAGTATCTGTACTGTGTTGTATTTCTTGGTTTGGAGTACCAGCCTGCCCTTTAAGGAGACTGTTTCCTTGATACAAAAACATTTTGGATTTTGCAGGTTTTTACACTACAGGTCCATCAAATAATTAACCATGGCCTTTTTTATAATAGACTTGCAGGAGTTTTGAAGCTGTCTGTATACCAGCCAGTCTTGCTTATGGTCTGAGGTCTTGAATACACCCCAGGCGTAATCCCTCAGGTCATTAGGTTGTGGAGTGAGGGGCTTAGCCATTTGGAGCAAATGCCTTTAAACCTTCTTTGTATGGGAGGGGGCATGATTGTTTACTACATTGGTCTTCAAGTTATTAATCAAGATGTCAAGGGCAAGGTTGACATCTACAAAATACCCTGTATCATCCCAGTTTACCATGACAAGGTCTTCCAGAAAGACATTATTGTCCATTTTGGAGTAATCCCAAGTAGTAATAATTCTAGGAGAGGTCTTTGGAAAGCTGTTGTCCCAAATGCAGCATACTATGAAGTGGTCACTCAGGGAGTCAGAGAAAGTTCCTGATGCACAAACATGATGAGATCTGCCAACCAGGATCCAGTGCATTAAACACGAGTCCCAGATTGTCCCAGATTTATACATATTGGGCTGGATTCACAAAGCATTCTGAAGGTGCAAAACCTTCCCTAAGTCCCCAAAACTGCTATAGCTTTGGAAAAAAAAGTGAGATTGCTCTGAGTGTTATTCACAGAAACCTCCACAGCTGTAGAAAAAAAACACTAGGGACTGTGGAAAAAAAGTGCAGTTGCAGACGTCCCTGAGGGAAAAAAGGTGTTAGATAGGTAAGGCACAGACCATCAAAGGCTATTCTTTGCCAGTTTTTTTCAACAGTTGTGGAAAAAATGTTACACACATTGGAGTGGGGTGTAACTCTCCCTCAGCAAACTTCAGTAGTGCCCCAACAGTTGAAATCAATTAGGGTGGAGGTGAGGCACAGGTAATAGCATTCCAGTGGGTATAGCAGTGGCTGATGTTACAGCAACAATAGCACACATTGCCATGATATGGCAACAGACAACAACCACCAGACCCAGTGCAGGCCATGACGGAGCCCCACAGGCAGTAGAGCCTGACCAGCCTGCAAAGAGTGCTACCCCTGCAGGCAACAGGAACACCCCAAGGAGGGAAGACCAGCAGTGACAGTCAGCCACTGTGGTGCCATGGTATTGCTGGTATCTGTAGTGCTGCAGTTGTCCCAGTTGAGAGACTGG
Organism: Neoceratodus forsteri; assembly: GCA_016271365.2. Taxonomy (NCBI): domain Eukaryota; kingdom Metazoa; phylum Chordata; order Ceratodontiformes; family Ceratodontidae; genus Neoceratodus; species Neoceratodus forsteri. Next base: position 832,206,913 of record CM028131.1, read on the forward strand.
ATGCTGGTCTCTTTCTGGGTTCATTCAGCTTCATGCTATGGCAGAAATGTTAAAGTCTGCTGCTCCAGCTAGTTAGGTTCACTGTTGCTGTACCCCCCAAGCCATTTCCATAGCTGCACTTGTTCAATTTCCGCAGCTGCTGAATTTCTGCAACTGCAGGAATTTTTATGGAATTCCGCACCTGCACAAATTTTCTTTATGAATATCGCACAACTGCATTTCTGCAGTGCTGCAGGCCTTTTTCCCTCAGCTGCAGGATTTTTGGCTTTCTTTGTGAATCCCGCACATATAGTCTGTAATACCAATGGCCATTTTGTAAATATACTATGTGTTAAAAAACAGATGATCTATTCTTGTTATAACAATTTGTATAGCTGATCATTTCCTTAAAATGTTTAAACAAAATAATACCTGAAAAACTTTTTTTTTTGATTTTGGAAATAGCCTACTCACTGCCAAAAAGTACTAATTGTTGAATCCAGTTGCATTATTTATTTATTAAATTTTGCTAACCGAGTAAACCCAATGAATCAATGACAGTCCCTTTTTCAGGGGCGACCCAGGATTACAACACTATACTTTACAGTAACAGGTCAACATATGTAAGTTATACAGTAAAACATAAATTGGAATACATCAGATGAGGCAATGTTTATAATACACTTTCAAGCTAACATTTTGGCATTTTTCAATCGGCACACTCAACATAAAGGGAAAGGGGAAATTGTGTTGTCTGTATATACATGGCACTCCCCTCCTCTTACTTTATGGTTATGTCCGCCTGATAGACTGCATGATGCACATGTGACGTAAGATCAGATTTTGACCTTCCACCAAGCCCCCCTTTGGTTCCCTTTATCTCCAGTTATACATGTGCATCTGAATAAGTTGCAGCACTTCACATGCTTCCATGCAAAGCCTCACAAGCAAACATAATCCAAAGGTAAGGTTTCAATTGTAAATTAATTTGCAGCACAAACAGACAGACAGCCAGAAATGTCAGCTCGATTATAATGCATGAATATCTTATAAAAATATATATTAATTAATAGTCCTGTGTCAGGGACCCCTGCTATGAATGATCATTGGAAATAATTAATGATTCCTCTGCATTTAAATATACTGCCAAGCACTAACCAACTATCCAGACATAGTTCAAGTTAGAACAATACAATCTGCTCAGATCTACAACTCCAGGAATTCAAGTTTTAAATTTGGTGCCATACAGAAACATTATCAGGAGCTCCTCCTTTCCGAGTGAGGGCTGCAAGGTACTAATGTACATGCAGACGCTGATCTAGCATCTACATAGCAGCAGGGGCACTACACCCTTTAAAATACACATATAAAGATTTGACATTATTCTAAGCTCCACATCACTCCCCTCACGTAGCGGAGTGGTGTTGGCTCAGTACCCTACCCAAAATAGTGTCCCCAGAATGGAACAGTCTAGGAACCTTGAAGAACAAAATATTTAGCATACCAAACACTGCCTGTATGCCACATTATACCACCCTGGCGTCATTCTCCAAATCCTCAATAAGCAGCATTGCAATATCAGAGGCTAAGATGGCAACTGCAACTTATTTTTTTATTACCCCATTGTTGTTCTTTTTTCTCTACCCTTCTCGTAGCCTCTTCCCAATATGGTATTCAGCCAATTCCTCCACTTTCCCAAGATCCTTTTGCCAGCTCAAGAATGCTGGGAAGAAGCACATGTATCATGATGGTGGCCGTATTGGGGATGGCAAGTGCATTCACTAGAATGGTACAGAGACCATTACAGCATCATGGCAGCCATCTTAAGGTCATACATTTCAGTGGCCATGTTGAGGAGGTCAGTACACATCCCTGACACTGGCTGGAATATTTAAAGAGCCATTAACATTATAGATACAGACACAGGGATCTTTTCAAGCATAATTTAAAGAAATGGGTTCCCTATTAAGGAAATGACCTGGTACCAAGATACCATAGCAATTCTTAACCATAGTGACCCCTAACAAGATACTTAAAGGAGCATAATCATAAACATGTGCATTTTCATGTACTATATATTATTCTGGAGTGGTAGCACCAGTATAGTTAGGGTTGGCAGGGCAGTTTAATGTTAAACTCACATTTTGCACTTTAATAACTTTGGAACCATTGAAGGGATTTTCACACAATTTAACACACTTGATGTGTAGGGGAAGGTCTCTTGATGTGTCAAATTTCGTGTCAATCCCTTTTGCAGTTTTTCGAGATACAGAGTGTTGAAAAAAAAAGAGGGTTTTGCTCTTCTTGGCTTTTTTTTGCTCACCTGTATCTCAAAAACAGGATAACATTGGTGGCCGACAATTTCAGGATAGAAAGCCTTAGCCTCACAGATGTGCCTTTTGAAGATTTGGTGTAAAAACCGGGAGCAGTACTAGTCGTACTTGAGCTGAAACAAGGCTGCACAGAGCGAGAGAGAGAGACAGAGAGAGATGCTTAGCAGTTGAACAAAAGCAGACAAATGCATTTTAGTATTTAAAAAGCAGTACTAACCTTTATTAAATTACAGTATTACCTACAACTTAGTGAAGATGCCAGTAATGTCAGCATAGTACTCTTTGACCTGCAACATAAATCACAACTTAAGTTCAGCAAGTATGACACACTGTGCTTCGCATAAACGCAGCCCTGTCACCCCTTCCCACCCCCACGGTGTCACTTCCAGTCTGCATCTTGAGAATGGCACTGCACCTTCTGTGAACACCAGAACTATAGAAAATCTACAAAATATAGGAGAAAAAGATAATTGTCACTCATATTCACACTATTACACAAAACAACCTAGAACCTCTAAAAAAACAACACCTAAAAGCATACATCAGTTAATCCAACCCACTACCTCTTTAAGGCTTTGGGCCCTATTTATTGCCTTGCCAACATCAGGGGCCCAATCCCTGTGTCGGTGGCAGGAATCCCCTATCTCCACCACAAGCACCATGGATGTGGTACACTGGGAGCCCAACCCAGTGTACCCAAATGTGTTTTTTTTTAAGTAGCTGTTAAATACAGAAAACCATCCCACAATGTCTTTCATCATCATAGCAGAATCCTGCAACAAAATTTTCGATGCAGGATCAGGCATAAAAATATTAGGTCTGCCTCCATACCCAAATTCCTCACCGACATTGGCGTGCCCAATCCCCATAGCGATATACCTCTAACCCTACACATACACAGTTATGTGGCACACTGGGAGCCCACCTCAGTGTGCTGAGATATTTTAACATTTTTCTTCTCTTTCTGACACCGGGATGCCCGCTCTTGGTGTTGGATGGCCCCCCAAGCCCACTTTCTTTGCCAATGGGGGTGCCCAATCCCCCTGTCGGCAGCATATTCCCCCCAAACTCAACTGGCACGTTGGGAGCCCCAGTGTGCCCACAAATATTTATTATAAAAAAAAAATAGATATATATATTATAGTGGCATGGTAGTGTCACTATAGTTAGGGTTAAGTACAGTACCGCATTTAAGGTTAAAGTGTGAAATTTAGCAGATTAACAACTCTGCCACCATATAATGGATTTGCCTGACATTTGGCAAGCACAGAGCAGTACCATAGATCTTTGGATCTGCCAAGTTTCATAATTGTGGAATATACAGTTGCGGAGCTATATAGCACAATATAAAGTCATATTTATGCTATTTTGCACATTCTTTGCTGGCACCTACAGGTTGCACAGTCTATGTGACTGGTCTGAAAGCTTCAGGAAACATGCAACTCTGGTCCCTGATGTGCCTTTCAAAGATTTAATGAAAAAATATTAAACAGTTCAAAAGTTATTCAAAAAAAAAGTTTCCCATTATAGTAAATGGGAAAAGTTAACAAAAAGTTTGACAGTGTCGCAAATGCAGTTTTTGGTGCCGCAAATGACTCCTGTAGTGTCGCAAATCTAGCGTCTTGTTTTCAGTTGGTGATCACAGTAATGCTTGGCATTTAAATTTGTGACCCTCTAGGGACACAGTTCTGGCTGCGTTCACCTAGTCGAGCCCTGAGGGTGCTAGCCATGTCTTTTTTGGGGGGTTCAACACCCAAGAAATATGTTTTTGAAATTTTTGGAAACAGTAGTGTTGCACATTTAACACTTTATGATTTATTTTGCAAAAGTGTTGTGATTTGCAACACTGCTTTGCGACATTATGCCCAAAAGAAGAGGAAATCTTTACCACCCTGCTGCAAAAGAATGGTTCTGTCTTTTGGGCTAAAATTTGAAGGGAAGAAAGCCAAGATCCCACAGATGTGCCTTTTTGTGGCTTGGTGACAAAATATTAGAGGGCTGCAAAGTTACGGTACTCTGAATTTGACACTTTTTCCCTTAGGCTAACATTATGGCATCCGCTGCTCCTTTCGGGGCCTGTATCTTGGAAACGCTTCGAGACATGGACTTTTCATCAGAAAAATGGGGCTAAGTACAAAACTAGCCAGGAAAGTCATAAATTATATGAAATTTTAATTTTTTTCCTACGTCGTACGGTTCCTGAGATATAAGCAGTTTAGTATTCCAAGTCTTCATTTTCTGCTCCGAGGCCCATTATTATGCATACATTCTTTGTATTCACTGTGTTTCTCTATGCAGCTTTTGGGGAAAAAGAGGGTGTGCGTGTTCATTACTGGTACAGTTAGCGTTTCCACTTGTGTTTCCATAACCGTTTGCTTTAGTGTTCCCATCTACGCCACCGTGTCCGTTATCCTTTGCATTTTCATTTGAGCTTGCATTTGCATTACTGTTAACATTTGTGTTTCCATTACTGTTTTTGTTTGTGTTTCCTTTTGTGTCACCGTGTGCATTTCCATTTGCATATGTACTTCCATTTGAATTTCTGTTTCTGTTTGTGTTTCCCTTGGCGTCATCATTGCTGTTACCATAACTGTTTGAATTTCCATTTCTGTTAACGTGACCGAGCATGTTATGATTTGCGTCTCCTTACATGCTTGCATTTACATTTCTGTTTTCATTAATGTTTGTGCTTCTGTTTCTATTACCATTTGCGTTATCATTTATGTTTGCATCACCATGTGAGTTTGCATTTGTGCGTGTGTTTGCATCACCATTACTTCACTATTTATAGTGCACATTCTCAAAAAGAAGGGAAATTCATGGCAAAAAAATCCATTTAATGCATCAGTTAGGATTGTTCCACAGTGACAAAAGCGAGGAAATTCAATGTTAGTGTTCCCCCCCCTTACACCTCACCCCCACCCCACCCTAACCAATGGACATCGGGGTGTGTGTTGGGGTCATCGGTCCTAACTTTCACCCCATTCTCCTATACTGCACCAACTCAGCTTGTTTACATATGGGATGGGGTGAGAGATAGGACCGCCGACCCCAACACATACCCCAATGCCTGTTGGTCAGATCAGTGTGTGGGTGGGGTGCAAGGGGGGATGGGAACCCTAACATCAAATTTCCTCACTTTTGTCACTGGATCAGCCCTAACTGATGCATTAAATAGAGTTTTTTGCTGTGAATAAATATATATATATATATATATTTACTGTATATATATATATATATATATATATATATATGACCCTGGTTTCTACAGCTACATACATATGTTCATCTGTGGAGGGATGGGAGAGCAGCTCCCACTGTAACATATAGATATTTATATAATTGCATGTTTTTCCATTAAAAAATGTATGCAAATCATATGCAAAACTCTTCATTCAAGCACCAGTTAGGGTTTCTGTCATGCCCTTGATAGTATGGCAATATCACATTTGGGTGTAGAACCATAATAGCACACCCAGACTCACAGCACAGTTACTCACATGGCTAACATACAGAACTATAACCACAACACTCACAACACATATGTACATACACTTCATAAATCTTAACTCATGCCCTAATGCTCAGTAGAACACATTAGTCAGTTATATGAAATCACAACTGTACTGCAGACTTCCTATTCTTACCTATTCTACTGAGCGTTAGGGCATGAGTTGGTTTAAGAGTGCTAACCCTTATGAGTGTATGTAACATGAGATGTTGTAAGAGCTGTGAGTATAGTTCTATATGTTAGCCATTTGTGTAACTGTGTTGTGAGTCTGGGTGTGCTATTATGATTCTACACCCTATCGTGATATTGCCATACTATCAACAGCATGACAGAAACCCTAACTGGTGCATGAATGAAGTTTTTTTGCATTATATATATATATATAATAGGGGCACGGTAGCAGCCCTATAGTTAGTGTTGAGTAGGCACTTCAATGTGGAACTCAAAATTTTGCACTTTAATAACTTTGCAAATGTTCAACAGATTTGCACAAAGTTTGGTATACTTTGTCCTGTGGGGTAGATCTGATGTGGCAAGTTACGTTCCTGTCAGATGTGCAGTCTCCGAGTTACGGAAAGGTGAAAGAAACATATTTTTGCTCATTGACTTTGCTGAGATTTTTCTTTGAACTTGCCTACAGCCCAGATGGTTTGTTTTTGTGTGCTGAAATTTTCAGAGCAGCAAGAGTCTGCCCCACAGACGTGCATTTTGCTAGTCTGTTGAATAAATAATAAGTAGCTTTTCAGTTATTGTAATTAAAAAAAGTGGAAAAATAGTTTCTGAGCATGCTCAGCAAGCGCTACAATGTAGCTGTATGAAACGAAGCAGAAATCCTGCTTCATATGGGAACATTTCTTCTTTGTATGGTAGGCATCTTGGGACCTTTTCATTTAATAAATATCTGTACTAAACAATGCTAAAATAATAAGTTGTGGCAATAATGAAATTTTTTTCTGGCTCGTTATTTTTCCATAACCTGGATTTGTGATTTCTGTGGCTGAAAATGCTAAATGCCATTAGTTTTTCTGATGTAACACCACTGGGCAAGTTCCACGTAATACTAAGTAGGATGCTACATCATACTGTATGACAAGACACAATGTAGGATCCTACTTCATATTAAGAAATCCTACATCATATGCCACCATTTTTTCCCAGTTATATTTTTAGTATTTTTAACAACATGTGCAGAAATTCTATAATGTGACACTTCTGAATTGTGCTACTGTCTAACTAGTGCCATTTTGACTGTATTTTTATGTTGGCACGCTTGCGAAGCCAACATCTTGTGGTAGTGCAGATTTGAGGCACAGTCACTGTTAGCTTAATGCAGGCATGCATCAGTAGCCGCGCCCCTCATTTCCCAATCAGCCAAGCGCCTGCACCACACCGCATACCTAATGTGGCCATGGGATCAAATAAAAGTTCTGCTGCAATGCGAGCTAAGCTCGTCATACGCAGCGGACCTCCTGACATGCTTTCCCTGGTGGTGAAAAAAAGAAAATTAACATGGCAGCATACTGCCGACTTCGGGGGTGCCCAATCCACTTCCGTCGGCATACCCTGGCCTAATGTATATGCTGACAGGGGAGCCCACTCCCCGCCAGCTTAATGCATCCCCTCCCATCTGTTATGTGCCGAGAGGGGTGCCCAATCCCCTCGGCTCTTGCCTCCCAATTTTGTTGTGTCAACAGGAGGTGTCCATTCCCATCTGCTATAGCATCCCCAAAAAACTCTTAGGTGGCATGCTGGGAGCTCACCCCAGCGTACAAAGCCCCTGTAAAACTGTCCCCAATGTTTATTTTTTATTTTTTTTAACCTGTAAAAAGAAAACTGTCTGTTGCAGTCTCCCTGCTGCTCCCATGCCCACCCACTGCACTTCTCACCCCACACTTACCTCCGGAGTCTGGTGCGACGATCTTCAGTGGACGGGAACACATATGCACTCTTCAAAGCCGACTGTGAACTGAGGAAATGCCAGTAAGCTGTATAATGGAACAAATATGGTTTCTTTTTCCAACTTTGATGCATATCTCAGGCATGTTTTGAAATTTTGGCACCAAATTTCAACATGGGGTTTTTGGGACACCTCCTCTTGAATTCTGGCACTGTCACGGCATTAATCGGCCCCAAAATGTGATTTTGTGGTGACTGTGAGGAATCACCATTTGGGATGAATTAATGAAATTAAAGTGCCATTGTTCATAAGGGGAGCTCTCAAAAAGCCCATGTTGCAAATTTGGTGGGAAAAATCAAATAAATGGCTGTTTTACGAACGTGCATTGCGCTATTTCCAAGTACGCTCGTAACTTCATGAATTTGTAATATTTTCAGTCCAGATTTTCAAAATTGGTATTTTTTCACACCTCCGGATGAACAGTATAGCTGTCATTTTACATATCCTGGCCAAAATGTGTTTTCACACTTCCGCGCAGTATAGCACGGTTGCTGTGTGAAATCACTTTTTGGGACAGTTTGAGGACATGACAGTGACACTGTTCATGAGCAGAGGTCCTAAAATGCCTATGTTGAAAATTTGGTGCCGAAAGTCCATAAAATGACTGTGTTGCAAGTGTGCGATGCGCAGTTTCCACGCACCCGGTTGCAAATTTAAAATATTTCCATGCCAGATTTTCAACATTGCCATTTTTTTACACCTCCTTATGAACAGTACAGCTATCGTTTTTCACATCCTGCCCAAAATGTGTTTCCGCATCTGTGGAGCACAGTGGCGTGGTCGCTGTGGGAAATCAACCTTTGGGACAAATTAACAAAATCGCAGCACCACTGTTCATAAGGGGAGGTCCCAAAATGCCTATGTTACAAATGTGGCTAACTAGCTCCCAAAAATAATTGGGTTACAGACGTGTGTTGCACAGTTTGTATGCATGCTCATTGCTTCACCAATATTTCCTATTGGCACTCCAGATTTTCAACATTGCCATTTTTTTATGCCTCCTCATGAACAATACAGTTGTCATTCTCCACGTCCTGCCCAAAAATGTGTTTTCATCCCTCTGTCACTAAATGGAACAGCAGCTGTGCAAAACCACCTTTCAGCTAACAAAGTGATTGTGCCGCTTTTCATGAGGTGGCCTGACAAGCAGCCCATGTTGAAAATGTGGAGTGAAACTACCACCACACGCCTAAGGTGTTAGGGTTTCCAACTGCATCACCCCACCCGGTACTGGCTGACAGGAGTCAGGGGTGTCACTTGGGATCATCAGATGTAATGCTCACACCATTCCACCCCCCACCCTGCAGCTACTGACAGACATTGTGGTGTGCCTTGCACTGTTCAGCCACAAAGTTCACCCCACGCTCCTATATTGCACCCATGTCAGCATATTTCCTTATGGAATGGGGTAAGTATACTTCCCAAAGACCCCAAAGCACACCATAACACTTGTCAGTGTCTACAAGGTAGGGTGAGGTAAAATGGCATGAGCGTTATAGCTGACGACACAAAGGCACACCTCAATGCCTGTCACTGTCTACAGGGTGAGGTTGGGGTTGGCATCACTTCAATAGTTCACTGCCATTCCTATTATGCATCTCTAGCTCTGGCACTGCCAATGCCAATGCCAGCATGACAACATTCAGCTTTGACAAATGCTTGTTTATGTATGTGACTTGGAATGTCTTGTCATTTTGAATTTACAGCACAGGGAACTTGCCCCATAATACAAAGTAGGAACCTACCTTGTGACAAGATATGCCATAGGATCCTACTATGTATTAAGAAATCCTACTTTGTATGCTGCCATCTCATGCCCATTACATTTTTTAACATTTTAACAATGAGATATGCATAAGCACTATATTGTGACACTTCTGAATTCTGCTATTGGCTAACTAGTGGCACTTTGACAGTACTTAACATGGATGTGACTTGGAATGTCTTGTTATTTTGAATTTATAGCACCGGGAAATTACCCGGTAATATGAAGTAGGATACTACATTGTATAACAAAATTCGACATAGGATCCTGTTTTGTATTAAGAAATCCTACTTTGCATGCCACCATCTTGTGCCCATTACATTTTTTACATTTTTAACAATAAGATATGCATAAATTCTATATTGTGACACTTCTGAATTATGCTGCTGGCTAATGTCGGTGATCCCTACAGTGATGTGAGACACTGGGGAGCCCACCCCAGTGTCCACAATTATGTTACTCCCTCCCACCACTTTGGAACACTGGGGAGCCCCCCCAGTGTCCCCAAACATTGTTTATCCCTGTAAAAAAGAAAACAGTCCCTCATTGTCTCCCTGTCACCCATCCAAACCCTCCCTCTGTGTACTCACCTACCCTTATCCCCCCCTTACCCCATACTTACCATCGGAGATCGGTAGCTGCATTCTTCTCTGGCCCGGGACATTTCTTCACTCTTCAAAGCCGAACCGTGAACTGAAGAATCAAGGTAAGTGCCATATAATGACCGTCAAAGGCATTTTGAACTTATGTTGATATCTTTGCCATTTTTTGTAATTTTGACACCATATTTTCAGCATAGCCTTTTTCAGACCTCACCTCTTGAACACTTGCACTGTCATTTCATTATTCAGTCCTGAAAGGTGATTTCACAGTCACTGCACAGAATCACCTTTTGGGACTAATTAATGACACGACAGTGCCACAGTTCATGAGGCTGGGTCCCGAAAAGCCCATTTTGAAAATCTGGTGCAAATGTACCCCAAAACACCTGAGTTATGCTTGGTTGTTGAAATTTCACTATGCACATGCTTAACTTTGGCAAATTTTAATATTTTCACTCCAAATTTTCAACATTGCCAGTTTTTCATACCACCTCATGAACAGTAGAGCTGTCATTTGTCACATCCTGCCCAAAACATGTTTATGCAGCAGTGGCATGGAATGGCATGGTTGCTGCATTAAAACACCTTTCAGAACCAAATAATGAAATGGCAGTGCCAATGTTCATGAGGTGGTGTTCCAAAAAGGTCATGTTGAAAATCTTATGCAAAAATACCTAAAAATGCCCAAGTTACGTGCGGTTGTTGGAATTTTTATACATATGCGCATAACTTTGGCAATTTATCATATTTTCACTCCAAATTTTCAACATTGACATTTTTTCACCCCATCTCATGAATAGTACAGTTGTCATTTTTCAAATCCTGCCAAAAAATGTTTTCTGCACCTGTGGCACAGAATGATGTTACAGTTGTGCAGAATTACATTTTGATGGGGATTTGAACATTTTCTGTACTGGGTACATGTGATGAGGTGATAAGAAGGTTATGTTGAACATTTAGGGTGACAATTATTTGAGATGGCACAGTTATGACAATTTGTTGCAGTTTTGCTATGCCTGATCATACCTTGATGCATGGAAGTGCAAGGGACAGAGGCCGCTGTGTTTCCACAGCAAGATACATATGTGAATTTGTGGAGAGATGGGAGCGCAAGGTCTGAAGAACCCTGCACTCCCGAAGTAAAATAAAGATACTATTACACTATCTCAATGAATAAGGAAATAAATTGCAAAAAAACTTCATTAATGCATCAGTAAGGGTTAAAGTGACAAAAGTAGGGAAATGTGGCAGTAGGGATACCATCCCTAACACCCAACCCCCACCCTGCACAGACAAAGAGGGATCAGCGGGTGGTATTGGCATCTCCTGCTCTAAAGCTCACCACATTCCATTAGAAAATAAGCTGGGCAGCCACAGCACATGAGAATGGGTTGAGCATTAGGGCAGGAGATGAGAATGCCATCCCGATCCCTCTTCATCTGTGCAGGGTGGGGTGAGTTAGGGTTGGAACCTAATGCCACATTTCCTCACTTTTGTCACTTATCTCAACGATGCATTAATGACTTTTGCAATGTGAGTGTGTGTGTGTGTGTATATGTGTATATAGATATATATATATATATATATATATATATATATACTGTACATACATATTTAGTGTATGTTTGTGTGTATATATATATATATATATATATATATATATATATATGTATATATCAAAAAACAATGTGTTACAGTATTGCAACATTACTGTCTTGCAGATGCCAAAATCAAGACAATGCCAAGCATGTGGTGTGCCATTACTGCCACAGCAAAGAGGCCCACAGTGTCCATCATGTGAGCTGGAGTGTAGCGACATAGAAATGGACAACACATCCACACAAGAATTCAGCAAGTCCGGACAGAGCCAGGCTACACCAAACTGGCAAGTGGATCCTACTACAGCAACACTGCAGCAAACCACAGCAGCAATGATGAAAAGCCAGAAAAACTTCATGTTAAAGGTGCTGGAATGCATGGAAGTGATGGCTAACACTAGACCACTTCCAGGGGGATCATCCAAAACCCTGGCAGTTCATAACAACACTAGAAGGAATGACACAGAGAAGCAGTCAACTGATAATGATAATAATGATAATGCTTCACAACAAGAACATGATGAGCAAAGCCAATTGGCCAATGATCTTCAATCAGAGGAGGAAAATTCAGATGATAAACAGGATAGCAAACAAGACATGGACAGGGAACCCAACAAAGGACACACTGGCCACCACAGAGATTCCATTCATAACTTCTAAACTGTTCCCAGTCAAAAACATAATGAATTTAGTTACATGGGTAAAAAAGATCATGGGGTTTGATATACCAGAACCACAGCCAGAGACTAAACTGGACCCAATGCTCCAGCAACCACCAAAACAAGAACATTTTTTCCTCCATCTGCCCAGCCCTATATGATATCATCAGAAAAGAATGGGACACTATGGATCAGGCAAGGATCCCAGAAAAGAATGCTTTGGACAGAAGGTATCCAATTCAAGAAGATAAAGTTATGACACAATGCAATGCCCCAAAGATAGACCCCAAGATAGCCAAACTAAACAAAAGAACAGTACTAGTGGCAGAGGGCACAGCAGTAAAGAAAGATCCAATAGACAAAAATTAGAAGAGATGCTGAAGAAGATGTTCAAGATGTCAGGTCAAGCAGTGAGAGAAGCAATGACTGCAGTGTATATGGCAAGGATCCAAATTAGGTGGATCGAAGAGATTGCCAAAATAACTAACACCCAAATCACCAGAAGAGAAACTGCTGAAATACACATTACAGGCAGCAAAATACCTAGGAGACATGTCCCTCGATGCCCTGAAACTGAATGCGAGAATGACAGCTATAGCTAGCAGAGCAGACAATCTCTCTGGTTAAAATTATGCAATGCAGATAATTAGTCTAAAGCCTGTCTACAGAAACTCCCATTCAAGAGAGGTCTCCTAGTCAGAGATGGACTTCTAGAGTTCTTCAGAAGAAGACAGGCAATGATCTAGAAGGAGACAGGTATTCAAGGTACCTATCATTCCACTGGAGAAGGTACCAAGGATACAAACAACGCCAATATAAAAAATACAAAAACTCTGTTTGAGACAAAGAGAGTTCTTTTAAAAACAGGAACTCATACCACAACAAAAACAACTCAGACTATAAAAGCCACAGAGGAGCCTCCAGAGGCAGATTTACAAACCAGAGGAGAAGACAGAACAAAATATTTACTCAATGACTATCAACCCCAAAACATTCTCCAACAAACAGAAAATCCGCAAACCTCATTGGAAGCAACCACACAACAAAGCACTCCGGTAGAGGGAAGACTACAAAAATTCAACTCATCATGGCTGAGACCAACCATGTAGAAGTGGGTAAAGGAAATGAAATTGTAGGGGCACACTATCGAGACCACAGAGAGAGAGAGAGAGACTAGTGGCATCTACAATATCAAAGAGACATTGTACCACACTGCAAGTCAAAGACATCCTACACAATCTACTAACCTCACAGGCAGAGTACCCTCACAACAGGAGGGACAGGGAATATACTCCATATTCTTTTTGGGCAGATCTCAGACCAGTCCTACACCTTGAAACTAGTCAATAGGTTCATACAAACAAAGAGGTTCAAAATGGAAACCATAAGGTCAACCTGCAATCAATAAGACCAGGCAACTATCTCACATCAATAGACCTGAAAGACACATACTTGCACATTCCTATGAGACCAACACACAAGAAATTCCTAAGATTTCACATAAGGGACCAACACTTTCAATACAAAGTGCTACCCTTCGGCCTAGCATCAGCACCAAGAGTATTCACAAAACTTTCAATAGTGGTGGCAGCCAAACTAAGAGAACAAGGAATACTCATCATTCCATACCTGGGTGACTGGTTGATAAGAAACAGATCCATAGAAGAGTCGCAAAATGCCACAAGACAAACCATAAAGACATTGACCGACCATGGATGGGTGATCGACAAAGAAAAAAGTTGCCTGAAACCAGCACAACAGATAGCACATCTGGGAGCAAATATAGACACTGATCAAGATGTGTCAAGACCAATCACAAAAAGAATACAGAACCTAGTACTGATGGTACAAAAACTGTCAAGTCTGCAGAACTCTATGATAGCTCTAGCATCTCAAGTACTGGGTTGCATGTTGTCATGCACCAACCTGGTCTCTTGGGCAAGATGGATCCTCAGGCCACTACAGCCACTACAACTGCTCCTCTTACAATACAGCTCACCACCAGAGAAGAATATGCACCACAAGATGATACTGACCAATGCAGTCAGGAAATCTCTGAACTGGTGATTGAACACACAGAATCTCACCAAGGGCAACCCCTTGGAAATAAAAAATGAAGTCACAATATACACCAATGCAAATCTCTGGGAATGGGGAGAAGCAATGTCATCCAAATCTGCCCAGGGCAAATAGACTCCAAGTGAAAAGAACATGCCCATGAATGCTCAAGAAATGAGGGCAATAAGGAATGTCCTACAGACCTTCAAACCTTACATAATAGGAAAGGAAGTGCTCATCAGATCAGACAACAGGGCAGCAGTAGTTTACGTATCAAAATAAGGTGATACAAAGTGCCTCAGTCTACAGAAGGAGACATGCACAATAATGTCATGGGTGCAAAAACATCTAAAACATATAACAGCGATCTACCCAGCAGGCAAATTGAACAAAACAATGGATTGGCTGAGCAGACAGAAAATCTACATGGGGGAATGACAACTGCACCCAGAAGTGTTTCAAATAGCACAGAGAAAATGGGGCAAGATCACCATAGACCTAATGGTGATACACAAGAACAAACAGCCAGAAAAAATATTTTCAAGGTTCAAGGAACCACAATTGATGGGAATCAACACACTATCAATACCTAGGACCCACGACTACTCGTATGTGTTTCCGCCCTGCCCCCTATTAATGCAGGTAGTCATAAAAGTAAGACAATCCAGGAGAATGATAATCATGATCACACTGCACTGGCCCAGGAGAGCGTGGTTCATTACAATAGTAGCAGTGGTGATGGACAGCTGGCAGTTACCAGTAAGATGGGACATACTAATCCTGGGACCAGTAACACATCCAAGCCCAGACAATCTCAAATCTATGGCTTGGCTCCTGAAAGGACAAGACTGTTAAATGCAGGCTATCACGGATCAGTGATAGACACTATGTTAAACTCCAGACATCAATCCATAACTTTGACTTATGCTAAGCAGTGGAAAATATTCACTTCGTGGGGCAACACCAGAGACAGACCACTAGAATCAGCATCCATTGCAGAGATACTACTGTATCTTCAATGAGGTCTAGACAAGGGAGTGCCACCAGCATCACTTAGAGTAGAACTGTCAACCATAGCTGCTGCACTGGGCAATATAGATGGAACTAGCCCAGGAACACACCCAGACATTGTAAGATTCCTAAAGGTGGCTACAAACATTGGACCATGAACAAAAACACTGGTATCCCCATGGGACCTGATGTTGGTCTTAAACACTCTCACACAAATACCATTTGAACCCATTACAGATATTGACATTTATTGGCTGGGTATCAAAACAACATTTCTGGTAGCAATATGCTCAGCTCATAGAACTGGTGAATTGTCAGCCTTATCCTGTAAAGGGCCTTTAACAAATTCACAACAGAAGGCATAATGTTAAGAACAGTATCATCATTTATACTAAAGATAAATTCTTAATTCCATGCCTAACAGACAATGGAGCTTCTAATGTTTTATGAGGAGAACAGAGACTCAAGACAAAAAAGTACACAACCTGGATGTGAGAAGGGCTCTGTCAAAATACATACAGAGAACAGCCAAATTTAGGTACACAGAATGACTATTCATCATATCCCAAGACCTCAAGAGAGGACTAGCAGCAGCAAAGGGGATGATGGATTTATGGATAAAGAGAACTATCACCAAAGCCTACAGGTCCATTAACAAAACTCCACAACAGGGGGCAAAAGCACACTCTACCCGAGCAGTAGTTACATCATGGTCTGAGCACAACTGTGCACCTCCCCAAGAGATATGCACAGCAGCAACATGTTCAGCAATTCACACTTTTGCTAGACATTACAGACTCAAAACTCAAATTCCAGGAAAGACTACCTTTGCAAAGAAAGTACTGTTATCAGCAACACTACCAGACGCTGCATCTGATTGCCCCACCCCACCCTCTTGAACACACATTGCTTATTACATACCCTAAAGTAAGAGGAGGGGAGTGCCATGAATATATGGACAACACAATGGTAGGTTACTCACCTGGTAAAGGTGATTGTGTGCCTGTATATCCATACCACTTCAGCCCACTCGGGGGAGCCTGTACTCAGCATCTACCAGCAAAGTACACAATTATTATATAATGGACATCAATTAAAGAGTCATGATTAAAGTGGTAAACAAAATGAGATACCAAAGAAAGGATGTAAAACTTAATTTGATAGAGGTGACAGTATTAAAATAATCTGTTTTAACTACTAATGAGTTTATTACTGTCTGTACATGCATGTAGTATCATTATTAGTCTTTTATAGCTATGGAAATATCTAACTGGAGACAAAGAGAACCTAAGGGGGGCTTGGTGGAAGGTTAAAATCTGATCTTAGGTCACATGTGCATCACGCAACCTATCAGGTGGACATAACCCTAAGGTAAGAGGATGGGAGTGCCATAGATACACAGGCACACAATCATCTTAACTAGGTGAGTAAACTACAGTTGTTTAACTAGTAAAGGGACACTAAGCTGGAGCTTGTGTCCACATGTGACCTGGGAGAACAAGGAAGTTCAGTGACTTGCTCAGTGTCACACAGTATGCAAGTGGGATCTGATGGGATTCAAACCCAGATCTACCAGTTTGCAGCTCTGTGCCCATAACCACTATACTATACTGCTTTCATTAGTTTGTATGAATACCTTACCAGGACCTTTACTCTGTTTATGAAAGTGAACAGATTTGGAATATAATTCTAAACTTTTTGGTCTGGATTTATTTTGATTTAATTTTGATTTGATTTAGTTTGACTTTTTTAATGGGAACATCAACCTTTTTTGACATTATTCAATTTATTTAGAAATTTGTAAACCAGAAGGTTTGTTAGTACCCTCAGTACATTGTTTTAAAATCACTGTATTTTTTCCCTTAGTTATATTCTCTCTTTATAGCTGCATTTTCCCCACCCAGTGGTCATTTTGTAATTACTTATCAATTCCAGAACTCAGTGACATCAGTTGAATGGAAGTATTGCATTCACTTTAGGCTTCAATGCAACTGATGTTTCTGAATTTTGAAACTGAAAGGCAATTACATTAAGAATATTAGGCAGAACAAATTATAACATTAACAAGGGACACTAAATAACATGAACATGAGTTTAGTTTAAAGTAAACTCATAAAACAATGCATTGGAAGCATTAAACAGACTTCATAAATGCCCAGATTTCTAATTTCTTTAAACAGAATGTAAAAAATGTGTAATTTAAGCATTGTAGATGCAGAAGATTTAGGTACTTATTGTTCATTTTACTTTATTTAAGAATATATGACCTTAATATATAGAAATCACACAAACACACACCCAAGCAAATTACATCTATTTACCCCTTTGATAACTGTAGCATGTCATTAAAAAGTGGCCCTTCCTAGCAGTGAAAGTTAAGACATAAGGTAAGAGGTTAAAGGTGAACTCAATTTGATCACTCAGGTTATTAACCTCAGTCCACCAATTTCCTTCTTGCCCTTTGTTAGCTTTGGTTGTAGGCAAACAGGAAGAAATGGACACTTAAATCACATTCTCCAAGTAATAAAGAAGTCAGCTACTCTTGAAAGAGTTGCTTAAGGTATATAACTTTAATTTTCTGAGCATTCATTACAAACAATCAGATCTTTTGTTTTAGATGAATAGGGAGAACCTTTCTATGAATAGAAACCATATATTGTATTTTGCAGAACAATAGCATTACTATTTAAAGTCTATAGCTGAGTTAGTAGGAAATGATTACTTTGACAAAAATAATCAAAAAAGTTCACTCAAGTGTTTTTTCTTATGTTTAACTTTTGTTGAGGTCTAATGGCAACATATAATTAAAGGTTGCAGGCATTAAAACATGCCATACCACATGATACTGAGCATATCAAAGCACTTTTCTTTAATGTTTATTTTTTTGCCCATCACAAATGTAAAGATAACTTTATCTCAATCCAGGAATCAACATCAAAACCATTGCTTGCTCCCCAAGATCTTATATTGTATGTTATATTGCACAGGGGATTCTTGACAATTGGCATCATGTGGAAAGGATATATTCAGAACATTTTGCAGGTTGTCCCTCTTCATTACTTCTCCTCAAATCGGAATCCTGCTTCAGGGTATCTCTATCTGGCATAAATGTGGAAGATAGGATCTGCATGTTATCCATAGAATACCATACTGGTGCTGCTTTTAGGGGCCTTCATAAA
This sequence comes from Neoceratodus forsteri, assembly GCA_016271365.2. NCBI lineage: Eukaryota > Metazoa > Chordata > Ceratodontiformes > Ceratodontidae > Neoceratodus > Neoceratodus forsteri. The sequence goes on from CM028131.1 coordinate 832,225,565, forward strand.
TGTGAGGTGACTGTCTCTCAGGGAGGGAGGGAAAAGGACTGCCAACGTTCCTGCTTCTTCCTGCTGGTGTGCAGCTTTAGCTCTGGGTGTTAATTCTGACATGCATTCTCCTTCCAAGCAGAGGATGGTTGTAGACATGTTGGTCCCCAACAATAAACCAATGGGGAAAAATAGGGAGCTAAATGATAAAAAGAGCATCTCTAGCTAATGTTTTTTGCAGTTTTCAGGCACAATTCTCAATGCAGCAGAGGGTCCGCAAAGCATAGTTTTTATCATAAATTATAGTTTGCACTCCTTTTTTTTGGTAGCAGATGCTCTTTGTTTTCCAATTAATTACCCAAATCATCTTCCCACCACTTATAAAGTGTGTTGTAGCACCTGATTTCAGCTGCATGGTATGAAGACAGTGACCACCTTCCAGGGTCCTAAATATCTGGTCTATAATTTGGCTGCAGTGGTGCAGTCAGTCCCTTCCTCTCTGGAAAGTAGGTGCACTACTGTATATGCATGCCCTAAATATTAATTCCTGAATACAGTGCATCACTGGATACTTAGTACTTGGGTTTGGGAATTGCCCTTCTCAATATTCATAGAAATAGAGACAATGATTACAAAAAAAGTCCCAGCAGCCCATTCAGTCTGCCCACCCTACCGAGTTACACTACAAGAGCCCTACTGCTAAAGCCTATTTTTGTTAATGAAAACATTTGTTAAGATTTCACAATCTCATGGTAGCTTTCAGTCCAGATAGTGGTCACTGCAGTCATGTCATGTGATCCTGCCACTTGCTTGAGCAGAGGAAAGGAAGACAGAAAATGCATTGTGCTCTGTGGTAGTCTCATAGTTAGGACCAAACTGTGGAGTTACATCTCTGTGTCTGGTAGGCTGGTGTGTCAGTGTGGCTCAATTGGTAGCACATCCACCTCTGGATCAGAAGATTATAGGTTCTCATCCCACACCGGGATTGGACTTGTACCTAAATGTTGGCACCCAAGTGCAGTATTAGGGGGATGCTGTACTGTTGGGGTGTGCTGTCCTTTGGATGAGATGTTAAGTCAGATGCCTTCTACCCATCCTAGTGCTGTCCTGGTGGGTGTCCAGGTGGAAGTAAAAGAACCCAAGGCACTCTTTACAAAAGAGTTGGGGATGTTCTCCATGTCCTGGCCAATATTCCCTTTCTCATAAAACTGATTTATGCAATTGTCCAGGCTGTGTGTAGGTGTTAATGTGTGGTATGGCCACCACTACACATTCAGTCACTTCACTACCAGTCTATCATTGTTTGTAAAGCACTTTGGGATACATTGTGTATGAAACGTAATATATAAATACTGATTCTTTTTCTTCTTGCTTCTACTGAAATGCCAATAGGAAGACTAAGAGAAACCCCTTTCCAGGGATCTAAAAGTAAAAAAAAAAAATCACCAGTTTAGGCAAAAATACATTTTTACTTCTCAGATTTGCCATGTGTGGGGAATGCACTGGGCTATGTTTGTTTGTCTGTTTGTTTCTTACATGCCACAAAACCAGTAGCACCCCTAATCAGAAATGTAATTTGAACTTTGTGAACAAAACAAGGGTAGAATGTACTACTCTTGGATTTTTGTTTAGAGTTTAAGAGGTGTGGTACTCCTATAGCATGTGCCCTTTGATCACCTGTCAATTATTTTATTTTAAGGAGCCAGTTTAGGCAATGCACTCTAAAAACCAGTAGCCACTGCACTCTTTCATAATTAGGACCAAATCATGGAGTTTCACCTTGTCGTCTGGTGGTTTGGCTTGTCCACATTCAGATTCCAAAATGAAGACCAAGTGAACCTCCTTTCCATGAACATAAAAGTAAGAAAATTAGCAACTTCGCCAAAAAGAAATTTTAACCTCTCAGATTTGCCATGTAGGTGGGTGTGCAGTGGAGTTTGTTTGTTTGTTCATTACATGCCACAAAACCAGCAGCACCCTTCACAAGAAATGTAATTTGAACTGTGTGAACAAAACAAAAGTACAGCATGCTTGTCTCTTTATTTAGTGTTTGGAGATGTGGTACTCCTGCAGTATTCTTTCTTTGATCACCTGTAAATTCCCTATGTGGAAGCACTTTACTTTAAAGGAGCCAAGGAATTGGCATGAGAAGCTTAAATGTGATGATGCTATAGGTAAAATAACTTAGTTAAAACCATTCCAGAAAAACTAAGTCTGCCATTGAGAAATACTGACAAAAGTTGGGATAAACAGTGGAAGTATATCAGCCATAGTTGTGCAGTTACAACCTAATCTTCTTTGATGGTACACAGGGTAAAATCACAGACTAAGTGACATCTCTTATGAGTGACCTCAGAGTGTGTATGCACCATGGAGTAGGAGGACAAACGCACTTACAACAGCATCATCAGAGGGCAATACCAGGCTAGCAGAGGACTCTGTCTGTTTCTTCTGTACTAATATAAGAGACATCAGATTACCTCCCACTGGTAGGACCAGTTTTTATGCTGTACTAAATCAGCACTGTTCTGGGTACATTGTGCTGAACCGTATATAGATTACCCCAACATGCTTCCATTGAAGAGGTGTGTGCTAAACAGCTATCATAAGCTGCTGTGCTGTAGGTGTGTGTGTGTCTGTGGGATGGGGGTACAGACCCAGCAGGTATTCCTGAATGTTCCTGGATATAATACTGTAGGAGATTGTGTGGAACATGAATTTGCTGGACAATCAAAACTGATGCTTAAGTGTAAAAGGTTGTATTGGAAATGTGCTGTGAATGTGCAGTATGCTGTGCTGAATACCCTAAGTAACATCTAAGGGTAAGAGGTTGTCCTGGAACAATGTGATGAGGGTATACTGTGCTTATCCAGTCCAGGGTACCCTGATGTGGCAAGTAACTGCACTCTAACTGTTCTGTTCTAACGGACTGAACTGAGCTTTTTCTCAGGTAAATGGATTGTGTCTAACGGTATATAAATGGGAATTGTACATTGTAGGTACACTGCGATGAATCTTATTTAATGTACTGCAAAGTGGCATGTAACTAAATTGTAACTGTCGGTGCAGGTATAATAGGTTGAACCTTATCTAACATATTATATTTGGGATAGAGTGTATACAATTGAGATACTGTTGGTATACTAAGTTAACCCCTGCTTAGGTTATTCACAGTCATAAAAGGTTGTATCAATACTGTGTTGCTGTGCTCAGTCTGCACTAAAACTGCCTAGAATACTCTGCTATTGGATTTTATTAAGAGGCAAGAAGCTTTTGCTTCTGAAGAGTCACATTAATCCACTTCATGTCCAGACAATGACCAGGAGGTAGAGTATTAAAGAGTTAAAGCAGCACTAGGAAAGCAGAGACGAGCCAAGATGCTGAACCATAGCAGTTATGGGGACAAAGTAAGCTGCAGGGGCTGTGGGGCAGTCATCTTTTAGGAAGTGCTCAGGAGGTATGGCTGCTACCACATATGCAGAAAGTAAATTGCTTCTGTGTGGGCCATAATACAGGTACTATGAAGAAAAGAGAGTTTTTTTCAAGATGGCGGCCGTGCTGGGCTAGTCCACAATAGCTATAGTACCAGTTTCGTTTTTAGTCTATTTTTGTTTTGTAATTAGCCGTTTGTTTTTAGTTTTCTTTTGTTTCTAGTTAGTACAACTAATTTTGGCAGTAAGTTAGGGAAAATTGAATGATTTAGTAAGGACTGAGTGGCGTATCGGGCTTAGAGAGGGTTTTTCTTTGGTAGCTTAAAATTGGAGTTAGGAAACCTTTTTACGCATATCTTTTTTGCTTCATCCAGCGCCTAAGATATCGCACTGGATGTTTATTGTAAAATCTGGAGGCTTGATTAATTTGCCAGTTCTCTTACCTGCCTGGAGTGTTGGTGTATGATTGGAGGAGACTCGGGGAAAGGGAGGAGATTCAGAGCGGAGATCTGACGTCCTGAAGGAAGGAACTACAGCAGCGGGCTCACGAAGAATCGGACTGTGCACAAGCTGTTTGGTGGTCGGACAGAAACAGAGTGGTACCGGCCTCTGTTATGGAAGAGTTGTGAGTGGGGAAGTCCCTTAGTCCCATGTCTGAGGAAGTTGATTTGGAATACCTGAGGATTCTACGGAGAGCCAGAGTCTCCTTGTGGTTGAATTTGAATAGAATTACCATCGCTACTGTGGAAAATTGTGAGTAGTGAGGATTGGGAACAGGGATTCCCTTGCCCTACCTGGGGGGGGGCCATCGAGTTTCGGCTGAGTCAGGCAGGAAGCTTGGGCTCATGGCCTACTGGAAGGTGGGCAGGGGTTGATTTGTTTCGTAAGCAGCCCGGGGGGGGGTCAACTATTTGGTTGCGTTAGCCTGGGGGCTGTAGTCGCGACTCGGTGGGTAAGGAGGTGGCTACCCCTCGGGTTTGTGCTGAGGTGTCTCTTGCTTGAAGCAATCTTGTTTAGCACTCTGGTCACTATCTGTACCTGCCTCAATAGCTGTGGAGGCAGCTGTGGGGGGGGTTAGGTACACACCGGTGTGGTGTGGAATTGTCTTTTAAACTGGAAGTTCCTGAAGAGATCTGTGCACTGGACTTGGATCTGTGAAGGATTCTTTGTTGAGTCAGGACTGGTTTGGGTGAGCTGAATTTGTTTTGACTTTATGTTGTGCATCGTGGGATGGGATTCTTGCATTGAAAAAATTGAGAATTGGAACTGACTGTCCTTACGTTCTACTGGATATATATTGGCAATGAGAGTGCCTTACAAAAAGGTTTTTTCTTTTCCATTAAGCTCTGGTTGGTTGGTCAGATTAAAGTGAGAGTTGAATCTGGCCTTCCTCTCTGGTCATGTCTTAAGAGGTGGAAGGTCTTCAGACCAAAATAATTCAAAAACTTGAGACTTATTTGACTGTGCTTGTTTCCTAACTCGGACTTTTATATTCTGCTGCTAAATTGTTATATAGGGTATTGTATTTGTTTAGTTTTTGTGGATGTTTGTTAGAGTATTTGATTATTTTATGTTTGGGTGGGGGTTAAATTTGTATTTTGGGATTGTTTACTCGCTGGTATTTGCTTAGTGTGGTAAATACGTGTTGGGAAAGCATAAGGACGGTCGAGTATTATTCCCCCTCCAGGCTCAGGGACGTTTGTCCTTTTTTCTGTCCTTCCCTATCACCAGAGGTGTACAGATAGCGTAGGGCTCTGGGGATTGCTATAAAAAGAAGGAGAACGAGGGTTGGGCCTTGAGAGGGAATGGAATGGAGTGGGCAGATAGGGATAGTGGGGACAAGGAGATGCCCTGGGACGAAATGGGTCCAGGAAAGGGGTCCTCCCTTTCTGGTTCCCATACCCAAGGGTTCTGCTTGTAGTAGGCAGGTAGCACAGTCATTCTTGGATTCTCATCCTACTAGGGTGGTGTTATGCAATGCCAGGTGTATTAAAAACAAAACTGCTATTATAGCGGATTTTTTGGAACATCTGACCTGGTGTGCATCACTGAGACCTGGCTGGATGAGAATGCTGGCCAAGTTTTGGCATTAGCAATTCCATCCTTGTGCTTGGAGATACACTACCCTAGGATGGATTGTAGGGGCAGGGGTGTTGCTATCTGTTTTAGATCGGAACTGGGCCTAGTGGAGGTACCAGTGGGAATTACCAACTCCTTTGACTGTATCATGGGTGAAGGTGTGGGGTGCAGGATACTTCTCGTTTACCATGACGGGAATGTTCTCCTGTGGGAAGTCACAGAATTCTTTGTCGACCTGACATTGGGATCCCCCAGATGGTTGGTTCTGGGGGATTTCAATGCCTGGGTCGACAATGAACTCTCGCAGTTTGGTCAGGACTTCCACCAGTTAATGATTTCACTGGGCTTCACGCAGGTTATTTCCTCCTCGACCCATATTGCTGGTCATTCATTGGACTTGGTGTTCCTACTGGGGATGGAGATATCTGATTTGGTGGTGGAACCAGTCGGGTGGTCTGACCATCACTCCATTGGGTTCAGTTTTGAGGCCACCCCTAATAGACCAGCCCCTATGGAGATGGTCCGGTACTACCCTTTGAGGGATGTTTCCCCAGATGGCCTAATGACGGTACTGGACCTATCGGGTTTACCAAGTGATTGCATGGACCCAAGGGACTTAGTACTTGCCTATAATAAGTCGGTAGTAGGGGCCCTGGATTTCATTGCTCCTGTTCATGTTCGTCCGCTCACTCTTCGCCCCAGGTCTCCTTGGTTTGATGAGACCCTGAGGGAGTTGAGGAGACTCGGATGAAGGTTAGAGAGGTGCTGGCAGAAATCAGGCTTGGACTGTGACAAACTTAGTTTGATGGACCATTATGTGGTCTATCAATCAGCAATCTCTCGTAAGAAGGCAGAATTCCTGTCCAGAGAGATTACTGCTGCACAGAATAGACCAGCTCAGCTTTTCCAGACTGTGGACAGATTGTGCAATCCAATCTGTCTTCAGTCCAGAAGAGCCTTTTCTCAAGAAAGGAGTGAGGAGTTTGCTCAGTTCTTTTCAGATAAGGTTGCCACAATCAGGTCTGATATCTGCTTGACCCTCCCTAATGGGAGCTGTGATGGTCGGCAGGAGACGTCGGACACCCAATTTGTGTGGTCTGACTTCAGCCTTCCCACAATCAGTGACATTGTGATGGTCATCCAGTCATTGCATCCGACCAACTGTGGTTTGGACCCGGCTGTGTGGATAAAATCGGTCTGGTCCTTGCTGAGATAGTCTGGAGGTCTTTGGAGAGGGGAATTTTTCCAAATCCTCTGAAGGAGGCTGTGGTTCAGCCCTTTCTTAAGAAGTCCTCTTTGGACCCAGATTGTCTGGCTAACTACAGGCCTGTCTTAACCTGTCCTTTGTGGGTAAGGATATTGAAAAGGTGGTCGCGTCGCAACTGGATGATCATTTGACCAGCCACAATGTCTATGATTCTCTCCAGTCCGGATTTAGGAAGAGACATAGTACCAAGACAGCTCTTGTCCGGGTACTAAATGACCTCCTAATAGCATGAGATCGAAGGACTCATTCCATCTTGGTCCATCTTGATCTCTCTGCAGCATTTGACACTGTGGACCATGGTGTGCTATTGGAGTGCTTGCAGTTTATCTGTGGGCTGTCTGGTACAGTCCTCAGTTGGTTTTGATCTTTCCTTGAGGGTAGGACTCAGAGGGTGGTGTCTGGGATTTTTTCCTTGGCATCATTCCCCCTATCCTGTGGGGTGCCGCAGGGCTCCATTTTGGCACCCATGTTGTTTGCTGTGTACATGCTGCCGTTGAGAGCAATTATTAGGTGGTATGGTTTGAGTTTTCACTGCTATGCAGATGATACTCAACTGTACATGTCCTTTGTGCCCAGTCAAGATGCTGCCTTTTTGGTCTTTAACAACTGTCTAGCGGAAATCCAGGACTGGAAGAATGTGAGTTGGCTGCGGTTGAATCCAGAGAAAACTGAGGTGTTGGTTGTGGATCTAGGTCGCTGGGAGGCAGGTTTGTTGGTGGGATCACCCTCTGGTTTATGGCTTGGGAGTATTCAGCTAACAACCTCAGAACAGGTGCGTAACCTGGGCGTTGTGTTTGATGACTGTTTGACACTTAAATCTCAGATGTCGGCAGTTGTCAAAGCCTCTTTTTACCATCTGAGGAACATCACCTGGGTGAAGCACCTGGTTCCTCCTGACGATCTTCCTACTTTGGTCCACACCTTCGTTACCTACCACCTGACTACTGCAACACCCTTTATCTTGGGCTACCGGGGGTTGATATTCGCTGCTTACAGCTAGTGCAGAATACAGCAGCCATGCTATTGACTGGTTCTTCTAGGGCCAGTCATATAACGCATGTGCTCCATGGACTGCACTGGCTGCCAATATGCTGGTGAATCACCTTTAAGGTCGGTTTGCTGACCTATAAGGCCCTACATGATTAGGGACCTGGCTATCTGAAAGATCTCCTTTGTCCCTACTGTCCCTCCTGCTCTCTCCGATCCACTGACAAGGGATTGCTGGAGATTCCCAGGGTTTGTTTAAAGACCTCTGGGCCAGATCTTTTAGTTTTATGGCCCCAACCCTGTGGAATTCTCTACCTCGTCAGGTGTGAGATTGCCCGACTGTCCAAAGCTTTAAGGGGGCATTAAAAACACTTCTTTTTAGCCTTGCATATAATGATTTTTAAATGTTGCTGTCTTGGATTAATTTTAATATTGTTTTAATTATTTATTGATTTTTATTATGTTATGTACAGGTGCCTTGGTTTTGGAAAGGCACCTTTTTACAAATAAAGTTTGATTTGATTTTAAAAAACACTTGGACAGCATTAGCATTGCAGAGGAGGTGAACCACTCAAGGACAAGGTCCTGGACTTAAGGAGGGAAGATTTAAAAAAAAAATGGGTGAATGCATTAGAGACAATCATGCAGGTGGGGGTTACCTTGATACAGTGGAGGGATAGTGGGCCAGATTAAGGTATGGAACAGTGAAGGTGACAAATCTCTGCACTAACGAGGTAAGTAAAAGCAGGAGGAAAAAGAGGCCAATGTGGTTCTCAAGGGAGGTGGTGCAAGGGTAAGGAAAAAAGGTCAGCATTCAGGAGATGCAAGGAGATGTAGAGAGAAGAGGACAGAGAGGCATACCAGCAGAAACAGATGGAAACAGGAAAGGCAGTGAGGGGCGCTAAGGCACAAACTGAGGGAAGAATAGCCAGGGGGGTGATAAAGGGGGAGAAGATATTTTGTAAGTGTATAAGTGAAAAAAGAAAGAGAGGAATTGTGAGGCTGATGGGTGCAGAGGGAGTCAGTGCTGAGGATTATCAGGATAAAGCAGATATCCTAAATAAATAGTTGTGTTCTGTCTTCACAGTGGAAGCAGAAGGTAATGGGCTACGTATATGTTACAGAACCACTGTTGGAAAGGATGTAGACACAAGTCAATTCTAAGAGGAAAGAGTGCTGAAGAAGCCTTTGAATCTTGGAGTGGACAAGGCTATGGTGATAGATGGAGTACATCCAAAGGTATTGAAGGAGCTAAAGGAGGTACTGGTGGCATCTCTTACAGCCCAATTCATTAGCTCACTAGATACAGGAGTGGTCCCAGAGGACTGGAGAATAGCAAATGTAGTCCTACTCCATAAGAGCGGTTGCAGGGAAGAGGCTAGCAACTACAGGCCGGTCAGTCCGATATCAGCAGTGGGGAAACTAATGGAATCACTTCTAAAGGAAAGACTGGTAGATTATCTTGCATCTGGCGGGTTACAAGACTCAAGGCAACATGGATTCATGGGAGGGAATCATGTCAGACAAACCTTATAGATTTCTTTGACTGGGTGACCAGAAGGATGGATTCAAGGAGTGGTGGAAGTGTCTTACTTAGACCTCAGCAGGACTTTCAACATAGTACCACATAGGAGGCTCATAAGAAACTGGGAATCTTGGGGTGGGAACCAAGGTGCTACACTGGGTATATAATTGGCTGATGGATAGGCGACAGAGGGTGGTTGTTAACAGCACCCATTCAGGGAAAGAGAGCTACCAGTGTGTTTCTTCAGGGTTCAGTACTGGCTCCAGTCCTCTTTAATGTCTTTATAAGTCACATTGCAGTAGAACTGGAAGGGAAGGTTTGCCTCTATGCAGATGACATCAAGAGCTGCAACAGAGGGACACTCTGGAGAGGGTGGAGAGAACAAATAGATATCAGAAGAAGCTCGAGGACTGGTCAAGTGTATGGCAGCTGGGTTTCAATGCAAAAAAGTGAAAAATCATGCACTTTCAGTGCTGAAACCAAGAGGCAGAGTATAGAATAGGGGTCAAGTATTAACAATCACTCAAAGGGAAAGTGATGTAGGGATAATCATTCTGGATGACATTAAGGTAGCAAGGCAGTGCAACAAAGCAGTAAGGAAAACCAGTAGGATGCTGGGGTGCATATGGACTGGTATCACAAGCAGAAAGAGGGATGTGGTGTTTCCAGTCTTTAGAGGTCATCCAAAGAAGGGCAAGAAAAATGGTTCAGGGGCTACACTAAATGTGCTATGAGGAGAAACTGAGGAATCTAAGCATGTACACCTTTGATGAGAGGAGGGACATGGGGACATGATGGACACTTTTAAGTACCCGACCGTTGTAAAAAAGGTATAGAAAGGGAGATTTTTTTTCAGAAAAGAACATGAACAAGATCTATGGGGCATTCAATGAAATTGGAGAGGGGAAGTTTAGGAGGGATGTGAGGAAGTATTTCTTCACTGAGAGGGTAGCGGATGCTTGAAACAATATTCCAGTGGGGGTGGTGGGGCCAAAAACAGTGGTTGGCTTCAAGCCTGCATTGGATAGGTATAAAGGGGAACTTTTTATCAAGGGGAGGGGGAGGAGGTGGCAGCAGACTAGTCAGGTTCTGCTCTGGCAGAATAAATAGGAAAAGGAAGGTCAGACTAGGTGGTCCATACAGTTCTTTTCTGCTGACAAATTCTATGTTTCTATGTTTCTAACAGAGCTGGAGCAGGGGTGCCTGATGCCCCTCCATTTCCACAGCAACCACCTAGTGCCTACAGAGAAGGATAGAGAGTTATGGGCAAGGGGGGGTTCCCTAAAGGAGGGTGGAATCCCAGAAACTGCAATCAGGAACCACATTACACCTTTATGTGAAGCTGTTCACTTGGCTACTCCAATGTGGGGACACAATATGTTCAGCCTAGTGCCCAAAAGGCAGCCAGATCTTCTGGCCTGGAAGTTCCTATCCTAACAGACTGATGAATAAGGTAGTAATTATAGGAGATTCTATGCTAAGAGGGACTGAGGGGGTAGTTTGATACACCTGGAGGAGGACAGGGCAGCACATTGCATCTCAGGTGTAACAACTGAGAGGGTTATGCCTAGAGTGGAGGAACTGGTTAGAGTAGTTGTGGGAAGCCACCTAAGGATGAATAATCAGGCAGAATGGACATTAAGGGAGGTTAAGAATATCTTATTTGCATTAGGAACAAAGATGATGGACATAGCTTTTTGAGTGACTTTTTAGAGGTGTTACCAGTAACGCACAGGGGTAAAACTAGACAACTAAAGATGCTTCAGTTCAGCAGGTGACTGAAAGTGTGGTGTGAGGAAGAGAAGTTCCAATTTTGGGGGAACTGGGGAAAATCTGGAGACTGGAGGTTGTTTAAGAACAACAGCCTACACCCTAACAAGTTGGATGCCATTTCACTGGGTCAGAGGTTTGACACATGTTACTGAATATTTAAAATAGGGTGAGGCTACTGCTGCTAAGTGCTGCAAAATACTATATCTGATGTGGGAGGCCTTGCAGACACTTTCCTAACAAGTGTGAATGGACAGGGTAGAGAAAGTAACACTTTGCAGTAAATTATGGACAAAAGCATTAATACGATATGGACATGGGGTAGGGGAAGGGAAAGTGAAAACATTCAAGTGAAGGGTAGTAGTCTTAGTATGAATGGTAGTTTGCCTGAATGCCAGGAGTCTTTGGAATAAAATGGTTGATCCCAGGCAGTTCTCTCGCTCAATTATGCAAGCAGTGGACAAAGGCAAGGCAGTGACTATCCTGTATCTGGATGTTAGCAAGGCCCTTGATTGAGTGCAAAATCCAAGCTTTCCATACTGCCTCCTATGTGCTGGAGATTATAAACAGTCTTGATATTGAGGATGCAATAGCTGAACTGTATCCACGAGACCTGGTGCAAACAAGAAGGGCTCACTCCACATATATAATGTAATTTTAAACTTCTTTGCATTATATTTTAAGCCACATATCCAAATATGAAGGTGACATAGAAACATAGAAACTAAGAAGCTGATGGCAGATAAGGACTGTTTGGCTCACCCACTCTGCCCATTTTGCCTACCTATTTCAAAACCTCAGATCCTAGATGATCTGTAGCTCACCATTTCTTTCCTGTTCTCTTGTGTCTATACCATGCATTCCTGAATTCCAAAACTGTTTTTGCCCCTACCACATCCTTTGGGAGGCTGTTCCAAATATCCACCACTCTCTCAGTGAAAAAGTTCTTCCCCATGTTGCCCCTGAACCTCCCCAATTCTAATTTCATCTTGTGTCCCCTTGTTCTTGAAAATTGTTTTTTTTTTAAGATGCTGCCCTCTTGTACCTTGTTTATACCTCTGAGGTACCTGAATGTTTCTATCATGCCTCCTCTGTCTCTTCTCTCCTCCAGGGAATACATACGGAGTTCTCCTAGCCTCACTTTGTGGGCTTTTCATGCAGATCCTGCACCATCTTTGTAGCTCTCCTCTGGACTGCCCCTACTATGTCTAGGTCCTTCCAAAGATGTGTTCTCCAGAACTGGACACAGTACTCTAGCTGAGGTCTCACCAGTGATCTGTACAGTGGCATAACTACATCATTCGTTCTGCTTGTGATACCTCTCCCTATGCATGTCAACTTCCCATTTGCTCTCCCCACAGCCTTCCCACATTGTTTAATCACTTTTAGGTCATCCGATATGAGTACCCCCATGCCCCATTTCTGCTTTGTGGCTGCCAGTACCCCCCTCCATCTTGTATTTCTTCTTTGGATTTCTGCTCCCCAAGTGTATGACTTTGCATTGAATCTTAGCTGCCACACTTCTGACCATTCCTCCAACCTGCTTAGGTCTTTTCTTATGTTTATACTCCCTCTAGAGTGTCAACCCTGTTGCAAATCTATGTGTCGTCTGCATAAAGACATACTTTCCCCTCCAGCAACACCACAATATCACTTATGAAGACATTGAAGAGGTTTGGCCCCAGGACTGATCCTTGTTGCACCCCACCGGTCACCTCCCTTTCCTTAGATTGAAATCCATTTACCATCACCCTTTGTGTCCTACCCCTCAACCAATTTCTGACCCAGTTTAAGACCATGGGACCCACCCCCTTGCTGCCTAACTTGTTTGCCAACCTTCTATGTGGGACGGTGTCAAATGCCTTGCTGAAATCTAAGTAGGTCACATCCACCTCCCATCCCTGATTGACTTCCCTGGTCACCCAATCAAAGAAATCTATTAGATTTGTTTGGCATGACCTTCCCACTGTGAATCCATGCTTTCTTGGATTCTGTGCTCTACTAGATTCAAGGAATGACACAATCCCCTCCTTTAGCAGTACCTCCCGTAATTTCCTCACCACTGAGGTCAGGCTGACTGGTCTGTAGTTGCCTGACTCTTCTTGGCTTCCACATGTGGGACTATGGACTACATTTGTACTCCTCCAGTCTTCTGGGACTGTACCTGTCTCCAGTAATCTGTTGAATAGGGTGGTCAGTGGGCCTTCGGCACCTCTTTGAGCTCTTTTAATATTCTAGGGTGTATCCCATTTGGCCTCACTGCCTTATCTATTTTCAGCTTCCTGAGTTCCTCTAGGACTCTCTCTACCATGAATGGGGTGGTGTCTACCTCCTTTTCATGGTTGCTTCTTTTGCTGAGTTGTGGACCTTTGCCTTCCCCTTCCTTAGTGAAAACTGAACAAATGTATTTGTGCAGTATTTCTGCTTTTTCTGTGTCCTCCTCTGCATATCCTCCTCCTTCTTTTTTTATCCTGTCAATCCCACTCCTTGTCTTCTTTCTCTAGCTAATGTATCTAAAGAAGTTTTTGTCACATTTCATTATAGCACGTGCTATATTTTCCTCTGTTTGCACCTCTGTGCTCCTTACTGCCCTCCCGCCTCCATCTTTTTCTCTAGATACTGCTCCCTGTCCTCCTCCCTTTGTGTTTCTTTGTGTGGTGAGGTTTCTGGATGTGGTGTGGCTTTTGACTGAGAATGACACCAGTTGTAACTAAACCAGATGCCTCTAACACAACATATTTTGGAGGCTTATAGGTCAGGAAGCATGAGCAGTCCAGGAGAAGTTGTAGAAAAACCACAAGTGTTGATTTATTGTACACAAAACAAAAACAAATAAACCAATTGGAAAATATCAGCTTCATTCATCTGGTGTCTCCAAATCAATCTCTCCAGCAGGAGATAAACAGCCTGTCCTCTGCTGAAAATATCTCTCCTCCTCACTGGCTGCGGGTGAGTCTCCACACAGACACAAACTCAGGCACCCACTGTGACAGACTGACTAATTCAATTCAGGGCATCAGATTATACAGACTGCATGATGTCACAATTAGTATGACATCACAACCAGCGTTATTACAGACACAGCTGCTGGTTGCCAGGCGTGTGACCCGTCTTGTTGCTAGGCCTAACACTGTGATGCATCTCGTAGGTGGCTAGACCATTGTGACCAATTACATCAGTCTGATATCACACTCTGTCATAGCTGCCTGTCTCAGCCATCATTTCACTATCTCTATGTTATGTGCCAGGGAACCCAGCAAGTAAGAAATTTGAAAATTGGGAATTAGTACAATAGACTGCAGTCTAATAGAGAATTTAGAAAAGACAGAGATAGAGAACGTAATAGAATCCTTACTTCTGGTTTCCTCCTATATAACACACATGGGACAGGGCCTAATATGAGTCCTGTCACACTTTGTATTTTCTGAAGGCCCCTTTTGTTCCTCACTTTCCTGGCCACTTTCTTCTAGAATCAAAGTGGTCTTTTTTTCCTCTTACTCTTGCTTTGCTGTTTAACACAGAGACTTGTTGACTCTGTTATGGCTTCCTAGATGATCGACCACTCGTTCTCCATGTCCCTCCTTTTTCCTCCTTCACCCAGGATCCCATGAGAAATTCTGTCATTTTGTCAAAGTCAGCCCTCATGAAATCCAGGATCTTTTTCTTTGTGTTGTTGGCCTCTTCTACCATGGCTACATTGAAACATATTGTCCTGTGGTCACTGGTTCCTATGTGGCTGCCTACCTTAACATCCTTGACTCTGTCCCCATTGGAGAGAGTACAAGATCAAGTATAGCCCCCTTGTCGATGGGTTCAGCCATGAGCTGTCTCAGGCATGCCCCCTGCAGTGCATTCAGGATGTTCCTGCTTTTGACTGTACTGACAGTCTGGGTACTCTAATCTGCATCTGGCAGATTAAAATCCCCAAGCAGTGGTAATTTACCTTGGGTTGCCATTTTGTGGATGGCTTCCACTAGTGTTTCATCTGCCTCCTCCCCCTGTGCTGGAGGTCTGTAGATCACCCCTGCATGAATGTTGGTTCCATTTCCTGTTTCTAGGATGACCCACAGTCAGCCCTTCAGATAACTCTATTTTGACGTATTTTATGTCCATAAATTAGCTCAAAACGTCCCAAAATGAACCCTCTGGAGTCATTGACGTCCACTAACAATTCCCTTGTTTAAGTATGATGTCCATTTTTCATGGTGCGGATGTCACATCTTTATTTTTTTAATCCTCTGGAAGAGTTGCCAGTTGCCATGGGAGTGTTTTTTTTTGTTTACTTTCCAAACTCCGCCTCCCATCCCGCCAGTAAACTGCCATCCTCAGTCACTTCATGCATGCACAGTCTGTTTGGCACCTTCAGTCGAAGGTAAAAATAGTGACTGAGGGAACTACGTACATATTATGTCTACTGTATTGCCTGGGAGAGTCCAGTTATTTTAACTAAACTCCCAGCCCCCACATGGGAAAGCAAATCGTCCCGACTAACACAATTAAGTCAGTCACATGAAAAAAAAAACTGCATTTGTGGTCCATTAATTTATTGTTGTGCCATCAGCCACCGATCACTTGCCTAATCGTAGCAATTATCACCTCTGATTAATGCTTGCATGCTTCGGGGCAGTTTGCAGTGCTCTGAATAACTCTGTGTAACTTACATGCCAGAAAATAATTCTCAACACCCGATTTTCACAGGAGCTTATGAACTGGCACTGCTTGCTTTGTTCCCTTTGTTGCTAACCTTCCCTCCAGAGAACTATCGTGGAGCAGGGACTTACCTGCTGGAGCAGGGAGCTTTGAAATAACTACAAGATGTAAGAAACAGCAACGGAGCTCCTGTCACAGCTGCCTGCAACTAAAATCCATTACTTAGTTGGGAACTTTTGAAGCCGGTGTAAAATTATATTTCCATCAGCTGTGCATGGCCTTACACTAATTTAACAATGATTATGATATAAGACTAGCAGGGAGCATTTCAGGAGTAGTGGTACTTATAATCTGCAGCTGGTGTACTGGGGGCAGTATACTGTAGTTTGTGCTGTCCAGGGCAGTAACCAGCTATTTGTTTTATTAATTTTAGTGCTCTGACTTTTGAGTTTAATATGGGAGACACTGTTACATAGCATTAAGAAACTCTGGAAGCACGTTTTTAAACTCTGGTCACATTTACAATGGGACTCAGAATCTTTCTGGCTGTTCTTTTGCGGACATTGACTCTACATGGGACTATTGGTACTATTCAATCTAAGCTTATGGGTTCTCTAATTGCTGTTAACTTGAGATTGGGAGGGACTGGAGTTCAGCAAATGGAGTCGGGGTAATGTCAGAGTGATGTCAGCACACAGTCAGTGACAGACAAAGTAACTTACTAAGTAAATGAGTGATATTTTTTTTTTGTTGTGTACTGCATCTGCAAGATCAGCCTGCCCTGCTATCTATACTAATTTCACTCATGAATACTATGTAATTTACACCCATTTTTTAAGGAGTAAGTAGTAAGTAAAGTTTAACTCTGTTTTAACTGCCCGCAGGAAACCTTGTTAACTTCATTACCTGGGCTTCCTGATGCATAGAAAATACATTTTATCTCCTTCAGAAAACTTAGTCAACTATACTGAAGTAGTTCATGATGATGATGATGTAATTAAACCCTTTTAGCCTGTACTGTAGAACAATTAGTATAGCATCACAGTTTCAGTTTGCTCCCAGTACTACTTTCCAGGCACAGTGTCTAATTGTCCTCTCCTACTTCCACAGTCCTACATGCAAGCCCTTCCTCAACCCTGCTCCAGTGAAGCTTCATCCTAGTATGTCCTCTCCAGTTCAATAGTCACTAGACCATAATTTCTCCTCTTTCCACATGCATTCATCATGCTGCCCTGGAACTCTGTCAAACCTCTAGTGTGGCCCCATAACTCCATATCTCAGCTCTACTTTACCCTCACAAGCTTTTCCAATTGCTACGTTTCAACTTAGGGCATTGTGAGTATATAGGTACTTCAATTGCCAATATTAAAGAGAAGGGTTCATCATGTTGTTTATTATAATAACATGACTACTATAGCTGCAACTTGATTAGCTTGAAGCAAATCTCATCATTAAAGGTAGATTAGATTTATCAAGTCTTTATTTTTACTCTTTTTTCACCCTGTGGAGAAAAATGTTTAGTGATTAGTGCAATTTCTATACTCACAATGCATGGTAATGTGAGCTAAGCTGACTGACACTAAGCAGATTCCTGCACTGGATACAACTTGTCTTGGTAGGAAATGTTTAAATGAAAACCTTTCAATGCTCTTCATGAGTGCACATGCTCCTGATTAGCAGTTCTGAGTAAAAAATAATTTTCTAACTGCATTTTTTTGTTAAAAGTTACATTTTAAGAGTACTCTTAAAATGTAACTTTTAACAAAAAAAAATTTTGCAAGGCTGCTTGCAGTCATCTCAGAGGAGCCGCTTGGTCCCTCACCCTGGATATGCTAATGTGACTCAGTGCATGGGCTGGCCAGGGCGCATTAGCATATCTTGGGTGAGGGAGCAAGTGGCTCCCACGAGATAGCTGCTACAGTGCTGCCAGCCTGGGCTCCTTTTAAAATGTAACTTTTAATACAAAAATGCAGTTCGAAAAATCATTTATTTACTCCGAACCCCTAACTGGGTCATATTAACAAGCAACTTAACATATGAGATAGCATAGTGGAAGTTACTTGATGGAACTGCAAGAACAATTCATGAAATAAACACATACTGAGTGTCTGCAAATTATTTACTGTGTACATGTTCCTTTCCCAACATTAAGACGTGTATTTATGTGGATGTAGCATGGATTGCAGTGAGGTATTTGGAAGGCCTATTAATTGACTTCAAAACTATAGGAACTGGAGTATTTTGACTGCCAAAATTTGTCAACTGGAATTATTTTGACTTCCAACAAATTGACAGCTGGAGTATTTTGACTCCAGTAAAACTGAAATGACTTCCAAATTTCAACCTATAAAAGTATTTGACTTCCGCCTAAAAAAATTATCTGAAGCCCTGCCCACAGTGTCTCTGCTCCCTCCAGCAGCCCCTGAACCTCCGTTGCTTTGATTCCCTCTCTTATGTACATGGCCACCCCATCTCACCTTCTTCATTTCCAGTGTTTCCTGAAACGTGTGTATCCTGGTATGGCTATATCCCATTCATGGTTTTCTGTGTACAATGTTTCTGTAACAGCCACTATGTCCAGGTCCGCTTCTACCATCAATGCCACCAGATCTGTGAATTTGTTTCCCAGGCAGTATGCACAACCATAAAATATAAGACCATGAGCCTTGAGAGTCATACCTCTAACAAGTGTCCACTGAGGAAATTCCCATCTTTTGTAGAACTTGAAGTGTTCTATACCAGTGATGTAGCATTTTTAGTTGGATAAGTTGTGCTTCAATGTATCTGCATGTAATATGATCTCTGAATCAGAAATTCTTCCAGGTTTGATCAGCAGTGGAGACATTCAGTTCTGCCTCCCACTTGGAATAACAAGGGGCAGTAAGCGAGGGTACACATTTCAAAGCTTCCTGTATATTAGACCTGCTCTTCTCCTACGGACATCCATCCAGATCTGGACTATGGGTGTATGCATGTAGGCTCATAAACGAGCCTTTTTCTTTAACCAAGTGTTCAGCACTGATCTGACCTACAAATATTCCCATAGGTCTTGTTTGGAGATCTCTTAGTGAGCAATACATGCTGCAAAATACTTGAGATGAGTCCATCCCAAGGGACAAAGATCTTGTGCCTGCTTGATACTAACTTTCTCCCAGGATAGACAATGGAAGGTCTTATTGTCAGTCCTAAATGCAGGGTTATGCCAAAGAATGGCATAAGGGAGAGGGATCAGTGGAAATGCAAATTTGTGAGTAATCTTATGCCAGTATTTAATGGACATTCCTATGGTGAGATGCAGTTGAGTGGCTTTGTGGGTAGGTGCATAAAGTGCAATTAACATACAGGAGGCTTTAAATCAGTTCCCTTCCAAGGGTAACATTGTGAGTAGGACTGTCAACTGGAGGAGAACCATCTGGTTACATGAGCTATAACAAATGCTTGCTGATAGTGCTCAAAATGTGGTACCCCTCAACCTCCATCTAAACAATGTTTATGCAGTTTCTGCTTGTTGACTCTAAGTACTGTAGCTTTCCTTTCCACAAAAAAACTGCCCACTGAGGTAAGTTTGTCAAACCAGTTAGTAGTTCTATTAACCCAGCTTTTTATCCACAAAGACAGGAGAGGAAGAGAGTCGGGATGCAATCGCCCGACTGGTCTACCGGGTGTACTGTACTGTGACTGCATTTTCATCCTAACTATACTTGTATGTGTTTTCATTTTGCAGAGGTGAATGGCTTAATTGACTGAAACTGCAATTATTGAAATGGGGCGATTTATGCTGTATTATGGTTTCATAGCTTATGGTCTCATTTTGTTTGGCCTTGTAATCAGGGCTAAGGGTTTTTCCTTTTGTTTAATTTAAAGCTTTTATTTCTAATTCCAGATACGGACAACAGAACTGGACGATGGGGATCTGAGGTATGCAGCCACAGCAAATGGAACACTAACCAATTGTTTTTACAGGCAAGGAGCACATTCTGGTATCAGAGCTGAAGGAGATCCAATAAAAATTGGGTGAAAAGGGTGCCAAAGCAAACAAAAGAACCAGGAGTATTTAAACAGTCCTCACAGCAGAGAGAGCACTAACCCAGCATTTTATCCATAGGGAAAGGAGAGGGAGAGATTCGGGACATGATCACCTAACTGGTCTACCGGGGGTACTGTACAGTGATTTCATTTACGTCCTAACTAAACTTGTATGGGTTTTCATTTTGCAAAGGTGAATGGTTTGATCAACTGAGACTGCAGTTATGGGAGTGTGGCCATTTATGCTGTATTATGGCTGCATAGCTTATGGTTCCATTGTGTTTGGCCTTGTTATCAGGGCTAAGAGTTTTTTCTTTTGTTTAATTTAACGCTTTTATTTCTAGTTCCAGATACAAATGGCAGCACCAGAAGATGGAGCTCTGAGGTTGGAAGCCACAGGAAACAGAACACTAACTGATTGTTTTTACAGGACCCAGGGATAGGCCTAACCCACCCTTCCCACATCCCACCCACCCCTAGCTCATTGCCCTTTTATAGTAGCTTTGAAGGTATTATAGCATTGCTTCCCTCTCAGTGACAGGAAGACAGACAGCAAAAGGAAGTTGAAGAAACATGCAAAATAAAAGTTTAACACAGCCACACACTAAAGCAGGTTCTCACACCAGGGATACTAGAAGCAGATATAAACCAGCAAGGAGGAAGAGCACAGTAGTGAAGCACCTTTAACAGCAACAGGGACATAAGATGGCAGGAGTGGTGCAGTGCAGTGGTTGTGGAGCAGCAGTGTTCAGAAGGACATTCTGGCACTGTGGTGCTGCCCAATTTGCAGGCACCTCTCTGAGCTGAGGGCAGAGGTTGCCAGTCTCTGAGTTTTGTTGGAAAGTATTCAGGCTTCCTCTTTCCCCACCCAGGGACCAACTAGTCAACCCCAGCTCACTCAAAGGATACCTAACCGAAAGAGTGGATAGACTAAGTTGGGCTCAGGGAAGTCAGGGACAGGGGTACACTATGGGACAAAAAGTGCTTAAATCTCCTTAATTTTCCGTTAATTGACCCCTGAATTTAGAATATGTCCCTTAATTTAAAATTAGGGATGCCTTAAAAATAAGTTTGTAAAACCCAAAGCCCTTAATTATCCTTAATTACTTGAACGGGATATACTGAATTAAAATTAAGGTACTAATTCATTAAGTCTTTTTACTTAATTTAAAATAATCAGAAGATTAAGAATAACAAATCTGCTGAATTAAAATGCCCTAGGAAATCCTCTTTCTCCTTAATTTTAATTAACGGTTACATTAACAAATAAATTATGCTGAATTTAAATTATGAGA
Organism: Neoceratodus forsteri; assembly: GCA_016271365.2. Classification (NCBI taxonomy): domain Eukaryota; kingdom Metazoa; phylum Chordata; order Ceratodontiformes; family Ceratodontidae; genus Neoceratodus; species Neoceratodus forsteri. The sequence goes on from CM028131.1 coordinate 832,246,574, forward strand.
AAACAGTGAAAGTATGCATACAAAGAATACAGATATACATTAATAATAAAGGTGCCAATGCACCAACAGGTGGAAAGTACAACTAGAGGCATGTGCCGTGTCCATGCAGCCCCATAGCCAAGGTGTTCACAGGCTGGTGTTCACCAATGGCCACCACCTGTCCATGGACCCGCCCCCTGGCGTGCAGGTACTGTATGTATATTTTACATTAAAAAAACAAGAAACAAAAAAGAAAACAAATAGAACATATGTGTTTAAAATAGCCAGCTTACAATGGCAAAAACAAACACACAAACAAAAAAAGAATCCGCAACAGGGTACTGTGCAGAGTGAAAGCTTGTTTGTTAGACATTTCTTGACGGTGTATGCAGTTTGTGCTCATCAGTAGTCAGTCCTATTTGCCAATATCGAATATCTAGTTTTGGAATTTTTTTTAAATCAAGTTTTCTCACTAATTGTTCACAGTAACCTACCTGTTTGAGTAAGTTAGTTATGCAGTACAGTGTGAGTGCATACCAATGTGGCTGATGGCAGATTGTTCATGTTGGCTAGTTTGAATAATTTATCTACTATGAACAGTCTGAACAGTATTTGTAAGTCATAATGTACATGCTATTCTGCTCAGGGGATGTTTACAGATTAATTAATTAATTTATTTATTTATTGAATTTTGATGACCAGGTTGGCCCACTGGGCCCTGAAGGTCCCTTTTTCAGGGCGACCTGGGGAACAGAAGCAATACAAGACATACAATCAGGTAATCCAGAAGCAATTCAAAATAAACAGTCAGGTAATACAGAGTTACAAGAGGAAGACAACAATTATGAGCATAACAGTACATGCAAGTATTCAATGTGTAGATCATAAGTGCAACACTTGAAAGATTTAAGTCATGATTTAATGTCAGTTTTGGTGAGAAGGGGGGTGGGTGTTATGATTTGGATCTGGGATGATTATCCTATACCCTACAAATTACAAATTACATTCCAAATTGCATTATGAATTATTGACTTAGTATTAAAAATTTCAGACTGTCTGTTCATAGTAAGCAGATTATTTAAACTAGCCAACATGAACGATATGGCATCAATGCTGTTGATGTGCATACATACTGTGCTGCATAATTAGTTTACTCAAAGTAAGCAGGTACTCCGAACAGTTAGTGTGCAAGTTTGATTTAAAAAAAATGTTCCACAATTAGATATTCAATATTGGCAAACAGGACTGACTACTGTAATAGAAATGATCGTAAATGCAAACTAAAGTTAAAAAAATTATCCTAATGTATTCTATAAAATAAACAGCACTGTGGGCATACCTATGCCTCTCAAAGTTACATGAAACAGGAGTATTTAGTGCAAGTATGGCGTGAGGCCATAACCCAATGACATATTCCAATGGTCTAGTGCCATGAGATTATGGTCTGTTGAAACACTGTTATGAAAAATTACAAACACACAAGAGTGAATGCGAATTTTTGAAAAGTTTGGACAGTGGCACTACAAAGCACACAACAATGCTGTCAATGCAGGATGCCTTGCAGTGATGCTCAGGAAGAGGCACAACAACTTCAGCTTCATACTGGAGGAGGTATGGTATTTTTTGTGTAAAAACTACAATAGCATAAAGTATTTTGGTATCCTAAAACACTGCATGTCCCAAGTTTTGTTAGAGTACCCATAATTAAATACAGCAATTTAGGAAAATGAGTGGAGTTGTATCACAGAAAGCTGTGTTTCATAATTGCTTCTTTATACATGTGCGCTATACAACATGATGGCATTTATAGTATATTCTTTCTGTTATAACTGACAAGAGCCTTTATTCCTCCAAAGGACAGACAGTGGAATGATGTATCTGCCTGTTTTAAAGGTACTATGTGCCACCTTTCTTCAGAGTTCTTGACTTTTACCATATAAAGCATTCTGCACTGTCAAAGTCATAACTGGTTGAAGCTTCAGTGCTCCAGTGGTGTCACTGGAGCTGGGTAGTTTTCATGGGCTTTTCAATCTGAAATGATCTTCAAGTTATACTTATCTTGAACTATGTATTTATATAGGAGTTAAAAATCAATATGAACAAAAACATGTGTACCTTTTTACAATCATAATGACCCTAGACAGTGAACATATAGTATAATGATGGGTACATACAGCAATAATCTATAATTTGTTTCACTGTTTAAAGTGAAATAGCAAGGAAAGTGTTACCACAACACCATATGATAATACACACTGTCCTCATGCTCCTAAGGCACTGTTCTCTTACTACTAAAAGCAAGTTTTAGCAGTTTAGCCTCTGATGTGGCAGAAAGAGAGAGAGAGAGAGACACACACACACACACAGAAAATACTCCCTCTTCTAGAACGGAAGCTCCATTCCACTCCATTAAACCACATGTTGAAATTAAATATGCATACATCTAAAGTTACGGTCCAGTTTTAAAACATAGGAAAACACAACACACGTACAGACTACCTTTCTTTCAATTTATCTCCAAGTGTGTCGGTTTAATGTAAAGGATTTTAATTACAACTGCGCAGAATGACCACTGACACCCTAGAGGCATACGCCATCAGTAATGCAATATTGAAGTAATTAAAGAGCAGGTTTTCTGTACATGGGGCTGGATATTCAAAAGGGTTGCGCCATGTGCAATAGGGTTGCACCAGCACAAGTCATAAAATGTGCCATTCTGCGATATTCAGCAGGAGGCAGTTGTGCCACTGAAAACATGCTGAGCAGCAGCGCAATGATAATGAAGGCATGCGCAACTGAAGGGGGAGGAACCATGCATAAAGGGCGCAGTGCGATGTTCAAAGACTTGTGCAATGCGCAACAGTGGAGCAGGCGGAAGTTGCGCCATAGTGGAAATGAGCCAAAATAAAAAGGAGCAAGGAAGAGGCACAAGAACGCTACAGGGAAGCCACATGAGGCAGGGGAAGAGACAAGCACAAGAAAGCAGCATGAAAGAGGGCAGGCCAGGGAAACCACACCACAGAAGAGGGGCACGGGAAGGTGTGTGGGGCCACACAAAGCACAGGCCAGTAGGTGTACCCGGTGCAGGGGAGGTAGCAGTCAGGACACCAGGGGGGGAACAAAGCAACAGCTGCTGGGGGGGAACGCAAGCCAGGGACATGGCCAGTGCCACCTTCCACATGGATGCCGTAATGAGGGGGGTGAGAAGGCATGCAGCAGGGGGACGTGGCCATGGAAAGGCCCGTCGGTGGTATGCCCCCAACAGGCAGTACCTATCCCACACCAGCTTTGAGCTGTATACAGATATCGAGATTGTGTGCCAGTACTGCCTGAACAGGGCAATACTGTGGCGGCTCTGTGAGTTGTGCAGTGATGTGATTCAGGCACCCACATGATGGAGTTATGCTCTGTCAGTGGAGACAAAGGTAACAGCCTGCATGTGCATGCTTGCCACGGGTACCTTCCAGAGACCAACAGGGGACACCACAGGCATAACACAGTCGGCCACGTCATGCATCCTCACCCAATTCCTCAGCACACTGCTGCCACATGCTGTGGAGTACATCCATTTCCCCAGCACTGTGGTGGAGTGCACAGCAAACATACAGGAGTTCCACAGGGTAGCACATATGCCTGGCATGCTAGGGGTGATAGACTGCACCCATGTGGCCATAAGTACACCACCTGGCCCCGAGGGGGCCACCTACATGAACCGCAAGGGATATTCCAGTGTCAACTGCAAGGTGGTGTGCAATGCCAGTGGACGCATCATCAATGTCTGTGCCACGCACCCTGGGGGAGTACATGATTCTTTCATCTGGCACCAGTCGGCACTGTGCCACCAATTCGAGAGTGGGGACATCCCCACAGGTCATCTAGTGAGTGAGTATGTGTGTAGAACTGACATATCATGGGCATGGGGGGGAATGGCCAGAGATGCCATAGGTGTGGGCCACAGGGCTTGGGACAGTCTGAAGCTGAACACGACACTAACCACCACTATCTTCACAAAGTGACAGTGGATACCCACTCTGTCCCTGGCTGCTCACACCCTACCGGCGGCCCACGACCCCATCGCAGCAACACTACAATGAGGCACATGCCACCACATGCAATGTCATTGAGTGGGTGTTCTGGATGCTGAAGGTGAGTTTACATTGCCTGGACACCTCTGGCGGTGCCCTACAGTATAGCCCCTCAAAGGCCTGTGGGATATTCCTGGCCTGTTGCATCCTGCACAACATGGCCAAAGACTGTGGGATAGCCGTACAGGTTGAAGAGGGGGACAGCGATGGGGACGACGGTGATGCCAGTGATGATGGGGATGGGCAGCCCCCCCTTGGCCGATGGGACCCCCGACTGATTCGGCTGGCACAGCTGCACCGGGACACCATCACAGAGGAGCACTTCAGCCAACACAGGTAAGTCATGGTGCCATGTGCAACCACCAGTGGCTAGGGCACAACCCACAGACATGCATGGAAACACACCAGGGGTGTATGCTGGCAAGGGATGTGGCAGGGCACAGAAGCACACACACACAACCAGGGAGGGGTGAACAGTAACACGCCACATGGACAGATACACACAAATGCACACATAATAGGCACAAAACATACACAGGTGTCAGGTGCAAAGCCGAGACAGAATGCAAACACTAGCAACACACATGTCCACAGGCCACCACATCCACTGGCTGTCCATGTGCATGTGTCAGATGCTGGGCACCATCGCACTTTGGTATACAGCACAATGCAGGCATCATCATGCACACGTACCTGTGGACAGCAGCCAGGAGGGTGTGCAGGTCGACCGTGTGTCTGCATGCAGGGCTGGGCACCCACCCGTGCACTGCCCACCAAAACACACAATGCACACAGGGCAGCACCAGACAGTGTCCACGCTGGGAGACAGATCAGTCTTGTGGCACAGTGCCACGTCCACCTCGGATGCGTGGGTGGCCCCGCTGAGACCCAGCAGCACTGGAAGGCTGACCACGGGCCTCATGGGGTGGCACCGATGGTCCACCAGGGGTTCCACTGTGTGAACACGACCGTGCCCACACAGGGGTCTGCAGCACACCGAACATTCCTGCACCAGGAGTGCTCGGGATGCCCACAGCTGAACCCGGCATCGACAGGGTGGGTGTGGCACGATGCCAGGAATGGGGAGTGGATAGTGAACTGCGCATTGTGAGCGATGCATGGGCACCTGACTGTGTGCCCATTATGGCCATGACAGCAATGAATGCCTGTGCTTGACTGTCAATGGCAGAGGTCACATCCTCCCGCAAATGGTCAATCTGTGACAGGATCCAATCGGTGTCCCTGCTGCATTGCTCCTTGGCCCACTCCAGAGCCACACACAGTGACTCCATGGACGTTGCAAGCCGCATCTGCTGCTGGACCGATGCCTGCATTAGGCGGGTGTGCTCGTCAAAGAAGTCGTCTGCCACCTCAGCATCCCATCCCTCAGGGTATGCAAGGGCCTGATCTCAGCACCCCTTGAGGGTGGGCGCTGCTCACCAGGACCAGGTATGGGCAAGTCCACAGGTGGTGCACAGATGCCACCACTGAACCCTGAACCCCCAGTCCCGGTGGGCGACTGCTGCTGCCACCCCTCCACCTGCTGTGCCCAAGGGATCAGTTGTTCTGCCGCTGTGGCCGCAACAGTCCCACTGTCCTGACCAGCCACCGGTGCTGCCTCACTGGTGCTGGCAGGCAGAGCCTGGGACTGTGCTGACACGCTGGCACACACGTCAGCACCAGCCAGGTCCATGGGTGTGAGCTGACCTGCTGTGTGTCCATTCCGTGGCACACACATGCCACTGCCCATGACGGTCGTGTCTTCATCATTGGTGCAGATCTCTGCCCCAGCCACAGCCACAGCATGCTGACGTTCTTGGACGCCAGAATGCTGAGACACCAGAAGGGCTTCCCCCACACCTGTATCAACGACATCAGTGTGGACAGCCAGGCGGCCCCTCTGTTGCAATGCTTGACGTATACCTGTGGAGGTGGATGGTCCCTCCTCCAACCTCAGATGACTGTCCGCAGTGGACAGGCCCTCCACTGCTGACTCCTACAGATGTGCAGGATCTGTAACAGAAAGAAAAATCACATTACTGCGTGTGACCTACCCTGCTCCCTCATAGACAGACCATGACTTACCATGCAGTGATGGGTCACCACCCATCTGGAAGCCACCTCCTGGAACTCCCTCTTTGGCACTGCAGTGCATGCTTGCAGCAAGTCTGTCCTCTGCCGGTGTGAGCTGCATTACCTCTGGCTGGCCCCCGCCTGTTGCAACACGTGCCACCCTGATGGCAGCCACCTTCTCCTTCACCCTCCTCCTGTCAGTACCCATCTTCTTCTTACACTCCTGCACGGAGCTCTGGTGGCTGCCATGCAGGTTGATGGCATGTGTCACCTCCTCCCACGCAGCAGCATGGGCCCGAGGGGTGCTCCACCGTCCACTGAGCAGTGGCTCCTGATCAAGGTAGGCCTCGAAGAGTGCCTCCGTCTCAGCCTTTGTGAAATTGGGCCTCCTCTTCCACCCACCATCGTAGTCCTCCTCACCCAGACCTCGCTCAGTCATTATTCAGCCTGTAAGGATGACAGTGGTTACCTGTGACTGTGCAGTACAAAGCATGTCCCTGATACCACAGCCCAGACCCCCACACAGCATGCAACTCACCAATAAACTGCAGTAACCGAATATGGCCACTGCAGAACATTGTCGCACCTATATAGCACAATCCATGCAAATTAGGTGAGGAGCAACTTTAATTAGATGCAAATTGCGCTCCTGTGCCACTGAATGGTTGATCAGATGATTAGCATATGACGGCTGAATATCGCGCCGTTGCACTTTGCGCAATTGTGTTGAACGTGCTAAGCCAATGGCACAGTTCTGTGGCATGCATAGTACACCTCACTGCGCATGCCCAGGTAGCTTAAGCAGGCATCTGCTGCACTGATGATGTGCTGTGCATGGTAGGCAATGCAGGGCACAGCCACCATTGTGCCAGTAGCGCTATAACGAGGGTCACTACATGGCGCTGTGGCAATGGGCCTTCATAGGCACAATAGCACAACTGTGTGATAGTCCACTGTGGCGCTGGCACACAGGCCACCAATCGCGCTAGATGCATAGTCATCTGATGGCGCTGTGCGTGGCCTTGCACCAGAGACCCTTGACCCTGTGCCTGACCTTTGCGCCCTTGGCGCCATGCATCCGGCATGGCTGCACCTCTATCGCGCTGTTCGGTAACAGCTCGATAGGGAATGGCAGCGCTGTACCGCGCAGCATCTGCACGTGGGGTACCACGCTGCATAGCGCCATATTACCTACTATCGCATTGGAAATGGTGCAGAGAAGGGCTGCTCCATGGTCAGCAATAGAGCTGGCAAACCTGGTGGCCACAGCGGAGCCACATCATGGGCATCTCTTTGGGGAGGCCCCCCCTGGAGAGGCTTACATCCCAGGTGTGGAGTGAGGTGGCCACAGCCCAAGAGGCGGTGACTGGCAGGGGCAGAATGGTGGAGCAGTGCAGGCACCGATATCCAGACCTGATGAGGAGGGAACCTGAGTTACTGGCCAGACTATGGTCATGTGCCAGGAGGGGCACGGTACCACGACTAGGTAGGGGTTCCGTCAACGCACTGTTTTCGTCCATTTGAGTCACATTGTTGTTTGTGCCCAGCACATAGGGGAGGGACTGTATGGGGTTGCCGCGGTGTTGTTCACAGGGTGTGGGGTGGGTGGGTCTGGCTGGGTGGGGGCACACTCCTTGGGGCAGGGGAACTTTGCTTCGGGACTGCACTGATGTTCTTCTCTGCTTTTTTTCCCCCGGGCCCGGAAGAGTTACACCGTGTGAGAGCGGAGCGCAGGGCAGTGGAGGACAGAGCCAGGCAGGCCAAGGGTCCACAACGGCCACCCGACCGTCCCGATGAGGGTGAGTGACAGACATCCATTCTTAATATTGCATGCTGTGTGGCAAGGTGGGCAGCGGGGCATGGCCACCATTCATTGACATCACTGCCATGCACGCCACTGGTTACAGTCAACACTGTCCAGTGGCAATGCATGTCTGGGTGTTCATCACTGGTGGTGCATGTGTGCACCAGGTGCATGGCTGTGCCACTGCCTTTGCACCACATAGCCATGTCACTAGATGGCCACGGTGGTGCTGTACGTGACTTGGCTGGTGGGTGTGTGCAGCGTTCAGCATGGCTGTATGCACCTGGGTGGGCAGGTCCTGCAGACGTGATCACTGCGGCTGGTCACACACCATCACAGTGGTATGTCCGTGGCCGTATGCCATGCACAGTGGGCGGGCTGTCTGGGGTTGTGCATTCACACCTATTGACTGTGCTCCCTTGTCCTAGGTCTGAGACATCTCAGGGAGATGATGGACGCCATGAGGGAGCTCCTCGATCTGGCCCAGGAGTCTGTGGCGATACTTTGGAGGTGGGACACAGTGAGAGTACTGTGGCGCCACAGGGCAAGGCGGACCCAGAGCCAGGAACGGCAGATACGCTGACAGTCCCGTGGTCCCTGACTTCCTCTCCCGGACCACCCCACACCCCACCTATCCCATCCTGTTTGTCCACCTTCTCCCTGCCCACCCCACCTTGTTTGTGTCCCCCACCCCAACCTTGTAAATAGTTATTGTTATTGTACATAGTTGTTTTATATTTTTACAATACATTTGAATTTTATATGGATACCATGGTGGTCTCTGATTTGCAGTGGGCTGTAGGTGCTCGGCTGCAGTGGTGTGCATGGCATCAGGGGTGGTGCAGTCATGGGTATGTGTGTGTGTGTCCATGTGGAGGTGACTACGGTGTGGGGGTAAATATCAGTCAGTGTCTGTGGTGTGTGTGTGTTGTTCCCCGTGCACTGGATGACTGTATGCAGTGGTCCATGGCACGTGCTCTGTGTCCATGGTGCACCCAATGGCCAGTCCATGGCCTGTGCAGCCGACACACATGCCTGCCTGTGACCTGCATAATCTGCTGGCATGTCAGCGGTAGCATTCCCTGCAGGGTGGACACTGTACCCATCGCTTTGCTGGGTTGCCCATGTCACTGGTGTGGTGCATGCTTCCACGCACCACTGTGGGTGTCTGTGCTGGCTGTTGTGGCCAGTGGTGGGCTGGGTTGTGTTACTGGGATACTGTGCGGTGCGCTGTACCACTGAGGGAGGTGTCCCTTACATGACCATCCAATCTGGAGTCACTCTTCTGCCAGTGCATGGTCGGTCTCTCAGCAGTACATCGGGGGACTGTGCATGGTTGCCATTGTTGCATTGCCATGTGCTGCATCCTGCTGATGGGTGCTCATGATGGGGCTGGCTTGCATGGTTCTGTGGTGCACAGGATTGCATTGCCACTGTGGGGGTGGTGGCATGCATGGGGATTCCTGCAGTGCTGGTTACTGCTTATGTGGGGTTGTCTGGGAGTCACGGTGCAGGGTGTGCTGTGCACTGGGGGGGATGGTGTGGCACAGTGTGGTCCTCCCTCCTTGTGTGCCAGTCACAGCTTGCCGGTAGGTGTGATAGGGCACCATGGCCAGGCTGTGGGTTGGTTGCTTGACTCCATGGACCAGTGGTTATTCCAGCCCTCCCCTGGTTGTGATGTGCTTGGGGTATGGGGGATAATGTCTTTCCGCTGTGTGCTCCTGTGCCCATCTGTGGCATGGGTGGTGGGCCCCTACCTCCCTGGTTGTACAGTTACATTGCTCTGCAGCTGTGGGGCTCCCTGCTTGCACTATGGCGCCTCTGGACTGCTCAGCTGGGCATCCCTTGTTGCGCCATAGTGCATCATATCTGCTCAGCTTCCCCTCCCTTATTGCGCTATGGTGCTGGTTGTGCGATATTCAGACGTTGGCTGTGGGTGCAATTTTGCTTGCTCCTGTTTTGAATATCGTGTCTGTTGCACATAGGTGCAATAGACTTGGGCTTGCTCCTGCTATTGCGCACTTTTTGGGTGCAGTTTGAATATCCAGCCCACGGTGTTCTAATCCCCCCTAACATACAGTATAATGCAGCTTACCCTCTGGTTAAGCAGTGGATCCAGAAAGTAACATTTTTTTTCCTTGGTGAATTTTTCAGTTTCACTCATAAAATTGCTCCTTGAATTGGGTACTGCAAATGCTGGCATTTCCTGATTTGGAGCCATACCACCACGCTTGCACATTTTGTGATGTCAGTACCAGAGCGGTGCGGGGGCATGCTTCATACACTATAATGAGGTCACTTTTTAGGAGTATTTTATACTTTTAAGTGCCAATTTTAGAAAAAAAAGGTCACCGTTTAACAAAGTCCTTGTTAGTTAAGCGGTAACCTTCTTTTCACAAAATCGGCACTTACAAGAACAAAAAAATACTATTAAAAAGTGCCCCCATCATAGTCTATGAAGCACATCCCCACACCATTCTGGTACTGACATCACAAAATGTGTACGCATGGGAGTGTGGTTCCAACTCAGGAAATACCAGCATTTGCTGTACCCGATCCATGGAGCGATTTTACGAGTGAGATTATGAAAAGTTCACAAAGCAAAAATGTAACTTTCTGGATCCATCACTTTACTGGAGAGTAAGCTGCACTATATGTTGGAGGGGAGAGCACCATGTACTGTAAACCTCCTCTTTAATATCCTCTAGCCAGGGATGAGCATCATCTGGTCCTTTGATTGATGGACTGAGTTTCTTTTTGTGTGCGGACTATCACTTTACCCTGCCATGCATCTGACAGTGGTGTGTTTAGTTTGACATAGCACTGGATGACTGAGGCAGAATCAATATTTGCTTTGCATTTTGTACCCCACTCACTTTTCTCTCTTTTAGCGTAACACAAATTATGAAGCACACAGGCAATTAATGTGAACTGACTCAGCTCACTTTTTTTAATGAGCCCAACATATACAAATGCTCAGAGTTTGTGTTGTTATAGCAAACACAGTTCCTTTGTTTAAATAAGCACCCACTTTTATTAATTAGATTTCACTCAGCAGTTGCCAAAGACTGTGCCTGCAAGATAGATGGATCATGTGGATTGGGTGCTTTTTTACTGACTCCACCAAACACACATGAACGCTACCCATGGAGATCACGGTGACTCACCATGCAAGCAGTGCAAGAGGTAACAGAAAATGCAATAAAACTGCTTGCTCGTAATTAAGGAAATGGATAGTGGCCATACTCACGGATGCAAGTGTGTCAGCAGCCCACTTCATCTCGAGATCACTTATAGTAGAAGAGCTTAGGAGCTGCATGCAGCCAGTGTTGAAGGGGTTGCTCACTCACAAGGACTTCCTGTCATATTAGTAAAATTAATCACTTTCGACCCTGCATCTTGAAGGATGCTGCCTCTGTCCTGCAGAGAGGGAAATAATGCTCTCCTCCAATGAATAAGAGACAGTGTACCTAAAGCATTCCTAATGGAGATGCCTTTCTTGTTCTCCAGTCACACATTGGTCAGATGTTCGGTTTCTCAGTGCTGCTACCCTCAGCCTGTCTGTCTGTATGGTGCTGATGTATCTGTGCTACTCCAGAAAAAATGCATAAATGAGATACTTTTTGTTCATATAGGAGCCCACTTCAATGTTTCTGGAATATGTATACAATGAAAACAAAAACTGGAAACAAACTTGATTATAATCGATTTTTGCAACATTCAAAAATGTATTAGTACTTTTCATTCCTGTGCGACTAACTTCTATTTGTTTACTTTTTCACAAATTGCAGGTCAACTTACTCCATGTAGAGCACTACACCACCCTCTCACCGTGTTGAGGGGTTGCTCACTTGCAGGTGCTTCCTGACATATTAATAAAACTGATCAGTTTCAACCCTTCACCTCAGAGGATGCTGCCTCTGTCCTGCAGAGAGGGAAATAATAGTCTCCACCAATTAATAAGAGACAGCGAACTTAAAGCATTCCTAATGGAGCTGTCTTTCTTGTTCCACAGACTCACATTGGTCAGATGTTCAGTTTGTTAGTGTTACTTCCCTCAGCCTGTCTGTCTATAAGACCCTGATGTCTCAGTGCTACTCAATAAAAATGCATAACAGAGACACTTTTTATTCATGTAGAGCCCACTTCTATGTTTCCCAAATTTGTAAACAATAAAAAAAAAATTTGAAAAATGAAAATGTAATAGTACTTTTCATTCCTTAGTGACGCAAGTGTGTCAGCAGTCCACTTCATCTCGCAGCCAGTGTCAAGGGACTTGCTCACTCACAGGGACTTCCTGACATATTAATAAAACTGACCACTTTCAACCCTGCACCTTGGAGGATGAGAAAACACAAATTACACATACCCCAATTATGCAAAGCATAATGGGAAGCATATGCAAATGCCCATAAATTAAAGTGTGAAAAATAGTGTGGTATTTATAAATATAGCGAGCACTGGGACGCCTCACTCTCTCTCTCTCTCCCACTGATGCCCCCCCCCAACACCAAGGTTCACTTTCTGTGTCTCTCTCCATAGAAAAAAGTGTGCAGTACATGAAACTGAGACAGACACAGTTGTGGTGATAATTGCCACCACTGCAAACTACTTAGTGTACAGAGAGAGACTGCTACTTCATGCAAGGGCTTTTACTGTATGTCTCTCTCTGTCTCTGTCTCTCTCTCTATCTCTCCACTGTTCACCCATTGATTTCTGAAAGGAGCGGCTTGTCTGTGTGTGTGTGCATATGTGTGTGGGTGTGTCTCTCTCTCTCACTCTCATCTTTTCACTACCAACCTACAGTTCTCTCTCTGTGGCACATGTACAGGAATGATCCACTATCATTATTTGAACCTAGCCTCGGTACTTAACAGACACTACACAGGAGAGTGGTGGACTCTGGCTGCTATCTCTCTCTCTCTCTCTCTCTGGTACCTTACACACTACAGATCCACTGACATTGCTCATTGCAATGACACAAACCTCTGAAGAAGGGACTGTGGCCGGTCAGTGGGTTGCCTGTCACACTATCTCTTGTGCTGCCTCTCACAATATACAGGAAACAGGATACAATGCCTGTTCTCACTATTTCCATCACACTGCTGCTCCCACAGACTTTCATCACATGGAGAGAGGGAGAAAGAGATAGAAGGAATTCTACACATGTGATGCTTGCTTTCACTGTGTCTGTCTCCTTTTCTCTGTCTGTCTGTCTCTCTCTCTCACATACTGCCCACAGAACATGACTTGCGGATACACCACACAGCCCGCTTGTGTGTTAAGAAGTCTCTGTCTCTCTCTCTCTCTCTCTCTCTCTCTCCCCCAGAATACACTGCTGACTGCTGACTCCACAGAAGGTCACACATAGTCAGTTTCCTCCCTGTCCCATAAACTAGTTTTGCCTGTTTGTTCAGCTCATGGTCTGGCTTTGAAGATTAAAAAACAACAACAGAGGATTCCTGCACTGGAGCACTGGGCACACCCAGTGCTACTGTTGCATTTCGGGGGGGGGGCAGTCCCTGGTTTGTTGACCTGCTTCACTCCCTCTCTCCACAGAATGAGTTAAAAACAAAAAAAAAATAGTGTGAGCGCTGAGTGTTACCTGACTCGGAGGCGACTGTTTTGTCACCGCAATATGTTGTTGGTTCAGAAGGAATGCAGAGTCCTTTTTCTCAGTGATCATAAAATGACTGCAGAACTCCACCCACTGCAGCTCTAAAAATGAAAACTTACTTCAGTGTGTGAGACTGCAGTGGATGTAATGAGATTTGAACCTGAAGGTACTGTATAATGACCATGGCTTGTTTTATTCTGAACTGTAGTGTAGCGAGGGGAACATGATGCACTATCTGGCCATATCCAAAACTAATAAACCAGAAAAGGGAAAAAGCCTGACAAGAAAGAGGTAAAGTTACAACTGAGACATTTTGAATACAAACTTATCTCCTGAGGGTGTGAAAAAAAAAACACATTTGTATGCAGTCATTGGGATTCCTTTCTAGCAACCCAGTAACAACCCTGGGGTACAGTTATAAGCTATAAAAGGGCTAGGTTTATCCCTGGTTTGTTCAGGCAGTGACTGGGAATAATGGAAGGTGAGCAAAGTAGAGTTTGGCTTCCCTGTAACCACTAACATGGTGCCATTTACACACCAAAATTGCACAGCGGAACAGGAGCTCAGCATGATCATGTGAGTTGGGACTCAGTGCTGTCTTGAGTGAGGAGAGATGACAATTAAGATATGGTTTTACTGCCTCACACAGCTTGTCTAATAATAAATACCAAACCAAAAAGTGGTCTGAAATGCAGATGACAGCTCATGGATGTTCCCCAGTGCACAGATAACACATACAGAGCCCTTTTTTACAGCAAAACAAACCAAACCATCCCCAACTGGAGAAGCAACTAGTGAGCAGTTAACAGTAAAACTAGGCACATGCCAAATCACACTATTGAGAAGGAGCTGAGAGCAGTGTGTGCAAAAAGGAACTGGCACTAATAGGGAAGCTGAAGAAAGTGTAAAGGAGTCTAATAGGGATAAATAGGCCAGTTTACATTGTCAGATGCTAAAGAACTAATGGATCTAGTGTATGAGACTGACAAGAATGTGGCTTGATATGAATAGATAACATTAATTCACTAGAGATATGAGTCAGTGATGTAAAGTCTCCTCCTGGACTCCAGCCCAACCCATAGAAAAGTAGGTTCATGTGTACCAAACATGCAGGAAAAGGGCTGTAACCATTAATCATTATCTATCTTAAAGCAATTATGCCCTCAATTACTGTAAAATATGTGAGAAGTAGCATATCATCCTTTTGTTTTAAGACATGTTACAGTTCAAGGATCCCTCAATTAGGAGAGGGTTGTGATTGCACAATGAAGAGTTAGGGGAGGAGAAGAGTCAGGCATTGGGCACTCACCCTTTTTGTCTGCAAAACATTACCATGTGTTAGTCCTAAATTAACCAATACCTTAGGGATCAGCGGTGACAGAGGAGGGTGCATCTGATGCAGCAGTCAAATGGGAGTGTAATCACTGATCATCAGAGCTTGGTGGAGTCCTCAGAGAAAAGGGGGTAAGTCCAACCCTTTTCAAAGTCATAGGCAGTTGGGGATGCTGGAGGTCTTACTTGACAGTGGGTGTGGGAATCTCTTTGAGCTGAGTCTTAGGGTCCTGCACCACAGTAGATGTAAGCTTTCACAGGGGAGCAAACCAACTGCAAGCTGATTGTCCATTGGAGGTTTCAAAGAAGGCCTCATGCTCTCCATTTTGGCAGTGACTGCAGAGGCCAATTTTTTGGGTGATTTGGATGATTTTCCTTTTTTCTTTGAGGAGACTCTGCCTCTGTATCAATATGTGTATTGCTAGATCTTGTCTTCTAGTGGCTGTGGAAAGGGTGCAGGAGGGCCCAGATGCTTCAAAGGATTATGATAGCTACAGGAATGGTTTAACACCATCCTCCTAGTATGCAATAGTAAAAAGACTGAGACAATGCTCTTTACCAGTCACCAGAAGAGGAAATCCACCACACCATTTATAATAGTACTCAATAGGGACTCCACCCTCAAACAGGTTCACTTTTTCCGGTACCTGGGGGTCACAATCAATGAGTCCCTCTCTTTCGAGGAACACTTAAGTAATATCACTAAGGCTGCAAACAGGAAGTTGGGGACACTCTACAGACTCCGCTTCTGCCTCACCCCCTGAAGACAGGCTTCAGGTGGTCAATGGCCCAATTCTCCCAATCCTGGACTATGGAAACATAGTTTATGGTGCTGCCATGGACACTAGCCTACACAAAGTACACCTTACCTTCAATAAAGCATGCAGATTTGTCCTGGATGTTTATCGCACACAACTGTGAGCTCTACATGATGATGAAGTGGCTCCCCCTCCAGGACAGAATAAAGCTCCAGACCTGCTTACTAGGAAAGAAGGCACTACTGGGACTGGCATCTGTCTCCCTGCAGCCGTTATTCAGACCTGCCCCAGGTGAGCATGCCACAAGAAGCATCTCCAGGCATGCCTAAACTGTTCCCTTCAGGAAATCAACCCTGGGGAGGCGTGCCTTTGTGTTAAGGGCTCCCACCTGGCTAAACAAGTTTCCAAACACAATCACCAGCCTTCAACACCTAGGGCACTTCAAATCCGAACTCCATAAGTCCATCTCTCCTCCAGTCCACTACCTGTGTCAAACATAATCTCAGCATTTAGCAAACTACTCAACTGCCCACTTGATCTGGCCAAGTTGCACCTACCCCCCTCCTCCCCCACCCCTTCCCCCAACCAACTGTCCCCACACTTGTCCTTTGTCCATTGCCCCCTCACTACCTCCCACTCCAACTGCCCTCTGTCCACTTCACTCACACTACCACCTGCCCAGTCCCCTGTCCACTTCCTCTGCCCCTACTCCTCCCCTCCAACCAGCCCTCTGCCCAGTACACCCACACTACCTCTAGCCCATTTTCCTGAGCTCTTCCTTCTCCCATCCCACTCCATCCACCTACCTGCATTTGCCAAACCCCAGCTTGTCTCTCTGCACTAAACTTCTCTCAGATGGCTGCATATTGCATACCTCCATTGGGAAATTGACAATGCTACCAGCTGCTTCATTCACGTCTTGACTTGTACAAACCGTAAATGTATTTGCTACCCCTTCCTATGTAAACTCTGTGTTACTAGTACTACCTTAGTGTCAATTTGCCTGCTGTAATTATGCTATTGTAACAAAATGTATCTCCTTAAGTGTTGATGAGGATCCTCTGTAAATGAGATCTTAGCTCAAATGTTTGCAATTCTGAGTTCCCAATAACAAAACAAAACAAAATAAAATGGTAGTCTGGCTCTGGATCAGTGTCCATCTTGGGAGGCTTCCTCCTCTGGTGGTGTATAAAGCAGTTAGCTTCAGGCAATGAGTGGTGGATAAAGTCCTGAGCTACCTCCGGGGACATGAGCAAATGTGGGACCCCGTGGAAGAGTAGTGCAGGCTACATTTTCCCTCAAGTTGCATAAGTTACAAGCTTGGATGTATTGCCTTCTGTGCTCTGTCAGTGCTGGTGAGACATCTGGAGATACAGTATCTGAACTGTGTGTCCTTGCCAACTGAGTGGGCCTTTTTCCCTGACTAGTTGCTCCTCTCCTTAATTGGAAATCATATAAATTTGACAAGGATTGGTTGAGGTTTTTGCCCAGGCTTGGGGGAGTGGCAAGGGGCAGTAAGAGTGTTAAATCTCGAGTGGTGTGGGCCACTGACATCAATGGATCACTGAGAGAACATGGTGAAAGAAGGCATTTGTGTCCTGTCCCTTGGTCCCCTCTAGAAATACTACTAGCTTCATGTTCTCGCAGTGCCCCCAATACTGGAGCGCCTTGATTCTATCCAAGAGCTGGTGTACTGTCCAATCTTGTTCTCGGAGATGGGCTGCCATGCGATTAGTGGCTATTTCCTGACTGAAAATCTTTTGCTCTGTTTGGTTCTTCTGTTGAGAAAGGAAACAATCCCATGGGAAATTTTTATGTTGGATTCTTTTAGTGTCCTTATTTCAGTCAGCAGTTCTGAAAACATTTCTCTTATTTCCTGCAGATCACCAATCAGCTTTGGTAGAAGAGTCGGGCAGCGTCATTGCTTGTGTGCTGTATAGTGATGCCAATCAGGGAAAAAACTTCAGGTATGAAAACCAGACTTAACATTGAGTCAGATAGCCAAAACATGAACTCTGAGGTCAATGAAGGCTGTGTAATATGTAGAATGTAAAAAATCTATATCAGAACTAAATTTCCATAAGATTAGTAAAGATATTGTTTGAGGTTGACAGAGCTAAGGAAATTGGGCTGCCATCTTATTGGCTGCCATGCCATGCTCCCCCTAAAACACCCTACTTTTCACTAGGGGGAAAAGGTGCTCCTCTCCACTCTCTGTGAGTGAGTCTGCCTTCTGCTGACTGCTTTCAGTTGTGGGAATCAGGGGAAAGTAGAAGTTCTCATAGAAAGTAGAGGGGAATGCTGTTAACCCAACTGAAAAGCATAGTCTTTGCCTGATCAGGTCTAAAAAGTCTGTCATATATGAGAGTTACACATTTGTGCTGTGCATAATGTGGAATTCCACCTGCAAAATTAATGATGAATGACCATTCCACCGGTGGAATTTACAACAAAATTTTGCTGGTTCTTTTTCAGAATTCTGCCTTCTATGATCCGCAGAATAGTATTCCACAGAACAGAATTTTTCCACAGAAAATTATTTTTAAACAATTTCCACAGAAAATATAATTATTCTATGAAACAGCATTTTTTTCTGCACAAACCCATTCTACAGCTACGCTTTGCTTTGGAATTCACCATTCCATTTTTGGCAAAATTTGGCAGAATTTTGAAAATTCTGCGGAATTTCATTTCGCCAGAATTTGAAAATTCCACACACCACTATTACCCATTTTTGTGACAACACAGATTTAAGAAAGAATAGCATTTCAAGAAAAAGATGACCATTGTTATAAGGGCCTGTGGAAGGGGTGGAGTGCCCCCAAAATTTGCGCAGATGTTTGGATATGTGGCTTGAAATAAATGTCAAGAAGTTCAAAATCTATGTTATATATGAAGAGTGAGCTTTTTTTGTTTACACTAGTTCCTTTGACTGAGTTCTACATAGAAAGTAAGTGAAGAAGCTAAGGGGCCAATGAGTGGGTGAGAAGCTATCTAGGTGGATAACAAACTAGTTGGTAGAGAGGACTCAGAGAGTAGTATTAAATGGGGAACAGTAAGCAGTCATTGAGGGGACAAGCAGGGTGCTGCAAGTGTTGGTACTGGGGCCAGCATTTTTCAATGAGTTCATCTGCAACATTTGGAAAGGAATCAAGGGAAGAATGTGTCACTTTGCAAATGACACCAACATTGATGGTTCTTTATAGCAAACACTGAAGAGAGGATTGTGGATATAAATGGAGACCATTGAAAAGGTGATCTAAGGTTTGGCAGCTTGGCAGCTAAATTTTAATGCAAAGAAGTGCAAAGTTATGCACATAGCCAGGGGGAGCCCTTAAGATGACTATTGGATCAGGATCAGAGGTAAAAAAAATCAGCCAGACTACAGAAGGAAGGTCATCATGAATAAAAGTCCCATGTCAAGTGGCCAAGAGATGTATAAAATTTACATCTCCAACTTCACTTTGATGTGGGGGTGTACTTCATGTAGTTTTCACCTGGTGAAATGCCAACCATCACATGGTGAAGACTACGTATAGTGGCACTTCACCGATCAAACTGTCAGCGAAGTGACACTACGTGTAGTTTTTGCAGGATGAAGTAGTACTCCACTTGTGAAAACAACACATGCTTTCAAAATCTGCAACCTACCCTCAATCCTTTGTGACAAACTGTTCCAAAGTCCTCCTACCACCCATACCTTTTAAAGACAGGATCCCCACCCCACTGCCCTCTAGCACATGACTCCCACACATCCCCCCCACCAGTTCTGATGATGTTTTGTAAACTACTCACAGATACACATGTATTCTTTTTTCTCCACTTGCTCCACATTAGTTAAACAAACACCATCCATCTCCACTATCCCGAGCATGCCCACCCAACTCATGGCAAGGCAAATGTTATTTTTCTGGAGCCCGATCACAGAGGCTCTGGGCACTGTACAAAATACAAAAAAATGTAATTTCCACATACATAAATACAAAATATACCACCATACAAGCCCAATCACTGTATATAAACCCTCTTTAGTTTTAAAAATGACTAATAACGGTAGTGTCAAACAGAATCTGAGAAGGCCTGACTAAACAGATTAAACTTCAGGTAGTTCTTAAAAGCCTCCACCGACGGGGCCTCTCTCACCAATAGTGGAAGCGAATTCCACATGACAGGACCAGTGACACTGAAAGCTTGATTGACGTCTGTTTTAAGTCTTGCCCTGGGAATCATCAGGAGGCCCCTTGAGGAGGACCAGAGGAGATGAACCAAGGCAGCGGGTGTAAGAAGGTCAGTCAGGTAACAAGGGCCAAGCCCATGTAGGGCCTTATAGGCGAGCATGCCCACCTTGAAAAGCATCCTCCATTGAACTGGCAGCCAGTGCAGTTCCCGCAGCACCAGGGTGACATGACAGTATTTTGACTGACCTGTCAACAACCTGGCAGCTGCATTCTGCACTAGCTGCAGTCGATGGAGGGTGCCTGCAGAGACCCCAAGGTAGAGTGCATTACAGTCGTTGAGCCTAGATGTTACAAATGCACGTACCAAGGTGGGGAGGTCCGGGGCAGAATCAGGTACCTAATCCTGGCAATGTTTCTCAGATGAAAAAATATCCCCTTGACAATGGCAGACACCTGATATTCCATTGTCAAACAACTGTCAAATATCATGCCAAGATTATGCACCTTAGAGGAAGCCTTCGATGTGACAGACCCTAGAACAAGTCCAGAGTCTGCCCTAGGGGGCAACCCCACATGCCTCCTGTTCAACTCCACCACCAGTATCTCCATCTTATTGGGGTTCAGTCACAACCAGCTGGAGGTCATCCAGTCATTGATCTCAGCCAGACAGTTGTTTAATACTTCCACTGCATTGGATGTTCTGGGGCAAAGAATAAATACAGATGGGTATCATCAGCATAACAATGAAATCCCAAGGCTGTACTTCCTAATTATCTCTCTCACAGGGGCAGCATATACATGGCAAACAACATCAGTGACACTGAACCCTGAGGTACCCCACAGCACAGAAGGCCAAAACTTGAGGAAAAATTCACCATCACCACCCACTGTCTTCTGTTTGTCAAAAAGGACTTGAATCAGCAAATGACAGTGCTGGTGAGTCCACAGAAGTCCCTCAGGCAGTCAAGTAACACCCGATGGTCCATCATGTCAAAAGCTGAAGAGAGATCAAGTAGAATGAGAATTGTCCACTCCCCTCGATCTCTCGCCCTGAGGAGATCATTGTGTACCCGAACTAATGTGGTTTCTGTTGAATGTCCTGCATGAAAACCTGACTGAAGTGGCTCATATATATCAAATGCCATGAGGTGATCACCCAACTAATGCTTCACAATCTTCTCCACAGACTTTGCTGGAAATGGAAGGTTGGAGTCCTGTCAATAATTCACCTTGATGACAGGGTCCAATGATGACTTCTTCAGGAGGGGTCTTACCAGTGCCTCCTTCAAGGCATCTGGGACAACCCCCTCTGACAAGGAACACTGGACAATCAAGGTGAACACCGGACCAACAGAGTCGACACATCCCACTAAGAAACGCGCCAGATCCAGTTCACAGTATGTGTGCTTTAGTTTAAAGATCATCTTAATGACATCAGCCACCTCCACTAGTTTAAACTCCCCTCAACTGGGTGGAGAGCTTTATTGACAATCCAGGCACCCACTGTTGGCCATACTACTACACTACCACACTCTAGCATCCAACCTCTCTCCTCCTCCTCATCTCCAAATTATAAGGATAAACTGCAGTCTGACCTGTAAAAATTTAAAATGCCCACTGCCGGAGTATAGAGCCCTCCTTTAGTATCCTTCTGTAGAATGAATGAATGATGAAATGCTTGCTTATAGTAAAATCTGATTGGCTGATTGTCACTCAGTCCCAGATAAGGCACTTATTTATTTCTCTAGTCTGTCTGTTTGCATTCCATGTGCAGTATATACACAGCATGCCACTGTAAATAAAAATAAAAGTACTGTATTCTGTGAATCAAAAGGTTGTACATTTGAGAAAAAGCAAGGTGTTTCTAGGAGTTTTACATTTCCAGTTGCCTTGGTGATGCAGCTGGTCGCACATCAGATTCAGAACAGCATTCTAAGCAACTGCATTCATATTCCAGTTCAGGTACTTATTTATTTATCTTTTCTGTTAGTATCCCATAGAGATACACACAATAGCCATGTGAATAAAAATGTAATTAATATGTGCAGCACCAGGTTCTGCATTTAAGAAAGAGAAAGGTTCTTCTGGGAATCCCAGGTTTCTAGTTGTCCACATGGCGGTAGCACATTGGAATGATATTCTTAGTGGCCTGGGTTCAAATCCCAGCTAAAGCATTTGTTTCATTCTTTCTTCTGCCTGTTTGTATTCTATATATGCACACCCACCATGAATAAAAAAGTTAAAGCCCCACTGGAGCAAAATACTCACTGTGTAGCATTAGGCAGTAATGCTGGAGGAGGAATAGCATAGTGGTTAGAGCACAGGGCTTTGAACCTACAGATCCAGTAGACCTGGATTTGAGTACCACAACACCTCCTGCACCCTGTGTGATCCTGAGCAGGTCACTTATCCTGTCTGCTTAATTTTCTCACGGGTGTACCTGGAATTGAGCATCAGCTCAGTGTACCATTCCCTGACCCAAAATTGTAATGGGGACAGGAAATCTGTGTTAATTGGTAGCAATCTGTAATATTGCCATTTACATAAATGAAATTTATGGCCTTAAAGGATTTAAGTTCAACTATACCTTAATAAACACTGATGTGAGAAACTGTGTTGTCAATCGTGATTGTTGATGGACAACATTTGGCACAGTTCTGTTCATAGAACCAGTAATTTAGAGATTTGACTATTTTGTTATAGTTTGTGTACAGAATGTTAAGCATGAGCTGTTAACCTTTCAAAACTATGCTCAGTGTTTTATACACAAACCCTGATATAGTTAAAACTCCAGGTCACTTGTTCCATGAAGGGAACTGTAATAAAATGCTGCTCATAAAAACAAACAATGCAGACTACTACAATTTGTCATAAAACATTGTATTAAGGTTCAGTTAAATATGGATCATGTAAGGAGTATGAATATTATTTCTAAAAATAGACATATTATAGCAACAGCAAATTAGAAACAATTCCTGTCTTCTTTAAATAAACAGACTTAAACTCCATGTGCTCAAGTCCACTGTGTAAATGGGTAGAAACAGGACCTTGCTGGAAATGAGATGTTACATATTGCCTCAGTCGTCATTTCTTTTCTACTGGGATCACTTGACTGAGTGATACTGGCACAGCACTGTGACTTGTTGTGCTTCTTTTAAATGGTACGAGAACATTCACCATTGGCTCTTTCACCCATGAGTCATGGTGGGGAAGGCTCTTCCCAATGACAGAGTAATACCACGATATAATTCTCATGCTGGTCACATTCTCATCTCTCATAGACCACAGGTCAGGATCAAGGTGCAACCAAGGAACTGAGGGAGATGATAAGGAAGGCAGTCAATTTTGGGGAGATGGTGGTAGCAGAGGACTTTAATATGCCAGATGTGAACTGGAAATTGTGACAAGTACCAGGAATCATCTCATTGTGGATGCATGCCATGAGAGGTTTCTAGTTTAGCTGGCCCAGGGCCCTACAATTAAAGGGCTCTACTTGATCTGGTACTTACCAACAGTGAGAGGATCCAAAATGTACTCCAGGAATCATTTGGTTCCAGTGAGCACAGAACACTTTATTTGGAGGACCACATATGGATAATCAAAGGGGCACAACCTGGCCTGTGAATTTAAAAAGGTGGATTTTGACAGGATGAGTGTACTATTAGAAGGAGGGTCAAGGAGAATAGTACAAGTAGGTGGGGTAGAAGAAAAATCTGAAGAATTTAAAAAGCAATGCTAGAGGCAACAGAATGCTCAGTTGAGAAGGCATCGAAGGGAAACAAGCAAGGGCCCCAATGTACTTCGTGGCTGAAGTAAACATGGTGGTTAGAGGAAAACAAAGAGTATTCTTGAAGTATCAAGGAAGCCAAAGTGGAGAGGATTGGGAGAAGTACCTGTACCTGGAGGAAGTAAAGGTAGACAGCAGGAAAGTATGGGAGGTCAAGATTGAGAACTCTAGCTTGCAGTGGGAGTGAAGCAAGGGGAAAAGCATTCTTCAAGTACATCTGAGAAAAGTGTATGGTTAAAGGTGGCATAATGAGACTGAACAGTGAGGAAGAATGGGAGGAGAGGGACAAAGAAAAAGCAGAGATACTGACTGAACAATTCTGTATTTACTAGGGAAAAGGTGGGGCCACTGCCAGAAGAGAGAAGAGCAAGTGCTCAAGCAGCATGGGCAGACTACAAACATGGGTGTTGATCTACGAATAGGCCAGCTCTGGAAGTTGAAGTGGGTGCTCTGCCCCTCCACCCTGGGCTTGACCTGTGTGTTTTTTGCCTTTTTTTTCCCTTATGTTTTTTTCTTATTGAACTCACCTGGTCATGGACTGGTCTCATAAGGAGTGTGGGGGGGGGGCTAGGAGTCCTGTCCAAATGACCATGGAGGCAGAGCAGAGCTTAGCCAATTAAGTAATGCTGCCACCTCATGACTGGTCTGGATGCCCATTGTTGCATTAAGGTGGAGGGGATGGTGTTCCTAATCCAGTCACGTGGCAGCAGCATGGCACCAGGCATGAAGCAGGCATAAGCAGCACCTCTTTGGCACCAGATCTACCATTTTGAGTCATCCTTGCAGCCAGCAGCAGCCAGACAGTAAATGAGATGTGGCAGCCAGTAGAAGTTTAACTGTGCTGGAGACTCAGTGCGGACGCAAAAAAACTTTCTGTAATTGGGGCAGTTTGGTGAAGGAGGCTTAGTAGCTAGCCTAGTGGGCCAAGAGCCATGCCAAGGATGGTTGCCAGGTCATTGGTTGGTTCAGGCAGGTGGCACAGCGGCAGCTTCATGTGTCAAATTTGGTAATTGGTGTTGGTGTTCGGGCAGTGAAGCCGGCCGGGCCTGGAGTCAGACTCGGAGGAGACTAGGAGCAGCAGTGTGCTGCATGCCAGTCAGTCATTGAGGTGACTAGGTGAGGAACAGTACACCACAAGAATCAGCGGTGTCTCAGACTACAGTTCACCCACCTGGACTAGAGAGAGTCAGCGTGCGGTGTGTGCCGTGGCAGGTCCGGAGTCCTCCAGTTAGCCAGGTACTGTGTCTGTAAAAAATTTAATTAAATATATGGCAGTAAATAACAGAATCTGAATTTGTTATACAAATTTGCAGGTCCCCACCCTGAAAAAGCATCGATTTCCGCAGTGTTCTCACTGTTCTGAGTTTTTGCAGTATCTCTAAGAAAGATGTAAAAAATGATGCAGCCACCCTGAGACCATATTTTGCTTCTTTTAGTCTCAGATTGTAAAGCAGGGAGCGTCTGACATTTACTTTTTTTTTATTTTTACAGTTTATTGCCCCAGGATAGCACTGCTAAGATGCAATATCCCATTTTTAATAGGTTCCTGTTTTTTCCCATATTTATGGCAGATTAGACTGTAGTGCTGACTGCTCTGCTGAGAGACTGTGACTTGTATAGAGAGAGACATGCAATGAGTGGCTTGTGATGGTGTTTTTCTTCCCCCCCCCAAAAAAAAACTGTTTTTGCAGAACAAAGACCTGAAGTTTCTTTTTCTCCTATTATATATATATATATATATATATATATATATATATATATATATATATATATATATTCTTTTTAGTCTGTTTTGTAACAGCATATTTATTTTGTTTAAATTCCTCCCTTCCTTCTCTCTTATTTCTATGTCTATACTTCTGTACTTATTTCCTAATTAAATAGCGTGTTGGCCACTCCATCAAATCTATTCCTTTCAATTCCTCTTCAGGTTCTTAAGTAATGTAAAACAGCTAATTCTAAAGCCTAGTGCATTCCATGATTATGGACACAGAAAACTGGATAATCTATTTAGTAAAACCCTGCCATACCGTGTGGGAAGCTAAAAGAAATATTATGAAAGTATGGTGTTTTTTCAGTGCATTCTGAAAAGTCTAGGAAACAGGTGACACAGAGCAAGATAACAAGCTCATAATCCCATACTAATATTTTATCATGTGTCTATCCTGCATCCCTATATGGTAAAAGTATGAGCACCCTTAAGATTGTATAGTCTGGGAAAGAAAAGAAAGGTTAACTTCCTAGTGAGCAGTATTTATGCATCTCAAACAGCACAGTAGTATTTCTGTGTACATTTGTACATTCTGTGTTGTGAGTACATGAATTAAGGAAGTTGAAATACATTACTGTTCTTTGTGAGCCAAGTCCTGTTAGCAAGCTAGGTAACCCTGTGTCTGCATGAAGAAACCTTCTGACTCTCCAGGTGTGTCCTATAGGGAGGGAGTGAGCTGCACATCTTGGTCATTGTTATACAAGAGCCAAACCCCTCCTTCTATTTAAGTGGGCGGTACCTTGCTTAATACAGCTCATATTCCCATAATTAAGGAATACTCACTCAAGATCCAATGTTTAAAATAAACATAATGGTTTATATTGATTATTCATACAGGAGAATCCAATTGTATGTAAAAAGGAAATTAATACTTGGAATTATATGTATAAATTCAGTATTTGTATTAATTGATAGGTGGAGTTTCAATTTGTGGGTGGGATCACAGTCCTATATCAAGGCAGAATTGATGTTGTAATTCAGATAGTCATTGGGAGAGGACCTGTTTGGTCTCCCAGAGAGATCTCTGAGAGGTCAGGCACAGTTTGATGTTGGTAGAATAGCTCTAATTGTTCATGCCAAACCTGTGCTTTTTGTATTTGTTTTCTTTACTTTGAACAAAGTGAGTCTCTAACTTTTATTATTTCAAATTTATTTTTTTGAATAAAAATCATACCTATTCAAGGTATGTTGTACCACTTATGCTGTCTCTTGTAAAAGTCTTTTCTTACACCCCACGACAAATTGGTACCAGAAGTGGGGTACTCTGGTGATTCACACTAAAAGATCCCAGAAATAGATACTGGTTTTTAGTATCTCTGACTTAAATTTGAGACAGCAGGTACATGGCCCATAAAATGGAGGAGCCATCTGGAGCTGTAACAAGAAGCCAGACACTCTTAACTGGGGAACCACTGTTGTCAGGACTTCCTCCTGTTGTTAGACCGAAGAGTAAAACGGGTATGGTCCCTGATGACATTGAGGAACTTACCGTTCGTATGCAGGCCGTAAATATGGAGGAGCCAGGGGAACGACCTGATAGTGTACCCCCAGATGATTTACGGGAGCTGTTACGCTGGTTGGCACTAAGGCAAGTGGAGCAGGACAGACAAAGAGATCGGGAGTACCAGGAACGAGAGCAGGAATGCAGAAGACAGGACAAGAGGTGGTCAGACACCATACAATTGTTACAGACCTTAGGGGCAGGACAGGGGGCTCAAACCACTCCAAAAGACATAAAACTAACTAAAATGACACTATCAGATGATATTGAGTCCTATCTAACAACATTTGAACGGGTAGCACAAGCATGTAATTGGCCTCCAACACAATGGGTGGTTTGTCTTGCCCCTTATTTAACAGGAAAAGCACAATTAGCCTATACCAACATGGACAGTGCTTCTGTTAATGACTATACAGCAGTTAAACAGGAGATTCTGAAATGTTTC
Source organism: Neoceratodus forsteri (assembly GCA_016271365.2). Lineage (NCBI taxonomy): Eukaryota > Metazoa > Chordata > Ceratodontiformes > Ceratodontidae > Neoceratodus > Neoceratodus forsteri. Next base: position 832,273,904 of record CM028131.1, read on the forward strand.
GATATCAATTCAGAAACCTATAGGCAAAGATTCCGATCCTTAAAACATGTGTCTCATATTCCACCTCGAGAAACATACACCAGACTCCAAGACCTCTGTGGCAAGTGGATCCAACCAGAGGGGAAGACAGTGAAGGCCGTCATGGATATGTTTATCTTGGAACAATTCATACAGATTATGCCCGCCGATGTACAGCTATGGATCAGGGAACATAATCCAGATAATGCAGATCTTGCCATCACGCTGGCTGAGGATTTTCTTGCCGCCAGACAGCCCCTGCGGAAAGGATTCCAAAGGACAGACAGTAACCCTGTTACTAGACCTACTACTACAACAACACCGGTAAGACCTTTCTTTCCAACTAATCATAACATCGGGGGTGTTAAAAGAGAAAATATGACTGTTCCTGTTAAACAAAAAGAAACTACAATAGAATGTCATTATTGTCATGGCTTGGGACATATTGCCCGGTTCTGTCCTAAAAAAAAGAAAGGACCCGGCCTATTTTGCTTCTATAGACTTGGGTAACTTTGTTATTCCTGTACAGGTTAATGGACAAACTGTTGATGGACTTGTAGACTCTGGCAGCAAACAAAGCCTCATTCGAGCAGATTTGGTTCATTTGACAAATCCTGTTTCCACAACAGGTATAATTTGTATTCATGGAGACATTCATCAATATCCAACAACTGCAGTACCAATTGTTATAAATGGATTTATGGACACTGTTACTGTGGGGTAGTTCCCACTTTACCTGTTCCTTTTATTTTTAGGTCAAGATTATGACAGATTTTCACAAATAGTATATTCCTGTCAGAATGTAAATGTTGATAATTTAGTCGCAGTTGCTACTAGATCTCAGATTGCTACTAATCCTGAACAGAATGATTTACCTTTTTCCTTCCAGGATGAAATCTTTGGGAAGTTAGGGAAAAATAGGAAAACTAAGGCAGAAAAAAGGAAAGTACAAAAACAATGGAAAAAAGAGAAAACACCTGTAGAATTGATGCCCGAACTACAGATGTACAATATAGCTCAGGAACAAAAAGAAGATACCTCTCTTACTTCTATATTTACACAAGCAGGATCAGATAATCTAACCAAAAACCCTATAGTAACAAAAAGAAATATTTTGTACAGAATTTTGTGTCCATCCTACCACCCAAGAACAGGTTGAGCAGTTAATAGTCCCTAAGAAATATAGGTCTGACTTATTATTTCTTGCTCATGATATGCCCAGTGCTGGTCATGCAGGAGGGAAAGAACTTTAGCTAGGCTCCTACAATGGTTTTATTGGCCTAGTATCCATGATTCCATTGCTGAATACTGTCAGAAGGCTCAGAATGTCAACAGATTAACCAGGTAACCAAAAGAGACCAAGTACCCCTCAGACCTTTACCTCTAGTTACACAGCCCTTTGAGCAAATAGCAATGGATATTGTTGGCCTTGACTAAAAGTTCTAAAGGAAATAAGTACATCTTGGTTATTTGTGACTATGCTACTAAGTATCCGGAGGCTTATCCTCTCGGACTATCACTACAGCTAAAATAGCTGAAAAGGTTCTTGATTATTGTAGCAGATTGGGAATACCAAAAGTAATATTAACAGACAGAGGAGCAAATTTTTTGTGCAGCTTTTCTATCAGAACTTTATAAACTGCTTGGTGTTACTGCCATATGAACGACCCCTTATCATCCACAAACAGATGGCCTTGTAGAAAGGTTTAATCAAACATTAAAATGCATGTTACAAAAATTTGTTGATGATGAAGGGAAATATTGGGATCATTAGCTTCCACTGTTCCTATTTGCTTATTGGGAGGTCCCTCAGACCTCCACTGGATTTTCACCATTCCAGTTGTTGTATGGCCGTAATCCCCATGGACCTTTAGATGTAATAAAGGAAGCTTGGGAAGGTGATCTTTACATAAAACATGTAAATGTTTTAGAATATATGAAGGAAATACGGAAAAAACTACTTTTATACACTCAACAGGCATATAAAAATGCTGTAGAAGCTCAGGTAAAACAAAAACTTTGTATGATATAAAAACATGTGACAAGGTTTTTAAACCAGGGATAAGTGTTGCTTCTCTTACCATCATCCGAAAACAAGTTACTAATGAAGTGGCAAGGTCCCTACAATATTGTAGAACAAACTGGACCAGTCACGTACAAATTGAAACCCCAGGAAAATGTTCCCCTTACAAAATATACCATGCCAATTTGTTAAGAGCATGGCAGAACGAGACAGAACCAAAGCCCTGTTGTTATATCTATACAGAGAGTCAGAATACTGACTTAGACTTGGCATATCAAAGATTGGAAAATGACAGGGAAAAAGACAAGACGGTGATCATTAATCCGGCTTTAACAAAAGAACAGCAAAAAGATATTGATCACCTTCTTGATCAATTTTCCACAGTATTTACTACTAAACCAGGGCGTGCTGTAAATGTAACGCACCAAATCAAAACCACTGCTTCACCTATAAGACAAAAGCTTATAGATTACCTGAAAAACTTCGATCAGAGGTAAAACAAGAGATCGATAAATTATTGGCCTTTGGGATCATAGAACTTTCAGTAAGCCCATGGTCATCTCCCATGGTTATAGTCCCAAAAGGAAGGAGGAATTCGCCTGCTTAGACTTTAGGAAACTAAATTTGGTGTCTCAATTCGATGGCTATCCTATACCTAGGGTAGATGATATTATTGACCAAATTGGCCAAGCCCAATATATCACTACTTTAGACCTTACAAAGGATATTGGCAGATTCCATTAGCTCTTGAATCCAAAGACAAAACTGCTTTTAGTACCCCTTATGGTTTATTCCAGTTCAAATATATGCCTTTTGGTCTACACGGAGCACCAGCAACTTTTCAACGATACATGGATCAGTTATTGGCACCACATTTACAGTATTGCTCTGCTTATTTGGATGATGTAGTTGTCCATAGTAAGGATTGGCCATCCCATCTTGTCCAGTTAAGCAAAGTTATACAAACTATAAAGTCAGCAGGGCTTACGATCAACCCTTCCAAATGTTGTATAGCTATGCAAGAAGCCAAATATCTGGGTTTCATCTTAGGCAATGGATCATTCGACCTGAAGTGGACAAGGTCGCTGGGTAGAAACTGTCCTGTCCCTCAAACTAAGACAGATGTAAGATCTTTCTTGGGGCTTGCAGGATACTACCACGCTTTCATTCCGACTTCACCACAATTGCTACACCTCTCACTGAGTTAACAAAGAAACTGTACCTAATAAAATTCCATGGTCTCTGACTTGTGATAAAGCTTTTTATTCCATCAAAGCTGCTTTATCGTTTCACCCATATTACGTTCACCTGATTTTTCACAACCATTTGAAGTTCACACAGATGCTTCAGATACTGGGTTGGGAGCTGTACTATGTAAAACCATCAAAGGTGAAGAACATCCAACTTTATGTCAGCCATAAATTATTTCCAAGAGAACTCAAATATGCCACCATTGAGAAGGAATGTTTGGTGATTAAATGGGCAATTGAAGCTTTAAAGTTCTATTTATGGGGTAACCATTTTACATTAGTCACTGATCATAATCTTATGCTGGCTACAGCAAATGAAGGATAAGAATGCCCACATCCTTCGATGGTATTTAGCTCTGCAACCCTATTCCTTTGAGATTAAACACAGGTCTGGAGCTAGCATAAAAATGCTGATTTTTTGTCCAGATATGGTAATGATGGATCAATTAAACCCCAGGGCAAAATGAAGTAATTAATGTACTTAAAACAGATTAATGTAGGTTGTTTAAAATAACATCCTACTCGTGTTATTTAGGGTGCCCTGGGTGGGTTTCTGTGAGGGTGGGTGGAAACTCCATCCCATTCCTATAGGAATGTGGAGATATTAACCTTTCATACAAACCAATAGCACTTGGTTTGTTTTTGAAAGGGGGTATTCGTGATGGTGTTTTTCCCCAAAAAACTGTTTTTGCAGAACTAAGACCTGAAGTTTCTTTTTCTCTATTATTTATATATATATATATATATATATATATATATATATATATATATATATTTTTTTAGTCTGTTGCGCAACAGCATATTTATTTTGTTTAAATCTCCTCCTTTCTCTCTTATTTCTATGTCTATACTTCTGTACTTATTTCCTAATTAAATAGCGTGTTGCCACTGCTATCAAATCTATTCCTTTCAATTCCTCTTCAGGTTCTTAAGTAATGTAAAACAGCTAATTCTAAAGCCTAGTGCATTCCATGATTATGGACACAGAAAACTGGATAAATCTATTTAGTAAAACCCTTGCCATACCCGTGTGGAAGCTAAAAGAAATATTATGAATGTATGGCGTTTTTCAGTGCATTCTGAAAAGTCTAGGAAACAGGTGACACAGAGCAAGATAACAAGCTCATAATCCCATACTAATATGTTATCTTGTGTCTATCCTGCATCCCTATGGTAAAAGTATGAGCACCCTTAAGATTGTATAGTCTGGGAAAGGAAAGAAAAGAAAGGTTAACTTCCTAGTGAGCAGTATTTATGCATCTCAAACAGCACAGTAGTATTTCTGTGTACAATTGTACATTCTGTGTTGTGAGTACATGAATTAAGGAAGTTGAAATACATTACTGTTCTTTGTGAGCCAAGTCCTGTTAGCAAGCTAAGTAACCCTGTGTCTGCATGAAGAAACCTTCTGACTCTCCAGGTGTGTCCTATAGGGAGGAGTGAGCGCACATCTTGGTCATTGTTATACAAGAGCCAAACCCCTCCTTCTATTTAAGTGGGCGGTACCTTGCTTAATACAGCTCATATTCATAATTATGAATAATCACTCAAGATCCAATGTTTAAAATAAACATAATGGTTTTATATTGATTATTCATACAGGAGAATCAATTGTATGTAAAGGAAAGTAATACTTGGAATTATATGTATAAATTCAGTATTTGTATTAATTGATAGGTGGAGTTTCAATTTGTGGGTGGATCACAGTCCTATATCAAGGCAGAATTGATGTTGTAATTCAGATAGTCATTGGGAGAGGACCTGTTTGGTTCTCCCAGAGATCTCTGAGAGGTCAGGCACAGTTTGATGTTGGTAGAATAGCTCTAATTGTTCATGCCAAACCTGTGCTTTTTGTATTTGTTTTCTTTACTTTGAACAAAGTGAGTCTCTAACTTTTATTATTTCAAATTTATTTTTTTTTGAATAAAAATCATACCTATTCAAGGTATGTTGTACCATTTATGCTGTCTCTTGTAAAAGTCTTTTCTTACACCCCACGACATGGCTGTTGCTTTGAAAAGTGACATGCTTCTTCAGTGAGGTTTTAACTGAGAGTATAGTTATTGAAATATGTGCATCACAAACAATGAAACTTTGGAATTGATGACATGCTTGGGACCTCTCAGAAGTTGGGAGCTCCCATAGAACACTGAGATAAAAGATCTTGAGGTTGTCTATTTATTAATTGGTTTGTTTGTACTTTGTTTTAGCTTTTATAGCTTTTATTGTCCAGGTCAATATACTACACCTTGTGCCTATTTTCAGGACAACTCAGGAGGAGGTTACATAGTGGGCAGTATTAGGAGTACATATCATATACTGAATGAATGAAGGCCCATACTCTCATAGTAATCATCATGCAAAATCTCCAAGGTGGGATTGGGTGCTACAAGGGTGAGGGATAGGGGTTCATTTTAGTGGTCAGGGCTGAGGGTGATGGTGGTGAGGGTGCTATAAGGATGGGGAAGATTGTTTTGTTTAATCAGACTACTATACATGAAATAGGTGCATCACCAGCTGGAGTGCCACAGACGGTGGACACTCGGCCTGCAGAGTGCCCCTTCATGAAATCTTCACCTGGTGAAGTGCCCTCTACACTACATAAATTAAATGAAATGCTACTTCAGGCTACACAGAGTAATCACTTCACACAGTTGTAATGAAATGAGGTTTGCTGATTTTGCACACCTCTGGTCGCATACCTGTATAGTACACTGCCCAGTAACTTTGCAAATCTGCCTGAAAGGGGCAGGGTGCATCTTGTGAATGGCCCACTGGGCCTTTAATATAGTATGGCAACCCTCACAGAGGGGGAACAAAATTAATCAATACCTTTTTTCCTTAAAACTAGTAATGACTGGAACTGGAGGAAGGCATTGGTATTCTTGTGCCCAACTTAAATGGAGCTAGCGGGGCACAAAGATCGTCAGTGGTGTAAAAATAAAATTCCTGGCTGACTCTGAGTGAGATTGGATGATCAAATGATTTGAATGGCAATATGTGGCAAGTGCACTGACTGGGTAAATGTTTTTTTGAAATGTGTGCCAAATCACAATTTACTAAAGTGCATAATTTTATTTTAAATAAACTAGGACCATTTCCTGTCTTGAAAAATCTTTTGTGAGTGAGAATGCAAATGCTGGGACTTGGGACTGATGTGTCCAGATTCACTCAGCAACAACAATTAAGTTCTTTACTTCTTTTTTTTTTTTTTAGAGATTCTTTTATCCTCCTTGGCCACCTCTCTGCCCCTGTTGTACCTCGCATCCCTGCCAGGGATCCAGCAGCTGTCCATCTAGCCCGGGACCACTGGCACCCTGAAACCCCTGCAGCTTACCTCCTGCAACGGGGTGGCAGGGAGCCCCCTAACTCCCCACCCACATAGATCCAGTTCGGGTGCCAGCTCCCAATGAACACTCATGGATGGCCATCAAACCATGCAAGAGGTGCCACATTTTTCCACTGTTAGCTCCACCCCCCCTGCTGGAGTCGTGGTTGTGGAATGATGCCGATACGGGCAGAGGTGCATGCATCCACACTTCTCTCCCCCAGATATCTGCCCATACTCCACCCTTATGCTGTCACCCCATGTACTGACCCCCAGCCTCCGCCAGGGGGTAGTTGAGCATCGGGAAGTGAACCCCCCCAAAGAAGGAGAGCAGTCTAACGGATGATCTGTCCTTCTCTCCCTGCCACCCCTGCAACCCATGCTCATTCCGAACATGGGTCACCAGTGCAGAGGAGGTAAGGCATCCAATGCCTCAGCCCTCAACGCCACCAGGCCAGCTAAGTTCTTAACTTCTTACTATAACTTTAGGTCATTCTTCAGAGAAAATTTCATTAATTACAGGCAGCTTCACCTTATTCAGTGTTTGTTTGTGGACACTGGCCACAACCACTGAATAAGCTATTATTAACCTGTAAATACATTTTCTAAAGAAAAACCTAGGAAGTTACAGTATGCACTAATTGTTGTTGTTGTGTGAATCTTTTCAGTCCTTGTGATAGACAAGCTACATGGTTCTTCTACTGAATTGACCCCCGGCCGTGGCAACATGTTGCAGTACAGGAGATTATGCAGGGGCTATTAACACAAAATGACAAAAGTGGGCAAACTGTTCTTCTATATCTTTAGGGGCTGAGAGATTAAACCAAGCAAATGACCTTTAATACCAGCCAGTGTCATCTGGAGGATTGTTACTTCCATATTTGGAGAGCCAAAAACATTGCTGCCCTGCCCCTATTCCTTCCCATGACCCATGCTGAAAGTAGCAGAACTTAGTGTATCATATTTGTGCTAGACTAGCAGCTCAGTGTTGGAAAGCAGAGGGCTAAAGCCAGATGATGATACTTTGATAGGTTAGTGCTGAAGGAACAGGAGAAGATTCACAAAAGGTCTTGTGACCCAGACGTCCTGATGCAATCAGTGTCTGTGGGACAAAACAGATGTGACTAGGTGGCCAGTTTGGCCACTAACTTTCCAAATCTAGTAGACAAATCAATTTCTTTGGAGGCCATCATTTTTAAAGGCTCAAAAATCACTTCATGGGTAGGTAGCCAGTTGGCCAGTGACATTCTACATCTGGCAGCCAAATCAATTTTTTTTGTGGCCGTTGGCAACCTGGCTACCTAATTTGTCACACCATGGAATTGAATGCACTGTTTCTTTTAATTGCATGAGGACCTCTGGGTCACAGGACCTTTTGTGAGCCATTAAAATTAAGTCTAAATAGGGCTGAATGGAACCTCATAGATATAATGTGGTCCCCAGGACTCTTTTGGAGGGCACTACAGAGTAGTCACAGATACTTCCTATTATCATTTTCCTCTGAGTAGCACCACACCACCTCCATTTGTCTGTGTTGATACTTAAGGTTCAACATCAGTGCCCCAGGGCTTTTGCATTCTACATTACCCATTTCTTATGATGAAAATGGAGCCATTTAACTTCACAGCTAATGGCCATCCATCTCCCCGCTCCACACGACAGGACTACAGCACAGCTGAATAGCCTTGTGAGTTACCTCAAGTTCATATCATATGTGTGCAGCTAAGTAAGGCCAAGTGTTTCTGTGATCCAGTATTCAAATATGGAGATGTTATTTATGTCTTTGAGCCCCTCTGTGACTTCAAGAATCTGGAGGTTGCAGTAACAGGATCTTGCAGATAAGTCAATATATTTAGTCTGCAGAGACAGGAACACACACCAGTAGGCACAGAGGTTGAAATTAAGTTTTGCAGCCACTAGCTAGCAGGGCTAGTGACTGGTAAAATGCACTAGCACCAAGACTTTTCCACTGGCCAGCTAGTGTACTTATTGAAATGTTACCTTCTCCACTGCAAGCAAGCAGGGTTAGTTAAAGGAAGATCTGTTAAGTATAACCCTCAAAATGCACCATAGAACACCAAAAACCCAAGAGCTTCTGGGTGCTTTGGCAGCCCCCAGACCCCCGGTCATTAGTTGAGCCCCCCCCAGAAAAAGCAAATGTTGCCTCCTATGACTACAATCATATATGAACATATGCAGAATCCAGCAGAATAAGGCCATTTGGTCTACCTAGTCTGCTTGTATTGCAGGGTCCACAGCTCAAGCTACTGACCCTGCCCCCCTCCTCAATTCCCCATTCTTTCCATCTGCCCCTCCCTGACACTTACATTCCCTTAGGTCTATCTCAGCCTCTATTGAAGCTGCCCATCTTCAACAAGACCACCTTTTCTGGCAGTGCATTCTAACAGGCCACCACCCTCTCTGTGAAGAAATGCTTCCTAGCCTCCATCCTAAACCTCACCCCTCCTACTTAAGACTGTGTCTCTTAATATTTCAGTTGCCTCTTAGCTTAAAGAAACTCTCATTATCCAACATATTTATCCCTTTCAAGTACTTGAAGGTATTAATCATGTCCACTTTTTCTCTCCTCATGCTCAGGGCCCCCAACCACTCTTCATATGCTTTACTATGCTGGCACAAGATTGTCTTTGTTGCCCTGCTCTAGACTGTGTCCAGCAGGTCACTGTCCTTTTTAAGGTGTGGTCACCAGTACTGTGCTCCATACTTCAGATGTGGATTCACCAGTGACCTGTACAAGGGCAGTATAACCTCCTCTCACCTAAATAATGTAGAAAATGGTGTTGGAAAAGTTTACAGGGTTGCAAGTAAATAAATCTATGGGACCTGATGGCTTACACCTGAGGATGCTTTAGGGGCACCAGAGGTGATAGCAAAGCTACTTGCAAATGTATTCCACTGCTTGCTGTCCATGGGTTGGTCCTCTAGGACTGGGAGACTGCAGATGTGGTCCCTCTGCAAATGAGCAAAGAAAGGATAAATCAGGGAACTATGGACCAATCAGCTTGACATCTATAGTGGGAAAGATCATGGCGCCTACATTAAGGAAGGAACTTGTGGATTTCTGGATGGAAATGGGCTACAGGACCCCAGACAACATGGGTTCACAGGGAACTTTCTCTGCACAGATGAATGTGACCAACTTCTTCACTGAGAAATTAGGGTGGCCAATAAGGGACAGGCACAAATATAGTATACTTGGAGTTTAGCAAGGCTTTGACTGAGTCCCCACAGGAGTCTAGCCAAAAGCTAAGAGACTTAGAAGTGGAGGAAAATTGTCATCTTGGGTGGAGAACTGGCAGAGAGGAATTAAACAAAGGATAGTGATTAGTGGGGAGTTTTCAGAGTTAAGGGAAGTAACATGCAGAGTACCTTTAGAGATTGGTGATGGGCTCTGTCTTTTCTGGGCTTCAGCTGCCAGTACAGCCTAAAGCCGACAGTATTTCCTAGAAGTGACAGTGTAGCCTAAAGGTTAGAGTAATTATTTATTCATTTATTTAGTTTTTGTTGACCTTGTAAGTGCACTAGACAAATTCTGCCTATTTTCAGGCACAACCCACGGGAGGGGGATACAGATGAATGCCAACTGACCTTGAACCAGATTAAGCTGTTGATGGTATTTTTTTTTAGTGAATGAGCAATGAACAAGCTTGGTATATCCATCAAACCTGAGTTTGTTTCCCCACAACCTCCAGTAGCATACTGTATGACCCTTAGCAAGTCACTCAAATGCCCAGTGGTCCTGTGGTGCAGCTTGGAAATGAACTTTGGTTGAGTGTGCCTTTCCCGGATAAAAATTATAAAATAAAATATAAAAAATGTCAGTGTATATACTTTCGACATTTGGGAAAACATTCAGTGTAAAATCTGACCTTCACTGAATTCACCAAGATCTGCAAGGGTGGACATGGAGGAAGGGACAAGTGTACTCAGGGAGGGTCTGGGCAGGCTGGAATGCTGGTCAAAGTTCTGGCAGCCTGGCAAACAATGCTAAAAATATGTATGGTGATGCACACTGTGAAATGGAACCAAAGAGTGCAGTATGAAATGGGGTGGTGGTGCTGGAAAGCACCTTGTAGGAAAAAGACATAAGAGTCATTATGTCAAAGAAACTTAAGATAGTACACAGTAACAGAGCTTTAGTTAATGCAAAATAGGATGCTAGGATGTATAGGGAGGAGGATGAGCCATAGAAGCTAAGAGGTGATCTTCTCATTGTACAGGTGACTGGTTGAGCCACCTTCTGGAATACTGCACAAGGTACTGGAGTCATGTCCGAGAAAAGACTGTAACAAAGTATGGGCAGTACAGTGCAGAGCAAGATGGTGATCCATGGACTAGGGGCAATACATATGAGGAGAGCCTGCAGGGCTTGAACATACACACCCTTCAGAAAAGGAGGGAATGGGGAAAGACGGTCAAAACATACAAGTAACTGCATGGTAGTGCAAGCAGAAAAGGGAGAACATGGGTGGGGATGTAAGGTTAAGAAGAGATGGGGGAGACTGTGTACAAAGGGAAAAGGAAAAGGCAAACATCCTGAGCAAATATTTGTGTTCAGTGTTCACAGAGGAAAGACATGGTGAGGGGCCACAAAAATGTAGCAGGGGCATTGGAAGGCAGGAGAGAGGTGGACACAATCAATTTTTGGAGGAAAGAGTCCTGAAGGCACTTGTAAATTTGAAAGAGGACAAAGCAATGGGGGCCAGACAGGGTCCACCGAAGGATATTGAGGGAGCTCAGGGAGGTACTGGCTGCACCTCGTGTGGTCCTATCTATCAGTTCATTAGAAACCAAAGTAGTCAGAGAGGATAGAAGGAGGGCAGATGTAGTCCCACTTCACAAAAGTGGTAGTAGGGAAAAGGCTGTCAATTACAGTCCAGTCACCCTTGCTTTGGTGGTGAGAAGTTAATGGAGAAAGAAAGGATTGTGGAATATCTTGAATCCAATGGGTTACAAGACCTGAGGCAGTGTGGGTTTGTGGGGGGGGGGGGATGTCAAACAAATCTGATAGAGTTCTTTGACTCAGTGAACAAAGAACTAGATCAGGGTGGAGCAGGGATGTAGCTTATATAGACTTCAGAAAGGTGTTTAACACTGTTCCACACAGGAGACTAGTAAGCATACCGGATAACTTTGTAGTAAACTGTGTAAGAAATCGCTTAAGGAATAGGCAGCAGAAGGTGGTGGTAAATTGAGTTCACTTGGAGGAAAGGAGGATGACCAGTGAGCTACCTCAGGGATCAGTGTTGGGACTGGTCCTCTTTAATGCTTTTATAAGAGACATAGCAAAAGAGCTGAAAGGAAAGGTCTGCCTCTTTGCAGATGACACCAAACTCTGCAACATTCTGGACACTCTGGGGGGTGGATGAAAAGGATGAGCAGCAACCTGAGAAAACTCGAGGACTGGTCATGGGTATGGCAGCTGGGTTTCAATGCAAAAAAGTGCAAAATAATGCACTTAGGGTACAGAAACCCAGGGCACAGTAAAACATGAAGGGGTGGTACTGATGACCACCAAGCAGGAAAGAGATCTGGGTGTGGTCATATTGGATGATATAAAGGTGGCCAGGTAGTGTGATATTGCAGCTGGGAGGGTGAATGGGGTGCTGGGGTGCATAGTGAGGTGTCAGCAGCAGAAAGAGAGAGGTGATGTTGCCTCTGTATAGATCACTGGTAAGACTCCACCCAGAGTACTGTGTCCAGTTATGGAGACCACACATCAGAAAAGATATAGACAGAATGGAAGCAGTCCTGAGGAAGGCAACTAAAATAGTGCAGGGTCTGCATTAGAAACCCTATGAGAAGAGATTAATGACCTAAATATGTACACCTGGAAAAAGATGAGAGGGGGAGATATGATACAGACCTTTAAACACCTCATGGAGTAAACAACATAAAAGGGGTAGTATTTTCAGGAAAAAGGTACTCAAAGGCAAGGGGCACAATGAGAAGCTGGAGGGATAGATTCAGGAGAGATGTGAGATAGTACTCTTCACAGAAAGAGTTGTATTCCTAGAACAGTCTTTCAATGGAGGTACTGGGATGAAATTAATGGGGAGGGGGTTCATGAATGTATGGGACAGGGTGGACACAGGGTACATTAATGCTAGAGCTCAAATATAGAAGCATGTGGGAACTCCCCTAAACTCACAGGGGATATTCAAGAGGGACTTCTTCAAGCACTTTTCATGGAAAGAGTGGTGAACAAGTGCAACAAGCTGCCATAGACATTTGTATAGGCCAAATCAATGAACAGCTCAAAGCAAGTATAAGAGACATATAGGATTAGTTAGAGAGGGGTGGCTGACATAAAAGGGGGCGGTCACTACAGTCAGTGCAGAGTAGTTAGGTACAGTAGAGTGGGCACACTGGATTGGCAAAGGAGCCTTTTTCTGCCGCCATAGTCTATGTACTGTATATATGTACTGTATACACTGATCTTACCATTTCATTCTGATCACGTTCACATCAAGTTTCTTTTTGTTACTTTCTTTTTCATAAAATGTTACCATTTCTAAAGTAACTGATATATATCCAAGTGCAAATCAAAACATTAATTTTCAAATTAAATAAAACAAGCATTTGTCAATGCCGAATGTTGTCGCACTGGCATTGGCAGTGGGAGTGTCGGAGCTAGAGACGCATAGTACAGTGATTTTGTGACTGTGTCTCAAAAGGTGATTTTGCACAGCGAGTACGCCATTGTATGCCACAGCTCTGGAAACACGTTTTGCGCAGGCTGTGAAAAATGGCAGCTGGACTGTTGATAAGGAGTTCTGCACAAATGCCATTGGTGAAAATGTGGCATGAAAATATTGCAGATTGACGAAGATACAAGAGTGCATGGAAACTGCGCATTGCATGCTTGCAACACAGTCATTGTATGGAGGTTTGGCACCAAATTTTCAACATAGGCATTTTAGGACCTCTGCTCATGAACAGTGTCACCGTCATTTCCTCAAACTGTCCCGAAAACTGATTTCGTACTGCGGGCGTGCAATTCTGTGCCGGATGTGCGAAAACACATTTCAGGCAACTGCAGTGTTCATAAGGAGGTATGGAAAAATGCCAATGATGAACAGCTGGAGTGAAACTATTACAAATTCACGAAGTCATGAGCGTGCATGCAAACTGTGCAACACATGCTCATAAAACACTCATTTTTATTGACTTTCGTTCCCAAATGTTCAACATAGGCATTTTAGGGCATCTACTAATGCAACAGCGACCGCGCCTCCAAAGCTGCACTGTCCCAAGACGTTGGCTGCGCAAGCGTGCCAACATAAAAATGACTATAGAAACTGTATATGATTATGTTGTCTTTCTAGTCTATTCAATGTTTCATCTTGTTTCTGTACCTCAATAGAATGACTGATTCGAAGCTATTCTCTGGTTAATGTGTAACTGTTGTCCAGCCTCTACCTTGTGGCATGTGAGTTTTGTACAGCTGCAGCTGAAATTTAGTCACTCTATGGTTATTGTTGCATGACACTAACTCTCACACTTAAAATAGTAGTCAGTCATTTTGTTAAAAACTTAGGGCTTGATTTTCAAAGGCCAACATTTGATACAAGGTGCCTGCATGAAATAGAATTGATGCAAGGGGCACCATGCATCAAATGTTGTGGCAGTCCTGATTTTCAAATGCAGGCTGCTCAAAATTTGGATGGTGTGGTGTACCAAACCAGCCCTGTGCCACCCCTGCACCAGATGTGGTGGTGCACCAGGTTGTAAGGGGGCTTGCATCATGGCGGGACTGTAGCATCCACTTTTTTTGGATTTTTTAAGCCCCACTATGGCTGCAAGTTGGATCAAAGATTAAGCCAGCCATAAGCTAGTCTAACAGCCTTTGCACTGGGTGTCAGGAGTGATATGCTTTTGGGGGAGGAAGCCTGCATAGTATACTGCAGATAGACCAGTGGGGGATCCAGTAGAGGGCAACATGGGCATGGCAGGATGTAGAAGGGTACCCTGATGGCAGCAGGGCAGTCATGCCCCATACTGTGCAACAAACCTGCACACAAGATAATTGAAGGTTTTTGGCATGGACTTTGTCCCAGGCCCCTGATGCTACCAGCCCTGGCAGTTGTCGCACATCATGCCACCTTCCCAACAACGGGTGACAGTCCATGGTGGCACAGGATGAGGTGCTGTAGTTTGAGAGGATTTACCCAGGCAATGCCACCTACCCTGATAAACAACTCTCTTTGTGCTGCCATACTACTTCAATAGGTGCCATAATAGTTACAGTAGGTGGGTAGGGCACCTTAATAGGCAGGTGTCATAATGAGGTCTGGCAGACAGCATGTAATTGACCTTGGAGCACATATAACAGAGTGTGAAAGTTTCATCCTTGCCACCATACCCTAATGTGGTGGGACAGTGTACCAATATGTTGATGTGAGTGGGGCATAGTGTGCAACACCCACACATTTATGGTGCCAGTCCCCATCTGTGTAGTAGACCATCAGCATGTCTGTGCCTGTACTGGTCTGCCATGTTAGGGTACAGTGGCATGGGCAAAACTTCCAGAATCCATTAAATGTGTTCCAATGTCCATTGCATGCAATCTGCCAGACCTCATTATGGCACCTGCCAATCGGTGTGCCCTACCTATCTGCCGTAACTATTATGGCACC
Organism: Neoceratodus forsteri; assembly: GCA_016271365.2. NCBI lineage: Eukaryota > Metazoa > Chordata > Ceratodontiformes > Ceratodontidae > Neoceratodus > Neoceratodus forsteri. The sequence goes on from CM028131.1 coordinate 832,289,183, forward strand.
TGTTGCATCAGTATGGCAGCACACAGAAACTCTGCATCGGACACATGACACTGTCAGAGGTACATCACTCTCCAACTACAGCACCTCATCCCATGCTGCCATGGACTGTCTCCTCCTGTTGGAGAGATTGCATGATGTGAGACTGCTGCTGGGGATGGTAGCATCAGGAGTCCAGGACACAGTCTGTGCCAGAATCCTTCTCATTACCCATTGCTTGGGTATGTTGCATAGTTCATGGCATGACTAACCTGGTGCCACCAATGTATCCTTCAACACCGTGTTGTGCCCATACTGCCCACTACTGCCACCCTCCCAGTTTATCTGCAATGTACCATGCAGGCTAACCCACCACAACATCACAAATCAGGGCCAGCATTGCACTGGGCAGGGGCTTGATGGTACCTCCATCAAACCCCTCCTGTGCACCAAATGTTTGCCACAACCTCCGGCTGTGGCAACTCTGGGACTTTGGTGCAAGGATCCCTATTGTACTGAGATTGGGTGCAGGGTCCCTGAAGCACCTGGAATTTGCTGCAGCCATGGATTGGTGCAATATGTGCCAATCTAGTGACTCCCTGAAAACTGGGCCCTTAGTTTTTAATCCCCTCTATGCAAAAATGACAATTTGCTTGTCAGGTAAATTAGGAGGACAGCCACCTAGCAATGTTACTGGCTTAGATCTTTGTTGGCCTGATCTGACCATCACCTGAGCAACATATTTAGGTTCTGCATCACAGCGATCTGCCTGCTGAGTGAGGCATACCCAACACTGTGGTTATGGGTGCTCCAATCAAACTGGGACAGCACCTTCTCCGTGTCCTCTCCCACCACGTAGTACTTGTTATCTAGTTGCTTTGTAAGTACAAAACAACAGGTCCAAACAGTCTCTAGAAAATGGTTTCCACCCCCCCCCGAAGCGTTTCTTTGCATATAACAATAGCTTCATTTGCAAACATACGTAGGAAGGGAAAGGGTTTTTTAAGGGACATCACAAATTGTGAATTAAGGAGTTGATTACATTTAACACTCAATTTGTTGCATATGCAGCCTGGTGTCAATGTAAAAAAGTACTATACAGGGAAAACAATCAGATCCTTGAAAAAAAATCCAGGAACATGCTTGAACACTCTTGAATTAGGGTGAAAAAATGCCCTGGGGTTCCATTTTGAACATTTTCATAAATCAAAAGAAAATGAATTACGGTTTTTGAGAAAGACCCACTTGATCAGAGTGCCCGGGCCATTGTTCAGCATCTTCTGTCCTGAATAAACTCACCTGGTCTTTTTGCAGTTTTGAGCATCATAGTCTTTCCTTTCATAGTGCCACTTGTTTTTCTGCCTGTGAAAGCTGGTATTTATTTTCTTGGTGAGCACCTGCACAGTATCTTGAGTGACCAATTGTCACAGTTCCTATCAAATTAGTACAGCATCTTCACCATGCTCTCTCCCACCACATAGTCCTTGTGGCCATGAATTACTCTATGCTCATTCTACGAAGTGTCCTCTTCTGCTTCCAGAGCCTTCCAAGCAAAAAGTATGCTTAGTTCCACCACATAGTAACATCCTGGTGGAGACAATGCTGAGGAAGCTAAAGCTACTGTTGCAATAGATAGAGTTCATTGGTGTCATAGAAACATAGAAACATAGACTTTGATGGCAGATAAGGACCGCTTGGCCCACCTAGTCTGCCCATTTCCCTACCTAGAGGATAAGCTGCAAATCCTATTTAACCAACAGCCTATTTCTTCCTACACCCCACAAAAATTGCCTTATATCTGTCCCATGCATTCTTGAATTCTCCCACAGTTTTAGACCCCATAACTTCCTCAGGAAGGCTGTTCAGCATCCACCACCATCTCTATGAAAATACTTCCTCACATTGCCCCTGAGCCATCCCCTCTACATTCAAATTGTGTCCCTTGTTCTTGCACACTCTTTTTTTTGAAAGATGCTACCCTCTTGGACTTTGTTGATTCCACTGAGGTACTTAACCATTTCTATCATGCCTCCTCTCCCTCTTTTCTTAGGAGTATACATATTAAGCTCTCTTTAGTATCTCCTCATACTGTTCTCTTGCAGACCCTGCACAATTTCATCTGCCCTCCTCCGAACTGTCTCCATCCTGTCTATGTCCTTGCAGAGATGAGGTCTCCAGAACTGGACGAGTACTCCAAATGGGGTCTCAGCAACTGTCTGTACAGGGGGATAACAATTTCCTGTTTTCTGCTGGTGATGACTCTCTCTAAACATCCCAGTATTCCCCAGCCCTCCTTACCACCTTCTCACATTGCTTGCCAACCTTAAAGTCATCTGATATGATTACTCCAAGTCCCTTTCCATTTTGGTTGTTGTTACTACCTCCCCCCCATTGTGTAATCTTCCCCTGGGTTTTTGTTTCCGAGGTGCATTATTTTGTACTTCTTTGCATTGAATCCAAGCTGCCATACTTCTGACCATTCCTCTAACCTTGCCAAGTCCCTTCTTATCCTTTCTATGCCTCCTTGTGTATCAAACCTGTTGCAGATCTTTGTGTCATCTGCAACGAGGCATACTTTTCCTTCCAGTCCCTCTGCAATGTCACTTACTGTGTAAAGACACTAAAGGACTGAACCCAGTACTGAACCCTGCGGTACCCCACTAGTAACCCCTCTTTCTTCAGAGTGGACTCCATTTACAATTACCTTCTGTGTCCTGTTGTCCAGCCAATGTTTCACCCAGGCTACCACCCTGGGACCCACTCCCAGGCTGGTTAATTTGACTATTAATCTTTTGTGTGAGACTGTGTCAAATGCCTTGCTAAAGTCTAGGTAGGCCATGTCCACAGCCCCTCTCTGGTCTACTACTTTGGTCACCCAGTCAAAGAAATCAATTAGATGCATCTGACATGACCTTAGCTCTGTGAACCCATGCTGCCTTGGGTCCTGTGCCCCACTGGCCTCTAAGTACTCAATAATTCTTTCCTTCAGAAGTGATTCCATCACTTTCCCTATCACAAAGGTCAAACTGACAGGTCTGTAGTTTCCTGCCTCAGTCTTGGTCCCACTTTTGTGAAGGGGAATCACATCTGCCTTCCTCCAGTCCTTAGGTACCACACCATCCTCCCATGATTTGTTAAAATGGGTAGTCAATGGTGTCACTAGTTCTCTGCTTAATTCTTTTAGAATTCTGGGGTGAATTCCATCTGGCTCCATTGCTTTGTCCACCTTCAGTTTTAGGAGTTCTTTCAGAACCCTTTCTTCTGTGAAAGGACTGGGATTGACCTTGTTATCCTGAGTGCTATTTGGATTAGGCACCTCCCCCACCTCCTCTTTTGTGAATACTGAACAGAAGTATTCATTCAGTATCCCTGCTTTTTCACTGTCCCTCTCTGCTGTGGAGGAATTTCTTTTATATATATATATATATATATATATATATGTCTTTCTTTTATGCATACATATAGAGTGGATTACATATAAAGTAAAGTGTGTTACAACATATATATATATATTATGATTATAACATATAAGCTGCTAGTGCAGTAGAATATAGCCAGGTCTGAGTAGAAGCTAAGGGTCATTATAAGTTTGTAAGAATTGCAAGGCAAGCAAAAGGCAATAGCTCATGCTGGCTGAAACCAGTTACTTAAAGTTGTGAAAAATAGCAGTTTAGATAAAGCTGAACAGAACTGATGGTACCAGCCTGGATAACAAGCTTGGGCAGGGTTGGGCAAGAAGCAGAGATAAGAACATGTAGTCACATTGAAATCAAGCTGTACAGTACCATGGAGTGAGTGAAACTCATTGTTTCTATTAGGTCAGCTTGACCCAGGTGTATGTATTAAGCAGTGATGAAATAGGCCAGTGGAAAATACCTGACGATATGAAACTGTTTTTCTGTTATTGCTAAGAAACTATGATTACCTTACACTGAAATGTTAGTATGTTTTCAAGATAAGAAGTGCTATAAAATACTGTGTAAATCTTAGTCTGAGGAGCTCTTGCCTTTAGCCGAGGCTCCTGACACATATATGTGTACAGACAATAAACTGAGTTTATTGGAATAACCATTGGGTGTGGTTATTGAATATATAGAATTTAAGGTAAAGTATATACAGTAATGAGAATCTGCGACCACAGTTTTTGGCGTAGTCGGCAGGATGACTTCACTTCTCCGTGTCACACTGTGATTGGACTGCCAAGTCCCAGCCTCAGGGGAAGGTGGCCCCGGAGGTTTGAGTCCCACCATACGTGTGACGCCTTGGGAGCGGTGACAGTCATCAGTTACTGTTTCTAGGTGCAAGGGTGGCACCAAGAGTGCTAGGGCACTCGGCGTCAGGGACGCCAGTAAAAGTAAGAGTGCTAGGGCACTCGAGTGCTATGGCACTCGGCTAGGGACGCCTGTAAAAGTAAAAGTGCTAGGCACTTAAGGCCAGGGGACGCCTGTAAAGGTAAGGGTGCTATAGGCACTCGCGCAGGGGACGCCCGTAAGAAATATAGGAGTGTTGGGCACCTGAGTTTGGTCAAGGCGCCTTTAGGGACTACAATGGGAAATATGGGGACCTCTACAAATGGATCTCAACCTAGTACTGTTAAAGATTTTTGTTTGTTTTGTTTTGTTTTTAAACTGCAAACCAGAGCTCTGGAAAAGACTTGGTTTGGCAGGTTACTAAAATGGCCAAAAGAAAATCTTTGAAAGGGTAAATAGCTGCAGTGTTTGGAAATTATCTTGAAGGTCCTGCAGTCAGTTTTCTTACCAGACTTGTGTATCGGAAAAGAAGAAGAAAAATACCTTTGGCACCGGGTAGTCTGAATTTTTATTCAAAGTTGTTTTATGTCTGTCTGTTTTATTTCTGTAATACATATACTAAACAAGGTAATGCTCTGTGTAATTATGTTCTGTTGTCAAGGTTATAGATAGATTGACTGCCTTCAGTGCACAACATGTTACAGGGAAAAAAAAAAGAAAAAGAAGCTTCTTTGCCCTCATAGCTGACTGTTTTAATTGGCTTTATTTTTAATGGAACATTTGTGCTGCCTAGATAGGGTCAGTAAAGAACTTTTGTATGTAGTTGTTGGTGAGCAGGTAGTGTTGAAGGTGAAGAGATATGACGTCATAGATTGCAATGTGCAGAAAGATTTAGTAGTTTGCAAGCAACGTGCCAGCCACTGCTAGGTGAAATGTAATGTGTTAACAGCTATAAATGGCTTTATCATACTTCTAGTTAAAACCAGAAACTTTTGCAAAATGGCAAGTGCCATATTTTGGCTATAGGCCAAAAAGTGTAACCATGTTATACAAGATGTGTTCACTTACAGATGGTACGTTGTGTTGTGTTTTAAAGGTGTTGAAAGGAGTTATTAGAATGTGTTTAAAAGTGTTTTGTTCTGGAAAGATTTGGCATGGCAATATGTATAAATGTGTTGGTTTAAAATTGTCAGTGTTACAAGACAGGCAGGAGGCAGCACATATATCTAAAACACGTAACGGAACTATGGGCATTACCTTAGCAAATTGGTGTGAAACAATGTCAGTCTTATTTTGTGTTAAGTATTTCTTTTGTGTATGTGTATGTGTATGTGTGTACTGTCTTGCCAGCAGTTTTATTGTAAAGATATTTAATATCAGCAGTGTTCAAGTACACTAAAAAAATAAATAAATAACTGGTTTGAACGACCCTTGCATGCACACTGTGACCTTTTGCACGTTATTTGACCTTCTTGTGTTTCAACATTTTATGTTACTACCAGTTCAAACTTGATGTGTATTCCATACCTAAAGCACAACTTTTCACACAAATGTATGTTTTCATGAAAGCACACCAAGAGTGAACCATGTAATTTGACTTTTATTGCAAAACTAGTATCTAAGTGAAGAGGAACAAACTTTTCTTCTCTCTCATGGCTTCTGACTTGCAGCCAACACAGAGCAATACTTCAGCTGGAAGGGAGAATTATTCATCATCTCCCCATATTTTTATATATGTATGTACAGTTACGCTTTTGAAAAAGGACTATTACAGCTGTTTTTGAGAGTTTACCATCTACAGTTAAAACAATGGTTTTTGTTTTTATGTGTGACCATGTTGTAATCTATTTTTTTTTTTTTGTCTTTTTGAAATGCATTCTAAGAGATACGTCACGTACGGTATTACCATCAATCTGGATTTTTATAAACTCAGCTGACATTTTGTCATGCTTAGGATAAGGGAACCCAGGGACGCTTGGCTTCTTTTATCCTATGGAAATAATCTTGTTTTATTTTTAAACTGGTGTGTGTTTGTTTTTTTTGTTTGTCTGTGTTTCTTCTCTTTCTTCTAGAGAAAAGAGTTCCCCATCTTTATAGTAAGGTATGAAACTTACTAAACTAATTGTAATATTATCTTGTTATAATTTAAGGTGTAGTAGGTGGGGACTCATGTCACCATCCACAGCTAACCTTTTATTGCTACAGATTCGAGCTGTCTCTTTCACTTCGAGCTGTCTCTTCCACCAGTAGGAGCTTGGGGGGAGGGGGTAAGCTACCCTTCCTCTATCCCTTCCAGTGTAATACCCACAAAGGTTGCAAGGTACATCACTGTTCCCCTAGAGGGGTAAATAAGGAAAATATGTATATTTGCCAATAATTGTTTCTTATTTACAGGTTTAAAAAAAAAAAAAGACCCAAGGTATTTTAACAGCATAACCCAGCCCAAGCCCTTCTGTTTTTTCTAGTGCAAACAGTTAAATCTCACACCTATTATTGGTACAAGGGTTTCTGCCCTCAGCAAGTAATCAGTTATGCTGGAGGGTAAAGTTGTGTATGTATGTCCACACATATTCATTCTTTTGATTGTCTTTTCAGCTTTCTTATCCTGTTAAAACAAATGCAAAACAACTTTTGTCATTGCCTTACAGCAATGAATGCATTTTTTTTCAACCAGTAAATTCACAGTACTCTAACATTTCTGGACTCTAAGCTAAGTTTACAGTCTATATGTGTTGTTTAAAATGTATTTTATGCATTATGCTCAATACTGAAATTGTTCTATTACAAACATGCTTATGTTTCATATGTTTTTGTTATAATGTTTGATATACATCTTGCTACACTGTATCATGTGTGTGTTCAAAAAGTGTTCCACATGTATAACGTTTTAATGCTCATAACAAACCTAAATACTGGGACCAGCATGGCTGACCCACCCCTACAATATGTTCCAAAGCAAAATCAAAAGTAAAATTAATGCTCTGTTTGTCTTATTACTCACAGGTACCTCTAAAGAATGGAGTGTACTCTTATTCAGGTTTTGTCATTTTAAATTTTAACAATTATAATATGCACATTTAGATTGTACTCCAAACCTATGCTTCAAGCCTTATCTCACTCAGTACTTTAAAGTATGTCACTATACAGGGTAAAAAGGTAGACCTTTTCATGTGCACAGGTGCAATAGGCACTGCTATTAAATTGGCATAGGCCAACAACATATGTATTTGTCCCACTAATTGCATTAGGTAAAAGGCATATTGTTATGAACAATATGTTTGAAGCTGTAACTGCATCAGCAGGTTAGCAAGAGAAAAGGAAGAGGAGACATTATGGTTTTCCAAAGAGGTAGCAAAGAAAGTGAAAGCCAAAAAGATAGCATTCAGGCAATACAAAAAGACACAGGCAGAAGGGGATAGGGAGAAGTACCAGGAGAAACAAAGGAGGCAGGAAAGTCAGTAAAGGAAGCCAAAGCTCAGACAGAAGAACACATTGCAAAATCAGTGGTTAAAGGGGACAAAACCTTTTACAGGTACATAAGTAAAAAAAAAAAAAAAAAGGACAAAGAGAGGGATAGTGAGACTAAAGGGGGAGGATGGGAGTCACGTGGAGGATGACAACAGTAAAAGCTGACATATTAAACAGGTATTTCTGCTCAGTCTTTACTGAGGAAGAGGGGGGTAATGGGTCTGAAGGGAGTAAAAGGGGTGAGAATGGTGCAGAAATGGATTGCATCACAAGTCCTATGAAGACAAGTTGAAGGAACTAAACATGCACTCCCTGGAGGAGAGGAGAGGAGAGAGAGGATATGATAAGAGACATACAAGTATCTTACAGGAGAAACAGAGTGCAGGAAAACACTATTTTTAAGCGAAAAGATGTTCCAGGACTAGAGGGCATGGGATGAAGTTGGAGAGGACGATTCAGAGGAAACATGAGAAAGAATTTCTTCACAGAACAGGTGGTGGATAAGTGGAACACCCTGCCAGAGGGAAGTGGTGGGGCTGAAACAATCATGGATTTAGGAATGCATGGGATAGACATAAAGGAATTCTAGAGGTCAGGGTAAGGGAAACAAACTAAACTTACAAGCTCAAATGGCAGACTGGGTGGGCCATAGGCTCTATCTGCTGACACTGTCTATGTATCTATGTATTGTAACATTACAGGATTTTATAACTCAGGTCTCCGTCAGGCCTGCTTTGCAACAGACAGGAAATAATGTTCATCACTGTCATAACTGCTGTGATTTAAAAGCAGGAGGTAACCATAACATTGTCATGATTTACAAATGGTCAAATGGTATAATTGAACCTCGGCCTCAGCACCAGGTGTCGGTTAATGTCCATTTTATTTTTATTTTCTAATTGCAGAATTTAGGCTCTGTCACACCACTCTTTACAAAACAAGAAGTAAATGTTTAAAATATTGTTATTTATGTGTTTTAACTCCAGTGTCTAACACACTTTGCAAGTTTGCAGGTTTTCCACGGTGTGGCACACACAAGATCTCCACGTTCAACAGCAGTAACCTCTGCAAGTGTAATGTTTTCAGCGAAATTACACCTATTTGTAGAACTTTAAATCAACTGAAGAAGGTCCAGTCAGTTCAGACTCTGCAATCAAGCTTATTGTTTCTGCTTACTATGAAGTTAAGTCTGGGGAAGGGGCACTCCCCAACTCCAGCGAGAAGATTCTGCTTCAATTGACCTTCAAGCAATACATCCATTTTCTTCGCTGCTGCTTGTTCCAAACATGGCTGGTACTTTCTACAACCCTATTGCTCTGTTATGGACTGTGTTCTTAATGGTTTATTGTCAATTGTTACCTTTTTATGGACTGTTAATCTTTATGCTGGGGTGTAATCAACTACGACAAAACAAATGCCATGCCAGTGTGTGTGTGTGACTACTCCATTAAAAGGACTTAATGCACCCTGGCCAGTGTGTCTACTAATCAGCCAGCCAGCAAAATGAATACTGACTTTTCTACTATGCTGGTGTTTTGTTTTTAAATTACTGTCTGCATTGCCCCATATGCCTTGTGGGGTTACCACCATTCTGCAAATGACATTTCATCTGTACTGTAACTACATCAACCTGTGGATACTTTATATGAACTTTATGGACTGTTAACTTTATGGACTGTTATGTTTTATAAGGACTTATCTGTCAAGAGACATTATCAATAGATTCTTCAATCAAGCTCCAAGGGGTGCACACCTCAACACAAGGTAGCATCTACCTTATTCACTCTAAAGTGAATTCCATGAATTCTTTTTCATCAACAAAATTGTTATGTTATATTGTGTTATATGTGGTGTCACATGTTAGCATTTTTCACATATTTCAATTGTGGTGTTGACATCCCTCAATTCTGTATTATGTTTTACAAACTCACCATTGTGTTCCATCTGTAACTCCATGCCTTAACTATCTGTATGCTTGGGAACCAGTTTTAAATCATATAAATAAAAAGGGTGGTTAGTTGATACAGAGTATCAAAAGGGGGGAGTGTGGAGGAATTTCTTTTATATATATATATATATATATATATATATGTCTTTCTTTTATGCATACATATAGAGTGGATTACATATAAAGTAAAGTGTGTTACATATATATATATATATTATGATTATAATATATAAGCTGCTAGTGCAGTAGAATATAGCCAGGTCTGAGTAGAAGCTAAGGGTCATTATAAGTTTGTAAGAATTGCAAGGCAAGCAAAAGGCAATAGCTCATGCTGGCTGAAACCAGTTACTTAAAGTTGTGAAAAATAGCAGTTTAGATAAAGCTGAACAGAACTGATGGTACCAGCCTGGATAACAAGCTTGGGCAGGGGTTGGGCAAGAAGCAGAGATAAGAACATGTAGTCACATTGAAATCAAGCTGTACAGTACCATGGAGTGAGTGAAACTCATTGTTTCTATTAGGTCAGCTTGACCTAGGTGTATGTATTAAGCAGTGATGAAATAGGCCAGTGGAAAAGTACCTGACGCATATGAAACTGTTTTTCTGTTATTGCTAAGAAACTATGATTACCTTACACTGAAATGTTAGTATGTTTTCAAGATAAGAAGTGCTATAAAATACTGTAAAACTTAGTTCGAGGAGCTCTTGCCTTTAGCCGAGGCTCCCACACATGTGTGTACAGACAATAAACTGAGTTTATTGGAATAACCATTGGGTGTGGTTATTGAATATATAGAATTTAAGGTAAAGTATATACAGTAATGAGAATCTGCGACCACACTGCCCACCCAAAGTCCATTCTATTCAGCCTCACTTTTCCTCCTTTTGTCTTTCTACGCTCCCTGATATACCTATAAAAGGTTTTATCCCCCTTCTTAACCGAGTTGGCTATCTTTTCCTCAGTTTCGGCCTTTGCTATTCTGATTACCCTCCCTGCTTTCTTCTGCCTTAACTGGTACAGTTCTCTGTCCTGCTCCTTCTGTGTTAACCTATACTTCCTAAATGCTATCTTTTTCTCCCTAACCTTCACCGCCACCTCTTTTGAGAACTATAGTGGCATTTTATTTCATTTTGATTTATTTATTTGCTTCAAACAAAGGCTTGTTGCTTCTGTGATGGCAGTTTTGATATTTCCCCATTGTTGCCCCACCCCTCCTTCTAGCCTGTTTGCTAGTGCTTTTCTAAGGCACTCTCCAATCTTGCCAAAGTCAGCACTCCTGAAGTCCAGAACCCCACTTTTGTATGACTTGACTCTGTAGCTGAGTTTTATCATGAACCACACTGTTTGGTAGTCACTTGTTCCCAAATGGTTACCTACTTCTAGATCTGAGATCCTCTCACTGTCCACATTTGAGAGTATGAGGTCTAAGATTGCTCCCTCATGAGTAGGTTGCAAAACTAGCTGTCTGAGGCATGCGACCAGAAGGGCATCGAGAATGGCCCTGCTTTTGGATGTGGCTTCAGCAAAGGTGCCCCAGTTAACATCTGGCATATTAAGGTCCCCCATCAACAGTATCTCTCCTTTCTCTACCATCCTAAGTATGCCTTCTATCATATCCTTGTCTATTCCCTCCCTCTGACATGGGGGTCTGTATACAACCCCTGTGCGGACTGTGGTGCCATTTCCAGTCTCTAAGGTTACCCTCAGTGCCTCCTCTCCTCCCTGTTTACTCTTTTGCTCAGTTGCTTTTATCTCTTCCCTTACATAGAGAGCTACTCCGCCACCTCTTCTCCCTCCCTGTCTCTGCTGTAGGTTGTGTACCCTGGTATGTTAACATCCCAGTCATGGTTCTCTGTGTACCATATTTCTGTGACTGCTATGATATCCAGGCATCCCTCTTCCATCAAGGCCACCAGTTCAGGGAGCTTGTTGCCCAGACTATGGGTGTTGGTACTCATTACCCTCCATTTCTTGATGGCCTTTCCCCTTTTTGCCCCATCCCTGTCCTTATTGCATTTGTCACTTTCTCCATTTACCCCCTGCACTTCTCCCTATCGACAACTCTATGTTGGTATCCACCTCACTTAGTACCCTGATTTTTTGGGGGGGCTAGGATTTCCCTTGCTCCTCTCCAGTGCCTCCCCCCCCCTGGCTAGTTTAAATGCTTGCCAATGAAGCATTTAAACCTATCACTTAGGATCCTGGTTCCTCCCTGACAGATGCAGACCATCATGCCAGTATAAACCTGCATCCTCCAGGTGGACCCCAAGTCCCCTTGAAGCCAAATCCCTGAGCTCTGCATCAGTTTTTCAACCACTGATTGAATCCCATGGTGTGGAGCACCTATCAATCAATCAATCAATCAATCAAAATCTTTATTTATTCAGGCGAACATCATTGAGCATAGCTCATTTACAAGATGGACCTGAGTGGTCATAACAAAAAGGTTACAGATTGTATACAAAGACATGATATTGAATAAGCACAAATACAACCATTTATGAGTGAGATAGATGTACAAATATTTACATATATACAAGGCAAAGGACAGTAAACCTAAAACCTAATAAAGGAGAAAACAAACAGTCTAGTAGGGATAGGGCTTGGATAATGGTACATGGGTAAGCATATATGTATGAGGTTTGATGGGGAAAGGACCAGATGAATGATAGAAGAATAGGGAGGAGCTTTAAAAGAGGGGTGGAGGAGAGAGGGGTGTGGGAGGGTTGGGGTGTGGAGGACCAGCCATATGTTGCCATAGACAGGCAGCACCTCAGAGAAGGTTACCATGTATGCTATTTGTTTAAAGCCCTCCCATCTCCACTAAAGCTTCTTGCACTGCTCTGATCCTTTTCTTTAGCCAGGTCATTTGTCCCTAGGTGAACAATGACATCCAGCTCCTTACCTGTGCAGCTGCTCCTCCAATCCTGAGGATTCACTCCTGTCCTCCAAGCCATGGCACCAGGCAGGCACATTACCTCCCACTCTCTTCCTCCCCCAGTTCTACCTTCCTAACAATGGAGTCCCCCAGCAGGAGTTATTTCTCCTTCCCTGTGGGGTCCCATGCCATCCTCTTGTGGGTCTCCTTTGTGGAGGTTCCCAGCATCTTTCTTGGTCTCAACTCTGGGTGCTCCATAGAGGAACCACACTTTTCCAGAATGGCATAGAAATTGTGGAGCAGTACAACTGGAGGGATGTGCCTCTGTTCCACCACCCTCAGCCTCCCTTAGCCCACTGTGGTCCAACCACTCCTCTTTCTTGGCAACGTCCGAGACAATGGCAGTGATCCTGGTGGTCCCTGGGTGGGAGAGGAGGTCCCACAAATCCTGGCCAACTCAGCCTGGAGATGAGCAACCTCCTCCCTCAGCCCAGAGAGGTGCCTGCAGATGGAACAACACTGCATCCTTCAGAATGTCTCCTGGAAGACTGCTGCTCCACAGCCACTGCACTGCACCACTTCCATCATGTCTTATTTCTGGCCCCTTAACTGTTGTTTGGAATACTTACTCTTTCCTCTGTTTGTTTATTTCTTTTTCTCTCTCCCTACTTGCTTACTGCCTCTGTGCCCTTTTAGCTCCTGACCTTCCTGTTCTGAGAAAAGAAGTTTCTATATTTCTCAGTTCTCATACTTGCTCAGAGTCAGACCTCCAGCAGCTGGGGGGGCAGAGAGCTATTCTTGCCCTTCTAGGATGGTGAGTCTTTGGTGGCTCTGTGATCACTTACTTCCTGCTCCCAGACAGGAAGTTCTGGTTCATCAGTCAAATCCTGTGCCTATAAAATTAGAACTGCCTTTGGGTGGGGGGTGGAGGGGAGCGAAGGAGGGCAATATATTCCAGTAGAGAAGTTTAGTTATACCAGCATCTCTTTCCTTCTAGTGCTCTGCCAGAAGCTATCTAGGGCAGTGTTTAAATCTGGTTTTAACCTGGATCCTTCTAGCTAAGCCATTCCCACTACCTTGCAAATCTCTCTATTAGTTCATTTCTGATTAACAATTCCCTTCACTCACCTGTGACAAGCACCTAGATAACTCCCCTAATTTGCAAATTGTTCTACACTTAGTTAATTTCACAGATAATTCCCTTCAGCCACCTGTGACAAGACCCCTTGTAACCCCCTTGTTACCCGGGGTTACTAGAATCCCACTTAGATCTGGTGGCAGGCAGGGAAAGGCAACTTGTGAGAGACCAGTTAAATGGGTTTCACACTGTTTCACTCTGTCCTCAGTGTCAGTTGAGTTGGAGGGATGACATCACTATATAATTCATACAGCAGCATAAGCTACAGTGGAATGCTGCAGCAGGGAGTTAGGTTATAATGTTGGGGGTTTTAAAGTCAGTCGGTAGAAAGACTCAAGAGAAGTAGGAGGTGTGCTGCAGTTGTCAGCTGCTCAGAACCTAGCTCTGTTATAGAGCTACTTCAGAAACAGGGTAGTGTGTTCTCACCATAGAGAAGAACACTGAAGAAACCAGCAGAAGTGGTAGAGACCACTCCCTGAGTTGTTCCAGTGCCCCATCCCTGGAGGGATGGGGGGAAAGAATACAGCATTTCAGGGCAATCCCCTGGCCTCGCTGGGAATGGGAAAACCTGCCTGACAAGAGTTTGCACTGAGTAACCAGAGAATTTTGTGAGTTTCCTCTGAGAGAAGCCCTGAGGCACCTGCAAACCATGGTGAGTATGCTCTGACATAGAGCCCATGTGTTTCACCAAGACAGTTGTGTAAAAGTATCTGCCTACCAGGGTCACTGAAAGGACCAGCAAAGTACGGTACTTTTTAAGATAGGTGTATGGCTTGAAATGCATCTAACCAGTGGGGTTTACAGGGATTGACATAGCCACTTACAGTACATTGCAAGTCAGGACTCCAGTTACATAAAGCGTAGAATGCTAAATGTGATATACTTTTTGAGATAGCATCTACAACCAGAGAGTTCAAAGAAAGGTGTTGATTCCAAATGAATGGCCTGGTATGGATTTGGGAACAAGAGGTGGGAGACCCTCCATCTGGAGTAACCCTCTACAGATTCACTTTGGGCACCTATAGCTTTCTCCCAGGCACTTGGCCAGTGTCTGCAGAAAGTACCCAGATGTGGGATTAAGGATGAGATTTTCCCTTTAGAGCTAGAAAGTGCTCCAGGGTGGTTGAGGGAGCCACCACCAAAAATCCATGACATACGGAAAAGTGTACTAGTGCTGGCCAAGATGCCATGCCATCGAATCCAAGAGTGAGAGTACCAGTTCAGGTGTGTGAGCCCAGATGTGTTCAGAACCTGAGGGTTGTTGTGTGATGAAGATGATGTGTTCTGACCGAGAGCTAGTTACACTTGGCATTGTGTTCTAGTTGTGATAGAACACTGGAAGTAGCAACATAATGAGTTCTAGATTATTAAGATTGTTGTTACATTTTGATGGTAGTGGACTGACATTTATATATTTTTGAATTTTAGTGTTATTTTATAGTTGTGTATTATTGGAAACTAAGCAAAAGCTGGGCTGGGAGGATATGGGGGAATAGGTACCTGCATGGGAAGCAGGAGAGTGGTCAACTGCAATAGCTGTGGGGAAGCAGTCTTTCAGGGGGTGTTGTGGAGTAAGGGGGATGTCCTGTGTGTAAGATCCTAGAGCAGCTAAGGGTTGAAATAAGGCTGCTCAGATGGGAGCTGGGGAGGACAGTGTGGGAAGTCAGAAGAGCAATGGAGGGAACAGCAGAGGGGTGATGCCCAGGGGAGTGAGGGTATCAGGCAGGGGATGGGAGTGGGAAGTAGCACCCAGTATACAGGAGTATCTCTTCCTCAGAGGACTAGGGAGCCCAGGGTAGAGGAATGACAAGTGGTAAGGGGAAGAGGTGGGAATGTGAGAGTAGTATAAGGGTTGGGAAATTCTAAAGGGGTGCCTTTATTAAATAGATTTGCACCACTGTCTGGAAGGAGGGAGGGGGCAGCAGGAAGTGAGGTAGGAGATCAGGTTGAGCCAGGGCTGTGAGTAGGTGTACAGGGAAGGGGAGAGGGAACTTATCAGGGTGATCAGGGAAGAGGAAGTAGGCAAAGTGGAGTGTGGGATGGGGGATAAGGAAAGGAATTAGGGAGGGAAAACTGAAAGCAGATACAGATAGTCAGAAGGGGAGGGGTAGAGTGGGAGATGGAAAACAGTTAAGGAGATAAATTGTGGATGTGGAGATGAGTTCACCAGGGTGCAGAGAGAGCAGTTAGGTGGGGAAGCAGCTAGTACCAAAGGTAAGAAAGGAAGGATGGGGAGCACAGGTGCAGGGAATGGAAGGATAGCAATCATAGGGGACTCCATAATTATGGGAATTCACTGAGGAAGGAAAGGGGACCCAAATGCAAGCAGGATGGTGGTTTGCATTTCAGGGATAACAGTGGGTAAAGTAGGCCCAAGAATAAGGGAAATAGTAAGGGAGGTTGGAGGAAAACCTAATTTAGTTATACATTTGGGAACCAACGACTTAGTTGGGGAGGAGCTGAGGTAGTGCAAAGTAGGTTCAGGGAGTTAGGGAAGACCTACAGGGAGGAAGGAAGTTTGCTGGCCTTCTCAGTGGTGATACCAGTACCAAGGGCCAGCACAGCTAGGAAAAGAAGAATAGAGGATTTTAATAACTGGCTGAGGAAATGGTGCAGGGAGGAGATGTTTATCTGTATTGGGGACTAGGAGGAGACCTAGTCAAACAAAGCACTCTTTTCACAAGACAGGCTACACCTCAGTAGAGAGGGTGTGAGGCTACTCAGGAACAAACTGGGGGGAATACATAACCACTACACTTAATTTAAGCTACTGAGGGGGTGCAGTGAGTGTGCACACCCACAGACTCTGAGAGGAGGAGGAGGTCAGTGAACCTCCTTGCCACAGTGATGGAAGAGGTCTGGAGGGAGGAGATAGAAGGGGCAAGAACACAGCAAAGGGTGAAGGGGTGAGGAACACATAACAAGAGTAAGTGAAGGGTTGCATACAGAGGGAATAAATGTGAATAGAGGAATAGAGGGAAGAGAAGGAAGATCAGATTCTAGGTGGAGGGTGGTGTCTCAGAATGCGCGGTGTCTTGGAAACAAGATGGATGACCTGCAAGCCCTATTAGCAGACAGGAGGGTGGACATAGCTGCAGTAAGTGAGACTTGGGCAACATCACACCATGACTGGGACCTTAAGATCCCTGGATATGAACTATACAGGAGGGACAGGGTAGTCGGGAAGGGGGTAGGGGTGGCAGTTTATATCAGGGAGGGAATAAATTGCATGAGGGAGGAGTCAGAGGAAGGGGTCAAGGAGGCATTATGGGTTCAGTTAAGGTCCAATAGAGGGAGAAAGGTGAGGTTAGGGGTGGTTTACAGACCACCCAATTAGGATGAGGTGAGGGTCAGGGAACTGAGCTTACAAATATTGTAAGCTGTGGGGAAAGGAGCAGCAGTAATTGTGAAGGACTTCAACCTGCCCAAGGTGGACTTGAGCATATTCGCCACAACATGTGCTAGGAGTCAGGTGATCCTGGAATGACTGCAGAGTGGCTTCCTGACTCAGGGCATCACTGAACCAACAAGAGCTGAGGCAATTCTTGATCTGGTGTTCACAAATGGGAAGCATGTACAGGAAATAATGCTCAGGGAGCCACTGGGTGGAAGTGACCATTGCACAGTGTGGTTCCAGTTGGCTATGGGCAGGGAAAGCATCCCAACAAAGATTAAAATCTTGGATTTCAGGAGGGCAGACTTCAGGAAAATGGGCGAAGTGCTAAGGAGCCATACCATGACATCAAAGCAGATATGGGGTGGACCAAAGGTGGTCCATCATTAGGGAAGAATACTGGCTGCCACAGGTGAGTGCATTAGGCTCAGGGGTGAGAACACAAGTGCTAAAGTGCCCAGCTGGTTCAAGTTCTAGGGTTGCCAGGCAGTAAGGGAAAAGAGGTTGGCTTATAGAAAATTCAGGAAGATCAAAAGAGAGGTGGATAGGGAAAATTACCTAAGGTTGGCTAGTGAGGCAAATAAGGAAGTCTGGTGAGCAAAGGCAAGAAGGAGCTACAGATAGCTGAAGGAATTAAGAAACTGAGAAGGCTTTATTTCGCTATATACAGTAAGTGAGAAATTGATTGTTAGGGCTTAAGAAAGGGGTGGAGTGGAGGATAATGGAGGAAAAGCAGAGATACTAAATGAATACTTGTGCTCTGTCTTCACCAGGGAGAAGGATGGACCAATGCCTTCAGGAGGGAAAAGAGGAGCAGGGTGGGAGGGCAACACAGATGTAGTGATAGGGAAGCACAGAGTGAGGGAGGGGCTGTTGGCATTGAAGGTGGACAAATCACCAGGCACGGACAGAGTACATCCAAGGGTACTAAAGGAACAGACTGAGGAGCTGGCAGGGTCACTGGCAGACCTATTTAATAGTTCTCTAGAGTCAGGCATGGCACCACAGGACTGGAGAACAGCACATGTATTGCCCCTCCACAAAAGTGGTCCTAAGGATGACCCAGTGAATTACAGACCAGTCAGTCTGTCCTCCATTGTGGCCAAGCTCATGGAGACAATACTAAAGGAAAGGTTGGTGGAATATCTAGAGGAGCTTGGTCCCCAGGATGCAAGGCATCATGGGTTCATGGGGAGGAGATCATGTCAAACAAATAGGATTGATTTCTTTGACAGTGTCACTAAGATAGTAGACAGAGGCCAAGTGGAAGACATCCTCTATCTTGATTTCAGCAAGGTCTTTAACTCTGTGCCCCACAAAAGGTTGATCAGGAAGTTGGTGGATTTTGGGGTGGGAGAAAAGATGGCCAGATGGGTGGAAAACTGGTGAAGGACAGAACCCAGGGGGTGGTTGAGGGTGTACAGTTATCTGGTACCTGACAGGTAACCAGTGGGGTCCAACAGGGCCTGTGCTGGGGCCGGTGTTCAATGTCTTTGTCAATGACATTGGGGATAGATTAAGAGCAAATGTGCCTATTCACAGATGACACCAAGCTCTGTGGGAGAGTGGATACAGGTGAAGGGACACAGGACCTACAGGAAGATCTGGAAAGCTGGGGAGATGGTCCAGGATATGACAGCTTGACTTCAATGACAAGAAATGCAATGTTGTGCATATTGAAGCCAAGACTCCCAGGACAGAGTACTACCTGGGTGGAGTCCAGTATCTGCATCAGAGGAGGAGAAGGACCTGAGAGTGATGATCACTAGTGGCCTGAAGCACTCCATGCAGTGCAAGAAAGCAAGCAACAAAGGCAAACAAGATGTTAGGATGAATATCTAGGGGATCAGTAGTAGAGAGAGGAGGTTATATTGCCTTGTACAGGTCACTGGTAAGGTCACATCTAGAGTATGGAGTTCAGTACTTGTGCCCACACCTCAAAAGAACATTAACCTGCTGGAGAAGGTCCATGGGAGGGCTACAAAGATGATAGTGGGTCAGCAGGGTATATATATATATATATATATATATATATATATATGTAAAACTCAATTTAATGCATTAATTAGGGTTGTTCCACAGTGACAAAAGCGAAGAATTCGGTGCTAGGGTTGAGCCCCTTTGGACCTCCCGCCACACCCTCAACCAGCATCAGGGTGCACATTGGGGTCATTGGCCCTAACTCTCACCTCAACAGATGGGTGAAGAAGCAGAGGTATAGCAAAATGGGGTGAGAGTTAGGACTGACAACCCCATTGCACACCCCAGTGCTGGTTGGGGGTGTGGGTGGGGGGATCCAAGGGGGGCTTTCAACCCTAACACCGAATTTCCTTGCTTTTGTCTCTGTGGAACAACCCTAACTAATGCATTAAATGGAGTTTTTTGCCTCTAATTTCCCTTCTTTTTGAGAAGTATAATGATAAATAGCAAATGTAATGCTGTGGTGGGAGCACGGGGCCCAAAACATGGTGCCCGCAAATGCAAATGGTAATGCACATGGTTGCGCAAAGTGAAACAGAAAGATAAACAGTGCTGTTGACAGAAATGGTTAAAATAACGCAAATGGAAGCACAAATGGAAACACTAGGGTAACGCGACATGAAAGCCGTAGACGGCAAACAGTAAGTGAAACAGTTATGGAACTGCAAGCAGAAGCGTAAGGGTAACAGTAATGTAAGCTCACAGGCTAGTTTTCCCAAAAAGCTGCATAGAGAAAGACAGTGAGTACAAAGATTGCATGCATAATAATGGGTTTGAGCAGAAAATTAGAGTTGGAATAGTAAATTGCTTATATCTCAGGAACCATATGACGTAGGAAAATATTTTTAAAGTTGTATGATTTATGACTTTCCTGGCTAGTTTTAGTTCCTGACAAAAAGTCCGTATCTTGCACCGTTTCTGAGATACAGGCCCTGAAAGGCACGGCAAATGCCATAATGTTATCCTATGGGAAAAAAGAGAAGTTCAGAGTGCCACAACTTTCGCTCCCTGTAACATTTCTTCACCAAACCAGTAAAAGGCACATCTGTGGGATGTTAGCTTTCTTCTCTCCAAATTTCAGCCCAAAAGACCAAACCGTTATTTTGCAGCAGGGTGGCAAAGAATTCCTGTAATGCGTGGAGCTGTAATGTTATCCCACGAGAAAGTGTCAACTTTGGAGTGCCGTAACTTTGCCGCCCTGTAATATTTTTTCACCAAAATACTGAAAGGCACATCTGTGAGATGTTGGCTGCGTTCCCTCCAAATCTCAGCCCAAAAGACCAAACTGTTCTTTTGCAGCAGGGTGCCAAATAATTGCTGTCATTTTCACACAACCTGGAAAAGTAATGTCGAACTTTGCAAAAGCTTTGGCAAATTCATTCGACACTGTCGCAAGTGCGAAAGTAATTTGCGAAAGTACTTTTTCCAGAAATCTGAAAAACATATTTCTGGGGTGTTTTACCCCAAAATAAAGATATGCCTAGCATCCTCAGGGTCCGACTAGGTGAATACAAAAATAATTAGGTTACTAGAGGGTCCCAAATTTAAATCCCAAGCATTTTTCTGATGACCAATGGAAAACAAATGGCAGATTTGTGATGGTAAAAGAGCCATTTGCGAAAGTAAAAACTGCATTTGCGACACCGTCAAACTTTTTGATAACTTTTCCCATTGACTTATAATGGGAAATTGTTTTTTGAATAATGTTTGAACCATTAAATATTTTTTCACGAAATCTTCAAAAGGCACATCGGGGACCTCGGATGCACATTCCCTGAAGATTTTGGACCAGTCGCACAAACCCGTGCAAACTCTAAAGATGACCAAAGAATTCCAAAAAAGCATAAATGCTCACGCAGATCATGCTTAGTAACTCCACAGCCGTATATGCAAACAGTACGAAAGTTGGCAGATCCCAAGACCTATGGTTCTTGATTGTGTATGCCAAATTTCAGGTAAATCTGTTGAATGGTTGCAAAGTTATTAAGGTGCAAAATTGTAGGTTTAACATGTAAATGACTCATCAATCCCTAACTATGGTAGCACTACCATGCTACATATATATATATATATATATATATATATATATCTTTATTTTGAGCAAAAATATATTAATGTGCCATTAGGGTTAAAGTATCAAAAGCAGGAAATGCGACCATAGGGTTTATTTATTTAAAGATTTCACCAGGAAAGGCATACTGAGAATTGAAATGCTTCCAGAGTGACCTGGGTTCCCAAGCCTTAGTCACCACCCCCACCCTGCATGCAGAAAGAGGCATGATGGGTGTGTCTTGGGGTTGTGAATCCTAATGCTCACCCCATTTCATGAATAAGTAGGTGAGATGGGTATGGTATAGGAGAATGGGGTGAGCATTAGGGTTCATAACCCCAAGACAAACCCCTCATGCCTCTTCTTGCATGCATGGGGGGATAAGGTCTTAGGCTTGGGAACCCTAAGGTCACATTTTCCTACTTTTGATGCTTTAACCCTAATTAACGTAATTTTTTGCAAAGAATTTCCTTACTTTTTGGAAACTATGATTTCCTTACTTTTATCACATTAACCCTAATGCTGCACTAACATAGTTGTTTTCAGAGAATTTTCTTACATTTTGAGAAAGTATAATTGTAGACTTATTGCCTTGGTGATTCCTACCACCCATAATTTTTCAAAGATTGTAATTGTATGTTTATTTTCCTGTGGGAGCACAGGGCCCTCTGGGCCTTGTGTTGCCATCACTTCATAATTCTCTATGTAGCCACATGTGGGAGTGAAGGACCCTTTGGTGCCTGTGCTTCCATAAGTAGTTAATGGTATCCATACTTGCTTGTGGGAGTGCAGAGCCCTCTGGGCCTTACACTCCTATTCATGCATAATTTTTCAAAAAGTGTACAGCTAAAGATGTTTGCCTGGGAGCGCAGGGCCATCTGGCCCCTGTGCTTCCATCCCATAGTGTGCACAGCCAAAGAAACACCTGACAGTTACATATTATACCGTAGAAAACACAGGGAAATCTGACAGCTGTGTAAATGAATACCACATTAATGTATTTTAACAAAACCAGCAAAAGGCACATCAGGGGTCAAAACTCTTTCTACCCTGAAAATTTCCGAACACAATTTTGAACCACTACTTTACAGTAGAGTGACAAAGAAATGACTGGCTAAACCTCCTATTATAATGTTATTCTATGGGAAATTAAGCACAATTTCACCCGAGAACTGCACAGCCAAGTCATATATTTTCACCAAACCACTGAAAGGCACATCTGTTGAGCAAGCCCTTGTACCTGAAAATTTCAGCCCAAAATTCCAAAGAGTTTCTTTGCTATGAAGTGACAAAGAAATGGCTTCAGGTATATAAAAATCCTTTTTGCATCTTGCAAAAAGAATCCTGTTTTACGCTTAAAAGATTTCTGTGGTTTGTGGTTAAGGAATTCCACAAATAAAATAAACACATTTCTGGACATTTTTTTAAAGAACTGACCACAGATTTCATTCTTTGAGTATGACTAGGTAAACACATCTGTTGGTGTTTACCAAGAGTCACTATTTTTAAGAAGCAGCAGCATTTGTTAGTAGGTGAAAAGTCATCATATAGTTTTTTTAGCAAAATTGTATTTCTGATAACCTAAGATTCATGCTTATTATATTTTTGTTTTTCTCAGATGTTATTAAAGCTATTTTACAGCTGATTTTATAATTAATGACTCACATCATTAAAGATGGCCACCATTCACCATGTTTAGAAATCTCTTCTCCTGGTGTTACTTGTTGAATGTACATGCTAGATTCATGGTGTAGTTGTATTAGGATGGTTCTTAAGCATGTTTCTGATAGTAAACCACACAAAATATAAAATATTTTTCATGGTTGGTATGTTAAGGGTGTGGCATGGGTGTGGGAACTTTTAAAACTTTAAGACTCCATATAGCAGTTCAGGAATGAATGAAAACAAAATGAAAAATGTGTATTTTGATATTTTGCCAGACAAACCTTATTACCAAAATATGTGTATGATTCCTAACAAATACAGCTACTTTAAGTTTCTTTGCCTCACTAACTAAAAACAAAATGGCAGCAGCATAAACTAGGATTCATCATTTGCAAACTAAGATTCCGCAATCACGATCAAGAATCCTTTTTCTAGCCTGCCATCTAACTTTCCTATAGGAAATATTGGGAAACTAAAATTTAATAACGTGGAAAATAATATTTTTTCACCAAACTTTCAAAAGGCACAACAGCTACGAAAGACCTATATATCCTAAATTGTCAGCCCAAAATTCCTCAGTATTTGTGCAATGTAGCAAATTGTAAAAGTGGTAATTTACAAGTTTTTGACACTCTGTATCTCTGCACCTGCACATCTGATCTACCTGAAACTTGCCACATCAAGAGATCGTTGGTCCTTGATGGTGCATGCAGAATTTCATGCACATCGCTTAAATGGTTGCGAAGTTATTAAAGTCCTATATTTTCAGTTTAACATAGAAGTGAAGATTTAACCGACTTGCTTCTGATCCTTGTTAGCCAGGTGTCAAAATCCTTGTTTGCAAGTTGATCCTTTTTCATGAGCAGTCAAAATCCCTGTTCACGAGAGGCTGACCAGATGGCCCTATCTCATGTACAGAGATTTCTCACAAACTAGGATTTTGACACCTCACGAACAGGGATTTGGCTGATGAACAGGGATTTTGACAGCTCACGAACAGGGATTCTAAAAAGGAATCCCTGTTCATGAGGTGTCAAAATCCCTGCTCATGAGCTGTCAGAATCCTTCTTTGTGGGAAATCCTTGTTTGTGAGCTGTCAATATCCCTGTTTGTGAGATGACAACTGGATGGCTCTAAAATCCCTGTTCTTGAACTGTTAAAATCCTTGTTCTTGAGCTGTCAAAATCCCTGTTTGTGAGCTGTCAAAATCCTTGTTCCTGAGGGGATGACCAGATGACCGTACCTCACGAACAGGAATTGGCTCACAAATAAGGATTTTGACCCCTCACAAACAGGGATTCAGCTCATGAACAAAAATTTTCACAGCTCATGAACAGGAATTTTTAAAGGTTGCTGTTTCTTTGCCACTTCACTGCAAAAGAAATGGTTAGGACTTTGGCTTGAAATTTGCAGGGTAGAAAGTGTGTCCCAGAAATGTGCCTTTTGCTGGTTTGTTGTAAAATTTTGTGTTGGTTGCATACAGTGGCAGTCATAATATGGTCAGATATTTTAGAAATTTTGTGAAATATCTAAAGAGATTCTCTTGGATGGCCCATAGTTGTAATGCAGTTAGGTAAGAAATTTCCAGCTATATCACAATTGTAGAAATGAAAGGAAAAGTGCAACTCTCCTGGGATTCTAACCCAGCTATATCACAGACATTTCGGGAAATATCTGACCATTTCTATGGCTGCCACTGTAGTTATGGCATTCAGAAATTGAAAAATGTCCAATGGGATAACACTGTGGTGAATGCAGCACCTTTTGGTGCCAATATCTCAAAAACAGTTCAAGATATAGCTTTTTTGCTAAACACAGCATATTGGATCTCTAGGTGTACTATGCATGCATGCATGATACCAGTGCATGATTACAACTGCAGTAGAATTTTTTCCAGGGTTGCTATGGTTACTGAGATACTGCACCATTTGCAGCAGAAGAGTTACTTGGAATGTGTCTAAGCTTGCGCCCCATCTCTACAATTCTATATAGGTGGGCCCTGCGCTCCCACATATGAATGCCATTATGCAATAATGGGACTGCTGGGCCATTCTTTATGCAATACTGGCCCTGCGCTCCCACAGGGAGATGACAGTTCATTTGCAATGTCTGTACACTTATGGATAGATGGGAGTGCAGGTCCCATAGTGCCCTGCTGTTTGGGCCCCGTGCTCCCCAAACCATATAAGGGTAAGATTACACTTTCTCAAACAGTAAGGAAATTCATTACAAAACTTTGTTAATGCATCAGTTAGGGTTGAAGCAACATAAGTAGAGAAATGAGGTGTTAGAGTTGAGATCCTAACACCCCCACCATACAACCCCACCCCCACCCTCCACAGACTAACAGGTGATGGGGTGTGCCTTGGGGTCATCAGGGCTAATTCTCACCGCCATCTCCAATACTGTACCATGTCAGCTTTCTTACACATGGGATGGGGTGAGAGTTAGGGCCGAGACACCTAGGTACACCCTGTCACCTATTGGTCTGTGGAGAGTAGGGGTGGGGTGCAGTGGTAGGGTGGGGAGTTGCTAGAGTCTCATCCCATATGCCTCATTTCCCTACTTTTGTCACTTCAACCCTAACTGATATATTAATGAAGTTTCTTCAGTGAATATATATATATATATATATATATATATATATATATATATATATGTATATATATATATATATAATCAAAACAGAGCAAAATTCAAAAGATAAATTAACCATTCCCAACCCTGTTGATTCCATTTATCACAAAACTGAACCATTTTCAAAAAGGTAAAACGTTTGCTTAGGGAACACCCCAAGGTCTTACTGGCACATTGAGCTGAGTTTATACAGAACCATAGATATAGATAGTACACTTCTTTAGTGAGACCGATAGGAGTATTGTGCCAGTTTTGGTCACCAGGGGGCAAAACCGAGTTAAAGCACTCAAAAGAGTGTAGAGGAGGGTTATGGGTATGATAAGGGATGTAAGGTGTATAGAATATGAAGAGAGGCTAAAGGCTCTGTGGTTGTATTCCCTGAAGTACCAGAGGCTAAGGGGAGACATGTGTCACATAATTAAGGGCTTAACAGGTGCAGGTCTATGGGAACATCTTGGGCTGGTTTTTAGGGAACATAGATACTGCACAAGCGCCCATTCATTACAGCTAGCAAAAGAAATGTACCATACTAACAAAAGGAAATACTGGTTCAGTCTAAGAGTGGTGAAGGTGTAGAATGAACTCCCAGTAGAGGTAGTGGCCAGTAGTAAAATGTTTGACTTTAAAAGCAGACTAGATAAACATCTGATTGATAATACAATCCTGGGATATGGCTAAATCAGCTGGCAAACTATAATGGACATTAGTCTTTATGAGCTCTGTATAGACCTATGAGATCTATTAAGGCATCAAGGGCAGCTCCTCTTACTGCAGAGAAGGCTAATATTAATTAATTGAAATACACCATATGAAATATGCAAAAATATTGTTATGGTACAAGAGTGCCATTTCTTCCATCCTTCTTGGGAAAAAACATTTATCTAAGGTCTTATAAGTCAGAGACCGAAGAAGGCTCACCCAAGTGCTCTGCCACCAGATATCAGAAGCCCGTAATGTATGACCAGATTTAAAACAGGTGCTTGGCTAGTCCAGAGGTGCTGAGGGTTGAGGCACTGGACACCACACCTCATACCATGCCTGCGACCTGGGATCGGGAACAGACTCGGGCCTCCAGGGTTCAGCAGGGGAGGGAAGAGATTGAGCATCTGGAGGATTGCTCTCTTCCCAGGGAGGGATCTGGGGTTAGCACCATATCTAGGTGGCTCCTGGTGGTAGCCAAGGGCAGGACTAGGAACATGCGCACCGAGAGTAGTGGGAGTGGAGCACTGGTAGATGTTGGCACGTCAGTGTTAGGATGTCATTGCACAGTCACACTCCAAGTGAGGCAACCATCAAGGAAATAATCCCAGGTGGACCAGGTAGGTGACAAGGTTCCAGTGACTGAACCCACATCCCCAACACCAGACCATCTCTCCTCCAGGATCCCCCGGCACCAACCGAGACCAACCTCTCAATTACAGAAAGGCTACCAGGTAGGTGGGAGGCCCTCCTGGGGGTAATCCAGGGGCTGGAAGGTCCAGGGTGGGGATGCCTGGGGAAGAGCAGTCTCAGGTGGTTAGTAGAGGGTCAGTTGAGTGAGTACCGGTTAGTAGAGGCTCAGTTGAGCTAGCACCTCTGAGAGATGCCCTGGCCAACCAGAGCAGTAAAAATAGAACTGAAAAAAACAAAACAGCTGCTTCAGGATTTCCAATGAAGAGCAGGGGAATTCTTTATTAAGAAAATCACAGAATAATGTACATACAGAATAACAAAATACAAAAAGCAATACAACATGAAAATGGAGAAAACAAATAAAAGATTATGATCAAAAGAAATAAATTCCACTAAACAAGAAAAGCATTACAATGAAAACTCCTCCAGCTTTACAAACCCCCTACATTTTTTTGTGCTTTGCTGTGCATATTCTATCCCTCAATAGCTCTTCTCAGAAAGAGGAAGAAACGAAAACCATAGCACAGAAAAGCAAAAAAGATGTGAAACTATGGTATGTTGGTTAGGCAGTCAAAACCTACCTAAAACTCACAGACTCTTTTTTTCAGCATGTACTCTAGTTCAGACTGGTATTTTTTTTTTAGATGTTTTTGTAACATTTCCAGTAAACCAACATGTGAAGTGCCTTGCTATTGAAACAAAAATAGGCAGTGAACCATCCAGATAAAACATCTATACAGGAGACCTCTTCCAAAAAACACAGTACTTTAATGATTTACTTAGTTGCCAGAGAGTATACACACCATGTCCTCATTGACGACTGTGGTCCAGCTTTGCTACTTCTGTTGTCTGGCAAGTTCCCCTTGAAAAAGGGTGGATTTAGGCAGGCCCAGTGGCACTGAGGGCTAAGGAGTTGGACACTACCTTGCACTATGCCGGTGACCCAGGTTTGAAAATGACCTCAAGTTGTCGGGGAGCCGGCATGGGGGGGAGTGACAGAGCAGAATTGAGCAGTCACAAAGCAGCTCTCCCCTCCCAGGGGTGGTTGCCTGCACCCCTGTAGCTCCACTACCACCGGGTGAGGGCAGCAGTGTTAGCCAGAGGTGGGGCAGAAGGGGCTGAGCTGGTACCCAGTGTGTGCATGCACCTCCACGCATGCGCAAGTATGTGTCTGCTGGGGTCCCGAGTCAGGAAGGGAAAATGGGGTAAAAACCTTAAACTACGTATAGAAAAAAAAAAAGGGTGGGTTTATGGGCAATCTAAAAACAGGTATTGTTGGGAATCAAACTGAGTAAAGCAGCAGGGCCTTTGGCAGAGGAGTTCAACTATACTTTTGTGCTTCATGTTATCTCTGAGGCCTTGCCTCCCTGGCACACCATCCAAGTGGTATCCTACATCCTCTGGTGTCTCCTGACATCTCTGAACTGCTGTAGCAGAAGTGTATGTACAGGGGCTAGTATCTTCCAAAGTCCATTTCTTCAGAGAAATGGTGGAATACAATAAAATCATACAGCTTTTTGTAGTTCCAGTATGAATTTAAGATGTGAGATATTACAAAATTTTTAGTTTCACGATCAAGCGCTGCCCAAACACTGGAAAAGTGCATTTAGTTTTCATTTGTACTCTGTATCCAGTCTAACTCAGGCTGTTCACACCAGCGGGTTACCCATTCTTTCCACAGTCTGGAGCAAGCAGATAAATATGTTCTTATGATTGAACAAGCAACGTGAAAGAAAAAAACGGATGTAATCCCTAGGGTCCTGTTTGCCACCGATAAGTATGTAATCTTCCTTTTTACTGGGTTTAATCTACTTTCCCAAAGCATTTGAAAGAAGGTGCTTAAAAGTTTAGTCTCCAGCCTGGGCTTAAGGGAAAAACATAAGTTATAGAGGTAAAAATGGGCAATAGGAACATTTTTATTACTGCATTTTTTTGTGCTTAGCAATTTGCCAGCGTTTTCATTTTTCCACCTTTTTCACTTCCAATGTCTAATTTAATTTCCCATTTTTTGGTGGCCATATCTCCCTGGCTAAAAAAATCCCTAGGGCCAGATATTCAAAACTTTGCACTGGGTGCAAATAATTTGTGCAGGGTTAGTGCAGGATTAGCAGGGGTCCGCTATATTCAAAAGGTCGAACAGCATGCACAAACTGCATTAACACCGGGCAAAATTATAATGTATGCAAGGGGCAAACTGAGGGGGCGTGTAAATGAATACAGGCACAATGCTATATTCAGCAAATAGCACCACGCAAAGTGTTTTTGCATGACTTAGCACAACACTTTGGGAAGTGCAAATTACCACCCAGGAAAAGGTAGTCTTAATTCTGGGCAAACCAGCCTTGCATGACTTTGTGGCTTTGAACAACTTTTGCAAGACTTTTGCATGGCTTTGCTTTACCATAACCAGTAAATATGACACATAGAAATAAGCCAGACATAAAGGAAAAATGCTGTTCACTAATGGCATCCCTATGATGCCATCATCTGCCACCAGTCCCAGCCATGCCAGGCAGTAAGTGGTGAATCAGCTCCCAGTGGATACCATGGTAGTGTGGCCATACAGCACACGCCTGCAGACCACCCTTCTACTGACACCAACAGACACCAGCACACGCATGCAGCACTGTGGGCATGGAGAGTGTTGAGGGAAGGGTGTACAATTGGCCAGGCTTTACCACAGACTGGGTGCAGCCACGAGGCTGGGACAACTCATGCAGTGCACATGGGCCAGTGTTGGGAATACTCCAACACCAGTGTGCCTGTCTGATGGTATATACCCCCACCAGCGACATACCACACATCTGTACAGATACCACAACACACACAGCCAGCTGAGTGTATGTCACTGTGAGCATCCCGTGCCAGTGGTGCAGCATCTGTGGGTCATCACAACAACATGAAAATAATGTCAACTGTCAGTAAACACCTGCAAGTTGGGCCTGTCACTGTGCAGTGCAGTGGCCATCACTGCCCTACACACCATAGGCATTGCTGTGTTTCTCACACTACTGGCCCCTTGCCACTGTAGTGTCTGTTGTGCACTGTAGTGTGAACTACAGTTTGACACTGCATGCAGCACCGCCACCTGTGCTTGTGCTGTGTGGTCCCTCAGGGCACAATATTCTGTGCTGTACTGTACAAATGTAGCCTGCATCTACCACCATGCACTCCCAGACAGACCTACTGGTGGAGCTGTGGGCAGAGCCATCCAGCCCTCTACTTCCAGACTGATCTACAGGTGGAACTGTGGGACCCTGCAATAGTGCAGGGCAAACTGCATGCAAATCAGGTCATAATGAGATGCTAATCTGGATGTTTGCCCACAGGCTACCTAAGTAGGCTCATTCAGGTGTCACTTTTGAATATAGACAGGTTTGCCCTGAGCAAACGTGATTGCTCCTGGCAAACGGCTTAGCTCCGTACTAAACATGCACAAATGTGTTTGCACCATGCAAATGTTTCGAAATTTTTTTTAAATTTGGGCACAATGTAATTTCACATGCACTGCTGCTTGCAGCTTTACTGAGTCCACTCCTTTGAAGTACACATACTGGCCACATAGAATACATTTATCTTCCTTCATGTCGCTCTGACTGGGATGCTGTTGTGGTTTGCACTTCCTGGTTGCTGTATTCAGAGCTGTCTTATTCCCGGGCTAGTTTTGCACTGCACTCCCAGCACAGTGTACCCGGCTTCCTTAGCATGCTATATTCAGCAGGTTTAGCACTGGGGCTATCCCTTTTGAATATAGTGGACTATTGGGTCTGGGCTAATTTAGCACAATGGCAGTGCTAATTTAGCCCCTGGGCAAAGTTTTGAATATCTGGCCCCACTAATCTTAATCAGTTCAGATAAGACTGCTATGCTCTTAATGTCTCCTTCCTTTGAGCAGCGTCATAAAGCAAGACCTGTACTTGCACTAGTGTTAATTTTGACCAGAGACTACTGCAAAATCCTATAATGTAGATATTGCCAGTTCAACTAATTCTTTATTTTTACACAATACAAATGTCATCTGTATAGGCTATACCTTTATTTCTAGTAGACCTTCTTTGCAGACAGGGCATTATCCCAAGGTCATGGTGAATTATTCTTAATATTGGGGCTAAATTAAAAGCGTACAGTAGGGGTCTCAGGGAAGCACTGCCTTATGGCTTTGTGCATCCTATCATTCCACTTCAGTGCCTGTTGACACTGGGTTTGCACATGACTGATATATGCACAAATTTTATCCAAGATACAAATTTAAGTGTAATTCCGTAATGTTCCAAAACATGAAATAAAAGTCTTGTGTCACATGCTCAAAAGCTTTTTTCATGATCTACACTTAATATATAACTAACACATATTTAGTATATAACTAACACTATTAATACAGTCAATATTCAATAATTTCTCTGAGCAAGATCTGGTTTCCCTGTATTGCTGTCCCAGCGATAGAGCACTAGAAATTATGTGAATTTAAACTTTGCTGGTGAAGTAGCCACAGAGTGGCTGAAAGTTGCATTCACAAAGCTTTGCTAAGTTTCTGTGGACCCCTAGGAACTTCAACTTTGCTGAAATTGCAATGATTGTACTGTGAATTGCCCATATTTTTGGCCAGTTGGCTGATATTGATTGGATTTTGGTAAATTAATTGAAAAATGTCAACTTTCCCTTTCAAAGCTTCACAAATTTGCTGACTTTATACTTTGCAAATTTTACAGAATTCATGAATTAATTTGCAAAGTGAATTTTGCCCACTTCTCCCATCCATAAGCATGAATGACAAGGAATTACAAGATGGTCTGCTACTTTTTCTAAATGGTTGCAAAGGATCTTAATTTACATGTTCATATCCATATACAATAAGTAAATCCAGACATTCAGAAGTGGAACCTTTGCAAAAGAGCACTTATGCTCAAAGGTGTTTTCCAAATAATAAATAAATAAATAAAAATTGATCTCCTATTTTTGAGAAATGTGGTCCCTGTTTTGTATTGTAATAAAAAATATACCTTGCTCTTGTGAGGTGGTACACCCAGTCAAATCAAACAATATTTAAATATAGTACTCAAAATGGCTAATAACATGTCTGAGAATGTCAGAAAACTCTGATGTCTGACCATTCAGGCCTAGAACTGTTTTATTCTTTATGACTTTATGGCTTACATGACCTCATTTGTTATGATGTCCTTAATCAGGTATTTTCCTAGGCTGTTTGGCAATGGACCTATTCGTATGACCAAATAAAATGTCACATGGGTCTGTGTTGGGAGTGAACCTGGTACCTATCATGCCCCCTATGTAGTCCTTTGCCTACTGCATTATGTCTAGTGGGGAAGTCTTCAATGTACCACCCGTACCTAATACTTCCATAATCTCTTTACATTTCACCCAGTTTTAACATCCATCCTATACATCTCTGCTACATTGTGCAGCTTGTGTTTCCATATCATTGTTCTGTTAGAGAGATGTAGCTCTGCTGTACTAGTAGAGCTTAATCTCAGATTTTAACCTAGTTGTCTGATCTTCTGGTATGCTGTTGCCCTGCTGTTTCCACAGTCTACACTATATGACTGTGAATGTAACATCAGGTATTTGAAGAAAGAATCCCTTTTCTGTTTGAAAGTTGTCCTGATTAATATGAGTTTTAGGTCCTGTTTCATCTCCTTCTACCAGTCAGCAGCACTGTCTTCCATAGTGGCCAGTGTGCTACGAGCATGCAGAGCTCTTTACAGCTTCTGGTACCTAGTATCTGATAATGAGTGTATACTTCAGCCTGCTTATCCCAGAATTGGGGAATGGATTGATATCACGGTATTGACCTGACATCCCAAAAGACAATGATTTGATGCTTCTGTGAGCACAACTTTGCAGTAGCACTTTTAGGGACTTTCTCAGAAACAAGAAGTCAGTTCTAGTAGACAATTGGTTTCTGTGGTATCTGTGCCCCCCACCATTTTTGAGCGGGGTCCTATAGCCATCCTGCAATTTTACTGTAAGCACCATTTTCTTTAAGAAATTCATGTCACAATAGGTTATGCTATTTTTGTCTGTTCTATCTTCATTCCCTCAACCAACAATAAAAGCATCCCCCAAAATGACTTATTTTGCTCTGTGCAAATATAATTGCACCTTTTTAAATAGGCATACCATAACCACCTTTGCCTTTGGTATGCAACAAATTTAGATTAGGTGAAAAGGCACACCATTTTTATCAAGTCAAGTAACAAAGCCTTTCCAGATTCAATTTCTACCAGCTGTTGAACTGAAATATCAATATTCATAAATACAATTCCAGTTTATCTTTCCTACCCATCCGGCCAATATGGAAGATCTTTCAGGTTAGAGAAAGTAACTAAATCTCTCTTTGTGTTGGTTATGTTGTCTGCATTAAGCACTGAAATACAGATGTTGGCAGCAGAATGGAAACATAGAATCATAGACTTTGTTGGTAGATAAGATCCACTTGTCCCATCCAGTCTGCCCATTTTTCCCTGCCCATACTGTCTCAGTAGATGCTACATGACTTCCAGATACCCCCCACTTCCCTACCAAGATTTCTTTGCACTTATTCTATACAAGCTTGAAGCCCTCCAGTGTTGTTGCCCTCACCACCTCCACTGGAAGACTGTTCTAGGCATCCACCACTCTTTAAGTAAGGAAGTACTTCCTTACATCCATCCTAAATTCCCCCCTCTTCCAGCTTCATTGCATGCCCCATTGTTTTCTTGCATTTACTCCTCTGAAAAATATCCCTGTCCTGTACCTTATTCTCCTCTGTGAGGTATTTATAGGGCTCCATAATGTCCTCTTTCTCATTGCTCTCTTCCAGGGTGTGCATACTGAGATCTCTCAATCTGTTCTGATATGGTTTCTGATGCAACCCCTGCACCATTTTAGTTGCCCTCCACTGGACAGTCTCTACCCTGGCTATGTTCTTCCTGAGATGTGAGCTCCAGAACTGGACACTGTTCTCCAGGTGGGCTCTCACCAATAATATAGACAGTGGTAACACCACCTGTCTCCTTCAGTTCCACCCTCACATAGTGCCAGCATTAGGATGCCATGTCACTAGAGTGCCAAACGATCATGTCACCAGCCTTCCTTTTTGTGCCCCCCCACATCCCCTAACTTTACATTCTAACTCCAGGGGGGCAAACATTGGGGATGGGGCAGTGAACTCAGCATTGGCACTGAAGTGACTCAGACCCCCTAATGCAGCATCTGTCTCCCTGAGCTGCCCCGCTCTATCTTCAAAATATGCCTTGTTCTTGCATATATCTTTTCTGAAGTTGTACACCTTGGACCTTGTTGATTCCCTTGAGGTACTTGAATCAACAAGGTACAAGGTGTAGCATCTTTCAGAAAAAGAGATGTGCAAGAACAAGGGGGAATAATTTGAAGACAGAGTGGGGGCAGCTCATGAAGAAGTATTTTTTCACAGAGAGGGTGGTGGATGCATGGAATAGCCTTTCAGAGGAGGTAGAGGTGTCAAAAACAGTGGGGGAATTCAAGAATGCATGGGACAGACGAAAGGCAATTCTAGTGGGGGATAGGATGAAGTAGGCTGTTGGTTAACTAAGATCTGCAGTTTATCTGAAAGTAGGAAATGGGCAGATTAGGGGGCTAAGCAGTCCTTATCGAACATCAACGTCTATGTTTCTGTGTTTCTATCTGCTCTCCTCAGTACAGGAACCACTATCTTTTCTGTGTTTTATTGACTAGAACTGTCAGAGGTGCAGCCAGTGCCTCCCTGAACTCCCTCAGCACCCTTGTGTGTACCCATATGGGCCTATAGCTTTATCCACTTTCAGATTTACAAGTTTTCTCAGGATTCTTTCCTCTGCATGAACTTGTGCCTACCTCACCCCCAGTGTTCCTGTTGCTTTTATATGATCCATCCACTTCCCCTTCCACTGTCAAGACTTAACACAAGTATCTGTTCAAGATATCTGCTTTTTTCCTGATCCTCCTCTGCACAGTCTGCCCCATCATTCTTAACCTCACAGTCCATTACCTTGTTTTCTTCTTTTTACTTATTTGCCAAAAATGTATTGCCTCTTATTTACTCCTTTGACTTTCCTTTCATCAGTTTGCACCTTTGCTCCCTCACCACTTTCCCAGATTCTCTCTGCTTTTCCTGGTAAACTCCTCTATTTTCTTCCCTCTGCATCTCTTTGTACCTCCTGAATGCTACCCTTTTAGCATTAACCTTTGCAACAACTTCCCTTGAGAACCATGGTCTTCCTTTTTTTCTCCTGTTTTTGCTCACTTCTTATGTACAAAGGCTGGCTGCCTTCCTTATGCCATGCCTTAATTTTGCCCACTGTTCCTGCAGCCCAACCAGGCCATCCCCCCGTTAGATCTTCTCTGAAACATTCACCCAAGTTTTTAAAAGTCTGCCCTCCTGAAGTCCAGGATCCTCATCTTTCTGTGGTTTTCTTCTGCTGCCATCTTTATGTTGAACCACACTGTACAGTGATCACTGGTCCCCAGGTGGCATCCCACCTTGACCTCTGCAATACTGCTCCTGTTTGTGAGCACAAGGTCCATTTTTTTCTCTATTATAAGTGAGCTTCCAGACTAGTTAATTGAGAAATGCCCCCTGCATGGAGTCCCCAGGGTCCCCACCAGACAGAGTGAGCTAGTAACCAGAAGGGCAACACTGTCACCAATCTCCCTAAAGGCAAGGCTTTGCAATGCCAGATTAATCAGGAACAAGACTGCAGTTATATCGACTTGATTTCCATGGTCAATCTGGCTTGCATTACAGAGACTCTGGGTGGGTGATGATGCTGGTCAAGTTTAGAGGCTGCCATTCCCCCAGGTACTTGGTGCACTGACCCAGAATGGAGTGCAGGGCGGGAGTGGCCATTTGTTTTAGAGCAGAACTTGGCTTCATTGTGCACCCAGTGGGGAAGCTTTTAAATGTGTGGCCATGCATGGCGGTCTGGGTGCAAGTTGCAGAATTCTCCTCATGTACCATCCCTCTGGAGCAGCAGGTAAATTACTACAGGAGGCAGCCAACTTCATTGTCAGTGGAACGTTGAGTCAGCCAGATGTTTAATTCTGGGTGACTTCAATGTTTGAGCTGATGAAGAATCTTCCAGGCTAAGTTGCAACCTCCTCCAGATGATGTCATCTCTGGGCCTGTCGAGAAGTCTGTGACGCACCAGGGGGTGGCCATATGTTGAACCTGGTTTTCTACTTCGGGGCTTGAGGTTAATAACCTGAAGACTGACTGATCATTTGGTCTGATCATTCCATGGTGAATTTTCATTTGGGGCCCTCCTTGAGAGCCTTACTCCTGCAGAGATAGTAGGCTACTGCCCTTTGAGGGGTTGGACCCAGAGAAATTCCTGGAGGTAACTGATCCTATCTAATGTGGGTCATGCTTGCATAGGGGGTATGGGTGAGGCCAATGCCACCAATAATAGGGCAATGTTGGCAGTACTCGACTCTCTTGCACTAGTTTGTGTATGACCCAAATCCTCTCACTTGAGGTCCCCATGGTTTGATGGAGAACCCAAGGTGATGACAATTTTGGGTTGGAGTTTAGGCGCTGCTGGTGGAAGTCCAAGTTGGAGGTGGACAGACTGGCCCTGCACTCCCACTATGGTGAATATCAGGGGGCAATCACCAGTAAGAGGGCAAAGGTCCTGTCCAGGGAGATTGCTGCTAGGAAGAATCAACCAACTGTGCTCTTTTGGACTGTGGACAGGCTATTAAACCCAGCCTGTCTACAGCTGAAAAAAGCCTTTTCTGATGAGTTATGCAAAGAGTTTGCTTATTTCTTCTCGGATAGGGTGTTCACCATCTGGCAAGTGTATTGCCAGTGAGCCATAACATGGCCGATGGTGGTCACCTTGGGCATCCGGAGAGCACTTTGGCTGGTTGGGGGGAGTTTAAACCAGTGGAGGTAACTGAGGTCACTTGGATTGCACTCGGGTTGACACACACATATTGTGAACTGGACCCCATGCCGATGCATTTCTTAAAGATATGTGTTGACACCATCAGCCAGGTGTTCACCTTGATTGTCCAGTGCTCTTTCTCAGAGGGGGGCCTTCCTAGAAGCTCGAAGGAGGCACTGGTCAGACCACTTCTGAAAAAACATCTTTAGACCCTGACGTCAAATTGAATTACTGTCCAATCTCTAACCTCCCATTTTAAGGGAAGGTTGTTGAGAAGGTTTTGGCGCTTCAACTTGAGGAACACCTTGTGGCCTTTGATCTGTATGAGCCTCTCCAGTCGGGGTTTCGTGCAAGGACTGGCACAGAAACCACAATAGTTTAGGTCCAAAATTACCTCCTCAGGGCTAGAGATCAAGGACAGGGGACACTTCTTGTTCTTCTTGACCTCTCTTCAGTTTTGACATAGTAGACCATTCTGTGTTTCTCAACCACCTGAGGGAATTCCATGGACTCACTGGCACTGTCATCTGCTGGTTCAAGTTCTATGACTATCTCACTAATAGGAAGCATCAGGTAGTGATGGGGAACTCCTCCTCCTCCCCTAGCCTCCTGTGGTGTGGAGTTCCTCAGAGTTCTGGCCTGTCACCAATGTTGTTTGCCATATATATGCTGCCCCAGGGAGAGCTCATTAGGAAGTACAGCTTGGGTTTTCATTTCTAAGTGGATGATACCCAGCTGTATTTTTCCTTTGCCCCAGGACATTGAATGTAGTGGAAGTGCTAAGTGAATGCCTTGCCGAGATCAGTGACTGGATGGCCTCCAGCTGGTAGTAACTGAACCCCAATAAGATGGAGGTACTGGTTGTGGAGTCGAACAGAGGGCATGATAGGATGACCTCAAGTGCAGAAACAGGTTTGTTTCTGGGGTCTGTGTCTCTGAGGCCTCCTCTTGGGTGTGTGATCTTGCTGTGACCTTTGACAGCAGATTGACATTTGAAGCTCAAGTGTTATCCGTTGTCTGGCCAGCTTTTATCATCTTAGGAATATCACAAGGATCAGGACCCTAGTTCTGGACCCTGGACTTCCCAACCTTGGTGCACTCCTTTGTGATGTCAAGGCTGAATGACTATGATGAGCTCTCCTTTGGGGTCTTGAGAAGTACCCTCCACTGGCTGCAGCTAGTGCAGAACATGGCTGCCAGGTTGCTGATGGGGCAGTTGAAATACTGCCACATAACCCCAGTGCTGCGTGAACTGCACTGGCTGCTGGTCAGGTGAAGGATCCTCTTTAAGGTGGGCTTGTTCACCTTTAAGGTCCTACATGGGCTGGGCCCTGGATACTTGTCTAACCTTCTTTCCTCACTGCCTCAGTCAGCTCCTTCCACTCCTCCTCTAGGGGCCTCCTTGAAATTCCCAGGACGAAGTTGAAAATTGCCAGCAATAGAGCATTCAGTGTCACCAGACCCATCCTGTGGAATTCACTTCCACCATCTGTGTGGGAGGGCCCTTTGGTTGAGGTATTCAATGCCCACCTCAAGACCCACCTGTTCAATCAGGCCTTCCCAGACACTGTATACTAGATCCTATCTGGGGGATGGCCATTCGAGCTACTGTTTTTAGCTTGGGTCAAACATATTTAATCATATGATCTGTTAATTTATTGCTGATATTTTTACTGTTTTATTGGATAGTTGTATTGATGTTTATGGTGCCCTCAGCCTCTGGGAATTGGGAGCCTATAAAAATAAAATCTGCCTTTCCTTTCCTTGCCTTGCATAGGATGTCCATGCTTCTAGCTGAGGCCATGGTTGGGAGGCTGTAATCTACATACATTTCCAATAAATACAAAAATAAATAAATAAAATACATCCAGCTGATTGAGTCCACCACGAGCAGTCCCTCCTGATTTCTACCATTGTGCTGATGGCTTCCCCTAGTGTCCTCATCCATTTCCTCCCCCTGTGAGACAGTGGCTCTGGCCCTGTCTCCAGGTTGACCAATAATACCTCAACCCCCCCCACTTCCCATGAATTTGCATTGCCTTAATATCCTCCCTTTCATGCAGCACAACCCCTCCTCCCTTCCTCCCCACCCTATCCTTCCTGAACTGAGTGTAGCCTGGTATGGCCATGTCCCAGTTGTGATTTACTGTGCACCATGACACAATAATGGCCACAATATCTGGGTCTGCTTCCATTATGATACCAGCATATGAACATATGAAGAAGCCAGCAGTAGAAGGCCATTTGTTTTATCTACTCTGCTCTAATTGCAGGGTCCTCAGCTTTCGCTACTGACTTTGTTCCCCCCGTCCTCCCTTCCTCTCCACCTACCCTCCCAAGCCCCATATTTTTCCCCTATCCCAGCCTCTCTTGAAGCTGTTCACTGACTTCATCAAGATGACTTTCTCCAGCAGCGCATTCCAACTGGCTACGACCATCTCCATGAAGAAGTTCTTCCTAACCTCCTTCCTATATTAGACTGTGTCCCCTCATGGTTCATCTGGCACTTAACTTGAAGAGACACTCCTTATCCACACTATTTAGCTGTTTCAAATACTTAGACATCTCTGTCATGTCCCCCTGCTCCCTCCTCTCCTAAAGGGAGTATGTATTCAGGGGCCCCCAGCCTCTGTTCGTATGTCTTACCATGCTGTCGCACAGTCATCTTTGCTGCCCTCCTCTGGACTGTCTCCAGCAGGTTGATGTCTTTCTTAAGGTGTGGACATCAGTATCTTACTCCATACCCTAGATGTATTCTCACCAACAACCTGTACAAGGGCAGTATAACCTCCTTCTACCTCTAGGTCTAGAATTTTATTTCCGAGACTCTTTGTATTTGCACACATAACCCTCCATGTCTTGCTGACACTCTGTGTGCAACCTACCTTTCTCCCCTTGTGACCCATCTCTTTTCCTCCTCCCTTTTTACTACTTTTGTTACCGTCCCCTTTGTCCTCTACTTCACTGCTATTCCTATTATCCTATTTGATGTTGGATTTTGAGATACAGTAGTGTATAGCGGAGATTCGTGCACAACAAAAGCGATGACAAAATCATTTGTTCATGATGTCTTACACCCCCGGGTCTCAGTTCCTTTCTCCGTTTTCATTCTCTCTTTCTGATTGACTTCTTTCTCTGTCTCTGAGGAGTCTCCCACTTCTCAGTATCTGGTAGAGGAAGCCTCAGAATATATGTCATTCTCTGAATACCCCCCCCCCCACACTGCTGCCATCAATCAGTATCCTGAAGTTTTTCTGTAAGTGGATCTATTTTTTCAGAACCTCTTTCTTTGAGAGTTTTGCCTTCAATTGCTGGCACCATCCAGGGGACCATGAGGAAGCAGAATCGGAACCCTCCCCCACCCAACAGCCATCCCTGCAGCCACTAATGGAAAACAGCTCCAGCTCCCATTTTCTGGACCACTGCATACAGCTGCCAGCACCATCCAGGGGGCCGTGAAGGGCACATGATCTCGGGAACCCTCCCATGGCCCACCAGCCTGCTCTGCAGCCACTAACGGAGAACAGCCCCAGGTACCACACAACAACTTACCTGCTTCAGGTGGTTGCTTCATCTTTAATGGAGCTTTAAGAACTGGGCCTGACCATGTGGTCCCCAATGAGACTCGGCAAAAATTAATTGATTGTTCTTTTTACTGCTGCACGTATTGCCTGTTATAATGCTTTTAGCTACCATTTGTACTTGCTTTAAGGGCTATGGTATTGTTCAACCCTTCAGCTATTTCACTGTTTAAATGTGTTTTACCTGATGCTCTAGATCATTTTTACATTGGGTACCTGCCAGGTACATTGATTTTATCTTCTGTATTGTATTGCCTTGTTTCTCAGTCAGGATTGCAGCTAGGGGTTATCTTGGGTTAGCCTGATGAATGGATGTAGTATTCTTGGCATCTGCATTTAATCTGCTTTCTGGAACAATGTAATTTCAGCCTTCCTAGTGACTCATTTTACTTGCTACTTAGTCATCTGTGTGGTCGCCCCCCCCCCTTCCTCCACTCATATTACCTACCCGCCTTTGCTTTCTGACTATTTAACTCTTCTCCTTTTCTCTACCCAGCTCCCAGTCCCCAGACCACTGCATACAGCTGCTGGCACCATCCAGTGGGCAGTGAGGGAAGCAAGATCTCAGGAACCCTCCACCTTCCCACCAGCCATCCCTGCAGCCACTAATGGAGAACAGCCCCAGGTATGATACAACAGCTTACTTGCTCCAGGAAGTGGACGGCACTGCATTACATGTGGCATCATATCTCATTTCCTGTCCTCCCTTCCCAGCCACCACCCCACCCAAAGCTGGTGCAAATTAAATAGACAACTAATTAGTCTAGTTTCTCACCCCACATCTCCACTCTGTGGTCTCT
The DNA here is from genome assembly GCA_016271365.2 of Neoceratodus forsteri. Taxonomy (NCBI): domain Eukaryota; kingdom Metazoa; phylum Chordata; order Ceratodontiformes; family Ceratodontidae; genus Neoceratodus; species Neoceratodus forsteri. The sequence goes on from CM028131.1 coordinate 832,330,243, forward strand.
CCCATTTCTCCTCTCATTTTAAGCTCATTTAGTTAATCCCGTTAAATGAATACTCAGGAGAACGTGAATGTCTACCACCCCTACCCTCTTTCTAAAACAAAAGTCTTTTCTTACCAAGACCTACTAATCTAACATACCTCAATATCTTAACCCTGGAACTCAAATTGATGCATTGTGAAACTCAGGGCACCCTTTAACATTCAAGAAGAACTACTCCTTCTCTTCCTAGTGGTGTCAGTCGTTTATAGCACAAGTGAACTATGGCCTTGCCTGCCCCACCCCCTCCCATTCACTCTCCACTGGTTAAAAATTTAACCTTCTAATATTCTAGAGAGAAATGGGATTTAAAGGGCTCTGGCCTACACTCATTTATTTAGCTATGGTCATAGCACCACATTTTATTCCTCTAAATCCAGCCTTAGATGACAGGGATGATTGGCTGAAAACACATTATACTCTATTCTTAAACTATCTGATACATTGCAACAATACCTCTACCTTCCCATTCTCCATGGCTTATCAATAAATGGTAACTGTTACAAATTATTCTACTTCCTTAAGGAAAGTGGCTCTATAGGTATACCACCCATTACTGAATCACTTTTGAACTTATTTAAGTCACTGCTTAAGCAATTGGCTGGTGATTTTGAACTCAGTCCCAGACCACCTCCAGGCAATATAAAAACTGGTTCCCCCTCAGATGCTTTATGGCACAATGCCTATGGCCCAGATCTTGTCCATCTGAATATAAATAGTCTCAGAACCATGCTACTTGAGTTAGAAGCATGGGCCAAATTATACACTCCTGATGTAATAGCAATCACTGAAACTTGGCTTAAACTGATTGACTTGCCCCATGAAGTAGAACTCTCTGGCTTCACCACCTTTAGGCAAGATAGACCATGCAAGAAAATTGAGGGTGTCCTTACTTAAGTAAAATCCTCTCTGACTGCCTCCCCCAATTCCCCTCCCTGGACTACAAATAGAAAACTGTGAGGCTATTTTCATTTAGCTCATGCTAGGAAGGACAAAGTCTCTGCAGTTTGGCTATATTTACAGTCCTCATAAAGCAGCACCTTAGAAAGGCCCTCAAACTCCTGATAGAAGCTTTAGTAGACCTTCCAGGTAGAGAAAGAATACTCTTAGGGGACTTTAACATCCAGTGTTCCCATGATATTCAAGGAAGAGTAAAGAACACCCTTCATGGGGCTCAACTTAGCCAATTAGTCAACACCCCTACCAGGCTCAATTACAAAATTGGGAAGCATACCACCCTAGATTGGATCTTAGCATTGAAGCTTGATAAATTGAAGAAGCAAAGTATGTGTGCACATGGGCAGACTAGATGGGCCATAGGCCCTTATCTGCCATCTGAGTATCTATGTATTGTATCTATGTAAGTGGGCATATTTGCTGATTCCATAAGTGACTACTCTCCAGTATTTGGAATTTGGAAAATTACTTCATAAACCCCCTCCTAGAATCTTCTGGTCCAGAGACTACTCCAATTTTGCTCTATCTCCTTTCTTCACTATCTATCAACCATCTCCTCTGCCCCAACTATTGGTATGTTTAAAACTAGGCTCCGGGACTATCTCACTACCAACAGCTCCTGTGACTGCCCAACTTAACCTGGTTTCTCCACTTCCCTTTCTGCTCTAGTTGTCCCCCCCTCCCCTCCCCTCCTCAGTGGATTCTACCCTCACATCTTGGTATACCCAGTGCTGCACTTTTCACCCTCTTGCCACCCTTCCTACATTCCTTCTCCCCCCTCCCCTCTTCCCTCTCCCTATGACTCTGGCACTTCTTATCTGTTGTCTATTTTCTCTGACAAATGCCACTGGCTGCCTTATTACAATGTTACCCTTGAACTGTATTAATCTGTACTCTGTTTGCAATGTCCACATTGTTGTAATGTCTGTCTTGATGTTTCCCATAATTTGTATTTCTCTGATGTGGAACCTTTGTAAAAGAGCCATGGCTCAAAGGTATTTGTAATCCTAGACTTGATAAATAAATAAAAAATAAATAAAATAACAGAGGTGGACTGGACCCAGATCAGATCCCTCCCTCTAATCCATGAAGCATTAGATTTCTTTACCAACAATTTCATCTCCTTGACTAACAAGCATGCCTCCCATAAGCAAATCCAGTAAAGAGGCCAACAATCAAAGTGGATAACAAGAGAGCTCAAACAACTCTTGAAAACCAGAGATAGATCATGGAAATCCTTTAAAACCACTAAACTATCCAATGATTGGCAAAAGTATAGGGAGCTACGAAACTAAGGTAAGCAGGAAATGAAAAAAAGCTAAGCAGAGCTACCAATGAAGCCTCCAGGATAATAACTTACAAGATCCCAAAAACTTTCATTTTCAGATAAATGCCATCCTAAAGGGGAGGCCATCTGATAGTAACTGCAATATAGAAATTGTTGGAAAAATTTGTGAAATTCCTAGAGAAGCGACTGTTGCATTTAATGTTTTTTTCACCCATCTTGACTGCTTTAAAAATCCTTTGTAGCCCTCCCCCTCCCCCCCCATTCTCACCACAATGGACATTCCACACCCAAAATTTCTCTTTAAGCTGGCAACAAAAAAAGAAGTTCAGCTACTTCTCTCCAAAATAAAAACAGGCCCACAGGGTATGACAAACTTGACCCCAAGCTCCTCACATTTGGAGTCCCAGCAATTGCTCATCCCATTATGCTACCATATAACAGATTCATCCATGAAGGAGTACTTCCTTTGGTGTAGCAAGTGGCAATCGTAACCACTGTTGATAAAAGGGGTGCTAAAGAACATATTGAAAAGTATCATCCAATCCCTATGCTTTGTACTTTAAGCAAATTACTTGAGCAACTAATCTATAATCAAATCACTGATTATGCAGACAGGCCTGATTTGCTCACCCTGTTCCAACATGGGTTTCATAAGCACCATGGAACAGACACTGCCTTAGTCCAGCTAACATCAGATATCTTGCATGGGATAGATAATGGATGTGACAGGTGCTCTATTTATTGATTTAACTAAGGCCTTTAACCTTGTGGCCCACCAGATACTGCTAACTAAGTTCTGCTCCCTAGATCTGAATAGGCAAACTGTAAGCTGGTTCTCAAATTACCTAGATGCAGATCTCAGTATGTAAAATGGAAGGATGAGTTGTCCAACTGGTGCTTGATCTGTCTAGGTGTTCCTCCAAGGATCAATATTGGGCCCGCTTCTTTTCTCACTCTATGTCAATGAAATGCCATCAAATTGTGGTGGGACAAAAATATTGCTATAGGCTGATGACGTGGTGTTTATACCGTAGCTCTAATAACATCACCAAAATTAATAGACTGCTTACATCCGATATACACCTACTAGAGGAATGGCTCCTAGCTAACAAGTTGGTGCCAAATAGAAAAAAGACTAAGGCCATTCTCTTTGGCCCAAAAAGCTTAGGCCCCCAAAGGGAAAATTTGTTTACCCCCAATCTCTCGAATGGTACAAATATCAAGATGGTTGAGTCCATTAACTATCTAGGAATCATCTTGTTTGGGACATCATCTTTAAAGACCACGTTAATCATCTAGTGAAAACTCCTCACCAAAAAGTCACATTACTATACTGGCCAAGCTCCTACCTCTCCAAAGTTTCTTGGTTATAAAATAACCAATGCAACCCTTTTGCCCAGCCTTCTCTATAGATCTCCTGTCCTCTTCTCAGTCAGATGCTCTGAGCTGGAAAAGCTGAAGTCGCTATACCATACAATAGCTCACTTTGCAGTCGGTGCCCCTTTCAAAGAACACCATTGTAAAGTTATCAACTCCCTCAACTGGCCCCCACTCATTGTTAGACTTCAATATTCAACATAATGACTTGCTTTTAAGCTAGCAGGCCCGCTTGCTCCCCCTGATCTTCATAACCTGTTAATAATTAAACGTGTAAGGCAACCCCTCATATCTACAAATAGAAAGCTCCTACAGGTCCCCAAAGTTAAAACAGCAACCAGTAGTAGGGCCTTCACAAACTCTAGCCCTGCCATTTGGAATGCCCTCCCGGAAGCCTTGTAGGAACACTCCTCCCAGGGTAGATTGAAAAAGTGTTTAAAAGACCACATTTTAGGAAAATAACAATGTAATTGTTATCACTAATGACTATAACTTTTTTCTCTATTGTGTTATCCAGATTATGTAATTGCTGCACTGCAATCTATCCCTGTATGCACAGGAGCAATGTTCCACCTACTTGAATGAACATTGATTTGAGCTCACACTGTAGTCCAAATACTGTATGTGTTTATTGTATAATGATGTTTAAATGTGTATTTATTAAGCACTACAGTACAAGTCACATTAAGCTGTTCCTTCAATGAGTTGTTCTAGCATTTCTGATTGAGTCACATAAGTGTTACTGGATCTAGCATAAAGTCCTGTACAAACTGTTTCTTAAGAGTTAAAATGTAGCTTTGCATTGCACTCTGATTGGACTGCAGATACATTCAATTTGAGTTGCAAAAACATTTTATAAACATTGCTTTTCAGCTGTTTAAGTAGTGTAAACAGTGCAAACTAAGTTGACAGTGCACTGACATCTATAACAAGCATTTGTCAATGGCAAATGTTGGCTTGCTGGCACTGGCATTGATAGTGCAGGAGTTAGAGAGATGCATAATAGGAATGGCAGTGAAGTATTGAACTGACACCAACCCCACCCCCACCCTGCAGAGACTGACAGGCATTGGGGTTGTGTCTTTGTGTCAATGGTCATAACGCTCATGCCATTTCACCTCACCCTACCCTGCAGATGCTGACAGGTGTTGTGGTGTGCCTTGGGGGTCTTCAGGCCTTATACTCACCCCATTCTATAAGGAAATACACTGAGATGGGTGCAGTATGGGAGAATGAGGTGAATGATGGTGCCAAAGACACCAACGCACACCTTGATGCCTGTCACTGGCTGCAGGGTGGGGGTGGAATGCCATGAGCATTACGGTTGACGATTCCAAGTCACACCCCCAACACTTGTCAGTCTCTACAGAGTAGGAAGTTATTGTAGGAAACCCTAATGCTCCAGCCTTCTTCTGGTATTTTTGCTCCAAATTTTCAAAATGGGATTTTTGTGACTCCACCTCATGAACAGTGGCACTTTCATTTTGTTACTCAATCCCAAATGGTGGTTTTGTACAGAAACTGCTCCTTTTGGTGCCACAGCTGTGAAAACACTTTTCTGTCAGGATGTGAAAAATGATAGCTATTCTGTTCATGAGGTGATGTGAAAAAATGGCAATGTTGAAAATCTGGCTTGAAAATATGAAAAATTGGTAAAGTTACAAACATGCATAGAAACTGCAATGGACGCCTGTAACACAATCATTTTTTGGAATTTTTTCACCAAATTTTCAACATGGGCATTTTTGAACCTCTCCTTGTGAACAGTGGCACTGTGATTTTGTTAACCTGTCCCAAAAGTTGACTTCCCACAATGACCATATCATTCAGTGCCACAGGTGTGAAAACATATTTCACGAAGGCTGAGGAAAATTATATCTATACTGTTCATAAGGAGGTGTGAAAAAATGGCAATGTTGAAATTCTGGAGAGAATATATTAAAAATTGGTGAAGTTATGAGCATGCATAGAAACTGCACAACACACGCTTGTACCACAGTCATTTCGGGGAATTTTTCACCAAATTTTCAACATGGGCTTTTTGGGACCTTCCCTCATGAACACTGGCACTGTTGTTGCATTAATCAGTCCTGAAAGGTGATTCTGTGCAGCGACCACAAAATCACCTTTTGGGGTCAAGAAACTAAATGACAGTAACATGTTCATGAGGTGGGATCCCAAGAACCCCATGTTGAACATTTTGGGCTGAAATTCCAAAAAATGGCTGAGATATCAACCTAATTTGAACCCCTCCTCCCCCCATGGCCTCCCATTATAAAGCTTACCATCATTTCTTCAGTTCACAGTTTGGCTTTGAAGAGTGCAGACATGTCCCGGTTCAGAGAAGATCACGACTCCTGACCTCGAGTTGGTAAGTATGGGTGAGGGGGGTGTGGGGAGATGGGTGAGCAGAGGGAGGGTGAGGATGGGGAGGGGGACGAGGAAGACAACAGTGGACCATTTTCTTGTTTGCAGGGGAAGAAAAAAGACTGTGAAGGAAGGTTTTCTTCATTTATGTTACAAGCATAGGCATACTGGGGTGGGCTCCCCATGCGCCACAATTCTGGGGGGATGCCTACATGGGGATTAGACACCCCGATGTTTGCAAGGCATACAGATGGGGGGGTGTACCCGATACTGGGAGTGGGCATTCCGGTGTCAGAAAGGAAAGGGGAAACAGTTTAACCAAGAAAGACACACTAAAAGGGGGGATGCTGACATGGGGATTGGGCACCCTGATATCGGATTTACGGGAGTGTGTGATGGGAGAATGGCAGGAGATGCCATAATTACTGAAATGTATCACCAGGAAAGGCATGTATTGGAGGTGTGTCATCTGCCTCTGCAATGATGAGCCTGTCTCTGATTACAGCGACAGATTCGTTTCAACTCTGTGGTTCTCTCTGAAACTGCTGTCATCGGCGGCAGGCTCACTAGTTGGCGGCTGAGGGACGCACCCACTAAAGCATCTCCTGCATTCAACACAACACTGACACACCTCTGAAATGTACTACTATCACAAGATTTTGCTTGCGTGTGCGCGCAAGCCAACATAAAAAGCAGTGCTAAACCAACTTATGGGTGGAACAGTTAAATGCAACTTGTACTGTATCTATCTTTGTCGTGTAATCTGCATTTAATGTCATAAACTCTTCTGTAACTGTAATCCTGTTGTTCAATATTTGTAATTAACTCCAAGTCACCCATGAAAAAGGGACTCATTGATGCCCAGTGAGTTCACCTGGTCAACAAAATTCAATAAATAAATGAATAAATTACTTTGCTTGCTGCTTTCTCCTCCTTGTCACTACAATATATTCTCATCTCTACATACTCTGTAATCCTGTGTATTACATGCATTTGGTTATGTACTATACTTGTCTGTGTACATACTGACTCTTCTGTATCTAAAATGTAAAAATTGTACACTGAACATCTATGTAACTAAAGTGCAAGAAATATATTGCTACTACTGAGACACTACTGTACTGTATGCATGTTGTTCTCCTGACCCGTATGTAATTAATTCCGGGTCACTCCTGAAAAAGGGACGGTTACTCCTGAAAAAGGGACGGTTGTCTCAGCAAGTATACCTGGTTAACAAAATTCAATAAAATGAAAACAAATCTCTATGGAGGGCATGATTTTGCTAGGGGACATAATGGGACCTGATGCATCTTCCTGATTCACCATGATATCCTGGCTACCCCCCATACTGAGATAGGAGGATGGGTCCTTGATTCTACCTTAAGAGCATTGTGTGTCCTGGGCCCTGGCTTCTAGGTAGAAGTTCAGACTGACTCTGAGCAGAGTCCAGTTGCTTTGGCTGGGAGGAGGCCGTCATTCTGTTCTCTGTCAGGTGGATGTTCTGCTCCTTCCCATGATACCACTGAGGATGCATCAGCCTTCCTCTGTGCAGACCCTACCCCAGGTTTCTGTGCAGTATTTAGTAAATCCTCCTGGCTAGGAAGATTGTTCCTATTGTGCATAGCCCTGGGGTATGTTTTGTATGAATGGCCTGTCATCTCGCAGAGGTTGCTGTGTAAGCCATTTGTGCAGTGCATGCTGATGTGTCCACATTCAAAGCAAAGGTTGCAATGTAGCTTGTCTCATGTACTGCTGAGGTGTGTTGATGCCACACATTTATAACATATCTTCAGCAGCCCTTGCTATAAATAAATGGCATAGTCCCATCTTATGTAGAAACTGTTGGGGGGACATTGTAGCCCATCATTTGTTAGTCTCAACTATACTCTTAACCCCGTCAACATCTGTTTAGAGTCTAAACTAGACTGGAATACTTAAAAGAGCTCCTGATTCTATACCACTCTGTCCATCCTCTCTGCTCCACTGATGTTGGTTTGCTGGCTGCCCCTCCTGCCAAGCTTAAATCCTCTGGTGATAGAGCCTTTGGAGTGGCAGCTCCTTTTTTTGGGAATTTACTCCCTCTTCATATCCACTCAGCCAGCACTGTTGAGGCCATTAAAGCCTTCTTGAAAACCTTTCCGTTTGATCAGGCGTTTTTAGTATGACATATCTGATTTTCTGATAGTTACTGTTTAAACTGTTTTAATGCATTGTCATGACTAGAATCTATATCTGTAAAGCATTCAGAGCCCATATTGGATTGAGCACTATATAAATAAACTTTGCTTTACCTTGCCTAAAATGATTTCATGGACACTCTGTATTTGGGACAACCAGTAGTGGATATCAAATGCATTTATCCCTTCATTTTTCAGGAGGACCGTAACAGTTTTCACACTGAGTTTTGTTAAAGGTAAGACTTAAAGGGTATCCACAATAGTGAATGTTTTACAGCATTATACTTTTTCCAAAAGCATTCTAAAGTCATCACTGCTTTAAAACAAACATCAAATATGACATCGCCTGGAGAATGGATGATGGCATACAACTCAGAGGAAAAAATACCATATATTCTTTTAGAAAATTCCTAGATACATATGTTCTGTCAGGGTGCAGCTCAAGGCCTCCTCTATACCACAACCTGAAAGCATTCCTTCTTTTTGCTCTTTCATGGTGGGCTGAAAATAATTCTTCTATTCAAAAGGATAGTCTTACTTTCCTTGACTTTTTGTTGACTCAAGGCCAGTAGCCCCTTCCCTTGCAAACTGACCAGTATTGTCACCCCTGAAGTGCCCCACATAATTTGCCTATTAGTGCTTCCTCCATCATTTAATGTAGTAGGCATTACTCTCTGGTTAAAGTCAGCTTGTCTCTGGTCTGCTGACTTTTTATTTCTGGCCTTGGTGCAGTAATAGCTAGTATGCTACTCCTTCACTTTCACCTGCAGTCTACTGCTCTGCAAACCCAACAGCTGAATTGAAGGTGACAGCACCTCTATTTAAAGTACTTGTTGCCTCTCCTGTAGCACGGAGTATGTCCATGTTCTGTGTATATGCAGCCTGAAAAATCTGGATTTGTGCATTAATTTTGCTCTAGCCATGCATTGTCTCAACTTTTGGCTCCAAGAGTGACTTTACCCATATTTAGTGGAGCTGCCATAGTGTTGGCACCACCCTCTGAGTCCGTGGTTGCTTTCTGATTATTACGCCAAGTTGAGTCTGCTGACAGCGTAATTATCCAGGATTCAGTTGCTGTCTCCTGACAGCAACCAGCCTGCAGCAAGAAGCACTATCTCGCAGGCCAGTTGTCATCCTCTTCCCTGTCTGGGTGAGCCGCAACATGGTGCTGTCTTCATAGGCCTTAATGTATGGGTCAATGCTATGTATGGTGTTTGCCAGTGAGGCAGTCCAGGGTCTAAGGTAAGCTTAGAGATGAAGTGCTGTGTAGGATTTAGTTCTTTTTTAGGTTATGATATTAAAGGAAAGTGTCAGTGGGGTGGGGGTGGTTTGCAGGACTGTTTCTCAGCTGTACTTTCAGTTTCTCCTTTATGAATTTCTCCTCTTCTGCTTCCATCAGTGCCACTAGCTGTTTTTTTCCCTCCAGTTTTCTTTTCAGATAGTTTTTTTCTTTTTTTAACATATAATATTTGAGCAATTTTTCCAAGTACACTCAGCCATCAAAAGGCACATCCATGCCCTGTTCAAGAAGGGCTGTACTGCTATAAACTGGTAGTCAAAGCAATTATTAAAGTCTTATACATCTCATATGGCTCATAAACTTACAAAGGATTAATTTATCCAATATACAGTTGGAAACTTAAGCCTTATATCAAAGAACAAGTAATAATATTGTTTAGACCAATCTCCATAGACACCGTACATTTTAGTATGATTATACTGAAGCATAGTAAGGTGGTATGGTATATTCTATTACCTAATACATTTACTTGGTTGTGGTCTCATAGATACAACTTTTAAACATCTATTGACTCAGCCTGACAACTGACCTCCATAGCTTATAATTAATAGAAGAATATAAGGCTCAACTTTGTCCAAGAAAAAGATAGGAGAGTATAATGCAGTAACAGCCGGTGGTGGGAACATGAAGACCATCCCCATTTGGTGCCCCAGTGATGATCCCCTATGCCATACCAGAAAGTGGGGGATTTTATGATGGGGGAGTGCCACAGCATATATGGGAGTTTAGATACAGTATGTATCCCATTTTCTGTAATACTTAGTAAGGTCTCCCTTGGCCACAGCAGTAAGACTCTCAAAACCAGCTAGCCTAGCCATGGCCATTCGCCATTGCACTAACAGGGGGATACCAGCTGCCCCATCTCAGAAGGATGACTCTTTTAGCTTCCATTAGGGCTACCAGGAGCCACGCCCTAGCAGTGGGGGAGAGTGGGTGCAAAGCCGTAGTGTCTCCTAGGATGAGAGATAGGTTATCGAGATAGATGGATTTGCCTATAATCCTAGAGCAATCAGCAAGAACCTGCATTCAAAAGACTTGCAGGCTTGGACAAGTCCATAATATGTGAAGTAAATGAGCAGGGGAAGTGTGATATCTCCAACAACTATCAGAGGGAGTAATTTTTAAGCTATGGAGGACTGAAGGGGTTCTGAACCACCTAAGAAAGATTTTCAATTGAATTATTTGACTTCTGGCATCTACATATGCTGTGTGAGCATCCCTGAGGCATATTGACCACAATTGAGGGGATATGGGATGCTGCAGTTCACGTTCCCAGGCAGCTCTGCTAGATAAATTAGTATCAGGTTGTGCATCTCTAAGGGTCTTGTAAAATTAACTTACCAGATCTTGGCCTTTCCTACAAAAAGGGGGAGTGGTTAAGCCATGCCATGGTGAATGGGCTGCCGGTAACTTTAACAATGGAGTTAAGGTGCTCCTAATCTGTAGGAACTTCCAAAAATCTGTCAGGGGTAGCCCGAATTGCTCACGGACCTGCTCAAAGGTCAGAAGGGTCCTAGTGTGTGGGAGAAGAAGGTTCTCCACTATGTGAATGCCTTTGGCAGCCCATGAGGGCCATTTAAGTACTTTGTGTTCTACTGTGATGAGAGGGTTGTCCCATAGTGGAGCATATATAATGGGAGGGAGATAGTCTGAGCTTGGGGTCCCAGTAAGTGCCATTGCCCTATGCCATGCCCTGCATGTTTCTATCATGACCAGTGTAAGATGGTGTTCCCTAGGCTTTCTCTTAGCTAATAATGAGTGCAGTGGATTGGCCATCGATAGGGCTGCCTCCAGGCTAACCCATTGAGGTGGGGGGGTAGTCTGGGGAAGGAACCAATTGGCAGCCTGGGCCATTCTAAAGGCCATATGGTAGCCTGTAAACCAGGGAAGCCCAAGCCCACCCTTTGACCTATGTAGCTTTGTACATCCCCATCTTGGGGTCTTACCTTCCCACAAAAAGAGGGAAACTAAGTTATCTAGGTCTTTAAACAGTTTTGCAGTTAGCGGAATTGAGAGGTTATTTAGTAGATGGGAGGCGCTGGAAAAAACAAACATTCTAATGGCCTCGATCTTACCTTTCAGAGTTAAATTAAGCTTTCTCCATCGCTGGACCTTGGCTGCTAGTGATATCTAGAGAGGAGAGAAATTAGCTGACACTGTGTCTTTCCAGGATGAGGGAATATGTATCCCTAAATACAGAAATCCCAGGGGGGCCCAGGTAATGTCGGTGCTGGCCAGACAATGCCTGGTGCATGCTCCATTCAGGGGGGACAGGTTAGTTTTCTTTTGGCTTATTGTTAAACCTGACAGAGAGGCAAACTCCTGCAAGATAGTCAGAATAGTAGGTATAGAGTTTTGAGGGTTAGAAAGGGTCAGGAGCATATCATCCATGTATGCACTGACCAAGTAGGATTACTTCTTTACAGGGATACTGGTAATATGTGGGGTGTGTGTGAATTTCCTGATTAGCGGATCCAGAGTGATTAAAAACAATAGGGGAGAAAGAGGGCAATCCTGTCTGGTTCCTCGTTGTAACATAAATGGGCAAAAAGTGTCCTTATTGGTGATAATAAGGGATATGGTTGAGTGATACAGCATTGAAACCCAAGAGCAGAAGGAGTCCCCAAACCCATACAGTTTAAGAACATTGTGGAGATACACCCATTCCAGCGAGTCAAACGCCTTGGCGAAGTCTATGGCAAGGGAGGCTGTTTGGGTTTTAGACTGTACTGCCAACCATTTAAGATTTAGAACTGGCTGGATATTGTCGGTGCTGGATTTCTCTTTCTGAAATCCAGTTTGTGAAGGGTGAAGTAGATTAGGCAGGATACCCGATAGCCTGTTCACCAAGACTTTAGCAATTATCTTAGTGTCTACTGATATCAGAGATATGGGTCTGAAATTCACACAGAGTAGCACATCTGAAGCTTTTTTTGGAATTAGGGTAATGAGGGCCTCGTGCATAGTGGGGGGTAATATACCATCTTTTTGGGCTTCCTAAAAGGCCTCTAACAGCGGAACAGTGATTTCATCTTTAAGGGTTTGGTAGAGTTCCACCGACATCCCATCTGGCCCAGGGGCTTTCCCTTTCGCCATCTGGGATATAGCAGTGCTTAATTCTTCAGTTGTGATTGGAGCATCCAAATCCTTGCAATGGTCTGCTGAGAGCTGAGGGAGCGATATGGTCTGTGAAAAAGCCCTCAGCCACTGTGAAAGCACCTCTGCTGACATCGTATTCTGGGACTGGTAGAGCTTCTGATAGAAGCTAAGCATCTCCTCATTAATGGCCTTTGGTGTCACTAGTAGTTTGCCCTGTCTATTCTTAAGGGCCAAGATCTTAGAGGATGCCTGTTATTTCCATAGCCAATAGGCTAGAAGCTTCCTGCTCTTTTCCCCACCCTCCCAGACTCTATGTTTAGCTCGGATCAATTGCCACTTTGCTTTTTTCTTCAGCAGTACATTTAGCTGATATTTCAGGCCTGTGATCTGGGCCAGAAGCGAAGAACTGAGTGGGTTCTTAGCGGAAGCTTTAAACTGGTGCTCCAGCCTAGTGAGAGTATCCTGCAAGTCTTGTATCTGTTTTTTTCACTCTCTATTTTTAGCTGCAGAGTACAAGATAATTCTTCCCCTAAGAACCACCTTGAATGCCTCCCAGACAGTGGTCGGACTGGTCTCTCCCGGGGTATTAATAGAGAAATAAGACTGTGCCTCTTTCTTAATATAATCTTGAAAGGTCCCATCCTGGAGTAAGGTAGGGTTGCAACTCCATCTCATGGAAGTGGGGTTTTGTCCTGGTGGGGAGAAGGTGATCGTGACAGGGACATGGTCTGAAATAATTATGTTCCTGATGTCTGCACGTCCTATCCCTGACATAGCTATGTTGTTGGCAAGCCAGAAGTCTAGCTGACTTTAGAAAATGGGCAAATTCATATCTGTATCCCGACTGGCCAAAAGCACTAAGAAGACGGGCCGGAATGAGACAATAGAGACCAGGAAATAACTAGTCCCAGTCTCTGGTGCCTCATTTAATTTGGATACTCATGGGCCAGTCGAACGTTGAAAAAGGCAACTGCCGCCATGATGGTTGGCTTGCTGACAGATCCCTAAACTGTAAGTCAATCTCCCCCTGTCCATCTTGCAAGAGCATCCACACGTTTAACTGTTAATAAATATAAAAGCACACACAGCTGTGGCTAAAATAAATTTGGGCATCAAAATTGTAGGGTAAGTTCAGTCACCGCAAGACCGCTAACTCCTCCAGAGAGACAGCGCTCCCTCCCCCCCGACACGGATCATTTTGCTAAAAAAATGCACTTGTGGTGCTCTCATTTGCATAGCACAGAATGGCTGTACCATGAGATAATTGACCCATAATTTCATATATTTAACACCATTACTAAAAAAATGTTCAACACTTTTAACATTTTAAATAGTGGCACTAGCACGTGGTGTGTTAACCGCTTCTCTAACACACACCACTCTGCTTAACTGCAGCCCCGCTTGCTGAACAGAAAACAAAAAAAAACTCTTTTTTTTGTTGAAAAACAAAACTGCCTCCTCGTAGCTTGTAGCAAAGGAACTGTGTTCAGACCTCCAGCCACCATGCCCAATCCCGATGACAGTGTCAGCTACTATCTAAGGTCCACATGCACGATCATGCTGTTTTACTCGATCTTCCATCCAATAGCTCTACAAATCAAAAAGGCACTCCCTGACCATCTGCCAAAATGATACACTGAAACCTAGCTAAGGTGTAGCGATACACCCCCCCCCCTTCTGAGCAATAGGTTTAATTCCATTTACGGCACAGACATGAAGAGAGTACTGTTACCCTGGACCATTTCTCTTTCCATGCAGTGTCGCAGCTACCACCAGAAGTCATGCTGAATTCAGTGCAGAGCATTGAATAGTGATCAAGGGAATGATCACATCTGTGTGCTTTCTAAACTCTTTTATTGTGTTTTTTCTGTGTAGCTCACACAGAAAATCAACTTCATTTTGTAGCATTTCAGTTCAGGTTCCCAAAGTCAGGAAAGTCAAGGTATGAGAGGGAGTGCGATAGGAATGAAAAAATACCGCTCCTGTAACACACAGTAGCGCTTTCTCTCTTTTGCTCAAGTCAGTCACGGTTTTGCAGCCCCATAACAAGATCAAACTGAGGAAAACAACAACAACAAAAAAAAATGCAGAAATGTCAAGACATTTTTTTTATTAATATTACTACTTAACTACTGTTCCCATCGCACTCCATCTCATACCTTGACTTTGACTCTGGGAACCTGAACTGAAATGCTACAAAATGAAGCTGATTTTCTGAGTGAGCCCTGCTTTTTCATTTCTTTTACTTTCATTAGCTGCTGTTACTAGTCAGAGGGAGGAAGGAGAACAGTAGTACAGAATCTCCAGTAGGACAGAAATGCCCACCATAAAAAAGAAACCACACAAATCTAATGAAGCGGAGGAACTATTTTATCTCCAAACATATTTTATACTAATATTGCACTAACTTTTTAAACTTAAACTTGGGGGAGTCACGTGATGCGGAGTGTCTGGTAGCTGCCTTTTCTTTGGGCTCCCACCTACCAAGCTAATTAATCATCTCGTTCGTCTATTTTCTGTATCTTTTTCAAACAAATCTCAAGTTCTACTGCTACCCCGATTGCTAGTAGTGTTTTTTGGGTCAGAATTGCAGTTACAGTGTAATCCTCCAAGATATAAGAGAGGGAATGGATTCCGACATGAGGCCGCCGGGAGTCAGGCACACCCCAGCCCACACCGAAAAGTGCCAAGACTACAGTACTAACTGGGCAGACAGCCAAGCAAACGCCTCCTAGCAACCCAAATAATTTGTTAACAGAAGATCGTTTCCTTCAGGAGCTCCTGCCCTTTTGGGAAACTTTGCAAGAAATATCTAGTGAGGTGAAAACAATCAGGAGTGATTTTGCTGCTCTATCAAGGAGGGTAGGGGACATGGAGGCAAGGGCTTCTTCACTTGAGAGCTGGAAGGGCAGAACGGATCCAGAAATAATTAAACTCCGGCAACAAGTGCAAAAATTACAGTTAAAAACAGAAGAGTTGCCCTGTAGCTAAGATCCAATGCAACAACTTAACCTCAGAGGCTTTTCCTCTTTCTAGGGGTACCCGGCAGGGTTGTCCTTTGTCGCCATACCTTTTCAATCTATATATTGAACCGTTAATTAGATCCATAAAGTCCAATAGAGAGGTGAAGGGGCTAAAGATTGGGGACTCTGAATTTAAACTATCTGCATTTGCAGATGATTTACTGTTACATATTTCGGTACTACCTCTTCCTTCCTAAGGCTCTTGATTTAATTGATAAGTTTAGTATGTTTTCAGGGTATAATTTGAATAAGGCCAAACGTCAGTCTACTCTTTGACCCATTTCTTCAGAGAAGTTGGTGCCTTTCCTGGGACTTCGCTATGGAAACCAAATCACTAACCTATTTGGGGATTCAAATATCTAAGAATTTAGAGAACTTAGCTGATTTAAATCTCAAACCGTTAATTAAAACCATTAAGAAAGATTTGGTCAGGTGGTCAAAGCTTCCACTGACTTTCTCGGGAAGAGCCAATACGATAAAAATGGTGGTTATACCCAAACTTTTTTACACATTATCTAATTTAAATGTTTACTTGCCAAAATCTTTTTTCAAGCCGCTATTCCAGCAATGTGCGGTTTTTTTGTGGAATGGGAAACCTCCTAGAAGGAGTTACCTCAAACTTACTCGGCAACGCGAATTGAGGGCTTCAATTACCGGATTTCTATGTCTATTACCTTGCAATTCATTTGGCAAGGTTGGGAGCTTGGGCTTGTGACGAGGGCCTTGCATACCCCGGCCTTCATTTAGATCGATTATTTGTTAAAGGCCTTAAGTTGGATTTAGAATCATTACTTTATACCCCATGGGCTAAGATTCCCAAGAGGGCGAGAGATACGCCGTTAGGATGGGATATTAAAGCTTTGCAACAGTTTTATGTGAAGTTTCAAATCTCGCAATGGTATGATCTATCCAACCTATAGTAGGAAATCCGAATCTGATTATTGGGAATCAACCAATATCTAGATTGGGAATTAAAGGCAACGAAGTGGCGGGTCAAGGATCTCTATCAGAATAATAGGTTACTCTCACTTCAGGCACTGGTGGAGAAATTGGGAGGAAAGCCTCAATCCTCTCTGAAATTAAGGCAAATACTAAGTTACGTTAGATCGTATTTTGGCAAAGGGTTGGGACAAGACATTCTGGGACCTATGTTTGCAGAGTTGAAAGGGTTTGTGCAGGCGGGCAAGGTGATATCTAAAATTTACAGATATATAATAGTCAAAGGGAATTTGAAAGTGTCACCAGTCCCGGTACATTGGGAATTAAATCTGTCTTTGGGTAAATCAGCAGAAACATGGGAGAAGGCTTGGGTCGATATCTATAAATTTATTAAGCAGGATAGACTGAGAGAAGTTCAATTTAAGTTACTTCATAACCTATATTTTTCACCAGCTAAGCTTTCTAGAATGGGTAGTCACTCTACAGCGCATTGTACTGAGTGTAACGACTCTCTGTCTACCAGTTACCACAAATTTTGGACCTGCCTCAAGGTGGTCGATTTTGTGGCATTTGGTGAAGCAAAAGATTAGCCAATTTTATGATCTGGACAGGTTTTTCACTCCAGAGGCTTGTATATTCGGGGTGTTTGATAAAATACAAGGCAAGTTAACTAAATATCGAATAGCCATGGTAGCATCGGTAACTAAATTAATAATTTTGAGCCACTGGAGAGGTGACTGGACTCCATTGTTCGGGGAGTGGTGGGAGGAGTTTATGAACGCATCGAATGCAGAAAGATTGGTTCTCTCTTTTTATAATGCTTCACCAATATTTCAACAGTGTTGGGGTAAGCTATTTCAATGTTTGAAGGATAGGTACGGGTACTAGAGATAATGTCTCTTATTCTCGTTTTTATTATTGGAATGATATCGACCCTGGCTTGGTATGTTAATTTTGTGTATCCTTTCCTCCTTGGTGCCTCCTTGTGGATTCAGTTAAGCCAATGATAGTCTGGTTATATTTTGTCTGTTTTCTGAGGATACATTATGATTATATATTAATCATGTGAGTCAGCTCAGAGATAGCTGCCAGGGTGGGTAGGGGTGGGTTGGATGGGCACTTTTCTTCTTCTTATTTCTGAGGGGGTTTTGGGGTCTTGTTTCGCTTTGTTATTTTCTTTTTATTTATCATTCTATGGTTTCTATGTATCATGTACTTGTTTGGTATATATCTTATGTTGGATATGGTTCAATAAAGTTTGGTTACTTGCAAAAAAAAAAAAACAGAAGACTTAGAAGGCAGAAGCAGATGGAACAACATTTTGATCCTTGGTTTGCCTGAGTCAGAAGAAGAAGGGGATGTCATTCAATTTGTACAGCTGCTACTGAACAAAATCATTGGCCCCTCTCCACTCAAACAGCAATACCATATAGAGAAAGCACATCGTTCTCTAAGGCCCAAGCCTCAGCCTAGTGCCCCCCCCACCGATCATCATTAGGTTTCTTAGTTTTATCGAGAAACAGCATGTGATGTCGAAGGTGAAGGAGTTGGAAACAATCTACTGGGACAAATGCAAGATACGGATCACACAGGATCTCCCGTATGAAACCTGTCAAAAGAGAACAGCTTTTCATCCCATAGTAAAGAAATTGATCGCCGCTGGAATCAAGTTTAAGATGAATTACCCTGCCAGACTGATGGTTTCTCTGGAAGGTGTCTGGCACTCCTACGAGAATCCAGAGCAAGCGCTGCCTGATTGATCTACCAGACTCCCGAACCTCTTCAAAGGGGACTGACTTGCTATCTTGAGCTAATTTGTCTACTGACAAATGTCTTCCAAACAAAGAGAATCTGACTTAATGCTTCTTTGAATAGGTTAACTCGGGACCTTATTTAATTGTTTTCTTACCTGGGAGACTCTCGGAAGGGACGCCGGGATGCAGTGGTGGCGGGAGGAGAGGTTGTAGGCCCTGAGGCCTAGGAGGCCTGATTGTAACCCTGGAGTCTTGAGTTCATGCCACTAGCTGGGGATATGGGAACTATTGTGTCGGGTGTGGTTTCCGGAGTTCCCCTTTAGAAGTAGGACCATTCCGGTCCGTCCATACACTCACCACCAAGGATTTCCTGGGAAGGGGGCTTTCCTAAGCTGTGGAAGGGGGAATCGTTGGTAAGTACCAACTAATTCCTAGGGCTCGATTTTCTTTTTTTTTTAACTCCTTAAATCGGGATTAACCAGTAACACTTGAATTCCTTAATGCGGCCTCTCGTAGGCTAAGCGAAAGAAGTGAGTGATTTGATGGTAAGGCCTTTACAGGAAACCACTTAAGGGGATAAATAGTCTGGATCAATATATAAATAACTTCAGCAGAATGCAAGACGAGTTAACGTAAAGCCAATTTAGTTTAAAGGTGGGGAGGGGGCCCGGGGAGGGAGATAAGCTTAGGGGGATTCTGCACCGCAGCCTTAATAGGGGATACAGGGTTTCTAGGTCCAACATAGATAGGGTGACCAATAAGCTCCTCTGTTACTGTATGTATGAGTTAGAGGGGCCCTCGATGTCTAGTAGAAACGTTTGGTCCAAAGTAACTTATTGTGGGCTAAGACACTGTTGGGGGGGGTCCTCGATATTGTGTTTCAACTGGATTATACATAGTCTTCTGGTACTAGGGGAACCCAATGTAAATAGTTTAAAGAGGAATCAAGAGGTTGGGGGTGTAAGTTTAAAGGGTGGGGGAAGGCATCATTTGGCATGTTGAATACCTTTATGTAATATTAATCTTAAATACAGTCACTGGTTATGTGGACTCAAATTTACAAGTGGACATTCTTTCTGGGTACGATCTGTTTGTTCGGAAGGGGGTGTTGGGGGGGGCGGAAGGTGACACCACTCAGGGGATTGAAATGTACTGCCATGGAGTGCAATTGGAACAAGTTGTCTCTTTTACTGCTGTTAAATGGCGCTAAGCCACATTAAAATTGCTACCTGGAATGTCAGGGGCATTAGAGAGGTAAACAAGAGAAGATAAATATTATTAAACTGCTCTCTGGTAGTGGGGGACATTCTCTTTCTGCAGGAAACTCACATTCTTGTCTCAGAAGCTAAAATGTTACGGTGCTACGGTTTCTCTCAGGTTTTGTTTCTGAGGGGTCTACAGTCAGCAAGGGAGTGGCTATCATGATAAAGCAAAAAGTGTCATTTGTTCTGGTGAAATGTAGTAAGGACCCAGATGGCAGATTTGTATTAGTGAAAGGATTACTCAATAACATGGACGTAGTTCTGGGAGCCATATATTGTCCAGTTGGGGGTGATCCTAATTTCCTTATGCAGCTAACAGCTAGATTAAGTGAATTTTTACCAACGGTATTCATATTAAGGGGGGACTGGAACATTGTTCCCTCACAGGTCCTAGACAGAACCTATAGACCCCTAAAATCACCTACGCCTGGCCAAGTGGCGCTCAAGGATTTCTGTGATCTACTGGGTTTAGGTGACCCTTGGAGATTGTTGAATCCTTCTAATCATAGCTACACCTACTACTCTACAATTCATAAATCCTGGTCAAGACTGGATTACATTTTGGTGAGCACGGTACTTATAGCTAATACTTCCCTTACTGGTATCGAGCCGATTGTTATCTCAGATCACTTCAATGGCCTGGATTAAGCTATCACCTAGCCCTCCGGGTCATAGAGATACTTCCTGGAAACTCAATACGCAGCTTTTGAAGGATGAACACACAGTTTCTCACTTCAAGTCATTGATTTCGTCCTTTATAGAAATTAACCAAAGCTCAATTTCCAGAAAGGATTTAATTTGGTGCTCGCTAAAGTGTTTTCTCAGAGGAGAATTAATTAAAGTGGCTTCTAGAAGAAAGAGGATGAGGGAGGAGAAAATTAAACTCTTTGACTAACCAGCTTAAAAAGGCCGAGAGTGCTCTTTCTTCCACTAGCTCTCAAATAGATTTAGAGAATTTATGTAGACTTAGAAATGAGTATGAGGACCTGATTAAAGAAAAAACAGAATATGCTATATTAAAATCTAAAACAAGATACCTCGACCGGGAGAAGCCGGGAGACTACTTACTCTCAAACTAATGGAGGTAGAAAGCTCCAGACTAATTCCCGCCTTAAAGGCGAAGGACGGCTCAATTAAAACTGCCCCAAGGGACATAGTTAAGGTCTTTGAGGCCTTTTACCAGGATTTGTATGGTACCAGAACTTCATTACCATCAATTTCAGAGATAGTAGCTTTTCTGGAAAGGCTGTCCCTTCCAAGTCTGCAAGTGCATCAATGTGAATTACTCTCATCTCCTATAACCCTAAGAGAAGTGGAGGAAGTCATTAAGAACCTTCCCCTGGACAAATCCCCTGGACCTGATGGCCTTACTCCCAATTTTTACAAAACCTTCAGTAAAGAGATTGCCCCTGTTCTCCTCAAGTTGTTTAACTATATTCTCTCCTCCGAACCATTGGACCCCTCTTTGCTGGAGGCTACTATAATTCTAATTCCTAAACTAGACAAACCCAATCTAGATCCAGCTAGCTATAGACCTATTTCACTACTTAACTACAATATTAAAATTCTAACTAAAATTCTCTCCCTGAGAATCAAGCAGGTTTGGCAAACCTTGTTGAGCCCAGAACAGGTAGGATTTGTCCACGGAAGGTCAGCATTGGATCATATGCGTACTCTGGAACACATATTTCGTGCAGCCCAGGAGTCCCAGTCCCCCATGGCCCTAGTAGCCTTAGATGCAGAGAAGGCCTTTGATCGGGTCAGCTGGGAGTTCCTGTGGTTAACGCTAGATAAAATGGGCTTCCCAGAGAAGTTCATTCAATGGATAAAGGCGATATATGGTTCGCCCTCTGCTAGGGTCTACTGTAATGGGGTGTTCTCATCTCGATTTTTCCTACATTCTGGTACCCGTCAAGGTTGTCCACTGTCACCTTATTTATTTAATTTATACCTAGAACCCCTACTATTATACATTAAAACTTACTCAAGATATCAGGGTGCGTCATTTCTCATGAGGCATTGACCTCTCTGTTTTTGCAGATGACATTCTCTTACACCTCATGAGTCCAGAAACTTCCTTACCTGAGGTGCTACATATTGTGAGTCAATTTGGTAAAATAGCCAACTATAGGTTGAACCTATCCAAATCAGAAATATTCCCACTCAATTCACTTCTACACCAAACCAGTGTATCTCAGTTTGGCATGAAATGGGCCCCGAACCATCTTAAATATCTGGGTATTTATTTAACCCGGGATGAGGAGATGACCAAGAAGCTTAATCTAGATGATTTAGTGGATAAAATCCAAAGGGATCTTAACAGATGGGACAATCTTCCCCTTGCTATAGGAGGGCGTATCAGCATAATTAAAATGAACGTATTTCCATGATCTTTTATCCTCTGAATCTTCTTAATGTATGGCTTCCCAAGTCCTTTTTCCAGAAAATTAACTCAATGGTGTCCAAATTCATTTGGAAGGGTAAACAAGTTAGGAGATCCTTTCTCAAGCTTTGTTTGACTAAAGATAAGGGTGGCCTTCGCTTGCCTAACTTTGGGTTTTACTACTGGGCCAGTCACTTAGCTAAATTGGGTAGATGGGTCTGCCCTCCAAATGAGGACTACAAACCCAGGTGGTTAGAGCTAGAGCTTAAGCTTTTAGAGGAACACAGTATAGACCCTCAGCATGTTTTCTATTATAGCTACTCTGCCTTACCGGATGATATTCGAGAGTCAGTCATGGGGTTGTCCATTAAAATTCTAAATCAGTTCTGGAATTTTCTCAAAATCCCATACATTAAAGATCTAGGCCAACCACTAGTACTTAACCCTAATATTAAAATTGGGGGTCAAAAGATATCATGGGCATGGATCCCACAAATTCAGGACTGCTTGGTGGAAGATCTTTATACCCAGGGTACCCTTGGCTCCTCGGGTGAATTACTAACAAAACTGAACATCCCCCCCAGAACATATTCAAGTTGTATCAATTGAGACACTTGGTGGGTAAAGATTTTGGGTTGGTGAGAGTAACCTCTTGAATTAGGCCTTTCCTGGAACAACTCAGGACTTGTGTCACAAATCCACACAGCATAGCACAACTATGCAAATATCTCTTGCTTACAAAATTTCCTGAACCCCTAAATGGCTCCAATATATGGACACTTCTGATCTCTGCCCCCCCCCAAATGTCCTGGAGCCAGGTTTGGAGAGATGTGTACAAATATCTTACTTTAGACAGGAATAGGCTTATTCAATTTTACATATTAAATAACATGTACTATACGCCAACGAAGCTGGCTAAATTTGACAGATCTAAATCTGTTAGCTGCATAAGGTGTGGTAAGGGAGTGGGGAATTTACTACATATATTTTGGTCATGCGTTAAAGTTGCCCCATTATGGAAAGCAATTTGCGATAATCTAGACCCGATTTTAGGTCTGGAGGAACTATTCACAGCTGAAGTTTGTATAGCCGGCCTGTATTCGAATATTAGGACTAATGAACGGAAATTTCACATGGCCATGATCTCAATAGCAGTTAAAAGGTTAGTCCTCCGTCACTGGCTAGATCATATGGCCATATCCTACCAGGAATGGTTAGAGGAAATCTTCTTGTGTTTCAAGGTGGAAAGACTGATAGCTAGTTCTAGACATGCTATGCCTACTTTTAATAAAAATGGGGCAAGTTATCGCTTTGTATCTTCATTGAACTTTGTATCTGGAACCCTCTGACGGTTCCTCTATGGGATGCTTACATGTGGCTAAATGATTACCGCTGTGTTGCTCCATGGTACTGGATAAATGTTCTTCAGGTTTAAATTGAGGTGGGGGTGTCACCTTCCTGCAAGGGCAGGGTGGTGGGGTCTCTTCTTGGCCTCAGCATTGTTATGGTTCTGTACACTGAGGGGTTTTTGTCCTGTTCTGTACTGGTATCTGTATTTCATACTTGTTACTATGTTAAATCAATAAAACAGTGAATTTAAAAAAAAAACTTAAACTTAATTTTTTTACAATGCCCATTTTCTAAGTGCAATAATACCCTCCAGGGTGGGCGGTATTGTGCTATACCGGACATTCCAGGGTCTATAAGGCCCTCTGCCTGTGGCATCGGGCCTCATTACATCCCTGGACGGTCCAGTATAGCACAATACCGCCCACCCTGGAGGGTATTATTGCTTACATAGGTGCCATGGATGGCAGAGTAAAATGTGTAATCTCTCCCTTTTGGGTGGTTCATCCTCTAGGGGTCCCCTAAGGCCCACTCTGTGGTCAAACCATTTAGGGCTGCCAGCACTTTGAGATGGGTTTGCAGGGTGGGGAGGGATTTGTCCAGGAATATATCTTGGACTAGGTTATGGTCCCCTGCTATGAGAATGGGTAGATCTGCCTCACCCTCTGCCAGTTCTGTAAAGGCATGACCAAGCTCTGCATAGATTTCACCTGTGTTGGAGTTGTGCCCGTATACATTTGCTATTATGGCTTTACTACCCTGGTAGGAGAGTTTGGCGGCTATCCACCTCCCCTGGGAGTCCATCCGGTGAGTCTTGACTGTCCATGGTCCCCTCTTACTTAGTAGGATGCCCTCCCCTTTGTAGTGGCACAACTAGCCAGAACTGTTCCCACCCAAAGTTTCTTTAACCAGTTTACCATGTGGCTTGCGAGGTGCATCTCCTGGAGCAGAGCTACGTCTGTCCCTAAGGTGCACAGAAATTGTAAAACCTTAGTTCGCTTAGCCAGGTGGATCAGTCCCTTGACATTCCAGGAGACGCACCTCCAGTCCCAACGCATGTTGAGGCGGGATGCCATCAATTTTCACCACCACCAGAAAGGAGAAAACAAGGGTACTCACCCTATAAGCAGGGATACAGAACAGAGTCAACAAAGGAGACAAGGGCCGCCTTACCACTGCTTCAAGTTATGTCAGACATATCTGTACACCTCCGTGGAGATATATTTAGAGAAGGCTGTAAATATCAATAAGGGTGAAAAATAGCTTATAAAGATCCTAGGTAAATTAGATAGGTAAGTAAAAATATATCACCGTTTAAGATAATTAACAACAACAATAACTAGTTTATATAAAAACGAGAAGAATAACATATTTTGTAGCACAGAACTGATCAATCATACAATAAGAAAAATCTTCGTTCTTGGTGCTGAGGTGATCGTGTGAAGAGGGGGAATGTCCCCCTATAAGCCACACTGTTCCAGTCACCAAATCAGATGTGCAGGGAGGAGCAGACCAGTCATGGGTGCTCTGTCCCAGCCCGACTTTATTCGGCCAGGTGTAAGGCCGGATCTGAGAAGTCGAGCTGCGCCATAAGTATGGTTCCCGTGCCACCCTAGGCAATCCTAGGGCCCCAGGCAGAAGTTACCTATGGGGTGGGGACTAGTAAATGTATGGGTGTGAGGGGGGGCCTCTGTCAACCACCCATGCCATCTGTCCCATATAACAGAATGAGTTAGCAGGAGGGGGAGTAAAATATTCAGATGTACAGCCTAAAGCGACTGTCAATCATGTATTTTAAACGTCAGCCTTTCCAGGCATTTGTAGCTCGCTGTCATATAGTTTCTGTAGTACTTAGGGGCAACCATCAGTGAGTTTCCCAGCTATGTAATAATAGAAACCTTAGCTATGAAGGAAGGGTGGGGGGGGGTATAACTCCCTGAAAGACAAGGTTCGGGTGATAAGCAGAAAATGTAGTGGGGGAAGGGATATTCACTAAGGTTATCATATGGGATGATGGAGTTAAAATGGATAGCAGCATCTGCTGTCGATCAAATTTACAAACCCCCACCTTCCTAACAAAAGTTTTGTGTCTGCTATTCCTAACAAGGATGCAGCATGTGGTAGGAATGTAGGGAAACTCGGGAGCAGCTACTTACAGTATGTAGCTAGAATGCTTCGTCAGACAACTCCCGTTCAACAGTTTGCAACAGTTCCAGCAGATGTGGCGTGCGAAGCAAGCACCTCTGCAAATGTCATAAGTCCAGGTTTCAGCATTCTGTTGTTCACCATCTCAAGTTCTTCTGCCATTTCTACAGTGGTCACCCAGTCTATGGGGATCGGGTAGCTCAGCATATCAGGTTCCTCTTCAGGTTGGGCTGTGTTCATTTCGGCAGCCGTAGGGAGTGTTTCCATTCTCAGGAGTTTGGCAGGGGGAGAGGCATTTGCATTATCCATTACTAATGCACAAGGACTCCTGGATCATTGCCGCTGTCTGGCAGGTAGAGGTTGTGGTCAAGATCCTGATGTTGACCAAGGGGGTTTTCTTTGGGCTGTTCAATTGTTGGGGGTAGAACTAGATCAGCCCGGTGTCATCTGTTCTCCGAGATCTGAGTGTTTTCTGGCTGGTTACAAGTGGGGGAATCCTTATTAGGGGGACCATTCCATCTGTAATTCAGGCTCCCTGTAGAATTGGACCCCTGCCTATTAGGTCCCAGGTCTTTGTGGTTTTGAGGCTCCCAGAGGTGTCTGGGAGAGGTAGTTCTCAGCACCATGCCCGGCCAGTGGTTCTGTATCCAGTTCTCGGCCTCCTTAGGTGATTCCGCTTTAAAGGATTGTCCATTTTTCAATATATGAAGAGCAGTGAGGCCTTTGAAATGGTACAGTACAGAATTGGCATTCAATATCTTTTTCAAAGGGTTGTACGCACGGCGCTTGGCTGTCACCTCCTGTGTAAAATCTCTGTAAAAGGAGATAGTGTTACCTCTCCAGGTTAGCTCCCCAAGGTCTCTTACGGCTCTTAACAAGTGCTCTTTAACAGAGAATCGCAGTAGATAGGTGATGACTGTCCGAGGCCCTCTGGTGTTGTTTGGAATGCCAGGAACTCTATGGGCATGCTCTACCCCCACCGGCTCTTTCCATCGGGTCCCCAATAATTGTTGAAGTCACTCATTTAGAAACCGTTCCATGTTTGGGACCTCAGCCCCATCAGGCACCCCCAGTATCCTGATGTTATTTCGCCTACTGCTATTCTCCTGATCTTCCGCCCGGAACCACAGTTGCTCCAGTTTAGCCTCATTGTCCCTCATTTTTTATAGCATGTGGAGGTATTGCTGCTCTAATTCCTCTGTCCGCTGCTCAAGGACATTATGCTGGTCCTTCAGCCGACGGACATCAGCCACGGCCCCGTTAGTGAAGTGCCTATTGTGTCTACTCTAATTAGCAGCACCTCGAGCATTCTAGTTATATTTGCCTGGACCTCTCCTACCTGGGCTTGGTCAGTAGATGTCAGTTTATCCTGACTCAGCACTCCTGCCTGCACACTCGCTAGGGGATCCATCTCTCAGCTTGGAGCCATGTGTAACCTGCTGCCCCGCTCCGTAAGTAGTAGATCAGGAACTCTGGTTGCAGTATTCACATGTGCTCTTCGAGAGCCACTACTGCTTTAGAATTCACTTGGCCGTTCTCCGCTGTTCAAGGGATGGATCAAGCGAGCAGAAGTGGTACCAGGGGATTCTGTTCATAATGAGAGAGCTCCTCCAGCAGTTCGATGAGGCCTACGCGGCCTAGTGTTGTCTGAGACTCCGACTTCGGTGCAGTACTAAGGTGGCAGCAAAAACATGATTCCCCTCAAATTAGCTGTGGCATAGCATTGACAGAGGTGTTAGGGATTAACCCATAGGGATAATTGACTTCTCAATCCAGCATAGTGGTGGATTCTACATAGATACATAGATACATAGACAGTGTCGGCAGATAAGGGCCTATGGCCCACCTAGTCTGCCCATTTGAGCTTGTAAGTTCAGTTTGTTTTCCTAGAAGTCTATTTCCCCTTACCCCTGACCTCTAGAATTCCTTTATGTCTATCCCATGCATTCTTAAATCCCGTGATTGTTTCAGCCCCCAATTCTGTTTGATTGTTCGTCAGGCTGGGGCAGAGGAAAAAGATTATGCTGCCATCTTCTCTGGGTCCAAACCATGCCCCCAGACAGTTTTTTTTCTAGATGCAGAAGTCATAGTTCACCCATCTTGCATTTCGATATAGTTTTAATTTTTCTCCAACTTCTTCATTTCATCAGAGTCACATCTCAGTGCCACAGTGTCTAAAGCCATTTCCTAGGATATATGGACCTCATCAATGCTACTTCTCCCAGCAAAATCTGTGCATAGTGATACTTCACTGACACTTTCTCTGGGGAAGTGCAACTACTTATTATCTTTACTGGGTGAAGGAGGATACTTCACCAGTTGAAAACTATGCTATGCAAAGTGCACTCCCCAATGAAGTGAAGTCAGGGAAACTTTGTGAAGTACTTTACAAAAACAAGTTCAACAACTTAGCACATGCGCAATCACTATAACTTCCCCAGCCCTGTTGTTCACTCCATTATTGATGCACCCTAACATTCTGACAACTCCGTAGAGAGCAGCTGCACACCACATGGCATGCTTCATCTACTTTTCTATTATGGTCCCAGCTCATTGTTGTCCACTGCTGCAACAGGAGAGTCTCCACAGTGGATGCACCCGACATATTCTTCCTCCCAAAATGTGGCACCTTGTACTTTGTTGCACCAAATTTAAAACTCTAGGAGTCTGACCAATCACGTAAGTTTTTCAGGTCTGCTGAGTACCCTGCTGTGTTCATTCATGGTAGTGCCTCTATCCCAAAACATATGCATGGCTGAAGGATGATATGATAGAGATGGAGATACACACAGCACAGGGAGAGGAAACTCAGAAAGCCTACTTGTCTTGATGGGTATTACAGACAGGTGGACTATAGCAGAAGAATTATTCCGTGGAGTTGGAGATACACATGGCACTGAGCAAGGCCACATGAGAAATCAACTAATCATGATGGGAAAATAAAAACAGCAAGTCAGAGCACATCCTGAACCCCATCCTTCCCCCAGAGTAACAATAAACATATTTTTTCAGCCTAGATTGGCAACTTAATATTTGGATTTCAAAAGGAGTGGTGGTCTCTTAGTTTTCACCTCAGGGTCCTGCTGTGAAGTCACCCAGTTACCAACGTTAAGGTGGACCACCCATCAGCTGGGTCCCTACTTTAAACTGCAGCTGATGCACCCAATAAAGGTAAGACATTCAAGGCAGCTGCAGTTTAGAGTAGGGATCCAACTGATGAGTGGTCTACCTCAATGTTGGTAGCTGGGTGACTTCACAGCAGAGCCCTGAGGCGAATACTAAGAGATCCCCACTCCTTTTGAAATCCAATTAGTAAGTTGCCAATCCAGGCTGAAAAATAAATGTTTATTGTTACACTGGGGGGCAGGGTGTTCTGACTTGATGTTTTTGTTGATGTATGCATACACAGTAGCACCCCTCATTTAAAATTCCATTTATAGTTTCTGAATAAGCAAGGGTGAGTAGTTAATATAGAATTTTGTTATGGTGGGAAAATAGGTGGGCAGCATGACTTAAGAATGATGTGAGTTGGCAGCATACACTGTAAAGGGTTAGACCTCATGGGAAGTCACCTTTTAAATATGTGGAAAACAGAAATTATTATGAATAAAAAGTGATATGTTTGTGTTAAAGGTACTGACTGTAAAGGGACAGGCCATAAGATAAGACAGGTTGAAATGACTAGAGGTGCAGAGAAGTTTTAACTTGCTGTCAAAATTGGCATGAATTCATGCAAATTTGCACTTCACAAATTTTGTAACGGCCACACCAACTTTGCTGTGCAGATTTCTTTAAAAAATATCCTCCTACCCACTGTGCTGTAAAACTTCCAAAAACTTCCCAGTCATATAACCCACCTCCATCCCCCACTTGAACCCTCCTCCCCCACTACCCTGGAGCATTTTAAAGTAAAGTAGGTGAATCAAGAAAATAAGATTAGAGAGTGCATGACGGTGGAGGGTTTTAAAAAGGGCCTAAAGTCTTTTTTATGGAGTAAGGCATTTGTAGATAACTTGGATGCTGATTAATTGTTTTGTAGTCAACTCAGTTTTTAATATGTTTTAGCATGTTTTATTCTGTATTTTATTGTAATGCGCCTTGGTTTTGAGAAAGGCGCAGATAAATAAAGTTTATTATTATTATTAAGATTGACACATAAAAGTTCAATTCCTTTACCCCCACCTTTACAACAAATACACTCTATCCCCCTGCTTCACCCAAGACAGACCACGAGGTCAAGTAAGTCATAAGACCCTCCCCCACACTCAAACCCCTTCTGGTCCAGTCCAACTAGCACCCAGAAAAAATGTGACCTGTAATAAAGAAAAATGTCCCCTGATGCAGAGCATCTGCTCTGTTCATTGTCTATCTAAGTAATGGTTCTTGCTTGAATGAGTGGTGATATCCTTACTCCTAGTAAAACCTGATTGGCTGATTGCCAGCAGTGGATGGAAACTGGACCCTGGCAGAATAGAATTGTTGCTGGAGGATCCCGTGCCTGAAAACAGTTGTACAAAACAGACACAGACTTCCCACAACTAATAGGGTTCAACGTGAGGCTAGGCAGGTTGGTGCCTATGCTCCAACAGGCAGCATTTAAGCAGCCAAGGAGCGTATCCCACTCACAGAGCTCTGCACATTTGGACAGGTGCCCACCACTGGTATTCCCCAATGGCCGAGACCTGTCCACAGACATGCCCCCTCCCGGTGCGCAGCACTCTGCAGGGTAGCCAGGGGCAGAGTCGTGGACACGGGTGAGCATACAATTAGATGCCCATCCTGGGTCCAACAGTAGATTCCTTGAGTGGTGGGAGATGCATTGACTGCACATACCCATGGTTTTCTGCATGGCCAGTGGCCATGGAGGTGAGAGATCGGTAGTGCCACTGGCTGTGTCACCCCCACCCGGTTAGATGGGGAGGTACAGGGGTGCTGCCACATATATGTGTGTACATGTGGGGGGGTGTTTGCACCAGCCTATCACAGCACCTGGTGTGTGGAGAGTCAAAGATGCAGGCAGGCGAGGGGTGTACATGCAGTCCTGGGGCCAGTGATCCCATATGTGTGTGTGTGTATGTGGGGGGGGGTTTGGCATACACCAGGACAGAAGGAGTTCAGTTGGGTGTTGGGTCATCAGCCCCAGAAGGCCACTGGATATGTCAGCAGTGGTCCCTTTGGTGTGGGACAGATGCATGGGTTGCATATGGTTCTTATGGCAGGGTTTCCCCGGCAACCGGCTGCCCTCCTACACACCCTGGTGCACAGCACTACGTGACTCTGTACATGCTGCATAGTACTGGCATGCCTCCTGCCCACCCCCTGCACATTGTGGTCTACGCAGGTGAAGGATTGGGTGCATGGTGGCTGCACACCCCCCATTCGTGTATCCCGTGCAGGGTGAGCAATGAGTGTGGAGTGTCTCTGCACCTCACATACGTGGCATGGAGGTGCTCTGCAGCTTCAAGCATAGGACCAGTTGTATGCAACTTAGGGGTTACTCTGGATGAACAGCTACCACTGGATGTCATAGTGTCTGCTGTCATCCAGGGTGGCTTTATGACTTACATAAATCACTAGTTAGCATGCCTACCTTAATCAGGGTGATTTGACCATGCTTGTACATGCTTCCATCAGTGTCTGCCTTGATTACTGCAATATGCTGTACTCAGACCTGTCTGCAAATCTTTTCCAGTGCCTGTAACTACAGAAGTGCAGTATTCAGCAGCATGTTTATTGACCTACTCCTGGAGGTTTAACTGTATCACCCTGTTCACTGTAGTCTGCACTGATTAATGATTAGATGACAGGTGGATTTTAAAGTTCTGTAAGTAACTTACAAGGCCCTGAATGCTCTGGGCCCTCTGTACCTCAACCCTTTGGTCACCAAAATGGGTGTCAGGGAGTTGATGAGTCAAGACATATTACATGTGTCAAAATCCCACTTAAAATTGGCTGTGGAACGACTCTTCTGGAAAGCAGCTCTGAGCCTATATGATACTCTCCTGATGGACATACGCAGTGTTCCCACAATTAACTGCTTTAAGAATAAATTTAAAAAAACTGACTTTTCCAATCAGCCATTTCAGACTAGTCCTAACTAGTGCACACAGCTTCTGCTGTCTGTTTACTACACAGTATGTTGTAGGTGCCTTGTAATTTGCAGATCAACTTATGAGTTTTAATTTTCTGTATGTTTGATCTGTGTGCAAACCACTACGATTTAAACAGCTGCTTTATTTTTAACTCATTCTATGTTGTTTATTTGTCATTTTTTTTTTTGGACTGTCCTCCTTCTCTCATTAGGAGAACTGGCCCCTGCATGCCACCCCCCTCTGCTAAGGCTTCCCCCCTCTGGGTGGAGCTGCCGGGTGGGTTCCCAATGAACAATGGTCTCTAGCCCTATCTTACCCCCCCCAGGGCATGGCCATGAGACTGGGACCCCCCCGGTGGACACAGATTGCAGCAGGAGAGGCTGCAGGCAAGTTATCAAGGACATGGGATGGAATTGTGTTGTTACTGTGGAGATCCCTGGGGATGGGGACATGCAATAATGGCCAGCATCCACCCTTCCCCCAATGTGTGGCACCAGCAGTACCCTCAGCCTCCACCAGTGGTCTGCAGAGCATTGGACACTTTCCCCCTCCCCCAAGAGAAGAAGAGCAGTCTCTGGGATGCTCAAACCTTCTCCTCTCGGTTGGCCCTCCAACTTCCCGAGTCCGTCACTGAACCTGGGATTTTGGCACTGTAATTGGACACCTAGCCACTGCGCCAGTGGGCCACCAGATTTGTCACTTATTTTATTTTATACAGCACCTAGGACAATAAAATTCTATTTTCATGTACTCAATGTGTCATCTATCTATCTATCTATCTATCTATCTATCTATCTATCTATCTATCTATCTATCTATCTATCTATCCATCCATGCTTTTGCCCAAAAGTTGATGGAACAGAGTAAATGCCCCTTTTCAGGACTGAGGCCCGAGGATGGAACTTCTCTTGTTGCAGATGTGGCATGGGTGGGCTTCATGTTGTGAACATTTTTATACATAAAGAATTGTGTTGATGTGGGCCAGTTTTCTGAAAAGGCTGGACTGGGCTATGGTTCTGTATACTCTATGTTGCAGGGCACACTGTCACAAAAAGGACTGAAGTCTGTCCAAGTGGAAGATTATGTGAGCCATACCACCCATCTGATGGTGCACAAACTAGGGCAAAATATGCCACAGTTCCTAAATTACTCCATGGAAAAGATGCTGCAAGAAACATCTACATGTGTCCCCATTAAAAAATCTGTGCCCAAGTGACAAACGTTGTAGTCACAGTGAGATGTATTATTCTCAGTCAAAGATATAAAATGATTATTTATTTTAATATAGCAAAAAATATTTTATGTGGGAGGTGGATAGTGAGCGAATGCTAGATGAATATCTTCACCCCATATGTTATCAGTTCAACAAGGTGAAATATAAATTGGTGTTTTCTGTTTTGCTCAATTTCATAGAAAAGAAGTCAGAATAAAAACTGAACAGCCCAGTATAACAAAGAATGAAAATACCGTTTGATGACGGTTTCAACTCACTCAGCACGATGCATACTGTTAAGATCTGTAGATTTTTGCTGAACAGCAGATACGTGATGTCAACACAAACCATGTTTTCTTAGTATCATAAACTTGACTAAAACTGCATCCGTTTGTAAACCATCCACTTTGCAAAACCAACACAGTGTCAGTTCTGGAGACACGAATCTATCATAAAGAAGAAATATTGGTTTCATTAATTCACACCTGCACAGAGGTGTAAACTGATGAAAGGTCAGGCATCTCTTGCCACTTCAAGTTACAGGTGCAAATATCTCAACAACTTTAGCTACTGATGGTAATCATTGTTCAGGTCCATTCTGGGAAACAACTTCTGTCTCTTCTGCAAATAATTATAACATAGCATGTATGGAAGGTTCAAGCGACACTTCAGAAAAGTTTGTAAAAGGAGGTGTAGCTCAGAGGAATTTTACAAGACAGCAGTCTGCACCACTGTGGTCCTCCTGTTGCTTTATCTACTGAAGAAATATAGTCACAGCTGATCAAATTATATTGCACATATAGCAGCTAGTCTGTATTTGTATGTATGGATTTCCTGACACTCACAAATGCTCCTGTACCCTAATAATGACATAACTACTGTGGTGCAACAACTCTTTGCTGTATCCCAGTAACTACATCACAAAGATAAGGATATATGGGACAGTGTACTGGTCACATGAAAATGAAACAACATAGCAGCAGGGTGACAGTATGAGTTTAGGTAATGCAGTAACTCCATTAATACAGCACACACGGTAATGCATTGACAGTACTGAGAAAGTACTGTGAGGACTGCATTTTTGTATGAAGGACCATATACTATGTAAGATAATATACAGTGAAGCCAGCCATGATGCAACACAGTAGCTTGCAGTAAATGACATGTCACAAAACACTGGAATAACAAATGGCTTCATTGCCACTGAACTACACTGTTCCTTTCAGCATACTGCAGCATTTTATGATATATACTGCAGCATTACTGTGTTGCATTTTAGCTGGTACCGCTATGCAGCTAGTCATACAAACTTAGCCAATATTTCCATCTCAATGACTGTGATGACATCAGTGTTCTCTTTATCTTAGTTTTCAAGGATTCTATGATGGCATCACAACTCCTCTATCAAAACACAGCCTTGTAGTATATGGTTGCCCACACATTATTCCACAGTCTATGTATAGTAACACAGTGTAACAATGAACTACAGTAGATGCCCTTACAAAGTTATTTATAGTAAACACTGACACAAGAGTATGTGCTGGAGTTCATGTGTAATTTTCAAAAGGTCTAAGGGCCAACATCCCTATTATTTGTGCTACCAGTGGTTTGATGTTATATTCTGCTGCAGATGAAAGGGGTATTTTTAGTAGGAAGTGAGAAGCAGTTTCAGCATGTGTAATCTGTTTGGGGACTTTTGAAATCTGCACCACTCCAAACTAGCCAGATTATGCTCACAAATAGAGGTGTATGTCAAGATCACCAATACCTGGCTTTGTCGATATGCAGGTGTTTTTACAGAATATGCATTCACCTACAACTGATGTGCTAGACAAATTAGACATGTTCCGCATTGTAGAAACCTGTCATAGTGTTTGGGTAGCCAAAGCAAAGAGACTCATGCCAACTGAGCCACCAGATCTCAGGGTTCATATGTCAGGTTGGTTTCTAAGACCAAAGGTAAACAAAATTAACATACAAGCATACAAAGAAACCAGCAGAGTAAAGCTATTTGGTCTATCTAGTCTGCTCATACTGCAGGGTCCACAGCTTGAGCTACTGACACTGCCTCCCCCACACTCCTCCCATCCTTTCCATCCTCCCTACCCATGATCCTTACCTTCCCCATGCCTATTCCATCCTCTCTTGAAGCTGCCCACCACCTGCAACAAGGCCACCTCTTCCAGCATCACATTGTAAGTATCCACCACTCTCTCCTTGAAGAAGTGCTTCTTGACCTCCCTCCAACACTCCCCCCCTCCAGCTTAAGACTGAGATCCCCTTCCCCCATGTTATGGTTGCCACTTAGCCTAAAGAAACCATCTTTATCCACCTTATTTATACTTTTCAAGTTCTTGAAGGTCTCAGTCATGTCCCCTTTCTCTCTCCTGTCCTCCAGGGAGTACATGTTCACTGCCCTAAACCTCTCCTTATATATCTTACCATGCTGACCCACTATCATCTTTGTAGCCCTCTTCTGGACCTTCTCCAAGAAGTTAATACCCTTTTTGAGGTGTAGGCACCAGTACTGAACTCCATATTTTAGATGTGGCCTCACCAGTGACCTGTACAAGGGCATTATAACCTCCTCTTTCATACTACTGATCCCCCTGGCTATTCATCCCAGCATCTTGTTTACCCTTGCTGCTGCTTTCTTGCACTGAGATGAGTGCTTCGATGATGTTATTGAACTGAATGGTGAAAGCAGCTATTGTTTGCTTATTATACTTTGGTTTATATCTTTCCCTTTTGTTTGGCAGATTATCAAGAGTCCTTGCAGAATGTCTGACTGGTAACTCAGGGTCACAAATGTAGCAGGTTTACCAGTTATCTAAATTACCATGTTATTTTAACTTTTCATCACTATTACCATCTCACAACTAGAGGTAGCTGCTGTAGCAATTTTTCAACACTAGGGCTCTTATATGACAACATCTCACATCTTGATAGTGCTGCTCATGGACTGCTTTCACATTTGCAGTAAAACAATGTTGCGTTCTGTTTGCTAGAACATGTATGTGTTACATGATTTCTAATTAAAATGTTGCTTATTGGTTCCAAAGTCTTATAGGGAGAGGACATTTTTACTGTATATCTTTGTGGTAGTTCTTAATTTTTTGTTTAGTGAGCCATTAATTTATATGGTTCAAACCCAGAGAAACACCATGCCGTAGATCCACCAAAGCTTTGGAGAATTTTATCTTACCCATACAGTGTATTTCATCATTTTAGTGGTATTATGGTGCAACTCTAACTGATAGTGTAATACATTTTTTGAAATGACATTCTTACTTTCATAGAATTAAATTTAATAACAAACATTCACTGCTATATATTAAAAAAATATCTGTCTTTGGACAGCATTTTCAATACTTTTAATAGCAAGCAGTACTTTGTCACAATGCCACTCCCTGCACTTGCCCTAACCTGTACCAAACAGTTCCAGTAGTACACTGAAAACACCTTAACTCCACCCCTGTACAAAGCAGTCCCTGGTGTCCACTGGCATCCCTTCCCTCACCATACACCTCAACCAAGCAGTCCCTGGTGTCCAGTAGTTTCCCCTCCCATACTGTGTCCCCATGTGCAAGTATTCCTTTTTTTTTTCAATTAAAAATGTTATTGGACGTGTCAGAAAAAGATAAGAAACAGAAAGTTCCAGTTCAATAAAACATTTGCATCATATCATAGATCATCTCTAAAACATTTGATGATGCATTTGTCCCATATGCTACTTATATAGAATAAATATAATAAATATATGGTGGAAGTAACTCAGTAAAAAAGCAATCTCTTTTCCAATCAGATAGTTTGCTCATATAAATACATTGTATTAGGTCTCTATGACCCAATAAACCCTCACAATATGTAATATCTAGGAATATTGTATTCCATTCCTTTATGGAGCATTTTAAAACTGGATCATCACTTTTTCAGTATTTTAATATGAGGTGCTTTGTGGTCAATAAAACAATTGTCACTATAGTACTCTATTTTTGTCCATCTTATGTTCAATTCATCAAATATTAAATATAAGTCTAATTTACATGGAAAAGAAACCTCAGTTTTGTGCAGTCTGGGTTATAATATCTTGA
The DNA here is from genome assembly GCA_016271365.2 of Neoceratodus forsteri. NCBI lineage: Eukaryota > Metazoa > Chordata > Ceratodontiformes > Ceratodontidae > Neoceratodus > Neoceratodus forsteri. Next base: position 832,367,096 of record CM028131.1, read on the forward strand.
GGTTGCTTCCACCAATGTTGCGCCGTTGAGCATTGCTAAAAGTATGGCGAAAATCTGCCTCATTTGATTTATGTTGCCAGCATTTTGCTGAGTTTGTTATTCCCATTACAAATAGACATGAATGGGTATAATTGGATCTAAGATTTTATATTGAACTGTCTTGTTTCTGGAACCTCTATGTTTCCCTAGAGATAGCAGGATTTGCTCCCAGCATTTGTCATTAATTTCTTCCTTTAAATCTTACTGCCATTTATTCCTCAATTTTTCAAAGCAGCTTTTTTTACTCACTGCTATTAAACATTTTTTTAACTGAGGTAAAAAGGCCACTATTCTTTTTCCCTAACTTCCACAATATACTATGTTCAAGCTCCACCATATTATCTGATGGTGCTCTTTCCCAGTGTCTGTACATTTTGTCCTAAATAGATTTAAACTGTATATTTCTGAAACATTCAACTGATGGTAGTGAATATTGAGTCTTACATTCTGTCCAAGAGATTACTTTATTAATGTCCAAGTATTCCTGGTATCAAGTCATCCCACATCCTATACCCTGCCTCATGTCCATGCTTACCTGTTGTGTAGTGGTACCTCCCACAACATCTCTCATATCCAGGTATCCCTGCAGTTTGGTGGCATCACCTCCCACCCTCTGCCCAATTTCAAAGTATCCCTGATGTCTGCTGGTATCCCATACCGTTACCAGTGCCCCATAATCTAACTCAAAGTGTCCAACTCCTGTGTCAGATATACCTAATAAGTTACACAATTAATAAGTAAATTTTACTTCCACCCACACACATACTATAACCCATGCTGTTCATCCCTCCCTATCACTTATCAACATAACCCCCTTCCCCAGCCAACTAGCACCCCATTTCTACACTTCTCCTCCAGAGCTACAAATAATTAAGATGAAAAAGAGATGGAGACCAGCACACCCCTCCTTTCATGTACTCAACTGGATGCCATCTCAATGAAATAATGCATGAATAACTGTTCCCAACCACACTTTTGTTCATTCAGACTGTAACCAGTTGAGGAGGAGGACTAGTGTGGAGGACAGGGTTAATCTTCACCATCTGTTTTTTTAATTTAATTTATAGGTGGCATTGAGAGGAGTGTTGATATGGGTTGCTAGTAGACTGGTAAAGGGGTGTTACATGGATGTGTAATTGGTAAGGAGGAAGAGTGTAGGATACATGCTTAAAGGGAGTGTGAGGGGCATTCAGAAATTATTAAAGCAGCAGTTAAATGAAATTTGAAAAAATTGTCCATACCTTTTTTACTATAAAATATTTCAAGTATCTCCCAATTTCATTTGGTGTTAAAATCTTCTAGTCCTGCCAGCATGTGAGTATTTGCTTAATGATGTAATATATTTTTTTCTTGAAGAAAAAAGATGACAAGCACATTTAGCTAAGAAATAACATTGTTTACTTTCAAGTCTTCAACAGAGTGAACACACCAGGGCTTGTGGTGGAGAAAATGAAGGAATATCTAATAAAACTGTTTACTGAAAGTATTAAACGTGGTTTACAGTGTCAAGTTCTGTAGGGTTTGGATTGAGTAAATAACAAACACTCATGGTGTGTAGTGTAAGATGTACCTAGAAATTTTGATTAGGCGGGTATACTAATAGTATTTTTTTTAAATAGTAGCTTAAATTAGCTTTTTGGAAAGACATTTTTCATTTCACTGCTGCTTTAAGTATATCTGACTCCAGGAATGTGCACCCAGTGTCTGAGAGGGGGTCTTCAGTGACACCTGAGTTCAGCTAATGGTGGCCACAAATTGATTGATTTTTTTTTTATTAATACATTTTTCTGACACTAGGATTGTGCACCCCGTAACAGAATTGGGGATGGGTGGTGCCTTTAGCATTGCTGGGGTTGTGTTTCCATTGTGAGGATAATTCTTTCTCTTTTCCTTTTTTTTTACGTGTTATCTCTATTCATCATTGTTAAAGGTTGCTGCAAAATGATGTTTTCTTCCCCAAAATTTGTTAACTGGGTAACTCCAAGAGCATCAGATGCCCATTTACAAGGAGGACACAAATACAGTTCAGGCAGATATAAAATAAAATGACAACAATATACAGTACACTGCAAATGGACAGGTCTGCAACAATCGGGGAATATAAAGAAAATTATTTGGTCTTATAAGAGTCAGTTTTAATATTTGTCATGTTTTCTGCCACTTCCTAGTACACAAATCACTGAATCAAATGTTCTTAAAAGTACCAAGTAGTGAGATTCTTACCCACAGTAAGTGCTTGTAAGTTTCAATGAGCACATATCAAGAAACAGGTGAGATATAAATGACTGAAAATTGGATTTTTTATGTGAGCATCTTCTCAACCCTAACCGTAGTGGTGTTATCGCACCACTATAATTATATTTTATGCAATTTCCATAACACCTTCTCATGATTAGCATTGTGTTAAGTTACCTTCAAATTGATATGATTCACTCTAGGATGGCGTTTTCAAAAACATCACATTCCTCACTTGTTCTGCACAGTGCTACTTAGTTTATAAACACTTCCACAGTTATTAGCGTTGTGCATCTAAATTAGGCAAGGCAAGACTAATTTTATTTTTCTGGCACCCAATCCCAGAGGCTCTGGGTGCCTTACCAAATATGAACATTTAATTTATTAATACAAATATAAAAAACACACTCAATTACTATATATAAATACATACAAATAATACAAATAAATTAGAGCTGTGTGACCCTCCCAAAGTTTAACCATGCAAATTGTGAATGTGGAACTATGCAACGTTCACCACTGTATGAACAGGTTTGAAGTCCGCATGGTCAAAAAACAAGGCAAAGAAAAAGATGGCCCTCCCACTCCAGCTGAGGTGGCCATGGTCAGTACTTGGATAGCCCTTCCCCAACCCCAGTCATTTCCCTCACACTTCTCAGCCCTCTCACACATTACAAAAAACAAATGCTTGCTACTGGCATACTACCAGAACTGAACTCCATCTTTTAAGTCATCTCCACACCACAGACGGATGCCGCTGTTTACCAAACACACACACACGTTATGAAAAGAAAATGCTTGCTCTTAGCACAGTGGCAAAAGCTAACACAATCTTTTAAGTCAACTCCTTCACCATAGCTGGACACTCCTGTTTCCCAAAAATAGCATTAATAGCCCTCCACTGACACCCTATCCATGACTTGGGGGGACAACTGAAATTAAGTAACTGGATATCTCAGTTGTCCCACCTCCCTACCCACCCATTCATAGACTAACAAAAAAAGTTGCCAGCTTCATTCTGAAGTTATGTAAATTGCATCACCATGTGATTCAATTATCTCAGAATCTGAATTCTTGGTTTAATGTGTTGCTTGATAAAACCAGTTAATACGTATGTTCATAAAAGTATCAGAGATGTTTGCAAGGTGGCTTACAGTGGTTTTTCCCCCATTACACAAAAACATTCAGAAACAAATAGTACTCAGAAAATGAGCATTCAAAAATCCTACAGGTGATTCCAGCAATATGTGCAGAGCATTCTTCATAGAATTTGTGCACTTTGGTTCGAAAACTGGTTTGGAAACTTCCACTCTCTTCTGAAAGCACACAGGTTTCAAAGTATTATTTTCATCAACACATGTGCTGTCTTTACTGTCTGACCTTACAAAATCATTATTTTAAACCCACTGTGCTATTTGCACCACTTTGCCTTATCTTGTATAGTGTGGCCACTGACCCAGCATATATTTTGAACTCTGTGTACAGCGACTTCCTAGTTTGTTACCTGTTGGGCAGTTCCTCCCTCGGGCTCAAACTGAGCAAATGGCACCCACTTGTCCACAAGGGCTTCTTATCTCTATCTAGCAACTTCAATTTCTCTCTACGGGTATCTGCAAGTCTTGTTTGATTTTCCCCCTTGAGGACTGGTATTTTCAGCAATTAACAGCAAAATACATGGCAGCTATAGCAATGTAGTTTATTAGAAAAAAATAAATATGTAGAGAGATAAGGTGAGATTTCGACTTGTCTCTAAGTGCAGTGTTTTACCATGGGCCTTTAACCGCTCAGCTTTATCTAGTTTATCTCCCAATCTGTTGAAACTCTCTCTCTCCTCTGTCTCAATCTATCTCACTTCCTTTCTTCCTCTCTCTCTCTCTCTCTTGCTGACACCAAATTCTCTGTGTTTACCCTACTCTACATCTGTCTCTCTAGCATAGACTACAATTAACACTCTGTATAACTGCCATTTCTTGTCATCAGGAGACTTAGAGAGCATGCCTCTAGTGGTCAGGACTCAGAACTTTCCCCTCCTCAGACAATTTCTCTCCCTTGCCAACAGCTGTCTTACTATTTATACTGTATCTACCCATTTGGAACACAGAAAATATTAAACTGGAACAAAAAAGACCATGTATCCATCACGTACATCTTCTGTCATCCAGGTAGCTACAGCATTTTAAATTATGTGACCTAGCTGTAGCTGTAGTCATTTTTAAAGTGAAGTACTGCAAGCAAATGTGCACAACCCCTGTGTCAAATTAAGGTAATAAGTCAAACAAAAACTTTAAAAATGTAAGTGCCCTTTCCCCACCCACTAGCACCCACCACATGCTCATCTCTCTCCCGGCCACTCATCAGTGTAACCTGCATTCACTCTGCCCATTAGCTCCCTAGTTGAACCCTATTCCACAAAAGCCATCTGTAATTAAAATAAAAAAGTAGAGGCAAGCACAGCCCCTCTTTCACTTAATCAGTCAGATACTGCCTGAATGAATGAAACACGATGAGCTGTTTGCCATGGCATTTTTCAGTCATTCAGACAGTGGTCAGCTAAAGAGGGGAGATATGGGGTGCATTTGTCAATATCTGTTTTTCATGTCATGTGTGGCATGGGGTAGAGGGTTGTCATGTACTGCTACTGGGCTTGAGGATAGGGGTGTTATATGAATGTGTATTTGGGAAGAGGAAGTGGGTGGGATGGTCATAGTAAATGGGGGAAGGGGGATTTTATATATATACTGTATATTTCATTTTTTGTAATTATTATTACAGAAACATACAAACATAGACGCTGTCAGCAGAAATGGGCCTCTTGGTCCACCTAGTCTGCCCTAATGTCCCTACCTACTATGCTACCATAGAACCTAATTGATCTCTGACCTTACCTCCCACCAGCCCTGTTACTAAGGTCATGCTGTATCTTTCCCATGCATGACTGAAATCTCTTACTGTTTTGGTACCCACTACCTCTGCTGGGATGCTGTTACAGGAGTCCACCACCCTTTCCATGATGAAATATTTCTTTACATCCCTGGTAAGTGTCCCTCCTTCCAGCATCATGTCATGCCCCCTCATCCTTGAGCATCTCTCTCTGTGCAATATACCACCCTCCTGTGCCTTATTGATACCTCTGAGGTATGTGAAGGTTTCTGTCATGTCTCCCCTTTCTCGCCTTTCTTCCAGTGAGTACATATTTAATTCCATGAGTCTTTCCTTGTAGGGCTTCTGATGCAGGCCATGCACTATTATGGTCACCTTTCTCTGCACTGCCTCCATCCTGTATACGTCCTTCCTGAGATGGGGCCTCCAGAACTGAACACAGTACTCCAGGTGTGGCCTCACCATTGATCTATATAGGGGTAACACTACTTCCCTTTTTCTGCTGGTGATACTCTTCCCTATGTATCCCAGCATCCTACTAGCCTTTTCTGCTGCCTTATTACACTACTTTGCTGTCTACAGATCATCAAATATGATGACTCCCCAGATCCCTTGCCTGTTTTGTTGTTGTTAACACCTCCCCCCAAAAATGATAAGTTACCCTTAGATTTCTGTGCCCAATGTACCTAATTCTGCAATTCTGGCATTGAAGCCCAGTTGCCCAACATTTGACCAGTCTTGCAGTCTTATTAGATATTCCTTAATTTTCTCCACCACCAGCCCCGGTGTGTTCACTCTGTTGAAGACTTTTGTGTCATCTATGAACATGCATACCCTTCCTCCATGCAAAGCTGCACAAAGGCACAGGGTGCTCTGTGACAGTTTTCAAACAGTACTCACCCTCTTATACAAAATAAGTTGGAATTTCACAGTCCAGTTTGCAGAAAAACCTTTTTGAACTTCTATTCAATGCAGGATAAAACATGCCAGGGGGTCTGGGAGAGCAGAAAACCTCCTAAAGTTTCACCTGACCACAGGCTTTATCAAAGGTGTTTTATCTTGCATTGAATAAAAGTTGGAAAGGCATACCTTTCCTTCCAGCCCCTCCATGATGACACTAATGAAGACATTGAAGAGGACCAGTCCCAGTAATGACCCCTGTGGTACCCCGCTGTTTACCTTACCATCCTCCAAATGAGTTCCATTTACCACCACCCTCTGAGTTGTTTCCTAGCCAACTTTGTACCCATTTTAATATATTGGGACCTACTCTCATGCTGCCTAACTTGTTTACCAATCTTCTGTATGGAATGATGTCAAAGGTCTTACTGAAATCCAGGTAAGCCACATTGCTCACTACTCCCTGAACCACCTCCCTGGTAACGCAGTCATAAATCTCTATCAGGTTTGTTTGGCAAGATCTTTCCACTGTGAACCCATAGTGCCTCAGATCCTGCAATCCATTGGTGTTAAGGTATTCCCCAATCCTTTCTTAAAGTAGAGTTTCGAAGATCCTACCCACCATCAAAGTCAGGCTTACACGTCGTTAGTTTTCTGCCTCCTTCCTATTCTCACTTTTGTGTAGTGGGACCAAATCCGCTCTCTTCCAGTCCCTCAGAACTTCTTCTGTATCCAGTAACAGACTGAACAGGGCCATCAGAGGCGCAGACAGTTCCTTACTTAGTTCCTTCAGTATCCTACAGTGAACCCCGTCTGGCCCCATAGCCTTGTCTACTTTTAGTTTTGCAAGTTCCTTGAGGACTCTCTTCTCCCAAATAGGGCTAGTGTCCACCTCCCTTCCCTTAATGCCCTTTTCCACTATCTGTGAATCATCACCTACCCCTTCCTTTGTGAAAACTGAACAAAAGTACTTATTCAGTATGTTAGCTTTCTTCTGGTCCTCTTCCACACCTCCCCCCCTCCACTTTTAGTCTTACTATCGCTGCCTTGCTTTTCTTCTTTTTGCTTATGTACCTGAAGAAAGTTTTATCACCCATTTTTGCTGATTTGGCAATGTTTTCCTCCAATTGTGCTTTAACTTTCCTAACTGCCTTCCCTTCCTGAGGCTGCTTCCCTTTGTTTCTCTTGATAACTCTCCCTATCCTTCTGTGTCATCTTGTACCATTTAAATGCCTGCTTCTTTCCTTTACTTTCTCTGCTACTTCCTTGGAGAACCATAGTGTTCTCTTTCTTCTTTTACTCTTAGTAACGTACTCAATGCAGAGGTTCGTTGCCTTCTCAATAGCCTGCTTTATTCTTGGCCACTTTTCTTCTACCTCACTCTTATTCCTTATTCCTGCTAGGGCTTCCTTGAGGCCTGCTCCCATTTTCTTGAAATCTGTCCTTCTGAAGTCCAGGACCCTCATTTTAGTGTGAATCGGTTCAGCTCTGTAAACAGACTGTACATGAAGATTGAGATCAAGAGATTGATCTAGCAGGATGCCCATGTACATGAAAGAGGTCACCCCTTTCAGTAATTGACCTTCTAAGTCCTGTACCGTCAGTGCTGTTTTGCAAGCACGGAGCTTTGGGGCTGATCCAAGCAGCATGGCTTTAGTTTTGCTAGTGTTGACAGCCAGTTTGTGGTCGTATAGCCAGTTTTGGATATTGTTAAAGTCAGAGGAAAGGGTTCTGTTGATAGTGTCTATATTAGTAGAACTTGCATAGATGACAAGATCATCAGCATATAGAAGAGCAAAGCAGGATTTTAGAGCAGCTCCAAAGTTATTTATACAATGAGAGAATAGGAGGGGCCCTAGGATGGAGGCCTGAGGTACACCAATGTTAATGGTGATACTATTCGATAGAGAGGAATTAAATTTCACCACTTGAGTTCTATTTGTCAGGTAGCTTTCATACCAGTCAACAACAGAGGAGGAGAAATGCAGGTGTCGAAGAGAGAAGAGAAGCAAAGTGTGATCAGCAAAGTCAAAAGCCTTTGTGAGGTCAATAAAGACAGCCCCAGTCAGATTGCCAGTATCCATTTTTGAAAGAGTGTCTGTGGTGAATTTAAGGAGTGCAGTTGTTGTGCTATTTCCTTTCCTGAAGCCATGTTGGGTATCCGAGAGCAGGCTGTGTTCAAGTAGATAGTCAGTTGTCTGAGTTGTGACAATTTTCTCCAAGATTTTGCTCAGTACCGAGAGTATGGCAATTGGTCTATAGTTCATGACAACTTTAGGATCCCCTTTTTTAAGTACAGGTGTGATCCGAGCAGCTTTCCAGAGGTCAGAGACCACTCCACCTAAAAGTGCTAATGTATAAATTTTGGCCAGCGGTAATGTAATAAGCAGAGCTGCAAGTTTCAAGAGGTGAGTTTCAAGGGAGTCTGAGCCAGAGCTGGTATGATCAGAGATGGACATCAGGAGCTTCATAGAAACATAGAAACATAGAAGTTGACAGCAGATAAGGACCGCAAGGTCCATCCAGTCTGCCCATTTCTTTTTCTACCTTATAAATGTGCCATTGGCCTTTTCTCTGTCAGTGGCCTATCTATTCATAGTCATTTGTATTGCTTCCACAGGACTTCCTTTCTAGACACAGCCTTACAATAGAATGGAGCAGTATAAGGAGGCACAGGGGACAACACTTCCAACTTATCCAGACAGGTTCCTGATGAGGACTGGGAGGACACTGCAGTGGAATCAAAGGAAGAGGTATATTGGGAGAGATCAGAGAAATGCAGGTTGAAAGAATTAGCTATGGTTTGTGAGTCGTTGCAATGCACATCATTTATCAGCATATCACCAGGGGTAGTTGACTGTGAGGATCCTAGGAAGGATTTGATGTGTGACCAGAATTTTTTGGGATCATTGGCTAAGTTAATCAGTAGGTCCTTACAGTACTTGCTCTTAGCAGCTCTGACTTGTCTTTTACATGAATTCTGTAGCGTACGGTAAGCTTTGAAATCTGTTCGCTGGCCTGATGTTTTGTAGAGCTTCCAGAGTTTATCTCTAAGGCACAAACTTTTGAGCAAGTCTTTGTTTAGCCATCTTGTGTGTTTACCCCTCACTCTCCGGGTGATCTTTGGGGCATGTTTACCTTGAACCATAAGGAATTTAGTGATGAAGAGGTTAAGAGCACCCTGAGAACAGTGTGATAGATAGATCTCCAACCAATCAATTTTGGAGACGTCATACAGAAACACTTCTTTGTCTAGGTGAGCAAAGTTTGTGAGAGTGATGAGACATGGTGGAGGAGATGGAGGTGCCCCCAAGGACAGGATGCATAAAGTAGGAGAGTGATCAGTTAAGGCATCAGCAAGAGTACCAGTGGCTGAGATGTGTTCGATCTGGTTTACCAGCAACCAATCCAATAGTGTGCCTAGTGGTGATGAAGACAGACTTTTAGTCAGCACTGTCACCATCTGATGCAGGTGGTAGCTATGAGTTAGAGATTGAAGAGAACTGAGAGCTACCCCAAGCCAGTTTAAGTTTAGGTCCCCTAAGATGACAACCTCATTATGATTAAAATTCTGAGAGGTATTTTCCAACAGGTACTCTAGATCCTCAATCCCTCCCACTGTGGGGTTATACGCACAGATAACATGCAGTTTCTTGGCTCCCAATGCAAGGGTAGCATGCAAGTATTCACATACTGATTGAGCATCCGGGATAGTGAGAAGAGAGACAGTCAAATTATTTTTGTAGTACAGAGCAACTCCACCACCACATTTGTTTGATATCCTATCCCTTCAAATAATAGAGTAATTTGGCAGGGAGCAGAGGGAGTCAGTAACTGATGTTTTAGCCAGGTGTCAGTGAGACAGAGGATATCAGGACTGTACAGTCTGACCCATGACTCCAGTTCCACAAAGTGACACATCAAACTTCTTATAGTCAAGTGTGCAATTAACAGCCCATGTTTGGACATACTATGTATGTCAACTGCTGAGAAATAAGCTTCTAGAGGCCCAGGATTTGTCTTTATATCCCCAGATAGCAGAATGGCAATGATGGTAAGGAAACATAGCCCCATGTTTAGAAAAGGATGGGATAATGCAGACTTTTTCCGTAGTTACCGGAACATATAGAGAGAACGGTAGGGACAGCCCTTTTGGTAGAGAAGAAGGTTAGTTTGTAGTATCCTTGCATTATATAAACAATAAGGTTGGAGAAAGTAAAATCATAGTGCTCGGTCCTAGATTTATTTGAGCCTTCCGCATTCCATAAGGATAGTGTAATTCTGTCAAGGCAAAGTAGGACAAGAAAAGTTATGAGGGCACCCCCAGACAGCTGTTGGACATGGTGTGACTTCAAGGATGGAGAGTCTTTCTTACATGTCTTGGTGATCCCTCCCTTTCCTACTCCCAAACAGGAAGATCCTGTTGTCAATCAAATCCAGTGCCTATAAAAGTGGAACTGGCTTAGGGCAGAGGGCCAGGTGGGAGGGAAAAAGCTAAATGCAGGGAGGTTTAAATGCAGACACATGGTTTACTTCTGCCTAAGACATCCTCACCCCAACCCCCAATTTAAAATTCAGCTCTGCATCCAGCTAAATGCAAAGATGATAACAGTTCCCTTCCCATAGTCTGCTGCCTCCTTGGTCTTGCTCTGATAGCTTGATCTGGCCAAAAGCTAACTACAGCAAAGTCTAAATGCAGACACCTGATTTATCTCTGCCTAAGCCACACACACCAATTTAGAGCTCTCTTCTACACCCAGATGACCGCAAAGATGATAACAGTTCCCTTCCCCCAACTCAGACAAGTACACTAACTCTTGTGTGTTTTTCTTTACCCTAATTGAAGGTCCCAGTTTAACTTGCAGACCCTACACTTCTAACAAAGTATCTGTCTGCTTTCCCTAGTCAGCTGCATCCTTGACCTTGCTATAGTGATAGCCTTACACTGATGAACACTGGGTTGGGTATGGTTGGGCACTCAGTGTCAGATGGAGACTTTGGACACCAGGGCTGTGCTAACAGTGGCCCCATACTGATTGTGTTTCATGTTTTCTTTTAAACAAATATTTCTGACACCACTGTGACTAGGCATCTGGTGTCAGAATAAGATGGTCTTCAGTGGCACTGAGGCTGGGCTTCTGGCTGAGAAAATGTATTTATTTTTATTTTAAAATTCTTCTGACAGTGGATAAACTAGCCAAGGGGAAGCACTGAAAAGGAGAAGGGAAATCCTAGCCCCCCAAAATCAGGGTAGTTAGTGAGCTAAACACCAACATAGGGCAGTCAATAAGGAGAAGACATGGGGTAAATGGAGAAAAAGACAAAGGCAGTAAGGACAGGGATGGGGCAAAAAGAAATAAGGTCATAAATAAATGGAGGGTAATGAGTACCAATGTCCATAGTCTAGGACAAAAAGCTCCCTGAAATGGTCGCCTTGATGGAAGAGGGATACCTAGATATTGTGGTAGTCACAGAAACATGGTAAACAGAGAACCATGACTGGGATGTAAGCATACCAGGGTACACAATCTACAGCAGGGACAGGGAGGGTAGAAGAGGAGGAAGAGGAGCTCTCTATGTAAGGGAAGGGATCAAAGCAACAGAACTAAAGGGTAAACAGGGAGGAGAGGAGGTGCTGTGGGTCACCCTGGAGACTGGAAATGGCACCACGATCCACACAGGGGTTGTATACGGACCCCCGTCTCAGGAGGATGAAATGGACTTGGAAATGATAGAAGGCATCCTTAGGATGTCAGAGAAAGGGGAGATATTGCTGATGGGGGACCTGAATATGCCAGATGTTAACTGAAGCATCTTGCTGCAGCCACATCCAAGAGCAGGGCCATTCTCTATGCCCTACAGGGAGCATGCCTCAGACAGTTAGTTTTGGAACCCACTCAGGAGGGAGTAATCTTAGACCTGGTACTCTCAAATGGGGACAGGGAGAGGATCTCAGATCTAGAAGTGGGTAGCCATCTGGGAACAAGCGACCACCAAACAGTGTGGTTCATGATAAACTTAGCTGTACAGTGAAGTCATACAAAAGTGAAGGTACTGGACTTCAGGAGGGCTTATTTTGTCAAAGTGGGAGAGTGCCTCAGAAAAGCACTAGCAAACAGGCAAGAAGGAAGGGTGGAGCAACCATGGGGAACATCAAAACCACCATCATAGAGACAACATGCCTTTGTGTGATGCAAATAAATAAATCAAAATGAAAGAAAAAAACACTATGGTTCTCAAAAGAAGTAGCGGGGAAGGTTATGGAGAACAAGAGAGCATTCAGGAAGTATAAGGAAACACAGAAGGAGCAGGACAGAGAACTGTACCAGTTAAAGCAGAAGGAAGCAGGGAAGGCAGTCATGATAGCAAAGGCTCAAACCAAGTAAAAGATAGCCAACTCACATTAAGAAGGGGGATGAATCCTTTTATAGGTATATTAGAGAGCAAAGAAATACTAAGGCAGAGATATTGAGGCTGAATAAAGAGGAAGGTGGTTGGGCATAGAGTGACAGTGAAAAAGCAGGGATACTGAACAAATACATCTGCTCAGTATTCACAAAGAAAGAGGAGGGGGAGATACCTAATCCAGTCAATAGAAGCACTCTGGATAGTGGGGTTGATATTAGTCCATTCACAGAAGAAAGGGTTCTGAAATAACTCCTAAAACTGAAGGTGGATAAACCAATGGGGCCTGATGGGATTCACCCCAGAATTCCAAAAGAACTAAGGGAAGAACTAGTAACACCACTGACTACCCTTTTTAATAAACCGTGGGAGGATGGTGTGGTACCTGATGATTGGAGGAGGGCAGATGTGATTCCCCTTCACAAAAGTGGGAGCAAGACAGAGGCAGGAAACAACAGACCTGTCAGTACGACCTCAGTGGTAGGGAAAATAATGGAATCACTTCTGAAGGAAAGAATTGTTTAGTACCTAGAGGCCAGTGGGGCAGAGGACCCAAGGCAGCATGGATTCACAGCAGGAAGGTCATGTCAGACAAATCTAATTGATTTCTTTGACTGGGTGACCAAAGTAATAGACCAGTGAGGGGCTGTGGACATGGCCTGCCTAGAATTTAGCAAGGCATTTGACACAGTCCAGCACAAAAGATTAATAAACAAATTAGCCAGCCTGGGAGTGGGTCCCAGGGTGGTAGCCTGGGTAAAACACTGGCTGGACAGCCGGAAACAGAAGGTAATTGTAATTGGAGTCCACAATGAAGAAAGAGAGGTTACTAGTGGGGTACTGCAGGGTTCAGTACTGGGGCCGGTCCTTTTTAATGTCTTTATAAGTGACATTGCAGAATGGCTGGAGGGAAAGAATGTCTTTTTGCAGAAGACACAAAGATCTGCAACAGGATTGATACACAAGGTGGGGTGGAAAGGATGAAAAGGGACTTGGCAATGTTGGAGGAATAGTCAAATGTATGGCAGATAAGATTCAACACAAAGAAGTGCAAAGTAATGCACCTGGGAAACAAAAACCCAGGGGAAGAGTACACAACAGGAGGTGAAATACTGACAACAACAAAATTAAAAAGGGACCTGGGAGTAGTCATATCAGATGACCTAAAGGAGGGCCAGCAATGTGAGAAGGCAGTAAGGAGGGCTGGGGGGATACTGGAATGCATAGGAAGAGGCCTCACCAGTAGAAAACAAGAAGTTGTCCCTCTGTACAGACAGTTGGTAAGACCACATCTGGAGTACTGTGTACAGTTCTGGAGACCCCATCTCCTCAAAGACATAGACAGGGTGGAGGCTGTCCAGAGGAGGGCAACTAAAATGGTGCAGGATTTGCACCAGAAGACATATGAAGACAGACTAATGGAGCTTAAGAAGTATAGCCTTGAGGAAAGGGGGGATCATGATAGAAAATTTCAAATACCTCAAGGGAATCAGCAAAATCCAAGAGGGTAGCAATTTTCAGAAAAAGAGATATGCAAGAACAAGGGGGCACAATTTGAAGATAGAGTGGAGAGAGCTCCAAGGTAATGTGAGGAAGTATTTCTCCACAGAGTGGGTTGTAGATGCATGGAACAGCCTTCCTGAGGAGGTCGTAGAGTCAAAAACAATGTGGGAATTCAAGAATGCATAGGACAGAGATAAGGCAATTCTAGTGGGGGGTAGGAGGAAGTAGGCTGTTGGTTAACTAGGATCTGCTGCTTATCCATTAGGTAGGGAAATGGGCAGACTAGGTGGACCAAGCAGTCCTTATCTGCCAACAGATTCTATGGCCCAGATATTCAAACTGCGCTCAAAACGAGCGCAACAGCAGGAGCAAGCACAAACCAGTTGCGCAAATGCGCAACAGGTGCAATATTCAAACATGGAGCAGAGCAAATTGCGCAAGCAAACAACGTCTGAATATCGCACATACTGCGCCATCGCACAACCAGGAAGGAGAAGCTGAGCCAAAATGTTGAGCTATGGAGCAACCAGGGAAGCTCAGCTGAGCAATCCAGAGCTGCCATAGCGCAAGCACAGCCCCCAGAGCAATGGAACTGCACATCCAGGGAGGCAGGCTGGGGCCCACCGCCAGCCATGCCACACATGGGCACAGGAACACACTGCAGAACCCACACCACACCTGCACACCCCAAGAACAGCATCACTGGGGGTGGGACAGATGATCTACTTGCCCATGGGGACAAGCCAACAAAGCATAGCAGAGCCATGACACCTCAGCACAACCACTGGCAGGCGGAGAGTGCCACACACAGGGGTTGACAACCACAGTGCACATCAGCCCCCCGTATGCACAGCACACACTGCACTGTGACCCCAAAACACCACCCATGTGCAGTGACTGGCACTGCAGGAAACCATGCAGTCCCCCCAGCACACATCAGCCCCGTGCAACACAGAAGCCTACAAGCCAGACCCACCCTGTGCACCCAGCAGTGGGTGGCAGCAGACGGCAAGACCAACAGAAAGTCAATGCCATGCTGGTGATACCTCCCCATGCACACACCACGCACACACACACACACACACACACACACACACACACACACACATGTACCCAGGACCATACCACCCCAGATGGCTTGTACACCACTGCAACTGAGCAACCATAGCCAGCTGCAAATCAGAGACCAACACAGCATTCATATCAAAATATAAATGTATTCTCAAAGAGCAAAGTACAAAACAATCAACAGAACTATTTACAAGGGGGATGGGTACAAGGTCAGGGTTGGTCAAGGGTGGATTATGAACTTGGAGAGGAAGGCAGGGTGGTAGGGATGGGAGAAGGGGAAGGGTAAGAACAATTTATGGTCCCGCTGGCCGCCTGCCTCTGGTTGGTGTTGGCCCATCCCATGCCGCCTCCTCCAAAGGCCATGCCTGTGGATGGACTGCAGGATGGCTTGGTTGTCCTCCAGCAGCTGTCTCAGGCTCCGGACATCCCTCCCAATGCGCCGGAGAACCTCGAGGCCTAGGAAAATGGGAACACAGTCAATGGCTGTGACTGACCACAACCCTGAACACCATCCAACCTGCAAGCCATATAGCCCAATGTCCCGCACCTGTGATGGCGTACACCCACCCACAGTGAACATGCACATGGCAATCACAAACAGGCGGCACCAGCTATGCGCACCACTGCCCACACACACTGCCCGCGTCCATCACAGCACAAACAAGGCTGGCAAGTGGCGGTAACAGCTGATCGATGCCAGTTACACAGCTATGTGCCCAGTGCATGCCTGGACCACCAGTGGCGCATACACAGGCGTGCTGTGATACTGCACAGTGATGCATGTCACCTGTGTCGTGCCTACATGCATAGATACATAGACAGTGTTGTCAGATAAGGGCCTATGGCAAACCCAGTCTGTCCATATGAGCTTGTAAGTTCACGTTGTTTCCTAGAAGTCTGTTGCCCCCACCCTGATCTCCAGAATTCCTTCATGTCTGTCCCTGCAGTCTGAAATCCGTGATTGTGTCAGCCCCCACCACTTCCTCTGGCAGGGTGTTCCACTTGTCCACCACCCACTCTGTGAAGACAGTCCATCACCATGTGTCCTCTGAATCGTCCTCCTCCAACTTCATCCCATGCACTCTAGTCCTGGAACATCTTTTCACTTCAAAAAGCGTGTCCTGCACCTGATCCCCTGTAAGATACCTGTATGTCTCCATCATATCCCCTCTCCCCTCCCTCCAGGGAGTAATGTTCAGTTCCTTCAACCTGTTGTCATAGGACCCGTGATGCAAGCCATGCACCATCTTTGTTGCCCTCCTCTGAACCTTCCCTGGCCACTCTCTCGCCTTCGTAGGTATGGTCTCCAGAAATGTACACTGTACTCCAGGTGGGGCCTCACTAGTCTCTTGTATAGTGGAATTATGACCTCCCCTTTCCTGCATGGTTGTATTGGGCAGGGCTAGTGGACTCCCCAGCATGCAATAGCATCCATGAAGTCATGATACTCACATTGCTCAAGCAGCTCTGTCTGCCGCTGTTGCCCCTGCTGCTGTTGCTGCGGCTGCTGCTGCTGCTCTATCCGGGGTGACTCCTGCTGCCACCGGGCCCTGGCAGCCCTCCTCATCCCGGCCCTGCATCCTCAGATCCCGGCCTTGGGAGACATATGTTGAGACAAACATCAGTGTGACTCAAAAGCAGAGTGCCCCCTGCCCCAGTGAGAGTGCCCGCCCACACAGCCATAACCATCCATCGCACAGCTGCACACACTGACTCAGCCAACCGTGTCCAAGCTGTCACCTATGCACAGCCACACAAGCACACACACACCCCTACAGAGAATATAGGTGCATAGATGGTACACTCACCTGGCCTAGGCACCATGCCCTGCCTGGCACGTGCCCGCAGCCTGGCCAACAAGTTATGCTCCCTCCGGCGGAGGTCACCGTACCGGTGCTGGCACTGCTCAGCAGACCGGCCCCGTCCAGTGACCTCCACCAGGTCAGTGGCCACTTGCTGCCACACCTGCATCCTAGGCTTGGTGAGGGGGGCCTCACCATAGAGTGCCTCACAGTGGGGCTCCACCAGGCCACCAGATTGGCCACCTCAGTGGCTCAACTCACTGCCCTCCTCCTAGACATCTCTGTAGCCAGTTTACAGCAGGCAATATGGCGCTCCGCTGCACTGTAACCCGTGGAGATGTTGTGCAATGAGACCACCACAGGCTCCAATCACGCTGTTCGAACAGCGCCGTCACTTCACATAAGCGCTGTCACCAGACAGCGCAATAGAAACGTCACATGGCATGCAGAACAGCACCAGGGGCAAAGGGCATACACAAGGTCACGGCAATGACGCAAGGCTACGCACAGCGCCGTCGGACATATAGGCATCCTGCACGACTGCCAAGCTGCGTACCAGTGCCACAGTGGACTATTGCGCAGTAGTGCCACAGCGCCATATAGTGCCCAGTGCTGTAGCGCCACTGGCACAATGGTGGCCATGGCCTGAATTGCCTATCGCGCTCAGCAGGTCTGCAGCACGATAGACGCATGCGTAAGCTGTCTGGGCATGCGCAATGCAGTGTAGCATGCAGACACAAATCTGCGCCATTGGCTCAGCCGGCCCTTCCATATTGCGCAAAGCACAAATCCACGATATTCAGCCGACATATGCAAATCATTCGATCAGCCATTCAAAGGCGCAGTGGCGCGATTAGCATGTCATTAAAGTTGCGCCACTCCTCATTTGCATGTGTTGCGCTATAAAAACGCAACAGTGGGTTGTGCTGGCCAGATTCGGTTACTGCAGGTGAGAGGTGAGTTACATGCTGTGTGATGCTCAGGACAATGCTCATGGGCAAGGGTGCGGAGGATGATAAAGGCTGAGGGGGCTGAGCATGAAAAGGGCACTTAGAAAGGGACAAAGGGCACCCTTTCTATCAGTATCTGCCATACGGAGAAGAAACGTGGAGGGCTTCTGCCCCCCCAGGGCCGGCACCTATGCTCATGGGGAAATGCTGTCGACTGCACAGTGACAGGTGTCCACTTCCACCCATACAGATCACCATGACTGACCAGAGCCAAGCTGAGGGTGAGGACGGTGGGCGTAGGAGGAGGCCGAACTTCACAGCGGCAGAGACGGAGGCCCTCTTCCAGGCCTACCTGGAGGATGAGGCACTATTGAGTAAATGGAGGGGCACCCCTCAGGAACGTGCAGCTGCATGAGAGGGGCTAGCTCGGGCCGTCAACCTGCACAGAAGCCACCAGCGCTCCGTGCAGGAATGCAAGAAGAAGATGGGGAGTGACCGCAGGAGGCTGAAGGAAAAGGTGGCAGCCTTCAGGGCGGTACATGCTGGCACTGGTGGGGGCCCGCCAGTGGTGTTGCAGCTGACCCCAATGGAGGAGACACTGGTCGCGGCCATGCAGCTGAGTGCCATTGCGGGCGTACCAGGCGGAGGATTTCAGACAGGTGGAAGCCCATCACTGCACGGTATGACATGGTAGTGGTGTTGGGGGGGGCTGTTGTTCACATGCACTCACATGTACTCTCTTTCTGTTACAGATCCTGTTCGTCTTCAGGAGATGGTGGTGGTGGTGGGTTCAGACAGTGATGCAGACCTGCTGGACATGGAGGAGGGACCATCCACCTCCGCCACCAGCCAGCAGGCACTGCAGCAGCATGCACGCTGGGCCAACAACTCTGGTGTCAGTGATACGGGTGTGGGGGGTGCACAGCCTGTGTCTCAGCAGTCTGGCATGCAGGTATGCCAGCATGCTGTGCCTATGGCAGTGGCACGTACCTGCACCATTGATGATAGCAGGCCTGCAATGGGCAGTGATAGGTGTGTCCCATGACGGACACATGGCAGGCCAGCACGTGCCCTGGGCCTTCCTGGTTCACACCTGTGTACCAGCATGCTGGCACAGTCCCAGGCTGTGCCTGTCAGCACCTGTGGGCAGCACTGGTGGCTGTGCAGGTGTCGGCACTGTTGCCAGCACGGAGGTGGAACAGGTGGACCTGGGGGCTCAGCAGTTGGAGGGCAGCAGCAGGAGTCAACACCAGATCTGGGGGTACAGTGTCAAGCAGTGGCACATGTCCACCGCCCTTTGATCCGCCCATACCTGGTCCTGGTGAACAGCGCCCACCCTCAACGGGTGCTGTGCACCAGGACCATCCACACCCTGGGGATCACGATGCCATTGGGGCACAGTACCCATTGGATGCGCACACCCGCCTGCTGCAGGAATCAGTACAGCTGCAGGGGCAGGTTGCAAGGTCCGTGGAGGCACTGTCTGTGTCCGTGGAGTGGCACAGCAGGGAGTGTGCTCGGGACGGAGCCGAGCTGGTCCTTATGTGGACGGATGTGACCGCCGCCATTGACAGGCTGACCCAGGCAGTGGTCTCTGTCGCTGACGCATTGGGCACACTGGTAGGTGCCCCTGTACCGCACACCCCACACAGTGCGCTCTCCACTCCCCGTTCCCAGCGTCGTGCGACACCAGGCCTGTCGATGCCGGGTTCTGCTGTGGGCATCCTGAGCACCCCTGGTGCACATTTGTTCGGCATGATGCAGACCCCTGTGCGGGCAAGGTCACGTTCACGCAGTGGGACCCCTGGTGGTGCAACAGCACCACCCCATGTGGCCCCTGCTCAGCCTGCCAGTGCTGCTGGGCCACGGCGGGGCCGCCCACGCATCCATGGTGGCCTTGGGACAGTGCTACATGACTGAGCTGTTTCCCAGTGCGGGCCCTGTCTGGTGCTGCCCTGTGTACAATGTGTGTCATGGTGGGCAGTGCACTGCTGGGTGCTCTGCTCACCACACTGACACACGGACCACCTGCACACTCTCCCAACTGCTGTCCACAGGTGCGTGTGCATGATGATGCCTGCATTGCACTGTACACCAAGGTGCAAGGGTGCCCAGGTTCTGACACATGTACTTGGACAGTACAGGTGGTGGGGGTGGTCGGTGGTGCTGTGTGTTGGCAATGTCGTTTCCACAGTGCTGTGCTTCTGCCCATGTACGCTGCCTGGTGTGTGTGTGTGTCCATATGAGTGCTCACCCCTCCCTGATGGTGTGTTGATATGCCTGGAACCTTCAACTCTCCTGACCTTCATGCACGGTGTGTTCCCCTGTGTGCCTGTGGTTTGCGCATGGACAGTGTTGCCTGCACATGTCCCCTTGACTTACCTGTGTTGGGCGTAGTGCTCTTCTGCAATGGTGTCCCGGTGCAGCTGGGCCTGCCGGGTCAGTCGGGGGTCCCTCCATCCTAGGGGGGGCTGCTCATTACCAACATCACCGGCGCCACTGGCGTCCCCATCGCTGTCCCCCTCTTCGACCTGTATGGCTATCCCATGGTCTTTGGCCATGTTGTGCAGGATGCAACAGGCCAGGAATATCCCACAGGCCTTTTGGGGGCTGTACTGTAGGGCACCGCCGGAGGTGTCTAGGCATCGGAAGCATGCCTTGAGCATCCCAAACACCCACTCTATGATGTTCGTGCGCATGTGCCTCATTGAAGCATAGCTGCGCTGGGGTCGTGGGGCACCGGTACGGTGTGAGCAGCCAGGGATGGAGTGGGTATCCACAGTCACCTGTGTGGAGATAGTGGAGAGCAGTGTCATGTCAGGTCCATATTGCCCATATCCTTGTGTGCCACTACAATAGCACCTGTGTCATTCCCACCCTTGCCCAGAGTTTGCATTCCATACATGTGTACTCACCCACTAGATGACCCGTGGGGATGTCCCCACTCTCGAATCGATGGCACAGTGCAGACTGGTGCCATATGAAGGCATCATGTGCCCGCCAGGGTGTGTGGCACAGACATTGATAATGTGCCCAGTGGCATCACACACCACCTGGCAGTTGACACTGGAAAACCCCTTTTGGTTCTGATATGCCTGGCCGTCGGGGCCAGGTGGCATGCGAATGGCCACATGGGTGCAGTCTATGGCCCCTAGCACGCCAGGCATACGTGCTACCCTGTGGAACTCCTGCATGTTTGCTGTACGCTCTGCCGCGGTGCTGGGGAACTGGATGTACTCCTCAGCATGAGGCAGCAGTGCGCTGAGGAATTGGGTGAGGATGCGTGACATGGCTGACTGTGTAATGCCTGTGGTGTCCCCTGTCAGCCTCTGGAAGGTGCCCGTGGTGACCAGGCACATGCAGGCTGTCACCTTGGTCTCCACAGACAGAGCGTGACTCCGTCGTGAGGGTGCCTGCATCACATCACTGCACAGCTCACAGAGCCGTCTCAGTATTGCCCTGTTCAGGCGGTACCGGGCCACAATCTTGACGTCTGTGTACAGCTCGAAGCTGAGGCGGGCCGCGATACCGCCTGTTGGGGCATACCGCCGACTGGCCCCTCATGACCACGTCCCCCTGCAGCATGGTGTCTCACCCCTCATTACAGCTTCCATGTGGCTGCACTGTCCATCTCCCTGGCTTCTGCCCCCGGCTGCTGTTCCTGTGTTACCCCACTGCCCCCACTGCTGCTTCCACTGCACCAGGCACCCCCGCTGGCCTCTCTGTCCTCCTGGACCCACTGTCCCTGTCTGCCCTTCCAGCTTCTGTCTCTCTCTGTCTCTGTCTCTCTCCCAGTTTGCGGCCTGCTAGGGTTCTTGCACCGCTTCCTTGAGCCTTTTTATTTTGGCTCAATTCCGCTACTGCGCAACTTCAGCTGAGCCACTCTTGCGCATTGCGCAAGTGTTGAATATCGCATTGCGCACTTTATGCATGGACCGCGCCCTTGGGTTGCGCATGCCTTCATTTCCATTGCGCTGTTGCTCAGCATGTTTTCGTGGCGCAACTGGCCCTTCTGAATATCGCAGAATGGCGCGATTTTGAGTGGCGCGACGCAAGAACCCTTGTGCACATTGGCGCAACCCTTTTGAATATCTGGGCCTATGTTTCTATGATTTGGGCACTCAGTGTTGGAAATGGGGAAGGGGTCTTCTTTGGTGGCACCAGAGTTACACTCCCAATGTCTGAGTATTTTTTTTAATTTTTGCATTCATTCACCTTCCTCATTTTCACAGATTGCTACAGACATAGAATTGATATAATGTATAGGGAGCCCTTATTATGTATGTCATACTGCTGTCTAACAATCTTGTAATCTCACCGATCTGACATCAGCACTATAAACCTTGCTTGCCTTAATCACATCAATGAGATTATAGGATTGAATCGAGTCAGGTGCGCTGAATTCTAGCACCCGAATGTTGGTCATGCAACCGTGATCAGTTTAAACTGTTCAACAGATGCCCACAAGCAACAAGTAACAGCCTTTCCCATTCTGTCTTGAAAGTATTTACCGTTGCAACCCCATACACTATAAAAGACAATGGCTGGGGTTATGAATTTTACCCGTTGAAAATCCCTCTTGCGATTGCCATGCCGATGGTAAACCTCTCGAGCTTCACTCTCGAGGTTTACAAGATCGGCCTGGCAATCACTCAAGGGGTTTACAATGTGGTAAACTTCATAACCACAGCCATTATCCTCTATCTGCACAAGCCTGCAATAATGGGAACATGGAATGGCACATGAATTGGCCAGTTTCATGTTTGCTGTGCTTTTTTTTTTTGCTACTGCCTAGCACAAAAATAACTGAACCAAATTCCCCCAAATTTGCAGGTACTGAGAACCTTGCCCAGATTAAGTACTTTGCAAATTTCTTAAGTGCACATCAAGAAATGGCCAATATATAATGTAAAGGGTTGCAAACTGAGTTTTTTAGGGAAGTATCTTCTCAACCCTAACTATTGTATTGTGGCCCTATTGTGCCACTATGATTATAGTTTTAGCAGTTTCCCCAACACCTTCTTATGGTTAGCATTATATTAAACAAGTGAACCTCATATTAATATAATGGTTCACTCTATTGGTACCATTGTTAAAATGTGACATTATTAACTTTGTCTGCACAGTGCTGCTCATTTTGAAAACACTTCTATGAAATAGTTACTAGTGCTGTGTGTTTAAATTAGAACTGTATGAACATCCCAAAGTTTGACCATGGTGATATTGAACTTTGAACCAGGCAATGTTCACTGTGGTCTGAACAGGTTCGATGTCTGCATTATCAAAAAACAAAACAAGGAAAAGAAAATGCGTTCCCAGCCCTCCAGCTATAGCCTGGCTAGTTATTGGTTTTTCCCAACCCCAGTCATTTCCCACCCACCCTTAACCCCCATTCCCACACTTATTAAAAGAAAATGCTGACTACTGACACAATTGACAGTTTGTGATTGTTCAAACAAGCCAAGTGTGTACCTGGGAGAGAGAAAGGGACAAATGCGAAGAGGAAGAGGTGGAGCTCCAGGCTAGCACTCATCACCAGAAATCAGTTTCTTGACATTATCATGATGGTAAAGGTTACAAAAACAGGAAAAGGGATACTGACCTACAGTAAATAGTGTTGCAGGCTGAGTAGGGTTAATTACATAATTTTCATATATTT
This sequence comes from Neoceratodus forsteri, assembly GCA_016271365.2. Classification (NCBI taxonomy): domain Eukaryota; kingdom Metazoa; phylum Chordata; order Ceratodontiformes; family Ceratodontidae; genus Neoceratodus; species Neoceratodus forsteri. The sequence continues at coordinate 832,390,540 of CM028131.1, forward strand.
CAGTCTGGTCAATCGGAGGAAAACAGACAGCATTTTGCTGATGGAGACAGAGTTATAATAAGGTTTCTAAGCCCAGACAATTGCAAGAAAGCAGGAAATTGCTTGGGACAACAAATAAGGAGCTGGAAATCTGGTTTGGTGTGCTTTTCATTGAAACAGGAGTAGTGCCAACAATCCCAAAATTTGAAGAGTGGAATCATACTCTTTTTCTTTACTAATATTTTGACCCATTTGGGTTTTTTTCTTAGCAGGAAAAGGAGCGAGCACCATTTTGCAGACTTGCACATGGTGATAAGGTAACTAACCTGGCCAATACGAGGAAAGCAGGAAGCTGCTTGGGACAGCATATAAGCACTCCTTCACCCATCATATCCCATTGTGTTTGTGTCCCATCATGTGAGTGCAACAGAGCAAGAATGGGGAGTCTGACTGTGGAGTAAGTGCATGATGTCCGCAAAGAGACCGCAGGTTCATAGGGGACACTGGCGCTGAGATGCCAGGCAAGATAAGAGGTGATACCTAAATTACTTACTGTTCTTGGGACATCCACCAGGCAGGCTGATAACTCATCTCTGCAGCAATAGTAAAAAGGTGTAGTGAGTAGTAAACAACCAGGAAAGAAAGAGGATCAGGAAAGAAAGTTAGGACCGGGAAAGCAGGATACACCCAATCAAGGGTAATCCTATACTGTAAGTAAGGTCAGGAGTAGAAAGAAACCAAGTACTAAATTAAGTAGGGGAAATAAGACAGTGAAGGAAAAGCAGAATAAACCTTGTCTAGGGCAGGTTGATAAAAAAGTTCAGGGCCATCAGAGTAGTGGGGTAGGAGTAACAAGGAAGCAGAGTGTAGGTAGAGTGGTAGTGTGAGCTAATGTTTGTAATAAGCATGTGCAAAGAAAGGATTGTGGTCTCGAGAGTGGTGCATTGCAACGGTAGTGGCGCTGCAGTCTTTCAATAGACATTGTGGAGACAGAGGTGCTGCCCCACATGAATTTACCTCTCTGGGCTATAGGCACAGGTCGCTCCAGGCTAAACTGGCCGGGATACAGAGGACACCTTTTGTTCCACCCAAGGACACCTAGACCTCTACTGCTTTGACAGAAGGTGTCTTGCTAGAGGCAGAGTAGTTGAACCATGATAGGCTTTGGGAGGGAGGGGTGGGGACAAGTGCATGCCCCTTTACCAGGGGCATAGTTTGTTATTTTTACAGGGGGGCCAAAGTAACAAAAAGTCCTGATTTTTGCGTATCACGACAGTGAAGAGGCGGGTGGCTTGCGTAATGCAAACAAATCAACCAGCATCAAATAATGCCCAAAAAACATTTAAGACTACAGCTGAATAACTCCTGGAAGGGACCAGCCCAGGCCAAGTTAGAGCACTTCCCCACCCCACCAGTTTTACTGCAGCCTGCTCTCGGCCCAACTCCTCCTGAGACCAGAGTCGAAAAACTGACCAAGATATGTTTTGTATTCAGTTCTTCTTTCTTCTGCCTTGGGATTGAGGACTTACTTGTAAAGTTAAAAATATGTAAGGAACTTAACTTCCTTCTCAAGAGGACGGGACCTCACCTCAGCTTCAATTCAATTCAGTTTTGACATAATTGTGCCCACACCTGAACCTCCAGGTGGATACTGTAGCTCACTAGTCTCTCACCCCACTTTGCTGCTTACATAACCCTTCCAAGTCCAGCCCTTATAGTGGATCCTGAACTTCTTGAAATATCTGCTTGAGCTAGCCCTCCCACCCTTGAGGAGTGCAAAAAGCATGTTTCAAGGAAGTGCAGCAAATGTCTGTGCCACCTCAGTATACCTATAAACATGGATGGTATGGGAAACATCCCAGCATGTGCATCCTCACAGCATGAGCCCTTATTTACATAGATTACATAAAAAAATGCAATTATGCAAAGACAAGAATGAATGCTGGCCTCTGATTGGTCAGTCTTGGGCTAGACCCATGATGTTATCCCAGTACATCCGATTCATCACAGGTCTAGTCTCAGCCTCTCTGTGATCCTCTTAATGATTGTTAGCATTAGTGTGTTTTTTTATATCTTCTTTTAAAAATATTTTTCCACACCAAATAAAACATCTTTAAAATCATTTTTTTAATTCTGTATAACAACACTCCATTGTATAATAGCAATAATGCCCTCCAGGGTGTGTGTCATGGTAGGATAATGTCATGCCTTATGTATTGGGTGCACTTGTGCCCAACCACCTGAGGCGTGACGTTATCCCAGCATGACACACGCCCTGTCGGGCATTATTGCTTACTTGCACCCAGTGTTAACACTTTTCTTTGTTATAACCAAGTTAATTCATTAGTCTCCCATCCCATCCCATATTATTCAATGTCACACGCCTGAATCTGGTTAGGTAAGGTAAGCAAAGAGGATAATGCTCTCCTCAAGCAAGCAATCATTGCATACATAAGCATGGGACTTGCTAATATCCCTCAGGCAGTTCTCTTAACAAGCATGCTGATGTACCTGGGACAGTGCAACAGAACAATGTAAATCCCCTAATTGTTCAAGATGATCATGGGCATGGTGTGGTCACACCACAACCCCTACCACTCTCCTCCCCATGGGCTCTTAAGGAATATGCATCTCTCTCCATACCCAGGGCTACACAACCCCATCCAAGCAAACATGGACTGCCCTGGCACAAAAGTGGTCGCATCACATAACCTAAGAGAACAGACGCCACAGAAGTTTGCTGGAACAACGACTCAATAGCTGTGCACAGCCTCGCAGGACCCACCCTGAAAGGTAAGTACTTGGTTGGTGGTTTTTATTAGCATCACCTATGATAGTGTGTGGTGGGCTGGTTGTGGTAGCCCAGGTTGCCGTGGATGCTTCCCCCCCCCACAGACTACTTCAAAATCGTCTCATCTGACAGTTTTGAAGGGCACAAATGAAACATGGTTGCTTCAGTTCAATGTGGTTTAGTATAGCTTTTTTTTGTCCTAGCGTGTGTCTCTATTCTTCTACACACAGACACGCACACCACCAAAAAATTAACTTTTTTTATACCATGTTTACATTCAGGATAGAGACAGGGTAAAGCAGGTCCAGGCAGTACAACACAGTAAATGAAACAATGCATTTTTCAATGCCCAACAAACCACCAAAAGACCACAAAACAACTGACCTTCCCCCTGCCCTGGGGGGGATGACTAGGTCACAGGTCAGGGTGCTAAATGAGGAGGAGAGACCCCAGAACATCTTGTCGAACCACACAGTAAGGTGAAACTACATAAACATGCACAATTTTTATACTGTAGGATTTCATACTTTCCAACAGTTCCTAATTTTGACACAGAAACTTATCTTTAGTGCTCAGAAGCCCCTTGTACAAGGGAGGTAAGCATGGCATGGACCCAGCAGACTGGCATACATGTTAAAAAAAAGTATTTATGTGCCAGTATGCCCGTCCACCCCTCCCTCCTCCATCACCAGTGGCCAGAACCATTTTTTTCAGCATGTGTACCAGCCTGCCCTGGTCAGCACAGCAGCACAAAGCTGGCAGGGCAGCAGAAGGCACAGCAAGCAACAGTGAATACAATGTCCATGCAAAAAGCTACAGCCCACTCTCCATACCCCAGACCTGCAAGGCCACTATCTTCACCAAGACTGGCCAGCTCAGCTACTCTCTGCACCCTGATGGACTTGCACAGCCACTCTCCACACTCTGTGTCCACCCCACCAGCACAGCCACTCTCCCCACTGCACCAGCACAGCCACTCTCCCCACCCCACCCAACCAACACCATTTCCAGCTCCATTTTATCTGGTATCCTCTCCAGGCATCCAGGTCTGTGCCTCCCCATCACAGGCACACAAAAATAAATAAAACCACATTTTGTACTGCATTTTGTTTATGTTTCTTTCTTTGTCTGGAAAGAGAGATGTTGAGCTACTGGTCAGCACAGTTTGCCTGGTATACAATTACAACCCCACCCCACCGACACAATGCCAGTGCCTTCACCCACCCACACAACAGTGCCACCACCATACCCACACAATGCCTGTATCCCCAACCCCACCCACACAAATGACCAGTGCCCACAACACCACACACACACACACACACACACACACACACACACACACACACATATGACCAGCAGTGTCCTCAACCCCCACACACACATGACCAGCAGTGTCCCCAACCCCACACACACACACAACCAGCAGTGTCCGCAACCCCACCCACACACATGACCAGTGTTCCAACCCCCCCCCCAAAAAATCACAGCCAGTCAGTAGTCGCTATAACAATAGCCAGGTAGTAGTATAATCATTTCTTTAGGGTGCATGTTTTAGTGCAAGATTTTTTTTTTGCTAGTCTTGTAACACTGTACGGGGGAGAACACAAAAAGCTACACCATTGGTTGTGTTTGCCAGGCAATGAAGATAGAGAAAGTAAGGCCAAGGAATCTGTCTGTTTCACTACTCCACAGTGGACAATCGGAGAAATCAAAAAAGTGAAAGATTACTTTTACAGCCAGGTAAAGGATGAGGGGGAAATAATGTTTCAACATTTACTAATGTTTGTATGCTAGCTGCGGACACAGGTCAGTGAGATACATCCCTTGACAAGTAAAGGATGAGGTGGAAATTATGTTTTAACATTTACTTATGTTTATATGCTAACACCCAGTCAGCAAGCACTGAATGTCCCCCCTCCTAACCAACACGGACAGTCCACCAGAAACCCAGTCAGCAAACATGGACAGTCCCCTCCTTCACCCTACCTACAAGGACAGTCTCCTCCCCCAGACACCCGAACAGTCCCCCCCTCCCCACCAGACACCAGGCCAGCGAGCATAGAATGCCCCTTCCAACAGACAAGGACAGTCCCAGTGTCTCACCAGACACCCAGGCAGCCAGAAAACATGGACGGTCCCCATATCCACCAAAGACAGTCCCCACCCCCGACACACAGCATAGCAAACACAGAATTTCCCCTGCTCCACCAACATGAACAATCCCCCAAACAACTGGCTAGCAAACACGGAGAGTTCCCCTCCCCAACAACATTGATAGTCCGTCTAGACACCTGATCAGCAATCACTGATATTCACCCCCATAACCCAACATGGAAAGATCCCCCCCAGACACCCAACCAGCAAATAGTCACCCTTCCCCCACAAGACACCCAGCAGGCAAACATGGACAGTCCCCCATTTCCACCATTATGGACAGTCCCCCCAGACAAATGACCAGCCAAGTCCACCAAACAATGGCTACTATCACCACCCCACCATCACAGCCAGTGCCCCCACATCACCATGGCCTGTGTCTCCACCCCACCAGACCCCAGAATAGAAAACAGACTGTACCCCCAGCCCCACCAAACACTGACCACCCTCCTAGTCCCAAACATTAATGACCCCAGCCCCAAACTCTGATCGTCCCCCCCAGCCCCACCAAACGCAGGCCCTCCCCCAGCACCAAACACTGACCATCCTCTTAGTGAGTCAGCCCCAAAACACAGACTGTTTCCCCCAACCCCAACCCCACAAAACAGACCATCCCCCCAGCCCCACCAAACACAGACCGTCCAGTGAGTTTACCCAACAAACCCCATCACACCAGTAGCACAGTAACTGAGTGTCCCCACCCACCAACATGACCAGTGTCCACACCATACCAAACAATAGACCCCCACCCACCACACCAACATGGACAGCCTCAACAGCCAGCAAATCCCCTCCCACCCAAAGAAACACAAGCTGACTGAAAACCTTCCACCCATCCCCCAGACACATGGCCATAGCCAAGACCCCCCCCAAAAAAAAAAACATATTTCTGGGATATGAATGGTATTAATTTCCAACAACCATCTTGCAGCACAGTTACTCACCAAATCAGTAAGGGCACAGACAGGGCAGCATGCAGCAGGGCACAGCAAGGCCAAGAAGGCAGGTCAGGTAGCTGAGTCTCTCCCAACAGTCCCGTTCCTCTCCTGATTAATCCCCCAACGAGACAGTAACTCATTTTTTCTGACACCAGATAAATATGTCGCATTGTGGGTCTGCTATAGCCTGCATGACCGCTGGCTCCTTTACTGTTCTGGGCCTGGCTGTTCACTGACCTGAATAATCCCTCTCAGTGGACCGTGGAACTGGTGGGCAACAGGCGTGATGCAGGACTTGCCGACAACACGGTAAGTCTTTTTCTGGCCTGCTGGACACAGGATCTGGGTGTGCAGACAAGCCTGGCCATGCCTCAGACTCACTGTGATTGTACTACTCGCTCTTCCACCTGGTCTGTCCAGTGGTAGAGGCCTTGTGGCCCAGGCCTCCTAGGCTCTTGGGGATGGGAGGCTCAGGTAGCAGCGAGAGAGCCCAGAGCACAGCTGGCTGCACTGAGAAAGACAGAGTAGGTAGTCAGAGGACTCAGGTGAGGTATATTTAAACTGGGCTGTTCAGGACAGGAGAAGGGTGGGAACACTAGACTGACTGAGACACTGGTGACACCTGACAGACAACCAATGACTGCTGCTTGACATCCTCGAATAGCTATCTCTCCTTAGCCCTATGCTATATGGATACTGCTGCTGCTCCTTCATGGAAGGCACACAGACAACTAAATGGGCGCCACTAACAGAGTACTGTTCGCGCGATGGCGCCAGCTTGCAGCACTCTCTGATTGGCTGTAACATGCACGTAGTTGCAGGTTGCAGCCAATCGGAAAAGGGGATAGTTTTTGTTTAAGAGACATGGCACCGTGCTGCCCCCCGGAAAGGTGCAGGCAGTCCTGGCATAGCCCTGAGCCCATTCAATATAAAAAAAAAAAAATGATAACCGGAGAATGGTGGCTGTGCTCCTAAAAAGTCCTGGTCTAATTTCTCAGGGGGGGCATCTTGCCCTTCTGCCCCCCCACAACCTACGCCTATGCCCTTTACTGTTGGCACTACAAAACACCTTCACCATACTGGCAGAATGGGGAAACTAGAAAGAGGCTCCCACCATATTAGGAGGAGAGGCGGTGGATCCTCAGACGCAGAGTCCCCTAGGAGAGAGGGAGAGAGCCCCCCCCCAAGATGAAGCAGCAACTGATTGGAGACTCTATAGTAAACAAAAAGGATTGGGAGCTGAGGAGCAGAATAATAGGGAGGTGAAAAGCCTCTATGGTGCTTTGTCTTGGAAGGATGAAAAGTGAATTCTTAGCATCGCTAGGGCAGCAGGAGTTGAGAAGGAGATGAACATCTTTCTCCATCTTAGGACAAATGACCTGGCAAGGGATAGGGTAAAAGTAGTACAGGGAAGTTTCAGGGAACTGGTGTGGGGCCTCAAGCAGACAGCATGTATGGTGGCTTTTTCTGAGGTGCTACCTGTAAATGGCCAGGAACAGGAATTGGTATGCCACATCAGAGACTTTAATAACCGGTTGAAGGTATTGTGTATGGAGGAGGGATTTAGGGCATCATGTCAAAATAGTGACTCAAATTGAGCGACTCGATTTTAAGAAACTCAGTTTGAGAGCTTGTGATTTGAGCTACCCTGAAAGGGTAGTGAGCATGGTTATAGCGACGAGGTAGGGGGGAAAAAAGGGAAAACTAGTAACATGGTGAAGGACAGGAAGAGGAGGATCCAGGAAGCAGGGTCCAGGAAACAAAGGTATGTGGCCTGTGGTTTGGTGGTGTGGTTCCAAGCTGGTGTTCTGGTGTGGTGGTGAGGGTGGTGGTCTGTAGTGAGGGAGGTCCAGTGTTCAGGGCTGGGTAGGGTAGGTATTTTATTTTTTGTTCATTGTGTGGGACTTAATTTTTTTTGCATTCCCTGTTTTCCCCTTCCCCGACATGCACCCCCCTGGAGTTTAGAATCTTAATTTAGCAGGTGCGGGGGGGGAGGCCCCCACAGGAGGAGGGGGTCTGGAGGAGGTGCAGCCCCCCACCATAGATAATGTTTTGGTCTGTGGTCTCAGTTGTTGGGTTCACTGGGGAGTGTACATTGGCATTTTGCTTTTTGGTGATTACACTCACTGTAACAGCGATAACTGTTTTGTGATGGCTGTTATGACATGGAACTGGGATTTGGCTACATTGGGGACTGAGGATCATCCTGGGAGGATACAGGTCTCTATAAGAGAGATAGCATGCATCACTCTAGGAATGGGACAATAGTCCTTGTTGGGAGGTTTAAATGCTCCTTGGACGATCATTTAAGCTAGCCAAGGGTAGGCAGTAAAACTACAATAGGCAACAATTGCCCAAACAGATGATAAAATGTCAGGGTGGGAGGACTCAAGGGAGGAGAACTCCCCTAGAGCAGTGGTACAGAAAGACAAAGACTGGGACATGAAGAAAGAAATGATGAATATATCTCAGGCAGGGGATGATAGTGGATTGAAAGAGACCAGAAATGGTGAAAGCAAAATGGGTAGAGGTGAGCAAGGAAGGCTACAGGTAACAACACAGACAAGAATGGGAGGTAGAAGAAAGGCATCAGGCAGTGGGGAATGAAGGCATTGAGAGCCATGTGTGCTAATGTAAGAAGCCTTGAAAACAAAATTCCTGACCTGGAGGCCAACATGGCAGAGGCTAACCAGGATTTAGTGTCGCTAGAGTATTGGTGCACTGAAAATCATGACTGGGATACAGATGCCTTAACCAACTCTCTGTTCAAGAGAGAAAGAGCAGAGAGGGAGGGTTGCATTATATATATAAAGAGAGTTAAGGCCATGGAGCTACAGGGACAAAATGAGGAACTGAAGGGGCTAGAAGTGCTGTGTGTCATCCTGGAGACTGGCTTCGGGGATGCTATCCATACTAGGGTAGTGTACAGACAAGGAGATGGAAAAGGCACTTGGGGAGGCCTTAATCTGGATGGTAAGTAAGGGTGAGGTGCTGTTAGATGAAGATTTCAATTTGCCAGATGTGGAGTGTAGCCTTCCAGCTTTAGTAAATTGCATGGCCATTCTTTACTCCCATCAAAGGACTTTTCTCAGGCAGTTAGTCAGCGAGCATACTAGGGATAGGATAGTGTTGGTGCTTACAAACAGGGACAGTTCTGCAGATGTCACAATGGGCAGTCCTCTTGGTACTAGTGATCACCGTGGTTCAAAATAAAGACATGAGTAGAAGTGAGCCACACCAGGACAGTGGTCCTGGACTTTAGGATGGCAGATCTGAAAGAAATGGGAGACTGCATCAGACATTGTATTGAAGGGAAGGGGTGACTGCGAGGGGAGGAACAGAGGGGAAAATAAAGGGTAGCATAATTGGGGAAACCAACCTCTGCATGACGGAAGTGAGCAAAAGCAGAAGGGAAAGGAGACCTTTATGATCTCCAAGAAAGTGATGAGTGGTGAAAGGAAAAAGGGTTGCATTCAAGAGGTTAAAAGAATCACAGAAGGTGGATGGCAGGGAGGTATACCAATGAAAGCAGAAGGAAGCCGGCAAGTGGTTAAGAAGCAAAGGTGCAGACAGAAGAAAGGATTGCCAAAGGATTCACTAATGGGGATAAGACTTTTTTCAGGTATAGACTGGATGTGTCAATCGGTCCCTATCTGCCGTCAAATTCTATGTTTCTATAAGTGAGAAGAGAAAAGCAAGAGGAGGGATAGTGAGGATCAGAAGGATGGAAGTGGGAGACTTTGCAAAAGTTAACTAATAAAAAGTTGGCATTTATAATTGGTACTTCTGCTTTACAGTAGAGGGAGGAAACAATCAGGGAGAAACAGGAAAGGGTGGGGTGGACACAAGTCCATTTTCAGACTAATTACTCTGAAAGGACTTGTAGCCCTGAAGGTGGATAAGGTTACTGGACCAGATGGGATACACCCCAGCATACTAAAATAACTCATGGAGTTGCTAGCTGCCCCACTGACAACCTTGTTCAACAGCTCACTGGAAACAGGTGTGGTTCTGGAGGACTGGAAGAATGCTAACATGGTTTCTTTACGTTATAGCAGCAGCATGGACGAGGATAGCAACTATAGGCTGGTCAGTTTTACTTCAGTGGTGGAAAAGTAATGGAAACACCACTGAAAGAAATTCTGAGTATCTAGAATCTAATGGCTGCAGGACCACTGGCATTATAGTTTTAAGGGGGGGGGGGGCGAGTGCCAATAAATCTGATGTGTTTCTTTGACTGGGTGACCAGGGAAATAGATCAGGGGAGAACAGTGGATGCAGTCTATCTGGATCTTTTTAAGGCATTCAAAACTGTGCTGCATGGAAGGCTGATTAGAAAGTTGACCAGGCTAGCAGTGGCATCCAAAGATGTAAATTCAGATAGAAAATGGTTAACAGATAAGAGACAGAGTGTGGTGGTTAACAACACTCACTCTAAGGATGGAACAGTGACCAATTGAATTTCACAGGGATTGGTACTGGAACCAGTCTTTTTCAATAGTTTCACAGGAGACATTTCAGAAGAACTAGAGGATAAGGTATGACTATTGTCAGATGGTGCCAAAATCTGTAGTATGGTGGACAATCAGGAGGGAGTGGAGCAATTTGTGGGAAACTCAAGGATTTGTCAAAGAAAAGGCAGTTGAGGTTCAATGACAAGAAGAGCAAAATCATGAACCCAGGTCTAGGAACCCTGATGCTGAGTATGGGATGAGAGAGGTGCTGACTGTCACAAGACAGGAAAAGGACCTTGGGGTTATCATATCAGAGGACCTCAAGGTGGCAGGAAGGTATGACAAGGTAATGGGCAAGGATATTGGCAGGGATACTGGGATGCTGGAATTCATATAGTAGATAGAGGTATCTCCAGTAGGAGGTGGGGAATGGTGTTGCCAGTGTGTCGCTCCCTGGTGCGCCCCCACTTGGAGTACAGCATCCAATTTTGGAGACCACATCTCAAGAAAGGACTTAAGACAGGGTGGAGGCAATCCACAGGATGACAACTAAACTGGTTCAGGGTTTGCACATGAAGCCCTATGAGTAAAGACTAAGGGATCTCAACATATACACCCAGGGAGAGAGGAGAGACAAAGGTGACAAGACCAAAATCTACCAAGTGCCTTAAAGGAGTGAGCAGGGTTCAGGGGGAGATTTTTTTCAAATATGGATGACCACCAGGACCAGTGGGCATGTGGTGAAGTTAGAACGGGGGAGTTCAAGAAAGAGATGTGAGGAAATATTGCTTCAGTAAAAGGGTGGTAGATGCCAGAAACAGATTTCCAGTGGAAGAGGTGGAAGCTAGAACAGTTGGAGGCTTCAAGCGTGCATGAGATAAACATAAGAGTACAGTACATTAAAAAAGAGGTGAGGGACACTGGAGACCAAATAGGGTCTGCAGAGGAAGAATAGGCAGGGAACACTTGGGCAGCCTCAGTGAGCCAAGTGGTCCTTTTCCGCTGACAACTTATGTTTCTGTTTTTTAAAATCACACACTTCAAGTTTATAACCTGTGCAGGAGGACAGCACAAATTATAAAACATTATCTACTATACTACACATGCTCTCCAAAAAATAAATCTTCCATTGATTCTAATATTGCTTTCTGAGGTTTTGTAAATCTCAGTCCCGTGTGAAGCAAATACTGTAGCTTAAAATGTATTTTCTTGGTTTAACATATTGCTAGATAAAATCAGTTTAAATGTAGGTTCACCAGAGTGCATTAGATGTTGACTAAGTGGTTGACAAAGGTTTTTTTTTTCCATTACAAAACAGCGTTCAGAAATGCATACCACTTCTTTTTTTCTAGGAATGGCTTCTGAGTGACTCAAAATATTATTTAGAAAATGAGCATGCAGCAGACCTACAGGGGACTGTAACAATATGTGTATTTTTGGTGGAATTTCCACAGTATATTGTCAGAAGCTTGTCAGGAACCACAGTGTAAAAGGTCTTCTTGAAGTCCAGATAGAATACATCTATGAAACAAATACATGTATATTTATTATGCTCTGTCTACCCCTGTTTATTCACAAACTTTTAATTACATCTCTTATAAGTTATGTTATATTCTAGGAGCACTACTACAGTATGTATAGCATATACCATATCAGTTACTAAACAGAATACAGTGCACTCTTTCCCACACCCTAATGAGAATCCTTTAAAATGATGTATTTTTTTTAATAGATTGCCATTTGGGAGGGGGTGCACTGAATTTTGTTTATTTACGGACTATGTCTATCATTCTACCCTTTTCCACCTTTCCACTGGCCCCATTACTGAAGGTGATTAGGCTGGTTTGGCTTGATTTGCCCATCATAAATCAATGCTGAGAGGGGACAAGAACACAGGTCACAACAAATAGCTCTGGTTTTCTTTCATTGATAATGATTTACAGTACTTTGCCCAGAGCTGATGTCAGGCTGACCAACCTATGGTTTCCTGGGCTTGACCTTGCCTGTTTCATGCAGATGGGGAATTAACTGGGCACATTCCAGTCCATTGAACCACACCTACTCCTTAACGATTGTAATGTTAGCTCCACTTTAATCATGTTTGTTTCTCTTGCCCACACCATGGGACTTACCTGGTTTGTTTGCCACCAGATACAGTAAATTTGCATTATCCACCCCAGTGACTTTAGTCTAAAGAACAACGTAGAGTCTTAAGCTAATACCACCAAAACCATAGAGCATTAAGTATATCACAGCCTGTTAAGAAAAGTGTAGGGTAAAGTGTTTTACAGCTCTTCTAGTGCATAATTCTTAAACTAAGTTTTCTCTGCTCAATCTCTCTCTTTCTCTCTCTCTCTCCCCCTGTGCCTTTTCCCTTCTCCCCTCCCTGTCCCTAAACTAGATACACCTCTGTCACTTGCCTGCACCCTAATCTATTGTTCTCTCTGAAAGCCTCCCCTGGTCTACCTGTACTTAATCTCCCTCCCTCTCTCCCAAGACACTCTAACTTCAGAGCCCATCGATGCTGCTGAACTGCCACTGCCTCATCCACTCCAGCAGACCTGGGAGACCTCCTTCACTGAAGATCTTTCCTCCAGGATGAGCACCATGGGCCACACCTGATTTCAAGGTCAGACCCCACTCACCCAGAAAAGCCACAAGTAAAGACACCTGCCCACCCCGACTCTCTGGAAGAGTAGCCAAACAAACCCTCCCAGTCAGAGAACAGCATTGATCGACACCTCTGGTTTGGCTGATTCAAGCCATCACTTCCCAGACCCTCTCATTTTAGAGCCCATTGGGGCTGCTGAACTGCTGCTGCCTTGTCCGCTCCAGCAGACCTGAGAGACCACCTTCACTGAAGATCTTTCCTCCGGGATGAGCGCCATGCTGCTGGACAAGCCTTCCCAGCCAGAGAACTGCCTTGAGCCACACCACTGGGCTGATTCAAGCCATTGATCCTGCTGGCGTTTTGCGCCAGCTCCCCACCCTCCCTCCACCTCACCCACCCTGGGTGGACCTTTTCTTATATAGCCACCATTTGGTCAGGTGACAAAATACCCACTTTACCACTGGTCCCTTATATTCTCTTACCACTAGAGGAGCCCACACTTTGCCACAAAGATCTGCTCAGAAACTCTCAGCACCACACCACACAGAGCTCTTTCTCATTACTCAACCACTAGCCTCCTTGGACTTAAAGGACACATATTTCCATATCCCCATAAGAGAGTCACACAGAAAGAGTCTCAGGTTCAGACTCACCTCAGACCACTATCAGTTCTCAACACTTCTCTTCAGCCTCACCTCTGCACCAAGAGTCTTTACCAAGTGCATTGCAGTAGCAGTGGCATACCTAAGAAGGTCAAGTGTGACAGTTTTTCCCTACCTGGACGATTATCTAATCATAGGAAAATCCCACCAGCAGGTGTCAAACTACCTTCAGGTAACGCAGAATCTTTTGCTGTTCCTGGGATTCCTCCTCAACAACAAAAAGTCAGTCCTGACCACTGTGCTGGTTCTGCAATTCATAGGTGCAGAACTAAGTAGTGTAGTGGGAAGGGATTTTCTCCCTCAGCAGAGGGCAGAAAACATTCAGCTTTTGGCAGACTCATTTGCCCTGTGCAGGCCAAAGCCAGCAAGACAGTACCTTCAACTGTTAGGGTACATGGCTTCAGCAACAAGCACAGTCATAGGTGCCAGGTTTCAGATGAGGGATATTCAGTTCCACCTCAGGGCACAATGGTGCCAAAGGCGGGCCCCCCTCTCAAAGCCAGTACCAGTCACAAACCACACACCCTTGTAACTTCACAAATTAGCAATATTTTCACGCCACATTTTCAACACTGGCATTTTTCCACACCTCCTTATGAACAGTACAGCTGTCACTTTTCACATCCTGGCTGAAATGTGTTTTCACACTTCTGGCGCAGAATACTGCAGTCTCTGTCGGAAATCAGTGTTTGGGCTAAATTAGGATCAAGGCAGTGAGAAAGGGTGGGAGTGACTGAGCTCAACTGAGCTCTGTTGGGACTGCTGCAGATTTCTTTGGGGGCAGAAAAAGGCACCAATGCAGGCAGGAGCCTAGTAGAAAAGGGCAGCCTGCAGCACCAGGAGGCACAGAATGAGCGAATGAGGGAGGGGGAGTGAGTGAGCTCAATGGAGCTCTGTTAGGACTGCAAGAAGCAGGTTGTGGAGGCACAGCACTGTTGTGGCCAAAGCCCCCACAGCCTTAAAAGGCTTGGCCCGCTGTCCCCAATGATGTAGCATGCTGCTGCTAACACTAGTTCAGCCAGTGTGGCACAACCTTCTAAAGTTTTAGCCACTGCAATCAGGGGCTGCCTCGTCATTGCAGCATCATCTGCTGCAATGAGGAAGCGACCCCTCATTGCAGGGCTGTTGCTGATGGGGAGCCCAGCCCCTATCAGCTTGTCCCCCCCATTTCTTGTGTGCTGAAGGGGGTTCTCAGTCCCCCTTGGCTTATGTCCCCCCCTTCTGTGTTTGCTGATGGGGGTGCCCAATCCACATCAGTATATCCCCCCTATTTCTTGTGTGCTGAGGGGGCCTCTAATCCCCCTTGGCTCACGAGCCCCCCAAGTATGTGCCAACGGAGGTCCCCAATCCCCATCGGCTCCAGCACCCCCTATCCCAAAACACGCAGGTGGCATGCTGGGAGCCCACCCCCGCATGCCAAAAGTACCTGCAGAAAAACAAAACATCCCGCGATGTCTTTTTTTTTTTACTCCTAAAAAGAAGAAAACGGTCCCTCACTGTCTGCACCCCTCTCCCACAACCTATGCCCTCCTACTGCACACCCCAACTCCCCACACCCCTCCCTCACCCCATATTTACCTCCGAAGCCTGGCGCGACACTCTTTGGTGGACCAGGAACATGTCTGCACTCTTCAAAGCCAACCGTGAACTGATGAAATGCCAGTAAGCTGTATAATGGAATAAGTAGGCTTTTTTAACTTTGATGCATATCTCAGTCATTTTTTGGAATTTTGGCACCAAATTTTCAACATGGGGTTTTTGGAACCCTTCCCCATGAATTCTGCCACTGTCATGGCACTAATCAGCTCCGAAAGTGATTTCACAGTCACTGCATGGACTCACCTTTCAGGACTGATTAATGAAATGACAGTGCCAGTGTTCATGAGGTAGACTCTCAAAAAGCCTATATTGCAAATTTGATGGAAAAAATCCAAAAAATGGCTGTTTTACAAGCATGCTTTGGGCAGTTGCTATGCACGCTCGTAACTTCACAAATTTTCACACCAGATTTTCAACATTGGCATTTTTTCACACCTCCTTGTGAACGGTACAACTGTTATTTTTCACATCCTGGCCAAAATGTGTTTTCCCACTTCCGGTGAAGAATAGCGTGGTCGCTATGGGAAATCAATGTTCAGGACAGATTATAAAAATGACTGTGACACTGTTCATGAGCAGAGGTCCTAAAATGCCTATATTGAAAAAATGTGGTTCTGATACTCCATAAAATGACTGTTACGAGTGTGCGTTGCGCAGTTTGCACGCAAGCTCGTAAGTTCACAAATTTATAATATTTTCACTACAGATTTTCAAAATTGCCATTGTTCTACACCTCTTTATGAACAGTACAGCTGCCATTTTTCAGATCCTGGCCAAAATGAAAATTTAGTAATGAAAGTCCATAAAATGAGTGTGCTACAAGTGTGCGTTGCGCAGTTTCCATGCACGCTTGTACCTTCGCAACTTTACAATATTTTCACTCCAGATTTTCAACATTGCCATTTTTCCACACCTCCTTAAGACAGTGCAGCTGTCATTTTTCACATCCTGACCGAAATGTGTTTTCACTCTTCCGACTCACAGTAGCGTGGTTGATGTGGGAAATCATTGTTCAGGACACATTAAGAAAATCACACTGACACTGTTCATAAGCAGAGATCCTAAAGTCCCTATGTTGAAAATGTTGTGATGAAACTCCATAAAATGACTGTGTTACAAGCGTGCGTTGTGCATTTTCCACACACCCTTGTAACTTCGCAAATTTGCAATATTTTCACGCCACATTTTCAGCACTGGCATTTTTCCACACCTCCTTATGAAAAGTACAGCTGTCATTTTTCACATCCTGGCTGAAATGTGCTTTCACACTTCTGGCGCAGAATACTGCAGTCTCTGTTGGAAATCAGTGTTTGGGCTAAATTAGGATCAAGCGAGTGAGAGAGGGTGGGAGTGACTGAGCTCAACTGAGCTCTGTTGGGACTGCTGCAGATTTCTTTGGGGGCATAAAAAGACACCAATGCAGACAGGAGCCCAGTAGAAAAGGGCAGCCTGCAGCACCAGGAGACACAGAATGAGCGAATGAGGGAGGGGGAGTGAGTGAGCTCAACGGAGCTCTGTTAGGACTGCTGCAGATTTCTTTGTGGGCAGAAAAAGGCAGCAATGCACGCAGGGGCCCAGTACAAAAGGGCAGCCTGCAGTGGCGGAAGAAACAGAATGAGCGACTGAGATAGGGGGAGTGAGCGAGCTCAGTGGAGCTCTATCATGACTGCTGTGGATTTCTTTGTGGGCAGAAAAGGGTGGCAACGCTGGCAGGAGCCCAGTACAAAAGGCCAGCCTGGAGCGGCGTCAGAAATTGGACGAGCCAGTGAGATCAGGGAATGAGTGAACTCAACAGAGCTCTGTCAGGACTGCTGCAGATTTGTTTGTGGGCAGAAAAAGGTACCAACAGAGGCAGGAGCCCAGTACAAAAAGGCAACCTGCAGTGCCAGGAGAAACAGAATGAGCGAGTGAGACAGGGAGAGTGAGCGACCTCAACGGTGCTCTATTGTAAGTGCTGTGGATTTCTTTGTGGGCAGAAAAGTGCGGCAACCCAGGCAGGAGCCCAGTACAAAAGGCCAGCCTACAGCGCTGGTAGAAACAGAACGAGTGAGTGACAGAGGGGGAGTGAGCAACCTCAAAAGAGCTGTGTCAGGACTGCCACAGATCTCTTTGTGTCTTTGTGGGCAGAAAAAGCCACCAGTGCAGACAGGAACCCAGTACAAAAGGGCAGTCTGCAGCAGCGGGAGACACAGAATGAGTAAGTAAGGGAGAGGGAGTGAGTGAGCTCACCGGAGCTCTGTTGGGACTGCTGCAGATTTCTTTGTGGGCAGAAAAAGGCAGCAATGCATGCAAGAACCCAGTACAAAAGGGCAGCCTGCAGAGGTGGGAGAAACAGAATGAACGAGTGAGAGAGGAGAAATGAGTGAAAAAGATCAACAGAGCTCTATCGTGACTGCTGCAGATTTCTTTGTGGGCAGAAGAAGGCGGCAATACAGGCAGGAGCCCAGTACAAAAGGGCAGCCTGCAGCACTGGCAGAAATGGAACAAGAGAGAGAGAGGGGGGGAGTGAGCAAGCTCAGTGGAGCTCTGTTGGGACTACTGCAGATTTCTTTGTGGACTGAAAAAGGTGTCAACAGAGGCAGGAGCTAAGTACAAAATGTCAGCCTGCATCACCGGGAGAAATCGAATGAGCGAGTGAGACAGGCAGAGTGAGCGACCTCAATGGAGCTCTGTTGAAACGGAACTAGTGAGTGAGAGAGGGGGAGTGAGTGAGCGAGCTCAATGGAGCTTAATCGTGACGGCTGTAGATTTCTTTGTGGGCAGAAAAAGGCAGCAACACTGGCAGGAGCCCAGTACAAAAAGCCACCAATGCAGGCAGGAGCCCAGTACAAAAAGTCAGCCTGCAGCAGCGGGAGACACAGAATGATCGAGTGAGGGAGGGGGAGTGAGTGAGCTCAACAGAGCTGTGTTGGGACTTTTCTGGATTTCTTTGTGGGCAGAAAAAGGCAGCAATGTACCCAGGGGCTCAGTACAAAAGGGCAGCCTGCAGCGGTGGGAGAAACAGAACTAGAGAGTGAGAGGGGGAAGTGAGTGAGCTCAACGGAGCTCTATCATGACTGCTGCAGATTTCTTTGTGGGCAGAAAAAGGTGAAAATGCAGGCAGGAGCCCAGTACAAAAGGCCATCCTGCAGTGCCTGCAGAAACAGAATGAGCGAGTGACAGCGGGGGGGAGAGAGCAAGCTCAATGGACCTGTGTCGGGACTACTGCAGCCATCAAAAGAGGCAGGAACCCAGTACAAAAGGCCATTCTGTAGCACCAGGAGAAACAGAGCAAGTCAGAGAGGGGCAGTGACCCACCTCAACAGAGCTCTGTTGGGACAGCTGTGGATTTCTTTGTGGACAGAAAAGGGTGCCAATGCAGGCAGGAGCCCTGTACTAAACAGCAGCCTGCAGCACCGGTAGAAACACAACTAGTGACTGACAGAAGGCCACTGAGAGAGCTCAACGGACCAAATCAATCAACATTCAGCATTGACAAATGCTTGTTTCCTGTGGTTATTTATTTATCTATATGTTATTATGGCCTCTTTGCAGGCTTCTAAGAAATCTGAGGTTAGAATGAAAGCAGTTACACTGGGTAGTTTGAAACTGAATGCAGGGGCTAAAGATTCAGTCATTAGCATAGTATTCCATTTGTCTCTGAGGCAGTGCTGATTTAAAGGAGCACTGCATGAGTAATAATATTAGTGGATCCCTTTGGAAGAAACAAGATTGCAACAGGTGAGTAATTTTTTCTTCTGGACCAATCTTTAAACTTTGAACTTCACAGACAGAACACATGCAAGTCTGTAAACTCTAAACTAGGCATATCATATCATACCAGACTAGCTATGTACTAACTCCTACAGTGAGAGTGGCTATAGCCTGGGGCATACTTCTACCTAACCTGACTTTTGGAGCTGTCACGTATGCTACTTTATCAAAATCCATTCTCCTTAGCTGTCAGTATGCCTCATCCTCCCACAGGCTGAAACACCGCTATTTTCTCTACTCGGATCTAAATGTGCTATCTCCCAATGCTACCAGACTTTACTTCCTTTGCTCCACTGTCGATAGCATTCTGAGGTCTTGAACCCCCTTAAATCTGGTTGAGTTGCTCACTCACCAGACCTCCAGCTGTGGCCTGTGCTCAGCAGATAAATCCCTTTTATGCATCCCAAAATGCAAAACCACCAAAGGCTCTAGAACTTTTGCCCACCACGCCACTCAGCAATGGAACTCACTTCCACTAGATATCTGTCTAGCACCCACACACAATGCCTTTAAAAAAGCATTCCACCGTTAATTTATCTCAACCAGACAATGCACCTGTTTTAAACTTCCCCTGCCTGTCCTGAAACACTTAACTGGCTTCTGCCAATTATCCAAGTGATATAATAATTTCCTGCCCTGTTCTCCTGCCTCACGCCTCTTACATCTATCCCCTCTCTCTCTGAGACAGCTATTATCCCCATGCCTGACCTTGTCTCTGAACCTGGCTTTTTTCCAAACCCCAGCTGTCTCAACTTTCGTATCCCCTGCATTGTATTCCCCTTGCACTTATCAGTTATTGTCCCATATTTTCTAGATCTGTCTGAATTGCCTTTTCAGGACTATACCTGCTGTATTGTTTTTTTTCTCTGAATTTTTGCTTAATGTGTCTAGTGTGTGTCTCAGCAAGTCATTTGATCATTACTGCTTTGCTTGCTAGCCCAATTGCTTTGTCCTAATGCTACGATGAACTATTCCTCTGTTCCCTGCGCTCAACATCCTAATTTTATTTTTTGCTACACAACCAATGTATAACACCTTCTTTTGTATCTTGATATAACCTGTTATTTGTTATACCCGCAATGTTTACAACATCTTGTTGTGTATCCTGATGTAATTTGCTGTTTGTTTTACCCGAAATGCTTAATTTATAACCTCCTGGGTCATGCCTAAAACAAGTCATTTCTATGGCTAGCGCACCCCGTTGATAAAAAACAAAATAAATAAATTGTTTTAAGTTCATCCTTGCACTTGCCCAAGGGTGAACATATTGATATGATAGTGGATTTTGAGAGGTGTTAACAAGAACTAAATAAATACATTGTTTTATGTTCATCCTTGTGCTTGCCCAAAGGTAAACATACTGATATGATAGTGGGTTTTGAGAGGTGAGTCACTGTCAGTCCAATGCAAGGCAGTCAGCAAGGGGATCAAGAGTATCAGACCCATCATCAGCTAGGCTGATCATGACACTCTACTGGTCATGCTGGGAAGAAATTTCATGAAATTCAAACAAAATCTCTACAAGCTGCCCAGCAAGCAGAACTGATCTTCATCATGATCAGACTATTGTGTTCCCCCCAGCATAAAAAACAACAATCTCTCCCATCCTCTTCCAAGCGTCCTTCCCGCATCCGATTCTCCCTCCCTAATTTTCTGACACTGTGGTGCTGAATCCCAGATGCCATCCAGCACTCCCCTACTTTACCTGTTTTCACTGTGAGACACCAGGCAGCCACCCACGGTGCTGCCAAACATAACACTGACACAGGGGAACCCAATCCCCAGTGTCAGTGCCTGAAATAAAGAAAACCATCCCTTGTATTCCTTTTTTTTATTTCTATACACCCTGTAAAAACAAAACTGTCCATCAACGTGTGCTGAAGCTGCCAGCACACTGCCGCCATTACCATCCCCCACCCAACCCTCCCACTCAGCCACCACCATCCCACACCCCTTACTTTTAATTTTCTGCATTATCCTTCATAGTCTTATTTTTTTCCTGCAAAAAGGATAATCATCCATTGATGTCTCTTGCCACTGCCTGCACCCCCAAACTTTTAACATAGCCATTTTCTCTCACTGCCTCATGAATGTGACAGCTATCATTTTCAAATCATGGCCAAACTGTGTTTTCAAACTAGTGGCATGAATTATATTTTAGTCACTATTTAGAAATTACACTTGTCTTTTTTATGAAATTTGTGTCAAAATGTGAAAAAAAAACTATGTTAAGAAGAAACATTGAATTGTTCCAACATTTACTTATAACTTTAGTTTTGCAATTTTTGGTCCCTAATGCTCAACATATCTCTTGTGTAGTTGTGTTACCCCATCTCCTGAACATGACAGGTGTTATTTTTCAAATTCCCTCCACGACATGTTTTTGCAGTCACACTGCGAAATCACTTTTCAGATGGGATTTAAGAATGTCCACCTGTCTTGATATAACGTCAGGTCATAAAAAAAGGCTGTTAGAAATTTAGGGTCAAAATGTGGGAGCCCACTGAAAATTAGATATTGCCTCTCAGCTGGCCTATTTTAGGTAATACAATCTATAAAGGTGAAAAAGCAGAACACCACTGAAAAGTAGATATTACATCCCATCTGGTCAAAAATTGTGTACAAGCAAGACCTGGAACAACAGCAATGCAAGAAGCAAACATTCAGCACTGACAAATGCTTTTTTAAAGTTTACTAACATTGGCAATTCACGTTGTATTGCGTTGCCAACACTAAAGAGCTCAAGAGCAACTTTTATTTAAATTGGTTTTGACACTCTGGGCCAGATATTCAGACTGCGCCTGGCAGGGGCGCAAGCCTGGGCGCAGCACAACTGGGATGCACCGGGGCCAGGACCAGGCGATATTCAATGGTAATGCGCCATGGCTCAGCACCATTGAATATGGCAAGGTCATCACACATACTGTGCCTGGCGCAGTGTGCCAGCACAAGCCACAGATAGGAAGCATGGGGATGTACCAGTGCATGTGAAGTTGCACAAGGGGCATGCAAATGAGGCCATAAAATATGCAAGGTGCAAATGGGGCCATTTGCATGTCATTATGGCCCCATCTGCATGCCTTCCGCAAGGCAGGCTGGCAACTTTCACCTGGCACCCTGCATAGCATGATGTGTGCTGTGGGGATCCCTGGGCATCCCCTGCCCTGTAGCCATGATAGCATGGTATAAGTTACTAAAGATAGCCCTGATAGTCTAGTAGCCCACCTCCCTCCTGATTCCCTGAAGAATGTAATGTTAGACAGTCCCTGGTAGTCTACCAGGTAGATCACCAGAAAAAGACCATTAATTAAGTCCCCAATAGTCTAGTGGTACTCTCCCCCACCATTGCTGCGATCGTGGAACAGTGCCCATATCATAGTGCCTGGTGATCAAGAGCGCCCCACCTCCCACCCACATAGCACTCCTTCCCCCTCCGCTCCCCCCCGTCATCAGCGGGTGGCTGCAATCCACCCGCATGCCGCCCAGCTTCCCGACAGGTAACGGAGTACAGTATGGGCTTCATTGGTTCACAGTGATGATCACTAGTAGGGCATATTGTACTAGACAGTCACAAATATGTGAATGAAGTCATTCACATATTTGGGACTGTTCAGTACAGTATGCCCTGCAAGCCCATACTATATCTGTCATTCAATTGGTGGCCTGGTGGTATGCGGCAAGTTGCAGCCACTTACTGTTGATGGAGCGAGAGTGTTGGGCAAGGGGTATCTGTGGGTGGAGGTGGGGCACCATGGGATCACCAGGGAATCATTCTATGGAGATTTTCCGTAATCATGGCAATGGGTGGGGACCACTAGACTACCAGGGAATATACATACTGGCACTGTACCACGATTGGGAATAGGGGCAGGAGGTACCACTGGACTACCAGGGATTTTGTATGATAGTAACTGGTGATAGTGGCAATGGGAGGAGGGGTGCCACTACACTGCCAGGGATGTTCATACAGTCATCTACGGGTGATCAGGGACAGGAGGGAGGGGGGTACCACTAGACTACCAGGGGGGTATGTGTGCTTGTGGATGGTGTTCTGGGTGGGCAGGTGGTCACCCACTGCTGGCGGCTTCTGTGTTGCACCCTGCAATACAGCAGCCTGCCTCTGGGTGGCCAGGATTTGTTCCCACTCTTCCACGGCTCAACTTTGAGCCCCCTTATGCAGTACAATGCAGGGTAGTACCAGCATATGCACCGCACATACTGGGCTGAATATCAGGATGTGCCACATATGCATGAGCCACACCCCCTGCATCTGCACTGCATACCATTACATTGTGCCCCAGTGCATCAGGATTTGCACTGTGCCTGGCTTCCCTTTCAGTATCCTGCCAGGGCGCAATTTGGGGTTGTGCCAGCACAACTCTGTTGTGCCATGCGCAACCCCTTTCAATAGTCTTGCCTCAGTTTAAATGCTGTTGTAGTTAGTTCACAATGCAGTGCAGAACTAAGTTGCATGTCTTAGACAACAGACTTTGCAGGGCTTTTTGCTGGTTCCAGCAACATTTAAAGGGACACTGTCAACTCTTTTTGCACCATATTACTTTTAGTTGAAACCCACATTTTATGATTGATTACCTTCTCTAAAATTAATTAATGTTGCTGGTTGTTTCATCTGCTTCCTTTCTAAGTAGAACTGAAATGCATGGTTATAGTGTAATTTTATCCAGCCTTGTTTTGTTTTCAAATCCTTGATCAGCTCTTATGTCATACTTTCTGAACATTATAAACACCCCCAAACAATGTAGCTGCTCATGATGTAATCGTTTCCAATCCTCCCACTGTAACATGAAAGGCTAGACTGTTTAAGGGTGTTCCTAAGTCCAGGAAAGGTGCAAAGGAATTTAATCAAGGAGTGTAAACAAACACATTTTTGTGTGGTAACGCTAGTATGGTGGGCAGGCTGTTTTTCACTTTTAAAAAGAAAAAATATCATAATCAAACTACCAGCTACATCCAGAGTATTTATAGAACACAAGCAATCATAAAATGTGTTTTTTAAACTAGAATCAGTTTGAGGCCTAAAGGGATTGACAGTGCCCCTTTAATGCAACTCATTGAGAAATACTCAAGCAACTCACTAATGTGGCAGTTTAATGCAAATTGGGCTGTAATCAGCTACCAGGATGGGCATGATTTCACCGGGCTAAGGAAAAGCTGATGCTGAATTTGTATTCAGTGAATGTTCCAATATTTGGCATGTACATTCGATTTGGGACAGTCAAATGCTTGAGCCACCTTGGTAGCAAGTCAGTCTTTGGCCAGTTAAATAAAAAAAAACTTTAACCCTTCCCAGATGGCCAGAGCTAGTCTCATGACCACCCAATCAAAAAATCTAGATATTCTTCTACTGATGTACTGTGTTTTTCTGTGAAGTTTAGATTCTGATTGTGGTTATTGATGTCGATAACAAATTCTCTCAATTCATCCTCACTCCCATTCCAAAAACACAGTACATCATCAATAAAGAGTTTCTACAGGCAAAGCTTATCTCTCCATTGGTTCCTAGTTTGATCAAGATAGACTTGTTTTCCCAGTCTCTTATGTATAGATTCACCAAGGAGGGGGATAAGTGTCATAACCATGGTAGTCCTATGATGTTGTTGAAAGTATTCTCCATTAAATAGAAAATATTTTTGAATGTTAACTAAATTTTGCAAGCTTCTCAATAATTGTTGATGGTGGAAGAATGTCACCTTCCCTTTTTGACAGTGTTTCATTTAATATCCTCATTCCATCCTTATGTGGGATATTGTTGTACAGGTTTTCAGTGTCTGAAGTGGCTAATATGGTTCCAGGTGTTATGCATATATCTTTTGATATGTTCAGGACTGCCCTTGTGTCTTCAATGAATGATTTTTCTTGGCTAACATAGGGTCTTAGGAAGAACTCCACATATTTGGAGAGTGGTTTTGCAATGGATCCTTTATTGCTTACTATAGGTCTTCCTGGAGGGCAATTGGGTTCTTTATGTACCTTCGGGAGTAGGTCAATTATGGGTTTAACAGCATGTGTAACAGTCAAAAAATATTTTTCAGTATCTCTTATACACTTTTGTTCTATAGCTGCTAAGATAATCTTGTGTGCCCCTTTTTGTTTTATCTGTAGGATCCCCTAATCTGCTGTACTAATGCTGATTTCTCAACTATCTATTCATTTCACCTAGGTACACATTATTAGGCCATTTAACTATTGCCCCTCCTTTCTCTGCTTTTTTAAGCAAAACATTTTCATTTGTTTTTAACTCTTTCATGGACATTCTTTCTTCTATAAAATATAGAGTTTTTTTTTCTTGAATGGAGTTTCCGTTCTTTTGTAGGAGGTTACTCTCTTTTCTTCTTCATCTCCCTGAGGCTTTCAGTAATGTTAAGATATCAGGGTACTGTTACTTTTAATTGCATTTGCATGTATAGTTTATAGTTATCTATCTTTGTTCTAAATACATTTAAATTATTTGTTGGCACAAACATCACCCCTTTCTTTTGAACATCTTCCTGGTCTTTTGATTACACTGTTTCTGAAAAGTTTATCATCTCCATTTCTTTTGTCTAGTTGATCTCCATGAGGCCTTGTTGTTCTCTCAATAGCCCTCAAGTTCCCTCTTCTGCCTCTGCCTCTCCCTCTCCTTCTGTCTCATAATCCCATCCCCCCAGTCCTCTTCCTTGTCCTGCATTTGTACTCTGCCCTTCCTTGGGGTCTTCTTGAAAATCCTGTTTCTCACTGTTCCAAGGTACTTGTTCATTATTTTCACTTCTATTTTCATTGTTGTTTCTATATTATCTACATGAACATTCTGTCATATTTACATTCTCTTGTCTTCTCTTCCCATATGTTATATATGGCCCTATCTCTGTAATCCCTTGCATCCCTTTCATGTTTTTTTAGTTTGTAAGATTTTAAATCTTCTTGGACATTTTTTCATCTTTTTTTCTAACTTCTTAAGGTTTTCTCCATTACAGGTTTTGTTATATCTTTAAATAATTCTGTCTTCTTCTGTTTTATTGTTTCTACCAATTTTTCATAATCCCTCCTTGCTTTTTTGTGTTCACTTTACCCGCAGGCTCAAGGGAATGTATTCCAATAGTACTGCTTTTTGATGGGTATGACACTGTATGTTCAATGCAGAGCAGTGCTTCAGGGGCTATTCAGTGTTACACCAATCATCAGCAAGGCTTAATATGACAGAGTTTGGGGTTACTGGGTGGAGATGGCACAATCTTGAAAAGGAATAGCCAGTCCATTCAGGGGACAGCTATTCCCTTTGATTTGTGCCACCCAGCAAGCAAAGCTGGTCTGTTAAAGTCAGCCTGGAATGTGTGGAATGTACTCCAGCAGTAAGAGTAAAAGATGCCACTCCCACACATGCATGGTTACATCTCCATGGGTTATTTTTTTTTCTGTCTCCAGCAAACCCAGCCCTCCTTCTCAGCACCCCCCCCCCACAAACATAACAGTGACACTGGGGGTGCCCAATCTCCCAGTGTTGTCACTTGGTATGTGAATTCTTCCTGGTCCCCTACTACCTATGTGCAGTCACATCTCTGTGTGCCATTGTGTTTTTTTTTCTTCTTCCACTCATGCTACTCCCCTTTAAGCACCCCCCACAAACATAACAGTGACAATGGGGGTCCCAAATCCCCCAGTGTTGGGATCGATAATCATCAATAATTTTTTTTTTAGTCCTGTGGAAAAAAAGTCCATTAATGTATTTTGCAGCAATTACTGTCCCCTACCAACCCTCCCACTCAGCACCCACCCCCCACCCCTAAGCCCTTACTTACCCACCAGGATTCCAACGCTGTCATCTTCTGGGGGACTGCAGACACTTCTTCACTCTTCAAAGCTTGACCATGAACTGAAGAAACAG
The DNA here is from genome assembly GCA_016271365.2 of Neoceratodus forsteri. Taxonomy (NCBI): domain Eukaryota; kingdom Metazoa; phylum Chordata; order Ceratodontiformes; family Ceratodontidae; genus Neoceratodus; species Neoceratodus forsteri. The sequence goes on from CM028131.1 coordinate 832,417,366, forward strand.
ATATGTGGTTCAATGTATTTCAGTGGAGGGTTGAACTTAATGGCATAACTTGACCATTTTTGCATATTTTTAGCCAAAATTTTCAACGTGCCTTTTTTTTTTGGATGCCACATCATGACCAATTTCACTGACATAAGGCAAATCTGTCCCAAAAGGTGATTTCATCCTCCCTTTGAAAAATCACCTTTCGGGCAGGAGTTGAATATTTTCTCTGTCCTTGTTCATGAGATGGGGTCATAAAAGGCTATGTTGAAAATTTGCTGTAAAACTATTAAAAAGCAACAAAGTTATGAGGCTACATTGAATTTTTGCAAATGCAGGCTCTTAGAATTGGTAATTTTCAATATGTGTGCCCCACATTTCCAACATAGCCATCTCTTTATAGCACCTCATGAACATGACTGCTGTCGTTTTTCAAATCCTTGCCAAAATGTTTTTTTTTTACATCCTGAAAGGTGATTTCACACAAAACATAACACGTTATGAGCCTGCATTCAAATTTACAAATGCAGGCTCCTAACTTTGGTAATACATAACATACACAATGCACCATCGTGCATCTACAACCACAGGGATTCTATACCAGTGGCAAACATCTTGCAGTGACAAATGCTTGTTAATTACTGCCAACATTAAGTCATGTGGTGCCTTGTTTAGCACTTCTCCCAGTCATTAAGAAACTCTGGATCATCTGTTTTAAAAGCGGGAGGTTTTAATGTTCTCATTCCTCTTGCCATCTGTTTCTCCCGCCAGTGTCTACTTAATGAGAAGGCATGCATGTGCATTCTTATCTGTCTTTTTTGCAGTGCTTCTACTGAAATTATATTAATCTCTGTGGAGGATTGTGTGTGCTACCAAACAGTTCTTCATATGCTGAAGACACATATGCTAATCCTGCTCCTTCTTCATCTGTAAACACCAAAAATTCTGTACTTTCTTCACTTGCCATTTTATTTATTTTTTGCATTTTTTTCTTATGGTAATAAAATTGTATGAACCTATTTTCTGAGGTTTCCAGTAGTTCCAAGCTTCTACCCTCCCTGTAATGGTTGTAATCTAGACAGAGTGGAAAACATTTTAAAAATGTTTGTGCTCTAAATGGACTCATCTCAGTCCCATGGGGAGTCTGTTTCAAGGTGCACTACAGCACGGCATATAATATGATATGAAAAAAATGATTCCTTCTCTAGCAGTGCAAGGTACCAGTTTCTATATGCATATCTTAAATAAATAGGCAGGTGTCCAAACAATATCTTACCATACACAGTCTTTTCTTGAAAAGAAGGGCACTCTAAGCAATGCAGTGTAGCATGTGATGAAAACAACATCTGTTTTCATGGCTGCAGTGGGTGGAGCCCTACATAGGGCTTGCTATTAGAAGAAAAAGGGAGCTCTCCAGATTCCCAATGGACTAGATAAAATTAGAGTATTATGGAATCACTGTGCTAATTGAAGCAGTCTGCTGTGTTCATTGAGCTGAGCAATTCTGCATGCACTAATCTGTGTGTTAATGTGGTTACTAGCTTCAATGTGGGTAGAATTCTCTTCCAAGGAAAGTTTCATAGCTCATAAACATGTTAACTTAGTCAGCACTTCAACTGTAATTGAGATTTATATCTCCCTCTCTAACTATCTAGTGACACAACTTGAATGTTCATATCTATAGTTTTTCATCTTGCCTGTGTTGCACTGCGATTCACAAAACAGATGATTTTATAGTAGTCCTTCTAAAATAAAAAAAGCAACAGTTTCATTCTATACATGAATGCCACAGTTTTAGAGAAACAATTAGCTGGGAAGCACAGCACTAGAGATAAGATTTAGCAGTGTGAAGGTCAAATGCCACAAAAAGAATGCTATGCAGTTATACATAGTGATAGGGAAGTGATACTCCCTCTGTATAACTGCTTGGTGAGGCCGCACCTGGAGTACTGCGTGCAGTTTTGGAGGCCGCACTTAAAGAGGGACATTAACCTCCTGGAGAGGGTCCAGAGGAGGGCAACCAAAATGATTTGGGGCTTGGGGGACAGGACCTATGAGGAGAGGCTCGAAGAGCTAAATATGTACACTTTGAAAGAGAAAGGGACCGGGGACATGATAGAGGTCTTCAGGTACATGAAGAGGGTAAATAGGGGAGGAACAGTGAGGGTGCTTCAAGGAAGGAGGAGGGGCCACTAGAGGGCATGGGTGGAAGCTGGAGGGGAAGATTCAGGGAGAAAGGAGGAGATGCTACTTCACTGAGAGGGTGGTAGAGCCATGGAATGCACTACCTAGGGGCTGGTGGAGGCAGAGACAGTGGAGGGGTTCAAGAGGGGGTGGGACAGGTACAGGGGAAGAGTTCAGGAAGCAAAATCCAATGCAGCAAGAATATCCGGAACTGGGAAGGGAGAAGCCAGAGAAGGCGAGGGGGACAGCAAGGTCAGCACTCAGGGTGGGGGCTGACCAAACGATCAGACACAAAAGACCATTAGGCCTATTCTGCTGGCATTTTAGTATGTTAGTATGTATACAAGGTCATAAAACATCCAATGCTGAAGACCTACTAAAGACTAGAGAAAATGAAGGTGTGTGTGTGTGTTTTCAAGCCCTTGATGGAATTAGAGACATACTGCTATTATAATTTCAGTGCTGGCACTGTGTAAAAATGTTTCTGTCTGTAACTATGTGTTCATTTGTCACTATTATTTGTGAATATTCAAGCTTGCACTATTTAAACATGTTATGTCTATAACTTTGTGTTGCACTGACAACTTAATATCTCATCTATATGGTTTTCTCTCTTCCATTAATGTTATCTAACTGTAACTATGTTATGTATTTCTTTCATATTACCATCAAGACACAGTCTACGCATAACTTATTTTATTATCACACCAGCACTAGAGATAAGATTTAGCAGTGTGAAGGTCAAATGCCACAAAAGGAATGCTATGCAGATATACAAGGTCATAAAACATCCAATGTTGAAGTCTTACTAAAGACTAGAGAAAATGAGGATGTGTGTGTGTGATATTTTTCAAGCCCCTGATGGAATTAGAGACATGCTGCTATTGTATTTTCAATGCTGGCATTTTGTTTAACCCCTATTTGTTAAATAATCATCCTGACTCTTGGAGTTATGAACATTACTTTACCCAAAGCTCCTATGCAAAGTATTTCAGATTCAATTTGGAAATGTAAGGCCTGGGTCCTCAAAGATTCTCCCTATAGTGACAAGGGAGAGGAGAGGGGAAAAAAAAAGGAGAGTGGTGGTGACTTACCCATATGGCTGGAAAGGAAGGCTCCACTGCCCTGCCACCCCCTCAACTGACAACACTGTCTGTTAGGGGCACCAGATAGAATTGCAGCTACCTCTCAACAAGGATGCATCTCTCCTTGGATGGGGAGCTCACTGTCAGGGCCATCACATCCAGGGAGTCTGGACTCAAGTGGACTTTCACCTCCATATCAATGTTCTGGAGATGAGGACTGTCCATTACATGCTATGGGCCTTGGTGGACTTTATTCATCGCAAGGTTATCCTTCTGCAGACAGACAATAAGATGGTGATGTATTACTGCAACAAGTGGGGGAGCACACTCCTACCCACTCTGAATGGAAGCTATGAGGTTATGGGAGTGGTGCCTTGAGCACAATGCTCTGACTCAAGCAGTTTATCTGTCCCCCTCTCCCTCCTTTCTTCCCAGGAATACATATTTAACTCCTTTAGTCTTTCCTCATAGGTCTTATCCCACAGACCCTTCTCCATTTTGGTTGCCCTTCACTGCACCACCTCCATGGGCCTCCAGAACTGGATGCAGTATTCCAGGTGTGGTCTCATGAGTGTCTTATATAGGGGCAAGATGACCTCCCTCTTTATACTCCTTATACCCCTCCCTATGCATACACGCATCTGGCTAACCTATCCAGCCACCTTATCACACTGCCTAGTTTCTTTTAGGTCCTCCAAGATGATAACTCCAAGGTCCCTTTCCTACTTTGTGATTGTCAGTAACTCCTCACCTAGTTCATACTTTCCCCCTGGGTTCTTCTGCCCCATGTTCATGATCCTGCACTTTTTTCCTTTAAATCTCAGCTGCTATTCTTAGGACCATTTCTCCAGTTTTTTAAGATTTTCCCTCATACTTGTAACACCAACTGGCTTGTCCACCCTATGGCATACCTTTGTATTGTCTGCAAAGAGGCATAACTTCCCCTCCAGTCCCTCCGCAATGTCCCCAATAAAGACACTGAAGAGGACCAGCCCCAACACCAAGCTCTGTTGCACTCTGCTCATCACCACACCCTCTCCAGAGTACTCACTGTTTACCACAACCCTCTGACCCTGGCCATTCAGCCAGTTCTACATCCACAGAACTATTTTAGGATCCTCCTAGGCTGTGCAATTTGTTAACTGGCTTTCTATGGTTGACGGTGTCAAAGGCCTTTCTGAAGTCTAGGTAGGCCATATCCAACACAGCTACTTTGTCCTCTACTTTAGTTCCCAATCATGCCATATATTAGTACAATGAGTGTATAAGTAAAGAAATCACAAATTGCACATCCCACAATAATTCAAAGCATCATGGGAAGCATATATAAATGCCCATGAATTAATTTGGTCTGGTTCAACTTTAAGCAGAATTGCATGGTGTCAGAAGGCCTCACAATACAATCAGCAAAGGTTGAGAACAGTAGACATAGGCACGTGTTTTGTTCTCATTTAGACTCATCAGTGTGCCATATCTGTACCTCAACCCAGGGAGAGATAGCAAGCCACCCTATAGGGGATCTTATTGGTTTGGGTCATGGGCAGCCCAAAGTAGAGAGAGAGAGAGAGAGAGAAGAGAACAATAAAAGAACCCCAGAGCAAATGCACTGGGGCTAGTGTTATCCCAGAAGATATTGGCCATACAGCCAAATTTTAAAGAAAACATAAATTGTGCATACCACAAAAATGCAAAGCTTCATGGGAAGCAAATGCAAATGCTCATGCATTAATTAGGACTGGCTCAACTTTAAGCAGAATTGCACAGTATTGTGAGGCCTTCTGACACCATGCAATTCTGCTTAAAGCTGAGCCAGTCCAAATTAACTCATTGGCATTTGTATATACTTCCCATGATGCTTTGCATTATTAGGGCATGTGCAATTTATGTTTTCTTTAAAATTTGGCTGTATGGCCAATATCCTTCGGGATAACCCTTGCCCCAGTGCATTTACTCTGCGGTTCTTTTGTTGTTCTCTTCTCTCTCTGCTTGTAAGTAACTAAATGCCATATAAGGCAGTGTATGTGGGTTAGTGTGTATGTGGCAATGCTCTGTGTGTGTAGACAGTGTACTGCTATGTTATACTGGAATATATATTGTATGCATAAGTGTATATGTATTAGTTAGTGAATGTGTATCACAACAATTAGAAAGTGCAGTTATGTGGCTCAGTGGTTAGTGCAAATATTGCTAGTCTACAGTACATTCCCCCATTATCAAGATCAGATTCAGCCTTATGCATGTCATTGCTAATTTAAATGAGGTGTCTAGTTGCAACCCCCCACCCACTGATGTCCCTCAGAGCCTAGAAAGAAGAAAATGGCCTCTCAATGTCTTTTTTTTTAATATATCAAAAACCTAGGTGCAGGTTGCCCAGCATTTATAAATCCTTGAGTCTTGGGTCATGCAAATTAACCAAATGTCCAAACAACACAAAATAAATCAGATGAACTCCAGTGAAAGTTCCAGTCTTATTTTATTTTTATTTTCTAAATTCACACATGGCAATCATGCTACAGGTTTGTGACTCCACCACTTCTTCAGGCCCAAACACTGTGTTTCTGTATTTAAGGAAGCGTTTAAAAACAGAATTTCAGTCCATCTGTTCTTAAATACATTTTATACAGTTCCATCTTAAATGTGCTCCCCTTAACCCTCTCATCTGAGATTATCAAATATATTTTCAGTATTAACTCCATGGTAGTGACCCCACTAATCATTTATACTTCAAATGATGCCACTAAGGAGTGCCCCACCCCAAAATAAGTGCTCTTCAAAATATATTTTTTTAAGTTTATTATTTTAATACACAAATCCATATATTTCATTACCTTTACTTGAGCATTTTTTGATATTCCTGTAATATAGGTTTTATTTGCTTTCCTGGTTTTCTATAATAAATGAGGTAAAATAAATAAATATATAAATAATTCCTGTTTCTTTCTTTCTGCTAACCACCTTAAGACTTTGTTTGTTTCAAACTTCCAGTGTGGTAGGTTAAATAGCATCTCTTTTCCTTTTTGGTAGCTGGTTATGTTCCCATTTCTCTTTCTAATTAATAGAAGCAAACATATCATTTACCAAGTTGTTATTTTTACTATATTTCTAAGAAGTCCTCGGAAACACAAATACTCACCTAATTCATTGTTTTGTATCCACGTACGTCTCTTTCTCTTTTCACTCCTATTTTTTGTTGCCCTGTGAAAAACATAAGCAAAGTACAGACTTCAATCATATCATAATTCCTATTTTAAACTAGCAAAATTAGGGAGTGCACTTACTCTTAGGCATCTCAGTGTTCCAGCCAGCCAACTCCCCAAACCACGAGGAGTGGCTGCTGGCCATTCATTTGCAGTTAAATACTGCACTGAGGTGGGGGTTCCTGACATCATGTGTGATGCCATACTGTCTCCACCCAAACAGAGTGGGAGACCGTAGTCTTCAATTTAAATGGGAGAGAACTCTCAGAGGAAGAAGAGAGGGTTATAAAGAAGGGCTTTCCATTTGCCCCTACAAACAAGTAGATGTCTTTGGACTGGAAACTGATTTGAAATGATGTTATACAAAATTAAGGTTAACTGACTGATTTAAGGCTAGAACCAGGAAAGTAAACACTAGGAAGCAACAACTACTGTACAACAAACACTGGACACAAAATTAAGCTTCAATCCACCAAGAGGAGGGGATGTCGTAGAAACATACATCAAGGTGATAGGCAAATAAGAGAAATACTGCAAATTGACTGAAAAACACCAAGATTTAACAACTTAACTAAGGAGGAGTGAGATAACCTTAGAAAGTTAGAGGAAGATATGACAATAATTATAAAACCAGCAGATAAAGGAAGAGGAATTGACCTATGGAATTATTCAGACTACAAAAAAGAATGTTTGAGGCAATTAAGGGATGCAAGGAAATATCAAAGACTAGATGGGGATTCAACAGAGGAAATAAAACAGGATATAGAAGACTTGCTGAACCAGGCAGCACAATGGCCCAATCATATGCAAATCTATTTATGTGGGACATGGAACAGACACATTTTAGATAAGAGAATAAATCCTTTTTTTGAAAAACATTAAGATTTGGAGGCACTTTATAGAAGATATTCTTATCATCTGGCAAGACACAACAGAGAAATTATAGAAATTCTATAAGTACTTAAATATCAGAAATCAAGACTTACAATTCACCATGACAGCAGACATGGAGAGTATGTTATTTTTAGACTTAAGATTATACAAAGGACAAAGAGGTCTGGAAACAACTTTATATAGAAAAGAAACAGATAAGAATACTCTATTACATGCTGTGAGTTATCACAACACCATGTTGAAAGCGAGTATTCCAAATTTCCAGTTTGTTCGAGCAAGGAGGAACTGTAGTGAAATTTCAGAATATGAAATGGTGGTGAAGGACATGTGTGACAGGTTCATTTCTAGGGGATATAACTACAGTTTAGTGGAAAATACAAGATGAGAAATATGGGAGCAACCAAGGGAAGAATTTCTTATACTTAAACCATCCAAAAATATGGGGGAAATAATAGATTTTCGACAGCATACAGCCACTTGAGTTGGAAGGTTAAAAAAATCATAAAGGACAATTGGCATATTATACAAACAGAGATCATGGAAGTGGCTTGCTTTAGGAATCAGCCTTTCTGCACTTCAAAAAAGACATACACAAGTGCATACACGACACTATACAGCAAAGACCACAACTAGACAACTTTTAGTGGGACCACTGGCCTCTGGTAGCTTTCCTGTGAACATTGCTTTCAATGCAATAACACCAGCAAGAAGAACTGTTTTGGGGATCCATATACTAGTAGAACATTTGCAATAAAGCAACATATTAACTGCAAAATGGACCATGTGATTTATATTTTAAGATGCCCATGTGACAAACTTTACATGGGAGAAACAAGGGAACTGAGGAACCATATCAGCAAGCACAAAAGTGACATTTGCCTGAACGACAGAAACTCTACAGTTGCAAGACATTTTAATTCTGCAGCCATTCAGTCTTCTCTTTATGTTTCTGTGGACTGAAGTATGTCAGCAGACCTTCTGGAGCAACAGAACAGGAATGGGACACACAACTGAAAAAGGGAGCTTTTTTATTTATACACTGAATTGCACAAATCCTTATATAGGACTTAACAAGGATTGCAACTGGAATCTATATTGGTGAAACCTAATATAAAAATATACAGTAAGGGACATTTCAGTATTTGTTAATAAAAAAGGATGAAAGAAAAGTGACTGTCAGAATTTGAAATATGTGGGAAAAGTATAAATATGGGAAATTAAGTTGAAAGATCTATTTCTTTTGAACGTACATCTCCTGCTGCCGCCCTGATCTGGCCCCTCCTATACATCTGTACATTTAGATATAAGAGAGAAAAGGAAACATTTTCTAAAAAGTTAAAACCATATAAAAGATTTTCATACACAAAATTGAATTTAATAAATAACTTCAAAAAATTAAGTCGTTAGGGAAAAGTATCCTAGGGTGGGGGGCAAACCACTGAAGAGGGATCCTATGCACAGGGAGTTCTGCCCTGGCTATCCATCTGTCTGAGCTAATGGAGAACTCTAAAGCTGCCAGATTTGAAGCAGCATCAGAAGACACTGTTGGGTGGAGACAATGTGACATCACATGTGATGTCAGGACCCCCACCTCAATGCAGTATTTAACTGCTAATGAATGGCCAGCAGCCACTCCTAGTGGTTTAGGAGTCAGCTGGCTAGAACACTGAGATGCCTGAGAGTAAGTGTACTCCCCAATTTTGCTAGTATAAAAGAGGAATTCTGATAGGACTGAAGTCTGAAGTTTGCTTATGTTTTGCATAGGGCAACAAAAAATAGGAGTGAAAAAAAAGAGACGTAAGTAGATACAAAACAATGAATTAGTTGAGCATTTGTGCTTGAGAGGACTTCTTTGAAATGTAGTAAAAATAACAACTTAGTAAATGATATGTTTGTTTCTATTAACTAGAAAGAGAAATGGGAAGATAACCAGCTACCAAAAAGGACAATAGATGCTATTTAACCTACCACACTGGAAGTCTGAATCAAACAAAGTCTTAAGGTGGTTAGCAGAAAGAACGAAATAGGAATTATTTATTTATTTCGACTTGTTTATTATAGGAAACCAGAAAAATAAGTAAAACCTATACTACAGGAATATAAAAAATACTCAAGTAAAGGTAATGGAATATATGGAGTTGTATATTAAAATTATAAACTTAAAAAATGTATTTTAAAGAATGGTGATTTTGGGGTGGGGCACTCCTTAGTGGCATCATTTGAAGTATAAATGATTAGTGGGGTCACTACCATGGAATTAATATTGAAAATATTTTTGATGATTTCAGATGAGAGAGTGAAGGAGGAGATCATTTAAGGTGGAACTGTATTATATATATATATATATTATATACATACAGATAAACTGAACTTCTGTATGCTTCTTTACATACAGAAACACAGTGTTTGGACATGAAGCTATGGCAGAGCCATAAAACTGTCACCCAATTACCATGTGTGTAGTTAAAAAAAAATAAAACAAGACTGTATCTCTCATTGGAGTTCATCTGATTTATTTTGCATTTTTTATATGCAAAAATGTGTGTAGACAGTATACTACTATATTATACTGGAATATATGCTTATATGTATTAGTCAGCGTGTGTGTGTGTGTGTGTATCACAGCAATTAGAAAATGCAGTTAGGTGGCTCAGTGGTTAGTGCAAAAATTGATAGTCTGCATTCCCCTGCTATCTCTTTATTTTATTTAAATATTTGATTACCAGGTAAGTGAACTGATCTGAGGGACCATTTTCAGGCACAACCTGAGCCAACAAAGTGGCACAACCAAATTTGCAATACAGGTGCTGTTAATGAACAGACAGAATAAACTGATACAGTACAGTACAGTTTACAAAATGCATTGAGCGCGACCTGAGCCAACAAAGTGGCACAACAAAATTTACATCCAGATTCAGTTAATGCACAGATACAGCACATTAATACAGTACAGTTTACAAACGTATTGACGGTAAAAATCAGCAGATACAGTACAATTACAACAGTGATCTAACTGATCTAGATCAGTTTCAGTCTTATGCATTCTATTGCTGATTTAAATGAGTTCCCTAGTGGCAACTCCCACCCTCCAATGTCCCTCATAGCCCAAAAAGAAGAAAACAGTCCCTTGATGTCTTTTTTAACCTGTAAAAGTGTGAGTAGACAGTACTCTGCTATGTTATACTGGAATATGTATGCATATATGTGTATATGTAATAATGTGTGTGTATCACAATAATTAGAAGGTGCAGTTTGGTGGCTCAGTGGTTAGTGTGAAAATTGCTAGTCTACATTCCCCCACTATCTAGATCAGTTTCAGCCTTATGCATGTCATTGCTGATTTAAATGAGATGTCTAGTGGCAACTCCCCACCCCCACCCTTTGATGCCCATCAGAGCCTGAAACGAACACAGCCCCTTAATGTCTTTTTTTATTCTGTAAAAAAAGGTTCATTGCTGATGCAACCCCAAACCCTCAACCCAACCTCCAACTGAGCACTCACCACCCCAGACCAACCCACACACCCTCACTCACTTGACAGATACCAGTGTGAAGATCCACTGCCCCACTGAAGACATGTCTTGCTGTTGGAACCGGCAACTGATATACAAGAAATAAGGTAAGTGCAGTTGAAGACACATTGAAATATTGGACATTGAACCACACTTACTTTATTTCTCATATTCATATACAGTATATTCATATATGGGGGGGGGAGTTGGTCAGTACCTGCTAAATTGGAGATCTCTAATAAACTATGCTTTTAGTGCTTATGTGATAACATCAGGATTGCGTTTGCCTGTACTCCAGTTATAGCATTAAACAGCATCACTGTTCTGCACAAGAATAAAATGGAGCACAATTTTACATGGTGAAGTGGCAGAAGGAATGAAAATGGAGGTCCAGCCCAGCAAATGTAGATTTGGGGGCAATGCTGTGGGCTACATATGTAGTTAAAAACCAGCAAGATTCCATTGAGGATGATGTCTCAGTGGACTGAAAGAAGAAGGAAGGATTTGCTATGGTACATCACATCAAGCTAAAAGTGAAGTCCCTCAGTATGTGTGGCATCAATGTGGGTGAAGTGGGGCCATACTTGGCTCTTTACAAGGGGCTTTTCTCAAGCGGCTAGTCAAAAGACACTATGGCAGGACAGTGCTGGACCTGGTGCTTACAAACAGGTACAGCACTGCAGACATCACAGTGGGCAATCTCCTGGGCACCAATGATCATCATGCAGTGTGGTTTAACATTAAGACAGGAACAAAGGTGAACCACAGGGGGATGAGGGTCCTGGACATTGGGAGGGCAGGTTATAAAGAAATGAAGGACTGCCTGAGAAACTGACTTGGGGGAGAGGGTTGCCAAGGAAGGGTGGAGGCACAGTGAACAAAACTGAGGGACTGTATGACTAAAGTAACTAAACTCTGCATGAAGCAAATGAGTAAAGGCAGAAGGAAAAGAGGCAGGTATACTTCTCTAAGGAAGTGTCAAAGATAGTGAGGAAAAAAGGGTGGAATCCAGAATGTATAAGGGAACACAGAGGTAGAAGGATAGGAAGGTATATCTAGTAAAGCATTGGGAAGCAGGCACGGTGATAATGGGAGCAAAGGCACAGACAGAAGAAACAATCACTAAAGGGATCACTAAGGGGGCATTCTTCAGATACATAAGTTAGAAGAGGCTAGCACGTGGGAGAGATAGTGAGGATTAGAAAGGTGGAGAGGGAGACTGCACAGGAGAGGATCAAGAAATAGCACACATCCTGAACAGGTATTTCTGCTCAGTCTTCACATCAGAAGGTGGAGGGTACAGACCACCAGTGAACAAAAGGAATAGGGGGAAGTGGACACAAGTCAATTTTAAGAAAAAAGGGTCCAGAAGGGACTTGCAACTCTGAAGGTGGACAACGTTATGGGACTAAATGGAATATAGCCACTGGCTCTAAAGGAACTAAGGGAGGTGCTAGTTACCCTACTAACAGCCTTTCTCAACATTTCACTGGAAATAGGCATGGTTCCAGAGGACTGGGGAATAGCTGAGGTGAACCATCTACACAAGACTGGCAGCAGGGAGGAGGCTATAAGCTGGTCAGTCTTATTTTAGTGGTGGGGAAATTAATGGAAACCCTGCTAAGGGAAAGACTGTTTGAGTATTTTGAATCAAATGGGCTGCAGGACCAGAGGCAACAAGGGTTCACTGGGTGGGGAAGGTCATGCCAAACTAATCTAATGTATTTCTTTGACTGGTTAACAAGGGAACTAGATCAGAGGAATGTAGTGGAGATGGTCTAGCTGGATTTTAGCAAGGCCTTTGGTGCTCTACCACACAGGAGGCTGAAAAAGAAGCTGAGTAACTTAGGGGTGGATCCAAAGTGATGAATTTGGTTAGATACTGGTTAACAGATAGGAGACAGAGGATGGTGGTAAATGGCACTCACTCAAATGGTGAAGCAGTGACCAGTGGGGTGCCACAGGTTCAGTGACAAAGCAGTGGGTAGGGCCAATGGGATGCTGGAGTGCATAAGGAGGGGTATATCCAGCTGGAGGAGGAATGTGGTGGTGCCACTGTATCTCTCATTAGTGAGACCGCACCTAAGAAAGGACATAGTCAGAGTAGAAGCAGTCCAAAAGTGGGCAACTAAAAAGATGCAGGGGTTGCATGAGAATTCCTATGAGGAGAGACTGAGGGGGTCTCAACATGTACACCCTGGAATAGAGGAGAGCAAGTGGTGACGTGACAGAGACAAACAAATTCCTCACAGGGGTTAACATGGTACAGAAGGGAAGTCTCTTTGAAATGAGAAGAAGCACAAGTACCAGGAAGTATGCATGAAGCAAGAGGTGTGAGTTTAAAAGAGATGTAAGGAAATATTTTTTCACTAAAAGGGTGGTAGACGTCTGGAATAGACTATTAGCAGAAATGGTGGAGGTGAAAACAGAGGTTGGCTTCAAACATGCAGTATGTGGAACAGACACAGTGATGCATTAGAAAACAGGCAGGGAGGAAGGGAAAACCAGTTAGTGTCTGTGAACACAGACTAGGCAGGAAACATCTGGCAGACTAGATGGGCAAAGTGGTCCTGTTATGCTGACAAAATATATGTTTTTATGTAGACATGTTTCTAAAAGACAAGAAGAAGGGACTATTTTTTCTTAAAAACCAGCAAAGTATAGTTGATAAATAAAACAATCTGTTTAAAACTTATGAGTATATGAAAAATGTATATAACATTTCTTTATGTATTTTCATTTTGTATAATGGCATTAAGGTGCTGCTGGCAGCTGGTTTAAAAATAGTTAATTCAGCCCTAAGGTGCATGATGCCCTTGGCTAGACCTCAAGACCCTCACACTTAAGGGTTGGATTAACTACTTGCAAACCAACCCCTGGTCATACTTTAAGGCTTAAATTATATATGTCCAAAGGTGGCAATGTTGCAAGCAGAGAAATATTTTCACAAAAATAATACATTGTCAGAATCTGAGCCTCTATAAGTTCCACACCCCTCTCTAGGTGCCATGAATCTTGACATCCTTCAGGGTCTTTGACAGACAATATGCATGCCCAATTTCAGTTCTCTGTATAAATGACTGAGTTATGACCAATTAATGATTTTGTTCATGAATTTCATGAAATTTTGTGAAATCTGAGGAATTTTGTGAAAATTGCACAAAAGTGGAATTTGTTTATTTTGCCTAGTCCTCTGGCCTTATTGAATGTCAGGAAGACCAGATCCTCTGGATTGCCTTCATTCATTGTTTACTTCCATTTGAATAAAATTACAGCAGTTTAGTAATGCAAGATCTTCCCTTTGTAAAACCATGCTAGCTGGATTGATTGTTGAATATATTTTGATATGACTAAGTCAATAGTATTTTGATATTCCCACTAGGATGGATCATATGACTGTTGTGAGACTAGTTGGTGTGTAATTCAAGGCTTCAGTTTTAGGATCCTGTTTGCAAAGCATGCAAACATATTGGTACCAGTGTACTGTGAAATCTTTCTGTTGTGTGCCCCTCTTCCACCTATCACAGCTTTAGAATACCAACTCTCCTCCTTAATTCTGCCCACTCTACATCTTTCTCCTCTTTTTCACTTGGAAGTTCTTGCCCAGTCACAAGGCTGAACAATGCAATCTGCAAGGTTCTTGTGTAACTCCTAATTCAGACTGCTTGAAACCTTAACCTTGCTTTCTGTTCCACATGTGTGCAACCATTTACTTCTTTCATATCTGGTACATGCTTTGTTTCTTAGAGAATGGCAGAGATGTTGCACAACTTATATCATTTGCATACCCATGATGCAGTGCTTGTAACTCATAGAGTCAAGTATTCACATACAGTACATGCGAAAAAGCAAGTAAACATGTTTTCTCATGTTCTTATCCTTACTGATCATTTTAGGTAAGGAGCTGTGTTACTCTGCTTACCTGTGTTTTAAACACTATAAGAAATGTAAAGCATTTTAGTAATTACAAGATAAAAAAGCATGCTCACTACATGTATTCAGGGCTTATGAAGCATATAAATGTAATGGTATTAGTCTGAACTGTGAGAGGGCTTTTGAGGATGTATCTTTTCTTCACCTATCATAGCTTTTGAATACAGAATCACCTTCATAATTTCACCCATTCTCTGCCTTTCTCTTCACTTTGTAGACACTGACCAATCATAAGGCTGGAAAATGTGAAGTACAGGGTTTTCTTGAACAGTTCCCAAGATCTCCATGAGACTTGGTGCCTGCTTTTAGTTCCACTCCTGTCCAGTGCTTTCAAAAACACTCTGCACTGCAGTGAACACACCAAACAACATTCATCACTACACTTGCCATTCAGTGGCATTCACACCTCTCCTCACTCTCTGCCATTCCCTTCACATGAAACTCATGATCTGCTCTTCCCCACTTGCTCTCTATCTGTCCGTGAGCTGTGACCTTACCACAGCATGCAGCCACAGTCCATCTACATTTGCTGCTCTGCAGCATTGCTCTCTGAAGAATCTGGTTGTTACACTGGATGAAGGGCTGACATTTGAGGCTCAGGTATCAGAAAATGTCTGGAATGGCTTCTGCCACCTTAGAAATATTAGCTGGATTCGTTCCCTTACCCCCCCCCCAAGGACTTGCCCTCTCTAGTACTTGCGTTTGTGATATCTTGCCTCAATTATTGTAATACCCTCTAACTTGGGGTCATTAGAGGTATGCTGTGACACCTGCAGCTAGTGCAGAACATGGCTGTGAGGTTGCTGACTGGCCATCTGAGGATCAGTCACATTACTCCTATGTTGTGGGAACTGCACCGGCTGCCGGTCAAGTGGTATATCTCCTACAAGGTTGGTTTGTTAACCTATAAGGCCCTACATGGTCTGGTTCCAGGCTACTGTGTTAGCTCCTGAATCGCTATCTTCCTGCTCATTACCTCCATTCTGCTGAGGAGGGCCTCCGGGTTGTCCCCAGGGCCAGACTTAGTTAGGAATATGTTACCGAGGGCCCTGAGGGAGGCCCCACAGTTGAAGTTTTTAAAAAAGAATCTTAAATCTTTCTGTTTTCCCAGGCTGTTGGTGTCTGAATTGTTTATTTATGAGTGGCATATTTATTCGGTGTGCAATCCTGCTTTTAGCTTTTATAGTTGGATGTTGGGGTTTTAATTTTTTATTAATATGTACTGCTGTCAATTATTATGTATTGGGGCATTCATTTAATTGCTGTTCCCTCTTTGCACTGGTGAAGGGTACAAATAAAACTACTACTACTCTCCCCATTCCACAATCTATGCCCCCATGCCAAAAACTGCGCTTCCCCGTAATTCTCATTACTTGCTGTTTGCCACTTGCTCTCTTCCCTTACACACCATGACCCTTGTCCTCCACAAAATCCCCTTATTGTCGCTAAGTCACAAAATCCACTGTCAGCCACTTGATCTGTATCTGTCTCGTGTCTGATCTCTGCTCTCTACAAATTGCTGCCAATCTCCATATACATTAACTGTTCTGCAACACTTACTCTCACTCACCCACCCTCAAACATCTCACTACTTGTGGCCTTCTATATTACTGAAATGCAATCCAGAAAAGCCGGGCTAACTGAGAAAGGATGTTCACACTCCAGCTAAGCTTAGGAGAAGATAAAAATGTTTATTTAAAATTGGATAAAACAGCAGCAGCATCTCCATCCTCCAATGTTTCGCCTCAAAATCAAGCCCTTTTTCAAGGCCTCAGAGAAGGAGGTGCTACTGCCATTTTATCTAAATAAAGGTTTTTTTCTCCTAAGCTGTGTTGTGTACATGCTGTGTGGCTCCTGAGGTGTATTTGAGTGCTACCTATTGGCAATGGTACTCTGTATTAGCCATTGTGTGCCATTTGCTCTGTATTCTTTCCCCCGATCCCACCAGCATATGACCATTCTTCTTGTATATGAAATGCTCTGTAGCTATAGACCTGTCCTACTCCATCTCTGACCCCTTTACATGCTGCAATTCTCTGTATACATTTACTGTTCAGTGGTACCTGCTCTCTCCCCTCATCGATCTGTGCCCCTCTAATGTGCCCCCATTCCACATTATTGACATTACCTGCTCTGCTGCCCTTGTTCTCTCCCCCTTCTTGATATCTGTCCCCCAAACTGCTGCCATTCACTATAATTCACATTAGCTGCTCTGGACCACTTGCTTTACATCCATCTCCTTCCCAATCTCTGCCCCCCTATATATTAACCGCTCTGCAGCACTTTGTTTATGCCCTTTCCCTGATTTATCCCTCCCAAAATACTGCCATTCATTATCATTCATATTAGATGCTATGTGGCACTTGCTGTCTATTCCTCCCCTCCCGAATATCTGCCACTCCAAAAAATGCTGGTAGTCCCACCACATTAGGCACTCTGTGGCACGTACTCTCTTCCATCCACCCTCAAACATTTTGACAATCCTGGTACTTCATATTACCCATTGTGTGCCATTTGCCCTTTATTTCTCTTTTCACTAATCTCTGTCCCCCCAGTACACCACCACTCTCATTATACATGACATGCTGTCTGGATCTATCCCTGATCTACCTCATCTCTGCCCCCTAACATGCCCCAATTCACCATCATTCACATTACCTGGTCAATAGCACTTGTTCTCACCCCCTCCTGAATATCTGCCACAAACTGCTGCCATTCATTATAATTCACTTTAACTGCTCTGCACCACTTGCTCTGTATCAATCCTCTCCCTAATCTCTGCCCCGTAACATTTCAAAATTTTCCCTATACATCAGCTGCTCTGCAACACTTGCTCTTCTCCCCTCCCTGATCTCTTGCAGCAACAAAATTCCATTCACTGCCATTCACATGAGGTGGTTTGAGGTGCTTACTCTCTAGATTTCCAGTCATTCTGATATCTGCCCCCCCCCTCCAAAAATACAAAATGCTGGCATTTCCCTACATATTAGCCAGCCACTCTGTGGCATTTACTCTCTCCCATCCATCCTCAAATGTCTCACTACTCACAGTACTTCTTATTACCTGCTGTGTGCCATTTGTTCTCTATTCCTCTCTGCCCAGATCCCTCCCCCCCACACAACATACCACCATTCTCCATATACATAACACACTCTCTGACTCTGTCCCTGTTCTGCCCGCTGCTCTGACCCTCCAACTTGCTGCCATTCTCCATATACAGTACATTTGCTGATCTGTGGCATATGCTCTATCTTCCTCACTGATCTTCCCCCTTCCCAGATCTTCCCCCTTCCCAGCATGCCCCCCCTTTTTTTTATTTTAGTTGTTTAACCAGGTGAGACACACTAAGCTGAAAGCTTTTTTACAGGTGCAACCTGGGAGCACAGGGAAGTTAAGTGACTTGTTCAGGGTCACACAGCATGCAAGTGGAAGCTGTGGGATTCAAACCCAGGTCTGGTCTGCTGGATGTCACCAGATTTGCAGCTCAGAGCCTTAAACCACTGCGCTATACTGCCTCCCAATTATGCCTTCCTATTATACTGTACACATTACCTTCTCTGTAATGCTTGTTCTCTCTCTCTCCTAGATATCTGCCCCCAAACTGCCACCATGCGCCATAATTCACATTAGCTGACATGTGCTACTTGCTCTATATCTATCCCCTCACCAATCTCTACTCCCCCTCTTCAGTCTTCTGCCCTTAAAACGCTGCCATTCACTGTCATTCACATTAGCCACTCTGAGGCATTTGCTTTCTATTTCTCCCTTCCCCTCCCCAATATCTTTCCCCCAAAAAATATTCTGATGGAGTTAATATAGTCATACAGTTCTTTAACTTTGTTTTTGCTTGCCTTATTTGCAAGATTAGTTTCCATTTTCCTTATGCTCTTTTTTAGTTGCTGTCCATCATATTAATTTGTTTCTGTATATATTCACTGTATTTTGGGTGCCCAGGAGTATATGCCTCAGACATGCCTTTGATTTCACTTTTTTTACTCTTCTTACCCTATTCACAGGCCCATTTTCTTCCTCTTCTGTTATATTCACTTATCCCAGGTACATACAGTGAAGCCCGCAAGGATGAAGTGCAGTGTCACAGTTTCCCTGCATGACAAAAGGGATTAACTCCCATTGAAATTGCACTGTTTTCTGCAGTAACTCTACTGCAGAATTTTGCAGAGTTGGGCTTCATCCTGGTGGGCTTCACTGCATATGTTTTACAGTTCAGGTAGTCTATTCTTAAATATATTCCATTCATCATCCACTGATACCATATCAAGGTTTCTGACACAGTCCAATATTTCTAATGATCCCCTAATTTTCTTAAAATCTGCCTTACTATATCGTTTCAAGTTTATTGCAGGAAAACTCCATTGAGCAAGCTCATTCATAAGGAGGTCCTGGTGGACACATGCAGAAATAAGTCATACAGCAACATATACAAGCAGGAGTTACAAGGCAACATACATCACATTGTGATGGTAAATACAATCAATAAAATGTCTTGTTACCAGGCGAACAGAGTGCAAACAAACACAAGGAGGTCCTGGCAACACTTATGCAAATGTAATTGCAGACAGGCACAAATGTCACATTAAAATGATAAAACATCAGTAGCATGTCAATAGTACAAGGCAAGCCAATGTGTAAACAGCACATATATCAATGATACAAGACAAAGATATGCATCACAGTGAAAGGTGGCTAAGGGCAGGAGCATAAACATTGGTGCATGGAATCTGTATACAGTACAAAAGAGACTGAACCATAAGGCAACACAGAGCATAAGGGAGGAAGGGGGTTTAGGGTGAGTAGGGGAATGACTGAACATCCAATAGACAGGGTAAAGATGAGGAAAGGGGAGGGAAGGGGGAGGGGGATCTGGGTAGCTGGAGGATGAGGTGTAAGGTATATGTCTGGTATACAGGGAAAGGTGCTTAGCCATTGTGACAATGGCATGTCACATTAAAAGTTTTCCTAACCAGGACCTTAAAACAATTCACAGAGTCAAGCTCAGTGAGTCTAAGTGTAGGCTGGATTTTATTCCAGACTGATGGGATTATGAAGCTAATAGCATCTCTGCCATGAGTAGTACATGCTCTGGGCACATCCAAAAGGATAAGTGCAGAATTCCATAGTGAATATTTACTATGTGACCTTTGCATGAGTGAGTGGATATACTGTGGTAGTTTGCTCCACAATGTTTTCGTTGTCCAAAAGCCAATGTAGAGCATCCATCTAATGGTCAGGGAAGTCCAGCCTACTGCCTGACAGAGGTCACAATGATGTGTCCTGTAAGGTGCAATTGTTATAAAGTGCAGGGCATGGTGAAAAAGTGTGTCAAGTGTCTGTAAGTTAGTAGCTGAACTGCAATTATATATAATATCTCCATAGTCTAGCAGTGGGAGGAAAGTGGCTTGTACTAATTTCTGTTCAATGTCCATTGTGAAGAGGAATTTGTTCCTGTAGAATAACTGTAGCCTCACTTTCAGTCTCTTTGTAAGGCAATCAGTGTGAGTGCCAACGGTAGAGTTCCACTGAGCCTGCCTCAGAGTTCTTGCCTTTATTTATTTTGAACTCCACTATGCTGTTTACAATTAATTCTGCAATCATTATGGGTAGGCAAATTATTACCTAGCAAAGTTGCCGTTTGTTTGGTGTAGTGACCAGAATTTGCTCACAAAGTGGTCACTTTGCCAACAAAACATATAGATATCATGGCCATCACTGAGAAATGGTGGAATAAAAATAACCTATGGATTGTAAATATTAGGAAATACACGCTACTACATAAACAAATAGAAGTGGAGGCGGTGTAGCACTCTATGTCAAGGACAGCATTACATGTAATGAGATAACACCAAACAATCAATCAGATTTCATGGTAGAACTTCTATGGACAGATTTAATTAGAACAGAAGGCAAAACAATTACCATGGGAATCTGTTATAGACCCCTAGATACAAAAGGCTACAAACACAAATCCCTGCTAGATAATATCTCAGCCATGGCCCACAGGAAGGATGTCATCTTGATGGGTGACCTGAATCTACCAGGCACTAACTGGGACACAGCAACTGCCTCTATCCAAATGGAACAAATGTTTATGGAAACACTGACTGCTAAGGGATTGATGCAGCTAGCACGAGAACCCACCAGGGCAAATAATATTCTGGATATAATTATAACCAATATGGAGGATCACATAAGGGATATTAAAACTGAGGGCCCATTATATAAGAGTGACCACAAGGTTATTACAGTCAAACAACTGTAAAAAACAATGCAAAAGCAGATTTGACTCCATCAAAGAAAGATTAAAAATATGGGACTGTGAGAGGTCATCTAATAGGAATGATGTAAACCTATTTTGGACTGAAATTAAAAAATATGTTACTCCATCTGGAACAATGCTTAATCCCAAATAAAAAAAAAAAAACTGTACAACAAAAAGAGGAAGATACCTCAGTGGTATTCAACAAAGATAAGGAAAATTCTGCGAAAAAAAGATCAGCTTACAAAGCAATGAGAAGTAAGTAATAATACCCGACAGGGTGGGTGTTATTGGGATATAACGGACCGCCCAGGGGCGTAATGAGGCCCGACGCCACAGGCGGAGGGCCTTATAGCCCCTGGAAGGTCCGTTATATCCCATAACGCCCACACTGGAGGGTATTATTACACTTAGATAATGGGTTAGAGATAGTATTTTTGGGAAGAATATATAAGAAAAAAATTTATATATAAAAAATAATTAAGAACTAAGTAGAAGTAATGTTTGTTGTAAAATAGTTCCTACAGTGTGAAGTGCTGGAATCACCACAGGAGGTCGCTGCTGCATATTTTTTTATGCTGTTTCGAATTAGCATGCCCTCCTGCTTTGTGTTTCTCTCACCAACTGACCCCGATTGAAAACAGTTGTCTGAGAACAGGAGACATGTACAGTGGTCAGTTTTTTTTTTAACACGTACTTTAGCTTTCATTTGATATGGGTTACAAGTTGGCAGGAGTCTGTAGATGGGTTTAAAACTGAGCAGAGGTTTCACAGGGAGCGCGACAGTGAAGGGAAATGGAACGGAAGACTGGTATGTTTACCTAACGAAAGGAGGTCAGGCAGGCTGGCAATGTAAGCAGTTAAAAATCACTGTTTTGCCAGTGCTGAGGAGGAATACAGTGAGTTTAGAAGGCGGTATCGGGCTGTTGCTGGCATTTTACTTAAGTAGTATGGTGCGGTTCGGGTTGCGACTGCCGTCTCAGTCACTGGAGAATACAATGGCGGCTGGCAAGTTTCTGTTGCAAATGATCAAGCTGGCACTTTTTCTGAGCGGGCCGTTGTTAAGAAATAACGGCCCAGGTGCCAGGCTCTTTCAGCCAATCAGGAAGCGAGTTTGAATTTACCCATTATCTAAAAGATAACAATGACTACAATATAGGCCAGTATCAATCTGAATTAACTGTTAGCAAAAGATTAATTAAGACAGAAAAGAAGAGGATCAAGTTTAAAATAGCCCATACAAAGGCAATGGTAAGGCTTTTTATTTGCATATCTTAATAACAAGAATGTGACTATAACTACAGGGCCAATAAAGAAAGATGGGATTGAGGTAACAGAACCAGAACCAATGACTAATGTATTTAATTAATACTTTGCTTCAGTGTACAATCACAAAGATATGTAATGCAATACTACATTCTCCAACATATCCCAGAATGGTTCTATATCATAATGTCAAAAGCCTAAAGGTGATCGCCGTTATGCAGAAGTCAAGAGTGCTGAAAATTTATTTTGACACTCTCACACCCTGGTGCTGGCGAGGCAGGACTTTGTTTTTAATGTTTTTCTGTGTGGGGCTGTGCCCCTTGAGGAGGTTCACCCTCGCACCCCTTATTGAAGAATTCTCAACTCCAGGGTGTGCATGTTGGGGGTTGAAAACACAAAAAAAAGGTCCAGGCCAGGCACAACAAAAACTCACCATCGCCTGGATCTGCCGGCAACCCACCCACCACACCATGGGGTCAGCTCAGCAACCCACCATGGCACCACCCCTCACATCCCTCACTGTGCGTGCCCACTCCCACCCCCCATGCACGTACGTACAGTGACATCCTGTCGCTATAGTCGCCCACCTCGCCATCTGGCCACCCTACACTCCCGTAGCCATCCCTGAAATGCTCTTCGGAGAAGGTTAACATTATTGTAGGCACCCATTCCCTAGTGCTCTTATCATGGGATACCTCCAGAACAACACAAATAATAACAATATTATGATCTCTAGAAAGGAAGTCAAACAACAGCTTGATAAGATTAACATCAATAAATCAGTGGGACCAGATGAACTTAAGCCCAGATTAGTCAAAGAAACATGGGAATGGATAGCTGCATCATTGGCCGCATTGTTTAATAGATTCCTACAGTACAGACTGGTATTGTGACAGATGATTAGAATAGGGCTATTATAATGCCCATTCACAAGAAAGGGAACAGATCTAACCCATCTAACTATAGACCAATTAGTTTCACCTGCATACTATGCATAATTATGCAAACTATAATTAAAATTAAACTGGAATTAGACCTAAAGAATAAAAATATAAATCAAAAATTGATCTTGTACCACTAATCTTGTATTCTATGAAAAAGTAAGCAAGGCACTGTCCAAAAATCAACGAGAGGATGCCATCTTTTTAGATTTCAAGAAGGCGTTCGATAAAGTGCCACATACCATACTAACAAATAGACTATATGCACTCAGCATAGATCAGACAATAATATATTAGACATCTATCTGGTTAGATAACAGAACCCAGGCAGTTAGGATCAGAGGTAGCTATTCTGAAATGGGAGGTGACAAGCGGAGTGCCAAAGGGTTCAGTGTTGGGGCTGGTTCTGTTCAGTATCTTTATTTCTGACCTCAATAAATGCATTATCTACTGGGCAGCCAAATTTGCCAATGACTCAAAACTAGGAGCAGTAGTACAGAACTTCGAACTTGTAGATAACTTGAAAAAATATCTAATGACTATAGAAAAATTGAGCAGACGTTAAACATGATCTTCAGCTCTGATAAGTGTGTTATATTACATGTGGGGAAAAATAACAGCTATGCAAGTAATAGACTTTTGGGTGAGACAATGAATACATTAGAAAGTGAAAATGATCTTGGGGTCTTTATTAGCAAGGATTTTCATTCTGGAGATCACTGTGCCAAAATAGTGAAAAAAAAAAAATTCTACACTGCAATGTATTAAAAATGTATTTGTATTTAGGGACAAGAACTGCATAAGAACACTCTATACAACATACATAAGGCCACATTTGGATTACTGCTCTGTAGTCTGGAGCCCTCACCTAAAATGGACATTTCTAACATAGAGGGGATAAACTGTATGGCCCGGATATTCAGAGCACTTGCACATGGTGCAACTTAATTGCACCGGCGCAAGTGTGGAATTGTGCCAAGGAGCCATATTCAGCAGGAGCCATTGCACAGTGCAAAATCCATTGTGTCAATGTGCAACTATAATGCATGCACTGCAAGTACAGGGGGCGTTCCCATGAATATCCAGTGCAGTGGCATATTCAACAGTGAAACCATGGCGGAGGTGTGGAGCAAATTGTAAATACAGGGCACAAACACACAGACAACAGTGGGTGAGAGTAAGAAGGAGAGATAGAGATAGAGAGAGAGAGAGAGAGAGACAGACAGACAGAAGACCAAACACAGAGGGAGTGGGACAGAGAGGTGGTGTGGGAGAGGGAGAGAGGGGCAGAGAGAGAGCGAGAGAGACACAAACACAACCTGTGTACCAGGATGGCACACAGCCAGCAGCCAACCACCCAGGGGGAAAGTGGACAGCAGTGGCCATGGACAGTGTGCCCTTCTTGATGGAGGTGGTAATGAGGGGTGTGAGGGGGCAGGAGGAACAGATATGTGGCTGACGAAAGGCTTGTTGGTGGCATGCCTGACACAGGTGGTACCGTGCCTGAATCACCTTTGAGAACTATAGCAACACTGAGATCGTGGGTCGGTACCACCTGAACAGGGCCATTCTGAGGCAGCTCTGTGAGCTGTGCAGTGAGGAGATGCAGGCACCCATCAGACAAAGCCATCCCATGTCTGTGGAGATGAAGGTGACTGCCGTCATGTGCCTGCTCCCCACAGGCATGTTCCAAAGACCAACAGGGGACACCATGGGCATCACCCAGTCAGCCACGTTCCGCCTCCTCACACAGTTCCTCAATGCTCTGCTGCTACATGTTTTGGAATTCATCCATTTCCCCAGCACACTGGCAGAGTGTACAGCAACTATGCAGAACTTCCACAGGATGGCACACATGCCTGGCGTGATTAGGGCCATTGACTGCACCCACATGGGCATCCGCTTGCCACCTGTCCCTGAGGGAGTGGCATATATAAACAGGAAGGGGAGCTTGAGTATCAACTGCCAGGTGGTGTGTGATGCCACGGGGCGCATCACCAATGTCTGGCCACACACTCTGGGAGTGCATATGATGCATTCATCTGGTACAGCTCTGTGCTGTGCCACAGATTCAAATGTGGGGACATCACCAAAGGCCACATAGTGGGTGAGTATGGCATGGGCAAGGTGCAATGGGCAGAGTAGACCTGGGGATGGGGGTCATGGGGCACATGGTGGTAGGGGTGCTAGGGACAGGCAAGGGGTGCAGCACAGCATAGCAGAGGGCTTAACATGTCATTCTCCACACAGGTGACAGTGCATACCTGCTGAGGCCCTGGCTGCTGATCCCCTACCAATGTCCATCATCCCCAGCAGAGGAATGGTACAATGAGGCACACTCCAGCATGCACAAAATCATCAATCGCATATTTGGCATGCTGAAGGCACGTTTCCATTGCCTAGGCAAGTCAGGCGGTGCCCTACAGTACAGCCCCTTGAAAGCCTATGGTCTATTCCTAGCCTGCTGCATACTGAACAACATGGCCATAGACCGTGGGATAGCTGTCGAGGCTGTTGAGGGCAACAGTAGTGGGGATGATGGGGGCAATGGGACGGAGGGTGGTGGACAGCCACCCCCTGGGTGGAGGGATGCCCGGCTGATGCAGCAGGCTTAACCCCACCATGGCACTATCACACAGGAACACTACGGTGAACACAGGTAGGTGGTGCAGTACACATGCATTGGTCACACAGACAGGTACAACACACATGCAGGGACGTGCATGGTGAGGGGCATGCACACACAGAGGTGTGATACAGGGGTAGGGGAGTCAGTGGCATGCAACCACACACAGCAACACACACACACGCACCCACCATCCCAGGCATCAGAATGTGGTGTGGGTCAGATGCATTTCACTGGGGTACAGGTGCAACCGGTGCTAGACTGCCCTCATCATGCCTACACCACATGGTCCATCTGCTGAGTATGCACACAGACAGGCAGCATGCGGCATGACATAAAGGCACAACAACAGTGGTAAGGCACACACACACACACCCACTGTCCATGTGCACACAGTGCAGCAGCTGCAGACCGTAGTCAAGGTAGCCCATAGATCAGGGCTGCATCATGGAGCCATGGTCACCATGGCCATGAGGGCGGTCATGCAGTGGCCAATCGGCAGCCACAGGCTGTGCATCAGCTGGGGGGTGCAATAGTCCCCCCAGGGGTGTAACTGTGGGACCGTGACGTTTCCTCGTGGGGTGTGCAGATGCCCAAATAGGCCAGCCCCAGGGAGTGCCTGGGATGCCTACATCAGAGCCCGGCGTTGACTGTGTTGGGGTCACCCGATGCCGGGTCCGTGGGGGGGGGGACAGCACACTGCGGGGGGGGTCTCCTGTGCACAGCCATGCCCTGTGGTTGCCAGCAATGCAAAGCCATTTGAAATTGCACTGGCAATATGATCCAAGGATGAGGTTGTGGCCTCCTGCATTCGTTGCATCTCCTGCAGGATCTGCACAGTGCCCCTTTCCTGTTGCTCGGCTAACTGGCACACCTCCGCATGCAGTGCATACACACCAGTGGTGAGCAGCACCTGTTGCTGAACAGATGCCCACAGCACCTGGGTGTGCTCAGCTAGATGGTCGGCATCCTGGGGCTCCCGGGTGGGACTCCGTTCCTCTGGTGGTGACCTGCCATGCTGCACAGCCCCCTTCTCCAGTGGATGCTGCACAGTGGGGTCAGCAGCAGGAATGGGCACAACAGATGCACTGGTGGTGGACCCTGTGGCCAGTTGCTGGTGGCACTCACAGCCTGCTGCCATCACCCATCCGGTCACAGAATGCTGCTCTGTGCCTGCACAACTGCACCACCACCACCACAGGGCACATCCATGGCACTGCACACCGGCACACCCGCAGTGGGGCAGACAGCTGTTCCGCTGCTGGCAGAGCGCAGGGCACAGGACCTGCCTGTGATGCCAGCAGGGATGACATGCCCACAATGTCACCCATGATGTCCAGGAGCTGTGAGTAGTCATCATCGGTGTCAGATGCCTCCCTGATCTGTGTCTCTGCACACACAAGACACCAAGGCTGGCATCCTACAGGATCACATCCAGAGCCTCATCCAACCCTAGGTCTAGGAGATCCATAGGCACCGTGTGCTGAGCTGCTGCCTGTTGGGCCCCTAGATGCCAGTGGATGTGGAAGGTTCATCCTCCGGGACTGTACCGGTGGGCACAGGTGCTGCTGCTGCTGCTGGAGCCCCATCTTCTGCATGGAGGCATGCTGGTGCTGCAAGAGCAGAAAGGTATGTCAGTGATGCAATGCCCACATGTGCCCCCCACACTCTACCACTGCATATGTCCTGCAGCATGGCATGCATGTGGGTGTGCACGCATGCACATGACATGCATGATGGCCACATGCATGCCAGCATGCCCATGTATGCACCCTCTGGGCCATCAGCTGTGTGTGTCTAACATATATGCCATGCAGTTATGGGATGCTACCCATCTGGAAGCCTCCTCCAGACACACCCTCCACTGTGGTGTGGTGCATGGTGGCTTGCCACCAACTCCTCTGTTGGTGTCAGTGTGGGTACATCTGCTGGCCCTCCCCCGGTGGCATTACAGGACACTTTGATGGCAGCCCCCTTCTCCTTAATCCGCCACCTGTCAGTCCCAACTTTTTTGTGGCACTTCAGTGTCGACCGCTGTTGGCTGCCATGCTGGTTCACATAGGTCACTACCTCCAACCATGCAGCAGCCCCGGGCTGTGGTTTGCCCATGGCACCACTCAACAGGGCCTCCATGTCGAGGTAGGCCTCAAACAGGGCATCTGTCTCAGCTTTATTGAAGCTGGGCCTGGCTTCTGGGCAGACCCTCACTCTTCGCCCTCCTCTTGTTTTGACATGTTGCCTCCTGTGGACATGGACAGAACAGTGTGACAGTGGCAGCGTCTCCCCAGTCAATCCCACCCTGCAGTGCTGTCTTCTTCCTGTCGGCTGCAGCAGCATCCACCACTTACCTATCAAAGTTGCAATATCGGTCCATGGCCTATATTGTTCTGTGGTGCTTATGAGGTGCAACGCAAGCAAATGAGTTTGAGTGTAACAGTAATGACATGTTAATGCACCCCACTGCCCCATGCATTGGCTGATGAGCTCATTTGCATGCAACGTCTGAAAATCGAGATATTGTGCCTTGTGCAATGGTATTGCACTAGAGCAAGTGGCAACACACTGCCCATGCATGCACAGTGCTTGGGCTTGCAGTGCGCATGCACACTGCGATGTCATGGTGTCAATCACACAAGACACGTGTACAGCACAATGTAACGGCACTGCGCAAGCTGTGCATGGCTGGCAACGTGCACATTGCACATGATGGCATGTTCCCTATCACACTCATGTGCACTGTTCACTAACCACTGACCTCTGACACCCTGGGTCCTCTCCATGACCCTGTGAACCCACCAGCCACACCCACTGCACATGTCCAGCACTGTGCAATGGGCGGGTACTGTGCAGTCTCCTGTGCATCATGCATCCGGCACCTATACCAAACACGTGCACCTGATACCGCCATTTTTGATGCCGAAGCTGCTGTGAAGCAATGGTGCAGGCTAGATGGAGATGTGCCCTGAACTGGTCCCAGGTTGAACTGGCCAACCTTGTGGCCTGTGTGGAGCCCTACGCTCCACAGTTGTTTGGGCAGGTGCCCTTGCAGCAGGCTGGGACACTGTGTGGCAGGGGTTTGCTGCCAGCCTGGAGCGCAGGACCGGGGTACCCAGAACAAGGGAACAATGCAGACACCATTATGGTGACTTCATCAGATGGGACCCTGATCAGCTGAAAAGACTTCAGGCACATGCCAGGCATGAGGCTGTGCCACAACCAGGTAAGTCATCCCATGTTGCATGTCTGCCCTGTTGCTGTACTGTGATGTTGGCTTGGCTGCCTGGCATGCCCTGCAGAGGGGTACACTGTCACTGTGTACATCCCAGCATGGCATTGCCAGCTTCTGCTTGTGTTGAAATGCAGCCATGCAGGCATGCGGGTCATGCCGGGCAGGGCCACACCCTGTGCACAGGGGTCTGGGGTGGCAGCTGCTGTGGTTGGTTACTGATGTGCACCTGTCTTCTTTCCATTCCCAGGACTGGAGGACCACAGGTGGGCCAGGGCTGTGGCAGCGCAGGACAGAGCGGTGTGCCATAATGGTGGAGGACTGGCACCAGCAGTGCCGCAGGGGGCAGGTAAGTACTGTCATGGTAATTTGCACTGTACATGGGGGGTGACAGAGGAGAGTGGGTGTGGGCATGGCTGCCTGGGCCATATGCCATGGCAGCTGTGTGTGTCACATTGTGCATGGTGCATGCCACTGTGTCGCATCCATTGGACACATGTGCTGGCTATTAGTGAGGTGGGCATGCACCGGCTGCCACCATTGTTGCTTTGGTGCTGCTGATGCACTGTACCATGTGACTGTCATTGCACAGTCATGTGGCTATTGTGTGGCGGGTACAACCTCTGAGCAAAGTCATGGTACTCTGTTTTGCTGGCTGGCATTGGTCCACCCTCCTGTGGGTGGCCATTACAGGCCCTCCAGGGGAGTGTGGTCCTGCTGCCCATTGTGCACTGTGGATGGGCACATGGTTCATTGGGCCATTGCAATCATCACCTTTCCTGTCCCTTGCTATAGGTGTACAGTGGCCAGTGCAAAGACCACAGCACCAGATGTTGAGCCATCTGATGCGTCAGACCCTGCTCATGGTGTCGTCAATCCTAGAGGTGGTGGTGGCCATGCTCTGAATGATGGCGGTGGAGAGGAGTGAGAGGCAGAATGCCAGGGTGGCTGGACAGGGCCATTATTGAGGCTTTATCTTTTTCCCCTGTTTCTCCTGTTGAACCTTCCCCTACTGTCCCACACCTTCCACTGTACAGTCCCCTTTTCCCTGCCCCCTTCCCTCACTGTACCTACTCTTTCCCAGTCCCTGTTTTTCTGTGCATAGTTTTCATAATTATAAATATATATATATATATATTCTGACATACTTGCCTGTGTCTGTGTCAGCTTTGCAGGTGGCGTAAGAAGCCATGCTGCAGTGGCCCAGTGTCTGTCCGAGTGATGTGCATGAGATGGGGTGCATGTTGTGCTTCTGTTGTTCCCTGCTGTGTGCTGTGGTGTGTCCCACCATGGTGGTGTCCATCCTCTGGGTCGGTGGCTGTGCCTTGGGGTGCCCATAGGGCTGCTGTCATTGGTGTGTGGTGGGTATGTGCATGGTGGTGGGACATGGCCATGGTCATTGGTTGGGTACTCTCTGCACACCATGTTGGGGTCCTCTGCTTGGTGTTGTGCGGCCTGTCCCATGTGGTCTGCCATGCTGCATGCAACCCTGGCCCTTCAGTGCCCACTGTGTGGGCTTCCTGTACGCCTGTGTGGCATGTTTGTGCTTGGTGGCATGGTCTTGTGTGTGGCCTGCTGTGGTCTGGGGGGGCACAGACAGTGGCCTGTGGGGGTGCTCCCTTGGTGGCCCTCCATTAGCCATTGGCACCTCCTGTTGCCAGCTATCTGTGCCACTGTTGTGTTCTGGGGTCCTGTGTCTGGATGCCTGTGTGTGCCCTGCTGGTGGCATCCTCCGGTGGTCTGTCACTGTGCTCCCATAGCTCTGTCCCTGGATCTATTCTTTGTGCCCTGCCCCCCTCTGTTGCTGTGCTGCTCTGCTCCACAGTTACACTAGAGCATCTCTGTTTGCACCATGGAGAAACTCTGTTTGGGCCATGACGCAACTCTGTCTTATTCAGCTGGGTTGTGTTGTTGCAGTTCAGCCTGTGCAACCTCTGAATATGGCTCCAGTTGTGCCATGGCACATTGGATTTGTTCTGTGCTGGACTTGTGCTGGACTTTGGCACATTTCTGAATATCCAGGACTATGAGAATAGCGTGAAAGAGCTTGGTCTTTATACACTTGAGATGAGGCAAAAGAGAGGAGATACGTTACAAATGTATAAAATTGTTAGAGATCAAGAACTTATAGACAGCATGGGCATGAGTTTGTGCCTGAGCAAAGACAACCTGCATGTTACAGACAGCAAATCCGTGCTTACCACTGTAATAATAATAATAATAATAGGAGGAGATTTTTCATGTACAGTGCAGAGCAATACAGTGTTGGAATTTTCTCCCGAGAGAATTGATCTTAGCACCATATTTCAAGACTTTTTAGAAAACTTTAGATGCCCATCTTATGAATCAAGGGTAAGGAAGCCCCACCTAGGAGGGACACAGGCTCAATGGACTAACACCTCCTCCTGTCTTGAAAATTCAGTACAGAACTCAGTATAAAATGGCCACTTCACAGTAAAATCTTTGCAATTTCAGTGAAGTTGAACTTCCTGAGGTCTGTAGAAACTTTGCAAAGAGGAATTTTGGCCAGTTTACAGCCCGTTTAATGGTAAAGTTTAAATATAAATACCTCTATAAATCATACTGCCAAATCCATAATACTAACTACTGGGGAACCTGGGGGTCCTATATTTAGAACTTTGTCAAGACACAACACCAAGTTTGCTAGTTCAAACTGGGTTTTGCATGGAAGGACAATATTGAAAAGCCATGTTAGAGTGGAAAAATGTGGTTTGCACCCAGGCAAATGACAGAGAGGGCCGCAATGCAAATGAAGGGGCAGAGACCTGAATATTGGTGCAGTCCAATATTCAGAGTATGTGCGCTGCAAAAGGACATTTTTCTCAGTCCTCTTGTGTGGTGCACATACCATCGATTGATACCCCAACTTATTCACATGCAACTCTAGTGGCTGGCAGAGAAAGTGCAGCATCCCCCCACCCCCAACACAGTGGTTCATGGTGGCAAGTGGTCCCTCCCCCCGCTGATCGCTATCCCATTATGAAATAAAAAATATCTCCCTGGTGGTCTAGCAGTCCCTGACCCACCTCTGATCACCATCCCGTTAAGACATAAAATTATGTCCTTGGAGGCTAATGATCCCTCCCCCCACCTGATCATCCACCCAATACCTATAAAAACAATATTCCCCAGTGTCCAGTGTAACCCCAGCCCCCAATCCTGATCCCCTGGTCTGCCAAGTGATACATTTCCCTGGTGATCTAGCAGGTACCCCCTAGCACTGATTACCTGCATAGTTACTGTACCCTTTCCCAGGTGGTCTAGTGGACCCCCCACCCTGGCAGGTAGTGACCTTCCACTCTGCTCCCCCATCCCAACACAGAGCCAGCAACCAACACAGCTCTCCTCTCTCCACCACAGCTGGCCACTAACTGAGCTGTCACTGGCACAAACAGTATACTGTACACACTCAGTGATGGCTCAGTTGGTGGCCAGCTATGGTGGGGAGGGGAGGGCTGTGCTGGTAGCCGGCTCCATGTTGGGATGTGGGAGATTGGGATGGGTCACTACCTGACAGGGTGGGGGGAGGTCCACTAGATCACCAGGGAAAGGCCCAGTACCTATACAGGATAGGGGATGGGGGGGTCCTGATGAAGGTCTTGACCGAAATGTGACAGGGTGACCCCTGTCTTTGAATTAAACCCTTGGTAAAGAAGAAAATAAGGACAGGAGCAGCAATCCCTTTTTCATTCTGTACCCTTCCCCTGATGCTCCCTGTCCAGTATTCAAGCACTATAAAAATAAACTTGATAGATAGCCACTGAAGATGGCTGGTATTATGAAAGTACAAAATGGATGCTGCTTTAGGTTGCTACACCACAAACACAGAAACACAGACTTTGACGGCAGATAAGGACCACTTGGCCCACCTAGGCTCCCCATTTCCCTACCTACAGGATAAGCTGAAGATCCCAGTTAACCATCAGCCTATTTTTTCCTGCTTTAAATGGCTGCAGGAGGTACTAGTTTAGTTTAAAAAATAAAAGCACCCCTGCAGCATTTTATTTCGGTGTTGCCACCACTTACGTATAAAACCAATTGTTGTATGTCGCACCTTGCGGTTATTCCTTTGAACTTCCCCAGTCCCTCTGTAGTCGCTCTAAGCTGATACTTGCAGCTACTATACATAAATTGATTGGTTGCTCGTGGCAATATGCCTGCTTCTCCTGGCAAATGGTGGCTACTGCCAAGAGAAAGGTGGGTGGCTAAGAGAGCTCTTCACTTCATCCACTTTGCTTGGGTGCAGAGACCGAGATGTGCACCGGAACCCCAGTGTGAAAGAAAATTAAAGGAGTGGAGCGAAAATGCTCCAAAGTAGAAAAATAAGAAGAGCCACTTGTTGCAACTCTCTAAATGTATATGTCAGAGCCAGTGACAAACTCTGATACACAGCAGCACTGCAGAGAATAAAAAGGGAATATGCACCAAAGGCATTAGGCGCTCATGGATGGAATCAGGAACTGGAGCCGAATGCCAAATAAGGCCCCCCACCTTTGAACAAATAAAAAGAAATTCTGGGCAAGATAAGCCCTAAAAACAGGGAACAAATATGTTTTGTAAAAAATATAAGGAGGAAAAAATGAAAGAGGGCAAGCAAGGAGCCCTCAGGAGAAATAAATTACAGCTCTTGGCAGCATCTAAGGCCAAAATGAAATATTTTCCCCAATGGGAAGAAATTATAGCCATCAGAATTATGAGGGGCTACACAAATAAAGGAATAGAGCAGCCCCTAAAGAAAATTAATAAAGGAAAGAGCTTGTTACACTCTGGAAACTTTTGTGCTGTAAGTTAATTAAAGATATAGCACTTCTAGGTGCTAAAATGCTAAATACTTAAAAAAATGGTGCATTTTTATGTGGAGATAGAAGGGGTAGAGGTTTACCTAGCATAAATATCCCCTTTTGTGTCGTGAAACCTTGCTGAGTGGGCAGGAAAAGGGAAATGAAGAGTGTGCCCTCAGTTTCCCATTCCCCTGGCCAACTCAGAAACTCCTGGAAGATAAAGGAATTAAAAAAGTGCACGAGCAAGAGCTCTGGTAGCCAGAGGACACCCTTTTTCTCTTGCTGAAATGGGACAGTGTGCCACAGGGCTGTGGCTACCCTAATGCTTGTGTATCCAAAGAGCTAAGGAGCTTCTAGATGCATTGCAATGTAGCCAGTTAATGAAAAAGGGCCTGCTGGCTTACCTGGCCTCCAGTCATGAAATGAAATGTTTACTCTAGGGGAGCAGCTCACTTTGCTGCCCCCTCTTTATACCTCTCCCCCACCACTCAAGGTAACTAAGGAGGGTTCTAAAATGGTTGCTGTGGAATTAAGCATATTTTGGGCTATTGTAGACCTATGTTAAACATTATAGAAGTGATGTTTCTGTCAAATCAAGAAGAATACTTTGTAAAAATGTATGGCAGGTCATACAGTGATTGTAGACTAACTGAAATAGTCTTTATTTCTGTATGTTAGTCAAGGGCCTAGTCAGGTGACCTCACCCAGAAAATATAAAAGTCTGCCCCTAGGGAAATGGAGTTAGATAGGCAATAGGGTGTCAGTAGGAGACTGATGGAGGTAAGAGCAAGACCTCCTGGTGGTGTGTGTGTGCACCAGTCATCTTGACAAGGTAGAGCAAAGCCTTGAAGTCTGCTAAGACAAAGCAGTGTTCTTTTATAGTTTTGCTTTATTTTTTGAGTGAATTAGCTAACTCGTTTTTCTTATTTCTGTAACTATTATTACATTTTATGGGGAAATAAAATGATAAATGCTTTCTGGTATTTTTTTATGCACTGTAATCTTAGTCTGCCATGGTTTTGTTATCCTAATTTCTGACACCCATTCATATTTGGTGTCAGAAGTGGTATCTGGCTGAACATCTAAGAGATACAAGAGAGAGCTCAGTCAGGGGTGCCAGACCTGGTACCAAGAGGATAATAGCAGTAGTGCATGGTGCCAGAGATGAGGATGGAGATGGTGGCCCAAGGGTGCCACTTCTTATGACCATCCACTCTCTGGGGCACTCCTTTCACACCTCCCATATCTTCCCCTTGATGGTTCACAGTCCTGTCCTTCAAATAGGTCACTACCTGGTGGTACATCCCTGGCCAGTAATTATAGTGGATAATTTATCCAACCTTTTAAACCTTTGGTAAAGAAGAAAATAGGGACAGGAGCAGTAATACCTTTTTCTTTCTGTACCCTTCCCCTGCTGCTCCCTGTCCAGTATTCAAGCACTATAAAAATGAGCTTGATAGGTAGCCACTGAAGGTGGCTGGTAGTAAGTGGATGCCGCTTTAGGTGGCAACATTACAAAGAAAGATATGTCCTGGTTTAAATGGCTGCAGGAGGTACTAGTTTTGTTTAAAAAATAAAAGCACCCCCGCAGCATTTCTTTTCAGTGTTGCCACCGCTTACAAAAGAAAATAATTGTCATATGCCGCATCTTGTAGCTATTCCTTGGAACTTCCCCAGCCCCCCATAGCCACTCTAAGCCAATACATGTGGCTACTATATATAAATAAATTGATTGGTTGCTCACAGCAATATGCTCACTCCTGGTGAATGGTGACTACTGCCAAGAGAAAGGCGAGTGGTTGAAAGAGCTCCTTGCTTCTTCCACTTTGCTTGGGTGCAGAGAGCGAGGGGTGCACCAAAATCCCAGTGTGAAATAAAATTAAAGAAGTGGAGCAAAAATGCTCTGAAGTAGAACAATAATAAAAACTTGAGAGAGCACTCTAAATCTAGTAACAACAGAAAGTTAAATAAAAAGTCAGTAACTATAAGCCAAGAGGTTGGGGTTATATCAGATTAAAAACTGGACAGTTCAAAGAGCCTTTTTTAGTGAAAAAGAAACATTCTGGGAACAATCACATAGGAGTGTGGTGTGCATATTTATGGAACACATCCACACAGAAATGAGAAAGAAGTAAGTGCTTCAGCTGGGACTTGAACCCAGGCTGCATGGAATACTGTTCTGATTGCACTAGCCACCTGCGACACTGAGACAAGTTGGACCTGGAATGTCCCTGAGCACATTACTCTTTCTCAAATGCAGCCTGGTTTCAAGTCCCAGCTGAGGCACTTACTTTATTCTCACCTCTGTTTTTATGTGTTCCATAAATATGCACACCACACTACTGTGTGATTGTGTGATTGTTACAAGTAAATATTTGTGTTGCCATTAGGTTTCGCATTTGAGAAACATTTGGGGAACCAGCTACCTCCAGTACTTCAACAAAAAAACAACAGAAACAGGGAAAAGATTTAGGTGCAAAACCGGTTGAGGGAGAAGAGGAAGGGGAAAAAGAAAGACCCACGAGGAATCTCAAGAGTTCATAAAAAATGCGGTGATCGACCTTACACAGCTCCAGTTTACACAGAATCAAATTAAAGTATTAGAAAATGGATTATCCTTTTCTCCAAGCCCACTAGTTGATTTTTTTTAAAATAAGAACTGACATTTATAAACTTATTAGAAAATGAATAGTTAAATATTATTTCAAAACAAAAAAAAAAACATGGGTTTCATGGAGAATGTGATGGACTCAGGACTTTTTTCCAATGAGGAGATAAGTGTTGAACTGACACCTCAAATAGAGGTACAAGATGAAGGAGCCTCAGCAGTTACCTGTGTATTAGAATTCTCGGATTTGTACACCTTGGGCCTGATTCTGAGATGTATGGTGCAACTTACTGGTGGATATGAGTTGCGACATATGCTGCTATGCCTGGGACCCTGCTCCAGATACTAGAACAAGCAGGATCCCTGGCACCTATGCCCTGTGACTTGCAGCATCTCCAGTGTTGTGCCATAGGAAGGGCTCACCAGACCTGGGTGCTGCAAGCCTCCAACAAGCCCAATGATGGGATGCAGCACCCCCAGCCACAAGATATGTCCACAAGCCCCAGTGGGTCATGGGGGGTGTTGGCAGAATGGCTTTGGCACTGGGGGTGGCATCAGCACATCATGGTCACAGGTGCCAGCGGGTGGAACCCTGGAATTGCTGGGGTTGGGGGGTTGCAATGCGGTGGCAGAGTCTGTGTGGCATGACAGTGTGTAGGTCAGGGCACTGTGGGGGGGCATCAGGCATTTGGGCAGGACAGAAGCCCCTTACACTAGCTAATTGATGGTTTAACCCCACAGTGCTGCAGAACTTCATGGAATGGCATTGGGGGGTAACTGCAGCTGCCCTTTCAGAATTGGGTGCAGCTGCTTCTGTAGCCCCCCTTCTGCCATGCCATAGGGGCCTTGGGCAGTGTAAGTCCCCCTGGGTGCAGCCACCTGTGCCATGGTGCAGGCTGCCTCTTGGGATCTCGGCTGGCAGAACCCATGGCCCAAAGTGCGACTTACATCATCTGTGCTGGTACAATTTGCACTGCGCCACGGTGGATCCATCTTGGAATCGGGCCCTTTGTTAGCACATTATGCAAAAGTAGAATGTGATGAAAGTGTGGAAGAGGAAATTATATTTGAAAGAACTAGCAAGTTTAAACACAAGTCCATTTTTACCTAACAGGTACAGAATCCTGCTTTACTTACTTTTGAACAACTTGTTCTTAATGGCATTGGTAAACTTGGAAAAATACACACTTTAATAAGAATAAGAACTTTTCTGATGCTGAATTTCAGACACTAGATGAGTTGCAGAATATAAAGGGGGTGGTTATTAAAGAATCTGATAAAGGTGAAAATATTGTATTGATGAGTGAGGACTTTTATGTAGATAAAATCATGGAACTTTTGAATGATAGGGCCGTGTATTAATTATTGAGAGGTGACCCCACATCAAAATATCTTCTTTCACTTAATTCTTTAACTGATGAAGTGTATGTTAATAGAATCTTATCAAGAGACAATGTAGCCTTTATAAAACTAAACTTTCCCATTAGTCCCACATAGCAGTGGATGAAAGTGGGGGTTTCCGCCTTCATGGAACTTCCACGAAAATCTCTGAACTTTCACAGAAGATTCCAAACTTCCACCTGTGGCAGGCTGGAAAACTTCTGCAAATGTTTTGGTGGAAAACATGGAAATTCTCCTTAAAAATAAGCCCTGGTGGCTAGTGGCCCCTTCCCTACCAGCCCCACAAGTAAACCAAATATCCCTGGTGGCTAGTGGTCCCTTCCCCCAACGGATCACCAGCCAGACTTGTAAAAAAAAATTCCAGTTCAAGTATCAATCCCTTCCCCTGTCCCCTGCCCCACAGTGCCCAGCTTGACAAATGCCCTAGTGGCTAGAGGTCCCTCCCTTCCACCAAGTCACTCGTCCAGCCCTGAAGTGTACAGAAACACCCCCCATCCCTCTCTCCATCTGTATTGTTTTAAAAATAATCCCTGGTGGTCTAGTGGTTTATTTCAAACCCCTCCTCAGCCCCAATTCCCAGTCCCTGAAATAATTCTTATTTACTTGTGGTCTAGTGTCCCCACCCCTCTCCAGAGGTTCCACTACCATCGTGAACCCCAGCAGGTGACTGGCAAAGCCTCCTCTCTCTGCCAAGGCTCACCACCCACTCAGCTGTCAATGAATTAACGCATTCCTGTAGAGGGATGTGCTCATTTATTGACCGTTAAGTGGGCAGCCGGCTGTGGTGGAGAGAAGGGGCTGTGCTGGTCACTCGCTGGGGTTCATGATGGGGTTGGGAGTGATGTGGTGGGACACCTACTGGGGAGGTGGTGGGGGGCATTAGACCACCAGGAAATAAGACTTTTTTGGGGACTGGGGATCGGGGATGGAGAGGGGTTTAAAATAAACCACTAGACTACTGGGGATTTTTTTTTAAAACAATATGGACAGAGATAGGGATGGTGGGGGTGTTACTGTACACTTCAGGGCCAGGTGGGTGACTTGATGGAGGGGAGGGGCCACTAGCCACCAGAGTATTTGTCAGGCTGGGTACTGTTGGGCAGGGGATGAGGGGAGGGATCAATACTATAACCTGCATTTTTTATTACAGTTCCAGTGGGTGATCCGGTAGGGGAAGGGACCACTTGCAATCAGGGATATTTGATTTACTTGTGGGTGGGTGGGGGGAGGGACCACTAGCCATCAGGGCTTTTGGGGGGGCAATTGGTTTGGGGTGATAACAGGTAGAATTTCTGCAAAAATTAAGAAATCGATTTCCAAACTTTCGTGGAAGCGAAAGGCAGACTTTCTCTTGAATTCCACCAGCGAAAATTTTTTTTGCACACATGCCTAGTCCCACATTCCATGGGCTACCTAAAGTTCATAAACATTTGGAAAAAAAAAACTTCCCCTTATAGTATCTGGCAATGATTCCATCATCTATAATTTGGGAAGGTACCTTGATCATTTCTTGAAACAGTATGTTTTAGGAATAAAATCTCACATAAGAGATACTATGCCTCTCCCTCAGAAAATGAACAACTTCACTTGGAAATACACCTATAATTGGGCCACTATTGATGTTGTCAGCTTATACACTTCAATGAAACATACAGTAGGATTGGGGCAGTTAGGAATTGTTTGTTAAAACCTACCATGGAGGACCCAGTGCCAAGGAAATTTATATTAAAAGCATTAGAATTCATATTGGAACATAATTATTTTGTGTTCAATAAACAATTTTACAGACAAATCTGCAGCACAGCAATGGGTGCCTCCATGCACCTTCGTATGCCAATCTTACATTGGGGAAATGGAAGGAGGATTACATCTGGAATACAAAGTACAATCCATTTGTCAATAAAGTGGTGTGGTGGCAATGTTTATATTATTTGTATTTGGGATGGTGATCAGAAGGAATTTTACCTGTTTATATCATATCTTAACAACTCCACAGACAGTTTTAAATTCACAAGCCATTTGGAAGAGAAATGTATAACATTTTTGGATATTGAATTGAAAAATGTTAAAGGGGGTGGTGACAGAAACAGCTGGATTTAGAAAACCAACAGCAGCTAGTGCAATATTGCATGCTACTAGTGCCCACCCACATAAATTAATGGACTTCATACTATCTGGACAGTTAATCAAAATTAGAAGAAATTTCTCACATGATGAAGAATTTGAAGCACAGGCACAGAACATGATCCAAAGATTCAGGGAGAGGAGGTACAAGGAGTAAACACTTAGTGACTCTTAACATGGAAAAAGCCATGGATAGGAATATCTTATTAAAACCCAAACTCAGGGACAACAGAACAAACAAGTGTATTACATTTTCTACCAGGCACAATGATATTTCAGATAGAGTAGGTAATATCATTCACAAACACTGGCATATGTTAAAAACAGATGCAATATTAATGGAAAAGATATGGGGCAAAGCAAGGGTCACTTTTAAAAAAGCAAAAAAATTCTTAAAGATATATTAATACAAAGCCATTTCAAATCAAACCAAGGTAGCAGAGCACACACTTGGCTTCCCCCAAAACCTTAAGGATTTTTTAAGTGTGCCCATTGTAATGTGTTTAAATATGCCCAGGAAGGTGACACCTACATCCATCACAACATTCAAAGAAAAATTGTAATTAAAAACTTCGTAACAAGTGGCACCATGTTTGCTGTATACATCATTTAGTGTTTATGTAACAAACATTATGTTGGTAGGACTGCGAGACCCCTCAAGACCCACATACAGGAACATGTCAGGGCAATTATCAACCAAAATGACAGGAGTCCATTGGGCACATACTTTGTAGATCCCCACAACTCTGATCCATTCTATATCAGATTTATGGCACTGGAAGCTACCACCACTTGAACGAGGTGGTGATAGGTTAAATAGATTGAATCAAAAAGAAATAAGATGGATTACATCTTTAGATACAATACAACCTTTTGGGTTGAAAGAAGACATTGACTTCATCCCATATATCAAGGACCATTAAGTTTCACATATGGGTACAGCATAAATCTGTTAAATAGCAGCTAACTGCTTGGTGGAAAACAATTTTTTCACCTGTGTCATGTCTTTGTGCTAGTCCTTTTTGCATGCGTTATACAGTATATATGATAACTTACTTAACTTATTATGTTTTGTTTTATTTCCCTTCAGGTCTTGGAGTTCACAGGAATGGAAATATCTCCGGTTATCTCTGGGACTTTTTTGATTTCGATTATAATTTGAGTTTCAAGGGTCTTAAAGTACCTACTAAATTAAATACCAAATTATAACTTGTGATCTTTAGTTCTTACTACAGCATAGGGTTGAAATAATACTTTATCATCCATACCAGGTTTAATGCCTAGGTACCTGGCTGCCCTTTTTTTTTTCTTTTTTTCTCTTCTCATCAGCTTTCTTTTTGTTTGCTTCTCTTTTCTAATTTTACTCATTTCTTCTATTGCCAGCCCTTTCTCCCAAACCTTTAGTCTTGATCTTTTGACCTCCCTCTTTGACCTCCTTCTATGGTCTAATGTTTCCATTTGACACCAGGGATTCCATGTTATAGTTATATCTGAAGTTGTTTAAGATGATATTTGTCCTTATTTAAAATTGATTTTTCAAATATTTTTATAAATGATGTATTAGTTGTATGTTTACCTTTAAGGGAGGACCTATAAAATTATGTGATGGTGCTGTTCGAACACACCCTCTGATGAAGGCTTAATTGTTGGGCCAATGCACTGGGTAATTACCACTCCAGCAACAATGGTTCTTGTGGTATGTCACAATAAATAACAGCATTGCCTGAGAATCGATTAAAACTTTTTTTTCATGGAGCACTTCATTACTATGCTTTGGTTAGAATATTTGGAATTTTCATCCCACTTGCAAGCACCCAGAATGAAACCTATGACACACCTGTGATTGTTCATTTTGGCAAATTGCAATGCAGTTACAGTGTAGTTACACTGTAACTACGGTGTACTTAAGTGACACTTAAAGTGTAACCACTATACGTGTTATAATGCAATATCAAGCAGACTCGATAGACCATCAGTCCTTCTTCTTCTGCTGGCCCTTTGTATATTCGTATTTACATATGTTAAGTTACTATACATCATAACTTACATCAGTTCCCTGGCTGACTTTGATTTACTGAGACAGTCTGCCAAACTATGTTAGGGCATTAAAATCCCTCCAAGATTAATGTTGCATATTTGTCAGTTGTCCTACATATTTCAACAAATAGTTCCTAGTCCACTATATCCTCCATATCTGTTGACCAAACAACTATTAACATAGGACCACTATTTTCACATTCAGTCTTTACCCATAGCATTTCCATATCATTGGTATGACAATATTATCTATGTTTTCTTTATTAAACAGGAACTGAGTCCAAACTTTTGGGCATCAATAAATTCAGAATTTGGATCAGCATATCCTCAATCAGCCTCATGCCAGAAATCAGATCTTTAAGTTACTTCATTTAAAAGTTACAAGTCATTTTGTAACCCTTAATTCACCGCCTGTTCAAAAAAGCCAGTTTCAGTGAAGAGTTGCTGCTGATGTCATCTCCTGAAATCACAACCTAGTCCTCCCTGCAAGCTACCTTATATGACTTAGTTTGCCTGTGTTACTTAAAACTGTAGGTATAGTAAACATCTGAAAAAGTAAAACTGACACTAGGGGGGTCAGCACATGCACTTCCATAATATGCAGATGAAAGGTATAGTACGTCATAATGTGACGGGGTGGGGGAGAAATGCAATGGCAAACATGGCTTTAAAATGACAAAGTTGTGTGCAATTTTTTAAATACTGCAGGTATGAGATTTCAAAATGTCACCAGGTTGCAATTGTGGAATGCAGCAATGACACAGTCTCAGAAAATAGCTGGAACACATCATTTCAGAATGTGGCAGTGATGCACAGTTGGAGAATGTGGTGGTGATACACAATTTCAGAATGTGGTGGTGATGAGCAATTTTGGAATGTAGCAGTGACGAATAATTTTGGAATACAGTGGTAATGTACAGGTTTGGAATGTAGCAGTGATGTACAAGTTCAGAATGCGGTGATAATATACAGGTTAGGAATGCAGTGGTGACACACACTTTTGGAATGCAGCAGTGAAGCACAATTTTGGAATGCGGTGGTGGTGCATAGGTTTTGGAATGTGATGGTAATGCACAATTTAGGAATGCAGCAGTGGTGCACAGTTTTAGAATGTGGTGGTGATGTACAATTTTGGAATGTGGCAGTGACACACAATTTTGAAATGTGGCGGTGGTGCACAATTTTGGAATGTGGCAGTGATGCACAATTTCTGAATGTGGTGTGATGCACAGTTTTCGAATGTGGCCATGATGTACAATTTCAGAACGTGGCTGTGACACTCAGTTTCAGAATGTAGCAGTGATGCTCAATTTTGGAATGTGGTGCTGACACATATTTTCGGAATGTGGCGTGATGCACAATTTGGGAATGTGAAAGTGACAATTTTGGAATGTGGCATTGAAACACAACTTGGCAAGGATGTACAATTATCAAATTTGGTGTGGATGAGCCATTTCAGAATGGGTCAGGGATGCACAATTTGGGAATGGGGAAGGGATGTGCAATTTCAGAATGTAGCAGGGATGCATAATTTTAGAATGTGGCTGGGACGCATAATGTTGAAATGTGGTGGGTATGTGATGCACAATTTTGAAATATGATGGGTACATATAATTCTGCAATATGGCAGGGGCAAGCAATTTCAGAATAAATGGTGTGTCCTGTCATATTCTGACAGCATGCATCCCCACTATATTCTGAAATTGCCAATCCCCACCAAATTCCTCTATGTGTGTCCCTGTCACATTCTGAGACTGATTGTCCCACCACATTTTGAGGTGGTATATATCTGTTACATTCTGAGATTGTGTGCCCCCACAAAACATTCTATGCCTTGTTTCAGTGCTGCATTCCCAAACCACTTTCTGACATGTTCTAAAATTCAGTACCATGCATCTGACCATTCTGGAAAAGCAAGCATTGCAGCCAACCCTATGTCATTTTCCTTAAATGATTGCTATAGTTAAAGTTTGTTAAACTTTGGAAAAGCAGGTCCTATAAGGTTGCTGACATGGAGAACTAAAGTGTGAGTTCAGGAGATGACATCATCAGTGGCGCTTCACTGAAACTGGCTTTTTTGAATAGGTAGTGAAATCAGGTTTACAAAATAGCTCATAACTTTAAAACAAAGTAACACAGAAACCTTATTTTTGGTATGAGATTTATTGGGTGTATATTTATTCTAATTCTGCAATGTAGCATGTTTGAGGGGAGTACCTCTTAAAGGAATTCAATTCTGCCTCCTCTTTTTCCATTTTGATCTACAATAATCTATACAATTGCTAACATTCTGTATTTCATCCCATGTATCATAATTGTTCTACCAGGTCACAGTAACCTCCAGAATGTTGGGTTTGTCCATATCAACAGTAGATTATAGCTCCAATTTCTTATTTTTGAGGCAGCTAGCATAAGATACAGATACACTTGTTATCTATTACTTTTTAATGTTATTTTCTCTTTTCCCATTTTTATAGTGGGGTTAGAGGTTAAAGCATGTATTTCACAAGGGAATATGAGAGATTAGACCCAAACTATTTGCCCCTCAGTTGTCCACAAGTTATCTAGTTTAAATTCAGCTGTATAGTGGTTACAAGCCTTTCTCCAGGTACAGTATTGTGCACCTTTCTTGTTTAAATGCATCCTATCCAATGAATAGAGCTTGTTTCCACCAAAAAGTGCTCCAGTTCCATGGAAAGTGCATCCCTTCCTGACTGCACCATTTTTAAGTTATTTATAAATCCTACCAATTGCTTTCTGCCTTCCCCTGGAAGAATGTGGAACTGATAAGATGTC
Source organism: Neoceratodus forsteri (assembly GCA_016271365.2). Lineage (NCBI taxonomy): Eukaryota > Metazoa > Chordata > Ceratodontiformes > Ceratodontidae > Neoceratodus > Neoceratodus forsteri. Next base: position 832,462,254 of record CM028131.1, read on the forward strand.
TGACATGATCATGTTGCAACTGACTGCCTTTAGTTTATTTCCCAGCTGTTAATCGTCCTCACTGATATTATCATAACACTTCTTTTCAACATCCTTTGTACCTACTGTACAGTAGTGCCAGGATGAAACACAGTTAGAGATGAAGTGAATTTATATTTCATCAGTGAAGTGCCCGCAAAGTGGACACATCATGTTGTCACTCCACTATGAGGTGTGGCCAGTGTAAGAGGCTCACTTCACCTTGTAATTATTACTTCACATTGTCATTTCACCTTAACGCGAAGTAAGTCAAAGTGACAATAATATTGGCAGCTCTTCACACACACACAGTCACCAAAATTAATGTGCATCCCCAAAATGCTCATGTCTTGTGTTCAGAAAACTCCCCAGTGCTGATGGTGATGAAGTGAAATGAGAGCACAAGAAATGCAAAGTCTCCCAGAATGAATGGTGCACTCAGATGACATGCATGCAGTAGTCACACACAGTCAACAGAATTAATGTGCATCTCCAAAATGCTACCTGTCTTGTGTCCATAAAATTCCCCAGTGCTGATGAAGTGAAATGAGAGCGTAATAAGAAATGCAAAGTCTCACACAATTAATGGTGCACTCAGTCATGTGCGCAGTGGTCACACACAGTCACCAGAATTAATCTTCATCCACAAAATGCTACTGTCTTGTATCCAGAAAATTCCCCAGTGCTGACAATGTGAAATGAGGGGGTAATAAAAAATGCAAAGTTTCCAAGAATTAATGGTGCACTCTGTCATGTACGCAGTGGTCACACACACAGTCACCAGAATTAATGTGCATCTCCAAATGCTACTTTCATGTGTCCAGAAATTTCCCCAGTGCTGACAAAATGAAATGAGAGAGTAACAAGAAATGTAGTCTCCCAGAATTAATGGCACACTCAGTCACATGTGCAGTGGTCACACACAGTCACCAGAACTAATTTGCATCCCCAAAATGCTACTGTCTTGTGTACAGAAAATTCTCCAGTGCTGATGAAGTGAAATGAAAGGGTAACAAAAAAATGCAGTCTCCCAGAATTAATGGTGCACTCCGTCATGCGTGCAATGGTCACACACAGTCACCGGAATTAATGTGCATCCCCAAAATGCTACTGTCTTGTGTCCAGAAAACTCTGTGGTGCTGATGAAGTTAAATGAGAGTGTAACAAGAAATGCAAAGTCTCCCAGAATTAATGGTTACTGCAAATGCACAGACAGATTAAGCTTGAGTTGATCACTCAAGAGATGCAGATGCAAAGGCACAACAACACCTAACCAGTGGTCACAAGTCACAAATCCAAATCTGGAAAAGAATACCTTTTGCCAGTTGTGGGGGGGGGGGAGTAGTGCACGGCAGTAACAGTCCACTAACAGTAAAGGTACCACAAAGCAGTATAAAAAAATTCATGCAGGTGCAGTGGATAGCATGTTCAAACTGCTGCAATTGCTCTGTGGCACAATAAAAAGGTGTCTGATTTAATGGCATGCATCACACATGCACTCACACACACTGCAAGTAATGCGTATCAAATTGAAAACCTTTAGTAATATAACCAAATGTTTTAAACAAGCTGAAATTGTACACTGCTGCACCACAACAATCAGCAAAAAATGTTCAAAAATTACTGAAAATATTACTGTGTGTACATTAACAGTTATACAAGAAAAATATAACCAAAACGGAAAGATTGCCTTTTCTCTCAGTTAATCTACTACATCACAGATACGCCCCTCTCCCAAAGCACACTTCACTGTACACTGACTGACTGTTCTAAATTAACATTCAAAATCCACACACAAACAATAAACACTCCATGATATGAGTACAGGAGGATTTCCTACAACCGATGTACTAAATTGTGAGCAAACAAAATAGCTCAAAAAAGGCTTTTTAACAGCTTTTAGAGGATTTGAATCTCAGAGCTCTGAGAGGAAACTGTCTCCATCTTCCACTACACACACACTACTCAGACCTGAGGCTGTGCAGAACTATCTAGAGCCCATGTGAACTGTAATACCATGAAACACTTTGGAGCTCAAAAATAAAGTGAAGTGAGGCGAAGTACATTGATTTCAATGTACTTTGCCTTAAAATTGGTGGAGAAATGGTTTGGAAAAGGTGGAATAATGTGAAGTCATTGTTCTCAATGGACTTTGCGTTCCTCATTATAATGCAAAGTACTTTGTGGATTCCGCGTTACTCCGCGAATCACTTCGCAGAGCGAATTTTGGCCACTTCGCCCACCACTAAACACAATATCTTGCAGTATTGCTGCAAAAATGATGCAGTATTCTGCATAGAACAGTGTCATCAGTGGCAATTATGCCCTTTTGTCATGAAGTGTGATGTGGTATGCCATTTACTGCAAGGTACTACATTGCATTCTCGCTGACTCCACTGTAACTGTATGGCCTCAAAAGAGTTTTCTGCTACATCCTTTAGTATATTATTAGCTCTCTCTTGGATATCACCCACTTTGGCACCTGGAAAGTAATGTAGGTCACTATAATGTTCTCTAAATTATTTCCACATATTTTAGAGTCTGTGTATCTTATTAGAGACTCTTCTATAACAGCCAGTCTCTCATTTCTGTTGTGTTGATTGTACTCCAAATGTTCTAAAGTTTTCATCTTACATTTGGACAGGATACAATAATAGTATGTACTTCCTAATCCCATATCTTTTATACCAGTTGGAAAAAATGATGTTTTGGATGGGTTAAGTGGTTTGTAATTCTCTCTCTTTCCTTCTACTCCTGCACTGCACCAAAGTCCACTCCTTGTCTTTAAGTATGCCATTTTCCTCCTTCCTTGTTCTTTTCCTTGGTTTTACTGTTTGTTACCCACCGTATATATTGAATGTTTATTGCCTGATTCTCTGTGTCTGATATGGAGCAGTCCAAGAAGGTTTCTAACTGTCTTATCTCCCAAATTGTGTTCAGTTCTCCTCCCAATTGAAGTACTTCCTATTCATTTTTGATTGTCTGTGACTTTATACAATTAGAAGGGTCATTATTTTCCTACTAATTTTGGACTTCATATATGCCAAACTGATCACATTTGACAATAACTTAACATTTTAAAATTGCATTCATTTATTCGTTGTCATGTCCATGTTTGTATTTAGGCTATACACGCTACAAATAAAATCATTGACTATTAGGGAGTCACCTACTATATGTACCAGTGATCACTGTACAGTGTAGTTTAACATAAGGAAAAGAACAGAGGTGAGCCACATAAGGATGAGTATCCTAGACTTTTGGAGCAGAGATTTTAATGCTACAGTATAGGAGACTGCCTGAGAAAATACCTCAAAGAGGGATTGCCAGGAAAGAGTAGAAGCACAGTGGTGAAGACTGTGGGAGGGTATAATTAGGATAACAAACATCTGCATGACAGAGATAAGCAAAAGCAGAAGGAAAAGGAAACCATTATAGTTCTCCAAAGAAGTGACAAGGTTGGTGAAAGAAAAAAGGTGGCATTAAAGAGGTACAAAACAATGAAGAGAGAGGAGCACAAGAAGGTTACAAAGCCAGGCAGAAAGATGCAGTTAAGGCAGTTAGTGCAGTAAAGGCCCATACTGAGGAAAGGATTGCTACAGGGGTGTCAAAGGGGATAAAACATTTTTTTCAGATACATAAGCAAGAAAAGAAAAGCAAGGGAAGGGATTGTGAGGCTTAGAAGGCTGAAAGGTGGAGACTGCACAAGGGGGCCAAGACAAAACTGTCATTGTAAAGAGGCTGTACTTCTGCTAGGTCTTCACAGGGATGATGGGACTCAAACGTCCTGAAGGTAGATAAGGCCATGGGACAAGATGAGATACTCCCGAAGGTACTGAAAGAGCCTAAGGAAGTGCTAGCTTCCCCACTGCCACCCTTGTTCAAATGGCTCACTGTAGACAGTAGTGGTTCCAGAGGACTGGAGAAGAGCCGTCATGTTACTCCACATATGAGGGGCAGCAGGGAAGATGCTAGCAGTTACAGAACAGCCAGCCTAACTTCAGTGTGGGAAAATTAATGAAAATCCTACTAACAGAGAGGTTAGTCATGCATCTGGACTTCAAATGGGATGCAGGACCACAGGCATCAGGGATTCACAGGGGGAAGGTTATGCCAAATGAATGTGATAGATTTCTTTAACTGGGTGATCAAGGAAATAGATAAATAGAGGGCAGTAAACATATCCTATCTGGACTCCAGCAAGGTAGTTGCCACTGTGCTGCACAAAAGACTAATTAGGAAGTTAACCAGCATAGGAGTTGGGTCCAAACTGGAAAACTGGGTTTGAAACTAGTTAATGGATAGATATCAGAGGGTAGTGGTTAATGGCACACACTCTGTGGATGTGACAATGACCAGTGGAGTGATACAGAGTTCAGTAATGGGGAAAAGTCTACTTCAATATCTTGACAGGGGACTTAGTGGAGGAACTGGAGGGGAAGGTATGCATTGTTGCAGATGATGTTAACATCCGCAACAGGGTGAACACTCTGGAGGGGGTGGAGAAAATGTGCATGGAAGGTGGGAAACATGAGGAGTGGTCAAAGACATGGCAGCTGTGCTTCAATGCCAAAAAGTGCAGAATCTTGCTCTAAGGGCATAGGAACCCTGATGCTGACTATGAGATGGAGGTAGCTATTGGCAGTCACAAGACAGGAATGGACCTTAGGGTTGTTACATTAGATGACTCAAAGGTGGCAGAGCATTATGACAAGGTCATGGGCAGGCCTAGTGAGATTCTGGGGTGCATACATCCCAACTGTCCATGATTATGAGGGATATCCTTCCTTTTACCCTTCAAAATTGCTTTGTCCCTCATCTGTCCTTTATGGAAAGGCTGATGCCCACACAGAGAATGTGCAGCAAATTCAGTCTTTAAAGCAGAACTTCATAATTTTGTAAGATGCTAAACCAAAAATAAACATTGCACAAGTAAACATAATAGTTTACACAGAGTTCTGGGTTTGAATCTCCACATTTGAGGATGTATCCCCTCATCATCAGGGTCAGCATTACTTATTGTTCCAAATTTTGAGTGTCTATATCCCTAATTTCAGTGATAAAAGGTTAACTGATATTCTGGGGTGTATAGGGAGGGGCATCACCAGCAGAAGGAGGGAGGTGGTGGTGCTGCTGTATCACTATCTTGCATGCCCCCACCTAGAATATTGTGTCTATTTTCTGGAAACCATGCCTCAGAAAGGACATAGACAGGATAGAGGCAGTCCAGAGGAGGGCAACCAAAATTGTTTAGGGGTTGCAAGGAAGCCCTATGAGAAAAGATTAAGGGATCTCAATATGTACATCCTGAAGGAGAGAAAAGGGAGAGATGACTTGATCTAGACCTACAAGTATCTCATGGGGATGAACAGGGTGCAGGAGGGGAGCCATTTCCAAATGAGGACCACTTCCAGGACTAGGGGACATGAACTGAAGCTGGAGAGAGGACATTCATGAGGTATGTGAGGAAATACTTATTCACTGAAAGGGTGATAGACACATGGAACCAACTGACAGCTGAAGTGGTGGATGCTAAAAAGTTAGAGGGCTTCAAAGATGTGAGAGAAACACACAGGGGTATATTAGATCACAGGCAGGGAGGAGGGAGGTTCTCCAGAGACCAGATAGCATCTGCAGAGGTAGAATAGGCAAGGACCACTTGGACAGACTGGTTGGACCAAGCCATTTTTTTTTGCTGACAAAGTCAATATTTCTATGTAAAAAAAAGGTTTACTAAAGTTGCAATCTCCTGCTTGGTGATTTACCTTTTCTTTCTGCCCAAAGTTCTTAGCCTCCTGGCTTCTACTAGTAGAGACAAGCAGCAAATAACGGGGTGACTCAGGAAGCTGTGCTGGTGCCTACCAGGATACTTAATCCAAAGTTACATCAGAAATGAACAACGGTGGCACTCAGGTTGATAAACTGATGCTCATATCATATCAAAAGGGAGCTTTATTAAGACAAAAAGAAGACACTGCTTCTGACCCTGGTGCTTTGACCATGTGGGTCTTCCTCAGGGGGTGTGTCAGATGTAGAGGAACAGACTGAACACATAATATATAGAGCTCTCGATTAAGGATATAGGTGAATTCAATATATAAATACAAAAAGATACTTATAAAATGTAAATTGTAAGCCTTATAAAATGTAAAGTGTAAACCTGCCTTCATTGATGACTGATCTCCTCTTATACTGCTCTGTATCCTTCTCCTCATCCGACCTGACCCGTTGTCCAGGCCCCTCTCCTTAACGCCCATCCTTATCTCATAGTATTCTTGCATCTCTTTGCCTCCTCCTGTACCAATACTACTTATCTGCCTTCTGATTTTGCTGCTTCTCATCATCCTGAAACTTACTTGCAATATGTAATTACCAAAGTGTAAATATCTGTTTTGCTAGCTGTTACATTCAGCTTTCACTGCTCGTGTTCATTCCGAAACTGACCTGCAATATGTTACTTTTATATTTCTGTATGTTTTATGATTCTTTATCACCTACCTGATGTATGTTAATTTTGTTATTACTGTAACAGAATTCCCTTGTTGTTTTTTGCACTGTACTGTATTGTTTGTTGCTGTACACCCGGGTCAACCCTGAAAAAGGGACTGTAATTGTCTCAGTGGTCTCACCTACTTACCAAAACTCAATAAATAAGTGTAAAATGAAAAGAATTCAGGAACATGTGAGGGTGACCCCCGCTCTGGAAGACCCACATGATCAAAGCACCAGGGTCAGAAGCAGTGTCTTTTATTTTGTCAAAATAAAACTCACTTTTGTATGATATGAGCATCAATTTTTCAACCTGACTGCCACCTTTTTTCATTTCTTCTACTGGTAGACACTGCCGACACTGCCTTTGCCATGTCAGCTCTGCTGATGCTTGTTAATGCTCTCTCATTCTACAGAATGTATTGTGAACCTGCTCACAGAGTCAGGCATTCATCCCATATTACTTACCTCTGTCTTCACAAAGAGTACACTGTGCCAAAAAATAAAATAATGACTAAAAAAATAATTAAACCAGAAATTGGAACAGCAAAAAAAACAAAAACAAAAACAAAAAAAACAGCAACAATAAAATAAAAACAGGCCAAGTGAAAGACTCAAAGGATGATTTTTCATTTTGATTTATGAACCCTGCCAATATTTAGGTAGTAGGAATCTATACTTCTTCCTGCAGTTCCGAAGTCCTAACTACATCATCTGTCAGTGAGGCTCACTTGCCTCATGCAAAACTATAGGGAGAGAAAGGAGAGATCAGAGCACTTTTTTTTAGTTTTCTTTCCACTTCGTATGTTGTAATTAGCCCATTAGCATAATAACAGCAGAAATTACATTTCTGATAGTGTTTCAGCACCCCCAGTCCAATGACATCAGCATACAATGTGGCAAATGGCTCACTTATAATCAATAGCTCCAATTTCAGTATATTGATTTTAATGCCAGAGATAATGCCATATTGTTCCAGGGTCTGCAGTAATCCAGGTATAGATTGGGTGGGGGTCTTGTACACACACAAAAAAAGAGGGTGTTGTCAACATAAAGTGATCATTTTTACCTCACACCAATCATGGGTATCCCTTGGATGTGAGAGTTTTGTCTGTGCCTGTCTGGCATCATCAGTGATGCCAAACATTCCACCCCTTCCTACCCAGATGGACTAGTTGTATACTTATACAGTAGAGCTCATAGAATGCAGAACCTGCCAGGATGCTATGCAACAGTGCAGAATTGTGCAGCAGAGTTCTGGCAGGAACAAGGCAGTTGCAATGGCAGTTAATCTTTTTTGTCATTCAGGGAGCTGTGACACTGCATTGCATCCTGGTGGGCTTCAATGTACAGTAAGTCAAATGGCTGCCAGTATAACCTATTGGAAAGACCATGCTGTGGAACTGAGAGAGGTACTGTTACCTAGCTTGGATTTGGACTACCACAGCACCCTAAATCATGGATATGGGGACAGAATGGGAGTCCACTGTTGGATAATGTTATTTTTGGGACCAAGAATGGTCTAGGAATGGGGTGATGAGTTTAAAGGATTGTATCTTTTCCTGGCACAGTTCCAGGAGCTGGCAAATTGTTTCTATATAGCAAACTATGGAAGAGTGTAGGGTGGGAAATACCTGGGCTTAGAGAAGAGGCAGTAAATGGATTAGTCCTGGCCACCTGGGGAGGGCTAGATTTTCTTTTTTAATTTTTACTGAATATTGATTACAGCTTAATGAGTAGCAGAGTATCTGGGGGTGCCGAGTATGAGTATTCAAAAAAGTTACTCATACATCCCTATTATTGTCTTTTATTTATTGAGAAGACTTAGAAATATCTCTGACAAAGCACAGACATTGATAACTCCCCACCAAAAAAGAGTCGCAGTGCTGTGGATACCCCAGCGAATAAAAAAAAAATCTAAGAAAAGTGCAGGATGGCATAAACTTACAGTGAACTGTAGTTTATTGTAAATGATAAATTAATTCCCTATGCTTAAAAAGAGTGTAAGTCAAGCCAACCAAATGGGCAAGTGTTTGGCCTGACTTATTCTTTAATCTTTGCCTACCTGATACTTACCCACCACAACCAGTTTACATCCTCTCATGTTGAAGCCGCTATGCAAAATGTTTATCGTACAAATATTTTATGTGGTCTTGCTGAAAAACCTTTAGCCCTGCTTTAAATTTTTAGAATAAAAATAGGTTTGAATGTTCAAACCTTGGGTCAATCAACTTCAAGTGAGCAGAACAGAGACAGACAGACAGACAGACACAGATAAAGCTCTCCTCTTCCCTACTTGACACAGACTTAGAGTGTATATTTTTATATACTGTAGACCACTCTTACCAACAGATTTTAAAGAAGTGGTAAGCATTGTTATCCACAGTTCACACTCTGTTTATCAGTTCACACTCTGTGATTTATGACTGTGAACTGTACAAAACAACAAGTGAAGTGTAAATGACAATTACTCACACCAGCATAAAGTACTCCAAGGGCCAGCTATTTAAAAATGGACACAAGTATGGCACAAAAATGTGTGTTGCACCTGACACAGAGGCTACTGTATTCAGTCTGATAGTTCAAGGGTGCTATCCAACTGAATATCAGAACATGTCAGTACAGCACTAAGTCAGACTGCACTGCCCTGACATGGACCTGGACAGTATCCATCCCACAGGGAATAGTGCCCTGGGAGTGTATAGCACTCTGAACCATGTTGCTATATTCAGCCAAACAACACAGATGAGCCCATTGGGCATGTAAGGTGCTAAGTGGCCATTTGCAACCCTTTATGGGTTCATTGTCATAGTGAGTGGTGGCTCTTTTATGCTCAACCTGTAGGCATCATCCCTGGTGTCTAGCAGCCCCCCCATCCCCCGATCACCCATCCCATAAATTTGACACAGATCCCTGATGTGTAGAGGCTTTGCCCACTCCTTCAATCACCCGCCCTGAATATCATACATTTAGCTCTGGTGTCTAATGGCAGTCCCCACCCCAATCACCCATTCTGTAAAGGTGGCATAACTCCTTAGTATCTAGTGGCACACCTCCACCACCAATCACCCTTTTCATAGTGTCACACAACTCCCTAGTATCTAATGGCACTCCCCACCTCCCAGCCACCCTTTCTGTATGTTTGACACTTATCTCTGGTCTCTAGTGGCACCCGCTCACCCCCCAACCACTTGTTCCATATGTGATCACCTTATCCCTCATGTCTAGTGCCACACCCCACCCTCAGGTGCTCATTCCATGTATCTGACACTTATCCCTGGTGTCTAGTGCACCCCCCCACCCATGATGACCCATTCTGTAGTGACACATATCTCCCTGGTGTCTAGCGGCACCCCCCACCCTGATCACCCATCGCATATATTATAGAGTTTTCCCAGATGTACTGGGCACCCTGCACCCCTGATCACCCATTCCATGTACCCCATACTAGCTCTGGTGTCCAGTGGTACCCCTGACTGCACCCCATGAATGTTGGTTGACAAAAGAACAGGTGAACATTGGCAGTCCAGCACCCCTACACCTGCTTGCTTTCACCCTGAATGTCACCCATCCCCCCTTACTGGCATGTCAAGGGATGTGCATCACATCCCAGTACAGAGACCATCACAGCCCTCCTCTCACTTCCTTGGTCAGCTGCCATATGAGCTACAGTTAGCACCTGTACCCCATGCCTTTTTGTCATCAGAAGTAGGCTATATAAACTTGACCTACGTGCATCTTTCTGAAACATTGACTTGCAGGTTGCGGTGTAGTTGGTGCAGGATATTGCCACTAGGGTTTACCAGATGCTGTCCCTTGGGAACATATTGTAGCAGTGGTGCAGCATCTGCACTGTTTGGCACTCAAGCAGTGAATGATTGTCAAGTTGCGTATCATAGACATTCATAAGGAATATGAATTTGATAATCTCTGTCATTGTTTATCCACAATGAAGCAACATTCTGTGGTTGTGCAGCACCAGGTCCAAACACCAGGGGATTTTATTGGATGCCAGCACTTAATCTTTGCATTTAATAAACAGGTATGTTTATACAGGCATCTTGTACTATCATTACATTACTATTATATCCATAGGATTCATAGGACACAAGCTCAGGAGGTGAGATGCCCTTGTAGAGCTCGGCACCAATGTGGTGGATTAAAATGATATCAGAGGTGAGATATTTTTCTGCTGCCCATATAAATGTCCAATTGTCTTTTAAATAGTTCCATAGTGTTACTCTTAACTATCTCACTTCGTAGAGCATTCCACTGGGACACAACCTTTTGAGTGAATCAGTGGCATCTTTTGTGGGTTTTACAGTTATCTCACCTTAATTTAAGATTATGTGTTCTAGTATTAGTGCTAGAACTGTTTCTTATTAAGCCCAGTGTTTCAAAAAGAAGCGGATCATGAATTGCTTTATATGCCAAACAGAGATCACCACGTAGTTGTCTATACTTCATAGAATAGAGATCCAATGCTTTAGCCTTGCCTCATATTCAAGGTTGTTCATATCCCTAATTCATTTTGTTACTTTCCTTTGTACTCCCACCACCAGTTTCTTTCCTTTATTTGTAGCTGGTGCACATAAGGGAGAGCAGTAGTCTAAATGTGATCTAACTAAGCTTGTATGAAGTGGAAGAATTACATTGGAATCCCTACTTTTTATATGTTTGAAGATGCAGCCAACTATTCTTTGGCACTTTTTAGCCTTCACTAGGGTATGGGTGTCAAATTAATTTATTGTTCACTAGAACACCTACGTCTTTTTCATTTGTTGTTTCTGTAAGTTGCCCGTTATTTAATTTATAATTAAAGTTCAGATTATTATGACCCAAGTGCATAACCTTACACTTCTGTTCATTAAAAAGCATTTTATTATCGGTAGCCCAGGCACCTATCTTGTTTAATTCTTTCTGGAAGTTGTTTACAGCCTGTACATTATTGATTATGCATCGTAGTTTGCAATCATCTGTGTATTTAAGACATCCAAATATTGCTAGATGATTGCATTGTTGAAACCAATGTTAAAAAGAACAGGGCACAGAACAGATCCCTGCCGGACCCCACAACTGACCATACCCCATTTTGATTGGTAGCCTCTAATGACAACATGTTGATGTCTGTTTTGTAACCAAGATGTGTCCAAATTTGTTAACTTGGGATGAAATTCAAAATTGTACATGTGGTTTATTAAAACTTGATGGGAAACCTTATTGAAAGCTTTGGAGAAGTCAAGGAAGATTATATCGACTGGAAGCCCCAGATCAAGAGATGCACTGACATTTTTAAAGAAGTTCAACAGATTAGTTAAACAAGATCTTCCCTGACAAAAAAACATGCTGACTAAGATCCTATAAGTTGTTAATTGAAATACGGACTTCAATTCAGGTCAGCAGTAATCTTTCTCATGGGTCTATAGTTTGATACAATTTATTTATTACCAGATTTATATATTGGAGTAACAGGTGCCTCATTCCGTAAGTCAATAGTTTCACCCTGATTTAGAGAGGCATTAAACAAAACAGGTAGAGGACTACACATAACATTAGATGTTTCTTTAAGGAACCTGGGATGAACATTATCGGGCCCTGGGGATGAATGAGGTTTAAGATTTTGCAATAGTTTTTTTACCTCCTCTACGGTAATTGGTAAATACTGTTTATTCTGTACATAAGTCATATTACATAGCAGAGTATCTTGCAACGTAAATACGCTTTTAAAATATTAGAAACATAGAAACATAGAAACATAGACTTTGATGGCAGATAAGGACCGCTTGGCCCATCTAGTCTGCCCATTTCCCTACCTACAGGATAGGCTGCAGATCCTAGTTAACCAACAGCCTATTTCATCCTACCCCCCACAAGAATTGCCTTATGTCTGTCCCATGCATTCTTGAATTCTCCCACAGTTTTAGACCCCACAACCTCCTCAGGAAGGCTGTTCCATGCATCCACTACCCTCTCTGTGAAATAAAACTTCCTCACATCGCCCCTGAACCGCCTCTTCTATCTTTTAAATTGTGTCCCCTTGTTCTTGCTCGCCTCTTTTCTGAAAGATGCTACCCTCTTGGACTTTGTTGATTCCACTGAGGTACTTAAAGTTTCTATCATGTCCCCCCTCTCCCTTCTTTCCTCAAGGGTATACATATTAAGCTCCTTTAGTCTCTGCTCATATAGCTTCTCTTGCAGACCCTGCACCATTTTAGTTGCCCTCCTCTGGACTGCCTCTATCCTATCTATGTCCTTGTGGAGATGGGGTCTCCAGAACTGGATGCAGTACTCCAGATGGGGTCTCACCAACTGTCTGTACAGAGGGATAACAACTTCCTGTTTTATGCTGCTGATGCCTCTCCCTTTGCATCCCAGTAAACCCTCCAGCCCTCCCTACTGCCTTCTAACATTGCTTGCTAACCTTAAGGTCATCTGATATGATTACCCCAGGTCCCTTTCCTTTTTTGTTGTTGTTACTACCCCCCCCCATTGTGTATTCTTCCCCTGTTTCCCAGGTGCATTATTTTGCACTTCTTTGCATTGAATCCTAGCTGCCATACTTCTGACCATTCCTCCAACCTTGCCAAGTCCCTTCTCATCCTTTCCTTGCCTCCTTGTGTATCAACCCTGTTGCAGATCTTTGTGTCATCTGCAAAAAGGCACACTTTTCCTTCCAGTCCTTCTGCAATGTCACTGATGAAGACATTAAAAGGACTGGACCCAATACTGAACCCTGTGGTACCCCGCTAGCAACCCTCTTTCTTCAGAGTGGACTCCATTTACAATTACCTTCTGTGTCCTGTTGTGCAGCCAATGTTTTACCCAGGCTACCACTGGGACCCACTCCCAGGCTGGTTAATTTGACTATTAATCTTTTGTGTGGGACTGTGTCAAATGCCTTGCTAAAGTCTAGGTAGGCCATGTCACAGCCCCTCCCTGGTCTACTACTTTGGTCACCCAGTCAAAGAAATCTATTAGATTCATCTGACATGACCTTCCCGCCAGAACCCATGCCCTTGGGTCCTGTGCCCCACTGGCCTCTAGGTACTCTACTATTCTTTCTTTCAGAAGTGACTCCATCACTTTCCCTACCACAGAGGTCAGACTGACAGGTCTGTAGTTTCTTGCCTCTGTCTTGGTCCCACTTTTGTGAAGGGGAATCACATCCGCCTTCCTCCAGTCCTTGGATACCACACCATCCTCCCATGATTTATTAAAAAGAGTAGCCAGTGGTTTCACTAGTTCTTCCCTTAATTCTTTTAAAATTCTGGGGTGAATTCCATCAGGACCCATTGCTTTGTCCACCTTCAGTTTTAGGAGTTCTTGCAGAACCCTTTCTTCTGTGAAAGGACTGGATCGACCCCCTATCAAGAGTGCTTCTGTTAATTGGATTAGGCACTTCTCCCTCCTCTTTGGTGAATACTGAGCAGAAATATTCGTTCAGTACCCCTGCTTTTTCACTGTCCCCCTCTGCCCACCCACCGTTCATTCTATTCAGCCTCACTATCCTTCCCTTTGTCTCTCTACACTCGCTGATGTACCTATAAAAGGTTTTATCCCCCTTCTTAACTGAGTTGGTTATCTTTTCCACTGAGTTGGCTATCTTTTCCTGAGTTGGCTATATATTCATTAAATTCAGTTACCATAGCAAGCTCATTGCTTATTATCCCCTTGCTAGTTTCAATTACGCTGACTGTAGAAATATTTCCTCTAAAAGAGTCAATATAATTATTGAAGGATTTACGATTACCTACATTTTTGGTTGCTAAATTTAGTTTGAATTCCCTCTTTGCTTTTCTTGTACTGTATTTAACTGTTTTTATTTTTTCCTTATATGAATTCCAGGAAGTTACTCTAGGATTCCTTTTATATTTGCTGTAATGTTTCTTTTTTGTTGTTTATTGCCGTCTTTATACCTTTATTCCACCATATCGGTGTTCTGAGGTCTTTGCCATATTTTTGTCTATTTGGGACCCAGGTGTCTAGGCAGTATTTAATCTTGACCCATAGGTGGTCCCAGATTTGATTTAACTCAAGGCCCTGGAGTTCTGTTTCCCAATCCCAGGATCTTAAATAGTTATTTGTTCTCTTGCAATTTGCTTTTGTGAAGTCCATAATTACTGTTCCTCCATTTATGATATCGATATTTCTATTAATATTTGTTTTCACCATTTTATTATCACTGCCTCCTAGTGGTGCATCAATGATTAGAGTGGATATCTTTATCCTCCATGTTTGTTAGAATAATATTGAGTATGTTATTCTCGCTTGTTTCTTTAGTTACTATATTTGAAAACATGTTTTATTATTTTGTGCAGTTTGTGTTTTTTGGGGGAGTTGAAAATTTGCAGAACAGTGTGTGTAAGCCATGCAGCCTTCTGCAGTGTTACTGTTTGCTGGGCTTTACAGTCCTGCAGACTGCTCACTGATGCCCTGATAGTGCATTTATTTCTATTATTTTAGAAATATAATTTTGTTAAAAAAATTACAAACTATTGCTAGATATATATTTTTCTTATATTGCACTTGTGTATGGTGTGTGCTGTGCTTCCTGTGTATGCTGTTCATGTGTGTACTAGGAACCCATCTTTCAGGCATACATATCCAGTAGACAAGCACAAGATGGCAGCACACATACACACAGTGGGCCCGATTCTCAAAAGTCAGCACAAGCCATGCCACCGTACCTTGTGCTGATTGCAGGTATGCCAGGGACCCTGCAACTGATTCTGTATAGGACAGGGTTCCAGTGGCAATGTCCAGCAGCTTGTGGCAACCATGGCCCTGTGCCAAACAGCTGGCACATCTGGATGGTGTGCCACAAGTTGCTGGATGGCCATGCTCAGTCCCTGGTGGCTAGCGGTACCCCCCTCAAGCCTGATCACTCATTCTGAAATAAAACTAACTTTCCTAGTGGTTTATTGGAACCCCTCAACAGCCCTGATTCCTTGTTCGGAACTAAAAAGAACTGCCCTGATGGTTTAGTGGCCTCCCAAGAACTGATTCACAATTCAGAAATAAAAAGAACAGCCCTTGTGGCTTAGAGGACCCCCACAACAAGCCCCAGTCCTCCATTCAGAAATATAATAACTATCCTGGTGGTCTAGTGGTTCCCCCATTCCTCCACCCCAACAGTCAGTGCCCCCACCCCTCTCCCTCCATCCCTGAGCCATTGGCTGGCAAAGCCCTCTGCTCACCATCACGGAAGCCACCACCTGAGCTGTCCAGGAGTGTCTGATGTATACAGTGCATGCCCACTGATTGACAGAACTGTCAATCAATGTGCACATACTGTATGCAGTATGTGCTCCTGGAAAGCTCAGTTGGTGACTGACCATGGTGGTGAGTGGAGGGCTGTATCAGCCCTCAGCTCTGGGATGGGGGAGCGGGCTGGGGTTCAGTGACTGTTAGGGTGAAGGATCACTAGACCACAGGGACAGGTATATTTCGAATGGAGGATCAAGGTTTGGGGGGGTGCTAAATCACTCGGGCAGTTCTTCTCATTTCTTAATGAGAGTTTGGGCAGGGAGGTTCTGCTAAACCACCAGGGCAGTTACATTTATTTCAGAATGGGGAATCAGGGCTTGGGGGGCCACTAAACCACCAGGGGAGTTAGTTTTATCTCAGAATGGGAGATCAGGGCTGAGGAGGGGAAATGTGCACATTGCTGCAAATTGCTCAACTCTCCCAGAGGATATATTTCTAAGTACCCTTAGACCAGCATTGGGAGGTCTAATGGTACTTAGAAATTAGCCCTCTGGGAGAGTTTTGAGAATCCCAATTTTGGTAGTTTTGGCATCCAGCATCTGCTGCAAGCTCCTAGCACCATGCTGCAGACCATTTTGGTGGTGCACAGGAGGCACAATCCCTGTTTTGTGCAGGCAGCCTGTGGTTGATGCAGGCTGCCTTTGAGAATCACTCCCAATGCATCTTTTGGCACAAGGTGCACTTTGTGCCATTCTTTTGTGATGTAAGACCCTTGCCGCATGCCTGGAGCTTTAAGAATCAGTCCCAGTGTTTGTATATAACCCACATAACATTTGTCATGGTAAGGAGATGAGACATTGCCAGCTAGCACTGCAGCACTGAGGGAATCTCTGTATCTGTTAAAATTCAAGATTTAAATCTCCTGAAATGTTCTAACTCCTCCACATATGAGAGTTTATCCCTTTTGGGCATCCATATATACAGTAACTAACTTGCTGATCAGCTTTGAAGCCAGCAGCACAGAGTGACTGCCTGTACCTCCTGTTTAAGTACCAGGCTTAAGTCTCTCAAATCTTTCTGACTCCACATACTCTGTCTACATGTGTTTTGCCCTGTCCTAGTAGAATAAATGGGATCTCCTTAACTGTTTAAATCCTGATTCCCAGATGTTAAGTGCCTATATTTCATATGTTAAACTGCTTATATTAGCATGAATTTAGCTACAATTGCTCTAATGTACTAAGTTCATTTGTCTGACCTCAACCCTTGCTGTTCCCCTCTTCTCCTTCAACTGCCCTCGTGTCATCCTGTTGCTGTACTCCAGCCCACTCCCTCCCACTGATTGACCCTTGGCCCCTCCCCTGCATTTGTCTCCATCAATTTCTCTTTGTCCTGACTCCACCATCCTCCCCCCCGCTCTGCAGCTTTCTTACTCCTCTCCTTCAAGCCTCTAATATTTGACTCCTGTCCTTCTTTCTTTCAAGGGATCACCGTGCCTCAGGGCAAGAAGCATCCCTCCAGCTTTGAACAACATTTGCAATTCAAAACATCCACCCTTGGCACAGCCGCTGGCCCGACTTCCCAACACTCAAGTTCAGAGCCTTGCTGAACAAAGACACCCGGCACCATGCAATTCTGCTTAAAGTTGGACAAGCATAACATTCTTTGGTGATTTGCATATGCAGCCCATGATGCTTTGCATTGTGGGGGCATGTGTGATTTTTGTATTTTTGAATTTGGTGCCTTTTCTCTGATTGGTGCCTGCTACACCTTGGTATTCTGTTGGGCTGAAATTCAATTAATCTGCAGCTAATTTAACCCCAGAGCAACTGCTTGGGCTAAAAATTAATTAAATCAAGCTGCAGTTAGTTTAACTGCAGGGGCTACCACTGCTGCCTAGCTCTAGTGCTGCTGCACCTTCTCCACAAGAATTTTGCCCATCACCCACCCCCTCCTCCTCCTTCCTTTATTATATACACTTCCTGACTCGCTCACTCAACTTTCCTAAAGGGGCATGTACAAACCCTCTTAGAGGGGCTAGAACTACTTACTTTAACAAAATTATTGTGTTTCTTGTGTCTCCTAGAATGTTTTTAACATTACTAGGGTTCTTTTATTCTACAGTTGGTTCCTCTCAGAACTGTATTTACTCTCCCCTTCTACTATCTAACTACATTATATTTGTTGTCACCCCATACCAGCAACTATGTAATGGAAACATTTTTTACTGTGCTCCATCCTTGTAGTCGCCCTGATGCTTCCAATCTTAAACCACCCTTTTGTTATGAAAATCACCTATAATCTCATAAAACCTGATGATGTAATCATCCCTCAATCGAGCTCCAACCCAGTACTCCCAATTGTCACGGGGAGCACAAATTATCTCGCTCCAATGTCCCTAGAGCCTACCTAAGAATACCTAGAGCCTACCTACGAATACCCAGTCCCACCACCTATCCTTAATATGCTCCTTCTAACTATCAAACCTCCTAAATGCTGCTCTATCCATGACAATCTCTCTATGTCCTTAAAGCACCATAGACTACAGGCAACATGTCTCATCTGGCTGCTTCTGCTCCTCTAAGGAAATATACACCCAAACCCAGATCATGTCAGCAGGAGCAATAACCACCATGTGAAATATGGCTTCCTAACTATTGCATCCATCAACATCTGCAGTTTGCTTGCTAAATTTGACCTGCTGCAAGCCTGAACTGCCCAGCAAAAGCCAAATGTCTTATATGTGGTTGAGCTGGCTCACCCCTAGAACTGCTGATACTGAAATTCATCTCAATGGATATACATCATTCAGACTGGATCATACCTGTAAAAGAGGAGGGTGATGTGCCATCTATAATAAGGACCATTTACAAGGTCATGTCCTCCTTTCCAATAACTCAGGAAATAATGTACAAATTCTACCACTTAAGGTTATACTCAGGACTCATGGCAAAGGTATAACTGTCATCTACATCTATATTCCTCCCAAAAATCAGGCTGAAAGATTCAGAATCCTTCAGGAGCACTTATCAGACTGTCACCGGCAGTCAGAAATGCTAGTGCTGGGCGATTTCAATATAAACTGGGAGTCCAGCAGCACTGCTCCTTATAGAGACACCATTGCAACTATAGGCTATGAACAGCGTGTAGCCTCTTCCACACATACCAACTACCACACAGGGACCAGCACATTACTGGTCTGGGTACTATCAAACTATCCAAAATACACCTCAAGTTCACAAAGTCCTTCCAAATGCAATAAGCCATCATTCTCCAATCATCTGTGCTTGGTTCATCAAGCCACCCAAACTCCCCACAAATACTGTCACCTCAATGTATTCTTAGGAGAGGCAACTGGGGCCACTGAAAAACCATCTCAGACAGCTAAATTGGTTGACCATTTGCTCAGAAGATTATGTCAGTGCTTCTCTGGATCTGTTCATTAAGACATACATTGCAGCCTGTGATATCTTCACCCCAATCACCAAAAAGAAAGGTCAATGGGTCGCATAAATCCTGGATTACCCCATCCCTTATTGCCCAACTCCATGCTTGGCATAATCTCTGGCATAAGGCTTTCGGATGAGGCGTTAAACTGAAGTCCCATCTGCCTGTTCTGGCAGTTGTTCAGGGGGACGTTAAAGATCCCATGGTACTTCGTGTAAAGAGTATGGGTGTTTTTTGTTAGAGATACCAAGTCAGAAGCAGCACACAAAAAATGATACATATCCTGAAATGCATAACAGAAAGGAGAAACACAAATATCACAGATATTACAGCAAAACAAAGCAAAAACAGCAAATCCTCATAAAATAACTATTGAATACAAAAAAGAAAGAAAACCAATAACTATAACTCAGAAAACAAGAGAAAGAATTCAACTATAAATCATGTGGTACTTATTCCCCCCAACCTATCCCCACTCAATACTAGAGCATCACTTGAACTTAATAAAAAAGGAAAGACCCCCTCCACCATGATAGTGTGACTAGTAAGCCAAATGCATGTATTTCCTTATCCTAAATACCATGCAATGCATTTTCACACAATACCTTAAAAACCATAAAGGCATTTGTCACTGTCGTAGAACCCACTGCACTCTGGAATTAAAGAGATAATGCTTCAGTACTGCAAAAAACACAGACAATGTATCAGTATTATACTTTAATAATCTATAACTGTAATTCCCCAAGATAAGGGCTTCGTATGGTAGATTTCACAGCCACGGTAAATTCCACACCATGGCTAAAAAGATCCACTGATTACTAGAATAAATGCAATATAAAGCAAAATGTTCCATTGTTTCCTCCAGGGCACCACACCCTGTCTATGGATGACAGCGTTCATCAGCCAATTTGTGCTTATTGGTTCCCCTAACATTGAGTCTCCCATAAGCACTAAGCAATAGCATCTCCCACATTTGATCTGGAATCCTTTTCACATTAATCAGTCTGATACCTTAGCTATGTTTTGCAACTGACAGTTTTTGAACTCAGGGGCCGAAGGTCCCACCTTATCCAAAACAAAGTTATATAATTATACTCTGGATTTCCCCAAGAGCATACTTTTAGTAATTTTCCATTTATATAGTTTCTAAATCACAGATTTCATTGGAGTAGGCATACCTAACAGGATAGAAAATTTAGGGGGTTGATCTACCCATCTAGAGACAAAAATATTCCAATTACTTAAAAACCATTTGTGGACTTGGGTGTCTGTCAAAAGCAATGGAGATGTTATGGAATGAACCCAGAACAAGTAGTGGAAGAAGATGGCCAGGTCCACCATTCCCAAGCCCCCTTTTTCCCATGGCAGGTAAGTATATCCCCATTTCACTGGGTTAAGCTGACTACCCCATAACATGATGAAGAATATGGTGTATAGCCAAGTTTCCATCAACAGAGGTAAAGGGAAGATGGTGACAATAAAGGTCAGGTTTGGGATCAGGAATTTTTTTGTAATAGTAATCCTTTAATCCTTTTTAATTTAGATAGTTTCCAGCCTTTCCAGGCTGCCACCTTTACCTCACACTTTTGTAAGGAAATGGATCAATTTAAAACTGCCAAATCTGGAGGTCCAAACGTAACTCCCAATTTTCTAATGGGATCAGTTAAGACAAGGACTGTTCCCACCATCGGGGGTGGAGGCTGCAGATCCCAACCTAACTGCCTTACATTTAGGAACATTCAGCCTTGCCCCTGAGACATTGGAAAAACACAGTAATTTGTTATTGGCCTCCATGACACTGTCTTAGTCCCAAAGGAGCCGACATGCATCATCTGCATAAGCCAGGATCTTGACCTCATCCCCTGGAGTGTGTCCTGTTAAAATCCAAATCCATGGGTTATTCATAATACTCTGTATCAGAGGATTGAAAGAAAAAAATGTATAATAGCGGGCTCAGTGGGCACCCCGATGTACCCCTGTATGAACCTCATAAACTGGGCCAATGACCCCTTTTAAATATGGGCACCAACTGGCGTTATGATATAGCATTTTAATTTTGTCAACAAAGAACCTAGGGATTCCATAGGTTTCCAGTACAGAAAATAAAAAACTATGGCCCACCAAATCAAAAGGCATCTTCTTTTCCAAGGAAATTATCCAGCCATTGTAATGTTTAGTCTGACAAAATTCCAAGAGTTCTCTTAAAATGATTAGATGGTGACGGATAGATCTATCAAGTAAACTGCAAAATTGAAGTGGATGTAGTACAGTATGTGTACTGCCAAAGCTCTTAAACGAAGATGGAGGATTTGAGAGAGGATTTTAAAAATCCCCATTCAACAAGCTGATCGGCCTCCAGTTCTGGAGTAAAGATCAGTCTCCTAATTTGAATAAAAATATAGTTAAACTCTGTGCAAAAGGAGCTGGAACTGAGTTATGTGAAAAAAAGGATTGAAAAACATGTTCTAGACAACAAGCTAATTCTGAAGCAACAGTCTTATAAAATTCAGTTGGGAGACCATCTATACCCAGGGCCACCCCCAGTTTACGGGTATGAATAACATCTAGAATTTCTTGAGAAGAAATGGTTCGAGTAAGAGAATTCAGTTTAGAAGGGGGAAGTGGATGCTGTCTTAAGGTAGAGATGTAGGATGTTTTTCCCTCTGAAGGGGTGCATCCCCTTTTCTCTACTATCTGAAAGAGGTCATGAACTGAAGAAACTAAAGTACCATCAGGCCGTTGAAGGCTAGACAGTGTGGATGCCACCTGTCATGATTTGCAAGCTGTACATGTATCCAAAACTGGGGACTTCTGTGTCCCATAGGATAGTTGTGCTCTGATGGTGCTGGCCCTGTCATATTGTAAGTCCTGCAATGCACTCCTTACAAGATCTATCCGGGAAGCAAGATCATGACCTACCATAGAGGATAGGGATAACAGGAGTTGACATTTATTTTGTAAAGTTAAGTATTTAAAATATTGATATCTAGACTTATCTTTACCATATCTCTGGAGGACAAGGGAAATGTCAGTTTTGGTCTGTAATCACCGTTCCTCTAAGTCCTCATATAGATCAAACACAGAGGCCAGAGTCACCAAGAGTTGTCTGATAGTATTCTGAAGATGAGGACTCTGATGTATTTGTGCATTCAGTTTCCATCTAGTCTTGTTGCTGACATGATGAGGATCTGAACTGAAAGAAGTAATGATCATAAAGTGGTCCGAAAACTCAGTTGGACATATGGCAGCATCATTCACTATCAATTGCTTTGAAATAAACATGTAATCAGTGACCAAGGTGAATCATGCCCGCTTATATATAAAATAATTATGTGGCACAATGTAAGAATTGCAGTTCAAGAGCTCTTCCAATGCTATACATTGTGCAAATGCTACCGAATCACAATATACTTTAGATGGGGGGTTAATTTTCCTAGCAACCATCAGGCTACAATTAAATTCCCAACCAAAAAGAACCAGTTTAGCTGTGCATAAATAAGGTTGAATAATGGAGGACATATTGGTCCTCTCTGCTTTCAACTGGGGGGCATATACGTTAACCAGCCTACATGGTTCACCATCCCAATAACCATCCAATATTAGAACCCTCCCAGGGATAATGTCTAAGAACCTAAATAAAGAAAAGCATTTCCCAGTGAAAAAGAGAATCACCCCATCTGCCTGATCAGTCCCGAAGGACCAGTATGAAGGGCCTCATGGCCATTCTGATTTAAAGGCTTGAAAATGAGGCACTGATGCCTTCCATGTTTCCTGAAGGAAAACCAAATCAACATTTAGAATGGAAATTAATTGAAAAACAGCATGTCTCTTTTTGTGATTAATAAGACTGTGGCAATTAATAGTTGCCACTTTAGTACTACCAACGTTCAGCAATTTGAACCAAAATTTGTTTTTCTTCTTTTTCTTTTTCTTCTTTCCTGTATAGAATTTCTCAGGTGGTGGGGTATGATTATGAACCCCCTCCATCTTCTCCCTGAAGTCTTTCTCTTGTTCTGAGTCCCCCCAACTCAGAAGTGCCGAGAATCTCATAGGGGTTTTTGGATTCCACCCCTGGATGAGGGTCAACCTTCGTTTGTCTCCTAGATGACCTTCTCTGAGTAAGCATTATAGAATTCCCAGAAAAGGACAATGTCTCAAGTTTTTTCTCTCATGTCTAGTCCACAGGATCTGTGTAACAAACAGGTTGCATAAGTGGAACCGCCTCTGTCGAATTTTGTGGTAGAGATCTGTGCCAGGGGGACTGTACTTTGGCCTCAATAGAAATAGGGGGCAACACCACGTCTGCAGAGGATGTCTTATCATGTAGATCCATTCATGCCGAGGAAGGGGGGGGATTCAAATTTTCATCAGCCTGGACTTTATTACTGAGATCCTCTGGATCTAAGGGCTGGGCAGTATTCGCCGCTGGTCATGGGCAGTCCCTGTAGAAATGGCTCTTTTCTTCACAGAGGTTACATCGGAAGGACTTTGTACACCTGGAATTGACATGGCCAGCTTCATTACACAAACTACAGTGAAATTTATCACATACGTTGGACAGATGAGTCTGGAAACCACAACAATAACATGCCCTAGGCTGGCCATGGTAATAACAAACTCCACAATCACGTCCCAAAAAGAAGCAGTTAGGGATATGAAGAATCCCATCATCAGTCTGAAGTAATTTGACTTGAAACTTCCACCCGCCAGTCCAGAATTGTTTCTTATCCAATATAGCTTCCAGTGAACTAAGAAGCTGCCATTTTTTTGTAGGCAGTGGTATATGTCTCCCACTGGGACATTTTCATTATGAAACATGATCGTGACTGATTTCATCAGTGGCTTCATTAGTGAGATTGCCATTAAGGGGATCCATTGAGAGGAGGCCTTTACCTGCTTGTAGTTTGTCCGAAAGGCATCCAGAAGAACAGCAGAATGGAAACTAATGTCATAGATGTCTTCTTCAGAAATATGAATAAAGGCAAAACATTAGCTGGGTAAAAATACGGTGACTCTTTAATCAAAGTTTTCCCCACATAATAGCGATCAGGGTAAACATCCAAGCCTCCTTTATATTTGATGTGGACTGCATGTTTCCTTGGAAGGGATTCTGTCATATTCAGCTTAAAAAGTTCTGACAGGAGTGGTTTCTGAGAGTGTGCTGCTGGAGGGTCCCCTATCAGAGTAGATGGGAAACTGAACTCCGGGTTCTCACTACCTGTCTGCTTTGATGTCACAGGCAATAAGGCCAGTACCACTGGAAGACCCACACTGATTGTTTGTTGCAGATGCAAGGATTGCAAAGGCAGTGTACCCCCTGATGTTGTCTCAAGCTGAACCAGTCCCAAAGATGCCTCCTGTGACTGTACAGGAACTTCAGGGCTTTGGGCAAGAGGCTGATTTGTGCAGTGCTCAGTATGCATCAAGTCCTACTCCACCCGAATACTTGCCAACAAAGGTGACCAGTCTGGTAAAGTAGATAACTGGGAAAAAGTGGATGAATCCCACTTAGGGTCAGGAACCCACTGCCCTAACTCAGTTTGGATCCAACCAGCTCCTTTAAGTGTAGACCCCATCCAGGGTTCATCCTCTCCAACATGTTCTTCCAACCCAAAAGCCTGCTTTATTGCGGCAACCTTTGATGGGCGGGGGGGTCAAAATTCTAAGGAGAAACATTGTGCAGAATACCCTCAGTGCCTGGTATTGAAATATTCATGTGCTGTAACACTAGTGTTTCCTGTTTTTTACGTGACTCATCTGATTTCCATTTCTGTCCAACCTCCCAGACCCCCAAGATTTTAAGCACAGCAGTGCTTTTCTCTGGCAAGTCCTACATGAGGGGCCTAGAAATACACTTCATAGGAGGAAGAACAGAGGGACTAACTTCAGTAACCTCATGCTGATCTATAATCTCATAGGAAGGGCCTATCCCTTTGGACATTTATTCCAGTCTGGTGTTCTGTCTGTACATCATTTTGTTTATTCAGGAGAAAGGGTGTTGCATTATCCATATCCATGTTCAGGGTTTTCTTGTCTGGGATCTGAGCTGTGACACATTTTGGGCCCAACCTACTGCATGCACAATCTCCTGAGTCATCTCTGTGTTCCCACTCGATAAAGAAGAAGCATGACAAGTGGACTGTTGCCCCATCCCTGCCTCCCATAATGACTCAGAAAATGACACTCCTGGTAAGGAAATAAGCGAGCACTCCTGCTCCAAAACAGTTTTAGTAACTTGCCTCTAAATGGTAAAAGTAAATACTGTCGCGTTATCTTGTTGCCCAGGCACAGTATGATAATGAATAAGTGGAGGGGGTACCTGAACATTGATTGTAGAAGCTGGAGTCCATGTCAAGTTAGTGCAATGTGCAGCAGACATCAGTGTGCTCTCAGAAACACACACATTCCTCATTCCTTCAGTAGATCTCATTAGAGCAAGCTCCAGTTGTTGTCTTTTTTCCTGATGGTCTTTTTCTTCTTTAAGTAGCAATCATCAGATTTCAGAACCCAATGTCTCCTTAAGTGCATCTCTAGAATACGTTTTATGTGGTGTAGTATCCATTACTTGTAAACTTGGTGCCTGGTCCATCTGTATTAAAGGTAAATCTGAGGGATCAGTTGCATCAAAAAAAACTTCTGTCTCATGCAGAATAAGGGCTGGGGGAGAGACCAGTTCCCCAGCTTCCTCGATTTCCATCCCCTTCAACTCCATTGCCCGAATGGCCCTCAGCACAGGTGAAGCACATCAGCTCCCCTCATAGCACAGTAGGAGAGTTTTGTTGGAGGAAAAAGGATAATAATTCCAGTGTCAGTTCTAAATTTGTCTCTTCATTTCACTTTTATTCCATTTCCTTATCTGTTTACTCTGTCACCTGCTGAAACATAGGTTTACGTGATTTCCACAAGACCTGAAGTTGCACTTTATAAACCTTTTTTGCATTTGCTTTCTACACTTGCTGAATTGAGATACCAACATTTTTCAGCTCAACTTCATGTGGTATATATCTTTGTTGCAGGACCCATTTACAATGTGCCTGCCATATGTAATACTTTAAAATTACAAATAGCACTTGTAACGTTTCTTTATTAAACTGTTGCCATTTAGGAGACTGTTCTACATATATCAATTCCATATACTGTAGGTTATTGATTGAAATTGCTGCAATTCCCATTTTTCAATAACAGTGTCCCAAAATTGTCTCACATAATCGCATTCTAAGAATAAATGTTATTGTCTTTCTAATATTTGTTGACAACTTGTTCTTAAACAGTATTGTTCCTGTATTGATTTGTGCTTATTGTTACTCTTGACGTTTAGCTTCCCATGTATTGTTAACCATAGGACATCCCATGTAAATATTGCGACCTTTTTATTTGACAGTTGTCTAAACATTTCTTTACTCTGATGTTGCCTACAATAAGGCAAAACTATATCTTCTGAGCATTGTGCCTGTAGAATTTCTTCATAAATACTTTATTTACTTTGATATCCTAATGTATTATACTGTACTTGCCATGTGATTAATTGTTGAAACATTCCTGTTACATCATCTGGTATAACTTGGGTCCTTTGCAATAATCTGCATTTCCCTTGTTCCCAGGTGGATATACATGGCTTTGACCATTCTGCCAAGGTCACCTTCCAAGTTTTATTTGGGTTCTTTAGAGGGTTGATTACATTATAGAACAAAAATATACTATAATAAAAACAATTGAGTGTATCATTTTTAATCCTCCTTCCTGTATACTTCTATAAGTTATGTTTCTTTTCAACAGGTTCAGTCAGATCCCCCATAGTGTTCTGAAAAATAAACTATAGAGTCTTGTTACTAGCTGCTTCGGGGGGGTAGCTAATGTATAAAAAAAAAACAGAACCAATAAACTTTTTATTAAAAACACTCTTTTCTGTTTTGTCAACGATCCATATGCCCATCTTGCTGTTGCTTCTTCCGCTTTCTTTATTTTCTCCATCCAATTTAGAGCAGCTAAATCTCCATCACCAAACTTTATTCCCAATATCATGCTTGGTTCTGTCACTAACTGTATAGCTGCAAAGTTCACTTTTTGGTGTGCTTCATTACTTAACCGGTATCCAGTACTGTTTTCCATGTTGATACATGATCCTGAAGCTAAAGAATATTCCTTTAGTTGATTCATGATTACTCTGTCTTCTGTAGATTCTTGTACCATTATCACCACATCATCCGCATATGCCATTACTTTTACAGGAGGGGCTGTTGGTGTTAGCTGTATTCCCATTATGTTAGTGTAATTTATTAATGAACATAGCAGTGGGTCTATCCCAAATACATGTAGCAATGGACTCATCGGACACCCTTGTCTGACACCTCTCTTTTCCTGGCTGGTTTCTCCCCTCCACCCATTCACTCTCAGTGTAACCATTGCCACCTTATATAAAGCCTTTATCCATTCCATGAATACTCATGGAATACGTATCTTTGCAAGACTATGAACAAGTACTCTTGTGAAAGTGAATCAATGGTTTTCGGCTGGTCAGTACTAATATATATATATATTAATATATATATATATATATATATATATATATATATATATATATATATCCCTTTTCAATTCTTTTTGACTTCTCAAAACACATCCCTGAGTTTTATTACATTCTCCTGAATACCTGTCTGAGGTACAGAACACACTTGTGCTTCACTAATTAGGTCATCAGCACAATTTGCCAGCCTACTTGCCAAAACTTTGCTTAAGATTTTAAGGTCAGTGTTTAATAAACACATTGCCCTCCAGTTCTTCAGCTTTGTTTTCTCCCCTTTCTTGAACAAGAGGATCAATTCTGCTTCTGCCATTGCCTTAGGTACTTCTTTGTTTTGTAATATTTCATTATATACCTTGGTTAGCTCACGTAAAACACATGCTGCAAAAACTTTATAAAATTCCGAAGGTAATCCATCTGGTCCTGGTACCTTATTATTCTTTAATGTCTTTATCATGTTTCTTATTTCTTCCTCCTTTATTACAGTTACCAAGCTTTGTTCTTGTACTTTTGTAAGGCATTTTTCTTATAATTTATTTACATATTCTTCCTGCTTCTGAATTTCAGGTGCTCAGCTAAAGGTCGCTGCCACATATTTGTCTACTATTTGTATAATTTCTGTTCTCCCTTTACATATCCTGTCCTGTTCATCTTCTAGCTCCCATATTCTTTTATTTTCAACCCTTTTCCTTTCATCTTTATATGGGTTAAATGTTTGCTTCTTACTATCTGTTCCAAGCCTCTGCTCTTGCTGCAAGGTCTTTGCTCAATTATATTGATATTTACACATTTCTCTTTTTATTGTTTTTATCTCTTGACTATACTCATTTTTGGTTACTTCCATCAGGGATATTAGCCTATGTAGCTGTTTTCACAGATTTAAAGAGCTGCTGATGCCATCTGACCAAAAGTGCTACATTGCAGAATCAGAATAAGTATATCCACAGTAAATTTCATACCAAAAAGTAGATTTCTATGTTACTTCATTTTAAAGTTATTAGCCATTTTGTAACCCTGATTTCACTACCTGTTCAAAGAAAGCCTGTTCCACTGAAGAGCTGCTGTTGATGTCATCTAGCAATCTTACAGTTTATTCTTCCATGTCAGCAAGCTGATAGGGCCTGTTTCTCTTTTTTTTTTTTTATTTTCATCTTTATCCTCCTTCACTACCCCCGGTGCCCCCTTCTTCCATCTGCTCATGTCCCCGACATCCACCTTAAGGGATCTGCCCCTAGAGTGCCCTTCCTCCTCTCCCTGGCACATTGGGGTCTGTCCTTGTAGGTGGTCCGGGTAGACTTAGGGCGGACTTCATCTAGGGCAGCCGGAGGTGTTTTTCCAGTTTTCTCCCCTTACACCCACGCCCCCTGGGATGCTGTGCACTTGGGACGTATGTCCCGAGTGGCTACGTGCTGACGCACATCAGCCCTCATGCGCCGTGACGTCCCCCCTCCCCGGCTCCGACAAGTGAAGCCGCCTCCATCCCTTCCTACTGTCGGTGCTTCCACCGGCTATGGAAGGGATGCAGAACACAGAGCGTTCTTGGTCACTCACCCCTGAGGGAGGAGAGCATCCTTTGGGACGCTCGATCCTCCCTCCCCTCACCGACCCCCGGCTGCCTGAGTCCATTCCTGAACCCGGGCCGCCAGCGTAGCGCGAGGTGTGGCGTCTAGCGTCTCAACCCTCAGCACCACTGGGCCGGCTTAGGGCCTGTTTCTCTAAAGGTGTATAGATCATGTGCAATGGTTTTCATAAGTAAAACAGGCAGCATAAGTTAGCAAGCAATGCTTTAAAAACTTTGTGTTTCAGGATTTGTAACAAAACTGACAATATTTTGTCTGGATGACTTTTTATTGAGGTTCTTTTTGCTGAATGCTGGATCATAACACACTGTGAGGTTTGCAGACTTAATAAGTTTCTGATGAAAGGCTAAGCTCATTCACACCTATCAGTCAATTGAGGCAACGTCAAGGAATGGTAATTTAAAACAGTCATCTCATCTCCTTGTTAATTTATGTTCTGCTCTAAATTACAATGATCATTTTACCAGACCTAACACTTCCATTCCTAGTAGGAATTAAAACATATAAGGCCTCTATTAAAACATATTGTAAAGCAGACAATGACAAAACAGCAATAAAATTAATAGTACACTTAACTGGCATCAGCAGTCTGGAGACATGCTTACTTAATATCCAGCAACCCTGGTGAAATGGACCACACAAAAACAGCATTAAATAATACCATTTTATCAACTTTGCTACAAAAACTGAAACATATATAGTATTTATTGCAATGTTTACTGACTGGCACCGTCTGTTTTACTTGTGAAAACCACTGCACATGATCTTTATAGCTTTGGAGAACTGGGTCTTATGAGATTGCTGACCGTCAATACTAGACTTTGAGCTCCCTACATGACATCATCAGCAGCTCTTTACTGACACCTGCTTTTATTTCACAGGTAGTGCAACCAAAGTTACAAAATGGCTAATAAATTTAAAACCAAGTAATGTAAAACTCTAGTTTTTGGTATGAGATTTACTGGGAGTATGCTTATTTGGGTTCTGCAATGTAGCACTTTGGTGTCCGTGGCTCTTTAAATAATCCATATATCAGTCTCGAGCTTCATTTCCTGCCTCTTTCTAAAAAGAGTTTTTAAACTCTTTCTTTGTTTCCTCCTACCATTCACTTAAAGAATCATACATAGATTGTATAGATATTCTTGCCTCCCACAACCTTGCACTTTTTTTATCCACTTTTCTTGTCCCAGGAGGGACACATTTAATTTCCACAGGTTTTTGTCACAACCCACCCCATTTTCCCATTGACAATCCAGTACTACTGTCAAGAGGTCTGACAAGGCCAAATCTCATATTTCTGATTTTTGTATATCCACTGTTTGGGGTGTAAACAAGAAGTCAATTCTAGTCTGTAAGGGGCCTCTGTGATAGGTGAATTCTGTAGTTGGATGACCTGACCTATACACATCTTTCAATTGTGCTGAAGTTACTATTTCTTTTAAAGCGTCTGAGTCACTAAACATTTTTGCTGTTTGAAGGCCCCTATCTGTTTGATGCAGACCACAATTAAAGTCACCTCCCCAAATTATTTGTCTAGCAGAACATAAGAAAGGCTGGATTCTTTTAAACAAATCTAACATACTAATTGCCAGCAGATTAGGCCTTACGGTCTATCTAGCCATAATGTCTTGAACTGTGGGCCTTATGTATTGATAATTCTCATTCTAATAGTACTATAAGTTACATCTAATATAAGAGTCCACCCTGGCTCCATGTCAATTAGTCTTGTCACTTTTAAAGTTAGATTAGAGAATAAAATTCCCACCCCATCATACATTTCCTGTTCTTGTGACCAGAGAGTTACCCCTGGGGTCCAAAATGTGTTGCTCAAAGCAATTTCCTGAAATGTTTTGATTCTAGTGTCTCATAACAACACTATACCAGCTTTTTGCCTCATTAGTTCTGTCAAAATTGTTGACCTTCTGACCCCATTCTTAATACTATTGACATTTATTGTAAGGATTCAGAAAAGAGCCATCCACAGGAAGATGTATATCTAGTTTAACTTTTACTGCTTAGACCTTGTGAACTATTTCTTTTTCTCCAAGCTGCCAATTTCTAGTCCAGATGATGCTTCTTTTGTAGATGAAGCTATCAAGGATGTATCAGATTCTGTCCCTTCCTCCTCTGAATCTTCCATTGATTTTTCTACAGGCAATGCCATGAACCTGTTAGTTTGTGTATTCTGTTTTCCATTTAATACTGTCCTTTCTTTCCCTTTAGGTCCTGCAAGCTTGCATGTTCTCTACCTTGTCCTTTTTTTATATGACACTCTTGTATAATTTTCCCCTTCTTGTGACTTTAGAGAGGGGCATCGATTTTTGGTTTTGTGTCTCACTATTCACTCCTTCCTTCTGTTGTAAGGTTAAATGTTCTTCAACTGTCTCCTCCTCTTGCCCTATTACCATTGCTTCTACTGAGGGCTCCTAAGAGTTTTCTTTATTTGACCCCTCCATTCCTTCATTTAGGGTTGTCTGTATTGTTGTCTGGTTCTTCTCTATCCTATGATTATCTTGTTTATTTCCCATACTCTCTTCAGTTTGTTTCTCCCTTTCTTTCTCTTTCTCTTTTTCTTTAAAAATTTCCTGCATTCTCTGTTCTGATACTTGACTGCACCCTTTTTTAGAGCCTGTGTTACCAAGGCCGCATGTAACAATCCTTCTCCTGAATTATGTGAGGCCCATTGACATTTAATGTATGTGTGGCCTTTTTCTTCACATAAATTGCAACAAAACTGGTTACTACAAGTGGTCACAAAGTGGCCTGCGTCCAAGCAATGTGTACATTTTGGAGTATCACATGCATTTCTTAAGTGTAAGCGTGAACCACATTTATGGTAAGATTTTGGTTGCCCTGGGTAAAGCAGTGAGCCTCTATCCTTCCCTAGAAAAAAGCAGCTTGGAAGATGTACAATCCCACTGTTTGCCATAAACAATATGCATTTCACCTTCCATTCTACTGTTCAGAATTGCTCTGTATCCATTACTGGTATTGGGTGTTTCAGTACTTCACAACGCTTTTTTAACCAGTATAGAATGTCTGCAATGTCTGCCCTTCATTCTTAAAAATAATCATTATTGTCCTGACTGCTGGTTTTGTAATGGGGATGGCAAGAAAGGGGGACTATAAAGGGGAATCTTTTAAAGTATTATATTTCACCCAAAATTTGTCCAGGGCTTCCACAGTTTTAAAGCTAACATCATAATTATGATTGTTTGAATATGCTTATGCAACTGGATAAGATATGTGATAATGCTTGAGTAACTTGATTACTTTTGTGGCTTTCTGCCTCTCTATCCATGGGATATACCACCCTGTAGGGGTACAATGCAAGGAACCCTAGAGGAGGGTTCCCCCTACAGGTGATGGAAATGAATGTGTCGGCTAAAGGTAGGTTAGGAAGAAGCCCACAGGTAAGACAGACATGCTGCTGGAGGAGGATGGGTGGATGGTGGGCAACAAAAACAAATCCTGGGAGAGTCTAGGATGAGTGATATTTTGAGGTTGATGGAGGAGTGACGCTATTGCTCTGCCCATTGAACCTCAGGCTTAAAGCCCTCCCATTCAATGTGCTTGAGCAATTGGATAAGATATGTGATAATGCTTGAGTAACTTGATTACATTTGTGGCTTTTCACCTCTCTATCCATGGGATATACCACCCTGTAGGGATATGACGCAAGGAACCCTAGAGGCGGGTTCCCCCCATAGGTGCTGGAAATGAATGTCAGCTAAAGGTAGGTTAAGAAGAAGCCCAAAAAGAATACCCAAAGATGTCAAGCATCAAAGAGGTGAGGATGATGGACAAATTCTATGGAGAGAAGGGCTAACTTCCTAAGGAGAGAGGGAAAAGCTGAGTCACCATCCACCTTCATCCAACAGCGGAACCTAACTAACTAACGAGAAGAAAATCACTAACTCTAGCTAATATTATGACCATTGGCAAGGAGGAGAGGAAAAACCCCCTTTGAGGAGGAAACCTCTGGGGATCCAAGGCCTGGGTCACCTTCCCTCCAGGCTGATGATGTTTGGATTGAGAATGTATATTTTAAAAGAAAGGGTTCAGTAACTAGAGGGATACGAGTAGTGAGGATGATGATGGAATATGGAGGATCCCTGAAAGAATGCACAGATAGAAGATAGAACATGAGGCTATGTGCAGATCGAATGTGAACATGAGGAAAAATTAATACTCATGGTGATGATCACTGCAGGAGGTTGGCAGGTAGACGAGGTAGCATAAGATTGATAATAGATATGATTGATTGAGTGAGGTGAGAAAGTAGAAATTGAGGTAGATAAGGCATGATTATATGATGTGAACAATTAGATCCTGGTGTTGTGATCAATGAGTGCCATCAGAGTTGATGGAATACTCAAGGGAACGATGAAACTGGATAAACCTTGTTGGAACTAAGGAGAGTATGCTCGAGTAGTCAATGTGAGATAGTAGATCTGGAAGCAAGAACAGGAGGGAGTAAATCCATTTATGAGTCAGAACAGCAAGGCATATCCAGATGTGCTCACAAGGATATTCGAGATGAGTAAATGAGGATACCAATAATATTGTAGACTGGCTTGATGGAGTGATGCATTTGATAGAGTGATGCAAGTGAGCAGACACTGAGGTTGAAGAGGCATTCTTGATTATGCGATATAAATGATTAGACCCTGAAAGATTAGATCCTGAGGTTGTGGTCGATGAGGTAGAATGGTATTGAAGGATAGGAATGTTAGAGTAAGTGGTGTAAATGGATTAGCTTTGAAGTAATGCTGAATGAAAGATAACTGGATTCATGAACTCGATATGACTGGAGTTATGAACTCGATGCATTCAGCAGAATGGCCGCAGCTGATTGGTGGCATAGGAATTAGATAGGTATGCCCAAAAAGAATGTCGAGAGTAGGCCAAGAGTGGAGGGAAGCCTGGATAGCTGGAAGTGAACTGGAAAAGGAGGAGGAGACGGGAATGAACGTGAAAATTAACTTTTATGAACGACGCAAAGGAAGCAGGCTCCTCGAAAGGAGGTAGAGTCTGATACGAAAAAGGGAGATCTGAAACCAGAGACAGCTCAAGTTAAGCAATCGAGGATTGAAACAGGATGAGGTATGATGAGGACTGAGCAAAAGTGGACGATGTATGAGGAGGAGTGAAGCTATAAGCAGAGTGGAGTTATGATGACTGATTCCTGAAGAGCTGATATGGAACTGGAAGAACAGGAGATGGGAATGAACTGGAAAAGAACTGGAACAAAAGTATCATACTCTATGGAGCAACAAAAACATAGATGCTCCTCGAAAGGAGGCAGACTCTGAGGCCAAGAAGGTGTGACGGGAACCAGAGGGTAAACAAATCAGAAGGTAAGCACGGGACGGTGATCAAGGGGAGACAATGCACATGAAGGACAGTAAGGAGGGAAGCTAGGTGTGGAAAGGATCCATGAAGGTCAGGACAAGAATAAATGATAGGCTCAGGAAAGCAACAGAAACAGATGAGGTATGATGAGGGATTGATGCCATGAGGGTAGATACTGGAAAGCGAGGTGGGAAAGGACGAAGGATGGTATGGAAGCCAAT
This sequence comes from Neoceratodus forsteri, assembly GCA_016271365.2. Lineage (NCBI taxonomy): Eukaryota > Metazoa > Chordata > Ceratodontiformes > Ceratodontidae > Neoceratodus > Neoceratodus forsteri. The sequence goes on from CM028131.1 coordinate 832,497,092, forward strand.
AGGTAGCATAGGGCCCAACCAGCATGGAATGAGAGCTGCACAAGGGTGAGTCAGAAAAGGTGGTACATGAACCATGATAGGTATGGCTATATGGAGCAAGGGAAAGCTCAGACATGGTAGTGAACCATGCCAATCAACAGAGAGGGATTGAATCAGATGACCAGGTTGAGGCTAAGCATTATGGAGCAGAAGGGATGAAGGAGTCAAAGGGTCTTCGATGAAGGGAGAGATGATGGATGACAGGAAGCAAGCAGACTCTAGGAAGGAGAAAGGCTCCACAAGGGGACAGGAGGGCGAGCTGGATGAGGCATCACTTAGACCCAGTTCAATAGAAGGTCAGATGGAGTCAGCCATGGATGACCCAAGGATAGGAACAGCAGAGCAAACAAATAGCTAATTTGTGGCATGAGGAGATAGAGACCAGGACCGGACTGAATCCTGGAAGGCTGAACATGTCGAGAGACAAGGAGATGGAATCAGAAAAGGAGTAGACATGAATGAATTTGAGACTGAACTTGCACAAAGGAAGGAAAAGGAACTAGGCCCCTCAAAAGGAGGGAGGTAACTCAAGGTGAGCGATCGAAGAAAAAACTGGAGGAGGCATGAAGAGGGAGCGAAATTGGATGAGGTATGAAGAGGAACAAAATGAGCCGAGTGAAACCATGATGGCTGGGACTAAAAAAGACACTAGGACAAGGAAGGTAAAATTAGGAAATGTATGAGGTACAAAGAGGGAGTGAAGCCAAGGAGGCTGGTGAAGAAAGTGAAAAATGAAAGGGCAAGGAACAGAGGAAGGTCAAAGGAGTAGCAGGAAGGAGAGACAGATGAGGTGGCAGATGATCCAATTAGAGGAGCAGGTCGAGGTGAGGCATCGGTGAGCAGACACCGAGGCTGATGGCATGCCAGAACATGCAAGGAATCCTCGACGGCTGATGACGGATGGAAGTATGATGAGGAATCCATGTGCTTGAATTAAATATCGAGCACAAGACAGATACAAGATAGGTGTGGTGAATGAGAAAATGGGTGGATAGAAAGGGGGCAATGGAGGTCGAAGAGGGAAGAGAGATGTGATGAGGAAGGCCGGGCCATATAAGGTCAGGTAGACATGGTCAAGTGGGAGTGAGCGATGGGAGCAGGAATAATCATACGAGAGAACCATAGGTGTCTGGAGGGCAGGTGAACTGGGTAGTGGATGGTCCCATAGAAGGTGTGACCACCATGAACTGGGGTAGCATAGGCAATCCTACCCAGTCTGCAAAAAACAGATGTAGAGTGCAAGATGGGGAGGCATTGAAAAACACACAGGCACACCCGCTGCCATGTAGGTGATGGGAAGGAGGAGATCCAAGGAGAAGTCAGGGATGTAGAGGCCAGCAGAGCAAGGAATATCCAGAGGCACTCATGAAAAGACTGAGGAAGCACTGATGATGACAGAGAGAAGCCATGAAGGCTTGAGAGGAGAAAGAGGAGACATGAAAAGAAACTAGAAATTGAACCTGAATGATGGAAGAGAGCACCCCGACAGTCCTTAGCAAAGGGCAATAGACAGGACAGCACATCCTTGAGTGGATACCGAGGCAAGTTAAAGGAGCAGGGACTTGAGAGGGGTAGGCTAGAGTAGTCGATGAGAAGGAACAGACCTACATATGGGTAAAGGAGCAGAGCAGGACATTGGATGAGTGAGGGATAGCCAAAGGTGGCGATGAGAAGATGAGGGAGTAGGTCGAATGAGAACCAAGGTCGAATGAGCGATGCTAGGAGGTAGATATGGAGACCAAGAAGGCATGCCTGAAACGAGAGGGAGTCAAGAACCCGCAGACAAGTGGCATGAAGGGCCCAAAAGAAATATCGAAAGCAGGCCAGGAATGGATTGAATCCTTGATGGCCAGTGCATTTTTTTTTTTGTTTGTTATATATGATATACACTGCAGTATCAGTGGAACTGCGAAACATGTGTGGGCAGTTCCTACTGGTCAATTATAGAGACCGCAGATGACCCACACTCCCAGATGGAAAAGGCTGCTGAAGGAGGGCTCTGGAGCACCTGAGTTGAGGGCCAGTTGGGAAAGAAACAAATGAAACCCAAGAAAGAACTCAGTGATAGAGTAGAAAATGAAGCTGCACTCTGCCCACTACGCAGAGTGAAAAGAAAAGAACCGCCCCCCCATACTGACAAAAGAGAAGCAGAACAGCTGAAAGGAAAAAACATTGTATCAGTCAGGCATGTCAGAATATCACAGGTTCCTATGCTCCCCACTGGAGATATCGAGACTGCTACAACTGAACTCTGACTCCAACTAGGAGGGCAGGATAGTGGCTACAGCCAGTCAAGATTGGCCAGCTCAGTATGCAGTAGTATAGGAGTACCCGTACCCCTTTTCCCCGAGCACCGGAGAATAAAGTTCCAAATATGCTGTACCCCACCAAAATATAGTTCAGAGGAATACAGTCCAACTTATCTGTCAAGTAGAGTAAACGAGATCGAGACAGTGATATGAACAGTAATTAGAAAGTGATCCAATTCATTACCCGCAGTAGCTCCTGAAAATATTCAACCTGTAGGTCATGGAGAAATGAATGAAGAAGCAAGAACACGCACCATTATGGACAAATCCTAGCAGCACCAGCAGGCTAGACAGATGAGGAGATCAGGAGATGAGTGGCTGGATGCCTTGAACAAAAATGGAGCAGCCAGGGCAGACTGAGAAAAGCAACAGGCAAGCTAGGTGGGGGAAGACTGATACAAGAGTGGAGCAGAGGCATCAGCCAAATGGGAGGAGCGAGAAAGCCACGGAGCAGGTACAGCACTTCATGGAAACAAGCTGAGAGGAAGTGTAGGGAATGAAGGAGACAACTGCTACACAGCAAAGAACGGAGCCAGACAGCAGACAAAAATGGGTGGGAGGCATAGAAAACACAAGTAGCGCTGCGCAAAGCAGCAGTTGACAGAGCCAGGGAAGCACGGCACAATGAAAGAGGCAGAAGATGGGAAAGCGGAGAGCTTGGGGGGGGGTAGCAGAAGACAGCTGTCGAACGGCGAAAGCGAGAGAGCCCAGAGAAGTGGGCAATGGAGGGCAACTATGAACAAGGGAGAAAAACAGACGAGCAGGAAATCAAGCTGGTGGCTACTACGAGGAGAATACAGGTGAACTGGGGGGAATGCAGAGTGGTGCTTCTGACCACAAAGCAACGAAAATGAATCCTGGGAGAGTCCAGGATGAGTGATATTTTGAGATCAGTGGAGGAGTGACGCTATTGCTCTGCCCATTGAATCTCGGGCTTAAAGCCCTCCCACTGTGTGTATGAACACAAAAACCTCTGATGCATAGAATTTTAAAGAGTCTTTTAACAGCTTTTGGCCAATATAAACTCTGTTGGGGGGGGGGCGTCCAAACTGCCTTTATATAATATGCAGATAACATTCCTTCTAGGAGCGTGTTCTCTGGTGCTATGTTTGAATAGGTCTGCCATCCTTAACATGGGTTTGTAAAACTTTTGGATGAATCTTGCAGATTTCCCATTCCTAGGCCCATTGGTAAATTCTCTTTAATCTCCCCTTCCGGTTGTAATGTAAAATGTTGTATTCTGCTAGGTATATTGTTTAGTTCCAGCCTCCTCCCTTCCAACATTGCTACTTGTACTAGCTTTATCTTTGTCGCTTATGGCATTTACTTCTGTGTTTATACTCACAGGTGCTATATTCTCAAAAGTCTGTTCTTAATCTTGGCCTGAAGTTTCAGGCTGACCTCCGTTTTATTGATTTCCAGTACTCGTTCCTGGGACTGTACACCGAGTGGGGGGCACTATTTTGTCCATTGCCATGATCTGTATTTCCTTGTACTCTTCCACATTTGAGTCTTCAGGCTCTGGTAACCATGCACCTTCTTCAGATTGCACCCATCCAGTTCCTTTTAATGTATCACCAGATGTCCAGTCCTGTGCTCCCTGTACATTTGCACAATCGTGCCCTGACGTGATCTGTCTATGCATCATCCCCAAAGCTATCTGTGTTGGCATCCTGCTGCCCTGTGCCTCTGTGGCTGTGCTGTTCTTATCTTTTGCATGCATCAGTTCCTGCTGTCTTTTATTTTCCCCCTGTGGAAGCTTAATCTTTTCTGAAAATGTTTTCCAGGTATCCGGGGATTTTCGCTTCCTCCGGTTCACAATTCGGCTCACCTGTCTCCTCCGGTCGTTCCATACTTGAAGCTGTCCCCTTATCTGCACTCCTCTCCAACTCTGGAGTATGCTTAAACTGCATTGAGCTTTCACCATCCTACACACCATCCACCTCCACTCCGACTTCCATACCAATTAGTAAATCCTCATTATTTATTATATTGGCTAAATCATTTTCTCCATTCATAATTGGAGAGAAATTCACTTCGATCACATCTTGGGTCTCTAGAATTACTTGGGTAGGGAAGAAGACCTGCTCCCCTTCCACGCACACCTCCTCACTCACCAGGTTGCAAGACACAGTGGTCATTCTCCTTGAATGACCTTAGGCTCACCCTACTGACCAAGTAAGGGAATTTCCCCGGTGTCCTGGCCAGATTTCCCCCATTCACTAAAAAATACCACCAACAGCTTAATCTGGTTAAATTTCAATTGGTTACCATCTATATCCCTCCCCCACCCCTGGTCACCCCTGAAAAATGGAACTTCTAGTCTCAGTGGGCCTACCGGGTCAACAAAAATCAATATAATATAATACAACAAGGCAAAAAGTACAGGTTTCTCAAGTGATACCCAAAACTATAAAACGTCTCAAAACCAATACACTGAGACCAATCACCAGGTGAAAAGGCAATACTTCAGAGCTGATCTTGACAACTGCTGGGGCGATAGCCGCACATTCAGAGCAAATATCAAAGCCCTCACAGGCACCTCTAATAAATCATCACCTACTCTAATTAACATAAATGGTGAACTATCCCAGGACCCAAAGGCTATTACAGATATGTTTAACAAAGCTTTCTCCGATCTTGTCGGAGTCTTCCCCCCAGACTATCTTAGCCCACCCAGCCCTGTTCAGCATACTTCGTCAGACCCTCCTGTCTCTAGCATCACTTTTCTACTTTCATGTCATCTCTAAAGCTGAAGCAAAAAAATACCTGCTAAAAGTGATTGGTAAAACCAGGCACAGTGGGGACGGCCTTGACCTGAGGCTTATATACCTCACCGTAGATGAAATAGTGGCACCCCTCACAAAAATAATTAATCTCTCCTTAACAACTGGCAATTTCCCTAACTCTGGAAGTCTGCAGAGGTCACCCCAGTCTTCAAAAATGGTAACAAGACACTACACTCAAATTACCAGCCAATCTCCATACATCTCCCAATCTCCAAGGCATTAGAACGAATAGTTTATGATCAGATAGTCGATCACATAGATAAATATTAACTCCAATGTAGGGAGCAGCAAAGATTTAGGAAATGGCATAGTACCACTACCACACTGGTGGAGATCACGGGGTTCATCCATGACTCCCTAGATCGAGGGCACTTAGTGAGGGTTGCCTTTATTGACCTCACTAAGGCCTTCGATATGGTGAACCATGAACTCCTGATAGCCCAGTTAGATAATGCTACCATATCCGAGACATCAATGAGTTGGTTCAGAAGCTACCTTTCTGATTGGGTCCAACAAGTGAAAATAGGCAATATTATTTCCACTACACTAAATGTGACTACAGAGGTACCACAGGGTTCCATCCTTGGCCCACTCTTGTTCAGTGTCTTCCTAAATCGCCTGCTGCTAGTTTGCCAGGACTGCATTCTCCTATATGAGGATGATGCTGTCATTTTCTCCAGCCATCCAGACATTAGAGATGTTGAACAAAATATCCAAAATAACTTTGCACTTGTTGAAGACTGGTTCATAAGCTTATGATTAATGCTCAATTATAAGAAAACAAAAACTTTGTTGTTCACCTCTATACAGAGCAGATTCAAAGCATCCAAACTTGTCATATGCAACAAACAAGGAGATATCCTAGACATAGTTAATAACTTCAAATACCTAGGGGTCATGCTGGACAGTGCCCTTTCGTACTCCTTCCACATTGACCAAGACGCTAAATCAGTGAACAGAAAGTTAGTGCAATTGTACAGGCATGGGCACTGCCTTACAGAAGATGCTCTAAGACTTGCATTATCAAGCTCAGTTTTCTCTGTGGTTGACAATGGTCTTGTTATATACAGTGCGGCCTCAACTACGGCCCTAAAAAGAATCACCATTACTCTCAAGAAAGCCTGTAGGCTATTCCTGGGTGTTCCTCTCCTTACCTGTACATGCGACCTATACTGCCATATGGGTTGGCTTGACCTGGATAACAGAATTAGTAACCAGCTCAGTCTCCTGATTAAAAAGACTAACCTTGGAATGACCACCCCGGGGTCCAGAACATGATTACACCTTCTGCACTATCTCGTCCGACAAGAGGAACACTCACTAACTACTTCAAGGTGCCATTCCGCTGCACCTCCTTAGGCCAAAGGTCTTTTGTATACTGAACCCCTCACCTGCTAAACTCACTTCAGGGTGGGCTAAATGCTGAATCCACAATTGGGCCTTTCAAGTCAATGCTCCGCACCCACCTTACTAGCCACATGAGGTGCACCTGCCCTTTACAGCTCCATTTTCCAGTTTTCCATCAATGGCCTGTTCGGTCATCCCCCTGAACTTCTTACCTACCTATGTGCCCTCTGCACTTATCTCTGTCCAATCAGATGCCATTACCTACCCCAGATGCATACCTACTACTCTGTCCTCCCCCTTGTCTCTCTTACTCATCCTCGCCTTGTCTACCATCATTCCCATCTCCTCCGTAATCTCCTCTCCTCCATAATCCCCCTCTCCTCCATACTCCTGTCCCTATCTCCAGTCTCTTGCACCTGATCCCCCCCCACCCCTGGTCCTAAACCTTTGCCTCCCCTACTACCCCCAACTATCTCACCTTAACTATGGGCCTTGGTCTGCCTGGTCCCCACTCCCCACCCCATTGCCTATTATCTTCCACTGGAGGTTCCTCCACCTCCTGCATATCGAAACAGTCTTCCTTTATTTTCTGTGCAGCCATTTATATCCTACAGTCATGTCTGAATCTCATTATCATGCCTGAACCAACTATGTAACTTGTTGTATAACTATGATGGTAACCTGTATGTACCAAGTGTTTGCCTGAATCTCATATTTATGTTTGCACCACCAATGAAACTTGATATGTAACCTGTATGTACCTATTGATTGGTTACTGTTTGATGTGGAACCTTTGCAAACGAGCTCCCAGCTCAAAGGTCTGTAATCCGAGACTTGAATGAATGAATGAATGAATGAATGAATGAATGAATAAATCCATAACTAAATAATTTTTACAGTCTTGTCCTCATTCCAAAAATCGCATAGTATGGTTGCTGAAAACGTCTGCCTATTGCCTTCAGCCTGTTTCATCTCAGAAGTCTCCAACTCTATGCTCATGTTAGGGCCCGATCTCCAAAAGCCCAGTGCCACCTTCTGCACATGTGGAGGGGGGTTGTGAATGCTTGTGGTGCAGTGATCCCACTCTCAACATGCAGGTATCTCTAGACATCTACAGCCCTGGCAGCTGGCCCCTCTGCACCTGATCCCAAGATGCATGCATGGCTATGCTGGCAGCTGGGATGAGGCTGGGCAGAGGGTGAGTGCAGACAACTGTCACATTCTGAATAAAATCTATTCAATGCAGAGTTCCAGCAGAGGGTGTAGCTGTTATGTCTGCCACATCTCAGTTCTCCAGGCCTAATCAGCCCACTTCCTCCAGCTTCAAGCCCTAGCAGCGTCTGAGATCGACTGGAAGCATCTCAGACACCAGCAGGAGTGACTTTATCAAATTCACAGATTCCCGTAGGGATTTAGCAGTCTTTTTGAGATTGACATATTAAATCATTCCCTGTAGATCGCATAGGAAGAGAGCTATTGGTGGACTGGCACAAACATCTGATTGGATGTCCATTGTCTGGACCAGCTCCACCCACCTCTACCACCCACTGCCCCAATGCACTGCTCCACACTAGCAAAGCATGGTAGGCATGTGCTCTGGATACCATCCTGTGCAGACCAGCATTGGTGTTTACAGAGCCAGAGACAAGATAAGCTCAACTGAAGCTTATCCATGCCACATATGTGGATCCGGCTTTTAGTTATTCTATCTCTTTAAACACTCCCTGCCTACCCAGTGTCAATGAGGGTTGAGGCGCTGGATGCCACACCTTGAACCATGCCAGCTGCCTGAGTTTCAGAACAAGCCTTGGTCATTGGGGGGCGTCGGGGGGTATTCCTCTCCAGGGGAGGGATGTGGGGTTCCCCAGCTCTTGGCTGCCTCCCAGTGGAAGACAGGTGGCAGTGCCAAGCCATACGGGACCCCTGGCAATCACCAGGGATGGGGTTGAAAGAGCCGGTACCAGCTCCACGGGAAGTATGCACTCCTCCACTCGCATGTGTCGCCATGTTCTGTGGTCTTGGGATTGGGAAGAAAAAGTATGAAAAAAATGATAAAAATACTATAGAAAACAAAACACTCCCAGAACAATTTTTATGGAAACAATAGTGCATCTCAAGTCTAACAGAAAATTACTTCTGTGAGAGGGATTATTTTTACGTGACATGATGTTTCCTTATCAAACTTCTTTTTCTCTGTGAGCTAGTGTATGATACTGTATAAGTAATGCAACATGCCATTTTTTCCTATGACTAATGGTCTTTGTGCAATGCAAAGTTTTAATGAACTTTCACTCAAACTTCATGAAATTTTGTGAATGTGGAAAAATAGTAATTTCCTGAAATTTTACAGACAGAAAATAAATTCTGCAAATCTCTAGTCCTGGCTCCACAGCAGGATGCAGGCTGATGTGGCTCACCCTCTGGACTGTCCCTCTCCATTATATTCCCCCACAAGACTCTTTCATTCACTTCCATGCCATGAAGAAGGCACTGGTGGCTTGATTAGGCAAAGCCCCCTACTGGGATGAATTCCAGTAGCAAGGGTCTGGGAAAACCAGCATGGTTCTAGAGCCAACAAGGCAACCCTACCTTCTGAATAACTTGTGCTCAGATGTATTACAAGGCAACTCCTTCTGCATATCTGGGGAATGCTTGAAAGCAACCCCAAAGGAAATTTTAATCACTGCAATAGATCACGCCATAAGCGTGAGTTGTCTCTCCTATCTTCTTTCCATCGCAGTTCTCCAGTATTGCTGCACATTGCTGCACATCCTGACACACACATATTTTGTCTCTGACTGTCAGATGTGGAGGTGTTATCTCAGTCCTGATCTCTCATTGGCCACCCATTTACACTTGAATGGCTGGGAATTACATATCCCATGATGCTTGGGGGACATCTTCTGTGTCTCTGAAGACATTTGAGGCTCTAATTTTAATGCCGCTTGGTTGGTCCATCAAATGCGGGCTCTGTCTCATGACCTTCAATACCAATTGCAGTCCCAGGGGTCAGAGATTCTAATATGGTGCTACTCGTGCCTCTTGGACATCTATTATTTTTAAAACATACAGGCTTTTTTGCTATTTTCTTTTACTGTGCCTGGTCTCTGTCTCCTGTTTTGAGGACTGGGAGTGTAGAAGCATGTCTGTGAGCACGTCACTGCTCTTCTCCATATTTTAGGTAGTGGCTCTTGATATGCCCAGCAGCAAGCTACAATGTCTACTCAGCTCTACTGTCACTTTTGGCAGACAGACAAGAGTTTATGCAAGTGTTCGATGATACACCCTGGCCCCATTCTGCAGTGCCAGGTCTGGGAGGAAGCAAAGACTGAGGCAGCTTCCAGTAAAAAGTGCTGGTCTCCAGTCCAGGAGACTGAGGTAAGCCTCCATATTGGAGGGAGATGTACTGAATCTAACACTTCTCAAAGAAGGTCAGTATGCAAGCCACTATATCAGGTTGTTCCTATCACTTCAGGCCCCCATGAATATAAATGTTGTGCCACAAGTGATTTTTGAAGGTCTTTAAGCAAGGCAAGAGTTTCAGTCTTGATTTAGTACATGTACAGCTGAGAAGAGATGTGGCTATTCATACAATTAGACACTTGAGATTCTACTGGAGTTGTTTTTTTTTCCGTTTTCCCTAAGTATTGCTCCACATCTGCATGTGACCTTTCTATATTTAGCAGTATGGGGTTAATGCCTTATAATTCATTTAGCAGTTTTTGGAAATTACAGTGAAGCTCTCCTCTTCCTCAGAAATATACCAGTCATAAAACAGGATGTGAACAAGAGGCATTGAGGCTGTGGGTATAGCACAGGTGTAAAGTATGTTTCATATTTGGAGACCCTGGCACAAACCTTTATCTGATGCATGCCAGACAGCCCATCAGCAACAATCACACAGGAGTGTGGTGTGCATATTTATGGAACACATACAAACAGCGGTGAGAAAGAACTAAGTGCCTTAGCTGGGACTTGAACCTAGGCTATTACGTAAACAATCTCAGATAGTAAAGTAAATAATAATAATAATACTAATAATACAGATTCTTGTGTCTTTGGAGTCTGCCAAGAAACATTCATAAACAAGCAAGGAGTACTAATAAAGTTTATTATACTACTTATGCCAAGCATTTGACAAAGAAAATCACAAGGGAGATGGGATTCTCACCATCACTCTCCTGAAGAATGTACATAATCTCCAGGATTGTAGGATCTCAGGTTCTCCAAGATCTAATTCTCTCTCCCCACTCTTCTAGAGGACCTACAGTAGGTTGCAGATGACTATATACTACAGATAACAGTAGCAGCAACAGAGATTACCTCATAAGTACAGATATGAGAAACTATATATATTGGTCCTAAGTCATTCTCCATTGGATGATGACTTAGGAGACAGAATTACTAATGAGTATCATATAAGACATAATATGCTTCCATCTGCATTATAGCTTGGAAAAAAGAAGTGCTGACGGGTTCAAACTACACGTGGCATTTCTTGCATATGTATAATATAAGACATAACAAAGGATTTCTCTCTGTCAGCTTGCTTAGACAAAGAGAAGTGCTGACAGTGCTCCATTACATGTGGCATATCTGCCTGAGTGTAAAACACACACTACATATAAGGATATGAGAATATAAGTATAAAATAATCACTGATGGTCCCTCAGAGGCATTGTATCAGTGATTAGGTAGATTATATATGGAATATATATGAAAGACAAACATAATCTAGATAAATGTATTATAGTGAGGTATAATGAATCATGCATGATAAACATTAGCATATATTAGTAGCAAAGCACATTTCTGGCACTCATGCTTATATGATGGGTGCCTAAATCTATATATTTAGTGCAAAATAGCAGTATCACAATATAACAGACCAGGGATACAGTGTGAGGTGTAAGTGAGGTGTATGTGGGATGATAGGGGCATAACCCAGGTGTAACAAGGCCATCAGGAATATCATTCTAATTGCACTAACCAGCTGTGCCACTGTGACAACTGGAACCTGGGCTGCCCCCCCCCCGAGTACATTACTCTTTCTCAAATGCACAGCCCAATGGCAACACAAATATTTACTTGTAACAATCACACAGGAGTGTGGCATGCATATCTATGGAACAGATGCAAACAGAGGTGAGAAAAAAGTAAGTGCCTCAGCTGGGACTTGAACACGGACCACCTGCAATACCTTTCCAATTGCACTAACCAGCTGCGCCACTGAGACAAATGAAACCTGGGCTGTTCCTAAGTGCATTATTCTTTCTCAAATGCACAACCTAATGGCAACACAAATATTTACTTGTAACAATCACACAGGAATGTGGAGTGCATATTTATTGAATAATGTCCTTGGGGACAGCCTCTGTTTGTATATAGCCCACCAGTACTTGCTCTTTGTTAATAATGTTTCTGATTTACTAAAATGATAGAGTTCTGCAGATTACTGGAGGGAGTATCAGAGTCTCAGACAAGGTTCAGGCTGCTATCATGGCATGACATTACTGGATGTCCCCTACAACATCTCATGTCACCTAGACCCTGAACAACCATTAGAAAATATCATCTTTTAACCACTACTGACTTGGATTAGGTTGTACTTTCAGGTAAAGAATCCACAGAGAGATGTTGAGGGAGATCTGGCCTGATAGAGAACAAATTGGCCCTGAGGTCAAATTATAATGAGTATCGGGGCAATCTTCGAAAAGAAGGCAGATTTTTTGTCCAGAGAGATTGCTGCAGCAACGAACAGACAAGTTCAGCTCTTCTGCATGGTAGACGGGTTATTAAATCCTGCCTATTTCCATGTAGGAAGAGCAGGTTCAAACACAAGGTGCAAAGAGTTTACTCTGTTCTTTGCCAACAAAGTGTCCTCTGTCATAGCCAAGATCTCCTCTGGCATCACTCGAAGGGGGTTCAGGGTTCATGCTGAGTCATGTCAAAACACTCCTCCTGTGTGGGCTGAGTTTGATCCAGTTCGAGTGGAGGAGGTGGTGAAGATTGCCTTAAGACTGTGATCAACACGATGTGATCTTGATCCTGGTCCAACTCACCTTTGGTTGTTCGTGTGGACCTGATTAGACCTGTGGTGTTTGAGATAGTCCAGAGTTCCTTGAGAAGTGGGGTCTTTCTATGGAACCTGAAAGATGCCCTGGTCAGACCTCTACTGAAGAAGCCCTCACTGGACCTATGGTGTCTTGGCAACTACAAGCCAGTATCTAACCTCCCTTACTGGGCAGCATAAATTTTGCCACATTACACTGGTGTTGCATGAATTACACTGGCTACCAGTCAAGTGAAGAATCCTCTTTAAGGTGGGTCTTCTCACCCATAAGGCCCTACATGGGCAGGTCCCTGGTTATCTGTTGGACCTTCTGGTACCTGCTCTCTCTACCCACCCTCACCGTTCTTCTAGTGGGGGCCTCCTGGCCATTTCTAGAATGAGGCTAAAATCTGCTGGTAACAGAGCTTTCAGTGTCACAGCTCCTGTTCTTTGGAATTCTTTGCCTGCTGAAGTCAGGGAGCACCCACTGTAGATATATTTAAGGCTTGCCTGAAAACCCTCCTATTTTCCCAAGCTTTTATGGCATAAAACCATAAATTGTAGTAAGAACCTGAAATCATTTATTGAGTTATTTATTTTATTTTTTTTTTGTTTAAAATTTGTGATGTTTTATTTTATTCTGATGCTGTTTTATCTATTTTGCATGGTGCCCAGAGCCTCCGGGATTGGGCGTCTTTTAAATAAATTTTGCCTTGCCTTTTTTTGGGAAAGTTATAGAAAAGGTGGTGGCCATCCAGCTCGAGGAGCACCTTGCCTCCTCCTCTACTTATGAGCCTTTTCAGTCTGGATTCTGAGCTAGGCATAGTATGGAGACCTCTCTTTTGAGGTTGCTTAATGATCTCCTGATGGTGAGGGACGGGAAAGAGCATACCATCTTAGTTCTCTTGGACCTCTTGGTGGCATTCGACACCGTGGATCACAAGGCACTACTTGACCACCTGTGGTACTTGTGTAGCCTGTCTGGTATTGTCATCAACTGGTTCAGATCATATCTGACAAGCAGAGCGCAGAGGGTGATGATGGGATTAGCCACATCTAACCTGAAGCCTCTGCTCTGTGGTGTCCTGTAGGGTTCAGTCTTGTCACCCTTGTTGTTCGCAGTTTATATGCTGAGATTAGGAGATATTATCAGGTGATATGGGCTGGGTTTTCACTGCTATGCTGATGATACCCAGCTGTACCTGTCCTGTGCACCTGAAAACCAGATTGTGGCCTCTGTATTTAACAGCTGCCTAGAGGAGATCCAGACTTGAATGACTCACAACTGGCTTAGAATAAACCCCCAAAAAACTGAGGTACTAGTTCTGGATCCAGGTCATAGTTGTGGGTGGTGCAGGAAGATACCCTGGTCTAGTACTGGGGGGGATCCTCTTACCCCATCCACACAAATTAAGTATCTGGGCATGCTCATCGACAATGGCCTGACACTTAATAATCAGGTGTCGGCCATTGTCATAAGTGGATTTTACCATCTGAGAAATATCGCCCAGATCCAGGCCCTGATTCTATCCGAGGACCTGACCACACTGGTATATGATTTTGTTACATTCAGATCAGACTACTGCAACACCCTGTACCTAGGGCTATCTGGAGGCAGTCACCACCAGCTGCAGCTGGTGCAGAATGTGGCAGCAAGATTACTGACAGGAGTAAGAAGAAGTGATCATATCACGCTTGTCCTCTGTGAGCTGTACTGGCTGCCAGTCAGGTGGAGGATTGCCTTCAAGGCAGGGCTCCTGACCTGCAAGGTCCTACATGAAGGGGGACCAGCTGATCTGCAAGATCTCCTTGTCCCTCAATGCCCATCATTGGATCTCTGTTCCACCAAGGGTTACCTCCTAGGAGATCCCAGGGCTGGGTTGCGGCACTCAGGTGATCACACATTTTCAATTGCCACACCTACCCTGTGGAACTCACTGCCTAATTATTTATGGGAGGCACCCTCAGTGGAAACCCTTAAAAAGGGCCTTAAGACTTTTTTATTTAAACATGATTTTGATTTATACGTTGGTGATATGACTGTTTGAAGTTTATAGATAGATAGTTTTAAATTACTGCTAACACCCTTTTATAATCTTTATAGTCTGTCCTTCTGTCTATCTATCTATCTATCTATCTATCTATCTATCTATCTATCTGTACCAAGGCATTGGGTCATGATGTCGTGGATGAAACCATGCGTGTCAGACCCGTGCACAGAAAACAGTGTGCGGCAATGCAGCGGTGGCACATAATGCTGTCTGCACACAAATGCCACACATCCGATCCTTCAGTTAATTTCTTGCATGGGGCTCTTCTCCTCATACCTCCTGCATGGGTTCACCCCCCCGACATATCAGAATAAATATAATCAACTTCATGGGGGTGTGGACAACACGGCAAGTTAAAAAGCCAGATGTAACACTTAGTCAAGGCTGCACAGTCAGAACATAAAAAAAATGTCCTGAGCAGGGTTTCAAACCCTGGTCTTCCCCCTTATCTACTGCTGGGTCAGGTGCTCTAGCCACTCCACCACAGGAGCGGCTCAACTAAGCACTGACCGGCAGTGGTTACATCCACTTCCTGTTTGGTACAGAGTGACTGGGTGCAGCAATATAGTTGTATCGCTCAGATACCCGTTGCTCTCATACCTTGTAAGCTACTGATTGTGAGGTTCTTCATGCAAAGTTTTGTCCACACTATACTGACTCGGCACCCTGTACCAATCCATTGAGCCATCCAGTCCTTGATTATCTACCCATTTAAAAAAAAAAATCTTTCCAGTCCCAGCCATGCAGATAAATAAGGTACAGGGCTGCCACTCTGTTAGTCTCTCTCATTTCCAGAGCATTAAATTCATTACAGAAGAAACTAAGAAAACAATCTCTTATATCATTGTAGAGCAACTTGTATTAAATCAGAAACTTAGATGTGCAGTTGCAATTTATTCAGTATTGTTTCTGACAGAATGATATACAAAAGGCTCTCAAAGTTTCATGGATTTCAGCTAGGCAAGCAAACGTCTAATAGCTTTCCCCACTATCTATCACCAGAAAATTGTTACTGTTTTGATTTAAAAATTGAATAGTTAAATAAGCTTAACAAGAAAAACCAGTACTGCCCATTAACTCCTGTATATGTGAGGAATAATGAAATGAAATGTACTTCACATCTGGGCCGTGCCCACAGTCACACTGACTTTTCTTCACAGACTACTTCATCACTGATGCAATATACACCCCAGAAGAGAGGGGGGAGAGAGAGAGAGAGAGAGAGAGATAACATGATAGAGACCTACAAGTACCTCACAAGGGTGAACAGGGTGCAGAGGAATCTCTTTCAAATGAAAAATAGTACAAGGATTCAGGGCAGGTGATGAAATTGAAGGGGGGTTCAAGAGAAAGGTAAGGAATATTTCTTCACTAAAAGGGTGGTAGGCTGGCTCTGTGGCACAGAGTGATGGGTGTTTGCTCAGCATGCTGGTGACCCTGGCTCATGCTCTGAGTCCAGGCATCAGGAGTGGAGTCTGGCAGGGAGGGAGTTTACAGAATCCATTGGATGTTTCCCTCTCACGGGGTAAGATGGGTTCTGGACCATTCTTTGATGGCTCCTGGTGGTGGCTAGTGGATGGCATTCTTGGCAGTGTGTGGCCTAGATAAGCCACTTAATGCCCCTGCCCCAGGACACTGTCACAGCTGGACCATTTCTTGAGAGGTGGAGGGGGTCTGGGGAGAAAATGGAAATACTATCTGCTTGGCAGACTGGATGACAGGGGTCAGTCCCCACTCATCATGAATCCCAGAAGTGTTCATGATGACCCCTGCTATACCTGGGATACACTTGGAATGCCATTGAGTGACTCTCCTCTTATGGTTCCCCTCCATGGGGGAGGACCTCTCCCGGTTCCCCTTCAAGGGTGATGGACCCACCCAATTAAAGGATACATCGGGTTATCCAGGTTGTGGCAATAATGGGGTGGTGAATGGTGATGAGACATAATAACAGGGCGGTAGCTTAGGTGTCCCAAATGAGTGGCCCCACTGAGGGCTTAGAAGGAGCAAAACAAAGTGGTAGATGTTTGGAACAGACTGCTTGCAGAAATGATAGAGGCTAATACAGTGTGGGGGCTCATGTGTGGAACAAACAGACACAGTGGTATACGAGAAAAAAGGCACAGAGGTGGGAGAGTAGCTGGAGACCAGATAGGGTCTGTGAATGCAGTTTAGGCAGGGTATATCTGGGCAGAATGAGTGGGCCAAGCAATTATTTTCAGATGACAAATTCCATGTTTCTATGCAAACAGAATAAATTCATTTTCTTAAAGCAATTTTGGAACACTGCTGTTCATACACTGGGATCAATTCAGAAAGCACAGTATAAGTTGCAACAAATGGCAGCTGGTATTGATCATCTGAGTGCCAGGGACCCTGCACCCGATTCTCTATTAAGTAGGGTCCTGGCACTAAATTTATACAGCTTGCAGCAAACGTGGCCATATAGCATACAGATGACTCAATTGAGAGGTTTGTCACAAGCTGCAAGGCAGTCTGGTGGCACTTGTCCTGCTTGGGTTTTGTTACATATAGTGCTGGTATCGGTCTTTCTGTAAGTTGCCTTGCCTGCGGCCATCCTGTCAGTCTATCATGCATGCATGGGGGGTTTAGCAAACCTTGAATGTCACAACTGCAATCCATTGCTGTCTGTACATGCAGATATCACTTTCCCTTGTAATTTATATTATTTACATGTGTACATCAGCACTAGCCACACAAAACAAAATGCAATGCAATGCACATCTGTACCTTACAGTCTACTGTGGCACATGTTTCCTCCTGCCCAGAGAGGGCTCCGGGGTTGGTGCAAGGAGCATTAGACCAGCACCTGGCTGGTCTAACTGTCCCCAACTATGGGCCCTTTGGGAGGGTTTCTTGAATCCTCCTGTAGGGGATATGGCAGCTTGCATCTGCCACAAGCTCCCCTAGCACCCTGGTACAACTGTATGCCTGGTGCAGACCTGGCTTAAACCAGTCTGGCATACAGGGTCCCAGGTTTAGTGTAGAGGTGTTCATGAATTGCAAAGTCTGCAGGTTGTGGTGCAAGGGGCCACTTGCATCAATTATGTTTGATACTGGCACCTTGTGCCATACTCACAGATTTCTGAATTGAGTCCGTTATATTTTTCCTCAATATCATGAACCTGATTAGATAAAAATCAATATATTTCTGTCATGATTCTACTTTTCTGTGCCACTCCCTTAGTCCACTTATTTAGCTGTTAAAGGGAGTTCTACCCAGGACACCTGTGGAAGGGAGATATTGTTCTAACATTTTTCCTACTTATGCATTTTGAATAATACAATAATTGGAAGAGAAACATTAAAATGAAAATTCATTATGTAATTCCTATTTGCGTAAACTCTTCAGCCCTCCCATAAGGACAATCAAATCTGATTTTTGTTTACAATGAAATAATGCACAGTAGTGTAATCAGGCTGAGCAGCACCGTTTGAAAAAATCTGGGTGTTATACATGATATCAGTACCTCAACAGTACCCATTCCTTTAGTTTTGGAAATGGTACCTGGTAAGGCATTTATATATTATGGAGTGCACCAGGAATAATGGCATACTCCTGACCAATCTGATATTACAGAAATAAAAGAGACATACTGTAGCTTCTTTTATACAGCCAGTGAGGTGGAGTTTGAACAGAATGCAGTTATGTATCGATATGGGAGGCTGGCCAGGCTGATGTCTTTTATTTATTTATTTACAGTATTCAAATTTTGTTAACCATGTGAGGCACTGGACAAAAATCCTTTTTCAGGCCCGACCCGACACAGAACAAAAGAATACGAATTGAACAAAAAAAAAAAACAGTACAGCAAGAACAAGTATTAAAAAACATGAGACAACAAATACAAATGAACAAAAAATTAACATTACATCATGAAAAACATTTACAAACATTCATAGACATTAAACATTCTTTAAAATTAGACTTAAAATACCTCAATGACATATCCTAACATAACCTGCCAGGTAATGCATTCCAAAAAAGCGGGACTGCAATTGAAAAGGATAGACAACCTGATTTGGATTTATGAAATGGGATATTAAGCATGATGCAAAATGAAGATCATAAATTTGTTACGGGGGCTCAAATAGTAATCAGATCTGAAAGAGGATAATACAACTTACCATGAACAGCCTGTAAAAATTGACATCCCAGAAAATAAGCAAATTTACAACCTGGGGACAACCAACCATATTGGGAATATTATAAACAATGATGCATATGGGGGGGGGACTCCAGAACAAAATGACAAATCTTGTATGCAAATGTCAGAACATTTGCCTCTTTTACAACCAGGTTATAATAAAGACTGGAGTTGTGATCCAAAAAGGGTAACAAAGAACCAATGGCTACTGACCGATGAGTTTTGAAGGAAAAATATCTCCTAAGTTTGTACAAAATACTCAGTTTGCTATTAATAGTTTGACTAACTGCTTTGACTTGAGAAAGAAATGTCAGTCCAGAATCAAAAAAAACACTTAAGTACTTAAATTCAGACACCTTATCAATTGCAGTCCCACATATGTCATGAACCTGCATGCATATATTGTCTCTCAACATAGGTGCGAACAAAAAAGCATTGATTTTGTTTTTTTTTACATTCAGATGGAAGTTGGTTAATAAAAATAGTAACAGGGGTCCTAAAATGGACCCCTGTGGGACCCCACACCTCAATTCACAAGCATTGGACTGGGACGTATCCACACAAACCATCTGTAAAGATTCAGTTAAATAGTTTCTTAACCAGTCCACCACATTTACAGAGAAACCCAAATCCCCCACTTTTATATAGAGTAAAGAATGATTGATGAGACTGAATGTCCTGGTCAGGTCCACGAACACCACCCAGTCATTACACCTTTCTCAAAACCACCAAGTACGGAGCTTGTGAACCTGACCAAGGCTGTTCCCATCTGGCAATTCCTTTGAAATGCATGCTGTTGAGGACACATGACATCATAAGTCTCAAGATAATGAATAACTTGATTGGCTACCAGTTTCTGAAGAACTTTACTCAATGGATTTTGAATTGAGATTGGCCTATAGTCCTCAACCAAAACAGCACCTGATTTCTTTGGAACTGGGACAATCTTTACATTTTTCCAGGAAGTAGGAAAAAGACCTGAAATTAAACAAAGATTAAAAATAGATGAAAGAGGACTGGCTATAAAAGGAAAATCAGGTTTAACAAGATGGCCATCAAGCCCAACACCACAATCATTAAATTTATCTGGAAGCACACCCACCAATTTCAGAACTTCAGTACTAGAAACTTTATGAAAATAAATAGGAGGATGACCAGAAGAAAAAGCAGTTAATCCCCTATTACCATCTATTTGTGTGGAAACACCAGAATTGTAGCAAGACAAATCTGAAAATTTAGAATTAAGTAAATCTGCAATTGTAGTAAGATCTGTAACCTCCTGTTCATTTGTTTTTAACACCTTAATCATAGGTTTCTCCTTTGATGACAAGTGAGAATTTATAGTACTCCAAAAACTCCTCAAGACAGACAATCCAGCATTAAACTTAACATTATAGTAATCCTTTTTAGCCATAATCACAAATTTACTAACTTTGTTGTGAAGTGACTTATAAGCATTTAATAATGAAATTGATGGAGATTGTTTGTACACCACCCAAGCCAAATCACTCATCTTAATATGTCTCTTAATATCCTTTCTGAACCAACCATTTTTTTGCACCCCTGACTCTTAACTTTCGAAGAGGAAACAAACAATGTTGAATATGTAACAGCTGCTTACAGAAAAAATCAACAGCACAATCCAGGGCAGGAATCTGAATTAAGAAACAACCAATCAATGTTTAACAATTCAACCTCAAAAATCTCTAATGTAACCCTTTTAAAATTATGAAACTGAATAAACAGAGTAGGTAGTTTATGTTGTTTAAAAATTAAGAATACAATACATAGCCAAATGATCACTAACTGGCTCATTGACAACCCTGGAGAATGAAACAATATTTGGTTTATTAGTAAGTATCCAGTGAATTATAGACTGATTATCTTGTGAGGGAATTTAATCTTGTTAGCTCATAGCTTGCAAGCAAGATTCCAAGCAAAAAGTATCCCTATTTGCCCAATTTAAATTCATGTCACCAGCTGGTACAAAATCATGACTGTGGTTGAAATTATTAGCTAAATCCAAAACTTCCTTTAACACAGATAGCATGCATTGTCAAAGATTATACAAACACCCTACAATTATTTTCTTACTTTTAAATTAGGAAATGTTTATTCTGCATGTTTTCCCATACCTACTGATAGGGGTTGGGGGGAGTCATGATGGAACTAGAGTTTCTTTCCAACTTTACTGTAAAATGTAATGTAAATTATGATTCTAGAAACTAAAAAGAAAAAGTTTATTAAAAACCACCAGAGTTGTTGGAAAATAGATGCCTCCTCCGAACTGACATGGGTATCAGTCACATGCACTTCCTGTATACAGTAGTTGGTTGATATTTAATCTATCTACATAAGTTTTAGTTCTAAGTAATACTTTAGAGATTGTGGCTAGTCTATGCTATGCCAACTACCTAGTGTCAATGAGTCACCACAGGAGGCTGACTTGGTTCAGAAGACAGCCCGGGTCACTGAATATCAGAGGTGGAAGTGTTTCCAGTAGTAATTCTGTCTGACTCAGGCAGAAGACCCAGTCATTCTACTCTCAAAGCAACCCCTGCTGCAGGTTCAAGAAACCAGGATACATGTGCATGTTTGCTGGAGAGTGTGTTGTTCATTGTGGGCAGCTGGTGGCACTGGTGAATGAAGCAAGTGAGAATTGGGAAAAGTGTGGCAGGTGACTGCTCTTCACTATAAATATTTTCCTACAGTACCAATTTGGTGCTGGAACCACAGCGACCCCTCCCTGACCATGGTACACTGCCACACAGCAGCTGCTTCATGAGCCACATACCAAAAAGGATCCATGAGTTGGCTCTGAAAAACAGATTGCATGCATGGCAGTATGATGTGCTACTACTACTCCATTGGACAGACCCCCTAGTGTTATATTTATTTTTTTATCATTTATTTACCCAGTGCTATCCAGCTGAGATGCAACATCTCATTTCAGTTGGGTCATGTTTTTACCTAGTTTTAGATGTACAGTATGTGGCCTAGAGCATTAACAGTTTGTGATTTACTTTGGGTCATGGTATGCGTAAGTGACTATGCTAGGACTTAAACCTGTGTCTTCTGTTTCCCAGGTACATGTTCTAGACACTTGACAACATGACCTTCTGCCTGTCAACAGAACTGCCTCCACAAACAGAAGGCTTCTATGACCAGAATTAGAAAAAAGAGAGTCCAAAGCTAGAATGATAACATCCATTTACTACCTGGGTCCACCTCATACAACTGGATGTGATCTCTCCCATGGAACTGCAAAAGGGGAGCCCCACCATAAGGGGCAAGCAGTGAGGGTCTGTGGGCAAGGGTACTGATCCTTTGAAAGGACCTGACCTTATACTATAGGGTGACAGATGCTGAAAGAACGTGATAAACAATTAGAGTTAGTCAGCAGAAATAGTGTACAAATGTTTTGGCCTTTTTCACAAATAGCGATGGCAGATGCCTAATTCACAGATTGCCAGTCCAAGGAGCTTTGCATGACAATGCCATCCTGTGTGACTTTCACACTAGTGACAAGCAATAGCCTTGACATCCTCACTAGGATTGCCCATGGAACAGAACTGCTCTGGGCAGCAGGCTTCCTATAAGAAGTCTAGCCAAGCTACAAAGTGGACCTCCACTACATAGCTGAAGAAGATCCTGGAAGACAACAGTCCTCAGAAAAGACTGCTGTATCCATCATAATTTTTGCAATCCCATGGCCACTGAATGCCACGTATCATGATAGAACCCCCCGCAATCCTGCTGCCCTGTAGTTACATGGAGCAGCCTATATGGGACAGAGTTTGCAAGCAAGGCCACTGGGAATGATTTGGGGATTCTGCTGGAACCTCCTAGCTCCTCTGCTAAGTAACTCAAAGTCATAATGAAGCATATCTGCATTGTAAATGCAGTGAGTAGGCATGGTGACTAGTGCTGAAAATAATTTTTCAAATCCAGTTCATACAGCTAGTTAGGAATTAGGCTAAAGGCCAAGGGCCATCTGCCTGGATTGGTAGTAGTTCAGGTGGATGTTAAAGATTCCATGGCATTTATTGAAAAGAGTAGGGGCATGTTTATTAAAAACCATAACAATCATAACAAAACCAATATACAATAAAAACAGGTAAATCAGCAACTAATACAGAAAGCAATACATCAGAAGAAGCAAAATGAGAAACCCCAAGAACCCCCCCCCCGTAAAACATATTACAAGACATAAAACAAACAAGAATATACTCAAGGTGTCCAAAGTCCCATCTGTGAACAACAAAAATAATAAAAAAAATATAGGGGGAAAAAAAAATTCTGTGCAGTAAGTAACCAGATTACCAGAAACTCCAATATCTTTCCCAAATATTCCATTTGAGAAGTTTCCTTTCTCCCTCCCTAATACGATCAATGTGATTCACAACTTTGTGAAACAAATCAGCAGGGGATAGAGAATGCTGTTGAAACAAAAAGCAACACCGTACTTGCCAAACCCAATACAGTATCACAACCGCTATTAAATTTAAAGTACTGGGTTACACTTTTCCCACGAGGCTAGAAATAAACCAAAAAACAAGGATCTTGAGTCCCACTTGTGCCATACCCTGTTCCAATATTGACGGCGCCACAAAAAACAAAACTGTATAATAAAGGGACAAGAAAAATATAAATGAACCATAGTCTCAGTCATCTCAGTATAAGAAGTCCTAAAACAATAACGATCCAATAACTGTTTGTGTTTATGATTCCCCAGTACGTTAATTTTGCCATGCACACCCAACCACGAGATATCCCACATAGCCAAAGGAATTCTAATATCAGTAAGAAGACTACCAATCTTTGCCTTTTCTGACACCGTAAATTCCGGAAAAACTTCCTCTGAAAACCAAGAATCCACTATAACCATATACAAACATCCGCGAGAAAGCTCCTTTATCATGGATGTCATGATACACCATGTCTTAAGCATGTCAAACGCCACTACCCAATCCAAGGACAAAACATATTTCCATTTATTTTTGTGTACAAAACTTGCTGAAACCATTCTTGTAAAATCTCCGAAAGAGAAACACTGACCAAAGGAACCCAAAGCTGTGATGAACGAGACACCAAAGGTTTTAAATTAGTGGGAAAAAAAATGGAATAAAAAAATATAATCGGGTGAACCATATTTACCCCCCCCCCCGACGATAGTCAGTTAATAAGATGTTCCTTTTAACTGGGTTGAGTCGGCTACACCAAAAACAAGAGAAAAAGAGACCCATAAGCGGCACAAAAAACTGTTTAGGCAAGGGAAAAATATGAGCAACATACAAAAATAAAGGCAATAAACAAGTTCTAATCAAGAAGACCCTCGTCTTCTTCCCCATAAACCATTTGTTCCATTTACAAACCTTTTCCCTTCCAATGTTCAAATGTAATTCCCAATTATACTGTGCCATATCGGACATACCAAAACAAATATCCAAAAGCTTTTGTGGAGAATCCTCCAAACGTATACCCCCAATATAAGAAATCCCAACAGAGGGTCCCACTAAATGAAAACAAACACTCTTCCGAAAATTTAAACTAGAACCAATATAATGTAAAAAGACCGGAAGGACATGACATAATAATCATCCCACCTGTACGATGGGTACCAAAACACATAAATCATCAGCATAACATATAATTTTCTGATTACATAAAACCAAACCTGAAAGACCCGGAAGTCCAGGAGATCTATGGGGTAAACGAATGATAGGGTCTAAAGCCATAACAAACAGAAGTGGGCTCAGGGGACATCCCTGACATACACCCCGACGAATGTAACAGGGTGACACAGTCCACCCATTCACATAAGACCTGACATAAGCCAAAGAATAACATAAACTAAGCCAATTAACAAAAATCTGGGGAAACCATAAGCTCGAAGGGTCAACCAAATAAATTCTTGGGACACACCATTGAAAGCTTTAGATAAATCAAAATTAAACAAATAACCAGTAAGGGCCCCCCTGTGCCCCTGAGAAAACAATTCCCTGACCAAAATCAAAGCATTTCAGCTGGACCTACCTGGAATGGAATAATACTGAAAGGGAGAAATCAAAAAGGGCAATAATTTTGAAATCCTATTACCCAACAATTTTGCAAAAATGTTAAAGTCTGTATTCAACAGTGTAACTGAACACCAATTCCCCAAATCGGATCTATCACCCTTTTTAAAAAGAAAAAGCATCAAACCCTCATACATTTGGTCCGAAAGATGGTCCTCAGACAAAAAAGCATTAAATACAGCCAATAACTGAGTAGGTATAATACCCCATAAAGATTTATAAATTTCACAGGATAACCCAACCGAGCCCGGTGCCACCATATCCCTTAGGGCAGAGATAACCGCCTTCACTTCTGGCAATGAAAAAGGGTCCAAAACTGCCTGCTATTGAGACAACGTCAAGGTAGGTACATCTGAGGCTTGTAATAATACATTCATTTCAGCCAATTCCGATACCGGGGATTCAAAGGTGTGCTTCACAAAATCTGTAACATACTGTAAAAGGTGTGACTTCCCCTTAACAGGGTGACCTTGGCTATCAATGAACTGAAACATCTGCCTATCATTAACCTTCCCCCTATTGGTATCATAAGGGTTAAATTGACTCTGTTTCCCAGAGGTCCGAAACCGTTGTTCAAAATCTAAAGACTTCTGTCTATTATACTGTGCTTGTGTCAAATCCACTTTGACATCCCTTATACTAGTTCCACAATCAGACTGTGACAAATAGGACGCAGTAAACAGCTCATACAGTTCAGCCCAAAAGAGCCGAGAGTGGTGGTGCCTACTATCAGCTAAAAGTCTAGACTGGAATTTAAAATAAGCCACTAGACATGTCTTGGTATCTATCCACCAATCAATCATCGAATCATAAAGAAAAATCACAGAAGTGTGATCTGAAAGCAAATCCAAATACCCCTTATTAAACTCTGAATTTAATAATAAAGTTGTATTCACCCTCCAAACCCCAGGCCCATGAGCAGTCACATCTCTCAAATGGATTTACAACCCCAACAAATTATGATCTGAAGTCGCCATTGGTAAAACTACACCCTTAAAATCCCCAATATTCCGTAAACAAAATCAAAAATCTATCCTTGAGATCAGGCTACCTTTTGAAAAGGTGTGTAATGGATTGTGGGCAAACACATCAACCAAATCTAAATCTGTAATAATAGTACGTAATGCATGGGTATCACAATATACTTTCCTGGTAGGGGGGACGTCTAAACTGGAGGTAAAATCCCCACCCCATAGGATTATCCGATTGGTAAACAAATAAGGCTTAATTAACTGAAAAAGCTGTACCCTAGCGGCCTTCTGTTGAGGGGCATAAATATTGATAAACCGATAAGGCAGATCATGCCACAAACCATCCAAAAGCAATACCCTGCCAGGAACCAAATCTACCATTTTTTTAAAAATAAACCCCAACGTAGAAAAACAAAACCCAATACCAGAACAAAGGTCCTGACCAAGGGACCAATAAGAAGGCCCAAACCCCCAATCCCTTGTGGCCCTATCAACCTCCATGGTAGTATAAAGCCAGACTTCCTGTAAAAAATAAACCTCATACGGTAAGGAGTGCAAGGCTGCAAATGTAGCTGTACATTTATATTGTGACCTAATACTATTACCATTCAGACTAGCTAACTGAAAGGTAGGTGATACTAGAGACATAACAACTGGCAAAAAAGAAAAAGGAAACCCCAACATAAGAGACCAAATCATTTCTTTTTCCTAGTTCTAGTAGATCTCTTTTTCAGGGTAGTCCCAGGAGTGTCAACTAAAGGGAGTGGTGCAGAAAGAGCCTCAGGGTGAGAGGACGAAGGACGAGACTCAGCTAAATCCTCCCCTTCCATAATATCTCCCCAACTCTGTAAGGGTTCATAGGAGTTATCTACTGAAATGGAAAACTTGTGGCACATCCTCCACCAGCTTGGTGGAACGAAGTCGCCTACTAACAGGGGGTGAAGTCTCCAAGACCACCTCTGCCCCAAATGCCGCATCCTCCAGGAGAGGGGGGACGGGATAGAGGGAAGAAAGGAAGTAACAGGTGGAGGAGGGAACTCAGGGGAGGAACAACAGGGGTATCCTGCCACCGCGAGGCAACTGGGTCACCAGCTGTAGATGTTAAATGACGGGTTGAAAGCTCAGAGATACGAACCGGTCCCGGGCGGGGGGCTTAGTGGCTGAAACAGATTTGGCGATGTAAAAATCATGTTCCACATAATCAGTGGTACTGTGAGCCGCCCACGGACAGGCTGCAAAAACACGAGTATCCTCACCACACAGGTTGCAAGTGGGAGGGACAGTACAAGATAATACCGAGTGACCTAATACCCCACAGGACGCACACTTCAGCTGATCACAATCAGAGCTAAGATGGGATAATGATCCACATCTATAGCAGGAGTGAGGCTGGTCTGGATAAAACAAGATACCACGATCCCTCCCCAGATAAAAACAATTAGGAAGATGTTGAATCCCATCTTCAGTCATTTTAAGTTGAACATTAAACTTCCTCCCCCCAGTCCAAAATCCATTGTCATCAATCAGGGCATGAGGCACCCCATTAACAGTACAGCATTTCTCCAACCAGTACAAAATATCCAAAACATTGACCCCTTCATTGTGAAAGAGAACAGTAACAACTTTAGCAGTAGGCTTAGTAATTGGTATAACAACAAAAGGTTTCCAAATAGGGTCTGAGCAGGCAGCATAATATGCAGCCCAAAATTTATCCAACAGTTTCGCCAAACGAAAAGAAACATCAAAATTATGGTCCCCAGAGGTATGGATAAAAGCATAAACCTCAGTCGGCCGGATACCCAAAGAGTCAATAATCAAATATTTGTCCACATAGTTACAGTCAGGGGGGAGGTCCAAACCCCCCCATAATAAATGCGGGCCACAAAACGCTTCCTTGCAGGAATGTCCAATGGTTTAAACAAAGATGCATAACTGCCCAGTTTAGCAGAGTCAGCCCGGAGGGGTTGACGCGCTGCACTCCCAACAGGGCCCGAAATCGAGTCATCACCCAGCACTGGAGAACACTGACCTGCAGAAGGGGCCCCGGACCGCTGGTCAGGGGGTCTGGGATCATCTGTAGCCGCCACTGGAGCAGGAGAAGCCTGCAAACAAGGTCCCAACAAAGGTGAAGCCAGACATGGATCAGGAACAGCCGAATCAAGACACCCATCTTCTCCATGAATAACCGGAAGTGATGCAATGCCCTGGTCCAGCTCTGAAATAGGTATTCCCTTTGAACACTGCAATGCACAGGGTTCCGGTGCTAAAGGCAGTCCTTCCCCTGGTAAAGGAATACTAGGGTCAGGAATCCAGGCGGTGGGGGTCTTAACCCACCCTGCATTCTCGAGAGCCGATTCTGGGGACCAAGCGGCAAGCCTTGCCTAGAATGAAAAAAAATCGTCCTCCGAATCAGCAGCCGACACGCCCGCCAGGTCAACCGGCAAGTCCTCTGCCAGGTCCAAATTACTTTTCTTCGCCGCCCCAGGAGGGGCCGGCTGACAACAATCAGGTCATTTTCGTTTTTTATCATCCTCCGAAGACAGAACCACAACCGGGTCAGGCAAAACAGCCACCGGAGAGCAGTTGACAGCGGCAAGTGGCAAATCCATTTCCTCAGCAGGTAAGGAAACAACAGAAACATCCAACATCTCCATTAAAGCTGATTCCTCCAAAAACACAGCAGCAGAATCCTCAGAGCTCTCCACCAACACCTCCTCACACTCAGCCGTCCAAGACATACTGAGAGCAGTCCAGTCTTCCCAGGGGTTCCCCCTACTGCAAGAGTAGGGGAATTTCCCTGGTGTCCTGGCCAAATTTCCCTCATTCACTAAAGAAAAATACCACCAACAGCTTAATCTGGTTCTAGGTCAGTTGGCATTCATCTGTATTCCCTTCCCCCGGGTCGTGCCTGAAAATAGGCAGGATTTGTCTACTGCACTTACCCGGTCAACAAAAACTAAATAAATAAATACAAAAATAAAAAAAAATTCCCCAGATGTGCATAGTTTTGATGTATAATGACCCAACTTGCAGTTCCTTGTTGCATTTTTAAAAGTAATTTTTTTATGTGGGTTCATTAAAGGAACATATTTATATTTGTTAAGATCATGAGACTAGCAAATGTTTATAAATGCATTTTTTTAACCAGAAGAGACACACTAAGCTGAAAGCTGTTTACAGGTGTGACCTGGGAGCACAAGGAAGTTAAGTGACTTGTACAGGGTCACACAGTATGCATGTGGGGGCTGTGGGATTCAAACCTAGGTCTTCAGGTTTGAAGCTCAGAGCCTTAAACCACTGTGATATACTGCCTCCCTTACTTTTATAATTTTAGATAGGGAAAACAATTCACTCTTAAAAATGTAGGGATTCTAGCCTTTAGTTTAATAAATTGATACAGTCATTGATTATTATATAAAATTATACACATCAAAATACCTGTCAGCTAATAGCGAAGGCAATATCAGTTGTTTAAGATCTGCTGTATCTGTTGTGGCTGGTGGTAAAGCAGCTTCAATAATTTTTAATAGATTCATAGAAACATAGAATTTTATTGCAGATAAGGACCACTTTTTCCACCTAGTCTACCCATGTTCCCTACCAGCTGTCACACCGTAAAACCTACTTCTTCTCCAACTTTACCCTCACTCTTTCCTTGCTTGACAGTTTCCCTTATACTTATCCCCCATGCCTTCTTAAATCCCATTACAGTTTTGACTCCCACCACTTCCTCAGGGAGGCTGTTACAGGCATCCAAGACCCTTTCTGTGAAGAAGTGTTTTCATACATTTCTCCTGATTCTACTCCCTCCAGTTTCATCGCATAACCTCTTGTTTCTTGTGCATCCTTTGCTCTGAAAAAGGCTTCCCTCTTGAGCCTCACTTATACACTTGAGGTATTTGAAAGTCTCTATTATATCCTCCCTCTCCCTCCATTCCTCCAGTCTGTACATATTGAGGTCCTTTAGTCTCTCCTCTTAGGGTTTTTGATGCAGACCCACACCATTTTAGTTGCCCTCCACTGGACTGCCGCAACTCTGTCCATGTCCTTTCAGAGAAGAGCACTTCAGAACTCAATACAGTATTCTAGGTGGGAACTCACCAGATACTGATACAGAGGTATCACCACCTCCTTCTTTCTGCTGGTGATATCCCTCCTATGCACCCTAGCAATCCACTAGCTGTCCTCAGTGCCTTGTCACACTGTTTGGCCACCTTAGGTCATCAGATATGAAAACACCCAGGTCTCTTTCCTGTTTGGTGGTCACCAGTACCACTCCCCCAATTTTGTCTTCTGTTAAAGGGTTTCTACACCCCAAGCGCATGATTTAGCAATTTTTTTGTATTGAAACTTAGTTGCCACTTTCTAGACCAACTCCTCAAGCTTACCTAGATCTCTATTCATTTTCCTCCACCCCCAACCGGAGTGTCCACTCTATT
This sequence comes from Neoceratodus forsteri, assembly GCA_016271365.2. Classification (NCBI taxonomy): domain Eukaryota; kingdom Metazoa; phylum Chordata; order Ceratodontiformes; family Ceratodontidae; genus Neoceratodus; species Neoceratodus forsteri. The sequence continues at coordinate 832,527,335 of CM028131.1, forward strand.
GCAGATTTTTGTGCCATCTGCAAAAAAGCATACATTTCCTTCTAGCCCCTCTGCTATGTCACTTATAAAGATATTAAAGAGGACTGACCCAGTACTGATCCTTGCGGTATCCCGCTAGTCACCCACCCTTTCTCGGAGTGAAATCCATTTATCACTACCCTCTGTCACCTTTCCTCCAACCTATTTCTTACTCAGTTTACCACTTTTAACCCCACTTCTAAGCTGCCCAACTTGTTTATGAGTCTCCTATGTGGAACAGTGTCAAAGGCCTTACTGAAATCGAGGTAGGCCACATCCATCGCTCCACCCTGATCTATATCCCTCATTACCTAAACAAAGAAATCTATAAGATTAGTTTGACATGACCTCCTTCTAGTGAATCCATGCTGCCACAGATCTTGTAAGCTACAATTCAAGACATTCCACAATCCTTTCTTTTAGTAGTGATTCCATTAATTTTCCCACCACTAAAGTCAGGCTGACTGGCATGTAATTGTTAGCCTCCTCCCTGCTTCGACTTTTGTGAAGTGGTACTGCATTTGCCCTCACTTCTGTTCCCAGTTAGTGGTTGAATAGGACTGTCAGAAGTGCAGTCAGCACCTCTCTGAGCTCCCTCAAAAACCCGGGATGTATCCCATCTGGCCCATTGCCTTGCCCACGTTAAGATTTGCAAGTTCTCAGGACTATCTCTTCTGTAAATAGACTAGTGTCCATGCCCCTTCCTTCGATGCCCCTGATACACATTTGTGCTCCCTCACCCTCCCTTTCTTTGTTAAGGATGTCTGATTTTTCATTGTCTCCTTCCACATAATCACCACCTTTCCTCCCCATACAGTCCCTCCCCTGTGTTTTCTCCTTTCGCTAACATACCTGAAAAATGTCTTGTCCACTTTGTTTACTGCCTGTGCCATCTTCTCTGTTTGCATCTTTGCACTCCTGACTTCTTTCTCTGTCTCCCTTTGCTTCTTTTGATACATCTCTCTGTCCTCCTCCCTCTGTGTGTCCTCATAGATCCTAAATGCTATCTTTTTGGCCTTACCTTCCCAGCCAACTCTTTTGAGAACTATAGAGGTCTCCTTTTCCTTTTGCTTTCCTGTCTGATGCAGAGGTTTGTTGCCTTCAATATGGCCCCTTTTTAGCTTTACCTACTGTTACTCCATTCCTCCCAAGTCCTCACACCCTGCCAAGGCATACCTGAGGTATTCACCCATTATTGTATAATTGGTCCTCCTGAAATCCAGAACCATTAACTCTGTGTGGTTCACTACTGACACATTTCTTATATTGAACCACACCATACAGTGATCACTGCTTCCTAGGTGGCCACCCACCTTGACATCTGCAGTACTGTCTCCTCTGGTGAGCACATGGTCCAGTATTGCTCCCTCATGAGTGTGCTCCTCTACTTGCTAATCTTGCTGAATGATATCCTGGCATTTCAAGAAATACTGCCATTTGGTATACCCATGTACTGTATACCAGAATGTGTGTGGAGACTAGATATATTCAGGGAAGGGGACTCAATAAGGATAGGGCAGATGGGGTCTTTAAGTTAAGGAGGGGAAGGGTCACCAGGGGGCATGGGCTAAGAACGGGGGGGGGAGATTTAGGAAGGAAATGAGGAGACACTATTTCACAGAGAGGGTGGTAGCAAAATGGAATGCCCTACCAAAATGGGTGGTATCGTATAAATCTGTGAACAACTTCAAAAGGGCATGGGATAGGGAACAGGGGAGAGTGAGGGTGGTGAGTGGGGGATGGCAGTGGGACGACAAAGGGGGGGGATGGGGCAGCTGCAAACTAGGGGTATTGGCTGCACACTTGAGCAGACTTAGATAGACTGGGTGGCCTGTTTCTGATGGCATATTCATATGTTCGCATGTTCATACATGTTAAATTTGTTTGATGGTGTTTCATGTCTATGAACAGCACTTCAGTAAAAACAACTATTCAGCTACTCAAGTATAAGAAGTTTAGTTCTTGCTGCTTTCCTTGTTATTTGCTTATGACCAATCTGTCTTCAGAATGTGACTTCCCTCTTTCATTTATCAAGAATGTATGTTAATTTTGTTTCAGCTAAAGAATCAGCTAAGTAGGAATTATCAGATCAAAGTGAGTCTTTAATTTTAGAACATATCTTGATCTGTCTTTTTTCCACTCAGTGCCAGATAATGACACCACAGACCAGCAGCAGCCAAGAAAGCTGATTGCCACTACACGCACTACAGTACACACGCTTTATGAGAAAGTTACTAATCTCGCACTGAAAAGTTACAGTGGTCACACTTTATTGTAAGTATCAGTTTCAATGTAAATGCAGGGTAGATAATTAAATACAGCAGGGGCGATTACACTGTAGTTATACATTTATTGCATGTAACTGCATTGCAGTTTCAAGGCAGCTGCAGTGTGGTAACATTATAGTTACATTACAACAACTGTATATTTAAGGAAACTTGAAGTGTTACCATTAAAGCAAATGTGTTGAGGCTAGTAAAAAAAACACTAAACAGTTCTTTATGGAGTATTGTGACCATACAAGAAACATGGGGAGTACCTCTTTCCCTTCTTCCTACACACTCAGATATCTTTTTTTTTTTTGCTTTCTATTTATGCTCCTGGCACTGCCTCTTCCCAGGTATCATGGGCATCTGCCTTCCCTCACTGTCTGGAGCCCTTGGGTGAACCCCCCATATAGCCCTGGCTATTCAAACCACGCAGGGATGAGGTGTGGCCCGTACACCCCAAGCTTCTGAGTTTCGTTGGGGTCACACTGATCAAGACAGGCAGGAGAATGTGGGAGTCTGTGCTGGGTGCTCTGTCTACCCAGTGCTTCAGAGAGACATTTTACCATTTTTTTCTGGTGTGGTGTGTTGTGCATCCTGACATCTAAGTGCAAGTACTGACATCTGTCACACCTCCCTCGTTGGTGTGGCTTGGTGCCTGCTGCACATCTAGCTTCTACCAGAGGTCAATCAGGTGCTGAGCCTCATCCCCCTTCCCTTCCCACAGAAGGTGAGCAGTCTTCCAATGCTAAATAATCCTACCCCCCTGCTGGCCCTCCATCCCCCTGGGCATGTTCCCAAACCTGAGTGGATGGCGTCTCGAGCAGTAGTGCTACTGCTGCGCCAGCAGGCTGGCCTATACTCACATATCTTACTCATTTAATATTCTCGAGTCACATCAATTACAGCAGTAAACAAAGCCACGCACAGATAAATAAACATGGCATACATGTTCTCTTAAATACATGTGGAAGATCACGCAAGTGAAAAGTAAATTGTTCGACTAAGCTGCCTCCTTTTATTCCAAAGTTGAAAATCTTGTTGAATAACATCACCCTCTATGCTTTTCAGAGGTACGCAGAAGATCTATACTGTATGATCCATATTTATTGTTCAAGATGCTGGAAACTTAGGCTAGGAAATTCATAGATACAGATCAGGGCCCATTAAATATTTGCACCAGGAGCTAATTAGCGCCTACATCTAACCAGTGGTATATTGGAACTTGATATGGTGCTTTGTGATATACTACCCAGGCACTAACTAAATTGTGATTGCAAACCATTTCCCCCTATTGGTAACAGGAGGTATCTGGCCAATGAGGTGCTATGGGGGTTGAGTTCACATTTGGGCTGTTAGGACCCACTAATGTCAACTGCTGCACTGGAGAAATATGCTGAATTCATACCCTAAGATGCAAATGACCGCATAGCACTAGCAACACACTCTGGGGTTTTTGCATCTCATTAGGGCCTCATTATAGGCCATGAGAAATCTGTGTTTGCAATCCCACCTCCCAGCATCTGTCAGGGATGCCTCACTGGTAGTCTGGTGCCCCCCCCAACTCCTGAGCATGCCCAACTGTAATAGATTCAGTATCCCTGGTGTCTAGCAGTTCCCCTGCCCCCCTCAAATACACACCCAACTGTCATACTTTCACTATCCCTGCTGTCTAGTAACATAGAAATATAGAAAGTGACAGCAGAAGGAGACTGTTTGGTTCATTTAGTCTGCCCTTGATTTCTTTTCTACCCCCCTAATTGCCGTTTCATGTGAGGGCACTGTCCTGGCCTGTCTTGAATTCCCCCATTGTCTTTGCCCCCCACCACCCCTGGGGATGGGCTATTCAATGTATCCACCACTCTTTCTTAGAAGAAGAACTTCCTGATATTGGCATTGAACCTCCTTCCCTCCGCTTAGCCTCAGATCATGTCCCCTAGTACTACTGCCCTCCTTGAAGTGAAAGAAGTCATCTACCTACACTTTATTTATGCCTTTCATGTATTTGAAGGTTTTGATCATGTCTCCCCTCTCCTTTCTCTGCTCCAGGGAGTACATGTTCAGCTCTCTTAATCTTTCTTCATAAGACAATTGTTGCAACCCCTGTACCATTTTCATCACCGTCCTCTGCACTGTCTCCAACTGGTCAATGTCCTTTTTGAAGGTATGGCTTCCAAAACTGGACACGGTACTCCAGGTGTGGCCTGACCAGAGCTCTATACAGAGGCATGCCCACCTCTTTCTTCCTGGTTGTGATTTCCTTTCCTAAACATCCTAGCCTGCCACTGGCCTTAAGTGTTGCCTTTTTGTATTGTTTTCCCTTTTTTAAGTCATCTGAAATCATGACTCCAAGATCCCGCTCCAGTGGCCTTACTCCCTCTGAATTCCCCTGATTGTTAATTTTGTCAGCATCCCTGGTGTCCAGTGGTCCTTCCCATTCTCCTAACACCACTGTCTGTGATACTTACATTATCCCTGGTGTCTAGTGGTCCCTCCTGCACCTCTGGTTTGAATCCCTTCACCCTCACCCTTCCCTCCAGGGCCAAGTCCCTCTGATGGGAGTGGTGCTGTGTAGTGGCTATGGGATGGCAGTTTTCAGAGAAACCTTCTGGAGACAGCGATGCTGCCCCATCTGCACACAACTCTCTGAGTTGAGGGATGGGGTCACTAGACTTCAGGCAGAGTTGGCTAGGATTCAGGGGACCTCTTCCTCAACCCAGGGGCCACCAAGTCTACCACTGTTGCCTCAGATTATGCCAGTGGAAGAAACAGCTGGACTGTGGTGGGCTCTGGAAGGGTGGGGGTGGTGGGACAGAGGCACATTCCTTATCATGTACCACTATGTAATTCCTACACCAATCTGTCTGGGCAGGAGTGCCAGGAGGAGGCATCCTCGGTAGTGAACAGGGAGGATGTGGGGCCCTTCCATAGTGAAAACTTAAAGGAGGGTGGTAGACTAACCCAGAGAAACATGAAGCAACTTCTGGTTGAGGACTCAGTTGTGAAGGGGATAGATTTGGGAATAGGCAAGGCTGGGAGAGGCAGGATAGGAGCCTACCCAGCATTATGGCCCAGAAAGATGGGAATCAGATCCTAAAGATTGCTAAGGCAGCAAAACAGGAGGGAGAGTTGGCTGTCATTGTCCATCTGGGGACTAATGACCAGGCTATGGATGGGGTTGGGATAGAAAATGTGAAAGTTTAGGGAGCTGGGGAGGGGTCTTTCTCTGAGGTGCTGCCTGTCTATGACAGGGGGAAGGAGAGGGATTTCTGCACTACTTGCTTTAACTCATGGCTGAAGGAATGGTGAACAGAAGGGTTTGGCTACACTGGGGACTGGGGACCCACCTGGGAGGATAAGGGATCATACAGGGGTGATGGCCTGCATTCATCCAGGAAGGGAACTGCAGACATCAGTGGATGGTTGAAATGTTAATTTGATTAACATTTAAACTAGATGAGGGGTATGGTGGATGGAATTGGGGAGGCAGAAACTAACCCCTCCCCCACAGGCCGAAGTAGAGAGTAAGGAAAACCCGAGGGAAGAGTAATCCCCCATAGTGCAAATTAATAAAGGAAGCAGAGTGTTAGAGATAAAAGGGGAAGGGAAAGGGGGCATTAAAAAGAGAGCGGTAAGGAGGGAGCACAAAAAGAAAAAAAGGGGGCAACAAGCAGAGTGGACACAAAATCTGGAAGGCCATATGTGTGAATGCTAGAAGTTTAATAAAAAAAGATTATGTACCTACAGGCCATCATGGCAGACGCCAACCTGGATATTGTGGCCATAAATGAGTCATAATGCACTGAAAACCATGACTGGGACATGGCCATACTAGGCTATACTTTGTTTTGGAAGTACAAGGTGGGAAGGAAAAAAGTGGGTGTGGTGCTTTATGTGAGAGAAAACATAAAAGCGATGGAGATACAGCGAATACAGGGGGAGGTAGAGGTACCGTGCATCACCCTGGAAATGGGGAATGAAGCAACTATTCACACTGGAGTGGTCTATAGACCTCCAGCTCAGGGTGAGGATTTAGATAAGGTACTGGTGGAAGCCACTGGCCAGATGCCAGAAAAGGGGAAGCTGTTGCATATGGGGGATGTTCACCTGCTGGATATAGATTGCAGCCTCCCAGCAGTGGCTTCAGCTAGAAGAAGGGATTTTCTGGACTCTCTGCAGGGGACATTCCTCAGACAGCTAGTCAGTGAACCCACCTTTGATGAGATAATATTGAATCTGGTACTAACAGGGACAGTATAGCAAATGTCAAGGAGGGAGGCCACTTGGGGACCAGTAATCACTGTACAATATGGTTCAACATAAGGACAGCTGTGAAACAGAACCGCACAAAGACGAGGGTCCTGGACTTCAGCAGGGCAGATTTTATAAACATGGGTAAATGCCTCAGGGATGACCTTGCAGGGTGGGGTGGCCTGTGTGGGGAGGAGGAACATTGGGGGAAGCTAGAAAAAAGCATAGTAAAAGCAACAAACCTCTGCATCAAACAAGTGAGCAAAAGCAGGAGGAAAAAGGGACCACTATAGTTCCCGAAAGTGGTGACTGAAGAGGGAAAGGCTGAAAGGGCAGCATTCAGAAGGTATAAGGAAATGCAAAGGGAGGAAGATAGAGAGGTATATCAGGGGAAACAGAGTGAAGCATGAAAAGCAATATGGAGTGCAAAGGCACAAACTGAGGAGAGAACAGCCCAGGAAGTAATAAAAGAAACAAAACATTTTTTTTAGGTATGTGAATGAAAAGAGGAAGACCAGAGGTGAGATTATAACATTATAAAGGGAAGAGGGGGTCTGTTTAGAGGTGGACCAGGAAAAGGCAGATGTTCTGAACAAATATTTTTTTTTGGTGTTTACAGAGGAAGGAGAAGGGGAGGGGGCCACAAAAAAAGTGACACAAGCTTTGGAGGAAGGGAGGCAGACACTAGTCCTTCTTTGGAGGAAATGGTCCTGAAAGGGCTTGCTAATCTGAAGGTGGACAAAGCAATGGGGCCAGATGGGGTGTATCCAAGGGTATTGAGGGAACTCAGAGAAATAATGGTTGCACCTCTGACTGTTCTATGTAACAGCTCACTGGAAACAGGAGTGGTTCTGGAGGACTGGAGGAGGGCCCATGGTCCCACTACACAAAAGTGGTAGAAGGGAGGAGGTTGGCAATTATAGGCCAGTCAACCTGACATCAGTGATGGGAAAGTTAATGGAATCAATGCTGAATGAAAGGATTGTGCAATATCTTGAATCTAGCAGGTTACAAGACACAAGGCAGCATGGTTTCACAGGAGGGAGGTCATGTCAAACAAATCTGATAGAATTCTTTGACTGACAAAGGGCTTAAACCATGGTGGAACAGTGGACGTTGCCTACCTAGATTTCAGTAAGACTTTCAACAGTATTCCACATTGGAGACTAGTAAGCAAGTTGGGTAAGTTAGGAGTGGGTCCAAAGGTGGTATACTGGATAAGAAACTGTTTAGAGGATAGGTGACAGAGGGTGGTGGTAAATGGAGTTCACTCCGAGAAAGGGAAGTTGACCAGTGTCCCTCACAGGATCAGTTAGGCCTCCCTCACAAGATTGTCTTGTCCCTTATGGAGCAGCCAGGTGGTATGGACACCGCCATGTCAGAAGAGATGGCAGCTGGAAAATCCAGGATACCTGTCCCTGATGGTGGGCACTGACAATGTCCTCTATAAGTCCGACACCTGTGTGATGTGGTGGATGGTGGTGCCATCCAAGGTGGGTTTGGCTTCCTGTGCCATGTCTCAGTTGTGGCCAGGTGCCATGGTTTTACTCTTCTGTTCCCTATCCATGCACCTTCTCACTGTGTTATTTTTCCCTTTTAGGACTATAGAGTACCCATCCGCTGCCTCGTTCTGCTTCTACTGGGATGTGAGGACTCTTCTTCATAAAGTGACAGCAGGAATATTCAGGAGGAGGATGGATGCTGAAGTGTGTGTCGATGGTTGGGCCATGGCCAAATGTCACTAGGGATTGTGATGCACCTGTAGTGCTGTGTACTGTTGTGCAATGGCTGTTGAACCATTGCTGTGTAGGGTACACTGTGTTTATGATTTTATTGATTTATGTATTGCATTGTACCTGTGAGACTGACAAGTGTACTATGTATCTGTTGTTCATTAAAGCATTTCATTCTGAATACCTGTGTGGTGATCATCTCCAGCACTGTGAGTGGTGGGATGGGGTGGTTTGATAGGTCCTGGGGGAGGGCAATGGAGGGGCATCATGAGGGGGTACAGCGGGGCCCTGTGGTTGTTCTGCATGTGTGCCATGTGTGGCATGCTAGGTGTTCCCTTGCTGGGTCCCCATTGGCGGGTGATATGCATTTTTTTGGGGGGGGGCACTGTGCTGTTCATGGCTTGCATACCCCTGGGTCACTGTGCACCATCCACATGTAGCATGTCGGAACCACTATGCTGTGTTCCTTGTGTGTGCCACTGGTGATGCTTCTCACAGCAGTGCCTTGGCCATGCCATCCCACCGTATAATAGTGTTCCTAAGAGACTTCTGGGTCTGGGGGTCCACCAGTGGCTGCAGAGTCAGCATCCCTTCACAGAGTGTGCATTGTGCAGCCTTGTGTGGGGTGTAGGGCTTCCATGGCACCTCAAGTCTCATTGGTGGCATCATCTGAGCCTCTGAGGTGTTTCCATTCATTCATGTGCACCACCCTGCATTGCTGGCTGGCCATGATCAACCCTGTACACATCCTCTGCAGATGACACATGGTGTGATTATATATCCGGACGCTGGGATTGGTGTTCATGGCATGGGGTCACTGTTGTGGCGGTCCGGATCATCATGATCAGCTGCTTCCACTACTACACTTTGGCTTGCACACCCCTCACCACATGTATTATGGGGTGTCCCCCTTGTGTGTTTATCACCGTGTGCACAGGTGCATTTTCCACTATCTGGGTCAGCCTGATGCATGGTGTTTCTGCCATGGGGTACAGGGTGCTGCCATGCTGCTCTTGTGCTTGACTGCCTGCCACTCTGTGTGAACATCTATGGCAGCCATCCACCTGCTCTAGGTTTATGCACCTACCACCAGACATCTGGCTGTCATACCTGGTGTCATGTATACAAGCATGGGGTTGCTGCACATGACACTACTCAGACACACTCCCATGTACATTCCATACATAGTTGTCATGCTGCTGTGTGTGGGTTGACTACACATGCTTCTGCATGTGCTTTGTGCATGCCTCTCTGGTGTGATGTTTGTGGGGATCTCGCATAGGCACTTACACACACTACCTATACACCCCTGCACGCAGCGTTGCCATCGTGCATAGGACCCATTGTGTTTAAAGATGTATTCTTCAGTTGGATGTCCAGTATTATATAGCAGATGATAATAGAGTGACTGCCAGAACATGTGTCAAATTTTAGCACCTTTATTTTTTCCTGGACTTATGCCTGCTCCTGGCACTCATCTTGATTTTCTTATTTTTGGATTTAATGGGCTCTGACAATTCTCCTTATTATCACAGGACATGTCCTTTGGGAGGAAGTCAAAGAGGACTTACCCGAGTCAATCTCATCAGGGTCCCTCCAGTTCTTAACATGAAACAATGGCTCGTACATGAGCAGAGTCATGACCAGATGCATTCTCTATAATTTAGGCTTGGGCTGCTGATTTCCAAATTTCTGATGTCCAATGTTTCTTGCTCCAAAAGGTTCTGCATGTAAGGGAGGAGGGGGGTATTGTTTTTCCATTACTTCTGATACCATAGCCTCAGATCCTGGATTGAAGACATCTTGGTTTTCTCTAGTTTCATGTCCTTGTTTGAGTCAGTGACATTCATATCTTGAGATCCACTGTCCTTTGTGACCCCTAGCGAGTATGGCTGCCATGCTGGGGCTTTACTACCTGCAGATCTAGGAGGAACTGAAGGCTGCTTCTGCTGGCCTGAGAGTGACACTGTTATGCCCCTGTTCACCTCTTTTTCCTGCTGAAGAGAAAGCATGAAAAGGGCCATGCCTATGGTCTCTTGGGATAAACCTGTTTTTTTGGTGAGTGAGTAGGGTATGCTGATTCAAATGTTCCTGTAAAAAAATCCTGTTAATATTGTGTACCACCAAAAGACAGTTCTTAAAGGTATGACCTTTTCCATCACACAAGTTGCATCTAAAGATGTCAGTACACTGTGCACACACATGGCCAAAACACACACCATAGCAGAACTAGTCACAGGCATCACTAAGAGGGGTATGTGACCTACATTTATAACAGGATTTGTGCTGTCCTGGATAAAACAGGTTCCCTCTATCATCACCAATGAATAGCTGGTCATAAGACTGTATACTCCAGTATCACTCTGGTGTAACTTAACTTTACATTTCCAGCCACTAGTCCATATATGCTCTTTGTCAAAAATTGTCTCTGTACTGCCTTGCAACTTGCATTTCTGCTGCAGCCAACAGAGGATGTTGGCCACCTGCACCCCTTCATTTTGGAATAGAGCAGTAATGATTTTGAAAGGGGGGTGTCTGCAAAAAGGAATAGCCATAAAGGGTAACCAGAGTGGCATATTTTTTAACTCAGAATATTTCCTCCAGAACCTGTCAAGTGCATTCAGGGCTTTGAAATTAACATCAAACAATGTTTTCCCTTGGATGGGTATTAGAACATATATCTCAGAGGAATAACATTTGAGGGAATAGTTAAGCAATGAGAAGTCACATCGATTCCGTCTGGAATAGTATCTAAGCCCCCTATTTTGTGTAGCTGAACTACTTTTCTTTACATAGCAGGTTCAGATCTGTTCACAAACAGGTCTTTCATTCTAAATAAGGAAAATATGGAACCTTGGGAAATCTCCAGTACTGCTCCCTACTGGCCCCCTCCTCTTCCTGTAGAAGGCACAGGTTCACAGTTGTGATCATCAGTGTGGCAAGTTTCCTGAGTCTATTCAGCCCCTTTGGTTGATGAATTTATTTGTGCCTGTGTTCTGATCCCCATTCCTCACCAAATGTCTTTTTACAGTCCAGTTCAGGGGCCCATGTGGATTCAGGGCTTCCTCACTCTCTTCTGCACCACAGTTGTGAAAACACATTTTGGACAGGGTTTGAAAAAATGACAGCTGTGTCACAGATGAGGTGGGTAATAGAAAGTCTATGTTGAAAATCTGGTTTCAAAATATGTAAAATTTCCAAAGCTATGAGTGTGCATGGCAAAATTGCAATGAATAATCATAACTTTGAGATTTGTATATATTTTGACTCCACATTTTCAACATGGCCTTCTTATGACCCCACTTCATGAACAAGGGCAGAAAAAAATTGAAAATCCCACCTGAAAGGTGAATTCGCCAAGCAACCATGAAATTCCCTTTTGGGTGGGAGTTGTGTAATGACAATTCTATTGTGCATGAGGTGGGGTCCCCAAAATGCCATGTTGAAAATTTGGGGTCAAAATGTTAAAAAAATGGTGAAGTTATGCACCAACGCTAAACCCTTATTGAAATACATTGAACCACATTTACCATAGTTTCTCATATTGCAGTCACCAGTTCCAGCTGCAAGTCGTGTCTTTGATCGGAGAGTGGATCTCAAACCTGGGACCTGTTCAGGTGAGTGAGGGTGTGTGGGTGTCTACTGGAGTCTACTGTGGGATGTGGGATAGAGTCAAGGGCAGGATTAGTACAGACAAGAGCACAGAGGGAGGAAAGACCAGGAAAGGGGAGGAAGGGAGGGGTTTGCGTGGGGCTGGAGCAGCTGTAGTAATATTAAACTAAGAACTGCATAATCAGGCAGACTTGATACACCTGTGGGCCTTTTTTTGCTGGCAGTTTCGTATGTTTGTATGTATGTTCATATGTGGAGTGGTGGGTGCTGAATAGGAGATGGGGCTGGGGAGCTGGTCGATGAGTGACCATTTTTTTTAAAGGTTTGAAAAAAAAAGACACTGAGGGACCATTTCTTTATTTCTCCTTTTAGATACAATGAGAGGGTGGGGGGTGCCATTTGACACCAGGGAATACAAAATGCAAACGAGGACTCCTTTCATGTATGACCAGTAGCCACAGATAGACTTTTATCAGCACAATCCATGGCACATGGGTGGAAAAAGCCTATTGTGGTTGTAGTAAAGGAATACTTATTGTGTTCATGAGATTCTGATAGAGGAATAACTCAGCAAACATATGGATTTGTAAGTTTCTGATTTACTAAATCTAATATTGGTTCATGACATTCTGAGGGGCACTACAGCTAATATGGGTTCATAAGGTTCTGGTAAAATAATGCTATGGGTTCATGAGGTGCTACAGAGATACTGTGACTAATATGGATTCATGAGATGCTGGTATAGGAATACTGCAGCTAATGTGGTTACATGAGGTTCTGATACAGAGGTACTTTGGGTTCATTGGGTGCTGGTACAGAAACATTGCAGGTAATATGGGTTCATGAAGCTGTGGTAGAAGTAAACACTTTAATTTAGGCTTATGAAGTTTTGTAGAAGAACATTGGGTACCGAGGTTCGGGAATTGAAAGCCTCTGATACTAGTTAATGAGATTAAGGACATTGCTAATTTGGGCTGACCAAACAGAGACAGCAAAACATATGTTGGAAAGATCACTGCTTTGATTGAATAGTCTGGGAAGATCTGAGAATGCACAACTCAGTGGGAAATAGTGACCAGGCTGGCAAGACAGGGAGGGGAGTACATATGGAGATCAGTCTGGTAAGACAACAGGGGCACTTAATGAGATAGAGACCAGTCTGACAAGAAAAAAGGTGTACACTTAATGGAATATAGTGACTAATGGCAAGGACAAAGAGAAACACACATAAAGTGAATAGTTGAGCAAGTGGGGGGGCACTGTAGAAAATGACCAGCCCTACAGGGACAGAGAGGGCACCAATTAGTGACCATTCCAGGAAAGAAAGAAGGGAACACACAGAGACTATCAAATTGTGGCCTATCCTTCCCAAGCAGGTCAGTTCTGCAAAATTAATGGGGTACCAATGAAATGCAAACAAGGTCTTTTTAGTTCCACTGATGTATCATGACATCTGACAAGCAGGGAATAGCCCCTTACATCCTGTGCAACACAGCATCAGTGAAAAGGAAGCAAATGTTTAATTAAAATGATTTGCCGGCTTTTTTCAACACATTTGGCATCAGCAAACCTCGGATCTCTTAACATTAAAAAAATATGAATTTAGGACATGCCATTTTTTTATTACTAAAGGCAATACAGAAAACCAAGGTATTTGCCTCTTAGACTTTTACCAGTTCTGTCTGCTTCTCCTTTCTTGAAGTCACAATCCCATGCTTATGACATCTGCATAATTTCTATGGCACCAGGCCATGATGCCATAAGCAGAGGTCTGTTACTTGAAGGTGGGAGAAGCAGTAGGAGCAGAGGAAATCTTAAGGACAAAGAGACTGCTTTACTGAAAATGTCTTCAGCAGTAGTAATAAAAAGAAAGGTCCTGAAACTCAAATTCTGGTGGTGATTTTGTGTAACTGGGTTCTGGCTGCTGCTGTCAAAGTTGAATTGTTAGTTTAAAGCCTGAAAATCTATTTAAGAACATATGACAGTCCAATCAAACACAAAGGAAACAGGCTGTTTGTCTTCACATCCCTTTGTATGACCATCTGACTGTGCAGCTACATTGCATGGAAAGCTGTTTTCAGGGGATCATGTATGTAGGAGATTAATGAAAGTCAATCTCAGTTGCCGTTGCCTAAATGCAAACTCAAATGTAAAATGGAGCAGGAGCAGCCGGTATGAATGCATGCTTGTAGGAGTGTGGTATTTTACCATATAAACTCTGTCATGCAACCTGGGAACACACACTGGGTGTAGTCTGTGCAGTGACAGATGTGATCTGTCATTCTCATGTCTCTGTCTGCCCCTGCTAAGTCAGTTCAGGGTACTTGGGTGCAGAACCAGCCCTGCTCTGTTTCAGCAGTAACATGTTTTTCTTGCTCCATGACACCAAATGAAATGCAAACAAACCATGTGGGGAGACACATCTGGGTTACACATTCAGATAGAGTTGTGACTATTGAATCCTCTGGTGCAGAATATCAATAACGAGGTGGATGGTGATTGGAGGGTGGGGCTGCCACTAGACACCAGGGAAATGGGGAAAATGAGGTTGGCATCTGGGGTGGTGCCACTAGACACAAGGGAATATATTATTTCTGGGGACAGTGATAGGAAGGGTGGGGGGTTGGATCCCTGTCTGACAGTTTCTGTAAGTTTTAGATTGGAGGTAACTAGACACATTGCCAGAGATGGCAATGGTGTGTGTGTGTGGGGGGGGGGGCATGTCACCAAGCACCAGGGAAATGGTGGGGCAACTCACAGTTCACACCGCAGCTGGCAGCACAAGTTTAGCTATGGCTGCAGAATTGAAGAAAATCCCACTGTTCTCATACAGAGAACATGGGGGATGTACTCTTCTCGCTAAGCTGGTTACCTAGGATTTTATGTGCTCAGAAAACATATTTCTGGCCATAATATCAATAAACAAACATCAGAATCTAGCTAAACAGGTCCTGTTTAGTTATATTCTGATGCTTGTTTTTAAAAATCCCAGCATTTTTATGTATTTTACATGTTTGTCAGTTTGTGGAACAAAACAAGACAGCGGTTGGCACAGCACAAACAATGTTTGGTGCCCTACCAATTCAGTGGCACAAAAGCAAAAACCAGCACTTGCATCAATAAGTTTTTACTTTCACCATAGAACATTATCCGAAAACCCCTACTGCAAATGCAGAAGTTGGAAAACACTGAATTTAAAAGACTTATTACTCGGGAACCCATTAATATTTTTTCACATGACCTGTCAAAGGCACTATGTTATGTCCCCTGCAAGTTTTGGGGGAAAAAACTTTATTTCGTGTAGTCTGTAGGGGAGTGCAAAAACAATAAAACATGTTAAGTATAGGAAAAAAGTTAGGGTTTTATAAAAAAAAATGACACATTCAGATCTCAGAAACTGCATAAGCTGCCATCACAAATATTTCCACACATCATGACTTCACCTCCTAGACAACACATACAACATTTCGGCTCATTTTGTCAAAGGGAGCCAAAGATATTAGTGTTAAAAGTTAGGGGTTTAAAATTAAACGGGCTACTCATCCCTAACTATAGGGGCCCTACCTACAGTATATATTATAGTGGCATGGCTGTGCCATTATAGTTAGGGTACAGTAGGCCGTTTAATGTTAAACACCAAATTTTGTACTTTAATAACTTCACTGCCATTCAAGGGATTTGCAAAAAATTTATCATGTGCTGTCAGAAACCCAAGGACTCTTGATAAACCATTCCGATTAGATGTGCGAATTCTAAGATCTGGGCAGTGAAAAATGTGTAAAAATCATGGGGGGGTTGCTGTTTTTTGTCAGCCCCTAGAACCCAGAAAAGTCTGGAATGTTGGTCTGAAATTTTGTGGGTCTAAAGGGCTTGGCCCAGAGTAGTGTCTTTTGCTGGTTTGTTGAAAAAAATAATAATCCATTTCAGAGTTATAAGGATTTGGAATTTTGGTTCTGAGCATTCTCAGTAGGCACTTTAGGATAGATGTTTGAAATGAGAAAAAAATGTGGCCATACAAAAATATATCATTTTTCATATTGGGCCTATCCTTCTTTGTGAGGAAAAAATTATTTTTTGTATGGCCACTATTTTCTTTTTACTGTTTATACTTACAAATAAGTACATAAAAATGTCTTTAATAAACAAACACCTGAATCTAGCTATGCAGGACACATTTAACCGGATTCTGGTGTTAGTTCTTAAAATTGACAGAAATATGTTTTCTGGGCACCCAAAATCTAGAGTGCCTAGCTTAGCAAGAGGAGCTGTTCACCTGCGTTCTCTGTATGAGAACAGTGGGACTTTCTTGACTTCTGAAGCCACAGCTGGAACTCATGCTGCAGGTTGCAGTGAAAGCAGAGAGCCACCATTTCCCTGGTGTCTAGTAGCACCCCTTCAATGCCATTCCTTTATGTATGTAATGTTGCCCTGGTGTCTAGTGGCACCTCCACCCTCCAATTGCAAGCCCCATATTTATTTACTGTATTCCTGTTATCTAGAAACAACCTGCCACCCTCCATTTGTCATCCCCATAATACATTTGTCTTTCCATGGTGCCTAGTGGTGCCTTCCTCCCTTCAATTGCTGTTACCATAATGTAGTTGTCTTTCCCTAGTGCCTTGTGGCACCCCACACCCTCTGATCACCATCCCTGCAATGCATTTTTCTTTCTCTAGTGTCTAGTGGCTACCTCCACCCTCCAATTATCATCCCTGTAATATGTTTGTCTTTACCTGGTGCCTAGTGGCACCTCCCACCCTCCAATCTCCATCCTCGTAATATGTTTTTCTTTCCCTGGTGTCTAGTGGCACACCCCACATTCCAGTTGCTGTCCCTGTAATTATTTTGTTTTTCCCTGGTGTATAGTGACACCCCTCACCTTCCGATCACTGACCTCATAATGCTTTTGTTATTTCTCTGGTGTCTAGTGCCACCCATCCACCCTCCAATCACTGTTCCAGGCTGAAATAAAGAAAACCATTCTTCATTTTTTTTACCTGCAAAACACAAAAATGGTCCCTCGTTGATCTGGCCCCCATCCCTACCTCCCACTCAGCACCCATCACCCCACACCCCCAGTACACCCCTGACACACTAACACATGTGAACAGGCCACAGGATGAGGATTCACTCTCCAGTCAAAGACACATCTTGCTGCTGGAACTGCCAATGGCAATGTGAGAAACTAAGGCAAGTTCAGTTCAATGTATTTCAATGGGGTTTTGAACTTTGACACATAACTTTGTTGTTTTTCAATATTTTGACCCATAATTTTCAACATGACCTTTTTGGGACCTTGCCTCATAGTCAGTGATGATGGAATTATGTAAATCAAGCCTGAAAGGCAATTTTGTGGTTTCTTGGTGAAATCACCTTTCAGGTGGGATTTCAACATTTTCACCACACTTGTTGATGAGATGGGGTCATAAGAAGGCTATGCTGAAAATGTGGGGATCAACAAATATAAGAATGGCAAAGTTATGCACATACTGTGCATTGAAATTTTACTACATTCACTCGTATTTTTGGTTAATTTAAATATTTGCCCTCAAATTTTCAACAATGCCATTTTGTTACACCACCTCATCAACAGGATAGCTGGCATTTTTCAAATCTTGGCCAAAATGTGTTTCTGCACCTGTTGCACAAAATTAAGTTTTGATGCAGCAGAATGATGTTTTGGCAGGGATTTGAAAATGTTCACTATCAGGTTCATGAGGTGGGGTAATAAGAATGCCATGCTAACAAATTGGTATACAAATATGGTAAAATGCCCAGGTTATGAGTGAACATTGCAGCATTTCAACACTCACTCTTCAGCTTCACTAATTTTCACTATTTTGAGTCCAAACTTTCAACATAGCCATTTTTCTACACCACCTCATAAACTTGACATGCGTCATTTCTTAAATCCTCGATGAAATGTGTTTTCACCCTACTGGTGCAAAAATATTATTTCAGCCAATATGCTATAAATTAATTGTACATACTGTGTTTATAAGGCACATCATAAAATTAGTATCTTGAAAATTTGGGCTCAAAATAAAAAAAGATATATGATTGTTAACAAATTTTGTGTGTAGTGCCACTCTTCACCCCAATGGGTATGCTTTGTGATCCTGTGCTGGTGAGCTTAGTTTGAGGGAGAGCTCAGTGATCCAGCTGGATGGGGTGAGGGTGGAGGAATGGTGCTGTTATGCAACACCAACAGCCAGGGAATGAAAGGTACAGGGTTGCCCTCATGGGCCTGGGTACCATATAGTGAAGGAAACTGTCTCTTAGCACAGGGTCCTGAACCTCTGCACCCCTCAGTAGCAGAGGGCCCTGTTCACTGGCTGACAGAGGCACTGTCTTCCCTGTGTATGTGTATCTGTGGACACATGGAAGTGCAAGGACCACAGGTCCCTGTGCTTCCACAGTCCACTAGGCAACCCCTTGAATTTGTCACATCAGTTGCATCACTCAAAAAAAGCAGTGTCAGTGGCTCAGTAGGTAGCACACTCGCCTCTGAGGCCGGGAGATCAGAGGGCTGTGGGTTCAGTTCCCACGTCTGGCACTTGGGTTAATATCCCAGTACTGACACTGTAGTGCAGCATGAGAGGGGTGCTGCACTTCTGAGGTGCCATCTTTCGGATGAGGAGTTAAACCGAGGTCCCATCTGCCTGGATTGGTGGTAGTTCAGGTGGATGTTAAAGATCCCATGGCACTTACCGAAAGAGTAGGGATTTCCTGTGTCCTGGCCAAATTCTCTCATTCAGTAAAAATACCACCAACAGTTAAATCTGGTTCAAGGTCAGTTGGCTTTCATCTGTATCCCCCTCCCCCGGGTCGTGCCTGAAAATAAGCAGGATTTGTCTAGTGCACTTACCCGGTCAACAAAAGCTAAATAAATAAATAAAATCACTGAAGTGCAGGGCTGCAAGGGCCCTGCACTTCAGTAGGTGGATGGAGTGTCCCCTTGGTGCAAGGCATGGGGTCCCAAAGAGGCCTGTGTGAATGAGGATATGATTCCACTATCTCTAAAAGAAAGGAAATTCTTTGCAAAAAAACTTTGTAAATGAACTAGATAAGGTTAAACCAACAAATGTGGTGAAATGTGGCATTAGGGTTTTATACCCTAAAACCCCACCCCAACCCCCACCTTGTAGGCACCAACAGGAAAAAACATTATTGTTTCACCCATCCTGTATCTTCACAAATCAGGCATGGGGTGTCCCTTGGGTTGTCAATCCTAACGCTCACTCCATTCTCATATATGCTACACATCTATGCAGCCATAGCTGACACGAAACCTTTGAAAAAAAAACCCTTTGTTCATAGGTATTTGTAATCCTAGTAATTAATACTTAATATTAACTGGGGAGCATTTTCTCCCATTGGAAACCTGGGATGTAATTTGCTGTTATAATTCATGGGTTATAACAGTGAACATGCACAAGGTTGCCAGGACTCCACACATGTGCCTACCTCCATGGTCTCCACTAACCATGGCACCAGATAGTCACTGCAACTTCAGCACTATGCTGTGCCCTGGAGTCTACACCATCATGACTCGGTGGTAAGTAATTAAAAAAAATAGAAAATTGTCTACTTGCCTCCTGTGCTAAACAATTTAAAAATAAAAAATGTTTTGGGACCAGCTTGAGCTCTAACTACACCTTCTCCACTCCAGACTTGCTTCCTCCACACTGACTATTGCAGTTTTATTTTATATAATTGCTGTGGTGAGAAAACACTCCCCAGCAATTATATAAAATAAAACATGAGGTTGTGTGTTTAACTTGAGTTTGTAAACACACACCTTGGTGTTGGATGCTTAAAAATAAGCCCCTCAAGCTCAAGCTTCACTCTCGGGGTTTATGTAGCATCCAACACCTGGGGTAAAAGCCTATTAAACCTACAACCCCATGCATTATTCTATATGTACTTAATATTTATTAATTAGTAATTAATAAATAAATAAGAAATCTTAGCTTTTAATGATCAAATGGGTTGAGCATTAGGGTTGACAACCCCAAGGCATACCACACAACTGATTTGCTAAGATGCAGACAAGGTGAAACGGTAATGGTTTTCCTGTTGTTGCCTAGAGGGTGAAAGTGGGGGGTTAGGGGTTGAAACCTCAATGCCACATTTCACTACATTGTCAGTTTATTTATTTATTTATTTATTTATTTATTTATTTATTTATTTATTGAGATCTCAGAAAGTACCTTTGAGCTGTTAGCTGTTTTCTAAGGTTCCACGTCAAAACAAAGACAACAAGGCATACAATACAATACAATACAATACAAAACAGATATTATACTTAGAATCCCTGTCAGCAGGGAATAACATTCAAGTTAGGAAGCAGTTAGTTATACATAGCTGGTAAATCAGTTATTATACTTACTGTAGATTCAGTGTCAACAAATAAGGCAATTCAATACAACTAGGGTGCAGAACAAAACAGAAATGTGCATTGTTGTTCCATAAAGCTGGGTAAACAAGAGAGGACAATTATTAAGCACAATTAAGTACATAGTCAACCACAATTAAGTAAAACAATTAGAAACAAAACTAGTTGAAGCAGAGTAAATATATCTTTGTTAAGCATGAGGGGTGGGGTTGTGAGGAGGGGGGAGGAAATAAGTGCCACAAGAGGGATGGGAGATGATTGAAGAGGGTGGTCTAGGATGGGGCTGGGATGGGGAGGGATAGGGAAAAAGGGAGTGAGGAAGAGGGGTTGGGACCATTGAAGATAGGGCAGGAGAAGAGTGGTCGGTGAGAGAAGTGGGACTAGCAGTCACAGCTGCTCAGATTGGACAGGTATAGGTGAAGATTTCTCTTAAATGTGCCTAGCCTGGTCTCATAGGTAATATCTAGGGTAGTTCACTGAGCCATCACTCAACCCTAACTAGTGCATTACTGTTGTTGTTTGCAAAGTATGTATATATATATATATATATATATATATATATATGTAACACTAACTTGTTTTTTTTCTCTTTTAGATATTTTCTGAAGAAGACCTAAGGTCGAAATGTAGATTTTTAACTCTATTTTCTATCTTCAGCGTGCATTTAATATAACCATTTTGTTTTGCTTTTAGACCACATGCTGACACAGTGCCTTATTTTTGTTTTTTTACAATTTATATGTATATAGCATTATAGTGGTGTGGTAGTGCCACTATAGTTAAGGTTGAGTAAGCTGTTTAATATAAACCCCCAACTTTGCACTTCAATAGCTTTGCCCCCATTCAATGGAAATGCATTAAATTTTGCATGTGCAGTCTGGGTGGCAAAGTCTCTTGATCTCCCCAGTTTCATTCCAGTCAGATGTGCTAATTCCGAGATTCAGATAGTGAGTTTTTAGGAAAAAATGTGGGATTTTTTTGCCTTTTTTTTTTTTTGTCATTGCCTGCAGACTAGAGAGTTTGGAGTTTTGGTTTGAAATTTTCAGGGTAGAAAAGAATTGCCCTGAATGGTGTCTTTCATTGGTTTGGTGAAAACATATTATTCTAGTCCCACTTAAAAGGATTTGATATTTCAATAATGAGTGTGCTCAGTACGGTGTTCTGGATAGACGTTTGATATCCTACTGAGCATGCTTAGAACTGAAATTAAATTACATTCAATTAATTAAATTAAATTTAACTGAAATTAATTCTGAAAGTGGCCTGTGGTTACTGGTATAAGAACCCTGAAAAATAAATCTTCTTTTTGCTAATTATCTCAAGATGATTGACATATCATAACAGACGGTAAATATCGAGAATGCACAATCTGTGTAGTAGCAGCAATCACAATCATAATACAGTAACAAGAAATATGCACCCCTTCACACACACACACAATCCATGTTGTACACCAGCACTCATATCAAATTGCAAGTTTCCTATATACAATGAACAATCCATTAAGGCTAACATTATTGCAGACGACCATGCAAAGTGAAACAAGAGTATGGCTTCAAAAAATTAAAAGAAAAGCTGCATTTTGGCATTATTCATCTGAAGTAATATAGAACACAATTTATGAGCTGATTATATCAATTGCATAGCCATCTTGACTGTCTCTAAAATCAAAACTGATGAACCAACATCAATATGCTATGAATGAAAATAGAAACATTGATTGAAATAGTATTAACATAAACCATTACATTACCGTAACTGATTGCAATTTGCAGAAATCAGAAGATAACTCACAGTTTAAGGTTTGCTTCACTACAGTGGTTACTGTGCTGCTCAACATTCAGACATTCACATAAATAAAGAGAAAATTGTGTTTCATGCTTTTTAAAATTATGAATGGTTCAGGACTAATAGCTTACTGCACTTCTAAAATACTATATTTCACAGCCAGTCAAGATGCGTGTCATTACCTACGTGGTGTGAAAATGAAACGAATGTTCCCAGTGCACTTTGTCCATAGTTAGGGGCTGAAAACTTGTGGTAATGTTAAAAGTAGTCACAGATACTATTCTTCTTCGCTGCAAGCACATAGATCTCCTAAAATCATAGAAGTTCTTTAAGTGGACCAAGTGCCCACCCCCGGTACTGCTCCCTCACTTCCAGGTTCTCCACCTGGCCATTTCAACCAATATACGATAAATGCTACATGCCATGTTTATAGGAGTAGTCATAGAATGGCTATCTTGAAAATCTGTGGTCAAAGTTAAATAACAAAATAAAGAGTAAGTATGTGAAGAGAGAATGTCTAAAGATTGAATATGTGAATGTGTAAAGACTGAATGTGTAAAGAATGAATATATCAAGAGTGAATGTACCAGGCACTGCACTTCCATAGGTGAAAGGAGATTTCCCATGGTGCAGGACCCCATCTGCACCTGTTCATGAAGGTCTCTTCAGGACCTGCGTGAATGAGGATATGATTCCACCATCTCAAAAAGAAAGAAAATTCTTTGCAAAAAACGTTGTTAATGCTCCAGTTAGTGTAACGTAATGCCACAAAGCAAGGGAAATGTGGCATTAGGATTTCCAACCCTAACCCCATTCACCCCCACCCCAAGCAGCAAAAGGAGAAAACAACAGTGTTTTGGGTCTTCAGAGTCTTGGTGAATCAGTGGTGGGGTTTTCCTTGGGGTTGTCAACCATAATGCTCACCCCATTCCCTGAGCAAACAATGTCTCACATGACCTCCTTTCTTCACACTGGGCCCACAGAGCCCCTGCATGAAGAAAGCTACAGCAAATTCTGTTGGCAATATGTGGTGAGACATACGTCTCTACTTTTTAAGAGTGTATCACTATGAGGCTCTGACTTGGAGCAGTACCTTGTGCTTTGGACTGGAGGCTACGGGCTGGGGGTGAGCATTAGAGTTGACAATCCCAAGGAAGATCCCACCACTGATTCACCAAGACTTCGTAGACCCCAAACCATAATGATTTGTTTCCTTTTGTTACCTGGGGGGTGGAGGTGGGGAGTTAGCATTGGAAACCCTAATGCCACATTTCTCTACTTTTGTGGCATTAAGTTACTCTGACTGGTGCATTAACACATTTTTATGCAAATAATATCAGATATGTCTTCTTTCAAACATTCTAATAAGGCTTGAACCATTAAGCTGTTTTATTGAAAGACTAAGCAGCATCTAAATTTGCCACATAAAAATACTTTGCTCCTGTGAAAAGGATCCATGTTGAGCTTTGATGAAACATCTTAAATGTCTGGGCAACAACATGAAGAACATTTCCTCATAAGTCAAATTCCTCTTTCTTTTTCTTTCCTGTCTGATCTCTATTTCTCTTTCTGTTTTTTTTATTTTTTTGTTTGTTTATTGTCTTCCCTTTCTTACCTGTTGGTTCCTCTTCCAGTTGATCATATTTGAATGCACACATATTGATGATAGCAATATTACGATTGTATCACAAAGTATTTTATTTTATTTTTCTTTAGTGTAATCACCTTCCACTCTAAATGAGGGATACATTCTACACACTGAAACATTGGTAGTTGAAACGGTGTTTTTGTTATGGCTCATGATTCTTAATAAATATTGAACATCCTCTACATTGTATCAGTGAGTGGTAAATATTTCCCATGTACGCTGTGGGAATTCTATCAACAAGTGGAATTATTTCCATTTTGAAAAATGATTGTGGACACTCATGGAGCCCTGCCTCTGCCTGAAAAAAAATTACGTACAGTAAGAACATAAGAAAACAGCCAGCAGAAGGAGACCTATTGGTATATTGTGTCTGCTCGGGAAAATAAATATTGCTTGTACCTTGAGATTTCAACTGTATCTCGGCCCCCCCCCATCCCCTGTATTTCATTGTCGTATTCTTGACTATGCCTTCTGACATTCCATTATGTTTTCCCAGGCTCTTTTGAAGGCTTCCTCTGACTTTGTCTCTACCACCTCCCCCAGCAACTCATTCCATGCTGTCACCATCCTCTCCATAAAGAAATGCTTCCTCACGTCCCTCATGAACCTTCCCCCCATCAGTTTTAGACTGTGCCCTCTGGTAGTGGTGTTGGACCTTTTTATTGAATAGGCCCTTGCAATCCATCCTGTTAATTCCCTTCAAGTACTTGAAAGTCTCAATCATATTCCCTCTCTGTCTCCTCTCCTCCAGGGTGTACATCCCTGGTCACCCAGCCTCTCCTCATATGACTTATCCTGCTGCCCCTCTATCATTTTAGTTGCTCTCCTCTGGACCCCCTCCAGCACGTTTATGTCCTTCTTCAGGTGCAGATGCCAAAATCTCACACCGTACTCCAAGTGTGATCTTACCAATGACCCGTAGAGTGGCAGAATAACCTCTTGCTTTTTGCTGCTAAATCCCCTTGCAATGCATCCCAGCATTCTGTTTGCCTTTGCCACTGCATGTTTGCATTGAGTCATGTGTTTCAAATCACTAGAAATTAACACCCCCAGATGCTTCTCTTCCTCCGACGGTGTATTTTGGATTTTCCCAATGTAGCACACCGCTTTCTGGTTCCTCGCCCCTATGTGCATCACTTTGCATTTTTGGGCATTGAATCCATGCTGCCATATCCCTGACCATCTCTCCAGTCTAGCTAAGTCTTACCTCAGCTTTTTTGTCCCCCACCTGGGTGTCCACCTCCCCATAGAGCTTGGTGTCATCAGCAAACATGCACATTGTTTCCTGAATGCCTTCCCTTATGTCACTGATAAAGATGTTAAACAACACCGGTCCCAGTAGATACCCTTGTGGAACCCCACTGGTAACCTCTCTGGTACATAAGAACCCATCCCCCCACTACCACCCTCTGTGCCCTGCCACTCAGCCAGTTCTCAACCCATCTAACCAACCTATCCCCCACCACAAGTCCTTCAGCTTCCTTATCAGCCTTTTGTGTGGCACAGAGCCAAATGCCTTGCTGAAGTCTAGGTACATGATATCATACCTCTCAACTGTCACACATTATGTGGTACGTCACTCATTGTGCCTCTCAGAAACCCTTTGTCTATCATGTGGAAGGTGATATTCCACATTCTCCACTGAGACTTTAAAGCAGAAATTCATAATAATCTATTATGCTTAGTTATACAAAAACATTATGAACATTAGTGCACTGATAGCTGTAGTGTTCTGAGCTTCCAGTGCCATGTTAGATGATG
Organism: Neoceratodus forsteri; assembly: GCA_016271365.2. Taxonomy (NCBI): domain Eukaryota; kingdom Metazoa; phylum Chordata; order Ceratodontiformes; family Ceratodontidae; genus Neoceratodus; species Neoceratodus forsteri. The sequence continues at coordinate 832,552,811 of CM028131.1, forward strand.
TGTCACACATTTTGCTCATTTGTCACACATCGTGTCACACATTTTGGTGGCGAAAGGTTGAGAGGTATGCATGATATCCACTGCCTGACCTTTGTCCACAGTCCTGGTATCCCAGTGAAAGAACTCGCTCAAGGTAGTTTAACACGACCTGCCTGCCATGAACCCATGTTGTTTAATGTTCTGAAGTCCATTTTCCTCTAGGAACTTGATCAGACCCACCTTCAATATTGTCTCCATTATTTTACACACACATGATGTCAGGCTAACAGGCCAGTAGTTACGAGGATCTTTCTTGGGGACACTCTTGCGGAGTGGCATGACACGTGCTGTTCTCCATTCCCTCAGCACCTCCCCTGTATAAAGAGATCTATTAAAAAGGTTTGTCAGTGGTCCTGCCAGCTCCTCTGTCAATTATTTTATTACCCCGGGGTGTACTCCATCAGGCCCTGGGGATTTCTCCACCTTCAGTGCCATGAGTCCCTCCCTCACTTATTCTTTTCTTTTTGTATTATTTGTTTTCCCCCCTCCTCACTCACATGCTGCCACTCCTTTGGGTGCTCCTAGGATCCCCCTTACCTCTGCTCTTCCCTCTCAAGTCCTGACCCTCCACAGGTCCCACATAGCAGCCTATCCCATGGTATCCTGTCATTTCCCTTCACCGAGCTGGTTCCCCTCCTCAGAGGGGGAATGCACCAGTGGAGGGGCAACATCAGCACTTACTTCTAGGCCATGGGGTATTGCTGAGACCTGCAGGGAGCAGGTCCCTGGAGGAGGCAGACTGGCAGAGGATCCAAAGGCCATCATTCAGCAAGCATCCAGCCATTTTTCCTCCTTATGTTGTGGAGGGCAACGTAATGATGTCAAGGCATACGCTGACTTTTGCTCCTCCTCCCTGTTGCCAGCCATTCTGTGTGACCTGCATTGCTCACTGCCTCTACTAGGAGCCAGCAGGTGCCAGAGCTACCCCACCCCCCACCCCCAGAGAAGGAGCGCTATCCATGGGATGCTCTATCCTCCTCCCCTGGCTGGCCTTCCAGCGATCCAGGCTCATTCCTGAACCCAAGTCGCTGGCGTCGCAAGTGGAAATCCAACCACTGCAATGACAGGCCGGCCCCTCACCCATTTTAATCCTATGGCCTCTGTTGGATCCTCCACAGTCCCCACCCTTCCCTTCCCACCTGGTGGAACTGGACACCTTTTCTTTGATAAAGACAAAGCAGAAGTATTTGTTTAATACTTCTGCTTTTCCCCATCTTCCACCAGTTATCCCCTTTCTTGAGCCTGACTATGCCATCATTTTTGTCCCTTTTTTCTTTAATGTATCGAAAGAAGGCCTTGTCCCCCCTGCTTTATCCCTTCTGCTATCTGGAGTTCCTTCCTTGCTTTTGTTTGTATCATCTCCCTTTTTGCTATCTTAGCTAGCCTGTGGTACTCCTTGTTCTCTACCCTTGCGGTCCTTCTATTTTTCTTGTATGCAGTTCTCTTCTCTTTCACTGCGTTTGCTACTTCCATGTTAAACCAGCTTGGGGTCTAGTTCCTGCCTTCTTCCTCCTCCATTTTATGCAACTATTTGTGGCATTCTCTATGGCCCTTCTGATTGTGCCCATAATTCCTTTACTCACCAAAACCTTCTTCTATGTTCCCTAGTTCCTCTCTAATCATGTCCCTCATTTTTTTTTAAAGTTTGCCTTGCTGAATTCAAATGTTTTTGTCTTTGTGGGTATGTCCACCTGCCCATGTCCAGGTTGAACCACACTGTGTTGTGGTCACTTCCACCCAAGGGATCCCCAATTTCCAGGTCCTGCACGTGTTACCCATTAGTGAGCACCAGGTCTAGAATTGCATCTCCCCTGATTGGACTGGTCACCTGCTGTGTCATAAATCCATCTAAGATCCTGTCCATGATTACCTGCCTTCTGGTACAGGTTGTGGCATGATTGACCAAGTCCACTTTGGGCAGGTTGAAGTCCCCCACCACCACTATCTCTCCCCTCACTGCTGTGCTAGTCAACTGAGTGCAAACTTCCCTATCCTTTTCCTCTCCCTGAATGGGTGGTCTATATACAACTCACATTCTTATCTTCCTCCCTTTATTTGTTTGGAGTTGTAGCCATAGGGCCTCAGTACTTCCATTTCTTCCACTCTTGTACATACAGTACCTTCCCTTATGTATGCTGCCACCCCTCCCTTGCTTGTCTCCCTGTCCTTTCTATACATTTTGTAACCTGGGATCGATAGGTCCCAGTCATGATGTGCTGTTACCCAGGTCTCTGTAATGACGGCAATATCCACCTTGCTTTCTGCTAAGAGAGCTTGTAGGTCTGCCATCTTGTTCTCAAGACTACACACATTCAGTGACACCACCCTCCACCTTGACCCTGCTGTGCCAATTTTCCTCTTTTGACCTGGTCTTTCCAGTCTTTCTTCCTTCCTTTCCTCTGTTACGAGATCCCTTCCTGCTCCCCATGCTCTCTCTACATTGATATGGGGGGGGCACTCTCACTTTTTCTGCCTCCCCCTTAACAGTTTAAACCTAGTTCACTTGCCATTTTGTCTTTGATCTTCTTCTTCCCTTCCCAATTCAGATGTAGTCTGTCTCTGACATAGAGTCCCTTGTCCAACCACGTGCCTTCCCAGCTGCCTATAAACCTATATCTCTCTTCCTTACACCAGCGGGTTAACCATTAATTAAAGTCCTCTATCCTCTTTTCTCTAGCTGTGCTGGCCCTTAGTTCTAGAATTATCTCTGAGAAGGTCAGTGAGTTCACTGACTGCCTACATTCCATAGCCAAGTCCATAAATCTTTGTTGCACAACCCCAGTCTCCTCACCAGCTAAATCATTCATCCCTATGTGTAGCACCAAGTCTGGTTTTACCCCCACCACTCTTACCAATTCACTTATCTTTTGTGTTGCTTTGACTGCCTCTATTTCAGGTACCCACACCACTGTTGTCCTCCTGTTTGGGTCCTCAAATCTTCCCCATTGTATCCCTTTAATTATTGAGCCCCCATAGATTATTTTATTTTCTTGGAGTGACCTTGCCTGCTCCCATTCTTTCTCCCTCTATAATGGTTCTCCCCTCTTTTGGGACATTCTAGGTCTTGGGATATGGTTTCCTTAGTTGTTTCAACTATTTTGGGTTGTTCTATGACCTGGACTATGATTTCTTTACCTGTCTACCCCTCTCCCTCTCCCTCTTCCACTAGATCCCTATGGAGACCATTGCCACCATAGGTCTTGACTTCTATAGTGTCAACCATCTTTCCACCTTTTTCCCCTCTTTCCCTTAATGCTCCTTTCTTTTCCTGTCTCTCCTGCTTTTCTGCTATCTCCATCCCTTTCCCTCAGGTACTCAGGATCCTGCCCTTCCTGCAATAACATCCAATTTCCCTCTCTCATTTCTTCCCTAGTGCTGTGTGGTAACCTAGTTTCTGAATCATTTTTGTCCCCTGGAGCCCCTTCTGTCAGTATTGCATATTTACTGTATGTAGGCAACTCTGGGACAGATAGATTCAGAGTCATCTGCCTCCTGCCCTGAGTTCCGTGTTCTTGTCTCCCTTCTCTTGTTGTCTTCTACCTCTTTCCACTTACCCTTTTCCACCTCTTCCCTCTTCCACTTCCATCTTGGTATGGACATTGCTGCCTCCTCTAAACCCCCCCATGTTTCATACTGCTACTCAGGTTAAAAATGTCCCACCAAGTATTAAGTTTCTCTTTAGGCACACCCTTTTCCAGCAACCACACTGTTTACTAAATTTAGAGTCCTTCTGCAACTTGTGGTTTGACTGCAATATCACCCGATCTGTTTCTCAGTAACAATTAGTATTTTGGCTGTATTATTATGCTACCTATACAGTACTTATTTTAGTAGACCATAACTGCAGTAGCTGGGACCATCATAGCAGTAAAGAGCTGGAACCATGATATGCTGTATTATACTGTAATGTAGTGCTGCAGTGAGCTGAACTAGGCTCTCCAAATTCACTGTATTAAGCTCTACAGGTCTATGCCAAACTGCACTACCATAATGATGCAGTGAGCTGTACTAAGCTCTTCAGTTCCCTGTACTTAGCACTTCAATTCTATATCAAACTACACTGAACCATAACGACTGTAAGGTAAAAAACTGTAAATTATTTGTAAATTAGCTGGCATTATCCTATGCTGGATGCAATGTAATAAGCTTTCCTGTTTAGCTGTGCAAGATAAAAATAAAATAAATAAATAATAACTAGATAAAAAAGGAAAAAATGACAGGAATTGATTATAGATCTGCTTTCTATCTTTCACAAGGGAAGCATTATATGAGTTTCCCATTAAGCCAGTTTCATTTATTCTGCCAAGAAATCACATTTTGCTTTCCCCCACCCCCAGTAATTTTTTTACCCAATAACTTTTATTCTCTGAGTCAGTTCTGGGGGAAAAAATCATAAATAGAAAATTACTCGAAAGAAAGGTCAAGATATGTGCCATGTTTAACTCCTCCCCCTCTTTTATTGGGAGATACATAATATAACATTTATCAGATTCAGTATACTTCTTGTAATCATCCTTAAAAATATACTGAAAAGTGGGATTTCTCTTTGACTGAGAGTGGGAAGTGTAACTTAGGAATAAGAAAAAGTGGGCTAAAAAGAAGATTTCACAATCTGCATTATTTTATGTTGGTAAACATTCCAATTCTTTTTTTATTTAATTTATATTCTGACATCTTTAGAAAGACAGAAACATTGGGCAGGATAAACAGACACCCAGAAATACCCGCAGCTGCAAGTAAACGAGGTGCAAGTCGGTGGTGACTTAGGATCCATGAGTTACCAGCAGCTGCGGGTATTCTCAAAGGTGGAGCCGGATTATGACCGGCTCCATGATCTATGGCTGCCTGTGGGTGGGGTCATTATGGTGACAGCTGCAACTGCAAGAATGGGCTATGGCTGCTGTAAGCAGCTGTAACTTCCTCCACAACTGCTGCTGCTGTGAATCGGAACCACCGCAGCTGCTTGCGATTCCGGTCAGCAGCAGCAGTTGCGGAGGAAAACTTAGTAAAATGGGCTTTGTGAATCCAGCCCATAGTATCTGATGGCAGATAAGGGCCACTTGACTCACCTAATCTGCCTTTTTTTTGCAGCCCAACTGGATTTATAGCATTGTCTCTCCCCCCTTATGCCTATGATGCCTTTGCGCCTGTTCCACACATCTTTGAACCCCCGCACTGTTGTTGCACCCACCACCTCCGATGGAAGGCTGTTCCAGGAATCCACTCTTTCTGTGAAGAAATATTTTCTCACATATCACCTTTCTTTACTGCCTGAGCTATTCTTGCCTCCGTTTGTGCCTTAGCACTCCTGACTGCTGTCCCCACCTCCCTCTGCTTTTGCAGATAAGTCCCCTATCCTTTTTCCTCTGTGTTTCCTTGTATTTCCTGAATACCAGTCTTTTTTCTTTTACCTTTATAGCCATGTCCTTTGAGAACTATAATGTTTATTTTTCTTTATCTTTGTTTTATTTACTTGTCTATTGCAAAGGCTTGTTGCTTCTGCCATGGCTCCCTTGAGACTTGCCCACAGTTCCTCTAGTCCCCTCTTTCCTCTTTCCCTGCCAGTGCTGTTTTGAGACATTCCTTCAACTTAGAAAAGTTGGCCTACCTGAAATCCAGGACCCTTGCTTTCATGTGGTTTGACTCCTCCTCTGTTCTCACCTTGAACCACACCATACAGTGATCACTGGACTCCAGGTGGCTACCTACCACTTCATCTGTAATTATGTCCCCATTGGTGAGCACCAGGTCTAGTATTGCTCCCTCATGGGTGGGCTCTATCACCAGCTATCTGAGACACACCCCCTGCAGGGAATCTAGTATGTCTCTACTCCTTGCCGTGGCTGCAGAATAGGTGCTCAATTTAACATCTGGTAAATTAAAGTCTCCTAGAAGTAGCACTTCCTTGTTTTGTTGTCATTTTATGGTTGGTGTCCACCAGCACCCTGTCCAGCTCTTCCCCTTTTGCTGGAGGTCTGTAGATCATGCCAGTATGAATGGTGGTGCCATTTTCCATCTCCAGGGTGACTCACAGTGCCTCTGCCCTCCTCCATTCCCTGTAGCTCAGTAGCTTGACTTTTTTCCCTTACATAGATAGCCATTCCACCTCCATATTTTCCCACCTTATCCCCTCTAGAATCGAATGGCATATACCCTGGTATGGCCATGTCCCATTCATGGTTCCCTGTGTACCATGTCTCTGTTACAGTGACAATGTCCAGGTCTGACTCTGCCATTAAGGCCACTAGGTCTGCGATTTTATTTCCCAGTCTGCAGGCATTTGCACTTGATCTCTCATCAGCCTTTGACACTGTGGACCATGAGGTACTTCTCACATACCTGGAGTTCATCTGTGGCCTGTCTGGTACAGTCCTCAGATGGTTTAGATCTTTCCTCACTGACAGAACTCAGAGAGTGGTGTAGAGGATAAATTATTCCCGGCCAGTCTCTCTGTCATGTGGGGTTCCCCAGGGCTCGGTGTTGCCCCTCATGTTGTTTGCAGTATATGTGCTGCCCCTCAGAGACATTGTAAGAAGTTATGGGCTGAGGTTTCACTGCTATGCAGATGATACCAAGTTCTACCTATCTTTTTCACCTGACCAGGCTAGAGCTCTCTCAGTCTTTAATAGCTGCCTCACTGAAATTGAGTGCTGGATGAATTCAAGCTGGCTGAAGTTGAACTCAGAGAAGATGGAGGTAATGGTTGTGGACCCAGGTCATAGGGTAGGGGGATCGGAGCTGGTCTTCCCTCAGGTTTATTTCTGGGAGGTGTCCAGTTCCACACCACTGAATGGGTGCGGAACCTGGGGGTGATTTTTGACAATGAGCTGACACTTCATTAACAGGTGTCGGCAGTTGTCAAACTTAGAAACATAGAAACATAGACTTTGACAGCAGATAAGGACCACTTGGCCCACCTAGTCTGCCCATTTCCCTACCTACAGGATAGGCCGCAGATCATAGTTAACCAACAGCCTATTTCTTCCTACCCCCCACAAGAATTGCCTTATGTCTGTTCATGCATTCTAGATTCTCCTGATTTTAGACCCCCCAGCCTCCTCGGAGGGCTATTCCATCCATCCACCCTCTCTTGGCGAAATAATACTTCCTCACATTGTCCCTGAACCTCCCTCCTTCTATCTTTAGAATTGTGTCCCTTGTTCTTGAAAGTCTCTTTTTCTGAAAGATGCTACCCTCTTGGACTTTGTTGATTCCACTGAGGGTGCTTAAAAGTTTCTATCGGAGAGGGGACATGATAGAAACTTCTTAAGTACCTCAGTGAACTTAACAAAGTCCAAGAGGGTAGCATCTTTCAGAAAAAGAGACTTGCAAGAACAAGGTGACACAATTTAAAGATAGAAGGAGGGTGGTTCAGGGCAATGTGAGGAAGTATTAGTTCACAGAGAGGGTAGTGGATGCATGGAACAGCTCCTGAGGTGGTTGTGGGTTCTAAACTGTGGGAGAATCAAGAATGCATGGGACAGACATAAGGCAATTCTTGTGGGGGGTAGGAAGAAATAGGCTGTTGGTTAACTAGGATCCGTGGCCTATCCTGTAGGTAGGGAAATGGGCAGACTGGATGGGCCAAGTGGTCCTTATCTGCTGTCAAAGTCTACATTTCTATGTTTCTATGTTTCTTTTACCATCTTAGGAACATCGCCAGGATTAAGCACCTTGTTCCACCCATGGATCTGCCAATGTTGGTCCTTGCCTTTTTGTCCTCCCAGCTTGATTCTTGCAACTCCCTGTATCTAGGGCTTCCTGGGGTTGATATCTGCCACTTGCAGCTGGTACAGAATGCTGCGGCCCAGTTAGTGACAGGTACATCTCGAGCTTGTCATATTTCACCGGTGCTTCGTGATCTGCACTGGCTGCCTATTCAGTGGCGGATCATCTTTAAAGTTGGTCTTTTGACTTACAAAGCCCTACACAAATGGGGTCCGGACTACTTGAAAGAGCTTTTGGTTCCCTACTGCTCTAAGCGATCTTTCCGCTCGGGGGATCAGGGGTTGCTAGAAATTCCAAGGGTTTCTTTAAAATCTTTGGGTGCTTGTGCCTTTATGTATGCTGCTCTGACCCTCTGGAATTTTCTACCCCATCCAATTAGTCAGTGTGTGTCTGTGAAGGAATTTAAAAATGCCCTGAATACCTATTTGTGGTCGAAGATTTATTTTAATTAATATTGTGATTTTAGGAGCTCAGATTATTATATATTGGTTTTATTTATTATGCTGTCAGATATTGTAAGGCACCTTGAATCTAGAAAGGTGCAATATAAATAAAGCTTTAATATAATTATTATTTATTATTTGTGCACATGGCTTTCCAAGTTTTCCTGCCTCCCCTCTTTCTGTTTCCTCTTCTGTCCTTAAGCTTTATCACTATACCTCTCCTGTCTTTACTCCCACTGGGTGTATTTCTCCTCACTACCTCAGTCTGCTGATTCATTCTCACCTAACCTCCTATTCTACCCTTGTAAATCTTCTTTAGAGTTGTGTATCTATTTCTTATTTGTGGGAGAGTGTTGGCTAAGTTCCTATCTTTTAAGATGTCATTGATAGGTTTCTTTGCCTCAACATCCCCACCCCAGTTAAAATGTCCAACACTGACATCAAACATCTGTCGCAGTGCTCTTGCTCCTTCCTTGGTCAGGTGTAGTCTGTTGTATTTGAAGAACTTCCTTTTCCAGAAGTCTTGCAAAGCACCTATGTAGTGGTACCCTTTTCCTTGACACCAGCTCTGTCACCATGCATTGAAATTTTCAGTCTCCTTGCTTCTGATCCTGTCTGTGCTTCCCCATCTTCCATATACTGGAATCACCTTGGAGAAGGTGATGGAGGTCATCTGAGTGACCAATCTTTCACTTAGTTTTATTAGGTTCTGTTTGGCTTCCTCTACCGATTGATTTGCCAATTCGTTCATTCCCACATTGCTTTCTGCCCCAGCAAAAAAAAAAAAAGATTGCAATGCCATCAGACATGGTGTGCCCCCCCCATGGTTTTGTACCAAGGCCCCCTCTCTTTCTCTTTCTGTCCTCCACCACCCAATCAGAGGACACCACAACAGAAAATGTTCAAACAAACAGTCCTAGCTCTGTACACATAATAGCAGACATTGTCATGCACCTAACCACACTTTCACCCCATCAACAGGGAAATGAACAGAGTCAGCCAGAGAAAGATACTGCCAGTCCCTGCCCTGTGATCAACCAGAGACCTGCATTTCTGAAAGTTTTCATACAGTGTCAATAGTCAGTGTCGGTGTCAGAAAGCAGAGGGGGTCAAAATAGGGAACAAAAACTTTTTTCGGTATATACAAGAGAAAAGGAAGAAAGGTGGAGGGGTAGTTAAACTTATAAATGATGACAGGATAGTGGAAGATGATAGACAGAAGGCCACAGTGCTGAACAACTTCTTCTGCTCAATGTTCACCAAGGAACACAATGGTCAAATGCCTAACAGTGGCATTAAGGCAGTTGACAAAGGGGTCCTACAAATGGAAACATTTACCACCAGCAGGGTAAAAGAGGCACTCGAGTGAATAAAGCAGGGCAAATCACCAGGGCCAGATGGAATACACCCATGGGTGCTTCAGATGGGAGTCATTCCTAGGGACCGAAGAAGAGTGGATGTAGTGCATTGACACAAGGATGGGAGCAGAGAGAAGGCTGGTAACTACAGACTGGTTAGCTTCACTTTCATAGTAGAGAAACTAATGTAAAGCTTGATTAAACAGGACCTAGTAGAGTATCTGGACAATAACAGCCTTCAGGAAGACAGGCAGCATGGGTTTGAAGCAGGTAGATCACGTCAGCTGAACCTGATTATGTTCTTCGACTGGGTGACTAAGGAATTGGATGGGCCATCCAGTAGATCTCCTCTACTTTGACTTCAGCGAGTCCTTTGACTCGGTACCACATAATCACCTGCTGAAAAAGTTGGAGGACATGGACACAGTAAAGAATATTGTTAGATGGGTAGGAAACTGACTTAAGGACAGAAGCAGAGAGTGTTTGTCAACAGGCAGACTTTGGATGAGGGACAGGTCACTAGTGATGTACCACAGGGCTCAGTTTTGCATCCAGTACTGTTTAATGTGTTCATCAGTGACATTGGGGTAGGTATACAGGGCAAGAGTGCCCTCTCCGCAGAGGACACTAAGCTTGGTGGTAGGCTAGACAGTTAGGAAGTGGTTCAGAACATTTTAAAAGATCTGCAAAAGTTATAAAGATGGTCTAGTGTCTAGCAGCTGAAGTTCAACTCTACTAAAAGTAAATTGATGTATTTAGGCAAAAAAACCCTGAAGAATGCATATTGGCTTACTGGGGTAAGACTCAGTGCCTGGCAAGAGGAAAGGGAACTAGGCATTATCATCTGTGACATCTTAAGCAGACAAGCCATTGCAGTACAGCTTACAACAAGGCCAACAAAATGTTGTGTTATATTGGGAGAGGAGTTCACAGCAAGAACAGGGAGGTGGTGATGCTGCCACTCTATAGGTCCCTTGTGAGGCCCCACCTTGAGTACTGTGTCCAGTTTTGGAGCCCACTCCTGAAAAGGGACAAAAACAGACTGGAGACCATGCAGAGAAGGGTTGCAAAAATGATTCAGGGCATGCTAGGACTTTCATATGAGGGGTTTGGAAGCACTGAATATGTACTCACTAGAAACTAGGAGGGAAGGGGGAACATAGTAACATACTCACATACATAGTAGTTGACAGCAGATAAGGACTGCTAGGCCCACCTAGTCTGTCGGTATACCCTGCCTGCATCAGCAGCCACTGACTTGGTCATTGGCTTTTACCTCTCCTCCCCACATCTAAGGTTCCCTTATGTCTTTCCCATACATGTTTGCATCCCTCACTGTGTTAGAACCAACCACTTCCTGGGATAGGCTGTTCCAAGCATCCACCACCCTCTCTGTGAAGAGAATCTTGCTCACATTTCCCCCTTACCTTGCCTCCCTCCAATCTCATATCGTGCCCCCTCGTCCTTGTATAACACTTGTCCGGAAAGATGTCACCCCCCACTTTAAGCCTTTAACATACTTGAAGGTCTCTATCATATCCCCACTTTCTCTCCACTCTTCAAGTGTATACATATTGAAGTCTTTTAATCTGTCCTTATATGTTTTCTGATGCAAGCCCTGCACCATCTTGGTCACCCTTCTCTGGACCACCTCCACCCTGTCTATGTCTTTGTGAAGATGTGGCCACCAGAACACAATAGTCTAGATGAGGTCTCACCAGTGTTTTGTACAATGATATCACCACCTCCCTTCTTCTGCTAGTGATACCCCCCTTCCTATGCATCCCCAACATCCCACTGGCCCTCTCCATAGCCTTGTTACACTCTTTGGCCACCCTTAGGTCATCTGAGATGATTATCCCTAAATTATTCTGTTCCTTGGTGACTGTCAGCAATCCCTCACCCCATCTGTAGCTCTCTGCAGGGTTTCTTTGCCACAGGTGCATGATTTCATGATAGAAATAGCCCACAGAATGATAGATGATGATATGATAGAAACTTTCAAGTTCTTGAGAGGAATAAATAAGATGCCCTGCTTTGAACTGTTCATCAAGGTTCCCAACTCAGCTACTAGAGGGCATGAATGGAAGCTGAGGGGAAGGAGCTTAAAGAGGGAACTCAGAAAACATTACTTCTCAGAAAGGGTCATTGAGCCTTGGAATAGGCTACCCACAGAGATGGTGGGAGCCAGGATGGTGACAGCTTACAAATGAGACTGGAATAAACATTATGCTCAAATAAAATCCCAGAATCAAGAACTGCGTAGAGGTCAGAAGAGGGGCTAGTTCCTGGGATTTGAGAAAATCTTGGGAACTTTTGGGCAGACTAGATGGACCCTTGGTCTCCTTCTGCCTGCAATTTTTCTGCGTTTCCATGTTTTTGTGTCAAATGAGCCAGAGGTACAACTAGGATTTCTTTGGGAAGGGGACTACACAAATCTAGGAGGCATGGGAAATAGAAAACTTAAATTTTTAATTTTTAAGTATTGATTTTAACATTCTCTGTCCTGACAATAACAGATTTTTTTAAACATTGTCCTTTCATCAGCCCAAGTACACAGGCATGGTTTTGTACTACCTCTATTTCTATTTATGATGATCTATGCACCCCAGGCATGCTTGTTTTAGCCTTTCAAATTATATATTTTATTAAGGTTGTTTTTGTACTACACATGCTCCAAAGCATTGTTTTTAGCATGAAAGGACATGATGGGTGGCACACAGGTAAGACTGCATGGATAACATTCTTTTTTTCTTTATTTCTTTTGGTTCTTTTATTTGTTTAACAGGTAAGCACAGCTGGACATTAAATTCCTTTTACAGGTGTGACCCACACAAACAAACATAATGAGTACATTCATCACAAAATTCAAATAAACAACATAGGAAGAATAGATTCCACGTCAGTATTCATATATAAAATCAGTTAAAACAATTACATTCTCGTAATGTTTTGAACTATAAAAATAGCTAATGTAAAAAAGCAGAATAAGTAGACAAGCCCCTAATTAAAATAGGAATAAAATTCCAATTAGAAGGTGCTGCATAAGAAAAGGCCCTTTGGTCACTAGAGGTTTTCCTAAAAGGGGACACCAAGTCAAACCCACACTCCCTAGCCCTAGTTAATTTACCCAAGTCCAGACTGCAAAAATTTGCAAAGGTTAAATGGCTCTCCATATTGTAACAATCTATACACAAACCTAGCCACAATGAATTTAAAATGATCACCAACCGAGAGCCATCCCAGTCTTTCCAGAACTACACAGTGATGGGCAACATGGGGCAAAGACAATGCAAATTTACCCAACGCCTGCAACAAGACAGATTTTTTTGACACAAAGTTGACTGAAACATTATCAGTAATCAGAGATGCATAAGTAACGATAGGCAAAAGACACTGTTTAACAATAACCATTTTTGTTTCATCAGTCATAAGAGACCTAAGCCTATACAGCATACCTAACTTACTATGAATTTTATGATGAACACTACTTAAATGAGATTCAAAACTTAATGTCAGATCTAATACAACACCCAGATATTTAAATGTGTCTACATTCTCAAAAACATCGCCTTTGCAGTCTTCAATACAAAGACTTGCCCCCAGAGTTTTTAGTCTGGGTGATGACCTAAAAAACATGTTTTTTGGTTTTGTTATGTTTTGCTATGTTTAAGATCAACTGATTTACCTTCAGCCATTGGTGCAGGTTACCCATCTCTCTGGAAAGAATGGAATTTAGCTTGGCAGTTGATTTACCTTGTGCATACACTACAACATGATCTGCATAAAGTGTAAGACACACATCATGCAATGCAGTTGAAATACCATCAAAATGCAAAGAAAAGAAAATAGGCCCAATATGTAGCCCTGAGGTATTTCATATTTAACAAGTTTCCCTGAAACACAACCCCTATATTTCACCATTTGAAATCTATTTTGTAAATAGTCTGAGAACCACATTAAAGCTGGGTTCCAATAAAGGAGGGACTCTATCTCTACCCTCCCTGGGGAGATGTAGGAATGCAGAAAAAGGCCGGCAGGTAAGGTGCAGACCAGGGGAAGACAGAATCCCCACAGGAACATGAGCAGTGGAAATGGAAGTATAGGGAAAGGGTGGAAGGTAGTCCTGCTAAATGCCAGTAGCTTGGCAAATAAAATACCTGAGCTCCAGGCAATGCTAACTGTGGGAGAGGTGGATGTGGTAGCAGTCACTGAGACCAGGGCCACCACAGGGCATGACTGGGACCTGAACCTGGAGGGTTACACAATGTTCAGGAAGGACAGGGGGGAGGGAAGGGGAGAAGGGGTAGCAAGAATAGTCAAAAACTGCATTGCCATAGGAGGAGTGGAGGAGGGAGGGAACTGTGGAGGCGATTTGGGTCACCTTGATAATGGGGGGGGCAAGAGAGTAAAAATAGGAATAGTGTATAGACTCCCTGCACTGGCGGAGGAGATGGAGGATAGTCTGGTGGCAGATGATGGGAGACACTGCAGATTGGGAAGGGGAAGGGTGGTGGTGTTGGGGGATGTAAACATGCCAGGAACAGATTGGGAGACTATGACATCCTCGGTGGCCAGGGAACATAGGTTATTGGATGTCTTTCAGGACGCGTTCCTAACTCAGCAGGTGGGGGAACCGACCAGGAAGGAGTGGATAGTGGATGTGGTCCTGGCAGACAGTGACCAGATTGGGGGCCTGGAGCTAAGGGACCAGTTGGTGGGGAGCGACCATGCCACAGTCTGGTTCTGCCTGAACCTAGGAGGAGTAGAAGGCTGCTCAAAGACGGAGGTAACTGACTTCAGGGTGGCGGATTTCAAGGAAATGGTAAGGATCCTTAAGGAACACTTGGATGGGATTGGGCCAGACATGGATTCTGACAGTAGGTGGGAAATCATCATGAGGGGGGTGCAGGATGCTACCAGCACCTGCGCAAGAGTAAGACAAAAATGCGGTGGGGTCCAAAAACCCTGCTGGTGGATCAGGGAGGTTCAGGAGGTGGTGAGGGGAAAGAAGGTGGCCTATAGGCAATTCAAGTGCTCAAGGAGTCAAAGGGACTGAGGAGTAATGTGCTGATGGCCAGAAGAGCCACCAGGGTGGTGGTAGCTGAGCAAGGAGGAGCAGAACCAGGACAGAAGTGGAGAGGAAACAAGGGGTTCTTTAGATACATTGGGGAAAACAAAGGGTGAAGGGGCAGATTAGCAGGATTAAAAAGGAGGATGGGCACAAGACCCAGGGGAGCAGGCTGAGGTACTAAATGAGTACTTCACCTCAGTTTTCTAATGAAAATGGGGAGGCTGCCTCATGTAGGGGACAGATGGTGAAACTGAGGAGGAGGAGGAGGACCCCTACCAACCCAGCGGGTCTGGGGGGGCACTACTGCCAGGTGGGTGGAAGGCAAAGCAGGGGGACGGGGTAGCTGAGGTGGAAATCATGGCAAAGAGAGTGAGGGAAGTACTCAGGTACATTAAGATGGAGAAAGTGTCAGGGCCGGATAAATTACATCCCAGAGTGTTGAAGGAACTGGCAGATGTCCTGGCGAAACCCCTGGTGGACCTCTTCAGCATCTTTCTGAGGAGAGAATGGGTGCCCCAGGACTGGAAGGTGGTGCATATAGTGCCTATCACAAGGGGGGATCAAGGGAGGTGACAGGGAACTGCAGGCCCATCTGCCTGACGTCGGTGGTGGGCAAGGTGATGGAGGGCATTGTCAAGGAGAGACTGGGGGGACCTGGAAAAGTTGGGGTGCTGGACGCTAGACAGCATGGATTCATCCTGGGGAAATCGTGTCAGACAAATATTGAGGAGTTCTACGACTGGTGATGAGTGCCTTGGACCTGGGTAGACAGTGGATATCCTCTTTCTTGACTTCATCAAGGCATTTGACTCTGCTCCTCACGGGGTCCTGTTGGATAAGCTGGGAGAAATGGGGGTTGGGAACCAGATGATCAGATGGATAGGCAATTGGCTCCAGGACCGGACTCAGAGGGTCATGGTTGGCGGGATAGTCTCATCCCCAAAGAGGGTCTTTAGTGGAGTCCCTCAGGGATCGGTTCTTGGGCCCCACCTGTTCAATGCCTATGTCTCTGACATAAGAAAGGGTATCAGGAGTGAGATGAGTCTCTTTGTGGATGACTCAAAACTGGGGGCGGTGGAGGATGGGAAGGAGGGGAGGCTGGCCCTACAGGGGGACCTAGAGGCTCTTGAAAGGTGGTCTAAAAAGTGGAAGCTGAGGTTCAATGCAGGGAAATGCAAGGTACCTCACCTGGGAGCCATAAACCTGGGCCAAGTGTACACCCTTGGGGGGGGATGCTACAAGTCTTGATGGCTGAGCGGGACCTGGGGGTGGTCGTGGATGTCAAGATGAACAACTCGGAGACTTGAAGGAGGGCAGCGGCAAAGGCCAACAGGATGCTTGGATGCATCACTAGGGGGATCACCTCCAGAAGGAGGGAAGTGATACTCCCAATGTATAACTGCTTTGTGAGGCCGCACCTCGAGTATTGCGTGCAGTTTTGGAGGCCACATTTAAAGAGGGACATTGAACTCCTGGAGAGGGTCTAGAGGAGGGCAACCAAAATGATTTGGGCTTGGGGGATAGGACCTATGGGGAAAGGCTCGGAGAGCTAAATATTTACACATTGGAAGAGAGAGGGGGGGACATAATAGAGGTCCTTAGGTACATGAAGGGGTAAATAGAGGAGGAGCAGTCAGGGTGCTCTGAAGGAAGGGGGGGCAACTAGAGGGCATGGGTGGAAGCTGGAGGGAGGAGATTCAGGGGAGAAAGGAGGAGGTGCTACTTCATTGAGAGGGTTGTGGAGCCATGGATTGCACTGCCCAGGGGGCTGGTGGAGGCAGAGATGGTGAAGGGGTTCAAGAGGTGGTGGGACAGGTACAAAGGAAGGGCTCTGGAAGCAAAAACCAATGCAGTGAAAATATCTGGGACTGGGAAGGGAGAGGCCAGAGAGAGAGATGGGGGCAGCAAGGTCGGCTCCCTGTGTGGGGGCTGACCAAACGAGCAGACATGAAAGACCATTAGTCCTATTCTGCTGGCATTTTAGTATGTTAGTATACTTAAAGTACTTAATCATTTAATTAACAAATCATGATTGACCAGATCAAATGCTTTGGTCAAGTCCACGAATGCTGCCCCAATCAGACATCCCATATCCATACCTTCAAGGACCTCGTTTGTGAACTCGACCAAGGCAGTCTCTGTCCTTTCGCTTTCCTGAATCTGTGATGATGACTTGACAGCAAACTATTACAGTCAACATAATCAATAAGCTGCTTGTACACTATCTGTTCTTGAACCTTGGCTACAGCAGACAAAATAGAAATGGGCCTGTAGTTAGTAAACTCATGAGGGGAACCAGATTTGTGCACAGGCACTACCGGTGCATCTTTCCACAAATTAGGCACCTCAGTTGTAATAAATGATAAATTTATTATTATACTGATAGGGTAAGACAAAACCTCTGCTGCATAACGCATCAAGTTTGGCAGCAAGCCATCATGACCAGGTGAACGGTCACATTTAAGTTGTCGTTGTGACTTACAGACTTCATTAGAAGTAGTAGGTTTTAGATAAACCTTAGGTTTCCTGTCATCAAAAGAAGATTCAGGGGACAATGAATTTATATGACTATCACAAAGGTAATTATCTAAATTGCTAAATCAATGGTTAAACTCATTTGCTATATGTTCAGGACAGGGAAACCATGTCCTCTGCCAGTTTCATAGCCTTCACAGTATCACCAGTAGGATTAATCAAGTCCTGAATCATTTTCCAAAATGTTCTCTTTTCTGAAAACCCATTTATTTGTTTTTGCCTTAAATAGCTACTCTTTGCCAGTTTAATCTGTGTCTTACATTTATTACGTAAGTTGTGATATTCATGTAGTGCCCTCAGCGAGCCAACGTTTTTACAATATTTCCATGCCTTATCCCAGCTATGCATCAATTTCATCAAGGGTGGATTTAGCCAGCCTGACTTCCTATCCAGTTTCCTCCTCTTGATGAATGGAGCAAAGATATCTAGAATAGATGTAAATTCATGAACAAAATAATCTAGAGCACAGTTCACATCATGAATCAGATGGAGATAGGGCCAATCCACCCATTTTAAACATTCACAGAACCTTTCAAGATTAAAGTTTCTAAAGTTCTGAGAAGTCTGTATAATAGGTTCAGGTTTCCTTGGAGCCATGTGTTTCCACGAGCAAAATATAGGGCTGTGATCACTAACTGAATCAGCTGTAATGCCATAATTTAAAATATGACTTGGCTTATTGGTTATTATCCAATCAAAAACTGTGTGTCTGTTTATCTTAACATTTAATCTAGTAGGCACATTGCTTGGTGTGTCCATTTACAAGAGCTGGGAACCCCTGCACCTGCCAGTAATGGCAGCTATGGGACTATGGATGGTTAATTCAGAGTCTTTTCTGCAGTGGTGTGCAGGGGAAGTACATAGCTGAGAGATTTGGTGGGGAGAGGGAGTGCTATGCTGAGGCTGGGATAAAATCTACCACCTGCAGAGCAGACCTGGTATGATGCTTAGCATTTTGTCACTGAAATGTTTGATGCAGATACTCAAAATGTAGAGAAAAAGGAGACACTGGTTTTAATAATGCGGGGCAAATTGTCAGACAGAGACACGTTCAGATAACTGGAAGCTAGTGACCTAACAGCTCTCTACCCTTTATCACAGCCTGGACATTAGCTGAAAGTCCTAACAATGGAGTTGATGGAAGCAGGACTCAATGAGGGACAGGCAGGGGATGGGAGGATTCAGCACATGATCCTGAAATCCCCCCACCCCACTTTGCTTTTTAGAAAAGAGCTGTCTGACTGAAGAACTGCTCAGTAGCAAGGTGCTTAACTTTGAAGGTCCTGGAAGGGCTTAACCCCTAAGCCAATCGGGTGTGAGGCCACACCCCCAGCCCTCACAAAAGTTCAAATAAGAAGGCACCCTTGTAAGCCCATTGTTCTATTGGGGCTTTTACTCTCTGGCACCCAGCAACTCGTCTCAGAAGTGGGACTTGACAATGGGCAGGCAGAGAATGGGAGTATTCGACGCACCAGCTTGAATCCCCTCCCACCCCATGTTGCTTTTTACAAAAGAACTGTTTGACTGAAGAACCACTCTGTGTCAAGGAGATTAGCTTGGGAGAATCAAGAAGGGCTTAACACACCAGCCAATTAGATGCAAGGTTGCCCCAGCCCTTGCAAAAGGGTCAATTGGAAGGCACCTCTGTAAACCCCCTTACTGTTGTTCACCTATTTAATGCATATCCACCTAGGGGCCTCCTGCGCTGCTGCCCCCAGCACAAAGGGCCAATGCGTTAAGGACATCGGAGTCCACCCACCAGAGTCAGCCAAATGAGGTAGCCAGCAGTCGGGCACTCTGTATCCCAGAAGGGAGGCCAGAGAATACTAAAGGACTGAAGTAAGCAGAAGGTGGAAGCAAGAAACCAGGAAGTAATACTTGACAACAGAGGTAAGACTCCTGCTGATCTCCCACCATGGCTTCAACACTGCAAGGAGTGAGGAGTGTTAAGGTCACCTATAAATTGTGGCACTTGGTGATATACCCTATCTAGGGTAGGGGTAAAAGAGGGTATTAAAGTAGGAAAAAGTTTAGATAAAGCCAAATGCCCTATCCACGGTGGGAGTTTAAAAGTAAACAAAAAGTTGGGTTTGGGTCAAATGCCCTATAAAGGGTTGGAGTCAAAAAGGGGTTTATAAATAAGAAAAAAGTTGGGATTAGGCTAATGACCCTATCTGGAATAGGGGTACAAATGGGATTTAAATGTAAGTAGAGTTCTGGTAACAGGTGGAATACCCTATCTAGGGTAGTGGTAAGAATGGGTTTACAGTAAGTAAACAAAAACAGGCAGAGTAGATATTGGATATACATACACAGGATAATAGCAATTATTCGTCTTTGAAGAAATGGGCTGAATCAAAAAATTATAGAGTATAAGCTTTATATTGGATATGCTGGGAGTGCTGCAGTGCAGTGACTGTGGGGCAGAAGTTTTCTGGGAGACTTCTGGAAGCTGCGGTGCTGCCCCATCTTCGTGTACATCACTGGACTGAAAATGTAGGCTGCTCAATTCCAGGCCAAGTTGGCTAGGATTTGGAGGCCCTCCTCCTCCTCAGAGACCACTAAGTCTGCCCACCTCTGCATCAGAGGCTGCCAAGGAGGATGGGCAGCTGGACTATGGTGGGCTTGGTAATGGAGATGGCAGCGGGTCAGAGGAACATTCCCCAGATGGTACCACTACAGAACTCCTATGCCGCTCTGGCAGGGTGTGACTCTCCCATGGAGGCACCGTTCAGTAGTGACCAAGGGGGATGTCGATGTCCTCCATGGTGGAGACCCCAAGGAGGGTGGCAGAGGACCCCAGAGGAGGAGGAGGATGATGTAACTTCTGGTGGAGGACTCCATTGTTAGGGGGGTATATTTGGGTGGCAGGAAGGAGAGAGAGAGAGAGAAGTTTGGTACCTAAACAGCACCACAGCTGGGAGGGATGGAAAGTGGATCTTGAGGATCATGGAGGCAGCAGGATGGAAGGGAGAACTGGATGTCATTGTCCACCTGGGGACCAGTGAACTGGTTTGGGATGAGGTTAGGGTAGTACAGGAGGAATTCAGGGAATCAGGGAGTGGTCTTAGGCAGGTAGCATGCTCAGTGGCCTTTTCTGCTATGTTGCCTGT
The DNA here is from genome assembly GCA_016271365.2 of Neoceratodus forsteri. Classification (NCBI taxonomy): domain Eukaryota; kingdom Metazoa; phylum Chordata; order Ceratodontiformes; family Ceratodontidae; genus Neoceratodus; species Neoceratodus forsteri. The sequence continues at coordinate 832,573,101 of CM028131.1, forward strand.
CTATGACAGGAGGAAGGATAGGGTACTCTGCACCAGGACCTTCAATCCATGGTTGAAGGAGTGATGCAGAGAGGAGGGGGTTGGCTTTATTGGGGACTATGGTCCTACCTAAAGGGATGTTGGCCTATAGAGGGGAGATGGCCTGCATCCATCCAGAAGGGGGACCAAGGTCCTCAGTGAACAGTTTAAATGCTTCATTAGAAAGCATTTAAACTAGCAGAAGGGGGTTGCAGTGGGAAGCAGGGAAAATCAAACTGACCCCCCCACACGTGGAAGTGGTCATGATGGAGAATCTTTAGGTGGGGAAATCCTCAAAGGTACCTAAAAATGGGAAAAGCAGAATGGTAGGAAAAAAGAGTGACAGGAATGAAGGCAGAGGGGGGAGGAAGGAGAGTAGGCAAGAGGAAAAAAGGGGGATGACTTGAGGGCTGGTAGCAGAATTTTAAATGCCATGTGTGCAAAGGCTCGAAGCCTGGGAAATAAAATCCCAAGCCCAATGGCCATAATGGCAGAGGCTGACCTTGACATTGCTGCTGTTACCGAGTCATGGTGCAATGAGAACCATGACTGGAATATAGCCATACCATGTATACTCTGTTTAGAAAGTACATTGTGGGTAAGAAGGTAGAGGAGTGGCTCTTTAAATGAGTGATAGCATAAAAGCAATTGAAATACAGGGAATACAGGGAGGGATGGAGGCACTGTGAGTCATCCTAAAGCTTAGAAATTGAGCTGCTATTTGCAGTGGGGTGCTCTACAGACCTCCAGCACAGAGGGACAAGATGGACAGGCTTCTAGTGGAAGCCATCCAAAAGATGGCAACTAAGGGAAAGGTGCTGCTGATGGGGGACTTTAATCTGCCAGATGTAAATTGGAGCATCCCAGGTGCAGCTTCAGCTAGGAGCAAGGTTGTCCTGGACTTCCTGAAGGGGGCATTCCTCAGGCAATGAGTAAGAGAGCCCACTTGTGAGGGAGAAATATTGGACCGAGTACTCACCAATGGGGGTAGTGTTGCAGACATCACAGTGGGTGGCCACCTTGGAACCAGTGATAACAGTACAGTGTGGTTCAATATAAGAACAGTGGCAGAGTTGAACCACATGAAGGTGAGGGTCCTGGACTTCAGGAGGAGCGACTTTATAAAGACTGGGGAATGTATCAAGAATGCCCTGTCTGGAGGGAGGACTTGGGTGGAGAAGAGGAACAGTGGGCAAAATTTTAAATGATCCATAGTGAAGGCAGCAGATCTCTGCATTAGGCAAGTAAGCAAAAGAAAAGAGGCATAAAAATGCTATGGTTTTCAAAAGTGGTGGCTGGGAAGATAAGGGTGAAAACTTTAGCATTCATTTGGTATAAAGAGAGGCAGAGGAAAGAGGACAGGGAAGTGTATCATGAAAAGCAATGGGAGGCAGGGACAGCAGTCAGGAGTGCAAAGGTGCAAACGAAGGAGAAAATAGTCCAAGCAGTTAGGAAAGGAGACAAGGTATTTTTCAGGTATGTAAGCAAAAGGTAAAAGACTAGGGGAGGGATTGTATGACTAAGGAGGGAAGGAAGGGAGTGTTGTGTAGAGAGTGACCAGGAAAAAGCAGAAATCCTAAACAAATACTACTATTTAGAATTCACAGAAGAATGGAGAAGGTGAGGGACCACAGAAAAGCAACAGGAGCATTAATGGAAGGGAGGTGGACACCAGTCCATTTATGGATGAAACAGTCCTGAAGGAATTCGCAAAAACAGAAAGTGGTCAAGGCACTGGGGCAAGATGGGATACATCCAAGGATATTGAAGAAGCTTAGAGAGGTGCTGGCAGCACCACTGACAGTCCTGTTCAACCTCTTGCTAGAGACAGGAGTGGTTCCGGAGGACTGGAGGAGCGCTGATGCAGTCCCACTTCACAAAAGTGGCAGCAGGGAGGAGTCTGGCAACTACAGGCCAATCAGCCTGACTTTGGTGGTGGGGAAATAATGGAATCAATACTGAAGGAATGGATTGTGGAATATCTTGAATCCAGTGGCTTACAGGATCTGAGGCAGTATGGATTCATGGGGAAGAGGTCATGCCAAACAAATCTATAGATTTCTTTGACTGAGTGACCAGGGAATTAGATTAGGGTGGAGCTGTGGATGTGACCTACCTAGATTTCAGTAAGGCCTTCAACACTGTTCCACACTGAAGACTCCTAAACAAGCTGGGCAGCCTGGGAGTGGGTCCTAAGCTGGTAAAATGGGTAACAAATTGGTTGAGGGATAGGTGACAGGGAGTGGTGATAAACCTAGTTCAGTCCGAGGAGGGCAAGGTGACCAACGGGTTGCCACAAGGATCAGTACTGGGGCCAGTCCTCATTAATGTCTTTATTAGTCACATTGCAGAGGGGTTACAAGGGAAGGTATGCATTTTTGCAGGTGACACAAAGACCTGCAACAGCGTTGACACCCTGGGGTGCAAAAAATGAAGAGGGATCATAAGCCTTATGAGGAAAGACTCAAGAAACTTAACATCTGTTCACTGGAAGATGGAAAGGAGAGGGGGAATATGATAGAGACTTTCAAATACCCTAAAGGAATAAACAGGGTACAGAAGGTGAGCATATTTCAGAGAAGAAAGTGCACAAGGTCAAGGGGACATAACATGAGGCTGGAGGGAGGGAGGGATGCTTAGGGGGAATGCTGGGAAGTATTTTTTTCACTGAGAGAGTGGTGGATCCCTGGAACAGCCTACCAGTGGAGGTGGTAGAAGCAAAAATAGTACATGGATTCAAAAGTGCATGGGATTTGCATAAAGGCACCCTGCTGTATAGCACAGCAGGGGAACAGCAGTCCAGATAATAGTAGGGATTGCCAAACCAAGTAGGGAACTGGGGAGACTAGTTGGACTGGTTGGTCCTTATCTGCTATCATATTCCATGTTTCTAAATAAACTTGAGGTGTGGTCAAGGATGTGTCAACTAAGATTCAGTGCGAAGAAGTGCAAAATCATGCACTTGGGCCACAGAAACCCAGGGGTGGAGTACATTGATTGGGGGAGTGGTACTGACGACCACCAAACAGTAAAGGGACCTGGGGGTAATCATATCTGATGATCTAAAAGTGTCCAAGCTGTGGGGGACAAGGCACTGGGGAGAGCCAGTGGGATGCATAGGGATGGGTATCACCAGCAGAAAGAAGGATTTGGCGTTATCTCTTGACAAATCATTGATGAGATCTTATCTAGAATACTATGTCCAGTTCTGGAAGCCACATCTCTGGAAGGACGTAAAGTAGAGGCAGTCCAGAGGAGGACAATTAAAATGGTGCAGGGTCTGCACCAAAAGCCATATGAGGAGAGAATAAAGGATCTCTATATGTATGTCCAGGAGGAGAGGAGGGAGAGGGGGTACATGATAGAGACATTCAAATACCTCACAAAGTAGAGGTGTGTGAAAAAAACTTTCTCTGGCAGAATTTCAGGAAAAGTCGGGGGGTGCTGTTGAGCAGCTATCTGGCAAGACGTGCCTGAAAACAGCTCCTCACATCAACAGGAAATAAATTCTTAAAAAATCTACTAACAAGTCGAAAGAAGCAACTTTTAATTACAGATTTGTATAGACATTACTTCCCGGATTCTTGCGATACCAAACTTGAAACATGGGAAGAACGCAAAAAACGACTAGCAGCGGATTGAAAACGCAACCTATTGTACCAGACCAGGCCATAACTGCATCGACATCTAGTGGGTCAGAACCTCCATGGAAAACACTGCAATCAGCCATACAGGCCATTGATATAAAAGTGGAGTCAATACTCCAGAGATTCGTGGAGCAAGATGCTAAAATTGATTCGGCGATTAATATCACCACATCGGCTGAGAAGGCAGCTACCCAGGTGTTAACAACAACCTCCAAACTAGTTCAGGAGAACGCCCAGCTACGCTACAGGCTTGAAGCACTGGAGAACTCTAATCATGCCTCCCATATTCATATTGTGGGCCTTCCTGAGGGGGCCGAAGGGGCAGAGCTCATCACCTTTTTGAAATTGTGGCTTCCTGAGGTTTTAAATCTTCCTTCAGAAGTGCTGGTTGACAATCTTTGGAAAGCCTTTAGAATAACACCCCGGGCAGCTGGTCCATGTGGAGACTTACCGAGAGTGATCCTTCTGGCTACCGCTAGCTCTACAGTTTGGGATATGATGCTGCAGGCCACAAGGTCGGCAGATGGATTGTCTTTGGAGGGGAAAGTGGTGCACTTGTTCCCGGACCTCTCGTTTGCTACAAGGGCAAGACGGAAGAAGTTTGATTCAGTTTGGGCCAGACTTAGAGCCTTGGGGGTTTCCCACTTATTATTGATGCCTGCTAGGCTTTGGATTCATTTTGGCGGACTCCTGTTTCAGTTCAACGACCCAGTGGAAGCGGGGAAAAAAGTGGAGGCCATTAGTCGGAAGTTCCAAGCATCGGAAGGTCATCGATCGGAGGATTCAGACGAAGAAACGTGACATTTTTTGCAGACGATCTTGTTTGAACTTATGTATATTGCCTGATTTGCTTTGATCTTTTCTCCATAGTTAATTATATGGATAACTACAACGGGCTTCTTTATTGAAAGCTGAGATTTTCACTTTTTTCATGACAGTCAGGTCTAAGAATTAAAGTTAGATTAAGAGTCATTAATAAGTAATGGGTTTTCTTTTTGATGACCTGTTTAATACAGATTTAAAGATGTGAGGGTTGTTAATATGGGCAGTTAATATGCTAAGGTAATTTACTATGGATTTGGGGACATATCAACACTGGATGCTGAGTTTAAATCATGTTAAAGTGACACATTTTGGTTTTGTACCCCAAAAGCCTTAGATAGCTGTAGCTATTCAGGTACATTGATGTCTAACAAATTAAGATGTATTTTCCCCCATTTCCTAGACAATTCTGTATAGGTTCTTCTCTAAACCTGATGTACATTGAATGTATCTGTGCAACAATTGATGCCTTACAGATGACTGTACTCTATTTTGTTGTTTTATCAAAACAATAAACATAAAGTTAAAAAAAAAAAAAAGAATTTCAGGAAAAGTCAGACTTTCGCATCCACAAAAGTTCAGAAATCCATTTCTGAACATTCGCAAAAATTCTGCTTGCCTTGCACCATACAGTAAATTACTTTCCTGGTGTCTAGTACCCCCCACCCCGCCCGGTTGCCAGTCACCACTCAATGTATAATAATTCCCTGGTGGCTAGCGGTCCCTCCCCCACAATCATCTGCCGCATACCTAAGAAAAAATCCCTGGTGCCTAGCGGCCCTCCCCCCACGGATCCCTCACCCCATTTTATTTTAAATCATTTGTGGCTAGTAGTCCCTCCTCCCACCTGATCACCCACCCAACCAGGACATCATGACCTGGTGTCCAGTGTAACCCCATCCTGATCCCTGGCCCATAACATAAAATTAAAATAAACATTTCTCCCTAGATCAGCAGGTAGGCCACATCCACCGCACCTCCCTGATCCATCTTCTTCGTCAACCAGTCAAAGCAGTATATAAGATTAGTTTGGCATTACCATCCCCCTGTGAAACCATATTGCTTCATATCCTGTAATCCATTAATCCACTAAATTCCGATATTCCAGAATCCTTTCCTTTAGGAGTGTTTCCATCAACTTACCAACTACCGATGCCAGGCTGACAGGCCTATAATTGCCCACCTCTTCCTTGCTACCACCTTTAGTTTGTCCTCCGATTTTTTCCCCAGGATCTCCAAGACCAAATAAATACTCAGGATTTTAACTGGTGCGATGAAAGTTTTATTACCCAGCACATCTATTATTATTCTTTTCTATTGGCCTATTTTTATTCCTTGACTTTTACCAAAATTTACTGAGGCAGCAGAAATTGACCCATATTCATGTAAAATGTTCAAAACATACAGGGGCCAATTTTAGAAGATGGACTCAGGGCTTGCACCAAGGCCTGCTTCCACCATAAAGTTTGACACAGCTGCGAAAGAGCGCTCAGATGCAACTCAGTCCAATTCTAGGAGGGCTGGTGAAGTTGTGACATTTTTCTTCACTTTATGGCAGCTTGCACCAAAGGTTTGGTGCAAGCCCTATAGAAAGGGTACCACCATGGACACAAAGTTAAACCAGTGGGGAGCTGGTCTAACTTTGCAGCATCCAGGACATGCGGTGGTGGCATTCTGTAATAACGAATTCCACCCTGTTTGGCACAAGTTACCACTTGCGTCAAACACCCTGCTTCAAGTCCCCTGTAATGATCACAACCCCCTTCCAGAATCCGGTCCACTGAATCTATGTGACTGTAAATTCCTCAAACATAGGCACAAATCATCTGCATATGCTGAACAGTTTGGTGTATTGTGACTCTCATTGGTTAAACCACATTTTTCATACATTGTTTCCAATCTCAAGCTTAATGGATCCAAGGCAAAAATTCAAGGTAATTGCTTAGTTATCTGCCTTGCATCACAAACCTCTTTATCTGTACTGAAGCTCCCAATACACTATTTATGTTTGGAGTAGTTGAAGCAGCACTGTACAGTATTTTGGTCCATTGGACAAATTCATCCAGGATACCAAAATAAGTTAAGACTTCAAATAAATAGGCATGTTCGACCTTGTAAAAAAAGTGTTTTCCTGGCACAATGTAAGTACAAAACCATTTCTATTACCTTGTAAGCCTTGTTCTATTATTTCCATTAAATCAATTACATTTTCTTTTATAGATCATTGGATGATAGAACTTGTTGGAGTGGGGCTTGCAAAAATATCCTGCTACTTTGGCTAGTGTAATTCATAGAATCCTTGTTAATAATTTATAATCTGTGTAAAGTATGCATGTAGGTCTCTACTATCATATGTCTAAAAGATCATTTATTCAATTGAAAAGTTGAATGTCTTGGCCCATCAAGATCAGCAGAGTTCCTGAATCCAACATCGTATTAAACAGTGATTGTAGTAGTAGTGTTAGTATGTCTTTAAATTGCTTATAAAATGTGGATATAATATAATTCAGGCCTTAGCTGAGTTATTATTTAATGAATTGATGGCAACTTTTATTTCTTCTTGTAAGATGGGCATAATTAAATACATAAAACATGATGGCAAGAAAGACAGAGATTCCATTCAGTCTGCTCATAGTTTCCTGGGACCTAGCATCAATCGATGGTCCTACCACTTCCCCTTCAGCTCATCCTTCCCTACCCTTGTACTTTGAGCATAGCTTGTTTTTCGTGCCCTTACTCTGTCCCACCCATGTTAGAAGCCTTCCACAGTCTTTGTGCCAAGCACCTCAGCGGGATGACTGTTTCATGGCTCCAGTTCCCTTACAGTAAAGTAGTAATTCCTCACATCCTTCTTGAAGCTCTCTCCCCAGTTTCCATTCTTACCCATGTATCATTGAGCTGGTGCTCCTGTTGAATAGCTCTGTGTGGGGAATCCTATTTATGCCTTTCAGGAACTTCAAAGTTTCAATCATATCAGTCGCTCCTCGTAGAAGATTACATGGAAGCCCTGTATTGTCTATGTTGCCCTTCTTGACATGGCCTCCAGCTTGTCCTTGTCTATTCATAGGTGAGGGCTCCAGAACTGGACACAGTAGTCCAGGTGTGACATCGCTGGGGATCAATAAAGGATGAGGATTACCTCCCTGTTCCTACTAGCTATGATCCTCCCTATATACTCCAGCATCTTGTTTGCTTTCCAGTATGCATTTTGCACTGGCTTGACTGTTTTAGGGTGTCACAAATAATGACTCCCAGGTCCTGTTCTTCTGTAGTAGTACTGAGTTGTTTAACCACATTTAACCAGTACTGTGTGTGGTGGTTACCTTTCCCCGGGTGCATTATCTTGCACTTCTTTGCATTAAACTACAGCTGCCACACATTTGGCCATCTCTCTCTAGCCTTTGAAGGTCATGTTGTAGTTGCCTAACTCCCTCAATGCTATCTACCCTTCCGCAAAGCTTAGTTTCATCAGAAAATAGGGCAAACTGGTATCCGGTCAATTTGCCAAAACTAAAAATGTGCTGTCAGGAACTGTGCAGGAATAAAAGTGTGCTCTATCCCAGAACTGATATATATAATCTAGCATGGTTTCAGACCATGCTTAGATTATGGGACTGTGGCACTAGGTTTTTACAAGCACTGTTTTTCATTTTTGAAAACTGACCCAGTGCCGTTCAAGCTTACCCTGGATTCCTTTGTCGATGTCACTAATGAACATGTTGAAAAGGACAGGTCCCAGAACCAATCCTTGTGGTACCCCACTTGTGAACTCCCCTTCTGTTGACCTCACCTCCTTGAAAACAACCCTTTGTTGCCTACCCTTAGTTGCCTACCCTTAAGCCAATTTCCCACTCACTTGACTATGTCCCTTGCCATACCAAGATTCTCCAACTTCTTTAACAGGCACCTATGCGGCACTGAGTCAAATGCCTTACTGAAACCAAAGTAGAGGAGATACACTGCATGACCCCTGTCCAGCTCCCTTTGTCACCCAGTTGAAGAAGACAATAAGGTTGGTCTGGCATGACCTCACTGCCATAAACCTATGCTGCTTATTGTCCTGGAGACCATTTTTTTCAGGTAGTCTATGAGGTGTTGATTAGGGTCTCCATTAGTTTCCTCACAATAGGTGTGAGACTAACGGCCTGTAGTTTCCTAAGAATTAGAGTGGAGGCACTCACCATGCCAAAGGAAGCAATGTCCAAACTTGTAGTTATCTCAAAAGGTTCACAGTTTATTCACATCCAAACACCAAAGACAGGCAACAGAAGCAGTGAAGAAGCACTGCCTAAAATGTGTTTACATTTCTCCCAGTACTCTGGGATTCCTAACTGACTCCACTGTGTCTAGCTGGGCTCTGCTTTCTGACCTTTCAGAGATATAGTTAGTTTGTGATGGGGGTTGTACCTCCTGCTGGATCTTTAATCATGGTATATTAGGGTGAGTTTGAGCTGGGTGCTGTACATCATGCTGGGTTTTTAATTTATCAGGGTACACAAGGCATATTAAGCTGTCAGTATTGAATCCCATGCCATCTCTTCCTCCAGCTAGAATACTGATGGCTCAATGTCTGATGGATTATCCAAAAACAAAGCTGAACAGCGATTGCCTGTGTTGGGGTTGGGAGGTCATCAGCAGATAATAGAGACAGATTGAAGGTAGACATTAACATTGCAGTCTCTCTTTTTCTGACACATACAGTACATGATCACTTCTTCTTCTTCAAGTAGGGTCATTAGCTGTTTTTTTTTACCTCCCCTATGCTTGCAGAATGCTGGGACTCCTCTGAAGCTAACTTTCTTAATACTTCTTTTGGGTTCATTTTCTCTGCTTTAATCATACTGTACATTTTATTTTATTAGAAACATCATCTCAGAAGTTGTGACCTCTATATCAATCTGGTCAGGGAGGTAGGACAGCACACCTACTCTTGCAGCACATCCACTTCCATAACCACCAGAATCCACCATCTTGGAAGAAAGTCAAACAGAGGTTCCCCCATAGGAGAATAAGGGAGTTACCCCTGTGTCCTGGATAAAACTCCTTCAGTCAGTAAAGTATCACTAACAGCATCATATGGTTCAATTTCGGTTGGTTTACATCTGTAACCCCACCCATGATGAGGCTGAAAGATAGAGTTAGAGCTTTAAGACTGCTAACTGTGCTCCTGTTACGTGGTTGTGTGGGCGTTGGGGAAAGTCTGAAACTGCACCTGCTATTAAGTCTTCTGTGTTGTGGGGTCTGCTCTGCAGGTTCTGTCAGCGTCATAGCTGTGAGGTGTTCTAGGGCTGTGTTTTTGCAGGTAGCCTCCCCCCTCACTAGCTTGCAGCCATCTCTCAACTGTTGTGAATGCGTAGTCTGTCTCTGACCTTCTTGTCAGTGCTGCTGAAAACTAACTCCTATTTGTTCTATTTCCCTGGCCGCATACAGGAACCCCCTCACAAGCTGCTGCACACTACAGACACACACAAGCAAGGAACGGACTGTCCTAGGGACCAAAGATAAAGGCTTCCTCCTCCCATCTAGGCACTGTCTGGCAGAGAGTCTTTACCCGTTAATGCTTCACGTCGACTTCCCGCCTGCCCCAGCCACCCACTCACCCAAAACCAGCCCTCAATTTAACATCATCATCAGCCACGTGACCTGTCACGTGACCCAGCTCTCATGGTTCTAAGTGTCTATTCTGCCCCCTGCAGGTTATAGTACCTGGCCACTAGGAGTCAGTCTTGAGCTGTGTCTTTACTGCTGCTTCCTACCTATTCTCCCATTGTTTCTAGCCCTCTCCAACCTCCCAAGCTGGGCTACGCACTCCCTGTACTATTTTTGAAATGTGCCAGTCCCCTCCCGTGGCTGTATTCAAACCCTGCACCTTCTGCACTTGAGGCAGATACCTTTCCTCTGCACCACTGTGCCTACCAATATTGCCTCCTCCTGTCTGCATACCCATTCTGTGCGGTACCTTCCTACATCACACCATGGCTCATCTATGGTTCCATCTACTCATACTATGCAGCATGCCCCCCCCCCCACTCTTCTCTGCATCCTGCAACCCAGTCAGCTGGAAACTCCATGCACTCACACCATTTCCCAAGTAACTCCAGGCATCTCCTGCATAGCTATTCCTGTCCAACACCTCAACTCCCAGCTCCCAACAGCCCCCCAGCACTCCCCACCTTTATACTACTCATCGACCCCTTGTGATCCCTCTCCATCCCCATGGTAGTCAACAGTCCTACCACACCATGTAATACCAGCCACTCTAAACTTAAACTTCTAAGGACTGCTCTTCTTTGCCACACAATCTTCTTCTCTTGAGTAATGTTCATCCTAACCCTGGCCCACTCTAATCTGCACCTCTCTGCAGCAGAAACCCGTATGGCTTGTTGATTACCTCCATCAACATATGTAGCCTGCAGAAAAAACTCTGCCCCCTCCAGGCCTGGCTTGCACAACATTCTCTGGATATTCTAGCCCTGACTGAAACCTGGCTCTCAATAGATACTCTTGACTCAGTGGTAGTTTTAAATGGTTACTCAATTTTCTGGGCCGATAGGCTTGGTAAAAGCGGGGGGGGGTTTGCAATCTGCATAAAGGACTCCATACAAGCCCTTCTTTTCCCCTCTTTCCCCCACTGCCCATGGTGCTCAAACCCTTACAGTCAAGTTACTATTGGGGAACCCAGACAAAGCTCTCTGTCTCATGGTAGCCTATATCCCACCGCGCAACCAAAAACCAGCATTTACAGAAATCATGTTCCTTATCTCGCAACTTCCCTCCAACAGTGAAATTATCATTGCAGGGGGTTTCAATATTAATTGGATGTCTCCCTCTTCCTCCCCTTACATGGACTCTGCAGTTCTCGCCCTCTTGCCCTCTCCCAGGTAGTCCAGACTTCCACCCGGTTAAATGACAAAACTGGAACCGCTACACTAATTGACCTCATTTTTACTCATCGCCCCAATAATCTATCGCAGGTCAAAATCCTCCAAGACATGTTTAGTGACCACTCTCCTGTTACATGCTGGTGGTCAAACAAGGCCCATGCCACTCCCCCAGTAACCTCATATCAAAGGCACATAAAAAAATGCTCCCTCCCAAAACTTAAGGCCTACCTCAGGGCTTGCAATTGGTCCCCCATTGATTCTGCTCATAACATAGATACCGCCCTTTCCTATTTTATCAACATTTTTAACATCGCTTGTGACCTCTTTGCCCCTCTGTCAAAACAGTAAGCTAAAAACAAAGACACCCCATGGATCTCACAAGTATTATTCAACCTGATGCGCCACCGGGAAAATCTCTGGCACAGGGCACTTGACTCCTGTCTCCCCCATGATAGGCAGCTGTACAGGGAAGTAAGGAATAAATGCACCTGAGCTATCCACCATGCTAAAGCATCCCACTATCACCATCCTCTCACATCCACTTGGAGCTTGAGCCATGATTTCTGAAAAAATATTAAAGATCTCAGTGGGATCCTCCCCACCACCCAGCCCAGCTTAATGTTAATGGCGCCAATGTCCAGGACCCCCAAGCCATATCAAACATCCTGAATGATACCTTCTCTGACCTCAGCAATGTTCTTCCTCCCCACTTCTTTGACCTCCCCCGGCCCGGTATCCACATCTGCACACACCACACATGATAATATCTCCCCTTTACCTTTTTGTCTCTGGATCTCCTTTGCCTCACACTAGGTGAGGTGCTGTTCCCTCTAACTAAAATCCTTATCATGTCATTCTGCCTAGGACAATTCCCTACACCCGGGAAACATGCAGTCATCACCCCCATCTTGAAAGGAAGTGACCTCACTGCACCAAACAACTGCTGACCCATTTCTATCCCCTCCCCTCTCAAAAGTCTTGGAAAAATAGTTTTGGACCAACTTACAGACTATCTCACCAACCACAACCTGCTATCCCTCACACAACATGGTTTTTCCGCAGTGGTCACAGTACTACCACTGCTCTCCTTGAATATATGTTCTTCATACACCAAGCCCTCGACATTGGCCATGTGTTTGGATTGGTCTATATCAGTCTTACCAAGGTGTTGGACACTATTAGTCATGCCTTGCTTCTAGACACACTTTCCTCCTTGGCTCTCCCCCAAGAGTCGGTCTTCTGGTTCTCAGACTATCTAGCTGGCAGAACCCAACAAGTAAAGATTGGCTTCATTATTTCCTCCAGCTGCCCTGTTCTTTCTGGTGTCCCCCAAGGCTCAATACTTGATCCCCTCCTTTTCAGTCCTTTTTTAAACTCCCTTTCGAACTCCTGACCTGGAAATCTGCTTCTTTTCATGGACGATGCCTTCATTTTCATGAGGCATCCACCCCCCCCCCCAATTTCCAACTCACCCTCCAAGATCAATTCAATAAAATAGAAAATTGATTTGTGGCCCACAGACTAATCCTCAATACAAAAAAAAAAAAAAATTCATGCTTTTCACCCACCGCCAGAGCCCAAACTGTGACTACTGCCTGAACATACATAACTCTATAAATGCCCCACTTGAGCAAGCCTCTACCTTCAAGTACCTGGGTATTATCCTTGACACATTGCTCACTTTTCCACCCTCATATCCAGCATCTCTCCTCTCCTCTGCTCTCAATTCCAGGATTGGTCTCCTATACCATCTCAAGCACTACCTCACTCCTGAAGCTCTCCGAATTGCAATACCTCTTCAGTCCTCTCCCTACTGGACTATGGTATTGTAATATAAGGCACTGCTGACCAGAATACTCTCCACCATGTCAAAACTGTGTTAAATAAATGTGTCATCTAGTCACAGATTGTGACATGCTCATGCACACCTGTGAGATCTACAACCTACTAATTGTCTGAACTTCGCTGGGAGGCTAAAGCACCATACTTGCCTCCTTGCTAAAAAAGCACTTCTTGGACAAGCCCCACCAGGACTCCACTCGCTCATCATTCCAGACCTTCTCCCTTCCAGAGCATATACAAGCAACTCCAGGTCATCACTCTTTGTGCCCTGCTGCTGGACCTCCCTATGCCAAAGGGCATTCCTTCATTGGGCCCCAAAATGGCAAAAAGGCCTCCCTGCTACTATCATCTTGGAATCTAAGCTTGGCTCTTTTAAAATGGCACTCAAAAGTGAACTCCTTAAGGAAATTTCATGTGACTGTCCCAGCCCAGCCCAGACACCTTTGGACCCCCCGGCCCTAAATCTAGTGCATCAATTGAACATTATGTGAAAGTACCCATAGAGGGCATCTCAGCTGTTGAAGATGGACAAATTAACTACCCTAGTTTGTGTTCTACTGAATGTACAGTTGTGAACAACAGGTCCCAGACCTAAGATTACTTGACTGTTGTTTCTTCTCCATATCATGTATTGCTTCTTCACTATTGTATTCATATGTAGTTGCTGCAACCACTGTACCACTATGTACTCTTCTTACCTCTGTACTGTTGATGTGGAGCCTTTGCAAAGGAGTCTATGACTCAAAGGTTGAAATTCAGATTATGTATAAATAAATGAATAAATAGCCAGTATTGTTTAGCCTTTCATGGTTAAAAAAACTCCTAAACAAATAAATAAATAAATAAAAACATAAATTATCGCTTACAACAATTTCCAGTTAATAAATTGATTTGAGTTCAACCCTATTTATGGTACTGGTAATTTTCCAAGAAAGTTCAGTGTTCTGCTCAGTAAATAAATTATTTGCAAAAAAGCTGCATTAATGCAACATTTAGGGCTCAGACGAAAGTGCAAAAGTAGATAAATATGACTTTAGGGTTTCGAATCTTAAAACCCCAATGCCATCCCTAAAGTAAATCAGTGACAGAATCTTTCTGGGGGTTGTCAGCCTTGAAGATCAGACAATTAGATGTTTATGTTTTTGAAGTGTGTAGAATGATGTGAGCTTTAGGGTTGACAACTCCTAGTAAGACTCTGCCCCGATTTGCTTTAGGTTGGCAGTGGGGTTTTAGAGTTGGAAACCCTAAAGCCACATTTCCCTACTTTTGTCACTTTAGCCTGAACACTAAATGCTGCATTAATGCAGTTTTTTTGCTAAGAATGTCCTTACTTTTTGAGACAGTATAATTGTATCTTTCTTGCAAGTTTGAGTGCAGGGCTCAGAGATCTCTGCACTGCTATCCATTCATAACTTTTTCAGATAATGTAATAATATCCTTACTAGTGTAACATAGTGAAGGGTCCTCCAGGCCCTGTGTTCCCATCCCTCCATAGATGCATGTATGGATGATTATGTGGAAGCTCAAGGCCCTCTGGGCCCTGTGCTTCCTTTTGTAGGGCATAGATAGATAGATAGATAGATATAGATAGATAGATAGATAGATAAATAAATACTTTATTTATAAAAGCTCCCATTTCCTGATACTGCACAATTCATACATTATTAATCATAAAACACATCAAAAATACATACATACTAATCCACTGTGAGCACATTGAAAATCAACATTTATCTTGATAAAATGACCAGCATTAACAGTAATCAATGTATAAATGCTTGCAGGAACAGATATGTTTTTGGGCCCTTCTTAAAGGCTTCTACCGAGGGAGCCTCCCTTAAAGAAATGGGCAAGGAGTTCCACAGGGTAGGCATGGCCACCGAGAATACCCTGTCTCTGGAATGCCGAAACCTAACCCTAGGGACTGCCAGGAGGCCTCGCCTGGCAGAACAGAGAGCCCAGGGTGGGTGATAGGGGATGAAAAGATCTTGCAGATAGACAGGACCCCTTTCATGCAGGGACTTGTAGGTCAGGAGCCCTGCCTTGAAGACAATCCTCCACCTGACCATCAGCCAATGCAGTTCACAGAGGACTGGGGTGACATGCTCACATCTTCTCACCCCCATTTACAGTCTTGCTGCAGCATTCTGCACTAGCTGTACAGAAAAAAATTGTCAACATCACTTTCTTATTACCCCACCTCATGAATCCAATAGTAAAAATTGTGAAATCCCCACCAAAACATTATTCCACACCTCAACAGCGTCATTCCTAGCTAGAGGCAAGAAAAGACACTTTAGGTAAACATTTCAAAAATAACATCTGTCACATTCATGAGGTGGTGTAAAAAATTATTTGGCTTTGTCAAATATTTGGGGTGAAAATACTGAAAATTATGAAAGCTGAGAGCGAGCATAGCAAAATGTTAATGAATGCTTACAACTTTGCCATTTTAGCATATTCTGAGCTCAAATTTTCAAAATGCCATTCTTATGACTCCACCTCATGAACAAGTACATTTAAAATTTGGAAATCCTGCCTGAAAGATGATTTTACCAACTGACAGCAGAATGTCCTTTTGGGCAGGATTTGCAAAATGACACCAACATTGTTAATGAGGAAGGGTCTCAAAATGGGTATGTTGAGATTTTGGTGTCAAAATATGCAAAAATGGCAAAGTTTTGCACCAATGTTGAAAATCCCATTGAAATACATTGAAGAGCACTTACCTTAGTTTCTCATATTGCAGTCAGCGGTTCCAACAGTAAGGCATGTCTTAAGACAGAGAGTGACTCTTCACCCTGGGACCTGTTCAGGTGAGTTAGGGTGTGTGGGGGGCATGGGAGGTGTGGGATGGTGGGAGTTGAATGTGAGGTCAGGGTGGGGGGGTGATATACGATGGACTATTTTTTTAACAGATTAAAAAAATACAGACATTGAGGGACCATTTTCTTTATTACAGGATAGTTCAATACAGGGACAGTGATCAGTTGGTGGCAGTTCCACTAGAGACTAGGGAAATAAGACAGCATAATAGGCACCATGATGGGAGGGTGGGGGTGGCACTATACACCTGGGGAGTGTATTATTATAATGGAGACTTCAATTGGAGGGTAGGGGGTGCCACTAGACACAAGGAAAATTTACCATTATTAGAGGGATAGTGATTAGTTGGTGGAGGGTACCACTAGTCACCAGGCAAATATATTTTAAATATGAAACAGTGATTGAAGGGTGGTGGTGTGCCACTGGCACCACGGAGAACAAAATTATGACTGGGACAATGATTGGAGGGTTGTGGGTGCCACTAGACTTCAGGGAAATAAATACTACTTTTGGGGATGGTGATAGGAGGGTGGGGAGGTACCACTACACACCAGGAAAATTATTTTACCCTCATGAAAATGGATCTTTTTTCATTAGTAATGATATGAAAAAAAATATTCTTTTTCATATCACAAGTCACAAAAAAAGATTTATAATCTGAAAAAACAACATTTTAAGGGGATTTCAGCAACAGTTAAGTGCAGAATCCAGCTAAGGGGGCCCCAATAAGCAAGCAAACAGGTGTTGTCTTCTCTCGAGGATGTCATTTTTGTGGCTTTTAAAATTTTCTTTTTTATGGGAAAAGGGAAAACAAGATGGTGGCAAATGACAAAAAAAAGTTTATTGCCCTCACTAAAAAGGATCCCTCATGCAAAAAGTTCTTATAGTTATTTTGAAGTACTTACTGAGCATGCTCAGAACCAGAATTTTTAAAATTGAATAACTTTGGAATGGATCAATATTTTTTCACCAGACCACAACAGCAAATCCATCAGAGCCAAGCAACACTTTCTAGCCTGAAAATTTCAGACCAAAATTCCAAATGGTCTAGATGCTACGTGATGGCAAAAAACAGCAATTTATTTATGCTTTTTTCACTATTGGCATCTCAGAATCCACAGTTCCAGTAGGAACAAAAGTTGACACATAAAGAGATCTACTCTACAAGACCATGCATACAAACCTTTGCACACAATCTGTTAAACAGTTGTGAAGTTATTAAAGTGCAAAATTTGGGGTTTAACATAGAAAGCCCTGCTCAAACCTAAATATAGTGGTGCTACTGTGCTACTATAATATTTTTTGTGTAGATTTTTACCAAAAGAGCAAGCGTGATCTTGGGACCCAGAAAGGAAAAATAAGTGTCTGGATGTCTTGCATTGTTATACCTGATGTACTCGCCTATAACTGAGTCTGCTTTATTTGCCTAAACTATGCATGTAATGTTGTACTGTCATCACCTATAATATGCTGTTCCTCTGTATGTATTTCTCCCAGTTCATGCTGAAAAAAATGGGTAATTGTTTCTGTCTAGTGCACTTACCCGGTAAACAAAAACTAAATAAATAAATACCTAGGAGAGATCTGGTTGCAATGGACCTTATTAGCAAATCAATTCAGGTTGGATAAACAACCCACTCACTGAAATGTATAAAAAATCTCTAATTTATTCAGACAGTGAGACAAAATCCTGGCCCTGTTTGATCACCAAAGTTTCATGGTATAAATAGCCTCTTCTGTGGGGTAGACAGGTAAATACATTATTTACAAAACACATATTACACAAGATTTTTGGAAAATCTAACATACTGTAGCTAATCTTACTAATTAATGGAGGGATGGGTCCAAATGTTCCAGGTCTGTCTTAGTACACCAGTACAATGAAAACAATCAACAGTGAAACAGAACATTCTGAAAATCTTGTGCATGTGTCTTTATATATCAGTCCATCCTGATGAAGTGGCTGTTTTCAGCCACAAAATGTTAGTACTCAAACAGAACCAGAATACTGTCTCACTGCTTACAAAAAATATAGATTTTCTTCTACATACTTGAGTGAGTGAGTCAGTTGTCCATGTGCAGTTAATTTCTGTAGTTGTTTCAAATAATTGTTGTTCCAGTAGGTGCTTGAAGTAAATAAATCTCGGTATGGCTCATTTGCTGTCTCATCCTCCACTGGATCAGAAGGTCATGGAAGGTTCTTGTCCTGCACTGTGTTTGGGCTAATACCATGAAAACGCTGGCACCCAAGTGCAGCACTGGGAGGGGATACTATACTGTTGAGGTGTGGCATCTTTCAGATGAGATGTTAAACCAGTGTCTTTTCTTGAAAAGAGTAGGGGGATTTTCTCAGTGTCCCAACCAGATTTCCCCTATTTATTCAAATACAACTAATCAGCTTAGTCTGGTTCAATTTCTGTTGGCTTACATCTATATCCTATCCCCACTACCCCAAGATGAGGCTGCAGATTGGTAGTATTGTTTAGCCATCCTTTCCTGGTCAACAAAAATTAACTAACTAAAGCCGTTGTGGAAATTAACAAAGTCATATAGTAAGGCACTGCATCATTTTGCTCACATTATCTCAATTTTAGACTTACAACCATACTGAGATGTAATGAAATATCAAGTCCTAATAATCAGCATATGAAATAGCATTCTCTTAGGCTAAAATATTTCTGTAGATGTTATTGTTCATTGTTGGGCACACCCAACACTTCATTAATTTCAAGCACAGAGCAAACATGTAGCTTGCCCACCTCCGGCCTAAAAGATGACTTACTTTACTTTGGCATGCTCTCTAGGCTTCAAACCTAGTAATGCTGTTAGATGGAGTGAAATATGCATCAAGTCATTTAACCTATTTCTGAGCATGGCTGCTAACTATCAAACAACAGTAAGGCATTGTCTTTAGATGCAAGAATATAGATCATATTTCCAATTCCTACTTCACCACCTGGCATAAAAGATGTTAAGCTAATATGCAGACATGGAAGCTCAAACAAAAGCAAATGAAACATTGTATAGAGGACGTTCAAGAATGCATGCCTGCATAAGGATGTGGGTAACCAGCAGTGCCCCTTAAGACAAATGGCAAAAGACTGACACCTGTTTACAGTTCATCTGATCTATGTGTGGTAAGGTAATTAGATAATTATTAAACAAGCCTGTCAGGAGCCAAAACCTATGTCAAAAACTGTTGCTAATACATGATGAGATGTTACCCTTGAGTTCATCAGACAATTCCATTTAATATCTGAATGTGACTGACTGGACTGTTAGCTAAGCTACTGCAGAACTAGAAATTTTCACTGAAACAATATTTTCACTATCTTTGCGGGTGAGACCCTTTCCGTGAAAATAGTTTTACAGTGAAAATACATGACATGTCATATCCATTTAGTGTCTTAAACCAATGGCCCATATAGTATCAGTATGTCACTTACCCTACCTCACCCTACTCACCAGCAACCTTAAACTCAAATGTTTAAAGTTAAAAACTTAAAAGAAAAAAACAAACAGGAGCTCACCATGAGTTGACCACATGAACCAACTTCCTGGTTTCCCAATCAGCATGTCAGCTGGTGTAGTGGACTGTGGCAACTCTCGCTTCTTTCATTCACCATACAGCATTCCTGAAAACATCACACTGACAATACCATGCTACTGATTCATGTACCTCTCCTTGCTAACCAAACACTCCCCTCACAAGAAAGAAGACAAAAGCAAGAAACACTGACTGTCAACTGTTGATTCCCTGATTGGCGTGTTGCATGGTATGCTTGAGTGTATTCGTGCTTCCCTTATTAAACCTACCTTTTTTAAACTTACTGAACTTTATTAAAAAGTTTATAGATTTGGAGCATGAAACATACGCAGCCAATAAATACAGTATTAAATAACAGAGTTATCAGGGTGTACACAACATTCCATCCCAAATACAATACATGAGACAAATGTATAGCTAATTCTAGGAGCTTGACAGCTAAAAACACAGTATACAATAAATGAAAGGGGCTAATCAATCAATATCACAGAAATAAGCTAGTGTTGAGACCTATCCTTTGCCATACATTACAGGTATGGTATAATCAAGATAGCATTAGTTAGGCAATCCCACAAATAAAAATTTCAGCTACTAGATTAAAGCTCAATAGATATAATATAATTTAAGTAAGTTGCAGAAGGGTGCTTAACCATTCCCATCTCTGTTTGTACCCAGAACAATTATGCAGAAGGCTGGCTATGGATTTTTCCATTGAAAGGATAGTAAGCATTTCTGCATGCCATTCCTTGTCCTAGAAATCCTTCCTCGTGAAAGTGACATCACACCTTGTTTGTTTGGTTGCTTAGTTGGCAAAATATTTATTTACAACTTCTTCTCATCAAACCCTGGAGACTGGAAATGGCTCCACAATCTGCACAGGGGTTGAATACAGACCCCCATCTCAGAGGGAGGAAATGGACAAGAAAATGATAGAAGGCATCCTTGGGACGGCAGAGAAAGTGGAGATATTGCTGATGGGGGATCTGAATATGCCAGATGTTGACTGGAGCACCTATGCTGCTGCCACATCCATGAGCAGGGCCATTTTCGATGCCCTACAGGGGGCATGCCTCAGACAACTAGTTTTGGAACCCACTCAGGAGAGAGCAATCTTAGACCTGGTACTCTGAAATGGGGATGGAGAGGGGATCTCTGATCTTGAAGTGGGTAGCCATCTGGGAACAAGCGACCACCAAATAGTGTAGTTCACAATAAACTTAGCTGTTAAGTCAAGCCACACAAAAGTGAAGGTACTGGATGCCTTACCTCAAGCCACACTGGTGACCCATGTTCGGGAACGAGCATGGGTCATCGGGGGTTGGAAGGAAGAGAAGGATCGAGCATCCGTTGGACTGCTCTCCTTCTCCAGGGTTGGGGGACACTAGCTGTTGGCACTCCATGGCCCCTAGCAGCTGTTGGGAGGCAGTGCACTGACACTACAGCTGAAGGTGAGAAGACAAGCAGACACTTAGTGAGAGCACGTGCGGTAGCGTGCGTGCGCTCACCGCAGGCATCATTGCATGCCCTGCCACCTCACAAGGGGAGAAAAGTGGAAAAATAGTTCCAGCTGGATGATGTGGTCTCCGCAGTGCCACATCTGAGAAGGCACCTCCCTGGCATGGATCCATTTGGGGTGGGTTGAGTCACTTCCCACCACCCTGCTATGAAGGGTAAGTTGTGGGGTGCACAAGGGAGGGGGTCTAACCTTCAGGGGAGGGCTGCGCTGGGGGACAATTTAAGGCAGAAGCTGGGAGCTTGGTAGGAATAATGCATCAAAATAAAAGTGACGGTACTGGACTTCAGGAGGGATGATTTTGTCAAAATGGGAGAGTGCCTCAGAAAAGCACTAGCAAACAGACAAGAAGGTGGGGTGGAGAAACAATGGGGGAAACATCAAAACCGCCAGCACAGAGGCAACAAGCCTTTGTGTGAAGCAAATAAACAAATCAAAATGAAAGAAAAAAACACCATGGTTCTCAAAAGAAGTGGCGAGGAAGGTAAGAGAGAAAAATATATCATTCAGGAAGTATAAGGAAACAAAGAAGAAGAAGGACAGAGAACTGTACCAGTTAAAGCAGAAAAGAAGGTAAGGCAGTCAGAATAGCAAAGGCCCAAACCAAGTAAAAGACAACCAACTTGGTTAAGAAGGGGGGTAAAACACCTTTTATAGGCACATTAGGGAGAAAAGAAAGACTAAGGCAGGGATACTGAGGCTGAACAAAGAATAAGATGGTTGGGTAGAGAGCTCAGTATTCACAATGGAAAAGCAGAGGGAAATACCTAATCCGGTCAATAGAAGCACTCTGGATAGGGGGTTGATATTAGTCCTTTCACAGAAGAAAGGGGTCTGAAAGAACTCTTAAAACTGAAAGTGGATAAAGCAATGGGGCCTGATGGGATTCACCCCAGAATTCTAAAAGAACTAAGGGAAGAACTAGTAACACCACTGACTACCCTTTTTAATAAATCATGAGAGGATGGTGTGGTACCTGAGGACTGGAGGAGGGCAGATGTGATTCCCCTTCACAAAAGTAGGAGCAAGACAGAGGCAGGAAACTACAGACCTGTCAGTGTGTCCTCAGTGGTAGGAAATGATGGAATCACTTCTGAAGGAAAGAATTGTTGAGTACCTAGAGGCCAGTGGGGCACAGGACCCAAGGCAGCATGGAGTCACAGCAGGAAGGTCATGTCAGACAAATCTAATTGATTTCTTTGACTGGGTGACCAAAGCAGTAGACCAGGGAGGGGCTGTGGACATGGCTTACCTAGACTTTAGCAAGGCATTTGACACAGTCCCACACAAAAGATAAATAAACAAATTAGCCAGCCTGTGAGTGGGTCACAGGGTGGTAGCCTGGGTAAAACAATGATGGGACAACAGGACACAGCGGGTAATAGCAAATGGAGTCCACAGTGAAGAAAAGAGAGTTACTAGTGGGGTACCACAGGGTTCAGTACTGGGGCCGGTCCTTTTTAATGTCTTTATAAGTAACATTGCAGAGGGACTAGAAGGGAAAGTATGTCTCTTTGCAGATGACACAAAGATCTGCAACAGGGTTGATACACAGGGTGGGGTGGAAAGGATGAAAAGGGACTTGGCAAGGTTGGAGAAATGGTTAAACAAATGGCAGCTTAGATTCAAAGCAAAGAAGTGCAAGGTAATGGAGTTTGCCCTTTAAGGGGCAGACCAGGTTGTCCTGGCGCACCCCTTCACTCCTTCATAGGATGGTTGTGCTCAGGAGGGGAGGGAGGGAGGAAGGAAGGGGAGGAGCTAAGGGTCAGAAGGGAGATGAAGAGAGGAACACAGATGTAGAAGTGGGTAGCCATCTGGGAACTAGCGACCATCAAACAGTATGGTTCACAATAAACACAACAATAGAGTCAAGCCATACAAAGGCAAAAGTACTGGACTTTAGGAAGGCTGACTTTGCCAAAATGGGTGAGTGCCTAAGGAATGCACTAGCAAATGGGTAGGAAGGAGGGGTGGAAGAACAATGGGGAATAATAAAAACTGCCATCACAGAGGTAACAAGCCTTTGTGTGAAGCAAATAAACAAAATGAAACGATGTAAGAAACCACTATGGTTCTCAAAGGAAGTAGCAGTGAAGGTTCAAGAGAAAAAGAAAGCATTCAGGAAGTACAAGGAATCACAGAAGGAGCAGGACAGAGAACTGTATCAGTTAAAGCAAAAGGAAGCTGGGAGGCAGTCAGAACAGCAAAGGCCCAAACTGAGGAAAAGATAGCCAATTATTTTAAGAAGGGGGATAAAACCTTGTATAGGTACATCAGGGAGCAAAGGAAGACCAAGGGAGGGATAGTGAGGCTTAATAAAGGGGAGAGAGGGTGGGCAGAGGGTGACTGTGAAAAGGCAGAGATACTAAACAAATAGTTTTGCTCAGTATTTACAAAGGAAGAGGGGGAGGTACCTAAAACAAACAGTAGAAACACTCTGGATACAGAAGTTGATACCAGCCCATTTATAGAAGAAAGGGTTCTGAAATAACTCTTAAAGCTGAAGGTGGACAAAGCAATGGGGCCTGATGGGATTCATCCCAGAATTCTAAAAGAACTAAGGGTAGAACTAGTGACACCACTGACTACCCTCTTCAACAAATCATGGGAGGATGGGGTGGTACCCGAGGACTGGAGGAGGGCAGATGTGATCCCCATTCACAAAAGTGGGAGCAAGGCAGAAGCAGGAAATTACAGACCTGTTAGTTTAACCTCAGTGGTAGGAAAAATGATGGAATCACTTCTGAAGGAAAGAATTGTTGAGTATCTAGAGGCTAGAGGGGCACAGGACCCAAGGCAACATGGATTCACAGCGGGAAGGTCATACAGACAAATCTGATAGATTTCTTTGACTGGGTGACCAAAGTAGTAGATCAGGGAGGGGCTATGGACATGGCCTACCTAGACTTTAGCAAGGCATTTGACACAGTCCCACACAAAAGATTAATTTACAAGTTAGCCAGCCCGGGAGTGGGTCCCAAGATGACAGCCTGGGTAAAGAATTGGCTGAAGAATAGGACACAGAGTAATAGTAAATGGAGTCCACTCTGAAGAAAGGGGGGTTACTAGTGGGGTACCGCAGGGTTCAGTATTAGGACCGGTCCTCTTCAATGTCTTTATAAGTGACATTGCAGAGGGACTGGAAGGAAAAGTATGTCTCTTTGCAGATGACACAAAGATCTGCAACAGAGTTGATGCACAAGGTGGGGTGGAAAGGATGAGAAGGGACTTGGCAAGGTTAGAGGAATGGTCTAATGTATGGCAGCTTAGATTCAATGCTAAGAAGTGCAAGGTAATGCACCTGGGAAACAAAAACCCTGGGAGGAGTACACAATGGGGGGTGAGATACTAACAACAACAACAAAATGGAAAGGGACCTGGGGGTAGTCATATCAGATGACCTAAAGGTGGGCAAACAATGTGAGAGGGCAGCAACGAGGGCTGGGGGGATACTGGGATGCATAGGGAGAGGCATCACCAGTAGAAAACAGGAAGTTATCATCCCTCTGTACAGACAGCTGGTCAGACCCCATCTGGAGTACTGCGTGCAGTTCTGGAGACCCAATCTCCCAAGAGACATAGACAGGATGGAAGCTGTCCAGAGGAGGGCCACTAAAATGGTGCAGGGTCTGCACCGGAAGACATATGAAGAGAGACTTAAGGAGCTTAATATGTATAGCTTAGAGGAAAGGAGGGAGAGGGGGAACATGATAGAAACTTTCAAGTACCTCAAAGGAATCAACAAAGTCCAAGAGGGTAGCATCTTTCAAAAAAAGAGGTGTGCAAGAACAAGAGGGCACAATTTGAAGATAAAGGGGGCGGGCTCAGAGGTAATTTAAGGAAGTATTTTTTCACAGAGAGGGTTGTGGATGCATGGAACGTCTGGAGGAGGTTGTGGAGTCAAAAACAGTAGTGGAATTCAAGCATGCATGGGACAGTCATAAGGCAATTCTAGGGGGTTGGGGTAGGAAGAAGTAGGCTGCTGGTTAACTAGGATCTGCAGCTTATCCATTAGGTAGGGAAATGGGCAGACTGGGTGGGCCAAGCGGTCCTTATCTGCCGTCAAATTCTATGTTACTATGTTTCTATGTTTAGAACAATGGGCAGGTAACAGGAAGGGGAGGGGCGAATAGAGGTACTTAAGGGACAGCACAAGGGGGCCTCAGCCACTTTGTGCTGGAGTTTTGATTTTACTGAAGCTACAGCATGTCGGATTGGCATATTGTTGGTGGAGGTTTGTGCACCAGGATAAACAGATAAGCACAAAAAAAAAAAAAAAACGAAAAAGGTTGGATATGTTTTAAAAAAAAAATGCTTGGGGGTTTACTTGGCTTAATAATGAAAAGTCTGTGTATAGCAATGATAGGAGAGAGGCTGTTTACAGCAGAAGGACAGCATGCAATCCTAGTAGAATTAAAAAAAAAAAATCTGTTTTTGTGGTCATTTACGATAGTATGCTATGATATAGGACAGAACTGAAGCGCTAAGAGCGTTAGCTGGTTGTGAAGAGCTGTGCCTGAAGCTAGCTGAGGAGAATTGGTCCAGATGATCAAAAGGAAATGAGCAGCGTGCAGTGATGTTTGGCCGGCGTTGGCCTAGCGAGGAAAACGACGGTAGGGCAGGGTCTCAGGGGAGAGCGAGCGATTAATCTGAGCCGAGCATTGTGGTGCATGGCTGGAAGGGTGGGGCAGCAAGCAGTGGTGTTTGGCTGGCATTTGGCCTAGCGAGGGAAGCGACAGAAGGGCAGGGTCGAGGGGAGAGCAAGCGATTGAAGCTGGGAGGAGCATTGAGCACATGGCTAGAAGGGGAACACTCTGTGGAGTTGTGGTGGTGTTTGGCCGGTGGTGGCCTAGTGTTGAACGCAGCTGCAGAGCATAGTCTGGGGGGGGGAGAGCAGGTGAGCCAGGATGCTGGACAGACAAGAAGGAATAAGCGTGACGATAGGCTGAAGTGGAAAAGCCTGATATTGGAGCTGGCACTGTGTAGTTTTGCCTGGAGAAAGGATTAGAATGTGGGGAGAGGCACAAAAGAAAGAGCTGGTGTGGGGCCGACGCAGGCGGCCATGTGGCGTGACAGTGCACCCCATGGGGTAGGCCTCGAGGTGAGCAGATTCTGTGGGGGGGGGTAGTGGGGAGGCTATTTAGCCATGGCATTGAGGCAGAGCTTCAGGGTAATGAAAATGGGGTTGTTGGACGCATAGGCACGAGTTTTTGGTGGTTTTTCGGAGACAGTAGGTGAAGCAAGGGGAGCAGCGCAGTAAAGGGCAAGCAGAGAGAGGCCCTGTAACGGGAGGAGCGGAAGCATGCTATAGTGACGTGTGGCATGATGTCACACACCGTGCAATGGTTGCAAAGACAGGGGGAAGGGAGAGAAAAGGAGCAGGGGGGTAGGAGAGGGAAAAAAAGGAAAGGAGCGGGTGGGCTGTACAGGGGGAGGCTGGCTAACAAGGGACAAGGGGGGCATGACCGCACGCATGCCAGCTGGGTCACAGGGGAGAAGCAGACACCCCCACTCCAAGGGACCTCATGGCGGCCTCCAGTTGGTTGTTTAAGGGGAGAGCAAAACCTCCTCAGATAAAGAAGTTAATCATAACCTGGCATCGCCCAGGAAGGAGATATTTCTTTAGGGGAGGCAGCAACGGATGGTAGTGGCCTCATGAGACGGCAATGGAGAAATGTGCGGATGCAAAGGGGGGCATACGGATATGGAAACTAAAAGGGGGACACAAAAAAAGAGGTTTGATATACAAAAAAAAGGGGTCAAGGGAACGCTACTGTATAACAGGCTCAGCGGGGGGGGGTCATGGGGTCGACGAGCGGCAGAGAACAGGCATCTTGTCGATGGCTGCCCAGTGGAAGGGAAGCCCTCAAAAAAAAAAAGCAACAACCTCGGTAGTGGTAAAAGGGAGGCACGTGGGCACGAAAGGAAAAAACTGAGCAGTCATGCTGGTGCATGGCAGATGGGACAAAAAAAAAAGGAAAAGGAAACAATATATATATAGCAATATAGGCATATAACAAATCTTGTTCTCTTCCCATAGTTGTCTTCACAGAGAAAACAGTGAAAGACATGGCACCAAAGAAAAGCAAGCCGTCAAAGGAGGACGCCTACAGGGCTATAATCGAATTGGCAGAAAGACCAACTGAATGTGGGAACTGGTGGAAGGGGAGGAACCAGGGAGACCCGGGGAGAAAAGGAAAGCAGGCCCAGGAAAGGCAGAGGGAAATGACCAGCCGAAGGGCCACACAGCCCCAGTGGGACCCACCAGGGTGGCTGATCCAGTACCTCTGCAGCCTATAGACTCGGTAACACCAGTACTTCCCCTCGAATAAGGTGGGATCTCCCTTGGTGAACCCGGGCCAGATCCCCAGAATGTAGTGTTCCCTCCACAAACCATAGTAGTTCACCCTACTCCTCAACCACAGGTAGAAAAAGGGGACAATTCAAAGATGCCAGGCAGCATGGCCCGGACAAGGTTACAGGTAACACACCCTGCGCAGTGGAGGACAGTATAAAGGAATACATAGGTCAAATTGTGTCGGCGCTGGGGACAGGAGGGTTAGGGCAGATGGAATCATCTCTGGCAGAGATTAGGATGGAGAAAGAGGCACCGGAAAGAAATGAAGGGAGTGCAGAGAAAGAAGGGAAAGGTACAAGGGAGATAGGTGTGCCCGGTATGAGGATAGGATAGCATATTCCACTGGCCACGAAAGAAAAAATATGGAAAGGGGAGTATGTGGATATATTCGCTTCAGTGAGCTGGGAATAGGCAGCAAAATATGAGGAGGCTGAGAACATAGGTAAGAGTGAAATGGCAGCGGCAATAGTGCTTTTAGGGAAAAAGGAGGAAGACAAGTTCACGAAAGGAAAGACCTGGGATGGATGGTTTGTAGGTATTGCCACTTTCTCATCCATCATCTTGGAGAAAAGGCCAGAGCTAGGCATCCCACTCATCACATATTCCTTGATAATAAAGAGACAAAAGCAAAAGGGGGGGTGGGGTGATTATACTATGACAAATTTTTTCGACAGAGAATGGCAACATTAGGGATGTGAGATGGGACATGAAGCAGCTAGACTTAGGGACAGACTATGTCACAGATCAGTCCACACCCAAAGGGGAATGGGGGAGGTAAGGGGCAACAGCCCAGACATGTTGATGGGCTTACAACAGGGCCTTTTGCTCGTGGCCTCAATGTTGTTTTTGGCACACTTGCTCAAAATGCGGTGGAGGGCACCCGTCAAGCAGATGCAGGATGACATGGGCCCAAGGGGCACAGGGACACGGGGGGGTGAGGGTCAGGTCAACAGTTCTTTTGAGAGGGACAGGGGTTTAAAGGGCAGACATAGAATAGGGGAGGGAGGGGCAGAGGGAACACGAGTAGAAGGGGTCAGAATCACTGATCAGAAGAACCTTACACAAGGCGGGAGGGAGGGCCGGGGAGCAGTAATGGGGGAATGACAAGGAGCAGTTTGGAGTAGCTAGAACACCCATCAATTTAGAGGCATGGACAGCCTGTTTTGACAGATATCTGAACATAAGAGTGCAGGATATGATTATAAAAGGTTTCAGTACTTGGTTTTCACTGCAGTGTAGGGGGCCCAGACAAGCGAGAGAGGCAGGCAACCTGGGGTCGGTTAAAGGACGGGAAGAAATGTTGAGACAGAAGATAGAGAAAGAAAAGGCAGCAGGGAGGGTAGAGGGACCATTTGACACACTCCCCCTGCGAGACATGCAGATTTCACCATTGGGTTTGGTACCCAAGAAGCAAGAGGGAGAGCACAGGGTGATTCACCACCTGTCTTATCCAGAAGGGGATTTGGTGAATGATTTAATCGGGGAGGAACACAGTAAAGTAACATATGCGACACTAGAGGATGCAGTCCGGATAATCCGGGCTACTGAGGACTCATGGATGGCAAAGACGGATATTGAATCCACCTTCAGACTGCTGCCAGTTAGGAGAGAAGACTGGGATCTATTGGATTTTAAGATTGGGGGGGCAGTATTATTTCGACAAATCCATGCCAATGGGATGTTCCATAGCCTGCATGACATTCAAAGCATTCAGCACATGCTTGCAATGGATATTTCAGGAAAAGACTGGTTATAGAATGGTCATTTATTATCTAGATGACTTTCTTTTCATTGGGAAGGGGAGAAGAGAGACACAGAGGATGCTGTGCAAGTTTTGGGAATCATGCAGGGAGCTAGGGGTGCCACTGGCACCAGAAAAAAACAGAAGGGCCCAGCAGGGTGATGGAGTTCCTGGGGATTGAGACAGATGCCCCAAAAGAAATATTTAGGCTGCCAGACAACAAAGTGAGGAAACTGAAGGAACTGATTCAAGTACATACCAGCAGGAGAAGGGTACAACTAAAACAAGTACAACAAGTACTGGGGCACCTGAACTTCACCTGCAGGGTCATTGGAGCAGGAAGGGCATTCACAAAGAGGTTAGCTAGGGCTACAGCAGGGGTCACCAGACTGCATCACTGGGTGGACCTGACAAAAGGTGTCAGGGAAGATTTTGAAATATGGGAGGAATTCCTTAAGGAATATAATGGCTGTTCGTTCTGGAAAAAAAGGAGTGGGTGTACAACACAGACCTCAATCTCTACACAGATGCAGCTGGGGGGTTTGGCATGGGGAGGTTACCTGAGGGGCAGATGGTTTGCAGAACCATGGCCTGATAGCTGGGTAAGGGATGGAAAAATAAGAGATACAACATTGTTGGAGATCATGCCCATATAGGCGTTTACACTGGTCTGGGGGGAGGAATTACGGGAGCAGAAAGTGACATTTTGGTGTGACAATAGAGCAGTGGTGGAGGTCCTAAACAACAGGGGAGTCAGGTCAGAAATGGTCATGCAAGTATTACGACATTTAGTGTTAAGGGCTTTGCAGCTGAACATGTCATTCAGAGCAAAACACATAGAAGGGGAACACAATACCCTGGCTGACAGCCTTTCCTGTCTGCAGCTGGACCATTTCTGGAGGCTGGCACCAGCAGCAGGGAAACAAAAAACACCCATACCAATGAACATCTGGGACGTTGGCAAGAAGGAGCAGAACTGTTGTTTCGCAGCTCATGGGCGCCTCGGACTCTGAGGGCATACGATGGGGTCTGGTGGCATGT
This sequence comes from Neoceratodus forsteri, assembly GCA_016271365.2. Taxonomy (NCBI): domain Eukaryota; kingdom Metazoa; phylum Chordata; order Ceratodontiformes; family Ceratodontidae; genus Neoceratodus; species Neoceratodus forsteri. The sequence continues at coordinate 832,603,340 of CM028131.1, forward strand.
TTCAAACATTCAGGGCTGAAAACCAGATGGAGGTAAGTGGGCCACTCACAGAGGAACAGTTGGGAATGTTCACCATGGAGCAGTGGCAAAAAGGGACCGCCCACACCACAATAGGAGTCTACCTGGCAGGGATTAGTTTTATCTGCAGCCTAAAAGGGTGGAAGGACCTGACAAAATCATTGTTCATCAGGAGAATGATGCAAGGATGGGGTAGGTTGAAACATGGGCCAGGAGATAATAGAAGGCCAATAGGGGAGCAGTGGCTAGTAAAGCTAAAGGACATGCTCCCGGCAATATGAAGATCAAAGGCCGAGGCCCAGCTATTTCACACAGTTTATATAGTAATGTTTGCAGGGGCCATGAGAGTGAGTGAGGTGGTAGTCCATGGGAAAGAAGACAAGGAAGGGGGGGTTAGAATGGGAAGATATAAGCTGGGGGGTGAAAGAGATGCGGATCAAGAGCAGGAGATCAAAAACGGATCAAAGAGGATAAGGTTGCATAGTGACACCGAAGGGGCAGGTAGAGGTTGCAATATGCCCAGTACAGGCTCTGTGGGCTTTCGCCACAGAGCATGAAACTAGGAGGGGAAAATTATTTGTATATGGTGATGGGAAAAGGGTCACCGGCTACCAGGTCACAGCATTGCTCAAAAAGGGCATGCAATTCATGGGGGAGGACCCGGCTAATTATTCATCCCATTCCTTGCAGATTGGGGCTGCCTCACAGTGGGCAGCAGCGGGAGAAACGGTGAATGACATTTTGGAAAAAGGACGCTGGTGGTCTGCCAGATATAAAAGATACATCCGAGCACTGAAGTAAGAAATTGAAAGTAGTGCTCCTGTTTTTTAACCACAGATCTGGGGGCAAGAAGTGGTAAGGGGGAGGGCAGGGGACGGTATACTACGGTGATGACACTAAAAGCATGTGTAAAATAATTTATTTTGCTTGAACCCCATAGGTAGAGGGAGGATCACGGAAGTCTGGAGCTGCGGCCATTCCTATATTTATTCGGCTGGAAAGAGAGCAAAGAAGAAGGCTGGGGGAAAGCAGCTGTACCAGGATGTGAAACTGTGTAGGTTGGTCTGGCATGGCATACGGGGATGAGATGGGCAAAACTGCTTCCCACCTTGAAGGAGCTCAAGGGACAGTGACCCAGTCCAGACCTAATTATTATACATCTAGGGGACAACGATCTTGCAGGCAAGCCATGGGTAGACACATACTTACAGATAAAAAGGGATCTAGGAACAATACAACAGTGGTGGCCTCAGGTATGCCTTGCCTGGTCAAATATGATACCAAGGAGGGTGTGGAGGCAGAAGCACGGCCATAGAGTGGTGGAGAGGGCCAGGAGAAAGATGAATAGTAGGGTAGGAACATTGGTAAGGCAGATGGGAGGACAGGTGATACTGCGTGGGGTAGAGGAATGGGTAGAAGACTTCTACAGGTCAGATGGTGTGCACCTGTCAGACCTAGCCATAGACATGTTCAATACAGAAACAATGGGCTTTATAGAAGCATGGAGGAAAACTTGCAAAAACAGAAAATAAAAAAAAAATAAAAAGAAAAAGGAGAGAAGGAATAAACAGGATCTTCCCTGAGGTAAGGGAGAATAATACCCTAAGTATGGGAGAAGCCAGCCGTCCAACGCAAGCTGGAGACTGGCTAGTGGGGAAAAGGGGGAGAGGGGAGGGGGAAGAAAAAAGGAATAAGAAGAAGAGGAAGAAGATGAAGGAGAAAGCGGTATCAGTTTTCACCGTTACCTAATGGAAAAGGAGAAGAAGAAGGCACCCAGGTTTTCACCTGGGGGGAGAAAAAATGAAGAAGGAGGGATAATCAGAGATTGATATATGGATGGAAATAAATGAAATTCTGAAAATATGACAATAAGAGATAAGAAATGGAATATGGAATTATGAAGTATAAATAAATTAATTGCCAATCTGAGCACAACAACAAACAATGGTCTCTGCCTTTTTGTGAGGGAAAAGGGGGGAATCTGGGAAAATGGAGTTTGCCCTTTAAGGGGTAGACCAGGTTGTCCTGGTGCACCTCTTCCCTCCTTCATAGGATGGTTGTGCTCAGGAGGGGAGGGAGGAAGGAAGGAAGGGGAGGGGCTCAGGGTCAGAACAATTGGCAGGTAACAGTAAGGGGAGGGGCGAATGGAGGTACTTAAGGGACAGCACAAGGGGACCTCAGCCACTTTTTGCTGGAGTTTTGATCTCTCCCACCCACCCTACTAGGCAGAGCAAGAGGGGAAGACAGTCAAGATGGGACTGTATGGTGGGTCTGTCAAAGGTGGATGACAGACGCATCCAGTCGGACAGTTTGGACTGCCAAAGGTGGATGGCAGATGATAATTTGGTTATGGACTGCCAAAGGTGGATGGCAGGAGAAAAAAGGGTGAAAAAGGGGGGGAGGAGGGGAGGGGGGAAGAAAAAAGGAATAACACAAGAAGAGGAAGAAGATGAAGGAGAAAGCAGTCTCGGTTTTCACTGTTACCTAACGGAAAAGGAGAAGAAGAAGGCACCCAGGTTTTCACCTGGGGGGAGAAAAGATAAAGAAGGAGGGATAATCAGAGATTGATAAATCCATGGAAATAAATGAAATTCTGAAAATATGATAATAAGAAATGAGAAATAGAATATGGAATTATGAAGTATAAATAAATTAATTGCCAATCTGAGCACAACAACAAACAATGGTCTCTGTCTTTCTGTGAGGGAAAAGGAGGGAATCCTGGACAATGCACCTGGGAAACAAAAACCCAGGGGAAGAGTACACAATGGGGGGTGTGATACTGACAACAACAAAAATGGAAAGGGACCTGGGGGTAGTCATATCAGATGACCTAAAGGTAGGCCAGCAATGTGAGAAGACTGTAAGGAGGGCTGGGGGATACTGTGATGCATAGGGAGAGGCATCACCAGTAGAAAACAGGAAGATGTTGGCCCTCGGTACAGACAGTTGGTAAGACCACATCTGGAGTGCTGTGTACAGTTTTGGAGACCCCATCTCCGCAAAGACATAGGCAGGATGGAGGCTGTCCAGATGAGGGCAACCAAAATGATGCAAGGGCTGCATCAGAACACATATGAAGAAAGACTAAAGGAACTAAAGATGTATAGCCTCGAGGAAAGGGGGGGGACATGATAGAAACTGTCAAATACCTCAAGGGAATCAACAAAGTCCAAGAGGGTAGCATCTTTCAGAAAAAGTGATGTGCAAAAACAAGGGGGCACAATTTGAAGATAGAGGGGGGACGGCTCAGAGGTAATGTGAGGAAGTATTTCTTCACAGAGAGGGTTGTGGATACATGGAACAGCCTTCCTGAGGAGGCCGTAGAGTCAAAAACAGTGGTGGAATTCAAGAATGCATGGGACAGACATAAGGCAATTCTAGTGGGGGGTAGGAGGAAGTAGGCTGTTGGTTAACTAGGACCTACATCTTATCCGTTAGGTAGGGAAATGGGCAGACTAAGTGGGCCAAGCGGTCCTTATCTGCCGTCAAATTCTATGTTTCTATGTTTCTATGTTAAAATAGTCATTTTCATCCGTAATTATGTATATAGTATTGTCTAATTCACACATTTCAATCCATTTATATTTACATTTCCATCATCATCATTCTTTGTCCAATTTCCCACAGGTGTCCATCGGTGGGCACATTTCTTTTCTCTCCTTAGTCTGGCCAGAATGTACATCCATGGCCATCCTACACTGCTACCCTGGGTGTACCTCTCAGAGTAGTTCTCCTTTCCCATCCTTGGTGTACACCAAGGTTAGGTCCTCCCCACTTTTCTGCTTTCTTTTCTGTTTTCCTTTTCTTCACTCAAAACCCCTTTCCTGCTGTCTACCTTCAGCAGTCCTCTCCAACCATCTTGAAGTACCTCTGATTGTCATCATTTTCCTTCTTGTTCCCCGTATCTCTCATCAGGGTGGTGGGCGAGAAGAAAAATTTTGGGATAGCGAAAGAGGGGGGTCTGCAGTTGAGCACCCCTTTTTAAGGCCTCAAGCCCCTCCCTCTAATTCTAATTCTCTCTCTCTCTCTCTCCACCTCCCACATCCAATCAGCCTTCTTCCTCTTCCCTTGCCTCTGTCCCTTTCTTATCTCATAACCCCTTCCCTCTCTTCCTTCCCTCCTTACCTTATTCCACCCCCTTCCTATATATTCTTCCTGAGTCCACTTTCATATTCTCAGGGCCTAAAACAAAGGTGTCTTTCTTTTACTAAGACAAATCTTTCTTATAGGACAGAGATTGATTATCTGTCCTGCGTTGTAGTATAACTGATTTAGCCACTACTGAAATAAGGGCCATATGATACCTCGGAGGGTCTAGTAATTGGGTATAGTCCAAACCCAAGAGGCAACGTTCTGGTGAAAATGCCTCATGCAATACTAAAAAGAGATGGCAAAGAGTGCCCTCCTGTGCATTACATCTGTTTTACTAAAACTGCTTGACTCCACAGATAACACACTGATAATAGCATGTTACTAATTCAGGTACGTCATGCCTATCACCCCTAAGCAAACACTCAGCCTGCAGGAAAGAAGCCAAAAGCAAAAAATGCTGACCACCGACTGCTGACAGCAGTCAGCATTTACTTCTCCTTGGGATCAAGTGGTGCAGAACTGCTGCTGATTCTCTGCAGCAAACAACAAACTGACCCATTACTGTGCTGCTAATGTGCCTATTTCTCCCAAACAAATGTACAACAGCACGTCAAACTTGAATTAATTTAAAACAAAAAAAATTGTGTTTACATTATAGTACCCCACTCAGTCTCTCTCATATGGATCAGTAGGAGATCATGATGAATGTTTGGCATGAACTGGGTGGCAGTCAGCTGAGCATGATTTCAACTTCACACAGATATTTATAGCTCTGCAGTACTTCCTCTGGTGCTATCTCAGTAGAGGAAGCCAAATAAATACTAGAAGTGATGTATGCTTTGCCTGCATAGTTGCAACTGCTTCCATACTGAAGCATGTGTGCAACAGTTCACTTTTCTCTGTACTCATGTGACTGTAGTGGAATCTACTAGTACAACACAGAGCTCAGCTGATACCACACACACAAAAAAGCAAAAAATTCAGTTTAGCCCCACATTGCTACCTTGGATGACTGAGGGATTAATCTTCTGTCAGGGTTGCTTTAGGTACACTGGCCCAGATATTCAAAAGGGTTGCACATGGCACAACAGTGTTTCACCATCGCAACTCACTGGTGTGCCCCGGCGAGATATTCAAAAGGGAAAAGTGCTCCACACAAATCCCGATGCACCGGAGTGCATCAGTAACGTATGCAGGCACAGGTATGGGAAGCGTTCCCATGCATAACCTGCACAGCCTGATATTCAGCCCGGAATGTGCAGAGCCATGAATGTGCAACCCCTACCTGCGCCAGCACAAAGTTAAGCCAAAAAAAAAAAGGAACAACTGATGGCCACCCACAGGTGAGCTGCCACATTGCAGGGCGCAACACGGCAGCTGCCACCTGTGGGTGGCCACCCGAAGTTCCTGCCGCAGCTCTGGGGTCCCTCAATGCCCCATCACGGCATCTGTTTAATAACCCTCTTCAATATCCTGGTGGTCCAGTGGGACAGTGCTGCCCAATCACGGGCATCAGTTAGAATAAACCGCCGCATTACTTGGTGTCAGTGATCTATGCTGCTCGAGTGGTGGGCATCTGTTTAACAGAAGGCGCCTGGTTGTCCTGATGGTCTGGGTGCCCCCTCCCCACCTGCCGACTGAAGCCCCACTGCCTCCCAGTCATGCTTTAGGTGGCAGCACCTACCTGGGCTGCCGCCTTCTCGCCTCCACCGATCGACAGTTGGTAGGCTGCTGCCATTGGTTCACAGCATGAGCCAATGGGTATGCAGCTCTTCATCGAATATATATTCCAGATATGTGAATGAATCATCTGCAGGTATCTGGAATGTGTAGTATGGTTGCACTCTGGGGCCTGGCTCACACCGTGAACCACTGGCGCAGCCCTACTGAGCTGTCAGTTGGTGGAGGCGGGCGGCAGGCGGTGGGAGTGCTGCCACCCACCAGTTGACCAGGGGGGAGCAGGGCCGTGGGGCTCAGTGGGCGGGTTTGGAAGGTGGTACCCTAGATCACCAGGGTAATAGGACATTTTCTGTTAAACAGATGCCCGCGATAGGGCAGCATTAGGTCCACTGGACCACCAGGGATATTGTATGGGGGCTATTCTAACAGATACCTGCAATCGGGCAGCACTTGGTCCACTGGACCACCAGGGATATTGGCTGGGGGGTGTTTTTTATTCTAACAGATGCCCACGATTGGGCACTCGGTCCACTGGACCACCAGGGATGTTGGACGGGGGGGGTTTATTTAAACAGATGCCCGTGATCAGGCGGAGTGCGGTCCACTGGACCACCAGGAGTATTGGACTTTTTTTTTATTTAAACAGATGCCCGCGATCGGGCGGAGTGCAGTCCACTGGACCACCAGAGATATAGGATTATTCTATCTTTGGACAGATGCCCACGATCGGGCTGCAGGGGGCACCGGTCCTGACAGCTGCTGCCTGGCAGGGCGCCAGGTGCAAGTCGTCGGGGATCGGCACACCCCGCATGCAAATGGGAGGCAAATGGGGCCTTAATGACATGCAAATGGCCCCATGTGCACCTTGCATAAATTATGGCTCCATTTGCATGTCACCTTTTGAATATCACAGGTGCTGTGAATGGCACAATAGCACTTGCGCTAGCGCATCTCCATGCTCCACTCTGGCCACTTGGCGCTGGCACAGTGCCACTGGCGCCATGCATTATGGGTGGCCAGCGCAGTAATATTCAAAGCTGCTGAGCCATGGCACAGCTCCTTTGAATATTACTCAGGCCACACCCCTGTGCAGCCATGTTGAGCTGCGCCCAAGCTTGCACCACAGCCTGACACAGTTTGAATATCCGGGCCACTGTCTAAATTGGGAAGCAGAGCGAATAAATTTGCTGGAGAAGCAGTATTTTCAGTGAATTTTGACCTGGAATATGTGATTGTTTTTTTTTTTGGGGGGGGGTAGTAAATTCAGTATGTCTGAAATGGGAAGCAAACAGGAGATCTATAATGCAATAAATATATATATATATATATATATATATATATATATATATATATATATTTATGTAATAGGGGTTGACATATATTCAGTGTGATAAATGTGTTTATTCGAGTCACTGTATGTATAAATACATTTATGCAATGGGGGTGAGGATAAAAAAATGGCAAATAACAGCAGTATTTTTGGCTGGTCAGACCTACAGTGAGAATATCACATTTATCCTCACTGTAGGTCACTTATCCTTACTGTAGGTAATAACCAGGCACTATCTGCACTTTAGCACAACTGCTCACAAAGGCTTTAATTGGTGGGAGCTTGCAGCATGAGCAGCACAATCAGAATGCACCAGCTCACTTGCATTCCAGCTCCCACTGGCAGTTTCATTTCTCTCCAGCAGCACACAGAACAGTTTCATTTTTCTCCCCTGTTCTTTCACTGTAACTCATTAAACAAAAACTTTCAGGTTCACACAATGTTAATTACCATTTCTCCTAAAGGTCCAAAATATTAGACAAAACACACTGAATTATTTTCATTGTCTCCCCCACCTCACTTTCTTTCACCAAATATTAAAAAAAAAAAAACTTTTAGCCTCACACAAAACATTCACTTCCTTCAAACCCCAGCACACAAAAAAGCAACCAGCTCTCTCTTTTTTACTCTTACCACACTCCCGCGCAGCACAACAGCACAGTGTCCTGATGCAAAAGTTCAGTTTTATGGAACACAATGCTCAGTCATCTGGAAACAAAAAGTAGACATACCTATTTAAAGAAAAATTTAAATTACACTGATAAAAAAACTTGGCCAGTTGCATAAATGGAACATACAATGCCGTCATCGAAAATTTCTCTGACATTTTCCCCTCTAGCAGTTTGACCTATGGCATCACTCGTGGTGAAGCCACTCGTGATGCCAAAGGTCAAACTGCACTCGGGGGGGAATATCAGAGATATTTTCAATGTGGGCATTGCATATCCCTTATATATACATACAGTACACTGACCATTTATACACACAGTTACTATGTCACAAATCTCTTTAGAATTCATTTAGAATGTTCAGCCTCACAAGCAATACTAACCATATTCAAATGGAAATAACTTTAAAACAAAAAAAGATAGCATGGTATGCCAGCATGAAAATTGTTCAACACAAATTTATCTACAAAATGAGTGGTGTTTCATGTGTAGATACCTTATAGAGTTTATATAATTAGCAAAAAAAGCAGAAGAAAATGTAATTTTTTGTTCACTTTTTTGACAAACAAATGTGAATAACTTCAACATTAAAAAGGTAGCATAGTACTGTGAGCATGACATTTGTTCAGCAAGACATTTTTTACAAAATGAGTTGTGTTTTATTTAATAGCAACCACTATGCTAGGCAGACATGATCTAGGAAAGTTAACCAAAACTCCAAGAAATTATCATTTAAAATAAAGATAAACAGTCAAAATTAAATGTTCCTGCACTGATAGAAAGCATTCCTATTGCATAAATGAAATATACAATGGTGAGCTGTCAGATAAATGATTTATCTACACTTGTGCTGTTTGACCTCAGACACCTCACTCATGGCTCACACCACTCGTGAGGTTACCCAAGGTCAAACAGCACTTGTGTAGATAAATCAATTATGTGACAGCTCATCATTGTATATCCCATCTTGTGTGTGTGTGTGTGTGTGTGTATATATATATATATATATATATATATATATATGTGTGAGTGTGTGTGTGTGTATATATATATATATATATATATATATATATATATATATATATATATAAACACTTTTGTGTTACCAACATCATCAAATTTTAACATGGTAAAATAAAACAAGCATGCATTTATTGGCTACTTGATGGACTATGTAAATAAATATTTAGGACTTTATCTTGAGTGTTCTCTAAAAAAATCTTCTGTTATATTAATTGAATGTTATTTATTGTTCACTGATTGGTTTAAATCAGGTTTACTCTTGTAATTGTGGCCTAGATGCCAGGTACTATGCTCCCACCTCATACAGTAGGTGTCCAGGCAATGAAGTTTATTGGGGTGGTGACTTTAAAGAGCAGCTGATACCTCAAAGAAAACTTTGAAAAAATATAATATTTATGTACAATTCAGATTGTGTTCCGTATGTATTCAATAGACTTCTCCACATTACTTATTACAGAGAAATTTGCATGTAAACATGTTCTATAGCCCTTAGAGTTCTTCTGCCTCTTTTACTTACTCCTTACTTCTTGTCATAGTCCTCTGTTGTGACATCACAGTCTGTTGTCATGGGAGTCATTTTGATGTCACAAGTAGATCATTATGACCTCAGGTAGGGAAAAGCAATAGGAACAGATGAACTCTTCAGGAGCAAAGATCCAATTTTCATGCAAATGGCCTCAGTAATAAATAGTGGGGATGAGAAATATAGAACTAATGTAAAATACAAGCTGAACTGTGTCTAATTGGTATGTTTTGTTAAAGTTGACCTATGGCATCAGATGAGCTTTAAAGTATCTATAAATGTTAACAACTACAGTATGCAGACACAGAATGATGACGTTGCCCACAGAAAGAAGTACAGACAGATGATAAATGTTATTAACTTCATAGGCATGCACCAGGTGGTTATAAAACTAAAGCACGCACAGTTACACACTACACATACAGTTACACACTCAGGGCACATCTACACTTAGGGTCCTTGCAGTGGGATCCTTCTACATTTAACTCTGCCTTCAGTTTTGCTCTTTATTATGTGGGAGGCTTCACTCCAGTGGTATCTCCTTAGAGGCTAATGTACTGGAAATACTGTCTACTACAGTACTAGTACCCTTCACCCACTACAAAACTATAGGGCTTGCACATAGTGAAGGGGGTCTGATACTGTATTTTTATAGCCACCACCCTGCTGATTCTACACAGGGATTCCTGTTACAGTACACTTCCTAGGAGGCTAAGGTAATGGCATAACTCTCAACAGGATTCCACAAAAACCTATCATTGGCTACAGCTCACTGTACTTTTAATATTGTTGAACCTCTTTGGGTACAGATGCATACCAGAATCTGAAGAACTGTGCTCTGCACACATGTGGGACCTTCACAGTAGGTGTGGCTCAGTGGCTGTTCCTTGCAGGATTTCTATTTGACTCCCATAGCTCTGTCATATGGTCTTGGATACTCTCCTTCTTCATTATACTACCTGGAGAGGGGCCCTCATGAACCCTGGGTGACCCCCATTAGGGAAGACCACCACATCTCCACCTGACATTCTCTTATTTGATAATGTGGTTCTCCAGACTCTCAGTTCTCCTTACTCTTTGCAGTCTCTCATTCTACATTTCTCCTCCAGCTTGTACAAAAATGTTTCTTGGGTCTTGATATCTCTATCTCTCAGTTGCTCTGCTCTCAGCCCTCTTCTTTTTTCATTATCTACATCTTTCTGCCTCCTCCCTGTCACTGGCTAAAGGAACCCTCCCGCCCTCAGAGGGGAGACTTTTCTGGACTCTGCTTTTCTATCTCTCTTGCTTGCCACTTTGTGTGTAGTCTTCTCAGCTGAGGCTCAGAACTCAGCCTGGACTTGAAGTGACTGGTGCCTTTCCCATTTATAAGAGGTGGGAACATTAGCATAGCCTTTACATGTGCAGCCATGCATGATGCAGCACTCTATGAAAATGCAGAGGGGAGTGAGCCTGGGATATTCCAGGACTCAGGGCTTCAGATTCACACATTAACCTGCTGGCTGGAAACCAGGATTGACTATCAATGGGAGAACTTGGTTGAACAATATCCAATTCTGAACAGATGTCCTTATTGGACTGAAATGAAATAGTAGGACTTGTTTCAGATTAAAACATTTAAGGCCGACCAGTCAGCAGAGCAGAATCGGCAGCATTTCACCTGCAACACTGGTGATGCAGGTTCATTACTCAAGCCTGGGTCATTGGAAGTCCAACACATCTCTAAGAATGTTCTCCTCAACTGGTGTGGAAGGGCAACTGGCTTCATCATTTAACTGCTGCTTGGGTAACCAGAGGTGGTAGTGTAGACACAGTATCTTTGGTGTGAAAATGCCACCTGGCGCTGGCATCAGCTTACTGGTGTGCACACACCCTAGAACCCTAGTTTTCAAAGTTCTGTGGGGTGATGGATGAAATATAATGGAAAACCACACATTTATGGATGATGCTTTGGCACTTTGGGGCTTGACAACATCTGGCAGGCAGTGTAGTTCAGAGGTTTAGGGCTCTGAGCTGCAAACCAGGAGACCTGGGTTTGAATCCCATAGCACCCACTTGCATACTATGTGACTCTGAGTAAGTCACTTGACTTCCTTGTTCTCTCGGGTCACACTTGGAAATAAGTTTTGGCTTAGTGTGCCTTCCCTGGTTAAACAATTTCCCCTTTCCCTTTCCCTGACATGCTTCTTTCACACTAGATTCTTGCAAAAAAGGATTATTTGCATCCCTTTGGCTCTTCTGCAGTCTAATAATTGGGAGCTGATTGAGAGAACATCTTACTGGTGTGAGATAAGTGCCAGACATCCATCTCCTTGCCTTGTGACTCTCTGTTTATCACTCTATCTCTCCCAATTCACCCCATCTTGCTAACACCCCCTTACCCTTCCCCAGAACTTTACATGTTTATATTGTATAATATTGTTTTGACTATTTTTCATCTTTCTGTCTCCTTTAGCCATTATGCCTATTTCCTGTGTATAGCCCTGCACGTTACTGTACTGTGTTTTGTGTTTTCTTCCTCATTTTATTCTAAGATTGTATAACTACCTTATATATTGTATTATTCTGTTTTACCTTTATGTGTACTTGTCCAGGTCTACCTTGCAAAATGAGCTTGCTCAATGGTGATTTGACTGGTAAAATAAACATTGAGTGATTGATTGATTGATTAAGATTGCATGTATTGAGGCTGGGAGGTCATCAGCAGCTAATATAGCCAGCTTGAAGACAAAAGTTAAATCATTAGTTGAAAAAAATTACATAGAATTATATAATTTATTGGCAGGTAAGGGCCGCATGGTCTACCTAGGCTGCTACAGACCCTTGCTGATCTCCGGTTACCCTCCCCCCCCTGGCTTTTCATTTGTGCCTATCTCATGCATGCTTGAAGCTGACCACTATTTTGGCTCCCACCACCTCCACTGGCAGACTGTTTCAGGCTTCCACCACTCTTTCAGAAAAGAAGTGCTTCCTTTCATCCCTCCTAAACTCTACCTCTTCCTGTTGCATTACATGACCTTTTGTCCTGGTGTACCTTTTCTTCAGAAACATGCTCCCATCCTGTATCTTGTTCATCCCCATGAGGTACTTATAGGTTTTTATCATGTTTCTCCTCTCCCTCCTCTCTTCCAGGGTATATACAGTATATTGAGATCCCTTAGTCTCTCCTCATAGGGCTTTTGATGCAACACCTACAAAATGTTAGTTGCCATTTTCTCGATAGCCTCTAACCTGCCAATGTCCTTCCTGAGATGTGGTCTCCAGAACTGGACACAGGACTCCAAGTGGTGTCTCACCAATGATTGATACAGTGGGAAAACTACTTCTCTCCTTCAGCTGGTGATTCCCCTCTCTGTGCACCCCAGCTTCACACTGGCCCTGCTTTCTGCCTTGTTGAACTGCTGCAACACTTTGAGGCCATCAGCTATAATAACCCCAAGGTTTCTTTCCTGCTTTGTGACAGTCAGTAGGTCTCTCTCCATTTTATACATAGTCCCAAGGTTTCTGTGACCTAGCTGCAAGATTTTGCACTTTTTTGCATTGAAACCTTGCTGCCATACCCTCAACATCTGCTTGAGTTTTCTCATGTCTCTACTCATTCTCTCCACCCCTTCTGAAGTACCTACCCTATAGCAGATTTTAGTGCCATCTGCAAAGAGGCATACCATCCCTTCTAGCTCTCTTGTAATGTCATATATGAAGACATTTAAGAGAACTGGTCCCAACGCTGAGCCCTGATGTGCCTTTCTGGTCACTATCCCCTCATTAGAATGAGTGTCATTTACCACCACCCTCTGTCTCCTATCATTCAACCAGTTCCTTATGTAGATTACACCATGGGTTCCACCCCTAAACTGTCCAGTTTCCTAGTAAGTCTCCTATGTGATATGGTATCAGAGGCCTTGCTGAAGTCTAAGTAGGCCATGTCCACTGGCCCACCCTCACCTATTTTCTTGGTCACTCAGTTGAAGAAATGGATCAGGTTCATCAGACATGATACCCCTCCCCCCCCTTAAATCCATGCTGCTTCAGGTCTTGTAACCTGCTGGATTCAAGGTACTCCACTAGCCATTCTTTTAATACTGTTTCCATTAACTTGCCCACTGCTGACATTAGATTGACTGGCCTTTAGCTGCCAGCCTACAGTGTTCAAAAAATGGCCTTAAATTGTTTTTCTATGATCACTGACTTGTCACTAGACCATTGTTGCCTCATGTCATACATGGGTAAGATTAAATAAGAAATGTGTTTCATAGGTCAAAAATTATCATATGTGTGTCTGTCTGTCTATCTACAGTATCTGTCTGTCTGTCTATCTGTCTATCTATCTATCTATCTATCTATCTCTCTCTGTTTGCTGATTGGGTAGATGCACTGCAGAAATATGATTCCCATTTTCAGGTGCGACCCAAATGTATGGTTTCTGACAGATCTTGCATGATTTGTAAGAATGACTTAAGAAAATGCACCTTAGTGTCAAAATTCTTTGCATGGCTGTCAATAATTTTATCAGATTCACAAACTGACACTTTTTTGCATGAACAAATGAAAGTTTATTGCAAGTACGACAAGGTTTTTGCAAAATCACAAACCAAGAGTTACCACTACTAAAGAATTCTGCAAGTTTAAAATGTAGCACCTTTCTAAATAATTATACATCTGTGATTTTTGACTAGTTTAAACACGATATTTTTCTTGCACTATTCTTAAAGACATGTATACACGGTTGTAAAAATAGTGCAAGAAAAGAATTCTGTGCCTTCACTAATCAGGAAATATGCAAGTGTAAAACATAGTGTTTAAAGGATGAATAACAAGGTACAAGAAGCGTGAAAGGAGGACTGCTCTGTTCTGTTAACTTGCAGGTAAGAATGCATGTCTTAGTAGTGCTGATAGAAATCTTTAGATACAATCTGAGCTGTAAAAACCTGCATGCACCTCAATAAAAACTTTTAAAAAGATACTATTTACTCTTCGACTAATGTTATAGATAGATAGATAGATAGATAGATAGATAGATAGATAGATAGATAGATAGATAGATGGATAGATAGATCTTTCTTCGATTTCCCCTTCCTGTCATTATTGAAGAACCTTGTATGAAAGAAGGGGGGCTGGATTTTCAAAGCATGGCGCAGGGTTTACATCAAGCTCTGTGCCTTGACACTTAGGTTCTGGCAGTGCACTGAACCCCTTTGTCGCAACTGTGCCCAATTATACAATCTTGGGTACAGCTGCAACAGTTTCCATGTTTTATGGCAGCTGCACCACATATCTGGTGCAAGCTTTGCATATTCTTGGTGCACCAGGAGCTTGTGGCATTCTTGACCTTTTGAAAATCTGGCCTTGGTCTTAATCCTTATAGTTTATCTACCCTTGTTTCTCATTCCCCACTTGAGTTCATATCCCTCTATAGCTGCATCATAATTAGTCATGGTAATGACTGCAATGCCACAAGTAGAGAACAGTATTATGACCTCAGGTGTATACTAATACTGATGTGGACACCACTCTAAGAATTGTGACAGTGGTCTTATGTATGCAAATCAAATATATTGGGAGCAAAATGAAGACATTTCCTTTTAAAAATGCAAGAAATAAGTAAGAATGTATTAGGATTACTGATTGTATGTCTATATACTTTTTTGCTCATAGAAACATATAATTTGCTTGGAGATAAGAACTGCTTAGCCCACTTAGTCTGCCTGTTTTCTCTGCCTACATTATCATCACATATCCTACTTGCTCTTTGGTCTATTATCTCTCCCCACTTCCTTTCCCTCCAAGATTCCCTTGTGCCTGTCCCATGCATTCTTGAACCGCTCCACTGTGTTTGCCCCCATCACCCTTGATGGAAGGCTGTTCCAGAAATCCACCACTCTTTGTGTGAAGAAGCACTTCCTCACATATCTCCAAAATTGCCCCCTCCAGCTTCATATCATGTCCTATTGTTCTTGAGCACCTTCCTTTCTGAAAAAAATGTATTTATTTTTTATTTATTTGATATATTGGTTTACAACCTTTGAGCCAGAGGCTCATTTCCAAAGGTACCTCGTCACATGTAAGACAGAAGGTAATACAGATGGGGTATAACAACAGTTACATAAAGCATGAGCTACAGACATTTTTCACAGACATTTTTTACAGTATTTACAGTAAGTACAGACTTTATTTACAATATTTGGATGATGATATTTACATCATCACAGAAAAGAGACATTATTAGCTTGAGAAAGCATCTAAACAGAGTAGTCAGTCCTATTCATGGGTTTGGTAATTCTTGACGTAGGTTGCAATCCATAATGGACTTTGTCAGAGAATTAGAAACAGATAGGGTGAGAGAGTGAAATGTTAGTTGCAGTTTCAGGAGCAGATATTGAAGAGGTGGTTGCGAACAGTGGTTTTGAAGTGGGCGATCTTGGGTGCACTAGTGATGGTGTTTGGGAGTGAATTAAACCATGTGGAGGCCCTGGAGTGGAAAGAACTCTGGGCAAGGGAGGTTTTAACCCTTGGCACAACCAGGGGTGCTTTCTCTGAGTTGTGGGTGGAGATAGTGGGGGTGGACGGATGAAAAGAGGCAGAGACCACAGGGGAAGAGAGTCTAAGCATTATTTTCTTGGACAGTATGCAGGTCTGGTAGCAAAGCCTTTCATCGAGGTTGAAAAGATTGGCAGAAGTATAGAGGGAGCAGGTGTGAGTGAGCCTCGGTGGGCCAGTTAGGAGCCTGCAGGCCTTGTTTAGGGAGACCTGGATTTTCTGGATTGCAGAGTTATCTGCTGCTCCATATACTTGGAGCCCATAGTCCACTAGTGACAGTACTGATGAGGTGATGGCCAGCCTAAGGGCGTGGGGGGGAGGCAGTCCCTGTGTCAGTAAAGGAGTCCAATCTGGGTGTTTATTGTGGCAGAAAGGGTGTTTATGTGGTCATGAAAAGTAAGGGCTGAGTCGAGGGTAAGTCCAAGATATTTGTAGTTGGATGTGAAAAATGCTTCTGCCCTGTACCTTATTTACCCCCTTTAGGTATTTAAAGGGATCTATAATTTTCCCCCTATCCCTCCTCTCTTCCAGTGTTCACATATTCATGCCTCAATGGGTTGCACACCTTCCTCTGGAGCCCAAAAGGCTGTAAGTGCTATCTTCACCTTAGGTATAGAACCAATACTGTAGTACAGTATCCCCCCAACACATTTTTTTGCATGTCAAGATGTTGACAAGGAATTTTCTTGCATGAAGCAAGGGGTTTTCTTGTATGAATTTTTCATTCAAAGAAAAGGTCATAATTCTTACACATTCCTTACAAACAATTCTTACATAAAAAACTTACATAAAAACTTTCATGTAGCTTGCATATGCCAGCATACATCCGTGCATGCTGTACCATCAAAATTCTTATAAAATTCTTGTCTCTTTTTAGGAAGGGTATGCATTGTTCTAGCAGCACAACACAGGGCAGAACTACAGTATGTAATGTTGTGTACTTTATTACTTTTACTATTACATATACAAATCAGGGCACTCATTTTATAATCTCAGTTAGTTACTCCATGGTATGTGTAACTGTTGAGTGATTTGGTCTTCTCAGTAGCATTAGGCTCATGAGTTAAAGCTGAGCACCTTATTACCTGTGACATGCAATTATTCTATAGTAAAGCACACCCTTCATGTGTTATGGCTGAAGTAGGGGTTGCCATCTGTGTAACACTTAATTGATATACTGTACAGACTAATTGTTTTGTAATTAGCAGCCAACAAACTTCAACATTTTGAAAATCCCAAGCATCTTCAAGAACCAAGTTATAGCAAAAAGGAACACTAAATTAAAAAAAGTGCGAGGTATTAAATAGCTCATTATAGTCAGTCAAGCTGTTTCTGTATCCCAGTCAACTAGTGTGGTGGGGAGTAATTTGATTTGAATAAATTATCCAGACCACTTGGGTACCTGCAATTATTTTTAATGTTACAGTATATCAATGTTGAAAAAGATACTATATTTTTCTTTTTCCGACAGACAGGTTCAAAAACGTTTGTAAAGAGGACTAATTTGTCATTCTCGTGACATCCTACATAAATGGGACCAGAATGTGTCAAATGTCTAAGTGAGAAACTTTCTGATAAGGTTGGAGCTGTTCTATTGCAGTAACAACAATAACTCAAATTTTTGGGTACACATCCTTTAATGTATAAATGTGCCATTTGTCAGTGGCTCAGTAGGTAGCACACTCGCCTCTGAGGCAGGGAGATAAGAGGGTTGTGGGTTCAGTTCCCACATCTGGCACTTGGGTTAATATCCCAGTACTGACACTGTAGTGGAACATGAGAGGGGTGCTGCATTTCTGAGGTGCTGTCTTTCGTGTGAGATGTTAAACTGAGGCCCCATCTGTCTGGATTGGTGGTAGTTCATGTGGATGTTAAAGATCCCATGGCACTTATCGAAAAGAGTAAGGGAATTTCCCCAGTGTCCTGGCCAAATTTCCCTCATTCACTAAAAATACCACCAACAGCTTAATCCGGTTTAAGTTCAGTTGGCATTCATCTGTATCCCTCTCTCCCTGGTCGTGCCTGAAAATAGGCAGGATTTGTGTAGTGCACTTACCCAGTCAACAAAAACTAACTAAATAAATAAAATAAATTATAAAGTGCAGGAAAGATAAAGTGCTCTTTATCAGGAAAGACCTCAGACTGCATGTTACTTTCAAATTACATTTCATGTAATTTTACAAAGCATTGAACGTTCTTTAATTGCTTAAATGTTGCTACTTTCAATGGGCTTTGTTAAGACAAGCACTTATAAGTATGCTATTATCTTACTCTTTAAATGCGTTGCTGTAGCAGATTAGACAGAGAAAGAACCAAATATGTATAGCCGATGGCTAAATTTATAACATTTTTGCACTGTTCTGTCATGTTGTTAGTAAGAAGGTATTAACCGTTTGTTAGCTAACACTATTTTTTTTTTATAATTCTATTATATATCACACAGTTTTTTATGGAAACCTCCACAAGCCAAATGGGAGCAAGAAACCTTCCTTTCAACATGGGGACATGTCTCCCAAGTAAGAGGGTGGCTTCCATCTTTGTAAAAGTGTAATTAATAGTACCATGCAGCAGTAACAGACAGGTGTTAGTATACTAACACTCTGCTTTCAAAAATGTGGCAATATGTGCCTGTGTGGAACATTCTCCTTAAAAGAAAAGTGTAACTGTAGCAACATAACTACAATATATCATGTTGACACTAGGGTCCACCTTTTTTTTGGATACTTTACAATTTTGCTGTTCCTTGAGGCAAATAACACATGAACATGAACGTGCTTAAGAATGTGGTTGTGCCAAAAGTGATTATTTTTAAACCTGTTACACATAGACACTCCACTTCAGGGCACCCTGAAATAACAATCTTGCCAATTTCAACAAACATTGATTTAAAGAGCCTGTGACATCTCTGAGAAAACCTTGAATAACATGTTACTTATACAACATTCTGATTATGTTTCACATTATACAGTATCTACATTCATCCTCCCTTATTCCCAGCTTTCATTATTACTAAGCACAGCAGCATGAATACAGGACATTTATCCTTAGACTTCATCAGCTCCCTCCACCTCTTTACACTTGATGGCATAATGCTCTGTTTATGACAGTAGGTTTCTATGGAAATGCTTATGGTGTCACAGCCAACAGATTATGGCTCACCTATTGAAAACCAGCATTAGGTTAAGTTCAAAAAACATGGATCCAGTTTCCATATAAATGTCTTTAGTAAGGAGACTAAATGGGGTTACCCATTACAGAGCAACCTGAATTGTCAGGGTTTTTCCAGAAGAAATGGCAGAACTGCTGGCAGGGAATAAGAAAGGGGTGGTGGCAGGAGAATGGAGGGGATGGTGAGGGAGGTTTTTGTTTGGGACTGGGGAAGGGAATTACAAAGGAAGAATGGGAGTGGGGGAAGGTACCTATGATGTTACAGGATGAGTCAGAGCAGGGGAGGCAAGGGGTGCCAGGGTGATTGGCTGGGGGATGGGTCTAAAGGGGAGGAGCTAAGGGATATAAATTAGGATGTAAGAGGGGAGAGAGCCCTTCTTTTGCTAAGATTTTGAATTACATCTTAGCAGATTAACAATTGGCAAGTAGGGCAAGTTTAGAGACATTGAAAAGTAAGACTAGAATTTGGTGTTTGTAAGGAGAAGGTGCCTTCTTGCTATAGATTTGGTAGGAGAAGTAAAAAAATGTGGCTTACTGGGAGTTGATGGGAAGTTTTTTGTTAATTGATTCTAGGATATGCAAGGTGAATAGGGATAAGGGTTGGAAGCCACCTAATTGTGTAGTTAGACTTCATGTATGTCAATTATTTAATAAAGAAGCTTGGTAATATGGTACAGGGGGTGGATAGGCCTGACGGCTCCACAAGGAAGAGATGTAGCCATATATAAATTGGGGCCAATATTATGGGACAGGCTGCCAGGAAGACTGAAGTGTGGATGTGGCAGGGCCAGGAGAGAATTTTAGACCCATACAGTGGGTAACTGAATTGTGGTCTTGCAGGATCATTAATAACCACTGGGAAAAGAAGCAGTAAAAAAAACAAGGGAATGTAAGCAATACAGGTACAGTGGGTTTTGTTTCATCCACCAGTAGGAAGTGAGCAGCAGCCACGATGTGCTGTTTTTTGTAAAGAGGACTGAGCATTCCTTTTAGAGGGAGACTGGAGGTAAAGAAGCTCCCTGGAGCTCATAGTGAGGTCTGTTTTGTTGAATAGCAGGGAGAAGCTGGTTGCAGAAAGGAAAGGGCCATCAGCAGGATCTGGTACTCGAGCAGGTGACATGAAGGGGATAAGGACTGAAGACTGTTTGGTGCGGTCATGGCAGTCACCTAAAAAAAAGAAAAGTTGTTTCACCTATGAATACAGAATAACTTGGTACATATGAGGAGATAAGGGAGCAGTGTACAAAGATGTCAGAGAATGATTATCAGAGAGGTAGACAGGCTGGGGAGGCCTGAGAGCCAATTGTATGAATGGAAAAAGCAGAAACTAATAACAGAAGTGATGAAGTCATATGGGGGAAAGTGGGGAGAAGTCTGTAAGGACTACCATGGTAATAGACAGCAAAATAAAAGATAGTTTGGGGTGTTTTTTAAGAGAGAAATGGGGAATACAACATTGTGTACCAATGCAAAATGGCAGATGGCTAGTTTGAAGTGCAATGAATGGGGAACACCCCCTGGATTGGAATTTTTTTTCCTTGATGTATTTTTCCCTCCTCCCTGCTGTGGTGTCCCCCACTCCTTCGGGCTCCTAATGCCCCCCTGACTTACTGGCATTCCTCTTCTCAAGCCCCTCCATCCTCATATTGCAGCCAACCCCCGGGGTATCCCAGCGTATCCCTTCACCTGGTGAGTCCCTCTCTTCTAAGGGGAAAGGCACCGGAGTGGATCCAGCGCACTATCTATTAGGACCTGGGGGCACTGCTGAGGTGAAGAAGGCTTCCTGGAGGTTCCAGCAGTGTCATGGAGCAGGAAGCCATCATCCAGCGAACACCAGCGCCTTTTTCCAGTTTTCTCGAGTGCCCTCATCATTGCGCCATTCATACAATGCCCCTAGTCTCTGCTGGGGACCACTGCTGAGTGTCATGTCCCATTCCCCCACCCCAGAAGAGGAGAACAGTCCTCTGGATGCTCGATCCTCTCCTCTCCTGCTGACCCCTGGCACCCCAAGTCTGTTCCCAAACTGGGGTTGCCAGCATTGGTTGAGGTAAGGCACCAGCACCTCAATCCTCTGCACCACTGGGCCGGCAGATTGGAAATTTAAAATGGTAGATGTCCTGGGTTTGTATAACATGGCAGATGACTGGGGAGGAGAGGAATGTATGGTGAATACCATGTGGTGTAGCGAGTCCAAATGATATACGTCACAGGTTGTTTACTAACACTAACTTGGGGGGATTTCAACCACACAAGGTATCATAGGGACAAAGGGAATATTCAAGAGATGTTCAAAGGGCAAATAAGATATGGGTGAAAACAAAAAAAATGGAAAGGTGAGAGTTCTACAGCAGGGATAATGGTGTTTTGGGGGTGTAGGATCATGGCATGTAGGTATGCAGAAATTCAGTGATTATTGTGCGTTTTTATTATATTTTGAGTTTAAAAACACAAAGATGTCACCCAGGAAAACACTTGCAAAAAGCAACAGTGTACAGCTGATGAAGCAAGTGGCAGAGCTGATGGGGAAAGTGAATGAGCTGCTGGAGGTGGCCAAATAAAAAGAAGAGGAGGAGAGTGGAACCAGGAAGAGGAAGAAACCAACTGGTGGCACATGAAAAGGTCTGGGTAACAAATTACCACTGCAACTGGATTGGGCTAAGCCAGATCAGGGCAAGGGTAAGGAATCAGGGGTCGACCTGGCTAAGGATGCCAGCCTAAAGGACTATTTAGAAGGGATTATAGAGGAGATAGGTGACAAGGGGTTAGAAGAGATGAGCAGGCACTAAATAATCTAAAGGGACACTGTGGGATGAACAGGGGCAGACTGGGGGATCTGGAGAAAGGTGAGGTACTGATGGGATACCAAAAGTGAAGTTGGGTGACCCATAACTGGCAGTTTATAAAAGAGAAAATATGGAAAGGGGAATATGTGGATATTGTTATGCCAGTGGACAAAGAAAATGCAAAAAATACGATCAGAGTGAAACAGTGGGAAGTCAGAAATAGCAGTAGCATTGGCATTAGTGAGGAAGACGTCTGAGGACATCACATACAAACAAAATATGTAGACACATGGCAAGAGGGTTTTACAGTCTTCAGTGCCATCCTCTTGCAGAAGCAGCCAGAGTTGGCCATACCTCTATTTTCATATTCGGCAATAATCAAGGATGCATATAAAGTAAAATTAGGGTATGCGTGGTTGAGGTACGATGAGGCTTTCCAACAATGGATGGCATCTCATGGGGACTTGAGATGGGATTGTACACACGTGGATCTCTGGGTACAAACTTTATTGGGGAAGCAAGGAATAGTGGAGAGGGAGCTAGAAATGGAATGGGAAGCCAGATTGTGAAGACATGTTGGGGTTGTAATAAGGCAATGTGCAGTTGGGTTAATTGCAAATTCAGACATGTGTGTCCCACGTGCACTGGGCAACACCCTGTATCATAATGTAGGACAATGGAGGACAGGACAGATAACCAAAGTTATAGTGGGCAGTCCTTTCGGGAAAGCTATAGAGAGGCAAGGGGTGGGTGACACTTTTCAAGGCAATACGGGAGGAGTTTCAGCAGGAGGGAGCATTTGGCTCTGGAACGGTGGGACATATGGTTGGGGTAGTAAAAAATATCAGATGGAGGGATTTGGAATTGGCATACTTGCTCATTAGGGTGAATATACTACATGAATGGATCAAGAGGTACCCGAATAGAAGAACTGGGAGACTGCTGAGTGAGGGGTTTTATTATGGTGTTAATTTATGCTATTAAAGGATTTGAAAAGGAATGTCAGAAAAAAAGCTTGGGGTCAGTAAGGGACAAGGAAGAGGTGTTGGAAAAAGAAATTCAGAACGACATAGAGGCTGGTAAGGTAGAATGGTCATTCAATGAGCCACCACTGGAGACCTTCAGGGTGTCACTGTTGGGGCTGGTGCCAAAATAGCAAGTGGAGAATTCTGGCTCAACCTCCACTTATCTTACCCATGAGGGGGATCAGTGAATGATGCCATAGCAGATGAGCAGAGTGCGGTGTCATATGCAGCACTGGATCGTGCAGTTGAGATCATTCAGGAGGTTGAAGGAGCATGGCTGGCTAAAACAGATATAGAGGCAGTGTTCAGATTATTACCAGTTAGGCCAGAGTTCTGGGATTTATTGAGTTATAAATTTAGGGGTAGGTACTATTTTGATAAGGCCATGCCCATTGGTTGTTCAGTAACATGTGCTACATTTGAAAGTTTCAGCACATGGATGTAGTTGGTGTTCAGGGACCAGAATGGGTATAAGTCTGTAGTCCATTACTTGGATGATTTCCTGCTATTGGACAAGGAAAGCAGGGGGCAGGAGAGATGTTAGTAGACTTTCAGGACATGTGGGAAACTGGTGGTACCTTTAGCAGCAGGTAAGATGGAGGCGCCAGCCAGGATACTGGAGTTTTTGCGTCGAGAGGTCGATGCTGAGGAGGGAGTTTTTCATTTACCAAAAGAAAAGGTGGACAAGCTAAGGGAGCTAATAGGCAGGGTAAAAAGTAAGACAAGAGTACCCTATCAGAATTTGCTTGGGCATCTTAATTTTGCATGTAGAGCACTAGCATCTGGGAGAACATTTACCAGGTGGCTAGCTAAGGTGGCTAGCTAAGGAAAAGCAATGCTTCCACATCACTGGGCAGATATCTCAAAAGTGGTGTGCAGGACCTATAAGTATTGGAACAGTTTTTCATGAATTATAACATGGTTGCATTCTGGCAGGAGGATTGGCTTTTCAAAACAAATCTAGAACTTTATACAGATGTGGTAGGTGCACACAGTATGGGGGTATATTTTCAGGGGGAATGGATGTCGGAGACATGGCCTGAGGAGTTGAGAAGGAGAGGCTTTTAAACAATATTACTTTTCTATAAATATTTCCTATATGGGTGGCTGTGTTATTATGGGGGAAGAGGCTGAGGAACCACAAGGTGGTGTAACAAGAAAGCTGTGGTTGATGTTATTAATAGGCAGCAAGGTTCCACAGAAATGGTGACCAGGATATTATGACAATTGATGTTAGAAGGGTTGCATTGCATTCTGTCATTTAAAGCAAGGCATATTGAGGGGGTTACGAATGAGGTAGCTGACAGCCTTTCCTACCTTCAGTTGGACAAGTTCAGGTCCTGGGCACAACAGGCCACCATCCAGAGAATGCTGGTTCCACCTCAGTTATGGGAGATTGATTGGAAAGAGCCCAGCTGCTGAACTGAAGCTCTTGGTCAACCAACATGCTAAAATCATACAAGGTGATGTGGAACGCATTCCAAGAGTTTCAGCACCAGGAAGGGATGGAGGTAAGTGAGGCTGTAACGGATGAGCAGATCCTAAGATTCATAGTCCAAAAATTTGTGCCTGGGATGGCACATGCAACATGGGATTACAGCTAGCAGGTATTGGCGGACCTCTAACTTAAGGAGATGGGGGAACCTAACAAGTTGAAGGTGGTCAGGCACATGCTTGTTGGGTGGCAGATTACACAGGACAGGCAAATGGGCATTAGAAGGATGGGTAGCTGGGATATTACTGTGCAGGCTGTTGCAGGCATTGAGCCACATAAGCACACTGAGGTTTGAGGCGTGTTTATTTAGTGCAGTTTTTCTGGTTATGGCACAAGACATATTTGGGGTGTGTGAAACAGTCACAAATAGCAAGAAGAATGGGTTGGAGGACTACTATGGGAGGAAGTTCATTGGTGGACAGAAAGAATAGTAATTTGGTTAAGGTGCTCTAAGACTGACCAAGCTGGCCAAGGCACTGAAGTCATCCTGGATAGGCACTACCAAGGGGGCTGGTGTGCAGTCATAGCTCTTGAAGATTACAGGGCAATTAGGCCAGTGAGAGTGGACAAGCTGTTTGTATATGGGGATGGGACCCAGGTCACTTGTTATCAAGTGACAGAGGTACTAAAAAAGGGAATGACCTTCTTGGGGGAAGATGTGAGAACTTTTTTGTCACACTCCTTCAAAATAGGTGCAACATCAGGAGTGGCTTCTTAGGGGGGCTCAGAGGAGAAAGTAAAGTATGTGGGCAGATCGTGGTCAGGAATTTACAAGAGATATGTGAGGAACTAATGTTAGCAGTTTATGGTTTTATCCCTGCACATCTAGAGTGTAAAAAACAGGCATAGATCATGGGGCACTCATTTGTGTATTGGGCAGAGAGGCATGCTGCGACAATGCCAGGAGGGAAGCAACTGTGGAGGGCAGTAGAAGAAACATGAGTTCAATGGAAGGGGGTGTGGCATATGCATTGGGTGCAGCTTTTGCCGGTGTTGGAGGAGCAAAAGTTGAGATGGCTGAGACCCGACATTTTGATCATACATCTGAGGGCTAATGATTTTGGAGATAGACCATGGGAAGAATTATAGCAAAAACTAAGGAGGGATTTGAGAGTCATCATAGGGTGGTGGCTGGGACTTATGGTATGGTGGTCAGACATCACCTCCTTCTGGGTATGGAGACACACCAGAGATATAAAGTCAAAAGTGAGAGCAAGAAAGCATTTGAACAGGAGGGTGGCATGGGCGATTGCCAAAATAAAGGATATGTACATCACCCACAGTGATATCTCCTATAATTGTGCTGGATACCATAGGTCGGATGGGGTTCAACTATCCGAAGTGAGTATGTCCTTTTTCTGCTGCCATTAATTAGCACATTGGAAAAATGGGAAAAGTGGTGGAGCAAGACAAGGGAGTAAGCCCATCTTCTGTTGCTAGGCTAGAGATGTGTTAATTGAAGGGTGAGAGAAATAGGGAATGAGGGGGAGGGACACAAGGAGGGACAAGGAGGGAAGGTGGGGGGGTTCCAGAGGGGGAGAAGGGCTAAGGTAGTAGAAGCAGGCACAGGCTGGGTCAGGTATCCGGCCATGTCTGTATTATGGGGGGTGCCAGATACGAAGTGGGAATGGGGAGTCGGGTTCTTGGCATCTGACCCTAACAAGAAATAAGAAAAGGTAAATAATTAACTGGAAGGAGGTGTCAGGTCAAGCATCTGGACCTCAAGAAGAATGTGAAGAAATTTTGAAGAAAGAAGGAAAAGTCGAGAAGGAAATGGACACAAATATGTTGTAAATAAAATATGATTCTGAATGTTTTGCATGACAGTGAAAAGGATGCATAAGAAAAGTGGTATGAATTTTGGAGTATGTAACAATAAACAGTTTGCCAACTGAGCACCCAAAACTTTTCTGGTCCATGTATCATTTTCATAGGAAAATCCCACTGACAAATGGGTTTGTCCATTTCAGGACAACTTGAATTGTCAGGGGGTTTCTAGAGGAAATGGCACGGGTGCTGGCAGGGAGTAAGAATAGGGTGAGGAAATGGAATGAGGGTGAGGGTGAGGGAGGTTTTTGTTTGGAACCAGGAGAGGGGCATTGAGAAACAAGAATGGGGGAGTTGGGGAAGGTACCGATGATATCAAAGAATGATTCAGAGCAGGGGGGATAGGGTGATTGGCCAGGGGGTGTGTAAAGGGGAGGAGCTAAAGGAATATAAATTGGGATGCAAGAGGCGAGAGAGACCTTTTTTTGCTAAGATTTGGAATTACCCACCCAAATTCAGAGTAAAAAAAGGGGGGGAGGGGGCATAGGAAGAAAGCAGTTATTGGAAGTACCTGGGCCGCTGGATGAGGGTGGCTAAGGGAAGCTGGGGATTAATGGGTTGCATAAAGAAGGCAACAGAAACACAGGAGGTTGGATCAAGTGGCTGCCAGCAGAGAGCAGTGAGAGATGCATTGAATTGGGGGCCTAAGAGGCAGGGATGGGTTGCCGGCAACAGTGTAACAGTTTTGGTTATGGCACATGGGAATTCTTGAGAGGCATAGTGAGTAAAATTTGAAGAGTGAGAGACAAAGGGTGAGAGAAATAGAGAATGAGGGAAGGAAGCAAGAAGGGTAGGTAGGGTGGCTCTAGAGGGGGAGGGGCTAGGAAGTAGAAACAGGCACAGGGTATGTCAGGCATCTGGCCATGGCTGCATTATGGGGTTGAGGGCACATAAGAAGTGGGAAAGGG
The DNA here is from genome assembly GCA_016271365.2 of Neoceratodus forsteri. NCBI lineage: Eukaryota > Metazoa > Chordata > Ceratodontiformes > Ceratodontidae > Neoceratodus > Neoceratodus forsteri. The sequence goes on from CM028131.1 coordinate 832,630,417, forward strand.
GAGTTGGGTTCTTGGCATCTGACCCTAACAAGAAATAAGAAAAGGTGAATAATTAACCAGAAGGGGGTGTCCGGTTAAGCATCCGGACCCTGAGAAGAATGTGAAGAAATTTTGAAGAAAAAGGAAAAGTCGAGAAGGAAATGGATTCAATATGTTGCAAATAAAATATGATTAAGAATGTTTTGCATGGCAATGAAAAGGATGTATAAGAAATGTGGTATGAATTTTGGAATATGTAACAATAAACAGTTTGTCAATTAAACACCAAAAACATTTCTAGTCTGCGCATCATTTCGGTAGGAAAATCCTACTGACAATGGAAAGATAAAAACAGTAAATATGACATGTTACTCAAAATAGATAGAATTTCCAAAGTATTCCCAGAGGTATCACGGACTCTTTAACAGCAATGCAGTGAATAAGGGTGAGAGAAGTGTGTCAGTGGCTACTTCAGTTCGACTTTGAGTTCAGGCCCACAGATTTGGCTTAAACCGCTTGGTGGCCCAGTGCAGTAATTGGCGTGGAGTAAAGCAGACTACAAATACATATGTGGGTAAAAAATCCTTAGGTCTGCAATAAATATTAGTTATGATAGTTTATGTAAGGCAAATGCTGTGGGCATGCATCTGCCATGGCTTACTGTTTGTGGTGCTGTGAAGGAGTCAGAAAAAGATCCATTAAGACCACAGTGGTCCAGTGTGAGGTCCACTAATAGCTACTAGTCATTGCTCAACATAAGGTATATATCCCCTGTAGTCTCTGTGCCTACGCTTATATTTACACTTGCACCATCGTCATTAAAACTACATAATGATATCCCCCTCAAAAAAAAGATATGTATCAAAAAACAAATAAAAGTAAAAAAAATACATTAAATGATGTACATTTCATTGCCTTTTACTATAGTTCTTTTTGGAAAATATAAAAGGTTGGATATGCATATCTTTAAACTATACAATGTCAAAGCTGGCCTGGTGGCACAAAGTGCTGAGACACTGCAAAGCACCTTACCTTGTGCCTCGCCAGTGACCTAAGTTCAGGAACAAGCTTGAGTTGCTTGGAACTGGTGGGAAGGAGAGGGCTGGGAAAGGACTGAGCAGCTATCAGGCTGCTCTTCTCTCCCACAAATGGGTGGAATGCCTTCCCAGCTCTTGACTGCCACCAGGTGGAGGCTTGACAGTGGCACTGATGCTTGGGAGACGGATGTCAGGGAGTGTTGAAGGTGGCTGTAGTTCTGGAGCACATGCACACCTCCATGCATATGTACTTCCATACTGCACCATGGCTTATCTGAGAAGGAGACAATTTTGTGGAAAATAGGGGATTGTGGCTTCATGAAGCCTCACCCAAGGTACCACGATCCAGTTGGGGGACTTTTGGATGAAATGTATGGGGGGAGTGGCCCTTCCCCTCCTGGCCCTGCTGTGAGGGACAAATATGCAGGGGAACCTCCATCTGACAAGAAAAGAGGCCAATGACAGTTGATGGTACCTGAGGCTGAGGCTGAGGCTGAGCAGCTGTCCAGTCTGCCCTGGAGAGATAAAAAACTTTAGAAAAAAAATTGGATGGCAAGATCAGCACTAATAAAAGAGGAGATAAATTCATTTCTGTAGGAGTAAAGCTAGATATAACTTTAGAATGGAACGCTGCCTCGAAGAACCTGTACAAATGAAAACAAAATCAAGAGTGCAAACAGGTAAAATAAAATTGGAACAATAATAAGATAAAAATTGAAGAAAAAAATGAGTAAACAGCAAAGAATTGCAGATCTGGATGTACTATTAGACTGAGCAAGCACACCAGCGCTTTCATTCATTTTAAAGGTGTATGACTGTGGAGGAGGTCAGGTTATGCCAGTCAACTTCAGATTTCAAAACTGAGTGTTGGGTGGAAAAGGGTGGGATCAGGGTCTCTCTGGAGTGTGGGGATAGGGACAATAGGGACTTAATTTGTTGGTGCAAAAGAAGTGCAAAAAGAAAGTGCTTTTCATTTCAGGAAGATAAAAGCTTGTAATGAAAGTGTGGGTTGTGCTAGTCACCCACTGTGGGATTATAATGCAAAAATTGTGGTTGCTGAGAGGAGATGGGGTGGACTGGGGTGCTGATAGAGGGTGGCAGATGAGAAGGGTTGCATTATGTGTGCGTACTGTATATACAGAACAAAAAAAATAAGGGAAAAGCATCAAGAAAAGGACCCTCAACCAAACAACTATATAATACCCAGGGCCCCCACCACCTAACTCACAGAACAAAATAAGGAAAATTGTCTAATTGTTAAAAAAACACTTATACCACCTCAATTCAAATTACTTAAAATGATTGTACATTTGTACCAAGAGTCGTGACAGGGCATATATCTCCAAAGTGAGATTCCTCCAGGAATCTAAATTGGGCAGGTTTTTAGTGCACCAGAGCCTAGTGCTAGCCTTCTTAGCCACTAATAAAAGACATGTGATTTGTTTATGCATGGAAATGTTTACATCACAATGTTCTAGTGGTGCAGCAGTGAGAATGTATGCCTGGGTGAGGAGATCTGAGCACTTATAAATTGCTATCATAATGTTTAAAACCTCAACCCAGAACCCTGCAAGGTGGGAACATGACCATAAAATATGTTCCTGACTGTTTGGGACAAAGCCACAACTCTCCAGCACTCCTCCAGGGAGGACTGTTCATAATGGGCCACCAGCGCAGGAGTGCAAAAATAGCATATCCTACACTTCTAGGCAAATTCTTTCCAATATGTTGCCCAAGGTGGTTGTTTCTTTTTTTCTTTTTCTTTTTTTCTTTTTTATTGCAGCAGTTGACCAAACAGAAAATATTGAATATGAATTGTCCTCTATTCAGGAAGGGCTCCTTAATATTCAGTAGCCCCTCCATTCTTGGTATTCGAAAGATACTTTTTAGCAACTGCATAGCTCAAACTGCTGCATATTTTCAGATTTGATAATGTCATCACGCCCAAATTGGCATGGGTGAAGTGACTGAAATTTGAGAATTCTAGGTAATTCGCAAAGCATGAATTCACTGAATTCATGAATTTTGAGCAGCAAAGTTGCTGTTTTCTTCAGTGGATTTACCAAAATTTACTTTTGAAGCAACCAGTTTACTAACAAATTAACAATTTGCAGTAAAAACTTTGCAATTTTGACATGGCTGAAGTTCTTAGTATCCGCAAACACTCTACAAAGCTTCTCGAAGGCACATTTTGCCCACTTCACATCCACTTAGCAAGCAGTGTTTAAATTCACAGCTGTACTTCTCCTCCCCCCCTTTCCAGAGCTAAATTGACCAAGGTATATTGGTACCTGGTATGTCAATAGTGAATGTTTAAGTCCACATGAAATTCCTGAACATGCGCCTCTTATACTATCTCATTAGTAATCTGTGTGTCAACTGTAAACTTTTGTGACCCAGGATCCTACCCCATCTTCCAGCTCTCATTTATAAATTCTGAATAGCACTGGCCCAGTACTGAGCCTGCATCATGCTACTCATCACCTTTTCCCAGTCTGAGAGCTCCTTGCTAACAGATATGCACTTTCCTCCAGAACAACCAGCATGCCACCCTGTTTACTATTCTTACATTAAAACTCAAACATTTCAATTTGGCAATCAACTTTGTTTGTAACAAAAATAAAAGGCCTTAAAGAAATTAACATAGACAAAACTAACAGGATACAAATGGTCTTATAGAAATCAAGATGGGCAACAAAGGTGGAGCAGCCAAGATGGTGGATGTCTTTCTGCTGGCTCTGTATCAGGATTAATAAAACTCAACTTGAATTCTATCATCCCTGGCTTTTTTGATAACCAAAATATATCGACTGGATAGTGACTTCTTTTGTCCACACAATGGCACCAAACAAGAGCAACAACATTTGATGCAGGGGCTAAACAATTACTTCTCTGCCACAGGGACAAATGACAGGAACATCTGGTGGGCTAATCATTCCCAGTAGCTCAGATTTTGCCTATTGTCAACAAATTACAAGCTACTGGGGAGGAGACAAACAAAAGATTGGCCTTGATGGAGCAAAAACTCTCTGACTTAGTAAGCAAAATTAATGACAATAAGAAAGCCATTACAGAACTTAATATAGTTGTGTAGACTAACGTTAGCTCTGCCCTCACTAGAGATGTGGGCTTTTTAAGAGCTAAAGTGGAGGCCTTGGAAAATGGGCAGCATCAATGGAATGCTTGTGATGTTGTATATCCCCCTAGGCTGGCAGGGTGAATGGAATTACTGAAATATATTGATAAAAATTATCTTTCATGATTTAGCTCTGCTATCTAGGGATACAGATATCAGTGTCATACAAGACTTTGCTATTGCAATGCATGTCAGACCTCAAGGTGGCACAGGGGACAGACTACTCATGGTAATCACCATGCTTTCTATGCCAGAGGCTCGAAACCCACTGTTTCAGGTGACTCACCGTAAGGGGATATTATCTGGGAAGGTAGCTGACTGGGGTTCTTTCCTGACTTCTCCTCCCAGACATAGGATCACAAGAAAAAGCTGCAGCTAATTAAACAAATTCTGATCAGAGCCACTATGGCTGTTAATAGATTAACTTGGTAAGGGTGTTTCATGGCCTTAAATGTAAAGATGAATTGCCGTAGTCAGCTCCACGTGTAAATTTCATTTTTGGTAAAGGCAGATCATTTTTCTGGTTGATCCTGTGTTTCTTTTGTGTTTAAAATATGAGAATTGAGTGCGTGTTGTACAATATGTGGAAGGAGAGGGAGCTCTACATCAAGTCTTTCAAGTAATAGCAGAAGGAATGGTGCAGGGAGGAGATGTATGTCAGCACTGGGGACAGTGGTCCAACCTGGAAGGATAAGAACTTATACCAAGGTGATGGCCTGCTTTTATCCAGGAGGCAACCGGCAACCACAGTCCTCAGTGGATGATTCAAATATTACTTCGATGGACATTTAAAGTATTTGAGATGGGGGATAGGAGAAATAGGGGAGGCAGAAAGTGGGTCACCACAAGCTGAGATAGAAAGTAAGGAGATCCCAAGGGGAGAGAGTCCCACCAGGATGCAAGTTATTCAAAGAAGGGGGGTTGCAAAGGAAGAATGGGGAAAAAGGAGCAGTAAAAGGAGAAAGGTGTGGTTGGGGAACAATTGAAAAAAGGAGAAAGTGGCAAGAAGAGAGGTGAGGGCTGTTTAATTGGTGCAAAGTCTGCATCAGAAGCTCTATGAACAGAGACTGAGAGAGTTCAATATGAACACCCTGGAGGAGAGGGAGGATATTATGGAGACCTACAAATACCTCATGGAGGTTAATAAGGTACAGCAGGGAGATATGTTTCAGAGAAAATGGTGCTGTAGAACAAGTGGTCATGATATGAAGCTGGAAGGAGGTAGATTCAGGTAAGATGTGACAAAGCACTTCTTCACAGAAATGGTGGTGGATTTTTGGAGCAGCCATCCATTGGAGGCAGTGGGGGTGAAACCAGTGGTGGGTTTCAAAAATGCCTGGGAGAGGTACAAAGGAATACTAGGAGGGAGGAAGGAAGGGGGTGAAAGAGATAGTACTGTAGGGCAAGTTGAGTCTGCAGCAAAAGTGATCATAATTAAAAATGGGCAGACTAGCTGGGCCCAGCAGTCATTATTTGCTGTCAGTGTCTATGATTATGTAACTCCCTTAGGAAGACATCTAGTCTAGTCACTCTTCTCTGTTTTTGTGGCCTAATTTGGCCCAGTAGGGAAAATAATTAATTAATCTCAGCACTTGGGTGGAGCCTCCTGCGGGTTTGGAGGTCACCACAGGAGCGTGGGTGGATAAATCCCAGCAGTTTTGGCAGGAGGGGGAGCGCTGGTCAGAGGAGTGAGTGAAGAGGGACTGATAGTCAGTCAGGGCAGCACTTGGGACTCAGAGGAGAAAGTGGGATCCAGTAGCTGCAAGCTGTACAGTATCTTGGAGAGTAGCTGAAGTCAAGAGAGGAGCCAGCAGCTACAAGTTGCAGAGTGCCCTTGCAGCCTGCGCCAATTTGTGTAGGGATCCATGTGGCAGGGAGTATAATGTCCAGAGACCGAGTTGCTTTGGAGCCCCATGAGACATCTCCTACTTCTCAATTTGGGGGACAGTTACTGCCAGTTCTGGGAAAGGATGCAGATGTCATGAGAGAACCTGCTAATCCCCAAGCCGCGAGGACTTCATATTCTGAGGGGTCCCTGCTGAGCTAGTGCAGGGGGAAAGAAAGAGAGAGAGAGAGAGAGAGAGAGAGAGAAAGAGATTGAGCTTGTTGAGAGTTTGGGTGCCTGTGAAGAATGATGGGCTGTTAGGTACTGTGAACTGTTTTGGGACGTGTGCTGCCTTCAAACTTTTGTGACCATATCGTAGTAGTTCTGAGTTAATGCTGCTCTAATGGGTTCTATGTGATAACGGCGAAAGCCTAAAGGCGATCACCGTTATTGTGCAGTCAGAGTGCCGAAAACATTTTTGGCACTCTGACACCCTCAGCACACAGGACAACAGTGCTGGGACATGTATTTCAATGCTTTCTGTGGGGGGGCTGCCCCACCCCACATGCACACACCCACGTGAGGGGCTTCACACCCCGCACCCACCCCACTAAAAGATTCTTAACTCCAGGGGGGTGCATGTTGGGGGGAGGGGTGAAAGCATTAAAAAATAAAGGTTTGGTCAGGGCGCAATAAAATCACACCAGCACATGGACCCAAACCCGGTATCTCACCCACCCCAACCACAAGTCAAGCCCCGATGCCATGACCCAGCCTGGCAATCCACCACAGCGCCACTCTCTTCAGCTTTTCCGCCCCTCCAAGCCCAATATCACCGTGCTTGTTCCTCCCCCCTATGCGCATACACATAGCAACATTCTGTCCCCCAGTTCGCCCACCCCCTCATCCGGTTGTCCTACCCTCCCATCGCCATGAGGGATTGCACCAGGAAGGAGTCGCCATTACAGACGACACCCTTTCCCATGCACCCACCTCACAGGATACCACCCTAAGGACTGTGCAACCCCTCAGTCCAGGTAAACACTGCTATTATGGCCATACTGGCCATATGAAAGCTGAATGTGTTCTCCACGATCAACTGATGCTCCCCAGAACTATGTGTGAATATGTTTAATAACTTTGGAATATAAGTTGTTTCTTCAAGTTTCATGTGGCTATTTAGTTATTGAAAGGAACTGTTTAATATGCATTAACTTGTTGTTTTCATCCAGCATCAGTGAGGAAAAGGGACCCTGTGTATGACATCTGGGCCTGGGTAACATGGCCACTGAAAGTCTTTCTGTTGCTATGGGCACCCCCTCTCCACTGACATATTTCATCCATACCCCTAGACATAAGGGGAAGGCTATATTTCAATGTATGACTGGTCATGTGATTCAAATGGATTAGGCACACAGCTTTTATAGTTTTGCACTCACACTGTTGATTTACAGAGCATGTTTAGATACAAATGTGTGTGGCGCTGGTTGGGGAGACGGGTAAGGAGATGCGGGATTGAGGATTCAATTAAACTAAAAACAAAACAAATTAAATACCTGTGCCATATAGTACCATGCACTTCATCAAGCCCAGAAGTGCTGAACATTACATACAAAGGCCCTCATATTCAGATCTGGAAAGATTTACCAGCATAACTGTGCATCACAGAAAAAAGATGCGTCGGTTGGCTCTGTTGTGATATTCAGACAATGCATAATGAGAATAGGCCATGCATTTTGTATGAATATCAGACCCTGCATGCGTGGCACATAGCAGACAGCCACCATGTATGGTGTGGCACATCCCAAGAGTGGGGCTGAAGACCACCCATAGAGGAATTTGTGACGCATACCTGTATGTGCCGCAGCCCCCATGGGTGATATTCAGCTAAAACATGCAAGTGAGCCAATTGGGCATGAATGGCATAAAGGGGACATTTGCATGCCAATTATTGGCTCATTTGCATTGCTGCACCTGGTGGAATAAGCTGGGCCAGTGCCCCCCCCCCAGTCAGGATCACTGACAGAAAAGTAATAAGAATATTCCCCTTTTCCATAATGTAGGGACCCCCCAACCCACCCGATCACTGAGCATAATAATAATAAAACCACATTCCCCATTTCCATAGTGTAGGGACCCCCACCCCATCCCAATCACTGTAGGAAATGCAATAAATGAACAAGTCCTTGCTTTCCATAGTGTAGTGTTCCCCCACCCCTGCACACCAGTAGGCAGTAACCCACCATCCCGCACCCCCATCCCATCCCATGACGGCAACTGGCACAGCCCTTTCCTCACCTCATGGTCAGCCACCAACTGATTGGTACCTAACTACATACAGTGAATAGTACATGTATTATTTACTGTATGCACTCATGTACTGATCAGTCAGTGGCTGGTCATAGCAGGGTGAGGAGGGCTGTGCTAGTCATCAGCTGTACTGTTCTGGGTAAATACATTGTAAAAAAATTGGTCAAAAACAGAACCCCACTGCAAACAAGATATCATGACTCAGCTGGGCTATCCTGTGTAAATATATTGCAAAACTGAAAAAGTAGGACCCTACAGCAGAACCCCACAGAAAAGCTGTTGTTGCATGTAAGTTGATCTGTTCTGAAACAAAAAACATTGTACAAACATCCAGATGACCCATCTTGTAGCTATCTGGTATATTCCTGGTGGTCTAGTGATCCCCCATGCAAGGATATCTGACCCCCCTCCCTATCCACCCTCTGGGGCACACCCAGCCCAGGTCACATAATGCAAGCTGCAGCAATACTGATGACTGGCACAGCCCTCTGCTCACCACCTCCACTGGTTTCCATCTGACAGTTTCTGAGCAATCACAAGTATTGTATAAACACCTTTTTCTACTGTACTCATGATTGCTCACTGAGAGACAGTGGCTGGCCAAGGTGGTGAGCAAAGGGTAGTACACGTTGCTGCCACTGTTGCCATACTTTGTATTAGGTGACCTGAGTGTGGAGTCGGGGGTTGGGGAGGTGGATCCTGAGCAGGTGGGTTGACAGAGGATCAGATGCCTCTACGAAGGAGGGGGCACTAGACTACCAGGAGTATTCAAGAAAGCTATAGGACAGTTGCTTGTGGGTGTGCAGGAGCCACTACACCAGTAGGAATATTTGAGACACCTACAGGACAGGTGATCTTTGGTTGAGGGGCCACTAGACTACCAGGAGTATTCAAGACAGCAACTGGACAGTCAGTCAGGGGGTGCAGGAACCACTACACCACCAGGAATATTTGAGACAGCTACAAGACAGGTGAATAGGGGGTGGGGATGAGTAGACCACAAGGAATATTTAACAAAGATACAGAATGGGGGAGGCTATGCTCACATGTTAATCGGCCCATAATGTACATTCAAATGGGTCATAGCACCTTCTATGCCCAAAGGGGTCATTAGCATGTTAGCGTAGATATGGCAAACAGGAGCCCTGCTGCTATCCAATTTGATCCACGCTACCTCCATTGTGCTCCTGTCAGCTATATTCAGTGTGGGTCTGTGTCAGCATATTGCACAGTCACTATGCACTGTACTGATTTGACCCCATATTTAGACAGTTTGCACACTCCAGTTACTGTGAGCTAATTGCCTGAATATTGCCCCCCAGGCAGGCTGTCCACAAACCGCCACAGATTGCACATGGCCAGCTCTGAATATGGGGGCCTATACCCTTTAGACCATTGGGACCCAAAGTCCCTGAAACAATGGCTCATGGGGCATAAGAAAGGCCTACCTATAGCCTCATGATACTGTTGTGCTAACTTGTAACAGCATGAAAACAAACATGTTTGGCACTGACTTATGCTTGTTTGTTCAGCAAAACACACATAGCATTAACATGTCAGCCAAATGTTTCATTTAATACAAACAGAAAAATATCACACAAGTAGATATGTAGGAGACAATATGACAAGTCAAAGCAGAGCAATGCATTCAACTCCAGGGTCCATGCTATTACAAGTGCATAATTAGGCACCACCATAGTGCAGGTATCAGCTAAGTGTAATCCCAGCTTAATGTCATAGTTACTCTAGCTTACTGTTTACATGTCTTATTATAGTTCTAAATAGAGGAGACTCTGGCTAAAAGAAGAAAAATGAACTGAAGCAAGCCTCACCCCCCAACCCCCCAACCCCCTCACCCGCCAGCACCATTGAAGCTTACAGTACCTTTCAAGTCACAGCCATTAGACACAGGCACAAATAAAACTGTCACTTTATTATCAATCAAGCAGTGTCCCCCCCAAAAAAAACTACTTACAAATGCAAAACTGGACAGAGGGTTAAATGATCATTATTATCCTTAGTAGGGAAAGTAACTTTAACTTAGCATACACACAGATTTATTAAAAAATGAGACTGCCTGTTTTACTCAATTGGAGGATCATCACAACGTCTGTCAGCCTGTCTCAGCCCAATGACCCAACTGCCACAAGCCGAAACCTGATCTCAAATCACCTTGTGTGCCAATCAAATCTGTGAAGGAATTCAGCAGAGAAATTATAACACAAATTCCCTTACAGCTGTGCACAACTACATAAAAAAAAGAAAAACATAATTTAAGACTTTAAGAAGTATTGGAGTGCAACACCCCTGTCAACCGGGCATTGTTTAGATAAAAATGTATAAAAAGAAGGTTTATGCATCCTTTAAAACTTAAACAAGATGCCTGTGCTGTTTACACTGAGCATATCCACAGATTATAATTTGTGCAGGCATGGGAAGGACGAATGTAGGCAACACAAATCATCTACTCTGTGTAGTAAGCCACTGCAGGCAAATGTGGAGGGCACACATTTTTTTTTAACCAGGAGAGAGATACACTAAGCTGAAGCTTGTTTGCAGGTGTGACCTAGGACCACAGGGAAGTTAAGTGACTTGCTCAGGGTCACACAGCATGCAAGTGGGGGCTGTGAGATTCAAACCCAGGTCTCCAGGTTTGCAGCTCAGAGCCTTAAACCACTGTGCTATACTGCCTCCTTTCCTTCCACATTTCCTGCAGATTTCAATAGTGGAAGGATCATGGTTCAACTCCAAACTTGTGCTTCGGTGGGAGTCTGAAGTGTCCTTTTTTCCTAGTAATAACAGGACGTATGCAGGTCTCCACCCCCTGCAGCCATAAAAACTGTTTATGGAATGGAGAGCGGTGGCTCAAATGCTCTTCTCCGCCCATCTGTAGATCTCAATTCAACGAAAACCTTACATCTTTACTTATCCTGCTGCTGCTTCCAGCTTCTTGGACAAAACAATCAGCCAACTGATTTTGAAATCTCAGGAGACTCTGAACGAGGATTCTTAAAGTGCCTAATTAATGGACTTATGCCGACTAACCCTATTTCATGGATATCTTGAAGGGTCTTGGAGGCCTGCAGATTGATGGCTGTGCTCCACTGACTGCCCACTATCTTCACACCCTGTAGACAAGCTAGTCTTAATGTGTGATGTTGTTTCTCATATATTCAGACCATTAACTCATTTGTATAAATACATTTCTTCTGTTGTTATTGGACATATTCTACTAACTTATGCACCTTGGCGCACTACTCAGTCAGTGAACCTTACAAATAATCACACTGAAGTTTTGTTCCCCAGCATGGTATTTGATTTGATACCTGTATGTGTGGGGTATTTGTTTTAATGTTAGTGAGCTTACATTTTCAGAATTCTAGTCTGGTCCCCATACAAGTGTACAACCTCCCCTAACATTAGTTTGCATGCCTGTGAGAGGGAGGGAGGGATTACCGGCAATGGATTGCTTAATTTCCATATAACCTGTGGAGACAGCATCATGCACTATGATTTTGCTTTCCCATTACAATTACTCCTTATGCCCTCGTTAAGATGGATTGTGTATATCTGCCTTTATGCAGTTCTTTGTCTAAATGTTCTAAATGTTTTCTTTGTGTTATTGTTTTCTCAACCTCTCACTGGTTGGATGCAGCCTCAAGTCTTTTTGTTTAAATGTACATATAGAGCTACTTGGAATTGATATCCACCACCTGCAGCTGGTGCAGAATGCAGCAGCCCGGCTGTTGACAGGGACTCCTCAGACATGTCACATCATGCTTGTGCTGCACGAACTGCACTGGCTGCTTATTCAGTGGTGGAGCACCTTCAAGGTCAGACGTTTGACCTATAAAGTCCTACATGGATTTGGCCTGGACTACCTGAAAGAGCTTCTGTCTCCCTACTGCCTTGAGTGATCACTCCACTCAGCTGATGAGGGGTTGCTAGAGATTCCAAGGGTGTCTTTAAAATCTTCTGGGGCCCGTGCATTCATGTATGTGGCCCCAGCCCTGTGGAATTCTCTACCCCATCAGCTACAGGAGTACGTGACCATGAGGGGTTTTAAGCAGGAATAAAAACACATTTATGGTACCTATCATATGCTGCCTAATTGCATGATTTTAATGGTTATCAGTTTTATATTGTGTGCCTGTTTTTAACTTGTTTTATTTTTTCTTTTATGTAAAGGACCCTGATGCTTGTGAAAGGCACTTAATAAATAAACATTATTATTATTGTTATTATTATTATTATTATTATTATTATTATTACTATAATGATAATGGAAGTTGTTCTGCTGTTTATGTGAAAATCATACAGTCTTCAAAAAATAAAAGATAGGCAACACCCAGAGGATACCCCTTATCTTCCTCCCCAGTAAACCTTACCATAAAGGTAAAAAGGTTCAAGTGACAGAACCTCCATTCCCTAAAGCCTAGCTGGCTATCTTCCTCCAAACTGTACCATTCCAGTGGATGCCCAATCCTTTGTTTTGTTTTTGCCATAGAGGTTTTTCTATCAACTAGTTGGATGAGTAGGTCATCAGCCATGTCTCTTTTACCTGTAGCTAGCAGCCATCATCACTGGGTTCTCAGTGATGGTCTCCAATGGATTCCCCTAAAGGCAGGGCTGGGGGAGGAGGGCCATCCTACCTCCCTACTGGGCAGCATATCCAGATGCCTCTGGTCTTCAGCATGGTGGAGCAGGCTATAGGGAGAAGGGCTGGGCTTCATTTAGCCCACCCCCCCATTTTCCATTTTCATCTCTCCTTGTTGCTGGGATGTGTATGTCAAAGCATGCATGCAGGTGGAGGCATGCACATTCTGTTGAGCCCTGCAGCACCCTCCCACATGTGTCATTCTTGGTCATCCTACCACCAGGCCTCCATCTGGTGTCAGTCACACAGCAGAGTTGACAGACATCCTCCCTCAAGAGAGGAGAGTAGTCCATCTGATGCTCAATCTTCTATCATCCTGATCAACCCCCACTAACCAAAGTCTGTTCCCAAACCTGGTTCACCAGTGTGGTAAAAGGTAAGAAGTGCACAGCACCTTAGCCCTCTATGCTACTGGACCAGCTTGCAATCCTCTATTTTAAAAGTCTATCCAATACCTTGCCAACCACTGTCAGTAAACTCACAGGTCTATAACTGCATGGCTTTATCCTCTCCTGCCAACTCTTATATAGTGCAATCACATTTTCCAGTTTCAAAATGGCTGACACCATCACATCCATTGGAGATGTGCTGAAAATATTTGCTAGCGGATCAGCTATCACCTCTGCTGCCTTCCTAATAAAGATGATGCAGATTTACAATTTGCCAGGGAAGTTGGTTAAATGTTGGATATCTTCATATTTCAGACTTAAAGAATCTTGGCAAAGTTTCTGACCTTGCATCAACCTTTCCAGCACTTTTTAAAAATTGAAATTAAAAGAATATCACCACCCACTCTCTGTGTCATAAACACCCATCCCCTCCCTCCATTGCACACACTTTAGAAGTATACCACCTCCCACCCCCTTGCTAGGTCTCTACCACCCTCCTCCTCCATGCACACTACAGAGTTCTATATGTAATTCCCAGTTCCTTCTCCCGACAAAATCAAGTTTTCCCCATCTCCCCTACCCCATAATTCCAAAACATTAATTAAACCACCAACTCTTTAATACCCTCTTGTAATTAAACCCTCTCCAGCCCCAAATCCCTGTAGCAGTGGACTGAAAAGATGTCAATACCTGTAAAAAAAGAAACGCATCCTCTGATGGATTGAACATCTTCACCCTTTCATGCTGCAAGATGAATAAATGGAGAGTGATAGGCAAGCAAGGCAAGGCCATCTTATTTATTTGGTGCCTTGTCCAATGGCTCCAGAAACCTTACAAGAATTAACAAAAACAACAACAGAACTATAAAATTACAATACATAGACATTAAATAAATAACACAGTAATTCTGGATAAGCCTGATTAAATAAAATGTTTTCAAGGAGGTCTTGAACGCCCCCACAGTATAAGCAGAAAGAATACTTGTAAGAAATGTATTCCACAGCATTGGGCCAGCAACCCCAAAGGCCCTGTCCCTTGACTACTGAAAGTGAGACCAGGGGACCAGGAGCAAGTCCACGTCTGTGGATCAGAGAGAACAAATGGGAGAGTAGGACAGCAGGAGTTCTTTCAGATAACTAGGGCCCAAATCATGTAGGGCCTTGAATATTAACAAATAGATCTTGATAGTGATGTGCCACCAAACTGGCAACCAGAGAAGAGGGTGTAAAACCTGTGTGATGTGTCACTTTGAGACGTTCTCATTACCAGCCAAGCTGCAGCATTCAGGACAAGCTGCAGGTGATTCATCAAGCCTCCAAATGACCCTAAGTAGACAGTTAAAATAAATCAGTCAGGAAGTGACAAAGACTTGGACAGCAGTCCCCAAATCAGATAATGCCAGATGTGGCTTGATCTGGGTATTATTATGAAGGTGGTAAACACCAGTTTGGACTACAGCTGATATCTGCTGTTCTATTGTCAGCTTGCAGTCCAGGTATACTCCCAGATCCTTCACCACTTCCACAGCTTAAAGTGGGATGGTAGATGAAAGTTACCACTTGTCACTGCCAACCCAAAACAACCTGGGTCAACAAAACCTCCATCTTACCTGGGTAAGAACACAACCAGTAGGAGAAAACCCAGTCATTAATCTCCCGAGTCACCACCCTAGCACCAAGGTGGCATTCTATCTGTTATGAGCACAAGACAGGTAGAGATGGGTATCTGTTGTGTAACAGTGAATCTCAACCCCATACCACCGAATGATCTCACCCAAAAGTAGTATAAACTTGGTGAACAACATGGGTGCCAAGATCAAGCCTTGAGGAATACCACAGGTAATTGCAGTCATACCAGAGATGACCTACCTAGAGCAACCTGCTGTGACCTCCCACTAATGCGTACTTCAGCCAGAGCAAAACAATGATGGTAAGTCCCACATAGTTCCTCAGGCAATCTAACAACACACCATGGTCCACATTGTAAAATGCCAATGAGAGATCCAGAATGACCATGAAGGAAAAAAGTCCCTGCTCAATTGCAATGATAGAATCAATGGAACTTTGACAAGAGCAGTCTCAGTACAATGCTAGGCCAAAATCCCATTTGGAGAGTCTCATAGATGTTAAATTGTTCCAGGTGAACCTCATGATGTGTCTCAACTACCTTCTCAGTTAGCTTCACACAAAAAGGTTAGGTTTGAGACAGGCCTATAATTCACCAGATTATCAGAGTCCAGAGATGGTTTCTTCAGGAGGGGCTTCACCACCACCTTTTTCAGAGCCAATGGAAAGACACACTCTCTCAAGAAAAATCTGACAATTTCGGTTAAAGCATGCCCTGGGGAGTCCTGTTTTCTTCTTCGTTTGGTTATATGAGTTTCTCTCGGCTGCCCCTACTGTGGAAATGGAGAAAGCATGAGATATTTCTGGAAATATCACATAAATTAGCCACAGTCATTGCCAGCTGTTTCCAGATATTTCACGAAATGTCTAAAGAGTTTCTCTCTGCTACCCCTACCGTGGAAATGGAAAAAGCATGATATATTTCTGGAAATATCACAGAAATTTCATGAAATAGCTGGCATTGTCTGTGGCTGCTACTGTACAAGGAAACATGGAAGAAGAATGACAGAGAACTGTACCAGTTAAAGCAGAAGGAAGTGGGCAAGGCAATCAGAATAACAAAGGCCTAAACTGAGGAAAAGATTGCCAAATCGGTTAAGAAGGGGAATAAAACCTTTTGATGGGTACATTAGGGAGAGAAGAAAGACCAAGGGAGGGATAGTGAGGCTTAATAAAGGAGAGGGAAGGTGGGTGGGCAGACGGGTACAGTGAAAAAGCAGGGATACTGAATGAATACTTCTGCTCAGTATTCACAAAAGAAGAGGAGGGGGAGGTACCTAATCCAATCAATAGAATCACTCTGGATAGGGGGGGTCGATACCAGTCACATTCACAGAAAAAAGAGTTCTGAAAGAACTCAACTGAAGGTGGGCAAAGCAATAGGCCCTGATGGGATTCATCCCAGAATTCTAAAAGAACTAAGGGGAGAATTAGTGACACCACTGACTACCCTTTATAACAAATCATGTAAGGATGGCGTGGTACCTAAGGACTGCAGGAGGGTGGATGTGATTCCCCTTCTCAAAAGTGGGAGCAAAGCAGAGGCAGGAAACTACAGGCCTGTTAGTTTGACCTCAGTGGTAGAGAAAATGATGGAATTGCTTCTGAAAGAAAGAATTGTTGAGTACCTGGAGGCCAGTGGGGAACAGGACCAAAGGCAGCATGGATTCACAGTGGGTGGGTCATGTCAGATGAATCTAATAGATTTCTTTGACTGGGTGACCAAAGTAGTAGACCACACAGGAGCTGTGGACACGGCCTACCTAGACTTTATCAAGGCATTTGACACAGTCCCACACAAAAGATCAATAAACAAATTAGCCAGGCTGGGAGTGGGTCCCAATGTGGCAACCTGGGTAAAAAACTGACTGGACAACAGGACACAGAGGGTAATAGTAAACTGAGTCCACTCCAAAGAAAGTGGGGTTGCTAGTGGGGGTACCACAGGGTTCAGTACTGGGTGTGGTCCTTTTTAATGTCTTCATAAGTGACATTGCGGAGGGACTGGAAGGAAAAGTATGCCTCTTTGCAGATGACACAAAGATCTGCAACAGGGCTAATACACAAGGAGGGGTGGAAAGAATGAAAACGGACTCGGCAAGATTGGAGGAATTGTCAAAAGTATGGCAGCTTAGATTCAATGCAAAGAAGGGGAAAATAATGCACCTGAGAAACAAAAAACCAGGTGAAGAATACACAATGGGGGTTGGGGAGGTACTAACAACAAAAATGGAAAGGGACCTTGTGGTAGTCATATCAGATGACCTAAAGGTAAGCAAGCAATGTGAGAAGGCAGTAAGTAGGGCTGGGGGGATACTGGAATGTATAGGAATAGGCATCACCAGTAGAAAAAAACAAGTTGTTATCCCTCTGTACAGACAGTTGGTGAGACCACATCTGGAGTACTGCATGCAGTTCTGGAGATCCCATCTCTGCAAGGACATAGCCAGAATAGAGGCAGTCCAGAGGAGGGCAATTAAAATGATGCAGGGTCTGCACCAGAAGCCATACGAAGAGAGACTAAAGGAACTTAATATGTATACCCTTGAGGAAAGGGGGGAGTCATTATAGAAACTTTCAAGTACCTCAAGGGAATCAACAAAGTCCAGGAGGGTAGCATCTTTCAGAAAAAGAGATGTGCAAGAACAAGGGGGCACAATTTGAAGATAGAGGGGGAATGGCTCAAGGGCAATGTGAGAAGTATTTTTTCATGGAAAGGGTGGTAGATGCATGGAACGGCCTTCCTGAGGAGATCACGGGGTCAAAAACAGTGGGGGAGTTCATGAATGCATGGGAGAGACATAACACAATTCGAGGGGGTAGGAAGAAGTAGGCTGTTGGTTAACTAGGATCTGCAGCTTATCCAATAGATAGGGAAATGGGCAGACTGAGTGGGCCAAGTAGGCCTTATCTTCAGTCAAATTCTATGTTTCTATGTTTCTTGTACACAATCCCCCCCCTTGTCATCCAAGTAGTGTAGTGCATGCTTCCTGCTCTGCCATTCAAATTCAGTAGGCACTGATAGTGCCTCATCTGGTATATGTGCTCTGAATTCCTGATCTCTAAATCCCCCTCACCCCCAACATCTCCCATCTAATTCTGAATTGTGTCTCCTTTTGTAAGTCATAATCACATCTCTTTCACTTCCCCTTTTTGCACCTGTCTCCTCCATATTCCTCTATAAGCTCCCTGACTATTGACTCAATCCCTCTCACTTTGCAACCTCCCACATCTGCTGTTACCCCTTCTCTCAACAGCCCAGCAAATTAACTCCTCCTGCACCTGCTGCTCCGCCACACCCCTCCCCCCATCACCCCACCATTGACCATTTACCTCCCTCACCCAGGCCTCCTTCTTAACCATGAACTCCTCTACTATTTATTCTCCCCTCTCCAAACACACCTTTCTGTTCCTCTACCCTAAACAGAAGTGTAGTAAACTTAAACACTACCTCCTCCTCCTCCTCCCTTTCTTTCTCCTTATCCTCTCTTGGGACATACATCCCAACCCCAGCTCCATCTCTCACTCTCTCTCTGATCTTCTCAAAGGCCTTAAAGTCTGTCATTTCAATGCCAGAAGCCATCTCCCTAAGATTGACTCTATCCAAGTCTGGGTCACCCATTACTCCACAGACCTCTTATGTGTTACTGAAACTTGGCTCTCGTCACGAATTCCTGACTCTCCGGTATCCATCCCTAACTACCAAATATTACGTCAGGACCATGGAGAATGCAGAGGGGGTGTGACAATCTCTGCCCAATCTAATATACCATGTCATGCAACCTTAAGCAAGACTGGTCTCTCCTCCCATGAAGTTCTGACAGTCACCATAAACTTCTCATCCTCTCTCCCTCTCTCAGTTGTCATGCTTAATGCCTCACCCCAAATTTCCCCCTCCTCACTCGTAGAAGTCATCACTTCCCTTGTTGTAAATGTATCGGCTAATACTAGGTGATTACAATTTAAACTGTATCTTACCTTTGCATATAGCTTTCACTGAGCAAATTGAATCCCTAAACCTGATACAACTAATCCGGGATCCTACACAGCCAAAACCCATCTCACAGAACCACTCCCTCCTCAACAGGATTCTTTCCACCAGTCCTCACCAGATAATTGCAACCGGCACCCTCCCTGATATCTTCAGCGAACACCTTATTACCTGTATCCACAAACTTCACACAGCCCGCTCACTCCCTCTACTCTATATACAGATGGATTCTCTTCCTCAAATTCCTAGACACTGAAGCTCTCCTACATTATCTCTACTCTATCGCCTGGTCCCTAATGTACTCAGCTCTTGACTCCACCCTGCCTGTCTTCACACGACTCCTCCCAGGCATCTGGAACCATCATGACCCATTGCAGAAGTGCAGGTTTAAACATCCCCATCAGCCCAGGATCTCTACTGACATCATACACCTATGTACTGTAGGTCTTGTGACAAAGTCTGGGCCCGTTTCAAAGCCTCTAGTGCCCCGTCCAACCTATAGCACTACAGGACCCCTGACAAAATCCTGCACCAAAGCTATAAAGTCTGCCAAAGCTCTGTAATTCAGCTCCCAGCTACACCAACTCTATAACTCCCCTGCCAAGTTATGGCACACAATCCATTCTCTCTTTGAGCAACCAAATGTTGGAAAACTGCCAGGTGTACAGAGTGTGGTGTAGGTTTAGGGTTTGCATCCCTAAATAGAACAAGTGACCAGGAAAACTGCACTAGAAAGCTGAATACTGCTGCTCCAAAAATGCACTGCAAAGTCAGTATGTTCAACCAAAAGGTGATTTATTCAGAGATAGCAATTGCACATGCTTTTAACAGAAAATAAGGTGCTGACAACACCACACTACAGCAGCCCTTGCTTTTCGCTCTGTGGCGCTCACTTAGGGGGTTCTGTACTATTCTTCAGACCATAAAATACCCACTGCTCAAATAAATTTGAAATGTGATTTGGATTAAATTACCCATGATGCATCCCTGCTTATGACATCACAGTGGTATATTCAATTACAATAATATATAAAGTGAATTTTATATCATTTTTAAATCTTTCATCTTATTTAAACCTTTCACCAATGCATTCCCCCCCCCTTTGTTATTCAATTAAACTCAGGTACCAGTATATAATCTGCATGTTAGAGGCTAGTCAAAATCATGAAACAAAAGCAAAAACACCTTGATTAACATTTTAGTAGATGTATACTTACTATCAAATACTAGTGAAATTAACCTTATACAGTATGTGAATCACGCATTATAAATTCACTTTAGATCCAGAAAAATATATAAAGTTATAATATACAAAAAGTCCTAATAATCTTACAGCATCATTTCATAAAGCGACATTAAAAAAAAAATATCATCAAGAAAATCAAATAATCCAGCAAAAGTGTATTTTAGGGACTATTTTAAGGATAACAACAAAGGCCCCTTGTGGAGGGGACAGAAATAGTAGGTAGCAACAATGGTTTTTGTCCTGCAGTTGCCTCCTGTGCATTACCTTGCTCATATCTCATTCTCTGTGGAAAAAAAAGGAAAAAGGAATTGTCACAACAAGATTCAGCTAAAAAAACTAATATAAATTGTTGTATCCCTATAAAAGGTAAGGTGAGAGGTATCAGTTTGGGGAGGAGAAAATAAAGTCTCAATTTTAAAAATGACATTGGTTAAGGAGAAAGCATATGGACTTGATAGTAAATTTTATACAGTTTTATACAGATAGGGTTTAAAATCCGATTCCATGTTTAATCCATCAGCTGTTAATGCATTCGGTATATAAATCAAAAATTGCTCTCTGTAACAACCTCTGATGTCTGCTGTCCCCTCTACGACCTATCCAGACCTCTTCTAGGCCATAAACATATAGTCTTTCAGACCACTGTGATGACATTGGAAGAAATGTTCAGCAACTAAGTTTCCATGTTAATGTTCCTGATGTCCCTAACATGTTCTTGTATGCACTGTTTTAATAGATGGGTAGTCTGGCCTATGCAAAGGGACGTACAAGGACACCAGATAATGTAAACTATAAAAGAAGTCACACATTAAAAGAACTGGTAGAAATTGACAACTTTACCCCCTTCTGAGTGTTCAGATTTGTTGCTTGCTGGCAGTAATTACAAATGTTGCAATTACTGCAGCAAAACATCCCATTTGGTCTTACTGGTAACCATGTTCTATTTCCAAACTGTATACTCCCCAAATCACTTCACCAATCTGTCTATAAAGTTATTGCTCATTTTGAAGGTGACAAAAGGTTTTGGTCCTATTGCTTGTGCCAGTACTGGGCCATTTAATAGCACTGGACAATACTTAGGTACTGTGCCACCTATTTTGCCAGATAAATATTTAAAGTCAGTACTGAAACATATTTGTTCAGTTAGCTCATATTTCTTAGGTTTAGGGGTCAGTAAATTGTCTTTATCAGTGAGCAATGCTTTAGTGTAAGCTTCATCTAGTGAACATTGATTGTAACCTCAGTCAAGGAGCATACTAATCAAACCTTCAGCTTGTTTTTTAAATTCTAGTTCTGAACAATTTCTATAAAGGCTGGCTGAAAGGTACAGATTCTTTTAGTTTTTTTGGATGGCTACTAGTTGCCATTAGATAACTATTGTTTGCTGTAGCTTTCGAAAACCAGTTGGATGTCAATTTCAAATTTTGTAGTGATGCCATAAATGTAACGTGCAAAAAATCTATGTTGGTTGGATGGATGCTAAATGTAAAATTCTAATTCAAGTTATTCACATTAATCCAATCAACAGATTGAACTGAGTCTTCCTCTGCACCTTTCCAAACATAAAGCATGTCATTGATAAAATGATGCCATTAAATTATGGGTTTGAAATACGGATTCACTGCCAGGTTATGAATGAGGTTCTCCTCCCACTTCCCATGAATAAATTCACAAATGTGGGTGCCATAGAGGCACCCATGGCAGTTCCACATATTTGCTTGTAGAAATGCCCATTAAATTCAAAAAAGTTGTGGTCCAGAGCAAATTCAAGCCCATTTCTTATTAAATTAAATGGCAAGTCCCCTTTATGTGGCTCCATATTCAGGTAGTACATGCAAGCATCAATTCCATCACTTTGTCTAATACTTGTATACAGTGACTGTACATCTATTGAGAGCCATTTATATTCAGGATTCCAGTCAAAATCTCAAAATTTAAGTACATCCATTGAATCTCTAATATGCTGTAGGACTCTAAACATGGTACACTCTCTAAGTAATCAATAAAATGGCAGAGATTGTCAGAAACAGAGCCTACCACCCCAACGATTGGGCAACCTGACGGATTAGTTGGATTTTTGTGCAGTTTAGATAATACGTATAATACCAGCATAATGGGAAACTCAGGGAGTAAAAATCTTAGCTCTTTTTCAGAGATCTATTTTAAATAAAATGCCCAATCTAATAAATGTGTGAGTTCTTGTTTGCATGTGGGCCATGGGTCAGACAGTAAGGGAAGATAACTGATGTGGTCTGCAAGCAATTCATTTACTTTTCCAATATAGAAATCTTTAGTCATTAATACCAAATTACCCCCTTTGTCTGTTTGTTTAAAAACTAAATGTGTCAAATCCTGCAGTTCCCTTAAAGCAATTTTTTCCTTCAAATGTCATGACATTTTATCCCTCTATCATCTAAAATTAGGTTGACATCCCTTAGTATAGAATTTTTGAAAACATGGATAAAGGCATTATTGGTGGCTGGGCAAAATTGTGATTTTGGTGCAAAAATATCTTTCTAAGGTTCAAAAACATATTTATGTTAGTGTCATAAAGTCTTGCTGCTATATGCATACCTGGGTTAGAGTCACAACTGTCTGTGCATAATGACCCTAAATTAACAAGGTCTGCCAAATCCTGAGGTATCCACTCTCTAATCAAAGTCCCCATTTCTGGTGCTGATATTCTTGAATACAAAAAATTCAACAAAGAAATATCCAAATCTAAGTCATTCCCAACATCTGCAACAGCTAATATGGTGCTTCCATTTGCAATGTCTTCTAATATTATCCAGCCAAAAAAAAAAATCCTTCAAATAAATTTTTGGGATAAATCTCTCTATATCCACTATTATATGTGTCAGTGGCTCAGTAGGTAGCACACTCGCCCCTGAGGCTGGGAAATCAGAGGGCTGTGGGTTCAGTTCCCACATCTGGCACTTTAGTTAATATCCCAGTACTGACACTGCAGAGCAGCATGAGAGTGGTGCTGCATTTCTGAGGTGCCATCTTTTGGATGAGACGTTAAACCGAGGTCCCATCTGCCTGGATTGGTGGTAGTTCAGGTGGAAGTTAAAGATCCCATGGTACTTATCGAAAAGAGTAGGGGAATGTTTTATTGAAATCTGAACAAATCATAACAAAGTTATACAAATCAATATTATATCATACATAATCATAATAAATAAAGAAAGAATAAAAAAAATAAGTATTAATTCATACAAATACACTAAACATAAGAAAAACAGTATAACTCGCCCCTCCCCCTTCCCACTATAAGAGTTGGGAAGTTGTTAATTAAATCAAAACCATCAAAACAAATAATATCCAAATCAGTATTACCAAATACAAAATCATACAAAAGAATATAAAATCGAAATTAAGTATTGAATCATACAGTCTGAAAACTTAGAAAAAATTGTTCAAATCCCCCCCCCCCCCAGTTATAAGAATATGAAAATCCATCATTGAACTTAAAGGCTAACTATTACATATCATATTACCTATCTAAAATAAAATAATAAAAAAACAACTAGAATCCCTTAATTCTTTAAATAAAATCAAAATGTTCCCATTGTTGATTCCAAATATGAGGTACTAATTGAAGTTTCTCTGCCATCTGCAGTCCCTTTAGATCTTTCTGTAATATAAAGAATAATTTCAAAGCTGAAATTGATTGTTGCTGCAAAGTAAATCTACATCTACTTATCCATAGCCAGTACAAAAAATGTACCATTATCACTCTAAGGGTACTATGAGACAGATGCATCAGCCCAGAAGGAATCACTCCATAATACAATAAAATAGAGGTAGGTGGTAGAAAGGATGCCACTTTCCAACAATTTTTCACTATGTCCCAAAACTGCACTGTGTAGGGGCAGTGGAAATACAAATGATCCATTGTTTCAGGTACAGATACACAAGTAAATCTAGAACAAGTTCTCTCCTGAAAGGATTTATGTTTTTGGTTCCCTTTAACATTAATTGTCCATGAATTCCTAACCAAACTGTATCCCACATGTGATCTGGTATTCATTTATCTAACACATATGTAGAAATCTGCTTTTGATCAGGAACTGAAAACACTGCAAAGGGCTGTGCTGAAAAACAAGACTCTAATACTTCAGAATAAAGGGCTTTCCAGAAAAGTTGAAGCATTGACTCATATCTAATATTCCAAGTTTTAATTTTATCAAAGACCCCTTCCCACTGACTCCCTAACCTAGGAACACATTTATTTTTATGTACAAAAGCATGGTCCTCCCATTCACTCAATATACTTTTCAACTTCATACAACCCCAAGTCCCCCACAATTGTGGACATCCTTTCATTAGGGGAAAAATATTTTTACACAAAAATATTGAAAAGAAAAATAAAATAGGGTTCAGCATTCCTATGCCTTCATCCCAGATTCCCTTATATAAAACATTCCTTTTGATAGGATTAAGCCTACTTCCCCCAAAACAGCTAAAGAAACATCCTAATAATTTAACCTCCAAATATTTAGGCAAAGGAAAAATCATACTAATAAATAAAAAGATGGGAACCAAAAAGGTTTTAATATAATATACTCGTTTTTTCTTAGAAACCTTCCATTTATTCCATTGAGTCACTTTAGATATACCCACTTGTATAGC
This sequence comes from Neoceratodus forsteri, assembly GCA_016271365.2. Classification (NCBI taxonomy): domain Eukaryota; kingdom Metazoa; phylum Chordata; order Ceratodontiformes; family Ceratodontidae; genus Neoceratodus; species Neoceratodus forsteri. Next base: position 832,655,247 of record CM028131.1, read on the forward strand.
TTTTTCCCCAATTTTAACCATCGCCTCCATAATAAATACCTAAAATTTTAGATGGTATCATAGTTACTGGAAAACCTCCACAAGTTTCAGGAACTAAAGGATGACCACATAAACGTAAAACTTTAGTTTTCCCAGGATTAAGGCTTGCACCCGTAACTTTACCTAAGTCCTGTATTAACTGGAAAGCTAGAATTAATTATTTCTCATCCTGTAAACTAAACATAAATCATCTGCATATGCTATAACTTTATACAGCTGGTGATCATATGTATTTAAACCAAAAATATTCAGAGATTTTTGCAATATGCGTAACGCTGGATCTAGTGAAAAGACATACAAAAGAGGACTCAATGGACAACCCTGTCTAAATCCTTTAAATATACCAATTTTCTTACCCAAACATCCATTCTCATATGGACTGACATAAGCTAGATCATAACATAATTGAAGCCATTGAACAAATTGGGAAGGAATCCCATAAAACCTCAGACAATCCCAAAAATAAGAATAAGAAACCCCATTGAAGGCTTTTGCCTGATCCAAACTAGTGATATAACCAGGACATGTCAAATCTCCTTTTTTCACCACTTCTCCATCTATCAATTCTCTCAACTAAATCAATACATCAGCAATACGTCTACCAGGTACTGAACAAAACTGGGTAGGAATTATTAAATCCGGCATTACCAACGCTAAGTGATTTCCTAAAAGTTTCACAAATATTTTGAAATCAACATTCAACAATGTGATTGGTCTCCAATTATCCATATTATTCCATACACCTGATTTAAAAAGGAAAATTAACAATCCCTCATACATTTGAATAGGCAAAAAATGTTCGATTAGAAAAAAATTAAATAACTTCAACAAGATCTGTGACATTACTGACCATAGTACACGATAAAATTCTCCTGTCAAACCATCTGATCCTGGAGAAGTATTCAATTTTAAACTACTTATCACCCTGTCCAATTCCTGCATTGAAACAGATTCTATCATTTGTTCAGCTAAAACTGAATCCAATTTAGGAGGATCTGCCGCAGTGAATATTAATGAAGAAAAGTTCTCATTCTCAGTCAAATACCCAAATTTCCATTCTACATGGTCTTCAATCACTTCCATAATACCAATAATATCCCAAACTTTTCTACTTTGAAGAAATCAGGGAAGGGATAACTTTTTTCCCCTCCTCCCCTGACTAGTCAAATATGGATTTACTTGAGCTGCAGTACCATGGACACCAAATGACTGCTCTTTCATCAGAGAATTTAATCGATTATATTAAAATCAAAACATCTGGTCTGTATGTCAATTTCAGACATTAAATCTTCCCCACCCTCATATTGTCTAGAAAGTAATTCCTCAAATTCTCACCGATATCCCAAATATTCCTTATATTTAGACTGTGTCCTTGCACTACCCATAATTAAAAAAAAAAAATCATACAACACTTTAAATCTTTCCACCATTGTCCAATATTCTCATATAAATCAATTGTAGTAGCTTTATCCAAAATTACAACTTTCAACTGCCGGATAACCTCTTTGTCCAATAATATAGAAGTATTCAGTTTCCAACAACCTCTACCTGTCTCCCTCTGAATAGGTACTGAGACATGAAACCCTATTAACCAGTGATCTAATGTTTCTATTGGGATTGTCACCACTCCAGCTAAGGGTAACATTTGTTTAACAGAAAAGAAATCTATGAGAGAAAATACCTGCCCTTTATAAAAAGTAGGCTTTGCCCCTTATAATTGCCCCGAGTGAACATCTTGTAAACCAGCAAGTTGAACAAAAGTTTTTAACATTGTCTTATCACAAAATTGCTTTCTTTAATGATTCTGTCTTGGAAATTGATATTAAAATCTCCTCCCCAAATTATCTGCTAACTTGTATGTAAAAAAGGTTGTATTTTTTGTAACAACTTAACCCGTAGTGACTTGGTTTGAGGTCCATACACATTAATCAATCTACATGAAACAGAATTCAATACCACATCCAATATCAAAACCCGGCCTGGTTCCAGATCCACCATCCTCAAAATTTTAACATTAGATGTAGTAAAACAAAACCCTACTCCACAACATGCCTCTATCCCTATAGACCATATGGAACTACCCCATTTCCAATCACCAGAATATCATTAGGTTTCAGTTCTTGTATGCAGCTTGGTATCTTGTAAGAAATAAACATCATAATTCAAATGCTGTAACACTCCAAAAGTGGCTATACGTCTTACACCAGACTTAATACTGTTAACATTTAAACTGGCTACCGTTAAGTTAAATGGCTCAGGTAGGAGGTTTCAGAGTTTTTCCACTAGATCTTGTTACTCGCTTTTGTGATATCTGGGATTTTTGAACTTCAGGTTGAAACCCAGTTTTAGGAGAAGGTTCAACTTCAGTAAGTGGAATATCCACTGAATCATTTGTCTCTGTCTCCATTGGATGTTCAAGATCTACCTGACCTCCCCATGTGGAGAAGGCTAAAAATCTATTACTAAGAGGTAAAGGGGATAAGGGAGTCCACCATTCCCAACTAAGGAATTTCCATCTTGCAAATGTATCCCTAATCTGTGCAGTAGTGGGATCTCCATCCAAGGTCTCACTTTGTTTCCCCTTAGTTAAAACTAAATGTGTATCCCTATGTGATGGGGAAATCTGAGATGTTATCTCTAATACTGCTGTAGTCTGTGCAGGAATGGGATCTCCATACAAGGTTACCTGAAGCCTCTTCTCACTTTGTTTCCCCCTAGACAACACTAAATTAGTACCCCTGTGGGATGGGGAACTCTGAGGTGTTACAAGAAGGGTTTTCTTATCCCCCCGTCTCAAGCTGAGGAACATCTAAAGTTGCCTCCAGGAGGTTAATTGGGGCCAAAAACAAAGAGTCCTGCTGTCTAGATGAGAAATTTTGAACCCTTCCTTCTAAACCACCACCCCTTCCCACGTCCCCTTCCCTACCTCTCCCTCTTTGCCTGCCCGTATAGAACACTTCTGAAGAGGCAAAGAGTTTCCTTGCTTGAGATAAAAAATACTCATGATCTGAAACTTCATCCAAGTTATGTTCAGCCCAGGGACATTCTGCAAAGGAGTGGTCAGCATCTCCACACAAATTACATATTGTAGGAGCCTGACAACTAACAGCTGAATGGCCCAACACCCCACAATGAAAACATTTGACTTGATCACAATCATTATTTAAATGCAGTAATGAACCACACTTGTAACAACTCTTAGGTTGTCCTGCATAAAACAAAATCCCTCTATCCCTCCCCAAAAAGAAAGAACTAGGCAAATGTTGTATCCCTTGTTCATTTTAGGTTAACTGCACTCTAATAGTCCAACCCCCAGTCCAAAATCCATTTTCGTCCATAATGGGCTTGGGGTGGTCGAAAACTGTACATCTTTTTTCCAACCAGAATAAAATATTACTAATGTTAACATCCTCATTACGAAAAAGAAGGGTAACAGTTTTAATAGTAGGCTTTGTGATCAGAATTGCTAGAAAATCCTTCCAAATATCCGTATCTTTTAGTTCATACTACAGATGCCAAAATTTATCCAATGCCTTCATAGTACAAAAACTCACATCATACATCTTATCTCCTGGGGCATGTATAAAAGCATATACTTTGGCAGGAGAAAAACCTAGTGAGTCAATTATTAAAGATTTGCCCACCCACAATCTATCGGGAACTACAGGAGCAAGACCTTTATAAAGCAGACGTACCAAATACCTTCTCTTCGCAGCTTCAGCTGGCTTCTGAAACAGGCCTGCATATGATTGTTTGCATACAGTCTCACCCAACACTCCATTGTCTCCATTATGCCTCTTACCAACATCAGTCAGAACAAAATCTTCTACTTATTTCTCTAAAGCCGCCCCTAATTCTGTCCCCATATTCTCCACAGAAGATTCTTGAATTATTCCTTTCTCTGAAGAATTCTGCAGCAATCTCCTTCTGGGACGGAGGTCTGAGGGAACCACAGTACTCGCGTTTGGCATAGTTCCTAGAACCACTGCCTCTCTTGCATGACGTGCAGAATCAGTAGCCGAATTTGGGGACTTAACCTGTACTGGAGACTTTGTAGTATGCATACCAGGAGTCTCAGAACACTTCTCTTCTGTAACTTTGTTATCCATTCCTTTATTTCCTGTAACTGGAATGTTTGGGTCAGAAACCCAAATATCATTCCAAAGAATCCAACCCGCCTCACCTAGAGCTCTTCCCGGGGTCCATTCAGTGGGGGAGCCACTAAAAGTTATGTCCCTTCAGCCAACGGCCCAGGATCAACTATTTCCCCTTGCACCGTAGAAGTTCCTGGTGCTGCTCCAGAATCTAAAGCTAAAGGTAAACGTTTGTTCTTCTTGAATTGGACTAACTGTAGATCTTTTCCGTTTTGTACATTCTTCAACCAAACGTAATTTCTGAATCTGAAATTCATTTTCAGCAGGCCTGTAACATCTCTAACAAATGTTTTTTTCTTGTCCTCCAACTGTACCTGCAATAAACGTTCCTCCTCCAATCCAGGGTTTTCTTCCAGTTGTTCAGTCATATTTCCAGTATCCACCTGATGTTGGTGAGCTGTAGCTCCCTGATCCATATCTATGTCCTGAGCTGACATTGGATCCAGAGCTGCTGCCCCATATCCTTCCTCCACCTTGACCAAACCTGGACTGGAGTACTCCATTCCCGCTGTAGCGCAACAGCACCCACTGCAGTAGAAGAGATGGGGAATTTACCCGTTGTTGTGGCCAAATTTCCCTCATTCACATAAATACCACCAACAGCTTAATCTGGTTCAAGGTCATTTGGCATTCATCTGTATCCCACTCCCCCGGGTCGTGCCTGAAAATAGGCAGAATTTGTCTAGTGCACTTACCCGGTCAACAAAAACTAAATAAATAAATACATCAAATTTTTTGGATTTGGTATTTGGAATAAATGATAATCCATGCTTCAGAACTGTCAGTTTTGCTTCTGTGATTGGATTTGCTGCCATATTCACAACTTGACACTTCTGGTTACAGGGCATCCTGCTTGGCCTCTTCCTGTCACCCCTTTTACCTTTCCTTTTTTTTTCTGGTGCCTTTTATGCTTTTTGTTGTTTCTTTCTGTGTTCCTTTCTACTTTGCCTTGTTTCTCCCTGGTTGCTGAGAAAAATACATCCCTTTGTCACCACTAGAAGTGCCTGGGTTGCTTTATAAAATGATGATGTAAGACTATTTGGACTTTTTGGATATTATAACTTTATATGATTTTTTTAAGTCTATAAAGTGAATTTATTATGTGTGGTTCACATATAAGGTTAATTTCGCTAATATTTGACAATAAGTATAAATCTGTTATAATATTAATCAATGTGTTGTTGCTTTTGTTTCATGATTTTGACTAGCCTCTAACACCCACATTATGTATTGGTACCTGAGTTTCATTGAATAGCAAAGGTGGAATATATTGATGAAAGGTTTAAATAAGATGAAAGGTTTAAAAATGATATAAAATTTATTTTGCATATTATTGTAATTGAATGTACCATTGTGATGTCATATACAATGAAGCATCATTGGTAATTTAACACAAATCATGTTTCAAATTTATTTGAACTGTGGGTATTTAAAGCAGGTTAAAGAACATTAGAGTGCCCCCCTAAGGAATCTCCGCAGAGTGAAGTGCAGGGGCTACTGTAGTGTGTTGTTGTCAGCACCATATTTTCCATTAAAAGCATTGTGCTTCAATTGCTATCTCTGAATAAATTACCTCTTGGTTGGACATACTGACTTTTCAGTGCATTTTGGGAGCAGCAGCTTTCAGTGTTCGAGCGCAATTTTCCTGGTAACTTGTTTTATTTAGGGCTGCAAACCCTAAACCTGCACCACACTCTGTACACGTGGCACAGTTTTCCAATGGTTGATTGCTTTGGTTGTGCTTCAAAACATGCAGATGATATGCCAGCGCTGCTGTCATTTACTGAGTATAAGCTACTTCATGTGAACAAAGGAGGTAATTCACCTTTACAGTTTATAGAAATAAAGTATACTGCACAGTGTTGAAGGAAGTATTACCTTGATTTTTATCCAGAGTATAATGACAGATGACAAAATTTCTACCTGTATCACTGAGAGTGAGGAAGAGATCCTGTCCGCCCTTCAAACCACCACATAATATCTATCATCACAGAAACAAATGACCAGAAAACAGTTGAGATGGATTGGTGACACCGAGGCTTCATTGAAACATAGAAACAGAGACTTGAAATCAAAACCTGCTCTACCAGGTAGGTAGCAGTGATGCAGTGCACTGCTGCTACACAGGTGGGGGGAGGAGCAGTAAGATGGTCATGATGCTGCTCTGCTCCCTGCCACTCCATGTTGTTTGACATCTGAAAACGCTATACTTCAAAAAGTTTACATTTTTTTGCTCTCAGTTTGAAATATGCTGAATGAAACATATGTTATTTTGGCTCACAAATAGCAAAAATTTGCTTTTTGTTGCAAAACTTGAAGGCATAAGAGTTGTGCCTATGGTCAAATGGCCGCATTTGCTGATGACAAAATTTGCTGGAGTTCTTTTTGGACTGAGAATTGGGCTTGAGTGGTCAGAGGTTTTGGGGCCCATTTTTACTCAAATGCTGGTGAAATGCCTCCGATTAGAGTGCCTGGAGGACTGCTACTATATGTTTGTGCCAGCTCTTGACACTCTTTTATCAGGAGGCAGAGCTGTGTGATGAATGGAACTGGAGCTCTTTGACTGCAGAAAGGTGTTTGTCCCCTTTACACAGGTATGCTGACTGTTGCCCAGGGCAGGGAGATGGGCTAACTCCATGTTGTACTTGAGTTTCTGCACTTAGAGGAATGCTTTTATTTTATTATATATTTCAGGTGCACCCAAGGTGGAATGATTAAAGTACACAGAGTGTTCGTAGAATTCTTGGAGACACTATATGTGTTAAAATCTGCACAGGTGCATGTATACATTTATGGCTCAGACAGAGGGAACATCTTAAAAAGTAGAATGGAGGATAGACAGACAGGATTCTCGGACTCCTCATCTTCAGGTCCAAAAATTAGTTATTAAGTTTGTGCATCTTTTTGGAAGATATAATTTGATAAATTTCTTAAAAGACACTGTTTCAGTGTGAAATGGAGGTTGGTGTGAGAGATACAACCATCATGAGATACTGAGTTTTACCTTTTTACCTTTTATTTTCTTCTGGCCAATTACTTAGCATTCAGCATCTATTATTGATTTAAGATTACCAAGTTTGAACCCTTTGATGCTCCTCCAATGAATACTATTATGGAGCTTAACCAGATGTAATAAATCTTTACATTTCTCAAACTTTCAATGGCTAGTTTTAACTAGCAGATTTCACTGCAAATTATACATAACACTGAACTGTGGAGCTCGGTCATTGGGTAATTTTCCTCCTTGTTCTCTAAAATCCTGGAACGCTTTATGCCGAGTCTAAAACTTATGCTACACTTACTGATGTTTATTATATCTTGAGAATTTGGAATTAAGGTGACAGAAGGACCACATTATCAGTTCAGAGTGCAAGGTATAAGTCTGCTTAATCTGTTTGTAAACAGTTGGGAATTACCTCTTCAGCCATCATGGCCTCCCTTTTACTATAATTATACTATAATTTTCCAGTTTGAATCTTGGTTTATCTATATTGAGATTTGTGAAAAGCCAAATGGCCCATAATACTATGCATTAGTTTCAGCATTTAATTAATTAAGAAAATGTCTGTAAAGGACTAAGATTAGAAACTCAAATACCAGGAAAACAACTTGATGCTGATTTTATGTGACCCTGCTTTACACCTGATGGACCTCATACTGCAAATATAAGAAGCCGAGGCAATAGTTTGGAGAGTCAAAAGCTTGTTCACTAGGCCTGAGAATAGCTTACAGTATATCTTAACTAAGACAATCTCTGAAGAATCTTGATGACTGAGCAGTGTTTGTGTGATAAGGAGCACTGGTGACTTTAAGTGAATTCATGAACTTTTCAATAAGTGGAATGAGTTAGGTCCAGCAACCCTTTTATTTGTCCCATTTTTTTTCCACAACACTATTTTGTAAGCTGTTGATATTTAAATACAGGCTACCATTTTTGTGAAAAACTCTTTAAATTCGAATACAGATGTAGCTTTCAGCCCTGTACATTAATGCATAGGCTCCTAATCCATAAAGCCTTGAATGCTTGAGTTTAAAGTTAACAGACTCCTGCATCTATTGCAGTCATAACTCTGCCTAGTAGGAACTCATTCATGGCAGTCTAATAGTTTTATGATTGTGTAATTTTGGTTTTATGCCTGAATTGAATTTTTATGCTGAGCAGTATAGTGGCAATCCTGTCTTAATTTAACTTTGAATGTTTGTATTTTATTCTAGTTGTCTGTGTGAATGATACTTAGGTGCTTACTTTGTTTTATTTTAGGATAAATTTCAAAATGGCCATTTTAAGGAGCTGTTAATTAATTTTAATTTTATGACAGCACCTGTTATCCATGAATTCAGTTGTATAATTGCCTATGAACTGTATGAGCACATAAGGTTTAATGACCTTTACATTTAAAATTGGTGAAGTACAAGTATAAAAGGCTACAATATTTATAAAAATAGATGCTCAGAAGCAACTCAACTTAAGAATGTATAAATAAGGAGACAAGGATACAATTATAATATTGAGATTTGGTTTGTGTCATTTTACAGAAATCCAGGTTGCGGAGAAAAGATGTTTATATAAGGTACTACATATTTTGTTTTATGAATTCAAGTTAACAGAATTAATGGATGGAAGGACACATATATATTTAAGGAAGATACATAGCATATACCTAAACAGGCTTTTACTTATTTGTCTTTAGAAAACTGGATTCATTACCTAAAACAAAAGGAGTTAAAAGATGCTTTAAAAGATGTGAGTACACAAGAATGCTCTTTAAACATCGTTGGTTTACAATTTAAATGATTATTTTGAGATAAACAGTAGTATATTTATAATTCTCTGGTAATTAATTATTAGATGCTGCATACAGAAGCTGGTGATGATACTTTTTGATATGGTGAGATGTATTAGTGGATCTAATTAAATAGTTCTAAATGTTTATAGGTTTTTTGAATAATGACGTTCTAAGACTTATATGGATATATATTTTTTATTGGTTGCAAGGTATGGTACAGACAAGCACTGATGAAGGATTCTTATCCGAAACGCCTGCATTATTTGACTGTATCACCTATTCACATATACAATATATATATATATTTTTTTTTTTTAATAAAAAAATGATATTATATACATACATATGGTGAGTGGGCTGCTTATTTACCAATCTGTGCATATTGTTTTATCAATAACATACTTTGCATTTGGAAAGGTATAGAAGATGACACTGTTAAATTTGTTGATTGGATTAATGTGAATTACTTGAATTATAATTTTACATTTAACATCCATCCAACTAGCACTGATTTTTTTGGGCTTTACATTTGTGGCATCACTATAAAATGTGAAAGTGACATCCAAAGGCTTTATGAAAGCTACATCAACCAATAATTATCTAACGGCAACTACTAGCTATCCCAAAAAATTAAAATAAAAGAATCTATATATTTCAGCCATCTTTTACAGCTATGCAGAAATTGTTTAGAACTAGAAGAATTTAAGAAACAAGCTGAAGGCTTGAATAGTATGTTATTTAACCAAGGCTATAGTCAATCTACACTAGATGAAGCTTACAATAAAGCATTGCTCATTGATAGATACTCTCTACTGGCACCCAAACCTAAGAAAAATGAGCAAACTGAACAAGCATGTTTCAGTGCTGAATTTAACCATTTATCTGGCAAAATAGGTGGCACCATTTATAAGTATTGGCCAGTGATATTAAATGACCCAGTACTTGCAGAAGCAGTAGGACCAAAACCATTAGTCACCTTCAAAAAGAGCAATAGCCTTAAAGATAGATTGGTGAGAAGTGTTTTGGGGAGTACACAGGTTGGAAATACAACATGGTTACCAGTAAGACCACATAGGATGTTTCGTTGTGGTAATTGCAACATTTGTAATTATTGCCAACAAACAACAAATTAGAACACCCAGTGGGGTGTAAAGTTGTCAATAGACACCAGTTCATGTTTGTGTGACCTCTTTTATAGTTTGTGCTATCTGGTATCCGTGTAAGTATCTTTTCATGGGCTGGATTACCTGTCCATTAAAACAGCACATATGGTAACATGTGAGGGACATCTGGAACATAAACATAAAGAACAAAGTTGCTGAACATTTCTTCCAATTTCATCACAGGGATCCATAGAACTTTAAGTTTATGGCCCAGAACAGGTTATGATAGGTTGTGGAGGGGGCAACAGACTTCAGAGGTTGTTACAGAGAGAATGGTTTTGATTTATGTATGGAATGCATTAACCCCTAATGGAATAAACATGGAACAGGACTTTATACCCTATCTGTAGCACATAATGTAGAAAATGTACTATTAAGTCCATACATTTTCTCCTTAACCAATATCCAGTTTAAAATTGAGATGTTATCCCCCCCAATACCTCTCACCTTACCTTTTTAAGGGATACAACAATAGATATTAGTTTTTTCAGCTGAATCTTGTAGTGACAAAATTGTTTTTCTTCCTCACAGATATATAGGTTCATAGTTAAGTACAAGCTCAGGAGGCAAAGCCTATTAGTGAGCTTGCCACCTTAGGGTGGGATATTTTTATATATAATCAAATTTTCAGTTACCCATGAATTGATCCAACTGATATTAGAACATATCAGTGGTCTTACTCTCCACAACTATGGATGACAATGTATTCCATAGGTTGACTATTATTTGAGAAAACCACAGACTTCTCTTTTTAGTTCTGCAATTAACCCCTATGAATTTGAGGTTATGAGATCTTGTTGTGAAATATGAAAATTTGTGTCTATCCCCAAGGTTTCTGTAAGGCCTGGTTCTCTCATGGCTTTGTAAGCTAAACAAAGATCACCTCTAAATTGTCTATATTGGACAGAGTATAGGTCCAATAATTTTAATCTTTCTCCGTAGTTTATATCTTCCATTCCCTTGATACTTTTTGTCATTTTTCTTTGGATCCCTTCTATTCGTTTCTTACCCTGAATTGTAGAAGGCATGCAAAAAGGTGTACAATAATCCAGATGTGATCTTAGTAGACAAGTATAAAGTGGTAGAATGACCTGAGATTGTCTGCTTTTAATATTTTTCCATATGCATCCCAAAATTCTTTGACATTTCTTAACTTTTAGTATTGTGTTATTCTCAAAGTTAAGCTTATTATCTGTATTAACCCCCAGAGCCCAGATATTCAAACTGTACCATTCTGAGGAGCAAGCCCCTGCGCTGCTCAAAATAGTTGCGCAGGGGTGTGGCCGGGGCGATATTCAAAGGAGTTGCGCTATTGAGCAACTCCTTTGAATATCACCCCCCAGCCACAGCCACTGTGCATGGCACAGTGGAACTTGTCGCCACTAAGTTGCCAGAGTTGAGCATTAAACTTGCGGTGGAGCCAAGTACCATTTAACGCCATCAAGGTATCCGATATTCAAAAGGTGACATGCAATGGGGCCATAATTCATGCAAGGGACAGGGGGGACCATTTGCATCTATTTATGGCCCCATTTGCATGCCATTAGCATGTAGGTGCGCTGATCCCCGAGGACTTGTGCCTGGCCGCCCTGCCAGGCAGCAGCCGTCGGGGACCGATGCACCCTGCAGCCCGATCGCGGGCAGTATGTCTGAATACACTCTTCCCCCCCCACACAGCTCCCAATGCCCAATCACAGGCAGAAAGTAACATGAAACACCCCCCACACACACACATCTCCCGATGCCCGATCGCAGGCAGAAAGTAACATGAAACGCCTCCACACACACACATCTCGATGCCCGATCGTGGGCAGAGCGTTAAAACAAACCCCCAGTGCCCGATTCGCGGGCAGGCGTGAAACAACCCCCAGTGCCTGATCGCGGGCAGAATGTATAAAGCCCACCCAACCGAATATCTCCCTGGTGGTCCAGTGGACCGTAATGCCCGATCGTGAGCAGAATGTCAAATACAACCCCCAAACATCTCCTGGTGTCTGGTATCCCCCACCCCACCCACCACGAGTCCTCACCCGCTCCCCGGCGGCGGCGGGTGGCAGCATCCACCGCCTGCCACCCTGCCCGCTGCCCACCGACTGACTGTCCGTGGGGCTGCGCCCAGTTGGTGCAGAGCTACAGCCAATGGGCATGCAGCCCATACCGTATATGACAGTCCAGATTTGTGAATGATCATTCAATGATCCAATGGGCGTGCAACCCTACCGGACAGTCAGTCGGCGGGCGTGTGGGTGGCAGGCGGTGGGGATGCTGCCGCCCGCCAGCTGCTGGGGGGAGCGGTGGAGGGGCTTCGTGGGTGGGTGGGGTGGGGGACACAGACACCAGGGAGATGTTTGGGGGTTGTAACTTGACATTCTGCCCGCGATCGGGCATTATGGTCCACTGGACCACCAGGGAGATATTTGGGTTGGGGGCTTTACATTCTGCCCACGATCGGGCACTGGGGGTTTGTTTCACCTTCTGCCCACGATCAGGCATTGGGAGATGTGTGGGGGTGTTCATGTTACTTTCTGCCCGCGATCGGGCATCGGGAGATGTGTATGTGGGGGGTGTTTCATGTTACTTTCTGCCCGCGATCGGGCATTGGGAGATGTGTGGGGGTTGTTTTTATGTTCTGCCCACGATCGGGCTGGTGGGGGCACAGGGACTGAGTTGGGGGCCAGCCACGGGTGGCAGCTGCTGTGTTGCACCCTGCAATACAGCAGCTCATCTGTAGTGGCCCTCAACTTGATCCTTTTTTTGGCTCAAAGTTGCAGTAGGCAGGTTGGGGTTGCGATGCACAACTTCTGCAACAACCAGACAGAATATCGGGTAGCGCAGTTTATGCATGGTTCCTCCCCCTCCTGTTGAGCATGCATTCATTTGCATTGTGCTGTTGCATAACCTGTTGTCAGTGGCGTAACTGCCTCCTGCTGAATATCGCAGAATGGCGCAATGTAGGACTTGCGCATGCTCAACCCTGTTGCACATGGAGCAACCCTTTTGAATATCTGGGCCCAGGTCTTTTTTGAATGTAGTTACTTGTAACTTTAGGTTATTAAGTAAATAACTATTTTTCATATTATTGTGACCCAAATGCATTACTCTACACTTTAATTCATTAAACATCATTTTACTTCTCCGTGCCTATATTTCTAATCCTTCTAATTCCTTTTGAAAAGTTTTAATTGCCTCACTGGAGTTAACAATTCAACCTATCTTACAATCATCTGCGCATTTTGATATCCAGACGTTATCAGTTGTTTGCATTGATTTAATGAAAACGTTAAATAGTACAGAGTCCAGCACAGAGCCCTGAGGCACTCCAGTATTCACCTCAGCCCATGTTGACTTGACACCTTTTATTGATGTACATTGACAACGATTATACAGCCATGATTCAATCCATTTTATTAAGGTATGGAAACTTTGAATTACTCAGTTGTTCTAATAATATTTTGTGAGAAACTGTCAAATGCTTTTGCTAAGCCTAGAAATACTATATCAACTGGAAGACCCACATCAAGCACTGCACTAACATTCTCAAAGAAATGTAGTTGATTTGTTAAATAGGACCTTCCCTTAATAAACCCATGCTGTGTTATATCTTATAAATTGTTTTGTTTTATATGATGCTCTAGTCTACTTAAGATTAACCTTTCTAGTATCTTTCCAATTACTGAGGGTAAACTGACTGGTCGATAATTTGATGCTATGGTTTTGTCACCTCTTTTGAATATGAGCAAGGTAATTCACAGGAGGTAACTGTAGGACAAAAAACATTGTTGCTCCTTACTATTTCTGTCCACTTCACAAGGGGCCTTCTATGTACCCTTGAAACAGTCCCTAAAAATTCATTTTTGCTGGATTATTTGAATTTCTTGATAAGAATTAGATTTTTTTAAATGTTGCTTTATAAAATGATGCTGTGAGACTATTAGCAGTTTTTGTATATTAGGCCCAGATATTCAAACTGTGCCAGGCTGTGGCACAAGCTTGGGCGCAGCTCAACTTGGCTGTGCAGGGGTGTGGACTGAGTGATATTCAATGGAGCTGCACCATGCCTCAGCAGTGTTGAATATCGCACCCTGGCCACCCCCAGTGTGCATGGTTCAATGGCACTGCACCAGCGCAAGTGGCAAGAGTGGAGCATAGGGATGAACTAGTGCAAGTTCCATTGCACCATGCAGAGCAACCCGATATTCAAAAGTTGACATGCCAATTGGGCCATAATGTATGCAAGGTGCACATGGGGCCATTTGCATGTCATTATGGCCCCATTTGCATGGAGGTGCACCGATCCCCGACGACTTGCACCTGGCACCCTGCAAGGCAGCAGTCATTGGGGACTGATGCTCCCTGCAGCCCAATCGCGGGCATTTGTTTAAAAAAAAGATCCCCTTCCAATATCCCTGGTGGTCCAGTGGACCACTATCTGCCCGATCGTGGGCATTTGTAAAAAAAAACTAATTCAATAGCCTTGGTGGTCTGTGTCCCCCACCCACCCACTGAGCCCCCACTGCCCTGCTTCCCGGTCAGCCGGCTGGTGACAGCACCCCAGCCTGCGCCCCACTGCCCGCAAACACCTCGGTAGGGGCTGCATGCCAATTGGTTCACAGAGTGAGCCAATGGACCCTCCCAGCCCCTATCGAACTACACATTGAATGTGAATGAATTCATTCACATATCTGGAATATATGTCTGTTAGGGCTGATGCTCCATTGGTTCACGCTAGAACCAATGGGCGTGCAGCCCTACCGAGGTGTCAGTCGGCAGATGGTGGGGTGGCAGGTAAGTGGGGTGCTAATTCGTTTTTATTTACAAATGCCCATGATTGGGCAGATAGCTAGTCCACTGGACCACCAGGGATATTGGAAGGGGATCTTTTTTTTAAACAAATACCCACGATCGGGCAGATAGCTGGTCCACTGGACCATCAGGGATATAGGACATTAATCTTTTTTTACAGATGCCCACAATCAGGCATGGGGGACGCTACCAGGTGCAGCCAGAACTTGGGTGACCACCCACGGGTGGCAGCTGCCATGTTGTGCCCTGCAATGTGGCAGCTCACCTGTGGGTGGCCATCAGTTGTTCTTTTTTTTTTGGCGTAACTTTGTGCTGGCACAGGTAGGTGTTGCGCATGCATGGCTCTGCATATCCCGGGCTGAATATAGGGCTGTGCAGGTTATGCATGGGCATGCCCCCCTACCTGTGCCTGCATACATTACTGATGCACTCCGGCACATCGGGATTTGTGCTGCGCACTTTTCCCTTTTGAATATTGCGCCAGGGCACATCACTGGGTTGCCCATGGTGCAACACTGTTGCGCCATGTGCAACCCTTTTGAATATCTGGGCCTATAACTTCATATAATTTTTTTTTTATGGATCTAAAGTGAATTTATAATGTGTGGTTCACATAAGGTTAATTTCATTAATATTTGATAGTAATTATAAATCTGTTATAATGTTAATCAATATGTTGTTGTCTTTGTGTCATGATTTTAACTAGCTTCTAACACCCACATTATGGACTGGTACCTGAGTTTCATTGAATAACCAAGGGGGAATATATTGATAAAAGGTTTAAATAAGATTAAAGGTTTTTAAGTGATATAAAATTCACTTTGTATATTATTCTAATTGACTATAACATTATGATGTCATATGCATGGATGCATTATGGATAATTTAACCCCAGACACATTTAAAATTTATTTGAGCTGTGGATATTTAAAGGAGGTCTAAAGAACAGTAGAGTGCCCTCTCAGGAAGCTCCACAGAGTGAAGTACAGGGGCTACTGTAGCGTGACATTGTCAGCACCTTATTTTCTGTTAAAAGCATTTTGCTTCAACTGCTATCTCCGAAACAATCAACTTTTGGTTGGACATACTGACTATGCAGTGCATTTTTGGGTCAATAGCATTCATCTTTTGAGTCAAGTATTCCTGGTTACCAATTCTATCTTTGACTCTCCCTCCATACAATCCACCTTCCCGCTTGTCGTTGATGGCATGCTAGTCTCCAACCCAGCCTCTGTAGCCTCTGAACTTAACTCCTTTTTTGTAACCTGTGCACTTTCCTCCAACCACTCCCTCACACCTTGTCACATCCCCTTCTCCCCACCCAACTCTACCCCAAATTGCTATGTTTTCCCCTCAGACTCTTGCCTAGAAGTCTACAATTCCCTCTTAGCCCTAAATTCCAGCAAGTCCAGTCTGAACAATCTTGACCATTTTCTCCTTTGCATCTGTGCTCCTGCCATCTGTGTCCCACTCTCCTATATGCTGAACCACTCCTTCCACCTTTGCGAGGTTCCCCTGGTTTGGAAACTGCAAATGTAATACCCCTCCACAAGGGAAGGGATGCATACACACCAGGTAACTATCACCTCATATCCCTTCTTCTTTGCCTTTCTAAACTTCAGAAATCCCTAGTCATCTCTCAACTTTACTGATTTCTTCAACTCCACTGAATACCTCTATCCTTTCCCATCTGGATTTAGAGCTAATCACTCAACTGTCGCCTCTCTCACTGTCATGTCACTAACTCTATCCTTTCTGGTATTGACAAAGGTCACCTACTGTTACAGCTGCCTTTTTCATTGATCTTGCCAAGGCCTTTGACTCAGTCTCCCACCCCCTCTTGCTAAATAAACTTAGCTCTGCTGGTCTCTCCACCCCAGTAGTAAATTGGTTTCAATCCGACCTCTCCTGTCACTCCCAATGTGACAGAGTATGTGGTACCCTCTCCCACCCCTCCCCATCTATGCTGGTGTATCCCAAGGCTCTGTCCTGGGGCCAATACTCTTTTCTATATTTCTAAATGATCTTCTGACAGCTTACTCTGCTTCAAACATACAGATGCATGCTGATGACACAATTCTTAATGTCTTTTGTCTTTCCTCTCCTGAGGTTGAATCTCAGCTCCAAAGTTACTATGACTAGCTACCACAATGATTTCAAGTCAATCTCCTCAAAGTTAATGTCTAAAAATGATTTTCAGTTCCTTTCACAAACTAGCCAACCTCTCCTCTCCACCTAAACTCTTAACCTTGGATGGGGCCATACTGGATAATTTCCCCTACTAAAAATACTTGGGTGTCTGGCTCGATCATCACCTGGACTACTCCAAACACATCAAGCACATCAAATCTAAGCTCTTCCCCAGGCTAAGTGCTGTATATAGCATAACAAAGATTCCCTCAGAACGTTTGCTTTACACTCATCACAAAAATTATCCTACCCACCTTTGATTATGCCGACATTATCTATGGCATTGCCCCAGCATCTGTGCTGGCAAGACTAGACTCCTGTTCAATGTTGTAACAGTGACTGCAAAACAGTGACTGCTGTAACAGTGAGTGTATATTGCCGAAAACAAAAAGGGTGATGCACACTCCACTGAATACAACAATAGCCACAAATACAACTTGTATATGGGGGAACAAAAGATGTTCTGACGTTTCATCTAAATGTAGGTGTTTCACCTAAATGTAAAAGCCTATGTTTAGGTGACACATCAGAACGTCTCTTGCTGTATCCTGTATTTGGAAGGGTTTTAATCACTGTTGGTGATCAGAAATAAAACTTTGAAAGTTGCAAAAAGTTTTGAACATCATTGTTTATTGGTGTGTTGGGAGTGCCATGACTTTGTCCTGAACCTCCCCAACAAACTACAAAAATATACACCCATGCCCAGACCCGAACATGGGTTCACCGGCATTGCAGATCAGGGACAGGATTCACAAAAAGGCCCAAAATCCTGTAGCTGTGGGAAAAAAAGCCTGCAATACTGCAGAAATGCACTTGCATGATATTCTCAAAGAAAATCCTGCAACTGTGGGAATTCTGCAAAAAGTCCCGCAGCTCCAGAATTCCAGCAACTGCAGGAATACTGCCGCTGCTGCAAATCCGCAGCTGCAGATCTGCATCTGTGTAAATGGCTGAGGAGGCACAGCAATAGTACAATCAAGTAGCTGAAGCATCAGACATTAACACTGCTGCTATAGAATAAGGCTGACAGCCCCCACAAAGAGACCAGCAACAAGTCTCTCAACTGGGACCACTGCAGCACCACAGGTACCAGCAATACCATGGCAGTAAAGTAGCTGACTGTCACCACGGGTCATCCTTCCCTGGGGCATTCCTGTTGCCTGCAGGGGTAGCACTCACTGCAGGCTGGCCAGGCTCTACTGCCTGTGGGGCTCTGTCATGGGCTGCGCTGGGTCTGGTGGCTGTTGACTGTTGCCATATCATGGCAATGTGTGCTTTTGTTGCTGTAACATCAGCCACTGCTATATTATCTGGGATGCTATTGCCTGTGCTGCACCGCCACCTCAATTGATTCCAGTTGTTGGGGCACTACTGCAGTTTGCTGAGGGAGAGTTATACCTCATTCCACTGTGTGTAACATTTTTTCCACAACTGTGGAAAAAACCTGGCTGAGAATAGCCTTTCAGGGTATGTGCCTTACTTATCTTACACATGTTTTTTTCCTCAGGGACTTCCACAGCTGCACTTTTTTCCACAGTCCATAGTGTTTTTTTCCACAACTGCAGAAGTTTTTGTAGATAGCACTTACAGCAATCTCCCCTTTTTTCCATAGCTACAGCAGTTTTTGGGACTTAGGGAAGGTTTTGCACCTTCTGAAAGCTCTGTGAATCCAGCCCCAAGACTCTAACCACCATGCCATGTGAGCAGCTCAACAGTGCCCCTTCCAAAAGCTGCTCATAACATATTCTACCTAACACTACCTAACACAAAATGCATCCAAGAGGCAAGTAACAACATTTTGCTTTAGGCTAAAAGTGCTCTTTACTTTCTATTGTGTTACTTTCTTCTTGCTATTCCCTACAATCGTTATAATCTACAGGTTGCTGTCCTGACAGGTGCTCAACAGTGGGTCGCTCAATTAGAGTCACTCACAGCACTGGATACTCTAGAATCCTTGTACAATGACTTCTGTTGCTTTGTTTTGAAACACCCCTCCCCACACCCCCACTGCACTCTGTACTCCTCCATCTCTCTTTCCTCACTTCACTCTCATTGCAAGCTGCATTCCTCTCTCTTCATCTCCAATTGCTGGTTTGGTTCCCTCCCCTCCCCTCCTCACCTACCTCTCCTCTCTCCTCTTCCCTGTGGCTGAGCTCTCCTACCCCCTCTGGTCCAGGGATTTCCACATTTTCTCCATTCCTTGCCCTTTGTCTTGTGCTGGCTCTGCTGCTTTCTCCTTCTGGCTCGCCACTCTCTCTAGCTCTTTTCCTCTTACCAATCATCTCTTTTACTCCATGCCCATCCTTAAAAGAGCTCTCGCTGAGCACTCTTCTTTCACTGGCATCTGCTCGTACTAAGTCTTTAACCCATTGCTCTCTCAACTTCCCACCTCCGACTATGCACCTTTTTCCTCCTCAGCAAACTAGCCTGATACTCTGCTCTTGATTACTTTGTTAGCCAGTGTAATTCAGTATTATGTAACCAGCAGCTATCTACCTGTTAAAAAAAATGTATTCAGTTCCTTATGTAATTTACTTGTATTCTGCCTAAGGTTTGTATTTGCTGCCTTCTCCCCATTCTCCTGGTCACACCAGGAAATGAGCCTTGGCTCAGTTTGCCTCTCTGGTCACCAACTTTAACTAAATAAATAATTAACAAGGCAATCAGGACAACACTTTATTGACTTGTCATTTGATAAGATATAGCGACTCTGTGCAGCTCTTTGTAGGTGAAGTGCTTAACTTCACCCAGTGGAAAGTATATGTAGTCAGAGTTCACCAGCACCTTCACCAGTGAAGTGCCACTATGCGTAAACCTTGTTGAGTACAGTAGGTACTGCACTGGGTAAAGAACTACACAAATTTGCTCTTCATACTTTGTAAAGTAGGGAAACTGCAAACAATTTCAGGAAGTGAAGTTTCCTGACTTTGCACACCTCTACTCTGTAAGAGATCATTGGGTACAACCAATCCAGTCCCACTGACTTTTCAATATTCAGTCCTATAGTGAGAGCATCATTCACCCACACCTGTGTGTTTATAACCCCTACATGCTCTATTTCCTCCCTCCATTCCTCATGATATACTTTACATAACCAGAAAATACCTTTTCCTTTCCAGTGCCTTTTCAATTTCTCTACTGAGCATACCTTCACCTTATGAATATAATGAACCCAGCTGTCCAATCCTGTGACATATTGAAAATGCCTTTTTACAGTTTCTTGCTTTGTCACTGTCATTTTCTTCTTCCAATGTAGATTTTACTTTACTAATTTCAGTATTAAACTTTTCAGAAAGATCTTGTACTCCTTCTGTATCTCCACACTCTCTAGCCTTTACTGAATGTCCTTCTTTTATCCCTAACCAACTTTTTGAATTGAGTGTTCATGCACATTATTTCTGACCCTCTTTAGTTTAGTGCCTAAGACAAAATATATTTCTTATGAGCCTACTCCACCAATCGACTGAACGTCTCCTATTTTTTTATTCATATGCAGGACTTGTAGCTCATCAGTCCATTTCAACCTCCTCAGTTCCTGCCTCAGTTTGGGAAAATTGGTCCTCCTAGAAATGTCACATTCTTATTTTTCTTCCCTTCCCTTCCCTTCTCTTCTCCCTAATTTTGAAAAGCACTTTTAAATTCAATAATTACATGATCACATCATCTTAGGTTCTCACCTACCTTCATCTTTACATGCTCTGCTTTGTTTGTTGATATTAAACTTATTTCACCTTATTGGTTGGTATATCTACTGTTTCCTCCTAGAAGTCTTCCAGTAGCAATCTTGAACAACTTCCACAAGTTCCTTTGCTTTCCTTGTTCTGCCATGCATCCTTACCTTTGAAATTGCATTGTTTTATTCAGTAGGTCTGCTGCAGCATTCTGCAGAGTGGTGCAAAATGCTGCAGAATTAGGTTTCATCATGTGGGATGCCGCTGCAAATCTGCCATGGATAACATTTACATTTAATTGAATTCCCTGTCTGCATTTGTCATAGTATTGTAACTGTTGTAACTTCCATTTCCTGATGGTCTAGTGGCCCTCCCTCCCCAATCTGCATGTGTCCTATAATTATAACTGCTGTAACTTACATTTCCTGGTGGTCTAATGACTCTCCCTCCCCAATCTGCAATGCCCATTGTTGTATTTCATTTGTCAGTAGTGGAATCCCCCTACCCTCCCATGTTTAACTCCCTCCACAATCCCAGCCCTGTTCTATAAAAAGAGTCAGTGACTGGCACAGCCCACCACTCACCACCACTGCCAGCTGCTGACTGACCTCAGTCCCTGGTGTCTAGTAGCACCCCAACCTCTTTCTTTTTATCATGACATTATTTTTGCCACCACTTCCACAGACCTGGAAGGGGATACAACCCCGCCTCCTCAGAGGGGTATGTCTTCCGGCCCATTGGGGCCATCATGGGTTGGCAGGTCCTAGTATTTTTTACTTCAGTTTTCTCCCACACCTGCACCTGTTCAATGGGCACAGCAGCTGTTTCCAACTCCATGGAGGCAGCCAAGCACCCTGGTCATGGGCCGAACCCCTCTTTCTGTGCTGATGCACGCAGCACAAATCCCCGTTACTGAGGAAGGAGAACAGTCCTCCAGACGCTCAATCCTTACTTCCCAGGCTGACCTCTGAATGACCCAAATCCATTCCCGAACCCGGTCAGCAGCTTGGTGAGAGGTGTGGTGTCCAGTGCCTCAACTATCAGTGCCACCGGGCTGAACTCCCAACCTCTGATTTGTAAGTCTGTTTGGTGGGTAGTGGCATCCCCCAACCCTCACATGCTGTTGATATGTTTTAAATAAGAAAACCATCCCTCGATGACTTTTTACATTTTTTACCCTATAAAAATACAAATAAATTGCTGATCACACCAGCCCCCAACCTGACCTCCCACTGTGCACTCACCTCCCTACACCCCATTTTACACCCCCCATACACTCTCATTCACGTGAATAGGTCCCAGGTACAAGATCTGCTCCCCTGATTGAAGACATGTTTTGCTGCTGCAACCGGCAACTGCAATATGAGAAGCTAAGGTAAATGGCTTCAATGCATTTCAGTGGGGGTTTCAAACTGTTATGCTTAACTCAGTCATTTTTTAGATGTAGACCCCAAGTCTTCAGTATGACCTTTTTGGGACTCCACAGCATGAACAATATGACTGTCATTAGGCAATTCCCATCGGAAAGGTGATTTTGTGGTTGGTTGGTGAAATCACCTTTCCCATGGGATTTGTGTAATGACAGTTATATTATTCATGAGGTGGAGTAATGAGAAGGCTATGTTGAAAAATATTGGTCAAAATTTAAAAAAAATGGCTGCAATATGACCATTCCTTGCAATTAAAATAGAAACATAGAATTTGCTGAAAGATAAGAACCGCTAGGCCCACCTAGCCTGCCCATTTTCCTACCTAATGGATAAGGTGCAGATCCTAGTTAACCAACAGCCTACTTCCCCCCCCACTAGGACCAACTTATGTCTGTCCCATGCATTCTTGAATTCCCCCACTGTTCTTGATTCCACAACCTCCTCAGGAAGGCTGTTCCGTGCATCCACAACCCTCTCTGTGAAAAAATACTTCCTCACATTACCTCTGAGCCATTCCCCCATCTTCAAATTGTGCCCCCTTGTTCTTGCACATCTCTGTTTCTGAAAGATACTACGGTCTTAGACTTTGTTGATTCCCTTGAGATACTTGAAAGTTTCTATCATGTCTCCCCTCTCCCTTCTTTCCTCAAGGGTATACATATTAAGCTCCTTTAGTCTCTCTTCGTATGGCTTCTGGTGCAGACCCTGAACCATTTTGGTTGTCTCCTCTGGACAGCCTCGAATCTGTCTATTTCTTTGAAGAAATGGGGTCTCCAGAACTGCACACAGTACTCCAGATGGGGTCTCACCAACTGTCTGTACAGAGGGATAACAACGTCCTGTTTTCTACTCTTGATGCCTCTCCCTATGCATCCCAGTATTCCCCCAGCATTCCTTACTGCCTTCTCACATTGCTTGCCCATCTTTAGGTCATCTGATATAATTACCCCCAGGTCCCTTTCCATTTTTATTGTTGTCAGTATCTCACCACCCATTGTGTACTCTTCCCGTTTTTTTTTTTCCCCAGGTGCATTACCCTGCACTTCTTTGCATTGCATTTCACCACACAAGTTCATATCTTTGGATATTTTCAATATTTTCACCCCATACTTTCAATATAGCCTTCTTATTATCCCACCTCTTGAGTGCCATAGATTTCATTTTTGAAATCCTGGGCAAAATGTGTTTTTGCACCTGTGGTACAGAATGGCATTGCAGTAGCCAGAATATAATTTTGGTGAGGTTTTAAAAATGTTCTATGCTGGGTACATGCAATGAGATCATAAGAAGGTTATGTTGAAAATTCATGGTCAAAATGATTAAAAATGTCACAGTTATGACTATTTGTTGCAATTTCACTACACATCCTCATAAATTTGTGAATTTTAAATATTTTGACTCCAAATTTTCAACATTGCCTTCATATTACACCACCTCATGTATTTCACAGCTGTTATTTTTCAAATCCTGTCAAAATTCGGTTTTTCACCTGCACTGCAAATTAGTGTTGCACTTTTGCGAAATAATGGTTCTGCGGGGATTTAAATATTTTCTGCACCGGGTACATGAGGTGGGGTAATAACATGGCTGTTGTGACAATTTAGTGACTGCTGTCCTATACCTCAAAACACAGAAGCCAAAGGTCCCTGTGCTTCCACAGCTAGACACATGTATGCATCTAGGGAGTAATGGGAGTGCAGTGTCCTTTGGACCCTACGCTCCCTCAGGAAAATATGGATACTATTATACTATCTCAAAAATTAAGGAAATAAATTGCAAAAAAAAAAAAAAACTTTACTAATGCATCAGTTAGGGTTAAATTGACAAAAGTAGGGAAACGTGACATTAGGGTTTCTAACCCTAACACCAAATTCCTCACCCTACACAGACCAACAGGTGGGGTGGTCTGTCTTCAACCATCAACCCTAACACTCACCCCATTCTCCTATGCTGTAGCCATATCTCCTAATTTTGTAATGGAATGGGGTGAGCATTAAGATTGATTGCCCCAAGACAGACCCCCCAACTGTGGGTCTATGCAGGGTGGGTAATGGGGTGTTAAGGTTGGAACCCCTAATGCCACTTTTCCCTAA
This sequence comes from Neoceratodus forsteri, assembly GCA_016271365.2. Taxonomy (NCBI): domain Eukaryota; kingdom Metazoa; phylum Chordata; order Ceratodontiformes; family Ceratodontidae; genus Neoceratodus; species Neoceratodus forsteri. Next base: position 832,679,577 of record CM028131.1, read on the forward strand.
TTTTGTCATTTTAATCCTAACTGATGCATTAACAAATTATTTTGCAATATACATATTATAAAGGCGCACTGATGCCTGTATATTAGGGTTGCATGAGCATTTTTTTGTTAAACTCAAATTTTGCACCATAATAACTTTTTCCCTAAGTCAACTGATTTACATGAAATTTAGCAAGTGTAGCCTCTGAGCCAGGATCTCATAATCCTGAAAATTTCATGTAGATTGGTTCAGGTGAGACAAAGTTATAGAGGTGCAAAAAAAATTAAAATGTCTCTTTTTTTTGAAAATGTTAAGACTCTTTTTGCCACCTGATAACTAAAAAAATAGGAGGCTTTGAAACCTGAAACTTTCAGGTTTGATAGAGGTTGTTCCAAGGTGTGTGCTTTTGTAGATCTTAGGTCTCACTGTTAAGTAGTTTTTAAATAATTAAATAAAAATAATCTATTTCTGAGCATGCACAGATCAAAAAATAAATGTTCTATTCATAACTGAATTTTTGCAAAAGCTGCAATTTGCACTATATGACACAGCTGTCTTTATGTTTCATGAGGTGTCAAAATCCCCTTTCATGAGATGAATCCCCATTTGTGATGCAATCAATTTCCGTGAGATAGGACCATATGGTCTTCATCTCATGAATGGGGATTTTGATAGCTCATGAAAGGGGATAGGCTCATGAACAAGGATTTTGACACCTCATGAATGGGGATTCGGTACATGAACTGGGATTTTGACAGCACACGATCAAGGATTTTTTTTTTATGATCACCATTCATGAGGTGTCAAAATGCCCTTTTGTGAGCAGATCCCTGTTTTTGAGATATGGCCATCTGGTTCTTATCTCATGAACAGGGATTGTGACAGCTCACGAAAAGGGGTAGCCTCTCAAATGGGGATTTGGACACCTCATGAACGGGGATCAGAAGCGAGTTACGAACAGGGATTTTCAAATAAAAAAGGCAGTTTTTTTTAATAAACTGATGGAAACCAAACACATGGTTTTGTAGAGGGCAACACCCTAAACAAAACCCATACATTCATTTTCACAAAATGCATCCAAGAGGCAAGTAACAACATTTTGCTTTAGGCTAAAAGTGAAAACAAGATGACGCTCACGAAAGGGAATTTTTTTCTCAGGAACGAGGATTTAATGAATCCCCATTCATGAGCTGTCAAAATCCTTGTTCCTGGGCCAAAATCCATGTTTGCAGCTGTGCAAACATCCAAAAGACTGAACCGAGCATGCTCAGAACCCCAATTTTTCAAATTGAATAACTTTGGATCGGAATAATTTTTCACCAAACTAAACCTGGCTTTTTCCTTAGGGCAAGCTCTTTCTACCCTGAAAATTTCAGACTAACATCCAAAATGGTGTGGGCACAGGGTGATGAGGAAAATTCAGGAAAAATGCTGAAAAAAGTGAAAAACATACTTTATTTCCTTTTGTGCTGTGTAAAGTCCAAACATCTGATTGAAACAAAACTTGGCAAGTCAAGAGACCTACACCATGGGACAGTGCATTCCAAATTTCATGCACAAATGTTGAATAGTTGTAAAATTATCAAGGTGTGAAATTTGGGGTTTGACATTAAACTGCTTACTTTAACTATAGAGGCATGGACACACATCAATAATATCTATCTATCTATCTATCTATCTATCTATCTATCTATCTATCTATGTGTGTGTGTATATATATACCTATATCTATATCTATATCTATATCTATATCTATATCTATATCTATATCTATATCTATATCTATATATGTACTGTATGTAGATATATATATATATATATATATATATATATATGGAAAAAAAATCCATTTAATGCATTAGTTAGGGTTGTTCCACACTAACAAAAGTGAGGAAATTCGGTGTTAGGGTAAGCCCCTTGGACCCGCTGTCCACACCCCCAACCGGCATTGGGGTGCGCATTAGTGTTGTCTCCATAACTCTCATCCCATCACATGTTAAAGAAGCAGAGGTGTAGGAGAATGGGGAGAGAGTTAGGACCAACAACCCTAATGTACCCAATGCCGATGAGTAGGAGAATCAAGAGCTTTCAACAACACAAATTCCTCACTTTTTATTTAGAACAACCTAACTAATGTATTAAACAGAGTTTTTGCCTCTAATTTCCCTTCTTTCTGAGAACGATAACAAGAAATGGTGAATGTAATGCAGCGCCCGCCACATGATGTCTAGTCACATAGTAACATTGTGCCCACAAATGCAAATAGTAATGTGCATGGTGATGCAAAGCAAAACAGAAAGAGAAACAGTAGTGTAGACAGAAATTTCAAAAACTGCGTAAATGAAAATGCAAAGGGTAATGCACATGGTGATGTAGAAGTGAATAGTAAGTGAAATGGGAATGGAACCACAAGCGAAAATGGTAATGGTAACAGTAATCTAAGTGCGCAGGCTGGTTTCCCCAAAAGCTGCATAAAGAAAGACCGTGAGTACAAGAATGTATGCATAATAATGGTTCTCGGAGCAGAAAATGAGGAGTTGGAATACTAAATTGCTTATATCTCAGGAACCGTACGACGTAGGAAAAAAATTTAACAGTCACATGATTTATGACTTTCCTGGCTAGTTTTATGCTTAGCCCCTGTAAGGGGGCTAAGCATTTTTCCAAATAAAAGTCCATGTCTTGCACCATTTCCGAGATACGGGCCCTGAAAGGCGCAGCAAACGCTGTAATGTTATCCTATGGGAAAAAAAGAGGAGTTCAGAGTGCCATAACTTTGGCTCCCTGTAATATTTTTCACCAAACCTCAAAAAAGCACATCTTTGGGATGTCGGCTGCGTTCTCTCCAAATTTCAGGCCAAAACACCAAACCGTTCTCTTGCAGCTACTGTATTTGAGAACCAAAGTGGATTCCTTCTTCTTTTGCACTTCCTTTTCTATCTAACACAATGGGATGCTGCTTCAAGTATTGCATCCTTAATGCTTGCCCACTTTGCCTATACCCCCTCATCTGTGTTTCTTTTTGTCAGGGCTAGCCTAACTCTGTTGGCCATCTTATCAAAGTCAGCTCCTCTGAAGTCCCATATTTTTGCCTTGGAATGGGATGATTTAGATGTAGTGGCCAAATTGAACCATACCATGTGATGGTCACAGTCCCCCAGGTGACCTTCTACCTGGAGATCGGTGATCCCTTCCCTGTTAGTCAGTACTAGATCTAGGATAGCCCTGTCTCTTGTAGGTTGTTGTACCAGTTGTTTGAGGCCCTTCCCCTGCAGGGAATCCACCATGTGTTTAGTTCTGGCAGATGTTCGTGCTGGTATTGACCAATCTGTATGCGACATGTTGAAGTCTCCCATTATCAGAATCTCCCCTTTAGCTGTCATGTTTTGTATATCTTCTAACAGTAATGTGTCTATGTCCTCCCCTGGTCTGGGGGCCTGTAGACAACCCCAGTTCTTATGGCTGTCCCATTTCCTGTTTCCAGGGTGACCCACAGTTTTTCTTCTGGCTCCTTATGTGTGTTCTGAATTTCTGTAACTTTGATATTTTCATTGACATACAGGGCCCCCCCTTTTTGCACCTCGGTCTCTTCTGAAGAGTACATAGCCAGGTACTGAAGTCTCCTAAGTGTGGTTACTGGTAAACCACATCTCATTTATTGCTATTATGTCCAGTTTAGCCTCTGACATTATTGCCTGCAGGTCTGGGATCTTATTTCCCAGGCTGTGAGCTTTTGTGTACATGATTTTCCATTTAGGTACTCCTTATATCAGTGGCTTATTAACAACCAAGCAGCCAAACACATTAATAAATACCACAACAGTGATGAATAAATTGGCTAAATGAATCATGTTACTTCTGGATAAATATTTACTCCTACTAAGAACACCATTTATTTCTCTTAGAACACAGTTTAATTATTGTAGAAACAGAGGATAGTGTATGGGGCTGCATATACAACCACATTATTCTTGGACCAATCAGTTTCCTTAATGATGAAGACCTTTAGAGAAAACCTTGAGAGAGATCCCTGTTGTCATAGACACCATGAGGTATGAGAATAGCGTGGTTGTGTATTTGGGCTCCCATACACATTTCTATTTAGTGTATGTTGCCAAAAATCATAGCCACTTACTTTTGGTTGTTTTTGTTTATGTCTGTGTTTGCTGCTGGGGACCCACATTCCACGTCCATCTGTCCACTTGCCAACTCACACACACAATGCATTGACTGCCACTGTCCTGTGAACAGTGCTGGTGGGAGTGGTTACATTGTGATTTAGCTACTGGTGCAGAACAAAAAGTCATTCTGCGTTAGTAGCCACATTACTACTGCAGCAGAGCAACATTTTGACTGTGTATGGATTTCCATACACAATTACATTCCACCAGACACTTTCTATTATTTCCACTGAGAATCTGTAATATAGAACACAGAGACACAATGGGTGAGAAAGAGTGCTTGCAATGCAAAGAAAGGCAGGTTTAAGTTAAAACCAGGCAAAACACCAGTAAAAACATTACAGATGGTGTGGTATATATCAAACACACAATGAATTGCAGTATAATAACACATTTATTGCCAATCCTGAGTCATGGGTCTTACCACTCATGAGTCCAGATAAATGTGTTTATACACTGTAATCCCAAGCCACATAATTTATTTTGACATCATTTTACCTTCATGGAGCCATACTGAGTCCTGGCCGAACCATAGTAAACACCCAGAAATAATCCAGGCAAGCTGCCGAGGGCTGCAAATTTACATGCAAGTACTGCATGAATCACCTTGAAATCTGGTGCTGACTTTAAGAAGAACAATAATGCCAAAATATCATAAAGGAACTCTCAGAGCATGCTGCCATTGCATTAAAAGGACACCTCTGCTTTGGAGTCCTTCTAATGCACATGGAATATTACATCAACACTGCCAAATGAGTAAAAACAATATACCAATCTTCCCCACAAGCAACATAAAAGCAGGGCCAGAGATGGCTGGATGTTACACTGCAATCCCAAAATACATCTATTCTTATTTTGACATGATTTTACCTCCACAGAGCCACACTGAGACCAGGCTGAATCACAGTAAACACCCATAAATAACCCCAGCAAGCTGTTAAAAGCTGATAAATGTACATGCAAGTATCGCATGAAGCTGGTAGCATGTGAGTTGGGTGCCTGAATCACAGCATCATCTGAAACAACGACATGCTATGGGTGAAAGCCCGAAAGGCGAGGGGGCAGGGAAGGCGACCCTAGTGACAGGATGTCACTATGTGTATACGCGTGCACAGGGGGAGCGAGCACAGCTAGCATGGCCTGGGAGGGGGTAGAGGGGATGTAGGGGGTGGCACTGTGGTCTGGGCAATGGCATCAAGAGCAGATGGGACTGGGACAAAAATTCCAACCAAAATGTGGGAGATTGCTTGGAAAGAGCTGAGTTTCTGTTTCAGAACTCCAGGTCAGACAGGACACTAAGAGCATATCAAGGGTCATGGAGAGTGTTCCAGACTTTTTGAGGAAGTCAAAACATTGATTTAAGTGGGAGAGTAACTGAAAAGCAGATGGTAAGATTCATGGTACATGTGTGACAGATGGGGATAGCGCATACAACTATGTGGGTCCATTTGGCAGCCATAGGATGGGTGAGTAACCATTGAGGGTGGGGGGACCTGGGAAAGAGGCAAGTTATAAAATGCATGATGCAAGGTTGGCAGAGAGTAAAAAGTAGGGAACTGGACAAAAGACATCCAATCTCTGAGAACCTATTAGAAAGATTAATGGGGGTACTGGTGTAGGTTTGTTACTCTGGATATGACACTATTTTATCCATGGCAATATTTGCAACCATGTATCATGGGGCTTTCCAGCAGTCACAGAAACATGGTACATGGAGAACCATGACTGGGATGTCAACATACCAGGGAGGTACACCATCTACAGAAGGGACAGGGAGGGGAAAAGAGGAGGTGGAGTAGCTCTATACATAAGAGAAGGGATCAAAGCTACAGAACTAAAAAGTAAAGAGTGAGGACAAGAGGCACTCTGGGTCACCTTGGAGACAGGGAATGGCATCACAATCCACACTGGGGTTGTATACAGACCCCAATCTCAAGGGGAAGAAATGGACAAGAAAATGATAGAGGACATTCTCAAAATGGCTGAAAAAGGTGAGATACTGTTGATGGGGGACCTGAATATGCCAGATGTTAACTGGATGACATGTACTGCAGCCACATCCAAGAGTAGGGTCATTCTCGATGCCCTGCAGAAAGACCTTAGACAACTAGCATGGAACCCACCAGGAGGGAGCAATACTAGACCTGTACTCTCAAATGGAGAGATCATAAATTTAGAAGCTGCAGACATCTGGAAACAAGCGACCACTGCACAGTCTGCTTCACGATAAGCACAACCATGGAGACAAGCCATACCAAAACAAGCATACTGGACTTTAGAAGGGCTGACTTTGGCAAAATGGGTGAATACCTGAGGAATACACTACCAAATGGCCAAAAAGGAGGGGTGGAAGAACAATGGAGAAAAATCAAAACTGCCATCATAGAGGCAACAAGTCTTTGTGTGGAACAGATAAAGAAAACAAAGCAGAGTAAAAAACCACTATGGTTCTCAAAAGAGGTGGCAGGGAAGGTTAAGGAGAAAAAGGCTGCATTCAAAAAGTATAAGGAATCACAGAAGGAGCACAACAGGGAACTGTATTAATTAAAGCAGAAAGAAGTGGGGAAGGCAGTCAGAATAGCAAAAGCCCAAACCGAGGAAAAATTGACAATTCAGTTAAGAAGGGGATTAAAACCTTTTATAGGTACATTAGGGAGCATAGAAAGGTCAAGGAAGGAATAGTGAAGATTAATAAGGGAGAGGGGAGGTGGGCAGAGGGAGACAGTGAAAAGGCAGAGATACTGAATGAATACTTTTGCTCAGTATTCACAAAAGAAGATGAGGAGGAGTTACCTAAACCAGACAATAGAAGCACTCTGGGTAGAGGGGTTGACACCAGTCCATTTACAGAAGAAAGAGTCCTGAAAGAACTCTTAAAACTCAAGGTGGGCAAAGCAATGGGGCCTGATGGGATTCACCCCAGAGTCCTAAAAGAACTAAGGGAGGACCTGAGTGACACCACAGCCACTTTTAGCAAATCATGGGAAGATGGGGTGGTACCTGAGGACTGGAGGAGGGCAGATGTGATTCCCCTTCACAAAAGTGGGAACAAGGCAGAAGCAGGAAACTACAGACCTGTAAGTTTGACCTCAGTGGTAGGAAAATGATGGAATCACTTCTGAAAGAAAGAATTGTGGAGTACCTAGAGGTCAGCAGGGCACAGGACCCCAAGCAGCATGGATTTACAGCAGGAAGGTCATGTCAGACGAATCTAATAGATTTCTTTGACTGGATGACCAAAGTAATAGACCAGAGAGGGGCTGTGGATATGGCCTAACTAGACTTTAGCAAGGCATTTGACACAGTCCCACACAGAAGATTAATAATCAAGTTAGCTAGCCTGGGTAGCAAACTGGCTGCACAACAGGACACAGAAAGTAACAGTGAGTGGAACACATTCTGAAGAAAGGGGATCACTAGTGGAGTACCTCAGGGCTCAGTACTGGGTCCAATCCTCTTTAGCATCTTTATAGGTGACATTGCAGAGGGTCTGGAGGGAAAGGTATGCCTCTTTGCAGATGAAACAAAGATCTGTAACAGAGTTGATACACAAGGAGGGGTAGAAAGGATGAGAATGGACTTGGCAAGGTTGAAGGAATGGTCAGATATATGGCAACTTAGATTCAATGCAAAGAAGTGCAAAGTAATGCACCTGGGAAACAAAAACCCAGTAGAAGAGTACTCAATAGCAGGGGAGGTACTAACAACAACAAAAATGGAACAGGACTTAGGGGTAGTCATATCAGATGATCTAAAGGTTTGTAAGCAATGTGAGAAGTCAGTAAGGGGAGCCAGGGAGATACTGGGATGCATAGGAAGGGGCATCACAAGTAGAAAAAGGGAAGTGGTTATCCCTCTGTGCAGACAGTTGGTGAGACCCCATCTGGAGTACTGTGTGCAGTTTGGAGACCCCATCCACGCAAGGACATAGACAGGATGGAAGCAGTCCAGAGGAGGGCAACTAAAATGGTGAAGGTGCCTACATCAGAAATCATATGAAGAGAGACTGAGAGAGCTTAATATGTATACCACTATGAAAGGAGGGTGGGGGACATGATAAGAAATGTTCAAGTACCTCAAGGGAATCAAAAAGTCCAGGAGGTAGCATCTTCAGAAAAGAGATATCTAAGAACAAGGGGCACAATTTAAAGATACAGGGGGACGGCTCAGGGGTAATGTGAGGAATTTTTTTTTCATGGAGAGAGTGGTGAATGCATGGAACCACCTCCATGGGGAGGTTGTTGGGTTTAAAACAGTGGGGGAATTCAAACATGCATGGGACAGACATAAGGCAATTGTAGTGGGGGGTGGCAGGAAGTAGGCTTTTGGTTAACTAGAATCTGCAGCTTATCCAGTAGGTAGGGAAATGGGCAGACTGGGTGGGCCAAGTGGTCTTTATCTGCCATCAAAGTCTATGTTTCTATGTTTCTATAGGTGAAATACTAGGTCATATGAAGAAACAAAAAAAACCTGGGGTTTACAATGGGAGGAGTTACATTGGTATGTAGATATGATTACCATCCATTTGCAGAGATCAAAGACTGACCAGGTGGGTATGTGGCGAATGTGGTTTTAAAAAGGTGGGATAAGGAGGACATATGACTGGTACAAGTCTTGGTGGCTTACACTGCTATTAGACTGCAAAAGGAAGGAGCGATTTTTATGCACAAGGATGGGGCAGTAGCAATGGGTGGCCATTTAGCTGCAGTGTTAAAAAATGGGATAAAAGCAACAGGAGAGGACCCAGGGAGATATTCATCACACTCTTTTAGAATAGGGGCGGCATCTGAGGCTACGGCAAGAGGGGTTTCTGAGGAGGTGTTAAAAAAGATAGGGAAATGGACCTCAAATTGTTATAAAAAATATGTGCAGAAATTAAATAACTAATGTGTGTTTATTTTGTCTTCCAGGGTCCTGCCATGCATAAGATCAAGCAGATAGTGAAAAGTGGAGGCAAGGGGGGTGGCGTGGGTTGGAAGAATGGTGCCAATTAGGATTTAACTCACCTGCTTCTATATACATTTTGTAACAAGCAATGATTGGTAGTATGGATCGCAGGGCATTCACATGTCTACTGGGCAGAATGGAGAGTGGCAATAAACCCAGGAGGAAGCAGCTTTATTGTGATTATCATGAGTTGTGCATCTTTTGGAAGGGCCTGAGGGGGATGAGATGGGAAGAGTTACTACTGTTGCCACAAGAAATGTGCGTAAAAAATCCAGAGCCACATTTAATCATATTACATCATGTGGGCAATGACCTGGGAACCAGCCATGGCTTGACATATATTTCCATATAAAGGAGGATACTAAAACAGTCAAGGAATGGTGGCAAAATGTTAATTTAGCGTGGTCTAAAATGTTGCCTGGAGGGTTGGGTGAGATTCCAGAGACCACAAAGCAATAGAGGGTGCAAGAAAGCAAATGAATAAAAGGGTGGGGGAGTGGTTTAGGAGCCTTGGGGAACACGTAATCAAACATAAGAATATAGAGGAGAAGATAGCTTTTCTGTGCAGATCTGATGGGGTACATTTATTGGGCCTGGGTAATTTAATTTTGATTATTGAATTAGAATAGGAATTGATATTTGGAAAGCGGAGCAAGGAGTTTAAAAAAAAGGGGGGGGAGAAAAAAATTGAAAGAGAGAAGCCCGCCTTCCAATGCAAGCTGGAGGCAGCTTGGTAGAAGGAAAAGGAAAACAGGAAGAAAAAGGGAAAGGGGATGGAAGAAACCCAGCCTGGGTGTACAACAAGGATGGGGAAGGAGAATTACTTGGGGGGGTTACACCTTGGGGTAGCTACGAAGGAGAGGAGGGGCACAGTATTACATCCATACCCAGATTAAGAAGAAAAGAGACCCCGGATTTAAATCTGGGAGAAAAGGCAAAAGGATATATGAAAACTGAAATGTAAATAAAATGTGATTGTATAAAAAGTGTGGATTGAATAAAATGGGAAAGCATGTAAATATTTATCACTATGAAAGAGAAAGTTAGAATTGCAACATAGGATGATTCATGGATTGTGAAAATAAATATTTGCTGACTGAACAAACAACCAAATCAGATGTGGTGTCACATTTATGGCGGAGGGGTCTTCAAGGACAATAAAACCTACACAAAAAGAATTAGGGAATATTATGAGACACTACATGACCTATTTAAATGAACAAAAAAGGAGTAGCATTTCTGATATTTCACCATACTTAGAACCAGTCAAAACTGAACTTCAGGATACTGATTAAAGGAAATTAGAAAAAAGACATTACAAGGAAGGACATTTCAGAAGTCATAAAAGGGCTCAAGAAGAAAGTATCCCCTTGATGGGATGGTTTACCAACATAATTTTATCAAATCTTCCAGGAAAACTAATAGATATGCTCCTTATGTCATATCAAGAAATAACAGAGAGACAGATTATTGAAAATAATTTTTTAAAGGGTCTTTTAAGATTTCTTTAAAGATTAGTGGATACAACTTTATTCCAGAACTGGAGGCCAATCTATTTATTGAATACAGATTGGAAAATATTGGGAAACTTATTACATAAAAGATTACAAAAGAATTTGGACATCTCTTATATCAGTCCAAACATGTAGGTGCCAAGGAAAAATATAGGAACATTTGTATATAATAAGAGATCAAAGAGATAATAATGTTCCTATATTTTTCCCTTGGCACCCCACCAGGAAAAGGAAAAAATATAGGAACATTTGTATATAATAAGATACTGTTATGAATATTGTAAAATAAATGACATAGAAGGATTTATTATATCTGTCGATCAAAGTAAAGCCTTTGATAGGGTATTGCATGAGTATTACATCATTATAATATACCATTATGGGTAATGCATTGGATACAAACATTATATGGACAGGCAACAGTAGTACCTCAAGTAGAAAGACCGATAGTTCCTGTATTCCAATTAAGATAGGAATCTGAAAGGGCTGCCCTTTAAGCCCCCTTCTAAAAGTACTTTCTTTAGACCAGTGTATTAGGCAAATTATGGATAATACAGACATAAAAGGAATCATGTATCTAATGGGCACAGGGTTGATAAAAACATCAACATATGCGGATGACATGTTTATTTTTAAAGATGGAATATAGTATAAACATGACAATAAGAGAACTATTCACCTTTGCATATGTTTCAGGGGTGCAGCTAAACACAGATAAAAGTATAGGAATAATAGTAAGTAAGGTGGCACTACAGAAGTGCATAGCAGGAATACAGATAACAAAAAGCCTATAAAAATACTTTGGATATACACTGGAGAGCAAGATATGGCACAAAAAAATGGACATTGGCCTTACAGAACTGTGAGTGGGAAGTGGTAAAATGGAAAGATTGGAAACTGTCTAAACAAAAAAGAGTGTTTCTGATAAAGGAATTCATTATTCCATTGTTATTATATGTAAGATGGATTTATCTGCTGCCCTGGAACTTGGAAATTATGGTGTTCAGTATATTTTTTTAGATGCTCTGAGGGAGTAGATTGAATCCCATTAAGAGGGAATTTACATATCTGCCAAGAAGGAAAGGGGGGATGGTTAATCCAGTTGTTTTTTCCCACACAATGTTTTGGATGGGCACAATATGGATGATTTTACAACAGGGGGAGGCCAGTGGGAAGGAATGAACACAAGGGATATTAAAAGAATATTTAGAAAGATGGCAGGAAGATCCTTTAAAAGTAATACCAAGACTGCAAGTAGCACAATGTTTAAAACCAACATTAAAGAAAATGTTTATATGGAAAATAAGTCACAAACTATGGCACATACTAGACAACAACTATATGAGATCATCTTACAAAAGACTGGCTCAACAGAACCTGAGGCTAAATTTTATGCACCAGGCAAGCAGAAATGGGCAATATGGCAGTTAATGAATCATAGAATACCAGGTAGAATGTGGTATATTTTCTGTTTATGCACATATGGTAGAATAAATGTGAGAGGAAATCAAAAACATAAAGCCATTGAAGAAAGAACTTGTCTCTATTATGAGTGTCAAGCCCCAGATGACAGTATACAACATTGTGTTAGAATGTATCTATACTAAACACTTGTGGCAGTTTTTGGCAACTAGACGGCAATTGCCATGGTTGCAGTGGATAACTTATGAACAAATTGTAGTAGGAGACTATGCTAGTCATACAGAATGATGCATGTACATTAGGGATTTTGTTTGTTTGTTTAAAATTTTATTTATGGCAAGCCAGGGGTAGATATGTATTACAACAGCAAAGTATGACATATTTAACAATAGGGAATCTATGCAAATCAGCATTTAAAGGAGTATATAAAAGATGTTCATAGGAATTCCATACAAGTAAATACAATGTGGAGTGGTTTCCAGTGGGTACTTAAATAAAGTTATGTGATATACAAAGAAACAATAAAAAAGAGGTAGAAGCAAAGTAAGACATTTGCGGAGAACATACAAGGAAAATGAATGTTATTGAAAAGAAAGGTGATATAGAAATTAGTTTTACCTGGCAGAGAAGATGTTCAGATAGGTAATGAACAAAGGAGGATATTTTTGGAATGTCATTTGGTGTTGATGTGTGACTGGTTTTGGAAATTTAGTTTTTGGGTTAATTTGTATTTGTTTTGTATTTGCACTGAATTTGTTTTTAATAAAAATTTCCTTATTCTATCCAAGAAGTCCCATGGGATCTTTAACATCCACATGCACTACTACCAGAACAGGCAGATGGGACCACAGTTTAACATCTCATCTGAAAGACGGCACCTCAGGAGTGCAGCATCCCCCATGCTGCAACACATTGTCAGTACTGGGATTTAACCAAAATATCTGGAGTGGGGATAGAACCCACAACCTTCTGATCTTCTGGTCTCAGAGGCAAGTGTGCAACGTGCTGAGCCACTGACACTACTAGTTAAGGTTGAGTGGAGTGTTCATTATTTCATTCCTAACTTTTCACCCTAACAGCTTCGATGTGTTTGATAAAACTCCCCAAATTTGGCATGTTTTGTCAGAGAGACAACTTCTCAATATGGGGGAAGTTTTGTGATGGTCATATAGGTTGTTTTTGAGGTATATTTGTGTTGCATTTACAGAAAAGTCTAAACTTTTTTTAGGCTTTTAATACACACTAGTTGCTCTCCCATGAAGCCTAGACAGTAAGCCAGCCCAGTGGTGCTGAGGGTTGAGGCGATGGACACCACACCTCGTGCCACGCCAGCGACCAAGGTTCAAGAATGAGCCAGGGCCACTGGGGGTCAGCAGGGGAGAGAGAGGATTGAGCATCCAGAGAACTGCTCTCCTCTCTCAGGGAGATAGGGATTGCCATCCTGCTCATTGATCTCTCTCTGGCAGTTGTCAGAGGAGATGTGAGTCAGGAGGCATGTAACCAATGTGTGCCATCAGTGGGGAGAGAGGTGGAGAAATCTGGTGGAATATGGAGCTGACAGGCTCTGTGATGGCTCTCATGTACCTGTCCTGGCTTCCCCTAGCATCTGAATTTCACTTCAGGGGTGGAGCAAAGCCGGTGCCCTTTTGGTTCTGCCCTGTCATGAGGGGGGACCCATGGGGGATCACAGGTGAAGCTGGGCAGAGAATTGAGAAATGGGACCAAGTTCCTACAAGGGAGGGACCGGAGATGCCTGCCAGTCTCCCAGGGCACAAAAACAAATAATAGAAAAAAAAAGCCTAGACAATAAAAAAAAGTTTCTGAACCATTCAGGACTGATGGGGCCTAAGCCAATGTGCTGCCTTTTGAAGGTTTTGTGAAGAAATATTAATCAGTTCTTGAGTTATAAGAATTTCATTTTTTTCTGAGCATGCTCAGTATGGTTTTTGGATAACCCTTTGATGCAAAAGATAAATTTACCTTTCATGAGCATTTACTGTTCACAAAATTAGTGTTTACCATTTTTGAGAAAAAAATTTGGGTTGTGATAGCTGTCATCGTTATTTGTTTATTTAAACAAAAGATGGAAAATACATATAAATTATTTATTTTCAAAAAAGAAACACCTGAATCTTGCTAAACGGGATTTGTTAAGCAAGATTCAGTTGCTTGTTTTTTAAAAATGAGCCAAAAATACCCTTTTGGAGCGTTGGCTGTTATTGTGTTGAAATGGTTGATATTTGTGCCATCAGCTGAGAAATTTAGTGCTGCACATTTAAGTGCAACACTAAATTTGTGACACCAAATTTGCAATACTAAAACTTTCGTGTTGCGCTTAAAGCAGGCAGTATTTGTTAGTTGCCATGTCATTTTTTTGTTGCAATCCTGATTTTCTAGAAAAAACATCAATATACTTATTTTTGATTTTGCTTGCTTTCATTACTGAAAAAAAAATACAGGATTTTTAAAGTTTTTAAAAATTCCCACTTTCATGGCATGCCAGTCATTAAAAAAAATAAATATCTTGGACTACTGTGCTATTTACCACTGGAAACATGTGGTAACACCGTCCTAATACATCCACAATAAGAATTTAGTACAGTATGTACATTGAACAAAGGAATTTTTTTTAAATTGTGTGTGGTGGGCATCTTTAATGACATGAGTCATTAAATAGAAAATTAGCTATAAAGGGGTTTTAAAAATATCTGAGGAAATCAAAAAAACACTGGGAATGAATCTAAGGATGCCAGAAATGTAGTTTGGTTAACAACTATAAAATGAATGTTTTTGCAGACTAACACATCCTGCTGCTTTAAATGTGTGATACTAAAATGTGTGACACTACAATTCCATTTCTGTGTCTCACATACTTTTATTCATGACCATTTTACAATATTGTAGTCCCAAATTTTGAATATGCTGTTTACATGACCTTATTTCATGAACAAGGATGGCATGAATTTTCAAGTACAGGACAAAAGGTGATATTGCAATCTCTCTGTGAAACCACCTTTTGGCAGGATTTAACAAATTCTAGTAACCATGCTCATGATGTAGGGTCAAAATAATTTTTGTGTCACACATTTAGGCGTAACACTGAAATTTGCAATATTAAAATTTTCCATGTGTGTCAAAAATTGAATTTTTGGGTTGCACTGAAGTGCAGACAAACTTCCTTTGGTGCCAGGCCCAAAGGGACCTGCACATTTGCATTTGTTCATGCTGGTCTTGAAAGGACCTGCATAAATGTGAACACAATTCCACTATCTCAGAAAGAAAGGAAACTAATTTCAAAAAAACTGTTGTAATGCATCAGTTAGATTTCAACTTAAAACCACAAAAGTAGGGACACATGGTGTTAGGGTTTGCAGCCATAACACCCAACTCTTCAAGCAGCAAAAGGACAAGACCACTCATGCAACTACAGGCAGCTATAATCAGGTAACACAAGCAACATACAACTGTTACCAGCTGACACCAGTGCAGCATAGATTTTTATCTACAGCATGCACACTACTAGACAGACATACTCACTTCTGGCTGCAGAGAAAAATCTACAGTGCTCTAGTCACAACTCTACTTCTGTTTACAGAAGCACAGGCCCCTGCAGCCACATATACAATTCCATAATACCCAAATTACAAGAGTTCTTTTATCTGAAGAAGCACAAGCCCTTATGGAGCCAGACCTTCTGTAGCCTCAGGTACTCAGACACACTGTAAGACATATACACCTCTGGGGCCTGCACTTCAGCAGCTGCAGGTGTAAGAAATATACACCAGCCATTGGCTGCAGAAGGGCATGCCTCATGAAATCCATGCTATCCAAATTGCATCATTACTTCAGTCTGCAGAAGTGCAGGCACCTCAAGGGTCTGGAGTTCTACAGCTGCAGGTGTAAGACATACACACCAACTTCTGTCTACAGAAGTGCAAGCCCCTGTGTGGAATGCACTTCTGTTGCTGCATTTGAAATCCATGTTACCCAATTGCAACACTACGTCTGTCTGCAGAAGCGCAGGTCTCAATGGGGCCAGTGCTTCTGCAGTCTCAGGTACTCATGCATGCTGTAAGATGTACACACACACACACACACACTTCTGGCTACAGAAGCACATGCCTCAGTGGGGCCTGTGCTTATGTAGCCACAGATACAAATCCATGACTGTAGCACATCACATTGTTTGTCTTACCTGATGATGGTTGTCTGTGGTGGCTTGTGTGGTCTTGTCCTTTTGTTTCTTGGGTGGGAGGGAGGAATTAGGGTGGGAAACCCTGACACCGCATTTGTCTACTTTTGTGGCATTAAGTTGAACCTTTACTGGTACATTAACACAGTTGTTTGCAATGAATGTACAGTACAAGTAACATTAAACTGCTCCTCCAATGAATTGTTTTAGCATTTCTTCCTGAGTTGCATATGTGTTGCTGGATCCAGTACAAAGACCTGCACAAACTGTTTCTTAAGAGTTAAAACTCAGTTTTGCATTGCACTGTGACTAGACTGCTGATGCATTCCAAATGAGTTGTAAAAACATTTTACAAACACTGCTCTTGAGCTGGTTAAACATGGAAAAATGACACAATATAAGTTGCCAATGAATTGCCAATTGTAAAATCAATGTTAAACCAACTCACTGGTGGAACAGTTTAATGCAACTTATACTGTATGGGCCAGATATTCAAAACTCTGTGCTGGGCACAAACTGTTTGTGCAGGTTTAGCGTGGGATTAGAGCGGGTCTGCAATATTCAAAAGGCTGAATAGCACACGCAAACTGCATTAGCACCAGGCAAAACCATAATATATTCAAAGGGCAAACTGAACATGAATACAGGTGCAATGCTATATTTAGCAACTAGCACCATGCTAAGTTGTTTAGCCTGACATAGTGCGACCCTTTGCGGGTTACAAATTACCACCCAGGAAAAGCTGGTCTTAACCCTGGGCAATCCTGCTTTGCGCGACATTGTGGCTTTGCGTGGTATTTGCTTGGCTGTTGCATGACATTGCACTACCCTAACATATGAATGTGACACACAGAAAAAGCCAGATATGGAGGACACATGCTGTCCACTGATGGCACCACACAGATGCCAACAGCTGCCACCAGTCCCAGCCATGCCAGGCAGTAAGAGGTGACCTGGCCCCCAGGAGACACCATGGTAGTGTGGCCATACAGCACACACCTGCAGACCATATGTCTGTGGTGACCAACAGATGACAGCACACACACATGTAGCACTGTGGGCATGGTGCCTGTTGAGGGGAGGGTGTACAGGTGGCCAGGGCTCACCACAGACTAGGTGTGGCCACAATGCTGGGACACATCACACAGTGCACGTGGGCCAGTATTGGGAATACCCCAACACCAGTGTGCCTATTGGATCATATGTGTCCCTGCACCACATACTACACAACCATACAAATGACACAGCACACACAGCTGGCCATGGATATATCACAGTGAGCATCCCATGCCAGAGGTGCAGCATCTGTGGATCACACAACAGCATAACAGTGCTGTCCACTGTCAGTAATCACCTGCACGTTGGGTCTGTCACTGTGTGCAGTGCAGTGGTCATCACTGCACTACCTGCCATAGGCATTGCTGTGTCCCTCACACTACTAGCCCCCTTCCTACTGTAGTGTCTGTTGTGCACTGTCGCATGACCTACGGTGTGACAGGTGCAGCACTACCACCACCTGTGCCTTTGCTGTGTTGTCCCCTGGGGTGCAATAAGCTATGCTGTACTATATACATGTAGACTTCAGCTATCATCATGCACTGTCAGACTGACCTACAGGTGGTGGTGTGGGCAGACCTGTCCAGCCCCTGTACTGCCAGACTGACCAACAGGTGAAACTGTGGGACCCTGCATTAATGCTGGGCAAACTGCATTCAAATCAGGGCATAATGAGATGCTAATGTGGACGTTTGCCTAGGGACTACCTATGTAGGCTCATTTGCATGTCACTTTTGAATATGGCAAAGTTTAGCAACGGGCAAACATGTTTGCACTGGGAAAATGGCTTAGCTTGGTGCTAAACCCACAGAAACATGTTAGCGCCGTGCAAACAGTTCAGGGACTATTATACAGTTTTGCGCACTATATATCCACATGCGCTGCTCCCTGCAGTTGTACTGCATCCACGCATTTTCTGGCACACACATTGTCCACATAGGTCACCTCTACCTACCTTCTTGTCACTGCGCACTGTGTTGCTGTTGTGGTCTGCGCTTCCTGGTCGCTATATTCAGGGCTAAGTTTGCCCTGCACACCCAGCCCAGTTTGCCCGGTCTCATTCCCATGCTATGTTCAGAAGCTGTTTTCCCCAGCTATTCCTTTTGAATATAGCTTGCTTTTTGCTCTGGGCTAAGTCTGCCCACTGGGCAATGCTAATTTAGCCCTGGGTCAAAGTTTTGAATATCTGGGCCTCAATATCATCATGAACAGAACATCTTCCATCCATCCATCCATTAGAATCTCCCTAACTTACTCTGACATTAGCATCAATTTCCTTGCCCTGCCGGGGTCAATGTGTTCTATGCTTTACAGCACATGACATAACCACATAACAGGAACAGTGCAGTAGGGAAGAGCGAGAGGGTACAAAACCAGAAACAAATATATGAGGGATAGTACACCCTCTCACTCTTCCCAGGTACAGGCTAAGAATCTTGCTGGAATTAGGGACCAGAGAGTAGCTGCCGTGGCTCAATAGGATGAGCCACAGGCAGTAAGGGAGGCAGTGCGTCTGTGGACTGGGTTTCGATTCCTGGTCCCAGATGCATGGTATTCTTTTTATTTTTAGCACTTTGGGTGAATTTAAGTGTTACCCCCCTGGAGTTAGTTATTTTAATAGAGGAAGTTTGGGGGGGGCACAGCCCCCCATAAGGGGGGAGAGTGGAGGGTGTAGCCCCCCACAAAACAAATACTTATGCCTCTGGCAATATATTGTGCTGTATTGTCAGTGTGGTTTATTGCTGCAGCATAATGTCTTGCGACATTATGACCCAGTGCCATTTTGTTGACACCACAGTTACCATCAAAGATGGAACCTTATAGAGCTATGGCTACAGGAAACCAACAGACAGACAGAGATACCTAGACAAAAACAGCAATCACCCTAGGCACACTAAAAAAATCTGTAATGTAAAGAAAATCATTTAGATATTACTGAATCTACTTGAGTGAGATAGACAGAGATAAACACCTTGTCACATTGGAAATAAATACTGAACAGGGAAACTCCTGTAAGAGAAATAGACTGAGCTTTGGAATGTGCTATGCTTATGACAAGAGAACAACTACTATAATAAAAGAAATGACAACCACCAACCAGAAACCCTTGCTTGTTACATAAAACCATGATCTGAAGCCCATATGAAATATTATTAAGGAACTACAACCAATATTCATTAATGATGACACCTTGAAATGTATTTTCCAGAAACCCCCTTTACTGTCTTTCAAATAACCACCTGTCTTATCCAACTGTATTGTCAAGAGCGATCTTTAATCATACCAAAAACAAAGGAACACTAGGGAGGCACTAAACCCTGCAATATTCCTAAAGGTGAAACATGTACATATACTGTTTGTCTTATTTTATGTATTTTATTTTTATTTGAATATGCTGGTCATATTTGAAAAGGGCCAATTTTGCACAATGTGATTTTTTCAAGGTAAATAATAAAATGAAATGAAATGAAGTGTGGAACATTTACATTTCAAACTTTGAAGAACTGCTGACACCTCAAAGAAAACTTTAAAAAAACTTAATAATTTGATACAATTCTGCTTGCATTTCATTTATATTTTATATATTTCTCCTCCCCATAATTTATTACTAAAGAAATGTGTATGAGTATATGATCTTTTATCCCTTAGAGTTCCTTTGAGTTCATCTGCCGCTGTAGCATACTCTTTACTTCAAATCATGATCTTCTCTTGTGACATCATAATCTGTTGCCATGGGAGTAACTATGAGGTCACAAGCAGTGCTCTGTGACTTCAGGAAGGGAGAAAGCAGCAGAAACAGATGAATGCTTCAGGAGCAAAGATCCTGTTTTCGTGCAAATGACCTTGCTTCTAAATAATGGGGGGAAGGAGGAGTACAGAACTAATGAGAAATACAAATTGGATGGTGCCTAAATATTATGTTTTGTTAAAATTCTCCTGAACGTGTCACCCGCTCTTTAACAACACCCTCCAAATCAAACACTTCATGATACAGAAGAGTTTTACATGTGGTTCACAGAATGTTGACTATTACATCCGGTCTAGGCTTTGTGTGGGAAACTGGGCAACTCCATTGAACCCAAATTAACTCACACAGGCACAACATAAAGGAGAAAAAGACTGAAATACCAGTAGGATAGCATTTCTTTCAGTATGATCGCACATTCCTGACTTCTCTGTTCTATTTCTCAAAGGCCCTTTCAAACATATACTGTACAAGAAAGGCACGCTTATCAGCTCAAACTTATTCATCTTCTTGATGCTAAAGATAATGGACTGAATATAAACCTTGGTTTCATGACCCATTACAAATTTTAACTGACAACTGCCTTCTTGGTTCAGTTGCATATGCATTTCCTGTGCTTATATTTACATACATTATGTCTTACATTTAATATATACCATATATTTTAATGTGTCTTATACATTAACAAGATGTGTTTATAATGTATTCTCTCTCTTATACATACATACACACACACTCTATTTAGGGAGGCTCTTGGAATATAAACATCTTATAATTTATAGGATTCCTACTGTCACATTCCATTTTGTGAAAGGAATCTACATCACCAGAATCATTTACAATTACCTAGTATTTCAAAGACTGTTTTTGATTTGTTTCTGAATAATGCCTAATCAGAAGAACTTTTATACTCATGTGTGAAAGTTTATTTAGCAGTAGATTGCTTTATACAATGTAAAAAAAAAATCTTGTTTTTCTTCAGAACCTGACAGTTATGCCTGATGAAGGGCTATGTGTAGCTTGAAAGCTTGGGCTGGATTTTCAAAAGGGCAAAAATGCCACAAGCCCCAGGTGCAATGAAGATATGGTGCACCAGGCTTGCAGCATCCTCCTGGCCAGTGATCGGGATTTTCTATCCCATGTTCCATTTGATGCAATTAGACAAACATTTTGTGTTCTAGCTTACAACAATCCTGGGGCCATTATTTACAGAACTTGCATTAGATATTTGGTGTAAATTGCCATAAATTGTGGAAACTGTCACAACTGTGCCCGAGATTGTAAAATTGTGTTTAGTTGTGGCAAAGGGGTGCTGTGCACCATCAGAACTTAAGTGTCATGGTGTAGGGCTTAGAGCAAGCCCTGCACCACACTTTGAAAATCCAGAGCCTTGTGTTTTGTAAATTTCTTGTTGGTTCAATAAAAGGTATCAAATCATCATCTTTGTTCATCTGTTTATTTTATTTGTTTGAAATCTGTTGACTGAGTGAGGTGTATGGAGATGGAATTAATTTGCTGATGCAACCTACGGAGGCAGAGGGAGTTAAAAGTGGGTAAAAAATGATAAATTGTAAGAAGAAAACTGTAATGCAATATATAAAGTAACAGACTGCATATGATGACACATTTACAGATTCACAATAGTTATAGTCAAAAAAGCATTAGCACAGTAGAACACCAATTACAAAAATGCACAATGGCAATAGCTAGTAAATCTATTGACTAGCAGAGCAGTGTGAGGATCCCATCTGAAATGTCACTTCTCATTTTCAGTGGAGTTCAGATTCTACCCAATTTTATAGCTGGGAAGGACTGAAGCATAAGTGACCTGCTTCAAGTCACACAGATAGCAGAGACTGATAGGATTGAAACTGGGTCTGCTGTTGCAGAACACATGTCCTAACCATTAAATTGCACCACCTCTTCAGTCCTTCATCTATGTAGAACATCAGTGTTGGTTGTTAAAGGTAATACAGTATTTAACATGCATTTATAAGAGAGTCCTGCTCAGACCTCAGATCAACTGACTTCAGCCCTAAAGTTACAGCTTTTAATCACTTAATACCATATATACTCACCTATAAGATGATCTCACATATAAATTGGCCCCCTTTTTCTTGTCAGTTTTAGCAAAATTACAGACTTTTTTGTTTCTCAAATTGGATGGAAAACTGTATTTTGTGACCAACATCAGGAACAGAATCTGCACTTGTTGCCAGAACAGGACACAACATTAGGTTACACAGTTGCAAAACATTTTTTTTTAACCAATGGAAAGTCAACATATTTTTTATGTAAGATTTGTTACCATGCAGCCCCAAGAGCATTAAATGCTCATTCTCAGTGGGGACCCAGAGATATACAACAAGAACAACAATACAAAAATAAATGTGCAATACATCAGAATCATACAATTCAAATAACATTTCACTCAGAAAATGACTAATACAAATGTACTTTTTAACACCATTTTGAATGTAGTATGTGAATTAATAGAAAGCAGTAAGGTGGAAGAATGATTCCAAAATGTGTTAGCCTTGATCATTTACAAAGAGAAGTGAGAAAAAAATGGGAATTGTATGAAATGTGTATAAGAAGATGTGGTATTATGTGAAGCAATTTTAAGATTAGTAACTGAAGTGAACTGTAATCTAATAGGACCAATTAAAAAAGTTTAAAACAGATGAGGGTGAAATAAGTGGTACATAAAGCAAAAGAAAGCCAGCCAAGGGTATAAAGAGTGCAATGATGGAAAAATCAGGAGCTAGAAGAAGCAAATCTGTAAATGGAATTGTGGAGAATTTTAAGTCTTTGTAAATCAGTAACATTAGTGGTGGCATGGACTTGCAGTCCATAGCTCCCATTAAGGACAAGAATAGAGACTGTGCCATGATTAGATTGAGTAAACAAACAATGTTTAAGTCTATAAAGCTGACCTCAACAAATGGGCACTGACTTAACTATCATGAGTATATGTTCTTTAAATGAGAGTCTGATCAATAGTAAAACTAAAGTACTTGAAACCATCCACTCACTCTACACTGGTGCCATTCAGGTCTTTAATTAGATCAAAATAAGATAAAGGCTTTAATTTTTGTTTTGTTCCAAAGTGCATATACACTTGGTTTTAGTAATGTTAAGTAGAAGGCCATTTTTAATAACCATTTATGTACAAAGTCAGGTTGCAAGTATTTGATTGTTACTTTCATCCCATAGCTCTTCTATACCAGGCATTACCATTCAGATACATTATACTATGGGAGTCAGAGCTATGCAAAGTATCAGTGAAGTTATTTAAAAAACACTAAACAAGATAGATCCCAAGACTTATCCCCGGGGTGTTCTGGTAGCAATTTAGATTACAGTAGAATAAATAAAGTTCAATGAAACTGAATGAAATATGTCAGCCAATAATTCCTGACCTACTTAAAGCAGAAGTGGACAAGTCAAGAGCCAAGTTTGGCAAGCATGTGACTGTGGTACACTAATTTTCAGTGAAAGACTGATGAGTTGCCCTTGCAGATAAGTCAAGTCTCCCTTCTTGTGAGTCTATTTCTAGGATCAGAAACTAGATTATATGCTAGTATATACAGTAAGTCTTTCATTCTTGGTATCTACAGAGTACTTTCTTAAGAGCTAAGTTATGCATTTCTAATTAGGAGCACAAACATGCAAGCATAATAGTCCAGCAGTGACCTAACAAATGTATTATATAGCATCATCATAACCCTTTTACATTAATATTTGATACGTCTTGCTATAAACTTTAATTTCTGGTTAGCCTTCACTGTGGCTTATTCTACCTATGCTTCCTTTTTTAACAATGTATATATCCACAGACATGGATTTCATTCCTCTTCTGTATTGTGATGTTTTCCCATTTA
This sequence comes from Neoceratodus forsteri, assembly GCA_016271365.2. Taxonomy (NCBI): domain Eukaryota; kingdom Metazoa; phylum Chordata; order Ceratodontiformes; family Ceratodontidae; genus Neoceratodus; species Neoceratodus forsteri. Next base: position 832,703,498 of record CM028131.1, read on the forward strand.
AGTATATTTCTTTTAGATTTAATCTCAAAATGTATTCTACTCAGCTGCTGAATCTTCTTGGCTGTTTATTTTCTCATGCATTGTTTTTTTTTTATTTTGCCAGCAGTTTGCAATGTTTCTGAGCTTAGTATAATCAGTTGATATTCAACCCTCTATTTCAATGACTGAATTGTTATGGGTGGCAAATAAACTGGGTACCCAAACTGATCCATAAGATACAGTACAATACCAGACTAACTACTACCTATTAGTCGCAGACCATCCATCAACTTAAATTTTTTTGCGCATATCATTTAGCCACCTTTCTATCTATGCTGCCACTTTCTGTTTTATGACATGGTCCAAGAGTGTATAGCTCTTGAAAACTAGTATTTCTCTTAAAATATTTTTGTTAGTACAATGCAAGGTACCTTTAACTCATTTTTGTGTTATCTGCATAACATGGGGCTTAATCTTCATGATTAGTCCCTTATGTGGCACCTTTGAAAGTCCTCTTAAACAACATCAGTCGTATATGTCTGTTAATATATTTATGGTATTTTCTTTAAAAAAAATGTTCTGTCAGCATAACAGGACCTTGGCCTCCACCCCCCCCCCAAAAAAAAGCATGTTAGCTGCCACTTAGTAGCCAGTACGCTTCTAATTGGGTTTATTTGGTCTTTTCTAATTCTGCATTCTTTATTAAAATATGGCAGACAAATTGAAAAGCAGTCACATGTTCTAGAAGAAATCATTGACCTAGTCTGTAGCATGCCATAGCATGGAGATTTATTATGGCCTTTTTAATGTATTGCTTCTAATTGCCCCTTGCAGATTCAGTGCATGTTTTCTCAGAAAGTTTGAATCCAAGTTTAAAGTTAAGAACATTAATCAAATCAGACAAGAAACTGATTATTACATCAAATAAGAATTTAGTACCTTGCTATTTCCAAGGGCACATAATTCTATACAACATCATGTTTAAGTATATTCAGTGCAATGTTCCTCTTTAGCCTGTTTTCCTAGAAGATAAAGGCTTTTGATCTTTGTCATTAGTTCCTTTTCTTGATTTGTTTTCATCATTTCAGTATATGATGTGGATCAGTGTGCAGCTACCTGCAGGAAGTACTTAGAAAAAAAAATCAGATTTAATTTATCTTAAAGGAATTACACTGACATTGCAGTTTAAACCCACAATTTACCCACATTACATGTCATTTGGGCTACAAGCTGATTTAACTGATATTACTCTGCAAAGAATAGTGGTTAGAATGCAACGATATAGGATAAACTAAATGTAGATAAAACATCTGCAAACATGGAGCTTCCACTTCCACTGTATGACAAAGCTGTTTTGGGGACTACAGTAATTTGAAAAACCTCTTTTAGTGTCCTTTATTTGTTGATTGCAACTACATGGTATGGAGGCAAGTTTGTAGGCCAAATATGGGCAAACTATCTCTGTAAGGACTGAAAACCTGTGGAAAATTATTGCACTAGCATTGTGTAAACATTGACTATGTCCTGATGGTGTTTGAACAGTTTCTTTTTGATTTAACAGTTGCTTCAAAATAATGTTTTCAACAATATGTAATACTAAGTTTTGACTAAGTAGCAATCCCTGTCCATATGGTTTTTGGAACAGTAACTGTACACTTCATTGGCTGTATGGAAAGTCCTTCTTTATATATACTTAACCAATCATATGTGTGATATTGTATGTGTAGGATAACTACAGTATGCTTATCTTTTTTTCTTTATAAATTATTCCTGAAGAAGACGATGTTGATGTCTGATGTTGAAACACCAATTAAATCTTTGTTTTCCATTTTTAATGTGCAGTTAATAAAATCCTTATGTTTCATGTGTTTGATATTATTTTGATTTTCTGTTTTTTTTATTATTTTAGTTTTGTTGGGAGCTCACACACCCCTTTGTCCTGAGCAATGTACAATCAGACTCCAACAGTTCTCTTTGTGGTGATTTCTTGCAGTTTAATTATCCATTACAAAATTATTATCAAATAATAGTTTTGTGTGCTGTACATTATTGACATTGCACAGACAACTTCAACATTGTTTTCAATATCACTTCTTTTTGGCCTGAATGATGTAAATCAGGGATTGTGTGGGCAAGTTCAATGTAAATCAGGTGATGCCTTGGTTCCTAGCAGCTAACTAGATGCAAAATGTAAGAATTAAAAAAAACAAGGTGCTGTGTCAGCATGTGGTCTGAAAACAAAACAAAATGGTAATACTGTAGCAAATGCACACTGGAAATAGAAAATATGATTAAAATCAGTTTCCAACGTTGGTCTTCTTCAGGAATTATCTAAAAGTGAAAAAGCAAAGTTAGTAGAGAGGTAAGGGGAAATAAGGACTATATATACTGTATCTGGAGAAAGATGAAAAGGTTGAGGTTCTAGGAGAAAAAAATGTTAATAGACAAGGTAAGAAAATAATCTGGAAAACAAAAAAGATGATGGGTATGGCAAGGCATAACAGGAGTGAATAAGCTGAGGAGTCCACATATGGGGACTAATCTGAGCCGCTCCAACCACTGTGAACTCTATCGCTCTCTAACCTTCCTTCCACTATCTCACAGATGCATCTCTCACTGTGCCAAACTAACCACCAAATTCTGGTTCAGGGGGCTCCCCTCAAATCTCTCATCCTCTCTGACCACTCCACCTCTCCTCACCAACTCTCTCAGATCAAATGATGCCCATACCTTGATGGTCCCTCGCTGCTCCACCTTCATTTGTCAGATTGGTTTTGCCCATCATTTCCCTAAAATCTGTAATTCCCTCCCACCTGAAATACAACACTACTCCTCCAACTACTCCCTTACCTCTGCCCTACACAATTACCTTTCCCTCAGCTGTTCCTGTTTTAACCCACCTTAATACCTGTCCCCAGTTTCTGGCTTCCTACTTTGCCCCCCCCCAGCAGATTTCTCAACATCCTGAAGGGGGAAATCAGGAAATGGCTACCCCTTCTTCTCATATTCAGTTCTTGCCTCTCCCCCCCTTTCTTCTGCACATGACCTTCTGGGTCACCAGTGTGCACAACCTAACCCCATCCTTTTAACTCCAACAGCACTTGCATACTACCTTGAGCCTGCTCCTGGTACACTCATGCACTATAAATGGTTCTATAGGTTTTTGTACATTCATATGTTCTTTTGCATGAGTTTGGTCATGTATTGTAATTTACCTAAAGTTCCTCTACTGTTTATTGTGCAATAACTTGTGTTCCAACTGTTGCACAATCTTACAATGTTGTATTGTTTGCAATACCCACATACTATTGTAACTGATCATCCTTTACAACCCTATGTAACCTCTCCCCCCAGGTCACACCGTGAGATGAGCAACTTGTTGTTCAGTGTGCCCTCCTGGTGAAACATTTCAATAAATAAATAAATAAAAATAATTCATAGGGCCTAGTAAGAATGCTGAAAGGTGATGAATGTGGGGGAAGGAGACAGCAATGGAGATGTAGCTGGGTCATTATCTCACCATAATGTACTCCCTGTCATGCCTTATTGCTTAAATAAAAGAATATTGTAGCCACTTTGCCATTTTGCTGGAAGCCATCCCAAAATGTGTTGAGAAGGCATATGGTTCAATCTTTAAATGGAAGTCAGAAGCCTTGCTGTCACATTCAGAATCAATGGTCGGTGGAGTAACTGGCCACACATCAGGCCCTTGCAGAGCACATTATAGTAGCCTAAACTTACAGAGATGTTGACACATCTGGGAAAACTTTTGAAATCCAAATTTTAGACACAGTTCAGCGTGTGTTTCATATATCTTCTATACATTCTCCTTCCCCATCTTTAATAAGAAGGAAATTTACATGAAAATTGATCTTTATCACTTTTAGTTTATTTTTCCCTAAAGCTTACTGCAACTTAATGATAAAATCTTGTTTTCAGATGTTACAGTGTGTTGCTATAAGAATAACTGTGATGTCACAAGCAGAGTGTTATGACATCAGGTAGGGAATAATTGATAGGAGCTGATGAACTGTAAAGAAACAAAAATCCTGTTTTCATGCATATACAGTATGATAATAATAAATAACATTGAGAAGAAATACAGAGATAATAAAAGATGAATCCTGAAAAATGAAATGTCTTTCAAAGTTCACTTGGAGGCATATAATGCTCTTTAATTAGACAAACGCTTGAACAAGCATCTATAGATTAGCATGATAAAGTACTGTAGGGGATGTAGTCTGGTAATATTACTTAGACAGAAAAAGCAGCTAATAATGGCTGCTGACACTTGGCATTCAAATGAAAGGTGCTGTTAAAAAAACAAGTCCCAGACTTGTTACCTCCCTCATTGCCTAAAGTAAAACTCCCTCAAACAGAGCAACTATACGTCAACAGAGGTCTGATCTATGTTATATACTACACATAGTAAAATGTGATGGAGTACAGTGCAATTTTCATTATGCTGAAATTGTTTTTTAAAGTTATCAGCTCACTGGCAACACATATCATCAGGTTGTTCATCAATACAAACAGCTCAAGAGCAACTTAAAACAAATGGTTTTGCAACTCAATTGGAATGCATCTGCAGTTCTGTCACAATGTGGTGTAAAACAGAGTTGCAGTCATTAAGCAACATATTTTAAAAGCCTTTCTTCTGGATCAAGCAACATTTATGCAACTTATTCAGAAATGCTAAAGTAACTCAATGGTGTGGCAGCTTAATGTGAATTTTACTCAAGGTAACAATGTTATCTTATCATGAAAATGTATGTGGTAGTCCTTTTTGCCATACTGGTACTGCTTGTTCCATTTCTACTAAACAAAGGCTTGCACAGCTAGAAGAGCGATGAGAAAACGGATTAGATTGATAGTTTGGATAGGTTTCAACTGGACATTCCTGAAAAAACAAGCAGCTAGTCCTGGTCAGAAAAGATAATGCAGTACAACACAACATAACACTACACTACACTACACTATGTTAATTTCACACGTATCCCCATAATGCAAATCATCATTGGAAGTATATGCAAATCACCATGAAAGAATCTAGACTGATTCTGCTTTAAGCAAGAGCATATGGTGCCAAATGGCCTCTCACATAATGCAAAGGCTGACAACACAAGAAACAAACAGGTGTTTCATCCTACACAAGACTCCTCAGTGTGCCTATACAAGAAAATCTTTATTTTATATAGCACAATCACTGAACCCTACATTCTAGATAGTAATGATGCATGGATTTTGATTTTTAGTTACAGTTGCAGCCATTGTCAAGTCTGCATATTTCCAGAAATTTCTGTCATACGATATCTCTAGAAATATCCAGACAACTTGATGGCTACAACTGCATTTTCTGCAGTTTGTTTTAGTGTATCCTTTTGTTCATGGATGACACAAAAATCTGCAACAGAGCGGACACGCTGGGGGTGGAAAAAATGAGGAAGGATGTGAAAAAGTTAATGGTCAAGGGTTTGCCAGCTGGGTTTCAATGCACAAAAGTGAAAAATCATGTACTGTACTTGGGGCACAGAAACCCAGGAGCTACGTATCAATTAGGAGGGGAGGTACCGGCAACCATCAAACAGGAAAGGGACCTGGGGGTAATCATTCCTGATGACCTGAGGGTGGTCAAGCAGAGTGATAAAGCAGTAGGGAAGGCTAGCACAATGCTCTGGTGCATCGGGAGGGGTATCACCAGAAGGAAGTAGGAAGTAATATTACCCCAGTACAGATCACTGGTGAGATGCCACCTCAAGTGCTGTGTCCAGTTTTGGAGACCCCTCCACTGGAAGCACATAGATAGGGCAGAGATGGTACAATGGAGGGCAACCAAAATGGTGGCATGCCTGCATCAAAATGCTTATGAGGAGAGACTCAGGGAGATAAATATATGTGCTCTCTAGTGGAAAGGAGGGAAAGGGGGGATATGATGGAAAATTCAAATACCTAACAGGTATCAATACGGTACAGGAAGGTAGCTTTTTCCATAGAAAAAGAAGGTCAAGGGGTCATGTTATGAAGCTGGTGTGGGCAAGCTCAGAGGAAATTTGAGGAAATGCTTCTTCACAGATACAGTGGTGAACACCTGGAACAGCCTCCCAGTGGAGGCACTGGGTGCCAAAATTGTTACAGGATTCAAGTATGCATTGGACAGCTACAAGGGGATCATGGAAGTAAGGCAATGGGTAGAGATGACTGGAGAGTTAGTAGGGTCTGTGGTGGAACAGTAGGGAGGGAAAACTGAGCAGACTAAGTGGGCCAGGAGTACATTTTTCTGCCAACAGCATCTATGTTTCTATGTTTCAAGACATTTCACCATGTGTTACTTAAATGTACTCATAACAACTGCATGCTGGGTAAATTATTGTTGCAGTGTGAGCCATACTGTATAGCTTTCTCCCATAAGTCCATTGAATCTGATTAATAACACAGTGGGCAGAACATGTACCCTCAGCTTGCTTATACAATGCCAGATCATCTAGCAGCTAAATGTTAATGCCAACAAAAACACTATGTTTCAGGATAAAAATATTTTTCAATTAAGCATACACTCTAGGGTGCTATACAATACTTGTTTATTTTGACTTTTTTGCCTGTTCTTCATAGTAATTGTAAATTCTTTTATAGAGCACTTACACAGATGGTAAACCAGTCTGCCGTGCATGAAAAATATGAAATAATCATAAAAGGTTTACCAACATGTGGATGTGTGTTAGTTATCTCAGAAAGAAACACAAGTATAACCAATGGAAAAACAGGCATTTCATGATAAATGAATAATAATACAGATTTGAATGACTCAGACTTGTACTCTCTCATGAGTGTTAATGTGGAATCAGATACCAGGTATCACATCAACCTTCTTTAGTCCCTCTTAGTTAAGAATCTTCATATACAAGCCATGTTATGTCTGAGAAAGAAAACACAATGAGAATGATACTTACAGAGAAATCTTGTACTGAGGCAATTAGTGGCATGTTGAGCAAGTGTGGGTGGCCCAGTTCTCTGATCAGAAAGAGCAAGCAATGAACTTAGCTCTGGAGTTGGATTCTGCTTGTTTAAATACGTTGCCCATTAGCATTTTTCTCTTGGCAGAGGTTACTCCCCGATCACATCAGTCTACTGATATTACCCAGACAGCTTTTTAGCTTGCAGCACTGCTACAGAGACTAGATAAATCATATAGATTGTTGCTGTAACTCCCCAAATAGTTCAATATGTCAAAATGGATAATAATTTGATAGGTTAATTAATACTTTGCTTCAGTTAACACAAGACATTATAATTACTAATATATCATAAACTAACTGGCTCTGTAAAATGTCTGAGATTTAAGCTAGCAGATCTCTGAAAATATTTATAACTGAACTTAACATGAATTTATTTATTTCAAATATTAAAGAATCATAAACTTTTTAAATGTCCAGGAATCTGATATTCAGTGAGGAACTGTTTAATGCAAAGCATAAAGGCCCAGATACTCAAACTGCAAAATAAAAGTGTGCAACAGCAGGAGCAAGTGCAAGTCCACTGCACCCATGCGCAATAAGTGCGATATTCAAACACTGCACAGGTCAAGATGTGTCTGCGGCACACGACTGAATATCATGCCAACTGCACCATAGCACAACCAGGGATATGCAGTGGTGCAGTTCAGATGCGCAATAGCACAACCAGGGATGCTCGGTGGAGCAGGGCAGCAGCGCAACAGCACAACCAGGGATGCTCAGTGGAGCAGGGCAGCAGTGCAACATCACAACCAGGGATATGCAGGGACAGGATGCAGGGACCCACCACTCATACTACAGATGGGCAGAGGAGCACACAGCAGAACAGACATCGCCCCCCACACCCCATGCACTGCACAACTGGGTTAGAGCTGGAATAACCACCGGCCCATGGATACCAGCAACAAACCCACAGCCGGGGTATGGTGCCCCAGCACACCCCCTGACAAGCTATGATCAGCACACAAGGAGGTCCGACCACCCCGTGCCACATCATCCCACCAATGCAGAGCACACCCTGCACCGTGATCCCCAGACAGCCTGCCCAGGAGCAGCAACCACCAGTGCAGGACACCCCATGCATACCATCACTCCCACTGTGACAATGCAACCCTGCGCACCACAGAGCCATGCAAGACAGCCCTACCACGAGCACCTGTCAGTGGGTGGCAGCAGACAGCGATGCAATGACTGCATACACAGTGCCACCATGCACGTTCCCCCCGAGGTACAGCTGAGAGCCCGACCATGTGTCGGCACATGAGGTACCCCACACGTGAGAGGGCATGCACTGGACCCCACCACCAGTGCTACAGCACCCTGCACACCCTCCCAAGGACACACCCTGACCCAGCACTGGCCACAACAGCCAGCGCAGACACCCACAGTGGTGCATGGAAGCATGCACCACACAGGATGCAACACAGTGCATGAACAAACACCCACCCATACCCCCCAAGGGCACACCAACACAGGGACACAGTAGCGGGGCAACCAAGCCCCAGCATGTGGCCGCAAACTAATGTACACACGGCCAGCACCACTCATGGCACAGGAGTGCCAGCCACCCCGCGAGGCACCATGGGGCTATGCCACCAGCATGCACCGGAGCACAAGTGACAGACAGTGGAGCACATCCCCTGCAACACACACAAGCGACAGCATGGAGGTGGGACAACAACAGTGGAGGCCACAGTGCCACCCGAGGCAGACATGCATCACACCAGTGACAGGAGGCAACCCAGAATTGTGCTGGGTACAGTGACCGTCCAGCATGGACAGCCACCACTGACATGCCAGTGGACCGTGCAGGTCACAGACATGCAAGGGTGTCAGCTGCACAGGCCATGGACGGTCTGACAGGTATGCCATGGACACAGTGCATGCACCATGGACCACTGCACACAGTCATTCAGTGCACAGGGAACAACACATAAACCACAGACAGTGACTGATAGCTACTCCGACACCATAGTCACTTCCCCTATGGACACACACACACACACGCCCATGACTGCACCACCCCTGATGCCATGCACACCACTGCATCTGAGCACCTTTAGCCCGCTGCAAATCAGAGATGACCACCACAGTAAGCATAACAAAACAAATGTATTTTAAAAGATAGAAAACAACTATCTACAAATATGTTCAAAATGTTGGGGGGTGAAGGCCACAAACCAGGTGGGGGTGGGTAAGGGGCAGGGGTGAACAAATGGTAGAGGGAAGGAGGGGTGTGTGGGTGGGTCCAGGGGGGTAGGAGAAATCATGGGGTGAAAGATGTTTAGCAGGAGCACCGCTCCCTGCTCTGAAGGTGGCTCCCGCCATGCATCCTTCAGACTCCTAGATGGTCAATTCTCTGTAAAATCTCCAGGGAGGCCCTGGCCACTTGCAGTATCTCCCCTGCAATGCCTGCTCTATGTTATGCAACTGCCGTCCACCTAGGACAAGGGAGCAGAGTCAATAGGTGTGAATGCACAGCCCCCTGCAGCCCACCCACTGTGCAAGGCATACGGCCATGGGACATGCCTCTGTGATGGTGCGCGACCACCCACAATGATTGTATCCACAAGACCTGCCCACCCAGGTGCACACAGCCATGCGGACCGCTGCACACACCCACCGCCCATGTCCCGCACAACACCACCGTGGTTGTACAGTGACATGGCTATGCGGTGCAAAGTCAGTGGCACAGCCATGTATCCAGTGCACGCATGGACCACCACTGACACACTTCCAGACATGCAGTGCCACTGGACAGAGCTGACTGTACCATGTTGTGTGCATGGCAGTGGTGTCAAAGGATGGTGGCCATGCCCCCGCCGCCTGCCCTGTTACACAGCATGCACAAATAATCCTGGATGTAAGGCACTCACCATCATCAGGCTGGTCCCAGCACTGGTCTGGTATGGTTGCTCTTGCAGCCTGATGTGCCTCAAGCTGCAGCCTCCCCTCCCTGGTACACCAGCACTCCTCTGGGCCTAGGGTGCAAACATGGAGAGAGGAACATCAGTACAATCTGGTAGCAAAGTCCCCCCACCCCTGAGTGTGTGCGATCCCACACAGCCATACCCATCTGCCCCCACCCCTATACCACCACCACTGCCCCCAATGGATGGCTCCCCATGTGCTGGACACATGCCACCGCGATACCCATACGGACATAAACAGTGTACAGAAGGGGCACCTACCTGGCCATGGAACCGTGCCCCTCCTGATGCATGCCCGCAGGCAGGCAAGCCTGTCCAGGTCCCTACGCTGCAGGTCCCCATACCGGTGCCTGCACTGCTCTGCCATGTGCTGGATGCCCGTTGCCTCCTCCAGGGCCACTACCACCTCCTCTCACATGGCACTCCTGGCCCTGTCCAGGGGTGCCTCCACAAAGAGAGCAGCAGCATGGGGCTCCACCAGGGACACTAGGTTAGCCAGTTCAACCTGGCTCCAGATTGGTGCCCATCTCTGTGCCATCTTACAAGCATTCAGTATCAAAATGGCACTCCATAGCACACGTCCACCACATGCGGATGCTGCACGGTACTGCACTTCCATTCCCCATCACGCTGTCACCGAACAGCACGATAGAGGTGGACCCATGCAGACGCATGGCACCTAGGGGCAAAGGTCAGCACAGGGTCAGGGGTCCGTCACGCACAGACCGCCACAGTGTGATTGATACTCACCGCATGTAGCATGGTAGGGTGCCCATTTGGCACATCCTGTAATGGCCTACCACGTTGTGGCTCCACAGCGCCTATGGCGCTGCCGTGCAAGAGCGCCATACATGTGAACAGCGCAGTAGTGCCACTGGCACAATGGTGGCTGTGCCCTGCACTGCCTCCCATGCAGAACACATCAGCAGCATGGCAGGCGTCAGCGTCAGCACCCCAGGCATGCACTGTTCAGTGTCTACTGTGCACATCACAGAACTGCGCCTTTGCCTGAGCACGTTCAACACAATTGCGCATGGCACAACAGCGTGATATTCAGCTAGCATATGCAAATCAGCTCATCAGTGAATCAATGGCACAGCTACTACATTAGCATCCACTTAAAATTTCACCTCACCTCATTTGCATGCGTTGCGCTATATAAATGCGACACTGGGCTGCAGAGGCCATAGTCTGGTATTGCAGTCCATTGTGGTGAGTTGCATGCTGTTTGGGAGTGTGGACTGTGGTGTGTGGGAGATGCATGGGACTGCACAGTCAGAGGTAACACCTGTCATTCCCACAGGATCAATGATGAGCGATCGTGAGGTGGAGGAGGAGGAACAGAGATGTGGGAGGAAGAGGAGGCCAAACTTCACCAAGGCAGAAACAGATGCCCTGTTTGAGACCTACCTTGACCAGGAGCTGCTGCTCAATGGACAGCAGGGAACACCACAGGCCCATGCTATGGCATGGGATGAGGTGGTGCACGCCATCAACCAGTATGGCAGCCACCAGCGGTCTGTGCAGGAGTGCAAAAAGAAGGTGGGCATGGACAGGAGAAGGATTAAGGACAAGGTGGCTGCCATTAGGGCAGCACGGGCTGCGACCGGTGGAGGACAGTCGGCCGTGCAATGCCTGACCCCACAGGAAGAGCGAGTTGCTGGCAGCATGTGTCATTGTGCCATTGAGGGTGTTCCAGGTGGTGGATTCCAGACTGGTGGTAGAACGTCACTGCATGGTAGGTCCTGATCTGTCACTGTGGGGGGGGAATGCCACAGGGTAGGGCAGATACATTAATGCTACTGTGTTCCCTTACAGCTCCTGAGCATCTACATGGGCAGCAGTGATGGGCTCATCCACTGAGGGTGATACCCTGGACACAGAGGAGGGCCCATTCCCCTCCACAGGTGTCCGAGGATCAGGATGACAGTGGGCCCACCTGAATGTCCGGACTGATGTTGGTGAAACAGGTGCAGAGGAGGCCCTGCCCATGTCCCAGCATGCCAGCGTCCATGGATGCCAGCATGCTGAGACTCGGACTGGTGCCAGATCCATCACTGATGATGATGGAGCTCACATCATGGACAGTGATAGGTGTGGGCCACAGGATGGCCGCACAGCAGGTTACAGCACAGGCATTGCCATGGGTGGTGCCACTGTGGAGGCCTGTGTGACATCACAGTCCCAGCCTGTGCCTGTCTGCACCAGTGGGGCAGCACTGGTGTGTGTCCAGGACAGTGGGGCTGCTGCGGCTGCTGTGGTGGCACTGTTGAGCCCTGGAGAGTGGCAGCCAGAGGGGCAGTGTCAACAGTTGGCCAATGGCCATGGGGGGACAGTGTCAGGGGACGGCATCTGTGCACCACCTGTGGACATGCCCAGGCATGGCCCTGGTGTGCAGCGCCCAACCTCAAGGGGTGCTGCCCATCACAGCCATGAACACCGTGAGAGACAGCATGCCGATCAGGCAGATGACCTCTTAGATGAGCACACCCACATACTTCATGATTCAGTCGATCAGCACTTGCGGCTTGTGATGGCATTGGATGCACCAGTGCGGTCCTGCACCAGGCAGAGGAGCAGCACAGCAGGGACACTGGTCTGCTTCTGGCAGGGATGGACCGGCTGCGGGAGGATGTGACCACCGCCATTGACAGGCAGACACAGGCAATCACAGCTGTCATGGCCACAATGGGCACACAGTTATTTGCCCATGCATCACAGACACTGCACAGTGCAATGTCCACCCCCATTCCTGGCATCATGTGACACCTTCCTTGTCAACACCGGGTTCAGCTGTGGGCATCCTGAGCACACCTGGCACAGGCATGTTCATTGAGCTGCAGACCCCTGCTCAAGAACGGTCACGTTCACGCAGCGGATCCCCTGGGGGACAGTCAGTGCCACCCCATGAGGCCATTGGTCAGCCTGTTACTGCTGGTGGGTCTCAGCAGGGCCACCCATTCATCCATGGCAGCCGTGGCACTGTGCCACTTGACTTACCTGTCTCCCACCATGGCTACTGCCTGACGCTGCCCTGTGTGCAGTGTGTTGTTCAACGTGCAATGCACAGGTAGGGTACCTGGCTCTGCACAAACACACACACACACACACACACATTCCATCTGCACACCCTCCCAGCTGCTGGCCACTGTGGTGTGTGCATGATGATGCCTGCATTGTGCTGTCCGCCACTGTGCAATGGTGCCCAGCGTCTGACACATGCACAATGACAGGCACTGAGCGTGGTGGTTTGTGGATGTGTGTGTGGCTAGGGATGGTGGTTGGGGTCAGCGTGCCTCCTACCCTTTGTGCATGTCTTGTGGGGTGTGTGTGTGTGTGTGTGTGACCGCATGCCGTGTTAGACCTTGCCCATCCCTGACAGCATGTGCGGTTCCATGCTCAGCCAATTCCCTTTACGACATGCACCCCTGGGGTTTGTCCATGCATGTTTATGGGTTGTGCTCTTGCCATTGGTGGTCGCACATGGCCCCATGACTTACCTGGGTTGGTTGAAGTGCTCCTTTGTGATGGTGTCCCGGTGCAGCTGCACCATCCGGATCAGTCGGGGTCCCTTCAACCAAGGGGGGGCTGCCCATCACCATCTGCACAAGCGTCCTCATCGTCTCCATCACTGCCCCCCTCTTTGACCTGTACAGCTATCCCACAGTTGTTGGCCATGTTGTGCAGGATGCAACAGGCCAGGAATAGCCCACAGGCCTTTGAGGGGCTGTACTGTAGGGCACCGCCAGACGTGTCCAGGCAATGGAAATGTGCCTTCAGCATCTCGAACACTCACTCTATGACATTGCGTGTGGTGGCATGTGCCTCATTGTAGCATTGCTGTGATGAGGTCGAGGGCCGCCGGTATGGTGTGAGCAGCCAGGACCGGAGTGGGTATCCATTGTCACCTGTGTGTAGAGGGTGGACATTAGTTTGGTGATCAGCATTGCCCTGCCATGGGCCATCTAGGCCAGTACCCATGTCACCTCTGACTATGCCCCTCCCAAGATCCATGTGTGATTTGCATACTTACCCACTAGGTGGCCAGTGGGGATGTCCCCACTCTCGAACCTGTGGAACAGTGCAAACTGGTGCCAGATGAAGGCATCATGTGCTCCCCAAGGGTGCATGGCACAGACATTGATTATGCACCCCTGGCATCGCACACCACCTGGCAGTTGATGCTTACATACCCCTTCTGATTAATGTATGCAGCCCCTTCGGGGCCAGGTGGTGTGCGGATGGCCACATGGGTGCAGCCTATTGCCCCTAGCATGCCAGGCATACGTGCTACCCTGTGGAACTCTTGTATGTGTGCTGTGCACTCTGCCAGTGTGCTGGGGAAAAGGATGTACTCCGCAGCATGTGGCAGCAGTGCGCTGAGGAACTGGGTGAGTAGGCATGATGTGGATGACTGGGTTATGCCTGTTGTGTCCCCTGTTGGTCTCTGGAAGGTACCTGTGGTGAGCAGGCACATGACAGCTGTCACTTCTGTCTCCACTGACAGAGTATGGCTCTGTTGTGTGGGTGCCTGCATCACATCACTACACAGCACACAGAGCCGACTCAGGATTGCCTGAATCAGGCGGTACCGGCCCACTATCTCAGTGTCACAGTACAACTCAAAGCTGGTGCAGGCTCGGTACTGCCTGTTGGGGGCATACCGACGACGGCCTTTCCAAAGCTGTGCCCCCCCTGCTGCCTGCCTTCTCACACTCCTCATTACTGCCTCCATCTGAATGGTGGCACTGGCCATGTCCCTGGCTTGTGTTACCCACCCCGGCAGCTGTATTCCTGTTCCCCCCACTGTCCTTTCTGCTACTCCCCCTGCTCTGGGAACACCTCACAGAATTGGATGTCCTGCCCACTCTCAGTGCCCTCAGTCCAATGTGGCACTTCCCCTTTCCTCCTGCACAGTGGCACAGGCTCCCCACTCCTTCCCTGTTCTTGGTGGTTTCCAGGTGCTCTGTCCTGCTCCTGCCCTGTCCTGCTAACAGCTACTGTGTGCCTGGTTGCAGTTAGCTCGCTCCCACATGTGGCTTTCCTGTAGCATTCTTGCGCCTCTCTCTTGTTCCTTTTTATTTTGAATCATTTCCGCTATTGCGCAACTTCCGTTTGCTCCCCTACTGCGCATGGCGCATGCTGTTGAATATCGCACTTCACCATTTATTCATGGTTCCTCCCCCTTCAGTTGTGCATGCATTCATTACCATTGCACTCTTGTGCATTGCAATTTGGGGGTGCGCAGCTGCCTCGCGCTGAATATCACACAATGGCGCATTTTCAGACTTGTGCTGGCACATCCCTGTTGCGCATGGCACAACCCTTTTGAATATCTGGGCCACAAAGTTTATACTGTATATTCTATAGTTTTTTATAATGGTGCAATGCTACTACTTTGTAAATGCATTGTCACTGTTGTTGATCATTATTTGTTATGAGAATTGCGCTTCTGCAAGAATCTTACAAGGAATTCCTATGGTTTAGTATGTGCATATCCAGCATACTTATTCATCCTAGCTGATAAAGCAGGGGAAGGTGGACACAACGGATCTAGAATAACTTCTAAGCTGAAATTACTATATTACTACAGTACATTACTACTCTGCGCTGTGTTACATAAATCTTTTTTTATGATTTCTTGGTAAATCTGGTCAAGTTACAGTACTGAAAGGCAGGCTTAAATGGGCAAATCAAAATGAATCTGGGTGCTTTACAACTCCTGTTTCCTCATTTATTGTTCTCCATTCACTGTAATGGTCCATAATGTCCTGGTTGTTTTGTAGTTAATGGTGACCAACTGTACATGCTTTCTTATTGGAGCATAGCATAGGTACTGTACGTATAACATAATACATTCAGGAAATAAAATGGAGAGACAGAAGAGGGGAAAAGATACCTGGAAGTAGGGATGAAGATCAGCCACTGGGGCTATCAGAGTTCTAAATCATGCCCAGTGTTAGGTCGAGTATAAAGCAAAATGAGGAAATGGGCAGACTGGATAAACCTCTGGGTCCTTTTCTGTTGAGACATCTACATTCCAAGTTTTTCCCCCTTCCAACAACTGTCTACCATCCCATCACTCTTGTGGATCCTTGATGGTCTTTGAGGAAGAGGAGCCACAGCAGAAATCAATAGCTCCCACTCAGTTCTGCTCTGTAGTAGGCATATTTTAGCCCATGCTACAGCTAGCTCCTATGTGAATGCTCTGCGACTAAACTAAATATCCAAGGGTCTGTTAGAAAGAAATACAACATCACACATGCCCCCACAATGCAAAGCATCATGAGCTGCATATGCAAATCACCACAGAATATTATGCGGGCTCAACTTTAAGCAGAAATGCATGGTGCCGAAAGGCCTCTCACTCAGTTTGCAAAGGGTGCCAACAGAAGACATAGACAAGTGTTTTGTCCTACCAGGACTCATCAGTATGCCTCATCTGTTTAACACCCCAGTGGAATGAACCAATTAACCTAAGGTGGTCTATCTAGGTTATGTTGTGGTGAACCGAATTAAACTAAAAAACTATTTAAAAGACAAAGAACCTCTGCGCGCAAGCACTGAGGCAATGGTTACCCCAAAGGGCATTTGGCAGGGAAGCCAAGTTTCAAAGAAATACAAAATTACACATGCCTCCACAATGCAAAGCATCATGGGCTGCATATGCAAATCACCACAGAATATTATGTTGGTTCAACTTTAAGCAGAATTGCATGGTGCCGAAAGGCCTCCCACACAGTTTTCAAAGACTGCCAACAGATGACATAGACACATGTTTCATCCTACCAGGACTCATCAGTATGCCTCATCTGTTTGACACCCCAGTGGAATGAACCAGTTACCCTAAGATGATCTAGCTAGGTTATGTTGTGGTGAACCCATTTAAAACAAAAAACTATTTAAAAGACAACGACCCTCTGTGCGCAAGCACTGAAGCAATGGTTACCCCAAAGGGCATTTGGCCGAGAAACCAAGTTTCAAAGAAATACAAAATCACACATGCATCACACAAGGGTCTGTTGCCAGCATTCAAGTTGTGAAGCAAGCACTTTTAAGAAGCTTGCAAAGGTACTGGCACAGACAGGAGCAGTGTGATATCTTCTGTGGCTCGTCTTTCTCTTCTGCCTGCAGATTTTATTATTCCATTATATCGGTCCCATACATGCTTAAGCCGCATCATTGTCTTAGCTTCAACTACCTCTTTTGGAAATATATTCCATGTACCCACCACCTTCTCCATGGAGAATGTCCTCAGATCCCTCCTAATCCCCCTATACCAGTCTCCATGTGTGTCATCTAGTCAATTTATTTTTATTCCTTTTGAACAATTCCATTCACTCCAATCTGTCAATCCTTGCAAGAACATGTGTGTATTAATCACATCCCCTTCTTAACTTCTGGCCTCCAATGTATAAATGTTAA
This sequence comes from Neoceratodus forsteri, assembly GCA_016271365.2. Classification (NCBI taxonomy): domain Eukaryota; kingdom Metazoa; phylum Chordata; order Ceratodontiformes; family Ceratodontidae; genus Neoceratodus; species Neoceratodus forsteri. The sequence goes on from CM028131.1 coordinate 832,720,842, forward strand.
GGTTTGCCAACCATTCCTTATACAATCTCCTATGTTGCTCCTAGTCCATCTCCATTGCTCTAAATCATGTGATCTCTATGAAGTTCTGATCTTTCTTGAGATGTGTGCTATCTTATCTACCCACATTAGTTGAGAGAGTGTGGGTGTCTTAGGAGAAGCAGCCCAGCAATTGTAATAAAGAAATGTTGCTTTGGCCAAGGCTGTGGGAGGGCAAAACCCAGCCTAGGACAATAACAAGGAAGGTCATTGTGACTGGAAATTCCAAAATGAGGGGGAACTGAGACGAAAGTCAGTACCACTGAACATGGGTGAAGGGCATCATATGTGTCCCAGGTGCAATGACTAAGAGGATCATCCCTAAAGGGGAGAATATCATGATGGGTAAGCAGGAGAAACCAGATGTGCTAGTTTGCCGGGGAGAAATCATCTGGTAAACCAAATGGTAGGGGAGGTTAAGGATATCTTCCATGCACTAGGCATGGAACTGAGAGAGGTGACTTCTGAGGTAACATTCTTGAAGGGGGTCACCAAAAACACATGGATGGTGTATTTGTTCAGTCATAAGACCTTCATGAAGTACAGACATACAATAATAAAAATCTCATATACAGTTTAACATACATAAAAAGCATAAATATCAACTAAAAAATGTTCTCTCCTTGCATCAGATTATAAAAACATTATTCATATTTCATACATATTAGTGAAATTGCTCTAAGATACTGTGCAGCTATGCCAAAAAAAAAGAAAAACAACAACTTATAGACAGTGATGTACAAAGTCCATAAAGTCTCATTGTGAATTAGTTTGTAAAGATCTTCCACTTTGCTAAATTAATTCAAATGGTGAATGGTCACTTCACAATGCTGGATCCACTTCATGAAGCTGCAAATTTAGAATTCAGTAGTAAAGTTCTTGTAACCCTAAGCAAAGTTCTCAAGAAGTAAACAATGCACCACAAGACTGCAAAGACTTAGGTCACATGTTCCTGGAATTGCATATAGACAATGAGGAGATTCTGTTTACTACAATCTTAGGTAGAGAGAAATGGAGATAAGTCTGTCTCTCTGGCTGTCTGAACAGTTACTTCGATGAACCCCTCTAAAGTGGTTCATTTGGCCTTCACTTGGATAAACCCCTCTGAAGTGGTTTATTTATTCTTAAATTGCCCACAGAAGTGATCAACAGTCCATAGTGCATCTGGCTGTGTGGTAATGTATTCTGGTGAACATCATTATTTAAAGGGGAGCGCTCATCTTCAGGATCTCTTATTGCACCATGAGACTGCAAAGGCTTAGGTCACATGTTCCTGGAATTGCATATAGATCATGAGGAGATTCTGTTAACTACAATCTTAGGCAAAGAGAAATGGAGTTAAGTCTGTCTCTCTGGGTGTCTGAATAGACGCTTCAATAAACTCCTCTGAAGTGGTTCATTTGGTGTTCACTTGGATAAACCCCTCTGAAGTGGTTTATTTATTCTTAAATTGCTCACAGACGTGATCAACAGTACATAGTGCATCTGTCTGTGTAGTAGTGTATTCTGTTGAACATTATTATTTAAAGGGGAGCTCTCATCTTCATGATTTCTTAATGTCTAAAAGCCCATACAAAGCTACTTTGAGTGAGTTATTGTACTTACCTGTAAGTTTTAGAAGTCCAGAGTTATTCATATGTAAAGCAACCTGTTATTAAGTGCTGGGGTAGCCATTTGTTTTAAGATTTTGACAGGGAATGACAGCACTGCAGTCTTGGTCCTGCTTGGGCTGAAGATAATCCAATAAGTTAAATAGGAAGTTTGCTATTGTATTGAGTTTTAAGATGTTATTACAACACTTTCTACATTTATAATCGTTTTGTAATATATGGATATGCCATAATAATAATACCATCTTAGCCCATACAACATTTTCCTGTAATACACTACCACAAATGTCATAATACATGATTTCTCATTGATAATACATGGTTTCTGTGGTGATAATACATGGTTTCCTGCTGATAATACTATTGTTTTAGCTCTGAGCAGTTGTATTATCAGTAAAAGTGAAGAGCACAAGCACAGGACTCCCTCCCACACTAACTTGGTTGCCATGCTGACAAGTGGCCTTCCTAGACACGCAACATAATGTTTCTGAAATTGTGCATTCTGACTGACTGCTTTTCCTCTGTGGGTGTCTAAACACTTTTCAAAAAATGTCAGCCATCTCTCGCTTAGCGAGAGGCATTTCCCTCAAATCAAACAATAGGTATTTTTTTTTTGTTGTTTCCTTTTTAACTTAACATCATTATCTGGCTGATCCTGCTTTCACTCATCTCTGCAGAAAATAGGTAAATAGCACAAATGAGTGTTCACTGTGTTCTGCTGCTCATTGTTGAATGAGTGTGCACTGAAGTGATAAGACGCCCGTTGTCAAGCCGAGGATTTTTTAAAACTGATTCTGGTATGAGTGACTGTTCACTATAGTCAGGCACCCATTGTTGAGTGAGTGTCCACTGAAGGGGTTGGGCACCCATTCTCAAGCTCAGTTTTTTTTTGTACTTGGATCCATATATTACAAATAATAACAAATATGTTAGTGTGTATTTCAAGGCAGCAATCCCATCTTGGGGTTTTGGGGGCTTTGGAAACCTCTTGAGCTTTGTTTTCGAGGTTCCAAGTCCCAAAAACCTCTTGATGGGATTACTGCCTTATAATACACATTTAGTTATCTATTATTCTATTTGTACGTGCATTGAAACTAGAGAGTAATCACCTCTACATTTCAAACTGCTAATAAAAATAATCCAATAGAATTCTGGCATTGTTATGTTAGAAAATACCATGACTATTCAGTCCAGAATATTTCAGTAAGAATCTGTCATACTTTTAACTTTATCAAAAGAAATGACACTCTTTTAATAAAACATTTCAAGCTATGTAAGTTTTAACACTGTTGTCCATCTACAGGATGTGTTTTTGCAATTAGTAAGCAAATAATTGTAAACTATCTTTTTTTTCTTCAAGTCAAATCTGGATAGAAAGAGAATAATATTTGCAGACTCATAACAAATGTTTACAGGGTTGTGTTTTGTTGTTGTTATTTATTTATACTGTCTTTGTCCAGGAAAGGAACACTGAGCTAAAACGTGTTTCTGGTTGTGTTTTGGGAGCAGAGAGAGGTTAAGTGATTTGCTTAGGGTCACACAACAGGCAAACAGAGCATGTTGGAATCAAAACCAGTTCTGCTGGATGAACCAACCTTGTTCACAGCTCATTGCTCAAACCTCTAGGCTATACTGCCAGCTGATCATCAAAAACTACACATTACAAGTCTGGCCATATGGTGCCAATAGGTATGGAGTCCCGTATCAGGATTTCTAGACCCTGGCTGTGTTCAAGTCAATGAAAATTTCTGGTGCTGCCACAATATCACCTTCTAACTTTCTCTTTCCATCACCTCTCTTACAGCCTGTTCTCCAACATTCATGGACTTCAGGTGTGAACTCAGGTCTACAAGATGCAAATGTGACCCCATACCTACTGGCCTGGAACCATAAGACCAGCCTTGAAAGGTGTACTTTTTGATGAGCAGCTGGCAGAATAGCCTAGAAGTTAAAGCAAAGAACTGTGAACAAACTTGGTTCATCCAGCAGCATGGGTTTTGATTTCAACATGCCCTATTTGCATATTGCATGACCCAGAGCAATTCATTTAACCTACCTGTGCTACCAAAACTTACCCAGGAACACGCTGTGGCTCAGTATGCCTTTCTTGGACAAAGATAGTGAAAAATAATGTGAGCACCTGTTATGATTCTGCAAATATTATTCTCTTTCTATCCAGATTTGACTTGAAAAGAAAAAAAAGAACACAATTACTTATTTATTAACTGCAAAAACACATAGATGGACATCAGTATTAACAAGTGCATAACTTGAATGTGCTATTAAAAGAGTATTTTACTTCTTTTGATAAAGTTAAAAGTATAACAGTTTCTTGCTGAAATACTTTGGACTGAATGGAATTTTCTAATATAACAATACCAGAATTCTACTGGATTATTTTCACGAACAGTTTGAAATGTAAAGGTGATAACTCACTAGTTTCAATGCACATATAACATACTTATTGTAAATATAGAAAGCACTGTAATAGCACCTTAAAACACACTTAATAAAACAGACAACTTCCTATTTAATCTATTAGATCATCTGAAGTCAATGCAAGGCCAAGTCTGCAATGACATCATTGCCTGTCAGAAGCCTAAAACATATGGCTGCCCCAGTCCTTAATTACAGGCTGCTTTATGTATGAATAACTCTGGACTGATGAAATTTATAGGTATGAACAATACCTCACTCAAATTAGCTCTTTATGAGCTCTCAGTCATTAAGAAATTACACAAAGTAGGGAAAAAGGAAAAATATGACCTACTGGGAAATGAACCCTGGACCCAGAATACTATCCCATTGCTCTAATAACTAAGCAACAGGTTCACATGCAGACCCACTTCTTTTCCCTGGTATTGCATATCCTGCAACTGGTAATAATCAACATAATAATTAAATATTTTTTTTTATTTTGGTGCAGTACTAGCCACTGCTAAGCAATTTAATATCTAGAGACCATTCTGAAGGGATAGGTATAACATAATAGGAAGCAGGTAGTTCTGCTTTAAAGGGATGCCATTACTTTAGCAACAAGGATATCAAGGTCTCTGCCAATGCCACAGAGTTCATTTTGGTCTAGGTACAGAAATATGGAGGCAAAATAGTTATTCAGGGATGTGCTACAGGACTCCAAACAGGTGGGCAGAGCATGATGCTCACTTAATCGGGAAAATTAGAAGAGCAGCCAATCAGATGCAGTGGTGATTAGTGGAGGCCCTTGGGTACTGCAGGCTCTGAGCAACTTACTGGGATGTGTTGCAGTTCTGCATTGTGTGAGCATTTCCATGTGCATGCAGTGATGTGCTTCCATAGGCAGGGGGATGGGGAGAAATGGAAAATGGAGTCTGGTGAGTTAATGAAGCCCCACCTGCATTCCTTAGGCTCCCACTGCCACACAGTTCCCAGCGTACTTTGGGATTATGTACAGAGGGGAGGACAGCCCTTTCTCCTCTGGCTCTGCCAAGGAAGGAAAGCAGTGGGAGGCTTAATCCCAGGGGCAAACAGAAATGGTAGTTTGTCAAGAAGGAACCCACCTGACTCAGCAGAGAAAAAGCAATATGGAAAACAAATGGCTGAGTTAAACAACTAGAATGTTAGCAACACTTTAAGAAATGCTCCAAAGAAATAAACTGCCAGATTGTCAGCCCCCGTAAATTCAACACTGCATAGCTTAATTTCAGAAAATTCTGGAATATTTTTAGATCTTTGTTCCATAGTTCAGCATACCAATCATCAGGGTTCAAGCTTAAAAGCTGACTCAGTTAACCAGTTGCAAATATTGGCAATATGTCATAACATTTTACAAAGAAATAAACTGCCAGATTTCAAACCACTAGAAGTTCACAGCTAAATATTGTCATGTCAAGAAAGCTTGCATCTTCTAGAACATGACTTCATGAGTGGGCATACCAGATTTAAGTCTGTAGATTAAAAGATTGTTGAGTTAAAACATACCTAAACATATTGGTAAAATTTCACATCATTTATAAAATTTTACAAATATTTCATGAAACAGCATCTGTCAGTTTCATCCAACCCCACCCAGGAGCAGCAGGGAGAAAAAATAGTTTCAGGGCCTTTGATAAAGCACTTTTATTAGTGTGAAACATGTCAGCCAGCAAGTTCAAATGGACTCTGCTTTTATATTTAGTACCTGAGACACTGCTACTACTACTAAAGGACTCTGCGGTATCCAGTGTATTTTTTCATGATCTGTTTGGGTGGTGATTGTTCTGATTTTCTTTCCTGCACTGACTTTTCTCTCAGCAGCACCCTTTCCTGTGGTGTGCTATTTTCCCTGTATCATTTGCTATTACTGTATATTTTCCTCTCAAACCAAACATTGTAGCAGCACCTTTTAACTTATCTGCTGTTTATCATTGTAATAATCAGTCATTGTATAGTTTCCTACCTTTTTTTGGAGTAATATATGTCTCATACAAAGAATGATATTGTACACAACCTTTCAGGCCCACAAAGGTCCCTTCATAAGGTGCACCTCATAAAGAAAACCACATGGCCCTGAAAGCTTGGGTACTACAGTGCATAATTTTTGGAGAAGTTATATATTGGTCCAATGAAAGGTATTAAACTGTACAGCATTTCCTGTTTTCTAAGGACCAACAGGGTTACAATCTCTCATTTTTATAATGTAATAATTGTAGTAATTTTCCACCCAGCCTTACTCAAACATTGTTTATTGAGAGTGTGGTGCAACACCTTGTGAGATAGACTGTAGAGGTGAGGAGAGTGACAGAGAGATTTCTGGGAGGAGTGAGCAGCTACACACCTCATTGAGAGGTTCAATGCTACCAGGTTTCTGATGAGAAGTGCTTTAAAATCCTAGTACAGGTATACCATTGTTGCCTGTGTATTAGGACATCACCAGAATCTTTACAAACCAACTTGTGCTGCTTGTTATTAAAGGGCTGCTGATGCCTCAAAGAAAACTTTGAAAAACATATTTAGGTACAATTTAACTTGCATTCTGCATGTATCATATAGATTTCTCCTTACTATTATTTATTACAGAGGATATTTGCATAAATACGTGGCCCAGATATTCAAAAGGGTTGCGCATGGCGCAACAGTGTTGCGCCATGCACAACCCATTGATGAGCCGTGGCATGATATTCAAAAGGGAAAAGTGTGCTGCACAAATCCCGATGTGCCGGAGTGCATCAGTAATGTATGCAGGCACAGGTAGGGGGGGTGTGCCCATGCATAACCTGCACAGCCTGATATTCAGCCTGGGATGTGTAGAGTCATGCATGCGCAACCCCTACCTGCGCCTCCACAAAGTTACGCCAAAAAAAACAGGAACAAGTGATGGCCACCCACAGGTGAGCAGCCGCATTGCAGGGCACAACACAGCAGCTACCACCTGTGGGTGGCCACCCGAGTTCCTGCCGAACCTGGCGGCGCCCCCCATGCCCCATAGTGGGCATCCCTGTAGCAAAATCCCCCCAAGTCCAATATCCCTGGTGGCCCAGTGGACCGATTGCTGCCTGATCTGCCTGATTACGGGCATCTGTACAGCATCAAATCCCTAAGACCCTGGTGGTCTGGTGTACCCCCACCCACCCGCCCACTGGGCCCCACCATCCGGCTCCCCCATCAGCCCGATGGGCAGCACCCACTCGCCTGCCACCATGCCACCACTAACTGACAGCTCGGTAGAGCTGCATGCCAATGGTTCACAGCATGAGCTAATTGGCGCAGCCCTATTCAGCTACTCATCCAGATATGTGAATGAATATCTGACTGAGTAGTGATATGGGCTGCACGCCCATTGGCTCATGCTGAACCAATAGGCTTGCAGCCTTTACCGAGCTGTCAGTCGGCGGGTGGTGGGGCGGCAGGCAGGTGGGTGCTGCCGCCACCGGCTGACGGGGAGCGGGCGGTGGGGCCCAGTGGGTGGGTGGGTGGGGTACACTAGACCACCAGGGTCTTAGGGTATTTGATGCTGTACAGATGCCCGCGATCAGGCAGCAATCAGTCCACTGGACCACCAGGGATATTGGACTTGGTGGGGGTTCTATTATTGATGCCCGCGATCGGGCTCAGTGCAGTCCACTGGACCACCAGGGATATAGGAGGGTTTTTTTTTTGTACACGAATGCCCGCGATCGGGCTGCAGGGGGTGTCGGTCCCCAATGGCTGCTGCCTGGCAGGGCGCCAGGCACAAGTCCTCGGGGATCGTCACACCTGCATGCTAATGGCATGCAAATGGGACCATGATGAGATGCAAATGGCCCCCTGTGCACCTTGCATAAATTATGGCTCTATTTGCATGGCCCCTTTTGAATATCGCAACTGCTGTGCATGGCACAATGGCAGTTGCACTAGCGGATCTCCATGCTCACTCTGGCCACATGCACTGGTGCAGTGCCACTGCATCATGCACAGTGGGGGTGGCCAGGGTGCATATATTCAAAGCTACTGCACCATAGCGCAGCTCCGTTGAATATTGCCCAGGCCACACCCAGGCGCAACAAAGTTGAGCTGCGCCAGGGCTTGCGCCACAGCCTGGTGCAGTTTGAATATCTGGGCTATGGTCTTTATCCCTTAGAATTCACCTGCCTTTTTAGCTTACTCCCTACTTCATGTCATAATCCTCTGCTGTGACATCACAATCTGTTGCCATGGGAGTGATTGCAATGTCATAAGCAGCGCATTATGACCGCAAGTATGGAGAAAGTAAAATGAATAGATGAACTCTTCAGGAGCAAAGATCCTGTTTTCATGCAAATGACCTCAATTATAGGTAACAGGCAGGAGAAATACAGAACTAATATGAAATGCAAGCAGAACTGTGTTAAGGTTCTCCTAATGGCATCAGCTGCTTTTTAAACTACAGTGAAGTCTGGGGCGTTGCATCAGTGTGGAGGTGGCCAGGAATTTGAGCAGTGGAAGAGCCCACTTCCTGCAGCAAAGGCGGCAGCAAGCCTGTGAGGGTGTGCCACAACCTGAACAGTTAAAGTACTGGATTGAATTTTTCCTCATGTACAGAATTGTCAGGCACTTTTGAGCATAATCACCCTGGAAAGGGTTGGAAAAGTTATTTTGGAAGCCCTGGAAGCCCAGCAAAGCTAAACAATAGCTAAATTATAGCATGCAAGCTTTTCTATTTTTTTACTAGTTCTCGGCCAGTTCCCAGTCAACAAACACAATTCACAGCTTACAAAGCATAAATGAATGATAGTTCATGATATATAGTTTTTTATTTAGTTTTAGAAAAGTTAGTCCCATAAGGTTAATGATTTTTTAACTAGTCTTTGTATTAAATATGTGCATTAAGTGTTTTAAAACTTGCGGTATCATCACGTGACAAAGAAGGCCTTAAGGCACAGTCATGGCCTATAACAGTCAGATTCACCATTACTTACAACACTGAGGCAACATTACAGGTTGAGAGCAGGAGGGCGATGGAGAAAGTAGGAGTGCTAACAGATAAAAAGTGTTGAAAATCTGGAGTTCTCCAGAATGTTTTCAAAGAGAGCTCTAATCTGTTCTGTTGGTTATCTGGTTCACTACAAGTTCAGTGAACCTAGAGCATAAAGTTAAATTTGGAGCTGGGCAGTGCACACTTCTAGGAAGAAGTAAGTTTAGTTATTTACTAAATTGGGCCTAGTCATAATGGTTACTATAACTACTGCCTGTTTTATTTTTTATACTGTGTTAAATGTTAAAAGTTTAGGAAGTAAAAGAAAAATACAAAATCCTGAACATATCTAGGGTTACCAGAACCTGGAATAGAGATGGGGATAAGGTTAAGGGTACAACATTTTAAAAGCTTTTTTAAAATGTGTATAGTACATAGTATAAACACAGTATAAATATCAGAAGTAAAGATTTTGGGACACTCCCTACTCTGCCTCTTTTTTTGCCCACAGTAGTGCTTACTGCAAGCAACAAGGGAGAACGCTGCCATATCCATCCCGGTTGTATACTTTCCTGTGTTAACCGAACAAAGAAAGGAGGAAGCCAGTGTAAACTGAGACTGTAAGAGTAAAATGCAAGCCAACTCAATTGAAACAAAGTGGTTCTTAGAGGCTGAAGAAAAGAAGATGGCAGAAGGAAAATTAGGACCAGGTCTAGGAACCAAAGCATTAGCAAGACTTGGAATGAAGGACACAGAAATAAAAATAAAGACACGAGGAGAAACAAAGGAGAGGACAGCAGAACGACAGCAGAAGAAAATGTCCACAATTTAAAAAAAGAAGGACCTCTCATTTTATATAAAAAGGTGGCAAGAAGAAGAAAGGGGAGCTTTGGTTTTCACACCTGCTGTTATATTTCTGTTATACTGGGGGGAACTACAGCTCTGGAAGTTTCTTTGTATTGTAATAGCTTCAGATAATTCTGTGTTTTGTTCTGAGTTTAAATTGATGTGATCTGAGATAGTTTGCCTCAGTCTGCTGTGGTGGAGGGAGCAAGCTACAGCTCTGGAAGTTTCTTTGTATTGTAACAGCTTCAGGTAATTCTGTATTTTGTTCTAAATTGGTGTGATTTGAGATAATTTGTCTCAGTTTGCTGTGGGGGAAGGAGCAAGCTACAGCTCTGGAAGTTTCTATGTGTTGTAACAGCTTTAGGTAATTCTGTGTTTTGTTCCGAGTTTAAATTGATGTGAGCTGAGATAGTTTGCCTCAGTTGGCTGTGAGGGAGGGAAGGAGCAAGCTACTGCTCTGGAAGTTTAGTTGTGTTTCTTCAGTTTCTGGAAGGTTATGGCTGTTTCTAAGTGGGTGGGGCTCTACTTTCAAAAGCGGTAAGTACAAAGGTGCTAGTAACTGCTCTGTTGTTGGACTGTTTGCTTTCCTGCTTTTCTTTTCTGGGTGTGATTGTTTTAGGAAGACAGGGGCAGGAGGATACCTGCCACCCACCCACCCATCAACCCACCCAACCCTAGGCTCCTATTCCTGTTATAGGCTGTGAGCCCATAGGGAGTATCAATAAGGACATATCTGACCAGAAAGGGGAGATGCAAGGAACTAATAAGTAGTACACAGGGAAGTCTGCAACAAACATGTTGGGAGTGGTGCAATGCAGTGGTTATGGAGCAAATGTCTTCAGGGAGATGTTCTGTAAGTTGTGATACTACCCTATTTGCAGACACCTTTCTGGGTTGAGGAAGGAGGTCGCCTGTCTCTGAGCTGAGTTGTCCAGGTTACAGGAGGTTTTCATCCTCACCCAGAGGTCACCTGATCCACAACCTACTCCTCATAGGTTGCCAAGAGGGAGGAGTGGTTGGATCACAGTGGGCTCAGGGAAAGGCAAATGGAGGGGCTGAGACACATCCTCCAACCGGTCCAGCTGAGTAACTCCTATACTGTGTTGGAGGAGTGGGGCAGCCCCACAAGTAGCAGTATAGCAGGGACAGGAATAGGTTTGCAGTGCTGGCTACAATGGGGAGATGAGGATGGAGAGGATCTCTGTGAAGGGGTAGGAGTAGGAGTAGGAAGGTGAGGAGGTACCCATGGGGCAACATTCGGCCAGAGGTGGTGGGCATGGGTAAAGAGATTAGAAGGCAGGCAAATGGGTGGACGAGGTAATCACAGCTGAGGTGGGGGAAGGGTGGAGGGGGCATTATAAGAAGGGCAGGAAGATAGCATTAGACACAGAGCTTTGGGGGAAGGGGAGGTCAGACAGGATTGACACTGTTAGTGGGGGTGACATAGGGATGGGGAACAGAGATGGAATGATGGGAGAAGATTATGACACAGAAGTGCTTGGGGGATGCTGATGGACAAACTGGGGTGGAACATCAAAGCAGTTACATGGGGAGAGGGAAGGGGAAGGGAGGAGAAATGAGAAAGGGAGTGTACTCGTGCTGGGAGATTCTTTACTTAAAATGGTTGGCTAGGATAGTAAAGGGGAAGGGCATAGTTGCTTATGGGTAGAGTCCATACCTGGGTCAATGGCAGATATGGCAGGACAGTCTATGCACAGGTGCACAAGAAGGGGAAGGCTGGAACTAAATGTCATGGTGCACTTGGGGATGAACGACTTGGTGGGTGAAATCATGGAGGTGGTAAGGGATAAGTTTGAGGAACTGGGGAGCTTTCACAAGGAGGTAGGGGGATCAGTGGCCTATTCTGAGGTACTACTGGTGTACTGTGCAAGTACAGTGAGGAAGGGTAGGATAGAGGAGTTCAACACCTAGCTGAGGGTATGGTGTCAATCAAAGGGGTATGGGATATTGGGGGGTTAGGGTGGGGCTTGGGACAACAGTGATCTGTTCACAGGGGACAGATTACACTTCAGTAGGGAGGGGCAGAGGGTGTTAAAGCAGGGGATAGAGGGGTACAAACAGACAAAGGTTACTTTAAACTAGGCAGGGGGTAGTGAGTGGGCACCTAGAAGGAGGGGTCTCTGAAGGGGGAGCCAAAGCAGCCTACCCCCCCAAACCAACAGGGATAGATCGAGAGTGGAGTCTGTCGAGGGGGATAAGAAGGGCAGGACAAGGGGTAAGGACAGAAGGGGATCAACTTGGAAGGTTGTCTCCTTGTATGCTAGAAACCTAGGAAACAAAACTGCAGAACTTCAGGCTCTATTGATGGGGAGGTGGACACAGCGGCCATCACCGAAACATGGTCCAACCAATACCAGGACTGAGACCTAATAATCCCAGGATATAGGATCTTCAGGAAGGATAAGGGCAGGAGGAAAGGGGGAGAGGTGGCAATTTATATGAGGGAGGTGATTAGGTGTGCAATGGAAGAGAGAGAGGTAGGTAAAACTGAGGTCTTGTGGGTGCAGTTCCAGGGCATGAGAAATAGGACTTTCAGGATGGGGTGGTATACAGGCCAGCAGCTCAGGAAGAGGACTTGAATATGGAGCTAGCAGATCAAATTAGGAAGGTGTACAGGAAGGATAATACAGTGATCGTGGGGGACGTTAATCTGCCAGGACTAGCTTGGAGTACCCCAGTCACATCGAGTGCCAGGGAACAGATACTTCTGGAAGCATTCCAGGACAGCTTCCTAGCAAAGCTGGTTATCAAACTGACTATATTGGGTAATACGCTGGATCTAGTTCTATCCAACGGGGAGGCTGTAAGGGAGGTGGGAGTGGCAGACTCACTGGCAGGGAATGACCACCAATCCATGTGGATGACATTCAACATGGTCATGGTGGCATTGGGTACAGGGACCAGGGTGGCTGACTTTAGAAAGGCTGACTTCAGAAAGATGAATGAAATCTTAGGGGAGTGCCTAACAGGAATTCAATCACCTTGGGATGCGAACCAGAATTGGGGAAAAAATCAATTGGAGACTGTCGAGGCTACTGGGACCTGTAACAAACTGCAGAGCATGAAGGAAAGAGTTAAGAAGCCAAGCTGGATGAGCAGGTAAGTTTTAGATAAGGTGAGGGCAAAAAGAGCAGCATTCAGTAGATACAAGAAATCTGGGAGAAGGGAAGATAGGGAGGAGTATGTGAAGAAGTCCAGAGAAGTTACCAAGGTTGTTAGAGCAGCCGAGGCCTCCAGGGGACTGAGGCTGGCTCATGGAATCAAATATGGAGAAAAGGACTTCTTCTGATACATAAGGGAAAGAAGAAACTGCAAGGACCAGATAGCGAGGATCAAGAAGGATGGGGGGTGGGCAGAGAAGGGAGCAGAATAGGCAGAAGCACTAAATGAGTACTTCTGTTCCATATTCACAAGGTAGAAGGTTGGGAAGTTTCCACAGGGGTGGGAATGGTGGGCAAGGGGGTGTCAGACAGGGTTATCACTGAGGGCAGGGTATTGAAGGCTCTGAGGGTGGATAAGGCACCAGGTCTGTACAGCATACATCCCAGGGTGCTGAGGGAACTGGTGAAGGTACTGGCTGGGCTGCTGGCAGACCTATTCACCATCTTCCTGGACACAGGGTGCATACCACAGGACTGGAGGATGGCCAATGTGGTACCCCTCCATAAAGGTGGCCCTAAGGATGAACCAGGCAATTACAGATCTGTAAGCCTGATGTCCATTGTGGTGAAGCTGATGGAAACAATCCTGAAGGAGAGGCTGGTGACGTTTCTGGAGTATAATGGACTCCAGGACAGTCATCAACATGGGTTTATGTTGGGAAGGTCCTGTCAGACTAATCTAGTTGAGTATTATGACTGGGTAACATGGGAACTAGGCAAAGGTCATGTGGTGGATGTCATATTTTTGGACTTCAGCAATTCCTTTGATTCAGTGCCCTCATGGGAGGTTGGGGGAGGAATTGAGGTTTGTGGGCATTGGGACTAAGATGGCTAACTGGATCAAAAATTGGCTACAGGAAAGGCAGCAGGGGGTGATAGGAAGAGCTCTCATCTCCAAGGGCAGTGACAAGAGGGGTTCCACAGGGATCGGAACTGGGGCTGATGTTGTTTGGGATATTCATAGTGAACCTGTCACTTAGCATCAGGAATAAGATCAGCCTCTTCACTGATGATACAAAGTTGGGGACAGTGGAGAGTGACATAGAGCAATGGCAAGGATTGCTGAATGACCTGACTAAACTGAAGGAGTGACTGAAAGAGTGGCAGCTGGGGTTCAATGCTAAAAAGTGCATGGTGATGCACTTTGGAGTGAAGAACCCAGAGAGGAGCCATCAGTTGGGTGGAGTACAGCTAGGTACCACTGAGGAGGAAAAGGACATAGAGATTGTTGTAACTGGGAAAATAAACAACTCAGGGCAGTGCAGGATGGCAGCAGCAAAGGCCAACAGGATGCTGTGGTGTATTGCGAGAGGAATCTCCTCCAGGAACAGGGAGGTGAGCCTGCCTCTCTATAGGTCACTGGTCAGGCCACACCTGGAATTCTGCATGCAGTACTGGGACCCATATATAAAGAAGGGTATCAGACTACTGGAAGGGGTGCAACACATAAAAATTAAGATAATCCAGGGACTAGGGGAAATGCCATATAAGGAGATGCTGCTCAAGTTGAATATGTACTCCATGGAGGAGAAGAGAGGAGAGATTAGGGGGATATGATTGAGACCTTCAAGTACTTAAAGGGGATTAACAAGAGATGCACAGAAGGGATATTGAAGTTAAGAATGGGAGGGACACGAGAGGTCATGGTCTTAGATTGGGGGGGGAGATATAGGAGGGAAATGAGGATACACTTTTTCATTGACAGGGTTGTGGAAGAATGGAACTCTCTCCTAGAGGAGGTGGTATCCTGCAAGACAGTGGGGGGAATTAAAAGGGAATGGGACAGGGTGAGAAGAGGGATTATTGTGAAGGGGAGGGGTAGCTGCAAGATAGGGGTGTTAGCCACACATTCGAGCAGACTTGATAGACCATGTGGCCTGTTTCTGCTGGCAAATTTTGAATGTCCTTATTATATATTTACATGCAAATTATACTAATTTTTTAGCTGGATTTAAAGTCAGTAATTAGCAACCATTCTTTACAATTGTTATCAACAATCAGCTATATCCTAAGAAGATTTGAATTAGCAATCAGAGTTATTTATTAGTTAATTAACCTATTGGTATATATTACACTAGTCTTCATGCTATTGACAACTTAAAGTCAGGCTATAAGCAACTTTTTTTAGGCAGTTGAAGAGAGGGAACACTGCAAGCACTTTATGTCTGGAATTATTTGTTTTTAAAGGTATTTATTCAATATAACACAAAGGCAAGAACAATTGCTGCTCCCTGATTGGTCAGACTGGGACTGGAGCCAGGATGTTATCCCAGCATAACATCCCAGCTCTAGGCACAGCACACTAATGACCACGTCAAGTGGGAAAAAAAATCACTCCACAGCCATCATGATGATTGTCATTAGTACTCCCCACTCCCGCTGTGAACATGCTGTCCCTACCCCACTCAGACTAGGCACTTGGTACCCACGGTAAACACACTGAAGATGTGTTGCACTTTCTGTTAATCTCCTGGTACAAAACAGACAACTGTACCAGGAGAACCAAAATGCCACTCAGAACTTGGAGCACTGACAGGTGGGCAGCTAACCATGCAACATCCTGGCTGAACATAAAAATGAGCAGAGCGGACAGCTGCACATGCGCCGTTGGCATATAAAATAAAAAAGTTACTTACTGGCCTTCTTTTTCTGACATTCTCTTTTTTTCATGCCCACCAAAACTCAGGCCAGCTTAATGAGATGACAGCCATGGTCTAACTTAAAAAACATGGACCAGAGGAGGGAGCGCATACTTCCGGGTTCACGGACAAAGGCAATAACAAAGACCCATTTCCATTTTTAAAAAGAAAAAAAAAATACAGTACAACAGACTATCTCCCTTTTCTTCCACAAATGGTACAGAATATCAACAGGCTGGGGATCCATTGCAGGGGCACTAGCTCGCATTGATATCCCAGCAGCTTCACCTATTGGTCAACACCAAGAAAAAGCACAAAAGCACTATTTTTTTACTAAGTATCCTTTCCCTTTATAAAATGACACAAAAGACACTTTTAATAAACCTTTTAATATTGTTTTTGTTTCTTTCTTCTTTCAATTTGAGCGACTGTATAACAGGAATAATGCCCTCCAGGGTAGGTGTTATGCTGGGATAACATCCCTTCTCAGGTATTGGATTCCCTCAGCCTGCAGCCTCAGGCCCAACCACCTGAGGTGGGATGTTATCCCAGCATAACACCCACCCTACTGGGCATTATTCCATTAGTAGTCACTAAATGAATCTTTTTTAATACCCCTGCTAGTATTGAAAACAAGTAATTTATAAACTAATTATCCCAATTACTGATTAATGATTACCAGTATGACTGATTTTTTGGTAGTCACTGTCACTTTTATACTGAACATTAATTGTTATAAACGTTGGGCTTAAAATACTAAATACTTTTTTTCATTTCTAATTATATTTATTCAGATTAGGAATGTCTCCTCTAACAACATGCAGTGGGAAAACTTTACAGAAGGATCCCCACTTAAAACAAATGGTACAAAGGAAAAAAATGAATCAGATAGTTTGGTAAAAGAAAGTGGGAAGGGTAAAGATAAAAGAAAAGGGAAACAAAACATACCAGCAGAGGGAAATAAAGAGAAGGTTTCTGGTATGAGACTGGAATACATTAAGGGTTCGGAAAAAAAAAACATTGACTCCTACATTGATAATTACAGACTATTTTTTCCTGATAGAAAGCAGAAAAAGCATAGGAAAAGAAGTGGGTAGATCCTGTACAAAGTACAAATCTGGAGTAGAACAAGGAAAAATAGGAGACAGGGAGCGGTTAGCGACACAGGAATAGATTTTCCAGGGATTTTTGATGACACTGATGAACTTAAGGACAAGGTGGGCAGACTAGGGGTGGACCTCAGGATCACCGGGTGGTTGGAAAACTGGTTGAAGGGAAGGAGTCAGATAGTGGTGGTAAATGGGGTACATTCCAGGGAATGGGTGGTGACCAGTGGGGTACCACAGGGGTCAGTGCTAAGACCAATACTTTTTAACATCTATGTTAGTGACCTAACAGAGGGTCTGGAGGGATGGGTGTACCTGTTCACAGATGATACAAAGGTCTGCAATAGGGTGAATTCACTTAGTGGGGTGCAAGCCATGATGCAAGACCTGGAGAGGCTGAAGAGGTGGTCTGACACCTGGAAATTGAAGTTTAATGCATAAAAGTGCTCGCTGATGCACCTGGGGAGGAGGAATAGGAAGGAAACTGATTCACTTGGGAGGTGGTGATTAAGGAGAAGGAAATGAAAAGGGACCTGGGGATTATGGTATTGTGTGCGCTCAAGGTGGGCAGCCAGTGTAGCAGGGCAGTGGGAAAGGCAAATGGAATGTTGGCCTGCATTGCGAGGGGTTTTGATAGAAGGAAGAGGGAGGTGCTAATGCTGTTATATAGGACCATGGTCAGATCACATCTGGAGTATGGGGTGCAGTTCTGGAGGCCTCACCTATGAAGAGATGTTGAGTTGATGGAAAGGGTACAGAGAAGAGCAACCAAAATGGTACGAGGGATGTGGGATGTACCTGATGAGAGAAGATTGAGAGGGCTGAATTTGTACCCTCTGGAGAATAGGAGGGAGAGGGGGGACATGATTGAGACCTTCAAGTATCTGAAGGGAATAAATAAGGTGGAGGGTGATAGCTTGTTCAAATTGAAGAAGGGAGCGAACATGAGGGGACATAGCCTCAAACTGGAAGGTAGCAATACAAAGGTAATGTCAGGGGGCAGTTTTTCACAGAGAGGGTGGTGTAGGCCTGGAACAAGCTGCTGGAGGAGGTAGTGGCAGCTGAAATGGTGGAGGGGTTCAAGAGGGCTTGGGATAGATTTAAGGGGTTGGGTAAAGAGGGTGGAAGCATAACAGGAGGGGGGAGGTAGGGAGTTGGGCAGACTAGATGGGCCATGGGGCCTTTCTCTGCCATCACATTTCTGTGTGTATCTGTGTGTGCATCAAAAACATGAAAGATTGAATAAAAAATAATTTAGGCTATACAATTAAAACTAAAAAAAGAATGTAAGAACATACTGATATTTTGATACAGTTAGATGCAGATAGAAATGAAATGGAATTAGGCACTGATAAGAAAGAGAATGAACCAGAAACATTGATGAATCTGTCAGGGATCCTAAACTATCTTGATGAGAGTGACAGAGAAGAAACAAGCTTAAAGGATTCTATCGGGGATGAGAGATAAAACGATGACTCCAATTCATTAAAAGGGATGAACCTTTATAGCTTAGAAATCTCAGATATTGAAGTTATAACATGAGCTATACAACTAACACATAAAGACCCATATATGGCTAATGTGTTAATATATAAACAAATTGTAGAATTAAACAAATGAGTTATCATTTATAAAGGGTTTATGTATGGAAAATAAAAAAAAAATGGAAAATGGGAAGGCAGGTATAAGGGAGACCTTGGAACATCAGGAAATTAATGGATATAAGAATGCCCTAAACAGGGAATTAAATGAAAAAGAGGTCCCAAGAAACACACAACATGAAGCATCAGTAGAGGCAATAGAAGATGACAGTAGACAAAACAAACTAATAATGCTCCCCAGGGATAGCTTCTAGGATGACTGTATTTGTAGAGAATTAGAAAAACAACATCCCCAGTTATGAGATAAAGGTAAAATAGATAGAACCAGTACAATAAATCAGTCTAGAAGAAAGATGAGGAAAGGGAAAAATAAATAAGCACAAAGTAGGTAAAATATTCCAGAAAAAAGGGTAGACCTTGCAGAAAATGAAAAACGGATACAGCAAGAGAGCACCCAGGTGAGGAATGCAGAAATAAGACAAGAAAATGAAGAGAAGGAGAAAAAAAAGGAAATATAAAGACAACAACAAAATGAATCACAAAAAAAAAAAAACAATAAAGGTGAAAAACTGAAAAGGAAAGAAGTCCAAACATAAAAAGATAAAGAAAAATAATGAGAACTCAAAAACTCCAGAAACGATGAATCTAAGTACTAGTTTAGGAGATATAAGGGACTGTCTAGTAATGGAACCAGTGGAAACTAACAAAAAGCAGAAGAATCAATACAAAAGCACATAAAAGTGGCAGGAGGACAGGTCAAGGAGAAGCTGAGGAAAAGTTTAGGATATTCCTGGGGAAAACAAAAGGGTCAGATTTTGTGTTCCCTATGTACTAAGTGGGAACATTGCCTAATGAATGTAAAGAAGGTGTGAACAAAATGTTAAAAAACCTTCTGAGCACCTTGCTGAAAGGAAATAAGTACATTATAGAATATTTAAGCATAATAAAACATTTAAGTATGTCAGAATTGGTACTGGTAGTTTCAGATCAATTTTATACGTTACAGGCAATATGGAAAATATACAGAGAATTAAAAGATCTGGGAATGGAACTGAAAACCATAAAAACACTGGAAGAACAGTTTCCAGAATTCTTTGAAGAAAAGGGAGATAATAATAAAGGGGATAAACTGATTTCAATTTTTGGGATGAAACAATTCTCTATTGAAACATCAAGGGCCTGATTCTCAAAGGGCAGAAAATGACGCAAGGTGCCTGTGCCATTTGGAAAGACACAAGAAGCACCATACATTGTGGCAATCTCACCGCAGCTGCATCAAATGCCCCAAACAGCCAGCACCATGGCGCAAGGTGCATTGCGACATAGGAAAGATGCAAAAAACACAGGACTGAGATTCAGAAAGAGGCCAGCACCAGAAAATAACAACTACCTGTTAGACCAGCCGCAAATTATCTAAAGGGACTTAGAAAATAAAAGGCAGATGCAGAGCAGTCAGCCAGAGGCCTGGCTGACAGGCTAGATTGCAGAAGCAGGAGAGAAAGCAGAGAAGATGTTTGCAGCAATGGCCCAACTGAGTATACGACTGGCCATGCTATGCCACAGGAGACGTGCCCGCTAAGATGCCCAACAGGGTGGCACTGCAGGGGAGCACCAGGAAGACAGGCAGCAGCAATACAGACACAGGAGGCATGCCATGCATGTGTACCACCGACGTACCTCATGAATGGACAAAACAAAGGAGCAGTGCATCACCCAGTACCATATAGGCAATGCTGCCATCGACCAGTTATTTATTTATTTTTATTTATTTAGTTTTTGATGACCTGGTAGGTGCACTAGCCATAGTAATGACTATTTTCAGACATGACCCGGGAGGGTACAAAACAAGAACATTTACAATAATAGGTCACAATATATAGGATCACACTAGTCAAGGTAGGAAACTACAGAGCAGGCTGGTGAAATTGCATTACAGACAACAGTGGAAATAAAATTCCAAGAGACTAACAAAACTGAGGTAAAGAGAGTTAATGTTTAACATTATACAATTAGACAATATTGGTTTGGTCATAAGCGCTAAGATTATCTTGGATAACTAGGAAAGGTTATACCTAGGAGCTAGAAACATTTTAGAAGTAAGATATAGGATGATGTAGAGAGGTAAAGTAAAAGGGGAGGTGAGAAATTGAGAATTGGCAGTAGGATAGGATAGGATAGGAAAGATAGGGGCATATGGAGTGGCTTAGATCCCAAGATAGTGAGAAGGTAATAAAACAGGAGGTTCGGAGGAGAAAAACTAAGCATCGGTAGAGGTCAAAGACCAAGAAGTGGTAAGAAGTTTAGGGGGAGGATATAGGGGTTAGGGTGGTTTGAAGCAGGTGCAGCAGGAGGACTCGACAAGATAGAGTCGAAGCAGTTTCTTAAAGGAGGCATGGACTGATGCTAGTCAAGTGCTTAGAGGGAGGGAGTTCCTGAAGTGGGGGTCACGACAGGCAAAAGCACCAGCACCTTTGGACGTTCTGTTTCTGTGAATGTGAACAGGGGAATTGTTTGCTGAATGAAGACCATAGCTGGAAGAATGGTTAATAAATAGTCCTGCCAGAGATTTGGGAATTTGGTCTCTGATAACGTTATCTATGAGAGATTCATAAGCATGAGATCTGGCTGCTGAAGGGGGAAGCCACCAAAGATCAGAGTAGAGGAGACAGTGGTGTTTCAGCCTAGGCAAGGAGGAAGCATAGCGACAGATGTTATTATAAGTAACACCCCATTTTTGAAAGCTAGATTTGCAGGTGGAAGCATAGTTTGCTACACCATAGGAGAGACATGGCTGGAGTATTCCTTGAGCTATAGCAAGCCTAGCAGATGGTGTGAGCACATAGCTAGTCCAGTAGGCAATACCAAGCTTCATATTAACTAGCTTGCAAGTTTGCTAAATGTGGAGGTCGAAGTTGAGTGCCAGGTCAAGGGTGATTCTGTGATATTTAAATGAGTTTACTGCCCCAACAGATGAGCCATTTGTAGTGAAAACTTTAAAATGTACTTGGGAAGGTTTGAGTTTAGTGTTATGCCAGGAGCTGGTTGCCAAAATGAGGAGCAGGACATGCAGAGGCCACATCATATCAACAAAGGTACAGGTCTGTGCAGCCCTCCATGTACTTGCCAGTGGGGGATTCCAAACCCCGGGCGGGGACACCATGGGCATATCACAGCCCTCTGTCATGGTGACTGAGGCTATTTATGGATGCCCTCATATTCAGGGCACACACCTACATCAGCTTCTCAACAGATGCCCAGGAGAAGCTTCTGAATAAACGGGTTCTACAGCATGGCAGTATTTCCAGGTGTGCTGGGTGCAATT
This sequence comes from Neoceratodus forsteri, assembly GCA_016271365.2. Taxonomy (NCBI): domain Eukaryota; kingdom Metazoa; phylum Chordata; order Ceratodontiformes; family Ceratodontidae; genus Neoceratodus; species Neoceratodus forsteri. The sequence continues at coordinate 832,742,574 of CM028131.1, forward strand.
GACTGCACACATCTCACCATACGGGCACTGCTGGAAGAACCCGATACATATGTAAACCACAAAGGTTACCATTCCATGAACATTCAGGTTGTATTTGACAGCTGTTGCCAAATCCTGGATGTCGTGGCACAGTATCCAGTGTTCTGCCATGATGCTGTGTGAGGCATTCGAGAATGGAACACTGACAGATGGCTGGCTGATAGATAAGGCACCCAAAACCACATAGACAACCCATACAGGCTGCAATGGTGAATGCACACCCCACACAGGCATGCTGCATGACATGTTGACAACCACAGACATGCCATAGTGATGCAGGGAGGTGCATGACTGGGTGCATGGACCATGACCATCGGCAATGTGGATACCACTGTGTGTGTTGCAAAACCAAACAGCTATGCAGATATGGCCAGGGAATGGTAATGCACTTTCTCGCATGCAGTTGTGGGGTCCTGCTAGCCCTTGTCTGGCCTCAGAACCAGGTGTCAGAAACTGACAGGAGGGGCTGGGACACTCATGGGCCATGCAACCAGTGGTCAGGACACTATGGTATATGTAGTAGGTGTACACAACAGTAATGGTGATGTGTACATTCCCCCACAGGTGACAGTGGATACCCCCAACAGCCATGGCTCATAACACTGGTGAGAAACCCTTTAACTGTGCCACAGCAGCGCCACAATGAGGTCCATGAATCAACATGCTGCATGACAGAGAGAACCTTTGGCCTTCTGAAGATGCATTTCCACTGTCTAGACAGTTCTGGTGGTGCATTGCAGTATACACCACAAATGGCATGCAAGGTATTCATTGCATGCTGTGTGCTGCACAACATGGCAATCACACACAACATACCATTTCCTGACTTGGAGCTGCTACCAGAAAAGGATAGTGTTGTTGGGGTACAGGAGGAAGAGATGCCCACTTATGGAATGGCCCTGTCACACATAACTACAACAGACTGTGGCTGGACAACACATGCATGCCAGCCTGATATTTGCACATTTTGGCTAACCACACAACAGTGTGTGGCACACCCCATGTGGTGGATGCTAAGTCATAGGCACTGTGACACCCCTGTAGTGTACTGGATGGCATGTACTGCACCACAGAGGTAGAAGGAATCCTGCAACTGTATGTATGGTACCCGCTAAACAGTCATGACGTCAGGACGGCATTGACCATGGCGCCAATGTGTAGAAGTGAATGCAGCAGGCAACCTCAGACCAGTGCAAACCAACCCGCAGACCATGATGGAAGGTCCACAAGATGTCAGTGGACCTGACCAGCTGCAGTGATACAGAGGTGTTGCTGCCTAGTGCTATGGACAGGCCATGGCAACACTGGTGTCAGCATGGTGCCCATTGCCTGTGTGCTGTCTCAGATGGCACCTGACCAACATGGCAGCATCACATTGACACATGCACCATGTGTAAGGGGGCCATGGCATGCCCAAAAGTCAATGTTAATTGGAGGGTGTGGGCAGAGGGAACCCCTCGGAGGGCCAGTAATGTGGTACCAGTCACATTATAGGTGGGTAATGTGTTGACAGTAGAGTAACAGGTCATAATCCCCAAACACATCATGGAACAAACAACCAAACAGGAGACACCACCACCAGCCAGAAGGGCTACGTGTGGTAGTGTATGCCCCCCAACCCCATGCCCTATTCAACATATGTGGTATCACCAATACCTTGCCAAATGCAGCATGCATTGACCACCAACACAGCCAATGCCTAGGATGATGCACCATGCATTTCACCCTTGTCCCACTGCATGTTGTGTGGCATAATGTTTTGTACCTCATGGGAGGCACAGGCAGGCACACACAGGTCAGGTGCAGGTTCACATGCCTACACGTGCCCAGACACATGCAGTAGGCCCAGGCACACACAGTGAAATGGTGCCCTGCACCGTGACACCCTGTGTAATGCTCCCAATGCACTGTGAGTTGAAAATTGGCCACCGCCCATGCATACTGCAACACATCTAGCATCAACCCAGGACGCTACCGCATGTTGCATCAGTTAAATTGCATTGTCTCTCACATAGAACTCATATGTGGGTTACACAAGTCAGGTGCAGGTCCACATGCCAACACAAGCTCAGGCACGAGCTGTAGGCCCAAACCAACCTATTACGGCAGCCTACAACACTACCTATCCCTAGCAGTTGTAAGAGTCACCTCCAAACCCCTCAGCATCCAGGGCATTTTGCCCTGTAGCAATGTCACAGTGGAACCCATCACCCAACTTTAGTGAAGATGAGACAGTGCTTCTGATAAGTCTAGTGGAGCTGTGGTCCAGGGTCCTGTTTCCACAGAGGAGGAAGAGTTCCACCCCCACAGAGAGAGAGAAAGAGAGAGAGAGACAGAGAGAGAGAGAGAGAGAGGGTATGGAAAACAATATGTACCATGCTGCAAAGGATGTCTGGGATCAGGGGGATCATGTAGCAGGTCAGGGATAGGTGGAATGACCTTGCCTGGAGGGATGCCTCAATCCTAGCCCACCTGAGGACAATGGCACAGGGTGCAGATGTCCAGATGAGGGGAGGATGCCCCAGACAGACAGGTATGTACATTAACAGACAATTTAGTGCCATATATCAGCACAATGCACTGCTGGCAATAATGTATGAGTAATAACATATGTTCCCACCATTATGTCTCCTCAGGGCACAATGCAGTCATGGCAGATGACGGGAGGCCACACAACAAGGACAGGAGGCTGGGACCATGGCACAGAGGGAAGGGCAACCAGGCACAAGGTGCACAGGTATGCCAGTATGACATCAGTCATGCATGCTAGGAGATGTATGCCATAAAATGTGCACTCGTATATGCCGATGGATACAGTGAAACCAGGCAGGTGTGGCTGCACTGGTAGAGATCCCAGTACAATGTATCTGAATGCATTAAATGTGTGTATGCATCTGTTCAGAGGCCACTATTGTCTCTGCACACAAAACAGAGGCCAGCAGCACCCCTTATGTGCAGCCAGGCCACATGTCCCAATGCCCATGCTGTGTATGCACACGGGATACACAGTGTAATGTTAGGCAACAGATGTGGCACAGATGCAGCCAGTCACACTACTTTGCCAACATGGGAATGTGCATGCAATGTGCTATGTTGACACACACCTTGCTAGGTGGTGCATATATGATACCTGGGTGCCAGCACACAGTGCAGCATACATAGCGGCACACAGCAGCAGTGGCCACACTACACCCTGAGTGGGCACATTGGTGGTGTGCTATATGCATTGTGTATGCCATAATGCCAGGAGCAACCATCCCCTGACATTGCCTGCCACATGGGTACCAAAAACATGCTTGCATACCATGTCCATGTCATGCAGCCCATTGCGAGCACAATCCATACCACGTGTCATGTTGACACAGATGTGCAAACACACAATGCAGTACCTCATAGGCCTGTACTTTGTGTTCTAGGTGCTTCAGATGGAGGGCACAGGGGACAGACAGCCTATGATGCAAAATGGTATGCTATGGAGAGGGTCATGCAGTGCCACTAGAGGAGCGAGGCAAGGACACATGCCGATAGGACCAAGCGGCATGCACAGGGTGCTCAGGAAGATGCATAGGCTGCACATCAGGGAGGCCAGAATGAAATACCTGACAATGCCTGGGAACCTGCGGCACAGCCACAAATGTCAACATCACAGTATGACAGATCTGCTGTGGACCAGCCAGACACAAATGACTCACAGGTTATGGGTGAGCTTGACACAGAGGAGCAGATGAATGAGGTGGAGGAGGCCTCCAGTGGTCAGGATTAGGTGGTACAATGCATGCAGCACCAGTTACTGATGACGGCCAGGACACCAGTGATTAGGTAGATGGGGCAGCTCCATGACAGGTCCATGCAGCTGTGGAGAATGTGGAGGATGCATCACACAGTCCAGAATTGCAGGCCTTTGTGCCGGGACTCAATATGCACCTGATCTCACTGTCCACACACCTCAACATGTTGCAGTCTGACATTCAGGATGTGCTGACATACCTGGACCACATTACTGGACAATGACTGGCACAACCATGCACAGTGACCATAGCATAACCTGTGTGGACCTGGTCTGTTGCCGGCATACTGTGTAGCCTTTAATGGGCATTGTTGTGGTCCTACATAATAGTGTTACAGTTTAAACATAGAAACATAGACTTTGACGGCAGATAAGGACCACTTGGCCTATCTAGTCTGCCCATTTCCCTACCTACAGGATAGGTCGTAGATCCTAGTTAACCAACAGCCTATTTCTTCCTACCCCCAAGAATTTCCTTATGTCTGTCCCATGCATTCTTGAATTCTCCCACAGTTTTAGACCCCAAAACCTCCTCAGGAAGGCTGTTCCATGCACCCACTACCCTCTCTGTGAAATAATACTTCCTCACATTGCCCCTGAACTGCCCTCCTTCTATCTTTAAATTGTGTCCCCTTGTTCTTGCAAGTCTCTTTTTCTGAAAGATGCTACCCTCTTGGACTTTGTTGATTCCACTGAGGTACTTAAAAGTTTCTATCATGTCCCCCCTCTCCCTTATTTCCTCAAGGGTATACAAGGGTATAGTTTAAGGTGTTATGATACAGTTGTGCCATGTTTTAAACAGCCATCCCTTTTTTACCAGCCACTGTTTATAGTGTGCAACTGTAGTAGTAAGTAGTAAAAAATTATATTCAATTGACAAGCAAAAGAATAGGAAACTCTCACTGAGACAAGCTCATTTCCAACAAAGGTCCTTAATACAAACATTCATGTTGACATCATAAAAAAATTTTTACACAGATTACATACATAAATATACATACAAAAAACTAACACCACAACAATATTTAAGTTACAGTAACTACTTAACATCCATATAAACTACATAGACGTACAGGGCACATTCATTCATATGTATAAGGTGCACATCTTCATCATGTTTAATACATAATGTTCATCGTGGATCAACAATAAACATTATGTATTAAACATGATGAAGATTTGCACCTGTTGCTGAGACTGTTACAGTTATGCCATTTTTTACACTGTTATCCCATTTTCATTGCTGGTGTTTGTTATTGTAGCAGTGTCAGTGGCTCAGTAGGTAGCACACTCACATCTGAGGCCGGGAGATCAGAGGACTGTGGGTTCAGTTCCCACATCTGGCACTTGGGTTAATATCCCATTACTGACACTGTAGTGCAGCATGAGAGGGGTGCTGCACTTCTGAGTTGCCATTTTTCAGATGAGATGTTAAACTGAGGTTCCATCTGCCTGGATTGGTGGTAGTTCAGGGGGATGTTAAAGATCCCATGGCACTTATCGAAAAGAGTAGGGGAATATTTTATTGAAAACTGAAAACTGAAAACAAAATGAGATTGTATCATACAAAGTTACAATGAAAGAAAATCAAAAACAGAAAGAATGATCACATCATATATGAACTACAAACATAAATAAACCATAAATAAACATAACCCCCATCCCATCCCCTCTAAAAAAGTAGGGGAATGTTTATATTCGCATCATAATTACAGAAGTAAATCAGAAATAAATAAGATAAAAGCAATAAAAACATACAAAAAGAAAATAATCAAAAAGCAAATAAGCAATATTGTTATATAACAAGAAGCCAATAATACAGTACGAAGAACAAAAGAAAGGAAAATCATGAACCAAAAAAAAAAGAAAATACAAACAAATAATCAGAACAAATAAATTCCTCAGTACAGCTTCAACCACTATCTAACCATTGTATCACTTTCCATTTTTTTTGAAAAGCCAAAGTCGATAACGTGTTATAGTCTTTGTTCCAAACCCCTAGTAACCAGCCATGGACTTTCCAGAATAATAGAGTAGGGGAAATAAATAATGATCGCAAGGACCACATACATCTCGTGTGCCATATATAAAATTTAAGACCTCCCAAAATTAATCTAATAGTGTCAGAATTAAAGGACCCACAGTCTGAAGACAAAATTCCCAAAAATAAACAATCTCTGTCAATAATTGGAAATCGAAAATGTGCCCTCTGAATATAAAAAAAAGACCTGAATTGTATAATATAGGGACATTCGGAAAATAAATGGGACATAGTTTCAATACAAAGTTGACAGGAACTGTGTCTAGGACAATATCTCTCCTCTGTACCCTTATGTTTTAGGTTACCCTTAACATTAAGCTTCCTATGGACCGTGAGCCAAGTAACATCCCACATATAGGGCGGAAGACTAAAAGATGTAAGCATTAAGGAAACCTGAGGCACAGCAGGATCCAGTACATCAGGAAAAACAGGACAAACAGAAAAATATTTATCTAACAAGAAATAATACATATTCTTACGAGAAGAATGAGTAACCATAGGGTAAGAAACCTGCCAAGTTTTCAACTTCCCAAAACAGGAATGCAAATACCTCGGCTAAGTATGAATTCATGTTTGCTTTTGAATAATTCCAGTAGAAGACCAGTCATTCACCCACCGGGAAACCAGATCCAACAACCAAATAGACCATATCGTAGAGTGACCCATTAAAAGAGGAACAAAATTCTTATAGAAAAAAATATAGGATTAACCATATTCAATCCTCCATCTTTAATAGGCTAATACAGTGTATTCCTTTTAATGGGATTTAGCCGGCTGCCCCAAATAGCTTGAAAAAAAAGACTATATATAGCAGTTTCTCGGGAAGCAGGTAACGCATAGACAGCACTCAAATGTAAAAACAAACCAATGAGATACATCCTGATCATATAAACCCTCTTTTTTTTGGACATATTCCATCTGTTCCAAGTGGCAATTTTCCACTTAGCAGATTTAATAAGGATATCCAAATTATAAAGTGCAGTATCCGCACCACAAAAAAAATAGATCCCCAAAATTTTGAGAACCTCAGAAGTCACAGGAATACCCAAAATATTTGTATGGGTAGTGTTATCAATACCAAAAAAACTACACTTACTCTTCAACAGGTTAAACGTGGTCCCAGTACCTGTAGAATAAGCATCAAGTAAAAGACCAGTAGCAGTACAAGAAGGGACATCTGCCAAAAAAGAAACATAAATCATCAGCATAGGCAATAACTTTAATTTCTGCATCATCAATACCCAGCAAGAGACCTCGAATGTTTTCCGAAGCATAAAGAGCAGAAAGAAGCAGTTCCAAAGGAAAAACATACAAAATAGGGCTTAAAGGACACCCTTGCTGCACATCTTTACGACAGTGTTGTTTGGTACCCAACCAACCATTAACATAAGGGATAATATCCGCCTGGAGATAATAGTGATGTAGCCAAGTAATAAAAGTGGGCAGAAATTCCATCTTCAACATACATTCTCAGAGATACAAATGAGACACGGAATCAAATGCTTTCACTTGATCCAGAGTAACAGAAATACCAGCCAGTTCCTCCCTATTACCCCTTTCAAGAATCTCCCTGATAAGGATGAGAGCATCAGTAATAGTACGACCGGGTACAGAACAAAATTGTGTAGAGTGTATAACATGATGTAAAATACAGGAAAGTCGTAGACTCAAAATTTTAGTAAGAAGCTTACAATCTGAGTTTAAAAGAGTAATCGGGCACCAATTATTTAAACATTCCCTGTTACCTGATTTGAACAAAAAGATCATAAGCCCTTCATTCATACTAGCCGGAAAAATACCTTGTAAAAGACAATTATTGAACACATCAACAAGCTGAGTACCTAAATGTTCACCAATAAGGCTATAGAGCTCATTCGGGAGACCATCATTACCGGAGTTTTCCCTTTACAAAGGCCATGAATAACAGAATGTAATTCTGCCAATGAAATCGGTGCCAAGAGTGAAAGAAAACATTTTTCAGGTACTTGTGGCAAGGAAATAGACTGAAGCCACTTAGAAATAGATTCTTGTGTAACAGTACAATCTACCCGAAAAAGAGAGTAAATATGAGAATCAACAACCTGAAAAAGATCAGATTTGGAGGAAACCATACATCCTTTTGAATCAAATAAACGATACATATCCTTGTTTTCTCGGAGCATCTTATTATGTTCATATGGGTTCGTATGCGCTGAGGAACCAGCAATATTAAATTTTAGTTCTCTTTCCAAGTGAAGTTGTTTAGTATTATGAAGCTGTGCCAGCTTAGCTTTAACTGACTGTAATTCTTGAGCAGCAATTTCCACACCCAGATTAATCTGGGAATAAAAATGTATCAATAAATTTGGTAAACATCTCTGGGTGTTTTTATGGGATGCCCCTAACAAACGTCCAATTTGTAAAAATTATTGTTTAAAACTAAATTTAGAATCCTCCCACCAATCTTGTGGTCAATCATAAAGAAAAAATACTGAAAGATTAGCTCTTAAAACGTCTATGAAACCATCCACAACTTCAGGAATCTCCAACAAAGATAAATTTAATTTCCAATACCCTGGTCCCTTAGAAGAGATCTTATAAGCAGATAAGGAAAAACACAACAGCCCATGATCTGAGGAAGCCACCAATTTGACCTGTGGAACAAAAAACTGAAGCGAAGATGAAATAAACCAATAATCAATCCTGGTTTTTCTAGTGCCCTGGGTGTACGTAAAGGAGGGAGTGGATTCAAAAATATCCCTTAAACCTGAGAGTTGTAACAAGTTATTCAAACAATGGAAATCACAATAAATTTTAGGGTTGGCAGAGGTAGTAGGCCCATGAGATATATTGAAGTCGCCACCAAATAAAACATTCTTATTAGTATACAAAAAAGGTGTAATAAGATGCAGTAGTTGGATGCGTTCCTATTTGTTTTGAGGGGCATAAATATTAATAAGGCGAAATGGGGTACCATCAATAAGGATGTCCAATAATAAAGCCCTACCTGGAGCAATATGGATTTCATCTAGAATTTTGAATCTAAGAGACGTAAAACAAATTCCTAGGCCAGAACAAACATCGGTACCCCCAGACCAAAAGTAAGGGCCCCAACCCCACAAATCAGTCGCAGCAAGAAAGTCCTGAGTTGTGTATAGTCTGGTGTCCTAAAAAAACAATATTATAAAGCAGTTCTGAAAAAAGGGCAAATGTTATTCTTCTTTTATATAAAGATTGAATACTGTTAACATTCAAACTAGCTAAAGAAATATCATAACCATAGGCTGTAGAACCAGGAGTAGATTAAGTATTAGTAAGCAATTTTCTATTACTTTTGCGTACTCCAATTCTGGATATAGTTTTTTTTTTTATTTACCCTTTGCCCCTACCCTGGGATCTGAAACTGAATCAAGATCTGATACAGGTTCCATTTGGGAAGCTTCTTGGGAGGCCACATCTGAATCATGGTCTTCCGTACCCAAGGAAGCCAATACACCGTATGTATTGGAAACTGGCACGGGTTCCGGAGATTGGGCCCAATCTGACACAGGGGTACAGGAGAGACGAGACTCTGCAGAAGAAAAGGAGACAGTACCATTCGATTCAATCAGAGACGAAGAGGAATCCGTCATTTTATTTAACAAAGGTCTTTTTGAAGCACCATCAGACCGACACTCAGGGACACCATGACCAGGTGATTTATGGAGTGTGGCAGAGGAAGGGGATGGGGGGAGCTATCATAGACTGCGCAGAGGAAGCTGCAGAAGGCCTAGAAGTCAAAGCAGCTGAATAGGACATTGGGCCTGTAGAAGTACCAGGTACAACACCAGTTAATAAGTTCCTAGCCGCTTTAAAAATTAATAAATCCTGTAAAGCATAATCAGATTCGTCAGTATGATAAGCAGCACTCGGACAGTCAGAAAATACATGCCCCACCTCCTCACAAAAGGTACATTTAACAGAATTTTCACATTGATAACCTGAATGACCAACCTCCCCACACTGAAAGCAAAGAATCTTCTCACATGCTGTACTAATGTGAAGAGGAGAACCACATTTATAACATCTCCTGGGTTGATCAGGATAGAACAGGAAATATTATCCCGTCCAATAAAGAAACAATTTGGGAGATGAACAAATTCATCCTGAATACTACGGAGTTTTAATTTTACTTTCCATCCCCCAGTCCAAAAGCCCTCGCCATCCAAAATGGGATCAGGCATACCCTGAACATCACAACATTTATTTAACTAAAAGAGAATGTCTGCTAAATTGACTCCCTCATTGTGAAACAATACAGTAGCAACCTGAAAAGGTTGTTTTTTTAAAGGTGTGACCTGAAAATGAGACCATAATGGATTGATCTTTAAGGAAGTATATTTTAACCAAAAAGTGTCCAGAATAGCAGGAGTCCTGAAGCTAACATCAAACGAATGTTCACCAGGGGAGTGAATGAGAGCATAAATGTCCGAAGGCAAAAAAACTAGATTGTTTTATCAACATTTTACCCACATAAAACCTGTCTGGTAAGTCTTCCATACCACCCAAATAACGCAGATGGATAGCATTTCTACGTTTCGCCTGCTCTAATGGTTTAGCAAACAAATCAATAAAAGATAGTTTAGGTGCTTCACGAGGTATGCTTGGAGGATCATCCGGATTAACCATGTCAATAGTAGGAGAAACAATAGTTTCCAAAGGTGGAGCTGAAACAGCGATACCTTGCACTCCAGTTTATAGGACTGTAGACTCAGTAGAATAGGAAGCAGGTATATCAGAAAAAAACTGAACAAGTAGCTCGAGAATCACTGGTATGCTCCAAAATGTCCTGCGGTTTAGTAGGGTCTGAAATCCAAGATCCGTCCACTCTGCCAGTCCAACTTGCTTTTGAGAGAGCTAATTCCGGAGACCAAGTTTCAGGGTACTGCAAAGCTTCCGGAGCAGCAGTATGAGGCCCTGGCAAAGATTTTTCCATCGCTGAAGGAACTGCGTCATCCGAAAACCAGGACCCAACTTAAAGGTCCCATGAAGAGATTCAGGAGAGACTCCTAAAAGACGTTTTCATTTCTTTTCAAGCAAATCTGCTTGAGCCGAGGTAAAAGCTTGTTCAGTTTGGAGCAATTGGGCTTGTAACTGCTCACGTCGTTTAGTCATTGCTTCTACTGCGGTGATATCACTCTCAACAATCGCAGTCCCCTCACAAGGAGGAATTGTATCAATAATAGGTGTTAAATCAGGCGGTATCCGAAGAGATGAATGTGCGGTAGAGATGCCCGCAATGCCGTCTCGCAGCAGACCTCCTTCCACCTCAGCTGCTACCAGCATACTGTCATCGTCCATAGCTGTGATGTATGGGATACTGCCCCCTTCCAGAGTAGGGGAATTTCCCTGGTGTCCTGGCCAAATTTCCCTCATTCACTAAAATTACCACCAACAGCTTAATCTGGTTCAAGGTCAGCTGGCATTCATCTGTATCCCCCTTCCCCGGGTCGTGCCTGAAAATAGGCATGATTTGTCTAGTGCACTTACCTGGTCAACAAAAATGAAATAATAAATAATACATTGTTGTTAATATTGCTACAGTTATGGTGTGTTTTACACGATAATCCCATTTTTATTGCTGATGTTTGTTGTTTGATATTTTTAATTCATATTTTGATGCCGTTATTAACTTATCTGTGTTTCATTTTCAGACTTGCTTGCCTGTCTTAGTAACTAGGGAGTGTACTGGCCAGTGGCCTCCACATGTGGTCCTGTCTGACACTGTGTGCACCTGTCCACACATGTGCAGCACCATTTGGTAATGCACCACGTGCTTCATGCTGTGCATGTTGCAGTTGCCCCATGTACCACCGTACACTTGTGACTATATGTAGGTCACACTGTCATGGCACAACCATGACATATGAATAGGTATGCTACATGTAATAGGGGTTCTCTAAGTTCCACAGTGGCATGCTGCTGTGGGTAAGCCAAACCACCAATCAAAAAGGTGGAACCACATGGTTTGGGCCTGCAGGTGCGTAGCATGCTGCGCTGTGACACCTGTGGTGTTCCATGTATTGCTGGGTATGTGTGAGGAGTGTAATGTGCCACAGGACCTATGTGCACTGTGTGTAGTATTGTGCAAAATTGGAATATTTTGCAGGTTGAAATATTTTGCGGAATTAGTGCATTACGCAAAATATTTAGCTGGCAAAATGCAAAATTTCACCCATGTTTGTGAGCAAAATGTCACCCCCAAGCCGGTGAAAATTCACCTGTGGGGGGAATTTTACCACTGCTGGTGAAATTCCACCACTGTTGGTGGAATTTTGCAACCTGCAGGTGAAATTTTACCATTTTTGGTGGAATTTCACCATTCATAGGCAAAATTTCGCCATTGTTGGTGGACTGCTCAGAGGGCGAAAATGTGGATGAAATTACACTGCATTTTTGTGAAACATTTTGCACTGTGAAATTGCCAATTTTGCTGCAATTTCACCAGGGAAATTTAATTTCATAGCATCTTTAACTGCTCACCATTGTGCGTATGGCATGCTGCCATGGTCATACATGTCACCTCCTTTATGCTTATGTGGTGGGACCTCTTTTGGTGTATGACCATTCCACTGTTGTGGGGTATCCTGTACATGTATGTACAATAGATGTGGATGGATCGATGCCATGGGCAGGGGTATGGAAGGTGGGGATCAGGGTGGAGGCCATAGGGGTACACAGCACCCCATGGAGAAAGGAGGGGCTGTTGGCCCTGAGGGTGGTCAACCACCCAGGGACAGTTGGATGGCACCCCAGTGAACTGTTCATGTTGTAGGTGACTGTTGCAGGGACATTGCATGTTTCCCTCAATATAACACTGGGATCAGGAGTGTTGCCACTGGGGTGGGTGATGGCATGTGTGGTTCCACTACACATGTGCAGATAGATGGATGACACAGGTAAACATAGGCCAGTCTGCCTGACCTTGAAAATCTGAGCACAGAATAGGACTATAGTTCTGGACTGGCTTGTTCAGTACATCGGTGTCATTTGTCCACCGGATGGGATATAGCACAGTTGTGTGACTGGCAGATAGTGTTGGAGAGGCTGACTGTGTCCAAGGACCCCAGTTTTCTGTTTTTACTGGTAACACAAGTAAAAATTATGGAATCCTGCTTAGTTAGTGGATTTTGAATTATTGTACTGGTGCCTCAGGGAAATTGCATGTCACTGCACAGAATCCCTAAGATTTCAGCATCTTTTTAATTTTTTTTTATTTTTTAATTTTATGCCCCCTTCTCACAGCATCAGTCTCCACTTTTCAGAGATTCCTAGCTGAGTATCCCCTAACTTCACCCCAGATAAAGCTCAGAAGCTTCTGTGGGCCTGCCCCCATCCTGCTTGGGTTGTAACCCCCAGATAGGAAGGGAGGGGACCCCAGGTCACCCCTCCACAGTCCCTTAGTGTGTGTCAGGCAGCCCAGTGGGTCCCTCATGGTGTCTGGTTATGAAGTCTGGGGAAGTTGGATCCCTTCTACCAGTGGCCAGTGTGGGGTGATTGTTACTGGTTTTCTGGTCTCTGTTCCTAGGGCACTGGCACTCAAGGGGATCCAAGGAGGTAGGGCACATAGAGACATGCCACTACTCCAGATCCTAGCTAGTGTCCTCTCCTCCCAATTGCTCTGCAGCCCTGTTGCAGCACCACCCATGGTCACGCAGGTAGCGGTAAAGCAGAGGGACCTGTAGCCCCCCCTTTCCAGAGGAGGAGAGCAACCCCCAAGGTGCTCAATCCTACTCTCCTGGCCAGACTTCTAGCAACCCGAGTTCGCTTCTGAAACTGGGTCGCTGGCATTGCAAGTAGTAGTGCTACTGCATGCTATTTACAGTGCTCTATCAGCTATTCACCCACGTTGGTGTAAGAAAAAATAAGCAGATGGAGTGGCAAATAATTTAGTTTTTAATAAAATGTTGTGAAGTGTTTAATGCTCATAATTTGTACTGTAGGTAATGAGAACTATTATTGAAATCACATATTAAACCATTATATATGGGTGTTGTTATGGCTGGCAGTATAGCCTAGTGGTTAGAGTAACAAACAATGATTCAACTGGGTACATCCAGCAGACTTGGGTTTGATTCCCACAACTTCCACTTGCATACTGTGTGACTCTGAGCAGGTCACTTAACCTCCCCAGTGCTCCTGGGTCACCCCTGAAAACATGCAGTTCTGACTAGTGGGCCTTACCCGGTATGCAAAGAATAAAATACCAATATATGTTTACTACATCATACAGTAGTCAGGGAACCATGTAAGTTACTTAACTTTTACTTGGGCTGTAATGATTTTATATAAGTAAAGATAAATGTTCAGATATAGTTTGTGTGTTTTATAAGCTGTTTTTAGACTTTAGCCAGCTTTTTATTGTATTCTTTGCATGTGAACATCTAGGTTGTAGACTGTCAAGTGCAGGATCACTGTTACCGACTAGCTTATTCAAGTTTATAATCAGCAGGGCCATCCAAAATCCTCAGTTGTTTGAATGAAAAGTAGTCTGAATGAAAGTATGCTCACAAGGAAGAAACTGCCTTACTACTTACAAAAATACTTCACAGTTAGCACCCCATTTAGATGAATGGGATCATTTGCACCCTTTCTCCCACCTGCTGTTTCAGTCTCTGTGATAACAAAAAGTTTTCTGACAGACTGCTTCAACAAAAAGCAAATGTTAAGTGTTTAAGTGTACTTATGCTTGGTCAGTGGATTTTGAAGACATTCAAGGACACACAGAAGGTAAGACCCCAGGGGCTGTATGATACTGGTGGGCAAAGTGGTGCTCATTTCACATTTGAGCTCAGACATGATGAAAACTGAGAGACACACTTCTCATAGAACCCAAGTAAAAAAAATGTTGAAGATGCATGAGTTTCCATTTGAAGGTCCTCCACTAATCACTTGTGGATTTTTAGGTGAAGACACTTTATTTCAAGGAAGCAAATTCAGGCAGGTTTTATTTTTTGCTCCCCCTGTCCCCTGGCCATTCACTCCTTCAGGCCTGCCAAGGCCCCCCTGCCACTGCTGCTGAGTCCTGACCACTATCCACTGCCCCTTATTGTTGTGCTACCAGGTAACCAAAAGTAACCCTTCATCAGGTGGGCCCATACCCCTGTTGGAGACTACCAGGGGAGAAGAATTACCCCAAAGAGCTTCTTGTGTATCCTGGGCATGGCAGGGGTCAGAACAGACACATGTAAAAATAACCTTGACCTCGGTAGCTAAGATTCCTTGCCTGCAGGGCTTTACATCTTTACTGCCCATATTTTAAAACGATGGTATCGGTTGAAAAAACATTAGGGCTTTAGGGAATTTTTTTTCTTCCATACAGTACTCTCAGAGGATTACAAGTTTTCCCCAGCTACTACAGACCATACTTTTGTAAAATGGAGAAGGGTGGGACTCCAATATTTTAGACAGTTCCTTTCCCGGGAGGGTATTATTTAATTTGAAACACTTAAATCAGCCTATGGTTTTTTAGATGGTGACCTTAACTAGGGGTCAGCAAACACTGAGCCGTGAACCCACCCTCCTCCCAGGAGAAGGCTAGTGGTCACTGGACTCTCAAGCCTTCACCCCCCCCAAGCCGGTCCTCCAACATCCATGTCTGTTCCCAGATCCTGGTCAGTGGTGTCACAGGCAGAAATACAATTCAGGCAGTTAAATGATAGATAGAAAAAAAAACAATGGTGGTCCACCTTAGTGGTGGTGGGTCAGATTAATTCACATCTGAGTTCTAACAAACAAAGAGACCAAGTAATTTTTAACTTGTGCATGTGGGGTGTGGGTGTTGAAGAAAGGGGATCATAGTGCTGTCACTACAGCCATCACCCCTGAGGGATGTGGACTGCATTGTTGCTGCTGCCATCACATCTGAGGGGCAGGGGCTATAGTGCTTCTGCCATCACCACTGGTGGATGGGGAATGTAGTACTGCTGCCTTCCCACCTGAGGGATGGGGTCCATGGTGCTGATATTGCCATCACACCTGAGGGATGTGGAATGCAGTACTGCTGCCATCACCTGAGGGATGGGGCCATAGGGCTGATACTGCCATCACACCTGAGGAATGGGGAACATAGTACTGCTGCCATCACACCTAAGGGATGGGGGCCGCAGTGCTGCGGCTTCTGTTACACCTGAGGGAGGGGAGCCATGGTGCTGTTGCTGCTTTCATCACACCAGAGGGATGGGGGTTGTAGTGCTGTTGTTGCTGCCATTGCACTTGAGGGATGGGTGCTGTAGTGCTTCTGCTGCTATCACATCTTGTACCTAAAATAACTTTAAATTGATACAAGGATGTACGGATGTGCAATAGTGGAGGTCACAATTGCTAAAATGCATGTTAGAAGAGTTAAAAATTGTTAAATAAAGTACACAAAACCAAACACTGGTAAAACAATACCATTTTTTACAATGTGCAAAATGGAATTTGCCCTTTTTCAATCCTGGTAAACCAGTGTCCCTGATCGTGTTCCTTGAGTGTGACATAAGCCCTATCGAGAAAGGCCAGGTAGGGGACATCATATACCTATACTGTGGCATGGCCATCCCAATGGTACCACACAAAGTGTTGCAGCTGACAATGACTGGGCATGGAGTGGGTACTTATATGGTATGATGGATTGCATGCTGGTTGAGTTGTCCAACACAGAGGGTGGTGGTCAGTTGTGTGTTACCTCCCAGCAGGGTGATGGATGGTCAGAGATACAGCTACACGGTGTAAATGCCTAACAGTGCATGCTGCAGCACATATGTGTCAGGCCATCTGGTATGGGCAGTACAGGCGAAGAGTAACGGTAGCTGCATTCTACAGTGCTTTGTATCTGGGGTATTGACAACATGTGACCTGACACACACATCCTCAGTTTGACTGGATAGTGGTGATGGTTGGCAAGATGCTGGGGTCTATTGCATAGGGTAGGTAGTGCATGGTGGCATTACTATTTTACTGACAATGAGTGCGGACACAGTGTGAATATGGGGTAGTGTGCTGGTATCGAGATCTTCCACAGGACAGCAGTATACTGGGGAGATCCATTGTTGAATGGACATGATGACCCAGGTTGCAGGATACTTCCTCTGTGGAACATCTGGTAGCCCTGGGACTGTAAACACTGAATGTGTGTTGCCAGTGGTGCGCCATGTTAGTGACATGCAGTTACATGATGGGGACTGTCAGGGTGGAGTGGAGGGATTTTCCCAAATGGGTGTCAGGAGCCACACTTGGGAGCATAGTCTACACATGCTGTGTTGGCTGTTCTGATGGGTTGCAGGCCGCATTCCTATGTGGAGGGTATGATGTCTGCCTGGATTGTGCTACCAGGGGGTGGTATTGACAAGGGTGGTTGCAGTGGTCTTCAGATCATGGTACATGCACTTTGGGTACATATGGCACATGGGTGGGGGGATGTGGGGGTGAGGGAGGTGCTTGAGGGGGTGTCCATGGTCATTGTTATGTCATGTATGGGCATACTCTGAATCACATACTGAGCAACCACGATGGACCAAGTGTTATTCTCTGACTGGCTCATTTTGCCTGTTCATATGTTCTTATATCTACATGATAGATGAGGTGTCAGTACGTGTAGCCTGCAGAATTGCTGGTTTTCACCTGGGACATCCAAATGTCATCTGTTTTGGCACATTGGTGGTACGCTCTGCAACTTGCTGATCCCCACTGTTGGTGTGTTTCCATGTGGATGGCTGCTGTGCCTGTACCCTGGTCTTCAGTGAGTGGTGTGGTGCAGCCACAGTGTCTGTTTGATGTGCTGTATCATCTGTGCCTGCTCCAAGGGTGTTGTCATTGTTCTGTCTGTTTCATGTCTCTGGCTGTGCTGTCTGTAGCATGGGTTGCACAGTGCTGTTTGGATGGGTTTGTGAGTGTTTCTTCCTCTGCATGCCAACTGCACTGGCGGCCACCCTCTTTTGGCCTCTGTGCCTGCCGGTATCCATGTTTTGTTGTGCTGGCCCAGTCCAGTAGCAAACAACGTGGTTACTGAGGGTGTGATCTGCACTGTTGTGTCCTGTGTGCCCATACCCTGCTCACCTCCACTGTTTACCTGTTGTGTGGCATGCCTCTGTGTCCCTGCTGCACTTCCACACTGGCTTGTCCACACACGTCATTGCCCTGCATGTTCCCTGTTGTGTGCTCCATGGCATGCATACTGCTGACTCCATAATGAGTGTGCATCTCTGTGGCCATTTCACACTGCTCAGGGTCTTCTTTGTGGTTCTCTGGCATTGCTTTGTTATCCACATGAACCACCTTTGCCTGTTCTGTGCCACTGACATTCAGATGCTGTGGTGGCTGTTCATCAATGTGCACTCCACCTGTGTAACCTGCTGCTGTTTTACTCAGTTTACTTGGTTTGTTTGGGAAGAAAGAAGGCTGAAGCCCATCTAGATCCCCCCCCCCCACTCTAGAGTGGGAACAATTCACTTAACATGTTTCTTAGTCAACCAATTATCAATACCCTTTTTAAATGTTTTAATGTTAGTTGAATTGACCAATTCCTGAGGAAGTCTATTCCATAGTCTTGGTGCCCTAAGTGAGAAAAAGTTTCATCTTAGGTTGGTTTTTGCCTTTGGGACCATATGTTGTTTAGTATGACATCTTGGAACAATATGTCTGGTAATATAGGATAGTCCACATTTATTCATTAGGTCAGGGTTTTTTTTGAAGCTTATATGTTAAGAGTAAATGCCCCCTAATTCTTCTACTCTGAAGAGAGTGTAGACCAGTAATAGTCTTGATTTATAGGGCAATTTAGCTAGCCTGGGGATCATCCTGGTTGCACGTTTTTGAATTCTTTCTAAGTGATCATTATCAGACTTTAGGTAAGGGTTCCAAAATTATGACCCATAGTCACTAAGGGGGCGGACACATGATCTATAGAGAGCTATCATGCACTATTCAGTTTTTATCACAAAGGATCACTGGATTTGTCTAAGTAATCCATTGGTAGAATTAGCCATTTTGGTGCAGTAATCAACTGATGTCAGTTTAGAATTAACTAGAACACACAAGTCCCTTTCCACATATGTTGAATTCAGTAATGAGTTACAAATATAATATTTATTTTTTGGGATTATGAGATCCAAAATGCAAAACTACACATTTGTCAACATTCAACTTCATCAAGTTGTCAGTAGCCCATTTTTCGATCAGCTATAAATTGGGGTTGAGAGAATCAAAATCCGATTGATTATTTACAAGGCCCCCAAGCTTAGCATCATCGGCAAATTTAGACAACCAGTTATTATTGGATATCTGCATATCACTAATATAAATATTAAACAAAATCAGACCCAGCACTGTGCCCTGGGGAACTCCACTAATAACAACACCCAAATCAGAGAAGTGATTATTTAATACAACTCTCTGGGTTCTATTTGTCAACCATGTAGAAACCTAATTAACTAGGCAGTCTGAGAAGCCGAGATGATACATTTCATCATTAAGAATACAATGGGGGACTTTATTAAAGGCCTTTCTGTAATCCAATAGAACGACATCTAGTTGATAGTTGTTATCCAGGTCCTGGCTAATATTATTATAAAATAATATTAGGTTGGTTGTGCAGGAGTGATTGGTTCTTAACCTGTGTTGAGTAGAATCGACAATGTTGAGTTCAGTCATTTCTTTTTTGAGAAATGATTTTATCAGTTTTTCCATTATTTCACAAATAATCAATATGGGGCTTATTGGACGATAATTCTGAACTAATGACCTGTTACCTTTTTTATAGATTGGAGTAACAAATGCAGTTAACCAGTCTAAAGGAATTTCTGCTTTATGAAGAGATGTATTAAATATTATTTGCAAGATGAAAACTAGAGCCTCAGCAGTATAAATTAAAAATCTAGCATTAATCAGGTCGGGACCTGGGCTTGTAGTTTTCTTTAGATTTTTGAGAAGTGAATGTATATCAGGAACCTTAATACTGTGTGTATGGATTAATTTAGGCTGAGGTCCAGGACTTGTTTTAAGCAAATGGGGACTTTTTTTTGGCAAAAACTAAACAGAAAAATGAATTAAAAAGATTTACTATATTCGAATCTGACTGTATGAGACTACCATTTTGAGTTAGTGGCCCTACCTTGTGGGAATTGCCTTTTTTATTATTTAAATATAAAAACAATGCTTTGTATCCATCTTTTGTGTGTGCTAACTTAAACTGAATTTTCATTTTAGCCTGTTTGATCATGTATTTGACTTTCTGTGGTGTTTTTTTTATACTCAATAAGAATTGCACTGTTACTTTTATATTGATTACTTTTAAAGTTTCCTGAACATTTTTTTTCTTATTCATTTGCAACCTAATTGATTTGTTCAGCCATTTTGGTATCCTGCCCTTTTTATTGTATTTATTTTTTATTGGAACATATTTTTTTCTAGTGAATGGATGAAATCTTTTAATAAGGTCCAAGCCTCATTTGTAGAAAGACCCTGAAAGACTTTATCCCATTGAATATTGTTGATTTCTCAATTAATACTATTAAAGTCTGCACTGTTATAGTTTTTGTATGTTGACTTGTTTGTTAAACTGCAATAGGCTCCTATCAGGTCAAACCATATTGAATAATAGTGACTATTTGCCTAAGGGGTCCAAAATCTGAATATTTGATAGTTTATGACTAATATTAGAAATGAGGAGATCAAGAATATTGGTTCCTCTAGTAGCAGAGGAAATAAGTTGCAATAAACCATTATTTGTCAGTACTGATAGAAATTCACAATCACGATTGCTATTTCCTGAATGGGAGGACCAGTTTATGTGAGGCATATTGAAGTCGGCCAATATTATTGCATCCCTATAACTAGTAAAGTGGGCAAGATTTTTAATCAAAGCTTTCCAATTATTTAAATCACATGAAGGGGGATTATAACAATTGCCAATAATTATTTGTGAAAGCCCTTTGGGTTGGACTGCTACCCAGATGCTTTCAGAATTGTTTGGGGCTAAAAGTTCAAAGGATGGAATGTCTTCTCTAATATAGAGACAGACCCCCCCTTCTTTTCTACTCTATTTTTGTAATAAAGTTTATAACATGTTATGTGTTGACTCCACTGGGAATGTGAATCCCACCAGGTTTCTGTTATTGCAGTTATGGCAAGTTTAATAGTTTACTTTTTGCTTCTAGTTCTGATAGTTTAGACATGTTCAAAGAGCAAGCATTCAAGGAAAGGATTTTAAATGTTCCAGGTAACTGGGTATTGGAATTAATTAGAGAAGTGGGGTGATTCGCATTCTCACCATTTTTTATTAGTTTAAATGATTATTTATAATGTTTAAAAAGGATTTACCCAGCATAATGCTGCCTCTCTATTCAGATGCAAGCCATCCCAACAGTACAGAGGAGATTTATCAGCAGTTTTCCCAGTGAATTGAACAGGGAATATTCTGACTGATGCACCATTTCCTAAGCCAGTTGTTTATTGATTTGATTTTTGAAGTTACATCCTGGGTTGCGCTGGGAACTGGCAGAATTTCTGAGAAACAAACAGTACATCCTTTGTCCACAAGCAAATTGTTAAGTGCAACAAAGTCCTGTTTCAAATTATTAGTGGGAGTGCATTGTATATCAGTTATACCTGCATGGATTATGACAAAGGGATTTGAACCTGTGTTATGAAGAATGTCAGGAATCCTAGCCATAATGTCATTTACTTTTGCCCCGCTAAAGCTAGAACAAATATAGTTAGTCTTATCTGGGTTGAAAATAGTCCTATCCAGAAGCTTAATTGTGTGTTGTTCTGCTCTTCTTGCCATGTCCTTGTGCAGCACAGTGCCTATCTGGAGTGTGGTGCATTCTGCTTGCTGTGCTGCTTTCTTTCCCCTATTGTCCTGCTCCACTGTCATGTGGCTACCTCTGGGAAGCTCACATCATGCTTCACCTGTGTTGTGCTGTGGCCCATGCTGTCCAGCTCTCAGATCTCATGTGTCCTCCCTGCCAATGGGTTCCACGTCAATACGTTGGACTGGTGTTGTGTGACCAACATTTTGGTGAATGGACTGTACAATATCCTCAGTTCAACAGCCATGGCAGTGATGACCTCTGTCTGGCTCACCTGTAGTGCTATGCTGTGTTACAAGATGATTGTTTGCCTCTCAATGGCATCCATCTGCTGCTGAGCACACAGGCTGATATCTTGCAGGACCTCACCAATGTGCACATAATGATTTGCACCTTCATGGATTCCAGTTATTAAAGTGACATGGATGTCCATTACTGACACCTGTAGCTGGCTCATGTGGGCCACTGTGGCAGTGGTATCCTCATATATACTGTTTTGCATGCTGGCCAGCTCATGCTGTGCAGCCTTCTAGGTGAACATGACATCCTGGAACTACTGGCCGAGGTCATTATCAAAGTCTGTGTCTAGTGGCAGTGGTGTTGTCACTGGCTGCCCCACAACTGCTGCACTGCCACTGGCATGTCTGTTGTCTTCCTGGGCTGCTCCTTTCCCTCACTGGTGGTGTGTGTACTGGCATCCTGTGTCTTCTCAGGTGTGTGCTCTCCACTGTGTCTCTGCTGCTCTCTGTCAGTGGGTGTCTAGTGGCCAGTTACCATTGCACCTGCTGCTGTGTTGTCCACCATGTTGTTGTGCCCTCAATTGACTCCCCATCGGTGTCACTGTCACTTGCTTGCTCTTGGTCCCCATCGGTGTCAATGTCACTCTATTGCTATTGCCCCCCCATTGGTGTTGCTGTCACTCAAATGCTGTTGGTCCCCATCAGTGGCACTCTCACTCACTTGTTACCACCTTCCCACTGTCATCTCCATGGCTGTGGCATGTGCTTCAGGCTGAGTGCATTGGTTTCCTGCATGTGGTACAGACACATGTGCAGTGTTAGTGACTGTGTTGCCACATGTCTAGGTATGTGATCATTGTGTACAGTACATGGGGACTGGGGGTGCCACTTTGTGGTACTACCACAGCTGGTGGTTGCCCACTGGTGTCACCCACTGCATGCATGTCAGGAACCTACCTTGTGCATGTTGCAGGTGAAATAGGTCTAGGTATGTGTCACCCTGGATGCTGTGTGCAGTGATCTGTGCAGCGACACATTCCTCATGTCTAGTAAGGGGTTGTATTTGACTGGTGCCTCCACTTGTTCCAGTGTTGCATCTTCTGTTTTGGGTGACCTTTTCCTTGGTCTGACATTTCATATCATTGTAGCACTTCTGCTGTTCCCTTATGCTGCCCTTGCTTGGGGCTATTGCATTCACCATTCTGGTGACCTCTTCCCATGCTTTCTGCCACTATATCTGTAGCTCCTCATCACCTCTCTGAGGCAGAAGCAGGTCCATCTGTTTGGTGGCACTTACATGTCTCATCCTCTGCTGCACTTGGTGCCATGCACGCCCGCATTGTGACTCCTCCTCCCCACCTACCTGGGCCTCAGTTTCCTAAACAAGCATATCTGGCCCCAAGTCAGTAAAGTTCTTCCTGGTATGTCTTGGTTGTCTCCTTGCTCCCTGCATCATCTGTGCTCACTGCATCCTCTATGCATGGACCATTTTGCTGTCCTTGCATGCTGATGCAGCTTGCACTGTGCAGCCTGTGTGCACTGTTTATATGATGCACTATTCATTCTTGCATCATGCACACTGCATTTGGCACAAGGTGGAGGGGGGTCTGTTTCTGAATATGGTGCATGGCCATTGACATAAGGTGCATGGAGCCACACTGCATGTGGCACACCATGCACCACTCTAAGGCTTCTTTAAGAATTGGGCCCAAGTAATTTACAAACGAAGATAGTGGAAATGCTAAGGGTGTGATTCTGAAAGAAGCCCTTGAAGTGAAGCAAGTTGCGCTGCTCCAAGAGCTATGGCAACACCAGGGGCACCAGGGACCCTGCACAGTATTCCAAAACAAAGCAGGGTCCCAGTGCCAAACTCCCCAGTATTGCTGCAATTGCAGTACAGCACCCGACCAGTGGTATAACAGTGGCACATGCTACAAGGATGCAGCACCCTCCTGCCAGTGAAACACAGGATGGACATCACTGTTGGCAGTGGTTGGGGTACACACATGCCCAGAGGAGGTGAGGGGTTAGGAGTGGACTTACGATTGGTTGGTGTGCTAGCAGGGAGGTCAGGTTTTTGTTAAGCACCTGGCAGGGTGTATATGCCTGTGCCCTATATATAGGGAGGCATGTGCACCCTGCTGAGTGCCAAAGCAATCCTGTACATCCTAGCTGCCAAATTAACCATACCTATGCCCCATTGTGCCCCTCCTGCCCATGGCCCCACTTGTAGCCCACCCAACACAGAGTCCCAATTAGTCACAAAGTGCTTAGACCACCACCTGGCATGTCTAGGTGGGGCCCCTTGTGATGGCCATGGCGGGGCGTTCATGAATCAGAAATGTGAGCCCTACCATGGTGCAGGCACCTTGTGATCTGGCGTACCCAGATGCAGGTTGCAAGGGTGGTACAGTGCTTGTTTAATGCAGCAGCTTTCCTGTCTGACCCAACCCGTGTTCCAGAGCAGGGAAAGCTACAAAGGAGGATGCAAGATGTGATTTATATCTTTCCTGTTTGGCACAAGCACCTTACTTCCAATGGAACTGCTTCTGGAATCGGGCCCCAAGTAATTTACTAAAAATGGAAATACATAGAAAAGACATCAGCAAAGTGGTTAGATAGGAAAAAAAAGGCTATTTATCTTTACGGCTTTTATGGCTACAAGGATGCACTACGTATGATCAACTGGTTAGTAAGAGCAATGTGTTAGATGAAATAAGTATCTGTTTATATGATGAAGAACAGCAAATCCAGACAGGGGAAATGGGGTTGACAAGGAAATCAAAACCATTAACAAAATGGGAAACATTATTAAAAACTTCAAATACAGTAGATATACACCATTGGAAAATCTAGAAATAGATGGCTGACAACCAAGAAGTTTGAGCAGAGGAGGGAAGCCAAAGAGATTATTACAGTTACAGAGGAGTAATTTGAAAACAACCCTGAATTTGATATATTGGAATGTACAGTATTTAGTCTTATGGATGAATTAGAAGACATAGCATTCTGCAAGTATCTGGATAATTTTGATTATATTTGTATGCAAGAGACCTGGACAGATAGAGATATACATATTAATGGCTCAAAACCTCTGTCAAACAAGCTAAAAGGCATAAAAGGTATGTCTGCAGGGTAGGGGGTTTAGCCAAACTCTGTAAATTAGAGGAAACTAGAAAATAAAAAGAATTAAAGGAAGGTAATGACAATATTTTGGCAGTCTCAGTGAAAGACAAGCATTTGTCAATGCCAAAAGTTGTCTCGCTGGTATTGGCATTGGTGGTGCCAGAGCTAGAGATGCATAATAGGAATGGCAGTGAACTATTGAAGTGACGCTAACCCCACCCCCACCCTGTAGAGAGTGAAAGGCATTGGGGTGTGCCTTTGGGTCATCAGCTATAATGCTCAAGCCATTGTACCTCACCCTACCCTGTAGACACTGACAAGTGTCGTGGTGTGCTTTGGGGTCTTTGGTCATTATACTTACCCCATTCCATAAGGAAATATGCTGACATGGGTTCAGTATAGGAGAATGAGGTGAATTTTGTGGCCAAACAGTGCAAGTACACCACGATGCCTGTCAGTGGCTGCAGGGTGGGGGTGGGGTGGAATGGCATGAGCATTACATCCGATTATCCCAAGTCACACTCCTGGCACTTGTCAGTCTGTACTGGGTGGGGTGCTACAGTTGGAAACCTGAACACAGTAGGCGTGCGGTGGTATTTTCACTCCAAATTTTCAACATGGGCTATTTGTGAGCCCACCTCATGAAAAGCAGCACAATCAGTTTCTTAGCTGAAAGGTGGTTTTGCACAGCAGCTAAGCCATTTGACAACACAGGGATGAAAACACATTTTGGGCTGGATGTGGAGAATGACAACTGCATTGTTCATGAGGAGGCATAAAAATGTCAATGTTGAAAATCTGGAGTGAAAATAAGGAAAACTGGTGAACCCAATTATTTTTGGGAGTTTGTCACCCACATTTTTAACATAGGAATTTTGGGACCTCCCCTCATGGAGAGCGGCGCTGTGATTTTGTTAATCTGTCCCAAAGGTTGATTTCCCACAGTGACTACGCCATTGTGTGCCACAGGTGTGGAAACACATTTTGGGTGGGATGTGAAAAATGACAGCTGTACTGTTCATAAGGAGGTGTGAAAAAATGCCAATGTTGAAAATCTGGCATGGAAATATTGCAAATTTGCAAAGTTACAAAGATGCGTGGAAACTGCACAATGCATGCTTGTAACACAGTCATTTTATGGACTTTTGGCACTCCAAATTTTCAACATAGGCATTTTAGGACCTCTGCTCATGTACAGTGTCACCGTCATTTCCTCAGACTGTTCCGAAAACTGATTTTGCACAGCAACCGTGGTATTCTGCACCAGACGTGCAAAAACACATTTCGGCCAGGATATGTAAAATGACAGCTGTACTATTCATAAGGAGGTGTGGAAAAATGCCAATTTTGAAAATCTGGAATGAAAATGTTGCAAATTCATGAAGTTATGAGCGTGCATGCAAACTGTGCAATGCATTCTCGTAATACACTCATTTTATGGACCTTCATCACCAAATTTTCAACATAGGCATTTTAGGACCTCTGCTCATGAACAGTGTTACTGTCATTCTTGTAATCTATCCCAAACACTGATTTCCCACAGCAACCACGCTATTCTGCACTGGAAGTGCTAAAAACACATTTTGGCCAGGATATGAAAAATGACAGCTGTATTGTTCACAAGGAGTTGTGGAAAAATGCCAATGCTGAAAATCTGGTGTGAAAATATTACAAAGTCATGAAGTTACTAGCGTGTGTAGCAACTGCGCAATGCACACTAGTAAAACAGTAATTTGGGGGAATTTTTCCACCAAATTTGCAACATAGGTTTTTTGAGAGCCCACCTCATGAACACTGGCACTGTCATTTTGTTAATCAGTCCTGGAAGGTGATTCTGTGCAGTGACTTCAAAATCATCTTTCGGGGCCAAATAATGCCATAACAGTAGCAGAATTCATGAGGAGGGGTCCCAAAAACCCATGTTGAAAATGTGGTGCCAAAATTCCAAAAAATTCCCAAGATATGCATCAAAGTTGAAAAAACCCTATTTATGCCATTATACAGCTTACTGGCATTTCCTCAGTTCGCGGTCAGCTTTGAAGACTACAGATGTGTTCCTGGTCCACTGAAGATCGCCGTGCCAGACTCCGGATGTAAGTATGGGATTAGGTGGGGGGTGTGGGGAGGCAGGGTGTGCAGAGGGTGGATGCGGGTTGTTGGAGGGGGCAGGGAGATGGCAAGGGACCATTTTCTTTTTTCACAGCTTAAAAAAACCCATTGTGGGACGGTTTTATTTTTGCAGGGTATTTGTCATGCTGGGGTGGGCTCCCAGCATGCCACCTAAGTCTTTTTTGTTGGGGATTCTGTAGCCAATGGGGGATTGGGCACCCCAATCGGCACATACTGAGGGGCCACACGAGCCGAGGGAGATTGTGCACCCCCTCGGCCAGCAATAATGGGTATACATTATACCGACTAGGAATGGGCGCCCCCTTTGGCAAAATACAAGGGGATGGGGGATAAATGCAGATGGGGATTGGGCCCCCTGTCACCAAAGAAAAACTGTTTGGGGGTGCATGATGCCGAGGGGGATTGGGCACCCCCTAGGCATACATTCTAAATGGGAGGGGACACATTATGCTGATGGGGAGTGGGCTCCCCCGTCGGCATTGTGACAGGCAGTGGTGGCAGTCGATGCCGCAATGTTGCCTGCACATCAATCAATCAATCAATATCTTTATTTATCCAGGTGGGTACCATTGAGCAAGCTCATTTACAAGGTGGACCTGCAGTCCTACAGTAATAATACAGAAAGACAAGTTACAATAGTACGAACAGTAAAAATAGCTGCCATTATAGTAAAAATGCACATTTACAGGTAATATACACTGAACATAGAACTACAAGGAGTCATGGATAATGAACTTGTGCTGGATCCAAGCCCAAAAACTGTGCATTTTGTAGTCGGAAATGTTAGTGAGAGGGTAGGCACACCAGATAGAAGACATTAAGCGCATAATGTAGGGAGAGGTGTGGAATAGGGGCGCAAGTGAAGAGGACCCAATTGTTAGAGCAGAGTGAGGGATTGGGAGGGAAGAGGGCCGTACAAAAGGTGACAAAGTGATTTTGCCCCAAAATGTGGTGACATATGGAGGAGAAAAGCTACCATTGTACTAAATGCAAGAGGAGAAATATAGTAGCAAGGGCATAACTGAGAGGGTCCTGATGTTTGGGGCAGAGGGATGTGTTGGATGGATGAGGGACCAAATATTTTGGGGGGCAAAAGATAATAATTACCCCCAAGTGTGGTAGCATGTGCTAAAATAAGGCTGCAGCTGTTCAGAGCATCAAAGAATAAGATATGGGAGTTCGGCAATAAATCCTGTGGATCTGTTGGTGGGCATGCTAGAGGCAGAGGCACACATTTCAGGTGGGGACCCGCTGTTTGCGGGCCACCATTTGAGGGGGGGAAGTTAGTTAGTGTCAAGTAAAGCAGTTGCAAATTTCAGTAATGCCATCACGGTAAAGCCTTTTGAACAAAAGGGTACTTACTGGGGTTTTCAGCTGAAGTATTTTTGGGGTTTTATTCCATATTGATGGGAGTGACAATCCAAAGGTGGCTCTCCTGACCTGTGTGAGTGCCCTGGGTATATTTAGCAGGAGTTGTGAGCAGCTTCTAAGGGAATAATTCCTGGGCACAATATGAGACAGTCAACGATGTATTGAGGGAGTTTGCCACTGAGGGCTCTAAGTGTCGAGAGTGCTGCATTAAAGTTGCGCCTATAGTGAAGTGAGGT
The DNA here is from genome assembly GCA_016271365.2 of Neoceratodus forsteri. Classification (NCBI taxonomy): domain Eukaryota; kingdom Metazoa; phylum Chordata; order Ceratodontiformes; family Ceratodontidae; genus Neoceratodus; species Neoceratodus forsteri. The sequence continues at coordinate 832,771,352 of CM028131.1, forward strand.
CCAGTCCGTGGTGGCATATAGTGCTCAATGATGGGTAGAGAAGAGGAGGTCAGTGATGAATCATATAGCTCTGTGGTAGAGCATATCCAATTTTTCAAGACAAGAAGCCGCACAGCTACTGTATATGAAGTCTGCGTAGTCAATTAAGGACAGGAACGTGGCTTGGACTAGTCGTTTCTTTCTGTCTGCTGTAAGAAGTCTTCTTATCCTGTAAAAAAGGCCAAGTCTTTGCCTTAATTTTTTCAGCAAGTCTTCCAGATGGTCAGTGAAGAAGAGTTTACAGTCAATCCAGACCCCAAGATATCTGAATTTCGGAACGTACTCTAAGCACTCTCCCAGCATCATGGTTATTGGGGGGAGGGAGTCAGTAGTGCTTGTGTAGTTTGCGGGGGAAAATAACATGGCTTTAGTTTTCTTAGCATTTAATAGCAGTTTTTTATTGATTAGTTGGAGTTTCAGGAGGTTGAAATATTTTTGTAGGTCAGAACAAGCTTCTTTTGCTGTGGGACGACTCAGGTACAGCACTGTGTCATCCGAGAATAAGTGAATTTTTGCATCCTTAATTCCCTCATTAATGTTGTTGATATACACTGTAAAGAGGAGGGGACTTAATATGGATCCCTGAGGGACACCTCTTTGTAAGAGTTTTAAGGCAGAGAGTTCGCCATCCACTTTCACCTGCTGGTATCTGTCTGTCAGATATTCAGAGAACTAGTTTAGAGAAGTAGCATCCAGTCCTACTGTTTTTAGCGAGTTGAGGAGCAGGTCATGGTCAACTGCGTCGAATGCTTCGCTGAGGTCAAGAAACACAGCACATACTTACTTTTTATGCTCCAACTCCAGTTGCCAGTCATTGGTTACTTTAGCAAATGCCAAGACTGTACTGTGGTTGGCTCTGAATACGGATTGAAGGGGGTTTAGTAATTTTTCTCTGTCGATGAAGGATCTTAGTTGATCATTTACTATTTTTTCCAGTAGCTTCGAGAGTGTGGGTAGGAGAGAAATTGGCCTATAGTTATTAATGTCGCAAGGGTCTCCAGATTTAAATAGCTGGATAATGTGTACGATCTTCCATATTTGAGGGAGGGTACCTTGTGTTAGCGACAGGTTGAATAAATGAGTAATAGGCACTGCCAATACGTGGCATGCTGTCTTTAGGATGTATGGTTCAACTGCATCTGCGCCGGCACTTTTCTTAGTATCCAGGTGAAGAATAAAGTCTTCCACTTCCTTGAGGGAAACCAATGAGAATGAGAAATGTTGACTAATGGAGCCAACATTTGGTGGGGTCATGCCAAATTGGGTGAGCAGGCTACATGCAGGCGAGTTATCAAAGGCTAAGTCTGCTGTGGTGAAGATCGTGTTGAATGCCTACAGTATCTCTTTTTTGTCATTGATTACTGTATTGTCAGAGGTAATTTTTGTAGGGAGCATATTTTGTGACATGGCTCCTGCCAGTTCTTTGATTGTGGCCCAGAATTTGGAGGGACAATTGGCTGCAGTATCTAGTTCTGCTTGGTAATAGCAGGTTTTAGCTTCCCTAAACAGTTTGGTGCAGCGATTTCTGGCTGTTCTAAGGAGGTGTCAATCTTCCTCTTTTTGGGATTTGCAGGCAGTTTTCCAGAGTTTATCCCTGGACAGTAGTGCAGCCTTGAGATCTTGAGTGAACCAACAGCATTTCCTAGCCTTTATGCAAATTTTTGACAGAAGTGCGTGTAGATTCATGGCATAGGTAATGATTTCATGTAGTATAGAATATGCAGTTTCCACTGTTTTAGCAAGGTAAAAACTCTGCCACAAGGGGGAGTTTTTTAGGTCAAGTAGGTATGCCTTTGGGCTGAATGACCTGGTTGATATTTTTGTGGAGAATTTAGCCATAGTTGGCACTTTGTTGGCTGCCCAAACTCCAGCTATTAGGCAATGGTCACTAATATCCATGTCAAAGGTTCCAACATGGGAGAAGGAATGGGGTTTATTCACAAGCAGGACATCCAGAAGGGTACTTTTAGCTGTATTCTTTTTGTTGATATGGGTGGGCTCTTCATTGAGTAGAGTGAAACCAAGGGAGTCACAGAAAGATTTAAGTGGGTGACTGGCTTCCGACAGCCAATCATAGTTTAGATCCCTGAGGATAATTGTTTCCAGGGAGCTAGTGTCCAAGATAGTTGTAAGATAGGACAAGAGCTGAGTACCGGCAGATGGTTATCTATAGCATCCTATGACTCAGAGTACTAACGATGGGAATAGGTTTATTTTTAAGTCCAGGCACTCAAATACTGCTACCAGTGAGTTAGAATTAAGTGTTGATGCCACAAATCTATCTTTGATGTAGATGGCGACCCCACCTCCTCTGAATTGCCTATCGGATCAAAAGATCTGTTAGTTAGGTATATTAATCACGCTATTTGGCATAGAGGGCCATAGCTAGGATTCTGAGATAACAAGCACATCCGGCATTGTATGGGTAGTCCAAGCCTGGATAAGGGTGAATTTTTTCAGCAGGCTGCACATGTTAATGTGCATAAAACTAATACCTTTATGAGATAGTGACTTGGAAGGGGAGGTACGTTTATTTATGGGCCCTGGATTAAGCTCGACATTGCCAGAGCAGAATAAGAGGAGGAGTAGCAATTTTGTCAGGGATTCAAGTAAAAGGCAATGAGCTCGAGACTTTTTCTGGCTTGGCATGAAGGAGGAACTGGGCTGCCAAGCTTTGTTTTTTAATTTATGCAAGCCTAAGGACACTGAGGCTAATATTCTGGCTGTGTAATGCCAGTGGGAGTAACTCAAATTAATTAGAGATAAGGAAGGAGGTGCAGACAAACCTGCAATAGTTGCTCTTTGAGGAAGAAAGTCCACCTGGATCAGTTGGCAAGGAGCCTTGGCATAATGTGTGATGTGTAGAGTCAGATTGGGTGAGCAGTCTTCAGGATGAGGATGTGTTGTACCCCCAGTCTCAAATTTTTCAGACAATAAGCCAGTAAGGGGTATGATACACAGTGCAGTCAGGAGGAGGAATTGCCACAAGGCTGCCATAATTGCATTTGTTGGGTAAATGAGGGAATTTTGATAACATGGGTAGCTCACCAGCTGCTGGTTGCAGGATTCCCCTGGTGGAACTCTGGCAGTAACAAATTGTTTTAGTAAGAAAGTGAAGGCAGATGATTGGTCAGGGATAGGAGTGGGTGGTGCTAATGGGTCTATATAATAGCACACGGGGAATGGGTGGGTGGGCAAACAATTGTGGCTTTGCCATACATCTCAAGTGGTGGAGTCCGATGAGGAGGTCTCGGGTGGTGGCTTCAGAAGTGCTGACCACCCAGTGTCCGTGATCCACACGGAGGGCATCTGAGCTGGGAGGTGTGTTATGGTCACGCTGCATAAGAGCTTCGCTCTCATTGCAGCAGACATTTTCTTTGTTCTAGTGGCCACATTAGGGATGCATGAGGTCACCGCCTGCTGCTGGCTGATTGGGGAATGAGGGATGACCTTCTGATTCATGCCCTGCATTCACCCAACAGTGACCGTGCCTCCAAATGTGCCACTACCGCAAGATGTTGGCTGCATGCAAGTGTGACAGCCAACATAAAAAAGGAGAAGAAATCATAATAATTAAAGGATATTGACCACCCAAAAATGGTAAATACCAAGATGACAAAGTTTTAAAAGATCTGGGAATATTATTGGATAAAATTACTGGTTAACAGGTAAACATCCCAATATAGGGATAGTGGTAGCCGGGGACTTTAATATGAAAACAGGAACTTTATCAAATATAACAGAAGAAATAACTGATTTCCTATGAATATTAGAAACAATGAAAATATATTTACAAAGAAATTCTAAAGATGCAACTACTGTAGGTACAGAGAAGATAAACACTATTATGAATCAATGACTGGCAAGAACTAACTGCTGCTGAATGGCAGAATGAGATCAGACATGGCAGGTGAGTATACATATATAGGAGGCAATGGGTCATCAGTAATAGATCATATATGGGTAAACATGAATGTGCTGAATAATTGTCTAGACCTCCAGCTTAATTCAAAGGCAGAAAGTGCACACAGTGCAGTAGAACTTAATATAAGAGGAAAAAGTGTAAATGGGTAGAGAAAAAATAAAAGCATGCCCTTATAAGTCAGAAATAAAAATTGCATTTGCTGGAAAAGGATAGGAGATTCAGACTTTACAGAAATATTGGAGGATATAGGGATATGGGATATTATGATAGAACTAGTGGAAAAAAATGAAAAGGGAAAACATAATTGTAAAACATTACAAACACAATGGAAACAAACTTCAAAAGCTCTAAGTAACGAAATAACTTCAAGAGAAAAAAGGGGCTGAGTGGTATAACAAAGAATGTCAACAAGCAAAAAACTTATAAACAAACAATTAAGAAAGGTGAAAAGTAACTGTAATAAGGACAATTAAAAAGTCAAATGATCTGAGAAAAGATATAGTAAAATAATATAAAAATGAAAAGCCAACTATATAACACAATTACGGAAAAAATTGGAAACTGCATTATATTCAAAAGATAGGAAGACATTTTGGCATTTAGTAATTAAAGGGATGGGACAATACAGAGGTGAACTAGAAACAGATATAAAATCCTAACAATTGCTAGAGCATTATAAGAAATTATTTTTTGACAATGGTATGTAATATTTGGGACTCCTGAATAAAGAAAATGATACAATCTGGAATGAGTTAAAGATATAAATATCTCCATATGAGAGACAATTAATAATAGGGACATTTGCTAATAATAAAGCTCTATGATCAGACTGGGTGCAAATAGAAGTTATGTGGAGAAATATGGAGATCTGGACAGAAATTTTATACATTTTTTTCAGATAATACTTAAGACAGGAAAAATACCCAGAAGTTGGAAGTAAAACATAATAGTACCCTTGTTCAAAAAAAGTGACAAGAATGAACTTGGTTGCTGTAGACCCATAAGCTTTATAGATAGCTCTCAAAAAGTATTAACAAAAATAATTAATAACAGAATTACAGAGTGGATAGATCAAAATAAGATTTTGAATGAAGCTGTAACTAGATTTAAAGCTAACCATTCAACCATAGACTAATGTTTTACATTAGTACACTTAGGGCCGGATATTCAAAAGGGTTGCACCATGCGCAATAGGGTTGCGCATGCACAAGTCCGAAAGTGCTCCATTCTGCAATATTCAGCAGGAGGCAGTTGCGCCACCGAAAACATGCTGAGCAATAGCGCAATGCAAATGAAGGCATGCACAACCGAAGGGGGTGGATCCATGCATAAAGAGCGCAATGCGATATCCAAAGACTTGCGCAATGCGCAACAACGGAACAGCCGGAAGTTGCGCCGCAGCAGAAATGAGCCAAAATAAAAAGGCTCAAGGAAGAGGCGCAAGAACGCTACAGGGATGCCAAGTTGGGAAGAGAGAGAGAGAAAGACAGACAGTGACAGGCCAGGGCAGGCAAGGGAAGCAGTGTGGGCCATAGGCTGCAGAGGCCTGCGGGGGGTGCCCGGTGCAGTGGAAGTAGCAGTCAGGACAGCGGGGGTAACAGAGCAACATCAGCCAGGGAGGGTCACAAGCCAGGGAGATGGACAGTGGCAGCTTCCACATGGAAGCTATAATGAGGGGGGTGAGAATGCAAGGTGCAGGGGGACGTGGCCGTGGATGGGCCCATTGGCAGTACACCCCCAACAGGCAGTATCGTGCCTGCATCAGCTTTGAGCTGTACACAGATGTAGAGATCGTGGGCCGGTACCGCCTGAACAGGGCAATACTGAGGCGGCTCTGTGAGCTGTGCAGTGATATGATGCAGGCACCCTCACGATAGAGTCATGCTCTGTCAGTGGAGACCAAGGTGACAGCCTGCATTTGCCTGCTCACCACGGGTACCTTCCAGAGGCCAACAGGGGACACCACAGGCATCACACAGTCAGCCACGTCATACATCCTCACCCCAATTCATCAGTGCACTGCTGCCACATGCTGCAGAGCACATCCATTTCCCCAGCACTGCGGCACAGTGTACAGCAAACATGCAGGCATTCCACAGGGTAGCACATATGCCTGGCATGCTAGGGGCCATAGACTGCACCCATGTGGCCATTCGCACGCCACCTGGCCCTGATGGGGCTGCATATAGGAATAGAAAGGGCTTCTCCAGTGTCAACTGCCAGGTGGTGCGTGATGCCACTGGGCGTATAATCAATGTCTATGCCACACATCCTGGTGGAGCACATGATGCCTTCATATGGCATCAGTCCGCACTGTGCCATCGATTCAAGAGTGGGGACATCCCACAGGCCATCTAGTGGGTGAGTACGCATGTAGGAAATGCAAACTCGGGGCAAGGGTGGGAATGCCACAGGTGCCATGGTAGTGGCACACAGGGATATGGGCAATATGGACCTGAACATGATACTGATCTCCACTATCTCCACACAGGTGACAGCGGATACCCACTCCGTCCCTGGCTGCTCACACCATACCGGTGCCCCATGACCCCATTGCAGCAACGCTATAATGAGGCACATGCCGCCACACGCAACATCATTGAGTGGGTGTTTGGGATGCTTAAGGAACACTTCCGATGCCTAGACACCTCCGGCGGTGCCCTACAGTATAGCCCCTCAAAGGCCTGTGGGATATTCCTGGCCTGTTGTATCCTGCACAACATGGCCAATGACTGTGGGATAGCCATACAGGTTGAAGAGGGGGACAGTGATGGGGACACCAGTGGTGCCGGTGTTGATGGTGACGAGCAGCCCCCCTTGGATGGCGGGACCCCCGACTGATCCGGCAGGCCCAGCTGCACCGGGACACCATCACGGAGGAGCATTATGCACAACACAGGTAAGTCAAGGGGCCATGTGTAAACAACACTGTCCTGGCGCAACCCACAGGCACACAGCGTAACACACCAGGGGTGCATGACGGCAAGGGGGGTGGAAGGGACCAGGCACACAAACACACCATCAGGGAGGGGTGAACAGTCATATGGAGACACACACACACACACACACACACACACACACACACACACCAGGCACAGAGCGTACATGGGCAGGTGCACAGCAGAGCAGGAACAGACATGGCAAACACACAGATCCACAGACCACACCCACCACCTGTACTGTCCAAGTACATGTGTCAGATGCTGGGCACCCTTGCACCTTGGTGTACAGTACAATGCAGGCATCATCATGCACACACAACTGTGGACAGCAGTCAGGATGGTGATCAGGTGGTCCGTATGTTGGCATGATGGGCAGGGCACCCACCAGTGCACTGCCCACCATGACGCACAGTGCACACAGGGCAGCACCAGACAGGGCCTGCACTAGGAGACAGGTCAGTCATGTTGCACCATTCCACAGCCACCGCGGATGTGTGGGCGGCCCCGCCGTGACCCAATAGCACCGGCAGGCTGAGCAGGGGCCACATGGGGTGGCACCGATGGACCACCAGGGGTCCCACTGTGCGATCGCGACCTTGTCCGCAGTGGGGTCTGTAGGATGCCAAACATACCTGCACCAGGGGTGCTTGGGATGCCCACAGCAGAACCCAGCATCGACAGGCTTGGTGTCGCACGACGCAGGGAACGGGGAGTGGAGAGTGTACTGTGTGGGGTGCACGGTACAGGAGCACCTGCTTGTGTGCCCAATGCAGCCACGACAGCGACCAATGCCTGGGTCTGCCTGTCAATGGCGGTGGTCACATCCATCTGCATATGGACCATCTCTGCACGGTCCAGAGCACAGTCCCTGCTGTGCCGCTCCACAGCCGCAGACAGTGCCTCCACAGACGTTGCAACCCACCTTTGCTGCTGTACTGATTCCCGCAGCAGGCGGGTGTGCTTTTCAAATGGGTACTCTGCCACAACGGCATCCTGTCCTCAGGGAGGGAAGGTCCTGATGCTCAACACCCCTTGAGGGTGGGCGCTGTTCACCAGGACCAGGAATGGGCATATCAGAGGTGGTGGGCATGTGCCACTGCTGGACACTGTACCCCAGACCTGGTGGGTGACTGCTGCTGCCTCCAACCGCTGTGCCCCAGGGTCCACTGGTTCACTGCTGTGGCCCAACAGTGCCAGACACCTGCACAGCCACTGGTGCTGCCCCACCGTGCTGACAGGCACAGCCTGGGACCTGCCGACATGCTGGCACACATGTTGGAACCAGGTAGACCCAGGGCACGTGGTTGGCCTGCTGTGTGTCCGTCATGGGACACACACATGTCACTGCCCATTGCAGTCCTTGCATCATCAATGGTGCAGGTACGTGCTACAGCCACAGTCACAGTGTGCTGGCATGCTTGCATGCCAGACTGCTGAGACACAGGCTGAGCACCCCCCACACCCGACTCACCGACACCAGAGTTGGCAGCCCAGCGTGCATGCTGGTGCAGTGCATGCTGGCTGGTGACAGAGTTGGATGGACCCTCCTCCATGTCCAGCAGGTCTTCCTCACTGCCTGGACCCACCACCACCGTCCCCTGAAGATGAACAGGATCTGTAACAGAAAGAGAGGACATATCAGTGCATGTGAACAACCTCCCCCCCCCAACACCACCACCACCATGTCATACCGTGCAGTGATGGGCTTCCACCTGTCTGGAATCCACCTGCTGGTACACCCTCAATAGCACTCCACTGCATTGATGCAGCCAGTCGGTCCTCAGCCGGGGTCAGCTCCACCACCGCTGGCTGGCCCCCGCCAGTGCCAGCACGTGCCGCCCTGAGGGCTGCCACCTTCTCCTTCACCCTCCTGTGGTCTGTCCCCATCTTCTTTTTGCATTCCTGAATGGAGCACTGGTGGCTTCCATGCAGGTTCACTGCCCGAGCTTCCCCCGCCCATGCAGCCACACGGGCCTGAGGGGTGCCCCGCCGTCCACTCAGTAGTGACTCCTCCTCCAGATAGGCCTGGAAGAGGGCCTCTGTCTCTGCCATGGTGAAGTTGGGCCTCCTTCTCCTTCGCCCACCATCCTCACCCTCACCTTGGCTCTGCTCGGTCATGGCGATCTGTATGGGTGGAAGTGGACACCTGTCACTGTGCAGTCTACAGCGTTATCCCATGCCCATTGTCCAGAACATCCCACAGCATGCAACCCACCTCTCACCTGCAGTAACCGAATCTGGCCAGCACAGTCCAATGTCACACATTTATAGAGCAATGCATGCAAATTAGGAGTGCAGCAACTGTAATGAGATGCAAATCGTGCCACTGCGCCTTTGAATGGCTGATCAGATGATTTGCATGTGTCAGCTGAATATCGCGCCGTTGCGCTTTGCGCAATACGGTTGAGCCAGCTGAGCCAATGGCGCAGATCTGTGACTGTGTGGTACACTGCATTGTGCATGCCCAGGTAGCTTACGCAGGCATCTGCCACGCTGATGATGTGCTGTGCATGATCGGCAATTCAGGCCATGGCCACCATTGTGCCAGTGGCACTACAGCACTGGGCACCATATGGCGCTGTGGCACTACTGTGCAATAGTCCACTGTGGCACTGGCACGCAGGTGGTCAGTCGCGAAGGATGCGTAGACATCAGATGGCGCTGTGCGTGGCCTTGCGTCATAGACCCCTGACCTGGTGTCCGACCTTTGCCCCCTGGCGCTGTTCGGCTGCCATGTGTACGGCCCTATTGCACTGTTTAGTGACAGTGCTATGTGAACTGACGGCGCTGTACGAACAGCGCGATTGGAACCTATGGTGGTCTATTGCGCAACATTTCCACGTCGGGTTGCCGCGCTGTGGGGTGCCATATTGCCTGCTGTACAACACAAACTATGGCACGCAGGAGAGCACACCAATGAAGCCCAGTGGAGGTGGCCAACCTGGTGGCCCTGGTTGAGCCCCACTATGGGGCACTGTATGGAGATGAGCCCCTCACCATGGCTCACACCCAGGTCTGGCTGCAGGTGGCCACTGACCTGGTGAGGGTCACAGGGCGGTGCTGGTCTGCAGAGCAGTGCAGGCACAGATTCAGTGACCTCCGCAGGAGGGAGCCAGATGTGCTGCAACGCCTAAGGTCACATGCCAGGAAGGGCGTTGTGCCTAGGCCAGGTGGGTGTACCATCTATGCACCTGTATTCTCCGTAGGGGTGTGACTGTGTTTTGGTGGCTGTGCATGGAGGATGACTCTGCCATGGTTGGCTGTGTCAGTGTGTGCAGGTGTGAGATGCATGGGTCTGGCTGTGTGGGCAGGCACACTCACTGGGGCAGGGGGCAGTCTGCTTTTGAGTCACACTGATGTTTTTCTCAACATTTGTCACCCACAGACCTGGCAGAGAGGATGCAGGCACGGGCTGAGGAGGGCCGTGGCAGGGCCCAGGTGGCGGATGGAGGTGATGTGAGGGGTGGGCCACAGCAGCAGCAGCAGCAGCAGCAGCCACAGCTGCTTGATGAGTGTGACTATCATTACATCATGGATGCTCTTGCATGCTGGAGGGGGTGGGCATGACCACCAGCCATGGACAACACAACCATGCACGACACAGGAGACAATCATCACTGTCCAGTGTCACTGCACGTCTGTGTGTGCATCACTGGTGGTCCATGCATGCACTGGGCACATGGCTGTGGAACTGGCATCCCAACACATTGCCACATCACTTGACAGCCTTGTTTGTGCTGTGATGGACATGGGCAGTGTGTGTGTGTGCAGTGGTGCACATAGCTGGTGCTGCATGGTTGGGCATGTCATGTGCATGGTCACTGTGGGTGGGTGCATACCATCACAGGTGCGGGGCACTGGGCTATATGCCTTGCAGGATGGGTGGTGTTCAGGGTTGTGGACAGTCACAGCCATTGACTGTGTTCTCTTTTCCTAGGCCTCAGCGTCCTACGCAGAATCGAGCGTGCCCTCCACCAGCTGACCAGGGTGTCAATTGAGAATCATCACATCCTCAGGAACATTCAGCGCCGTGGGCTCCGGTGACGGCACAGCCGACAAGGACAGCACCAGGCAGCAGCAGACCAGCCTGCTGGGTGTTAAATGGGCTTCCCCTTCCCACTTCACCCATCCCTCCCACCATGCCTTCCCTTTCCCAGTTGTTCACCCTACCCTGCCCACCCCTACCTTGTACCCCTACCCCCGGTCTTGTAAATATCTGTAAATAGTTTTGTTCTTGTTCTTGTTGTTCTACTTTCTCTTTGCAATATATATATATTTTGTTATGAATACTGTGGTGGTCTCTGATTTGCAGCTGGCTATGGTTGCTCAGTTGCAGTGGTGTGCATGCCATCTGGGGTGGTAGGTCCTGGGATGTGTGTGTGTGCGTGTGTGTGTGTGCATGGAGGTGTCTCCGTGTGGCAGTGACTTTCAGTCAGTCTTCCTATCTGCTGCCGCCCACTGCTGGGTGCCCAGGGTAGGTCTGGCTTGTATGGTTCTATGCTACATGAGGTTGATGTGTGCCGGGGGGGATGCATGGTGTTTACTGCAGTGACAGTCACTGCACATGGGTGGTGTCTTGGGGTCACGGTGCAGGGTGTGCTGTGCAGACAGGGGGCTGATGCGCACTGTGGTTGTCAACCCCCTGTGTGTGGCAGTCTCAGCCTGACAGTGGTTGTGCTGGGGCATCATGGCCCTGCTGTGCTTTGTTGGCTTGTCCCCATGGGCCAGTGGATCATCCATCCCTCCCCCAGTGATGCTGTGCTTGGGGTGTGTGGGTGTCTTGTTGGTTCTGCAGTGTGTTCCTGTGCCCATGTGTGGCATGGCTGGCGGTGGGCCCCAGCCTGCCTCCCTGGTTGTGCAGTTCCATTGCTCTGCTGGGGGTTGGGGGGCTCTGCTTGCACTATGGGACCTCTGGACTGCTCAGCTGGGCTAGCCTTGTTGTGCTATGGCGCAACCTTTCTGCTCAGCTTCCCCTTCCTGGTTGCGCTATGGCACAGTATGTGCGATATTCAGACGTTGGCTGCTTGCGCAATTTGTTTTGCTCCATGTTTGAATATCGCGTCTGTTGTGCCTATGCGCAATTGACTTGTGCTTGCTCCTGCTGTTGCGCACATTTTGGGCGCAGTTTGAATATCTGGGCCTTAATATATAAATATAGGTTTGTAAAAAGGCAAAATTTATACTGCATCTTTATTGATCTAAAAGTTGCATTTGACAGCATAAATAGATCTAACTTATGGGTTGAACTGAAAGAAATAGGAGTGGAAGAACGTATATTAGAAATCATTCAAATTTTATATAACAATAATGTCACATTGATCAGATATTTATTTATTTATTTGGTCATTCGGATACAACCTTTGCGTATACATTGTTTTACAAAGGTTCCACATCAGAATGTAAAACAGCAGAGACATAACAAAAACTTGATAGTTAACACAAAACATAAGATTGCTATGTAATACAGAATATAGATAAATAATACATTTGAGTAGCCTAGACAACTGAAATTAAACAGGGGGAGGAGATTCCCAATTAGCAACGTACAGCATAGCTGCACCAGGGGGGCCTATCAAGGTAGAGTATCAGAATGGGTAGGAGAAAGAAAAGGGGAAGAGTGTGAACGAGGGGTAAATTAGAGAGAGAGAGAGAAAGAGAAGAAGAAAGAGAGTGAGAGAGAGAGAGACAGGGATTGGTAGAAGGAGAATATTTGGGGGGAGAGTGGGTGGAAAGGGGAGGTGTTGGGGGAGTATGGAGGGGAAGGGGTTAGAGGTAACTAGAGAGGGGAGTGGCAAGGGATGGCAGGTGGGGGTCCAGGGTAGGTAAAATAGGAGGAAAGCTCAGACAGATGAGGGGGGTATCCGGGTTGAGAGTATGGACTCAGGTAAGGGAGTCAGAGGTGTTTAAGAGGGGGTATCCTGGTTGAAGATATGGATTCAGGTAAGGCAGTTGAAGGTGTTTGAGTTCAGCAGGTATTGCTTGAGTTCTCTTTTAAAGGATCGAACATTTGCAGATATAATTCCATGGGAAATAGTATTATTCAATCTATATTTAAATAGAATTTAGCTAAAAATTTACAATTCTGATTATCATATGCCAAGGATAGGAAATAAGGCATGTCCAGATCTGGCATACGCAGACACTATTGTTTTAATGTCTACCAGTTATTTGGAGTGAAAATGTATAATAGAGAAATTCTATGAGGAAAGCAAAAATGCAGATTTATACATTAATTTTGAAAAAAAAGTAATGGTATGTGATAAGGGGAAAAATTACAGATACAACATTAATGAGAATAAAATAGAAGTACTGTAGTAAATAGCTTTTGCTATTTGGGCATTATCAGAACAAATGGTTTAAAGTGAAGAAAACACATAAAGGAAATAGAACTGAAAATGAAAAGGTTTCTTCCGGTAATGAGCAACTTTCAATATAAATTTGGTGGCTATTCAGTATTGGGATATTTAATTGTAATAAATGCTAAAATACACAGCCAGCTATTGCATGGGGCAGAAATTTGGGAGAAATAGGACAAAATAAACTTAGATTCCAGCTAAATATATATTTATATATTTAAAATAAAACTACTGGGACTACCAAATGGGACCCTCTCAATAATGGTTAAGGCAGAATTTGATCAATACCCAATAAACTGCCATAGAAAGAATGGTTAGTTTACTGGATTAAAGCATAAAATAAGAATGAAAATAGACTTCCGAGATTGTTTATTGAAGAAACAATTTTTTTAAATCAGAACATAATATTCCTGGTATGATAAAAGCAGAAAGATTATAACATCGAATGGGTCATTGCAAAGCCTAATTGATGTTTTTAGGTTTCCCCTAAAGAGGGTAATAAAGGAGACAAAGATACAAATAAAAGATATCCTCAAACAAAGGGATATGCAATACTGCAAACAAAATAGAAAATGTGGATGGATGCAAAAAATAAAAGAAATCATCGGTTAGAACAATATTTAAGTCTCATAAAGGACCCAAACAGAAGGAAGTTGGTGACTAGATTCAGGTTTAAGGTAAATGAAAGTAATTGGCTGTTGGCGCAGTATAATAAAAAGGATAAGTTAATTATGAACATATGAATATACGAAAATGCCAGCAGAACAAGTCTCTTGGTCTATCGAGTCTGCTTGAGTGTGCAGCTAGCACCTTATAATGCTACTGCCCCTCCCTTCCCCCATTCTATTATCCCTTCCCCTTACCCTACTCTAACCCCTTATGAAACTGTCTACCATCTTGTTGGCCACTACCTCACTTGACAAGGAGTTCTACTTGTCTACCACTCTTTCCATGAAAAAATGTCTCCTTATCTCTCTCCTGAATCTATCCACCTCCAATCTCAGTTGGTGTCCTCTTGTGTCCCTCCCCCTTCTCCTCTGGAAAATCCTCTCTGTACTAGTCCTGTTTATTCCCTTCAGGCACTTAAAGGTTTCAATCATATCTCCCCTGTCCCTCCTCTCTTCCAGAGAGTACATATTCAACTCCCCCAGCCTTTCCTTGTATGCCTTGCCCTCCAATCCCTGGATCATCTTTGTAGCTCTACGCTGCACCCCCTTCAACAATCTGATGTCCTTATTCAGGAACAGGTGCCATTATTGCATGCAGTACTCCAGGGGGGGCCTGACCAGTAATCTATACAGGGGCAGGATAACCTCCCTACTTCTGGAGGAGATCCCTCTAGCTATACACCCCAGCATTTTGTTGGCTTTTGCTGCTTCCCTTCTGCATTGAACAGAGTTGTCCATGCTCCCTGTTATGATCACCCCTAGGTCCTTCTCTTTTGTGGAGCAACCCAACTGAACCCCATTTAAGTGATTATCCCTTCCCTAGTTCTAGGCTCAGAAGTGCAGAGCCTTTCAGTTCTTGGCATTGAACCCCAGCTGCCATCTGCCCACTCCTGCACCTTATTCAGGTCCTCCTACAACCTCTCCCCTATGTCATCTACCACATAAACTTGAATTTGTTAATTGTTGCTGTTTATTGCTGTTGCTGCAGAGATTTGTCCACTTACAGCCTGTATTGAATAGCATTTCTCTTTCCAGCCTCATCAGGAATTGTCTGTCATAGCTGCATTACTGTTGTGGAACCTAGTCCTTAATCTGCTTATGCTGTAGCCTGCACTATGTAGTAGTTTTTGACTTAGATTTTCTCAACACTGTGTATTGCTCTGCATTCTGTTGCTGCTGCATAGCCTTTAGTCTACTTATAGCTTATGCTGTATGTATCATAGAACATTTCTGCATAGCCTTAACCAACACTTCTTATTGTAGTTGCATACTTTTGTTACTACTTAGCCTTTAGCCTGCCTTAGAGGTGTGCAAAAAAACTTTCACTGGCAAAATTTAAGTGAAACTCAGCAAAAGTTTGGAAATCCATTTCCGAAGTCTTGCAGAAATTCCGCCTGCCATGTACCCTACAGTAAGTTACTTCCCTGGTATCTCATGCCTCCGTCAATTGCCAATCACCACCCAATGTCAGTAAATTACTTCCCTGTGTCCAGTGCCCCCCCACCAGTTGCCAATCACCACCCAATGTATAATAATTCCCTGGTGGTTAGGTCCCTATCCCCACTCAGTCGTTCACCCCATACCTAAAACAATCTCTCCCTGGTGGTTAGCAGTCCCTTCCCCTATCCAGTTACCTTCCTGAGCAGGACTGCAAGCCCTGGTTTCCAATGTACCCCCTCCCTCTCCTGATCCCAAGCCCACATAGCGATAAAAATATATATATATATATATATTTCTCCCTGGTGGTCAAGTGCACAAAGGTTATGTCTGATTCCTGCCAAATTCTTTATTAACACAAACCTTACATATTTTCCTCACTACATACTGTATACATTGTAATCCATCACATGACTGTAACTGTCATCTCCTTTTTAATTATCCTTTTTTTCCTCAGATGCACACCTGAGTTACCACCTCTCTGCCCTCTGGGTGCAACCCCCAAGATGCCAACATGTCTCGGTGTACACCCAGTCCATGTTCCTTCTTTTTCTCCCAGTCCAGTACCCCCAGGCCCCTTGTTATTTAATCTGTGACTTCATTCCCTCTCCCCCTCCTACCCCCACCCCGTTTATTCTCTTTCCTCCCTTTCTATTTTCTCCTCCATCCATTTCCGGCCACCCATTGATGTCCACCTTTAGAAGTCCACTGGTGACTAATTCCACCCATTTCTTCTATCAGCTACCTAACTATTGGGTGGGAAGGCACGCAACTCGACTAGCTAAAATTAGAAGAAGGGGTAACTTTCCTTCTCTCCCCTTTTAAACCCTCTTCCATTGGTGCACTTTGATTTTCACTGATCATTTACTCCCTTCTTTCTCCCTGCCCCTTTTGTGCTAACCCTCCTCCCAGCAACCTTTTGCTATCCCACAATCCCTCCCCTCCCTCAATCTCCCCTTCCCTCCTTCAGACTGATACCAGGTCAGGTCAGGTGACCGCTTACAATAAAGGCTGCTGTTTATTCCAGCAACCCATTTTGTCATGGGATCACCTTCCTTAAATAATACACATAGACCTTGTTTGGGTGCTCATTTGGCAAATTATTTATTAATACAAACCTTAAATAATTTCTTTACCATGTATACATTATAATCAGTCACATGACTATAACTCTTATCTCCTTTTTAATTACCCTTTATTCCTTGGATGAACATCAGAATCACCACCTATCGGCCCTCTGGGTATAGGCCCCCAAGATGTCAACATGTTTCAGTGTACACCTAGTCTATGTTTCTTCTTTTTCTTCCAGCCCAGTACTCCCTAGGCCCCTTATTCTTTAATCTGAGACTTCTTTCATCCCTCTCCCAACCCCTTTATTCTCTTTTCTCCACTAGTCCATTGCCTGCTACTGAGATGAATGATGGGCCCCTAAACTAACTACCCTTGATCCACTCCTCCAGAGTCCCTCCATCTGTAAAAATGAAGAAATATAATCCTACGTTCATCAGATGTACTCCACCTGGCCTATACAACCCTGCAAATTCATGGGAAATGTTCTGATGTGTAATGATCAAACCCCCTACTAACCTTACCATGGCTGCTACTTTCCTGTTGAACTTCTTTCT
Source organism: Neoceratodus forsteri (assembly GCA_016271365.2). NCBI lineage: Eukaryota > Metazoa > Chordata > Ceratodontiformes > Ceratodontidae > Neoceratodus > Neoceratodus forsteri. The sequence continues at coordinate 832,788,344 of CM028131.1, forward strand.
AGCCCCCTCGATAGCCCTCACATCTCTCACCTGCCACTATACTCTCCTCAGCACAATCTTCAACCATCTGATTATCACTCCTGGCCACCACTTCCTGATTGTTTCTAAGTACCATTTTATCTCCCACATCAGATCTGTGTACCAATCGATCATTGAATCCCCTATGGTGAAATTCCCCACAGCAACAATTTTGACAATTTTCGAAATTGCCACTGTGGGAGACCAGAGGGCAAAATGTCACCCTTTCACCATGTGTGTTTCCCCCATTCAAATCAACTCTGACTCAGAGTTGATAATCATTTAGAAGGGGGGTCAGGGGGTGCAGCCCCCCACATAGGGGTGTTCATGGGGTACAGCCCCCTGAGAGAAACACTCCAATGTCAGAGAGGTGAAATTTTGCCTTTCGACACTGGGGATCTCATCAACAACAATGTTGTCTAGTCGGCATAGGTAAATCTATCAGATCCACCCAGGGCCTGCCCCCCACCCTAGTCATTGCTCCACAAATGAATTATTGATACATCTGGCTTGGGAAGCTTCAGATTCAGATCCTCTAATAATGACCATGGCTGGGCCCACCACATGCCCGATACTCTTCCAATGCACCTTCACTGTTCCCAAATTCAGCCTCAGTTGTCTCCACCTGGGCCTCACTGCTGCTCTTCTTTCCATCCAGTAAATGAATGAATAACTGGAAATACATACTTTTTTCCACTTTTACAGCTCTTGAGGAATTGGTTAGAAGAGTTCTCTAGTGTATCTTTTCTAGCTCCCCAATCTCCACCTGTTTTATCACTGTTAATGAACACCCTTTTGCAGTCACTTTTGATGCTTCCTCTATCTGAAATGAATAGGATGAAAAACTTGCCACAACCTCCACAAAAAATGTTAAACCTTTCATCAGGATCACCACTAGCTGGTATGTGGTGACAGGCTCTGAATTACCATGCACAAACAGTGACCCATCTCTGGTGGTCTATCTGCCCTGAATTTCCATAATGCATGGACTGTGCAAATCTGACCTCTTGCCTGTTTCGTCATTGTCACTTACTCCATGCCCAGCCTGAGCAGTCTTGGACCTGCTCAGCCACTGCTCAACCCTGTCGCCAAACTGTACCTGGTCCCATAGTATCCCCTTGTGACCCCTGGTGCTGCCTGTAGCTTACCACTAAATTAACTGAAAATGTGCCATGGAACATAACCAAAAACACAGTTGAAAAAAGGTGCTCCTCATAGTCCGAGTAGCATATGCTCCCCAATGCCTCCACTTACCAGACAAGAAACTGTTCTGAAATCGGCTGTCTACCATCCTGGCTTCTCACATTAATCTGTTGCCATCTCTGCATCATCCTCCAAACCACTGTATTTTTACAGGGTTCTTCCCATCCCTTTAATCTACACACTAACCCCACAGCTGCTAGGTGTATCCCCATGGTGGAATGTGCTGTCCCCTCTTCCCACTTCTGTATTAAAAAACGCACCACTTGCCTACTTACCTCCATTCTGGCTGGCTCTCTGAAAGCTTGAAGAAAAGTACCACAATCCCTCATATGCCCTCAGTATACCTGCAGACCAAGAGCTCTGGAGCAACTGCTGGACTCCTTCTAACCTGTCTCCCATAATTGGCTCAGGATCACTGTTCTCTTGGCCTCTGCCCCAGGCATGAGGTCATGGAACCTGTCCAACTGAAGAAGGGAAAGGCTATCAGCTTTACTGTTCCTGACCCCTTCTATATGCCTAGCTCTAAGCAACATGTTCAGTCTCAATCCCTGTAGCACCAATTGCCTAAGGACCCTCATTACCATCTTCGTTGAGGCAGTCTGTCTGTTCAAAACCTCCACCACAGCCTTACTGTCACACTGAGAAACACCTTCTGGTTCTTAGCTGTTCCCCCAACACCACTGTCACTACCCATATTGGGAATTTCTCCAGCAGCATAATATCCTGCATAAGTGCTCTCTTCACCCAATCTCTGGACACTGCTCTGACAACCACCGCCCACCAAAATAAGAGCCCATCCAAAATGCCATGGCTGCATCTGTGTAAAGCTCCAGGTCTGTGCTGAATACCCAATCTTCCTTCCAGAATTTGACCCCATTATATTGCAGCAAAAACTCTTCCCATACTTCCAAGTCTTCCCTTATGCTCCTGGCTATGTCTACACAATGGTGAAGCCTTCTGGCCCCCTTTGTTGCCCATGCCAGCCTGCACATAAATGTTCTGCCTGGTGCCACTGCCCTGCATGCAAAGTTCAAATGCCCTAAAAGCTGCAGCACCACCACCAGTGGCACCCTTCTCTTCCCCATGACTGTCCTTAGCAGTTCCCATAACTTCTACACTTTTCCCTCTGGTAACTGGAACAAATCCTGCATTGTGTCTACCTCTAGCCCCAGAAATGCCAACCTTCGACTAGATCCCTTTGTCTTCCCTTCTACCAATGGGACCTCCAATCTGGTGCACATTTTCTAAAAAGAGTGAAACATCTCCTCTACCATTTCTCTTCCTTTCCCAATAGACAAAAAGTCATCCAAATAATGCACCCCTGTCCTATACTCATATTGATCCCAAAAGGTCCACCGAAACCAAGAGCTGAACATTTCAAAGATGGCACATGCCACCAAACATTCCATCCACATTACCATATCAAAATAAAAAAAAAAAACTTTAAAACTAAAACCTAATAGCTCTCATTCCTCTGGTTGGCTTTTGAACAGCCTAAATGCTGCCTCAGTATTGGTCTTTGCTAACCATGCCCCCTCGCCTATTCTGATCTGTTGCACTGCATGATCCACGGTAGCATATGACACCACAGACTGCTTTTCACTATTGAAATTGTTAATTGATTCACCTTCCGGATGTGATAGATAGTGAATCATATGGTACTCCCCCAGCTGTTTCGTAGGCATCAGCCGTTAAGGTGATACCCTGAGGTTTGCAAAAGGTGGTGCTGTGAACGGGCCCTCCACCTTACCTGCCTCTATCTCCTTCTTTATCTTCCCTGCCAGGACCTCTTCCTTACCATTTACCTACCCTAGATTCTGTGCCCTCATTGATCTCCTCTGCCTCTCGTACCATAATACAAACCCCCTATTAAATCCCTCTCTCAGTATTCAGGCAGCCCGCATGACGGGGTACTTTTCCAGCCACACCCCTAGAGCCTCTTTGTTAATTGGTGACCTTACCAACTCAAACATCCCGGCCTTTCTGGTTTTTTTCTGTCCATTATTTTCCACCCAATCCCAGCTGTACTCCCCCAGAAATCCAAACCCCTAACTCTCCCCCATGTGCTCCACCCCCCTCGGGCTCTCAAATCCCCTCTGAAAGAACTGTTCTCCCATACCCCCTAAGAACTGTCCCCAGACCTATAACCAACTCCCCTGCACTTTGCTACAGGATGTGTCTCTGCACATTTGGAGCATGCATGCTTGAATCTGCAATTTGCCCACATTCACTGAGCTCTATTGCAACTCCAACAAAATCTCAGCTGGGTCCCCCCATCCCCCATCCTCCTTGCCCTCTTCCCCCACCCCTGTTGTTTGCACCATCATGTTCTCAAGCCATATGTCTAGGTACCTGCTATCCCAGCGTACATCCCCATGTGAAGCCATCCTCTGCCTAAACTTCATGTCATATTGCAACCATCCATATCCCCCCTTCATCTTATATGTATTGTGCACTATCAATGAGTACAGCAACAACAGTATGACTAGCTCTGGTTGTTTCTGCAGCATGATGCTGCTATAATTTGTGAAGTCCATCATCTATGCTTCCATAGTCTTCCTCTTTCAATTCTTGTCCTCCTATATTCTCCCCAGGATAATTAGGGCTGGTCCCATCTACAACTTGCCTCTCTGCTACTTCTCATATTTGTTTGCCACCTCTTTGTCTACCAGCAAAACTATATCTACAAACTCTCTTTTCCATGTTCTTTCCTTCAGTGCCAGTGGCAAGTGGTCCTCCAATATGACCCCAGAGGTTCCTTCCCCACCATTACTCTGACCTCCGTTTCCTTCCATCCCTCCCTGAACTGCTTCTTGCTCCTCTGTCCCCTTTTCCCTAAATTCTTGCAATACCTTCTGTAGCTCCTTAAGCAATTATCTCCTGTCTCCCCAATTATCTCCACCATTTATTCCCTCAGGCTCCCTTTCAATGTAAGATCAACCACATTCTCTTTGCCCTGCGGCCTCTTGGGTCTCGTGCTCCCTTTTTCAGGAGTCCCTTTTTGGTCTTCTGCCAGCTGTTTCTGCCACCTTCCTCTTTCCTGCTTTCTTGGGTGCCTCTCCTTCTCCTTGGCTGATTTCAGCATCTCCTGTAACTGCTTCATCATCCGTATTGCATGCTGGACTACTGCTTCTTAGGAGACTGCCTTCTGCTTCCTCGGAGTCATATCTGCAAAATCAGACAGAATAACAAAGATCAGTTCCATTAGACCCATCACATTTTGACTGTTTTTTTGTTTGTTTTTTATTTATTACTTGCCCGTTACAAAAAAAAAAAAACTTAACTGGGGCTCTTCCTGTTGGGTTGCTTATATGATGCTCCCTCTATTCATATGTTCAATCTATATATGATTATATGTGTGCTCCTTTTCTTCCTTTTATTTTTTTCTATGCCATTTCCATGTATATCTGGCTTCCTTGTGACTGGGGGCCCCCAGCCACATGCCTGTCCTATTCAGCATGCCTGTGTGTGTGTGTGTGTGTGTGCTTGCAGCCATCCTTGTATCATTTGCCTTACATTAAAAATGGTTCCTGTGACCATCTCAACTGCTCTTGTCCTTTTCCAACCTCAAAATGGTGGCCGCACTATGTGGCACCCCCCCATCACTAACCCTTCCCACTGCATGCTTGTCCCTTCCTGCGCCACTCAGATTTTCTTGACAATTTTTTTATCCTAACCGTAATTTAAATCCCACACCAAATTATCTTTAAACTACCCCACTAAATCCACAAGTGCACTTTATCACAAATCCAGGAATATATAATGCCTGTCTCTGCTCTATCCTTGGAGCCCCATTAAACTTCAGAGACTGTATCAAACTGTACTTTATTTCCAGCAGCTAAATTATTTCATTTTCAAACCACAGCGCTAAATCCATTATTACATCTTATCACAAATCCAGGCATATGTCATGCTTCTCTCTGCTCTATCGTTTGAGCCCCATTGCACCCCAGAGTAAGCTGCATGATCATGGCTCAATAGAGTTTCTACCTTAGGTCCCCTCTTCCCCCACACACATCCCTGAAATGCGTAGAGTTCCTGCTGCTGTCTTTCCATGGACTCCTTTTTTTTTATATATGTACTGCATAAAACCTTCTCCATAACCACCCAGAGTGGGAGCAATGCCACAGGAAAAACAAGCATTTGTCAATGCGAATGTTGTCTTGCTGGTGTTAGCACTGGTAGTACAGGAGTTAGAGAGACACATTATAGGAATAGCAGTGAAGTATAGAACCAACGTCAACCACACCCCACCCTGTAGAGGGTGACAGGCAATGGGGTGTGCATTAGTGTCACTGCCAAAACTCTCATGCCATTTCACCTCACCCTACCCTGCAGAGTCTGACAAGTATCATGTTGTGCCTTGGGGTCATCAGACCTTATGCTCACCCCATTTAATAAGGAAGTACATTGAGATGGGTGCAGCTTAGGAGAATGGGTTGAAGTTTGGGGCTGAAGAGTCAAAGGCACACCTTGATGCCTTTCAGCGGCTGCAGGGTTGGGGAGGAGGACCAATGGCATGAGCAGTACAGCAGACAATCCAAAGACACCCCCACCAATGCATGTTATTCTGTACAGGGTGGGATGTAATGGTTAGAAACCCTAACACCCTGGGTGTTTGTTGGTATTTGCACTCCAAATTTTAAAACATGGCCTTTTTGAAACCCCACTTCATGAAAGCATTTGGGACCACTGCTCATGAACAGTGTCCCTATGATTTTGTTAATCTGTCTTGAACGTTGATTTCCCCCAGTGACTGTGCCATTCTGCATCACATTAAAATGTCAGCTGCACCTTTGATAAGGAGGTGTGAAGAGATCGTAATTTTGAAAATCTGGAGTGAAAATATTAAACATTCTCGAAGTTATGAGTGTGAGTGAAAACTGCACACCACACGCTTGTAACACAGTCATTTAGTGGAATTATTTTACCAAATTTTTAAAATAGCCATTTTGGCACCTCTGCTCATGAACAGCAGCACTACGATTATCTTAATCTGCCCTGAACGTTGATTACCCACAGCGACTACATGATAGTGCACCAGATATGCAAAACTACATTTCAGGCAGGATGTGACAAATGACAGCTGTACTGTTCATAACAAGGTGTGCAAAAATAACAATGTTGAAAATCTGGAGTGAAAATATTACAAATTCTCGAAGTTACGACTGTGCGTGGACACTGCGCAATGCTCGCGTGCAACATAGTCATATTATGGAATTGTTTCACCAAATTTTAAACATAGGCATACTGGAACCTCTGCTCATGAACAGTGTTACTGTGATTTTTTTACTCTGTTCTGAACATTGTTTTCCTACAGTTACTGCACCACTGCCCACTGGAAATGTGAAAACATATTTCAGGTAGGATATGAAAAATGACAGCTGTACTGTTCATAAGGAGATGTGAAAAAATGGCAATGGTGAAAATCTGGAGTAAAAATATTAAAAATTATCCAAGTTATGAGTGTAGGTGGAAACTGCACAATGCACGTTTGTAACACAGTCATTTTATGGAATTTTTTCACCTAATTTTCAATATAGGCATTTTAGGACCTCTGCTCATGAAAAGATTCACTGTAATTTTCTTAATCTATCCAAAACACTGATTTCCCACAGCAACTGCGCTAATCTGTGCTGGAAGTGTGAAAACACAATTCATCCAGGATGTGAAAAATGACAGCTGTACTGTTCATAAGGAGGTGTGGAAAAATGCTAATGTTGAAAATCTGGAGTGAAAATATTACAGATTTGCAAAGTTACGAGCGTGTGTGAAAACTGCGCAATGCACGCTCATAAAACAGTCATTTTGTTTTTATTTTTTCACAAAATTTGCAGCATAGGCTTTTTGAGAGCCCACCTCATGAATAGTGGCACTGTCGTTTCATTAATTGGTCCCAAAAGGTGATTCCATGCAGTGACCGCAAAATCACCTTTCGGGACCAAATAATGCCATGACAGTGACTGAATTCATGAGGAGGTGTCCCAATAACTCCATGCTCAAAATTTGGTGCCAAAATACCCCCAAAATGCCCGAGATGTGCACCAAAGTTGAAAAAACCCTATTTATGCCATTATACAGCTTACCAGCATTTCTTCAGTTCGCAGTCAGCTTTGAAGAGTGCAAACGTATTCTTGGTCCACCAAAGATCATTCCACTGGGCTCTGGAGGTAAGTATGGGGTGAGGGGATGTGGGGAGGTGGGGTACACAGTGGGTGGGCACGAGGTGGGGAGGGGGACACAGACTGTGAGGGACCGTTTTCTACTATACAGGTTAAAAAAAAATAAAAAACATTGCAGGAAGGTTTTTCTTTTGACAGGTTCATTTGGCACTCTGGTGTGGGTTCCCAGCATGCCACCTGCATGTTTTGAGGTGGTGGGTACTGGAGCTGACAGGGATTGGGCACCCCATTGGCAAATAAAAAAGGGTGTTTGGCAGAGGGGAAGGAATGATGTTGAGAGGGATTGGGCCCCTCCTTGGCAAACAACTGGCATGGGACATGATGCCGATGGGGATTGAGCTCCTCCATTGGCAAGTGAACTGGGGAGGGGGGCATTATGATGCTGACAGGGGGAATGGGCACCCCCCGATGTCAGCTTTTCTGTGGACTGTGAGAGGTGGAAGGCACAGCCGCAGCCTTATCTCATTGAAATATTACTCCAGAGAAGGTACGCCCTGCAATGAGTTGAAGTCCTATCACTACAGTGGCTAAAACATTTCAAGTTAGTGGCATGCTTTGCAACTGCTGCCATAGACAGAGTGCAGTCTTATTCATGCCACACAGCCAAGACTGATAAAGAAGTGGCACCACTAGCAACAACACGACTTCACCTCCAAAATCTGCTCTTCCATTTCAAGTAACCGCAATATGTTGTCTGAACTGTGCGTGCAAGACAACATAAAAATACTATACCCTAGGATACTCTTCCGGTCCAACCGTCCACTTTGGGGCCACCTGCTGTGTAAGCTGCTTTGACTACCAGCAGACAGTCCATAACAATATCTTCATACCTGGTCTGGCCATGGACACTGGAAACCACCTCTGGCTGTCCACTCTTGATCCAAGCCACCCTGACCTGTGCTATCTGCCCCTCCCCCAGCCAAACTTAGCCTCCTGCACAGCTCATTCTCCCCTCTTTTCTGTTGCCCCCTCCTCATTGCATGCCCTCTCTCAAGCTAGGATGTGGGTCATCCACCCCGTCAACCTCTCTCTCCCTGACTATTGAATCCTAACTGTTCTTCTTCCCATGCCATGCTCATCTTATGTGTTCCATCCTGCCTCCCTCTCTCCTTACCCAGAGCACAGTCCGCCTAACAATTAAAAATTTTCACTGCACCGCAAAACCTCTGCTTTTTCAAATTCTGATCTCAGCACACCACCTTTAGTTTTTTTTTTTAAATACTATATTTGGACTCTGGCTCCTGCTTCCAAACCATCTCTGCTAGGATCCATATGCTGCCACCTTTACAGCCTCCCTTACTTCATATTCCAAGTGACCAAAACACTGACTTATGTGCTAGTGGGCTTCTTCAGAACCAACCACTCAACTGACTAGCAAAAATGAGATGAGGGGTAACTTCCCTTCTCTCCCCTTTTAAACCCTTTTCCTTTGCAGTGCTTTGGCTTCCACCAGTTGTTTCCTGTCTTCTTTCTTCCCACCAGCTTTTGTGCAGACCCTCCTCCCAGCAGCCTTTGCTATTCCTCAATCCCTCCCCACAACATCCCCTCCCCCCTTCCCTCCTTCAGACTGTCACCAGGTCAAGTCAGGTGACCCCTGACAATAAAGACTGCTGTTTATTCTGGCAACCCATTTTGTAGTTTCATGATGTTGCTGCAGCCTAGCCATTAGACTGTTTTTATTTATGTATGTGCATATGTATGTATGTATGTATATACGTATGTATGTACATACGTATGTACAATGGCGTCTCCCAGGATGAAACCTACTTTTAAAGCACTCTTCAGTATGCTGCAGCAGACCTACTGAATAAAGCAATGTAATTTCAATGGAAATGTTTCCCCTTTGTCATGCAGGAAACTATGGCATTCACTTCATCCTGGCAGTGTCACATTTTTCTGAATGACAATATGGTCAAATTGCCATTGAAATTACATTGCCTTATTCAGTAGGTCTGCTGCAGAATTCTGCAGCGTGCTGCAAAATGCTGCAGAATTGGGTTTCATCCTGGGAGATGCCACTGTATGTATGTATGTATGTGTGTGTGAATTTATGTTTTATGGACCTGAAAGTAGGGCTTGACAATACTACCTATTTTCAGTCTTGTCCCAAAGGGTGCAGATACAGATGGTAACAGACTAACATTGAGCCAGGTTGCACTGTTTGTGGCATTGTACCAAACTGGAAAAACTGGCCTGTATATAATGAAAATTCCCCAACTCCTGTCTAGAAGTGCCATGGGACTTTAATGTCAACCTGAATAAATACCATACAAGGCCAACAGAACCTTGGTTTAGTGTTCCATCTGAAGGGTGACACTCCTCAGCAGTGCAACATCTCCTTAATACTGGGACTGGCAGTATAATCTAGATGCTAGAATAACAAACTGAATGAGCTTGGCACATCCAGCAGACCTGGAATTTATTCCTATATCCTCTGCCTGCATACTGTGTGACTAAGTCACTTGGCTGTCCTGGTTCTCCCAGGTCACCACTGAAAACAAGTACTTGCACCTGGATGGCCTTACCTGGTCACCAAAGAATAAAAAAAGTACTCCACTCAGGTGTCAGTGTTTATAGTATAAGCTCAATTCTGGTATGGGACTAGAACCAATGACCTTATGGCCATAGGTAGATGGGCTATCTACTGAGCCTATTCATTTCCTAGAATGTCTCCCCCAACCTCACCCAATATAGTTTATTATAGCTGTAAATTGCTGTTACTACTTGACCTTTTGTTTGCTTATAGTGTAGTCACATTACTATTGTAGTTGCAAAGCCATATCCTGAATTGCTAATTAACAGCATATTTTCTCTTTTACCCCCCTTTTTTACTCATCATGCTCCTCATTCCCCTTGATGTGATCCTTTCCATTTTGTCCATTTTCTATCCTCTCTTCCTTAGCCTTACTCAGAAATGTGTAATCTATAAAAGAAAAGGGTTCCATAAACAAGGTGAGTAAGTAACATAACAGACAGAGTCTTCAGTGCTAGGAGGTTCATGGAGTATGCTTCCAGTTGATGAACGTTAAAATGTAGTCCAAAAGGGTACTACAAGGCATTAAACTGTTCATACTGAATGTACTATACATCCATTTTAGTATGTTCAGTGCAGTCAGTAACCTTGATATTATACTATTGTACTTGTGGATCCACTCCACCAATTAAAAGGCAAAGTTGCCACCAGTTTAACCTACATAAAACTCACAGCAGTCTTTACCTTCTCAATTAAATGTCAGTAGTGACATCACCAGTTTGCCTTGCATTCTAATTGGGGGGAGGTGCAGCAAGAAGAACACAAAAATATTTTTTTTTAAAATATGTTGCATAATAGCATTAGTATTGTCAGTCATCTGCAGCAGTCTGAATGAACGCCAACAAAATTATTAAATTGACACACTTGTGTCTACGTATGCAGCACTGTAAAGAGGTTCAGTTCATGCTGCTCATTTCAGACTTTGGAGGACTGAAATCAATGTTGAACAGCCTGAGCCAAGCCACCTGAAAAATGTCAATGGAGCTTACCTGCTACACCATATATCTGGATATAATAAAGTAAGGGTCATAACAACAGGCTTGAAAATTAGTTTGGGACCTAAGAAATACCATACAAGCATAATTATTTCAAATACTGGCAGCTACTATACTTGCTATTCTGCCAGCAAAAATAAACATGTGAGATAGGCATCATTTTTTAAACAGTTGTAATTTACCAAGTAAGTTGTTGTACATGCTATGCTGCCAACAACAATAAACTTCTCAAATAGGCAAACGTTTTGGAAACAGTGGTGGCCTAACCCTGTAGACTGCTGTACACTCAGTACTTAGATTTTTCTGAAAGCAAAATATGATCCCCCACCATACTTGTCTCACTTCAAATTTGATCATCACACCAGCACTTAGAGTGCAGTTAGGAAAAAAATATGTAGAAAAACTCTTTTGAAATCCATCTAAATTCATAGCACAGCCCAAAGTGCTAAGACTAAGCACAGTATAACTTCACATACATGTGTACATAATCTGATTTCTTTGCTATTTGACATCCTGTCACTGTCAGGAGCACTCTAAACACAAACTGCAGTATCTCACTGAATGTAATTTGGATTATTTATCACAGAATTTAAGCAATTTGTTTGAACAAATTATAAATACATTAAAATGTCTAGTAAACATCCCTGGAAGAAAGTATAAAAACCAAGATGGATGGTGACTGCAAGGTTCTAAAGAAGCAGAAAGGGAAATCATTGAAAACATATAAAAAAACAAGACAAAAGAAATATTGAAAGAAATAAAAAAAACAGTGAAGAGAATACAAGTTACTCCTCTAGGATAAGATGAAAAAGTATTACAAGAAACAGTGGGATAACATCTTAAAGGCAATAAACAATAGAGATAACAAGAGATTCTGGCTAATGGTAGCAAAGGGGACTACTGATCTTAAAACACAGATAGACTCCTACTTTACTGAATCTAAATGGATAGAGCATTTTATAAATATGTTTTAAGATTGTTGACGTAAGGCTGACTTTCCAGAGAGTATACTGGGTGTAAGTAGTTGCTAATTATTACTTACGAAGAAGTGTTTCTTGCAATGAATACTTCAAAGTCAGCTGAAGCTCCAGGGCCAGATTCCATACCAGCAGAAGTTTACTTATGTGATAGAACTCAATGGGCTAAAACATTAACAATTCTTTATAATAAATATATTACTGCTAAACAATTTCCAACATCATGGTACAGTGCTAACATAATACTGATACATAAGAAAGGTGACTTATCCGATCCCCGCATGTACTACCCAATCAGCCTCCTTGATATTAATCTTAATATTTTTTCAAAGGTCATCTTAGAAAGATTAAATCAACACCGAAGTCTGAATGGAGGACTGTCTCCCTTGCAAGTAGGACTTAGAACAGATTACTCGACACTTGACAATGTATTTAAATTGCATCACCTAATAGAAAAGTAAGTTATAATAGGAAAGCAAAACATGTATGCTGTATACATCGATTATCCAGTGGCATTCAATTCCATTTCAAGAGAAATCCTGTGAAAACTCCTGCTTGCAAAAGGAATTGATCAAACTTTTGTCTATACAATTTACAATCTGTATCATAACACCTGGGCCAAGGCTAGTGTGGGAAAAGGTGGTCAACTATCTTCCCCATTTAAAATAAATAAAGGGGTAAGACAAGGTTGTGTACTGGCACCAGTTTCATTTGCTGTGTACATTGATGGATCACTTTGGCAAATGAACACAGTGATATCAGATTCTCCTAATATAAATGGTCAGATCTGCTCTGCTCTTGCTTATGCAGACAACCTTATTCTCTTCTCACTCTCCAAAAGTGGTCTACAGAGGAATTTGGATAAATTAGCTAATATTTCTAATGATTTAAGTTAACAATTAATCAGTCTAAAAGAAAAATAATAATTTTTGGACAAAAATAAGTACGGGGGGCAATTGGGTCCTGGGTACAGATAAAGTGGAAGTGGTAAATTCGTACACATACCTGATGTTACCTTTAATGCAAATATACTTTGAAATTCACATACTGAAATACCTATAGAAACATTTAAAAAAACAGCATTAGTTATGGCTAGACTTAATCATAAATATGGTGGTAATAGTGTTAAGCCATTCATAAAAGTACTAGATGCTAAGTCCCATAATCAGATGCTATATGGGACTGAAATTTAGGATATTAAGAATATAAATAAACTCATGGTTCCTATTTTTAAAGTCCAAAGAAACATCATGGGACTTTGTCCATTATGTCCAGCTTCCTACATTAGAGCGGAGCTAGGGATTCCCAACATCTCTGCTCTTCAGGAAGTTAGGAAGATTAATTTCTGAAATAGAATAACAACAATGCCAGGAAACAGACTTATGTATCAGTCACTTACGGAAAAATGAAAATGGTCAAAACATGGCCTTACTCAGAATCTTTGGTATGCAGTTATATTATAATTAATTGGGGAATATAAATTAAATATACTGAAATCTTTTGTGGATAAAAACATCACGCTTAGTCTAAGGTATATTACAAAAAAGGTAATAAATAACTGGAAAGAAAATGGCTTATTGGAAATCAGAGAAACAGCTTATTCCAAATTGTATTTAAAAAAAAAATATATCAGGCCAGCCTGGTGGTGCTGAGGGTTGAGGCAGTGGATGTCACACCTTGCACTTATTGGTGACCCAGGTGTGGTGTGGACTTTGGTCATTTGGGGTTGGCCATGGGGAGGAGGATTAAGCATCCCTGAGACTGGTCTCCTCTGGGGAGGGACTCCCACTAAGGAGCTTGCAGCAGGCGGAGGCTAGGGGGTAGTGCAACTTGAGGCACAAGGGTGGGGGTTGGCATTGACAGACATATGACTTGTAGCATGTTGGAGTACATGCCACAGTGTCCTTGGTGTCTTTGCATGAGCATGCCATGGGGGGTACTCAAGGGACAAAAATTGCTGAATCCTCTGGTGAAGATGAGGGTCTCATGCAGCACTACACTGAATGCTCCTGGAGCTCTCTCTAGTCCTGACCAATTGGCTTTCTGTGAAGGGGTCCGTGATGGGGCCTGAGAGAGGGAGAAAGGAGGAGGTAGAGGCTCAGGCACAACACCTGATGCAGGAGCCACCAGTGGACTGGAAATTGAGGAACCATAGGGAACACCTCAGCTGAGGAGGTAGGCTACTAAAATAAAGAAACAAACAAAAAAAATTATAATTTTGGATTTAAGTCTTATCTGGATATCCTGATAAATCCAAAGCATAGGAGAATACTTACATAATATAAATTTGAAAGATTTGAATTCAATGTTCTAAATGCCCATTATAAAAAAAGCTCTAGTGAAGTATGTACATGCTCAGTAGAGGAACAGAAAATCTGATTCATGTTATCTGGCATTTTACATGGTACCAGGAGGAGAGGATTTATTGGTTAAAGCCCTTTCTAGACAGCATGTATGAGATGGATAAATTAACACTTACAAATATTTTACTTCATATTAACAATGAATGGACTATTGAGAGAATATCATAGTTATTTCTGGCTATCAGCAAAGTTAAGAAAAGACTAATTAAAACTCAAATCATTTGATGAATGAAGCATGGGTTATATCGCGTATTATCGAATAGACTCTCAATAAGGGTGAGCATAATTAAAATGTAAACCAAATGCACTCTAATGCTTGATAACAATATTATTTATTTATTTGCTTTTGTTTGCTGGGTAAGTCACACTAGACAGCCAAGTGCCTATTTTCAGGTGCGACCCAGGAGAGTTACAGACTTGAATTTTACAGGTACAGTGATGAATACAACTTTTACATACAGTGAGATATCAGGATACATACAGGAATGACAGTCAGTAAAAACACACGAGCCCAGGGGTGGTTACAGATGACATGGGAGAGTTAAGAGCTAGAGCATACATAGACAGTGAGTGAGTGAGTCAAGTTTACATGCAATGGGAGAACAGACGATACCAGTTATGGTAATCCATTTAGTCAACTCACATTGCACAATTTAACTTGTCAGGAGCTGCATTATGTCTTCCCATCTTAACTTTAATTCATATGAGAATGTTTATTTACTGTATGTGTAACTAATTTAACTACTTGCTGAAAGAAGTGTGGTATATTTTAGTTATAATTTGAGTATACTGTAAACAAGGGTGAGGACTTATAAATGTAAACTGAGTGCACTTTAATGTTTACCACTAATACAAGCCAATATTGCAGAAGCTTAGCCTAATGTGAGCTGTAATATGATCTCTCATTCAAGCTCTATTTATGTAAGAGATAGATTTGATATATGTGTAATTGATTTTATGCATGATTTTAATTGTTGTTAAATACATGTATACATCTGTTGATAACTTTTAAGTTAAACAATAAACTGATGGTAATATACAACTGCAGTACCAAAAAATAGCTGCTATAAATTAAGCATTTTTTTCTAATTTTATTGACAGCACAATGGAAACATATCCTACTCATTTATCTAACAGTGTAAGACTGCACACTGTAAGAGGACTAGGTAACATGGTTAGATCTCTGACTAGTTTTTTACAGCAATGTAACCATCTAATCAGCTGTTTGCACATTACATGACCTGCCCCATTATTCACCCATTGTGATGTATAGCTAAATTGTTTGGTGAAGTATGTTGCACAGTTTTCAAAAGTGCAATATGTCTCAAATGTGTTGAAATAGGGTCCCTTTGTGAGGTCTTTGCAAAGGGTGAAGTTCAAAACGTTGATACATTTTCATTGACAAAAAAAATTTGCAACATCCCAACCATGACTCTTTCCCTGCCCCTGGAAAGGATGGTGGCTGTTATCCTGTGGAAGATCAAAAGGTCAAGTTTGGAGTCAAATGACAAAATGAAGGAACCAAAACTGTTTTGTGGCTTATTCTCTTTTCTTTTTCGTTTTCTTTTTCCAAGCCCTGACGTTTTGCACTAGAATGTGCTTTTTCAAAGGGCATCCTACAATATTAAAATAAAATATATGTCAAATTGCATATATACATGTTGATACAATTGTTTATCAAACACAATGTAATTAATATTGTGGATGGTGACCATTTTTTTACATTTCTATTTAACCTTTAGAAAATTTAACCTGTAGAAAAATCAACATACTGCATATACTAATATTTTTTAATATTGCAATCATTTACTGCGTCATTTAGTGTTTCATTTATACCCCATGAGTAAATATGTTAATTGCCATGTCTTTTTATGCTGCCCCTTTAAGGCTTGCTACCACTTTTTTACATTTCACTGCAGTGCCAGACTCTACCTGTTCCTGCTCTTTCATGCACATTACTGTTAATTTGGCTACTAACCTTATAACCCACCATATTTCTCTGTGAGTGACCCACAGGGAATTTGGCAGTTTATAAGCAAGGCCAGTAAAAAATACAAGACAGACTTTTTTATCGAATACTCCAGAGTTACAACTCGGGTAGGCACGAATTAGTAAAAACTGTCTATGTTTTCAGTTATAGAACAGAGAAAACACTAAAGTGTAGAAAGCGTCATAGTGATAGAAGCAAGGAAGTAAAATAAAAGTGGGTCTTTTCAACAGAAAATGATCACACTTAAAAGGTAAAAAAGTTTATGAGAACAGATGGAAAAGGAAGGTGTTTTCCTTAATCAAATAATGACTTTAAAGAAAATAGAGGAGTGGAAAACCCCAATGTTAAAAGGTTTACTAATTTTATTGTTGTTGTAAATTGCAGCCTATGGCACAGTAAAGTGCATGAAAACATGGAGTTCCCTGAAGGAGAACAAGATTAAAACAAATGACCATTTGTCAGAGAAAGGCTTTCATTAAGATAAGTAGCCAAATTAACAGTAATGTATGTGAAAGATCTGGAATGGGTGGACTCTGGCAATGCAGTGAAATGTAAAAAAAGTGGTAGCAAGCCTTAAAGGGGCAGCATAAAATAACGTGGCAATTAACATAGGTACTCAGTGGGTATAAATGAAACACTAAATGAGACAGTAAGTGACTGCAATATTCAATAATGTTAGTATACATAGTATGTTGATTTTTCTACAAGAAAGGTTAAATAGAAGTATAACATAATGGTCAGCCATCCACAATATTAATTGCATTATGTTTGATAAAGAATTGTATTAATATGTATATATGAAATTTGACATATATTTTATTTTAATATTGTAGGATGCCCTTTGAAACAGCACATTCTAGTGTGAAACAACAGGGCTTGGAAAAATTAAAAGAAAAGAGAATAAGCTACAAAACAGTTTTGGTTCCTTCATTTTGTCTTTGGACTCCGAACTTGTTCAGCTGGTCGCAATTACAGTATGATGGAGCAGATGAGCTACAAGCTCTCATTTTCAGTGGCGTCCTGCTTTTACACATTGTTAGATTGTAATTACCCAGGATAGGGCAGCTGAAAGGCAATATCTACTTTTTAGTGGGCTCCCACATTTTGATCCTAAAAGTCCAATAGTCTTTTTATCACCTGATGTCGTGATCAAGACAGATTGAATTTTAAAATCCCATCCAAAAGGCGATTTTACTGTGTGACTATTGAAACAAATTTTGGAGAGGATTTGAAAAATGACATCTGCCAAGTTCAGAAGGTGGGGTAACACAAGGGATATGTTGAATATTAGGGGCCTAAGTCTGCAAAAATAAAGTTATGAGTAAATTTTGGAGCATTTCAACGTTTTCTCATAAGTTAGTTGTTTTTCTACATTTTACCCCACATATTCAACATGATCTTTTTATGATCACTTCTTCTAAGCATGACAGGTGTCATTTATAAAACAATGGCTGGAACATTATGTTGTGCCATGAGTATGAAAACACATTTTGGGTAGGGTTTGAAGAATGAAAGCTGTCACATTAGTAGATGGTGTGAAAAAATTACTGTTAAATATCTGCAGTCAAAATGATGAAAATGAACACAGTTATGAGCATATACTGAAAGATTTCAACATACACTCATAACTTCATTGATTTTTTATATTTGTACCCCAAATTTTCAACATAGCCTTCTTATGAACAAGGGTGAAAAGACTGTTCAAATTGTAACCAAAAGGTGTTTTTGTGCCACAAGTGAAAAAACATATTTTGACCAGGATCTGAAAAATGACAATTGTCACATTCATGAGGTGGTATGAAAAACTGACTACATTAAAAATCTTGGGTCAAATACTGAAAATTACCACAGTTATGAATATGCATTGACAAATTTGAAAGTATACTCATAACTTTTTTTAAATATTCTTACCCAGATTTTCAACATAGCCTTCTTTTGACCCCACCTCATAAATATGGGTGGAGAAAAATTTCAAATTGTGTCAAAAGGTGATTTTGTACTGCAAGTGTGAAAACACAGTTTTTGCCAGGATTTGAAACATGGCAGCTGTCACATTCATGAGGTGGTGTGAAAAAATAATGATGTTGAAATTTGGGGTCCAGATATTGAAAATCACCAGTTACGAGCGTGCATTTAAAAATGGCAACGTACAATATGTTCACAACTTTGTTATTTTGTCATACTTTTACCTCAAATTTTCAACATAACCTTTCTTATGACCCCACCCCATGCTCAAAGGTGAAGACATTTTTTGAATCCTGCCAGAAAGGTGATTTAGCACAGCAACCACAAAATCACCTTTTCAGACATATTTGCCTAATTTCATGGTCATTGTTGATAAGATGGGTTTCCAAAAAAGCTTGTTGAAAATCTGGGGCCAAATTATTTTAACATGATCAAGATATTTATGAAAGTTCAAAACCCATTGAAAAACACTGACCTGCATATCTGATTTCCTCAGGAGTCTATTTCCACAGAACTTCACATATAGACTATGTTGGAGCAGAATCATTCTTATGGATTCTATTCTCTGTATTAGAGGGAGAGAGAGGTGTATTCATCTAGATGAATCTTCTATGAGTTTATGTTTGAGTTTGTCATAATTTTTATCAGATAGGTGCTGTAAAGTTCTGGGGAAATAGATTGCTAGGTATTTAATGGATGAATGGTGCCAGTGAAAAGGGAAACATTTTTGTAATGTCTGAGATAGTTCAAAATTAAATCAAAGAACATCTGCCTCAGTTTTATCTCACTTATATCACAAGAGCATTTCCATTTCCCGTATTATATTAAATAGTTCTGGGAAGGACTACTCTGGGTGGGAACAGTAAACAAGAAGATTGTCAACATAAAAAGCTACCTGATCTTCATTGTCAGCTACAGTATCTTTATGTGGACAATCTGGCTAGACTGTAGTAACATGTAAGCTAATGGTTTACATAGATAGCAAAAAAGAGAGCAGAAAGTGGACAAACATGTTGGGTGCCTCTGGTTAAAGTGAATCTAGAAGAATAGGTTCCATTCACTTTTATGACTACCTATGGGTTGGTGGATACATTTTTAAAAAGAGTGAGGAAGGGCTCAGAAATTGGAGTTTTTGTAGAGTGTAATGCAAGAAGTGTCAAGGCACACAATCAAATGCCTTTGGGCTTCGAAGCTTAATATGACAAAGGGTATTTTGGGATTATTTGTATTTATATTTTTATTAAGGATAAGTCCTCTGGAATACAGTTCATTTTTCAGACACAACCCTAAGTCACTGTGCATTCAATACAACATTATAATCTTACATATAACAAAACACATACTCTAGGAATATAAGATTCAACGTCAATGCAGTAATAATAACATACAAAACAAAAATATTACAGATTCATAGCAAACATTATCTATTAGGTAAAATTTATACAATTTGACATGACATTGTAACCTGATTTAAACATGTGCATGGTATCATGTATGTTTCATTTCAGATAATAACTACAGTATATAATAACAATATTACTTATGCCTTATGCAGGTTTATCATTTCATTGAAAACATTCAAATTTGAACTTATCTTTTAGATAACACAACAGTGCAGTTGAAAAAGCATTATAACCTGTTAAACACTGAATATGGATAGGAACGTCATTCCAAATAATGGCTGCAATATAATCAAAGGTATGTTAATAGGTTGGATCAGGTGCAAAGTCCTTTTTAAATTATCTGTTGTCTTATGTTGGGACAAAACGTCTGACTGATCCTTATGTATTATGGATGGAATAAGGGGTTTAATCCTGGAGACCAACACTCCTGAATATAACATTTAATCAACATTAAACACCAAAAATTGGTCTATATGAGTCAGAATTTCTAGGACTTTTATCTGGTTTAAATATAGTGGAGTTATTTGCATATCTTTAGCTAAAGAGGGGTTGATTCCATCTTGTACTTCCTTAAATACTGCTGCTACATGGGGTGGTAAAACATGTTTTTGGAGCATATCAGATTCTGATGTGTACCCATCAGGACCTGGGTTTTTCCAGTTTTAAATTCTATTATCCCTGTCAAGCTCTCTGTTGGAGAAAAAGGGCATACAATACTTAACTGCTGATCTTCCAACATTTGAGAGAGTTGTAGCTACTGAAAAAGCAGTTGTGAACTGTATATGGTTCCGGAGCTTAGAAATAAATGTTTTTTTGTAATAACCTTAAGAGCATGCAGGATTATTGCAGTGGTGTAAAAGTGTTAAAGGTGATATGCTAGTATCTTAGAAGCCCATGCTCTGCCTTCATTATATTTCTGATTGACATGCAACAGTGCCTGCTCTGTTTTAGCATCCAGGATCTGTGTATCTCAGCTTGTTTGTGTGCCATCTGTAAAAATTGTAATTTGTCCAACACAACAGGTCCTTAAGATGCTGTTCTCTTAGTATCATTTTGATCATGGCATAATTTATAATCACACCTCAACAGCAACCTTAATCATGCCACATAGTACCCCATTAGAAATAGCCAGAGCTGAATTATCCCACTCAATTTGAGAGATTTTTTTCTACTAACAATTGGGTAAACTTTGGGTGCCCTAATAAAGTAGCATTATATCTCCACTGTTGTATCACTGGGGCACCGTCCAATGAGATGGTGATAGAAATTGGAGCATGATCCAATAATACTGTTGCATTGATTATTGCCTCATTGACCCAGTATGTATGTCCACTGGTCATCATATAATAATCAACATGGGAATATACAGACTGGAGGAAAGACTGAAATGTGTAGCTGTGGTGAGAAGCATAAATATACCTCCAGACATCTATATTATATCAAATCCTTCAATAATCTGTACCCATGTCTCTACTATATTGTTTTTCCTGGAGCATGGGGGTTGGTGCTAACTTTTGCAGGATCCATCAGTATCCATCATAAATTAAAATAGTTTTTGATTATGACCGCCATGTCCGTAAAGCTGGTAATTTTATCCAAGAGCCATTCTGTAGCCAAGGCATCTATTCCCTGAGGCCGGTATGCTGCACCCGTATACCACTGAAATCATGAAACTATAACAGCAAAATCCATTACATTGTATTTTGACAGACTTCAAAATTGTCACTGTAATGGACACGGCTGTGAAATTTCATGGTTTCGACAATATTCCCTCCCTTCTGAGTCAGCTCCAACTCGGAGTTAGATATTTAGAAAAGGAGGTGCGGGGGGCACAGAACTCCTCATGGGGGTGTGTGGTTGGGGCGATGCTCCTGCAAAAAAAAAAATGTCTGACAAGTTAAATTTCACCTGTCAACATTGGGGATGTCACTGTGCCACATGTTGACAATGAAGGTGTCATTGTGGCTTGGTAGACC
Organism: Neoceratodus forsteri; assembly: GCA_016271365.2. NCBI lineage: Eukaryota > Metazoa > Chordata > Ceratodontiformes > Ceratodontidae > Neoceratodus > Neoceratodus forsteri. The sequence continues at coordinate 832,809,949 of CM028131.1, forward strand.
CCACAGTACCAATGGTAAAAATGTCTCCCTTGTAATGTTCCTTTAGCCTGTAGTAGGTCATAACAGCAAAACAATAATAACGAGAACCTTAGCAGCAACCTCAATATTGTGAATATGAAATAAGCAAGAGAAAACAACCATGATGGAACAAAACTGTGAAATCCTCATGGAAAAAAAAATAAATGCTTTATCTGCCATTAACAAAATGAAATGTTGCCTGGATGTATTTTTTCCAGCAGGCAAAGTAACAACTAAACAATTGACAATTAAGGTATTGTGTCCCCAGCAGTGCAAGTTACTGACATTATTATCATAAATTAATGCTCATCCCTATTGTATGCAACAATGAGACCAAAGGGATGCCAGATACAACTCAATTGGAGTCAGTTACTGTATGTCAGGATATCAACCAGGGAAGAGAAAACAAAACTACGAAATCTGTAAATAATGTGCATTTCACAATGTAGATAATAAATGTGTCTGACCAGTGTATGTGATAATGTGAGAGGAAATCTTGAGCTGACTTTAATAAATCAAAAGTTTGATAATGTATAGCAGTCATTTAATAAATCAAAAGTTTGATAACGTACAGCAGTTGTAAAGTTAACCTCCTTATAACATTTTTGGAAAATTATACCAAATGGATTGATCAAGTTTATTCAAAATGGGTGTTTCACCTCATCACCTTGTCTTACCAGACATGCTATTTTATAAAAGCCCTTACTTATACTGAGGTTGTATAGATTAGATTATCTCAGGTCTTTTACACCTTTGTCATGGGACACCAATCCATTTGAAGCCTTGTTTCATTGTATAAGGCAGCATCAACATCTCTGCTTAAAACATGACATCTTTGATGCAGTACATAGTCTTTTGAGTCCTTCCTTGACAAAACACATGTGGCTTGTGAGAAATCTGTCACTTCTCATAAGGGAAACATTCTGTTTTCATGCACAATTGTAAAAAAAAAAATCAACAACCACAAACATAACAAACTTTGGCTGGTGCTAGCAAGGCTGGTCTTGCCTTTTTATAATGTTTTCTTGGCCTTTCAGTTTCAACACTCTCACCATTATAGTTATATAAGGACCATGTTCATGTCACTTTTACAGATTTTTGTATACAGTGCCCTCATGGAGTGCTTTGACACAATGGCACATCTCTTCAGTAATGATCCCAGCACTGTGCACATTGGTTCATTTCCACCCAACATCAGGCTATTAGTTTCACCCCCCCCATTATGAAACTCACTTACAGCCCCCAGACCCCCCCCCCAGCACATCATTTTCTGATTTTTTGATTTTCTGAGTTGGACACTGGTCCATCGGGTAGCTGGGGGAGAGGGACATATTTTTCTTTATTCTGTGATGGGGGTGGGGATTTGGCATAAGACCTGTTAGGTACTTTGGAGAGAAGACCAGATATTTTTTATTCATTGATGGGACAGGCTGGGCATAAGACCAATCAGATAGTTAAGGTGAGGGAGTCAGGTTTTCTTTATTCCCTGATGGGCCAAGCTAGTCACTGGACCCATAAGGTAGTTGGGAGGGGGTCCAGCTTTTTTTGTTACATATTGGATCAGGTTGGGCAACAGACATTCAGTTCTATGTTGCTTGCCTTATCAGGGTGGCACACTTGCACCTTCTGAAACACTTTGTATATAAGACCTAATTGTAAGATATTTTACAGTCCCTGTGCTACCAGAATTGAACTCCTGTGCTTTGTAAATTACTAGACCTGTCATACTGTTTGGGAGAGGGACAGATTTGTTTTTTCCTGACAAGCTGGGTTGGGTATTTTTTTGGGCAGGTACTTTTGGGGTGGAGGTAGTCAGATTTTTTTATTATTCACTGGAACATAAGCACAGTAAATTGATGATACCCATGCATGCCATTATTTCCAAAATACTTTGCTTCTGTTAGTTAATTGGAGTCACCCAGGGCAGGTGATTCACTGCTCAGCATGCTGGATTGGAGCACGCATGGCTAGGGTTACCACCTGTCCCGATTTTCACAGGACAGTTCTGATTTGGGTAGCTGTGTCCCGCATAAAAACATGAAAAATACTACATTTCCTGACATTGCAGTAGAAGAAAATACCTTTTGACTTCCCCTAAATGTTGCAAAAAACTATAATGCATTAAAATGATAAGAAACATTAGGAGCAACTAAAAAACTTTAACACTTAATTTTAGTGCTTATTATTTAGAGAAAACAAGTCTGTTGCATTGGTCAAGGTTACATATTGTCCTGCGAAAAATGGTCTTTCAGTAACAAATATCCCACTTTGGGCTTCTTAAAAGGTGATAACCCTGTCCATGACAATACAAACTCTGTATCTGTGTTATAGTAGGGAGAGTGCAGAGCTAAAATTGAGTACTGAGAGAAGGAACAGCAATGTGAGAGGGAGAGGCAGGCATCCAGATTTTTTTGATCCAGAATCATGTGCCATAAGGATTACAACCTTGGAAGTTCATGCAGTCAGTCCCATCTCCATCCCATGCTTGTGTGTGGTAGGCTAGGAGTGACATAGAGGCACAAACTCAGTGGTAGAAGCAGAGGGGCCATATTTATTGTTTTCCATGATAGTCTGAGTTGGGTTTTGGACCTCTGGCAATGCCTAGTACTTTAGGGAAAAGGGACCTTTTTTTGTATTCTTGGACAGTCAAGCACTGGGTCCATCAGGTTTGTGGTGGAAGGGGCATATGTTTTGCTATTCCCGAATGATCCAGGTTGGCTCTGGACTCATCAGGTAACTTTTCACTACTCGATTTCTTTCTGATAAAAAAAAAATAACACCAACAGATGCCAAACACCAGAACAAAACTTGATGTGCTGGCAGTTTTTTAATGTACTAATAGTATGAGCATGCATGACATCTGATAGGCTGAAAATAATATTGCCTTGAAAGTAAGCATGGCAAAAAAGATTAAAGCTGTTTTTTAAGCTGGCTAAGTGTTACTTTGCAAATTGCCTCTCCCTGGCCACCTAATGCTCCAGCAACTGATCCCCCCCTTTGTTTTCCCAGTCTCAGGCCAGGTTACTCAGACTGAATGGAATCCCAGATATTTTTAATTATACTGAGAGGCTGGGAAATATTATTCCTATTTCATACAAGCATCAAATGTTTAGGCAGACTGGCAGCTTATCAGTAGTTCCTCTATGGGTACATTCATTGTCCTTCTTGTCATCACTGTGGGGAGGGCTATGCTAAACAACTTGAAGGCTTCTTCAGCGTATCACCTAGGTCAGCTGCATGTCCATGAATCCATTTGTTCAACAGGGTCTCATGCAGTCTCCTATTTGCAACCAATATAAAGTTAGCAAAGCATTACAGACAACTGCAAGAAACAATAGCAAGGCCATGACTCACTCACTGACAGCTATAAAAGATCATGACTCAGCCCCTTAATGCATCTCAATGGGACAGCAGCAAAACATTTTCCGACTTTAATCCTAGTAGGGATTGGTCTGCTATGCCAATCAGCCCTTAAAAGTGGGTCTGCTTTAATGATCAACTTAAACATTTTTTTAAAGTCTAAGAAGAATCAGTGCAAACACCTCAACCATCTGAAACTGATTTTACAGGTGAGGGTTGTCTAAAAATACATGCTTGAGCACCAGTGTATAGTAACATAAAATCATCCAGAGAAAAAGTGTTTCATAAAAAAAATGCAAATAGATCCCTAATTAAGAGGAAGGAAGGAAGGAAGGAAGGAAGGAAGGAAGGAAGGAAGGAAGGAAGGAAGGAAGGAAGGGAGGGAAAGAATGACAACAAAGTATTAAAATGTTCCACAATCTGATCTCTCTGTACACAGTACTGTATACCATAATACACTGTGTTTTAATGTTACTTTTATTCATTTATTCATTTGCCTCTAATATTTATAATTATGCTTTTTTAGTACTTATTATTGTATTTTACTTTTTATCTTCGGCAGTTTTATTGCCTAACTATCTCCTTCTCCTTTCTCCCCCCAGATGCATCTGAAAATTAAATATTTTCAGCTCAGTATGTCTTTCCTGGTTAAACTTTTAATTCAATCAGTAAATAAATAGTGGTTTCATTCATGCTGCTTAATATTAAATTTTGTTGGAGTGATATCAGTATTGCACAGCCTGAACCAAACCACCTGTGAAAAGTCAATGGAGTTTGTCTACTACATTGTATATTTGGGGGAAAAAAATACAAGTCATAACAATAAACTCAAAACTTCATTTGGTGCCTAAAAAGCATTGTAAGTAGTACACGTTTGCATGTTAGAACTCCAATGATGTCACTAGCCTCTCCTTTGAAAAAGTTTTTTTTTTCCAAATGTTTAACATTGTTTACCCCTACACAAACTTCAACTCCCTTCTGATTTTTAGTGTTTTTTGATAAAAAGAAGGATAAACTGTCTATCCTGCTCACACCAAAAAACTGGTACTGTACATAGAACAAAAGTTTCTGTCTGCTCAGCTGTGTATCACATTCACATTTCTAGCAAACTAACCTCTGCAGCTTATCAAGTGCTGCCAGAAGAGCTGATGATGTGAGAATGCTGCCCTTTAGATACTGTATCTGATCCAGAATTGGCTCTGCATTTATACCCCTGCTCTCTGGGTGTAAGCCCAGTCTACCTTGTCTAATAACATGAATATGATCTTGTGCAAAACCATTTTTTTATTTTTTTTTGTATTTCATTTTTATTTTATTTGTTTTACCAGGAAAGTTGGACTGGACATCATTGTCCCATTCATTTTATTTATTTATTTATTTTAGTCTTTGGTAACTGGTTATGAGCACTAATCCAAGGGACCGTTTTCAGGCACGACCTGGGCCACTGCGGTGGTGGTACAGAAGGAGCAAAAATATATGACAAAGAATATGAGTTGTGCATAAACATAGATTGAATACATGACAAAAGCAGGTACATAGTAGAAAAGTTGGTAACGAGAGACTGTACAACTTAAAACTAAACAAGTCAGTTCATCAGAGCAGTCGAGAGTACTAACTATACATTATTTACACCATTTGGATAATCAAAACTGATTAACTATACATTATTTACAGCAGGATAAGGTGACAAGTGAAGGTAAGTGCAAGGCATAAGAACCCACTTGACATTATTGAGTGTACTGAAGGGAGATTAAACAGGACACAGTGGTGGGGGACAGAGTACTAGAGAGGCGGTGGCTAGTCAGCCTGGAGGTAATAGGAAGGGGAGAGTAAACAGGATGCAATGAAGGGGGGAGAGTACCAGGGAGGCAGAGGCTAGTCAGCCTGGAGACAATAGGCTGGGGTGGTGGTGAGGTTTATCCCGGTGTGCAAAGGCACTTGGCCACTTCCAACATCCAGGACTTGAGACGAACCTTGAGACTTGCATGGGTCTCCAAGGTATGGATGGATGCAGGGAGACTATTCCACAGGGTGGAAGCAGCTACAGATAATCCTTTTCCACCCATAGCAGAGGAGATTATAGGGGTTACCATGGATGGAACAGAGGATGCACATAGGCATCTCACTGGAGTTCTGGAGCAGAGGATGGTTGCATAGGGGGAGGCATTCCCTCTGCCTGAAAGCACTGTCCAGAATGCAACCAAAAGCATAGACAAAACAAAGGTGTAGTGGAAGCCAGCCAAAAGTCTGGTAGAGGTGGTAGTGGTGAGTGGAGTAGGGAGCCAGGAGAGTGAAACAGCAAATGTTGTTGTACGTTGAGCCATGGCACGCATGCAAGGTAGATGACATACGCAAGTAGATCGAGGAGCAGTAGTCATCAAAGGGCCTTGTGCAATGGCAATATGTGCTTCCCTGGTCAAGAATTGCTTCATTCTATAAGCTGCACCAAGTTACTGGTTCACGGAGTGGAAGATGGAGGTAATATGATCAGTGTAGGAGAGGGAAAGGTCCAGGATGACACTCAAATACTTAAAGGTTGACACATTTTCAAGTGCATTTCCTTCCGATGTTGCTACTGAGAGGGAGGACCCAGACTTGGCAGACTTAGCTATGTAGGGTTTGGATCTGAACAGCATAGATGAGTTTTTTTGGGCATTTACAAGCAGATAGTGTGACTGGAACCAGGTGTGAGCAGAAGCGTAGTTCCTGGATAAGGCTGTGGAAATATTTTCTAGTGCCTTTTCACTGGAGAAGAGGATGAGGTCATCGGTGTATAGCAGGGCAACACAAGTAAGATAGTCTGAGGGGAAGGAGTTTATAAACAGGGAGAATAATAATGGGCCAAGGATAGAGCCCTGAGGTATACCAGTGGAGACAGGGAGGGCTGGGAGAAGGAAGAACCAATGCACACTGACTGAGACCTGTTTGTGAGGTAGCTTTGGAACCAGCGAGTGGTCTCATGGGAGCAGCCAAGGTCACGGAGGGAGGAGAGTAGCAGGGTGTGATCAACCAGGTCAAAAGCTTTCGACAGGTTGACAAAGACTGCAGCCGTTGCCCTTCCAAGGTCCATGTTTCTGAGGATGTGATCAGTAAACAGGGCCAGGGTAGATGTGGTGGAGTGATGTTTGTGGAAGCTGTGTTGCTGTTTGGACATAAGGTTGTGAGTGTCGATGTGTTCGGACAGTTATCAGTGTATGATTTTTTTTTTTGTTTGTTATAGAGGTGTTTTTCCGCTTTGCAACCTGGTGGCATCCCTCAGCCTTCCTGCCAGTCTCCGACCGCTATTGCTCCCTCAGTTCTCTGGGCCCTATGTCCCTCATGGATTACCCCCCATGGTGGGGTGGAGAGAGAGAGAGGGACATCCTCCCTTGCCAAGCGATATCTAGAATGGGCGTGGAAGCACTGTGAAGCCACAGAGTCGGAGTACTGTGGAGGCTTCATTCATCTAGCCAGCAGTCACTTTTCCCCTTGTTTTCTGGTGACCCTTCTCCCACAGCTGACAGTGAGCATGCATGGAGGTGTGTGTGCGCCCTGATGCCACATTCATTCATCTCCCGTTGTCCAGCACTGTCCCTGTCCTCCATCAGTAGGCAGCCAAGGAACAGGATGATGGACCACCTGCCCCCAAGAGAGGAGAGCTGTCATGGGACCCTTGATCTTCTCCCTTCCCTGCTGCCCCCCCGGTGGCCCAAGCTCATTCCCAAACCCAGACCGGCAGAGTGAAATGAGGTGTGGCATCCAGCACCTCAACCCTCAGTGTCACCAGGTTGGCTAGCGTGGATGATCTTTTCAAGGAGCTTGCTGAGGTGGTGGAGCAGGGATATTGGCTGATAGTTGTCTGTGGATAGTGGATAACCAGATTCAAAAATTACAACTACCTTGGCATGTTTCCAAGAGCTAGGCACTGAGGAGGTAGTCAGTCCCAGGTTAAAGACGTAAGTGAGTGGTTTGAGGATGGCAGGGGATATGAGTTTTAGCACCATGGGGAAAGGACCATTGCTGCCTGGGCTACCCTGGTTAGGCAGGCTCTTTAGTAGTTTGATATTGTCCTTAGAGGCAAAGGTCCTGAAATAGAAAGAAGGGAGGGTGGGTGGGTTAACAGAAGATGGGGTATGGGGATGATCAGAGGATCTGACCCAGGGCAATGGGTCTCCTAGGGTGGTAGCTTGCTAAGGAGAGTAGATAGATCAGTGAAATTCTTGTTAAAAGCCTCGGCAACTTCACCTGGGTCTGTCAGCTGGCCAGAGAGAGTATCGGGTTGAGGGTCAGGTTTTGAGTGCGCTGGTTGAGTAGGGAGTTGATCTCACCCCAGAAGCTGCGAGGATCACTAAGGTTGGCCTTTTGTTTGCTCTGGAAGAAGGTGCACTTATTGACAAAGGCAGTTTGTTTGCATAGGTTCCATAAGCACCTATCGTCATTCCAATGGGCAGGGAAGGATGCTGTTTTGTAGGCTGACCATAATAATATATTCCGCTCCCTCATCATGGCCAGGAGATCATTAGTAACCCAGCGAGTGCGGCCTCCCCTAACTATATAAGTGGTCAGGGGAAATGCTGATTTTGGAGATGGAGGAGTGCAGTGGAGAGGAATCTCTCAGCCTCAGACACATCAGTGAGAGAGTAAAGAGTTGACCAGCTTATTGCTTGAGCATCCTCAATAAGGGAGGCAATATCCTGGTGGTTGAAATTATGGAAGAAGAGCAGTTTTGGGAGGGGGGGTGCTTGGCCTTCATGGCCCAGACCAAGAAGGTGGGGGAGTGGTCGCTAACAGCATCTGATAGCATCCCTGTTAGGAGCACCTTTTCCTCACTATTGGTGATCACCTAGTCAAGGAGTGTGTGATTCTGGGTACACAAGTTATGCCTGATGGGGATGGTAATTAGTTGTGCAAGGTTGTGGAGCTTGAGTTGAATAGAGAAGTCTGTTTTACGAGTGCTGAGCCAATCCAGATTGAAGTCCCCGAGGAGGACTGTATCCCTAGAAGGGTAGAGGTTGTTCACCCCCTCCAGGTGGGTAGCAAGACCTGCAGATTTTCCTAGAGGGGGGTTGTAACAACACCCAACATATAAACTTTTACCCGCACCAATAGTCAGCTCGACTAGGAGCCAGTCACTGGGTGAGTTCAGGTCAGAGTAGACAATGGGGGCAGCAGAAAGGGACTCATGGATGTAGAAAGCCACTTCACCACCTTTTTTTCCTACCAGGCCTGTAATGCCTTAGCAGAAAGTTCCCAACAGGAGATGATAGGCAGCATTGGACAGATGGGACTTCAGCCATGTTTCGGAGATGCCAAGTATGTGCAGCTTGTATATGCCAACCCAGTGTTTGAGGTCAGTAAATTTAGAGGGGAGGTTACAGAGGTTGATATCTGCACACTTTCGCCCGGTGGAGGATTTCCAGGCAGGGTTAGAGTGATCAATGGAGATACATTGGGGGGCTGGGATTGCTCTCGATGTCTGGTGCTAGAAGCAGTAGAGAGAAGGACATATTGTATATATTGGAAAATGGTGGAGGCAGGATAGAAGTGGAGAAAAGGAGAAAGCCAAGCCTGTGACTATCTTGTTTGGAGAGAAATGCAAAGGATGTGAGACCCAATGGGGTGCTCTTCCACTTAGCAGCAGCACAGAGGGTGACAGCAGGACTGTTACAGGGAGTGAGATGGGACAGGAGCTCCTGGTCAATGGCAAGCATTCAAGAACACAAACAGCCCCAAATTATACTGCAGGCATGGTACCGACATCACTTCTGTCCACAACCCAGAAGTAAGCCACTATGTTAGTTCCTACAACTTCAATAAGTGTTCCCAACCCATGTTAGTAAATGGGGAGCACAAGACATCAGGGACCCCATATTCAAAAGTTTGCATGTATGCTAACTTATTTTTGCCCACACAAACCGGTGTTTATGCTTGATCCCCATATTCAAAAGGGACTGTTGCACAGGCAAAAAGGGTTAGCACCGATGTGAATCATAATGTATGCATACAGACAAGAAGAGGAGCATGGCCATGAATATGCGCACCCGCACTACCCCATATTCAGCAGCTTTGCGCTCTGCAACGGGGTTTAGAAAAGTCCTATTATGCAGCACAAATAAAATATTATCCCTGTTGTAAGTGGTCCCCCTACTGCTGATCGACAGCCCTTTTTGTAAGAAATATTATCCCTGGTGCTGGTGGTTCCCCTCCACACTGATCACTGGCATATTCTGTATATTAATATATCCCTGGTGATAGAGGTGCCCTTTCCACTCTGATTGCCATCCCCAGAATAAGAAATTAATTCCCTGGTGGTAGTAGTGTTCTCCCCCCTTTAATTCCAGCCCCATATGTTGAAATGAATTCCCTGGTGTCAGTGGTGCCCTCCCTCACTCCGATCCCAGCCCTGACATAAAAGTTTATATCCCTGGTAGTAGTGGTGTCCTCCCTCCCTTCCTCTGATCCCAGCCCCAATATAAAAGTTTATACCCCTGTTGGTAGTAATTCCCCCTCCCCAATCGTCGACCCAGAAGTACACACAACCCCTCATTGGGATCCAGTGGTTAGCCCCCCCACAGAACCAGGCAACCCCCTCACCATATCCACATCAGTTGTGCTGCAGGTCTATACAGTGACCAGCACAGCCTTCCTCATACCTCCTTGACCAGCCACCATTTATACAGGCAGGGAGTGTGCCTCTTATTTATTGTAAAGGGTGCGTCACCCTGTTCTATAAATAAGAGATGTGCTCCCTGCCTGCACATATGGCAGCCAGCTGAGAAGGTGCCAGGAGGGCTGTGCCAGTCACTGTATGTACCAGCAGCACCACCGATGTGCATACAGTGAGTAGAGGGGAACCTCTGGATGCCAGGGAGTGGTTGTTTGTATTTCTGGGCTGGCACTTGAGGGGGAGAGCCACTACCACCAGAGATATAAACTTTTACATTGCGTCTGAGATTGAGGGAGGGAGGAGGGTACCACCACCACCACCACCACCAGGGAATTTATTTCAATATATGGGACTAGGATCTGAGGTAGGACTGCACTACTATCACCAGGGAATTTATTTCAACCTGATGGTGACTGGGGAGGGGTCACTAGCCCTAGGGATATATTAATATACAGAGCAGTCTGAATATTAATGGAGTGTGAAGCACTAGCATGCAGGACAATATTTCCTACAGAACAGGCTGGCAATCTTGTGGGGGGGGGCACTAGCACCAGGGATAATATTTCTTACAGAATTGGCCAGTGTTTGTTGGGCGGGGGAGCCCCACTAGCACTGAGGATACTATTTCTTACAGAATGGTCTGGTGATTGGTGGGGGGAGGGACCACTAGCACCAGGGATAACATTTCTTACAGAATGGGCCAGCGATCAGCACGAGGGGGGGTTGACCACTAGCACTAGTAATATGTACACGTCTGCTACTTGGCAATTGATTGGGAGAGCAGCACAATGCTATGCCGCTTCGCTACCCATGCAAATGAGCCCATAATGGGTATGCAAATGGATGCTTATCATTTTGTATGTCCAATGGGCTCATTCGTATGGGGCCCTTTGAATATTGCAAATAGTGTTCTGGTGCCATCCATTCTGGTGGAGTACTTCTGGATCCTTGTTGGGGCAGTACTAAGTGGCTTAGCACTGGCCCAAAATAGCCCTATATTCAGTTGAATAGCACCAGTGAGCTATTTGACTGAATATAGCATCTTTGGGCACCTGAACAAGTGCAAGGCACAGCACACATTTTTCCACTATGCTTTGCCCTTGTTTGAATATCTGACCCTAGATGCAAAAACTGGTGGGGCCATAGCCTGGGTCAGCAATCACTTGCACAATCATTTACCCCAGTTTCTGTCTGTCTATCTATTTGCAGCACTAAAGGGATTTTATGTAGACCTTGTTATAAACCAGCAACCAGCAACAAGCATACTAGTCAAGAAACAGCTAAACTGAAAGTGTTCTCTGTTGGTTACAGCACCATGTTGGGAACCAGGAAAAGCCAGGTTCAATCCTCACTGGAACTGAACACGCACTGTTTAACCTCGGACAAGTTATTTAATCTCCTTGTGCTGTAGTTCACCATGCTACGGAAATGGGTAGAAGCGAACCCCACTATAAATGAGATGCTGCATGTCATCTGGGCTTTCCTGGTTAAATAAACTGTCAAATAAAAAAGATTTAACTTAGCCTCACTAACGTGTTTTGAAAGAATACGCATCTCACAAGCTTTTGCCAGACAAGAATATACAACATTTACATAATTGTAAGTAGGCTGAGCAGATATTAACTGCTTTAATTGCTTAGTTGCATACAAAATGACTCTGCAAGGTGCAGGTAAACATCGTGAATGTTCCTTTTGGACTGTTGCCTGCTTGTGCTTATATGGCTAAGAACTGCAGACTGCCTTGAACAGAGATACATTGTATAGAAACATAGAAACATTAACAATGACAGCAGAAAAACACCAATGGTCTGTCTAGTCTGCCCGAGCTAATTATTTAGCACTGGGACTTACTGTCTGTCCAGGGTCCTAAACCTCCCCATGATCCACCCAATTTCCTCCCCCCCAATATCTGCTACCCATAGCAATCACAAAACTCTTCATAAAGACCCAACCCTGCTTGAAGCCACTAATGGTTTTCGCAACCACCACCCGGGCTGGAAGACTGTTCCATGTCTCCACCACTCTCATAAAAAATAAATAAAAGTTATTCAACAGTACTTGCATGCCACAGCAATACATCAAAGTGCCATAACTCTGTCATGTTGATAAATGAGGCTGTTTATTGATGTTCTAAAGAGATGAAAGTTCAAATAAAACTCTACTCTCTAAATTTAAGACACTTTTTAATGCCTATATTTTTAGGCAGGACTTAGAATAACTTTAATGTCTGAGAAGAGGTTTTGCATTATCTGCAACATTATTCTGAATGCAAAAACAATCAATTTATAACAATGAAGCTTCAGTTCAATGATTCCTTACATGTTTCTTCTTCTGTGGTAAACATATTTGGGAAGGATAGCAGTGGCTGACGGTAGTTTTTGCAGGGCACTGTGCTTCTCATACCACCACCCACTAAACCTGCTATACACAAAAGTGTGCTCCTGTCTTCAGGGGGTGGAGAATTCCCTGCGACTGAGGTGCTATATGAAAGTATGAAGACTGCAGTTCCAGATGTTAGTGGTTACATATTGGCTTTGTATCTACTAACATTCAGGAACTGCGACTGACACAGGGATAGTCCGGGCCTTTGCACCAGGGTACCTTAAAACCCACTTCTGGGTACATGTTTTCCATTGAATAGGTCCCTCAGTGGTCATCACTGGTGATTCAGTGGTCCCAACCCAGTCCCCTTGAGCATTAATATTCCCTGGCATCTAGTGCATCCCCCACTTTCTAGTTCCATTCTTGGCCCTTCTATGTGTAGTGGCTCTATCCACCAGCTAACCCTTCCTCTGCCAGAATTAAGTTTTCAGTCCATTAGCCAGTGACCCCTTGAAGAACTGCTTTCAAAAGTTCTTCTGGCCATGGGATCACTGTGCCTAGTGACTGGGGTGGGGAATGGGTACAGGGAGCCACTGTGCATTGCACAGTGCCTCCATGCATACTGATGCCTATATTACCAGAGCTGCACCCACTCCATTCCCTGCACTAATGCACTGACTAGTGAACTAGTACAGAGATGTATTTATGACCAGTTTGTGAATAACATGAAAGGATGCAAAGTGGTATTGTGGCACAAAGTACTCCTTGTAACCCCTTTGCCCCATATAACAGTATATGTGTATGTATGGGGCCAAAGTTCTCTGGAAAGTCAAGTGAATTGGAAATGATATGAGCATCATATAGTGGCACCAATGCTAAAGTCTGTTTTATATGACTGTATCACCCTGTAGCTCTGTCAGTTACAGTCTATAAAATGGAGAGTTTCTCTACTTACTAAAGTGGGCAACTTCTTCCACATGGAGTTTTTTCTAGCTGCAGAAAAGTGTGTGCCTTTACCAGACCCCGTGAATGGTGACATAACAATATGGTTCATGTGCCTCTGTTTCTGTTTTAAAGTAGCACATTCACCCTTTTGGTTTCTTTTTGGATTGTTCTTTTGTGCTTTTCTTATAGGATGCCCTCCTCTCCCCTTTAGAACTGTTTTCAGCATATTTGTAGATTTGAAATAAAGAATAGCACCATTTCAAATGGCATCTATGGGTTTTCATTAATATTCTCAGCTGCATTTGAAAACACAGTGTTTAACATAATACATCTAACTAAGATAAACAAGTGTGTAGGATACTGCTCCCTGACCTTACGGCAGACTGCGGACATCAGAACTACCTACAGGCCACAAAACAGAAGCTCTACCATGGTAAACATAAAAGGAAATATGGCAACATGTAAATGGATTTGGAACCAAAAAGGAATGGTGGGGATCAACAGCGGGCTGAAAATGAGAGCATGAGAAAGTACATAGAATGTTTTGTAACATTAACTGCTGCTTTAAACATGTCACCTAGAGCATTAGTTTTTAGATGTTGTCACAGTGAGCCTTCTCCAAGCCATGGAAAAGATTTTGAGCCTCCCCAAATATTGAAGTAATCTTGGGCCTCCCCCTAGAAATATAGCATTCTTTGCACAATCCACCAGGAATAATGTGAAACTACTTTGAGAAGTTGGCTTTTGTTTTATTCAGCTTATTGTAACCCCACCCCCCAGGCCAGCTTACTTGTTCAGCTATTTTGATTCTTGAACCATTGTTACCCCGTGTTGCAGTCATGGGTCAGACTGTGTTCTTTCTCTGTTTCTGCTCTACCAGGAATGACCTTAACTCACCTTTGTCACATGGAAAAGTTCAGCAATGCTAAATAAAAAGAAGTAATTGGCCAAAAAGCATCAGATGGTATACTGTGGAGATGGCATTAATTTAGCAATAACACCATCCTCAAAGTGAAGTTCCATACTGATCCACAGAGATAGAAAAGCAGTGCACCACTGAAGCGGCAATTGTCTATCCCACCCACTCACCCAAATGCCCATGACTGCATCTCCATACCACTCACCGTGACTCAGTAGGAATCTGCAGGTGAAAGCAGCAATGATGCACAGCACCAGACTGGAGCAACCGGCAAGACAGGTCTGGACCAGAATGCACCATTACATGGACAGCAAGCCGAAATGTGCTGTGGCATCCATCTGTAGTCAGTAACAGAACATGGCATGGTCAACAGGAATTACTGGTGGTGGAAAGCGACACAGGACAGTCATAACACCTCCAAATGAGTGACAAAAGCAAGCAAGGTGGAAGGAAGAGCAGGCATGGAAAAAGGGACGTAACCCCATCGAAGCGATGCAATAGAGACACACAGACGGTCATACAGTATGCAAAAGAGATTAACTCACTCATTGTGTAATGGCTAAATGAGCATACAATTGACCTCCCATGGTGGCTATCTCAGACTCAAATGTTCACACATACTTTCTTGATACTTACGGTTGCTATTGTTTTCACAACATCACCATTAAATCACAGTCTCTCAAATGTTCAGGACGTGCAGGACAGAAATTGAAAGAGTGCAAAATGTGTCTATATTATTGTATTCACACTATGAAAATAACGGTCATAGTAAGCAGATTGTCCTAAAAGCCATGTTACAAGAGCATTAAGCCACTCCGAGGGTGGCATTTAGGGGAATTAATGCATGGTTGAGCCATTGTAGGCACTCGGCCTTCGACGTCGTGACACAACCCTCCCAATCATGCATTAATTCCTCATTAGATGACACCTTCGGAGTGGCTTAATGCTTACTTGCCTCTCACCCTGCTCTTAAGCAACTTCTCAGGGATCCTTCTACTCCTTCTTGCTCTTGCTCCTAGTGCTGAAACAGCTCTGCTTAACCCATGCATTTGGGCTGTTCTGTCACTAGTCTAACTGGTTAATTGTTACCTCTCATTATTTGTTCATTGTTCTTATTTGTTTACACTAAAATTCATTTTGTGTTGCTTGACTGTTTTACAGTGAGTTTTTGGATTTTTTTTACTCCCTATCCTTCCCCAGGTACACCTGAAATGAGCCTTCACTCAGTGTGCATTTCCTGGACACTGATTTGTAAATAAATACATGAACTCATCTATTATTGTCTTCTTTCTGTTGGCCTCATCCCTTCACACCAAATATCTAAATCTCAAAATTGAAATACAGTACTTTTTCATACTTGTCTGAACCACCCCTGAAACAGCTTGGGGCCTCCTCATGGAGGTTGACTTCACCATTTGAGAAACCCTGGCCTAGAGTTGTGCAGAGCTCATCAAGGTCAAAGCTGTAAACAGTTCAATATGAATCTAAAACATGTTCTAATCTGTTGTAATTAATTCCAAAATCTAACTTGTGAATATTGTTTTGCTGGTTTGAGCACAAATCATTATTTCAATTCAGTCTTTTGAATGAATTCAAAGCTACCAGACCAGGTGAAATGGATGTAAGTAATTTTTCCTTGTAAGAAATGTGAGCCATTCCTGCAGGATTATCCAGTACTGTAAGTTTATGGTGATCCAGTAACTGCACTATTAGGATGAAGTTAACAAAATACATTAGTAAAGCAAAGAAAGAGTATTTTAAATATGATAGCGACAAAAGTCATAAGAAAGCATCCATATAGTATATGGTCAGGAGAAAAATTGATATAATCCTCTTTCTGTCCTTCACTAG
The DNA here is from genome assembly GCA_016271365.2 of Neoceratodus forsteri. Lineage (NCBI taxonomy): Eukaryota > Metazoa > Chordata > Ceratodontiformes > Ceratodontidae > Neoceratodus > Neoceratodus forsteri. The sequence goes on from CM028131.1 coordinate 832,826,010, forward strand.
CTGAAAGATAAAATTGATAATACTTTATGTAATCAGAACTCAGATTTGCACATAACTAATAACAATGCCTGATAAACCAAAGTTGTAATAATCATGGGAAAATGCCTTGGACAGATCCACAAAGACCACACCAGTGATCAGCCCCCTCTCCATTACCTGATTGATGTGATCTATGAAGCTGACCAAGGCTGTTAATATGCAATAATATTTTCAAAAACCATGCTGCTGGGGGCCTGAAGTCCACAGGTCTGTAAATAATGATCATTATAATATGGCTATAAAAAGTCCAGTATTCTAATTAGCTGAGAAGCTCGGAACCCAGTGATGATATCCCATGATGCAGCACTGGAAGAAGGTCCAGTAGCCTCTTCACAATAAAATCAATAGTACCAGCAATTCCTGACTGCCGTCACAAATGTGGCTGTCACCTTTACTTACTAAAAACCCTCTACTAGGCTCTAAAAATAAAACTGTATTACATTTATATACATAAGAATGAAATGTTATTTTCCCCCTCATAATAATCCTGTTACATACACATACATAACAAAAATGAAGTGCTACAGTACTTAGAATTGTAATTTATTGTGTTTCTTTGTAGACCATGAAAAATCACCCTCCTATCCTCACCTGCGTATTAAGGAAATCTCTGTTGTTTAAACTGTTACAGGTGAAACAAAAGCCCTAGTTCCATCTGAGGCCTTCTGTTGCGTGCTAGTGGGAGTAAACATTCTGTCAGCAGAACTGAACAGAGGTTTGAATTCTTGCATTCTGTCTGTAGTAAACATTCCATCTCTTGAATGTTGGCAACACAGAAAATAAACAAGACAGAGAAAAGGGAGGGAATATTATAAAAAAAGAAGAAAGAAAGGTGAGGGAATGGGTAAAAGGGGTGGGTTGGGGGAAACTGGAGAGATTAAGAGCTAATTAAAAATACATGACTTTTACTTTATATAATATATAAATCTGAGATGGCATGCCTGTGCTGGGATGTACTGGGGCTGTTTTAAAAACAGTCATAACATTGTTTCTTTTTTGATTCATTGTATTTCCTTATCCCCTCCCCCCAAAAAAATCTTGGACCCATTTTATAATCACAGTGACACTCCAGGGTGTACACTGTGGTGGGGTATCAGCACTTCTTGAGTGGTAGAAGTGAAGGTACTCGGTGATGCTTCATGACACACCCGAAGTGTGCAACTGTCCAACCACAATACATGCTTTGTCATGTCTAATTGTTTAATTGTTTTTCTGTTTGTTAGGGCAGTCTTCACTCGTCATGAAAAAAAAAAAAAAGAAACACAGAAACTAACCATAAGGACTCCTCTGCTACAGCACGAGTGATCCCTATAGGGACACTAAATGGGACTGTTAATATTAATGTGTTCTGCAAAGTGAAAAATTGGATAAAAGCAGGAGTATAAAATTATTGCTCAACTCAAAGTAATACAGTCAGATATAACAAAGTCAGTGTAAGCAATATGGAGGGATGCAGTAAAGCTCTTGAAGGGGCTATTTTATCTCGATTGTATGTCTAAATTAATTATAATAAAGTTATAACTTCTGATTTGTTTCTTATGTTTATTGTTTAATCATTAAAGTCTTGTCAGAATGTTTATAGCCACATTATAATCATAATAAGGCACTCCAGGGTGTGCGTTGTCAATGCATAACGTCACACCTAGGGTGGCGAAAGCGCTCAGCCTGTGGCCTTGTACTTTGACCCACCCTAGGAGTGACATTATTCTCCAATGACCCACACCCTGTCATGCCTTATTGCTTAAATGTAATTGTTTACCAATTTTTTCACTAATTATAATGAAGGAAGAAAGAATAGAAATGGGGTAAAAATTATAGTTGTTTTTATTTGAACCAGATAGATAGCATTAGCTTTTTATAGGAATATATTTATAGAATTTATAGTAACAGAGTTATAGGAATAAAAGAAATGGTGGTGCTCTTCCACAAAGTGGAAAAAATGCCAATGATCAAATACAAACTGAACGTTTTACTTTAATGGCAATAAATATTAGCAGTCACTAGTTTTAAACTTTAAGGTCAGACCCATCTAGTCCTGTACTTTTATTCATGGTAATTTGTTCCAACAATTTCAAAACACAACAAAGGTTTATTTTTTGAAAATAGAAAGGGGGAATAATATGAATATATGATTTCTCCAGAGTCCTCATTGATGAGTCCTGAGCCAGAAAACCTTTTTTTTTTTTTTTATTTAATTAACTCGGTAAATTTTTCAGTGAACATGTCACTAATATCATTTAACTAATAATAAGTTGTACCATTGTGATGAATGTCATTTATTTGTTCCTTAGTTGTTGGATCTACCAGTAGAGATGCAGCGAAATTAAATTCTGCTAGTGAAGTGAACGCAAAGTGGTCACTTCTCATTCTCACTCTGCTATGTGGAGTGGCAAATAGGAAAAGCTCACTCTGCCTTGTAATTATTACTTCACATAGTCATTCCCCCTTAAGATGAAGTAAGGCAGAGTGGCAACAATACTGGCAGCCTCCCAGTGCCCCGCACAGTCACCAGAATTAATGTGCATCCCCAAAAGTCCTCATTGATGAGTCCTGAGCCAGAAAACCTTTTTTTTTTTTTTTAATTTAATTAACTCGGTAAATTTTTCAGTGAACATGTCACTAATATCATTTAGCTAATAATAAGTTGTACCATTGTGATGAATGTCATTTATTTGTTCCTTAGTTGTTGGATCTACCAGTAGAGATGCAGTGAAATTAAATTCTGCTAGTGAAGTGAACGCAAAGTGGCCACTTCTCATTCTCACTCCGCTGTGTGGAGTGGCAAATAGGAAAAGTTCACTCTGCCTTGTAATTATTACTTCACATCATCATTCCCCCTTAACATGAAGTAAGGCAGAGTGGCAACAATACTGGCAGCCCCCCAGTGCCTCGCACAGTCACAAGAATTAATGTGCATCCCCAAAATGCTACTGTCTTGTGTCCAGAAAACTCCCCAGTGCTGATGAAGTGAAATGAGAGCATAACAAGAAATACAAGATCTCCCAGAATTAATGGCACACTTAGTCATGCAGGCAGCAGAGATGCAATGAAATTAAATTCCACTGGCAAAGTGAATGAAAAACTGGTCACTTGACATTGTCACTCCACTACATGAAGTGGCCAATAGGAAAGGCTCACTTTGCCTTGTAATTATCACTTCACATTGTCATTCCCCCTTAACGCAAAGTAAAACAGAGTGGCAACAATATTGGCAGCCCCCAGTGCCCCCACACATAGTCACCAGAATTAATGTGCATTCCCAAAATGCTATTGTCTTGTGTCCAGAAAACTCACCAGTGCTGATGAAGTGAAATGAGAGCACAACAAGAAATACAAAGTCTCCCAGAATTAATGGCACCCTTAGTCATGCAGGCAGTGGATGTGGTCACATCACACACAGATGCCAGAATTAATGTGCATACCCAAAATGCTACTGTCTTGTGTCCAGTAAATTTTCTAGTGCTGGCAAAATGAAATGAGAGGGTAACAAAAAATGCAAAGTCTCCCAAAATTAATGGTGCACTCAGTCATGCGAGCAGTGGCCACACACAGTCACCAAAATGAATGTGCATCCCCAAAATGCTACTGTCTTATGTCCAGAAAATTCCCCAGTGCTGACGAAGTGAAATGAGAGCATAACAAGAAATGCAAAGTCTCCCAGAATTAATGGTGTACTGCAATGCACAGACAAATTAAGATTGTGCTGCGCACTTAAGAGATGCAGAGTCAGATGCAAAGGCACAACAACGCCTATTCAGTGCTCACAAGTCACAAATCCAAATCTGGAAAAGAATACCTTTTGCCGGTTGGGCCGGTTGGGGGGGGTAGTGAACAGCAGTAACAGTCCACTACCAGTAAAGATACCACAAACAGTATAAAAAAATTAATGCAGGTGCAGTGGATAGCAGGTTCACACTGCTGCAATTAATGTGGCACAGTAAAAGTTGTCTGATTAAATGGTACACATCGCACACACACATACTCACACACAGACACTGCAAGTACTGCGCAGCAAATTGAAAACCATTAGCAATATAACCAAATGTTTTAAACAAACTGAAATTATACACTGCTGCACCACAACAATCAGCAAAAAAATTTCAAGAATTACTGAAAATATTACTGTGTGTACATTAACAAAGTTATACATTAACAAAGTGAGAAGGCAGTAGGGAGGGCCAGGGGTATACTGGGATGTATAGGGAGAGGCATCAGCAGCAGAAAACAGGAAGTTGTTATCCCTCTGTACAGACAGTTGGTGAGACCCCATCTGGAATACTGTGTCCAGTTCTGGAGACCCCATCTCCGCAAGGACATAGATAGGATAGAGGCAGTCCAGAGGAGGGCAACTAAAATGGTGCAGGGTCTGCAAGAGAAGCCGTATGAGGAGAGACTAAAGGAGCTTAATATGTATACCCTTGAGGAAAGAAGGGAGAGGGGGACATGATAGAAACTTTCAAGTACCTCAAGGAATCAACAAAGTCCAAGAGGGTAGCATCTTTCAGAAAAGAGACTTGCAAGAACAAGGGGACACAATTTAAAGATAGAAGGAGGGTGGTTCAGGGCAATGTGAGGAAGTATTATTTCACAGAGAGGTAGTGGATGCATGGAACAGCCTTTCTGAGGAAGTTGTGGGGTCTAAAACTGTGGGAGAATTCAAGAATGCATGGGACAGACATAAGGCAATTCTTGTGGGGGCAGGAAGATATAGGCTGTTGGTTAATTAGGATCTGCGGCCTATCCTGTAGGTAGGGAAATGGGCAGACTAGATGGGCCTAGCGGTCCTTATCTGCCATCAAAGTCTATGTTTCTATGTTTCTATACAAGAAAAATATAACCAAAACAGAATCACTGCCTTTTTCTCCCAGTTAATCTACCTACACCACAGATATGCCCCTCCCACAAAGCATACTTCACAGTACGCAGACTGACTGTTCTAAATTAACATTCAAAATACACACACAAACAATAAACTCTCAATGATATGATCACAGATCGGTTTCCTACAATAGATGCACTAAATTTTGAGCAAATAAAATGGCTCAAAAAGGCTTTTTCAACAGCTTTTAGAGGATTTGAATCTCAAAGCTTTGAGAAGAAACTGTCTCCCTCTTCCACTACACACACACTACACAGAACTGAGGCTGTGCAGAACAATCTAGAGCACATGTGACCTGCAATTCCATGAAGCACTGCAAATTTGCCATGGAGCTCAATAACAAGGTGAAGTGATGCGTAGTACATTGATTTCAATGTACTTCGCGTAAAAATTGGTAGAGAAGTTGTTTGGGGAAGGTGGAATAGCACAAAGTTATTCGTTTCAATGGACTTCGTGTTCCCCATTATCATGAGAAGTACTCCACTTTGCATTGTGGAGGGCTTTGCAGATTCAGCGTTACTCCACAAGTCACTCCATGGACCAAATTTTGACCACTTTGCCCAAATCTGTCTACCAGGCATTTGACTTTTATTCAAAACTTCTTGATTGCCAATTGATTGAGCACGAGTATTTCAAAAATACTTGGAATTGCTCAGGAGAATCTGAGTCTTGCAGATTCTGGAAATGTTAGCATCTATTCAAGTCAGAAAAAAGGCCTCTTGTTTTGTATAGTTTCCAATATTTATGTCGTTTTGTTTCATAAGAGAACATAAATCTAGTGTAACCCATTTATTTTCCAAATCCTGTCCCTTCTCAAATTTATGTGGAAAAGTTTGTTCTGAACACTGGTCTGGCTACTGGTACAAAAATCTACAGCTGCATCAACACATGGGATGGCATCCATTAAAGACAACTCAGCTGCATTCAACACATTAAATAATTCTGTCTTATTAACTTTAACAAAGTCTATAAGATATCAGGTTTGGCTTTGCTTTAGGCACTTTTCTTCTACAAGAACAAATGGCTTGTAGGTGATCACTTATGAAATATGAAAATGGATTGTAGTCACAATTTTTACCAGTATTAGTCATTAAAATCCAGTCCAGTATGGTATGTTTTTGAGACTGTAGGCTCATTTGAGTAAATTAGTGTATTAATTGGTAAAGTTCAAATTTTGAGATCATAGAGTCCAGGTTTGCATAATTTTTCAGATTCCTGCCAATACCTCTGTTCTTTCTTCCAAGACTGGCTTGGGAAGGGGGTACATGGTGCTTTGGGTGCATGTTGCTCCTTCTTTTCCTATTGCTTCCATGGTAGTATAATGGAACAGACTTTGCATATGCAAACATGGCTCTCTGCCCCACTGAGAAAAAAAAAGCACTCAAAAGCCTGCAAATCATTTAAAGCAATTCCATGTTCTTACTTTCTGTCTTTATTCCAACATTTTAAAAAGGTTCTTGGTCTCATCATTTTGCCCACTTATGATTATCTAGACAGCTGATCCCAAGGTGACCCCATCATCAGTCCGGTACCTACACTTAAAATTCTGACATGCCAAAATAATAACAATAATAATAATAATACTTTCATTTATAAGGTACCTTTCAACAATCAAGGCACCTAACAATAAAATAAATGATACATAAACTGAAGATCATACTTATAATATTCAAATAGTGGACAGCATAAAATCAAACATAGGCTTGGTGCCATAAGTGTGTTTTAAGGGCCTGTTTAAATCCCTCCATGGTCACACACTCCTGTAACTGACAGGGTAGAGAATTCCAGAGGGCAGGGGCCATGTACATAAATGCCTGGGCCCTGGACGATTTTAAAGAAACCCTTAGAATCTGTAGCAACCCCTCATCAGCTGAGCGGAGCGATCGCCTGGGGCAGTAAGGAACCAGAAGCTCTTTCAGGTAGTCAGGGCCCTGTCTGTGTAGGGCTTTATAAGTCAGAAGTCTGTCATTTAAGGTGATTGACCACTGCTCTGGCAGCCAGTGCAGTTTGCGCAGCACTGGAGAGATGTGACAAGACTGGGGTATTCCCATCAATAGCCAGGCTTCAGCATTCTGCACCAGCTGCAAGTGGCAGATATCCACCCCAGGTAACCCTAGATAAAGGAAGTTGCCGTAATCTAGATGTCAGGTCACAAAGGCATGGACCAGCATAGGGAGGTCACCGGACAGAACTAGATGCTTAACCCGGGAGATGTTCCTCAAATGGTAGAAAGAGGATTTGACAACTGCTGACACCTGCGATTGCAGTGTCAACCCCTCATCAAAAATCATACCAAGATTTCACACCCAATCAGAGGTAAGGAACTGGGAGCCCCCAACAAAAAGTCTCAAAGGCAGACCTGCCCCCAACCCCTCTATCCAGCACCCTGGGTCCACAACCAACACCTCAGTTTTTTCTGAGTTCAACCTCAGCCAGCTTGAATTCATCCAACCCTGGATTTCAGTGAGGCAGTTGTTAAATACCAAGAGAGCTCTGTCCTGCTCATGTACGAAATAAAGGTACAGCTGGGTATAATCAGCATAGCAGTGAAACCTCACCCCATACTTTCTTACAATGTCTCCGAGGGGAAGCATGTACACTATGAACAACATGGGGGACAACAATGAACCCTGAGGAACCCCACATGACGGAGACTAGGCCAGAGGAATAAATCCATGACACCACCCTCTGAGTTCTGCCAGTGAGGAAAGATGTAAACCATCTGAGGACTGTACCTGACAGGCCACAGATGAACCTCAAGTGATCAAAAGAACCCCATGGTCCACAGTGTCAAATGTTGATGAAAGATCTAGAAGAGCCAAGATGGAATGGTTTCTCCGATCTCTCGCCATCAGGAGATCATTGAGCACCTGAACCAGTGCCATCTCAGGACTATGCCTCTTTTGAAAACTGGATTGGAGAGGTTCATAGAAGTCATGGATGGTCAAATGATTCTCCAGTTGTAGGGCCACTATTTTCTCAATCACCTTCCTGATAAAGGGGAGGTTAGAGATTGGTCTGTAGTTAGCAGGGCAGTCTTGGTCCAAAGAAACTTTCTTCAGGAGGGGTGTCATCACCGCCTCCTTCAGGGAGCTAGGAAACTCACCTATCTCCAAGGAGCACCAGACTACCCATGCTAAGACCAGGCCAAGGATATCACTACAACACATAATTAGGGTGGTTGTTCCCTGGTCCAAACTACAGCATGTAGGGTGCATACACTGGCAATCCATATGACCACTATGAACTCCAGCTGGCTGAAGGAACTCCAGGAGAATTGAGGGGCAGTGGTCATGCACTGATCCAAAGCTTCTCCCATAGAGTGTTTTGGTGGAGCTCTGCCCTGTTGCTAGCCACCTTAGCTGCAAAATAATTGAGCAAGCTCATCACACTGTACTTGCAAAAAAGGCTCTTCAAGTCTTCAGGCAGGCTGGGTTGCACAGTCTATCTACAGTTTGAAAGAGCTAAGCTGGTTGATTTTGAGCAGCTGCAATCTCCCTGGACAGGAACTCTGCCTTCTTACAGGTGACTGCAGATTGATAGACTCGATAATGTTCTATCAACCTAAGGCAGTCAGCATTCAGGGTGGATTTCCACCAACAGCGCTCTAACCTACAGCCTAGTCGCCACATCTCCCTCAAGGTCCCATCAAACCAAAAGGGAAGAGGGTGAAGGAAGAGGGGACAAACATGGATAGGAGCAATGACATCCAGAGCCACAGAGATGGCCATATTATAGGCCATGACTAAGGCCTCTGGGTCATTGGCCCTGGAGGCACCGATAGGTCAAGTACCACCATCAGGCCTTCAGAGCTTACATCTTATAAAGGGTGATAACTGACCATCTCCACAGGGGTAGGCCTATGAAGGGGGGGTGCAAAAACTGAACCCCACGGTGCAGTGATCGGACTATCTGACAGGTTCCACCTCCAAATCAAATGCTTCAATCCCCTGGAGGAAGACTAGGTCAAGAGAGTGACCGCGTTTATGAGTAGCAGAGATAACAATCTGTAAAAGACCCAGAGATGTCATCAACTAGAGGACGTGTCATCCAAATTGTGAAAGTTCATCATCGATCCAGGTGTTAAAGTCACCCAGGACCATCAGCCTGGGAGACTCAAATGTCATGTCAATCATGAAATCTGAAACTTCCTGATGGAAATGCTTCTCATCCCTGGGTGGATGGTAGATGACAGCAATCCTAGAACCTGCACCTGCTACAACAGTACACTCAAATGACCCAGACTCCTCAACTGATACATTCGTGAGGCCCAGTTTGGTCTTGAAACAAACCACAACCCCCCCCAATGATCCAATCTTGTACAATGTATCACAGAGTACCCAGCTGTACAGTAGTTGTGGCCTCCAATATGGGGCCAGAGTTCTCATCCAGCCAGGTCTTGGTGATACACACCATGTCCTCTGCCCCAACAAGATCTGCAATAATTGCAGTCTTGTTTTTAATGGACCTGGCATTACATAACACTGCTTGAGTTGGATGGGCTTCCGGAGCAGCCAGAAATACGTACCCACCAATATTGGTGGTGCTCTTGGGTATGGAAACCAGGCATGGCGGACCACAATCCAGGTTCCATTTTGCCCCAGGATGTCTTCTGTATTTTACTATCCCGATGAGGTGGCTCTGCTCATTTACCCTGCACTGTTCGCACCCCCCCACAGTGAGCAATACCCAGTCTTCTACAGTGCTGGTAGGTGGTAAACAGCAGTGGGTGGGGATAAAAGGGCAGAGAACATGAAAGATGGAGGATGAATAGAGCATGACCATGGGGGTAGGCCCCCTACACATATTGATGACCCTAACAAAAATACACCAAGCCTACACAAAAATTAAAAACAAGTAAAACAACCACAATCAATTAAACTAAACAAAAAATAAAATTAAAAATATAACGAAAACAAAATAAATGTAGATAATCAAATAATAACGGTGAAAGAAAATAAAATACTTCCACACCTCTCACATGAGGAAAAAACAAAATCAAACCCAGCACCAAATTCAACCAAAAAACACCCACTCCTATAACAACAAATATACTAAAAACTAAACTTTAAAGTATATAAGTAAAACACCGCAGTCGAGTCCGGAACAACAGTTCGGATATAACCTGAGGTCCCATGCTTTTTGTCATTTTTACGTTTGCTTGCGCGCATGCGCAAGGAACGTTTAGGGAGAGTAGCACACTTTGGAGGTGTGCCTATCCTGTTCAATCCACTGCTCCATTGAGCAGGCATGGCGGTCCTGTGCCAATGGGTGCGGGAGCTGTGTATGACAGAGCTTCAAAGAAAACCACCACTGTCATACACAGCGCTGGTAGGCCTCACGCCCCCCCAAGCTTTAGTGCCATGCTGGGAGCCCAACCCAGCGTGGCAAACATCCTGTGTCCTCTTCCAACGGGGGTGCCCAATCCCCCATCGGCTCCACGTCCCCCCAAAGGCCCCCCCAAAGCTTTGGTGCCACACTGGGAGCCCACCCAAGCGTGGCAAATGTCCCGTTGTCTTTTTACCTAGAACTAAAACGGTCCCACGGCGCTTCTCCTGAACCCCTCCCACAACCTGCACCCGCCCACTGCGCACCCTGCCTCCCCACCCCTCCCTTACCCCATACTTACCTCTGGAGCTCGGCGCGATGATCATCGCTGGACCGGGAACACATCTGCACTCTTCAAAGCCGACCGCGAACTGAGGAAATGCCGGTAAGCTGTATAATGGGCTAGATGGGGTTTTTCAACTTTGTTGCATATCTCAGGCAGTTTTTGGAATTTTTGCACCAAATTTTCAACATGGGGTTTTTGGGATGCCTTCTCATGAATTATGTCACTGTCATGGCATTATTCAGGCCTGAAGGGTGATTTTGCAGTCACCTTTTGGGCCTGGTTAACGAAACGACACTGCCAGCATTCATAAGGTGGGCTCTCAAAAAGCCTATTTTGAAAATTTGGTGGAAAAATTCCTAAAAATGACCGTTTTACGAGCGCGCGATGCGCATTCCTATGCAGGCTCATAAGTTCACGAATTTGTAATATTTTCACTCCAGATTTTCAACATTGCCATTTTACCACACCTTCTTATGAGTAGTACAGCTGTCATTTTTTTTACATCTCACCCAAAACGTGTTTCCGCCCATGTAGCACACAATGGCGCAGTCGGTGTATGCAATCAATGTATGGGACACATTAAGAAAATCACAGTGACAGTGTTCATTAGCAGAGGTCTTAAAATGGCTATGTTGAAAATTTGGTGAAAAAATTCCTAAAAATGACTGTTTTACGAGCTTGCGTTGAGCAGTTCCTACGCACGCTCGTAAGTTTGCAAATTTTCAATATTTTCACTCCAGATTTTCAACATTGCCATTTTACCACACCTCCTCATGAGCAGTACAGCTGTCATTTTCACATCCTGCCTAAACATGTTTCCGCTTCTATGTAGCACACAATGGCACAGTCGGTGTGCGAACTCAATGTATGGGACACAATAAGAAAATCACAGTGACATTGTTCATGAGCAGAGGTGTTAAAATGGCTGTGTTGAAAATTTGGTGAAAAAATTCCTAAAAATGACTGTTCTACGAGTGTGCATTGTGCAGTTCCTATGCACGCTCGTAAGTTTGCGAATTTTCAATATTTTCACTCCAGATTTTCAACATTGCCATTTTACTACACCCCCTTATGAGTAGTGCAGCTGTCATTTTTCACATCTTGCCCAAAACGTGTTTCTGCCCATGTAGCGCACAATGGCACAGGCGGTGTGTGAACTCAGTGTATGGGACACATTAAGAAAATCACAGTGTTATTGTTCATGAGCAGAGATCTTAAAATGGCTATGTTGAAAATTTGGGGAAAAAATTCCTAAAAATAACTGTTTTACGAGCGTACATTGTGCAGTTCCTACGCACGCTTGTAAGTTTGCGAATCTTCAATATTTTCACTCCAGATTTTCAACATTGCCATTTTACCACACCTCCTTATGAGCAGTATAGCTGTCAATTTTCACATCCTGCCCAAAACATGTTTCCACCCATGTAGTGCACAATGGCAGTTGTGTGCGAAATCAATATATGGGACACATTAAGAAAATCACAGTGACACTGTTCATTAGCAGAGGTTTTAAATGGCAATGTTGAAAATTTGGTGAAAAAATTTTTAAAAATGACTGTTTTACGAGCGTGCGTTGTGCAGTTCCCACACACACTCGTAGGTTCACGAATTTTCAATATTTGCACTCCAATGACTTCCAAATACCTAAACAGCACATAGAAGCAAGCAACATTCAGCATTGACAAATGCTTGTTTATTTTTGCATTCGCTTGCATGCATGTGCAAGGAACATTTTGGGACAGTACGGCTTTTTGAAGGTGTGTGACCCTCCTGTCCAATGCAGTGCTCAGTGTAACGTGTGTAACCTTACTGCACCAATGGATGCATGAGCTGTCTATGACAGCAGTTTGGCTGCAGTGGTCTTCAGTTAAAAGAAAAGCACCACTGCAATTAGCGGTGGTAACATGCGTGTATTTAGCATATTGACGTCACCCTTTTCCCTCTGGCTGCAACTAAAATCCCTCCTACTTCCTCCCTCTGCTGCAGTCTACCCTGCTCCCTTGTTATTGCCCCCACCAAACACATTGTATGTGCAGACGGAGTGCACAGTCCCCATTGTCTCCAGGCCCCCCAACAAACACCCAGGTGACATGCTGGGAGCCCACCCCAGCATGCCCATTGTCCCTGTAAATGGGAAAACTGTCTCGCAACATCTTTTGTTTTTTTAAAACCTGTGAAAAGAGAAAATCGTACCTCGCTGTGTCTTGTGCCCCTCCCTGAACCATTAATCACCCTCTGCATATCCCACCCCTCACCCCATACAATACCTTCACCTCCGGAGCCTCGCAATGATCTTCAGTGGAGGGGAACACGCCTGCACTCTTGAAAGCAGAACGCAAACTGAAGAAATGACGGTAGCTGTATAATGGCATAAAAAAAAAATTTCAACTTAGGTGGTTATCTCAGGCATTTTGCAAATTTTGGAACCACATTTTCAACAGGGGGTTCTTGGGACACCACCTCATGAATTCAGTTACTGTCATGTGAGTTATTCGGTCCCCAAAGGTGATTTCATGGTCACTGCACAAAATCACCTTTTGGGATTGATTAACTAAACAACAGTGTCACTGTTAATGAGGTGGGCCCCAAAATCCTATGTTGCAAATTTGTGACAAAATGTCAAAATGACTGTGTTATGAGCGAGCTAGTTTCCACGCAAACTCATAACTTCAAGAATTTGAAATATTTTCACCCAGATTTTCAACACTGGCATTTTTTCACACCTCCTTATGAACAGTACAGCTGACATTTTTCACATCCTGGCTGAAATGTGTTTTTGCACATCCAGCGCACAATGGTGTGGTCACAGTGAGAAATCAATGCTCAGGACAGATTATGAAAATCACAGTGACATTGTTCATGAGCAGAGGTCCCACAATGCCTCTGTTGAAAATTTGGTGACAAAAGTCCACAAAATGACTGTGTCATGAGCGTTCATTGCGCAGTTTCCATGTACGCTCGTAAGTTCAAGAAATTGTTGTATTTTCACTCCAGATGTTCAACATTTCCATCCCTTCACACCTCCATATGAATGCTACAGCTGTCATTTTTCACATCCTACCCGAACTGTGTTTTTGCACATGTGGAGCACAACGGTGAGGTCGCTGAGGGAAATCAACGCTCAGGACAGATTAACAAAATAACAGTGGGACTGTTCATAAGCAGAGGTCTCAAATGCTTTAATGAGGTGGGGGTAACAAAAAGGTCATGCTGAAAATTTATTGTGCAAATACCAGCAATCGCACAGGGCATTAGGGTAAAGCACCATACATGCCAAACACCACTGCAAATACCTGCAAGCGAACGTTCGGCATTGACAAATGCTTGTCTTGTGTAGATACTACTCTATAACTACATTTTCTATACAGTGTACTGGCCCATAACAGAAACACATAACAGCAGAGGCATAGCCTTCTTCTAATTAGTAAGCCTCCTAGACACCACTGGCCACCTGTGCACCTCTTATGGGCCCACACACAGTATGAAAAAAGCAGCTAATGAGTAGTTTCTACACAAGAAAAAGAGAGAAAGCAGTGGGATGTCAGCTCACACTGGCATGTTAAAGTTAGTTTAAAGTGTAGGCACCTGACCTTTAAGTAGAGTTTTGTGAAGTCGGGATAATTCACTTTGTGAAATATTCTGTGAATTTCACACAATTTGCAGATTATTTTATGGATGTGGGTTGTAAAGTTTCACCCCCAAAGTGCAGAATTCTACCTACGAATAGTGGAATTTCACTAAGAATGGCAGAATTTCACTATTCGCAGGTGAAATTCCACCATTCACAAGTGAAATTCCACCATTTGCGAGTAAAATTCAACACTTTGCAATGAAATTCCACCAAAGAAATGTGTAGTCTGATAGGAGAATTTTTAGCCTATTTGCAAAATTTCATGGATTGCTCTACGGATGCGAAATACTCAACTTCACCAAGAACTTCACCGGTGAATTTTAATTTCACTGCATCTCTACCTATATCTGGGTCATCTCATCATCAGTGGTCAGGCTAATCATGATTCAGCTAGATGATGAGACCAAGAACCCCTTTAAAATAATGGAATGAACACAGAAAGTAAGAAAATGGAATTAAATGATTTGCAGGCCACTAAGCAGCTTTTTTTTTGGGGGGTGGGGGTGGCTGGAGCACTGGTACTGCAACTGTTTGATTCTGATTTTGGCATAACACCAGTGGCAAATTTAAGAAAAAACCTATAGAAAAAGTAATTAAATTTCAGTGAATTAGAAAGTCTTGAACTTGTTATACTCTTAAAATTGCAAATTTAGTTCTGCAAATGTTGCATTATACTGCTTTGCAAATGTCAGGCAACTTTTCTCCCAATAGGGCACTTTGCCTGCACTTTGCTCCAGTTTTGAAAATACTACCCCACGTCTATTAAGATCCCTCATGATTACCTGCACCACAGAATCTCATAACAAGGTTATCAGCAACACTGAAAACATCCCAAGTGAACTGTCTGCTAAAGAGAAACTTCTAGAAATGCAGCCAGCTAATGTAGTAGTGCTGAGTGGAACTGTCAAACTTCAACAGAATGGAGCTGTGGTTTGGAGCAAGTAAGAAGAAACTGCATTGATAGAAGGAGGAAAACACTAGACCCTAGAGATGCAAGAATCTGGGTGACTTAGACCTGTTTTGAATCCCACTTCGGATCTGCTGTACTTAGCCTATGTGACCATAGCAAGAATGTTTGAAGGGCTGTTTTGGCTCCCTCTTTCATACTATGTGATAAAATCCACCTTTTTATTTTTGCAGTTTCAGATGTGCTTGTGGAGGGGAATATATTGCTCTTGGCAATGCTAACAGAACTTTTGGTTAAAGTGCTTGCTTGTTGAGTGGTGCAAGGGCCGAATATTATTTTCTGAATACCACGAATAATGGGCTATCCAAATATTCAGAATCGAATATCGAATAGTCCACTATTCAAGTGGTATTAGTTATTTGGTTGGTGGGTGGTTTAAAAATAAACAAAAAGCCTTTTCTGGCTTTTCCCCCTCCTGGCCAACATTACAAACAAATCTATCAACCCCTGGAGTCTAGTGGTTCCACCCCCCCCCCAGCCGATCTCTGGCCCAATATGAAGAATTCACCCCCCCCGAGATTCACACCCCATCCCCATCCACATATTTACAAAATGAAAATGACCCTGGTGTAATTGTTTCCCCATACTGTCCCCCCACCTGTGGCCAGAGCAGCCCCCATGCCCCTGAAAAACCTTTGCTACACTACCATGAGTTGGTTGAATTTGTCAATGAATGAGCGTATGCTTGTACAAGACACACTCATTCATTGAAAGCTCAGCCAGGCTGCCGGCTGTGGAGGTGAGTGGTGGGCTGTGCCAGTGGCCATGACACGGGTCATGAGTGGAGGGAACAGGGTGGGGCACTATCTGACAGGGTGGGGGTGGGGTCCACTACATACCAGGGACATTTTAAGTTTTGTAAATTTGTGGATGGGACTGGGTGTGAATCTCGGTAGGGTTGTGAATTCTGCATATTGGGCCGGTGATCAGTCGGGGTTGTAGGACCATTAGACACCAGGGATTGACAGATTTGTTTGTAACATTGGCCATGAAGGGGGAAAACCAGATAAGGCTTTTTTGATTTTTAAACAACTCCACCTCCCCACATGAATAACGAATACCGCATATTTCTGCATCAAAGAATGAGTATTTGGTCAAATATTCGGGAAAACATATTTGCACAGTCCTGTTGCCTGCATGTTATGTGAGATAGAATGCGAAGGAGATGGGATGGACTTAAGCCATCACTCACACCCTATCAAGATGTTTCTGTGTTTTACTTGCATTTTTTTTTTTGCAACATGGGCCCTGAACCCCATGTCTCCAAATGTCAAATGTTCCACATTACATGGCATGGACATACTAAAACTAAATGCAATTTTTTTGTAATCATTTCAATTTTTTGTGCAATTTGGAATTTTTGTTAATACACATGTCAAGTAAAAGACACTGCCAACCTATAACATATAAATGAGTTACTACTGCAACATGCCATGAGAAAATCACATACTGTTAACAAATTATTATTGCACATGTTTTTATGTGCTTCATGTTTCAAATAACAGTGTTCAATCTAAAACTGTTTTACATGAAGACAAAAAAATAAAAGCAAATTATGATTTTACAAATATTGGGGGCTATCCATAAATGGGGCAGAAGGTATGCGCAAAAGTCGTGTACCCCACCCACGTAGCTCCAGGACCCTGGATATGTGCAGGGTGCTCAGTATTCACTACCACATGCACCCATGGGGCCCCTGTCTGTGGTCCTACCTCTCCCGGCATGCAGGACTGTGCAGGGTGGCTGAGGGTGGACTAGCTGACCCAGGCAGGCATCCAATTGGATGCCCATCCTGGGTCCCATAGTGGATCACCAGAAGATGAAGGTGTGGGTCCTGGTGCATGAATAGCTAATGCAGGCACCTAGACCTGCATGGCCATGCCCCATTGGCCAAAGGAGCCCCTGACTGACCCCTATTGCCCCATGGTCTCCCGCCACACAGTCAAACTGCCACCAGCAGGACCCCTGCGCCAGACCCATATGCCAGTCCCCCCCCACATGTATGCCCTGTCCCTATAGGTAGTATTACAATCCCCCCCACACATGCCTGTCCCATTCCAGTAAGTAGTATTGCATACTCCCCACATGTATGCCCCTTCCTGTTGTATTAAGGCAGCCCACAGCACATTTATGCCCCATCCCCAGTTTAGAATATGTCACCCCCCATACACATTGAGGTGCCCCCTTCCACACATCCCTGACCCCTGAACCTGGTACCCCAGGATCAGCATTGGCAGCCAGTGGACCTCTCCACCCACCCACCCACAGCACCAACAACCCCCACCCCAAGCCACATACCTGACAGTCTCCCATCAGAGAGGAAAGTGCTAACATCTCTTGCCAAGAGGTAGAGGGATGCTTCACTTGGTGTCATACAGTACATCAGTCCCACTATGAAACTGACATCAGCCACTGTGCTGCAGTTATGAAGCCCAAACAGTGTGGCGGTGCAGATGTCCCACCAACAGACAATTGTTAGTGGAGTTGAGTCTTTACCTTGACAGCATGCTCCTTAATGGAGAGAGGGTACCCTTAAAATTCCTGTCTACTAGATTTCTATAGTTGTGTGATTGCACTGTGCCCTGTCTGTGAATCTGTGCTATGCTGAACAAAGAAGCTGATGGGACAAGGGATGCACTGCAAATCAAAGATTAATTGGGGAAATGCCATTTAATGATGTTTTGAGTTAGTCATCATGGGTGTGTGATGTATTCTGTCTGTATGGAAGTAACTTCTAATGCTGAGATAACTATGACACCCCCATCGCACTGACTGGGTGGCTGGCAGCTGAGGAGGTGTGCAGAGGGAACTGCTGCTGCCCGTCCATGCCTGCAGCACCAACAGTCAGGTGGGGGAGTTGTTGGTGCTGTGGCTGAGTGGGGGTCCACTGGCCACCAATGCAGATGCTAGGGTACCAGGTTCAGTGTTCGATGATATGTGGACTGGGGCATCTTTATGTGTGTGTGTGGTGAGGTGACTTGTTCCACACCAAGGATGGGGCATACATGTGCTGGGAGGCTGCCTTAATACAATGCAGACAGGGCATATGTGTGCTGGGGAAGCTGCCTTAATACAACTGGGACAGGGCATACATGTGTTGGGGGGTTTGCAATACTACTTATTGGGGAAGGGCAGATGTGTGCAGGTGGATATCATCTGTGCATGGGGATGGAGCACTGATGTGTGTGTGTGGGGGGGGTTCCCTGGCATACGGGAAAGGTGCAGGGTTACTGTTGGGGCAGTGAGACTGTTACATGCTGCCTTGACAGGGCAGGGGTCTGTGAATATGCTGGCACATACAGCAGTTACAGCAGGGTCCCCCTGCCATAACCTGCTCACTCCTACACCCCCCTTTGAGCAGTACTATGCACCTTTGTGAATGGCGTGTAGTGCAGGCATGCCCTCTGCCTGCCCCCCAGCTCATAGCTAACCACACAGCTGGGGGATCCAGCATGTACCTGACTTGTGTGCCATTTGTGAATGCCACTGGGGGTCTGCTGGAGCCCCACTGTGCTACATTTACGCATATCTATGCCTATGCCACTGGTTTCCATAGCATGCAGGCATACTGCATAGGGCCCATTGTGCCATACACTTGTGCAGAGAATGCAATAAAATGAAGAAGGGCAGTTACAGAATGTTAAGACATACTAATCTATTAGGATTCTTCATCCACTCTTTTATCAAGGGTACTCAGTAATTCCCTTGGTAAGCCAAAACTTGTCCATGCTTATCTTGAAGGCCTGTACTGTCTTTCTGTCCACTGCCTCTGCTGGTATGCTGTTTCATAGGTTTGCCATCCTCAATGAAAAAAATGTGCCTCCTAGCACTTCCCCACAATTTACCACCTCAGAGCTTCAGAGCATACCCCATATGCTGATAGAGCACTCCAGAAAAAACATTATCCTCTGATCATTCTTGTCAAGTTAATTTAAGTTGTAGTGAGCACACTAATCTGTATAGAAGTAGTCACCACATCAGTGGAACTTTGAAAAGCAATTACAGAAATAGAATTGCTCAATTTTGAAAACGCTTTCCAAAACACATACTAAATAAAAAGCAAATAGTGATTTAGTTTAGAGTGTACTATAATACACTCAGCAAGGAAATAAAAAATAATATTAAGGGACAAAGGACAAAGCTCAGCCTGCGTCAATACCTAATCTCATGTGCCTACTGCGACTGCTACACTTGATTGGTTTATCCCCCCACCCTCATACCCCACCCTTCCCTACCTACTCCTTCCCTCCTCCTCTACTCCCTCCACACGCCTCCTCACTGACCCTGCCCCTGACCCACCCCCACTCCCTCACTTTCTCCCTTTTTACACCAGCCTCTGGCCTCACCTCCCTCTGTCGGATGGCTACCTATATGAATCTATATTCTTTAATTTGTTATAAAAGTGATTTGCATAATTATGATGTTTTGGTAATTGACAAATCCCTCCAGCTGCTATGTTTATTTTTCTTTTGCGCAATACCACTGCCTGTCCTAATGTTTCAAGTAACCTGACGTGGAACCTTTGTAAAAGAACCCTTGGCTCAAAGATGTATCTGATTCCCATAAATAAATAAATGCCAGTCATTGTAAAGAGCAGTCTCATGGAGCACAAAGAAGAACACTGGCTGCAAGATTGTACACCCTCAAAATTCAGTCTTGCAGATCTGTCACCACAATACTCCTCATCACCTTCCAATACCACCATAGTGGAGATACTGTTGGAGGGGTTGGAGATGGACTGGATATGGCCTCTTACTTCTCCGCATCAGATTTCCTTTTCTGTTCCTGGAATATATAGGTGAATCTGTTCAGACTGACCTTGAGGAAGGTAGGGTGCTGTAAATTTTAAAGATGTTTCATTGAGTTTCTACAAGATGTCACATTTACAGCAGCACTAATTTGTGTCCACAGTACACATTAGTGAATGGGCAGCTTAGAATGGCAAAGGAAGCAAAAGAAGGCCAGTGATGGTCTTGTGTCTTCCTTCCAGTACTTAAAGAGCTAGTGTACTGCCTGGAACTAAAGCTAAGTTTCAGATGCAGTCAGTTATCACTTCCTACAGTATTTTTCTATTTCCTGTTTCTAATTAGAAGACTTCCCACCTGGAACTACTGAGCTGATATGTGGAACAAGACCCTATATGTAGGCTAAAAAAAGCCAATTCTGTTCCTCCCCCTACATCCTCAGAAATGTGACCAAACACCTTGAGGCA
This sequence comes from Neoceratodus forsteri, assembly GCA_016271365.2. Lineage (NCBI taxonomy): Eukaryota > Metazoa > Chordata > Ceratodontiformes > Ceratodontidae > Neoceratodus > Neoceratodus forsteri. The sequence continues at coordinate 832,846,352 of CM028131.1, forward strand.
CCACAATCCTTGCAGTCTGAGCAGTGACTTTCATAAGTTACCAATCAAATTGCAGGACATTGTGACATCACTAGTAACTGAGAAGAGCCAGCCCCTACTGATTCAACTGAAAGAGAATTATCTGGCAGTGAGAAATGGGTCTCCTTGGTTACTAGTGATGTCACAGTCAGCGTGGTCTCAGTGTTGATGTAGTGGGAGGAACAGAACTGACTTTATTCTAGCCTCCAGACTGAGTGCTGCTCCACACATCACCCTAGTACTGTCAGGTGGAAAATCTTTTAATTAGCAAACAGAAAAGAAAAAATACTTCAGATGTAAGAAGCGAAAGCTGACTACATCTGAAAGTTGCAATTAATCCCTGGCAGTTTCCAGGCAGTACACTAGCTCTTTAAGGAAATAAGCACTAAAGCTAATGAGTGGTTCTTAGAAATAGATCTCTACGAATCTGTACACAAACAAGGAACATATGTTTTCCACAACATATGCAAGAGGAACATGTTTAGTGTCAACCAGCTAAGACCAAAAGCAGTTGGGCTCATTCAGTGTCTCATCCTGAGACCCAATCAAGAGGATCTGAGACTGCACTCACAAGTTGAAGGAAAAAATGGTTAGACTGTGCTAACTCATGAAGATGCATCATTCTTGTTATGACTTGGATTCAACAAGGTATCTGTGTCTGTATGTCTGATCAGCATGTTTCTGTAGTGTTAATGACAGTCTTATACTGAAGAAAGAAATCATTGCAAACTGAACCAATGGCCCAAAAGAGTGGAAAGGATAAAAAAAGTCAGTGACTATATTGTACAGATAATCAGTACTGTCAAATGTCAATGTTTCAAAGCAGTCTTCATCTAGCTCATGTAATTTGGCATGTAGGGCACTGTGCCAGAGTGTCTTTAAGGAATGGACAGAATTTGCAGCAATAAGTGCTCTAAAAAATGTAAATGACAAACAGGCATGACTGATAAGGACAGCATGGCCCCATGATGAAGATAATTTCTCATGAAAGTGCAAGAATACTAGTCCACGGTAATGGAACTAGCACTTTGTTAACATTTATGCATAATTCCCTAAGTGCTATGTTGCATCAACTTCTGTAAGCAGCCATAAAAGTGAACATTGAACAAAACCTACACCACTTGAATTATTTTTCTACTTGATTATGCTTCTGGAGTGCATTTGCTTCTTGTTTCTGGGTAACTATACTGAGGCTGTTCACCATGAAGTTGCACCTGAGTCCTGCACTATGTAATGCAAGCCTGCCTTGTTTCCTCATAGGGGCAGTACATTTCAAAGCACTGTGCATAAATATAAATAGTTATTAAATGGGCAAAAAAATCCTAAATCCTGATTGGCTGAAACATGTTTTCAGCTGTATCCTTATCAGGACATATCCTCACAACGGGCACTACTTCTGGCAACCTGAGCCCCATAACAGAAAGATATTCACTGTGAAACTTTAACCAGCCATTAGAAATGTACTACACTGTCACACTACAGAGATAACCCTGCTCTTGGAATAGTTTGTCTCTGATTTACAAAACATACCCTCCCCCCTTACACACACAGTCACAGATAAAGTCTCTCTAGCAAGCACACAACGTCATTTTACAATCCAATAAAATATTTTAAAATTAAACTGCAACCTGTGTGCTGTAGTCAAAAAACCAAGCTGTGATGAATGGAATACCGCTGGTACTGCTTTATCAGGAAAAAGCAACTGCCATAATTGGATCTTAACCAGTGCCATAATGAAATATTTAAATGCAGAGCACCTCTCCTCCCTTATTCACAACATCAGCCGGGCAGAGCACCGCTCCACAGTTATTTTTTTTAACGACCATTAACCGGAAAATTCACATTATGGTGGCTCTTGAGGAACACGCTCTCTCCTGAAGAAGCTGATGTCATGTACACAATAATGTAAGAAACAGTCACTCTTAGTTACAGCAACAGCAATTAAAAACAAGAAAAAAAAGAAAAGCAAATGAATTCTACAAAGTATAGCCTGTCTCAGTCTTGGTGCTGGGATGAAACAGGACGGGATCAGGGACGAAACACCTGTGAAATGCAAAAATTGCTTTAGTATGGGCAAGCTCACAATCATGTATGAGGCTGCTAATGTTTGTTAAAACACATAATACAATATAAATTAAAAAATAACTAATAGTACATAAAATTCCCTGTTGGTGGTGATGGGGTAGAGGGCTGAATCACTCATGAAGACAAGGAAATGATCTTATAGGGGGACTATTTCTTTTCACTATTTCAGCTATTAAAAGCTTTTTGCTTGTTAGTTTTAAATTTTTTTCTTCGTTTTTTTTAATAATAACTTGGGGGGCCCATTTTATAAGCACAATAAGACACTCCGAGGTGTTGGTTATCACCTGGTAAGAGCACTTCCAAGGTGCTAAAGGCACTCGGCTCAACCGCCTTGTGCCTCATAACCCACCTGGGGCGTGCTCTTATCAGGCAAAAACCCACACCTTATCATGTCTTATTGCTGGCATAATGCATTATATACCAGCAGCAGCAGTCACTTCAAGCCCTTATGAAGAGGACTGCCCTAAAAGCTTGGCATTTTCCACAGTACTGATTATCTGTATGGTGTATGGTTTATAATTAAGAACAAACTGGTTTACAACATTCAACTGTGGTGAGTGTGTCTTACAATTGCAGCAAAAGACATGGCCAGGTATTGTCAGATATTTCACAATATTTCTAAAGAGATTCTCTCTGGTAGCCCAACTATGGAACTGCAGGCAGGAATGGAATTTTTCTTTCTAGCAATATCACAGAAATTTCAGGAAATATCTGCCTACATCTTTGTCTGCAACTGTGAGTCCAATAACTTCATGATATATTCTTGAATTTATTTGAACAGATTCTTCCTCATATTTATTTTACTTTCAAGGCTGGCCATTCTAGTCAAACACTGTCAAAGAACAGCATGGCATGTCTTGAATTGCCTGAACGTTACTCCAGCAGCCATGGGTATTGTTATATCTGCTACAAGAACTTCACTGCATATATGAGTTCCAGTAAACTTGCAGCTGATGAAACTTTAAAAAAGACATCATAAAGAGTTATCCAGAAAAATTGCTTCACTCCCAAGTTCATAGTGCTCTATCTGAATCTGCAGCATCTATATCAGGCATATTCCCAAATGAATGTATATTTTGAAAATCATACAAGAAAAGGAATTCTAAGGGGTCAAAGGAGACTTTTGAATAACCTACAACATGTGTAACGTATGGGAGCAGCAGGCAGCATAAAAAATGCAGCAAAAGAAATGGATGATCGACAAATGGATATGATGGCAGGCAGTATTGATCTCATAGCCAAAGAAGTGAAGTAACACAACAGCTGTAAGAACAAGTATGTAAAAAAGGACAGGATGAATAAAGGGCACAGGTACAAATGTGAATACAGTCAGTTGAGGGACAGTCACCAGGTTGCCTTTTCCAGACTTGTTAAGTATGTGCAGTGCATCATTTGTCATGGAATGCAAGAAGAATCATTGCTATCTCTACCCAAACTGTACATGGACTTTCTTATGGAGTGTAGTGGGCATGAAACAAATTAATGACCAACAGAGCTTGCAATCAAAACTGGAGGATCACTTCAAAGATGGTATCATATTTGATACCAAAAGCAGAAAAGCGGGTACAGTCAGCAGGTCTGCTAAGAAACAGCCTGACTGGAGGGAATTACAAGCAGCACAAGAAGCTCAACACATAAGAGAACAGTTGTTGGAACTCCTAAAGGTACAGCCTCATAATAAAACCAAAGTTAAAGCTGAAGACTTAATAGAAGAAAATGTAAAACTGCCACCTATTCTTCAGACACTCCTATGTACTGTACTCATGGGTTCATCAGAAGTAGGCAGTGAACAACAGGAGAGGGTAGTTCAATCTATTGCAGATGACATAGTGTTTGCAGTGTCAAGGGGAAGACTCAAACCACAAAAACACCTCTCGTTGGGTATGGGTATTAAATCCATGACATACATATGCTTCCACAAATGAAGTCCACATTGCCAATGACTTTTACAAATCACCGTTGATCAAAGGTCTTGAACAAGAGAAGAGTGGAAAGCACAGCATCACTCCGCTCTCCTGTCTTATATCTGGTCCTGACCAAAGCTTCTTCAGACCTTTCTTTGGGTACAGCTGTCTCCTCAATACTGGATGGTATCTTTTGGTATGCTATACCCACAGTGTCATGCAAAGTGTTATGACCGTCAAGTGTCTCTGTCATCTCATCATAATTGTTAAAAGCTAAAGCAATGGCTAAATCTGGCTGTATGAGCATGCCATCTGGTGTAGGCATATTCTTCTCCATTATTTTGGTTGCGAGTGCAGTTTCAAGTTCCTCCACAGCATGGTAGGTCACACAGTGACTAAACCTGTTCAAAATAGTTGAAACTTTCTTACTGCTTGTCAAGGATTTAATACTCATGCCCAACAAGAGGTGTTTTCGAGGTTTGATTATTCCCCTTGACACAATAAACACTATGTCATCTGCAATAGATTGAGCTACCCTCTCCTGTTGTTTACTGCCCACTTCTGATGAACCTGTGAGTACAGTACATAGGAATGTCTGAAGAATGGGTGGCAGTTTTACATTTTCTTCTATTAAGTCTTCAACTTTAACTTGGATTTATTATGAGGCTGTTCTTTTAGGAGTTCCAACAACTGTTCTCTTATGTGTTGAGCAGCTTGTGCTGCTTGTGTTTCCCTCCAGTTAGCCTATTTCTTAGCAGACCTGATGACTGTACCCGCTTTTCTACTTTTGGTATCAAATATGATACCATCTTTGAAGTGATCCACCAATTTTGATTGCAAGCTCTATGGGTTGTAATTTGTTTCACACCCACTAAACTCCATAAGAATGTCCATGTACCTTTTGTGTCAAGACAGCAATGATTCTTCCTGAATTCTATTAACAATGATGCACTGCACATACTTAACAAGTCTGGAAAAGGCAACCTGGTGACTGTCCCTCAACTGACTGTATTCATATTTTGTAACTGTGCTCTTTATACGTTCTGCCTTTTTTACTTACTTGGTCTTACAGCTGTTATGGTACTTCACTTCTTTGGCTATGAGATAAATACTGCCTGCCGTCATATCCATTTATCAATTGTCCATTTCTTTTGCTGTGTTTTTATGCTATCTGCTGCCCCATAACTTAAACATGTTTTAGGTTATGGAAAAGTCTCCTTTGACCCCCTAGGATTCCTTTTCTTGTATGATTTTCAAAATATACATTCATTTGGGAATATGCCTGATGTAGATGTTGCAAATTCAGATAGAGCAGGAGGATTTCATTACCCAACAGTGCTGGGAGGGAACAGAGGGAGAGGGGAGGACAGGAGCAGTGGGAGGGAGCAAGAGGAGTACCATCCACAAGATGATGGAGGTGATGCAGCTGCGCATATGCAGCATTCACACATGTGTAGTTGCGATTCACAGGATGGCAGTGCCAGGAATACGGAAGTAACAGCCCAAATAGTGCTGCTGTTTCTCTGTAGTGGCTGATTGTGGTGGAGTGTTACAAGCTGCATTGGACATTTGGAAGGATACTTCCAAATGTCCAATGGAAGGTACCATGACCGGCCATTTTAGGAGCAACAGATCGATCGCAAAATGGCCTTAGGCTCTGCCCACAGCCATAAAAAGCAGGAAGTGTTGATGGAATTTGCTACCTCACCTCAATATAAAAAACTAAGTGAAACTTTAAAAGTAATATAGCCAGATACAAAACTAATGTAAGCCTTCCTCTCTGGGGCAGGTATGAGGGGTATGAGGCAGCAATTTCCTTGGAGAGGAGGCACTCTCAGCAGCAGAAATCAACATAGCTGTACCTTATTGGGATGGCTGGCACTGGCTCGGTCTACAGCTGGGGGTACCATCTTCTGCTGCTGGGCTGTAAGGGTAACTCATGTTAGTAGGAATAAACAGTCCCAATAAAAATAACTGAAGTTCACACAGGCTTAAACGTTAACAGAGGGATCCCATTTAATGAACAAACTTCATAGCACAGATTAACTTGTCTGTTAATTAGGACAGCGGGGGTCCATACAGGGAGGCTAGTGGATGCATTTTTTGGATGAAATGGCACAACTAATCCTGAGCAGCTATATTCTAGACTGAGCTGGTCACAAGTGAAGTTAGGCTGTAATTCCAATTGAGCTGAATCAGGCCCTAAAACAGCAGCAGACAATCTCTCTCCCTCTTAATTTGGCTCCTAAAACTCAATCTCTCTCTGTCTCTCTGTCTCTCTCTCTCTCTCTCTCTCTCTCTGTCTCTCTCTTTCTCTCTCTCTCTCTCTCTCTCTCATTCTCCACAATAGGACAACACTCTTCTACTTCCCAACCACTGGCTATCTAACTAGGCTGGCCATAGTGACCGATTCCACCCTGGCACATGGGCAGATTTCAACACCAACCTGCACCCTAAGGCAGGGCATATTGGTTTCTGGGCTTTGTCTTCTAGCCCCAGCTTCCATGAGACCCCTGGCTGAACTGGATATTGTACACCTGGATCTGGCTCCCAAAGGCACAAAAGCATGGTTGTGACCCACATACTTCTTGTTGCCCCACTGGAACTGCCACAACTGGGTTGGCATATGTATTCCAGGGCAAAGGCTCTCTCTGCTCTCTCACTCTGGCTCCAATCCTCCTCTCTGTTGCTTCCCAGAAACATGGAGCACTTACAGGAGCCATGCTGTACACTGGCTCAAACGTCTTCATCAATGACTCCTCCAGGGTGGCTTTTCAGAGAGACCCAATGCCTGAAACAGTGTCTTCCACCAATGTCTACTGCTGGACTGCTTTTTGGATGCCCCAACACAAACATCTGGCTCTGAGAGCAGGCAAATGGCTATGCTCTCCTACTCCACCTCCCAGCAACTGATTTCTGCAGCTACCCTTGCCTCTTTCCCCAATCTCTCCTAGGTGTCAAAACTCCAAGTTTATATCCTTGTGCACCAGCAGTGATCTCCAACCCATGAAGCTTCCACCAGCACAGCAAGGGCTAACTTAACCCTTTAATTGATGACTCAAATTTAAATTTTTTTCTCAATGTATGTACACATTCCAATCAGGCGGGTGTTACACTAAAGTAAATGCAAACAAAAGAAATTAAATTGAGAAGGATGCAGAGGACTTCAGATGGGACAGCATGTTCAGTTGGAATGAGCCTAAACCCACCAATAATGATTTCAATGGACTAAAGAGAATTCTAAGAAAAAATCAAACTTTGGACTATGGGATGGACAACAGTAAACCAGGGAATTCAAGAGCTGAAGATACTGATTATTTTTTGGGAGAGGAGGACCCCAGAGAGATACCATCATCCACTCCCTATTCATCCCACAGAGGAGCAACTGGGGGATCAAATTCCAAGGAAACACAGGTAGAGGATAAGGAGGGGCAAAAGAGGAGGGGATTGCAATAAGAGAACCAGATGTCAGAGGGAATGGGGCTCAAGAAAGAAAATGAGGGGTTGGTTCTGACAGGTATGAACATAATTAATCTCTCAAAACACATTTTAAGTTAAATTCAGATTTTGGTGCTAAATTCAGGCCTGCGTTTTATCCTTCAGAGTAAATGTTGACTTATTTGAGACTGTGGTAAATATTAATAAATCATAAAGGAATTTGAACCTCAAATCTTTCTTTAAAAGGAAAAGCATGCCTGATCAAGACATGGATACAGATAATGGCATTATTCACATTAGTTCAAATGATGAATATTATTAACAATTTAGAACAATGTCCATGTTTATCTTCCCCCATTGACTCCATCTTTGTGTGCTTTCTTAAAAAGTTGTGAAGAAGATCTGATAATACTTATGCATACAGATAAAACAAGTGTGTTTCACAATATCAGTAATGAAGACATGAAAGCTTTGAAACCTTTGAGTGAGCACAAAGAAAAAAATGTGTAGCCATCAGATGAGAAATGGAATCAATAGTTATACTTAACAGTTAGAAATATTGTCGAGAAGTTCTACAGCAACTGGATAATGCACCATTTTATGCACCCTTCCCTTATGATCCAACCAACATTGTTAAAAACACAAATGGATAAATACTTGGAGACTGTAAAAACAAATTCATTGTTACCAGAAGAAAGTGTTGCTTATTTGACTGCTCATTCCCCAGTAAAGATATAATTTTATTGCATTCTTAAGGTCCCAGAGGACCTTATCTACCTGCCTGGTGACTCCATTGTGTCAGGCAATGCTGTCCTGTTGGGGCCAGTAGCAAAGTTTGTGGACTTCAACATTAAGGACTTTGTGAAAGCTCTTCCATCATATATTAAAGGCACTGAAGATGTCCTTCACATTTTGGGTGATCTAGCAATAGAGGAAACAAGCCTTTTGGTCATACTGGATGTGGAGCCATTATATTCCACCATCCCACGTGAAGGACTTGCAGCCATGGTAGAGTTTTTGGATAAAATGGTTGAATTGGATCCTGTTACAGAGGTCTTAGTATAGCTAACACATTTTGTCCTAGAATGCAATACATTGTTTTAAAAAGAGTTGTTTTATTTTCAAAAAAGAGGGACATCAGTGGATGCTGGTACAGCACTTAACAATGTTAATTTGTACCTTGACAAGTGGGAGTAAGATTTTACATGGAGTGAAATTAATCCTTTTCTTCAAAAGACTAACCTGTAGAGACATTTTATAGGTGATATCTCGTTAGTGGGAAATGGCACAGAGTATGAATGCTTGATATTGTTAGATATTTTGAGGATAGTAGCAGCAGATCTCAGATTTAGTCTTTCTGTCAGTTGCAGTTAGATCAGCCTTTTGGATCTCATTATTACAAAGCATGGTGTAGGAGGGGCCACTACTGACCTTTTACCATAAGTCAGCTGACAGAAACATTCTCATCATGGCAGCCTCTGTCACCTGATACACACCATTGATGGTATCTCCAAGAGCTAATTTATAAGAACAAAGCATATCTGGGACAGAGTGGGGCAGAGTTATCAAGAAAGAGCAGAAGAGCTAGAAAGGAGGCTGTAGAACAGATAGTACAAAAACAGTACAATATAGAAGGCTAGAAGGGAAATGGATGCCATGCCTAAGGAAGATCTGTTAATTGAGAAGACAGCTAGGGGTCAGAGGAACAGCTGCACCAACTTTGTATTAGTTATTAACCCTTGTTCTAAGGAGGTAGGTGAGATCACTACAAAACAAAACAGAACTGGCATGTATTAAGTGTAGACCCATGGGTCATATACATTAACAATACACCACTTCAGATGGTACACATTAGGTGAAAAATGTAAGTGATCATGTGGTCCATTCAGTACAGCCAATACCTGATAAATTAATATAAGTTTGTTGGTGCAGCTCCTTCAGAAATGCTGCAGCAAAATTTCTACCCAGATCAGTAATAATCTCTTTAGGTATGCCCACCTTGCAGAAAATGTTGACAAGCTCTGCTGCCACTTTTAGGGATGTGACAGTGTGCATTGGAATTGCCTCTGGATATCGAGTACCATAGTCACATACTCCAATAATGAATTGATTACCCTTTTTACTTTTGTCTATGTGACCAACCACATCCTTTGCAATTTTCTTAAAAGGCACATCTATCAAGGATAGCGGCACCAAGGGCACATTGTATTTTTTAGTCACTGTACTTTCTGACATCCAGGACAACAACTGCAATAGGTAGCAACATCATCATGAAGCTCAGGCCAGTAAATCTGTACAACAATCTTGCAAGAGTGTGTTTCTTCCCCAGGTGACCAGCATTGGACTATTGTGCTATCTGTGACAACTCAGTGCTACATTTCTCCAGTATGATCAATTGTTCTACCTGTTCCTAGATTGAAAGATTAACCTAAACTCTTTACAGTAGCCCATAACATTTTTTAAACATTGTTTCACCCCCAGCTGCTTAAAATAACCTTGGAGCGAAACATTGTCAGTTTGGCCAGAAACAAACTGACAATCAGTTGTCAGTTTAGTTTCAGCATTTTCATATCTAAAAGCCTTACATCTGTCAGTCTTCTGTTGCCACTGTTTTTCATGTATCTTCTTTCTTTTCTGGACTTCTGGATCTTGGGGATGAGCTCAAAAAAATCTGAATCAAAATAATCAAAAGGAAACAGTCCCTAACATTGGATATTTCTTTGACTGTGCTCTTGTTATCACAGCTGCTGAAACAGCAAGGTTTATTCTGTATGTGATTAACTTGGCAAATCCCAGAAAGTCATTTACAATAATCACAGGTACATGTAACTTTTATTTTACTCTGACTTTCATGTAGCGCAACACCCCATAAATGTTCAGAGTCACTCAGGTGGTGGAATAGTATTGAGTGTTTCTGTGGATGCAGATGACCCCAGTGCCTGGTCCTCATGCACAGTCTTTTTCCAGAACTACAACATCCACCAGGGTCTGTCAGCTTCCTGAATCTATAAGTCCATTCACAATCTTAGCTTCCATCTTGACATCTGTTAAATACTTGCCTAAGTTTAATAAGGCCAGATTTGCTACAGTGTTACCCTCCTTATTTTTATGGTATTTTCTTGAAATATGGCCTGGTGTATTACAGTTACAGCAAATAAAGTCTTTTGGTGCAGCTTTGTTGCCCTCATTAGAGTTCTTATCTGATCTGGTGTTAAATCAGGAAAAAGAGGATCTTGACATTTCTTGACTGTTATTGCACTGAAGTAATGTCTGTCTGGTCATCTGAAAGTCCTCAGCCAATTAAATGGCCTTTTCCCCACATTCTGATTGGTGTTCTTTTACCCAAAGCTGAACATCTGTAGGATGGATGTTGATGAATTGTTTCACTGCAAATATGTCAATGATCTGTTGGACTGTTGTGCCCTCTAGTTGGAGCCATTTAGTTAAGAGTTACTGAAGTTTGGTGAAGGCTCCTTGAGGATTGTTGACTGAATAGTACTTCAGGGACCGGAATCTCTGCCAGCAGGTCTCTCCTAAGATGTCACATCTTTTAAGGATTTCCCTTTTTAAAGGTCATAGTTTTCTGACTGTGCAGTGTCCATTTAACTACAGGCAAGCTGTGCTTTACTTTTGGGCCACTGGAAGGCTTTGGCAACCATTTTGAAAGTTGTTAGGTATGCTTTGATATCATCCAAGGGACACAATTTTGTAAGTTTAATGTTTTTAACGTTTTTTGTGTTTTGTTGATCTGCTGGACCTGTATCAGAGTCTGCAGATTTGATAGCTTGCAAGGCATCCAGCCATCACTGCTCCTATTGTGCATCTCTTCTCTTCCCTTTTTCTCAGTGTCTTTTATATAGCCCACCATTTGAAGAGGGCAGACAAACTTTTAGGTTCAGTCCCTCCCTGCTGTTCTTCTTTCATCACTGGTCTCAGCTATACAGTCTCTTTTGACTTTTATTTCTGCTTCTAGGAACCATTTTTCTGGAAATCACTGGACTTTTTGTAGCATGATCCATATTTTTCTTCTATGCTTCCCTGGTACCAGGTTTAGTACCCAGCTACAAAACTTCTGGTATAGAGTATGCATGGCATAAATCACACTTTGTCTGCCATCAGCTGTTGTAGAGACATAGGTCAGAAAGCATAGGCAAACTATGAAAAGTGATACAAGTCACAAGCAGCAAGTATTATCATCAGACCGAGTAGAATAGAAAAATAAAACTTTGTAGGATAGCTCATCCTAAAGGCAGTACAATCAAAAATCCTTTATCTGAGTCTCTCTCTCTCTCTCTCTCTCTCTCTCTCTCTCTCTCTCTCTCTCTAATTTAAATATCAATATCTCTAAATCCCTCAACAAAATATTGCTCTTTATTTATAAGATATGTTTTTCTGCCAGTTTAAGCCCTACATCCTGGTGTTGTAAGTTGCATCTCCTTTTTCTCACAAAATGTACCAGGACTTTGTCAATTTCTTTCCTGATGCCAGCTTGAAGAAAACAGCTAGTCTTTAACAGATGCACTAAAATTGAACAGTTTGTCCTAGATCTGGTCTCCTGCTGGCAATTCAATAGCACATTTGTGGAGGTCAAAATGCACCTCAAGTAAACCACATACATTAATGATTGTTATTTTCTCTAATAAAACCTAAATAGCATTCTGCAATCATTTCAACAATATAATTATTTACATTTGCAAATTAAGAAACAGCAGGTTCACATATATTGTTTTAACTAAAGAGAAGAAATGAGGAAAGAAAGACTAGAAACAGCACATGAAGGAAAGGGGAGAACTGGGAAATTGTGAAGAAGGAGAAGAAACAGGAGGAGAAGAAGAGCAGAAGAGGTAGAAGCAGAAGAACAAGAAGAGGAAAAAGAAGAAGAAGCATTTATATAGCACTTCTCATACATATTATATTCCAAAGTGCTTTACAAACAATGCTAAACTTGAAGTGAAGTAAATGAACATGCAGTAGCAGCCATTTTGCACATCAACCCTCACACACAGCCTTGGACAATTGCATAAACCTGTTTTATGGGATGGAAAATATTGGCCAGAACACCAGAGAAGTCCTGTATTCTTTCCAAGAAGTGCCATGGGTTCTTTTATTTCCACCTGGACACCTGTCAGGACAGTACTAGGATGGGTAGAAGGGACCTTGGTTTAACATCTCACCTGAAGGACAGTACACTCCTAGAGTACAGCACCCCTATGATACTGCACTCGGGTGCTAGCATTTTAGGTATGAGCCCAATCCCTGAATGGGACCAGAACCCATGACATTCTGGTCCAGAGGCGGATGCGCTACCAACTGAGCCATGCTCTCCTAACCATCAGAAGGACCATAAGAGTGAACAATTCCTAGGTACCACAAGAAAAAAACTAATTGCACACTCAGACAGGCAAGAGATAGACAAGTTGCAAAATAGGAGAGGACAGAATAGATACTTGCTTTTAATTCTCTCTGCATAGCAAATGGTACAGGGTCTTACCCAACCCTGTCACAGGGATATCCATTGCAGCTTAAGGGTTATAATTTTAAAACACAAAACAAAAATTACTTCTACACCCAAAGTGCAGTGAATGTGAATCACTTGAATATTTGAATTCACTACCAATTGAGGAAACTGTGTTAAAGGTTAAAATGCTTTAAAAGTAGACTAGATAAGTTCATACTTGATTATGGAAAACTTTTTTTTTCTTTTAGAGTGATGGAGCAAACATGGGCCCACACCTAATTAGCTCCTACCTTTTCTTAGCAGAAAGAACCCCAATTTAAAGTACAATCTCCAATGACTAAATGATATGCAAGTTCACACTTGCAGTGACATGGTGTGCTGGATATTGGAATCTGTAGTGCACTGGTGTCACAATAGAATTTTCAAAAGTATTTAGCCAGAGAGGGACCTTTAACTAAAGAAAACTTAAATTTCCAAAACAGTTTAAAAAAATACTTTCATTTTGTTTTAACATTTTTCTCAAGTTTTCAATTTTGGTTCTATTTGCGACAATCTATCAAACATTTAACAAGTTGTAACCTGAATGCATCTCCATCTTATACCTGTTACAAGTTACAAAATAGAGAATAATGGCTATGCAAGTGTGTGTTATGGATTTTTTTAACACACTCAAGGTGCGTGATGACCCATAAACCTCGAGAGAAAAACTCAAGAGGTTTATGAGGTCATCACACACTGAAAGTATGTAAAAAAAAATCCATTAATACCACAGTCCATATGCTTTATTTTTTTATAATTACTGGTGCTGTGAGTTTTACTTCCTTCAACTCTTTAAATGAGAGAGACTGAGAAACTAAAACAAGAGAGTGAATGTAATGCAGATGTGATGCAGTTCTGTTAGACACACACACACACATACACACACACACTCACACACATGCTCTCTATCTCTATCTCTCTCTTGCTCTGTCTGTTTGTGCACTAGAGACATTTTTGTTTTCTTTTGTTGTTTAAATCTGCTCTCTGGAACTGGCACAGGAAGTGGGATAGGAAGACAGCAGTCAGTGAAGTATGTTTTTTTCTCAGTCAAACTAGCTGTCTTCTGAAGTCCCAACCAAAATGCAAGCACAGCAGGCTCAACCAGATGGATTTTTTTATTATACAAGGCAGGATGAACCAGATAAATAGTGAAAAAATAATAGTTTAAATGTCAGGAGGGTGAGAGGCAAAGGATCAGTTCCAGTGAGCAGTGCAGATCCTCAGAAACCAAGAATTGGAACCACCATGTTTCTAGAAACATAGAATTTGATGACAGATAAGGACCACTTGGCCCACCTAGACATGTCTGGCCCTCCCACACAGTGACTTAGGGCCAATAAGATGGCACACTACAAATGGTTGACACTGGTAGTGACAGAAAGTTTTGAGAAATGCCATAGTAACCATTTTTTGGGTTATTACATTGTGTGAAGGCTTGCAAACAGTTTGATAAAGGGGTCACCAGTAATTATAATTTAATATTACCCCAACACACCCAGTTTTCCTTGCTTTCTGTGAAAGCTTCAGAGAATAATAATAACAATAACAGTAAACAGCTGTAATGACATATAATATTTAGTTAGTCTGGAGCTGCCTACAGCATGGACTGGTTCTGCTAAATAAATGAAAAGCTATTAAGAAAGCAGCATTTTTGTGTCATTTGTGAGGAGGGATGTGTGCACTTGCTTCTGCCACAGTCTAGGTAATATTTAGATGGTAAACAATAATCATATTTCTTCTAAACTAGTATATCAACAAATTGATTCACACAGTATTAAAATGTTACAGATAATGGGTTTTTGTTGAGAATATTCAGCTCAATAGTGGCTTCCTTATGTGCAACCAGGTCAAATTGAATCAGTTCCTTCAAATAACACTACGTATGTTACTATTTGCTCTTTAAGGGCTTTTCAGTACTTGATACTGCACAATAAACATTGTTCACTTACATGTCCATGAGATGGGCAGAACAAGACATCATGAACTGTAATACATCTTCTAAGGTTTCATCATCAAAAGAGCATAGGTTGTCAGACTTATCAATTTTCTGAGCCCTACCCAGAAATATGTTGTGAACCATTGTTTCCATATGAAGGGCAGACAAAGCATTATGAACACAAGGGATAAAAATGACCAGAAAATAATCTTTGAGAAATAGATCATGTTTGCCTTTGAATGTGGTGAAGAATATTTAGATTCTCTCATTTTTGATGATGTGTGTTGTCTGTCAGTATCAGTCCATCTGTGTTTTAATTTTTTTATCGGATCATCTTGATTTTCAAATGTCAGTACAGCCTGCAGGTTAGTATAATGCACTGTGGATGAGCTCAGGACATCCAGCAGACCTGGGTTTGATTTCCACAACCTCCACTTCCATACAGTGTGACTCTGAGTAAGTCACTTGTTCTCACCAGTTCTCCCAGATTGTCCCTGAAAACAAGCATCTGTGCCTAGTGGGCCTTACTCAGCTACCAAAGAATTACATGCAAAACGTAAGATGCAAAACTAGAAAAAGTTACCTAGCTTGTCCTTGTCCCTATGGTATTGGGGACCAAGTAGTTTTCTAAATATTCAAGACTCCCCTTCTGATAATTCAGATGAATTTCAAGTTCATGTTCAAGTTTATTGCAGGAAAACTCCATTTAGCAAGCTCATTCACAAGGAGGTCCTGAGACATGTACACAGACAAAGGACATTACATGACAATACAACACTTAAGACAGCAGCACTGATTACAAGTGTTCAAAATGCAAACACAGATCAGGAAGGATATTACATGATAGGATATAGCATTGGAAAACAATGACCAGAGGAGGAACATTTGGTTCATAGTGTGCAAACAGTGCAAACAATACAAGGTAGGGTATATAAACTTAACACTGGCATTTAAAATAAATGCTCTTGGTATATTGAGCAACGAAAGGAAAGATAGGATAAATAAATAAGGTAGGCAGGGTTGAGGGAGAGGGTGATGGCTGGCAAAAGTAAGGGGAATAATATATAAGTAGGAATGGGTAGAGGAGAAGGTGTGGACATTCTTGCAGTTTTAGTCATGGAGTGCAAAATGTAATCTCTGAGATTACAGGTAATGTTAATGCTATTAGTACTAATGTGGACAATAAGAAAAAGGCACATCTAATGGTGGGGAGGGGCTTATTGATAACTGTATAAGGCACACATAAGGATGGGAAGGGGCTTAATAACATTTGCAAATATCTTTTATTTTAGGTGCACTAGTACTTTGTAGAGGTTAACTGAGACAATGCTAGTAAATTTTAGTACGGATTGGAGTTGGTTCCAAATAGTAGGAAGAGCATGCGTGATAGCTCATTTACCAAATGAGGTACAAGTCCTGAGTACGTCCAGCAGAATGAAGTCAGATTTCCTAAGAGAGTAAGCATTGTGTGAAATACAGATTAGAGATAAAAGGTAACTTGGCAGTTTATGCAGAACCAACTTGAGGGTCCAGAGACCAGCATGAAGTAGACGTCTGATCGTGAGAGATGTCTAGCCAACAGCTGCGTACAGATCACAATGGTGAGAGTGGTAAGGGGAGTTGGTAATGAATTGCAACATGTGGTGATAGAGGATGTCCAGTTTGCTTAGGTTTGTGTGAGAAGTGGAAGTGTAAATTATATCACTGTAGTCAAGCAAAGGAAGGAATGTAGCCTGAATGAGCCAGTTCTGAGTCTCGAGTGGGAAGAAAGACCCATTTCTATAAAAGAATCCTAGCCTGGTTTTGAGCCTTCAGGACAAGTCCTCAATGTGATCACTAAAATTTCTACCTGTTCATTGTGTGTTCTCTGTATTTGTGTACCCTCCACCCTATGTAACTGACGTGGAGCCTTTGCAAAAGAGTCTGTGACTCAAAGGTTTGTAATTCCGATTATATCCAATAAATAAATAAAATAAAAGAAAGCTTATTGTCTATCCAGATACCCAGGCATTTAAATTTGGAAACGACTTCCAATTGTTCACTTAGAGAAGTAACAATAAAGACTTTCAGCAGGGTATGTGAGGAGCCAGAGGAGGTACTATGAGAGAAAATCATTGCTTTGGTTTTCTTAGCATTAAGGAGAAGCTTGGTCTTTATTAGATTATTTTCGAGCTGGGCAAAGTTGGCTTGAAGCACTCCCCTAAGTTCAATTTAAATTTAGTGTGGATATATCTTATATTTCAACAGGCCATAGGCCCATTTACAAGTCATCCTGTATCATGAATCAAGGTACAATACAACAAGTATGTTAAAAAATACATAGCAAGTTGTAAGTTAGCACTAACATAGTGCATAATAAAGCATTCCATTAGATATAATGCAATTACGTGCAACCACAGATATAAATGGAGTTCAAAACATAGACAGATACTGGGGTCCACTCCTCTATACATTTCCAAGACTCTTCATTATTTACTTAAAAAAAGCAGCTGCAAGGAATAAGACAGGATGGTGCTTCATAGTCTAGCTTCCCACTTCATCCAGGCTCAATGTGTATTTGCCTATTTAATACAAATACATTCTGTCATTTTTACACAGTCTTATGTGCTGTAATTTTTTTCTATAAAATATATTTTGTATCGCACCATGATGCTACCAACAACACACTGTCCCATATGTGTCCAGTCCTGAATAAACACAAATCCAGAATTCTGATTTAGTCTGTTTTAATTGATCTTTCTTTTTTAAAATGAAAGTATAAATGATAACTCTAAAAAAACAGCTATGCACATACATCATCCATACAGTCTGTTTGCACTTTACTAAACAGATGTAAACTAAAGGTTTTAGTAGCCCGTTTCTTTACATTTTGTAAATGTCAATGTGCAAGGGACTTTTCTTAGGCAGCTAGTCAAAGAACCCACTAGGGATGGGACAGTGCTGCACCTGGAACCTACAAACAAAGACAGCATGCCAGACATCACAGTTGTCAGACCCCTGGGTATCACTAATCACCTCACAGTGTGGTTCAACATAAAGACAAAAATAAAGGCAAACCACATGAAGACAAGGGCTCTGGACATTAAGAGGGTGTATTTTAAAGAAATGGAAGACTGACCCAGAATCTGCTTCATATGGGGTGGGGAGCTTCCCCAAGAGGGGTAGAGGAAGAGCGGGGGAAAAATAAGGGCGGGAATAATTAAAGCAACCAACCTCTGTATGAAGGAAGTGAGTAAAAGCAGAAGGAAAAAGAAACCATAATGATTCTCCGAGGAAGTGGTCAACAGAGTCAGTTTTGGCATGGTGTGAACTGTGCATTTGCACAGGGCCCCAAGAGCAGAATGGCTCCCAGAAAGCCTCAGCTGTCCAGGTGTCCTGCTTTCTTCCTGGTCATCTATGTTCTAGTTCAAGTAAGGTGCAAAAATAGCACAAAACAAGCTGAAAATGAAGATACAGGGAGGCCAGGGTATGGCTGAGGACGTTACATGGGTTCCTCATGACTTCTGATATGGGCCCCCAGCAAGGAGGTTCACACAGGGCCATGGGATAGCTAGCGACAATGGTAGTGGTCAAGGTGATAAAGAAAAAAGGGGGGCATTCAGGAGGTATAAAGAAACAAAGAGGGGTGAGGACAGGGAGGTATACCATGTAAAACAGAGGGACGCTGGAACAGCGGTGAGGTGAACAAAAGTGCAGACAGAGGAAAAGATAGCCAAAGGGGTTTGGGACAAGACTTTCTTCAGATGCATAAGTGAGAAGAGGAAACCAAGGGGAGGAAGGGAGATGTACCAGGAGTAGTAGGAAGAAAAGAGGGGAAGTTGGATAGCAGTCTGACAAAGGAAATGGATCAGGGTAGGGCAGTGGGTATGACCTATCTGGACTTCAGCAAGTCCTATGACAATGTGCTGCACAGGAGACTGATAGGAAACTAAGCAGTCTAGGGGTGGGTTCCCAAGTAGTGAATCGGGTTAGAAGCCAGTTAACAAATAGACAGAAGGTGATGATTAACAGGACTCATTCTAATGATGGGAGCGTGATCAGCATTGTGTCACAGGGCTCAGTACTGTGACTGGTCCTTTTCAATACCTTCTTAAGTGGCACTGCAGAAAAACTGGAAAGGAAGGTATGCCTTTCTGCAGATTATACTAAAATCTGCAATAGGGTGGACACTCAGGAGGGAATGAAGAGAATGTGCATGGATCCTGGGAAATGTGAGGAGTGGAAAACAGCACGCCAGTTGGATTTAATGCCAAAAAAAGCAAAATCATGCACCTAGGGCATAGGAACCTACATGGTGAATATAAGATGTGGGGATGTACTGAAAGTCATTAAATAGGAAAAGGACCTATGGAGTTATCATATCTTAGGTAGGGCTAATGGGATGCTGGGCATGCACAGGGAGAGGTTTCTCTGGCAGGAGGAGGCAGGTGGTGTTGCCACTGTTATGCTCACTGATGAGACCCCACCTGCAGTACTGTGTACAGTTTTGGAAACTGCACCTCAAAAATGACATAGACACTAGGCCGGACCGGTGGCACCGAGGGCTGAGGCGCTGGACACCACACCATGAACCACGTCGGTGACCCAGGTTCAGGAACTGACTCAGAGTGCCAGAGGTCAGTCGGGAAGGAGAATGATTGAGCACCCAATGTCTTGCTCTCCTTCTCCGGGGTGGGAGCAGATGCGCTCTCCACCACTATACTGCTGCCTCCTGGGGGAACTCAGGGATGTCGATGCGGCTGGGGGATGCCACTGCACAGGAGTTGATGCTGGCAGAGGACTGGAATCGACTTGCGTCTCTGCACACACCAGAAGCATTGCTCCTCATTGCACGCCAGTGTCGGGGATCCATGCATGGAGGAAATACATCCCTCCATGCCTCCTAGGTGACAACCTCTGGTTTCAGCTTATCATCCACCAACAGAAAGCAGGGCAGACCATGTTGTGCAGCTCACACCTCAAGAATGGAGGGAGGTAAGGGGGATCTCTCCTCACCCCGCCTGGGGGGGGTTATCCATACCATCAAGAGTCTTAGGGGCGTTGGGTGAGGCACTCTAGTGGCAGACCCTTAAGTCTGTGGGTCAGGGATGCAAAGCACCTTAGAGGTCCAATTGAGTAGAGGATGGAGGGCAAGTAGAGGTGGAAACAATAAAGAGTAAAAAAAAAGAAAAAAATGACATAGACACTGTGGAGGTAGTTCAGAGGACAGCAACTAAAGGTTGTGCAGGGATTGTGTGGTAGTTGAACCCCCCCATGTGAATAGTGCTTAGCTGAACCTGACATTTTCTTCTTCTCTCCTATATCTGTTCCAAAGACTGTTGCGCAACAGCACTTTACTCCTTCATTTTATGTCTTTCTGTCTCTTTCTAATCCCCCCCCTCCTTTCTGTGTAAAACATACAGAATATGCTGCAGTCAGACTGGCCATCTGACGCTGTGTATTACAATTGAAACTATTTTTCTTCCCCTTCCTATTTCTGCTCTTCTACGTCATGGTCCAGTTAAATATAAGCACTTTTTCCCTGTACTGCCCTTAAATGTGCAGAAAATGGTCTAAATGAGATGTGCAGACTTAAAGAATGAAAGTAACTAAAGGTCTGTAAACAGACTTGATAGGCAAAGGTTTTTTTCACAATGTAAAAAGCAAGCTGGGATTGACAGTCAAACTTAAGAAATTACCAATGCCCGTTTAAATATTTTCTTTAGGATATGTACAGGTGCAGATTGGAATATCCTGTACTTGAAAAGATAAACAGTTAGCAAACTAACTAAAATACAGGACAATACAGAAGAACTAAAATGTGGTTTACCTCCACAGCTCCCAGGAGTATCATGTCTCCAATCAGTGCAGGTGTCCTTGCAAGGTGCTGTCTCCTATAGGACGTCAGCAGCACCTTTCTCCCTTCTTTTATATGCTGCAGCTCCTAGGTTACCTTTAGAAAAGGGGAGGAGTTGTATTTAATGCAGCCCACTCTGCAAGAAATGTGCAATCATATCTGATAGAGCATTAGGGTGTTTATGTTGATATCATAATAATGGATTATTTGTTATGCCTTTCATTTATGTGTATTCTATGTAATTGATTGCACAAAGAAATAAGAAGATTTCCTGTAAATGGTGTGGGCTTTGAGCTAAGGGGTGGAGCTCCACTCTTTAAAATAAGCCAGCCTAGATCCTCAGGTTAGATGCTGTTAGGGAGAGTTCACGTGAGGACCTCCTGCTCTCTGTTATACTGCACAAGATTATGTTCCACTGCTAGACCCTTGGCAGGGAAGCTGTGCTGTTTTCAAGTTTTATTTTGTTTGTTTATTATCAGAAGTTCACTGCTGTAAGCTGTTATTTTTTTTGGATTTAATTTTTGTTTGTTTGTTTGTTTAATAAAAATCATACCATTTAGGTATGTTGTACCAAATTTGTTGATTCCTGTGTGACCTGATTTGTTCAACCCACGACATTTGGTACCAGAAGTGGGGTAAATTGGAGATCCATAAGGAATAGGTGGACTCCAGTAAAGATACTGCACATACTATCCAGGTCACAAGTGGTTTTCAACAGGTACATGGCATATAAACTCGAGGAAGCTGGTGCCTTATAAGGGGTTTTGACCAGAACCCAAGTGGCTGCTGTTGGTGAATCACTTCTTGAAGGATTACCTGCTGCCACACATCCTAAAGTTAAACAGGGCATACAGAAGATGGAAGAGGCGGGTGTGAAGAGACCAGAAGAAGAACAGCTGGAACCCCCCCCCGAAAACCTCAGGGATTTACTCCACTGGTTAGCTATACGTCAGATGGAGACAGAACACCAGTGAGAGGTAGATCTGAGGGAAAGAGAGGTTGAAAGAAAGCGATAAGACCAGAGGTGGGCTGACACAATACAGGCCTTACAACTTATTGGGGCTGGTCAAGGGGCAGCCCATACAAATCCCAGAGACATAAAATTAACGAAAATGACTCCCTCTGATGATATAGAGGCATATCTTACAACATTTGAACGTGTAGCACAGGCTTGTAATTGGCCTGCTACCCAATGGGTGGTAAGACTTGCCCCATATGTATCTGGCAAAGCTCAATTGGCATACACCTGTATGGATATCCAGATTGCTAATGATTATGCCTCTGTAAAAAAGGAGATACTAAAAAGATATGACATTAACACAGAAACATATAGACAAAGATTTCAATCTTTAAAGCATTTACCCCATGTACCACCTCGGGAGACCTATACCAGATTGAATGACTTGTGTCACAAATGGCTACAACCTGAGGGAAAGACTGTACCAGCCATCGTTGAGCAGTTTGTGTTGGAGCAATTTGTACAAACTATGCCTGCGGATGTCCAATTATGGGTAAGGGAACACCATCCTGATAATGCTGAAGCTGCAATTACCCTAGCCGAGGATTTCTTATCTGCATGACAACCAGTACAAAAAGGGTACAGGAGAACAGAAAATGTCATTCCTACTACAACATCTGCAACCACTATGGTAAGACCTATTGTTTCATCAGTTGGGACAGGGATTGCTAAGACTAGAGGGGAAGGTCGGGGAGATGGCATCAAAAAAACCTGAATCCACCATAGAATGCCATTATTGCCATGGACTGGGACACATATCCCATTTCTGCCCAAAGAAAAAGTCTGCATACCTAGCTTCTATGAACTTGGGAAACTTTTTTATAAAGACTATGGTAAATGGAACTCAAGTAGAAGGGCGAGTGGACTCAGGGAGCCGACAAAGCTTAATCCGGGGCTGACCTACTAGATAACAAGTTATTAAGTACTAAACCCACTGGTGTAATTTGTATCCATGGTGATGTGCATCAGTACCCAACTGCACAGACACAAGTATGTATAAATGGACAGACATGTGATATGACATTAGGAGTTGTACCCACTTTACCTGTGCCTTTGATTATTGATCAAGACTTTCCAGCCTTTAATGACCTTTTAACCTCATGTGACACTGCCTTATCAGCTGTAACCATGAGGGCTCAGTCACAACTAATACAACAGGACCCTATATT
Organism: Neoceratodus forsteri; assembly: GCA_016271365.2. Lineage (NCBI taxonomy): Eukaryota > Metazoa > Chordata > Ceratodontiformes > Ceratodontidae > Neoceratodus > Neoceratodus forsteri. The sequence continues at coordinate 832,869,253 of CM028131.1, forward strand.
TTCTTTTGATGATTCTTTGTTTGAAGAGGATAAAGGGCCATGAAAACAAAAGCCGAAAAGAAATTATTACAGAAAGACTGGAAACAAAACAAATGGGACTGGTGATGTCATGCCTCAATATCATATTGTAGATATTAAACTGAACAGCAAAATGACAATAACTTAACCCTTTCTTTTCACAGCTTAACAAACAAGTACCTTTGGGTTCACATATGTTGTACAACAGAATGGAATTTCTATATGAATATGTATAAATCCTAAAATACAAGAACAGATAGAACAAATGCTGGTACCACAGAAATTTAGAAAAGATCTTCTATTTTTAGCACACGATATCCCTAGTGCTGGACATGCAGCACGAGACCGAACTTCTGCTAGACTATTGCAATGATTCTTCTGGCCTGGTCTACAGGAGGATGTTGCTGAGTATTGCAGATGTTGTCCTTCCTGTCAGCAAATCAGCCAGATAACTCACAGGGACAAGTACCCTTAATGCCCCTACCAGTTGTAGCTCAACCCTTTGAAAGAATAGCTATGGATGTGGTAGGACCATTAGTAAAAAGCAGTAAGGGTAATAGAGTCATACTTGTCCTTTGTGATTATGCAACCAAATATCCTGAAGCTTTTCCCTTGAGAACAGTTGCAGCCTCAAAAATAGCAGAAAAAGTAGTAGAATTCTGCAGTCATATGGGTATTCCTAAAGAGATCCTGACGGATCGTGGTACAAATTTTAATGCTGCACTACTCACTGAATTGTACAAAGCTTTAGGAATTACTACATTACGAACCACCCCTTACCATCCACAAACTGATGGTCTTACAGAAAGATTCAATCAGACATTAAAACGTATGATTAGGAAATTTGTGGATGAAGAAGGTAAAAAGTGGGATCAATATCTTCCCCTATTCCTGTTTGCATACCAAGAAGTCCCACAAGCCTCAACATGATTTTCACCATTCAGTTTGCTGTATGGAAGAAACCCCTGGGGATCTCTTGACATAATTAAAGAAACTTGGGAGGGAGAGACCACAGTGAAATATACCAATATCCTAGACTATTTGGTTAATCTTAGAAAGCAACTAGTGCAGTACACAAAAAAGGCACATGAACAAAATATGGTAGCCCAAACTAAGCAGAAATGCCATTATGATAGTAAAACTCAGGAAAAACAATTTCTTCCAGGGGAAAAGGTACTATTATTATTGCCATCCAATGACAATAAGCTTTTAATGAAATGGCAGGGACCTTACTCCATTGTTTCCCAGACTAGTCCTGTCACTTACCAAGTTGAGATACCCGGGAGAAGAAAATGTACACCCATCTATCATGCAAATCTCTTAAAGAAATGGCATGAGAGACTTACTTCTGATGTTAAAGCTGACCTTTATGTTATGCCCAGTAGTTCAGACACTGAATTAGATTCTGCCTATAACAGGCTTGAATCAGAGGAAACTATTAGAGATGTACACATTAACTCAAATTTAACCAGTCAGCAACATGCAGAATTGGAAAATGTACTACAACATTATACAAAAGTTTTCACAACTATCCCAGGTAAAGCCATTGATGTAGTACATACGATTAAAACTGATTCCGTCCCAATAAGGCAAAAGGCATATCAATTGCCAGAAAGAAGTAGGTCTGAGGTTGTACAGGAAATTGAGAAATTATGGAAATTAAATATTATTGAACCTTCTAGAAGTCCATGGTCATCCCCTATGGTAATTGAGCATAAAAAGGAAGGGGGTATCCATTTATGTCTCGATTTCCATAAACTCAATCAAGTATCTCAGTTTGATAGCTATCCAATTCCTAGAGTGGATGATATAATAGATCACATTGGACAGGCAAAATACATCTCTACTCTCCATCTCACAAAGGGCTATTGGCAGATCCCTTTGGAAGAACAGTCTAAAGAAAAAACAGCTTTTAGCACTCCTAAGGGGTTATACCAGTTTGCTTATATGCCATTTGGCTTACATGGGGCCCCTGCCACCTTCCAAAGATATATGGATAAATTGTTGAATGATCACTTTTCCTATTGTTCTGCTTATTTGTATGATGTGGTGATTTTCAGTTCAGACTGGTCAACACATATTACCCATTTGTCTAATGTTTTATATACTATTGATAAAGCTGGTTTAACTATTAATCCTTCCAAGTGTACGCTAGCCATGAATGAAACAAGATATTTGGGCTTTGTTTTGGGTAATGGAATAGTACGTCCAGAAATAGAGAAGGTGGAGGCTGTAGCCCAATGTGCAGTCCCAGAACCAAAAAAACAAGTGAGATCTTTTTTGGGTTTAGCTAGTTATTATAGACGCTTTATCCCTGATTTCACCCCAATTGCAACCCCATTGACTGACTTGACTAAGAAACAAGTCCCAAATAAAATCCCATGGTCATCTGCTTGTGATTTAGCTTTTAGGACAATAAAAGCTATACTGTGTTCAGCACCAGTGTTACAATCTCCAGATTTTAATAAACCTTTTGAATTACAAACAGATGCTTCAGAAACTGGTCTTGGTGCTGTACTGTGTCAAAATATCAATGGAGAAGAGCACCCCATCTTAATCATCAGCCGGAAACTATATCCCAGAGAACAGAAGTATGCTACAATAGAAAAGGAATGTTTAGCAATTAAATGGGCTATAGAGACATTGAAATTCTATCTATGGGGGTCTCATTTTACTTTAATTATGGATCACAACCCTTTATGCTGTCTTAACCAGATGAAGGATAAAAATGCATGCATTCTCCGTTGGTACTTGGTTCTACAGCCCTATCATTTTGAGATTAAGCATAGACTAGGCAGCAAACATAAAAATGCAGATTTCCTTTCTAGATATGGTGCTTAAGGAAATGTAATCTAGAATGGGATACAGTATCCTATTTCAACCCCAGGGCAAAGTATGATGTATGACAATGAATGATGTTAATTGTATTTATTGTTTTTGTTTATAGGGTGCCCTGGGGTGGGACTTCTGTGAGGGTGGGTTGAAGTCCCATCCCATTACCTTGGGTTTATGTTGTGAAAAGGGAATGTGGTCTTCAAACCAAATTATTGGTTTGTTCTTAAAGAGGGGGAAATGTGGTAGTTGAACCCCCCCATGTGAATAGTGCTTAGCTGAACCTGACATTTTCTTCTTCTCTCCTGTATCTGTTCCAAAGACTGTTGCGCAACAGCACTTTACTCCTTCATTTTATGTCTTTCTGTCTCTTTCTAATCCCTCTCCCTTTCTGTGTAAAACATACAGAATATGCTGCAGTCAGACTGGCCATCTGATGCTGTGTATTACAATTGAAACTGTTTTTCTTCCCCTTCCTATTTCTGCTCTTCAACATCATGGTCCAGTTAAATATAAACACTTTTCCCCTGTACTGCCCTTAAATGTGCAGAAAATGGTCTAAATGAGATGTGCAGACTTAAAGAATGAAAGTAACTAAAGGTCTGTAAACAGACTTGGTAGGCAAAGGTTTTTTTCACAATGTAAAAAGCAAGCTGGGATTGACAGTCAAACTTTAGAAATTACCAATGCCAGTTTAAATATTTTCTTTAGGATATGTACAGGTGCAGATTGGAATATCCTGTACTTGAAAAGATAAACAGTTAGCAAACTAACTAAAATACAGGACAATACAGAAGAACTAAAATGTGGTTTACCTACACAGCTCCCAGGAGTATCATGTCTCCAATCAGTGCTGGTGTCCTTGCAAGGTGCTGTCTCCTATAGGAAGTCAGCAGCACCTTTCTCCCTTCTTTTACATGCTGCAGCTCCTAGGTTACCTTTAGAAAAGGGGAGGAGTTGTATTTAATGCAGCCAACTCTGCAAGAAATGTGCAATCATATCTGATAGAGCATTAGGGTGTTTATGTTGATATCATAATAATGGATTATTTGTTATGCCTTTCATTTATGTGTATTCTATGTAATTGATTGTACAAAGAAATAAGAAGATTTCCTGTAAATGGCTTAATAATTAGGTGGGGCTATGAGCTAAGGGGTGGAACTCCACTCTTTAAAAGAAGCCAGCCTAGATCCTCAGGTTAGATGCTGTTAGGGAGAGTTCACATGAGGACCTCCTGCTCTCTGTTATACTGCACAAGATTATGTTCCACTGCTAGACCCTTGGCAGGGAAGCTGTGCTGTTTTCAAGTTTTATTTTGTTTGTTTATTATCAGAAGTTCGCTGCTGTAAGCTGTTATTTTTTTTGGATTTAATTTTTTTTGTTTGTTTGTTTAATAAAAATCATACCATTTAGGTATGTTGTACCAAATTTGTTGATTCCTGTGTGACCTGATTTGTTCAACCCACGACAGGTTGCACAAGACACTTTATGAGATACTGAGGAATCTCAGCATGTGCACCCTGAAATACACAAAACCAAGAAGTAACATGATAAAGACCTACAAGTACTTCATAGAGGTAACCAGAGTTCAGGAGAAGAGTTTCTTTTAAATGAGTGAGAGTACCAGGACAAGAGAGCATGTGATGAGAATGGAGAGGGAAACTTCACAGAGATTTGACAAAATATTTCTTCTCTGAAACAGAGATAGATGTCTGTAACAGATGGCCAGTGAAATTGGTGGAGGCAAATCAAACATGCATGGGATTAACATAAGGGTAGATTAGAAGGTAGGCAGGGACAAGAGCCGGTCCACTGGTGCAGAAGTAGCACTACCGCTTGCAGTGATGACAGCCCAGGTTCAGGAGTGAACTCGGGCCATCAGAGGGTCAGCTAGGGAGAGCAGGATCCAACATCAACAGGGCTGCTATCACCCTCCGGGGGTGGAGTGGTTCAGTGCCCAGAGGAGCACTGGCCCCTAGCAGAGACTAGGGAGTAGTGCACCAAGGCAGCTGAGGAGTGGCAGATGTTTGGCGCATCACACTCTGGAACAGGTGTGGCAATGTCATTGATGTCATTGCACGCCTCTCCTCCATGCTATATGGGAAGGTGGGAGGCACTGAAAAGGGGAGAAACGCCCCTGACTGGCACAGATAACTGCTGCCCATTGCAGGCCCAGCACCAGGTGACTTGGCCATGGCTGCTGTGTCATTGAACCAGCAGATTGATAGTGTTCCCCACCACCCTGCTTGGGGGGGGGTAAACCGTAGGAGTGAAAGCTGGGTAAGTCCCAAGAGAAGATGAAGTTATGGCACTGGGGTGGCAGACAAGATGGCATGCCAAGAAGGAAAAAGTAAATGCAAAAAAATAAAGTAACTAGGCAGGAAGGAGGGAAGGTCACTAGGGAACAGTTAGGGTCTGCAAAGACAGATTAGGCAAGGAATATCTGGGCAGACGTGGTGGGTCAAGCACTCCTTTTCTGCTGACAAATTCTGTTTCTATGTAGATACTAATTTCTGCTTTGAATTGCATTGTTTTGAATACTAAATTCCCAGATTGTATGTTTCAATACATTCTTGCATCATCTACTGTAGCATTTGATCCCAAGCTGCTTTAGTAATGTAGTGCTTTGTATATGTATTCCTTTACTAGATTACTCCATATTTTACTTTAAGTAATATGTAATCCAAGCTCAGTTCTGCTCCTGTTTAGTTAATGACAATCAATGGGATAATCCCAAAATGTGCAAGACAAAACATTTAATTGTGTTTCCTTTTCCTGCATGTTTTCTTCCCATAGTTGCACCCAGTACAGCATATTATACAGAGCAGGTGAGTTGAAATTTTCTTATAAAATGGCAGAGAATAAAAGAGGAATCTGATTGATTATTTATAGTGCAATATAGAACAATGTTGCACTATAAATAACTAGTCTAAGTAAAAGGGCCTGTTCACAAAATTTGATGTCTCTTTGATTGCTGTTTAGGCATTCTATTTAGAATGGGACGCAGTATTCAGCAGAACTGAAGTGGAGGGCACTAAAGAAGAAGAAATATTTACTTTCAGTAAGATTTTTTCTATTTTTAAATATCAGCAAAAAACAAGATAAAAAACCTAATCAAAGTCCAGCCCACGCCAGTACACATCGGGATTACTGTGACATATCTCAGCACAAAAAAAGCTTGAAGGAACAGATGCTTACACTGCCCATAGTACACATGAAAGAAATAAAGCTCTGAATGAGCTAAGTTACCTTTTTAAACTGCCATCAGCATCTTTTGTAGAAATGGCAGAAACGGCAAATGGCGGCAGCATTTGGCGTAGTCCCAAACCGACTGGTAGCTTCCTGGTTCCTGGTAGCAAATGAGCTTACGCTTCAAACATGTGGTTCATCATCAGATCATGCTGTGCCTACAGGGGTGTATCTTTAAAAAGGGTTCAATTTAAAGGCATAAACACCCAAAACCGGAACAAGATGTGCAGAAGAGTGCTTTGCATTTAAATACTTATTAATAAAACATAACCCTACCAAACACAAAGTGCTATATGACAAGGACTCACTGACTTTACATAAAGTGCTGACAAATATCAAAAAAGGATTAGTGCAAAATGAACAATAAATAGTAACAGAAAATATACTGGCAATATATTACAGAAAACAGTTAGTGAAAGTGATAAAATAACTGCTGACAACAACTTACAGAACTCATATACAGTACAATATAAAAACATAGGCTAGCAGAGCCGTCAAGTCATACTGTTTAGAGCCAGAAAGTCATCCTATGTTAAAAAAGAACAGGAGCCAGCAGAGCCGGAAAGTCGTGCTGTCCAACTTTGTAGAGCTGGCAAGTCATACAATGTTAAAAAAAGGGGGGGGGGGAACTATTGCAAGGCACAAGAAATACTAACAAGAATACATCATACCATATCTTAAGAGGAAAGAGGGGAAACAATAAGGCAGTAGAGCCTGAAAGTCAAGCTGCCTAGCATAAAGAAACAATTTGAAGATTGCACATATGTATTAGATAGAGATTGCTTTTATAAATAACTGTACACAGAGATGTCATCATTCAGCCCTAACAAGCTCAGTGTTTCCAAGGTAAAAATCCAGAAGGATTCATCTTGGAGCAGTTTCAAACTTCCCCCATGAGGGTTTATTGTATTTTTTCCCCAATCCAACAAATTTTAGAGATGCAGCAGACCCATGTCTGGCATGCCTATAGTGTCTAGCCATGGCATAGGTCAGATTTTCATTTATTTTTGGTTTTTGACATTATATGAACTTTATTAATGTTAATAATACCACAGTACAATGTCCAGAACAATGAAACCAAGAAAAATCCCTCCCTCCCATCATAACCTATGCCCCCACCACCCCAAACTATCCCCTCCCCAGTGGAGCCACCCTACCAAACCAACCTAGCAATCCTTCAAGAGGGGAACAGTCTCCCAAGTTTATAAATAAGATAAACTAAAATAGGAGCCAGATGACATGTACCATACAGCAAAAAAGTCCCTAACATCATACACAACATTAAAGTGTGCAAAGGGTATGAAGTTTGCCCCCTCTCTTATCAAAAAGGGGGAGCCTGTGTCTTTTGCTCACTATCATACACTCTACACATAGAATAAATAATAATTCCTGGAGCCATTCATGATATAATATGAAATGGAGACTTGGTCAAGCCAGTGCCTGAGGATCACCATATTCAAAGAGAGAGAGATTAAGGTCAAGTAATATTTCCGTTCTTTAACCAAGACAGAACTATTGTCCCCTAGAATGCAGATCTCAGGCCAAAACAAACCTTGTAATCCCAAAAGCTGGTCTGCCTTGGATTCAATAAGGTTCCAAAGTAGAGCAATTTTATGACAAAACCAAAAGATATGTAAGAGGGAACCTTCATCCTGTCCACATCGAGTGCACACAGGAGAGGGTAGCCTACCCATCTTAGCTAGTTTTTGAGGAGTGTCGTAAAGGTTATTCAAAATAATAAATTTGAATGAGGTGTGATCTATCCTGTGTAACATAACGATAATGATCAGTCCAAATAATTTGTCATTGAGAAGTAGTAAATGAGGAGAAACTAAAGCAGCTTAATATGTATACCCTTGAGGAGAGGAGGGAGAGGGGGGACATGATAGAAACTTTCAAGTATCTCTGGGGAATTAACAAAGTAAAAGAAGGTAGTATCTTTCAGAAGAAGAGATGTGCAAGAACAAGGGGGCACAATTTGAAGATAGAGGGGGACGGCTCAGAGGTAATGTTAGAAAGTATTTTTTCACAAAAAGGGTTGTGGATGCATGGAACAGCTTTCCTGAGGAGGTTGTGGAGTCAGAAACAGTGGGAGAATTCAAGAATTCATGGGACAGGCATAAGGCAATTCTAGTGGGGGGTAGGAGGAAGTAAGCTGTTGATTAACTAGAATCACCAGGTAGGGAAATGGGCAGACTAGGTGGGTCAAGCGGTCCTTATCTGCCATCAAATACTATGTAAGAGGATACACCTATCCCAAGAAGGTGAGGATCCATCTAGTTCTTGGAAAAGTTTGGCAAAAAGCAATGAATACTGGGCAGACACTGTGTGTAGATTAGAAGCCAGACTTCTAATATCAGATAAAAACTCTGTGAAATCCATGGTGCAGAGGCCAGGCCCAAACCATTGCAACAAAACATGTCTGAGCTGGAAGACCTTAAAAGCATGATGAACCCCCAGTTGTAGCATGGCAATAATAGCTGCACTAGACAGCAGCGATCCCTGCTTCATCAAGTCACAAACTCTGATATCCACCAATTGGGGAAATCAGTCGGAAGTGAGAGCATTCGGAAATTACTGTTTCAAAGAATGGTCTGGGAAACATCTTTGGAAAAAGGATGCTTCATCAGGGCCCAGAACTGGCAATATGCTGTAAGAGAGGTCCCCACTACAGAGGCACACAAAGCCATAGGAAGGGATTTAAAAGGGGTAAAAATAAAGATAATGCTGATAGACCAAATTTACTGAGGACATCCAAGTCTAAATCTAGCCATATAGGCATGTAGGGGGGAACGTGACCCTAAAATGAAGGAGAAAGCCACCTAAACATCTTACTAAAGTGGCTAGCAAAGTAGTAGATAAAAAAGTGAGGAAGCTTAAGGCCACCTAAACTTTTAAAATCAATCAACTTCTTGTAGGCCCTTATCAGGGTCTTTTGTCCCCATATAAAAATAGTACTCATTCTATGAACATGTTGAAACTAGGCTAAGGGGAGCCAAAGATTCAACATGTTAACAAGGTAAAAAATACGAGGAAGAACATTCATCTTAATGATGCTAACTCTGCCCCACAGTGACAGAAGGACAGCCTGCCACCGCTGAAAGTCCTGTTGAATCTTAACTAGAAGGTCATTCAATTTAAGTTTATGCACTAAAGTATTGTCCTAGGAAAGGTGTATCCCCAGATATTTAATGGAATGGGGAGACCACTTCATCTCCAAGGAAAGAATGTCTACTTTAACCACTGTCAGCATAAGAGGCATAACCTCAGTCTTAACAAGGTTTACTTTATAGTTAGACAACCGACCAAAATCCTCTATAGTACTTAAAGCAACCAGCAGAGACGTTACAGGATGAGTGATATGCAGCAAGATATGATCTGCATACACTGAGATTTTCATCTCCTGTGAGCCTTGAGAGATACCCATCAGTGCTGGAGTGGACTTTAACTGAAGGATAAGAGTCTCTAAATACAAATTAAAAAGATAAGGGGGAAGAGGGCAACCCTGATGGGTACCAGAAAATAAGACAAATGAAGGAAAAAAAAAATTACAATAAATCTTAGCTGTAGGTGAGGAATACAGTATTTGAATCCAATGATGGAAATGGTAAGCCAAATTTCTTGAGTGTTAAAAACAAAAAGCTCCAGCTTACCCTATCAAATGCCTTCTCCACATCCAGGGAGACCAGCACTATAGGAGTGACAGAGTCCCTGGACTCAGAGAAGATATGAGACAATTTCCGGAGATGATCTACCGAGGTTCTATTGGAAAAAAGCCCACATGCTCCCAACTAATAAGCCCAGTTCAAACCTGATCAACTCTACAAGCCAATATTTTGGATAAAATCTTACTATCACAATTTATTCATGAAATGGTACTATAGTTGGAAACAAGGTTTGGAAACTAACCAGGCTTGGGCTGAAGAACTGTCAGAGCTTTTAAAATGGTGGGGTTGGAAATATCAGAATCAAATATATACAAATAAAATTGTTGAAGGAGAGGGACCAGGTCATTGACAAAAGTTATATAAAAATTATTTGAGAAACCATCTAGCCCAGGAGCCTTGTCCAAAGACAGATTCATAATGGCTTCTCATATCTCTTCCACAGTGATCGGTTGAGATAGAGAAAAGGTTGTTGAGACTCAGTGAGCTGTGGAAGAGGGACAGAGTTCAACTATTCTGCAATGCAGGATTGTGATGGTGGCGAGAGGTTACAGCCATATAAGTCACAATAAAAGGACACAAAGTTTTGGGCAATGTCCCGGGGCTGGGTGTGGAGAGAGCCATCAGGGGCTCTAATGGTGGAAATTAGCCTGCAGGTTTCTTGTTGCCTGAGATGCAATTCTAGAAGATGACTAACCCTCTTGCCCTGTTCGATGTATGTAGACTGTGTTCTGAGAATAGTGTATTCAGCTTTCTCTCTCATGAGGTCTGATTATTTATCTCTCAAAACCATTAGCTCTTGGAAAGTAGCATCAGAGGTTGAAGAGGAAAGACCATGTTCAATAACAGCAATATGCTGCAAGAGGTCTTCCGCCACTTGCATTCACTGTCGTTTACACTTAGAGGTGAGTCTAATAAACTCCCTCCTAAGAAAGCATTTAAGGGCCACCCACTCTAGGGCCCCTTTCCCAATAGAATCAGCATTTTGTTTGAAAAGTAATGCAATTTGATCTTTGACCCTCTTCACCTTAAATGATTCAGCAAGGAGTTGATTATTAAGCTTCCAGATTTTATCTTTGTGAGGGCTGGGGACAGAAGACAGCCTGACCCACACTGGCAAATGGTCCAAAAGAACCCTGGCACCTATTTCTCCATCCAGGACCCCAGTCAAAACAGGTTGACTAATCAAGATATAGTCAAGCCTGGAATAAGACTGGTGCACTGGAATGAAATAGTTGTAAACTTTATCTTGCAGATGGAATATCCTCCAGGGGTCACAGAGCCCCAAGGAACCCATCATATCTTTAATAGAGTGCTGGACTGGGGATAATCCATGGGAGATCCCACTGGTTCTTGTCCAGATCAGGGGTGAGGACAGTATTTCAATGCCCTCCAATAATGAAAGGGATATGAAGAAAAGGGGACAAAAGACCCACCAGCTCCACAAAAAATAATGGGTCTGAAATGTTGGGACCATATACACTCCCTAGAATAAATTCTGACCTGTCTAAAATACCCTGCACAAATAAGTATCGACCATTAGGGTCTTGAAGGCATTACAGAATCTGAAAGGTGACTCCCCTGTTAATCAGGACAGCCACACCCCTACTAGAGGTACTAAAACCAGATGCAAAGACCTGACTGACAGTTTGTCTGTGGATTAAGGTGCTTTCCGAAGAGAGAAGGTGGGTCTCTTGCAAAAAAGTGACATAGTACTGTAAATGTTGTTGATGTTTAAGGACTTGACAATGTTTAGAGAGGGATCTGAATCCCTTAACATTTCATAACACAAATGTTAAATATGTGGTCATGACAACATGGAAATGAAGAAACCAGTAACAACATAATATGACCACATAATAAGACCATAAAACTCTTGTGGCTCCATTAACCCTATCATCCCCACCTTGAAGCACAATTTTGAGTCACCTCAGACCCCTATTCCCCCCTCACCAAGCCCTCCACCCAAACATCTGAGCCAAATAAAGAGAGTAGAAGATCCAAAACACTGCAAATAAACCCTACTATCTGATTGAAACCACCCCCTGATTAAAAACAAAACACCCTCCTCCCCCAAATGGTTCCACCTGCCACAGGGGCTAGGCATAATCATAGACCAATAATCAAAAGGCGAGGCACCCTCCCCCCCAGAACTGGCTCGTAATCACCATCCTTTCCAGTAGCCCATACCTCCCCCCAATCAACCCTTATTCCAAACAACCCCAAGGAAACACTCACCCCACACAAAAACTTGGTAATAAGTTCCTCAATACAACACTCAGCTCCACTACTGCAATAAGACCACTGAAACTAAGTTAAACTACAAGCTTCATAAAGCTACATGAATTATCCAGAGCTAATCCCCAAAATAAAATGTGGAAAATATGGAAAAAATGAAAAGTTGGAAATGGAAAGCAGCCCACAAAACAAAGAATAATTGTAATGCCCATCCACTATATAAAAAAAACCCACATACAATAAACAAGATCCCCATTATAACTGTTACATAAGACCCGACTATGAGCACTGAGGACTTACAATTCCAATATTCAGAAATAGTCCAAACATTGCAACATAATAATATAACCAGTGATGACTGGCCAACCATTCCATATAAGGAAATCCAGCAGAGGAGATGGAAGGACAGCTACATATACAGCTTCTGGGGGATAGAAAGCCTAAAAAAAACAGTCAAAGAAATCTTGCATCCACAGAAGGTCAGGTCCATGTGCAGCTGAAAAAACTAGTCCTGTCCAGGCCCACGGACCATGCTGTAACAAGAAGAGACATCATTGATCAAACTGTGCAATGGGGAAGACAAACCAGGATAATCAAATAAACAGTTTTAGGAATTGCACAATGTCTTGATGAGTGCAGAAAATGCCATATCAAGCAATCAGACAGTATAACATACTCACTAAGGTGGCAAGTAAAAGAAACCAAAAATTAACCAATCAGGCAGGGCCAATCAGGGCTCTAGGTAGTGGAAGGAGGCAAAGCAACCAGATGTGGGGCTCCAGTGGCAAAAAAGAACAAAATTCTGTCTGCTTCAAGGTCTGCAGGGATGCAATTGCAGGCAGGAAGTTTAAAACAGAATCAATCCTGTGCATCCTGCAGACCTGCACAACGAATCAAACAGTAGACCCCACGATCAGCACAATAGACCTTTTTCAGATCCAAACAGACTAAACCCATCACAGTCACTGGTCTTTAAATAGCTCAGGGAAAAGCTTCTTGAGATTGTGGCCTGCCTGCTCAGCCAAGTCAAGTGAAATCCAGGCATTTTTATGATAAACTGACAGTCGAGCAGGATACAGGACCCTCAAGCAAACAGCTACAGCAATAAATTTAGTCATGAAAGGATGGCATGCTGCTCTCTTCTGGTGGGTGATTGTGGGTAAGTCCTGTGAAATATGGAGCCAGGAGCCCTCCCAGGTGATATCACAGAGCTCCCTCAATTTAGACAAAACGTGTTGTTTATCCAAAAAGTTAAGAAGCCGCAGAATAAACGGCTGCATCGCAGAGCCCACTGGAGGTTTTACCCAGAGAGATCTGTGGGCTCTTTCCACAATATGGGCTGGATTGTTGGGTGATGGTCCAGCCAATTTCTTTAATAGCTTCTGAGGAAACAGAACTGGAGAGGCACCGTCTGCATTTTCTGGAAGGCCAATGACTATCAGATTGTTATGCCTACTTTGGCCTTACAGGTCTTCAAGCTTTGATTCCCTTTTGGAGAGGCACTGCTAGAGGGATGAAATGTCTGTCTCAGTTCTGTCTCTCCAGTTTTTGAGGGATGCAGTGTGGGCCACCACATCCGAAATAGCCCTGGTAGCATCAGAAAGGTTAAAGCACAAGGACTCCATCTCCAATGTAAGCTCTTAGAGTGTGGCTTTGAAAGGTGCAAATTTTGATAAGAAACATTCTTCCATTAAAAGAGTAGGCCCGGAGGTGGAAGTAGATACCCTGCCAGATGCCACCTCATGACATTTGGGGTGTTTAGAACTTTTATCCAGAGTCGCTGGAGGCATGTGCGCGAGTAGTGCTTGACACATGTCAGAGTCCATCCTAAAGCAATATTAGCTGAAATGCACACAAATTCCAGAGCAACAGAAGCAGCAGGAACTCCAACAGTTGCAGGGAGACACAAAAGGTAAGACTTCACTAAAGAAGGTGAATTTCACTGGTTAGATTGTCTGGAGAGGGAGCACGGTGTAGGAGCAGCTACTCCAAGGACTGCATCACGTGACTCAGATTTTCATTTCTAGTTGCAGTTCGTGTTCTCCTGCTTTTGATTTCTAAGAATGTTTTGTCTGCTCTACATACCCCAATCCACACTGAGAAGTCAGCAGGTATATTACCCCACAAGTGCTGCAGTTAACAAACTGCTCAATGTCATATCTTTTCCCTGATCTTGGATACACAAAATGTTTAGTATCTGTAGTATTAGAGCAGTGAGTACAGTGTCCGCAACAGTAGTTACCTTTAGGTGGTTTTGGTAGCCAAGTTTCTAAATGTGGTTTTGGCTCCACTAGGGGGTGTACCAGACTATCCCAAAGATTTTTCCCCCTACAATAAGTAATTCTAGGTTTAGCGTCTGCCAATTTTTTCATTTTGGGATCCACACTTAGAAGTGACAAATGTCTCTTAATAATGTTTCCAATTTCTGGTGCAATTTGATTAAACTGAGTCACAAATGTGGGGGGAGTAGGGTTCCCATCTGTAAGCACTCTCAAATGTTTATTCAGTATGGCATCTCTATCCATTTGTTTTGTTTTACTTGCTACATCTTTTACTAGAGATGGAGAGCACCCTCGTGAAATGAATCTCTCTGTAAGTTCCGTGAATGCTTCTTCATAGCCACCTATAGTAGAACATACCCTTCAAGCCCTAATGAACTGTCCCTTAGGGATATTCTTAACCAAATGTTTTGGGTGACAACTGGCCATTCTAAGCAATGCATTATGTACTAGAGACTTTCTATACAGTTTAGTTTCTAATCTCCCATTTTCTTTGTACAGCATTATATCCAAAAAAGAAGCAGAGTATAAATAAACACAATGTGTAAAAGACAGATGCTCCATGGTGCAGGTTATATACTCAAGGAATCTATGCAGACTTTCTAGACTGCCTTCCCATATTAGAAGGCAGTCATCAATGAACCATTTTCACAGTTTTATTTTGTCAAAAAATCCATTGTTATTCCTATAAAAAATATACATATCCTCCCACTATCCCATATACTGTACAGGTTGGCCAGACTCGGGGCAAACATAGTGCCCATAGCTATTCCTTTATGTTGGACATAATGGTGCAATTCAAAAAGAAAGTATTTTGCCTCTAACACAAATCCGGCCAGATCAATAACATACTGGTTTGATGGGAGCATTCCAACCCTATATTCCAAGGTTGATTCAAGTGCATCAAGACCACCCTCATGTGAAGTATTCAAATAAAGGCTTTCAACATCAGTTGTCACAAGTCAATCAGTCTCAGACACTACAACATCTTTCAAAATTGTAAGGGTATGGTTAGTGTCCTTGATGTAAGATTTTAGTTTGGAAACAGGTTTTCTTGTATAGAAATCAATGAATTTTGATATCAGTGCAGTGACAAAACCAAATGCAGATACAATTGGCCTACCGGGCACAGGGCATGCATTTTTATGAGTTTTGGGGAGGAGATAAAGAGAAGTTTTTTTTGGGGGGGTCTGTTACTTTAAGAAAGTTTAAAAAGGTAACTTAGCTCGTTCAGAGCTTTATTTCTTTCATATGTACTACGGGAAGTATAAGCGTTTGTTCCTTCAGGCTTTTTTTGTGCCAAGATATGTCACAGTAATCAAAATTAGAGATGATGTGAAATTTAATTTCACCGGCGAAATGACGGTGAAATAAATTTTGCCACTAGTAATATTTCTCGTAATTACACTTTTGTGGTGAAATTTCACCTTAGATTTTGCTCTGCATTTCCATTAGGTCGAATCCGGCAAACCTGGGCTTTTTACATGACATACTCTCTGCAGATCACATTGGTGACTGTATACAGGCAGGAAGTGAGTGATTCATTTCCTTTCTGTGTAGCTGGAGACTTGGAGGAAGCAGGCAGCCAGTGACAGAGAGACTTTTAGAAAGTTTATTGGGTCTGTGTCTTAGACTGTGTGTGTTTTTACACAGTTTTTTGTTCATATATTTTAATTGTGTTTGTTGATAATTTCTGTTAGGTGTCTGTGTAGATTGAGTGTGTGTGTGTGTGTGTGTGTGTGCCCCTCTCCCTTTCTGTTAGGAAACCTTTTTTTATTAATGATGGAAGGGAAAGGTAGGGGAAGGGGACTGGGGGAGAAGGCATCCACTGTCCATCTTGACAGGTGGGTATTTAGGATAACTGAGGCTGAGGACCCCTTTCAGGCCCAGCAAGTGCTTGTGGCCACCACTCCCCAGCAGCAGCAGCAACAGCAGGAGCCCATTGCCCCCCCCATCAGCAGCGTGAGGTTGATGATACCCCTTCCACATTCCCCACCCAACAGCAGAATCCTCCTGTAACCCCCCAGGACCAGCAGCAGCAGCATGAGCCCAATGCCCCCCCCGCAACAGCGTGAGGATGATGTGGCCCCCTCCACATCCACCACCACCCAGTAGCTCCTATAGCCCTCCATGACCAGCAGCAGGAGCATGTGGTCCCAGACAGCAACTGCAGAGTTATGCCCCCCTGCAGGAGCATGTGACCCCCCACCTTCCCCCAGCATAAAGGGTCTGCCGTGTGTTTTTTTTTTCACCATAAACAACACTGACAGCTGTGTTGTTATCAGCAGATTGTTCGGCAGATCTGTGGAAAGGGGCAACCAAGGGGGGCAATTTTGGAACTGGTGGCCAAAGGAGCTACCTGCAGCATCACAATGCTGCAAAGTGGCTCCAGAAGCAAAAGGAGCTGGCAGCAGCACGAGACAGTGTGGCCCAAGGGGAAGGGGGCCAGCAGGAGGAAGGGGCCAGGGCTTAGCAACAGCCAAGACATTGCTGCCAGTGCCAACAAAAGTGGCAGCAGTCAGTAGCTGCAGCATCCCCATCCACTTCACCCCAGAGGCAGCAGCAGTGCCGGGTTCATGCTGGAGGGCAAAATGGACAGCCTGCATCAGCCCTGGCCAGTCTTCCTGTGAGCCAAGAAGACCTGGCGGCAGTACACCTAGCGGTAACAGCTCTGCACCAAGATTTTGACGAGTTATGCCAGGAGGTCAAGGGGAACTTCAGGAAACTGTTGGAAGATCAACAAAAAGTTTTGGACCTCCTGGCGGAGCTTCATCATGGCAGTGGAGGTGATGGTGGGATCGGGGCCTGGTGATGCACCATGTAATAACATGGTCTGGGGACCATAATGTGCTTGCAAGTGAGGCTGGCAGTGAGCACAGCACCTGAATTTTCTTTTTTGTTCCTGGCCCTGCTGTACTACTATTACTCTTCCCTCATCTGCACCCCTCAAAAATTAAAAACATTTTCGAAAAATACATGTATTTTGTCTTCTTCCTCTTTCTATATCCTCTTGTTTCTTTTTCTTGTCCAGCATTTTGTGAGTTAAGTATTGTTTATGCTCCCTCTCTTTCCCCTCTCAGATATGAATACCCTTGCACCTACTAATCTGCATATCCCCCGTCGTGTATGTTACTGTTAGTCAGTTAGTCTGTACCTTACCTATAAACAGTGTATATTTCTTCTTGTTTTATGTTAATCCTTCTCCTATCCACAAATGTCAAGTATTGTAATTTGTTTGTATGAACACATTTTTTTCCCAAAGCTATGTGATGTTGTGGCAGGTGTTTTTGCTATGTGAAGCTCCAACATAAGTTTGAATATGTACACAACATAGAAACCTGAATAAGCAGCACTTTCATTGTGATGTTAAACATAGATATGTTTTTTGTGCTTATCAACAATTCCCTGGGCTTAGTTGTCACAAATGTTCAGTTAGTGCCCCTCACCTCCACTCTTGATGGTTTCTATAGTGCCCTACCACCACCTCCTGATCCATATTGTGCACTTGGGCCACAGCTTAACACAGCCTCTTGCCTCCATGATGTGCCATTCCAAACAGGCCATCCATGTCCAGAAATACAACAGGAAACATGGTACATTCAATCCAGATAGAAACCTGGTTTCAGCCATGATGTTTTATGGTGCCAAAATCCCCACCCAAACCAAACAATGGTATTTGGTCCACTGTTTGTCATTGTTTATAGGCCACATCTTGTTTCAGCAAGTGAAGCACAGGCAGTACATGTCCTGAAATGTCCCCAAAAAATGGTACATCAAATTCAGACAGAAATCTGCTGTTAGTCCTGATGTTACATGCTGTGCCTCTACCTCGGGAACCTGAAAATGCAGCTTCTGCCACTGTTTACCAATGATTTCAGCATGAAACTCACTGCTGCTGGTGCCAAATAGGGCCTACAAGTCCGGAAATGGTTATCAAAAAATGTTACATCAAACTGAGACTGAAATGTGGTGTCAGTCCCGATGTTTTATGGCGTCCCCACCCCTGCATCCAGACATTAAAATGCAGTTTTGGCCACTGTTTAGAATTGGTTTTAGGTCACATCTTGTTTCTGTGAGTGCAGCACAGGCAGTACATGTCCAGAAATGTTTCCCAAAAAATGTTACAGTAAACTCAGAGCAAATCAGGTCTCAGCCAAGTTGTTATATGGCTCCAAAGCCACCACCTGAACCAAAATATGGTCTTTTATTGGCTGTTTACAAGTCATTTCATGCTAAATCTCTGTTCTGCAAGTGTAGGACAGGCTGTACATGTCCAGAAATGTGACACCAAAAATGAGAGATAAAATTGAGACTGAAATATGGTCTGAGTCAGGATGTGATGTGGTACCCCCCTATCACCCAGATATTAAATAGCTGTTTTCAGGCCTGTTTGCCAAGCATTTCAGCCAGAATCTCCGTGCTGATCATGCCAAACAAGGCCTACAAGTCCAGAAATCTTTACCAAAAAATGTTACATCAAATTAAGACTGAAATCTGATGTCAGTCCAGATGTTTTATGGAGCTCCCCCAGCACTCAGACATTAAAATGCTGTTTTGGCCACTGTTTATAATTGATTTTAGGCCACATCTTGTTTCTGTGTCCAGAAATGTTTCCAAAAAAATGTTTACAGTAAATTCAGATTGAAATCAGGTCTCTGACATGTTGTTATATGGCACCCAAGTCACCATTAGGATCTGACAGCCTGTGAGAGCTACTAGCCCTTTTCCCTGATTAACCAGGATGCAAACATTTTGCTAAAATTTTGGTGTCTCATCTTCAGGGCTTTATTCCAGACCTGATACATGAAGACCAGACTGGTTTCATTCCTGGGAAACATATCCAAGATAACATTGGGCTTCTACTTAAAGCTGTCCCCTCCTTGGGAGCACCACCTCCCAGGCCTCTCCGGGTGGTGATGTCTTTCGATGCAGAGAAGGTGTCTTACTGCCTTGATTGGGTTTTTTTAGACCACACTTTGCAGAAATATGGGTTTGGGGACAAGCTTCATTGTTGGATTGCCAATTTGTATTGAGACCCATGGGCAAAAGTCAAGGTGAACGGGGTTATGTCTGACAAGATATGAATAAGTAGAGGTACCAGACAGGGGTGCCCTCTCTCCCCCCTATTATTTGCCCTGTATATGGAGCCACTAGTATCCCTCATTAGACAATCAGAGTCATAGAAAGGTGTCAAAGTACAAGGGGTGGAATTAGAATCTCCTTATATGCAGATGATACTGTGCTATATATTGAAGACCCAGGTGGTCAGATTTTTCTGATTAACTCATTGCTTGAGAACTTTGGGAAAGTTTCTGGCTTTAAAATTAATGAATACAAAACCAAATTGATGCCTTTAGGAAAAGTCCTGGGGAAGACATTTCCAGTCATTGGCAGTTATAGATGGTTAAAGGACTGCCTTAAACATTTGGGTATTTGGGCTCCCAAAGATGTGCACAAACTATATATTATTAACATTTTAAAGCTTCTCCAGACTGTGCAGGCGGATCTTGGGAGATGGGTGAACTTCCCCTTTCTTTAATGGGACGTATTAATAGTGTGCAGATGAATATCCTTCCTCACTTCCTTTTTCTTTTTCAGCCCCTCCCTCTTAAGCCCCCGGACAGCTTTTGGAAGTCCCTAAAGTCTTCACTCTCTAAATTCATTTGGGCGGGTGGACACCCGAGGGTGAGGTGGGATGTCTTGACTAAACCTAAAGAGAGAGGGGGACTAGGTCCACCAGACTTCAATAAATATTATTGGGCATCTCAGATTCACCTGCTGGCATCTGCTTTGCGAAAGGAAGGGCCCCCTCTTTGGGTTGAGATTGAGAGAACCCCCCTTCTATGGGTGATATGGGTGATTTGTTTTTGATAGAATGGAAGGGAGTTTCACTCCTATGAATAAGTAACCCCTTGACTCAAGTTATCAAGAATGCTTGGTTAGAAATGAATAGGAAGCTAGGGCTCACCCTGCAAATAACTGGGAACACCTAGATCAGGGCATGTTTGTATTTCATCCCCCTAGGGTGGGACATGGGTTTTGGGAGATGGGTACGGAGAGATTTGGTGAGGATAGGCCAGATGTAAATGGGAGACACCATCAAATCCTTCCAACAACTCTCAGCAGAATTCAGGCTCTCCCCTCAGGATCTATTTAGATATCTGCAACTCCATCATTTTCTACTAGAAAAAGATAAACTAAGGGGCCAGGGTAGTTGTCATAGTAGTAATCCTATTTTGGACATATTGCTTCAAGAAATCCCCCTCTGAACATCCAGAGGTCTGATCTCAAGACTGATTCTTTTGTTTGCAACCCTAGAGAAGGACTCTTTGGCTAAGCTTACACAGAACTGGCAGATGGAGCTGGGGAGGGAGCTGGAGGACTCAGATTGGGTGAAGACTTGGCAGGCTATCCACTTCACTACAGCTTTGAACTCCTGGAGGGAATTTTGGTGGAAAATTGTAGTTCATTTTTCTGCACTCCAGTAATCTCCAAACATTATGGCAATCATCCTTCAGAGCTCTGTTGGCAGGGTTGTGAGGACAGGGGGGATGCATACCCACATATTTTGGTCATGCCCCAGGCTCCAAGTTTTTGGTAGCAGCTTTTGGTAATCTTGGCAAAAATCTTTGGTGAAGATCTCCTAGGGGATCCTGTGAATTGGATTCTGGGGGGGAGCACCACCAGAAAATTTGAACTAAGGCCCAATAGTACCTATATAATATTGTTGTGGCCTCAGCCCTAAAAGCTATTACCAGCTGTTGACTGACCTCTAATATTCCAACTATAGAGGCCTGGTATGGGATCTGTGTAGCAATCTTAGATATGGAGGAACTTACGGCCAAAATCCGTTTCTGTAAAGGTAAGTTCATGAGTCTGTGGCTCCCTTTTTTCCAGTACCAGGCTGAGAAAAAACAGCTAAAGGTTTTAGAAATACTGGCCAGACATGCCTAGGAAATACCACTATTTGCCCAGTCTAGTGGGCCAGGTGACACCTGCTGTCTTGGTGAATGGTTTGTTATCCACAAAGAGACACTCCACTCTATTCCCCTTCTTCAGTAAATAAACTGTCTTCTTTGTGGCACCTTGCATTTTGAGAACTGCCCTGCTCACCTCGGCAATAGAAACATAGAAACAAAGAATTTGATGGCAGATAAGGACCATTTGGCCCACCCAGTCTGCCCATTTCCCTACCTAATGGATAAGCTGCAGATCCTAGTTAACCAGCAGCCGACTTCCTTCTACCCCCACCCTCTAGAATTGCCTTATGACTGTCCCATGCATGCTTGAATTCAACCACTGTTTTTGACTCCACAACCTCCCCGGAAGGCTGTTCCATGCATCCACAACCCTCTCTGTGAAAGAATACTTCCTTACATTACCTCTGAGCTGCCCCCTCATCTTCAAATTGTGCCCCCTTGTTCTTGCACACCTCTTTTTTTGAAAGATGCTACCCTCTTGGACTTTGTTGATTCCCTTGAGGTACTTGAAAGTTTCTATCATGTCCCCCCTCTCCCTCCTTACCTCGAGGCTATACATATTAAGCTCCTTTAGTCTCTCTTCATATGTCTTCCGGTGCAGACCCTGCACCATTTTATTTGCCCTCCTCTGGACAGCTTCCATCCTGTCTATGTCATTGCAGAGATTGGGTCTCCAGAACTGCAAGTACTCCAGATGGGGTCTCACCAGCTGTCTGTACAGAGGGATAACAACTTCTTGTTTTCTACTGGTGATGCCTGTGCCTACTCATCCCAGTATCCCCCCCAGCCCTCCTTACTGCCCTCTCACATTGCTTGCTCACCTTTAAGTCATCTGATATGACTACCCCCAGGTCCCTTTCCATTTTTGTTGTTGTTAGTATCTCATCCCCCATTGTGTACTCTTCCCCTTGGTTTTTGTTTCTCAGGTGCATTACCTTGCACTTCTGAGCATTGAATCTAAGCTGCCATACATTTGACCATTCCTCTTACCTTGCCAAGTCCCTTCTCATCCTTTCCACCCCACCTTGTGCATCAACTCTGTTGCAGATCTTTGTGTCATCTGCAAAGAAACATACTTTTCTTTCCAGTCCCTCTGCAATGTCACTTATAAAGACATTGAAGAGGACCGGTATTAATACTGAACCCTGCGGTACCCCACTAGTAACCCCCCTTTCTTCACTGTGGACTCCATTTACTATTACCCTCTGTGTCCTATTCTCCAGCCAATTCGTTACCCAGGCTATCATCTTGGGACCCACTCCCAGACTGGCTAATTTGTATATTAATCTTTTGTGTGGGACTGTGTCAAATGCCTTGCTAAAGTCTAGGTAGGCCATGTCCACAGCCCCTCCCTGATCTACTACTTTGGTCACCCAGTCAAAGAAATCTATTAGATTCATCTGGCATGACCTTCCTGCTGTGAATCCATGCTGCCTTGGGTCCCGTGCCCCTCTGGCCTCTAGGTACTCGACAATTCTTTCCTTCAGAAGTGATTCCATCATTTTCCTATCACTGAGGTTAAACTAACAGGTCTGTAGTTTCCTGCTTCTGCCCTGTTCCCACTTTTGTGAAGGGGAATCACATCTGCCCTCCTCCAGTCCTCAGGTACCACCCCATCCTCCCATGATTTGTTAAAGAGGGCAGTCAGTGGTGTAACTAGTTCTACCCTTAGTTCTTTTAGAATTCTGGGATGAATCCCATCAGGCCTCATTGCTTTGTCCACCTTCGGTTTTAAGAGTTCTCTCAGAACCCTTTCTTCTGTAAATGGGCTGGTATCAACTTCTGTATCCAGAGTGTTTCTATTGTTTGTTTTAGGTACCTGCCCTCTTCATTTGTAAATACTGAGAAAAATATTTGTTTAGTATCTCTGCCTTTTCACAGTCACTCTCTCGTCCCCCGCCTTAAGCCTCACTATCCCTCCCTTGGTCTTCCTTTGCTCCCTGATGTACCTAAAAAAGGTTTTATGCCCCTTCTTAACTGAATTGGCTATCTTTTCCTCGGTTCGGGCTTTTGCTGTTCTGACTGCCTTCCCAGCTTCCTTTTGCTTTAACTGATACAATTCTCTGTCCTGCTTCTTCTGTGATTCCTTGTACTTCCTGAATGCTTTCTTTTTCTGTTGAGCCTTCACTGCCATCTCCTTTGAGAACCATAGTGGTTTCTTACATTGTTTAGTTTTGTTTATTTGCTTCACACAAAGGCTTGTTACCTCTATGATGGCAATTTTTATTATTCCCCATTGATCTTCCACCCCTCCTTCCTGCTCATTTGCTAGTGCATTCCTTAGGCACTCACCCATTTTGGCAAAGTCAGCCCTCTTGAAGCCCAGTACTTTTACCTTTGTATGACTTGACTCTATTGCTGTGTTTTTTGTGAACCGTACTGTTCGATGGTCGCTAGTTCCCAGATGGCTACCCACTTCTACATCTGTGATCCTCTCTCCATCTCCATTTGAGAGAACCAGGTCTAAGATTGCTTGTCTTGAGTGGGTTCCAATACTAGTTGTCTAAGGCATGCCCCCTGTAGGGCATCTAGAATAACCCCACTCTTAGAAGTGGCTGCTGCAACTGCACTCCAGTTAACATCTGGCATATTCAGATCACTCATCAGCAATATCTCCCCTTTTTTCTGCCATTCTAAGTAAACTTTCTATCATTTTCTTGTCCATTTCCTTCCCCTGAGAGGGGGGTCTGTATACAACCCCTGTGCGGATTGTGGTGCCATTGCCTGTCTCCAAATAGACCCACAGTGCTTCTTCTCCTCCCTGTTTACCCTTTTGGTCCTGCATACTTAAATAACTTTCAGTACTTCCCGATGCAGGCAAAACAATACTCGGATAAGCCATAAAAATGTGTGTAAATAAAAAGAAAAAAATCACGGAACACAACTGTAGTACAGATGGAGGGGTTGAGGGGGTTTACCTCTGTAAGGTAAGCAGGAGCCTGACAGAGAACCACACTGACCATTCACATACTTAGCCATACTGGGGACAATTTCAAACAGCTTGCTGTGGCTCCACACCCACCTGACTGATGATTAGTACCATTTCCTTCACTCTAACATTTCTCTCTGTGTTGTTTAAATACCACGATCAGTCCCTCACCCCATACTCTTTTTTCCTGTCTTGCCGCAGCTTGTTACATGCAAAATAAATGAGACACTCTGTAGACTTCAGTCATGTCCTACATTGCACATTCAATGGCATCAGTGAGTCAGCATTAACCTTTCTCAAAAATGGGCAGTGGGATGTGACAAGGGAATCCCTATTTACATCCTTTGGGGGAAGATCCCTGTCATTTCTCACCTGTTCTGGTCATACACTTGTGTATTGGAGCTCACTGGTTGTTAACTGAAAAAGAAAATGGGAATGCAAACCTAAACCGTCGACTCTCATCTAATCTGAAACATACTGCTGAACGTTTTTTCCACCGCTGTCACAGAGGGCGAGCAACAGTGTTTCTAGATCATGCTCACTGAAACAGCTGCCACATAAAAAGAAGACTACTAATTCTGCTACTGTCTCTTTTTGTTTTTTCTTATATTAGTGCTGGGCTGAGGAAGCACAGACAGAAGGCTGTCATAAAAATCAACACCCTCTACTGATAATTCTGCCAAGAGAGGGATTACTTTACAAGAAAGTCTATTTAATTGATTTTTTTCTCAATTTTTTTTTTACTTTTAGCAGTTTCTATATTTCCAAATCTGTGCTCTACATGCAGCATACCCATTGCATATTGCATCACCTTACAGCATCCCCCATCCATTACCATCTGGGTTGATGTCCATCTCATAGGCTAATTATGCACATGTGACCAGATGTTAGAAATCCTATCTGCCTAGGTCCTGCTGTGTCCCCCTGCTCTCCAGTTCCTTAATGTGCATCTCAGAGGCTACAAGCACTTCTCCTAGCTCCTCATCAATAACTTACAGAGGTAAGACATTTTATCTGATTCTACTGATCTAACAATCCTAAATAACTATGCAGGCAGTTACTGATTCAGATAGCTGCTCTGCAATGCAGAAAAGGAAAAGGTATTGAATACTGTTCTCACTTAGCTGCTGCATGTTAGTACTTGTGGACCTGATAGCTTAAGAGAGATTGCTTCAGTCTTAATGAAATCTATCTGCATATGTGGGAAAGGTGTACATTCAATTGCTGTTCCTAGCTTGAAAGGCATACTCAAATAAGTGTAGTTACTTAGTAGCCAACTAGTTGCTTTGGTAGCCAGAAGTTTTGTTTTGTAATAGTACAACAGTCAGCAGATGAACTGCAAGTTATTTTACAGCCCTACTGTTCATTACCTTGATAATTTACAAGCTAGGCACAGGTTTTCCACAGTTTGAGCTGCATCGCGCTTGACCATAGCAATACACAGATTCCTATATAGTAGGTCAGGTTGGCTTCTATACCACACAGTTCACCTTTGATTAAACACAGGCACAGTCATTATTATTACTATTATTATTCAGCTCCCCACATGCCCATTCAGTAGCTTTCAATACAAAAACGCAAACTTCTGTAGATTTCTGCCACCCACCTGTAAGCAGCAGGGCGGTTAGGTAGTTTTAAAAGTGGCGCACCCACCAAACAGCCCCCCCACCTCCTTTTCCACCTTGAAGTGAACTTGGGACCCCTTTTGAGTGGTCCAATGATTCCCCAATGCGGGTAGGGTCCCCTTGTGAGTGGACCCTACTTATGCGCTGGGCTCACCACAGAGCTAAACAAGTAAGAGGCACAAGGAATTTCTGTACCTGAATGGGACAATTGCAGGCTCCAATGGTCCCAGAGCACCAGGCCACATCCTCCTCATGCAGTCCATCATGTCGGATGGCCGCTCTAGCTACCGAGACAACCTCCGAGTCTGAGGGCACCTTCCATCGCACCTCCGCGCTACAAGTGATCTCCCCCCAGCATGCTCACCCAAACAGTACCCCTCTCAGCACCCAGCACTTCAGGACAATCCACCAGGGCTCCTCGTCTTCTATACCATCCACCATCTTAGGTGAGCAAGTGCTCATGTGCAGTAGCACACACACTGCCATCTTACTTCCGGGCAATCTGCCTTAAAGCGGCAACACGGTGGCAGCTCCTTAAAAGGGACCCTCTCATTTTAAAACAGTCACAAACATGATCGAGCCTCGATTTACAATGGGGCAAGCTGGCTTAAAGTGGCAACGGCCCCTAACACCGCAGGAGACACCATTTCAGTGGGGGAAAACAGTAAAGCTCCAAACCATGCATTAATGATTAGGGGAAGGCTTATACTGAAGCCACATTATCCTCTACCATCTACACCACAATGTTAAGGCTCTGTGTGGATATATATAGAGGGTAGATACAGCCCCATGCTGGCTATGCTCCATGGGGTGTACCATGGAATCCCACAGCCTAGCTGAATGGATTCAGGCTGGGTATATACATAGGTTATTCGAGATACGTTTATATGTTTAAACATATATATATATATATATATATATATATATATATATATATTGCATAACAGTTCATCACCAACCCATTGAACCCTCATGCCCCCTTCTGTCTCCCTTCTGATTACAGATTTCACCACGGCAAAGACCAAGAAGTGCAAGTCCTGCCAAATTGTCCTCCTCCCCAACCAGTCAGGTCCCAGCTGCCCCAAGTGCACCCACCAATAGGGGGGGCCTTTAGCAGCAAAATGAGCAGGCTATAGAGACATACCAGGGCATGGAGGAGACAGACCCAGGACTGGAGGAACTTCCTTCTACAGCTGAAGACTTGTTCAAAACTCAACAAGCTGTCATGCTGAAAATCCTCGAGAGAGCCGAGGCATTCTCAAAACTGACAGGAACAATTCAGCCATAGCAGAAACACAGAGGCACAACAGGACAGTTCAACTCATCATCCAACGATGATGACAAACTGAACCAACCCGATACCACATCAGACAAAGTGGACCCTCACAACTCTGATGGGGAGGATGCCCCAATGGAGGAGGAGGAGGAGGAGCTCATCCTCACCAAGAAGCTCACAGCGACTGAGTCCCTACCTGAGCTTCTACGGGCAGTGAAAGAAACCCTGGGCTTTGACCTACAGGAACCACAACAGCAGTCAAAACTAAACCCTCTCATTAGAGGAAGCAAAAATGGGACAAACTGTTCCCAATCTGCGAATCCATATCTGAAATCATTTCCAAGGAGTGAGAGTCACCAGACCCATCCAGAATTTCAGAGAGAAAGACATTTGATAGAATCTACCCCATACAGAAGGACACTAACAAAACCTGGTGTTCTTCACCCATGATCGACCACCAGGTCACTGGACTATGTAAGAAAACAGTACTACCATCCAAAACAAACACACCCCTAAGGGACCCTACTGATAAGAAACTTGAGGAATACATGAAGAAGGGTTTCGAGATGATGGGCCTTGCCAGCTGAGCCAACACAGCAGCGACCTACACATCCTGAGCCTTGGTGACATGGTTGGAGGAACTGGCACCAACCCCAGACCCAAAATCCAAACAGGTGAACATCATCAAGTACATCATACAAGCAGCCAGATATGAGGCAGATGCAACAATTGACGCGCTCAAGATCACTGCTCGACTGGCCATGCTACCAACTGAGCTAGAAGGCTAATCTGGCTGAAAATCTGGAATGCTGACACAGAATCAAAAGCAATGCTAAACAAGCTACTATTCAAAGGTGATCTGGTATTTGGAGAAGGACTTGAAAAATATGTGAAGCAGAAAGGGGATGGTAAGGGGCTGGACAAGGATAGGAACTCCAAACAGACATACCTCCTTGCCTTTCGTGGATGCTTTCGCCCCTACAGGGGAAAACTAGACAGGCACCAAATGAACCATTACTCCCAAAACAAATCATATTCCTTCAAGCCATCCTACTTCACAAGCTCCAGTAGAGGGAGATTGAGAGGAAGGACCCAAAGGGGAAGATTCATTTTCAGCAACTCCCGAGGCAGGTCTCACTCCAACTGACTTGGACGGACACCTAACCTCCCTTCTGACAACCCTCGCCAATCATCCTCCAATTGGAGCAAGGCTTCTCCAATTTGCACATGTCTGGAGAAAAACCACAACTGACTGGTGATTCTTGGAAACAGTCTCACAAGGCTACTCGATAGAATTTGAGCAGAAGCCATTCCAAAACAGAACAGTACTTTCCCCAGTGTTGCAGCAACCACCAAAGAGGCAAACCATGTAATCAGTTGTCCAGAGCCTTCTATCAAACAAAGCAATATCCCCTGTACCTCAGGGAGATTGGGACCAGGGTATATATTCTATCTTCTTCCTGGTGCCCAAAAAGTCTGGAGACAAGCGCTCCATTCTCAACCTGAAGTTCCTAAATCAGTTTGTAAGATACAGGAAATTCCAAATGGAGTCCCTGAAGACCACTCTCTGCTCCATAAGACAGGGAGACTATCTGACCTCAATAGACATGAGGGATGCCTACCTACACATAACAATCAGACCAGTCCACTTCAAGTACCTATGGTTCAAAATAATGGGCCAGCACTACCAGTACCAGACTCTCCCCTTTGGCCTTGCATCTGCACCCTGGCTATTCACCAAGATCTCCATTGAGGTGGTGGCCTCACTCAGACAGATGGGCATCCACATAATTCCTTACCTAGATGACTGGCTAAGCAGGGCCAGAATGCCCCAGCTGGCACATCAACACATACATCTAGTTCTGACAGCCCTACAAGACCATGGTTGGGTGGTCAACTGGAAGAAGAGTTCCTTAACCCCACGTCGCACCATAAAACATCTGGGATCCACTATAGACTCTGAAGCCAACATTGCCAAACCATCCCAAAAGAGAGCAGACAAGGTAATTTCATAGGCCCAGGCCCTGTCCCTCAACCAGGGCAACACCCTGGCTTCCCTTCTACAGAGTCTTGGCTCCATGGCCTCCTGCATATATCTGTGCCCTGGGCACTATGGAACATGCTAACACTGCAAATCCTAGCAATCTGGGATGATCAGTGGCTCAACCATGACCTATCCAGAATGGTCATGCTGACAACAACAGCCAAGAAATCTCTGCTATTGTGGACAGATCATCACAACATCAACAAAGGGCAAACACTGTGCACTGACTACTATGTAGTGATCGATATGGATGCAAGCCTCATGGGGTGGGGTGCCACCATGAACGACATTCCAGCACAAGACAAATGGTCATGGTTGGAATTGAGGAGATTGATAAACATCTTGGAGATGAGATCGGTATACCAGGCTCTGCACCACTTCTGGAAACAAATTCAAGACACAAGAGTACTCATAAGATTGGTCAACAGGTCCTCAGTTGCATAGATCAAGAACCAAGGTGGGACATGGAGTGTTCAGCTCCTGCAAGAAACAAGGAAGGTCCTAAACTCGGCTCAGACCAACCTAAGCTCTATCACTGCCATACACTTGGCAGGAAAACTGAATATCCAAGCTGACTGGCTGAGCAGACAAAACATAACCCCGGGGGAGTGGGCCTCACACGCTAAAACATTTCAACAACTTAACAACCACTGAGGTCTGTTCCAAATGGACCTAATGGCAACAGCAAAAAACACCCACCTTCTAGACTTCTTCTCAAGGTTCAAAGAGCCTCAAGCCTTGGGGACAGATGCCCTATCACAGGTCTGACATTTTGAAAGAGCCTACATTTTCCCAACAATCCCACTTCTTCAGCAGACCCTGAACAAGATCTGTGTCTCTCCCAAGTCACAGTCATCCTAATAGTACCATACTGGCCCAGATGACACTGATTCGCAACCTTGATATTCATGGCAATAGACTCTCCATGGACACTTCCGACCCACTCAGACCTTCTGACCCAAGCTAAGCTGAAACCATCATTAAGGAGGAGTGGCATACATGGAGGAAAATGGGTTACAGGCAGCATGTCTATTCACAAAGTGAGCATACTAGACCAACCTAATCAATTTTTTTTTAATGGTTCACAATGGTGTTAGATAAGGCTAAGCACTGGATGCTATACCTTAACTTTAGGAAGGCCTTTAATTCTGTGCCCCACAGAAGGCTAATAAAAAAGTTGGGGGACAATGGTGTGGAGAACAAGCTGACCAGAAGAATAGGGAACTGACTGAGAAGCAGGGAACAGACAGTGGACATTGTTCATCGATTATGCATAATTAGAGGCCAGAGAAGTTACATATAGAGTACTGCTGGGAATGGTTCTGGGATCTGTGCTCATCAGTATCTACATGTGAGATACAGAAGTGGAAATTCAGAATGAGGCGCATTTCTTGGTTGAAGACTTTAAAACTTGCAGCACAGTAGACACTGAGGAGGGATAAGGGAGATGAAAAAAGATCTGGAAAAATCAGAAAAGTGGCCCAGAATATGACAACTAAAGTTTAAGTGCCAAGAGATGCATATTGGCAGAAAAAAACTCAAAATGGACTACTAGATGGGGACACTGAGTGTGGTGCAGATGAGAAAAGAGAAGAACCTCAAAATGATCATAAGCAATAGTCTAACATCTACTGCTTAAGGTAAAAAAGTATTCAGGAATGCAAACAGGATCCTGGGTGTATAAGAAGGGATTGTATTGTAGTAAAATGGAGGTGATACTGCTCTTGTACAGGTCCCTTATAAGACACTGCCTATAGTACTGTGCACAGTTCTGGAGTCTACACCTTATGAAGGACAAGGACTGTATAGAGACCAAAAATCTAGAACCACTAGCAGCAGAAGAAGACATATGAAGAAAGATTTGCAGATTGTAATATGTATACATTGGAATCTAGGAGAGAAAGCGAGGATTAGATTAATTTACAAACTATTTTAAGGAATCAACAGGGTGGACCACAAGAGCCTGCTCATCAAGAATAAGTAACAGTTACTAGAGGGCATGAGTAGAAACTGGGAGGGGGGATACAGAAAAGACATGAGAGAAATGGAATAAACTGCAAAGAGAGGTAGTGGATGCAAATGCTATAATAGAGATTAAACTTGGGTGGCAAAATTATAAGAGAATGGTGAGACCAAAGAGCAGAAGATAGGATTCCTTACCTGAGAAAGCAGATGACAATTAACCACTAAGATTACTGGATCTTCAAAGCCAGCTTTATGTTACTCAGAGCATGGACCCTGGACAGGAATGGTGTAGACTTGATGGGCCTTTAGGTCTTCTTGTGTCTACACATTCTTATATGTTTCTATCTACATTTGAAATCAAAATAGGAAGAATTGCAATGTTGTTAAATATGTTCATTAGTCCACTGCTAATGGATTCTTGCCAAAGAAAATGTAGTAGAGATAATTTATCAATTGCTATTCAGGTCCTATACACGCAAATTAGAGTACAAGTGTTCTGGGTCCATAATTGTTGAGGTACATGAAAACCAGTCAATAGATAGGTGTTTCTTCAGTTGGTATTCATATCCTGCTCAAAAAATAATTAGAGTACCGTTAGCAACACAACCAAAAAGGGCAGACTGTATGGGCCAATTGGCCCTTATCTGCTATAGGTTTCTATGTTCTATGTTATAGCTATTCTGAATTGATTGTTATTGTGGTTCTTCCAAATAAAGATTGTAATAAATGTGTAAAATATATAATGTTGCCGGAATAGTTACTTGAGTTCCAAAATTTTCTTCAGAATAGGTAGTAACATTTCCCAAATTTGTGTTAAGAATTGTAAGTGGAGTACCGTATTTATTTATTTTTTATTGACCGGAAAAGAATAACTAGGCAAGTCTGCCTATTGCCAGCTGCATCTCAGGGGAGGGGAGGGATACAGATGGAAACCAGCTGACACTGAAGCAGATTAGATTGATAGTCATAATTTTGATGAATGGGGGAATTTTACCAGGACATCAGGGAAATATTCCTATTCTTTCCGAGAAGTGCCATGAGTAGAGCTGAGCAGAATGAGAAAGTTCCAAATTCACAGAATTTCTTTGAAATTTCATGAAATCCCCCAGCATTGCAGGAAATGTTGTCAGAATTTCACAGAAATGTTAAAAGTTATTAATTTGGCCATAACTCAGCTGTCTGTTGAGCTAGAGCTCTACAATTTGGCATGCTGCCTTTCTGAAGTAGATCCAGAGATATGCCAAACATTTTAAGATTGGGATTAATTGTCATACAATTATAGGTGCTCAAAATCTGGCATTTTATTTTTGTGGGAAATTTCATGAAAATGTTTTATCTGCGAAACTGCATATACCTCAGCTGCCTACTGGGCCTTGAGATCTTACATTTGGGATGATTTCTAGATGGTATGTGTTCTAACAATATGCCAAAGTTCATGACATTAGGTTTGATTTTCTCAAAACTATATGTGTTCAAAATCTGTCATTTTATTTTCTGTGGGAAATTTCATGAACATTTTTATCTGCATGTACCTCAGCCATCTATCGGCCAGAGATCTTAAATATGGCATGGTTACATGATGGTACGTGTTCTAAAACTGTGACACATTTCACGATATTGGGCTGCATTCTCTCCAAATTATATGTGCTCAAAGCTTGTCATTTTATTTTCTGTAGGAAATTTAATGAAAAATGTTATCCACATATATCTCAGGCACCTTTGGAGCTAGACATGTAAATTAGCATTAATAACCTTTTTGTAATGGTTATAGAATCTTATAAATATGGGGAGAATTAGATTAGAGATTTCTAAGTTATAGTGGTTCCAAATTTTACTATGTAAATATTTTCAAAATGTTTCTAAAAACATGTAACTTCTCTGCTCATGCAGGCATGGACTTAACATTTGACATGCATATCTGATGTCAGTGTACCCTGGTGTCTAACACAACTGTATAAATTGGTTTAGAAATTTTAAATTTACAGTGGAAAAACAAACAAACAAAAATATTGGTAAAATTTTCTCAAATATTTATGCTATCATATAGATGAAGTACCCAGAATTCTTTTTGTGGAATTTAACACTCACAATGCACATATCACTACTTCATTTGATAAGCTGGGCTGAGCTTTTTGCAGTCCTGCTGTTCCTCGCTGGGTGACTATTTTACTCCTCCCCCTTCTCTCTTAGCATAACCAGACTGACTCAGTAAAACTACTGATCCCACTGATATCCTCTTTGTTTTTTACAATAACAAAATCTCTTAAAAGCAGTCACATACTCCTTTTCCTATCAATCTATCTTACTGATATAGCAAGAAATATTCTCTCCTGGTGCCAAAAACATTGTCTTTCCCAACTACATCTTTTTCATAGAAACATAGACTTTGATGGCAGATAAGGACCACTTGGCCCACCCAGTCTTCCCATTTCCCTACCTACTGGATAAGCTGCAGATTCTAGTTAACCAACAGCCTACTTTCTGCAAACCCCCACTATAATTGCCTTATGTCTGTCCCATGCATGTTTGAATTCCTCCACTGTTTTAGACCCAACGACCTCCCCAGGAAGGCAGTTCCATGTATCCACCACTCTCTCCATGAAAAAAAAATTCCTCACATTACCTCTGAGCCATCCCCCCTCTATCTTTAAATTGTGCCCCTTTGTTCTTACACATCTCTTTTTCTGAAAGATGCTACCCTCCTGGACTTTGTTGATTCCCTTGAGGTACTTGAAAGTTTCTATCATGTCTTCCCGTCCCTCCTTTCATCAAGGATATACATATTAAGCTCTCTCAGTTTCTCTTCATATGGTTTCTGATGCAGACCCTGCACCATTTTAGTTGCCCTCCTCTGGACTGCTTCCATTCTGTCTATGTCCTTGCATAGATGAGGTCTCCAAAACTGCACACAGTACTCCAGATGTGGTCTCACCAACTGTCTCCATAGAGGGATAACCACTTCCTTTCTCTACTTGTGATGCCCCTTCCTATGCATCCCAGTATCCCCCTGGCTCTCCTTACCAACTTCTCTCATTGCTTACCCACCTTTAGGTCATCTGATATGACTAGCCCCAGGTTCCTTTCCATTTTTGTTGTTGTTATTACCTCCCCTGCTATTGTGTACTCTTCTCCTGGGTTTTTGTTTTCCAGGTGCATTACTTTGCACTTCTTTGCGTTGAATCTAAGTTGCCATATGTCTGACCATTCCTCCAACCCTGCCAAGTCCCTTTTCATCTTTTCTACCCCCTCTTGTGTATCAACTCTGTTACAGATCTTTGTGTCATCTTCAAAGAGGCATACCTTTCCCTCCAGCCCCTCTGCAATGTCACCTATAAAGTTGTTAAAGAGGACTGGACCCAGTACTGAGCCATGAGGTACTCCACTAGTAACCCCCCTTTCTTCAGAATGTGTTCCATACACTATTACCTTCTGTGTCCTGTTGTGCAGCCAGTTTTCTACCCAGACTACTACCGTGGGACCCACTCCCAGGCTGGCTAACTTGATTATTAATCTTTTGTGTGGGACTGTGTCAAATGCCTTGCTAAAGTCTATGTAGGCCATATCCACAGCCCCTCCCTGGTCTATTACTTTGGTCACCCAGTTAAAGAAATCAATTAGATTTGTCTGACATGATCTTCCTGCTGTAAATCCATGTTGCTTTGGGTCCTGTGCCCCACTGAATTCTAGGTACTCAACAATTCTTTCTTTCATAAATGATTCCATCATTTTCCCTACCACTGAGGTCAAACTTACAGGTCTGTAGTTTCCTGCTTCTGCCTTGCTCCCACTTTTGTGAAGGGGAATCACATCTGCCCTCCTCCAGTCCTCATATACCACCCCATCCTGCATGATTTGTTAAAAAGCGTGGTCAGTGGTGTCACTAGGTCCTCCCTTAGTTCTTTTAGGATTCTGGGGTGAATCCCATCAGGCCCCATTGCTTTGTCCACCTTGAGTTTTAGGAGTTCTTTCAGGGCTCTTTCTTCTGTGAATGGACTGATGTCAACCCCCCTACCCAGAGTGCTTCTATTGTCTGGTTTAGGTAACTCCTCCTCATCTTCTTTTGTGAATACTGAGCAAAAGTATTCATCCAGTATCTCTGCCTTTTCACTGTCTCCCTCTGCCCACCTCCCCTTCCTTTATTAATCTTCACTATCCCTCCCTTAACCTTTCTATGCTCCCTAATGTACCTACAAAAGGTTTTATACCCCTTTTCAGAACCTCCAAGTCCCAGATCTGCACATACGTCAGGCTTCCTGGATCATCAGTTTACTGAGTGTGATCCTTATATATCCTGCATTCAGGTTGGAATTGTTGATAATCAATGCTTCCTTGCTCCAGATGGGATCTTCCACTGGAGTACTACTGGGCTCAGTTGTTCATTTCTTGGTGAAACTACGCATCTTACTTCTGAATAGAGATTCACCGGCGAGGTTCCGGCAAAGTTGCAAAATTCACCTTCACAAATTACTTCATGAAGTTCCCACTTCACAACTTTGCCTAACTTCACCCAACTAACCCTATAAAGGTGGTGTTAGGTGAAGTTAGTCCAAGTTGGGTGAAGATGGGTGAATTTAAATTAATTCACATAGAAGAAGGGCAAGCTTGCCTTGCAAAAACTCTGAGAAGTCATCACTTTGCGAATTTCACCAACTTCGCAAATTAAATCACAGAGCAAGAAGACTTGGTTTGCTGGCCGAGGCACCTATCTTTACCTGAGCTCCTTCCTTCTAAGATTGCTTGAAAGGACAGAGCAGAGAACCTTACCAGAGCAAGGGAAATGGATTAAGACTTCTTTTGGCAAAGCAGATTTACTGTGTTGTTATTTTTATTTTGTATTCACAGGGATTGCTACTGTTTGTTGCTAACATTTCATTGCTTTATTTTTCTCTGATTCAAATTGATGTTGATGGCATACCTTCTTCTGCATTACTACAAGGTGTGCCTACAGGTCTGTGCTAACAGATTACTGCTGTAATCCTCTGATTCAAATTGACTTTTGCAAGGTATATCTTCTGTTACTGGTTTATTTTTCTCTGTAGCAAAGTGTTTCTTACAGGGTATATCTTCTCTGAAATTATTACAGGTGGCGCTTTACAGGTTTTACAGTTTTATCTAACATTAGGATAAGCTTTCAGGGTTACTGCATTTGTTATTGACTGATTTTTTCTGCTCTTACCTCCTTGCTCTTTCATCTGTGGTTCTTCTTTTTCAGCAGGAGAAGGGCCCAGCCACCCAACCCATCCCCAACCACCCCTCACTACACTCCTTTTATAGGGTACCACAGTTGTGACATTTCCTGTGGCAAAGCAGGAAGGGGCGGATCAGTGGGGCATCCACAAGATGAGCTCATTTACAGGGGCACTAGTAATTTAACTTGTTATAACAAGTTATACGAAAACAAAACACAAAATCAAACCATTACTTGTGTTTTCTTCCTTCTAATTACTCTGACCAGGTTATAAACCCAGCAACTTATCTGGAATGGATATCATTAACTCCAGGTACTGCAGAACACTTTTCAGAAGGACAGTCTTACAGGATTTAGGACACTGTCCTACATGCTGGGCCATTGGAGATCTTAGGGCTCAGCTCCAGGCTGCATGGATAGAGAGTGTGTGCCTCAAATTTCATATTCAAGAGGAAATACATTATAAGAACCACCCTCTATTTCCCCAACATCCAACAGAAGAAACTCGACCACAGAGGGTAGTTGGTCCAGCAGGTTGGCAGGTGGTTAGGAGGGGCAAATTGGGTGCCCCATCACTCTGTGTTCTCCAAAATATTACCTCCAAAATCCATATAAACACTACAAACAGGTATCTGCCTCTATCTCCAAAATCGAACAAAGGGGCAGAGGACACTGCAGAGCAGGACACTGCAGCACAGGAGCTAGCACAACAAAACTCACCCAAATCAGGAACCAAAACCAAAAAACAAAAAGGAAATCAAAAAAACTTCTGATCATAGGAGATTCCATGATTCAGGGAGTTGATACCCATCTCCAGCCTGGGGTAATGGTCAGATGTCTTCCAAGTACATCAGCGTGGAGAGTCACTGACCTCATTGCTAAAATTGTTCACAAAGCAGGAGAAAACATTGATGTCCTGGTACACATAGGGACTAGTGATCTCACCAGCTGGTCAGTTGTGGACACCAAGGAACACCTGACCAGGCTGGGTGGCAAACTATCATCCATTTCATCGACATCTCCTTCTCTGGGATCATGCCAGTCTGAGAGATGGGGGCAGATGGATGGAAGGTCAGAGAAGGGGAGATAGGGGAGCTAAACATGTGGCTCAAGGGCTGGTGCCAGGAAAAAGGACACAGATTTGTAGGGAACTGGCAACAGTCCTGGGAGTGAAAGTTCTTTAAATTTGATGGACTGCATCTGACTAAGGAGGGAGTCAGTGCATTGGGGCAGAAGTCTGACGTCTTTGCAGAATATTTAAATTAGCAAATGGGGAGTGGGGTGCAGCACCCCATAAGTTGAATGGGAAGAACACCCCTCTCCCCCTCAACCAGTGGTCAAACAGGGATTCAGCATGTTTGCAGTTCATTTGCATCACTGGGTAAGAAAAAAGGCCCATCTTCCCATATGACACACAGGGGAAATGGCAAACCTCACCCAACAACTAATACACTGAATTCTGTCCAATGGAAAATCATGTACACAAATGCTCACAGCCTGGGAAATAATATCCCAGACCTGCAGACAATAATGTCAGAGGCTAAACTGGACATAGTAGTAATTAATGAGATGCGGTTTACCAGTAATCACACTTGGGAGACTTCAGTACCTGGCTATGTACTGTTCAGAACAGACCGAGGTGCAAAAAGGGGGGATGGAGTGGCCCTGTATGTCAATGAAAATATCAAAGCTACAGAAATTCAGAATACACATAAGGAGACAGAAGAACTGTGGGCCACCTTGGAAACAGAAAATGGGAAAGCGATAAGAACTGGGTTTGTCTACAGGCCCCCAGACCAGGGGAAGGACATAGACACATTACTGTTAGTAGATATACAAAACATGACAGCTAAAGGGGAGGTTCTGATAATGGGAGACTTCAACATGCCAGATACAGATTGGTTAATACCAGCAGGAACATCTGCCAGAACTAGACACATGGTGGATTCCCTGCAGGGGGAGGGCCTCAAACAACTGGTACAACAACCCACAAGAGACAGGGCTATCCTAGATCTAGTACTGACTAACAGGGAAGGGATCACAGATCTCCAGGTAGAAGGTCACCTGGGGGCCAGTGACCATCACAGGTCAATTTGGACAATACATCTAAATCATCCCATTCCAAGGCAAAAATATGGGACTTCAGAGGAGCTGACTTTGATAAGATGGCCAACAGAGTTAAGCTAGCCCTGGCAAAAAGAAACATAGGTAAGTGGGTACAGGCAAAGTGGGCAAGCATTAAGGATGCA
The DNA here is from genome assembly GCA_016271365.2 of Neoceratodus forsteri. NCBI lineage: Eukaryota > Metazoa > Chordata > Ceratodontiformes > Ceratodontidae > Neoceratodus > Neoceratodus forsteri. Next base: position 832,907,790 of record CM028131.1, read on the forward strand.
ATACTTGAAGCAACATCCCATTGTGTTAGACAGAAAAGGAAGTGCAAAAGAAGAAGGAAACCACTTTGGTTCTCAACTACAGTAGCAGAAAAGGTCAGAGCCAAAAGGAAACGTAAGGGAACACAGTGAGATGAAGATAGGGAGGCATACCACACTGCCCTAAGGGAAGCAGGGAAGGCAGTAAGGCAGGCAAAGTCCCAAACTGAGAAAACACTAGCATGAACAGTAAAAGAAGGTGACAAGACTTTCTATAGATACATTAGTGAAACAAGAAAGTCCAGAGGGGGTATTGCTAAGCTCAAAGGAGAAAAGGGGGCATGTGAGGAGGAGAGGACCCTGTAAAAGCATCTATCCTAATTAGATACTTTTGCTCAGTATTTACTGAAGAGAAGGTAGGGCAGGGCCCTCAGCTCAGCACCATGGACACAGGGGGGAGGAAGGTGAGCACTAGTAACTTCACAAAAGAAAGGTCCTACAAGAGCTCAATAAGCTCAGGGTGGACAAGACAATTGGACCTGATGGCATACATCCCAGGATACTTAAGGAGCTAAGGGTGGAACTAGCAGAGCCATTAACAGAACTGTTTAGTGAGTCTATGAGCACAGGAGAGGTCCCAGCAGACTGGAGAAGGGCTCATGTGATCCCGCTCCACAAGAGTGGTAGCAGGGAGGAGGCAGGGAACTATAGACCAGTCAGTCTTACATCAGTAGTGGGCAAGATTATGGAGGCACTCCTTAAGGAAAGGATAGTGCAACACCTGGAATCCATAGGGGCACAGGATCCAAGACAGCATGGGTTTACAAAAGGAAGGTCCTGTCAAACTAATCTCATAGATTTCTTTGACTGGGTAACCAGAGTGGTGGACCAAGGGGGAGCAGTTGATGTCACCTACCTTGACTTCAGCAAAGCTTTCAACACTGTTCCACATAGAAGACTGATAAATAAGATGGGTAGGCTCAGGGTGGGTCAGAAGTTGGTCAACTGGGTGGCAAACTGGTTGACGGGCAGAAAACAGAGAGTGATGGTAAATGGTATACAGTCAGAAGAGATGCAAGTCACAAGTGGGGTACATCAGGGATCAGTCCTGGGGCCAGTCCTCTTCAATATCTTCATTAGTGATATTGCAGATGGACTAGAGGGTAAGGCTTGTCTGTTTGAAGATAACTCCAAGATCTGCAACAGAGTAGATGATCCAGATGGGGTGGGCAGAATGAGAAGAGATCTAGATAAACTAGCAAAATGGTCAGAAGAGTGGCAACTGGGATTTAATGCAAAGAAGTGCAAGATCATGCACATAGGGAAGAGAAACCCTGAAGCCACCTATAGGCTGAGAGGAGAGTTGCTGGCAGTCACAAAGGAAGAAAGAGACTTGGGCATCATCATCAACGATGACCTGAAATCATCCAAGCAGACTTCTAAAGCAGTAGGTAAGTCTAGGGGGATATTAGGGTGTATTAGTAGGGGTATCACAAGTCGTAAGAGGGAGGTAATAATCCCTCTTTACAAGACACTGGTTAGGCCACATCTGGAGTACTGTGTGCAGTACTGGAGGCCACACCTTCACAAGGACATTAACCAAATTGAGGCAATCCAGAGAAGGGCAACCAAAATGGTGCAGGGACTGCATCAGAAGACATATGAGGACAGATTAACAGAGCTCAATATGTATACGCTTGAGCAAAGGAGGGAGAGAGCTGATATGATGGAAACATTCAAACACCTTAAGGGCATTAACAAGGTGAAACAGTCTAACATGTTTAAATATAAGAAAAATAGCAGGACAAGAGGACACAGCATGAGATTAGAGGGAGGTCGATAAAGGGAGAATGTGAGGAAATTCTTTTTCACAGAAAGAGTGGTAGATGCATGGAATGCATACCTCTCAAGTGTCCCTCATTACGAGGGACATCCCTCATTTTGCCCCTTAAAATTGCTCTGTCCCTCATCGGTTCCTCGTGGAAAAGGTGCTGCCCACACAGAGAATGTGCTGTAAATTCAGACTTTAAAGCAGAAACTCCTAATATTCTAAAATGCTAAATCCAAAATAAACTTTGTACAAGTAAACACTATGGTTTTCATAGTGTTCTGAGCTTGTATCTCCATGTTTGAGGATGTGTCCCTCATTCTGAGGGTCTGTGTCCCTGATTGTCCCTCATTTTGAGTGTCCAAAAATTTCCATGTCCCTCATTTCGGTGACAAAAGGTTGAGAGGTATGATGGAACGGCCTACCTTAGGAAGTGGTGGCTATGAATACAGTGCAGGGCTTCAAACAGGCATGGGATAGGCATAAGGGAACAATACAGATGAGTATGAATAGATAGGCCACTGACAAAGCAAAGGCCGATGGCACATTTATAAGGTAGAAAAAGAAATGGGCAAACTGGATGGGCTTTGCGGTCCTTATCTGCCGTCAACCTCTATGTTTCTATGTAAATTTTATCCACTTCACCATTTCTACTTCTGAACCTGGTGACCCCCTGCTCTACCTTCCTTTCATACCCTTATCCTTTCATTTGAATACCCCAGATAAGGTTGAGTGAAATTTGCACATCACAGTTTTATGGAATTTTTAAGAAATTCCACAATTTTCAGAAAGACTCGTGGGATTTAACTTCATGCACAGATATTGTTTTGCAATTTCTGGCAGCAATCAATTAATAAAATAGATACACGCAATCTCTATGTAAAGTCTAAAAACCTGCCAAATGCAAAGGCATTGCGTACTCAAAATTTAACATTTCAGGTGTTTATAAATTTGCATTTAACATTCATGCAAATTTTAATTTTAAACTGTTGTGAAAAGTTGACTTCTTTTAATTCAGTCCCATTTAAAGCTGTAAATATGAACTTTGTCAGAAATCATTATGTGATATAGTAGTCCAAATGTTTCAAATCTGGTTAAATTTGGATATGTTATTTTAAAATTAGAGGGAAATAATTTAAATTTAAATTTTTGTAACATGTTTGGCAGGCTATACCGCAATCCAGTTTTAAGCTAGAACTCTGAAACTACATACATATATAAATGTAGTGATAACTTGTATACCTGTAAATTTGTATAACATTTCAACGAATACAGTCCAAATTATACTAAAATAACAAATCTAAAGTATGGCAAAATATCTGACTACCTATAACTCAGCACCCTTTAAAGCTTGAGAATTAAAATGTGTTGCATGTACCAAGTTGTACGTTTCTCTGAATTCTGAAATTGTGGAGAAATTTGGATAAGAATATTTAAAATTAGATAGGAATAACTGAAAATCAAATTTTAATTAAATGTTTGGCAACTCATAACTTCACCCTTTTTATCCTATGGCTCTGAAGTTTCTTACACTCATGTAAGCCATTACTGACTATCTACATACTAAATCTGGTATCATGTGGATGTGTACTTTTAAAATTATATCAAAATAATTGAAATTAAAGATTTGACAAAACCCTGTGAAATGTTCATGCAAATTCCACAGAAGCAGAAGCATTCTTCAGGCAGAATTTTATATTCCACACAGCTATAGCCATGAGATGTTTAATGTCCAGCTGAACAACCACCAGAACAGGCACATGGGACCTCAATGTAATGTCCCATCTGAAAGGCAACAAATCAGTGCAGTCCCCCCTTCTCATGCTGCACTGCAGTGTCAGCATTGAGATTTAACCCAAGTTCCTGGTGTGGGAATGGAACCCACAGGTTTCTGATCATCCAGACTCAGAGGCAAGTATGCAACCTGCTGAGCCACTGACACTGCCATGTCACCATAGCACAAAAAAGAAGGATGTCATATGAAGGGAGACTCAAACCTCATACCACAGTTTGTTGTTTGCCTTAATTTGGATGATATCAGCATGAGATTTTCTTATCAATTTGAAAAGAAATGCATTGTTTTTTTGGATGTTATTCTTAAAGGCATTCCAGGACAAACCATTATAATAAAGCACTATAGAAAATCCACTGGGAGGAATTTGCTACTGCACACAAGGGGCAGATTTTCAAACATGGACAGAAGGCTTGCATCAAGCCCTACATCCATCGTAAAGTTTAACACAACTGCACCAAACAGTTCGCCGCAACATGTGCCTAATTTTATAATGTTTGGTGCATTTGCAACAATTTCCATGATTTACAGCAGCTTGTGCCAAAACATTGGCACAAGCCCCATTAAAAGGGTTCCCCATGGCAAAAAGTTAGAGCAGGGGGAGTTTATCTAACTTTGCTGCATTCGACACAAGGGACTTGGGTCAGGGATCTGCGGCCACCTTCCTTACAAAATCATAATAGTGCCAATGTTTGATGCAAGTCCCCACTTTCATCAAACTCCCTGATGTAAGTCCATTGCATCAGTCTAATCCAGTTTGAAAATTTGGGCCAAGTAGTGCACATCCCATTAAACTGAAAAAAATAAAATTCCATATAAACATTTTTTCCATCTGAAGTGAAACTGTAGTGATAAAGAAACTTTTAAATAACAAAATGGGGAACTGAAAGAGTGTTTTTTTTAATGGGGTTATAATGAGAACAGTGTATAATAAGCATTTATTAAAGTGGCAGCAATGAATGGGAAATGTGTACTGAAGACAAGAATTAGAATTAACAGTCCCAAGCCTGTTATGCTCTGAGAAAGGTTTTGCAAAGTGTCAGGCCAGATCGGCAGTATTATACACAAATACTGGTCAGTATTGTTTGCTGACATGAACTTGGAATCTAATGTCTGTGAAAAATTCCGAATAACTTTCAGAAGAGTTGAGAACATGAAGGGTAAATTGGTCAGTAGCAATTATAATCCACAAAAAGCAGAAATCAACACGAATTGGCTCCCATCCCTTCCAAATGGCTTTTATAAATGCCAAAGATTCAGAACTTGTAAACTAGCGATCTAGACTGCAGAATTTGAACCACATAATATAACAAAAAAGATCAGGATTAAACATTTTATAAACTGTGACATATCCTATGCAATCTACTGTCTGATTGCCCTTGTGCAAAACCTGATTTCAGTGTTGGGTAAGTTACTTTTTCTATTACTTTTGTATTACAATTGGAAACGTGTTCCAGGAAGATCTGTGCAGTCACTATCAAGGATGGAGAAGTACTAGAAAAAGTAATACACCTTACAGTTACAGTTATTTATTTCTTTTTATACAAAAACAATACAAAAATAACAAATAACTATAACAGATTACATTTTTTGAAAGTAATAGGCTAGTTAGTAGTTGCTTTCAAATAAATGTAATCAGATACAGTTACGTATTTCTTTTGTATAAAAAGACATAAGTAATTGTAACTGTAAGGTGCATTACTTTTTCTAGTACTTCTCCAGACTTGCTAGTGACTGCACAGAGCTTTCTGGAACAAGTTTCCAAAAGTAACAGAAAGTAATAGAAAAAGTAACTTACCCAACACTGCATGACTAAGAGAACCATTAGAAACATAAAAAAAAATAAATTACGTGCACATGGGAGATACTGGATGAGATAGAGAATACATTCCTGTTGGTTTACATTTTAAAATGTCCACAATTCTCATATTACAGGTTTGCAATATATTGGGATAGAACATGTACTACACCACCAAAGCAGAGGTGATAGAATAAAAGTGCTGCTGAAAAAGGAGTCATAATTGAAATTTGAACTGAAAACTCTGAAGCCATTAGGCTTAAATGACGACCTTGACTATAAACCCCTCCTTTGAATACTTGAGTTACTCTGACTGATTCAGAATGACATTATTAATTTTTTATAGCAGAACCACAGTGTATTAGTTAGCTTTTTTTGAAACTCAGCTTTATTGAGAGATATGTCACAAGTATAATATACATGTACAAAATGTTGCAGTTATATCTAACATTACATAGTATATTCTGCCAGCATAATAAGACAATGTGTCCTGTGCAATATTAAGTCTCTGATGTGCTGGAGAAAAATTTCCAAGTGAAAGTCCAAGCTGATTGTAATGCTTACTCAGTACTGGATACCTTTCCTTTCTGAAGCAGATGACACAAGCACCATCCCCTGTTTGCATTGGGGAATAACTCTTTTACAAACAGTGGGCCCTATGTATGAAATGGTGGAAAGTATGCACCAGAGGAGAGTACTGCACCCATGTAGCTCCACATCTGCAGACAGGTGTGTTCATGCTGGTGTGCACTATTACCAAAAACCTGTCCATGTCCCCAGTCCCCCCGGCTTACAGGACCATGAATGTCAGATAGGGTGGAGTAGCAGACCCTGGCGGGCAGCTAATTGGATGATCATCCTGGGTACAAGTGTGGATTCCCTGATCCATGGGAGCAGAGGAAAGTGGGAAGGTGCAGGTCTGGGATCATGCATAGCAAACTTAGGCACTTGGGGAAAGCACAGTTGGTCTTTGTTGTCTAGTGGTCCCACCTGCCTGATACCTGCCCCTGTGGCACCACACCTCACTCTGCACACAGATGTACTCTCCCCACATCAATGCCTCTGCTCAGTCCCATAATATAGTTGGCACACACACCCCACATCAGAGCCCCTGTCAAGTCCTGTAATACTGTTGGCACCCCCCACATCTGCTCCTCGGCCCTGGTCCAGTAAGATAGAACCCCCCCATCACACACACATCTGTGCCCCAGCCGAGTCCAGTAAGATAACCCCCCACACACACACCCATCTGTGACCCGCTCAGTCCATTAAGATAGAATACCCCCCACAAACATCTGAGCCCCCACCCCGGTTCACATGTCAGTGACTTTCCTCCACCCAGAGCCCCATCCTGTTGGACCATGTCCAGTATTACACAGGTTGACCACCCACGATGCCTGATCCTGGACCCCTTTCCACCTCATTGGTGGTTAGTTGCCCCCCATGGCACCAATATCACCACCTCCCCATCTCCTGTACATGCAAGTCAGTGCCACATTCCTCCACACACCACCTCGTCCACCCGCCGTCCATCTGATGCTTTGAATGTGCTGCCTATTTATAGAGAACAGCCCTATAAAGAGGCAGCTCATTCCCAGCATCAATTGGACAGCAGATGGCTGAAGTGGTGAGCTGAGGGATGTGCCACTCACTATCCATCGCTGCAGCACTGACTTGCAGGTACAAGGGACAGGGATAGTGTTGTCAGTCCCATGGGGGCCACTAACCATCAATGGGGGGGCAGGGGGGCTGGGATTGGGGGTTGAGGGTGGTTGATCTTTGTAATACTGGACAGGGTCCACCAGGAGGGGACTCTGGGTTGGGGAAAATCACAGACCTGTGAACCAGGGCCAGGGCTCAGATGTGTGGTTGTGTGTGTGGGGGGTTCTATCTTACTGGATGGGGGCCAGGGCACAGATGTTTGGGACTGTTCTATCTTACCAAACTGTGGATGGGGCACAGATATGTATGGGGGGCATTCTGTCTTAATGGACAAGGGCCGAGGCACAGATGTTGGGGGTGTCAACAGTATTATGGGACCAAGTGGTGGCTTTGATGTGGAGGGTGGCAACTGTATTATGGGACTGGGTGGGGCTCTGAATTGGGGGTGAACCAGCTGTATTATGGGACTGGGCAAGGGCTCTGATGTTTGGGGAATTCCAACTATGTTATGGGACTGGGGGGGCTCTAATGTGGGGGTTGTGCCAACTATATTATGGGACCAGGTGGGGGCTCTGATGTGGCGGGGTGCCAACATATTACGGAAGTGGACGGGGAGCTCTGTGTGTGTGTGGCTAGGTGTGTACCACAGTTACAGCAGGGTCTCCCTGCCATATCCAGCACCCTGCTGTGCACCCTTGTGAGTAGCACCAAGCATCTTTGTGAATGGTGCATAGTGTGGGCACACCCCTGTCTCTCACCCCAGACTGCCCTGGCACATAGCTATCCATAGGGCCAGGGAACCAGGTTCACATTGGGGCTGTGAATGCCACGGGACTCCCATTGTGTGGCAATCATGCGTACTGCTGCCTACATGCCTCAGATACTCGGCATGTAGGCAACCCGTTTTTTGTTCATAGGCACCAATGTAACAATAATGTAAACAATGTACAATTCTGTCTGAAACAAATTGGTCTGTGTCTGTCATATCAATTAACTAGTAATAGTAATCACATGCTGATTTGTTGAGCAAATCCATTCCTCTCACGTCCATTCCTGCTCCCTCCTAACAGTGGGCAGGCCTGTAAGTTATCCATTTTTTTTTCATTTCTCCAGATGTTTTTCTGGCTAGTGTCTAAAGTCTGTTGTAATCTTTTCCATGTCAGCAATTCGCTGACTCATCCCCTGCCACTCCATCACTGTAGGGATCTCTGCTGAAAGCCAATGACAAGTAAGCCTTTTGAGGGCTACCAAATAAAAGGTGTGAAGCACTTTTTTTTTCATTAGACATGGGGGGATAACAAAGTCTCAAAGTCAAGTGGAAATGGTTGTGTCTGCACCTTCCCCAGCTCCTCATGAGCCAAGAGCCAATATGGCGGAAAAATGTGACAGTCCCAGAACATGTGATAGTGGGTACCCTTAGCATTACACACACCCCAACGGTAGCCCATGACATGGGTGTCGGTGACTGGGTGCCTACAATAACGGTGACCCAATCCACAGTGCATGTCATTGGGGCTAGGGTAGTGTAGGGTGGCTGGATGGGGGAGTTGGAGAATATAGCGACAGGATGCCAGTATAGGAACATGCATGGGGGCAAGCGAACATGCACAGAGAGGGGCAGAAGGGATTGTGAGGGGTGGTGCTGTGGTGGGTTGGTGAGCTGGCCCCATGGTGTGGTGGGTGGGTAGGAAGCATTGGTAGGCAAGGTGCTGGGTTCAGGTCCAGGAGCTGGTGCATTTTTGTTGTTTATAGCATACACCCCCTCCAACACTTATTGGTTTGCTCTTCTCCTGGGTGAAATGTGCAGCTACGGATTAGGTGTGGAAGAAGTGCATTATTGTATTCCACCAATATTTCCTGCAAGTGGGTGACAATGATGTGTGAAGTTGGAAAACTTTACTTTGTGAATTGATTCATGAATTCACCTCATTTCACGATGTTAATCCACCTTGTGAATTCCAAATTTGTAGTAAACTGATAACTACCCAAAATATGAAGTTGGTAACTTCACCAGTGAAGTTTGGTAAAGAGGTGAAGTTTGCAATGTACTATGTGATAGGAGGTCACATCTTGCTGAAACAAGCTGTATGCCAGGAGGAGGCTGTCTTCTGTGAAGTCTTCTGAAGACAGAGTAGGAGAGAAGTCTGTGTGTGCTTGTCTGAGAAAAAAAACCTTTCAAAATACATCTCAAAACCTAGCTTTTTGAATCCAAGTTGCTCACAAATTGTTCTAGAGGGCCTTGTGCTGCTAGATTTGTGTTATTTTTTTTATTTATTTATTTACTGATTACTTTAAAATAGTGATTTCTGTTTTGTCAGTCTATGAAGCACAGGTGTGTGGGGGGTACAGAAGGTGTACTGTAAAGCAAGGCAGCCCAGAAAGATCTGGAGCTTTTTTGTATAAGCAGATTTGTGTTATATTTTGGTTTTATTTTTCACTCTTTTTTTGTTCATCATTATTGATCTGTAGTGAGTAATTTCTCATTTTTATGTTGATTGCACATATGCACAAGAAACATATTGCGGCAGCTTTCTCCACAAGCAGGTTGTGGAGGCATGGCACTGTTGTGGCCAATGGCCCCCACAGGCTTCAAAGGCTTGTCCAGCATTCCCCAATGCCGTGGCATGCTGCTGCTGACACTAGTTCAGCCAGCGTGCCACCTACTTTAAAAAATCAGCTGCTGAAATCAGGGGCCACCTCATCATTGCAACATAAGCCATTCCCTGCAATGAGGGAGTGACCCGTCATTGCAGGGCAGGATCTTGACACACTGATATTGTTTGTGAACACGGCAGTTTGCTCGTGTTCACAAACAATATTAACCCCCATCATGTTTATTTGCAGATCGGGGCCCCAACCTGCTGGCTTCAGTGCCCAATGTATAAGTGCTGACTGGGGAGCCCACTCCCATCAGCATTATGTAAACCTCCCCTCAATATTGTCTCGCCGACTGGGTGCCTAACCGTCGGCATAATGTCACCCCCTTTTTGTTGTGTGCTGATGGGGTGCCCAATTCCCATCGGCTACAGCTTGCCCCTCACAAAGAAAGACTCTGGTGGCATGCTGGGAGCCCAACCTAGCGTGCCACATGCCCCTGTAAATAATAAACGGTCCCGCAATGTCTTTTTTTTTTAACCTGTAAAAAAGGAAACTGTGTCTCTGAGGTCTCCCTGCCCCTGTCCAGCAAACCGCGCCCACCAACTGTAAACCCTGTATCCCCAGACCCCCCCATCCCATACTTACCTCCAGAGCTCAGTACGACAATCTTCGGTCGACCGAGAACATGTCTGCACTCTCAAAGCCGACCACGAACTGAGGAAATGCCGGTAAGCTGTATAATGGAATAAATGGTTTTTTTGCAACTTTAATGCATATCTCAGTCATTTTTTTGAATTTTAGCACCACATTTTCAACATGGGGTTTTTGAAACCCCTCTTCATGAATTCTGGAACTGTCATGGCGTTAATCAGCTCCGAAAGGTGATTTCATGGTATCTGCACAGAATCACCTTTTGGGGCTGATTAATGAAATGACAGTGCCAGAGTTCGTGAGGTGGGCTCTCAAAAAGCCTATGTTGCAAATTTGGTGGAAAAAATCCAAAATATGACTGTTTTACGAGTGTGCATTGTGCAGTTGCTACGCACGCTTGTAACTTCACGAATTTGCAATATTTTCACACCAGACTTTCAACATTGGCATTTTTTCACACCTCCTTGTGAACAGTACAGCTGTCATTGTTCATATCCTGGCCAAAATGTGGTTTCACACTTCCAGCGCAGAATAGCGTGGTCGCTGTTCACGAGTAGAGGTCTTAAAATGCTTATATTGAAAATTTGGTGATGATACTCCATAAAGTGACTGTGTTATGTGCGTGCATTGCTCAGTTTGCACGTACGCTCATAACTTCACAAATTTGTAATATTTTCACTTCAGATTTTCAACATTGCCATTTTCCCACACCTACTTATGAACAGTACAGCTGTCATTTTTCCCATCCTGGCTGAAATGTGTTTTCGCACTTCTGGCACAGAATAGAGTGGTCACTGTGGGAAATCACTGTTTGGAACAGATTAAGAAAATGACAGTCATACTGTTCATGAGCAGAGGTCCTAAAATGCCTATGTTGAAAATTTGGTGATGATAGCCCATCAAATGACTGTGCTACAAGTGTGCATTGGGCACTTTCCACGCACCCTTGTAACTTCGCAGATTTGTAACATTATCACGCTCGATTTTCAACACTGGCATTTATTCACACCTCCTTAGGAGCAGTACAGCTGTCATTTTTCACATCCTGACTGAAATGTGTTTTCACATTTCTGGCGCAGAATAACGCGGTCACTGTGGGAAATCAGTGTTCAGAAAAGATTAAGAAAATGACAGTGACACTCTTCATGAGCAGAGGTCCTAAAATCCCTATGTTGAAAATTTGGTGATGAGATTCCATAACATGACTGTGTTACAAGCGTGCATTGAACTGTTTCCATGCACCCTTGTAACTTAGCAAATTTGTAATATTTTCAAGCTACATTTTCAAGAGTGGCATTGTTTCACACCTCCTTATGAACAGTACAGCTGTCATTTTTCACATCCTGGCTAAAATATGTTTTTGCACTCCTAACGGAGAATAGCACGGTTGCTGTGGGAAATCAGTGTTTGGAGCCGATTAAGATGGAGTGAGTGAGAGGGGAGAATGACTGAGCTCAACTGAGATCTGTCAGCACTGCTGCGGCTTTGTTTGTGGGCAGAAAAAGGGACCAACGCAAGAGCCTAGTACCAAAGGGCAGCCTGCAGCACTGGGAGAATCAGAACGAGAGAGAGATTGAGGGAGGGAGAGTGAGCGAACTCACCAGATTGCTCTCAGGACTGCTACGGATTTCTTGATGGGCAGAAAAAGGTGTTAATGCAGGCAGGAGCCCAGTATGAAAGGCCAGCCTGCAGCGGTGGGAGAAACAGTACGAGCGAGTGAGACAGGGGGACTGAGTGAGCTCAACAGAGCTCTATCAGGACTGCTGCGGATTTCTTTGTGGGAAGAAAAAGGCACCAATGCAGACAGGAGCCTCGTACAAAAGGGCAGCTTGCAGCACCAGGACAAACAGAATGAGCATGTGAGAGAGGGAGTCTGAGCGACCTCAATGGAGCTGTGTTGGAACAGTTGAGGATTTCTTTGTGGACAGGCAAGGGTGCCAATGCAGCCAGGAGCCCAGTACAAAAAGCACAGCCTGCAGCGTCAAGAGAAACAGAAAGAGTGACTAACAGAGCAGTAGTGAGCGAGCTCAATGGAGCTCTATCATGACTGCTGCGGATTTCTTTGTTGGCAGAAAAAGGTGGCAATGCAGGCAGGAGCCCAGTACAAAAGGCCAGCCTGCAGCGCCGGCAGAAACGGAATGAGTGAGTGAGAGAGGAGGAGTGAGCAGGCTCAACAGACCTGTGTCAGGACTGCTGCAGATTTCTTTGTGGGTAGAAAAAAACACCAACAGAGGCAGGAACCCAGTACAAAATGGCAGCCTGCAGCGCCAGGAGAAACAGAATGAGTGAGTGAGAGAGGGGGAGTTGAACCACCTCAACGGAGCTCTGTCGTGACAGCTGCAGATTTCTTAGTGGGCAGAAATACCACTTTCTCTCAGTGCAGTTTAACCCCTGCAAGGTATACATATTTTTTTAAATCAAGGATGGAAATGAGAAAGGAAAAGTGTGGCCTACTGGGATTCGAACCTCAGATCTCTGGTATGCCGTTCCAGCGCTCTAACCATTAAGCTACAGGCTCACTGATCAAAGCGTCTGAGGAATTTCCTTACAGCCACACACACTTTCCTTTCTCTAGTGTTGCGCAATTATGCAACTAGGAACCAATGTTAGAAATACCACTTTCTCTCAGTGCAGCTTAACCCCTGCAAGGTATACATATTTTTTAAATCAAGGATGGAAATGAGAAAGGAAAAGTGTGGCCTACTGGGATTCGAACCTCAGATCTCTGGTATGCCGTTCCAGCGCTCTAACCATTAAGCTACAGGCTCACTGATCAAAGCGTCTGAGGAATTTCCTTACAGCCACACACACATTCCTTTCTCTAGTGTTGCGCAATTATGCAACTAGGAACCAATGTTAGAAATACCACTTTCTCTCAGTGCAGTTTAACCCCTGCAAGGTATACATATTTTTTAAATCAAGGATGGAAATGAGAAAGGAAAAGTGTGGCCTACTGGGATTCGAACCTCAGATCTCTGGTATGCCGTTCCAGCGCTCTAACCATTAAGCTACAGGCTCACTGATCAAAGCGTCTGAGGAATTTCCTTACAGCCACACACACATTCCTTTCTCTAGTGTTGCGCAATTATGCAACTAGGAACCAATGTTAGAAATACCACTTTCTCTCAGTGCAGTTTAACCCCTGCAAGGTATACATATTTTTTTAAATCAAGGATGGAAATGAGAAAGGAAAAGAAAGTGAGAGAAAGTGGTATTTCTAACATTGGTTCCTAGTTGCATAATTGCGCAACACTAGAGAAAGGAATGTGTGTGTGGCTGTAAGGAAATTCCTCAGACGCTTTGATCAGTGAGCCTGTAGCTTAATGGTTAGAGTGCTGGAACGGCATACCAGAGATCTGAGGTTCGAATCCCAGTAGGCCACACTTTTCCTTTCTCATTTCCATTAGTGGGCAGAAAAAGCTGCCAATGCAGGCAGGAGTCCAGTACAAAAGAGCAGCCTGCAGCACCAGGAGAAACAGACTGAGAAAGTGACAGAGGGGCAGTGAGCGAGCTCAACAGACCCACAGAATCAACATTCGGCATTGACAAATGCTTATTTCTGTGGTTTAGTCTGGTGTGTTTAAGTATTTTGTCAGTGTCTTCCTGTAACAGTTTTAATAATTTTGTATGTATATTTTTGTTAAAGTGACAGTGTTCTGTCATTTTTTGTTGTAGTTAATATTAAATTACCCCATTACCCCTGTTGTGTTAATCTCTGTTCTGTTACAACAGCAACAAACAAAAAACATAACTTTTTGGATTGTTTTCAGTAGCATTTTTTCAGATCACACTGCTGATCCCTGATTATCTAGGGGAAGGTGGTTATAGTTAATAATCTGTTTACCCCGTTACACTAATACTCCCTAGTACCCTAGGAAATGGAAGGCTGCAGTTGTCACTCCGGTGCACAAAAGTGGTGATAAGTCACTGCCTGGTAACTATCACCCGATATCAACACTACCACCTCTCTCTAAGGCCCTTGAACGCATGGTGGCGGACCAACTTTCAGACTACCTAGAAAAGCTCAACATCCTATGCACTCAGCAGCATGGATTTAGGAAAGGGCACAGCACATCGACTGCCCTACTTGAATTCTCAGGAGAAATCCACAATGCCATGGACAAAGGAAACCTAACTGGAGCAGTCTATATTGACTTGACCAAGGCATTTGATACAGTACACCATGGCCTACTCATCAAACAACTACTATCCCTAGGGCTATCGCAGGGTCTTGGTGACTGGGAAAAAAATTACCTTACTCAGTGCTCTCAATCTGTAAAAGTAGCTGGAGTTCTCTCAGACTCAAAACCGGTTCGCTCAGGAGTTCCCCAGGGATCCATCCTGGGCCCCCTCCTTTTCAGCCTTTTCCTAAACTCCCTCCCCAAATCCTGCCCTGAACAAATAATCCTCTATGCCGATGATGCCGTGATTCTTGCCACTCATAAAGATCCAAACCTCTTACGCCTCAACCTTCAGCATGCTTTTTCCAAAGTTGAGATGTGGTTCCTTGATCATAAGCTGGTTCTAAACCACAAAAACTAAATCCATGCTCTTCTCTAACCCAGAAACAAGAACCGCAAGTCCCACTCACCATTAATACATACATGGAAATACCCTTGAACAAGTGCCAATTTTCAAATATCTTGGAATCAACTTTGATCAAGGCCTAACCTTTGCAACTCACATTGATAGTACAGCAAAAACTATTAATCAGCGAATTGGGATTCTGTATCGGAACCAACAGCTCCTTACCCATTCTGCACTGAGGATTGCCATCCAATCCTCTATCATCTCAGTCATTGACTATGGCTTAGTTATATACGGATCTGCCACTACTACAGCACTTAGTCGCATTACAACATCCCTAAATAAGGCCTGTCGGCTGCTCACTGGTGCACATCGACGTACCCACACATGTGAACTCTATGCTGACTCAGGTTGGTTGCAACTCTCAAACCGGATAAAGTACCTTACCTGCCTGATGGTGAAAAAATCCACTCTGGGCCTCACTCCACCTTGTATCCAAGACCTGTTATGCCCGAGCGCTAGAACCTGTTTTACCAGAAGATCAGAACACCAGCCTCTCCAAGTCCCCCGATGCCGGACTTCTCAGGGACAAAGATCATTTGCCTATCGTGCCCCCAGCTGGCTAAATGCCTTCAGCACTCATATTACTGCCTCCACCTCTCTAGGTATTTTCAAATCAAGGCTGTTCTCTCACCTTGCCACCTCCAGCTCCTGTGACTGCCCTGATTAAACCTCCTATTTTCTCACAACCCACCCTGTTCCATTATTTGACAAAGACATGTTTGGGAAACAGTTTCTCCTGCTATTGAGTGCTCCCCACACCTTTCACTTACCCTCTCTGTTCTGGACTTTTTCCCTATTTGTTTCTCCTAATCTGGCACTACCTCTTTCTTGTAATAATAATGTGATTATTGATATCTCATGTTCTTTTGCACAAATGATTTGATATGTGTTTGTATATGTTTTCTCGCTCTTGACGCAGCACAAATTGTAGTGTTATCTATGTAACCTTTTTTGTACTGTACCTAATTGACATGGAACCTTTGTAAAAGAGCCTCTGGCTCAAAGGTAGTAATTCCTAGAACAATAAATACCCATGTGGGTCCTCTGCTTGCCCCAGAGGACATATTTATTACATAGATTGCAAGTGGCCACTCTAACCCAAACCCTAATGTCCCATAGGATAACACTGCAACTTTAACAAGCCAGAAGTCCACCAGACTTTGGAGTTAAGGAACACTCTATACATCCAAACAATGACCTCAATGTGTACTACAATAGTACCACATAATACCCCTGGAAAAACTCATAGGGTGTGCAGAATACCCCAAAATCACCTCCCAAATTAACCATCATGCCAAATCCACAATTTATGTCCAATAATCATCAAAAATGTACTGCGTATGCACCTCCTCCTGGAATGCAACCATACTAAGCTGCAGACTAATCTGTCATAATTTGACCACTTTATGCCTAAAAAACCCAAAAGAAGTAGTTAGTGGAAGTCATTTTGACCCAACTTCATCATAGTGTACCCCAAGGAGAAGTTACAGGTGAAGTTGCAAGGCGAGGATTCCAATGGAAAATCATTGAGAAATGATCTGCGGAGGTGAATTTTGTGACTTTGCCTGCAAATTAAAACTTCACATCTCCAGTGGGCGACATGGTGATTTTCCAACCCCTTTCTAGTATTTGTTTCCATGTAACTTCTGGGATCATCTGGCCCTTTTCAATCTCCCATTGCTGCCTAATTTGCTCCAGGCTGTGTCCACCTGTTTCCAGTAACACACTATACATGCCAGAGACATAGGTAATCTTGTCCTTGAGCCCGATCGACCAGAAGGTCTTCTATTTTGTATATAGCTCTGGTAAAGAGGTTTGTATCCCTGCAGTCAGGACACAGTGTTCAACTTTGAGGAATCTAAAATGATCACTGTGTGGTAAATTAAGTTTAATATGAAGATCTGCAAACATGGTATAGTACTTAAATCTGTGAAATTTGGCTTTGTCCTTTGGAATTGATCCCCACTTTACTATCCTTTCACAGATTTTCCTTTTCACTCCCCTTTCCTCATCTTTCCCTGTCTCCCATCCACTTTATCATCCCTTTCCTCTCATCCACGTCTTTCACTTATTACTTTCTTTCCCTTCCCTTCAATCCTCTCACCTCCATTTCATCTTCCCCATCCCATTTTTATTTATTTAGTTTTTGTTGACCAGGAAAGGAGGACTAGACAATTATGTCTAGTTTCAACCTTGTGCCGGGAGAGAGGGGATACAGATGGATGCTAACTGACATTAAACCAGATTAAGCTGTTAATGGTATTTTTAGTATTCAGTTCTGTTCTTCTTATCTTTTCTCTTTAGACTCCACCCCTTCCCCATCCCAATTTCTTCTTTCTTTCTCTAACTTGTCCCACTTCTAAGTTAAATCAATTAATGTTTCTGAATAGTTATCTTATATGGCATCAGAGGAATCAGTATTATTAATATTCTAATACAATACCATGCCTTAACATATACTGTAATCACTCATTGTTGCAACATTGTTTTTGTTTGGTGGAACTAGTCAAGTCACTGTTATTTGTCCATACACTTTCATGCTCCATAGTGGGATTTGAACCAGAATAATTTCCAGTTAATGAAACATAGAAAGATAGAAACATAGACTTTGATGGCAGATAAGAACTATGTGGCTCTCTAGTCTGCCCATTTCCCTGCCTACAGGATAAGCTGCAGATCCTTGTTAACCAACAGCCTATTTCTTTCTACCCCCACAAGAATTGCCTTATGTCTGTCCCATGCATTCTTGGATTATCCCACAGTTTTAGACCCCACAACCTCCTCAGGAAGGCTGTTCCATGTGTCCACCACCCTCTCTGAGAAAAAATACTTACTCACATTGCCCCTGAGCTGCCCCTCTATCTGCAAATTGTGCCTCCTTGTCCTTGTACATCTCTTTTTCTGAAAGATGCTACCCTCTTGGACTTTGTTGATTCCACTGAGGTTCTTAAATGTTTCTATCATGTCCCGCCTCTCCCTCCTTTCCTCAAGTGTATACATATTAAGCTCCTTTAGTCTCTCCTCATATGGCTTCTCTTGCAGTCCCTACACCATTTTAGTTGCCCTCCTCTGGACTGCCTCCATCCTGTCTATGTCTTTGTGGAGATGGGGTCTCCAGAACTGGACGCAATACTCCAGATGGGGTCTCACCAACTGTTTGTACAGAGGGATAACAACTTCCTGTTTTCTGCTGGTGATGCCTCTCCCTATACATCCCAGTATACCCCAATCCTCCCTACAGTCTTCTCACATTGCTTGCTAACCTTAAAGTCATCTGATATGATTACCCCCAGGTCCCTTTCCATTTTTGTTGTTGTTACTACCTCCCCCCCACACTGTGTAATCTTCCCCTGGGTTTGTGTTTCCCAGGTGCATTATTTTGCACTTCTTTGCACTGAATCCAAGCTGCCACACTTCTGACCAATCCTTCAACCTTGCCAAGTCCCTTCTCATCCTTTCCATGCCTTTTTGTGTATCAACCCTGTTGCAGATCTTTGTGTCATCTTCAAAGAGGCATACTTTTCCTTCCAGTCCCTCTGCAATGTCACTTATGAAGACATTAAAAAGAAATGGACCCAGTACTGAACCCTGCAGTATCCCACTAGTAACCCCTCTTTCTTCAGAGTGGACTCCATTTACAATTACCTTCTGTGTCCTGCTGTCCAGCCCATGTTATACCCAGGCTACCACACTGGGACCTACTCCCAGGCTGGTTAATTTGATTATTACCCTTTTGTGTGGAACTGTGTCAAATGCCTTGCTAAAGTCTAGGCAGGCCATGTCCACAGCCCCTAATGATGCATTTTGTTGTCATTAGCATCTATCTGTGTTGAGAACTTTATACAATTGATTCCTGGTATGTTGACAAGTGTTTGAATAACATTGTTAAAAGATGTTTGATGGTTCTGTCATGATTCAGCTCATGTACTACACTTATAAAATGAGTATGTCAGCTATTGAGGAGTTCCAAAATCCACTTGGCAACCTGTGTTGCATTTATCAAAAAAAATAACTTTTCTTTACTTTCTATGTACTAACTTGTCTCTTCTGTCATTCATATCTTCCATGTCCATCTTTGTAGTGTTTAATGTTCATTTTGATATGCTTCATATGTTTTAATAGGAACATCATAAAGCATGAGGCAGTGGAAACATAATGTGCTGTCACCTATTGAAACTGAGCTATGTTGTCTCTGAAACAACAAAACTGAAGACTTTCAGGAGATGATGAAGATAAATATTTGATACCTGCTGCTCTGTCTATCCTATTTTAAGGACAGAAAAATTACTTGTTCTTATACAGTAACATCTTGTTAGTTAACCTGCCATAATTAGCTGTCTGACTGTACCTCCATCCTATTCAATTTGGGGCTGTTTTGGTATTTAACCTGATGTATTATATTGTAAAACTGAGTATATGAATCTACTAGGATTGTTTCAGTCTTTATTCATACTAAGTGTTGTTTTTAAATGTGCCTGATGTGGTTTAATGTTAATGTCTTGTGTGATATGTCAGTATTTAATTTTACTGAGTATGGTTTAAATTCCAATATGAGATGTTATGCCAATAGGAATGTGGGGGTTGAATCACATGATGGTTGAAATGTACAGTACTTAAACCCAGTTTTTTCAGTTTTTGACTGGCTGTATGTGATATTTTGCAGCATGTTTACTATTTGTGTACTATAAGTGAAGATAGCAACAATTTAGAGATGCAGCGAATTTAAATTCCGCCAGTGAAGTGAACACAAAGTGGGCACATTGCATTGCCACTCCGCTGCAGGTGGGCAATGCAATGTGTTCACGCCTGTCATTACCACTTCTATGCTACATGGAATGGCATAATGCTATAAGGCAAAGTCATTGTTTTTAATGGACTTCTCATTTCTCATTATGATTCTAAGTTATCCTCTTGTTGTTTCAGATTTGGCAGCCCCCCCCCCACACACACACACATCACATGGCTTACACTACTGTAAGTCACATGCTCTTTAGCTAGGCAGGAAGAAAGTGAATCATAAAAGCAGACACTTTTACTTTCTCCTGTGCAGACAGAGAGAGAGAGAGGAGTGTGTTTTGTGACTGCTGATACTTTGAGATCAGAATGCAGAGGAGATTTAAACTTTGATTTAGACCCAACAGCTTTTTTAAAAGCTACGTTTTTTTGTCTTTTCTGTCTGTACTCTTTTTTACTTAATTTGTTCTTTCTGTAAATTTTATTTTTCTTACATAGAGGGACATCAGTTGTAAATTATGTCCATGCTGGAACTGCTGCTGGATCAGCATGGGATCTCACATTAGTTTTTTTTTCCTCACACCATGTGCCCCCCAATACCTTCCTTGCTGTGTTATAAAATGTATTCCTCCACCATCCCTAACCCTTGTATGTACTGTAATTATGCCCTTTTTTTGTTGTCTTCCATATGTATTCTGATCAGTGGAAGTATACTGTGCTAAACTACATAGGTGCAGTTTTCTTTCCAGTCTGTGTATGTACTGCAGACACTGTCCAACTCCCTGACTTAAAAAAAACACTTATTAATGAGTACAATGGTAGGGTGGTGAAGCCTGGAGAGATACTACAAAACAGGCTAACAATACATCCAAGTAACTAGTAAAAATATTAATGTTGTGATTCATGACATAATCGTAAATCATGATTTGTGACTGCATTTGTGACCGTGATGATAAAGAAACGCAAATGCCTACAGCTGTACTTCCCTGGGCCCCCATGAGGTGTGGCACAAAACTCCCTGACTTAAAAGCACTCATTAATGAGTACAATGGTGGGGTGGTGAAGCATGGATAGATACTATAAAACAGGCTTACAATACATCCAGGTAACTAGTAAAAAAAATTACTGTTGTGATTTGTGACGTGATCGAAAATCGTAATTTGCGACTGCATTTGTGACCGTGATGATGAAGAACATGATTTGTATCACAAGTGACTCCTGATGATGGTCCTGACTTAAAAATGCATATTAATGAGTAGAATGCTCATGCTGAATTATGCACCACACCTGTCCAGTAAACTGAAGGGAAGCTAAAGAAACAACTGTGATTTAAGTTAGAGATGGAGATTGGGCCCTGAAGAGATGCAAATGTACAGACAGATTAAGATTGCGCTGTGCACTGAAGAGATGCAGATGCAAAGGCACAACACCTAACCAGTGGTCACCATCAGAAATGCAAATCTGGAAAAGAATATCTTTGCCGGTTGGGATGGGCCGCGGGGGCAGTGTACTGCACTGCTGCAGTAAGAGTCACTAGTACAAGTACCAGTACAGATACCACAAAGAAGTACAAAAAATTACACAGCTGCAGTGGATAGCAGGTTCACATTGCTGAAATTATGTGGCACAATAAAAGGTGTCTGATTTGATGACACGCATCACACACATACTCACACACATACTAAGTAGTGCATAGCAAATTGAAAACTTTAATAATATAACCACATATTTTAAACAAACTAAAATTATGCACTGCTGCACCACAACAATCAGCAAAAAATGGCAAGAATTATTAAAAATATTACTGTGTGTACATTAACACAGTTATACAAGAAAAATATCACCAAAACAGAAAGCACTGTCTTTTTCTCCAAGTTAATCTACCTACACCACAGATACGCCCCTCCCCCAAAGCACACTTCCACTGTCCTTCAGTACACAGACTGAGTGCTGTACATTAACATCCAAAATACACACACAAACAATAAACGCTCAATGATATGAGCACAGGAGGGTTTCCTATAATCGATGAACTAAAGTTTCAGCAAAAAAATGACTCAAAAAGACTTTTTTAACAGCTTTTACAAGATTTGAATCACAGAGAGCTCTCAAAGCAGATTGTCTCCTACAGCTTCCTACACACATTACCCCAAACTGAGGCTGTGCAGAACAATCTAGAGCCCATGTTACCTGAAATCCCATGAATCACTGCAAAATTCGCCTTTGGAGCTTAAAAACAAGGTGACGTAAGGCAAAGTACATTGTTCTCAATGTACTTCGCCTTAAGAATTAGTGGAGTAGTGGTTTGGGAAGGCGGAGTAATGCGAAGTCATTGTTTTCAATGGACTTCACGTTACCCATTAATAATACAAAGTACTCCGCTTTGCGTTGGGGAGCACTCCATGAATTTGCTTTCACTCCACGTTCCACTTCGCAGAGCAAATTGGGACCACTTCACCCATCTCTACAACAATTACTTTGCACATTTAACTGTGTCACTGATTCCTGAGATACTCTGCATGGAGGGAACAATGTTTGCACTTTAAACTGAATGATGAGCTTTTAAAAATGAGAATCCATTTTTGATGCGCTATTCTTGGAATAGACAATCCTTCTTCCTTTTGTGCTAAACACTGTACGGTACCTGATATAACTGACAATTTGTACCCCAAGTGCCTAACTTTTTTCTGTTTAGGGTGATTACATTTCAATTCTATGGGATAGTCTTTCCTGCACCATGAGGCTCCTTGGGCACTCCAAGTATCTTGTTGATTTGCCATGTATTACAATTATCCCCTTGGGTATAAGGATTGTAATATATTTGAGTAACTGTATTCCAGGGATAATGTTGCTGGGGAGTAAGTTTGTCTTAAAATTTTCTTACTATGTGAGTTGGAATAACATCATCATAGATGTAAAGAGATACTGGGGAGTAAGCTAGGCCTGGTATAACTTTACTGGAAAGTAAGAAATACTTGGCAGTTGAGGGTAACTTTATTCCAGGGATACAGATACTAGGGAGCAAGTAGGGTCCATTGTACTGGATGGAGGGAATGATTTTATTTGGAGGATATCATTTTATGCAAGTGTTAAAGATACTGGGCTAGTATGTTTGGACAGAGATATTCTTACACAGGGGAAGTAACTTTGTCTTAGGGGTAAAGTTACAGGGGAGTAATTTTGTATTGGGATATTCTTATTGGAGAAGTATAATTTTTCTTGGAGTAAGGATGTCCCACAGCACCACTTCTACCTGGCTAGATGTACCTCCAGCCCTTTATTTGACTCGAGCAAAAGACTGCATCTTGAAGGCAGCAGCTCAAATTATTTATGTAAAGGAGAGTCCCATTATCTGAGAAGTTAGAGTGTTTCTTTGTCTTTCATGCATTCCAGTCTCAGGACTGTTAACACAGGGCTACTATCACTTAGCATTATAAAATTATGGTGATAATTTTGTTGAAACTTTTTTTTTCATATATGACCTAATGGTTTGCAAGCCCTATAACCCGGGAGTTACAAACAGATGTGGGGCAATCAAAATGTGATGGTCATGGTGGCTATACCACCAATCAGTGAGGATAGTGAGGCTCAAAGGGCAGAAAACAAATCCCTGGGTCTTGACAGGTTCAAACTTAACATCCTCAGAGAGGTTTTGGTGGCACTGGTAGTTCCTCTAGCCTATCGGATTAACTTCACCTTTGCTACAAGAGTAGTCCCAAGAGACTGGAGTGAGACACAAGTGATTCAACTGCATAAGAGAGTGGATAAGGGGGATCAAGCAACTACAAGCCAGTCAGTCTGATCTCTACAGTTGGCAAAATGCTTAAGATGATCATCAAAGAGAGGTTGGTGACTGCAAGATGCGAGGCAGCATGACTTTGCAATGAGGGTAAGGGTCATGCCAAACCCACCTCACTGACTTTTTCAGTACAGTGACCCAGGCAGTGGATATGGGTCAAAGTGTAGATAACCTATACTTGGACTGCAGAAAAACCTTAGATTCTGTATTGGACAAGAGGCTTGTGAATATATTGAAAAGCCTGTCAGTGGTGGATAATTTTACCAAGGGGATTGGATAGTGACTCAGTCATAGCATGTAAAGTAGGAGGTTGTTTTTAATGGGATTCACTCTTGTGTCAGAAGCATGACAAGTTGGGTGCCTCAAGGGTGGTTTCGCAGACCTGTACTCTTCAACATATTAATCTGTAACATAGAAAACATAGAAAATTAGACAATGATGGCAGAAAAAGATGGCAGGTTCCTCTAGTCTGCCCAGAGTTTCCTATCTACCCTAGGATCTATAGTCCATGCAGGGTTTTATCCCTCCCAGTCCATCCCACTGTTCTGCTCCCTATGGCTACCAACCTGAGAACTATCAAACCTTCACTCTACCCAAGTCATGCATGAAACCATTTACAGTCTTGGCACCCATCACCTCCTCTAGCAGACAGTTCCACGGCTCCAACACTATTTCCATAAAACAGAGCTTCCTCGCATCCCTCTTAAACCATCCTACTGGCAGATTCTACTCATAACCTTGGATTCTTGACCTTATATTCATGTTAAATAGTTTCCTGCAGCTCACCTTGTTTATTCCTTTTAAGAAAGTGAAGGCCTCTATAATATCTGCTCCCCCAGTCTCCAGTGAGTACAGGTTCAGTGCCTTCAGGCCATCTTCATAAGATCTGCCCCATTGACCCTGAATCATTTTGGTCACCCTGAATTGCACTGTCTCCAGTCTGTTCTTGTCCTTCCTTAGGTGAGGAAATTCAGAACTCAGCACAGTATTTCAAGTATGGCCTCACAAGTGACATAGATATATGTAGTAGTATCTCCTTTATCCTGATATCAACACCCCTTCCACTAATCCCCAGTATCCTTTTAGCGTTACTATAGGCCTTGTTACAGTGGCTTGATTGTTTGAGGGAGTCACTAATGATGACTTCCAGGTCCTTTTTCTCTCCCATAGTGCTCAGTTTAACCCCTCCTATCCAGCACCTTTTCCTTTTTTTTTCACTAGGTGAATAACCTTGCATTTTATGGCACTGAATTTGAACTGCCAAACCTTAGATCAACTCTGTA